>OY776112.1:159801018-165676018 GCA_963675035.1 Allygus modestus | reverse complement strand
CACATACCATGTTTCATCAGTATGCAATCATAAATAAGCGCTATGTAACATTTTAGTGATTCTCCATAAGAATAACATGGGGGCTGAGTAAGCAGGTTTACTGCAACAAGGAAAAAAATTGGTTTTTATGCAATTATCAGTATAATTTAACCAAGTGAAGCTACATACCAAGTTGTATTAATTTATGTTCATAATTAAGGTTGTCAATACATCTGACTTATTCTCCATAAGAATAACATGGGGGCTGAGTACGCAGGTTTGCTGCTAAGGGAATAATCAACAAATACCCCCGTCGCAGCAAACCTGCGGACTCAGCGAATTTCCAATGCATAATATATGTCTTAATACCACATAAAGCCGCAAACCATGTTTCATAAAAATACATTCACATATAAGCGATTTTAATTATTCTCCATAAGAATAACATTGGTAATGAGTATGTAGGTTTGCTGAAACAAGGAACAGAAACAATTGGTTTTTATGCAAATATAAATAGAATTTAACTAGGCGAAGCCACATACTAAGTTTCAACGATATTCAATCATAAATAACCGATATATAACATTCTAGTTATTCTCCATAAGAATAACATGGGGGCTGAGAAAGCAGGTTTGCTGCAACAAGGAACAGAAAAATTGGTTTTTATATAATTATCAATATAACTCAACCAAGTGAAGCTAGATACCAAGTTTTATTAATTTATGTTCATAATTAAGGGAATCATTACATTTTACATATTCTCCATAAGAATAACATGGGGGCTGAGTACGCAGGTTTGCTGCTACGGGACAACAAATCAATTTGTGTGCAAATATCAATATACCAGTACTACTTGAAGCCACATACCAAGTTTCATCAATATACATTCATAAATAATCGAGATATCAAATTTTATTTATTCTCCATAAAGATAACATTGGACAACGTACTGTGTTTAGCCCTTCGAATATCTCTGCAACGGTTGGGCGTAGAATCACAATTTAAGCACCAAAATGATTGTTTTGTGGAACTGAACAGATTGGTAAAAGCAAATGTGAAGTTTACATTAAAATAAACTGAGGAAAAGCAAAAAACCTTTTTCCCATAAGATTAACATGGGAGATTTTATGAGTACGTTTTTTGGATTTTCTCCGCAACCACTTAACCTATGTTAATAATTCAAAATACCATATTATTTGTTTTTTAAGCTCTATAACATAGTCAAAACCAAAATTAAGTTTTTCAAAAATTTTAGGGTGAAAAGTGCAAAAAACTGATTTTTTGAAAATTTAAAAACCCCATAAACCCCCCTTCCCATGGTCCGATTTTTCTGGTTTTCGAACTTAAAGTCATAAATGTTATTCTCCACATTTGTGCCAAATTTCATCAAAATCGGGCGCTTCTTTCAAAAGTTATCGCGGGAACGGACATATATATATATATATATAGATATATATATATATACATATATATAAATTTGAACGAATAGTGTTTTTGGCATCTGGGGAACTCAAAACAAAAAGTTATCATGGTTTGGGGCTTAAGTCTTACCATGAGACCTACGGTAATAGCTTCTTCCCTATAGGGGGAATTCGCTAAAATGAACATTTCATGCATAATTCTTTAAACAATTTGCTAGAGAGTAGCAAATGCTATAAAAACTGCTTCAAAATGTGGGCTTTCAGAAGATATGATACAACATTTGATTCGTTACCATTTTAGTACAATTATGCGAGTTTGGCCTAAAACGAAGTTAGGCCAAAATTACACTGGTTAAAAGTCTGGATTTTACATAGCTAAAATACCACTAATTTAACTTGCAGCACTATTTTAAATAGCATTATTTAAGGTCAGATAAAAAGGACAATGAAATCCTCATTTAAAAAAAATACTAATTTAGGGACAGTGATTGTCATGTACAAATCATTATACAAGGATATCTGAAAGAATTCCAATATCTAATAAATGCCCACCTTATCATGAGATAAGTTATCACGCACAGAAACCAATGTTATGTTTTATTTGGACAAAGTATTTCTAGTGGATTTTGGCCATTTACTCAGTGGCAGTGATGTCAAGATGTCGTTTTCAAATCAAGAATATGCGGAAATGAATTTTTTGTATGATTACTGTAATGGAAACGCGAGTGCGGCTCAAAGGGAGTACACTGTCCGCTATCCTGGTCGGCGCGTTCCCAGTACGAAAGTGTTTACGCGGTTGCATCAGCGTTTGGTAGACCGCGGATCTGTGCACAAGGAGCGGAGTGAGGTGGGTGCAGCAGCTTTGGATGTGTACACTGAAGAGCAAATTCTGGACCGAGTTAGAGAAGACCCGGGGATTAGTAGCAGAAAAATTGCAGGCGAAACAGGTGTGAGTAAAACTACAGTTTTGACGGTTTTACACAAAAATAAATTCTACCCTTACCATTTCACAAATTTCAAGGCCTTGAACGTAATGACTATGCTGCTAGACGAGATTTCTGTCGCTATCTACTAAATTCTGATATTGAACAATACCATTTTTTCAAAAAAATCTTATGGACAGACGAATCTATTTTTACAAGGCAAGGTGTATTCAACTGCCACAACATGCACATGTGGGATACTGAAACCCCAAGAGCAGCAAGAGAAATGTCCTTTCAAAGAAGATTTCATATAAACGTTTGGGCTGGTGTGGTTGGCAATCGTTTCTTGGGACCTCACATTTTTCAGGGAAGTTTAAATGGAGTTATGTATCTTGACTTTTTGCAACGCGATTTGCCTCAAATGTTGGATATGATTGACCCTGCGCATCGTCAACATATTATTTATCAACAAGATGGTGCACCTCCTCACTTTACTACAGACGTCCGAGATTGGCTGAGTGCTAACTGACCAACTTGGATTGGCCGAGGAGGTCCTGTACCTTGGCCTGCAAGATCTCCTGATCTGAATCCCATGGACTTTTTTGTGTGGGGATTTATGAAGTCTGAGGTGTACGCAACTTCTGTAAATAGTGAAGAGGAACTTCTAAACAGGGTCCAAGATGTAACACAGAAAGTTAGGGAAAAACTAAGCCATAAAGTGACAGTTTATAATGCGAAAGAGAGCCAGAGCCTGTATAAGAGAGAACGGAGGAAATTTCGAAAATAAACTGAAATGAAGCTGTAATCTCGTGTGATCCATCTAACATTTACGATTTTATCTTGTACTTTTGCAGGTAAAAAAGGATTTTAACTTCATGATATAGCTATAATAACGCAAATTTTCATATGTGCCTTTTTAGTATGACAGAGTTTAATTATTATTTTCCCAAACCACGTGTTATTTCATTCAAACGCGCATTACTGTACTAAAATGGTAACGAATCTAGTGTTGTATCATATCTTCTGAAAGCCCACATTTTGAAGCAGTTTTTATAGCATTTGCTACTCTCTAGCAAATTGTTTAAAGAATTATGTATGAAATATTCATTTTTAATTTTTAAAGGAAATGATAACTTTACACTTCTAATGAATTTAATAAGTGATTATGTATTGTCTTGCTCATTAAAACCTATTTGTCCTTACTTGAAATTTAATTTATAATACGATGGTAGTACAGTATTACAGTTTGACAAATGTTTTGAAATATCCCACAAATTCTAAATTTTTGGGTAAAAGTACGGTTAAAAAATATAATACAATACCCCCGTCGCAGCAAACCTGCATTCTCAGCGAATTTCCAAGGAATATATAACATAACACATTAAAAAACATAACAGGATTCATAAGAAATGTATTCACAAACAAGCGATATTTAAAATATTAATTATTCTCCATAAGAATAACATTGGGGATGAGTACGCAGGTTTGCTGCAACAAGGTACACAAAAAATTGGTTTTTATGCAAATATCAATACCCCCCGTCGCAGCAAACCTGCGTACTCAGCGAATTTCCAATGCATTGATATGTTTCTCACTAGTACATAAAGCCACTCACCAAGTTTGACAAAAATACATTCATAAATAAGTGATTTATTACATTTTATTTATTCCCCATAAGAATAACATTAGGACTGAGTACGCAGGTTTGCTGCAACGAGGAAGATAAGAAATGAGTTTTTATGCAATTATCAATATAACTGAACCAGGTGAAGCTACTTACCATGTTTTATTAATTTATGTTCATAATTAAGGGAGATATAAAACTTAAGTTATTCTCCATAAGAATAACATTAGGGCTGAGTATGCAGGTTAGCTGCTACGGGGACAACCAACAAAACATTTATTTTTTGTGCAATCATCAATATACCAGTACAACATGAAGCCACATACCAAATTTCATCAATATACATTCATAAATAATCAAGATATCAAATTTTATTTATTCTCCATAAGGATAACATTGGACAACGTACTGTGTTTAGCACTTTGAATATCTCTGCAACGGTTTGACGTAGAATCACAATTTAAACACCAAAATGATTTTTTTGTGGAGCTGAAGTGATTGGTAAAAGAAAATGTGAAGTTTAAAGTAAAATTAACTGAGGAAAAGCCAAAAACCTTTTTCCCATAAGATTAACATGGGAGATTTTATGAGCACGTTTTTTGGATTTTTTCCGCAACCACTTAACCTAGGTTAATAATTCAAAATACCATATTATTTGTTTTTTTAAGCTCTATAACATGGTCTAAACCTAAATTAAGTGTTTTAAATATTTTAGGGTAAAAAAAGCAAAAAACTGATTTTTGGAAAATTTAAAACCCCATAAACCCCCCTTCCCATAGTCCGATTTTTCTGGTTTTCGAACTTAAAGTCATAAATGTCAGTTTACACATTTGAGCCAAATTTCATCAAAATCGGACGTTTTTTACTCAAGTTATCGCATTCACGGACACATATATAGATATATATATATATATATATATATATATATATATATATATATATATATATATATATATAGATATATATAGATATATATATACATATATATAAATTTGAACGAATAGTGTTTTGGACATCTGGGGACCTCAAAACAAAAAGTTATCATGGTCTCGGGCTTAAGTCTTACCATGAGACCTACGGTAATAGCTTCTTCCCTATAGGGGAAATTCGCTAAAATTATTTTTTTTTAGTGGATTCGCGGGATATATATTTTTTTTAATTGTGTATTTAAGTTGCATTTATGTAGTTCTATCACCCAAAAAATTTTTAACACTAGGTCCAGACCACCCTGTATATGCATTGGAAATTCGCTGAGTACGCAGGTTTGCTGCTACGGGGGTATATTTCTGTATTACTACCTATGAAGGAAATTAGTGCTACATTACAGATTTTTACATTACTTTTCAAGGGCGTTGTCACTACAGGAATCAGTAGTATCTTTATTTACATTGTACAGGGTTATTCTAAATGATGTATCCATTTTTTTTAACTCGTATTTATTAAATTACAAATCCAAAATTAACATTCTTTATACTAATGAAAATATGAAGTTTCAACGTTTTTTCCATACCTTATAAGTGTTCAATGTGGCCACCGTTAGCTGCACGGCAAACATCTACGCGGTAGCCAAACTCGTCCCACACATGACAAAGCAAATCTGCTGTTACTGAGTGCACGGCAGCAGTGATACGGTTCCGCAGATCGTTCAGAGTTGTTGGTAGAGGCAGCAGAGACGAAAAAATCTTCCTTAACATAACCCCATAAGAAATAATCACAAGGGGTGAGATCAGGAGATCTCGGTGGCGATAAGTGTAGAGCCAGGTCTTCATTTCCCCTGCGACCTATCCAGCAAAGAGGAAGGGATTCATTCGCTAAGCCTCGTACATGAAGGTGCCAGTGGGGTGGAGCTCCATCCTGTTGGAAAATTAACAATGGCTGATTCCTCAAGTTATGGAAGATTCGCAGGATTTCATACTTTCACGCATACTTTCATGCGGGAGCATATGGCTACGTTTTTCACTTTAGAATAATACATTATATGGCATATTAAAGACCATGAAATTTAACACTAAAATTGATTTTTAAAATGTTATTTGATGAACGAAGTGAATCACTGGATTGATGAAGAAGTTTCAGTGGCCGTGTGTGGGTGTGTGGGTGTGTTATCGAAATACTACAAAACTATAAAACATTTCTTTATGAAATTTTGAAGGAGTCATTTGGGGTACCTAAGAGATGTTTTAATACAGCATTTGTATTTTATTTTGGATTATTAATAATTATTAAAACTAATTTTAATGTTTCATATTCAGTAGTTGAATTATTTTTCGAAGTAAGCTATTGACTATGGTTGTCTTTAAAATGTCAGCTGAGATTTATCTGATTTTCACTTGAGGGATTTTTATCCCACATATGGGATATGTTGACTGCTTGTGGGATATATAGTATTACATGTCATTCATTCATCATTTAGTAATAATTTTCCTATTATGTGTTATTTTATATTTAAGTTTCCCTATAAATGTACTAATTAATTAATTTCCCCTAAATGTGTTATTTGTGTTAATTGCCCTATGTCCATGCCTAATAATAATCATCATTATCATCACTCCTCAGAAAGCTATTCCCCTCTATATATTTAATGTTTATTTATCTGTGCAATTGTATAATAATATGTATTTCATTAATTTAATCACCAATAATTATTCATAGCCTATCCCCATATAATAGCCTACTCACTTAATTTAATATGTTTGTTAATAATAATATTTTAGATATAAGTTATGTGAGAGGATTGCAATAAAATTAAAATTTAATATAATATACTTTTCAAAAATAGTCCTTAAGGAATCTAAATTACAGTGACCAGTGTTAACAATTGTGTGACCATGTGCTTCTCAACAATGGACCATGCTTCCAGACCTCATCTCTACTAGATCTTTCTTCTTGCTCCAGATGCCATAGTGTTAAGACCTAGAATCTGTGAAGGACACAGTTCCTATTTTAAATTTCCCAGTATGGCCTAAGTTTTGCATCGCTTAGTGCTCATTTTATTAGGGACTTACTGCTCAATTAATACCATCTTTAAATTCACTCCTTTTTATTTGATTTTCCCCAAAAACTGGTATTTGAGCGAAGAACATTTGTAAGCAGATTGGTAAACTCCTTCCATTGTATTCTATTTAGGGACTGGAAAGAATACAGACATTTAAATAGAACAAGCTTAATGTTCTGAAAGTTAAAGTAACCTCAAGAGAGTATTTTTATATTGAACTATCTTTCCAAATTTAATTTTGAGTATTTTAACCATTCATAAAGTCAGTGAAACCATTGGACTCTCCTTTTGGACAACAACCAAAATTTCCATTGTTGTAATTTTTCAACACATCAGCTTAATTTGGACTTAATATTGTTTCAAATATCATCCCAAACGTTATTCAAGTCAGCACGATACTTCCCCCCTGAGAAAAAGAGCCCTCATTTGTAAAGAAACCCCATTTAGAACCCAAAATATGAACATTTAGTTTTAGGCCTACAAGTATATTTGTCATTTACCTTCTAGGCTAGGCCACACATTGTAACTGTTCCCCCTGAGTTGTATATTATTGTATATCCCTTTAATTGAGAACCTTTTGAAACATAATTGTACTAATAGATAAATAAATATTGTATTGTTCCTCTGTAACTTTGTACTTTATTCAAATAGTAAAGAAATCTTAGAAATTGTACACCTACCTTTTGTTGACATCCAGAGTAAATACAAAACACATTCTACTCACTACAATAAAGTAAAGGAGACCACAAGTACAAGTATATTTATTAACAAGTCGAAGAAGATCATTCGTGAGCTATATTTAAATAGCCTAGGGAATTTTGTAAGTAATAACATTGATTTTGTAAAGAGAAGCTAGGCTTAGCACATGGCAGCCATTGCCCTCAGATCCCGATAGCATCACTGTTTATATCCACTTTTCCTGAGCACATCCGAGCAAACAATTAGTTAAAAGTTACCAATTTAGAATTATAATTAAGTAAGACACTAATTAGAAAAACAAATAAGAATTTGGCGACCCAACGTACTGGCTTGAATAACAGTTGGTAAACATTGCAATCCTCAACTAGAGTAAGCCTAGAATAAGACCATATTTAATATTAAGTTCCCGTAATTTTTTCCCTTCCCCACCAATAATAACTGTGTACAAAAGCATTACATATTTAATAATCTCGCATATTATAATAAAACGAACACACGATGGCAGAAAATAAATACAATCTACGGAAAACACGAAACTACCCCGCAGCAGACGCCGATTCGAGCGACGATGAAATCAGCAGCCGCCATGTTGCGCAGAACGAGAACGAAACTGTCAGGATCAAAGACCGCCAAACCTACACTGACCCCAACAGCCAATCAGAGAACGCCGATTTCGTAACCTCTACGCGAGATTTCTCTCTCAGCCTGCCCTTAGACGCTAACTCTGCTTTCTCAACACCAGAACGAAAAATCGCCAGCCGACCGATCCGAACGCTGACGGACACACCCGAAGGTTCCCGAACTGGATTCATTGATCAGAATGAACGAGGACGTATCGCTAGCTCATTGAACAAGTCGACGCTCATTCATTCCTCGCGCTCGATGACTGATGCACACACAGACGACGCAACAAGCGGATTAAATGTTACAAACCCAACTACACCGACACCTGCAATCGATATGAATATGCTAGTGACCCTTATGACTAATTTAGGAAACAAAATTGAGCAATCAATCAATACAAAAATTGAACAGACCAATACGAAGATTGAACAGACCAGCGCCAAAATCGAACTAAATAATGCCGAATTAAAATCCGAAATCCAGACAATCCATGCAGACTTCCATCAACAAATTCATCAGACAAAAGCCGAATTAACCAAAATCATTAACGAAAATACCAATGAAACTCAGCAGGAAATCCAAGCCTGCCGAAATGCTTTCGAATCCCAGATACAAGAAACAAGAGAAAACCAAATCGAAATTCGATCAGAAATTAATGCCATCAAAATGACCCAAAATGCCCAATCTGAAGAAACTGCCAAATTAACTGACAAATTGATACTTAGAATTGAAAATTCACAAACTCAAATGAGACAATTCGTGCTGGACAGTATCTCACAACAACAAATCGCTGCCGAATTTGAAAATAAACAATATCAAGAAAATATTATATCTACCGTCAAAACTCATCTGGAAGAGCACAAGCAAAATTTTGATCTAAAAATAGAAGAACTAACGGCTAAAACTCAATTGGATAATGAACGTAATTCAAAAGCAAACCTAACGGCACTTAAAAATGAAGTTATCCCCAAAATTACATTGCAAACAAAACTAATTGAGGCACAACAAATTGAAATCCAAACCTTGAATCAAAATTTAAACAAATGTGAAACTGAAGTAACCAATCTGAAGCAAGCAAATCAATTAAACGGAATGGCCGGACAAATCAAAGTAATATGCAGTGGAAGCGAAGCCAATGATCGTCTAATGCCGAAATTTAATGGACGGAGCGGCAATCCAAATGAATATTTATATAAATTGAGAAGGTATTACGAACGAGGAATCGAAAGGAATCAATGTTGCGACTCAACTGAGTACCTGAAAGACCTGCTTGAGACATCATTCGAAGGACCAGCATCACGATGGCTACAGCTGATAAAAAGTGAGATTATTGATTGGGAACATTTTGCCAGAGAAATTGAACTCAAATACTGGAGCCAGGCAGTCCAACGAGGAATTAAAGCAAAAATCGAGTCGGAGAAGTATAGAGCCAACGGAACGTTAAGCCGGACGGAGTACTTGACAGAAAGAGTATTGTTACTACAATCGATGACACCCAGCCTAAGTGAAGAGGAGATAGTGACTCTTATGGCGGAGCGATTTGACGCAATAATCCAAGACAGCATAAGCGTACAGAACATCACTACGATCCGAGCGATGGAAAGACTACTGCAGAAAGAAGACATAAAAGATGGACCTAAGAAAGCCAGGAACCACAACAACCAGCAAAGCAACCGACCAGCCAGCCCAACCACTTCGAACCAACAGAATTACAACGATCGATATGCTAACCAACGGGCCTATCAACCAAAAATGAACAATTACCATAGTTACCAGCAAAACAAATACCCTTCAAACAACTCCTCGTATCGAAATCAACAAAATTACAGGAATAATGGTAACAACAACCAGCAATACCATAGAAGTCATCATGACAACAAGCCGTATCAACGTGAGCAATATCATCCCAGAAACTATGAACAAAACTACAAAAATGATCGTCAACACCCTACCAACGAACAGAATCAACTCTGCGCCATATTTAGACAGAATCCCAATCCACCTAATGCTCCAACTGTATCTCCAATGAGCCCTCATTCAAGTAACAACAGTACTGCTAGTCCACGTTCCTCACCGTCTCAAACGAGACAGGGAAACGACTCGGCGCTGTAGACCACGGCCGAGAAAGGGTTATGTTGTCATGCGATCACCCATTAAATACAGCGCCTACTTACACTATCCTCGGTCAAACTATCAATCACTCTATAAATCTTATGCAGTCCAACAACATAATATGTGATAAAAATTTCCTTTTAGAAGATGAGTACGAAAATGATGTCAATTTGAATTATCTAGTGGCACGGTCGTGACACGTCGCCAAGTCCCCCACACGACCCGTGCTATACTAACACGAAGCAGAATGAGACGATTTTTCACTTCTCAAATTAGCGTATTACAGCCTTAAGTGAATCTGGCAGTGCATTTATATGATAAACCCTTTCACTAAACACGAAAAATCACCACAGTTGGCTTAAGAAAGGTCTGAGTAGCGAGAAATTAACGTATAAAAGTAGCCTAAATCTTGTAGTTTTGGCACTTTTCACAAATTGTCCACTTCATTTTGTTCATTAAGCCTAAGTACTTTATTTCTCATCAAACTTGAACGAAATTTCGCACAGACTTCTGTTTTTACTCACATATTTCACTTTTGACACTAAATTGTAAGTTTGCAAACGCAATATTTTAAAACAAATGATATTAAATTCCACTTTCAAAACTGTTACTGAATTTGATGTCTGCTTTGTTTACATTTACTACGTAAACAAAAATCCAAGTATCGCATGTGTTCCAAAACAAATCTGATCAGCTGGCTTGTAAATTCAAATTAAATCATTGAGAGAATTTAACCAAACAAAAGGGTATAGAGGTAATGAAAATATTTTAATTCGTTTAAGCTATACATACTAAAATACATCGAACATAACATAATATGCAATAAACATAATATGAAATCTAAAAACAAAGTCGGGTTAGTATGGTTATTTAGTTATATAAGTTAGTTACACCAAACAGCTGTTATATAGATTATATCTAAACATACTTAAAAGGCATAAACATATGTTCATTATGGAAATACAAACTCTACTTGAATGGCATCTTAAGTTCTTTTGTCGATGCCGAAGTTAGTTCTATATATATATATATATAAATAGGCGAGTGAGTGTAGCGAACGAGCTCAACCTGGAGGCGAGTGAGCCAAGCGAACGAGCTCATCTTCATAATGAACGAGCATATTCTCACTAAATAAAATTACTCAATAAGGACATTTACAATAATTTAAAATTCCGTTCTAGAGGTTGGCTTTAAAACGGTGTCCTTGCTTCTTTACTGTGTTTTGTCAATATGAACAGCTGTTATATGTTCAATTTAAATTTATTTTAATTTTGCCATAGTTTTAACATTGTAACTTTGAGAGCGTAGGAGGCTAAGACCTGAAGGAGGACGTTTTCAAAAACCACAAAAGTCACATCTAGTCGTTAAGGGTTTTCAAATAACACACAAACGATAATATAATACATAATAGTTTCGCCTAAATAGACTTGTCACCAAAATTGGCTTAATTTTTAATAAAAAAGTCAGGGTCTTGTTATTGATGGTTCAGTGGGTGTTGTAAAAGACTTTACTAAAGATGTTCACGATGCAATCGAAAACATTATTATAACTTTTAAAGACAGATATATAGAAATTCAAAGATCGTCCACAAAATTTGAAGTAATTCCTGGAGTATTCGTTTTCCGAAAGCAGTTTCCTATTGCAGTAGCATAATATGCAATTACAATTCACAAAAGTCAGGGATTAACGCTTAACATTTGTGTTGTTGATGCTGGTTATGCAGTATTTTCATGTGGCCAAACATATGTAGCCTTTATCTCGCGTGACTTCACTCTCTGGTCTATTAATTCTAAACTTTGAGCCTCAAAATGTTAAGGCACAAGCATCAGCTATATCCAAAAATAATAGGCTAAGGAGTGAGTACCGACCAGAATTAAAACAATTGAAATTTGGAATAAAATCTCAAGAAAAAATCCCTGGTCAAATCTGGCAAATTCATAATATTAAATTAGGAGCCATTCAAGACATTACTAACAATATAGACGAACTGGGAAATCTCGGTTTCAAAAAGGTTTATGGCGTGTCATGCTATGCAAATTTAGTTTTACAACGTATTTTCAACTACCCACCAATCGTGACGTTAACAAACAATTACGACACCAATGCTCCACTAAAAAAATGGTAATATCCTACCGAAGAAATTGCCAGATTTTAAATTCTATAGATATTATAAATCAACTGGGACCACAATTTAATACAATTGAACAACAAGACTGTGCGGAATTTTTAAATTGCCTTATTTCGAATCATCAACTCCTGTAATTTCAATTCAGGCACTCAATAAAATTAACCACAAATGTTCAAACTGCAACCACAGCACAACCAGCTACGACAGTAAATTTATATTCCAAATTCTCATCCTAATCATCTTAGAAGAAAAGCCAATCTCGATTAACTACTCCACAGTCAATTTATCGCCTGGTTCCCTCTTTGCTGACTCTATATGCACAACTTGTGAAAATGATCACTATCCTACACTCTAATATGAGTAAGGTGCGTGCGTCCGTGTTGCTTTCGACACTTATCTCAATAATGGCACCAACGATTTCCTTCAAATGGAAATAACTAATTTCTGGGATAAAAATAAGTTCTAGACAGGTCTCATCTCCAGGAAAAATAAAATAATGTAAAAATACACCCGTTGCAGCAAACCTGCATACTCAGCGAATTTAAAGTGGTACTTCCTAAGTCACGAAGTCACTTAGCAACTTTCATCAAAGCGTATTCATAAATAAGCGAGATATGTCATTGTATTTATTCTCCATAAAAAAAATTAGGGCTGAGTATGCAGGTTTGCTGCATCAAGGACCAAGAAAATCTGGTTTTTATGCAAATACCAATGGATCACCACTAGATGAAGCAACATACCAAGTTTTACCAATTTATATTCATAAACAAGCAAGATATCACGTTTGTTATTCTCCATAAGAATAACATTATAGCTGCTGAGTACGCAAGTTTACTGCCATGGGGACAAAAAAAAGGGTTTTGTATGCAAATATCAGTAAATCCCAACCATATGAAGCCACATACCGAGTTTCATTAATATAAGCTCATTAATAAGCGATCCATAAAATTTTGCTTATCCTCCATAAGATTAACATTGAACACAATATTTCGGTAAGCAATTAACGTAGAGAAATAATCAAAGTACCAAATTTTATGTTTTTTAAGCTGAATTCAATAGTAAAAATGAAAATTAGATTAAAATGAAAATTAAATGTGAAAACCCCAAACCCCCCCCCCCCCCTTCGGATGGTGCGATTCGTCTGGTTTTCGAACTTATTTAAATAAATGGTAGTTTACACATTTGTGCCAAATTTCATTAAGATCAGACCTTTTTTACGAGTTATCGTGCTTACGAACACAAACACACACACACATACACACACACACACACACACACACACACACACACACACACACACACACACACATACAAATTTTACCGAATGGTATTTTTAGCATCTGGGGACCTCTAAATTAAAAGTTATCATGGTCTTGGGCTTAAGTCTTACCATGCCACCTACGGTAATAGCTTTCTTCCTTATAGGGTAAATTCACTAAACAAAAATGGAAATTTAAAAAAATTAACATTGGGCTTATGGAGTTTAAAATCGAAACAAAAGAATTGTAACAGCTGTTTATAATCAATCAACGAACTGTCAAAGTAATACTCACGTTGTTTATGATTATTAACATGTACAGTTCGGGCCACGGTGCTTGGTGCCTGGTAAAAGCGAGAAACAACTCAAATTTCTTGTAAATAAAAGCAGACAATAACGAAAATAACCAAAACCAATGTTTTAAAACTAAATAAAGTAATTTCGCTTTCTGTGAACAAAAGTATACTATAACACTAACGGTTATAAGCCAAATAGAGGCGAAAAGTCATTTTAGAGCATACGCTAACCAGACGTCAGACATTGTGACCCGAACTGTAGTTTTGTGAGAGCAGTGATTAAAACTGTAGCGTGAAGATTGCATATATAGAGTATTAAAATAAAACAAAGGGACATTGAGCTATAAATAACAACTGGAGGGATCTAAAAATGTAGAAAAGAGGCAAATGAGTTTTAAAAAATCCGATTATCAGTAGGGGATAGTGGTGAAATATTAATCCAAGTCATCTATACAATTTTTCTTCCCCGAGCAAAGCTCGGCCCCAGGTGCTAATCAAAAACATCCATCTCAGTTACAAGTAACTTCATAATTTTTTAACTACAACTTTGGCAAACACATGATAACAAAATTTCAAGTCTAATAATACCCAGTCTACAAATTGCAAAAATCAAAATTAATGGAGTTCTATACAAATTTTAAAATGCGGTGTTCCATTTAGGAAACAGTTCAGCATCAGGGCATTACATAGCTTACATTCAAAACAAAAATAAGTGAATAGATGAAGGTGATGAGAAAGTGAACGTCAAGAAATGCCAATATGGTGAAAAAAGTACATTATAATGTTTAAAAAACTGCCAGAAAATTCTAAAAACTATCTAGGTAAAATTAAGATAAATTAATCTTAATTAATGTTCAATATATTACAATATTTTATCCTTGATATATATTTTGTTTTATTTCAGATTGAAATCTCATGTATAAAAATTTTTAATAAACAATTATATAAAAAACAAATGATATCATACCCAAAAACACAAAGTGTTGACGGGTTGCCAAGTCCTAAAATGATATGATATCAAAATGTATTCCAAGTCAAAGATAGCACCTTTGATCTGACATTGTTTATCATCACAAATTACTTAAATATGTTAAAATAACAATGCTCGAAAGATTGTTGGTTATTTTCTATCTGTTCTTGGCCAGCAGCTTCACTGATGCAAAATCTTTATTTTGTAATTTAAAAATCTAAATATAGTATATTTAAAAATTATAATTAAATATTATAAAAATTTATTATCTGCTGGCCAAGAACAGATAGAAAATAACCAACAATCTTTCGAGCATTGTTATTTTAACATATTTAAGTAATTTGTGATGATAAACAATGTCAGATCAAAGGTACTATCTTTGACTTGGAATACATTTTGATATCATATCATTTTAGGACTTGGCAACCCGTCAACACTTTGTGTTTTTGGGTATGATACACAAATTAACTGTCCAGAAATCAATATAATATTAAACAATATCAGCACTAATGCCTTAATTGATTCCGGTTCTTCTGTAACTTGTATAGCCGAAGCTTGGTTCAACGAAAATAAAATGAAGCTACAACCATTTGAAGAATTACCAGTGAACAATACCGTTATCAAAACAGCTGTTGGAGAAAAGTCTAAACGTGTTTCCCGCACGATATATGTTCCCACCACCATTGATAAACATACGATGCTAATTGAATATTTGATAGTGCCACATTTAATAAAACCCATAATTCTCGGAGTCGATGTTCTATCTGCCCTCAAAATGGATTTAAATTTCAATTCAAACGAAATAAATATGAAAATCAATAATGATAATATTACAATGAAGTTTAATATGTGTCATCATGAAGGACAGTTATGTCAAATAATAATTAATAATAGCCATAGGCCAAATAATAATATGAATAATAATTTTGATAATATGATGTACGATGAGTACAATGATGATTTAATATATGATACATACGATAGCACAGCATACAACTTCAACGAATTACAAACAAATCCAATAAACGACAGCACATTGACACAAGAAGAAATTAATACATCTTTAGCATCAAATGATTATATCAAGAAAGAAGAACAAACAATTTTAAGTCAGTTATTAAATAAGTATAAACATGTTTTCTCCGAACAACCAGGCATATGCAACAAATATTCTCATGAGTTACGAGTAGATAATCCACAACATTTTAAAAGCACAACTTATCCTGTACCTCAACAATATCAAGATGCAGTACAACAAGAGATCGACAGAATGGAATCCTTAGGTGTAATTGAGAGGAGTAAAAGCACTTTTATCAACCCGATAATTCCAGTCATTAAGAAGACGGGAGAAATACGACTATGCCTTGACGCCCGAAAAGCAAACGAAATTATAATACCTGATTTTTAATGTAACAGAAGTGTAAATGAGATCCTTGGAAAATGCAAAAATGCAAAATTTATAAGTAGTATCGACTTAACCGCATCATATTGGCAAATACCATTAACAGAAAATTCCAAACAATATACGGCATTCCAATTCAGAGGTAAAATATACCAGTACACTGTGACACCATTTGGTATCTCTACATCACAAGCTGCTTTAGTTCGAGCGCTAGACAATGTTTTCGATTCTGAAGCTGAGAATTTTACTGCAATCTACGTTGACGACATCTGCATAATTTCACCCGATTTCGAGTCTCACATGAAACATCTAGAGTACATATTCAGCAAATTAGAAGAAGCCAACATGACCATTCGATTTAATAAATCAAAGTTTTGCCAAAATTCTGTACCATTTCTGGGATACACCTTAACTAACGATGGACTCCACATGGACCAGAGCAAAGTAGAACCGATACTAAATTTCCCCACACCAAAAAACAGAACTCAACTTAAAGCTTTCCTTGGCAGCATAAATTATTATAATAAATTCATAGATAAATTCTCTGCGACCACACAACCATTAATGCGATTAACTTCAAAGAAGAACAAATTTATCTGGACTAAAGAAGATGATGTCACCTTTAGGAAGATTAAACAACTATTTCTGGAAACCAACGTCTTAAAACACCCAGACCCTTCTAAAGAATTCTTCTTACAAACTGACGCTTCTGACTATGCTATAGGCGGACATTTGTATCAATTACGAGAAAATGGTGAGAAAGCTGCCATAATGTTTATGTCGAGAACGTTACAACCAGTCGAACAAAGGTACACCACCACTGAAAAGGAACTCCTTGCCATCATTTATTGTCTACAAAAGTCTCGATACATTGTCCTGGGAACAAAACTAACCATCATAACAGATAACCACGCACTTACTTTCTTAAAAACGTGCCGATTATTGAATAATTGCTTGGCAAGATGGATACTCACCATACAGGAATATAACTTCAAAATTGTCCACTGTAAAGGTACAGACAACATCACTGCAGACACGCTAAGTCGCATCTCCATCGATCAATCCGCTATTTCATACAACAATCCAAGAGAATTAACTATCCACTACATTGAGAATATCCCCGATCAAAATCTGAAGAGCGCATTAAGAAACTTACCCCAACTCCAGCGAGAAGACACCAAACTCCAACCCATCATTGAAACATTAGAAGAACAACCAGATTCAGAAGTCGCACAAAAATTATCATATAATTTCCGCATCCATAACAATACCCTTTATCAAAAATTGAAAAATAAATGGTTAATTGCTGTACCTCATTGCATGATTCAAGACCTCATTTGGGAATGTCACCTATTCTACCTACATTGCGGAGCTAAGAAATGCTTTCAATTATTACAAGAAACCTTCATATTTCGAAACATGAATCGAACCATAAGGAAATATTTATCTACGTGCGATACCTGCCAGAAATGTAAGATCAGCAACCGACCGCTAGTGGCCACAGCGAAAGGAGTGCTATGTACAGGAAAGAATGAACAGCTAGCCGTTGATATCATCGGACCTCTTCCTACCAGTGTGTCAAACGTTAAATATATACTTATTGTCATCGATATCTTCACCAAATTCATCAAGTTATATCCTATGCAAAAAGCCACCACTAAAACAATATTAAATAAATTATTCACTCAACATTTCCCAAATTATGGATACCCTAAAAGAATCCAGTCTGATAATGGAACACAATTCAAGAGCGGAGAATACATCCAGAAGATGGAGCAGAATAATATCGAACTAATCTTCAATCCAGTGTACCACCCATGCTACAACCTTGCCGAGAGACCTATTCGAGAAGTTAAGAGATGTCTACGCACCTATTGCTCCCGTCAACACAAGAAGTGGGCGAAATATATTCCTGATATTAATGCATGCCTCAATGAATTATATCATGAATCGACCGGATTCACTCCTAACGAACTACAATTCGGCGTTCGAGACCACCGCTTTTGGGAAAAATACTTGTCTGAAAATCCATTCAGAATTGATACTCCAATAGAACAGAAGTTACTCATCGCTAAACGCAGGTTAGATGCCAAACGAATTAAAAGATCAGCAAAGTTAAATCAGAATCGAAAACCACAAACATTAAAGATAAACGATAAAGTGCTAATAAAATCACATCCCCTCTCCCGAGCTATTTATGGAGAAACTGCAAAGCTTTTCGAGGTTTACGAAGGACCATTCGTCATCAAGCAAATATTAGGAAAATCTACTTTTCATGTAACCAGAGAAAACGAAGACATCTTATTTGGACCATATCACATATCTGCATTAAAAAGATATATAGAACCGATAATAGAAGAGGATAATGTATATAGTGAAGAAGACCCTGACAACATAAACTCTTAAAACAGTGTATATAGTCCACCATCATCATCATCCATCAAGTGTAATAATTTTAAATGAGGAGATCGTCATGAACCTTAACCGCGAGTGCGTACCCCTTCCCCTATTCCCCAAGTGAACAGTGTGATTATTCCCCAAAACAGTGTTGAATAACAATTTATTTATAAATGCGATGATTATAAACAGTGAATTTTGCCCTTGTAACAAACAGTGTATAAACCAAAGTGTTTTTATGCGAGTGAAGAACTTCATCCCCATGCCAATAAACAATTGTTATATTAAATGTTCCCTTAATCCCAATTCCCCCTGTGCGGTCATGAACTATCTTAATCCCTCATCCCATATTTCCCCATTTATGTATTGTTCCTATGTTTATGTAAATTTAGAATAAGAAGTGTATTATCACCAACCAACATCAATCATTTAATGTACCTCATAACTAGCTGTAAATATATTTCATACTAAATAATTCATGTATTCCATTTCATACTTGATCGAAATCTGTCTTTAATTTCATATCATACAGATTTCTGAGGAGATAATTATAGTATTACATGTCATTCATTCATCATTTAGTAATAATTTTCCTATTATGTGTTATTTTATATTTAAGTTTCCCTATAAATGTACTAATTAATTAATTTCCCCTAAATGTGTTATTTGTGTTAATTGCCCTATGTCCATGCCTAATAATAATCATCATTATCATCACTCCTCAGAAAGCTATTCCCCTCTATATATTTAATGTTTATTTATCTGTGCAATTGTATAATAATATGTATTTCATTAATTTAATCACCAATAATTATTCATAGCCTATCCCCATATAATAGCCTACTCACTTAATTTAATATGTTTGTTAATAATAATATTTTAGATATAAGTTATGTGAGAGGATTGCAATAAAATTAAAATTTAATATAATATACTTTTCAAAAATAGTCCTTAAGGAATCTAAATTACAGTGACCAGTGTTAACAATTGTGTGACCATGTGCTTCTCAACAATGGACCATGCTTCCAGACCTCATCTCTACTAGATCTTTCTTCTTGCTCCAGATGCCATAGTGTTAAGACCTAGAATCTGTGAAGGACACAGTTCCTATTTTAAATTTCCCAGTATGGCCTAAGTTTTGCATCGCTTAGTGCTCATTTTATTAGGGACTTACTGCTCAATTAATACCATCTTTAAATTCACTCCTTTTTATTTGATTTTCCCCAAAAACTGGTATTTGAGCGAAGAACATTTGTAAGCAGATTGGTAAACTCCTTCCATTGTATTCTATTTAGGGACTGGAAAGAATACAGACATTTAAATAGAACAAGCTTAATGTTCTGAAAGTTAAAGTAACCTCAAGAGAGTATTTTTATATTGAACTATCTTTCCAAATTTAATTTTGAGTATTTTAACCATTCATAAAGTCAGTGAAACCATTGGACTCTCCTTTTGGACAACAACCAAAATTTCCATTGTTGTAATTTTTCAACACATCAGCTTAATTTGGACTTAATATTCTTTCAAATATCATCCCAAACGTTATTCAAGTCAGCACGATACTTCCCCCCTGAGAAAAAGAGCCCTCATTTGTAAAGAAACCCCATTTAGAACCCAAAATATGAACATTTAGTTTTAGGCCTACAAGTATATTTGTCATTTACCTTCTAGGCTAGGCCACACATTGTAACTGTTCCCCCTGAGTTGTATATTATTGTATATCCCTTTAATTGAGAACCTTTTGAAACATAATTGTACTAATAGATAAATAAATATTGTATTGTTCCTCTGTAACTTTGTACTTTATTCAAATAGTAAAGAAATCTTAGAAATTGTACACCTACCTTTTGTTGACATCCAGAGTAAATACAAAACACATTCTACTCACTACAATAAAGTAAAGGAGACCACAAGTACAAGTATATTTATTAACAAGTCGAAGAAGATCATTCGTGAGCTATATTTAAATAGCCTAGGGAATTTTGTAAGTAATAACATTGATTTTGTAAAGAGAAGCTAGGCTTAGCACATGGCAGCCATTGCCCTCAGATCCCGATAGCATCACTGTTTATATCCACTTTTCCTGAGCACATCCGAGCAAACAATTAGTTAAAAGTTACCAATTTAGAATTATAATTAAGTAAGACACTAATTAGAAAAACAAATAAGAATTTGGCGACCCAACGTACTGGCTTGAATAACAGTTGGTAAACATTGCAATCCTCAACTAGAGTAAGCCTAGAATAAGACCATATTTAATATTAAGTTCCCGTAATTTTTTCCCTTCCCCACCAATAATAACTGTGTACAAAAGCATTACATATTTAATAATCTCGCATATTATAATAAAACGAACACACGATGGCAGAAAATAAATACAATCTACGGAAAACACGAAACTACCCCGCAGCAGACGCCGATTCGAGCGACGATGAAATCAGCAGCCGCCATGTTGCGCAGAACGAGAACGAAACTGTCAGGATCAAAGACCGCCAAACCTACACTGACCCCAACAGCCAATCAGAGAACGCCGATTTCGTAACCTCTACGCGAGATTTCTCTCTCAGCCTGCCCTTAGACGCTAACTCTGCTTTCTCAACACCAGAACGAAAAATCGCCAGCCGACCGATCCGAACGCTGACGGACACACCCGAAGGTTCCCGAACTGGATTCATTGATCAGAATGAACGAGGACGTATCGCTAGCTCATTGAACAAGTCGACGCTCATTCATTCCTCGCGCTCGATGACTGATGCACACACAGACGACGCAACAAGCGGATTAAATGTTACAAACCCAACTACACCGACACCTGCAATCGATATGAATATGCTAGTGACCCTTATGACTAATTTAGGAAACAAAATTGAGCAATCAATCAATACAAAAATTGAACAGACCAATACGAAGATTGAACAGACCAGCGCCAAAATCGAACTAAATAATGCCGAATTAAAATCCGAAATCCAGACAATCCATGCAGACTTCCATCAACAAATTCATCAGACAAAAGCCGAATTAACCAAAATCATTAACGAAAATACCAATGAAACTCAGCAGGAAATCCAAGCCTGCCGAAATGCTTTCGAATCCCAGATACAAGAAACAAGAGAAAACCAAATCGAAATTCGATCAGAAATTAATGCCATCAAAATGACCCAAAATGCCCAATCTGAAGAAACTGCCAAATTAACTGACAAATTGATACTTAGAATTGAAAATTCACAAACTCAAATGAGACAATTCGTGCTGGACAGTATCTCACAACAACAAATCGCTGCCGAATTTGAAAATAAACAATATCAAGAAAATATTATATCTACCGTCAAAACTCATCTGGAAGAGCACAAGCAAAATTTTGATCTAAAAATAGAAGAACTAACGGCTAAAACTCAATTGGATAATGAACGTAATTCAAAAGCAAACCTAACGGCACTTAAAAATGAAGTTATCCCCAAAATTACATTGCAAACAAAACTAATTGAGGCACAACAAATTGAAATCCAAACCTTGAATCAAAATTTAAACAAATGTGAAACTGAAGTAACCAATCTGAAGCAAGCAAATCAATTAAACGGAATGGCCGGACAAATCAAAGTAATATGCAGTGGAAGCGAAGCCAATGATCGTCTAATGCCGAAATTTAATGGACGGAGCGGCAATCCAAATGAATATTTATATAAATTGAGAAGGTATTACGAACGAGGAATCGAAAGGAATCAATGTTGCGACTCAACTGAGTACCTGAAAGACCTGCTTGAGACATCATTCGAAGGACCAGCATCACGATGGCTACAGCTGATAAAAAGTGAGATTATTGATTGGGAACATTTTGCCAGAGAAATTGAACTCAAATACTGGAGCCAGGCAGTCCAACGAGGAATTAAAGCAAAAATCGAGTCGGAGAAGTATAGAGCCAACGGAACGTTAAGCCGGACGGAGTACTTGACAGAAAGAGTATTGTTACTACAATCGATGACACCCAGCCTAAGTGAAGAGGAGATAGTGACTCTTATGGCGGAGCGATTTGACGCAATAATCCAAGACAGCATAAGCGTACAGAACATCACTACGATCCGAGCGATAGAAAGACTACTGCAGAAAGAAGACATAAAAGATGGACCTAAGAAAGCCAGGAACCACAACAACCAGCAAAGCAACCGACCAGCCAGCCCAACCACTTCGAACCAACAGAATTACAACGATCGATATGCTAACCAACGGGCCTATCAACCAAAAATGAACAATTACCATAGTTACCAGCAAAACAAATACCCTTCAAACAACTCCTCGTATCGAAATCAACAAAATTACAGGAATAATGGTAACAACAACCAGCAATACCATAGAAGTCATCATGACAACAAGCCGTATCAACGTGAGCAATATCATCCCAGAAACTATGAACAAAACTACAAAAATGATCGTCAACACCCTACCAACGAACAGAATCAACTCTGCGCCATATTTAGACAGAATCCCAATCCACCTAATGCTCCAACTGTATCTCCAATGAGCCCTCATTCAAGTAACAACAGTACTGCTAGTCCACGTTCCTCACCGTCTCAAACGAGACAGGGAAACGACTCGGCGCTGTAGACCACGGCCGAGAAAGGGTTATGTTGTCATGCGATCACCCATTAAATACAGCGCCTACTTACACTATCCTCGGTCAAACTATCAATCACTCTATAAATCTTATGCAGTCCAACAACATAATATGTGATAAAAATTTCCTTTTAGAAGATGAGTACGAAAATTATGTCAATTTGAATTATCTAGTGGCACGGTCGTGACACGTCGCCAAGTCCCCCACACGACCCGTGCTATACTAACACGAAGCAGAATGAGACGATTTTTCACTTCTCAAATTAGCGTATTACAGCCTTAAGTGAATCTGGCAGTGCATTTATATGATAAACCCTTTCACTAAACACGAAAAATCACCACAGTTGGCTTAAGAAAGGTCTGAGTAGCGAGAAATTAACGTATAAAAGTAGCCTAAATCTTGTAGTTTTGGCACTTTTCACAAATTGTCCACTTCATTTTGTTCATTAAGCCTAAGTACTTTATTTCTCATCAAACTTGAACGAAATTTCGCACAGACTTCTGTTTTTACTCACATATTTCACTTTTGACACTAAATTGTAAGTTTGAAAACGCAATATTTTAAAACAAATGATATTAAATTCCACTTTCAAAACTGTTACTGAATTTGATGTCTGCTTTGTTTACATTTACTACGTAAACAAAAATCCAAGTATCGCATGTGTTCCAAAACAAATCTGATCAGCTGGCTTGTAAATTCAAATTAAATCATTGAGAGAATTTAACCAAACAAAAGGGTATAGAGGTAATGAAAATATTTTAATTCGTTTAAGCTATACATACTAAAATACATCGAACATAACATAATATGCAATAAACATAATATGAAATCTAAAAACAAAGTCGGGTTAGTATGGTTATTTAGTTATATAAGTTAGTTACACCAAACAGCTGTTATATAGATTATATCTAAACATACTTAAAAGGCATAAACATATGTTCATTATGGAAATACAAACTCTACTTGAATGGCATCTTAAGTTCTTTTGTCGATGCCGAAGTTAGTTCTATATATATATATATAAATAGGCGAGTGAGTGTAGCGAACGAGCTCAACCTGGAGGCGAGTGAGCCAAGCGAACGAGCTCATCTTCATAATGAACGAGCATATTCTCACTAAATAAAATTACTCAATAAGGACATTTACAATAATTTAAAATTCCGTTCTAGAGGTTGGCTTTAAAACGGTGTCCTTGCTTCTTTACTGTGTTTTGTCAATATGAACAGCTGTTATATGTTCAATTTAAATTTATTTTAATTTTGCCATAGTTTTAACATTGTAACTTTGAGAGCGTAGGAGGCTAAGACCTGAAGGAGGACGTTTTCAAAAACCACAAAAGTCACATCTAGTCGTTAAGGGTTTTCAAATAACACACAAACGATAATATAATACATAATAGTTTCGCCTAAATAGACTTGTCACCAAAATTGGCTTAATTTTTAATAAAAAAGTCAGGGTCTTGTTATTGATGGTTCAGTGGGTGTTGTAAAAGACTTTACTAAAGATGTTCACGATGCAATCGAAAACATTATTATAACTTTTAAAGACAGATATATAGAAATTCAAAGATCGTCCACAAAATTTGAAGTAATTCCTGGAGTATTCGTTTTCCGAAAGCAGTTTCCTATTGCAGTAGCATAATATGCAATTACAATTCACAAAAGTCAGGGATTAACGCTTAACATTTGTGTTGTTGATGCTGGTTATGCAGTATTTTCATGTGGCCAAACATATGTAGCCTTTATCTCGCGTGACTTCACTCTCTGGTCTATTAATTCTAAACTTTGAGCCTCAAAATGTTAAGGCACAAGCATCAGCTATATCCAAAAATAATAGGCTAAGGAGTGAGTACCGACCAGAATTAAAACAATTGAAATTTGGAATAAAATCTCAAGAAAAAATCCCTGGTCAAATCTGGCAAATTCATAATATTAAATTAGGAGCCATTCAAGACATTACTAACAATATAGACGAACTGGGAAATCTCGGTTTCAAAAAGGTTTATGGCGTGTCATGCTATGCAAATTTAGTTTTACAACGTATTTTCAACTACCCACCAATCGTGACGTTAACAAACAATTACGACACCAATGCTCCACTAAAAAAATGGTAATATCCTACCGAAGAAATTGCCAGATTTTAAATTCTATAGATATTATAAATCAACTGGGACCACAATTTAATACAATTGAACAACAAGACTGTGCGGAATTTTTAAATTGCCTTATTTCGAATCATCAACTCCTGTAATTTCAATTCAGGCACTCAATAAAATTAACCACAAATGTTCAAACTGCAACCACAGCACAACCAGCTACGACAGTAAATTTATATTCCAAATTCTCATCCTAATCATCTTAGAAGAAAAGCCAATCTCGATTAACTACTCCACAGTCAATTTATCGCCTGGTTCCCTCTTTGCTGACTCTATATGCACAACTTGTGAAAATGATCACTATCCTACACTCTAATATGAGTAAGGTGCGTGCGTCCGTGTTGCTTTCGACACTTATCTCAATAATGGCACCAACGATTTCCTTCAAATGGAAATAACTAATTTCTGGGATAAAAATAAGTTCTAGACAGGTCTCATCTCCAGGAAAAATAAAATAATGTAAAAATACACCCGTTGCAGCAAACCTGCATACTCAGCGAATTTAAAGTGGTACTTCCTAAGTCACGAAGTCACTTAGCAACTTTCATCAAAGCGTATTCATAAATAAGCGAGATATGTCATTGTATTTATTCTCCATAAAAAAAATTAGGGCTGAGTATGCAGGTTTGCTGCATCAAGGACCAAGAAAATCTGGTTTTTATGCAAATACCAATGGATCACCACTAGATGAAGCAACATACCAAGTTTTACCAATTTATATTCATAAACAAGCAAGATATCACGTTTGTTATTCTCCATAAGAATAACATTATAGCTGCTGAGTACGCAAGTTTACTGCCATGGGGACAAAAAAAAGGGTTTTGTATGCAAATATCAGTAAATCCCAACCATATGAAGCCACATACCGAGTTTCATTAATATAAGCTCATTAATAAGCGATCCATAAAATTTTGCTTATCCTCCATAAGATTAACATTGAACACAATATTTCGGTAAGCAATTAACGTAGAGAAATAATCAAAGTACCAAATTTTATGTTTTTTAAGCTGAATTCAATAGTAAAAATGAAAATTAGATTAAAATGAAAATTAAATGTGAAAACCCCAAACCCCCCCCCCCTTCGGATGGTGCGATTCGTCTGGTTTTCGAACTTATTTAAATAAATGGTAGTTTACACATTTGTGCCAAATTTCATTAAGATCAGACCTTTTTTACGAGTTATCGTGCTTACGAACACAAACACACACACACACACACACACACACACACACACACACACACACACACACACACACACACATACAAATTTTACCGAATGGTATTTTTAGCATCTGGGGACCTCTAAATTAAAAGTTATCATGGTCTTGGGCTTAAGTCTTACCATGCCACCTACGGTAATAGCTTTCTTCCTTATAGGGTAAATTCACTAAACAAAAATGGAAATTTAAAAAAATTAACATTGGGCTTATGGAGTTTAAAATCGAAACAAAAGAATTGTAACAGCTGTTTATAATCAATCAACGAACTGTCAAAGTAATACTCACGTTGTTTATGATTATTAACATGTACAGTTCGGGCCACGGTGCTTGGTGCCTGGTAAAAGCGAGAAACAACTCAAATTTCTTGTAAATAAAAGCAGACAATAACGAAAATAACCAAAACCAATGTTTTAAAACTAAATAAAGTAATTTCGCTTTCTGTGAACAAAAGTATACTATAACACTAACGGTTATAAGCCAAATAGAGGCGAAAAGTCATTTTAGAGCATACGCTAACCAGACGTCAGACATTGTGACCCGAACTGTAGTTTTGTGAGAGCAGTGATTAAAACTGTAGCGTGAAGATTACATATATAGAGTATTAAAATAAAACAAAGGGACATTGAGCTATAAATAACAACTGGAGGGATCTAAAAATGTAGAAAAGAGGCAAATGAGTTTTAAAAAATCCGATTATCAGTAGGGGATAGTGGTGAAATATTAATCCAAGTCATCTATACAATTTTTCTTCCCCGAGCAAAGCTCGGCCCCAGGTGCTAATCAAAAACATCCATCTCAGTTACAAGTAACTTCATAATTTTTTAACTACAACTTTGGCAAACACATGATAACAAAATTTCAAGTCTAATAATACCCAGTCTACAAATTGCAAAAATCAAAATTAATGGAGTTCTATACAAATTTTAAAATGCGGTGTTCCATTTAGGAAACAGTTCAGCATCAGGGCATTACATAGCTTACATTCAAAACAAAAATAAGTGAATAGATGAAGGTGATGAGAAAGTGAACGTCAAGAAATGCCAATATGGTGAAAAAAGTACATTATAATGTTTAAAAAACTGCCAGAAAATTCTAAAAACTATCTAGGTAAAATTAAGATAAATTAATCTTAATTAATGTTCAATATATTACAATATTTTATCCTTGATATATATTTTGTTTTATTTCAGATTGAAATCTCATGTATAAAAATTTTTAATAAACAATTATATAAAAAACAAATGATATCATACCCAAAAACACAAAGTGTTGACGGGTTGCCAAGTCCTAAAATGATATGATATCAAAATGTATTCCAAGTCAAAGATAGCACCTTTGATCTGACATTGTTTATCATCACAAATTACTTAAATATGTTAAAATAACGATGCTCGAAAGATTGTTGGTTATTTTCTATCTGTTCTTGGCCAGCAGCTTCACTGATGCAAAATCTTTATTTTGTAATTTAAAAATCTAAATATAGTATATTTAAAAATTATAATTAAATATTATAAAAATTTATTATCTGCTGGCCAAGAACAGATAGAAAATAACCAACAATCTTTCGAGCATTGTTATTTTAACATATTTAAGTAATTTGTGATGATAAACAATGTCAGATCAAAGGTACTATCTTTGACTTGGAATACATTTTGATATCATATCATTTTAGGACTTGGCAACCCGTCAACACTTTGTGTTTTTGGGTATGATACACAAATTAACTGTCCAGAAATCAATATAATATTAAACAATATCAGCACTAATGCCTTAATTGATTCCGGTTCTTCTGTAACTTGTATAGCCGAAGCTTGGTTCAACGAAAATAAAATGAAGCTACAACCATTTGAAGAATTACCAGTGAACAATACCGTTATCAAAACAGCTGTTGGAGAAAAGTCTAAACGTGTTTCCCGCACGATATATGTTCCCACCACCATTGATAAACATACGATGCTAATTGAATATTTGATAGTGCCACATTTAATAAAACCCATAGTTCTCGGAATTTTTGAATTACTGGGACAGTATAACTCCGTAACACGGCTGACTATGATTGATAATCAAGAGTGATGTAGACCTATAGTAGTTTATTTTCACTGTGAACAAATTACTTGATGGCAGACTTACTAAACGATCATACGTGCAAACTATCTTTATTACATGTAATGTATCAAATAAGCCCCACTGTCACCTAATTACATGGGATTAAAGTTTTGTAATCTACCGGTCAGTAAAGTAGTCTGGTTACAGTTTATATTTGTTTGCATTTTCTGTGGTTAATATTGATTTTCATAAACAATCAAGATGTCCAAAACTCCGTAATTCCAACCGTCTACATTGTTCAATTAATTACGTTGTAGACAGATTGCCCATCTGAAAAATTGTCATTAATGTAGATGTTTGTTTTTGCTTTTAAACCTCTCGTACTGGGATTACAGTATCTTGTGTATTTAAATTCAAACTAACATATATTAATGATGTAAACCTTTTTAAATTTAAGGTATGAAGTATATAACAGGAAATAAATCATTGAACACCTTTTTTACATTCAATGGGTTTAAAACAAGTATATTTCTGTATGTTTAACCCCCTGATTTTGGAGCTGGAAATTAATTGGTCTAATAATAATATAAATTGGCATCTTTTCCCTCAGGTGATATATTTAAAACTTGTCGAAAACCATCCGGAGCCAAAAATATATTAAAGTCATTGGCCGAGTCATAAAAAATCGTGAACAGGCCTAATGGCCATAGATAGCTAGGATCTGTGACCAAATAATCGCAATCACTTTAATCTAATTTTCTAGGTGCACACAGTGGTTTTAAGAAGTTAATTTCTCCACCTCCCCCTCCAGGGTTAGATGTTAAATTTATGGAAGAAAGATGATCCTTGGGTCACCGTTCGGGTTGAGAATTACTAGCTGGTCTGACAGACGTTCTTCTGTCCTAATGTCATTGAATTTGTTTTATGTCAAAGATTCTCGTTCTTTTTCAATATGAGCTCGTTCGCTGCACTCACTCGCCTCCAGGATCAGCTCGTTAGCTACGCTCACTCGACTATTTTTATATAGAACTTGCTTCGGTATTGAAAAGAGTTGTCATTCAAGTAGATTTGTTATTTCCATAGTAAACATATGTTTATATGCTTTTCAAGTATGTTTAGATATCATCCTTATAACAGCTATTTGTTGTAACTAAATAACTAACATACAAACCCGACTTTGTTTTATGTATTTAGGTAATGAAAATCACTTAATAATATCTTGCCATGACAACACTAGGCACAATACGGATTTTGGCAGTTTGAAAATTAAGTAATTGCACAACGCCATCTGTAGAGCCTGATTGATGAACGAAGTGAATCACTGTATTGATGAAGAAGTTTCAGTGGCCGTGTGTGGGTGTGTGTGTGTGTGTGTGAGGGGGTGTGTTATCGAAATACTAAATAACTGTAAAACATTTCTTAATGAAATTTTGAAGGAGTCATTTGGGATACCAAAGGGATGTTTTAACACAGCATTCGTATTTTATTTTGGATTATTAATAATTATTAAAACTAATTTTAATGTTTGATATTCAGTAGTTGAATTGGTTTTCGTAGTAAGCTATTGACTATGGTTGTCTTTAAAATGTCAGCTGGGATTTGCCTGTGTTTCACTTGAGGGATTTTTATCCCCTATATGGGATATTTTGACTGCTTGTGGGATAAAATGGGATTGTGGGATAAAGTGGGATTTTTTTGAAATCGGCATTACGTCTGCTAGTTCGCTTACAACTTATGACCAGAGCACCTTAGCAGTAGCACTTCTAGTGGATTTTCTCGCCGTACTGGCAGTTGCGGGGTTTCCCATTTTTAACCTCGCTGTCCGCACCTATTATGATTTTATAAACGTCACAGAACGAACACTGAATCATGTCAATTTCGCTGGCCGAGCCATGTTGGAATTAACAAGCAAACTATTTGCCATTATTTAGTACCTACTTCGTACTCTTTAGTACTACCATTAAAAATATTAGTACCTCTCACGTAAATAAATTATTTAATTTAGTTAATTCACCGTATCATTTAACCTATGTCGCATTGCTCAAAATCCTTTGAGGTACTAAAATGTAAAATACCTATAGGTAATTAGTAGATCTAAATAAGCTCTATCTAATGGTATAAATATTGTACTAATACATTATTCAATAATCATATAATATTTAACATTAATTGTGTTGCAATGTTTAACAAATCAGTGGGAAAGTGTGGGATATGACGAGGGATACTGTAAGGGAGAGTCTGGGATAAAGTGGGATTTTTTGTATCAGTGCGTGGCATATTTTTACCGTAGAGTGGAAACACTGCATATTTGTTTATAAATTACTCAAATGTAAACATAACCAAAACTATGGATTTGGTTATGTTTTGTTCCATCAATTTTTTTTATTTCGAAATAGTTTAAAATGTGAGTGTTATGTAAATTAATAGTGTTTTGTCGTGTTTAAAACAATGCTTGTATCTATTTAGATTTATTATCAGTTTATTTTTTAATGGAAAACTTCGATGTAAAAGCTAAGTGTTTGGACTAGTGATGATAAATTAATACAATAGGTTTTGGAATTTTTGAATTACTCGGACAGTATAACTCTGTAACACGACTGACTGTGATTGATAATCAAGCGTGTTGTAGACCTATAGTAGTTTCTTTACATTGTGAACAAATTACTTTATGGCAGACTTACTAAACGATCATACGTGCAAACTATCTTTATTACAACATTTAATGTACCAAATAAGCCTCACTGTCACCTAATGACATGGGATTAAAGTTTTGTAATCTACCGGTCAGTAAAATAGTCTGGTTACAGTTTATATTTGTTTGCATTTTCTGTGGTTAATATTGATTTTCATAAAAAATCAAGATGTCCAAAACTCCTTAGTCCCAACCGTCTACATTGTTCAACTAATTACGATGTAGACAGATTGCCCTCCTGAAAAATTGTCATTAATGTAGATGTTGGATTTTGCTCTTAAATATCTCGTGCTGCGATTTCAGTAGCTTGTGTATTTAAATCCAAACTAACATATATTAATGATGTAAACATTTTTTAATTTAAGGTATGAATTTTATAAGATACTGTTATATAAATAAATCATTGAATACATTTGTTTACATTAAATGGGTTTAAAACAAGTATATTTCTGTATGTTTAACCCCCTGATTTTGGAGCTGGAAATTAATAGGTGTAATAATAATTGGCAACTTTTCCCTCAGGTTATATATTTAAAACTCGTCGAAAACCATCCGGTGTCAAAAATATATTAGTCATTGGCCGAGTCATAAAAAAGCGTGAACAGGAGCTAGGACCTGTGACCAAATAAACGCAATCAGTTTAATCTAATTTGCTAGGTACACACAGTGGTTTTAAGAGGTTAATTGCTCCACCTCACCCTCCAGGGTTAGATGGAAACGTATTCCGCATATTCTCTATTCATTGTTGCTAGATTAGGAAACCCCAGAATAGCTGCTATAGGCACGTTTTCCACAAGCGGGAATTTTGCGCAGGTTACCAGAAGGTTAGGATATAGCAGGAAAGGAAAGGGTGGGATGGGACAGGCAGCCAAATTGGCCTTTCAGAGTACCAACTCCCGTGCCTTGTGACAGCTCTGATCAGGCTCAATGTTGACCCGCTCTGCCCTCCAACTGGCCAACTCAACGGATGGGGTATCCATGTACAACAGCCAGGGACCATACATTCTCAGGTTGGGGACCAACCCCTGAGTTTCCGCCCCGAGCCGCTGCAAGTGGAGGGACCAAAGGTGAAAGGGAAGTTTGTCATAATGGACATCCAAAAAACTTCATATGTAATGACAATTTAATTTTCTGTACCCAATGTCAGCATCCAAACTGGTATAGACCAGTTTTAAGGTTGTCCTAGGACGAATATTCTCTATTGGTCAATGCTAACCTACCAAGTTTTAATAAAATTAATCAGTATACAAGAGATATATATTTTTTATTTCTTATAAGAATAACATCGGACAATATACTTAGTTTACTGCTGAATGGAAATTGAAATATTCTCCACAACCATTAGCCGAATAGCCTACTAACGAAATACTAATTTAACCGTGTGTGGATTGGAGTACTAATTTTTAATCTTTTAGAGCTTTTTATGGCAATGAGATAAAACTGTTGAAACCTGCTAAAGATATTTAAAGTTTATGGTACTAAGAAAGGTAAAAAAACTGAAGTTTGGGATCTCTTAAGCCCTGTAATTTCTGAACCCAAATTTTTCTAAAAAATCTGGTGGTATATTTTATAAGAAACCTAATATAAACCACCAAATAAAAAATCCAAAGATTTCGAAAGCGGCTCCTCAAAACTGCTCCAGACCTATATACTACGTTGTTGGGTACCAAAATATTATGAATACCTCTTTGTTCTTCCCTCAGGGCTCTGCCTTTACTATCACTCCCAACTTTTAATTTTAACGTATGATTCGTTGGATTTATTTTGTTAAAGCAGCATCTCCTGAAAGATGTCCCCACGTTTGATACGCCGCCCTACTCAACCATAGACCTCCACCGCACAGGAAAATTTTCTATGTTATTATTTACGCCTTTTTTAGTAATTTTAGAAAATTTTCAATTATACAAAAAATTGTTGTTATTTTCTTTTAACCCCGACCTTAGAGCTCCGCCTCGCTGGCTTTAAAAGTTGCCTTGTTAAATTTATAAAGGAAAGATGATCCTTGGGTAAGCGTTCGGGAGTTCGGGTTGAGTACTACTAGCTGGTCAGACAGACATTATTCTGTCCTAATGTCACTGAATTTGTTTTATGTCAAAAATTCTCGTTCTTTTTCATGATGAGCTCGTTAGCTACGCTCACTTGCCTATGTTTATATAGACCTTGCTTCGGTATTGAAAATGAGTTGCTATTCAAATAGATTTATTATTTCTATAATAAACATATGTTTATATGCTTTTCAAGTATGTTTAGATATCATCCTTATAACAGCTGTTTGATGAAACTAAATAACTAACATACAATCCCGACTTTGTTTTATGTATTTAGATAATGAAAATCACTTAATAATATCTTGCCATGACAACGTTAATATACACTAGGCAGAAATACGGATTTTAGCAATTCGAAATTTAAGTAATTGCACAACGCCATCTGTAGAGCCTGATATAAGCGTAGGTTATATTATATAAATCAAACAGGAAAGTTGGCCGGGCTGGTAAGGGCCCTCACTTGCATTTAGGGTGTAGACCAGAGCCTGTACAGACCTAAATTCAGCCCTGGCCGTCTGTATGCAGAACGTCAAACATGCTAGAATCCAGAATCATTGTCCCTGTCTCGTGTACATTCTATGTGCCTAAGAGTAAAAATATGTTATAGTCAATCAATACAAATGCTGAATTATTTTGACTCAATCCTATCCTACACTATAATATGAGTAAGGTTTGCATGCTCGCTTGCTTGGTTGATTGCTTGCAACTCTGATCTCAAAAACGGCTCCAACGATTTTCTTGAAAAATAACTAATGTGTCCTTCCAACTACTTGTGTTGTAAAACCTGATATCTGGGTTAAAAATAAGTTCTAGACATGTCCCACCCCCAAAAAAATCAAATAATGTAAAAAGCCGCTATGGAAAATTGAAAAAATCACATTGGGCTTTTAGAGATTAAAATAAAAGCAAAAGAGTCATAACAGCTGTTCAAAATCTTTCAGTGAACTCTCAAAGTTATACTCATATAGTTTAAGTACTACCTGGGGCTGAGATTTGCTAGGGAAAGGTCAATCTTGTTTATGACTTGGAGTTGTTTTTCACTATGTACCCTACCTACTAACGAGCATTTTTGAGGTCACAACAGTTGTTATTATAATGCACCTTTGAGTCATTCTGGATATGACCACTCTACATGTAATCTTCATTCAAAGGATTTATTATCTGATTTTATGGAACCACATGGAACTCATGTTGTTTATGATTATTAACATGTGGTTTCCTGAGAGCAGAGATTAAAAGATTTGAGAGAAGATTACATATATAGAGTAGTAAAATAAATCAAAGGGATATTGAGCTATAAATAACAACTGGAGTGACCTTAAAAATGTAGAAAAGAGGCAAATGAGTTATACAAATCTGATTATCAGTAGGGGGAAGTGGTGAAATATGCTCCAAGTCATCTAAACAAACTGACTGGCCTTCCCCCGAGCAAAGTTCGGCCCCCAGGTATCATATACTCTAATATGAGTAAGGTTTGCTTGTATGTTTGCTTGCTTGCGACACTGATCTCAAAAACGGCTCCAACGATTTCCTTCAAATGTTCAAAATAACTAATTTCTGGGATAAAAATAAGTTCTAGACAGGCCTCATTCCCAGGAAATATCAAATAATGTAAAAAACTAAAATGATAGGTTAAAAAAATTAACATTGGGCTTATGGAGTTTTAAATCAACACAAAAGAATTTTATCAGCTGTTCATAATCAACCAGGGAATTGTCAAAGTAATACTCATGTTTTTTATGATTATTAACATGTGGTTTCCTGAGAACAGAGATTAAAAGATTTGAGTGAAGATTATATATATAGAGTAGTAAAATAAATGAAAGGGACATTGAGCTATAAATAACAACTGGAGGAACCTTAAAAATGTAGAAAAGAGGCAAATGAGTTATACAAATCTGATTATCAGTAGGGGAATGTGATGAAATATTACTCCAAGTCATCTAAACTGACTGACTGGCCCTCCCCCGAGCAAAGCTTGGTCCCCCAGGTACTGTCGTGTTAAAACGGATATGAGAAGGGTGTTACCACTCCAGTAGTCAGTAGTATTTTTTATTTACATTAGTCCTAAATTATCTGTTCTTGCCGTTGTAGAGTTAAAACGGATATGGGAATGGTGTTACCATTCCATTAGTAAAATGTTTGGCTTATTAATTATCTTTTCTTTCTGTTGTGGAGTTAAAACGGATAACAGAAGAGTGTTACCAATCCAGTACCTGCCTACATATCTTTAAAAATTCAGTATTCGTTCATCCTCTTACGGGAAGAATGAGCGTACACCTAGTATAAGAATAGGCTATATTATACAAATCTAACAGGAAAGTTGGCCGTGCTGGTAAGGGCCCGCACTTGCATTTACCGAGTAGGCCAGGGCCTATACAGATCATAAATTCAGCCCTGGCCGTCTGTATACAGAACTTCAAACATGCTAAAATCCAAAATCAATGTCCCTGTCTCGTGTACACTCTATGTTCCTAACAGTAAGAATATGTTATAGTCAATAAATACAAATACAGAATTATTTTTACTCAATCATATCCTACACTATAATTATATGAGTGTAGGAGGTGCAAGCGAGGTTTGCATGCTCGCTTGCTTGGTTGATTGCTTTCAACTCTGATCTCAAAAACGGCTCCAACGATTTTCTTGAAAAATAACTAATGTGTCCTTCCAACTACTTTTGTTGTAAAAACTGATATCTGGGATAAAAATAAGTTATAGACATGTCCCATCCCCAGGAAAAATCAAATAATGCAAAAAGCCACTGTGGAAAATTAAAAATTCAGATTGGGTTTATAGAGATTAAAATAAAAGCAAAAGTGTCATAACAGCTGTTTTAAATCAATCAGCGAACTCTCAAAGTTATACTCATATAGTTTAAGTACTACCCGGGGCTGAGCTTTGCTAGGGGAAAGTCAACCAGTTTTTTTATAACTTGGAGTCGTTTTTCATTATGTACCCTACTAATAAGCATGTTTGAGGTCACAACAGTTGTTATTATAGCTCAATGTACCTTTGATTCATTCTCGATATGACCACTCTACATTGACAAAACATTATAATATTTATTATTATAAGAAAGAGGGTCAGGGGACGAGTAACTATCCTTGAAGTAATCGGATTAAAGAACGTGATTTTATCCTTTTCAATGTTTAAGTTTTCAAAACAACTTACAATAAAAACGGGAGGCCTGGGGGGCACGGCCCCACAGTGAGACCAAAGTACAAACATAGATTAAGCATGCATACTCCTTAGGTACAAATAACCATATCAATAGTTCTTGGTCTGACTGATTTATTTGACCTGACTGACTGAAGGCTTCTGGACGTCATTGTCCTCCAAATGATTTATATGTTTTTATTTTAACATTATTTTGAAAGTACTACAAAAAGGTTGGATCTGGGTGGTGTGGCCCATCCGATGGGTGGAGCAGTTATACTTACTAAGTGTTGCTTGAAGGATTTCAAATGGGATTGATATGTTAAGGATATCAAAACCAATTTAACCCTCATTATTCTTCAAGTTCCGTATTTATATAATTTTGAAAAACAAAATAAAGCTACAATAACAATGAGGGGTCTGGGGAGCGTAGCCCCCCAGTAATACAAAAGTTCAAATAACTATTTCAATATCACCTGGACTGACAGACCTCATTGTCTTCTCCAAATGTTGCATCTATTTTTGGGGCGTGTCCCCCCCCCGCTTGAGCCCAAGGGGCGAGTAAATAATCTTATTCTGCTTGGTCTGACTGACTTCCTAGTTCTAGACCTCACTGTTCTTCAAGATCTTTGTCAATTTGTGTGAAATACACTGTAAAGGCAAAGCAACAATTGAGTTCTCAAAAGGTATTGGTGATTTTAAACTTTTTTGGAATGACAGCCGAGCTCATACACTTACGGGATGACAGATTGTACTCGTCTAATTCTATTTAAAGTAGCTTTAGGATTGATTGTAGCGCCAAGTGATAGCTATCGGAAGCTTTTGTGGTGCAATGTTGCTAGGCTAGAGACTGCCCAATGGTCGAAAATCGACCAAATAATTGAAAAATTTATTTTAATATCTGGTGGGTTTTAGTGCGCTCATTTATCTACCTCTCAATCCCATCCCTCCCCCATCCATGCCAACAGGTAATATTTTAAATGTAGAGTTAAAACAGATAACAGAGGGGCGTTACCATTCCAGTAGTCAGTAGCGTTTTTATTTATGCCTGAAACCTCTCCACCTCATCCTCGCCCCGTTTAATGTGGAGTTAAAACGGGTAGCAGAAGGGCGTTACCATTCCAGTAATCAATAGAATATTTATTTATGTCTTAAACTCCTCCACATCATCCTCTCCCTGTCACTAATTCTCACCCCCTCACAAACAGGTTTAATCTGTTTAATGTAGTGTTAAAACGGATAAGAAAAAGGTGTTACCATTTCAGTAATCAGTAGCCTTTTTATTTGTGCCCGAAACCTCTCCACCTCATCCTCACCACGTCTCTCATCCTCCCTCCCCTTACAAACAGGTTTAATTTGTTTAATGTGGAGATAAAACCGATAAGAAAATGGTGTTACCATTCCAGTAGTCAGTAAAATGTTTTATTTATGAATCATCTGATCTTGCTATTGTCCTACATATTCTATACTCTAATATGAGTAAGGTTTGCTTGTATGCTTGCTTGCTTGCTTGCGAAACTGATCTCAAAAACGGCTCCAACGATTTCCTTCAAATGTTCAAAATAACTAATTTCTGGAATAAAAATAAGTTCTAGATAGGCCTCATCCCCAGGAAAATCAAATGATGTAAAAAAAAACTCAAATTAAAAGTTAAAAAAATTAACATTGGGTTTATGGAGTTTCAAATTTAAAAAAAATAATTATAACAGCTGCTATAAACGTATATTATATAATATGATTATAATTCCAGCTGCTATAGAATTATAATCAACCACGGAACTGTCAAAGGAACTGTCATGTTGCTTATGATTATTAACATGTGGTTTCCTGAGAGCAGAGATTAAAAGATTTTAGTGAAGATTACATATATAGAGTAGTAAAATAAATCAAAGGGTCATTGAGCTATAAATAACAACTGGAGTGACCTTTAAAATGTAGACAAAAGGCAAATGAGTTATACAAATCTGATTATCAGTAGGGGGAAGTGGTGAAGTATTACTCCAAGTCATCTAAACAAACTGACTGGCCTTCCCCCGAGCAAAGCTAGGCCCCCAGGTACTTTATTTGAATAACGCAGCTGCTTGATAGAAATGATATTTATAAACAAATACGAAAAGCAGAACCATAAGGATAACATGTAAACTTTGAAAGCCAAGAGGGCATAGCCCTACACGCCCAAATACAAAACTATTTACATTCGACACATCTCCTAATAGTACTAAATAAGTGTACCTAGTTTTATAATTCTACGATACCGCACATTCGATAAATCGCTACCACACAAATTTCCTTAGCCGATTATATGCAACAGGTACGACGTTACAAACGGTGAAAAACATCAAGAGAATCACTTTACTCAGTTATCCAAAACAAAGGGTAGTATACATTGAATACCTAACATATTTTAGCAAAACATTTGAAGAATCAAAATCTATACAAACTTGCATTTGCGAATTCGCTGTAATTTCCATGAGTAAATAAAAACAAACATTTATTTTCTTCTAGCAGACGCCTCAAGTATGGCGAGCAGTAAACAAAAAACAAACTGGCACTTTAGGCCACATGTGTTTGGTTGCTATTATGTTTGGTCAAAGCTGCCCCGTCATTGGCCAGGCAAGGCGCCTATGGGTTTCCACTAGCCCCAACAGGTGTCACTAGAGTCAATCCTAAAGCTACTTTAATTCGACTATAGTATAACTATAGCGTTACCCGTCGCGGCGTCCACGCCCACTACATAGCGTTAGTAAGATATATATTAGCCGACTAAGAGTCGTTTCAAGCCAGCAATTTCAAAGACGCCCTACGTATTTCTGGTGATCGTTTGCTGCCTTTGGGCATCGACCTTACAGCAGTAGCTCGTGTGCGAGCTTCAGCTTCCTCAATAGTTTCTGTAGATCACTGCTCTGCCATAGTGCCATTTCAGTTACTTTCAAATTGAGCCTGCCGCTGATATTGCTCTTCACGTCGAAGTTGCTGTTCTTCTGGCGTTTATTTTGCTCTGTGTGCTGCCTACCGTAAAGCTTTCCATTTGTGTTTTAAGTTTCTTGACTTCTAACCACTAATAAATCGGTTAATCGGGTCACTTGATTTACGTTTCCCCGGCATTATTGTGATACAGGTACTTTTGTGGTTAAAGGTGCAAAAAAACATAAACCAAAATATAAACAAACAAATTAACTCAAAATATAAAATGCAGAACATCTGTTTTATTTATAATCTGATCCAGTAAATGTTAATGCCCAAAAGATTAACATGGGGAGTTTAGTAGCCATTGGGGGTCAACCATAAAGGAGTTTTAAAACGTGAAACTATATGGCCTATATGGTACTTTAGGATATTAGCAAACTTCCTACCAAATCAGCTCAATCGGTTTAGTAGTTAGAGCGTGATTGAGCCAGAAACTAATAAACAAACAAACTCAAAACTTTCAGCTTTATAATATTAGAATGATTAGTATGATAGCTGGTACTTCAAATTTTGTCCGTTGTCTCTTATCTCGTAAATCTGTAACATATTTTAGTAGACACGTTAATGTATGCTGCGAACCTTTGCAAAGCTCCTTAGTTTTATAATATATTAATTCAAATTTCTCTAAGTATTTTTTAATGCAAGTAGGCTGTTGGAATCATTAGTAATTGTACTCGTACATTCACACTTTTGTAATCTTGCTCTGGCAGATTATAATATAAAGAAATATAATTATTTAGATATGTTTCATATGGTCTAGATATTTGTTGACCTATTGTAAAAGTGTTTGGCTAAACAAGGTGTAAGTTAACAAAAGCTAAATACGTAACATGTCTATTCAAATAATCATTAATAATTCAGTCTTCCATCATCCTCTTACGGGAAGAATGAGCGTACACCTTAGCTTAGTATTTAATGAGTTATCGAGTCTCCAAATTGGGTTAATTTGAAGGCTACGTACAATGTTATTTTTCATAATATTGAAAAATCTAAATCAATGTTAGTGCCAAATATCTTTCTCTTTAATTTGGTATATAATTTATCGTTTTACGTTGAAAAATAAAGTCAGCATATGCTCCCGCGCGGAACGGTTTTAGCGTGATATTTTGAGGGAGTTTAACATTCTCTTAAGGGAGCTGTTTAGGTCCCACCTCTACCAACAACTCTGAACGATCTGCGGAACCGTATCACTGCTGCCGTGCACTCAGTAACAGCAGATGTGCTTTGTCATGTAAGGGACGAGTTTGGCTACCACATAGATGTTTGCCGTGCAGCTAACGGTGGCCACATTGAACACTTATAAGGTATGGAAAAAACCTTAAAACTTCCTCTTTTCATTGGTATAAAGATTGTTAATTTTGGATTTGTACTTTAATAAATACGTGTTTTTAAAAATGGGTCCATCATTTAGAATAACCCTGCACTTAATACATCTGTTCATTAGTGAATTTCCTTAGGAAAGTGAAACGCATTAGCATGACACGCACGGTGAAACTTAAGCCCAGGGACCAACACAGAAGTTCATACCGCGACACCCCTGAACACGTTTTGGGGGGTCGTTCAAAATGTTATATATATATATATATATATATATTTATATAGACATATATATGTGTGTGTGTGTGTGTGTGTGTGTGTGTGTGTGTGTGTGTGTGTGTGTGTGTGTGTGTGTGTGTGTGTGTATGCACTCTAGCGGTCGCATGTTTTGTCCGATTTACTTCAAATTTGGTAGGGACGTTTCTTTCTGTAATCAGTTGGACAAGTTCGTTGGGAAAAACAATCGGAAAACTTTAAACCCCTTTTTTGGGGATTAATCTTTCAAATTTTGAGTTTTTGGGCCCAAAAAGTGTCATAAAAGCCCCGGATGTAAAATTAATCCATGTATAAAGTTGGAAATTAGTAAGGCGAAACTTTTAAGCCCTCTCCCGTCATTCTAGCATGACTATTTACCAAGTTATAGAAGGAAATGTGTATTGACCAAACACAGTACGTTGTCTTATGGGGGGTTTACATTAGAAAAGCCTGTTATTCAATTGTTGGTGTAATTTTATCATCCCCAGCAACCTAACGCCTACTTTAAAGACTGACTGGACCTTCTCCTAACCTTATAATGCACAAAATTGTATTCCTAGCATTGCAGGTAAATGAAACCAGAAGCATCAGAACAGCCAAAAAATCAATGTTTTTAGAATCAATAAAAATTTGAATAAATGTATGTTTTACACTGATTTTGAGTTTTAAATGTTTTTTATGTGTAAATTCACTTCCCTCACGTCAGCGTGCTGCATGCGAACCCGTTTTACTGTTGTGCTAGCAACTGTTGTTATTCTGTCAACAGCTGTCAAATATACGGGACCGCGTCTAGGTGTCACCCCATCAACCTGTCACCCCGACAAACCATCACCTTTTAAAACAGGTTTTGAGGTAACGAGTTGACGCGCATCGTCCCCGACAACCCGTCACCGTTTTAAGGAGGTGACAGGTTGTCGGGGTGACACCTTGACGCGAGCGTGCGAGGTGACGGGTTGTCGTGTACGGAGGCGTCTAATCGTCACCTCCAAAGAGAGGTGGTGACACCTTGTCGGGGTTACACCTGGACGCGAGCGTGAGAGGTGGCGGTTTGACGTCGATGCAACCGACAACTTGACACCACAGCAAATCGCCACCCCGATAGGCTCCTCCCTTTGAACTAAAATTACATATTTGCACACATAATCAATTCGTTTAACACTGCAATAGAGACAGCTTCTTAGACTTTATACTTGGTATGGTCCAACAAAACCGCTGATGATTTTTGTGGTGAATGGTTCTATCAGTGGTTTTAAACTATTTCAACTTTCTTAATAGAGGCGGCATAAAAATTTATAATGCGTGAATTCTACTAAACGTATTTTTCAGCTCGCTTCAATGCTGTTTGTCATGTTTATAATGATTCTAAGGTAGGTAAAAAACTTTCGCAATACCACAGAAGTAGTCACGCTTACTCATTTGTGTCTATATCATTGCATTTTTTCCGTTACTAGATGGGAACTGACGGAATGTTGTTGAGTTTGTTATTACGTATTGCTAGATTCAAAGTGATGTGATTGATTATCGTGAGAATTTGACCAATCCCGCAAATCACACTTCGCATAGAATTTACATATTATTTATTTTCTATGCCGCCTTCATGAGAAAAGTTGAATAGTTTAAACCACTGATATGAAAAAATGGTAGTATCTAAAGAACCGTTCATTGCAAAAATCATCTCTCTAACCAATGAAATAGCTGTGCTGTCACAAAACAAAATGTGAGCGCTATTTTTGGACCACCCGTTATACGATTAGGCCTACGAGCAGTTTCCCGTGGCTACGCACACGCTCAAACTGAGGTTATAAATCAGTTTCTTGTTGTTGCTTTTAAGACGAAACCCCAGACTAAATTATAAGGTAAAACTGCAACATATATGCTTTATTACAGTTATTACTTATTTGGTATTATCAGTTGGTATGTTAAAAATTAAGACGCTATTATGAAGGTTTATTAAGATGGCTTATAAGGACTATGAAACGACTACCTATCATGAAGACGTTACACGCTATTCTTTAAGATATAATTTTTTGGAGTTGAGATTTCTGAAACAAAGTTACGAAAATTGTTCATTTAAAGTAATAGGAATTTTAAATTTAAAAGTCGAATGAAGCCAATCTAAAATTTTATTTGTAGCCACAAAGATACAATTCCTAGCATATCATAAATTTATTTGAAAACATACTTGATCTTTGCATGGGTTACAGAGAATATATGAATCCTGATGTGTCAGCTTTTTCAGCCTTTTACTTGCGAAACCTACTCTTTGTGTCATCTTCTTTGTTTACGTTTTAAAATTCAACTAAAATTGAAATGAAAAATTTTAAAGTGATTACTTTTAATATATTTCGATTTTAAACTTTATTCATAGTATCATAAGGCACTTCTATGAGAAAAAATATGAGTGACTTTGAAATTTCATTTAGGTTTAATGAGAAATAAAGTCGCTAGGCTTTCTGAACATCGAGGTGGAAGATTCGATCAAAATTTACGAAACTTGTAATTTTTTTCGCTACTTAAAACGTTTATTTCTCGATTATTATACCATTCTAAAACAAACTGTCGTATACTTTGGTGTTTTTTAACGTGTTAAAACGGAATTAGATCAAATTAGGGCTTTAAATTTCTTTTTTGGTGGGTCGAAAAATCGCCTCATTTTCCTTCGTGTTAATAGTTACTCACGTCGCGTCGTCGTTTGCTCGTCGTCTGCTGGTGGACTTGGCGACGAGACACGACCGTGCCTCTAAATTAATGTAGTTTTAAATACGGTAGAAGATTAAACATGAATAATTTATAATTTTTAAAAGTTTATTATTTGTTTTAAGCATGGTAGCGCTGATAAGCCAAGTGGAGAAAGCCTAGTTTTGCTTTATAAGAAGACGGAAACAGATGGAGCGGGGTGGCAGGTTGTCGGGGTGACACCTTGACGCGAGTGTGCGAGGTGACGGTTTGTCGTGAACGGCGACGACAGATCGTCACCTGGGAGTAGAGAAGGTGACGGGTTGTCGGGGTGACACCTTGACGCAAGCGTGCGAGGTGACAGGTTGTCGTCTCTGCACACGACAAACAATCACCTCTATAAAAGAGGTGACAACTTGACGGGGTGACACCTTGACGGCATCGGTATATTTTTACGAGGTGACAGGTTGTCGCCTGTGGCCAAAATGCCGAGGTGACGGGTTGTCGGGGTGACACCTAGACGGCTTCCCAAATATACAATTAAATCGATTACTGATCTTTCACAAGATTAGCATTGAAACTTTGAAGGCTGGGGCGTAGCCCTGAGGGCCGATGTAAATAAGGGGTTTATGATAATCGACACGACAATACCTCCAACGGTATGCGTGTATTTATCCTACGATGCACACACGCTTCTAAAAAGGGAATAGAATTTGTGTGCTTGCCTATTAATATAGTGGCAAGCGAATCCAATAACTCAAATTCGAGCAAATATTTTAATTTTCTTAAACCCAGCCCATATTCAGTGATATTGCGGTTTAAGTGATGTCATTCCAAGAGTTAGATTGAAACAGCTGTTCTTGCATTCTGTACTGTGTTTTTTTTTAGCATCAACAGCTGATGTTAAATGTTCAATTACATTTGTTTATAGTCTTCCATAAGATCAACATAACAATTTTGAAAGCCCATGGGGCAGAGCCCTGAAGGTGAATGATTTTCAAACTCCCAAAAGGCACATCTAGACGTTAAGGGTTTTAAAATAACACGCAAACCTTGACTTAGACACGGTAGTTTCAATGGAAGCCTACTCACAAAAATCGTCTTATTTTTTTAATAAGATGATGATCTTGATAAAATGTATTATTAATAATAAATTGTTGTAAAGTACTACGGATATTATGTTTGAATCCAACCCCTTTAGGTAACTTATAATATGTTACTGAAAAGAGTGATAAAAGCTTTCAACGACAGACGGCGCTTAATCACCGTGATAACACTGTTATCAGCGACTCCGCGACGAGCGACATCGTGATAACAACAATATCTCCGGGGCCAAATTTTGAGGATATATTTTTTACAGCTTGTGAACATGCTTTGCAAGATATTGGTAGGTATTTTTGGGGATTTTTATGTTTTAATCTGTTTATAAATGTTCACGCTCAGTAAAAAAACACACATTTTACGTCATAAAATAACTTTAATGTAAAATAATATACTTACAAGAAAGTGTTGTTTATGATGTAAAATGTGTGTTTTTTACTGTGAGTGATTATTAACAACACTGAAAATGATCATTTAGAAGCTAATTAATGTTGAAATCAGCAAAAATCAAGTACATTTAAGAAAAATAATTATTTAATTTTTGTTGGTATTTTTCGAAGGGTAAAAATAATGTCTAATGTTAAAAACATCTACTTATCTCTTATGAAAGTTTTATTTAATAGTCCTTAATACTAATTTAAAACTTACTCTATGCCTTTCACGTAATTAAACTGATACGATTTCAGGGATAATTATTTATAAATCAATTAAGATTTACTAACCAAGAACACCAAAAAGAACCTATTTATATACAATAGCTCTATTGTATAGTATATGAAGATTCCCTCTTCTATGCATTGCAATAAATATCACCTTCAAATAAACTGCTATTATGTACACAGTAGGAACACCACTGAAATTAGTTTTAACATATAAATATTGTATTTTACGAGTATATCAAACATAGAACTGAAAACACAGTTAAGCACTAACATGGTTGTTCATTACAATGTAATCAACCGTGGTAGTTTCTAGGATGTTTTTATGATGATGACAGTCAATACAACATTAGTTCATGGAGCTAAATTAATAGTAAGAATGTTCTTGCTAAAAATAACACCTGTTATGTACCTAAATTTTCAAACTAACTATTGAGGGTTGGACATGTTTTTGATTTTCACAACATAAACATCAACCCGTTGAGCTAACTACAGATATTTCTACGATGTTTTTAAGTAATTTATCTGTAATTGTTCGGTATTTTTTGTATTATTCCTTCTAAAACTAGTACTTGTCAGGTCCCAACTATGCAACTTTATCACTTCTCATTCTTAAATATTATTAAACTTTATTTCCATATTTAAAAATCCTTTGAGGAGATGCAAAACGTTTGTCAACTCTTTGTTGTAGAAAGCAGCTTCGAAAGGTGAACGCGCGGATGCTTTGAAAATATCTATGGTTTTAAATTAGTTTGTTATGTAATTAGAAATATAAATGTTTTTTAGCGAATTTCCCCTATAGGGAAGAAGCTATTACCGTAGGTCTCATGGTAAGACTTAAGCCCGAGACCATGATAACTTTTCATTTTGAGGTCCCCAGATGCCAAAAACACCATTCGTTCAAATTTTTATATATGTATATATATATATATATATAATGTATATATATATATATAATGTATATATATATATAATGTATATATATACATATATATATATATGTGTTTGTGTGTGTGTGTGTGTGTGTGTGTGTGTGTGTGTGTGTGTGTGTGTGTGTGTGTGTGTGTGTGTGTGTGTGTGTGTGTCCGTAAGCACGATAACTCTCGTAAAAGAGGTCCGATCTTAATGAAATTTGGTAAAAACGTGTAAAGTACCATTTATTTGAACGAGTTCGAAAACCAGACGAATCGTACCATCCAAAGGGGGGTTTTGGGGGGGTTTTGTACCCCAAAAATGGGTTTTTTGGGGTTTCCACATGTAATTTTTATTTAAATCTAATTTTAATTTTTACCATTTAATTCAGCATAAAAAACAAACAATTTGGTATTTTTATCATTGCTCTACGTCAATTGGTTCCTGAGATATTGAAAGTGCTAAACACAGTACGTTGTCTAATGTTATTCTTATGGAGAAAAAGAACAATTGTATATCTCGCTTATTTATGAACATAACCTGATAAAATTTGGTATGTGGCTTCAAGTGGTTGGGGTTTATCGTTGTTTGTACAAAATACAAAATTTTCACGTATGGTTCCCGTAGTAGCAAACCTAGGTAATCGGTCCCCATGTTATTCTTAAGGAGAATAATTAAAATGTTATATATCGCTTACTTATAAATGCATATGAATGAAACTTGGTATGTGACTTTACTTAGATGAGTTCTAATGATATTTGCATAAAAACCCATTATTTTGTGTTCCTTGTTGCAGCAAACCTGCGTACTCCGCCCCAATGTTATGCTTATGGAGAATAATTAATATTTTTAATATCGCTTGTTTGTGAATATATTTCTTATGAATCCTGTTAAGTGTTAATGTGTTATGTTATATATTCATTGGAAATTCGCTTAGTATGCAGGTTTGCTACGACGGGGGTATTTATACTTTCGTTGTGACTTGTGGATAAAACTGCACCTACTACATACATTTGTTAATATCTGATAAGTATATAAGTAGGCTATATTTTATTTTATTTTGAATTGTGATTTTATGGAATCAATGAGAAATACACATAATCTAATCAAAGTTGTACAACTAACCGAACTTCAAATGCAATGCAGAAATAAAATATTGGGTATTTGTAGAATATAGCTTTTGCCGTTTCGTTGCCAAGTTTACAATTTGGTTTATTAGTAGGTTCTAGGCCAGAGCACTAAAAACTATGAGAGTTAAATGTCTTACACCTGTAAAGGATGATAAAAAACCTTTAGAACTTTTCGATATAATTCCTCATACAAAAGGAATAAAAAGGTTGATGTGAAGGTATGTCCTAAATTGCGTAGTCTGTCAGTATGTATCTCTTTTTACTTAATACGTTATATCTTAGGAAAATCTGAAGATATCGACTTCAAACGTGGTACATATTGTGTTACATCCAATAAGACACATTCAGGTATAGAATATAAAGTTTCTACTTTGTACCATTTCAAAATAGTGGCCTTTTGCTTTTCAAACATAAATATCTTAAAAACCGTAACACTTAGGAAAAACACTTGAGGAATGTAATGTTACATCAAAAAGGCCGCCTTTGTTATTATATGTCATAATCGAAAATGAGATTGTCACACTTGAGATTGGGATTTATACAAGATATTATGCAGTGACATTGGTATACAGGGATCGATCAAGCTGTTATCTATATTACAGGGCACCGCGGTGACCTTTTGATATCATGTTATCACCAGAAAACGGATGAATCAAACCGTTTTCCCTCTTTTTCCTCTCGGGGTTTAACAATTTTTCAACAGTAATTTAACTCGGTAACTTGAATATTTTGATCATTCGCGATTGAAATCTTCCAAATGTATAAAAATAAAAAATAAAAGTATAAAATTCAAAAGTCAATCGATTTGATTTTTATGAAAATTTTGTTTGTCTTCTTAAACTTTTGTATTTGAGTGAAATATAATCAATTTTTAAGACCACAATTATGTAAACTTAATTGTGACAAAGGATTTTTTTATGTATAAAGGAACAAATTATACTCGTAGTTTGGAAACTATAAATGTGGGCTTCCTTTCGAAGGAATGTATCAATGAAATATCTTCCTTACTACAGGAATGTGGGCTTCCATTCGAAGGAATGTATCAATGAAATATCTTCCTAACTACAGGAATGTATCAATGAAATATCTTCCTTACTACAGGAATGTGGGCTTCCTTTCGAATGAGTATAACAATGAAATATCTTCCTTACTACAGGAATGTGGGCTTCCTTTCGAAGGAGTATAACAATGAAATATCTTCCTTACTACAGGAATGTGGGCTTCCTTTCGAAGAGTATAACAATGAAATATCTTCCTTACTACAGGAATGTGGGCTTCCTTTCGAAGGAATGTATCAATGAAATATCTTCCTTACTACAGGAATGTGGGCTTCCTTTCGAAGAGTATAACAATGAAATATCTTACTACAGGAATGTGGCCTTCCTTTCGAAGGAATGTATCAATGAAATATCTTCCTTACTACAGGAATGTTTTCTCGTCAGCCTTCAATCCAAGCATTATACAAATTGCTTTGTATAAGTTTTAAAGATATAGATTGCCAGATTATTGTTGCGTATCAAAACAACGGAAGGATTATGTAGGATAGTTTTTATGAAACGCTATACAGTAATTTACTATAATAGTGTTTATGAAATGGAATATGGAAAATATATTCATAAACTGCAGCCAATATTCACATCAGGCACGTAAATTGTTACGATTAAAATGATTCAAATACTAGATTCCAAGATTGCCATTAAATTGATAAAAGATAATATTAATTATAAATACTTTAATAAGTGATTGATATGTTACTAAGTGTTACATATACTATATATTCATATTCTGCAACAAAACATATGGCCTTCTCTAGATTTTACAACTTAAATAAAATTATTATTTAACAAATCACAATCGTAATTTGGCCCAAATTACATTTTATCAATAGCTTGCCATGGTATTTAATATGTATCTAATTTGTTTCTATTGTATACAGTTAGTTTTAGGAATTACACAAATTGGTTAAACAATTATACTCAATAAAGGAATAACTAGTTCTAAACCCAATTTGTTACTTTAAAACAACTTAAACTACCTTGGTTAAAAGCAAAAAGAAGTGGCATCGTCTGACACCCCTACGTAGTTCTAAGCCAAAAATTCCTTCTTTAGTTTTTCTCAACTTGTCATCAACTTTTCTTTCTTTCCCCAGTTCCAATTGGAAAAGTAGTTCAAACTTTGGGGTTTTCTTCTCGTCCCAATTTCACCCTAGAACAACTGAACGTACGTTTGAGAAAGTTTATTGCCCAAATCAGAAGTGCAAGTTGGATTTAGTCAACAATTATAGTTAATAAGGTTTTAATCCAATGCTTAATCCTTTTCAAATCACAACTCTAAAAAATATGATTAATTCAACTTTAAAAAAATTATCACACCGTTTTTCTGTCTGCCGTTTCGAAATGTGATTTCTCACTAGGTAAAATAAATTTAAACATTAATAAATACTAGAGTATGTAAAAACGAGTTTGCACGCAGAACGCTGACGTTAGGGAAGTAAATTTCCGCATTAAAAACTTTTAAAAATCAAATAAAGGGTTTAAACAAAAATTTGTGTCATTTTTAGTAAAATGGAAAATATTAGATTTGTTGGCTGTTGTGATGCACCTGGTTCTATTTAAATACAGTATTGGGGTGGCAATTTTGTGCATTATAAGCTTATGAGGAGGTACCATCAGGATCAAAAGTCGTTATGGGGGTATTAGAAGAGATAAAACTACATCAAGATACGAAAAACAGCCTTTCCAATGTAAAGTCCCCATAAGACAACAATTTACGATTTCTTTAATAACTCAATAAATATGTGCGCTAGAATAATGATAGGGGGCTTACAATTTCCGTCTTGTTACGTCCTATTATTTAATGTGCATTAATTTTACACTCGAGGATTTTCTGGCCCTTTTTGAGTCCAAAAACTCAAAATTCAAAATCCCAAAAAAGGGGGTTAGGGTTTTCCGATTGTTTCGTGCAACGAACTTTTCCAACTAATTACAGAAAGGATTGCCTCTACCAAATTTGAAGTAAATCGGACACAAGATTCGACCGCTAAGTGCAAACACATATATAATTTTGAACGACCCCCCAAAACGTGTTCAGGAGGTCACGTTAAGAACTTCTATGATGGTCGCGGGCTTGAGTTTCACCGTGCGGGACATGCTAATAGTTCACTTTTTCATAGGAAATTCACTAATAAACGAAATATGAATACGCATAGGGCTTAAAATTGAACCTTACCTTTGAGGAAACCTGAGGGTGCGTGTATACCGGAGCCAGTATGCAAGCAGTGAGCAAGGGTCAGATCCAGTATCAAAGCTTCCATCCCGGGTCCAATCCCGGCTCCGGTATACTGAGTAAGACTGAGTGATAAGGTCTTAGTGATTAAATATATGATACATTAATTGTATAAAATATTTGAATTTTTGATAGGTAGAAATTTAAATTAAACTTAAAATACTTAAATTTAAATTACATTTAAAATACTTAAATTTAAATTTAATTTAAAATACTTAAATTTAAATTTAATTTAAAATACTTAAATTGAATTCCATCTGCAATTTAATTTTTTAATTAAATTATATAAACGGAGCTCTACGGACCAGGTGGTTTTAATAATGCACATTTTTTAAATACTATGTTTGTGTTTTAGTAGATTATCTAAAACATTTTTTCATAACAACTCAAGAACATAGTTATTTAGTAGTTTTCATGTGACGTTCATATAAATACTAGCCACTTTAGTACCCGCGATTCCCACTCAATAGCTGTTACTGTGGTTAACCATTTGAACTATTGAAAAATAAAAATAAAAGACAGATTTATTTTCATAAAAAAACATACATTCATGATACAAAATAATTAAAAAAACACTACATACATACACACATACATTATTACAAACAAAACGCCACACACACTATTTCGAATAAATAACACCTGTTTAGGCTATTATTTGGTCAATTAATTGAATATCCATTAGAATACAATTGAAACTGATAACCTGTGGGGCGGAGCCCTGTCAAATCGGGGTCAAAACCCATAACTTCCCCTATTTTAGACCTAAAGGATCAGTGTACAAAATCTCACCTCAAGCTTATATTTGCTTGAATGAAAGTGTTTTAGCACATCATATACATCGCAAAAATTGTAAGTTTTGATAGTTTTTCAGTAAATACTATAGTATTACTTATCAGCTTAAATAGTATAGCTTATCAGTACAGTACTATACGTTATTCACCAGAATAGCGATAGACTGAAAACAGTATGTGGCAAAGGTACTATTTATTTTGTTTTTACTATTGTTTTGTGACATTGTTGTAATATGTCCTACATGTTGGTATAAAGTGTTTTTATTATTTAAGAAAATAAATTAGATTCTATTCTATTATGAACACCTCCAGGGCACTCGCTTTTATATATTAAGAGAGAAGCAAATTTAGATATTTTACACCATCATTTCAGTTTTGTGGAGAGAACCAATTAAAAAGCGAAAAAATAAGAACGTATTGCAGTCTGGCATGTAACATAATAGAGAAATGAAACATGTTGAATAAATGGAGCGAGTTATTTCTCATTGTTACTGTAATACAACACGAATTAACATTGGTCAAACACGTCTGTCGCCGCGGGAGCTGTGAACCAGACGCCGACGTTGCTGACGTTGCTACGTGCGTTACATTGTGGTAATTGTTTTATTATTTTGCTGTCTTGTTTCACTTATTTGCTCTTTAATATTGTACACCATAAAAATATTTTTACTAAACTTGATGGAAGTGCGCACCAATATATTCTTATAATGGATTGAAATAAGTTGAGTTTGAACATAATTTTCAATGTTTTTGTTCTTCAAATGTTTTTTCTTCGTGGGGTATTATTGCTGAAAATTGTATAGTAAAATGACTTATCATAGAATGATTTTTAACAGAAAATTATTACATTTTTTCAATATCAAGGTTTTTTTCTGTTTCTCGTATGGCAGAAATCATATCAATATTCAAAGATAGTAAATGTTTACCTACTCTTTAAAAACTTCTCTTGCATAGTATGATCGTTAATTTTACTCTGCCTATTTTATATGAAGCCATTTAACACAACTTAACCACAATTCATAAAATAGCCTAATATACTTATAATAGTTTAAATAAATAATGAACAAACTTTGCTTAAACTAATCGTAATAATCGTAATAATCATTTTAAAATGTTCAATTCAATTGTTTAGTTCTCGTATGCGTCATACGTTTATTACGATAAGTGCCTCTCTAGCTATTAAATATTTGAATTCATAACATAATAATATACAATACTATACACTTAACTAGACTACTCTAATAGATGCATGTTAAAGCAATTTTCTTGGAGCGAACAGTTTTTGTTTACATTTAACGATTCAATGGAATTAATATATAATTGCTTCTGGACGGTAACATTCAGCTAATAGAAACGCAAAGTCAAAAGCTTAGTAGACGAGAACAATATACAAACTAAGCCCCCTTAGAGCTATTTTCCGTCTACCGCTCAGCCCCGGGCCCCCGGTGGGTCGGTACGCCACCAGCTAAGCTCAAACGCAGTTACTGCCAAAAGACACTCTGGAGTTGCAAAGGCCACGAAATTGATTGAATCTAGAGCCCTGAGAGCCGCGGTAGAGCGAATTTCAAAGGGATTTGGAAATGACGGCATTAGCCGTGGCAGACACTGTGTCAAGAGTCGGTCTGGGGGTGGTAGGTGGGTGGGGGTGGTAGTCTAAGGGTGGGTGGGTGACGTGTAGGTCAGACTGTCTGGCCTGGATGCGGTAGGTGCGCGCGCATTGGCCACGCCCACAGCTCCCCCCTCACACGCACACGCACACATAGCCGCCGCGTGTGATGGTGGAGGTTCGATATCGCACCTCAGTGCATCCATAATAAATCGAAATTGCTTGCAGTTATGCCCAACCATCGTCCCATTCATGCCACCGCCGCCTGGGTCTCCTTACAGTTTAGGTCAAGGAGAGGAATGGTTAAAACTTTGTTTTCGTGGGTAATTTTTCGTAAAAAAGATAATTTTGGAGTCTGATGTATGAGACGTCAGAGAGTTTTTATAACACCAACTATACAGCTTCCATAGAAGACACTTTAGTGATAGATTGTCCCTCCAGAGATCCGACATAGAGGTGTACAATAAGAGAGTACCATAGACTCGTGGTGACCTCCAATTTAACCATCTTTCAGGATCTCCCATCAGAAATAAACCGCTCGCGGTCTCGTAATCCGCCTTTTCAGTTAGTTACTCTTCCTCGATCGAAGGAAGCTCTTTACCCCATACAACTTGGGCTGAATCTTGGAGAGGGTTTGAAGGGCGCAACCGCATCTGGGTAACCGAACCAACTGCTCCGTGCCTCCGTTGATGGATCTTCCTAGGAAGTAGTGGACCGTACATAGATTTTGGGGTAACCAAACCAACTGCTCCGTGGCTCCGTTGATGGATCTTCCTAGGAAGTAGTGGACCGTACATAGATTTTGGGGTAACCAAACCAACTGCTCCGTGGCTCCGTTGATGGATCTTCCTAGGAATTAGTGGACCGTACATAGATTTTGGGATAACCAAACCAACTGCTCCGTGGCTCCGTTGATGGATCTTCCTAGGAAGTAGTGGACCGTACATAGATTTTGGGGTAACCAAACCAACTGCTCCGTGGTTCCGTTGATGGATCTTCCTAGGAAGTAGTGGACCGTACATAGATTTTGGGGTAACCAAACCAACTGCTCCGTGGCTCCGTTGATGGATCTTCCTAGGAAGTAGTGGACCATACATAGATTTTGGGGTAACCAAACCAACTGCTCCGTGGCTCCATTGATGGATCTTTCTAGGAAGTAGTGGACCGTACATAGATTTTGGGGTAACCAAACCAACTGCTCCGTGGCTCCGTTGATGGATCTTCCTAGGAAGTAGTGGACCGTACATAGATTTTGGGGTAAACCAAACCAACTGCTCCGTGGCTCCGTTGATGGATCTTCCTAGGAAGTAGTGGACCGTACATATATTTTGGGATAACCAAACCAACTGCTCCGTGGCTCCGTTGATGGATCTTCCTAGGAAGTAGTGGACCGTACATAGATTTTGAACCTATGTGGATAGGACTTTTCGGAAGTCAAGATGGGGACAATCATTCAACCAAATCTGTGGATGCGGGGCCGATATCATACAGTTAATAATTGACCCCTGTGTGCATCGTGGGATGGTTGGCGGGTCTCCACAGTGGCATCGGAGCGACTCTCGATTGGTTGAGAGGGCTGGAATCTATAAAGGGATATATATTTTATTTTTTTATATAACCTCTAGCGAAATAACTTGTTTTACACAATTAGCAAAATTCTAATCCTCATATATAAATCGCAAAAAAGTGATTTCTTTAGACAGAACGTCTGAGTCTTCCACGGGACCGCACAACAGTTTGAATACTAAATCAAAGACAATTGTTCCTATATTTACAGGTTTTATTTGTATTTTGAATTTTTGGTCATTAATAGTTTAAAAACAAGAATTAAAATTATCTTACGGCATTTAAAATGGAGTATAATTTCACATTTTCCAGACCTTTGACTTCTACTAGGTCGATGACCATTCAGCTTGTTATAAGTAGAAGATATTTGTTCCTATAGTTGCAGATTTTATTGTATTTTGATTATTTGGTCATTTGGACGTGGTGATAGCTCGTGAAAAAGTACCATAGCAGTCAGCCGGTCACTTCTGAAACTCGTGCCACCACCCTAAATCTCTGAATACTAAATGAAGGTCGGCAATGGGGTCGGCTGACTACACGCCGCCGTGCCGCTGGATTCTGCCGCCTGATCTGATCCTCCTGGAACTAGTTCCCAGTCAGGATCCCGAACTGAATCGCTGCACTCTGAACAATAACAGTGTGGTCTCGTCTAAGCTCGTATTTGTGAACAAGTGAAAGTTCTAAAGTAGTTGTAAAGTATTGAATTTAATTAAAAATGTGTAGTTAGTTTATTTACTTTTTGTATGATATAATAAATAATTTAACCACAGGGGAAGATTCTAAACCCTAAATCCGGGTTTACTTCTCTAAATATCGCATTATTTATACACTTTCATAACTGTTTCTTATACAGATAACATGGCAATATAGGGTTTACTCATACTGTCTTTGTTCAATTTGCGGCGAAACTCATTTCACCATTTTTATAAATCTTAGTATTTTATGAGTAGGTACCTTAGAGGACATTTTTAGCAAAAAACATTTATGATTTTAACACTTTAACTTAATAAAATTTAGATTATATCAATTATACATTCTGCTACCATTGCAATGCAAACCACAGTTCTTGATAATTGCTAACCAAACGATCTCGAAATGCAAATTAATATGACATATGAAATATGTTTACATTTGAACATTTTACTGTTGACCCTCAGTTTTTGGAATGTCTTGTATTCAAAAAAGTTAAACAGACTTTTATTTTATTTGTTAGGGTCGCTTTTAGTGACAAATAATTCATTTGTTGTATCATTCTATGGCAATTAGTTTGTCTGTAATCTGTTCAAATACACCTTGCGTGACCCTTTATATAGTAAACATAACCAATTAACCGCCGCTTTTTACCATAAAGGAAATTGCGCAATATTTAGCTACAGTACCTGTAAAATTAATAAAGTTAAGTCTATCCGTATCAAAAACATGTATTTGTTCATATAGCCCATTAATTAAGTTTAAAGTAATAATTTTGTACTTTTTTAAGTACTTTATACAAATGTACGTTGGCTTATTCTTGTCCTTGGGAGTTGAATAAAATAGTTTAGTTCTTTCCTGAATTGTAAATACAAGATAAAAATATTCTATTCAATTCACCATTCACTACTATCATTTTCTAAGAAGGACAGGCCGGCACATTGCACCGTTAGCGATAAGATAACGACCTTGTCTCATTATTTTTGTCGTATTTTTTAACAAACAATAATGCTATCTCTGGAATTTCATACAAACTTGATCTGCACTTTGAATGAATGAATCACTTCCTTTTTCGGTAGTGATTATTTTAACGTAATTTAAAAGTAGAGAGGAGATTTAAATCGGGGTTTCAGGTGATACGATAATTGTTATTACCCTGAGCCGTATTTGTTAATAATTGATGTGAAGTGAAGAAGATTTATATTTTATATTTTTATGATTAAGGCTGGGAAACCCCGCCTTAAAGTGACTCCGTGTGCAAAACGACTCGGGCCGTAACACTGCCCTTCGTCCAAAACATTACCGGTAGGCGAGAAACGGATACTCCCATTTAAAACGCTCATTTTGGAACGCATGTGATCAGAATGTGTTATTTGTCAACCTCCTGACTTATTGCATATTACAATTTTTTTTAGGATTCCTACATGTGTCAAACTTCATGTTATTACATAAACCTGTGTAAGTTAGTCGTAAAATTGTATCAGCTTTTCCATAGAATGCAGTACAAACTAAATGTTTTTTCGCTCCCCAAAAATCACAGGTGAAACCATGGGAGGATCCCGGATAGCTAGATCTCGTTTTGCTAACTTTAAATCAAGATTTCAATTCAACAGTTAAGGCCACGCTCCCCCGTCGGTCATATTGGATTGATTCTCCATAAGCGCAATGCTAACTAAACATCTATTTAGGACCCACATTTTTTATTTAATTTTCAATTTGATTTAGGTAATTTTTTTACTACTCAAAATAAAGTAAAGAGTGATTTTTGCGAGTAACAATTCGTATAAGTGTTATAGATTATCAGAAAAAATTGTCAAACTTAAAAAATTACATTTTTTATTAAATATTATAATCCATTTTCAAAATATCTTCAACAATAATCACCCACGAAAAGAATATCTTTCAATCGACACTAAAATCAAAATTGTATCTCAAGAGATAAGCGAAAAATTGGGAACTGAACTTAGCATTATTCTAATGGGCGATAAAACCAATATGGCCGACAGGGTAGCGTGGCCTTAACGATGACGTACACGAAGGAGATACATAGCAGTAGGTGTCGAAGCAGAATATACAAAATTGTAGTAGATATAGTAGTACTTTATAGTATAGATACATTCATATAGGTGGAGAGAGAAAATGTTCCGGGAGAAGTTATATTAAGGAGAAGGATACTAGACGGAAAAGCGGTTTAGCATAGGAGCTATTTAAAATTCCAGAACTTCAATGAGGGGTTTGCAGCCCTCTGCCACCTCCCTCCCTCCCAACACGCATGTTTCATCGGATGATTCAGTTAAGTGTCCGGCCTTTGACACCGATTATGATTGATTTGTACGGCTTAATTCAGTGATTAACCATCGGTTACCATGGTGATTGCATCTACTCCTAAATCAATCGCTAACATCATAACAATTTCGGTGCTAAATGTCCTAGATCGGAGGGAATTTTGTAAACAGAGGGGGATAATATGGTAAGAAAAAGAAATCAACTTTGTTGAAAAGTTGATATCTTTTACCCTTCTTCGCATCACTTTTTTACTTTTATAAAGCAGGTTGTTAGTTACAACACATTCCAAATATAAAGACGAGTTAAATCTAAAACTTGTTGTATAATAACAGTAACTTTTAGGGCCTATCTTTGCTGGTAGTAAAATCATATATTAATATTTTGTCACTTACTGGTTTAAATTTTGAACAGTGAAACAATTTTGAACTGTGAAACTAAAACATCAGAATTACAATACAAATAAATTTGTAATTGACAAGACCTTTCTGTGTCAAAGATACCATCGTCAGGTAAAATATCTTTGATTCAGAAAGACCTTGTAGATTTACAATTTATTTTTATTGACATTCTGATGTTTTGGTTTCACAGTTCAAGATTAACATTATTTCCAATAATTAGCTCCTACTAAATTGTGGAAGCGCTCACTGGTATTTTTATGAACAGATTTTATGATAATTTTGTTATAATTTTAAACTCCATAAGTCCAATGTTAAAATTTGAATCAATACTTTACTTTTTTAATACTTTACTAGGGTAGTTAATTTATCAACAACAACAAAAATCGTTTCTTATACAACACCTCATAAATGTTTAAAATACAAAATGTTTGATCATCGAAACTTTACTATTTATTTTTATGTAAACGTAGCAATAATTGCATAACGATACAACCACACGATCTCACGTTCGCTCTGTTCTCACGATAAACATACATTTCAACTATTTTAATAAATTAACTAATGTAATTAGTTTAAATTTGTAATTACTATTATCAAATCCATCCCGTGTTAATTTATGTAACATTAAACAACTGTTATGTAATTAGTTTACGCATTTCCAGATGTTTTCATAAGGAAACAAATAATAACTCATTTGATGATCGAAAAGTTTAATTATTTTAAATTTCCACCAATCCCAACAACCCACAACTTGGGAACAGTCGTCTGTATCCTGTAACAGTTACTCTCTGTCTAGACGGCCCGGTGGCACAGTAGCGCCTGCAGTTATGGATAGGCCAGCCGCGCTGTTGCTATGCGCCACGGGCTGCATCGCAGAGTTGCAGGGGCGGGGTTTGCTGCGCGCGCACCCCCATGACCTAGCCCACGGCAACCGATACCACGTCAGTACGGGAGTACGGCAGTACGGCTAGACGGCTAGACAAGGCACATACTTGATCATGACAAGCCGCGTTGGGGATTGAGTCCCGTTTGATCGTTGGTTAATTGGGAATTTCGTTTTGGGTGAAGTTTGAAAAGCATAAATGGAAGAGTTAAGGGCTCTTTTATGCATGCGCTTTCGTACGAACGACAAAAAACGGACCGAAAATTTTGTGCGTCTTAAATTTTCTGTCGTGCGTATGCAAATGATGAGGGTGGACTCAGTGCTACCAAAATATTTCTAGTGTCATGGATCCTGTTGTGTTGTACGCTGCTTACAGGCATTTTGTAAAAAGAAGAGGTGAAAGGAGGCCTGTCCACCCTATAAACAATGCCAAATACACGGACGGTGCTAGTATTCCAAATTCCAAATCCAAAGTAATTCCAAAGTATTCCAAATCGCTTCTTTCTACTTAACTTCGTCAATTAATAACTCAGTATTAATTCCCTCCATTATGCACTGCACTGTGCACAAGACAACACAACGTGGTCAAGTGACAGTCTGACAGAACTCCCACAGTGCAGGCAACACGACTCAACACGAGTGCGAGAGGTTGGCTGCACTGTGGGTTGGAGTGGGAAACGCGTTTGTCGTGTGTCTGCATACCATAAACACGGCCTATACTACCGTGTACCAATGACTACATATACAATTGTATATGTAGTCATTGCGTGTACTTTGAGCAGACGTCCGTCACTGCGTTTGTCGTCCGTTTCTAAAACACTGGACATGTTTTTAAAACGGACGACAAAGGAATAGCTGCCAAAGTCGGACGACAGTGCATAAATGCGCTCATTCGTTCCAATCTATTTAAAAACGTCCGATTTTTTTGTCGTTCGTACGAAAACGCATGCATAAAACTACGTGTCAGTTGCATAAAGTAGTTCTTCTTTATTTGAAATTCATGGTTGGTGATGGTGAGTTTTAAGAAATTAATGCGGTCATTTTCCATCACTGATTAGTCAAAACAAGATTCACGACATTTCGAGATCTGGAAAATAACAAAATATTAGTGGCACAATCCAGGCAAAGCTCGGAAAAACACAAAATATACATGTATACAAATTTGAACGAATGGTGTTTTTCGCATCTGGGGACCTCAAAAAAAGTTATCATGGTCTCGGGCTTAAGTCTTACCTACGGTAAGTGACCTACGGTAATAACTTCTCCCTATAGGGGAAATTCGCTAAAAGCTAAAACAGAGAATTGTAAAAGCAGTCAAAATTTTAAAAAATCAAACCAAACATAAAAGCCAGGCAAGAACGGAACACACGGTTGGGCCACTAATATTTTATGCAATTTTATTATGTTTTAGGTATTTTTCTCACCTGAAGACGGATCAGATTCCAGATCCCCAAACGTCGTGAAACTTGTTTTCACTAATCAGTGGTGGAAAAGGTACGCAATATTTTTTTAAATAACACAAACTAGTTTGTATTAGAGAAGAGTTCAAGGAATGAAAGGTTGTCTATTCAAACATTTATAAAGTTGTAAAAACACAGTAGTTAAAAATGGGAGTTAAAATAAACCTGCATAAAACCAAAAGTGTTGTGAATTTAACGGGAATCGAACTCGCAACCCCTTTGTACCGAAGTCAATGTTCCAATAACCCAATGTTATTCTTATGGGCATTCTATAAATACGAAAACTCGATCATCCCAAGACCAAGCTTTTACACCTACAACCACGAAATTTAGAATGTATACTCTTTCCATAACATATATAGGTAACCAATGCGAAAGGATTTTAAGAAATTCCTACAGGGCTCCGCCCCACGGGGAATCAAACTGCAATCCAGTGTTATTCTTAAGCCGCGTCCACACTGGACAAACGTTCGGCGAACATGTTTGACCGAACAGTTCGTGGATAATTGTCCGAACATTTTGATGTTCGGCGTACAATGTTTGCCTTTCTGCAGTGTGGACGCGTCCCCGAACAAAATGTTTGGGGGTTGACAAACAAGTCGCCGCCATCTTTGTTCGGAGACAATGTTCGCTCTCAGAGCGAAAACTGGCGGATGTTCGTGGTAGTCTGAGGCGGTAGCGGGTGGAAGGCGCACGTATTCTAGTGCTTATTTGTGCTGGTTGTAGTGAGTTATTGTGCATTGACGATGAGTAAGGATTTTTGGAATCAGGACAAAGTTATTATGTTGATTCAACTGTACGAATCAAACAAGCTGTTGTGGGATACATCGGACAGTGATTATAAAAATAAGTATAAGAGGAAAGACGCGTATGCCGCCATTGCTACTGAGTTTGGTATCAACAATGCAGATGAAGTTAAGAAGAAAATAGAGAGTATCTTAGCTCAGTATAGGAGAGAGAAAAAAACAACTGTATTGAAATCAGGAATGGGTACAGCTGAGAAGAAAAAGCCTTGGTGGTGGTTAGCATATTTACAATTTCTAGTAGGAGACAAGAGTACTCCACGATCAACTGTCTCAAGCTTTACTCAGGCTAGTGACCCCGCAGTCGACACAGATTTCAGTGACAATGAGGACGACATTGACAATGACAACCAGGAAATAAGCAATAATTCTTCGCCTCAGCCACCTCCTTCTCTAAAAAGTTCAATATCCAGATCTAGTACACCCGGTAGTGGACTTGAAAGTTTGAGTGCAAGTGGCAGATTGAAATGTGTGAAAAAAATCAAGTTAACGAAGCCTATAACATCATGAAAAGTTGCTACAATGATGTGCAAAACCAACAACCACAATAATTAAGGGACGAATACTCGGTTTATGGTGAGAACATCGCCAACCGTATGAGGAAGATAAAAAACCCTGTGAGAGTATGCAGATTGCAAAATACCATAGACAATTTGATATTTCAGGCGGAAATGCAGGAGTTTGAAGAACGACACACCGTGAACACACAAACCAAGAAACAAGACCTGAACCTTCTCAACCACCGGAGCACGAAGTTAATGATGTCTCATTGCTGATGAACACTTCATTGTTGTCTTTGCCAAACAATTTCCCCGATTTTTAAACGTTGAGTGGTTTTTTATTTCTGAAATGTGTAGTTTTACATGTGTTTTTTTACATTAAATGACCATGCAGTAAAAGGTAAGAATTTATTATTTACTAAACAAAACAAAAATGGTATACATTACTGAGCTCAAGTAACAAGCAGTATCTATCTATGTTGTTATTTCTGATCTGGCCACACTGCTAGAAAGCGTGGCCTGGGGCCAATATCATAAAGTTTTACAGGTAATTTAATTAAAATAATTTTTTGTAAATTATAAATGACAAATTTCAGAATGAAAAAAAAATTGTCAGGGCAACGTACCCCTTATCGATTACAGATAAATGATCAAAATAGACAAAACTTCAAAAAATTATTTTTTATTTATAATTTACAATAAATTAGTCAACCATCACTGCAAACTAATGCGAGTTGACTGAGCCATTTAGAGCGAACACTAGTTTGTTCGTCCAAACACAGGAGTTTTTATTCGTCGAACAATATTTCTACAAACATTTAAAATGTTCGATGTCAATTCAATACAACAAACATGTTCGTCGAACATGTTCGCCGAACGTTCGCTAGGTGTGGACGCGGCTTTATGGACATTCTATAAATACGAAAAACCGATCATCCCACTGGCCAAACCTCTACACCCACTACCACGAAATTTGGCATTTATAATATTTTCATAACGTAGGTAACCACTAAGAAAGGATTTTACGAAATTCCCATCGGGCTCCGCCCCACGGGGAGTGAAATTTCCAATCCAGTGTTATTCTTACGGACATTCATTTAGTTCCACGGGTTAACCACAGAACGCAGCACACACCACAGGTTTTATTCCCGGGTGTACGATGGCAGCTAGTCGTTCAATATAATTCTAAAATAGTCATATTTACCATTTTTATTTAGGTGAACTATTTGTGATATCGAAACTATTGTCTCTGCAGTCTCTAAGTACTCAGTCTCTTTTGCCCTTTAAAATGAATCAAAACTCAACAATTCCGGATAATCCGTTGAGAAGGGACGGGCTATGAAGGTTAACATTTGCCTTTTGGGAGAAGCAGGTATAAACGCGAATTTTTTCGAGACTGGAGCCCCCTTTTAAGATTATCTATTTTCATCATGCTCATTTCTTTTTAACACCAAAACACATTAAGGATTTATGTGTATTAACTCCCCACTATTTGTGTTTTAACAGTATTAAAATTCGGATGATTAAACCCTTTGTTTCCCAAATTATTATATAAGTCTTAGAAAAAATCAGTGGTGTTTTTTGTTTATAATAGACTCAAAATATTACCTTAACATTGTTTAAAAATGTTGTTTTTCTTATGGAAAAACTTTTACTGCGAGTAGTATATTACCCATTGGGATGGAGTGAATGAGCAAAATAATTGTCATCGGGAAAATAACGTAACGCTGTGTAAAACTGTATAAAAAGCGGATTTATTATAAGATAGAAGTTTAATAAATAGACCAATATAGCCTATATGTGTCTTATAATATATGAGGTAAAAGTTATTAAAAATTAGAAAAATATCCTTGAATAAAAAATATTCTTATTCTATTGGCTAGAGGCCAGAAGACAAAAAAGTCTTATTCCTATTTAAACTGAAAATAATCGAGTTAAAGCTTTTAATATTAATATACAAGATAAAATACCCCCGTCGCAGCAAACCTGCGTACTCAGCGAATTTCCAATGCATAATATTTGTCTTAATACCATATAAAGCCGCATACCAAGATTCATAAAAATATATTCACATGTAAGGGATTTTAATTATTCTCCATAAGAATAACATTAGTAATGAGTACGTAGGTTTGCTGAAACAAGGAACACAAACAATTGGTTTTTATGCAAATATAAATAGAATTTAACTAGGTGAAGCCACATACCAAGTTTAAGTAGGGTAATTTGGACAGTCCGAGGGCAGGAGGGACAGGAGGGACCCCCCCCCCCGAGCCCCCCCCCCTCGCGAATTTTTTTTTTGCGAATTTTTTTTTTGCGAATTTTTTTTTTGCGAATTTTTTTTTTTGCGAATTTTTTTTTTTGCGATTTTTTTTTTTGCGAATATTTTTTTTTTGCGAATTTTTTTTTTTTTGCGAATATTAACCTAACCTAACCTAACCTAACGTAACCTAACCTAACCTAACGTAACCTAACCTAACCTAACGTAACCTAACCTAACGTAACCTAACCTAACCTAACCTAACCTAACCTAACCTAACGTGACCTAACCTAACCTAACGTAACGTAACCTAACCTAACCTAACCTAACCTAACCTAACCTAACCTAACCTAACCTAACCTAACCTAACCTAACGTAACCTAACCTAACCTAACGTAACCTAATCTAACCCATCCTAACCTAACCTAACCTCGGATCAGATTTCTGATTGCAGATTCTTGTTCGTCTAGTCGAGCCGAGTCATTTGAGTACCCACATCGAACACTTTGGATGATGTTTACAAAAAAGGGGCCCGCACCACACTTTTGACCTTTTTTTTTTTTGCATTTTTGGAATCTCCTCGTCAAGCCGAGTATTCTCAGTACCCACATGACATACTTTGGATAATTAATACAAGAGTTGAACAGGGTAACGCTACAACCAACAGAGCTAGCCCATCAGCGCTTGCGGTCAATTGAACTAACAGTGAATGCAAATTTTAAGGAGAATATAATTGCAATGCTTTGAACATATACTGCATATACCTTCAAGTACTCTGCACCGAGGCAGCTGTTCGCACAACCGACTGACGCGTCCAGTCTACTGTCTGGGAATGCGGATGTTGTAATTTGATACCTCGACTGGAGGGTGCAGGTGTTCACACAAAAAACCGACAAGTCGAGACCTGTCTGGGAATGCGGATGCTGTAATTTGATACCTCGACTGGAGGGTGCAGGTGTTCACACAAAAAACCGACAAGTCGAGACCTGTCTGGGAATGCGGATGCTGTAATTTGATACCCCGACGGGAGGGCGACGCGACCCTTCCAGGAACCCATTATAGACCACCCGCGTCGAATTCCGAGCAATAAATCACCAGTTGTCAAACACCCACGGTATCATTCTTGTTTTAGGCTTCAACAATTCCTGACGTATGGGGGAGCGAAAATCTCCCCCTAACCCATTATGTGTTAGGGGGAGCGAAAATCTCCCCCTAGTAATTAAATCAACAGAACACCAGTTGTCACGGTCTCATTCTTGTTCTAGTCTTCAACAATTCCTGACGTATGGGGGAGCGAAAATCTCCCCCTAAGCCATTATGTGTTAGGGGGAGCGAAAATCTCCCCCTAAGCGGTGCGCGGGTCGCGACACGCCACAGTCTCTTGATAGACTTCTTCGAAGACGGACGTCTACATTAATTCGATAACAATGTCGTTTATTCATCAGAAATCGTGTGAATGTGTGAAGACTGAACTGGACTTGTTTTCGTTACCGCCTACGCAGACCAGCATCGAGAGCGGTAAATGGGTTCAATACAAACCGATCTCATCGCTGACGGACGATTCGCCAATAGAGTTTGTAATACCCGGTCACGGTGACGAGTACACGGACCTGACACAAACGTTATTACACGTGAAAGCCGCTATTGTGAAACAGGACGACACTAAAGCGGACGGTGGGCAACCTGCTAAAGAGGTGGGCCCGGTGAACAATTGGCTCCACTCGATATTCAGTCAAGTGGATCTCTATCTCAATCATAAACTGGTGTCACCACAAAACAACACGTACGCTTACCGTGCCTACTTGGAAAACCTATTGAACTACGGATGTAGTGCGAAGAATTCGCACCTGACTAGCGAGCTGTTTTTTGAAGATTCGGCCGGACTAATGGACGATTGTGACGAATTGAACGAGGGATTGAAAAAGCGTCGCGATCACACGAAAGAAAGCGATGTTTGCGATATGGTCGGTCGATTGCACATCGATCTGTGCAATCAGAACAAATTCATGTTGAACGGTGTCGAGATGCGATTGCAACTTAACAGATCCAGAAACTCGTTTTGTATAATGTCCAAAACGCTAACTACCTACAAGGTGACAATTAAAGAGATTAGTCTTTTCGTACGTCGATGTAAGATCAATCCGAGCGTATTGTTGGCGCACAGCAAAACTCTCGAGACCGGCACGGCCAAGTATCCGATCACGCGTGTAGAAGTGAAATCCTTCACACTACCCTCCGGTATAATGAGTAAAGCTTTAGACAGCGCATTTCTCGGTCAGTTACCGAAACGTGTGATAATTGGACTGGTCAGTAATCTTGCGTTCAACGGAGATTTCAAGAAGAATCCCTACAACTTTCAACACTACGATATGAATTATCTCGCATTGTACGTGGACGGTGAACAAGTACCGGCCAAACCGTTACAGCCCGTTTACACATTGAACAGTGAGACGTATATACTCTCTTATTACACATTGGTCACTGGCACCGGAATCCAGTTCTCCGACGCAGGTAATGAGATCAAGAGAGGTGACTATCCGTACGGTAATTGTCTTATGGCGTTCGACTTGACACCGGACATGTCCGCGGCTGAGTCGAGTCACTGGAATCTCCTGCGCAACGGTAATCTACGTATCGAAATCGGATTCTCCAAAGCGTTGTCCGAGACCGTCAACTGTATAGTGTACGCCGAACTGGACAACGTCATCGAGATCGATCGTCACCGTAACGTAACAGTTGACTTCAGCGGGTGAATAAAAGCGAACGCCAAACAGAAATATTGTCTGACAGCGAGTGCATACAGTTTACTTCAAGGGTGAGCAGACGCACCACCAGTCAGTAGTACGGTTGAAGTCACACAGTAAGGACGTGAACATGGACGCTTACGCTTCTGCGGACGACTATATCAAATAGTTTATTCAGGAGATTGAGGTTATGAACAATAATGCTAGTGATCAGACGTTGGCATCACCTCAGTCGTCATTTGTAAAACCGACCACTGCCTGCAAGAGACGAAGGAGGCCAACTCCCATCGAAGTGGAAACCAAGAAACCAGGATGGGTACCAAAACCAACAGATGATTCTCCCATAGTGTCATGGATGGACGATGGGAACACGTTTGCTGTTCAAAACCCGGGAAACAAAGGACAAATTTTATTGAAAATGGAAATGTACGATGGTACAGATATGGTGTTCATGTGTGGTTTATTTTTGGACAAAGATGGTGAAATGCACCAAAGTGTTAAACAAGTAGTTGATAAAGTGGAAAACATGTGGATCTATAAATCAACAGGAGTACCGAAAATTACAGGCTTAACTCAAACTGTTACACAACGCAGTGCAGTTTCGCAGCCAACGCCTAAGAAGCGAGCTGTGAGGAAGAAACAACGAGTGGCGCCGGCATTCAACTAGAGCATCCGCATTCCCAGACAGGTCTCGACGCGTCGGTTTTTTGTGTGAACACCTGCGCCCGACCCTTCGGACCACCCACGTAGAAGAAAATGGCGGCGAGGGTTTATAAGGCGGGGCCCCGCCCGATTGAGCATCATTCGCCACCAGACCACCACCTCACATAGACCTACTCCAACTACTACTAGAGATGTCGAGCAGCAGCACTTTCAAGCTAGAGTTTCCGGGCGTGAACGGCACTGCAACAACCGCGGACCTGAGAGCTACCCTCAACAACTGCAAGTCTGACTCTCCACTCTACACCAGGATAGCCGATCTCCGAGAGGAATGCGGCTATCTCATCACTGCGATGGAGCGAGCCACCACACCCTTTGGCGAGACGATCATCGTGATCCTGGAGGGGCAGGTCGGGGACGACTTCTTTCTGCGAGTCTACCTGCCTAGGCGCTTCAACGAGGTCCTGAGCAACACCGACATCGAGCGCTACAACAGCGGGTTTGGAGAACGCCTTCGCTTGGTGAAGCGCAGCCCGAGGGGTTCCAATAGCAGATTCACACCTTTGGAGTTTATGTAAAGCAAGACTTGAAGATTATGTTAATACCTTTGTAAATTAGTTTTCGTAGTCAATACTTATAGTCACGTTCAGAACATAACCACTGTGTTATTTATTTCACTTAACCCCAAAAATGTCCTTTGGTAGTAAGTTTAAGAGTGTGAGTATGGTAACTGTGAGGTGTTTAGTAGCTCAGTAGTAATCATGGGCTTGATGTGGAAACATCCGTTCTCAGCCATTGTGGCGGGGCCTTCGGGTTGTGGCAAGTCTCAGTTTGTGTCAAAGTTTATAAAACACATTACAGAAATGTGTGACACACCATTTACCAGTATAAACTGGCATTATGGTAGTGGTGGTGGTGGTGGTGGTGGTGACCCGAAAAATGTCAACATTAACCACGTAGAAGGTCTACCAAACTTGGAGGATTTTTCTGGTAACGAGCCGATACTTGTGATTATAGACGATATGATGCGTGAGGCCGACAACCGTGTGGTGGATCTTTTCACAAAAGGTTGCCATCATCGCAACATTAGTGTGTTTTTCATTACACAAAATTTGTTTCATCAAGGACGTGGGCAGAGGGACATCTCACTGAATGCGCATTACATTGTGTGTTTTAAGAATCCTAGAGATAGAGTTCAGATTAGGTACTTGGCCAGACAAATATATCCAGACAGCCCGAAATTCATCGAGGAGGCGTACGCTGACGCTACGAGGAATCCACACGGCTACCTACTGATAGACTTGAAACAATCAACAGACGAGAATATGCGAATACGAAGTTGCATATTTCCAGACGATTCTACCAACTATGTGTACTTGCCAAAGAAAAGGTAATTTCGCCATCAGTAGTAATCATGTCGTGCTTGCGGAAGGACGCAGCTCTGCTTACGACTTTCATACACGCAACACCCAAGGAGCGGAAGGCACTGTTAAAGGTGTGTGACAAGAGCCGCATTCGCTCAGTGTGTGAGTGCGCATACAACGTGTTGCGAGGTAACGTTCCTCTGGCGAAGAAGAGTAAAAGTCAGCTAAGCAAACACAAGGCGACGCTACGTCGATTGGTGAAACGCGGCGAAGGCTGGTCAAAGAAACGAAAGTATCTCATACAAAAAGGCGGTGGAATCTTTATACCATTACTTTTGAGCGCAGTACTACAAGCAGCACTGAGTAGATAAAAATGACTGGCATCAACAATCAGTTCTATTTGACACTGCCCAGCAACAGTTCGATGCAGTATTATCCGAAAAACACAGTTGCAAATTATATAACACATTTGCCGAGAGCTATTCAACTGGACGCTGGCGACTGGGAAATTGCACTTGTGGAAGCGCACTATCCAATGACATTTCTATCTGTCGGTAATGACGAAACAATTGACATTTGCATACAACCGCAAGAGGAAGCAAAAGTGAACATAGAAGCGTTGGCGCGGGTTATGGACAGCACTGCCGATGTAACGCCGGTAGTGTCTGCTACTCCAAAACAAAACCACAGAATTAAATTGAAGACTGGTGATTACGCAAATATTCAAGAATTGTGTGATCATATCAATTCACAAGAACTAGCGATTACTTTTGGTGTAAAGTTCACCGTTGAAAACTCATACAACAAATTCATTGAAGTATCGATGGGAACTGATGTTGGAAAAATTACATTAAGTCCAACGTTAGCGCTTCAATTGGGGTTCGATCCGAATGAATTGACGCTGGAAGGTGATGCAGTTAACAAAAGCATCCGTTCGCCCAACATTCGTCTTGGCTTACCGTCACACATGTACGTGTATTGTGATTTAGTCGAGCCGCAGATGGTCGGCGATACAGTCGCACCGTTATTGAAAATTGTCAATATATCCACGTCTACTTATGTATACGGATTGCATAAATCAACATCATTCATCGATCCGCACTATGTGCCTGTTATGAATAGATCTTTTGACAGTGTGGAAATTGACTTAAGAGATAACATTGGTAATCATTTGCCATTCCACTTTGGAACGTCGTGCGTGAAGTTACACTTTAGAAAAGTAGCTAGCCATTAGCACAAAAATGGAACATGCGAAGAAGATGGTAGTTGTGCCGCAAGAGTTGATTGATCGACTGCAATCAAATGCTACGGATAACAGACCGACTAATCTATCCAGTGAAAACAGCCTCGACGCGGAGATGCAACAAATATTGAATAACAAACGTATGGACGATAGTGAAAAGTGGAAATTGTACAAACAAGCGTTACATCGCTTCTTGCATATTGCAGAGAATAGACGCCAACCGATTAGCATACCAATCGTGGAGACGGGTGGGCTTGAACATAGTCAACGATCGCACCCCGCTGCGGAAGGTGGTCCAGTGGAAGAGATTGTGGAAACGTTTTCCAAAACTTACAGATCTGATGCCCGCAATCTTTTACGTTTCATGAAACGTGACGGCAGCTTAATCAGTTGGGACAGTGGCTATTCAGTGTACATCAACGGTGTAAAAATCCCAGACTCAAATCTAGTGGATATCTTAAATTGCATAGTAAAGGTGCGTATGCGTGATTACATACCGCCAGGATGGCGGGAAGTGCTCATCGCATTGAAAGCGATGAACGTTCCAAAGGACTATATGAATAATCTAAGAGCACTAAAGGAAATAAATGCCGAATATCGATCATCATTCACAGGAGGAGAAGGATCAGACGATGACGTGGAAGACACATCAACTGAATCAATACTGAGAACACCGCTAGTAAATCGGCTTCGATCGGCAAGAGGAAAACGTGTAACATCTACACCGACAGGGCAGTTTGATCTTCTAACTAGAAACAAGCCGTCGTCAAATTTGGACAAGTGGGAAACGTACACAGGATAGGTTTTCAGTATTATGGAGCGTTTGTATTACAATCCCATCGAACCTTCGTCGTATGGCGGTGTAGCTCCTTTAGCGCGAGCTGCAAAACCAGTTTCAAAACGCAAAGTGATTGAATGGTTACAAACACAGGACACTTACACATTGCACAAACCAGCACGCAAGCGTTTCCCGCGCAATCCTTACATAGTGTATGGTCCATTTGAATTGTGGCAAGCGGACTTGAACGATATGCGTGGTCTTAGTAAACACAACGACGGCGTCAACTACCTACTGACTGTAATAGACGTGTTTAGCAAACACCTGTATGTGCGGACGTTGAGGCGGAAAGAAGGAACTGAAGTGGCCAACGCTTTCGAGGAGATATTTGCCGAAGCGACCGACACACCTCGCTGTTTACAAACTGACAAAGGTACTGAATTCACCGGTGCCAAGACGAAAAGTTTATTCAAACAATACGGAATCATCTATGTCACTACACAAAACCCAGATGTTAAAGCGGCCGTAGTGGAACGCGTGAACCGCACTTTGAAAACACGCATGTGGCGATATTTGACTTACAAAAACACATATCGTTACGTAGATGCGTTGGACAAACTGGTTAGCGCATACAACAACAGCGCTCACAAGAGTCTAGGCAACAGAATACGGCCAGTCGATGTGACTGTCGACAATAAGCGAATATTGCATCAGGTATGGCGTCGCATGTTCGGTAAGATACCGCGTCGTGTTAAGGCAAAACTGACAGTTGGCACCACAGTGCGCATATCTAAGGAGAAGGGTACATTCGCAAAAGGTTACGAGACTAATTGGAGTAAAGAAGTGTTTGAGGTGCGTCGTGTAAACACATTGATGCCTCTGCCAATGTACACTTTGTCGGATCTCAACGGTGAACAAGTGACTGGTCAGTTTTACGAATACGAATTACAAAAAGTGACAATATACAACGACCATCTGTTCAAGATTGCTGAAATACTAGACGCTAAGGGTCGTGGTCGCAGTAAGCGTTATTTCGTCAAGTGGGCAGGTTACGGAGACGAGTTCAATTCTTGGGTAGGAGCGCAAGATTTGCAAAATGCCTAATAGCAACCAGTTCTATTTGACATTGCCCAGCAACAGCTCAAAGGATTATTTTCCAAAAAACACAGTGTCCAAGTACACTACACATCTGCCGAGACAAATTCGATTAGAAGGCGATGGCGAGTGGGAGATGGCTTTGGTCGAAGCGCATTATCCATGTTCCTTTATGACTGTGGACGAGGAATCGTGTATTTGGCTCGACTATAAACTCGTTCTGCCGAGTATACCCGTCACACTCAGTGTCGAGCACATTATGCTAAAGATGAATCCCGGCTATTACAAGAACATAACCGATTTATTGAAAATGATCAATAAAGCGAAGGATGTCACCCAGTACTTGTACTTTGAGTATGACAAAGAGCAGGACAGAGTCAAGATCACGACAATGGTGGACGGTATAAGCAAAGTGCATTTCACCGAAGCGCTGTCTCTCCAGTTGGGTTTCGATCCGTACGAGAACGTTTTGACAAATGACCTCACAGCGATATGGCCACCAAATCTGACTATGGGACTGCCGACACACTTGTACGTGTATTGTGATCTGATTGAACCGCAGCTGATTGGTGACACTACAGCGCCACTTTTGAAAATTGTCAACATTGACAGAGATAACTACACACACGGCGCGCATAAGACTGTGCATTTCATCAGTCCTCATTATGCGCCAGTTATGAAAGGAACATTTGAAACGATAGATATTGACCTAAGGGATCACGCTAGTAAAAAAGCGTCATTCCTCTTTGGGACGTCGTACGTGAAGCTTCATTTCAAAAGAGTAGCTCAGCAATTATGAATACAAACGATCCCTACTTGGCGTACTATCGCCGCCAACAATTGCAGCAGACCGGCGGCAGTATCGATAGGGTATTTCGCGGTGCGCCCTACCAGCGCGGACATGGAATTGGCAGTTTCCTAGGCGGTATGTTCCGCACCATCACACCGCTACTCAAGTCGGGAGCCTCTGCTGTGGCCAAAGAGGCGTTGAAATCCGGTGTTGGATTCTTGGGCGACATGGCCATGCACCAGCGGGATCCCAAAGAAGCCGCTAGAGATCATTTCAGCCAGTTTACAGACTCGCTAAAACGCAGGGCGGACGGCAAACTTCAACGTGTGCTAAGTGGCGGCGGTGGCTCTCGCGCGAAACACCGTCGCGTAACGCGAAAGAATACCGCGAAACACCGACGCGCTACTCCTGCGCGAAAGACTAACGCGAGACTCTCGCGTAAGAGGAACGCGAAGCGCGCCATGTTCGGCGGCCGTCGTGTCACACCGCAGTCTTTGACGAAACTCCTTCGAGGAAGGTCGTCGTCATCCAAGAAGAAGGGCAAGAGCAGCAGCAAGAAGAGAAGGACAGTTAGAAGGAAGACGAGGAAAGCAGTGAGGAGAACTTCCGTACGTGATATATTCAATTAACACACACGCTAGCAATGTCGTTTCTACATCAAAAGTCGTGTGAATGCGTCAAGACGGAATTGGACTTATTCTCCCTACCGCCGACGCAGACCAGTATCGAGAGCGGCAAATGGATTCAGTACAAACCAATCTCCACACTGACTGATGATTCGCCCATCGAGTTTGTTGTGCCCGGCAACGGCGAAGAATACACCGATCTTTCGCAAACAATGTTGGAAGTTACAGCGTCTATTGTCAAGTCGACGGGAGCGGCAATCGCAGATGCCGATGAATCGAACAAAATTGGCCCAGTCAACAATTGGCTGCACACGTTATTCAGTCAAGTCGATATGAGTATGAATCAGAAACTGGTCACACCACAAAACAACACTTATGCATATCGAGCGTATATTGAAACATTGCTGAATTACGGATATGATGCTAGGAAATCACATTTAACATGTGGATTGTGGAACGCGGACGATGCCGGCTATATGGACAATACTCTGGACGATAACGATGGACTAAAGGCGAGACGAAAAATGACAAATAAAAGTCGTGAAATCGATATGCTCGGTCGCCTACATGTGGACATGTGTAATCAGAACAAGTTCCTGTTGAACGGTGTGGAACTGCGTTTTAAACTGATCCGATCAAAAGATTCCTTCTCCATTATGTCGGATGATGGTGACTACAAGGTGCACATTGTTGATGCGAATCTCTGGATACGAAGGTGTAAAGTTAGCCCCACTGTACTGTTGGCGCACAGCAAAACGCTTCAGACCGGCACAGCTAAATACCCAATCACTAGAGTGGAATTGAAAACATTCACACTACCGTTTGGAGTGAGGAGCAAAACTTTGGACAATGTGTTTCTAGGTCAAGTGCCGAAACGAATCATTGTCGGACTGGTCACCAACGCCGCTTATAATGGCGATTTAAAAAAGAATCCATTTAACTTTCAAAATTTCAAAACCAACTACTTCTCGCTGTACGTGGACGGTGAACAAGTGCCGTCCAAACCGCTACAACCACACTACGAAACCGGCAAGGGAAAATACGTGATGGCGTATCACAGTCTGTTTTCAGGCTCCGGCATACACTTTAGCGATGCTGGTAATCTCATAAATAGAGACGATTACGACGATGGATACTGTCTGATGGCATTCGATCTAACACCTGATATGTCAGCAAGCGATACGACTCATTGGAACCTAGTGCGCAACGGCAGTGTGCGTATGGAGATTGCTTTCGACACGGGGCTCACAGAGACTGTCAACTGTCTGGTATACGCAGAGTTTGACAACGTCATAGAAATCGATCGTCATCGCAACGTGTCTGCGGACTTTGGTGGTTAGATCGTCGGCGGCGGCGTCCTCCTCCTCAGTCTACAACCAACATTCGCACAAGATGGATCGTTTATGCAGAGTACCGCGTAAAAATTCCGCATCTCCAATTATTGTAGATTTTCAATGTTTCAAGGACAACGCAAATGACTACATTCTAAAGGAAGTGTGCGTCTTGGAATTGGTCAGTGGAACACTGCTAATGCATCATATCGCCAAATCACCATTCAGTCGAGATTTCCTATCACAAGAGAAACTGCGTGAAAGCTATTGGCTCACAAAACACTGTCACGGATTAGAATGGGACCAAGGTGATATCTGGTATCATGTGCTAGAGGAAAAGTTACGCGCATGTATCGCCAAACGACCGATTGTCTACGTCAAAGGTGCTGAGAAAAAAGAGTTTGTACGATACAATTTCATCACGGATCACTGTACTACTAATGTCATGGATATCAACGATATTGGCTGCGGATCACTATCGTCAATCAACAGTCTACTATCAACAAACGCAGTGCGATGTCGCCACCACAGAACAGCTCACACACGATGCGCTCTAGCCAATTGCATCACATTACGCAGTTGGTTACATCTAAGTACAAATATCGCTGACGCTGATTACGCTGACGAAGGTGAGAGTGATACCAGTTCCTGCTTTTGTTTTGCTACTAGTACTACTACTCCTACTACTGACTGTGGCGTCGACACAGTAGAATGAATACCTTAGAGATACAAAAGTGTATGGCTAAACTGCCCGTACAGAATGTTGGTGTCTACGCTGCGGATCAATTGCCCCATTATATTTCACCATCTACTGCTATGATTGTGAACACTGATCCACACAATGAAGACGGCACTCACTGGGTCGCTTTCTACCTTAACAAAGGAGGAGGAATAATTGAATTCTTTGACAGCTACGGTCAACCGCCACATCTTCAATTCTACCAAGGATTCCTGAGACGCAACGCTCGTCGCTACCTGTACAACGAGCATCGCCTTCAAAGTGACAACACTCTGGTCTGCGGTCAATACTGCCTTGTATTCCTGTACTGCCGCACCCACTACGGCATGAAGATGAAGGACTTTGTGCAGCTCTTTGAACACTCTTCTTTCGGCCACAACGATGCACTGATCAGAAGACTCTTTGCACAAATGTATACCAATTGAGTTTTGAAATTCTGCATTTTTCTCAATAAACTAGTTGTGTACTCAGAATAAAAAAAAAGAAACATTCTTATTATTTCCCATCCTCGCCTCCTTTACCCCAAAGTGGGGCAGATCTATCATACAATGACATTAGCAGGTGCATTCTAGTCTTCAACAATTCCTGTAGTATGGGGGAGCGAAAATCTCCCCCTAAGCCATTATGTGTTAGGGGGAGCGAAAATCTCCCCCCTGGTAATTAAATCAGTTGAACAACAGTTGTCAACCACAAATTGGGACAGACCTATCATACAATGATTGTAAAGTAACATTCATATCTGAACCTGGTTTATATGAATTAACATATTCCTGAATAATTTTTTTTTTACTTTAGTATCTTAAGACTATGTGAGGGGAGAAAAAAAAAGACGAATGTATATACGAACAATTTGGCTATTTATTTACACACCTTATAGATACTTTACATCGAGTATGTGCTCCTGAACATTTGTGTTTGGCTAGCAAAAACGAGACTCGACACAAACTAACGACTAGAACAAAGGAGCACATTTCTAAGTTTTACGAGACTCGATACAAACTAATGACTAGATTTTTCAAAATAATTTACAAGTCAAGTCAGGGTCTTTGGTAATATGACACAACCACTCAACGCTCCTCATCCTCCGCCTCTTCATCGTCTTGAGGGATGTCTTCGGGCTGAGGTGGAACGTCAACATGTCCCCAAGGCAGTGTATTTACACCGTCCGGAAGGATGTAGCGTTTGTCATCGTTACAGCTCAAGGATAGCTTGTCGACTTGAACTGTGAAGACGCGGTGGTTTCGGGACTGGAACCTGGTGTTGATGGTTCTCTTCAACACGCCGTTGAAGAGGCATTCCCGATAGTCGTCAGAGGTTAGATTGTGTTTTACAACACCTCTAGCGACTCCCTTGGCGCGCTTCACCGTCATGACCTGCAACTTGTCATCTTCAGTCCTCTCCTCGAACTCGACTATATCCATGAAGTATAGTTTCGAGCGGAGACCGAGGTACTCGAGCAGCGGAAGACCGTTCGCTTCATCCTTGAACTTTCCGATGACTTTGGCGTTTATGGGGCTGTAGCAGGGATGGTTTTGGGGGTACGCACTGGTGTCGAAATCGTCCAGATGCTCCATCATGTCCTTATAAACATCTTCAGTCTGGATGTCGAACACGAAGCTGTCAGTGTCCATGTAGTCAACCTTCAGACGGTCGCCGTAGCGGTTCTTCATCTTTCGAAGGAAGTCGTACATGAGCCACTTGCTCAGATCGAGGACACACATTCCGACGTAGAGCGGTTTGTCCAGGACGATATTGACTTTCGACATGTGTACAATGGCGACGTCATCGTTGAAGTAGGTTCGGTCCAGGAAGTTTGACTTGGCTACGTACTTCCTGAACATCTCCGGCGTACACACCAGTTTAGCGTTCATTCGCTTGCGAACATTCTCGATCGTCTTGCCAAAGACCGCATTGTTCATAAGCTTAAAAAAGTCTTGTTCAAACTTGGTCGTGGCCTTCTTCCTCAGTTCGGTGTTCATTAGGATGTAGCTCTCTAACCACCGAGACTGACGGAACGAGATGACGCGATGCACGTTCGCAAGCTCCAGTCCGTTTTCCAGCGCCTGCTGCAGGATTCTGTAATGACAGATGTAGTTCTTCTTGTCATCCAGAGTCGTAACGAGCTTCTTGAATTTCCCTCCTGGCGGACGTTTGGTCTCGCAGCAGTAGGGGAGATCCTTGTGAAGGTCGTGCAGGTGGGCGGGGTAGCGAAGGTCAACTTCCAAGACATAGCCGGTGGGTCCTTCGGGGTCCAACGCTGCAATGTCCAGGGACGCGATCTCCTCGCGGCTGAGCCATTGGAAGTGCCCCTGTGGAAGACACTGGGACATGGCCCAACCGTAAAGGTTGTTGGCGTCCAAGTATAGCAGGTGATTCGTTGGCTCTTCAGGTCGTCGATCTTCAGGGCGACATCCATCATGGTTGGCCTTGGCGTGTCTGGTGATCGCCTGGGAAATACCTCCTCTGATGCCTTGCTCGAAGAAGAGGTACATATCAAAGTCCTGTATCGTATCAAGCTCCACTCGACAGGTCCTTAACATGACATCCCAGGCGTATGACGGTAGGGTGTAGTAGTGCGCAGGGTCTAGTTCGTATTCAGCCATCGACGTGTCCCTGAAGCGTTCAAAGACGTCAGTCAACAGCGCAATGTCACAGCGCAGGTACTTCTCGGCGTAGTCCTTGAGGTTCCTACAACCGAAGGTTTCCCACACGTTGCGAGCATGCTCGTAGTCTGCATCCGTTATGTCCTCCAGGGTCAGGTCGTTGTGGAAATCTCGCTGCAGAGGCAGTTCCGTAGTATCTTCCAATACGGCGTTCGACGTTACAAAGTTGTACGGGAACACGCCTTTCCTACGGACTAGATCGAAGAGGTGGTCTTCGGGGAATCTCTTCCTCGTCTCCAAGAGTTGAGCTGGTGGAAGTGCGGCGGCGAGGCTGGCGAGGCTCAAAGCCAGGAACCTGTAGGTGTCGAGGAACCTGACTCTGAATCCTGGCTGTCTTTTTCCACGCCCTTGCATCCCAACCGGTGCCGCTGCTCGGTCGAACAGGAACCGCTTCGTGAAAGCGATGTACCGCTCTTCCGTGTGAGCCAACACCTCAACATCACCAGGGTCGACCGCCAACTCCCGCACTATGAAGTGAGCGTCGTAGTTGGAGAGATTGTGGAAGTAGCAGTTGACTACTCGCTGCTCCCTGTAGCGTAGGTTACATGATCTGTGCGCAGCGCCACGGAACTCGTAGGGCGGCGCGTGGTTGTGATCACGAACCTTTGGGTCTTCGCTTGAAAATGCCGATCCGCAGAGGTAGCAATTCGCTGTCGAGTTGTACTGCATCGTTTCCGCTGGGGTCAGGACAGGGCGCAGATTTCTTGCTTCGTACAGGAAGTTCCACAATCGCTCAACATCAGTTTTCAACATCTCCATAAATGTCTTTGACGCATCATCCCCGAAGTAGACTCGAGGCTCAAACTCCTCAAGTCCGTACGAGTCGATGATCTGGTACGCAAAGGCGTATGGGATGTGGATGTGGGTGGCTACTCCTCCGTGCGGTTCATCCACTTGTTCATCCATCTCCGCGGTCGGCAGTAGAGCACACTCAAAGTCCGCGTAGATGGTGAAACGCTCGCGTCGGGTGAACTCTGGATGGCTGAATTTGATTTCTGTCTTTTTCGGCGTATCCATGCGAATAGGGGCCGAAGCGGAGCAGTATCGCCTGTGCTCCTCCAGACGCTGTGCACCCGTCAGACCGAGTTTGTTCGGACGGTTGTCAAAGTGCGCGAAGCACCGCTTACAGATGAATATCCTGCCTATATGTGCTGTGAGTTGGGGACGGATCAGTCGACTAATGTCTTTGATGTAGGCGTAGTGACTATCACCGTCCGTTGTCACGTACAAAAGGTCACAATGGTCTTCACGCTCCTGCCTACAAATCTTCAAGGGGAAGACGGTGTCCTGGTACTTTGGTCGTCCGTCAGGTTTCTGACCCACGCACGTGTGATCAATACCATAGACGTTGATGCTGATGTTGTTTGTCCGCTCAAACGTCTTGATACTTTTCAGAGCAACGGGGAATTGAAGGCCGGTCCAATCGTATCGGGCGATGATGTCGTCGGTGTACGATGCCGGTCTTTTAGGGTTCTCTTGAACAAACTTTCCCAGGACTGCATACATAAAACACCGCTCATCGGTGTTCAATACGTTGACAACTGCTTGGGTGTTCTCCAGAGACATAGGCAGTGGGAGCCAAGCTCGACCACCTTCGCCTAGAGGAGTGTATTCGTTAATGCCGACCTCCAAATCACGAACGCGAAGGTATGTCCACCCGGAGCCGATATGATCACACTCAGCCTTCTCTCTGATAAGCTTCGCAAAAGCTGTTGTGATGTACTGGTTCAGGTCCGAGGTCACCGTCAACGGAGTCATCTTCGTTTTGAAGTTGCGCAGGCAGGTGTTGTTGTGAATATTTTGGAATTCACACTCCAGCTTCAAGTTGACCTTAATGCTGCGGTGTTTCGCCAAGGTGTTCTCAAGCAACTCCGTAAGGCTCACAATCAACAGCGCCATCACTTCTCCGATTGTGACGAGATTCTCCATCGGTCGCTGCAGACGGTAGGTTAGGAGGCGGTTGCGGAAACCCCGTTGAATGAGTGAGAATACGGGGCTTGACTGTCCTGCTCCAGTCATCTCAACATCATCGGGTTGTTGGTGTGTGCTCGTTCCAGGTTGTGGCTCCGTGCTGGGTCCTGGCTGGGGTTCGTCCTGTATCATAGCCACTCGGTTCAGGATCAGGTCCTTCATGATCGGGCAAGAGAACCGCTCATGATGGTCCTTGTTGAACCCCGTGTTGAAATCCCGGTCGCAGTATGCGCATGGGAATCTCCGTTCTTGACCATCACCGTGAAATTGCATGGTGTGTCGACGCAGGTTGTCTTCCCTCTTGAATTCGACGCCGCATGTGCCGCATATGAACCTGCGGACTCTGCTGTGTACCGAATCCACATGTCGACGCAGGTGTATTTCACGACGGAAGCGGCGACCGCATTCGTGGCAGGTGTGGTGGCCAGGACCCGATCCTTCATCTGAAAATAAAAATAAAAACAGATTAGGATAACTAAAGATACAAATTCCCCTCTCTCGAGAATCGCATTTCAAAATGTAGTTGTTAATTAAAAATATCAATTTTCAAACAGGGAATGTAATCTTCTGTACTGTTTGTCTACATTCATGATTCGGGGTTCAAGGCTAAGGATGTAGCTGCAATATTGGGATACGCCAACCCTAAAGAAGCAATCAGAGTACATGTTAGAGAAAAATATCGCAAAACAATTCCTGACGTATGGGGGAGCGAAAATCTCCCCCTAACCCATCATGTGTTAGGGGGAGCGAAAATCTCCCCCTAGTAATTAAATCGACAGAACACCAGTTGTCACGGTCTCATTCTTCTTCATGTACCTAGTTAAATAATTATAAAAAGGTAATTAGTTTCAAGGGAAAAAAGTTATTTTAATGTGGATTCTCACCTTCATCGGAGTGTTGATTGACATAGGCAGTCGTCTGCGGAGCATCAATGACCTGCCGGGGTGGAATGACTCGGTGGTTCGCTTCCATGTGACGCTCTAAAGCTCCCCGGTCTACGAATGTGGCTCGACATGCAGCTTCTCCATCTGCAAACGCACAAAACGATTAGATTGTGAAATGTTTAACACCTACCTTTTTTTAAAGTATGTAATGTGGGTACTCTGATGACTTGACTTGATGGGGCGAGCAATAACATAAGTTATTAAAATTAAATTATATTGATATAGTCATGTAATTTTAAATTTAAAAAACAAAGAGTTCTCTATTCGCCCTAAATAGTTAAAGCTGTTAAATAAAAATAATTGTATCACTCTGCGGTTATATTGCATAACGTATTCCTATATTACTAACATTTAGGTCTGATTAAAACAATAATGCAACGCAAAAAACGTACCTTGCTGCGTTGGTGTTGGTGGTGGTAGTTGTGGTCTCAAGCCGTGGAATCTGATGTGGTGTTGCACCAAATTGTTTCTACGCACGAAAATACAACCACAAATGGTACAAACGTGTGTGGCGTTCATCTTTAATATGGATTATAAGTTTTAATAATCACAAACAATACAGCACAACACGTACGTTTTAAATAGTTCAAAGGTGCTTTACGCAAATCGCAAATCGCAAATGATGATAATCAGCAACTAACACAAATCGCGTAGAACGGAACAGGATCGGACTAACACGTCTTCACGCACTGAACTCTCGAACTGAACTGAGGGAGGGCTGGTGATGTGGGTGACTATCCCCACTAATGGATTCCGGAGAAGGTCGGGGCAAAAACTCTCAACCGCTGTCTGGGGTAAAGACCACCCTGCTCTAATGGAACTCGATACGGGCGGACTATAATGGGTTCCTGGAAGGGTCGCGTCGCCCTCCCGTCGGGGTATCAAATTACAGCATCCGCATTCCCAGACAGGTCTCGACTTGTCGGTTTTTTGTGTGAACACCTGCACCCTCCAGTCGAGGTATCAAATTACAACATCCGCATTCCCAGACAGTAGACTGGACGCGTCAGTCGGTTGTGCGAACAGCTGCCTCGGTGCAGAGTACTTGAAGGGGGGTGTATCGATACACCCCCCTTTGCAGTATATGTTCAAAGCATTGCAATTATATTCTCCTTAAAATTTGCATTCACTGTTAGTTCAATTGACCGCAAGCGCTGATGGGCTAGCTCTGTTGGTTGTAGCGTTACCCTGATCAACTCTTGTATTAATTATCCAAAGTATGTCATGTGGGTACTGAGAATACTCGGCTTGACGAGGAGATTCCAAAAATGAAAAAAAAAAAAAAAGGTCAAAAGTGTGGTGCGGGCCCCTTTTTTGTAAACATCATCCAAAGTGTACGATGTGGGTACTCAAATGACTCGGCTCGACTAGACGAACAAGAATCTGCAATCAGAATTCAAATCCGACTTATGGTAACCGATATAGCCCGCCCCCCCCCTACATCGTCCAAATGTACTTTGTGGGTATGCAAATTACTCGGCTTGACTAGACGAACAAGAATCTGCAATCAGAATTCAAATCCGACTTAAGGTAACCGAGATAGCCCCCCCCCCCGCCCCCCCCTACATCGTCCAAATGTACGTTGTGGGTACTCAAATTTCTCGGCTCGACTAGACGAACAAGAATCTGCAATCAGAATTCAAATCCGACTTATGGTAACCTAGATAGCCCCCCCCCCCCTACATCGTCCAAATGTACTTTGTGGGTATGCAAATTACTCGGCTTGACTAGACGAACAAGAATCTGCAATCAGAATTCAAATCCGACTTAAGGTAACCGAGATAGCCCCCCCCCCCTACATCGTCCAAATGTACGTTGTGGGTACTCAAATTTCTCGGCTCGACTAGACGAACAAGAATCTGCAATCAGAATTCAAATCCGACTTATGGTAACCTAGATAGCCCCCCCCCCTACATCGTCCAAATGTACTTTGTGGGTATGCAAATTTCTCGGCTCGACTAGACGAACAAGAATCTGCAATCAGAATTCAAATCCGACTTATGGTAACCGAGATAGCCCCCCCCCCCTACATCGTCCAAATGTACTTTGTGGGTACTCAAATTTCTCGGCTCGACTAGACGAACAAGAATCTGCAATCGGAAATCTGATCCGAGGTTAGGTTAGGTTAGGATGGGTTAGGTTAGGTTAGGTTAGGTTACGTTAGGTTACGTTAGGTTAGGTTAGGTTACGTTAGGTTAGGTTAGGTTAGGTTAGGTTAGGTTAGGTTACGTTACGTTAGGTTAGGTTACGTTAGGTTACGTTAGGTTAGGTTAGGTTAGGTTAGGTTAGGTTAGGTTAGGTTAGGTTAGGTTAGGTTAGGTTAGGTTAGGTTAGGTTAGTATTCGCAAAAAAAAAAATTCGCAAAAAAAAATTCGCAAAAAAAAAATTCGCAAAAAAAAAATTCGCAAAAAAAAAATTCGCGAGGGGGGGGGGGCTCGGGGGGGGGGGTCCCTCCTGTCCCTCCTGCCCTCGGACTGTCCAAATTACCCTACTAGTTTAATCAATATTCAATCATAAGTAAGCACTATATAACATTTTAATTATTCTCCATAAGAATAACATGGGAGCTGAGTAAGCAGGTTTGCTGCAACAAGGGACTAAAAAATGGGTTTTTATGCAAATATCAATATAACTCAACAAGGTGAAGAATAATACCAAGTTTTAGCGAATTTCCCCTATAGGGAAGACGCTATTACCGTAGTCGGCTTGGTAAGACCTAGGCCCAGGACCATGATAACTTTTCGTTTTGAGGTCCACAGACACCAAAAACACCATTAGTTCGAAACTGTATATATATATATATATATATATATATGTGTGTGTGTGTGTCCGTGAGCACGATAACTCTCTTACAAATTATACGATTTTGATAAAATTTGGTATAAACGTGTAAAGCAACATTTATGACTTTAAGTTCGAAAACCAGCCAGATCGCTTTATCCAAAGGGGTATTTTTGGGGGGTTTTGTACTCCTAAAATGGGTTTTTTGAATTTTTTACATATAATTTTGGAAATAATCAAATTTTAGTTTTTACCATTGGATTCAGCTTAAGAAAACACACAATTTGGTATTTTGATCATTTCTCTACGTCAATTGGTTATCGAGATATTGAAAGTGCTAAACACAGTACGTTGTCTAATGTTATTCTTATGGAGGAAAATAAAAATTGTATATCTCACTTATTTATGAACATATACTGACGAAACTTGGTATACGGCTTCATCTGGTTGTGGACCATTGATATTTGCTCAAAAAACAATTTTTTGCCAAAAGCTCCTGTAGCAGTAAACCTGCGTACTCCATGTTATTCTTATGGAGAATAAGTAACGTGTTATCTCCCTTAATTATGAAGATAAATTAATGAAATTTGGTATGTGACTTCACCTAGTTGAGTTCTATTGATATTAGCATAAAACCCCATTTTTTGTGTTCCTTGCTTCAGCAAACCTGCATACTCAGCCGCCATGTTATTCTTATGGAGAATAATTAAAATGTCATAAAATCGTTTATTTATGAATGTATATTGATGAAACTTGATATGTAGCTTTATGTGGTATTAATATAAATATATATGCATTGGAAATTCGCGGAGTACGCAGGTTTGCTGCTACAGGGGTATTATTAATTTATGTTCATAATTAAGGGAGTCATTACATTTTACTTATTCTCCATAAGAATAACATGGGGGCTGAGTACGCAGGTTCGCTGCTACGGGGATAATAAAAAAAATCAATTCTTTGTGCAAATATCAATATACCAGTACTACGTGACCCGACGTGCCAAGTTTCATCAAAATACATTCATTAATAATGGAGATATCAAATTTTATTTATTCTCCATAAGGATAACATTGGACAACGTACAGTGTTTAGCACTTTGAATATCTCTGCAACGGTTGGATGTAGAATCACAATTTAAACACCAAAATGATTGTTTTTGTGGAGCTGAGTTGATTGGTAAAAGCAAATGTGAAGTTTACATAAAAATTAACTTAGGAAAAGCCAAAAAACTTGTTCCCATAAGATTAACATAGGAGATTTTATGAGCAGGTTTTTTTGGATTTTCTCCGCAACCACTTAACCTAGCTTAATAATTCAAAATACCGTATTATTTTTTTTTTTGAGCTCTATAACATGGTATAAACCAAAATTAAGTGTTTTCAAAATTTTAGGGTAAAAAATGCAAAAAACAGATTTTTGTAAAATTTAAAACCCCCATAAACCCCTCTTCCCATTGCCCGATTTTTCTGGTTTTCGAACGTAAAGTCATAAATGTCACTTTACACATTTGAGCCAAATTTCATCGAAATCGGACGTTTTTTACTCAAGTTATCGCATTCACCGACACACACACACATATATATATATAAATTTGAACGAATAGTGTTTTAGTCATGTGGGGACCTCAAAAAAATTGTCATGGTCTCGGGCTTAAGTCTTACCATGAGACCTACGGTAATAGCTTCTTCCCTATAGGGGAAATTCGCTAAAAATCAATATTTTCAGATTTCAATAAAATTGGAATAAATGTTTGTTTTTACACTGGTTTTGAGTTTTAAAAATATTGTATGTGGAAATTCACTTCCCTCACGTCAGCGTGCTGCTTGCGAATTCGTTTTCGAGTTTTAACATTATTTGATTTTTCCCAGGGATTGGACCTGTCTAGAACTTATTTTTATCCCAGAAATTAGTTATTTCCAACATTTGAAGGAAATCGTTGGTGCTTTGTTTGAGATCAGAGTTCCAAGCAAGCATGGACGCACGCAAACCTTGTCATATTAGAGTATAGGATTATACTGTGATTTAATTAGGATTGTTTTTGGTAGTTGGTAATTTGTTAGTAAAGTATTGTGTATGTAAATCACAGTTTTTGAATGCATTATATTGGTGCCATTTATATATACAAATGATTTGTAATGGTGGAACCGTGGAAATAAATAAATAAATAAATTTCTATAGATAATCTGATATTGTACTCCTCCTTGACAGAAAATGTGCTAATATTATTCAATGCATCTATAAATACGTGCTCAATGGATATTATTTCATTTTATTATTTTATTATTTCCGTTATTTGTGTAGCTTATCAAATAATGAAAAAAGTCAAACAATTTTATAATTAATGGGGCACAAAAGTACCTTTTTTAAAAATTTTATGAAAATGTAAACAAAATTAATTATCTGTTTATTTTTATACAGCTTTCGCTTCAGTTTTATTCGAATTTCCAGAAATAAATAGTAACAAAAGTACACACTTATCTTGTAGAGATTTTACAAAGGAATTTTTGGTAAGATATCTGTGAATCACGAGTGGGTTGGCTGCACTATATGTTTGATAGCTGATTGGCTGTCTGTGTGTTACGAGTGGGTTGGCTGCACTGTAAGTTTGACAGCTGGTTGGCTGTCTGTGTGTTACGAGTGGGTTGGCTGCACTGTAAGTTTGACAGTTGGTTGGCTGTCTGTGTGTTACGAGTGGGTTGGCTGCACTGTAAGTTTGACAGCTTATTGGCTGTCTGTGTGTTACGAGTGGGTTGGCTACACTGTAAATTTGACAGTTGATTGGCTGTATGTGTGTTACGAGTGGGTTGGCTGCACTGTAAGTTTGACAGTTGGTTGGCTGTCTGTGTGTTACGAGTGGGTTGGCTGCACTGTAAGTTTGACAGCTTATTGGCTGTCTGTGTGTTACGAGTGATGTGTTTTTCCATCCTCGTTACTTATAATAATAATGCCTCATAAAAACATTTTAAGTGCAGAAAAGGATAACATTGTTCTCCTAAAGTGTCGTAAAAATGCATCCTTATGATTCAGCTGTCCAAGAATAACAATACTTTTGGAAACGATGGAATTGAGACCTTACCTATCGGTCAATATCTCATAAACAGTCAGTTTTGAGTGCTAGTAGCGTTTTTAGAACCATTAAAATATTAAACAAACCAATTGCTTTAGGAATTGTATTAATAGTGTATATAAAATACTCGCTTCGCTCGCTGGGGGGGGCTTCGCCCCCAGGTCGCTATCGGGTGGGTAGTACCCGTGGGTAACCCGGGTACCTAACTCAAGTGAAAGTGGTGTCATATTAAGTGGCCCTGAACCGACATTATACTACTACTTATACAAAAAAGAAATAGACAAATCAGCAGTTATTTAAATATGAGGGGGATATCAATTGAAATAGTAGAATGTGTAAATGTTTAAGGGGATAGCCTTCAGTTTACAACAGATGGGTAGGTCATTCGATTAAATATTGACTATCGTATTATCCGACCGATTCTAGATCTTTGTTTTGTAAGGTAGTACAAATGTATTTACGTGTAAAAATTCACAACTTTCGCTGCAGTTCATGACAATATTATAGTAACCTAACCTAACCTAACTCCGCAGAGTGCAGCATGGTGGCTATTCGTTGTTCAACATATTACAAATTAATTAATTTTGATTTAAAAAATATAAAGTAAACTTTAACAACAAATCTAGACCTTAAATGGTAAACTACAATAATAATATTTAAACAAAATAATTAACGCAAAATTTAAAATGCAGATCCCAACAAGTAATCAGAAAAAGTGGGATTTGAACCGAGATCGTAGACCTACGGTAATAGCTTCTTCCCTATAGGGGAAATTCGCTAAAACCACAAAAATAACCACCGAAATTACCTGAAATTTGAAAAATCTAGCGCTACCTAAGGGTGAAGGGAGCGAGATATGACAAAAAGTCATAGGAACAAAGTTGTAGAAGTTGCAAAACCCGTAGGTCGTGGAGGTGTCCGTTTTTCGATAGGTCTATCTGTTCGGCCGCTAGAGATCAAAAACTGTAATTTTAAAATTAGACTTTTTTGGGGGGTTTTAAATAGTTTTTTAGGGGGGTTAAAATAAAAAATTGTCAGTTTTGGCGATTTTTCTGGGGGCTACAAGCTATAAGCTAGCTTGAAAAATTTTAGGTTTCTAGCTCGTCTAGAAGTGGTCTAGAATTCGTATACCTCAGTGAGTGAATGAGTGAGTGAGTGAGTTACACATGCGGTTGTATATATTATAGATTTATTCCATCTTATTTTACGGAACAGGCCCACCCAAAATAAATATCTAACAAAATGATCCATTAATTTTCTGCTTTTGTGTCAGACTTTTGGGGAGAACCAAGCAAAATATAACCACTTTTAGAAGATAATTAAAATAGTATCTATGGCAACATAGGAAAAAATTCTTCAAAAATGAAGCTCTTCAAAGAGTTTTATAGGGTAAGTTTTTATTGCTCTGTAATTATTTTAATTTGTTTAAATAGTTTTGATCAACAAGACTTAAATCTGTCCTACTTTTTATACTAAATGAAGTTGTACATTTTACAGTGTTTTGATGTTAGGAAAAACTCATATGGTGAACTGGGCAGAGGCTTATGAATTTTACTCTGCATCTTATTTACTCTAGAAGAATAATAATTTTTTTTCCGGCCTCAGGGCTCCCCCCCACTGGCTTCTCCTATCACTTCCTACCTCCGATTTTGACATGTGACATGTAACTTGTGGTTGTTTGGATTTTTCTATAGAGGTTTGGGCGTTATCCTCTAACGCTAGTTGCAGCTCGTGTAAACAACCAAGCAATAACAACAATTACCTAGATTTTCCCACAGCTTTTTTGTCTATACTAATAGCATAAATCAGATACAAACATACCTGTTTCAAAGTGTATAAATCCATATCGAACTAGCTTTGCCCAACAGCTTCGCTTATTTATCTGATTTTTACGTTTTATAGTCAAATCAGATCACAATTGATGAAATTGTCTTAATTTAAAAATGTGTTTAACTTTTCAATTCTATCCTATATATTAATACGCTAGGGGATTTTTCTTCATAGTCATAGCTCGATAACGGCTGGACGGATTTTAACGTTTGAGCTGTAAAATTAAAAATATTTTTACGAAGCTTTGCCAATACGTCTCAACATTTTTAGAAAGGGCAGCACTTAAATACAGTAAAGGCCGTAAAGGACTTAAATTTTCGGAATAGTGGCGCTATCCCACGGTGGAAATCTAAAGATGTTGATTGAAAGTACGTTATCAACATTATTCATTATGCTATCATCCATTTAATATCAGATGTTTTATGTGTGTTTACAACTGAAGTAAACTTTCGTTTAACTTGATCAGATTCGAGCAACAGGGTAACTAGTTTAATTTAAGACCTTAGGAGAGGTTTGATCATTAACTACAAACAATTTCCTCCACTTTATACTCACCGATAATCCTTTAATTCAAGTACACATCAGAGTTACTGAAAAGGATGAGAATGACTCCTTTTCAATCAAGCATAGGTGTCAGACTTCTGGTTTTCTCAAAGGTTCCTTGAACGGGTTTGTTTAATATATAGATTAGATAAGTACCATATATGTTTACAATAAGTAAGTAACAAATATTAATAACATGTTTTTCTAATTTATTATTAGTAAATTGATGGCATTTTGTTTCAGAGCTCACGGAAAGTTGCTCGCGTATGGCGCTGGAGCTGCCCTGGCTATAATAGGGGTCGGGGCTTTCATATATAAACGCTACATTGCCCCGACCCCTGATCCCCCGCCCCCCGATGACATCGATGATGTGTTTGAGGGCCCTCATTGGGTTATGATTCCTGTACAATTTATAGGGGCGGGGGACGGACCAGACGTCGATTAATGTTGGTAAGTACATCACAATATCAGATTCTTTAAAGAAATCTATTTTGATTTCTATATTTTTTATGGTTGAGCAATCTCAGTAGTTTAAAAGAAAAAAGAATAAACAGACATAATAACAAATGTTTTATTTTAACTCTTTCTACTAGATGACTTGATGGCCAGTTTTCGAACGAGGCGGTTAATGTTATCCCCCCATATCCTACCTCTTACCATTGGACGAAGTGAGTTGTTTTATATCATACCCAAAAACACAAAGTGTTGACGGGTTGCCAAGTCCTAAAATTATATGATATCAAAATGTATTCCAAGTCAAAGATAGCACCTTTGATCTGACATTGTTTATCATCACAAATTACTTAAATATGTTAAAATAACAATGCTCAAAAGATTGTTGGTTATTTTCTATCTGTTCTTGGCCAGCAGATAATATTTTTTTATAATATTCAATCATAATTGTTAACTATACTTTATTTAGATTTTTAAATTTCAAAATAAAGATTTTGCGTCAGTGAATCTGCTGGCCAAGAACAGATAGAAAATAACCAACAATCTTCCGAGCATTGTTATTGCAACACATTTAAGTAATTTGTGATGATAAACAATGTCAGATCAAAGATGCTATCTTTGACTTGGAATACATTTTGATATCATATAATTTTAGGACTTGGCAACCCGTCAACACTTTGTGTTTTTGGGTATGATATCATTTGTTTTTTATATAATTGTTTATTAAAAATTTTTATAAATGAGATTTCAAGTTGAAATAAAATAAAATATATATCAAGGATAAAGTATTATAATATATTGAACATTAATTAAGATTAATTTACCTTAATTTTACCTAGATAGTTTTAGAATGTTCTGGCAGTTTTTTAAACATTATAATATACATTTTTTCGCACCATATGGTAGCTTGACGTTCACTTTCTCATCACCTGCATCTATCCACTTATTTTTTTTTTTTATGTAAGCTATGTAATGCCTTGATGCTGAACTGTTTCCTAAATGGAACACCGCATTTTTTAATTTGTATAGAACTTCATTAATTTTGATTTTTGAAATTTGTAGACTGGGTATTATTAGACTTGAAATTTTGCTATCATGTGTTTGCCAAAGTTGTAGTTAAAAAGTATGAAGCTACTTGTAACTGATATGGATGTTTTTGATTAGTACCTGGGGGCCGAGCTTTTCTCGGGGAAGGCCAGTCAGATTGTTTAGATGACTTGGAATAATATTTAACCACTATCCCCTACTGATAATCGGATTTTTTAAACTCATTTGCCTCTTTTCTACATTTTTTAGATACCTCCAGTTGTTATTTATAGCTTAATGTCCCTTTGTTTTATTTTAATACTCTATATATGTAATCTTCACTCAACAGTTTTAATCACTACTCTCAGGAAACTACATGTTAATAATCCTGATGACCAAGGCATCAAATATTTAGGCGTCTATCTGGATAAAAGGTTAACATGAAACTTGCATGTGAACACAAAATTAGCCCAAGCATATGCACGGTTATCAATTTTATTTCCATTGATAAATAAAAAGTCAACCTTAAAATCTTCGTGCACACTCCTCATTTATAAAACAATTCTTCGCCCCTTGATCATGTACGCATGTCCAGTGTTGGGGACGTGCATTTCTCATGGAAAACTAAACAAGATTCAAATTTTACAAAATAAAATTTTAAGGATTGCCGTAAACAGTCCATGGTTCATCAGAAACAGTCACCTTCACGAAGAACTGGGAAGCGATACAGTAGAACACTTTATAAGAAAAAGTACAAGAAAGTTTCTGTCTAATCTACACCATGTTCCTGGAGCCGTTACATTCAACTTAGGAATACCAACCTTGGGGAAAAGCAAGGCTTCCTCAGGATTATTTCGAGATGCAGGGTGATTTGATTTAAGAACACTATCAATTTATGTTCAAGTTTTATTTACATATATTTCTGTATTTCATTTGTCAATCTAACTAACGAGTTTTAAATAAGTTTCTGGGTGTCTTCAAACGAAGCGTGCCTAATATTGTTATTTTGCCTCTCTGTTATAATTTCTGTGAATAATGTAAAGTATACATTGAACCAGAATAAAATTGTAAAAAAATAATCATAAACAACGTGAGTATTACTTTGACAGTTCATTAATTGATTATAAACAGCTGTTACAATTCTTTTGTTTTGATGTTAAACTCCATGAGCCCAATGATAATTTTTTTAAATTTCCATTTTTGTTTAGTGAATTTACCCTATAGGGAAGAAAGCTATTACCGTAGGTGGCATGGTAAGACTTAAGCCCAAGACCATGATAACTTTTCATTTAGAGGTCCCCAGATGCCAAAAACACCATTCGGTAAAATTTGTATATGTGTTATTCTCCTTAGCCTATATATATGTGTGTGTGTGTGTGTGTGTGTGTGTGTGTGTGTGTGTGTGTGTGTGTGTGTGTGTGTGTGTGTGTGTGTGTGTGTGTGTGTCCGTAAGCACGATAACTTTTAAAAAAAGGTCTGATCTTAATGAAATTTGGCACAAATGTGTAAAGTACCATTTATTTGAATAAGTTCGAAACCCAGACGAATCCACCATCCGAAGGGGGGTTTGGGGTTTTCACATTTAATTTTCATTTTAATCAAATTTTAAATTTTACTATTGAATCCAGCTTAAAAAACATATAATTTGGTACTTTGATTATTTCTCTACGTCAATTGGTTGCCGAAATATTGTGTCCAATGTTAATCTTATGGAGGATAAGCAAAATTTTATATATCGCTTATTAATGAGCATATATTAATGAAACTCGGTATGTGGCTTCATATGGTTGGGATTTATTGATATTTGCATACAAAACCCATTTTTTGTCCCCATGGCAGCAAACTTGCGTACTCAACAGCTATAATGTTATTCTTATGGAGAATAAGAAACATGTGACATCTTGCTTGTTTATGAAAATAAATTGGTAAAACTTGGTATGTTGCTTCATCTAGTGGTGATCCATTGGTATTTGCATAAAAACCAGATTTTCTTGGTCCTTGATGCAGCAAACCTGAATACTCAGCCCTAATTTTTTTATGGAGAATAAATACAATGTCATATCTCGCTTATTTATGAATACGCTTTGATGAAAGTTGGTAAGTGGCTTCATGACTTAGTGAAGTACAATTTTAAATTAGCTGAGTATGCAGGTTTGCTGCAACGGGTGTATTTTTACACTATTTGATTTTTCCTGGAGATGAGACCTGTCTAGAACTTATTTTTATCCCAGAAATTAGTTATTTCCAACTTTTGAAGGAAATCGTTGGTGTCATTATTGAGATCAGTGTCGCAAGCAAACATGGACGCACGCACGCAAACCTTACTCATTTCAGAGTATAGGATAGTGATCATTTTCACAAGTTGTGCATATAGAGTCAGCGAGAGGGAACCAGGCGATAAATTGACTGTGGAGTAGTTAATCGAAATTGGCTTTTCTTTTAAGATTTTTAAGATGATTAGGATGAAAATTTGGAATATAAATTTACTGTTGTAGCTGGTTGTGCTGTGGTTGCAGTTTGAACATGTGTGGTTAATTTCATTGAGTGCCTGAATTGAAATTCCAGGGCTTGATGAATCGAAATAAGGAAATTTAAAAATTCCGCACAGTCTTGTTGTTCAATTGTAATAAATGGTAGTCCCAGTTGATTTGTAATATCTATAGAATTTAAAATCTGGTAATTTCTTCGGTAGGATATTACAATTTTTTTAGTGGAGCATTGGTTTCGTAATTGTTTGTTAACGTCACGATTGGTGGGCAGTTGAAAATACATTGTAAAACAAAAATTTGCATAGCATGACACGCCATAAACCTTTTTGAAACCGAGATTTCCCAGTTCGTCTATATTGTTAGTAATGCCTTGAATGGCTCCTAATTTAGTATTATGAATTTGCCAGATGTGACCAGGGATTTTTTCTTGAGATTTTATTCCAATTTGTAATTGTTTTAATTCTGGTCGGTACTCACTCCTTAGCCTATTATTTTCGGATATAGCTGATGCTTGCGCCTTAATATATTGAGGGTCAAAGTTTAGAATTAATAGATCAGAGAGTGAAGTCACGCAAGATAAAGACTACATATTTTGGCCACATGAAAATACTGCATAACCAGCATCAACAATACAACTGTTAAGCGTTAATCCCTGACTTTTGTGAATTGTAATTGATATTATACTACTGCATTAGGAAACTGCTTTCGGAAAACGAATGCTCCATGAATTACTTCAAATTTTGTGGACGATATTTAAATTTCAATATCTCTTTCTTTAAAAGTTATAATAATGTTTTCGATTGCATTGCGTGCATCTTTAGTAAAGTCTTTTACAACACCCACTGAACCATTAAAACTAAGCCAAACTAAGCCAATTTTGGTGACAAGTCTATTTAGGCGAAACTATTATGTATTATACTATCGTTTGTGTGTTATTTGAAAACCCTTAACGACTACATGTGACTTTTGTGGTTTTTGAAATCGTCCTCCTTCAGGTCTTAGCCTCCTAAGCTCTCAAAGTTACAATGTTAAAATTATGGCAAAATTAAAATAAATTTTAATTGAACATATAACAGCTGTTAATACTGACAAAACACAGTAAAGAATCAAGAACACCGTTTTAAAGCTAACCTCTAGAACGGACTTCTAAATTATTGCAAATGTGCTTATTGAGTAATTTTATTTAGTGAGAATATGCTCGTTCATTTTGAAGATGAGCTCGTTCGCTTGGCTCACTCGCCTCCAGGTTGAGCTCGTTCGCTACACTCACTCGCCTATTTATATATATATATAAAACCAGAATATATATATATATATATATATATATATATATAACTAACTTCGGCATCGACAAAAGAACTTGAGATGCCATTCAAGTAGATTTTGTATTTCCATAATGAACATATGTTTATACCTATAAAGTATAAACTTATAAATTATGTTTAGATATAATCTATATAACAGCTGTTTGGTGTAACTAACTTATATAACTAAATAAAATACTAGCCCGACTTTGTTTTTAGATTTCATATTATGTTTATTGCATATTATGTTATTCTCGATGTATTATAGTATGTATAGCTTAAACGAATTAAAATATTTTCTTTACCTCTATACCCTTTTGTTCGGTTAAATTCACTCAGTGATTCAATTTGAATTTACAAGACAGCTGATCACATTAGTTTTGGAACACATGCTATACTTGGATTTTTGTTTACGTAGTAAATGTAAACAAAGCAGACATCAAATTCAGTAACAATTTTGAAAGTGGAAATTAATATCATTTGTTTTAAAATATTGCGTTTGCAAACTTACAATTTAGTGTCAAAAGTGAAATATGTGAGTAAAAACAGAAGTCTGTGCGAAATTTCGTTGTTTGATGAGAAATAAAGTTCTTAAGCTTAATGAACAAAATGAAGTGGACAATTTGTGAAAAGTGCCAAAACTACAAGATTTAGGCTACTTTTATACGTTAATTTCTCGCTTCTCAGACCTTTCTTAAACCAACTGTTGTGATTTTTCGTGTTTAGTGAAAAGGTTTAGCATATAAATGCACTGCCAGATTCACTTAAGGCTGTAATACGCTAATTTGAGAAGTGAAAAATCGTCTCATTCTGCTTCGTGTTAGTATAGCACGGGTCGTGTGGTGGACTTGGCGACGTGACACGACCGTGCCACTAGATTGTAAAATTTAAGATCATTATCATTATCATTACACTACATTTGTAGTTTCTTGGTTTTGTCAATAAACAGTGTCGAAGGCAACTTTTCTCTCAACTTTTTGTAAAGCTGCCATCAAGTCAGAAGTTTTTTCTGACTGCTCTTACTGTTCTTATTTGTAAAGGATTGTGCCTTCAATTTTCCACGATAAGATTTTCAAATGTATTCAATATAACCTAAATCATTTCGCATATTGATTTATTGCTCTTTTCAAACTAGAATAACTTTTATTTTAAAATTTTATTGAAAGTATATTTATAATGTTATTTGTTTTTTTTCTCAATTCTTAAAGCTATTTATTTATAGGTTTTAAGTATACGATGCCAAAACAGCACGAGTCTTACAATTTCTATGTTCAATTATTTCAAATTAAAATATAAGTAAGTCTCCAGTGTTATTGATTCCAAATATAAAATTAAGTTTCATCAATAACCATATTTTTACCACCATCCTATTTTTAGGACACTTTTTATTATTATTTTATCAAAGTGCTTGTTGACACTTTTTGTATGATTTGCATTGATAAAAAAGACCCAATCTCAAATTATTGTAAAAACATAAAATCAAAATTTACATTTTAATAAAATTTTAAATCGTTTGAAAAAAACTATTTTAGATGTTCTGTGATTTTTTTTTTTACGTAGGAGGAACGCTTAATGCGCGAACCCAAAGGAACAGTGTGGGACTCCCTCTTACGAGGTATACCCACTAAACCTCCTACGGAGCCGCGGGGGAAAAACCAGGCCGGAACCCTTATCGGACAACTTCGGCACTGGCCCGCGTGTCTTACGCCCAGACGGGTCACGTCACCGTTTCGGGAAACTTAGAGGTCACCTAAGCATCCCTCGTCTCGCTTTCCCCGAAGAACGGATTGCACGAAGAGCGCAACCGCTCTCCAGGAGTCTTCATCTCGAAGCATCGCCCCCCCCCCACGACGTCCGGGGACAGATCGCCGACAGCAGAGACGAGCCTCCTCCTGTCTTCAGCGAAACGACTGCACCGGAAGAAAGTATGATGAGCATCATCCACCTCCTCCGGGCAGTACCTACACTGAGGTGACCTCACCTTCCCCATGCGGAAAAGGTATTCCCTGAAGTACCCGTGGCCCGTCAGGAATTGACACAAGAAAAAGTCAATTTCCCCAAATGCACGGCTCAACCACGGGCTTATGTCTCTGATGAGACGAAACGTCCATCGCCCTTCCAGTCCACCGTTCCAACGCTCTTGCCAAACTCGCAGAGTTTCGAGTCTGGCTTCCACAGCAGCTTGGTCTCTTCCGAGATCAGGAGCACGGCGAAAGATGTTCTGCCTCTCAGCGGCGAGCAGATCAAGGGGAAACACTCCAGCCACAACCATTACAGCCAGTCCAGACACAGTGCGATACGCACAGGCAACCCTAAGAGCCGCCCTGCGCTGAACGGAGAGAATTCTCTTGCTGTGTTTTAGCGAATTTCCCCTATAGGGAAGAAGCTATTACCGTAGTCGGCATGGTAAGACCTAGGCCCGGGACCATGATAACTTTTCGTTTTGAGGTCCCCAGACCCCAAAAACACCATTCGTTCGATACTGTATATATATATATATATATATATATATATATATATATATATATATAATATATGTGTGTCCGTGAGCACGATAACTCTCGTAAAAATGATCCGATTTTGACGAAATTTGGTAAAAACATGTAAAGCAGCATTTATGACTTTAAGTTCGAAAACCAGACAGATCGACTTATCCGAAGGGGTATTTTGGGGGGGTTTTGTACCCCAAAAATGGGTTTTTTGAATTTTTTACATATAATTTTTGAAAAAGTCAAATTTTAGTTTTGATCATTCGATTCAACTTAAAAAACACACAATTTGGTATTTCGATCATTCGTCTACGTCAATTGGTTACCGAGATATTGAAAGTGCTAAACACAGTACGTTGTCTAATGTTATTCTTATGGAGGAAAAGAAATTTTTTTTATCTCGCTTATTTATGAACGTATACTGACGAAACTTGGTATACAGCTTCATCTCATTGAGGTCTATTGATATTTGCTCAAAAAAATTGTTTTTGCATAATTCTCCCGTAGCAGCAAACCTGCGTACTCAGCCCCCATGTTATTCTTATGGATAATAATTAAATGCTCTGTCTCCCTTAATTATGAACATAAATGAATAAAAACTGGTATACGACTTCACCTAGTTGAGTTATATTGATATTAGCATAAAAACCCATTTTTTGTGTTCCTTGTTGCAGCAAACCTGCGTACTCAGCCCCAATGTTATTCTTATGGAGAATAATTAAAATTGTATATATCGCTTAGTTGTGAATATATTTTTATGAAACTTGGTAAGTGGCTTTATGTAGTATTAAGACATATCTCCATTTGAAATTCGCTGAGTATGCAGGTTTGCTGCGACGGGGGTATTTTGACTCTCATGGCACCCGCCCACACTTCTGCGCCGTACAGGAGAGTCGCGTTGACGGTGGACATGAGAAGTCGCCTCTTGCTGGACCTCGGGCCTCCGACATTCCCCATCAATCTGCTGAGCGACAGAACAACCCTCGTCGCCTTGTTGCAAACCGCCTGTATGTGCTCCCACCATGTGAGGCGGCGGTCAAGCACCACTCCCAGATACTTCGCCGCAGTCTTCGTCTGGACCTCCACGTCACCAACAGTCATAGGGATTACTGTTTGGATCCTCCGTCGCGTGAGCATGACGATCTCGGTCTTGGCGACCGCCAGCTCAAGTTCATGACCGCTCATCCATCTGTTGACCCGAACCATCACCTGGTTGAGGCGAAGCTGGGCTAACTCCGGATTCCGAGCCGTGATGACTGCGGCTACATCATCTGCGTAGCCCACGAGATAGGCTTGTGGTGGCATCTCGAGGCGAAGCACTCCGTCATATGCCACGTTCCAAAGGTCAGGGCCAAGGATCGACCCTTGCGCCGCGCCGGCGGTGACCACTTTGGAACGGACCCCTGCTTCTGTGCTATATAGCAGCCTGCGCTCCTTCAGGTAGTCCTGTACCACGACCAAGAGATAGTCGGGTACCCTGAAGTCCCGCTGCAACGCCTCGAGCATGTCCACCCAACGGGCCGAGTTAAAAGCGTTTTTAACGTCCAGGGTGACCAGTAGCACGATCGGCCTGGCCTGATGGCAGGCCATGTCAGCCCGCTGGACGGCGCCCAGGACTTCAGCCACGGCATTCAAGGTTGAGTGGCCCTTCCGAAAGCCGTGCTGCCGGGGGGACAAGTCCCCCGCGGCTTCGACGGCCAACCTCAACCTGGGTTTCAGCAACCTCTCAAAGAGTTTACCCGCCGTGTCCAACATACAGAGTGGTCTGTATGCCGACGGGGACTCCGGGTCACCTTTGCCTTTGCTGATGAGCGCCAGTCTAGCTGTCTTCCAGCGTGACGGAAACACACCCGCCGCCAAACACGCGTTGAACACGCGCAGCAGCAGATGTGGGTGACTTCCCGCCACAACCTTCAGAGCCTCAACCGGAATGCCATCAGGGCCTGGAGCTCTGTTGTTGTGCATGGCAGACGACGCTGCCACGAGCTCCTGTTCCGTGAACAAAGGAACATCAGGCACCGGCCCCGTTACTCTTTCCTCTCGCCTCACAGGGTGACTTGGGAAGAGAGCATCGACGATGGCCGTGATCGTGCCTGCAGGCATAGAGGCACTGCTGGCCCCCATTCCCCCGAGCTTTCTCGTGACGAGCTTGTACCCTTTTCCCCATGGATCGGAGTCCACGTCCCGGCACAGCTCCTTCCAGCAGCGAGCCTTGCTCAGGCGAATTGCACTGGCAAGAGCTTTTTTCGCAGTCTTGTGCTCTGCCGACCTGGCCAAAGCCTCCGGTCGGTTTCGAGTTCTCTGCGCTCTTCTGCGAAGCATCAGTGCCGTTCTCCTGAGCTCCGCGATTTCGTCCGTCCACCAGTACACGTGGCGACGACCCCGGACAGGTTTTTTCCGAGGCATCGACGAGTCGCATGCACGCTCGATCAGCTGCATTGTGGAACCCACGAGAGCTTCGACCCGATCTCGATCAGCGGAGTCAAAGCGCTCCGTCAAACCGGCTTCGGGGCTACGACTGAGCCGCTCGACGAATTTTCCCCTGTCCAGTTTGGCCTGATTCCAGCCAATTGGGTTTCGGGTACTGCATCGACGAGACAACTCGTTTTCTTCCAGATTGAAGGAGATGAATTCGTGGTCACTGGCCGTGTACACGTCCATCACCCCCCACCCCGCTACCAGAGGAAACAACCCTGCCGATACCAGCGTGACATCTGGTATGGAGTCACCAAAACCAGGTCTTCGGTATGTCGGCATGTCCCCTCTGTTCGCCACTTCCAGGTCGAGCCTCGAGGCCATCTCCAAGATTCGTCTCCCCCGGGCGTTAGTGACTGGCATGCCCCACTCAACGGCACGCGCGTTGAAGTCCCCAGCAACTATTACGCCCCCCGAGACACCCTGAAGACTGTCTTCCAGCGCCTCCAGCCTCTCCCGGTACTCCTCGGCGGAATAGTTTGGAGAGAGGTAGACACTGTATACGTTGACTCGCCGAAGTCTCACCCAGACGTAACCGTCACCGGATCCGTGACCCAACACCTGAATCCCCCGACTGTCCGAAATCCAGAGAGCCGCGGTGCCAAGCCGGTCATAAAACCAAGATGGACTGGTTTTGATCCGGTAGGGCTCGCTGACGATCACGATCTGGGCTTTGACCTCACAAGCAAGCTGCTCAAGAATGGCGTCAGCTGCTCGACTCCGCTGCAGGTTTGCCTGGACGAAACGGATCATTTCGTGGCAGATCGAGCCCTCTTAGCGTCTAGGGCTTTCCTGAAAGCCCTGCACGCCCCTGAGCCCGGAATGTGGTCCGCGGACGCTCCAGGTGTACCGGTGCAGAGAACGCAAGAAGCGGCCGCTGTGCAAGCAGCGGCCTTATGTTCGCCGCTACCGCACTTCCAACAATTGTTGCCGCGGTCGGGACCGGAGCAACTCCGACGCGTGTGGCCGTACCCGAGGCACCGAAAACAGCGTTCTACCTCAAGGCGCTGCCGAACTCGGCAGACGACCCAGCCAATCTTGATCTTCCCAGACCGAAGAAAGAGAAGACCGTCTTTCTCTTCCATCTCAACGACAGCCTTTCTCTGCTCCCGCTTGTTTGGCGAGAACAGGGTGACCTTAGGCACACCGGAGATTGTCGGAAGGTCTCTTGTGATAGCCGCAATGACATCGGCCTCCGAAGCCAGGGCGTCTAGATCCAAGATCTCTACCCTCAGCTTCGGGATGATGGAGCGGACCTCGCCCTTGTCCCCTATAGCTCTCTGAAGTGCTTCCTGGAGTTTCCCCCGGTCGTCACACTTCGAGAGCTCAAGGAGAACCCCCCCGGCCTCCGTCTTCCGGATCTGCCGAACCACAGTTCCGGAGTCCTCTGGCGTCACCTCACTCTTCAACAATCCGAGGATCTCCGAGTAGGTCTTGCCGGTGGACGGATTGATCAGGACCACCTGGTTCCTGGTCTTCCTAGGCCGAGTCTTCTTTGGCTTCTCCTTCTTTTGGCTGGGTGCTTGGGAAGGCGCGTTTTCCGCCTCTTCCCGATTCTTCTGGGCTTTCGCCTCCGCCCGAAGCTTCCTCCTCTGTTTCTTGGAGAGGACCTGATTAAAACCCTCCCTGTCCGCAGACGCAGTGGTGGCTTCTTCTCCGTTCCTCTCCACGTGGACGGTCCTGTTCTTGACGTCCGGTCTCTTCTCCGTTTGCTGTTCCGCAGGAGGGCTAGTCGCCGATCTCTTGGCACCACCACCAGGCGCCCCAGACTCCGAAGATGGAAGTGGAGCTTGCCCCTGCTTCTCCTCCAGAAGCCTGAGCCGCCTTAGCGATGCCTTCCAGAGACCGAGCATCGAGTCAAAGACATCAAGGGATGCATCCAGGGTCACTATCCCGTTCTTGATGCCCATCGACACGGTCTTCTGCTTCGCGACCGCGGCGGACATGTCGAGGAGAGTGTCCCGCATCCTCTGCAGTTCCTCCTCGACCTTTTCCTGAGCAATAGCCACGTTCCTTTCATCCGGCGAAACTACCGGAGACGGAGCTCGAACCGTTCTTGGCTTTGGGGTATTCCTCGAGCTGGCTGAATCCGTGGAAGCCAGCGCGACCACAGGAGAAGAGGCCGGTGGTGGGGACCTCACTACTAAGCTACTCCTCCGAAAAATGGAGGCAGTACTGGTGCTAGGAGGAGGGAGTTCTGGAAACTCCCTCATATCGTTGCCAATGTTGATGTTGTCGTTGTTTTTAGGGGTTGCCATACTTTAGTTTAACCAGCGCATCGCACGACGAGGGTGAACCCGGAATTGGCCAGGCGAGGGTATACCCAGGGGGACGATGCCCCCACCCCAGTTCCCCGGGGACCCGACCTCCGTTTGCCGGCACCGGATTCCAGACGTGCCGGGGTTCACTGTGGCAGTGCAGAGCCCGACCTCTGCACCCACGCCGCACTCCCTGACCAGGGCCCGAAGGGGCTGGCTCCTGACACCCACTGAAGAGAACCCATCGGCAGTGCAAGCACACATCAGCCCCTGCGACACCAGGGACACTCCCAGGGACCCCCCAGTGGACACCGGTCGAAAGAAGGCGGAAAGACACCCATGATGCGGGGTCGAAGAAAAGAAGAAGATGAGCAAGGCTTGCCCAGGAAAGAAGAAAGAAGGCGAGCCAAGGCCCAAAAGGTGAGAAGAAAGGCCTTGGCCCTGGAAGAAACTGTGGGAAGAAGAGTCTCACAGCCAAGTGGATTTTACCCGCGCTAGCCGTGACGCCACTGGCTTGTGACGCCCCGTTGCCCAGGGTGCGCGACAAGGACGCCGCGGGCGGGATCCACACCCTGCACCCCAAATGATGTTCTGTGATTAGTACGTATAAAAAAGAACTAAGATTTTGATGTGACATTTATATTATGTTAAAATTGGTTTTCAAAAAGGGTTTGGAAAATATTAAAAATATAGAATCATTTTAAATAGATCTATTTAAAAACATGTTTTTGACATATAATATTCAAAGTTTAATTTTAGGGGTCCTATAAAATTATCAAACGTTTTTAGCGAATTTCCCCTATAGGGAAGAAGCTATTACCGTAGGTCTCATGGTAAGACTTAAGCCTGAGACCATGATAACTTTTTGTTTTGAGGTCCCCAGATGCCAAAAACACTATTCGTTCAAATTTATATATAAACTAGCAGTTACCCTGCGCGCGTTGCTGCGCCCAAAACTTTGAATTTTTTTAATTGCAGCTGTTAATTAATTACAGCTGTTAATTTTGTAAACACTAAATTTCTAAAACCTGACCCTTGTATGCCCTCTGGGTCGGAGCCCTTTGGACATATTTGCACCAAACTTCACCAAACCATCCTTAAATAATGCTTAATAATGCCTGAAAGTTTCATTACAATCTGTCGAGCGGTTTCGGAGTCCATAGGCTACATACATATATACATACATACTTCCTCTTTTATAGATATAGATTTGCCTGGGTCGGAGCCCTTTGGACATATTTGCACCAAACTTCACACAAACCATCCTTGAATAATGCTTAATAATGCCTGAAAGTTTCATTACAATCTGTCGAGCGGTTTCGGAGTCCATAGGCTACATACATATATACATACATACTTCCTCTTTTATAGATATAGATTTGCGGTGTTTGCTACCGCAATAACTTTTGAAAGAAACGCCCGATTTTGATGAAATTTAGCACAAATGTGTAGAGTAACATTTATGACTAAATTCGAAAACCAGATCGATCGAACAATGGGAAGGGGGTTTTATGGGGGTTTTAAATTTTCCAAAAATCAGTTTTTTTTAATTTTCCCCCCTAAAATTTTAAAAAGACTTAATTTTGGTTATAGCCATTTTATAGACCTTAAAAACACAAACAATTTGGTATTTTGAATCATTAACCTAGGTTAAGTGGTTTAGATAAAAGTCAAAAAACGTGTTCATAAAATTTCCCATGTTAATCTTATGGGAAAAAGGTTTTTGGATTTTCCTCAGATAATTTTACTAAAAACATCAAATTTCTTTTTATCAATCAGTTTAGCTCTACAAAACAATCATTTTGGTGTTTTAATTATTGTTTTACGTCCAACCGTTGCAGAGATATTCAAAGTGCTAAACACAGTACGTTGTCCAATGTTATCCTTATGGAGAATAAATAAAATGTTATATCTCGATTATTTATGAATGTATATTGATGAAACTTGGTTTGTGGCTTCAACTAGTTGTGGTATATTGATATTTGCACAAAAAAGGTTTTTTGTTGATTTTCCCCATAGCAGCAAACCTGCATACTCGGCCCCCACGTTATTCATATGGCATGGAGAATAGGTAAAGTTGTATATCTCTCTTAGTTATGAACCTAAATTAATAACAATTTGTATGTAGCTTCACCTGGTTGAGTTATATTGATAATATCAATAATACACATTTTTATCTTCCTCGTTGCAGCAAACCTGTGTACTCAGCCCTAATGTTATTCTTATGGAGAATAAATAAAATGCTATATATCACTTATTTATGAATGGATTTTTGTGAAACTTGGTAAGTGGCTCTATGTAGTAGTGAGATACATATATATATATATTGGAAATTCGCTGAGTACGCAGGTTTTCTGCGACGGGGGTATTCCATTATTTTACCGCCATAAATGGTGTTGATTTTTTGTTTTTTTTATAACTAGAATTAATTTATAGAATCATAATTTATTTGAAGTACTAACCATTTTTTTAATGGAGAATATAAACAATATAAATGTTACTAATCAGTATTTATGGTATCACAGGAAGAAACACTTGTTCAAAGAGTGCTGCCAAGCATTTTTCAAGTCATGATAATATTTTTAAAGTGGAAGTATTGTCCAGTTTAAGATAATTAAGATAGAGTATTTTTCCCAGTTTCAATGAGCATTGCTGAGCTGACAGTGTTGTGTGAGAACGTTCAGTGAATGGCTCTATTCTTGTGTTTGGCCAGTTACATTTTGCTATTTATAGTGAATGTTCTGTTGAACTATCTCGTGATTTATTTGTGTCATAATGTCAGTTTCAGGACTGAAACAATCGATAATACCAGCTGCTCTTTCTAAATTTGGAGTGAAAATTAATACTTTTACTAAAGAAAATGGACAAATAATAGTAAAAAGCAAGTCTTATTGATCAGTTTGGAGGGGGACCTTTTGAGAAATTGGTTATCTACATTGCACAAATCTTGGAAAAATGGAATAGTGAAGTGAGTACAAATATGAAGTACATTGCATGATGAATTAAAATTGATAATTCCTACTTGGAAAATTAAATTAAAACAACTGAAAAAAAATCTGAGATGAAACAAGATTCGAAAATCGAAATAGAAGGGAAAATCTAAATTTTACGGCATTAATGAAGGAGAAGAAAATGAAAACGGGGCAGATTGTGAAAAGAAAACTATTGGCATTGCACAGGATATATTAGCTGTGTTATATTTATTGGAAATCTCTTATTTCCTATTTATAAATTGTAGAGTACCTTAAATCCTTTAGACGGTGTAAACCCATGAACGAACATCAGTAGGCTGGAGCTGGACTTGAAGCTGTTGCGAAGCGTTGCTCTCGCCAGAGTGATGACTAAGACGAGTGCCTGATGACGGAGGACCACGAAGAATATCCATATTGTGATGTGACGTTGATAAACGCACATTTGGACAGTTTTGTTCTTTAACTGATTTGGAATTAAATAAATTCACTACTTCCCTGTAATAAATGAGCATACTAAAATTACTAATTGACTGTACACGATACGTTTTAACAAAACATTTAGTTAAACTAAAAAATAAAATCTTCTTCAGGATTCTTGATTATCTCTTATTACTTCCTTATAGTAAAGATTAAATATGAAATGACACAATTGGTAAATGTATATAATGTAGAGATTGAGTTGAGAACGTTTTGAGTCTAATTGCAATGCAAAATTGATGTGCGGCGAACGAGAGTGGAGCCTAGACTCACCGACGCCAGGATGGTAGAACTGCACTTTGGATATGACGTCAGTGTTGCCGAGCTGTAGAATCATTTGATTAATACAACTGAATACGCTTCTATTATTTTAAAGTTTATTAAGTTAATGTTGAATATTTAACATTTCGGGCCCCCCTGAACCTCTGGGTTCAGAATAACAAAAAATGATCAGGAACAATTATGAATGAAAGGGGGTTGGTAATAAGTATTATCTTTACTGATCAATGGAAAGTATGGACACCTTAGTCACTGGACGAGTGAAATATCCAATGGTTGTATTCAAGTGCACAACTCGGACAATTCCATCAGTACCTGGAGAGACGGAGAGAACTCGCCCGAGCTTCCAAGAGAGGGGAGGTAAGTTATCGTCATGAATGACAACTAAATAATTTATTTCAATGTTCCTTTTGGGAGTGAGCCATTTAGTCCTTTCCTGCAGGGTGTGCAAATGTTCCTTTTGCCACCGAGCCCATATTTGTTGACTAAACTGCTGAACCACTTGCGAGCGTCTTAATCTGTTGAGAGGAATGCTACATAGACCAGGCTCAAGTGGTGCCATGAGAGGTCCACCGACTAAAAACTGTCCAGGTGTCAATGATTCTAAATCTGAAGGGTCTGAAGAGAGCGGAGTAATTGGTCTAGAATTCATAATTCCTTCAATACGTGTAACTAAAGTCTTAAACTCCTCAAGGGACAAAATCTGCTGAATGACTTATCAAATTAAATTTGATACTTCTAACAGCCCTTTTCCACAGGCCTCCCTTATGAGGGGCATGTGGGGGTAGAAAGTGAAATTGTATGTTGAACTTCTCTGCGTAATTTTGGACTTTTGGTTCTATAGTTAAATTCTCAAAGTTGCGTTTGAGCTTTTCTGAGGCGCCTGTAAAGTTTGTGGCAATATCACAGTTTATATCTGAAACAATTCCTCGTCTTGATACGAATCTGGTAAGAGCGGCTATATAGGCATCAGCGGTTAAATCGGTTACTACCTCCATATGAACTGCTTTTGTAGAAAAACAAATGAATATACAAATATAAACCTCAATAGGCTGAACTCGTCTTAAGAGATGTTGCTTCACAACAAAATGACTCCCCAAAATACCCCTTCGGATAGAGCTATCTGGCTGGTTTTCGAACTTAAAGTCATAAATGTTGCTTTACACGTTTATACCAAATTTCATCAAAATCGGATAATTTTTACGAGAGTTATCGTGCTCACGGACACACACACACACACACACACACACACACACACACACACACACACATATATATATATATATACAGTTTCAAACGAATGGTGTTTTTGGGGTCTGGGGACCTCAAAACGAAAAGTTATCATGGTCCCGGGCCTAGGTCTTACCATGTCGACTACGGTAATAGCTTCTTCCCTATAGGGGAAATTCGCTAATATAACAAATTAAAACGTATAAAATTAATACCCCCGTCGCAGCAAACCTGCGTACTCAGCCGCTTTCTGCCAGTTCTTCCTCAGAGAGGGATTTGACCTGGCACTGATTCAAGAACCATGGCTTCACCAAGGAAGGGTTGCAGGCCTGGGCGATACCAAGGGTAGGTTGATTTACTGTACCTCTCTCAAAAATGTCAGAACATGCATACTTGTGAAGAAAGGTATGGACTGCCTAACCCTCACTGAATTCTGTTCTAGAGATCTCACTGCGGTGTCTATAACCTGGAGTTATGAAGGCAAGGAATGGAGCACAATTGCAGGCTCGGTTTACTTGCCCTACGACTCCGGGGAACTTCCTCCATCGAGAGAGCTCGAACTTTTGGTGGAGTCATCCTGCGCTGGCGGACGACAACTCCTTTTAGGTTGTGACGCCAACGCTCATCACACAATCGGATGGGGAAGCTCTGACACGAATCCAAGAGGTGAGGCTCTTCTTCAGTTTCTCATATCTAAGAATCTTTATGTCTGTAATGTTGGAAACCGTCCGACGTTCGTTACACGAAATCGAAGTGAGGTTATTGACATTACTTTTTGTTCAGAAGCAGTCCTTAGAGTCATTGACAATTGGCACGTAAGCCACGAGGCCTCCTTGTCTGACCACAGGTACATCTGTTTTAACCTGCAGGGTGAGGGTGACTCGCCCTGCTATCGAGATCCCAGGAAAACAGATTGGTCACTCTATAAGTCTGACCTCCTGTCTCAACTGGGATCATTAGGTGGGAGGGTCAGCTGCTTTGCGGACATGGACCAGATTGCTTCTGATCTTCAGAACGCAATTGTAAGCTGCTTCCAGGACAATTGTCCATTGCGGCGGGGAAAGAGTCGCACTAATACTAAGTGGTGGACTGCTGACCTTGAACGTAAAAGGACGGTTGTCAGGAAGCTTCATAACCATTGCAAACGGAGCCGTATCTGGGAGCCATACCATAAGGCACTCACAGAATATAGCCTTGCAATCAAAAAAGCCAAAGAGAACTCTTGGAGACGGTTTACACAGGAGGTAAACAGTTTCAGCGCAGCAGCAAGACTGCAGCGTGTTTTAGCTTCAAGCCCTATTGGCCTCCTGGGATCCCTGAGGTCACCAGGGGGACAATATACCACTGGAATTGAAGGAAGTCTCAAACTTCTCCTTGAGACTCACTTTCCGGATTGCATTTTTGAGAGTGACTGTTTAGGCATGTCCGGCAACAGCGAAAGGGGCTCATGGCCAAGAGCTGATCGCGGAAGCTGGACTTTAGCCAGACGGATTGTCACACTTTCCAAAGTTAAATGGGCCATCAGCAAGTTTGGCCCTTTCAAATCTCCTGGGGGGGACGGTATCATACCGGCAATGCTACAGCAAGGACCGGAAGCTCTCTTGGTCCTCCTGTGCGAACTCTTCAGAGCGAGTCTGGCTTATGGGTACATTCCTCAAGCCTGGCGCCTCAGTAGGGTGGTCTTCATTCCCAAGAGAGGAAGAGCAGACTACTCAACTGCAAAATAATTTCGGCCTATCAGTCTCTCATCGTTTCTCTTGAAGACGCTGGAGAGACTGGTAGAAAGACATCTAAGAAAGGGAGTGCTTTCAGGTACTCCTCTCCATCGAAACCAGCATGCCTATCAGTCTGGTAAGTCCTGCGAAACTGCCCTGCATCAACTTGTTAGCAGGGTGGAGGACAGCCTTGCTGCTAAGGAAATCGCTCTATGCACCTTCATGGACATTGAAGGTGCATTTGACAATGTCACTTACACGGCCATGGTCCGGGCGGTGCGTGGGCGTGGTCTTGAGTCTGCTGTATGTAGGTGGATTGAGACCGTGCTCTGATCCAGGCGGATTAGAGCCGATCTTCAAGGTGAATCGATAGTGATCGCACCCACGAGGGGTTGTCCGCAGGGAGGTGTACTTTCGCCTCTTCTGTGGAACCTGGTGGTGGACGGTCTCCTTCGTGAGCTCACTAGCAGAGGCGTCTTTGTCCAGGGCTATGCAGACGACATAGTCCTAATGGTACAGGAAAGGTTCACGAATATTGTTGCTGATGTCATGAATGTCAATCTTCAATATGTCAATGTCTGGTGTCTTGGAGAGGGTCTAAGCATAAACCCCTCAAAGACAGTAGTTGTTCCGTTCACAAGGAAAAAGAACCTGGAGTCTCTTTCCAGGCTGAGACTTGGACCAACACGGCTTGAAGTATCAGGTACAGTCAAATACCTAGGGCTGACAATTGATTCTAAGCTGACTTGGAATGATCATTTGAATAATACACTGCATAAGGCGAAATGGGCGCTCATGACGTCCAGGAGATTTGTAGGCTCCACGTGGGGGATCAAGCCTCACATAGCACTGTGGCTGTACAAGGCAGTAATAAGGCCTCAAGTCACATATGGATCACTAGTCTGGTGGACAAAGGTGAACCAGACTACAGCCATAGCCAAACTCACAAGTTTACAAAGGTTGGGCACACTTCTAGTCACTGGAGCTTTCAGGAGTAGCCCGTCAGCAGCTCTCGAAGTTGCTCTTGGATTACTGCCTTTGGATATCTTCATCAAGGCAGAAGCACGGAAATCAGCCTATCGATTAAAAGTCGCAGGCCAATGGAGGGAAGGCCTGTCTGGAACAGGCCATTGCACCATCACCAAAGCTGTTGCTCAAAACCCTGTGCTTGATATGACATCAGATGTCATGAGTACGGAGATGGTTTTCACTAAACCTTTTTCTATGGATTCTGCTCCAGAGAAGAGTGGACATCTGAGGAAGGGCCCTATTCCAGGAAGAGTAGCCTTGTCTGGTACACGGACGGCTCTCTCATTGAAGGAAAATCTGGCTACGGGGTGTACAGTGAATCACCTAGAACAGAACTCTGTGCAAGTCTGGGACAACACTGTACTATTTTTCAAGCAGAAATTTGTGGCATCATGGTTTGTGCCAATCTCGGCATTGCCAGACGCTATTGCGACAGGCATATAGTAATCTTGTCAGATTGTCAGGCTGCCCTCAAGGCTCTTGACTCCAACGAAATCAAGTCAAAATTGGTGTGGGAATGTTACAACACTCTCTGCAAACTCGCGACACGCAACTCGGTGCATCTTGGTTGGGTACCTGGCCATGTAGGCATAGGTGGCAATGAGTGTGCAGATAAGCTTGCTAAAAGAGGTTCCGGTATGCCATTCTTTGGTCCAGAGCCAAGCTGTGGCATAAGCAAAACAACTGCTTTTCACACAATAAACAAATGGTCCAGGGACTTACATCGCTAGCAATGGCAAGGTCATACTGGTCAAGCACTTGGCAAAAGGCTGCTAGCAGATACTAGCTCTTACTTCACTAACTGGTTGGTGAGGTTGGGCAGAGGTCGGGTTAAGCAGTTGATTGCTCTGATAACTGGACATGGCCATTTCAGGAAACATCTCCACACTCTCGGACTCAGAAATGAAAGTCAGGTGTGTAGGCTCTGCAATCAGTCTGAAGAGACTGCCAAGCATATCATACTGGACTGCGAGAGACTCGGGGCAAGGAGAAGGGCTCTGTTTGGTTGTAAGCAACCAGGTGATGAAAGGGACGCTAGTATTGGTAAAAAACTCCTGGATCTCGTAAAGGGTACGGGCATTGGTTTGCCATACTAACGTACAAGGGACACACAATAAGCTTCGGTTGACGTGTGAGGATCTTTGAATCTTTGGATCTCTGAATCCGTCCCTTTAACAACACATAAACATAAACATAAACTGCTGAACCACTTGCGAGCGTCTTAATCTGTTGAGAGGAATGCTACATAGACCAGGCTCAAGTGGTGCCATGAGAGGTCCACCGACTAAAAACTGTCCAGGTGTCAATGATTCTAAATCTGAAGGGTCTGAAGAGAGCGGAGTAATTGGTCTAGAATTCATAATTCCTTCAATACGTGTAACTAAAGTCTTAAACTCCTCAAGGGACAAAATCTGCTGAATGACTTATCAAATTAAATTTGATACTTCTAACAGCCCTTTTCCACAGGCCTCCCTTATGAGGGGCATGTGGGGGTAGAAAGTGAAATTGTATATTGAACTTCTCTGCGTAATTTTGGACTTTTGGTTCTATAGTTAAATTCTCAAAGTTGCGTTTGAGCTTTTCTGAGGCACCTGTAAAGTTTGTGGCAATATCACAGTTTATATCTGAAACAATTCCTCGTCTTGATACGAATCTGGTAAGAGCGGCTATATAGGCATCAGCGGTTAAATCGGTTACTACCTCCATATGAACTGCTTTTGTAGAAAAACAAATGAATATACAAATATAAACCTCAATAGGCTGAACTCGTCTTAAGAGATGTTGCTTCACAACAAAATGACTCCCCAAAATACCCCTTCGGATAGAGCTATCTGGCTGGTTTTCGAACTTAAAGTCATAAATGTTGCTTTACACGTTTATACCAAATTTCATCAAAATCGGATAATTTTTACGAGAGTTATCGTGCTCACGGACACACACACACACACACACACACACACACACACACACACACATATATATATATATATATATATATATATTTATATATTTATATATACAGTTTCGAACGAATGGTGTTTTTGGGGTCTGGGGACCTCAAAACGAAAAGTTATCATGGTCCCGGGCCTAGGTCTTACCATGTCGACTACGGTAATAGCTTCTTCCCTATAGGGGAAATTCGCTAATATAACAAATTAAAACGTATAAAATTAATACCCCCGTCGCAGCAAACCTGCGTACTCAGCGAATTTCCAATACATAATATATGTCTTAATATCTCTGCAACGGTTGGACGTAGAATCACAATTTAAACACCAAAATGATTGTTTTGTGGAGCTGGGTTGATTGGTAAAAGCAAATGTGAAGTTTACATTAAAATTAACTTAGGAAAAACCAAAAACCTTTTTCCCATAAGATTAACATAGGAGATTTTATGAGCAGGTTTTTTTGGATTTTCTCCGCAACCACTTAACCTAGCTTAATAATTCAAAATACCATATTATTTGTTTTTTTAAGCTCTATAACATGGTCTAAACCAAAATTAAGTGTTTTAAAAATTTTAGGGTAAAAAATGTAAAAAAACTGATTTTTTGAAAATTTAAAACCCCCATAAACCCCCCTTCCCATGGCCCGATTTTTCTGGTTTTCGAACTTAAAGTCATAAATGTCACTTTACACATTTGAGCCAAATTTCATTGAAATCGGACGTTTTTTACTCAAGTTATCGCATTCACGGACACATATATAAGTAGGGTGTATTGGACACTCCGAGGGCAGGAGGAGCAGGAGGAGCCCCCCCCCCCGAGGTCTCGTCTGTGACACTTTGCGAATTTTTTTTGGGGAATTTTTTTTTGCGAATTTTTTTTGCGAATTTTTTTTTTTGCGAATTTTTTTTTTTTGCGAATATTAACCTAACCTAACCTAACCTAACCTAACCTAACGTAACCTAAACTAACCTAACCTAACGTAACCTAACCTAACCTAACGTAACCTAACCTAACCTAACCTAACGTAACGTAACCTAACGTAACCTAACCTAACCTAACGTAACCTAACCTAACCTAACGTAACCTAACGTAACCTAACCTAACCTAACCTAACCTAACCTAACCCATCCTAACCTAACCCAACCTCGGATCAGATTTCTGATTGCAGATTCTTGTTCGTCTAGTCGAGCCGAGAAATTTGAGTACCCACAACGTACATTTGGACGATGTAGAGGGGGGGCTATCTCGGTTACCATAAGTCGGATTTGAATTCTGATTGCAGATTCTTGTTCGTCTAGTCGAGCCGAGAAATTTGAGTACCCACAACGTACATTTGGACGATGTAGGGGGGGGCTATCTCGGTTACCATAAGTCGGATTTGAATTCTGATTGCAGATTCTTGTTCGTCTAGTCGAGCCGAGAAATTTGCATACCCACAAAGTACATTTGGACGATGTAGGGGGGGGCTATCTCGGTTACCATAAGTCGGATTTGAATTCTGATTGCAGATTCTTGTTCGTCTAGTCGAGCCGAGAAATTTGCATACCCACAAAGTACATTTGGACGATGTAGGGGGGGGGCTATATCGGTTACCATAAGTCGGATTTGAATTCTGATTGCAGATTCTTGTTCTTCTAGTCGAGCCGAGTCATTTGAGTACCCACATCGTACACTTTGGATGATGTTTACAAAAAAGGGGCCCGCACCACACTTTTGACCTTTTTTTTGCATTTTTGGAATCTCCTCGTCAAGCCGAGTATTCTCAGTACCCACATGACATACTTTGGATAATTAATACAAGAGTTGATCAGGGTAACGCTACAACCAACAGAGCTAGCCCATCAGCGCTTGCGGTCAATTGAACTACCAGTGAATGCAAATTTTGAGGAGAATATAATTGCAAGCTTTGAACATATACTGCAAAGGGGGGTGTATCGATACACCCCCCTTCAAGTACTCTGCACCGAGGCAGACGTTCACACAAATAAGCGTCGCGTCCAGTCTACTGTCTGGGAATGCGGATGTTGTAATTTGATACCTCGACTGGAGGGTGCAGGTGTTCACACAAAAAACCGACAAGTTGAGACCTGTCTGGGAATGCGGATGCTGTAATTTGATACCTCGACGGGAAGACGGCTGACCCTTCTAGGAACCCATAATAGTCCGCCCGTATCGAGTTCCATTAGAGCAGGGTGGTCTTTACCCCAGACAGCGGTTGAGAGTTTTTGCCCCGACCTTCTCCGAAATCCATTAGTGGGGAGAGTCACCCACATCACCAGCCCTCCTTCAGTTCAGTTCGAGAGTTCAGTGCGTGAAGACGTGTTAGTCCGATCCTGTTCCGTTCTACGCGATTTGTGTTAGTTGCTGATTATCATCATTTGCGATTTGCGTAAAGCACCTTTGAACTATTTAAAACGTACGTGTTGTGCTGTATTGTTTGTGATTATCAAAACTTATAATCCATATTAAAGATGAACGCCACACACGTTTGTACCATTTGTGGTTGTATTTTCGTGCGTAGAAACAATTTGGTGCAACACCACATCAGATTCCACGGCTTGAGACCACAACTACCAACACCAACACCAACGCAGCAAGGTACGTTTTTTGCGTTGCATTATTGTTTTAATCAGACCTAAATGTTAGTAATATAGAAATACGTTATGCAATATAACCGCAGAGTGATACTATTATTTTTATTTAACAGCTTTAACTATTTAGCGCGAATATAGAACTCTTTGTTTTTTAAATTTAAAATTACATGACTATATCAATATAATTTAATTTTAATAACTTATGTTATTGCTTGCCCCATCAAGTCAAGTCATCAGAGTACCCACATTACATACTTTAAAAAAAGGTAGGTGTTAAACATTTCACAATCTAATCGTTTTGTGCGTTTGCAGATGGAGTAGCTGCATGTCGGCTTTATCGAGCCACCTTCGTAGACCGGGGAGCTTTAGAGCGTCACATGGAAGCGAACCACCGAGTCATTCCACCCCGGCAGGTGATTGATGCTCCGCAGACGACTGCCTATGTCAATCAACACTCCGTTGAAGGTGAGAATCCACATTAAAATAACTTTTTCCCCTTGAAACTAATTACCTTTTTTATAATTATTTAACTAGGTACATGAAGAAGAATGAGACCGTGACAACTGGTGTACTATTGATTTAATTGCTAGGGGGGAGATTTTCGCTCCCCCTAACACATAATGGGTTAGGGGGAGATTTTCGCTCCCCCATACGTCAGGAATTAATGAAGACTAGAACAAGAATGAGACCGTGACAACTGGTGTACTATTGATTTAATTGCTAGGGGGGAGATTTTCGCTCCCCCTAAAACATAATGCTTCTTTAGGGTTGGCGCAGCTCAATATTGCAGCTACATCCTTAGCCTTGAACCCCGAATCATGAATGTAGACAAACAGTACAGAAGATTACATTCCCTGTTTGAAAATTGATATTTTTAATTAACAAACTTAACTTTGAAATGTGATTCTCGAGAGAGGGGAATTTGTATCTTTAGTTATCCTAATCTGTTTTTTATTTTTATTTTCAGATGAAGGACCGGGTCCTGGCCACCACACCTGCCATGAATGCGGTCGCCGTTTCCGTCGTGAAAGAAACTTGCGTCGACATGTGGATTCTACCCACAGCAGAGTCCGCAGGTTCATATGCGACACATGCGGCGCCGAATTCAAGAGGGAAAACAACCTGCGTCGACACACCATGCAATTTCACGGCGATGGTCATGGACGAAGATTCCCTTGCGCATACTGTGACCGGGATTTCAACGCGGGGTTCAACAAGGACCATCATGAGCGGTTCACCTGCCCGATCATGAAGGACCTGATCCTGAACCGAGTGGCTATGGTGCAGGACGAACCCCAGCCAGGACCCAGCACGGAGCCACAACCTGGAACGAGCACACACCCGCAACCCGATGATGTTGAGATGACTGGAGCAGGACAGTCAAGCCCCGTATTCTCAATCATTCAACGGGGTTTTCGCAACCGCCTCTTAACCTACCGTCTGCAGCGACCGATGGAGAATCTCGTCACAATCGGAGAAGTGATGGCGTTGTTGATTGTTAGCCTTACGGAGTTGCTTGAGAACACCTTGGCGAAACACCGCAGCATTAAGGTCAACTTGAAGCTGGAGTGTGAATTCCAAAATATTCACAACAACACCTGCCTGCGCAACTTCAAAACGAAGATGACTCCGTTGACGACGACCTCGGACCTGAACCAGTACATCACAACAGCTTTTGCGAAGCTTATCAGAGAGAAGGCTGAGTGTGATCATATCGGCTCCGGGTGGACATACCTTCGCGTTCGTGATTTGGAGGTCGGCATCAACGAATACACTCCTCTAGGTGAAGATGGTCGAGCTTGGCTCCCACTGCCTATGTCTCTGGAGAACACCCAAGCAGTCGTCAACGTATTGAACGCCGATGAGCGGTGTTTTATGTATGCAGTCCTGGGAAAGTTTGTACAAGAGAACCCTAAAATACCGGCATCGTACACCGACGACATCATCGCCCGATACGATTGGACCGGCCTTCAATTCCCCGTTGCTCTGAAGAGTATCAAGACGTTTGAGCGGACAAACAACATCAGCATCAACGTCTATGGTATTGATCACACGTGCGTGGGTCAGAAACCTGACGGACGACCAAAGTATCAGGACACCGTGTTTCCCTTGAAGATTTGTAGGCAGGAGCGTGAAGACCATTGCGACATTTTGTACGTGACAACGGACGGTGATAGTCACTACGCCTACATCAAAGACCTTGGTCGACTGATCCGTCCCCAGCTTACAGCACATATGGGTAGGATATTCATCTGTAAGCGGTGCTTCGCGCACTTTGATAACCGTCCGAACAAGCTCGGTCTGACGGGTGCACAGCGTCTGGAGGAGCATAGGCGATACTGCTCCGCTTCAGCCCCTATTCGCATGGATACGCCGAAGAAGACAGAAATCAAATTCAGCCATCCAGAGTTCACCCGACGCGAGCGTTTCACCATTTACGCGGACTTTGAGTGTGCTCTACTGCCGACCGCGGAGATGGATGAACAAGTGGATGAACCGCACGGAGGAGTAGCCACCCACATTCACATCCCATACGCCTTTGCGTACCAGATCATCGACTCGTACGGACTTGAGGAGTTTGAGCCTCGAGTCTACTTCGGGGATGATGCGTCAAAGACATTTATGGAGATGTTGAAAACTGATGTTGAGCGATTGTGGAACTTCCTGTACGAAGCAAGAAATCTGCGCCCTGTCCTGACCCCAGCGGAAACTATGCAGTACAACTCGACAGCGAATTGCTACCTCTGCGGATCGGCATTTTCAAGCGAAGACCCAAAGGTTCGTGATCACAACCACGCGCCGCCCTACGAGTTCCGTGGCGCTGCGCACAGATCATGTAACCTACGCTACAGGGAGCAGAGAGTAGTCAACTGCTACTTCCACAACCTCTCCAACTACGACGCTCACTTCATAGTGCGGGAGTTGGCGGTCGACCCTGGTGATGTTGAGGTGTTGGCTCACACGGAAGAGCGGTACATCGCTTTCACGAAGCGGTTCCTGTTCGACCGAGCAGCGGCACCGGTTGGGATGCAAGGGCGTGGAAAAAGACAGCCAGGATTCAGAGTCAGGTTCCTCGACACCTACAGGTTCCTGGCTTTGAGCCTCGCCAGCCTCGCAGCCGCACTTCCACCAGCTCAACTCTTGGAGACGAGGAAGAGATTCCCCGAAGACCACCTCTTCGATCTAGTCCGTAGGAAAGGCGTGTTCCCGTACAACTTTGTAACGTCGAACGCCGTGTTGGAAGATACTACGGAACTGCCTCTGCAGCGAGATTTTCACAACGACCTGACCCTGGAGGACATCACGGATGCAGACTACGAGCATGCTCGCAACGTGTGGGAAACCTTCGGTTGTAGGAACCTCAAGGACTACGCCGAGAAGTACCTGCGCTGTGACATTGCGCTGTTAACTGACGTCTTTGAACGCTTCAGGGACACGTCGATGGCTGAATACGAACTAGATCCTGCGCACTACTACACCCTACCGTCATACGCCTGGGATGTTATGTTAAGGACCTGTCGAGTGGAGCTTGATACGATACAGGACTTTGATATGTACCTCTTCTTTGAGCAAGGAATCAGAGGAGGTATTTCCCAGGCGATCACCAGACACGCCAAGGCCAACCATGATGGATGTCGCCCTGAAGATCGACGACCTGAAGAGCCAACGAATCACCTGCTATACTTGGACGCCAACAACCTTTACGGTTGGGCCATGTCCCAGTGTCTTCCACGGGGAGACTTCCAATGGCTCAGCCGCGAGGAGATCGCGTCCCTGGGCATTGCATCGTTGGACCCCGAAGGACCCACGGGCTATGTCTTGGAAGTTGACCTTCGCTACCCCGCCCACCTGCACGACCTTCACAAGGATCTCCCCTACTGCTGCGAGACCAAACGTCCGCCAGGAGGGAAATTCAAGAAGCTCGTTACGACTCTGGATGACAAGAAGAACTACATCTGTCATTACAGAATCTTGCAACAGGCGCTGGAAAACGGACTGGAGCTTGCGAACGTGCATCGCGTCATCTCGTTCCGACAGTCTCGGTGGTTAGAGAGCTACATCCTAATGAACACCGAACTGAGGAAGAAGGCCAAGACCAAGTTTGAGCAAGACTTTTTCAAGCTTATGAACAATGCGGTCTTTGGCAAGACGATCGAGAATGTTCGCAAGCGAATGAACTCTAAGCTGGTGTGTACGCCGGAGATGTTCAGGAAGTACGTAGCCAAGTCAAACTTCCTGGACCGAACCTACTTCAACGATGACGTTGCCATTGTACACATGTCGAAAGTCAATATCGTCCTGGACAAACCGCTGTACGTCGGAATGTGTGTCCTCGATCTGAGCAAGTGGCTCATGTACGACTTCCTTCGAAAGATGAAGAACCGCTACGGTGATCGTCTGAAGGTTGACTACATGGACACTGACAGCTTCGTGTTCGACGTCCAGACTGAAGATGTTTATAAGGACATGTTGGAGCATCTGGACGATTTTGACACCAGTGCGTACCCCCGAAACCATCCCTGCTACAGCCCCGTCAACGCAAAAGTCATCGGAAAGTTCAAGGATGAAGCAAACGGACTTCCTCTGCTCGAGTATCTCGGTCTTCGCTCGAAACTTTATTTCATGGACATTGTCGAGTTCGAGGAGAGGACCGAAGATGACGAGTTGCAGGTCATGACAGTGAAGCGCGCCAAGGGAGTCGCTAGAGGTGTTGTAAAACACAATTTAACCTCTGACGACTATCGGGAATGTCTCTTCAATGGCGTGTTGAAGAGAACCATCAACACCAGGTTCCAGTCCCGAAACCACCGCGTCTTCACAGTCCAAGTCGACAAGCTATCCTTGAGCTGTAACGATGACAAACGTTACATCCTTCCGGACGGAGTAAACACACTGCCTTGGGGACATATTGACGTGCCACCTCAGCCCGAAGACATCCCTCAAGACGATGAAGAGGCGGAGGATGAGGAGCGTTGAGTGGTTGTATCATATTACCAAAGACCCTGACTTGTAAATTATTTTGAAAAATCTAGTCATTAGTTTGTATCGAGTCTCGTAAAACTTAGAAATGTGCTCCTTTTTTCTTTTTGTTCTAGTCATTAGTTTGAGTCGAGTCTCGTTTTGCTAGTCAATCTCAATTGTTCAGGAGCACATACTCGATGTAAAATATCTATAAGGTGTGTAAATAAATAGCCAAATTGTTCGTATATACATTCGTCTTTTTTTTCTCCCCTCACATAGTCTTAAGATACTAAAGTAAAAAAAAATTATTCAGGAATATGTTAATTCATATAAACCAGGTTCAGATATGAATGTTACTTTACAATCATTGTATGATAGGTCTGTCCCAATTTGCGGTTGACAACTGTTGTTCAACTGATTTAATTACCAGGGGGGAGATTTTCGCTCCCCCTAACACATAATGGCTTAGGGGGAGATTTTCGCTCCCCCATACTACAGGAATTGTTGAAGACTAGAATGCACCTGCTAATGTCATTGTATGATAGATCTGCCCCACTTTGGGGTAAAGGAGGCGAGGATGGGAAATAATAAGAATGTTTCTTTTTTTATTCTGAGTACACAACTAGTTTATTGAGAAAAAATGCAAAATTTCAAAACTCAATTGGTATACATTTGTGCAAAGAGTCTTCTGATCAGTGCGTCGTTGTGGCCGGCAGAAGAGTGTTCAAAGAGCTGTACAAAGTCCTTCATCTTCATGCCGTAGTGGGTGCGGCAGTACAGGAATACAAGGCAGTATTGACCGCAGACCAGAGTGTTGTCACTTTGAAGGCGATGCTCGTTGTACAGGTAGCGACGAGCGTTGCGTCTCAGGAATCCTTGGTAGAATTGAAGATGTGGCGGTTGACCGTAGCTGTCAAAGAATTCAATTATTCCTCCTCCTTTTTTAAGGTAGAAAGCGACCCAGTGAGTGCCGTCTTCATTGTGTGGATCAGTGTTCACAATCATAGCAGTAGATGGTGAAATATACTGGGGCAATTGATCGGCAGCGTAGACACCAACATTCTGTACGGGCAGTTTAGCCATACACTTTTGTATCTCTAAGGTATTCATTCTACTGTGTCGACGCCACAGTCAGTAGTAGGATTAGTAGTGCTAGTAGCAAAACAAAAGCAGGAACTGGTATCACTCTCACCATCGTCAGCGTAATCATCAGCGTCAGCGATATTTGTACTTAGTTGTAACCAACTGCGTAATGTGATGCAATTGGCTAGAGCGCATCGTGTGTGAGCTGTTCTGTGGTGGCGACATCGCACTGCGTTTGTTGATAGTAGACTGTTGATTGACGATAGTGATCCGCAGCCAATATCGTTGATATCCATTACATTAGTAGTACAGTGATCCGTGATGAAATTGTATCGTACAAACTCTTTCTTCTCAGCGCCTTTGACGTAGACAATCGGTCGTTTGGCGATACATGCACGTAACTTTTCCTCTAGCACATGATACCAGATATCACCTTGGTCCCATTCTAATCCGTGACAGTGTTTTGTGAGCCAATAGCTTTCACGCAGTTTCTCTTGTGATAGGAAATCTCGACTGAATGGTGATTTGGCGATATGATGCATTAGCAGTGTTCCACTGACCAATTCCAAGACGCACACTTCCTTCAGAATGTAGTCATTTGCGTTGTCCTTGAAACATTGAAAATCCACAATAATTGGAGATGCTAAATTTTTACGCGGTACTCTGCATAAACGATCCATCTTGTGCGAGTGTTGGTTGTATACTGAGGAGGAGGACGATGACGCCGCTGCCGACGATCTAACCGCCAAAGTCCGCAGACACGTTGCGATGACGATCGATTTCGATGACGTTGTCAAACTCTGCGTATACCAGACAGTTGACAGTCTCTGTGAGCCCCGTGTCGAAAGCAATCTCCATACGCACACTGCCGTTGCGCACTAGGTTCCAATGAGTCGTGTCGCTTGCTGACATATCAGGTGTTAGATCGAATGCCATCAGACAGTAACCATCGTCGTAATCGTCTCTATTTATGAGATTACCAGCATCGCTAAAGTGTATGCCAGAGCCTGAAAACAGACTGTGATACGCCATCACGTATTTTCCCTTGCCGGTTTCGTAGTGTGGTTGTAGCGGTTTGGACGGCACTTGTTCACCGTCCACGTACAGCGAGAAGTAGTTGGTTTTGAAATTTTGGAAGTTAAATGGATTCTTTTTTAAATCGCCATTATAAGCGGCGTTGGTGACCAGTCCGACAATGATTCGTTTCGGCACTTGACCTAGAAAGACATTGTCCAAAGTTTTGCTCCTCACTCCAAACGGTAGTGTGAATGTTTTCAATTCCACTCTGGTGATTGGGTATTTAGCTGTGCCGGTCTGAAGCGTCTTGCTGTGCGCCAACAGTACATTGGGGCTAACTTTACACCTTCGTATCCAGAGATTCGCATCAACAATGTGCACCTTGTAGTCACCATCATCCGACATAATGGAGAAGGAATCTTTTGATCGGATCAGTTTAAAACGCAGTTCCACACCGTTCAACAGGAACTTGTTCTGATTACACATGTCCACATGTAGGCGGCCGAGCATATCGATTTCACGACTTTTATTTGTCATTTTTCGTCTCGCCTTTAGTCCATCGTTATCGTCCAGAGTATTGTCCATGTGGCCGGCGTCGTCCGCGTTCCACAGTCCACATGTTAAATGTGATTTCCTAGCATCATAGCCGTAATTCAGCAATGTTTCAATATACGCTCGATATGCATAAGTGTTGTTTTGTGGTGTGACCAGTTTCTGATTCATACTCATATCGACTTGACTGAATAACGTGTGCAGCCAATTGTTGACTGGGCCAATTTTGTTCGATTCATCGGCATCTGCGATTGCCGCTCCTGTCGACTTGACAATAGACGCTGTAACTTCCAACATTGTTTGCGAAAGATCGGTGTATTCTTCGCCGTTGCCGGGCACAACAAACTCGATGGGCGAATCATCAGTCAGTGTGGAGATTGGTTTGTACTGAATCCATTTGCCGCTCTCGATACTGGTCTGCGTCGGTGGAAGGGAGAATAAGTCCAATTCCGTCTTGACGCATTCACACGACTTTTGATGTAGAAACGACATTGCTAGCGTGTGTGTTAATTGAATATATCACGTACGGAAGTTCTCCTCACTGCTTTCCTCGTCTTCCTCGTCTTCTTCCTAACTGTCCTCCTCTTCTTGCCCTTCTTCTTGGATGACGACGACCTTCCTCGAAGGAGTTTCGTCAAAGACTGCGGTGTGACACGACGGCCGCCGAACATGGCGCGCTTCGCGTTCCTCTTACGCGAGAGTCTCGCGTTAGTCTTTCGCGCAGGAGTAGCGCGTCGGTGTTTCGTGGTATTCTTTCGCGTTACGCGACGGTGTTTCGCGCGAGAGCCGCCGCCGCCACTTAACACACGTTGAAGTTTGCCATCCGCCCTGCGTTTTAGCGAGTCTGTAAACTGGCTGAAATGATCTCTAGCGGCTTCTTTGGGATCCCGCTGGTGCATGGCCATGTCGCCCAAGAATCCAACACCGGATTTCAACGCCTCTTTGGCCACAGCAGAGGCTCCCGACTTGAGCAGCGGTGTGATGGTGCGGAACATACCGCCTAGGAAACTGCCAATTCCATGTCCGCGCTGGTAGGGTGCACCGCGAAATACCCTATCGATACTGCCGCCGGTCTGCTGCAATTGTTGGCGACGGTAGTAAGCCAAGTAGGGATCGTTTGTATTCATAATTGCTGAGCTACTCTTTTGAAATGAAGCTTCACGTACGACGTCCCAAAGAGGAATGACGCTTTTTTACTAGCGTGATCCCTTAGGTCAATATCGATCGTTTCAAATGTTCCTTTCATAACTGGCGCATAATGAGGACTGATGAAATGCACAGTCTTATGCGCGCCGTGTGTGTAGTTATCTCTGTCAATGTTGATAATCTTCAAAAGCGGTGCGGTAGTGTCGCCAATCAGCTGCGGTTCAATCAGATCACAATACACGTACAAGTGTGTCGGCAGTCCCATAGTCAGATTTGGTGGCCATATCGCTGTGAGGTCATTTGTCAAAACGTTCTCGTACGGATCGAAACCCAACTGGAGAGACAGCGCTTCGGTGAAATGCACTTTGCTTATACCGTCCACCATTGTCGTGATCTTGACTCTGTCCTGCTCTTTGTCATACTCAAAGTACAAGTACTGGGTTACATCCTTCGCTTTATTGATCATTTTCAATAAATCGGTTATGTTCTTGTAATAACCGGGTTTCATCTTTAGCATAATGTGCTCGACACTGAGTGTGACGGGAATACTCGGCAGAACGAGTTTATAGTCGAGCCAAATACACGATTCATCGTCCACAGTCATAAAGGAGCATGGATAATGCGCTTCGACCAAAGCCATCTCCCACTCGCCATCGCCTTCTAATCGAATTTGTCTCGGCAGATGTGTAGTGTACTTGGACACTGTGTTTTTTGGAAAATAATCCTTTGAGCTGTTGCTGGGCAATGTCAAATAGAACTGGTTGCTATTAGGCATTTTGCAAATCTTGCGCTCCTACCCAAGAATTGAACTCGTCTCCGTAACCTGCCCACTTGACGAAATAACGCTTACTGCGACCACGACCCTTAGCGGCTAGTATTTCAGCAATCTTGAACAGATGGTCGTTGTATATTGTCACTTTTTGTAATTCGAATTCGTAAAACTGACCAGTCACTTGTTCACCGTTGAGATCCGCCAAAGTGTACATTGGCAGAGGCATCAATGTGTTTACACGACGCACCACAAACACTTCTTTACTCCAATTAGTCTCGTAACCTTTTGCGAATGTGCCCTTCTCCTTAGATATGCGCACTGTGGTGCCAACTGTCAGTTTTGCCTTAACACGACGCGGTATCTTACCGAACATGCGACGCCATACCTGATGCAATATTCGCTTATTGTCGACAGTCACATCGACTGGCCGTATTCTGTTGCCTAGACTCTTGTGAGCGCTGTTGTTGTATGCGCTAACCAGTTTGTCCAACACATCTACGTAACGATATGTGTTTTTGTAAGTCAAATATCGCCACATGCGCGTTTTCAAAGTGCGATTCACGCGTTCCACTACGGCCGCTTTAACATCTGGGTTTTGTGTAGTGACATAGATGATTCCGTATTGTTTGAATAACCTTTTCGTCTTGGCACCGGTGAATTCAGTACCTTTGTCGGTTTGTAAACAGCGAGGCGTATCGGTCGCTTCGGCAAATATCTCCTCGAAAGCGTTGGCCACTTCAGCTCCTTCTTTCCGCCTCAACGTCCGCACATACAGGTGTTTGCTAAACACGTCTATTACAGTCAGTAGGTAGTTGATGCCATCGTTGTGTTTACTAAGACCACGCATATCGTTCAAGTCCGCTTGCCACAATTCAAATGGACCATACATTATGTAAGGATTGCGCGGGAAACGCTTGCGTGCCGGTTTGTGCAATGTGTAAGTGTCCTGTGTTTGTAACCATTCAATCACTTTGCGTTTTGAAACTGGTTTTGCAGCTCGCGCTAAAGGAGCTACACCGCCATACGACGAAGGTTCGATGGGATTGTAATACAAACGCTCCATAATACTGAAAACCTATCCTGTGTACGGTTCCCAATTGTCCAAATTTGACGACGGCTTGTTTCTAGTTAGAAGATCAAACTGCTCTGTCGGTGTAGATGTTACACGTTTTCCTCTAGCCGATCGTAGTCGATTTACTAGCGGTGTTCTCAGTATTGATTCAGTTGATGTGTCCACGTCATCGTCTGATCCTTCTCCTCCTGTGAATGATGATCGATATTCGGCATTTATTTCCTTTAGTGCTCTTAGATTATTCATATAGTCCTTTGGCACGTTCATCGCTTTCAATGCCTTGAGCACTTCCCGCCATCCTGGTGGTATGTAATCACGCATACGCACCTTTACTATGCAATTTAAGATATCCACTAGATTTGAGTCTGGGATTTTTACACCGTTGATGTACACTGAATAGCCACTGTCCCAACTGATTAAGCTGCCGTCACGTTTCATGAAACGTAAAAGATTGCGGGCATCAGATCTGTAAGTTTTGGAAAACGTTTCCACAATCTCTTCCACTGGACCGCCTTCCGCAGCGGGGTGCGATCGTCGACTATGTTCATTCCCACCCGACTCCACGATTGGTATGCTAATCGGTTGGCGTCTATTCTCTGCAATATGCAAGAAGCGATGTAACGCTTGTTTGTACAATTTCCACTTTTCACTATCGTCCATGCGTTTGTTATTCAATATTTGTTGCATCTCCGCGTCGAGGCTGTTTTCACTGGATAGATTAGTCGGTCTGTTATCCGTAGCATTTGATTGCAGTCGATCAATCAACTCTTGCGGCACAAATACCATCTTCTTCGCATGTTCCATATTTGCACTAATGGCTAGCTACTTTTCTAAAGTGTAACTTCACGCACGACGTTCCAAAGTGGAATGGCAAATGATTACCAATGTTATCTCTTAAGTCAATTTCCACACTGTCAAAAGATCTATTCATAACAGGCACATAGTGCGGATCGATGAATGATGTTGATTTATGCAATCCGTATACATAAGTAGACGTGGATATATTGACAATTTTCAATAACGGTGCGACTGTATCGCCGACCATCTGCGGCTCGACTAAATCACAATACACGTACATGTGTGACGGTAAGCCAAGACGAATGTTGGGCGAACGGATGCTTTTGTTAACTGCATCACCTTCCAGCGTCAATTCATTCGGATCGAACCCCAATTGAAGCGCTAACGTTGGACTTAATGTAATTTTTCCAACATCAGTTCCCATCGATACTTGAATGAATTTGTTGTATGAGTTTTCAACGGTGAACTTTACACCAAAAGTAATCGCTAGTTCTTGTGAATTGATATGATCACACAATTCTTGAATATTTGCGTAATCACCAGTCTTCAATTTAATTCTGTGGTTTTGTTTTGGAGTAGCAGACACTACCGATGTTACATCGGCAGTGCTGTCCATAACCCGCGCCAACGCTTCTATGTTCACTTTTGCTTCCTCTTGCGGTTGTATGCAAATGTCAATTGTTTCGTCATTACCGACAGATAGAAATGTCATTGGATAGTGCGCTTCCACAAGTGCAATTTCCCAGTCGCCAGCGTCCAGTTGAATAGCTCTCGGCAAATGTGTTATATAATTTGCAACTGTATTTTTCGGATAATACTGCATCGAACTGTTGCTGGGCAGTGTCAAATAGAACTGATTGTTGATGCCAGTCATTTTTATCTACTCAGTGCTGCTTGTAGTACTGCGCTCAAAAGTAATGGTATAAAGATTCCACCACCTTTTTGTATGAGATACTTTCGTTTCTTTGACCAGCCTTCGCCGCGTTTCACCAATCGACGTAGCGTAGCCTTGTGTTTGCTTAGCTGACTTTTACTCTTCTTCGCCAGAGGAACGTTACCTCGCAACACGTTGTATGCGCACTCACACACTGAGCGAATGCGGCTCTTGTCACACACCTTTAACAGTGCCTTCCGCTCCTTGGGTGTTGCGTGTATGAAAGCCGTAAGCAGAGCTGCGTCCTTCCGCAAGCACGACATGATTACTACTGATGGCGAAATTACCTTTTCTTTGGCAAGTACACATAGTTGGTAGAATCGTCTGGAAATATGCAACTTCGTATTCGCATATTTTCGTCTGTTGATTGTTTCAAGTCTATCAGTAGGTAGCCGTGTGGATTCCTAGTAGCGTCAGCGTACGCCTCCTCGATGAATTTCGGGCTGTCTGGATATATTTGTCTGGCCAAGTACCTAATCTGAACTCTATCTCTAGGATTCTTAAAACACACAATGTAATGCGCATTCAGTGAGATGTCCCTCTGCCCGCGTCCTTGATGAAACAAATTTTGTGTAATGAAAAACACACTAATGTGATGTGTGTAATTGCGATGATGGCAACCTTTTGTGAAAAGATCCACCACACGGTTGTCGGCCTCACGCATCATATCGTCTATAATCACAAGTATCGGCTCGTTACCAGAAAAATCCTCCAAGTTTGGTAGACCTTCTACGTGGTTAATGTTGACATTTTTCGAGTCACCACCACCACCACCACCACCACCACTACCATAATGCCAGTTTATACTGGTAAATGGCGTGTCACACATTTCTGTAATGTGTTTTATAAACTTTGACACAAACTGTGACTTGCCACAACCCGAAGGTCCCGCCACAATGGCTGAGAACGGATGTTTCCACATCAAGCCCATGATTACTACTGAGCTAAACACCTCACAGTTACCATACTCACACTCTTAAACTTACTACCAAAGGACATTTTTGGGGTTAAGTGAAATAAATAACACAGTGGTTATGTTCTGAACGTGACTATAAGTATTGACTACGAAAACTAATTTACAAAGGTATTAACATAATCTTCAAGTCTTGCTTTACATAAACTCCAACGGTGTGAATCTGCTATTGGAACCCCTCGGGCTGCGCTTCACCAAGCGAAGGCGTTCTCCAAACCCGCTGTTGTAGCGCTCGATGTCGGTGTTGCTCAGGACCTCGTTGAAGCGCCTAGGCAGGTAGACTCGCAGAAAGAAGTCGTCCCCGACCTGCCCCTCCAGGATCACGATGATCGTCTCACCAAAGGGTGTGGTGGCTCGCTCCATCGCAGTGATGAGATAGCCGCATTCCTCTCGGAGATCGGCTATCCTGGTGTAGAGCGGAGAGTCAGACTTGCAGTTGTTGAGGGTAGCTCTCAGGTCCGCGGTTGCTGCAGTGCCGTTCACGCCCGGAAACTCTAGCTTGAAAGTGCTGCTGCTGTTCGACATCTCTAGTAGTAGTTGGAGTAGGTCTATGTGAGGTGGTGGTCTGGTGGCGAATGATGCTCAATCGGGTGGGGCCCCGCCTTATAAACCCTCGCCGCCATTTTCTTCTACGTGGGTGGTCCGAAGGGTCGGGCGCAGGTGTTCACACAAAAAACCGACGCGTCGAGACCTGTCTGGGAATGCGGATGCTCTAGTTGAATGCCGGCGCCACTCGTTGTTTCTTCCTCACAGCTCGCTTCTTAGGCATTGGCTGCAAAACTGCACTGCGTTGTGTAACAGTTTGAGTTAAGCCTGTAATTTTCGGTACTCCTGTTGATTTATAGATCCACATGTTTTCCACTTTATCAACTACTTGTTTGACATTTTGGTGCATATCACCATCTTTGTCCAAAAATAAACCACACATGAACACCATATCTGTACCATCGTACATTTCCATTTTCAATAAAATTTGTCCTTCGTTTCCCGGGTTTTGAACAGCAAACGTATTCCCATCGTCCATCCATGACACTATGGGACAATCATCTGTTGGTTTTGGTACCCATCCTGGTGTCTTGGTTTCCACTTCGATGGGAGTTGGTCTCCTTCGTCTCTAGCAGGCAGTTGTCGGTTTTACAAATGACGACTGAGGTGATGCCAACGTCTGATCACTAGCATTATTGTTCATAACCTCAATCTCCTGAATAAACGATTTGATATAGTCGTCCGCAGAAGCGTAAGCGTCCATGTTAACGTCCTTACCGTGCGACTTCAACCGTACTACTGACTGGTGGTGCGTCTGCTCACCCTTGAAGTAAACTGTACGCACTCGCTGTCAGACAATATTTCTGTTTGGAGTTCGCTTTTATTCACCCGCTGAAGTCAACTGTTACGTTACGGTGACGATCGATCTCGATGACGTTGTCCAGTTCGGCGTACACTATACAGTTGACGGTCTCGGACAACGCTTTGGAGAATCCGATTTCGATACGTAGATTACCGTTGCGCAGGAGATTCCAGTGACTCGACTCAGCCGCGGACATGTCCGGTGTCAAGTCGAACGCCATAAGACAATTACCGTACGGATAGTCACCTCTCTTGATCTCATTACCTGCGTCGGAGAACTGGATTCCGGTGCCAGTGACCAATGTGTAATAAGAGAGTATATATGTCTCACTGTTCAATGTGTAAACGGGCTGTAACGGTTTGGCCGGTACTTGTTCACCGTCCACGTACAATGCGAGATAATTCATATCGTAGTGTTGAAAGTTGTAAGGATTCTTCTTGAAATCTCCGTTGAACGCAAGATTACTGACCAGTCCAATTATCACACGTTTCGGTAACTGACCGAGAAATGCGCTGTCTAAAGCCTTACTCATTATGCCGGAGGGTAGTGTGAAGGATTTCACTTCTACACGCGTGATCGGATACTTGGCCGTGCCGGTCTCGAGAGTTTTGCTGTGCGCCAACAATACGCTCGGATTGATCTTACATCGACGTACGAAAAGACTAATCTCTTTAATTGTCACCTTGTAGGTAGTTAGCGTTTTGGACATTATACAAAACGAGTTTCTGGATCTGTTAAGTTGCAATCGCATCTCGACACCGTTCAACATGAATTTGTTCTGATTGCACAGATCGATGTGCAATCGACCGACCATATCGCAAACATCGCTTTCTTTCGTGTGATCGCGACGCTTTTTCAATCCCTCGTTCAATTCGTCACAATCGTCCATTAGTCCGGCCGAATCTTCAAAAAACAGCTCGCTAGTCAGGTGCGAATTCTTCGCGCTACATCCGTAGTTCAAAAGGTTTTCCAAGTAGGCACGGTAAGCGTACGTGTTAGTTTGTGGTGACATCAGTTTATGATTGAGATAGAGATCCACTTGACTGAATATCGAGTGAAGCCAATTGTTCACCGGGCCCACCTCTTTAGCAGGTTGTCCACCGTCCGCCTTAGTGTCGTCCTGTTTCACAATAGCGGCTTTCACGTGTAATAACGTTTGTGTCAGGTCCGTGTACTCGTCACCGTGACCGGGTATTACAAACTCTATTGGCGAATCGTCCGTCAGCGATGAGATCGGTTTGTATTGAACCCATTTACCGCTCTCGATGCTGGTCTGCGTAGGCGGTAACGAAAACAACTCCAGTTCAGTCTTCACACATTCACACGATTTCTGATGAATAAACGACATTGTTATCGAATTAATGTAGACGTCCGTCTTCGAAGAAGTCTATCAAGAGACTGTGGCGTGTCGCGACCCGCGCACCGCTTAGGGGGAGATTTTCGCTCCCCCTAACACATAATGGCTTAGGGGGAGATTTTCGCTCCCCCATACGTCAGGAATTGTTGAAGCCTAAAACAAGAATGAGACCGTGGGTGTTTGACAACTGGTGATTTATTGCTCGGAATTCGACGCGGGTGGTCTATAATTATGGGTTCCTAGAAGGGTCAGCCGTCTTCCCGTCGAGGTATCAAATTACAGCATCCGCATTCCCAGACAGGTCTCAACTTGTCGGTTTTTTATGTGAACACCTGCACCCTCCAGTCGAGGTATCAAATTACAACATCCGCATTCCCAGACAGGTCTCGACTTGTCGGTTTTTTGTGTGAACACCTGCACCCTCCAGTCGAGGTATCAAATTACAACATCCGCATTCCCAGACAGGTCTCGACTTGTCGGTTTTTTTTGTGAACACCTGCACCCTCCAGTCGAGGTATCAAATTACAACATCCGCATTCCCAGACAGTAGACTGGACGCGACGCTTATTTATGTGAACGTCTGCCTCGGTGCAGAGTACTTGAAGGGGGGTGTATCGATACACCCCCCTTTGCAGTATATGTTCAAAGCATTGCAATTATATTCTCCTCAAAATTTGCATTCACTGGTAGTTCAATTGACCGCAAGCGCTGATGGGCTAGCTCTGTTGGTTGTAGCGTTACCCTGATCAACTCTTGTATTAATTATCCAAAGTATGTCATGTGGGTACTGAGAATACTCGGCTTGACGAGGAGATTCCAAAAATGCAAAAAAAAGGTCGAAAGTGTGGTGCGGGCCCCTTTTTTGTAAACATCATCCAAAGTGTACGATGTGGGTACTCAAATGACTCGGCTTGACTAGACGAACAAGAATCTGCAATCAGAATTCAAATCCGACTTATGGTAACCGATATAGCCCCCCCCCCCTACATCGTCCAAATGTACATTGTGGGTATGCAAATTTCCCGGCTTGACTAGACGAACAAGAATCTGCAATCAGAATTCAAATCCGACTTAAGGTAACCGAGATAGCCCCCCCCTACATCGTCCAAATGTACTTTGTGGGTATGCAAATTTCTCGGCTCGACTAGACGAACAAGAATCTGCAATCAGAATTCAAATCCGACTTATGGTAACCGAGATAGCCCCCCCTACATCGTCCAAATGTACGTTGTGGGTACTCAAATTTCTCGGCTCGATTAGACGAACAAGAATCTGCAATCAGAAATCTGATCCGAGGTTAGGTTAGGTTAGGATGGGTTAGGTTAGGTTAGGTTAGGTTAGGTTAGGTTACGTTAGGTTAGGTTAGGTTAGGTTATGTTAGGTTAGGTTAGGTTAGGTTACGTTAGGTTAGGTTAGGTTAGGTTACGTTACGTTAGGTTAGGTTAGGTTACGTTAGGTTAGGTTACGTTACTTTAGGTTAGGTTAGGTTAGGTTAGGTTAGGTTACGTTAGGTTAGGTTAGTATTCGCAACAACAAAAAATTCGCAAAAAAAAAAATTCGCAAAAAAAATTCGCAAAAAAAAAATTCGCAAAAAAAAAAAATTCGCAAAGTGTCACAGACGAGACCTCGGGGGGGGGCTCCTCCTGCTCCTCCTGCCCTCGGAGTGTCCAATACACCCTACTTATATATATATATATTAATCGTGTTTAATAGGGGGGTCACATATATATAAATTTGAACGAATAGTGTTTTAGTCATCTGGGGACCTAAAAAAAATTTGTCATGGTCTCGGGCTTAAATCTTACTATGAGACCTACGGTAATAGCTTCTTCCCTATAGGGGAAATTCGCTAAAAAGTATCCTCATAGTCATATTATGGATGAAGAATACTGCATCACGTCTTTTTTCATGTCCGCGTAGTTTTTAGGTTTTCTAACTTATTTATTTGCTATAGAAAGTCATAAAATTGTTGTTTTTTCAGCTTAGCTACGACGTCGTGGAGTATTTATATCAAAATCCTGGCCAAAAAGGTATTTTTTTTAAATCTGTTAATGCGACCAAATATGATATCTCTGGACAGCTGATCAACTGGCCTATCTCGCGATATATATTTTTGGGCAGTTAAGCGCATTCAGGCGACCGCTGAAGGCAGTTGAAAGTAAGGTAAAGTTACCACCAGACGCGCGTTTATGGAGAACTTTGTTTTGAATAACTTTTTACAACACTTTTTTAATGTCGAATCTCCACTTCACAATTGACTTCAAATGCTATCCAGTTGTTAGCGAAGGTGAGTACTTCTGTTATATATATAATTGATACTTTTTTATCTGCAATAAACAGATTTTAAAAATCTTAATTTTTACTTGTAATTACAAAATAAACAATAGTAAAGTAATTGAACAAGACTTTTGATGCCTCGTCAAGGCTTGTCGGGCAATATTGTTATCATCATGAAAATAAGAATTTATTAAAATATCGGTGTCAGAAGAAAAATTTTGCGCATTTTTATTATTAAAATTTTAAAAATATCTTGTTTGGGGTATTCTTACGCAAGTTATAGTTTGTTTCTCAAATAGTCATAAAATAGCTATGATAAAAATACAGGGTGTTTCAGAATTCGTGTCAGATACTTTAAGGCATTGTTCCTGGAGGCTTGGACAACTCATGAATAATAGGCATTGTTTTTTAAATACGTGTAATTGGTTTTCTGTCTGTATGTATGTGTTTGAAATATAATATTTTTAATTTCAAATATGTTTAAGGTGAATCTTTGAAACTCGGTATATGGGTTTAACTTATCAAGGTAAATAAGTTTATTTTTTCAAAATTCGAGTGATAATAGTGATTTCATGTTCATAATTTAAAATGAAATTTTGAAAAACAAATTATTTTTACTGGTTGCAGGTTACTAGGAAGGATACTGTTACGTATGTATTTAGGTGTAATTGAAGATTTTACATTTGAATTGGCAGTTTAAAGTATTAGGTATTGTAATAACAAGTTGATGGTAATGACATATAAATAAACGGTATCAGAAAACTGACAAAACGTCCTCCCTTTTAGCTCAACTTTAATTAATACATATATTACTTTTTATTTACTAAATATATACAATGTGTAAAAAAAGTCCGTCCCCCCTTTTTTTAGTTTGTTAAAACAAACAAATCACCTTTGGGGAACAATAATAACTTAATCCCAAGTATCTTTTGACGTTAACGGAAATGTTGAATGTCCCCAGAAATGGGGGATTTTGGGGGCAACTCAAAATTGTCCAATGTAAACCCCTTTTGAGTGACCTCTCATTTTAAAGAGCTTTAAAAAATAGGCGAATGTTGGAGGTTGGAGGTCTGTAATGTGTTTCTATCCAAAATGGCAACTTGTCAAATTTTGAATGCAACGCATTCTTAAAACCTGGCGTCTAAGACTTTTGGAGTTTTAATTTCACCTTTGGTGACTTAAAACTGAAATGACTCTTGAAGAAATGCTTTTAAATTAAGAAATGGTCTCTTTTCGTAATATTTAAGTTTTTTAGAACCCGCAAAAATGGGGTATTTTGGAGGCAACTCAAAATGTCCTAATGTAAACCCCTTTTGAAGGGGTTAAATTTACTTTTAACTGTCACCCTTCACCTACGTTTAAAAAGCTCTTTAAAATGAGGGGTCACTTAAAATGGGTTTACATCCGAAAATTTTGAGTTGCCTCCAAAATCCCCCATTTTTGTGGGACACTCAACATTTTAAATATCACCCAAAAATACCACTTATTCATTTAATAGCGTTTCTACAAGAGTCGTTCCAGTTTTAAGTCACCAAAGATGAAATTAAAACTCCAAAAGTCTAAGACGCCAGGTTTCAAGAATGAGTTGTATTCAAAACTTTGACAAGCTGCCATTTTGGGTATAAACATGTTACAGACCTCCAACCTCCGTCATTCGCCTATTTTTTAAAAAGCTCTTTAAAATGAGGGGTAACTCAAAAGGGGTTTACATTTGAAAATTTTGAGTTTCCCCCAAAATCCCCCATTTTTGGGGACACTCAAAATGTCCAATAACGTCAAAAGATACTTTGGATTAAGTTAGTATCGCTCCCCAAATGTGATTTTGTTGTTGTAACAAACAAAAAAATTAAAGGGGCGGACTTTTTTTACACACTGTATAATACAAAGTACGGACGAAGTACAGAAAATCTTCTAAACCATTTGTTTTCAAAAATATCCACCCAAATCCCTTTTTTTGGAGGCACTAAAGAATCCTTTGCTACACACCGTGGATTTAAGAGCGGAAATGCCCCCTCACAACCCCCCCCCCCTTGGATTAAGTGGCAACAACTTTTGAATATCCTCTGTTGGTCAATGCTTACTTGGCCTGCATATTAAGTTTTAACGAAATTGATCTGTAAATAAGAGAGAAATTACAATTTGTGTATTCCCCATAAGAATAACATTGGACAACGTACTGTATTTACTGCTAAATAAAAGTTTCAATTTTCTCCACAACCAGTAATCGTATTAATAATTCAAAATATTAAATTGTTTAGTTTTTTTAGCTTTCTTTAAAGGTGATAAGTCAATTTTAATTAGAACTTAAAATATTTATGAAAAATAAAAAATAAACTGTGTCTTGGAAATTTTAAGCCTTGTAATTTCTGAACCTGAATTTTTCCAGAAATGCGAGTGATGTGTGAAAACCTCTACAAACCACTAAATTTCTATCAAAATCGTTAAAGCCATTTTAAAGGAATTTTGATTTTTGTTAGTTTTTTAGCGGTTTTCGGGGGATGATTACCCTTAAAAATAAAAATTCAAAACAAAAAAACGCTTGGAGATATCGTGGATTTGAACCTAGATACCAAATTTGATCAAAATCGGGCTACAGGTGCGGTCTCCAGCTCTGTACACATCCGGACAGACACACAGACTGACAGACACACACACAGACATCACTCCGAAACAATTGTTCTTTTATCAGGGATCATTAAAATTAATATGTATACTAATAACTTAAATTCGAAAATGTTGGTGAAAACAATACTTTCTCCATATACTATATGTATAAGGGTATAATAAAGTAAAAATGTTTCAAATTTTCAATATTTTGTCGGATAATTGAGGGTCCGGATAGTAGGGGTCCCAGTCGTTGAGCCGTGGCCAATCAGAAGCCAGCATTTTGGTCACGTGACTTGTGACGTCATTAGGCCCCGCCCCCAAGATGGCGGCGCCCATGGTGGCTTCACTTTTCCCGCCAAATTTCCTAACCTAACTTTTTTCCCCGCCAGATTTCCTAACCTCACTTTTTCCCCGCCAAATTCCCTAACCTCACTTTTCTCCCGCCAGAGTTCCCTCCAGATTGTGCAGTGTTGCCAACTTAGCAGTGTTGCCAACCTATGTTCTACGGCTATTGTATGCTCTACATTATTATATATATATGCTCTATGCTATTATATATGCTCTATGTGTATTTTTAATTATGGCTACATTATATGCTATTATACTATCATATTCTCTACTATTATATATGATCTACGGCTAGCGGTTATTACTATACTCTACGGTACATACACTCTATGCTTTTATATGATACATATACTGTATGGCTGTATTCTTTATGGCTACATTACATGTACATGCTCTATGGCTAAGGGGTATTTCTATTGTAAGCTGATTATGACCCATGTTTCCACACCACCCAGGGGGTAGGGTCTCGGCGCGTTTTTTATTAAAGTGAGTATCCCCAGTAGGCCTATTCTCACTGTTTTTAACCACTGCCCCAACCAACGCAGTGATTCGTGGCAGCCACTCCATTACAAAAATGCTGCCTCCGGTAAATATTTTTTCTTCTCTGTTTCTAGGCTATTTACTAAGACTGTGTCCGTTCATTTTAGCCTAGAAAATAGACAGAGAATTTTAATTTTTTAATATTTTTGTTTGTTTTTTAATTTTTATACTTTTTTTGTTGCGCCTTTCAATTCGCATTTCCCTGACAGTCGGAGGATTACAACAATTGTTTCACGGTTTTTTAGGCCAACCTCCCCACACCCCTGGACTTACAAAGGGTTTAGCCCTGCCTGCTGGGTGAGCGACTGCTGGGCCTTATTTTTATTAGGCCCCACTCGAAAATATTTTTCGAGCGTAGTACTGTGCGGACCTCAAGGCGCAAGTTTCGTTTTTATTTTTATGTATAATGCAAGCTACTGTAAAATCATCATCATCTATATACAAACTTTCATTTATTTCTTTAACATTAGAATGAAATGCCCGAAGGAATTGAGCCTTCTCCAGGCCTTTTGTGTGTATGGCCTCGAAGGGTTTACACAGTGAGCGTAAAAGCTCTTCGCTGTAATGTACCTCACCTTCATCCCATTTTATGTGGTGAAAGTGACGAGTCAGCCAGCGGGCTGTTCTTTTCATCTTGCTATTCAAAAAATTAAAACAGTAAGGAGGTCGGAATACTAGCTGAGTTCTGTAAGACTTTCCGACTATAGCAAACTCCTTTACAATAAATTTATTATTATTGTCTTTGAATCCGTGGAACTCAACTACAGCTTCCATAGTGAGACTTCGCTAAAAAGACGGTCAGCTACTTGAGATGGTAGTTGATCAGTACGAGTTTCAGCGCCCGATAAAACTTGACCAATAAAAACTTTAATAATATCCTCCAAGTAAAACAATTCCAATAGAGAGCGGCCAATTAAAGGAATATTAATTACAAGCTGATTCCACTCGTTTCGGTTGAGACCGAGCGTGTGTTCACCACCAGATATACAAGCGTACTGTTGACCAAAGATACTGTTAACTTTAATTTCTGCCCCCGTATCGGTATTCACAAAACATTGATGCTTGCCTTCGAAAGCTAAAGTAATTTCATTGAACCTGTCAACCAGCTGACAGTAAGAATCGTAAGACCAAAATACAACACCTTTCCTCCCCTTAATTAATACTCCGAGGCTGTTGTCCCTGTTTTTAAAAATACCCGATATTACGCACTTGGTGAGCTCAGGGTCCAAGAAGTGAACTGACTTTAGAAAAACTCCGCTCATTAAATTTATAGGCTCTGTACCCTTAGGGATGGGTATAGCCCCCGTACTTACCTCCGTCTCGGCTGATGTCATCTCTGCTACTATGCTCCGTTAATAAACAACCAGTCTCATATACCCTATCCCCTTTATCTCCGTTCCCCTCCCCCCCCTCTTCAGAATCTGAAGAGGATTCTCCACTGTTGTCAAAATCTGTACGCCATTTTACTATAATGCTATCGATCCCTGGCATTAATTTAAACTCCTTTTCAACACTAGCAAACTTGTAACTGTCAACGTAATCTGTTTTCATCAATACTTTTTTGTAGTAATATTCAATTTTAACCCAACCGTAGTAACCCATGTTTACTCACCGAGTGCTAGCCACAGACTAAAAAAATCTCTTAACCCACAACATCAAAACCCTCCCCATCATCATCACTGCTAAAGTCTCCGTCGTCTCTGAGTTTAACAACTACGGTGGTGGTACCCTCAGGAATATCAGATATTTCCTTCTCACAGTATATCTTGTAACAATCCAATTTTGCTGTACCTATTAAAACATTATCGGCGTTATAAAACTGAATAATAACCCACTCGCCCATGTTTACGCGCTGAGTGCTAGCAAGAGACTAAACCTCTGAAAATTAGATGTATCTTTTACCCCTTCCCCACCCCACCCCAAGGGGGGCGATTCGCCCCCCTTGTACATACATTCCAAGTGTTGGACCCGGAGGGTCCACTGTTTAGAAATTACATTGGAAATTTTCTCTTCTGTTAATTTGATACGTCTCAAAAACCTGGCCCTATCCCTTGCTAACTGTTCCCAATCTGATTTTCTATCTTCAGTGGGCGAACTGTATATTTTTGTAACTACCGGGCTGGAGAAACTAACTCGATATTTTCCTGACATCTCCCGTGATCGGTGTGTATGTGTAGTGACAGTCGTGAATTATGAGAAAGTATGCCCAAGTATTAGCCGGGATTGCTGTTTTAGTCTGAATCTCAAGCCTTACATCTACGGGACCGGTCTTAATAGTATCGTCCTGTTTTGAACAGTCAATTACATACAGAGGACACTTCGTTTTAAAATCATCAAAGTTTAATATCGGTGAGCCGATTCTGCCGTAATACGAGTTTTGAAAGTTCTTATACATATCATAAAACAAGGTGGTGTTCCCACGAAGGTTATCGTACGGATAGAAACTTGAGTTTAAATACAGTTTAACATCAAGCAAATCACAGGCGTCGAACCGTGACATGTCCTTTGTTAAGTCATTCTTTCTGCCTGTCTGGAAGGCCAGAACAACGTACCGGGGTTTTTCTGTTTGGTTAGATGTTTTAAGTGTCCAAGATAATGTGTCTGTACTAGGGAGGTTCGGGTATTCAATCATTTCCCATTGACGGAAAGGAAGATGTATTGCGGGGTCTTTTTCAATAAAGTTGTATAATTTTAGTTTTTCAGTGTCGTTTACTGTAACGTGAGGTACTCGCCAGTAGATTTTGTCAATTGTTAATGTTAACGTCCCAGCAGCTATTTTTACAGCGTTACTATCCGTACCCGAACGTAATAGTATCAGTTCCTGTTTAACATTTACCAACACCCGCCTGTAGTCTTCAGCGAAACCTAGCAAGAGTTTTAGAGGGATTGAATATACAAAATCTGTCACTTTTTCAGTACTACCAGGGCCAAGCCAGCAAGCGACCTTTAGAGCATTTTTCTCTTCGTCCCGAATTGAAAGAATATTTTTTAAAGTAGCACTAATACCGACATTTTTCGTTCTGTCAATTTCCTTGCCACAAATCTCGTAGCGGATTTCTTCAAACAAGAAAGACATAGCATTATTAATAAAGGAAACATCCTAAGGAGTCCCGTCTGCTTTTGTAGCGTTGGTCTTGCCGTGAATCACGATAAAGCTTTCAAAAGGGGCAGTTATTATATCCTGCTGTAATAACGGTATTCTTATTTCATCATTATTGTTATAAGTAGTGGACACGTATGGTTGATGTGTGTGAAACTCCATCCCTGTTATTAAGTCATCATACTCAGCGTGGCTGTCTATCACCAATAGCGCCATTCTGTATTACCTTAAAACCGAGAGAGCGAAGAAACGTTATATTTTTACAAGTTAACACCTTGGCTTTCTGAACACTACTGACTTGTTGCTCTCCTGGTATATGCCTAAATAGTAGCCCCATTACTGCGCCTGAGATGTAGTCTCACCGAGATCCTTTCTCCGTGAAAGTTAACAAGATTACCGTTTTGGTCTTTTAGAGACACTGTCAAGTTGTTGATCCTTTGACTGATCACCGGTAAATAAATGACATTCCTCGGTAATTCTATTATTTTATAGCCCGGTGGTTCAGCCGGGTAGAACTCGTGTATGACATGGCCCTCAACCCCGTTCAAGTATGACCCACGTGTGACATTACATTCCAACCGTATAGAGTTAACTTTTATTATATCTACAGGCAGTTCCGATACATGCTCATTTTTGGCCCCGTATATTTGTTTTTTGTAGCCCAAGAGTGTTCCCAATGAATGTTCTTTAGTAAAGTCAATTTTCTCAGAACAACATATCGTAGCTTTCAAAGTGTTATTATTAGGTTTCAAAGTAAATTGTACTTCTTTTGGCAGTTGCGATTGTATATATTTTTCAATGTCCTCAATTTCGTAAGAGCCTTCAGGGATTGTAATACTTTTATCATCACCGTAGTAAAACGTATCATTTATGTCTTTTTCAATGTTCGGTATAGAGTTATAAGTGGTCAGTTCAATTAAACCAAGTTCCCATGTACCCTCGCTAACATCAATAGGAAACGCTAGCTCGTGGGATAGAACACTAGTTACCCCTGTTAGACAGAACATTACTACAGAGAAACTTTAAACACAAATGGCCACAAACAACTGAGTCGAAATTCTGTTGTCTCTCGTAGTTATAGTACATCTCACATTCACCCAAGTACTTAGAAATTTCCGGTGGTGGTCTTAGGTTTCCAAAACTGTCGTAATAATAGACCTTTTTATCAATCTTCCTGTAACATACCCAGTGCGTGCCTGGACCGGTTGTACTGTCCAAGTTTACTATAGCAGATTCGTACTTTCTCGGGCGTTTTGGTAGTCCGTCTCTCATGTAAACCCCTCTAAAGTTTGGAATTTTTAACAACTTTGCATATTTAATCAAATCGTAATTTGTAAGCGGTTTTATCGGTATCGAGATGCTTTTTTTCTTCTTACATATGCCCCTTTTCTTTCTTGTGCCTGCACCCGCCTTTGTACGCGACCCTTCCTTTCTATAGGGTCTAAGGTACAATCCTTTACCTTTTGGAGGCGGACGTTTCTTCTTACGGCCTCCCCCCAATTTTGATTTTGCTTTCATGGCTGTTGTGACTGCCCAAGCAGCGGCTTTCTCACCAACACTAGCGTTACTGGACTTGAATCGTTGCCAAGCGCGTTCCGCCAACTCCTTGTCCGCTTGCCTTCGCCTTTCTGAATCTTTGTAACGAGAGTATGCTATATCATGGACCTTACAGGCCGCATCTAGCCCGTTTATTCCTTTGTCACCTCTAGCCAATCTCTCTTTTAACTTCGTGCCAGGTCCACAGTACTGATAACCAGGGATATGTAATTCGACAGGTAGTAAGTCTATGGCCTTATTAAGAACAGATGAAACAATACCTCCGCCGCGCACAACCGCTATCTTACGTCTGAGAGTTTTCCTTCTTGTGTTAGCCATTTATTGCAAGCGCTAGGCATCCGTTGTAATGTCGTTGCACTTCAACTCATTAATGTCAGTTATAAAGTAAACTTGCCCCTTTTATACCTAAACTGGCTCGGAGTTAGCTGAGGAGATTGGGGAAAGGAACAGTATCATCAAATATCCCCGTTGGCTCAAGACGAAAATTCTCTTTAATTTGTTTCAAAAGAAGCTCCACTCAGTCCCTCTTCAGTCATAAAGAGATCATAAGTATCAGGCGGAAGAGGTTTGACGTCTTCTTCTTCAGGCTCTTCACCACTTTCCAACCCGTCAGCAAACAAAACTTCCCAGTCTAAGTAATCGTTTTCACCCGGCGTGGGTAGAATGGCAGACCTCCCAGTTTGTTTTTTGTTAATATAATTAAAGACCATGGTACCGAATTTTCTCAACCGTTTCTCGTGAAAATCTTTATGACTACTTATTAGACCTTCACAATTCACCAGTCGGGTCTTAATACTCGTTAATTCCGACTGCAATTGGTCTAGGTTAGTGGTTAAAGGTCCAAGCTTTGATTCACAAGTGTTTTTCACATATGCCTTTGTCACTGCATCGCTGGGGTCTGTTGGTAAAGCTAAATTATTTATTCGTTTATTGTTAGCGTCATAATTATCGTTGGAGATAGTCATACTCAGTTTTTTTAGTGTGCCCAAGTTAACTGCGTCCAAGGAATCTACAGGGTTAGCTACACTCCATAGTCTTTTGTTTTGCATATTGAACCTCTTAACGTCAGAAGGTATAGATTTATGGTCAACATAATTCTTTGTAGCAGCGTCTAGTGGTTGTACCGGTGTAGCCAATTTACATAACCGTTTATTTTGCATATCATAGTCACCGTTCGGCGTCAAGTTAAAGCCATCGCCCTTGGGGCCCTTGACGGCCTCATCTCGGGACTTTAGACTACGTCCAAACTTGTCAATCGTCATTTTAATAATGCTTTAAACCTACTGTTACCAGCTCCTTTTATGTAACCAGCCTCCCTTAGTTCTTCCACGATACTCAGTATTTCACTGCCATGGACTCTGTTTCCAGTCTCTGTTGACATGGCTATGTGTCGTAATCTATCCACCAATTCGTTGGCGTCGTCCCAGTGTATTATATCACGGGACTTTGCATTCTTCCACGCTAGACCCTTGCCCACTCTGGCCGGGAATAGGTCTTTTATAATTCTTCTGTACTTTAGATTGTTGTCCCTTCTAATTTGATTTTGGAATTTGTATCCTCTCTTGTGAGCGTTGGTGGCGATAATAATACTCTTATAGGTCTTAAGATCGTCTTCATCGTATATATCCTCGGCAGGGGTTCTCTTAAATATGAGCTCATACAAACCTTCGGTAGGACTATATCTTGTTTTGTTTACTAGAATAGTTCCATCGTTGTCAAAGTCTAACACCTTATCTCCCATCATTAAAGTACTGCCTTCGTATCTAGGGCCGTAGTCATGATCAATAACTCGGACCTTACCGCTAGCATCTTTTAAAAGTAGTGTCATATACCTCACCGTCATGGGGTTACTAAACTGACTTTCCATATATTGGGACGCTGTTTCCAGTCCTGAAGGGGTCAATACAATTTGTTTTAACCCACTGGTTTCAGGTGTTGATACACTCTGCGGAATAAATTCAGCTTCTCCTTCATCATCATCATCTGTCGTATTGTAGTCCATTGGTTCTTCTTTAAAGGTTTCGGGTTCTGTTTTTATGTCAGGGCTAACTGTGGTTGATTTTCTAAGTTCTTGGATAATTGGTTTATACTGTTTCTCAAGCATAATATCACTTTCCTCGGATCCTTCCATAAACATTTTATACTTTCTCTTAATAGCATTACGTAGCTCTATGAGTCGGTTTGTCAGTTGCTGTTTACTGCTTCGCTTCATAGTCATAAATGATAGATTTCAATTAGCGCATCTAGATTTAAGGCATTTCGACTTGTCTGAAAAACAAGGCACGCCTCTTATGCCTCCGTATGAACTCGATAATATCCAACAGTGAAACACCAGCACTAAAGTCCATACCTCTGTAGGACCTCTGTTCTCTAGCATTGAACCTGGGGATCACATAACGACCGGTAAAACTCCTGAATACAAAAGTACGTTTCCACCCGTCTCTCCATTCAGGTATTTCTGCTACGGTGTATTTATCACTTTCAATTGTTTTTTGCATGAATCCCTTGAGTAGCTCCATAGGTCTAGGTTCGTTGAGGTGTTGCAGTAAATAAGAATTTAAAAGCCAGAATTCATCAGGATTAGCCCCTGTAAACGCTTTCCATTGGTCAAATAGTACTCTGTTTGTTACACTGTACACGCCGTTTTTTAGACTTATACCGAATCTCTCGCACTGTAACGGTAGTGTGGGCAAGGCCAGTTTGAGAAACTCTGTAGTATACAATCCCTGGCACAAATTATTAACCCCGTTATAAGGTTTATTCCTACTTCCCCCTGGTATACTGTCAGGAACTTTTGCGTATCCAACGTTATAACTAATATCGATGTGAAATTGTAACCTTAAAGCTCTTTTATAGACTGTCATCGGTGATCTTATAGGAATACTGCGTTCTGTCAGGAGTATACATCGTTTAGCGAAGGGAATCTTACATCCGTATTGCAGCATTTCATTACAGATTTGTGTAAAATTAACACTACCGTGAAGGTTACGTAAAGGCAATACTTTACCAAAAAATTCGGGGAACGGCCTGAATCTAGATATCATGTTTTGAGGGTCTCGCACGGTACAGTTGTACATATCTTCGTGATATATTACAAGTTCCAACGGTACGTTCTTTTTTTCACACTTGTTCATAAAACTAAGCCATGTATCACGGTTATAAGTTCTATCACTCGCTGAAATCATTAGCAGAATTACTGGTGGTATCACAGCGGATCTTTTTAGTTTCTTATGTTTCCAGCATCTTTTGCTATATTCATATCCTTGAGGGTCTTTCTTACTGCAGTAGTTTCCACAGAATTTCTTCTTGTCTTTGTAATAAAAAGAACACAGGTTTGACTTGACGATACGCTGTCTTGTGTTGAAGCCTCTTAAATCGTTGTACGTGTAGATGCGCACCATTATAGCTCTGTTACAAAACTGTCCATTCTCACCCTGTACCTTCCCTTATAAGGGTATAGAGTCTTGTCAATCACAAGGAATCCAAAGTTGTATCGCCACGCTTGAGCGCACAACTCTCTAAATTTGTCAAAGGACATGTCGGTAGTGACATGATCACTGTACACATGCCTTAGATTCATATCGTCTTGTTTGAATAAAATAACAAAGTTACAGTTGTCCCTCACCAGTTGCTTGGGTATAGCACTGTATGTTTGCCCTAAATAAAATGTATCTATATTTTTATGTCTACCCATAGTGAAATACCTGCGTATATTGTCATGTTTTTCGCAGGAAATATCGTCAACGATCATTATAGAGTTTGGTTTAGCTTCGTTTGGGTGTACAACTAGACTGTTGTCATCATACGCGAAATAACCGACCTCCTTAGGCATTACCTTCTTTAGAAATTCGTACTTTGGCTGATGGAGGGACTTTGAAAAAACATAGACATTTTCAAACCTTAACCCATTCTGATCAAATAATAAATTAAATAAAACGTTGGTCTTCCCAGAGGAACTTGGCCCACATATAATACAGCGAATTGAATCAGGTAATAAAATACCGTGTTTGTTCTTTTTAACCATGCCCGACCCGATATATTCATCAAAGTTTTGGACGGGAAGCTCGACTTCCTGCTTCTCAACCCGCATCCTGACTGATTACTCACTACTGATTACAATTGATATATACTTCCCGGACATGGTCTTGATAAGCACATACCGAGCGGATGCAGCGGCCAACCGCTATCACACCAAGTCCTTGGCGTCAATCCAACTGTCATGGCTGCTATCATATCTCTTCCAGCGTACAAATAGTCTGTCTCCTTTCCTTTTTAAAACTCTTTCAACTAAATAAATGTCACCGGTTTTTGACTTGCTAATTTCTTCTGCATGAAACCCGCCTTTTAATATTTCCCCTCTGTTGTCTTGTAATATGTATGTTACTGGTCTTGTTGGTTTAATCGCGTATACTGTAAACGTCTCATTTGTCCAATTTGGCAAATAGCCATTTTTAAACACTCTTTTAGCTTTACTGATTCTAACACTGTCACCTAATTTTTATTTTTTGTTTAAGGATTTTATGTTTGGGTTTTTTAACTTTATTTATTTTATTTAGAATGTCTTTGACATGTTTCTGTCTCACATCCTTGGGTTTCATACCTATAGTCCTGTGCTTTGTGTTGTTGTAAGATTTTATGATTTCTGGCAATAGACTTACCCACTCATAACTACGTCTGGCAGTAAATAACTTGTACATTTTTGTCTTAATCGTTCTGTTCAGTCTTTCTACAATACTAGCCTTAAGTTCAGAAAATGTATGGTAATGGTTGATTTTGTATTTCTTCATTAAAGCGTTTACATGTTTATTGAAAAAGTCGGTACCCTGGTCTGTGTGAAAGTTTTTCATTTTATATTTAGCTAAGATAGGAGCGAGTGCCTTTGCCACTTCTGGCCCTGACTTGTCTTTTAGAGGTACGGCAAAAGCTAGTTTTGACAAACAGTTAATCATGGTAAGAATATATTTGTAGCCTTTGTTAGTTTTCGCATAAGGCTCCTGCTCCTCCTGCCCTCGGAGTGTCCAATACACCCTACTTATATATATATATATTAATCGTGTTTAATAGGGGGGTCACATATATATAAATTTGAACGAATAGTGTTTTAGTCATCTGGGGACCTAAAAAAAAATTTGTCATGGTCTCGGGCTTAGATCTTACTATGAGACCTACGGTAATAGCTTCTTCCCTATAGGGGAAATTCGCTAAAAAGTATGCTCATAGTCATATTATGGATGAAGAATACTGCATCACGTCTTTTATCATGTCCGCGTAGTTTTTAGGTTTTCTAACTTATTTATTTGCTATAGAAAGTCATAAAATTGTTGTTTTTCAGCTTAGCTACGACGTCGTGGAGTATTTATATCAAAATCCTGGCCAAAAAGGTATTTTTTTTAAATCTGTTAATGCGACCAAATATGATATCTCTGGACAGCTGATCAACTGGCCTATCTCGCGATATATATTTTTGGGCAGTTAAGCGCATTCAGGCGACCGCTGAAGGCAGTTGAAAGTAAGGTAAAGTTACCACCAGACGCGCGTTTATGGAGAACTTTGTTTTGAATAACTTTTTACAACACTTTTTTAATGTCGAATCTCCACGTTGACTTCAAATGCTATCCAGTTGTTAGCGAAGGTGAGTACTTCCGTTATATATATAATTGATACTTTTTTATCTGCAATAAACAGATTTTAAAAATCTTAATTTTTACTTGTAATTACAAAATAAACAATACTAAAGTAATTGAACAAGACTTTTGATGCCTCGTCAAGGCTTGTCGGGCAATATTGTTATCATCATGAAAATAAGAATTTATTAAAATATCGGTGTCAGAAGAAAAATTTTGCGCATTTTTATTATTAAAATTTTAAAAATATCTTGTTTGGGGTATTCTTACGCAAGTTATAGTTTGTTTCTCAAATAGTCATAAAATAGCTATGATAAAAATACAGGGTGTTTCAGAATTCGTGTCAGATACTTTAAGGCATTGTTCCTGAAGGCTTGGACAACTCATGAATAATAGGCATTGTTTTTTAAATACGTGTAATTGGTTTTCTGTCTGTATGTATGTGTTTGAAATATAATATTTTTAATTTCAAATATGTTTAAGGTGAATCTTTGAAACTCGGTATATGGGTTTAACTTATCAAGGTAAATAAGTTTATTTTTTCAAAATTCGAGTGATAATAGTGATTTCATGTTCATAATTTAAAATGAAATTTTGAAAAACAAATTATTTTTACTGGTTGCAGGTTACTAGGAAGGATACTGTTATGTATGTATTTAGGTGTAATTGAAGATTTTACATTTGAATTGGCAGTTTAAAGTATTAGGTATTGTAATAACAAGTTGATGGTAATGACATATAAATAAACGGTATCAGAAAACTGACAAAACGTCCTCCCTTTTAGCTCAACTTTAATTAATACATATATTACTTTTTATTTACTAAATATATACAATGTGTAAAAAAAGTCCGTCCCCCCTTTTTTTTGTTTGTTAAAACAAACAAATCACCTTTGGGGAACAATAATAACTTAATCCCAAGTATCTTTTGACGTTAACGGAAATGTTGAATGTCCCCAGAAATGGGGGATTTTGGGGGCAACTCAAAATTGTCCAATGTAAACCCCTTTTGAGTGACCTCTCATTTTAAAGAGCTTTAAAAAATAGGCGAATGTTGGAGGTTGGAGGTCTGTAATGTGTTTCTATCCAAAATGGCAACTTGTCAAATTTTTAATACAACGCATTCTTAAAACCTGGCGTCTAAGACTTTTGGAGTTTTAATCTCACCTTTGGTGACTTAAAACTGAAATGACTCTTGAATAAATGCTTTTAAATTAAGAAATGGTCTCTTTTCGTAATATTTAAGTTTTTTAGAACCCGCAAAAATGGGGTATTTTGGGGGCAACTCAAAATGTCCTAATGTAAACCCCTTTTGAAGGGGTTAAATTTACTTTTAACTGTCACCCTTCACCTACGTTTAAAAAGCTCTTTAAAATGAGGGGTCACTTAAAATGGGTTTACATCCGAAAATTTTGAGTTGCCTCCAAAATCCCCCATTTTTGTGGGACACTCAACATTTTAAATATCACCCAAAAATACCACTTATTCATTTAATAGCGTTTCTACAAGAGTCGTTCCAGTTTTAAGTCACCAAAGATGAAATTAAAACTCAAAAAGTCTAAGACGCCATGTTTCAAGAATGAGTTGTATTCAAAACTTTGACAAGCTGCCATTTTGGGTATAAACATGTTACAGACCTCCAACCTCCGTCATTCGCCTATTTTTTTAAAAGCTCTTTAAAATGAGGGGTAACTCAAAAGGGGTTTACATTTGAAAATTTTGAGTTTCCCCCAAAATCCCCCATTTTTGGGGACACTCAAAATGTCCAATAACGTCAAAAGATACTTTGGATTAAGTTAGTATCGCTCCCCAAATGTGATTTTGTTGTTGTAACAAACAAAAAAATTAAAGGGGGGCGGACTTTTTTTACACACTGTATAATACAAAGTACGGACGAAGTACAGAAAATCTTCTAAACCATTTGTTTTCAAAAATATCCACCCAAATCCCTTTTTTTGGAGGCACTAAAGAATCCTTTGCTACACACCGTGGATTTAAGAGCGGAAATGCCCCCTCACAACCCCCCCCCCCTTTGGATTAAGTGGCAACAACTTTTGAATATCCTCTGTTGGTCAATGCTTACTTGGCCTGCATATTAAGTTTTAACGAAATTGATCTGTAAATAAGAGAGAAATTACAATTTGTGTATTCCCCATAAGAATAACATTGGACAACGTACTGTATTTACTGCTAAATAAAAGTTTCAATTTTCTCCACAACCAGTAATCGTATTAATAATTCAAAATATTAAATTGTTTAGTTTTTTTAGCTTTCTTTAAAGGTGATAAGTCAATTTTAATTAGAACTTAAAATATTTATGAAAAATAAAAAATAAACTGTGTCTTGGAAATTTTAAGCCTTGTAATTTCTGAACCTGAATTTTTCCAGAAATGCGAGTGATGTGTGAAAACCTCTACAAACCACTAAATTTCTATCAAAATCGTTAAAGCCATTTTAAAGGAATTTTGATTTTTGTTAGTTTTTTAGCGGTTTTCGGGGGATGATTACCCTTAAAAATAAAAATTCAAAACAAAAAAACGCTTGGAGATATCGTGGATTTGAACCTAGATACCAAATTTGATCAAAATCGGGCTACAGGTGCGGTCTCCAGCTCTGTACACATCCGGACAGACACACAGACTGACAGACACACACACAGACATCACTCCGAAACAATTGTTCTTTTATCAGGGATCATTAAAATTAATATGTATACTAATAACTTAAATTCGAAAATGTTGGTGAAAACAATACTTTCTCCATATACTATATGTATAAGGGTATAATAAAGTAAAAATGTTTCAAATTTTCAATATTTTGTCGGATAATTGAGGGTCCGGATAGTAGGGGTCCCAGTCGTTGAGCCGTGGCCAATCAGAAGCCAGCATTTTGGTCACGTGACTTGTGACGTCATTAGGCCCCGCCCCCAAGATGGCGGCGCCCATGGTGGCTTCACTTTTCCCGCCAAATTTCCTAACCTAACTTTTTTCCCCGCCAGATTTCCTAACCTCACTTTTTCCCCGCCAAATTCCCTAACCTCACTTTTCTCCCGCCAGAGTTCCCTCCAGATTGTGCAGTGTTGCCAACTTAGCAGTGTTGCCAACCTATGTTCTACGGCTATTGTATGCTCTACATTATTATATATATATGCTCTATGCTATTATATATGCTCTATGTGTATTTTTAATTATGGCTACATTATATGCTATTATACTATCATATTCTCTACTATTATATATGATCTACGGCTAGCGGTTATTACTATACTCTACGGTACATACACTCTATGCTTTTATATGATACATATACTGTATGGCTGTATTCTTTATGGCTACATTACATGTACATGCTCTATGGCTAAGGGGTATTTCTATTGTAAGCTGATTATGACCCATGTTTCCACACCACCCAGGGGGTAGGGTCTCGGCGCGTTTTTTATTAAAGTGAGTATCCCCAGTAGGCCTATTCTCACTGTTTTTAACCACTGCCCCAACCAACGCAGTGATTCGTGGCAGCCACTCCATTACAAAAATGCTGCCTCCGGTAAATATTTTTTCTTCTCTGTTTCTAGGCTATTTACTAAGACTGTGTCCGTTCATTTTAGCCTAGAAAATAGACAGAGAATTTTAATTTTTTAATATTTTTGTTTGTTTTTTAATTTTTATACTTTTTTTGTTGCGCCTTTCAATTCGCATTTCCCTGACAGTCGGAGGATTACAACAATTGTTTCACGGTTTTTTAGGCCAACCTCCCCACACCCCTGGACTTACAAAGGGTTTAGCCCTGCCTGCTGGGTGAGCGACTGCTGGGCCTTATTTTTATTAGGCCCCACTCGAAAATATTTTTCGAGCGTAGTACTGTGCGGACCTCAAGGCGCAAGTTTCGTTTTTATTTTTATGTATAATGCAAGCTACTGTAAAATCATCATCATCTATATACAAACTTTCATTTATTTCTTTAACATTAGAATGAAATGCCCGAAGGAATTGAGCCTTCTCCAGGCCTTTTGTGTGTATGGCCTCGAAGGGTTTACACAGTGAGCGTAAAAGCTCTTCGCTGTAATGTACCTCACCTTCATCCCATTTTATGTGGTGAAAGTGACGAGTCAGCCAGCGGGCTGTTCTTTTCATCTTACTATTCAAAAAATTAAAACAGTAAGGAGGTCGGAATACTAGCTGAGTTCTGTAAGACTTTCCGACTATAGCAAACTCCTTTACAATAAATTTATTATTATTGTCTTTGAATCCGTGGAACTCAACTACAGCTTCCATAGTGAGACTTCGCTAAAAAGACGGTCAGCTACTTGAGATGGTAGTTGATCAGTACGAGTTTCAGCGCCCGATAAAACTTGACCAATAAAAACTTTAATAATATCCTCCAAGTAAAACAATTCCAATAGAGAGCGGCCAATTAAAGGAATATTAATTACAAGCTGATTCCACTCGTTTCGGTTGAGACCGAGCGTGTGTTCACCACCAGATATACAAGCGTACTGTTGACCAAAGATACTGTTAACTTTAATTTCTGCCCCCGTATCGGTATTCACAAAACATTGATGCTTGCCTTCGAAAGCTAAAGTAATTTCATTGAACCTGTCAACCAGCTGACAGTAAGAATCGTAAGACCAAAATACAACACCTTTCCTCCCCTTAATTAATACTCCGAGGCTGTTGTCCCTGTTTTTAAAAATACCCGATATTACGCACTTGGTGAGCTCAGGGTCCAAGAAGTGAACTGACTTTAGAAAAACTCCGCTCATTAAATTTATAGGCTCTGTACCCTTAGGGATGGGTATAGCCCCCGTACTTACCTCCGTCTCGGCTGATGTCATCTCTGCTACTATGCTCCGTTAATAAACAACCAGTCTCATATACCCTATCCCCTTTATCTCCGTTCCCCTCCCCCCCTCTTCAGAATCTGAAGAGGATTCTCCACTGTTGTCAAAATCTGTACGCCATTTTACTATAATGCTATCGATCCCTGGCATTAATTTAAACTCCTTTTCAACACTAGCAAACTTGTAACTGTCAACGTAATCTGTTTTCATCAATACTTTTTTGTAGTAATATTCAATTTTAACCCAACCGTAGTAACCCATGTTTACTCACCGAGTGCTAGCCACAGACTAAAAAAATCTCTTAACCCACAACATCAAAACCCTCCCCATCATCATCACTGCTAAAGTCTCCGTCGTCTCTGAGTTTAACAACTACGGTGGTGGTACCCTCAGGAATATCAGATATTTCCTTCTCACAGTATATCTTGTAACAATCCAATTTTGCTGTACCTATTAAAACATTATCGGCGTTATAAAACTGAATAATAACCCACTCGCCCATGTTTACGCGCTGAGTGCTAGCAAGAGACTAAACCTCTGAAAATTAGATGTATCTTTTACCCCTTCCCCACCCCACCCCAAGGGGGGCGATTCGCCCCCCTTGTACATACATTCCAAGTGTTGGACCCGGAGGGTCCACTGTTTAGAAATTACATTGGAAATTTTCTCTTCTGTTAATTTGATACGTCTCAAAAACCTGGCCCTATCCCTTGCTAACTGTTCCCAATCTGATTTTCTATCTTCAGTGGGCGAACTGTATATTTTTGTAACTACCGGGCTGGAGAAACTAACTCGATATTTTCCTGACATCTCCCGTGATCGGTGTGTATGTGTAGTGACAGTCGTGAATTATGAGAAAGTATGCCCAAGTATTAGCCGGGATTGCTGTTTTAGTCTGAATCTCAAGCCTTACATCTACGGGACCGGTCTTAATAGTATCGTCCTGTTTTGAACAGTCAATTACATACAGAGGACACTTCGTTTTAAAATCATCAAAGTTTAATATCGGTGAGCCGATTCTGCCGTAATACGAGTTTTGAAAGTTCTTATACATATCATAAAACAAGGTGGTGTTCCCACGAAGGTTATCGTACGGATAGAAACTTGAGTTTAAATACAGTTTAACATCAAGCAAATCACAGGCGTCGAACCGTGACATGTCCTTTGTTAAGTCATTCTTTCTGCCTGTCTGGAAGGCCAGAACAACGTAACGGGGTTTTTTTGTTTGGTTAGATGTTTTAAGTGTCCAAGATAATGTGTCTGTACTAGGGAGGTTCGGGTATTCAATCATTTCCCATTGACGGAAAGGAAGATGTATTGCGGGGTCTTTTTCAATAAAGTTGTATAATTTTAGTTTTTCAGTGTCGTTTACTGTAACGTGAGGTACTCGCCAGTAGATTTTGTCAATTGTTAATGTTAACGTCCCAGCAGCTATTTTTACAGCGTTACTATCCGTACCCGAACGTAATAGTATCAGTTCCTGTTTAACATTTACCAACACCCGCCTGTAGTCTTCAGCGAAACCTAGCAAGAGTTTTAGAGGGATTGAATATACAAAATCTGTCACTTTTTCAGTACTACCAGGGCCAAGCCAGCAAGCGACCTTTAGAGCATTTTTCTCTTCGTCCCGAATTGAAAGAATATTTTTTAAAGTAGCACTAATACCGACATTTTTCGTTCTGTCAATTTCCTTACCACAAATCTCGTAGCGGATTTCTTCAAACAAGAAAGACATAGCATTATTAATAAAGGAAACATCCTAAGGAGTCCCGTCTGCTTTTGTAGCGTTGGTCTTGCCGTGAATCACGATAAAGCTTTCAAAAGGGGCAGTTATTATATCCTGCTGTAATAACGGTATTCTTATTTCATCATTATTGTTATAAGTAGTGGACACGTATGGTTGATGTGTGTGAAACTCCATCCCTGTTATTAAGTCATCATACTCAGCGTGGCTGTCTATCACCAATAGCGCCATTCTGTATTACCTTAAAACCGAGAGAGCGAAGAAACGTTATATTTTTACAAGTTAACACCTTGGCTTTCTGAACACTACTGACTTGTTGCTCTCCTGGTATATGCCTAAATAGTAGCCCCATTACTGCGCCTGAGATGTAGTCTCACCGAGATCCTTTCTCCGTGAAAGTTAACAAGATTACCGTTTTGGTCTTTTAGAGACACTGTCAAGTTGTTGATCCTTTGACTGATCACCGGTAAATAAATGACATTCCTCGGTAATTCTATTATTTTATAGCCCGGTGGTTCAGCCGGGTAGAACTCGTGTATGACATGGCCCTCAACCCCGTTCAAGTATGACCCACGTGTGACATTACATTCCAACCGTATAGAGTTAACTTTTATTATATCTACAGGCAGTTCCGATACATGCTCATTTTTGGCCCCGTATATTTGTTTTTTGTAGCCCAAGAGTGTTCCCAATGAATGTTCTTTAGTAAAGTCAATTTTCTCAGAACAACATATCGTAGCTTTCAAAGTGTTATTATTAGGTTTCAAAGTAAATTGTACTTCTTTTGGCAGTTGCGATTGTATATATTTTTCAATGTCCTCAATTTCGTAAGAGCCTTCAGGGATTGTAATACTTTTATCATCACCGTAGTAAAACGTATCATTTATGTCTTTTTCAATGTTCGGTATAGAGTTATAAGTGGTCAGTTCAATTAAACCAAGTTCCCATGTACCCTCGCTAACATCAATAGGAAACGCTAGCTCGTGGGATAGAACACTAGTTACCCCTGTTAGACAGAACATTACTACAGAGAAACTTTAAACACAAATGGCCACAAACAACTGAGTCGAAATTCTGTTGTCTCTCGTAGTTATAGTACATCTCACATTCACCCAAGTACTTAGAAATTTCCGGTGGTGGTCTTAGGTTTCCAAAACTGTCGTAATAATAGACCTTTTTATCAATCTTCCTGTAACATACCCAGTGCGTGCCTGGACCGGTTGTACTGTCCAAGTTTACTATAGCAGATTCGTACTTTCTCGGGCGTTTTGGTAGTCCGTCTCTCATGTAAACCCCTCTAAAGTTTGGAATTTTTAACAACTTTGCATATTTAATCAAATCGTAATTTGTAAGCGGTTTTATCGGTATCGAGATGCTTTTTTTCTTCTTACATATGCCCCTTTTCTTTCTTGTGCCTGCACCCGCCTTTGTACGCGACCCTTCCTTTCTATAGGGTCTAAGGTACAATCCTTTACCTTTTGGAGGCGGACGTTTCTTCTTACGGCCTCCCCCCAATTTTGATTTTTCTTTCATGGCTGTTGTGACTGCCCAAGCAGCGGCTTTCTCACCAACACTAGCGTTACTGGACTTGAATCGTTGCCAAGCGCGTTCCGCCAACTCCTTGTCCGCTTGCCTTCGCCTTTCTGAATCTTTGTAACGAGAGTATGCTATATCATGGACCTTACAGGCCGCATCTAGCCCGTTTATTCCTTTGTCACCTCTAGCCAATCTCTCTTTTAACTTCGTGCCAGGTCCACAGTACTGATAACCAGGGATATGTAATTCGACAGGTAGTAAGTCTATGGCCTTATTAAGAACAGATGAAACAATACCTCCGCCGCGCACAACCGCTATCTTACGTCTGAGAGTTTTCCTTCTTGTGTTAGCCATTTATTGCAAGCGCTAGGCATCCGTTGTAATGTCGTTGCACTTCAACTCATTAATGTCAGTTATAAAGTAAACTTGCCCCTTTTATACCTAAACTGGCTCGGAGTTAGCTGAGGAGATTGGGGAAAGGAACAGTATCATCAAATATCCCCGTTGGCTCAAGACGAAAATTCTCTTTAATTTGTTTCAAAAGAAGCTCCACTCAGTCCCTCTTCAGTCATAAAGAGATCATAAGTATCAGGCGGAAGAGGTTTGACGTCTTCTTCTTCAGGCTCTTCACCACTTTCCAACCCGTCAGCAAACAAAACTTCCCAGTCTAAGTAATCGTTTTCACCCGGCGTGGGTAGAATGGCAGACCTCCCAGTTTGTTTTTTGTTAATATAATTAAAGACCATGGTACCGAATTTTCTCAACCGTTTCTCGTGAAAATCTTTATGACTACTTATTAGACCTTCACAATTCACCAGTCGGGTCTTAATACTCGTTAATTCCGACTGCAATTGGTCTAGGTTAGTGGTTAAAGGTCCAAGCTTTGATTCACAAGTGTTTTCCACATATGCCTTTGTCACTGCATCGCTGGGGTCTGTTGGTAAAGCTAAATTATTTATTCGTTTATTGTTAGCGTCATAATTATCGTTGGAGATAGTCATACTCAGTTTTTTTAGTGTGCCCAAGTTAACTGCGTCCAAGGAATCTACAGGGTTAGCTACACTCCATAGTCTTTTGTTTTGCATATTGAACCTCTTAACGTCAGAAGGTATAGATTTATGGTCAACATAATTCTTTGTAGCAGCGTCTAGTGGTTGTACCGGTGTAGCCAATTTACATAACCGTTTATTTTGCATATCATAGTCACCGTTCGGCGTCAAGTTAAAGCCATCGCCCTTGGGGCCCTTGACGGCCTCATCTCGGGACTTTAGACTACGTCCAAACTTGTCAATCGTCATTTTAATAATGCTTTAAACCTACTGTTACCAGCTCCTTTTATGTAACCAGCCTCCCTTAGTTCTTCCACGATACTCAGTATTTCACTGCCATGGACTCTGTTTCCAGTCTCTGTTGACATGGCTATGTGTCGTAATCTATCCACCAATTCGTTGGCGTCGTCCCAGTGTATTATATCACGGGACTTTGCATTCTTCCACGCTAGACCCTTGCCCACTCTGGCCGGGAATAGGTCTTTTATAATTCTTCTGTACTTTAGATTGTTGTCCCTTCTAATTTGATTTTGGAATTTGTATCCTCTCTTGTGAGCGTTGGTGGCGATAATAATACTCTTATAGGTCTTAAGATCGTCTTCATCGTATATATCCTCGTCAGGGGTTCTCTTAAATATGAGCTCATACAAACCTTCGGTAGGACTATATCTTGTTTTGTTTACTAGAATAGTTCCATCGTTGTCAAAGTCTAACACCTTATCTCCCATCATTAAAGTACTGCCTTCGTATCTAGGGCCGTAGTCATGATCAATAACTCGGACCTTACCGCTAGCATCTTTTAAAAGTAGTGTCATATACCTCACCGTCATGGGGTTACTAAACTGACTTTCCATATATTGGGACGCTGTTTCCAGTCCTGAAGGGGTCAATACAATTTGTTTTAACCCACTGGTTTCAGGTGTTGATACACTCTGCGGAATAAATTCAGCTTCTCCTTCATCATCATCATCTGTCGTATTGTAGTCCATTGGTTCTTCTTTAAAGGTTTCGGGTTCTGTTTTTATGTCAGGGCTAACTGTGGTTGATTTTCTAAGTTCTTGGATAATTGGTTTATACTGTTTCTCAAGCATAATATCACTTTCCTCGGATCCTTCCATAAACATTTTATACTTTCTCTTAATAGCATTACGTAGCTCTATGAGTCGGTTTGTCAGTTGCTGTTTACTGCTTCGCTTCATAGTCATAAATGATAGATTTCAATTAGCGCATCTAGATTTAAGGCATTTCGACTTGTCTGAAAAACAAGGCACGCCTCTTATGCCTCCGTATGAACTCGATAATATCCAACAGTGAAACACCAGCACTAAAGTCCATACCTCTGTAGGACCTCTGTTCTCTAGCATTGAACCTGGGGATCACATAACGACCGGTAAAACTCCTGAATACAAAAGTACGTTTCCACCCGTCTCTCCATTCAGGTATTTCTGCTACGGTGTATTTATCACTTTCAATTGTTTTTTGCATGAATCCCTTGAGTAGCTCCATAGGTCTAGGTTCGTTGAGGTGTTGCAGTAAATAAGAATTTAAAAGCCAGAATTCATCAGGATTAGCCCCTGTAAACGCTTTCCATTGGTCAAATAGTACTCTGTTTGTTACACTGTACACGCCGTTTTTTAGACTTATACCGAATCTCTCGCACTGTAACGGTAGTGTGGGCAAGGCCAGTTTGAGAAACTCTGTAGTATACAATCCCTGGCACAAATTATTAACCCCGTTATAAGGTTTATTCCTACTTCCCCCTGGTATACTGTCAGGAACTTTTGCGTATCCAACGTTATAACTAATATCGATGTGAAATTGTAACCTTAAAGCTCTTTTATAGACTGTCATCGGTGATCTTATAGGAATACTGCGTTCTGTCAGGAGTATACATCGTTTAGCGAAGGGAATCTTACATCCGTATTGCAGCATTTCATTACAGATTTGTGTAAAATTAACACTACCGTGAAGGTTACGTAAAGGCAATACTTTACCAAAAAATTCGGGGAACGGCCTGAATCTAGATATCATGTTTTGAGGGTCTCGCACGGTACAGTTGTACATATCTTCGTGATATATTACAAGTTCCAACGGTACGTTCTTTTTTTCACACTTGTTCATAAAACTAAGCCATGTATCACGGTTATAAGTTCTATCACTCGCTGAAATCATTAGCAGAATTACTGGTGGTATCACAGCGGATCTTTTTAGTTTCTTATGTCTCCAGCATCTTTTGCTATATTCATATCCTTGAGGGTCTTTCTTACTGCAGTAGTTTCCACAGAATTTCTTCTTGTCTTTGTAATAAAAAGAACACAGGTTTGACTTGACGATACGCTGTCTTGTGTTGAAGCCTCTTAAATCGTTGTACGTGTAGATGCGCACCATTATAGCTCTGTTACAAAACTGTCCATTCTCACCCTGTACCTTCCCTTATAAGGGTATAGAGTCTTGTCAATCACAAGGAATCCAAAGTTGTATCGCCACGCTTGAGCGCACAACTCTCTAAATTTGTCAAAGGACATGTCGGTAGTGACATGATCACTGTACACATGCCTTAGATTCATATCGTCTTGTTTGAATAAAATAACAAAGTTACAGTTGTCCCTCACCAGTTGCTTGGGTATAGCACTGTATGTTTGCCCTAAATAAAATGTATCTATATTTTTATGTCTACCCATAGTGAAATACCTGCGTATATTGTCATGTTTTTCGCAGGAAATATCGTCAACGATCATTATAGAGTTTGGTTTAGCTTCGTTTGGGTGTACAACTAGACTGTTGTCATCATACGCGAAATAACCGACCTCCTTAGGCATTACCTTCTTTAGAAATTCGTACTTTGGCTGATGGAGGGACTTTGAAAAAACATAGACATTTTCAAACCTTAACCCATTCTGATCAAATAATAAATTAAATAAAACGTTGGTCTTCCCAGAGGAACTTGGCCCACATATAATACAGCGAATTGAATCAGGTAATAAAATACCGTGTTTGTTCTTTTTAACCATGCCCGACCCGATATATTCATCAAAGTTTTGGACGGGAAGCTCGACTTCCTGCTTCTCAACCCGCATCCTGACTGATTACTCACTACTGATTACAATTGATATATACTTCCCGGACATGGTCTTGATAAGCACATACCGAGCGGATGCAGCGGCCAACCGCTATCACACCAAGTCCTTGGCGTCAATCCAACTGTCATGGCTGCTATCATATCTCTTCCAGCGTACAAATAGTCTGTCTCCTTTCCTTTTTAAAACTCTTTCAACTAAATAAATGTCACCGGTTTTTGACTTGCTAATTTCTTCTGCATGAAACCCGCCTTTTAATATTTCCCCTCTGTTGTCTTGTAATATGTATGTTACTGGTCTTGTTGGTTTAATCGCGTATACTGTAAACGTCTCATTTGTCCAATTTGGCAAATAGCCATTTTTAAACACTCTTTTAGCTTTACTGATTCTAACACTGTCACCTAATTTTTATTTTTTGTTTAAGGATTTTATGTTTGGGTTTTTTAACTTTATTTATTTTATTTAGAATGTCTTTGACATGTTTTTGTCTCACATCCTTGGGTTTCATACCTATAGTCCTGTGCTTTGTGTTGTTGTAAGATTTTATGATTTCTGGCAATAGACTTACCCACTCATAACTACCTCTGGCAGTAAATAACTTGTACATTTTTGTCTTAATCGTTCTGTTCAGTCTTTCTACAATACTAGCCTTAAGTTCAGAAAATGTATGGTAATGGTTGATTTTGTATTTCTTCATTAAAGCGTTTACATGTTTATTGAAAAAGTCGGTACCCTGGTCTGTGTGAAAGTTTTTCATTTTATATTTAGCTAAGATAGGAGCGAGTGCCTTTGCCACTTCTGGCCCTGACTTGTCTTTTAGAGGTACGGCAAAAGCTAGTTTTGACAAACAGTTAATCATGGTAAGAATATATTTGTAGCCTTTGTTAGTTTTCGCATAAGGCTTCATTTCAACGAGATCAGCCTGATAAAGGTCCCTTAAACCCTTAAGGGTGACTTTACGCCTGGAATAATTGATCCTGGCCGGTCTGTGCAGCTCCTCAGCTATAGCTGTCTTACCGTCCATTTTACTAATGATAACTTTATTCTGAGGACACTAGTTTTATACTTACATCAGTGATTCTCATTATATAAATAAATACAAGGCTCGTAACAAATATAGCAAAGACAAATAGCTTGTCCGCTAAAGAGCCTATCAGACACCACGCCATACTTTCTCTTGATAACCCTCACCGCAGTAACGCTCGGTCAGTACTGAGGGAAATGTCTATCGTGTTGGTGCCTCCTAGACACCCGGTGTACGATGTGTTCGACCCCGTATACTCCTCCATACTTTCTAATGGAAGGCAGGACTTTACTTGTAACCCATCTTTTAAATGCTTTAGCTTCTGGTTTTTTGGATGATAGAATAAGTGAGTATAATCCAGATTCATTGATGAAGGTAGATTGATATTGGAAGTTAAAGGGGGGTGTATCGATACACCCCCCTTCAGAGAGTATATTTACAACCTTACACTTGTCTTCTTCATCAACATTTATCCGCAATGCCTTACCTGGGTTAGAGTAGCCCAAGATTTTAGCAACATCTTTTCCTTTGAACCAAGGATTGACTAAGTATCTGTTTGCTTGAGTGGGGTTTGAGACCACCCGTGCATGTGCACCCAGGTTAAACATTATTCCGTGCGTGAGCCAATCCAGATTACCTGGTTGACGCTCAGTACGAACTAATGCCCTCTCCCTTTTTAGCAAACAAAGGATAGAGTATTTTTTTTTAAAGATAAACCATGGCTCCTCCACCGCCATGGCCCGTGGAGGCCTTCCAAAAACAAACTAGCTGCCTCCCCCGTTTTTTTTAATTTTTATTTTATATTTTTTTACAAGTCCCACCATACGGACTCAAGGAGTAGCCCAAGTCCTCCTCGGATCGGGGCTCCTCAGTGTTAATAGTCCATCATTCACTCCAGGCCGTTCCAAAGAGTAGCCTAGGTGTTAGCTAGACGCCTCAACGTACAAGACCCTTCATCTCACATTCAGGTTTACGGGGCTTTTTGTCACCCGCGCCAGTGACCTTCATTCAGGTTTACGGGGCTTTTCGTCACCCGCGCCCGGGACCTTCATTCACACACACACACACACACACACATTCATACAGTGGGAACTTATGCATTGTCCAAGACATGCTCAACTATATTTACAAAATTGTGAGAAGTTAGGATATTGTTGTATGCAGAGTCAAAGTGCATACCATAACCCTTCATTACTTCTTTAGCTTTGTTAAGTACATTAATCCCGTTAGGAACAGGAGACTTGATGAAACAAGGTACGAAACCCTCATTTTTGGCTTTAATGAGAGCTTCGTTAAATTTTCTTTTTTGTATGCGAATACATTTGTACTCGCAGACTCCGTACAGCTCCAGAAGAGTTTCTTTAATAAGGACACATAAAACATGTTTAAGTCCATCGTCGTCTGACATCACAGCAACCTTCGGTGCCTGTTCAGTCAGCAACTCATTCAGTGACTGGTTTTCTTCACACATTATATCGTTTGTAGTTTTAAATTCTGAGTTAATTTGAGCTAGCTTTTGGTTGTTTTCTAGAGACCATGTAATTTGAGCCAAGAGTTGAGGGTTTTGATTTTTTAACTGATTATTTTCATGTTTGATTTTATACACTTCATACTTTCTAATGGAAGGCAGGACTTCTTCAAAAACCCAGTATTTAAATGTTTTAGCAACTGGTAGTTTAGAGGAAAAAATCAACTCGTATAAACCCGGTTCTGATATAAAAACTACTTTAGAATCATGATAATTGAGTTGGGACCCATTTTGGGTCCCAACTACTTCCGGTTGAGTTGATTTGTATATGTCACTGATATGTGCTAGAAGAGCTTTTTTAGGGTTAGAGTAGCCCAGGATTTGAGCCACTTCTTTTCCATTGAACCAAGGATTATTTTGTCTGTCAAATAGGACAGCAACGGCCTGGTTATTAAATATATAAGAAGTTAAGTGAGACATTTTATATCAAGTAATGTGCAATAGTACAGATCAGAGCTACGTAAGAACACGTCTTACCTCGGCAGGAGCAGCGGCAAAAGTGACCGAGGCAGAGCGATTCGCGGGAGGGGAAAGTATGACTCATTATGGGTTAGGGGGCGTTTCACCCCCTTGCACTTCCGGTGTTGTTTTACTCAAGTCTTTGAATTTTGTAGCCGTAAGGCAGGGTGTCGTACTCTCCCTCAAACTTCCTCTTTGGTCCAGTAATTTTGAAAACTTTAGTTTCGCTTACAGTTACAATATCGCGGTCTTTAGTCCTCCTGATTCTAGATTCGTTAATTTCCAGTTTTTCTACACTTTCACTAAGGACCATTTGTTTCAGAGCTTCAAAGTTTAGCGTTTCGGAAGTCTTCATATTGAGGGTGAGGCCCTTGATTTTGCACACAGTTTGTAGTTTTTGTTTTTTGGTTGACCAGACAAGGTACGCGTAAGTTTTTGGTCCCCCAGAAACGAACTCTACGATGAAAGAGCCAGACCCGTAATCACCTGCCAATGCATGTGTCATTTCCCCGAGGTAATCTCCCGTAGGAACCTTATACAAACCTCCCTTATAAATGTAGAGAACCGATTCGGTGTCGTAGTAGAGGACCTGACCTCCCAGGGCCTCCAGATGTTCATAGAGTTTAAGTCTCGCTTGGGCTGTAGTGTAGGCAGTGATCACAACATTTACGTTTCGCAGGGGCTCCCCTACTTCCTCCAGGTATTCCCAGCTAACTACTACAACCTCCTCATTAACAGTCTGGATTCTATTGACTTGAATTTCTGGGCTTGTCAGCATTTCAAAGAGAGTCTTTGAGTCTCTGACAATCATGGCCTTGGTTTGGTTCTCCCGCTGCCCGAATTTTCCCCAAAATGAATTTAACATTAATTTAGCCAATTGTCTCAAACCCCCGTTTTTACAAATTTTGTCTTTCTCTAATTTGATTCCTTCATGATTGAAGTAGTCCCGCACGTACCGGTCTTTGTCTTCCTCAGTTTCACACCAGCTAGGATAGCCTGAGGCTTCCTGCTTCATTTTCAAGAATTTATTGATAAAATCTGTGAAAAGCCCCCCTTTTTCATAAGTGGCTACCTCGTACTCCCACAGCTCGTACATGTCCAACACAACGTAACCTTTCTCTACAGCCTTCCTCACCTCGTCCATAGTCCAAGTCCCTACCAATGCCCTTTCCTCACTCTCATGATCGCAATCCCCCTGATTTTGAGTTTCCCCGCAAGTCCTACACAAGGCAAACATGAGTTTCTTGTTCATTTTGGCTGGGAGTACCGGGTGGTAGAGATCCCGAGGCGGCAGGACTTTACACTTGAGCAGACCATCTACACCAAGCCCTCTCTGTCTGCATTCCCTGTCACCCACGTAAATCGTAGGATGACCAAGGGGATACTTACCGTACTTACACACATACGGATAGAGAGAGCACACGTCCACATACTCGATTTGTTCTCCCCCTTCACATTTGTGGTAAGTCTTGGAGTTGCCCGATCTGCCCCCAAAGAAAGCTTGTCTAGGGTCTAGAGGAAGGGTGTTCAATATGGGGAGAGAGTCCAAGTGTGTGAGCTTCTGGTCTTTCTTTACTTTTCGAAACTCACATTCCCACATTTCGACTACTTCGTAGTCATTAAACTTAGATATTTTGGACTTGGTTCTCTCGTATCTCAAGTGAAGTGAGTCCGAGGGATCCTCCTTCAGAGGAGCCTCTCGATTGTAAGGGAAGCATTTGGGGCAGCCGTGCCAGTAGCACCCGTGAAACTCATAGATGTTTTCCCCGTCAAACCCATCTACTTTCATCCCGTTAATCTTTACTTCTTTACCCCGGCCCGCATGCTCAATCCTCACTTCACGCTTCTCTTCTTCCCAGCTGAGCCACTGAATGGCAATAGCTGATTGGTTATCCACTAAGCGGTAGCCGTTCTTTGGGATGAGGCCGATCGTGTTTGGTTTTAAAAAGTTGCGGCGGAAGGCCAAGTTACAGGCGCTAGCAATCGTTACAGCCTCTAGGAAAGGATCGACATTACACTCTTTCAGGAAAATACGCCTGAACTTAAGACAGGCCTGAGCTAGGATCTCTACATCAGAGATGCAGTACTCTAAGATTTTCTTTTTAAAGTCAAAAACGTAGTTTTCAGCCACTCTCGCATCGTACCAGCTTTCAAAGGCCTTGTGGGACTTTTCAAACATTGACCCCGGACAATAGAACTTTTTGTCGGGCATGGGGCCTACATAATCTTGGTTTGCCAGAGTGTTAAACAAGTGGGGAAAGTAGCCCTTCTTTCTCTCGGGAGGCAAATCGAAGGCTTGAGGGAGCGCTGCGAGGGCCATGGGGAAATAGTTGAGTGAGTCCACAAACCTCACATTGTCCATTTCCATGAGAATAATTTTGGTTCCCCTCATGACCAGATCGGGTGTGAATTTAGTTTCTTCCAAAACATACTTTAACAAAAACTGAAAATCAAAGCCTTGGCCGTTGTGCGCGATCACACAGACATTTTTGAACTGTTTCCTGACTTCCATGACATAATCCATGAAATCTTTAACCGGGTCAGAGTTGAAGACTCTCGTACGGTTCTTACACGCCATACAAAATCTAAACTCGATGCAATTAAAGCAAAACTGTTGAGAAACGCACAAGTTTACTTTATGTAATTTTTGCTCGGGGTCAGAGGGGAGAGACTCGTCTTGGCGAGTCTCCAGATCAAAGAAAATGAAAAGGTAGTCCTTGGTTTTAGGCTTACCCTCGTTTCGCTGCATGAAACATTTATGATTAGGATCCTGGAAGGATCCACAAGGTTTGCAATAGACTTCACCGCACTTGTGGGGTGTGGATCTGTCTCTAACCCAAATCAGTTTCCCGCAATCAAGGCATTTTTTAACTTCTTTACATCTATCGACTTGGTGAGCAGTGAAACACCGCTGATTACGCAAAGTCATGTTACATTTTGGACAAACTATTCCCCCATGCTCCTCTTTGCAGGGAGGCGAGATGGTCTGACACTGAGAACAGATGTTTGAGCATCGGTGCTCACCCTTGTGATCGTAAGGGATGTGGCACGCTTCGCAAAAATAGTTACAAGCAAAAGCAGCGGTCAAACTGTTGATTACGTTATAGTGGCCGTTATGAAAGAGCAAGTTAATTTTGAATTTTGGATTTTCAACACGTCCCTCAAAATAAACGTCCCGGCCTTTATTGTCATAATTGAACACGGTAATTTTGAACTCTTTCAGCAAGTCTTGAAACTTCTCAAGTTCAGGGATTCCAGCGCCATCCTCGGGCATCTCTACTCTAGCCCACCGAATAAGTTCCTGAGCCCCTACGGTTTGTCTTTTGTTGTCGTCTTGCCGAATCCTTTTGTATAGAGGGTCTTTTGTAATATGAGCGATACCTACAACCAAGGCCCTGGGGAGACACAGATTGTCTTTATTTTTAATTACAACAATTCCTCTTCTCGCCTTACACTCCTCATCAAAGCTGTTGTATAGGCCAGGTCTTACCCTCCCGGAACCTACAGGGAGATTAACTCGGGTACATTCCACTTTGAAAGTGTCAGTGGACTTGATGGATTCAGAATTTGATTGAACGATCCCCCCAAAAATTTGCCAAAGGATGTCTTCATTAATTTCACCAGCGGGCCGAAAAGCGACGAACCCGGGTTCTTTTGATTTTAAATTTAGACTCTGCAAAGTAAAGCCGAGCTGATCGTGTTCATGAGCCTGGCCCTTCATCTCATTCACAATTTTGGCGAAACCTTGTCTGAGCCAATCAATTTCGGTAGTTTCAGGAGGAGGGTTAGTAAATTTGAAAATAGTTTTAGTGCCGTACAAGCGGAATTTCTTTACATACGCCTGCTCGTCACTGAGTACTTCAACAGGTTCAACAACACTGGCCATTACTACTTAAGTCAAAATAAAATTTAAATAATAAATCAAAACAAAAAAAGTGAGGTTAGGGAAAAAGTGAGGTTATGTAAAACCTCGACTTGAGTAAATACAACACTGGGCTAGAAAATTAAAATAATAAAGTGAGGTTATGTTAGACACGAGGATAAATTAGGTTATGTTAAACGCGCAAAAGTAGGGTTATGTCTGACTCTCAAAAGTGAGGTTATGATAAGCAAAAGTGAGGTTATGTAAAACCTCGACTTGAGCAAATGAAAAACTGAAATTAAACTAATACAGTGAGGTTATTAGAATCAAAGAGTGATGTTATATTAGACACGCAAAAGTAGGGTTATGTTATGAAATAAATTTGAGGTTAGCCTCGATACACTAAATAAAATATAATACGCGTTAAATACTAACGGTAAATTATAGCTAGCACTTACTGCAATTGCACAATACTATCACAAGCTCACTATACCACAATATCAAACAACAGAGCAGCGCAGAGACCTCTGACCAACACGAAAGCCGGGAACAGAGTGAACGAGGCAGGCCGGCAGCGGTGGAGGTATATGGATGGACCAATCAGAGTGCAGGACGCCTAATTACAGCCAATGGGGTGCGAGCTTATTCCGGCCAATCGCAGAGCAGTATTTTAACGGGTTGAAACTGGATATTTTAGCTGACTAACGGTGTTTGATGAGTACAGCACAGAGTAAGAAGAAGAAGAGGGAGGCAAGGAGGAAGAAGATGATATATTATTATATAAATAATAAATGGTGTAGCTATAGAGTACATGTATAATTATGTATCATATAATAGCATAGAGTGTATGTACCATAGAGTATAGTAATAACCGCTAGCCGTAGATCATATATAATAGTAGAGAATATGATAGTATAATAGCATATAATGTAGCCATAATTAAAAATATACATAGAGCATATATAATAGCATAGAGCATATATATATAATAATGTAGAGCATATATATATATATATATATATATAGATATATATAATATCCGTAGAGCATAGGTTGGCAACACTGCTAAGTTGGCAACACTGCACAATCTGGAGGGAACTCTGGCGGGAGAAAAGTGAGGTTAGGGAATTTGGCGGGGAAAAAGTGAGGTTAGGAAATCTGGCAGGGAAAAAAGTTAGGTTAGGAAATTTGGCGGGAAAAGTGAAGCCACCATGGGCGCCGCCATCTTGGGGGCGGGGCCTAATGACGTCACAAGTCACGTGACCAAAATGCTGGCTTCTGATTGGCCACGGCTCAACGACTGGGACCCCTACTCCGGATGGTAAAATAATTTTAATATACAAATTTTTTGCATTTATAATACAAGTTTTGACCTAGAAAATATTATTTATAACTCAATACAACCATACAGCGTAGTTTATAATTTTGGCCATGATAACGTGGCAAATACCACTGTGGCGTCAGTCTAAAATCTAGACAATAAAATGTCACCCAATATCTTAATCTTCCAATGAGTATCAATCCTCATCAATGTCCACTAGCTTCCCGAGGAGTAATATATTACTCATTACAAAACCCTAACCTAGAAATCAACAGGCACATGTTATGACTTAGAGATACCCTGAATTAAGAATACAACAATACAGGTAACAATTATAAATTGTTTGTGAATGTAAGTACATTTAATACTGTTCTGAAAAATTCCAAAAATAGGGAATCTAGAGCTCGTGGAAGACCCTAATCTTGCCACACAGACTTTTACAAATTCCCCATCGCAGCAAACCTGCGTACTCAGCGAATTTCTAATGCATATATATTTGCCTCACTACTACATAGAGCAACTTACCAAGTTTCACAAAAATACATTCATAAATAAGTGATATATAGCATTTTATTTATTCTCCGTAAGAATAACATTAGGGCTGAGTACGTAGGTTTGCTGCAACGAGGAAGATAAGAAATGTGTATCTTTGTAATTATTAATGTAACTCGACCAGTTGAAGCTACATACCAAATTTTATTAATTTAGGTTCATAACTAAGCGAGATATCAAACTTTATCCATATGGATAACACGGGGGAGTATGCAGGCTTGCTGCTACGGGAAAACCAACAAAAACTCTTTTTGTGCTAATATCAATATACCGCATCTATTTGAAGCCACGTACCAAGTTTCATCAATATGCATTCATAACTAATCAATATATCAAATTTGATTTATCCTACGTAAGGATAACATTGGACAACGTACTGGGTTTAGCACTTTGAATATCTCTGCAACGGTTGGACGTAGAACAACAATTAAAACACCAAAATGACTGATTTGTAGAGCTAAACTGGTTGGTAAAAAGAAATGTGAAGTTTTTAGTAAAATTATCTAAGGAAAATCCAAAAACCTTTTTCCCATAAGATTAAAATAGGAAATATTAAGGACGCGTTTTTTTAATTTTCTCTACAACCACTTAACCTAGGTTAATGATTCAAAATACCAAATTATTTTTGTATTTTAAGCTCAATAAAATGGCTATGAGCAAAACTGAGTGTTGTTAACATTTCAGGGGAAAAATTTCAAAAAACTGATTTTGTTGGAAAATTTAAAACCCCATAAAACCCTTTTCCCATAGTCCGATCAATCTGGTTTTCGAACTTAAAGTCATACATGTTACTCTACACATTTGTGCCAAATTTCATCAAAATCGGGTATTTCTTTCAAAGGTTATCGCGGTAACGGACACACACACACACACACACACACACACACACACACACACACACACACACACACACACACACACACCACATATATATAAATTTGAACGAATAGTGTTTTTGGCATCTGGGGACCTCAAAACAAAAAGTTATCATTGTCTGGGGCTTAAGGTCTCGGCCATACCACCTACGGTAATAGTTTCTTCCCTATAGGGGGACATTCGCTAAAAACTAATATGGTCGCTAGGAGCGCTTTTTGTAATGCTGCCAACGTGTTCAGTACAAATTTACCACCAAACCATGAGTATTTAAGTAGTCATTGAGAATGTAAACAGCATATTTCTATAGTAATAAACCGGCACTTTTATGGTGTTTTTCTTTGTTAAAATATATATATATATTTAACACGCAATATAAAGAGTTTTTTCCTAAACTTAGTAGGTAAATAGGAAAGAGCTGTGAATGTTTAATTTGTTACCAATAAAATGTGTGGTGCACAATTGTACCAAAGCCTAATTTATCATTTTGACTAATCTTAAGTTACTAATATAAGTTTTCTAATAATTTAATTTAAAATTCCAAATACCGTATAACAGTAAAAGCTAATATTGAGTGCATTGACATACTGTAACTAAATCTTACTCTGATTTTCTAAAAAGAAAACGAAATAATCTCTCGCTATATTTGGGATTGGGATAATATATGGGGTTATCCCCCGCCGAGCCACCCCAATAAGAATGCAGGGGCGGCGCATTGGCTGCATTCGAATAAGTTCTGCAAACTGCACAATGCTCATCCACTGCATCTCTGACAAGGGAAAATCTACGAGAGTTTTATTGAGAACTTATTTGAGTTAGAGATATTGAAAGGTGAATTATTATTTCGTTTTGCAAACTCTTGCGACTTAAGTTGTGTTATGGTCGATGATGAATGCGGTAACTTCTACGATGTTTACGTTTTTCCATGACAGTTAACAATTGGTTTTAAGAATAGGCTGCAGTTATGAAACATTTTGCGTTCTTACCTGCTTCCCCCATGGTATACGGACTGAAGAACCCAGGTTTAAAATTGACCTGAGAATTATTTACCTGTTTTGGCGAGGCTTGACCGAAGGTCCCAGCACTAACGAGGGTTGAGCTGGGATCCTGAGTCAAGCCTCGCTCTTGGGATTGTCATCGAGTTTGAAGAGGTTGACAAGGGCACCAATAACACCTCACACCACGGGTCACTTACATTTTGCAGTAATTTAAAATTAAATATTAACTAATGGTTGGAGTTCCTATCCTGTATTTCAGTACAAAACAATACAAAAAAAACCTAATTCAATCTCCATTATTTTCTTATGTGGGTAGTTTGCTTTTTTTGACTGCAGTTACGATAGATTTTCCCTTATATTTTCATAGGTATCAAAAATATATCATACTAATATTCTAAATTTGACAGTTTGGATGTATGTATAGATGGATGATTCATCGCCCCTAAACACGACTGAACCTATTAAGGTAACATTGCGCATGAGCTTATATATCACATTAACATAAAGACCTGATAACGTAAACAAAGATTTTATAGTGCTGGTCAGGTTAATATAGTAGTACTACTTCACAAACGAGAATACCAATGAAAGTACATGGCATCATATATTATTGTAATTCACAATATAATACATGTTTTGATGTTTATCCCCAATCGCCAAAATAGTATCAAGTCCACCTTTTCCCACTGCTATACCATTTCTTACAGCCTTGCACAGAAAACTTGCGCGTCTGGAGGTAATCACACTTAGCCAGTTTGTTTATACCCCCAAGAGGGTGGGGGGGGAGATTGCCCTCCCGTCAGGATAAGCAGTTTTTGTAGCTGGCGCAGGGATGCCGGTATAACTTAATTTTCCCGGCGGATTGTTAGGGTAGGTTATGGTTATGCGGGTGACGACCTACCCCAACCCTACCCTCGGTACGTTGTCCTCACCCCCGCCCTACCCAAACCACCCCGTACCCACCTTCCCCTACTTCGGCTGCAGACAAAGAATCTGACTTCTGATTGGGCCCTGGTTACAACTTTATAGTAAAAGGCCCTTAGAGTTATATTAAACGATTTGTATTTTAAGTGTCCAAATTTAAAATCAAACTTTTAAATGTTGTTTTTTTAATTGACGTACTAACAAATTATTTTATTAAATAGCCTTATTAGTTATTGTACTAAGAGCTCATTATTGGAAATAATATAAATTTAGAACTATAAAATTAAAACATCATAAATCCAATAAAATTAGTTTTTAATTGACTAGGCCCTTCAGTATGAAATGCACTATAGTCAGATAAAAAAACGTTTATTGTTTATTTGCTTATAAACACAAAATTGTGTTCGTCTTGTTGATTTGATCCGTCGATTGTATCTTTGATACTGAAAGGTCGAGTGAATTACAATTTCATTGTATTGCAATTTTAATGTCTTAATTTCATTGTTCAAAATGTATCCTATTTACTTGTGAATTTAAACTTTGCCTTGTATTATACGTAAATACATTTTATGAATACAACTTTAAAATAAAAGTTAAATTTAGTAGTGGTTTGAGTGTGTGTTATTGTTTAGCGTTCTTAGTTTTCTTCTTAATTAGGCCTACCCAACATTTTACGGTTCGAACTGGTCACATCAATCACCAAATACCTGGTTTTCAATAGAAACATGTATTAATTGGGTATATCTAAAATTTAAGTATTTTTATGAGGTTCTCTTTGACAATTATTTTGATTAAACTATTTTTAACTTTTAAAATTTACCTCTTGTTATGTAATACGAGCAACAGCCAGTGCAATATGCATGATAGTCAAGTGTAGGGTACTGTACCACATTATATGGTGAAACGAATTAAATAACCCAGAGTAATTGTATACATTTAAAAACACATTTTTAAGTGACTACGTGTTCTTCACATCCATAAGAACAATATGCACAACTTTGCCACTGGGGCGGAGCCCCAAGCAAGAGATGCGGTTTTGTGAATAAATTCTAACGAAACGTTAAATGTTAAGATTGGTCGGAAGTGGTAGAAAAAGACAGTGGGTGGAGCCCTGAGGTAGGAAAAATATATCCAAGATATTTTGGTTCCCAACAACGTGGTTCAGGAGCAGTTTTGAGGAGGCGCTTTCGAGCCATTTCGATAAGGTGTTTTCCCCTATAAGTATAGCATGGAAACCTTGAAGGACAGTATGGCAGAGCCCTGAGGTCTGAGGGAATTTACGTATCCAAAATTTTTGAATCCCCTATAAAACGTGGTGTGTTCCGGTAGCAAAATGGAAGAGCCGTTTTCAAAATCACCTGGACATACACACATACACGTACTACTACCTTTATTAATTTAGATTTTAGAGACATTAAAAATAAATCAATATGTCTCAATAATACAATATATTATCATTTTTAAGGGTTACTCAATTGAAAGTTTCTACTTGTATATTTGACAGATATTTACTTGAATACTCATTTATAATAAACGCGTTTTTTATTTCAAAGCTTTGCAAACAAGCCCCTCAAAATAAACTCGTTGCATCTAAAACGTCTTGAAATAAACTCTAACGATAAAGTCCATCGTAAACGAAAACTTCGAAACAAACAAAACCTTTATCAAATAATGGATCCCGGCGCCGATACTTTTAATGGCCCGTTGGCAATTAAATCACTTAAATGGCAGAGTTAACGAACACAGTGAAACTGCAGGAAAGATAAAACTGCCGCCATGCAGCTAGAGCCAGACGGGGTTTATGTTGTCACATGGGGTTGTCTAGGTCCGGGATAGGGGGCTAGGGGGTGGCGGAGGGGATTAGGCCCAGACCCCTCGGATCACTGACCCACCCTACATAAACCCACCCCCACCCCCGAGTTTTGGCAGACTGCTGTAATTTTATTATACACTTGTAAAGTGGATAGTGCATATCTGGGTACTCAACGAACGGTATCTTGATAAAGAATTTGTTGTCTTTGCACTTTACTCGTTTTGTTTTTCAAGAGAAATTATAACCGTGTTACTGTACATAATTGGAAGCAAAAGTATTTCAACTTTATGTTTTAAAATCACCTAATGAGCATAAGTTTTGAGTTTAATACTTTATTTCATGATTCAGTAAGTACTGTACATGTATTGATCCATGCATTAATGCGTAGTACACGCACTGCCCTACATATAGTTGACTGTCTCTTTGTTTTCATGACTTAAAAACGTGTAACTCAAAATAACACATGTAATACATGACATTACTTAAAGTACCTGGGGGCCGAGCTTTGCTCGGGTGAAGGTCAGTCAGTTTGTTTAAATTACTTGGAGTAATATTTCACCACCTACTGATAATCAGATTTGTACAACTCATTTGCCTCTTTTCTACATTTTTAAGGTCACTCCAGTTGTTATTTATAGCTCAATGTCCCTTTGATTTATTTTACTACTCTATGTAATGTTCACTCAAATATTTTAATCTCTGCTCTCGGGAAACCACATGTTAATAGTCATATACAACATGAGTATTACTTTGACAGTTCCCCGGTTGATTAAGAACAGCTGTTAAAATTCTTTTGTTTTGATTTGATACTCCATAAGCTCAATGTTAATTTTTTTAACTTTTAGCGAATTTCCCCTATAGGGAAGAAGCTATTACCGTAGGTCTCATGGTAAGACTTAAGCCCGAGACCATGATAACTTTATGTTTTGAGGTCCCCAGATGCCAAAAACACTATTCGTTCAAATTCATATTTTATATATATATATATATATATATATATATATATGTATGTATATATATATATATATGTATATGTGTGTCCATTAACACGATAACTTGAGTAAAAAAGCCCGATTTTTACGAAATTTGGCTCAAACGTGAAAATGACATTCACGACTTTAAGTTCGAAAACCAGAAAAATCGGACCATGGGAAGGGGGGTTTATAAGGGTTTTAAATTTTCCAAAAATCAGTTTTTTGCATTTTTCACCCAAAAATTAAAAAAAAACTTAATTTTGGTTTTGACCATGTTATAGAGCTTAAAAAACAAATAATATAGTATTTTGAATTAATAACCTAGGTTTCGTGGTTGCGGAGAAAATCGAAAAAACCTACTCACAAAATCTCCCATGTTAATCTTATGGGAAAAATGTTGTTGGCTTTTCCTTAGTTTATTTTAATGTAAACTTCACATTTGCTTTTACCAATCTGTTCATTTCCACAAAACAATCATTTTGGTGTTTAAATTTTGATTCTACGCCCAACCATTGCAGAGATATTCAAAGTGCTAAACACAGTACGTTGTCCAATGTTATCCTTATGGAGAATAAATAAAATTTGATATCTCGATTATTTATGAATGAATGTTGATGAAATTTGGTATGTGGCTTCACGTAGTACTGGTATATTGATATTTGCACAAAAAATTGATTTTTTGTTGATTATTCCTGAAGCAGCAAACCTGCGTACTCAGCCCCCATGTTATTCTTACGGAGAATAAGTCAAATGTAATGACTCCCTTAATTATAAACATAAATTAATAAAACTTGGTATGTAGTTTCACTTGGTTGAGTTATATTGATAATTATATAAAACCCATTTTTTGTTCCTTGTTGCAGCAAACCTGCTTTCTCAGCCCCCATGTTATTCTTATGGAGAATAACTAGAATGTTATAAAGCTCTTATTTATGATTGAATATTGATGGAACTTGGTATGTGGCTTCTCCTAGTTAAATTCTATTTAAATTTGCATAAAAAACAATTGTTTGTGTTCCTTGTTTCAGCAAACCTACGTACTCATTACCAATGTTATTCTTATGGAGAATAATTAAACACTTATATGTCGCTTATATGTGAATATATTTTTATGAAACTTGGTATGCGGCTTTATGTGGTATTAAGACACATATTTTGCATGGAAATTCGCTGAGTACGCAGGTTTGCTGCGACGGGGGTATTCATTTTAGTTTTTTTACATTATTTGATTTTTCCTGGGGATGAGGCCTGTCTAGAACTTATTTTTATCCCAGAAATTAGTTACTTCCAACATTTGAAGGAAATCGTTGGAGCCGTTTTTGAGATCCGTGTCGCAAGCAAGCAAGCAAAATATACTCATATTAGAGTATAGGATTAGAGTTTTGTCTGTACATTGCTTGGAATTATGAAAATTTTGTATATTTTCACGTTTTAAAACCTAGGGAAGCCAAAAACAAGTCTTATCTCAATTTCTGTCTGTCAGTCTGTCTGTCTATCTGTCGGTAACGTTCAAGGACGGGTTTTTGTTCGCTTTTCACGGGAAAACGGGTGCACTGACATTGATGAAACTTTGTTTATTTGTTCTATGCATGCATGAGAAGGTTTTAGGCCACTTTAAACTGGCATACACCTTTCGGAAAAAGAATGGCGGCCGCTCAAAAACGTCATTTCGTGTGATTTTGGTCACGTTTTGTTCGCTTTTCACAGGGAAACGTGTTCACTGATTTCGATTAAACTTTTGTTCTATGTTATATATATGCGTTAGAAGGTTTTAGGTTAATTGGATTTTTGGAAATCACCTTAGGAATCTCTGCACCACGGGGTTTTTAAGATCCTATGTTATTCTTATGGGCAAAGAATTTGTTTATATTGAACCAGATGATGACTTAATAATAGTTATTCTATAAACAGATATTGTAGTTCTTATTTAAAACGTTGAGTGAAGATTGGTAATAAATAGCATAAGTATACAGAGAGGACATCTATGTACAAAAATTTAAGTTTTGCCTGTACATTGCTTGGAATTATGAAATTTTTGCATATTTTCGCGTTTTACACCCTAGGGGAGCCAAAACAAGTCTTATCTCAATTTCTGTCCGTCTGTCTGTCCTTCAACGCTCAATAAAGTGTTTTTGTTCGCAATTCTCGAGAAAACGGGTGCACTGATTTTGATGAATCTTTGTTTCTTTGTTTTATACATTCGTGAGAAGATTTTAGGCTACTTTAAACTGCCATACTCCTTTTTGAAAAATAATGGCTTCCGCTCAAAAACGTGTTACGTTAGAAGATTATAACCTATTTCAACATTTTGAATTCACCTCAGGGCTACACCCCACGGGATTTTCAATATACCAGCTTATGGTTATGGACAAAGCATTTATTTATTCTGAACCAGTTGATGACTTAAGAATATTTATTCCATAATCATCTGTGGTAGTTTTCATTTAAAACGTTGAGTGAAGATTGGTAATAAATAACAGAAGTATACAGAGTGGTCATATTATCTAAATCTATATTTTTCAGACACATTCACCAGCTCACATTTTGATCACTGTAACTAAAAAACGATAATGTCTAAGAAGGTGAAATTTTGCATAGTGGTTTGCCTTATTCTGCAGATGTACAATAAGGCTAGGTTTGAAACAAAATCATACTCGACTATGCCCTAATTTACTTTTATTTCTGACAATCTTATGAGCATTAGTTCGGATCTTTTAAGTTGAATTCGGTAGGAACATACCTATTATATCAGAATAAACACAAGCCTATTCCCGTTAAGAATTCCTATTCCCGTTTAAGGCCCCACCCCCGAACCTTCAGAATACTTATTTTAACAATTTTGCACCTGCTACTGGACTGATGGAGATGAAATTCTGTAGCAAAAAAGCAGATAAAAAATACTTAAGGGATATGCCCCACTGACCTTGAATATAATCATCACAAACTACTCAACCAATAGAGTTGAAATTTGGTACTTTAAAGGACATCAGCAACAACATGGCCCATAATGAGGAGTCATGGTGTAGTTCTCTCTAGAGATTTCATACAGACACTTTGTGTGTTTGAGTCATGGGGGGACGAGATCTATGCCTCTCTAAATAGATATTTTATGTAGCCAACTACTGAGTTTCTCAACTTAACAGTAAATTTGAACATTATTTTTCGATAAGATTAAAGGGTTGAGGAGTTGAATTAGGTCCTTTTAAAAGTTGGGAACAGGACATCAGTCTTAGTTGTCTCATAAACATTCCTCCTTCAGTCTGTTCAATCGATGAATAACAGGAACTACTGATCGATAGTTTTTTCCCTGAGGTCCATAAACAGATTAATTTCGAAAGTGCCTTGTGCCTCACGTCCACCAATGAAATATTGTAAAATTAATTCGGTTATTATTATTTTCAAATTCATCTATTATTTAGACATACAACCCGTACGAAGGTCGGGTTCACTGCTAGTAAAGAAATAAATCAAAGTTGTTTTTCAAAACTTAATAATCAAAAGTACAATTAAAAAAGGAAAGTCTTTGTAAACTATATTTAATGACTAAATGAAAATAGGAACAAAGTTTACCGATTCCCGCCTGTTATACAAATATAACTGTAAATGGATAAAACCTAATTACACTACTGAAATGAGATTAACCAATTCCTCCTGTATCTTTTATAATTACTTTGTAACATTTATCAATGATAATTTATTTCGAGAATAGAATTAACTCTTTAACCAACGTTAGCAATTGAAAACTAATTTAACTTATATTTTTTATCAGTTTCATTTGGTTAGCATATTCTATTTTCAGTTAGTGAGATTTTTCCATTTCAGTCAGTGGCAATACTAGATTAGATGTATCTTTTGTCCATATTGGGGACCTATAGTGCGTGTTGGGGCGGCCTAAATATATGTAAACTGCTCGTAGTAAATTAACTCTTGTAATTCGACAGTATACTTTTATTTTTGTGAATTTATTGTATATTATTTGTCATACCTCAAGATAAAAGTGCAACTATCTATTGTGTTTGTACTTTTTGTTTAAATGTAATTTTCTTCAATAAGGAATTTATTTATTTAAATAATTGGTGTTAAATTTGTTTAGTATATTTATTGCAAATGTGACAAAATGCGAGCGCTTTAACCTCAAGAGCTTGTTGTACCCTTGACTTGAACCAGTATAAACACTTATAAACCCTTGAGCTTGTTTGTCTTAAGGCAGTATAAATGGGTAAGTATATGTACTTACATATGAAGTTGTCATTAATGGATAGCCTTCAGTTCACAACAGATGGGTAGGTCATTCGATTAAATATCGAATAGCGTATTATAGACTACCGATTCCAGCTCTTCATTTTGTAACATAATAAAAATGGAACTATGTGTAAAAAATAACAACTTTTCTGCAGTTCACGACAAAATATAGTAACCTATCTCCGCAAAGCGCTGTATGGTGGCTCTTGTATGTTGTGCAACATATTACTATTAAATCAATTTTGATCTAAAAAATATAAAGTAAACTTTAACAACAAATCCTAGACCTTAAAAGGCAAACGACCAAAATAAGACTTAAACCCGAACAAAATAACGTCAATTAAAAAATGCAGACTCCAAAAAGTAACCAGCAAATGTAGGGTTTGAACTCGGGACAGCATGATCGTGAGTCCGATTCTCTAACCATTGGTCCACCATGGCAAGTGGAACTTTCAGAAAGTTACAATTTAACAAGCTGTGATCCTCTATATGCTAGTTGAGTAGTCGACTACGATAATCGGTAGGCTATAATACGATAGTCGATATTTAATCGAATGACCTGCCCATCTGTTGTGAACTGTAGGCTATTCGTCATGGATGCTCAAACAACATCCTGGAGAGCAATACCTCAGTTCTTGTTTGTAATTCATTATGATTGTTTCTCTATTTAAAATATTATTGCAAGATTGGAGAAAAATTAATTTTGCGACGTTGCAGGATCATAAATCCCTCCCCTTCTTCAGGTGCAAAAATTGCAAGAAAATAATAAGATTATTGGCAGATATCCAGAGATGCTGAAACAAATCGCAAAAAAGCTGCAACAGTGAAAGCAGACAATAATACCCCCGTCGCAGCAAACCTGCGTACTCAGCGAATTGCTAATGCATAATATATGTCTTAATACCACATAAAGCCGCATACCAAGTTTCATAAAAATATATTCACATATAAGCGATTTTAATGATTCTCCATAAGAATAACATTGTTAATGAGTACGTAGGTTTGCTGAAACAGGGAACACAAACAATTGGTTTTTAAGCAAATATGAATAGAATTTAACTAGGTGAAGCCACATACCAAGTTTCATCAATATTCAATCATAAATAAGCGCTATGTAACATTTTAGTTATTCTCCATAAGAATAACATGGGAGCTGAGTAAGCAGGTTTGCTGCAACAAGGGACACAAAATGGGTTTTTATGCAATTATCAATATAACTCAACCAAGTGAAGCTACATACAAAGTGTTATTAATTATGTTCATAATTAAGGGAGTCATTACATTTTACTTATTCCCCATAAGAATAACATGGGGGCTGATGAGTACGCAGGTTTGTTGCTATGGGAATAATAAACAAATCAATTTTTTGTGCAAATAGCAATATACCAGTACTACATGAACCCACATACAAAGTTTCATCAACATACATTCATAAATAATCGAGATATCAAATTTTATTTATTCTCCATAAGGATAACATTGGACAACGTACTGTGTTTAGCACTTTGAATATCTCTGCAACGGTTGGTTGTAGAATCACAATTTACACACCAAAATCATTGTTTTGGAAACTGAACAGATTGGTAAAAGCAAATGTGAAGTTTACATTAAAATGAACTGCGGAAAAGCCAAAAGCCTTTTTCCCATAAGATTAACATGGGAGTAGGTTTTTTGGATTTCCTCCGCAACCACTTAACCTAGGTTAATAATTCAAAATACTATATTATTTTTTTGAGATCTATAACATGGTGAAAACCAAAATTAATTTTTTTTAAATTTTAGGGTGAAAAATGCAAAAAACTGATTTTTGGAAAATTTAAAACCCCCATAGATCCCACTTTTTATTTTCGAACTTAAAGTCATGAATGTAATTTTACACATTTGAGTCAAATTTCATCGAAATCTGACGTTTTTTGCTCAAGTTATCGCATTCACGGACACACACACACACACATATATATATATATATATATATATATATATATATATATATATATATATATGTATATTTGAACGAATAGTATTTTGGCATCTGGGGACCTCAAAACAAAAAGTTATCATGGTCTCGGGCTTAAGTCTTACCATGAGACCTACGGTAATAGCAATGACTACATATACAATGACTACATATACAATATGTATATGTATTGTATATGTAGTCATTGGTAATAGCTTCTTCCCTATAGGGTAAATTCGCTAAAATCAGAGATAACTCAAAAATAACTAAACACAAAAACCACTCAGCGTGAAGACTCGAAGACTGGTAGCTCGGTGGCTCAATTCTGGCTCACAAACATGTCAGAACCAAAGAAGATAAGACAAATGTCATTCCAATTTGTCCTTCTTAAAGATCAGATAACCCATTATCACAACTACAAAATGCAGACGCCACGACGAGACGCCCCTTTATTTTTTACTACGATAGTTCTTTGTGTGCATAACCCATCCTTTACCCCAATCCCTTCTTAACTTGGCAATTTATCTTTTACTGCTTAATACTTTATTTCACTTGTGCCTGTGCACATTTATATACCACTAAAATACCACCACTACATTCATACAAAAATAGTTTTTTTCTATGAAAGAAAACATATTGTAAACATTTTGTTCCCGTTGTTAGCAAAACTGTATTGGTTATTAAAAAAATATGGTTATGTGTATTTATAGATAATTCCAACGACATTAAAATTAAAATAACAGGTTTTAAACTTTTTTGAAATGTAGCTCCTAGAATTTTAATTCTGACTAAGGATATTACATTTGTGAGCGTTTCAAATGACAAATCACTAGTAGTTGTTACTATCTAACGTTGACCTTTAGTTAGATAAATCGTTAAAATATAGCCCAATGACAAGTGGCAGCAGGTACCAGTAACTAAATGCCACAACATTATCGTATAAAATATTATTTTGCTTAGAATCGATCTAGCGAACCTCAGACTATGAGACGAGGTTTCATCAAAAACTAATTTTCTTAGATATCTTGCCAAATCTTTCCAATCAAGTATTTGTTTTTGTTTTTTTGGGGGGGTGACAGACTTGCTAAGTTTCTTCCATGTTTCTAATTAATTTTATATGTACTAGCAAATCCAGCTGTTCCAATTCCAGCATTTTTTTAGCGAATTTTTCCTATAGGGAAGAAGCTGCTGTATTACCGTAGGTGGCATGGTAAGACTTAAACCCGAGACCATGATAACTTTTCGTATTGAGGCCCCCAGATACCAAAAACACCATACGTTCAAATTTAGTATATATATATATATATATATATATATATATATATATATATATATATATATATATATTAACAACAATGAAGGTTACCTGTCGTTCCGTCAAAGGATCCAAATTCTATAGACATACACGCTGCAGCTGTTTCGAAGCTATTACTGCTTCATCTTCAGGCACTCAAAAACGTAGAATTTAGATCACAAACACATTATCCCTAAGTGGGTCGTCAACGAATAAAGTTCAACACTATAGTCCGCCGCAACCTAACGCTGGGCAGAGCCATCGGCCCGTAGGTAATCTGGTCTATTCAGTCCCCTCCTCGCCACCGGCCATAAATTATTGCCGCTTGGCTGAACGCGTGACTCACTAAGTGCACCGTACAGTAGGAATATGTAATATGTCTTATTTTTAGAAAATAAGGAAAACGAATGTTATATTTAGCATCGTGACAAAACCCTGATAAATTTGATATCAAACTTCACGAAAATCGGACAGTATTTAGGTCTACTTTGATTATTTAACTATTACACCTATGACAGGGTCATGACCCGTTCTTAAACAATCAACATTATTAATTACTAGCTGAGAACCCCTAATTACTAGTACATATTTTTAAGTACTGCACGTAACTAAAAAGTTTAATTCAGACATTAACACAATGAAAAAATACAGGGTAGGCCTAATACCCTCAAAACTTAGTGAAGTTATAGATATATCGCTCGATAATACTTTTGAAGAGTGACTCACAGTTTGTCAAAACAAACAAACAAACGGCATGCGGCCGTGTCATCCCTGTAAAGATGGCGATTTCTATTTCTCAAAATCGGTGATTTGTTATTTGACTCATTTTACTCTTTTTAATTAATTCATTCACCCTAGTATTTCAACATTGTCATTTATTTATTTTTTCGTGAGTTTATACTTCGTTATATTGTTTTTTATAATAATATTTCACATCTCAATCATATTATTGAAATTTGGTTAATCGTTGATTATTATTTCTCTGATATTATTTAATTGATTTGGTTTTGGCCTTTTTACAGCACCACCTATACATTTTACAGTTTAGTTGATTTATTAACTATGACTTATTTATTATTTTCGTATGTTTTTTAGTTTGTGTAAAAGCTTCTCTACAGTCTTAAAGTTAGTTTACACATAAAAGTACTAAGTCCCCGTAAAAATAAAAAAATACAAAAAAAGATTTTAAACACGCCTAGATATTTGTAAATGTTTCGAATATTTAGCCAGTCCACAGCCTGGAAAAGTGTGATGGAAATCATAGATAAAACAACTGGTTTAATTAAATAGGCAAAGTAAACATATACAAACGAATAATTATGTTCCAAAAATTAACAATTAAGTTATTTCTTTATGATCGGGTCACAAGCTAGACTTGGATGTAATAAATAAATTGTCATCTTGCCTTAAAAAAACGGGTCATGAGCCTGACATAGGTGTAAAAGTTAAATTTCTACTAGCATATTGGCATAATCAAAGTAGATCTAAAAACTGTCCGAATTTCGTGAAGTTTGATATCAAATTTATCGGGGTTTTGTCACGATGCTAAATATAACATTCGTTTTCCTTATTTTCTAAAAATAAGACATATTACATATTCCTACTGTACTGTGCACTTAGTGAGTCACGCGTTCAGCCAAGCGGCAATAATTTAGGGCCGGTGGCGAGGAGGGGACTGAATAGACCAGATTACCTACGGGCCGATGGCTCTGCCCAGCGTTAGGTTGCGGCGGACTATAAACATTTAGTTACTACAAAAACTTTGCCAAGTCACACACAACCGCCCCGCACGAATAACACGTCCGGACTCATCTCAAGTTCTACGTTTTTGTGTGCCAGAAGATGAAGCAGTAATATCTTCGAAACAGCTGTAAGGTGTATGTCTACAGAATTTGGATCATTTGACGGAACTACAGGTAACTTAAAACCTTCATTGTTGTTAAAACCTAATATTGAATGATCCGGTAGCCAAAAAATGAAGATATGTGTGTGTGTGTGTGTGTGTGTGTGTGTGTGTGTGTGTGTGTGTGTGTGTGTGTGTGTGTCCGTAAGCACAATAACTCTGTAAAAAAGGTCCAATCTTGATGAAATTTTGTGCAGACCTGTAAAGTAGCATTTATTGAACGAGTTCGAAATCCAGACGGATCGACCATCTGAAGGGCTATTTTGGGCGAGTTTTGTACCCCAAAAACGGTTTTCCTCATGTAATTTTTATTTACTCATAACATTTTTATTTTTATTAATAAAGTTATTAATTTTATTTTTATTTGAGCCATTGGATTACCCTAAAAAACAAACAATTTGGTGTTTTTATCATTGTTCTACATCAATTGGTTACCGAGATATTGAAAGTGCTACACACAGTACGTAGTCTAATGTTATTCTTATGGAGAGAAGGAAAATAAATATATTTCGCTTATTTATGAACGAAACGAAACTTGGTATTTGGCTTCATCTGGTTTTGATTTCTTGTTTTTTGCACAGAAAACCAATTTTTTGCCGATGAATCTCGTGGCAGCAAACCTGGGTACTCGTTATTCTTATGGAGAATAATTATAATCTTATATATCGCTTGTTTACGAATGTATATGGGTGAAACTTGGTGTGTGACTTCACCTAGTTCATTTCTATTGATATTTCCATTCAAACCTATCATTTTGCGTTCCTTGTTGCAGTAAACCTGCGTACTCACCCCCAATGTTATTCTGTGGAGAATAATTAATATTTTTAATATCGCTTATTTTCTTAATTAAGACATAATTTATATATATATATATATATATATATATATATAATTCATTGGACATTCGCTGAGTACGCAGGTTTGCTGCAACGGGGGTATTGGAATATCTAGCTACTGCCTTGTAAGTTTGCATTGAGATGCCGTTCCAGAGGTTTTCTTAAAACAGCTGATCTTGCTTCTGTACGGTTTGTTAGTATCAACAGCTGATGTTAAATGTTCAATTACATGTATTTTTATTCTTCCACAAGATTAAAATTGGAACTTTGAAACCCAAGGGGGCAGAGCCCTGACGGTGGACGTCTTCCCCCCCCAAAAGGCACATCTAAACACCAAGGTCTTCCAAATAACACATCAACCATGTTTTTAAACCTAATAGTTTCGCTGGTAGCCCGTTCACAAAAGTCGCCTATTTTGCTTAGTAAGATGATGATAAGTGTCTTATGAAGAAATAGATTAGGCGTTAAACACGTTCAATTTTTATGTCACCCTCATGTTTGTATGTACTGTACGGAGATGACCTGATGGCCAGCTGCGATCAAGCGCAAGTCCCCCCTCGGCTACTGTTCATACACTTGTTATTGACACAGCCAACCTAAAATCTGTCAATCTATACAAGGTGATTGGGACATGGTGTAAAATGTTATTGCGAAAAATTATTTATAACTTTTAGTATTAATATGTATATTAGACTAAGTCTTTTCCATCTAAATAAATGAGGCCAAGAAAAAATATTTTAGGATTTTTAAAAGAAAGTCGTTATAATTCATAAAACATTGTTTTGACCAATGATATTAATGTTTAATCTTGTCCAACTTTTATTTCTGGCAGTACTTTAAATTTCCTTAATAATTAAAAAAATTATATTTAAGTTAATTGATTTAATAACCGCTTTCATTGAGATATCATGGAAGGAATTCCGTTTATCTATCTCTTTACAATTGTTTTACTTCAGATCTAATCAGTGTATTTAAAGAGTTTTTAATTTTATTTTGTGATCGTAGCTATAATTTAATTCTGAGAAAACTAAATTAAACTAATTTGAAACTGCTTTAAAATTATTATTAGTGAATTTCCTTTGGAAAGTGAACTATTAGCATGACCCGCACGGTGAAACTTAAGCCCGGGACCACCATAGAAGTTCCTAACGTGACCCCCGGAACACGTTTTGGGGGGTCGTTCTAAATTATATATATATATATATATATATATATATATATATAGACATATATATATATATATATATATATATATATATATATGTGTGTGTATGCACTCTAGCGGTCACATTTTTTGTCCGATTTACTTCAAATTTGGTAGGGACATTCCTTTTTGTAATCAGTTGGACAAGTTCGTTGGGCAAAACAATCGGAAAACTCTAACCCTCTTTTTTGGGGATTTTAAATTTTGAAATTTGAGTTTTTGGGCCCAAAAAGGGTCAGACAAGCCCTAAATGTAAGATTATAGGATAAGAGGTTATAGAACGTAAAAAGGCGAAAATTGTAAGCCCCCCTCATCATTCTAGCACTAATACTTACCGAGTTATTAAATAAATTAAAATTGAGTAAACACAGTACGTTGTCTTATGGGGATTTTACATTGGAAAAGGCTGTTTTTCATATATTGATGTAGTTTTATCACTCCTAACACCCCATACCGATTTTTGATCCTGATGGTACATCCTCCTAAGCTTACAATTCACATCATTGCCATCCCAATACTGCATTTAAATAGAACCAGGTGCATCAGAACAGCCAAAAAACTGAATATTTTCCATTTTGCTAAAAATGTCACAATTTTTTTAAAACCCGTTATTTGATTTTTGAAAGTTTTTACTGGGGAAATTCACTTTCCTAACGTCAGCGTGCTGCGTGCGTACTCGTTATTAATTACCACTGTTAAAAATTCAAGTAACGGTGATATTTTTAATAGAACATGATTAATTTTATTTTCATAAACACTAAACCCAATGTGTAGTAAGTATATAATTTGAAATGGTATTTAATGGGACAGTTTTTTCCTATGTTTGGCAGCATTTAAAAATAATACGTACAAATAAATATATTAAAATATCGCTCGTGTTTATTTGCTAAAATTACGTTTACATTTATAGAATGTTTTTATAACTATTAGGAATACTTAATCTCCATTAAAGTGGTGTTATTTTATATAAAATCTAAACTACTTTCAAGCATTGTGAAAGTAAAACTTCATAATAATTGATCGAATTAATATTTGTTGAATCATGACACCACAATATAAAAAAATCACATTATATTTTTTCTTTGCCATACCCTACTGGTTTGGTTAGAAATGTCTAATATGCATATTCGAATAACGTATTTTTACCAAAATAATTTTTTCACACCAAGTCCCAATCACCCTGTTTAATGGTGTTTAACGATCAGCTTTGATAAAATCGCGCAATAAAAATCTATCCACTTTGCCTAAGGCACAAGTAAGGAAGGATCGTGGTGAAGGTAACTTTCCCTCACTGTAGGGTTACCAGATATTGTGGGGCCAACACAGGACAGTTGGATCGATGTACGCCCCAGTCGCTCAATAGTGTTGCAGAATCTATATAAATAAAATTATAGTTTTGTCTGTACATTTCTTAGAATGAAATTCTTGGTTATTTTTTCGTTTCATAGGTCAGAGAATCCGAATCAAGCCTTATCTCAATTTCTTTCTGTTTGTCGGTTGGTTGGTTGGTAACCAACCAACCAACTCTGCATCACACCACACCTCTATCCGCTTTTCACGCAAAAACGAGAGGACTGTTACGGCTGAAACTTATTTTATGTATTGGATGCATATATGAGAAGGTTTTAGACGGATTAAAACTAGCATAAGTATTTTTGAAATTAAACAGCGAGCTCTTAAAAAAACTAATTTTATTTGATTTCGACTAAGTTTGTCCGCTTTTCACGCGAAAACTAATTAACAGATTGCGACGAAACTTTTTCACTGTGTTCTATAAATGCAGTGGAAAATTTTAGGCTACTTCAATTTGTAAATTTCAACCTGGAGATTGAGTAGATCTACTGGAGACAACGATGATTCTGACACGGATGATGGTCTACAGCTGGAACCTAGCAATAACGAATTAAATTATTTGGCTACAAGTCTGATGAGCAGGTACGACCTTCCACTAATAATATTTGATTTCGACTAATTCTGTCCGCTTTTCACGTGAAAACTAATTAACCGATAGCAACGAAACTTTTTCACTACAGAAATGTAGTATAATAGATTTTCACTTGCATAGAAATAGATTAAATTGAATATTTCAACAGATTTAAATGCTAAAAAAATACAGTACACTATTAGTCACAGCTGTTAGTTCAACTTCTCGAATGAAATTATATAATAACAATATTTTAACATCAGTATCGAACAGGAATCAATTGGGATGAACAGATAGGAACGGAAATAACAAAAAAACACGCGAACGAAGTTGCGGACACCAGCTAGTAGACAATAAAAGAAACATTAAAATGAATAAGCTATTATAACATGTTGGTATCGGACTATCATTTTAGTAGTACGTAGATCACGACAAACTTTCTGCTAACTGCGTTTGCCAACTTTTGTCTTTTTATGTCAAATTTACCTTGTTGCTCCACAAGAAATCTTAGTTTGAGATGAAACACGCGATTGCGAATTAATATTGCTAAACTTTTGTTACTTATTCGAGATAATATTTATTATCATTAAAAATCTAAACCCCGGACAAGTAGCAACCCCGGACCGGACACCGGACAAAGCCTCAAAACCTAGACGTCTGGAAACCATACCTCACTACTCACTACCTTATTTACTATAGCTGGCCATCAATTCATATTAATACAATCCCTCAACTCTTGATGATCATCCAACAGTTAATTTAAACGGCCTTTCACATACTTTGAAAAAACTGCATCCAAGACCTCGGGGAAAGCAGGAAGCACCCTCGCAATGGCTGTGGTAGTGTGGTGTGTGGCAGTGTATAGCGGCTGCGGTGGCGATTGTCCGTTGACATCTCACTACCGCGACACCTGGCGGTGAATTATCGAACACTCGGCTGACAATGGGGATACATATGTAGCAGACTGACCTCCGAATATATTACACTTCTCCGCCATGAATCACACTCTCTGCTTCTGCTTCTGCTTCTACTTTCCATATCTTATTTATTTGTTTCCCCCGGAACAGCGCCGCGACGCCCGCCGCACGACAGCCCCAGCTAGCTCTCCCAGGCTCGTAGCACGACTCGATGTTTTATTCTCCTCGTATGCAAATTGTTTATTTTATTGTCGATGACAAGATTTGTTTGGGAACGATTAAAACTTGCCGTGACTTTCTACTGTGACACGGTGAACATCTGTTGACCTACAGATCTCCATGTTGGGAAGTCGAGTTTGTAGGGTAGCGAGTAGGACACGTCCAATAACTTTGGATCTCGGCTAAAACAATTGTTTTTTAACATAATTGTATTAGGCTTTGCCTAAATTTCTAACAGAAACAGTCAGTGTTAGTAAATTCAGAGATTCATTTTTTGTTGTGTCACGCAATTTCTATGATGTGGACAGTTTGCTAGACCACATGAAGCACTGTGACACTGTGAAGCTCCTGGAATCTCTTAAAACAATATACCACAAATAATTCCACCATAACCTAACCAACAACCTTAAGTGGCCAACTATTGTGATGGGCACTTTGACCTGTCAAACGCCTTGGACGACAAGGCCTACACGGACGGAGAAACCAAGTATCCAAGTAAGTAAGTAATGACTACAATGCTCTTCTTTGTTTGAAATTTATGTTGGCGATGGTGAGTTTATGTTATTTAAGAAACTAATGTGAACATTTTCCATTATTAGTTAAAGAGAACAAGTTTCTCGACGTTTTAGAAACTGGAATCTGGCCCGTCTTCAGGTGAGAAGAATACATAGACCATAAAAAAATATGTGTTACAATCCAGACAAAGCAGGGAAAGAACAAAACCACAATAAAACTAAAACAGATAACTGTAAAGGCAGTCAAAAAATAAAACTTAATAAAACACAAAAGCTAAACGAGACAGCACAACTGCTCACTGTGTGGGAACTCGGGTGCAATACTCTCTTTGTAACTCAGATTCCAAAAAGATAAATGCGACTGAATTTTAAAGGAATTTGTTGAAAGCATAAAAATTGGTAACTCACTACTTAATGTCACATAGACCGAGTTTAAGGTGTGACAATGAGTTAAATGCTCGTGACTAGAAAACTTATCTTTTTTAAGCCTACGTTTCTCAACCTTCACTTGAGGTCTACAATAATTACCATCTGTGTCTATGAAGGCTAAATAGCTAAATAGGCTGACTCGACTAAACCATCGATGTATTTTAAAAGGTATAGCAGTTAGTGAATCCCTCTAGTCCTTAGAAAAATGTAAAACCGAATATCATTGCCATGAATGATATTTCTATCAAAGCTAGCATAGAGGTTAGCGCATTCGATTCGTCTAAGAGGTCACGGGCTCGATTCTCGGGGTGCCCACAAGACGAGAGGTTTGAACCGTTGTCCTCTAACAACGTCAAAATGCCACTGGCTTAGACAAGCAAAGAAAAACAATCATGATCTCATCATCACCTGCGAAAGGCAGAGAAAGAAATCATAATTACTGCAATAGAAAACTGCCGTGATGTTGATACATCTGTATGCCCGCGGATGGATAGAAAGCTTTATTAGGTTTGATCTATGTTCCCGGCTAATGTATTGTTTCAAATTACTCGAATATTGGAAGAACCTTTTTAACATGGTCACTCATAAATTAAAAGTACAGTATGCTTCCTTAGTGAAATATGTTGTAGAATCAACCGTTGAAAATGTTTACAAAGAGCTCGTAAGTTTGACTGATCTAAATTTTATTGGCGTTGACACTAATTTTGTAGTCTTAAAAAGACAAACACTGGCATAATTTCATGTAAATCCTCATCAGTAAAATTAAATGTTTCTTATAATAGAAAAGCTATGTTTGTGTTTTTGTGTCGTTCTGCGCCTTTCCGTCAGAGGCGCAGAACGACACAAAAACACAAACATAGCTTTTCTATTATAAGAAACATTTAATTTTACTGATGAGGATTTACATGAAATTATGCCAGTGTTTGTCTTTTTAAGACTACAAAATTAGTGTCAACGCCAATAAAATTTAGATCAGTCAAACTTACGAGCTCTTTGTAAACATTTTCAACGGTTGATTCTACAACATATTTCACTAAGGAAGCATACTGTACTTTTAATTTATGAGTGACCATGTTAAAAAGGTTCTTCTAATATTCGAGTAATTTGAAACAATACATTAGCCGGGAACATAGATCAAACTTAATAAAGCTTTCTATCCATCCGCGGGCATACAGATGTATCAACATCACGGCAGTTTTCTATTGCAGTAATTGTGATTTTTTTCTCTTCCTCATTTTTATAGGAATGTTCCAAAGCCTGGTCTTGTTACTGTTAAAATTTTGTAATTACTTTCAAAGCTCGTAGTTACAAAAGAATATCAAGGTTGTACAAAGGAAACAGCATTCTGGTAGATGAGACCCCACCCTACACCCTCCTGCTGACTGTGCCTTTGATATGAAATCGATATTGTATATTATATATACATATATAAATTTGGGGTTCCACAGGGACCAATTTTAGGCCCCATTTTATTTTTAATATATGTTAACAAATGTAACTCATCATTACAATTTTGTCATCTTATACAACACGCAGATGGCACTACACTGTGTTTTAATGAAAAACCTAAATCAACATTAGAAATAAATATGTTTCAAGATTTAAACTCTTGTGTAATATTATTTTCTGATATGAATTTAAATGTTAATTTTCCAAATACATGAGTTTTAGTTGTAAATCAACAGTTGAATGTAATCCAACTATTATAATTGACAATATTGAAATTGAAGAAGTTGATAATATGAAATTCCTTGAAATATTCTTGGATAAAGAATTTACATGGAGTTTTCACATAGGTTATATTTGTTCAAAAATATCATCTGAAATTGAAAAGTTTTGTTGAGGCATTTGAAAAAATATTGCCCTTTAAACATTCTCTTTATGGCTTATTGCGGACTAATTTACAGTCATTTATCGTATGGGACAATGATTTGGAGCGCATGTTTAATAAAATATTTCAAAAGATTATTTGTTTTACAAAAAAACCAGAGGAATAATTTGTAATTTAAATAAAAGAGAATCGTGTAAAGACACTTTCAAGAGAATGCCTCACCCTACTATGTATTTGCATATTGGAAACAATTTACTTTTTATTTCCACATTTGAATTAATGTGTGATAGGGATATTAAAAAATATGACACAAAACCAAGTAATAAATTACGCTCTCAGAGATTAAATTTATTCCAAAATCTTCCATCTTAAGCAGGAGTTAGGCTCATTAATTAATTTACCAGCGGAACTACAAAATTTGAGAAATTCTTCATCTTTAAAATATCTTTAAATTAAATGAATATCTAATTGAAAATAAATTGTATACAGTTTATACAATATACAGATCATTCTAAAAATGTATGTAACAGAGCGATAATTTAACAAAATTGTTTACTATTGAAAATTTAACCAACAATTAAATAATAATTGAGAACAGATTAAACTAGGTTTTGCAATATTATTTTATCATGATTACCGTAGTTCACTTCAAATTTATTTGTCAACTTTAACATTGCTAAACATAATATATTCAGCAATATTTTTGTTGTAGTGGCAACAAAAATATTGATAGCTCTGTGCGGAGCTTTGTGTAGCTTTTATAATTTTGTACCTTGTAGGTTCATAGCTATAACTTAAGATATACCAAGGACTCATCTACGTTTCTCAAGTTCATCTCTTCTGTATGTAAGTAAAAGTTGTCGATCTTCTCCAATCGGCCATCCGCCACCCTCATGTTTATTTACGTGTGACGTACGGCGCAGGCGCGACCCGCGAGCGGTAGTCATGCGCAGTGCGGTATGTGCGGTCTGTTATCTGCGCATGCGCCGCGCGTTGCGTGTCCCGGCGACCGGTAAGCCACACGATCTTGTCTCGACGACGCATTTAAAGCAGTTCTCATGAATACCCGCGGCTAACAATGCGACGGTGGGATTTTGTTTTGTTTAGGTGTAACTAGATTTATCCCCCGATCGGCATGACGGTTATTATTGGGATGGCAGTTGTTGTCGTGACTGTTGCACACGAGTCACTCGATAGAGATAAGCTCCGGGTGGCCTCCCCCCCCCCCCGGTACAAATTGGACTACGCAGTCATGCGCGGAAACTGCCCCCAGGCCCGCGCGGTGACGCTGCACGCTGCACGGCACGCATCATCGGGCTATTTATATGAGCGGAATTTACCGTGGTTCGTGCGCCCTTGCATAGTAAAATTGCCATTCTTTTCTGTTCTGCCGTAAAATTTTGCCTTGAGGACCGTGATCTGATCTTCAAGAATCTGCAAAATGTCAAGCTCGGTCTGGTATGTACGTGGGAGACCCCCCTACAACTGTCGTAACTGTTCAAGGACTTGGTCATTGTTTGGTAAGATTTGGCTTTTAAAACTTTTAAGCTCACAAATTTAAGTTTTATAAAGCTGTAAAAGTGTTGGCTTCTTTTGCTGAATAGCTTTGTTAAAAAACGCACAGTTAAGTTAATTTTGTATCAATTAAAAATATTCATATCAAGAAAAAACAAACAAACAAATTTTAGATTATTCAAACTCAATTTTTTTTAGTTTGGAGCGTACTTTTTAAAACTATTAGTATTTAGGCTCTCCAATATTGCTGGATAATTAAGGTCGTATGTAAACCTGTACGAGATTTAAACCTCAAACCGTTTTCAAAATGTTCCTCCACGAAAAACCCCGTGTGCACAACTCTCCTCGGCGCGACGTCGGAAATAGCTGAGGAATGTTGTGTTTTTGCTTGTAATCCCTTTTATTTCACGAACCTTATTTCCGAGCTGGCTCGGCGTCCCGACAAGTCACGCTAGGGCCAGCCGCTAGACGAAACTGCAACTGATAGTTTGCCCCAGTTCTCGCTTACTCGCTATAGCTCCTCTAGGAACAGGAAGCTAGTTTTAAGACTCCAATCTTGTTACGCCTTCTGGATGTCGTTACTTGATGCACGATGTTAATGAACAAGTTTTAGGATCTAAATCTTTTCGGCGAAATCCAGGCTACTTGTAGAAAACATTCTGATATAACTTTTGAACTAAAGTTTTACACGCAGCAATATTTTACAGATATGCAGGGGAGCCCATGGGGGGGAGGGAGGGGGGTTGATAGCGCGGGTTGCGCTATAAAATTGTACCGTATTTTGGGGGGGACTTTTCGATTTTAGCACCTCAGTGTAATCTTGAATTAAATCTTTTAATCTCTGCTCTCAGGAAACCACATGTTAATCAAGGTTCGTAGACATTTCAGACCACGTGTGCTGAGTCGATCTACTTAAGGTTTTCTACTTAACCGGAAGAGACCTCGTAAAAACAGCTGGAAGGTCACGTGATCACCAATCCAATCTGCAGTGTTGCTGGAAACACGATATTTATCGTACGACTACCATATTTTCCTCATCAGTGTAATTATAATTAACATTGTTTAGCTGCTTACATTCTATGATAAGCTGTTATTTTATGAAACTAATATATTGTTTTGATTTATTTGTATAATTAGATTAATCGATTAAGGGTTTAAATGTTGTTTCTTCGTGTCCAGTGACAATTTTAAAATAACTGTACCATTATTATACCCTTAAGGTTGGCCACACTTTATGGTATGTTGTCGATTTACGAATCAGCTGGACGCTCTCGTAAGACATCTTTGGTGCGAACATTACTCTTATGTAAGTAAGCACATCTGGACTGAAAGCTCTACGAACCGTGCATGCTAATAACCATAAACAACATGAGTATTTACTTTGACGGTTCATTGATTGATTATAAACAGCTGTTACAATTCTTTTGATTTGATTTGAAACTCCATAAGCCCAATGTTAATTTTTAGCGAATTTCCCATATAGGGAAGAAGCTATTACCGTAGTCGGCATGGTAAGACCTAGGCCCGGGACCATGATAACTTTTCGTTTTGAGGTCCCCGTGAGCACGATATACTCCGTGCTCGTAACTATATATGTGTCCGTGAGCACGATAACTCTCGTAAAAATTATCCGATTTTGACGAAATTTGGTATAAACATGTAAAGCAGCATTTATGACTTTAAGTTCGAAAACCAGACAGATCGACCTATCCGAAAGGGTATTTTGGGGGGGTTTTGTACCCCAAAAATGGGTTTTTTGAATTTTTTACAAATAATTTTTGAAAAAGTCAAATTTTAGTTTTGACCATTCGATTCAGCTTAAAAAAACACATAATTTGGTATTTCGATCATTCCTCTACGTCAATTGGTTACCGAGATATTGAAAGTGCTAAACATAGTACGTTGTCTAATGTTATTCTTATGGAGAAAAAAAAATTTTTTATCTCGATTATTTATCAACGTATACTGACGAAACTTGGTATACAGCTTCATCTCGTTGAGGTCTATTGATATTTTCTCCAAAAAATTGTTTTTGCATAATTCTCCCGTAGCAGCAAACCTGCGTACTCAGGCCCCATGTTATTCTTATGGATAATAATTAAATGCTCTGTCTCCCTTAATTATGATCATAAATTAATAAAAACTGGTATACGACTTCACCTAGTTGAGTTATATTGATATTAGCATAAAAACCAATTTTTTGTGTTCCTTGTTGCAGCAAACCTGCGTACTCAGCCCCAATGTTATTCTTATGGAGAATAATTAAAATTGTATATATCGCTTATTTGTGAATATATTTTTATGAAACTTGGTAAGTGGCTTTATGTAGTATTAAGACATTTATATCTCCATTGGAAATTCGCTGAGTATGCAGGTTTGCTGCGACGGGGTATTTATACTTTTCATTTTCGTTTTTTTGCACTATTTGATTTTTCCTGGGAATGAGAACTGTCTAGAACTTATTTTTATCCCATAAATTAGTTATTTCCAAAATTTAAGAAAATCGTTGGTGCCGTTATTGAGATCAGTGTCGCAAACAAGCACGCAAGCAAGAACGGCCGGACGCACGCAAACATTTCTCATATTATAGTACCTGGGGGCCCAGCTTTGCTCGAGGGAAGGCCAGTCAGTTTGTTTAGATGACTTGGAGTAATATTTCACCACTTTTCCCTACTGATAATCGGATTTTTATAACTTATTTTCCACTTTTCTACATTTTTAAGGACACTCCAGTTGTTATTTATAACTCAATGTCCCTTTGATTTATTTTGCTACTCTATATCCTAGTCCTCTGTCTAGAGGGGTCCCCGTATCCATTTTATGTATAGTCAAACATCCTGTTGGATCATGTAGGTACTACCCCTGTTATAATTTTTCACGAGGGTGCTTGCCTGACAAAGTGGGCATAAGCTCAGAATCCGCCATTTTTAAAATGGCGGAAGCAGAAATGACATGACACTCTTAAATCGCTTGTATCTTTGAAACGGTAATATATAGCAACTTACACAACATTACAAGAAACGTTTTATACAAAACAAGGAAGAATTTTTACACTTACAAAAACTTTTTAGACGTTATATCTTTGGCGATATTAACCCATTTCTGCAAAATTGTCATGCAAATTTCTCTCTGAAGGCAAACAAATAGTTATATCTCATAAACGGTGACATTTAGCGAGTTTAATTTTATTATAAAAATTATTCTTTGTAAGTCAAGGAACAACGTTTGTATCTACATAAATGCTATACAACTTGTAGTTTCTGAGATATTAACGAAATTGTGCCGGTTTATCATAAAGCTTCAAACTCTGTTGGTAAGCAATTTTAGTTACACTGTGTGTACTTTGACCTTTTATAGTAATTTGGTTCTATTTTGTTTAAAATTATTCCTCTGCTCATTTAGGAGGGAGCCTATGATAAGGTTTATTGCCTAAAAGTAGCCGTTTTCGGGATAGTTGCCGAAAAATAGAAATGTGTAGGTATATTAGTAATAATTATTGTCTGTGATATTTACCGTAAGTGTTGTATACTTAGCAAAACAAATTTAACTCAGGATTTTCTGCAGTAAATAATGTTTAATGAAGGATATTACCTAACAGACGTAATGCTAAATTGTAAGTTGTTACAATAGAGTACAAGAATACAACAGCAAGGGATGTTGTTGATTACTTAATATTGTATGCGTTGTGGCAGTCTAAAACGGAAAAAACTATTGCATTTACAAAATGAGCAACATGCTAAGCCAGCTCTAACGCTCGTGCAGCTTTGTTTGACACATTTTGCAGTTGCAGCCTTCTATAAGATTATTTGGGCAAAGTTGAAGCTCATGCGTATAGGAACCAATCAGTTTCTACCATCATTGAAACCAAAAGAAAGAGGGTCGAGATATAAAATTATTTCTTTTGAAGTATTTCAAAAGCTTATTTTGATGAAAATTTAGAGTAACAGAGTACAAAAGTAGGGTCTTGAATGGGTCTGATAAAGGAACTTTCAAACAATTAACTTGGAAGTTAGTGCAGAATAATGCTCGTAGGATATGCTGTCTTGTAGCCCTGCTGGTTGGAGGAAGATCTTCAATGCTCTTGTTCTTGTAGTGGCAGTACGTCCATTACCTTAGTTCATCTATATTTTCACAAAATTAATCTTTCTTCCACACACTTTACAAGATACTGCTCTGCTTGTTCTCCAGTATCTTCAATCTCTTTGTTCTCCACTTTTCCGAAGTTCCTTAGGTAAGTACTGGGCTCAACCTTTAGGGCAGCACGTTTTTATCCGAACTTGCTTGTATAATCACTACCTGTTAACATGTGGAGTGCTGGAAGAACTAAGCAGAGATCATTGCCAAGTCGGTTTGCCAAAATATGAATTGGCACATAGCGTGTAGTTCCTGCAGACCCCAGCCGCATCCAGAGCTCCTTTAAACCTTTTAAGAAAAATCTGTCCATAAAGTATAAGGCCAACACTACTACATCAGTATCCGATGAAAGAATAACAATCTGTTTGATCCCTTCTTCGTTGGAACGCTTAACGTGTGACATCCTTGCAATCCTTGCATCCGCTTCTTCTATGTTGGAAAAAGACAACTCCCTGTGGTCTTGTGTTTTTCCATCGTTTTGCCTTGATGTGCATATTGAAGATTTATTTCCTGTATTTATATCCTTCATTAAACATTATTTACTGCAGAAAATCCTGAGTTAAATTTGTTTTACTAAGTATACAACACTAACGGTAAATATCACAGATAATAATTATTACTAATATACCCACACATTTCTATTTTTCGGCAACCATCCCGAAAGCGGCTACTTTTAGGCGATAAACCTTATCATGCCTTAGGAGCCTTAGGAGGCTCCCTCCTAAAAGAGCAGAGGAATAATTTTAAACAAAATAGAACCAAATTACTATAAAAGGTCAAAGTACACTGTGTAACTAAAATTGCTTACCAACAGAGTTTGAAGCTTTATGATACACCGGCACAATTTCGTTAATATCTCAGAAACTACAAGTTGTATAGCATTCATGTAGGTATAAAAGTTGTTCCTTGATTTACAAAGAATAATTTTTATAATAAAATTAAACTCGCTAAATGTCACCGTTTATGAGATATCTAATTTTTTGCCTTCAGAGAGAAAATTGCACGACAATTTTGCAGAAATGGGTTAATATCGCCAAAGATATAACGTCTAAAAAGTTTTTGTAAGTGTAAAAATTGTTCCTTGTTTTGTATAAAACATTTCTTGTAATGTTGTGTAAGTTGCTATATATCACCGTTTCAAAGATACAAGCGATTTAAGAGTGTCATGTAATTTCTGCTTCCGCTTTTTAAAAGCTTTTGAGCTTATGAGCTCTGAGCTTATGCCCACTCTGCCAGGCAAGCACCCTCGTGAACAATTATAACGGGGGTAGTACCTACATGATCCAACAGTGTGTTTGACTATACATAAAATGGACACGGGGACCCCCCTAGACAGAGGACTAGTAATCTTCACTCAAATCTTTTGATCTCTGCTCTCAGGAAACCACATCTTAAAAACCATAGACAACATGAGTATTCACTTTGAGAGTTCATTGTTTGATTATAAACAGCTGTTACAATTCTTTTGTTTTGATTTGAAACTCCATACGCCCAATATTAATTTGTTATCATTTTTATTTTTTTTTTAGCGAATTTCCCCTATAGGGAAGAAGCTATTACTGTAGGTCTCATGGTAAGACTTAAGCCCGAGACCATGGTAACTTTTCATTTTGAGGTCCCCTGATGCCAAAAACACCATTCGTTCAAATTTATATATGTGTGTGTGTGTGTGTGTGTGTGTGTGTGTGTGTGTGTGTGTGTGTGTGTGTGTGTGTGTGTGTGTGTGTGTGTGGGCGCGCGCGCGCGCGTGCGTTTGTCCGTAAGCACGATAACTCTCGTAAAAAAGATCCGATCTTAATGAAATTTGGTACAAATGTGTAAAGTACCATTTATTTGAACGAGTTCGAAAACCAGACGAATCGCATCATCCAAAGGGGGGGTTTTGTACCCCAAAAATGGGTTTTTGGGGTTTCCACATGTAATTTTTACTTAAATCAACTTTTAATTGAATTCAGCATTAAAAAAATAAACAATTTGGTATTTTGATCATTGCTCTACGTCAATTGGTTACTGAGATATTGAAAGTGCTAAACACAGTACGTTGTCTAATGTTATTCTTAGGAAAAAAAGAAAAATTGTATATGTCCCTTGTTTATGAACATAAACTGACGAAATTTGGTATATGGCTTCATCTAGTTGTGGTTTATTGTTGTTTGCACAAAAAGATTTTCGCTTATGGTTCCCGTAGCAGCAAACCTAGGTACTTGGTCTTATGGAAAATAATTAAATTGTTATATATCGCTTATTTATGAATGGATATGGATGAAACTTGGTATGTGACTTCATTAAGATGAGTTCTATTGATATTTGCATAAAAACCCATTATTTTGTGTTCCTTGATGCAGTAAACCGGCGTACTCATCCTCAATGTTATTCTTATGTAGGATAATTAATATTTTAAATATCCCTAGTTGATGAATATATTTCTTATGAATCCTGTTAAGTGTTTTAATGTGTTATGTTATATATTCATTGGAAATTCGCTGAGGATGCAGGTTTGCTGCGTCGGGGGTATTTTACATTATTTTATTTTTCCGGGGGATGAGACCTGTCTAGAACTTATTTTTATCCCAGACATTAGTTATTTCAAACATTTGAAGAAAAATCATTGGTGCCATTATTGAGATCAGTGTCGCAAGCAAGCAAGCACTGACGGACGCACGCAAACCTTACTCATATCAGTTTAGGGGATGACTCCTCCTTCTGGGGAGGGGGTAGTACAGGCAAAATATAATTCTGGTGGGGGGGCATCGCGCTATTGCCTTTGGCAGGATGGGCACCCCTGCGAATATGATTTAGGTTTTGTTACTTTTCAAACATTGATCGTATTTTTAACTCAAAATATGAAGAAGGAGCTTCAGTTCTCTGTTTCTACCTGCTTCCCCTTTGGTCAATGTTAACTTCCAAATCCTGCGTCCCCTCCTCAGAGAATTATCCAAATCACTTTATAAGACGCTGACGCAACTAGGACGAATATGAATGTATTATGAGTGTAGAATGGGTGAGATGCCTTGATACCCGTTAGGCCTAATTTATGTTTATCTTGAAGAATAAAGAAATGCATTGTGATTTCTGTGAGTATAATTTTTATAGCATAATAACAGTTTAATAAAAGCCTGAAATATTCTATATTTGTGCATTTTGTTATAGGTTAAACTAAATGTGGTACCAAAATACCAAAAACCGCCACCACTGAAATCGCTGGGTAGTTTTTCAATATATAAAATGGGCCATAAATAAAAGATTTCAGATATTCCGTTGAGGATTTTAAAGTTAACATTGGTCTTATGAGAGGAACAAAGGTAGAAGTAGAAGCAGGTGACTGGAGCCCCTTAGCGGCTTAGCAACTGTGCTAAAGTTTTCCATGCAGGGAAACAGGGAACAAAAATGTTGCCGACCCTTAGTGTCATAAAAATGTATCCATACAAACCCAAGTTTTCACTCAACGTGGCAATTTGCCCCCAGTGGACGATGAGTAAGAGCTAAGGGGGTGGCAGCGACTGTCCCTTCCTCACTTTTATTGGACGGGAAGATGAATAACGTTTGAGACATTAGTGTAGTGAGTTTGAGCTTCACTCAATTATTTTAATACATTTTAGCATTAATATTTCTGCTCCACTGCTGGCCTAAACCTAAATATTAATAGGTACACAATTGAAACGCCAAAATCTCAGTTACTACTGGACCCATTTACAAGATTTACGTGTCAAATTAAAGGGGATAATGCGCAGATTTACCGAATTCCCTCAGAATTCACATTCGTTCTTAGGGCGTTGAAGGGACCCCACAGCCCTTCAAATATTGCAATGTTAATCTTACAGAAGATAAAAAATCATTGAAATTGAGCATTTGACAGCAGTTGAGGGTTATATGACAAAACACTGTACAATGCAGAAGCAATCAGATCAGCTATTTTACGGTAACTTCTATAATGGCGTAACAAATTAAACTGCTCTAATTCAAGCAGCTGGATTTATTGCTAGTTATTTTTGTTAAACTTTCAATCTAAAAATTAGTGGGCCAGGAGTTACTACGAGACCATTACCCTTAACTTTTAATCTATTGATGATATTTGTAACCTATTTGTGGCAACCTTCTCAGTTATGAGGGACTACATTATTGATAGTGTAATCATTTTAAATCAAAATGCCTCCAATACCTTAAAAAACCCTTATAAGCATAAGACTTGGTGTGTGTGTTGAATTTTACCTCCAAAATAACATACTAAAAGTCCTGGGAAAAAACTTGTGCTACGGCCGCCTTCTTGGAAAATGGCGCCCAATTTTCTTGTTTTTGCTTATTACAGTTTTATTATTGATGAAAGAGCGAAACGTTTCAAATAAATGTTGTTTGAAATTAACAAATACATTATTCCGATTATTATCACATATAACCTAACGGTTTTCGAGTTATCAATGATTTAAATATATAAATACAGGCAGGGTGAGTCAGATCACACTTCCAGCATATATATAAGGGGGGGACTATAAAAACATCTAACACAATTATCTGAACTAAATTGCACATAGGAAGTCTATTAACAATATTCTTATCAAAATCTATAAACAGGGTTCTCAAAAACGAAGGTCATGAGTTATTTGAATCTGGAAATGTTCTAATATGAACATAATACAATTATACATCATTTTAAAGGTCTCGTAAAAAAACATTTTGGTGAAAACAGAATCCACTTATCTTTACCCGTTTCAAAATGGCGGCTATTTTTGTACAAAATATTGGCATTTACAAAGTACTCTCTGTATTTTCTAAACTAATAAATGTATCTTGTTTCTGATTAAAATTTTTTCCTCGTGATAAACTCAGCTTTACTCTGATATTATACATATGACAGTTGATTTAGAACAAAATAATTATTTGAATACATTTTTTTATTCTTATAAGAATATAAAATACATATAATTTTGGCCAAATCTATTTTAGTTTTTGGAAAATCCCTGTATACATGGTTTGCAGAGACATCATCAGCTGAAGAGGAAAGGAAAGAGGAAGCAGAGACTTCGTCTGGGGGGAAAATGCCAAACGTGAGGAGGGGGGTGTAGGTGGGGAAAAACAGGGCGGTGACCTGGATTTCTCAACCTTCATCCTAGCCACTCCTGAGAACTTCAGCAGCACGGAGAAGAAGTAGCAGATGCTGCTGGAGAGCGAGGGAGACACCACCCCTAAAAGGGTGAGTGGCGATGGAAGCCCTCACTAGGATTGCACAGGTGAACATTCACCACGCCAAGGGAGCCTCGGCCCTTGTGATGAAGAGGTTAGCCCGTGCAGGGTAAGCAATTGTACTGATCCAGGAACCCTGGGTCTGCAAGAAGAGAGTCATGGGACTGCACAGTAAGGACTCAAAGGTAATATGGGACACTAGGGAGGGTAATCCTAGGGCATGCATATTGATCAGGAAATACATATGTTGTTTATTACAGAATTTTTGACGCGGGACTTGGTGCCTGTAAGGGACATCAGTGCTCATTGAAGACACCCACCGTGACATTGTACTGGCCTCTGGATACTTCGATGCGGGGAGGGAATCAGCTCCTCCTGAAGTCCAAGGGCTGGTAGAGTACTATGGCAGGCTTGGACTGCCACTGGTCCTTAGATGTGACGCAAATGCACACCACACTATTTGGGCCAGTACCAACATCAACTCAAGAGGTGGGATTTTTTAGAATTTATTCTAAAAGTAGATTTCGATATCATAAATGTGGGGAGTGCACCCACTTTTGCTACCAAAAATAGAGAAGAGGTTCTGGACCTAACGTTAGGTAGTACTAGTATTAGGCATAGGATCAAGAAGTGGAGGGTATCTAGCAAACCATCTCTGTCAGATCATAGGATCATAGAGTTCAATCTGGATGGGACCATTGAGGGCAGTACCTCCAGTAGGAATCCCAGAAATACAAGCTGGGATAAATAAATAAATATTTTGAAATGCAACATGGACCAGCTTAACTCAAGGGTGGATAGTAACCTTGAGATAGAGGAGTCAGTGGGTGCCTTAAATGGGGCAATAATGAACGCATATGCATCTGTTGCCCCATCAAGGAAAAGGTAACCAACAGAGATGTCCCCTGGTGGAGCAAGTAGCTCTCCAGACTAAGGGCAGACACGCGAAGGTTGTTTAATAGAGCCAAGTCAGACGGAGGGTGGCAAAGGTACACCGATACTCTGCAGACGCTCTGCAACTAAGTAATAAGAAGGGCAAAAAGAAATAGCTTCAGGAAGTTCTGTGAAGATATTACCAATATTCCTGAGGCGGCAAGACTGCATAAAGAAATGAACAGAGGGAAGATGCAGGAATCGGTATCACTAATAACCCCAGATGGCAGCTAAACAGAGGATGAGGAGCAGCGTGCTCTTCTCCCACTAGAAACACACTTCCCGGGTAGCAAGCCAATGGGGGAGGGACTACCGAAGGAAGAATAAGTAGAACTAAGAAGACTGGGATGTGGTAAAAATAATCCTTTCCCCAGGTAGGCTTGAATGAGCGATCAACTCATTCCAACCATACAAGTCACCCGGAGTAGACAATATTTACTCTGCTTTACTACAAGAGAGGCAGAAAGAGATTATTCCACACCTGTTGGGAATAATGAGGAGCAGCCTAGCCTTGGGATATGTACCAAGGATTTGGAGAAGTGCAAGAGTTTCCTTCCAAAGGCTGGCAAGACAAATAATATTATGGAACCGAAATTGTATCGGCCGATAAGTCTTACATCCTTTCTCCTGAAAACTATGGAAAAGGCTGTGGATAAATACATAAGGGAGGAGTTACTGGAGACATCTCCCTTACATCCGCAGCAACATGCATACAGGACAGGTATAGGTCAACAGATACTGCACTGTACGAATCGACTAGTTGATGACGGAACGAAGTGAAGGAATCTATGTATTAGCAGAGATAATGATTCGTTGTCCGTCAGTATGTGGTCGTGTGTGTTCGGAATGTAATAACGTAAAAACGGCTGCATGTATCGTTTTCAGATTTTACACAACTGTTTTCCAATACATTTCACGCTTCCAGTTCAAAATTGAACACATTCGTTAAATTTTTTTTGTTAATTAACATTTAAAAGTTGTAAAATTTCCATAAGGTAAAGCATTGGACAAAAATTACTGGTTTTAAAGTACGAGATACTAATACAATATTGTTTCGTAATTACAAGATACTACTAAAATATGGTTTTATTCAAATGTTTTATGATTAAATAAACAATGTACTCTCCGTTTAACATGATTTAATTCAATTTATCAAAGGATTATAAAATGGTTATATTAAATACCCCCGACGCAGCAAATCTGCATACTCAGCGAATTTCCAATGGAGATATAAATGTCTTAATACTACATAAAGCCACTTACCAAGTTTCATAAAATTATATTCACAAATAAGCGATATATACAATTTTAATTATTCTCCATAAGAATAACATTGAGGCTGAGTACGCAGGTTTGCTGCAACAAGGAACACAAACAATGGGTTTTTATGCTAATATCAATATAGCTCAACTAGGTGAAGTCGTATACCAGTTTTTATTCATTTATTTTCATGATTAAGGGAGACATAGCATTTAATTATTCTTCATAAGATAACATGGGGGCTGAGTACGCAGGTTTGCTGCTACGGGAACCTTTGGCAAAAAAAATGTTGTTTAGCAAATATCAATAGACCACAATCAGATGAAGCCGTATATCAAGTTTCGTCACTTTACGTTCATAAATAAGCGAGATATAAAATTGTTCTTTTCCCTTTTCCTCCATAAGAATAACATTAGACAACGTACTGTGTTCAGTACTTTCAATATATCTGTAACCAATTGACGTAGAGAAATGATCAAAATACCAAATTGTGTGCTTTTTAAGCTGAATTCAATGGTAAAAACTAATATTTGACTATTTCAAAAGTTATATGTAAAACATTCAAAATCCCCATTTTTGGGGTGCAAAACCCCCCAAAATACCCCTTCAGATGGAGCGATCTGGCTGGTTTTCGAACTTAAGTCATAAATGTTGCTTTACACATTTATACAAAATGTCATCAAAATCGGATCATTTTTACGATAGTTATCATACTCACGGACACACACAACACACACACACACACATATATATATATATATATATATATATATATATATATATATATATATATATATATATGTACACACAGTTTCGAACGAATGGTGTTTTTGGGGTCTGGGGACCTCAAAATGAAAAGTTATCATAGTCCCGGGCCTAGATCTTACCATGCCGACTACGGTAATAGCTTCTTCCCTATAGGGGAAATTCGCTAAAAACTAATAAACTTTTTTACAAATAAAGGTAACGTTCTCCTGTAATGTGATGAATGTAAGTTAATAGTTTATTCCCTAGATTTCAGCAGCCATTTATTTCGTATTTACTTCTGCCAGCTGTGTTCTTTTGTCAGTTTATGATCAGTGGCGGATTTAAGCAATTGCCGCCTAAGGGCTATTAGGAAATTTGCCGCCCTCCCCCCCCACTATATAATCTATGTCCTTTTCGCCGCCCAGGTTTACCCACATGTTATATATCTTGTTTGGTTATTTTGTGACAGTATGTACAGAAGTTACGAATTTACTGAATGAATAAGTTTAAGAAATTGCTGTTATTTCCTAGTTGAAAAAACCAGTAAAACAATGTTTAATTGACTTGATTCACATCAACCACAGTTTAATATTCAATATAGCCTACTCAAAGACAATCAGCCCTATGGACAAATGTTGTTGTTAACAACAGTGAAGCAGTGCTACTTTTAATAACGAGAAAATCTTTCAACTAAGGCCTAAAATCCCTTCTTATACTTCATCAAAACATTAATTTTTACACCACCGCATTGCGATGACTACTGAAAATTATAATAAATAACCTATAAATAAGATATGATGACACTAGCCTAAAATTCGTAATTCGGTCTATTAGCCTCAAAATTCTTACTATTTTAACCCTGAATTAGCACTTTTCAACATAGTCTTTCAGTCATTTTGTAATTTATACTTTCATACTAAGAATTGTTTATATGTTTTAGACGATCAAAATATAAAATTAATTGATGTTGGCATAATCTTCATAAAACTCTACACATTTTCAAAAACTTCTTCTAGTTTCACCTCCATGATGTTGTAGATCAAATTAATTCAAATATAATACCTACAGGAGTCACTACACTCTCTGAAGTTACCTTCAAAAAGCGTGCCGTCATATTTGGTATTTCGTCCTGTTGTGGTGTCAACTTGTTGGTGAGACGGTGTAATTCGATGTACAAGGCGGCTTTTTTTCAACACTATTTCCAAAGCCATATCAATGACTACTATGTAGTCATTGGCCATATTAAAAGGGTATTTTCATTTAACTCAAATCATAACTTTGCTTCGAGATGAACAATAAAATTAGATATAAAATATGTCTTAAGATTATAAAGTTAAGCTTAACATCATGATTCACCTAAAATGCGACAAGATATTAACATATTCATTTAAAGACTTCAAGTATCACAGTTTTTCATTTATGAAATGGGAGATTTTGACACCTTCCCACCCAAAAAATCTATATAGAGGTCTTGCCTGGAGTAAAAAACTGCAGCCTTCATGCTGACCACCATTTTGACCCTCTGTCAACTATGCTCCCATGGCAACAGCCAATCAAATCCTCTTTTCACAAATTATGTTAGTCTTTATTTGTCTTTGGTCACATGTTTTGTTTAAAAAATTGCCTCCAGAATGAGCGATTATGTGTGGTAACATTTGCTGGTCAGTATAAGACGGTTGAAATAACTTTCTTTGTTACCTTCAGTTTGAAAATGAATTGACAATATCATTGTAGTCTAAATTGTGTTATTGTCATCTCAAATTCGATTGATGCAACATTTCTCAACCGTTTGCCTTAGTCCTTATTGATATTGTGTAAAAAATCATTTTAATGCTATGCGAATTTACGGTTAAACTTGGAAGTCCATGAGTTGGACGTAGTCATAGTGGCGCAGGCCTGATATTGTAGTTCGTGGCTTGCCGCCCTTTCTCTGTAGCGTAATCGTCTTGTCGCTAGTACGGATGAATGACAAATGCATTATGACTGTTTTGAGGAACTGCAGTGCGAGGGACTGCAAACGTAATACTTTAGTCTCTGATTGCTACCTTTACCTTTAAAAGGGCGGCACACCGTCTTTGTCATACGTTTTCGTCAAAATGTTCCCCGTTTCAACATTTCTTTTGTAAACAACTTATTAATTTTATTTAAATTTGCCGCTCCTAAAAACTTGCCGCCCTGGGCTACAGCCCCTATAGCCCCCCCCCTAAATCCGCCACTGTTTATGATATTAAACACCCCCGTCATAGCAAACCTGCGTACTCAGCTAATTTCCAATGTATCTCACTGCATAGTCAACTTACGTGTTATTTTTTGTTGAAGAATTTGCACCTCTAGTAATACAATATAATTAAGAACAATCTATCCTATGACCTAAAATTAACCAAAAGAAAAGTAGATATTTTCCTACAGAGTCACCAGGGTTATTTATTTAATATTTTGTGATGAAATTTCGGTTAGCAGCAGAAACTTTCATCAACCATTTTTGAGTTCGGTCATCCCATTCAGTGGCGTAGATGGACCTTTGTCAAGGGGGGGGGATATCTCCTTAGGGAACATACAAAGTAATCAGTATTTGTAGCTAGACTAAAAAGTAATTGTATTGTATCAGTACTGGAAAGTAATCGTTACGCTAGGGTTGCCAAGTCCCCGGATATTACCGGAGTTTTAAGGTAAAAATATAGCTCCGGGGAATTTCCATGAAAAATTTAAAATCTCCCCTTTTTGAATTTTTTCCTAAGAGCGTTGAATAACGCAAATTTTGTGTTACGAACATTTATGTTTGCAACTTCATCGTCATGCAACGATTGCCAGATAAGCTAAATGGTTAGTGTGTTTCTCTACTCACTCTAACCTCTAGTATTTGTTACTCTTTGGCTTTGCTTTATTTCGTCGAGAAACATCGTTGACTTTTACATATATTTGCCGCTATAGAACGCTGTAAATTAGTATGAAGATTTATGGCTCTCTGCAGATAAATTGCACATCACTAAGACCTTCTAGACGTCAAGGTCAAGGTCAGGTGCGCTAGTTGACGAACTGTCCGCTGGTTGCTAGGGGTGTTGGTAAGACTGTTCGGTGACTCAAATCCCACTTGTGGTGCGCAAATACCGTACCGCGTGCCAGTGCAGTTCATCTGCTACTATTTATTGTACCGTACGCAAACAATATTCTTGATATAAAAATAAGATATTTTGGAGGTGTTGCACACATATTTTGGTTGTTTTTCAGTAACAGTATTTCTTCTTAATCAAAAGGCATAAGCTTGATTTCAGGAGGATATAAATTTTATTTTTCTAAGTTACAGGGGGAGATACATCCCCCCGATCCCTCCCCCGTATCCCATTGCCACTGTATCCCATTACGTGAATATTTGAGCGTACTCCTAGGACTATCAAGAGGACTCTTGATTGTAAGGAGACTGCTTTGTTTTCTGGAAAAGAAGGCTATACCACTATTGAGGAACATCCAGTTTGGTGGGGTTGCTTTGGAATGGAAGTCGGAGGTTAAGTATTTGGGGATAACACTAAATAAGAAACTAGTGTGGAATAGACATGTAGAAGAGGTAACCAATAAAGCTACATCTGCCCTTTTGACCTGCAGGAGCTATGCAGGGAAATCGTGGGGTTGCAACCCACGTGTGTTAAGGTTGATGTATACCATGATGCAGGGTTTAAGCTGCGGTCGCATTTGTCGCAAAATGCGATATGCACCACGAAAATGCGACAATATTTGGGCAGGCTGTCGCTTTTTTGCTACAAAGAAAAGTATAATAAATATTTAAATGTTATTGCAGAAAATCTGGTTTTAACAATACAAATTGTATTAAAAGTCCGTGATCATGATCCACAACCAAAAATATTAGAAGAGTAGTTGGGATGTTGGAGAGGCTTAACGTTGCGTTGGTTGCACTACGTCATTTTACCCATCGCCTCTGAGTGAGTGGTAGAGGAGACGAGCCTACATTACGCGAACAGTTGCTGTCGATTTCAACTGCGTACTGTGTAAACGGAACGGGCAAGTTACTAAAATGACAGTTGTAATTACAGTAGCTAACCCTCTAGCAGACGTCATGAGCTCTCCGCTGTGACTCGGTTTGGCGCGCACTCTGTAGTAGCCGAGCGAATTGGCGAATGCGAGAATGTTGAGGGCTAGTTCGCCTCCGAAGGGATGGCTGCGCTCGCGTCGCAATCGTACCAATTCTTGTCGGTTGTTGTGACCGAGTCAAAGGAGACGAGCGGCAGGTCCTCCATACTTAGTGCCACTCGTGGTCTCAACTCGCTGCAGAATGTGGACGGTTACACGAGCACGAGTCGCTCGAAATCGCAACGATCGGGCGAAAGTGTAGAGGTACCCTAGCGAAAACAGACAACTCGAAATCGGTAATGCGCAAATGCGATCGCGATATGCTTTGAGGTTATGTTTCAGAGTGTAATGTTTGGGGTGTGTGAGTTTTCGTTGTTCTGGTACCATATTAGGCCTATTCTATTAGAATGTTTAGTATATTTCCATTTCAGACTTTAATGGTAAAAATGGATAAGTTACCAAGAAAAGTAGACTCTGCTGAATTATATATATTAATACGGTATTTAAATTTTAAACCTTAAATACAAGCAAAAAACAACTTAAGACCAAAAAATAGTATAATGTCACACGGGTAAAAATGCGAAAAGGAAAATATTTTGCATTTTTGCTCAAAGAATTTTTTTCCCAGCTGAATCCCTGCCATGATGGTGAGACCAATGATCACATATGGGTCAGCAGCTATGGCGGGTAGGACCAACTTTAAGAACACGAGGAAATCGCTGGAGAAAATACAAATGGCTTGTGTTACCATAACAAGAGCCATGAGATCCTGTCCTACAGCAGCCTTACAAGTAATCCTGGACCTGACACCTCTGCATTTGGTTGTGGAGAAGTCGGTAAAGGAGGCCCTACTTAGAATGGAGAAAATAGGCATGAAAATAAATCCTACCCATGGCGGAGACTCCCTTCCGCCAGGTCTAGAAGAATTACTGAACCTCCCAAGGGACTCAACAATCAGAGGTTCAACTTTGAAAAGAATTTTAGCACTGGGCTAGGGACCAAGAAACAGTGGAATGGTGAGTCCACATATCTACTTGCGAGACATGCCATCAGGTGGTACACTGATGGGTCAAAAACCAATGAGGGAACTGGGGTTGGAGTATTTGGCCCGAGGACCAAATACTCCGAGTCTATGGGGATTTCCCCGAGCATCTTTCAGGCAGAGGTGAATACAATTGAGAGATACGTACAGTTCAAACTCAGCAGGAAATACAAGAAGCGGGATATGGCGATCCTATCAGATAGCCAAGCAGCCATCAGGGCGCTGAGTTCACCGGTAATCAGCTCCAGAATGGTGTGGGACTACTAGCAGAGTTTAAATGTACTAGGTAGGACAAACAGTGTCTCTCCTCTGGGTGCCGGGACACCAAGGAGTATAGTGCAATGAAGAAGCAGACAGGCTTCAGAGAAGGGGCGGCAAAACCCTTCACTGGCCCTGAGCCAGGGTGCAGGCCAGAGGATGCTTTCTTCAGGAGGAAACTCAAAGAGAAGGAAGAGGCAGAGAGAGCAAGCAGATGGGAGATTCTTCCTGGATGTAGACAAGCCAAGGAAATGATTGGCCACTTTAATCATAGGAGATCTGAAAATCTGATCAGGCTTAACAAGAGCAGCCCAAGAATTTTAACAGGGTTTCTCACCGGACACTGTAGACTTAAGGGCCACCTTAAGAAGATGGGTATGGTAGAAGAGAATGGCTGCAGATTCTGCCAGCAGCAGGAGGAAACCCCAATGCATCTACTGGCTGAATGTGATGTGGTTGGCCAAAAATGGGCCAGGAGTTTGGGATCACACCAGATAAGCATTAGGGATGCTCCAGCTTCTAAACTTCATCAAGGAGTTGGGGCTGGAGGAGCTCTAGGAAGGAACTGAGAGATCAGAAGCGGGGGCACAAAAGATCTTGTTAGGTTGCAGTGCATTCTTCCCCCAAGTTATCAGTATCAGTTTGGATTCTTTTATCTGTGGTATCGCAAACGTCGCCGACCATGGGGAACGCATCGCTAACTTCACTGATCATCTAGAATGTATCGCTAACTTCGCCTACTATTCAGAACGCAAAAACGCTGACGATCACGACCTGAAGATGTCTAAATCTCACTCTACTCCAACTATTTGAACTGAAAACAGATCCCACAGTAATATATTCTGCGCCTAGTGTAATATCTCGCTTGTTTATGAACATATGCTGGTAAAACATGAAATGTTACTTCATCTGGTGGTGATCAATTGATATTTTCATAACAAACTATTTTTGTGGTCCTTGATGCAACCACACTCATCGTGATGAAGTTGCACTGTGGCTTGATACCTGCATACTCAGTCTTAATGTTGTTTTTAATGGAGAATAAAAACAAGTCATATCTCGAATAGGCTTTGATGAAATTCTGCAAGTGGCTTCTTAACGTAGTGCGGTACCATTTAAAATTCATTGAGTATGCAGGTTTGCAGCAACGGGGGTATTTGTAATTTTTCTTGTCTTATCACTTTAACCTGTCGAGACACCACACATATAACTGTAACTACAAACCATGAGAAAAATATTCAAGGAACTGGGTTTACAATGTTGATATAATACAAATTTTCAAACATTCAACTGCCACTTTATTTGATTTTTAACAATAAAACAAAGTCTTGTCATAAAATAACAGCTTAAATTTATACATGCAATTTCATATGTAACTTAACCTGAGAGTAAGCTAAAATAGTCAACAATCAAATCAATAAACACTGATTACTTAATAGAAGCCAACAAAATAATTATCCTTTTTTCTCAAAAAGCTATACACATGCAGAAATTTAACTATACAGAGTTAACTATATGTAGACATTCAGAAAGGCACTGACTTTTGTATGTTCGGAAGAAGGACGCATTTTAAGATGAACACAATATTGAAATATCTAAATAATCAACTCTTCGCTCTCGCTATTTAATATACAGTACCTTCTTTGTAACTTAAGGCTGCGGTCTACCCATGCCGCACAATGCAAAGGTTTACAGAATTACATTTTATAATGGCCAGCAATGAAAAACAAAACATAAGTTAATATGAATCAACCATACAATGATCTAGAAGTATTTAAATTTAAAATGTTGTTATCAAATTAAAAAGTTTCCAAATTTTTTTACTTTACCAAAATGTAACAGTTGTTTTTTAGAATTGTTTCTTCTTGAATTGAATTCTTATAATTTCTAAATCTAAAGGAAAATTTAGTTTTTTATTCTGATTGATTAAAAAAGGAATCGGTTACCCTTATACTTCAGCAGGGTAGACAGAAGCACTAAAGACATCAATAGTTAAGTAGGCCTAGTTCAGCATTAAGTATTTCGCTTTAAGTAATTTAAAAACTACACCTTACACAAAAACTTATACACATCAAGTCCCAACATAATCAACACTACCGTAATATAAAGTTAACCAACAAAATCTATCTGTTAAAATACATAGTAAAATAACTATTTATCCAAAACAATTAATTATGTATTATTTCTCATTAATGAAATGTATTTAATCGAAACATAATGCTAATATACAACTGACACAATAAATTCCATTTTGTTACATGATCAATTTACAGATAGTAAAAATAGGATGAACTTTGGAAGACAGTAAAAATGAATCCAATTGGCCTTCCAACACATGTTCCCCCATATTGTAGTCAGGGAAGGCAGTAGACACTTCTAATAGCTGTCTTAACTGTACAAGGAAAGATATGTGGAGGGTTGGCAAATCTTGGACCATAGTCTGTCCACAAGCCCATGCACCCTATAGGATTAAGAGACCCTAGCACCTCCATGCACACTTACCCTCATACAAGCAGCACAGCCTCCCTGTCGGTAATGACTTCTCCATGAGTCACCTAGGTTTAGGATTGCCAAACTGCATTTGTATAACTGTTAACTTGAGTTAATTTGTACTGTGATTTTCAAATCCTACTTATTAATTTATATGTACAGAGTCCAAACACAGTGTAATTGTGACATTCCTATGAGTACTGGTACTGTAATTATTAGTATTGAGTATTATAATTTGAGTTAAAAATTTAACATACCGACCTTTATAAACGCTTAGGAATCTCACAATTACACCGAGTTTGAACTCTATCCCCCACCACCACCCCCTACCAACCCTTAGTATGTCTCTCCTAACTTCATCCTGGATTCCACTACTGTAACAATATAATCATTATGATCTACAAGGTTAATCTATAGCAAATACCATAAGCAAACAAAAAACATAAGCCTTTACAAACAAATAACTAAATACAATGTATATCACAAGCCAGGGGCATTCTGAATCATGGTAACTTTTAGTTTACATTTGCAAACTTACACCATGGAAAATATTTCAACAAGATTAAATACCCAAACTTAATCAAAAGCACATTTCATGAAAAGGGGAAATGGAATGCAAATAAGAGTACCTTTTACAAAGTTAAGGCATAACTTGAGCAACTTCAGTAGATAATTTGATTATGATTCAACTAATTTCAACCTCTCCCCAAAACTGGGCTTGGGTGTAATAAGAAGAAAATGAATAACAAGACATGGAAAAGAAGAAGCTTATGAGTCAGTGATCCATCGTACAACACTTGAAAACATTTTTACTTTTTTGCACTCACACTGTACCTAAAGGTGATCAGTATGACCCACCAAAATCGATTGACTTGATTCTATTTTATATGTATATTGTGTGAGAATAAATGTAAATATATTTTGAAGTGTTTTGAAATATAATAATTAAATCCTTTAGTTATAACAAAAACATACCTTCCAATAAAAAAAATCTTTTAATCAATCCTCACTATAAAATACAAAAATGTACAAATGATCTTGAAATTTAAATTATATATGAGCAAATAATTAGAATAACATAATGCCTACAAATTATTTATAATCTTATATAAACCACATTGTGATCAAAATTACTATCTCTCAATTATTCGAACTATTACAAGCCATATTAAAATTTTACTAATGTATGAGTTGTATCCGGTTGATTATCATAGTATTGTACTCAAATAGCAGAAACAAAGAATAAACTCTATTTGAACAATGTTTTGCTCACAACATTACTTGGTTCCCCCCCTCCACTAAGATGTCGAAGGAGGTTCCGTTGCTTTGTAGACGATTTTTACATTCAAGGAAAAGAATTCGCCGTCACTCATCTCATGGTCTTCAGGTGTTATTACAAATATTCTACCAGTTTCAAGCACTCTCATTTTTTCATGCAAGTTTGAGGTTACCTGAAAGCAACATTTAAGATTAATATAAAAGAAACCTTTTTATTTAAGCAACTTTTTATGTGAAAGAAGATGTAAATTTATATTAATAAATTTTCTTTAAATATGATCAATATTTTACTTTGATATTAACTTAAGGAAGGGTGAATGAGCCTATATTTTAACATGTTTAAAAATGTTTAATTTCATTATGACTTTAAGGATAAGGATATAAGCTGAAGTGCGGTTTATAACATTAACACATTCAGTGCGGCGCGTGGGATTTCCGGCAATTACTTAACAAGGCAAACAAACACAACTATCATAATTAATGCAGTGAATATGTTAAAGTTGTTTTAAGAGTTTGAAAGTAGTTTGTTTAAAGTAATGGTTAAGTAGTTAAAAATGTATTTGTTCACTGCTAGTTACAGATAGGGTGCAACCCATTGAGGAATGTCCCATGACCCCCTCCCATAACAACAGAGTCACCAGTAATGCTGGTCAACTGACTGCTGGACCCAACATTCACAGGTGGGGGCGGAAGTACTTTCTGATATCATGATGTGACCTTAGAGCCCCAAGCTTGTTAATAAAGTAGTTCAATCTGACATGTTTTAGTTATTTAATAAAATATTTTTAATGTTTGAACCTTTTAAAATTATACACTTTCTTGTGGCAGACACACACAGTAACGATAAGTAATACCCCCGTAGCAGCACACCTGCATGCTCAGCGAACTTCCAATGCATGTATATGTTTCTCACTATCACATAAAGCCACTCACCAAGTTATATAAATATACACGAATAAATAAATGATAAATAGCGTTTTATTTATTCTCCATAAGAATAACATTGAAAGCTGAGTATGCAGGTTTGCTGCCCCAAGGAACACAAAATGTGTGTTTTAGCGAATTTCCCCTATAGGGAAGAAGCTATTACCGTAGGTCTCATGGTAAGACTTAAGCCCGAGACCCTGATAACTTTTCGTTTTGAGGTCCCCAGATGCCAAAAACACCATTCGTTCAAATTTTTATATATGTATATATATATATATATATTTATAAATATATATATATATATATATATATATATATATGTGTCCGTAAGCATAACTCTCGTAAAAAAGGTCCAATCTTAATAAAATGTGGTATAAATATGTAAAGTACTATATATTTGAACGAGTTCGAAAACCAGACAAATCGCACCATCCGAAAGAAGGTTTTGGGGGGGTTTTGTAAAAAATGGCTTTTTTGGAGTTTTTACGTAATTATCATTTAAATCAAATTTTAATTTATACCATTGAATTCAGCTTAAAAAAACAAACAATTTGGTATTTTGATCATTGCTCTACGTTAACTGGTTACTGAGATATTGAAAGTGCTAAACACAGTACGTTGTCCAATGTTATTCTTATGGAGAAAAAGAAAAATTTTATATCTCGGTTATTTATGAACATAAACTGACGAAACTTGGTATATCGCTTCATCTGGTTGTGGTTTGTTGTTGTTTGAACAAAAAACTAATTTTTCACCTATGGTTCCCGTAGCAGCAAACCTAGGTACTCGGTCCCCATGTTATTCTTATGGAGAATAATAAAGAAGTTATATATCGCTTATTTATGAATGTATATGGATGAAACTTGGTATGTGACTTCAGTTAGATGAGTTCTATTGATATTTGCATAAAAACTCATTATTTTGTGTTCCTTGTTGCAGCAAACCTGCTTACTCATCCCTAATGTTATTCTAATGGAGAATAATGAAAATTTTAAATATCGCTTATTTATGAATATATTTCTTATGAATTCTGGTAAGAGGCTTAATGTGTTATTAAGACTTATATATTCATTGGAAATTAAATGAGTACGCAGGTTTGCTGCGATGGGGGTATTTATGCAATTATCAGTATAACTTAACCAGTCGAAGCTGCATACCAAGTTTTAGCGAATTTCCCCTATAGGGAAGAAGCTATTACCGTAGGTCTCATGGTAAGACTTAAGCCCGAGACCATGATAACTTTTCATTTTGAGGTCCCCAGATGCCAAAAACACAATTCGTTCAAATTTTTATATATGTATTTATATATATATATATATTTATATATTTATATATATATATATGTGTCCGTAAGCACGATAACTCTCGTAAAAAAGGTCCGATCTTAATGAAATTTAGTACAAATGTGTAAAGTACCATTTATTTGAACGAGTTCGAAAACCAGATGAATCGCACCATCCGAAGGGGGGTTTCTGGGGGGTTTTGTACCCCAAAAATGTGGTTTTCACATTTAATTTTAATTTAAATCAAATTTTAATTTATACCATTGAATTCAGCTTAAAAAAACAAACAATTTGGTATTTTGATCATTGCTCTACGTCAATTGGTTACCGAGATATTGAAAGTGCTAAACACAGTACGTTGTCCAATGTTATTCTTATGGAGAAAAAGAAAAATTGTATATCTCGCTTATTTATGAACATAAACTGGCGAAATTTGGTATATGGCTTGATCTGGTTGTGGTTTATTGTTGTTTGCACAAAAAAACTATTTTTTGCCTATGGTTCCTGTAGCAGCAAACCTAGGTACTTGGTCCCCATGTTATTCTTATGGAAAATACTTAAAATGTTATATATCGCTTATTTATGAATGTATATGGATGAAACTTGGTATGTGACTTCACTAAGATGAGTTCTATTGATATTTGCATAAAAACCCAGCATTTTGTGTGCCTTGTTGCAGCAAACCTGCGTACTCATCCCCAATGTTATTCTTATGGAGAATAATTAATATTTTAAATATCGCTTGTTTGTGAATACATTTCTTATGAATCCTGTTAAGTGTTTTAATGTGTTATGTTATATATTCATTGGAAATTCGCTGAGTATGCAGGTTTGCTGCGACGGGGGTATTATTAATTTATGTTCATAATTAAGGGAGACATTACATTTTACTTATTCTCCATAAGAATAACAAGGGGGCTGAGTATGCAGGTTTGCTGCTCAATACCTGGGGAAATCGGCAAAAAATTGATTTTTTTGTACAAATATCAATATACCAGTACTAGGTGAAGCCACATGCCAAGTTTCATCAACATACATTCATAAATAATCGAGATATCAAATTTTAATTATTCTCCATAAGGATAACACTGGACAACGTACTATGTTTAGCACTTTGAATATCTCTGCAATGGTTGGACCTAGAATCACAATTTAAACACCAAAATGATTGCTTTGAAGTGCTGAACTGATTGGTAAAAGCAAATATGAGGTTTACATTAAAATTAACTGAGGAAAAGCTAAATACCCCCGTAGCAGCAAACCTGCGTACTCAGCGAATTTCCAATGCATATATATGTATCTTAATACCAAATAAAGCCACATACCAAGTTTCATCAATATACATTCATAAATAAACGATTTATGACATTTTAATTATTCTCCATAAGAATAACATGGCAACTGAGTATGCAGGTTTGCTGAAGTAAGGAACACAAAAAATGGGGTTTTATACAAATATCAATATAACTCATGTAGGTAAAGCCACATACCAAATTTCATTAATTTATTTTCATAATGAAGGCAATAACACGTTACTTATTCTCCATAAGAATAACATGGGGCTGAGTACGCAGGTTTGCTGCTACGGGAGCCTTGGGTAAAAAATTGTTTTTTTGAGCAAATATCAATGGTCCACAACCAGATGAAGCCGTATACCAAGTTTCGTCAGTATACGTTCATAAATAAGCGAGATATAAAATTTTTATTTTCCTCCATAAGAATAACATTAGACAACGTACTGTGTTTAGCACTTTTAATATCTCGGTAACTAATTGACGTAGAGAAATGATCAAAATACCAAATTGTGTGTTTTTTTAAGCTGAATCCAATGGGAAAAAATAAAATTTGACTATTTCCAAAATTATATGTACAAAATTCGAAAAACCCATTTTTGGGGTACAAAACCCCCCCAAAATACCCCTTCGGATAGAGCGATCTGGCTGGTTTTCGAACTTAAAGTCATAAATGTTGCTTTACACATTTATACCAAATTTCATCAAAATCGGATAATTTTCACGAGAGTTATCGTGCTCACGGACACACATATATATATATATATATATATATATATATATATATATATATATATATATATACAGTTTCGAACGAATGGTGTTTTTGGGGTCTGGGGACCTCAAAACAAAAAGTTATCATGGTCCCGGGCCTAGGTCTTACCATGCCGACTACGGTAATAGCTTCTTCCCTATAGGGGAAATTCGCTAAAACCGTTTTCCCATAAGATTAGCATGGGAGATTTTATGAACACGTTTTTTGGATTTTCTCCGCAACCACTTAACCTAGGTTAATGATTCAAAAAACCATTTTCTTTTCTTTTTAAGCTCTATAAAATGGTCAAACCAAAATTAAATGTTTTAAAAATTTTAGGGTGAAAAACGCAAAAAACGATTTTTGGAAAATTGTAAACCCCCATAAAACCCCTTCCCACGGTCCGATTTTTCTGGATTTCGAACTTAAAGTCATGAATATCACTTTACACATTTGAGCAAGATTTCATCGAAATCAGATGTGATTTACTCAAGTTATCATGTTAACGGACACATATATATATAGAATGTATATAAATTTGAACGAATAGTGTTTTAGGCATCTGGGGACCTCAAAACAAAAATTTGTCATGGTCTTGGGCTTAACTCTTACCATACCACCTACGGTAATAGCTCCTTCCCTTTATGGGAAATTCGCTAAAAGGAAGAAAAATATGATATATACAACTCAACATTTAAGAGTGATTTGATAGTGTAATGGGCAGTGGCAGATTCAGGGGGGGGGCTATAGGGGCTGTAGCACAGGGCGGCAACTTTTTAGGGGCGGCAAATTCACAGAAAAATTGTTTACAAATGAAAGGTTGAAACGGGGAACATTTTGATGAAAGCGGATGACAATGACGGTGTGCCGCCCTTTTAAAGGTAAAGGTAGTAATCAGAGACTAATGTATTACGCTTGCAGTCACTATGCACACTGCAGTTCCTCAAAACAGTCATAATGCATTTGTCATTCATCCGTACTAGCGACAAGACGATTACGCTACAGGCTACAGAGAAAGGGCGGCAAGCCACGAACTACAGTTAAATCAACTTCTCCCCTCCGCTCATCAGGCACTGCACCACTATGACGTATAAAGGTTTGATACTGGATCCAGCTGCCATTGGTCATTGGGCTATTAATTAATGATCCTGGCTAGAGAATCAGTTGGTCTTATAGTCAGTAACAAGGCTACATAAGGCATCTCACCCATCTACACTCATCATAATTCATTCATACTCCCCTTAAAATACGCCCTAGTTGTGTCGGCGTCTTAGACAATGATTTAATGACATGTCCAACTCACGGACTTCCAAGTTTACCTGTACATTCGCATAGCATTAAAATTTTTTTTACAGAATATCAATAAAGATTAAGGCACACGGCTGAGAAATGTTGCAACAATCGAATTTGAGATGACAATAACAAAATTTAGACTACAAAGATATTGTCGATTCATTTTCAAACTCAAGGTAATAAAGAAAGTTATTTCAGCCAACATATATTTACCATCAAAAAGGCTAACCCATCTAATCGTTCATTCTGGAATATATTTCTTTTAACAAAACATCTGAACAAAGGCAAATAAAGACTAACATAATTTGTGAAGAGGAGGATTTGATTGGTTGTTGCCATGGGAGCATAGTTGACAAAGGGTCAAAATTGTGGTCAGCATGTAGGCTGCAGTTTTTTTACTCCAGGCGAGACCACTATAAATATACTTTGGGTGGGACCGTGTCAAAATATCCCATTTAATTACTATAAATGAAAAACTGTGATATTCTAAGTCTTTAAATTAATATCTTGTCGCATTTTAGGCGAATCATGATTAAACTTAACTTTATAATCTTGAGACATATTTTAGAAGTAATTTTATTGTTTATCTCGAAGCAAAGTTATGTTTTGATTTAAATAAAAACACCGTTGTAATATGGCTTTGGAAATAGTGTTGAAAACAAGCCGCCTTGTACGTTGAATGACAGTAACACCGTCCCACCAACAAGCTGACACAACAACAGGACAAATTACCAAGCATGACGACACGCTTTTTGAAGGTTATTTGTCAGAGAGTAGTGACCTCCTGTAGGTATTATACTTTAATGCACTGGATCTACAACATCATGAAGGTGAAACTAGAAGAAGTGTTTGAAAATGTGTAGAGTGTTTTGAAGATTAGGCCTACATCAATTAATTTTATATTTTGATCGTCTAAAACATATAAAAGCATAAATTAAAAAATGACTGAAAAACTGTAGGTATTGAAAAGCTATAATTCAGGATTAAAATATTCAGAATTTTGAGGCTAATGGTCCGAATTACGAATTTTAAGGCTACAGTGTCATCATATCTTATTTATAGGATATTTATTATTATTTTTAGTAGTCAATGCGTTGGAATGGGTTGGTGTAAAAATTACTGTTTGATGAAGTGTAAGGAGGGATTTTTAGGCCTTTGCTGAAGGATTTTCTTGTTATTAAAAGTAGCACTGCTTAACTCCTTTTAACACCAACATTTGTCTCTATAGGGTTGATTGTCATTGAGTATATTGAATACTGAACTATGTTTATATGAATCACGTCAATTATACATTATTTTACTAGTTTTTTTCAGCTAGGAAATAACAGAAATGTCTTAAACTTATTCATTCAGTAAATTTGTAACTTTTTTAGATACTGTCACAAAATAACCAAACAAGATATATAACATGTAAACCTGGGCGGCGAAAACGACAAAGATTATAGAGGGGGGGGGCAGATTTCCTAATAGCCCTTACGCGGCAATTGCTTAAATCAGCCACTGGTAATAAGGGAGGGCATGTGCCCCTATCATTTGAATAGCATATTAAACACCTCTGTGTCATAATATATGAAAAGTCAAAATAATCACAAACAGGATAGTTTTGCTCCCCCCCCACCCCAAATAAATACTTAAATTACACTTATGTGACTCACAAAGAATTCACCCATCCCGTCAGCTTGGACCAGAGCCTTCCACCATTTGCTTAAGGTCCACCCTCCCCTTCAACTCTATCACAGACTGATCTCACAAACTCAAAACAATGTGAACACTATTGAGTTTGGTGAATGTCGAGTTTCCCATGCATGTTTGAAAAAAATCCAAGCTTTAGCTTTAAATTGTATATTTGATAATATTCAAGTACATTAAAGTTCTGTATATGGTATAAAACATATAAAACCCATAAACCTTACATTGATGTGATTAAAACCAGACAGACTGAGGAAATGCTAAACCTTACATTGATTTTATTAAAACCAGACAGACTGAGGAAATGCTAAACCTTACATTGATGTTATTAAAACCAGACAGACTGAGGAAATGCTAAGTTTTCCAATAACGACCAAAACAATGAAAGCACATGGAGTACGGTTGAAAGCCGGCCGCATGATACGTACGTATGGAAAAACAGATATGTCGAGTTTCCCCAAGTGTCAAGTTTGTGAGACTACTGTAACATTAATGAATGTTATCAAGCTGGCCCAAATATGGAAAAGCCAAGAAAAATTAAGCATTAGAGCCATTTCTGAAACTTAGTTTCAAAATTTTTTTCTTAAAAGCACCTTATCTAAAAACGGATCGGTAGCAGCTCTAAGACATATTTCTATTCAATATAAATTTGAGCATCAATCCTATGAAAACCCTGGATCAGCGTGGGAGTTGGCTAAAGGAGTTGAACTTGAAAATTCAATGGAAGACAGAAATAAATTATTACTCACCTTTCTTACAAACGCCAGAGTTTTGGTACTGTCTTCTTTGGAGAAGACGATTTCACAAAGGAGAGAATCACACCTTTTCTGCTGCGCTGGAGTGGAGATCCAACAGTTGATGTAGTCACCCTGTACTGACTCCAGGTTGAGAAAGAACAACCCCATGTTGGTCACACTGAATGCCCTGTGGTATTTATGTACTCCTTTCCTGAAGCAGAAGTTTTCAAACTTATGTTTGAACGTGGCAGTTCTGTTCTGAAACTGAACAAGACATTATTAAATTAACCAATGGGCCTATAATTTTATTTTATTCACTGTAACACACAATGGGCTCTGATTGGTGTTGCACTGTAGCATCGAAATTTGTAATTAACGATTGCGGGTAGCTACGGGATTCTCTCCGCTAGGGTTGTGGACTGCCTATTAACCTATATAATGCCGCTGGACCATTAGTCGTGGTGGCTGTGTGGTCTAAATTGTTGAAAACCTTGGCCAGGTGTTGATACGAAGTTCGCTGGTTCGATTCCCGCACACGACCGAAACTGACCAGTCATGCAACTCTCAATGAGTTAACTTATCTGTGCCAACGTTGGTGGGAGGGCCCCAAGTAAAATGAATGGCGATAGGCTTGCTTGGAAGTTGGCGGAATCAGTTATTCTTTGAGGAATTAGACCAAAAATCAATTATAGGACCTAAAATCATTAATTCTCTAATAAAATTAATTCTTTGGTCAACACTGATTTTGCTACTTTCTAATCAGGTTTACTGGGTGTGTGCCGATTCTACTCTTTAAACTTAAAGAAAGCAATATTTTAATTGAAATACGCCATTAGTTAATTTAAAAACACAAATTTTCTATTCCAATTCATAAGTTTTCAAAATGACAAGTTAGGAAATGAACCACCTTGTAAAACTGAGGCCAAAGGGTTAAAACAATTAAAAAATATAAATATACCATACCACTAACATTAATTAAAAACAAACCTTAAATTGTATAGTTACTGACTTCAGGAACAAGATGCTCATACACTGTTATTACTGACTAGTCCAAGACCCAGGAAGTGGACTGGGTGCTACTCTAATGGCCAGGAGGTAGTTACCTTGATCAAGGCTAAGGGTTTGAATCCCACATCTCACCTCAGCTAGCAGTTAAAGTGAGCAACTTAGTTTATCTGTTTGTAACTGAATTTTAGGGGAGCTCATCATATACAATACCCCCGTCACAGCAAACCTGCATACTCAGTGAATTTCCAATGAATATATAACATAACACATTAACACTTAACAGGATTCATAAGAAATATATTCAAAAACAAGCGATATTAAAAATATTAATTATTCTCCATAAGAATAACATTGGGGATGAGTACGCAGGTTTGCTGCAACAAGGAACAGAAAATAATGGGTTTTCATGCAAATATAATTAGAACTCATCTAAGTAAAGTCACATACCAAGTTTCATGCATATACATTTATAAGTAAGCGATATATAACATTTTAATTATTCTCAATCAGAATAACATGGGGACCGATTACCTAGGTTTGCTGCTACAGGAACCATACGTGAAAATTTTGTATTTTGTGCAAACAACGATAAACCACAATCAGATGAAGCCATATACCAAATTTTGTCAGTTTATGTTCATAAATAAGCGAGATGTACAATTTTTCTTTTTCTCCATAAGAATAACATTAGACAACGTACTGTGTTTAGCACTTTCAATATCTCAGGAACCAATTTGACGGAGAGCAATGATCAAAATACCAAATTATTTGTTTTTTATGCTGAATTAAATGGTAAAAATTAAAATTTAATTTAAATAAAAATTACATGTGGAAACCCCAAAAATGGGTACAAAACCCCCCCAAAACCCCCTTTGGATGAAACGATTCGTCTTGTTTTCGAACTCGTTCAAATAAATGGTGCTTTACACATTTGTACCAAATTTCATTAAGGTCGGACCTATTTTACGAGAGTTATCGTGCTTACGGACATATATATATATATATATATATATATATATGTATATATATATATATATATGTATATATATATACATTCATCTGCGCCCGGTAAGTCAGTCACCGCGCTGGTATTTTACACGGTGTGGCAGTCATCTGCCCGAAAGCCAGTCAGCCCTCCCGAAAGGCAGTCAGGTACGGCTTGCCGTGCATCCTTTACATACCGAGACGGCTTACTGGTGCTGCTATAGTGTGCCGGTATGTGGAACTACTTAACACATTCGCGCTCAGTCGAGGAGTGGAAACTAGTTTTAACTGCTGTATGACTGTCAAATACAAAATACAGTACTTGGATTTTAATCCCGTCGGACACGCTTTCAATTATTTTATTAATATTTTCACAAATACTATATAATACTAAAATCATATCGTTAATTAGCTAGGAGTACTTTTGTAGTGTAACTTTATAATTAATTGTAAGTTACTTATATCTATAAACAAGTTTTCTCTGTTTTTATATTTTTTTATGAAGCAAGATACAAATGTATAAATTTGCTTATCCTTGTAATAAAAGGTTTTATATTTTTACTGTACTCTTTAAGTAAAATTACCTAATAATGAACAACGAAAATATGTCGGTACAAATTAGGCACATATTAAGTTTAAGTTTTTTTACCCTTTATATCTTGAAATTTAAAAGTAGTTTGTATTTTTGTATTATTTATATTTATACTTCCTCACAAAAGGACAGAAAACCTCAAAACCTACAAAAATGGATAGTGCACCTTTCACATTGCATATGCATTTTATTTTCTCCTCCATATATTTTCAAAATCTTCATCATTTGTATTACACATGTTCCAATTTAAGTTTAATTTAAGGGACATAAGTGTAGGTATGTTGGGACTTCTATTTCTGTAGACGTAGACAGACACCCCAACCTTTGCACAATCAAACATAAAACATACTCTATAAGACCGCTGAAATTTTTAATAACATACAATTCAATGGTAATAAACTATTCGATACTGTAAAACAAATGAGGAAAGTATATCATGATGACAAGGCCTAACAGAACTCTGTAGTTGAAAGTTCGTCACATATTTAAAATGATTAAGAGTAAATCTAGTAAACTGGGGAATAGTGGTTAGTTTACCCTTATTTTTTTATAAAACCAGTTCCGTTCAATTTATTGTACTGACAAATATCAAACTATGTTATAAATTTAAAATTTACTGTATGGCAGTTCCTAACTTGAATTCGTTTCGTCAACACAGTGACATCTTCGGGCAATCTAGTGCTGCTTCAATTTTGGAACCATGTGAGGTAAATCTAACATTTTTAGTATTGATGACAATCCAGCAATAGGAAAGAAAATGTTATTAAACTACGCCTACTATCATTCTATATCTTATATATTAACACGCTAAGAATATTCTTATTAAGAGAACTCCTCTGTTATTTCTGAGCCTATTTTGTCGATTGAGGTATCAATATATTTGCCCTGATTACTAGTTGGGCATAAAGGTTGTTATTTTTCGATAATTTAAATCTGAAGGGCACGGGCCGGCCTCAACGTTCGTTTTGCGCCCTTAAGATAAACATGAGGAATAATGTTATTTGAATTGCAGCTATTAATACGTTATGGTCAGTAGCAATACCAGATGTTACAAGTAAGGAATGTATTTAGCGATAGAAATAAAACAATCCATCGTTGTTTGGAGCATGACACGTTTAGGCTGTTTCAAATCATTGTACGTCATTAGGGTTATGCCGCCGCCCCTTGGTCCGTCAGTGCTCAAAAGGAATTCTTTTGGGTACAGGTTACTTAACTTTTAATTATAGAATGTACAAATTTGTTCTAAGGAGCATTTAGTCGGCTATTTATATTTTACCACAGATCGAAGGAAACACGTCTGCTTCACTATTCTACAACGGTATACTAAACCATATAACGGCACGTAATAACATATATAACAGTACGGAACACATAAGCCCATACAACATGCAACATGGACTAAGGTGACCAGATCCGTTGAAGCCTAAAGCGGGGTATAAATTATAATACTGGATAAACAGTGCCGTGGACATACCCCACAGAAAAAAAGGGTCCGGGGGCCCTCCTAGAAGATTTTAGAAAATTAGATACCAAATTGTGAGTTTTGGTCCAAATATTACTCAGTGTTGTAAACAACAGGTTTTTTAATCACATTCATATAATTTTACAACTATTATTTTAACTGTGGTATGCAAAATTTAATTAATAAAAAAATACCGTACAAAATTATATACGTAAGAGGAGTGAATAGCTGTCACTAACTTTAAAATTACTTAAATCTTATTATGAAACTGAACACAATTAAACATGGTCAGGGCCTGATTAAGATTGTGGCGCCCATAGACTTGAGTTGATTTGGCACCCCCTCGACTCTTGAAGAGGGATGTGTGTCGAAATGACTCCATGAACGAATATCTGAACCCTGAGTAGCTTCAATTTGCCCAAGGTAGCTTTATTTTGTGGATGCGTAAGCGTTAAGAGTATACCAACGTCAGATAGCTTTGTCTCTTATCAATGTAGAGCTCCATCTCTTTCTAACCAATGAGTGGTTGCCTAAACTCAGGGGCACCTTTGGAATCCCCTTAAAGCACATTGTCTGATCTAAAGAGTCCTAGGCCTATGTCTCTCGGTTTCAGTCCCATGATAAATAACGGCCACATCGCGTAACATCGGCCGTGAATGACGATCGGACCGTATGACATCGGCCGTATTGGCGATCGCAAAGCGTAATATAGGCCGTAAAAGAGGACCGGACCATGCACCAACAACGTAATAGATATAAGCGTAATTCGTGGGTGGCAAGGGGCAGTTGACCCCCAACAATTTGGTGAAAATATTCTTGTAATATATGAAAAGTCACAATAATCATGATCACGACCTTGTTTGCCCTCCAATAAAAATACAGAACTACGCTTATAGTAATAGATGACCGAACCACGTTATAGTAGCCGTAATTTATGATCGCAACATGTGCCCTCAGCCATAAATGACGATCGCACCGCACTTTATAAAACAATAATGACGATTGCACCGCTATCCGTCGAAACAGACGATTGGACCACGTGATAGCCCGTAAACTACGACCGTAATCACGGCCGTAACTGACAATCGTACCACATGATACAGATCGCAAATGATGATCACACACTAAGATATATCGGCCGTAAATGACGATCACACCGCGTAATCATGGCCGTAAATGACGATTGCACCGCGTAATTTTGGTCGTCAAAGACGATCGCACCACAGATTACCGTTTTGAGTACATAATCTCGCCCCAAAATAATCTCGAGGTCAAATAAATACCACCCAAAAAACGGAATTTTTTTCCAGGACATTCCCCGACATTTTGGGAAACGTCCATCCCTCATCACGAGCTTAAGGAACAAATAAACTACAGCTGTTCAAAAACAACTATTTCCTAAAGTAACACTCACTTGGTAAAGTATAATAGTTAGATTTTTGGAGATTGGTGATTAGAACTAATGTACATGGCTTAAATATGTTCATGGACTAGGTTATGTGTAACTATAAATATTAAAAATAAGGATTTAATATTATTTTATTTTGATAAGGAGGACATATCAAAAATAAGAAGAAACGAGTAAATAAGAAACAATACCTATTTGTTCCATATAAGTATTGCATAATAGATTATTTCTTCTAGTGCCGGTAACTTCAGCAAAATTCGCTGCTTTTCCTAGTAAAAAATAGTTTTCCCATGTATTGAAATTAAGTTCAAACTTTATTTTCCTGTATTTAACTTTAAAGATTTCTGTATGTCTGTAGTTTTAAATACTTTTAATAATTGCAATTGCAATTCTTACTAACACATTTCTGTCATATTTTTGAACATTAGTGATTTTTTGTGTTACAATAATTGATATAAAATGCCTGTTTTTCCTAGTAACATATTTTCCTGTTAAGTTATCTCATAAAACACAAAGGACTTGCTTATTTTGTGCATATCCATTAAACAGATCGTTTCCAAGTGTATTTCGATCACTACACCGTATCCTATTGTAATAACTAGTTACAAAAACAACACACATTCTCTGGGGAAATGTATATCATAACCCTTTAACTTTAACTTTCATAATTAGTGATACTTTTTATGGTTTTGTGGTAGTTATGAATACTTTGACAAATATCATATATTTAATAATGTATTTATATCAGTTTTTTTGTGCATATTTGGTGAGAAAATTTAGATTATCCTTAAGTGAATCCATGTTGACGGTAAGTATTGTGTAGCGGTAGTAATACCTTAACATGACAAATTATACACATCATTGTCTCCAAGCTGCTACATTATGTAATACTCTATTACTTTAAGGTGTGTATGTTGGTAAAACAAATTAATAAATAAAAATTTTAAAATAAAAAAGAATAATGTGTGTCTTTTTTTGTGAATTACAATAATACAAAGGACATTATAATATAAATTACGACTCTTATACCACCTATAAGGGCACCTATAAGGCCTATAAGAGTGTTTAGATGGTTAAGCACTGATGGTACTAAAGGTAATTTAATTCTTCCAGTCATACATAGAAAAGTTCTCCTATTAAAACATTCAATTAGGCGAAGACAATAAATGATGCACATTTCCACAAAATACTGAGTATGAGCCTAATTACCGGAACAGATCCGGTAAGTATTACAAACGTAAATTACTGTAACTAGCGTAAAATGGATTAAATAAATCAGTACTTTATTTACTACAATTATTTCATTTAAACGTAAACTACAACCTAAATAGTTACTTCAATGTGTACTTGCAAAATAATAAAAAAAAAAAATTATAAAAAGAAAAAAAGTGCATCAGATATAATTGCAGTTCTTTTTGTGTCTTTGCACTGTGCACTAAATTCAGAAACGGTCTACTGGGCTGCCTGCTGGGTTTGCATCTGCTTAAATGTTAATAAAATAATCTGTCTTACAAAAATATGGCCAACATTTATCTATTATAAATTAATTCTTGTATGGGAAAAATACACGTAAACCGCAAAAAATTAGCAATCACCAAGAGTTTGAAATTCGACCAAAAATAATTCTATTCTACGTAAACCCAAAGTGGTGCACACGAATGATGGTTGTTTGCGTGAATGTTTTGCTTCATCCTGCGTGAGCAGTTAAATAAAAATGCGTTTGAACAATTGCCCTTATGCTGAACTTCTCTAATAACCTATATTTTTCTCTCTCCCTCTCCCCTTTATCGGCCACTCCCCCTCACACCCAGGTTTATTTTTGTATGTGGTGTTAAACGGATAAGAGAAGTGTTACTATTCCAGTAGTCAGTGACATTTTTTATTTACGCTAGTCATGAAACATCTATTACAGTAGAACCTCGATAACACGACTCTCAAGGGGATCTCTAAAATAGTCTCCTTATCGAGGTGCCCTTGTAATTGAGGGTCGTGCTATCAAGGTTGTTTTCACAACAAGACGTGCTATCGAGATCACAGACTTTTTGCTATACCAAGCACATTTTTTTATGGAACATTTCTAATTTTGTTTTAAGCAGAAAATTACCGTATAAATCAGTCATAACTAAAAGAACACACGTACAAGTAAAACAAACTTCTTTATGATTGCCATATAACAATACAATTACAGTATTAAAATTGATTGAAAAATAATAGGCCTAGTAAAGTTTATAATTAGGCTATAATATTCATTTTAGAAAATTAATATTACCGTAAATTGTTCATTGTAGGCCTACTATACTGTGATAAGTTTTCTTATTCAATAAAATACTATGCAGAACTTACGGCAGTAAGAAAAAATCAACCGACTCAGTTCACTAAAGTATAGAGTTAATAAGCTCAAAATTATAGTACCTTAACCTATTGTGAAATACTGATTTGACCCGTGATAGATAAGGAAAGGCCGGTAGGGGAGCAGACGGCTTCCGGTATAGGGAAGCAGGGGTTTTCCGGTTGAGACCTGAGCCCAAGACGTTGTTGTTTACTTCAAAACATCCGATCTAACCGTGGGAACTATGCATGAGAAAGGTTGAGTCGTGCTATAAAGGTTCCGTAACGCAAAACGGCGCGCTATTGAGGTTAGAGTCGCGAAATAAAGGTTCACTTACTCAAACAAGCGTGTTATTGAGGTGGGAGTCGTGCTATAGAGGTTCAGTTATTTAAAAAGACGCGCTATAGAGGTTTATTTACTAGTAATATGAAATGACAAAAAGACGTGCTATCGAGGTATTTATTTGAAAATGAGTCGTGTTATAGAGGTATTTATAACATTGAGTGTTATGGGAGATTCACGGGGATTAGAAAATCAGACTCATTATCGAGGTTTTCGTCTTATCGAGGGTCGCCTTAGCGAGTTTCTACTGTATTGCTGTTGTGCTAGCATTTTGTTATTATATCAATTTTCAAAAATGCAATTCAATTAATTACTGTTCTTCCAAAAGATCAACATTGACACTATGAAGGCCTGTGGGGCATAGCCCTGAGGGCTGGTATAAATTATAATGTGTTTCTACACACTTATACAACAATACCTTTCTATTAACGGTATGCTTGAATTTATCCTACGATGCACACACGCTGAGAAAAAAGGGGGACAGATGTGTGCTTGCCTATTAATATAATGATAACGTTCAAATTAGATAAAGCCTATGCTTCATATGATGAGCGTTACAAGCTAACCTATACTTTCCATTACTATCAGTGCCTGTTGCAAAAAGATGATGGCCTTGTAACCTTTTCAGACGAAAAAACAAACATAATAGACCTTTTAAATACCCTAGGAGAATCTCCACAAATGTATTTAGCTAAAACACTAATCATTTAATTAATTTTTTACAATTAAAATACCAAAAAAATTCAAATACCTTTACATAATAAGGTGATCGTAACCTAATCTGTAAGACACCTGATTTGATATGAATGCGAATGTAACAAATCTATATCTATAAAAACGAAAAACCGATAATTTCCCAGGCCAAACCTCTACACCTACAACTACGAAATTTGGCACTTGTATTCTTTCTATAAAGTAGGTAACCACTAAGAAAAGATTTTAAGAAATCTCCAAAGGGCTCCACCCCACGGGGACTCAAAGTTCCAATTCTGTGTTATTCTTATGGACATTCACTTTAAGTTTAAGCTGATGAAAATACAAACAAGTGATCTTGATTCGTAGTAGTTCCACGGGAAAACTACAGAATGCAGCACACACAACTGTTGTATTTCTGGGTGAAACCGGGTACGATAGCAGCTAGTAGAATATAAAATGTTAATTGTTTTACTATAAGTTCTCTTTTAATGATCCATTTCAAGAAACATATATTGCTCAGCCATTATTAATTGTTATTATTTCTGTTTTTATTTTTTTTTTATGAATAAAATTACATTTTTGAGTTCTTTAAAATTACAGAGTGATCTTTGATGATTTATAAGACGTATAACTTAAAATAATATTGATGGAATACGTGGGAGCTTCAAAGACTCCCTTGATATAATGCCACACATATTATCAGTGAAAAATGCTTTATCGCTTTAATTAAACAACAGATAAGCAAAGATATACTTGAGGATGTAACTGACTGGCTTCCCAGTGCAGATTTTCAGTGACTGTCATCCCGGGCACTTACGTTCAATATATAGTGACTGGCTTAGCAGTACAAACTTTACGTGACTGGCCTTCCCGGCAAAATCGCTGGTGACTGGCTTAGCATAGGAATTTTTACGTATAAAAAGTGTTTATTTTTTAAATATATACGACATATATATAATCGGAAATGGCCAACGAAAATATTTTATCAAATACAAAAATATATATATCGCGTATTTTCCAAATATATGTGGGGGTGTTACTGACTGCATTCCCCGGGTATATTTTCAGTGACTGGCTCTCCGGGCGTAGCCGTGTATATATATATACATATATAAGAATTTGAACGAATGGTGTTTTTGGCATCTGGGTCCTCAAAATGAAAAGTTATCATGGTCATGGTAAGACTTAAGCCTGAGACCATGATAACTTTTCATTTTGAGGCCCCCAGATGCCGAAAACACCATTTGTTCAAATTTTGAATATATATATTTATATATTTATTTGTCCGTAAGCACAAATGGTTTTGATGTGTCAAAACCAAAACTCGAATCTCATAACCACCAAAACTTTGGAAAAGTTTCGGTTTCGAGATTCGATTGGCGAGTTTCGAGAATCAAAACTCAAAACTGCCGAGATTTTGGTAAATAGGATTTTGGAATTTGACTTTCGAGTTTCGAGATTCGATTTTTTAAGTTTTGGTTTCGGTTTCGAGATTTGAAATTTCTGGTTTTGACCATCACTAGTAAGCAGAATAGGGTAACTCTCGTAAAAAAGGTGTGATCTTGTTGAAATTTGGTACAGACGTGTAGTCGGATTTATTTGAACGAGTTCGAAATCCAGACGGATCGGACCATCCGGAGGGGTATTTTGAGGGGGTTTTGTGCCCCAAAAACGGGTTTTTTGGGTTTTTCACATGTAATTTTTTTTAATCAAATTTGAATTCACCATTAAATTCACCTCAAAAAACAAACAATTTGGTGTTTTTCTCACTGCTTTACGTCAATTGGTTACCGAGATATTAAAAGAGCTAAACACAGTACGTTGTCTAATGTTATTCTTATGAAGTAAAAGAAAAATTGTATATCTCGCTTATTTATGAACATAAACTGACGGAATTTGGTATATGGCTTCATCTGGTTGTGGTTTATTGTTGTTTGCACAAAAAAATTTTCGCCTATGGTTCCCACAGCAGCAAACCTAGGTACTTGATCCCCATGTTATTCTTATGGAAAATAATGAAAATGTTATATATCGCTTATTTATGAATGTATATGAATGAAACTTGATTTGTGACTTCACTATAATGAGTTCTATTGAAATTTGCATAAAAACCAATTATTTTGTGTTCCTTGTTGCAGTAAACCTGCGTACTCATCCCCGATGTTATTCTTATGGAGAATAATTAATATTTGAAATATCGCTTGTTTGTGAATATATTTCTTATGAATCCTGTTAAGTGTTTTAATGTGTTATGTTATATATTCGTTGCAAAATCCCTGACTTTGCAGGTTTGCTGCAACGGGGGTATTTAAGTTGCAACCATGATCAGCTGCCAGCTGCCATCATAACTACCCTCTAACACTCCCTCTACCATTGCAGGGATCGGGCCGTTTCGGCTGCAGGGGTCCACCATTGTTCCTCAGGACCAGGTGAAGTACCTAGGGATCATCTTGGACAGAACCCTTCAATGGGGGCCACAGTTAAAAAGGGTCATTGATCAAGGAAAGTAGTCCCTATTTGCCTGCAGGCGGTTGGTAGGATCTGCCTGGGGGCTCAAGCCCAAACTAATGCATTGGCTTTATGTTGCTGGTGTGGTGATGAGGCTGGCGGGCGTTCAAAGGCTCGCAGGCTTACTTGTCACTGGAGCTCCCAGCAGCAGTCCGGGTGCCACTTTGGATTGTCTGCTTGATCTTTTGCCCATAGACATCCATATCAAGATGGTGGCTAAAATGGGTGCTTACCGTCTCCAGTGTGAGAACCTCTGGGTGATGCCAGGTGAACCACTTGGCCACACAAAGATCATTCAGGTGGTACAGAGTGAGGTCTTGGACATGCCCTCTGATCACCTTCCCATAACTTTCTCCTTCAGCAGGTTGTTCTGTGTTTGTATTTCCAGCAGGGACGACTGGAACGAAGGTGTTTGTCCACTCCCACCTGGAGACCGAGAATGGTTCACGGATGGTTCCAAGTCTAGGAGCGGGTCAGGTGCTGCCATCCACGGGGTGCAGGATGGCGTCAGTCTCAGGGTGCTAATGGGCTTTTTTCCCACTGTGTTCCAGACGGAGATCACCGCCACCATGGAGTGTGTGGGGGAGATTCTGAGGAGGGGTCAAGAGGGCCTCTCAATCAGTATCTTTTCTGATAGCCAGGCTGCTCTGAGGCAGGGGCGGATACAGACTATCGTTTTAGGGGGGGGGGGGGGGTCATGAGGGAAAAAATATGTAAGTTGTCAAAATACAATAACCTTTACTGTGAAAAATGGGTAAAATACGTGAAGTTCTGAGGGTTTTTTTTTTGGGGGGGGGTCATGACCCCCATGACCTCCCCCCTGTATCCGCACCTGCTCTGAGGGCGCTGGACTCTTGTGAGTTCAGGTCTAGGGTTGTCTGGGACTGTTACTGGGTGAGTGATGAAGTAACAGCGAGGAGATTCATTCGTGTATTATGTTTGGTGAGGTCAGGTGGTGTGTAGTGGTGATACCTCGTGTAGTGCGTACTACTGTTAACTGTGATTACAGGTATGACCTACGTTCCTTGTATTGCAATTAAGTTTAACAGTATAACATTTTGATTCGAAAATTGTATTTCTTTTAGTCCAATTAGTAGTGCCATATCGCTCTTGGCTTTATTCAGGATATTAACTTTGTGCCGTATCCGCACATTTTAAATCACGCCAACTCCCGATACAGATTCTGTACGGGGTGTTTCGAGTTTAGTATCAATTAGATTAATTTCGAGATATCTAGCTGTACTAACGATTGGGATTTGTGTTGTCAAAACCACCAGTTGTGAGCCGATAAGGTGACCTTTCTGCTTGGGTATCGCAGGCACGTCACAACAGGTCTGAACAAACCCATTCCTGCAGAGGGAGCAGAAGTAGTTGGTTGGACTAAGGTTGATATTCAAACCTTAGTGGGGATTGGGAGTTGTAACGCATGAGTACGTTAGTTGAGTTAAACTTCCACCTTATAAATTACTTTTTGTATAAATTTCAATTTGTTTTATTTTAATTGGCATTACCTGCAAGTGTGAGCGTTGATGATAGTACAGTATCGTTGTGTTGGCCGGTACTGTGTTCGCACCTGATTTTAAACTATATATTTCTCTTTTCTTTTTTTATTTAATTAATTTAAATCTGCACCATAACCAAAGTTCATTTTAAAGAACCCTGGACAGACCCAGCACGCCAGACCCCAACAAATCCACTGGCTAGGCCTGAGACGGCTTTCTCCTGGCTTAAAGAAAAAACAATTTTGTTTATTTTTCGAGAAAGTCGTCACACCCTCTTCACAGGGTAAGCAAGCTTAATCTCCAGAGACCATCCCAGCAGGTCACCAGGAAGCTTCTGTGTCTCAGCAAGTTGGACATCAAGCGAATCACAGGTACGATTATAGGCCATGGTCACCTAAGGAAACACCACTTGCGCAAGGGCGTCTTCAATGGTGACCCTGCATGCAAGAAATGTGGGCAGTAAGAGGAGACTGCCGATCATCTGCTCTTTGATTGCGATGAGTGCTCCCCTTGCTTGGGGAGGTAAGGGCTTCAACTCTGGAAACTATGGACAGGGGTGGATACCTGCCTCTTGAGGAATGCGTCGATAGGATGATGCAGTTTTTCAGGCTCCTGAACCTGGAGGAGTTCTGAAACCTCTCTTATTTCTTTTTCGGGAATGCGCAATAAGCCCAATGCGGCTGATGTTCCTTGGGACCCAAGTTCGCCCCTTCTGATGATGATGTAGCGCATCAGCAACTCTGGAACTCTGAATTTTGCACTGGACGATGCGGATTACTGGCCCCTACCTTTGTCTGATCGAGTGCAGCCTTGAAACTGCTGCACTGCCAAGAGCCAGGTAAGTGCCCCAAGGCGTTCCCACCTAGGCCTTTCTAATTGCAGAGGAAACAGGAGAGACTGAAGGTGCACTCCTTCTTCTTATGTCCTTCATCACCGCACTGAAGGCAATTCTTACTTCGGTCGGGCCCCTTGCAGTTTCAGGAGGAATGCCCATACCCGAGGCAGCGAAAACACCGCGGGACAACCACCCTCTATCTGAGCCTGCAGTTGACCCATCCAACCTTCAAGTGCTGGAGACTCAGCAGCTTGTTGGCGTGTTTCTCAACCTTTTCGGCGACCGCCATCCGCTGCTGGCTCCGATTTGGCTTTGTCAACCAAACCTTCAACACTCCTGTTTCCCCTTAAAACTCAGATACAGCTTGTTTAATGGTCTCAGAAACTTTATTTTTAGAGGACAGGCCATCAAGAACCCGGATTTCAACCGAGGACTTGGGATCCAGTGCCTGAATAGATCCTTTGTCCCCGAGAGCGTTCTTAAGAGCAGTGGCAAAGCCGGCCTTGTCCTTAAACTTTCCCAGTTCAAGAAGAACATCCTTGTTCTGGGTACGTCGGATAGACTTAATCACCATCTCCGTCTGTTCCGGCTTGGCCTCGTTCTTGATCTGGCCCAGATCATCGGCGAAAGATCGTCCCCCTTAGGGTTTGATCAAAATCGCTGTAGACCTGGGCTTTTTTGGTCTGGGTTTTCTTGCTGCAGCCGTGTGGCGCTGCTCCTCCCTGGCCAGAACGGGCGTGACCACCTGGGCCTTGACCGCAGCATTCTTTTTGAGGGCCTCCTCCGCTCTCCTCTTTTGCTTTTTTCCTTTCTGGTGAGTTTCTTCCTCCATTCCCCTTGAGAAGCTGACTTTGGGATGCCAGACTTCTCTTTGCTCACTGCAAAAAGGGTCGCCATGGCTGGGATGGTCTCACCAAGGGGAGGAGTGACTTCAGCCGGGACGGGGACACTGGACTTCTGAGGAGTAGTTTGTGAGGACTTCAACTCCACGGCGGCCAACCGGAATTCCAGGTCCAAGTCCAGGCTGCCAGAGAATGAACCTCGAGATCTCTTCCTCGCAGCAGGCTCTTTTCTGGCCGCTATCTTGGAGAACGCTCGATCAACAACCTTCCGCTCCTGAGTGATGGCCTGAGCCTTTACATTTCGGCACGACAAAATTTCAGCGAGCCGATCCTCTAATTGTGGCAGGACAAACTGTATGCCTTTATTTACATTTTTCTGCACTTTAAGGGTCGCCTTCATCTGCTTTACCAAGCCCTCCATCTTCTTTAGCAGCCATGCCTTGTCGGCCTCTGCATCGTCCTGCTGCTGTCGCAGAAGGCCTAACTCGAAAGGTGCACGCAAAGGGCTAAGGTCCTTGGAGGGATGTCCTTGTTCGCCAGTTCGAGGGTCTCCAGAGAGATCACTTCTCCCCCCACCTTCCTCCTCTCATTCGCCGAAACACCCTCGGCCTTCTTGAAGGGCACAGTTGGGGGTAAAGTTGTCAATCCCCCAAGTGGGACCTTTCTAGACATCTGGGTCACAGGTGGCGACCTTGATAGTCTAGAGCTACGGGCAAATGGGTTCTCAATGCCCTGCTTAGTCTCGACTGTTGATTTTTCGGTGGTCTCCATTCATCTATATCACTAGCGCAACGTACGGCAAGGGGCGGCCAGGAGTAGCCAGGAACGGGTATACCCTCGGGAACGTCACCCCTCCCTGAGGCCTGGCCTCCGTTTGCCTGGCACCGGTAACCGGACGTGCCGGGGCTCACCTTTGGCAATGCTGGTCCAACACCATGCATCCATGCCGCACTCCCTCGTCAGGGCCCAAAGTGGCTACCTTCAGACACTTCCTCGCGGACTCCTCTCCTTAGAGCAAGCTCACAACAACCCCCGCTCCAGCCCAGTGACAAACCCGACCGGTTAAGGAGCACTCCCAGGGAGATAGAAAGGAATGCCAACCGGTATAATGAAAATAGTGAAAGACATCCAGATGGTGTCGAAGTTCCCATCAAAATTACGTTTTAACAATGACTAACAGAGGCTTCTTTAACCTCCTTAATGAACCTTATTTTGTCTCGTTTTTTTTTTTTTTTTTTTTTAAACTAATGAATTTGAATTTAATTACTATCTGTTACATCCTTATAAACCTTTCCCCCTGGTTCAGCACCCCCCAAAATAAAATCCTGGCTAGGCCCTTGCCTCACATTAAAAGTAACAAAACACAGGCAACTGTTGTTGGTTAACCTAGACTTCTAACTAAAATCAACTTTCTCACTGCACCCATACTGACGGTTAATAGTAATAACCTCAAATACTGTGACAAAGTAAAGAACTTGTGACTTTTTAGCAACAAAGATTTGTAATAGACGGTCCATGTCAATGCTAGATGCATCAGGGTTGTTTGCAAGGGCGTATCCAGGATATTATTTTGGGGGGTGCTGAACCAGGGGGAAAGGTTTATAAGGATGTAACAGATAGTAACTAAGTTCAAATTCATTACTGTAGGTTAAAAAAAAAACAAGAGACAAAATAAGGTTTATTAAGGAGGTTAAAGAAGCCTCTGTTAGTCATTGTTACGTAATTTGATGGGAATTTCAGGGGGTGCTGGAGCATCTTTAGAACATCCTCTGGCTACGCCCTTAGTTGTTTGTCACCATTCACAGCTTAAAACATTTGTCAGGGTACCTTCCACTTAATATCAAATCAAATTGTGATTTAGAGATCAACAACATGACTCGTAGATCTCTCCAATAGGCTTCAACATGCACAAAATGATTGAATTTAATTTAGAGTTGGTTTAAGGCGCAGTAAAAATGTTTCACCATTTAATTTTTCAAGTATCTCTCCTTGATAAAATTAAAATAGCATCGTGAATTTCACATCCTGCGTCTGGTACACACTTTCATAAATTCCTATTCACCAAACTACTCTCTTCAATAAATCTTTTGTTGTGTCCGCTTCTAGACTTTAGAATTCACTTCTCGACAGCATTACAAATGAAGAAGGCATGCTTGTTTCGGGGCGGAAGTAAAATATCACTTATTACTGCGGGCGGGCACTAGTGATGTTCTGTGGTGTTGGTGTAACGGGTACCAAGGTGGCTTGTGTAAATGTAACGTGTGTTATGAGAAAGGTTTTATTTTATTTGTTTTATTAGTTTATTAGAATCATGTTTATGACTGCTGTATTTTGCAATTAATATTTGAAAAAATAATAAGGTTTATTGTTATTATTTAAATATTTTTTATTTTGTTTGAGGTACAAGTGATAGAAATAACTCGTGAGTCCTAACTTCACCTATTTAATAAAGACATTTTTCATTTAATTTCATCCACCCCTCTGTATTGTGATAAAAAAAAACATATAGGCCCTATTCAATTCAAAAACCTGACTCTCAAAGAGTTAGTAAAGAGGTTTCTAAACATTGCACTGAAGTGCTCTTGGGAATCATAAGAGGCATCAAAATCTGATGATTCCTGTTTGAGTTGAATAGTTAAAATAATCAAGTAAGGGCAAGTGTGCATACCTTAAAGTCACAAAGATAAAATTACAACCAAAGGATTATAAAGTTTTACATTAATTGGATTTTCCTAAAACCAACAACATTTCTACCTATCCTGACTCTCTGTAGAAGACCAGCATTATAAACAATGGACAGGCTAGTCACATGCCCTATGCTCTACAAACAGGGTCAAGATACATCATACTGTATCATAGGTAGCCTAAAAGTTACAAAATAGTATATTCAACAAAAGGTAAAATATGATTGACATAAAATAATTCTAATGTTAAATTTTGCCTCTTTTGAAGTGTTTGAAATTTTATAATTTGTGTTTTTCAGTAAACATTTAAGTGCTACTTTCAAACTATCAGAATATTTCGCTTGAACTATACAGCCATAGTATCAACAGCATATAATATAAGGTTGAATGAACCATTTGTAGGTGTATCAATAATAAATATTATAAATTACAAAAGGCCAAAAATCAACCCCTGTGGAACACCACATATAGTTTTGACATTCTGCAAATGTAGTACCATTTTTTAACAATTATTTGCTATTGCCTGTTTTTTAAGTACGAGAGTACCTAAGACAATGTTGAATTAGAAAATTTATAACATTTAATTTTGCTTATCAAACAGTTCCTACATTATAATTTACACAGCCAATTGCCTGAAATTGGAAATTATATAATTACTGAAATTGTTAAAATTAATAAGAACAAATAATTACATTTATGCATTTTTTTAAATAACCCTGTTATGAATGGCCAAAGATTTATACATTAGCCTACATCCTTTTTGCAATCTGAGAGCATGCCTGAAGATGCAAAAATCGCTACTTATTGCGGTGCCTCTGATCTTACCCCCTCCCATCACCCATTGCTGATAGTGGATCCACTCCCCCTCCCTATTCAATTCACCATCTAGAGCTGTTCAAAATGCGTACAGAACCACATCTTACACTAAATCACTAAATTACTGTAAAAGACACCGACGCAACTAGGTAGCAATTCTCGTAGCATTGGGAGTGTTCATGAGATTTTGTTATTGATTACTGTGCATTTCATAAGTGATATGTGTTTACTTGGTGCATAATTAACTATTGTGAGTAAATTAATGAAAAATTATTCGTTCAATCTACTCAGAAATTCAAATTTGACTATAAAAATACATTTCAATTATTCTATTTCTATTTTGAATATTAGTACATTAAAAATTTTTGCAATTCATAACTGTCAATAAATCACTGTACGATACAGCACAGCAACGTTTAAAAGTAGCCTGTAATCGAACAATTTCGTCACAGTGCTCAGATGCAAAGAGTAACTTACTGCATTGCTGCAACGCCTCCTCTACCACGCGTAAGTACAACTTATCACTGCCTCCAACGCTCACTCAGGCAGTATATTCATTTGAATGTAATTTGATGCCTTCCTAGTATTTTTGGACCTGCAAGGGATCAAAGGGGAATTAAAGGAACGGAATAGCTAGGAATAAACTGAAATATTAAGGACACTTTACAGTTTTACTAAGGGGTTTTATTAATTTAAGAACAAAATAAAAAGAACAGAATGTGGTACCGGTACTTGTAAACATAATTGAGCAGTTGTGTTAAAAAATGCTCTATACAAGATCAAATTTAATCTAAAACTACTGATTATCAAGCAGTCTGAAATTTCCCAAGGGAGGTCAGCCTTAAGTAGCAAGTAAGGTGAGAAACTGGGTGTCAAGTAAAATGGTAGATAATAGAATTGTAGATTGTTTATGTTCACACTTTGGTTGTCTTGCCTTTTCCATGAACTCATCAAAGAAATTTGTTTTCTTCTCTTTTCGAAAATATAAGCTACTGTAACCCTTTAAGCCCCGAGCTTGTGAATGGAGCAGATGAATCTCTGTTATTTTGGACTCATTGGGATACTTTGGAGACCTGAATATTTTAAATAATATAACACATGCTTCACGTGGACACACACACACACAGGAAGGACAGGTAAAAAGCAACAAAACACCTGATCAGATGTGCAACTCATAAAGAATTCATCCATCCCATCAGCTTGGATCCGTGTCATCAATGGACGCATATAGTTGAAGTAACTACTAGGCACTTCTATCAGCTTGACTATTAGGTAGACTATTAGGTTGTAGTAACTATTAGGCATATAGTTGAAGGGGAGGGTGGTTTGCTTAAGGTCCGCCCTCCCCTTCAACTCCAATACTGACAGGTGAACTCTCTATGAATTGCACATAAAAACCACCGACTTTGACGGATTTTGAAACCTCGATCCAAGTGTTACCTCATGGCTGGGAGGGCCCCGTAGACCGCTCAGCCAACCTGATAGGCTAGCAGTTGAATCAAACTGTAACTTACTTTGCAAGTTAGGCGCTAGTCGTGTTAGTTCTTTTTCTGTCTATCAAGTTTCAGACTCAGTCTGTATACACAGTCAATCTAACGACGCGTGTTTGCTTATACTCTTACTATAACCATATGTTTAGATATCAGATTCAATACCGATTACATCAGCTCTTGGGACTTGAAAGGTTATAAGTAGGCTAGCAGACCAGACCTACTACATAACTTACCTTGTCAAAGATATGTGCATGAGCATTTTCAACATGGAAGAACATATGACCAACTCCCATCCCGCTCCTGTTGCGGCACGATTCTAGCAAGCATCTATAAACCCCAGACGGGTTTGAAAGTGGATTCAATCGGCTGTCATTATCATCGAGTGATGGTTTCAACAGGCTGTTGGTGACAATTGTGTTTATGGCATCATCCAAATTGTTGTTGTTTCCGCCTTCATCCCCACTTCCCTGAACAGCAGAAAAAGTTTAAATTTTAGTTTGGTTACAATAAGGAATGAGGAAAAGTGAAGTGCTCTCTATGCCCCAGTTAATGTCCACTCCACGATAAAGAGGGTATTTTGGTCTCCTGACTCACAGTATTAGCTCCAGTTCTAAAAAGTTATGATGGTATGCTGGGTAGTCTGGGTTAATTGGAAATGAAAACTGTATTTACTAGTTTACCGTACTAAGAAACTAAACCAATTCTTTGATATTTATTACATATACCGGTAGGCCTAATTTCATGAAATTTGAATCACCGTTGTAAATAAACGATGATAATGAACATTTTGTCTCAAAACAGTTATATCAAATGCTGTTTACCCTAACTTAAATATCTTATTTTGAAACCACTCATGAATTTGAATGTGCCGACTATGTCAGTGTGATCTTACCCTGCCACACTACATATGCAAGCTGATGCCACAACTAACTGCATTATTTTAAACTGAAGCATGTACCTCCTGATAATTGTTACAAATATATAGGCTAACCTTGTTCTTAAAAAATGAAGACTTGTCTTAAAATTCACGGTCCCTTACTATTCCCGTTTTCAACAAATTATTCAACTTTGTTTAGTCAACAAGTTGCTAGCAAGTGGTGGTATGTTGGATGTTGTCAAGTTATATAGAATAATACTTTACCATGGAAAATAAGTGTTCTTTAATCAAGCCTTTCTTTTAACAATTAGAGGTCTGGACCCACATTGTGGGCACAATATGATAAGCGTCCACCAACCATTGAATACTAAGGCATCCAGACTAAACTGAATGATGCTGTATGCAGAAGATACTCCACCAATTCTTAAATTGTTCAATAATAAGTTAGGCCTACTTGATGTTTGGTGAAGACAGTAAAGTTAACTTAATGGAAAATCAAATTAACTATACATAACGGCAAATACAAGACCTAACTACAAACTAGGTACCGGTAGGCCTATCTATTACAGGTTAGTACAGTGGAGACTGACGGGTTAGTACAGTGGAGACTGAAATATCCCCGTCGCAGCAAACCTGCGTACTCAATGAATATCCAATGCAAATATATGGGTATCACTACTACCTAGAGCCACTTACCAAGGTTCACAAAAATACACTCATTAATAAGTTATATAGGCCTATAGCATTTTATTTATTATCCATAAGAATAACATTATAAATGAGTACGCAGGTTTGCTGCAACAAGGAAGATAAGATGTGTTTTTTTTGCAATTATTAATATAACTCAACCAGGTGAAGCTACATACCAAGTTTTATTAATTTAGGTTCATAAACAAGGGAGATATAAAACTTTACTTATTCTCCATATGAATAACATGGGGGCCGAGTATGCAGGTTTGCTGCTACCGGGAAAAATCAGCAAAAAACTTTGTTTGTGCTATTGTCAATATATCACAACTAGTTGAAGCCACATACCAAGTGTAAGTGTATGTGGATGAAATTTCATCAATATACATACATAAATAATCGAAATATAACATTTTATTTATTCTCCATAAGGATAACATTGGACAACATACTGTGTTTAGCACTTTGAATATCACTGCAACGGTTGGACGTAAAATAACAATTAAAACACCAAAATGATTGTTTTGTAGAGCTAAACTGATTGGTAGAAAGAAATGTGGAGTTTTTAATGAAATTATCTGAGGAAAATCTAAAAAAAGTATTCCTATAAGATTAACATGGGAAATTTTATGGACACATTTTTTGACTTTTATCCACAACCACTAAACCTAGCTTAATGATTCAAAATACTAAATTGTTTGTTTTTTAAGCTGTACAAAATGGCTATAACCAAAATCTAGTGTTTTAAGCGAATTTCCCCTATAGGGAAGAAGCTATTACCGTAGTCGGCATGGTAATACCTAGGCCCGGGACCATGATAACTTTTCGTTTTGAGGTCCCCAGACCCCAAAAACACCATTCGTTCGAAACTGTAGATATATATATATATATATATATATATATTTTGATGAAATTTGGTATAAACGTGTAAAGCAACATTTATGACTTTAAGTTCGAAATCCAGCCAGATCACTTTATCCGAAAGGGTATTTTTGGGGTGTTTTGTACCCAACAAATTTTTTTTAAATATTTTTTACATATAATTTTGGAAATAGTCAAATTTTAGTTTTTACCATTGATTTCAGCTTAAAAAAACACACAATTTGGTATTTTGCTCATTCCTCTACGTCAATTGGTTACCGAGATATTGAAAGTGCTAAACAAAGTACGTTGTCTAATGTTATTCTTATGGAGGAAAAGAAAAATTTTATATCTCGCTTATTTATGAACGTAGACTGATGAAACTTGGTATACGGCTTCATCTAGTTGTTGTGCATTGGTATTTGCTAAAAAAAACAATTTTTTGTCAAAGGCTCTTGTAGCAGCAAACCTGCATACTCAGCCCCATGTTATTCTTATGGATAATAATTAAATGCTATGTCTCCCTTAATTATGAACATAAATGAATAAAAACTGGTATATGACTTCATCTAGTTGAGTTATATTGATATTAGCATAACTCCATTTTCTGTGTTCCTTGATGCAGCAAACCTGCGTACTCAGCCCCAATGTTATTCTTATGGGGAATAATTAAAATTGTATATATTGCTTATTTGTGAATATATTTTTATGAAACTTGGTAAGTGACTTTATCTAGTATTAAGACATTTATATCTCCATTGGAAATTCACTGAGTAAGCAGGTTTGCTGCGACGGGGGTATTAAAATTTTAGGGTAAAAAGTTCAAAAAACTGGTTTTTGGACAATTTTAAACCTCCATAAAACCCCCTTCCCATAGACCGATCGATCTGGTTTTCGAACTTAGTCATAAATGTTACTCTCCACATTTGTGCGAAATTTCATAAAAATCGGGCGCTTCTTTCAAAAGTTATCGCGGTAACGGACACATAATATATATATATATATATATATAGGCCTATATATAGATATATATATACATATATATAAATTTGAACAAATAGTGTTTTTGGCATCTGGGGACCTCAAAACAAAAAGTTATCATGGTCTCGGGCTTAAGTCTTACCATGCCACCTACGGTAATAGCTTCTTCCCTATAGGGGAAATTCGCTAAAACTAGTGTAATCTACTAGGTACCGGTAGGCCTATCTATTACAGGTTAGTACAGTGGAGACTGACGGGTTAGTACAGTGGAGACTGAAAAACTAGTGTAATCTACCAGTTAGGATCTCGGAAAGTATACCAAATTATTCTTGTGACCTCCTTGTTATAGTAAGCTGGTTACTGTAATACACCCTACTTTTACCAACATCGAGATATGGGCTGGATAAACTTTTCATCTAGGTGGGTGAAAACAACTGTGAGCTAGCATGGATATTTTGCAAGGTTCAGTACCTAATGGTAACTTGAGTTTTTCTCGTGAGAATATTTAGGTACCGTAGGCCTAGTATACAAAATTCAGAGCCTACTAAAATACTAATGTCCATAGAGAGTGCATACTTTGTTCTCAAGGTCTAGTCTGTTGATATAGGTTTTAATATTTAATTACCTAACCGGAAAAGACCTGGTAAGTTTTAGTACAAAGTCCAAAAACAGCTGTAATGTTACGTAATCGCCAATCCTGCAGTATTGCTGAAAACAAGATAATGGCACGTGTACCATATTTTTATTTTCCCCACAATTTTAGTTTTTAAATATACATCACATCCTTTAACTACTTTATACAACTTACTTTTATCAGCTGTGTTTTTATAAAACTAAGTTGTTAATGTAGGTATTGTTTTTAATTGAATTAGGCCTATTAGTTTAAAATATACATTAGTTTTTTTAATACAAATCAGGAAACCCGACCAGCATATTTTGTTAACAAAAGATGAGTTGTGTTTTCTCCATTTTATATTACGTAACCGGTAATTATTTTGGGTATCGTAATTATATGACATACGGTAGTAGGCCTATACCTAATGTGTTGGTTTAAGTTATTAAATGCCAAACGTTGATCACTAAGCAATTAATTAGAATTATTGATGAAAACTGTTGAAAAACAAGGAATACAAACAACCGAGTTATCTAGCAGCAATTTAAAAATTGTATATCATTATTGTCCTCTAAGGTTAGACCATTTCCAAGAATCAGGCAAATAGGCCTGATTCCGGGCCATCATTTTGGATCTAGGTAAGTTACGACTCTTGGTGGCAATAAGTCTTTAATTGGCCATTCAATACAAATAACACAATAGGCTACGTCAATTGTACATCAATGTTCGCCATACAATTGTATGTCAATTATATGGCGGATACTAAACTATGCTGTCATCTGTCACTGTGCGATAAATCATGGCACTTGTTATAGTCGCATCGCCAACCACTCCAACGCTTGTGAGGCGCTCCACTTCCGGGCAACAACATAGACAGCTGAGTTTCTGGACTTTATGTTAGGGCCTATATTAGACTGTGGCTCTACATATCTTTTACCAAAAGACAACATTCGTAGGGTTACCATACTCTCCAGGTTGGAAAGTATACCTTACCTGTTAAAAGGCTGATTGATAAATCACGAAAATATGAACCCCCACCCACCCAGTTGAGTACGAAAGTCAGGTAATTAGAAGTTTTAAATTGTAAATCTTATGTTTTGATATTTTTTCAAATCATAACATTAATCTTTGCGGGGCTTTAAGCTGCCGATTTTATAAAAAGTATTTTTTGTAGGCATTGCAACTAATTAAATTAAGTGCAACATAATTTTGTGAATAATCAAAGTATCTGCCGAGTACCGAACTTCTCAGGCATAACCACATAAGTTAACCTCACTCAGGACTCAGGACTCAGCTAGACATGCAGACGGGAGACGACAGTGACGATAAACACAACGTGACGTAAAACGTAAACAACGCGTATGAACTAACTCCACTGGGTAAGAACTCAAATTAACATTTTTGTAACGATGTAATGAGCTTTGGGCGAAAAAATAACACTTATACATCTAACTTGGAAGTAATATCAACTTAATTATAAGTCAATAATGACGCAACTCCCCAAATTCAGTTTGCTACTTGGAAAAACCCGGACAAATAGTGGGTTTCTCAAAAATCCGCCCGGACGTTTTCGAATGATCCAAAAAGAGGAAATGTACGGGAAAAGAGGACGTGTATGATAACCCTACCTGCCAGTTCACAGGTAACTTATCAGTCCAAAATTGCTTGAGATAATGTGTGTGCCAGATTAGTACCGTATTAAAGCTACTTCTACACAAAATAGATCATTGTCAAACTTACTTTAATTAGTACAGAAAATTTGTTTGTTAGGGATTCTCCTAAAAAGTTTCGGCACCCAGTTATTGCCGATTTACAAGTTGGGCATGTTGTAAGTCTCCATCTACATCTTTCGCACATGTGATGGCCTACTTTGCACATATATATTGTTTTTGGTGGGATCTCGTAACACACAGGACACTGTAAAGTACTCTCTATATCCAAATCCTGCAATAGGTTACTAGCGACAGGACTCATCGTGGAAAAAAGATATTTCAAATTCCTAACCAGTCACAAAACAAAGATAAAAATGAATTGAGACTTCAATTTAGAACATATTTCTTCTACAAAGTAATACCTTCGACACTACACCAGATTATTTTGATTTACTTTAACAAAACAGTTAATTTCTATGGTAAAAGCTAAATCAAGTTAAGTTACGAGTTAATACTAATACTAATAGCCTTATAGTCATATTACGAATAGGTAATAGGTTTAAGTTGAGGTTATTGATAAACATTGGAAACAGTATTTCCAAATCCATCCGGGGAAAACATAAATCCCTTTATGAAGGTCAAAAAATCCCTCATTATCCCTCACCATATGTTAAAACTCCCCTTCTATCCATCTTCTTCAAATTGAATGCAACCTATACTTCCCATACGTACCAGTTAATAAATTAATCCTTCTAAAACTCCATTTAATAAGTTATTTGAGAAAAATAAGTGACACAAGTAAAAAAAGTCTAAACAAAATAACCCCTTAAAACCTTCCCAAGGCTAAGGGCATAGACTAACTACAGTATATATACTATAGTTAGTCTATGCTAAGGGGCATGCTAAGGGGACGTACCGGTATTCCTAAATCAGTGTTGTTCGACCACTATTTGAAAATTACCCTCAAACTAAGGCAAAATTACCCTTTTTTGCCGTAAATTACTCTCGAAAAAATGTTTGTCCGGTAAGTGCATTATCCGTATTTTTGTAAAAATACTTTAAATCACAGAGTAAATTAAAAATTATGTAAGCACATTAAATGACTTGAAACTTTGACATATCAGGAATAAAAATATTAAGACATGAATATTATCTAACTTACAATATTCCTAACCATGCAATTATTTTGTTGCGCGTTTTAACGCTGATGGAATTTTTTAAGTTTTGTTAGGAAACGGTCCAAACACTGATTTTGTTATCGGTACTATCTAACGTCAACCTTTTGTAGCTTAATTGCAAGTGACATCTGGGTCCGGGGCCCGACTGGGTCCAGTATCGAACCATTACAACATTTTCAGATTTTTGTAGGATTATGTAGCGAATTTCAGGTTATGAGGGTGAGCACGATAACCACTACGTTACCCAGTATATTTTTAATGTTGTTAGGCTATAGAAAACATAGAATAACAATTTATTTTCAGGCCCAATGTGTGGGCCATCTGTTGTATTTATTTATTAAAAAGTACATAATATGAAAAAACGCTTAAGTCTAACAATGAGAGTGGCAAATAATTTATATAACGAGCAATTATAATGTAATAAACCTTTGAATTAAATTACCCTTTTAGAGAATTTCCCCTATATATAGGGAAGAAGCTATTATCGTAGTCGGCATGGTAATACCTAGGCCCGGGACCATGATAACTTTTCGTTTTGAGGTCCCCAGACCCCAAAAACACCATTCGTTCGAGACTGTATATATATATATGTGTGTGTGTGTGTGTGTGTGTGTGTGTGTGTGTGTGTGTGTGTCCGTGAGCACGATAACTCTCGTAAAAATGATCCGATTTTGATTACATTTGGTATAAACGTGTAAAGCAACATTTATGACTTTAAGTCCGAAAACCAGCCAGATCGCTCTACCCGAAGAGATATTTTGGGGGGTTTTGTCCTCCAAAAATGATTTTTTTGAATTTTTCACGTATAATTTCTGAAATATTCAAATTTTAGTTTTCACCATTGGATTCAGCTTAAAAAAACACACAATTTGGTATTTTAATCATTTCTCTACGTCAATTGGTTACCAAGATATTGAAAGTGCTAAACACAGTACGTTGTCTAATGTTATTCTTATGGAGGAAAAGAAAAATTTTATATTTCGCTTATTTATGAACGTTTAATGACGAAACTTGGTATATGGCTTCATCTGGTTGTGGTCTATTGATATTTGCTCAAAAAAATATTTTTTTCCAAAGGATCCCGTAGCAGCAAACCTGCGTACTCATCCCCATGTTATTCTTATGGATGATAATTAAATGCTGTGTTTCCCTTAATTATGATCATAAATTAATAAAAACTGGTATATGACTTCACCTACTTCAGTTATACCAAACAACACACAAGGGTTATTGGGTTTCAGTTATGGGTATATTAGCATAAAAACCCATTTTTTGTGTTCCTTGTTGCAGCAAACCTGCGTACTCAGCCCCAATGTTATTCGTATGGAGAATAATTAAAATTGTATATATCGCTTATTTGTGAATATATTTAGTATATGAAACAAGATAAGTGGCTTGAGGTAGTATTAAGACATTTATATCTCCATTGGAAATTTGCTGAGTATGCAGGTTTGCTGCGACGGGGGTATTATTTTTACCCTCAAAAGTAAATTACCCACGAAAATACCCTCGACGGGTAAAATAACCCTCGAAAAGGGTAATTACCCTCGAATTCCCAACGCTGTTAATAATGATAATTAATGACGGAACGAAGTGAAATAATCCATCTATTAGCAGAGACGATGACTCGTCCGTCCATCGCGCGCGCGCACGTGTGTGTGTGTGTGTGTGTGTGTGTGTGTGTGTGTGTGTGTGTGTGTGTGTGTGCGCGCGCGCGCGCGCGCAAAATGTACCTTTAGTAAAGTGAGATAAGATCCTAATAAAATATTGTTTTGTAATGACAAACAACATTTTGTATGATTAAATAATTAAAGTACTCTCCGTTTAACATGACTTAATTCAATTTGTCAAAGGTTTTTGAAATTTTGAGATTAAAAAACTAATACCAGGGGCCCGTTTCATAAACAGGGCCTGTATTACATGTAACTTCCCTGTATTATTAGTTAAAGTTACAACAGTGTGTTTCATAAAGTTTTACAACTGTAAAAATATGTACAGGGGATTTACCTGTATTACAAGTACATTTTACAAGAGTTCAGAAGTGATTTGTTCCATAGAGTGTGGTGGCCTGTAGTACAGGCTCTGTAAATTATATAAGATATTATGATTGTTTAGACCATCATAAAACTTTTACAAGTATCGCTTGTTAAGTTAAATAGTGTGTTATTGCATTTATTGGTAATTATAAAGTATAATTAATAAACGGTATCAGAAAACTGATACATGCTTCCTCCCTTTTATACCAATTGTAATCAGTAAATTATTTTATATTTACTAAATCTAGAATATAACATACGGTATCATGTGTAGGAAATATTATAATGATCTTTTTTTCAAAAATATCGACCCAAATACGTTTAAGGAGAATCATTTGCTACAGCAAGAGGTTAAAAGGGGAAATGCCTCCTCCTCACCCCAGGATTTTGTGGCAACGTATTTTGAATATCCTCTGTTGGTCAATGCTAACTTGACCTGCATACTAAGTTTTAATTAGATTAGGCAGTGAATAAGATAGAAATCATATTTTTAGCGAATTTCCCCTATTGGGAAGAAAAATTAAATTAGGTGGTATGGTAAGACATAAGCCAGAGACCATGATAACTTTTTGTTTTGAGGTCCCCAGAAGCCAAAACACTATTCGTTCAAATTTATATATATGTGCATATACTATAGTATATGTATGAATATATGTATATATATATATATGTGTGTGTGTATGTATATGTATATATATATATATGTATATTTATATGTATGTATATATATATATGTATATGTATGAATATATATGTGTGTGTCCGTTACCGCATTAACTTCTGAAAGAAGCGCTCGATTTTTATGAAATTTGGGACAAATTTGGAGAGTAACATTTATGACTTTAAGTTCGAAAACCAGATCGATAGGTCTATGGAAAGGGGGTTTTATGGGGGTTTAAAATTTTCCAAAAATCAGTTTTTTGAACTTTTTACCATAAAATTAAAAAAATAATAGATTTTGGTTAAAACCATTTTATAGAGCTTAAAAAAACAAACAATTTAATATTTTGAATCATTAAGCTAGGTTTAGTGGTTGTGGAGAAAAGTAAAAAAATGTGTCCATAAAATTTCCCATGTTAATCTTATGGGAATACGGTTTTTAGATTTTCCTCAGATAATTTCACTAAAAACTCCACATTTCATTCTACCAATCAGTTTAGCCATAGACTAACTACTGTAGTTAGTCTATGGTTTAGCTCTGCAAAACAATCATTTTGGCGTTTTAATTAATGTTTTACGTCCAACCGTTGCAGTGATATTCAAAGTGCTAAACACAGTACGTTGTCCAATTAGCGAATTTCCCCTATAGGGAAGAAGCTATTACCGTAGGTGGCATGGTAAGACTTAAGCCCAAGACCATGATAACTTTTCGTTTTGAGGTCCCCAGATGCCAAAAACACTATTCGTTCAAATTTATATATATATATATATATATACTCGCTTCGCTCGCTGGGGGCTCCGCCCCCAGGTCCCTGTCGTAGTACCTATGGCACATGGTTTGATTACGCTAATAATCTGAGGTCCTATTTATACTCAAAACGTAAAGCAGACTTATTGAATGAACAAATTTAGGCCTAGCAGTACAATATTAGAGTATATAACAATTTCAAAATCGCTCCGCCTCCACCCCCAAGCCCCTGTGGCCAGGTCGCTGTTTGGCCACAATTTAATGTAAATTGGTCCAAATTCATTTTAAGACCTAAATTCTACAACTAATCCAAGGCTTTGATTATTTTTAAGGGTTTAACCTATGAAATTTGGCCATATGCCTGTCGATGAGTACTACTTGGTATGAAGACGTAGTATGTTAAATTTTAAGGCTCCATATATTACCTAAGTGCTTGAACAAAATTATTAAACCCTTAACTGATGTATAATGTAGCCTTTAAAAGGAGTATTTTGAACCTTATAAGGGATACGACCACCGTTAACAATAACCTGAAATACTATGACTTTGGGTAACTACAAGCCTTCTGCAACAAATATGACATGATTTATAAGGGATTTTACCCTCAACAGAGGGCAACATAAAAAATGTACCCGAAAAACACGAAAAGTCTACAAGAGCTCAGAACTTTGATTTTTTGGGTGTTTAAGATACTTAATCTGGGCGTGGGAGTATTGCTTGGTACTAATTGTAATGTAGGAATACTGTGTGATAAGTATTAGGCCTCTAAGTTCCATATTAGAGCGACAAACCATTAAAAACCACGAACAAATCTAAGAAAAAAGTTATAATTTAAAAAATCTAGTGCTTCCTAAGGGTGAAGGGGGTGAGATACGGCAAAATGTCATAGGACTAAAGTTGTAGAGAGTTTAAAATCCGTGGGACGTGGTGGTCTTCGTTTTTTGATAGGACAACCCGTTCGGCCGCTAGAGCTCAAATATAAAAATACTACATTTTGTTTTTTGTATTCACAATTATTTATTTTATTGAGATAGTTCAAAATAAAAATAGTAGGATTTGGGAAGAAAAGGTGCAAGGCACATGCACGCCAAATCTCACGTCTCTAGCTCAAGTACTATTGGTGTCACGTGTATGTCCAATAATATAAATTGGCACAGAACCCCCAATACACCACTACTTATACTGAGAAAACAGTCATATCTAAAGATATTTAGAGTTTTCCATTTTTCGACAGGTTTAATTAATAAAAACTGGTCATATTTCTGCTACTATTTACTAAGTGTGATGTAGACATACTGCGTGCCCAATATTAGGCCTCCTTCATTAACATGATGGGAAATAAAAACCCTCTATAAAATCTCAAAATTTGAAAAAAATTAGAGCTATCTAAGGGTGAAGGAGACGAGATACGACTAAAAGTCATAGGAACAAAGTTGTAGATCTTGCAAAATCCGGGGCACGTGGTGGTGTCCGTTTTTTGATAGGACCATCCGTTCGGCCGCTAGAGCTCATAAACTGTAATTTTAAAATAAGCCTTTTTGGGGGGAATTTAAATATTTTTTTAGGGGGGTTAAAATAAAAAAATTGTCAAATTTGGCAATTTTCCTGGGGGTTACAAGGTAAAAGCTACCTGCGTGCAAAATTTCAGGTTTCTAGCTCGTCTAGAAGTGGTCTAGAATTCGTATACCTCAGTGAGTCAGTTACACATGCGGCTTTATATATATTAGATATATATTTATATATTTATATATATATCTATATATATATATGTCCGTTACCGCGATAACTTTTGAAAGAAACACCCGATTTTGATGAAATTTGGCACAAATGTGGAGAGTAGCATTTATGACTTTAAGTTCGAAAACCAGATCGATCGCACTATGGGAAGGGGGTTTTATGGGGGTTTACAATTTTTCAAAAATTGGTTTTTTGCAAATTTGACCCCAAAATGTTAAAAACACTCAATTTTGGTTCCAGCCATTTTATAGAGCTTAAAAAAACAAATAATTTAGTATTTTGAATCATTAACCTAGGTTAAGTGGTTGCGGAGAAAATCAAAATAAACGTGTCCCATGTTAATCTTATGGGAAAAAGGTTTTTAGATTTTTCTCAGATGGTTTTACTAAAAAATCATATTTCTGTTTATTAATGTGTTTAGCTCAACAAAACAAACATTTTGGTGTTTTAATCGTTGTTCTACGTCCAACCGTTGCAGAGATATTCAAAGTGCTATCCTTATATGGAGAATAAATAAAATTCTATATCTCGATTATTTATGAATGTATATTGATGAAACTTGGTATGTGGCATCAACTAGTTGTGGTATATTGATATTAGCACAAAAAACAAGTTTTTTGTTGATAGTCCCCGTAGCAGCAAACCTGATGCATACTCGGCCCCCACATTCATATGGAGAATAAGTAAAGTTGTATATCTCCCTTAATTATGAACCTACATTAAGAGAACTTGGTATGTAGCTTCACCTGGTTCAGTTGTATTGATAATTGCAAAAAAAACACATTACTTATATTCCTCGTTGCAGCAAACCTGCGTCCTCAACCCTAATGTTATTCTTATGGAGAATAAATAAAATGCTATATATCACTTATTTATGGATGTATTTTTTTGAAACTTGGTAAATAGCTCTATGTAGTAGTGAGTCACATATATATGCATTGGAAATTCGCTGAGTACGCAGGTTTGCTGCGACGGGGGTATTTTATCCTTATGGAGAGTAAATCAAATGTTATATTTTGATAATTTATTGATGTATGTTGATGAGACTTGGTATGTGGCTTCAACTAGTTGTGGTATATTGATATTTGCACAAAAAAGGTTATTGTTGATTTTCCCTGTATCAGCAAACCTGCATACTCGGCCCCCATGTTATTCATATGGAGAATAAGTAAAGTTTTATATCTTCTTTAGTTATGAACCTAAATTAATACAACCTGGTATGTAGATTCACCTGGTTGGGTTATACTGACAATTGCAAAAAAACACATTTCTTATCTTCCTTGTTGCAGCAAACCTGTGTACTCAGTTATAATGTTATTCTTATGGATAATAAATAAAATGCTATCTATGACTTATTAATTAATGTATTTTTGTGAAACTTGGTAAGTGGCTCTAGGTAGTAGTGATACCCATATATATGCATTGGAAATTCGCTGAGTATGCAGGTTTGCTGCGACGGGGGTATTGTATTCTCCATAAATAAGAAAATCATTGGAATTAGAATTGTAATTGCTTTTGGTGTCATTCTATTAGGGAGGTTAAACACCCCATAAAGTACCACATTTTAAATAAAATTGTTAGCCATCGTTAGAATTGTTTTGTTTTAAATATACTAAATATAAATGTTTAATATGAAAAATAAATGGACTGAGTATGCAAATAAAATTGCAACGTAATTCTAGCCTAAGTAATGACAGTAAATAATAAATCCCAGTGTTCAATTGTAATACAGGTGATTTTAGGGTTGTAGAATCATTTTTATGAAACAGATTTTACAAAAATTGAACTTTTTTATTTTTAAAGCCCTGTATTACAGTACTTTTATGAAAAGAGCCCCAGTTTTACAAATAAAGATAACGTTCTCCTATAAAATGTGAATGTGAGTAATATGAGTATGTTAATAGTTTATCTGCTAGATTGCAGCAGTCATTTTTTTGTATTTACTTCTGCCAGCTGTGTTCTTTTGTCAATATATGATATTTAAATACCCCCGTCATAGCAAACCTACGTACTCAGATAATTTCCAATTTAAAAATAGAGGCACACCTCACTGCATAGGCATCTTACTGTGCTATTTTTTTGGAGTTACATCACACAAGACCTACTGGGGTAGAATTTTGGAGGAACATAACTTAGATGCCACATTAACATATAGACCTGATAATGTCTACATCCAACATTAGGGCTCACCCCAAGGGCTCTGTAAGATCCAATTCAAACCTTATAGGAGGATATCATTTTTATAATGTTACCAGCCGTATGTTAAAATGTTTGTCAGTGACTGCAAAGGAAGTCATGTGGTAAAACATAAACAAAGATTTGATAGTGTTGGTCGGGTTAATATTTCAAATGTATTTGATTTTTTTGCGAGCGAAGCCGCGGGAATCAGCTAGTTGTCAATATAACTATAGATTAAGCATACTCCTCAGGGAAATGAATTCCATTGAAATCTGAAAACATTGATTTTTTGGCTGTTCTGATGCTCCTGGTCTCATTTACCTGCAATGCTAGGAATAAAATTTTGTGCATTATAAGGTTAGGAGAAGGTCTATTCAAGCTTTAAAGTAGGTGCGAGGTTGCTGGGGATGATACAAATACACCAAAAAATGAATATGTGACCGCTAGAGTGCATACACACACACACACACACACACACACACACACACACACACACACACACACACACACACACACACACACACACACACACACGCACACACACACACACATATATATGTATAATTTTGAACCATGCTTCAGTTTCACCGTGCGGGTCATGCTAATAGTTCACTTTCCATAGGAAATTCACTAAAAATAACCTGGATGTGAGGGGAAAAAGGCGATGGAGGGGGAGAGGGTTGATGGATTGAGAGGGGGTGGGAGGAGGAAGAGGTAAATAGAGAATGAGATAAAGCTAAAGAGGTTATTCGTTAAGTTATTGGTTGTAAAATATTGGTGTTTTTTTTACAATGTGTGAGTAAATCTCAAATTTAAAATGGCAGTCATTTGAAAATTGTGAAGTCAAATTTCATGAAAACCAGTAACTGGAATGAAATGTTGCAAGAAACAAAATATTGAGTAATTCTTAATACAAATCCAACGACACCTCATTTATTAATCAGTCCACAAAAAAGAAGAAGTTGTGGTGATTTTAAAGATTAAAATTGAACTTAGGATTACGCTTAACAATCCTTAAGCTTTTAATAAAGATAAACCATTACAAATAAATTTGAATAGGTTAATGAATAACAATTAAATGTTATGAAAAAATAGTTTTAATATTAGCGAATTTCCCCTATAGGGAAGAAGCTATTACCGTAGGTCTCATGGTAAGACTTAAGCCCGAGACCATGATAACTTTTCATTTTGAGGTCCCCAGATGCCAAAAATACCATTCGTTCAAATTTTTATATATGTATATATATATATATATATATGTGTCCGTAAGCACGATAACTCTCGTAAAAAAGGTCCGATCTTAATGAAATTTGGTACAAATGTGTAAAGTACGATTTATTTGAACAAGTTCGAAAACCAGATGAATCGCACCATCCGAAGGGGGTTTTTTGGGGGGTTTTGTACCCCAAAAATGTGTTTTTTGGGGTTTTCACATGTAATTATAATTTAAATCAAATTTTAATTTATACCATTGAATTTAGCTTAAAAAAACAAACAATTTGGTATTTTGATCATTGCTCTACCTCAATTGGTTACCGAGATATTGAAAGTGCTAAACACAGTACGTTGTCTAATGTTATTCTTATGGAGAAAAAGAAAAATTGTATATCTCGCTTATTTATGAACATAAACTGGCAAAATTTGGTATATGGCTTGATCTGGTTATGGTTTATTGTTGTTTGCACAAAAAAACAATTTTTCGCCTATGGTTCCTGTAGCAGCAAACCTAGGTACTTGGTCCCCATGTTATTCTTATGGAAAATACTTAAAATGTTATATATCGTTTATTTATGAATGTATATGGATGAAACTTGGTATGTGACTTCACTAAGATGAGTTCTATTGATATTTGCATAAAAACCCATTATTTTGCGTGCCTTGTTGCAGCAAACCTGCGTACTCATCCCCAATGTTATTCTTATGGAGAATAATTAATATTTTAAATATCGCTTGTTTGTGAATACATTTCTTATGAATCCTGTTAAGTGTTATGTTATATATTCATTGGAAATTCGCTGAGTATGCAGGTTTGCTGCGACGGGTGTATTTTAATTTTGAAATCGATAATCTTACTGTAGTTTTAATACGCTAAATCTCATAAAGATGGTTACAATACATTTTAGCGAATTTCCCCTATAGGGAAGAAGCTATTACCGTAGGTCTCATGGTAAGACTTAAGCCCGAGACCATGATAACTTTTCATTTTGAGGTCCCCAGATGCTAAAAACACCATTCGTTCAAATTTTTATATATGTATGTATATATATATATATATATATATATATATATATATTTATTTATTTATATTTAAATATATGTGTGTGTCCGTAAGCACGATAACTCTCGTAAAAAAGGTCCGATCTTAATGAAATTTGGTAAAAACGTGTAAAGTACCATTTATTTGAACGAGTTTGAAAACCAGACGAATCGCACCATCCAAAGGGGGGTTGTTGGGGGGTTTTGTACCCGAAAAATGGGTTTTTTGGGGTTTCCACGTGTAATTTTTATTTAAATCCAATTTTAATTTTTACCATTTAATTCAGCATAAAAAATCAAACAATTTGGTATTTTTATAATTGCTCTACGTCAATAATTGGTTCCTGAGATATTGAAAGTGCTAAACACAGTATGTTGTCTAATGTTATTCTTATGGAGAAAAAGAAAAATTGTATATCTCGCTTATTTATGAACATAAACTGACAAAATTTGGTATATGGCTTCATCTGATTGGGGTTTATCGTTGTTTGCACAAAATACAAAATTTTCACGTATGGTTCCCGTAGCAGCAAACCTAGGTAATCGGTCCCCATGTTATTCTTATGGAGAATAATTAAAATGTTATATATCGCTTACTTATAAATGCATATGAATGAAACTTGGTATGTGACTTAACTTAGATGAGTTCTAATTATATTTGCATAAAAACCCATTATTTTGTGTTCCTTGTTGCAGCAAACCTGCATACTCTTCCCCAATGTTATTCTTATGGAGAATAATTAATATTTTTAATATCGCTTGTTTGTGAATATATTTCTTATGAATCCTGTTAAGTGTTAATGTGTTATGTTATATATTCATTGGAAATTCGCTGAGTATGCAGGTTTACTGTGACGGGGGTATTTTCCTTATTGCTGTTCAGTGTTTCATGTATTTTATTCCTCATGAATGGTAAAGACTTCTTGACATTTCTGGACCACAACTAATTATGCTTATTGCTTATGAGGAATGAAGCAGGAAACAATGGACAACAATATGCGGACATACCGAAATTAAGGAACAGTGAATTTATTATCATCTGAGATTATTAAGATTTCATAAATTTTGGACTTTCATAAATCACAGTGAGTTCACAACCACTTTGGACTCGGTACTTGCTTTGAAAAAAACAACAACAAAAAACAGCATCGATTATTAAAATATGTTGCAACTACCAATGTTTAAATTTATGGTTTGCAAAAAATAAAAATAACTAAGTTAAATTTATTGGGAAAACTAAAAATCAATTAATATAATCATTAATCAGATTTATAAGGCAAGGTCGAACACATTCTTTCTCAGTCTTCACCTGTTAATAACTAGCGTATAATAATATAACATTGTAATGTGAATGGGTCATGACATTCCTGTGAAAATCGAAAGACACTTGCGGCAGTTTCAGGTAGTACACCCGTGGTAACGGGCTTCGGTCGGTGCCCTCAGCGCAGTGTGTGTGTTGGTTGGGATATGGGAGATAGAGGGGTTAGCGGAGGGTCTGTTAGGTTAGGATGGGCGTGTAGCCGAAGGGGAAGAGGGGAAGGCAGCGAAAGCAGCGCGGCGACGTAGACGTTCCGAACTAGCTTGGACGTGTTACAAGCAGACCGTGTGCGCTTGTCCCATTATGATGGGTGATCTCCTAAAGAGTATGCTTAATCTATGATATAATTCAACCAGGTGAAGCTACTTACCAGTTTTTATTAATTTAGGTTCATATAAGGGAGATATGAAACTTTACTTATTCTCCACATATGAATAACATGGGGGCCGAGTATGCAGGTTTTCTGCTACCGGGAAAATCAACAATAACCTTTTTTTGTGCAAATATCAATATACCACAACTATTTGAAGCCAAATACCAAAAGTTTAATCAATATACATTCATAAATAATCGAGATATCAAATTTGATTTATTCTCCATAAGGATAACATATTGGACAACGTACTGTGTTTAGCAATTTGAGTATATTTGCAACTTTTGGACAGGAAAACAATTTAAACACCAAAATGATTGTTTTGTAGAGCTAAACTTATAGGTAGAAAAAATGTGAAGTTTTTAGTAAAATTATCTGAGGAAAATCTAAAAACCTTATTCCCATAAGATTAACATGGGAAATTTTATGGACGCGTTTTTTGACTTTTCCCCACAAACACTTAACTTAGCTTGATGATTCTAAATAATAATTTTTTTTAAGCTCTATAAAATGGCTATAACCAAAACCTAGTTTTTTATTTTAGGGTAAAAGTAAAAAATACCCCCCGTCGCAGCAAACCTGCGTACTCAGCGAATTTCCAATGCATGCATATGTTTCTCACTAGTACATAAAGCCACTCACCAAGTTTGACAAAAATACATTCATAAATAAGTGATTTATTAAATTTTATTTATTCCCCATAAGAATAACATTAGGACTGAGTACGCAGGTTTGCTGCAACGAGGAAGATAAGAAATGAGTTTTTATGCAATTATCAATATAACTGAACCAGGTGAAGCTACTTACCATGTTTTATTAATTTATGTTCATAATTAAGGGAGATATAAAACTTTACTTATTCTCCATAAGAATAACATTAGGGCTGAGTATGCAGGTTAGCTGCTACGGGGACAATCAACAAAACATTTATTTTTTGTGCAATTATCAATATACCAGTACAACATGAAGCCACATACCAAATTTCATCAATATACATTCATAAATAATCAAGATATCAAATTTTATTTATTCTCCATAAGGATAACATTGGACAACGTACTGTGTTTAGCACTTTGAATATCTCTGCAACGGTTGGACGTAGAATCACAATTTAAACACCAAAATGATTGTTTTGTGGAGCTGAAGTGATTGGTAAAAGAAAATGTGAAGTTTAAAGTAAAATTAACTGAGGAAAAGCCAAAAACCTTTTTCCCATAAGATTAACATGGGAGATTTTATGAGCATGTTTTTTGGATTTTTTCCGCAACCACTTAACCTAGGTTAATAATTCAAAATACCATATTATTTGTTTTTTTAAGCTCTATAACATGGTCTAAACCTAAATTAAGTGTTTTAAAAATTTTAGGGTAAAAAATGCAAAAAACTGATTTTTGGAAAATTTAAAACCCCCATAATCCCCCCTTCCCATAGTCCGATTTTTCTGGTTTTCGAACTTAAAGTCATAAATGTCAGTTTACACATTTGAGCCAAATTTCATCGAAATCGGACGTTTTTTACTCAAGTTATCGCATTCACGGACACATATATAGATATATATAAATATATATAGATATATATATATATATATAGATATATATATATATATAGATATATATATACATATATATAAATTTGAACGAATAGTGTTTTGGACATCTGGGGACCTCAAAACAAAAAGTTATCATGGTCTTGGGCTTAAGTCTTACCATGAGACCTACGGTAATAGCTTCTTCCCTATAGGGGAAATTCGCTAATTCCCTATAGGGGAAATTCGCTAAAAATACCCCCGTCACAGCAAACCTGCGTACTCAGCGAATTTCCAATGCATTTATATGTTTCTCACTCCTGCATAAAGCCACTTACAAAGTTTCACAGAAATAGATTTATAAATAAGTGATTTATAACATTTTATTTATTCTCTATAAGAATAACATTAGGACTGGGTACGCAGGTTTGCTGCAACGAGGAGGAAAGAAATGAGTTTTTATGCAATTATCAATGTAACTGTACCAGATGAAGCTACATTACAAGTTTTATTAATTTATGTTCATAATTAAGGGAGATATAAAACTTTACATATTCTCCATAAGAATAACATTAGGGCTGAGTATGCAGGTTAGCTGCTACGGGGACAATCAACAACAAATTTATATGTTGTGCAAATATCAATATACCAGTACAACATGAAGCCACATACCAAGTTTCATCAATATACATTCATAAATAATCGAGATATCAAATTTTATTTATTCTCCATAAGGATAACATTGGACAACGTACTGTGCTTAGCACTTTGAATATCTCTGCAACGGTTGGACGTAGAATCACAATTTAAACACCAAAATGATTGTTTTGTGGAGCTGAAGTGATTGGTAAAAGCAAATGTTAAGATTAAAGTAAAAATAACTGGGGAAAAGCCAAAAACCTTTTTCCCATAAAATTAACATGGGAGATTTTATGAGCAGGTTTTTTTGGATTTTTTCCGCAACCACTTAACCTAAGTTAATAATTCAAAATACTATATTATTTGTTTTTTAAGCACTATAACATGGTCAAAACCAAAATTAAGTTTTTTTAAATTTTAGGGTGAAAAATGCAAAAAACTGATTTTTGGAAAATTTAAAACCCCCATAAACCCCCCTTACTATGGTCCGATTTTTCTGGTTTTCGAACTTAAAGTCATAAATGTCACTTTACACATTTGAGCCAAATTTCATCGAAATCGGACGTTTTTTACTCAAGTTATCGCATTCACGGACACATATATAGATATATATATATATATAGATATACATATATATAAATTTGAACGAATAGTGTTTTTGGCTTCTGGGGACCTCAAAACAAAAAGTTATCATGGTCTCGGGCTTAAGTCTCACCATGAGACCTACGGTAATAGCTTCTTCCCTATAGGGGAAATTCGCTAAAACTGATTTATGGACAATTTTAAACCCCCGTATAACCCCCTTCCCATAATCCTATCGATCTGATTTTCGAACTTAGTCATAAATGTTACTCTTCACATCATTTGTGCCAAATTTTATGAAAATCGGACATTTCTTTCAAAATTTATCGAGGTAATGGACACTAATATATATATATATAAATTTGAACGAATGTAGTGTTTTTGGCATCTGGGGACCTCAACACAAAAAGTTATCATGGTCTCGGGCTTAAGTCTTACCATGCCACAAAAATACGGTATAACGGGTTCTTTCCTTTAGGGGAAATTCGCTAAAAAGAAGTCAATTTTAAATTAATACCGGTAAAAAAATGTAGTTATTTATGAAATTAAAGATTTTTTCATTAGAAATTGATTTGCTGATACAATTCCATTTGTCAATTAAGTTCATTTCAAAACTTAAGAATCAATCGAACCTTTTGTTTGCGATCTAATGTGCGACAAAAACCAATTATGTGCACGTCATCGTCTACGACATCCATATTCCACCATTCTTCTATATGAAGGACGGAATGGTCAAACGAGATCAATAATCCTTACTTAGATCTACAAAAAGACCCATAACATGCTTTTTATCACCAAGAAGATTTACAATATTATTGATAAAACATCTCGCATCTAAAATGCTTTTTCCTCTTCCAAACCGACCTGATTATTAAAGAGACAGTTGTTCCTACTGAAAAAATGTATGCAGGCAAGCGTAACTGCAGCGTTTTCAAATCATTTTGAAAAATATATAAAGGAACGGAATATACTTTCGTTTGTTACACATTTTTCCTTTTTTTGCAACGGTTTAACACAGGAGCTTTATAGGCCCTAGGCGCAACCAGTGGTGCGAGCCCTTACCGCCCAGGTCAGCAACCTGGCGACCTTTTTATTTTTTATTGTTTGAGGCTTTTGTATGCGGTATTTGTGTGTAGGTTCGTAGTTAGCCTAGACTTAAATCTGACCCTGGTTAACAAATTGTCATTTAAGGAGAGTATTTTAACGGAGAAAAGAGATAAACTAATTAAGTGAACCAAAGGAAGAGCAATAATTAGATAAATACAATGCTCCAATAATCTGGTTTACATTCTATCAATGATAGAATAATCGGTCTACTTTTTTAACTACGCAACTACGAAATATCTGAGTATGCAAATTATGCAAATAATTACTGTATATAATTATGCGTTTCCTTAGTACCTGCATAGACTAACTACAGTAGTTAGTCTATGGTACCTGAGCATCTCAAAGCTAAATTTCACACTAATCGTTTTGGAACAATTTGATTATTTATTGTTTTATTATGTTTATTATTTGTTACAACTTGGATTATAAATATGGAATCAATGGACGGTTTTGGTTTTGAATGTTGGTACTCTTTATTAACAAGCAAAGATGATATTTTTTTACTTCTCTTGTATCCTGATTGGTTCCGTTGTTTCAGGTCGTTTGTCATTTCATTCGGCTTCTGCGCGATTGTGTTGTGTACCTTGACAACAGGTTGATAGTTGTGTTCAAATTAAAGATCGTTTAAGTATAATTTGTGTTAATTGTTTTTACGTAGGATTTAACAATTTTATCCTTGTGAAGTTTGTGATTGAAATATTTAGCATATGGGGATAAATACAAAGAAGGTAAGATGCAATGTCCAACAAACGTTTGGTAGGGAAGTAAAAGTTTTGAACATTTTAATTTTTTTAATACAAGCTGAAACTCTTGAATTAGATTAAACAGGGTTATAGCCTAAGTAGTTGTAAGATAGCTTTATCTATCTAGAATAAAAATTGGGTAATCCTATATCTACAGTGGAACCTCATTAACTGAACTGGAATTTTTATTATTCCCCTTGAACTTGCCTTCCCAATGCTTTGTTATTTTACCTCTTTAAGTTAAAGGGTTAGCAGGATACACCTCGATAACCCAAATTTTGTTCAGCATTCTTAGCCTATCGCCGCCCCTCTATAAGTCCGAAGTTTTAGTTGTAGAACCTCTATAACTCGAATATGTACAATCGCCGTACCTCTATAAGTCATAGTATTGACTAGAGAACCTTTATAAGTCGAAGTTGTTCATTCAACAAATCTCCAGTGACTTTGCAGCCGGAAATTCCAACCCTCCCTCCTCACTACATGTATTTCCCGGGTGCTCCTGGTGTCGGTAAAACAACCGACAAATTTACGTTGATGAGCAATGCACCTATAAAACACATTCATCTTCATGCACGGTTTCACCTACGTGAGGATTTAATTTCATAAATAAGGAACAGTTTCATATTGTTATAAATTATGTATTTTTCTTAAATAAAATGGTTTTGATTTGATTAGATTTGTGTTTGGTGTCGTTAGTTAGTGCCTTATTAGAGGTTCTGGATGTAGTGTGTGAAACGTAGTTTTTAGGTTATGTTTTTACTAAGTGTTTGCAGTTTGACAAAATGTGTTGGCATAACTCTACCCTGTGATTAGAAGTTGAAGATTATTTGAGGCTGTTGACACAGGAAATAAAAAAGTGATATCGGGAAACAGTTTGGAACACCAGTGAACACTCTGTCGACAATTGTAAAACAAAATTAAGTTTTGTACTGTTTCACCCTAATTCCAACCATGTTCGGCAATTGTAATTGTTTTCAGGTTTTGTTGCCTTTTAGTTTTGTAAATTATTTTAATAGCCTACACAGTAAATTGATGTTCAGATAAATTGAAATTGATCCGTAGTTGGTCAGAACTGACTTCCATAAGGGGGAGGGATTTGTTTGGGCAGGCGATAAAAAGTCAGCAAAAAAGTTACGATAACGTTACGAAAAATTATAACTCAAATTTTTCCTGTTCCCCCTGAGGTTTGAGTTTTCGAGGTTCCACTGTAGTTGTACCCAGGCTTTTTTCTTTGAAAATCGATTCCTAGCATATGCCATTCTTTATTATACAGGCTAATATTCCTGTTAACACGTTGGCTGCGGGCTACTTTAAATATAGTACCTCGCCACTAGCCCGCCATGCAGCCTACTATAATAATAGTAGCGCGCTCCCCTGCCAAACATTGCTTGAGTGTGAGCTCAGCACTTGACGAGAACGGACTATACGCTGTTCGCAGTTTAGATATAACTATGTGACATTTGTGGTGTAGGTTAACACTAAAATTTCCCTCAATTCCCACAATTACGGGACTGGGAAAACTGCTTGTTTTCCTAATAAAATCTTTTGAAATGGCAGTACTGACTCTACATCGACCTATCATGTGCTGCTATCTGTTGGCGCTTCTTAGAACTACGATCAGCTTTATTGTAATGCAGTACAGCGCCTTCGTTTGCTACAGCCATTGGTTAGCCAAGATTTAGAAATGTGACCCTAACTAGCGATTGGCGGGCCGCATTTTGCAAACGACCCGCTTCGGGGCAGCCACAGCGAACGTGTTAAATGTATAGCCAAGGAAACCTATGACGCTTAGTGTAATTATTCATTTAGTGAAAAATATTCAGTTAGTGAACAAAACTCAGGTGCACTTTCATAAGCAGACTGATATAAAAATATGCTGATCGAATAAAATTGTTCTATATCAGTAGGCTATAAGTTAATGGATCAGGTCAATAATTATTACAAATGTTTTTTCTCCTGTATGTTAGTTAAATATTACGTAGTTTTTTTTTGTTTTTTTATTCAAACTTAAAAGTAAAATAAACATTAGTGATATAACTTAGGCTATAACAAATTATTTATTTACAAACGTAAAATTAACTATGGAAATTAAAGCTTGAGGGCCAAGGGCGGTAGGAAAAATATCAGAAATGTCAAAAATGACGTGGGCTACGCCCCACTGGACTTCAAAGATCCAACGATTTTCTTATGGAAATATCACTACAGTGTTTTTATTAATAAGCAAAATGAACTAACTTAATGATCAGCTGTGATCACCCACATAAACAAACACATATGTTAAGGGCTATAGCCCCTGTAAGCCACTAGTATGGTTGAATTTGGACTCATTTTTCCTGGATATTTATGTACATTCCAATAATATAATCGTATCAAAACAATTACCAAATTAAAACAAATTATAGTAGCATACTAGTCGTCTCGTTATGAGTCAGTGATGGAGCCTGTCCAGCCATCACTTCAACCATTACCAATCAGTGAATAGCAGATTCAAGTTTCTTCTCCTAGTATTTGAAATGCTGAAAGAGTTATAATCTGCTAAGAAGCACAAATTTCCTTTGTCAAGCCTATTTTGAGTGGTATTCGTAAAAAGGAAAAACTGCCCCTCTATGAAGTTACTTCTCTCCCATCTCCAAATATGTTTTCAGGATTCCCGCCAAGAAATATATAATTTCCTTTATAAGGGGTACCTTCCTACTACCCAGTTAGTGATGCGCGATTGCGAGATGTTTCAATCAATACGTTTTGATTGTTTGAACCTCTGGAGATGTTTCGATTTTGATTCCTTTAACAAGAGATCCTACCCGAAATGTTGTTAGAAAAATTTTTCGTTTAGACTTAGCAATGAGAGGTCCATGCCGAGATGTCCTTACCGAGATATTGTTAGAGAAATGTTTTGTTTCAAATGTGTGTGAAACTGGCAAGGAATCATCCATAACTCCAGAAAGAGGGTATTTAAACTATGACATCACATCTCCTTTATTGTTCAGGGTATTTAAACAATGACGTCACATGACCAGCTGACAGAAACAAACAAGATGGCAGCCACATCAGTATGCAACATAACCTCAAAAACGATTATTACCGCCTTTTTGCAGACATCAAATTCCCGCCAATATGAAAATCTAACCTCAAAAAAGAGATGATTTATATTACATTTGAGACACATATTATTTTATTTATTATTAAACCTATTTTATTTTATTTAGGACCAAAAGCTGTTTAGTTTATCTAAAACCTAATTGCTATGTGACACCGTCACGATACAGTTAAATTAATAAAAACTCGTTTTTAAGACATCCATCAACCCGGTGTTGACATCTCAGCAATAACTCGTAACTCGTAAACGCTTCGTAAAAACATATATTTTATGGTATGTAATTAAAGCTAATGAGTCTATCTACAAGATTATCACTATGGGATACCGTCACGATCATTGAAAATATATGTAATTGTAATCTCAACTTGTGCATTTTCAAAGATTTTTCACTATCAGTCTAGGCTATGTTTGGGTAGTAAAAACGTTCTAAACCCAGTTTAAAATAATAATAATAGTTTTTACTTACAATATACACATTCTGGCAGTTTTCCCTAACACCTGTTAGCGATCGTTTTCTAAGTAAGTCTTTATTAATCAAACTGAGATTCGACACTTAGAAAGACTTGCTTAGAAAACGATCGCCAACCCGGTGTTGACATCTCAGCAATAACTCGTAACTCATAAACGCTTCGTAAAAACATATATTTTATGGTATGTAATTAAAGCTAATGAGTCTATCTACAAGATTATCACTATGGGATACCGTCACGATTATTGAAAATATATGTAATTGTAATCTCAACTTGTGCATTTTCAAAGATTTTTCACTATCAGTCTAGGCTATGTTTGGGTAGTAAAAACGTTCTAAACCCAGTTTAAAATAATAATAATAGTTTTTACTTACAATATACACATTCTGACAGTTTTACTTAACACCTGTTGACTATTTAATAGTGTCGAATCTCAGTTTGATTAATAAAGACTTACTTAGAAAACGATCGCTAACCCGGTGTTGACATCTCAGCAATAACTCGTAACTCATAAACGCTTCGTAAAAACATATATTTTATGGTATGTAATTAAAGCTAATGAGTCTATCTACAAGATTATCACTATGGGATACCGTCACGATCATTGAAAATATATGTAATTGTAATCTCAACTTGTGCATTTTCAAAGATTTTTCACTATCAGTCTAGGCTATGTTTGGGTAGTAAAAACGTTCTAAACCCAGTTTAAAATAATAATAATAGTTTTTACTTACAATATACACATTCTGACAGTTTTCCCTAACACCTGTTGACTATTTAATAGTGTCGAATCTCAGTTTGATTAATAAAGACTTACTTAGAAAACGATCGCTAACCCGGTGTTGACATCTCAGCAATAACTCGTAACTCATAAACGCTTCGTAAAAACATATATTTTATGGTATGTAATTAAATCTAATGAGTCTATCTACAAGGTTATCACTATGAGATACCGTCACGATCATTGAAAATATATGTAATTGTAATCTCAACTTGTGCATTTTCAATGATTTTTCACTATCAGTCTAGGCTATGTTTGGGCAGAAAAACCGTTATAAACCGAGTTTAAACCAATAATAATAGTTTATATTAAAAATATCCATTGTCTGACAGTGTAACTGACACAGGTTTACCATGTAATACTGTATAATTTCTCTATTCGATTAATAAAGACTTGCTTAGAAAACGATCGCCAACCCGGTGTTGACATCTCAGCAATAACTCGTAACTCATAAACGCTTCGTAAAAACATATATTTTATGGTATGTAATTAAAGCTAATGAGTCTATCTACAAGATTATCACTATGGGATACCGTCACGATCATTGAAAATATATGTAATTGTAATCTCAACTTGTGCATTTTCAATGATTTTTCACTATCAGTCTAGGCTATGTTTGGGTAGTAAAAACGTTCTAAACCCAGTTTAAACTAATAATAATAGTTTTTACTTACAATATACACATTCTGACAGTTTTCCCTAACACCTGTTGACTATTTAATAGTGTCGAATCTCAGTTTGATTAATAAAGACTTGCCTAGAAAACGATCGCTAACCCGGTGTTGACATCTCAGCAATAACTCGTAACTCATAAACGCTTCGTAAAAACATATATTTTATGGTATGTAATTGAAGCTAATGAGTCTATCTACAAGATTATCACTATGGGATACCGTCACGATCATTGAAAATATATGTAATTGTAATCTCAACTTGTGCATTTTCAATGATTTTTCACTATCAGTCTAGGCTATGTTTGGGTAGTAAAAACGTTCTAAACCCAGTTTAAAATAATAATAATAGTTTTTACTTACAATATACACATTCTGACAGTTTTACTTAACACCTGTTGACTATTTAATAGTACGCAGGTTTGCTGCTACGGGGGTATTATTTTTTATATTGTATTTATTATTTATATAATTATACAGGATATGTTATTACAGGAGTACTTTCGATGGCTGCAGCAGTCACATCAGTTAAATGGTGTTCCTGGCGTTGCAGCTTCTCTCACAATGGCCTTGGTCATTGAACTAAACATAAATTAGGGTTTTTTAAATTTTTTTCAGGTCATTTCTTAGCTATAAGTTGTTTTTTTTCTTAGTAAGTTTTGAGTTTATAAGTAACTTGCGCTCACTAAGTCGTGCGCCATAAATAGAACTTGATAAGTTCTAAGTTTATAAGTAACTTGCGCTCACTAAGTCGTGCGCCATAAATAGAACTTGATAAGTTCTAAGTGTATAAGTAACTAGTGCTCACTAAGTCGTGCGCCATAAATAGAACTTGATAAGTTCTAAGTGTATAAGTAACTTGCGCTCACTAAGTCGTGCGCCATAAATAGAACTTGATAAGTTCTAAGTTTATAAGTAACTTGCGCTCACTAAGTCGTGCGCCATAAACAGAACTTAATAAGTTCTATGTTTTTTATAATTCATTTGTGTGCCATAAAGATTAATAAAACAGTTATCGTGATAAAGTGGTAAACACAGTACGTTGTCCAATGTTATCCTTATGGAGAATATTTAAAATTTTATATCTCGATTATTTATGAACGTATATTGATGAAACCTGGAATGTGGCTTCACCTAGTACTGGTATATTGATATTTGCACAACAAATTGATTTTTCGTTGATTATCCTCTTAGCAGCAAACCTGCATACTCATCCCTAATGTTATTCTTATGGAGAATAGGTAAAGCTTTATATCTACCTTAATTATGAACATAAATCATTAAAACTTGGTATGTAGCTTCACCTGGTTGAGTTATATTGATAATTGCAAAAACCCCACATTTTTATCTTCCTTGTTGCAGCAAACCTGCGATCTCAGGCTTAATGTTATTCTTATGGAGAATAAATAAAATGCTATACATGACTTATTTATTTAAGTATATTTATGAAAATTGGTAAGTGGCTTTATGTGGTAGTAAGAAATATATTCATGCATAGGAAATTCGCTGAGTACGCAGGTTTGCTGCGACGGGGTATTTTATTTTCACAGTAAAATCTCCGAACTTCCTGTGGATTGCCACTCACCAACTCATAAATGCAATTGATATTAAAATATATTATAATTTGTAATGCAATGTACAGTTTGTTTAAATTATTTTTTTTGTAGGCATACTTGTTTTCAACCCCTCTATTTAAACGCTAGATAATTACTAGTTAACGTTTTAACTGTTATTATTGTGCCATACAAGGCAGCAATTATATCATAATCTATAGAAATAATATTATACTTTAACATTGTTTATACATTTTATATTAAAAGATTTACATCTAGATTTTATATTAAAATTGAAAGTTACACGTGCTTTTACAACATGATTGGAGGTTAAACATATTTGAATTTAGTACCAAAAGATAAAGAATTTTGACAGTAACACTATTTTGAAAGCCATTTTCCGATAAAAATGTCCCCACATCAAAACCTTATTTTAGTGAGCACGCGTCATCAATAACACAGACGCTGTACTGAGCGCTGCGACGCAACGAGTCCTTTGAGGCGTGACCTTGAGCCCGGCCTGACCGTGGTTTATCCCGACTATTGTCGCAAACCCTCCACCTCGCTGGGTCAGAGTAAGACAAAAATACAAAATAAAACTGGTGCTCTCTCTCACTCCTCCTCCAAGAGAGGCTCGCCGGTGGTGGTTTGCTCTATTCGCTTTAGTACACGTTGTGCGCGTAGTGGCCACCGCTGGAACTAAAACACTCAAGCGCCTGCGAGCCATGCCGTTATTACACCCTTAAGGATAATTGACTACTTTGAGTGTTGTACCTATGTACGACTGTACATATGTCGTACAAAATCTACGATATTCTCACTCTATTTAGGTGATATTATTCAAACCGCAATGAACCCATTCCGTAATTAAATTCAAACCGTTTTCAATGATCGTGACGGTATCCCATAGTGATAATCTTGTAGATAGACTCATTAGCTTCAATTACATACCATAAAATATATGTTTTTACGAAGCGTTTATGAGTTACGAGTTATTGCTGAGATGTCAACACCGGGTTAGCGATCGTTTTCTAGGCAAGTCTTTATTAATCAAACTGAGATTCGACACTATTAAATAGTCAACAGGTGTTAGGGAAAACTGTCAGAATGTGTATACTGTAAGTAAAAACTATTATTATTAGTTTAAACTGGGTTTAGAACGTTTTTACTACCCAAACATAGCCTAGACTGATAGTGAAAAATCATTGAAAATGCACAAGTTGAGATTACAATTACATATATTTTCAATGATCGTGACGGTATCCCATAGTGATAATCTTGTAGATAGACTCATTAGCTTTAATTACATACCATAAAATATATGTTTTTACGAAGCGTTTATGAGTTACGAGTTATTGCTGAGATGTCAACACCGGGTTGGCGATCGTTTTCTAAGCAAGTCTTTATTAATCGAATAGAGAAATTATACAGTATTACATGGTAAACCTGTGTCAGTTACACTGTCAGACAATGGATATTTTTAATATAAACTATTATTATTGGTTTAAACTCGGTTTCTAACGGTTTTTCTGCCCAAACTTAGCCTAGACTGATAGTGAAAAATCATTGAAAATGCACAAGTTGAGATTACAATTACATATATTTTCAATGATCGTGACGGTATCCCATAGTGATAATCTTGTAGATAGACTCATTAGCTTCAATTACATACCATAAAATATATGTTTTTACGAAGCGTTTATGAGTTACGAGTTATTGCTGAGATGTCAACACCGGGTTAGCGATCGTTTTCTAGGCAAGTCTTTATTAATCAAACTGAGATTCGACACTATTAAATAGTCAACAGGTGTTAGGGAAAACTGTCAGAATGTGTATATTGTAAGTAAAAACTATTATTATTAGTTTAAACTGGGTTTAGAACGTTTTTACTACCCAAACATAGCCTAGACTGATAGTGAAAAATCATTGAAAATGCACAAGTTGAGATTACAATTACATATATTTTCAATGATCGTGACGGTATCCCATAGTGATAATCTTGTAGATAGACTCATTAGCTTTAATTACATACCATAAAATATATGTTTTTACGAAGCGTTTATGAGTTACGAGTTATTGCTGAGATGTCAACACCGGGTTGGCGATCGTTTTCTAAGCAAGTCTTTATTAATCGAATAGAGAAATTATACAGTATTACATGGTAAACCTGTGTCAGTTACACTGTCAGACAATGGATATTTTTAATATAAACTATTATTATTGGTTTAAACTCGGTTTCTAACGGTTTTTCTGCCCAAACTTAGCCTAGACTGATAGTGAAAAATCATTGAAAATGCACAAGTTGAGATTACAATTACATATATTTTCAATGATCGTGACGGTATCCCATAGTGATAATCTTGTAGATAGACTCATTAGCTTCAATTACATACCATAAAATATATGTTTTTACGAAGCGTTTATGAGTTACGAGTTATTGCTGAGATGTCAACACCGGGTTAGCGATCGTTTTCTAGGCAAGTCTTTATTAATCAAACTGAGATTCGACACTATTAAATAGTCAACAGGTGTTAGGGAAAACTGTCAGAATGTGTATATTGTAAGTAAAAACTATTATTATTAGTTTAAACTGGGTTTAGAACGTTTTTACTACCCAAACATAGCCTAGACTGATAGTGAAAAATCATTGAAAATGCACAAGTTAACATTACAATTACATATATTTTCAATGATCGTGACGGTATCTCATAGTGATAACCTTGTAGATAGACTCATTAGCTTTAATTACATACCATAAAATATATGTTTTTACGAAGCGTTTATGAGTTACGAGTTATTGCTGAGATGTCAACACCGGGTTGGCGATCGTTTTCTAAGCAAGTCTTTATTAATCAAACTGAGATTCGACACTATTAAATAGTCAACAGGTGTTAAGTAAATCTGTCAGAATGTGTATATTGTAAGTAAAAACTATTATTATTATTTTAAACTGGGTTTAGAACGTTTTTACTACCCAAACATAGCCTAGACTGATAGTGAAAAATCTTTGAAAATGCACAAGTTGAGATTACAATTACATATATTTTCAATGATCGTGACGGTATCCCATAGTGATAATCTTGTAGATAGACTCATTAGCTTTAATTACATACCATAAAATATATGTTTTTACGAAGCGTTTATGAGTTACGAGTTATTGCTGAGATGTCAACACCGGGTTGGCGATCGTTTTCTAAGCAAGTCTTTATTAATCGAATAGAGAAATTATACAGTATTACATGGTAAACCTGTGTCAGTTACACTGTCAGACAATGGATATTTTTAATATAAACTATTATTATTGGTTTAAACTCGGTTTCTAACGGTTTTTCTGCCCAAACTTAGCCTAGACTGATAGTGAAAAATCATTGAAAATGCACAAGTTGAGATTACAATTACATATATTTTCAATGATCGTGACGGTATCCCATAGTGATAATCTTGTAGATAGACTCATTAGCTTCAATTACATACCATAAAATATATGTTTTTACGAAGCGTTTATGAGTTACGAGTTATTGCTGAGATGTCAACACCGGGTTAGCGATCGTTTTCTAGGCAAGTCTTTATTAATCAAACTGAGATTCGACACTATTAAATAGTCAACAGGTGTTAGGGAAAACTGTCAGAATGTGTATATTGTAAGTAAAAACTATTATTATTAGTTTAAACTGGGTTTAGAACGTTTTTACTACCCAAACATAGCCTAGACTGATAGTGAAAAATCATTGAAAATGCACAAGTTGAGATTACAATTACATATATTTTCAATGATCGTGACGGTATCCCATAGTGATAATCTTGTAGATAGACTCATTAGCTTTAATTACATACCATAAAATATATGTTTTTACGAAGCGTTTATGAGTTACGAGTTATTGCTGAGATGTCAACACCGGGTTGGCGATCGTTTTCTAAGCAAGTCTTTATTAATCGAATAGAGAAATTATACAGTATTACATGGTAAACCTGTGTCAGTTACACTGTCAGACAATGGATATTTTTAATATAAACTATTATTATTGGTTTAAACTCGGTTTCTAACGGTTTTTCTGCCCAAACTTAGCCTAGACTGATAGTGAAAAATCATTGAAAATGCACAAGTTGAGATTACAATTACATATATTTTCAATGATCGTGACGGTATCCCATAGTGATAATCTTGTAGATAGACTCATTAGCTTCAATTACATACCATAAAATATATGTTTTTACGAAGCGTTTATGAGTTACGAGTTATTGCTGAGATGTCAACACCGGGTTAGCGATCGTTTTCTAGGCAAGTCTTTATTAATCAAACTGAGATTCGACACTATTAAATAGTCAACAGGTGTTAGGGAAAACTGTCAGAATGTGTATATTGTAAGTAAAAACTATTATTATTAGTTTAAACTGGGTTTAGAACGTTTTTACTACCCAAACATAGCCTAGACTGATAGTGAAAAATCATTGAAAATGCACAAGTTAACATTACAATTACATATATTTTCAATGATCGTGACGGTATCTCATAGTGATAACCTTGTAGATAGACTCATTAGCTTTAATTACATACCATAAAATATATGTTTTTACGAAGCGTTTATGAGTTACGAGTTATTGCTGAGATGTCAACACCGGGTTGGCGATCGTTTTCTAAGCAAGTCTTTATTAATCAAACTGAGATTCGACACTATTAAATAGTCAACAGGTGTTAAGTAAATCTGTCAGAATGTGTATATTGTAAGTAAAAACTATTATTATTATTTTAAACTGGGTTTAGAACGTTTTTACTACCCAAACATAGCCTAGACTGATAGTGAAAAATCTTTGAAAATGCACAAGTTGAGATTACAATTACATATATTTTCAATGATCGTGACGGTATCCCATAGTGATAATCTTGTAGATAGACTCATTAGCTTTAATTACATACCATAAAATATATGTTTTTACGAAGCGTTTATGAGTTACGAGTTATTGCTGAGATGTCAACACCGGGTTGGCGATCGTTTTCTAAGCAAGTCTTTATTAATCGAATAGAGAAATTATACAGTATTACATGGTAAACCTGTGTCAGTTACACTGTCAGACAATGGATATTTTTAATATAAACTATTATTATTGGTTTAAACTCGGTTTCTAACGGTTTTTCTGCCCAAACTTAGCCTAGACTGATAGTGAAAAATCATTGAAAATGCACAAGTTGAGATTACAATTACATATATTTTCAATGATCGTGACGGTATCCCATAGTGATAATCTTGTAGATAGACTCATTAGCTTCAATTACATACCATAAAATATATGTTTTTACGAAGCGTTTATGAGTTACGAGTTATTGCTGAGATGTCAACACCGGGTTAGCGATCGTTTTCTAGGCAAGTCTTTATTAATCAAACTGAGATTCGACACTATTAAATAGTCAACAGGTGTTAGGGAAAACTGTCAGAATGTGTATATTGTAAGTAAAAACTATTATTATTAGTTTAAACTGGGTTTAGAACGTTTTTACTACCCAAACATAGCCTAGACTGATAGTGAAAAATCATTGAAAATGCACAAGTTGAGATTACAATTACATATATTTTCAATGATCGTGACGGTATCCCATAGTGATAATCTTGTAGATAGACTCATTAGCTTTAATTACATACCATAAAATATATGTTTTTACGAAGCGTTTATGAGTTACGAGTTATTGCTGAGATGTCAACACCGGGTTGGCGATCGTTTTCTAAGCAAGTCTTTATTAATCGAATAGAGAAATTATACAGTATTACATGGTAAACCTGTGTCAGTTACACTGTCAGACAATGGATATTTTTAATATAAACTATTATTATTGGTTTAAACTCGGTTTCTAACGGTTTTTCTGCCCAAACTTAGCCTAGACTGATAGTGAAAAATCATTGAAAATGCACAAGTTGAGATTACAATTACATATATTTTCAATGATCGTGACGGTATCCCATAGTGATAATCTTGTAGATAGACTCATTAGCTTCAATTACATACCATAAAATATATGTTTTTACGAAGCGTTTATGAGTTACGAGTTATTGCTGAGATGTCAACACCGGGTTAGCGATCGTTTTCTAGGCAAGTCTTTATTAATCAAACTGAGATTCGACACTATTAAATAGTCAACAGGTGTTAGGGAAAACTGTCAGAATGTGTATATTGTAAGTAAAAACTATTATTATTAGTTTAAACTGGGTTTAGAACGTTTTTACTACCCAAACATAGCCTAGACTGATAGTGAAAAATCATTGAAAATGCACAAGTTAACATTACAATTACATATATTTTCAATGATCGTGACGGTATCTCATAGTGATAACCTTGTAGATAGACTCATTAGCTTTAATTACATACCATAAAATATATGTTTTTACGAAGCGTTTATGAGTTACGAGTTATTGCTGAGATGTCAACACCGGGTTGGCGATCGTTTTCTAAGCAAGTCTTTATTAATCAAACTGAGATTCGACACTATTAAATAGTCAACAGGTGTTAAGTAAATCTGTCAGAATGTGTATATTGTAAGTAAAAACTATTATTATTATTTTAAACTGGGTTTAGAACGTTTTTACTACCCAAACATAGCCTAGACTGATAGTGAAAAATCTTTGAAAATGCACAAGTTGAGATTACAATTACATATATTTTCAATGATCGTGACGGTATCCCATAGTGATAATCTTGTAGATAGACTCATTAGCTTTAATTACATACCATAAAATATATGTTTTTACGAAGCGTTTATGAGTTACGAGTTATTGCTGAGATGTCAACACCGGGTTGGCGATCGTTTTCTAAGCAAGTCTTTATTAATCGAATAGAGAAATTATACAGTATTACATGGTAAACCTGTGTCAGTTACACTGTCAGACAATGGATATTTTTAATATAAACTATTATTATTGGTTTAAACTCGGTTTCTAACGGTTTTTCTGCCCAAACTTAGCCTAGACTGATAGTGAAAAATCATTGAAAATGCACAAGTTGAGATTACAATTACATATATTTTCAATGATCGTGACGGTATCCCATAGTGATAATCTTGTAGATAGACTCATTAGCTTCAATTACATACCATAAAATATATGTTTTTACGAAGCGTTTATGAGTTACGAGTTATTGCTGAGATGTCAACACCGGGTTAGCGATCGTTTTCTAGGCAAGTCTTTATTAATCAAACTGAGATTCGACACTATTAAATAGTCAACAGGTGTTAGGGAAAACTGTCAGAATGTGTATATTGTAAGTAAAAACTATTATTATTAGTTTAAACTGGGTTTAGAACGTTTTTACTACCCAAACATAGCCTAGACTGATAGTGAAAAATCATTGAAAATGCACAAGTTGAGATTACAATTACATATATTTTCAATGATCGTGACGGTATCCCATAGTGATAATCTTGTAGATAGACTCATTAGCTTTAATTACATACCATAAAATATATGTTTTTACGAAGCGTTTATGAGTTACGAGTTATTGCTGAGATGTCAACACCGGGTTGGCGATCGTTTTCTAAGCAAGTCTTTATTAATCGAATAGAGAAATTATACAGTATTACATGGTAAACCTGTGTCAGTTACACTGTCAGACAATGGATATTTTTAATATAAACTATTATTATTGGTTTAAACTCGGTTTCTAACGGTTTTTCTGCCCAAACTTAGCCTAGACTGATAGTGAAAAATCATTGAAAATGCACAAGTTGAGATTACAATTACATATATTTTCAATGATCGTGACGGTATCCCATAGTGATAATCTTGTAGATAGACTCATTAGCTTCAATTACATACCATAAAATATATGTTTTTACGAAGCGTTTATGAGTTACGAGTTATTGCTGAGATGTCAACACCGGGTTAGCGATCGTTTTCTAGGCAAGTCTTTATTAATCAAACTGAGATTCGACACTATTAAATAGTCAACAGGTGTTAGGGAAAACTGTCAGAATGTGTATATTGTAAGTAAAAACTATTATTATTAGTTTAAACTGGGTTTAGAACGTTTTTACTACCCAAACATAGCCTAGACTGATAGTGAAAAATCATTGAAAATGCACAAGTTAACATTACAATTACATATATTTTCAATGATCGTGACGGTATCTCATAGTGATAACCTTGTAGATAGACTCATTAGCTTTAATTACATACCATAAAATATATGTTTTTACGAAGCGTTTATGAGTTACGAGTTATTGCTGAGATGTCAACACCGGGTTGGCGATCGTTTTCTAAGCAAGTCTTTATTAATCAAACTGAGATTCGACACTATTAAATAGTCAACAGGTGTTAAGTAAATCTGTCAGAATGTGTATATTGTAAGTAAAAACTATTATTATTATTTTAAACTGGGTTTAGAACGTTTTTACTACCCAAACATAGCCTAGACTGATAGTGAAAAATCTTTGAAAATGCACAAGTTGAGATTACAATTACATATATTTTCAATGATCGTGACGGTATCCCATAGTGATAATCTTGTAGATAGACTCATTAGCTTTAATTACATACCATAAAATATATGTTTTTACGAAGCGTTTATGAGTTACGAGTTATTGCTGAGATGTCAACACCGGGTTAGCGATCGTTTTCTAAGTAAGTCTTTATTAATCAAACTGAGATTCGACACTATTAAATAGTCAACAGGTGTTAAGTAAAACTGTCAGAATGTGTATATTGTAAGTAAAAACTATTATTATTATTTTAAACTGGGTTTAGAACGTTTTTACTACCCAAACATAGCCTAGACTGATAGTGAAAAATCTTTGAAAATGCACAAGTTGAGATTACAATTACATATATTTTCAATAATCGTGACGGTATCCCATAGTGATAATCTTGTAGATAGACTCATTAGCTTTAATTACATACCATAAAATATATGTTTTTACGAAGCGTTTATGAGTTACGAGTTATTGCTGAGATGTCAACACCGGGTTAGCGATCGTTTTCTAAGTAAGTCTTTATTAATCAAACTGAGATTCGACACTATTAAATAGTCAACAGGTGTTAAGTAAAACTGTCAGAATGTGTATATTGTAAGTAAAAACTATTATTATTATTTTAAACTGGGTTTAGAACGTTTTTACTACCCAAACATAGCCTAGACTGATAGTGAAAAATCTTTGAAAATGCACAAGTTGAGATTACAATTACATATATTTTCAATAATCGTGACGGTATCCCATAGTGATAATCTTGTAGATAGACTCATTAGCTTTAATTACATACCATAAAATATATGTTTTTACGAAGCGTTTATGAGTTACGAGTTATTGCTGAGATGTCAACACCGGGTTGGCGATCGTTTTCTAAGCAAGTCTTTCTAAGTGTCGAATCTCAGTTTGATTAATAAAGACTTACTTAGAAAACGATCGCTAACAGGTGTTAGGGAAAACTGCCAGAATGTGTATATTGTAAGTAAAAACTATTATTATTATTTTAAACTGGGTTTAGAACGTTTTTACTACCCAAACATAGCCTAGACTGATAGTGAAAAATCTTTGAAAATGCACAAGTTGAGATTACAATTACATATATTTTCAATGATCGTGACGGTATCCCATAGTGATAATCTTGTAGATAGACTCATTAGCTTTAATTACATACCATAAAATATATGTTTTTACGAAGCGTTTACGAGTTACGAGTTATTGCTGAGATGTCAACACCGGGTTGATGGATGTCTTAAAAACGAGTTTTTATTAATTTAACAGTATCGTGACGGTGTCACATAGCAATTAGGTTTTAGATAAACTAAACAGCTTTTGGTCCTAAATAAAATAAAATAGGTTTAATAATAAATAAAATAATATGTGTCTCAAATGTAATATAAATCATCTCTTTTTTGAGGTTAGATTTTCATATTGGCGGGAATTTGATGTCTGCAAAAAGGCGGTAATAATCGTTTTTGAGGTTATGTTGCATACTGATGTGGCTGCCATCTTGTTTGTTTCTGTCAGCTGGTCATGTGACGTCATTGTTTAAATACCCTGAACAATAAAGGAGATGTGATGTCATAGTTTAAATACCCTCTTTCTGGAGTTATGGATGATTCCTTGCCAGTTTCACACACATTTGTTTCAAAGACGTGGTAACGAGAGGTCCTTTCTGAGATGATCTTCTCAGTTGTAAAAGGCCTATCAGTAATTTTTTTAATGACTATTTTGTTAATAAAATAGATGAAATACTTAAAACAGCTTCCTCAGATATAGCCAACATGTAAAAATACTCATGACCAAAAACCATACACAAATTTAAATGTCCACCTGTGAGTGAAATTTAAATTCAGTCTAAATAATTGATTCACTAAAAAATAAATGGTCAAGTGGTTATGATGAAGTACCGATTCGAATCATAAATAATTAGTATAAAGTATCGGCTTGTAAAACCATTATTAGCCTACATCTTATAAATTCCTCTTTTATCACTGGTGTATTTCCAGGAAATTTGAAGATAAACAAAGTGATCCTGATTTATAAAAGGAAGTAGGACTGAAGTTCAAAATTACCGCCCAGTTTCAGTTTTACCATAAATCTCAAAAGTTTTTGACAAAGCAATAGTATAACCGACTTTATATACATCTGGAAATAAACAACCTTTTTGATAATGAACAACATGGGTTCGGAAACATAAATCTACCACCACTGCTTTAACCCACTAGAACACATCAATAGACAAAAAAAGTTGTAATTTTTATGGATTTATAAAAGGCTTTTGACAGCATATCTCATTAATTACTTCTTCAAAAATTGCAAAATATTGGGATGTACAATTTTAATTTAAAATGGTTTGCCTCTTATCTTTCTGAAAGGAAGCAATATGTTGAGATTTCTCAGATAAAAACCAATAAAACCCATAAATGTCAATCAAATAAGTACCGGTACTTAAGAAATAAAAAATGTAGTACCAAAAGGTTCCATTTTAGGCCCACTGTTGTTTATTTGTTACATAAAAGAGAAGCCTAAATGTTTAAGTGACCTTCAAAACATAAAATCAGCTTAATTTATATGCAGATGATTCAAATTTAATTGTATCAGCTAAAAGTGAAACGGATTTCTAGAAGTTACAGCTTTCATTCAACTTTCAAAATTACAACAATTTTTTATTGAAAATAAATTGATGCTGAATACAGAAAAACAATTTTATATAATTTCATACTAAACAAAACAGAAACCACCCATCTCCTCTTATTTTGGCTGACGCTAAAGAGTTGAATAAAGTGAATCATGCTAAATTTCTTGGGTTAACTGTAGATAAAAATCTCAGTTGGGATATGCATGTCCCAAAATGCATGACCAAAATCATTAAAAGGGTCAATTCTGGTATTTTTGCTTTAAAGAAAATTTCCTTTCTTTGTAATTTATCTGTTTTAAAAACTACTAGTTGTTGCCCGTCGATACTCGACGGATACAGCTCCATTCATGGTGAGTGGAGCGTTAGGCAGATGGTGCGAAACATGTATAAAAATGTACTTTTTAAACTGCTATTTCCTTCCAATTATTATTCTTATAGCAAATTTTAAGAACAAAATGGATTCAACAATCAGTGAAATCTATTTTTTTGGGATATCAATACAGATAGGAAAGAAAGGAGAAAAAGCATTACCTTGCATAAGTACATAACCTTGCAATTGCCAACTACCATGAAAAACACTGTATTTTCCTTTATAAATAATAATAGCTTCTAAATATATATAAAAAAATACGGTAATGAAAATAATTATTGGTTTAGTTATTGATTAGTGTAATCATTTATATACATGTTTTGGTTCATTTGTTCTTTTGGAAAGGAAGTTCACTAACTTGTTATTTCAAACACTAAATTAATCCTAATTCAACTTTATTATTATCCTAGGCCTAAAATTACTTACACTACTTCTACGCGAAAATACTTTACTAAAATACTTGAATTCAAAGCAAGCTAAACACTTAAACTGTGATTGACTCAGCGTCACAATTTCGGAAACCACTGAAAGATAGCATATTACTGTTTACAATTTTATTACATACCTTTGGATGTTCCAATGTGTAAGTAATATATTTCACAGAAAATACAATGATTTTAGTTAGAGCGTCTGTCAAAGTATTCCTTAAAAACAATAATGCTGCATCCTTCCTATGCATGCACAGGTACTCTTTTTAGTATTTTATAAACATAACAATTTACTTGTTTACTTAGGCCTAAACCTTAGTAGCCTAATGAAGGTGTTCTATTAGGTTAAAAAAACATCAGAAATAAGTAGGCCTAAAACTATCAATTTGTATTGGATAAATGGTTTTAAAATATTGAAGACTTTTGACTTTCGAGAATTTTCAAAGGCCTATAGATATTGTAATCCCTTATAGTTGACCTAAAATAAATATCGGTATTATTAGTAAAACAGAGCTTAGTGACACCGTTTATAACCACGTTACAAAAAGTTTGACGGCACTGGTTGGATTCGAACCTGGCTCGTCCGTTTCGTAGACCGGCGCGCTATCGACTGATCAACAAAAGCTGACCTTTGAAGCAGCAAAGTAAAGCATTACGACGCGACATCGGAACAATTGACTATACTTGCTGAGTCGAATAAATCTATTTATTTAGATTATTTCCTTATACACACGGGGTTGGTAGCACACGTTGAACTAAAACCGGTGCATTAGTTCCTTAATATGCTCAAAAATGGTATTTAATATGAATGTAAACCATTTATTTAAACTGACCCTTTACAATTTGCCATTGTAGTAATCATTAATACCATTAATGTTATTGCAATCAGCTGTTTTACATAATTAAGTAACTTTAGTTTAGTACTAAATAATTTAACAATCAAAAATTATTTATTTTTTAATTCACCAACTATAAAACTGTATAGTTTAAATAATATAAAACTGTATTATTTTTTATTTCCATTTAATGATAAATGGAAAATACTCATGACCAACAAACCATACAAAAATTTAAATGTCCACCTGTGAATGAAATTGAAATCCAGTCTAAATAATTGATTCACTAAAAAATAAATGGTCAAGGGGTTATGATGAAGTACCGATTCGAATCATAAATAATTAGTATAACATATCAGCTTGTAAAACCATTATTAGCCTACATCCTATAAATTTCTCTTTTATCACTGGTGTATTTCCAGGACATTTGAAGGTAACCAAAGTGATCCCGATTCATAAAAAGGGAAGCAGGACTGAAGTTCAAAATTACCACCCAGTTTCAGTTTTACCATAAATCTCAAAAATTTTTGACAAAGCAATAGTACAACCAACTTTATACATCTGGAAATAAATAACCTTTTTGCTAATGATATATCACTATACACTAGTATAATACATAATAATTGTGTACGTTTTTAGGTACTGGCCATTATAAACCAAATGCTTCTTGAGCGTTTGCTCTCTTCTGTTGTTAGACAAAATACCTCATGTCTCAGCTCGTGTCTCAATCAGCTGATTGAAGGACTGTAAAATAAAATTATTGCAAAGGTTTGGAAATATCGATTTTTTAAATTTAAGAAAGTAAAATAACGTAAAAGTAAATAAAACCTGCTAATATAGAAAAGTTTAGCTTTTATTTGGTACATGTAAATCGGTCCAGTAGAAGTTTCAGACGAACTATCCAAAGGATTGAAAAAGTTTACTTTTCCCCCCATGTTAAATCTCTATAAGAAAAGTTTATTTTTCATTTTTGATCCATTTAACGTAAATATTTTCAAAATACAAATAAAACCTGCTAATATATGACCGAAAACCTTTGTTTTGGTACCACCCCCATGTAAATCGGTCCAGAGGAAGTATCAGACGAACTGTCCAAAGGATTGAATATGTTGACTTTTCCCCATGTTAAATCTCTATAAGAAAAGTTTATTTTTCATATTTGACCCATTTAACGTAAATATTTTCAAAATACAAATAAAACCTGCTAATATAGGACCAAAAACCTTTGTTTTGGTACAACCCGCATGTAAATCAGCCCAGTAGAAGTCTCAGACAAACTGTCCAAAGGTTATTTCCTTACTGCTTTAAATATATCTATTTTTTATGCTTAGATACAGTCGTTTAGACGTGGCAACGAGAGGTCCTTACCGAAATGTTCTTGCTGAGTTTTTCTTACACAAGATGTTGTTAGCGAAATGTTTCGTTTAGACAAGGCAACGAGAGGGCCTTGCCGAGATGTTCTTAGCAAAATGTTTCGCTTAGACGTGGCACCTATTCTCATACTGGGCAATCAACATTTTTAGCGAGATGTTTTATTAACTAATTATTTCGCCAATCAATGGAAAGATTTTTGCATTCTGTTTTCTGTTATTCTTGTGTAGCTTATTTGAACGATCAAAATTTTGTACCGAGATTTATTAACTAATTGCTACATTAAGAGGTTATTTAATTACAACAATGCATGTCAAGTAAAACCATTCATTACCGGTACATGAAAATTCGACTAAAAAAAAAACCATGTAATAATATGTTAAATTATTAATGGAGAGTAGAAACAAATGTTTATGATTATTAAATATAGATTTAAGTATCCTTACTTTCAATGCTCAAAGAATTTTTGAACGTTTTTGGCAGCAGTAATTTTTTACACTGTAGCCTATATACCCTCATTTAAACATTTTTTACTAGGCCTACTTAAAACTTTTTCAATACAAGATTTTTTTAAGATAACCCAAGGTTGAAATAAAATAAAAACCAATTTTGAAACAAATCTTTCATTTTTTTAAACTTAACAAAATACTGAGACAAAAATTAAAAATTGATCCAAAAGTACAAAGCAACAGCTAGTAAACTGAAACTATTATTCAAAAATTAAAAATTAATGTTATTTTTATTTTTTGCTCTACATTTGTGAGTCCTAAATAGTGAATAGATGAGTATATTGTTGTGAGGTAAATAATAAAGGAATATCTAAAAACATCAAATAAAATTACGAGTATCTTTGCAGAAAATGTTTGTTTAGTACCTGCTAAAAATGCGATCAACATCTGTAAGGGTTTTTTCCTCTCGCCGCGTACCAGCAGCAGACGATTTTGTTTAACGAATGAAAAAATCTAAGAAAACCTCTCTATATGTCTTTAATTATTTGTGGCAAGAGAGAGAGAAAGAGAGAGGGAGAGTTTAGTTTGGTTTGTATTTTGGACAATTGATAAGCGGAAACTCTCGAGAAGAAACATTTAAATTGCTTTAACCTCTCACAATTGCATATCACTATACCCAGTCATCTAATATTCCTGATGAAGATATAGTCAAGTCCAGGCATTGGCTGATGCTGATACAGTAGATAATTCTCTCTAGTCTAGTGCTCACTGTTTTAGTGAATTTCCTCTATACTCTCTAGTGAAGTGCTCACTGTTTTAGCAAACCTCTCTTATAGGGAAGAAGCTATTACCGTAGGTGGCATGGTAAGACTTATGCCCGAGACCTTGATAACTTTTCGTTTTGAGATCCCCAGATGCCAAAAACACCATTCATTCAAAGACGAAGCCAGACATTTATTAACTTATACAAATAACTTATCTACCAAAATTCAATTTACAAGTGAAATCCAAAAAGAAGAAATTAATTTCCTAGATGTTACAATTTCTAAGGAAGATATAAAACCCTTATTTAATATTTTTAGAAAACCCACAGGTTATATTTTTAACTTTGATAATGGTGTAAGCGCACAAAACATGTCAGTCTGAAATGAAAAATGTTTTTTTAAAAAAAGGGTACTTTGTTAAAATATGAAGGTACATCTAATAATATTAGTAGCCCTAATCAATCATTAGTACGGGGGGGGGGAAGGCCAGTCAGTTTTAGATGACTCGGAGTAATATTTCACCACTTCCCCCTACTGATAATCAGATTTGTATTATTCATTAGCCTCTTTTCTACATTTTTAAGGTCCCTCCAGTTGTTATTTATAGCTCAGTGTCCCTTTGATTTATTTTACTTGCAATCTTAACTCAAATCTTTTAATCTCTGCTCTCAGGAAACCACATGTTAATAATCATAAACAACATGAGTATTACTTTGACAGTTCCCTGGTTGATTATGAACAGCTGTTACGATTCTTTTGTTTTGATTTGAATCTCCATAAGCCCAATGTTAATTTTTTTAACTTCACCAAAATAAATTGTTTGTGATGATCAGGTGAGGAGTAACGGAGGCACAAAAATAACATTGGCCTTATTCATTTTAGTTTTTTTTTTCATTATTTATTTTTTCCTAGGGATGAGAGGCCTGTCTAGAACTTATTTTTATCCCAGAAATTAGTTATTTCAAACATTTGAAAGAAATCGTTGGAGCCGTTTTTGAGATCCGTGTTGCAAGCAAGCAAACCTTACTCATATTAGAGTATAGTATATTTATGTGTCCGTAAGCACGATAACTCTCGGAAAAAGGTCCAATTTTGATGAAATTTGGTACTACAAACATGTAAAATAGCATTTATTTGAATGAGTTTGAAATCCAGACGGATCGGACCATCTGATGGGGGTATTTTGGGGGGGGGGAGTTTTGTACCCGAAAAACGGGTTTTTTGTTTTTTTCACATGTAATTTTTATTGAAATCAAATTTTAATTTACACCATTGACTTCACCTCAAAAAAAAACAACAAATAATTTTGTGTTTTTCTCATTGTTCTACGTCAATTGGTTATCGAGATATTGAAAGTGCTAAACACAGTTTGTTGTATAATGTTACTCGCTTCGCTCGCTGGGGGCTCCGCCCCCAGACCCCTGTGGGGGGCTTCGCCCCTAGGTCGCTGTTTGGCCTCATGTTTAAGTGGTGTTGTTTCAAATGGCCCAGAAGCCCAATAAGACCACTACTTATACTAAGAAAACAGACAAATCAGCAGATATTTAAGTATAAGACCATCCGTTTGGCTGCTAGAACTGTTTAAACAACACTACATTCTGATTGTTTATAACCGTTATTATGAATTGTTTTGAGGTAGTTAAAACCAAAAAAATAATGCTTGGGAATTTTCTGTGAGGTTAAATGGTGCAAAGCACATGCATGCCAAATCTCACGTCTCTAGCTCAAGTATTATTGGTGTCACGTGCATGTCCAATAATATAAATTGGCACAGAACCCCCAATGCATTACTACTTATACCAAGAAAACGGTCATATCTTAAGATATTTAGAATTTTTCATTTTTCAACCAGTTTAATTCATTAATACTGGTCATATGACTGCTGCTATTTACTAAGTGTGATGTAGACATACTGCGTGCCCAATATTAGTCCTCCATCAAGTATACTAACGTGATAGGAAATAAAAAACTGCCACAAAATATAGAAAATATGCCGAAATTTGAGAAATCTAGCGCTACCTAAGGGTGAAGGACAAGTAGCCTAAGTGTATATGCCTACATTTTATAGTCATAGGTCCAAGTTTATGATGAAAACAGCTCACTATAATCCAAACCTAGGAGATATCAAATCATTTCGGATAACCTGTACAAAAGGCTTAATTTGGTTAGAATAGTTTCAAGCTTTTGTTTTGGTTCGCTACCACATTCCTGGTAATGTGTTTAAAGTATTTTACAACATTGTATTGTCAGTTTAATGTCGGCTTACTCTTACTGTAATCCAACCCTAGGCTATGTCTAATCATTCAAGATAACCTTCCGAAAAAGGCTGTTTGGTTAGAATAATCTATAGCTTTTATTGTGGTTACCTACTACATTACTGGTAATGTATGTTAGGTAATGTAGACAATTTTTATTATTAATTTAGTGAAAATATAACCTAGCAAATAATTGTCCTAAAAAATAAATCTTAAGGTTGTTCGCTTACTGTGACTAACTTCATCAACGCTTTCTAGACAAATTGAGACTTTGTACTTTTTACACATGACAATCACAATATTACCAATTGTCTAAGACAGTGTAACAAAACAAACTATTTTATAAGTTAATATCTTAGAATGTACAGTCATCTATTTTGAAAAGTTATTTTGAGTTTTTCCATCTGCCACACGTGTCTGCCACTGTTACAATCGTCGCCTCTGACGACTGACGATATTTACACAGAGTAGGCATGCTAAGGGAATATTAACTGTATGGATATTTGTTTAAAACGTACACTTAATAATTTTATAAAATAAGAAATACAGTATGCTCACAACTTAAAATTATACTTCAATTTATCTCTCTTGTGTGTTTTTGTTGGTACAAAAACTTTTGTTATCCAGTATGACAAAGTATACTCTAGTAAACTAGCTATTGTTACTCTGTGGTTGAAACATAGACGTCGGCTAAATTTTAACGATTCAAGTACCACTAAAATGGCTTCCAATGTTATTCTTATGGAGAAAAAAATAAATTTGGTTTTAAGATAATTTGATTAATACAGAACGAAATTATCTGAATAACGAACGTGACCGAGAATTTGACCTGTTAAGTTTTTCTGGAAAATTTTAAGTTTAACTGTTGAGGCGTTCTCGAGTTGTTGTGGTCACAGACACGCCAGTTGAGTTGATTCTCTTACCAGTCTAAGCAGTAAAGTTGTGTATAAGGATAATTTCACTTCGTTCAATTATCCAATTACGGACATTCCTTATTTGGACCAAATTTTTTGATACTTCGGTCCCTAATTAATTTATTTCATCCCTTTAAAGTGAGTTGTTAAGGTTAAGAGGACGCGTTTCCACTTGCTTCTGTAATAAGGCCAATGTTAACTTTCAAACCGTCTCAACTCAACGGATCATCCTAAATCGCTTAATTTATATGATTCATTTTAAAGAGCAACACAAATTGTAGCGATTTCAGTCAGCAGAAAACTGTTGATATCACAAATAGTTCCAGGGCCAGGTAACCTGGGTTACCTGGCCCTGAATAGTTCATCCATAGCAATAATCACAAATATTGAATATTTTGGAATGTTATCAAATAATTGTGAAACCAAAATGATGCTAGTTTTTTTTTCTCTCTTTAAAATGTGACAAAATCAATGATGTCAGTTGAGGAGGTACCATAGAACTGTATTAATACACCTGGAACGCTCGGACTGTGTCAAGAAATCGGTCTTTACCCCCACCCCTTCTTAGGCACTCACGGCCGCTCAGTGGATTTCAGCATTGCGCGCCCTATCGTTTACACGCTTTTGCGCCTCGCCATATTCATGTAATTACAATAAAGTCTATATATTATTGATCTGCATGAACTACGGAATCTAACAGTATAAACTTGTTGTAGTTTGGTAATTTAATTTATTTGTAGTAATGAAAACTATTTAGTGTTTTAAAAGTGTGACACGAAAAAGTCTCTAAGCGTAAACTTTTTTTGTTTTGGGGTTGAAAAGAAAATTCCAGCGGAAAATTTGTAGGTAATTAGTTGATCCACAATTTTTATCCCAAACTTTTTTTCATAAGTTGATTTATTTGTTCTGTAAAGAAGGTATTATCCTTTCCCACGCTCAAACCAATTCGCGCCGCACTCATTCCAGCTAACTGACGCGACACTGCTATACAACACGAATTTGATTGTATTAACAAGCTGAACTATGACTTATTATTTTACAGGCAGTAAGTGGTCTATGGTAGCCACTCTTGTTTTTATTTTGTAAATAGATATTTGTTTCATTGCCGCTGTTTTGTATTAAATAAACTGAATCGCAAGTGGAACCAACATATACGGTAGCATGTAAAATGACAGGGAATAGGTTAATATTCAAAATTAATTTGAAACCCAATTTTAAACGATATTTTATTACGATATAAGACTATACAGTTGCTCTTAGACATCTTAAGTGTGATTAAATAAAATTAACTTATGTAATTAAATAAAAATCTAATGCATCAGCAACTCCACTACTTAAAGTTTGGACAGCTAGTTTTACATTCATCTTTTTATTTTCATAGTTCATGTGTTTGTTTGTCAATTTATTGGCAAACTTGTAGCCTTCCAAGTTCTGTACATGATTAAGTAATTGTATGTATTTATACTCAACTACACCATTTTCAGTCTGAATAACTTTCTTATCAGCCAAAGTGTTTCTACTAAGTTTAACCATATGACAAGTGTCAAGGATAACATAAATGTTATGTTTAACTGTAGGCAATACAAACCACGGCTTATGAGGAAATGTACATCCCAGCTTCTTAAGAGCGCTAACATTAGTTTTAGGGCCATCGCAAGTTACACTGTGCACATTGACATGGACTTGATTTCAATGTTTCAGAATTAAAACATTAATTAGCTGGCCCTTTCTTCCGAAGAAAACTATTTGTTATTATAAGATAGTTACAAAATTATGAAAAATAGGATATCATGGAATAAAGGTTTCCGGCGCGGGACAGCAACGCGACGCGACGGCGGCCCGGCGGTGGCGATATCAAAAGCGCGCGTTTGCTCTTTAAATGTAAGAAAACTAAAGACTGTACAAACAAATGTTTCAAATAAAAGTGTTTATTCAACTCATTTCCAACATTTTTCTCGCTTGAAGTTTGTTTCTACTCCAAAAATAAAAAAATTGTACTCTTACTAACTTTTTTATGTTCCAATTTGTTTAGCTAATTATATTTTGTATTTTTATAATTCTGTTAACTGACTTATCTGTAAGTTGTTTACTCCGTTAGAATCCTCAGTTCTTCCAGATAATAAATATATAAGTTTCATTAGAATCGGATGATCCCTGTGCGATGGAGGAGCGTGTTAATGAGTGCGCGCATTAAAATATTTTCCGGAAGAAGTCGCTCAGTTGACGAAATTGCCTAAGAAGTGGAGGGGGAAGGACCGTTTTTCGCATCAAAAACTCCACTGCGCTAGCATTCCAGGTGTATTAATAGAGTTCTATGGGAGGGACTGACTTTGAAAGACAAAATTTGCCTTACGGGGGGATGCTGGTAGAAACGCCAAATGTCTCGTGACTGGTGCCCCCTCTAACATACTGCGGATCCCTGCAGCACACCTTTCCAATGTGCGTTTTCACACTGGGCGACACGACACCGGCACGACAATGACACGGTGCCGTCCCGGTGTCGTGGGGTTAAGATTCAATGCTAACCAATGGAACCGTTTAGGCCCGGTGCACATCAACGGTTTGCGGCGGAGGCGCGGCAGCGGCGCGTTCTTAGATACACTGGAGCAAATGGAGAATGGCCGAGCAGTGCACACTCGCGGCGGCGGCGAGTTCGCCGCAGGTTTCGGACTACTCCAGTAGTGATGGAAAACGACTTCAACTCAAATGTGTGTGTTAGTAAAATTCGGGAGCACCGTTATTTTTACATAACAACTGCTTTATTAAACTATAATAATCTTCTTAAACTATGTAATATCGTACAAAACTAAATTGTATTATGGAATTGATAAAATAATGCATTCAATAATAATAATTCAAATTACTTATATATTTTCTCAAATGCCCATTCTGTTCTTGCACTGCATTGCATAATTATCTCTGTAGCTAAAGCCATTTGAGAACAAATACAATCGCAGTTTACATATAGTTTGTTTTACATTATTATTATTTTTGTAGAATTAAAACGCTTTTCTTGATCTTACTTATTTAAATTATTTTATTCTGACGGGCATAAACTAAAATTTTATATCCGGAGTAGTCTATCTATTTACTGAGAGGAAGTGTGACGCTACCCAGAAATAACCGTGGGGCGACTGGTCTAGCCATATAATATTGCAGATACAAAATGTATTATTAGAAAAAACATAAAACACATGCTCTAGTATATTTTAAGTTAATCTATATAATAATAGGATAAGGAAATTTTTGTGGTACCGATTTCTTGGATGTGTGGCATCGTAGAATTATGAAACTTGGCACACTTATTTAGTACTATTGTATTAGGGGATGTGCCGAAATGAAAATAATTTTTGTTTGGGTGTGATTTTGGCTTTCAAAGTTTACATGTTATTGTTATGGGAAATTGCGTTCTGCTTTTTGTTGTTTTTCATTTAATAAACAGCTGTGTTATTCAAATAAATATTTAGCGCAACAGCAAGATCAGATGATTCATAAATAAAAAATATGACTGACTACTAGAATGGTAACACCCTTCTCTTAACTCCTCCGTTTTAACTCAACATAACAAATCTGTTTGTGAGGGGAGTGAAGAGGGGCGGGGTGGAGAGTTTTCAGGCATAAATAAAAAGGCCACTGATCTTACGCCTTCTGCTATCCGTTTTAACTCCACGTTAAAAAAAAATACCTGGAGTTGAGGATGGTAGAAGGGGAGGGAGAGGGAGGGAGAGATGAGCCCAGTAGATAATAAACTTGTTTATATATATATATATATATATATGTTGACTTTACATTCAAAATATATTTGGGCGGTCTCTAGTTTGTACATGCCAGCAATACCTTATCATAACAACAAAAACAAAGTTTACAATCATTCATAAATATTGTAAACTAATAACAGCACTGACTGAATATTAAATTAAGTACAGTATTTACTTTAGATTCGTACGATTATATTTTAAGAAACAAATTAAATATCGAGTTGGAAAATGTATAAATTTTTTAAAATTGTTGTTTATTATTTATTTTGTTACTAAAGTTGTTGTTATAGAGTAACAGATTGATTATTACCATTGATTATTCACTTTATGTATAATCAATGCTAATACTATATAGTCGCCGCCACCGCCGCCGCTGATGTGCACTACCTTTCTCGTCGCGCGCACGGCGCCGCCGCCGCAAACCGCTGATGTGCACCGGGCCTAAGAACTGAATGGACATGCGAGAAAATAAAGAATTTGAATTATTATTATTGAATGGATTATTTTATAAATACCTTAACACAATTTAGTTTTGTACGATATTACATAGTTTAAGAAGGTTATTATAGTTTAATAAACCAGTTGTTATGTAAAAATAACGGGGCTCCCGAATTTTACTAATAAAAACATCCGAGTTGAAGTAGTTTTCCATCACTTCTGGTGTGGTCCGAAACCTGCGGCGAACTCGCCGCCGCCGCGAGTGTGCATTGCTCCATTTGATTCTATGCCCCGACAGACAGAGCGCGGCGGGGCTGCGGCTGGACAAAACTGCGGCGAAGATTTCTGCGCCGCAAACCGTTGATGTGCACTGCTCGGTAATTCTCCATTTGCTCCAATGTATCTAAGAACGCGCCGCCGCTGCAAACCACGAATGTGCACACACACCGACACGACGATGCTGTGCCGTTGCCGGCACCGACTTGTCGTGGGTCGCTCCCGCCGGTGCAGTTGATGTGTCGTCGCGTTTAATTGTGTTTGTAGTGCTATAAGTTTACAACATATAGCCAAAGGTTTCTTTACTCATATGAGAAATGTATTTGGGTTTGTCTCTGTCAGTGTCATAACATTGCAAGCTTGGTTTTTACGCCCATGTTGCCAATTTGTTTACTTACACTTTAGAAACAAATCCAGTAAACAAATATTTTAATACATACAGCAGGAATACACTCAACGGCAACATCGCAAGGCAAGGGGGTTAGAGGGGAGCGGATGGTACTTGGCGTTGAAGCTTGCAATGACGTGACACTGACTTTAGTTTATCAAATAATGTAGGTAAAATACAAGACATTCAAATAGCGAACTTTTATTATTTGGTCAATCCAAACTTGTCTGTACCGACTGCGCCTCTTTTGCATTGAACTATTTAAACACTTATGTCGTAGATATATAATAAATACATCCTCCTGTTGTAATAAGCCATCATGTACCACTAAAAACATGAGGTGAGTTCACCGACTAACAATCGTGTCGTTGCCGTGACGGTAAGTGTCGCCTAGTGTGAAAACACCCGATGTCTCCTGCGGATTTCCCATAGTTTGGAACGGGAATGTTTGTGATCTTCATACACCAACCGAGTCTGCCCAGTAGAAAGTGTCTGGACGCGTGTGCGCCGTGCGACGCGTGACGACACCCGCAGGAAAGTTACCGCGAGCCACGGCTTCCTGGGATTGATCGCCAACCGGTTCTGAACTCTGGACTCCCCGCATCTCATTAATTTTATGACTCATTTATTTTGCGATGCGCCTTTCTATATTTGTTGCCGTATCGAATCCACCCGCGACGGGAGGACGCTCGAGTCACGAACAGGTTTCTCGTTTCTGCCCTCCCCCTCCCCCCTCCCGTAAGACCGATGCTAACGTCGATCCTCGGCGGACAGATTGAAATATTTTTTTCGACTTTGAAGACACGATATAGGCCTCAAGGAATCCAGTAAGCAAAATGGTGTATATCATAAGTGATAGTCGCTTTGAAAAATTTCTTAATACCCATACCTGTAATTTTTATGGGATAACTATTTGTAATTGTAATATATTCTTTGTATTAAAAGGCAAGCAAAAAACTGTCCCTCCTTTTTTCTCTGTGTATCACAGGAAATTCACGCACACCGTTAAAGGTATTGTCGTGTAGATGTGCAGAAACCCCCTATTATTTACATCGGCCCTCAGGGCTACGCCCCACAGGCTTTCAATGTTTAAATGTTGATCTTATGGAAGTATACTTTAATCGATTGAACTATTTATTTGACAGCTGTTGATATAAGAAATGCCAGCAAAATAGCAAGAACAGATGTTTCAGGCATATGTAAATAAAAAACTACTGACTGCTGGAATGGTAACGCCCTTCTGTTATTCGTTTTAAACTCCACATAAAAAAAATTAAACCTAGTTATGGGAGAGGGGGAGGGGAAGGGAGAGAGCAACAGGTCTCACTAAATATTAAACTAATTTATTTAGTTATTTGTGAAGTTAAGCATCATGTGACACTGGTTCAAATGATTTGGTTTAACTAATAATGCAGGATAAGGTGATAAAACATTCACGCAAACAGCCACTATTCTTAAAAAATATGTGGTCGAATTTCTACCATTGGCCGGTCGCTAGCAGTGGCGTATTTAAGCAATTGCCGCCTAAGGGCTATTAGGAAATCTGCCCCCCATAATCTTTGTCTTTTTCGCCGCCCAGGTTTACCCACATGTTATATATCTTGTTTGGTTATTTTGTGACAGTATCTAAAGAAGTTACGAATTTACTAAATGAATAATTTAAAGAAATTTCTGTTATCTATTCCTATTAAAAAACAACAAAAAAACAGTAAAATAATGTACAATGTAATTGACTTGATTCACATAAACACAGTTCAATATTCAATATACTCAATGACAATCAACCCTAGAGACAAATGTTGGTGTTAAAGTGAAGCAGTGATATTTTTAATAACAAGAAAATCCATCAGCAAAGACCTAAACATCCCTCCTTATATTTCATCATACATTAATTTTTACACTAACGCATTGACTACTGAAAATAATAATAAATATCCTATAAATAAGATATAACGACACTGTAACCTTAAAATTCGTAATTCGCACCATTAGCCTCAAAATTCGGACATTTTAATCCTGAGTTAGTGCTTTTCAATACAGTTTTTCAGTCATTTTGTAATTTATACTGTATGACTTTTATGATATTGTGTAAAAAATTAATTTTAATGCTATGCGAATGTACGGGTAAACTTGAAAGTCCGTGAGTTGGACATAGTCATAGTGGCGCAGTGCCTCATGAGCGGAGGGGAGAAGTTGAATTAACTGTAGTTCGTGGCTTGCCGCCCTTTCTCTGTAGCGTAATCGTCTTGTCGCTAGTACGGATGAATGACAAATGCATTATGACTGTTATGAGGAACTGCAGTGTGAGGGACTGCAAGCGTAATACTGATTACTATCTTTACCTTTAAAAGGGCGGCACACCGTCATTGTCATCCGCTTTCGTCAAAATGTTCCCCGGTTCAACCTTTCTTTTGTAAACAACTTATTCATTTTCAGAAAATTTGCCGCCCCTAAAAAATTGCCGCCCTGGGCTACAGCCCCTATAGCTCCCCCCTTAAATCCGCCACTGGTCGCTAGTTCTAAGTATTCTACGAGTTTGTCCTCTTTAAAATTAGCCATAAATAAGCGAATTCGGTTAATCCGTGGGGCCAAAGAAGTTAACAGTTAGGGTGTCTATAATAAAATTGGATATTCCTCATTGATAGTACCAGACGTAAGACAAGGTGACCGAGTCGCGAGTCGCATCCAGGCAAGGTAGACTGTAGAGGGAAAGGTCGGTGGCGTTGGCGGAGGCGTTCGTCAAGCAGTTGCGTGTGGCAGGTCAGACCTTGGACCGTGAATGGGGAAAGGCGCGACCGTTCGGTGGGCCGTGGGCGGATCTGCCATAAAGCAGTCTGACTTGCTGTTGACTGAAATATAAATTACTTGGTTGTAAAAATAGTCCGCTTTGTCAGACGTGGGATTATAAACGGTTATTTTTGGGCAGATTGTATTGTTTTTGCAAAGTGGTTTATAATAACAGTTATAATGGTTTTATAGATGATAGGATTTTAGTAGTTAGGTATATTTGAAACAAATTCAGAGGGGGCTCTGCGGGGACCTCTGCGTCTACTTGCTTCTCCCGTAAGACCAATGTTGACTTAAAAATTCGTTCCTCCTCAACGAATTATCCGAAATAAATTATTTATGGCTCATTTTAAAGAGAAAAAAATACCTAGTGATTTTGTTGAGCGAAATTTCAATATCGTAAATAGTTCAGTTCATCCTACAAAAATCGGAAATATTGAGTATTGTAGAATTTTCTTGAACGATTATTATTTGTTGAGGATGGGGCTTTGAAAGTTAAGTTTGGCCTTATGTTTCGTGTTTCACTCCATCCGTTTTGTAATTACATATTCTTATAGTCTGCAAATAATACACTAAACCTGTATAATATTTTACTAGAGTTTAATCAGCAAAATAACCCCACACCAACAAATAAAAGATAGTTTATTTTCCCCCTCTTACACCAAAGCAAGAATTAAAACTGCACTGATCACTGATTGGTTGTGAAAATACCTCAATTTTCCCTACAAGACCTGATACTGCAGACTTATCATTACTATCCTCCCTTGCATGGTGCCCCTTGACTTTTAGGTGGATCCTTGCTTCTACGTGTACAGGTTTTGCTGTGTTATATTAAAATTTAAATACAAATTGTACTACACAATTTAAAATACAGTAACAAGGTTTTACACCTAAAGCTGCAAGACAAGCAATCAACCTGATAAAAATAATAATTTCAAGGAAAATAACTAGATAGATAATAGGTAATTAAAAATAATTTAGCTCAGAAACTGAATGATTAAAATCCACCTACATCAAGGGACTCCAGTAATAATATTTTTTAGTTTGTACTTTTTTGCTCCTAAAGACCAATGCTAAATTTTTAGTTACTTTATGATTGTTTAAAATCATGTCTCATGTAAAATAACATAAAGAACAACTGATATTAAATTCACTAACCCATTTAAGAGTATTGATAACAGAAGTTGTGTTATTCATTAAACAATTTTCTATGGTTGAATATATTATAAAATTTGATAGAACTATTTTAGCTTGTGACTTTCTATATTTTTGTCGATAATTTGTTGTAATAATTGTTAATGGCAGTGACTGATTTTGCTTTAGGCTTATTGTTTTTAAATTGTATGATAAAAATAGCACAACATTTTTATAAACATATTGACTTCAATAATGATTTTTGTGCTTTATACATTTCTTTTAGTGAACTAAATTAGCAAACCCGATGTTAACTTAGTATTAAAATTAAATATGTACAGTTAAAAAAAGATCAATCCAATCAGTTGTGTAGTTTTTGATTGAAAGTAAACTAATTTTAAGTGGTGAAATGAAGCAAAACCCCGAAACTGTATTAAGTATTTCTCGCAGTGTCCTCGGGAGTGAAATAAGAAAGAAGGTTTATTTTAAAATAGTGTTTGTCAAATTTATTTCCAAACCTAAAATTCTGGTGTACGTTAAATTCAGAAAAGTATATTTTGACATACCAGTAGTTTACTAAAATATTCTAAGAATTAAAAAAAAACCAAAAGTCTTTATGTTTTGAGAAAGGACATAACAAAGTAACCGTGTAATACATACATACAAAAATAACGCGTAATACGTCCAAAACACAGGAAACTATGCGTTCACTAACACAAACACCTCAACACTTTTGTAAAGAAACAGTTAACTTCACAAACTAGGGAACTCAAACCAAAACTAGTCGAATCACAACTGTGATCGAGAACGAGATCTGACGAGTCTCAACTGGTTATTTTATAGCATTTGACAAATCTATGAGCGCTTCTGAAAGGTGGAATAAATGCGAACTAAATTAAGGAACAGTCTGACTGCATTCAACAATCCTTTACCGGATTTTCTAACAACTATGACGTAATATGCATACTTTCAGTAAAATAATGGTAAATACTCTGACATATGAGCAACTCCGTCGGTTGGAGTGCAATTGCAGTGGAAAAGTACGTAAAGAAGGACGGCGAGTCCTGAGTACGTACTAAGGTCTATTACTCTGCACCGTCTTTGAGCTAGGTACGTCAGCCAAGTCCTTCTTTACATACTGCGGGTACGTATTCTGGACTTGAAGTAAAAATTATACTTTTCCGTTGCGAGATTTTTCTTAGTGTGTGGTTTGAGTCATTAACATTTTTAATCTAATAAATTTAGATTTTTACTTAGCTTCTTCTAACTTGTTACTGAAAATGCCAAATGGGTCGGGTTGAGCTAGTCGATCGTTGGTCTTTCGTGCTTTTTCCCTGACAGTGAATACATTTGGAATCTTCAGGGTTTAGTTTGAACTCTCATTCACCTTTGTCTCACCTGCCTGATTCATTTTCACACTTTTTACAATTTGTATGAAATATATCTTCTCATTCTTGTAATTAAACTATCAATTAATTTAGGCCTACTAACAGAAGTCATAACAAGTAAGTATTTCGTGTTATTTATCACGTCCGGTTCTGGTATCGTTAGCACAGTTTCCTAATTTGTACGTTTTGTTTATCAGACCTTGAGATAACGCCCGGAACTCTGAGGTTATGTTTTCTCTGAACTGTGTGGGATATCTGGTTCTTTGTCTGCACTAACGGTTTGAACATGGTAAAAACAATGACTACAAAAACTGCAATGTAGTTTATGTAGTCATTGGTACAAATTAATCTTGCCGAGCGGATAATCGTGTCTTCTAATCACCAACTGCAGTAGGGGGCATTAGATGGTTCAAAACCAGCAAAGGCGCGGTGTGGACGCGTGGACGCGAGGACCCCCCCCCCCCCCGGGTGCCCCCCCCCCCGTGCCCCCCCCCCCCGGGTGCCCCCCCCCCCCGGGTGCCCCCCCCACCCGGTGCCCCCCCCCCCCCCCCGGCCGCCAGCAGCACTTTTCGTGATGACCTTGAACATGAGGAAAAAACTTTCGAAAATTAATAATTAGCCTATTTATCCACCGATTCCCACGGGACTTTTTCCAGAGTGTAGGCCTATCCCCAGGGAAGCGAATGACGTAAGAACCCCATAGATCCACCATTAAACAAGGTCGCTATTAATTTAAAACCGCGTTTTCCTTATGGGATCTCAGCTGTTTACCGACCGATTTTGACGAAACCTCACCACATGTCGGGCCGTGACCTAAGAAAACCATCGCTTAAAGAAAATTGAAAATCCACTGTTAAACGGGCCCGCTATTAATTTTCAAACGCGTTTTCCTCATGGGATCTCGGCTGCTTGCCGACCGAATTTGATGTGACTTCGTTACACGTTGTATGTCGGCTTGAATAAACCAAACTGCGAGTGGCTCCGTGGAGTCACGTGTCGAGGCGCGTGCTAGGGCCTACGTGACTGTCCCAGCCTGTTTACTCATTAGCGGCCTTCAAGACCCCTCCGTTCTAGAAGGTTCCGGCAAGTGCGTCGAATGAGGCCTCCTCCTGACTGGAGTGTTATGTATGAGCATGTCACGTGTCGAGGCGCGTGCCAGGGCCTACGTGACTGTTCCAGCCTGTTTACTCATCAGCGGTTCCGGGAACTGTTTACCGCTTACATTCCACGGCAAGCTAAGTGCTTGACCAGTCTGAATCTTGAGTTAGTCATGGAAGCATACAACCCACTGTCACTAGCTCAGCAATCGTGTATTGTAATAAGAAAGAATAAATACATTCTGTATCAGGGGATTGCACAATTGCCAGTGCCTATACAGCGATACGTTGCATCTTGCCTCAAGGGGTATGTTCGGGAACATGAGTTAGTGCTTAACAACCCGGAAACGAATCCTCAAGTGTTAGACTTGTATAATAGATACAATGGCAAGAGAGTCTATCAATGCCGCTACTGTCAGTACACTGAGCATTATTGTAATAGAGTTCTGTATCCTGCAAGAATTGTTAAAGTGTATCGCTTTTCAGACTCTAATAATTTGCAGCACACTTGTTTTTGCTGTGGTAAGAGTGCTTGGGAAGTGGATTGGCCACAAAACAATGATTACCTATCTACTTTGGTGATTTTAAAGTCAATGACCATAAAAACAGTTTGGGAGGGCTCTAGTCACTCTAAATTCTTTTTCTTCTTTCAATAAAGAAAAAATAAAAGATAAAAAAATAAAAGGAAAAAACCCATAAATAAAATACTCCCTTCCCCATCTAAGACCCTCTGTCCTACCCCAACCCAAGACCCTCTGTCCTATCCCAACCCATAATCCTATTCCCATCCCACCCTAATAAAATTAGCAACGGTGGAGTGAGGACTCACCGGAACATCATGCAGGTGAGGAGCGTCACGTTTCTGGAAGCTTCTAGAAGGTTCGCTGGAGCGCACGACTCGGCTATAAAGAAGCTTCTAGAAGGTTCGCTGGAGCGCACGACTCTGCTATAAAACCGAGGCAGAGCCGCGCGACCTCAGTGTTGTTCGAGACGTCACCATGAACGGAAGCGGAGTCAGCGCAGCCGAAGTGGACCAAACGATCCGCTCCTTCCTAGAGGAGCTGAACGCAATGAACGATGAGAACGCCAACGCACCGCCAGTTCAGCAGGGATGTGCGTCAAAGAAGAAAAAGCTCGATGGGTGGACTGTAAAGAGGAAGGAAGTGCCTATCGATTCCCCGGCACTGTGCTGGTCCGCTGGCGGATATCAGTACACTGTGAAGAACCCTACTAACAGCGGTAACGTACTGTTGAAGATGAATGTGTTCAAAGGAGGTCGCCCCACGTTCAGCTGCGGCTTGTACTTGGACGAGGAGCGAAACGATGAAATCTGCATATGTCTAGAGGACCTGATATCCAGATTGCAAAACCTATGGCTGGCAAATAGCGAGACGGGAGAGTCAAGATACGACGGGATCACTAGGACCGCTACTCCTCTACCCACTTGGCGAAAGACCGATTGCATCATCTCAGGGAAAACCAAGAGGAGTGCGCACTCCAAGCGCGCTACCCAGTAAACGAGAGAGCGTGGAAAATTCCACTAAGCAGTTAATAACCGAGATGCTTCTAGAACAATCCACTTGTTTACGCAGTAAAGCTTTCCATTACGTCAGCCTTCCTGGAATTGAGCGTGGAAACTTCCACTAAGCAGTTGATAACCGAGACGCTTCTAGAACAATCCACTTGTTTACGCAGTAAAGCTTTCCATTACATCACCCTTCCTGGAATTGAGCGAGTAACTATGTCATCATGTTGTTGATACGCGTGAGTCGACACGTAGACACCGCCAATAAAAGGCGACTCGGTGGCGAGAGCCGGTCATTCTGCATCCAGCCGCTGCGCCATGCTCAACACGGACCAGAAGATGGACCTCAGGACAGCCCTCAATAGCTGCAAGGCCGCGGGTTACACTCGCATCGCGGATCTGCGGGACAACGCGGTGTACCCGATTCGCTCATTCGAGCGGGTGGATACACCGTACGGCGAGGCGGTGATGGCTACCTTGGAGGGTCTCGTCGGCGACGACCCGATCCGGATCTACATGCCTCGACGGTTCCTCACGGTCCTGGACGACAACGCCATCTCCCAGTACAACGTTGGCGTGGGGCCGAGGACGAGCCTTGTAAAGAGGAGCGGCCCTCCTGGCAGCAAATCTCCTTTCCTGGAATTTGTATAAAATAAACGGTATTTCCTATTCCCTTATTTCCTTCCAAAATTGAAAAAGAGCAAGAAAAGAACCTTTAGTTACAAGAGCCGAGGTGGCGGTGCACGGCGGTCAGTAGACGCCATGGACTTGAGGTGGAAACACCCGTTCACCGCCATCGTGGCCGGGCCTTCGGGCAGCGGCAAGTCGCACTTCGTGGCTCGCTTCATAGAGCACGCCGACCGCATGTGCGATACGCGGTTCGCCCGCATCACTTGGCACTATGGCAGCGGTGGCGGCAAGAGCCGTGCGGACTCTGCCGTGCGCTACGTAGCCGGCTTGCCGGACCTGGACGACTATGACGGTAGCGAGCCCGCCCTGATCATCGTCGATGACATGATGCGCGAGGCCGGCTCCGGCGTGGCGGACCTGTTCACCAAGGGCTCGCACCACCGCAACATGAGCGTGTTCTTCATCACGCAAAACCTGTTTCACCAGGGCAGGGGCCAGCGCGACATATCGCTGAACGCTCACTACATAGTGTGCTTCAAGAATCCCAGGGACCGCGCTCAGATCAAACACCTGGCCCGTCAAGTATACCCGGAAAACCCCAAATTCATGGAGGAGGCTTACGCGGACGCCACGCGTGATCCGCACGCCTACCTGCTCATAGACTTGAAACAGTCCACGCCAGAAGAGATGCGCGTACGTTCAACCATTTTCCCAGACGATCCGGTGAACTACGTGTACCTGCCCAAGAAGAAGTGATAAATAGGCCGAGCGCGCGCCAGCGTCAGTCATCATGTCACACCGCGTGAAGAAGGACGCGGCGCTGCTGAGGGCCCTAATACACGCTACGCCCAAAGAACGCAAGGCCCTGTTAAAAGCGTGCGACAAGAGTCGCATCAAGTCGTTGTGCGAGTGCGCGTATAACGTGCTACGCGGAAACGTACCGCTTTCTCCCTGCCTCAAACGCAAATTGAGCAAACACAAACAGGCGCTCAGACGGCTGGTGAAACGCGGCGAGGGTTGGACCAAGAAGCGACACTACCTCGTCCAACGGGGTGGAGGGATTCTCCTACCTCTGCTGTTGAACGCTGTTCTGCCCGTTCTAGCGCAGAAGCTAATCGGACATGGAGTACGCTAGGAAAATGGTGGTTGTACCGCAGGAGCTCATCGAGAGATTGCGAGAAGGACCGGGACCAGGGCCGGAGCCAAGAGGAGGAGCAGGTAGCGCCAATAAGCCAGCCAGCCTGGACGCTGAGATGCATCGCATATTGAGCGACAAGCGGCTGGACGATACGGAGAAATGGAAACAATATCAGCAGGTGTTACAGCGGTTCCTGCACTTTTCCGCGGCTAAACGTCAACCCATAGGTCTGTCAATCATCGAGGGTGAGGAGAGGGAGGAGGAAGTGGCGGGAGGTCCGAGTCAGATGAAGCGCGAGTCTAGCGCCTCGGCGGAGGAGGACATTGTGGAATCGTTCTCAAAAATCTACAGGTCGGTGGCGCGCAACTTGTTGCGATTCATGACCCGTCAAGGCAGCCCCATCTCCTGGGACGCCAGTGGGGCGGTGTACGTGGACAAGGTGAAGATCCCCGATTCCAATATAGTGGACATCGCGCACAGCATAGTGAGAGCGCGAAGGGCGGACCGATTGCCTACCGGCTGGCATCAAGTGATGGCCGCCTTGAAGGACATGAACGTGCCCAAAGAATACGTGAGCAATCCCACGGCGTTGCGTTACCTAGGCGTGGGACTGGACTCGGCATCGAGCCCCTGGGGAGACACGACGACAGCCTCGTCGACACCCCTCTCACCGAGGTTGACGCCGATACTGGACCGCTTGAGACCGCGGCCCCCAGCGGCCAGGAGAAGGATAATAACCGAGGAACCCGACCGGGAATCGTCATTGGACAACTGGGAGCCGTTCACACCGTAATGGAGAAGTTGTACTACGACCCGAGCCAGCCCGGTTCCCTCGGCGGGGTGGCCGCCCTGGCCAGAGCCGCGCGCCTACCGAAACGTCGGGTAGCCGACTGGCTGCGCGCCCAGGACACCTACACGCTGCACAAGCCTGCGCGCAAGCGGTTTCCCCGCAACCGCTACGCCGTGTTCGGGCCCCGGGAGCTGTGGCAGGCGGACCTGAACGACATGCGCGGCCTGAGCCGGTACAACGACGGAGTCAACTACCTGCTGACTGTGATAGACGTATTCAGTAAGCGGCTGTTCGCGGTACCGCTGAAGAGGAAAAGCGGGCCTGAGGTGGCTGCTGCGTTCGAGAGGATATTCGCTGAGGCGACTCCTCGCTGCCTACAGACCGACAAGGGGACGGAGTTCACCGGGGCCGCGACCAAGCGAGTGTTCAAGAGTCACGGTGTAAACTACTTCACCACGCAGAACCCCGACGTGAAGGCGGCGGTGGTGGAGCGAGTCAACCGCACGCTCAAGACCCGCATGTGGCGCTACCTGACCTACAAGAACACGTATCGCTACGTGGACGTGTTGGACAGGCTTGTGGACGCCTACAACCGCAGTCCGCACAAGAGCCTGGGTGGCCTACGACCCGTGGACGCGGACAGCGGCGATGGAAAAACGGTGTACAAGGTTTGGCGTCACATGTATGGAAAGGCGATCCGACGACACAAGCCCAGGTTCGAGCCGGGCGACACGGTGCGCATAGCCAAGGAGAAGGGCACGTTCGCCAAAGGTTACGAGACCAACTGGAGTAAGGAGCTGTTCGTGGTGGACCACGTATACGGGTCGCATCCTCTACCATTGTACGTGTTGCGCGACCTGAACGGGACGCCGCTGGAAGGGCGCTTCTACGAGCACGAGATGCAAAAGGTAACGATCGCCCCGGACCGCCTGTATCAAATAGATAAAATACTGGACACTAAAGGGCGAGGCTCCAGTAAGCGCTACCTAGTCAAGTGGGCCGGTTACGGAGAGGACTTCAATTCGTGGGTACCCGCAGCGGACGTGCAACAGCTGCGATGACGAGGCACGACCAGTTTTACCTGACGTTGCCCAGTAACAGTTCAATGAATTACTATCCCAACAACATGGTGACAAACTACACGACCCATCTACCCTCGACCGTTGATCTGTCAGACGGCGAGTGGGAGGTCGCTCTGGCGGAGGCGCACTACCCCTTCTCTTTTCTGACCGTCGGTGAGGGAACCTACATCAAACTAGTGCTGGGAATGAGGGACTCGAAAGGCGGGTTGGCCGTGGTGGACAAGTTGTTAATCAAAGTGGAGCCGGGCAATTACAGTAGTACCGAGGAACTCGTGCACGCAATCAACAACCACCCTCAAATGAAGAGTAACCTGTGCGCCTTCTCGTATGACGAGAGGTCCTCCAGGGTGGAATTGATGTCGACGTCTTCAGCCGTTCAGAGCCTCAAACTGAGCCCCGGTTTGGCGCTACAGTTTGGCTACGAGGTGGATACGGATATCGTCAAGCGTCACAGGTCCGTGAGGCCGGCTAACCTCTTCGCCGGTCTGCCATCACACATGTACGTGTATTGCGACCTGGTGGAACCCCAACTGGTGGGCGACGCTGTGGCGCCACTACTGAAGATCCTCAACATCGACATCAGGAATTACACGTACGGTGCCAACACGACAGTGTATATAATAGACCCGCACTACGTGCCGGTGATTAAAACCTCATTCGAGAGCGTGGAAATCGATTTAAGGGATAACCAAGGGCGACACTTGCCATTCCACTTCGGGACTACGTGCATGAAGCTTCATTTCAGGAAAGAGAGGCAGCGGCAATGAATCCGAGCGATCCCTATCTGGCGTATTACCGCCACCAGCAGGCGGGCCATGGCGTATCCTCCGTATTCAGAGGAGCCGCTTTCCAACGCGGACACGGCATCGGCAGTTTCCTAGGCGGGCTGATGCGTACAGTGGTCCCGTTGATCAGATCCGGCGCATCGGCGCTGGGCAAGGAGGCGCTGAGGTCCGGTGTGGGCTTCTTGGGCGACGTGGCGGCGGGCACAGCCGACCCCCGAGTCGCAGCCAACGCCCGACTCAGACAGTTTACCGGGTCGCTGAAACGTAAGGCCGATGAAAAACTGGATCGCGTGCTGAGCGGTGGTGGCGCCTATAAGAAGAGGCGTGTACAGCGGGTTACTCCTCAGTCTCTGGCGAAACTCCTCGGAGCGAGGAAGAAGAGCGCTGCCCCCAAGAGGAAGCCCGCAAAACGTGTCGCTAAGAAGAGGAGAAGCAAGAAGAGCGAGAGTACCGTGAAGGACATTTTTGGATAATGGCGTTTCTACATCAGAAGTCGTGCGAGTGTGTCAAGACCGAGTTGGACCTGTTCTCGCTACCGCCCACGCAGACCAGTATAGAGAGCGGTAAATGGGTGCAGTACAAGCCCATCTCCTCCCTGACAGACGACTCGCCCGTGGAGTTCATAGTTCCGGGCCACGGGGACGAGTACACGGATCTGTCACAGACGCTACTGCATGTGAAGGCTACCATTAGAACGGCTAGCGGAGGCGCTGTAATGGGTGATCAAGCGATAAAAGAGGTGGGTCCGATTAACAACTGGCTGCACTCGCTGTTCAGTCAAGTGGACCTGTACCTGAACAACAAACTGGTGTCTCCTCAGAACAACACGTACGCCTATCGCGCCTACCTGGAGAACCTGTTGTCCTATGGCGGTGATGCCAAGACATCGCACCTCACCGCGGAGTTGTTCTACGAGGACTATGCCGGGTACATGGACAATACTGAGGAGGATAATGCCGGGCTCAAGAACCGGAGGGAGTTTGTCAAGGCCAGCCGGTACGCGGACATGGTCGGACATCTGCACGTCGACCTGTGCAATCAGGAGAAGTTCATGTTAAACGGCGTGGAGATGCGCTTTCGCCTGATCAGGTCAAAGAACTCATTCTCCATCATGTCTAAAACCGTGACAGACTACAAAGTGGACATCGCCGAAGTCAACCTGTTCATGCGCCGCTGTAAGATCAACCCGAGCGTGCTGTTGGCTCACAGCAGGACGCTGGAGTCGGGTACAGCCAAATATCCCATTACGCGCGTGGAAGTCAAATCCTTCACGCTACCCTCCGGTATCAGCAGCAAGACTCTGGACAGTGTGTTTCTGGGACAACTGCCGAAACGCGTTATAGTTGGCCTGGTCAGCAATCAAGCGTTCAACGGGGACTACAAGAAGAACCCGTTCAACTTCACCCACAGCCACGTGAACTTCTTCGCGCTGTACATAGACGGTGAGCAAGTGCCATGTAAGCCGCTTCAACCGGATTATACGTTCGGTAAGGAGTTGTGCGTGCTCGCCTACCACACGCTGTACACCGGCACCGGCATCAATTTCTCAGACTGCGGTAACGAAGTCAGTCGCAACGAGTACCCCTACGGATACTGCCTGATGGCGTTTGATCTGACACCCGATATGGCGGCCTCTCAATCCAGCCACTGGAACCTGGTGCGCAACGGTAACCTGCGCATAGAGATTGGGTTCTCCGAAGCCTTGGCGGAGGCGTTCAACTGCATAGTGTACGCCGAGTTGGACAACGTCGTGGAGGTGGACCGTCATCGCAACGTCACAGTCGACTTTGGCGGGTAAACGAGTTGCCGCGCGCTCAAGGTCACCGCGCGCGCGCACCGTTAGGTTTTGGCGGGTAAACGAGTTGTCGCGCGCTCAAGGTCACCGCGGACCGTTAGGTGATGGCGGCGCGCGCACCCAAGGTTAACCCGCTAGGCGCGCTCCCGCCAGCGCTCAGTCGAGTTCAGTCAGCCGTACGGGATGGACGTGCCGCCACCGATCTACATCGAGCCGCCGCCAGCGCGCTGTCATCACGGAAGCGTGGTGATGGATATGCAGTGTTTTAAAGACAGTGATAATGACTTTCTACTGAAAGAGGTTTGCGTGGTGGACGTGACTACCGGCACGCTGCTCCTACATCACATCGCCCGCCCGCCCTTCAGTAAGGACCTCCTGACTTCCGAGAAACAGCGCGAGAGCGTCTGGGTCACTCGCCACTGCCACGGCTTGGAGTGGGACCAGGGGGACATCGCGTACGTCGCCCTGCTGGACAAGCTGCGCTCCTGCCTCATCCACCGCCCCCTGGTCTACGTCAAAGGATCGCAGAAGAGGGACTTTGTACAACGCCACCTCATAACCGAGCCCGCCGCCACCACCGCTCAGGACATGGAGGATCTGGGCTGCGGGTCGCTCAACGGTCCGCCCACCTACCGGACCCTGCGCTGTCGCCACCATAAGAGCTCCCACAACCGTTGCGCCCTTCATAACTGCATAGTATTGCGGGACTGGCTCGTGGCTAACGACACACTGGACCCGTCCACCTCGAGCTGCCTGTGCTGCTTCCGCCCACGATGAATACCGTCCAGATCAGAGAATGCCTGGCGAAGATCCCCGGACTGAGGAACGTTGCGGTCTACGCCTCTGACCAACTACCGGACGTGCCGGTCAAGCCTCTCACCGCCATCGTGTCCAACACGGTAGCACACACCGAGGGAGGCGAACACTGGGTGGCGTTTTACTGCTCGGAAGAGGACAGACTCGAGTACCTGGACAGCTACGGAAGGCCGCCATACCAGGCCGACTTTCAAATGTTCCTGAGGCGCAATCCTCATCACCGCCACTACGTCTACAACAGGTATCGGCTCCAGGGCTACGATACTTCTGTTTGCGGCTACTACTGCCTCACTTACCTGTACTGCCGGGCTGTTCTCCGCACGTCACTCAGCGACTACGTCCAGCTCTTCGACCCTGCCGCTCCCGCCGCCAACGACGCTCTCGTCCGCAGACTCTTCCACTCCATATTCGCTTAAAACTAATTTGTAAGGTTTTTGTAGTATGTGTATGTAACCTTATTACTGTACAATACATGCCTCATAATGATAAAGCTTGTGTTTTCATTTCTCCTTTCTCCTTACTAAATTTATAAAAATTAGCAAAACTGAGGCAGCGGGGCTGGACCTCAGGTTTATATACCAGCGGCGCGTGTCACTGGCTGAGCCCCCGCCAAGCGGCAGTGAAGGTCGCCAAAGAGGGCGCGTCACGAGACCCCTCGGACATCAGCAAACCGCTGAGCAATTCGAGGGTGCAACCTCGAGCGTCAGCAAACCACTTAGCAACTCCTTCCTGGGCAACTCCTTCAGGGCCGTCCCCCGACACGCGCCGCCAATCGCTCCCGGTTGGCGGGGGCTTTTTAAGCTGCACGGCTCGGGCCAAACGGCCCATAACGCCTTTCTCACACACTTTAAGCCTAACGGCTTTTGAGTGAGCAAAGGGGAGGAAATAAACAACTCAGGTTCGTGCTGTACATAAAGCTATTATATTTTCTTACAAATACTATTTACAAGTTTTTCTTAAAATTAATATTTAAAACTAAACAGGGAATTCCTCTTCCTCGTCTTCGTCCTGGCGCTCCTCCTCCTCCTCACCGTCCACCTCCATCCGCTGAGGTAGATCTCCTCCTCTCCTGGCTGGCGGTAGTGGCGGGACGTCCTTGTGTCCCCACGGCAGAGTGTGGATGCCGTCGGGGAGGATGCACCGCTTGTCGTCAGTCGGGCTGAGGCTCAGCTTGTCCACTTCCACGGTGTAGACCCGGTGCAAGTGAGACTGGAAGCGGACGTTGGTGGTGCGCTTTTGGACCCCGTCAAACAGGCACTCTCTGTACCACTTCCCAAGCACTCTTACCACAGCAAAAACAAGTGTGCTGCAAATTATTAGAGTCTGAAAAGCGATACACTTTAACAATTCTTGCAGGATACAGAACTCTATTACAATAATGCTCAGTGTACTGACAGTAGCGGCATTGATAGACTCTCTTGCCATTGTATCTATTATACAAGTCTAACACTTGAGGATCCGTTTCCGGGTTGTTAAGCACTAACTCATGTTCCCGAACATACCCCTTGAGGCAAGATGCAACGTATCGCTGTATAGGCACTGGCAATTGTGCAATCCCCTGATACAGAATGTATTTATTCTTTCTTATTACAATACACGATTGCTGAGCTAGTGACAGTGGGTTGTATGCTTCCATGACTAACTCAAGATTCAGACTGGTCAAGCACTTAGCTTGCCGTGGAATGTAAGCGGTAAACAGTTCCCGGAACCGCTGATGAGTAAACAGGCTGGAACAGTCACGTAGGCCCTGGCACGCGCCTCGACACGTGACATGCTCATACATAACACTCCAGTCAGGAGGAGGCCTCATGCGACGCACTTGCCGGAACCTTCTAGAACGGAGGGGTCTTGAAGGCCGCTAATGAGTAAACAGGCTGGGACAGTCACGTAGGCCCTAGCACGCGCCTCGACACGTGACTCCACGGAGCCACTCGCAGTTTGGTTTATTCAAGCCGACATACAACGTGTAACGAAGTCACATCAAATTCGGTCGGCAAGCAGCCGAGATCCCATGAGGAAAACGCGTTTGAAAATTAATAGCGGGCCCGTTTAACAGTGGATTTTCAATTTTCTTTAAGCGATGGTTTTCTTAGGTCACGGCCCGACATGTGGTGAGGTTTCGTCAAAATCGGTCGGTAAACAGCTGAGATCCCATAAGGAAAACGCGGTTTTAAATTAATAGCGACCTTGTTTAATGGTGGATCTATGGGGTTCTTACGTCATTCGCTTCCCTGGGGATAGGCCTACACTCTGGAAAAAGTCCCGTGGGAATCGGTGGATAAATAGGCTAATTATTAATTTTCGAAAGTTTTTTCCTCATGTTCAAGGTCATCACGAAAAGTGCTGCTGGCGGCCGGGGGGGGGGGGGGGCACCGGGGGGGGGGCACCCGGGGGGGGGGGGGGGCACCCGGGGGGGGGGGGCACGGGGGGGGGGCACCCGGGGGGGGGGGGGGGTCCTCGCGTCCACGCGTCCACACCGCGCCTTTGCTGGTTTTGAACCATCTAATGCCCCCTACTAACTGCGCCCTGCTTTTGGACCTTTTATGGTCTTAGAAGCTGTATTACATCATTAAGAGCAAATCTGCAATAAATCGTTGTTTAACATTTTAAACCCCTTCAAATACCTTCAAATTATGTTTATTGGTAGTTCTCATAATTTAATTTAATACTAGCTGCTTGCTGTTTGTCGCGACCTTGACTGTATAAATTAATATAGGTTTATTAACACGCAATGTTTACTCTATATCGTCCCCGCTCCACTAATTCTATTCCACGGACCGTATTTTTCGCAGCTGATGGTGTATACCAAATTTAATTTTAAAGCACGATACTGTGAAATACCCCCGTCGAAGCAAACCTGCATACTCAGCGAATTTCCAATGGATATATAACATAACACATTAACACTTAACGGGATTCATAAGAAATATATTCACAAACAAGCGATATTAAAAATATTAATTATTCTATATAAGAATAACATTGGGGATGAGTACGCAGGTTTGCTGCAACAAGGAACACAAAATAATGGGTTTTTATGCAAATATCATTAGAACTCATCTAAGTAAAGTCACATACCAAGTTTCATCCATATACATTCATAAATAACTGATATATAACATTTTAAGTATTTTCCATAAGAATAACATGGGGACCAAGTACCTAGGTTTGCTGCTACAGGAACCATAGGCGAAAAATTGTTTTTTTGTGCAAACAACAATAAACCACAACCAGATCAAGCCGTATACCAAATTTTGCCAGTTTATGTTCATAAATAAGCGAGATATACAATTTTTCTTTTTCTCCATAAGAATAACATTAGACAACGTACTGTATTTAGCACTTTCAATATCTCCGTAACCAATTGACGTAGAGCAATGATCAAAATACCAAATTGTTTGTTTTTTAAGCTAAATTTAATGGTATAAATTAAAATTTGATTTAAATTAAAATTACATGAGAAAACCCCAAAAAACACATTTTTGGGGTACAAAACCCCCCAAAAACCCCCCTTCGGATGGTGCGATTCATCTGGTTTTCGAACTCGTTCAAATAAATGGTACTTTACACATTTGTACCAAATTTCATTAAGATCGGACCTTTTTTACGAGAGTTATCGTGCTTACGGACACACACACATATATATATATATATATATATATATATATATATATATATACATATATAACAATTTGAACGAATGGTGTTTTTGGCATCTGGGGACCTCAAAATGAAAAGTTATCATGGTCTCGGGCTTAAGTCTTACCATGAGACCTACGGTAATAGCTTCTTCCCTATAGGGGAAATTCGCTAAAACGAATATGAAAAGTAAACAAAATTAACATTGGGCTTATGGAGTTGAAAAGTAAAACAAAAGAGTTGTAGCAGCTGTTTATAATCAATCAGAACTGTCAAAGCAATGTCCATGTAGTTTAAGTACCATTTGGTTTCCTGAAAGCAGTGAATAAAATCATTGAATGAAGATTAGTACATATAGAGTGGTCATATCCGAAATTAACAAAGGGACATTTAGCTATAATAACAACTGGAGTGGCTTCAAACAAGAAGAGATAAATGAGCTAACCAAATCTATTCGTTATTATTTAGTCTATTTACTGGCTTTAGGATTGACTGTAGCGCCCAAGTGATAGATCGCGTAATCTTTTTTGGTGCGATGTTGCCAAATCTTCAAGCGACAGGAGGCGACCGACGCTACATACGGTGAAAACATACTGTGGGAATCACTTTCCTCAGTTTGCCAAAACAATGTGAAATACACATTAAATACCCCAGATAGTTAAGCAAAACGTCGAAAGGATCAAAATCAAAACAAACAACGTTTACTTTTTAACAGCATTAGTGCATTCGCTTATAATTTTCGTGAGTTGATCAAAACAAACATGCAGACGCCCCAAATATGGCGACTAAAGCAATTTGACACTGCAGGACATGTGTTTGGTTGCTTTGGTTATGTTCGGTCAAAGCTGTCCCGTCATTGGCCGAGCGACACCCCTACTGCTTTATAGTGTACACTAGCCCCAATTGGTGTCACGAGAGTAAACCTTAAAGTTACTTTAATTAAACTATAGTCATGGTGAAAAATTACTATAGCCAACGAAACAATCTGACTAACCTTCCCCGAGAAAAACTTGCTTCCCAGGTACTTATTTATGAAATCGGTATAATGAGATAAAATTCTACATTGTGGAATGATGTTATCCGCTACGCGGTGTGGAGCATGGAGGTATTAGCCTAATGTTTCCTCCATGATGTGGAGATGTGGAGTCGCGTAAAGGAAGTGCGAAGGTCGGGAGTTGTAAGTGGTGTCGTGTCCCAAGGTCAAGGTCGTGTTGTAGACTGCCCGCGGGACAGCCGAGAGCCGCTGGCCGGTGCGGTGTGTCGGTGTGTGGTGTGTGGTGTGTGGTGGTCCTGGCGGTGGCTCTGGGACACTCACGATACAAGACACACGACCGACCATGCTGCACTCTCCTGATTCAGTTGGCTGCAGCTTACTGTCCAGTGGGCTGTAGGCGTATGAGAATCTAACTGCAGGAGTATAACTCGGCTGGTAATAGTTTTCCAGTCACCGGCTTCTTCCTGCTTCTCCCATAAGGCCTTTTTAACTCACAAAGCCCGCCCCTTTTTGTAAGCGGAATGGTGAAGTCTTCAGTTGAACCCCATGATTTTATTAGGTTATTATAAAATATTATTATTCATGATTATCATATGCTTTATATCATAATTGTGTAGTTTTACAAATAGAGAAAGTTAATTAAAATTATTACACTTAATCACAATCAAATTACAACAATGCATGGAAAATTTATGTCGCCAAATATGAAATATTCCTTGCAAAACTAAATCAAGAAAAACATATCGAGTGGTGCAAAGTGTACATTCAGGGTTAAATTATATTCAGGGCACTGAAGTAATATTTTTACTGTACGAAGTTATTTGTGGGAATTTAAGGAAGACAGTGGTAATGGCCGCAGATGTCGGGTAGATCGACTTTAGGGTTCGTGACAATTCCAGTGTTTTGAACACACAGGATTAGGGCTGGCCAATATACCTGGAATGTAATAATTTGTGTAGGTTCTCCACGGTAAATAAAGGTCACTCCAGTTGTTTTAAAGCTCAATGTCCCTTTGATTTATTTTACTACTCTATATATGTAATCTTCACTTAAATCTTTTAATCTCTGCTCTCAGGAAACCACATGTTAATAATCATATACAACATGAGTATTACTTTGGCAGTTCCCTGGTTGATTATGACCAGCTGTTACAATTCTTTTGTTTTGATTTGAAACTCCATAAGCCCAATGTTAATTTTTTAACTTTTCATTTTAGATTTTTTACATCATTTGATTTTTTCTGGGGATGAGGCCTGTCTAGAACTTATTTTTATCCCAGAAATTAGTTATTTCGAACATTTGAAGGACATCGTTGGAGCCGTTTTTGGGATCAGTGTCGCAAGCAAGCAAACCTTACTCATATTAGAGTGTAGGATAGAGTGCTTCGAAAGAACGTTCGGATTAACTTTACAGCTTCAGTTAGACTGATGGAAAAATAATTTGGGGGAGAGGGAGTGTTAGCTACTCTCCCCCTCCCGGAGCCGTGTCGTCTCAAAATCTCCATGTCTCAAAAACCCCAAATTGCAGAGTTACCCTACTAGTAATGATACGGGTTACTACCTGGTCAACGACTCTAAATCCCCGACGCCCGCACGCGCACTCACGAGTGTCCCTGGGCCGCGATGCTGCGACCCGGTACAGGTACACAGAACACCTTAATACTTTAAATTGTAATGTATTGCAATAAATCAAACGTTTTTGCAAAGCAAGATAATCTGTAAGGACAATTTGTAAAGTATGAAAAGGTCCATTGTTATCTCCAGCCGGGATTGCGTGTCCTTTTTAGTACAGGATCTAAGGGGGGTTGAGTAAGCACGGAAAGGTGTATATGATTAATCACGTTTATATATTATCTAACTACTGCGCTTTTCTGGTTTAGTTGGCTGCTGGTTATTTTGCATCAGTGAGCAAAAGGAGACTTTACTCTCCTCTCTTCTGTTAGAGACTAATACAATCGAAGACTGTCAAGAGTGGTTAACACGTCGATATAATTATTTTCGGTTTGCTTTGTGAGAATAACTTTTTTGGAAAAATTATCCTTTATTAATAAACACCATGTATTAGGCGTTGAGTGCCCGCAGAAAACTCTCGGAACGTCAGGGAACAGTCTACTGCACTTCCTGGTTTAGTGGGCTACAGTTTACAGTCCGCTGTTAGAGCTTAGTCGCCTTAAAGAGGCGCCTGTGCTATTTTAACGTCTTGGACGATTGCGAACTGATTCAGTGGCTAATTCAGCGATGCTAGTTTACGGTATAATTTGTGACGGTAAAGGTTGGGAAAACGTCAAGGTGAATAATGGTCGTGGCTAAGTATAAACTAATAGTCACAGTGATTCGCCTTTGATAAGCACCTCCGAAAAGCTTTCGAATACGTCAGGTAACGGTGAAAATACCGACCAACTCTACTGTACTATCGTCTGTCACAGTTAGTTGGCTGCTAATTTCCGCCATCAAGGCACGGTCAGTAGAAGCAGAAGGCTGTTTTTATCCACCATCATATCTCATTGTGCAATGCAACCATACAAATATACCAGTTTCTAGCTTAGTTTTTGTGATAAACGGGAAAACTTTAAGTAAAAACTGATCGTAGCAAGGTTAACAGGTTATACAGAGAATAATGACGATACACTCGGAATCTCACTCACCGTTTGCTCAGCATTCATCAAAGACTCGCCTCAGGATAACCATAATAACTAGTGATATAGAGATAAAACATAAATTGTGACCGCAGTTAATTTGTGATTATTATCTGTGTACTCGCGGAACCAGTTAGAGACCTTTGAACCTAGGGTACCTTCTGCTGTATATAGGCCTCCCTGATCAGAGTCGTTGCTAAGACAAATTATTCGGGCGAACGAAATCTAAAGGTTTACATCCCCAACATTAGATAGTAATTAAATATCAGACAAATGTATTTTTTACCAATGAGAACAGTAGGCCTACATTAAAAAAATATATAAATACATAAAGTTTGCTAAATATCTTTTACAATAAATTAAGTTTACTGTAGGGAATTTTATTTCAATAGGACGTTCGTTGTTTAGTTCATATTTGATGACCGCCATTGGTAAACTCCACATTCCACATGAATTTTAAGTCTGGCCTTTGGATAAATCTACTCCTAATGATGTTTTAGCGAATTTCCCCTATAGGGAAGAAGCTATTACCGTAGGTCTCATGGTAAGACTTAAGTCCGAGACCATGATAATTTTTTGTTTTGAGGTCCCCAGATGACAAAAACACTATTCGTTCAAATTTATATATATGTGTATATATATATATGTGTGTGTGTCCGTGAATGCGATAACTTGAGTATAAAACTTCCAATTTCGATAAAATTTGGCTCAAATGTGTAAAATGACATTCATGACTTTGAGTTCGAAAACCAGAAAAATCGGACCATGGGAAGAGGGGTTTATGAGGGTTTTAAATTTTCCAAAAAACAGTTTTTTTGCATTTTTTATCCTAAAATTTTTTAAAACGTAATTTTGATTTTGACCATGTTATAGAGCTTAAAAAAACAAATAATATAGTATTTTGAATTACTAACCTAGGTTAAGTGGTTGCAGAGAAAATCCAAAAAAAACCTACTCATAAAATCTCCCATGTTAATCGTATGGGAAAAAGGTTTTTGGCATTTCCTCAGTTTATTTTAATTTAAACTTCACATTTGCTTTTAGAAATCTGTTCAGTTCCACAAAACAATTATTTTGGTGTTTAAATTGGGATTCTACGCCCAACCGTTGCTGAGATATTCAAAGTGCTTAACACAGTACGTTGTCCAATGTTATCCTTATGGAGAATAAATAAAATTTGATATCTCGATTATTTATGAAAGTATGTTGATGAAACTTGGTATGTGGCTTCACATAGTACTGGTATATTGTGAAGTATATTTGTGACATATTTGCACAAAAATATGTTTTTTTGTTGGTTATTCCCATAGCAGCATACCTGCATACTCAGCCCCCATATTATTCTTATGGAGAATAAGCAAAATGTAATGACTCCCTTAATTTTGAACATAAATTAATAAAACTTGGTATGTAGCTTCACTTGGTTGAGTTATATTCATAATTGCATAAAAACCCATTTTTTTGTTCCTTGTTGCAGCAAACCTGCTTACTCAGCCCCCATGTTATTCTTATGTAGAATAACTAAAATGTTATATAGAGCTTATTTATGATTGAATATTGATGAAACTTGGTATGTGGCTTCTCCTAGTTAAATTATATTTATATTGGCAAAGAATCAATTGTTTGTGTTCCTTGTTTTAGCAAACCTACGTACTCATTACCAATGTTATTCTCATGGAGAATAATTAAAATCGCTTATATGTGAATATATTTTTATGAAACTTGGTACGCGGCTTTATGTGGAATTCAGACAAATGTTATGCATTGGAAATTCGCTGAGTGTGCAGGTTTGTTGCTACGGGGGCATTTTTTTCTACTCCTTACTGTAGTTAATTAAACAGCTTTTTAGTTAATATTAACAGCTTTTTAGGTTGAATTTTTCACTAACCTAATGTGAATGTTGATACCCGGCAAAAAATATTTCCTTTTAGCGAATTTCCCCTACAGGGAAGAAGCTATTACCGTAGTCGGCATGGTAAGACCTAGGCCCGGGACCATGATAACTTTTCGTTTTAAGGTCCAAAATCACCATTGGTTCAAAACTGTATATATATATATATATATATAACTGTATGTGTCCGTGGGTGCGATAACTCTCGTAAAAATGATCCGATTTTAATGAAACTGGGTACAAACATGTAAAGCAACATTTATTAAGTTCGAAAACCAGCCAGCTCGCTCTATCCAAAGCGGTATTTTTTGAGGGGGGGGGGGGTTGAACCACAAAAATGGGTTATTTGAGTTTTTCCATATGATATTTAAGTGAATCCAATTTAAGATTCACCATTTAATTCAGCTTAAAAAAACAAACAATTTGGTGTTTTGATCATTGCTCTACGTCAATTGGTTTCCGAGATATCGAAAATGCTAAACACAGTATGTTGTCCAATGTTATCCTTATGGAGAGTAAGAAAAATTGTATATCTTGCTTATTTATCAACATATACTGACGAAACTTGGTATATTGCTTCATAATGTTGTGGTCTATTGATATTTGCACAAACAATTATTTTTTTCCCGATAGTTCGCATAGCATCAAACCTGCGTACTCAGCCCCCATGTTATTCTTATTGAGAATAAGTCAAATGTTATCTCCCTTCATTATGAAATTAAATTAATAAAATTTGGTATGTGGCTTCACCTAAAAACCCATTTTGTGTGTACCTTGTTTCAGCAAACCTGCATCCTCAGACGCCATGTTATTCTTATAGAGAATAATTAAAATTTCATAAATCATTTATTTATAAATGTGTATTGATGAAACTTGGTATGTGGCTTTAAGTGATATTAAGATACAGTAAATGTATATACATTGGAAATTTGCTGAGTACGCAGGTTTGCTGCTACGGAGGCATTTCTATTTTAACACAAAATCAAATTCCAATTTAAATTCTACTCGGACTATACTGCAATGACAAAGTCGGAATATTTAAGTCATTTGCTTTCAACTCATAAATTTTAAGTCCCGGCACCCTGCTAAAAGCCGCTCGAGGCTACAGACACAACGAAGCTCTGGAGCAGCTCCGGTGCGGCATGAACTGATAATACTGAGGGCGATTTAATTTATTCTCTTTAAATGATTAATGAGAATGCATATTAATAATACAAATAATGTTAATATCTATATTAATGAATAATGTACAAAAATACCATAAAAGGTTCTGGTATCCTCCTGTGTGATTTATTGTAATAGTTTTGTTTTACACAAATCAATCAAACAATAAACATTTTACACAATTTTGTGCTTACGACTATGCACAGTTTTCCCTTTTTCACCGCTTGTAGACGGTTGTTCCATGGTAATAAACATAAATACTAAGAAATAAAAAACAAAAACACAACTACCATATAACACTCAATATTAACTAAAACGTAGAACTGATCTTAAAACATAATATGACTATCGTGCACTATTGTGTATGACTATTATGACACAGTTTGTGCACAGTGTTTACAAATGCAAATTAAATTAAAATCGACGTCCAAAACATGTCATCTTATTTATTCCTGTGACGATCAGCAGATTGCTTGGAAACCGAGTGCCGGATATAAGTACAATACCCCTTCGCCCTACTTTTATTCATTGTTCAGAGATTTATAGGGAAAGTAATTGCCATAATGGTTTAAATTTGGAGCATAAAGAGAAGTAGTAATTTTATATCGCTGTTTATTTGAACTTTACTTCTCCCTTTGAATGCATCATAATCAATAGTAAAAGTAAAACAATATAAAAATACTAATGTAAATACGGGATGTAATAAAAGACGTCTTACAACACTTAAGATATATTTACGATATATTTACACTTATACTGATTCACATACAGACGGTAAACATATATAAAAGATGGTACTACGCTATCGATTTCGATAGCCTAGTACCATCGTTTATATATGTTTACCGTCTGTATGTGAATCAGTATCTTAAGTGTTGTAAGACGTCTTTTATTACATCCCGTAAGTAATAACAACACGTAATATGCTAATAAAAAAGTTGTTTAATGTAAATAATAATTCCATCACTATCATCAGTTAGGTATAATACAATCAAGTATATATTTTTCTGAGAAACAATAAATTCTCTGATGATTATATTCTTGGATCTTAGCTTTTAAAAAAAGTGCTTGGTACCCTATTTTAGTTCACTGCTAATTGTTATATTGTTTTAAAAACCTTTAAGATACACTCTTTGACCGAGAAATCGTAGTGATGCAGCGTAATCTAGATTTTTTAGAAGATAATACAAAACAAGTAAAATTATGATATTTTATAAACCAAATATACCTACACAATATTTATTGCATTGAATAAGATTGCACATATTTGTGTCAAGGAGGAGCAAACTATTATATGATATACGATGATTGAAGCATTAAATTATATGGCAGAAAAATAAGTTCCTACAGCAGCTATATTTGGGGGGGCGCATTTTTCGGTTCGGCACCCACGCTGACCGGACTCAGCACGCCTATGTCTATGGTGTAGTTCCACTCCAACTAGGGTAGCCAACTCATCATTAGGCACAACATGGCACAACATACGGGACATGACGAGCAGTTCATAAGTATGGAATACCTCCACCCTCGTCATTGGGAGACCAATTGGGAGATTATTCAACCAATTGTGGTTCTGAGATTGAACTTTTCTTAATAAGTAGTTACTTTTCAAGCAAAGATAGAATTATCAAGCTTATAGGATTTTAAATAATAATTGTAACTTCAGTGCATTACATTTGTTTGACACTTAAACAATTAATATTTTCTGTGTAATTTGAATTATTTATTTTATAATATTTACCCAGAAATTATTTCAAAAAACCTTTTTTGAGTTCCGACCTTGATTGAAAATATCTATTAGAAAACTAGATTTGTAGATCTTTTAGAGTTCAGACGTTTAGTACATCAAACAAAATCAATATACATCCACCACTCAAGAACTCCACATTTGCAAGGCATGCAATCAAAGAATCAAATCAAATTAGTTTTTAATATAAAAGGAAAAAGCTATCACCCTAAACTTTTTTTTTAATGTTCGTAATTTATTGTTCTTTAACACAGTGTTACAAGGTTTGTTGCAGTTTTACATGTTTTACCCGAGCGCCTTGTTTTAATGTAACTAGTACAATGATTCGGCGTCAAGCGCTGTAGAGCGGGGAAACATCTTTGCAACCGCGCGTGATGCGTATTGGTTTATTCAAGGTCACGTCCACTGCAGGCTCCGCCTCCAACAGACTTCTCTGCTGCAAATACTATCTGTATTCAAATACTATCTGTGCTGCACTGCTGGTCCGTTATTTTCGCGGAAGGTTCAATGATGATTGAATTCAAATTTGAACTTTAAGATGACACCTGTATTCTTTAAAATGTAAAAACGTTATTGTCCCTGGAAATCGCGAGAGCCTGGTTGAATAGTCTAGTAATCGTGATAAATTCTTAAGTAAAAGATATTAAAATACAAAAATAACATAACGTAATAAAATTTTAGTATTTATTAATCTAAACAGGTTAACTTTGACTCTAGTGATGGGATAATTGAATGAAAAATCATCGATTACTCGATTATTGCAAAATGATCGAGTGTTCGATTATTTAAAAAATAATCGATTATTGTCTTAAAATAATCGGTACAAAATCTAGTTGTGCAAATCCTAGAAAAATAAAAACCAGATGAACTGTTATGGCTATTCATTGTTAAACTGTTATGTTAGCAAAGTAAAAATATAAGAAATACAATTTCAGAATTGGTCATTCAATAAAAATATAAGAAAGAGAAGTAAAAATTAAACCTATACATATTTGTTAACCGTTAGATAACCTTAAATGTTATTAAAAACTTAAGTTTAAACAGTTATTTGATGGGAATGAGAATCGTTACCAGACTGTTAATGCTACCGGTATATCAAAACGTATGTATAATATAAACAAAAATCATAATATATGTGACTTTAGGAAATATGAACTTATAAAAGGTATTTGGGGAGAAAGTTTAAAAACGTTTTCCAAGAATTATTAGTTGCTCTTTTTCTTATATAATGCAATAAGAAGTTGTAAATGTAATGAAAATGGGGAAAACATGTAAATGTGTAATAGTGTTTTAAATACCAACTTTGAAAAGCATAATATGTATTGTAATACTATTTAACAGCATACTTTTGATGTAGTTGGTACTGTATAAGGATAAGAACAAGAACTAAAACCATTCGATTAAAATCAACCGAATGATCATTCGATTATTGATATAATCGTCATCGGTTCATTCGATTATTTTTTTCATTCGATTATCCTATCACTATTTGACTTATTGATCCTGGTTACAATTATGTCGTGTTACTCTTATACCATATCGATTCAACAACTGTACTTGTTTTTGACTCGAAATTATCAGAGTAAATTTGTCCTATGTTAAACTGAGTTGAAACTTGTATTCTCAATATTTACTCTCTCACATCAAAGAGTCTCTTCGATGTTTGTTGGCAGTGTTAAACTGTGTTTCCGGTTCCGCGGCGTCACGCCTCTTCCGGTCGCCGCGCCACGCTCCACCATGTACAGCCTGAAAAGTCCATTGTGCTTTAACTACGTTACGTCTTGTTCAAAGACTCTTAATCACACGAGTTTGTCGGTTTGTTTGTGTTGCCGTGTGAAAATGTGTGTAGAGTAGCGGATCCGACACTACAAAATTGTTTCGCTGTGCATATTGTACCTACATTTCTGACTTGAACTGGTGGCGTAGTCCTCTCACTCAGACCCATCTTCTTTGAGATCGGATTTATAGTCATGAGCGTAATTTGAGTAGTTTGATTGATTGGACAACATTATCGTGATCGTGACTATCGTAACTTTCCATGCATTACAGTAATATCCATGACTACATAAACGACAATAGGAATATTTGTATATACAAATGTTATGAGCAGATCGACACGTCCGTGGTGTACACGTGTTTTTATGCGCGTTTCCGCTCATGAACATAAACACTGCGCATGTGCCGTCAAGTGCGCGCGTTGCATCTCGGCATTGCATTTCCGGCCACGAGCCACGAGGCCAGAAAACATCATGTGTGGCATGTGTGTCTTTCTGTATTGTTTGAGTAACTGCATTTAATGTGTTGTAATCTCCTACTCCTTACCACACAACACTCCCTGAATATGGTGTAAAACCTTCAGGGCCTATTCTTACGATAATGAAGGAAACGTTTCTATAAAATCCCAAAACACGTAATGTGGTCTGTCTGTTTGTCATTGCAAAATATTGTTTTGTCCAGAACCTCTTTCAATACGTACAAAGATGAAACCTTTCACATGTGTTCTCATTTTTAAACAATTTCTTGAGTAGCGTGTTATTTTGTGCTACAGTTAACAGGTAGTCAAATCTACGTCCCACAATACCAGCGAACAAAGATATTATTCTTTGGTCGCTGCACAATACTATATTAAATATAGTTTTTACAGTTATACTGCACTCAAATTAAATACGGTAAATACAGACTGAATAATATGTAGTGCCGATCTAAACAATTCCTATCGGGCGTGGATTTTCATCCTAGATTACTCACACGGGTTATCAACGTGAGGGGCACAGCGTGGTTGCTGGAATAAACGCATTGTGTAAACGCGGCTTAATACACGTCTGATTGTAACAGCCAGTCTTTGTAACGGGCAGCTGATTGCAGGCTAACCAGTATCAAAATGTCTTCATTAACATAGTATTTTTAGTTATTACTACTTGACAACTGTTTTAAAATCAAATTTGCTCGAAATTTGTAAACATTTTACGTTTTTTTCATGAATATTCCTAATAGTTATTCTAAAACTTTGGCATAAAAACGTCAATAAATTAATAATTACAAGTTAGTAGTTTCGATAATTTTAGGAAATTTACTTATTAATAATGAAAAACATTGCCAACAAACAGGGATATGAATGCTAGATTTCTGATCATAAATAAACGAAATCTCATATATTCCGCTTAATATTCTACGTTCTCTAAAGGGGGTCCCACACTTCTCGCAAACAAATTTAAATTCTTTGTTGAGCATGTTGACAAAATTACATTGCATATGCCAAGTCAGAACAAAAGTTCTTAAAACATAAAATTTACTGCATCAAATGATGTGGTATATTTCCAGCAATAAATCTTTCTAAGAACTCTTTTACACTATAGTAGGCCGTGTCCATAATAAAACCTTTACATTTTTTTCTAAACGCATTAAAGTTACTTTCAAGCCTTAAGGCCACGCGCCCTCCGTCGGTCATATTGGATTGACTCTCCATAAGCGCAATGCTAACTAAACATCTGTTTAGGACCCACATTTTTATTTCATTTTCAATCTGATTTAGGTAATTTTTGTTGTCAACTCAAAATAAAGTAAAGAGTAATTTTTTCGAGTAAAAATTCGTATAAGTGTTACAGATTATTAGAAAAAATTTTCAATAATACAAAAAAATTAAATTTTTATTAAATACTATAATTCATTTTCAAAATGTCTTCAACAATAATCACCTGAGATAAGAATATCTTTCAATTGACACCAAAATCAAAATTGTATCTCAAGAGATAAGCGAAAAATTGGGGTCTGAACTTAACATTATTCTAATGGGCGATAAAACCAATATGGCCGACAGGGTAACCGGCTCTTAAGGGGCCAGGTAGTCTATTGAATAGTTGTACGGAAGAATACAGGCTTTCTACAGGCAGGTACTACTACTGGTGCTTTTGAAAAAATAGGTGTTATGTATTGGGACCCTAATAGGCCCGAACATTTGGCCTAATTCCGAATGTTCGGGGTATTCGCTACAAGTGTGGGAGCTGCACGAACTTTTGAATACATACGGGAGAATGTTCGGCCGAATGTTCAAGCCTGTTTGCAAGAAGTTGCGAAACACTGCCTATTGTAAACGCACCAGCGCTGCCTACAGAGCAATGATCGGAGTCGGAGTGTCCCTAGTTGCAGTGCACTGCATTTCGGCAGCGCCGTGAAAGGATATGCTTGTGTCCCGGGTGACATCTGATACGACGGCGGGTGTTGCGAGGGTCTGATAACGAGAGAACAGGAAGCGCTTTGATGGCTCGCAGCTTTGCCCCGGCCGAACATCTGTCTGTCTGTGTGCTTAGTTGGGCCGCTGCCGCATCGAGGCATGTGGAAAACGACAACGACGGTTTACTCTATGGAACTGTTCGTGCGACTTGCCATTTCAATTATCAACAACTATTAATTCTCGAATGCTGATGTTTGTTATTCTAAGTCTGTTCCAAATTTTATTTTCTCTAGAAAGAACTTCTATTATAGGCTTAACAAATTAATTTAAAACAAGCGAATCCAGTTGCTCGAATCCAAGCAAATATTTTTATTTTAGGATTATCCAACTCGTATACCGTTTATATTGTGATGTCATTCCAGATGTAGCTTGAAACAGCTTTTCTTGCTTCTGTACTGTGTTTTGTTATTTCCAACAGCTGCTTGTCGGATAATTTTAAATTAAATTAAATTTCAACCCTGCCCAGTGGCGGATCCAGCCAGGGGGCGCGGGGGGCGCGCGCCCCCCCCCTTGGACTCAGAAAATGTGTAATTAATGGTAATAGTATTGACTATGTATCTTTACTAGACTAAAAACCTTATGGGCCCGTCTAATAACAAAAGAGGCGGGATTCTCCACGTAGTTCTAATAGAGGCGGACCTAGGAATTTGTTGGGGGGCGCACTTGAGATTTTTTTCTCACTAAACGATAACGTCCCGCAGCAATGGGAGGCAGTTGTTAGTACTCGCTAAATTCAATTCAATCATGATGCTAATAAATAAAACACCACATTGTAACACTTATTTCGCAATGAAATGTGTAATATTGATGTATTCTACTGGTACAATAAACAGTAGGTACATAAATATACTCATTTTATACAACTACTACCTCAATAAACAAAAGATTTATACCGATGTATTTACTTTCACGCACTACTAAAGGCTAAACCAACGCACACAAAATGGCTAAGGTAGAACGCAAAGGTTTCAGAAAAGAAGAAGATTGAGGAAGACTGCAGGATCGGTGCTGCGGTGTGTGCCACTAGGGCAGCCAAAGGCAATAGTCTGGTGCTGAGGTGCGTTACCTTAGGAATGCTCGGCCCAAGCCCCTAGGCCGGTGCTGCGGTGTGTGCGCCTAGGGCAACCAAAGGCAATAGTCTGGTGCTGTGGTGCGTTACCTTAGGAATGCTCAGTCCAAGCCCCTAGGCCGGTGCTGCGGTGTGTTCCCCTAGGGCAGCCAAAGGCAATAGTCTGGTGCTGAGGTGTGTTACCTTAGGAATGCTCGGCCCAAGCCCCTAGGCCGGTGCTGCGGTGTGTGCCACTAGGGCAACCAAAGGCAATAGTCTGGTGCTGGGGTGCGTTACCCTAGGGGGATGCTCTCTCCTGGCCGTTGCCTTTACGTTACATATAGTAAGTTGTGTTTGGTAATAGGCGTTAATAGGGTTGGGTTCTAGGCCCCAACCCCTAGGCCAGGCACCGGCCAGGAGAGAGCATCCCCCTAGGGTAACACACCTCAGCACCAGACTATTGCCTTCGGCAACCCTAGGGGAACACATAGCATCACCGGCCTAGGGGCTTGTGCCGAGCATCCCTAAGGTAACGCACTACAGCACCGGACTATTGCCTTTGGTTGCCCTAGTGGCACACACCGCAGCACCGATCCTGCAGTCTTCCTCAATCTTCTTCTTTTCTGAAACCTTACGTTCTACCTTAGCCATTTTGTGTGCTTTGGTTTAGCCTTTAGTAGTGCGTGAAAGTAAATACATCGGTATAAAATTGTTGTTTTTTGAGGTAGTAGTTGTAAAAAATGTGTATATTTATGTACCTACTGTTTATTGTATCAGTGGAATACATCAATATTACACATTTCATTGCGAAATAAGTGTTACAATGTGGTGTTTTATTTATTACCATCATGATTTAATTGAATTTAGCGAGTGCTAGTTAGTCTATGGTGCTAACAACTGCCTCCCGTTGCTGCGGGACGTTATCGTTTAGTGAGAAAAAAATCTCAAGTCCGCCCCCCCCTCAACAAATTCCTAGATCCGCCCCTGACCCTGCCTCAGTAATACTTAATTTGATCAAATTTAATTTAATTTTAACTTCTAGCATTAATGTTCTGTATGTTGTATTGTCGCCACTACTGTTTGTCGCAGGTGCGGCTGTGGCTGGTGGAGGCGGCATTGTTGTGTGTGGCGCAGTGGTGTTCTGCGAGCCTGTGCCCGCCCGGTCTGCAGTACTGTATGTTGTATTGACTCCACTACTGTTTGTCGCAGGTGCGGCTGTGGCTGGTGGCGGCGGCAGTGTTGTGTGTGGCGCAGTGGTGTTCTGCGAGCCTGTGCCCGCCCGGTCTGCAGTACTGGAGCAACGAGTCCGAGTCGTGTGTCAACTGCTCACGATGTGATGCCACGGCCAAGCAGGTGGTGCTGCGGCCGTGCCAGGCGCACGCGGACACAGTGTGCGGGCCCATCTCGGACCTGGACATTGACTGGTCCTGGCTCAAGCACAAGCACCCGGGCAAACACCACGAGAAACACCTCGTTGACGATGGTGACACGTTGGCCGAGAAGAAACACCACGGGAAAGGCCACAAACATCACATGTTCTTAGGCGACGACATTCTCGAGAAGACCCCTTCACATCACAGTCTCTTGGACGACGATTTCGAGATGCTACCACCTGTTACGCATCACGGCAATCATAAGCATCACAAACACACATCTAAAGATCTCGACGACGATTCCGATTTTGTGAAAACGCATAGCAGAAATCATGATATTTCGTCTGGCAACTTTGTGAGAGAAAATATAGGATTAGCACCGCCCGGCAAAAATTTCAAACTTCCTCCTCCTCCTCCTTTAAAGAGCACTGATGATTTGGAGAAAGAGTGGAAGGAATGGCTGATACAGTCGAAAAACCGGTTACAGCACAGGAAGGACGACTTGTTGAAAACCCTGCACAAGGAGAACAACGAGAAACATCACTTCAGCCATAAACTAAATCATCCGAGTGAGAATTCTCATTCCAGAACGATGAAAACGCCTTTTGACGATTTCGACGGAGAAATTTTTCACCACAGCGCTCATCACAAGGATCACCCGCAGAAGAAACACTTCTCACCGCTGGATTTGGAGATTTTCGATAGACTGTTGAATCACGACCATCAAAAACAAGAAGAGAGATTAACACTGTCACATCTATTGAACCCCGAGAACAAACATGCGAGCCTCCTCGACATGATGAAATCAGAAGACAAACACGAAGAGAAAACGAGACCTTTCGCCGGGAACGATTTAGGCTATCCGATGGACTCTTTTGACTTCAGATCCGTTGTTCCGACTCATCGACTGTTCCTGGGTGAGCCGTCGACTGTGTCCGAAATCATGGACCAGGACCTGTCGGAGGAGTCTGAGGACGATGAGGACGAGAGGCTGGACCCGAGCGTCGTCGCCGTGCCATTCACCGCCACCGAGCGGCTTGTGTGGGACTGGCAGGCCGTAGCACTCACCTCCGCCGTTGCCGCTTGCTTGCTCTTCTTCGCTGTGGTTGCTTGCTACTCCATCCTACACGCGAGGCAATGGAGGAGGCTCAAGACTAATTTTGACACTGGTAAGTTTCATTTTTGTTTGGCCCTATGTATTTTTCTATTGTCTAATGATGTCTGTGCAACATGTTTTCCATATTTTTTCATGCTGTTATTAGAAAAAAACAGCCAACAAGTTGCCATTTTCTCATTATATAGTTTTGCTTTTGTCATAGGCTTATTTATGGAGGAGGTGTAGTTAATTTATTTGCTTTTTTAGCAGGTGTAGAAATCTATCTATTGTAATCAAGACTGCAAAAGTTAAATTTTCTGTTCGCCCCCAGCCGTTTGAAGTCTTGACTCAGCTCAAAATTATTCTTAAATAAAATTAAAATACATCTGATGTAATATTATTCACCAACGGTATTCCTAAGCCCACACGTACAATGCAACATTTTTTATCTTCTTAAATGTTGTTCATTGGGCTATCAATTAATGATCTTGGCTAAAGAATCATTTGATCTTAGTCAGTAACAAAGCTACACAAGGCATCTCATCCATTCTACAATCAAACTTCATTGATATTCACTTAAAAATATGCTCTAGTTGAGTTAGCGTCTTATACAGTGATTTAGTAATGTTAACTCGTTAAAACAATAACAATGTATTCCTAATCAATAAAATTTGCCCCCTATAATCCTCTCCGAAGACATTTAGAACAGATATAAAAACTATAAAATGTCTTCTTAATACGTACTGTAAAACTCTCTACGGAAAGTTCCAAATAATTATTTGTTCTAGTCTAGAGGTTATTGAGATTCAGGAATGCACAACAACTCAAAGCACAGACTCTTTTTAAATAATCACAGCTTTTAAATGTATTACTTTAGACATTGTCAAAAAATATATTTTCTTATACTATTGATAGGATTACTCAGTCATCGAGTATAGCCAAACTTCGGACTAACGGTTGCATCGTGGTATGGGGAACTGTCGACTGGAATGTCGCATGCTTTCCCGCCACCGCCATTTGGCTCTAAACACGACTGCCTGGTCTGCATATCAACACTGTACTACTGGTTGCCTTACTGGGCGGCCAAGGCTACGCTGCCGATTGTATCGTAGTCAGGTGTCCACCGTCAATACTAACACTCTCATGGCCTTATATGTCATGTTTAATTTGCATTTCTGTAATCATGTGGGCACTGGTTTTAGAGGTAACACACTTTGACGAAATGAGTGTACATGAATCTTCAGGGTGGTGAAATACTGATCTAGAATTTTTTTTTACTTCGCAAAATCTTTATGTATTTATCATTTCCAACTGGAGTTGGAACTCAAAACTTTAGGTCAAATCATTTTTTTAGGAGTAACACCAAACTGTAATTTACAAATTCAGGTTTTTGGACATTTGACATTTTTTGCTACAAAAGTAACAGTCTCTACTTATATCCAAACATAAATATCCCATTTTATAAGATTTTTACTATTACAGATTATCGCTGACTTGATTCAAGCTTGTACTCTCCTACTTCTCCTGCAATTTACTTGAAAAATACAGTCAATTTTTAGCGTTTCAATGCGTTGTCAAACTAATTACACTTGTGTTGTTTGGGAATTGTAGTACTTAAAGCTAATCGGTCTTAGTTCGTATGAGTTAATTATACTCGAGAAATCCCAGACTTAATAGTTACACTCTATCTTTCCCACACTATCACACTTCTGCCTTGTTAATGATCCTATTAAGTCTTGTTTGTTGTCATCCCAGATTCATCCTAGTCTTTCTGGGAATAGTTGTTTACATAACAGTTAATATTATTGAATTTTCCAAAACTGTTGCCATAAAGGTTAATCACACTTATTAATGTTTAATAGAATCTATATTTAAAACGCTAATTTTGTAGGCTTGTAATAAAATGGGAAATCCGCCAAGTGTAATTTAAAGGTGTTATCGTGACCAAAACCCATCCTGTAGTTTCCTGTAGTTTATCAAAATATTTGTTGTAATTCCTTCTCGTGTAAAAATTCAGAAAATATCTGAAAAGCCCTGAGGGATTTGCCCAAACGTCTTACATTTTCAATGTTTATCTATTGCAGAACGACGATTTTATTCGGTCAGATGAATATTTTTTAACATATGGCTTTTATCTTCCCAATGTAACTTACTGAATATTTTTTCTTTGTGTTAACAAATGCATATGCTTTGTGGCTGCCTTTTGAGCCTTTGCAGTGGGACTTAAACTAACAATTAATTTTGATAGGACTTTCAAACCTTAGATTTTTTGCTAGCACATAGATCATGTTAAAAACCAGAACTGTAGTATACATGTGGACGATACGCACAGTTTTTGAAATTCAAGGAGTTAAGAAGCTTGTTTTATGCAGTTATTTTTTTAAAACCTAAAACAATAAACCCCCCCCCCCCCAGAAAATCTGTATAAAATGTTTAGTGTAACTGATTTAAGAGTATTTAAAATTATGATAAACAATTTTTGTATTCTGCACTTATTGCAATGACAGTCATGCAGACTGATTTTACAGGAAAACTAATTTAGTCGTTGGTAGTAGTTTGTGCAAAAAACTTAATGGCCACTCCAACGCCAAGGACAATTTATAACCAATCAAATCTGATCATCCGAGCAATTTCAAATAAAGGACTAGATACATTTCATTATACAAGTAATTATTCAATGTTATTGATTTTTCAAAGTCTCTTCTTTTGGTATTCTTAAACTATGGTCTAAGTGATATCTATTGGGTAGTTCAAAGTGTTTCTAACATACTGTGATGTTGGTAACTGTAACTTAATTAAGTTTTTGATAAATATAAAAAAGTGCCGCCTTCACTGACCGGACTTTTACTTGACGTTTGATTTATTAAAGAGTGTTTCTAGTAACAAGCTATCTACTTAAATTTGATCTTGTTACATTGACAGCCAGAACTTACAACAAAGCAAACTAAGGAGAAGGAGACACTCTACTTGAAACAATCAGGACCTCACATTACACTGTAGAGCAGTGGCTCTCAACCCCTTATCAATGTTAGTAAATTGTACCACCGAACCAGACAATATCAATATGGTAATGAGGAATCAGTAATAGGTAGAATTTGATTCTTCAATCTTAGATATAAAAAGTTATATAAGTTATAAAGTATTTATTTACTATTATCAAGTAAATTTCAGTTCATTAGTACACTAATAATATTATTATAATTATTTTATAACAATTTATTTTGTATCTTTAAATACCCCCGTCGCAGCAAACCTGCATACTCAGCGAATTTCCAATGGAGATATAAATGTCTTAATACTACATAAAGCCACTTACCAAGTTTCATAAAAATATATTCACAAATAAGCGATATATACAATTTTAATTATTCTCCATAAGAATAACATTGGGGCTGAGTATGCAGGTTTGCTGCAACAAGGAACACAAAAAATGGGTTTTTATGCTGATGTCAATATAACTCAACTATAGGTGAAGTCGTATACCAGTTTTTATTTATTTATGTTCATAATTAAGGGAGACAGAGCATTTAATTATTATCCATAAGAATAACATGGGGGCTGAGTACGCAGGTTTGCTGCTACCGGAGAATTATGCAAAAACAATTTTTTGGAGCAAATATCAATAGACCTCAACGAGATGAAGCTGTATACCTAGTTTCGTCATTATACGTTCATAAATAAGCGAGATAAAAAAATTTTCTTTTCCTCCATAAGAATAACATTAGACAACGTACTGTGTTTAGCACTTTCAATATCTCGGTAACCAATTGACGTAGAGGAATGATCGAAATACCAAATTGTGTGTTTTTTTAAGCTGAATCGAATGGTAAAAACTAAAATTTGACTTTTTCAAAAATTATATGTAAAAAATTCAAAAAACCCATTTTTGGGGTACAAAACCCCCCCAAAATACCCCTTCGGATAGGTCGATCTGTCTGGTTTTCGAACTTAAAGTCATAAATGCTGCTTTACATATTTATACCAAATTTCGTCAAAATCGGATCATTTTTACGAGAGTTATCGTGCTCACGGACATATATATATATATATATATATATATATATATATATATATATATATATATATATATATAGATATATAGATATATATTTATATATATATATATATATATACAGTATCGAACGAATGGTGTTTTTGGGGTCTGGGGACCTCAAAACGAAAAGTTATCTTGGTCCCGGGCCTAGGTCTTACCATGCCGACTACGGTAATAGCTTCTTCCCTATAGGGGAAATTCGCTAAAACTTTTATCACTTCTTTTAGCGAATTTCCCCTATAGGGAAGAAGCTATTACCGTAGTCGGCATGGTAAGACCTAGGCCCGGGACCATGATAACTTTTCGTTTTGAGCTCCCCAGACCCCAAGAACACCATTCGTTCGAAACTGTATATATATATATATATGTGTCCGTGAGCACGATAACTCTCGTAAAAATTATCCGATTTTGATGAAATTTGGTATAAACGTGTAAAGCAACATTTATGACTTTAAGTTCGAAAACCAGCCAGATCGCTTTATCCGAAGGGGTATTTTGGGGGGGTTTTGTACCCCAAAAATGGGTTTTTTGAATTTTTTACATATAATTTTTGAAATAGTCAAATTTTAGTTTTTACCATTAGATTCAGCTTAAAAAAACACACAATTTGGTATTTTGATCATTTCTCTACGTCAATTGGTTACCGAGATATTGAAAGTGCTAAACACAGTACGTTGTCTAATGTTATTCTTATGGAGGAAAAGAAAAATTTTACATCTCGCTTATTTATGAACGTATACTGATGAAACTTGGTATACGGCTTCATCTGGTTGTGGACCACTGATATTTGCTCAAAAAAAACATTTTTTGCCAAAGGCTCCCGTAGCAGCAAACCTGCGTACTCAGCCCCATGTTATTCTTATGGAGAATAAATAACGTGTTATCTCCCTTAATTATGAAAATAAATTAATGAAATTTGGTATGTGGCTTTACCTAAATGAGTTGTATTGATATTTGTATAAAACCCCATTTTTTGTTTTCCTTCCTTCAGCAAACCTGCATACTCAGCCGCCATGCTATTCTTATGGAGAATAATTAAAATGTCATAAATAGTTTATTTATGAATGTATATTGATGAAAATTGGTATGTGGCTTTATGTGGTATTAAGATACGTATATATTCATTGGAAATTCGCTGAGTATGCAGGTTTGCTGCTACGGGGGTATTTTACAAATTTTAACTATTGGGGGTCCTTGCTTTGTAACACATGATTTTTAACATTAGGGATAAAAGAAGCCAAATTTATGTCTAAGGCAGCATCCAACATATTTCTGTGTATTTGTTTTCAATGAATTTTTGAATCTTAAAAGCTCTTTCTACCAGTTCAGAGGACGATGCAAAGAAAAACCCTAAATTATCAAGAACCAACAGTGAATACTATTAATAGTGGATATTCACTATTAAGGTCCAACCAAAATGTAATAAAAGTTTTTTTAAGCTGGTTTACAAGGTGTTGTCGATAGAAATTACAATAGTACGCTGTGAAAGTTTGACTTTTTATCTTAGTAATTTTGATATTTTTTGGAGTTACGAAAATGTTAACTGTTTGGACACTTTTTTGTTAGTTTATAAGTTATTTTTAGCGAATTTCCCCTATAGGGAAGAAGCTATTACCGTAGTCGGCATGGTAAGACCTAGGCCCGGGACCATGATAACTTTTCGTTTTGAGGTCCCCAGACCCCAAAAACACCATTCGTTCGATACTGTATATATATATATATATATATATATATATATATATATATATATGTGTCCGTGAGCACGATAACTCTCGTAAAAATGATCCGATTTTGATGAAATTTGGTATAAACGTGTAAAGCAACATTTATGACTTTAAGTTCGAAAACCAGCCAGATCGCTCTACCCGAAGGGGTATTTTGGGGGGGTTTTGTATCCCAAAAATGGGTTTTTCGAATTTTTCACATATAATTTTTGAAATATTCAAATTTTAGTTTTCACCATTGGATTCAGCTTACAAAAAACACACAATTTGGTATTTTGATCATTTCTCTACGTCAATTGGTTACCGAGATATTGAAAGTGCTAAACACAGTACGTTGTCTAATGTTATTCTTATGGAGGAAAAGAAAAATTTTATATCTCGCCTATTTATCAACGTATACTGACGAAACTTGGTATACGGCTTCATCTGGTTGTGGACCATTGATATTTGCTCAAAAAGACAATTTTTTACCCAAGGCTCCCGTAGCAGCAAACCTGCGTACTCAGCCCCATGTTATTCTTATGGAGAATAAGTAACGTGTTATCTGCCTTCATTATGAAAATAAATTAATGAAATTTGGTATGTCGCTTTACCTAGATGAGTTGTATTGATATTTGTATAAAACCCCATTTTTTGTGTTCCTTGCTTCAGCAAACCTGCATACTCAGCTGCCATGTTATTCTTATGGAGAATAATTAAAATGTCATAAATCGTTTATTTATGAATGTATATTGGTGAAACTTGGTATGTGGCTTTATGTGGTATTAATATACATATATATGCATTGGAAATTCGCTGAGTACGCAGGTTTGCTGCTACGGGGGTATTTTGTACAATACACACTTATTATCCACAGTTACACACTTACTCTCTGCGAAGCCCCTAGGACTCAATATGAACCACAGGTTGTGAACCGCTGTTGTTGTAGAGAATGGAGATTTCAAATTATTCATTTGTTAAAAACATTGAGATTTCTACTCATTTGAGTTTAATTTTTGAAATGTAAAGCTGTGAAGCAGTGAGGACCTGCCACACCACACACCATCGGTGAGGCTGACACACTTTCCCTCCCCACCTATGAGCCTCTGGTCTTCAGTTTCACTTTTACTGAGTCACCATTTACAACACTGCTGCAGCTTCCGAAGCCAACTATTAGAGCAAGTGATTAACAAAATATTAATGTCAAGCTTTATAAGTTGTAGGGTCATACAAATTGTTAAACTCTTTTGAATAGCCGTTTTGAAATCTAGTCTCGAAGACAATAGCATGAGTTTCATAACCAGGCCAGGGGCAAGGCCTGGACCAGGCTGGTTGATTTTGAACTAGCTCCATATAAAAGAGACAAGTTGAATATATAGGAGTTCACTTTTTTATCACTTAAGGAGATGAGCTCACAGTTACCGTTATGAAAATTGTCTTCTATAATAGACCCATAGCTGAGCAAATATACCAGTAGAGAATATGTTTCATCATCAAAAGGTCCAGGGTCTTTTAAAACGCCCACATTGTTAACTGTTATTCTAAACATGGCATAACATAGTAATTAAAGTCAAATACTTATATTTTAAAACCACTTCTGAATAAAGAAATAACTTTATAACTTAATTAAGATAACCCTTTTTTACAGTGTTTATATTTATTTGTTTTTATAAACAAAAACATATCCCAGCTGACATATTTTGAAGACAAACATAGTTAGTTCAACACAGAAAACACAGCTTACAGTGAAAACCTAAGCAGGTACTTATTAACGAACATTAAAATAGTTTTAATAATTATTAAAAATTAAATTAAATAATCATACAATTTTAATGTTACCATATTTTAAAACAACCCTTAATTATTAAAACATGTTGTTAAAAATTGAATTGCAAAATGTTCTAGGTTTAGGTATGAGTTTTTCAAACACAAACAAACAGTCACTGATTTTTCTAAAGAATAGATCAAAGGATTCTCTTTGCTCATCAAATAATGATACGTTTGAGAAAGTAATTTAACGGATAAGTCTTTTTATTTATTTAGTACCGTGATAACTGTCCATTTATCAGTAAGAAAACAATAACTAAGTAAACTAAGTTTTCCATAGTAATATATCACTACAGTAATATTTCCTGAGGAAATATCACTGTAATAAGAATAAGGAAATCATTCTATAAGAATATTTTTAATTTGCTTTTCATTTTTTTTTATATTGTAGAGCCCTTTCATAGTCATCTAAATTATCAAGATTTAACAGTTAAACTAAGAAGTACCGGGGAGACCGAGCCATACTATGGTTTGATTTGTTCCGTTTGTGAAAAAGATGTCCACTCTATATACAATTTGTATTCAGTGGTTTTAGTCACTGTTTTCGAGAAATTATATTTTGATACTTTACCCTGTGTAAGTGCTACTTTGACAGTTCACTGGTTAACTTATTCACATCATTAAACACCATATGCCCAATGTTAAAATTTCCAATTTTCAAATGAGAGTTTTAACAAAATGTTAATTTTCCTAGGGTTGAGGTTTTACCAATATTTTTTTTAGGTTTGAAAACCCCTAATTCCAAAGATAAAAAAAGCATCTGCTGGATTTCAAGATAAATTTTGCAAACAAACAGATATTGCTCGTAAAAGAGAAAAAGATTTCGGAATGGTATTTTTGAGCAGAACTGCAAATTAATTACAACTGTCTTTTACAGCGTACAAATTAAAAACGTTTACTAAAAAAAATTAAATTAAAGTTTTCCAAACACCCAGATAACTTTAAAATTCACAGAGCCATTTCAACAAAAGTAATGAAATCTCCCGGAGAATTTATTTTGCAAAAAGGAAGCCCACTCACACAGGAAATGCCCAAGTTATAGCTGCCATTCAGATAACCCTTGAGTGGTTCCATTAACAAATTCCAGCCCTGATGGGAGCCTGGCTACAGCCATCATCATATGTCAGATAGCAGCACTTTTGATTCCACAAGGGCTTATGGTGCTCAATGACGACTGCAACTTTATCTCGAATACTAACGCCAGTTTGTATCAATGCTGGCTGCCGCTTGTCAATAAGACATAATGTAACGACTTGTACACTGTTGAAAAATGTAAATAATTTTTACCAATTCAATGAGTGGCTTCTATAAAGGGATTTACAGTTTAAATTTGTCTTTTCTTAGTGTTTTCTGGTTTTCCAGAGATCGAGTGTAATTTTTGGTTTATCGCTTGCATAATGAGGCTGAAAGTTCATCATGTTTTATCAAGTCATTGTTACTACACTTTCACATTTATATATGTACAATAACTTAAACATATATGTTATCCCAGTGATTTAATTAATTCCCCACAGAATGCAGCCCATACAATTTTTTATTCTCCGGTATGTATGTTTCATAATAATTCATAGTGAATTAGCTATTTTTTATGGCCAAAGGACTTAATTTCGGCTATTTGTTAAATTCTAGTTGGTGTACAATGTCATTTTACATGCAATACATCATTCACTAAAAAAGTAATTGGTCTTGTAAACTATCTAAAAATGTTATAGGCTCTTTAAAATTTGGATTACTTAAGAAGCTTAGTTTTTATTTGACATCGTAAAATACTGCTAGTTATCTTGAAAAAATCAGTTGTTTTTTAAGACAAATTCTGTCAAAGGAAAAGTTGCGAGGAGTGGCCGCAGCAACTTTCACCATTGCTGGAAGTAGCCAATGTTTCTGCTCCATATGGAGATGAGTATTAAAACCCGAGAACATGATTTTTAAATTTAGTGATGCAGAAAATTTAGTAATTTTTACGTCAATTATTTTAAAAAAGGTGTCAGTGCATATTATATAGTAAGCATTGTAAAATGCCATAAAATGTAACTGTATTTTCTTCTGCATAAATAATAATTATTACTTAAATTAATTATGTTTAAGATCTGAAGTGTCAGATATTTAAATTTACAGGTTTTTCTTCAGATTTTGAATGGTCTCTTAACCCTTTCAGTGCTATAAAATGATGGCGTGTTTCTTCAGAACGCTATTTCGTTTTTAGTTTTTCTTGAAAAAAGTGCTAATGTTTGATGTATCTTTTCATTTCGATTTTGGATACACTAGATTTAATAAATGAGTATATCGGTTTACCAGGTAGTTTCAAACATTGATTCCATTTGATTCCTTAGGCATCGAGAAATAATATGTTGTTCCATATCATATTTGGGTTGAAAGTTTATGGGTTATGTTTGGTTGAAAGATGAAGTAACTTTTCCTGACTTTTAACCTTCTCCAGTACAATTCATCCCCTAGCTGTCCTAGAATTTTTTCATGATATGTCATAGATGTTAAAATTTCTAGCACCTAAAATAATATATATTTAAAATGTTTATAACTCAAAGGGTTATGCCCGTAAATATTCTGAGTTCATTATTATAGATTTTATTTTTGAGATGGTCAGAGTATAGTTGTTTTGAACTTCTCCCTCCTTAATTTTAATATTTCACTCATCTTCTCCATCATGTTAGAATAGTGCTCTCCCCCAAACTGAAAACTGTGTACAGTTTCAAGCTTAGTACAGTAGGCGTTTAACTTCATTCATTCAGCCGGCGAATGCCGTTTAGGAGCTCGTTTGCCTTGGACAGAACGAGGTTTTAATGAACTTTAAATGTCATTTCCCTATTAACTCCTTATCAGTAAACACATCATCTCATGCAGTTCATCAAAACCTCTTCCGGGTAGAGTTGAAGCTGAATGGCGATCAAGTTGTAGCTGTTGATTAGTTTTAACTTACAAATTTGGATGGATTAACGCAAATTAACTCACTGGGAAATGAAAGTCAAGATAACTTAAACAATTTTATTCACACTTATTTCTTCAACTTAAAAAAAAATGATCAGAAGAGTATTAATTGAAGGGAAAGTAGCGGGCAACTTTAATGGCAGTGTTTTTAATTTAGTTTTTTTCCACTTTTGATGATTAATCGTTAATAGTTTATCCAGTGACAATCCTATGAGAAAAGGTTGACTAGCTATTTCCTTGAAGAACTGTTATATATCTGTACCGAAATTATCACCTTTCTTTAGAATGAGACTTCCTGATTAATCCACTTGATTTACGTCACTGTGTGCTTAATGTGCTAATGTGTGTGTAATGGTTCAACTCCAAGACTAACAGTTGTTAATTAGTTTGACACTTCTGATGGATTATTTATGAGGAATTCATTACTCCATTTAGTATCTGCATAATTTGTGTGACGTGTGATTGTATAATTAACAGATTAACATTCATTGAACAAACGGTTATTTATGCACCTTCGTGAAAGTTGTTTAGCATATATAGTGTGTAATTAATTTGTTAAAAGCTGTAATTATTCCATGTAACTGTAATTTCTTAACTACCTGACCCAATGGATTATTTTGCTCCTATGTTATGAGTAAATATTTGTTTATGAAACTCTAGCAGTGTATACAGTATACTTGAGTTAATAGTCCAGTAAAACCCAGTTTGACCAAATCCCTGTAAACTGAAACGTGGGTTAAGCTAAACCACAATCGAAAACAGATAATTAATTAGACATTAAGCAAAATAGATTATTCAGCACTAGGTAAGTTATCAGGTAAAACCCTATTTTGTACTTGTAGCCCCCTAGCAGTAAAATACAGACTAGGTTTTATAAATATCTGACCATAGGATGAAGAACAGAAAATAGAAGTTGCATGTCAGTCATTTTTTTGTCACTATTTTTCATGGAAGATCTAATAGGTTTTTCTTAGAAGTTTTTTAAGCTTAAGAAATCACAGTATACAAATCACTAACAACTGATTAAATTTTGTTTACATCCGTAAGTGCCATTAACAGCTAACACTACCTATCTTCAGCCTGCCTCATTATCGGGTTTAGGGAGGCTGAGTCGCTGTGTCAGGCTATAATAATCCCCATAATATGTCTCTTCTATTTCTATTTTTACAATATGGCTTGACTAATTATCATGATGGTTTTTAGTGTGAAGTCGACAGGTTTTATTTATTTGACTTGGTTACCCTGTTGAGTGTGACTTCCAGCTTGTCCAAACATACGGTTCAAAGACTGACAATGAAAAATAAGGATAAATCTATGATGCAGTATGTGCAAACAAACTGCTGTTGATAGTACAAAATGAGCAAGATAAGGAATACAGTGATCAGAGAATTCAAGAGGCAGCTACTAAATATAAATATTTTCAGTTTCACATTCACCATGCAGTATGGAGCGCCTTTAAGCAATGTATTTAAAATGGCAATTTGCATTGTACTAGCCATCCTTAACCCTAGCAGTGGCACAATGTTGAAGTGGGAAATGGCCAAGTAGATTTGGCGATTTTGTAGACCTTTTTTTGAAAATTGGTATAAATTCAACTAAAGAAGTAAACCTAGCCAACCTAATATTCATTTTGATCAGAAAGAACAGAAAATCTAGAAATACTAAAATAAAAAAGATCTAGGAAAATATTCTTTCAATAAAGTGAAAAAAATAAAAAATTGATTTTTTTTAGAAATTTCAAAAATAGCCTCGGTAAAATTTTGTTTACAGATTTTTTATAGAAAATTCATTATATACATTTTGTAAACACGTTTTAGGGGCGTAATATAATAATAAACGGAAACCCGAAATATGTGTAAACTGTATAGTGTTAGTTTGTGTTGTAAATAAGTCATGTAATATATGTATATACTAATAATGATATATACATATTTGTAAAGCTAACGAAGTAAGTAATCCAAAAAAGTCATAAAGTTGATGGTACAAATTTTTGATCACTTATTATATTAATAAATGTAAATAAAATACCAAATTTTTTGCATATTTTGCGTATTTGGAAAAAAAATATTTCAGAGTATTTAATATATAACTTTTTTGCCAAATGTTTTACCCCCAAATCAATATAAACATGTTGTAGTACATTCAGTTCCCTACGTAGAGAAATATATAACATGCTATACATAGAATACATAGAAATATACATATAAATATATAACTCACCACTAGGCCTACCAGATAAATGATCCAATTAGCTTACGACGCCCATGACACATCATCAGGAAAGTCGTTCACCTCAATATCACTGCCTATATCACCCTCTAAATCGGCATCAATGTCACTAATACTTTCTTCAAGAGCACCCCGAATGTCACTACAATCCATTTTTGCGTAAATTCGGCTAAATAAATAAATAAAACACTCTTACACAACTTACAGTGGTCAAACAATAACATAGCGCGCCATTTTGGTCTGGGACTGGACATTGCATATTTCAAATGTCATTTAAACCTTTTAAATTGATTGATTTATTGTCAACAAAAACATAACACATTGAGACAGACATAGGAAGAAAGCCTGAAATCTTTTTTAGAGTGATACCAAATACAATACAGTTTGGAGCGAGCCAAACAAACTAACTGAGACTTAATATTGATCACTTTTGAGTTTATTATTATAGGTTATTTAACGTTACAAAATTTTCAGTCATATCCGACCAATTTGGTCGGTGGCCACTCTAGGTGACATAAAAATCCGACCAAATTGGTCGGATGGCCACGGCTAGGGTTAAAGCATTTGCATGAGCTCCTTCACTCAGGTCATGGGCACAGTTGATGCTACCCGCATAACAAGACCAACGATGTATAGTAACATGGCCAGGTTCGATAAGACCTGTGTCCTGCATGGTGAATGTGGAGCAGCGTGTAGCAATGTTTTCAATATAATGAGGATGAGTGATAATAGACCTGAAGAAGACTTTCAAGCTTTTGATGTCTGGGGAGAAAAACATAAACTAGAAACAAAAACATAATTATATCACATATCGAGGATAAAGGAGAGTCCATTGTCAGAATGAAGCGGGAAAAATGTCAAGAAAGGACTAAAGTATTTAGAATATGTATGTCAGTCATGATGTTTGCAACTAAACAAGCAAAAGCAATTATTCACTATAAGATTTTCATAGGCTTATAATGTTGGCTTATAAAGTAACCACTTCTCAAAAGCGAGTGGAGTAAGTAAGACTTAAACTCAGGGAGCTGTGGCCGTAATGTGAGGCAAAGCTTCTTCAATACAGCGATCAGCTGTGGCTGTGAACTTTACAGATGACTTATGCCACATAGAACATCCAGCAGACATACCTTCCTACACAGGGTGTAGCTTTACCACCTTGTACGACGGTAGTAGTTGAACTTTCATATGGGATGTCATTTTTGTCGTTAATAGTTTTGAATAGGCCTATATCAAAATGAAATGTTTCAGCCCATTTGATAAACATACACATTTCATAAGTTAAACCTTCAGAACAACCACTTTACTGAAAGGCATTCAATTAAAAAATTACACTCTAGTGGTTGTGCTATCTCTTATCAAAATGATAGGACCCCATGCACATTTTGAGAATACCATAATTTACACTACAAACTAAATTGATGTAAATAAAAATTAAGTCAAAAATATTTGCTAGGAAAGAATTTATGTGTAAATTGAAAAGGGTGGTTATGGAAGTTAATTTAAGTTTTCAGGAAGCTTCAGCCTCATCGGTTTCCCTCGCCCAAACTAGTTATAAGATGAATTTTGTTTTCTGTCTGTCGTTAAGAGCAAATTCAATTCTCAAATATCAAAGTGCTCTTGTAAAGTACTTTACTCGTATCACAAATTATATTTTGTTCAAGTTCGCAGAGGATGTGGGTGTGTGTGTGTATGAGGCAGTTTCCTGTGTCCGGAGGTCCCAGGAGTGGTCCGATAGCTGAGAGGCTCTCATTCATAGGACCAACGTCTGGCAGCTACTTAGCACTCAGAGTGGCTTCCAAAATGCTAATCAGGACTAGGACCATTCTGATAAGCCTTGGTTCCCCGGTCGCCACCACCTACTGGTTATATCGCTTCTAATGTCAGAGTGCTTCATATATTTTTGGCCCCTATTTCACTTGTCTTAAAAGATTTCCTAATCTTCAACTCCCATACAGAAATTTATTTTTGAAACTCTTAACTGGAACAACGTCTTTGAGAGTATTTGATTATTAGTCCATTCGTTAATGTAATATGTTAAGCACTTGCTTCAAGTTTTTTTTTTTTTTTTTAACTTATTTAAGTAAGTAGAGGGTAGTATAGTAGGTAGGTTAACTTGATAACAGAGGAGTTTTCTTACCTCCTGAAACGTAGTGTAGTTTTAAACACTAGAAGCGATAGGTAAAGTCCAAATAAATAAAAAAAAATCATTATTTGTTATTTATTGTTAAGATTTTATTGGACTTTATCTTCCTCTTCTATTGTTTAAAATTACACTAAATTTTGGGAAAAATAAATACTTAAACTCCCGTTACCAAGTGAACACTACTTACTGGTAAACATCAACAGATTATACCAGCCGGGGTTTCTGGAAACGTAATGTAATCTTAAAATATATAAAATTATAGTTTTAGCGGTTAAACAAAAATTGTTGTTAAAAATAGAAAAATTTAAACCCTAAACTTAAAAGTATTTATTGTTTAAATTAAACAATACCTGAGCGTATAATTTAAACTCAATCTATAGCTTCTAATGTTAAAACTACACTATGTTTGGGGACAACAAATTGTACAAAGTGTTCACTTGATAACATTAGTTTATGTAGTTACATGTTCCGAAATGTATATAGTTTTAAACATTAAAAGCAATAGATAAGTTCAAACAAATCTAAAAAATAAACCCTTTTAAGCTTAGAGTTTTAATCTGAACAGTTTTATTCTAATTTTTCTTTTGACCGCTAAAACAATTTTTGTATATATCTTACGTTTATATTACGTTTACAGTAATACCAGTCTCACGTACTATTCGGCACCTACACCAACCAAAACCCTTGGGTTTCGCAGGCCGTTCTGGATTTTTTTAAATTTGTACTGCAAATAGAATTGTGCAAAAATCTATATAAATAAAATTGAGTTTTGTCTGTACATCGCTTAGAATAATGAAATTCTTGGTTATTTTTGCGTTTCATAGGTCAGAGAATCCGAATCAAGCCTTATCTCAATTTCTGTCCGTCTGTTGGTTGGTTGGTTGGTAACGCTCTGCATCACACCTTTGTCCGCTTTTAGCGCAAAAACGAAAGTACTGATATGGCTGAAACTTATTTTCTGTATTGTATGCACATATGAGAAGGTTTTAGATGGATTAAAACTAGCATAAGTCGTTGTGAAATTAAACAGAGAGCTCTTAAAAAACTAATTTGATTTGATTTTGACAGGTTGTCCGCTTTTCACGGGAAAACTAACTAATCGATTGCGACAAAACTTTTTCACTGTCTATAAATGTGGTGGAAGGTTTTAGGCTACTTCAGTTGGTAAATTTCAACCTGGGGCTTTGCCCTTTGGGGGGTTGAAATTACCATGTTATTCTAATGGAAGAAAAGGTTTTTTAGACACGTGTGCAAATTGAGGTTTATGTTGGTAACAGCGTGATTATAAATATGTTACTTTAGGATGGCACAATTTTAAGACCTTAAAAATGTTTACTGTATGAAATAATTATATGAAGCAGCAGTTCTGCGGGCAGTGGAAAGCTTTAATGGTTCTTCAATTACAAGTTTTTAAACTCTACGGAGCAACTATAAATTTGTTGCATTAGTTTGTTACACGAAAACCTTACAATCTGTATACTTAATACAATAAGAGCTTTCTCTGTTACATTCCTTTTTCACCTGACCTACTTATAGATTTTTATGATTGTGATTTGTTGAACATTATTATTATTATTACATTATTTCAAATTTAATGCTTCTTCAATCGTCATTATTGTTTGTCATATCTGTGTGACATTTTTGTGTATCGCCATTATGCATGTGTAATTTCTTAGTCTTGTAATTTTTTTTAATATGTCCATTTCAAACTTTTTTCAAGTGTCTTCAATTTAATAATGTATGATTTGATTTTTTAAATATTAATTGTAAATTTTAATGTTATTTGATTTCGACTAAATGTGTCCGCTTTTCATGGGAAAACTAATTAACCGATTGCGACGAAACTTTTCCCCTACAGAAATGTAATATAACAGATTTTCAATTGAATAGAAATTGATTAAATTGAATATTTCAACAGATGTAAATGCTAACAAAAGACAGTACAGTATTAGTAACAGCTGTTAATTCAACTTCTTGAATAGCAATATATAATAACAATATTTTCATATCAGGAACTAACAGGAATCAATAGGGATCAACAGATAGCAATGGGAATAACAAAAAACCACGCGAACGAAGTTGCGGGCACCAGCTAGTTAATAATAACCATCTAGTCTTAAAGAATAAAAAAGATAGTGGAAAGTACTATGAGAAAGGCCAGTTTAAAATCACCAATGTTGCCAAATACAAATTTTTTTGTTTCATACCGGTGATTCATCATGAGATTTAAGTGTACTGTTTTTCCTTTCATTTGTTTTATTCCTGATGGGATACATCACTTTTTAAGTGAAGTTACCAACAGTCTAGTTTTGTATACAAAGGTTCGTTTATACAAAATATGTTTTTTATGTAAATTTTACAAAATACAAAATTGTATGGCAGTGTCAGTTTCATAACTTATCAGTGTCTGAATAGTTGCGAGTTAAAATATTGCAATTACTTACTTGTAGATGTTGATATTTTTTACCTCATCCAAGCAGCATTTTTCTACCGATATTCTATGCATTAACAGTTTTTTGTTTGTTTTTGTTTTTCATAAGACAAGTGTAACATAAGAGTCTTTGAGCTGAGTCTTTGTATCTGAATCAACTGTTATTTTGCATTTGATGAATTACTTAATTATTTGGGGATTGCCACATTAATACAACTCAAAACCGAAACTAAAGTGCTTTACACACCACTCATAACATCTGAAATAGTCATACAAATTTAATAATAAAATGGATTTAAATAATCTTGAAGTAATCGGAATTTTCCAACCAGTTAGTAAACAAACAGTTTATTTATACTCTTTAGTTAATGGTTATTTGACTAACGAGTAGGCACTGTTTACAGAAACAGATTAGCTTACTGGTAAAGTGTGTCTTATTCATCTTTGAATGATAGGCACTAATCAAAGAAGATGAATTATTTGAACACAAATTTCTCCAGGTAGTTAACAACTAGTCGTTGAATGAGTTTTATTTAAAAGCTTTTTTCTTAACAAAATACAGTGTAGTTGTTAGAAATTTATTGTTTTAACTTTATGAGGTGTGGAAAAAAGCATTGCTTTACCCAGTTTAAATGATAGCATGTAACACATGAAGAATAATGTATCAATTTATTTTTAATTCAGGCCAAACTTATGGTTTAAGTGTGCAAAGAGGCTAATGTAATTTTGTGATCTAAGTCGAAATATATGAAGATGGTTTGCGGTTTGTCTCATTTTAGCGCTTTCACAAAATTAATACTAAGTTCGTAGTAGCAATTTTCAAACTGATGTATGCAACAAATTTTGTATTTAAGTTTGTACAATTTTTTCTGCAGCAAATATTTGCACTATACATTTTTTTGAGTAGGTCTTGCATAATAATTCATTCAAACTAAAGTCGCACAAGGTTATGAACCTTAATATATTGTAAAATAAACCAGTTTAATAAGATATGGCTAATTTATCCAAATTCACCTCATGTTGGTGTATTAATCTGTGATAATTTAAGCTAAATGGCTGCTCTTGATCCAAATACCTTAATTCGGAAGCCTGCTTCCTCGTACCGGACATTGTCCAGACAGCTGATGTAAGGCGGCTACACGTTGCATAGTGCAGGGAGGGGTTTATTATTCTGTGCAATTACGCCATTACACCTTCATTGCCGTGCGCATCGGGGAATTCCAGGATCGGTTCTTGGAAAGAAACGGCGAACCTGATAGAGATTAATAAGGGGAAAGCTTGTATGATGTAACTTGAACAAATATGTCTCAGGACTACTTGTAGTTATAGAATAGACACGGTGTTTAGGAAGGTTAAAACTATATAACGATAGGTTATAATGTACGAATAAATGTAAGAACAGATTATTCAATTATGGAGTATTAAGTTAACCATATTATAAAAAGCAATGTTAGTCTAGAATTTGTTTAGTGTATTGCTAACTAAAACTTATAAAATAAATTTAATCAAATTCTTTCTTCCATTTGTGATATTGAATCTGTTCATCCAATTGTTTTTAAACAGAACCAAAGGACCAGTATCAAATACTTTAAAGTCTTTGCCTTTATTATAATAATTTAAATGTTTTCTTTTGTACATTGTGTTATAGTATATATACAGGAATAGTATCATTCTTATGCTTAAAAAACTTGGCTCAAAATTTCATAACATGTTTTTGTTGTATGGGATAATGAATACAAAAAATGTCCAAAAACCTATTAAACATATGAATGGTAGTAGTTCCCTTTCAATTGACTATTGATGGTAAATCTATTTTTGCTAAAATTATTTTAAATATTGAAAAAGTATACAAGAATTTGTACAGTCAAATCCAACACCTGGTATCAGTCACATAAAAAAAATTTCATTAGAACATTTTCAAAAAGATTAGTTTTTGTAATAAAGATTGCCGAGAGGAAATATTTATTGAGAAAATCTAATATCTTCAACCAGAAATATGGCCCACAAGTGCATGTGCATTTGTAATACTTTACTATAGATTTAAGTATTCACTTGATAAAAATAATACACTATCCATAAAAATGTAAACTTTTAAATCCAATGGGTGCTCTTAGATAAAATTATGGTTTGAATGTGTGATGACATATGAAGGCATAGATACCTGCCAATTAAGAAAAGGATTGCACAAGTTGTCTGGTTAGAATGGCCTGATGGGTCCCAAATTGTTATAAATTTTTGATGAATTTCCTATAGAAAAGTGAACTATTAGCATGACCCGCAAGGTGAGCCTTAAGCCCGGGGCCACCATAGAAGTTCCTAACGTGACCCCCTGAGCATGTGTTTTTTTTTTTTGGTGGGGGGTCATTAAAAATTATATATATATCATTTGCACTCTAGCAGTCAAATTTTTTTCCGATTTAGTTCAAATTCGGTAGGAACATTCCTTCCTATAATCAGTTTAACAAGTTTATTGGGCGAAATAATCGGTAAATGTTAACCACCTTTTTAGGGATTTTGTTTGTGCCCATTAAGGGGCGGAAAAGCCCCAGATGTCAAAATAATGCATGTAAAAAGATGGAGATTAATGAGATAACACTTTTGTCCTCCCTCATTGTTTTAGCACAAATATTTACCAAGTTATTAAGGAAAATGTACATTGACTTTACATTGTACGTTTTTTTTTATAATTTACATTAGAAAAGGTGTTACTCATATGTTGGTGTAGTTTTATCAGCTTTATCATCCCCAGGATCCTCACGCCTACTTTCAGTCCTGACTGGACCTCCTCATAATTCACAACATTGATATCCCAATCTGCAGATAAAGAACCTGGAGCATCAGAAGAGCCGAAAAATAAAATATTTCCAGTTACCAAACAAATTAGCATGAGTGTTTTGTTTAAACAAGATATATGTTTTTGTAAATGTTTTGATATGAAAATTTGCTTCTCACGTCAGCTTGCTGTGTAACATGCGGTTGTGGTCGTGTTGCAGACGTGGAGGAGCTGTCAGCCAAGGTGGGACTGATGCAGAGTCAGAGCGTGGCGTCCAGCGCAGTCGACGGCATCACCACTAGCCTCTACCTGGAGAACCTGCTAGGTAACAAGGAGAAATAGGAAGTGCTTATCTTATACATAATTTTATCTAGTATCTTATTCTTAATATTTAATTCCAGAAGCGAACCAGTCCCACAAAATTTCTCGAGCTATTAAAAAGATGAGGTACAGGTCTGTTCACAGTGCTTGGCATCTATGGGAGGTCGTAGTTCAACATGGGAGATCTCAAGAGTGTAGATGCGTAGTTCGCTTCCGCTTGTGTTATTTCAGCTGATAATTTAGTCTACATTTTTAAGTGACCTGCCGCTTCGCCGCATAAAGCTCTCCTGAGCGAACAGGGCAGTAGCTTATGAAGATTCATTTCAAAGCTTGAGGGCTAAGGATGGTGGGAAAAAATTAGAAATGTCAAAAATTACCTGAGCTACGCCCCACTAGTTTTTTTTTTTTTCATTAACATGCAAACAGTAAATTAAAATAGAGCTATCCACTTACACAAAAACCAAGTTTTTAAGGGCTATAACCACTACAAGCCATTAGTATAATACTAATAGTACCTACTCAAACACATTTAATACATAAACAGTTTTGTTCAATACAAAAATAAGTACATGGGGCCCAGTCCCCAGGTTTGCTCGGGGACGGCCAGCAGTTTGTTGAGATGATTTGGAGTAATATTTTACCACATCCCCTACTGTTGAGCACATTTTCTTAGCTCATTTGCCCATTTTTGCATGTTTAAGGTCATTCCATTTGTTATTTATAGCTCAATGCCCCTTTGATTCATTTGGATATGACCACTCTGTATGTAATGTTTGTTCAGTGGTTTTAGTATCTGCTCTCAGGAAACTACGTGTTAATACTTAAACTACAAGATGAGTACTACTTTGACAGATCAGTGATGGATGAATAGCTGTTATGATTCTTTTGTTTTCTGGGGAGGAAAGGTATATAAATTTCATACTTTATAGTAATATCACGCCTACTTGAGTAATACACTTTGTCAAGGAAGGTCGTTGACATTTACACGTTCGCTATTGATTTGTTAGAAAAAAAACGTCACCACAAGCTAACGTCAAACATAAGTGATACACCAGTCTTTCCTCGAGACCGAGTCTATTGTGGCTGAGGCAGAGTTCATTGAGTCATGGTTGTCGGATACACATAACCAAATGACCCACAGCCAATTTGTCAATTTTTTCTTAGTTTCATTTCTGTTTATAGGTATGTTATTCACCATGTTGAACATGGTTTGGTTTCAGTTTGTATCACCATTTACAGTGTGTGGTTATTTTTTGTATGTTGCAAAGAGACACAATTTTTTTGTTAATACTGATCCATGGGTAAGTTTTGTGCACTATGTTCGGTCTATCGACAAAGTCAGGTTTTGTGGATCGGTAATATAGATACAAATTTGCATCAACTGTATTCCACATTCCCATGCAGTAAGCACCTTGTATTTCATATGATAGTTTTAGGGGTACTAGCCATCCTGAAAAGATTAACTTACCTGACTTAAGTAATCATTTTTCATTTATGCTAATCAAATCTTATTACACTGTTGTTGGTTTGTCGTGTTATTCTTTCATAACACTTTTATCAGGATAAGACACACATTTGACCTTATTTATTACAAAGCAGAGAAAGTAATAAATTTGCTACTATTAAAAAGTTTAAAATAATTATGTCATAATTAATAGACTGGCATTACACCACTGCTATTTCTGTGGTGTCGGTTCCTATTCAGTAACACAGGTTGGTTATCTAGTGGGCCTGTAACAAGCACAAAAAACCTTGGTCTCATGATCCAGTTACACTATTGTGCAACTGCCTTGATGTCAGTTCCAAGAAGAAAAGCTTTTGATTAAATATTTACCATGTAAATCGATCTCTAACACACAAGTTTTTAATTTCCCCTACAGTTCTCAATCGTATTGTCTATAATATCAAAAATTAGAGGTGTGGGATAGTAAATTTTTAGTTTGGATCGGATAGTAAAAGTTTCACATTCGGATATTAGAACTTTGGAACTTTACATGTTCATTTCCCTTTCAAGATATGAATATAATATATTTCACCTAGATAATTGTAGACAAGTAGTTATTATTTTTACAACTGTATTTTTCTGAGTAATTGAAGACTGTACTAGGGCTACACATGACCTGACCAGAAAACAGCATGTCTAATTTCGTTCTTTGTTTGCTACAATGATGTACGATCCAGCCGCGTATCATGATACGGCGATACGATACATATCTTGAGAAATATCGAGTCGATGCATTGATAACGAGTTACGTACCGAAAAACATTCAAAGCGACAGTCATTGCATCACGTTATGTTGAACGACGTCGTCAGAGTCAAGACATGTTTATTGTTTTGTTTCTGGCTTTTTACCCCCAGATATACAGTCTGTCCGAATAAGTTGGATTTAAACTAGACCCTGTCGAATATAGAAAAACCTTCGGATCGGATTCGGATAGCCGATCCGATCCTTAACTGAATCGGCTTTTCAGATATCCGCATACCTCTATCAAAAATATTTCCATTTATTTGTCACTGAAGATCTGGAAGTGACTAGATATTTATATGTTTAGTTTTTACTTTTTCATCACTGTGTCTGTTTTTTCCAGAGAACCAGAAAATGAAGAGTGGCAATATCTACACACAGAAAAGACCGCTTAGCTAAGTTATCAATATGCCCTATATATTTACAAACAATTGCATTTATCTGTAAAATATGTTTCATAAAGTAATTTAGAATAGTTTTACTTTAAAATTTAAGAAATTTAAAGTGTCGGTCGATTTAAGACCGAACATGAGTTTGCTGTTGGTAACTGACCATTTTTACATGTCTAAAGAATGATTATCGAGCATAATGATAATATATTCATCTTTACGTATTAACTGGGTAGATTTAGTGATATTTTTCAGTATTTTCTTCTAGTTTCTTTACTTTTTGTAACACTGATACAAAATCATGTTATTCTTTTATAAAAATACATGCAGCCTGTGTCGTTTCTAATTAAGTTTTCAAATAAGGTTTACAACTTGAAGCTCTATTGAGGTTATAACAGTAGTTTAAAACCGTCCTTACTACTTCTGTTCTACATAAGGGGTAGAGTCTGTTTCATTATTTGGAAATCGTAAATGTTTGTTTTCCGAATGAATTTGTAAAGCTTTTACAAAATCATGCCAATGCATTACAAGTCCCCGTTATAAAAATTGTTTAAAATTAATCTTCTATTTTCTTTATGTGTAAGAATGATGTGTCACAAGAAATAGATTGCTCAAAATTTAAAATAAATTAAAACGATCTATTAGAAATAAATTATTGTGAATTTTAGAAAGTAGGATATTTACCAACAGTTTAAGAATGATGCGACATCCCGCATGATCTTTGAATGTATTCTAATGTTAAGATACTTTTTATTTGGATATCTTAAAATAAATACTCAAAAGAAACTAAGGTTTTATGTGTTTGCTGCCTTAAGCCGACAATAATTGACATAATACTGTACTAGGTAAACTTTACATCACGGGGAAACGATTCTCTTTCAAGTATGCATTATGATAGCAACCCTTCACATTTGAATATCTGTGTTGTTGTCAATTGATTTTAGAAAACTTAGGATAAAATATTTCTTTATGTTTCTATGTGCCTTGTGTTTAGTGCCTTGATCTGAAAAAGTGTGTTTGTATGGACCTTTGTATACTATTTTAACGTGTATTTTTAAGGGTTGAAAGAATCTGATTGTTTAGCTGCTCTTTGTTTTAACTTAATAATGTGTTACAATATTAGTGTTTAATTGAAACTTGTGCATTTAATGGTTTTAATTTAGACTGTTTACTTCATTTTGTATCCATGAGTAATTTATTGTGCAGCTTGTAAGATTTGCTTCTGCAGTAAAATTCAACTCAGATTATTCTATAGCTTAAACTTTAATCCTGTTAAAAAAATTTAATTTAACAATCTTCAAGCATAACTTGAGAATATAAACTTATTAGAAATGACTAACATGTTTGTAAGAGTAACGTTTGGTTTCTTTCTAGAGTGTTAACGACTTTTTAGTGAATTCAAAATAATATGTTCTCTAAATTTCGTAGACAATTCTAGCGGCATATTGTGTGTCTTCTGATGAATTAAACAATATGTATTTTAATATTACTAAGTAAAGAGTCCAATATATTTTTGATATAATATTTTACACTGTTCTAAAATTAGATTTTACATAAAACCTAATATTTGATGTTTTTTTTATAAAAGTTGAATTATTTATAAGCCATACTTAATTTTAAATTATGAATCACTTTTCTGATCAACTATTTTTAGTTAGTTTTATTATATAAATATAAACTAAGTAATTATCAAACTAATATGATTTTAACTTTTAATTTTGTATGCTAGGGAATAAAACTGGTTGGCCCCTTAAAGTTTTCTAAGATTGTAACCAAGATTGAACCCCAAGCTATCAATTTGAGGTGGTAGACTCTGCAATCAAGACAATAACTCTATAATTGTCTTGTCACTGTTTATAGCAAAGGAGTGCAACCTAATCTTTAATCATGGATCATTGTTTTTAGTATGTTAAAGAACTTTCATTGTCATTTAAAGCATTACACAAATTATTTATCTTTAAAAATTGTTGCATTTTATTTTTTTGTAATGCCTTTACTGAAATAGGTTTAAAATTAAAGCAAAGTTATTCACAAACTCTTAGATCAAAACATATATTTTTAACTAACTACTACAAATTAAATTAGAAACCCAAATTTATTCAATATATGCCTAGATAAATGTTATTCCAATAGCTCAGCTTTGATATTATATAATAGGTTTGAATTTTTATTTTCATATATTTTTGTAGATGTATTTTTACAATACATTAACAAAGATAAACTATTCTCATATTTGATTGAGCATTTTATCTTTGTCCCTTTCAAATTATTTTTGTATCTTATCATTAGGTTATTTTCTTTTAAAACAACCTTCTTGATAAGACTATCTCTGTTTTTTCTAATTTGTATTTGTTGTATGTACTTTAGCTATCTTTCCTGTACATTTTAGGACTAAAATAGTTTTTGTTCAAGTAAATTGTCAATTTAATTTGTGATGAGTATTAATCTATAATCATGTTTATACATAATTGATATAGGTACAATAACTGTAATGTGGTTCATAATATCAGACTGAAAGTTAAAATCAAGATAAAAAAGCAATATAAAATTTGAAAAAATATAATATATAATAATCATATATAGTAATAATATTATATAATATAAGATTACTTCACAAAAGAGAATGTAGTGAGTGTATTGAGTACAAATATTGTTCCTCTTGTCAGATTAGATTGTTTATAAAGTATAAAATCTATTATTAACCTTAACACAAAAACAATACAATATTTTAATTTAATTTATATCCTTGTATTTTTCACTGCATTTTTACTTTGTAAATGTCTATAACAAGTTCTGTTTCTTCAACAAACTGCTTCTTTTAAAATAAACTTTGTCTTCATAAAATGCTTTATTCATTTTCTCCTTCCCAATATCATTATAATCTCTCCAGATCACTTTTGTCATTAATGCTCAAGGTTTCCTAGTTTGTTGGAAGCTAGAGGTTTCCTAATAGTTCATGGATTCGTTTTAATTTGTAAACAGGACATTTATGATTTGTAATGTCCTAGGAAAAGTTGCTTGAAACACATTAGAATAGTATAATGATTGTGGGGAGGGGGGGGGTTGGGTCCGGTACGGTTGAAAGCAATAAATCAGTTGGCTGACCAACATTATTTCTTTGAGTCATTATCTTACAACCAAGTTTTTCCCATTATGAATTTATAATAAATAGTTTTTTTTTTCTATATTACTATAGCATATTAGGGAAATTAACACTAAATTATGTACAAAATTGCATTCAAAAATTAGTTTGATAATTAACTACAAAATACTACTAAATAGTTTTAAGTGTACCTAACATAAATTTGTACCGGTAACTGTTTTTAACGATAGTTTTAACAACTATAGGTACTGAAAAATCGAAGGTATCGATGTTATCGGTATCGAGAATCGATTTCTCTAGTATCGGTGTCGGTATCGAGAATCGATAAATTTTGATATAGACTCATCCCTAGTTATAAGGATTATAACTACAGACTGACATTGTTTTTTGTTTTAATTGTTCTACTCTGAATGTTCACCCTGTTGCAAAGCATGGGCATAGCAGCTAGTATTATATACAGTAGGCCTCAGTACTACAGATCGGCCTAGTCTGGACTACAGATAAACCATACCGATGATCTTGAATTTAAAATTGTTGGTGCAAACAAAATTATTATTTTAGCGAATTTCCCCTATAAGGAAGAAGCTATTACCGTAGGTCTCATGGTAAGACTTAAGCCCGAGACCATGAAAACTTTTTGTTTTGAGGTCCCCAGATGTCCAAAACACTATTCGTTCAAATTTATATATATATGTATATATATATATATATATATGTGTCCGTGAATGCGATAACTTGAGTAAAAAACGTCCGATATCGATGAAATTTGGCTCAAATGTGTAAACTGACATTTATGACTTTAAGTTCGAAAACCATAAAAATCGGACCATGGGAAGGGGGTTTATGGGGGTTTTAAATTTTCCAAAACTCAGTATTTTGCATTTTTCACCCTAAAATTTTTAAAACACTTAATTTTGGTTTTGACCATGTTATAGAGCTTAAAAAAAACAAATAATATGGTATTTTGAATTATTAACCTAGGTTAAGTGGTTGCGGAAAAAATACAAAAAACATGTTCATAAAATCTCCCATGTTAATCTTATGGGAAAAAGGTTTTTGGCTTTTCTTCAGTTAATTTTACTTTAAACTTCACATTTGCTTTTGCCAATCACTGCAGCTCCACAAAACAATCATTTTGGTGTTTAAATTGTGATTCTACGTCAAATCGTTGCAGAGATATTCAAAGTGCTAAACACAGTACGTTGTCCAATGTTATCCTTATGGAGAATAAATAAAATTTGATATCTTGATTATTTATCAATGTATATTGATGAAATTTGGTATGTGGTTTCATGTTGTACTGGTATATTGACATTTGCACAAAAAATAAATGTTTTGTTGGTGTCCCCGTAGCAGCTAACCTGCATACTCAGCCCTAATGTTATTCTTATGGAGAATAAGTAAAGTTTTATATCTCCCTTAATTATGAACATAAATTAATAAAACATGGTAAGTAGCTTCACCTGGTTCAGTTATATTGATAATTGCATAAAAACTCGTTTCTTATCTTCCTCGTTGCAGCAAACCTGCGTACTCAGTCCTAATGTTATTCTTATGGGGAATAAATAAAATGTTATAAATCACATATTTATGAATGTATTTTTGTCAAACTTGGTGAGTGGCTTTATGTACTAGTGAGAAACATATAAATGCATTGGAAATTTGCTGAGTACGCAGGTTTGCTGCGACGGGGGGTATTATGTTTTAGCACCTTCAGTTGTTATGCCATTATCCCACAATACACAAATATCATGTTGTGTAGTTTGCATGTCAGGAGCTCGGTGTTTCGTGGAAGTTGTCGTGCAGGGGAGGAGAGGGCAGCAGAGTAAATTCACTGTACCCACTTTGTTAATACAGAAATCAATTTTTCTTGTTTGTGTCTAGTATGACTATCATACCCACCTTCAGGAAACCCGTATTTTTCAAAATCCGGACCGGCCGTCAGTCACATTAGTCTGGATTTCTCAGAGTCAAAATGGTCGAATGGGATGATCGAAATAACTAAACACGAACAAAATTTGTTTTGTTTGATTGGCGACTTTAAATCCTCATTATTCCCAATGTATACATAACCGAATAAGTAGGGACATGCTTATGGAAAATTGAATTGTAGTGACGACACCGCCTCCTGACCACAGATTGAGTTACAATCGGGTGTTTCACTGTTGGCCGAGTTTTATGTGTTATGGTTGACGCTTATAACATGCAAAAAGCTAACTGGAATATAATGATTAGTGATGCGTCAACCGACTTTTTTTGCCAACCGATTATTCACTCAGTGGTTTTAGGATTCACCCAGTTCTTTTAGTCTGAATGATTCACTTTAACTTGAACCGGGCTCTTGACAACGGGAGAAAGATACATCCTAGTAATTCACCTGTGATTGCGCAATGATTTGTTGGTAGCCTGGCTTCAGCTTTTGCCTGTTAAATAATTTACCCGTATTTATTAAGTAGAGGAATATTTATATGTCAAAATAAAGATATAATCTACCGATTCTCACTTGTCAACTTGGCTGTTTGCTGCAAATTTTGTTTCAATAAATCCTTACATCAAGAGTGAATTACTTTTTCTCCAGTATATTCGGTGACGGAGCAGCGAAGCAGGTGAATCACCTAGTTGTTCGGTTGTATTCCATTCCAAAAGTTCCGCACTAGGTTCCAGTGTTTCAGGCCGTTCAGGTGATTCACCCAACTGACGGAGAGAATAAGAACTGGATGAATCGGTTGAGAGTCAAGAGCCGGGTGAATCAGTTTTTTCACCTGGGATAATCCCATCACTAATACTGGTAAACACTGAACTAAAAGATAAACTTTTCAAAGGTACACAGTACTGCGCACAACGGAGCCAAAGAAACATCAGCGCATCAGCAGGAGCATCAGCGCTAATTTCTACTTGGAACTTGCGGGTTGAACTAACAAAAAAGGAATGTGGGATGTCCCTACCTATTTGTTCATGTTATACATTGCTATACCTCAAGTTCCATATTAGCGAATTTCCCCTATAGGGAAGAAGCTATTACCGTAGGTGGCATGGTAAGACTTAAGCCCGAGACCATGATAACTTTTCGTTTTGAGGTCCCCAGATGCCAAAAACACTATTCGTTCAAATTTATATATATACAGAGTGTTTCAAAAAGAATCATCCGATTTAGAAAAATCATAGCTATTCATCTGTGAATCCGATGTGCTCGAACAATGTACTGTTAGAAAGAGGAAGCTCTGGAGTTTAACGTCGTTTCCGCCAGGTAGCAGTAGCGCGCTTCTGTCAACGCCCAGCTCAGTAGTTGTCAAAATGGCGTCTGCACAACAGAAAGCGTTTTGTGTTATACGGTTTGCTAGATGCGAGTCTGTGATTTCCGTGCAACGTGAATATCGTACCACATATGGTGTTGATCCTCCTACAGCCCAGAGCATAAGAAGATGGTATAAGCAATTTAGTGATACAGGCTGTCTCTGTAAAGGCAAATCATCAGGTCGTCCCCGTGTGTCCAATGAAGACGTGGAGCGCATCCGCCAGAGATCACCCGTAGCCCGCAAAAATCCACTCGCCGTGCTGGTAGGGAACTTAACATTCCTTCGACATCTGTATGGCGTGTTTTGCGCCGCCGTTTGCGTTTTAAACCGTACAGGATTCAATTACTACAAGCTTTGCATGAAGGTGACAAAGTACGACGTGTTCAGTTTTGTGAGTTTATCCAAAGCCAGATGGCAGTAGATGATGAGGAAAATGATGATCGAGATTTGGTATCACGCATAGTGTTTAGTGACGAGGCATCTTTCCATTTGAGTGGAAAAGTTAACCGCCACAATGTGAGAATATGGGGGACCGAGCAACCACACCAAATTGTACAGCATGAGCGAGATTCCCCAAAAGTTAATGTTTTTTGTGCAATCTCACGGAATAAAGTGTATGGTCCCTTTTTCTTTGCTGAGAACACTGTTACGGGAATAACATATCTCGATATAAAACTATCTCTTCCCTCAATTGGAAACAGATTCTGATGACTTCATATACCAACAGGACGGTGCCCCACCACACTGGAATCTTCATGTGAGAGAGTTTTTAAATGGTAGGCTTCCTCAAAGATGGATCGGCCGTACTGGACCTAATGATCCCGCGTTAAGTCACTGGCCTCCAAGGTCACCGGACCTTACTGTTTGTGATTTCTTTTTGTGGGGGTTTGTAAAAGACAATGTTTATATCCCTCCCCTTCCAACAACATTGGTTGAACTGAAGAACCGCATTAGAGCAGCCATCGAATCCATCACTCAAGATATGCTAGCTAAGGTGTGGGACGAATTTGAATATCGTATAGACATATGCTGTGCATCTAAAGGGGGCCATATTGAGCACCTGTAAATGGTATGTAAAAAAACTTTATTAGTTGTCCTTTAATATGAAATTAACCTCATGTCCATATGATCAATAGTTTTGAAATTATAAACCTTTAAAATCGGATGATTCTTTTTGAAACACCCTGTATATATATATATATATATATATATATATATATATATATATATATATATATATATATATATACATGTGTCCGTTACCGCGATAACTTTTGAAAGAAACACCCGATTTTGATGAAATTTGGCACAAATGTGTGGAGAGTAGCATTTATGACTTTAAGTTCGAAAACCAGATCGATTGCACTATGGGAAGGGGGTTTTATGGGGGTTTACAGTTTTCCAAAAATCGGTTTTTTGCAAATTTTACCCCAAAATGTTAAAAACACTCAATTTTGGTTATAGCCATTTTATAGAGCTTAAAAAAACAAATAATTTAGTATTTTGAATCATTAACCTAGGTTAGTTAAGTGGTTGCGGAGAAAATCCAAAAAACGTGTCCCATGGTAATCTTATGGGAAAAAGGTTTTTAGATTTTTCTCAGATAGTTTTACTAAAAGCTTCACATTTCTGTTTATTAATGTGTTTAGCTCAACAAAACAAACATTTTGGTGTTTTAATCGTTGTTCTACGTCCAACCGTTGCAGAGATATTCAAAGTGCTAAACACAGTACGTTGTCCAATGTTATACTTATGGAGAATAAATAAAATTCTATATCTCGATTATTTTCGAATGTATATTGATGAAACTTGGTATGTGGCTTCAACTAATTGTGGTATATTGATATTAGCACAAAAAACAAGTTTTTTGTTGATAGTCCCCGTAGCAGCAAACCTGCATACTCGGCCCCCATGTTATTCATATGGAGAATAAGTAAAGTTGTATATCTCCCTTAATTATGAACCTAAATTAATAAAACTTGGTATATAGCTTAACCTGGTTCAGTTATATTGATAATTGCAAAAAAAATATTACTTATCTTTCTTTCTTTCTTTCTTTCTTTCTTCCTCGTTGCAGCAAACCTGCGTCCTCAACCCTAGTGTTATTCTTATGGAGAATAAATAAAATGCTATATATCACTTATTTATGGATGTATTTTTGTGAAACTTGGTAAGTAGCTCTATGTAGTAGTGAGTCACATATGTATGCATTGGAAATTCGCTGAGTACGCAGGTTTGCTGCGACGGGGGTATTACTGACACTTCATCTTGTTGCTTAGAACTAATAGTTTGAATTTAGTGGACAAAACTGACAAAGGAAACTGGCAAAGGAATGTTGTTTGTCTATAGCAGTTGGGAAAACCAAGAAAATTTAAATTTTTTATTAGTATTACGTTATTTTTAGGTCATCATGAAGCAAATTGTAACAATCCTTTCAAATCAAAGAGTATTTAGGATTAGTTTAAAGTGGACAGAGAATATTGCCATGAATAAAACAGTCTACTGCACCACAAGGAGCTCTCAAGAAAGTAATATCAGTGAATTTATAAAGACAAAGAAAGTAGGGTCTTATGGGTGAAATTCAGTCTAAAGCTTCACCAGTTTGATGTTGTTCTGCTCTTAAATGAGATAAAGCGTGCTAGAGAGACCACTGCTAACACTATATTTTTTTAGTGCAGAATTTTGTCTAAAATACCCCAGGAGTCAAAAGAAGTGTCTGAATTTTTAAAACAGTAGAATACCGCTATTCCAAACTAATCGGGACTGAACCCTGTTCGGTTTAGCAGGAATTCGGAATAGGCGGATTTTATGAATAATATCAACGATACAATATATCGGCCGTCCCTGTTTTTGCCAAAAACTCCGAGGTTCAATATATTGGACATTGCAAAATGTGCGAAAAACTTATTCCAGGTCAGTGAAATAATCTTATTGGCTTATAAACTATCCAAATGCCACTACCTTTGCAAATATATGGAAGCCAGATAGCTGTGGAGTATCAGTGTGAATTATTGTCAGCATTGACCACATAACAGTACTCTAAGCCGCTTCTTTGTGTGATGAGTTGTTTTGTTGAGGTTATACACATCATATGTTTTGGTGTCTGTAAGAATCAGACGATCCAATTTTGTTGTTTACACAGGCACATTTTGTTATCATTTCAAGTTTTAGGTTATGTTTATATGAGTATATTCATTTTATACATTTTCTAAAATGAGTGACAGTGACATTTCTTATTACGAAGAACTTTGTAACTTTGTAATCACTGACTTTATCTTTTTACTTCCTTGTTTTTCGAGACAAGTGCATGAAATTTTGTGTGCATGTTTATAAATAAATAGAGAATTTGAAAACAACAAATTCTCTTTTAGCATTTATGTTTAACTTCTTTGTGTAACAATAAATGCACGTTCTTTCACGAAAAAACTAATGTTTTCTTAATTTTTTTCCTTTTTTAAGTCATTTTAAGAATTTCCGAACTCAAGTTCGGATTAGGCAAATTTTCGGAATAGTGAGACTACTGTATTAGACCTGACCTTATTATCAGGGGCAAGAAAGATGACAGTTGGCTCCAGTCGATAACAAGGCTCCACGCTGTCATTGTTGCCATTTTACCATAGAGACAAATCACTTGAGTGTTATGCCAATCAGTATTGGCAATGCAGCAAGTCTAGGAATGGTTTGATAGTCCTGTTAACCACGCCCTCAACTGTCTTCTCATCTGCTCGTAGGAATAGTGTCTGTGTATTCATTGGTTATATTCCATATGGAAGGTAAGAGCAATATATGAGCAATGTATGTTCTCTGTCTTGGTAGCAGAAACAGACGTAGGATCTTAAATACTGAGTACTGATGCTCCTGCCAGACCTATTATGAAGCTTGTTAGGATGTGGTTAAATTTAGGATTTGTGGTTGAAATAAAAATAGATAAAAATGTGACGTAACGATCAAGATAATAGAAGGATTAATTTAACCTTTAAAACTGGAAACAAGCAGATCTGGCAGTGAATGCCGCTTCCTTCTCAATATCTGTTTTGCTACAATAACTGACTTCAATTCCTGGCAATTATCTTGAGTTAATTTAGTTTTGAGTGCTGCAATTCTAAATTACTGTGAACTATGTAATCTGAGATTTGCTAAATAAATTCTGAGCAAAATCTGAAAATTCGTGAAGATTCAATACTCGATCCAGCTGCCGTTTGCTTTTGGGCTTTTTTATTCTTTTTAAATATGGCTACAGTACCTTAGATAATAACAAGGCCAGGGTTTGGACTGTTCCCTTCCAAAACGTTAAATGCCATTGGCATTTGCGTACATGAAACAAAACATCACCTTTTGAAATATCCTGAATAATGAACATGTTTAAGTAAACGTCCATAAGATCAACGGTGGAACTTTGCAGGCCATTAGGGTAGATCACCAAAGGACTTCCATAAGAGGAATATGTCTCTATGCTGTAAGTTTGAGTGTATTAGCTCCTTTCAAATGAAATTTTAGCTCTGAAGAGTAATTATTTTGTTTGATGATTTGTGAAAGGAAGATAGCTAGAACATATTAAAATTTGTGGCACAATCCTGGCACAGCTATAAATAAATCACAAAAAAGCTAAAACAGACATTTGTAAAAGCAATCAAAATAAAATATAAATTTAAAGACAAAAGCTAAATTTTATAACGAGGTGCATAACTGCAAAGTGCAAGGATTCAGGTGAAATTAACTAGAAAAATAATCTAATCAGTTAAGGCAAATGTCTGGAATCGTTTCTTAAAAAATAAACCCTCTTACTGAGAGAAGGAATACTTTTAAGCTTCTAAATGTAATCTACTTGCTACAATTATGATTTTTGTACACAATCTATATAGCCTATCCAGTTAGAAAATACATGAATACTAAGAACAATATGATCATCATTTAGCATGCAAGTTACAATTAAAAAGTGTTTATATTTTCAGATTTGTGGTGGATTCATAAAATTCTTATTCATCAAGTTTTGTGTTTACAGGAGCTGAGTGAAAATACAGACACTATTGGAAGGGATATTTAGAGTAGTATGGAATGAGAACTCAGTACAGGAGGTAGGTAGTTTGGGAATCAAATTCCACCGGAAGAGTTGTGATTTTTACTTTTGAACAAACCTCTGTTCTCTGTGTGGCCATGATTGACTTATGTAAGGCTTTTGACAGTATTGAACATCATGTAACTAACAGTAAACTTAGATTTTATGGTGTGTCGGGTGTAGAATTAAAATTTGTTGAAAGTTACCTGTAGAAAGCAAATGGTAGTGGTTGGTGAAAATAAATCTAGTGTTAAAAATGTTTCGCAAGGCTCAGTTCTGGGTACTGGTCTATTTATAATTACAATTAATGACCTATGTTCATATGTAGGTGAGAATGTAATTTTGTATGCTGTTGACGCAACCTTTTTTGAGATGAATTCTGTTGTAACTAGTGCTGAGATTAGAATAAGAATGATTTACTTTTTCCAATTAAACATGTTACAAAGTATTTCAAATATGCACACATTTTCGTGTTCATTGATTTTGTTCTCAAAATTATAATTAAAATAATCTACACATCTTAAAGAACAAAACAAAAATAAACAATACTCTACTCAAATTATCCTCTTAAATCTGCCTCCTTATGATTGTCTCTATAAATAAAACAGGAATTAATAAACTAATACAGCTTCACTATTTCACAAAAATATATATACACGTAATTTTAATTTAAAACAACTATGTTCAATTTACATTTACTTTTATTTATAAATTATGTGCAATTAATCAAATTTATAGAAAATGTAGGGCCTCCCCAAGGCATAGCCTGTTTGGAGGTTCCTTTCCTTCAAAATAACCAAAATTATAAACAGCGATCAGATAAAATAAACAAAACGTGATAAACAAAAACGGTCTACAGAATCAAGTGTGCCTAAAGATTTACCTAAAAGAAAAGAAAATACATCCAAAACTTAAACTATGGTTAGAGGCTCTCAAACCGCGCACCGCACTTCACCATCTGGTGGCTCATGGCACCTCCCCAGAGACTTGCCTCTGGAGTTGGTCTCCCCAGGTGCCGTCGAAGCCCATAGCATGCAATGCTTAGTCCCTGTGTGGCAAAGCTAGCCATAGTGCGCCTTTATCTGTACAACTAATCCTTTAACCTACACCTACATCCTTTAACTTGAATTTAACCTATATATATTTTATGATTAAAAACAAAAAAATAATGTCTTCTAAACTGAAAAGCCACTTCTTTAAATTGTTTGAAAAAGTAGTTATGCTATTTGAATTTTTGAGCTTATCAGACAACATATTGAATATTTTTGGTGCAATAAAGCTATAGATTCTGGTAAAAAACATGTTATTTGGTCTTGGTAGTACGAATTATTCTGCATTTCTAAGTTTATTTCTATATCAATTTTCATTGGGAGGCCTGTTTCCACTTCTAGTATAAAACATCATTAACACTTTAAAAACAAATAGATACTTCAATGGTAGTTTTTTTTATCAATAAAGAGGGGACTAGATGGTTCAAATCTACTTTTATAAGAGATTAAACGTACTAAATGCTTCTGCTGGACACTGATGGGATTAAGGTAAGTCTCGTACGCATTACCCCAAAAAATTATCTCATATTCTATTCGACTCTGCACCAGGGAAAAGTAAAAAATACGCAACACTTTTTAATTTCTCAAAAATTTTAAAAAGTAAAAATATCTCAAAACACTATTGATTTTATTTGTTAATTTTATAATGTGCACTTTCCAGCTAACTTCACTAACTAAATACACACCCAAATATTTTATATTACTGGTCTGTCCCACAGCTGCACATTTTTGTATACACATCCTCTGCTCTTCAATACAATATGCGCAATGGTATACAATTTCATTATAAAAGTTAACATGTTTTCTAAGATTGAAATTTATAAATTTAGTTTTTTCAGCACTCAGCAGCATGTGATTTACAGTAAACCACCACTGCAGTGCATTGAGATCATTATTCCTTGCCGATTTAACCAATTCCCAATTATTTTCTGTATAGCACAGAGCAGTATCATCAGCAAAAGATGTCAGTTTGCCATGAAATCTTGCATCACATAGGTAATTTATATAAATAATAAATAATAGGTCATTTTTATAAATAATAAATAATATTGCACCAAGAACTGAACCTTGTGGAACCCCGCTCTTAATTACTCCCATTTCACTATATGCAGAATCAATTTTCACACACTCTTGTCTCTCCAACAAATAGCTTTTAAACCAATTTTGAGCAACACCCCTTATCCCACATTTATATAATTTGTTTAATAAAATATTATGATGAACAGTGTCAAAAGCCTTTGTTATGTCCAGGAATAGACCACTAACACTTTTTCCCTCATTTAAACCATCATAAATATGCTGCAAAAAATGTAATAAAGCGTGTTCAGTATTAAGTTTTACTCTGAATCCAAACTGATTACTACTAAGGAAATTTACTGAATGGAAATATTTTATTAATTTTTGTTTTTTTTTACCTTCTCAAAAATCTTATAAAAACAAGACAACAAAGATATTGGTCGGTAGTTATTACAGTTTAATTTAGAGCTACTTTTGAAGATTGGTATTACAACAGCTTTCTTTAATTTTTTTGGAAACACCCCGCTTTGAAAGCTAAAGTTAATTATATATGATAAGACACCCAAAATGTTATCTAGAACCTCCTTTATTAAATTTGAACTTACAACATCTATTCCTGGGCTTTTGTTATTTTTTAAACTAGTTATTGCGGCCAAGAGTTCTTCCGGCCTTACTTCATCTAGAAAAAAATATTTTACTTCACTTTTGCTAGGAAAATAATTTGTATAGTCCAGTGACAGAAAATTCTGAGATACAGAACTATTTGACTCCAATTTTTCAACAATACCTAGGAAATATTTGTTAAATTCATTCGATACAACTCGTGGATCATCCACTATAATACTATTTATTTCCAATTGAATTTTCATATCGCGAGCTCTGGACTGGCCTGTTATTTCATTTAGAACCTTCCATGTTTCCTTAGAATTACCCTGACAGTTTTCAAATTGTTGTTTATAATAACTATCTTTTAAGTGCTTAATCTCTGTTTGTAAACTATTTCTGTATATTTTGTAATAATTTTTCAAATTCTCATTGTTAGGATGTTTTTTACTAAGCTAAAAATCTCATTTCTTCTCTTTATTTTAAAGCAAACCGACTCATTCATCCATGGTTTTATTCTTTTAACTTATTGTTGCTAACTATTAATTTTTTGCATTCGGTTTCATAGTTTTGGAATATATCTAAAAAAACATCAAAAGCTGCCGACGCATCAACATGTTGTATACATTAGTCCAATTCTCATTATCTAGAAACTATCTGAGAAGAGCGTAGTCTGTGCGGTACCAACCCGCCTCCCCACTGCCCTCCGCCCACCACCCGCACGACCACGCGACACATGGAGTGGTCCGTGTAACCGGCGTGTATCATCAAAGGTTCCACAACAATCCTGTCCTTACTGGACACTCATACAAAACAGTGGTCGATGCAGGTTTCATACTTCTAGTAGGCTCTTTTATTAAACCCTTTAAACCATTTACAGCCATTAAAGAGATATAGTTGTCAATAGAGGACATACCACTAGCTTCATTTTAATTTATAGGAATAGCAATATTTACATCTCCAATCCAAAATAAGTTTTTAATATTTTTAAAATCATTGTTTTGTTGACTAAAAACCTGCTGAAATTCATTAACCAATTATTTATAAAAAATTAAAATATCTATTGGTAAGAAAATCAGTCTATAAATTGCAATTTAATAAATTTTGTACTCTAAAATATCATAGGATATAAACATCACATCAGCCAATTACAGTCTAACTCTATACAATTTACATTTGACAGTAAATGATTTACATAGACTGCAACTCCCCCTGATCTGTACGCATCATTACATTACAAAATACTTCATCATTGTTTACAAAATAATTTATAGTTCGGAATTCTATAATACTTTGCCTCATCAGAAAAATCCATATTTCAGACAATATTATTATATCTGGCATTAAATTATTAACAGCCAATTCGGACAAAAACAGATCAAAATTTGTCCTCAAACTTCTAATGTTTTGATGAATAGGTAATAGTAATTATTTCAATCATGTTTTGTTAACATCACAATAAATATAATAACTCTCCAATTTTTAATATTAATAATTATATTTAAATACAGCATTTGCAAATTTGCAATAGTCTGTTTATTAATTTTAGCAAAAAACGATAATATTATTAGCATATGCTATAATGAGCTTAATTTAATATTTGTCGCAAAACATCAGAAAATCCATATAATGTAAACAATTCAAAATTGAACAATCGATATCTTGACTCACAGATTGTCCAAGTCAGTCTGACACGTCATCTGGATAACAGCCGCAGCTTCTTCTTTCCGGAGGAAGATCTTACCACCTCTCACCCACAGGTAATTGTAATGTTTGTCCCGCTTAGCCTGCCGCGCCGCTGCAAACAGCCTCCGCCTAGCAGGTGATAGCGCCTCGTTAATGTATGGGCTGGTCCATGGGTAAGTTGAGATGTCAGGTAGAGAGGCTGCTCTTCACACGTCGCTTGCAAAGCATTTCCTCCTTATCAAATCTCTGTACAAATTTAACAATTATTCCCGGCAGTCTATTGTTAGGCCCCGAGTCCTTTCCTAGCCGATGGCAGGCATCTATCTGAGTGTCAGAGATGCTCAAATCAAGAGCCTTCCCCACTTCCTCTACCACATTAAGGACATCTTCATTTTGAAGATTGCAATTAATAAGGCTCTTTTAAGAGTGGGTTGCTGTTTTGATGCAAATAATCTTACAGTTAATGAAGACAAATCTGATAGAATTATAATGAAGACAAATCTGATAGAATTATTTTTAGTTTAAAGTTACCTCATAATGTTTTTAAGGCAGTAAAGCTTCTAGGTATATTTATAGCAAATATATTAAGTTGGAATGCTCATGTAAACTATATTTTAAATCGGTTGTCAAGGGTAATATTTTTACTTTATAAATTAAGATCATGTGTAAGTTTTGAATTACTGTTATCGGCATACTATGCTTTTTTCACTGTAATCTTCTTTATGGCATTAGGTTGTCGGGTTAACTCCTCAGCAGCTCTGAAAGTTTAAAAAGCTATTAGAATTTTAATGAATGCTAAGCAGACTGAAAGCTGTGTGGAATTTTCAAGCATTTAAAAGTTATGACTGTTCCTAGTATTAATATTTATTACAATTTGATTTATGTTAAGGAAAACCTAGATTATTATATAAGACGCTCTGATGTTCACTTTTATAATACTAGACATTGCAACAGTATTAATTTACCAACTTTCAGATTGAGTAAATCAGTAAATAGCCACTTATATATGCAATTTAAACTTTTTAATGTTTTGCCTGGCACTGCCAACTCTGTAACTTTGAATAAATTTAAGAAAGTTGTTGGTAATTTTTTAATCTCACATGCCTTTTATAAAATAGATGATTTTTAAATTCAAACACTGACAAAATGAAATTTTAAAATTGTATCCTAGATTTAAGCTACTTTTAAACAGGCAGACCTGATTCTGATACAGGCTAGAGGATTTTACCAAATTGTGATATTGTTGTTTATTGTTTTATCTTTATGTTGAATTGTTTGATAGTAGTTTTGTGATTGATTAAGCCTATTGTAATGTATGTTGCTTAATGGCTAATAAAGAATTTGAATTTGAGTGGCATGTGACGAAAGAATACAATTATTTAGGGATTCAGTGAGATAATTTTGTATAGCGCAAGTGTTGTATCGGGGGAAAGTAGTTGTACGCCCTAATGTAAAATATCTGGTATTGATGTTGTCAGCTTGTCCATCTGAAAACCAATTACTCCCTAATTGGCAAAAAGAAGCTTTAATTGACTAAAGTTCTATTTGGCTACAAAATAGGCAGTTAAAGTTGACATGATTTATTATTATGTTAACTATTTCAAACTCCAAAATATAGCTCCCCGGGACCATCAGTAATGGCTAGTACAGCATCATCCCTAGTACAGAATCGCCCTGATCTACATTGTTTAGGAAAGAATTATTTATCATTTGACTAATTCCTTGTAGCTAAATTGTGTTTCAAATTCCAATTCATTTATACTGTTTGGCTCGTGTTTAATTTGTACGATGTTTCAGAATAGGTCAGTTTGCCTGTTCGATCATTCTGAATTAAAGAGGTTCAAATGTAATTTGGAAGGTGTAAATATCTCCAGAACGGAAGTATGATATATACACAGGACATAAACACCATAACAATACAAGATTTTTTGACACTTATTATATCATGTCACATATAGGACAGTAACAAATCATTATCAAGGCAGTTATGAAATCATAGAACCAATACTCCTTAGGTCTTTGGCAAGATGGCTCTAAAAGGTCATTTGCTGTTTTATTGTAAGTGTCTTAGTTGAGAGATCACAGCAGTTGCTCCAGATGATAAATAGTCTTCAATATCACATTGGCAAGTACCTTAATACCTTATTACCTCTCTAAGACGAAGACGCCGACACAACTAGGGCGTATTTTAAGGCAAATATGAATTAATGATGAGTGTAGACTGGGTATGATATGATGCCTTGTGGAGCCTTGTTACTTACTGATAAGACTGACTGATTCTTTAGCCAGGATCTTGAATTAATATTCCAGTGACCAATGGCAGCTGGATCCAGTATCGAACTTTTACAACATGTTCTCAGAATTTTGCTCAATATCAATCTGGCGAACTTCAGGTTATGAAGCAAGCACGCTAACCACTGACAATTATCCAGCCAACTAAGTATTTACTCACTTGGAAGCATTTAACCATAGAACTAAAAAAAGAAGTTGCACACTTGCCAGTTTTGTGTTACCATTATTCATGTGAGACCTAACAGAGTTTCTCAGAAAATTGTTCACAGATGTTTTCTATATCCATATGTTAACAATCCTTCCTCACTCCACTATTGCTATTCTCAAACTTTTTACAGATAGTGGTTTACACCATATTATGATTTTAAAGTTGTTTGAAAACAAACCTAAAATGATTGCATTGTCTGCTGGACTTTTTAGAAATTAAAATGAAATTTGTTTTAAAATTGTAACTCTAAATGGAAATAATGGCTTCAGCATTCCCTTCTACTCACAATCGCCTTTCCATCTAGTGGTTAACTCGCAATCTTTGGTTAAAATACATCAGCTTCTTTTAATATATAGGATGATATTTTATCTGTTTTGTATTTTGTATAAAGTATCACAAATCTTAAACATTCCTTAATAAGTTTTTCAGAATGAAAGGGTTAATTAATAAAATGCATTATATCAAATTGTTTTAATTTACATAGAGACCTAAATGTCTACATTATATAGTTTTTAATACATATGTAAATGTCTAGGCTCTAAATTACATTAGTCAAAAATATAAAATAGCTAACCTCTATCAGTACAATTACTATTTACATTTTTTTTTATTTTATACCTAACTTAAACTTAGACGAAACACAATAAACGAGTGCTTTTCACTCAAATGCAGTCATTTAATGTGTTTTCATAAATAATTGTACAGCAACAGACATAAATTAAAATGTCACATACATCAACTAAACCTATTTATAATATTATACTGTTGTACATATTTTAATTCTGTGGTAGTAAATAAATGGTTCTGTAGGACCATAGAAAAGCATAAAGTTAATTGTTTACTTCACATATTTAATGTCATCTCCTTAAAAGCTAAGACAGGTTCACTCACTCACTGGTTCACTGACACAAACTATGAGGCACTCCCCATAGTCCAACCCCCCTCAACATCATACTTGAATTAAAGCTCTTGACGAGAAACTCTCAGTTAAATTGCCAAAAGTTAACATTTTTGAGTTTTGGAGGCACTTTTTGGGAGGAAAAATTCCATTTTTTCAATTTTTCCACTTTGAGCGCGTTTTGTACTGAACGTTAAGAGATGGCAAAAAATGTTAAATTCAAAAGTTGTAGAAAATTTAATTTCTAACTAACGATTTTTCATCAGATTTAAGATCCGATCATCTGTTTAGCCGCTACTCATCAGAGAAGGAGCAATTTTGAGTGTTTTGGCCCATTTAAATGTGTACAAAGTTTTAATCAAAGCTGTTTTATGAAAGCACACTATCTTTGTCTTATACCACATGTTTGTATCAGCTGATTTAAATAAACCTCCCGTGTAGACGATAATTTGCTCACCATGAGGTTTATATAAATCAGCTGTTACAAAACATGGAGAGCACATTATCACCTACAGGGGGTGTATATATATCGCTAATATCATTTGTTACGATATCGGAAAATACCATCAACCGATTTTTTTTCTATCGAATGAATTTAGCCCAGTGGATATGTTGTCAGATTCACGATAATGCGGTCTCGGGTTAAAATCCTACTTTTGATGTTTACTTTTTGAGGTCTGAAATTTCTGTTTAGTTTGACATTATTTTGTTTTTACAAATCCATTTATGAGTAACTATGTTGCATAACGAACAGCCACCATACAGCGCTTTGCGGAGTTGGGTTAGGTTAGGTTACTATAATTTTGTCTTGAACTGCAGCCTAATTTTGTATTATTTTTTACATGTAAATCCATTTGTCAAACTCAAAATTTGTGCTCACCAAAGTCATTGTTGTGTATTTTTTCTTTGGTTAACAGACTACAATAGTTAAGTTTGATTAAAACTTATGTTAACTGAGGAGTGAAAGTGAGCGAAGCAAACTCCAAAAGGGAGTTTGGGGGCGAAGCCTCCAACGGCGATAATCCTAGTTTCATTATATGATTGAGATAAACAATTATGATCATTCATCATCATCATTTTTGCGGATTAGGAAACCCCAGCATAGCTGCTAGACACATCTTCCACAAGGGGGAATATTGCGCAGGTTACCGGAAAGATAGGATATAGCAGGAAAGGAAAGGGTGGGAAGGGACGGCAGCCAAATCGACCCTTTAGAGGGCCAACTCCTGTGCCCCTGTGACAGCTGGGATGAGGCTCTCAAACAGGGGACCCTCATTTTGCCCTCCAACTGGTCAACCCAACTGACAGGGTATCCCCATATCCCATATGCAACAGCCAGGGACCATTCATTCTCAGGTTGGCAGGTGGGGACCAAACCTCGGAGATTCTGCTCCTAGCCGCTGCAAATGGAGGGACCAAAGGTGAAAGGGAAGTTTGTCATAATGGACAGCCAAAAGACTTACCGTATGTAATGACAACTTCATTTGCTGTACCCAATGTCAGCCTCAAAACTGGTAAAGACCAGTCTTAAGGTAGTCCTAGGCCAACAATTATGATTTTGTTTCATTACTCACATCTATGCAGCAGATAAAGTTCTTCAACATTGTTCTTTGTTGCTCATTTTTAAGCATGGTTTAAAGAATTATATCTTGTAGAAGATATAAAGAAAATTATGATTTGGATTAATAATTATTATCTTAGTAATAATAATCAAAACCGATATTTTTTCAAAAGCCAATTTTCTGTTTGCCTTTAAATAAATTATCTTAATCTTTATTTACTAGATTTAATGAAGGTACTCAGTTTTCTTTCAAGCTCCATTGTATCTTAATCGTTAATGAGTCTAAAGTACTGATTGTTTCACTTTGTTAGAGACATTAATACTTCAATTGTAATTTAGTTCATTTTCATAATAAATAAGTGGTATGTACTTATAATTGTAAACCAATAAATAAACTAAAAATTTACCTAAAGCTACCTATTTACAAAGTCTGTCGTTAAATAGCTACACACCAACATTTGTGAGGCACATGATGTATGTCCAGTTCCAATCAGATTCTGTTCTTTTCTTGAAATAATTATTCCAAGACCTGAAAAGTATATATGAAGTGATTAATCAAATAAAATGTTTGGTTAGGAAATTTCACTTTTTATTTTTAGAATATTATGAGTTCAAATGTAATTGACTGGAAACAAACTCGATAACACCATGTTATTTTTTATGTAATTTCAAGTTTAATAAAATCCTCTCATGTGCCTGTCATGCACACAGAAAACCACAAAACCCTTGTGTTTTTATAGATTTCTGTGGTAACGTTTTAGGTACTTTAATAATTGGTTAAATTCTCATTTTTCTAATGTATACAATTTGTCTTTGTTACTGTATAGTCAGTCAGTTTTCTTGTTTTAAAAGTCCCTTCATTCACAAATAGGCAGACCATGAGCACTAGAGGTATGAAGTTGCATATCGCAAATGAAGGGACTTTAATATATGACCGAATAAGTAATGTTAAATTGTCCCAACATAAATCTTTCCATAAGTGTAACTTTGAGTATTTCGAAGCAGAAATTATTGTGATCGTGACTTTTCATATATATTACAATAATATTTTCACCAAATTATGCTGCACCACATTGCCAACCCTGAATTACACCCTTGCCATAAGCATAATTTGTGAATTTCGATTGGAAGGGTCGTGATCGTGATTATTGTGACTTTTCAAATATTAAAAAAATATTTTCTCCAAATTATTGGGGGGAAACTGCCCCCCCTTGCCACCCCAGAATTACACCTATGACCTTTGCATCCTTCATAGTAATTTTTAAACTTAAAAGTGTAAAAGAAAAAGAAAATGTACTGGTTTTTAAGGCTATGTAAAAAGGTTATCTTTGCAATAAAATCTTTCTGATATTTCAGTAAAATTTTTAACGCCTACTTTAAAATAGTTTTGGACAGTTTGGAGAGTAATTTTAAAACTTGTTGAACTTATTGAATAGAAAATAGTCCAATATTGTGACCAAAATAATATTATTAATTTGTATGATCATGTTGCCTTACTTCACTTGAAATTGGTTTTGCTTCTTGTTACAGGACTGTCAGAGTATATATTATACTATACAATCGACATTTTCTTACTGTTTCCACTGTTTTGAACAGTCTTCTTTTCTAATTCTTTTCACTAATCTATGTAGTTTAATTTTTATGTGTGGAATAAGTAGATCCAATTAAAACAAATTAAGAAAACACTGAAAGATTCAAAAGAAAAAACTGTGAGGTATAACTGATTTCCTTTGTTGGGTGGATGTACTTTTTAGAGAAAGTGTTTTGCTTTGTTTGCAAATTAAACTGATTGAAATTTGATATTTTTATTTTGCAAGTCAAGATTAAATGTAATGTAATTTAATTACATTTTAAATTAAATAACATAGCTACTATACACAGTATGAATTTGAAAAATCTAAAATATTTTTTAAATGTTAAAACTTATCTATCCAAGTTAAGACCTCAAAAAAGTGGGTTGCCTAGTTAATACAAAGATTGTTCCTATATTATGGTTGTTATCAAATGAAACTCCGAGGATGACACTTACCACATGACACTTCCACCGCTAGTCTGGTCAGTGTTTGTTGGAGACGGGCTCCTCGCCAGAGGGTGACGGGGACTCCACCCCGCTCGTGACCATGGAGTAGGACCGTTCCACCCTCGTGGGTAACACTGTGGTTGTAGACTCAGTCTCTGCCTCCACCGCCGGCACAGGAGTCACCACGTACACCTGACCAACAATAAACGATATATTAAGAAATATACTTGAAACTGTCTAAAACTTCATGTCGGATCATTATTTTTATTTTGTTCAGCATAATAACGTCTCTGTTGGAAGAAGAATGAATGGAAAGTCTTTGGTAAAAGTATAAAGTTGATGAGAATGAAAGTGGAATATTTTTAGTCCCAAAAAAATTTGTTCACCATAATAATGGTAAATATTGGTAGAAGATCAAGTAACAATCTTTTTAAATAATATTTAATACGTTATGCCATTGCCATTACATAAAGAAAAACGAAAAGCAGCAAATATGAAAGCAACCAATAATATTACAATTTGTCCCCATTTTCTTGTTGTAAGAAAATTATAAATATGAAATGTCAAATTAAAATGTGAATACACAAAACAAGACTTCCTTTTCTGTATGCTTGTGCTGAAATAATCATCTTCCATCAAATTTCTATTTCTATTCTGTCGATTAAGGGAAATCTCTGAAGGACAATTGACAGACAGTCAGCTAGACAATTACATATTTTTTGTTTAACTTTATACTGCTGTAAATGGTTTGTATTGAACTTCAACCACCAGCTTATATTTTTTAACCTCAGAAATGCTAAGAATAACTTCCTAAAGAATGAATAAGATATTATAAATTCATACCTTTTCATTAGTGAGCGGTGAAATAGATACTTGTATCTTCTCCCATGCCTTAGAGGTGGCGTCAGTTATCGGATGTGGCTCCAGGGTGATTGTTTCTTGTGTGGTCGTGGATGAAGGGGTTGCCACTTTGGTGTCCAGCAGAGACCAGGAGTTCAACAGAGATTCAATAGTCTCTGTCGTATCTTCTGCCTCCTCACTATCTTTGGAGTGAGAATCAGGATGCACTTTGACTTGGTGCTTTTGGCTTTCTGCACCCTCATTGTCAGAGTCAAAGTTGTGCCTGTAGGTGCCATAGTTTTCTTGTTGTGATGAATTGTAAGTGATAGAAGGTTCTGTGGATGTTAGATATTCATCTGGGATTTTCTTAGAATTGTAAATATGGGTAATAGGAGTAACAGGGATGAAATTTACAGAAGGAGAGTTTTGCTTGTAACCCTCTGCGGTCCAGTTGTCTATATTCTTTTGTAATCTGGCAATGTCAACTGAATCCTCTTCACCTCTTAGAAGGCCCTGGAGATTTGAAACCAACAGTTGTTGCAGTTCCTCAGGACCTGAAGGCCAAGTTCCTGGTTGGTTCAAATGCAGTATTTGGTTGATGACGTGAGGAGGAAGATTGATCGGTTGACCGTTTCCGGATGGCGGTATTTGGTTGATGACATGTGGGGAAAGATTGATCCGTTGATCGTTTCCAGATGGCAGTATTTGTTGTGAAGCTAAGTTATCAGAGCCTGAAGCACTTAAGGGGACATTTTCAGTGACATGAAAGTTCCCGGAGGGAAAGAAGTTTTGGTGTGATTGATCCAATCCTGTAGAGGATGGAAATTGATTTTCAAAGTGCGTATGAGATGGAACTTTTCTGCCTTGGCTGGTTGGTGGTAATGGAGTCCATCCCAGATTTTTTGGAGGATCTTGTGCTAATGTCGGGGTGTGAGTTTGTTTATTCGTCGTATATGGAACAATTATTTGATGTATTAGTTTTCCTTTCTTAGAAGGAGCGGCTGTAGGTCTAACAATAAACCTAGGATTGTGAGAGGATGGAGTAGGAACAGCAAATGGTTGCGGAGGGGTGGTTCCCCAGCCTCTACCATACGAGTGGAGGGTCCAGTCGCTAATGGCTCCTGATCCGACTGGGGGAGGGTCGAGGAAACGAAGGTCCGAAGGAGCAGAAGGGATTTGACCATCAGGCTTTGCAGACAATATCTGGTCCTGTAAAGAAGGAGGTAGAGTTTCATGGAAGGGTTTTGGACTTCCTATGTTTGGAAGCTGCTGACCTATTTTTCCTTCAGTCGTTGGTGTTGACGTTACGTAATGCCCACTTGTTGAATATCCCTTTGATGTTGAGAACCCACCCGTTATTAGCGTGGAGGGCTGTGAATGTGTAGTTGGCTTTTTATTAATGTGAAAGATTTGGCTTGGTCTTGTGGTGAGCGTAGACTGAGATAGTGTTGTTGAGGTAAATGGAGAGCTAGTAAATCCTTTCTCAGTTGTTCCTTGGTTCTTACCTAAAACATTTACGTCTGGTTTGTGGTTGTGTGGTATGCTGTTTGTTGTTTGGAACTGGTTTTCAGGGAGATCTACGTTTTCGAGCCCTGTTGTAGAACTGTAAATAGAAGGTGTTACATTAGGATTATGTAAATTATGATTTACATACACTGGGTTCGGCTGATTAAAGCTGCTTGATGGATTTTGGTCGCCGAAGTTATATTTGTTTTCCTTTTGATAATAAACTTGAGGAAAGTTGTGGTATCCTAGATCAAAATAATTTGCCAAATTGGGTACGTCAAGGATTGGTGCTTGAACTATTTGCATCGGGTATTCCACAGAAGCCAGGTATTCAGCTAATGGAACACTCTTAACGACCTGAACACTCGACTTTTGATGGTCCAGAGCATTGGCTCTGTATTTCTCTGTTGTCTTGATAACATTTTCACTAACATGTTCTGCCGGGGATGGTTCCGAGTCAGGTTGGCTATGCTCAAGGCACTTCTTACAACTATCATCGGTTTCACTTATTGTTACAACAACATTTTGTGGCTTTGGAGGTTGCAGGTACGGGTGTAATTGGTTTTGTTTCCCATCGTTGAAAGTTTGATAGTTGTACAGTGGTGGCAATGGGGATTTACTCAATGATGGGAACGGTATTGGGTTCTGCACCAAGAAAGTCTGCTTGACGGGTTCTCCTCTGTACTGCTGAGGTCCGTTATGGATCGGTCTTGCACTATGTGGTGGTGGTGGTGGTGGGGGAGGCTGATTAGCTGGAGTTTGATTCTGAGGGCTTTTGGGAGGAGGGCTGAACTTTGGAGGAACATTTGGATTGAAAGGGGGTCCAAACTTAACTGCAGGAAGCAGTTGATGCTTTAGTAAAGACGGTCCTGAAGGAGGAGGGTGGAATTTGAGCATGGTGGGATTATTGTTGGATGACGAAGTGTGTTGTGTCTGTGGTTGAGGTGGACCATAGGGTTTTGAGGGGGATAGGAATCGTTGAGGCAGTGGAGGAGGGGGAAGCCCATCTTTTTCATTGTCTGGTGGTCCATACTGATTTGAAGGAGAGGCATTGACCTTAGCATCTCCCTGTGCGGGAGGCCCAGAGAGAGGACCATACTGGTGAGGTGGTTGTTGCGGTGGTCCATACTTCTGAGTAGGTGGTCCATATTGTGATGATGGTGGGGGAGACTGTTGAGGGGGTAGTCCGTATTGGGATGATGGTGGGGGAGGCTGTTGAGGGGATGGTCCGTATTGTGATGATGGTTGGGGAGATTGTTGAAGGGGTGGTCCGTATTGGGATGATGGTGGGGGAGGCTGTTGAGGGGGTGGTCCATACTGAGGGAGAGGTCTCATTTGAGCAATTGGTAACCCGTAGTTGACAGGTAGAGTTAGTTGTATGGTGGGTATGGAGAGAGCATACTGCTGAGTGTTGAGTGCCCGGGCCATGGGCACCCAGGGAACACGATCACAAGGGTTGCAGTCTGAGGACCTTCCTCGGTGACTAGATAAGATCGGGATGGCTGGTGCCGCCCAGAGGATGGCCCTTGCTTCTTGCTGATGAGGCTCTGACTTCTGATCACTTTCAGATTTTGAACCCTCGCTCCCTGAGGAATCGTTCCGCGGCCTCCTGACGAGCGTATCTGGGGCATCAACCTGCTTATCGTGGGAAGAGCTCGGTCGTGGAGGCATGAGGTGGGGCAAGGGCTCCGGAGGCAGATTGGCAGTTGCTACCGCTAGGAATGGCAGCATTAGAAGAACAAACTTCATCTGCAACAGAAAAACGACAGTGTTTTATACATGTTGATTTAACTGTTTATAAAACATATTAGATTAATTAATGTTATCATTTGATGTGACCCTGTTCTTTGTACCAATTATGTACTTGCAAATGAATAAAGCTATTTGACTATTGACTATTGTCTAAGATAATATCACTTAACTGCAATTTCATAAATGCTCATTTTACAAATCAAATTTTTTTTCAACTGTAGACATTCACTAGACAGTTGATTATTGAAAATAATTGAGACCAGGACATCAGTCAAATGGGTAGAACAGTCAAATTGTTTTGATCACCATTACAAAACCTATAGTCACGTTGAGTTCCACAGTAACCCTAAAACAAATAGAAATCAAGCACTGTCAAAACAAGCATTAGTTGAAATTTACAACCAAAAAATCAATCATTACCTATAATGAGGTTTAATCAATGTAGTTGAGTTTTTCACAGATTTTTTTAAATTTTCACATAATTCCTTATGTTGAAAACAATTTACGGGGCAGTTTGAAGTGTCTTGGGCAAGCTAGATACAAAATATAATATTTTTTTAGACTATTCGGTAAATTGACACTTCAGATTATTAAAAACTAAATTAATCTTTGTTCAAAATTTATTGTTGGTGGTATAATAGTAAGTTTATGTTATTTAAGAAATTAACGCAGATATTTTCTATCAGTGATGAGATTCGTGACGTTTCGGGACTTAGAATTTGATCTCACCTAACATACATATACAGAAGATGAAGTTAGACTAGCTCCCACACGTCACTGAACATTTGTAATCAACACGAAAATTCGGGCATGTTCGCTTTACAGGAAAGGTTTCAAAAGAATTAATATTGTAAATTCTGGCTGCATACGGATTGCTCCCCCCTAGCCAGTAGCGCCAGCTACATAGTAATTGCTCCCCATGCCAAACCGATTTGATTTAGCAGAGCGACAACATACATATTGCACCTCCCTGGTCGTGGTGAAATAACCAAGCTCAATTTTCGCCCTGACTGTACTTAAAGCCACAGAACTTAAATATTACATTCATAATTTCATATAATTTCAAATCAATCTTCATTTGTGATTGTTCTCTTGCCGTTGATGAATTTAAATTTGACAATTATGGTATTTAAAATGTTAAATGAGGCCAGAATTAGTTTTTTGCTACTACATACATGTTTTTAAAAAACAAAGTCTCTACGGGAATCCTAGTCAATATTCTCATGGATAAACTATTTTTTATTGTAAATGCTATATATATTTACGTAAACATAGGGTAACCAATTTGTAAACACTACGACATTGATTCGGACTTTGGTTTAGATAGGTACAGTCAGATCCAGAAATATGGACAAACATTCCAGCACGGTCATAAGGGAGCAATACGTATGTTGTGGGTCGTTAAAATCATACCTGGTTGGCAGGGGAGCAATCCGTATGTCGCTCGCGCGGCCATCCAGGGGAAGCAATCCGTATCCTCCTGTAAATTCCCTTGTGAGCAAATTTACTTTGCTAATTTTCACACTCATGCTTCTCCTTCATTAAGATTCAATTTGCTGGGCTCATTTGCCTACATACAATATTCCCTTTTTTCGATCCCCAAACAATGAAAAAGAATTTGTTGAGTGAATAAAGAACTTAACATCACTTAGGGTATATTTTCAAAAAATCAAATCAGCTTTTAGATCAACTGTTTCCATATGAATCAGTCTTTACCATAAACAAAATTGAATTATAACATTCCTCACGTCTTAAGGGTGCGCCCTACCCAGATTGAATTCATTGTTGTTTAGCGCCGCGCCGGCGCCGCCAACAAGCAGGGCCATGCATATTTACGCTTGAAGACCATTTTGTTCTCCTCGATCGCACTGTTATTTTACAGATTTCTACCAAACTATCTGCAGTTTCACACTTTTCAGATTCCAATCTAGGGATCATACGGTTCCTTTTCTCCAAAATAATTTGTCTCCATACGTTAGGAATCTTTAGAAAAACGCTTAATTTGAGAACATTACTAATGGCCTACCACTTATTTTGAATTAAAATCACGATTTTTAAATCGTATGATCTCTAGCTGAACATTTATTGAATTAAATAACATCAAATTATTTTTAATTGGTTAACAATTTAGCCTACAATGAGGGAGATGCAAACCCCTTACTTGAGCGTGCGGAAGGGAGGTACGGCGCACCCTTAATGTTGTCAACAATAATTCAGCGGTATTTTTTTTAGAAAATAAGATGGTGGGGGGAATGTTACCCCCAACACAATCTTTCTTTAACTTATGCTAATGGACGGAGAGATTTGATTTATTTGTTATTGCAAGATTTTACCACAGCTGATAGTTTCATTGATGGTTTCTTGGTTGTCTGTATCAGTAAAATCATTAGGTTTATTTTTATCTACTAGAGGGGACCCGCAATGCAAATTAATGTTAGAGATTTGTCGACGTAGTTCCCTACTTACGTCGCCAGGGATCTTTGCGGTTTTGTTCATCATATTTGTTAGAAATGTTTTCGTAGAGATTTTAAAATGTTTAAATAAACCTTTTTTTGTGATTAAAAGTTATATTTTGTTTACACGGGTCAGGTACGGCAGACGAGTTACTCGGACTAACGATGCTGCAGATCTTGTTAGTTATCTTAATATGACGCTAGATCGCAGCACTGTTTTTACTAACTCTGGCTCCCATAAGGCGTCCCCTCTAGTAGATAAAAACCCAATGGTAAAATATATGAACAGTGGAGGGGGTAACTTGCCCCTTAACTCTTTGTTTATAACCTGGCAAATCAGTTCATCTCCATACAGTAAATTGACAACCACAGTATGTTGTCGTATGTGGATTTTACTTTACTTTGGAAAAGGCTGTTTTCTATAACTTGGAGTAGTTTTATATCCAGTAACCCCTCCCCCCTGTACCTACTTTCACTCCTGACTGGATCTCTTACTAACCTTATAAATGCACAACATTGCTAACCCAGCATCGCAGATAAATAGGACCAAAAACTTCAGAACAGCAGAAAAATAAAATCTTTTCCAATTTTAAAATGTTTTGGTATGTGTTTGCTTCAAAACTGCATTTGATTCATTAAAAGGGTGAATGCACAAATTCACTTCCTTCTCAGTAGCGTGTTGTGTGCAGATTAGTTTTTATTTTTTTTATTTAATAAGTCTTAATATTTTATAATTTCCTGATTCATACCTTAATCGTGTTAGGTAAATCATACCCAAAAATACAAAGTGTTGACGGGTTGCCAAGTCCTAAAATTATATGATATCAAAATGTATTCCAAGTCAAATATATAGCACCTTTGATCTGACATTGTTTATCATCACAAATTACTCAAATATGTTAAAATAACAATGCTCGAAAGATTGTTGGTTATTTGATATCTGTTCTTGGCCAGCAGATAATGTATTTTTATAATATTTCATTATAACTGTTAACTATACTTTATTTAGATTTTTAAATTTCAAATTGAAGATATTGCATCAGAGAAGCTGCTGGCCAAGAATGGATAGAAAATAACCAACAATCTTTCGAGCATTGTTATTTCAACATATTTGAGTAATTTGTGATGATAAACAATGTCAGATCAAAGGTGCTATCTTTGAGTTGGAATACATTTTGATATCATATAATTTTAGGACTTGGCAACCCGTCAACACTTTGTGTTTTTGGGTATGATATCATTTGTTTTTTATATAATTGTTTATTATAAATTGTTTTAAAAGAGATTTCAAGTTGAAATAAAACAAAATATATATCAAGGATAAAATGTCATATGATATATTGAACATTAATGAAGATTAATTTACCTTAATTTTTCCTAGATAGTTTTTAGAATATTCAGGTAGTTTATTCAAATATTATAATGTATATATATATATATTTTTTTTTTTGCACCATATGGGCATTTCTTGACGTTCACGTTCTCATCTGTTGCTTCTATCCACTTATTTTTGTTTTGAATGTAAGCTATGAAGTGCCCTGATGCTGTACTGTTTCCTAAATGGAACACCGCATTTTTTAATTTGTATAGAATTCCATTAATTTTGGTTTTTGTATTTTGTAGACTGGGTATTATTAGACTTGAAATTTGTTATCACGTGTTTGCCAAAGTTGTAGTTAAAAAATTATTAAGTTACTTGCAACTGAGATAGATGTTTTTGAATAGTACCAGAGGGGCCGAGCTTTGCTCGGGAAGGCCAGTCAGTTTTTTTAGATGACTTGGAGTAATATTTCACCACTATCCCCTACTGATAATTGGATTTTTATAACTTATTTGCCTCTTTTCTACATTTTTAAGGTCACTCCAGTTATTATTCATAGCTCAATGACCCATTGATTTATTTTACTACTCTATATATGTGATCTTCACTCAACAGTTTAAATCACTGCTCTCAGGAAAATACATGTTAATAATTATAAACAACATTAGTATTGCTTTGACAGTTCATTGATTGATTATAAACAGCTGTTACGTTACAATTGTTTTGATTTTAAACTCCACAAGCCCAATGTTAATTTTTTAACTTTTCATTTTTGTTTTAGCGAATCTCTCCTCTAGGGAAGAAAGCTATTAATGTATTAATGTATCATGGTAAGACTTAAGCCCAAGACCATGATAACTTTTCATTTAGAGGTCCCCAGATGCCAAAAACACCATTCGGTAAAATTTGTATATATATATTTGTGTGTGTGTGTGTGTGTGTGTGTGTGTGTGTGTGTGTGTCTGTAAGCACGATAACTCGTAAAAAAGGTCTGATCTTAATGAAATTTGGCACAAATTTATAAAGTACCACTTATTTGAATAAGTTCGAAAACCAGACGAATCGCACCATCCGAAGGGGGGGGGGGGGTTTGGGGTTTTCACATTTAATTTTCATTTTCTTATGGAGAATAAATACAATGTAATATCTCGCTTATTTATGAATAGGCTTTGATGAAAGTTGGTAAGTGGCTTCATGACTTAGTGAAGTACCAATTTCAATTTGCTGAGTATGCAGGTTTGCTGCAACGGGTGGATTTTTACATTATTTGATTTTTCCTGGAGATGAGACCTGTCTAGAACTTATTTTTATCCCAGAAATGAGTTATTTCCAACATTTGGAGGAAATCGTTGGTGCCATTATTGAGATCAGTGTCGCAAGCAAACACGGATGCACGCACGCAAACCTTACTTATATTAGAGTGTAGGATAGTGATCATTTTCACAAGTTGTGCATATAGAGTCAGCAAGAGGGAACCAGGCGATAAATTGACTGTGGAGTAGTTAATCGAAATTGGCTTTTCTTTTAAGATGATTAGGATGAAAATTTGGAATATAAATTTACTGTCGTAGTTGGTTGTGCTGTGGTTGCAGTTTGAACATTTGTGGTTAATTTTATTGAGTGCCTGAATTGAAATTCCAGGGGTTGATGTTTCGAAATAAGGCAATTTAAAAATTCCGCACAGTCTTGTTGTTCAATTGTATTAAATGGTGGTCCCAGTTGATTTATAATATCTATACAATTAAAATCTGGTAATTTCTTCGGTAGGATATTACGATTTTTTTAGTGGAGCATTGGTGTCATAATTGTTTGTTAACGTCACGTTTGTTGGCAGTTGAAAATACATTGTAAAACTAAATTTGCATAGCATGACACGACATAAACCTTTTTGAAACCGAGATTTCCCAGTTTGTCTATATTATTAGTAATGTCTTGAATGGCTCTTAATTTATTATTATGAATTTTCCAGATTTGACCAGGGATTTTTTCTTGAGATTTTATTCCAATTTTTAATTGTTTTAATTCTGGTCGGTACTCACTCCTTAGCCTATTATTTTCGGATACAGCTGATGCTTGTGCCTTAACATTTTGAGGGCCAAAGTTTAGAATTAATAGACCAGAGAGTGAAGTCACGCGAGATAAAGGCTACATATGTTTGTCCACATGAAAATGTATATATAATGTATGTATGTATAATGACGCATAACCAGCATCAACAATACAACTGTTGAGCGTTAATCCCTGACTTTTGTGAATTGTAATTGCATATTATGCTACTGCAATCGGAAACTGGTCTCGGAAAACGAATGCTCCAGGAATTACTTCAAATTTTGTAGGCGATCTTTGAATTTCAATATCTCTGTCTTTAAAAGTTATAATAATGTTTTCGATTGCATCATGAGCGTCTTTAGTAAAGTCTTTTACAACACCCACTGAACCATTAATTAAGCCAATTTTGGTGACAAGAGTATTTATGCGAAACTATTATGTATTATATTATCGTTTGTGTGTTATTTGAAAACCCTTAACGGCTAGATGTGACTTTTGTGGTTTTTGAAAACGTCCTCCTTCAGGCCTTAGCCTCCTAAGCTCTCAAAGTTGCAATGTTAAAATTATGGCAAAATTAAAATAAATTTAAATTGAACATATAACAGCTGTTAATACTGACAAAACACAGTAAAGAAGCAAGAACACCGTTTTAAAGCTAACCTCTAGAACGGACTTTTAAATTATTGCAAATGTGCTTATTGAGTCACTTTATTTAGTGAGAATATGCTCGTTCATTTTGAAGATGAGCTCGGTCGCTTGGCTCACTCGCCTCCAGGTTGAGCTCGTTCGCTACACTCACTCGCCTATTTATATAGATAGAACTAACTTCGGCATCGACAAAAGAACTTTCTCAAGTGCCATTCAAGTAGATTTTGTATTTCCATAATGAACATATGTTTATGCCTTTTAAGTATGTTTAGATATAATCTATATAACAGCTGTTTGGTGTAACTAGCTTATATAACTAAATAACATACTAACCCGACTTTGTTTTTAGATTTCATATTATGTTTATTGCATATTATGTTGTGTTCGATGTATTATAGTATGTATAGCTTAAACGAATTAAAATATTTTCATTACCTCTATACCCTTTTGTTTGGTTAAATTCACTCAATGATTTAATTTGAATTTACAAGCCAGCTGATCAGATTTGTTTTGGAACACATGCGATACTTGGATTTTTGTTTACGTAGTAAATTTAAACAAAGCAGACATCAAATTCAGTAACAATTTTGAAAGTGGAAATTAATATCATTTGTTTTAAAATATTGCGTTTGCAAACTTACAATTTAGTGTCAAAAGTGAAATATGTGAGTAAAAACAGAAGTCTGTGCGAAATTTCGTTGTTTGATGAGAAATAAAGTTCTTAAGCTTAATGAACAAAATGAAGTGGAAAATTTGTGAAAAGTGCCAAAACTACAAGATTTAGGCTACTTTTATACGTTAATTTCTCGCTTCTCAGACCTTTCTTAAACCAACTGTTGTGATTTTTCGTGTTTAGTGAAAGGGTTTACCATATAAATGCAGTGCCAGATTCACTTAAGGCTGTAATACGCTAATTTGAGAAGTAAAAATTGTCTCATTCTGCTTCGTGTTAGTATAGCACGGGTCGTGTGGTGGACTTGGCGACGTGACACGACCGTGCCACTAGATAATATAAAAGTGGTCACAGGTTATTTTGAAGTGTACAATAAACTTTACATGTATTTTATATTCAAAAATTCTAGTGTTTTTAGCGAATTTCCCCTATAGGGAAGAAGCTATTACCGTAGGCCTCATGGTAAGACTTAAGCCCGAGACCATGATAACTTTTTGTTTCGAGGACCTTACAGATGCCAAAAACACTATTCGTTCAAATTTATATACATGTATAAGTATGTATGTGTCCGTGAATGCGATAACTTGAGTAAAAAACGTCCGATTTTGATGAAATTTGGCTCAAATGTGTAAAATGACATTCTTGACTTTAAGTTCGAAAACCAGAAAAATCAGACTATGGGAAGGGGGGTTTAAATTTTCCAAAAATCAGTGTTTTGCATTTTTCACCGTAAAATTTTTAAAACACTTAATTTTGGTTTTGACTATGTTATAGAGGCAAAAAAACAAATAATATGGTATTTTGAATTATTAACCTAGGTTAAGTGGTTGCGGAGAAAATCCTAAAAACCTACTCATAAAATCTCCCATGTTAATCTTATGGGAAAAAGGCTTTTAGATTTTTCTCAGATAGTTTTAATGTATACTTCACATTTGCTTTTACCAATCTTTTCAGTTCCACAAAAAAATCATTTTGGTGTTTAAATTGTGGTTCTATGCCCAACCGATGCAGAGATATTCAAAGTGCTAAACACAGTACGTTGTTCAATGTGATCTTATGGAGAATAAATAAAATTTGATATCTCGATTATTTATGAATGTATGTTGATGAAACTTGGTATGTGGCTTCACCTAGTCCTGGTGTATTGATGTTTGCAAAAAAAATTGATTTTTTGTTGATTATTCCCGTAGCAGCAAACCTGCGTACTCAGCCCCCATGTTATTCTTATGGAGAATAACTAAAATATTATATAGCGCTTATTTATGATTGAATATTGATGAAACTTGGTATGTGGCTTCGCCTAGTTAAATTCTATTTATATTTCCATAAAAACCAACTTTTTGTGTTCCTTGATTCAGTAAACCTACCTACTCATTACCAATGTTATTCTTATGGAGAATAATTAAAATCGCTTATTTCAATATATTTTTATGAAACTTGGTTTCCGGCTTTATGTGGTATTAAGACATATATTATGCACTGGAAATTCGCTGAGTACGCAGGTTTGCTGCGTCGGGGGTATTTTGTTATATTTTTACAACCAAACTATAGTTTTTTTCAAAGAAAACCAGATTTTTGAGAAATGAAAAGTTTGGTATATGTTACTACTGTAATTTATGAATTTGTCTCTGAATTTGTATAAATAACATAGAAAACTATTTAACATTTTAAATTATTGTTTGCAATTTAATTGTTTTTAATAAAGTCATGTGACGTATCAAAGTAAATCACAGTTTATCAAAAGTGGGAGATCTGGATTGGACAAATATATTTGTAGGAGCTCAGAAATAAACAGTATCCCGGTAATACCACTGCTATTTTGTAACAAAATAAAAATGAGATCAGTTTCTAACAACCCTTTTACAAATATTTAAAATTATGTAAAACATGATGAATGTTTATATTCAATATTTCGAGATTCACACTAGTGACTTTCAGCTTTTCCGTTTGTGTTATGTTTTTTGTAACAGACCCAGTAATAAATGCATAGTTACTATTATTAAGTTTTCTACGATGAAATTTAACTAAATATAAGTTTACAAAATTGTTTTTATTTAGTTGCTAAATTTAACTGTATAGAGCAAAAGGAATCCTTTGATTTTCAAACAAAAAATACGAGCATTTTTAAAACACATTAAATACAATTTCGCTTCAGTCAAAAATCAGTTCCACGAGCGAGCGGTCAGCGGAAGGAAGTCACAGTGGCGCCATGGTGGGGGTGGCGATCCGAGCAACTAACTACGGCACGGCGGGCAAGGTAATAACAGAAAGCATGGCCATGCTCGACCCTTGACCCCGGAATGTTGACGGGAAAGTCAATTCTTTCAATCTTCTCATGCGCGGAGCCCGTGACTGGGCTGACCCACCGGACCAATGGGCTCAATGTGGATTGTAGGGCATGGGGGATACCGAATTTAATTTGTTTGTTTTATTTCGGTGTTTGTTTTTTAATGCAAACTGTGATTGCGTCAACGTGGACTTCGGAATTTCATATTTTGACTGTCGCCATTCGGGAGTCGGGAGACACTGAAATAGCCCTTCAAAAGGCTGTACCTCATTTTACAACTAGTGAGTATAAAATTGGCCGGTTGGCTCCATTAGAAACGGGTAGATGAGTGGAATTTCACGGTGATGATAACGTATGAAGGGGAAAGGTAGAGGCGAACCACTCACACTCGCACAAGCACACACTCTTGCAGAGAGCGAGATCTGCGTGTATACAGTACTTAATGACTGTCCGGAAACCAAGATCGGCTTCCGTTATCACTCTCACCGGAGTGCTGACCCCTGTACCGCTCTCCGTCGTTGAATCTTACGGCGAGTTTTACTTTCGTTCAAGGCCAGAAACCTGTCGGAAGAACACTACGCGGTGTGGCAACATCGTCTTCCGTCTTTTCCTGCAATCTTACAAATCGTTGTGATTTAGCGAATTAGCGTTGACACGTGGTAGAGGTAGAATGCGAAAGTTAAAGTTTGGAAGTGATTGTTGCGTCGTGACGCACAGAAAAAGTAATAATTGATCGATTTTAGGGGTAATGGTTAGTAAATACTTATCGGCAGAAGATTATAACGTCAAATCTCTAATTCGACTCCCAAACCAAATGTATTTACAAATCGAGAGAGAAGTTACGCTTACAGTACGCTAATATTCATTGTATGGTACAAAACTCAATTATTGTTTTCTATTGTGAATAACCCAATGAATAAACATAACACAGTGGCATTGCAGCTCCCTGCTGAATTTCAGCTTAAACCCCTTGTTCTAATGCAAGTAAATGTTAGGCATGCGCTAAGTTAAGTGATTATCCTCTCTAACGATAGAGAGATTAAAATATTACTGTCCAAGCGACACAAGCATGAACAGCCTCATCAATATTACGATTCGTTAAAACTATATGAAACCAGGGCCGTATTTCCCTAAGTGCGCACGGGGCGAGCCCACGGAGGGACCCCACGGGCCACTAAGGGAAACCTTACGAGGCAGTGTTCTGAAAAAGTTGATTATTTCTCAACTGACAATAATACAAATAATTTTAAGTTGTAAAAGATTTACTGACAAAATAAGTCTCAAAGCCAAAGTCATACACCAATTTTTATTATTTTGAATACTGTGTGCGGATTTGATGAATTTGCCCTAATCCAGTAACAGGAATAGGCCAGGTAAGATTTGAAATGCAACTACTGACGGTATTGTAGAGCACCTTATTTTGCTGATTATAAGTTGTAGATGTTGTAATAGATGACCTTGATCTTGAGCAATAATTTTTTAGCCTGTTCCCTAACCCCATAAATTGTTTAACATCCACCATGCTTTGGTGTACATGGAAGTTGCAGATTCTGTTCAAACCAATTTAAGTTAAATTTTTTGTTCTTGTTGCTCTAAACTCAATATGATATATTATAAAATATTAGAAATAAAAAGCCAAACAGAAAGTATCAAATAATAGTATCAAAATTATACTCTTACGAAAGTCAGTTAACGAATAGAACACTGAGTAGTCTGAAGTGTTTGAGGTTATCCTAGATATGATATGATAATAATATGAAAATAATAGTGATAGGGTAGCTTGTAGCCTCTTTTTTTAGTATTATATTTCTAAATTTGATAATAGTTTTGAGGTTTGTTTGTTTTTTAATCAATTTATAATCAATACAATCAGCACTGCCCTGGTCTCAATGAGGGTTACGGGATGTACGCTTATCATTGTTGCCAACTCTGAATTCTCCGAATACCCCCCCCCCCCCCAACATCCGGTTTAAAATAACGTAGGAAGAAGCGAGAGTTAATGATGAAAATTACCACTTCATTGTGTCATCAGTACGTAAAACTTAACATTAAAATAATGTACAATGTAAAATAATGAATCGCCTACAATATAACTGACTTTTTACTACAGTTCAAAATATTTAAATCTCTTTAAGAATATTTGTGTGAGTGATAACACAAATGCATCAGCAAAAAAATATTTTTTAAAGAATAAACTTTCAAAAAGTTACCTTTGAATTTACATTAAACCAGAGTGATTAAAATCTTTAGCATCCTGAGTATAGAAAATGATACTCTACGTTGCCTTGACTTTAATAAAATAATTTGTCAGCCAATAAATGCAGAAAGAAGTTTTTACTGTCCATACTGCATGAAATACTATTTAGTAAAGTCTATCCAGCAGTATGTTGGCAAAAAAACTTTAGAAGAGTTCCTAATCAATGTGTATTGAATTCAAACATATTTATTTCATATATTCTATGGTTTGTTTGTGTTTAATTATTTTAGTAGGCTACAATAATGTTTGTGGTAAAGCAACTACACGAGATTATTATATTTGTTTATAAATTTGTGTTGTTCTTTAATTATTCAAAAAGTTTGTTATTGCAACATAACTGAATATATTATTAGCTTTTTGGATAAAGGCTTAAGAGAGTTAAAACCATATTAAATATTTTAAGGACAATTAAACTCAACATCTTTATTTTGTGAGTTATTGAAGTTTTGATTATAAATTAAAATTTGTTATTTATTTGTATATTTGGTTTATTTATGAAAGACTAGAATGTTAAAAGTAATAAGGTTATACGGAATTGAAAAAATGACTTTCGTATGTACAATTTCGTATGTAGTCATGTGGCTACATACATGACTATATTTATGTTAGGGGGCCCAATTTCAATGTTATTATATTTTTATTTTTTGCATATTGAACCAAAATAAACTAAATTTATGATTTATGGAAACGATTTTATCATGCGATAAAGTGATTTTGGCGAGCTCACATTACTAGTGCTTTCTCGCGGAAACTGCACCAAGTACGATCTACGTTGCCGACATGGTGACGTCCAGTCTATTTTTTCTATGGTATGTGGCTTCTACCTGCTTCGCTGCTTCTCCTTGGGGTTAACGTTCAAAGCCCCGACCTTCCTCATCAGATTACCCGAAATAGTTGATTTATGGTTCATAACTAAAGAGCATTTTCAGTGAGCAGAATTTAGATATCACAAATAGTTTACCCATAAAAACTGTATATATTGAATATTTTAGAATTTTATTTGGTGACTATTATTTTTTATATAGAAATTTTGCTCAGTTAATCGCAAAGTATTTTCCATGAATCAACGAATTCGGATAATCCGTTGAGGAGGGACGGGCTTTGAAAGTTAAAATTGGCCTTATGGGGGAAGCAGGTAGGTAGCCACATTTTCGTGACTGCAACCCACTCTCAAGCAATGGTAACACAAATACTAAGAAATTCAGGTTTAATGTTAAAATTCACACACTTTGTTTGCCGTTTGGAGCGTTGTCGGAGAAGTTCTGAACTCAAACAAAAGGTACCGTGAGCCGTGCAGGGATCAGCTGACGTATCCATGGCTAACTTGATTCTTGATCAATATTGTTTGTGGGTTCACTGCCTTATGGAGTGATAAGAGTATGGAACGGGAAAGTGTTGCACTAAATCATATTGGTCTTTTACACATTTATTTATTAAAGTTCTGACTGGTCCTGACGAATATTCAGTAATAACTTGTTCTAAAAAAATTAAATAAGGATATATATATAGTTTAAAATCATATTTTCCTCCTTGGTCAAAATTATAAGGAGGCCAACCTTATACCACACCCTATAACATATACTGTGAGTATATTTTAATATTAGCTCGGATAATGTTATTTAATATATTTTTAGCGAATTTCCCCTATAGGGAAGAAGCTATTACCGTAGTCGGTATGGTAAGACCTAAGCCTGGGACCATGATAACTTTTCGATTTGACGTCCCCAGACCCCAAAAACATCATTCGTTCGAAACTATATATATATATATGGTATGTGTGTGTGTGTGTGTCTGTGAGCACGATAACTATCATAAAAATGATCCGATTTTGATTAAATTTGGTATAAACGTGTAAAGCAACATTTATGACTTTTAAGTTCGAAAACCAGCCAGATCGCTCCATCTAAAGGGGTATTTTGGGGGGGGTTTTGTACCTCAAATTTTTTTTTTAATTTTTTACATATAATTTTTGAAAAAATATAATTTTAGTTTTTACCTTTGGGTTTAGCTTAAAAAACACACAATTTGGTATTTTGATCATTTCTCTACGTCAATTGGTTACCGAGATATTGAAAGTGCTAAACACAGTACGTTGTCTAATGTTATTCTTATGGAGGAAAAGACAAATTTTATATCTCGCTTATTTATGAACGTACACTGACGAAACTTGGTATATGGCTTCATCTGGTTGTCGTCTATTGATATTTGTTCAAAAATATTTTTTTTGCCAAAGGCTCTCGTAGCAGCAAACCTGCGTACTCAGCCCCGTGTTATTCTTATGGATAATAATTAAGTGCTATGTCTCCCTTAATTATGAACATAAATTAATCAAAACTGGTATATCACTTCACCTAGTTGAGTTATATTGATATTAGCATAAAAACCAATTTATTGTATTCGTTGATGCAGCAAATCTGCGTATTCAGCTCCAATGTTATTCTTATGGAGAATAATTAAAATTGTATATATCGCTTATTTGTGAATATATTTTTATGAAACTTGGTAAGTGGCTTTATGTAGTATTAAGACATTTATATCTCTATTGGAAATTCGCTGAGTATGCAAGGTTTGCTGCGACGGGGGTATTTTACTCTTAGATTAGTATTTATTATTTTTATTTTATTTTTACTTTTAGTTATAATGTACATCGATATAATGTTTTATTCGAGGCCAGATCATAATTTGTATACTCGCATGATAAATACACTCCCTACAATACTGTGTTTTATATTAACTCACCCCCATGCCCTTCGGCAAATAAATGCGTCCTACATTTGTTCTGATTAAGCTTCTTCAGCAGGAGGTTCAAGAATTGAAAAATAAATACGAATTGACAACTGGACACTCGGCTGGAGACGGCTAGAAAGCCGATTGATAAAAACCTCAACCCCACGAAAGTTCATATTTTGTTTTTAAAAAAATCTGAAAGTTAACATTGGACATTGGTTTAACATTGGACTCGAATAAAAATAACAGAATCCTGACGGTTGTGAATAAATAGCCAGTGAACTGTCAAAGTATCACTTACACATGGTAAAGTGATTTATTGAAAAACAGTGACTAGAACTATCGAATAAAGATTAAATATAGATATCTTTTTCACCCAGAATAATCAAATAACATCGAGTATGGTTCGGTCTCCCCGGTACTTTTCCACAAAAAACGAGAAACAAATCTTTGGTTTTAAACTCAACGCTTTCGCTGAACTCAGTTTTAGATCAAATTGGATAATCCACTAATACTATGCCCAATGAGGGTTAGTGGGGTGTGTTGGTGGTAATGTAATCTGGATACATGCTGAGTAGGTTATGATACAAATGAACGGAATCTAATATAAAACAACCTCTCCGAATTTTCCCTATGACACTTGAATCCCAGGAGCATTTTGTCTGATCTAAATTTTGGACTTCGATTAAACATATTAGGCTCCAAACACTCCCGGAAATACTTTCGGGAAATTTATAACTATTCCGGAATTGCTCTTCTCCCTAAAGAAGAAAGTGTTATTCAGTCTGCCACAGTTCATTTTTTGGCCCTAGAGTGGACACGCGTCCCCCGTCCCCCGTCCTCCTCGATGGTCCGAGTTTCGTGGTCACTGCGATTTCCCGCCGCGGTTAACCGATGGTTTCCCTTGTCCAAGATCTGGGCTACTTCTTGCTCCTTGGCCTCCGATTACCTCGTATGTCCTCCAAGGACAAATGAAAGTAAAGGTTGATAGCCGAGAGAGTAGTGAAGTTGAAACGCTAAGAGGCACGCGTGTCATAAGTTACAGTACTTGTCTTTCAAAAATATTTACAAATGGAGTATAAATCCATTTGTCCCAAATTTCAAAATTATGTATATTATGTATCGCATTTTATGTCATCTTAGCTTGTTAGCGAATGATAACTTTCCGACCATGATAACTTTTCGTTTTGAGGTCCCCAGATGCCAAAAGAAGGGAAGGGAAGGGGGTTTTATGGGGGTTTACAATTACCCAAAAATCGGTTTTTTGCAAATTTGACCCCAAAATGTTAAAAACTCTCAATTTTGGTTATAGCCATTTTATAGAGCTTAAACAAACAAATAATTTAGTACCTTGAATCATTAACCTAGGTTAAGTGGTTGCGGAGAAAATCCAAAAAAAGTCTCCCATGTTAATCTTATAGGAAAAAGGTTTTTAGATTTTTCTCAGATAGTTTTAATAAAAACTTCACATTTCTGTTTATTAACTTGTTTATCTCAACAAAACAAACATTTTGGTGTTTTAATCGTTGTTCTACGTCCAACCGTTGCAGAGATATTCAAAGTGCTAAACAAGTACGTTGTCCAATGTTATCCTTATGGAGAATAAATAAAATTCTATATCTCGATTATTTATGAATGTATATTGATGAAACTTGGTATGTGGCTTCAACTAGTTGTGGTATATTGATATAAGCACAAAAATAAAAGTTTTTTATTGATAGTCCCCGTAGTAGCAAACCTGCATACTCGGCCCCCATGTTATTCATATGGAGAATAAGTAAAGTTGTATATCTCCCTTAATTATAACTTACATTAAGAGAACTTGGTATGTAGCTTCACCTGGTTCAGTTGTATTGATAATTGCAAAAAAACACATTACATATCTTCCTCGTTGCAGCAAACCTGCGTCCTCAGCCCTATGATATTCTTATGGAGAATAAATAAAATGCTATATATCACTTATTTATGGATGTATTTTTGTGAAACTTGGTAAATAGCTCTATGTAGTAGTGAGTCACATATATATGCATTGGAAATTCGCTGAGTTCGCAGGTTTGCTGCGACGGGTGTATTTTTTGTCAATTTAGTTAGCATAATGTACTACCAATGTTTTAATTATTCATTATTTTGAGGGTGCATGAGCCCGAGAACCTTCCTCAAAACCCTCTCTATCCTTCAGTGTACTAACCATCTTCACCCGATGGTAGGATTATCAAACAGAAACTGTGTGTAGCGGCTTCAATTTGAAGAAAGTAGCCGAGCAGTAAAATCTCTGTCCGGAGGGTGATCCTGATTCTGCGTGTAATCGTAATCCTCGCCGCTCGGGGATGTGTGTCAGTAGCCGTCGAGTCACCCTCGTCACCGGCCGGCGACCCAGGGCCCGCGGGGGAATCTGGGAGGCGTCACTGTCACTGGTTGGTGGAAATAACTTTATCAACACTGAGGTTGATTTGGATCCGAGATAGAGGTTACGAGTTGGATTCCCGGGGTGCCCACATGTATGAAACGTTTATAAAACACCACTGGCGTAGACAAGTGGATAAAACTCAGAAGCAGTTAGCTAAGCTAGCAAATTTGAGGGTAAGTTATTTAAGAAATGATTGCAGATATTTTTTATCTTTTTTTACTAATCAGAAAAAAAAATCTGAGGGTAAGTTAGAGAACACATAATGAAACTACATCTTCAATAGACTTGTGAATGACTGTTATTTTTATTCATCAAAATTAATTATCTATTTCCTTCAAAACTATTTTAAAATATCTGTTTTATATGTGTTTGGCAATACCATGAAAATAAAACGAAGTTGATAGATAATTCAACAAAACAATAAACAGGTCAACTTATCCCGAAGCACGAAGTATACACCCAGACAACAATTTAACCTTAAAAAATGTTTTGCCAACATTAACATTGCAACACTAAAACATTTGTATACCCTTATAATTAAAAACGGAAAACTCTTTTAAAAAGGGTTCAAACATCTTTCTAGTTGACAAAAACAAGGTTTCTTTAACCTTTTTGAAACGTTTTTTCAATAAAATGTAAATGTTTATGAAAGGGTTCTAAAGTGAACATAACCTTAAAACACCTTTTAAAAAGGTTTCAGCAATTGTGTTGCAGTAAAAACTTGAAAATGTCCCAGTGCATTTTTGTTTAGAAACTGTTTTTCAAGGATTTTTTCGTCTATTAGTTGTGTTTTTAGCGAATTTCCCCAATAGGGAAGAAGCTATTACCGTAGTCGGCATGGTAAGACCTAGGCCCGGGACCATGATAACTTTTAGTTTTGAGGTCCCCAGACCCCAAAAACACCATTCGTTCGAAACTGTATATATATATATATATATATATATATATATATATGTGTGTGTGTGTGTGTGTGTGTGTGTGTGTGTGTGTGTGTGTGTGTGTGTCCGTGAGCACGATAACTCTCGTAAAAATTATCTGATTTTGATGAAATTTGGTATAAACGTGTAAAGCAACATTTATGACTTAAAGTTCGAAAACCAGCCAGATCGCTCCATTTAAAAGGGTATTTTGGGGGGGTTTTGTACCTCAAATTTTTTTTAATTTTTTACATATAATTTTGGAAAAAATATAATTTTATTTTTTACCTTTGGGTTTAGCTTAAAAAACACACAATTTGGTATTTTGATCATTTCTCTACGCCAATTGGGTACCGATATATTGAAAGTGCTAAACACAGTACGTTGTCTAATGTTATTCTTAAGGAGGAAAATAAAAATTTTATATCTCGCTTATTTGTGAACGTATACTGACGAAACTTGGTATACGGCTTCATCTGGTTGTGAACCATTGATATTTGCTCAAAAAAACAATTTTTTTACCAAAGGCTCCCGTAGCAGCAAACCTGCGTACTCAGCCCCATGTTATTCTTAGGGAGAATAAGTAACGTGTTATCTCCCTTTATTATGAAAATAAATTAATGAAATTTGGTATGTGGCTTTACCTACATGAGTTATATTGATATTTGTATAAAACCCCATTTTTTATGTTCCTTGCTTCAGCAAACCTGCATACTCAGCCGCCATGTTATTCTTATGGAGAATAATTAAAATGTCATAAATCGTTTATTTATGAATGTATATTGATGAAACTTGATATATGACTTTATGTGGTATTAAGATACATAATATATATGCATTGGAAATTCGCTGAGTACGCAGGTTTGCTGCTACGGGGGTATTATTTTGTTATAACGATTTGTTTTCTAGCTTGAAACAATTATAAATGAGTAACCAATGAGTACCAATGAGTAGGACGCATTGAGTCCTACAACTTGTTTATACAGAGAGTGTGGCGCCGACGCGGCAAGAGACAGGCAGGCAATGTAGGTTTGTTTGACCAAGAGAAACTACCCTAGTCATAACTGGGACTGTGTCGTTTGTGATCCTGCCAAACACAGATAAGATGGGCTCACTCGTTCACTCGCAGGTTGGCCTCATTTTACTGATTTAAAATTGTATTACAAAACAATACCAATATGTAATAAACACTAAATACACAATATTAAGCTCAACAATTAATTAGAAGATTTCATTCACCATGAGAAGCTTATTAGACTTTTATTAAATCTAAAATTAGCTCTTAAAACCATCCAATAAATTAAATTTTAATTCTGGTTTATTTTACAGAATCAAAATTTAATTTATTTGATGATTGAAGTGTTATTTTAATTTAATATTTTGTTTATAAATTTGTATTGCAGAATACCTAAAGATAAAATTATATTATACAATTAAACCCGTTAAGATGTCCACTATACATCCGTTAAGATAAATTATAAAAAGACCTAACAAATCAAAAGTATTTGGTAGTTTTAGGCCATAGTATGTTTTAACTTGGAGCTACAGGCAAAATGTAATTTCAAATATGAAACTTTTTAAGTATTTTGTTGAGTAAAATTTGTTTAATAGTTTCCTATCTCTGATCAACCCCTCTCATTTACGTATAGTACGTATATGGCTTTACTGCAGAATATCCCTTATATGTAACCATTTATATTTCCTCAATCGATAATCGATATTTCGTTTTGTAGCCATATCGCTACATAGTTCATTACCTCCACGAATTTCAGCTCAGCCGTCCAGTGAAATATGAGAAATAATCCCATTCCTTATAAATATTTCAAACAATTTTCCACATAACACAGAGGGAAAGCCCCAGCTCACCCCGTGGGACCCACACGTCAATTAGCCAAATTGACAAAACACTTGATTATCCAAAGTGCACTCTCCTATGGAGGTCTTTGTTGGAAAACAAATAAACATACAGCCTCCTTCCCACGAGAAATTGACTAGGGAATACAACGCCGATATAATTAAATCTTTGATCTTTTGCCAGTGATAAATGATTGGCGCTTTCTCCGTAAAGTGTTGCAAACCGGTTTCGAGACGAGAGCGGATTAACAGGCAGTACAGGGGTATAGGGGGATCGCAGTCGTAGTCTGGGAGCAGAGATTCGTCCCCAGGCTACCGAGACCGCTCTTGACTGCCCCTTGGACAGCTTCCTGCCCCACTTGGCTATCCCGCCCGCAAACTGCCACTTACACTCCATCATTTGGGGGCCCGCCACCCGAAATTTGTTTGCTGGACGTGAAATTGAATTACGACGCGACGATCCGGGCGATGATAGCAAACCTGTGGTGTTATCTTTCAATTTGCGAGATCGTTTTTGTAGGTTGATGAAGTGTTGAGATCACATCCGAACTCTTTCTTTAATTATCGGATGGTTTGTTCGTTTTTAATCTCTCGCTGTAATATATCTCATTGAAAGTTGCAGGTAATTTATTACAGACAACATCTTAAATACTAAATATGTTTATCTCCTAGCATAATTTTCAAAACAATTAAACAATTAAACCGAAATAAGGATAGCAATAAAAGGGGATTTTTTATTTTAAAATAATTATGACCTGAATTGGCGTCAAAAGGATAATTTATATGAGTTGTAGAAAATGAGAGATTCGGAGTGCTTTTTAATTTGAATGTTATCATAATATAAGAACTCTTCTGTACTGTAAAAGGGTCTTGAAATAAGTCGCACAAATTCCTTTTTAAATTGTTCCAACACAATTCTTTACTGTATGTAGAAGGACATTCAAAAGTTTTTACCCTGCATATGTGGTTTACTCTCATATTATTTTCGCTTGTGAGCAGGCCCGAGCAGGCAGGTTGAAATGTCATGTCACGTTGTTGGGTGAAGTCGAATCTTAATAAGTTAATAAAGCAAAATTAACTCTGACATTCTGAAAGCCTGTGGAGAAAATTCTCCAGATCTTGACATTTTATTATAAAACACGTCCAAAGGAAAGGAAAGAAATGTAGTTTAATACAAAATTTGAGTGCGATACATTTTAAGAGGGTGACAAAGGGCGTGAAAAAATGTAACATCCATTTAACATTCATAATAATTATTACTGGGGAAGAGCGCGGAAAAGTTTAAAATTATTATGTGTTCGTAGAGTTCAAATAGATAATGCCATCCCAAGTTTGCTTGACAGTTTACTACTGTCTAAACTCAAAATCCGCGGTAAAAAGTATTCCGCATGATTCTTAAAAAAACTCCCAATTCATCCCTTGATCAGCTATGAAATATCCCCCAGAACATCCCTGATTCATCCTTGAGTTACTAAACATGTTTGTTCATATTAGCTTATGTATAATCAAGTGTCAATGTAAAAAATGAAAATAAAAATCCCTAAAGGGAAAACTCTGTAAACTGTCAAGCCGCCACTCTGGCTGTATGTTTTACCGAGTCGCTCGGACGAGTGAGTCATTTTACAATGTAAATAACAAATTTGAATAATACGAGCGAACTACCCATTTACACTCGTCCATTTTAATTCTCCTTCGCTTGCCTAGACTCGGTCAGTGTGGAGGCGGCTTCACTCACGAAATATTTGGCGTTTCTACCTGCTTCCCCCATAAGGCCAATGACAACTTTCAAACCCCGTCCCTCCTCAACAGATTATCCTATATTCTTAATGTATGGCCAATTTTAAAAATCAAAATAATATTAACAAATAATAATCGTTCAATATAATTCAAAATTACTCATTTTTACAAGTGAAGTGTTATATCAAAAATTCTGTTCACTGCCATAGGTATATTTTTGCCTTTTAAAATCGACCACAAGTCAACGATTTTGGATCATCGGTTGAGGAGGGGGGGAGGGGGGGCTTTGAATGTTAACGTTAACTTTATGGGAGAAACAGGTATAAAAACGAGAATTTTCACAAACTCTCTTAACACAAACTTCATTACCTCTCGGCACCTGTACATTCACAAATGCTTTAGTGGGGTTTCAATTGTTTCATTGGGCACGTTTTAATTCCAGTCAACTTGATGTAGTCTTAATTCGAACATCATGGTTAAGAATGTATAAATGACAGTAATTGATGATTAACTACGGGAAAACATCGACTACAGAAATTCGCTCTGGATCAATTGTGAAAGGGAATGCGTGGACGACAAAAACATAATTATCTGACGATTACATTGAACAGATCGTCGAGGGAGTGGCGAATCGTTAGCGTTAGGCGATCGTTAACCAGGTTCATTCATTCTGACTTTCTCTCTCGTTTCTTCACGTAAAATATCGGCATTAACGACAGCTTGCATTTAATTGTGGGAATATAATCTGGGGCCTGGATCTCACTTTCAATTGGACTTTTAAGGTAGAAGGGAAATGATCGATGATTTACTTCTGCAAAAAAAACTACATTCAAGGAATTTTACATGTGGTAAATATTGCAGTTTGAAAGTTCAACAAAAAGTGTTAAATGCCTGGTTACGGGTTTTTACAGGCACAGTCTTCGTGCGACACGTAATTAGATTTTCATCACTCTGTATTCGAAAATAGCCCATTACCATGCAGCTGAGATCTACGAACATGATCTATTTCCTTGTAACAAAACAAAAATCATCAGCTGACTTTGCCTGTCCTAAACATTTATTTTCCTGTCCCAAACAAAACTTTTGCTGTCCTAAACAATTGAAGTTCCCGTTTAGCTCAACATGAGTACCAATGTGATTTTGTTATTTGATTTGACAATTGTTGTTCAAACAGCTGACTTTAACACTAAAATGAATTGTAAAACCATGTTGTGTTTAATAATGGAAAATTAATATCAGATAATTTTGTTTAAAGTTTAGGGTGGTTATTTGCATCGTGGTGAAAAGTATCGTTCACTACTCGTCGCAAAATTCCTATTTCGGGGCTCGATAGCATTTTCCACGCTCGGCTTCGCCTCGCGCGTAAAATGCTAACTTGCCCCAAAACAGGTCACTTTCGTGACTAGTAGTAAAATATACTATTTTTGTTGCAAACATGTTTGATTAAATCTAATGATTTAAACTAGTCCAGTCAAAATAAACTCCCGTGCGTACAAAAGGTCATATAGTTCTAATTTTTTAGTATGTTTTTAGGACCTATACCACAAGTAAGAAAAGTAAGAAACCAAGTTTGCAGCTTCGAAAGACCTGTGTTTTTGTTATAGTAGCCAAAAACAATCAAATTGTTGCATTTTTCAGTTTTTGCTAAATATCTCGGAAAGTATGCCTCTAACAGAATATGTTGCCCATACCTTTCATAAACTCGATAAAATTTGCTAAAATTTGAGACGATAACGACTTCAGTACATCCATCATTTACTAGGATACAATACTTTAAAAGCTCAACCCCCATTAATTATCCTCCGTAAGAATAACATTGGGGCTGAGTCGCGGGTTTGCTGCAACTAGGAATAAAACAAATTGGTTTATATAAAAATATCAATATAACTCAACTAGGTGAAGCCACATACCAAGTTCTATTAATTTTCTTCATAATTAAGAGAGACATAACATTGTGACTATTCTCCTTAAGAATAACATGTGGGTTGAGAGCCCAGGTTTGCTGCAACGGTATCCATTGGTAAAAGACTTTGTTTGTGTGCAAAAAACGATTTACTACAACCAGATGAAGCCATACCCCAAGTTTTGTCAGTATATATTTATAAATAAGCGAGATATACATTTTTTCTTTTTTTTACAATGCGTCACAAAAAATGGACCATAACGAAAATGTTGATTTTTTGGAATTTTTTCAAGTTTTTAAATGATTGTATCTTAGTAAATAATGGACGTACTAAAGTCGTTATCGTCTCAAACGTTAGCAAATTTTGTTAAGTTTAAGAAACGATAGGGCAACATATTTTGTCAGAGGCATACTTTCGGAGATATTTAGCAAAAACTGGAAAAAGTGCATAGATTTGACTTTTTTTTACTACTACGCCAGTAGGACAGGTCTTTCGAAGCTGCAAACTTAGTTTCTTACCCGTGGTATCGGTCCTAACAACATCCCAACAAATTAGAACTACATGACCTTTTGCATGCAAGGACTCTTTTTAATGTCTAACTTGACTGGACTAAACATCACTTGAAACACGCACGGGATCAAAGAATGAAATCCGTGCGGTTGAATAATTTCCAGATGTTTAAGTAATTATTTTAAATACGTATTGTCTTTACTGTCAATATAAAAATTGAGCTGTTTGCAGTTTTCGTCAAGAAACTTACATATTATTCTTTGATCATATCACACGAACCCACTCTTATACTCTTGAGTGACGCCGGTTTGACATAGGAATTCCTGAACACAAAACAACTTTTTTATAAACCATCTGTTTTACTATATTAAGTTATTTAACGCACTGTCGGCTGCCTTAAAGGTACAAAAAGATGCAGACAGGTTTCCTATATAGTGGAGTCAAAGAGCTTCGGCCGACACGCTGCCACTACAGCGTTCTGAAATTTATTTCCCATAATAATAATGTATCCTATCCTATAGTATTATAATAGCCTACGTTAGGGTAGGAAACATCATTATTATGAGAATTGTTATGGGACATATCCTATCCTATACTCTAATATGAGTAAGGTTTGCTTGCGTACACCTCTATCTTGCAATACTGATCTCAAAAACTGTTCAAACGATTTTCTTCCAATGTTGGAATTAATTAATATCTGGGTTGTAGCACGATTAGAGACAGGTCATAACCCTGTGGGAAAATTCCAGAATGTTTTCCGAATAGGCCAAGGCGTGATAGTTCTACAGAATACAGAAAAATGCATAAACATAGTGAGAAAGTTGGAGAAAATTGTTTAAATCACAATTTCGAGTTAAAACACAAATATTGGAATGCGACCAGCTTTATTTTAATTTATTATCAACGGCAATGCGAATACATACATCATAAATTGATATAAGATGACAAGAGAAAAATAAATTAGAAATTCTTATGATCAACAAAAAATTATAAATAATTTATAAATAATAAACAATATAAACTCAATACAATAACAAAAATGTACTACAAAAGCAAAAACACTTTTAAAAAAATAGCAGCTTAAAAAAACCTGTGTGATTTGACTTGCTTATAAAACTGGAATCTGGTGAACAAGTGGAGCTGTTTTGGGGTCAGCTAGTTAAATAAAATGTATAGTAAATATGTCTTATTATATTACATTATGTTCCTCACTAGTTCCTCTTCCAATTCAAATTTACAATGCTTGACAAATGTTCCACTATCCATTATTTACAACTGATTACAGTTTAAGAAGCGTGTTTGAAGTAAGGTGTAATTTCCAGAGCACATATTTACTTTCCCTACCGAAGCCAGTTCTGTTTCCTCAGTTCCCAGACCAGTCCCCGTAACACACTTCGCGTGTCGGTGGACCGAGCTTGGCTAATGAGACGCCCGTACTTCCGCTCGACCCCCCGGCCGGTGTTTCACTTTCTTTGACAAGTTTGTTTTCAATTTTTGGTATTTATTTGTCCGTTACATTTTACCTCTGCGAGCAAACTATTGCTTTACAAGCGGTAACTTTATACTTTTTGACGTTTCCCTGTTATATCCTAACAAAATTGGATTGCAGTCGGAAGTGCAGATTGGGACAATCGAGAAATTTCATAAGGAATAAATGACGTTTGAACTAATTTTGCATTTAAGTTTTGTATGCATTTTGTAAGTGAACCTCACATCAATTTATGAAAAACCTACATTGCATCTAATAAATATTTGGCAATTTGGCGTCTGCATCAGTATGTTACGCAGAAGTATAAAACAGTGTGGGGTAATATACAACACTCAAATCTCCAAATTTGTCGTTAGCGTAGCATATAAATCAATTATCTGAATTCCAAACCCAACTATTCGGACTATGTTCCCTTTATAACATGAGTTACAAAATAATTCACTAGGAATATTAGTTGTCTGTAGAATCCTTAATAACTGAATAGTCATGTACTAGAAATGTATTTATAATCTGCCAGAAAGCAATGAGACCTGAGGCACTTCTGAAGTAGGCCCAGCCTGACGCAATGTGTTAAAAATACTCAGGTTAGAGTCCAAAATAGTATCCGAGGTTTTTAAGTGGGTAAGCTACGTATGATTATATCAGTCCCACACTCCAGGCTGGCCAACTGTGTATATAAAGCATTGCCCGCCTCTGTCTAAAAAACAAAAACAAAATGTAGGTATTTATACAAATCTTCACCCGGGAGGATTACTTTGACAAAATATTATCTCCTTCCTCAACTGATGAATCCACTCTAGCTTCGGACATCTGATGCCCTCCAAGGTAAAGATGAGCCTAAATCGCCTGGGATAAGATCAGCTAATGTGAGTGCTAGCGCGACGCCGCGGTGCCCATTGTCGGCGACCCCGTTGTTGGTTACCCAGTTCCCATCTGAACGTGCGGAAGTCCAGTTTCCACAGCACGGGAACCCGCGCTCACTTTTCGCATGTGTTCTTCCTCCGGTAAACGTGAGAAGAGCCTTGATACGGGGCTCACTTTCAGCCCCTGCACTTCTTATTGAACCTGTGGGTTGCAGACTTTGATCGGGGTTGCTGAAATATTGGAGTTATCGGTGAAGTATTTGGAAATGAGACTATGTTACTATGTCATGTTACTAACATGACATGAAGAGATTTGAAGAGTGAAGTTTCTGATGTAGCCTTGATACGAAGACCGGGTGTTTCTCAAATATCATCATGTACTAGCTCAACGAGTAAGGCAATCTCCGTGTTGATTGTGGAATCCAAACTGCATGATCCTGTTGAAAATTTAAGCAATTTGTATTGGACTGTTGGTATTTATAACAGATTTGTTCTTACCTCTCCAGATTTCTCTGAGAAGGCTCTTACCCTCACAGCAGAAACGAATGACATAAAATTGAGTTGGATTTCTTCAGTTCAAATCGTTAGCCAAATCTGACCTCCGATTAGCTGACACTAATTTTTTATCCACTCCAGAGGCACTTTTAACGTTTGGTATTTAACTTTTAAACCTTGGTCTAATTACTATCTAAGGTCAACCTGTCCTTATAAAGCATTATTAATTAATATTCTAAGAACAAATGGCAGCTTGGCAGCTGTGTCCAGTTTCAAACGTTCAAAAACAATATCAGATTTTGATCAGGATCGATTTGGCGAACCTCCTCTTACGGGGCGAGTACTACCAGCGTTTCAATTTATTCCTATCTCTTGAAGTATCAGTTAGAAGATGACATCACTCATCATTCATATTTGCCTTAAAATACTCCAAAGTTGCGATAGCGTCTTATACAGTAATTCAGTAATTTCGCTTCTTGATTCTACATAAGCAATGGGATGATATTCAAGGATATTCTACAGGATGATATTCCAGGGACAGTGTGCGAACAAATAGATGTTTCAACTCGGCAAACTCTAAATTAAATTCATGACGCACCAGTATTTCGCCATTATACAACATGATAAAATTAATTTGGACGAAAATTTAATATCGTAGTGGTAGACATTTTTATTCATTTTTGAACGGTATGAGAACGCGTGAAGATGGCGGGAATCCATCGGTCCCGTACAGCATAAATGTTGTTTGTTTATAATGCAATTCTAACAGAAGGTTTAACTGTTTTGTAACCTGATACGCTGAATCCAGCGGTGTAGCGCGGTCCAAAAAGTAACAAAGAGTTGTGATTTTGAATGAGAGAATGATAGGGCGGTGGAGCAGTCGGTGGACGGGAGCGGGTCACAGCTTTGTCAGACCGCCCACGCACGGCCGAGTGTATGGTGTCCCGGGGCGGTGACGCGATATGTACATGCATGAGAGACAGGAGTTCAGGATCACGGTCGTGAGAGTGAGCGGGTAGAGTCTGCGATCTCTCTCAGCAGAGGGTGACCCCCGCCAGAGCTGTAGCTACTTGTAACCGCTACAGCTCTTGGTGGTACCTATAGCTGTATATCGTACTGGTGCTTTTTTAATCATTTAAATTACCGTAATTCTTAGTAACTTTAATTTTGATATAAAGTAGTTCCGCTATAGTCCAAAGATCGTGACGTAATTCCGTATTCCTTAGCACCTGTAATATCACAGGCACTTTCCTGTAACATAAATAATAAACTAGTCCTGTTCTGGAATATGCCCTGCCTGATTAAAAGGAACATAATCTTTTAAACATTGTGTGTTTCTGGATGTTGGAAACCCTGTACTGACAGTTTTCGACTGCACTTTATAGCTCTGGATCTATAACTTTAAATATTCTTGAGGAATACCTATTTCTTCTGAAATTTGAGAAAATATCAGATATTGTGCGAATATAAATACCACAAATACACTCGATACAATGGACGATATTTTATATTTCCAGGCATTACAGAAGAAGACCCAGTCTGTACACTCTTAAGCATTACATACTTAAATATTTTAAATTACACTAATTCTAATAGGCCAATTCTGTTTGGCGAAAGCCATCAGTTTTAGCGAATTTCCCCTATAGGAAAGAAGCTATTACCGTAGGTCTCATGGCAAGACTTAAGCCCGAGACCATAATAACTTTTTGTTTTGAGGTCCCCAGATGCCAAAAACACTTTTCGTTCAAATTTATATATATATATCGCAATCGAAATCGAAATCGAAATATATATATATATATATATATATATATATATATATATATATGTGCCCGTAAATGCGTTAACTTGAGTAAAAAAAGCCCGATTTCGATGAAATTTGGCTCAAATGTGTAAAATGACATTTATGACTTTAAGGTAGAAAACCAGAAAAATCGGACCATAGGAAGGGGGGTTTATGGGGTTTTAAATTTTCCAAAAATAAGTTTTTTGCATTTTTCACCCTAAAATTAAAAAAAATGTAATTTTTGTTTTGAACATGTTATAGAGCTTAAAAAATATAGTATTTTGAATTATTAACCTAGGTTAAGTGGTTGCGGAGAAAATCCTAAAAACTTACTCATAAAATCTCCCATGTTAATCTTATGGGAAAAAGGTTTTTGGCTTTTCCTAAGTTAATTTTAATGTAAACTTCACATTTGCTTTTACCAATTTGTTTAGTTCCACAAAACAATCATTTTGGTGTTTAAATTATGATTCTACGCCCAACCGTTGCAGAGATATTCAAAGTGCTAAACACAGTACGTTGTTCAATGTTATCCTTATGGAGAATAAATCAAATTTGATATCTCGATTATTTATGAATGTATGTTGATGAAACTTGGGATGTGGCTCACGTAGTAGTGGTATATTGATATTTGCACAAAAAATTGATATGTTGTTGATTATTCCCGTAGCAGCAAACCTACGTACTCAGCCCCCATGTTATTCTTACGGAGAATAAGTAAAATGTAATGACTCCCTTATGAACATAATTTAATAAAACTTGGTGTGTAGCTTCATTTGGTTGAGTTATATTGATAATTACATAAAAACCCATGTTTTTTGTTCCTTTTTGCATCAAACCTGCTTACTCAGCCCCCATGTTATTCTTATGGAGAATAACTAAAATGTTATATAGTGCTTATTTATGATTGAATATTGATGAAACTTGGTATGTATCTTCGCCTAGTTAAATCCTATTTATATTTGCATTAAAACCAATTGTTTGTGTTCCTTGTTTTAGCAAACCTACGTACTCATTACCAATGTTATTCTTAGGGAGAAAAATTAAAATCGCTTATATGTGAATAAATTGTTGTGAAACTTGGTATGCGGCTTTATGTGGTATTAAGACATATATTATGCATTGGAAATTCGCTGAGTACGCAGGTTTGCTGTGACGGGAGTATTATCCTCTTATATTAAAGATGTAATATGTATACGTTATGCTCTAATCGTTGTGAGAGATCAAGCACTAAATCCGATAATCAAGAAGAAGTAAAAGATAGGAACATTTGTATTAGCACTAGTATTCTATAGTTCTCGTTTCGCCTGCGAATTACAGCATCGTGTGTGCTCCAGTGTGTACCTTTTAATAATCTCAAATTGAACTTTGATGGCCATTGCTCTGTTTCCCTGAAAATTCTTCTAAACGGGAATAGACTTTACGTTCGATTCAGTTGTATTAGCAACACTCCCACCAAATTTAAACTACATCGATCCAGCAGTTTGTGAGTTTCGGAGTATCAAACGACTTTCAGACATGTTAATGTACTAAGATAAAACCGTGGAGTAAATACATATAATAAAGCAGGAGTGGATCAGTAGCCTGGAGCTACCAACAGACAGGCGCAAGCGGCGCGGCCGGTGGTGCGGTGTAGCACTGTAATTTGTATAGCTTGTTGCTCACTGGCTTTCATTAGTGCTCGGTCTGCGGTTTGCCGCGTTTACACACAACATTACTCTAAGTGGTTAACTTGATGCTTATCCGCTCCGGTGCATTTAACGGAGGCGTTAAAACGCTCCAGTGTGTAGAGGGAAGTGCCGGACGGTAGTTAAGGAAGACACTCCTTACTTGAATTACTTGATTATTCCTGTATGGACCATCTACGTCACTTGCACCGCTGTCTATGTTTATATTGAATAAAAGGACGTGCAATATAATGTTGTTGTAGGTTGTTTTTTAGGGAGAGTAGGGAAAATGCATTTACGCACACAGGTGGCCAACCTGCAGTGGGAACTCTCACTAAAACATGTTTACTACCCGCTAAAAAACCCTCTACTCTTTAGGACTCCTGGGATTGTTTGTCACATTACTTCAGGCTAGGCCTAAATTTTGTTTAAGCCCGCTGGGCTTTCCGGTTTAGATCAGTATTTTTTTCTGAGTAGGATGCTCTGGACCAAACGTGACGACAAACTGTCCCAGTTGTCCTCACCCTCCATCGTCTTTTCACAGACCATGTCCAGACCGGAATGTTGTTGTAGTGGCGATACAAATAAATATTGTTATTGTTATCAGGAGACAGGTTGCTGAGCTTGTCTAATGTTCTGATGGTTGTGTGCCCTTACAACCTTCAGTGAGGTTAAGCACTCAAGGTTTACGGATGATCAGTATGGAGGCGGCATGATCTAGTGGCTAGAGCGCGTTACTTTGGTCCACATGGCCCGGGTTCGATCCCCGTCAATCACCTAGGTTGTTAGTTAAGTGCTAATGCCGCATCCCGGTGGTTCGGAATCCACCTTGTACACCTTATATAGAAGACTAAATGCCCTGCTGTGGTGAAGAGATGTAAGTTATATATTAGAGATATCCCACCACCTTGTAGGTCCACCTATCTAGAAAACTAAATGGATAGCCCCTGCTGTGGTGAAGAGATGTGCCTGATAGAGATATTCCATCACTATTAAAGCCAATAGATAAATTTAAATATCAATATAATATTGGATGAGTGAAGAAACCTAGTTGTAAATGTTACCAAATTATGTATAATGGTGTTTTAATCCTATACCTTAATATGAGTAAGGTTTGATTGCTTGCTTGGTTGCAACTCGATCTCAAAAATGCTCCAACGATTTCCTTCAAATGTTGGAAATAACTGTTTTCTGGATTAAAAACAAGTTTGGCAGGTCTCATCGTTAGTTATTTTAGGTCCCGTTTCATCCCAAGGAAAAAAATAACATTGGACTTATGGAGTTTAAAATCAAACGAATCATAACAGCTGTTCATAAACACCAGTGAATAACTGATGAAGTAACACTGACTGGCAAGGAGGTTTATTGGTGATACTGGAGAAAAAACTGATGAACAAAACTGTGTATCCTATCCTATCCTCTAATATGAGTAAGGTTTGCTTGCTTGCTTGCTTGCGACACTGATCTAAAAACGGCTCCAACGATTTCCTTCAAATGTTTGAAATAACTAATTTCTGGGGTAAAAATAAGTTCTAGGCAGGCCTCATCCCCAGGAAAAATCAAAAAATGTAAAAAAATCTCTATATATAATTCCGTAAGTCAAATTTTTGTAAAGAAATTGTGAGTGACTGGATGGCCGTAGAAGGATGGGAGGGGTATCATTTTAAAGGTCTTGACGTGAATTTTGAGGGAAAACTATTCATTTTTCTTATTTTTTTACCATAAATTCGCAACAGAATAAAACTTTTCCCATTAAAACAACATGGGGTTTAATTTGTTTACATCTTTTGAAATTAAAACAGCTGTGCCACAGAGTTAAATTAGCCTTTGATATTGATACCAGCTGTACTTATTCAGTTTGTTTACTTTTAAACTACAGCAATGTAATCAGTGCTTATTTATAAATGACCAATGAAGGTTGATAAAAAATTTATGTATTTTGGTTTTTTAGGGGCTTTTGCCCCTACAAGCCCCTAGTAAAATGAAAAGTTGAAAAAATTAACATTGGGCTTATGGAATTTCAAATCAAAACAAAAGAATTGTACAGCTGTTCATAAACCAGGGAACTGTCAAAAACTCATGTTGTTTATGGTTATTAACATGTGGTTTCCTGAGAGCAGAGGGTGAGCACTTTTTCGTCTACAACATTTAGAGGTTGTGACGTCACGACCAGAACCACCGAATCATCAACCAATTGTTTGTTTGTTTTATCGAATGAACTTTCAACTACGATTGTTATTGTTTTGTGGTGGAAAAGCATAAATGGTGATTCGATTAAAATTCAAGCAGATATAAGTTAAATCAAAAGTTGTGGATACAGTGTTAAATTGGATCTAAAAATTGATGTACGTGAACAAACAACTAGGTTGCAGTTCACGACAAAATTATAGTAACCTAACTTAACCTAACTCCGCAGAGCGCTGTATGGTGGCTGTTAAATGGATCTAAAAATGGATGTACGTGAACAAACAACTAGGTTGCAGTTCACGACAAAATTATAGTAACCTAACTTAACCTAACTCCGCAGAGCGCTGTATGGTGGCTGTTCGTTGTGCAACATAATTACAAATAAAGGGATTAGTATAAGTAAATAAAAGTCAAACCTAAAAAAGTTAACAAAAAAAGTGAGATTTAACCCCGAACAAATTAAAGTAATCTTTAAAACACATTTCAGATTTCAAAAAGTAAACATCAAAAGTAAGATTTGAACACGGGACCGCACGATCGTGGATCTGACGCCGTATCCACTGGGCTACCGAGGCCTGACGCTTTATCCGAAAGTTTCAATACATCAGGCAGTGAGCAACGATTCATTCGATAAAACAATCGGTTGGTCGGTTGATGATTCGGTGGTTCTGGTCGTTCCGTTTCATATTGTCGTGACGTCACAACCTCTAAATGTTGTAGACGAAAAAGTGATCACCAGAGCGGTGAGCATAGATAAAAAGATTTAAGTGAAGATTACATATGTAGAGTAGTAAAATAAATCAAGGGAACATTGAGCTATAATTAACAACTGGAGTGACCTAACAAATGTAGAAAAGAGTCAAATGAGTTAAACAAATCTGATTATCAGTATGGGTAAGTGGTGAAATATTACTCCAAGACATCTAAACAACCTGACTGGCTTTCCCCCGAGTAAAGCTCGGCCCCCAGGTACTATTAATAAAACACCACCTGAAGTGGCATTGAGCTATAATAACAACTGGAGTGATCTTAAAAATGGGGAAAATATTAAAATGAACGAAGCAAATCTGTTCGTTGTGGAAGGGGCCGTAGTGGATAAGAACGCGCAATTTCAGACTTAGCTATACTGATAATTTACCAGCAAGGCTCGGTCCTCTCGGTACTCACGACCAATAAAGAGTTGCTAATTAATTATTTGTATTGCAGGGAGGGGAGGGAAGCAGATTGGTTTAAACGTGTATTTTCACTGAGGTAAAAAGATTTGGAAATTTTGAATATATGACAGGCGATCGAGGCTCATGTTACCCTACAGCGTGATAGAATATGTTAACAAAGTAATATAGAACTCATAATTTGGTTTGATTGTATACTTCAGAATACTACTTAACTACTTTTTATGGCAATAGAGTTTGACATTGAGGAGCAACTAGACAAACTACCTCCTACAAGATTGTACGAATGAGCCGGCAATCTGGGCAACTTTCCTCGGTGGCGAGGGGCGAGCAGTTATCGCATGCAATGGAACTGGTCCCGGACCCGGGTAATTGACTGTCTCTGATCGGGAAAAGTGGGAATCTGGAGTCGGCCTGTGGCAGTGGAGCACCCACATCCTCCAGAGACCCACCGCGGGGTACAGGGGTAGTGGGTGGAGGGGGTAGGATAGGGGGTATACTTGTTGTTGTGAATAATTGCATGCGTGTTTTAGGGTCTGTTCTTTTTAAACTTCATTGATTCAGTTTGCAAAAATATCTCATCAGGTATGTGTTTTGAAAACTCTTTCCAAATTTACAGGCTGTGAAGTTTCATTATCACTAAATCACTGTCTAAGATGCAACTATGGCGTATTTTAAGACGAATATGAATGGATGATGAATGTAGAATGGGTGAGATGCCTTGTATAGCCTTGTTACTAACTAAAACCGACTGATCCTTTAGCCAGGATCATTAATTAATAGTCCAATGACATTGACATCGTACTATGGCATTCTTTTTCCTTTTAGCGAATTTCTCCTATAGGGAAGAAGCTATTACCGTAGTCGGCATGGTAAGATCTAACCCCGGAACATGATAACTTTTCGTTTTGAGGTTCCCAGACCCCAAAAACACTATTCGTTCGAAACTGTATATATATGTATATATATATATATATATATATATGTGTGTGCGTGTGTGTGTCCGTGAGCACGATAACTCTCGTACAAATGATCCGATTTTGATGAAATTTGGTATAAACTTGTAAAGCAACATTTATGACTTTAAGTTAAAAAACCAGCCAGATCGCTCCATCCGAAGGGGTATTTTGGGGGGTTTTGTACCCCAAAAATGGGTTTTTTGAATTTTTTACATATTTTTTATTTAGATTATTTTTACAATTTGGTATTTTGATCATTCCTCTACGTCAATTAGTTACCGAGATATTGAAAGTGCTAAACACAGTATCTCGCTTATTTATGAACGTATACTGACGAAACTTTGTATCATGGTTGTGGTCTTCTGGTTGTGGTCTATTGATATTTGCTAAAAAACTTTTTGCCAAAGGCTCCCGTAGCAGCAAACCTGCGTATTCAGCCCCCATGTTATTCTTACGGAGAATAATTAAATGCTATGTCTCCCTTAATTATGAACATAAATGAAGAATAACTGGTGTACGACTTCACCTAGTTGAGATATATTTATATTAGCATAAAAACCCATTTTTTATGTTCCTTGTTGCAGCAAACCTGCGTACTCAGCCCCAATTATATTCTTATGGAGAATAATTAAAATTTTATATACCGCTTATTTGTGAATATGTTTTTATGAAACTTGGTAAGTGGCTTTATGTAGTATTAAGACATCTTCATTGGAAATTCGCTGAGTATGCAGGTTTGCTGCGACGGGGGTATTTTATCTTATGCAGTTGCATAATGAATTAGTAAGAACACATTTGGTATTTAAATTGCAAAAGCTGACAAAGAACTATTTAAATAAAATCACATTCTGTTGTAAAACCCTTTTCAAAAATTACAAAATTTTAACTTTTCTCTCACACATTTTAAATATCCTGATCTTTTAAAACAATATAAACCCCAAGGGCATCAGAGCTATCTCAACCCTCGTTGCAATCTTAGGAGAAAAATGATGTGAACATTCTTTGTCATGAGATGTCCTTTTATCAAAAATCATACACCATATAACGGTATATAACTGTTTAAATCTCTATCAAGAGCAAAGTTAAAGACAGAAATAGCTTCGGAAAGCTTGTCAAACATGTCTTAACTGTGAAATGTTTTTATATAGTTAAGGGTTTTGTTAACTTAGAATATGATTTAGTTAAGTAATTTCCACTTGTGTTAATTCTATGACGCTATTATATAGTGTATGAACACTATGAAGATGATTGATTCTGATTCTTCCAGGTGAGGTTTTAAGGACTATAGAGTCCTCTTTCACACCCAAACCTGGTACGGACTTTTAGGTTCCGGCATTATTATCTAGGTGAAATGAGAAACCAACCAAACTCATCTCAGAATGGCCGGCCTGGGATTTAAACCGGGGACCTCCCGAATGTGACCACAGTGCTTCCTACGGCGGTTTTGTAGATTACTGAAAACAAAGTATAAATTGCAATATCCATCATCAGCTATTAACTAGTGCGTTCGCCCCTAATTCACCTCCCTCTGATCATGGATATCCGAAACTTCAGTGATGATCTACTTCGATGTTCTTGATCCGCCGGATAAAATCATCGGCAACCTACGTATATTCACATCTTGCTATGCTTTAAATGCTAAAATTCTGAAATCAGCATTCACTTCAATAGTTTTACAGTAAACTCTAAATTGTTTGCTCTAATCTAAAATATATGGATCATGTTTTATGAAGGACATCAACTCGGTTATTGGTCATAAAATTACTCGCTCGCTTAATCTGGACTCAACATCACAAAATATTTTTACTGTACAAAATATATCAAATACTCTCTCAATAAAACCGTTATTTTGGCTGTAATACAAACCTTTTACACTACAGACCTTTAAGGCACTACCTTAAAAAACATGTATTCCTATAAGCCTTATAAAATAATTCATGTAACGATAATTCTAAATTTAAAAGCTCAAAACGATTGAAACCAAAAATACCGAGGTCCAAGATGCGTGGGGCTTAGGGAGGTGACACTTAAGATTGCTAATGTATTCCAGAAAATGTTGATATTTTGGTGGTTACGTGGGGCGAGCGCCGAGTGGGGCGAGCGCCGAGTGGGGCAAGCACCGAGCGAACTTCCTGTGACAGCGCTTAACGAACCGGATTAATCAAATGTGTTTCTGTCCGTTCCATCTCGAATAAGAGTTCCACTCCAACAGACAAGATTTTTAGTTACAGGAGGCTGTAAGGGTAGAGGGAGGGGGGTGACCGTCTTTGCTTTTGTTGACTGGGAACCCCCGCCGTATTCTATACCGTCGGTAATGTTGGCACCTCAAGTCAGGCAAAAGACCATGTAACTGGCTTAAATTACCTTAGTTGTGCGGTATCTTAATTTTATTTTAAATTTTAAAGACAACCGACAGCTATACAACTATGACAAAAATATAACTTTAAAATTTAGACTGTCAATATAAGCGTAGCTTATTACACAGTATTTTTTTATTATTTTTTTAACACCGGCACAAAACAGTATAATTGAGCGAATTACGCTATCAACAACTGTACCATTGGAGCTGGCGTTTACTCTCGTCACTTCTGCTTCATTGACACCCTCACAAGATTTATGGCCTCGGCGCTCGCCCCACTCGGCGCTCGCAATACGACACCATTTTGGTTCAATCGTACCAATAAAGTAAACAGTTATCCCCAATAATTATAAAATCCCCTTAAATTAGTGAATCGGACCATAACGGCACAATTTTATTTCACTACGTTATCTCAGACCGAAGCTGACTGGAACTAAACAAGTATGAAATTAAAAGAGCCAGAGGGAGTAAATCACGTGAGACGTGGGACTTGCGAGTGACAGGTTAATATGTAGAAACTATAAGAAAGAAACGGCTCGCTTTCCTCGCAACAGGCGCCACCACAACACCTCGAGCCTGGGAAGAAAGTCAAGTGTCAAACCGTTTTGTTAAATAATATCCCCTTTGGGACGAGCAATTGAATTGCCAATTAATTGAACACTGGCGAGTATTGTAGCCGGGAGAATGGGTTCATTCGGAGATGAGATTATTTTGAACTACAGCTGAGCTCTATGGAGTTTCACTATCCTGTCTACAATGGGGGCTTTAGTTGATTGAGATTTACTTGAGTTAGAGTTTAACTTAGTTAGTACGGGTAGTTAGTTTTAGTTTTAGTTGAGGGAGAACAAGTTTTAAGAAAAAACGGACACGTAATTCCATGATGTTAAAATATAATAGGTAATTAATTTAGATTACAAAAAAATCAAAAGTAATTGGCAATAATTTGTTACAGTTAGATTCTCAAACTGTAAACTGTGATATTTGATACAGTTAGAATTCAAGCAGAGTTGCCTATATCTCAAAATAAAGGTGCAAAAATACAGACCACTTCCAAAAATTATATCGTGAACTGTTATGCTAGAATATTTTTAATATTGTTTCTTAGTGGTTTGAAATGTTTGAACATCCTTCAAATATTATTAAACTGAAAGTTTGAATGTTTCTTTGTGACCCTTTGTCAACGTGTCACCCTACTGGACTGATTGAGCTGAAATTGAATAGTAAGATTGCTAATATATACTCAAAGCAAACACAGCCTCTTTCCGTACAAATCTCCAGGGCTCCACTCCACGGGTAAAGTACCCCAGTTAATCTTAAAGATCTTTATGTTTTATCGTAGGATGGCGTGATAACTTAAACGGGTGTCCTTTATTCGAGACAGTTCAACACGTTTGCCACAGAATTAACACACATAGTTTATACAACTTTCGAAAGGCGAATGAGCTCTCCATAATGTAACTATGGCTACACATAATTACTCAAAGCCGGAAACTTCGACTAGTTCACTATATTACCCTAAAGGATTTCTAAATTGGTTGGGTGGTGTTATGGTTTGCGAGCTCACTTCATATTCTGAAGATCGCCAGATCGATTCTAAACAAAATCCTGAGAAAGTTTTGTGAAGGTTTGATTCTGGACCCAGCTGCCATTGGTCACTGGGCTAATTAATGGTCCTGAAGAATCAGCCGGTCTTGGTTAGTAAGGCTATACAAGGTATCTCAACCATTCTACACTCTACATTCATTCATATTCGCCTCAAAATACGCTCTAGTTGCGTTGGCGTCTTATACAGTATAGTGATTAAGTGATTAATGAATAATATATTCATCAACATCAATGGAGATATCACTTGTCCTGGCGTAGCTTCGTATGTTTGAATTAGAGATTCCACTGTAGTCATGTAATTCAAGACAAGGTGATCATTCACTCACAAACCGCACGAGGTCGCCAAACGTAAGTGAGTTACCGCAGCGAAAGTCATCGAAAGTAGCAGATATGTGGGAGAGTCGATGTCAAATCGTGCCCGGCATGCGCCAGGAGCTTGTCAGACAGCGTGCCAGAGAGTTCTGGCAAGGGTTGGGGCCAGAGGGCCAACTAGGCCTCCAGTCTCGTGAAGAACACACCCTTCGCTTTCCGCAGTGACCTTTAGAGGGCTCCAGTCACGTAACATTTCGCGTCTCTATCTGTTTCTCCGATAAGGCCAATGTTGACTTTCAAAACCCTCTTTAACGGATTATCCGATATGGTAGATGTATGACCCATTTTAAAGAACAAAAAATACATAGCAATTGTTGTAATCACAATCGTTCAATAAAATCCCAAAAGTATTCAATATAAGTGAATTTTGTTAATGAGTTAACTATTTGCGGCACCAAATGTCTGCTCTCTAAAATTACTAGAAGTTTGTTGCTCTATAAAATGAGCCGTAAATATTTAAAAAATTCGGATAATCCGTTGAGTACGGACGGGATTTGAAAGTTAACACTTGTCTTATGGGAGAAACAGGTACAAACAGAGGACCGGAGGCCCCTTTTAAATAGTTTGCTTACCAGCTATGAAGGTGTAAAAGTATTGACAACAATTTATAAAAAAAAACTACAACATCATAACCAAACTAGATTAATATCCTGTATTGAAATTACGCTTTAGGTCACAGTCTACTACAAATAGGCATTAAACTACCCTAACATTGAGGGAAAATAACTTTAATTTATGATATCTAAATGTTAATTTTAATCACCTCTAATAAACTACATGCAACTAATTTAGTATACAATAATCAAATTATAAAATATTTAGTTTGTGTTTTGGGGGTTGGGGACAGAGGGCAACCTGGGCCTCCAGGCTCGTGAAGAACACACGCTTCGCTTCCACAAGGCATGCACCATCTTTTGTGAATATTTCAACGTCTTGTATGTAAGTACAGTGTAAATATACTTTATAGTGTTGTGAGACGTATTTTATTTATCCTGTTCTAAACATAACAAAGGTTGTGTTAAATAGAGGCTTGTTTAGAATATCCCCGTGAGTTATCCAGATTGACGAATTGATTTTAGATTCCAATTTTCCATTTGAATATCCAAACTCATTATGTCTTGGATTTAAAACGCTTGAACAATCAAACGTCAACTTTCTACTACGCTCGATTCTCGAGGTACGAATATTGCAAGTTAGCAATCACGCGTGTTGTGCAGTTTCGCCTCTCTGCTAGATGACTGGAGCACGACCTCACTGTCTTGTTACATTATCACAGATTACTCAAATTTCCAATGTTCTCCATAAAAATAATTTTTCGAGTGACCAGAAAATTTCAAAATTTTAGTTTCCCAACATGTTTTTGTTTTGTTCGTATAATCGCAGGTCCTCTATTTTCCATTAAGCTGTTTTTAGTGAATTTCTTATGGAAAAGTCAACTATTAGCATTCTGGCACGGCGAAACTTAAGCCCGGGACCACCATATAAGTTCCTAACATGACCCCCTGAACACGTTTTGGGGGGTCGTTAAAAATTATATGTGTGTGTTTATACTCTGGCGCTTGCATTTTTTGTCCGATTTACTTAAGATTTGGCAGGAAAATTCCTTTCTATAATCAGTTGAACAATTTCGTTGGGCAAAGCAATCGGAAAACTCTAACCCCATTTTTGGGGATTTTAATTTTTCAAATTTTGAGTTTTTGGGTCCAAAAAGGGTCAGAAAAGCCCCGGATGTAAAATGCATTTAAATAGATGGAGATGAGTGAGGCTAAAGTTTTAAGCCCTCTCTCATCATTTTAGCATAAATATGTACCGAGTTTTTAAAGAAAATGTATATTGACTAAACGCAGTACGTTGTCTTACAGGGATTTTACATTAGAAAAGGCTCTGTTATTCATATGTTGGTGTAGTTTTATCATCCCCAGTATCTCCACGCCTACTTTCAATCCTGACTGGACCTTCTCCTAACGTTATAATGCACAATATTATTTCTTTTAGCATTGCAGGTACATAGGAACATCAGAACAGCCAAAAAGATAAAAATTTTCAGATTTCCATACAAATTGGAATAAGTCTATGTTTTAACACCGTTTTACCGTTTTTGATTTTGTAAAGTTTGTTATGTTGAAATTCACTTGCCTCACGTCAGCATGCTACGTGCAAACTTGTTTTTTTATTTTCTGGTTAAATAATGTATACCTTTAGAACGGTTGAACCGATTGATTTATAATGTGGTATTGTTCTTTACTTTATCAAAAGCTAGTTAGTATACTGAAAGTAAGTACTTAGTAATGATATATTTCCTTAATTTTAACTAGTTCAATAAATAACTCAAAATACCATTAAATAATTTGTATTATAACACGTCAACGGTGGTTATGTAGCCTGTTTGGTTCCCTATCGAATTGTACCCCCGGCCTATAGCTGTCAAAACTATCGCACAAAGTTTAAAAGTACGACAACCCCTATTATTGTGCATCTATGTAACTATGCACTGCTAGATGTGCATTTGTAAGCAATACGTATACATCTGACGTTTGTAACAGTGCGCCATATCTTGCATACCACTTACGGGTTAATGTCTTGAGCAACCACGGTTTGATCCAACTCTTACCATGCAACTTGACCCTCTGCGCATGCGTTAAGTAATCACGACAAAAACACTTCCTGGGACTCGATGCCAGGTGCTCCTCTTTTCGCAACGTCAAAGACACCTTGCGTCGCCGTTGCGCAAACGTATTTGCGCTCCATGTCAATTAAATTACAGCCCTATGTCACAGGCTTGCGTAAGTGCCATGAACCCACACCGAGCCAGAGTACGAAACTTATCTAGCACTTCCTTCCAGCCAGGAAAGAAAGGTCCCGTGGCCTCTTTTGGTTCAAAGCACAAATAGGTCATCAGGACTCCAGTAAAGTTTTAAAAGAAAACCAATTGATTATTAAGAGTGGGACCCAGTTATGAAGTACTTGGCGTTTCTACCTGCTTCCCCCGTTAGGGTAATGTTAACTTTTAAAGCCCGTCCCTCCTAACGTATTATCCGATATTTTTAATTTATTGCTCATTCTGAAGAGCAAAAATATAACGATTTCAGTGGGAAAACCTTTTATATGCAATAAAACTCCTTAATAGTAAATATTTACAATGAAATTCGCTCACTGAATTTGCTAAGAATTATTTTTATCTTTAAACTCAGCCATAAACCAACGATTTCGGATAATCCATACCAATATAATCTCAAAAACAAAATAAACCTTAATTTGTCTCAGCATAGGCTTCACAAAACAAGTAAAACCCAATCTTATGTTAATGGCTTGTCTAGAACTCTTACAATAGTAACTGATAGTAAAATATTCAGGAGAAAACTTACACAAATAAATAAGTTAGGAAAATACCCAACAGACACAATATAAACGAGTTTTTTAAGAACATACTAAATTCATGCATTACAAATTATAAAAACAAAACAAAATAATAATACCCCCGTAGCAGCAAACCTGCGTACTCAGCGAATTTCCAATGCATATATATGTATTTTAATACCACATAAAGCCACATACCAAGTTTCATCAATATACATTTATAAATAAACAATTTATGACATTTTAATTATTCACCATAAGAATAACATGGCGGCTGAGTATGCAGGTTTGCTGAAGCAAGGAACACAAAAAATGGGGTTTTATACAAATATCAATATAACTCATGTAGGTAAAGCCACATACCAAATTTCATTAATTTATTTTCATAATGAAGGCAGATAAAACGATACTTATTCTCCATAAGAATAACATGGGGCTGAGTACGCAGGTTTGCTGCTAAGGGAGCCTTGGGTAAAAAAATTTCTTTTTGAGCAAATATCAATGGTCCACAACCAGATGAAGCCGTATACCAAATTTCGTCAGTATACGTTCATAAATAAGCGAGATATAAAATTTGTATTTTCCTCCATAAGAATAACATTGGACAACGTACTGTGTTTAGCACTTTCAATATCTCGGTAACCAATTGACGTAGAGAAATTATCAAAATACCAAATTGTGTGTTTTTTTAATCTGAATCCAATGGGGAAAACTAAAATTTGACTATTTCAAAAATTACATGTAAAAAGTTCGAAAAACCCATTTTTGGGGTACAAAACCCCCCCAAAATACCCCTTCGGATAGAGCGATCTGGCTGGTTTTCGAACTTAGTCATAAATGTTGCTTTACACGTTTATACCAAATTTCATCAAAATCGGGTAATTTTTACGTGAGTTATCGTGCTCACGGACACATTTATATATATATATATATATATATATATACAGTTTCGAACGAATGGTGTTTTTGGGGTCTGGGGACCTCAAAACGAAAAGTTATCATGGTCCCGGGCCTAGGTCTTACCATGCCGACTACGGTAATAGCTTCATCCCTATATGGGAAATTCGCTAATAATCAATAACTTAACCAATAACACAACTCCCCACTCAAATGGAGGAGGGTAGTCAAGAAAATAACAACGGACGACTCTCCGGTCATGATGTCTGCGGCGAAGAGGACCATGGGAAATGGGAAATCCGTTGGGGAGGGACGGGCTTTGAAAGTTAACATTGGCCTTATAGGAGAAGCAGGTAGATACCCGAATTATGTCGTGACTGGAGCCCCCCCCCCAACAACAACAAAAAATAATTAGAGTAATGAGTACTGACAAATATGTCATGCACTTCATTATGACAGTATCATAAACTATAGTCTGACGAACTCTGACGAACGTGTTTCAAATTTTACACGGTCTTCCACAAACATGTAAAACGAGTACTAAAACACGGTTCGAGTACAAACCGAAGTCACACTTGTCAGAACAATGCTAGTTTTGATTTCACTGAGGACCCGCTAGCCGGCAGTTCCCAGTCACACAGAAAGTAAAACCGCGCCCGCACGCGCAGCCGCCGCCCTTGACCGCCGTTCAAATGGAAATGAAATGTCCAACTTTCTTCGCCGCCGCATCCACATCGCCATTGTCCCATAATGACCCCCAATTCCGGAATTATTGGTGCGGGGTCCGGGCCACCACGGTCTACCTGTCTTGTTATCAACAGCTGCCGTCTTATCAGTGCGCGAATCTCCTCTGTCCGCCTTTTTGAAGTTACGGGTCATTACTCCTCATCTTGATATGTTTTTATATAATTTCGCCGATCTGAGATTGAACGCATGACAGCTTGGAAAAAGTGTCTTCCCCCGGAACAATAACAACATTTTGGTTCTAAGTTTGATATTTGATAAATAATTTCAGTTTTGATTTTTCTAAGGTTAAATCTAAAAATACGAAACGATGAAGAATGCGATAACATATCTTTGAACTAATTTCTATGATGAAGTATAACTAACTGTAAATTAACACAGTTCATGTAATGAAAGTACATTGAAGTATCAAACCGTCTGTTGAAGTTAGGATTTTCCAACTTAGTAAACTAGTGAACTAATGTCAGTAAAACATCTTGTGATGTGAATTTATTTTATCCCTGAGGTAGATTATATGATATGTTATGTCTGTTGGCTAAAGATATCTTAATGTATTGTCGTTTTCTAATTTGTGTTATCCTAACATGGTTTACTTAATTTATTCGGTGAACGAATTTTCTACACTCGTATAAAAAACAAATACAGCAAACATAATTTGATAAATTAAATTCGTGTTAGAGAACGGCAAAAATGTAATAAGGAATTATGTTACACTAAATTATGTTAGGCAGAAGTTATTAATAGTTTATTTTGAAATAACTTTACCCATATTTATTAAAAACAATAAGATTCAGACTCCATCTTATCTTTAAAATACGGTACAAGTTGCGAACTCCTACCTTCGGAGGTATGATGTGCTTCGTTGCTGTCGTCATGTCTCTCTCTCACATCATCTGCCGCTTCCTTCCTAAAATCCAGAGACAAACTCGTCAGTACAACTTTTAAACCTGAACATGAATAACTTAGACACATGTAAACTCAGCATTGAACTCATATTGAACGTATCATTGAACGTGGGAGATCCAAGACCATGATTGACCCGGTAAGGAAATTCCAAAAGAAGTCATTGAGGATTAATTTAAAATTGTTAAGAACGTCTGCTTATTAAATACTAAACAAAACAGTAACATGGAGTACATAAAATAACGTTTAATACTAAATTATGAATGAAGAGCTGTCATGAAATGTAGTAATAAGACAATCAGAAATTACTACTGCGGAAACTTCATTAAACTTGAACTTGATAATTTGATGAAAGTGAGGATTTGGTATTGGGAAAATTTTTAAATCCTACTAATATTATAAATGTGAAAGTTAGGATTTATGAATGTTTGCAATTCCATCACGCATAAACTACTGGACCGATGAAGCTAACATTTTGCATGAACATAGCTTACACATCATATTAACATATAGACCTGATAATGTCCACATCGAACCTTAGGGCTCCACCCCACGGGTCCTGTAAGTTCCATTGCAAATCTTACGGGAGAATATAATTTATAAAATAAAATTACCAGCTGTTGTTGTTTGTCAGTTAGGGCAAAGGAAGACATATGGTAATATTAAACAAAGATTTGATAGTGCTAGTCAGGATAATATTTGTTTGTGTTTTAATTTGTCGCGAGCGAAGCCGTAGGCATTAGCTAGTAATTAATAAATGTTTATAATAAAGTTACAATTAATATTAGCTTAAAGAGGCGGGAAATTCACAAGCGTTCCTCCAACCACTCTCACGTTCAACCTCCCTTTAATTTCCCTCAAACCATCCTTATACCTCCCTTAAACGCTCCTTACACACTTACTTGAGGGAAGTTCGAGAGTGTTGTGAATTCCACCCACGACCACTCACTAATAAGGGCAGTTAAAAAAATAGTGGGTTTCCGTTGAATTAGTATTTAAATGTATGTATTACTATGTATATCATAATATGTTTGTATGGATCGGATGGCACAGTTAGAGCTTCAAGACCAAGCTTCTGTTGTCAATGCAATACAATAATACCAATACAGTTTATTGCAATATAATAATAGTTGGAAGTAAAGACGTTTGCAAGTTTTCTGGAAGTTTCTAGGAAAGGAAATGTTATATTTGATGTGAAACGGTTCTTATACTCTGTTATGATGCAAAGTGATAATTCTAATTTATCGCTAATAAAATAGCCTAACACTGTTAATTGATTATGTCATCTGCTACAGAAAGTTAGTAAATATTTTTGTTTGGCTAATGGTGGATTGGCGAAGCGTCAATTTATTTTACCAATTTATTCTTTGTTATAACAACCACTACGAAAACCTCTGCTAGACACCACAAAATTAGTACAATAATTTTACAATGATTTTGGTTCTACTTCATTAGGTCTCTAGACATCCATTCCAAGTAGCATGGAAAGTTTCCTCTGTAGATTCATCCTTTGTGTTATTGCAACCACCACGAAAGACTATGCCACTAGACACCACAGTACAAAGTACAGTGTAGTTTGCACAGTGGTTTTGATCTCTCTCTGTGTGGCCTCTAGACACCCATTCCGAGTAACATGGGAAAGTTCCCTCTGCATACTCCTCATATGTGTTGATACTGTACAAGCACTAAGTGAAAGACTACCGCTAGACACCACGGAAGTAGTTCAATAATTGTACAATGTATTTGAGCTTCTCAACAATTCCGAGTAACATAGATATCTCCCTCTGATTACTCTGATTACTCTGTGCTGATCGTAACCTATTTCAGTACGAAAGACTAACATTGTACATCTCGGAAGTATAGTACAATAATTCAATGGATTTTGGATCCTCCTCTCCCTGCGGCCTGTAAACACCTATTTCGAGTAACATAGAAAGTCCCCTCTGATTACCTCTTCTCTGTGCTGTTCTACAATAATGTACAGGGGAAAAAATAAATTGGTCCTCGCTTTTACTTCTAAGCGGTTGTTTCGAATAGTTTGTTGAGGTCGATTATGAATGTGCGGTTGGTAGCTTGAACAGTGGTGCCAATCTGGGGTGATTGCTGGCACTCACGACTCCTCTGTTGGAGAGTATGACCAGAGAATGACCGGGGATATAAACGACGGGGTCGATAGACCGCCGTGTGTGAGTGTGTGTAAGTGTCTCTGTCGACCACAGATGCAGATTTCTCCTCTATTGTGGATGGAGCCTACAGCGGCACTCCTGTCAATGCCCACAGACCGCTCTTCAAACTTGTCATCTGTCTTTCTTTTGCCACCCTTCCCGCTGATGAAACTGTGGTATTTGTTTTAGTTTCTTTTCAGAGTAATTTGTTTCCATACAGTGAAATGTATGGGCAAAATCGTAGTCTTTTAGACTTGTTATGCAAGAATTTTAACTCCACTTATTATTGTGCTTTGAATTTTCTATGCACGTTTAATGTATTTACAATTACTTAATAAATTATTCAGCGTTTTTTAAACTATGTAATTACCACATTATTAACCATTTACCACTATAATAAGTATTAAACATGTTTTAACGAAGAATATTTTTATTGTGTCGTTAGTTTAACAACAAAATCGGTTCGTTTAATGTTGTAACAATATTGAACTAACAAATGGGTAATGCAATATAGAGACCAGAATAAAGAAATTTGTTTCTTAATAAGTAAACTAAAAAGGCGAAATTGCTTTCCATCATATGTAATGATAATGAGAGAGTTAAAATCGCCCGTAATAAAATATCCCCGTAGCAGCAAACCTGCGACCTCAGCGACTTTCCAATGCATATATATGTATCTTAATATCACATAAAGCCACATACCAAGTTTCATCAATATACATTCATAAATAAACGATTTATGACATTTTAATTATTCTCCATAAGAATAACATGGTGGCTGAGTATGTAGGGTTGCTGAAGCAAGGTACACAAAAATTAGGGTTTTATACAAATATAAATGTTATTAGGGGTTTATACAAATATTCAAGTAGGTAAAGCCGCATACCAAATTTTATTAATTTATGTTCATAATTATGGGAGATAACACGTTACTTATTACCCATAAGAATAACATGGGAGGTGAGTACGCAGGTTTGCTGCTACGGGAACTATCAGCCAAAAAATGTTTTCTAGTGCAAATATCAATAGACCTCAACGATATGAAGCAATATACCAAGTTTCATCAGGATAAATTGATAAACGAGTTCGCTCGCAGCACGCTGACGTGAGGGAAGTGAATTTCCACATAACAACTTTTAAAACTCAAAATCAGTGTAAAAACGTTCATTTGTCCAATTTTGATTAAAATCTGAAAACACTGATTTTTTGGCTGTTCTGATACTCCTGGTTTCATTTACTTGCAAAGCTGGGATTACAATTTTGCGCATTATAACGTTAGGAGAAGGTCCAGACAGGCTTGAAAGTAGGCGTGAGGTTGCTGGGGATGATAAAAGTACTTTAACAAAGGAATAACAGGCTTTTCTAGTGTAAAACCCCCATAAGACAACGTACAGTGTTTAGTGGATACACATTTTTTTAACAACTCGGTAAATATTTATGCTAGAATGACGAGAGAGGGCTTGCAACTTCCGCCTCTCTAATTCCCATCTTTTTACATACATTGATTTTACATCTGGGGCTTTTCTGACCCTTTTTAGGCCCAAAAACTCGAAATGTGAAAGATTAATACCCAAAAAAAGGGGTTTAGAGAATTTCCGATTGTTTTGCCCAACGAACTTGTCTAACTGATTACAGAAAGGAACGTTCCTACCAAATTTGAAGTAAATCGGGCAAAAAATGCGACCGCTATAGTGCAAACACACACACACACACACACACACACACACATATATATATATAAAATTTCGAACGACCCCCCCCAAAACGTGATCAGGGGGTCACATTAGGAACTTCTATGGTGGTCCCGGGCTTAAGTTTCACCGTGCGGCTCATAGTAATAGTTCACTTTCCATACGAATTTTCACTAATAAGCGAGATATACAATTGTTCTTATTCTCCATAAGAATAACATTGGACAACGTACCGTGTTTAGCACTTTCAATATCTCTGTAACCATTTGACGTAGAGCAATGATCAAAACACCTAATTGTGCGTCTTTTTAAGCTAATTCCAACGGAAAAAACTAAAATTTGACTTTTTCGAAAATTATATGTAAAAAACTCAAAAACCCATTTTTCGGGTACAAAACCCCCCCAAAATACCCTCGGATAGGTCGATCTGTCTGGTTTTCAAACTTAAGTCATAAATGCTGCTTTATAAGTTCATACCAAATTTTGTCAAAATCGGACTATTTTAACGAGAGTTAACGTACTCACGGACACACACACACACACACACACACACACACACACACACACACACACACACACACACACACACACACACACACACACACACACACACACACACACACACACACACATATACAGTTTTGAACGAATGGTGTTTTTGGCATCTAGGGATCTCAAAACGAAAAGTTATCATGGTCCCGTGCCTAGGTCTTACCATGCCGCCTACGTTAATAGCTTCTTCCCTATAGGGTAAATTCGCTAAAATTCCGATGAAGAGAGCGAGTTTTGTCTTTCGTATCAACAAAAGTTCTTTGCAAATCCGCCTTCATTGTTAACAAAATTACATTTTTGCTGGGTAAAAACGTGATCATCAGCTATAGTATATACTAATTTCAAATTTGTAATTGTGTTAAGTGATACCTCAAATTTTACTAGATTAGTTGATCCTAGTGATTCATTCAAAATACAAAGTAAATCCATGTCAAATAAACATCGTTTACTGAAGTAAGTCCTTAAAACATTCCTATAACGGAAACCAGATATAGGTTTATGGTTGTATATCATGCGGTAGAGTTTGTCAAGCAATTTCGAATTAAAACATACTTATACTCGGCGGATTTACGTCTTCTCTGTATTTTTAATTCGTGATCGTCTTAAAACAGCATGGACACAACATTTTGAACTATACGATACTAATATGAACAAAAATTAAATGTTAGTACAAATTTTGTATCGGTAACAATTATCAACCTACAGCAGTTGTCTTCTTGTGATGCACTTTTAATAACCACTATTTTTGATTGCATACTAGAAAAAGTGTAGTATCCCTAATACAATTAAGGAGCTAGTTCAAGTTTGCTTGTGTACTTATTGCACTATCAGCTCGAAAAAAAATCAAACGGAAAGCTTCGAATTTTAAAGAAACTGTTTAAATTTCACAAGCATCTGGAAAATCTGTTTTTATAAATTTTAAAATTAGTAATGCACAAAGTATAAATTTAAATAAAACAGTCACCTAACACAGCCAGTGAATTGGCAAAGTGATCCGTGGTTTCAGCTAAAATTGTCGTTTCAAAAGTACTGTTCACATTTAGTATATATGGATTTCTAACTTAGTCTTCCTCTAAATCATCAAGGTTTTTCCTCTAAAAAAACCTAATATAGCTCTACATCTCTAAATCCATGTAATGTTATTTTTTATGGCAATAACAAAAAACCTAGTAGGCCGTTGATTTATATTAACAACTGCAATAGTTCATGAGAACAACTTTCTTTAGGACTAAGAACAATCTAAATCTTCTTGAGCAAAAGCTGGTCCTCTTTATATTAATATTTAATTAAAAAGTAGGCTATTAATATTAGTTTCAAAATGTGTCGATGAATGGAGATTTAAAAAAAACCTAATATAGCTCTACACATTTTTAGAACATGTCAAATATTTTTCTGACTCGGTCATGCTTAAATTGTAAAGTTTGAGACTCGAATTAAATTGAATTCAATCACAGGGATTAACATGAAATATCTACTAAAAAACTTCGGTTTACAAAAAAGTTATAACATTTTGGATTAAGTACGGAACAGAATTACAGTAATTACACAAAATAATACCAAATAAATAAACTAACTTTATTAGCTCGGCTTACAAAGTAATATAGAAATAGTTAACAATCAAATAGCACAATTGTTATAATCGATACAAATTGGATAATTAGGAAACAAGTAAAAACATTTGACACTTACTATAGTGAGTATTATTCATTTTATGAATTTTGAACTATAACAACCATAACATTTTAAATTGCAGATAATGAATTTCTTTAATTCTTTTTTTATTGAAGTTATAGTGTATTTAAATAAAGGACCCTATGAAATTATCATATGAATACAACTACAACACAATTAAAAAACTGTTATAAGTGTTGAGACAACAGTTGCCTAGTTATGGAAATTAGCTAAATTAGCTACGTGGGTTGTTGCGGGAGACTACAGTGGTTGGTTTTACTGAAGCCTGATGTCGGTGGTGTGTATTTTTCGCCTCATAAATACATGACGAGTAATACTTAATTGTATTCCTGATTTGATGCATCCCCAAGTATAAAGCGAACGAAAGGCTTAAGGAAATACTGTTTAGCTAAACAAATGTTAAGGGCTCAAGTAAATACAAACCATCGTATGATAAAATATTTATAATAATTCATAGAATTATAATACAAACACCACAGTTCACGATTTGAGCAAAATTTCAAGTTATTTAAAAGTTTCAATAAATATGAACTCCAAGGGAGGAGTGAGTTTTATAAAAGAACGAACCAAGATTCATACCAAACTTTCAATCAGACCGGTATTTTTTAGATTGAAAGTTTAAGTTAATTTGATTAAACAAGACTAGCTGATATCCCGTTTTTTGAACGGTATCTCACAGGAATAGAGCCAGATAAAAAAAATCTTGGTGAATAATTTTCTTTAAAAATATGAACAAATCGTTTAACTTTGTTCGTTTTGAAAGTTGTACATTATAATCAGCTGATTAAATGAATGAAATAACTCCATGAGATTAACACTGAAACTTTGAAAAGACATGAGGCGAAGCTGAGGAAGTGAGAGATTTCAACCCCCCCCCCCTCAAAAGGCACACCTAGAGAGCAAACAATTTTTATTGATACTAAACATGTATACAAAATAATAATTTTAGGGGGCAAAAATCACCGAACAAAAAGTCATGAAATCCTTTTAATAATACAGATTTCGGACGGTAAAAAATCTTATTTAATTTTTCCGTGAGTAAAATTATTTGTGATAGACAAAAATACTTTTGTAACCTTAACTATTTACTAATCCTTCAGACACTTCACACAACACACATGCACTGAAACCAGGGTGAGCGCAATACTCACAATGCGGTGGTCACATGGGCATCCCCGGCACTACAGTGGCGCGACGCGGCTAGTGATAGCGACAGTGAGGTAGTGATAGTGATAGTGACGCGGCACAGCGGCGGTGCGGTGGTCGCGCACTGACTGGGCGCGCCGCGGCGCATACATGGATATATACCTGGTGACCCATAAAGTGGGAAAGTGATGGCGCGGCGTCGCGTACCACGTAGCAAGTCAGGTAAAGTTCCCGGACTTCTGCAGTAAAGCTCCGGTCTACCCTACGGAAAAATCTAATACGCGTTGCCGCGTGAAATTACTGATAGGAAAAGGAGTTCTGCAGGAGTCCGCAGGATTTTAGTTTTCGGTAATAACAATTACGCTATAGTTCCACATGCCAAGCTGCAATTGACAAAATAAAGTTAATTCTACTCATGCTAATTTTTAGAATTTTAAAATAATATTTCTGCCTTAAGTTCTTGTATCTTGAAAGAAAGTCATTTTGGTACATTTAAAAGGGCTTGTAAAGTAAACTTAATTTTAAAAATTAGAAAAGTAAAAGATACATCAGTAGATAAGATATTTTGCTTAAATAACTTTAACTTACTAAATTAACTTTAACTGTAATTAAAGGGTTCATGTAGTCTATGTAAAGAGAAATCCTTAAAACCATTTCAATGCACCGCGCGGCAGGGGTGGACCAGAGCATTTAATTATTAACTAATTGTATAAACATTGTTTATTAAAACTGAAAATACCGGTGGTGTACTAATGTCCTTTAATGTAGAGAACGCACTTGTCTCAATCCCCAAAGTAAATTGCATTTCTTCTTGCACCTTCGGTAATTTTATATTCGAATTGAATTTACTTTCATAACGTGTTTAGAGGGAAAGTACACCGTTTGAGTTTGATTTTTGAAGGGGCATTTTAGAGACAAGGAGGGGTTTTTTAAAGGAAGCGGACTAAAGAATTACCAATGTGATTTGTATGCTTGGTGTTAGTAAAAAGAGGTTGAGGTGGGGAAGTAAATTTTAGTACAAATTTGTCTTTGGGCACCTCTTCAAAGGGCTGCAAACCTTCTATTTAAATCTTATAGAAAAATATAAATCAATTAAATTGTATATTTAAAATCTGTTTATACATTGACGAAACACAATGTCCACAACAGAAATTATACTGTATAAATACAATTACTACTGGAATGATAGCTCAGTATTCATAGTAAATTTAGAACACGAGAAGAAATTTAATTCGAGCTATTTCAGAAGGTCCTTAAGTTAAAATATAATGTTGAAAAGTTTCCCAATGTTTTTTTATGGTGGAAAATTTTCACCTGTAAGATTTGCTGTGTTTGAACCGTTTCCTACTAAAACCTCTAAACGTTAACTGATGGCAAAACACAAAACACAAGCAAATTCGTATAACTAATTCAAAACAATTGTTCTGAAATATTTCAAATACAGATGCATTTCCGGGAATAATTTTTAGAGAACAGTGCGGCTGTATAAAGAAATATTTATGGCTAATTCCACTTGCAAGCAGAGAAGCGATAGCAACATTACTACAGCCGGAAGAGTTGTTCCTCTTCGTTGACGAGGTATAACAATTATACTGAGGAGCGCAACTGTGAACAATAGGAGACGCAACTGGCCACGCTTATACCAGTAGCATCATCGTTGGAGCGAAACCCGGCAAGCACCGTCGTCTTGATTGATGACGAACATCTTAACAACTGATGAGTCCGCTAGTTTCGTTATTATGAGGAGAAGTTTAGTCAGTATGATTTATACTTTAAGGAAATTGTTCCCCATGCCTCCTATTGAAGAGCACATTTGCTAAGCTCGTTTGCCTATTTTCTGGATGTTTAAGGCCACTCCAGTTGTTATTATAGCTCAACGTATTTTGAGATATTATTTTGATTATATTCGCATTTGAATAATTTCGGAGATGACCACTCTATATGCTCTCTTCATTCAATGGTTTTAGTCACTGTTCTCAGTAAACCACATTACATGTTGATCCTCTTATTAAACTACATGAGTATTACTTTGACTATTGCCAGGCTGTTAATGCAGACATGTTAATGGTCAACTGCATCATGAGCTGTAATGCTAAAATGCTTTTTAATTTTCGATTTTTTTTACGAAATATGATTTTTTACAGGGATGGGACCTGTTCAAACCATATTTTTAACCCAGAAATTATTTAATTACAACATTTGAAGGAAATCATTGGAGCCGTTTTTGAGATCGCAGTTGGAAGAAAGCAATCAAACAAAAACCTTACTTGGTAGAATATATTAGAGTTTAGGATAACCAAGTGCTTGGTGGACATATTGTTTGAGTCCATAACCACTGGAGAACTTCATACGATTTGCATCAAAGTTGTTGTGATAATACCCAGTTAAGAAATACACGTTTTAGTTTGTAATTAAATTAGTCAGTTTTAATTAGTTCAAGTCAAAGTTACAATCATTGAAGATAAAGTTGAACGGGTGCAATTTATTCTTGCGAGATATTTCTAAATTTTATCTATAACTATCACATGAAATTACGTTCCAAATTTTAACGAAATATATTAATTAATAATCAGCGTATAATATTTCATAAATTCCCCATAAGCATAATCTTTGGCTTAATACACAGATTTCCTGCAACAGTGACCCCCAAAAAATTAGGATAGGACAAAAATCAATGGTCCACAACCAAATGAAGCTAGAAACCAAGTTTCGATAAAATATATTCATAATTAAGTGAGATGTAAAATTGTGAATTCTCCGAAAGGCCTACTGTGTTTTTCGCTTTCAATATCTCTGAAACGGATTGACGGAGAACAATAATTTTAACATCAAAATGATAGTTTTATAGAGCTGAACCCATTGATGAAAAGCATGAAAATTGCTTTACTCCCAAAAGGTGTTGCAAAAACTAAAATGTTTCAGAAAGAGTATACTCAGTATCTTATTTCAAAAAAATTTAAATTAAATTATAATATTGTTGTTTTCAAGAATTGACTTAGCTTATTATTTATACAAAATGAAATTTTAACAAAGTCTTTGAATTACCGTACTATGAAGATCAAATTAAATAACATTATAATAATAAAATCACATTGTATAAAACCCAAACTTTTAAGAATTCTTAAAAACATTAAAAACTGTGTAGAACAATGTGGATGCAGTAATGACTAAACTGAATTTAATGAACCACTGAGCCAATTCTATGTTCACAACTTATGAAGTAGAGTTAGAGTAATAATGTTAACAGATAATAATCCGCACATTTATTTTAATCGCAGTTGTGTTTAGTTACGTACTCTTCAAATGTTATGGACAGCTAGGAAAAAGCACAAAGTAACTAGCTGCAGGTTGAGGAACATCGTCTTGTTTTAATTTAAGAAAAATAGCAATGGAACAAGGATTACATCCTTGCGGTAGCCCACTAACCTGACTCCTGCGCTGGGTTTCCAACACTGACTCCTCCCTCACCCTTCCCACGGTGCCCTTGAGACGGCCAGGAATCTGTCCAAGGGTCGACCCTCATTTGCCCAAGAATGCAACAAAAAGTACACCTACCTGAGACTCGATAACTCTCGCGTGGGGTTTGGATTAGGCGCATTAGTTGGGTGAAAAAAACTATCTGATCCCGTCCGCAGTCCTCCCTCGGAGCGCTTGACACCTAAGATTAGAGTCAACTCAGGGGAATGTTTTATTATTTAATTTTTTTTCAGAGGACAGAATAATGGATTTTTAGTGAATTTCCTATGGAAAAGTGAACTATTAGCATGACCCGCACGGTGAAACTTAAGCCCGGGACCACCATAGAAGTTCCTAACATGACTCCCTGAACACGTTTTGGGGGGTCGTTCAAAATTATATATATATATATATGTGTATATATATATATGTGTATATATATATATATATATGTATGTGTGTGTGTGTGTGTGTATGGACTCTGGCGGTCGCATTTTTTGTCCGATTTACTTAAAATTTGGTAGGGATGTTCCTTTCTGTAATCAGTTGGGCAAATTCGTTGTGCAAAACAATCGGAAAACTCTAACCCCCTTTTTTGGGGATTATTCTTTCAAATTTCGAGTTTTAGGCCCAAAAAGGGTCAGAAAAGCCCCGGACGTAAAATTAATGCTTAAGTTAAGATGGGAATTAGTGAAGCGAAAGTTTTAAGCCCTCTTTCGTCATTCTAGCATAAATATTTACCGAGTTATTAAAGAAAATTTATATCGGCTAAACACAGTACGTTGTCTCATGGGGGTTTTACACTAGAAAAGCATGTTATTCATTTGCTGGTGTATTTGTATCATCCCCCGCAACATCGCGCCTACTTTCAAGCCTGACTGGACCTTCTCCTAACCTTATAATGTGCAAAATTGTATTCCTAGCAGTGCAGGTAAATTAAACCACGAGCATCAGAACAGCAAAAAAATCAATGTTTTCAGATTTCAATAAAATTAAAAATGTATGTTTTTACACTGGTATTGAGTTTTAAAATTTTGTATGTGGAAATTCACTTCCCTCACGTCAGCGTGCTTCGTGCGAACTCGTTTACGTTGAGTTTGTCATATTTCGTATATTAATGGAGCATCTTTTTACATCTTGTTAATGGTTATCATTATTTGCATAACCTTTTTTGCTGGGGCAGGTAATTTTATCTGATGCTAAAGGTATCCTTAATGAACTGTAGTAAATTACTTAACAATAATAAACGACTTGTAACGACCCTCAAAAACAACTCTAACAAATTAAAACCAGTTAATGATGCAAATTTTTTCTGCATTCATCTCAAATGGCTGATTTTAAAGTCATCCAAGCCTTAGGACACACACAGTCGAAAACCCAAATATTTTTTAAACTTAACTTGTTCACGTAAACTCAACTTCAAAAAACTATACTACTGTATGGACCCCATACACGTTTCATATTCGTATTATAAACATAATAATTTACATTAGCCCATCAAATAATAGTCCAATTGTAATAGTTCTTCAAAGTTTATATTTAGGTGAGGGAGATTCCAATACAGAAAACCAATTCTCGTATTCGATTGTCAATTTGGTCATAACAACATTTTTTTACTGAAAACTTAAGTAGTTATTTGGTGTTGAAAGTGTGTTAATATATAATTGTATTTATTATATATCTATAATTTTAGGTGGTCATTGGAAATGCTATAGTTTACGTGAAAAGTAGGGAATACAAGTATGGATATAGTTCAAATAAATAAAAACATTGAATGTACGCTGAATCCTACTAATATTATAGATGTGAAAGTTTGGATGTTTGTTTGGATTTATGTATGGATATTTGGAGTTCCATCACGGATAAACTACTGTACCGATTAAGCTAAAATTTTGCATGGTCATAGCTTACATATCACATTAACATATATACCTGATAATGACCGCATGCAACCTTAGGGCTCCTCCCCACGGGTCCTGTAAGTTCTAATGCAAATCTTATGGGAGGATATCATTTATAAAATTACCAGCTGTAGTTGTTTGTCGGTTAGGGCAAAAGAAGTCATATGGTCAAGCTAAACAAATATTTGATAGAGATGGTCAGGTTAATATTTTTAATGTGTTTGAATTTGTCGCAAGCGAAGCTGCGGGTAATAGCTAGTAAGATATATTTTCGTTATTGGCCTAACAGGAGAGTCAGTCAAAACCTAGGAAGCTCGAGCTCGCTTCTTAAAAGCTTGTATCCTATTAAGCTTAATTTGATTCTACAGCTAAATCAGTTTTAAGTCAATATACATAAGTTTTCCTAGTAATATAATGCCAAATTGAACTAGGAAATGTCGAAAAATTCCGTAAGTCTGACCCCCATGAATCATAAACTTGAATAAAAGGTCTCGGTGAGAAAATTGGAGGAATCATTTCCCCTAAGTTTATAAATTAAATAAATTAAAGGTTAAGTCAAAACCCATTTGTTTACATTGGAACTTTATCAGCTTTGTGAGTTAATTATTTGATTTGACAACGAAACTGAAATCAGGTGAACAATCGAAGCTGTTGGAGAAAGGTGGTATTGTAGAGTTTCAGTCAGTATAAATATTGGCTCGTTAATCCGAGGAGAGATACATCGATGATCTCTTCCTGGTCCTGGCGTTTAGTAACAGTAACCCTCCCCCCCCCACCCGATGGCCCGTGAAACGCGACATCAACAGATGCAACAATTAACAGTAAGAGTGGAAACGGTAGGAAATACTCTCTTGACGGCCACTGCCACCGAGAGTGTCAATGTCAACGACAATGCACGGCTTTCTCGATATCGTGTCTTCCTTCCGACTTCCGGAAACCAACACGAGAATATAAACATCTGTTGTGGTCATGGAATATTACTGCCGCTATTTGAGTTTAAGTGCCGCAAGCCAGCTTCAATTTGATTTGCCTCCGGATCACTCATTGAAATTGAGCACGTATATTGCTAGACCTGCACCCCGTACCTGCCGAGCCCTGATAAAGTTGTTGTATTTAACCATAATATATTGATCCTGCGACAGTCGTTGCTATTTTCAAATATAAAGTCTACGGTTAATAAAATAAAATACCCCCGTCGCAGCAAACCTGCAAACTGAGCGAATTTACAATTAATGCTTATGTTTCTCCGTACCACATAAAGCCACTTACCAAGTTTCATATAAATACATTAATAAATAAGTGATCTAGAGCATTTTATTTATTCTCCGTAAGAATGGCATTAGGACTGAGTATGCAGGTTTGCTACAAAAAGAAAAAGAGGAAATATGTTTTTGTGCAATTATCAATATAACTCAACCAGATAAATCTATATACTAAGTTGTATTAATTTATGCCCATAATTGAGGGAGACATGAAACTTTACTTGTTCTCCATAAGAATAACATTAGGGCTGAGTATGCAGGTTTGCTGCTACTGGGATAGTAAAAAAAATCAATTTTTTGTGCAAATATCAATATACCAGTACTACGTGAAGCCACATACCAAGTTTCATCAATATACCTTCATAAATAATCGAGATATCAAATTGTATTTATTCACCATAAGGATGACATTGGACAACGTAATGTGTTTATCACTTTGAATATCTCTGCAACGGTTGGACGTAGAATCACAATTTAAACACCAAAATGACTGATTTGTAGAGCGTAATTGATTGGTAAAAGCAAATGTGAAGTTTACATTAAAATGAACTGGGGAAAAGCCAAAAACCTTTTTCCCATAAGATTAACAGGGAAGATTTTATGAGCAGGTTTTTTGGATTTTCTCTGCAACCACTAATAACCTAGGTTAATAATTTAAAATACTATATTATTTGTGTTTTTAAGCTCTATAAATCCAAAATTGAGTGTTTTACCAATTTTAGGGTGAAAAGTGCAAAAACCTGATTTTTGGAAAATTTAAAACCCCCACAAACCCCCCCTTCCTATGGTCCGAAATTTTTCTGGTTTTCGAAATTAAAGTCATGAATGTCACTTATATATTTGAGCCAAATTTCATCGAAATAAGACGTTTTTACTCAAGTTATCGAGTTAACGGACACACACACACACACACACACACACACACACACATACACACACACACACACACACACATATATAAAGTTGAACGAAAAGTGATTTTGGCATCCGGGGACCTCAAAACAAAAATTTATCATGGTCTTGGGCTTTAAGACTTACCATGAGACCTACGGTAATAGCTTCTTCCCTATAGGGGAAATTCGCTAAAATTAGCGACTGTTTATTGCACTGATAAATAAATACAATGAATACCAAATCATGCAATCCAGAACACTGCTACAATAAATATCTTAAAAGGAAAAATCAATTACACAATTACTACCCCTCCGGGAAGCCCAATTAAAGGGGCAGTATTTCATAAATAAGTATTCATCATTATGGCACTAATAGGTAATCTAATTAGTTATTTCCACGTTTGAAGGAAATCGTTAGAGCCTTTTTTGAGAGAGTTGCAACCAAACAACTAAGCAAGCAAACCTTACTCATATTAGAGTATAGGGTAGGATTTTAAACCAACTAATAACAAACATTAAAATTTGAAAACATGTTTGGTAACTTAAGAATGAATTAGGGATATTCGGTAGCAGATAAGGTAAGATAAGTATGGGACCATGCGAGGACATACGTTATTAGTTGATTGTTTTTACTTGTTGTATAGAGCACCATAAAGTAAGGCTAACTCACTTGTATTCATCCTTGACATACCTCCAAGGGCGGCGTGCACGTTCCTTGTCGTATTCCTATAAACATAATACCGTCCACTGATAAAGAAAAATCAGGCAAGACAGGATCGAGACAATTACACTTAAATTAGCTCTCTCACGTTTCTAGAGGACGTTCACTTCCTAGCAGACGGTATGCGACGTACGCTGTACGATACGTACGCTATGTGACGTACGTTCCTCTGGTTCTTGTTCTGGTGCACGTTACTTCCCGGTGTAACCGGTATGTCCCCATGTCCCGTAGACTTCATTCCTAAGGTACACATTATATGTAATTCTTGTCCCATTTAGATACTTGGTGTATGTTCAAGTTACGAACAAATCTTCTCAATAGCGTTACAGAATCTTTTATGTGAAATTATAATCGTTAAATTGCTGTTTATTGCCCTAAATTTCAAAACCGCAACTTGAGTCTGAGATGTTGGAGGTTACAGACTACCCTTTCAATAATGCGTTTTAGTCATGAAATGAAGTTATTTCGGACTTGGGTGTCATACAACTACACGACACGCGACTTTAAAAATGAGGGATATTTTGTCCCGCTGGATAAAATGGGAATATGGTGTAATGAGAAAGCATGTATAGCTTTCTCTAAAATTCTTTAAAAAGTTTTGCCAAATATGAACAGCGTTAAGTCTGTAATATTCCTAATATATCTGTGTTGGTCGTTAGACGTTAAATACAACTTTGATAAAACCATTGATTATTAAATCTCACACCCCATGATATAATGGTGGAGTGGGTTTACACTAATAAAAGCAACTTTAAAATAACTAAAAAACTAAAACTATCAACATTGGTTTCCAACAATATCTGTATTTTGATTATTTGGATACAATTTTTTTTTAAATCCATCCCAAATAAAAAAATATAATCTAACAAAAAAATATTATTTTCTAGGAAGAAATTGACGATGTAATATATTTATTTATTGTTACAAGTATTTTAAAGGAACAACAAAGGATACAAGGAGATTCATCGGCAATACTAACTGAATATATGGGGAAGTAATCTTTGCAATAATCTAACTAATCTTTGCTCGGGGAAGTTGAGTTAGCAGTTTGTTTAGATGACTTAGTCATTTTTCACCACTTCCCCTACTGACGAGCAGATTTGCTTAGCTCATTTGCAGCTTTTCTGCATGTTTAAGATCACTCCAGTTGTTATTATAGCTCAATGTCCCTTTGTTTCCTTTTGAATATGACCACTCTATATTTAATATTTATTCAATGGTTTTAGTCACTGCTCTTAGGAAACCACATGTTAAGACTTAAACTACATTGTATTATTTTGACAGTTCCCGCACTGATTGATTTGACAGCTGTTATGATTCTTTTGTTTTGATTTTAACAAAACATAAGCCTAATTTTAATTGGTGAGCACTTTTTCGCCTACGCTGAGATGAGGTTATCGTTTCGATATCGAAAAATTTAACCAACCGGTTGCTTGTTTATGTTTATGAACTTTCGATTACGATTGTTGTTTTGTGGTTGAAAAGCATAAATGGTGATTCGATTCAAAGTCAATCAGATATAAGTTAACTCAAAAGTTGAGGATGCAATGTTAAATTGGATCTACAAATGGATTTGCGTGAACAAAATAACAAACAACTAGGTTATTGCAGTTCACGACAAAATTATAGTAACCTAACCTAACCTAACTCCGCAGAGTGCTGTATGGTGGCTGTTCGTTGTGCAACATTATTACAAATAAAGGGATTAGTATAAATAAACAAAAGTAAAATGAAACAGAAATGTTAGACCTAGAAAATTAAACAACAAAAGTAAGATTTAACCCCGAACAAATTAAAGCCAACTTTAAACAGATTTAAGATTTCAAAAAGTAAACATCAAAAGTGAGATTTAAACACGGGACCGCATAAATCTGACGTCGTATCCACTGGGCTACCGAAGCCTGTCGAACGAGTAGAAAGTCACAATTCATCAGGCAGTGAACAACGAGTATAAATTCATTCGATAAAACAAACAAACAATCGGTTGATGAAATTGTTCGATATCGTAACAAACGATAACCTCATCTCAGTGTAGGCGAAAAAGTGCTCACCATTTTAATTTTGTTTTCGCTCACCACATGTTATAACTGTTCTTATCTTGAGATCAATGAGCTTTATTACAGACCAGGGAGGTAATGAATCAGCGTTACGATTACGCTCCCTAGGGAGGTAATGACATAAAGTTTCGAACATTTCGATAATAGCTCCCATTTACAGCAATGTTAAAAGAGTTGACGGGCGACAGTCGCCTAGTACAATAGGGGCCTAAATAGGAGGTATCATACTGACTTGCGACTGCTGCAGGTGATCACAAACAGTCGACGACCGGCTGTCATGCCTTCAGTGTTGCCAATACATTATAGTGAAATTTCTCACAGCACCTATAAAGCAATTACCGCCTTTTCTAATGACAAATAATAGCAATCACTTTACCTGATATAAGTTGTTGTAAGTTGTTGAATGTTAGGTCGAATTTAATCATTTTTTAAATTTCGAATTATCATAAAAATACTAGATAAACAGTTTATTGTTGTTTGTATACTAGTCTAAGTATATTTTTACCTTAACATTGTGAAGTTAATCCACTAAATTAATTTATGATATAAATGTGCTTAACGCATTCTTGGGATATGCATTCAAAATAATAAGAAGAGGATTAGATTAATATTTGAGCACATTTAGCACATTTATCTGTACATAAAAACCATCAACGACTGCAAAAATTTACATTTGTTGGTACAAAGTTCATAAAGTAAGGTATAGTACAATACTTTTTCTGTTTTCAACCCAAATATAGGGTGAACACCAAACCTCTTCCTCAACCTTCGTCGTCGTTTTGTTATTAATAGTAAAAGAAGCAACATTTCCTCATTAGACGGCGGCGTGGCGCCAAGTTGAAGATACCGCATTAGGGAATTACAGAGAGGCCGGGTATTGAATCCGCTGAGCCGGCAACAATGGGTGAGGACGTTTGCGCTGAGGAAACACATTATCACCTCAGCTTGCCTTCATTATTGCAACCAACTCCGAACTGTCATTTTATTTTGTAGTCATTGTCATGTATGTTGTTTATATATTATACTTAAGAACTGTTGACGGGCGACAGTCGCCTAGTATAATAGGGGCCGTTTGATGCGGATATAACATTATCCTGCAGTGCCAGTTGTAGTTGAAAATTTTAGTGTTTAATTTGTCCAATCTTATTTGTTTGTTTGTATTGGGCGATAAAATAGTGTGCGCCCCTCAAGTAGTAAAAGCCATAACGCCTTCGGGCATTTAACGCACTCGTGCTTTCATGCATCGCCCTCACGCTGCAATGACGCTCTTACTACCCCCTAGGTGCGTTGATATCTATTACATTTTTATATTATTTCTTACATTTTTCGATTTTCTCTGGGAATAAGACCTGCTTACAACTTATTTTTATCCCAGAAATTAGTTATTTCCACGTTTGAAAGAAATCGTTAGAGCCTTTTTTCTAAAGAGTTGCAACCTAACAATTAAGCAAGCAAACCTTACTCATATTAGAGTATAGGGTAGGATTTTAAACCAACTAATAACAAACATTAACATTTGAAAATATGTTTGGTAACTTAAGGATGAATTAGGTGTATTCGGTAGCAGACCAATCCCCACCCCTCCGGACCAATATCCACCCCTCCGGATCAATCCCCACGCTTCCGGACCAATCCCCACCCCTCCATCCCCATCATAAAGCCGGATTTTTTACGAATTCTGCAGGGTATTTTTATTACGAAATAGAAACACTGCTCAAATTACGCTTACGCTCTTAACCTACATTACATAGTATGACCACTCCTTCTTAATGAAAGGGCTAAGAAAGCGCTATCACCGAGATTCACTCGACACCAGATCAAATTGTAACCTCCTTAGCGATATTCCACTTCCACTATAATAGAATTTTAGTTGTGACGTTATATTGTGGTATGCAATTTCAATTGTATCAACGATGCTGAGAACTTAAAAACATTTAGTGTCAATTTGCCGTCCAATTCGAGATGCTGGATGTTGATTATTTAGCTCCATGTTTGCGTTTATAATGATATGCATATTTACTTAATTGATACTCGTTTAAAATTAAATAAAACATTATTTTCAGTAATTTTAAACTTTTTAGTTGAGGTGAAAGCCACTAACGTTACCTGGTGGGTCCGGACGTGGAACTACAGTCGGAAATGTAGATTCAGTGTTAGAAACTCAAATCCGCTGGTTATCGACATCGTCCGATTACATGATGGCTATCTAATTTTAAGTAAACTGAAGATTTAGTAAACTCAAAGAACTAAGATCTTTCTTTAATCCAATGAATACATAAATACTAATGTTAGATCTCATACTGTATTAAAATTGTATAGACACTTTTACTGACGCTTTTGTAGACGATGTTCTGCACTAAAACAAAAGCTAGCTTTAGCGGTGCGTTTATAATAACTCCGCATACTATCTGGACATGTTTGCCCTTTTCAGTGAATTTCAAATGGAAAGTGAACTATTAGCATTACCCGCCCGGTGACACTTAAGCCCGGGACCACCATATAAGTTCCTACCGTGACCCCCTGAATACGTTTTGGGGAGTCGTTCAAAATGATATATATATATATATATATATATGTCTGTGTGTGTGCGTGTGTGTGTGTGTGTGTGTGTGTGTGTGTGTGTGTGTGTGTGTGTGTGTGTGTGTGTGTGTGTGTGTGTGTGTGTGTGTGTGTGTGTGTGTGTATGGAATAGCGGTCGCAATTTTTTGTCCGATTTACTTCAAATTTGGTAGGGACGTTCCTTTATATAATCAGTTGGACAAGTTCGTTGGGCAAAACAATCGAAAAACTCTAAACCTCTTTTTTGGGGATTATTCTTTCAAATTTCAAAGTTTTTGGGCCCAAAAAGAGTCAGAAAAGCCCCGGACGTATAATTAATGCATATATTAAGGTAGGAATTAGTGAAGCGAAAGTTTTAAGCCTTCTCTCGTCATTCTAGCATAAATATTTACCGAGTTATTAAAGAAAATGTATATCGGCTAAACACAGTACGTTGTCTTGTGGGATTGTTAAATTAGAAAAGCATGTTATTCATTTGTTGGTGTATTTGTATCATCCCCAGCAACCTCGGATCTTCTTTCAAGCCAGACTGGACCTTCTCCTAGCCTTATAATGCGTAAAATTGTATTCATAGCATTGCATGAAACCACAGATGAAACCAGGAGCATTAGAACAAGCAAAAAATCAATGTTTTCAGATTTCAATAAAATTGGAATAAATGTATTTTTTACACTGGTTTTGAGTTTTACAAGTTTTGTATGTGTAAATTCACTTCCCTCACGTCAGCGTGCTGCGTGCGAACTCGTTTAGTGTTTTTATTTGTGTATTCATCGTTGAAACTACCATTAGAGGAATAGTAATATCGCAATATTTACTGAATTTCAAGAGAAACAAAAAAAGTATAGAGAGTTACTCTTAAAGTTGCTATGAGTACACAATGTTTAGTTGCTGAGCGCAAAGCGAACCAAACTAGCGGTTGCCCACATTTATTTATTTAGGTCTACTTAAATAACCTCCTTCAATCCATAGTTGGCTGCGGTATTTCTCCGTGCATCAATTGTGCTTGATAGTTTCTTCCACTTCTACTTAAAAATGAGTAATTTTCTTGTAGAAATAAATGTATATGCCCAGAATATGTATCATTGCGACGTTAAGTATTAGACGATTATAAAAGGCAGATACAAATGCATTTATATTGAACTTGTAATTGTTTATTATCACCAAAATCAAGATAGTAGGAGGGTTGTGTATTGTTAGTTTTATTACAGTTTGTTGTTATCACATTATAAACAAAATAAAAACAGTAATAAAACTAACAACCCAACATACCCTATTATATTCTTGCTATTGTGTACAGCAAGTGTTCAGGGTGTCTGTAAAGTTCCCAACCGTTTACATCATCAGCTGATCAGCTGAGCGACTCAACAAAGATATACACCTGAGCGCACTGGTACAAAGCACAACGCATGCCTAATATTGGGAAAATACCCCCGTCGCAGCAAACCTGCAAACTCAGTGAATTTCCAATGCATATGTATATGTATATGTGTATCACTACTACATAGAGCCACTTACCAAGTTTCAAAAAAATACATTCATAAATAAGTGAAACATAGCATTATAGCATTTTATTTATTCTCCATAAGAATAACATTAGAGATGAGTACGCAGGTTTGCTGCAACGAGGAAGATAACAAATGTGTATTTTTGCAATTATCAATATAACTCAACCAGGTGAAGCTACATACCAAGTTTTATTAATTTAGGTTCATAACTAAGAGAGATTTACAACTTTACTTATTCTCCATATGAATAACGTGGGGGCTGAGTATGCAGGTATGGTGCTACGGTGAAAATCAACAAAAAACCTTTTTTGTGCAAATATCAATATACTACAACTAGTTGAAGCCACATACTAAGTTTCATCAATATACATTCATAAATAATCGAGATATCAAATTTTATTTATCCTCCATAAGGATAACATTGGACAACGTACTGTGTTTATCATTTTGAATATCTTTGTAACGGTTGGACTTAGAACAACAATTAAAACACCAAAATGATTCTTTTGAAGAGATAAACTGATTGGTAAGAAGAAATGTGAAGTTTTAAGTAAAATTATCTGAGGAAAATCCAAAAATCTTTTTCCCATAGGATTAACATGGGACATTTTATGGACGCGTTTTTTTACTTTTCTCTGCAACCGCTCAACATAGGTTAATGATTCAAAATACCAAATTATTTGTTTTTTAAGCTCTATAAAATGGCTATAACCAAAATTAAGTGTTTTTAAAATTTTAGGGGGAAAAATTCAAAAAAACTGATTTTTGGAAAATTTAAAACCCCCATAAAACCCCCTTCTCATAATCCGATCGATCTGGTTTTCGAACTTAAAGTCATAAATATGTCTACACATTTGTGCCAAATTTCATCAAAATCGGGCGTTTCTTTCAAAAGTCATCGCGGTAACGGACACACATATATATATATACATATATATACATTTGAACGAATAGTGTTTTTGGCATCTGGGTACCTCAAAACAAAAAGTTAACATGGTCTCGGGGCTTAAGTCTTACCATGCCACCTACGGTAATAGCTTCTTCCCTATAGGGGAAATTCACTAATAGATGTAAGCCAGTTACTTCTGAACGGATTTTGATTGTTTGGGATTTGCTGGATTTATTATTTACTAGCAGTTTCCCGGCGCGCGTTGCTGCGCCCAAATTAAGTTGTTTACTATTTACAGCTGTTAATTTTGTAAACACTAAATTTCTAAAACTTGACACTGCACCCTTGTATGCCCTCTGGGTCGGAGCCCTTTGGACAGATTTCCACCAAACTTCACACAAACCATCCTTGCATAATGCTTAATAATGCCTGAAAGTTTAATTACAATCTTTCGAGCGGTTTCGGAGTCCATAGGCTACACACACATACACACACACACACATATATATATACAAGGTGTACATAAAGTTCCGCACGGGTTTAATATTTTTTGAATGATAAGAGATAAATCAATAAGATTTGGTACATCAACACTACACCTAAAAATCTCGTTTCTGAAGGAACAATCAGTTTTCTGTCATATCATGGGGACGTCCCGCAAGGAGTCAGAAGGAAATTTTAAATAAGAGCATAGGTCAATATGCACATCACTTTAAAGGGCTTATCTAGCAGAGTTTAATGCCGCAAACCGCACTAAAAAAGGTCGATCCAGTAAAAATTGGCGGCTGTTCAATGGTTTTACTTGGTTACATTTTATTAGTAGCCACAACCCCATTAAAGCAAAACTGCAACTAAATGAATACTGCAGCTAAATACTACATTATGCCTGTCAATACAGAAGTGAATTATGACTTAGTTATCCTCAAGGGTTACAAATTTGGTCAAAATCTATTGATAACGGGGAAAAACTGGTAACAGTAACAATTAGAAAGATCTTATCTTTTTTAATAAAACATTTGAATAGCCGCCATTTTTTACTGGATCAACCTTTTTTAGTGCGGTTTGCGGCATTCAACTCTGCTAGATAAGCCCTTTAAAGTGATGTGCATATTGACCTATGCTCCTATTTAATATTTCTTTCTGACTCCTTGCGGGACGTCCCCATGATATTACAGAAAACTGATAGTTCCTTCAAAAAGTAGATTTTTAGGTGTAGTGTTGATGTACCAAATCTTATTGATTTATCTGTTATCGTTCAGAAAATATTAAACCCGTGCGGGAGTTTATGTACACCTTGTATATATACATACATACTTCCTCTTTTATATATTTAGATTTTTAAATATTTCTTGTATCGTGTAAATTTGTTGTAAAACTAACTTTTTCTCAGATATTTAAATTTTAAAATTACAAATTACCGCAATTTTGTTATTTTTTAATATAGAGCTAACATATTTAAAAATCTGATAAAAACTATAAAGTATATCTGTATAGTGAATTTAAGAGTTTTAATGCAATTGGGTATACAATTAAAACTATAATAAAATACCCCAGTCGCAGCAAACCTGCATACTCAGCGAATTTACAATAAGTATATAACATAACACATTAAAACACTTAACAGGATTCATAAGAAATATATTCACAAAACAGTGATATTTAAAATATTAATTATTCTCCATAAGAATAACATTGGGAATGAGTACGCAGGTTTTGTGCAACAAGGAACACAAAATAATGGGTTTTAGCGAATTTCCCCTATTGGGAAGAAGCTATTACCGTAGTCGGCATGGTAAGACCTAGGCCCGGGACCATGATAACTTTTCGTTTTGGGGTCCCAGACCTCAAAAACACCATTCGTTCAAAACTGTATATATATATATATATATTTATATATATATATATGTGTGTGTGTGTGTGTGTGTGTGTGTGTGTGTGTGTGTGTGTGTGTGTGTGTGTGTGTGTCTGAGGACGATAACTCTCGTAAAAATAATCCGATTTTGACGAAATTTGGTATAAACGTGTAAAGCAGCATTTATGACTTTAGTTAGAAAACCAGACAGATCGACCTATCCGAAGGGGTATTTCGGTGGGGTTTTGTATCCCAAAAATGAGTTTTTTAAGCTTTTTACATATAATTTTTGAAAAAGTCAAATTTCAGTTTTTCCATTGGAATCAGCTTAAAAAGACGCACAATTTGGTGTTTTCATCATTGCTCTACGGCAAATGGTTACAGAGATATTGAAAGTGATAAACACAGTACGTTGTCCAATGTTATTCTTATGGAGAATAAGATAAATTGTATATATCGCTTATTTATTAACTTATCCTAATGAAACTTGGTTTATTGCTTCATATCGTTGTGGTCTATTGATATTTCACTAAAAAACATTTTTCGGCCGATAGTTCCCGTAGCAGCAAACCTGCGTACTCAGCCCCATGTTATTCTTATGGAGAATAAATAAAATGTCATAAATCGTTTATTTATATATTATTTATTTATTTTTTTATCGTTTATCGTGTATATTGATGAAACTTGGTATGTGGCTTTATGTGGTATTACATTGGAAATTCACGGAGTACGAAGGTTTGCTGCTACGGGAGTATTTATGTATCAATAGAACTCATCTTAGTGAAGTCACATACCAAGTTTCATCATATAAATAAGGGATATATAACATTTTTATTATTTCCCATAAGAATAACATGGGTACCAAGTACCTAGGTTTGCTGGTACGAGAACCATAGGCGAAAAATTTTTTTTTGTACAAACAACAATAAACCACAACCAGATGAAGCCATATACCAAATTTCGTCAGTTTATGTTCATAAATAACCGAGATATAGAATTTTTCTTTTTCTCCATAAGAATAACATTAGACAACGTACTGTGTTTAGCACTTCCAATATCTCAGTAACCAATTGACGTAGAGCAATAATCAAAATACCAAATTGTTTGTTTTTTATGCCGAATTCAATGGTAAAAATTAAAATTTGATTTAAATAATAATTACATGTGGAAACCCCAAAAAAAATATTTTTGGGGTACAAAACCCCCCTTCAGATGGTGCGATTTGTCTGGTTTGCGAACTCGTTCAAATAAATGGTACTTTACACATTTGTACCAAATTTCATTAAGATCGGACCTTTTTTACGAGAGTTATCGTACTTACGAACACAAATATATATATGGTAAAAATATAAAAATATAAAAATTTGAACGAATGGTGTTTTTGGCATCTGGGGGCCTCAAAATGAAAAGTTATTATGGTCTCGCGCTTAAGTCTTACCATGAGACCTACTACGGTAATAGCTTCTTCCCTATAGGGGAAAGTCGCTAAAAAGAGAAAAAAAACACAAAATGACGGAAAACCGGAAAACGAATCATTTTAGGTCCCATGTTTATAGGAACGTTTTTCTTGTTTTAACCCAAGCAACCAAAGTTTGAAGTTTGGGAACGTACATTGCATACACCCTATATACGTATCACAGTTTACTAGGGTTAATCAAATAGCTGCATGCAGGTAATATACCTGGTGTAAAAAAAAACTGAACAACTTTTAATACTAATCTATATCTATAAAAGAGGGCGTATGTATGTGTATATATATATATATATATATATATATATATATGTATATATATATATATATATATATATATATGTGTATGTAGCCTATGGACTCCGAAACCGCTCGAGAGATTGTAATGAAAATTTCAAGCATTATTAAGCCTCAAGGATGGTTTGTGTGAAGTTTGGTGCAAATCTGTCCAAAGGGCTCCGACCCAGAGGGCATACAAGGGTGCAGTGTCAGGTTTTAGAAATTTAGTGTTTACAAAATTAACAGCTGTAATTAAAAGTAAACAACTTAATTTGGGCGCAGCAACTCGCGCCGGGTAACTGCTAGTATAATATGTTTAGGCTCATTTAGACCACTTCAAAAATGACCGCATATGATAGCAAAACAAAAGATCAGCTGATGGATTGTTGTTACTGAAAACTGTAAACCTTAAAACATTACCTTCAATAAAGCCGATACTATTATCGCAAACCCACTCCATGCCGGCCTCCGTATTCTAAGACCATGTGATTTCGTAAGGGGTTTTCTGTTAAAGGTAAATTTTTAAAGTCTAAATTCTCAAATCTTCAAGAACTAAATATTTGCAATATTATTGATGGAATGCGCCATAGAGTGTGGTCAGAGCTGGACAACCGAACTGCCTATATTATTCCATACCATAATACAGATCACCCACAAATTATACACAATAAAACTTAACAATTATAGTTTTACAATTTAATACACGTTTTCTATATTCATTTACACTCCAAAATATTTGTTTAGTTATTTTTGGGACTTACCGGTATTAATGTTTTACATATATTGATTAGCTCACTTCAATCTACATATCTTGATTCTTCATATCTTCAATCGTTAATATACCTAGAGTTCTCGTCTGGGGTGAAAAAGTATAGTGTTTTTGTAAACTAATCACAGAGAAAATGCAAACAGATCAAAAGTATGTTCGATATGAAACTCGTATTTTAAAATACCATTTTAGTTATTTCTCCTAACTTATTTATTCATTAACGTTTTAAATTATTTGCTTAAGAACACATTTAATGAAAAATATATGGTGTTCAGGAAAACCTATTTTTGTTTTCTGTATGGAAAACGGTTGGACATAAATTGCTGATTAATAATGTTTTGTTTACAACGTCTTTGGTTAGTTGTGTTGCCACGGGGACGGAGGGTAAAATGGTGGCCACCATGTAGCCTTCACTTTTTTGTTGGAGATAAACGTGTGTATGAGAGCTATAGTCATTTTTGGTCGTTGGTTGGATACAATGTATACATGAGTCATGTATTCATTGTTGGATACTACCAGATACTACCCTTTCCGACTGAAAGGATTTAAAAAATACTATCACCGAGATTCACTCGACAGTAGTTCCCCGATACCATGGAGAAGTATATAGTCATAAATTACGTTATATTTGAGTTAATTATAAACATTAAATGTACCCGATCCCACTGGAGAGTTAACTGATTGATTTTAAATTTGCCGCGTTATATAAGAAGCTGGAAGTTTATCATTTGTGTATTTGATTACTTTTATAATGTGATGTTTTGTTATTTAACTAGTTTAAAATTAAAATTAATATTTGTTATACTTACTAATTGTAATAAGGATGCACTAACGCTACCTGGTGGATCGATGACAAACTACAGTCGGTAAGGCAGATTTGACATTTGGTGAAAAGAGAGGTCACGTCAGGGACAGATCCATTGGGAGGGGGCGGTAGGGGCGGTAGGGGCGGTCGCCCCCCCACCAAAAGATTTAGGAAAAAGATGACAGTTTGAATAAATCTGAATGGAAATTGGAGTAACAAAAGTCTCACAAAATCCCGTTTTTCGGTTGCGAGAGTCAAATTTTGCCGCTCCCGTCTACATTGGTACATTCAAATTAAAACTATTGCACCTAAACGTTCGATAAATTGAATAAAATATACACCATTGGACTGGTGAGATTCTAAACTTTCATTTGAATATATAACACATTACTTAGATCCAGGTCTTTCGCCTAAAAGTGTCTTACAAAAACATATAAGACAAAAACATATATCCCCGAGTATCGCGAAGCTGTTGCAGTTTTGCTAGTTGACAGGCCAAAAATTCAGTGGTTTCAAAATTGTCTTGGAGGTAAATTTTGGCCGCAAACATAAACGGTTTGGTATCATTGTATTTGTTGGTAATTTTTTACTGGATTTCACCCGTCGACTGTCGTTGCTGTCAGCTGTAGGTTAAGGCGGTCCCACACTACTCGCGAACATGCCTGAACATTCGGCCGAACATTCTCCAGAACATTCGGCCGAATATTCTACCGAATGTTCACTGAACGTTCGCCCTGATGAAGCTCCCACACTTCTCGCGAACACCCACCGAACATTCGGGGGAACATTCCCTCGAACATAAATAAATTCCAATCAGCTGTTTGCGCATTGTCCGTCCGTCGTGTCCAACGAGTATTGTCGTGAAAAAATGGACGACTCTACAGATGATATCACTGTTGTTGCATCTACAGTCGTATTTTTTTCTACAATAACAGATACACGCCTGTTTGATTTTGTTAATCAGCTGATTATAAACAATTGTTGGAAATCAGCTGTAATATAACTGCTAGTTTGGGCGTTGAAGCGGCGATCGTCCATTGTTGACCACTCTGCCTTCAGTGTGCACAAGGAAACGCTTTGTATTCGACTTGTTTATAATTAATTCATAATAATCATATTAATAACAATGTTTTCATTTGTGGGCAATTAATTAACATCGAGTAAATATGTCTTCTCCTGATGTAATAAATTATAAAAGGTGTAGAATTTAGTCGTGTAGACCAACGAAAATATGAGAAGCCTATTGAGAAGCCTATTTTTTACGAAGTAAAAAATCAAATATAAATATATCAAGTACTAGCTGATACCAGTATTTCGCAGAGCTGATTAAAATCCTACTGTAAACATCTGTTTAAGTACTCCCCTGATTCATTAAACCTATTGCCCATAAGAGTAACATTGTAACTTTAAGGGTGACTGGGGCGAAGCCCTAAGGGATTGCTAAGATGGGACGTTGAAACGGAACAGACAAGTCGACAGACAGTCACCATCTTTCTTTTATACATGTATAAGATAGTATAATTCATTATAAAAAAGATTAACAAACATTGGACATTATTTTATTATTCGGAATAAACATTTATATATTAAGTTTATTAACAGTCAAGCTTTTACAAGTTCTTACAATAAGGAATATACTGAACAATAATATTAGTACAGAGATAACTCAAAAAACTATTCTTTTCGGGGAAAATTTCAACGTGGGAATGACAGACTGGTTGTGCACCTGTACCACGCCGCCGATGCGATTGATGTAATTCTTGGAAGCTTCTTATCTCTTGTTAAATAATTGAGGTAAATTAAATCGATTCCATTGCCGTTTACTCAACTTAGATGACACACTTATATTAATTTACAAAAACAGATACGTTTGGGTGCTGTGACCACCAACAAATGTTTTTTCTTCTTGAGTAGTTGTCCCCCATTCACCACTGTGACCGGCACTGATTATGGAGTGTGGAAGAAAATCAACTACTATTTAAATAAAGGATATGTAGGGACAATAATTAAGGGTTCCGTATTAAAGGTTTATTTGTACCTTCTATAAATAATTAATTAAAATGCCCATTATTGAGGTTGGCGTCAATCTGCTGCCGCGAAAACGCAAGTGATGTATGAACTGAATGATTTGAAACAACACATTGCCTCAACACACTGACAAAATAGTCCAGCTGAGTTGAAGAAGTGACTCAAACCCTGAATGCTGCAGAATCCGTCGATAGTATACTAATAAATGTCAACCCCTTATGCCTTAAAACAAAACTTCAATTTATACAAATAACAGTAAATTAACTTATTTATAGCTATAATTATAATTGACATACGCATAGTATGTCAGTACAAATAGAGATTGACATTTAATTATTGATTATTCATTACCAATGACCACTTAAGTGGTATTCAATACTTACTTGAAAGCACAACAAATAAATACGGTACGCATACAAATAAATACGCATGTTTTATAGTATTGTCCTAGTAGAACAAGATCGATGACTATCAATTATGCAGTGATGCAATAATGCATGTTCGCGAACAGTATGGGAGCCTCCCGAATATTCGTCGAAATGTTCTAAGTATAGGGGGCATTCGGCCCCGTATTCTAAGTTCGTGCAGCTCCCACACTTCTCGCGAATACTCCGAACATTCGGAGTTCGGCCGAATGTTCGGGCGTGTTCGCGAGTAGTGTGGGACCGCCTTTAGGTTTGATTTTTGAGTAAACCTAATCCGTTTTTAGGTAATAAATATCCAGTGTCTAGGTTAGGAGCAAAAATTGCCTCGAGTTATTCATAATGAAATAAGAGGAAACAAAGATTAAATTGTGTGCAACCGGAAGCTCATACGCCAAGTATTTCATTTTGTAAATGGGGTATGAAATTCCCAATTTTTCAAGTCGTTGACCTTGGCTGTCAGACTCATTCTCATTCCTGATTGTATCTTCGCGTTGCACAGTTCAGTATTGCAGATTTCAAATAAGTTTTGTAAATATTAGTTTTTCGCGTATCAACTGAAATGAATAAGTTTATTTAATTTAGGCTTCTTACTGGTTGTTAAACGCCTACAGAACACGTATACACAAGTTCAATGACTAAATATTTGTTATTTTTATTTACAGTCGGGTGAAGCAAAAGTAAAGTTATTTTTTCTAGTTTGTTTTGAAAGTTATGATTTTTTTCTTGAGTACAAGGTCGTTGATATATTATTTTAACTTCAGTTTCATTCGTTGAATAATTTCATATATTTTTTAAATAACTAGTGGGGGTGCCAGTGACCACCCTTGACGGGGGGGAGGGGGTAACTTTCGGTGACGGCCCCCCAAACATGAAATCTGGATCCGCCCCTGGGTAACATTGCTACTATTTGAAACAACTCATCGGACCTCGTGCAGGTTTTACGATAGTGCTCATTTGCATCGTACATTATCTACAATTGCCTAATAATCTGCCTTGTTATTGAGTTAATTATTACGAACAATATAACTTTAACGTAAATTTCTTACAACTAGTTAGCATTTAGTATTATCGAGCATTTAAATTTTAGCCTACACTAATTTATAGTTATTTTTGCCAAAAATGCATAATAAATACAGTTGAATGAAATGAATGAATAAAAAAACCTCTTTACCCCAAAAATAAAAGTACTGTACAGTACAATTAGAGATATAACGTAAATGCATGTTTAACATATTAAATTAAATTAGTGATTAATAAATCAGGGATTTTGTTGAAGTTACTAAGATTAATATTGGTCTTAGTCTTAGGAAATAGTAGACATTGGCTAGTGATTTCTGTGTGTCACAACAAATAATAAATGACCGCACATTTGAATAGAATAAATAATAAAGTTAATATATTTTAGATTAAATTTATGTTGCTATTTTATTTTGATTTTTAAGAACAAAATGATTAATAAAATTAACACATTTTTAAAATGTATTTTTAAGATCTTGGTTGAAACCATTTTGATGAATGACAAACATTGGCCTGGAAGAAAGCGAAGGGCGGCCGGCAGGAGGGGGCAGTGCAAGGGTCGGGTCAAACATGCCGGTAATTGGCCGGTGGGTCGGCCTCGTCTGTATCTAATCTAAGAAGCAATTTTTTGCCACGAATCTTAAACAAACCGAGGGAAAGGATATTCAAAGAGCTTTAAATCACTAAAAAATGTACGTATATTGCGATAAACAACGTGTGAAATATAAAAAGAATTACTTTTAGAAAAAAGTATAAATTATTTTCAAAGTTGTTGGGTAGACGTGCCGCCGCTTTAGCGGTGCGTTTATAATAACTCCGCATGCTATATCTCCTTTAAGTTCAATACTACATCGAACTGGACATTTTTACCCTTTTCAGTGAATTTCAAATGGAAAGTGAACTATTAGCATTACCCGCCCGGTGACACTTAAGCCCGGGACCACCATATAAGTTCCTACCGTGACCCCCTGAATACGTTTTGGGCAGTCGTTCAAAATGGTGTGTGTGTGTGTGTATGTGTGTGTGTGTGTTTGTGTGTGTGTGTGTGTGTGTGTGTGTGTGTGTGTGTGTGTGTGTGTGTGTGTGTGTGTGTGTGTGTGTGTGTGTGTGTGTGTGTGTGTGTGTGTGTGTGTGTGTGTGTGTGTGTGTGTGTGTGTGTGTGTGTGTGTGTGTGTGTGTGTGTGTGTGTGTGTGTGTTATCGAAATACTACATAACTATAAAACATTTCTTAATGAAATTTTAAAAGAGTCATTTGGGATACCTAAGGGATGTTTTAACACAGGATTTGTATTTTATTTTGGATTATAAATAATTATTCAAACTAATTTTAATGTTTGATACTCAGTAGTTGAATTTGTTTCTGTAGTAAGCTATTGACTATGGTTGTCTTTAAAATGTCAGCTGGGATTCACTTGAGTCTCACTTGAGGGATTTTTATCCCATATATGGGATATTTTGACTGCTTGTGGGATAAAGTGGGATTTTTTGGAAATCGACATTACGTCTGCTAGTTTGCTTACAACTTAGAACCAAAGCACCTTAGCAGTAGCACTTCTAGTGGATTTTCTCGCCGTACTGGCAGTTGCGGGGTTTCCCATTTTTTAACCTCGCTGTCACACCCTATTATGATTTTATAAACGTCACATAACGAACACTGAATCACGTCAATGTCGCTGGCCGAGCCATGTTGGAATTAACAAGCAAAATATTTGCCACTATTTAGTACCTATGTCGTACTCTTTAGTACTACCATTAAAAATATTAGTACCTCTCACGTAAATAAATTATTTAATTTAGTTAGTTCACCGTATCATTTAGCCTATGTCGCATTGCTCAAAATCCTTAGAGGTACTAAAATGTAAAATACCTATAGGTAATTAGTAGATATAAATATGCTCTATCTAACGGTATAAATATTGTACTAATACATTATTCAATAATCATATAATATTTAACATTAATTGTGTTGCATTGTTTAACAAATCAGTGGGAAAGTGTGGGATATGACGAGGGATATTATAAGGAGAGTGTGGGATAAAGTGGGATTTTTTGTATTAGCGCGTGGGATATTTTTACTGCTGAGTGGAAACACTGAATTTTTGTTTATAAATCACACAAATGTAAACATGTTTTCAACTATAAAGTGGGTTATGTTTTGTTCCATCTATTTTAGCGAATTTCCCCTATATGGAAGAAGCTATTACCGTAAGTCTCATGGTAAGATTTAAGCCCGAGACCATGAAAATTTTTTTTAGGTCCCCAGATGACTAAAACACTATTCGTTCAAATTTATATATATCTATATATATATCTATATATATATATCTACACATATATATATATATATGTGTGTGTGTGTGTGTGTGTGTGTGTGTGTGTGTGTGTGTGTGTCCGTGAATGCGATAACTTGAGTAAAAAACGTCCGATTTCGATGAAATTTGGCTCAAATGTGTAAAGTGACATTTATGACTTTAAGTTCAAAAACCAGAAAAATCGGGCTATGGGAAGGGGGGTTTATGGGGGTTTTAAATTTTCCAAAAATCAGTTTTTTTGCATTTTTTACCCTACAATTTTTAAAACACTTAATTTTGGTTTAGACCATGTTGTAGAGCTGAAAAACAAATAATATGGTATTTTGAATTATTAAGCTAGGTTAAGTGGTTGCGGAGAAAATCCAAAAAACCTGCTCATAAAATCTCCTATGTTAATCTAATGGGGAAAAGGTTTTTGGCTTTTCCTAAGTTAATTTTAATGTAAAATTCACATTTGCTTTTACCAATCAACTCAGCTCCACAAAACAATCATTTTGGTGTTTAAATTGTGATTCTACGTCCAACCGTTGCCGAGATATTCAAAGTGCTAAACACAGTACGTTGTCCAATGTTATCCTTATGGAGAATAAATAAAATTTGATATCTCCCTTATTAATGAATGTATATTGATGAAACTTGGCACGTGGGGTCACGTAGTACTGGAATATTGATATTTGCACAAAAAATTGATTTTTTGTTGATTATCCCCGTAGCAGCGAACCTGCGTACTCAGCCCCCATGTTATTCTTATGGAGAATAAGTAAAATGTAATGACTCCCTTAATTATGAACATAAATTAATAAAACTTGGTATGTGGCTTCACCTTGTTGAGTTATATTGATATTTGCATAAAAACCCATTTTTTTAGTTCCTTGTTGCAGCAAACCTGCTTACTCAACTCACATGTTATTCTTATGGAGAATAATTAAAATGTTATATAGTGCTTACTTATGATTGAATATTGATTAAACTTGGTATGTGACTTCACCTAGTTAAATTATATTTATATTTGCATAAAAACCAATTGTTTGTGTTCCTTATTTCAGCAAACCTATGTACTCATCACCAATTTTATTTTTATGGAGAATAATATATCGCTTATATATGAATATATTTTTATGAAACTTGGTATGCGGCTTTATATGGTATTAAGACATATATTATGCATTGGAAATTCGCTGAGTACGCAGGTTTGCTGCGACGGGGGTATTTGTATTTTGAAATAGTTTAAAATGTGAGTGTTATGTAAATTAATGGTGTTTTGTCTTGTTTAAAACAATACTTAGCCTATATATATTTAGATTTATTATTAGTTTATTTTTTACTGGAAAACTTCGATGTAAAAGCTAAGTGTTTGGACTAGTGATGATAAATTAATACAATAAGTTTTGGAATTTTTGAATTACTGGGACAGTATAACTCCGTAACACGGCTGACTGTGATTGATAATCAAGAGTGTTGTAGACCTATAGTAGTTTCTTTTCATTGTGAACAAATTACTCGATGGTAGATTTACTAAACGATCATACGTGCAAACTATCTTTATTACATGTAATGTACCAAATAAGCCCCACTGTCACCTAATGACATGGGATTGAAGTTTTGTAATCCACCGGTCAGTAAAATAGTCTGTTGACAGTTTATATTTGTTGGCATTTTCTGTAAATAATATTGATTTTCATAAACAATCAAGATGTCCAAAACTCCGTAATCCCAACCGTCTACATTGTTCAACTAGTTACGTTGTAGACAGATTGCCCTCCTGAAAAATTGTCATTACTGTGTATGTTGGTTTTTGCTTTTAAACCTCTCGTACTGCGATTTCAGTAGCTTGTGTATTAAATTCAAAATACATATTAATGATGTACACATTTTTATTTAGCGAATTTTTAAATTTAAAGTATGAAGTTTATAAGATAGGCCTACTGTTGTATAAATAAATCATTGAATACCTTTTTTACATTCAATTGGATTAAAACAAGTATATTTCTGTATGTTTAACCCCCTGATTTTGGAACTGGAAATTAATAGGTCTAATAATAATAACGAGTTCGCACGCAGCACGCTGACGTGAGGGAAGTGAATTTCCACATAAAAACTTTTAAAACTCCAAATCAGTGTAAAAACATACTTTTATTCCAATTTTTATTGAAATCTGATTTCAGTGATTTTTTTGCTGTCCTGATGCTCCTGGTTTCATTTACCTGCAAACACAGAGAAAAATAGATTTGTTAAAAAAACAAATCAACATTTGTCAAGCGTTTTTGCCAATCATTTTTCCAATACAGCAAATGGTTTTGTTTTAATTACCACCATTACATTGCTAATTTTATCAATAAACATTTGTTATAAACACATTTTCTATAAACACCAATGAACTTGGTATTGTTAACAAACTCATTGGTAGTTGTGCAACATTTGTAAAAATGAGTATGTAAACTCATTTGAGAAAACAAATTCGAAGAAATTAAAAAACTTGGGAAATGTACTAGTCTACGGTACTAGTAATTGAGCTAACCGAAATATTGCATTTCATGCAGGTATGTAAAGTTACCCAGTGAATTTTAAACATAAACAACGAATTTTGTAGTAAAAATTGTTATTAACATAGTTATTATTGTTATAATTTATGGTTGTGTGGGATAGTTTTTAATTACTAATTACTCTATGGACGGCGTGATGCCGCGAATGGCGCCAAAACTGGAGTTTTTTTTTTTACTTACGGTAATTTTAAAAGTTGCCAGTTGCGACAAGATAAGATGGATGGAGACATCGATGAGTTAGTGTTTAATGTTACCTGCAGGACCAAATCCGGGCATTATAGAATGCCTCTTGGTCATTTACCTGCTCCTGGTTTCATTTACCTGCAAAAGCTGGGAATACAATTGTGTGCATTATAATGTTAGGAGAAGGTCCAGACTGGCTTGGAAGTAGGCGTGAGGTTGCAGGGGATGATAAAAGTACTCTAACAAAGGCTTTTCTAGTGTGAAACACCCATAAGACAACGTACTATGTTTAGTCGATACACATTTTCTTTAATAACTCGGTAAATATGTATGCTAGAATGACGAGAGAGGGCTTGAAACTTTTGCCTCACAAATTTCAAACTGTTTGCATGCCTTACTGTTATATACGGGGCATTTCTGACCCTTTTTGGGCCCAAAACTCAAAATTTGAAAGGTCAATCCCCAAAAAAGGGGTTTAGAGTTTTTCGATTGTTTTGCCCAACGAACTTGTCCAACTGATTACAGAAAGGAATGTCCCTACCAAATTTGAAGTAAATCGGACAAAAATGTGACCGCTAGAGTGCAAACACACACACACACAGACACACACACACACACACACACACACACACACATATATATATATATAATTTTGACCAACCCCCCAAAACGTGTTCAGGGGGTCACGTTAGGAACTTCTATGGTGGTCCCGGACTTAAGTTTCACCATGCTAATAGTTCACTTTCCAAAGGAAATTCACTAATAATTGGCAACTTTTCCCTCAGGTGATATATTTAAACTCGTCAAAAACAATCCGGTGCCAAAAATATATTAAAGTTATTGGCCGAGTCATAAAAAAGCATGAACAGGCTTGATGGTCATAGCTAGGATCTGTGACCAAATAAACGCAATCACTTCAATCTAATTTGCTAGGTACACACAGTGGTTTTAAGAGGGTAATTGCTCCACCTCCCCCTCCAGGGTTAGATGGGTACGTGTTCCGAATATTCTCTATTCATCGTTTCTGGATTAGAAAACCCCCGCATAGCTGCTATAGGCACGTCTTCCACAAGCGGGAATTTTGCGCAGGTTGCCGGAAAGTTAGGATATAGCAGGAAAGGAAAGGGTGGGATGGGACAGGCAGCCAAATTGCCTTTCAGAGTACCAGCTCTCGTGCTCCTGTGACAGCTGTGATCAGGCTCAAACAGGCGGACCCGCTCCCCTCCAACTGGCCAACTCAACGGATGGGGTATCCATGTACAACAGCCAGGGACCATACATTCTCAGGTTGGGGACAAAACCCTGAGTTTCCGCCTCCAGCCGCTGCAAGTGGAGGGACCAAAGGTAAAAGGGAAAGTTTGTCATAATGGACAGCCAAACAACTTTCCATATGTAATGACAACTTCATTTACTGTACCCAATGTCAGCCTCAAAACTGGTATAGACCAGTTTTAAGGTTGTCCTGGGACGAATATTCTCTATTGGTCAATGCTAACACACCAAGTTTTAATAAAATTAATTAGTATATAAGAGAGATATGGTTTTTATTTCTTGTAAGAATAACATCGGACAATGTACTTAGTTTACTGTTGAATGGAAGTTGAAATATTCTCCACAACCATTAGCCGAATAGTCTACTAACGAAATACTAATTTAATCGTGAGTGGATTGGAGTACTAATTTGTCAGCTTTTTGAGCTTTTTATGGCAATGAGTTAAAACTGCTGAAACCTGTTAAAAATATTTAAAGTTTATGGTATTAAAAAAGGTAAGAAAACTGAATTTTGGGACCTCTTAAGCCCTGTGATTTCTGAACCCGAATTTTTCTAAAAAATCAGGTGGTACATTTTATTAGAAACCTAATATAAACCATCAAATAAAAATCCAAATATTTCGAAAGCGGCTCCTCAAAACTGCTCCAGACCTATATACTACGTTGTTGGGTACCAAAATATTGTGGATACATCTTTGTTCTTACCTCAGGGCTCTGCCTTTACTATCACTCCCAGACGTTTAATTTTAACGTATGATTATTCGTTAGATTTCTTTTGTTATAGTTTGTCCAAACAGCCGTGCGCCCTGAAGGATTAAAGTCTATTTCAACCCAGGAGTAGGCGGAACCAGTCGACCGTACTAATACCCTCCCCCTTGAGTCTATTGTGCGAGATAGGGTATGGGCAAGCGTCGTCGGCCTTTGTCAGTGAGTCATTGCTGCTGGTCCCAGTGTCAAAATGCAAACTTTTTTAATTGAAAGAAAAACTTCAAACAAAATATATCACGCGCTGTGTTTTGATCGCCTGATTATTTTGATACCAAATATGAAGGAAATCGGTTAATTTTGGGGAAGGCAAAGTAAATAATTAAATCGTATACGTGTTTTTCAAATAGCGTTTAATGGACGTAAATAAGTCAGTAAATTTACTTTGATTAAATTATGGATGAGTTTGATAACAACCATTTAATTACTACTGTACACAATATATATCGCCATATATCTAAAAATATAATAAATAAAAATATATTTTAGGCCCAAATAATCAGTGTTAACAATTTTTGAAAAAATTACTTTGATGTATTTGTCTATTTATTTTTATTTTGTGAATATATTACTAAGATTTATTTAATTGTAATAGGGTTTTTTTCAATATAATGTTAATGAATAAGTGTAAATAAATGCACACTGATAACAGTATAAATTTTATGTCTATATTTTGATAATGCATTTAACTAACAAAAAACTGTCTGTCCACTGCAAACTCATCCATAATTTAATCAAAGTAAATTTACTGAGTATTTATGTCCATTAAACACTGTTTGAAAAACACGTAGGGGCCTATACGATTTAATTATTTACTTTGCCTTCCCCAAAATTAACCGATTTCCTTCATACTTGGTATCAAAATAATCAGGCGATCAAAACACAGCGCGTGATATATTTTGTTTGAAGTTTTTCTTTCAATTAAAAAAGTTTGCATATTGACACTGGGACCAGCAGCAATGACTCACCGACAAAGGCCGACGACGCGTGCCCATACCCGATCTCACACAATAGACCCAAGGGGTGAGGGTATTAGTACGGTCGACTGGTTCCGCCTACTCCTGGGTTGAAATAGACTTTAGGACGACCCTCGCTCCACCACGCGCAGGCACACTCACACGCGCGGCCTGGCCTACCTGCCGCTAATGGTTCTTCTATGAATCACCCACTAGCCCTTGTGCTACAAAATCACAGTTTTCTATCTGTTAACTTTACTTAATTTGCACTCTAATTACTGAACTCTAAATATGGTTCCTCGCAAAATGAGTCCAAACACGGTATAATTGTAACAACTCTAAGCGGTTTTAGTGAGTTTAAAAATTAGTAAATAAATAAAATGGGACTTGTATCACGTATTTTATATTGTAAACATCAGACACGGAAACAGCTCACAATTGTTCTAGCGCTGTCTTACATAGTTTGCAAATTAGCCGTAGTCCTAACTTTTAATAAATAAACTAAGCAAAAAAGTTAGAAAAGTAGTGGAAAAATGAGGGTTTAAAGCCACTTTCGGCACTTTTTTCCCATGTTATTCTTATGGGGATCAGTTTTTGAACACTTGCCAAATCCTACCCTACACAAATTTCCTTTTTGGCCTATACTAGTACCCTTGCCTATATTAAATACATTTTCCCCATCCCCTATATTTTTAAAATCTAAAAAACTAACTTTGTTTAAATTGATGTTATTGTTCTAGGGTAGTGGCCCAAACCCGGCCCTACGCTTTCCCCTACTTTACATCCTTTGTGAAAATCCATGAGTTCAAAAATAACTCCACACTAAATAAACAACACATGTAAACAACTTAGAAGTGCACTCGGTTATCGCCACTAGCGCGACAATCAACCTTGAAGGAGATTCTGCAAGATCGGCACCAAGGACACAGCGACCGATGCATAGTAACCGATACGTAATTTTACAAATTAATGTTGTGAATTGTCGGCTATATAAAGAGCTGCTGCAGGCTAGGGTCCTCACTTCATATCCTACAGCCCCAGCACCAACAAGACCTTCAGTGTTGCAGATTTTAACTTAAAATTCAGTGGTCCAATACAGAATAATTTTGGCTAAAATATGCTTTTTTTACTCTGGACTTAGAAAAATTCAGAGTGGTTCTTATGACTTAAGAACTTTGAAGATGAAAGGGAATCGTTATTTTTGAAAACATTTTCATTTTTGATTAAAATAGCTTAACTTTTGATAATTACTTTTGTTATTTATTTTTTTTTATTTTACTTTAACTACTTTTTATATTGGACTTTTGGAATTGTTATTACATGCTCTTTGACTTGGGTGTTTTTTAGTATCTTCAAAAACACCGCGGGGAGCGGAAGCACCGGGGAAGCAGAGCGGTACTGGATGCAAAAAATGCAATTTTCGAAAATTGCATATATCTCGAAAAAATAACGAAATTTTTAAAAATACCTATGACATAGGTTTCGGGGGTTCCCCACCCATTCCAGGTTTCAAAAATTTTTTTGACCCCTTTTGGTCCAAAATTTTTTTTGACCTTTGGCCTTTAACTATATCTCCGTTATTTATAGAGCTATTGGGTTGAAATTTGGTATATAGGTACATATAGATGTGAAACATTGTTTGGTAAAGAAAATTATCAATTTAGGGGACACACCTGCGCGCTACAGGCGATAATTTGAAATTCAAAAATTAGCTCCCATGTGGTTGTTTATCATCCAAATTTGATATAACTTGGATTGTACATGTAGAACATCAACCCCCACTTGATAGCGTGTACGGATTTTTAAAAATAATTTTTGTTTCTTTTATAATTACAAATTTTCGTTTTCCAAAAAACCCTCATAACTTTTTTGTTTATTGAGATATAAGGTTCAAATTTGGTTTGGAGGTACTTTATACAATTATCTAAAAAGTTTTTTCCCAGATTTTTGATAAAGGGCTTAGTTTTTATAAAAATGTTGAATTTGTGTTTTTGTCTAAAATCTTCATATTTTGAATTTTGATCGTATTTAAATTTTTAAAATGGTAATTTTTGTTTATAAAAAAGCAGAGCACGACATCTCTACACTCATTTCAACACAAAATGTTGACCTGTGCAGTCTGTTTTATGTCTTACTCCAACAGAAGCAATTTATTACGCCATTATCGACTTGTTCACAAAGTTATTCCTAAAATTTGTAAAAAATGCCATCAAATATTTGATAACAACAATCATTTTAAAGTGCATATGCTAGAAAAACATGATACATGCAAAGTTTGTAAAAAGGTTGTTAACTGTAATAAGAAACGCCACTACATAAGCTGTGACAAACGACCTTACAAGTTGTATATTTTTAACGGTGAATCTGTGGAAGTATTAGACACTCTTCAATCTTGTCCCCTACCTATCAAATGGATTCTTATTAGGAGGGTAAAGTTCATCAAACACTCGGTGGACAATAATGGTGATTTAATCATTGACAAAGAATGTATTGCTGATTTTCGAAGTTTGACGATGTTAACGATTGAGAACAAAGATTTAAAAACTCAAATTAAAGAAGCACTTTTTAAGATCGATACCTCCATGCACAAGTATCAAGCCCAAGGCAGTGGATGGATATATGACCATACTAAATACTGGCAGCTGCATGTTTACAAGTATAAACCCCTAACTCCCAAGTCATACATCCCCACACCAGAAAATATAAAATCAAAACACGCTGTTTTAAATATTAAAAATAGTGATAATAAATGTTTTTTGTGGAGTATTTTAGCAAACTTAAATCCAAGGAATTGTATAAATGAACATGCAAATCGAGTATTTTACTACGAACCCCACGTAGGTCAGTTAAATATGACAAATATAAAATATCCCGTAAAAATATCCGACATTGATAAATTTGAAAAACAAAATAATATAAGTGTTAATGTATATGGAATTGAAGGACAATTAATATATCCATTGAGAATAACTAAACTAAATAGTAATACGCACGCAAACATGTTGCTTTTACAACAAGGCCGCAAATCACATTACTGTTTAATTCGTGATTTTGATAAGTTAATGTTTAATTCTACAAAACACAATAATAAGAAATATTTTTGCAAGTTCTGGGTGCAACATTTTTACACTAAAGATATATTGGAACGTCACATAACATATTGTAAAACCTTTGATGCCCAAAGAGTACAAATGTCTAAAAAAGATACATTACAATTTACGAATTACAAATATCAACTTAAAGCTCCCTTTGTGATTTATGCAGATTTCGAATGCTTTATAAACTCTGGCAAACACACTCCTTCTGGATTTGCTTATGTTGTAGTGAGAGATTCTAAAATTATTTACGAAGAGTTGTACAGTGGTGAAAATGTAATGAATGTGTTTTTCGGAAAATTATTTAAAACTTATGACTTTATTAAAAGTCAGATGGGAGTATATGTTCCCCTTGTAATGACTCCAGAGCAAGAGACGTTATTTCAAAACTCTACACGCTGCCACATATGCCGCCAGCTGTTACTGTGTGATAAAGTGCGCGACCATTGTCACTTAACAGGCGAGTTCAGAGGGCCCGCCCATAATTCTTGTAATTTAAACTATAAAGTAACTAAGAAAATTCCAGTATTCTTCCACAATCTTAAAAACTATGATGGTAATTTAATAATGCAACACTTAGGAAAAATTAATCGCAAATTGAATTGCATAGCCAAAGATATGGAAAAGTATATTTCATTCTCTGTTGATGATTTAGTATTTTTGGATTCCTACAACTTTCTGTCCCTTCCCTTAAGCAAATTAGCTTCCAATTTAAATACATTTAGATTTATAGACAATCCACTACTACAACGTAAGGGCGAATTTCCGTACGAATACATGACAGGACCAGAAAAGTTTTTAGAGCCTCTCCCACCCATAGAGGCATTTTACAGTAGTCTAACTAAAGAATGTATATCTCCTGCACAATATGAACATGCTAAAAACGTATGGAATCATTTTAATATAAAGAATTTAAAAGAATATCACGATTTATACCTTAAAACAGATGTGTTGCTGTTGGCTGATGTGTTTGAGACATTTAGGGACTTATGTTTAAAGGATTATAAACTTGATCCTGTCCATATGTACTCACTGCCTGGACTAACATGGGAGGCATGTCTTAGAATGACCGGCATAAAATTACAATTATTTCGTGACATTGACATGCATTTGTTTATAGAACATGCCATTAGAGGCGGTGTAAATATGATTTCCACGCGCTATGCTAAAGCCAATAATAAGTACATGGGCGAATATTATGACCCAAATCAAGAAAGCACCTATCTTGTATACTTAGACTGTAACTCGCTATACTCTACAGCAATGTGTGAGTCGTTGCCCATCGATGGATTTAGATGGACAAATGAGAAAGATTACAAATACAATCAAAATGAAAACTTTGGATTTATTTTGGAAGTTGATTTAAAATACGATAAAAGTTTACACGATTTACATAATGACTACCCGCTCGCACCAGAAAAAATTAATGGAAAATTAATACCAAATTTAAATGACAAAACTAAATATATTTTACATTATAAAGCACTAAAAAAATACGAATAACTGGGTTTGGTAGTTACAAAATACCACAGAATTTTAAAATTTAGACAGTCGAAATGGCTTGCACCCTATATTAATTTTAATATTGAAAAGCGACAAAAAGCTAAACACGATTTTGAAAAAGACTTTTACAAACTGTTAAATAACAGTCTCTTTGGTCGAACAATTATGAACCAACGTAAGTTTCGTGATATACATCTTGTAGACGAGTCTAAGTTAACAAAGTACGTTACAAAGCCAAGGTTTGACTGTAGCAAAATGTTCGATAACAATTTGCATGCTGTACATTTAAATAAATTAATTGTAAAGTTTGATAAACCAATATATTTAGGAATGTCCATTTTGGATATCAGTAAAGTAATAATGTATGATTTCCACTATAATTATATGTCAAAGTTTAAGAATAAAAAGTTCCTAATGACAGACACAGACAGTCTTATTTATTCTATAGTAACAGAGGACTTTTACAAGGAAATACAATGTGACTTGTACTGTTTTGACACCTCTGCATATAGTAAAGACCATTTCTTATACTCTGATAAAAATAAAAAAGTTACGGGCAAGTTTAAAGAAGAATTAAATTGTAAAATTATGTATGAATATTGTGGTTTAAGGCCAAAATTATACCCTTTCATTCCTTTACAATGGTTATACGAAAAAGAAAAGCAAAATGATCTAGAGGTTAAAAAGGCAAAGGGGGCTGACAATGCTACAGTTAAACATCTCTTAAGACACCAACATTACTTAAACTGTCTTGCAACCGGGGAAGATTACTATGAGAATGTTACAAGAATTAAATCCACAAACCACCATCTTCAAACATTAACGATGAACAAAAAGGTACTCTCTTTTGATGACGACAAAAGGTTTATTCTGGATGGCATTAACACTCTTGCCCTTGGTCATTATAAAATTGGTCAAACATAAATCTATATTTCATTTACTATAACATTTACGGGTACAGAGCCAGAGTTGAAGTCGGTATTCTTTCCTCCTATAGAATTAAATGGTGATTATGTAATTGGACTGGTAGATTTTCAAAGTTATAATTCTATATTTAATGTTAAAAAACCTCTAAATACTTTGACATATTACAAAATGCACAAAATTACAACCCAAAAAGGGGAGGTCACAATTGACGAACTAAACCGGGCATTAGATGGTAAATTTGAAGTTATTATACAAAATAAAGTAGCATTAATTAATACAAAAGTCAAACTTATATTTTACAAAGGGCTAGTTCCAAAATTAAATAAACTTAAAGACACAAAATTAACTATAGACGAGGGTGAGGATGTGTATTATTATGATCACAAAGCTCCAAATGTAATTGAAATTGCTGAAGGTACATACGAAGTGTTTGAGCTTGCGAAGGAAATTCAAAAGCAACTCCCAGATTTTGTACTTATAGCCGATAATAAAACCATGAAAGCCACATTACATTCTGGCCATGTGTTCGATTTTACAAAACCGTGTTTAGGGTCTGAATTATTGGGATTTAAAGGATTTTCTACTCCAGATGTTGCGTTTAAATCCGTAAATAAAATCAACATAAATAATGTAAATGTGATTAGAGTAAAATGTAATATTGCGAATGGGTCTTATTTAAATGGTGACAAATCACACACCATACACAGTTTTTACCCAGAAGCTCCTCCCGGCTACAAAATTATTGAGGTTCCCAGGAATATTATATACTTCCCTGTAAATAAGAGAAGTTTAGATGTTGTTAGCATTACATTTGCAGATCAACACGACAAACCAATTGACTTTAATAAAGAAGAAACTACAATTACTTGTCATATAAAAAAGATATGAGAATTTACAAGAACGGACTGAGTGTGCAAAATGCCAGGTTTCTGCGATCAATTGGGTTGAAGTTAAAATTTTCTATTAATAAAAATGGAAGATTTTCTAGACGTTACAGGAAAATTCCAATACGACGATAGCGTGGTTAAAATTACAAATCACTCCTATGTTCCACACAACACTTTAGCAATAAATAATTCCGATGAAATTCGAATATGCATAAATAATCAAGATTTACTAACACTCCCATGTAGGAGTTATCTGTATATTAAAGGAGAAATAGAGAATCATGATAAAGGACATTTTATAAATAATGCATTTGCATTCTTATTTGACGAAATTAGATATGAAGTTGCTGGTAAAGAAATAGATATTGTAAGAAATCCGGGAATTTCCAGTCTTATGAAAATATTGTGCTCTTACAATAAAACAACGAAATTGTCAAACGTAGCGTTTGATTCTGATGAAAATTTAAAGGAGTTCCATAAAAGCGGCAAGTTTAGTACTTGTGTCCCGTTAGAGCTGTTAATGGGTGTGTTTGAGGATTTTAATAAGGTTTTAGTAAATGTTAAACAAGAATTGGTGTTGAAAAGATCCAAAAACGACTTAAATTGTATATTAACAACATCTAATGCTCCAACTGGCGTCGATCCTGTTCCTAAAATTACACTTAAATCGATTCAGTGGGTGATGCCGCATGTGGTGCCATCTGATGGGGAGAAGCTTCAATTACAAAAGATGTTATTGCAAAATAAAAATTTGCAAATTGCATTTAGAAGTTTGGAGCTACACGAACTCCCATCATACCCCGAAACCAAGAGACATACATGGTCAGTTAAGACGTCTTCGAGTTTGGAGAAGCCCAGGTATATTATATTTGGTTTCCAAACTGGTAGGGACAACAGTGCACGAAAAAGAACTGATAAATTTGATCACTGTAAATTGAAAAATCTCAAAGTGTTTTTAAACTCTGAATATTATCCTTATAGTGATTTAAATCTCGACTTTGAAAATGGAGATGCCTCTAAAGCTTATGAGATGTTTGTGAGGTTTAGGGAGAGTTACTACAACACCGTCCCCGATCCTATGTTTAACAGAGCTGACTTTATAAAGAAATATCCTCTAATTGTAATAGATTGTTCTAGGCAGAATGAATCAGTAAAAGAGGGGGTCGTAGATATTAAATTAGAAATTGAAACTGCAGAAAATGTCCCTTCAAACACATCTGCATATTGCCTAATAATACACGATAAAGTGTTTGAGTATAATCCTTTGACAAATGAGATAAATAAAATGTAAATAAAATGAAAACAAATATTCAACAAGAATTGGTAGAGTCTGCAAAACAAATAAGAGAAAAATATAGGGCGTTAAAACGTGGTAAATTTCTAGAGGCTGAAGAGAGGTTCCAAACATTCCAACCGTTAATAGAGCCTTTGCAAGAATTAAAAAATTTAGCCACAAAAACAGAGAGGCCAGTTCTCCCAATGATTTTAGAAAAGACCCCGTCTAGAATACCAAGAATAACCCAGATAACACCGCACAAATTAGATTTTGGTCTTTTAGCATCAGACTATTTAGGAAATTACCTTAGTAGAAGTAGTATCACAGACACCACATATGGTATTAGGCGAGAAGGAAATAAATTTTTTATTGGGAATCAGGAAGTTCAAATTGCCAATGATGATGTTACAGTTGGAGACAAAATTTATAAAGGGACAAAGGGATTGTGGGAATTGTTAACTTTAAAAGAACCCGTAAACTATAGTCAGGTTGATTTGCAAAATTATAAAGAGATTTTGGAAGCTACAAATGCACATTTAAAGAGTTATAAAACAGGTGCGGTGATGTCAAGTAATAAACACACTAAATATCTTAATATAATTAAACCCCTGTTTAAGACTGTTGGTGAAGGTTTAAGGCAGGTAACTGGTAATAAAATAGACTATGTTTATTGGGACGACCCTAATGAGCTTGTAGATAGGTTAAGACTGCTTTGGTTAAGCCGATTGGCGGGAAATTCTGGAGTGGATAATGAGATAGATTCTATCATAGAAGAATTGAGGGAAAGTGGAATTGTTTATTAAATAAAAAGATGATAGATAAATTTTATCGCGTATATAACCCGTATAGTAAACCAGAAGCTAGAAGTTTTAAAGAAACTACTTTAAATCTAAAAGATGATGGTTGGAATGCTTTAAATTATAAAATTAGTAGTGTTAAAGGTGGGGAGTTTACTGATGATGTATCGACTTTGGGGCAGACGTTAACCAGAAAAGGTGATGCTTTTGTACAAGGTAATACTAAATATAAGTTTTTAGAATCCAATAGTAATAATTGGAACGCTAATAAACGCAAAATTACTAATGTTAAACGAGGTGAAAGCTCAACCGATGTACCCACATTAGAGCAAACTTTAATAAGAAAAGATGGTGTCTTTGTACAAGACAAAAATAATTATGAATTTTTGGAATCGGAGAATGGTATTTGGAATGCCAAAAAGCGAAAGATTAGTAATTTGTTGGCTGGTAAAGAAAGCGATGATGTTGTAAACGTCTCTCAAGTACCAAAAATGGATCTAAACTTTTGGGATTTTAATAATAAAAGGCTAGTTCGTGTTAAACCCGCTGTTGATGAGAACGATTGTGTTACAAAACATCAGACTGTGACTTTAGACGGTCTTAAATTTGATGGTAAAAATAAGCAATTAACAAACATTTTACCTGGAACATTGACAAATGATGTGGCTGTTGTTAATCAAATATTAACAAAAGGTGAGAAAAGCATAATAAAACAGGGGGATAAATATTATAATGTATTAACATTAGATAGAGATATGTGGGATGCAGAGGACAAATTAATAAAGAATGTACCTGAAGGCAAAGATAGGAGTGATATTTGTTTAATATCACAGGTTTTGAGGTATGACGATAATATTAAAACTTTTAGACAAGACAATATTAAATTTGATATTTGTTTAAAATCACATGCATTAAGGTTTAACAATAAAACTAATAAATTTATGCAAGACAATAATCAAATCGATTTGATGATGTACAATCCTAAATTGTTGGTTGCAGACCCTACATCTTTAAGCGGATTTAAGACTTTAGATGGAGAGGCATATTTGCCAAAAAACTATGTATATCAAAGAATGAGTGATGGTATGTTAATTGGTAGCAATGGAGGTGATTTTGAAACGACAGAGACTGGCAGATACGTTAACATTAAAAATAAAGAATAAAAAATGGAAAAAATTGCTTACGAATTGCATAAGCCCGCGAGAAAGAATTTTGTTAGAAGGTCTTTTAAGGTGTTGGGTATAAACGAAACTGTTCAAATAGATTTAATAGATATGCGGAATTATGCTAGAGAGAATTCTGGGAATAAATATATTTTAACTTTAATAGACACATTTTCTAAAAAAGCTTATGCTGCTCCACTAAAGAATAAAACTGGATTAGTAGTCACAGAAGCTATAAAAACTATTCTCCCAAAGGGAGTTAAAAATATTCAATCTGATAACGGAAAAGAATTTTTTAATGAACATTTTACCAAACTAATGAAAAAGCTAAATATTAATCACTACCACACTTACTCTACAACTAAGGCGGCTATTGTGGAAAGGTTCCAGAGAACTTTAAAGAATTGGTTGTATAGAAAGTTTAGTGCACAAGGGAGTTACAAGTGGTTGGATTTATCTCCAAAGTTAATAAGGATATATAATAATAAAGTACATAGATCCATAGGGATGAAGCCTAACCAAGTAAGTGCTAAGAACTCTAAAGATGTACATGAAAGGTTAGCATCTAAAGTACAAGTCAAAAAGCCAAGATATAAGGTGGGGGATACTGTAAGGATATCGAAATATAAACATGTATTTAGTAAAGGATATACCCCTAACTGGACGGGAGAGCTTTTTACAATAGCAGAAGTTAAGAAAACAAAGCCTGTGACTTATATTTTGAAAGATGAGAATGGCAATATAATCAAAGGAGGATTTTATACAGAAGAATTGTTAAAGACTAAATATAAAGACATGTATTTGGTAGAGAAGGTAATTAGGAGGAAGGGTAATTTATTATATGTCAAATGGCTTGGGTTCCCAAGTAGCCAGAACTCGTGGATTTCTGCAAAGGATGTATTAAAATGAATTTAGAGCAAATTTTAAAAATATAGGGACGGGGAAAATGTAATATAGGCAAGGGTACTAGTATAGGCCAAAAAGGAAATTTGTGTAGGGTAGGATCGGGCAAGTGTTCAAAAACTGATCCCCATAAGAATAACATGGGAAAAAAGTGCCGAAAGTGGCTTTAAACCCTCATTTTTCCACTACTTAGAAATATTAATTTACTAGGTAAAGAAGAAACTATGAACAAATTAAGTTATGTAAGATATAACTGAAACAAATTATTACACTACAAACTAGTTTTATGTTACGCGTAAATAGTTGTAAAACGCAAAGTGCTGAATTCCGGCCTTTACCACGGCATTTGTCATAACTATAAAGTGACTCGCACTTAACCGAAGCGAAATCTGTAAAGTGACTCACACTTAAGGGATGTGAAATCTATATTATCTATCCATATAATCTATATGAATTTGTATTAATAATTAATTATTTTGCTCTTGGTACATGTTCTCTGTTATATTAATTCTGATTTAGTTTATTTTTTTCATACGTATGAAATCACTACTTGAATTACTAAAATGATGTATGTTATTGTGATCGTGCGAATTTAAATAAAACGTCCATAACCATTTTTAAGTTGTCAAATTTATTATTTTGTAACCTACTGACCATAAAACCGCTTATAGTTGTCACAATTGTACCGTGTTTGGACTCATTTTGCGAGGAATCTTATTTCGAGTTCAGTAATTAGAGTGCAAATTAAGTAAAGTTAATAGTTAGAAAACTGTGATATTGTAGCACAAGGGCTAGTTGGTGATTCATAGAAGAACCATTAGCGGCAGGTAGGCCGGGCCGCGCGTGTGAGTGTGCCTGCGCGTGGCGGAGCGAGGGTCATCCTAATCCTTCAGGGCGCACGGCTGTTTGGACAAACTAAAAAGCAGCATCTCCTGAAAGGGTAGACGGACTGAAGATCCCAGGGTTAAAATTTACCTGAGAATTGTTTACCTGTTTTGGCGAGGCTTGACCGAAGGTCCCAGCACTAATGAGGGTCGAGCGGGGATCCTGAGTCAAGCCTCGCTCTTGGGATTGTCATCGAGTTTGATGAAGGTTGACAAGGGGCGCCAATAACACCTCATACCTTGGGTCACTTACATTTTGAAGTAATTGAAAATAAAATATTAACTAATGGTTGTAGTTCCTACCCTGTATTTCAGTATAAAACAATACAACAAAAAATAATTCAATCTCCATTATTTCCATATGTGGGTAGTTTGCTCTTTTTGACTGCAGTTTTGATAGATTTTCCCTTGTATTTTCATAGATATAAAAAATATATCATACTAATATTCTAAATGTGACAGTTTGGATGTATGTATAGATGGATGATTCATCGCCCCCAAACACGAATGAACCTATTAAGGTAACATTGCGCATGACCTTATATATCACATTAACATAAAGACCTGATAACGGAAACAAAGATTTTATAGTGCTGGTCAGGTTAATATTTGTAATGTGGTTTAATTGTTCACACGAGTGAAGCCACGGGTAACAGCTAGTACATTTATATATTACTAGAATTTTCTATGCGCAGCTTGCGCATCCCGTGTTGAGAAGCGAGAATAGTAAATAGTTAAATAGCAAACAAAACAATGACAGCCTGTGGTTAGATACAATCATTGTAACAGCTGTTTATTTAATTTAATTGGATGAAGGAAAAGCACATGTGACATAAACCAAATAAAACACTCTTCTTCATATGAACTTGGAGACTTGGAAGTCCCGTGGGGCACAGCCCTGAGGCCTAAATCTAAAATCTAAAGCCAGTTTCCACATCTGCACACCTAGACGCGCGTTTTAGTGTACAGTATATATGTGGGGGTAACGAAAAAGCCTTATTGTTTACAGAGTTTTTATGTAGCGTATTAATAATATAGGTAGATTTCTCCATATAAGCTTTCCGGTTCATCCGGAAGCTACCGGTAAGCTACCTTAAAAGTTCATCAAAACCAATAATTAGACAATAATTTTGAAGATTACCTACACCGCTAAATGCGACAAATAAACAAACAATTTAAACCATTAGTTATAGCTTTTTAAATTAGCCATTTCATTTTTTAGCAGTTTTCTGAATCTTTCTATTTCTCAATAAAGAATTAGTTATTCTTATTTTTATGTTAATTATTTGTCATGTCTTTATCAATGTTGACTGAGGATGTTATTAAAAAACAAAATGCACATTTGCACGTTAACTGTAGTATACTAATAACATTACAATAATATACGTTCACTGAATACGCAGGTTTTTTACGAGATAAATATATTACCTGGCAGGTAGAGGCGGAGGCCCGAGTGCCGTATACCTGTATTTAGAGGCTCGACAGAAGATCCCAGGGCTAATGAGGGCTAGGGAGGGGATCCTGAGTCAAGCCTCGCCAAAATATTTTACAACCGACCCTTGATCAGGCTACCCTGGGATCTTCAGTCCTACAATCTCCTGAAAGATGTCCCCACGTTTGTTACGCCGCCCTCCTCAACCATAGACCTCCACCACACCGGCAAATTTTCTGTTATTATTTCCGCCTTTTTAGTTATTTTAGAAAATTTTCAATTATACCGAAAATTGTTGTTACTTTTGTTTAACCCCGGCCTTGGAGCTCCGCCTCACTGGCTTTAAAAGTTGCCGGGTTAAATTTATGGAAGAAAAATTATCCTTGGGTCAGCGTTCGGGAGTTCGGGTCAGCGTTCGGGCTGAGTACTACTAGCTGGTCTGTCAGACGTTATTCTGTCCTAATGTAATTGAATTTGTTTGATGTCAAAGATTCTCGTTCTTTTTCAAGATGAGCTCATTCGCTTCACTTACTCGCCTCCAGGATGAGCTCATTAGCTACGCTCACTCGCCTATTTTTATATAGAGCTTGCTTCGGTATTGAAAAAGAGTTGCCTTTCAAGTAGATTTGTTATTTCATAATAAACATATGTTTATATGCTTTTCAAGTATGTTTGGATATCATCCTTACAACAGCTGTTTGATGTAACTAAATAACTAACATACAAACCCGAATTTGTTTTATGTATTTAGATAATGAAAATCACGTAATAATATCTTGCTATGACGACGATACTATAGGATACACTAGGCAGCAATACGGATTTTGGCAATTTGAAATTTAAGTAATTGCACAACGCCATCTGTAGAGCCTGATACAAGCATATGCTATTTTATACAAATCTAACAGGAAAGTTGGCCGGGCTGGTAAGGGCCCGCACTTGCATTTACGGAGTAGGCCTATACAGATCCTAAATTCAGCCCTGACCGTCTGTATGCAGAACTTCAAACATGCTAAAATCCAGAATCATTGTTCCTGTCTCGTGTACATTCTATGAGCCTAAGAGTAAGACTATGTTATAGTCAATCAATACAAATCCTGACTATAACTTTATAATGTTTTCTGAGATTAGTGACTAAAACCATTGAATGAAGATTGCATATAGAATGATCTACCTGAAGGCACATTGGGTTAAAATAAACCCTGGAGTGACTGTAGACCTGAATCACTTAGTTTGAGTGACCAATCCAAGATTGTTGTTCTTCCAGTTCTCCCAAGATTATTGTTCTTCTAAGATTGTTATACATTTCATCAACATCATAGAAGTACAATAATAGCGAGGGGAGGGGGTTGGGGGCGCAGCCCCCCAGTTAGATGAAGGTGCCATTAACTACTTCGGTAGTTCTTTTTTTCTGAAGGCTGATTTTTTGAAATGACTGATTTCTGTGCGTTTTTTTGAAGCTGAGTCCAATGGGAAAAACTAAAATTTGACTATTTAAAAAATTATATGTAAAAAATTTAAAAAAAAACATTTTTGGGGTACAAAACCCCCCCAAAATACCCTTTTTGATAGAGCGATCTGGCTGGTTTTCGAACTCAAAAGTCATAAATATTGCTTTCCATGTTTTTTCCAAATTTCTTCAAAATCGGATCACTTTTACGAGAGTTATAGCACCCACGGACATATACATATATAGTTTTGAATGAATTGTGTTTTGGCACCTGGGGACCTCAAAACGAAAAGTTATCATGGTCCTGGGTCTAGGTCTTACCATGCTGACTACGGTAATAGCTTATTCCCTATAGGGGAAATTCGCTAAACTATCCTGACTGATTGGATCATGTGTACCTCGTTGTTCTCCACAATATTCTGTATTGTTTTTTACCCCCTCCCCCACAATAATGTCAAATCATTATAATATTTATAATTATAAGAAAGAGAGTCTGGGGACGAGTAACTATCCTTGAAGTAATCGGCTTAAAGAACGTGATTTTATCCTTTTCAATGTTTAAGCGTTCAAAACAACTTACTATAAAAACGGGGGGCCTGGGGGGAACAGCCCCGCAGTGAGACCAAAGTACAAATAACTAAATCAATAGTTCTTGGTCGGACTAATTTATCTGACCTGACTGACTGACGGATTCTGGACGTCATTGTCCTCCAAATGATTTATATGTTTGTATTTTAACATTATTTTTAAAGTACTACAAAAAGGTCGGTTCTGGGTGGTGTGGCCCCACCGATGGGTGGAGCAGTTATACTTACTGTGTGTTGTTTGAAGGATTTCAAATGTGATTGCAATTTTAAGGATTTAATACCCCCTTAGCAGCAAACCTGCGTACTCAGCGAATTTCCAATGCATATATATGTATCTTAATACCACATAAAGCCACATACCAAATATACATTCATAAATAAAAGATTTATGATATTTTAATTATTCTCCATAAGAATAACATAGCGGCTGAGTATGCTGGTTTGCTGAAGCAAGGAACATAAAAATGGGGGTTTATACAAATATCAATATAACTCAACTAGGTATAGCCACGTAACAAATGTTATTAATTTATGTTCATAATTAAGGGAGATAATACGATACTTATTCTCCATAAGAATAACATAGGGGCTGAGTACGCAGGTTTGCTGCTACGGGAACTTTCGGTCAAAAAATGTTTTTTAGTACAAATATCAATAGACCACGACGATATAAAGCAATATACCAAGTTTCATCAGGATAAGTTTATAAATAACCGAGATATACAATTTTCCTTATTCTCCATAAGAATAACATTGGACAACGTACGTGTTTAGCACTTTCGATATCTCTGTAACCATTTGACATAGAGCAATATCAAAACACCAAATTGTGCGACTTTTTAAGCTGATTCCAATTGAAAAAACTAAAATTAGACTTTTTCAACAATTATATGTAAACAACTCAAAAACCCCATTTTTGGGATACAAAACCCCCCCCAAAATACCCCGTAGAATAGGTCGATCCGTCTGGTTTTCGAACTTCAAGTCATGAATGCTGCTTTACACGTTTATACTAAATTTCATCAAAATCGGATTATTTTTTCGAGAGTTATTGTGCTCACACACACACACACACACACACACACACACACACACACACACACACACACACACACACACACATACAGTTTTGAATGAATTGTGTTTTTGGCATCTGGGGACCTCAAAACGAAAAATTATCATGGTCCCGGGCCTAGGTCTTACCATGCCGACTACGGTAATAGCTTCTTCCCTATAGGGGAAATTCGCTAAACACCAATTTAAACCTTATTATTCTTCAAGTTCTGTATTTATAAAATGTTGAAAAACAAAATAGAGCTACAATAACAATGGGGGGTCTGGGAGGCGTAGCCCCCAGTAATACAATGTTCAAATAACTAATTTCAAGATCACCTGGACTGACAGACCTCATTTTCCTCTCTAAATATTGCATCTAATTTTGGGGCGTGTCCCCCCCCACCACTTGAGCCCAAGGGGGCGAGTAAATACTCTGATTCTGCTTGGTCTGATTGACTAATTTCAGACCTCATTGTTCTTCAAGTTCTTTGTAAATTTGTGTGAAATACACTGTAAAGTCGAAACAACATTTGAGTTCTCATGAGGTATTGGTGATTTGAAACATTTTTTCGTAATGACAGCTGAGCTCATACACTTACGGGATGACAGAGTGTACTCATTTAATTTTATTTAAAGTAGCTGTAGGATTGATTGAAGCGCCCAAGTGATAGCTATCGGAAGCTTCTGTGGTGCAATGTTGCTAAACTAGAGACCACCCCAATGGTTGAAAATCTACCAAATAATTGCAAATTTAGTTTAATATTTGGTGGGTTCTAGTGCGCTCATTTCTCTCCCTCTCATTCCCACCCCTCCCCCACGCTTGCCAACAGGGAATATTTTAAATGTAGAGTTAAAACAGATAACAGAGGGGCGTTACCATTCCAGTAGTCAGTAGCGTTTTTATTTATGCCTGAAACCTCTCCACCTCATCCTCTCCCCGTCACTCATCCTCCCACCTTATAAACAGGTTTAATTACGTTTAATGTAGTGTTAAAACGGAAAAGAGAAGTGTGTTACCCACTCCAGTAGTCAGTAATATTTTTTATTTATATTAGTCCTAAATTATCTGTTCTTGCCGTTGTGGAGTTAAATCGGATAAGGGAATGGTGTTACCATTCCAGTCGTCAGTAAAATGTTTTATTTATTAATTATCTGTTCTTGCTGTTGTTGAGTTAAAACGGATAAGAGAAGGCTGTTACCATTCCAGTAACCAATAGCCTATTTATTTATGCCTTAAACTCCTCCACCTCATCCTCTCCCCGTCACTCATCCTCACCCCCTCACAAACAGGTTGAATTGTTTTAATGTAGTGCTAAAACGGATAATAGAAAGGTGTTACCATTCCAATAATCAGTAGCCTTTTTATTTATACTCGAAACCCTCCACCTCATCCTCACCACGTCTCTCATCCTCCCTCCCCTTACAAACAGGTTTAATTTGTTTAATGTGGAGTTAAAACCGATAAGAAAATTGTGTTACCATTCCAGTAGTCAGTAAAATGTTTTATTTATGAATTATCTGTTCTTGCTGTTGTCCTACATATTTATTTGAATAACGCAGCTGCTTATTGATGGAAATGAAAACTATAAACAAATACGAAAAGCAAAACGCATGTTCCCATAAGGATAATATGTCAACTTTGAAAGCCAAAAGGGTATATCCCTACACGCCCAAATACAAAACTATTTACATTGGACACATCTCCTAATAGTACTAAATAAGTGTGCCAAGTTTTATAATTCTAAGATGCTGCACATCCGAGAAATCGGTACCACAAAAATTGGCTTAGCCGATTAATATAAAGATCTATATGCAACAGGTACGACGATACAAACGGTGTAAAACATCAAGGGAATCACTTTACTCAGTTTTCCTAAACAACGGGAAATATACATTAAATATCTAAACAACTTTTTTATTAAATATCTAACATATTTTAACAAAAACATTTGAAGAATCAAAATCTACACAAACTTGCATTTGCGAATTCGCTGTAATTACCATGAGTACATAAAAACAAACATTTATTTTCTTATAGCAGACGCTTCAAATATGGTGACCAGTAAACAAAAATGAAACTGGCACTTTAGGCCACATGTGTTTGGTTGCTATGGTTATGTTTGGTCAATGCTGCCCCGTCATTAGCCAGGCAAGGCGCTACTGCTCTATGGGTTTCCACTAGCCCCAACAGGTGTCACTAGAGTCAATCCTAAAGCTACTTTAATTCGACTATAGTACAGTTCGGGGCACAGTGCTTGGCGCCTGGTTAGCGTATGCCCTGGAATGACTTTTCGCCTCTATATGGCTTAATACCGTTAGTGTTACAGAATACTTTTGTCAACAGAAACCAAAATTAAATAATTTAATGTTAAAATATTGGTTTTTGTTATTTTCGTTGTTGTCTGCTTTTAATTATGAGAAGTTTGAGTTGGTTCTCGCCTTTCCCAGGCGTCAAGCACCGTGGCGCGAACTGTATAACTAGCGTTACCCGTCGCGGCTTCCACGCCCACTACATAGCGTTAGTAAGATATATGTTAGCCGACTATTTTTTTATAAGAGTCGCGTCAAGGCAGCAATTTCAAAGACGCCCTACGTATTTCTAGTGATCGTTTGCTGCCTTTGGACATAGACCTTCCAGCAGTAGCTCGTGTGCGAGCTTCAGCTTCCTCAATAGTTTCTGTAGATCACTGCTCTGCCATAGTGCCATTTCAGTTACTTTCAAATTGAGCCTGCCGCTGAGCTTGCTCTTCACGTCGAATTTGCTGTTCTTCTGACGTTTCTTTTGCTCAGTGTGCTGCCTACCGTAAAGCTCTCCATTTGTGTTTTAAGTTTCTTGACTTCCAACCACTAATAAATCGGTTAATCGGGTCACTAATAAAGCTTTATTTACGTTTCCCCGGCATTATGCCACAGGTACCTTTGTGGTATACCTTCGTGATTAAAGGTGCAAACAAATGTAAACCAAAATATAAACAAATAAATGAACTCAAAATATAAAATGCAGAACACCTGTTTTAGTTATAATCTGATCCAGTAAATGTTAATGCCCATAAGATTAACATGACAAGTTTAGTAGCCATTGGGGATAAACCATAAAGGAATTTTAAAACGTGAATAGGCCTATATGTTACTTTAGGATATTAGCAATCTTCCTACCAAATCAGCTTAATCGGTTTAGTAGTTAGAGCGTGATTGAGCCACAAACTAATAAACAAACAAACTAACTAACTAACAAACTCACAAACGTTCAGCTTTATAATATTATAATGATTAGTATGATAGCTGGTACTTTAAATTTTGTCGGTTGTATCTTATCTCTTAAATCTGTAACATATTTGAGTAGACACGTTAACGTATGCTTGCGGACCTTTGCAAAGCTCCTCAGTTTTATAATATGTTAATTCAAATTTTCTCGTATTTTTAAATACAAGTAAACTGTTGAAATCATTAGTATTTGTACTCGTACATTCACGCATTTGTAATCTTTCTCTGTCAGATTACAAAATAAAGAAATTATAATTATTTAGATATGTTGCATATGGTCTAGATATTTGTTGACCTATTGTAAAAGTGTTTGGCTAAACAAGGTGTAAGTTAACAAAAGCTAAATATGTAACATGTCTATTTAAATATATCTTTAAAAATTCAGTCTTCGTTCATCCTCTTACGGGAAGAATGAGCGTACACCTAGTTCCAACTCTAGAAGAATATCTGGTGTTGTGAGGATGGGAGATTTCTTGAAATATTTGTCTGTAATTCTTGTATTTATTATTAAAATATTTTGAACTATAATTGGCGAACAGTAAGGACGGATGTTTCTCCAAATAGGGCGTCAGTTGGGTTTTATTTACCAAATCCTACCTTTAAAATTGTATTTTGAGCAACGTTTAAAGGTTCGAGGATACTTTTGTAACAACCACCTCATGCTATAATCTTAAATGACAACAACGATTGTGCATAAGCATAATAGACCACATTTAATTATTTTCTTGTTAAAATTCCATTTATCTAGTTGAAAGCAAAAACAAACTTCCGAATTTTGTTTCTCAGATATTGAGTTAATTGCTCCATTTTAACCGCAAAGTTAAACAAATTGAAAATGGGACGGAGCCCTGACAGGGGTTGTTTTCCATGACCCCAAAAGGACAATGAGATTTAGATGACTCAGACAGAGACAGCAGATATTTTGTGACGGGACGCGGGGACAGGTGTGGATGGGGGAACTACCAAACTGCCACCCTCACTCGGCCAGGTAGCCACCACAGATGAGGGAAAACGGGAATTTTGTATTCCCGGTCATCCCTCGGTGATATGCCTATTACACATTCATTGTCAGCCCTGTTGTACTTATTTTTCCGAAAAGTAAAAGTTAATAATCACAATGAACCAAAAAAGATGCAACCAGGAAATGTTTTTTATCTGCATAGTGTAAATGTGTGAGATATAGTTCTATACATAAACATTCATTAAATACTATCATACATTTGGTACTTAATAATCAGATATTTATATTCGTATTGCATTGCAAATATAAATTAAGTATGGCAATAAAACCATTTAGCCGCTAAAGAAATATTTCACGAAAATTTAGTTAAACCTTTAGATTAAACAACTTTTCTCCTGAGGTCAGCAAATAGAAGTTAGTTTGTACTTTCTCCCTCTTATTCATAGTATATGGAGAAAGTATTGTTTTCGTCAAAATTTTCGAATTTCAGTTGTTAGTGGAAATATTCGTTTTGGTGCTCCCTGAACCCAAAAAAGTGATTTTTACTTGATGCCTGTGTGTCTATCTGTCTGTCTGTATGGATGTGTACAGAGCTGGAGCCCTAACCAATGGTCCGATTTTTATGAAATTTGGTATGTAGGTACTAATCCACGACATCTATAGGCTTTTTTTCATTTTTTGTAATTTTTTATTTTTAAGGGTAATTATCCCCCAAAAATCGTCAAAAAACAAGAAAAATGAAGATTTCTCAAAAACGGCTCTAACTATTTTGATTAAACTTTAGTTGTTTGTAGAAATTTACTTTTCCAACAAAATGACACCACTCTCATTTCTGTAAAAATTCGGGTTCAGAAATTAAAAGACTTAAAATATCAAAAATTCAGTTTCTTGGATTTTTCTTAAAAAATCATAATATAAAAAATATCACTATTCGCCATTAAATAGAGCTAAAAAAACAAATAATTCAGTATTTTGAATTACTATTCTACGATTACTGGTTGCGGAGAAAATTTAAATTTTCATTTTGCGGTAAACACAGTACGTTGTCCAATGTTAGTCTTATGGGAAATACAAATACCCCCGTCGCAGCAAACCTGCTGACTAAGCGAATTTACAATGCATGCATATGTTTCTTACTACTACTTAAAGCCATTTACCAAGTTTCATAAAAATACTATAAATAAGTGATACATAGCAATTCATTTATTCTCCATAAGAATAACATTAGGACTGAGTATGCAGGTTTGCTGCAACAAGAAATAAAATAAGTTTTTATGCGTTTATCAGTAAACTCAACCAGGTGAAGCTACGTACCAAGTTTTAATCATTTATGTTCATAATCAAGGGAGTTATAAAACTTTACTTATCGTCCTTAAGAATAACATTAGGGCTGAACATGCAGGTTTGCTGCTATGGGGGCAATCAACAAAAAATTAGATTTTTGTGCTAATATCAATATACTGTACCAGTACTAGTTGAAGCCAAATACCAAGTTTCATCAATATACATTCATAAATAATCGAGATATCAAACTTTAATTATTCTCCATAAGGATAACATTGGACAACCTAATGTGTTTAGCACTTTGAATATCTCTGCAACGAATGGACGGACGTAGAATCACAATTTAAACACCAAAATGATTGTTTTGTAGAGCTGAACCGATTGGTATTAGCAAATGTCAAGTTTACAGTAAAGTTAACTGTGGAAATGCCAAAAACTTTTTTCTCATAAGATTAACATGGGAAATTTTATGAACACGTTTTTTGGATTTTCTCCGTAACCACTTAACCCAGGTTAATAATTAAAAAATACCATATAATTAGTGAATTTCCTTTGGAAAGTCAACTATTAGCATGACTCGCACGGTGAAAGTTAAGCCCGGGACCACCATAGAAGTTCCTAACGTGACCCCCTGAACACGTTTTGGGGGTTCGTTCAAAATTATATATATATATATATATATATATATATATATATATATATATGTGTGTGTGTGTGTGTTTGCACTCTAGCGGTCGCATTTTTTGTCCGATTAACTTCAAATTTGGTAGGGACGTTCCTTTCTGTAATCAGTTGGACAAGTTCGTTGGGCAAAACAATCGGAAAACTCCAAACCCCTTTTTTGGGGATTAATCTTTCAAATTTCGAGTTTTTGGGCCCAAAAAGGGTCAGAAAAGCCCCGGATGTAAAATTAATGCATGTAAAAAGATGGGAATTAGTAAGGCGAAAGTTTTAAGCCCTCTCTTGTCATTCTAGCATAAATATTTACCGAGTTATTAAAGAAAATGTGTTTCGACTAAACACAGTACGTTGTTTTATGGGGGTTTTACACTAGAAAAGCCTGCTACTCCTTTGTTAGAGTGCTTTTATCATACCCCCCAGCAACCTCACGCCTACTTTCAAGCCTGACTGGACTTTCTCCTAACATTATAATACGCAAAATTGTATTCCCAGCTTTGCAGGTAAATGAAACCAGGAGCATCAGAACAGCCAAAAAATCTAAGTTTTAAGATTTCATGTTTTTAGACTGATTTTGAGTTTTAAAAGTTTTTATGTGGAAATTCACTTCCCTCACGTCAGCGTGCTGCGTGCGAACTCGTTTGTTTTTTAAGCTCTATAGAATGGTCAAAAACAAAATTGAGTGTTTTAAAAATTTTAGGGTAAAAATTTCAAAAAACTGATTTTTGGAAAATTTAAAACCCCCATAAAACCCCCTTCCCATGGTCCGATCTTTCTGGTTTTCAAACTTAGTCATGAATGTCGCTTTACACGTTTGTGCCAAATTTTTTCGAAAGCGGATGTTTTTTACTCAAGTTATCGAGTTAACGGACAAACTATATATATAAATTTGAACCAATAGTGTTTTTGGCATCTGGGGACCTCAAAACAAAAAATTATCATGGTCTCGGGCTTAACTCTTACCATGAGACCTACGGTAATAGCTTCTTCCCCATAGGGGAAATTCGCTAAAATTACTATTTCTCTCTTATTTACTGATCAATTTCGTTCAAACTTGATACGCTTGTCAAGTTAGCATTGACCATCAATGGAAATTCGAAATATGTTGCCCCTTAATGACCCTTGGGGGGGGGGGGCAATAGGGAGCATTTACCCTCTTAAAACCACGAGTGAAGCAATGGATTATGTAGAGCCTGCAAAGCAGGGATTTGGGTGGATGTTTTTGGAAACCACTTGTTTGCAAGATTTTCTGTACATTCGACCGTGCTTTGTAGTCTATATTTAGTAGATAAAAAGTATTTTTTTTCATTAAAGCTGGGCTAAAAGGGAGAAAGTATGTGTCAGTTTTATGATACCGTTTATTTTAGTTAGTTATCGAAAGCAGTTAGCAAATTTCTTGTTGATATCGGTGTAAAGTGTAAAGCCTACAACTATTTAACTCGCTAGACTAGACAGTATGTAACCAACGGCAATATGCATCAATCGCAAGGAGACTGCGGGGACAAAAATATTCCCGTTTTCCCTCATCTGAAGCTTCTTGATTACCTGGCCGAGCGGGGATAGCGATTTGGTAATTTCGGATCTTGCGAGTTGACCCTTCCTAATCCTCACTAATGAGGGTGGCGGTTTAACTATTTCAAATATACCCCAAAACGGGTGTCGGTTTGGCTACAGCCATGGAGGTTGGCTGTGTGAGGTTCCAGGAAAAGGATTAATCCGACACACAGCCGTCCAAACTATATAATGGCTCCGTATAATGGTCGAATTCCGAGTACCAAGGCTTATATCGTAGTGCGAGCGCCGTAAAGGCTGAACAATGAAGCAGAAGTGACGAGGGTTAACACCAGTACCAGGAGAGTGAAGAATTGGCGTTAGAGTAATTCGTTAAATTATAATATTTTCCCGTTAAAATCAAAAATATTGTTTTATAAGCTACGCCTATATTTCCGCTTTCGTGGTTCACCTCAGCAGCGCGTCTAAATTGTCATGGTACAATTTTGATATAGGAGCGAATTGTCTTTAGAACTTAAAAATACATACGATACTGATCAAAATCGCAACATTTTGAGAAGGTTCGAAACTGGATCCACCTGTTATTTGTCATTGGGCTATAAATTAATTATGTTTTCTTAGAACATGTCGACCTTAGATAAAGACTAGGGTTTGGACCGTTCCCTATAAAAAGGTTAAAAAATTCCACTGGTGCCAGATACACAAAAACAAAGATGCACACACACACACAAGGTAGCCTAGCTAGTTTTAGCCAGTTACATTTTCTTTGGCCTGACTTGAGGTGCCAACACTACCAACGGTATGTGGAATACGGAGTTTCCCGGTCAACAGAAGCAAAGACCGACGACCACAAAAAAATCCCCCCCTACAAAAAATCCAGCTTCCTTAACAAAAAATCTTGTCCTTTGGATTGGAAATCTTAACCACCATGGAACTCGCAGAAACCCAAAAGGGAAATTCAAATTTAGAGCGTATGAATTTTTTTCAGAAAAACGAGGCAATATAAAAATTGTTCGATCGTTTTCAGTTGTGCCACGATATGCATAATTTGACAAGAGTTAGTGTACACTTGATTTATCCGGTTCGTTAAGCGCTATCACGACCTAGTCAGGTAGCTCGGCGCTCGCCCCACGTGATCACTTCCAGAGAGAAATCCAAGCATACTCGCCTACTCGATGTCGATATGAAGATGAGGTGCGTATGTCCTGGCGCACAATGTCCTTCAGGAAAGCGGGGACGCCGGCGGAATAACTCTCATTACGGCCACAAAGGCCGCGAAACGCGATATTGGCACCGGTTGACACACGAAAGTCCACGGCGCCGACACCGCCGTCGCTCTCGTCAACAGGACCTGGGATGGAGGAGGAGGCGGAGGGCTTTGGTGGATCGGGTTCAGAGTCATCGAGGTGGAACCCCCCTTTTAGGTCTAACCTCCTTTTTTGGAATTTCAATTTTTCAAATAGTTTGGGTCCAAAAAGGGTCAGAAAAGCCCATAATGTAAAATTAATGCATATTGAATGACAGGAAGTAACAAGCCGAAAATTGTAAGCCCTCCCACATCATTCTAGCAAATATATTTACGGAGTTATTAAAGAAAATGTTCATTAAATAACCGCAGTACGTTGTCGGAATTTTACATTGCAAAAGGATGTTTTTCATATCTAGGTCATGGAGATAGTATATCTGGAGAGGACATGCCAATGCTTTAACATTAGGGCCGATGAAGCCAAGCACGCCCCCTCGCAACTGGCGATAAGATGACAAGCGAGTCAATAAGATGGCAAAAGTGCTCCAGTTTAGCACGGGGAAGATAGGGAAAAACACGTCTCGCGCTTAGTTGAATTAGAATTCCCGCCAAGATAATTGGTTTTTGACCAAATGGCTATTTGATTTGTATTCCTGATTAAATTCTCGAGGCGTTGATACCAAATAAAACCATATATGTAATGTGAATATTTAGTAAATGGAGTATAAACTTAGAAGAATAATTGAAAATACTTGACATGCGCTCACATTAATTACGTTCTTGGAGAATCTCTGATTTTTGTATCCTAATAACCAATTTATTCGTGTTCCTAATGAGCTGCTAGAATTTTTAATACCAATTTTAGTATATTAGACTGTTATTCTTTAAGTAAAAATTATAATAATAAAACCTTTTTTTGAAAACTCTCAACCCACACTCTTCTTTAATTAAGTTCCTGCCCAATATAAAGTGTTTATGGCTAAAAAAAACTACTGATTCATGTTACTTACCAAATACTTAAACTTTTAATACCAATTTTATGTTTAAGTGATACCTGCTTTATAAAATAAATAAATAACTGAGAGTAGTTATATAAATCTTTGGACCCGCACTCACTTTAAATGAGTTCCTGGCCTATAGAATAAATTTGTAACCAACAAATCTAAAGGGTTTTCTTCCCTATTAAGTGCTGAAACTATTGATACCAAATTTAACCATGCTCGAGTGATATAGGTTTTCTAAAGGTCATAATAAACTTAGAATGATTGTAGAAATCTTTTATTTCAACCCGCGCTCACTTTAATTAGTTCCTTGCCAATAAAATGAGTTTATACACAAATATACTATTTATTCATGTTCCGAAATAAGTGCTCAATCCGGTAACAGCCAATATTAACCATTTATGAGTGGTTTATGTTCAATAGACGTAATAATTACTTAAAAGAACTATAGAAAACTCTCAACCCATGCACCTAGCCAATGGAATAAACTTTTAACCAAATCAAATAACAATTCCCTCCGCCCCATATTAATTGCTGAACCTTTTAATATCAATTTTAACCATATTCTAGTGGCATATGTTTTAAACAAGTAATGATAAACTTGAAGAATTGTATAAGTGTCAAACCCACGCTCACTTTAATTACTTTCCCTGCCATTAAAATGTGTTTAAACGCAAATAAACTCGAGCAGGTAATACCGATTTTAAACATTTTGTAGTGGTTTATGTTTCGTAGAAGCAATACATCACGGAGTTATATGTTATATGTCATGTAAACGTAAAAGAATAAATTATATGCCTAAATAAACAATTTATTTTTAGTAGTTAGACACAATAAAAACTATTTACAAAACCCATTTGAAATTCGCAAGGAAATAATGAGTCTGACAGCCAATGCAATGTTTGCGCTAGCTAACCAAGGTTCGTAGAGCTTTCAGACCAGGTGTGCTGAGTCGGATCTATTTAAGGTTTTCTACTTAACCGGAAGAGACCTAGTAAAAACAGCTGGAAGGTCACGTGATCACCAATCCAATCTGCAGTGTTACTGGAAACACGATATTTATCGTACGAGTACCATATTTTGCTCATCACTGTAATTATAATTAACATTGTTTAACTGCTTACATTCTATGATAAGCTGTTATTTTATGAAACTAATATATTGTTTTGATTTATTTGTATTATTAGATTACTCGATTAAGGGTTTAGAAGTTCTTTCTGCATGTCCAGTGACAATTTAAAAATAGCTGTACCATTATTACCATTATACCATTATACCCTTAAGGTTGGCAACACTTTACGGTATGTTGTTGATTTATGAATCAGCTGGACGCCCTCGTAAGACATATTTGCTGCGAACATTATTACTCTTATGTAAGTAAGCACACCTGCTCTGAAAGCTTTTCGAACCTTGCTAGCTAACAACGTCAAAGACGAGATGGAGAGATAAACAACGTGTTCAGTGGTACCAACATCATCTGCCTGCGACAAAAACTCACCTCCACAGACTATGTTGAAAACCTTGAATTCTCGGTCTACCAGCTGGCAAAACTGTAACTTCGCGACAGAAATATTGATTTTTGTTATAAGACGCTTTCTAGTGAAAGATAATGCTCTATGTATTAGTTTGATCATTGACTATCTATAGTATCTCTTCAGTATCTATAGTCAATGGTTTGATTCAATGTATCGAACGTTTAGGTATCTCTTATTTGAACGGTGCCCGGCCAGCGGCTGCTTCCCCCCCCCCCCCCCAGTGCAGTCCGGCGCGGCTTCACTATCCGTCCGCCGTGACCGTTCCAGATATACTACCCCTACCTCCATGATCTAGATGTAGTTTTATCACCTACATATCAGCAGTATGGATATTATTTTAATAACGTACACTTAATAATTTTATAAAATAAGAAATATGCTCACAACTTAAAAATATACTTCGATTTATCTCTCTTGTGTGTTTTTTTAGGTGAAAACCCTTTTGTTATCCAGTATAACAAAGTATACTCTAGTAAACTAACTATTCTTACTCTGTTGTTGAAACATAGACGTCGGCTAAATTTTAACGATTCAGTACCACTAAAATGGCTTCCAATGTTATTCTTATGGAGAAAAAAATAAATTTGGTTTTAAGATCATTTTATTAATACTGAACGAAATTATCTGAATAATCTCGACCGAGAATTTGTCTTGTTAAGTTTATCTGGAAAATTTGAAGTTTAACTGTGGAAGCGTTCTCGTGTTATTTTGGTCACAGACACGCCAGTTGAGTTGATTCTCTTACCAGTCTAAGCAGTAAAGTTATGTATAAGGATAAACTTCACTTCGTTCGATTATCCAATAAACGAGTTCACACGCAGCACGCTGACGTGAGGGAAGTGAATTTCCACATACAAAACTTTTAAAACTCAAAACCAGTGTAAAAAAATACATTTATTCCAATTTTATTGAAAACATTGATTTTTTGGGTGTTCTGATGCTCCTGGTTTCATTTACCTGCAATGCTAGGAATACAATTTTGTGCGTTACAAGGTTAGGAGAAGGTCCAGGCTTGAAAGTAGGTGGGAGGTTTTTGGGGATAATACAAATAACCGACACATGATAACATGCTTTTCTAATGTAAAAACCCCATAAGACAACGTACTGTGATTAGCCGATATACATTTTCTTGAATAACTCGGTAAATATATATGCTAGAATGACGAGAGAGGGCTTAAAACTTTCGCTTCACTAATTCCCATCTTAATACATGCATTAATTTTATGTCCGGGGCTTTTCTGGCCCTTTTTGGGCCCAAAAACTCAAAATTTAAAAGAATAATCCCCAAAAAAGGGGTTTAGAGTTTTCCGATTGTTTTGCCCAACAAACTAACTGATTATAGAAAGGAACGTCCCTACCAAATTTGAAGTAAATTGGACAAAAAATGCGACTGCTAGAGTGCATACATATGATTTTGAACGACCCCCCAAAACGTGTTCAGGGGGTCACGTTAGGAACTTTTGTGGTGGTCCCGGGCTTAAGTTTCACCGTGCGGGTCATGCTAATAGTTTACTTTCCATAGGAAGTTCACTAACCAGTGGCTTGAATTTGCAGTGGTGCCTTGCTTGAAGGGACCAAAGCCCCTAACCTTCCCAAATACTCTGCATATTTGATTTTACGAAAAATAAAACAAGGAACATATGTAGTAGGAACATATGTCAGTTCGTAAAAAAGTAAACACTTAATCACATGTTTTAATGTAAACAAAGCAGACGTTTTTAAATCCCCATGCTTTTCTTATGGGGGATGTTTTAAGTTATTTCTTGTTTGCTGGTAACATTTTGGAAATACTGTACTGCTATTTTTCCCGAGTCACTGGGATCAAGACCTTTAATTTGAGCCGTCTCCCACAATCCTGCGATCTGCCAAACTCCCACAATTTTGGCTTAAAAATTTCGCTTATACAGAATTATATATAAATATATTGTATTATCATATCTAGGATAACCTCAAATACCTAAGACTACGCTTATTTGGTCCACACGTTAACTGACTTTCATATCAAATTATAATTTTGATACTATTATTTAAATACTTTATGTTTGGCCGTTTGTTCCTAATATTTTATAATATTATCATATTGAGGTCTGTGCAATAATAACAAAAATTAACCTACATCGGCTTGAACGGAATCTGCAACTTTAAAGAACCGGTACGGCAATGCATGGCGGATATTAAACAATTTATGGGGTTAGGGCCTAGGGGACAGGCTCAAAATTATTTCTCAAGAACAAGATCATCTATTGCAAAAATACAATATCTACAACTTATACTCAGCAAAATAAGATATTCTACAACCGTCAGTAGTTACATTTTAACTCTTACCTGGCCTATCCTGTTCCTGGATTACACAAATTTATCAAATCCGCACACGGTATTCGCAATACTAATAATTAGTGGATGACTGGGTTTGAGACTTACTTGATCGTACACGCTTTACAACTTAAGTACATGGGCGGCCGAGCTTTGCTCGGGAAGGCTAGTCAGTTTGTTTAGATAGCTTGGAGTAATATTTCACTACTTCCCCCAACTGATTATCAGATTTTTATAGCTCATTTTCCTCTTTTCTGCAGTTTTAAGGTCACTCCAGTTGTTACGTATAGCTCAAAGTCCCTTTCATTTATTTCGGATTTGACCACTCTACGTATGCAATCTTCACTAAACAGTTGTTATCACTGCTCTCAGGAAACTACATGTTAACAATTATTATAAACAACACGATTTTTTTGTAATTCTTTATTTTTCCGGTTCAATACAAAACAAGTATTATACACAGAACGTATTAACTAGTATTTTTATAAAATAACATATAGTGGAACATTTTTGGGATCGCTCCATTCGGAGACACCTGAAACCAAAGTTCAACATCTAATCTAAAAGGAGATCTTGGACAAGACTCCTGTTTAAGACTCCTGTTCTGATCTTGGATTTAACCGCCTGTTGGCAGTTGGTTCACCAATGTTAACAAATTGCGCACCAGGAACAAGTCCAATGTTGTTGAGAAACTTGGTTGTGCTTTTCTTTATGAAATTGTAAATCGAGTCCACACCAAATTCTTCGTGAATTTGCTTATTTCGAATAAACCATGGAGATTTTGTACAGATCCTAAGGATTTTGTTTTGGAACACTTGAATTTTATTTAATTTACTTTTTGAAATTGATAATACCCAGATAGGACAAGCGTACATCACTAAAGGTCTTAAAATACTTTTATATATTAAAATTCCATATTTTGGTTTGAGTGAAGACTTCCTGTTGATCAATGGAAAAAGGATTGATAACCGAGAATAAGCTTGTGTCGATTTTGAATTTACATGTAGATTCCAATCCAGCTTTTGATCGAGATGAATTCCTAGATATTTTATAGACTGGTCAGAGGGATTCCATTCAATTATAGTATTACCTATAGTAATATTAGGATGAAGTTGAGGTTTCCTTAAAGTAAATATTTTGGCTTCACATTTCGAAGAGTTTAACTTAAACCTCCATTTGTCGAACCATTCCACCAGCGTGTCGACGGAAGTTTGCAGATTTTGTTGTGCTGTATAAATTTCAGAGTGCTGAGTTATAATAGCAGTATCATCGGCATACAATGCAAGTGAAGCCTTCAATGGAATGGGGATGTCCGACATAAATATGTTAAATAGTATGGGCCCTAATATTGAGCCTTGGGGAACCCCAGCCACGACATCACGAGTTGTTGAACAAGAATGATTTACTTTTACGTGAAATTTTCTGTTAAGGAGAAAGGATTTAATCAAATTGTTCAAATTAAACGGGAAACCCAATGAATTAATCTTGAATATTAAGCCATTGTGCCAAACTTTATCAAATGCTTGGGCAACATCGAGAAAAACTGCCAGTGAATGCTCTTTTCTTTCAAACCCGTTGCTGATAACTTCGGCGATTCGCTGAACTTGATGAGTAGTGGAGTGTTTTGCACGGGATGATAGTTTCAGATGATTCGACGAAGTGTTATAATCTCTTCTGGATGATTTTTTCCAACAGCTTTGATATAGAGGATAGTAGACTTATTGGTATGTAGCTAGAAGGAGAATGCTTCGGTTTGTTTGGTTTGTGAATTACGATAATTTCTACCTCCTTCCAAGCAGTTGGAAAATACCCACGAGAGATGCAGGCATTGAAGATGGATGAGAGAATCGCAAGACTCTTACGTGAAAGATTTTTCAAAACTATGTTCGGTATAAGATCGGGTCCTGGGGTCTTCTTTATTGGGAGCCTTTTTATTAATTCATATATTTCCATAGGGGAAGAAAAGTGTATTGGCAAATCAACCGTCTGTGTTACGTTTTGAAGGGAGGCGTCAACAAGATCAGTGGTTTCTTTGTTAATTATATCATTAGGAGAAAAAGCTTTTTCAAAGAAGTCTGCAAAAACTTCGCACTTTTCAGAATCGCTTTGGAAGTACTTCCTGTCTTGTTGGAGTGGAGGAATTATCGTCGGTTGGCAAAGAACACGTTTGGTAGCCTGCCACAGGCTTGAGTCATTAGGATTAATACCATGTATATATAATTTATAAGAGTTAATTTTGAAGTTATCCAGCTCAAATTTAACTTGCCGAAAGAGTTGATTTAACCTTCGCCGCATCCAAGGTTGTCTATACCTTTGCCACTGTCTTCTAGCTTTATGTTTTTCCTTAATAAGATTTAAAATCCTTAAAGGAGGATGCAGGAAGGAGTTTGATCGCTGGGCGAAGCGCTTGGTTATAACACTTTTTGTGGCATTCTTGAGACAATCTGTAAAATGTGCTACTGCCAAATCAATCCGATCCTCCGAGGAAAGGTTTTGAGGAACAATGAGAAGTAGGGGGCAATGGCCGATACAAAACCAGCACAGGCGAGTGAGGAGGAACGAGGAATCACCCCCCCCCCCCCAGTGACGTCAGCCCCCCCCCGGTGACGTCAGCCCCCCCCCGTGACGTCAGCCCCCCCGTGACGGCAGCCCCCCCCCCGACCTGCCCCATAGCCAGGCTCGACCCCACCCCGTGACGTCAGCCCTCCCCCCCCGTCGCCAGCGGCACTTGTCGTGATGACCTTGAACACGAGGAAAAACTTTCGAAAATTAATAATTAGCCTATTTATCCACCGATTCCCACGGGACTTTTTCCAGAGTGTAGGCCTATCCCCAAGGAAGCGAATGACGTAAGAACCCCATAGATCCACCATTAAACAAGGCCGCTATTAATTTATAACCGCGTTTTCCTTATGGGATCTCAGCTGTTTACCGACCGATTTTGACGAAACCTCACCACATATCAGGAGGCGGTCTAAGTAAACCATCGCTTAAAGAAAATTGAAAATCCACCGTTAAACGGACGGGCTATTAATTTATAACCGCGTTTTCCTTATGGGATCTCGGCTGTTTACTGACCGATTTTGATGAAACTTCACCACATGTCAGGTGGCGGCCTAAGAAAACCATCGCTTAAATTGAGAATCCACCGTTAAACGGGCCCGCTATTAATTTTTAAACGCGTTTTCCTCATGGGATCTCGGCTGTTTGCCGACCAAACTCGATGTGACTTCGTTACACGTTGTATGCCGGCTTGACTAAGCCAAACTGCGAGCGGCTCCGCGGAGTCACGTGTCGAGGCGCGTGCTAGGGCCTACGTGACCGCCCGGGGCTGTTTACTCATCAGCGGTTCCGGGAACTGTTTACCGCTTACATTCCACTGCGAAGCTCCTCCGGAGGGCGACAGCGGGTGAAAGCGGTGTTCGAGTCAGTCTTGACCAGAGCTGCTTCCATAATGGACGCCCTTACTGTGGAAGTCTTTGTCAACGTTCCCAACATCAGTCGGTACCTCCTGCTCGGTCCGGAGTACCTTACTCCCACAAGGACTCGGGTCGAGGAGGCGATGAGGAGAGGCGGCCACGTCTTCCTCAAGGCCGGGGCGGTGGAGTCCAGCCAGTCCCGTGATGTCCTCCCGTCGTTACGACCTGGGGGACCCGGCGCAGTGGGACGAGGTTCTGCAAGTGCTGCAGTTAACTCTGAACCAAGGCGGCATGGCGGTGTTGGACGTCCAGGAAAACTATAGAAGGCCTGGACAGTAACCGGTTAAACCCCAAACCGGTTACTGTTACCCCAACCCAAAGACCCAAGACCCTCTGTCCTACCACATAACCCTCTGTCCTACCCTAACCCATAACCCTATTCCCATCCCACCCCAATAAAACTAGCAAGGGTGGAGTGAGGGCCCACCGGATTCAGCATGCAGGTGAAGAGCTTCACGTTTCCGGAAGCTTCTAGAAGGTACGCTGGAGCGCGCGACTCGGCTATAAAACCGAGGCAGAACCGCGCGCGCGACCTCAGTGTTGTTTGAGACGTCACCATGAACGGAAGCGGAGTCAGTGCAGCCGAAGTGGACCAAACGATCCGCTCCTTCCTAGAGGAGCTGAACGCAATGGAGGAGAACGCTATCGCACCGCCAGTACATCAAGGATGTGCGTCAAAGAAGAAAAAGCTCGATGGGTGGACTGTAAAGAAGAAGGAAGTGCCTATCGATTCTCCGACACTGTGCTGGTCCGCTGGCGGATATCAGTACACCGTGAAGAACCCTACCAACAGCGGTAACGTACTGTTGAAGATGAACGTGTTCAAAGGAGGTCGCCCCACGTTCAGTTGCAGCTTGTACTTGGACGAGGAGCGAAACGATGAAATCTGCATATGTCTAGAGGACCTGCTATCCAGATTGCAAAACCTATGGTTGGAAAATAGCGAGACGGGAGAGTCACGATACGACGGGATCACTAGGACCGCTACTCCTCTACCCACCTGGCGAAAGACCGATTGCTTCATCTCAGGGAAAACCAAGAGGAGCGCACACTCCAGGCGCGCTGTCCAGTAAACGAGAGAGCGTGGAAACTTCCACTAAGCAGTTGATAACCAAGATGCTTCTAGAACAATCCACTTGTTTACGCAGTAAAGCTTTCCATTACGTCACTCTTCCTGGAATTGAGCGTGGAAACATCCACTAAGCAGTTGATAACCGAGACGCTTCTAGAACAATCCACTTGTTTACGCAGTAAAGCTTTCCATTACATCACCCTTCCTGGAATTGAGCGAGTAACTATGTCATCATGTTGTTGATACGCGCGAGTCGGCACGTAGACACCGCTAATAAAAGGCGACTCGGTGGCGAGAGCCGGTCATTCTGCATCCAGCCGCTGCGCCATGCTCAACACGGACCAGAAGATGGACCTCAGGACAGCCCTCAACAGCTGCAAGGCCGCGGGTTACTCTCGCATCGCAGATCTGCGGGACAACGTGGTGTACCCGATTCGCTCGTTCGAGCGGGTGGACACACCATACGGCGAGGCGGTTATGGCCACCTTGGAGGGTCTTGTCGGCGACGACCCGATCCGGATTTACATGCCTCGGCGGTACCTCACGGTCCTGGACGACAACGCCATCTCCCAGTACAACGTTGGCGTGGGGCCGAGGACGAGCCTTGTAAAGAGGAGCGGCCCTCCTGGCAGCAAACTTCCTTTCCTGGAATTTGTTTAAATAAATGGTATTTCCTATTCCCTTATTTCCTTTCAAAATTGAAACATAAAAGTAAATCAAATAAAAAAAAGAAGCAAGAAAAAGAACCTTTAGTTACAAGAGCCGAGGTGGCGGTGCACGGCGGTCAGTAGACGCCATGGACTTGAGGTGGCGAAGAAAACTATAAAACCGCTCCCCACGTAAGAGTAAGCCAAACTGCGACCAACCAAACCTCTGCCAAACCTCTGGCGCGCAACGGGTGAATCTTTTCCGTGGCGGTCACCCGTTCACCGCCATCGTGGCCGGGCCTTCGGGTAGCGGCAAGTCGCACTTCGTGGCTCGCTTCATAGAGCACGCCGACCACATGTGCGATACGCGGTTCGCCCGCATCACTTGGCACTATGGCAGTGGTGGCGGCGGTGGTAAGAGCCGTGCGGACTCTGCCGTGCGCTACGTAGCCGGCCTGCCAGACCTGGACGACTACGACGGTAGCGAGCCCGCCCTGGTCATCGTCGATGACATGATGAGCGAGGCTGGTCCCGGCGTGGCGGACCTGTTCACCAAGGGTTCGCACCACCGCAACATGAGCGTGTTCTTCATCACGCAAAACCTGTTTCACCAGGGCAGGGGCCAGCGCGACATATCGCTGAACGCTCATTACATAGTGTGTTTTAAGAATCCCAGGGACCGCGCTCAGATCAAACACCTGGCCCGTCAAGTATATCCGGAAAACCCCAAATTCGTGGAGGAGGCTTACGCGGACGCCACGCGTGATCCGCGCGCCTACCTGCTCATAGACTTGAAACAGTCCACGCCTGAAGAGATGCGCGTACGTTCGACCATTTTCCCAGATGACCCGGTGAACTACGTGTACCTGCCCAAGAAGAAGTGATAAATAGGCCGAGCGCACGCCAGTGTCAGTCATCATGTCACACCGCGTGAAGAAAGACGCAGCGCTGCTGAGGGCCCTAATACACGCTACGCCCAAAGAACGCAAGGCCCTGTTAAAAGCGTGCGACAAGAGTCGCATCAAGTCATTGTGCGAGTGCGCGTATAACGTGCTACGTGGAAACGTACCGCTTTCTCCCTGCCTCAAACTCAAATTGAGCAAACACAAACAGGCGCTCAGACGGCTGGTGAAACGCGGCGAGGGTTGGGCCAAGAAGCGACACTACCTCGTCCAACGGGGCGGAGGGATCCTCCTACCTCTGCTGTTGAACGCTGTTCTGCCCGTTCTAGCGCAGAAGCTAATCGGACATGGAGTACGCAAGGAAAATGGTGGTTGTACCACAGGAGCTCATCGAGAGATTGCGACAAGGACCGGGACCAGGACCGGGACCAGGACCAAGAGGAGCAGGTAGCGCCAATAAGCCAGCCAGCCTGGACGCTGAGATGCATCGCATATTGAGCGACAAGCGGCTGGACGATACGGAGAAATGGAAACAATATCAGCAGGTGTTACAGCGGTTCCTGCACTTTTCCGCGGCTAAACGTCAACCCATAGGTCTGTCAATCATCGAGGGCGAGGAGAGGGAGGAGGAAGCGGCGGGGGGTCCGAGTCAGATGAAGCGCGAGTCTAGCGCCTCGGCGGAGGAGGACATTGTGGAATCGTTCTCAAAAATCTACAGGTCGGTGGCGCGCAACTTGTTGCGATTCATGACCCGACAAGGCAGCCCCATCGCCTGGGACGCCAGTGGGACGGTGTACGTGGACAAGGTAAAGATCCCCGATTCCAATATAGTGGACATCGCGCACAGCATAGTGAGAGCGCGAAGGGCGGATCGATTGCCTACCGGCTGGCATCAAGTGATGGCCGCCTTGAAGGACATGAACGTGCCCAAAGAATACTGAGCAATCCCACGGCGTTGCGTTACTTAGGCGTTGGGCTGGACTCGGCATCGAGCCCCTGGAGAGACACGACGGCCTCGTCGAACCCCTCTCACCGAGGTTGACACCGATACTGGACCGCCTGAGACCGCGACCTCCAGCGGCCAGGAGAAGGATAATAACCGAGGAACCCGACCGGGAATCGTCATTGGACAACTGGGAGCCGTTCTCACCGTAATGGAGAAGTTGTACTACGACCCGAGCCAGCCCGGTTCCCTCGGCGGGGTGGCCGCCCTGGCCAGAGCCGCGCGCCTACCGAAACGTCGGGTAGCCGACTGGCTGCGCACCCAGGACAACTACACGTCGCACAAGCCGGCGCGCAAGCGGTTTCCTCGCAACCGCTACGTCGTGTTCGGGCCCCGGGAGTTGTGGCAGGCGGACCTGAACGACATGCGCGGCCTGAGCCGGTACAACGACGGAGTCAACTACCTGCTGACTGTGATAGACGTGTTCAGCAAGCGGCTGTTCGCGGTACCACTGAAGAGGAAAAGCGGGCCCGAGGTGGCTGCTGCGTTCGAGGGAATATTCGCTGAGGCGACTCCTCACTGCCTACAGACCGACAAGGGGACGGAGTTCACCGGGACCGCGACCAAGCGAGTGTTCAAGAGTCACGGTATCACATACGTCACCACGCAGAACCCCGACGTGAAGGCGGCGGTGGTGGAGCGAGTCAACCGCACGCTCAAGACCCGCATGTGGCGCTACCTGACCTACAAGAACACGTATCGCTACGTGGACGTGTTGGACAGGCTTGTGGACGCCTACAACCGCAGCCCGCACAAGAGCCTGGGTGGTGGTCTGCGACCCGTGGACGCGGACAGCGGCGATGGAAAAACGGTGTACAAGGTGTGGCGTCACATGTACGGAAAGGCGATCCGGCGGCGCAAGCCCAGGTTTGAGCCGGGCGACACGGTGCGCATAGCCAAGGAGAAAGGCACGTTCGCCAAAGGTTATGAGACCAACTGGAGTAAGGAGCTGTTTGTGGTGGACCACGTATACGGGTCGCATCCTCTGCCATTGTACGTGCTGCGCGACCTGAACGGGACGCCGCTGGAAGGGCGCTTCTACGAGCATGAGATGCAAAAGGTAACGGTCGCCCCGGACCGCCTGTACCAAATAGATAAAATACTGGACACCGAAGGACGAGGCCGCAGTAAGCGCTACTTGGTCAAGTGGGTCGGTTACGGAGAGGACTTCAACTCGTGGGTACCCGCATCTGAAGTGCAACAGCTGCTATGACGACAAAGCGCAGACAGCTGTACCTGACGTTGCCCAGCAACAGCTCAATGGACTATTATCCGAACAACACCGTGGCTAACTACATCACCCATCTACCGTCAGTCGTGCGATTGGGTGGCGATGGTGAATGGGAAGTCGCTTTAGTCGAGGTCCATTACCCGTGCTCGTTTGTCACAGTGGGGGAGGACGCTCGCGTATATCTCTACACTAAGGATGACACCGACAAGCCTGAACTGACCGCTGTAAAGGTGGAAGCCGGAAACTAAAAAGACATCGATGAATTGGTCAACGCCATCAACGCCATTCCAAAATTGGACTTATTCCAATGCCACTTTGAGTACGACAAAGAGATTGGGAAGGTGGAATTGATCTCGATAGACCAGACTGTGGTGCAACTGGAATTTAGCCCCACCCTAGCGTTACAGTTGGGATACGACGTGCACAATGTGGATTTGATCAAACATAGAAAAGCTATAAGACCGCCCAACTTACTGGCCGGGATCCCTTCGCACATGTACGTGTATTGTGACCTGGTGGAACCTCAACTAGTAGGTGACACTGTAGCGCCCTTGTTAAAGATTGTGAATATCGACGCAAAAAACTACATCTACGGCGCGAGTATCACCGTGCACTTCACCGACCCTCACTACGTGCCGCTGATGAAGAGCTCCTTCGATAGTGTGGAAATCGATTTAAGGGACAGATCGGGCGCCACCTGCCATTCCACTTCGGGACTACGTGCATGAAGCTTCACCTGCGCAGAGAGCAGCAGCAGCAATGAACCCGAACGACCCCTATCTGGCGTACTACCGCCAACAGCAGTCTGGGCACGGAGTGTCCACGGTATTCAGAGGAGCCGCTTTCCAACGCGGTCACGGCATCGGCAGTTTCCTAGGCGGGCTGATGCGTACAGTGGTCCCGTTGATCAGATCTGGCGCATCGGCGCTGGGCAAGGAGGCGCTGAGGTCCGGTGTGGGCTTCTTGAGCGACGTGGCGGCGGGCACAGCCGACCCCCGAGTCGCGGCCAACACCCGGCTCAGAGAGTTTACCGGGTCGCTGAAACGCAGGACTGATGAAAAACTGGATCGCGTGCTGAGCGGTGGTGGCACCTATAAGAGGAGGCGTGTACAGCAGGTCACTCCTCAGTCTCTGGCGAAACTCCTCGGAGCGAGGAAGAAGAGCGCTGCGCCCAAGAGGAAGCCCGCAAAACGTGTCGCTAAGAAGAGGAGAAGCAAGACCGTTGTACGACGTAAGAAGAGCAAGAGTACCGTGAAGGACATTTTTGGATAATGGCGTTTCTACATCAGAAGTCGTGCGAGTGTGGCAAGACTGAGTTGGACCTGTTCTCGCTACCGCCCACGCAGACCAGGATAGAGAGCGGTAAATGGGTGCAGTACAAGCCCATCTCCTCCCTGACAGACGACTCGCCCGTGGAGTTCATAGTTCCGGGTCATGGGGACGAGTACACGGATCTGTCACAGACGCTACTGCATGTGAAGGCTACCATTAGATCGGCTAACGGAGGCGCTGTAACGGGCGATCAAGCGATAAAAGAGATGGGTCCGATTAACAACTGGCTGCACTCGCTGTTCAGTCAAGTGGACCTGTACCTGAACAACAAACTGGTGTCTCCTCAGAACAACACGTACGCCTATCGCGCCTACCTGGAGAACCTGTTGTCCTATGGCGGTGATGCCAAGACATCGCACCTCACCGCGGAGTTGTTCTACGAGGACTATGCCGGGTACATGGACAATACTGAGGAGGATAATTATAGCGGGCTCAAGAAAAGGAGGGAGTTTATCAAGGGCAGCCGGTACGTGGACATGGTTGGACATCTGCACGTCGACCTGTGCAACCAGGAGAAGTTCATGTTAAACGGTGTGGAGATGCGCTTTCGTCTGATCAGGTCAAAGAACTCGTTCTCCATCATGTCCAAAACCGTGACAGACTACAAAGTGGACATCGCCGAAGTCAACCTGTTTATGCGTCGCTGTAAGATCAACCCGAGCGTGCTGTTGGCTCACAGCAGGACGCTGGAGTCGGGCACAGCCAAATATCCCATTACGCGCGTGGAAGTGAAATCCTTCACGCTATCCTCCGGTATCAGCAGCAAGACTCTGGACAGTGTGTTTCTGGGTCAACTGCCGAAACGCGTTATAGTTGGCCTGGTCAGCAATCAGGCGTTCAACGGGGACTACAAGAAGAACCCGTTCAACTTCACCCACAGCCACGTGAACTTCTTCGCGCTGTACATAGATGGTGAGCAAGTGCCATGTAAGCCGCTTCAACCGGATTACACGTTCGGTCGGGAGTTGTGCGTGCTCGCCTACCACACGCTGTACACCGGCACCGGCATCAATTTCTCAGACTGTGGTAACGAAGTCAGTCGCAACGAATACCCCTACGGATACTGCCTGATGGCGTTTGATCTGACACCCGATATGGCGGCCTCTCAATCCAGCCACTGGAACCTGGTGCGCAACGGTAACCTGCGCATAGAGATTGGATTCTCCGAAGCCTTGGCGGAGGCGTTCAACTGCATAGTGTACGCCGAGTTGGACAACGTCGTGGAGGTGGACCGTCATCGCAACGTGACTGTGGACTTTGGTGGGTAAAGGAGTTGCTGCGCTCAAGGCCACCGTGAGGACCGTTAGGTGATGGTGGACTTTGGTGGGTACACGAGTTGCCGCGCGCTCAAGGCCACCGTGCGGACCGTTAGGTGATGGTGCGCATGCGCGCTAGTCCAAGGTCGCCCGACAGCAGCGCACTCAGTCGAGTTCTGTCAGCCGTACGGGATGGACGTGCCGCCACCAATCTACAACGAGCCACCGCCAGCGCGCTGTCATCACGGAAGCGTGGTGATGGATATGCAGTGTTTTAAAGACAGTAATAATGAGTTTCTACTGAAAGAGGTTTGCGTGGTGGACGTGACTACCGGCACGCTGCTCCTACATCACATCGCCCACCCACCCTTCAGTAAGGACCTCCTGACTCCCGAGAAACAGCGCGAGAGCGTCTGGGTCACTCGCCACTGCCACGGCTTGGAGTGGAACCAGGGGGACATCGCGTACGTCGCCCTGCTGGACAAGCTGCGCTCCTGCCTCATCCACCGCCCCTTGGTCTACGTCAAAGGATCGCAGAAGAGGGACTTTGTACAACGCCACCTCATAACCGAGCCCGCCGCCACCACCGCTCAGGACATGGAGGATCTGGGCTGCGGGTCGCTCAACGGTCCGCCCACCTACCAGACCCTACGCTGTCACCACCATAAGAGCTCCCACAACCGTTGCGCCCTTCATAACTGCATAGTATTGCGGGACTGGCTCGTGGCTAACGACAGGCCAGACCCGTCCGTCTCAAGCTGCCTGTGCTGCTTCCGCCCACGATGAATACCGTCCAGATCAGAGAATGCCTGGTGAGGATCCCCGGACTGAGGAACGTCGCGGTCTACGCCTCTGATCAACTACCGGACGTGCCGGTCAAGCCTCTCACCGCCATCGTGTCCAACACGGTAGCACACACCGAGGGAGGCGAACACTGGGTGGCGTTTTACTGCTCGGAAGAGGACAGACTCGAGTACCTGGACAGCTACGGAAGGCCGCCATACCAGGCCGACTTTCAAATGTTCCTGAGGCGCAATCCTCATCACCGCCACTACGTCTACAATAGGTATCGGCTCCAGGGCTACGATACTTCTGTTTGCGGCTACTACTGCCTCACTTACCTGTACTGCCGGGATGTTCTCCGCACGTCACTCAGCGACTACGTCCAGCTCTTCGACCCTGCCGCTCCCGCCACCAACGACGCTCTGGTCCGCAGGCTCTTCCACTCCATATTCGCTTAAAACTAGTTTGTAAGGTTTTTTGTAGTATGTGTATGTAACCTTATTACTGGACAATACATGCCTCATGATGATAAAGCTTGTGTTTTCATTTCTCCTTTCTCCTTACTAAATTTTAAAAAATTAGCAAAACTGAGGCAGCGGGGCTGGACCTCAGGTTTATATACCAGCGGCGCGTGTCACTGGCTGAGCCCCCGCCAAGCGGCAGTGAAGGCCGCCAAAGAGGGCGCACCACGAGACCCCTCGGACATCAGCAAGCCACTGAGTAATTCGAGGGTGACCCCTCGGACATCAGCAAACCACTAAGCAACTCCTTCCTGGGCAACTCCTTCAGGGTCGTCCCCGACACGCGCCGCCATCCGCTCCCGGTTGGCGGGGGCTTTTTAAGCACGGCTCGGGTCAAATGGCCCATAACGCCTTTCCGAGCCTAACGGCTTGTGACTTTTGAGTGAGCAAAGGGAGGAAATAAACAACTCGGGTTCCTGCTGTACATAAAGCTATTATATTTTCTTACAAATACTATTTACAATTTTTCTTAAAATTAATAATATAACTAGACCGGGAATTCCTCTTCGTCCTCTTCTTCATCCTGGCGCTGTCCCTCCTCCTCCTCCTCGCCGTCCACTTCCATCCGCTGTGGTTGATCTCCTCTCCTCCTGGCTGGCGGTAGCGGCGGGACGTCCTTGTGTCCCCACGGCAGAGTGTGGATGCCGTCGGGGAGGACGCACCGCTCTTCGTCGGTCGGGCTGAGGCTCAGCTTGTCCACCTGCACGGTGTACACCCGGTGCAAGTGGGACTGGAAACGGACGTTGGTGGTGTGCTTCCGGACCCCGTCAAACAGGCACTCTCTGTAGTCGTCGGGGGTGAGGACGTTCTTGACAACGCCCTTCGCCACCCCCTTGGCCCGCTTGAGAGCCTTGCTGCCGCCTGTCGCCGCGTCCTCGATGTCCATGAAGTACAGCTTGGACCGCAGGCCGAGGTACTCGTATAAGGACAGGCCGTTGCACTCGTCCTTAAACTTTCCGATGACCTTGGCGTTGACGGGGCTGTAGCAGGGGTGGAACCTCGGATAGCCGCTGGTGTCAAAGTCGTCCAGGTGTTCCTTCATCTCGGCGTAGACGTCCTGGGACACGATGTCAAAGACGAAGCTGTCCGTGTCCATGTAGTCCACGGTGAGGCGGTCACCGTAGCGCTCCTTCATCTTGCGCATGAACTCGTACATGAGCCACTTACTCAGCTCCAGGACTGACATGCCTACGTAGACGGGCTTGTCCAACACGATGTTGACCTTGGACAGATGCACCAGGGCCACGTCCTCCGTGTAGTACGTCTGGTCCAGGAAGTTGGATCTGGCGACGTACTTGGAAAACTTCTCCGGGGTGCACACCAGCTTCACGTTGAGGCGCTTCCGTACATTCTCGATGGTCTTGCCGAAGACCGCGTTGTTCATGAGCTTGAAGAAGTCCTGTTCGAACTTCGTCCTGGCCCTCTTCCGCAGCTCCGTGTTCATCAGGATGTACGGTTCCAACCACCGCGACTGGTGAAACGAGATCGCCCGATGCACCGCGACCAGCTCCAATCCGTTTTGCAGCGCCTGCTGCAAGACCCTGTAGTGACAGATGTAGTGCGTCTTGTCGTCCAGGGTCGTCAACAGTTTGGGGAACTTCCCTGTCGGCGGACGCTTCGTCTCGCAGCAGTAGGGAAGGTCCTTGTGCAGGTCGTGTAGGTGCGCGGGGTAGTGGAGGTCCACCTCCAAGATGTAGCCTCGTTCAGCCTCCGCGTCCAGCGCCGCGACGTCCAACGACTGGATTTCCTCACGGCTGAGCCACTGGAAGTCTCCGGTCGGTAGGCGCTGGGACATGGCCCAGCCGTACAGGTTGTTGGCGTCCAGGTACAGGAGGAAGCGCGTGGGCTCGTCCGGGCGGTAGTCCGGGCACCTTTCGTGGTTGGCCTTGGCGTAGCGGGTGATGGCCTGTGAGATCCCTCCCCTGATCCCCTGCTCCACGAACAGGTACATATCGAAGTCCTGCAGCGTGTCCAGCTCCACGTCGCAGGTCTTGAGCATGACGTCCCAGGCGTAGGACGGCAGGGTGTAGTAGTGAGCGGGGTCCAGCCCGTACTCGGCCAGCGAGGTGTCGCGGAACTGCTCAAAGACATCGGTGAGCAGGGCGATGTCGCATCGCAGGTACTTGTCAGCATAGTCCTTGAGGTTGCGACACTCGAAGGCTCGCCACACGTTGAGGGCGTGCTCGTACTCCTCGTCCTTGATATCCTCCAGGGTCATGGAGTTCCTGAACGCCTCCTTGGGCGGCAGCTCCCTGGTCCTGTACAGCGTGTCGTAGGACGTCACGAAGTCGTAGGGGAACACGCCCTTCCTGCGCACCAGGTCGAACAGCCGGTCGTCGGGGAAACGCTTCCTCGTCTCGCGCATCTTGTCAGTGGGCAGTCCCGCTGCCAGGCTGGCCAGGCTCATGGACAAGAACCTGTAGGTGTCGAGGAACCGCACCGCGAAACTGCTCCGTCGTTGGTTGTCTCCGGGCTGGTCATAGTGAAACCGCTTGGTAAAGGCGATGTAGCGCTCTTCGGTGTGCGCCAGCACGTCCACATCACCGGGGTCGATAGCCAGCTCCCGCACTACGAAGTGAGCGTCGTAGTTGGACAGGTTGTGGAAGTAGCAGTTGATGTGTCGCTGCTCCCGGTACCTGAGGTTGCACGAGCGGTGGGCGGCTCCTCGGAACTCGTAGGGCGGGGCGTGGTTGTGGTCCCGCACCTTGACATCCTGGTCCGTGAACTCCTTCCCGCAGAGGTAGCAGTGAGTCGCCACCAGGTACTCGTCCATCTCCTGCCGGATCAGAGAAGGGTGCAGAGCTCTCGTGCTGAACAGGAACTCCCACAGCGCTAGCACGTCCATCTTCAACCTTTCCATGAAGACCTTGGACGCGTCAGCCCCGAAGTAGACGCGGGGCTCAAACTCCTCCAGGCCGAGCGAGTCCACGATCTGGTAGGCGAAGGCGTACGGGACGTGCAGTTGCAGGGGCCTCGTGCCGGGCGGCGCTTCCGCAGGGTCGGCGGCGACGGGCTGCAGAGCACACTCAAAGTCCGCGTAAACACAAAAGCGCTCGCGCCGAGTGTACTCGGGGTGGGCGAAGCAGATCCGCTGCTTCTGGGACATGTCCAAGCGGAGGGGGGCCTTGGCGGTGCAGTATCGCATGTGCTCCTCCAGACGCTCGGCACCGGACAGTTGCAGCTTGTTGGGCCGGTTGTCAAAGTAAGCGAAGCATCGCTTACACACGTGGATGGCGTGGCCGTGAGACGTCAGCTGGGGTCGCACCAGCCTGCTGACGTTTATGATGTAGGCGTAGTGACTGTCCCCGCCGGTGGTCACGTACAGCAGGTCCCGGTGATCCTCCAACTCCCGCTTGCAGATCTTCAGCGGGAACACGCGGTCCTGGAACTTTGGCGATCCGTCGGGGCGTCTCCCCACCATGGCGCGCTCGATCCCGTACACGTTGACGCTGATGGGGTTCCTCCTCTCGAAGACTTTGATGTCCTTCACGGTCACGGGGAAACGTAGGCCGACCCAGTCGTAGCGTGCCATGACGTCCGGTGTGTACGATGCGGGCCTCTCCGGGTGTTGCGCGACGAACTTGGCCAGGACAGCGTACGCGAAGCACATGTCATCGACGTTTTGCACGTTGATAACGGCGCGCGTCTCGCAGATGGACCTGGGAAGCTGGACGAACCGGGCTCCGCGTTCTCCCAATGGGGTGTAGAGGTTGACGCGGATCTCCAGGTCGCGTATCCGGAGATAGCTCCACCCGCTGCCCACTAGCAGACACTGCTCCTTCTCTTCCTCCAACTTGTGGAAGGACGCCCACAGGAAATCCTCCAAGTTGGACGCGGCGGTGAGAGGCACGTTCTTCGTCTTGAAGGCCCGCAGACAGGTGGCCCCGTGGACGTTGGCGAATTCACATTCCAGTAACATGTTGACCTTGATGTTCGGGTGTCGGGTCCTGACGTCGGACAGCAGTTCCAGGACGCTGTCGAACAGCAGCACCAGCGCGTCCTCCACGGCCAAGAAGTCCTCCATGGGCCGGGACAGGCCGAAGGTCAGGAGCCGTCCGCGGAACCCCCGTTGGACGGTGCGGAACTCGGGCAATCCGCCGCCGCCGCCCACCATCCCGTCGGGTGCCGTGCTGGGTCCGGGCTGGGGCTCGTGGCTGGGTCCGTCTGGGGCTCGCGGCTGGGTCCGGGCTGGGGCTCGCGGCTGGGCCGAGGCTCGGGTGACAGGACGGGCAGGCGCGGCATCTCGTCCACAACGAGGTTCCTCACGACGGGGCAGTTGTGGGCCTCGTGCCGGTCCCGGTTGTAGCGCCGGGTGAAGCCTCGGTCGCAGTAGGCGCACGCGAACCTCATACCGCGGCGGGCGCTCTCCATGTGCCGCTGGAGATAAGCGGCCCTGTGGAAAAGGGCGCCGCAATCGGGACAGCGGACCTCGTTGGCGTGCACCAGCTGCACATGACGCCGGAGCAGGTCCTCGTGGGAGAATCGCCGCCCGCACGCGTCGCACTCGGGCCGTGGGTCTCTGACGGGTGGCGTTGCGGCGGAGGAGGAGGAGGAGGTCGAAGCCGACGGGCTCGCACCGTGGACCGCTTCCATATGGTGGCGAAGATCCTCGGGACCCGCCAGGGCGACGGAGCACAACGGGCACGGACGGCCTGCGAACAGGAAAACAAGTCCTATTAGTGACCCCGATAAACACGAGGGTGAGGAACTGGCGACCTCTTCCTCATCTCGATCACCAGTTTGAGCCCAGTAAATACGAGGGTGAGGAATTGCACATAAGACTGGCAACCTCTTCCTCATCTCGAGCGCCAGTTTACCCGGGCCCGGTAATACAAGAGTGAGGAATTGCACAGAGGCTGGCAGCCCCTTGTTTACTACTTGAATCTGTTTACTCGGCTAAAGCCGTTTACTCTCTAGAAAAAACAGGTCATTAGTACTGGCGGTTTCTTGTTTAACATAAAACCATGCCTGGCGCTTGATCGTGAGGAAGGGTGAGGAACTGTACAGAGGACTGGCGACCTCTTCCTCATCTCAATCGCCAGTTTACCTGGGTTCAGTAAATACAAGGGTGAGGAATTACACAGAGGCTGGCAGCCCCCTTTCTTGTTTAACATAAAAACCGTACCTGACGCTTGATCGTGAGGAACTGTACAGAGGACTGGCGACCTCTTCCTCATCTCGATCGTCAGTTTAGGTCCAGTAATATAAGGGTGAGGAACTGGATGAGGATATCGGAGAAGAAGGCGTGCTTAACAGATCTACTGGCGGTTTCCTATTTAACCTAAAACCGTACCTGGCGCTTGGTCGTGAGGAGTGGGAGGATGAACTGATGCGAGGTGGCGTCGCAGGTTGTCGCTTCGCCCGAAGCGTCTCCCGCAGGCGTCGCAGTCGAAATGGCGGTCGCTGTGGGCCGCTGCCGTGTGGCGGGTCAGGTTTCCGGCGTTTGCGAACACGCGGCCGCAGACCACACACATGCGGGGACCAGCCATCTACAAAAACATCGGGTATCTATATTCCCCGTCCGCTACAAAGGCACAGTTGCCGCAGCAGAAACACTTTGGTAGCGATACCCCTGGGAACGAGGCGAGTCTAACCCTTTTAATAATGTTGGATAGAAATAGATGGCATGAATCGCTCCTATGACATTCCCAACACTGGTACACGTCTTTGTCTTTGTTACGCTCACACATAGCGATTTCGCTCTCGTCTGTAATTCCGCTAGGCACTTGAAATTTCGATTTAAAAGCGAAACCAAATTTTATTTCACTCAAAACGTTTTTAAAAAGGAGTGGAAGCGAGTCTATTTTGCTTTTTAAATTTGGTTCGTTAACTTTAATCGTTAGAAAACACAACTGTTCCAAGGTCATTACGGTTTCACTCATCTCCATCTGAAAAGAGACAAGGACGAGACTCAGTGTACCGAGATATGCAAAACATTAAATATTAATTTTAGCTAATAAGATTTTAGAGCATTGGTAAACTTGCTGATGAAACAAAATCAAAAGTGAATTACATGTTACTTACGTTTTAAGATATTCAAAGAGAAAGTCGTAACAGTCGCACAAATAATCACCGCGATAGTAACGAAAATTAAAAATAACGAATAATTAAAATAGAAACGCTAATTAATAAATATGTTGTTACTTACGTTAACTTTTACGGGAATCCAAAGGCAAGGAACAGCAGGTTGTGTAGGTGTATCGCAGAGACAGCAATACTTCGTCCGCACAGCAAGAGCTCCAAAGACAAACTGACGAAACCCTTGAGGATGCGCTCATAAATAGCACTCCAGTCGGGAGGAGGCCTCATGCGACGCACTTGTCGGAGGAGTGAGAGGTCTGGAAGGCCGCTGATGAGTAAACAGCCCCGGGCGGTCACGTAGGCCCTAGCACGCGCCTCTACACGTGACTCCGCGGAGCCGCTCGCAGTTTGGCTTAGTCAAACCGGCATACAACGTGTAACGAAGTCACATCGAGTTTGGTCGGCAAACAGCCGAGATCCCATGAGGAAAACGCGTTTAAAAATTAATAGCGGGCCCGTTTAACGGTGGATTCTCAATTTTCTTTAAGCGATGGTTTTCTTGGGCCGCCACCTGACATGTGGTGAAGTTTCATCAAAATCGGTCGGTAAACAGCCGAGATCCCATAAGGAAAACGCGGTTATAAATTAATAGCGGGTCCGTTTAACGGTGGATTTTCAAATTTCTTTAAGCGATGGTTTACTTAGACCGCCGCCTGACATGTGGTGAGGTTTCGTCAAAATCGGTCGGTAAACAGCTGAGATCCCATAAGGAAACGCGGTTATAAATTAATAGCGGCCTTGTTTAATGGTGGATCTATGGGGTTCTTACGTCATTCGCTTCCTTGGGGATAGGCCTACACTCTGGAAAAAGTCCCGTGGGAATCGGTGGATAAATAGGCTAGTTATTAATTTTCGAAAGTTTTTCCTCGTGTTCAAGGTCATCACGACAAGTGCCGCTGGCAACCGGGGGGGGGGCTGACGTCACGGGGGGGGCTGACGTCACGGGGGGGGGGTGATTCCTCGTTCCTCCTCACTCGCCTGTGCTGGTTTTGTATCGGCCATTGCCCCCTACTATGAGAGATTCATAGAGTTTAGATCATGGCCCAGTCAACACGACCAGTAATTAGTCTATTAGGTAATGGAGAGAGATTGGAGAAAGAAACTTAAAACTACAGGTAGGCGGTCCGAAGCCAGCTCTGGCAGCACCTGTTGGAGAATAGGAGCATTAAATTGTGTGTGCAAAGCAATGTCTCGTACATCAGGTTGCCAAGGATGGAACGTGGCTTCATCAGGAGCAGAAATATTGATGTTAAAATCAGGCATGATTTGAAGCAGACGTTCGCCATTGGGGTTGGAAATCCTGTAACCCCAGAACCGACGTTTACAATTCAGATCGCCAACAAGAAGAGCAGGAGTGTTTTGCAAAAACGGTTATTTTTGATGTCGTTTTCTCGAAGTCGCTTGTTTGGAGATTTATATGCGGAAATAATAGATAAACTTTCGTTATTAGATAAATTTATTTTAATAGAGACAGCTTCAATATTCATCAATCTAGGCAAAAATAGAGAATGGTGTCTGATTGACCTTTTAATAAAAATGGCAACTCCTCCCGAAGAAATTGGGGCCGTCCTGTCCTCTCTATATATAGCGTATCCAGGTATCTTAAAAAGGCTCAGCATTAATGAAATGAGTTTCAGTCACGCAAGCTATATCAATATTGTGTCGGACTAAAAATGATGAAAATGTTGATTTTTGAGATTTTAGACCATTTGCGTTCCAATTAAGGACTTTTTAAGTTTTGACCTGTTAAATGATTAGGCTGAGGCATGTGACAACATTGAGGTGAGAATATTGGAAAGAAATTCCTTTATTACCGGGATGATTTACTTCACTAATTTCATAATTAACCCATCAAGGTCAAGTGATAAGTCCTGACTAGATGAAGCAGATTCAGGGTTTGGCCCATGAATGTTGAAGATATACTATTTGACTTTCATATAGCTTGCTTCTTGTATGTCTATAAATCATGTGTTAAATATGAAGTGTCGTATTATCATGTGATTGTGTTTATGTTTATGTTGATGTTGGAATAAAAGGTGATATTATTGTGTTCTATCTGTATCATGTCTTTCTTATTATCCCACTAAACTCTTGCTATTTCCATCAGGTTATGGGTCCAGAGTTCACTGGAAGACTGTGAACTCTGGGACTGTATTCTGGGAACCGAAGAAGACAGAAAGAAGATTACCAAATGTAAATCAAAGATAATATTACTTGTTGATTCTGTAAATTATGTACATGTTCAATCTGCAGGAACTGAAAAAGAAGCATGGGACAACTTGGGACGAGCTTTTTCAGATAGAGGCTTAACTCGTCGAGTTTGTTTGTTGCGTTTACTGATAACCACGAAATTGGAGACCTGTAATTCAATTGAAGACTATGCCAACAGAATAGTGACAACCGCATTTAAGCTCACGAATAACGGCCTGAAGGTTGATGATGAGTGGATAGGTACCATTCTTCTAGCCGGACTCCCAGATAAATTCCAACCGATGATTATGGGAATTGAGAGTTCTGGTGTCAAGATTAAAGCTGATTCAATCAAAACTACACTACTTCAAGATGTATCAGTGGAAAATGAACCTTCCAAATGCATGTCGATGTATGGTTATGGTCGTGGGCAAAATCAAAGACCGTGTTCTAAGAACAGCAACGAGAACTATCATTCAAGTGAGAAGATAATCTCTAGTTTAAAGAAACCTCGAGACAATAAGAGCTATAAAGGTCCTCGCTGTTTTCAGTGTAATGGTTATGGACACATATCGCGCGATTGTAACAAACACCGTAAGAACAACAACAATGACGACAATAAGAACATAAGCCAGTCTAAGTCGAATACTTCCCCCTCTTTGCTGCTTTTTCAGTGCAAACAAATGTAAGTAAAGACTGGTATTTAGACTCGGGAGCTAGTGCTTATTTATGTGTGTTTTATGTGTGTATTTATGTGTGGACAGTGGTGTACTTGGCAATAAAAGGAAGTCTCGGGATTTGAATATTACCACAGCTAACAATAACAATATGGTAACCGACACAATTGGAGATATTGACCTTTCTGTAAATGTTTCTGGTACTTCATCAGATGTCCATGTAATTAATGTTTACTACGTACCTCAGTTAAACGTAAATCTATTGTCTGTCAGTCAGATTGTCACTAAAGGACACACTGTAATATTTGATAACAAAGGAGCTCAAGTTTACAATAGCAAAAATGAGGTTATTGCTACAGCTTCTCTGGTTAACAATTTGTTTAAATTAGATGTTTTATCTTCCGATGGCACAGCTATGACAGTCAGGTGCAATGATCACATTCTCTGGCACAGACGTATGGCTCATCCTAACTTTGATTGTCTGAAGAAATTATCCAATGGATTGGTACATGGTATTAATCTTTCAGACAAGGTGCCTGATACTCCTTGTGAAACATGTCTGCTTGGTAAAAGCCACCGTTTACCTTTCCAGCTAAGCGAGGTAGTAGAAGTAGTGAACTACTGGAATTAGTGCACTCTGACTTAGTTGGACCAATGGAAGTAAACTCTCTAGCCGGTTCTAGATATATTTTGACTTTCTTAGATGATTTTAGCCAAAAAAACATTTGTTTATTTCTTAAAGACGAAGGATCAAGTGTTGGAGACCTTCAAAACCTTTAAAAATCTGGTGGAAAATCAGACGGAAAAAGTATCAAAACACTGAGGACAGACGGAGGTGGGGAATATTGTAACACAAAGTTTTCTGAAATATGCAACAATGCAGGTATTGTGCATCAAACAAACTGTAGCTACACGCCACAGCAAAACGGGAAAGCCGAGCGACTAAATCGCTCTCTTTTAGATCGCTCCCGATGTTTTTTGCTGGAGTCTGAGCTGCCAAAAACGTTCTGGGCTGAAGCAGTTAACGTAGTTGCTTATTTGCTTAATCGCTCACCCTGTAAGACCGTTCCTCTGACCCCTGAAGAATTGTGGTCAGGCCGTAAACCGACTCTTTCTCACCTAAAAACGTTCGGTTGTAAAACTTTTGCTCATGTTCCAGCCGAGAAACGTAAAAAGCTGGATGCCAGGTCAAAATCGTGTATCTTAGTAGGATATTGTTCGAATACAAAAGGCTACCGTCTTTATGAGCCTAGGACAAAGATTGTGTTCATTTCCAGAGATGTGATTTTTTCTGAGAATGAAAAAGGTAGAGTCATGTTGATGAGGACAAAGATCAACAGGACTGCTTATTTTACATTCCTCCGGATGATCCAAAACTGAACCTTGCAGCAGAAGAACCAGCAGAACCATACATTGACGCAGAGCCCAACCTTGTATCTTCTGAAAACGAGGAATTTGAGTATGACTCCGCTGACACTGATGTCGAGCAGGATGAATCTTCCTCTATGGATCTGAGTCCTCAAGTATCCTGTGGCCGACCTCAGAAGGAACGTAAATCTCCTAATGCTCTGAAGGATTTCGTAACTTATTACGCTGATAGTGGTGAACCCACTGATCCTTTGACTGTTAAGGAAGCAATGGGAAGACCTGACAGGGAACTCTGGCTTCAAGCAATGAATGAAGAGCTTTCATCACAGATAGAAAACCTGTAAACCTGATAGATAGTAACCTGTAGGTTGGGAACCTGTAAATCTTCCGCCTGGAAAGAAACTATTAAACTTAAAATGAGTGTTCAAAACTAAGAAAGATGCAGAAGGAAACATTGTTTATCACAAAGCTAGACTGGTAGTAAAAGGTTGTGCACAGCGAAAAGGAGTAGACTTTGACGAGATATATTCACCAATGGTGCGATACAGCTCTGTACGATATCTATTAGCTTTGGTTGCTGAAAAGGATTTAGATATAGACCAAATGGACGCTGTATCTGCATTTCTTCAAGGTGATCTCTCCGAAGAAATATACATGAATCAACCAGAAGGATCCCATCATGAACCGAACAAAGTGTGCAGACTACGGAAAAGTATTTATGGTCTCAAACAAGCCAGCCGTGTCTGGAACCACAAATTACATGCATGTCTCACAAAAATAGGGTTGAGACAATCAAACTTTGATTCCTGTGTTTATCACATGATGAAACATGGGAGGATTTTGATCATTGCAGTCTGGGTAGATGATCTGTTGATTTTTCATAATGATAAACATCTCAAAGAAATCCTCAAACAGCAGCTGATGAGAGATTTCAAGATGAAAGATATGGGAGAAGCTAAATTTTCTCTGGGATTCCAGATAACAAAAGACAGGACAAACAAGAAGTTGCACATCAGTCAGCGATCTTACATCGAAAAGGTTCTGAAACAATTTAACATGGACGAATGCAACCCCGTACCTACTTCAATGTCACCGAATGAGAAGCTTTCCAAGGATCAGTCACCAAGGAACAAAGAACAGGCTGAAAAGATGGAAAATGTACCATATCAGGAAGCAGTAGGCAGTCTGTTGTTTGCCGCCCAAGTGTCGCGACCAGATATTTGTTTTGCTGTCAGCTGTGTGAGCAGATTAAACAATCATCCGGGTGCAGCACACTGGGGAGCAGTCAAACGCATACTCAGATACATGAAGGGGACGTTGGACAAAGTTCTAACCTTTGATGGTAAAAAGTCTGCTGACATATCATTGGTTACAGCGACTCGGACTGGGCAAGTGATGCAGATGATAGAAGGTCTATGACAGGCTACATTTTGTCAAGTGCAGTGGTGCTATATCACGGTGTACAAAAAAGTAGCCCACAGTGGCACTGTCAACCACCGAGGCTGAGTACATGGCAATGTCTGCGGCAAACCCAAGAAGCTCTGTGGCTGAAGGGGCTGGCGAGCGAGATCACTCCACATTCAGATCCAATCTCAATATTCGTGCACAATCAGGGTTCTACAAATCTCGCACTAAGTGGCGCATACCAACCACGAACTAAACACATCGATGTGCGCCATCATTTTATAGGAGAAAAAGTGCAGGGTAAAAAGACCAAGTTTCGCTACACTCCAACGGCAAGTATGGTTGCAGATTCTTTAACCAAAGCACTGGACAAAGACAAACTTATTAAATGCATTCAAGAGCAAGGAATATGCAAGTTGGGAGGATGTTGAAGATACTATTTGACTTTCATATAGCTTGCTACTTGTATGTCTATAAATCATGTGTTAAATATGAAGTGTCATATTATCATGTGTTTGTGTTTATGTTTATGTTGATGTTGGAATAAAGGGTGATATTATTGTGTTCTATCTGTATCATGTCTTTCTTACTGTCCCACTAAACTCTTGCTATTTCCATCAATGAAGAGGAACCGAAGATGATTGATTTTGTATGTTACCTTTGGTAATAGCAGCATAGCTTCTTCTTACACCTGTGGTCATAGAAGGAGCGCTAGAAGAATGTTGAGGTTGGGTATTAACCAAAGGTTCTATGGATACATTGACAAAAGGCTTCCTTGCATGTTTGTCTTTATTATAGATTGTTTGTGGCACTTTAATTTTTAAATCTTGATAATTTTTGCACACCACCAGTTAGCAGTATGCTTTTCACCACAGTTAACACACTTAGGTTCAACCGTTTTCGCCAGAGTACAATCAGAATACAAATGTTGACCTGTACACCGGACATATCTCGGATCAAGACGGCAAAAGTTTTTGGTTGGCCAAAGCGTTGGCATCTTACGCACTGAGGAATGTCCTTACTCTTACGTTTTGCTTCAACTTGAATTATTGAGTGATAGAGTTTTTCAAGATTAAAAATGTCTAGTCCTTTCTCATTGTTTTCAAGTAAAACTGAGCATAAGGGCAGGAAAGACTTATTTTTGTTTATTAATCTAACAACTTTTATAACAGGAAAACCCGAATCTAGTAGTTCAGTTTTAATTTCTTCATCAGTTAAGGAAAGAGGGACGTTCCTAAGGATAACTTCCTGCTTTTTATCCTGGGGTGATTGGAAAGTGTGAAATTTCACGTTAGAATTGTCATAGAAGCGTGTTAGCTTTTCTATAATCATCAACATCTTCGAGATTAATTTTGAGAGAAGAACCTCTAAGGGCAGTAGTAAATTAATGTTTCACAATTGATTTAATGTCAGAAACGATCGCTTGGTAACATTATGCAAAAATATCGGAGGGAGTTTGATCTTTTTAATAGAACTCTCGGGCGAATCAGTGTGCATTCGTCAGAGTTTATTGCATAGTCATGATCGATAAGACTGTTAAACCTGTTCCCTAAGGACAATTGAGAAGGATTTAGAACATAGCGATCTTGCTGAGATAAATCAGATGAAAGTAGTTCTGCAACTTTACGCTTAGGAGGGAAGATGAACGGAAAATCTTCTTGATTTGCACTTGAATTGATTGCTCAGAATTATTAGTGATAGAACTGACATTGTTTACATTCGTGTTGACAGTTGTGGACATCATCCGAATTTTAGGGTTATGTACCCTCTTTTTGAACAAGGATTTCGCTTTAAATTTCGAAGAAATCACAAACAATGAAGATTGAAACAAAAAGTATAAACAAACACCTACTTACGGAACACCAATACGGCTTAAAATCAAATAAACACTTGTAACTAAAAGTAATAAATGGTATCAGGAAACTGACACATACTTTTTCCCTTTTAGCCCAACTTTAATGAATAAATTACTTTTTATTTACTAAATATAGAATACAAAGCACGGTCGAATGTACAGAAAATCTTGTAAATAAGTTGTTTTTAAAAACATCCACCCAAATCCCTGCTTTGTAGGCACTACAGAATCCATTGCTGCACTCGTGGTTTTAAAAGGGGAAATGCCCCCTATTCCCCCCCAGGGTTATTAAGGGGCAACATATTTCGAATTTCCTCTGTTGGTCAATACTAACTTGACAAGCATATCAAGTTTGAATGAAATTGATCAGTAAATAAGAGAGAAATAGTAATTTTATTATTCCCCATAAGAATATGGGTACAACGTACTGCGTTTACCGCAAAATGAAAATTTCAATTTTCTCCGAAACCAGCAATCGTAGAATAGTAATTCAAAATACTAAATTATTTAGTTTTTTTAGCTCTTTTTAATGGTGAATAGTAATATTTTTATGTTTATGTCTTTTTATGAAAAATCCAAAAAACTGAATTTTTGATGTTTTAAGTCCTGTAATTTCTGAACCCGAATCCTGTTAAGTGTTTTAATGTGTTATGTTATATATTCGTTGGAAATTCGCTGAGTATGCAGGTTTGCTGCGACGGGGGTATTATTTTAGTTTTTTTTAGCGAATTTCTCCTATAGGGAAGAAGCTATTACCGTAGGTCTCATGGAAAGACTTAAGCCCGAGACCATGATAACTTTTCATTTTGAGGTCCCCAGATGCCAAAAACACCATTCGTTCAAATTTTTATATATGTATATATATATATATATGTAAATATATATATATATGTATATATACATGTATATATACATATATGTAATATATATATATATATATTATATATATATATATATATGTGTCCGTAAGCACGATAACTCTCGTAAAAAAGGTCCGATCTTAATGAAATTTGGTACAAATGTGTAAAGTACCATTTATTTGAACGAGTTCGAAAACTAGATGAATCGCACTATCCGAAGGGGGGTTTTTGGGGGTTTTGTACCCCAAAAATGTGTTTTTTGGGGTTTTCACATGTAATTTTAACTTAAATCAAATTTTAATTTATACCATTGAATTTAGTTTAAAAAAACAAACAATTTGGTATTTTGATCATTGCTCTACGTCAATTGGTTACCGAGATATTGAAAGTGCTAAACACAGTATGTTGTCTAATGTTATTCTTATGGAGAAAAAGAAAAATTGTATATCTCGCTTATTTATGAACATAAACTGGCGAAATTTGGTATATGGCTTGATCTGGTTGTGGTTTATTGTTGTTTGCACAAAAAAACAATTTTTCGCCTATGGTTCCTGTAGCAGCAAACCTAGGTACTTGTTCCCCATGTTATTCTTATGGAAAATACTTAAAATGTTATATATCGCTTATTTATGAATGTTTATGGATGAAACTTGGTATGTGACTTCACTATGATGAGTTCTATTGATATTTGCATAAAAACCCATTATTTTGTGTGCCTTGTTGCAGCAAACCTGCGTACTCATCCCCAATGTTATTCTTATGGAGAATAATTAATATTTTAAATATCGCTTGTTTGTGAATACATTTCTTATGAATCCTGTTAAGTGTTTTAATGTGTTATGTTATATATTCATTGGAAATTCGCTGAGTATGCAGGTTTGCTACGACGGGGGTATTATTACATTATTTGATTTCCCTGTGGATGAGACCTGTTAGGACTTATTTTTGTCCGAGAAATTAGTTATTTCTAACATTTGAAGGAAATCGTTGGTGTCGTTTTTGAGATCAGAGTTACAAGCAAGCAAGGACGGTTGGACGGGCGCAAGCAAGCAAACCTTACTCATATTAGAGTATAGGAAATTACTTGTATTATTGTCAGTTGAGAAATAAACAACTTCTTTCAGAACAAAATTAAAACACTGCCTTGTGAGGTCCCCCTTAGTGGACCGTGGAATCCCACTTTCGTGGCCTGGGGGCCCCCCTCGGGCCCGGGGCACCGGGCCACTACGTAGTAGAGTCGGCCTTGCCCGGGCGCTCGCCTCGTGTGCCCTAGGGAAATACGGCCCTGTGCGTAATGAAATAAGAGGAAACAACGATTAAATTGCGTCTTCCATGTTGTAAATGTGGTACGAAATTTTCATTTTTAGAGTTGTTGATCTTGGCTGTCACCCTCATTCCTCTTTGTCTCCTCGTCCATAGTTCAGAATTTCAGATTATACATGAGTTTTGTAAAAGGTTTTTCGCGAATGTAACTATGCAAATGAATTAGGCATAATATTTAGGCTTAGGCATCCTATTTTATCCCTAAACGCCCAGAGAGATGACGTGGAAAAAGGTCTAATGTCTATTTGTTATCTTTATTTAGGTTAGGCGTAGCATAAATAAAGTTAATTTTTGTTTAGTATGTTTAGAAAATGATTGAGTTTTTAGTACATGGTTACTTATATATATTATGTTAACTTTAATTTCATGTTTCATTCGTTGTATAATTTCATATCGTTTTGAAATAAATAATAGGGGGTTCCAGTGACCGCCCGTGGGGAGGGGGAGGGATAACTTTCGTGATTGTAGGACTGAAGATCCCAGGGTAGACAGATCAAGGGTCGGTCATAAAATATTTTGGCAAGGCTTGACTCAGGGTCCCTTCCCTAGCCCTCATTAGTCCTGGGATCTTCTGTCAATCCTCGAAAAACAGGTATACGGCACTCAGGCCTCCACCTCTACCTGCCAAAGGGGGACTGCTGGGACTAGTGTTCTCGACGGCCCTGTCTATCTCCTCCTTCGTAATTAGTTTCACGCTCACAGTCGTGTTATAGGATTTGTATTGCAAATCTTAGACTAAAACTTTATGTTTTTCTGCTAGTCTTAAAACTGAATTATTAAACTTATCGAACACCTGTTAAAACAGACAAAAAATAAGTAGGTTATGTATTATTTTTATATCAACCAGACTATGATTAAATTTATATAGGCTAGAGTATAACTTTATACAACCACACCAAATCAAAACTGAATCAAATAGAACAAAATTTGTTTTCAACCTACTAAGTCAAAATTACATATAATTTTGTTTTATAAATGTGTTTTTTTATAGGAAAATCACTTTTATAGTTTTCTTTATACTTGTACAACATTTATCTCGCAAAAAACCTGCGTATTCAGTGAACGTATTATTGTAATGCTATTAATATACTGCAGTTAATGTGCAAATATATTTTCTGTTCGCATCAATCTAGAGTTTAAAAAAATGTCACAGAAATAATGAGTAACTGGGGCTAGTGTAATTTACATTATATCCCGAAATGTGCATTTTGTCTTTTAATAACATCCTCGGCCAACATTGATAAAGACAGGACGAATAATTAACCACAAAATAAGAATACATAATTCTTTATTGTGAAATAGAAAGATTCGGAAACTGTTAAAAATTGAAATGGCTAATTTAAAAAGCTGCAGCTAATGGTTTAAACTGTTTGTTTGTCAATCGCATTTAGCGGTGAAGGTAATCTTCAAATTTATTGTCTAATTATTGGTTTTGATGAAGTTTTAAGGTAGATATGGTGAGCCGAAAAGCCTATATGGAGAAATCTATCTATATTATTAATACGCTACATGAAAACTTTGTAAACCATAAGGCTTTTTCGTTACCCCCACATATATACACTAAAACGCGCGTCTAGGTGTGCAGATGTGGAAACTGGCTTTAGATTTTAGATTTAGGCCTCAAGGCTCTGCCCACGGGACTTCCTCCAAGCCTCCAAGTTCATATGGAGGAGAGTTTTATTTGGTTTATGTCACATGTGCTTTTTCTTCATCCAATTAAATTGAAAAAAAAACAGCTGTTACAAGGATTGTATCTAACTACAGACTGTCATTGTTTTGTTTACTATTTAACTATTTACTATTCCCACTTCTCAACACGGGATGCGCAAGCTGCGCATAGAACATTCCGCTAATATATAAATGTACTAGCTGTTACCCGCGGCTTCGCTCGTGAACAATTAAACCACATTACAAATATTAACTTGACCAGCACTATAAAATCTTTGTTTACGTTATCAGGTCTTTATGTTAATGTGATCTATAAGCTCATACACAATGTTATCTTAATAGGTTCAGTCGTGTTTGGATGCGATGAATACAACCAACATCTATACATACAACCAAACTGTCACATTTAGAATATTAGTATGATATATTTTTTATATCTATGAAAATACAAGGGGAAATCTGTCATAACTGCAGTCAAAAAGAGCAAACTACCCACATAAGGAAATAATGGAGATTGAATTATTTTTTTTTTATTGTTTTATACTGAAATACAGGGTAGGAACTACAACCATTAGTTAATATTTTATTTTCAATTACTGCAAAATGTAAGTGACCCAAGGTGTGAGGTGTTATTGGCGCCCCTTGTCAACCTTCATCAAACTCGATGACAATCCCAAGAGCGAGGCTTGACTCAGGATCCCCGCTCGACCCCTCATTAGTGCTGGGACCTTCGGTCAAGCCTCGTCAAAACAGGTAAATAATTCTCAGGTAAATTTTAACCCTGGGATTTTCAGTCCGTCTACCAACTCTCGTGACCGCCCCCCCCCCAAAAAAAAAACCTGACCTCTGGATCCGCCCCTGAGTTGAATAAAACATCCCCCTTAACCCCTGTAATGTTCCTGTTGTTATAGTAACTCAGCGCCCAAACATAATACCACGGCTAAGTACGCTATGTTTTTTTTCTTCTCTCATTACTTAACTAAAAAAATAAACTAACCGCAATTCAAAATTTGTATTTTGATTTAGGTTAAATCCATTTTTATTCCTCCCCTACATAGTAGCCTATATGGAGAAAGTAATGTTTTCATAAAAATTTTTGAATTTACGGGTTATTGGCGTAAATATTTCTTTGCCTCCTTATGAATAAAATACCCCCGTCGCAGCAAACCTGCTTACTCAGCGAATTTCTAATGTATAATATATGTCTTAATACCACATAATTAAAGCCGCATACCAAGTTTCATATAGCTATATACAAAATAGGCCTAATCCGCAAAGTATTTGACACTGATGTTATGTGTGTAAATTTCATGTTTGATGTTATCATGTTATCACTCAATTGTATTGGTTGAAAGTTACATAAATATCCTGCAGGCCTAATTTTACATAGACACTATTTTACATGATAAAATAGGGTCAAATCTAAATCTCTACTAATATTAACTCTAGGATTCTTAAATTTAGCGGGCTTTGCTTTTTCTGAATTTAACATGATACAGTTATACATTAACTAAATATGTTATTACCATTTAAATCAAGATCAGTTAGTAACTTTTATCTGTCCTAAGTGCCTACTTACAAGTCTGTATGAACTAGCCTATATATGTATATGTGGTTGTCACTAGCATACTCTAGGCCTAACAGTTAGCTTTAACTTTAAATTAGACACTTAATTAGATAGGCGAGAGACTACTTCTTTTAACTAATCCACAGTTTTGTGTAAATCCATTACTGACAACATTGCCAATGCTAACATGCTACCTCCTATCACTAAAATAACTCTAAAAAAACTGAAACAGCCTAGGGCCTACCACCAATACCAATTTTACTTAACTTACTCATCATTATTTCATAATCGACCAGATCAAAGGCTTTTGTCAGGTCAGTAACTACAGCAATCACAAATTTGTTTCATTCAAAGCTTTGTTCACATCACCTACTACTAAGGTTTCTAAGAGGTCTACAGTTGAAGTACTAGGCTATACCGGGTGCAGTTCCGTATCCGTCCTACGAAACTGTCGAATGAAAATATTGAAGTTTTAACAATCAATATACCTATACCAAATCATTAATATTTATTCAATTTTTAATAAGCTTAATCATATGTTTTTAATTATTAGTGAATTTCCTTTGGAAAGTGAACTATTAGCATGACCCGCACGGTGAAACTTAAGCCCGGGACCACCATAGAAGTTCCTCCTGAACACATTTTGGGGGGTCGTTCAAAATTTTATATATATGTATGTATATATATATATATATATATATATATAAAATTAAATTCACATATATATAGACATATATATATATATGTGTGTTTGCACTCTAGCGGTCGCAATTTTTGTCCGATTTACTTCAAATTTGGTAGGGACGTTCCTTTCTGTAATCAGTTGGACAAGTTTGTTGGGCAAAACAATCGGAAAACTCTAAACCCCTTTTTTTGGGGATTAATCTTTCAAATTTCGAGTTTTTGGGCCCAAAAATGGTCATAAAAGCCCCAGATATAAAATAAATGCAGGTAAAAAGATGGGAATTAGTGAGGCGAAAGTTTTAAGCCCTCTCTCGTCATTCTAGCATAAATATTTACCGAGTTATTAAAGAAAATGTGTATCGACTAAACATAGTACGTTGTCTTACGGGGGTTTTACACGAGAAAAGCCTATTATTCCTTTGTTAGAGTACTTTTATCATCCCCAGCAACCTCACGCCTACTTTCAAGCCTGTCTGGACCTTCTCTTAACCTTATATTGGGCAAAATTGTATTCCCAGCTTTGCAAGTAAATTAAACCAGGAGTATCAGAACAGCCAACAAATCAATGTTTTCAGATTTCAATAAAAATTGGACAAATGTATGTTTTTACACTGATTCTGAGTTTTAAAAGTTTTTATGTGAAAATTCACTTCCCTCACGTCAGCGTGCTGCGTGCGAACTCGTTATTAATTAAAATTGTTTAGGCCTATTTACATTATATTATAAAGTAAATAAAAGTGCAAGTAGAAGATGAATGTGATTTTATTAATTTTAGATATTTGTGCTAACAATGTATTTAGGCCTCATTTAATTCAATGGAAAATTGTGTTGGTTTTCTACAAGGTAAATAAATCATACAACTAAGAATCAAAATTGCAAAGTGTGTGGAGACCGAAACAACACTAAAATACGTGGTGAGAACTCAAACTTTCGATGTCTCAGTTGAATCTTCTTGGCGTGCACTAACAAGATCCCTTAAAACTTAAAACTGACATTAAATCAGATGATTTGGCTCCCCATCCAATGGAATATTTGTATTATTGTACACTGAGGTAAAAATGTCTTCGGAAGATCCATTTCTTCATTTTTTAAGGAATTTTTACCGTTTTCTATCAAACCTTTACCAATTTTTGTATATAGGTTCATAATTATATGATTACCGGTATGAGTTACCGGTATATTATTTTGTTTTGTCTTTATTTTATAAGTTAGCCAAGCGTTGATAGTAGTAACATTAAATAAGAAAAATAAGATTATTAAGTAGCATGTTTACTGTTTTATATAAAACCTGTACCAATTGTTGTATATGTAATTTTATGTACCTATGTAATCTACCTTTTTAAGATTATTTTTACATTTCAAAGTAATTAATAACATTTATTCAGAATTTAAAATTGTTTTTCCTTAGAAACTATAAAGTAATAAGCAGTTTTATTCTAAGTTCAGAAAAATAATTAGTGCTGATCAGGAATATCATCAGAACTGATCAGTTCTGAAATTAGGAATTGGTGCATTGCCTGATCTGTCCTGATCAGTAATGGCATCAGAACTGAACAGTCCTGATCAGGATAATGGAAACAGAACTGATCAGACCTGATCAGGAATGGCATCAGAACTGATCAGACCTGATCAGGATAATTGAATCATAACTGATCAGACCTGATCAGGAATGGCATCAGAACTGATCAGAACTGATCAGACCTGATCAGGAATGGCATAAGAACTGATCAGTCCTGATCAGGAAATGCACCAATTCCTGATTCAGGACTGATCAGGACTGATCAGTTCTGATTGGTATTCCTGATCAGTTCTGATTTTTTTTTATCAGACCTGATAGAAAATTTTCATGGGGGTATTCACATATAAGCGATTTTAATTATTCTCCATAAGAATAACATTGGTGTTGAGTACGTAGGTTTGCTGAAACAAGGAACACAAACAATTGGTTTTCATGCAAATATAAATAAAATTTAACTGGACGAAGCCACAAACCAATTTTCATCAATATTCAATCATAAATAAGCGCTATATAACATTTTAGTTATTCTCCATTAGAATAACATGGGGGCTGAGTAAGCAGGTTTGCTGCAACAAGGAATAAAAAAGGGTTTTTATGCAATTATCAATATAACTCAACTAAGTGAAGCTACATAACAAGTTCTATTAATTTATGTTCATAATTAAGGGAGTCATTACATTTGACTTATTCTCCATAAGAATGACATGGGGGCTGAGTACGCAGGTTTGCTGCTACGGGAATAATCAACAAAAAATCAATTTTTTGTACAAATATCAATATACCAGTACTACGTGAAGCCATATACCAAGTTTCAACAACATACATTCATAAATAATCGAGATATAAAATTTTATTTATTCTCCACAAGGATAAGATTGGACAACGTACTGTGTTTAGCACTTTGAATATCTCTGCAACGATTGGGCGTAGAATCACAATTTAAACACCAAAATGATTTTTTTGTGGAGCTGAACAGATTGGTAAAATCAAATGTGAAGTTTACATTAAAATAAACTGAGGAAAAGCCAAAAATCTTTTTTTAAACTCTATAACATGGTCAAAACAAAAAAATTTTAAGGTGAAAAATGCAAAAAACTGATTTTTGGAAAATTTAAAATCCCTATAAACCCCCCTTCACATGGTCAGATTTTTCTGGTTTTTGAACTTAAAGTTATGAATGTTATTTTACACATTTGAGCCAAATTTCATCGAAATCGGACGTTTTTTACTCAAGTTATCGCATTCACAGACACATATATAGATATATACATAAATATATATATTTATATAAATTTGAACGAATAGTGTTTTTGTCATCTTGGGACCTCAAAACAAAAAGTTATCATGGTCTCGGGCTTAAGTCTTACCATGAGACCTACGGTAATAGCTTCTTCCCTATAGGGGAAATTCGCTAAAAGTGGTTTTCAGGGTGATATCGATATCCATCTTTATGAAAGAAAATCTGATTGAAAGTCCAAATTTCGATTTTGTAGTGAAAAAAGTTCAGTGCACTGTCTAAATCTAGACTATAGTAACTATAGTCTAGATTGTTTTAATGGATAAAACAATAACCTGACAAAATCATCTTATTGACTCGCTATTTGTAACAAACTCGGTAATTAGGTTATGCTTAAGCTTTAAATGGCTGGACAATTTATAAATTAATTAGCTGTCCTAAACATTGAGATAGAAGGGAGATTTACCTTTAAACTTAGCGGAAATAAGCGACTCCTAGGTCGCGGAAATGTGGTTTGATGCAATTGTGTAGAGGAATCACAGATTAGTACAAGGCTTAATAAACAGTCTAATTTATACTCCACTAATATGTTACAGAGAGGGGGGTGAACAAAACAATATGAAAACCCTTCAGCACTCGGAAACATGTCCACATTTCACGCTGTCTGATATATAAATGTGCGGTCAAAAGGCAGCACATATGATTTCCCATCACGGGTACTTGCAATACCTCTTAAGTCCCTAATTCTCCTACATTACCTACGTCTGCTAGCGATTTAGGCTAGCGCTTTTAATAAGGAATTTGTACATCAACAAGTAATAGTACGAATAGTTTACGGATGTCTTATCTCCTTCCACACATTTAATTTCTTTAAAACGTCAACTAACCGTAAAATATAAAACAAACAACGAAATATAAAAATCACGAGACCAAATCTATAATGGCAATAATACACACGCAATAATAACTTTGTTCACATCTATCATGATGTGAGCAAGTCGCCATCAGATAAAATATAAACATAGATCAGCTGTTAGTGTTGGTGACTCGGATTAGTTATTGTTTGGCAGCGCAAGAAATGGGAGAAATCGGGGAAATTTTAATTCGCCTTTCGACCACACATTAAAATCAAACAACAAAAACACGTGAAGACCACTCTTCACTTTATTTCACTTTATCAACCAACACTTGTTATGGCAAATTTATTCAAATTATCGATATATCGAAATAAATATATCGATATATCGATAGTTTCAATCAACGAGCTTATTGTTGACTTAAATCGGGAACTAGCATGTGATTATATTTAATTCAATTATCAGCTGATTTTTTGTTTACCGTGTTTGTTATGGTTAGTGAATTTCGCTAAAGCACGTTGAGGTTTGTATTGTGAAAGTCCTAATCGTATTACTATTGCAATTTAACGATGCTCTCCGCGGCCAAATTTATATGTCGTGTCACTAAAAACCCTCGCACTTTACGGTTGTGTTCAGCTGCTGTTAAAGACCGGGAAGTGATAGGTTGTAGAGAAGTGGTTGGTCCCGGAATGAACAACAAACCAGTATATTTCGACCGACCAGATTACCCGTGTCCTGCCATACGTTTTCTAGCGGACAATCCATATCTTCAGGCTTTGCGAGAAAAGGAAAGGGGAGATTGGAGATCGTTGACGATCGACGAGAAGAAATGTCTCTACAGAGCCAGCTTCTGCCAGACATTCGCAGAGATGAAGGCGCCGACTGGGGAATGGAAGACTATCGTAGGCTGTACTCTGTTTTTCGTAGCTCTCGCTCTCTGGATGACAATTGCAATAAAAAAATTGTGCCTCCACCCTCTGCCAGAATCACTTAAAGAAGAGCGGCAACAAGCGCAGCTACAAAGGATGATCGACATGCAAGTAAACCCCATAGAAGGTCTAGCATCCAAGTGGGACTACGAGAAGGGAGAGTGGAAGAAGGATTCTCTCTGGTTTTGGGAGTGAAGATAAGCGTTAAAAAACTGTTACCGGTAAATATTTTTAATAATTAGTTTTGAATTTTGTATGTGTTGTAAAAGATGAATTGCTTGAATTGACTGTTTTACCTGTTTCGGTACATACTTTCAAATATTAAGACAGTTTAGACTTTCATAAGCTTTTATTTTAAGGCTAATTGGCAATTTTTGTAAAAGGTTATTTAGTCCTAAACTCATTTATTACTGATAATAAAATACTTCACGAAATGTGTTATTTGTAATTAAAACAGAATTACACGATAACTTGAATAATATCCAGGCAGGCTAAGTAAATAGTAGGTATACAAGGATTACATAAATAGCCTTTGGCCACATGTCTGTGTCGCTGGCCCGGAAAATAGGGTACTAAATGGTTATCTGGGTTTAATATACATTTTGCGATATGGCCGGGCTGAGAGGTCATTGACCTTTATTAATTACATGCCATTACTCGTAGCTCTTTGAGGTACAAATTATTCGAGTATAGGTACTAAATAGTACGAAATAGGTACTAAATGGTGACATAATTTTTATATGGAAATTCCGACATGGCCGGGCTAGCATGTCGCGGGCCCGGAAACACAAAAATGCAATTAACTCAGATCTGGGTGAGGTACTAATTTTTCTATTGGAGGTACTAAATAGTACGAAATAGGTACTAAATGGTGACACATTTTCTATATTGAAATTCAGACATGACCGGGCCAGCGACACAGACATTTTGGCCACTCTCGTTTCAGTCAGACAAAATGTGTAAAACAGCCCAAATCCTTTTTTTTATTTGAACAAAGAATCTGATGAGGTTACCTGGGTTAGGGGCAACAAATGAAGTGTTGTGTCTTTTGGCGAATTTCCCCTTTAGGGAAGAAACTATTACTGCTATTACCGTAGTCAGCATGGTAAGACCATGATGGCCCGGGACCATGATAACTTTTCGTTTTGAGGTCCCCAGACCCCAAAAACACCATTTCATCGAAACTGTATATATATATATATATGGCCTATAGGTATATATTTATATATATATATATGTGTGTGTGTGTGTCCGTGGGTGGTAACTCTCGTGAAGGTCAGATTTTTGTAAAATCTGGTACAAAACATGTAAAGCAGCATTTATGACTTTAAGTTCGAAAACCAGACAGATCGGCCGATCCAAAGTGGTATTTGGGGGAGTTTTGTACCCAACAAATGTTTTTTCAAGATTTTACATTTAAAAACGTAAAATTTGAGTTTCTACCATTAGATTCAGCTTTAAAAAAAAACACAATTTGGTGTTTTGATAATTTTTCTATGTCAATTGGTTACAGAGATATTGAAAGTGCTAAACACAGGACGTTGTCCAATGTTATTCTTATGGAAGATAAGACAAATTTTATATCTCGCTTATTTATGGACGTAACGAAACTTGGTTTACGGCTTCATCTAGTGTGTCTATTGTTATTTCCACAAAGAAAGCAATTTTTACCGATTATTCCCTTAACAGCAAACCTGCGTACTCAGTCCCCATGTTATTCTTATGGAGAAAAGTTAAAATGTATTGTCTCCCTTAATTATGAACATAAATTAATAATAAATACCCCCGTAGCAGTAAACCTGCGTACTCAGAGATTTTTTAATGTATATATATATATATATATATATATATATATATATATATATATATATATATATGTATCTTAATACCACATAAAACCAAGTTTCATCAACATAAATAAACGATTTATGACATTTTAATTATTCTCCATAAGAATAACATGGTGGCTGAGTATGCAGGTTTGCTGAAGCAAGGAACACAAAAATTAGGGTTTTATACAATTATCAATATATCTTATGTAGGTAAAGCCACATACCAAATTTTATTAATTTATATACATAATTAAGGGAGATAACACATTACTTATTCTCCTTAAGAATAACATGGGGGCTGAGTACGCAGGTTTGCTGCTACGGGAACTATCGGCCAAAAAATGCTTTTTAGTGCAAATATCATTAGACCACCACGATATGAAGCCATAAACCAAGTTTCTTTAGTATTACGTCCATAAATAAGCGAGATATAAAATTTGTCTTATTCTCCATAAGAATAACATTGGACAACGTGAGTTATCGTGCTCACGGACATATATATCATTTAAAGTAATAACGAGTTCGCACGTAGCACGCTGACGTGAGGGAAGTGAATTTCCACATTCAAAACTTTTAAAACTCAAAACCAGTGTAAAAACAAATTTATTTCAATTTTGTTGAAATCTGAAAACATTGATTTTTTGGCTGTTGTGCTGCTCCTGGTTTCATTTACCTGCTATGCTAGGAATACAATTTTGCGCATTATAAGGTTAGGAGAAGGTCAATCAGGCTTGAAAGTAGGCGCGAGGTTGCTGGGGATGATACAAATACACCAACAACAAATGAATAACATGCTTTTCTAATGTAAAAACCCCATAAGACAACGTACTGTGTTTAGCTGATATACATTTTCTTTAATAACTCGGTAAATATTTATGCTAGAATGACGAGAGAGGTCTTAAAACTTTTGCTTTACTAATTTCCATCTTAATTTAAGCATTAATTTTACGTCCGGGGCTTTTATGACCCTTTTTGGGCCCAAAAACTCGAAATTTGAAAGAATAAACCCCAAAAAAGGGGGTTAGAGTTTTCTGATTGTTTTTTCCCAACGAACTTGTCCAACTGATTATAGAAAGGAACGTCCCTATCAAATTTGAAGTAAATCGGACAAAAATTGTGACCGCTAGAGTGCAAACACACATATATATATATGTATACAATTTTGAACGACCCCCCAAAACGTGTTCAGGGGTCACGTGAGGAACTTCTATGGTGGTCCCGGGCTTAAGTTTCACCGTGCGGGGGTCATGCTAATAGTTCACTTTCCATAGGAAATTCACTAATAAAACTGTATAATTAATATATATATATATATATATATATATATATATATATATATATATATATATATATATATATATACAGTCTTGAACGAATGGTATTTTTATCATCTGGGGACCTCAAAACGAAAAGTTATCATGGTCCCGGGCCTAGGTCTTACCATGCCGTCTACAGTAATAGCATTGACTAGTCAATGGTAACAGCTTCTTCCCTATAAGGGAAATTCGCTAAAACTTGGAGTGTGACTTCACCTAGTTGAGTTATATTGATATTTGCATGAAACCCCATGTTTTGTGTTCCTTGTTGCAGCAAAACTGCTTTCTCAGCCCCCATCGTATTCTTATGGAGAATAATTAAAATGTTATATATCGCTAATTTATGAATGAATATTGATGAAACTTGGCTTGTGGCTTAACCTAGTTGAATTATATTTATATTTGCATGAACACCAATTGTTTACGTTCCTTGTTTCAGGAAACCTTCGAACTCATCCCCAATTTTATTCTTATGGAGAATAATTAAAATTGTATATTTCGCTTATTTGTGAATATATTTTTACGAAACTTGGGTATGCGGCTTAATTTGCATGGTGTTAAGACATATATTATGCATTGGAAATTCGCTGAGTACACAGGTTTCTGCGACGGGGTATTTTATTTCTTATTATCAGACTTCACTGAAAGATTCGACAATGTATGTGTATGATGGCGATTATGGAAATTATGTTCATGATATCGCTAATTTTTACCAGTTTTGATCTTCAATCATTTGTAAGTGATTTTCCTTTGGAAAAGTGAACTATTAATATGACCCGCACGGTGAAACTTAAGCCCGGGACCACCATAGAATATCCTAACATGACCCCCTGAACACGTTTTGGGGTGTCGTTCAAAATTATATATATACATATATAATAATGATAATAATATTTATTCCTTGACAATGTATTACAAAGTATTGGAATTTACAATGAAATAGATAATTTATGGGGAAATCTTGTAACCTGAGTCCTATCTTACCCTTCCTGGCGGGGTCCGGCCCTTTTTTGGGTACCATTCCAGCATTTGCCTAAGTGAGATGAGAAACCGTACAACCTCTTCTCAGAGTGGCCGGCCTGGGATAAAACCCAAGATCTCCCGAATGTGAGGTGCAATAATCGCTACGTCACTCGGTTGCAATTTTTTTTTTATTGTTTACATTACATTTTTTACATTTTAATATTGAAAAATGAAAAGATTAAATAAACAATATATTATATTGTTTATGTAACCTTATTTATATATATATATATATATATATATATATTAATTATATATATATATATATATATATATATATATATATTAGTTTTGTTTGACTTCTTCTCACAAAACGTTTTTCTTGAAAAGTCCTGAATATAAATTAACAGTTTCTTCTTCAAAAATGATTTTAATAACACTAACATCCACTAAGACAGTTTGAAAGATTTTGTTGAATTGCACTCAAACACTTTTTAATTCTTTTTTTATCCTATTTAATGAATTTAAAGAAACATATTTCCTCTTCTTAATCTTCTTTCCAAAGATTTTGAACCGTTGACTTATAATTTCCAAACCTGTTATTTTTTGTTCTTTTATTCTATTTTTGCTACCTTAATTGTAATTCATTTTCACCATCTTTTTATAAACTTGTATTTTTAGCGAATTTCCCCTATAGGGAAGAAGCTATTACCGTAGGTCTCATGGTAAGACTTAAGCCCGAGACCATGATAACTTTTTGTTTTGAGGTCCCCAGATGCCAAAAACACTATTCGTTCAAATTTATATACATGTATATATCTATATATATATATATATATATATATATATATATATGTGTGTGTCCGTTACCGCGATAACTTGAGTAAAAAACGTCCGATCTCGATGAAATTTGGCTCAAATGTGTAAAGTGACATTCATGACTTTAATTTCGAAAACCAGAAATATCGGACCACGGGAAGGGGGGTTTATGGGGGTTTTAAATTTTCCAAAAATCAGTTTTTTGCATTTTTCACCCTAAAATTTTTAAAAAACTTAATTTTGGTTTTGACCATGTTATAGAGCTAAAAAAACAAATAATATGGTATTTTGAATTATTAACCTAGGTTAAGTGGTTGCGGAGAAAATCCAAAAAAACCTGCTCATAAAATCTCCCATGTTAATCTTATGGGAAAAAGGTTTTTGGCTTTTCCTCAGTTCATTTCTATGTAAACTTCATTTGCTTTTACCAATCAGTTTAGCTCTACAAAAAAATCATTTTGGTGTTTAAATTGTGATTCTACGTCCAACCGTTGCCGTGATATTCAAAGTGCTAAACACAGTATGTTGTCCAATGTTATCCTTATGGAGAATATTTAAAATTTGATATCTCGATTATTTATGAACGTATATTGATGAAACTTGGTAGGTGGCTTCACCTAGTCCTGGTATATTGATATTTCCACAAAAAATTGATTTTTTGTTGATTATCCTCTTAGCAGCAAACCTACATTCTCATCCCTAATGTTATTCTTATGGAGAATATTGAATGCTTTATATCTCCCTTAATTATGAACATAAATCATTAAAACTTGGTATATAGCTTCACCTGGTTGAGTTATATTGATAATTGCAAAAAACCCGCATTTTATCTTCCTTGTTGCAGCAAACCTGCGTTCTCAGCCCTAATGTTATTCTTATAGAGAATAAATAAAATGCTATTTTTATGAAACTTGGTAAGTGGCTTTATGTGGTAGTAAGAAATATATTCATTCATAGGAAATTCGCTGAGTACGCAGGTTTGCTGCGGCGGGGGTATTTCTTCTGTATTATTCCAGCCTTTCTTCATACTCGTTCTCTTCCTACTTCATTAATTTAGGGATCAAAATTTGAGTTGATTTTATGATCTGACTATGGATTTGATATATTGTTTATTTTATTTCTAAGTGTTCTTTTCTTCCTTGTTTATTTGTAATACTTTACTTTTTTGAAATGATTGTTTTGTTTTTTTATTGAAAAAAATTGTAGCACAATGAGCACTGTTTTACTACTGCATGTGAAGAAATTAATTATGTATAGTTTTTTAAGCAATCAAATGACATCTGAAATTTCATATTTATAGTTCTAATAAAATTAAAAAAAATAAATGTAATTATTATTTTTTTATCAACAATCATTACTATATTATATGGACCGTCTACTATCTACACCCACAGGTTGCAGAGTTTCGGGTCTCTGATACACCGTCGCATCTCTACAGCCCAGATGCTTGGATGCTTCGAGTGGTATTGCTCTATGTTCAATATATGTATATTAATTCACTATGTTTAATTAATTGATATATTTTCTTGAATAATTTATGCAAACAAAATATTCTATATTCATTATTAATTAGTTGTTATTATTTGTATAAACATTCTATATTATACATTTTTACTTGTATATAGTTTTATCACGATGTAAGATATATATATATATATGTGTTTGCACTCTAGCGGTCACATTTTTCGTCCGATTTACTTCAAATTTGGTAGGGACATTCCTGTAATCAGTTGGATAAGTTGGTTGGGTAAAACAATCAGAAAACTCTAACCCCCTTTTTTGGGATTTTAAACTTGGAATTTTGAAGTTTTGGGCCCAACAAGGGCAGATTTATTACATGAAATAATACTACGTAACAAGGCGGAAATTTTAAGCCCTCCCTCATAATTCTAGCACAAATGTTTACCGAGTTATTAAAGAAAATGTAAACTGAGTAAACACAGTAAGTTGTATTATGGGGAATTTACATTGGAAAGGCTGTTTTTCATATTTTGATATAAATTTATCACTCCTAATACCCCTATACCGACTTTTGATCCTCATGGTACCTCCTCCTAAGCTTATAATGCACAACAATGCCATCCCAGTACTGTATTGAAATAGAACCAGGTGCATCAGAACAGCCAAAAATCCAGTATTTTCCATTTTGCTAAAAATGGCATAAATCTTTGTTTAAACCCTTTATTTGATTTTTAAAGTTTTTAATGCAGAAATTCACTTCCCTAACGTCAGCGTGCTGCGTGCCAACTCGTTTAATAACATTTGATTATGAAAAATAGTATTTGTAGTTATTTGTTGTCCTGTTTAGTTATTTGTCTGTAAACTGTAAATAATAGTAGTTAGCCTAAGCCTAGTGTATATTTTGTTACCTATTTGTGTTTATTATTTCATTTAAATTACAATTCTTGACTTACTAATATCACAAAATTATAACAATTAACATACCATAGTTTAAAAATTATTACAAAAGTCAGATTAAGTATCTACTTTATGAAGAAACGGGTCAACAATTAATTGAATACAGTTTATATGAATTCGACAATTGAGTATGCCTATAAAGATAAAATATAGGCCTATGTAGCCTACTATCAATACATGACTGATATTAAAACACTGTAAGGCAAAATTATGGTGTTAATTTAATTGAAAATAAAAGGCGATATCTGTCTCGAAAGTTAACGATTCTAATCTGAAACAGAAATTAATAGAAACTGATAGGGCTACTTAATAATTTTGCCGTTGTCTAAGGTTCATTTTTGTACCAAATGTCGATAAACGATCATTATAAATAGTTGCATATCGCTCACAAAACAATTATAAAATTAACAGAACAACTATTTTAGATAATAGAGTTCGTCCTATCATAATCATGAAATTACAGGTCCGGTTCTATTAAAAACTTATTTCGTAGTCTAACGGTGATCAAACAGTTTAATTTCATAGCATAGAAGCCGTTATGACGTTTTTACTCGGTAGACATGGATGTAGGCAGGAGTTAACACAATCGACAAATCGCGGGGAAAGTTCAGTCCACGACGCCGCAACGCGACGTTGGTATCACGACCTTCGTGAGGCGATAACAGCTGATAACAGACCCTTCGTCCGTTTCCGGCGGACCTGCTCTACACGAATCACCAAACGAGTAATCAACTTTCATCCGTCTCAGAGGTGTTCTAACACTGGCCGAGAATGAATGCAGAAAAACAAGTATTTGATCCAGTCATGAGCTTAACGCAAAGTAGAAGTGCGTGTGCAAATCTTGAATATCAACCACAGTATCTAGAATAATTATACGGCAAGTATCATGCGCAGCTTTGATTCCCGTCTGCTGTTGATGGGGCACCAGAGAGGTCACTGATCTACAACTCATCTTGTTTATGATACCACAGAGAAACTTTGTCTCTCATGATACCTACTGTATATTCTTGTTACTGTGGTGTTATCTATCTTACAGATAAAGTATATGAAAACGGACAAAATACTAGGCTTTGGACTCTTTGGAGTAGGGCCTACACCCGCCCTATCAGTTGGTATTTATTTAAAACTAGTTGGTACTCAAATGGCAAAAATGTGAACTGAAACAATTTAGTTATAACAAATTAAATCCCTTCCAAACACAATTTATTCTAAATGAATTAAAATCTATCTGTTGTATTGGGCGTGTCTTTCTTTGATCAAACTATTTCTAAATCAGTGGAGCCTCCGAGTCAAGACAAGTCTGAAATATACGACTTCATTTCACAATAAACAGTCGTGTCGTTCTGTTTCGCTTTTTGGCAGCCTTTTGGAAGGTCGCAACAGCATAGCATACGAACATGAGGAAAGCAGGGCACATGCACAGTGAGTGGGGGATAGGCGAAATCTGGCATTGCAAGAATGAAAATGCAGAATGATGTCATTATTACTGACCAGTAGAATGTACCCGTTCTTCGCACGGGGTAGAATAGTATATTTCGCACCAAGGGCCAAAAGTGGGGTTTTGCTGGCCCGAGATCGTGTTTTATGACCGAGACGAAGTCGAGGTCATAAATCGTTCGAGGGCTATGCAAAACTCTTTCGGCAGAGGTGCGAACGCTATTTTTCACCATACTACAATTATTAACGGGTTAAATGTGATCAGTCATAAAACACGAACGGCCTCATGCAATCTCGGACTAAAAACAGTTACCCAATAAACAAAACATTGATAGTACAATGATTAGAATTTTTTTGTTATTTTTCCAGTGTTTCAACCAAAGAACACACAATAGTATGCACATATTAACCAGGTAACGTCGTGTACGCTTAAAAACAAGTTGGCAACACTGGCTAAATAGATCAGCTAACTTTCGGCCCTTGGGCGGAAAAACTCTACTTTCGGTATTCAAATGACGTTCCGAAAGCAGATGATTACAGCGTAATGTGGTGAAAAGGTAAGTTATCTTGAAACAGCTGTTCTTGCTTCTGCTCTTTAAGCTGTCAAATGGAAGTGTCCTTAGCTGTTCGCATTACAGTTTCTGAATATTTACTTTCTTCTGAAATGTAAACATTGAGACTTGGGACGTTCACGGGCCGTAGCCCGAGGGGATTTTAAGGAAGTGAATAGGCCTATGTGTTGCATGGGTTCAAGATCTACCTTTGTGTAAAGTTTCAGCCCAGTCGATTCAGTATTTTTTGCGTTCACCCGGAACATCAGACAAACAGACAGACAGACAGACAGAAACCACCTCTTCCTTATAATATTACTAGCTGATGTACCCGTCCTTCGTACGGGTTGTACATAAATGGCATATTAACTAAAAATATTAACAACCCACATAATTTTACAATATTAAAATTACATTTTACACTTTTAAAGTAGAATTAAATTAAAGTTAACGAAATATACTATGGCAGATAGTTCGGATACTGCTGCCAAGTCGAGGAACTCTGTCGGGTAGTGAACGGTGTGGTTTTTGCTACTCCAAATCGGTACACGTAACACTTTGGATTCGATTTTAGAAATAAAAGAACTCAAGTACAACAAAATATTAACCCTGTTTAATTTAACATTTTAAATACTTTGATACATTAATCATTACATTACAATAAATTAATAGTAATGTTAACGAAACTTTAAACTTTAAAAACATTGACAAACCACTTTTAAAATCACCATTCTTGCCAGGTCCTGTTTTCAATATAATTGTAAATAAACAATTTAAACTTGGAAAAATCATATGTTTTAAAAACATATGACTACTTGATTTTATTTAAATAAATGTAAATCAATCTAACAGTGGTCATGGTTAAATGAACGGTATTAAATATTGTATATGTTCGTTCCTCCCTTTGGAATAGACCTACATTTGTGTTGATCTCCGTTGCTTGTTCATTGGTGGACGTGAGGATGGCACAATCACAGAGCCAGGCACTTTCCAGATTAAACTGTTTATGAACCTCGGTGTAACAAACTGTTAATCAATAAATCCTGTGATTCATCGATAGTGCCGAGTGAAGGATAGATGTTTCTGAGACCTTAATTTGTTTTTCAATGTCCCAATCTCAACTTTTAAAAGCGCATAAGAAAACTGATCAACCCCTTAATCTTCTCCAAAATACATTTTCATATTTACTGTTAAGTTCAGACGCTCAGTGGTCGGCTACATAAAATATATTTTTAGAGAGGCGTAGACTCGTCCACTCATGTCTCACTTACGACAAAGGGTCTGTGTGAGATCTCCAGAGAACAACACCGTGACTCCCCATGATGTTGTTTCTTATTTCCTTTAAGGCATCAAATTTCAGCTCTACTGGTTGAGTAGTTTGAGTGTTATGACTAACGGGCTTATATTAAAGGCCATTGGGCCAGAGTCCTTGAGTATATTTGTGTCTGGAGTAGGTAAATGTCTGCACTGACCTATCAGCTACATTCCTACCAAATTTCAGATCCATCAGTCCAAGAGTATGTGCAAGATTGTTAAAATATTGCATTTTGAAATTCCGGGGGGCGAAGCACATAAACATTTTCGTAACAGGAATAGGCTGCGTTTTTTTCTGATGAATTAGTTATGTTCCTACCGAAATGTAACATACAAAGGTCCAGAAAGTACTAATACTCATACAATTGCCATAAAAGTAAATTAGCGAAGAACCCTATAAGACTTTTTTAAACGTATTCTTATTGTGAATCTGCAGCATAAGGGGAACCACCATCCAAAATTTTATCTTCAATAGACATTGTCGTTTCTTAGATAAAGTGATCACTATGTCAGTGAGTGCATGAGTCTGACAAATATAGATTTAGATCATATATCCACTTATGTTATTTATTAACAATCTTCACTCAACGTTTTAAAAAAGAACTAAAAACCTATTTATAGAATAACTATGCTATCATCTGGTTCAACATAAATAAATGCTTTGTCCATAAGAATAGCATAGGATCCTAAAAACCCTATGGGGCAGTGTCCTAAGGTAATTTAAAACAATCCAATTAGCCTAAAACCTTCTAACGCACATATAGAACATAGAAAAAAGTTGCATAAAAATCGGTGCACCCGTTTTCCTGTGAAAAGCGAAGAAAACATGACCAAAACCGCAGAAAATCACGTTTTTGAGCGACCGCCATTATTTTTTAAGAAGGCGTATGCCAGTTTATAAAAACCTTCTCACGCATATATAGAACAAAGAAACAAAGTTTCATTAATGTCACTGCACCCGTTTTCCAGTGAAAAGCGAACAAAAACCCGTCCTTGAGCGTTACCGGCAGACAGACAGACATAAATTGAGATAAGATTTGTTTTGGTTTCCCTAGGGTGTAAAACGTGAAAATATGCAAAAATGTCATAATTCCAAGCAATGTACAGACAAAACTCTAATTTTATTTATATAGATTAATTATACGGTATATTGAAATAAATATATATATACTTGATGTACACGTTCTTCGCACAGGGGTTTTCCTTACCCGTTCTATAGTCAATGCAAATTTCATTTTAGTTAGCTTGAAACAGCTGTTGTTCTTGCTTCTGCTCTTTAAGCTGTCAAATGTAAGTGCCCTCAGCTGTTCGGATTACAGTTTCTGAATGTTTACTGTCTTATGAAATGTAAACATTGAAACTTAGAACGTTCACGGGGCGTAGCCCGAGGGGATTTTAAGGAAGTGAATAGGCCTATGTGTTGCATGGGTTCAAGATCTACCTTTGTGTAAAGTTTCAGCCCAGTCGGTTAAGTAGTTTTTGCGTTCACCCGGAACATCAGACAGACAGACAGACAGACAGACAGAAACCACCTCTTCTTTATAATATTATAGATAGATAGATATTATCGGTTTATTGCAATCGGCAAGTAAATTATGGAATGACACTTTGTTTGAAGATTGGATGTTGCTTTTCTCAGGTAATGTAGTTAATTAAAAAGATGAATTTATCTTAATGTTTTGAACTACATTGATTAAGCAACTGAAAAATGCATCATGCTGTTCAAGCAAAAAGATAGCATTAAAAGGTTGTTGACGAAAGGGTACAATATTTTAAAAACAAAATGAGTATCCATATTTTCTGGAATAAAGGTTAATGAGTTGACGCCTTTTATCTATAAAATTTGACAGCTATGGATGAAAATAACTAACCATCTAAATTTGATGCAAACAGTATAAAAGTAGTTATAACTTTTTTTCATAAAAACACTGAATATTGATCTTTAGAGCTGTAATATTGATTGGTTCTTATAATAAATAAAAATTTGGATAAAACATTCACCAATATTTAAATTCATTTTTATTTTCGTGGAATTTTCTTGAGTAGGAGTTTTTCTGACAATACCCTATCAGCACTGCTCGAGAAAGATCTAAAAAACGCTTTTGTATTGATTATTTTATTTTAAACAAATTACTAAACGACATACAAAATATTGAACTTATATTTAAATAACTTAGTTTTACTTTTTAAGAATTCTTTGTCGGCAGGGAACTCACAAGATGCATTGAAATGAAACCTTTCTATCCTATTTGGTTTTAGGATTTGATTTAACCCCTCTCAACCACATTCAGACTATACTACGAAAGGTCTTCATAGACAATATGAAATTTGGAAGATTAATGTGGCATGCCACTAGTCAGGCAAGCAGTTTGTGCTTTGCACATTAACTCAGAATTATTGTTTATAACTTGACTTTTTTGCTGTCAATATAATGACCCATAAGTCACTTTGTAAAATGTAACGGTATTTGGTTGTTTCTACTCTATACCATACTAGCTGTTCCCGCAGGCTTCGCCCCTCAGATAATTTATAAAACCGATGACAGTTGTGTGTGCTGCATTCTGTGGTTATCCCGCAGGCTTCGCCCCTCAGATAATTTATAAAACCGATGACAGTTGTGTGTGCTGCATTCTGTGGTTATCCCGTGGAACCACAGAATCAAATCAAGATGAGCTGTTTGTATTTTCATCAGCTCAAACTTAAATTGAATGTCCTAATAACACAGGATTGGAACTCAGGTGGGGGGAGCCCTATGGGAATTTCTTAAAACCCTTTTTTAGTGAGCTCCAAAGACCCAAGAGGAAGGTATGTTCCAAATTTCATTGCAATCCGTTCTGTGGTTTTTGATTTTTCGTGATGAGTGAGTGAGTGAGTCAGTGGTATTTGGATTTTATATATTAAGATTGGTCTCTAGATCTACGATATTTGATATAAGTGTAAAGAATAACTATCATGAGCGAATAATACTTCGAAGATTTATATCATCAGATTAAGCGGTTTTAGAAATTATAAATGCCGTTTTATTTATTTTTACCTGTGAATATTACTGCAGCACATGGCCTTAGCGCAACCATAAATATTTATTTATTCTGCGGCGTAATAGTTAACATTCACATATCATATAGTTTCTTATTTTTTCAGTAATAAGAATTACTTTAAAAACTTAAGTCAATAAAATCAATAATTTGTATAAAACTTGCATACTTGTCATGTACTGCAAAACAAGTGTAAATTGGTCCAGATCTCTACATCAAATATTTAATTTAGTTTAAATAATAATTTTACTAGGGTGAAGCCTAGTTAGGCCCAAGAGGAAGGTATGTTCCAAATTTCATTGCAATCCGTTCTGTGGTTTTTGATTTTTCGTGATGAGTGAGTGAGTGAGTCAGTGGTATTTCAGTGGCTAATCTAAAGAAAATTAGCCACATCTATGATAGAGGATAAAAATAATGATATATTGAAAAATAACCAAACCTTTCCCCAAATATTTTGAGTGTATTTAAATTTATAAAGAGATTTGCAGGTCTGCTCTCTTCTGCTCTAAATATCATGTTGTAATGTTGGTTTCATATTCAAATCAAATGGTTAATAACATAAATCTACATAAGCTTCAAATTGTTGTTCCTCTCTACTAATCAAGGATACCGGTACACTGATAAAGCACAGCCTTTTAAGAAATCGTTATTTATTCACAATATATATATTCTCAGTCGTGAAGGAAAACAAAAACATTATCTATATGAAATAAATACAATATATTATGTACAAATTATACACATGCAATAACACCTTAGTCATAACAATGTTTACATCGAAATACGGAGAAACCAGTGACTCCAACACAGAAAATATTAGAATGCGCAGCATTCAAACTGAAATTAGGCATAAGCCTAGACGTATTTATACAATTAGCCTAACATTTACACATTAACAATACCACGTGGGTTCAGTCAAGGGAACATTTTTCAATTAGTCATCAAATTGACAAACTAGAAGCACTTGGAATTTTAAATAGCATAAACTATTAAGTAAGATAAATAAATTTATAATAGTTTTCTTTAAAAGACATAAATTATGTTTCTAATAGTTGATCTTTAGACTAGATACAAATATAGCCTGAAATAAATAAATTAAAATTTGCTGAATCGGTTGACATATAATTTTTTAATTACATTGAGATATAACATTTTACATGTGATGAAAAATGCCATTGTCTGAATAAAAGCTTAAACAAACACATTATTAGACAGATAGCAATCGAGATTACAAAAATACAAATGCACTTAGCCACAGAGAACAAAAAGTCACATTGAAAAAAAAAAAAACATTGTCCTTAAAACATATAACCCGAAGTAGCTCCCAGGGTACAGTAGGCTTCCAGTATCCTCGAAGCCAGAGGCCTAATGGCAACCAGTATCCAATTTTTGATAAACTGAATACAAACAACGACTTTTTCTTCTCTGTGATCTCTCTACAAACTTAAACTAAGCAGCGAAAAAGAATATCTTGAAATTCTAAATTGGTCTGACAAAGAATTGGAAAATAAGTACAAACATTTGTAATAAATTATTTTGCTAATTCAATTATTATGACTTAATTAATAATGAACCACTGTTATAATGCGATAAACACCTAATATGTGAATGTTTTATTTCATTGTATTGGCTAATTAACCATGTTTAAACCTGCATGAATATGGGAACAAAAAACAATATTACACTTGGCTTTTAACTTATGACCTATTTAGGAGAGTTTCCTCACAAACATCATTTTATTAGTTGACTTTGAGAAAAAAAATTAACTGCTTTAAGTTTTACCATTCACCATACAAATTTATAGCATTATTTAACACTTTAATGATAACTTCAGTCAATGTACTGGACTAATTATCAGTCTTATTAATAAAAAAAGGAAAATACTTATTTGTAACTTAATGTAGGAGTTTAGAGATAAATAATTAGGCGTTATGTGATGTATCAAATTGTTTTTCAAGATTTAACTTTGCTGCACTAACCTTAACTACCTATAAAATAAAACTAATTATTTCATATTTTTACAATAACAAATTTCCTATTATGTAAACAAGAAGATATAATATGATACTCTTTCCTAAATCGTTTTCAAATTAAAAATATGTAGTAAGTGAAAATTCACATATAAAATATAACGTTTTATAGAGGAATATAAAATTAGTGCTGCTTTAGCATAAGAAGCAAAATTGTAATTGGAAAAAAAAGTAGCCTTGAGTATGACCTCTGTGCAATAAAAGAGCTAATAATGTGATACCATCCATAATGATGATCCTAAATCACAAGTAACCTATGATGACATCAATGCCTGATATAAAAAATACTTTGGGGAGAAGTTGGGCAACACCGAGTTGACAATCAGGTTCAAATTTAGCACACTTTTACATTAATAGAGGTTTTAAACCACTTATTTTAATAATGCAAGTACATCCATTTTGAGTTCAAGAGCCTAAATTTGGGGGCTGCTAACATTTAGCAGCTTTGGTGTTTTGTTATGTCAGAACAATGTTGGCTTTAAAATACGATTAAAGGATTAGAAAAGATAGATCTTGTTGTAGTGGCATTACTTATCTCATAAAAAATTAATATTTACAAAAATAAAGAACTAAGCTAGTACCTGGGGGCTGAGCTTTGCTCAGTTGAAAATCACATAATGATACTTTATAACGTGAACGTTACTTAGACAGTTACTGGTCGGTTTTTAACAGCTGATACAATTATTCTGATTTGATTTTTAAACTCCCCAAGCCATTTTCACATCAGTTTTCCAGAACATTTTGGGTTTTCTAGGGTTAAGGGTGTCGCCAATCGATTTCCTGAGGCCCAAAACCCCAATTTTTTAAGATTAGGCATAATATTTCATCAAAATTCCAAGATCCATTTAGCATACGTAGTCAGACATTGCACGTTTTAGAGTATAGGTCAAATCTTCAAGTGGGGCTTGTTTATGTAGGACCAGGTGATTTCATAAGCGGCTTCACACAGAGAATACAGCAGTTGCGAGAGCTGCATTCTGTGCCTAGTTTACCTTCTTAACTATGAATCATCATCTGATTATTTAAAAACGGTGCCCCAGTCATCTGCGACGATTATTATTTGTGATATCTAATTTTGCTCACCGTAATCGCTAGTTATTTATTGCTCTTTAAATGAGTCATAAATGATATCGGATAAACTGTTTAGGAGGGATGGGCTTTGAAAGCCAACATTGGCCTTACGAGGGAAGCAGGTAGAAACACAACAAGTTTTGTGTCTGGAGCGTCCACTTAACTGGAAATACCTATTAGAAAAAAGGGAATTTTGGAGTGGGCCCAATGAGAATTGTTTTAATATTCTCTTCTTAGTTATCTTCGATATGGAAAGAGTATACATATGAAAGTTTGTGCTCTTAGGAGTACAGGACAAGCCTCTAAGGAGTTGATAGGTGTTTAATCTTTATGTATATTGTTAGAAGATATAACATAAAAACAACTTGAATTAATAGATGAATTTTCAAAGGAGTCATATAGATTGTTTCACATTCAAAAAAATTCTAATCCAAAAATAAAAAACCTAAAGTATAGTTTTTTATAGAATAAAATTGCTTATTCAAAACCAATCCAATTCATCTCACTAGTGAACAACAAACAACTCCTTCAATAATTTGTATCTTTTACAAGCACTAGAATTAGTGTTCAAAAGCAATGAATAACATTAAACAAAGTTACAAACTGCCATACAGCTATTCTCACAAAAAGTACAATTCAAAAGAGTATACTCAATATGTTTACGGTGATTGGAATGAAGTTAAGCTTGTTTTTTAATGTTGACAATTTTCTGAATGGGCCTGCAAGCACAGTAGTTCACTTTTATATTATATTACACACAATAATTAGGATTATTAAAATAAACAGACACATTAGTGGGTATTATTTTGATTGAAAGTTAAAAACGGTTTTCACTCAAAGAACAAGTTAACATAAACAAGTTTCTGCTGTTGAAATGAATAGAATGTTTCTTCTGAATGTTTGATGTTTTCTGAGTCGACCTATAAACACAAAAATTCCACTTTGAAACAAAATTGACAAAAAAACTTGGAATATTGAAATGGGCCACATTACAACATGTGTTCCAAATTAAAACCTGGAAAGATATTTTTAGAGGTACGAGCGCTGGCCTCACAAGCCATACTTAGTGGGACGCAGGTTCCATCCCAGCTGACAGCTTACTTCATAAATGCGGTAACCACTTATCCACGAGACTAGTGCCATTGCAGAAACTCACTCTCTTTAGATTTAGACATGGCAAAAGCAGTAGAGGTTTTAATAAGAAATACTCATAGTTAATAAAAGACCCAAAGACATAATTTTCACACATAAAAAATAAATTCAAAAATAATTTGTAATCAACTTTTTTGATTTTTTTACATCTATGTGGTTGCTGTTTTTGATAAGAGGAGGAAGTACTCTAATGAAGAGGCATATTACTCGCCTTAGATACCAATATGGGTAGACCAGTAACATCGACTGGGTTCCGAACCACCGGTCACAGTCACCAGTAGTAGACAAGTGTTTGTCGTGGTCAGGTAACCTAGGATGTGCCGAGCACCTATGATACATAATTGAGCTTGCTGAGAAATATCAAAACAACAGAAACACTTGCCTCTCGAGGGCATGGATGTTGCGAGTTCCAGGAATGTGATGGACTAGGTAGGAACCCAGTGCGGCAGACACTGTATCAGTCCTATGCTCTCGGACCGGGAGTAGTCCAGGACGCTGGCCAACGACTGGTGTCGTGCAACAACAGTGTGAAGCAAGTGTCGGAGAGTGCCTTCCCTCGCACTGGACTCCCATAATGACTATGTTATCCAAGACCTTTATGGTATGTTATCCAAGAGCTTCAGATAGCAGACACTGTTGCTTATCAGACCTTTGTAAACTGTCACTCTAGGAGCTCCAGACGTCCTTCAGTGGAGTAATCTATGTACCGACTCTTTAGAAACATTTTAATCACCTAAGTTTGCAGAGAATTTTGTCTCCATATCTAGCTGATAATGTTCGATAAACACAAGGCAAACAATGAGGTGCAGGTAGAAAACAACACATCAACTGACCATCCCAACTGGTGACTTCACTCTCAAACTCTGTGATCTTTCACTTAGTAGAAATATACCGAAACCACCTTAGGAAATTTGAGCGGGAAGAACCACAGCAGTTAACTATCACAGAGCTATAAATAATCTGATTGTTACTGCGACCAAAATAACATGCCCTATCATCTACATCAGACTCTGCCCTAAGACCATGCTCTAAAGGGTAAATGTCATCCCTGCATGAACTTATTCTGGTATAAAAACAATATATCTAAACAAAAATAATTATAAATTTACGAAAGTCATTATTTCCAGTACAGAGGCACACTAATATAATTTAAACAACTTTCAGTGGAACATTTAAAATAGCATTGTACTAAAAATCATTAAATGTAAGTCAAACAAGTTTAAACATTTAATTAACCATTATCTTTAGACTCAAAACCCCAAAACTCTTTGCGTTCAGTTAGTGAATGTTTTTCTAGGCGCAAACTAAACAAATCTGAAATGTGTAGAAACCATTCTGAAGTTGGTTGAACTATCTTTGAGAAAAATAAATATGAATGTTTAATGCTTTATAATTAGGATAAAATAAGCTAAAATTCTACAATTTGTTCCACGTTAAGGCCAGTTCAAGCCCTTAATTTTAAATCTGCCCTGGCAGATTCAAGTATTTCAATTTGAGTCAGCTTTCAGTCCATTCATGAGGACAACATAAAAGATAACAAGAGCTCCTGTGAAAATTTTAATTTTAGAATTAAATAAATACAGATGGTCAACTCGCAACATTTTTTAATGTCTTTTTAGTATCCTCTTTTTATTTCCTTAAGGAATAGTTTTATCAACAACATATCTCTCCTCGGAATTTCTCACCTAGACCTGTCATTTAAATAAGTGAATGATGGTTGTCAGACCTATGGTTTCCTCAAAAGTTCCTGCTATAACGTTATATATCGATACAGGATTTATCTATAGTTTAACATTAGCTTATCACGCGAAACCAACTGTGTGTATAAAAGCATCCCAAAAAATGACAGAAATGTGTTACTGTGTGATTAATTTCATCGTGCATCTGCTTCATTAAAATTGCTTCGATAATTTTTACCTTCTCCCTCTTACACATAGTATATGGAGAAAGTATTGTTTTCGTCAAAATTTTTGAATTTGAGTTGGTAGTGGAAATATTCATTTTAGTGCTCCCTGAACCCAAAAAAGTGATTTTTACGTGACGTCTGTGTGTCTGTCTGGATGGATGTGTACAGAGCTAGAGCCCTAACCAATGGTCCGATTTTTATGAAATTTAGTATGTAGGTACTAATCCATGATATCTCCAGGCGTTTTTTCATTTTTTGAATTTTTGATTTTTAAGGGTAATTATCCCCCAAAAACTGCCAAAAATCATGAAAAATCAAAATTTCTCAAAAACAGCTGTAACGATTTTGATTAATCCTTAGCCGTTTGTAGAACTTTACTTTTCCAAGAAAATTTCACCACCTGCATTTCTGTAAAAATTCGGGTTCAGAAATTAAGATTTAAAATATCAAAAATTCAGTTTTTTGATTTTTCATTTAAAAAACATAAATATAATAATACTACTATTTGCCATTAAAAAGAGCTCAAACAACTAAATAATTTAGTATCTTGAATTACTATTCTACGATTACTAGTTGTGGAGAAAATTTAAATTTTCATTTTGCAGAAAACGCAGTACGTTGTCCAATGTTATTCTGATGGGGAATACAAAAATTACTATTTCTCTCTTATTTATTGATCAATTTTGTTCAAACTTGATATGCTTGTCAAGTTAGCATTAACCAACAGAGGAAATTCAAAATATGTTACCCCTTAATAACCCTGAGGGGGGAAATAGGGGGCATTTCCCCTCTTAAAACCACATGTGTAGCGATGGATTCTGTAGTGTCTCCTAAACAGGGATTTGGGTGGATATTTTTGAAAACAACTTGTTAACAAGATTTTAGAAGATTCGACCGTGCTTTGTATTTTATATTTAGTAAATATAAAGTAATTTATTTATTAAAGTTGGTCTAAAAGGGAGAAAGTATGTGTCAGTTTCCTGATACCGTTTATTTAGCTAAAAACCTCAAGTGGAAGGAATTACCTGATTATTTTGACAGTTAAAAATAGGTACCAAAAAATGTTTACCAAGCTCACATTCCGGTCAACATTGGTTGAGTACAGTGAAAAAGAAACCACAGTTATTCTTAACAAAAACTTGATATCTTGCTTTCCATTGTTTAATGAGGGAGTGTGCAAATTTTCTTAATCAGGTGTATCTCTCAATATTGCATTGGAAATTTATAGACCTGAGGGCTCCCAAAGGAATTTTTGACATGTGACTAGGCCTCTATGTAGCTCTCATACATTAGCTGCCTTCATGCAAAGTTTAAGCCCAATCTGTTTGGAGTTGTATTAAAACCGGAATAGACATGATGACAGGCACCTTCATTCATGAACCAAAAATATTTCTTTTAAAATAACATTTTCACTGTCTTAAGAGTTAAAAATTACAAGGATACCTCACTTATGATTTAATAAAATATGGTTTAATGAAAAATTGAATTTCTGTTTTGAGGTAAACTCAGTCCAATAAATGCTAAGACTGATAAAATTCATTCAATTTTAATCATCTCATTAGCGAATTTCCTATGGAAAAATAAGCTAACCCACATAGAAGTTCTTAACTTGACCTCTTAAACACATTTTGAAGGGGTCGCTAAAAATAATAGGGTTTATTAATATGTATATATATTATATACATGTATTTGCACTCTACAATCTATCAATTGTAGTCAATGTCCAATTTACTGAAAATTTGGTAGAAACATTCTTTTCTACAAGTTCACTGGCAAAACAATCGGATAACCCTAAGTTTCTTTTTTGGGGTTTAAAAATTTGATATATTTAGGCCCAAAAAGGGTTAAAAAAGCCCTGGATATAAAATTAATGCACATTAAACAATAGAGCATAAATAGCAAAAGTTGTAAGCTCTCTCATGTAATTATAGCACAATATTTACCAAGCTATCAAAGAAAATTTAAATTGACTAACTCAGTGTGTTGTTGTAATGGGATTTTACATTAGAAAAGGCTGTTTTTCATATCTTAGCATACTTTTATTATCTCCAGAACCCCGATGCCTACTTTCGACCCTTACTGGACCTCATCCCAACCTTATAATGCACAACATTGCTAACCCAGCACTGAAGATAAATAGAGCCAGGAGCAGCAGAATGGCAAAAAATAATTTTTGTTTAGTTTCAATGAAAACTGGGACAACTGTATGTTTGATACCGTATTTGATTTTTACAAGTGTGCAAATTCACTTCTCTCACGTCAGCGTGCTGCGTGCGAAGTCGTTTTTTTTAATTATTTCCATCAAATTTTCAAAATCTAGTGAATTGGTTGAGCTAGTACTGATCAATTAGGAACGTTATGTGTTGAATGTTATCATGTGAAAAAATTCTACCTAATATAAGATTTAGACTGGACATGGAGTATGTTCATCAGTGACTTCTCAATGGTTGAATGAATTACAATATTATGTATCACTTTACTTAGAAACTGATAGAGGGAGTAATGGTCAAAGTGAATACACCCTCCACTCACAGTTAAGAGAATGAGTAAGAACTTTGCATCTAGAACCATCATAACACATGCAAAGTTGTGACGGTCCTAGATGATACCATGCAATGTTCAGATTTATTTTATCAGACAACTATCTGTCAAGATATTACATAACCTGATTATTTCAAAACCAGAACTGCAAAGAACTCTACAGACCGTTGGTTATATTACTCCTCATTAATCGGATATTAAAACTAAATATCTTTAACTATGGGAAACTTTAAAAATATAAATATAAAAATATTACAAAAACCTATGATTAAAATTTAAAAAAATTAAATTGTAAATAAACAAATCTTTCTTTACACGAATTCTTTAAAAAATGTAATAGGCATCTGCCTAAAATATACATTAAACTATCCTATGTTTTAAAAGCGTAACTTTTTTATTCCCTTATCCTAGATCTAAACGACTATGTCTTAAAGCATTATTTGATAAGAAAGTTAATACTTACAAAATGTTTTCAGTTATTTACAACAACCAAACCTAGAATACTAAAATGAATAAATATCACAAAATACAGGAAAACAACAGCTAAGAACAATTTAGCATAACAGCCGAAAGTTAACAATTAGAATAACAGTCTTATAATATTAAACACTTTCATGTCATGACCACAGTGCCCTCTGGGACGTGTATCGTCGATGTTTCGTCCCGGAGAATCAGCCTTACCCTCTTTATAGATCGGTGTTGTACTTGACATTCCGGCTCGTCAAACATGAGGTGTTCCTTCGGTTTCTTCCGCCTCCTCTCGCGATCCTTGGTCTTGTGCTTCTTCTTGCGATGAAAGTCCTCCTCCTCCACTCCCTCTAACCGCAGCGTACTCCGCAGCACTTCATACTCCGTCGCTTCGTTCCAACTTGCACCCGATTCAGACGAATCTCCGACTATCGGACTTTTTTTCACCCGCAAAGTCAACTTTATTCCACCGGTTTTTTCTGGAGTGGACGGTTCACTCCGGACTTCCATTTTGATGGGGGCTGATTCGTCGACCTCTCTCCGTTCTTCGGTTTTTGATCTTCGTAGTGCTACTGGCTCATTAGATTCACAGTCAAAATCATCAAATTCATAGACGTCTTTTTCACTGTGTGGCTGGACTTCTGTTTTAATAATGACTTCTTTTCTATCACGGTCGTCCTCTAGATTTATCGAATCTTCAATTGGCACTCGAGACTCAATGTAGGATGATTCGCCTACTACATCGGGCTGATCAATTTTCAATGGTAACTGTACGCTGTCAGACAATAGTTCATTTTTTGAGTTTACGGTTTCACTAACACTGCTATACCTCATCCGCCTGTTATTAAAAGACCTTTTCGCCCTAATAACCGGCAAATAATCATCGTCTAGAACCGAATTCACTTTACTTAAAACACTTTTCCGACGCCTATTACTCACTCTATTAACTAAAGCTATGGCCTTATCGTTTTCCTTCTTAGATACCGGTACTTCTGTCCGTTTCACTTTACTCTCAACCGGCTCGATCACCTTGGTTTTCTCCGAAATGGAGCTAAGCTCACTCAGATCGTTATTGTTGTTGTTGTTCACTTTCTCCTTCATTATAGTAGACGTGTCCAGCATGGGCTCGCTCAGCCGCTTGTGGTTCCGCAGTGACATTCCAATGGACAGTTCGCCAGCTACATCTGGAGCGGAAGTGGCTTGCGGGGGCATTGGCAGCCCTCCACCTTCGTCCGGGTCTTTCTTCCGATTTAAGGACTTTCTTAAATTCCTCGCCTGAAGCCTACTCTCTCTGTCTGCTTCTTTGACCAGGGATTCGTTGCGCGCTCCGAAACTCGACAGCAGCTTGTTGTCGTCCTCTGTGATGTCCGAGAACTTGGTGCCCTGTGCGATGAGCAGTTCTGCGTCGTACTTGGTGAGCCCCTTCTGCCGCAGCTCGCGCATACTCAGCGGCGTTACGGGACTCGCCTTCCCCTCCCCCACCGACGACGAGCACCGACTGTTGCTGTCGCTGCTGCACTCCGACGGCACTGACGATGACTCCGACTTGTTTGGTGTTTTCTGTCGACTCTTCATCCTGTTCAGTCTATTGTCAGTCTCCCTTAGTTTATAACCTGTTTTTCCAGTGTCTTCTTCAATATTTTCCTTTGCATATGCCCCCATACTTCTCCTAAAACAAAACAAAAATGTTGTCAGTGTTTGAATCAAAATGATCCTTCATAGATACCCAAAAAAAAATACCAAGCAGGCGGGCCATTCCATGTCAAATCATCCAGCCAAATTACAATTTGACACCCTAGTTCTCAGATTTTTATGAAATTTGTATACATTAAGTGTGTACAAAAATAAGAAAAAATGCAAAGTTTCACCAAATTTCATTAACCCATTGGCGTAGACATACGAGCAGGTCTCGTTCCTTATTTGTAATTTTATTAACGTGTGAATTGGAGTATAAAATTGGTGTTTTTAAATGGATTAATGGCATATTTTAATTAAAATATTGTTTTCTTTCAGTTTAGAGAGTCGCATTGGCACACACACAGTAGACATAAGTAAAAATTAGCAAAATCAGTGTTGACCATGTGCAAGTCTCAAAGAATTAACCGATCCCGTCAACTTCCAAGCAAGCCTGCCACCGTTTATTTTACTTGGGCCCTCCCACCAACGTTGCCACAGACCGGTTAACTCATTGAGAGTTGCACAACTGGTCAGTTTTGGTCGTGTGCGGGAATCGAACCCACGAACATCGTATCGCCACCTGGCCAAGGTGTTTCCACGACGTAGCCAACTCAGCTAATACGACCAAAGGCCTGGCGGCGATATTAAGGGTTTTCAGTCAGTCCGCGCCCCTAGCGGATAGAACCGTAGACGCCCGCGGTCATAAGTTACATATTTTGCTACTAGAGTGCAGCACCAATCAATTCCCGTTATAGGCTACTACAAATAGAATAAAATTACTACCTCAATGGGTTAAGTAGTTTCAGAATTATAGTCGTTTAAAGTTTTAGAAAAATGTAATTTCCGATGGCAGTATGAGCGGGAAATCAGCATGTATGTTTCCACGTTTTTCTAAATAACATTTATATTTATGTAGCTACAGGCTTCAAACTTTATGAATTTGTCCTAAATTTAATGGAGAATCAGATTATAAGTGTTGGCATTATAACTTTTCATCATTGTTTAAAAATTCGTAAAACACAAAAATTATAGTTTTTTTCAAATTGTGACGTTTATGTAAAAAACAATCTTTGGCTAAAATCTCTCTCCAGATACCCTAATACAACCATATATCACTGAAAAGAGCAAAACATTTCCTTATAAATGGTGAAATAATATTCCTTATAAATGGTGAAATAATATTTGTGGGTTTACGTGTTCTAAAAGTTTTATTACAATGTAAAGTTAATAAATAAATTTTTGAATAGCGGAAAAGGTATTTTCATTGACAAAGACAGAGTTTGTGGTAAGGATGTTAGAAAGTCAATAATATCTTATAAAATATAGGACTATGGAGCTAAAATCATACGTAATACAATTTGCATGGCATATTTTGTAATAACATAAGGCTTACTGTTGGATATAACACATTTACAACAAATAATTTTGTACAGTATGATGTCATTTTGAATTTAAATGTATACCCTTGTTAGTAAAGCCTACGTATTACTGGAGAGCTGCATGTCAGTCTCAAAAGGTGAAATAATATTTGCAAGTTGTAGCATTACAAGAGTTTTAATACAATATAAAAATATGAAATGACATGGCTTAAGTGCTCCTTTTTTACCTCAATACTGAGGGTGTACTGATTTAGCTTACATTAAACAACCTCGTGAATTTATGATACCTACACAAAATATACAATATTTACATTTCATTTAGTTACTGCACTGGTTTACTTTACTTTTTATCCAGATTTTCGTGGGAAAATTCTTCTGCTGTAGAAAATGATAGTATATCTTCTAATTGTGTTAAAAGTTAAAAATTGTTAAATAGTTTTTAAAAGTCTTGGCTTGGTTCGAAAGTAACTTGAAATGTAAGTAAACACAATCACTGAAACTTAAAACTGATGACCGTCTATAGTGATATTTTAAAGTTGTCCCAGGCTGTGTTAATTCATTTTTGAGAGTCAGAATCAATCTTATAAGTTCAATCCAATTGTGACGTTACCACTGGAGGTTTTACTTTACAAAGGAGATGAGGTGGTGGTACGGAACAGTTTTTTTTCTTTTTGAGGCCAATAAAAGTTTTCAGCTGTACCATGAGGATTGCATAAAGAGGATATTATAATCCCCTTCTTCCTCATTAATTTGCTGAACCATTCCAATCCACCAGTTGCTTTCATAAACCTACACATGAAACATGTATCTTTGTGTTGCAACAAAGGAACGGATGTTAGGTTCAATCATTGGTCCTGATGGGTTAAACATGTTTTTTCTTAACACGTTGGCTGCTGTGGGCCCCGATCGGTTTTTTCTTCTTAACATAGAAACTTATGCAAATTTCATGTTTAAACATGTTTGCAGCAGTGAAAGTGTTAAACAGATAACAGAGCCTGAGCTCACTCTTTTTGCTACGATCTCTTCTGACGATGCAGGCTGGAAAAAATTAAAACTTCTTGTTCCAGTTATGCTTTGCCCAGATTCAAAACGACTACTTTGGGTTATTCTGATGTTTTCAATATCTTCTTCACTCAAAAAGAAAAATTTTATTTTTGAAAACAGATTATTACAAAGTGTGAACATTTGCCAAGCATTTACAATCCGTTCACTTGCTTTTGAACTTTGGAGGTTTCTCTTTGTATTAGTTCTTTTGTCTTGCCCCCGATTCCGTCACATACAGTTTTTTCCATGACTTGTTGCATGAAAAGACCTTCCATAACTTCCATGAAGATTTTCCATGACTTCCTTTAAATTGAACATTTTTTCATGACAAATTCATCATGGTTTTGAAATTTTTATACTGTGCACTGCACCCATCAGTAATGTATTCCACTCTGCCAACTGATGGAAATGTCAGCTTAATTAAATCAATCGTTTTTTCTTGGACAGAAAAGAAAAATGGTACATCGTGTCTTAGGTCATCAGAAATGAAACACTATGATGTTTATAGTACCACAATGATGTTTTAAGGTACCATCTCCATTTTTAGAATATATTACTACAGGATAATATATTATCCTGAACAACTTAAATGGCTCCAGTGGTATGACTGTACTTCATTTTGAAGAACAAAATTATAATTCTCAGCGAGATCCATTAAGACCAAAACTTCATCAAATCCTAGGTTTTCATTTCATATTTTTATATTGTATTAAAACTCTTGTAATGCTACAACTTGCAAATATTATTTCACCTTTTGAGACTGACATGCAGCTCTCCAGTAATACGTAGGCTAACAAGGGTATACATTTAAATTCAAAATGACATCATACTGTACAAAATTATTTGTTGTAAATGTGTTATATCCAACAGTAAGCCTTATGTTATTACAAAATATGCCATGCAAATTGTATTACATATGATTTTAGCTCCATAGACCTATATTTTATAAGATATTATTGACTTTCTAACATCCTTACCACAAACTCTGTCTTTGTCAATAAAAATACCTTTTCCACTATTCAAAAATTTATTTATTAACTTTACATTGTAATAAAACTTTTAGAACACGTAAACCCACAAATATTATTTCACCATTTATAAGGAAATGCTATGCTCTTTTAAGTGATATATGGTTGTATTAGGGTATCTGGAGAGAGATTTTAGCCAAAGATTGTTTTTTACATAAACGTCACAATTTTAAAAAAACTATAATTTTTGTGTTTTACGATTTTTAAAACAATGATGAAAAGTTATAATGCCAACACTTATAGTATAATCTGATTCGCCATTAAATTTAGGACAAATTCATAAAGTTTGAAGCCTCTAGCTACATAAATATAAATATTATTTAGAAAAACGTGGAAACATACAAGCTGATTTCCCGCTCATACTGCCATCGGAAATTACATTTTTCTAAAACTTTAAACGACTATAATTCTGAAACTACTTAATGGAATTTGGTGAAACTTTGCATTTTTTCTTATTTTTGTACACACTTAATGAATACAAATTTATATTAAAATCTGACAGCATGGGTGTCAGCCCCTGGATGATTTGGCATGGAATGGCCCAGGCGGCATATTTTTATTTTAATATTTTACTTCTGCAACAAAGATGCTGCTCAGGACAACAGAATCTGTTCAAATTCTGACGGCAAAATCATAATTTATTCATCAACCAGTCTCTGTCCTACTCCAGTGCACTCTCTCACACACTGACGGGGAAGACCTTTGACACAACCTTTTCAGATTACCAAAGGTGTTAGCTTGATAAATGTCGGAGTATAAGATCCTAATGCCATACATATTAATTTTTTATACTGCACTCACATACAAGACAGTAATTAACATAAGATAAACCGAGGCCATCGATTCTGACTAGTCACTCTGGTCACCAGAGGGTGGTGAGCTTACCTTTCACAAGTCTCACATTCGCAATAACTGTTGTTGTCCCCGAAGAAGTCCTCGCCATAGAAACAGGTTATCTCCTCCCCCGCCTCGATATCCCGCAACACCTTGACGCAGGCTGTGTCTCGACCAGTGGCGACAAACTGCAACAAGAGCAACACAGTGACACCACCTTAAGAGCATACTTAATGTTGACAATCTCATGTTTTACGATAATACACATTAACTATCTTTGGGCTTTAGATGTATACCTTGGATAGTGAATTACATTGATTTACGTTTACGTTTACCAAATCATAAACGTTTAATGTCATCGGTTACATTCATATCTTGGAACAGTTTTTGGCCACAAAAAGCCCATTTTCAATTGACAGGGTAACATAAAGGTTAAGAGTGTTTGCCTAATAATCTGAGGTTGCCAGGTTAATTGTGAGCAAAACCGAAGTGTCATGAATTTCAGAAATAGGGTTCAGCTGCCATTGATCAGCTTAATTAATGATCCAGGATAAATAATCAGTTGGTCTTAATCAATTACAGCTATATAGGCTTACAGCATTTCACTGTCCTACACTCGTAATTCATTCATATTCGCCTTAAAAATAACTTAGTTGTGTCAACACCTTATACTATAGTGTTTAAATGATCAAGATCAAGTTTTAAAGTAAATGGTTATTGTGGTTTAAAATATTAAAGATTCCTTTCATCTGTTATGATGACTTTTTGATTGTTACTGCATGTTCTCTTAACTAGACACTGCAATTCTCGCACGATCCAGAAATGTTTAGCTTCCCAGACTTAAGACCTTGAAAGAGTTAAAGACATCATAAAGATTCTGGGTTAAGCCTTCTCTGAAGGCAAGAGTGGAAGGCAATATAGTGGAAGTGACATGTTATCCATTGATCCATGTTATCTATTTGATTCAAATGTTGGGTCCAAACAAATGCTGGTCTTTAAAATCAACTAAAGTTTGGTCCCATAAAATATATTTTCTCGATAAAGAATTTTCAACACATCGTCCAGGTTAAAACGAATACTGTTTGTAAACAAACACACGCGCACATTCCTGTCTACTCGCTTACCTCAACTGAAATGGCAGGACGGCAGAACCGTAGCAGAGCGCGGTGCGGAGGGGAAAATATTAATAATGTCCAAAATGTGCAGCAACAACAAATGCTATCAACATTCTCGGAAGATCAAAGAATGTCACCGATTCTCGGTGGAGAGCAAAATTTGTGTTAGAATCACAGGATTTTTTTGACTGAAGCGTTTTGAAAAAGTTAATGACAAATGTGATTAACACGAGTTATTAACTCCAGTGTAAATGCAGCTTTACGCCAGAAGTATTAATTTAGAAAAAAATCATTAAATGACAGGCTACATAAGCTCCGCTGAGGCTCTGCTATCAGATGCAACGACACGGTTTATTTTCATGCTGTTACCCTAGGTACGAGAAGGGATCGATCTCCAGACACAGCCCAAGACAAGCCACTTTGATGAGCATTTAATATAATTTAAAGGTGATCGACTGTTCCCTAGCCCTAACACATTGCCAAAGAAAGCGATTCTGCCTTGCAGCTTAACTAAATAACACTTCTTAACTGACAGATTCAAACTGACCAATCAGATAACTCCTAGCTATTAGCTAAATAAGAACAGACGATCAGTCATCAGGACTACCAATTCATAAAACGTAAAGATGTATGTTGCAAGTAGCCTATGGACATGAAGAGCAGCTCACCTTACAGTTGGGCCGGCAGTCGTGGTTGATGAAGGCCGCGGGTCCGAGCCACAGCTGGGCGCAGTTCTTGCGGCAGCTGAACATCACGGAGAAGTCATTCTTGCCAGTGTGCAGCAGCTGGTTCTCCTCCTCTAGCGTCAGCTCCGCGATGCAGCCCACCAGGCAGTTGATCTTCTCATTCTTATACCTGAACATCGGTGAAATCAGTGAGGTCGATGCTTTTATAACAGGGTTTCTACATCATTTCAATTTTCTATTTCCCTGACTTTATCACATTTAATTAACTATTTATCACATTTAATTATTCTCCATAAGAATAACATGGTGGCTGAATATGCAAGTTTGCTGCTAAGGGAACTATCGGCAAAAAATTGTTTTTTTGTGCAAATATTAATCGACCACAACGATATGAAGCAATATATCAGGTTTCGTCAGGATAAGTTGATAAATAAGCGAGATATACAATTTATCTTATTCTCCATAAGAATAGCATTGGACAACGTACTGTGTTTAGCACTTTAAATATCTTCGTAACCAATTGACGTAGAGCAATGAACAAAATACCAAATTTTTTTGTTGAATTCAATGGTAAAAACTAAAATTTGATTTACTAAAATATTATATGTAAAAACAAAATACCCCCGTCGCAGCAAACCTGCATACTCAGCGAATTTCCAATGAATATATAACATAACACATTAAAACACTTAACAGGATTCATAAGAAATGTATTCACAAACAATCGATATTTAAAATATTAATTACTCTCCATAAGAATAACATTGGGGATGAGTACGCAGGTTTGCTGCAACAAGGCACACGAAATAATGGGTTTTTATGAAAATATCAATAGAACTCATCTTAGTGAAGACACATACCAAGTTTCATCCATATACATTCATAAATAAGCGATATATAACATTTTAAGTATTTTCCATAAGAATAACATGGGGACCAAGTACCTAGGTTTGCTGCTACAGGAAACATTGGCGAAAAATTGTTTTTTTGTGCAAACAACAATAAACCACAACCAGATCAAGCCATATACCAAATTTCGCCAGTTTATATTCATAAATAAGCAAGATATACAATTTTTCTTTTTCTCCATAAGAATAACATTAGACAACGTACTGTGTTTAGCACTTTCAATATCTCGGTAACCAATTGACGTAGAGCAATGATCAAAATACCAAATTGTTTGTTTTTTTAAGCTGAATTCAATGGTATAAATTAAAATTTGATTTAAATTAAAATTACATGTTAAAACCCCAAAAAACACATTTTTGGGGTACAAAACCCCCCAAAAACCCCCCTTCGGATGGTGCGATTCATCTGGTTTTCGAACTCGTTCAAATAAATGGTACTTTACACATTTGTACCAAATTTCATTAAGATCGGACCTTTTTTACGAGAGTTATCGTGCTTACGGACACATATATATATATATAAATATATATATATATATAAACATATATATATATATATATACATATATAAAAATTTGAACGAATGGTGTTTTTGGCATCTGGGGACCTCAAAATGAAAAGTTATCATGGTCTCGGGCTTAAGTCTTACCATGAGACCTACGGTAATAGCTTCTTCCCTATAGGGGAAATTCGCTAAAAAAAAACTTTTTGGGTAGAAACCCCCCTAAAATACCCATTTGGATAAAGCGATATGGCTGGTTTTCGAACTCGGAAGTCATAAATGTTCCTTTACATGTTTGTACCAAATTTCATCAAAATCGGACTATTTTAATTTATGAGAGTTATCACACCCACACATACACCCTTAACGTCACATGTGGCAACAGTGTCGCTTCAGATGCTCTATGGCACCACCCATTAATACTGGTCCTAGGAAAAAAAATTAGATATTCTTGTTCAGCTTGCCCTCTACATTACGAGTATGATAATACACACTTAAATATGTCATGTTGAAAATCCTGTACATACCTTATGGCGACACACATTTTAAGAATACATAAAGGCGACTTGATTCTTATGGCGACACGTGTCCTCGACATTATAAATGACGACAGTAAAGGAATTTCCTTAAAGTTACTTGTGGCCCCATCTGACAGATTACACACCCCATGCGTTTTGGCGACAGGTATGTAGAGACGACAGCGTTGCTTATACGACATGTGCTCTCTGAATTAAAAAGTGGTGTCAGGAATCAGAAGCCTTACTTATCTTAACAGCTGCTTGTAGTAATGCTTACGTCACAACTATTTATCATTTATCTTAGCCAGCCATACACCCAACATTTCAATTTTAGTTTTCCACAAGAACATATCTTTCCCATGGAAAACTACACCCTAAACTGGTAATTTAGTTATCCTCTAGTTTTTTGTGTAATATTTATATCGAGACTAACTTTGCCCCATGCGTTTATGACACAACAAGTGGAAATTGCGTATACACTATACTAATATAATTGAACTGATATCGATCGGTAAACTATAAGTTAATAACGATATTAGAATATAGTTCCAAAGTATTAGTTTTGTTATTATTCAGTTAACTTTATGGTTATCTACTTATATAAAGCTAGACGGGTTAATTGACTGACTCTCTGACTGACAAACTGAATCACTGACATAAATTATGAGTCACTTCCCATAATCGGACCCTACTCAACCTCATACATGAATTCAAGCTCTTTACGAGAAACTCTCAGACAAATTGCCAAACAAAATTTTTTAATTTTGGAGGCAATTTCTAGGCGGGAAAATTTTCACTTTTTCAATTGTTCTACTTTAAGCGCCTTTTTCAATCAAACGGTAAGAGATGGCACGAAATGTTTAACATGAAAGTTGTAGATAATTTAATTCCAAGCTAACAAATTTTCGTAAGATTTAATATTCGATTATTCGTTTAGCAGCTATTCACCCGAGAAGGAGTAATTTTCAGTATTTTGACACATTTAAATGCAAACAAAGTTTTGGATGTTTTATGAAAGCAAGTGTGCTTTCATAAAACACCCAAAACTTTGTTTTGGAGTGCCATTGGCTAATACCACATGTTTGTAACAGCTGATTTATATAAACCTCCCGTGTAGACAATAATGTGCTCACCTTGAGGTTTATATAAATCAGCTGTTACAAACATGGTGAGCACATTATCCTATACGGGATGTTCAATATCGCTAATATCGTTAGCCTAATTCGATAGTTACAATATTGGAAAATTTCATCAACCAATTGAATGAATTTATAATCGTTACTCACTGCTTGATGAATTGCAACTTTCAGGAAGTTCGACAAGCTACAGTAGCCTAGTGTTGTCAGATTCACTATTATGCAGTCTCGGGTTCAAATCGTACTTTTGATGTTTACTTTTTGAGGTCTGAAATGTTTGTTTAATTTGACTTTTTTTTTACAAATCCATTTGTTTGTAATTATGTTGCATAACGAACAGTCACCATACAGCACTCTGTGGTGTTAGGTTAATATAATCTTGTCGTGAACTGCAGCCTAACTTGTTGTTATTTTTTACATGTAAATCCATTTGTGGAACTACAATATAACATTGTATCCACAACTTTTTATTTAACTTACATATGCTTGTCTTTTAATTGAGTGAGCACTTTATCTTTTGCTTTCATACACCACGAAACAACTATCGTAGTCGGAAGTTCATTCGATAAAATGAACAAGCAGCTTGGTATAATGTTTCGATATCAAACCAATATTGGACTGTCTGTGCAGGTGATAATATTCTCACCAAAGCTCATATTTGTGTAGTTTTTCTTTGGTTAATGAACTACAAAAGCTGAGTTTGATTTAATCTTCGTTAACTGAAGAATGCAAGAGAGCGAAGCACCTCCAAAAGGGGATTTGGGGGCGAAGCCTCCAATGGCGATAAGCCTAGTTGTGTATAAAAGTGATATGTTGATCACCTCACTACCATATTTCACATCAATCGGTCCATTAGTTCCTAAGTGTTGGTTAACATTTTAAATGTCAAGGGCAGCGGAGCATAGCTCCAAATGTCTTCTGGAAAAGGAAAGGTTTTATTTTTCACTGTGGTGCATTGCATATCCTACAATATTTTAGCTTTATCGGTCAATTAGCTGGTGCGTGATTGCGAACATAGGAATTCTTAAGGCAGTGCACGATAGGATTTATGGATCAGTAGAAGGTAAATATTTAGTCATGATGTATTATTTATCTTTCTATCAAATTTCAGCTGAATCAAATTACTAGTTGGTGAGTGATGGTTAATATTAGAACCAACTCAAAAGGTCACTAATAGTACCCGGACTCAGATAGGCGCCCATTCGTACATGGAGGGGTCACATGTGCCACTGAGACCTGACGCCTTCGCCCACACTCCACCTTTTACAGGGGCGGATACAAATCATTTTAGGAGGGGTCATAAGTGAAAAAATATCTAAATTGTCAAAACACAATAACCTTTACAGTGAAAAATGGGTAAAATACGTGAAGTTCTGAGGGTTTTTATTTTGGGGGGGGGGGGGGTCATGACCCCCATTACCTTCCCTCTGTATCTGCGCCTGACCTTTTGCATGATACACCGGCAGATTCCATCATGTGACAATGTGACAGAAGACAGACGACGTGACGGACGCTGCAGTCGACCATGTTGCCAACACCGACGCAACAATTATCCCCAACATAATATTTAAGCCTGCCAACCGCGTTAGAATAAACAAAATCTGTGAATTAGTTGTGCAGGTTCAACGTTTTACTGATTATTTATGAGTTTATATACATGTTTTCCGATTGCTAAACTAGCGTTATTATATTTTCCAACCATTAAAACAGCGCGCCGCCCCAGGCGCCGCCATGTTCGCCTTTATGTAGGGCCGCCTCTGGGCTACTTGCAAAGCTCCAATCGATTTTCAGATTTTATTTATTTTTTATTTTCATGCTTCACGCAATGTAGAAACCCAGTTACAATGAAACTGTTATATAATATTATAAATACAAGAACTACTGTATGGTTGAGTCTTTAAGTTTTTGCTTGTTGCTGATATTACAGCTAACCAAACACTGTTTATAGCAACAACAAACAAACACATGTTTCACTGTAGTGCATGGCACGAGGTTTATACATTTAGAGCTCTTGTGTGGTGTATTCTCGTCAGCTGACAAAAGTATAAATTGTGAAGAGAGGATTTGATTGGTTATTATATTGGTTACTATGGGAACGGTAGGGAAAGAGAGGAAATGGCAGTCGGCCATGGAGGCTTCACTTGTCACCCCAGACGAGCGCTCCTGATGAAATAACCTCGTTGGTATTGCATGTATTGTTACTAAATGTCAATCCATAAGTTAGTAAGTGAAGGATTTCTTGTAACTAAGACATAGTGAAGGCTAGTGTGGTGAATTCAAAGATAATTTATGGATGGATATGGGCAAACCTCTCTCTCTATCTCTGTATCCATTACATATATAACTACCACATTTTTCAGCTCAATTATAAGATCAGTGGCAGATCGTGAGTGATGGTTAATTTGGTTACTATTTTTTGGGTCATTTAATTAGCCTCCAAATATGAAATATAAACAAATAAAAGATCAGACCTCGAGTATATTATACGATATGTGTATTTATATATTAAACCACAGATTTTATTAATATGAGTTTTAAATAATGACAGCTCCAATACCATACATGGTGTGTTATCACACCACTCATTTATGCAAGGCAGTGTTGGGACAGCTGATAACAAACAACATCAAATCCAAAATAAATACTCACAGCTAGTAACGCACTGTGTAAAGTGTCTTCACAAAGTATCTGAGAAACGATATGATTAATGACTGTGTAAGTGGCATTAACGATGCCAACGAAATCTGTTGGATTCACTCTGAACTAACTGCTATGAAATATGTGTTAATTTCATAGGCATTATAACGACACTTTAACGTCTCTAAGAAAACAAGTGGCTACTGTCGCCATAAGTACCGAGCGTGTTGTCATAAGTACAACTGTTGCCACAGGTCTTCTTAAGAACTCCTAAACTTACTTTATGCATACTCTTCAACTTACTTTATACATTTGTTACTTTATGCACACTCACGGACACACACGCACGCACGCACACACACGCACACACACACACACACACATCTTAAGTTTTGAAGGAATGGTGTTTTTGGCATCTGGGGACCTCAAAACGAAAACTTATTATGGTCCCGGTCCTAAGTCTTACCATGCCGACTAGGGTAATAGCTTCTTCCATTTAGGGAAAATTCGCTGAAAGCATCGAATTGTCATGTAATTTTATATGATGCCTGTCAGGGAGTTATTCTTAATGTGATAATGTCCCTCATAACCTATTTTGAGAGTTAACAAAGATTACAAAACTAATTTTGTGAAGTAGCGTTAAGGTGGTTGGACAGTATTTATTTCTACAGAATTAAAAACTAGCAAACTAAAAACAATACAAGGCAGATAAGATAGTTCTCCACAGATAATCTTTCACTGTCTTATTGAATTTCCTGCATATTTTATTCGTTTCTGATTGTTAGTTCCAAAATACTTAGAGTAGGGGTAAAGGACGCTTACTAGATTTTAAGGTTTTTTCGCCAGTTCCGAGCTAAACTTCATGACGAACTCCCGCGTCGCGCGGGACATTTAAATTGCCGTGGTTTTCCACAGTCAGCTTTAAATTAATATATAAATATCGTTCGTTCTATAATTTGCACTACGTCAAATTACGAATATAAACTCTCGTTGTTAAATTTAGTGTTAAACTAAAAACATTTATTGGTACCTCTTTATTGTCTATACGCGCTATTGACAGTAGCCTACATTTTAGTTATATTTTTCGTACGAAAAGTGAACTGCCTTTTAACTTATGTGAAAGTGCCGGACTGTGACCATAAAGTACCATCTTCATTCTGTGAACCACTGATACGATGACGTGACGTCACGACTCAGCTCATGCCCGACGACACCCGTTCTTCGCTCATCACTCCTCCAGCCCTGGTCCCATAGAAGGCGCCTTCTCCTCCTATCTGTGAGGCCCTTATTCCCCATGAGAGAGGCCCTCAACCCACACCTAGACGACAGATTGCCACTACTACCCAGGTGCATCGTATGTCAACGCAAATGGACCAAAAGTACTCTTCGTTATCCATTATTTCTCTTTTTTGCGAATCATGTCAACTCGAGTGCAGTTTAGGCATATCATTAACTATAATGGCCCATATTGTCCGATGTAGCTTATCCGGTAATATTCTATATGAGTTTCGCGCTATACAGATAACAGAATCCGCAGGTTGCGTATCTTGCGTAAATTTTAAGCATGGACAATTATTATTTCCCTTTTTGTAAGTCACACACCGTATTGTACATTGGTCCTTCGAGCCGGATGCTGTTTATACATTTTTGGACTTTATATTAGAGACTCAGACCAACATGAGAAAATATTAATCTATTCAAGTAAAGCTCTCTTTATGTTTCATATCAATATCTTATCTTGCAATAAATACAAACAAAATGAAATTCATAACATTAAAACGACAATGTAAGCTGATTGAAAACAGACTCACTAAAATAGTTGAATATGGTAAAACTATTGAGGATTTATCAGCCTTATCTGATAAGCATAAACAAAGAGCATTTTCCTTACAGGAGGAAACTATTGAAAAGATTAAGGAATTCCAAAGCTTGAAAGATAAGTTACTCAATACTCCTAGTTCTTTAGTAGATAGCGATGAAAGGGAATTGGAATCTATTAGTGATGGTCAAAACCAGAAATTTAGAATCTCGAAACCGAAACCGAAACTTACAAAATCGAATCTCGACTCTCGAAACTCAAATCGCGAAACCCTATTTACTTGCCTGGGTATGGTTATGAAAAATAAATCCAGAAAAATTAATTAAAACTAATTATATATTTTGGTTAGAGTTGTTCTTTCAGAAATAAAAAAATCAATAATCCAAAACAGGTGAAGGTAGACGACCGATGAACAGTAGGCTTTTGACCTTTGCATTATTGATCAAAACACGGGCGTGATTTCTGTTAAAAAACAACAATAAAGACACAACAAATCTCAGCAGTTTCGAGTTTTGATTCTCGAAACTCACCGATCGAATCTCGAAACCGAAACTTTTCCAAAGTTTTGGTGGTTTTGAGATTCAAGTTTTGGTTTTGACACATCACTAGAATCTATCAAAAATTGCTGATTTATTTTTAGATATCCAAACAATATTGCGACCTCTTATTCCCGCAGATGAAGATAATTTAAATGAAATTACTACTTCAACTGCAAGTAACTCTACGTTTGGTAATGTTAGGCTGCCTAAAATTAAATTGAAAACATTCAACTGCGATGTGTCACAATGGATTGATTTTCACAATATTTTTGTTACAACTGTACACAAAAATACAGCACTGACGAATATTGAAAAGTTTCAGTATCTTCTTTCATGTCTGCAGAATTAGCCTTTAAATTTAATTAAAGCTCTCCCATTGACTCCTAATAACTATGAAAACAGCTTACTTCGCATTACTAAAAAGGTATCAAAATCCTAGTGTGTTAAAAGCGCTGCATATTAATCATCTAATCGATATGCCTAACTGTCAGGATACAAACGCAACAAATCTGTGTCATTTTATTTCGCAATTTAGAGAGCACAGCTCTGCTTTATCAAGCTTAGACATAAATGTAACGGAAGACAACCCAGTTCTCACCACTTTGATGTTACGCAAATTTGATGTAAATTTAAGAACACGTTTTGAAAGTAAGCGTAATAACAAACAAGATATGCCAACCCCCGAGGAATTTATTAAATTTTTGGAGGATGAATCTTCGTTCATGGAAAACGCCCATTTGATTACCTCCAACAGCTCTCGAGTTAGTACTGCAAATGTTCCCTCCGTGAAACAAAAACAAAAGTTTGTACAAAGTAAAAATGTGACTTTAACTGTGCAAAGCAAATCACATTTATGTATATATTGTAATGCAGAGCATCTGATTTATTCATGCTCAGATTTTTCAAAATTGTCACCTTCTGAACGATTCAATTTTATTAAATCAAAAAAATGTTTTGTCAATTGTCTCGGAATGTATTAATTTAAGGAATGTGTTAGTAAAAGGACTTGTAAGCAATGCAATCGGAAACATCACACACTACTGCATTTGAATACAAGCGATTCCCGTATTGTACAGTCCGATAAAAATAAACACAGTAGCTCACGGTCAGCTGACCAGTACAAGGTCATTACCCCCCCAGCGTCACAGGCTGCGACTGAGCCTCCCAGCTCAGTCCCCGCAGTCTGTATGCACAGTAAATAGTAATAGTGATTTGTTCACTACACTTTTAGGTACTGCACTTGTCAGAGTTTCTGCGCCTGAAGGCGATTCTACGATTGTTAGAGCCTTGATTGACAGCGCCTCTACATGTTCATTTATTAATACTGATATTTTAAATAAACTACATTTAAAGAGGCAGTTTAATAAACAGTTATTGCAAGTGAATGGCATTTCCTCGACCTCCGTAAATACTAGTGACACACGTAGATATCTAAACTGTAGACAATCATCAGGTATCATGTCGACATCCTTTATTGATTTTCGACAAAATCGCATCTGAAATGCCCTCGGCTTTGATTTCTTCTAGAAGGTCTCTGAATAATTTCAAACTTGCTGATCCTGACTTTTAACTCTATACAAATTTTTTCAAAGATTACGAGTAATCTGGACTCATGTCACTGACTTAATGATGATTTTTCGAAAACATCCCATTGCTTTCTCCCACATCGTTTTAAAGAAACGAGTTCTACTACTCGGCTCCGAGTTGTATTCGACGCAAGTTGTAAGACAAAAATTAACTGGAACAACATAAATTCGATGGTCAAGGACAATACAGATGACACCAAGAAATTCTTCAATAAAGAAGTAAAACAGCTGTTAGATGAATTCCCAAACGTGTTTGATGGAAAACTGGGTCAAATAAGAGGTGTTGAGGCTAAACTCAGTATGAAATAAAATGCAACGCCTGTCTTTAAAAAAAGCCAGGCCAGTTCCTTGAGCTCATAAACCAATTATCGAAAAATAATTGGAGGGATTAGAAAAAGAGGGAATAATATCGAAAGTGCAACATTCTGAATGGGCAACCGCAATAGTGCCTATCATCAAAGACAGTGGTAAAATAAGAATTTGTGGTGATTACAAACCTGTTTAAGTTCCTTCGTATCCAACAGCTGGATCGCATAACATTGGCTTTAAATTACGATCGCATGATGTAAGATCAGCTGTAACTGACGATCGCAAGATATCGACCATAAATGATGACCACAGCAGGCCTACTTAATTTAGGCCCCAATGACAATCACACCCTTTAATTTTGATCATAAATTACGATCGTACTGCAATGTGCCGTAAAAGGCTGACATTGGCATCAAGTGAGGATTGCATCGCCTAATCTCAGCTGAAAATGACAATCGCACTGCAATCAGCCTCTACAGACAACAAAACCACGCACCATCACCGTTTCAAGAAAAGTTCCACACCAAAATAATCCCTAAGTAAAATAGGTACCCAAAAAACAAGATTATTTATTTCCCAAAATGTCGGATCTCATCTATTTCTAATAAACAACTTGCTATAATGTGTCTCTCCCGCCACAATAACTCAATAAAAGCATCCACGATTTAATAATCCCATCAATGACTAATGGAAATATTCGTGAAGATAGTGTACTCACAAACAACATTTAAGGTTTGTTAGGATAGCTGAGGTAATGTAACTATCTAGACCTATTAAATAATTATACAAACTATGTATTTTTCAATTACATTTTAGAAAATAAAACTATACCGACTCAAAAATCTGAAGTCTTCTTTGAAAAATAAAATTGTTCTTACAGTTCATCAAAAGTCATACAAACTGGATTATTAACATTTCATAAAAATAAACATAAATACAAATTTGTATCCTTAATCATCCAAATAGTAAAGAAAGTTTTATTCCTTGGAAGCTTACCACAAAATTTGACTAATATTAAAATATTAATTAAGTATTTACCATTTCTTTGTAGCAGATATTTTTGCTCCTTTCTGGCCTTCTAACGAATATCTATAACATGCCTCTATAGTAAAGCCAGAATCTTTGTCAAATATTCTCAGGTATCTGTAAATCTGAAAAGAAATAAAAAAAATATTACTATACAACAAATATATCTGTAATTCTATGTTCTTTAACTGACATAAACTAGAAATAAAGAAATAAAATAAATAACTGAATAAAATAAATAGAAATAAAGCAATTATACATGTTTGGTTACTTAGTTGTTATTTCGCAATGCAAATATTTAAGGCCTTAACCCATTGAGGTAGTAATTTTATTCTATTTGTAGTAGCCTATAACGGGAATTGATTGGTGCTGCACTCTAGTAGCAAAATATGTAACTAATGACCGCGGGCGTCTACGGTTCTATCCGCTAGGGGCGCGGACTGACTGAAAACCCTTAATATCGCCGCCAGGCCTTTGGTCGTGTTAGCTGAGTTGGCTACGTCGTGGAAACACCTTGGCCAGGTGGCGATACGATGTTCGTGGGTTCGATTCCCGCACACGACCAAAACTGACCAGTTGTGCAACTCTCAATGAGTTAACCGGTCTGTGGCAACGTTGGTGGGAGGGCCCAAGTAAAATTAACGGTGGCAGGCTTGCTTGGAAGTTGACGGGATCGGTTAATTCTTTGAGACTTGCACATGGTCAACACTGATTTTGCTAATTTTTACTTATGTCTACTGTGTGTGTGCCAATGCGACTCTCTAAACTGAAATAAAACAATATTTTAATTAAAATATGCCATTAATCCATTTAAAAACACCAATTTTATACTCCAATTCACACGTTAATAAAATTACAAGTAAGGAACGAGACCTGCTCGTATGTCTACGCCAATGGGTTAACTAATCCTGAGTTATCTAGAACAACATATATCACTAATTATGGCTATTATAAGACGTCCCACTTCAAAGAACTCAAACTAGAGTTTGGTAGTGTGGGAAAAAGAGATTTTAGCTGGTGACCCCTGACAAAGAGGATATTTTGTAATAACCCCTATTAGGGAGGGTCGGAAGGTCCGGGGATGCTTCCCCCTCCAGGAAAATTGTTAAATATATGATGAATTAAAAAAACGCTTTTAATGCTTTTTATTAGCCTATCAAATAAATTATAGAATCAAATTATTTGCTAATTGTATATGCCTACATTTCCCAAATTTAGTGGGAGTGATAATAAAGTAACTGATGATAGGTAGTATTAAACTTTGTAGGAAAATATATTTATTATTATTTGTCGTTTGATTTAAATCGTAAATCAAACATAAAATATACAGAAATATAAAAACTAAAATGTATAGCCTAAAACAATACACCTACTTCTCAGATTTATATTTTAATACACTGCAGAGAGGCATTTAAATCTTCACACTGATTTTCAGCGTACGATAATGGTGAATATATATGGAAAGATAATATTTCCTACTGAAATAAAGCCAAAGAGGAACAAATAATAGAGGTTAGAGTTACAGGGAGACAGAATTTAGCTTTCGGAATCGTTGCATATGACGATAAAATTGCAAAAGTAAATACATTTTCGTTCACAGATAGGATTTCAACACAAAATTTTCGTTATTCAACACATTTTGGGGAAAAACTTCAGAAAGAAGAGATTTTAGCGAATTTCCCCTATAGGGAAGAAGCTATTACCGTAGTCGGCATGGTAAGACCTAGGCCCGGGACCATGATAACTTTTCGTTTTGAGGTCCCCAAACCCCAAAAACACCATTCGTTCGAAACTGTATATATATATATATATATATATGTGTCCGTGAGCACGATAACTCTCGTAAAAATGATCCGATTTTGATGAAATTTGGTATAAACGTGTAAAGCAACATTTATGACTTTAAATTCGAAAACCAGCCAGATCGCTCTATCCGAAGGGGTATTTTGGGGGGTTTTGTACCCCAAAAATGGGTTTTTCGAATTTTTTACATATAATTTTGGAAAAAGTAAAATTTTAGTTTTCACCATTGGATTCAGCTTAAAAAAACACACAATTTGGTATTTTGATCATTTCTCTACGTCAATTGGTTACCGAGATATTGAAAGTGCTAAACACAGTACGTTGTCTAATGTTATTCTTATGGAGGAAAATACAAATTTTATATCTCGCTTATTTATGAACGTATACTGACGAAACTTGGTATACGACTTCATCTGGTTGTGAACCATTGATATTTGCTCAAAAAACAATTGTTTACCAATGGCTCCCGTAGCAGCAAACCTGCGTACTCAGCCCCATGTTATTCTTATGGAGAATAAGTAACGTGTTATCTCCCTTCATTATGAAAATAAATTAATGAAATTTGGTATATGGCTTTACCTACATGAGTTATATTGATATTTGTATAAAACCCCATTTGTTGTGCTCCTTGCTTCAGCAAACCTGCATACTCAGCCGCCATGTTATTCTTATGGAGAATAATTAAAATGTGATAAATCGTTTATTTATGAATGTATATTGATGAAACTTGGTATGTGGCTTTATGTGGTATTAATATACATATATATGCATTGGAAATTCGCTGAGTACGCAGGTTTGCTGCTACGGGGGTATTTAATTTTTCACGGCAATTACCCAGAACTATACTTTCACCCTCAAAATCCGGTAACCACCGGGGAAATCCGGTGATATGACAATCCTAACTCAAACCAATTGTTTAAAAAAAATCACTTTATGAATCGTTAATTGTACTTCAAAACTATATGGAAATATATACAACACATACTTGAACTTTAAAACAACCTTTTATGCTATCATAACTGTACGTTCTTTAACAGTCCACATTATCAAGCATTACGTACGCTACCCGCTACTTTACTACAGTATGAAAATTTAATATATCGTATTTATTTATGAATTCTTTAGTATTAGTCAAACAAAGATAAGTTCAGATTCCTGGTTACTTTAAATCTAGTTGTTTTTGGTTTGTGTAACATGAACTATGAACCCATATGTGCAGTGTTTTTCCATTGAACACGGACAGAACAGGATGTGTCTAGGAGCTTCCTTTGCCAGATGGGTACCCCAGCTTCACTTCATGTTGAGCAGAATGGTAAAATATTTAATTTAAATTTATATCAACGCCAGTGAACAAAATCTTTTAAGCTAAAGGCTTAAAAAACAAACTTTATCAATCACAATTTTTCATTACATTATTGCAACTACTTAAGTTGAGACACTGATCAATTTTCAAAACTGCGCTCACTAAATGTAGTACGGTTAATGCAAGCAATATTTTTTGTGGTTTCCATTAAAAATATTTATTTAAAACACATTGTTGGTGATGGTGAGTTTATGTTGTTTAAGAAATTATTGCGGGCATTTTCTGTCACCGATTAGTAAAATCAAGTTTCACGACAATTCAAGATCTAGAACCTGATCCCGTCTTCAGGAGAGAAAACTACTTAAAGCGTAACAAAATTACATAAAATATCTGTGGCACAATCCAGGCGTGGCTGGAAAAAACACAACAAGCTAAACAGAGAACTGTAAAAGCAGTCAATTAAAAAAGGAAAATCAAACTTAACCCATAATCCAGGAAAACAAGGAACTGCACAGTGCACTAGAACGAGACTTTAATTTTGACTGCTTTTATAGTTCTCTGTTTTAGTTTTTTTATGATTGTTCCAGCTTTGCCTGGATTGTGACCTAATATTTTGTGTAATTTTGATATGTTATAGGTATTTTCCTCACTTGAAGTCGAGATCTGATTCCAGATCCCGAAATATTGTGAAATTGGTTTTACTAATCAGTGATAGAAAATGTCCACGGCTATTTTCGGTGTGTTTTGCTCTATTACCAGCCACTCATGTATTATGTTAGATAAATATTGTTATTTACACTTATTAAGGTTAGTTGTAATGTTATCTGTCCAAATAGGTAGAACAAAATGGCGTCAAATGTGACACTCAGATTGGGGTGACAGTAAACTTTTTTAGCAAATTTTGTTTGGGTGACGCCCAATTTGGATGTGTGATGGTTCTTTCAAGTTGTTTTATAAAGTCACATCTCTTGAATGATTTCCAAACATTGGATATGAACCCCCACCAACCTTACAACTCGCCCCCCCCGGCAAAATTGCAAACAAATATTCTTTCAATTTTTTATACGTGATTTTAGGCAATTTGTTATTGATCCGTAACATTTGGATGGGTTTATAATAACTCCCCGATCTTAGGGCTCCATCCCACTGGTCTTTTTATTTTCATACCGGTTTTTTATTACTACCTAATATTAAAGTAATTGTCTTTATGATATAGAAATAATTTCAGTCATACATTACAAACAAATCATATAAAATAAAAATGCTAAATAAGAGAAACTGTATAAATTTTATATCTCATGATGTTATTACAAAATATATTACAAAAAGTTGGTGAAAAGAATTAGCATCACCCAGATCAGGGTGGCAAAATTTCAGTACTTTGTAACGTAAATTTGAACTTGCTGTAAACATCACAATGTCTTCAAACATCGATATCTAGTTAGCTTTGAATATATATTTCTGAATTACAATGTTTGATTGCCCCTAAATGTCAAATAGAAAATTACAAATTATGTCTATCACCCCGACATGACAGCTACCGTATTATATAACACAACTATTCAATCGCTACTAACATGCTCCTCGAGGCGCTGGGACTGCAGCTTGTTGCGCAGCGTGTGGTGCAGCGAGCGCGGCAGCCACTCGCCTGCCAGCAGTCGCTTGTACGACCTCTCGTAGTTCTGCTCCTTGATGAACTGCTCAAGGATGCTCTTCAACTCTTCCTTGTTGGCTTTCAATGGACGGTATCTGGATCAGACCGATGCACTATTAGTAATCACTCGGTATCACCAACCCTTACCACCCGGTAAACATAGGGCTTCAAGTGGTAGCAGAGCGTGGTTCAATTCATGTGGTAGCAGAGCGTAGTTCAATCCATATACTTCTGGGCTATGAGCCAAACACGCTTCCACTGCACCAACTTATAAAACAGAGTTGTTTTAAAGTGCTGGAATAAAATCAGTATCATTTTATATTTTCCAAACTTACCTCTTTGGTTAAGCAGAATCAGAAGCAAATATAAAAACAACTTAATTCTAAGCTGAAATAATGTTAGAAAACATAGATTATTCACTAACCATTGAAAAGTTGTATTGAATCATTAAAAGGACATTTATGCAGAGTGAGCTTTGAATGATACACCCCCAATTTGTTATTCATTTGTTCAAATATCGACCTGGACCACTTCCAATAATTGTTAAGTAATTAATAGGTTTACTTCACTTGGAACAAAATTCTATTTTTCAGCAGCCATCTTGGATCCACCATATTAGGATGAGATTTGTTCAATGATGGATGAAACATGATGTCAAACTACATTTTTACTAGGGGTCTGCGGTACACCGAAAAAACTATACCGGTATGTTACAAAACTAATTACTGTCATTGGTTCGGTTCAGAACATAAGCCAGTACAGATTTGGTACAGCACAGTTTACTGCATCAAACAATAAACAGAGATAAGCTAAACAATATTTAACGAAATTAGTTCTTGAAATAAGACTCCTGTTGATAACTAGTCATTTCCCTTTAAGGAAAAATAAGGCTCAAAACTCCTCTCAACTAATATGAAAAAGATGTTGACAGGTGTTATTTATAGCTTTACGAGAATGATGAAAAGAAAGGTGGGCGAGGGGAGCGGAGAAGGGTTGGGTTGGGCCGGGCAAAAAATCTGACCTAGAGATAAGAAAGGTTTAGACTAGGACAGCGTGATGGGTGACGGGGGAGGTGTCCAGTCATTAGCAATACATCAGTTGTTTGTCCAACATCATTCCTTGAGTGAGAAAAGAAATACTATATTTGAATCACGTTCTTTATCCATTATGAATTCAAATTAAACGGCTTTTATATATGTATTATATAAGTATACTAGTGAAATTAATTTTAAATTCTATAAAAATTATTTTCAAAAATGGTTGAAAATTCATTAAAAAAATAACCACTAACTTAATAAATTTTAAATGGTAGCATAAATTTGTAATTGTTTTATTGTATTGTGAAATCGTAACATGCAGATATCTGTTATATTGTGTTATCTGGTATATTGTGTGGTTTTAGAAAAATCATCTAAAACTTATCATCAACAAACTAAATTTATATTTTGATGAGGTTAATAGTTCATTATTTTAAAGGTGAGGTAGTCAAATTACCAGGATTTCTCTGTACTTTAATTGCTGCCTTTCTTTATCTTGCAGTTTTACATATTAGTTATGTTTAAATAAATGTACTGTAATAATTTTTATGGATTACAATTTTGAATTCAGGATCTTCAGTACCTACTTAAAGGTTTAATTTATAATTTTCATTACCTTCACATCATAATATATCTCCTCCCAAGATACATCAAAGAATGGTATTTTTAAATTTTAATTTTTGCTATTTGTATTGTTTTAAATCAATAGATTCTATTTATATTGAAATCAATTAGTCAGTTGAGCAACTTATACAATTGATTGACCTTCAAGTAGTATTTTAATTAATTTATCATGAATATTTCAAGAATTTGTATTATTAATATAAATAAAAAACATAAAGTTCTTTGTTTAAAATTCATTGTTGGTGATGGTGAGTTTACGTTGTTTTGTTTATGAATTAATTGAAGCTTTGTATTTATAAAACTAGCAGACCAACCCATCAGCCAATCCTCAGTTGAAATACGTCCATAGTGGCTGCCTATTCTTAACAAAGAATTGAAAACTAGGAAACATAAAGCCTCAGTAAATAGGGGAACATTTAACACTCCTCAAAATTCACATATTATGTTAACCCGTAATAAGGCCCGAGAGAGTCATCAGGTAAACAAATAAGTCACAAACAGACATACCGACACTTTAAATTGTTCTAAGGCATCAGCACTTTTTTTCAATGGTTTTAAATTAATACTTGATTGAAATGAAATAATGACTGAATCTAGGCTAATAAAAACTTAATCGTTTGGAACAAAGACACATTTTAACAACCTACCCCAAATCATTTAGCAGCTTAAAAAGATCTTGAGGCACTTGTCTCATAAATAGGAGACAAACATAGTGGCAGGCCTGTTAGCCGATGTGCCAGACAGAATCTACTATTATGAAGGAATTGGCATAGAACCAACCCCTGTGGTACACTGTTACACCGTACTGAATCTGAATACTAACTATTTGGCAAAAACATAATAATGCCAATTCAAAATATAAGATTTTAAAAAATTATTTGTAAACTAATTATACCATAATAATCACACTTTCTCAGTAGCTAGCTAGCTTATGCCCTGGACAACACAGTATAATGCCTTTATTAATTCATAGCGTGAGCTCGGGGGGATAAGCCACTCTATAAACCGTCAAATAGGCACTGAGGAGGCAAGTGTCCCAGGCATCGTCTGAGGCAAATATACAACACAGGTCTAGCTGAATTCATTACCAGCATTCATTATCCATTATGTTATTCATTATCATACTTATTTCATTAGATTCAAAGTATGATACTCACTAAAAGTTATCTACACATAATACCTACCTATCTAGCAACATTTTATTATTAAAGATCTAAACACAATAAAAAGCTTGACTATACTAATACAGGAACTTATCAAATGTGCAATTGTTAATGGTGATTCCAAAGCTTTGTAAGAAATTGTGTGTGTGGAATGTCTAGTAACTTCTTTCAACCCAACAATTTCTAGAGAAATGTAAACATTAGTTGTGTGCATTTGTTCTTCCTGCAATTCAATTTTTAAGTTAGTAGGGCCTAAATTTGCTATGTGTGATTCAATGTTAAGCCTACTCATATAGGCTACCAATAAATTTATCACAATAATGTTTATACAATACTTGTATACAATATACAGACATGATTAAGTGCATTATATACAATTCATGTTAAAACCAACATTAACTTAACCCTATACTATTATACTTAATAATAGTATTTCCACTAACTCAAATTTAGCCTACTCATCATTTAGGCAACTTACAAGCATTTCAGAGATTTTATAAAATTACATGCTTTTCTTTTGGTGCTTTCGATACCTCATCAGTACATAGGTATTAAAAATGCCTGTTTTCATAAAGATTGTATGTTATATAATTAGTTTGTATATTATGACAAATTAATAGGCCTAGGAGTAAGAGTGGTTTTCCTTCTGCTGTATCACTAGAACACCAGGGAAGTACTAACTTATTTTCATAGTTATTTTACCCTTACCTTATATTCATTTTATGAGTGGTGAACCCCAAGAATGGATCTAGTATCAAAGCGGTTGCCAAGTCATCATTATCTGATAGTTCTTTAGGCGTCATGGCCGTTGGTTGTTTGAGATTTAAATGCCTCTGACCTGAGTCCACCACCATTATGATATTTTTTTCTGAAAAAAAACAAACATTGAACTCTTGGATTTTATTACTTTGACATGTCCCGTTGATGACCTAGGTTTTCAAGCTTATAAGTCAGGTTTAGCTCGATATGCAGCTGATTTTTTTTTATTATTGACTACTAAGCATATGGTTTTATGTAGGTATCATAGAAGGAATGTGGAATCTGAAACGTCATAATTTTGACCCAGAATTCCGGCGCCAAAATGCTTTCATGAAAATAACTAATAATTTTGTTAAACACAAAACTTTTGCCATGGAGTCTAGAGATATGATGTCCTTATGCGGTAATGAAGACTCGGGTTTGTAGATTAACCTTGACAGAAAAAAACCCTGTAGAAAAAATAATTGTTGAGTTTGTTAATAATTTGTTGATCAGGCCTGGCAATTTGTTAGAAAATTTCCTATGGAATAATGAATTGAATTTCTTATGGAATTGGCATAACCCAAATGGTAAAACTTAAGCCCAGGAGCACCATAGAAGTTCATAACTTGACCCCCTGAACCCGTTTTGGGGAGTCACTATGTAGCCTATATGTGTCTGCACTCTAGCGATCACATGTATTGTCCGATTTAATTAAAATTTGGTAGAAACATTCCTTTCTACAATCAGTTGGACAAATTCAACAAAAAAACAATTGGAACACTAACCCCCTATGTTGGGGCATTTCAAAATTCAAGTTTTGAGTTTATGGGTCGAAAAAGAGGAAAACAGGGCCCGGGATATAAATTTAGTGCAAATTAAATGCTAAGTTAGGACGTAAAAAGCTGAAAATGTTAAGCGCTCTCTCATAATTATAGCACAAACTAGCCGTTACCCGTCGCGGCTTCACTCGCGCTCACTACATAGTGTTAGCAGATATATGCAAGGTTTCCACAGAATTTCAATTTTCTATTTACCTGACTTTCTCTGACCCTTCTGTAAAACTCCCCTAACCAACTTTCGAAATACGTCGCAGCATTTTTGCTTTATACACAAGCATGTATGCACAATTATTATATATTTAATAAGTAAAACATTACTTTCTATATCATGTATGTCATAAATGTTGGTAAAACAAAATTAAATAAATTGATCTCAATAAAAACTCAATAACTGAGGATTACAAGATGTTAAGAATAAACTCCTTAGAAATCCTTAGATCATCAGCCAACCATTGGGACTCCAACTGAAAAATACTGCTACAGCTACAACAGGTTGTATACAACCTGGAGCAAAGCATCCCCTATGTTTTTCATCATCGGGGATCAGATGGAATAATAAAAGCACCGTATTGTCAAGTAAATTTTATACGATGACTCACAGAAAGTTATTCTTGTTGTAATAATGTCTCTCATAACCTATTTTAAGACTTAACAAAGATTACAAAATTAATTTTTTGAAGTAGCGTTAAGGTGGAATTGTGATCAATATTGTCTATAAGCTATAAATTTATTTTCATATCTTTAGTATCTGGGGTCGATACGTAACAAAATAAGCTTTATCTCTGGGTTCCCTGACTTTCCCTGACCTTCCCTGACCGTAGAAACCCTGTATATGTTAACTATGTGTATATCAAGAATCAGTATTCCAAGGCAGCAATTACAAAGACGCCCTACACATTTCTGGTGTACGTTTGCCACCACATCTGCCACCCTTACAGCAATAGCTCGTCTGCGAGCTTCAGCTTCCTCATCATTTCTATAGACCACTGCTCTGTTATAGTGCCATTTCAGTTTCAAACTGGCCTGCCGCTGAGCTTGCTTTTCACGTCGAAGTTGCTGTTCTTCTGCTCTATGTGCTGCCTACTGTAGAGCTTTTTTAAGCCTTCTAATTTACATTTAAGCTCAAGATTCCTAACTTCAGGGTGGCCACTCAAACTTATTTTTCAATTCCCGGTTTTCCCGGGCGTTTTCAGGCGTATTCCCGGTCGCACTGTATTTCCTCATCTTCTCAACAGATGTTACAAGAATGCAAAATTTATCGCAAAATATTGGTCAAGACGCGTCAACAAATCCATGGAACAGAATGACAGAGTTGCTAGACAGCAGGGCGCAAGCGCAGGAAGCATGATTAGTTCCATATTAGTTGTGAATTTGGTAACGCACAAATGACAGGAGTTCTGTCAAGGTCACTCACCCTGTCCCCTCGCCCCCGACAATTTCACACGGCACGTAGCCTAAGCAGATTGGTAGACTTACTCTCGCTCTCAGTTGTTGTCACTGAGATTCCAATCCCGATTCAGATTACGTGCATCATATGTACTATTATAAAGTCTTGCTCGCATTATCACTGCATTATCATTTAACTTTATTCAATTTTATAATGTTGCCAGAAAAACAATGTTAATGTTGTTTACAAATGGTGACTAATTAAAATGTATTGATTGAAATTTTAATTAACATTACTGCACTTTACACTATTTATTCTTTAGTTCAATTATCAAAAGAAAGTGAGTGGTGAAGCGGCCGCGCGACAACGAAACATTCCATTTCATAAGCTTGTGGAAACGTAAAATACGTGGTTAACAATTTCTAATAAACATTATTTAAATAGCCAGTTAAACACGTGTATAGCACATATTTCAAATATTTTGTGTCTTACTCCGATGAGTTTATTATATTAGGGTAATAGTTATATTTTAAAAAACACGAATTGAGAAATTTTTAATTGTAATTCATGATCTTAAAAATACAACTATCAACATAAACACATCGGAGTAAGATTCAGAATATTTTTTAAATGCGCTGCAAACGTGTTTAAATATCTATTTAAATATTTAAGTAACGTTCATTGGAAATTTCTAACCGTGTTTTACGTTTCCACGCGGTTATGAACTAGAATGTCTGGTCGCCTCGCGGCCGCTCCGCCAGTCACTTTCTTTTGATAATCGGACTATAGAAATATTGTGTTACATTCAAAAGATAAAAAGTTTCCGCGAAGCAAGTTTCCGCATTCCCCAGGCGCTCCACGGCAAGCAGCTATACAACAGCGTCGCTTTCGGATAGTCACCCACTGAGCATGGCGGGAGGAGGGGGTGACTCATTGATTTTCGGCTATAAATAACTAGCGCAGGAGAATAGTACGCAGAGGGGTAGCGCTGGTACGCATACAATTTGATACTTAGGCCTAATGCTTGCGCTGCAATAGCAACGGCGCACGCAATTTCCCAGTCCCCAGTACCTCGCTGCTCACTCCTACCTAGGCCCTTAGACTTCTCATTCGTGAAACTGAAATTGTGAAGGTCACTGGCCTCACTATAAATTTAATATTATTGATTTTATGCTTTTTCTTTGACTATATCGATACGAGTAATTGGTTTTTCAATGGTTTAAATTTCTCTGAATCTCTTTAATATTTATTAAAAGTAAACTTGTTACTGTCATTAATGTCAGTAATGACAGTAAGTAGGCCTAACAATAAAATAGGATATTTTAAGTTTAAGATTAATAGTGGTAATATAACATCTGTAATGCAAAAGAGTAAGGCAAACAAGTTTTTAACACCAGTGTTACAAGATGAATAAGTATGCTGGATTAATTGTAATATTTCAACATTATTATTTCAGACTGACAGAAATCGATTAGTCAGGAATTTTGTTTTATTTTAGAAACATCTCCAGCGGGGTCAATTGTAAATAAAATATACCAAGAAGCAACAAGGCAAAGCACCATAGAAAGAAAGTCATATAAATGTTTTGTAGTAGTGCCGACTACGATCGATTTTGAGGGATAGATTTAAAATGTAAGCCTAAACAAAGTATGAGGTACAACAGGAAGTGACGCAACACAACTCAGTACTGTCTGGGGTTGATTGTTAGGCCTACGTTCAGCAAATATTGGAAGTTTGTTTTTTGGCTTTACATCACAACAACTGCCTAAAAACCTAAGGAAATTTTGAAAGTAAACAAAACACTTGTCGTTAATAGATCAGATGTAATTATATATTCTGATTGGTTACATAAAATACACCGAAACTTGATAAATAGAAAAGACGTTTTTAAAAATAAAATCTACTTTGTCCACTTTAACAAACATAATGTAATTTAGATTGGATGGAAATATAACTTTCAATCGTCCTTGTTGTTATGATATAAAGCTGTAAATGTACTCATCTTCAATAGAGGAACTTCTCCAAATAACGTAAACCAGAGCAGGTCCATGATCAACACAGACGCGACACCAGTCGCGAAACCGACGTAGATAGCAAACAGCAAGTGAGTAGTTAAAGACCTTGAGTTTTCATATGGTTGTGGAATTACGGCATGGTAAGACCTCATGAATTCTGCATTGAGGGTGGTGGGCCGTTGGTTTGGAGAGGTTGGCCTCTCCGCCAACCCTTCAAAGGACGTTGTGGCTCCCTTCACAAGAAGAAGGAACATTGCGGGGATCGGGCCGTTTAGATTGCAGGGGTCCACCATTGTTCCTCAGGACTAGGTGAAGTATCTAGGGGTCATTCTGGACAGAACCCTTCAATGGGAGCCGCGCAGTTGCAAAGGGTCATTGAACGAGGCAAGTGGTCCCTATTTGCCTGCAGGGTAGGATCTACCTGGGGGCTCAAGGCCATTCTAATGCATTGGCATTATGTTGCAGTAGTAAGACCGGCGATGACGTTCGGATCCATCGTTTGGTAAACGAAGCTGGAAGCTGGTGTGACGATGCGGAGGCTGGCGGGCGTTCAAAGGCTCGCAGTCCCCTCAGGCTACTTGTCACTGGAGCTCTCAGCAGCAGCCCGGGTGCCACTTTGGAGTGTCTCCTTGATCTTTTGCCCATAGACATTCATATCAAGATGGTGGCTAGAATGGGTGCGTACCGTCTCCAGTGTGAGAATCTCTGGGTGTTGCCGGGCGAACCACTTGGCCACACAAAGTTCATTCAGGTGGTTCAGAGTGAGGTCTTGGACATGCCCTCTGATCATCTTCCCAAAACTTTTTGTTTCAGCAGGTCGTTCCGGGTGCGCATTCCCAGCAGGGATGACTTGAGCGAAGGTGTTTGTCCGCTCCCTCCTCGAGACCGAGTGTGGTTCATGGATGGTTCCAAGTCTAGGAGCGGGTCAGGTTCTGGCATCCACGGGATGCAGGATGGTGTCAGTCTCGGGGTGCCAATGGGTTCTTTTCCCACTGTGTTCCAGACGGAGATTACCGCCATCATGGAGTGTGCAGGGGAGATTCTGAGGAGGGGACAAGAGGGCCTCTCTATCAGCATCTTTTCTGATAGCCAGACTGCTATGAGGGCGCTGGACTCTTGTGAGTTCAGGTCTAGGGTTGTGTGGGATTGCTACAAAACAGTGTCTTGTACTGGTAGACGCAACATGGTCACTTTTTGTTGGGTGCCTGGCCCCTCGGGGATTGTGGGTAATGAGGTGGCGAACAGGTTGGCTAACGCGGCTGCCTCCCTGGCTCCCATGGGCCCCCCCTTTTTGTGGGATATCTTGTTCTTGTGCTTCACAGGTGATTGGTGCTTGGGCTCGGGACTGTCACAGAAGGAGATGGGTAAAGCTCCCTCTTCACAGGGTTAGCAAGCTCAATCTCCTGGGACCATCCCAGCAGGTCACCAGGAAGCTCCTGGGTCTCAGCAGGCTGGACATTAAGCGAATCACAGGTATGATTACGGGCCATGGTCACCTAAGGAAACATCTCTCTCGGATGGGCGTCTTCAATGGTGACCCTGCATGCAGGAAATGTGGGCAGTACGAGGAGACTGCAGACCATCTGCTCTTTGATTGCGATGAGCTTAGGGAGGTAAGGGCTTCAACTCTGGAATGGTCAGGGGTGGATACCTGCCTCCTGAGGAGCTCGTCGATAAGATGATGCAGTTCATCAGGCTCTTGAACCTGGAGGAGTACTGAAACCTTTTCATTTCTTTTTCGGAGGTGCGCAATAAGCCCATTGTGGCTGATGTGCCTTGGGACCTATGTCCACCCTTTCTGATGATGGTGATGATGATGATGACCTAGAGTCTGAGGGCGGCGGCGGCATGCGCCGACTTGGGTGCGCGTGCCGCGTATTGAAGTGTTGGCGCGTATTGAAGGAGTCAAGGCCACGGTCACGTCTTCACTATTTAACATTTGTTAGTTCCGTTCAAGATAACGCAACTTCTCACACGATTTTCGTCGGTACTATGTTTTGACTGATTTTGTTATGCTATTTAGGCTATTAAATATTATTAAAAAAACACTTATTCTGTTTTTTTTTTCAAATTTCCCGGTTATTTCCCAGGTTTAAAATTCCTGGTTTTCCAGTTGAGTGGACACCCAGTAACTTCAATCAACTTTGATAAATCAGGCCTTTTGGAACTTTGAGACAAATTTGAATACGTTTCCCCAGCATTATTGTGATACAGGTACTTTAGTGGTTAAATGTGCAACAAAAGTGTAAACCAAAATATAAATAAATATATAAACTCAAAATCTTGTTGAAAATCTCAAATCGAAAACACCTGTTTTAGTTATCATCTGATCCAGTAAATGTTAGTGCCCATAAGTTTAAGATGGAAAGTTTAGAGGCCACTGAGGCCCTTAAAAACTTTAAAACGTGAACTATCTTCCTGCAAAATTTCAGCTCAATCAGTTCAGTAGTTGGAGCGTGATTGAGCCACAAACAAATAAACAAACACACAACTCGCAAACTTTCAGCTTTATAATATTAATGTGATATTTACCGAGTTAGGCATATTAAAGGAAAAGTAATTAGACAAAACAAAGTAGGTATGTACTTTGTCTTGTGGGATTTTTACATTAGCAAAAAGACTGTTTTTCAGCCTAGTTTGTGTGAACTCGTATTTTTATGAAAATGTTTTGCTAGTATAAATATAACTGAATAGTAATGGTTTAACTTTATTTTAACACAGAAAAAAACTCTTTGATAACTAAATCAACATATGTTGCTTGGTGTAACATTCTTCGTACACCTGAATGTTACAAAATGAGTAATGGTATATTCATTAAAAAATATACCGGACTAAATTTTTCATAAGCTTATAGGGCCTAGGCCTATGGGCAATTTAGTCTATGACAGCATGTTATGTCTAATGCCTGGGAAGGGTTAAGACAATAATTGAAACATTTTACCATAGAAAAATAAACCAGATATAAAAGTGTCACGTAATGCTAAAATTTGCTAACGCGAAATTGTTAATTCAACCGGCCAAATCATACGAGGCGCTGCGAGCAAAACCGGCCAAGCGACGTTGCCAATCTGTGCGCTCCAGCCAGCTGGCCGGCCGGCCCAGCCGGTAGGGAAAAATTCCCTCGCCCTGCTTGGCGCTTGTCGTATGGAGTGCAGTGTTTACGCACTCTTCGCTTTATCCATTTCTGTGGTTAGTTTTCTATTCAGTGATGCTACAGCCATTGTCTCAATATTAATTTATCGATTTACCAATTAAAAATCACCTGGGATACCGTTACGTTTAATGTTGACTGATGTTATTTTGTTTAGTTTGAGTAGAGTTTTAGTATATGGGTTTCGCGTCAATAATAAGGTTAAAAGTTCAAACTCTACCTGTATGTATTATAAACATACCCTGATTTATAAATAAAGAGTTACAGAAAATAAGTATAATAATTTTAAAAGTAAACCATGTTTCAAAATTATATTTTAATATATTTTATATCGGCTAAACACAGTGCGTTGTCTTATAGGGTTTTTACATCAGAAAAGCATGTTTTTCATTTGATGGTGCATTTGTATTATCCCCAGCAACCTCGCGCCTACTTTCAAGCCTGACTGGACCTTCTCCTAACCATATAATGCGCAAAATTGTATTCCTAGCATTGCAGGTAAATGAAACCAGAAGCATCAGAACAGCCAAAAAAAACAATGTTTTCAGATTTTAATAAAATTGGAAAAAATTTATGTTTTTACACTGGTTTTGAGTTTTAAAAGTTTTTTATGTGGAAATTCACTTCCCTCACGTCAGCGTGCTGCATGCGAACTCGTTTTGAAGTTAAAACTATTCATTAAAATAATACAAAATTTGCTTTTATTATGAATTGTGTCGACGTAACATAGTACAAGAGCACGCATCTACAGCATACACCAGTGTTTGTGATTTACAGTACCATTTGAATACAATTATCGTTCTCCACAATATTGTGTTAATGCAAAAATAAAAATAAATGTAAACAAAATAAAATCAGTAATTTCAAAGATGAAAACAAAACCACTAGGTTGATGGCAGTGACACAGGGGTTGACAATGAGGGAAGAGGTTGGTTGGAGGAAGGGGGGGAAGACGACAGGCTATCAGTGCCAATCCTAAATAAGAAGACGCACCTATCACGTGTCTGTCTACAGACGATGCCACCAGGGCTGTTTCCCTCACCCTCACAATTCACGTTTAGCTTGTCAAGAACACAATGATTTTGTAATAGAAACTATGTTCCGTGTACTCATCCATAAACAGTGTAAATGGATACCTAACGATTTTAAGAACGGCGCGTTAAGTAAACTAAAGATTTTGCAGAATGTTTAGTGGTGGTTTTGATATAGCATCTAGTGTGTTTGGTTTTTCACTGGATCTTTCCTTTACAATGTGTTCCACATCCATAAACAGTGCAAGTGGCTATGTAATGATTTTAGGAACATCTCATCCATTTAAAGAGTTTGTGGATATTTAACAATTTTAAGAACAGCACGTTAGGTCAATTAAATTTATTCAGAAAAGTTCAAAGTGGTGGTTTGTGTAACAGTGCGTTCAGTTTTTGTTTTTTTTCGGTCCAGAGTGCGTAAACAAAATTTGTAGCACCAAATAAAAAGAAAGGTTAGGCCTAATACAATAGTGATAAGCCTAGTTATGGTCAGAAAATACTGAGCGGTATAACACTGGCAGATTAAACACGGTAAGCTGTGCAACAGATTTAGCTAGTGTATTTATTTATTTATTCATACACGGTATAACCATTTTACAAAATGAATCATTCCTAATGCTCAAAAAAAGCCAAATAATTATTAAAATTGCCTATTATTAAAATATTTAAATGATGTAAAAGATTTAATTAAGTAACTAAACAGGTTCAGACAATTTCCCGGTGGAAATAGAGGATTTTTGCCGGAGAGGTGTGAATTTTTGTAGGATAGAAAAGAACGAGCCTAATGCTACGGAGATGATGCCCTATCTGCCCATGTTAATGGGCCCGTTGTAATAAGCTGGAATATAAAAATATGTTTTTCTGAAAGCTTCCGAAATTGGTTATTTAAATATAAATAGGTTAACGTTAGGTAAATTAACCTGTTTATTAAGATTTCTTAATGTATATAGGCTATGAAATACAAGTTTTTTATATAGAGGGGATTTGTCAGTGTTTAATGACCTTGGTTTTAAAGCATAATTAACCATCATTTCATTTCATAATCTTTATTTAATAATGCATTTCATTTCGGTACCTATTATTTAAATGAAAGTTGCATTGTCAATAGTTTTTCATTGTTAATCATCACTGAAATTTACGGAATTATAAAGATTGAATTTTCCTAATGCAGTTCATTTTTTAATCTCCTGACGTAATAATAACATTCCAGTAATGTAATAAATATCAGATCAGTTCGAAACGAGATTTCTGTACATCCTCCACTTCTTGTTGCATACGACGGGAAACGAGAAAGCGAGTGCCACCACTGCCACACGTTTGTAATTTATCAGATCAGTGTGCCGTTGCCCTGGCGGAAGCTACCAGGCTTGCACCCTGCGGGAATTTGGGAATCCCGCACTGCCTGACTTGACAACAAGGCACCGCTAACTCAGACTTGAACGACGCGGCAGCGCCTCCATTTCCATGATACCCCTGTACACTTATTCCCTATTTCGTGACACTTCTGTACCTGGTTTATTTTTCTATGATTTTACTAATTATTTTTCATAAATTTGTACCTACAAAAAGGTTATGAACAATTATAAACTAACCTAGAGGTACCGGTATGTGGAAATGTTGAGAATAGTTTGATTTGCTGCAAGGTAAATTTATAGCCTACTAGTAGAATGTACCCGTTCTTCGCACGGGTTAGAAAGGTAAGTTAGCTTGAAACTGCTGTTCTTGCTTCTGCTCTTTAAGCTGTCAAATGGAAGTGTCCTCAGCTGTTCGCATTACAGTTTCTGAATGTTTTCTTTCTTCTGAAATATAAACATTGAAACTTAGAAAGTTCACGGGGTGAAGCCCGAGGGGATTTTAAGGAAGTGAATAGGCCTATGTTGCATGGGTTCAAGATCTACCTTTGTGTAAAGTTTCAGCCCAGTCGGTTCAGTAGTTTTTACGTTTACTTGGAATATCAGACAGACAGACAGAAACCACTTCTATATAATATTATAGATTTGAGTTTTGGCGTTACCGGTATCTGCTTTCTAGTTTATCATCATGTCTTAGCAATTTCATGAGCCTATTTCAACATGAAATAACTTTTTCAAAAAATTAGCAACATCACAGATAAACACTAGTAATTCAAACATACCAGGGCGTTTATAACACTGTATAACAAATAACACTCAGAATGAAATTGTTTCATTTCTCCTCCCACTAAGTCATACTACTTCTTAAAATTCAAATTCAAACATGTGTTTAACTGTTGCTCATCAGCTCTATCATTGCCATTTCAATAGTTTGTCCCTATATTTAGTTCTCATAGCAAATATGTTATTGCTGTAAAACTGTTAGCTGTTAACCCTCTGAGTAATGAGCGACGGCAGCCACCGATATCCCAGGTGCTTCGTTGGTTTGATGGGCAACGGCAGCCGTCGATATCCGACGGAGTTTTTTCAGATGCACACAAAAAATATAAAAAAATCACTTGAAGCCGGATGATTTTTATACGAATCGAAAGATAACATTCTAAACTTTAATTTTATCATATGAATGAACCTTCCAGCAGCAATATATCAATGTAATTGAGAGTTACATTTGAATGACATCCAAACACATGACGTTTCAAAAAATCAGAGCGGGGGAAATTTTTTTTCTATCCGAAAGCGAGTGGTAGGGCTGGAATGACTAGGAAATTTCCTTTCTCATCGTATACGATATTAATGACAAAATACCTCTGGATAAGACTTGTGGTAAAATGAGAAATGAGTAGTTTTTTTACATTTATTGGAATTGATAACACTAACGGCAGCCATCGATCGACAAAACTCGATTTATATACGGTATGAGAAACATCTGTTTGATATATTGATTTTATTCATTGGAAAGAGAAAAAGAAGTAGTAGGGTATCACTATTTGTCTGGTTGATAGTCCCGGACAAAAAATTTAGTCCGCTCTGACAGCTGACCGGAAACTGTGTCGATGTTGTTTCCATGGTGATGTGACGTGTGTATCAGTGTAAGTGAATTTATTTTGTAAAGTTTATTACAGTTTTAGGAGCAAATCCCTGGTGTGTGTTACAAAGTATGTTTAGTGTAGTGTAGTGTATACCCCAGTGGCAATATATTTATTGAATTATTTATACACAAATATTACTATAATTTCAATTTGTATTGTTACTATATATAAACAATCCTTTCTTATAGTAAGTTATGTGATAATAATTTTATTTCTAGATATATTTATTTATACATAACAACCTATATATTTGTTTGTAGGGAAATTAATAAAATCATAGTAGTTAGTTCATGTTGGATTGTTAGGTGTACAAAAATGTGTCAAACTTATAATAGGCCTAGTGTCAAAGGAAAAATAAATGTTTACAATAAATTTTGAATAATGTTATGAATATGATTTTTTACATTGTTCATTCTTATATATTTGTATTTATAATTTTATAAACCTTCAAAACAAGTTAGCTTTTATTTTATTTATTTATTGTTAATGGTTTTTTGGCTCTTGTAACTGATTGCATAAAAAATGTTTATTTTCACTTTTTTCAAATTATTCTATGTATACAATTTTTGTTTTTACGATTTGTATACATTCCTAAGTAGGGAAATACATTCTACACATATGGGGTATATATTAGTTTTACCATAAAAAATCAGCATAGATGTAGTAACTTATGATTTTACTTATGACTTCAAGTAAAAACTCACTTTTTCCTGTTTTTTATTTAAAAAATTATTCATCTAAAAATCCTTATTTTGTCTTTATCAAATTCCTCTTTCTTTTACAAAGAAAAATAATATGAGGTTCAATAGGTTTCCACTATTCCTTGCCTAGCTGAGAATTTTTCAAAAGACCCATTGCAAGTTCTGGTAAAACTGTATCACCGACAACACATCTGGTAAAATTTTTGCATCACTCGGAGGGTTAACCCTAACAGTGGCCTAATGTTGAAGTGGGAAATGACCAAGCAGATTTGGCGATTTTGCAGACCTTTTTTGAAAATTCGTATAAATTCAACCGTAGAAGTAAACCTAGCCAACCTCATATTCATTTTGATCGGAAAGAACAGGAGAATCTAGAAATACTAAAATAAACAGACATAGGAAAATATTTGTTTCGGTAAAGTGAAAAAAAAATAATAAAATTGATTTTTTTTTGTAGAAATTTCAAAAACAGCCTCGGTAAAATTTTTTCTACAGATTTGTTATGGAAAATTCAATATATACATTTTGTAAACAATCTAATTCCCTACATAGAATATATAACATGTTGTGGAAAGAATTTCTTTTGTAAGTTTTAGGGGCGTAATATGATAATAAACGGAAACCCGAAATATATGTAAACTGTATGGTGTTAGTTTGTGTTGTAAATAAGACATGTAATATATGGATATACTAATAATGATATATACATATTTGTAAAGCTAATGAAGTAAGGAATCCAAAAAAGTCATAAAGTTGATAGTAAAAAATTGTTGTCACGTGTAAATAAATATAAATAAAATAATGTTTTGCTATTTTTGCGTATTTGGAAAAAAAATTTCACAGTATTTAGTATAACTTTTTTGTCAAATGTTTGGGTACAGTTCCGCAGACGTACCTACGATATATTATCGAATAAAAATATCGATCGATTATAAATATTGATTGGAATTCGGTATGAATTCGGTTGAGATACAATATTTTTAATCGATTGTATACTAACAGGGTGTCCACAAAAATTTTAACTTTTTTTTCCCTGACATTCCCTGACTTTCCCTGACTATTTCCCACACTTTTCCCTGACGCACGACATAATTCATCTGCACAATCACTCACTTGAAATGACATTGTAGTCGATAGGAATTGTATTACATACATAATAAAATAAACATTTTATTCTGGAAGTTGTAATGCATATATAATTCAAGGAAGAAAAAAAGAAGACCCAGCCTCCTCCTTCCCCATAGCTGGCCTAGTTCTCTCTCCACTTTCTTTTTTTCTCCCTTTTTTTATTTATTTTTTTATTGAAAATACAAACACATTGCTGACATTTTGACGACAGGGCTTAATGTACTTAAATTATATCTAAGAAAACCTAATAATTTAAAACAAAACACACAAGGGTACAACAAAAGAATTCAATTGTTGTACACTTCTTGTGAAAAAAACCTGAAAAAATGCTGCAATAGTCAGGATTACGGCTGACTAGAGCATAACAAAGTCCCCCCAAATCCATCATTGGGGTGAATTTCCCTGACTTTCCCTGACTTTGGGCCTACTTCCCTGACTTTCCCTGACCAAAATTTGTTTCCCTGACTTTCCCTGACATTCCCTGACTTTCCAGAATGTGGACACCCTGACTAATTAAATGAGAACAGATTAAACGTAAATAACCAAATATATTTAACAAATTAACAAGGGATAAAACATGAAACAAATTTAAAACGAGTTCGCACGCAGCACGCTGACGTGAGGGAAGTGAATTTTCAAGTAAAAAAAATTCATAAAGTGGTGTCTGGACGTCGAACATTTTTACCGTAAAAACTTTTAAAACTCAAAATCAATGGAGAACCATAAATTTATTCCAATTTTTATTAAAATCTGAAAACAGTGATTTTTTGGCTGTTCTGATGCTCCTGGTTTCATTTACCTGCAAAGCTGGGAATACAATTTTGGGCATTATAATGTTAGGAGAAGATCCAGACAGGCTTGAAAGTAGGTGTGAGGTTGCTGGGGGTGATAAAAGTACTTTAACAAAGGAATAACAGGCTTTTCTAATGTAAAACCCCCATAAGACAACGTACTGTGTTTAGTCGAACCACATTTTCTTTAATAACTCGGTAAATATGTAAGCTAGAATGACGAGAAAGGGCTTAAAACTTTCGCCTCACTAATTACTATCTTTTTACATGCATTAGTGTTACATACGGGGCTTTCCTGACCCTTTTTAGGCCCAAAAACTCGAAATTTGAAAGATTAATCCCCAAAAAAGGGGTTTAGAGTTTTCCGATTGTTTTGCCCAACGAACTTGTCCAATTGATTACAGAAAGGAACGTCCCTACCAAATTTTAAGTAAATCGGACAAAAAATGTGACCACTAGAGTGCAAACACATATATATATAACATTTTGAACGACCCCCAAAACGTGTTCAGGGGGTCCGTTAGGAACTTCTATGGTGGTCCCGGGCTTAAGTTTCACCGTGCGGGTCATGCTGATAGTTCACTTTCCAAAGGAAATTCACTAATAACAACACATAATAAAAAAATATGTACCCAACAAAACTCAACAGATTAAACTTATTTACAAACCAGGGTAAAATTGTTGTAAACTGCTTTTAATAAGTGTTCAAATGGATCTTCATTAAGGGATAAAACACGAAACGAATTTAAAATAACAACACATACTAACGAAACAAAATGTACCCAACAAAACAGATTAAACTTATTTATGTCACAAATCATACTTAACCCATTGAGGTAGTAATTTTATTCTACTTGCAGTAGCCTATAACCGGAATTGATTGGTGCTGCACTCTAGTAGCAAAATATGTAACTAATGACCGCGGGCGTCTACGGTTCTATCCGCTAGGGGCGCGGACTGACTGAAAAACCTTAATATCGTCGCCAGGCCTTTGGTCGTGTTAGCTGAGTTGGCTACGTCGTGGAAACACCTTGGCCAGGTGGTGATACGATGTTCGTGGGTTCGATTCCCGCACACAACAAAAACTGACCAGTTGTGCAACTCTCAGTGTGTTGGTGGGAGGGCCCAAGTAAAACAAACGGTAGCAGGCTTGCTTGGAAGTTGACGGGATCGGTTAATTCTTTGAGACTTGCACATGTTCAACACTGATTTTGCTTAAGTTTTACTTATGTCTACTGTGTGTATGCCAATGCGACTCTCTAAACTGAAAGAAAACAATATTTTAATTAAAATACGCCATTAATCAATTTAAAAAGACCAATTTTATACTCCAATTCACATATTAATAAAACTACAAGTAAGGAACGAGACCAGCTCGTATGTCTACGCCAATGTATTAAACTACGAAAATTATCACTTGTAGATTTCATTTTAGTTCACTTACCAAGGAAAGGAAATAACATTTAAACAAATAAAGTAAACAAATTATATTTCAAAACAGATGATTTAATACGGTCTAAATATTGTTGGAAATAGCGATAATAACCATTAATTCGATCGATAATAAATACTGAATTCCAATCGATATTTATAATCGATCGATATTTTCATTCGATAATATATCGTAGGTACGTCTGCGGAAATGTACCCAAATGTTTTACCCCCAAATCAATATAAACATGTTGTAGTACATTCAATTCCCTACATAGAAATACATACAAAAAACATGGAATACATAAAAAAATATACATATAAATATAAAACTCACCACTAAACCAACCAGATAAATAATCCAATTAGCCTATGACGCATCATCAGGAAAGTCGTTCACCTCAATATCACTGCCTATATCACCATAAAAATCGTCATCAATGTCACTAATACTTTCTTCCAGAGCACCCCGAATGTCACTACAATCCATTTTTGCGTAAATTCGGCTAAATAAATAACTAAAACACTCTCATACAACTGACAGCGGTCAAATAATAACACAGCACGCCATTTTAGACTGAGACTGGACATTGCATATTTCACATGTCATGTCATATTGCCAACAAAAACACAACACATCGAGACAGATATAGCAAGAAAGCCTGGAATCAGCTATTTACAATGATACCAAATACAATAAAGTTTTGAGCGAGCCAAACAAACTGACTTCGTAAACAGCTGCGCAGTTGCCGATTAGGAAAAAATTTTACGTACAGAAAAATTCCTTGGTGATGAAGCCAACATAAAACCGTGCTGCCAACGGCAAAACTAATTTAGTTTACATTTCTTCCTCTTCAAAAACACATATTATTTGACTAGTAACTAGAACATACACTGCATATAAACGTGATTTTCTGATCCGACCAATTTGGTCAGATAGGCCATTATACAAAAAAAAAAAAAAAAAAACACCTGTTTTCAGAAAATCATATAACCTGTCCAATCAATATTTCATTCTAAAAATCAATACCAACATGAAGCGCTACTCTTTAAGTTAGATGTGCATCAGTACCAACCGCATCTTCATGCTAGAAAAAATATCCGATCTGGGTAATTTCAAAAATATCGTGTTTTGCCATTGCCAGAGCGTCGGCTGCAGCAATAGCGTTGCGCCAAAACTTCATTCGATTTCTAATCGTCGTAACATTGTTATACAGCTGCTACACGGTTCATTTATGTAATAAAATGAAAGTTCAGAATGTGATCTTTCGAATGATATATATATTGATAACTTTTGAGTTTATTATTATTGGTTTATTAACGTTACAAAATTGTCAGTAAAATCCGACCAATTTGGTCAGTCGGCCACTGCTAGGGTTAACAGTTTTCAAACCACTATGATACCGTACATCAAAACTACAGATGAGAATATTTAAAACAAAATGAAAACAACCAAACCAAGACAAAAGCAGTGCTCTGCGGAGTTAGGTTGGGTTAGTCAATCACAGTTTATGTTCATTTAAGCTAACAAATCACCACAGAGTACTGAAAAAAACAACTATGTGATAGTGTATTGAAAACAATAACAATTCAATAGAAATATGGTTGGGTGCACTTCCGCCGTCAACAACTGAATGAAAATAATCAATATAAAATATATTGATATAAATATTTGATTATTAACGTTTCGCAATAACTACAAATAAATTAATTATAGGTACATTTAATAACTTGAAACTAAAAAAAATTAAACTACCTAACATGAAACATTTACATTTTTAATTTCCCGGGTATATATGCTTTTAGCTGCTTATAAAAAAATGCAGAAATGGATATTCCTCTTACAGTCTTAATTCTCTTTTATAGAGGTATTCTAAAGACATCATCTAATGGCCATCACTCTTAATGGTCATCTGTGATGTTGGATGATTTAAGCCAGTTTGTAATGATTTTCTAACAGACCTCTAAGATGATTCTATAGACTGGGTGATTTGTATCTTCATATCGTCATTACAAACTATGCATTTATGCCTAATTGATTTTGTAATTAAACAACAATTTTTCAAAACTATAGTATTTTCTTCATTATAACTTAACATTTTCTCAAAGAAATCAATAGGTTAATTAATTAATTAAAATTATCTTCCATTATCCAAAAAAAAATGGAATATAAATAAAATTTATGCCACATTTAATCGATTTAATACGATTTATTTATTTCGGAATATCAGAATATTAACATAAGTAGGCCTAACTTATATCGATATTTTGTATCGATTATTTCCATTCGATTGTTCCACCGGGCGTCTGCGGAAGTGCAACCATATGGATATTGGTGTATCAATCATGTAATTAAGTTAATCTGATATTTTATTTTATTGTTTTCGTGACATTATCATGCCGAACCCAGTAGGCCTAGGCCTACTTTTAAGGCCTAAGTAATTTACCCTAATTAAACAATAGGTAGACTTTCATAAGTACTTAGAACGAAATAAAAACATGAATGAAATTGTTTGATACCTACGGTATAACATTATTATTTAGGTTATTTGATTATAGTTTCGGTTACTTATTTAACTTACTAAGATTTCAGTTTAAGTTTAGGTGTCTTGAAATTTATCGAGGTTAACAAACTTTAATTCCACTGTTACATACCTACTTAAAGATGTATTGCTAACATTATCTTGTCATGTCATTGTCATGTTTGTTTATATCATTTGTATTTTAAGTTTGACTGAAAAACAAACATGACGTAATAACTAACATACACACAATCGATTAAAATCGCGACCTGATCTATATACCATATCAAACACTTTCATTCGGTTCTTTAAATCGTTCTGCTTATGAAAGTGTACCCAAAACAAGCAATAAACATTTATTACATTATTATGGTACCAAATGTACCCTTTTAACACGTTTAGTGCGGCAAACAAGTCAATTACCATTTGATTCCATGTTTACTAAAAAAAGTCACCGGTGGTGCCAGCCTGCACCACCGAAAGTGTTGAATTGTAGGGTTGTACCTGGGAAACTAATGCTCTCTAAAGTTATGTTAACTACTTCAGCCTACAAACACTAAACAGTATTGTTAATATCAAGCCAACTTAAATTCATTTTTCATATTTTTGGATTCCGAAACTACAGGTTTGAGGTTAGGTTGAATCTTAGACTAGGGATGGGTGATTTGACACTTCCCACCCCACCCATTGTCCTATCAAACGGCATTTAAATTTTAAATGAAAAATATTTTTGCGTTTTAAATAGTCGACTTGGCAATGTAGCCAGATCAACTCAATAGGTTGGTGAAAGAGGTTCAATGTTTGGTAAATTGTTTAATATTGAGTCTGCTGACAGTGACTACGAAGTAAAATTCTAATACTTCACCATGTTTAGCTGTAGGAAGCTGGATCTCTGTTGAAAAGCTAACTGAACTTTTAGTACATAATTTTAGCTATAATCTTATTCAATACTTACTTAAATAGTACATAAACAAACCAGTAACTATTGGAGAACCCAACGTAATCCACAAAAACTATTAAAAACCCATATTTATCACATAAAATTAAAATTAAGAACGACGTTTCCCTCTCTGAAAGACGCTAAAATCAATCATGGCAGTGTGAACTCTCGAAGGAAACTGATTGTTAAAATGTCCAATAACTCATTTAAAATATGTATATGGGTAAATTTAAAACTTGAAAATGTATGTAATTAAATTTAACTCGCAAATCTCACAGCTAGAAACAAATAAATCACCAGAAACTAGCAAACAAACTTGATCTCAGGTACTACTTTTTCAAATACTCTTGCGTAGCGATACTAAATAATAAACGCGGAGTAATGACCTCTTTGAGAAAATAAAATTTCAACTGGACTTCTTTCAACAAGAAATCCAATTTCGGTTCTGAATTGAATGAAAACATACTTCTTGGGTTTCTTTGAATTATTTTAGGTATATTACGATGTAATCAAAGCCATAATTTCTTATAAATATTGTCTATTAAAAAACTTGCGTTTTACATTTCAGTCACAGGTCTGGCTTTATTAAATACACAACAATTTTTATATCAATAAACCGAAATCAATAATTTAACACCTCTGCAAAATGAAATGAAAATGCAATGAAAGTTGGCAGTTAGGATACTAAAACATTCATTGAAGAGTCTAGTAATTTGTAAGTCTTGAGTTCCGCGCAGTTCAGTCCAAAAGGGACATACACTAAAATATAGGACACGTACACCACCTTACAAAATAATATAATATTGTCTTAAAATTGTAATTATTCTTATTTAAACTTAAAATGTTTAGGTGTATTTTATTAACTACTTTTTATTTAATAGTTTATTACTGTTTAATATCGAGAAAGTGTAGTACTGTATATCAATAGCAATTAGCAATTTTATTGTAGTCAAGTATACCTACAATTAAGTGGTATGCAAAATATAATGTTGTGTACCATAAAAGTTTTAATTGCACAATAATCTCAAAATGGCTCAAAAGATTTTTTGTATAAGTTTTGGCGCAAACGTTTTTGAGGAAAAATAATTTGTTTCAGTTATAAAGAATTTATCTCGCCTTTTAAAAGAAACCATGTTTTATAAATGCTTTTGTTCCTCATACAAGTGTGTTTATTTACCTTGCATTTAATGTTATGGGCTATGTTTTGGAGGGAAATTGTTCAGTTTATTTTAATCAGAGAATTTAAAATCAAACATTAACTTGTTAAAGTTATAATAATTTGTGTAGTAAAGCTGATGTTTAAAATAAATACTTATAGAAATATATTTAAAAACGTATTATTCATTAATTATATTAAATTTATGATTATTATCTTTATTTATTTATTATACATAATATTTATTGCAAGTGAACAATGATTGTGGTTTTCTAGAACCTATAATAAAAACTTATGTTTGGTTTGTTAAGTTTAGAGTTGTTATCAATATTCAACTGTATTAAACAGTCACAGTTGGGTAAATTATAAATCGATTGTGTACACGTAGTGGTTCAAATATTGTGTAAACAGTTGATTGTTCAACTACGGTTGTGATTGTCGTTTTTAGGGCTGTGGTTGGTTGTCAAACCACTGGATTAGGGTTTGTTGGATAACCGTTGGGTTTTTGTTGGTTGGGTTAACAGTTGGTTTATGGATGGTTGGATAACCGCTGGTTTATGGATGGTTGAGTAACCGTTGGGTTATGGATGGTTGGGTAATCGTTGGGTTATGGATGGTTGGGTAACAGTTGGGTTATGGATGGTTGGGTAACAGTTGGGTTATGGATGGTTGGGTAACAGTTGGGTTATGGATGGTTGGGTAATCGTTGGGTTATGGATGGTTGCGTAACAGTTGGGCTATGGTTGATTGGTTAACAGTATCTATGACGGATGGACCAATGTTGTATAATGGTTGGTTGCAGTACGGTTTAAAGAGGTGACATTTCAACCGTTGGCCAACTGTGGGACTCCACAATTTGCCAATGTTGGCCCAACCGTCCGTGCTACATGGGAAGTTATCTTTCCTGAAAAAATTACAGTGTAATATATTTGATTTTTAGATAAAAATAAATAAATATGTTCAGATTATATCTGCAGTCTTGGCAAAAGTAAAGACAATTTTTAAATTACTTTCTTGCAATTTAAAAAGGTCTTTTTTCTAAGGTCTGAACAAGGGAAGGTTGGAATTTCCTATACTCCGGATCTGATTTTTAATAAGGAGGGGAACCTTTTAGCACTACTGGTATACAAATAACAAAATTAATACATTTTTTAGCTGGCTATAACATTAGATTAAATAAACATAGAGAGGTCTAGTTTGCGGCATTAGATTTTGTTGTTTTAACCCTCTTTAAAATGATATACAACTTATAAGGGGTTGCTACTTAAAAAGTAAACGACACTACCCCCAGCAACCCCTATTTTAGGGGTGAGGGTTGAAATCTAATCACCTAAAAATTACTTTGACTTATACTAGTAACATTTACCAAAGATTATTTGAAAATGTACAGTCGTTCAAAAATTAAGAGAGGGGGACCTTTATGGGACACCTAGTGTTTTCTGTAGTTATATAGTAAGTTACTGTATCCATGAAGCCAAACCATACTAGGAATCCTAGGGCGTGATTTTGGGAATTCTGAATTTTGAGTCAGGAGAAGCACAGCGAACATATTAACTCTTTGAGCCCAAGCTGGTAAATATGGAGCAGTTGTATCCGCGTTGTTTTTAAATTTGTTTAACACTTTGGTTGCCTGATCATTTAAATTTTTAAAACAACATACATTCGGTGGACACACACATGCAATAAGGATAGGTAAAAAGTAAAAAAAACGCCTGTTCAGATGCGCACTTACAAGAATCCAACAATCCTGTCAGCTTTTACCTGAGCTGTCTAAGGTCCACCCTTCCCTCAACTCTGTCACAGACAGGTAAACTCTCCATGAGTTGCACAGAAAAATCATTGACCGAGGCAGGATTCGAACCCTTAATCTAAAAATGCTATTCTCTGTCCGGTAAGATAGCGCCAACCGCTCACCACTACTAAGATTAGCTGTTATATCAGACCATGTGTTGTTACAGGCTACGCACTTGACATATTAAGTCCGTTTCTGTATACCAGGTACACCAATCTTGGCCTCAGTGATTGTATCAGTTCAATAGCTTATGGGTCATTCTAAAAAAAACGGTCTATTATGATTAAGTTTTAAAAAAAAAAACAATACATATATTTTAACTACATAATCATTTATTTACACTGAGAAAAGTGTTTGGAAAATAATAGTGTATGTGGTTCAAATCTTTTATAATAATATTAATACTTTTTCTACTTTTTCCAATTTGCATATGAACGGAGGATACAGCCTGTAACGGAGGATACTTTTCAGCTAGGCAATGTGGTATACATTTTCTATTCTAAAGACAGTGTCACTTTAAAATCATTTATATTGAAGGAATAATACAACTGTAGAGAGATCAAATGCTTTACTGCAGTTTGGGGAAGTCAAATTTAACATTTTTAAACAAATGGTGGCCTCTCTTGTTAATTTGAGGCGGATTTAATATTTGTATAATATCCTTTAAATCTACATCTGTTTTATCCTCAATTGATGGGAATATAAACTTATCACCAACTGAGTGTTTAAGAAAAGACACTGTTGCTTCATCAGAACTGAGGTTCACTTCTTCAACAACAGCAATAAACTGTTGAGTCGTCTTTTTCCCCTTAACCTGTACTACTACGAAATCATTTGGGGACATGTCTTGTTTTGGGCGAAGGTCGTCAGGTTCATCATCCGAATCAGTGTACACCTCTTCAACATTTAGCTTCTTAGGCTTGCGTTTAGCTGAAAAAATCTGTTAAGGAAAACATCTAATTGATAGAAAAATAATAACAAGAGAACATGATTAGCCTAAATGTTGTCTTAAATTATCTTTGGTTAAGTTTAATGTTTTCAACATGATTCTTGAAAGCAACTAATAATTATTAGAATATGGTTGCTAGGCTACTAATTTTATCTTTGTTCAGAAAATGTAGGCTGTTATATCCAAAAAACAAATTACCTCCTGTACAACAATGTCCATGTTCAACGTACTTGTCATGTTTAAATTTATGTTCGTAGCTGGAACAAATTTTTACCTATCTGTATCGGAGAACTTTCGTTAATCACATTTCTTGTTTTTAGCTTCTTGATCAAAATATCAAAGTTTTCATGAGTCTTGCAAAGGCATGTGTCTCTATCTTTTGCTGAGGCGTAAAGAACCCAAAAGGGCCGATACAAACAGAATAAACTGTATGATACTTTCACTTCAGGAAAAGTTTTGATAAATTTATCATACAAGTTTTTCATCGTGTCATTCATGAATCGTTTCTGTTATTTTAGTTTGCCCCTAGTTATGGTTTCCTTTTTCCCCGCAGTTGACCTGCTGTTTTCATCTTGCAAGAAATATTCCTTAAAACTTTGTTTTAAGTTTGCTCTTTTTTCTTGAGCTTCGGATGTAATCAGTTTTGTTTTTTAGATAACGCGCCCATAACCATTCTCTTCGAAGTGAGTGATTTCATGGTTTCTACAAACCTATACTTTTTAATTATACCTCCTACCATTTTTGTAACAAAATCACGCCTTTTCTTAGAACACCTTTCCTTTTTGAAGCTTTCAGTAATTTGGTTTTCGATAACAGAACAAAAGAGCAACCTCTTTTTTATGGCGGGAGATACTCTTTGATTAACTAGTATGTGTTTTACAAGTTTTCGAGGGGTGTTTTTAGTCTGACTAAAGTTTGTTTGATTGGATAGACTGAACCGCTGCTTGTACTTTGATAACTTCTTTTCCATATTTTTTAGTTTCATTTCCAGGGACTTAATCTTTGATTTGAGCTGTGCCTGATGTTTCCTTCGCTTTTTCTTACCACTTTCTTTTCTTTTATCACAAGAATCTCTGTCTCTTTGTTGATGCTGTATATCTTCAGCCTGAGCTGCTGGTGGGCTTGCTGGAGGTGACATAATTCCAAATCTGAAACATCTTGTACATATTTTGTATGAGCCCTGTATTTTCTTGTTTTCTCTCTCTCTACGTTTTTCTTAACTTTCTTCTTTCGCGCTCACTCATCTGACTACTTGCCTTCTTAATTTTCCTTCTTCTACTCTTCTTTTATATCGCTCTCTTTCCCTACGCTTGTTTTCCTCATGTAGTTGAGGATCCGACTTAATTCTGTTTCTGTGGTTCCGCATTCTATCTCGAGCAGAAGTCTGGCTTTTCACTTTTGCCATGTTTACTGAAACAGAGAAAACAAAACCATGACCAAACTTATAGCACAGGCTATTATTTTTGCGCTGAAAACATTACCATATTATAACATATTTTATAGAATAGGCAAAATAATATTTATATACATATCGCAAGAAATTAGGCTAAAGGCTACATATTATACAACATATTTTGAATTCAATATTGTTTTAATATCTCTAGGCTACCAAGTCTTTTTGTTTGGCCAAGTAATTAGGACAGAACATTGTAATAGTGTTTTGATTAATGTAGCCTAAATGGATAGGCCTAATATGAATAATCAAAACGGATAACCAAACTGTGCATTATCGACCTGTTTCGAAAATGGCCACGTTTAAATTTGAAATAATTGGAACCTTTTGTACAAAAAACTTTTATGATTTTGAATGTAGCCTTCACTAAATTTTAAATATAACTTATAAATGTATAGCTGTGTTTAATATCACTTGAAACAACAAGCAATGTGTGAGATTATTTCATTAAGCTGGTTTAATCTTAAGAGATTAAAAAAATGTAACCTCCGTTACGTTTTCTGTATCCTCCGTCACAAACGAATTGTAACGGAGGATACCGTAACGGAGTATACAACACATGGTGTTTTAAACAATAGTCTCTTAAATTTTGAGGTTATGTTTACAAACATTTGAATAAATAAATGTCCCTATTAATGCAATTATCTAGTACATCACAAATAATTATGAAGACAGTTTCTTACCTTTGTTTTTTATGAACGGTGGATACAGGAAGTATGTGACGGTGGAGTAAAAACTAACTAAGAACTGTTCAAAAACATTTTAGAACACATTACAGAGAAGACACTTTCAAAAGCTATGAGAACAATTATTTCATGTCTGCTGTTCCACAGACATCAGAACCAGTTTCCATTTTTTCAACTGTATTTTACTCATGTAACCTGTTTAGCACGGAGGATACAGAAAATCCGGTGACAAAATAAAAATTATATGTAACAAAATATTTGAACAGCTAAAATTTACGTTCATGTTAATTTGAAAAGTCAAGAATACGTTTGTAACTAAAGGAGTAATAACTACTTATAATGGTCAAGTTTTAAGCTTAAAAATAAATATTTAAACTCTGAACTCAGGATGGTGACGCGTAACGGAGGTATACATGTATACCTCCGTTCATCATTAAAAACACTTTAAATACTAGAAATATGCAATGAAACATTCCTAGTTATGTTTTTAAACAAATATAAATCTTAATAAACCAAAAATAATTTTAGTTTAAAATGCAATAATCTGTTTAATTGTACCGTGACATCAATAGCTCATTTTTTCTGGAATGACCCTTATACTGTAACTAACCATGTTTTTAGGTAGCAGATTCAAATGGTTGATCGGCACACTGACAGTGTTGAATTTATACTCCATAGATACCAAACATTTTAAGCAGAAAACTTAATATGATTAGAAATGCATGACTTCATGATTAGAAAATTATGTCTCAAATAAAAGGTCTTTTAAAGACAAAAAGGAGGTCTGTCAGGAGACTCTTTAATCAATCAAGCATGGACTGGCAGAAGTACCATCGAGCTCTAATAGACTATGGTAAAGGTAATAAAATATCTCCGTCGCAGCAAACCTGCGTACTCAGCGAATTTCCATTAAATATATATATGTTTTAAAAACACATTAAGCCACTTACCAGGATGCATAAGAAATATATTCATAAATAAGCGATATTTAAAATATTATTATGCTCCATAAGAATAACATTGGGCATGAGTATGCAGGTTTGCTGCAACAAGGAACACAAAATGGGTTTTATGCAAATATCAATAGAACTCATCTAAGTGAAGTCACATACCAGTACATATACCATTTGTTGTTCATAAATAAGCGAGATATAACATTTTTATTTTTCTACATAAGAAAAACCTTAGACAACGTACTGTGTTTAGCACTTTCAATTTCTCAGTAACCAATTGACGTAGAGCAATGATCAAAATACCTAATTGTTTGTTTTTAAAGCTGAATTTCACTGTATAAATTGTATTTAAATAAAAATTACACGTGAAAACCCCCCAAAAAAAACATTTTTGGGGTACAACACCCCCCCAAGTCCCCCCTTCGAATGGTGCGATTAGTCTGGTTTTCAAACTCGTTCAAATAAATGGTACTTTACACATTCGTACCAAATTTCACTAGGATCGGACCTTTTTTACGAGAATTATCGTGCTTACGGACATATATGTGTATATATATATATATATATACATATATATATATATATATATACATATATATATATATATATATACATATATACAAATTTGAACAAATGATGTTTTTGGCATCTGGGCCCAATAAGCACAGTAAGCAAGCCTATGGGTGGTTTTACTGCAACAACAGAGGAAATACTGAACCTCCTCCTTGAGTCGCACTTCCCTGGCTGTCTGGTCATAGGGCCCATATCTGTTGTAGGTGGATAGACCGCATGCTTCCCGGCAGAAACATTCAGTCAACAATCCTGAACGTGACCCAGGAAATCACAGCCACAAGGGGCTGCTCCCAGGGAGGAGTTCTCTCACCCCTTTTATAGAGCCTGGTGGGGGACAGCCTCCTTGTCACCTTGGATCAGGGTCATTATCATGTTCAAGGCTATGCAGACAACATATATAGCTCAAGTTGTTCAGGGGAAGTTACCTGAAACGCTCACAGACATCATGATTGAGGGGCTAAGACCAGCGACCAAAGAATAACATAGACTGGCAATCCCTATCCACTATACATTACTGTAGTTGAAGCCAGTCCTCCACCACTCAGAGGCTTAAACGGCTCAGCCACTGGCCGCTACTGGCACAAGTTTTAATTCGCCGCGTCTCATTACAACCGTCTAAACGTACAGTTAGAGCTAAGATAAAATCTTGGTTTTTTTTGGAATTGAATAAAACAGTATGTCAACAGCAATGGGTTAAGTTGGAGTAAAAAAGAAAATATTTTAATGACTTAAAAAATTAAAACTAAGGAGATCAAGTTTTTGTTTTGAATTTAGACAAGAAAAAGTTGATCTGTGAGGATTTTTTAGCGAATTTCCCCTATAGGGAAGAAGCTATTACCGTAGTCGGCATGGTAAGACCTAGGCCCGGGACCATGATAACTTTACGTTTTGAGGTCCCCAGACCCCAAAAACACCATTCGTTCGAAACTGTATATATATGTGTGTCCAAGAGCACGATAACTCTCGTAAAAATGATCCGATTTTGATGAAATTTGGTAGAAACGTGTAAAACAACATTTATGACTTTAAGTTCGAAAACCAGCCAGATCGCTCTATCCAAAGGGGTATTTTGGGGGGTTTTGTACCCTAAAAATGGGTTTTTTGAATTTTTCACATACAATTTTTGAAATATTCAAATTTTAGTTTTCACTATTGGATTCAGCTTAAAAAACACACACAATTTGGTATTTTGATCATTTCTCTACGTCAATTGGTTACCGAAATATTGAAAGTGCTAAACACAGTACGTTGTCTATTGTTATTCTTATGGAAGAAAAATTTTATATCTCGCTTATTTATGAACGTATACTGACGAAACTTGGTATATGGCTTCATCTGGTTGTGGTCTATTGATATTTGCTCAAAAAAATAATTTGTTGCCAAAGGATCCCGTAGTAGCAAACCTGCGTACTCATCCCCATGTTATTCTTATGGATAATAATTAAATGCTATGTCTCCCTTAATTATGAACATAAATTAATAAAAATTGGTATATGACTTCATCTACTTCAGTTATATTGATATTAGCATAAAAACCCATTTTTTGTGTTCCTTGTTGCAGCAAACCTTATGGATTCTTATGGAGAATAATTAAAATTGTATGTATCGCTTATTTGTGAATGTATTTTTATGAAACTTGATAAGTGGCTTGATGTATTATTAAGACATTTATATCTCCATTGGAAATTCGCTGAGTATGCAGGTTTGCTGCGACGGGGGTATTTATTATTTGGTCAGGCAAGTTTTGTCAGTGAGAAAGTTTTCGGAAAATACATGATAAATACATTTTATTCTTCATATTTTTTCTTAAAATGCTTAGTTTAGCCTGCAGGCAGCCTCAAAGTTAGGAATAATCTGAATCAAACTTCATACTCGTATATTTCTTATGAGAAATGTTATTCATGTGAGAAAGGCAAGTTATTGAACAAATGTTATTCACTGAGGGTAATGAGGCAAATAATAAGCATTAAATTAAATCTGTTGGTACAGGGATAATCTTGAATTAAAGACAGCACCGGGAGAGCACTGGGACAGCGCCAGCGAGGGCAACGCTCGGTAGTGGACGATTCACGTGGATTCATCCCCACCACTCAGGGGCTTCAAACCAATTGCCAGTCTATATGTTATTCTTTGGTCGCTGACTAAGACTCATCAAAGAGTTGAGTAACTGGAAAGGCCTTCGTGACAATCCCTCAAAAACATTACATTCACTCGCAAGAGGAAAGGCCCATTCAGCAAATGACAGTGGCGGGTGGCGAAGGAATTCTAAAGTTAGCAAAGATTGCATGCTTTTGCACTACGGGTGATTTTTTAAGTACGCCCTCAGCAGCCTTGGAGGTAGTGTTGGGATTACTGCCTCTCAGCCTCTTCATTTTGATAAAGGCGAGGTAGGCGGCACACTGACTAAAAATCACAGATAACTGGAGAGAAATCCTTCATGGTGTTGGACTTTCTCTCGTCACAGATCAATTCATGGAAACTCAGTTTTAGACATGAGGCCGGACTTAATAATAATAATAATATTTATTCCGTGTCAATGATTTACAAAATATTGGAATTTACAATGAGAGAAATTGTCTAAGTTAGATAAGAAACCGTACTAACTCTTCTCAGAATGGCCGGCCTGGGATAAAACCCAAGACCTCCAGAATATGAGGTGCAATAATCGCTACCTCACTCGGTTACAATTTTTTTTAATTGTTTACATTACATTTTTTACATTTTAATATTGAAAATGAGAAGATTAAATAAACAACATATTATATTGTGTAATCTTATTTACATATATATAAATATATATTATTTTTGTTTGACTTCTCACAAAATTGTTTTCTTGAAAAGTCTTACATATAAATTAACAGTTTATTCTTCAAAAATGATTTTAATAATAAACTAATATCCACTAAGATATCCTAATATCCACTAAGACAGTTTTTTTGAAAGATTTGTTAACTTGCACTCAAACACTTTGTATTTGTTTGTTTTTTTTTTGTAAAAAAATCTTATTTAATGAATTTAAAGAAAAATATTTATTCTTCTTAATCTTCTTCCCAAAGATTTTTAACTGTTGACTTATAATTTTCAAACCTGTTATTTTTTGTTCTTTTATTTTATTTTTGCTACCTTGTAATCTTATCTTATTCTTATACTTATTTAATAGGAGAGCAGGTTTTTTGTGACAATCACTCCTCCTACACTACTGAACATGTTTTTGGTGTCACTGGAAAGAGCCTAACGTGAAGTTGTGCATGAAACTTTTTTTATAGAGAAATAATTTGTGAGTGAGGCCCTGGGGCCCCTTAAAGTTGAGTTTTTTCCCATAAGCTTAACATTGGGAAATAACAATAAATTTAAGCAATCAGCTGGATAGAGTAAACACAGTTAATCAGCAGGCCATGTTGGCTTTGGAACGGTAACACAATATTTATATGCGAATGTCAGTATAATATTACGTTTTGATCGCGAGCGAAGCCGCGACAGGCTACTATAGTTTATCTTCACCATCTTTTTATAAACTTGTATTTTGTCTTCTGTATTATTCCATCCTTTCTTCATACTCGTTCTCTTCATACTCCATTAATTTAGAGATTAAAATTTGAGTTGATTTTATGATCTGACTATGGATTTGATATATTGTTTATTTTATTTATAAGTGTTCTTTCCTTCCTTGTTTATTTGTAAACTTTACTTTTTTGTAATGTTTGTTTTTTTAATTGAAAAAATTGTAGCACAATAAACATTGTTTTACTACTGCATGTGAAGAAATTAATTATGTATAGTTTTTTAAGGAATCAAATGACATCTGAGATTTCATATTTATAGTGCTAATAAAATTTAAAAAATTATAAATACTCTCTACTCCTAAGGGTTGCAGAGTTTCGGGTCTCTGATAACTGAGTAGCTTTTCACACATTCATACTCGGAACTAATATGAAAACGATGATCCTGAATGGCCCAAGAGCTGGATGGTCTGGTACACAGATGGCTCAAAAATTGGAACCGACACAGTTTTTGGAATGTACAGGAAGAGACTAAGGACCTGCATTGCCTTGGCACTATACAACCCTCCAGGCAGGGATTTTCGCCATCCTTACCTGCGCACAGAGGTGTCTAGAGAAGGGTCTTATCAAGAGACACATCCTCGTCAGTGGTGTAGTGGAGCAGGAACGCATGGGAACTGCATTGCCACACTAGTTTTCCATAATTTAATATCACAATAATTTGCTTTTCTGACAATTTTAATAAAAACATTTAGCGTTCCCACACTGGACAATTTACAGCTACACCACTGATCCTCATACACTCTGATATCCAGGCGGTGCTTAGTACATTCTTAATACATTATGGAATTTTCAAAATGTGTTTCAAATTATATTCCTTTATGAAATTATTGATTTATAATGATTTCAACTGTGTATTCGAATGAATTCATTCAAAATTATTCAACTGCTTTTCTGACCAACTGTAGCTTAACTCTGATTTTATACCCGTGGTCGAGGCATAGAGTTAATTCAAATTCAGTAATCTTTATTCATCAAAATATATATCATATACAATTGAATAGTGGCAATACAATTTTTGTAACTTAAGCTAAGAATCTTTACAATTTTGTGAACAACTAATAAGTACTAAAAATAAAATACTAAACATTAGTATTTTTGTTTATTTTACAGAAAAAATACGTAAATTCAAACTCCAAAATTCAGGGTAGATGGAAAGTACTCTTCTAAAGAGTACTAAGAAATCTTTAAGTACTTTTAGCGAATTTCCCCTATAGGGAAGAAGCTATTACCGTAGGTCTCATGGTAAGACTTAAACACGAGACCATGATAACTTTTCATTTTGAGGTCCCCAGATGCCAAAAAAACCATTTGTTCAAATTTTTATATATGTATATATATGTGTCCGTAAGCACGATAACTCTCGTAAAAAAAGTCCAATCTTCATGAAATTTGGTACAAATGTGTAAAGTACCATTTATTTGAACGAATTCGAAAACCAGATGAATCGCACCATCCGAAGGGGGGTTTGGGGGGGTTTTGTACCCCAAAAATGTGTTTTTTGGGGTTTTCACATGTAATTTTTATTTAAATTAAATTTTAATTTTTACCATTGAATTTAACTTAAAAAAAACAAATAATTTGGTATTTTGATCATTGCTCTACGTCAATTGGTTACCGAGATATTGAAAGTGCTAAACACAATACGTTGTCTAATGTTATTCTTATGGAGAAAAAGAAAAATTGTATATCTCGCTTATTTATGAACATAAACTGACGAAATTTGGTATATGGCTTCATCTGGTTGTGGTTTATTGTTGTTTGCACAAAAAAACAATTTTTCGCCTATGGTTCCTGTAGCAGCAAACCTAGGTACTCGGTCCCCATGTTATTCTTATGGAAAATACTTAAAATGTTATATATCGCTTATTTATGAATGTATATGGATGAAACTTGGTATGTGACTTCACATACATGAGTTCTATTGATATTTGCATAAAAACCCATTATTTTGTGTGCCTTGTTGCAGCAAACCTGCGTACTCATCCCCAATGTTATTCTTATTGGGATTAATTAATATTTTAAATATCGCTTGTTTGTGAATATATTTATTATGAATCCTGTTAAGTGTTTTAACACATTCGCTACCAGCCGCCGCATATATGCGGTGGCCGGGTCACTCTGACAGCCCACGAAAAAAATCATAAACTTCCCTGTAGACTGGTCCTAGTCCTAGCTACAGACCAAGCGCCGCATAAGGCGGATTATCCTATAGACCGTGCCTAAACCATCTAACCTTTAAAATAGACCGTTGCGAAGAAATTTCTCATTTAGTATCAAGAAACCAACGCCGCAGTTCTGCGGCGGCAGTCTATTTTAATAAACCCAGCCGTCGCAGATCTGCGGCGTTGGGCTATGAGTAGGCCACGCCCGCCGCAAAATTGTGGCGGCAGTCTGTGGTTACGATTTTTTTTAACATTGTGGTAGCGAACGTGTTAATGTGTTATGTTATATATTCATTGGAAATTCGCTGAGTATGCAGTTTTGCTGCGACGAGGGTATTTTAAATTTATTTGTGTTTGTAATATTTTTAATTTTGTTTGGTAGATGTTTTAGAAATTTCCTTCTCATATACATGGGCTTTTTCTCATAGAATTTTAAGCTATGGCGGGATTTATTCATATATTTTTTGTGTCTTGTATTGTAAGAGTGGGATTTTTCATTTAAATCAAAGATTGACTATATAATAATTTGTAATAATTTTGGTTTTAATAAAATAGGTAGCGTTCTATTACGTATAAGAATAAAATAATCTTATTACTTTAAACTAATTTGTTTAGTTATTTTGAAGAAAACATAATTATGTTAAATATAACTGTTGGGTTGGTTTCCAAACCAGAAATAATTAGATAATTTCAAATTCGCCATTCGAGTGTAAACTCATGAATTTGATAAAATGTCAAAAGGTTACAACTAACAAAACATTTGCTACATTGTGCTATTGTGTGACATTGTGCTACATCAATGACACAGGCAATACAAGCTTTAACAAGCTTACCTCAAAATAATCTCTGTTTTTATGCTGACGATACGAATCTTAGGGTGTCGGCTGGTACACTCCAAGAAGTTGAGATCTTGAGTTTTGTTGAGCTTGAAAATATTGGAGGTTTCTTGGAGCGGAATAAATTAAAACTTAATGCCAAAAAAAACAACTGCATAGTATTCAAAACACATCAAAACAAACAGATAATTGATCCAATTATAATTTACAATGAACAACAAATTCAAAATAAAAATAGCACAAAGTTTCTAGGTCTAATCATAGATCAAAATTTAAGCTGGAATGCACATGTAGATAAAGTATTGGCAAAGTTAAGTTCGGGAATCTATTCATTATCTAGAATGTCATTATTTTGTAATCAAAAAACATTAAAAAATATGTATTTTGCAAATATTCATTCTCATTTACTGTATGGCTTATGCCTTTATGGTTCAACCACAAAATCAAATATGGATAGCATACTAAAACTACAATACCCCCGTAGCAGCAAACCTGCAAACTCAGCGAATTTCCAATGCATATTAATTTATCTTAATACCACATAAAGCCACATACCAAGTTTCATCAATATACATTCATAAATAAACGATTTATGACATTTTAATTATTCTCCATAAGAATAACATGGCGGCTGAGTATGCAGGTTTGCTGAAATAAGGAACACTAAAAATGGGCTTTTTATACAAATATCATTATAACTCAACTAGGTAAAGCCACATACCAAGTTCTATTAATTTATGTTCATAATTAAAGGAGATAACACGTTAATTATACTCCATAAGAATAACATGGGGCTGAGTATGCAGGTTTGCTGCTACGGGAACTATCGAGCAAAAAATGGATTTTTGTGCAAATATCAATAGACCACAATGAAATGAAGCAATATACCAAGTTTCGTCAGGATAAGTTGATAAATAAGCGAGATATACAATTTTTCTTATCCTCCATAAGAATAACATTGGACAACGTACTGTGTTTAGCACTTTCAATATCTCAGTAACCAATTGACGTAGAGCAATGATTAAAACATCAAATTGTGCGTCTTTTTAAGCTGATTCCAATGGGAAAAAATAAAATTTTATTTTTTCAAAGATTGTATGTAAAAAACTCAAAAAACCCATTTTTGGGGTACAAAACCCCCCCAAAATACCCCTTCGGATAGTTCGATCCGTCTGGTTTTCGAACTTAAAGTCATAAATGCTGCTTTACACGTTTGTACCAAATTTCATCAAAATCGGACCTTTTTACGAGAGTTATCGCACCCACGGACACATATATATATATATACAGTTTCGAACGAATGGTGTTTTTGGGGTCTGGGGACCTCAAAACGAAAAGTTGTCATGGTCCCGGGCCTAGGTCTTACCATGCCGACTTCGGTAATAGCTTCTTCCCTATAGGGGAAATTCGCTAAAAAAGGGCTGTAAGAATAATAATGAAATTAAAATATTATGAAACAGCAAAAGACAAATTTAAAGAATTAGGGATTTTAACAGTTTATGGACAATATATCTTAGATACATCCATCATTGCAAAAAATTATTCAGAAAACTCAGACCTTAAAAGCCACCCATATAATACCAGACATAAAAAATGTATTACTTCAATGCAACATAAATTAACATTTTATGAAAAAAAAACGACTTACACAGGACTAAAATGTTTAAAGCATTTACCAAATGACATTAAAAATGAGGAAAACATTGCTAAATTTAAAAATAAATTTAAAAAATACCTGTTAGAAAAAGCCATTTATTCCCTCGAGGAATTCTTTTCCACCACCCCCTAGACTTTATTGTTATAGTTTGCTTTCTCAAAACATATTTTGTTTTCTCCTTGTTTAATATTTCGATATATGTAAAAGCAAGTGCTTTCCCTTTTCTTTAGGATAATAGTTTAGTTTGTAGTATTAGTGACGCCATTCAATGTGCATGAATATGTACTTAACGAATAAAGATTATTTTGATTTGATTTGAATTGAAAACATTCTGAATGGTGTGCATCTCGTAATCATACACTACTAGTGAGGTACATTCGTCAAAGAGTTTCAAATAGGTTAAGAACATTTCATAGACTGAAATGCCAAACTCAAGTTGATAAAATCACAGAGAAACGAATCTTCCTTTGTCAGTGATAAAATTCACGGTTTCTCCAATAATTTATTATGCCTTTGCATCTTTTGAGGAATGTTTGGCACTACTAGGTAGTAAAATACTTTTGATGAGATTACAAAACTGAGCACTGCGGTTTGTATATAATTTTAAGAAATTTAAAAACATTACTAAAAATATTGCGAGCAGGCTAAGGTCCACGCCTTTAAGAAGTAGCATTTCCTTCGAACCATATCAATCGTGCATAAAACAATTGTCATCAAATGTTCCTCCTTACTTGAAGAGCAGTGGCGGATTCAAGCAATTGCCGCCTAAGGGCTATTAGGAAATCTGCCGCCCCCCCTTTGTTCTTTCACCGCCCAGGTTTACCCACATGTTATATATCTTGTTTGGTTATTTTGTGACAGAATCTAAAAAAAATACGAATTAACTGAATGAATAAGTTAAAGAAATTTCTGTTATTTCCTAGTTGAAAAACAGTAAAAAATATATAATTGACTTTATTCACATTAACGCAGTTTAATATTCAACTAGCAAACCATATGTTTGTATTTTTAATCCCAGCTGTTCTGCTTCCTTTGTTTTGATTTGCTGCCCAGTGTTATTTAAATGGGCCAAAACCGTACTTTGAGGGCTTCCCAATGGTTTCTGGTTCCACGCACTGACTTGAGACCCCCAAAAGGCACATCTAGACGTTAAGGGCTTTCAAACGACACGTAAATCATCAAAATCGACCCAGTAGTTTGGCCATAATATTCTATACAAAAATCGCCTTATTCTTTTAATATAATGATGATATAGCATATGCAATGACAATCAGCCCTAGAGACAAATGTTGGTGTTAAAAGCAGTGAACCAGTGCTACTTTTAATAACAAGAAAATCCTTCAAAAAAGGCCTAAAAATCCCTTCTTATACTTCGTCAAAACATTAATTTTTACACCAGCGCATTGACTACTGAAAATTATAATAAATAACCGATAATAAGATATAATTACACTGTAGCCTTAAAATTCGTAATTCGGACCATTAGCCTCAAAATTCTGACTATTTTAATCCTGAATTAGCGCTTTTCAATACAGTTTTTTAGTCATTTTGTAATTTATACTTTTATACAAAGAATTGTTTATAAGTTTTAGACTATCAAAATATAAAATTAATTGATGTAGGCCTAATCTTCATAAAACTCTACACTTCAAACACTTCTTCTAGTTTCATCTCATTATGTTATAGATCCAAAGAATTGAAATATAATACCTTCAGGAAGGAGTCACTACTCTCTGACAAATAACCTTCAAAAAACGTGCCGTCATATTTGGTATTTTGTCCTGTTGTGGTGTCAACTTGTTGGTTGGACGGTGTCATTCGATTTACAAGGCGGCTTGTTTTCAACACTATTTCCAAAGCCATATTGAAAGGGTGTTTTCATTTAACTCAAATCATACCTTTCAAATAATCTCTTCACAAATTACATTAGTCTTTGGTCAGATGTTTTGTTAAAAAAATATATTCCAGAATGAACGATTATGTGTGGTAGCCTTTGATGGTAAATATGCGTTGGCTGAAATAACTTTCTTTGTTACCTAGAGTTTGAAAATGAATCGTCAATATCTTTGTAGTCTAAATTTTGTTATTGTCATCTCAAATTCGATTGTTGCAACATTTCTCAGCCGTGTGCCTTAGTCATTATTGATATTGTGTAAAAAATAATTTTAATGCTATGCGAATGTACGGGTAAACTTGGAAGTCCATGAGTTGGACGTAGTCATAGTGGCGCAGTGCCTGATGTAGTTTGTGGCTTGCCGCCCTTTCTCTGTAGCGTAATCGTCTTGTCGCTAGTACGGATGAATGACAAATGCATTATGACTGTTTTGGGGAACTGCAGTGTGAGGGACAGCAAGCGTAATACATTAGTTTCTGATTACTTTCTTTACCTTTAAAAGGGCGGCACAGCGTCATTGTTATCCGTTTTCGTCAAATTGTTCCCGTTTCAACATTTATTTTGAAAACAACTTATTAATTTTCTGTAAATTTGCCGCCCTGGGCTACAGCCCCTATAGCCCCCCCTAAATCCGCCACTGTTGAAGAGGAAGCTAATGCCACGCAATATGGTTAGGAAATGCTGCTGTACCCTGCAGGATGCCTTTCCTGAAATGCTAAGAGTGCGGCGTCAGGAAAAAAAGGAACCCCAAACCCATAATGCCCTTCCGGCAAGGTTTAAATCATTGGAATAAAAATCATTTAAGGTAGAGTTAAAATTAATAGTTGAGCTAAGCGCATTTTTGTTTTGTAACTATTGTATTTATATTTGATTATTTTGTCTGGCAGCCGAGCTTCGCTCAGAAGAAAATCACATTTTGAAACTTAACTACCAGTTACTTTGACAGGTCACACTGGTTCTTTTGATCAGCTTTTATGATTAATTTTTTACAGTTTTACCAGTGATCACAAATAAGACCATATTATGGAATGTCACTAAATTTAAACCTTCAAAACGCACAATGATAAACACTTAAACAAAATCCATTTCCCAGAAAGAATGGGGTTTTCCTGGGATCTAGGGTTTTACCAATTGATTTCCGAGGCCCAAAAACCCATATTTTCATAGTTTAATCCGTCTGTGCGGGATCATTAGATCCATTTTTTGCTCGTTTAAAAGTTTATAAGTAGGATAATCAAAATCGATCAATAACAAACTTTTATTCATTCACAAAACAAAAAATAATAATTTACATTACAATAATTTTACAATGGTTTTATGTTGATGTTTCAATTCAATACCTAATCCCGAGCTTACTATAGGCCAATCCCGGGATCCTGGGATTATCGTAATTCATTTACGTTAGAAAGCTAAAAATAGTAATGGCCTTGGAATAGTTCATGCTAATAATCTACTTGTTTTTGGTAAACAGCAATTCGAATAATGTCTTGTAGCTCATTTAATACAAAATGCTGGGCAAATATATTTTTATGAAATTAGTTTATATTTCTGTCAATAAGATTAATTATAAAATAACCAGTGATCAGATTTGAATTTACCTCAGTGGTTTCTGATTTGAATTTGTAGATGTAGTGCATAATATACATATGTCACATAATACTATAATTGCAATGCATAATGCAATTATACAAAAAACCATATAACCAAAAAACTATAGTTGGTTTTCTGTATACAAAAAACCAACTAGATGAGTATAATTTAATGAGTGTATAAAAGATGCATTCATTTTCTACTGGTATACAATTGCAAAGCGTAATTAAATCTATTACTAAGCAATAACTACACTATAAATTTATAATTAAATCTATATTTATCAGTAAGAAGAGTGTTTTCAAGAAATTAACTATATACAGTACTGTATTTATTAAGTTTGCAACATAGTGATACATTATTTAAAATAGATGAGGGTGGGTAAACATAAAATATATTGGAAATTGTATTTTTTACAGATTTTTAATGTTGGGCCTGACAGCCATCAGTTTCAGATTTTTAAAAATACAAAATAATTACCAAAATCCCAAATCCCGGGACTGAAATCCCTATAGTATTATGGCATTAAAAACACAATTTTTTACAATTCCAAATAAATTATCAACCCTTTGGGATTTTTAAATGTATTAATTGATTAATAAATGTATTAATGATGACATTTTATTTGTTGCAATATTTAAGCTCATCAACTAAGAAACAATATACATTATAAGCATCACTATAAATATGGATATACTCAATCTAAATATAGCCTTCTGATTAGCCGTAGCTTCTAACTAACTTGTATTGTGTTGTATTGTATAATGGTTATGTCGATGTTGTGAAACAAATGTGAGAAGTCGTACACTTCCAAAGTGCTTTCACTAGGTTTTTTATGTTGTGAGTGTGGAAAAAAACTTGTACTTACACCTGACATGAATTGTAATGGACTCAGTTTAGTTTTGATTTTCAAGGTCAATATTACTTGAATAACTGAATTTAAAACAAAAAGTGCATTATTATATAGTATTTGTTCTTTTTTCATAAGCCTCGCTGAAATGGTATTTAAAATAGTGATGTTAGTATTTTTTGAATTAGTACATAACAGCTGTTTTGCTTACACTTCTTATTTTGAAGACTTTGAAGAAGCAATTCATGACCCAGATTATGTCGATAAATCATTAATTTTAAAAGAAATTATCAATGCTGAAAAGACAATATTTATTGCAGCACCTGTAGGTTTTGGCAAGACTTTTAATTTAATACTAATGAAAAAATTTCTATCAGTCGATCAATTGAATGGAGAAAGGCTTTTCAACCACACAAAAATTTTCCAAGACGCTAATTTCACAAAAAATGAAATGGGAAATTATGCAGTGATTTATTGCAATTTTCAACAAAAATTTCCAGTATATGATTATCAATCGATGTTAAATGCCTTTCGAGAAGTACTCTTTCGAACTTTTGCTCTTTACCCTTACCTCGTAAAAAGTAAAAAAATATCAAGTTACGACAAAAAAATGATTACTTTCTATACAGGAGTGAAGAAACATTTGACTGTAAAACCAATACATATCTTGAGAGGACTTCATTTTTTATCAAAACTTTTAAAAACTTATCATGAAAAAGAAGTGATACTGTTGATTGACGGATATGATACATTTATTTTAAACAGTATTTTCAGTAAGGATCTAGAATATAAGTACACTTTAGGCTTTCATAATGCGTTTTTCAGTACAACACTACATGAAAACGAATACTTGAGTCGATCAATATTTGTAGGAACCACGTGTATGTCGATGAAATCGCTTGTCCAATTGCAGGAATATGAATGTGTAAGATTCCTCAAAAATGAAAAATTCTCTCCTTTTTTTGGAATAACTGATCATGAACTCGATGAACTTTTGGCGAAGAAAGAGTATAACAAATATTCAAAAATGAAGAGTGAAATTAAACATTGGTATAACGGCTATCAAAGTCCTGACCTCAAGACACAAGTGTACAACACGAGGTCGACATTAAGTTTCTTCCTTACAGGCCAACTCAAGAGTTATTGGGCTGATCGAAGGGCTATAAAACCTATTAAATATTTACTAATAGAACCAGTGGCACTAGGACTTCTCAACGATTCTCTCTCGTACAGACCTGTAGAGATAAATAGCACTGACTCCATCAAGCCACACCACATCAAAGGTATAAAGAGCTTTGCTGAAAACGAACTCTGGGATGAAAATTACGGAGATGTGTTCATACAATTCCTAATGGAGAAAGGTTACTTCACGAATGTGCAAAAGTGTTACAAGTGCAATGACACCGAGAGAGTGATATTGGGAATTCCGAATGCCGAAATAGGATCTGAGTTCAAAAAAATGGTTACCTCTTTTCTTACGGATCCTGAAGAAATATTAAAACGACTGAAAGAAGCTGTGCACGAACTTTCATATTCCGAGAGACAAAATACCGATAAACAATCAGCATATAAAGTACCATTTTCTAAAAGAAATAGGGGAAACCCTAGGAAAAAAAGAATTGGTAAATACTGAGAAGAGTTATATGTTTACTAAAACGAATCTAAACTGAGATCTTTTTTTATTTAGTTAAATACATATTTGATACAAAATATGCATTGAATCTTGAAAATAACTCAACCAGTAAATTATATATAGTAATATTCAGCTCTAACAAACTTCTTATTCCTCTCTAATAAAACACTTGGACATAACTATAGAACTGGTCAATAAAGTGATGAAAGCTTCAATTTAACGCTTTTGCTACCAAACGCTGCATATTTAAGTCGCTAAGTCCATTCCTGTGGATTATCTCAAAAATATAAACAGTTACTCAGAGGCTATATGTCTGTGGTGAGTATGTGTGACACTCACCACAGACAACAAGTACAAACTCATTAACTTAGTTGCAGACATAAGCGTAATTTGAGTATTTCAATTTTTTTTTTAGAGGGGAAGAAATGTTTGTGTTTATGGTTATTGGGACTTTTCATACATTACAATAATACACTTTCCAAATTGCTGAAGTGGTAACTGCAGCTACCAAATTATGCCTATAGTTACAGGTTCATTTTACAGGGCCGGGCGGGGACCAACTGGTCAAGTTTAACGGAGTTTGTAACAGGATTGTTTAGTTTTGTAAATATCTGCTCTTCTCAGTTCTTTTTAGACCGGCAAATGATGTTACTGAGAGTAATATAGTTTTTTTATTAAAATCCTAAAGCTATGATGTTTTATTGTCTTCACTTAGTCATTTAAAGATCATACCTAGATTTCATTCAAATTTTCTGAGAATTTGGTGTATTGTAAAACAAATTGCATTGCCATTACAAAAGCCAAACAACAAAACAAAGCCATATGGTTTTAGTGCTCACACCACATATAACTTCTTAAAATAATAAGAATAATCTACCTATTACGTATATAAAGTAATATAGTTTTAGACACTTTTAAAAGGCTGAAGTAATGTGTGCTTGGATAATATTTAAGTACTTAAAAAAAATTCCTCTTTATTTCAAAACATTTACACTATGTTCAAGTTTGAACTTATCCTTTTCATTTCTTGTATAAAATCTGTGATGAATTTCTTGAGGGATCCACACACATCTAGGTTGGCTAGTCTGAGAGTCACTGAAGAGTTGTATCCCGATCTCTCCCATGCCTTGTCAAACGTAAAGTACCCTTGTTCCGTCAACAAGTGAATGTACAAATCTGAAACATCCGCATCCCAAATTTCTTGATTGATCATGTTCTTAACTCCCTCCAAAACTCCTTCATTGACTTCTTTGAGTTCTCGAACGACAAACATTAAATTTTCTGGAGACTCCAGCAAAAGACTTTTTCTCACCCTGTCCTCCAGTAAAATCCTTAATGACTTTTGAACTTTTAGGTTTTTCCAGTAAGACGTGAGCTTTCCCTCGGACAGCAGGATGAAGCTGAACAGGGACTTGGTGTTGTAGATGTGGGCGGAGAGATCAGGGCTGGTGTAGCCATCGTACCACTCTGTCAGGTTCGGTCGTGCATTGATGTAAACAGTTTGGTCAATCAAATAGTCAACCTCATCACCAGTCAGCCCAAAGAAGGGTTCAAAGATTCTATCGTGAAGGAATTTTACACATCTTGTGTTTCTCGAACTAGGCAAAAGTTTGAACAATATGCATGATGTTCCAGTTAAAATGCTTTTCTTAACATGATCTTTGTCGCTCAGTAATTTACTCAGCACAGCATCGTAAAATCCCAAAACCTCTCTTATTCCGAGGCTCTGTGTCATCAAACTCTCCCAAATGACACTGTCGTACTCATCAATCAAGAGTATTACTGGTTTACCGTGGTGGGTTGTAAGTGCTATTGATAGAAAATGCAATCCCGAGGAGATTTCTGACGGCTCTAAACTCGTGTAGCTGTCATAATCTATAAACTTCTTGAACCGGTCAAGATCGCTTTTGGTCAACAATTTACTACTTGCGAGGTACTGATGTTGTACAAATGCTTTATGAAGCGATGTCCGAAAGTTTGCAACCATCGTATTATAATCAGTGACAGACGATGACGGTGCAAACGAGCAATAGATGACAGGGTGGTTTCCGAGATGACTTTTCACAAAATGACTATCTTTAGCGATATCTGTATCAGTAAATATATCTTGGGCTACCTGATAATCGACTGTGTTACTCAGGAAGACTCTGATCATGTCTAAATTTGTAGATTTTCCAAATCCCGGAGGTGATGTAAACAGGAGAGATTCGTCATTGTTTATGATTTTGAAAATTAAAAGTGTCTTGTCAACAAAGTAATGTGACTGTCGTATTGCAATAAAGTCACTTGATTTAAGAACTGAGGTTAAATCTGAACATAAACACTTACTTTGAAAAGTCACCAAACAAAATGTAATGACTACAGAGAACATCATTTGTTTAAGACTGATGTATTGTTTGAAAGAAATTTAAAGTAACTTTTGGACTAATCAACCCGGAGACTCGTAAACAAGTATACCTTCGCAAGCTACTACATAATTCAATATTGAATACTTCACACACCACAAATATAAAGTCATGGCTTGTAATGAACACTTCTTATCTGAAGATCGGAGGTTGATTTAATCAACTAATCAGCTCTTATTAACTACTCTTTGAAGGCCTTCAGACAGTATACTGCATATGGATACCGTGTCTGATGACTTGCAAATTTATTGATGCGGTAGATTAACTTATCTGTGTAAAAGCTCATAACAAAATATTTACAAATTAAAAATTTAAATAAAACATAAACAAATCTAACTTGCATATTAGCTAAATATCCCCTATAGGGAAGAAGCTATTATCCTAGTCGGCATGGCAAGACCTAGGCCCGGGACCATGATAACTTTTCATTTTGAGGTCCCCAAATGCCAAAAACACCATTTGTTCAAAACTGTATATACATATATACTAGCTGCTACCCGCGGCTTCGCTCGGGACAAATTAAAATACATTAAAAATACTAACCTGACCAGCACTATCGGATCTTTGTTTAGTTTTACCATCTGATTTCCTTTTCCTTAACTGACAAACAACTACAGCTGGTAATTTTATAAAAATAATATCCTTCCATAAGATTTGCTTTGGAACTTACAGGACCTGATGGGGGATGGAGCCTTAAGCTTGGATGTGGACATTATCAGGTCTGTATGTTAATGTGATGCAAAATTTTAACTTAATTGGTACAGTAGTTTATCCGTAATGGAACTCAAAATATATATACATACATCCAAAAAACATCTATAATATTAGTCTATATGTGTGTCCGTGAGCATAATAACTCTGGTAAATATGGTCCCATTTTGATGAAATTTGCTACAAACGTGTAAAGCAACATTTATGACTTTAAGTTCGAAAACCAGACAGATCGATCTATCCGAAGAGGTATTTTGGGGGTTTTGTACTCGAAAAATGTTTTTTTTGAATTTTTTCATATAATCATTGAAAAAGTAAAACTTTGGTTTTCATCATTGGATTCAGCTTAAAAAACACACAATTTGGTGATTTAATCATTGCTTTACGTCAATTGGTTCCAGAGGTATTGAAAGTGCTAAATACAGTACGTTGTCCGATGTTATTCTTATGGACAATAAGAACAATGTTATATCTCGCTCATTTATGAACGTATACCGACAAAACTTGGTATATGGCTTCATATGGTTGTGGTCTATTGTTATTAGCACAAAATACCAATTTTACCGATGGTTCCCGTAGCAGCAAACCTGCGTATTCAGCCCCATGTTATTCTTATGGAGAAAAAGTACAATATTAAGACTCCCTTAGTTATGAAAATAAATTAATAAAATTTGGTATGTGGCTTCACCTAGTTGAGTTCTATTGGTATGTGCATAAAAAACAATTTGTTGTGTTCCTTGTTGCAGCAAACCTGCGTAGTACCCTATGTTATCTGAGCTACCTGCATACTGGTACTCAGTCACCATGTTATTCTTTTGGATAAAAAGTAAAATATTATACCCCCTTTAAGTTATGAACATAAATTCACATTCCATTGATATTTAAATAATACCCTCGTCGCAGCAAACCTACATTCTCATCGAATTTCCAATGATATATATGTCTTGATACCATATAAAGCCTTACCAAGTTTCATAACAATATATTCACAAATAAGCGATTTATAACATTTGAATTATTCTTCATAAGAATAACATGGGGATTGAGTTTGCAGGTTTTTCGCTACAGGAACCATTGGCAATATTTTTTTTTTTTTAACAAAAATATCAATAGACCACAACCAGATGAAGCTATATTCCAAGTTTCGTCAGTATACGTTCATAAATAAGCGAGATATAAAATTTTTCTTTTTCCCATTAGAATTGTAGAAAAGAGAGTACCGTATGTGTACGTTGTGTTTGTCAGTGAGTTGAACATAGTAAAATAAATTAGATTGTGGAAGCGTGAATAAAGTTGTATTTTTACATTTCAGAGTTACAAAAGTTGAGTTCAGTTTTTCTCTTTTCTAAAAACAATAATAAAAGTAAACAGTATTTTTCTTTCAAATTTAAACAACATATATTTCTAATACCCCCGTTGCAGCAAACCTGCATACTCAGCGAATTTCCAATGCATATATATATACTATATACAACCACTTACCAAGTTTCATAGATACATATTAAAAAATGAGCCGTATATTAATTATTCTCTATAAGAATAACATGGGGGCTGAGTACGCAGGTTTGCTGCAACAAGGAACACAAATTATGGATTTGAATACAAATATCAATGTAACTCAACTAGGTGAAGCTACGTAACAAGTTATATTAATTTATGTTCATAATTAAATGAGGGATAACATTTTTCTTATTCTCCATAAGAATAACATGGGAGCTGAGTACGCAGGTTTGCTGCTACGGGAACCATCGGCCAAATTTTGTTTTTTTGAAGAATTATCAATAGACCACAACGAAATGAAGCCATATACCAAGTTTCGTCTGGATACGTTTATAAATAACCGAGATATAGAATTTTTCTTATTCTCCATAAGAATAACATTGGACAATGTACTGTGTTTAGCACTTTCAATATCTCGGTAACCAATTGACGTAGAGAAATTATCAAAACACCAAATTGTTTTTTTTTAAGCCAAATCCAATGGTGTAAACTAAAATTAGATTTATTAAAAGATTATATGTAGAAAACTCAAAAAACCCACTTTTAGGGTACAAAACCCCCCCTAAAATACCCCTTCGGATAAAGCAATCTGTCTGGTTTTTGAACTTAAAGTCATAAATGTTGCTTAACACGTTTGTAGCAAATTTAATCAAAATCGGACCATTTTTACGAAAGTTATCTTGCCTACGGACACACACACACATATATAGATACAGTATTGAACGAATGGTGTTTTTGGCATCTGGGGACCTCAAAAGGAAAATTTATGATGGTCCCGGGCCTAGGTCTTACCATGCCGACTACGGTAATAGCTTCTTCCCTATAGGGGAAATTCGCTAAAATCACATGTTAGACCTCGTGCGGATCTTCGTGAAGCCTGGGTGTTATTGGTTAAAGTGGTTTAAACCGGTTTTTTTAGGGTGGGGGTGAGTGATTGACATCTGTTCTTAGTCTGTTGTCTAAAAATCGCTTGTGAGAATCATCTGTTACGTACCAAACTAAAAACATTTCAACCACTAAGTGATTGTTGTGCAAAGAGCTCAGGTTATGCTTGTTCCACACATCTTACGAACACGCCTGAACATTCGGCAGAACATCCTCCCGAATTTTAACTGAACATTCCGTCCCGTGTACTTGCTACCAGTACACTAAGGCCCAACAAAGGCGAACTAAGGCGAGCGCGATAGTGTACTCAGTGTGCTCGTGTATTTTCAGGATATTTCGCCTCCCCATGATTTGTGTTCGCCATGCTTCGTTTTTTGTCGGGTATTTGGCACGAATCAAAAGATACGAACGGAAACGAATGGGCGAGCATGGTATTGCATGGTGAGCATGTACTTGGTTAGTTTGCTGTGCACATTCGGTTGATTTGGTGCAAGACTCGTTGTCGCGACTTGTTCCGAACATTCGGCGGGACATTCAAGTGAATCATTTGGCGATAGTGTACTGGTACCAAAAAATTCATGCAGCTCCCACATTTCTCACGACTACTCCGAACATTCGGGGTTCGGCCGAATGTTTGGGCGTATTCGTGAGAAGTGTGGGGCAGGTTCTATTGATTAGGCCTTACACAATTATTCTCTTTTGCCTTTAACTTAGTGAGTTCGCTGCGCCCATATGTTTAAACATTACTTTTATAGGAAAAAATATTGAAATTTAAATTAAACAATCAGCAAAAGCAAATAAACTTTTTTGAGAGAAAAAAAAGCTGATCGTACAAGAACAAATATTCCAAATACTAGCCAAATGTATCCCGCAGGAATAGTATTATAACAGATGGTATTGTGAACTTCCCCTCCAACGCTGATCCCCCCCCCCACTCTTCTGCTGGCACCCCCTACTCAGGCTTCACGAAGATCCGCACGAGGTATAGTTGATAAATACAGTTAAGGAAATTAATTTTCATGGCTTTGCCATATTCTGGCCACACAAAAAAGTTCTTCAGTACACCTTTTGATTTTTACACCTGCTAAAAGAACAGTCTTTCTTCTTGGACGGTCTCTTCTTTAAGTCAATATCGTTAAAATCTCATCGTAGGTTACTTAAAGAGAAAAGAGGGAGTTTTATGGTCAAAGCAGTTTCTTTTTGTTAGTTAGGGTGACTGTTGCACTTCTGATACTTCCATCTCTGCTTGAATGAAGATTCAAGAGATTTCCAGGAGTTACATTACAATCTGATAAGCTAGCTTCACTAGAAGATACACATACCAGAGGTCTTGCATTTAAAACTGCATCAATGTTGTCATACTTTTGATATCAAACTTAGCTGGCTTGATAACTGACTTTGAAGTGATCTGAGACAAGCTAGTGAAAGGAAGTCATTATCAGGTAAGACTGGAGGATATTCTTTTCAGGGCCAGGAAACCGAATACCTACCATCTATCAACTGAAAAGATTTATTACACGGTTCTGCAGCAATATCATCATAATTTTCAAAGGGGCAATCATGAATATCTAAGGTTTCAGGGTTCCAAAAGGTCTTTAATGTTTAGTTTTTTCACTAGTTGAGATTCTGGATCATTGTACAGTTCGGTCACAGTGCTTGGCATCTGGTTAGCGTATGCTCTGGATTGACTTTTCACCTCTATTTGGCTTAGTACCGTTAGTGTTACAGTCTACTTTTGTCAACAGAAAGCAAAAATAACTTATTTAATTTTAAAACATTTGTTTTGGTTGTTTTTGTTAATGTCTACTTTTATTTAAGAGAAATTTCAGTAGTTTCTCGCCTTTCCCAGGTGCCAAGCACCGTGAACCAATCTGTAGTAAGGTTTTAAATTAACACTTTCGCTGCTGCAAACATGTTTAAACATTAAATTTGCATAATTTTCTATGTTGAGAACAAAAAAACTACCGGGGTCCGCCGCAGCCAACGTGTTAAACAAGTTAGATGGCTGGATTGTAGTTAAGAATAAAGTAGTGCATGAGTCAGTTTCGTTTGATTTTATTATATTTTTACCACTAACAATCCAACCTAGTTTGGTGCTGGTAAGATAAAGACCATTGTTTACCTCAGCTTTCTTGTTAGTTATTACGTATAAGTAATAATCATTTCCAATGAGAAGATCGATGTCTGAGTTCATGGTTTGACCCTGAGCAAAAGTTAAGTTAGGATGCAAATGTTTTATTTGTTCCATATCTAATAGCCCACTTGTGGTTATTCGACCAGTGACGTGTAGTACAACATTGGCATGTATGTCCAGGGTATCCCCATCTAAAAGTTTAATCTCAACACTAACAACAGTTGTCTCTAATTGAACCTTAATTTATTTCCAAAAGTGAATACATTTAAAATTTGATCTTCAGATTTTAGTTGTAACTTTGAAGCTAAAGACTTGGACATATAAGACCTTTGACTACCAGTATCGAGTAAAAGCCTAGAAGGATGTGTTAGTTTACTGTCATTGTTTATAACTTATACAGTTGCAGTCTGTAGAACTACATGACCCCAAGAAGGTAACAGTCATGAAGGTGTTAGTTCAGAGGTTGCTGAATATATTCGTGGCAACTAAAGATGTTTCTTTTTTTGATTCTAGTTGAGTTTCAGTCAAGGTTGGGGTCATTGGAAACTGTTTCGGACAAAGACTCCTGATGTGGAGATTTTTTCTTTGTTTACAATAGACGCAAGGCTTAAAAGTTTTACAATCCTTAATACTATGTCCCTTTTTTAAACAAACGAAACACAAGCCCTTTATTTTATTTTTACGATCACTTACCGTGTTGAACTTGGTACATTGATCATTCCAGTGACCACCTTCACAAAAAATGCAGCGTAGTAAGTTGCTTGCTCTAATACCAGCTATAAGAGCCTGGGCAGTTGAGGTCAGCTCTCTTTCGTTGTTTTCCTCAGCTGCAGCTTGTATATCCAACCCGTCATTCAATAAAGATAGAACAGTCTTACATTTCTACTGTTGGAAACTCCCAAAATCATTTCTGATTTTTCTCTAGAAAGCAGAATGTTTTGAATTGTGGTAAGCAGTAACTTGACATCTATTTCAGTCCTGTACTGGTTGGCTACCCTGCTGGTTGTCATTTAACTTTGTTTATATTATCATATGTTTAAGATTGTCTTGTTGTTTGTTTTACTAGTGAGTCTAATGTATTTAACCCTTTGAGTGCCACGCAACGATATATCGTTGTGCACGGAACATCCGAAAAATACTTCACAACGATATATCGTCGTCGGTGGTCTTACCGAAAAATACATTGCAACGATATATCGTTGTTATGGAAAATTTTTCTTACGTCATTACTTTTTATTATTTCTTACAGGTGATTTCCAGGATAGTTTCTAGCTCTATAAATCTAGTAGTTATTTGGTGAAAATCTTATATTTTAACAATGTTTATTTATCTGAAAAAATATAAAAAAATTCCCGCATGTATAATATTATGTACCTATTCAAATTTTTTATTTTGTATTTTTTAGATATTATATATGTGCATAATATTATAGCTAAACTTTAAACTGACAAAACAAAAAAGGTTTCATAATAATATCTTACCAAATAAAAAAGTTATTGATTTTATGTACAAAACCCTTGCAAAATGTTGATTTTGTGAATCGTTGTTATAGAAAATTTTTCTTACGCCATTACTTTTTATTATTTCTTCCAGGACATTTCCAGGATATGTTCAGGTAAACATATACTCCATAAATATACAAGGCCTAGTTAGTCTGCTTTATGAAATAAAATTGTAATAAAACTTAAACCCTTGAATAAAGTTAGGCTACTGTCTTGTGTACTAATTTGCCGTTTTTATATTTTTTTACATTTATGGAAATAACTTGTCCGCCTAAAGCCCAAATTTAATGAAACTTTCAGGAAATATTTTGGGAAACATGTCCTCTATAAATCTAGTAGTTATTTGGTGAAAATCTTATATTTGAACAATGTTTATTTACCTGAAACAAATAAAATAAATTAAAAAAAATTTCCCACATACATATATTTATTCAAATTTTTTGTTTTTTTATTTTTTAAATATTATATATGTGCATAATATTATAGCTAAACTTTAAACTTACAAAACAAAAAAAGTTTCATAATAATATCTTACCAAATAAAAAAGTTATTAATTTTTTTGCAAACCCTTGCAAAATGTTGATTTTGTGCCTGGCACTTTTGGGATATACTGTGTTAAAAACTCTGGCACTCTAGGGATATGACGACCGAAAAACTCTGGCACTCAAAGGGTTAATAAAACTTTACATTTATTCATGTTACCCTTATTTATTTAACACTTAAAATACAACTTAAACATGGTGCAGTCTTTTGCGTAGTTAGGGGTAAGTAAAACAACTTCAATGGTAGCTACCATTTTCAACTAACAAGCAACATGTCTCATACACAAATAAGAATGCCTGAACCTTTTTCCTTCCAACCATTGGAATGGTCATCTTGGAAGAGACGTTTTGAGCGATATCGTACAATAAGTGATTTAGATGAAACTTCTGAAAAAAAGCAAGTCAGTACGCTGATTTATGCAATGGGCTCAAAATCAGAAGAAATACTTTCGTCCTTCAATCTTACTGCTGAACAAACAAAATTCAATATTGTTATGGCCAAATTTGATGGTCATTTTACTCCAAAGAAAAATATTATCTATGAAAGAGTCAAATTTCTACGCCGGAAACAAGGCACTTCAGAAACTGCAGAAGATTTTGTGACAGATTTATATTCATTAGCTCGAACTTGCGAATGGGGGACCCTTGAAGAACAAATGCTACTAATGGTTATTATTATTGGTATGCATGACCAAGATCTTAGTGACAAACTGCAACTAGAAAATAAAGTGACTTTAGAACTGCTATAGCATCTCTTCGTAAATCAGAGGAATTGAAACGTCAAAAAGAAGAACTAAACTTGACATCAATCGATGCTGTGAACAGAAATCAACAGAATTCGTGCAGTCTTCAAAACTCTCGGTTTGATTATCCAAGACGTTCATTTAAAAAAGAGACACATAATCAAAGGCCTCCGAAGTATTCAAGTTCGACAGTAAACAAATACTCAGAATCTTGTGTATGGTGTGGTTCAACGCCTTCTCATCGAAGAGGAATATGCCCTGCAAAAAACAAAAAATGTTCTAAATGCAGCCGAACTGGACATTTTTCACACTGCTGTTTACAAAATAAAGTTCGTGAAATTGATTTGAATGATTCAGACGACTCTTCTGATTGTGATAATGGACCTCGTCCATCAAAACACTTTGTCGGATGTGTAAAATCCAATGAAGTTAAGAAAGATCCATGGCTGATTGACGTGGGTATTAACGAAAACGACACAGCGAAGTTTAAAATTGACACGGGTGCAGATGTGACAGTTATACCGTCCAGTATAAAACTCAACAAGAAACTCGAAGTTCAGCCCACATAAAGAATGTTAAGTGGGGCAGGGGGATCACTTCTTTCTGTACTTGGAACCGTCACTGCAATGCTGTCCTACAAAGGACAAGCGTGCAAAGAGAAAATGTATGTGGCTGACAAGTGTACAACTCCATTGCTCGGCAGACCAGCCATAGAAAAACTTAATCTACTACCTGTTATTCGAGAAATATCTAAGACAACTGTACCTTCTAACAACTGGTTTAAAGAATTTCCTGACCTCTTCTGTGGACTCGGGAGAATGAAGGGAAGCTACAAAATTGAACTGAAAGAGGAGGCAAAACCTTATGCAATTACGGTACCACGTCGGATTCCCGTTCCACTTTGGGATAAAACCAAGAAGGAGATTGAAAAAATGGTGCAAATGGATGTCATAACTCCAGTTGATCATGCTACTTCATGGTGTGCCCCAATGGTCGTCGTACCAAAAAAGGAAAGTACTCAAGTTAGAATATGTGTGGACCTCACTATGCTGAATAAAAATGTTTATCAGCAAACACACCCAATTTGGGGAATCGATTATACAATGGCTCGAATAAAAAACGCAAAGGTGTTTTCCAAGCTGGACGCCAACCATGGGTTTTGGCAGATTGCTCTTGCTGAAGAGTCACAAGACCTTACTACGTTCTTAACACCGTCGGGACGTTACAAATTCAAAGTTCTTCCATTTGGAATCACTAGTGCTCCTGAGTATTTCCAAAAACGAATCCAAGAAGCTCTAGGTTCTCAACAAAACTGTTTGGCCCATATAGATGACATACTTACACCTTCAGAAGTAAGATGATGGCAAATTCAGACCAGTTTCGTATATTTCGCGATCACTTACTGAAACTGAAAGTAACTACTCAAATATAGAAAGAAAAGCTTTAGCTGTTACATGGGCATGTGACAAGCAGAGAGATTATATAATTGGTCGGGATATTGTCATCGAAACTGACCACAAACCTCTTGTGAAAATATTTTCGTCAAAAAATTTGGATGAGATTACACCTCGCTTACAGCGAATGAGACTTCGTATGATGCGGTATTCTTACTCAATAACATATACTGCAGGAAAACATCTTGCTCCTGCAGATTGTCTTTCTAGATGTCCAATTCCTATTAAGGAAAAATATGATATGGAAGAGGAAATTGAAGCCTTTGTCAATAATGTGGTTGAATCCATACCTACAACTGATCAAAACATAACCAAGTTATGGAAAGCTCAGCAAGCTGATCCAATCTTCAAGATGATTGAAAAGTATTGCGTTACTGGATGGCCAGAAAAATCACAACTTCCAGTTCAGCTAGTCCCTTACTTCTCAGTTAAAGACGAAATATCTTTGGCAGAAAACTTGCTGCTTCGCAATTCAAGGATAATTGTACCACCAAGTCTTCGTGAAGAAATGCTTCATAGAATTCATGTTGGCCATCTGGGGGCTACTAAATATCGAGAAAAGGCTAGATTCAGCTTATGGTGGCCAGGAATGGCATCAGACATAAATCTCATGGTTGCATCATGCCCTATATGTATAAAGTATAGAGAAAATCGAAATGAGCCTCTCATTTGCTCTGAGTTTCCTTCTCGTCCATGGGAAAAAGCAGCAATGGATCTGTTCAAAGTCAATGGAAAGTGGTTCATTACGATAACAGATCAGTTTTCCAGGTACTTTGAAATTGCAACCCTACAATCACTCACTGCCTCTGAAGTTATTGAGAAATGCAAGTCAACATTTTCTCGTCATGGTATCCCTGAGGTGGTATATTCTGACAGTGGAACCCAATTTGGAGTTACAAGTTCCGAATTAAAAAAATTCGCCCAGCAATACAACTTTGTATGTAAAACCAGCAGTCCTCAGTTTCACCAGAGCAATGGGTCGGCAGAAGCAGCTGTAAAAATTGCTAAAACTATACTAAGGAAAAACAAAGAAGACCCCTATTTGGCACTACTTTCTTACAGGAACTCTCCCCTTGCCAATGGATACAGTCCAGCACAGTTACTAATGGGACGTCGACTTCGTGATACTTTGCCCACCCTACCACGTCACCTTGAGCAAAAGCCAGACCTCACTCATCTCCGAGAAAAAGAGATTCGTTATAGAGAAAACTACAAACGGAACTATGATAAACGACATGGTACTCGCCCATTACCAATGTTAAATCTGGGTTCCAAAGTTTGGATTTCTGATCTTAAGCGAGAGGGTGAAGTAGTTGAAAAGCTGAACTATCCACGTTCTTATAATGTGCTGACAGACAAAGGAACTGCAGTCCGGAGGAACCGATTTCATTTATTCCCTATTCCAAGCTCTCAAAAAGAAAACATTCGAATCCCACCAATGTCATACACCAATGTTCTGTTACCAGTGAATCAGCCTAGTGATCATGAAACAACTAATCACGACCACACTTGCTTAACAAAATCTCCATCGGTTTCACATGGCACATCTAGGGAAACCTCAACATGTGTTATGACAAGATCAGGGCGTTGTGTAAAACCTCCCAAGAGACTTAATCTTTGAAGGGGGAGATGTACTGGTTGGCTACCCTGCTGGTTGTCATTTAACTTTGTTTATATTATCATATGTTTAAGATTGTCTTGTTGTTTGTTTTACTAGTGAGTCTAATGTATTTAATAAAACTTTACTTTACATTTATTCATGTTACCCTTAATTATTTAACACTTAAAATACAACTTAAACAAGTCCCTAAGTTTTGTTCTTCAACCTCTAGAAGAACATTAAGTGGTAATTTACTAGTAATGAGTGTGAGAAAGTAATTTGAGTTGGGATCCTCATCCATCCTCATCGTAAATGTTTTTCAATTAAGTCACAACTAGAACGCAGGCTTTTAGTACTGTCGGTTTTAACCAGAGGAATTTCTATCAGAGCTTTGTAGTGAGAGTTGACAATAATAATCGACTTGTTAGCAAATCTTAACTTGAATAAAGAAATAGCAGTGTCATAGTTGAGAGATGTTAGTGGGAGGCCTGAGATGCAAAGTTTTGCTTCTCCCACAAGCAACGAATTCAAGTAATTAAATTTGTCAATAGAGGTAAGACTGTTGTTGCTGAGGATAGAGGAATCAAAAGAATCCCAGAATTCCTGCCATTTTAAAATGCTACCATCAAAAGTAGGGATGATAATGTTCAGATGAACAAGAAGGATAAGTGCTGATATTGCTTGAAGGCTTATTATCTGAAGAGTGAAGTCTTACCTTCAGTTTTGCTTGTACCTCATCGCAGTATAATATAAATTCAAATGGATCTTCTATGTCTTCAGTCTCCTCTTGATCCGTTGTCCTGCCATCCTCAGCTGGGTTCAGTTGTTCCAGTATAACTTCAAGTCTTGCTGAGTAGCTTTCCAATGTGACTATGAGTGCCTGGAGTTTTATTCTTAAAGTATCCACTTCATTAAGTAGTGAATTTGCCTCGTCGATTGTAGTTTTAAGTTGTTTGCTGAGGCAGTCAGCTTTCTTGTTGAGTCTTGAAGTCATTGCAAAGTTTTAAAATTTAAGCTTTTCAAATAAAAGTTTAAAGTTGGTCTGAATGTGGGCAGTTTTAGGCTCTGCTACCATATAGAAAAGAGAGTATGTGTACGTTGTGTTTGTCAGTGAGTTGAACATAGTAAAATAGATTAGATTGTGGAAGTGTCAATAAAGTTGTATTTTTACATTTCAGAGTTACAAAAGTTGAGTTCAGCTTTTTATCTTTTCTAAAACAGCTAGCTGTTCCTGCAGGCTTCGCCCTACAAATAATCTTAATATATAAAACCTGACAGTTGTGTGTGCTGCATTCTGTGGTTATCCCATGGAACTACTACAAATAAAGTTCAGCTGTTTGTATTTTCATCAGCTCAAACTTAAAGTGAATGTCCATAAGATTAATACAGGATTGAAACTTTGATTCCCCTAAGGGAATTTCTTAAAACCCTTATTTCTTAGTGAGCACCTAAGACTCAAGAGGAAGGTATGTTCCAAATTTAGAGAAATGATCAAAACACCAAATTGTGTGTTTTCTAAAGCTGAATCCAATGGTAAAAACTAAAATTAAAATTTTGAAAAATATTACATGTAAAAAATTTTTAAAAACACCATTTTTGGGGTACAAAACCCTCCCAAAATAACCCTTCGGATGGGTCGATCTGCCTGGTTTTCAAACTTAAAGTCATAAATGTTCCTTTACATGTTTGTATCATATTTCATCAAAATCATACCTTTTTTACGAGAATTATCACACCCACAGACACATATATATAGAATATACAGTTTCAAACGAATGGTGTTTTTGGCATCTGGAGACCTGAAAACGAAAAGTTATCATGGTCCCTGGCCTAGGTCTTACCACGCCGACTACGGTAATAGCTTCTTCCCTATAGGGGAATTTCGCTAAAAACACTTATTTTGTGCTTGTTGCAGCAAACCTGCGTACTCAGCTCCCATGTTAATCTTATATGGAGAATAATTAAAATGTTATATTTGCTTATTTATGAATGTATATTAATGAAACTTGGTAAGTGGCTTTATGAATGATTAAGACATATACAGGGTAGAACAAAGGTAGTGTTAAACTTTTAATGTGGATTAAGTAGACACTAGCGGACAAATATATTGGCAGTTGGGCTGTAGCCTGTAGCATGGCTGAATGCTGTCACTGTTGCAATTTTGCCATAGAAAAATATCACTAGAATGTTATTACGATCAGCTGGTGTGGAGTTTTGGCAATGCAGCTCGTCTACTATTGGCTGATCTCGGTTAGTGTAGCCCGGTAAACCATGCCCTCAACTAGCAATTTATTTGGCTGCGATTATAAATGTAGTAAAACTGTGTTTTTACAAATTTCCTATTTGAAAAATTATGGACAACATAGGTATTTTTCCATAATTTTAGAAATGTTGTACTTTTATTAAAAAAACTTCATTTTCTCAGTATACAAGAGCTTATTTTATTGATAGTGTAATTACATTTTAAATTACCAATAAAATTTTCAATCAAAATTTACAAGTAATTGTGACCTAATTATTTGTTAGAAATGACGGTTGAAAGTTAAAATACCCGTGTAGCAGCAAACCTGCGTACTAAGCGAGTTTTGAATGCATATGTATGTATCTTAATACCACTTAAAGCCACATACCAAGTTTCATCAATATACATTCATAAATAATCGATTTATGATAGTTTAATTATTCTCCATAAGAATAATTAACATCGCGGCTGAGTATGCAGGTTTGCTGAAACAAGGAACACAAACAATGGGGTTTTATACAAATATCAATATAACTCAAGTAGGTCAACCACATACCAATTTTTTTTAATTTATGTTCATAATTAAGGGAGATAACTAATTATTCTCCATAAGAATAACATGGGGGCTAAGTACACAGGTTTGCTGCTACGGGAACTATCGGCCAAAAAATGTATTTTAGTGCAAATATCAATAGACCACAACGATATGAAGCAATATACCAAGTTTCATCAGGATAAGTTGAGAAATAAGCGAGATATACAATTTTTCTTATTCTCCATAAGAATAACATAGGACAACGTACTGTGTTTAGCACTTTCAATATCTCTGTAACCATTTGACGTAGAGCAATGATCAAAACACCAACTTGTGCGTCTTTTTTTGCTAATTCCAATGGAAAACTCTACAATTAGATTTGATCAAAAATTATACGAAAAACTCAAAAAACTCATTTTTGGGGTACAAAACCCCCCAAAATACCCCTACAAATAGGTCGATATACCTAGTTTTCGAACTGAAAGTCATAAATGCTGCTTTACACGTTTATACAAAATTTCGTCAAAATCGGATTATTTTACGAGAGTTATCGTGCTCACGGATATGTATATACTGTATAACTGTATATATATATATATATATATATATATATATATATACAGTTTTGAACGAATGGTGTTTTTGGCATCTGGGGACCTCAAAACGAAAAGTTAACATGGTCCCGGGCCTAGGTCTTACCATGCCGACTACGGTAATAGATTCTTCCCTATAGGGGAAATTCGCTAAAAGTAATTCTTATGAAATTCTTAATTTTTACTTTCTCCCCCCTATACATAGTATATGGAAAAAGTATTGTTTTCGTCAAAATTTTCGAATTTGAGTTGTTAGTGGAAATATTTGTTTTAGTTCTCCCTGAATCCAAAAAAATGATTTTTACGTGATGTCTGTGTGTCTGTCTGTCTGTCTGTATGGATGTGTACAGAGCTAGAGACGACACCAGTGGACCGATTTTGATGAAATTTGGTAAGTATGTACTAATCCATAATATCTCCAGGCGTTTTTTCATTTGTTTGAATTTTTTATTTTTAAGGGTAATTATCCCCCCAAAACTGCTAAAAACATGAAAAATCCAAATTTCTCAAAAACGGCTCTAACGATTTTAATTAAACTTGAGTAATTTGTAGAGCTTTACGTTTCCAACAAAATGACAACACATGCATTTCTGAAAAAAATTCTGGTTCAGAAATTACAAGGGTCTTAAAACATCAAAAATTTATTTTATTTTTATTTTTCATAACAAACCATAAATGTTAAAAAAGATTACTTATCACCATCAAATAAGAGCTTAAAAAACTAAATAATTCGGTAATTTGAATTACTATCCTACGATTACTGGTTGCGGAGAAAATTGAAATTTTAATTTAGCGGAAAACGTGGAACATTGTCCAATGTTATTCTTATGGGGAATACAATACCCCCGTCAAAGCATACCTGCGTATTCAGCGAATTTCCAATGCATAATATATGTCTTAATACCACATAAAGCCGCATACCAAGTTTCATAAAAATATATTCCCATGTAAGCAATATATACAATTTTAATTATTCTCCATAAGAATAACATTGGTGAACATTGGTGCCGCCGGTACATTGGTTGTTGGCGGTTGGTAGATTGCTGAAACAAGGAACACAAACAATTGGTTTTTATGTAAATATAAATAGAATTTAACTAGGTGAAGCCACATACCAAGTTTCATCAATATTCAATCATAAATAAGCACTATATAACATTTTAATTATTCTCCATAAGAAAAACATGGGGCTGAGTAAGCAGGTTTGCTGCGACAAGAAAAAAAATGGGTTTTTATGCACATATCAATATAACTCAACAAGGTGAAGCCACATACCAAGTTTTATTAATTTATGTTCATAATTAAGGGAGTGATTACATTTTACTTATTCTCCATAAGAATAACATGGGGGCTGAGTACACAGGTTTGCTGCTACGAAGATAATTAACAAAAAATAATTTTGTGTGCAAATATCAATATACCAGAATTACATGAAGCCACATACCAAGTTTCATCAATATACATTCATAAATAATCGAGATATAAAATTTTATTTATTCTCCATAAGGATAACATTGGACAATGTACTGTGTTTAGCACTTTGAATATCTCTACAACGGTTGGATGTAGAATCACAATTTAAACACCAAAATGATTTTTTGTGGAGCTGAACTGATTGATAAAAGCAAATGTGAAGTTTACATTGAAATGAACTGAGGAAAAACCAAATACCCCCGTAGCAGCAAACCTGCGTACTCAGCGAATTTCCAATGCATATATATGTATATTAATACCACATAAGGCCACATACCAAGTTTCATCAATATACATTCATAAATAAACGATTTATGACATTTTAATTATTCTCCATAAGAATAACATGGCAGCTGAGTATGCAGGTTTGCTGAAGCAAGGAACACAAAAAATGGGGTTTTATACAAATATCAATACAACTCATCTAGGTAAAGCCACATACCAAATGTAATTAATTTATTTTCATAATGAAGGCAGATAACACGTTACTTATTCTCCATAAGAATAACATGGGGCTGAGTACGCAGGTTTGCTGCTACGGGAGCCTTGGGTAAAAAATTGTCTTTTTGAGCAAATATTAATGGTCCACAACCAGATGAAGCCGTATACCAAGTTTCGTCAGTATACGTTGATAAATAGGCGAGATATAAAATTTTTCTTTTCCTCCATAAGAATAACATTAGACAACGTACTGTGTTTAGCACTTTCAATATCTCGGTAACCAATTGACGTAGAGAAATGATCAAAACACCAAATTGTGTGTTCTTTTAAGCTGAATCCAATGGTGAAAACTAAAATTTGAATATTTCAAAAATTATATGTGAAAAATTCGAAAAACCCATTTTTGGGGTACAAAATCCCCCCAAAATACCCCTTCGGGTAGAGCGATCTGGCTGGTTTTCGAACTTAAAGTCATAAATGTTGCTTTACACGTTTATACCAAATTTCATCAAAATCGGATCATTTTTACGAGAGTTATCGTGCTCACGGACACACATATATATATATATACAGTATCGAACGAATGGTGTTTTTGGGGTCTGGGGACCTCAAAACGAAAAGTTATCATGGTCCCGGGCCTAGGTCTAATTCGCTAAAACCTTTTTCCTATAAGATTAACACGGGAGATTTTATGAGTAGGTTTTTTGGATTTTCTCCGCAACCACTCAACCTAGGTTAATAATTCAAAAACTATATTATTTGTTTTTTCAAGCTCTATAACATGGTCAAAATTAAAATTAAGTTTTTTTTGTGAATTTCCCCTATAGGGAAGAAGCTATTACCGTAGTCGGCATGGTAAGACCTAGGCCCGGGACCATGATAACTTTTCGTTTTGAGGTCCCCAGATGCCAAAAACACCATTCGTTCAAAACTGTATATATATATATATATATATACAGTTATACAGTATATACATATCCGTGAGCACGATAACTCTCGTATATATTATCCGATTTTGATGAAATTTGGTATAAACGTGTAAAGCAACATTTATGACTTTAAGTTCGAAAACCAGCCAAATCGCTCTATCCCAAGGGGTATTTTGGGGGGGTTTTGTACCCCAAAAATGGGTTTTTCAAATTCTTTACATATAATTTTGGAAATAGTCAAATTTTAGATTTTACCATTGGATTCAGCTTAAAAAAACACACAATTTGGTATTTAGATCATTTCTCTACGTCAATTGGTTACCGAGATATTGAAAGTGCTAAACACAGTACGTTGTCTAATGTTATTCTTATGGAGGAAAATAAAAATTGTATATCTCGCTTATTTATGAACGTATACTGACGAAACTTGGTATACGACTTCATCTGGTTGTGGACCTTTGATATTTGCTCAAAAAAACAATTTTTTACCAATGGCTCCCGTAGCAGCAAACCTGCGTACTCAGCCCCATGTTATTCTTATGGAGAATAAGTAACGTGTTATCTCCCTTCATTATGAAAATAAATTGATGAAATTTGAAATTTGGCTTTACCTACATGAGTTATATTGATATTTGTATAAAACCCCATTTGTTGTGCTCCTTGCTTCAGCAAACCTGCATACTCAGCCGCCATGTTATTCTTATGGAGAATAATTACAATGTCATAAATCGTTTATTTATGAATGTATATCGATGAAACTTGGTATGTGGCTTTATGTGTTATTAATATACATATATATGCATTGGAAATTCGCTGAGTACACAGGTTTGCTGCTACGGGGGTATTTTAAATTTTAGGGTGAAAAATAAAAAAAAACTGATTTTTGGAAAATATAAAACCCCCCTTACCATGGTCCGATTATTCTGATTTTCGAACTTAAAGTCATGAATGTCACTTTACACATTTGAGCCAAATTTCAGCGAAATCGGACGTTTTTTACTCAAGTTATCGCATTCACGGACACACATATACATACATATATATATATACATATATATATACATATATATATACATATATATACATTTGAACGAATAGTGTTTTTGACATCTGGGGACCTCAAATCAAATAGTTATTATGGTCTCGGGACCATGATAACTCTTTGATTTGAGGTCCCCAGATGTCAAAAACACTATTCGTTCAAATGTATATATATGTATATATATATATATGTATGTATATGTGTGTCCGTGAATGCGATAACTTGAGTAAAAAACGTCCGATTTCGATGAAATTTGGCTCAAATGTGTAAAGTGACATTCATGACTTTAAGTTCGAAAATCAGAATAATCGGACCATGGTAAGGGGGGTTTTATATTTTCCAAAAATCAGTTTTTTTTTATTTTTCACCCTAAAATTTAAAATACCCCCGTAGCAGCAAACCTGTGTACTCAGCGAATTTCCAATGCATATATATGTATATTTCAAATATCCTCTGTTTCTCAATGCTAACTTGACCTGGATATCAGTTTTAAACGAAATTGTTCAGTAAATAAGAGAGAAATGGTAATTTTTAGCAAATTTCCCTATAGGGAAGAAGCTATTACCATAGGTTTCATGGTAAGACTTAAGCCCGAGGCTTCTTCCCTATAGGGGAAATTTGCTAAAAATTACCATTTCTCTCTTATTTACTGAACAATTTCGTTTAAAACTGATATCCAGGTCAAGTTAGCATTGAGAAACAGAGGATATTTGAAATATGTTGCCCCTTAACCCTGGGGGGAGGAGGGGGCATTTCCCCTCTTAAAACCACTGTATGTAGCAGAGGATTCTATAGTGCCTCTAAAAATGGGATTTGGGCGGACATTACGGAAAACAATTTTTTTATAAGATTTTCTGTATATTCTACCGTACTTTATATTCTATATATAGTAAATAAATAATTAAAAAGAAAATACAGTTCTGAAAAACATAAAAATTGTAGGTAGCCAAAAATTCCCAAATGCTATAACAAATATTGTTATTAAAATGAATTTATAACTTTGAGCGTGAGTGATGTTTCTTAAATGAGACTTCTTCTTTGATAAAAAGGTGAAGTTTATTAAACAAACTAGCGTAACATCCGTTGAAAAATCAACCACAATTACTGTGACTATCGATCGTTGGGAAAATGATAAGGGGCATGCCTATGTAAATACTGAATATTTGTTTTAATTTAGCTATGACTGTTAATTTCCAGCTGAACACAGTCAAAACAAATGTGAATAATTTTGTTGTTATAATGTTTTTGAGTACCTACTAAAGGAGGATTTTTATTGCCTTCTATAATAGTCTTACATTCAAGTTTGGAAGCGTGGTGTTATTTTTTCCCTTAGAAAACAACAAACCATAAATAACAAATAACATATAGGCTCACTGAAATTATAATTATGTTCATTCTATGATAGAAAATCACAATGCAAGTTTTAAAAATAGGTTAATAGGTCCAAAATTACATGATTTGGCAGAATAGTTTATATGGTAGAGCCTGAAATCGTAGAATTTGGAAATACTCTTTCTCTCAGATGCAGCCCCGATTTTGAAAGGCAGTTTTATAAATACATGTGTAGACCTAACGGATGAACTCGGTGTTTTCATCCAAATTATTCCAAATAATATGTGCAATTGACTTTAGTTATAGATTTTCCATGACCTTTAATGGTTAAGATACCGTATTTAAAATCATTCTTAAAGAGTGTGGAGTGTTGTTCCTTAAGCAACCAATTAATTAAATATGATTACAAAAACATGATAACTGGCGTAACTTAAATCAACTATTTATTGTGCGGGGCCTTTGATTTTGAAATTTGAAATTTATTCCCTCATCTCTACGACCTAAAGACTATTTAGGTTAAATTTAATTTGAGGCACTGCTGGTTTCTGAGAAAATTTCATCGGAACATCGGACATTTTTAAAAACTGGTGATTATATAATAAGAACATGGGGATTGGAAGTCCCGTGGGGCAGATCCCAGAGGACCTTTTTAAACAGCTATGACACTCCTGCAATACATAGGCTATATTTATGCAAAACTTCATCAGCAGAATTGCTCCAGTGGTTTTGTTGTGCTGGAACAACAGATAGACATACAGACAGACGCCACCTCATTTGTATAATAGTAGAGATTATTTTAAATGGCAGTTCCAATCGTAAACTGTAATATAAATAGTCTACTGTTACGTTATATCAACTAATTGAAGCCAATTGTTTTGAAATACGCTTCAATATTACAGAATTATCACAAACCATGTAGTAAATTTCAAAATTATAATCTGGCCAGTAAAATAACTGAAAACCATATGGTTGATGTAAATTGCTGCTATGATCTTTTCATTACACAAATCAGCAGTTCCTTTAAATGGAAAATTTGTTTAACTACTTTTTATTTATAATCTGTTCAACATGAACAATAAGCAAATGTGATATAAATTATGTAACATGAGTTAGTTACGCACCACTGTGCGCACTAATATAGGAATAGGGACAGAAAACTGTAAACACAACTTTTACAAGAAGCGGGTACAAAGACCCAGAACATTATGTCTTTTTAGTCTAAATGTAGTAGCTTCACTATTATCCAAAAGGTTTACTGCAAGATAGTTTGGATGGTCTTCCAGTTTACTTTGATATCTTTCACTTAATTTGGAAATTTCTTCTCGGACAAATGGAGTTTTAGTGTCGTGATGGAGAACTCGGTTAGTTACGTACCATGGCGCTTGTAAAATGTTTCACAGTATTTTCGATTGGTATCTCTGAATAATTTCAATATTAGAATTGGACGCTGTTCCCCAGAGTTATATGCCATAGGTCCATATTGGTTTTAACATAACTTTGTATAAAAGTAACTTATTTTCAACGGATAATTTTGAATGTTTGCCAAGAAGCAATTTATTTGTCCTCAGGTTTAAATTTAATCTTTTATTCCAGATGTGAGTGTGCCATCTAAGTTGCCTGTCTAGTTGCATACCAAGGTGTTTAACTTCAGTTGCTTGAGGCAGCAGTAAATTATTTAATGAGACTGGGGGGCAAGTAGTTGCTTACATTGTAAAAGTAACATGGATTTATTTGCCTTTATTTTCCAGTTTTTCAACCACTCATAAATACCGCCCAAAGCTGTTTGTAAATGGGAGGATGCCAAAACAGGGTCCAGGTTGGAAGATAACAGTGCAGTGTCATCTGCAAACGTTGCAATAGTGATGCCTGGTGTCTGGGGGAGGTCAAAGACGGTATACGAAATATACAGAATAGGCCCAAGAACACTGCCTTGGGGCACTCCCGATTCGATTGCATTCAAATCAGTGATATACTCTTGATCCTTAATTTGAAAAAAATCTTTCGGACAGGTAAGATTTGAAGATCCTGTGGTAAGTGTGAGGTAGGAGAAATTTAATTTTAAACAATAAACTAGCATGCCATACTTTATCAAAAGCCTGTGCCACATCTAAGAACACAGCTGAACAGAAAGGCTTATTTTCAAGATCTTCCTTGATGATATTAGTCATTCTGTGAACTTGCTCTATTGTAGAATGTCTACGCCCAAATCCAAACTGGTGAGGTGGTACTATATCTTTGTCATCAATTACAACCTGAAGTCGTTGTAAAAAGAGTTTCTCAAAAACTTTAGCAATGACCGGGAGAAGACTGATGGGCCGATAAGATTAAGCTTGATTTAAAGGTTTGCCTGGTTTTGGAATGAGTACTATTTGTGAAACTTTCCATTTTGACGGGAAATGTTCCGCGCGCAGGACTGCATTAAAAATTACCGTAAGTAATACCTTTTCTTGGCAATTCCTTTAACACTTCGCCAGTAATCAAATCATATCCTGGAGCTTTCTTTGCATTTAAATCACTTTTTATAACATTCTTGACCTCAGATGGAGTAAATGGTTTGATTGGAATTTCTAGTTGGTTCGGAGAATCAAGAAACTCAGTAACATCCTGTTCAACATTGGAATGAACTGCATGCGGTTAACACTTCTTTATAGTAGGAAGCAAACTTTCAGCCTTCTCTATACTATTTTTCGCCCAAATACTGTCGGCCTTTAAAACCGGAGGGATACAAACCTGCAGACGCTTTAGGTGTTTTGTAACTTTCCAGAGAGAGTAATCACTTGCCTCGGTTGGAGAGAGCTTCGATGTAAATTCTTGGAACCTCTCATTTTTAATATTACCAAGCAATCTCTTTAGTTGTTGGGTAGCCCTGTTTAGGTTATTTTTATCAATCTGGTTCCTAGAGTTTTGCCACACTCTACGAAGGCAGCGTTTTTCCGCTAATTTTTTATTTACCTCAATCGGATAATATATTTGGACAATTTGCTCACTCTTCCTTTCTGGAGTTGCTTGCCAAGCAGAATATTGAATCGTTTTGTTTAAGTGCTCAACAGCGATGTTTAAATGTTTTCTTTTTTTTAGAGGCATTATAACGTTGAGATTTTGATCAATAAGTTCTCGAAACGATTCCAATCTGTGTTCTTGTTACACAAGAGAGGTGGAGTTGGTCTTAATAACAGTTGAAGCAACCGTTACAATCACAGGTGAGTGGTCCGAGGAAAGATCAAGAGATTGTTCAATATTTAAACAATTTTGGGGTAAACCCTTAGTAACAAATAAATTGAGAAGATCTAGATTTTTTTGCCAATCAGAAGGCCAATACGTTGGTTCACCAGGTGATGAAGGTTTTGCTCGTGAAGAGACCATAGAGGTTGTCGACCTCTGGGATTTGCCAGCCGGGAGCCCCAAACAGGATGTTTGACATTATAATCACCTCCTGACAAAAATCTACCATCTAAAGAGGCAAAGAAATCGTTAAATTGCTGGTGAATTACATTGTGTCTAGGTGGGCAGTAAACAGCACTGATGGTAAGTGGGCCACTCGAAATTTCCACAACTAAGGTTGAGCTTTGAATGTAGTCATATTGATATTTTGGCAGTTCATAATATTTAATATCTCTTAATTAAAATTGCGCTACCAGCATGAGCTCTGTTATCAGGGTAATTGGTGGTGTACAAAGTAAAATTTGGAATTATACAATAATTTAAATCAGAAAAATGTGCTTCAGAAATTAGAACCACGTCCAAATTATGTATAACAATAAACAATTTCAACTCTTGACAATTTTGTGCCAAGCCGTTAGCATTCATAAAGCTACTTTTAAGGATCTAATCATTAATTGAGCTTCTTAAAAACAACAGTAAGTAGGTCGAGCAAGGCGCCTATTTGTTGAGACTGTTGCAAGAAAAGTTTTTCAAACCGGTCAAAAAATGTAGTAATAGTATGTGCTAAATTGTCATTTGTGGTCACATCACAAGGAGTATTTTCTATTTTACGTGCATTACTGGTGCTTTTATAACTAGTTGCATTATCACTTATGTTTACATTCATGGCTGCTTCAGCATATGACAAGCCAGGTCGGATTAGACGAGAGCTGGAAGTGTTGGAACGAGCTATAGTAACTTCTTTTGGACTGACAGTTTTCTCCCGTAACGGGATGAGATATGTGCAACTTTGAATGTTTTTAAATACGTTACTGGCCTTGTAATTGGCCGGGTGGTCCCCTCCCCACACAAAGCACACACTGCGGGAGTAGAATTGTCTTTGGTACATTTGGCAGTGTCGTGTTCTTTTCCACATTTAACAAATCTGAAGGGATGTCTGCAGTAACTTTTTGTATGTCCATATCGCTGACATCGCTTACATTGGACAATATCCCTTTTTTTATAAGGGGGCTCAAATGTTATTTTTGCATTTAACAAATATTGTATATTAAAAATATCCTTATTACTAAAACTTGGCTCCAAATCAATGAAAAACTGCTCAACCCCTTAAACTTTTCAAAGATACATTTTCATATTTACTGTTAAATTCAGACGCTCAGTGGTCGGCTACATAAAATATCTTTTTATAGAGGCGTAGATCTCGTCCACCCATGACCCACGCTGGTCAAAGGGTCTGTGTGAAATCTCTAGAGAACAACACCGTGATTCCCCATGATATTGTTTCTTATTTTTACTTTCTCCCCCTATACATAGTATATGGAGAAAGTATTGTTTTCGTAAAAATTTTCGAATTTGAGTTGTTAGTGGAAATATTCGTTTTGGTGCTCCCTGAACCCAAAAAAGTGGTTTTTACATGATGTCTGTCTGTGTGTGTGTGTGTGTGTGTCTGTGTGGATGTGTACAGAGCTAGAGCCCTAACCAATGGGCCGATTTTCATGAAATTTGGTATGTAGGTACTAATCCACGATATCTCCAGGCGTTTTTTTCATTTTTTTGAATTTTTGATTTTTAAGGGTAATTATCCCCCAAAAACCGCCAAAAAACATGAAAAATCAAAATTTCTCAAAAACGGCTCTAACGATTTTGATTAAACTTTAGTCGTTTGAAGAACTTTATTCTTCCAACAAAATGACACCACCCGCATTTCTGTAAAAATTCGGGTTCAGAAATTACAGGACTTAAAAACATCAAAAATTCAGTTTTTTGGATTTTTCATAAAAAGATATAAATATAAAAAAATATTACTATTCACTACTAAAAAGAGCTCAAAAAAACTAAATAATTTAGTATTCTGAATTACTATTCTACAATTGCTGGTTTCGGAGAAAATTGAAATTTTCATTTTGCGGTAAACGCAGTACGTTGTCCAATGTTATTCTTATGGGGAATACAAAAATTATTATTTCTCTCTTATTTACTGATAAATTTCATTCAAACTTGATATGCTTGTCAATTTAGCATTAGCCAACAGAGGAAATTCGAAATATGTTGTCCCTTAATAACCCTGGGGGGGGGAATAGGGGGCATTTCCCCTCTTAAAACCACGAGTGTAGCACTGGATTCTGTAGTGCCTCCAAAGCAGGGATTTGGGTGGATGTTTTTTAAAACAACTTGTTTACAAGATTTTCTGTACATTTTACCCTGCTTTGTATTCTATATTTAGTAAATAAAAAGTAATTTATTCGTTGAAGTTGGGCTAAAAGGGAGAAAGTATATGTCAGTTTCCTGATACCGTTTATTCTTTAAGGTATTAAATTTCAGCTCACCGGTTGAGAAGTTGGTGTGTGATGATTAACATGCTTATATTAAAGGCCAGTGGGCCAAAGTCCTTGAGTATATTTGTATCTGGAGTAGGTAAATGTCTGCACTGAGCTATCAGCTATATTCCTACTGAATTTCAGATCCATCAGTACAGTAGTATATGCAAGGTTGTTAAAAGATTGTATTTTGTAATTCCGGGGGGCGATGAAGCACTTAAACATTTTTGTAGGGAATAGGCTTGCGTTTTTTTCTGATGTGTTAATTATGTTCCTACCGAATTTAAACTTACAAAGGTCCATAAATACTAAAACTCATAAGATTGCCATAAAAGTAAATTAGGGAAGAGCCCTATAGGACTCTTTTAAACCTACATCTGCAGCATAAGGGGAACCACCATGCAAAATTTCATCTTCATAGACATTGTCGTTTTTTAGATAAAGTGATCACCATGTCAGTGAGTGTACGAGTCTGACAATTATAGATTTAAATCATATGTCTACTCTGCATACTTATGTTATTTATTACCAATCTTCACTCAACGTTTCAAATAAGAACTACAACACCTGTTTATAGAATAACTATTCTTAAGTCATCATCTGGTTCAATATAAATAAATGCTTTGTAATATAAATAAATGCTTTGTCCATAAGAATAGCATAGGATCTTTAAAACCCTGTAGGGCAGTGTCCTAAGGTGATTTAAAAAAATCCAATTGGCCTAAAACCTTCTAACGCACATATCAAATATAGAAAAAAGTTTAATTGAAATCAGTGCACTCGTTTCCCTGTAAAAGGCGAACAAAACGTGACCAAAATCGCACGAAATCACGTTTTTGAGTGGCCGCCATTCTTTTTCCAAAAGAAGTATGCCAGTTAAAAGTGGCCTAAAACCTTCTCCGGCATAGATAGAACAAAGAAACAAAGTTTCATCAAAGTCAGTGCACCCGTTTTTTCCGTGAAAAGCGAACAAAAACCCGTCCTTGAGCATTACCGACAGACAGACAGAAATTGAGATAATACTTGTTTTGGCTTCCCTAGGGTGTAAACGTGAAAATATGCAACAATTTCATAATTCCAAGCACAAAACTATAATTTTATTTACATTGATATATCTAATATATAAAATTCTCGTGTCACAGTGTTTTTAACAAAACTCCTCCGAAACGGCTTGACCGATTCTTATGAAATTTTGTGTGTATATTCGGTAGGTCTGATTATAGGACATAAATTATTTTTTAATTTTTTTTCGATAGGTGAGTGAGCGATGCGAACGAGCTCTTATTGAAAATGAACTAGTATTTGACATAAAACAAATTCAATGACATTAGGACAGGACAACGTCTGTCGGGCCAGCTAGTATATTTATATTTTTGTGTCCGTAAGCACGTTAACTCTTGTAAAAAAGGTCCAATCTTGATGAAATTTGGTTCAGACGTGTAAAGTAGCATTTATTTTAATGAGTTCAGTAGCATTTATTTTAATGAGTTCGAAATCGAGACAGATTGGACCATCCTAAGGGGTATTTTGGGGGGGTTTTGTACCCCAACAACTTTTTTTGGGTTTTTGCATGTAATTTTTATTGAAATTAAATTTTAATTTACACCATTGAATTTACCTCAAAAACACAATACAAAATTTGGTGTTTTTTTCAATGCTCTACTCAATTGGTTACCGAGATATTTAAAGTGCTAAACAACAGTACGTTGTCTAATGTTATTTATGGGGAAAAATAAATATTTTATATAGCTTATTTATGAACATACACTGACGAAACTTGGTATATGGCTTCATCTGATTGTGGTCTATTGTAATTAGCATAAAAATATTATAAATTTTTACCTTTGATTCCCGTAGCAGCAAACCTGCATACTCAGGCCCCATGTTATTCTTACGGAGAAACATTAAAATATCATATCTCCCTTAAGTATAAACATAAATTAATAAAACTTGGTATATGGCTTCACTTAGTTGAGTTACATTGGTATTTGCATAAAAGAAACAAATTTTTTGCTGATGAATCTCGTAGCAGTAAACCCTGGTACTCAGCCCCTGTGATATTCTTATGGAGGATAATTCAAATCTTTTATATCACTTATTTATGAATGAATATGGATGAAACTTGGATGTGACTTCACTTAGTTGAGTTCTATTGATATTTGCATAAAAACCCATTATTTTGGGTTCCTTGTTGTTCCTTGTTGTCTGCGTACTCATCCCCAATGTTATTCATAAGGAAATAATTATTATTTTATGTATCGCTTATTTGTGAATATATTTGTTAGGAATCTTTATAAATGGCTTTAAGTGTTATTAAGACATATGTGCATTGGAAAGTCGCTGAGTACGCAAGTTTGCTTTGACGGGGGTATTTATTAATTACCATTTAAAAGTTATAACATTTCCATAAGTTAAAGCATTGGATACAAATTTCTGTTAAAGTATGAGATACTAATACAGTATTGTTTCGTAATTACAAGAAATTACTAAAAATGGTTTTATTCTTATGTTTTATGATTAAATAAATAAAGTACTCTCATTTGAACATGATTTAATTCAATTTATTAAAGGTTTTACAATTTATTATATTAAAAAAATACAAGTTTTTTCACAAATAAAGGTAACGTTAATAGTTTATCTGCTAGATTGCAGCAGCCATTTATTTTTTATTTACTCCTGTCGGCTGTGTTTTTTGTCAGTTTATGATATTAAATACCCCCATCAATAACTTGCGTACTCAGCTAATTTCCAATGTACCTCACTGCATAGGCAACTTACCGTGTTATTTTTTTTGAAGAATTTGCACCTCTAATACAATATAATTAAGAACGATTTATCCTATGACCTACAACAATATTGTAATAGTATCTTTAAAGCCAGTAATTTTTATCCAATGCTTTAACTTATGGAAATGTCACAACTTTTATATGTTAATTAATAAAAAGCTATTGAACAAATGTGTTCTATTTTTGAACTGGAAGCGTGAAGAGTACTGGAAAACACTTGTGTAAAATCTGAAAACGATCTGTGCAGCTAATTTCACGTTATTGCATTACGAACACACACGACCACAAACTGGTGGACAACGAATCATTGTCTCTGCTAATACATAGATTCTTTCACCTCGTTCCATGATCTATTAATTTGCAAGCACTTATTCATGTAAGATTGTTAGAACCATTCATGTTAAACATATAAAGTTGTATATTCAGATTAACTATGAACAAATATTGTTGTAATTTTTTGCTGCGGCCGTCAGCAGACTATATATTTATTATCAGCTAGTTTTATTGCTTTTAGCGAATTTCCCCTTTAGGGAAGAAGCTATTACCGTAGGTCTCATGGTAAGACTTAAGCCCGAGACCATGATAACTTTTCGTTTTGAGATCACCAGATGCCAAAAACGCCATTCGTTCAAATTTATATATTTATATATATGTGTGTGTCCGTAAGCACGATAAATCTCGTAATAAAGGTCTGATCTTAATGAAATTTGGTACACATGTGTAGGTTTCTATTTATTTGAACGGGTTCGAAAACCAGACAAATCTCACCAGTCGAAGGGAGGTTTTGTACTCCAACAAGTTTTTTAAAATTTGTACATGTAATTTTTATTTTAATCAAATTCATACAATTGATTTAAAGCTTAAAAAACAAACAATATTTTATTTTGATCATTGCTCTACGTCAATTGGTCACTGAGATCTTGAAAGTTCTAAACACAGTATGTTGTCTACAGGGCCCATTTTATAAATAGGCCAATTAGGCCGCGGCCTAGGGCGGCAAACTTTTGGGGGGCGGCAAATTTCTGGGAGCTTATTTTTTAAATATAAATTTGTCTATAGATTATATAGATTTAAAATATTGTAACCCTACTTGCAACAATTGTTTTACTTTTTTAAAACTTTGTAAATCATCTTTAATATAAAGTAAAATTAACTAGTTGATATATTATGTCGAAGGCAGGATGGGCGCAGAGATCAAAGTTTTTAATTTGTTTATTCGTCTTTGCCAGTCATGCAGGGCGGCGTCACCGCGCTTGTTCACACGGCCGATGTTCACCGGCGGTGGCGAGTATTTCTCTCGCGAAGTAGCGGACAAAGGAAACAAATGGGCATTGTTTTTTACCCAAAAACACGGAATAAAAATAACGTTAATGAGGTAAAAGCTATATGATTTGAAGGGTGTTTGGCATTAGTTGTGTAGGTAAAAGTCACCAACATGATAATTTATCACTTTTAAAGAATTGCAGTATATAGGAGTTTCAGAAAATCACCATCCACTTTGGTCGATTTACCCCACAGTTTTTGAGTTTCAGATAAAAAATCTAAAATGACCACTAATTCAGCGGTTAAATATTTTGAAAAATATAATTATTAAAAGGATATCTTTGTACAACTTAATCTTGGGTTAATCTTTATATTCAACCACTCACTCGACATACATAATTATGTAGATTGTAAAAAAACTATTAAAGTCTGAATTATTTTAAAATTAATGGATAAACGTAAAATAATACATTATAAGACATACATTATAAATTTATTAAAAAGTAAATTATTTTTCTGCAGTCAAGCTTTGCCTTTGTTTCATGAGTTATGTCAACTAATGCTTTATATCGATTTGTAGGAAACTGCATAACCTTAAAGAATATTACATCCATTTTGATCGATTTTTTAATTATATAGATATATTTTTAATTATTATTATAGATCAAAAACCAAAACAACCTCTAATGAAAAATGTGCTATAACTTGAAGGAGTAAACTGATTGAACTCAAACAATGTCTACACATTAACGTGTTACTTACCTTAACGTAAGGTAATAATAATAATATGTTATTGATATAAAACAACCAATCAAGTTGTGGATCAATGTAATAAATACATACATTTTGATATTAACTAATCATTATAACTATGCAATATATAAAATAGTTTCAACCTAACAGATCCTAGATGTATAAAGAAATTAAGACAAAGTTTAAAACAAACCCAATTGTTAGTAATTTAAAAAATAATTGGATTATTTCCTGCGTGGTCCATAAACTCATCTTACATTTTAAATCCACTATGTAATAAGATTTCAAAATTTTTGATTTGAATACATTTTAATTTGTTTCGACTATAATATAATTTGTTAATTTGTTTATAAACCGTCCCTTGCACAATGTAAATAATATCTCCGACGCTCGCTGCCGTTTCGCCGAGAACGGATCGCCTGTGTGAATTGTGTGTCTGCGAGTACATAGCGGGCTCGCCGCATTATCACGGCGATCCCTCTCGCTTGTGTGAAGGTTGAATGCAACACATCTTGTCGATATGTACAGAAACAATCTTGATGACGATTTTGTTGATGAGTTTAGCAATGTTTAAGCATGCTGTGAAGCTACAGTAGAGAAATTTGAATATTTTTGTTGAGAGGTATTTTAAATTACCTGAGGTATATCATTAGCGTCACGTGTATATCCAAATATATACATAGCCCTGAGAATTTGCTTATCAATTCGAGCTGTTAATCGCTCTGATGAGAGGGGTCTTCCTACCTGAAGAGGTTGAACAATTTCTTAAATCAACACTAAGAGAAGACGAATAACACTTATTGTAGGCCAAGAACACTTTCTCAGCCACCGCCGCCGACGCGGTCCCTTTTGTGACAGCTGTACTTAGACTTCTTCCCTTATCCCTAGTTTGGGGGGGGGGGGCGGCATCATAGGGCCTAGGTGCGGCACGAAGTTAAAATGGGCCCTGGTTGTCTAATGTTATATGGAGAAAAAGAAAAAATGTATATCTTGCTTGTTTATGAACATAAACTGACGAAACTTGGTATATGGCTTCATCTGGTTGTGATTTGTTGTTATTTGCACAAACAATTTTTTCGCCTATGGTTCCTGAAGCAGCAAACCTAGGTACTCGGTTCCCATGTTATTCTTATGGAGGGTAATTCAAATGTTATATATCGCTTATTTATGAATGTATGGATGAAACTTATAAAAACCCATTATTTTGTGTTCCTTGTAGCAGCAAACCTGCGAAATCATCCCCAATATTATTCTTATGGAGAATAATTAATATTTTAAATATCGCTTTTTTATGAATACATTTCTTATGAAACCTGGTAAGTGGCTTAATGTGTTATTAAGACATATATATTCAACGGAAATTTGCTGAGTACGCAGGTTTGCTGCAATGGGGGTATTTAATTTCTCCCCCTCCTAAACAGTACAGAAAGTTTTCTAGGTATTGCATTTTTTTTTGTATTTTCTGCTAAACTGATAATATAATCTCCTCTCGCCAGTTATTTTAAGTGAAGATATAAAAACAACGGCTCGTCCCCACGCACAGGACTACATTTCCAATTGTTCTTGTAACTTGTATGTAAACATGTGTTGTTGGAAATAAACAAATTTGTATTTATATTTGTAAAGTTTTTTTTTTGTTAAAATTTTATAATTTTTGTATTATTGGTGGAAATATTTTTTTAGTGCTCCCTGAACCCAAAAAGTTGTTTTTGTAGAGGTGTCTGTCTGTTTGGACGTGTACCTAGAGAACACACCAATGACCCAATTTTGGTAAAATTTTGTATGTTTGTGTATGAGTGTGTGTGGGTGTGTGTTTGTGTGTTCCTAATGCAATATCGTGAAATTGCTGCACGGATCGTTTTAAGATTTTACACAAATGTTTTCTAGTGCACTTCACGCTTCCAGTTTCAAAAATGGAACAAATTCTTTAAACCGTTTTTTATTAATTAACATATAAAAGTTGTCCAATTTCCATAAGGTAATGCATTGGGCAACAATTACAGTTTGTAAAGTACGGAATACTATAAAATATGGTTTCGTAATTACACGTAACTACTACAAAATGCCCTATTTATATGTTTTATGATTAAATAAATAATGAACTCTCTGTTTAACATGAGTTAATTCAATTTATCAAAGGGGTTTTAAATTTGTAGATTAAACAAACGAATACCAGTTTTTACAAATAAAGATAACGTGACAAAGTTAATAGTTTTTCAGCTAGATCGCAGCAGCCATTTATTTTGTATTAGCGAATTTCCCCTATAGGGAAGAAGCTATTACCGTAGGTGGCATGTTAAGGCTTAAGCCCGAGACCATGATAACTTTTCGTTTTGAGGTCCCCAGATGCCAAAAACACTATTCGTTCAAATTTATATAATGTATGTAAATATATAGGTGTCCGTTACCGCGATAAATTTTGAAAGAAAGGCCCGATTTTGATGAAATTTGGCACAAATGTGGAGAGTAGCATTTATGACTTTAAGTTCGAAAACCAGATCGATCGGACTACGGGAAGGGGGTTTTGTGGGGGTTTACAATTTTCCAACAATCGTTTCTTTTGCAAATTTTACCTCAAAATGTTAAAAATACTCAATTTTTGTTATAACCATTTTGTAGAGCTTAAAACAACAAATAATTTAGTATTTTGAATCATTAACCTAGGTTAAGTGGTTGCGGAGAGAATCCAAAAAACGTGTCCCATGTTAAACTTATGGGAAAATAGTTTTTAGCTTTTCCTCAATTAATTTTACTCTAAACTTCACATTTGATTTTACTAATCAGTTTAGCTCTACAAAACAATCATTTTGGTGTTTAAATTATGATTCTACGTCCAACTGTTGCTGAGATATTCAAAGTGCTAAACACAGTATATTGTCCAATGTTATCCTTATGGAGAATATTTAAAATTTTATCTCCCGATTATTTATGAATGTATATTGATGAAACTTGGTATGTGGATTCAACTAGTTGTGGTATATTGATATTTGCACAAAAAACTTTTTTATTGTTGATTATCCCCATAGCAGCAAACCTGCATACTCAGCCCCCATGTTATTCATATGGAGAATAAGTAAAGTTGTATATCTCCCTTAAGAGTCTTCATCACTGGAAGTTGCTAGACGCCATCTGGGAGTTATCTTCCATAAGGCCAATGTTAACTTTGTGCCTCCATTACTCCTCACCTAATCGTCTCAAACAACTAATTTTGGTGTCAAATTAAAGGGTTCGTCGTCCTCTAGGGAAATACAATGACGAATTCCTTAATTTGGGTACCATAGTTACATAATAAATAGTTTAATTTTGAACTGAAACACTGTACATGTTCTCATCAATTTGCAACAAAATCCAAATTCGACTATTGCATTTCCCTAGAGGACGACGAACCATTTAATTTGACACCAAAATTAATTGTTTGAGACGATTAGGTGAGGAGTAATGGAGGCACAAAGTTAACATTGGCCTTATGGAAGAAAACTCCTAGATGGCGTCTAGCAACTTCCGGTGATGAAGACTCTTAATTATGAACCTGAATTAAGAGAACTTGGTATGCAGCTTCGACTGGTTAAGTTATATTGGTAATTGCATAAAATCACATATTTTGTGTTCCTTGTTTCAGCAAACCTGCGTACTCAGCTTTCAATGTTATTCTTATGGAGAATAAATAAAATGCTATATAACACTTTTTTTGTGTATTTTTTCAAACTTTGTGAGTGGCTTTATGTGGGAGTGAGAAACATATACATGCATTGGAAATTTGCTGAGTACGCAGGTTTGCTGCGACGGACCCCCAACTGTTAACTTCTACCAACTGTTTTTTTTGTCAGTTTATGATATTAAAATACCCTCGTCATAGCAAACCTGCGTACTCAGCTAATTTCCAATTAAAAAATATACTAGTAGCCTGTCGTGGCTTCGCTCGCGATCACAACGTAATATTATACTGACATTCCCATATAAATATTGTGTTACCATTCCAAAGTCAACATGGCCTGCTGATTAACTGTTTTTTTCTACCCAGCTGATTGATTGAAACTTATAATTACATCCCAATGCTAAGCTTATGGGAAAAACTCAACTTTAAGGGGCCCCAGGGCCTCACTCACAAACTATTTCTCTATAAAAAAAGTTTCCTGCACAACTTCACATTAGGCTCTTTCCGATGACACCAAAAACATGAAAATCGGTTCAGTAGTTTAGGAGGAGTGTGTCACAAAAAACCTGCTCGCCTATTAAATAAGTATAGCTACCTCACAGCATAGACAACTTACTGTGTTATTTTTTGTTGAAGAATATTACCTCTAATATAATTAAGAACGATTTATCCTATTTTATCATATTACCTTAAATTAACCAACATAAAAGTAGATATTTTCCTACTGAGTCCCCAGGATCAAGACTATTTACTTAATATTTTGGGATGAAATTGCTGTTAGAGCTTACGTTAACAGCAATAACTTTCATCTACCATTTCTGAGTTCGGTCATCCCATTACGCGAATATTTGACTGTACTCCTAGTTATGATGAATATGTAGAGGACATAGCTAACTCAACTCAACTCAAAATATCTTTATTTGTCATATGTACATATGATACATTTAAATAGTGTCAATACATTTTATAAACTCTACAATTAAATCCTAAGCCTAATTAAAATTCTCATGCAATTCCTCAAATGAGTATAAAGACCTAGAAAATCAGCAGTTTTTAAAATCTATTTTGATCTCTTTCTTGTTGTAAGGAAGTGGGTATTTGGCTTAAAAATTTTGTTCCAATATAGGAAGGTTTTTTTGTCATAAAATGCCAGTCTATGAGCGGGTATGATGATATTTTTATTTCGTGTACTATATGGGCGAGGTTGAACATATGCTCTCTGTTCAAGGGATTGTTAATTGCTATTAAAATTGTGTCATATATATATATATATTGAGCAAAAACAGAAAACATGAACCAACCATTGCAATAGATTCTAACCCCAAAAAATTGGTAAACTTTCACATTTCAATTAGCTCAGAATCTATTGCAATGGTTGGTTCATGTTTTCTTCTACACTGTGCAGTTTTAAAAGATACAAAATTTGTTTTTGATGTGTTCAGTTTCAAGTTGTTTTTGTTAAAAAAGTCCAAAATATTTGACAATTCCATGAATGATAGAATTTCAACATCTTCAACTGTTTGCGCAGATACTTTGAGGTTTGAATCATCTGTGTATAAAACTAAATTATTTTGTGGCAATTTTGATAAGGACTGAGCAATATTTGTTACATAACAAATGAAAAGGGGGGCCCAATACTGAACCTTGAGGCACTCCATACATTACAGCTCTTAAATTTGACTTTATAAACTCTGTCATTATTAACATGTGTTAATTCAACAAACTGTGTTCTACCTGAAAGGTATGATTCGAACCACTCAAAAGCAGTCTTGTCTATACCAAGCATTTTAAGTTTTTTCAGGAGAGTAGGATGGTGACCTGTGTCAAATGCTTTGGTCAGATCCATAAAAATGCCTACGCATATTTCCCCTTTGTCAATCGATTTGATTATTGATTCAATGAAGCTCACTGCGGCAGTGATTACAGATTTTTTAGAACGAAAACCATGTTGAGTATTATCTATTAGATTGTAATTTTCTAAATATTTTATAAGCTGATTATAAACTATTTTTTCATATATTTTTTAGATCACCAGACGCAAGGCTATGGGACGGAAATATGAAGGATTCTCTCTATCATTATTTTTGTGGATTGGTACAATTTTAGAAACTTTGACCATGTAACTCATATTTTGGCTCTTTAGAAAATTTTTCAAAAGGCCATGTTCTTTTCTATCCAACAAAACATTTATATTGATGTCACCAGCTATAACTATAACCGATTTACATTTTGACGAAAGAAATTCTAAAAGCAATGATAGTCTATCTAAAAATTCTTTTTTATTAGAGGAGGGTAACCTATAGATTGCCAGTAAAATAAACTTTATTTTATTGTAATTGTACATGCTAACACAGAACTCGAATTGCTCATCCTCCAACATTTGACTATGAAAGGATTGTGGAATGGAAAATTTTAAAACCTTTATTTCATATTTGCTTAGAATCATCACACCTCCTTTATTAGAAAGTTTTCTTGAATAATAATTATCTACTTTGAAGTTATTTATATTTACTCGATTGATTTCATCTTCTTTCAGATCATGCTCAGTTGAAATAATAAAATTAGGATTTATCTCACTTAAAGTAATTTATAACATTTCAATTTTTGACCTTAAATGTTCAATATTCTGGGGAAAAAATTAGACTTTTGCTTTTTTTAAATATTGAACTCGGAACTACCTGAACTATCTGTACATTTACTATTTGTACAAGGCTTTAAAGAATCAAATTTATTACTTTGACTTAACCTAAACTTAAACAATTTTGATCACTTTTGCTGCTCTCTTTCACTGCACCACCAACTTTATTGAGCTAAACTGTTTAAAAATTCAGGGCTCTAAAATCGAATGTAATCCAGTTAAAGTAGCTCCTTTTAAAATTGATGCTCTAATGTACATTTACATGTACATTTACATTTACATAAAGTTACATTTGAAGTGGACATGGGAGCAAGTGTCAGTGACTGTAGTCAAGATTTTTACAACAAAAATTTGGCGTTTTACAAGGGCGTAGCCAGGATTTTAGTTTGGGGGGTGCTGAACCAGGGGGAAAGGTTTATAAGGATGTAACAGATAGTAACTAAATTCAAATTCATTAGAATAAAAAAAACACGCAACGTCTCACTCGTTCGATAAACTAACTAGCAAGGCAGCAACACAGGTTTATTAAGGAGGTTAAAGAAGCCTCTGTTAAACATTGTTAAAACCCTAGAACTACCCTTGACATTATATCCTGCCAATGCGTATGTGCGCTGTATGGTCTATGGCAGGAATCCTGCCAATTGGGTAATTTTTTTCAACTGCTTATAATAACACATTGAAAACTATCTAGAAATGTAATAATATTGATACCATTTAAAGAAGGAGATTCTAAACTTTACTTTTCATATATAAATCAACCTCGTAGCAGAAACAGATCAATATCTATTATAATTTGAACAAAATTTAGGCTCATCAACATTTGCTGACTCACGAGTGGCGAAATCTAGTAAAACACGTATCTCTCTTTCTCTGTATGTATATATATATTATTTTTCAGAAATATATTTACTATAATTATATGCACCATTTATTATATTATAATAAAGTACAAAATTTATACATAGCTTCGAACAACTAATTTTGGCTTTTAGCGAAACTCAGATTTTGTTTTTCAACTTATATTAAGTCATAAAAACAGTTATTACTTTGTACAAAAGTGCATTATTTCCAATAATTGTATTGTTACTTTCATTAATATAACAGTTTTAGTATATCACTTTTATACTTTTTTTCAAATGTACAGCGTAAGTTTGTTGATTTCCCCTGGTTTCCGTATTTATTTCCGTATTCCGGGTAAAAAATATTTTCAAATAAATCAAACACATTTCCACTTAGGGAAATAAATTGCCTACATTTTGTATATCTTAGATTGTCTGTAAAAACATTAGTGTACAAATGCTAGGACTCTACTTTTAAAAATTATTTCAAAAATGTTTATACAATTTTGATTATTCAAATTAAGCAAAAAAATTACCAACAAGGATTTGTTTTATTTTATTTTATTCATAATCTTCTTCTTTTTTGAACAAAACGAGTATAAACATTACTAGGTTATCAAAAGTATTTTAGGCACTGCAAATTGTTAAACAAACCTCTGCAAAATGGCAAAAATTGCTAAGGCGCCGAGCAATTTAGCATGAATCAGGCAAGGGCAGTCCTAGGGATAAAAACGTAATTTTATGAGAATTTCTAGGGGTGCTGGAGCACCTTCAGCACACCCACTGAATACGCCCTTGGCGTTTTGTAAACTGCTTCCAAATCACCTATCTCTCAGTTCGTACACTAACGAACCAATAGTACCTATTGGTAAGATGTACAGGTCTGTTATGGGGACATCAACGAAAATCTGGATTTGTATGTCTGGTCTGTAAGTAAAAAGGGGCACATCCGTTAATGGGACGGAATTGGCTTCAAGTTTTGGGAGTGGACATTTAGTTTAAAAATAATTTACTAAGTGAAAATAGTTCAAAGTTGCTATTGCAAGGGGAAAACGTTGATCAGGCTGTAAACTGTTTAGAAAAAGAGTTTCTGGATGTGATTAGCAACAAGTTGGGTCAGTTCAAAGGAGACCCAGTAGAGCTGAAACTGAAAGAGAACACTACTAAGTATTTTAAGCCATGGCCGATCCCTTTTTCATTGAAAAGTAAAGTTGAAAAAGAACTTGAAAGATTACAGAAAGAGGAAGTCCTAGTTCCTGTAAATAGTGATTTGTGGGGAACTCCTATTGTTCCAGTTTTGAAAAAAAGAATGGGGAAATTCGAATCTGTGGAGACTTTAAGGTTACCATAAACCATTTCTTAGAAGCGGATAGATATCCTCTGCCTAGGATCGAGGAACTGTTTGCTAATTGACAAGGTGGTGAAACCTTTATTAAATTATATCTTAGCCAAGCTTACATGCAATTTAAGTTAAATGTTAAGCTAAGAATGTTTGTCCTATCAGTACAAATAAGGGATTATTTTCCTATCAGAGAATGCCGTACAGTATTTCATCAGCTCCAGGTATTTTTCAGAAGGTAGTTGAACAAACGCTTTAAGGTTTAGAAGGTGTAGCAGTATTTCTGGACGATATTTTAACTACAGCCAAAGTCATGGTGTCTCATTTAAGTAGATTGCGGGAAGTTCTTAAACATCTTAATGGCAGAGGGTTTACTGTAAAACAAAGTAAATGTAAGTTTTTCTCAGATAAGTTGAAGAATTTGGGGTTTTGTATAGACAAAGAAGGTCTGCACGCCTCCCAAACAAAGGTCGCAGCTATTGTAAAGGCGCCTGTACCTAAGAATGTAACTGAAGTGAAAGCTTTTGTGGGTTTAGTGAACTACTATGGGGAATTTATTCCTAACTTGTCAACCATTCTTCATCCAGTATTTAATGCACTTAAGAAAGATGTTCCTTTTGATTTTAATGATGACTGTATGAAGTCTTTCAATAAGGTTAAGGAGATATTAACAAGGGCTCCAATTCTAGCTCATTACGACCCTAGATTTCCTGTATCTCTATGTACAGCTCTTAAGCCATTAATAAGTATTTTTGGCCCCAAGAAGGGATTACCAGTGTTTGCAGCAAGTAGGCTGTTTTTATCAGGGTACACTAAATATGTAAAGTCGGCAAGTCATTTAACGCAGACACACTGTCACGTTTACCTTTGCCAGCTAAGCACCCTCTCTGTAGAAAATACAGAATTTCAATGGGAAGGAACATATTTACATTGTATTCAAGAGAGTTCAGTACCATTAACTTTTGAACATGTCAAGGCCGAGACCCAAAAAGATCCTGTTTTAAGTTAAGTGTGTAACTATGTAATTGCATGGGTGGCCTAGTTTATTGCTGGAAGAGAAAACGGATTTATTTCCTTATTTCCAAAGGAAGAACTAACTGCAGAATTGGGCATTTTAATGTGGGGATATAAAGTAGTAGTAACTAGTTCTATGCGGGATTGTGTCCTTAAGGAATTACATTGTAGTCATATGGGAATCGTAAAAATGAAGTCAGTTGCAAGGTTGTATATTAGTCTAGTAAAATTATGATTTGACCTGGGCAAAATTGCTTCATAAGCGATTGAAATGGTATTCAACTCAACAAATGTTGCTTTATAACATATCCAAAATCTGACAAAATCCAACCACGGGAAAGTAGCTAAAAATAAGATTTAGATTGGCGGCTATTTTTCTTAATTGAGCCATTTATTTAAAAAACCCGTCAACTGACATTACTATTTAAAATTCAATTTTTACATATTCTGAGTATGTTTTTTTATAATTAAACAGTTTTATGAAGTAACCCGTCAACTACCATATTTCCATATAGGTTTTTTTTAACATTGAGTAATGAGTTTAGAGCAGAAACCCGCCAAGCGGCAGTCTCTTGGCATGTTTTTGAGGCCAATTTCATGTTCGTCTTGTGGTACCACTGGTTGTCATTGTTGTCCTGTTGCATCACCTGTTTTAATGTGTTTACTGTTTCAAACAGTTGTTGTGTGGTTATCGATGTAAGTGTTGTGTTTATAGTTGAAAGTTTTGTGGTTTTATGTTGTGTACGTGAAAAATACTCAAAACTGATTTTATAACTTTTTTTATTTACCCAAATGGAAAATATTGTATAATTAATTAAACATAATCTTAAATGGCTGCTGCTGTACACTGTGTTATTTGCAACAAAAAAAAAATACAAAGATTGTTAAGGAACAGTGATTCTAACGCAGAAGGGTGCTGATGGCATAAACTCGGCAAGTAAAGTCTGTGGTCGCGATGTCATCGTAAGTGCTGGAAACACAGTACATTGTTGTCGAAAAAGACACACTGATAAGAAGAGCATTGATTTGTGGAACAAAAACAATTGACAAATGTTACATGCATTCGAAAGAGAAATATCCGTTTGGCTGAAGAACCATTTTCCACCTCAACTGACTGCTTGTTTTGTGAGCTAGAGTCGATTTATCTGGAAAATACAAAGAGAAACAGATCAATTTAAAGTACGAACAGTTGAATTTAGTGACACTATCAAGAAATGCTGCGAGCAACACTGCTATGAATGGTATCTTGTGGTAAAATGACACATTGAATATTATCTTTCAGATCTGTATGCTGCAAATTGTGTCTACCACTGCACATGTTGTGCAAATTTTCGTAGTGGGAAAATATTCCTCAAGATTATTCACAACAGTCATCAAAGAGGCAGAAACAAGGGCGCCCAATCAATGAAGAACAAGAAAAAGCTTTCCTAAGGACGTGTACTTCCCTAGAATCTAAAGACGAGGAACAATTACTTGTTGTGGATCTTATTTAAAAAATGGAAGAGTATCTGCAAGAAAGTGATTGTAAAGCATATGATCGAAGACACATGAAAAGAAAGCTTGTCGAACATTATATTAAAGCTGCAAGTGTGATTATGGTGCAAGTGTTATATCTGGTGAAAGTGGAAAGGCAGACATAGTCACATTAAAATAGACTGCTGATGAAATTCTTAGATCCTAGTATGCAAAGTCAAAAGACTGTGATCCTGAATTACAAAAGATACACATAATAGAGGCAGCTGCAAGACTAATCAAGAGTGATGTGAAAGCTTCTGTCAAGGCAGATAAATTGACTTATCCGTCAACAGATGTTCTCACTACCGATAAAAGTATGAATTACCTCCCTGGCAGCTTAAGATTGTTCTGTACAAAAATGTTTGTGGGAAATGATGTTTCGTCAAAAGTTGGTGTGATTGGCCAAAGTATAATGCAAGCTGTCCGTCCAAGAGCTTTAGTATGTCCATTGCAGATAGGTGTAGCTATTCAAATGCATAACAACTTCAGGTCACGTTATATTATCGATGTCCTCCATAATCTTGGTTTCTGTTCTTCATACACGGAAGTTATTAAATTCGAAAGGAATGCTGCAATAGCAAGTAGCACTTTTTCACTGGATGTGACACATAATAAGCATAGGCGTGCGCAGAGTCTGGTCAGCGTGGGTGCCGGAACCGAAAACTACCCCCCCCCACCAATCAAAGAAGTTATTAATCTGCTAAATAATTGAATTTGTTTAGCTATCTATAATATTATAAAGAAGTGGTGGTTTCTGTCTGTCTGATGTTCCGGGTGAACGCAAAAACTAATGAACCAACTGGGCTGAAACTTTACACATAGGTAGATCTTGAACCCATGCAACACATAGGCCTATTCACTTCCTTAAAATCGCCTCGGGCTAAGCCCCGTGAACATCCTAAGTTTCAAAGTTTACATTTCAGAATAAAGTAAACCTTCAGAAACTGTAATGCGAACAGCTGTGGATACTTCCATTTGACAGCTTAAAGAGCAGAAGCAAGAACAGCTGTGTCAAGCTAACTAAAATGCAAATTGCATTGACTATAGAATGGGTAGAGAAAACCCCTGTGCGAAGAACGGGTACGTCAGCTAGCTATTAATCTATAATATTATAATATGTGGCTTCATCTGGTTGTGGTATATTCTTATTTGCACAAAAAACAATTTTTACCAATACTTCCTGTACCCCCCCAATTTTATATTTTTGCTCCCCCCCGATTTTTATTTTCGTCCCACCCCTGATTTTATATTTTGCTCCCCCCCTTCGATTTTATATTTTTATTTTATGTCCCCCCATTTTACAATTTTGCTCCCATTTTATATTTTCCCCCCGATTTTATATTTTGTTGCCCCCCCCGATTTTATATTTTTGCTCCACCCTCCGATTTTTATTTTGCCTCCTCCCGAATTTATATTTTGCTTTATGCTTTCGATTTTATATTTTTATTTTATGTCCCCCGATTTTATATTTTTGCTCCCCCCCGATTTTTATTTTTGCCCCACCCCCGATTTTTATATTATTGCCCCCTCCCGATTTTGTATTTTTGCCCCACCCCCAATTTTATATTTTGCTCCCCCCTCTTCGATTTTATATTTTTATTTGATGTACCCCCATTTTACATATTTCCCCCATTTTATATCCCCCCCGATTTTATATTTTTTTGCCCCCCGATTTTATATATTTTTGCCCCCCCCGATTTTATATTTTTGCTCCCTCCCGATTTTATATTTTGCTCCCCCCCCCGATATTATATTTTTGCCCCCCCTCTTCGAGTTAGTATTTTTATTTTATGTCCCCCGATTTTATATGTTTGCTCCCCCCAATTTTTATTTTTGCCCCCCCAATTTGATATTTTTACTCTCCTCCCGATTTTTATTTTTGCCTCCCCCCGATTTTATATTTATGCCCCCCTACCCGATGTATTTATATTTTTTGTACTTGTTTTTTTTATTTCTAAAAGCGAATCCAGAGTGTTACGTGTACCGATTTGGAGTCGCAAACCACACACCGTTTACTACCCGGCAGAGTTCCTCGACTTAGCAACAGGACCCGAACTATCTGCCAGTATATTTTGTTAACTTTGATTCAATTGTACATTAAACGTGTAAAATGTAATTTTAATATTTTAAAATAATGTGGATTGTTATTTTATTTAGTTAATCTAACATTTATATACAACCCGTACGAAGGACAGGTACACACAGCTAGTAATATTATAAAGAAGAGGTGGTTTCTGGTTTCTGTCTGTCTGTCTGATGTTCCGGGTGAACGCAAAAACTACGGAACCGACTGGGCTCAAACTTCACACATAGCTAGATCTTGAACCCATGCAACACATAGGCCTATTCACTTCCTTAAAATCCCCTCGGGCTACGCCCCGCGAACGTCCTAAGTTTCAATGTTTACACTTCAGAAGAAAGTAAACATTCAGAAACTGTAATGCGAACAGCTGTTTCAAGCTAACTAAAATGCAAATTGCATTGACTAAAGAACGGGTAGAGAAAACCCCTGTGCGAAGAACGGGTACGTCAGCTAGTTATTAATTAATATTAATGAACAAATATTAATGTGGCTTCATCTGGTTGTGGTCTATTCTTATTTGCACAAAAACAATTTTTACCGATACTTCCTGTACCCCCCTCCAATTTTATATTTTTGCTCCCCCCCCGATTTTTGTTTTTGCCCCACCCCGATTTTATATTTTTCTCCCCCCCCCGATTTTTTATTTTTGCCCCCATTTTATATTTTGTTCCCCCCTCTTCGATTTTATATTTTTATTTTCTGTCCCCCCTCTCGATTTAAAATTTGTTTGCCCCATCCGAGTTTATATTTTTGTTCCCACCCCCCGATTTTATATTTTTGCCCCCCTTCAATTTTATATTTTTACTTTGTCCCCCATTTTATATTTTTTGCCCCCTCCCGATTTTATACTTTTTTGCCTCCCCGGTTTCATATTTTTGCGCCCCCCGATTTTAATTTTCGCCCCCACACTTCGATTTTATATATTTTTTATATCCATTTTATATTTTTGCCCCCCCGATAATATATTTTTTTGCCCCCCCCCCCGATTTTATATTCTTGCTCCCCCCATTTTTATTATTGCCCCACCCCCAAGGTTATATTTTGCTCCCCCTTCTTCGATTTTATATTTTTATGTCCCCCCATTTTATATTTTTGCCCCCTCCCGATTTTATATTCCTCCCCCCGGTTTTATATTTTTGCCCCCCCCCCCGATTTTATATTTTGCTCCCCCCCGCCGATTTTATATTTATGCTCCCCCTCCCTGATGTATTTTTTTTCTACTTTGAGTTCTTTTATTTCTAAAAGCCAATCCAAAGTGTTATGTGTACTGATTTGGAGTCGCAAACCAAACGCCGTTTACTACCCGACACAGTTCCTCGACTTAGCAATAGGATCCGAACTATCTGCCAGTATATTTCGTTAACTTTGATTTAATTGTGAATTAAACGTGTAAACTGTAATTTTAATATTGTAAAATAATGTGGATTGTTATTTGCTTTAGTTAATCTACCATTTAAATACAACCCGTACGAAGGATGGGTACACAGCTAGTTATTGTATATAACATAAGTTTACTCCTTTACACAAATATGTGATAATATTATTCAATACAATAAAAATATTGTTTCTGCATAGGTAAATTTAGTTAAAAAATCTCATGTGTTACTTGTTTTGTATTATTTTCTAAAAAATCTACATTACACTCAGATTGAGCGGCTATAGGTCACTCTGATTTCTTGGTAAACGAGTGAATCTTTAAGTTGTTAAAACAATATAACAATTAGCAATAAAGTGAAACAGGATATCAAGCACTTTTTTTAATAAAGCTAAAATACAAGAAGATATCATCACAGAATTGATATTTTCTCAGAAAAATAAACTTGGTTGTACGTTACCTAACTGATGATAAAGAGCTATATCGAAGGAATTATTATTTATATTTATATTTTTGTATTGATTTACTTTTCCCATTGCTTATGATGCAAAGTGAAAAGTAAAGTTCAACTAAACAGCGATATAAAAGTGGTATTTCTATTTACACCCCAAATTTAAACCATTATGACATTTAATTTTCCTCTACATCTCCGTCTAACAATAAATAAAAGGAAGCGAATGGGTATTGTACTTACTCCGGCACTCAGTTTCTAAGAAATCTGCCGATCGTCAGGCGACAGTTCATGTTTTGGACGTTGATTTTAACTGAATTTGAATTTTTAAATACTACTTAACTGTATTACAATAACACTCCTAAGTATTACTTACTATTAAAGCAAAAAATTGCATATTATTTTGTACTTACTTCTTGCATCAAACTTAATTTTGTTTAACATACTAACATATAATAGTATATTTCGCACCAAGAGCCGAAAGTGGGGTTTTGCTGGCCCGAGATCGTGTTGACCGAGACAAAGTCGAGGTCATAAATCGTTCGAGGGCTATGCAAAACCCTTTTGGCAGAGGTGCGAACGCTATTTTTCACCATACTACAATTATTAACGGGTTAAATGTGATCCGTCATAAAACACGAGTGGCCTCATGTAATCTCGGACTAAAATCAGTTAACCAATAAACAAAACATCGATAGCACAATGTTTTAAATATTGTTATTTTTTCAGTGTTTCAACCAAAGAACTCAAAATAGTATGCACCTATTAACCAGGTAACGTCGTAAACGCTTATAAACATGTTGGCAACACTGGCTAAATAGATCAGCTGACTTCCGGCCCTAGGGCGGAAAAACTACTTTCGGTATTCAAATGACGTTCCGAAAACAGGTGATTACAGTGTAGTGTGGTGAAAACATTTATTTAGTCATCTGTTTTGGCGCCCCCCTCATAGCTACCGTGCGCACACCTATAATAAGTACATTACTGTTTGCAGCAGACAATGTCGACCACAACATTTGAACATTAGATGGGAATAATACCTTTCACGGTATGGGAAAGATTGCTTCTGTAACACCGGAAATTAAATCACAACCCACTGTTCCGAGAAAGTTACAGACAGTGCTATAAAGAACATTGCCCAAGTTACAATTGAAGAGTAGAGATTCTCCAGGCATCTTCTGCAGGATATCAAATTTAAAGAAATAGAACAAATTGATACAAACATCAGGAAAATAGATATTCTCTGGCAACTGTCCTGGTCATTTCCAGGAAAAGATCATTGCAATAGGTGTGGAATGATGCAGAGTGTATATAATAACTCATCTCCAACACTCTGGAAAGGCATTTGTTATGCTCTTGGCAATCATTAATATGGCACCAAGTGATATGACTTGCATACTTTCAACTCTCTTATTTGAACAAACTTGAACATGAACATAGGGTTCCATGCATAGTCACTTTTGACCAACCTTTGTACTGGAAAGCATCACAAATTATTCACCAGTATAAAGAGCTTGAGACCATTTTATAGAGCTTAAAAAACAAACAATTTAGTATTTTGAATCATTAAGCTAGGTTTAGTGGTTGTGGAGAAAAGTAAAAAATTGGGTCCATAAAATTTCCCATGTTAATCTTATGGGAATACGGTTTTTAGATTTTCCTCAGATAATTTCACTAAAAACTCCACATTTCTTTCTAACAATCAGTTTAGCTCTACAAAACAATCATTTTGGCGTTTTAATTGTTGTTTTACGTCCAACCGTTGCAGTGATATTCAAAGTGCTAAACACAGTACGTTTTCCAATGTTATCCTTATGGAGAATAAATAAAATGTTATATTTTGATTATTCATGTATGTATATAGATGAAAGTTGGTATGTGGCTTCATCTGTTTATGGTATATTGATATTAGCACAAAAAAGTTTTTTATTTTTCCCGGTAGCAGCAAACCTGCATACTCGGCCCCATGTTATTCATATGGAGAATAAGTAAAGTTTTATATCTCCCTTAGTTGTGAACCTAAATTAATAAAACTTGGTATGTAGCTTCACCTGGTTGAGTTATACTGATAATTGCAAAAAAAAACACATTTCTTATCTTCTTTGTTGCAGCAAACCTGCATCCTCAATTATAATGTTATTCTTATGGATAATAAATAAAAAGCTATATATTACTTATTAATTAATGTATTTTTATGAAACTTGGTAAGTGGCTCTAGGTAGTAGTGATACCCATATATATGCATTGGAAATTCGCTGAGTATGCAGGTTTGCTGCGACGGGGGTATTTAGTACTTATTTATAAATTATTTTACACTACCATAATGGATACAATTTTTGTTCTTTTAAACATAATTTAAATAAAGAATATATATAGGCTTAATCAAAAATGCTCAAAGTTCAAGAACTTTGAAAAATTCAGCCTGGCTTTGCTCGAGTCAGAAAATCACTACCGGTATATTGCACACCTCTAGGGAAAATCCCCATCAAAAAAGCTCAGCTTGAGAAAGCTCGAGAACTTAGAAAAAAGCTCGGCTCGAGCCAGAAATCACTATTCGCACACCCCTACTTTATTCCAGTGATTTGCATGAGTAGATTCACTTATAGGAATAAAACAGCCAACCAGGATAGTTCAAAGAACGATAAATTTGCCTCACCGGTGTACCAACCTAACAAAATCACCAGCTAGCTTTTTTGACCAAAATCGTTAAGCAGTTTTACATTCGGTTATACAATAAACCTCCATGGCCGTACCGGCTTTGCTGGAACAAGGAATTATGGGGCTGTTCTAGTTAATGCACAAAACCCCATACGTAATAAATATTTAATTTACACTACATTCGAAAGTGTCAAGAAATAAAAGGAATAACATTCAAATTAATAACTTTACATAAACAATAATGTAACATAAAACTCAAATATGTTTAAAATGTATATTAAATAAATAGCACACGTCCTTAGCAGACTTGTTTAGGGAGGATTGAGGTTTTAAAATTGCAATCATAACAAATGTTTAGGTCACCAGTGCTGCTGATATCAAAACAAAACTATTGTATACAAACAACATTTCACATTATGCCAGCAAAACTATAGTATAACATCATCCTGAAATTGTCGTACAAGTACAATAATTATTGTAAGTCAGGCAGCACTGTAATATTACCCACAATTCACCAAAATAACCTCGAATTAACCCGGCTCCCATCAATTTCTCTTTTTCCCCTGCTCGTGGGAAATCTCCCACACATTACCCCACGATCCCACCGGGTCCCCTAGGTAGAATGGATAGTATACGTACATATTAAAGTCGTCGGAAATGGCGGAAAATGCCTTTTAATAATGAAAGGAACAATTTAAAACCACTTTTATAAAAATTCAAGAGTTTAACGGATATTAAACAAATACCAAGTTGGCCCAGGCCCTGTACCGCTCGATCTACATGAATATCTTTGGACTGTACTGGAATCCACCCGTGGAGCATGATGATCCTTTTTAGTTAAGGCCCTCTGGAATTGGGAATAGTTCATTATGTGATCGCTGCTAAATCCCCATGGCAGAACAACGGGCGACAGTGCGACATTGTCGCAGAAAGAAAGTGAGGGCTGCAGAAAGATTGGCTACATAAAATTACTGCTGCATACAAATCAAGAATGTCTCATTAGTTATTGCTGCAGAAAGATTATCAATTCTGCAAACAAAAACTATTGAGAACCATATGAATTCATGTAAACGTAATAGGCTATTGTAACTCCAAAGTTGTGCAGTCTATTTTTAGATGTAGAATACAATCCGAGAGTGTAGACAAAGTTACTTGTAGAATGAATGAGCTCCTGCTGGCTGGTAGTGAGCAATGTCCAGTGTTGCCACGCCGTCAGACTAGTTTTAACCTAGAATTTGGCTAATTTTACCCTAGAATCAATCGTCATTACCCTAGAATTTCTTAAATGCATGATAACTCTTAATAATTGTATTTAATCACTCATTATAAGATTTAAGATGAAAAATAAGTCATTTAACACAAAATCAATTTAAAAACAAAATATAAACAACTATTTTTAGTCCAATTTTATTTTAAGGCAATTTTAGGGTAACCTTTCATTAGTTATGGAGTAAATCTTCATTTGTATGGTGGCAACCTCAACAATGAGTCATTCTTCATTCTTTGAGGTAAATTTGAATACAGTGGGCTGATTGAAATTAACCCTGGGAATGCTGGAATGCCGATTGGTAATTTTGTGACTGATGGGGTCCGTCCCGTTTTGCGATCGTCATAAGAAATCAGACAGATCGCCCCATCCGAAGTGGGTTTTGTACCCCAAAGATTTTAATTATTTTTACATATAAGGTAATCTTAAAAAAATCAAATGTTAGTTTTCACCTTTGGATTCAACTTAAAAACAAAGGTGAGATGCCAAATGACTGAATCCCATCGCACCGATATCTTATTTTGTTTGAAAACATCGAAAAGCAATCTAGTCCAAACGACCAAATTAAAAAAATATTAAAACTTAAACAGTACCAAAGGTAGAATATTGAAAGAGCCCTAAACCATCGAAACATTTTAAAAATAGTGTTATTTGACCGAAAGTAATAAATGTTTAACTGGATCGAAACTAATTGTTGCTTTACTTGGCCGAAAACCAAATGTGTACCAACCGACCGAAAATCAATACTGAACAAACCCGACCGAAAGAGCATGCCCGCTGAATTGTACGAATGTCTACTGAATTATTGTATTTGGATACAGTAATTATCGTTAAAGTACGATAATTTGATGTACACTGTGTTGCCACTTGACTAATCCGTCCATACAGTAGAACCTCACTACGACGACCCTCGATAAGACAAAAACCTTGATAATGAGTCTGATTTTCTAATCCCTGTGAATCTCCCATAACGCTCAATGTTATAAATACCTCTATAACACGACTCATTTTCAAATAAATACCTCGATAGCCCGTCTTTTTGTAATTTTATATTACTAATAAATAAACCTCTATAGCGTGTCTTTTCAAATAACTGAACCCCACCACCCGCACGACAACCCACCTCAAATTCAAATAGCACGACACCCACCTCAATAACACACTTCTTTGGGCAAGTGAACCTTTATTACACGACTCTAACCTCAATAGCGCGCCGTTTTGCGTTATGAAACCTTTATAGCACAACTAAACCTTTCTCACGCATAGTTCCCATGGTTAGAACGGATGTTTTGAAGTAAACAACAACGTCTTGGGCTCAGGTCTCAACAGGAAAACTCCTTCCCCACCCCCTTACCATTCCGGCCTTTCCTTGTCTATCACGGGTCAGAAGATGTCTTTCACGGGAAAAACTAAAATGTTTTCTATAATGTAACTTTGATTAAATTGTTACTGTACCTACTGTACATTTATTGACTAGTTGAGTTATAGAAGACCTGACTTGAATTGACAACTTTTCATTATAGTTTTTAACTTTGTTATTGACTTTTTAGTAACATTTTACTGTTTTAGTTTATGAGAAAAACTTGATTTTGTGTTGTATTTTTAGTTGAAAAAATATGTAGATTTTCATTTTCTAACATTACAGTATTTTATTGCGTATTTCACAATAGGTTAAGGTTTACTGTATTTCGAGCTTATTAACTCTATACAGTACTTTAGTGAACTGAGTCTGTTGATTTTTTTCTTACTGTCGCAATAATAAAGAAGTTTGTTTTACTTGTACGTTTGTTCTTTTATTTATGACTGATTTATACAGTAATTTTCTAACACAACTTATTAGAAATGTTTCATAACAAATGTGCTTGGTATAGCAAAAAGTCTGTGACCTCGATAACACGTCTTGTTGTGAAAACCACCTTGATAGCACGACCCTCAATTACAAGTGCACCTCGATAAGAAGACTATTTTAGAGATCCCCTTGAGAGTCGTGTTATCGAGGTTCTACTGTACTATTGAAGTTGCGTTTTTAGGAGCAAAATGATATATCACTTAACATAAATCAACAAAACTTGTTATGTGGCTTAATATTGCCCTGGTTAATTGATATTTGCATTAAACACCATATTTTTTGTCCCCGCTGCAGCAAACGCGTACATTCTGCTCTAATGTCATCCTTATAGAAAAGTTAAATAATTGTATTCCTTGCTTACGTATAAAGGTATTTTGAGACAACGTAGTATGTTGCTTCTTCTGGTTGTTTCCGATTGATATTTGCATAAGAACAACATTCTTGAGGTCCCTATTGCAGCTAACGTGTAAACTGAGTCCAAGGATTATTCTTATCTAAATAAAATTTGAGTTTCGTCTGTACATTGTTTGGAATTATAACATTTTTACAATTTTCACGTTTTACATCCTAGGGAAGCCAAAACAAGTCTTATCTCAATTTCTGTCTGTTGGTAAAGCTTAAGGACGGGTTTTTGTTCACTTTTGACGGGAAAACGGGTGCACTGACTTTGACAACATTTGTTTCTTATACATTTGTGGAAAGGTTTTAGGCCACTTTAAACTAGCATATGCCTTTTGGAAAAAGAATGGCGGCTGCTCTCAAACGTGATTTCGTATGGAATTGGTCATACTTTGTTCGCTTTTCACAGGGAACGGGTGCACTGAATTCGATGAAACTTTGTGTCTTGTTCTATATGTGTGTTAGAATTTTTTAGGCTAGTTGGATTTTTTAATTCACCTTAGCACTAAGGGATTTTGAAAATCCTATGTTATTCTTATGGACAGTTATTCTTATGATGACATAGGAATATTTATTCCATAAACAGCTGTTGCAGTTCTTATTTAAAACGCTGAGTGAGGATTTGTAATAAATAACATAAGTGTACAGAGTGGATATGTGATCTAAATCCGTTATCTAAATCGATATTTGTCAGACTCATACACTCATTGACACATTGTATAAAAAACTACAATGTCTATGAATATGAAATTGTTCATGGTGGTTCCCCTTTTGCTGCAGATGTACAAAAAAATATGTTTAAAAAAATCCTACAGGCTCGTATTTTGTATATAAAGTATTCTTATTGTACATCTGCAGCATAAGGGGGAACCATCATGCATAATTTCATATTCATAGACATTGTAGTTTTTTATGTAAAGTGATCAATATGTCAATGAGTGTATGAGTGACAAATATAGATTTGGATAATGGATTTAGATCATGTATCCACTCTGTACACTTATGTTATTTATACAAAACCACTAAGGGGAAGTACTAGATCTACCGGTAATTTGATATGCATGCACTAAACTTCGTAGTCTTCCAACATGTATCATATCCATGCATACAGCCAACAAACAAAACTGCTTTAGTACGTTTACTGCAATCTGTCCTCAACATGACTCTGGGACAATATTATGAAATAGGTTAAGTTTATTATAGATTTTGAAAAATGTGTTCATATTAGACCATTTTAGAAGGTTTATACATTTCAACAAAATTATCGTACTTTTACTTATACAGGGTTCCCACTCAAACTTAATGATCAAATTCACGGGTTTTTCAATGTTTTCAAGGCCTAAAAAATTGTCAATTTCACGGTCGAAATATTAAAAAACATAACCTATACCGGTTGCAAAACAACAACGCAGACGCAGCGCAGCGGTCAAATACTAGTTAAAACATTCCAATTACGATATCACAGAACCATAAAACCATACCATACATCCCAAGTGAACCTTTTAAAAAATAAGAACTATTTTAGAGTTTCTTATTGTTTTATTGTCGTCATAAGTCATGTCATCAGTCTATCGGTTATCGGTTGCTGGTGATTTCTACTTCGCTCAGTGTTGCCAATCACTTTTTCCCGAATTACCCTCGATCCTCGTCAAAATTACCCTCAAAATCTAAACCCCTGTATTTGAGTAAAGAGTGCTAATGAAATAAAGGAAATATGCTTGAAATTTGGTAGGTTTGAGGAGCCGCCTATAGATGTCACTGACGTATAATTAGTTTTAAAGTTTAGAATAAGGAATTAAAATAGAAGTTTCATATGCCAGCCAGTTTTTGTCTCAATTTTTTCATGCGATATATAACGGATTTTTCTCAGAATTTATTTTACTGCTTGAAAAATCAAAGTATATAAATGATTAACAGCTGATGCAATTTTGTTTACAGCCTTAAACGTCAATTATAAAACAGCTAACGCTGCCTATATTTCAGTCTATCAACTGCTAGGATTAGGTAGGCGGAGACAGGTGACAATAATCCCCATTTTCTATTTTTGTTATTTATTGTCTGGTTGACGTTAAAACTTGCAGACATTACTGCAACTTAACGGACTTCTTGTCGTCCTGGCACTCATGGCTCTTTCACATTTTTAACATGAGACAATCACTGTACATGTAATCCTTACTCAAGCTTGATTTCTGTCGTGGAGTTCGTGAGTGTTCGTCAGAGTTACGAAAATCGGAAGGGTCGATAAAGTAGAGAAATGTAGTAGGCCTAATTTAATCATAAATAAACATCAATGAATGTATAATAAGTGTATAACAGAGGATAATATAAATTTGTATATTTTTAAAGGCTTTAGTGAAATTACCCCTTTTTACCCTCGAAGTTCAAAATTATCACCGGCAAGGGTAATTTCTCTCTGACTACGCACCGTGTAAATGGAATGGGCGAGTTACTGACGGGACAGTTGTATAGTAGTGATGGGCAGTGCGATTCTTCCTAGCGAACCGATTCATTTGAATCACTCGATTCAAAAGAATCAAAATTTGAACCGATTCATTTCGTTCGTTTCGATTCATTATCTGTCCTCGCCGTATAATGTAAACGAATCGGTTGTTATAGATTATTTGGCCGTCCTGTTATGTTAGACTACAATATGCGATATGCGAACCGACAGTCCAAGTGATGCAATGAAATTTGACTATCGAACATCACAAATTATTATTGCGCGGCCGCAAACTCCTTAAAGGTCCAATAAGCAAGCGTTTAGACGGATTAGCTGATAAAGTAAGCTGAATGACATAACAACAATCGGTTCACGAACCGATAGTCCAATTGAATCAGCACCAGCAGATATGATATTGCAAAGAAAGAGAGGTCAAAACAAAATAGATTTGTATGGAATTGTGGGATTTCACAAAACGTTTGCCGCGCATACGCAAACCAATGAGACTGCGTTTAGCGATCTCTCCTCTTGTCCGTCTCCCTCCCCTTCTTTCCGCTTAAACTTCCCCCCCCTAACCATTTCTCAGTGGAAACGCAATTGAATCGCGAACCACGATGGTTTACACCGATTCGCGAACGAAGTGAACGAAACCGAGCAACATAACCGAGGCAGAGTTGATTCGCGTCACGAATCGGTTCTTTTAAAAGTTGAATCATGATTCATCTGATTCACTCGATAATTCGTTCGACTTGAAGTTTCGTTCGTGAATTGCCCATCACTATTGTATAGTTAACAGTCTAGATACAGTAGTTGTCTACTGTCACCGACTAATACAAAACAATAGGCAAATAACATACAGTAAAGAAGACACTTAAACGGTCTTACACAAGTGTCAGTCAGCAGTCAGTTGACAGTGAAAAAAACACCAGCAACAACTGTCGCCCGAGTTCCTTTGCACCGTGGAAACCAGAACCAATCTTAAATTAGTGATGTGCGATACGTATCGTATCGGAATATCGCGATACGCTAAGGACGATACGATATTTTGTCAAGATATTTTTGAAACGATACTTATCGTATCACCTAATACGATACTCGATTTTGTATCGGCACATAGAGACGATATTTCGATATTATTTTCTTGGCTGTAAAACAATGAGGTTATATTTATATCTGACAAGAATTCTTCAAAAGTCTTCTTTCTGTGGTACTACAATTAAAACCAGTGGAAATACCTCGATGGCCGTATTTTTTAACTGCAGTGTATGATACATGTATCGCGATAGACAGCACCGATACGATATCTGGCTCCGATACATATCGTATCGCCGTATCGCAATACACGCACATCACTATCTTAAATCATCTGCACAGCTGCAATCTGCAAGTAGGCAGACGACGCGGTATTCACCATATTTACAACGTACTAACAACGGTAATAATTCTGTTGTACATTTCGCTATCTGAAAACAAATGTGATATTTTCTGATAAGATATTTTTTTGTTTTTCAAGTTTGATACATTTTTAAGGTTTGATATCGAAATTCACGGCTTATTCCAGGTTTTTTCACGGTATACGAAATTCATGGCTTATTCAAGGTTTCACGGTTGGGTGGGGACCCTGCTATAGTGACTAACTATCTGATATCGTAACGGAACATGAAGTTATCGAACTTTTACGATAAACTGTCGTACCTCTGGCAACACTTGCCACAGGTGCTGGGTGCAGAATTAAATTACCTTCTCAAAAGCTATTTGAGTTCTTCGAAGGATTTAGTTAGGAAACAAATAAATGCCAAAAACCAGTACTTATTTGAATTTAATTAAAGACTTAAAACATTGCGAGCCTTCCATCATATAGATATTTGTAACAAGCTTGCAAGAACCAAGAAATAAGAAATAAATGAAGAAATATAAATAGTTTCGATTCATCAAATCATTTCAATATCGAATCGCGATACTAAAGAGAAAAAGACCACAAAATCATAAGGTAAGGGACCTGTCTCAGGTCTCAGACAGGCTGAGACTGGACGAATGTTGAATATCAATATTTTCCCACCACCACATCTACAAAGTCTCCACTTCCAGTGGTGCGGGTCTCTTTTTAGCTGCTAGTTTCTAACATAAGGTTTGTTTTCATAGCACATAGAACTAACAATCTACGACGGCGCTGAAGGGCCACCAACCTAAAGAAAAATTTGGGTCTTCACCTTCGAAAAAAGTCAGAATTCTGAGATTAATAATAACATCTAACTAGTAGGCGTTCCTCTCTAAGATTAAAGTCACAATTAACAAGTGGGCGTTCCTCTTTGAGAAAGTACTCAGAATATAACTAGTGGGCGTTCCTGTCTGAGAAAAAAGTCTTAATGTAACTACTGGGCGTTCCTCTAAGAAAAAAGCCAGAATTTAAGAAGTGGGAGCTCCCCTCTGAGAAAAAAGTCTGAATATAACTAGTGGGCGTTCCTGTCAGAGAGAAAAGTTAGAGCAGAGCCAAAAGCGATAATGAACCTTAAAGCTTTTATGTTTTAGCAGTTAAATTGAATCCCCCATATAACACGTTAATAAATAGAACAACTATTTTGCACTTCTTGATGGTTGAATTAATATTCCTTGTTCCACATTATTTGACTATCAATAAGATAAAATTGTGTACTTTGGACATTTTAAAGGCACAATCTGGCTATCAATATTTATTTATTTTCCTGAGTTTTAACAAATTAGTAAGGGGCTTTTTACAATATTACTAACTGAACATTACTAACATATAGTAATATTAACATATAGTAACTGAACATTACTGAATATTACTAACACATAACGGGTGTTAATTAAGTGCTAAAAGGTAGAAAATTACACTCACTGTAGTTTTTTAAAACATTTTACTGTAAAAACGATACAATTACTTCTTGCCAGGAAGGATGATTCCATCATACTGAAACAAACAAACAGTCGTCTTAGATTACCTCTAAATAAAACTTTGAATTAAGTATGAAATAATAAATATGAATTATGTTTTGTGATTAAAATTATCATCAAAACTTAAAATAGAGGAATGATATGTACAACAGTAATAATTGTTTGTATGTTAAGCATTTTCACTAGTAAAAACATACACACACAGATAACAATTATGTCTGCAACAACAAAGTTCTCACAGTGAAAATAACAAATACCAAATATTATATAGCGTTGTGTGAATGCATCTGTAATCTAACTATTATGCCAAATGTTTGAATTAAAAGGCTCATCATTCCTTGAAACTATTCAGTGAGCGAATAACTAAGCTCAAAATTCAATAGCATAAAATTGTATAGTAGCGGCGCCAGCGGCCACGTGAAGAGAAAGGGTCCAGGTTTATACCCTGTTGTCAAAACATGAAGCCAAGAGCCATGCCACGCCCATACCAGTGGTCATTGTCACTGACTCTCTTAAATTCTTAGAAATAACTAAGCTCAGTACAAATTCTAGCTATAAATCGAATGGCTGATTACAAATAATTAATTGACGGGTAATTTTGTTTCACAAGGTGAAGAAAAATATCACAAAACTTTAACCACAACTATACGACGCTCTGTTAACTAACTAATCGGTGCTGAGAACTAACAGATGAAAACAGGCTCGCCACTTACATATAAAACAATATGTTCGGCTTCAAAATACAAACAGCTCACGCTATATGATCAGTAGGGGGCAATGGATTATTCAAAACCAGCACAGGGCGAGTGAGGAGCAGTGAGGAGCCCCCCCCCCCCGATGAGGATCCACCTGCCCCCCCCCCGGTGAGGATCCACCTGCCCCCCCAACCCCCCCATGACATCAGCCCCCCCCGGTCGTCTGCGGTACTTTTTGTGATGACCTTGAACATGAGGAAAAAACTTTCGAAAATTAATAACTAGCCTATTTACCCACCGATTCCCACGGGACTTTTTCCAGAGTGTAGGCCTATCCCCGAGGAAGCGAATGACGAAAGAACCCCATAGATCCACCATCAAACAAGCTTGCTATTAATTTTTAAACGCGTTTTCCTTATGGGATCTCGGCTGTTTACCGACCGATTTTGACGAAACCTCTCCACATGTCGGGCGGCGGTCTAAGTAAACCGCCGCTTAAAGAAAATTGAAAATCCGCCGTTAAACGGGCCCGCCATTAATTTTTAACCGCGTTTTCCTTGTGGGATCTCAGCTGTTTCCTGACCGATTTTGATGTAACTTCGCCACATGTTGTATGTTGACCTGAGCAAACCATCGCTGAAGGAAACCCTAAAATCCACCATCAAACAAGCCTGTTATTAATTTTTAAACACGTTTTCCTTATGGGATCTCAGCTGTTTACCGACCGATTTTGATATAACTTCGCCGCATGTTGTATGTCGACCTGAGCAAACCATCGCTGAAGGAAACCCTAAAAGCCACCATCAAACAAGCCCGTTATTAATTTTTTAACGCGTTTTCCTTATGGGATCTCGGCTGTTCGCCGACCGAACTCGATGTGACTTCACTACATGTTGTGTGCCGGCTTGGCCAAAACCAAACTGCGAGCGGCTCCGCGATGTCACGTGTCGAGGCGCGTGCTAGGGCCTACGTGACTGCCCTAGCCTGTTTACTCATCAGCGGTTCCAGGAACTGTTTACCGCTTAAATTACACTGCTAAGCTCATCTGGCGGGTGATGCAGTGGAAAGTTCCACGGCGTCAACAACTGGCTTATTTAAGCGCGCTATCTTCCCGGGCTACATCAGTATCTAGCGGCAGTTCGTACTGTGAGGAGCTAGGTGCCTACGCTGTGATTACTTGTGCGACTGTGTGGAGCCTTCTCTTTGGATATCTTAAAATGGAAGTAACATGTAATTTACTTTTTCATCAGTCAGTTTACCAATGCTTTAAAACCTAATTAGCTAACATTAATATTTAAACTTTTACATATCCCAGTACACAGAGCCTTGTCGTTGTTTCTTTTCAGATGGAGATGAGTGGAATTGTAATGAGCTTGGAACACAACTGCCCGAGATGACCGGGGGGGGGAGGGGCTGACGTCATGGGGGGGTTGGGGGGGGGCAGGTGGATCCTCACTGGGGGGGGTTTGGCTGATGTCATCGGGGGGGGGGGCTCCTCACTCGCCCTGTGCTGGTTTTGAATAATCCATTGCCCCCTACTATGATTAGCATCCAAAGCCATGGTAAATTTTTATATCCAAAATACAAATATATAGCCTAACATAACTAAAAGGGCAAGGTAAAATTATAAAAATAGCAATAACAACTATTTACAAAACATGCAAATCTACACATTAACTGTATTTGTGATGACTTGGTGAATACTACTATAAATAACGATTTACCTGCTAACACAATTCAACAGAATTAGCTCCTTCATTCAAACAACCAGATAAAACTTTTTTTAGCTCTGTTCAGTTCTATATTTATTAATTATCAGACCAAAATGTTGTTAAACACATAGTTAGCAAAGCATACCTTCTGCTGGAACCACTTCATGGCATCCTCCTTAGTGAGTCGGTGCTGGAATCCAATGACGCCGGTCTTCCGTCTCCTGTGGGCCACGTTGAAGCCTGGAATAACAAACCAAGAATGAGGTTGCATACGAAATACTTGGCCAAATCCCGGAAAAGAAGAAATTAAGGACTCTTTTCCCTTATCAATACAGGTTGGTGCTAGAGATAGGTTAGGTAGTACACAAGATAAATCCTTTTTGTGTAATCCTAGCTCAACTGACTTTAACCTTAACACCAATTTGAATCCAGACATTCGTTTGACTGTGATTGATAGGCCTAATACTTCTTTGGTCTCAACTAGTCAATATGAGTTAACTATTGCACATATAAACATTCAATCACTGCGTAGTAAGCTGCAACGCCTGGAAATTAACCTACTACATAAACCTGCAGATGTGATTTGCATATCCGAACACTGGCTGCATGATGATGAAACCCTACTCTATGTGCCTGATGGTTTCGTGTACGCAAGCTCGTTTTGCAGAAAACTCCCTCTTATCCGAGGTGGTGCAGAAATATTAGTGAAGAAAGACTTAAAATATGATGTAATAGATCTCTCAAATTTTGTAACTAATTTTATTTGTGAAATTACAGCGGTTAGGTTAGTTGAATTAAATTTTATTGTAGTTTCAGTTTATAGAACACCAGATTCTGATTACTTAACTTTTCTTTCTATCCTTGAAAATGTACTTACGGTATGTTTTTATATAAGAAACCTTTTAACTACATTGCAGTAGCGGGTGATTTTAATATTGATATACTAAAAGAAAATAGAGCTGAGACCCAAGATTTTTTGAATACTCTGAGATCGTTTGATTTGTATTGTACAAACTTTGCACCCACTCATGTGCACTTTGCACCCACTCATTGCTACCTATCCTGTATTGACAATATAGTTACCAATATTATTAAGGTTAATTGCAATTGCACATTACTAGGGCAGTACTTTTTGTCTGACCATGCAGGTGTATGGGTTAGTTTCCATAACTTGAAAATATCTGTTAAACCTCTTGAAGGACAAAGTGTGAGTCTGCAATCAAAACATTTGACCTGGATTAATAGGCTTGATGAATTTAAATGTTGTCTATCTGCTGTTGATTGGTCTTTTTTATATGTTTTAGGCATAAGTGATGTTAATGTTAGTTTCTCAATGTTCTTGGATGTTTTGCTGTATCATTTTAACTGTGCTTCTCCTATTATTACTATGAAGCCTTTTGTGAATAGGCCTAAGCCTAAACACAATCAGAATACCTGGTATTCTCATGAATTGAAAAATATGCGTTCGTTGATGCTTGCGCTATATTATAAATGGAAATGTTCTTTAAATGTGGATGTGACGCTAAGCGTCACGCTATTTTTATATAGTGTAGGCGACCTGCATAACCGCACCAAACGCCAGCATAACCGGCGTTGAGCCAGCTGATTCTAAAACCGTTAGTGGCGGTTCGCGGCGGCGTCTCTCCCTCTCTTCCCTCTACACCAGCGACCGGAAAGGACCCCTCCCGCTCAACTGGTTCTGAAAATATCTCCAGTTTACTTAAGTATCGTAATTTTAACTAGTTCTTAGTTTCAGAAATGGTAGGCTAGCCAGCAATCGGAGGGGCAATCCCTTTTGGGACCCCCCAACCATCTGATTATGCAGGAATTGTAAATTGGTCGAGGTTTCGGCTCGACCACATGTCAGGTTTCAGATTGCCTTTTTAGATTCAGGCCTTTCCTCTACTCAGAAGACAATTATTAATTAACTATCATTGCTTGGATTCAGGAACTTAGTTAATCATATTTTATCCAATACAGTTATCAGTTTACCAGGTTTAGGCACTTGTAACAATTTCACTATTAGGTCTGGAAGGATATTTATTAATTATTAATAGTTTAACCCATCATCAGAGCTGGCTGGTATAGCATACTGGTTTGGTAAAGATCCATAGGTCTCTGGACACCCAGTCACGTTTTCCAACCCCCAATTAGTTTTTTAGTACTTATTAGCACCACATGGCTTGGCCAGACCTTGGCCTGCCTAATTGGTTGGCTAGTCCTAAATTAGCCAAGCCAGTAGCAGAGTCAGCACGCCAAGATCCCGGTTGTAGTTAACACAGTTATATTACCCAATTATTACCCCGGATTAGTACGCCCCTCTTTCCCCGGTATAGTATGCCAATTCCAATTAGCAGCCCAATTAGCCACACCAAGTAGCATAACATTCCTAACCCCCGACTACATATAATACACCTCCCCGTAACTACCATTTATCTTTTACCCTCCCCACGCTACATATGGTAGCAGACACCCCAGACCATTTTTTGTTTCAGTCAGCTCTGTAAGGTCTAAAATGAATTTGTTTTTTGCTAGGGTTTTTGTCTTCTGAGTAGAGGACAATTTAAAATTTACACTGCCGACACTAGGGGTTTGCTAGGACTTTAGCTTTAAGCAAATTATTTTTCCAAATTAAATTCTAGGATGGCCAATTTTGTAGGTACAGATTGTTCTTGTTTATGTTTGTTGCAGCATAGGTACAAGTGGCATCCATCTGGTTTCCAGCCTGCAATGTTACAGTGTATGGTGTTTCAGTGTTTTTAGTGATTAAAGTGTAAGCCTCAAGCAAGTGGCATATATGGTCTTAAAAATATACTGTGGAGAGTCCCAGGTATAGTGGATTAAAGGCTCCCCAGTGTCTTAGTAAAGCTAATGCATTTGGCAATACAAGGTGTATTTTCTTTGCCAGTAATGACCATTGTTATTTTACTGTTAAACCCACACCTTGTAAGTGTTAAATTCAGTGATTGTTTATTATAATACCCTCAATAAAAATATATTTCCATCTCACCAGTGATTATTACCAACACTATTGCAGTGTCTGTGCTGTACCATTTTCTGTGCTGTGCATTGTCTCAATGTTAATTTATTTTGTGCGGTAAATTTTGTGTTTTAAATTTAAATAGCTGTTTAGTGTAATATATTGGCCATCCCTAGACACATTAACTTCAAAACCTATTTGGCAAAATAATATTCAGGCAGGAAAGCTATAATAGGGAAACCCATTTATAGGCCCTAGCGGTCATTGTACTGCAGTCAGTTTTTAACCTGTATTGAGCTGTAAAGTGGTTTTAGGCTACTATTTTAGGATGTAGGAATACTTGATAGGGTCATATTTAAGTAACAGAGTAGTTTTTTGTAGGAAAGTCAGACCCATTTATATTTTTTGAGAGGTTTTAAAGTCAGTTTTTCCGCCCAGCCAAATACCAGCCATGGGTCTTACAGCAAGCTGTTAAATGGCCAGCAGTGAAATAGATTTTGTTTTTTTGGCTAATACTATAACACATTAGGGATTTACATTGCATTTTGCCTAATTTTACATAGTTAAATCCAAGTAACCTTCACTACCACTATTAAAGCAGCGCTATAATTCAAGGCTTGTTTTAGCCAATAGCTGTGAATTAGCCAATACCTGGCCTGGTGCAGCAAGCTGTATTTTGGAACATTTTGGAGGTTTAGATGACTTTAGCCTATTGTTTTTCATTAAAAAAATACAGAATGAGGTTATGTATGAGTACAATTGTAGTTCTTTTGTAGGGATAAAAACCTCAGTTATAGCTTTCAGCCACTTATAGTGGTCAGTTTATCTGAAATGAAATACCATCCGGGTTTCTGGGTTTATTTACAGTCATAAAGTAGTTCTAGTTTTTATTTTTGCTAGTAATACTTTGGATTTTAATGAAGCAGGCCAGTTATAACGTTTTTTGTCCATTGGGCTTTTATTCGTGCATTGTTGCTCGGGCCTTGATTCTGCCAATAGAAATTCCATAGCGCCACGTCACAGCTGACGTCACACGGTTGGCGAGCATGCATTTGCCACTTCTTGGTTAGCTAACCTAAAGTTAACGGTTTTGTTCGACGCTCGATGCATCTACATAGCCTTTGCTAGTTAAACAGTGAGTTTAAATTAACTGCAGTTTTTCATTTTTGAAACTTAGTCTTGTTTTTTTTTACTTGAGTACTACCTAGGGTTTTCTTGTGCTACGCTTAAATGCATTAAATACTCGACTTAGTGGGTTTTGTTTAGTGTACAGATTCTTTTGACTTAAGAGTGACCCACATTTAGATTGAATTTTTATTTTAGTTTAGATTAAGTGTGACCCTGTCTGTTATTCAAATTTTTTGTTAGGTATAGGATTAGGGGGACCGACCTCAATTTTATTTTCCCAATAGACACTTCTGGTGTCGGTCGGCCTTTTTCTCCATTTCCCCTTCAGTTTAATTTAAATATGAGCCAGCCAAGCAAATTAATAGATGTCCAGGTCCTTGGCGACTCTTACGCCAGGAGATTTTTCAATTTTTCACGAGCAAATCCGGCATTAACCGGGACTTTACGGCCAATTTTAGTTAAGAGCATCTCTGGGGCGACGATGAGTGACCTCAAGGTTTTTGTGAAGTTAAATATTTCTGCAATACAGTCACGTATTCCCTTACTGTTTTTCTTAGGTACCAACGATTTTTTAGCCAATGTAGATGTAGCAGTATTTAAGAATTCCTTTCTGTCATTTTTGAGGATATTACGTCGAACTTATCCTGGAATGGCAATCGTTTTCGCGACTCTCCCGCTTTATCCGAGGATAAGTAACTCTTTGCCAGCACTTGCCCGTTTGCACAAAGTTAATAGATTTTTGCTTACTCTACGTTCTGATTCAGTAAGAGTGATAGAACTCCCCAACGAATTAAATCAGATGAAGTTTTTTCATGTATATTATGGGAACACTATGCGTCGTGATTGCATCCATTTCAACAACGACGCATTTAGAAAGTTAATTCCTGTAATAGAAAATACCCTTTCACAGTTACCGGCCTAGTTTTTTTTCGCACCCTTGTCTTACGCAACGACTGTTTATGCTCCAGAGAAGTCATTTCTTGGTAAATCTCATCCGAATGCTTGGCCTAGGTCAAATTTTTTGCTTTTCTTTCCTCTAGCACAATAAAATTTTGCATTTAAAGAAATTTTGTAAAAATTTTTTTTTAGGACAATTCCTCATTTTCTGTGTTGGGCGCGTTACCTCGGGTGCTCCTTTGCACTACTATTGATTTTTTTCAGTGAATTTTACTTACGGGGTAAAACCTCTAGGCTTTCGGTGTTCTTGTAATTAAGATTTTGTACTTGTAGTTAAAATATTTTTTCTTTCTCGCAGCTCCATACCTGTTCATAAATTTTTTAGAAAAATGCCCTCTAAGGTGTATTCCCCCGAGGAGCTGCCTACCGGCACTTCCTGGGTCTGCACCCTCAATGCGCAGGATGCCACCAATCAGTGCCACGTATTAGGGATCACACCTTCTACGACATTGTCTATAAACAGGACCCTGCTAAGCGACTATCTTAAAACCTTGCAAATGAATGGTGGGTCCGAACCCTTACCCGTAAATTCTAGGCCAGATCTAACCTCCCCAAGCACCGCCCAGCAGTTGGAACCAGAAGATAAATCCTCTCTGGCCACCAACGCAGCTTCGAACCCTGACGCGGCTACCATCCCATTAACTCAATCGGCGCCGGCAACGACACCTGGTGTTACCAAGGAACAGCTTGGTAGTAATGCTAATACCGCCCACGATATCGCGACCACCAGTTCTGACAGCGGACGTTCACCTGCTGTGAATTGGGCCCAGTTAGTCCAGGACACCGCGTTAGCCGTGGGCCAACAGGTAGCCGCTGCTATGACCAGTTGCCGTTCACCCCCGCGCGCAAATCACAGTACCATGAGGGTGTTAGATGATATGGTTAGGGCCTTGCCAGTGACTACTGGTGCCGACCCCCACAAATTGGCGGAGTTTCTTATAGCGGTCTCCAAAATCACCAATCTGAACCTCTTTGCTGACCAAGATGTTTTGTTGGCGATTCTTCCCCGCACTGCGGAACAATTGAGAGCCTTCTGGCTAAAGGGAATCGCCGATCACGGCAAGCTCATTCAGGTGGTTCAAGGAGTTAGGGACTTTTTCTTGCCCGCACAAGTTAGGCACACGATCGTGACCACTATGGTCTACAGGGTTCAACGTCCGTCAGAGTCCCTTTCCGAATTCATTGAGGGCATCTCTGCGTCTTCATCCTTGTTAATGCCCGATTTTTCTGAACGTGATGTGCTCGACACAGTCGTCAACGGTCTCAATGCACCAACGCGGGCGGCTCTTGCGGCCTTTCCGGCAGCGTGTAGTCTTACAGACCTCCTGGCCCTGGTTCCGAGGGTTCAGGTGGTCCGCGCTCTGGAGCAGGGCCAAGCCTTCTCGCAACCAAACACCGCGCACCACAGTGCCGGGCACCAGCAGCAAAATTTTCCAAATTTTTCCCACACATATCACAATAACTCTCGACATGACAACCGACGGCCCTCAGCCCAAGATAATAGGAATTTTACCAATTATTCCAGACAAACATACGCACCCCGCATTCCACAGTTTCCATACCACCAAAACCAGCTGCAGCCATTCAGATCTTTTCAAACTGCAAACCAATTTACTCCTCAGCGCAACTTCACTCCACAAAATCAGGGACAGGGAAACGCCAGAGGGGGGCGCCGTTAGGTGCCTTAGCGCCTCCCTTGGTTCAAACGGTAAAGCAGGTGCCTGTCAACCGAACCATAACCAACAAACCCAAGGGTTCACCAAGTATACCGGCTAACGACTTATGCTACGTCACACTCGATTTCAAGGGTCTATTTAAGGACGCACTAATTGATACTGGATCCTCGTTTTGTTTGTTGTCCTCCGACACTTACCAGCTCCTAAAGCGCCATACTAGAGCAGTGGTGGATAAACAACCGACATCTTTTTCCGCCATATCTGCCGCGGGTGAACCCATCAGGTTCAAGTTTGTTACTAGGATCCATTTCAAAATTCAACATCTCTCTTGGACTTTTCCCTTTTTTGTAACGGATAACTTGCCAGTTCCCCTATTAATAGGCTCCGATTTTTTGACAAAAACTAAAGCAGTTATTAACATGTTCACACACACTCTCAGTTTCCCTTATGGATCCCCAAAGTCCCCAACAGCTTTTCCACTCATTTGTACCTCAGTTACTGAACAACCAGATCATCCCGTCATGGGGGAAAATTTGAACCCCCAACAGCAACGTGCAGTCTCACAATTAATTTCTCAGTTTCCAGAAACAATCACCAGTAAGTTAGGCCGAACGAACCTTTTGCAATATCATATTAAAATCAAAGAACACAAAATTATCCGCAACAAACCTTACCAGTACGCCCCTCCCAAACTTCAACTCATGCGACAGCATATTGATGACCTCCTCAAGAAGGGAGTCATCCGCCCATCTACCTCGCAGTATGCTTCCGCCGCATTTTTAGTCCCCAAGAAGGGCGGGAAAACGCGCATGGTGGTCGACTACCGTAATTTAAATTCCATTCTCGAATTAGATGCCACTCCCATGCCCACCATTGAAAGCGCCTTTCAGCACTTGGGACAAGCACGTTGGTTTACGCTGTTAGACTTAAATTCAGCCTACAATCAGATTCCCCTTGCGGAAGCGTCTAAGCAGTTCACCTCTTTTGTTGTACCATGGGCTCAGTATGAGTTTAATTTCCTCCCTTTTGGACTCGCATCTGGTAGCATGGTCCTCACCTCATTAATTGACAAAATTTTTGGCGATATTAAATTTAAGTACGTTTACAATTTTTTTGATGACCTGTGCGTCTATAGCGACTCCACCTTTGAAGACCACATGGAGAAGGTTAGGCTAGTAATCAAACGCCTACGTGACGCAGGCCTCACCATTAACCCAGAGAAAATGACAGTTGCTTCCAACAAAATTCAATTCCTTGGACATGTTTTTTCTAATCACACCATTTCAATTCACCCCGATAGGACACGACCCATAGACGAATTCCCCACCCCCAAGAACATTAAACAGCTATCCCGTTTCTTGGGAATGACAGCCTTTTACGCCCGTTTCATCAAAGATTACGCCACCATCACCATGCCACTTAACCATTTAAAGAAAAAAGGCGTTCCTTTTGTTTTTGGACCAGACCAAGTAACAGCCTTCCAAACCTTAAAAGCAGCCTTAGTCTCTTCAACCATTCTCCGCATGCCCGATTTTGATAAGCAATTTGTCGTTCACACAGACGCGTCCGGTTCTTCAATCGGAGCGGTCCTTCTTCAAGCCCATGGCGATCAGCTTTTCCCAGTTTCTTATGCATCCCGAGCCCTCAGCAAACATGAACTTAACTACTCCACCTTACAATTAGAATGCCTGGCCATAGTTTTTACACTTCAGAAATACCAGCAGTATTTGGAACACCGAGAGTTCGAGCTCCACTCAGATTGCTCGGCTCTCACGTGGCTTCTAACACACCCACGCCAGATGGGGCGAATCGCTCGCTGGGTTTCCTTCATCAATTCTTTCAAATTTAAGATCTACCACATTCGCGGCAAGGACAATGTCATTGCCGACTGCCTTTCCCGTCTTTTTGAAAGCACTGATACAACAGAAGTCATACCCCCCGTTCAGCCACCAGCAGTTTTGACCCTCTTTTCCCTTCCTGAGGTATTCAAGGACATCTCCAGCCATCAGCTGGAGGATCCTGATCTTAGGAAAATTATTAGATCACCCAACAAACCCCCAAATTACTCAGTAGATAACAATACACTTTTATACCGTCAACCCAACCAAACCAAGCCCAGGGTAGTAGTTCCCACCAAACTTTTTGATCTCCTGTTTTCGTATTATCACGATTCCCCCACTTCGGCTCACCTTGGCATCAGTAAGACCCTCGCCCGCATCGAACGCTTTTTCTGGGCACCAAATCTCAAGGCCTATATTACAGATAAGGTTCGGACTTGCGTCAAATGCCAAAGGTGCAAACAGGCCCCTAACACTAAAGTAGGGAAGCTAGCCTCGGAAATCGTAACCCAGCCTTGGGAGAAAATTTTCATCGACCATATTGGCCCTCTGCCGCTTTCTCTCAATAGAAATAAGTACATTTTAACTGTGGTCGATTCCTTTTCTAAATTTTGCCTTATGCTCCCCGTTAGGAATACTAAAGCCGAGACCACAGCTGCAATTCTCAACAAACAAGTTTTTTCAATTTTTGGCCCACCTAAGTATCTAGTTTCTGACAACGTCTCCAATTTCAAATCAGTTGTAATCAAAAACCTTTGCATGGGCTTGGGCATCCAACATATTTACACCAGTCCATACTACCCGAACCCGTCACATGCCGAGAGGGTGAACAAACAAATCAAAATTGCTATCCGAATATTTCACAACCAGCATCAAAAGCGCTGGGACCAGGAACTTCACTGGTTCCAGATCGCTTTTAATTCCGCACGCCATGAATCCACCAAGGTTTCCCCAGCCCGTTTGTTCCTTGGTCGCAACATATTTCACCCCCTGGAGCTACACTGGAACTTGGACCGACTAGTCGACGGCCAAACTTCCCCACAATCTTCACAAGAAGAGTGGGAAAAGGCCGTTGAAAACCTCCAGAAGGCTAGGCAGAGTCGGCAGCGCAAATACGACCTGAACAAGCTGCCCAACCCGTTCAACACCGGTGATTGGGTCATGTTCAGGGAACATCATCTTAGCAAAGCTGCCGATTCAATCAACAAGAAGCTGCTGCCTGTCTGGTCTAAGCCATGTGTTATCGGTTCCTTTTCTTCACCCGTAACTGCACGACTGTTAAACCCTTCCACGGGCAAACTCATTAGGAGCGCCCATGTCTCACAACTCAAAAGATTTTTTCAACCGCAGTTTTGAAGTAATTACCTCTTTACCAGACCAGAACCGCTGTACCGAAGTGATATTAGGTTAAGTTTTCTCTCTCTGTCGCTGTCCCCGCCAACGCCCGGGGGACTGTGAGTCTCAGGGTATCCTTCGCTGATGGGCTGCCCTACACGTTCTCCCCCGTGCGTTGTCGGCAAACTCTGTTCCCCCTCCCTTTTCGTCTACGACACCCACTCTGGGTTTTGTAAAGATTTTTTTGTGATTTGAAAATGACTTTTCTGCGGTTGATTACCTTTTTTTATTATTGTTTCCTTTGCCTCCGCAGGAAAGGGCCCAGTGGTGGCACCTTCTGTGTCGACCTGAGCTCAGTCGAGTGTCGATAGACAAAACTCTTCTCATTTTCTTTCCTATCATAACCCTTTTTCATTTTCAGCCTTCTTAGCTTAATTAGTCACTAAGGTAGTAGTAGTTAGGTTTAGGGAAAACTCAGATTATTTTAAAGAAATGCTAGTTATATTTAAATCCTCAGATTATGTTAACAAGGTTATACAATTTATTAAGTTTCAGAATTTTACAATATTTACATATATTAAGTAGGCACCGAACTAGACCACCTACCAAAAATGGTTGAACCCGACAAGTTGTCAGGAAAGGAAAGTGCACTCTCTTTAGACCCAAGCACCCTTTCCTGAAATTTAACCGCTCAACACAGCTACCAAATGCGCCATTCTCCCTGCGCACGCAATCGCCTGCCCAAAAAGTCTCGCATGCGAATTCTCAAAAAAAAAACAAAAAACAACAAAAAATGTTTCTTTTCAAGATTAAATCAATTACATCCTTCCAACCTCCTTACTTCACAGTTTTCTTACGGCTTCCGCGAGCCCCACCAGTCTAACCTTGGTTACCCGGCGCCACTCATGGATCAATCCCTCGGTTTCCCTTTAGGAACCGACCAACCCGTCAGTGATCGGACCGCCGCCTTGCAAACCACCGTGAAACACCTCCAACACGACAGTTCCCTTTTACAAGAACGCCAATAATCTTAAATCAATCTTTTCAGCTACATCTTTCTCCCCAAGTATTTTTTACATAGTAAGACACCTGCACAATCAAAAAAAAAAAAAAAAAAAAAAAAAAAAAAAAAAAAAAAAATTTAAATACAACCAATCAAATCCGTAGCAAACCTTTTAAATCAACAATCCAATAGCCCGAATGAACTCAGTGACTCAGGACAGCACCCAGTGAATTTTAGTGAGCAAAAAGTGATTACCCAAAGACAGCTACTACACCTCAAGACCGCAGTTTAACTATACCGAGAGGATGGCGACGAACACCCTGAGGTCCATCAGTGCCGCAACTCTATCCTCACCAACAGCGCACCACCTTCAACCACAGCGCGGTGATCCGGACGGGTTGCGAGCCATCAACGCTGCTGCCCACACCGAACCAGAGCCCACCTGCTCCACCAGCTCAACCACATCAAGTCCTCCTCTCGGTCATCACAACAACCTCAACATTTTGGATTTACTTCACCCCACACCTCCAACTCAATTCTCCGAAGAAGTAGCCATAGTGCAAAAAGACTCTAATCCATCTAACAACTAAAATTAACTTAAAAAAAAAAAAACAAAAAAAAAAAACAATTTTTGTGCGTGCAGATGTCCGTCCCTTTTACACCAATTAACTCAATCTTTTTCACTCAGTTTTCAATTTTGTTCTCAATTAAAGTCAGGTACGTTAGGCCAAATTCAACTGTCGTTCCCCTACAACCCATCCTCCTTTTGCAGGGGGGGGTGGATCCCGATCCCTGCCGTGGTTGGTCAAAATAAACAATAGCAATCTTCCCCCAAAAAAAAAAAGAAACGCGGCGACCGAGGTTCCAAGACGAAGTCGGACTGGTGCTGGCTTTTGAGCTTTCCTCGTCTGCTCGCGGCTTCCCCTGAATCAAAACCGGAAACATGATATCTCGGGACCACGAGCATGGCAGAGGGAGCAAAACCGAGCGAATTTCTCAAACTCCAACATCAAACCCACACCTTCACCCACCTTCCAACAAACTTTTTTCGTTTTCACTTTGGCCTTAGGGGGGGTGGTTGTGACGCTAAGCGTCACGCTATTTTTATATAGTGTAGGCGACCTGCATAACCGCACCAAACGCCAGCATAACCGGCGTTGAGCCAGCTGATTCTAAAACCGTTAGTGGCGGTTCGCGGCGGCGTCTCTCCCTCTCTTCCCTCTACACCAGCGACCGGAAAGGACCCCTCCCGCTCAACTGGTTCTGAAAATATCTCCAGTTTACTTAAGTATCGTAATTTTAACTAGTTCTTAGTTTCAGAAATGGTAGGCTAGCCAGCAATCGGAGGGGCAATCCCTTTTGGGACCCCCCAACCATCTGATTATGCAGGAATTGTAAATTGGTCGAGGTTTCGGCTCGACCACATGTCAGGTTTCAGATTGCCTTTTTAGATTCAGGCCTTTCCTCTACTCAGAAGACAATTATTAATTAACTATCATTGCTTGGATTCAGGAACTTAGTTAATCATATTTTATCCAATACAGTTATCAGTTTACCAGGTTTAGGCACTTGTAACAATTTCACTATTAGGTCTGGAAGGATATTTATTAATTATTAATAGTTTAACCCATCATCAGAGCTGGCTGGTATAGCATACTGGTTTGGTAAAGATCCATAGGTCTCTGGACACCCAGTCACGTTTTCCAACCCCCAATTAGTTTTTTAGTACTTATTAGCACCACATGGCTTGGCCAGACCTTGGCCTGCCTAATTGGTTGGCTAGTCCTAAATTAGCCAAGCCAGTAGCAGAGTCAGCACGCCAAGATCCCGGTTGTAGTTAACACAGTTATATTACCCAATTATTACCCCGGATTAGTACGCCCCTCTTTCCCCGGTATAGTATGCCAATTCCAATTAGCAGCCCAATTAGCCACACCAAGTAGCATAACATTCCTAACCCCCGACTACATATAATACACCTCCCCGTAACTACCATTTATCTTTTACCCTCCCCACGCTACATGGAAGATAAGGTTAGGTTTAAGAATTTTAAAAGCTTATATGTAAAAGCTGTTAAAGATGCAAAGATTGCCGCTAATGATTTTCACATAACAAATTCAAAGCACAAATGTAAAACAGCTTGGAGTATTGTTAAGAAGGAGGCCAACCTCTCTCACAAAAAATGTCATCCATGTACAGTAGAACCTCGATAACACGACTCTCAAGGGGATCTCTAAAATAGTCTTCTTATCGAGGTGCACTTGTAATTGAGGGTCGTGCTATCAAGGTGGTTTTCACAACAAGACGTGTTATCGAGGTCACAGACTTTTTGCTATACCAAGCACATTTGTTATGAAACATTTCTAATAAGTTGTGTTAGAAAATTACTGTATAAATCAGTCATAAATAAAAGAACAAACGTACAAGTAAAACAAACTTCTTTATTATTGCGACAGTAAGAAAAAAATCAACAGACTCAGTTTACTAAAGTACTGTATAGAGTTAATAAGCTCGAAATACAGTAAACCTTAACCTATTGTGAAATACGCAATAAAATACTGTAATGTTAGAAAATGAAAATCTGCATATTTTTTCAACTAAAATTACAACGAAAAATCAAGTTTTTCTCATAAACTAAAACAGTAAAATGTTACTAAAAAGTCAATAACAAAGTTAAAAACTATAATGAAAAGTCGTCAATTCAAGTCAGGTCTTCTATAACTCAACTAGTCAATAAATGTACAGTAGGTACAGTAACAATTTAATCAAAGTTACATTATAGAAAACATTTTAGTTTTTCCCGTGAAAGACATCTTCTGACCCGTGATAGACAAGGAAAGGCCAGAATGGTAAGGGGGTGGGGAAGGAGTTTTCCTGTTGAGACCTGAGCCCAAGACGTTGTTGTTTACTTCAAAACATCCGTTCTAACCGTGGGAACTATGCGTGAGAAAGGTTTAGTCGTGCTATAAAGGTTTCATAACGCAAAACGGCGCGCTATTGAGGTTAGAGTCGTGTAATAAAGGTTCACTTGCCCAAAGAAGTGTGTTATTGAGGTGGGTGTCGTGCTATAGAGGTTCAGTTATTTGAAAAGACACGCTATAGAGGTTAATTTATTAGTAATATAAAATTACAAAAAGACAGGCTATCGAGGTATTTATTTGAAAATGAGTCGTGTTATAGAGGTATTTATAACATTGAGCGTTATGGGAGATTCACAGGGATTAGAAAATCAGACTCATTATCGAGGTTTTTGTCTTATCGAGGGTCGTCGTAGTGAGGTTCTACTGTACTAGTGTATCACCTGAAAATTTCAATGATTTCTTTGTCAACGTCACACTTAGCTATAAGGTATCTACTCGTAACTCAGATGATGTCTCACCTTTTGAGTTGCTTAATAATTTTAAAAAATCAAATTGTTCTGTAACATGTGATAATGTCTTTAATCGGAACTGGGTTAGTGAGGATGATGTGTTTAAATCAGTGTCCCAAATGAGTGTATCACGTACTCCTGATGTTTATGGTCTTTCCAATTATATTGTAAAATATGTCATCAATGAAATACTGACTCCATTGACTTTTATAATAAACATGAGTTTAGCGCAAGGAGTTTTCCCTGATAGTCTGAAACTCACAAAGGTTACACCCATTTTTAAAAAAGGAAATGTAAACCAACTAGAATGTTATAGGCTTATTGCAGTTATACCAATTTTAAATAAAGTAATTGAATCTTGCTTTTTTTAGTCAACTTTACAATTATTTTAATGTCAATAATCTTCTGTATTCTCATCAGTATGGTTTTAGGCCTTTCCACTCAACTACAATGGCGGTCGAATCAATAGTTGAATAAGTGATTAATTGTTTTGAAGGTAAGCTGACAGTTGGAGCCTGTTTAATTGACTCATGTAATACTTTTGACTGTATTTCTCATGATATCTTATATGAAAAACTTGAATTTTATGGCGTTACACATTTAGAACTTAGTTTAATAAGTTAACTTAAATTATCTTTAATTTCATACGAAATATAAGTTGGTAGCACTGATACATTTGTCAATGTAAATCAATAAAGTTAGTCAATATTTGGAGATTCACAATTGGCTTTCCTGCGTGAATAAGGCAGAAAGAATCCAGACTAATATCTAGACAACAGCTGGATCTATTGTCATGTTTGTTATACAATTTTGAACCTTATGAAATGCACTATCTCGTACTAAAAGGTTCAATATCGCTCGGTCTACTTTTACTGTGTTGTTTTTATGTGAAGAATGATGAAACATTTTGTTCGCAGAGTTCAGTGTGACTAAGGTTATGTTCGTGTTGTTTACGCTTGGTAATATTACTTGTTATAAGTTTATATTATAATAACAAACTAATATTTAATACATTTCCACGTAAGGACATCAATTTCAAACATTTTGGCTATCTTGGATTCTTTCTAAATGAAAGTATTGTGAGAACGGCATATGCCTACTTTTGAAAATTGTTCCGAGGAAAAATAATTTTTTGTAGCTTTTCCCGTTTTTCTCAAACTAAGTGTTTTTCTAAACAAATATACATATATATCTTTTCATTATTGAATTCTCCATTCTTTACTGATTAAAACAAGTATGCATATGATACATATTGGATTGGTTGATTTAGTGATTTTGTTTTTTAAAAAACCTTGTAAAATCCAAAATATGACAGGGGCACTGAATGGTTTAACATGGGCAGTCCTAGGGTTAAATTGAAAAATGTCATTTTTTAGCTGTTTTGATGCTCATAGTTATATTTAAATTCACTAATAGGATGCCAATGTTGTACATTATAATGTTAGAAGGAGGTATTGTCGGAATAATAAGTTGGTACAGGGGTATGGGAAATTCACTAATAGGATGCCAATGTTGTACATTATAATGTTAGAAGGAGGTATTGTCGGAATAATAAGTTGGTACAGGGGTATGGGGGGTGATAAAGGAGGTATTGTCGTAATAATAAGTTGGTACAGGGGTATGGGGGGTAAATAAACTCTGGCCAATTTAGAAATAACATTGGTCGTATGAGACTCCACTAACTTCGCCAGCAATCGAGAATGCACAGCTAACTTCGCCTACTATTCAGAACGTGTTACGCGTCCGCCGAAAATCGTGACCTGAAATTCCCGATTCGGCCGAAAATTCCCGCTTAATCCACACATTTTTTCCAGGTCACCAAACTTCACGAAAAAATTCCCGGTTTTCCCAGTCGGTGAAAACCCTCTAGATATAAACCCAATGCTAAGTCCTAACTGCAGTCGATTAATATTTAATTTCTCAAATCTGGCGTTCTTTTTAATTTGTGGTGAGGTTAACTCATCACGTATATTCTTTTTAGTATATTTTTTTGGAAAAGCGAACTATTAGCATGACCCGTACGGTGAGACTTAAGCCCGGGACCACCATAGAAGTTCCTAACATGACCCCCTGAACACATTTTGAGGGGTCTCTAAAAACTTTACATACATATATATATATATTAGGTAGATCGGACAAAAATTGTGACCGCTAGAGTGCGAACACACATTTGTCCGATTTACTTCAAATTTGGTAGACATTCCTTTTTATAATCAGTTGGACAAGTTCGTTGGGCAAAACAATTGGAAAACTCAAACCCCTTTTTTTGGGATTTTAAGTTTTCAAATTTTGAGTTTTTGGGCCCTAAAAGGGTCAGAAAAGCCCCAAATGTACACAGATAGCACATTAAATTATTGTAAATAAAAATCCAAAGATTGTAAGCCCTCCCTCATCATTCTAGTATAAGTACTTACCGAGTTATTAAAGAAAATGTTAATTGTCAGAATACAGTACGTTGTCTTGTGGCGATTTTACACTGGAAAAGGCTGTTTTTCATATCTTAATGTCGTTTATCACCCCCCCATACCCCTGTACCAACTTATTATTCCGACAATACCTCCTTTATCACCCCCCATACCCCTGTACCAACTTATTATTCCGACAATACCTCCTTCTAACATTATAATGTACAACATTGGCATCCTATTAGTGAATTTAAATATAACTAGGAGCATCAAAACAGCTAAAATATAACATTTTTCAGTTTAACCCTAGGACTGCCCATGTTAAACCATTCAGTGCCCCTGTCATTTTTTGGATTTCGCAAGGTTTTTTTAAAAATAAACGGTATCAGGAAACTGACACATACTTTCTCCCTTTTAGCCAAACTTGAATGACAACAATATTTGTTATTTACTAAATATAGAATATGAAGTATAGATAAATGTACAGAAAATTGTCTAAAATAGTTGGTTTCAGAAATATCCACCCAAATGCCTTTTTGGGATGCACTATAGAGTCCGTTGCTACACACGGTGGTTTTGAGAGGGGAAATACCCCCTTGCCCCCCCCCAGGGTTAAATAGCAACACATTTCGAACATCCTCTGTTGGTCAATGCTAACTTGACCTGCATATCAAATTTTAATGAAATTGATCAGTAAATAAGAGAGAAATAGTTATTTTTGTATTCCCCATAAGAATAACATTGGACAACGTACTGCGCTTACCGCTAAATGAAAATTTCAATTTTCTCCGCAACTAGCAATCGTAGAATAGTAATTTAAAATACTAATTTATTTAGTTTTTTTGAGCTCTTTTTAATGGTGAATAGTAATCTTTTTTAACATTTATGATTCATGAAAAATCAAAAAAACTGAATTTTGGATGTTTTAAGTCCTGTAATTTCTGAACCCGAATTTTTTCAGAAATGCGGGTGGTGTCATTTTGTTGGAAACCTAAAGTTCTACAAACCACTAAAGTTTAATCAAAATCGTTAGAGCCGTTTTTGAGAAATTTGAATTTTTCATGTTTTTTGGCGGTTTTTGGGGGATAATTACCCTTAAAAATCAAAAATTCAAAAAATGAAAAAAAAGCCTGGAGATATCGTGGATTAGTACCTACATACCAAATTTCATAAAAATCGGCCCATAGGTTAGGGCTCTAGCTCTGTACACATCCACACAGACACAGACACAGACACACACACACACACACACACACACACACACACACACACACACACACACACACACAGACATCACGTAAAAACCACTTTTTTGGGTTCAGGGAGCACCAAAATGAATATTTCCACTAACAACTCAAATTCGAAAATTTTTACGAAAACAATACTTTCTCCATATACTATGTATAGGGGGAGAAAGTAAAAAATCACACTAAATCAACCAGTTATCCAATATGTATCATATGCATATGTTGTTGTTTTAATCAGTAAAGAAAGGAGAATTCAATAATGAAAAGATATATATATATATATTTGTTTAGAAAAACACTTAGTATGAGACTTAGTTTGAGAAAAACGGGAAAAGCTTTCTTATTGTTTTATTGTCGTCATAAGTCATGTCATCAGTCTATCTATCGGTTATCGGTTGCTGGTGATTTCTTCTACTTCGCTCAGTGTTGCCAATCACTTTTTCCCGAATTACTCTAGATCCTCGTCAAAATTACCCTCAAAATCTAAACTCCTGTATTTGAGTAAAGAGTGCTAATGAAATAAAGGAAATGTGCTTGAAATTTGATAGGTTTGAGGAGCCGCCTATAGATGTCACTGATGTATAATTAATTTTAAAGTTTAGAATAAAGAATGAAAATAGAAGTTGCATAGCCAGCCAGTTTTTGTCTCAATTTTTTCATGCGAGATATAACGGATTTTTCTCAGAATTTATTTTACTGCTTAACAAATTACAGTATATAAATGATTAACAGCTGATGCAATTTTGTTTACAGCCATAAACGTCAATTATAAAACAGCTGACGCTGTCTATCTTTCAGTCTATCAACTGCTAGGATTAGGTAGGCGGAGACAGGTGACAATAATCCCCATTTTCTATTTTTGTTACTTATTGTCTGGTTGACGTTAAAACTTGCAGACATTACTGCAACTTAGTGGACTTCTTGTCGTCCTGGCACTCGTGGCTCTTTCACGTTTTTAACATGAGACAATCACTGTACATGTAATCCTTACTCAAGCTCGATTTCTGTCATGGAGTTCGTGAGTATTCGTCAGAGTTACGAAAATCGGAAGGGTCGATAAAGTAGAGAAATGTAGTAGGCCTAATTTAATCATAAATAAACATCAATGAATGTATAAGTGTATAACAGAGGATAATATAAATTTGTATATTTTTAAAGGCTTTAGTGAAATTACCCCTTTTTACCCTCGAAGTTCAAAATTATCACCGGCAAGGGTAATTTCTCTCGAAGTGGCAACGCTGACTACGCACCGTGTAAATGGAATGGGCGAGTTACTGACGGGACAGTTGTATAGTAGTGATGGGCAGTGCGATTCTTCGTAGCGAACCGATTCATTTGAATCACTCGATTCAAAAGAATCAAAATTTGAACCGATTCATTTCGTTCGTTTCGATTCATTATCTGTCCTCGCCGTATAATGTAAACGAATCGGTTGTTATAGATTATTTGGCCGTCCTGTTATGTTAGACTCCAATATGCGATATGCGAACCCATAGTCCAAGTGATGCAATGAAATTTTATTACCGAACATTACAAATTATTATTGCGCAGCCGCAAACTCCTTAAAGAACCATTAAGCAAGCGTTTAGACGGATTAGCTGATACTATGTTAGCTGAATAACATAACAACAATCGGTTCGCAAACGGATAGTCCAATTGAATCAGCACCAGCAGAAATAATATTGTAAAGAAAGAGAGGTCAAAACAAAATAGATTTGCATGGAATTGTGGGATTTCACAAAACGTCTGCCGCGCATACGCAAACCAATGAGACTGCGTTTAGCGATCTCTCCTCTTGTCCGTCTCCATCCCCTTCTTTCCGCTTCAACTTCCCCCCCAACCATTTCTCAGCGGAAACGCAATTGAATCGCGAACCACGATGGTCTACACCGATTCGTGAACGAAACCGGGCAACATAACCGAGGCATATTTACCAGAGTTGATTCGCGCCACGAATCGGTTCTTTTAAAAGTTGAATCATGATTCATGTGATTCACTCGATAATTCGTTCGATTTGAAGTTTCGTTCGCGAATCGCCCATCACTATTGTATAGTTAACAGTCTAGATACAGTAGTTGTCTACTGTCACCGACTAATACAAAACAATAGGCAAATGACATACAGTAAAGAAGACACTTAAACGGTCTTACGCAAGTGTCAGTCAGCGGTCAGTTGACAGTGAAAAAACAACAGCAACTTAATAACTGTCGCCCGAGTTCCTTTGCACCGTGGAAACCAGAACCAATCTTAAATTAGTGATGTGCGATACGTATCGTATCGTATCGGAATATCGCGATATGCTAGGGACGATATGATATTTTGTCACGATATTTTTGAAACGATACGTATCGTATCGCCTAAAACGATACTCGATTTTGTATCGGCACATAGAGACGATATTTCGATATTATTTTCTTGGCTGTAAAACAATGGGTTATATTTATATTCGACAAGAATTCTTCAAAAGTCTTCTTTCTGTGATACTACAATTAAAACCAGTGGAAATACCTCGATGGCCGTATTTTTAACTGCAGTGTATAATACAATATACGTCGAATCATTTATGCACAATATGATAAGCGATACGATACGTGTATCGCGATACACAGCACCGATACGATACGGCCGATACGATATCTATACGCATCGTATCGCCGTATCGCGATACACGGCCATATCGCACATCACTATCTTAAATCATCTGCACAGCTGCAATCTGCAAGTAGGCAGACGACGCGGTATTCACCATATTTACAACGTACTAACAACGATAATAATTCTGTTGTACATTTCCCTATCTGAAAACAAATGTGATATTTTCTGATAAGATATTTTTTTATTGTTTTTCAAGTTTGATATATTTTTAAGGTTTGATATCGAAATTCACGGCTTATTCCAGGTTTTTTCACGGTATACGAAATTCACGGCTTTTCACGGTTGGGTGGGGACCCTGTGTATTACAATATTAGTTTGTTATTATAATATAAACTTATAACAAGTAATAATACCAAGCGTAAACAACACGAACATAACACTGTCACACTGAACTCTGCGAACGAAATGTTTCATCATTCTTCACATAAAAACAACACAGTAAAAGTAGACTGAGCGATATTGAACCTTTTAGTACGAGATAGTGCATTTCATAAGGTTCAAAATGGTATAACAAACATGACAATAGATCCAGCTGTTGTCTAGATATTAGTCTGGATTCTTTCTGCCTTATTCATGCAGGAAAGCCAACTGTGAATCTCCAAATATTGACTAACTTGATTGATTTACATTGACAAATGTATCAGTGCTACCAACTTATATTTCGTATGAAAATAAAGATAATTTAATTTCTGATCTAGTGGTACCACCCACTTTAGAATCAAAATAAAATTCCCCTACCTATGATTTTGTGAAAAACGAGGGTTTTTTCTCTCAAGTGATCTAAACGACTCACAGAGCTCCCGCACAATTTTATTCAACTTATACACGTAATTACTTTGATCCTCCGCTCTTATAAGGTAATTTTATGTGTGCAAATGAAGCAGTGGGATGTTATCTTTCGATTGATACCAGAATCATTGTTTAAAGTTTGTTTTCAATGTTTTATAGGTGAAAAAAGAAAATGTTACCTTTCCTGCATGAATCGTGCAGGAAGGCAGTGCTAGGGTTAAAAAAAACCTTACCAGTGTTGGTTTAAACCCTTTATTTGATATCTTCAAGGTTTTAATGCGGAAATTCACTTCCTTCACGTCAGCGTGCTGCGTGCGATCTCGTTTACGTTTTAACCATTTGTTAACTTAGAAATCAATAATTTGGAATAGAAATAGACATACTTTATGTTTTTAACAACACGGGTGTTGCAAATCAGTGCCTCGATATGACACGGTAATATTTATGATATCGAATACATGTGATCGATAAGCAGTAAACTCTGCCTTGAGTGTGGAAGCGTTACTATGCACCGATTGTTATACCAAAGCGAGATGACATTTAAGTATTGGGCTTATGAATCGCGATACGCATATCTCTTTTATTGTATCATTTTTGACTTTCACTGGTATATCTCATTGACTGGGTTAGAAGCGATATCTGTACAAAATAATAACACTTATTTCCAATATGAGCACCTACTGACAGTGAAAAACCGAAACCGACTTTTGACCATCGGTTGCCAGTTTTGTTTTTTTGTTAAAAAACGGTAAAACCGACAACTGACTTTAAGAACCGACGCATCCCTATTAAATATACTCTTAAAAGCCAATTTATCGAATAGGCTTTTGATTGTGTGGACTTCCCATTTCTCATAGAAAGATTTGCAGCTCTCGAAATCACTGAACAACTCATAATTTGGCTCAATTTTTGTGTTCATAAATCTGCTGTAATTTAACCTAAAATCACAGTGCAAGTTGTAAAGAAGGTTAAGATTTAATTAGGAATTACCAGTAATATCTCAAGGAAGATTATTCTTTTAATAGCCTTTCATCTGATAGCACATGAGGTAAGTCGCCATTTAAAATCTGTATGTTGGGAGGGGATGAAAAGGGAGGGGGTGTGGAATAGGAAGGTAACTTTTAACTCACAAAATAAAATGTTTCCAAGTGGAAATAGACGTTTCCCCTAAAATTGCACATTTATAGGCCTATCTATTTCTATTCCAATTAATAAAAGTGCAAGTTAAAAAAAAACTCCCTGTATTAGACACACATAAAATGTTGTCTAGAATTCTACTGGTACTTTCATAGGCGTCACGTACAGTTAACGTCAAACGTAAAGGCACAGTTCCCCAGGTAGTTCATCCTGTCCTAATCTTTTATTGACAAAACAGCGCTTTTGTCGTGAGCGGCGATCACTCTCGGCCGGCATTCCCCTTCTCTTCCAAGAAATTCCATGTCCTACTAGAATTTGTAATAAATTTATCCATTAGGCCTACACTAGAAAATGAGGGCTCATTTTTTTCGTCTATAGTAGACGAAAAGAAAAAATTTTCAATCACAGTTCTACGATGTCCCGTTATCGACATAACAGGTTACCAGGACTTCCCTGATATGCCCCGCAATATTGGGATATTTATGTGTGCAAATGAAGCAGTGGGATGTTATCTTTGGATTGATACCAGAATCATTGTTTAAAGTTTGTTTTCAATGTTTTATAGGTGAAAAAAGAAAATGTTACCTATCCTGCATGAATCGTGCTAGGGTAGCTCAGTAACCTGTTATGTCGATAACGGGACCATAGAACTGTGATTCATAGTTCTGTGATAGAACTGTGGTGGTATAGGCCGAATGGATCAATTTATTAAAAATTCTAGTAAGAAATGCCTGGAAGAGAAGAGGGATGCCGGCCGCGAGAGGTCGCCGCTCCCCTCCGCTCACGACAAAAGCGCTATTTTGTCAACAAAAGATTAGGACGGGATGAACTACCTGGGGAACTGTGCCTTTACGCTTGACATCAACTTTTTTAAGACTCATCTGTCTTAACAACCTAGGTTCTATGGAAAAGTCCAAATGTTATAGGTGAAATGTTATAGGTCCCGAATCAGCTTATATGCGTGCGCATTTGTTGTGCTTACCTGGTCGCCCAAGTACAACGTAGAAGTCGAGACCGTATATACCAATGGTGGGGTCATACTTGATACCTAAGTCGATGTGTTCTTGAATACCGAAACCAAAGTTTCCTGTGTCTGAGAAGTTGTCTTTTCTCAACTCGTATTCTCGTACCTGAAAGAATGTTTTGATAATAAGGAGTTAAATCACAAGGAGTAAGGTAATAACTAAACTGACCAGTATACTATTCAATGGGACACCCCAAATATTCAGGGACACCAAATCAGATGGAAAATGCTAGTATTTGGAAGGTCTGTTATGGAAAAAATATTCCCGTAGCAGCAAACCTGTGTACTCAGAGAATTTCCAATTGTCTGTTATTCAATATACATTGATTTCCAATGCATATCCATGTATCTTAATGCCACATACCAAGTTTCATCAATATAGTCATAAATAAACCATCAAATTTTTAACTGTTCACCCTAAGAATAACATGGCGGCTGTGTATGCAGGTTTGCTGAAACAAGGAACACAAAAAACGGGTTTTTAGCAAATTTCCCCTATAGGGAAGAAGCTATTACCATAGGTCTCATGGTAAGACTTAAGCCCGAGACCATGATAACTTTTCGTTTTGAGGTCCCCAGATGCCAAAAACACCATTCGTTCAAATTTGTATACACATTTTTTATATAAATGTGTCTACATAAGCACGATCACTCTCGTAAAAAAGTTCCGATCTTAATGAAATTTGGTACAAATGTGTAAAGTACCATTTATTTGAACGTGTTCGAAAACCAGACGAATCAGATGAATCGCACCATCTGACGGGGAACTTTTGGACATTTTGTTCCCTGAAAATGTTTTTTTTTTTGGGTTTTCACATGTAATTTGTATTTAAATCAAATTTTATTTCTACCATTCAATTCAGCTTAAAAAAAATTGGTATTTTGACTATTGCCCTATGTCAATTGGTACTGGGATATTGATAGTGCTAAACACAGAACGTTGTCTAATGTTATTCTTATGGAAAAAAAGAAAAATTTGATATCTCGCTTATTTATGAACATAAACTGACGAAACTTGGTATATGGCTTCACCTGGTTGTGGTTTATTGTTGAATGCATAAAAGACCAATTTCTCACCTATGGTTCCTGTAGCAGCAAGCCTAGGTACTTGGTCCCCATGTTACTCTTATGGAAAATAATAAAAATGTTATGCATCACTTATTTATGAATGTATATGGATAAAATTTAGTATTTTACTTCACTTAGATGAGTTCTATTGATATTTGCATAAAAAAACATTATTTTAAATTGCTTATTGCAGCAAACCTGCATACTTCTCCCCATTGTTATTCTTATGGAGAATAATTAATGTTTTTTAATCGCTTTTTTGTGAATATATTTCTTATGAATCCTGTTAAGTGGCTCAATGTGTTAAGACATAGATAATCATTGGAAATTTAAGTCTTGATGCCTCGCCTGATGAAGCCTCAATTACCTACATTAGAAGAGTTGAAACTGCAGTAGCCCTTTTAGGATACTAGGATCACTTAGACAGGAAAGGTATTTAAACCATTTAATTTACTAATGTGATTCGGTGGCTTACAACTTCGTCATAAATGTTGTTTTTCATGTTTGTACCAAATTTCATCAAAATCTGACCATTTTTACGAGAGTAATATAAATATTAGAAAATAAATACCCCTGTCGCAGCAAACCTGGATACCAAGCGAATTTCCAATGCATGCATATGTTTCTTACTACTACATAAAGCCATTAACCAAGTTTCATAAAAATTCATTTATAAATAAGTGATACATAGCAATTTATTTATTCTCCATAAGAATAACATTAGGGCTGAGTATGCAGGTTTGCTGCAATAATAAATATAAGAAATTTGTTTTTATGCAATTATCAGTATAACTCAACCAGGTGAAGCTAAGTACCACATTTATGTTCATAATCAAGGGAGGTATAAAACTTTACTTATCGTCCATAAGAATAACATTAGGGCCGAGTATGCAGGTTTGCTGCTATGGGGACAATCAACAAAAAATCATTTTGTTGTGCAAATATCAATATACCAGTACTAGTTGAAGCCACATACCAAGTTTCATCAATATACATTCATAAATAATCGAGGTATAAAATTGTTGTGCAAATATCAATATATCAGTACTAGTTGAAGCCACATACCAAGTTTCATCAATATACCTAGCAAATAATCGAGATATAACATTTTAATTATTCTCCATAAAGATAACATTGGACAGCGTAATGTGTTTAGCACTTTGAATATCTCTGCAACGAATGTACGTAGAATCACAATTTAAACACCAAACTGATTGTTTTGTAGAGCTGAACCGATTGGTATTAGCAAATGTCAAGTTTACAGTAAAATTAACTGTGGAAATGCTAAAAACCTTTTTCCCATAAGATTAACATGGGACATTTTATTTACACGTTTTTTGGATTTTCTCCCCAACTACTTAACCCAGATACAATAATTCAAAATATCATATTATTTGTTTTTTTTTAAGCTCTATAAAATGGTCAAAACCAAAATTGAGTGTTTCTGGTTTTCGAACTTAGTCAATGTCGCTTTACCTGTTTGTACCAAATTTCATCGAAATCGGATGTTTTTACTCAAGTTATCGAGTTAACGGACATATACATATATATATGAATTTGAACGAATAGTGTTTTTGGCATCTGGGGACCTCAAACAAAAAGTTATCATGGTCCCAGGCCTAGGTCTTACCATGCCGACTTCGGTAATAGCTTCTTACCTACGGAGGAAATTCACTAAAAAACTAGCCTTGGCTTTTATATATGACACAAATTATTTTCTAACAAAATCTAGGTATTTCACTGCTTAAGTTCATTTAAGCTCTTTTTATTAAAAAGAGGGCTCCAGTCACGAATCATTTTGCGTTTCTACCTACTTTTTCCATAAGGTCAATCAATGTTAACTCTCAAATAACAATCCTCTTCAATGTATTATCCTAAATTCTTGATTTATAGCTAATTTTTAAGAGAAAAAATAGTCGTGCGATTTTACAGTGTGAAATTTTTATATCAAAATAATAACTGTTCCATAAAATTCCAAAAGATATTCAGCATTTGAGATTTTGTTATGTATTAAAAATTATCAAAATGCTGCTAAGTGAAATTGCTAAGAATTTTTTGCTCTTTAAAATGAGTCATAAATCAATAGTTTTGAATAAGCTAATTATCAGATAAGGAGGGATGGGATTTGAAGGCCATATGGGGGAAGCAGGTAGAAACACCAAATGTAACGTGGCTGGAACCACCTCTTAAAAAGGCATTCCCCTGGGCTGGTTGATATTCAAATGATCCCGACCACATTGTTTAATATCTCCAACAATCACAACCGCATTAATAATTTAATGTTGCCAATGATCATAAAAAATTAAATTAAAAATATTTATTATTATTATTGATTTGCCTTATGAAAAGATGGTAGAATTTAATGTAACGATACATGTCGCAAATTTTAGGTTCGTAATAGTAGGACCGGGGGAAATTTCAAATTAAACATTTCCTGCACCCCTGAGAAATTGTAGGCGTGCCTCAAATTAGTTATATTTTAATATCTTAAGACTTTGTCCAACATAACAAGATTTCAATAGAAGTTTGTCTAAGCTTCTTGAGGTTTAATAAAAAACTTGTGTTTTTATGTCTTCATATAATAAAACTAATTACCTCACTCAACTCTATGTGTTATCTGACTCAGAGTCAGATGATAGCCTGTTATTGTAGGAGTTGATGAGGTAATCTGTTTAGTTATTTAATTAAACATACTGCATTTTAGCGACTTTCCCCTAAGGGGAAGAAGCTATTACCGTAGGTCTCATGGTAAGACTTAAGTCCGAGACCATGATAATTTTTTGTTTTGAGGTCCCCAGATGACAAAAACACTATTCGTTCAAATTTATATATATGTATATTTATATCTATATATGTATATATATAGATATATATGTATATGTATATATATCTATATATGTGTCCGTGAATGCGATAACTTGAGTAAAAAACGTCTGATTTTGATGAAATTTGGCTCAAATGTGTAAAATGACATTCATGACTTTAGTTCGAAAACCAGAAAAATCGGACCATGGGAAGGGGGGTTTATGGGGGTTTTAAATTTTTCAAAAATCAGTTTTTTGCATTTTTCACCCTACAATTTTTTAAAAACTTAATTTTGGTTTTGGCCATGTTATAGAGCTTAAAAAAACAAATAATATAGTATTTTTAATTATTAACCTAGGTTAAGTGGTTGCGGAGAAAATAAAAAAAAACCTACTCGTAAAATCTCCCATGTTAATCTTATGGGAAATAGGTTTTTGGCATTTCCTCAATTTATTTTAATTTAAACTTCATATTTGCTTTTAGAAATCTGTTCAGTTCCACAAAACAATCATTTTGGTGTTTAAATTGCGATTCTACGCCCAACCGTTGCTGAGATATTCAAAGTGTTAAACACAGTACATTGTCCAATGTTATCCTTATGGAGAATAAATAAAATTTGATATCTCGATTATTTATGAATGTATGTTGATGAAACTTGGTATGTGGCTTCAAATAGTACTGGTATATTGATATTTGCACAAAAAATTGATTTTTTGTTGGTTATTCCTGTAGCAGCATACCTGTGTACTCAGCCCCCATGTTATTCTTATGGAGAATAACTAAAATGTTATATAGCGCTTATTTATGATTGAATATTGATGAAACTTGGTATGTGGCTTCGCCTAGTTAAATTATATTTATATTAGCATAAAAAACAATTGTTTGTGTTCCTTGTCTCAGCAAACCTACGTACTCATTACCAATGTTATTCTTATGGAGAATAATTAAAATCGCTTATATGTGAATATATTTTTATGAAACTTGGTACGCGGCTTTATGTGGAATTCAGACAAATATTATACATTGGAAATTCGCTGAGTACGCAGGTTTGCTGCGACGGGGGTATTTGTTCTTATAGCTCGCTTAGAAGACACAAAAGGAAAAACTAAACATAACTGGCACTCACTAGTTCATTTAATAGGTAAACAGTATGATAAGAGAATGTCTTACCTTGAGACCTCTTTCTAGGATTTCCTCGGCCTTGGCCCCTCTAACTGTGCAGTGAACGGCGATCTTCTCATTCCTACGAATACCAAAAGACCTGACAGTGTAACGAGCCTTGGAAAACACGGGTTGCTGGCCAGTCAGCTGTTCCAACACCTGTCAAACGAGTCATTCAATGAGATCATTGATTACAAGCAGTTTTAGCGAATTTCCTTTAAAGGAAAGAAGCTATTACCGTGGGTTGCATCGTGGAAGGGTAAAAAGAGAGTATAGGGCAAACATATATTTTTTGTATCGTAACAGATGTATTTTTAGCTTTAGATTCCAGATATAAAACAATTTTTTGTCGGAAACTCATTTGTAACTGCACCAAACACTATTTGTTCCAATTTTTTACATGTGTTTATATGCAAAACCAAATTTTCAGCTTTATTGGTGAACGTTAAGACGATAACGGCCGTAAAAATGGTCCGATATTAATGGAATTTGGCACAGATATATAAAGTAGTATTTATTTAAATTAGTCAAAAAACCAGATGGATCACATTATCTGAAGGGGGGTGTTGAACCCCACACACATCTATATATGTCCGTGAATGCGATAACTTTTGGAAAAAACGTCCGATTTCGATGAAATTTAGCAGACATGTGGAAAGTGTCATTCATGGCATTAAGTTTGAAAATCAGAAAGATCGAACCATGGGAAAGGGGATTTATAGGATTTTACAAGTTTTTTTGCATTTTTCACTCTAAAATTTTAAAAACACACAATTTTGGTTTGGCCATTTGATAAGCTTAAAAAAATTTGGTATTTTTTATCATTAACCTAGGTTAAGTGGTTGCGGAGGAAATCCAAAAAACTTAATTCATTTAATTTCCCATGTTAATCATATAGGGAGCAAGTTTTTAGCTTTTCCTCAGTTAATTTTACTGACAACTGCACATTTGTTGTTACCAATAACTTAAGCTCTAAAATACAATTATTTTGGGGTTTAGATTGTGATTTAACGCCCAACTGTTGCAGAGATATTCAAAGTGCTAAACACAGTACGTTGTCCAATGTTATTCTTATGAAGAATCAATCAAATTTGATATCTTGATAATTGATGAATATTGATAGGTACCCGTACGTGGGGGCTTCACCTCGTAGTAGAATATTGATATTTATAAAAAAATGATATTTTTTCATTATCCTCGTAGTAGCAAACCTGCATACTCATCCCTATATTGACAATTTTATTGAAATAGATTTCTTATCTTCTTTTTTGCAGCAAACCTGCTTACTCAACCTTTATATTATTCTTATGGAGAACAAATAAAAATATATATCACTTAATTATTTTATCCATTTTTATGAAACTTAGTTTAAAATAATAATAATAGTTTTTAATTACAATATACACATTTTGACAGTTTTACCTAACACCTGTTGACTATTTAATAGTGTCATATCTCAGTTTGATTAATAAAGACTTGCTTAGAAAACGATCGCCAACCTAGTGTTGACATCTCAGCAATAACTCGTAACTCATAAACCCTTCGGAAAAACTTCTATTTTTATGGTATGTAATTAAAGCTAATGAGTCTATCTACAAGATTATCACTATGGGATACCGTCACGATCATTGAAAAAATATGCAATTGTAATCTCAACTTGTGCATTTATCAAGGCTTTGTCACCATTAGCCTAGGCTATGGTTGGGCAGAAAAACCGTTAGAAACCGAGTTTAAAACAATAATAATAGTTTATATTAAAAATATCCATTGTCTGACAGTGTAACTGACACCCCTTTACAATGTAATACTGTATAATTTCTCTATTCGATTAATAAAGACTTGCTTAGAAAACGATCGCCAACCCGGTGTTGACATCTCAGCAATAACTCGTAACTCATAAACCCTTCGTAAAAACATATATTTTTATGGTATGTAATTAAAGCTAATGAGTCTATCTACAAGATTATCACTATGGGATACCGTCACGATCATTGAAAATATATGTAATTGTAATCTCAACTTGTGCATTTTCAATGATTTTTCACTATCAGTCTAGGCTATGTTTGGGTAGTAAATACGTTCTAAACCCAGTTTAACCCATTGGCTCACAACCCCGAGTATACTCGTGGCCGCTGAAAGTAGCCCGGACGTTCAACCCCGAGTATACTCGGGATAGCACTTTTTATAAAAAAAAAATTATTTTTAAATTTTTTCTTGTTTATTTGTTTTTTTACTTGTTTTCATTTTTTGTTTATATGTATTTTTTATGCATATGCCCATCCTTGGGAAAACTTAGTCAAATTTAGGAAAATATGATTTTGGAAAATATGTTATATCTAGGTGAAATATAAATGTATCACTAACATTTTTTATTTTCACGTAAAAAAATAAATAACCCACAAGTACATAATAGTTGTTGGGCTGAAACATTATTTTTTGTTTGATACATGTAACTCCTTTTCAAATTAATGTTTTTTATAAACTATATATATATATATAAAATTTACCATACATAAATGCTGTCAAAAGTATCTTCTTCTTGTAGATAATTTATTTCTCTGAAGATTAGTGTAAAAATTAAGCAAATTGAGCAATAATTGTTGCTATAGTGACAGTTTTAGTAAAAGTCTACATTTATGTAATCTTTCTTAGGAAATTGAACGGTTTGTCAGGTGGCAAATTTCAGGTAAGCCAATAATAATAATAATAAGCTAGACTCATTAGCTTTAATTACATGCCATAAAAATATATGTTTTTAGGATGTTTTTATGAGTTACGAGTTACTGCTGAGATGTCAACACCGGGTTGGCGATCGTTTTCTAAGCAAGTCTTTATTAATCAAACTGAGATATGACACTATTAAATAGTCAACAGGTGTTAGGTAAAACTGTCAGAATGTGTATATTGTAATTAAAAACTATTATTATTATTTTAAACTGGGTTTAGAACGGATTTACTACCCAAACATAGCCTAGACAGATAGTGAAAAATCTTTGAAAATGCACAAGTTGAGATTACAATTACATATATTTTCGATGATCGTGACGGTATCCCATAGTGATAATCTTGTAGATAGACTTATTAGTTTTAATTACATACCATAAAAATATATGTTTTTACGAAGGGTTTATGAGTTACGAGTTATTGCTGAGATGTCAACACCGGGTTGGCGATCGTTTTCTAAGCAAGTCTTTATTAATTGAATAGAGAAATTATACAGTATTACATAGTAACTAGTGTCAGTTACACTATTAGACAATGGATACTTTTAATATAAACTATTATTATTGTTTTAAACTCGGTTTCTAACGGTTTTTCTGCCCAACCATAGCCTAGGCTGATGGTGACAAAGCCTTGATAAACACACAAGTTGAGATTACAATTACATATGTTTTCAATGATCGTGACGGTATCCCATAGTGATAATCTTGTAGATAGACTCATTAGCTTTAATTACATACCATAAAAAAATATGTTTTTCCGAAGGGTTAATGAGTTACGAGTTATTGCTGAGATGTCAACACCAGGTTGGCGATCGTTTTCTAAGCAAGTCTTTATTAATCAAACTGATATATGACACTATTAAATAGTCAACAGGTGTTATGTAAAACTGTCAGAATGTGTATATTGTAATTAAAAACTATTATTATTATTTTAAACTGGGTTTAGAACGGATTTACTACACACACATAGCCTTGACCGATGGTGAAAAATCTTTGAAAATGCACAAGTTGAGATTACGTTTACTTATATTTTCAATTATCGTGATGGTATCCCATAGTGATAATCTTGTACATAGACTCATTAGCTTTATTTACATACCAAAAACAATATGTTTTAACGGAGGGTTTAAGAGTTATGAGTTATTGCTGAGATGTCAACACCGGGTTGATGGATGTCTTAAAAACGAGTTTTTATTAATTTAACAGTATCGTGACGGTGTCACATAGCAATTAGGTTTTAGATAAACTAAACAGCTTTAGGTCCTAAATAAAAAAAAATAGGTTTAATAATAAATAAAATAATATGTGTCTCAAATGTAATATAAATCATCTCTTTTTTGAGGTTAGATTTTCATATTGGCGGAAATTTTATGTCTACAAAAAGGCGGTAATAACCGGTTTTGAGGTTATGTTGCATACTGATGTGGCTGCCATCTTGTTTGTTTCTGTCAGCTGGTCATGTGACGTCATTGTTTAAATAACCTGAACAATAAAGGAGATGTGATGTCATAGTTTAAATACCCTCTTTCTGGAGTTATGGATGTTTCCTTGCCAGTTTCACACACATGGAAAAGTGTACAGTATATTTAATTGGTACTTATACTAGCCTAATTCTAAATGCCATTTCATAATTTAAACTGCTTTTCAACGACAGTTTTTCATTCGGTTTAATCTAAGTCAGAGAACCATATTGCAATATTGTTTTAGATTTTCAATAATAGGCTACAATAAATATTAGGTTTTCGTGTAAGCCTATAAAATTCATTCAGGCTTACTAATACATGGTTCACACTTATATTTGGTTAGTGATTTCCCTGACAAACCCTGACAAAAAAGTTGATTTTCCCTGACTTTATCCAACCAAAAAAGTTAACTTTCCCTGTCTCGCGACTCAAAATGCAGACTTTTTTCTTATTAAGTTTTGATTTCACACAGTAGTGCTTAGCGTTTACTATCACAGTAAAATCACAAATTTTTCCTTACTTGTATAAAATAGCAAGCATTTTCCCTGACTTATGATGTTTTAGCGAATTTCCCCTATAGGGAAGAAGCTATTACCGTAGTCGGCATGGTAAGACCTAGGCCCGGGACCATGATAACTTATTGTTTTGAGGTCCCCAGACCCCAAAAACACCATCTGTTTGAAACTGTATATATATATATATATGTGTGTGTCCGTGAGCACGATAACTCTCGTAAAAATGATCCGACTTTTATGAAACTTGGTATAAATGTGTAAAGCAACATTTAAGACTTTAAGTTCGAAAACCACCCAGATCGCTCTATCCGAAAGGGTATTTTGAGGGGGTTTTGAACCCCAAAACATGGGTTTTTCGAATTGTATACATATAATTTTTGAAATAGTCAAATTTTAGTTTTCACCATTGGATTCAGCTTAAAAAAACACAAAATTTGGTATTTTGATCATTCCTCTACGTCAATTGGTTACCGGTACCGAGATATTGAAAGTGCTACACACAGTACGTTGTCTAATGTTATTCTTATGGAGGAAAAGAAGATTGTTATATCTCGCTTATTTATGAACGTATACTGACGAAACTTGGTATACAGCTTCATCTTGTTGTGGTCTATTGATATTTGCTCAAAAAACATTTTTTTGCCAAGGGCTCCCGTAGCAGCAATCCTGCGTACTCAGCCCCCATGTAATTCTTATGGAGAATAATTAAATGCTCTGTCTCCCTTAATTATGAACATAAAAGAATAACAACTGGTACACAGCTTCCCCTGGTTGAGTTATATTGATATTAGCATAAAACTCATTTTTTGTGTTCCTTGTTGCAGCAAATCTGCGTACTCAGCCCCAATGTTATTCTTATGGAGAATAATTAAAATTGTATACATCGCTTATTTGTGAATATATTTGTATGAAACTTGGGAAGTGGCTTTATGTAGTATTAAGACATGTATATCTCCATTGGAAATTCACTGAGTATGCAGGTTTGCTGCGACGGGGGTATTTATTTTCTTTTTCCCTGACCTTTTTCGAATTCCCTGACTTTCCAGAAAGTGTGAACCATGTGTTACTACCATAGTAATACAAAATATAGAGTCACATGTTGCAACTTGCGTTTTAAAAATATCTTATAAAGATTTTGAAACCCTCGCACAGTGTGGCCATGCCCAATCGAAGACCAAAATGGAGGTCAGCTATTTTCAATGAAACAGGAAAGGGAACAGCAAATTTATTGAAAATTGAATTGATTTACTTCTAGGCCTATCTATATATTGAGGAAAATACAAAAAATGCATCAGAATAAATTATTTCTAAGTATAACTTTGGAAATATTAAGTTAATGCAATATGTAAAAAAAATAGGCATTACAAATTTATAATCACAGAGGCTGATCTTGATGCCTAGGCTTGGATAAATGTATGATGGATTTATCTATGATTTTCAACACTTACCTTAGCTGCTCGAGTAAGTCTGTCACCAGACTCACCAACACAGATGTTCAGACAAAGCTTAGCAATGCGAACATCTCGCATCAAGTTTTTGGTCTTGTCCTTTGCTTCCTTCTTAGGAGGCTTTGTAGCATGAGGAGCTTTGGCTACTTTTACAGGCTTCTCTTTTTTTTCCTAAAAAGAAAATCCACAGAATTAGAATAAAAACACAACACGGGCATCTCGCTAGCCAGACAGTTAGCGTCTTGAGCTTTAATTAAAGGGGTCACGGGTTCAAGTTCCGGTGTGTCCACCAAAATTTGAGGGGTTTGGACTGTTTTCCCTAAAAGCATTTATTTTTTTTTACAAAAATAACGGCATTGAAATACAAAAAGAGAAATAAATAGTGGTTTCACTTGTTCCAAAAATGTTTTGAGGTTTTCATTAAAATACAAAAGTAGCAAACATTTGTAGGCCTATTGCTTGATTAGCAATTCATTTTAATATGGGCTAATATTAGTACGGAATGAATAGATCGATAGTCCTATTAATAATTTTGTTTAGGGGCCATACACATATTAGGTAACGCACTTAACCCTCCAAGTGAATAATGGTTTTAATGATTTTGGTGATTTTTCAGTGTTTTATTCAAATAAATGTAAAAAACTCAAAAACACTCCAAACTGCATTATTGAATCGTTTTTCTTGTTCAGAAAATCATAGGCTTCAATATTATATATATATACAACTCACAAAAATTATAAAAGGAAAATTTTGTGATGTTGAAAAAATACAAATTTGGAAAAATAAAAATTTTTAAGTTTGCGCTCCATCAAATTATAAACGGATCTAGAGTATACAATTTTCAAAATAGCAAATTTGTTCTAAATTTTATAAGGATACTAAATATATAAACAAATAATCAGGTAAAGCAGCAAATAAAAGAGTTTTAGATAATAATCTGTTGGTGCGCACTATAGCAAATGAGCAAAATGGCCTTGGCAACATTACAGTCGAAAGGATAATTTACCTCGATATCACTGCCGCCTATCCAGGATCATCAACCAACCCTTCATCACTAAAATTTTCTTCTAAAGCCCCATGTATGTCACAACTGTCCATTTTTACAAATAAAAACAACGGAAAACATCTCAACACAACACCAGAAGTGAGGTTAGCGATGCACAACAAATCTTCACACTTCAGCTGTCTGCTAAAATATGATTGGCACGAACGGAAAAAGCGTCTGCAAAGAGACATCGGGAGAAAGCTTAGAATCTGCCGTAAACGGCGATACCAATTTAGATCCAGTTCATTAAGATTCAATGCGCCCCAGAGCCTATTCCGTAAATGCTGTTTGACTGTCGACGCAGCAACAGTAAACACCCCAGCGGATGTATTTTATGTGACACGTAACGCCTAGAGGGGTAAGGAGGGAGGGGGTATGGCATAGCGTTATATGGGAGAGGGTGGGGTTTGGATCAACATTAGGTAACTCACATATATCAACCCTAAGAGCTGGTGCACTCCCATATCTATTGATACTGTTATAAATCTTTCAAAATTAAAAAATAATCAAATTGATAACTAAATCAAGGTTACAGTATTTAGTTATATAAATAATATATACTTTTATGTCATAGTATTTTAATAACAGTTAAGTTTAAACTAACAATAAATACATAACGTGTTTTGAGGAAATTCTGTATTGCTTTACAACTACCTTTGTTTTGTGATGTTCTATAGTGTAAAATCATGATTTGATACAGCAATGCCACCCACATCTTTAGTTTTGAAGTTGTTTTATATTTATATATTAGTTTTAAATTAAATTTGTAATGTTTTATTAGCTGAGATAGTTATTTCGTTGTTTATTAACTTTTATTTGTTTTTATACATTTTGCTTTTAAATAAGTTATTAAAAAATGTTGTTAAAAGAAAGTTAAGTTAGTTAAAGGCTAATGTAAGTTTAATGATTCATTGAAGTCCATATTCCAAATTGCTAATAAACCGGTGTTTAAAAGTTTAATCTTGTTTTAAAGCCTACTACGCCTGAGTTATACGTAACACATTAGAGGGTTATGATAAGCGTTATGGTGTGTTAATTGGGGGGGGGGGTCAAAAATGACGAAAAATGTGTTGTGTAAAATTTGCATGGCCCCTTTTTAGTTGGATATATTTAAGTAAATAAATAAATTGTTTCACAAGCATCTGCAGCTTTAATTTTTCACTGTCATAACTGATACAAAATTGAAACATAAATTCGGTGAAGCTTCCAAAATTGTTTAGTAAGTTAAATGGTACTTTGGTATTATACGGATGCCACCCTTATGCAGCGCGCTGCGGCAGTTATGTTAAGATGGGTTATCATAAAAATGATTGTAGGACTTTCCTTGTTTTGTTACGAATCGAATGATACCTGATGAGACATACTTCCGGCCGCCAAACCCCCTCCAAATAGGCCAAGGTCAGGTCGTTGACCGGAGCGCGCGCATCACCTGTCACCGCCTGTATCTGGGTCAGTGTCATGAGTGATTTATTGCCGTGCACTACGTTACATTTGTTTTCATAATGAGTGACGTTCTTTTGGTGTGGGATTTACCTCGAAATGAAGAGGAAACCGTACGTATTTTTATGATAACCCATCCTAACATAACTGCCGCAGCGCGTTGTATATTTGGCGGAGTACCTGTGGCGATCGGGTCTAGCTGCTAGCGGCGGCAACGCATTCAACACGATCCTAGCGGACATCGCTGTCTTTTGGGAGGCACAACACAAAGACCGCTCATCAGAATTATGTAAAATTTGTACAGTAAGTCAATAAAAGTACGTTTTTTCGAATTATGTAGTTATCCTTTGTATCCGGTAAAAATTTAACCTCCAAAAATAGTGGCATCCGTATAATACCAAAGTACCAGTTAAATAACTTAAAAGGCCTAAAGGTCTGTTTTGCTCGGAGCGGCTGTTGCGCCAATCACTCAGCGATCGACACTGAGCGTCAAACGCTGAGAGACAGACGCCGGGCGGTGATCGTTGTGTTGTTTTCCTCCACTCCAATCGCTAGCATCCGCGTCGGCAGTTGTGCTATCACTGCTAGTGCAGTCTTGTGTAAGAGTGGGGCCATATACGCTACATATTACATACGGTAATGCATTTTTCTTCATCTCAAGCCCCCTCCCTCCCCCACATAACACACCATAACACCTAAGCTTACCCCCCCACCCCCTCATGTTACATAACATAATCATAGTAAATGTTAAAAAGCTGCAATCGTTTAAACATAACAATTTTGTAAAAATTCAAATAAGATATTGTTTATAATTTCTAAAACAAATCTATTATACCATTCACAACAAATTACTACAAAAATAAAAACCTATTCTTTAAACTAACATAAAATATTATGCTAAGAAAATCTGCTCATCAGTAGAGGGACAAATAACTCAATAACTCAAATAACTCTGTCATCTAAACAAACTGACTGGCCTTTCCCAAGCAAAGTTCGGCCCCCCAGGTACTTGTACCTGGCAAACCTGCCTTAATGGAAGTGCAACTCTAGTGTAACACATCTTTAATATGTGTGAGTTATGTAACACTGAGCCTAACCCACCCAAATAACGCAGAGAAAGTTCACGTTTATTCTCATCAACAATAGACATTTAACTTATTAATACGATTTTCAAATTCTGTTTATAACTCGAACTATCGACTTAATCGTTTTAGTAAATACATAGATGAAATCGTAATTTATTGGTACCGAAGGAGTTTTTCGGAAGAATGGGACATACCACAAAAACGAACCATTCTGTTTTGATGAGACTCTGGTACCCAAATAATATCCTCGTGTCGCTAATTTATACAGAAAATTGAAAAAATATAAACTGCAGGGTGAGGTACAAACGCCTCAGGCAATTGCTCATTCCAATGGTAACAAAAAGTAAACATTTCTACTTTGGGAGCACTTATTTTGCGCTGAACACACGTTCAACTGCACAACAGACATTGGTACCGAAGGAGTTTTTCGGAAGAATGGGACATACCACAAAAACAAACCATTCTGTTTTTATGAGACTCTGGTACCCAAATAATATCCTCGTGTCGCTAATTTATACAGAAAATTGAAAAAATACAAACTGTAGGGTGAGGTACAAACGCCTCAGGCAATCGCTCATTCCAATGGTAACAAAAAGTAAACATTTATACTTTGGGAGCACTTATTTTGCGCTGAACACACGTTCAACTGCACAACAGACGCGCGGCTGCAGTGTCTCCAACTGGTTCGAGAGCAGTCGGGCATGCGTCTGACGCTGAAAACGCTAGAGCCGCTAGCATCAGCCGCTCGGAGGAATACAGAACAATATAGAACTCAGGTAAGAGCAGTAGTACACGATGATCGCAGAGCCATAGTCGCAACAGCCGCTCGGAGAAAAACAGATCTTAAATCTTGTAATTTCAGCAAATTTCTTAGCTAGGTCTTATTAGCAGAGTCTTAGGCCTATATCTAGAGCTTTCTTTGATGAACTGAGTTAGCCTATATTTCAAAATACAGCTTTTTTAGATTGTTACTTTTGATATTTGCAGGATCTGTTATTATGGTCAACACGAGACAACTTTGGCCTGATTTTCAATGGTAAGCCGGTGTCAAACGGGACTATTTAAATCACCGCCACCAGAGTCTATTCTCCACCTAATTTAACTTCAACCTTAAAGGGCACCAAGATTTGTTAAGTCACTGTTGTTTTCTGCCTTCTGTTTTGTTTACGTTTTCGTCATTTATTATTGATTTTTAGGTTATATTCAATTGAACATTATGTTTATTATCATTAAAGTGCATTTATTATTGCCAAATGGTGTTTGAATAAGGTTATTAGTAAAAATAAAAGCGATAAGTGATATTGTGTGTATTGGTTGGGTTTACATGCATCTTTATGGGATTTAGGTTAGTACCATGGTGATCATATTTGGTTTTATCGTCATAGATATTTATCTTATGTATTTTACTAATAATGAGTAAATATATTCTCGTTCCTAATTACATTTTGAACAAAATGTATATCTTGAATTTTGTACCTGGTGCACAACCTTTTTTGTACATATGTGGATACATAAGGAAAGTAAATTTTATTTTGCAATTTCTGGATTTGGTCCTATACTAGAGTTTTTGTATATCAAATAAGGACTTAAAGGTATGTACTGTAAAATAGTCCATTTTATCTAGTTTACAAAAATGTATAACAGTATACCATTTAGTGATAATTTAAATTTTTTGTTAATTTTCAAATAAAACCCTGTAAGAGAGCTAAAATTCAAGTGGCATTTAAGACAATTATGACAAGGCACCTAGAGGGCTAAAGGATTATACTGGGACATATCGCATGCCTGAAAAGGTCTAGAACGATCAAGTATGTAAGTAATCTTGATACTGGCATTATATCTGAAATGGCACAATCACTTACAGATGACCATTACTCGATCAGTCTAAATAAATTGTACTAGGCAACTTCTAGGCCACAGATCAAAAAGAGCCAAAGAACTAATACAACGATCTTCATATGCCTCAAATAAAAATCATGGACACAGGCTTGAATCATGGACTTACCGGGCAAACCTGCCTTAATAGAAGTGTAACTTTAGACCTGCTTCATATTCCTAAATATTAGAATGAACATAGTAATTCCTGGTTTACGAGAGTAATAATAACCTGCATGTAAGATTCACTTGCTCTAAACCAAAAACCTAACCTATAACTTGAAGGTGGTTGAAGCTAGGTAGGTGGTCAAAACTTATACATTTCTTCCTTACAAATGTAATAGACAGGCCCTTATTATACAAAAGTTAAAATAAAATAACTTTTCTGTTTTTAATTATCAATAACAAATCAATGTTGGGTTGACACTCCCGAGAGGTTAAGATTCCAAAATCGTATCCCATAACTGAAGTGTTTAACATTTCTTCAGCAGTGAGAGAGTATTTTTAAAACTTTAAATAAAATAGGACATTAGGGATTAAGCTGCTTAAATTGGATAATAGTAAAGGCAAACTTACCACCATTTTCCTTCGCTATGATCTTAAAATTTGGCGACTTAACCGGAAAGAAGCTTTTTGACAGAGTAAAGAATACACTATGCTTCCTTCATGTTAGCCAACTCAGCATTATAAAAATATAGTTTGAAACACAACTAGCTTCTTCATACAATATGAATGTCGTTCGTACGTGTAAAAAGAAAATTTGTAATAAAAGTTTTCAACTTTTACAAAATATTATGCTGTGAAACACTCAATTCCTTAAATAAGTTGTTGAAATACAGACTGTAAATTATTGTCAAAGTAGTCCTATTTTACATCGCCATCTTAAAACGTCATACTGAATTTTTAGATATATTTATAAAACGCCTGTAACGTACAAATTATTATTTTGGTGTAGCCTTTTTATGGTAACTGTACTACCACTTCTTTTGATTAATTTAGCTTGATATTTTAGTGGACACATATTTGTTAACCGTGTTTTAGACAACTCTATATTCAATTAATTAGAAAATAAATTGCTTCAGGATTATTAATATAAACTAGTGTTTCAATAATATTATGGGTGAAATTTTCATGATAATGTTTTAAATTATTTGACAATGCTCAACCTGTGGTGCGGGCCTCCTTACGCCCACTTATTTTATAATGTAGTTTTAGGTTTTGGTATATAATTTTTTTGTGTGGGCCCTTACCACCAAGGTCAACGAACATTTGTTTAATGTTTTGTGGTTTTCTAATGGTGCGGGTGCCCTTGTGGCGCGTATATCTTTGCAGGCTATGCTTACATTTGGCTCTGCTGCTTTGATTTAAATGAGACAAATACTGTGTTGCAGTTGTATGAATTAAACGCTTATTTTGTATACAAAAAATTGGAAAAACTGCTTAACCTTAAGGTACGTTTGAACTACACAATCCATACTTAAGACAGCACCATTAAAAGTCGTCGATAAGAGGAAGTCTTGTATGTCTTAAAGGGGTCATAGCCCATAACCTTGCTCCAACACTCTGCCTTATCTAATATGTTTACTCTTTACATGCTGAGGAAGGAACACGACATGTCAGTTAATTCTTTTTTTAACAATTTTATTCTGGTTCAATGTATATTTCACATTATTTACACATTATATTATAATAAAGAGGAAAATAACAATATTAGGCTCGCTTCCCACACAGCACAAGATTGTCCCCAGGACATCCCAAGGACATCACAGTGGGATATGCAGGATATCCCAGGATCATCCCTATCTCATCCCATGATATCCTCAAGATACCCTCAGGATGTCCCCAGGACACAAAAATGTCCTCTCCCCACGACATCCTGGGGACATCCTTCAGGATGACCATGGGATGTCCCTTGGGCCTAATCAGGACATCATAATGAAAGCCATAGGACATCCCCAGGATGTCCCACAGGATTATCTGGGGATATCCCTCGGACCACAAAAGGATATTGTATTTTGAAGCCCTAGGACATCCCCAGGATGTACTGGGGACATCCCTCGGTCCACAAAGGGATATTGTACTCTGAAGCCCTAGGACATCCCCAGGATGTCCCACAGGATTTACTGGAGACATGCCTTTGATATGTATTGAAAGGTGTCCCATTATTCTATCAGTATGAATCGCATAACCCCACAGATATCCCTGCCTCCCCATGATAATTCTGTGGTCATCCTTAGGAGGCCATAAGGCTCCTAGTAATAGGTAGTGTGTACCCTGAAGCCATATCACCTCCTAAGGATGACTGCAGAATTATCATGGAGTAGGCAGGGATATCTGTGGGGTTAGGGGATTCAAACTGATAGAATAATGGGACAGCTTTCAATATGGTCACACAATCTGATAGGAAGACAGTTCTAAAATAAATTACAGGAAAACTTTAAATTATTCTTTTATAAAAATAATACTATAATTGTCCATGCCCAGCTTGCACATAGAAAACAAAGTTTTAACTTCATATTGGTGTTATTTTTTTAAACAGGTTGACTAGTGTATAAACGTTAAATACCTGTAATCTTCCTTGTGATCCTAGGATATCTTTTTAATGGATGACACGTTTTGTCAAAAGTAATTTTGTCATCTTTAGACCCATACAAAACTTTAAATTGTCACATCACAGTCCAAAAGCAAAAATCCTTTAAAATCATGTTTTACAACTTTATATTGGTTACCATAGTCATATTTTATGCTAATTTTTATCATTACTATCACATGATTTATTTGTAAAAGTGTCACTAATGTCCTGATTATATGTACTTAATTGGATTGACACTGAAAATATATACACAACTTAGGACTTTTTATTAAAATTTACTCAAATCTTTAAAAAAAATAGTTGTTGTAACAAGTTTATAATAAAATGAATATATGCATGTGTAGGCCTAAACATTTCTCAGAACAAAAGTTGAATTAATAAATACAGATTTAAAAAATTTAAGGATGGATTCCAATTTATAATTGTTCGGTGATGTGATACAAACAATTAAGGATTTTTTTTAAATAATACAGTAATGAATTCAAACAAAATGGCAGTATAATTGCAGTAAAAATAAGTACATAAAAAAATGTAAGTCATATAAACCAGGCTGTATAAACACACAGTAAGTATTGGTAGTTGATTAAATTCCTTCTCTGTTTTCATCTTCATCATGGCCTCGCTTCCTGTAAATAAAAAAAATCAAGCTAATACTGCATATTGCCTTGGGTAATATTTTATCTAAAAATACCCCCGTCGCAGCAAACATGCGTACTAAGCGAATTTCCAATGCATATAAATGTGTCTCACTACTACATAGAGCCACTTACCAAGTTTCACAAAAATAAATTCATAAATAAGTGATATAACATTTTATTTATTCTCCATAAGAATAACATTAAGGCTGTGCACGCAGATTTGCTAAAAAAAGGAAGGAAAGAAATGTGGTTTTTTGCGATAATCAATATAACTCAAACAGGTGAAGCTAAATACTAAGTTTTATTAATTTAAGTTCATAACTAAGGGAGATATCAAACTTTACTTACTCTCCATATGAATAATACCCCTGTCGCAACAAACCTGCGTACGCAGCAAATTTCTAATGCATATAGCCCTATATGTTTCTTACTACCACAGAAAGCCACTTACCAAAAGTTTCATAAAAATACATTTATAAATAAGTGATATATAGCATTTGAGTTATTCTCTATAAGAATAACATAAAGGCTGAGTACGCAGGTTTGCAGCAATAAGAAATATAAGAAATGTGTTTTTAAGCAATTATCAATATAACTCTATCAGGTGAAGCTACATACCAAGTTTTAATAATTTATGTTCATAATTACGGGAGATAGATATAAAACTTTACTTATTCTCCATAAAAATAACACATGGCTGAGTATGCAGGTTTGCTGTTACGGGGATAATCAACAAAAAACAAATTTTTGTGCAAATATCAATATACCAGTACTAGGTGGTTTTTACCTATTTTGAACTCTCTTTCCATAGCTTGATCGATCTGGTTTTCGAACTAAAGTCATAAATGTTACTCCCCACATTTAGGCCAAATTTAATCAAAATTGGGCATTTATTTCAAAATTTATCGAGGTAATGGACGCATATATATAAATCTAAATAACTTATGTGTTTGGCATATGGGGACCTCAAAACAAAAAGTGATCATGGTCTCGGCGTTAAGTCTTACCATGCTACCTACTGTAATAGCTTTTTCCCTATAGAGGAAAAAAGATAGAAATGAACTGGAAGTAAACAAGACCAAACATTAAAAATGTCTTCTCTAGTAATAAAATACCCCCGTCACAGGGTGAAAACTCACTTTATTTCTGCTGCTGCCATTTCAGTCGCCTTGTTAATGATTATATTACAGTTACTGGTAACCACCAATCATTCACACTAAAATGAAATATAATGTTATGAATATTAATGTTGAAAAATGTAAAAGAAAATTGTCAGCAATATTGCAAATTTAATCTCCCCTTAACATTATATTTGGTAAATATGTCATTGAATATTTTGTGTAGCCATGTGTTTATAAGGTACAGTTTAAGTGCTTAAAGAAACATCAAAAAGCATAAGTGGTCTTCAATTTTGGCAAATCAGTTGCAGAGTCTATTCACCCCTAGTTTCCAGTAGACCTGACCCCTTGGCCACCCTCAAATTTGTACCGTAGTGCATGAAGATGATGAGCAAATAATTGTATTAATAATTAATTATGCCGAAAAAATAAAATGATAAATGCGGTAGCCAGTAGCCTAACGTATTCTAAAAAATAAAATCAAGACAAAAAGGATAACAAATAATACCCCGCACACAGAAAACCAGCATTATCAGCGAATTTCCAATGCCAATTTATATATCTACCACATAAAGCCACTTGCCAATTTTCATAAAAATATAAGTGATAAATAACATTTTATTCACTCTCCATATTAACGCTGAGTCAAGGAGGATGAGAAATGTGTTGTTATGGAATTATCAGTAAAACTCAACCAGATGAAGCTATATACCAAGTTTTATTAATTTAAGTTCATAATTGAGGGAGATATATCAAACTTTACATACCGTATTCTTCATTAAAATAACATTAGGGCTAAGTAAGCAAGTTTGCGGCTTCGCGGACAGTAACAAATCTTTTTGTGTAAATATCAATAAACCACAACCAAGCAACATACAAAGTTTCATCAATATACAATCAGGTAATAGATATAAAGACTTAACTCTTAACCCATTGGCTTAGAATGACGTACTGGTGCCGTTCCTGACCTGTAATTTTTAAAACCTTTAAAATGGAATAGAAAAATCATGTTTTTAAATGGATTAATGGTGTATTTTAGTTAAAATATTGTTTTCTTTCAGTTTAAATATTGAAACTGGCATACACACAGAATAGACATAAGTAAAAAATAGCAAATTCAGTGTTGACCATGTAACACAAAAAAAAATCAACCGATCCTGTTAACTTTGAATGTAAAATGTTTATTATATATAGGCCCTTATTATTGATTTTAACTTATGACACCTTATTCAGGCAATTGTGTAAGTAACTAAATTGTGATCATTTTGATAGGTGTTAAGGCTATCATAGACCTTGCATAATCGAATGAAGTAGCCTACGTTACCTAATCATAGTTTTCTAACCTACCTTATTTAATATACAGAATTGTTTTTATAGTTTTACCTGGATTTCTCTTCTTATGAAGAGTTGATTTATTTGGGGTTTTAGCCAATCCATGAAATCAATATGTTTTACTTTGGCCTCAGCAAACTGATTCTGATCAGCTCCTAAACAGAGACACATGCTAATTTAAATACCTAATTGATTAGCAAACAAACTAGGCCTAAAAATTTCCTGAAAGCACATAGTTACGTCATATGCCTACTTTTAATGTACCATATCCACTCATCAGGCACTGTAAGTTTCAGTTCATACGGCAATTTAGGTTGAGTTTTTTAAGATTTGATTTATTTACCTAATCGTACGTCATACGCTTTTTATTAATTCAATAGTAACTAAAGTACACGATGAAGCTTATTTTTCTTTCCACCTAGCATCAAGATTATAGTATCTTAAAATAAAGAGTTGATTTACCACACGTCAGTTAACCGAATGATAAAATTCAATATGTTCTTCAATATTCTCTTCAAAATTTGCATAATTTTTAGGCGCTAACAAATAATCATTAAGAAACCATTATTACTTTATGTATCGTACCTAAGGCCTATTTAGGGGCAAGTGGGGAAACTGGGCACACCTAAGTTAAATCCATTATACCGTACTCAAAGATTTTTATAGTTAAACTTCAATTTATTCATATTGCCTCTAGGATCGAAGTTTGACTCAAAATAAAACAGGTTTTTATACCCTATCGTCAATTAATCCTCTGGTTTACTAGCAGATAACTAATTTTGGGACTACTGTCCCATTATTAAATCTGGTGTCGCTAAATTAAAATATGAACACATAACTTTGTCACAATATATACACCAACACAACACAAACGGACGCTACGATTAAAACAAATATTTATTTGGTTTGGTCGACCAAGGACAAGTCCAGACAGCGGGACAAGAACACGCGGATGGCTGTGACATGACTACCTCCAATACCTAGGCCTACATGACTAACTTACCTCCTACCAATGTACCTTGTCACATTGTAGCATTCCGCGTGTTCGTATCCCGCTGTTTGGACTTGTCCTTGGCTTGTGTTAGTGTATATATTGTGACTATGTGTTCATATTTTAATTTATCGACGACAGATTTGATAATGGAACAGCAGTCCCGAAACTAGTCATATGCTAGTAAACCAAAGGACTGACGACGGAAAGGTATGTAAAACTGTTTCATTTTGAGTTAAACTTCAAACGAATACATATAACTGCTCCCCGTTTAGCTTATTCGTTTCTTAGGAGGAAATTCCAATTTAATCGATTCAACCATTATTTGTACTGAAATTAATGTCAAAGTATGCAAAAGCGCCCAGTTCCCCGACTGGTGTGTCACTGTGCGCATTGGGTAAGGTAACTGTGCGCAGTACCGGTATAGCCTAATTGCAAATTTGGGTGAATAATAAAAATAAAAGGCTGTTACCTACTATCAGAGTTAATATAATACAACACATATTGATAAGAATTATATATTTTGTAAAGAAAACAACTTTAAGCTAAAAAGTCCTCAGTGTTCTTATGATTAAATAAATGTAAATCCAGGCTGCCCATAAGACTAGTGTTAATTGTAACATTGGCCTTATGGAAGTATTGAAAGCCTAGTTTTTAGCGAATTTCCCCTATAGGGAAGAAGCTATTACCGTAGGTCTCATGGTAAGACTTAAGCCCGAGACCATGATAACTTTTCATTTTGAGGTCCCCAGATGCCAAAAACACCATTCGTTCAAATTTGTATATATGTATATATATATATATATATATATATATATATATATATATGTGTCCGTAAGCACGATAACTCTCGTAAAAAAGGTCCGATCTTAATGAAATTTGGTACAAATGTTTAAAGTACCATTTATTTGAACAAGTTCGAAAACCAGATGAATCGCACCATCCGAAGGGGGGTTTTTGGGGGGTTTTGTACCCCAAAAATGTGTTATTTGGGGTTTTCACATGTAATTTTAATTTAAATCAAATTTTATTTCATACCATTGAATTCAGCTTAAAAAACAAACAATTTGGTATTTTGATCATTGCTCTACGTCAATTGGTTACCGAGATATTGAAAGTGCTAAACACAGTACGTTGTCTAATGTTATTCTTATGGAGAAAAAGAAAAATTGCATATCTCGTTTATCTATGAACATAAACTGGCGAAATTTGGTATATGGCTTGATCTGGTTGTGGTTTATTGTTGTTAGCACAAAAAAACATTTTTTTGCTTATGGCTCCTGTAGCAGCAAACCTAGGTACTTGGTCCCCATGTTATTCTTATGGAAAATGTTTAAAATGTTATATCGCTTATTTATGAATGTATATGGATGAAACTTGGTATGTGACTTCACTAAGATGACTTCTATTGATATTTGCATAAAAACCCATAATTTTGTGTGCCTTGTTGCAGCAAACCTGCGTACTCATCCCCAATGTTATTCTTATGGAGAATAATTAATATTTTAAATATCGCTTGTTTGTGAATACATTTCTTATGAATCCTGTTAAGTTTTTTAATGTGTTATGTTATATATTCATTGGAAATTCGCTGAGTATGCAGGTTTGCTGCAACGGGGGTATTTCATTTGTGCAATACACTTTATAGGCCTAGATAGTTTTGAGGTTATGGTAGTTCTTAGTATGAGAGACTGACTAAACTGATTCAGTAGGTACGGGTACTGTCTATAAACAAACCATCCTAGTGGAATAACTCTTTATTACATTATGAAGAAAAATTAACTATAGTTAACCTGTAAATCTGTTTTAACAAAGTATGTTACTTACCAAGAAACAGTACAGTATTCAAAACACCTGAAGTAACTCTTGTATGAAGATATATTTTTTCTCAATTCAAACCTCCAAACTTAAAACTTGGTAGCCTAAGTAGAAAGTAACTGAAACATAATTTACCAAGCCAAATACGGATTGACCGTTATTATAACGCACGTCTATCTGGTCTGTCGTCTGTAGACATAGAGTTTGGTTGGGATGCTGCGATTCTGCGCAGACGCGAGGCGCCACGTCAGATTTTTTCTCTTTTCTCTAAAGGGGATTATGGGAGATCGGATTGGCCGTTAATTTAATGGTGTACCGGTAAAAAGTATGCAATTTTTCTTTTCTTTTCTTATAAATTGTCAGAATTCTATGCATATTTCATCGATGTATAAACTGTAAATTCATTCTTTCTTTATACATGTGTTATTTTAGATATCTAATCATTATCCTTGTTATTCAATTTGGTTTGAATACTAAAACTTTAAATACAACTTTTAATTAATTATTACTAAAATTGGTCTGGGATATAGAGGATGTCGGTGGGATGTCCCCAAGATATCCACGTTATCCCGGGATTTCGTGGACATCCCTGGGACGTCCACAAATGTCCCGGGACATATCAGGATATCTTAGGGATGTCCTGTTTATCCTGGGATGGCAATGGGATGTGTGTGACACAAATGGGATATCCTGGGGACGTCGTGTGCTGTGTGGGTTCTTTTTAAGACACCCAGGAACTTATTTAAAACTCGTTAGTTAGAATGACAAATTAAATACAGAAAAATATGTAAATAAAACTCGAACATAAATTGATAGTGTTCTTAAATCAAATCACCCTGCATCTCGAAAGAATCCTGAGGAAGCCTTGCTTTTAAACGCCTCCCCAAGTTCGGTACTCCTAAGTTGAATGTAACGGCTCCAAGAACATGGTGTAGATTATAAACAGAAACTTTCTTGTACTTTTTCTTATAAAGTGTTCAATTGTGTCGATTCCCAGTTCTTCGTGAAGGTGACTGTTCCTTATGAAACATGGACTGTTTACGGCAATCCTTAAAATTTTATTTTGTAAAATTTGCATCTTGTTTAGTTTTCCATGAGAAATACATGTCCCCCACAGGACATGCGTGCATGATCAAGGAGCGAAGAATTGTTTTATAAATGAGAAGTGTGCACGAAGATTTTAAAGTTCACTTTTTATTTACCAATGGAAATGAACTTGATAACCGTGCATATGCTTGGGCTAATTTTGTGTTCACATGCAAGTTCCATGTTAACCTTTTATCCAGATAGACGCTTCAATATTTGATGCCTTGGTCATCAGGATTCCAGTGAACTAGTGAGTTGACAATACGAATTTCCGGGGGAACATTATATTTTCTACGGGAAAAAATTTTAGTTTCACACTTTGTAGTGTTCAGTGAGATTCACCACTGTTTAAACCAATCGTTCACCGTTGTTACTTATTTGCAATGACTTTACTGCTTCGTTAATATCAGCATTTTGAGAGATGATTTCGGTGTCGCCGGCGTAAAGAGCAAGTGTACTTTGGGGCATTTGTCCGGCATGTCAGACATGAAAATGTTAAATACCCCCGTAGCAGCAAACCTGCATACTCAGCGAATTTCCAATGCATATTAATTTATCTTAATACCACATAAAGCCACATACCAAGTTTCATCAATATACATTCATAAATAAACGATTTATGACATTTTAATTATTCTCCATAAGAATAACATGGCAGCTGAGAATGCAGGTTTGCTGAAATAAGGAAGACTAAAAATGGGGTTTTATACAAATATTAATATAACTCAACTAGGTAAAGCCACATACCAAGTTCTATTAATTAATGTTCATAATTAAAGGAGATAACACGTTAATTATTCTCCATAAGAATAACATGGGGCTGAGTATGCAGGTTTGCTGCTACGGGAACTATCAGCCAAAAAATGGGTTTTTGTTCAAATATTAATAGACCACAATGAAATGAAGCAATATACCAAGTTTCGTCAGGATAAGTTGATAAATAAGCGAGATATACAATTTTTCTTATCCTCCATAAGAATAACATTGGACAACGTACTGTGTTTAGCACTTTCAATATCTCGGTAACCAATTGACGTAGAGAAATGATCAAAATACCAAATTGTGTGTTTTTTTAAGCCAAATCCAATGGTAAAAACCAAAATTTGACTTTTTCCAAAATTATATGTAAAAAACTCAAAAAACCCATTTTTGAGGTACAAAACCCCCCCAAAATACCCCTTCGGATGGAGCGATCTGGCTGGTTTTCGAACTTAAAGTCATAAATGTTGCTTTACACGTTTATACCAAATTTCATCAAAATCGGATAATTTTTACGAGAGTTATCGTGCTCACGGACACATATATATATATATATATATATATATATATATATATATATATATATATATATATATATACAGTTTCGAACGAATGGTGTTTTTGGGGTCTGGGGACCTCAAAACGAAAAGTTATCATGGTCCCGGGCCTAGGTCTTACCATGCCGACTACGGTAATAGCTTCTTCCCTATAGGGGAAATTCGCTAAAAGAATAGGCCCCAATATTGAGCCTTGATAACGCCTGATCGTACTGGGCGGCAACTTGTGGATAGCGTAGAATTTATTTTGACCGAAAAGTTCGATCGGTTAAGAATTATTTCAAAATAGTTCTTAGATATCCCTATAGTAGCACACATCGTTGGCCCAACGATGGGGAATGGTAGGAATGGTTAGAAGTGGTTGGATAATGGTCGGTAGGCAAATCCAACCATAGGAGACGTTGGGCCAACGAATTAATCGATGGGTAACCTGCGTTGGCAAATCCAACCATAGGAGACGTTGGGCCAACGAACCAATCGTTGGGTACCCGCGTTGGCAAATCCAACCATAGTAGACGTTGGGCCATCAAAAGCTATGGTTGGCAAATCATACTATATTACATTATTATTATTATTATTATTAATAGTAATGTATATATTAGAGTATACGTACCGTATACTAAGTCATAGAATAGTATGACCGTAAGTCATATATTTTATTATTATAATTATATTAAATACATATTGATTTGCTCATAATTTAGTTCATCATATTTCATAGCAAGAATAGACACATCAATCAAAAGAACCAAATTATATTGTTCCAACTTTTATTCTCTCATTACAGTGATTTGCGCAAATAGATTAAGTTATAGAAGAATTAAAGGAAATATTGTCCAATGTCCTAGTCGTGTAGGTGTACACTATTGGTAATTTTTATATCCTAGTCCTTCCATTCGCATGCATGGAGTCGCAGTGGCCGCGAGGGTTAAGGCGAGTGACCAGTAAGTCAAGGGTGTTAGGTTCGAGACTGGACCAGGACACAATATTTTTGCTATTCAAATCGCTTATAAAATTTATATTATTGGTTTACGAAGCCAATTCAATGGGAAATTGTGTTTTTTTAATACAAAATAACCATTTATATACAAAACTATAAACGGTTGGCATTTGGTTGGGTGTTGGTTGGCACTGTTGGCATTTGGTTGGCAAATACAACGTTGGCCCAACGGTGCGCCAACGGACATTTCTTACCGTTGGCCAACGAACTGTGCCAACCATTTCCCAACGTTGGCCCAACGATTTGTGCTACTAGAGATGGAGAGGGAAACCAAACTGGTATAATTTATGTAATAGTCCATTATGCCAAACTTTGTCGATTGCTTGCGCAAAGTGTAATTAATGAAAACGCAGTAGACGTTTTTAAATCCTCATGTTTTTCTTATAGGGGATGTTTTACGTTACTTATCGTTTGCTTGTTGGAAATTCTGCTATTTTCCCGAGTCCCTGGGATTGATACCTTTAATTTGAGCCATCTCCCATCACCCTGTATTTTGCCAAACTCCCAGAATGTTGAATTAAACATTTCCCTTACAAAATCTATACCTATAAAGGCAAAGGCCTCACTCACTAACTGACTGACTCGCTCACTCTAAGTGGATAGTCCCAGCTGATTATTAGTTCATTTGGCTTATTAATAAAAACACTGTAGTGATATTTCCATAACAAAATCAATGGATTTTTGAAATCCAGTGGGGCGTAGCCCACGTAATTTTTCACATTTCTGATATTTTTCCCACCGTACTTGGCCCTCGAGCTTAAAATGAATCGTCATAACCTACCTTCTTCCTAGCTCGAGTTATTTCGTGGGGACCGATTCCCTTACGGAATTAAATATAAATATATGTATCATTGAAGGTATATATTGGGTATTATAAAAATGAAAGTAGTATAGGAAATTGTTATAATACCAGTAAACTGAATCATACAGTATTATTAAACGTATTATTGTACTATTATTATATGATAGTTGGTATTATAAAGAGTATTATTAAGCGTAGTATGCATCATTGAAGCTATAATACTAAATTATAGTTTGAATTATACAGGGTGATATTTAGTGTAGTACCATTAAACTTTTTTAAATCATGTAATTGTGAATTAGTTATGAAATAGCTCTACAGATAGTTAATTAGTTGGAATGATAATTAATAGAAGGAAGATAGTAATTTTTAATAAACAATTGTTTATTTAGAGGGTTACTATCAAACTTATAAGTCAATGATAATGAAATATAGTGTGTTGCACAAACGAACTTGTCCAACTGATTACAGAAAGGAATGTCCCTACCAAATTTGAAGTAAATCGGACAAAAAATGCGACTGCTAGAGTGCAAAGACATATATATATATATATATACAAAGTGCCTCTGAACTCTCTCTACCAACCTTTTCAGGTATTATTTCTGGACCACAGACAAGCCAAAATATCATATTTAAAATTTCGAAAACTCAAAAGTTACTCGTATAGCCGCCATTTTGTTTTTTCTCACATAGGAAATTTTAATTCGAGAACGGCTAGTTATAATTAAATGAAATTTGGTATTTAGCTTTATTCCCTAAAGACCTAATTACAGAAAAAAAACATTTTTTACAATCATTAATTTCAAAATGGCGGCTGCCTAAAAATTTCAAACGTAAATATCTTAAAAACCGCTCATAGTAAAAGATTTACATTAATTACGTTTTATTTAGAGAATTTAATTGCAAATCTAATGACACCAAATTTACGGAAATCGGTTCATAAATAACGGAGAAAATCCATTTTTAAGATATTGCATTCTTGTCAATATCAACTGTTATCATGTGACATCGCTGCTAGTGAGCCACGTCGATCAGCTGTTTCAAGTATAATTCCACCAAACAGCTGATTAAAACATTAACCAGCTGTTATTAAGTTCATTTGCACCAATCACCTGATTGATACCCTTACGATTCCCAGGGTTCACTAATGCTTCAAATAAAACATAAAATATAAAAAATGCGTTAAAATTACAAAAAAATGGATTTATTTACATGAGATATGACTACAATTCTACAGTATTTACAAACGATGTTCAATATGCCCACCGCCAAGTCGATTGCACATCGTGAACCTAGATGGCATGGATTTCTGGACAGCTTCAAATTTATTTTTCTCTTGGATGACCGCAGCCGCCTCTACAATTCTACCGATCAGGTCCAGTTCATTTTCCACAGGTGTTGAATAAACAAGTTCCTTCATTCTCCCCCAAACGTAGAAATCTAGGGGAGTAAGATCAGGTGATCGCGGAGGCCACGACACCGGTCCCCCGCGACCAATCCACTGCTGATTGTAATTTTGGTTGAGGAAATCTCTTACAATTTGCCCAAAGTGTGCAGGAGCACCATCATGTTGCAGCCACATGTTCTGTAAGTCTGCCAAGGAGACGTTCTCCAGAGGTTCTCGGAGTATGTCCCTCAGGAACACAAGATAGGTGGGGGCATTCAACCTATTTGGGAGAATGTAGGGGGCAATTCAATTATCCCCGAAAACTCCAGCCCAAACATTAACTGAGAAACGGTGTTGCTTGCTGGAAATAACAGTTTCGTGGGGATTTTCAGGAGCCCAAACATGGCTGTTCCTGGTATTGAAAATACCATCTTGGTTAAAACTAGATTTGTCTGTAAAAAGAACGGATTTCAAGAAATCTGGATCGTCCGCCAGTTTGTGCAGGAACCACCTGGAACAATCTACCCGACCTGGATAGACTTGAGGTTCAAGAGCATGAACCTTTTGGAGATGATATGGGTACAAATTCTCTCTATTGAGTACCCTCCACACGGTGTCTTTGCCTGTCCCCATCTCTTTACCCACAGCTCGAGTACTTGTTCGAGGGTTTTCTTCAAATTTACGAAGGACTTCCTCCTCAAATTCAACTGTACGCACCGACTTCGCAGTACCAGTATCTGCCATACTCACATGAAAAGTACCAGTTGCGTGGAGACGATTGTGGACAGCAGTGAACGTTTTGTCAGCAGGATATTGTCTATTGGGGAAATAGTCGCTATACAACCTTCTCGCTTCATTTGCATTTCCATATGCAGCTCCATAATAAAAATGCATATCGTAATACTCTGCAACACTATAATTAGCCATTATCAATAAATATGAATACTGAGTACGTTAACACAGATTACTATTAATACCCCCGTCGCAGCAAACCTGCGTACTCAGCGAATTTCCAATGCATATATATGTGACTCACTACTACATAGAGCTACTTAACAAGTTTCACAAAAATACATCCATAAATAAGTGACATATAGCATTTTATTTATTCTCCATAAGAACAACAATAGGGTTGAGGACGCAGGTTTGCTGCAACGAGGAAGATAAATAATATTTATTTGCAATTATCAATATAACTGAACCAGGTGAAGCTATATACCAAGTTTTATTAATTTAGGTTCATAATTAAGGGAGATATACGACTTTACTTATTCTCCATATGAATAACATGGGGGCCGAGTATGCAGGTTTGCTGCTACCGGGACTAACAACAAAAAAATTGTTTTTTGTGTTAATATCAATATACCACAACTAGTTGAAGCCACATTCCAAGTTTCAACAATATACATTTAAAAATAATCGAGATATAGAATTTTATTTATTCTCCATAAGGATAACATTGGACAACGGACTGTGTTTAGCACTTTGAATATCTCTGCAACGGTTGGACGTAGAACAACGATTAAAACACCAAAATGTTTGTTTTGTTGAGCTAAAAACATTAATAAACAGAAATGTGAAGTTTTTAATAAAACTATCTGAGAAAAATCTAAAAACCTTTTTCCCATAAGATTAACATGGGACACGTTTTGTTGGATTTTCTCTGTAACCACTTAACCTAGGTTAATGATTCAAGATACTAAATAATTTTTTTTAAGCTCTATAAAATGGCTATAACCAAAATTGAGTGTTAGCGAATTTCCCCTATAGGGAAGAAGCTATTACAGTAGGTCTCATGGTAAGATTTAAGCCCGAGACCATGACAAATTTTTTTTAGGTCCCCAGATGACTAAAACACTATTCGTTCAAATTTATATATATGAATATATATATATATATCTAGATATATATATACTAACACATTAAAACAGATAGATATAAATAATGAGAAAGAAGTTTTTTGCGAATTTTCGTTTATAATACAAACGTTTTCAAGCAATAAAGGAGAAAGAATATATATATACAGGGTGTTTCGGGATTAGTGTAAACAACTTTACCAGGAGATTCCTTACATCAAAACAAGAAAAAAATATTATATGAACATGGGTCCGTAAACCAGTCGTTGTCGAGTTACAGCCAAAAATCGATTTTTTCAATTTCAAGTGTAGTTATTGCACCTTTTGACCTCTAGATAGAAAGATTCTAAAGATAATTTGATTAAATTTACACAGTTAGATAGATTATGGAATTCCAAAGAGATATTATTGATGTTTTATACTGTAAAGTTGAGTAACGCTGAGAAAAAATAGTTGAAAAATTAAATTCTTCCAACAAATTCAAGGCCTCAAAAATATTTTTTGTTTTTGACTGGCTAATAATACCATAACCGTTAAACTATTTGGGCTGCAACTTTATAAAAAGTTGTAAAATTTAATGGAGAACAAAATAATAATAATTTATGTATGCATTCGATTATGATTATTTATGTAAAAACCCAAAATCTGTAGGATAACAAAATTTAGAAAGGAAAACCTCAATTATCCAGCCAGTCAAGCAAATGCATAAAACCAAAGAAAATCTTTCAGTACGAGTTTTTTTTTATAAAATCTTCAAACATTTTTAAATTGTTTAAATTAAAAATATCCTAAATCCTTAAAAATTCCACCACAGGACCCCACTGAGGCCATTTTTCGAAATAGCAGCCTTTTCCTACACAGGATAAGCTGTGAAAAGAAACACTCCTCCACATTTTATTAATACATTTATCGATTTATCAACTTGGGGCTATTACAAATAACTTGTGGGTGGTAATACTTTATTTTTATTGATTACTAAATTGCAGCCGCCATCTTGGATGCGCAATTATTTTATAAAATAGGCTACTTCCATCATAAAGGTAGTGTTGTGAACCAGCATTGAAAACTAAATCTTTACGATGAATACAATGCCGTAATCCATGTTTTAATATTAAGCTGATCTCAAAATAAAGAAAATTCATCTTATTTTTTATAAATGTAGAATAGAGGCCACTAATTATAATGTTAAAAAGGTAATACTAAATTTTACATACAAATTTATTAAACAAAATTTAAATCATTCTAAAACTACAAATCACAATGTTTTGTGGAAATACACGTACAAATTAAAGATCTAGAGTTAAATAATACTGTTATTTACAAAACCACGTGGGTACCATGGGTGCACCTTACAAAAAGTTTTCAAAGTGACCACCATCTCTCTGCCTGCACAATCTTGCTCGTGAAATCAATGAGTTTGTTGCGGCTCGGACGACTGCTGGGTTGTTCTTAATGGACTCAGCTACATTCATTATCCTTTGCAATAATTCTTCTCTTGTTCTAGGCTTTGTTGTGTAGACTTGTGATTTCATCCATCCCCATAAAAAATAGTCCATGGGTGTAAGGTCAGGAGACCTTGCGGGCCAATGTACTGGACCGTTGTTAGCTATTACCCTTTGCCCAAATTTCTGACGCAGTAGTTGTACAACTTCTCTTGAAGAGTGAGGCGGTGCGCCGTCGTGTTGAAACCAGAGATTTACTCTGGTTCCAAGAGGGACTTCCTCTAGGAGTCTTTGTAACTCATTGAGCACGAATGCATGATAAGTGACTCTGTTTAGATTCCCCTCGATGATAAAAGGTCCAATCAGCTTATCATTAACAAGGCCACACCACACATTTACAGAAAACCTTTGTTGAAAATGATTTTCTATTACTTTGTGGGGATTTTCTGTAGCCCAGTTGTGTAGGTTTTTTAAGTTATTTATTCCATTTCTCGTGAACTGGGCTTCATCAGTAAACAAAATCCACTTAACAACCCTCCGGTTAGCCACTACCCAATTGCAAAATGCCAGCCTATTATCGTTGTCCCCAGGGTGAAGGGCTTGCACCTTTTGAAAGTGATAGGGGTGCATTTTTTCCTTCTTCAGAACTCTCCAAACCTTTGTTGAAGACACTAAATGTTGGTTCGATAGTCTCCTAACACTCGTACCTGGACTTTGCTGCACTGCTTCAATAATATTTTCTTCAGTGTGCACATCAACTTCATTGAATCCCTCTCGCTTTCTCCTACTAACAGATCCTGTCTCTTTAAGTCGGTTGTGCAGGTCGGTAAAAACTCTCGGGTTTGGAATACTTCTGTTTGGATATCTTCTCCCGTACTCAACCGAAGCTGCCTTTGCATTTCCATTGCAATACCCATAGACAAAATGCATGTCAGTATACTCACTGTTTGAATACATTTTCACTTTGGAGTTAAAACCACCAGCATTTACTGAGAGGAAACTTGTTTTAAAGGACAGGAAACCACATTATTACTCAACAATGCAATTAAACAGATGTGGCTTACGGAAACAGTGCTGCCAACTCACCAATGAAATCAACAACATACAAGACGGAACGATGATAAAATTATTGAATGAGATTAAACCAAAATAAACCCAATTCTGTTGTATTCTTCCGATAACTACTAAATTAATTTATGTCTTAAGAAGATTACAGTATTTGTTCTTAAACAAAAAAGAAACTTATAATAACATTTTGGTGATTTTTTTTTTAAACTGTTAGTTGACAACGTTTACTTGTGTAGCCGTCCTGTGTAGGAAAAGTCCGTTAACAAAAATTGTTTCAGTGGGATCCTGAGGTGGAATTTTTAAGGATTTAGGATATTTTAAATTTAAACAATTTAAAAAGTTTTGAAGATTTTATAAAAAAAAACTCGTACTGAAAGATTTTCTTTGGTTTTATGCATTTGCTTGACTGGCTGGATAATTGAGGTTCTCCTTTCTAAATTTTGTTATCCTACAGATTTTGGGTTTTTACATAAATAATCATGATCGAATGCATACATAAATTGTTATTATTTTGTTCTCCATTAAATTCTACAACTTTTTGTAAAGTTGCAGCCCAAATACTTTAACGGTTATGATATTATTAGCCAGTCAAAAACGAAAAATATTTTTGAGGCCTTGAATTTTTTGGAAGAATTTAATTTTTCAACTATTTTTTCTCAGCGTTACTCAACTTTACAGTATAAAACATCAATAATATCTCTTTGGAATTTCATAATCTATTTAACTGTGGAAATTTAATCAAATTATCTTTAGAATTTTTCAATCTAGAGGCTAAAAGGTGCAATAACTACACTTGAAATTGAAAAAATCGATTTTTGGCTGTAACTCGACAACGGCTGGTTTACGGACTCATGTTCATATAAGATTTTTTTCTTGTTTTGATGTAAGGAATCTCCTGGTAAAGTTGTTTACACTTATCCCGAAACACCCTGTATTATCTATATATGTGTCCGTGAATGCGATAACTTAAGTAAAAAACGTCCGATTTCGGTGAAATTTGGCTCAAATGTGTAAAGTGGCATTTATGACTTTAAGTTCGAAAACCAAAAAAATCGGGCCATGGGAAGGGGGGTTTATGGGGGTTTTAAATTTTCCAAAAATCAGTTTTTTGCATTTTTTACCCAACAATTTTTAAAACACTTAATTTTGGTTTAGACCATGTTATAGAGTTAAAAAAAACAAATAATATTGTATTTTGAATTATTAAGCTAGGTTAAGTGGTTGTGGAGAAAATCCAAAAAAACCTGCTCATAAAATCTCCTATGTTAATCTTATGGGAAAAAGGTTTTTGGCTTTTCCTAAGTTAATTTTAATGTAAACTTCACATTTGCTTTTACCAATCAACTCAGCTCCACAAAACAATCATTTTGGTGTTTAAATTGTGATTCTACGTCCAACCGTTGCAAAGATATTCAAAGTGCTAAACACAGTACGTCGTCCAATGTTATCCTTATGGAGAAGGAATAAAATTTGATATCTCGCTTATTTATGAACGTACACTGATGAAACTTGGTATACGGCTTCATCTAGTTGTGGTGCATTGGTATTTGCTCAAAAAACGATTTTTTGTCAAAGGCTCTTGTAGCAGCAAACCTGCGTACTCAGCCCCATGTTATTCTTATGGATAATAATTAAATACTATGTCTCCCTTGTAATGAACATAAATGAATAATACCCCCGTCGCAGCAAACCTGCGTACTCAGCGAATTTCCAATGCATAATATATGTCTTAATACCACATAAAGCCGCATACCAAGTTTCATAACAATATATTCACATATAAGCGATTTTAATTATTCTCCATAAGAATAACATTGGTAAGGAGTACGTAGGTTTGCTGAAACAAGGAACACAAACATTTGGTTTTTATGCAAATATAAATAGAATTTAACTAGGAGAAGCCACATACCAAGTTCCATCAATATGTAATCATAAATAAGTGCTTTATAACATTCTAGTTATTCTCCATAAGAATAACATGGGGGCTGAGAAAGCAGGTTTGCTGCATCAAGGAACAAAAAAATGGGTTTTTATATATTTATCAATATAACTCAACCAAGTGAAGCTACATACCAAGTTTTATTAATTTATGTTCATAATTAAGGGAGTCATTACATTTTACTTATTCTCCATAAGAATAACATGGGGGCTCAATACGCAGGTTTGCTGCTACAGGAATAATCAACAAAAAATCAATTGTTTGTGCAAATATCAATATACCAGTACTACGTGAAGCCACATACCAAATTTCATCAACATACATTCCCTACATTCTATAAATAATCGAGATATACAATTTTATTTATTCTCCATAAGGATAACATTGGACAACATACTGTGTTTAGCACTTTGAATATCTCTGCAACGGTTGGGCGTAGAATCACAATTTAAACACCAAAATGATTGTTTTGTGGAAATGAACAGATTGGTAAAGGCAAATGTGAAGTTTACATTAAAATAAACTGAGGAAAAGCCAAAAACATGTTTCCCATAAGATTAACATGGGAGATTTTATGAGTAGGTTTTTTGGATTTTCTCCGCAACAAATTAACCTAGGTTAATAATTCAAAATACTAAATTATTTGTTTTTTAAAGCTCTATAACATGGACTAAACCAAAATTAAGTTTTTTAAAGATTTTTGGCTGAAAAATACCAAAAACTGATTTTTGGAAAATTTAAAACCCCCATAAACCTCCCTTTCCATGGTCCGATTTTTCTGGATTTCGAACTTAGTCATGAATGTCATTTTACACGTTTGAGCCAAATTTCATCAAAATCGGACGTTTTTTACTCGAGTTATCGTGTTAACGGACATATATATATATATAAATTTGAACGAATAGTGTTTTTGGCATCTGGGGACCTCAAAACAAAAAGTTATCATGGTCTCGGGCTTAAGTCTTACCATGAGACCTACGGTAATAGCTTCTTCCCTATAGGGGAAATTCGCTAAAAACAGGTATATGACTTCACCTAGTTGAGTTATATTGATATTAGCATAGAAATCCATTTTTTGTGTTCCTTGATGCAGCAAACCTGCGTACTCAGCACCAATGTTATTCTTATGGGGAATAATTAAAATTGATACATTGCTTATTTGTGAATATATTTTTATGAAACTTGGTAAGTGACTGTATGTAGTATTAAGACATCTATATCTCCATTGGAAATTCGCTGAGTATGCAGGTTTGCTACTACGGGGGTATTTTTAAAAACACATTATTTCTGATAAGATTTACAACACATGGTACTCAGTTAGTTGTTATCAAATATGTAGGTTATCTAATTTTGCATCAAGTTCTGAAGATGGTGTAAACCGAAATATAGACTGTTTTTGTAGATAATTTTGGTTTTATGTGATTACATATATATATATATGTGTGTGTGTGTGTGTGTGTGAGTGTGTGTGTGTGTGTGTGTGTGTGTGTGTGTGTGTGCGTGTGTGCGTGCGCGCGCGCGTGCGTGTGTGTGTGTGTGTGTGTGTGTGTGTGTGTGTGTGTGTGTGTCTGTGTGGATGTGTACAGAGCTAGAGCCCTAACCAATGGGCCGATTTTTATGAAATTTGGTATGTAGGTACTAATCCACGATATCTCCAGGCGCTTTTTTAATTTTTTTAATTTTTGTTTTTTAAGGGTAATTATCCCCCAAATACCGCCAAAAAACATGAAAAATCAAAATTTCTCAAAAACGGCTCTAACGATTTTGATTAAACTTTAGTCGTTTGTAGAACATTAGTTTTCCAACAAAATGACACCATCCGAATTCCTGTAAAAATTCGGGTTCAGAAATTACAGGACTTAAAACATCCAAAATTGAGTTTTTTGGATTTTCCATAAAAAGACATAAATATAAAAAATATTACTATTCACCATTAAAAAGAGCTCAAAAAACTAAATAATTTAGTATTTTGAATTATTCTACGATTGCTGGTTTCGGAGAAAATTGAAATTTTCATTTAGCGGTAAACGCAGTACGTTGTCTAATGTTATTCTTATGGGGAATACAAAAATGACTATTTCTGTCTTATTTACTGATCAATTTCATTCAAACTTGATATGCTTGTCAATTTAGCATTGACCAACAGAGTTAATTCGAAATATGTTGCTCCTTAATAACCCTGGTGGGGGGAATAGGGGGCATTTCCCCTCTTAAAACCACGAGTGTAGCAATGGATTCTGTAGTGCCTCCAAAGCAGGGATTTGGGTGGATATTTTTTAAAACAACTTGTTTACAAGATTTTCTGTACATTCGACCGTGCTTTGTATTCTATATTTAGTAAATAAAAAGTAATTTATTCATTAAAGTTTGGCTAAAAGGGAGAAAGTATGTGTCAGTTTCCTGATACCGTTTATTTACTTTATTAAACATCTGTTCTGCTACATCAGCATCTGTTTTAGTATGCAATTCAATTGAAATGTTTCCCAATGCTAAACTTAAGGACAAAGTACAATCTTTGAGTGTGTCTAGGGAGCTTAGATCTTTTTGAAATTAGGGTGGAAAAAATAAAACGCTGAGCTTTATCCAATGACACCAACAATTTCAGAATAGTTTAAAAACTAATATAAGTTTTAGCCACAACAAATCTAGCTTTAACTTAATTTTTAAAGATGAAATGTTTATATACAGAGTTTTGTTTCCTGGATAAACTAATTTTGTATCACTATATTATTAAATGATCAAACATTTAATATCTAAAAACATATTTTACCCTAACTCATCGCCTTGTACGCAGCAACACGCTCATTTCCCATGCGCTTAGTTTCAATGAACCTCAAGTTCCATCAAAATAAAACCGGCCAAACTAGCGACCCTCTATGAATGTGCCGGTGGTCTAGGTGGGCCCGGTGGGCGCGGGGTGGGCCGGGCGGTGGGTGGGCGTCATTGAAGGCCCGGGTAGTCGGTGGCTAGCCGCGTCCCGGCGTCGACATGCTCTAGCGGCCCGGCGTCGCGACGACAATGGCTCCAATACTGCTGCTGTTCTGGCTCTTGTATAAAGGTGAGACAACCTCTCTCGCTGGCTAGACGCCCTAATAGTGTAGCCATTCGGATTAGAGATAGAATAAACGATGTTGTGATCGTTTTAATGTGACGTCAACGTTGCATCTGAGGTGATTTTGCCACGGTGCAGAAAGGATTATGATATTAAAGATGTAGACATTTCGGATTATAAATTTCCCTAAAGAGTTTTAATAATGCGGTGTTTCAAATTGTATGTATTCATGACTGTCATTTAGTTTTGTGCGCTGTCGAGCCTCGTGAGCCAATAGGAAGTTCTGGGTCAAATATCTTCACGGTGCTGAGCAAAAGATCTTTGGCCCAATATGCTGCGAGGCAGATGCGTCGTTAAGTTACAGAGAACAGACACATTAAACATTCGATGTAGTTGCAATTTTACAGTTACAATCCAGGGTGTCATCCCAGTTGAGCAGGGAAGAACAAATCACATAAAGCGTTACGGAAAGCCATTGCCCAAACTAAAAGTGGACTGAATGGAAACGAATTTTTAAAACATATTTACGAAATGCTTACTGATTGCAAATTATTCAAATTCGCAAATTCACCATTTTTATGATTGTAATGGGAGTGTTCTTTTGTTGTGAACGCAAACTCTTTTTAAAAGGTTTTAGAATACAAATTTAAATTTGTATTGACAAAAATTGTATTTTAGCGTACGACTCATAAACAAAGGTTTTTATTTGTAAATCAAATTTGTTTAAGTTTTGTTTGAATAAAATATAAACTGAATGGTAAGCTTTTAATATTCGAACATAACATATAGACAGAGACATTTTCCACGTAAATAAAATTTACAGCAGTTGTATTTCGTCTTGTCTTGTGATGTTTTAGAGATTATATTGGTCTAATTGTTGATCTCCTTTATTAAAAACACTTCAAAAATCCTTTTCCATCAAAACATTATTAAGGTATGAAATTCAGTGTCGTATATTGACACTTCTTGTGCTTAACACGTCGTATTCAATTAAGGAAAACAGTTAAACACAGTTTAGTAATATTTTGCAGGTTTTGGGTGTTGTGATTTTCAGGATGTTGCTCAGAATAAAGAAAGTGCATCCTTATAATCACCCCTGGAAATGGAGGGTGAATGAATGCAAGCTGGGTGTGAAGGGAGGGGTGGTGGGGAGAGGAGGGACCGATTGTGTACGAAACAAATAATCGTATTTTATTGAAGTTTTCACAATAAAATGTTGATCAATAGCTATTGTCACGTTTCCCCTTCGGTCATATAGCCATAAAACAGATGGTGGCAGAGTCTCTTTGGTTTATTTGAAATATAGGACTGTGATACAAATAATTTTCAATATTGATCGGGGTAATATATCTCAAGTGCGTTTCGTTATTACGACCATTGATTTCCAGGCTAAATAAAGAAAGTTCCAGGCTAAAATGTTGATTAAAGTAGCTAATAATAACGTCAGAGTAAACCATTTGTCATCGGTATAGTATCTCGCTTATAGAAATTTTGAAGATTTAAACAACACTACTTATAAACTACTGGCCAGATTTCTTCACATTCAATCTTGTAATTTGAATAGTGCTGGGTACATTTGTGGACGATCAGTGCTGCTAATACGACAAATTCAGCTCACAACTTTCAATCCGTACTGCCACAAAATATAATTCTCTTAGTTCGTCGAATCAGAGTTTGAAATAGCAAGGAAATTGCATTATACATACATAGATATGTTTACCTTGTTTTACGGTGTGGGCGGGCCACTTGATAAGCTGTGCACCGCAACGCTCGAGGGAAGAAAACTGAAACAATACGATACAACGAAGAAACATATCTGGGAATACGCTATTTCAATTTTCTTCCTTAATCATTCTGTTTACCGTTTATAAACGTTAGTTATTTATAATATGAAACGTTTAAACAATAATTATATTAAATTGAAATATAATATAGAGACTGATGCAATTTATTGTAGACGAATTATTACAGTCTTTGATTGGGCATTGTATGAATTTTAAAGTAGCTTATATTTTGGTATATTATTGATTGACCTAATAAAATCATTTTATCATTGTGCAAAGCTTACACAGGAACGCTGTGTGACGCTGTTGTTATTATAAGGGGACTTTGAGTGAGGTGACTTCTCACAAGAGGGACGAATTGAGCTAGGAAATGGGGTGATTAGTCTAGCCTGAAATGGGGTGATTAGTCTAGCCTGAAATGGGGTGATTAGTCTAGCCTGAAATCGAAGGAAGAAGAATATCCGACGCAAAGGTGATGTCAGGGATAGCCCCCCGATATCCTGGTCTTCTCAATGTGGCCCCCACTCCAGGGATAGCCCCCCGATATCCTGGTCTTCTCAATGTGGCCCCCACTCCAGGGATAGCCCCCCGATATCCTGGTCTTCTCAATGTGGCCTCCACTCCAGGGATAGCCCCCCGATATCCTGGTCTTCTCAATGTGGCCCCCACTCCAGGGATAGCCCCCCGATATCCTGGTCTTCTCAATGTGGCCCCCACTCCAGGGATAGCCCCCCGATATCCTGGTCTTCTCAATGTGGCCCCCACTCCAGGGATAGCCCCCCGATATCCTGGTCTTCTCAATGTGGCCTCCACTCCAGGGATAGCCCCCCGATATCCTGGTCTTCTCAATGTGGCCCCCACTCCAGGGATAGCCCCCCGATATCCTGGTCTTCTCAATGTGGCCCCCACTCCAGGGATAGCCCCCCGATATCCTGGTCTTCTCAATGTGGCCCCCACTCCAGGGATAGCCCCCCGATACCCTGGTCTTCTCAATGTGGCCCCCACTCCAGGGATAGCCCCCCGATATCCTGGTCTTCTCAATGTGGCCCCCACTCCAGGGATAGCCCCCCGATATCCTGGTCTTCTCAATGTGGCCCCCACTCCAGGGATAGCCCCCCGATATCCTGGTCTTCTCAATGTGGCCCCCACTCCAGGGATAGCCCCCCGATATCCTGGTCTTCTCAATGTGGCCTCCACTCCAGGGATAGCCCCCCGATATCCTGGTCTTCTCAATGTGGCCCCCACTCCAGGGATAGCCCCCCGATATCCTGGTCTTCTCAATGTGGCCCCCACTCCAGGGATAGCCCCCCGATATCCTGGTCTTCTCAATGTGGCCCCCACTCGCAACGAGAAGTCCGGTTCTGTTGGAAAGCTCAAGAACCTTCCCCCCTCTGTAGTCAGTTTCCGGCATGCCCCATTCAACTGCCCTGGCCTTCAAGAAATTATAAGATTGATAAACTTGTAGTATGCATAATTCATACAATGTTAAGGCATCTTGCTGGCCTGACGGTTAGCGTTTTAGACTCGATTCAAGGGGTCACGGGTTCGATTCCCGAGATGACCAAACAAGTTGAGAGAGTGTTGACCGCACCAATTTTCCTTAAAAGCGTTTATGCGCCCTACGAAATACTTCTGGCGTTGAAATAATAGAATGTTTGCTTGGATTTGGACCAGTAATTCGCTATGTAAAGAGAATCGTGGGTTTGGGGGGAGGGAGCGAATCGGGAGAGTTGCGTAATGCAGTTGAATAGTAAATATGAGTGAGTTACGTTACAGGGAGACTGAAGTGGAGGATGTTTGTTCACTACGCAATTCATAATTTTATTTTTTCATTATTTAAAAGAGTTGATTCGCTTTATCACATGTTTAGCGAATTTCCCTCTAAAGGGAAGAAGCTATTACCGCAGTCGGCATGGTAAGACGTAGGGCCGGGACCATGCTAACTTTTCGTTTTAAGCTCCCCAGATGCCAAAAACACCATTCGTTCAAAACTGTATATATATATATATATATATATATATATACAGGATATGTGTGTGTCCGTGAGTACAATAACTCTCGTAAAATAACCCGATTTTGACAAAATTTGGTATAAACGTGTAAATCAGCATTTATGACTTTAAGTTCGAAAACCAGACAGATCGACCTATCCGAAGGGGTAGTTTGGGGGGGTTTTGTACCCCAAAAATGGGGTTTTTGAGTTTTTTACATATAGTTTTTATTTTGGTTTTTCATTGGAGTCAGCTTAAAAAGACGCACAATTTGGTGTTTTTATCATTGCTCTACGTCAAATGGTTACAGAGATATTGAAAGTGCTAAACTCGGTACGTTGTTCAATGTTATTCTTATCGAGAATAAGGCAAATTGTATATCTCGCTTATTTATCAACTTATCCTGATGAAACTTGGTATCTCTTCATATCATTGTATATTTGCACTAAAAAACATTTGTTGGCCGATATTTCCCGTCGCAGCAAGCCTGCATACTCAGCCCCCATGTTATTCTTATGGAGAATAAGTAACGTGTTATCTCCCTTAATTATGAACATAAATTAATAAAATTTGGTATATGGCTTTACCTAGTTGAGTTATATTGATATTTGTATAAACCCCCATTTTTTGTGTTCCTTGCTTCAGCAAACCTGCATAATCAGCCGCCAAGTTATTCTTATGGAGAATAATTAAAATGACATAAATCGTTTATTTATGAATGTATATTGATGAAACTTGGTTTGTGGCTTTATGTGGTATTAAGATACATATATATGCATTGGAAATTCACTGAGTACGCAGGTTTGCTGATACGGGCGTAATTTTAAACTGATACTTAGTTGTTTATTTATTAATCCTTATGATACTATGCTAAGTCCATATTGGCGGGCTGGTAAGAATGAGCGCTGTGCCAATTACTGACAGTTAACTTATAAAGCGACCGAGTTACAGCTTCAATACTTGGTAATGCTTATCAACAGATAGAGTCTGCTCTAGTATAATTTCGTTTGTGTTACCCATCGCTGTATGTTAAAAAAAAGTTAATTTCTATGTTATAAAGATTGGTAGATATACACTTACACTTTAAACTGTGTAGAAATCGAGAGAGAATGACAATTTGTCTGTCAAGAAACGGCTACAATCATACAGATCCATATTTATTTGATAAAAGAATAGTATTAGACATAATGGTACTCTCAGTAAACTGGCTTTGCAATGGTAGCAGAATATGTTTTAGAACTGTAACTCACTGTTTCAAATCGTTGCTGACAACTATCTAAAGAATTACAGGCCTATATAATTAATTTGAGTTTGTAACATCTACATCCTATACTCTAATACAAGCAATGTCTGTTCTTTTGTTTGTAAAATTTATCTCGAAATCTAGCGGAAGGATTTTGCTGAAAGTTTAGAAATAGGGTGTTTTAAAAATCGATTGGTGAAAACTCGTATTTTTCTAATTTTGAAAATTGAAAATTTGAATAACTTGAATAAGCATTGGGCTTATGGAGTTTAAAATCATAACACCGGTTACTATGAATAACAATACACCCGTCGCAGCAAACCTGCATACTCAGCGAATTTCCAATGAATATATAACATAACACTTAACAGGATTCATAAGAAATGTATTCACAAACAAGTGATATTTAAAATATTAATTATTCTCCATAAGAATAACATTGGGGATGAGTACGCAGGTTTGCTGCAACAAGGCACGCAAAATAATGGGTTTTTATGCAAATATCAATAGAACTCATCTTAGTGAAGTCACATACCAAGTTTCATCCATATACATTCATAAATAAGCGATATATAACATTTTAAGTATTTTCCATAAGAATAACATGGGGACCAAGTACCTAGGTTTGCTGCTACAGGAACCATAGGCGAAAAATTGTCTTTTTGTGCAAACAACAATAAACCATAACCAGATCAAGCCATATACCAAATTTTGCCAGTTTATGTTCATAAATAAGCGAGATATACAATTTTTCTTTTTCTCCATAAGAATAACATTAGACAACGTACTGTGTTTAGCACTTTCAATATCTCGGTAACCAATTGACGTAGAGCAATGATCAAAATACCAAATTGTTTGTTTTTTTAAGCTGAATTCAATGGTATAAATTAAAATTTGATTTAAATTAAAATTACATGTGAAAACCCCAAAAAACACATTTTTGGGGTACAAAACCCCCCAAAAACCCCCCTTCGGATGGTGCGATTCATCTGGTTTTCGAACTTGTTCAAATAAATGGTACTTTACACATTTTTACCAAATTTAATTAAGATCGGACCTTTTTTACGAGAGTTATCGTGCTTACGGACACATATATATATATATATATAAATATATATATATATAAATATATATATATATATATACATATATAAAAATTTGAACGAATGGTGTTTTTGGCATCTGGGGACCTCAAAATGAAAAGTTATCATGGTCTCGGGCTTAAGTCTTACCATGAGACCTACGGTAATAGCTTCTTCCCTATAGGGGAAATTCGCTAAAAACAAACCATTAAATCAGCTGTTTGATTTTATCTATAACTTAAAATATTGTAACAGCTGTTTATCACTATGTAAACTAGGTGTACGCTCATTCCTCGCGTATAAGGATAATTGAAACACATGATCAAACTTAAATCGAGTCTCATAAAAAATTCAATATCTGATTTGAGTAACATCATCAGAATACATTCCGTTATCATTTAACTGCCACCAGAATCCGGATTTTATGTCTATATAGCTATAGTTTTAGTCACTTTTCTAAGAATCAATTATCGCGGTAGCTGAGAGGTATCGCACTGGCTCTTGAAGCGAAAGGTAGCAGATTCGGATCCCGCCGCCGACCTTAAATTTTATCCGTACAAAAACATACATACATTTATCACTTGTTTTTATCAAAGTAAATGTTGTATAAATACGTAAATTTATTTATTTTTAAAATAAATTGAAGATTTCAGGCATGGTTTGTTGTTAGGATTGGCATGGGTGCGTTATCTTAGAACAAACAGAGCATTTTGGGCTAAGCAGTGACTTTAGCAGTGTGGTTAATTTAACTTTTAAGAGAACAGCGAGTTTCCTATATGAACTAATGTTAACAATTTCTATAGGCCAAGTCAAAACATCCTTAAGGATTAACAATAAATCGTCAGGCCCAGTTATTTAGATGAAAAAATGAGATTTCAATATATTGTTTCAATAGCCTAGGCTATCATGAAATTAAATGCTATAAACATGGGTTGGCCCAAGTCCGTACATGAAACTTCTAAAATGAAAAGTAGCCTAAGTGTATATGCCTACATTTTATAGTTATAGGTCCAAGTTTATGATGAAAACAGCTCACTATAATATAAACCTAGGAGATGTCAAATCATTTCAGATAACCTGTACAAAAGGCTTAGTTTGGTTAGAATAGTTTAAAGCTTTTGTTTTGTTTCGCTACAACATTCCTGGTAATGTGTTTAAAGTAATTTACAACAGTTATATTTTACAAAATGATATTTCAATAGCCTAGGCTATCATGAAATTAAATTCTATAAACGTGGGTTGGTCCAAGACCGTACATGAAACTTCTAAAATGGCAAGTAGCCTAAGTGTATAGACCTACATTTTATAACCATAGGTCCAAGTTTATGATGAAAACAGCTCAGTATAATCCAAGCCTAGGATTTGTCAAATCATTCCAGATAACCTGTGTATAAAAGGCTTAGTTTGGTTAGAATAGTTTAAAGCTTTTATTTTGGTTCACTACAACATTCCTGGTAATGTGTTTAAAGTATTTTACAACATTGTATTGCCAGTTTAATGTCGGCTTACTCTTACAGTAATCCAACCCTAGGCTATGTAAAATCATTCCAAAATAACCTCCCGAAAAAGCTGTTTGGTTAGAGTAATCTATAGCTTTTATTGTGGTTACCTACTACATTACTGGTAATGTATTTTAGGTAATGTAGACAATTTTTATTATTAATTTAGTGAAAATATAACCTAGCAAATAATTGTCCTACAAAAATAAATTTTAAGGTTGTTCGCTTACTGTGACTAACTTCATCAACGCTTTCTAGACAAATTGAGGCTTTGTATACTTTTTACACACAAATACCAATACACAATATACCAATACACAATATTACCAATACACAATATTACCAATTGTCTAAGAAAATGTAATAAAACAAACTATTTTATAAGTTAATTTAATATCTTAGTATCTACAGTCATCACAAAGGTACTTTGAGTTTTTCGATCTGCCACACGCGTCGTCTGTCGTCTGCCACTGTTACCATCGTTGCCTCTGTCCGACTGACGATATTTACACAGAGTAGGCGTACTAAGGGAATATCAACTGTATGGATTTTTTTTAACGTACACTTAATAATTTATAAAATAATAAATATGCTCACAACTTAAAAATATACTTCGATTTATCTCTCTTGTGTGTTTTTTGTTGGTAAAAAAACTGTTGTTATCCAGTATAACAAAGTATACTCTAGTAAACTAACTATTGTTACTCTGTTGTTGAAACATAGACGTCGGCTAAATTTTAACGATTCAAGTACCACTAAAATGGCTTCCAATGTTATTCTTATGGAGAAAAAAATAAATTTGGTTTTAAGATAATTTGATTAATACTGAACGAAATTATCTGAATAACGAACTTGACCGAGATTTTGACCTGTTAAGTTTTTCTGGAAAATTTTAAGTTTAACTGTGGAGGCATTCTCGAGTTATTGTGGTCACAGACACGCCAGTTGAGTTGATTCTCTTACCAGTCTAAGCAGTGAAGTTGTTTATAAGGATACTTTCACTTCGTTCAATTATCCAATAAAAAACCTACTTGAATGTCAAATCTCATAATGGAAATAAAAAACTACTTGAATGGCAACTAAAACTCTTTTTTTCTATAGGCTAGTGAGCGTAGCGAACGATCTAATCCGGGAGGAGAGTGAGCGAAGCGAACGAGCTCATATTGAAATTGAAGGAGTATTTGAAACAAAACAAATTCAATGCCTCTTCTGCGGAATCAAACACCGAGCATGGCTCGGTACCCCGGTACTGAGATATAATCAGAACATTCAGGCTCTCGCCTTCCTATCCTTACCCTCAGAGGAAGACTATTGACTGGACCTTAATCACAGCGCGGTCAATCACGTCATCGCGTCGATACTCTACAGAATGACGAATGACAAATTATGCATACTTGCGGGTTGGATAGTTTAAAACTAATTCGTTATAAACTTCAGAAATTCACGAATTCGTATTGAATGACGAGGCGAACTGTTGCCTCTTTATAAAAAATGAGCTTCTTCATCACTACCTACCTGGAAACAAAGCGGAGTTGAGAGGTAAGTTCTTATCCGTTCAGACGAATTTTAAAGCAGGAGGACGGTAGTGGGATGGGAGTGATAACATTTTTTATTCAGCCTTGAAAACGAATATAAACGTTTTTGATGGTGGGAGGGAGATTCCCTTGTTAATGTTTAATGATTAATCTCAGGCTAAAGGTGACCTCCACCCTCTAATACTAAGGGATTTCTCTCAGAATCGGAGGGCAAGCTGCAATATTAATATCTTTCGGAAAATACGTAATCTGTGAAATGGGGATGTCACATGCATTCTAAGCACTTTGGCACAATAGGGGAAGAACTGTTAAAGAAGATTCATTGCAATGGGATTGAGAAATATCTATTAAATAAACGCCTATACGAAATGTTCTGGGACTCTTTGTTTTCCCATTATACTAAACAGAACACAATACCATGCAGGAACATAACAATATCATACTCACAAAACAGGATTATTTTGAAATTTATTTTTGTTGTCTTACCGATATAAAATATTATAAATAAACTATAATATTGTATATTAGTTTGCAATAATTAGTATTTAACATGGCGCAATCAGGAGATACGTACGGCTCGCTCGAGTATAGCGTCAAGCTGCGCTCCGAGTATGTTCCGCCTACCATACAGTGTCTGAACTGGCCGTCCTGGTGGTCGCTGGAGTCATCCCTGTCAAGCTGTTGGCAGAGGAGAGGAAGGTGATTTATCAGAGACAAGGCAAAATAGGTAAGGACGCTGCCAGATCCGAAGAGCGCTCCCGCACCTACCAGCAATGGCAACTGGCAACATAGTTGGGAATAGGAGACTGGCGGCTAGTGCCCTTCCATCCAGCAACTCAGTTCGGGTACGAAACTTCTACCCTCCCTCCTTCCGTCATCCCCACCACAACGTTAACGTTGGAGAGTGATGTTATACATGTTGAGTCGTTGAGTGTGATCAGTGATCACTGATCAGTGTGATCGTGTCGTGTGATGATGGAGAGTGATGTGATGCTCTCATTGCTAACAATAATCCTATAAAAAATATAAATGCTCAATGGCAACCCTATAAAAAAGCTATGATACATGGTCTGCATAATATTTATATTCCTACAGGATTTAATAGACTGTCTCGAATTTATTTAAAATCACTCTTTGTAATGTTTAAACAAAGAGTAGACTTTTTGTAGGATATGATTTCCACTAGTATTAAATTATAGTACATGATTGAACGTAAGATGACAGGGATAGATATTTTATTACAGCACGGTAACGTGTTTTACAGGTTATGTTAGGGTTGGACAACAGACGACACCAAGCCCTTAGTATGGTTCAGTGAGTATAATATCATGATAATATGCAGTGCTAGCACTGGCCAACACACTCACTGAACCATTACACTGATTAAAGTTTGGGGTCTCCCCCGATATCCGAGAGGCGCCCCATTCGATTTATTGATTTTTGGGGATTTTTAGAGATTTCAGAGAATTTGTAATGCCAGAATGAAAATTTAGTAGGCCTTAGGCCAATTATATAGGCTTTAGGCCACTGTGGCGTGATACTACTTATGACGAAAAGCCAAATGTCAATAGACAAAGAATATTTTAACCAGGCCTTAGACCAATATTTCTAAATGACTAGACCTTAGGCCAATTATGCCATATAAGTGTAATTTAAAAACTAACCCTGAATTTAGATTCTCCTGCTCTTCACGAGTACTACGAATACCCACAAGTAATACTTTGGAAACACTTTATATAGGCTTAAGCCTAAGGCCATAGGCAATATGGTAAAATTAAATCATTTTCGAATAGTAGCAATCTAAAAGATTTTAAAAAGTGATCACAATCTATATTAGATCAATTCAGATAAGGCAAAGATACTTAAAACTCTTGTTTGCCATATCGCTTGTAAAAGGGGCAATTCGAGTCCCATAGACCTCGGATTTTGTGTTTCAGAATGCTAATTTACTGTACAACAATATTATTTAAAAACATCACAACGGTATATAACATATTTTTTCATTATATATATGCCCAGAGCCGTAGGTGTCCAGTGCGCGCCGGTCTTTGGACCATCAAGGTAACGCGGTCCTAAGCTAACCTAAGGCCTTCGTAACCGCTATTATCAATATTTTAACTTTTAAATGATTTTGTGATATATGAATCTACAGTCTTAATATAGTTTAGTCTTTCCAAAATAATACTATGTGTCTATAATAACTGTTATTTGATCAAGAATGGAAAAAACTCAACCATCTTCTTCTAGTATACTAATTCCCTAAGGAATTTCTTGTGTACAGCAAAATTATTTATGAACCGATTTTGATGATAGAGGTGTCAAATTAAAGGGATTTCTCTGTAGAAGTCGTGGAATAACTTTTGTCTCCCTCAGTTCAATGTGCTTCACCCCATTGGACTTTAAAGTTTCCATGTTATTATTATGAGCAATATGTTTAATCGATCAGAAACGGATGTAGTTGCAGCAACAATCTTAATCAGCTGTTCATTTCTGAATTCTTTGTGCGAAGCACGGGTAATCAGTTAGTTGTATACAGTTTTCTTTACTTTTTCAAGTCTAAATCACGTGATAATTAAAACTTATATGTCTTATTACCTTTTAAAAACTTATATTAAAACTATATTGAAATATATATATATATATATATATATATATATATATATATAAATAATCCACATTTAGACACGTAAAGTCGCTTAAAAGTGCTAATTTACCTCGATAAATCCATCAAGAAATGATATTTATCATTATTTTAAGCATTTTAAAGCCTATTATATACAAAAATACTATTATTTCCTGTATAAAACTATCTTTACAAGTATTACGAGTACTAACAGTAATAAAAAAATACGTAATAATTACTAAATTGACTGTTTTTTTTAATTTTTGACTGTTTTTTTTAATAATTACTTAATTGACTGACGATTTTTCTAGGTAAAACCACTACAAATATATGGCTTAATCAGCTTTCCATCTATTGAATGTTTCAATTTCATAAGATTTTTCCATAAAAAAATTACTGTTTGGCATTTGAAAGTTTGTTCTTATCATATTACTGTAAACTACCCCAGCAGCACATATCGTTGGGCCAACGATGGGGAATGATCGGCATGGTTATAAGTGGTTGGGGAATGGTCGGTTGGCATTACCGCGGTTGGGCCAACGAACCTATTACGTTGGGTAGTCGTTGGCAAATCCAACCATAAACAGACGTTGGGCCAACCAAAGCTATTGTTGGCAAATCCTACCATATTATATTATTATTAATTATATATATATATATATAATTGGTTTATCAAACAATTCGAATTGGAGTAATCATGCTTTTTAAAATTAAAATAAGCATTTAAATAAAAAAATATAAACTGTTGGCAATTTGTTGGGTATCGGTTGGAATTGTTGGATAATAGTTGGTTAATGGGCCAACCTCGCGCCAACCATTGGCCGACCATTTTCCAACGTTGGCCCAACGATTTGTGCTGATGGAGATGTATATGTTAACATTATATTTTTATTATTATAATTATATTAAATATATATATATATATATATCAATTAGCTCGTCGTTTTTCATATTTCATAGATACATAAGTCAAATTAATTTGTTCCTACTTTTATTACAGTAATTTGCTTGGGTACATTCACTTAGAGGAATAAAACGAAAATATTATCCAATCTTAGAAGAATAAAACAAAAGTATATAGTACATGTCAAGTCTTATAGGTACAGACTATTGGCAATTTTTATATCTCAGTCCATCGTGCAAACCTCATGAGTCAAAATGGCTTAGGGGGTTGAGGCGAGTGTACAGTATCTCAGAGGTTGTAGGTTCGAGACCCGACAAGAACTTCGACATCTTTGCAACTAAATTCCTTTTTAGCGAATTTCCCCAATAGGGAAGAAGCTATTACCGTAGTCGGCATGGCAAGACCTAGGCCCGGGACCATGGTAACTTTTCGTTTTGAAGTCCCCAGACCCCAAAAACACCATTCGTTCGAAACTGTATATATATATATATATATATATATATATATTTATATATATATATATATATATGTGTCCGTGGGTGCGATAACTCTCGTAAAAAAGGTCAGATTTTGATTAAATTTGGTACAAACGTGTAAAGCAGCATTTATGACTTTAAGTTCGAAAACCAGACGGATCGAGCTATCCGAAGGGGCATTTTGGGGGGGTTTTGTACCCCAAAAATGGGTTTTTTGAGTTTTTTTACATAAATTTTAAAAAAAGTAAAATTTTATTTTTCCCATTGGAATCAGCTTAAAAATACGCACAATTTGATGTTTTAATCATCGCTCTACGTCAATTGGTTACTGAGATATTGAAAGTGCTAAACACAGTACGTTGTCCAATGTTATTCTTATGGAGGATAAGAAAAATTGTATATCTCGCTTATTTATCAACTTATCCTGACGAAACTTGGTATATTGCTTCATTTCATTGTGGTCTATTGATATTTGCACAAAAACCCATTTTTTGGCCGATAGTTCCCGTAGCAGCAAACCTGCAAACTCAGCCCCATGTTATTCTTATGGAGAATAATTAACGTGTTATCTCCTTTAATTATGAACATAAATTAATAGAACTTAGTATGTGGCTTTACCTAGTTGAGTTGTATTGATATTTGTACAAAAGCCCATTTTTAGTGTTCCTTATTTCAGCAAACCTGCATACTCAGCCGCCATGTTATTCTTATGGAGGATAATTAAAATGTCATAAATCGTTTATTTATGAATGTATATTGATGAAACTTGGTATGTGGCTTTATGTGGTATTAATATAAATTAATATACATTGGAAATTCGCTGAGTATGCAGGTTTGCTGCTACGGGGATATTTTAAATTTCTATTATTGGTTTACCAAACAGTTAAATTGGATAAATCATGCTTTTTAGAATTAAAATAATCATTTAAATAACAAATTATAAACTGTTGGCATTTTGTTGGGTATAGGTTGGCATTGTTGGATAATGGTTGGTTAATCCATCAATGGGCCAACCTCGCGCCTCGCGACTTGCCCACCGTTGGGCTACCATTTCCGCCGAACATTTTCCAACGTTGGCCCAACGATTTGTGCTGATGGGGTAGTGGCTTACAGGGGCTATAGCCCCTAACATATAGTTTTTGTGTAAGTGGATAATCACAGCTGATCAATAGTTAATTTTGCTTATTAATAAAAACACTAGTGATATTTCCATAAGAAAATCATTGGATTTTCAAGTCCAGTGGTGCGTAGCCCACGTAATTTTTGACATTTTTGATATTTTTCCCACCGTCCTTGGCTCTCAAGCTTTAAAATGAATCGTCATAACCTAACTTAACTTCTTCCTAACTCGAGATATTTCGTGGGGACCGATTCGCTTACGGAATTAAATATAAATATTACCTCGTAATTAGTTAAATAAGTATATCAAACCTCTTTACAAAATACCAAATATGTATTTTTTTTGACAAACGTTTTTAATTCTCATATTCTATCAAATATGGATACGTAGTTAGGTAAATGGAAGTCGTTTTAAGGGAATAAACATGTTAATATACTATTAATGACGTAATAAATCCAGTAATTCGGGCTTAAAATTAGCTTTAAAACGATATTAAATACGAATATCCTAGCGTTATCGATCGATTGCTACTGTTAAAAAAAAACAGAGGTCTAGAAGTCCTTGGGGCACTGGACCATTCGCCTATGTGATGTCGGGTAATATATACGTTAATAAAGCTTTATATTATCGTCAGAATATATTCCTAAGTACCTCACGAGAGTCCCCTAGTAGTGGGCGAGTGATGCGGCATTATTAAATACCCTATTTACGTCTTTTGTAATCGGCACGCTTCGGAACCTCGGCATAAGGGTTATAAATTTAATATAAATGCCTAATAAATTATAAAAACCCTTAGATCTTAATATAATACATATACAGTTCATGAAAAGTTCATATACATAATACATAAAAATACCTATAAAATACAGAAAAATACCTATAAAATATATAGAAATACCTAAAAACACCCCAAATTTGAATTCGGGGCGCCTCGGGCCTCGGGGGAGACCCCAAACCTTAATCAATGTAATGGTTCAGTGAGTGTGTTGGCCAGTGCTAGAACTGCATATTATACTCACTGGACCAAGTGAGCAAGTCCAACCGTGGGTGGAACGTCGGCACGGCGAGGTGGATTACTACCTAAAACAGTTCCTTACAGGTCACGGCTATTTCAGGTCGTACCTGCTGCACCTGATGGGCAAAGTCGGTTCATCGGATTGCATCTACCGCCCAATGTTCCCAATTACGTAGAACACACTTTATTCCGTTGTCCGCTTTAAACAACTTGGGAAAGGCCCCACTTGGAGGTCACGCGTTCACTGGGTGCATTTTCGGTGGATACGGTCTGTGAAGAGATTATGGAGGGTGAGGACAACTGGGACTGTTTCTCGCGTTTGGTCCAGGGCATCCTCCGCAGAAAAAAAGACTGATGTAGACCGGGAAGTGGACTAGATCGAACGATCTGACGGCTGGAAACGGAGCGAGCCCCACGGGCTTAAGCCAAATTTAGGCCTAGCCTGAAGTAATGTGACAAAAAATCCCTGGTTAGAGTCCTAAAAAGTAAAGGGGGTTTTTAGTGGGTAGTCAAATTTGTAGAGGAGTCCCACACTACAGGTTGGCCACCTGTGTGCGTAAATGCATTTTCCCTCCTCTCCCTTAAAAAAAAGTAATAGGGGATACGTTGGCAAAATGGTGGATATTTTTAAACAGTGCATTAATGAAATATTACTGTAAGATTACTGAAATGCAGTCTTTGTTTTATCGACAAAGACTGACTATTTGTCAGCAAATACGGCATTAAATTGAATAAATTAAACCTGCAGAAATAGAAAATATTGTTCGGGACGAAACAAAACATCAAAGCTTTTCGGAGAGGGCTCAACAGACGAGTGGATATGCTAAATTTACGCTCCTTAACACAGGGCACCCATGATCATCTTCGGTCCATCCGTACAAGCTGAAATGGATGATCTTATTTTAAATTACCAAATACCGCCCACAAGTCTGTAACGTTATTTAAATACCCTATGTAGTCTCCATGTGGCACAAACATGCCCAAAAGACAACCTGCGGATAAAAACTACATACAGTAAACTCGGATTATCCCGACTAATGTGGCGGCATATTGATCCGGATAGTGACAAATCCTGATAAACTAAAGCTACTGTAATATCGCATTAATAACGATCGGGACACTAGCGCCCGCAATGCTGAAAATTGCGTGGAAATAATGTAAAACAGAATAGACACGGTGTTTACTTATTAGTGAATTTCCTATGGAAAGTGAACTATTAGCATGACCCGCAGGAGAAATTTAAGCCCGGGACTACCATGGAAGTCCCTAACGTGACCCCCTGAAAACGTTTTGGGGGGTCGTTCAAAATGATATAAATATATATAATATATATATATATATATATATTATATAATATATATATAATATGTGTGTGTGTGTGTGTGTGTGTGTGTGTGTATGTGTGTGTGTGTGTGTGTGTGTGTGTGTATGTGTGTGTGTGTGTGTGTGTGTGTGTGTGTGTGTGTGTGTGTGTGTGTGTGTGTGTGTGTGTGTGTGTGTGTGTGTGTGTGTGTGTGTGTGTGCGCGCGCGCGCGTCTGCATTCTAGCGGTCGCATCTTTTGTCTGATTTACTTCAAATTTGGTAGGGACGTTCCATTCTATAATCAACGGGACAAGTTCGTTGGGCAAAACAATCAGAAAACTCTAAACCCCTTTTTGGGGAATAATCTTTCAAATTTCGAGTTTTTGGGTCCCAAAAGGGTCAGAAAAGCCCCGGATGTAACATTAATACACATGTCACATGTATTAATATTTTATGGGAATTGGTGAGGCAAAAGTTTTAAGCCATCTCTCGAAATTCTAGCATAAACATTTACCGAGTTATTAAAGAAAATTTGTATCGACTAAACACAGTACGTTGTCTTATGGGGGTTTTATATTAGAAAATCCTGTTTTTCATTTGTTGGTGTACTTTTATCATTCCCAGCAACATCACGCCTACTTTCAAGCCTGACTGGACCTTCTCATAACCTTATAATGCGCAAAATTGTATTCCAGCATTGCAGGTAAATGAAACCAGGGGCATCAGAACAGCCAAAAAATCAATGTTTTCAGATTTCATTAAAATTTGAATAAATGTATGTTTTTACACTTCTTTTGAGTTTTAAAAGTTTTGTATGTGGAAATTCACTTCCCTAACGTCAGCGTGCTGCGTGCGAACTCGTTTATTTTTGCTGTGAATTCCCCAGGATTGAATAGAATATTAGAGGTTTACGTACCTTTCGTCATCAATTCTAAAAGTAACACAATGGTTACCATGGTTTCGAGACCTTTTGTGTCATGGTCACACCTTCAATGGAGAATATCATCTAAAAGTTCAGTTAAGTGTTTATGAACTGAACTTTTAGACGATACTCTCCACTCAAGGTGTGGCTATGACACAAAAGGTATCGAAACCATGGTAACCATTCTGTTACTTTTAGGATTGATGACGAAAGGTATGTAAACCACTATAGTACTCGGTGTTTGTTAGACTGTCGTAACACACAATCCACTCACAGCTAAAAACGCAACATACCCTCACTAGTTGTGGTTAATAATGAATGGTCAACCAACGAGGTCAAATATATCTTGAAGTCTGAGGTAAACAAGTGAAACCTACATGGTCGACCGCTTCGTGTAACCAATCAAATCCTCTGTTCACAAGCTAAATTTGTCTCAGCTGACTGTCATATAACTCGTGAAAGCAGGATGTGATGTTGGTTGCCATGGGAGCAGAGTTGACAGAGGGGCAAATGATGGTCTACAATTTAGACTGTACTTTTTTACTTGAGACGAGACCTCTAGATATATTTAACCTCTTTGGTACAATAATCTATTAGGGAATTTCCCTTATAGGGAAGAAGGTATTACCGTAGTCGGCATGGTTAGACCTAGGCCCAGGACCATGATAACTTTTCGTTTTTAGGTCCCCAGACCTCAATAACACCGTTCGTTCGAAACTGTATATAAATATATATATATTTGATAGTCAAATTTTAGTTTTTCTCATTGGATTCAGCATACAGAAACACACAATTTGGTATTTTGATAATTCCTCTACGTCAATTGGTTACCGAGATATTGAAAGTGCTAAACACAGTACGTTATCTAGTGTTATTCTAATGGAGGAAAAGGAAAATTCTATATCTCGCTCATTTATGAACGTATACTGACGAAACTTGGTATAACGCTTCATCTGGTTGTGGTCCTTTGATACTTGCTCTAAAAAAGTGTTTGCCAAAGGCTCTCGTAGCAGCAAACCTGCCTACTAAGCCCCATGTTATTCTTATGGATAATAATTAAATCCTATGTCTCCCCGAATTATGATCATAAATGAAAACACCTGGTATATGACTTCACCAAGTTGAGTTATATTTATATTAGCATAAAAACCCATTTTTTGGGTTCCTTGATGCAGGAAACCTGCGTACTCAGCCCCAATATTATTCTCATGGAGAATAGTTAAAATTGTATATATTGCTTATTTGTGAATATATTTTTATGAAACTTGGTAAGTGGCTTTATGTAGCATTAAGACATTTATATAATTGGAAATTCACTGAGTATGCAGGTTTGCTGCGACGGGAGTGTTATGGTTATTGCGTCTGAGACTTAGAAGGCGCTAGTGCGAGAGAAAAATCACGATTTAGGCTAACTGTTGTTTACATTTTAGCGAATTTCCTTTATAGGAAAGAAGCTATTACCGTAGGTCTCATGGTAAGACTTAAGCCCAAGACCTTGATAACTTTTAATTTTGAGATCCCCAGATGCCAAAAACACCATTCGTTCAAATTTTTATATATGTATATATACAAATATATATATATGTACATATATATATGTCCGTAAGCACGATAACTCTCGTAAAAAAGGCCCGATCTTAATGAAATTTGGCACAAATGTGTAAAGTACCATTTATTTGAACGAGTTCGAAAACCAGACGAATCGCACTATCCAAAGGGGGTTTAGGGGGGGTTTGTACCCCAAAAATGTTTTTTGGGGTTTTCACATGTAATTTTGATTTAAATCAAATTTTAATTTATACCATTAAATTCAGCTTAAAAAAACAAACAATTTGGTATTTTGATCATTGCTCTACGTCAGTTGGTTACTGAGATATTGCAAGTGCTAAACACAGTACGTTGTCTAATACTATTCTTACGGAGAGAAATACAAATTTTATATCTCGCTTATTTATGAATATAAACTGACGAAACTTGGTATATGGCTTCATCTGGTTGCGGTTTGTTGTTGTTTGCACAAAAAACAAAATTTTCACAAATGGTTCCCGTAGCAGCAAACCTAGGTATTCGGTCCCCATGTTATTCTTATGGAGAATAATTAATATGTCATATATCGCTTATTTATAAATGTATATGAATGAAACTTGGTATGTGGCTTTACTTAGATGAGTTCTATTGATATTTGCATAAAAATCTATTATTTTTGTTCCTTGTTGCAGCAACCCTGCGTACTCATCCCCAATGTTATTCTTATGGAGAATAATTAAAATTGTATTTATCACTTATTTGTGAAAATATTGTTATAAAACTTGGTATGCAGCTTTATGTGGTATTAAGACATTGGAAATTCGCTGAGTACGCAGGTTTGCTGCGACGGGGGTATTTTATTTCCGTGAACCTCGTCCGGATAATACAGGATCCGGATGATTCGGGTCCAGATAATCCCGAGGTTTACTATACCTAGTTCAGTTCTGAACATATTGAGTGTTCTTCATTCTCCCATGATCAGAACTATCGCACAAGCTTTCCGCTGTCTAAGAAGTCCCTGACTCCCCCGCCTCAATAATTATTGTTTTAATCAGCTTATGGTTCATAAATTTATATCAGTTAAAACTGAAACACCCGAAGTGTAACCACGCATCAATGATTGTTTGTGCTCCGCGAAAATAATTTCCCTATTAATTAATTCTGCCAAAAAAGTGCGTCCTTTTTGCTGGCCGCAGTTTTGCCCCTCTGTCCATTCTGCATGGTAACCGATCAAATCCTCTCTTAACAAGTTATATGACTGTCAGCAGGCTAACATTTAACTTGTAAAGTTAGGATTTGATTGGTTATCTGAGGAAACTGCCATTGACCATGTACGCTTCATTCTTTTTAAACGAGACGATAACTCTAGAGTAAAATATATTAACCTCGTTGTATAATAGATTTTGTTTTGATGATTAGCAACCAAACAAGTAAATAAATTCCAGATTTTATCGTGCCAACACATCCGGTAAACCTGCTATGCAGCAAAAACGGGTGACGTAAGCCTGCTTATACTTGGTGATCAGATTAGAAGTCTTTGTCACTGGTAGTAACCGGAATAAGCCTTCTTGAATTTTTGTGTGACGTAAATTTACTGGGCGAACGAAGCGAATCATATGACTTATATACTGAAAGTGGCGAGTAACTGAATGGGTGGATGACTGTCTGCGTGGGACGCAGTACTGATTGTCTCTAAATGCTGCACACTTTTTTCCAGCCATTAAAAATTGAAAGTTTGAATGGGGAAAAAATCCGTTCACTAAGGCACCCCTCCAATTGTGTTTAAATTTCCAATTTTAATTTTATTGCAACATGAGGTTAACATTTTCTGCCTACTATTTATTATTTTAAACGATTTCATTGAACCCCATTATGTAGCATATCAAATGATGTTCGTCATCATTATACATATGTCCACATTTAGAAATATATTAAAAACCCCTATGGATTTCGCTCTATTGATCTGAAAAATTCCAGTGTTTATAAATTGTATTTATTTATTTGGATGATAGCATAAACAGTTGATGCACAAACATTAATTTGAAAGTATTGTTTTGTGAGAATTTATTGATTTAAACATATAAAGTTTATCGGTTTGTCCACAGAATACACCCTACCAATTGTTTTTGGTTCTCCGTGAAACTTCCCAGGGTAACTGGGCTTGCCAGGCATAGATTTATTATAAAGTACTCAATAATTTTCACTTTCATGCTGCAACTATCCATCACTCTTTTCTACACGATCTTGAAATTGTGACCTCTGTTGGCAAACTATAGGGTTTTTCCTTTTTCAGAGTTTCATTCTTCACACAATACCATAAAATGCATAAATTTCCAAATATATGCGTTTTATAAAGAAGAACACCGATGGAATAAATTCACAAACATTCGAGTAACATTATTACATACAATTTTAGTTACATAAGGTATATTTTATTTCCCTGCAGTATCTGAAATTGCGGTAGGTTGAGCCTATGGAAGAGCAAATTTGTGCCAGCCGGCCCGTCACCACTCCCCCACTAGGGGTGTCCTACCCCAACAGACCGCTGATTGGGGCACAGACTCACCCCAAAGTGCTCGGTATTAAATCACCCTATTTTCCCCGGAAATTGAGTTGCGTTTCGAGGGTGTTACGACTCTAAAATAAATGCGTAACTAAATCGGAGGGTTTCACTGAATGCGGGATAACAGCAGGATTTACTATAATAAAAGATTATATGTTTATGTTTTATTAGCGAATTTCCCCTATAGGGAAGAAGCTATTACCGTAGTCGGCATGGTAAGACCTAGGCCCCGGGACCATGATAACTTTTCGTTTTGAGGTCCCCAGACCCCAAAAACACCATTCGTTCGAAACTGTATATATATATATATATATATATATATATATATATATATATATATGTGTGTGTGTGTCCGTGGGTGCGATAACTCTCGTAAAAAGGTCCGATTTTGATGAAATTTGGTATAAACGTGTAAAGCAACATTTATGACTTTAAGTTAGAAAACCAGCCATATCGCTCTACTTTAAAGGGTATTTTGGGGGAGTTTTGTACCCCAAAAATGGGTTTTTTGAGCTTTTTATATATAATTTTTGAAAAAGTCAAACTTTAGTTTTAACCATTGGGTTCAGCTTTAAAAAACACACAATTTGGTATTTTGATCATTCCTCTACGTCAATCGGTTACCGAGATATTGAAAGTGCTAAACACAGTACGTTGTCTAATGTTATTCTTATGGAGAATAAGAACAAAATTATATCTCGCTTCTTTATGAACGTATACTGACGAAACTTGGTATACGGCTTTATCTGGTTGTGGTCTATTGTTATTTGCTAAAAAAAAACAATTTTTTGCTGAAGGTTCCCGTAGCAGCAAACCTGCGTACTCAGCCCCCATGTTATTCTTATGGAGAAAAATTAAAATGCTATGTCTCACTTAATTATGAACATAAATTAATAAAACCTCTTATATGACTTCACCTAGTTGAGTTATATTGATATTTGCCTAAATACCCATTTTTTGTGTTCCTTGATGCAGCAAACCTGCGTACTCACCCCCCCCCCCCTGTTATTCTTATGGAGATTAATGAAAATGGAATATATCGCTTATTTATGAATGAATATTGATGAAACTAGGTATGTAGCTTCACCTAGTTGAATTATATTGATATTTGCATAAAAACCAATTGTTTATATTCCTTGTTTCAGCAAACCTATGTACTCATTCCCAATGTTATTCTTATGGAGAATAATTAAAATTGTATATATCGATTATTTATGAATATATTTTTATGAAACTTGGTATGCGGCTTTAAGTGGTATTAAGTCATATATTATGCATTGGAAATTCGCTGAGTACGCAGGTTTGCTGCGACGGGGGTATTTTAGCATTAGTATAGTAAAATGTACTGTATTTAAAAATCACCGATTTCTATGAAAAACTTGAGGTATTTAAATTTTGATATCACGGATAAACATAAATGAAAATTATAGTTTTGATTTACCTATAAATAACACCCCTCTGATTACAATGCATACTACAAATTTTAAACATAGGTCTTTTGATCCTATTTTAGCCGATATTCTCATTTACCTCAAAAACGTATTTCGCCAATGTTAGCTAATGTTTATTTTCACGAGTTTTAATTTTGGGGTTTCTTAGAAAACGTAATATTTAAAACAATTTTTATTGTTATATTGTATGAAGGTACTAATAATTTTGGAAACTCAAACAAATAAATTGATTGATATATAACTGATAATTTGAGCTAAATAACAACCGGTTCTTTGCCTTATCGGAAAAAGGAACACATACCATTCTGGGTAAAATTGGTCATACAAACCCAGAGCAAGCAAAATATGTATTTACCTCGTTGGGTGATACCATGGAGAGGTTAAAATAATGAAATCACGAGAAGACAATAAATGATTGGATAATATGATATGATATAGAGCTCTAGTCTGCGGTAAACAACTGCATCATACATGTTGACCGCCATTTTGACCCTCTGTTCCCTCTGCTCCCATGGCAACAATCAATCAAATTCTCTCTTCACAAGTTATGTTAGTCTGTATTAGTTTCTGGCCAGATGTTTTGTTTAAAAAAAGATCCTTCAGAGAGGCTTCACTTTTAATACGATACAAGAGCTCTATATGTATCTACCTCGTTTGTATCACCAGTTTACGACCAACAAGAGTCGTGTAGGTCGCAGTTATAATCGGCCAACGATTGGTATTTTGGGTCGCAATATCCTAGTTGGCAGTTTCGGACCAGGGATGCTGTACCTGTTGCCCATGTTGCCGCTAGAGCGCGCGCGCCTCGTTATCGATCGCCTCCCCCTCAACCCTCATCCCTCACATATCAACATTTTGATCCCACCTTGCTGCTGAAAAAGATTTTTTGCTATATTAAGATAGGGGAATACAAACTTCTTCTCTCCGCATGATAAATTGTGGAGTGTGTGCGATTGATTTTACCTGAAAAATACCGTACTTTTCAGTACGTTAGGAGAACATTCCCTTAGGTTTTTATTTTTGGCGGGTGCTCAATCATAATTTTGGCTGTTAAATTTCATATTTATTCTATATTTCGACTCGACTATAATCACTGGAATGATCCTTATAATACGTACTATTACATTACAGTTTTCAAATCTACAAATTACCAAGGAAGTATTGTGTTGGCAATAAACACTCGATGATTGTTTAAAATAAACATTTCATACTAAAAAGATTAGGTTCGTTGTTTCATACGCACAGATAAAAACAGTGTTGAGAGTTATGATAAGTAGTTTTACCCAAATTCCTTGCATGTTAACCTGATTTCAGTTTTGTAGTCAAATCAAATCGCACACCTGGAAAAGTTGCAATATTTAAAATATGTTTTAACTTGTCACTTTAATTTAATTCATTGCTTTATGTGAAATTGTACGGCAAAATTAATATTTTCAAACCTCCAATTTTCAAACTAATACCTTCATTCAAGTCTATACAGTATATGGTTCATCAGTGGCAGGCTTATGTTATAAAAGGTTCCTGGTATAGTTTGGCTTTATATGCAAATAACATTTTTTTAAACTCATTTTACTGGAAAATATTTTAACCAGGTAAGTTAGGCCTGCAGGTTAAGTGTAGTATTATGCAATACCCTACAACGACAGTTGTTATGATTGTTTTACTTGGTTTAATTTTTTCAGAAGCCTTGGGATGAAATTTAATTGAGGAATTTCTAGAAAAATAGAGACGGATTTATGACTTTGTTCCTATGGCATTTTGCAGCGTTTAGACCTTTACCATTTAGACCGTTGCCCTTTAGACCTTCACCCTTAGACCTTGGGTATATAATAGCGATAGATTTTCCAATTTTTAAAAATGTTCAAGATCTTCGTGGATTCTCTGTCGCTTTGATATATTTCGAACACAGTCATGTAACATTTAGTATATACCAGCAGTCATATATTATGTGCTTTTTTATTATTCATATCCCTGAACAAAATTTAAATCTTTGATTTTTATATAGATTTGTTCATGTTTTTTCAATACTATGTTTGCGTGTTGAGCTCTCACTGAAAGTAGAAGTCCTTATAAATTATGTTACATTTGTTACTGAAGCTTACTTATATTATCTTAAAGTTATACCAATTTAGGTTGTTCATGATGGTTTAATCACTTAGAAAATTAAAAAGTTGTCTTATAAAAGGGTACGGTTTTAATTTTCCCAAGCACTTATATAATATCTGTAAGCCTATAATATAACACACACTACGTCCCCATCCCAAGAAGTATCCAGAAACAATCATGTGACCAGTTTTGTTTATTTAACTTTCGCCATCAAATCAAAACCTTTGAATTGTTATAGTTTTTTGTCTCGAACAGAATTGGACCCATAACAGATCCTTGTTTAAGTTTTCGATGATGAGTTTTTGTCCATGTAGAGAATAAATCTACCCCGAAAAACTCGTGTACACTAAGCTAGAGGTTTGAGAGATGTCTGATACCTCTGGTGTGGGACTTGGATGAGAAACGAGTCAAAAGTGTGACGCGCTCTGTTTTGTTAACACTACCTGACTCACAGGGTTGTCCATAGATTATTCATTTTAACTATCTCGTGAGTATACTTAGTCATAACGGAACTGTGGATATCAGCTATATATCCAAAATAATATAACAGACACAAAAACTATTTAGAAAGCAGATGAGGGCCAGCATTTACGCAGCTTGAACACCACTGACAGCCTATAGGCAGTAGAACTCGACCGAACCAAACAAACACTATAACAGCCCTACTTGTACTTCGCAGATAAGTAGCCCTGACCGATAGCTAAGTAGTTACCCTCTTACTCTGGCCTATCAGTTGGTTAATGGTCAAGGTTGCCATATGCGTATTTTTTCTGCACTCTAACAGCAGTAGTTTTGAATGTAATTAACTTTATTACTATAATAAATTAAGCTCTTTGTGCTAAATTCATAAATTTTGTCATGAGTATTGAAAGTATATGTGGTTTCTGTGGGTTTTGTGACTTTTTTTACAAAAACCTACAGAAACCATGTTTTAGTTTGTGTAAATGTACATGAGTATTATGTAAAATTACACAAACCCCACAGAAACCACTTATACTTTCACTACTGTCACATTCATAAATAAATACTATCATACTATCATACTAAAATACTATCATAGAAGTCACATAATCGCTGCAGACCCAACACTTCAAATATAGCAACATTATTGAAGGTTTCGGTTTGGTGGTTGTTGTGTTTATTTAATTTTTTTTAAATAAGGTGTAAACGTAGCTTAGCATTTCGTATTTAGGCCTACATATTTGGGATTTGATCATAGACAAACATGAAATATAAACAGGGGAAGAAGATTGAACACTCTCATGGGAATAGCTGGGAGACGACTCCTGATCATTTATGTATTATTTGACACAGGAAATCATTCACGTTGCACACTTTGCAAACCGTAAAACAGTATTATTGTCGTCCAGTAAAATCACAGCTGAACACAATACACGAGGCTTGTAAGCCTACTAGCAGGAATCCAAATAAATCAGTAGGGCTACCAGACTCAGCCTAACCACCAACCCCCAACCTAATTTATGCACCACGCGAAGACTCGGCCGCAATGCTTGTTCTCGAGATAAGAAATGCTCGTTACTCCGACCGCCATGTAGCCGTAATTAAATCCGACCCCAAATTACTCGAACCAGAGATATCACGGATTAATGAATTACCTCTGGGGGTGAAGGGGAACTCCAGGAGACCGGCACGTGCCTAGAGCGAGGCGTCGCCCCTCTGGCGTGCGTGAGGAGGATAAGGGGCTGGAGAACAAGTGGTTAGGGTGTGCGACTGGGGTCTCGGTGAAGTAGGAGAGTGCTGAAAGTCAGGCAAAAATCATTATTCTCTCTAACGATGGCGTATGGATTGTCATGGGATGAAAGAAAAGAAAAGTTCTCCCCTAAGGCGAGCAAAGTCGGATTCTCATAGGGCATTTATGGGAATCCAGCGGTTATTAAATACACTCAAGCTCAAATATATCAAACTCAAGCAAACATGTTCTTCTCGTGATTTTGAATCTAATATACCTCTTGTAAGGTATTGTGCATAATGGTATTGTCAGACGAGAAGTTGTTTTATTAGTGAATTTCCTTTGGAAAGTGAACTATTAGCATGACTCGCACGGTGTAACTTAAGCACGGGACCACCATAGAAGTTCCTAACGTGACCCTCTCAACACGTTTTGGGGGGTCGTTCAAAATTGTATATATATATATATATAGACATATATATAAAGACATATATATTTTTGCACTCTAGCGGTCGCATTTGTTGTCCGACTTACTTCAAATTCGGTAGGGACGTTCCTTTCTGTAATCAGTTGGACAAGTTCGTTGGGCAAAACAATCGGAAAACTCTAAACCCCTTTTTTGGGGATTAATCTTTAAAATTTCGAGATTTTGGGCCCAAAAAGGGTCAGAAAAGCCCCGTATGTAAAATTAATGCATGCAAAAAGATGGGAATTAGTTAGGCGGAAGTTTTAAGCCCTCTTGTCATTCTAGCATACATATTTACCAAGTTATTAAAGAAAATGTGTTTCGAATAAACACAGTGCGTTGTCTTTTGGGGGTTTTACACTAGAAACGCCTGTTATTCCTTTGTTAGAGTACTTTTATCATCCCCAGTAACCTCACGCCTACTTTCAAGCCTGTCTGGACCTTCTCCTAACATTATAATGCGCACAATTGTATTCCCAGCTTTGCAGGTAAATGAAACCAACAGAACAGCCAAAAGATCACTGTTTTCAGATTTTAATAGAAATTTGAATAAATGTATGTTTTTACCTGATTTTGAGTTTTAAAAGTTGTTATGTGGAAATTGACGTCCCTCACTCAGCGTGCTGCGTGCGATCTCTTTTGTTTAATGCGTCTAACATCAGTGAAGAAGAATCTGTGAAAAGATTTTTTTGTTTTTGCGTCAATATCTGTTAAATACACAGTTCAATTTCAGAATATATACATATAAGCTTTGAAGGCCTGTGGGGGTGATCCCTAATAATAAGGAATTTCGAAGAATCTAGATATAAAGCTCTTTCAATAAACATACATCAAGCACAGCCATTGGTAGTTCCTTAGATCTTGTCCTTATCAGAAACCAACTTTTATATTCCATAGTATTTACATAACCTTTTCGAAGGTCTGTGGGGTGGAGCTAAAAGACGAATGTAAACTATAAAGACTTTCGTAGAACGTAGACCTCGACCTCTTTTAATTAATACAACAAACATATAAATCGGCTAAATACCTCCTAAATCTCGCTTTAAAGTAATAAAATCAAAGTACACCTGAAGCACTAAAATATCCATGATCTTTTTGAAAGTAAGATACGATATGGCATTACTTGAGTTGAAACTTTTAAAATAAAATTTCTGGTGCTAATCTTACAGGAGGAGGCACTAGGAATAATTACTAGAATAGATTGGCATGGAAGTTGCATATACCACTTTACAGGTTTGGAATTGCTACCGGTACAATAAAGATTTACAATTATATAGTCATCCACCAAGCCTAAAACGGTTATCCACTCAGAATAAAAATGTCCATCGATATTCCACGTGAAACAAAACTAATTTCAACCCGTCCCCTCACAACTGAAAATATTATGAGGTAAATCAACATGAGGTGAGTCTAATTTGATAATGTCCTATCTCAAACTAATGAATTATGTTGTGAATTCTTTGGCCACCGTTTGGGGCTAATTACTCGTTTAAAGCGTAGACGAGTTTTTAGACTGGGAGAACTTGCAGTATTGAAGAGCACACTGGTTGAATGTCCATAATGAAAATGTATATTTTCAAATGGGGAGATGTATCCCAAATGAGGTATATTCGTTTGTTTTCCTGTAGGCTATCGTCGAATAATAGGCCTATTTATTTTTAATTAAAATATTTTAAAATTATACACATGGAAATCGCGCTTAGCAATATCGTCATGGGTGTTTTTCAAGTCAACGATGTTCCAAGCTATTTCAAAACGGTACTTATAGATCTAGCGAAAGTAATATAATCTTCTGATAGTAGCAAATAAATATAATAAACGCAAATAAATAAATGTAGTGACGATTAAAGTCGTCAAATAAAGGTTATATTTTAAAATATTTTTTGGGTTATAATATGTACTATGCACTTAAATAATTCAAGGCTACATTAAGATTTAGCACCCAACGCTCCTTCCCAAAGCCTATAATATGGAGAAGCGGAAATAATATAATTTTTAACTACCAAAACCAAATAGATTTATTTTTGCTTTAAATTTTCGGGATATTTGGATAGTATTTGTGGCCCAATCACGGGCCATGGTTCTTAGACAATATATTTCAATTTTGGTACTACAAATATTTGCCGTGCATAGCACTTTAAAGGTGATAAGGTGATTCTCGGCAGAAATCTTATGATACGAGATACCCATACTTTATAGCTGTTCGTATATTTACAGTTTAAATGTAGGCAAGTGCATTTCATATTCCCACAACCACAGACAACTATTAAACACTACAGTTGTCTGTGATATTACTATCCAAACACAACGTTTAGTTAATGCACTATACAAATTAATCGAAACTCGTCCATATGACCCAAATTGGCATATGAAAGAACGAAACCAGCGTGCAGCTTTGTGAAATTAAATAATCTATTCCGTTTTTCTAATTTATTTGCTTTGCCCTAGGCGCGGGTCCATTGTCAGATATTAATCCGTGGATCTTTCTTACGGAAAAATCTGTGTTCCACGAAAAAGTTCATCATTAGAAGGGGAAAACACGCACACAGGTCCGCAGAGTACTGCTCATTAGATACAACAATTAAGTTAACAGAACATTCTAAATAGGGTTAAATTAGAAAATAATATGTACAGTTATTTCAGTTTCAAAATCGTGTTTCTGCACAAGCTAAATTGCTGTTTGAAACCCCTCTATTTCTAAAAATGAAAATGTTTATATATCTTAATTTAGATTTTTCATTACAAATGATGAAAAAGGGAAAATCAAAGACTAGTCAGAGTAATTTATTTCTCTTTAATATGATACTTCATTCCTTATCGAGTGTAAGCGGTCCCTGTAAAGCGTTATTGTACCACGCGGCAAGGATAAACCCAAAACACGTATTGTGCTGCAACATATTCCTAGTGGAAACTACAACCACAACCTCAGTTATAAATTTCAGCGAAGGTAAAAATGTTAAAGGATGAGAACCTTAACAATTGCATTTCGTTATTTTATAAATTACTAGCTGATGTACCCGTTCTTCACATAGGGGTTTTCTTTACCTGTTCTATAGTCAATGCAATTTGCATTTTAGTTAGCTTGAAACTGCTGTTCTTACTTCTGCTCTTTAAGCTGTCAAATGGAAGTGTCCTCAGCTGTTCGCATTACAGTTTACTTTCTTCTGACATGTAAACATTGAAACTTAGGACGTTCACGGGGCGTAGCCCGAGGGGATTTTAAGGAAGTGAGTAGGCCTATGTGCTGCATGGGTTCAAGATCTATCTTTGTGTAAAGTTTCAGCCCAGTCGGTTCAGTAGTTTTTGCGTGTACCCGGAGCATCAGAAGATAGACAGACAGACAGACAGATAGAAACCCACCTTTTATTTTTAAATATTATAGGATTCGTTCATTAGCCATAACAGTTTTGATAAAAACAACGAATGCATTCTTGGTGTAGATTTCATTAAAGTAAAAATTAGAAGTATTTGGTAATGGATCAGGTTAAATGTAAACACACAAACTTATTATACTTCTGTGTGTAAGCCCAATATTTACAGTTTAAATGTAGGCAAGTGCATTTCATATTCCCACAACCACAGACAACTATTAAACACTACAGTTGTCTGTGATATTACTATCCAAACACAACGTTTAGTTAATGCACTATACAAATTAATCGAAACTCGTCCATATGACCCAAATTGGCATATGAAAGAACGAAAAAATGTCAAATTTTACTGGCGTAATTAAGTCGAGGATTTAAATTTAATATTACGATTACCCTATAGTTATGACAATATCCATATTTCCTTGTGGTAGCCATGAAAGTTTTTATTGTAAGATTGCATCAGTCAGACAATAAAAACTATACATTTCAAAATAATCTTATCGATAACATTATTCTGAAAATAACTAATAGTAGAAAACTGATATTACTTTAGTTGATGGGGTTATTTGATTACATAAAGAGATTAACTGTAAAAAGAAGATTCAGAAACGCATTCGAAGGTGTTACTCATTTCTAAACCAAAACTACGTTAAAATCTTTTGGATAATTGTGAACGCGTTAAAATAACATGTCGAAGACCAAGGCCACCTGAGAGCGACACAACGCATGTTGGGATGAGACCTCACTTACACTTCTCAGTCCAGATTTCAATTAAACAAAAGCCAAATAATAGGAGCCGCCCCCACGCTGCCGCCTCCGCCCGCTGCCCTGCCGCCGCCCGCGCCGCCCCCATCTATTGATCGGCCACCCGCCGACAACGACACGTATTTTTAACGCCAAGAAATCAACCCTTACCTTGCGTCGTAGCTTCTTCTCAATGGAGCCGTCAGTGCTGAACTGAACAAGATCTGGAATAGACTGTCTTCTGGTTTTTGTTGACTTGGTGAATTTTCCAAATTATTAGAATGTGGTTGAATAAAACAAACATAATATTGCTGACCAAAACATATACCTGACTCGGAATGCAATCGCTTAATATGTACATGATTTTGTATATAATTCCATCTCAATTTTTTTGTCTTTATGGTCTAGTACTTTAATTAAAAACTAGTGGCTTGAAGGGGCGATAGCCCCTATATAACCTTGATCCATTACTCTGCCTCATCCGATTTTTTTACTCTTTACATGCTGAGGAAAATAAAACACGTCAGTTCGTAAATAAAGTAGACACTTAATCACATGTTTTAATGTAAACAAAGGAGACGCATTTAAATCCCCATGTTTTTCTTATGGGATATGTTTTACGTTATTTCTCGCTTGCTGGTAATTTTTTAGAAATAGTGCTATTTCAACCCTGGGATCAAGACCTTAAATGTGAGCCGTCTCCCTTCATCCTGCGATTTTACCAAACTCCCACAATTTTGAATTAAAAGTTTCGCTTACAGAATTATATATAAAGAAAGATGAAATATTACAGATGATAGTAAATTTAAAGAGCTAGGTTAAGGCGTAATCAGAGAATAGAGTAGGAAAATACATTATTGCCCTTTTATTAGCGAATTTCCCCTATAGGGAAGAAGCTATTACCGTAGGTCTCATGGTAAGACTTAAGTCCGAGACCATGATAAATTTTTGTTTTGAGGTCCCCAGATGCCAAAAACACTATTCGTTCAAAATTATATATATATATATATGTCCGTGAATGCGATAACTTGAGTAAATACCCCCGTAGCAGCAAACCTGCGTACTCAGCGAATTTCCAATGCACATATATTTATCTTAATACCACATAAAACCACATAACAAGTTTCATCAATATACATTCATAAATAAACGATTTATGACATTTTAATTATCTATAATATTATAAAGAAGAGGTGGTTTCTGTCTGTCTGTCTGTCTGTCTGTCTGTCTGATGTTCCGGGTGAACTCAAAAACTACTTAACCGACTGGGCTGAAACTTTACACAAAGGTAGATCTTGAACCCATGCAACACATAGGCCTATTCACTTCTTTAAAATCCCCTCGGGCTACGCCCCGTGAACGTTATAAGTTTCAATGTTTACATTTCATAAGAAAGTAAACATTCAGAAACTGTAATGCGAACAGCTGAGGGCACTTACATTTGACAGCTTAAAGAGCAGAAGCAAGAACAACAGCTGTTTCAAGCTAACTAAAATGAAATTTGCATTGACTATAGAACGGGTAAGGAAAACCCCTGTGCGAAGAACGTGTACATCAAGTATATATATTTATTTCAATATACCGTATAATTAATCTATATAAATAAAATTAGAGTTTTGTCTTTACTTTGCTTGGAATTATGAAATTTTTGCATATTTTCACGTTTTACACCCTAGGGAAACCAAAACAAATCTTATCTCAATTTATGTCTGTCTGTCTGTCTGCCGGTAACGCTCAAGTGCGGGTTTTTGTTCGCTTTTCACTGGAAAACGGGTGCACTGACATTAATGAAACTTTGTTTATTTGTTCTATATATGCGTGAGAAGGTTGTAGGGCACTATAAACTGGCATACGCCTTTTAAACAAATAATGGCGGCCGCTCAAAAACGTGATTTTGTGCGGTTTTAGTCATGTTTTGTTCGTTTTTCACAGGAAAACGGGTGCACCGATTTTTATGCAACTATTTTCTATGTTCTATATGTGCGTTAGATGGTTTTAGGCTAATTGGATTGTTTTAAATTACCTTAGGACACTGCCCCATAGGGTTTTAAAGATCCTATGCTATTCTTGCGGACAAAGCATTTATTTATATTGAACCAGATGATGGCATAGTTATTCTATAAATAGGTGTTGTAGTTCTTTTTTAAAACGTTGAGTGAAGATTGGTAATAAATAACATAAGTGGATATATGATCTAAATCTATATTTGTCAGACTCATGCACTCACTGACGTAGTGATCACTTTATCTAAGAAACGACAATGTCTATTGAAGATAAAATCTTGGATGGTGGTTCCCCTTATGCTGCAGATTCACAATAAGAATACGTTTAAAAATGTCCTATAGGTCTCTTCGCTAATTTACTTTTATGACAATTTTATGAGTATTAGTATTTATTGGACCTTTGTAAGTTACATTTCGGTAGGAACGTAACTAATTCATCAGAAGTGATCAGAACAAAACGCAAGCCTATTCCTGTTACGAAAATGTTTAAGGGCTTCGCCCCCCGGAATTTAAAAAAAAAATATTTTAACAATCTTGCACATACTTTTAGACTGATGGATCTGAAATTCGGTAGGAATGTAGCTGATAGCTCAGTGCAGACATTTTCCTACTCTAGACACAAATATAATCAAGGACTCTGGTCCAATGGCCTTTAATATAAGCGCGTTAGTCATAACACACCAACTACTCAACCAGTAGAGCTGAAATTTGATGCCTTAAAGGAAATAAGAAACAACATCATGGGGAGTCACGGTGTTGTTCTCTGGAGATCTCACACAGACCCTTTTTCGTAAGTGAGACATGAGTGGACGAGTCTACGCCTCTCTAAAAATATATTTTATGTAGCCGACCACTGAGCGTCTGAACTTAACAGTAAATATGAAAATGTATTTTTGAGAAGATTAAGGGGTTGATCAGTTTTCTTATGCGCTTTTAAAAGTTGAGATTGGGACATTGAAAAACAAATTAAGGTCTCAGAAACATCTATCCTTCACTCGGCACTATCGATGAATCACAGGATTTATTGATTGACAGTTTGTTACACCGAGGTTCATAAACAGTTTAATCTGGAAAGTGCCTGGCTCTGTGATTGTGTCATGCTCACGTCCACCAATGAACAAGCAACGGAGATCAACACAAATGTACGTCTATTCCAAAGGGAGGAACGAACATATACAATGTTTAATACCGTTTATTTATCCATGACCACTGTTAGAACAGTTCTTATATATTGATTTACATTTATTTAAATAAAATCAAGTACCGGTAGACATATGTCTTTAAAACATATAATTTTTCCAATTTTAAATTGTTTATTTACAATTATAGTGAAAACAGGACCTGACAAGAGTGGTGATTTTAAAAGTGGTTTGTCAATGTTTTTAAAGTTTAATGTTTCGTTACATTACTATTAACTTATTGGAATGTAAAGATTAATGTATCAAAGTATTTAAAATGTTAAATTAAACAGGGTTAAATTTTTTTGTACTTGAGTTTGGAGTTTGTCTTTTATTTCTAAAATCGAATCCAAAGTGTTACGTGTACCGATTAGGAGTTGCACAAACCACACCGTTCACTACCCGACAGAGTTCCTCGACTTGGCAACAGTACCCGAACTATCTGCCATAGTATATTTCGTTAACTTTAATTTAGTTCTACTTTAAAAGTGTAAAATGTAATTTTAATATTGTAAAATTATGTGGGTTGTTAATTTTTTTAGTTAATCTACCATTTATATACAACCCGTACGAAGGACGGGTACATCAGCTAGTTCTCTATAAGAATAACATGGCGGCTGAGTATGCAGGTTTGCTGAAGCAAGGAACACAAAAAATGGGGTTTTATACAAATATCAATATAACTCATGTAGGTAAAGCCACATACCAAATTTCATTAATTTATTTTCATAATTAAGGGAGATAACACGTTACTTATTCTCCATAAGAATAACATGGGGCTGAGTAAGCAGGTTTGCTGCTACGGGAGCCTTTGGAAAAAATAGTTTTTTTGAGCAAATATCAATGGTCCACAACCAGATGAAGCCGTATACCAAGTTTCGTCAGTATACGTTCATAAATAAGCGAGATATAAAATTTTTCTTTTCCTCCATAAGAATAACATTAGACAACGTACTGTGTTTAGCACTTTCAATATCTTGGTAACCAATTGACGTAGAGAAATTATCAAAATACCAAATTGTGTGTTTTTTTTAAGCTGAATCAAATGGAAAAAACTAAAATTTGACTATTTCCAAAATTATATGTAAAAAATTCGAAAAACCCATTTTTGGGGTACAAAACCCCCCAAAATATCCCTTTGGATGGAGCGATCTGGCTGGTTTTCGAACTTAAAGTCATAAATGTTGCTTTACACGGTTATACCAAATTTCATCAAAATCGGATAACTTTTACGAGAGTTATCGTGCTCACGGACACACACACACATATATATATATATATATATATACAGTTTTGAACGAATGGTGTTTTTGGGGTCTGGGGACCTCAAAACGAAAAGTTATTATGGTCCCGGGCCTAGGTCTTACCATGCCGACTACGGTAATAGCTTCTTCCCTATAGGGGAAATTCGCTAAAAACGTCCGATTTTGATGAAATTTGGCTCAAATGTGTAAAGTAACATTTATGACTAAGTTCGAAAACCAGAAAAATCGGACTACGGGAAGGGGGGTTTATGGGGGTTTTAAATTTTCCAAAAATCAGTTTTTTTGCATTTTTCACCCTAAAATTTTTAAAAAAACTTAATTTTGGTTTTGACCATGTTATAGAGCTTAGAAAAACAAATAATATGGTATTTTGAATTATTAACCTAGGTTAAGTGGTTGCGGAGAAAATCCAAAAAAACCTGCTCATAAAATCTCCCATGTTAATCTTATGGGAAAAAGGTTTTTGGCTTTTCCTAAGTTAATTTTAATGTAAACTTCACATTTGATTTTACCAATCAACTCAGCTCCACAAAACAAAAATTTTCGTGTTTAAATTGTGATTCTACACCCCACCGTTGCAGAGATATTCAAACTGCTAAACACAGTACGTTGTCCAATGTTATCCTTATGGAGAATAAATAAAATTTGATGTCTCGATTATTTATGAATGTATATTGATGAAACTTGGTATGTGGTTTCACGTAGCTCTGGTATATTGATATTTGTACAAAAAAAATTTTTGTTGATTATCCCCGTAGCAGCAAACCTGCGTACTCAGCCCCCATGTTATTCTTATTGAGAACTAGCTGATGTACCCGTCCTTCGTACGAGTTGTATATAAATGGTAGATTAACTAAAAAAATTAACAACCCACATAATTTTACAATATTAAAATTACATTTTACACTTTTAAAGTAGAACTAAATTAAAGTTAACGAAATATACTATGGCAGATAGTTCGGGTACTGTTGCCAAGTCGAGGAACTCTGTCGGGTAGTGAACGGTGTGGTTTGTGCAACTCCTAATCGGTACACGTAACACTTTGGATTCGATTTTAGAAATAAAAGACAAACTCCAAACTCAAGTACAAAAAAATATTAACCCTGTTTAATTTAACATTTTAAATACTTTGATACATTAATCTTTACATTCCAATAAGTTAATAGTAATGTAACGAAACATTAAACTTTAAAAACATTGACAAACCACTTTTAAAATCACCACTCTTGTCAGGTCCTGTTTTCACTATAATTGTAAATAAACAATTTAAAATTGGAAAAATTATATGTTTTAAAGACATATGTCTACCGGTACTTGATTTTATTTAAATAAATGTAAATCAATATATAAGAACTGTTCTAACAGTGGTCATGGATAAATAAACGGTATTAAACATTGTATATGTTCGTTCCTCCCTTTGGAATAGACGTACATTTGTGTTGATCTCCGTTGCTTGTTCATTGGTGGACGTGAGCATGACACAATCACAGAGCCAGGCACTTTCCAGATTAAACTGTTTATGAACCTCGGTGTAACAAACTGTCAATCAATAAATCCTGTGATTCATCGATAGTGCCGAGTGAAGGATAGATGTTTCTGAGACCTTAATTTGTTTTTCAATGTCCCAATCTCAACTTTTAAAAGCGCATAAGAAAACTGATCAACCCCTTAATCTTCTCAAAAATACATTTTCATATTTACTGTTAAGTTCAGACGCTCAGTGGTCGGCTACATAAAATATATTTTTAGAGAGGCGTAGACTCGTCCACTCATGTCTCACTTACGAAAAAGGGTCTGTGTGAGATCTCCAGAGAACAACACCGTGACTCCCCATGATGTTGTTTCTTATTTCCTTTAAGGCATCAAATTTCAGCTCTACTGGTTGAGTAGTTGGTGTGTTATGACTAACGCGCTTATATTAAAGGCCATTGGACCAGAGTCCTTGATTATATTTGTGTCTAGAGTAGGAAAATGTCTGCACTGAGCTATCAGCTACATTCCTACCGAATTTCAGATCCATCAGTCTAAAAGTATGTGCAAGATTGTTAAAATATTTTTTTTTTAAATTCCGGGGGGCGAAGCCCTTAAACATTTTCGTAACAGGAATAGGCTTGCGTTTTGTTCTGATCACTTCTGATGAATTAGTTACGTTCCTACCGAAATGTAACTTACAAAGGTCCAATAAATACTAATACTCATAAAATTGTCATAAAAGTAAATTAGCGAAGAGACCTATAGGACATTTTTAAACGTATTCTTATTGTGAATCTGCAGCATAAGGGGAACCACCATCCAAGATTTTATCTTCAATAGACATTGTCGTTTCTTAGATAAAGTGATCACTACGTCAGTGAGTGCATGAGTCTGACAAATATAGATTTAGATCATATATCCACTTATGTTATTTATTACCAATCTTCACTCAACGTTTTAAAAAAGAACTACAACACCTATTTATAGAATAACTATGCCATCATCTGGTTCAATATAAATAAATGCTTTGTCCGCAAGAATAGCATAGGATCTTTAAAACCCTATGGGGCAGTGTCCTAAGGTAATTTAAAACAATCCAATTAGCCTAAAACCATCTAACGCACATATAGAACATAGAAAATAGTTGCATAAAAATCGGTGCACCCGTTTTCCTGTGAAAAACGAACAAAACATGACTAAAACCGCACAAAATCACGTTTTTGAGCGGCCGCCATTATTTGTTTAAAAGGCGTATGCCAGTTTATAGTGCCCTACAACCTTCTCACGCATATATAGAACAAATAAACAAAGTTTCATTAATGTCAGTGCACCCGTTTTCCAGTGAAAAGCGAACAAAAACCCGCACTTGAGCGTTACCGGCAGACAGACAGACAGACATAAATTGAGATAAGATTTGTTTTGGTTTCCCTAGGGTGTAAAACGTGAAAATATGCAAAAATTTCATAATTCCAAGCAACGTAAAGACAAAACTCTAATTTTATTTATATAGATTAATTATACGGTATATTGAAATAAATATATATACTTGATGTACACGTTCTTCGCACAGGGGTTTTCCTTACCCATTCTATAGTCAATGCAAATTTCATTTTAGTTAGCTTGAAACAGCTGTTGTTCTTGCTTCTGCTCTTTAAGCTGTCAAATGTAAGTGCCCTCAGCTGTTCGCATTACAGTTTCTGAATGTTTACTTTCTTATGAAATGTAAACATTGAAACTTATAACGTTCACGGGGCGTAGCCCGAGGGGATTTTAAAGAAGTGAATAGGCCTATGTGTTGCATGGGTTCAAGATCTACCCTTGTGTAAAGTTTCAGCCCAGTCGGTTAAGTAGTTTTTGAGTTCACCCGGAACATCAGACAGACAGACAGACAGACAGACAGACAGAAACCACCTCTTCTTTATAATATTATAGATAAGTAAAATGTAATGACTCCCTTAATTATGAACATAAATTAATAAAACTTGATATGTGGCTTCAACTTGTTGAGTTATATTGATATGTGCATAAAAACACATTTTTTCCTTGTTGCAGCAAACCTGCTTACTCATCCCCCATGTTTATCTTATGGAGAATAACTAAAATGTTATACAGCGCTTATTTATGATTGAATATTGATGAAACTTGGTATGTGGCTTCGCCTAGTTAAATTCTATTTATATTTGCATAAAAACCAATTGTTTCTGCTCCTTGTTTCAGCAAACTTACGTACTCATCACCAATGTTATTCTTATGGGGAATAATTAAAATTGTATATATCGCTTTTATGTGAATATATTTTTATGAAACTTGGTATACGGCTTTATGTGGTATTAAGACATTTATTATGCATTGGAAATTCGCTGAGTACGCAGGTTTGCTGCGACGGGGGTATTTTTATTAGATACTTTAAAAATACAACTTACAAATGTACTGAAATTATGTGGAAATAAACATAATATCTTAGTTAAAATGTTAGGCTAACATTAGGAGTTATCCTTTTCACGTGATTTTCTCTATGATAATCCTGTCTGATTTAGTTGTTCTGTCCTTTCACCTCAGGACGTCTTACTCCAGTGTCTTGTTAGTCTTCTCTGACCAGGCACATCACAGTGTGTAGCGGTTTTTTTATAACAGGAGATTCTAATGGCAATGGAATGTGTTAAATATAAGGTTAGCGTATCAGTTTTAAATAACATGATCAAGTTTTGTTATGTCTAAGGTGGTTTTGTATCGTGGCAGTACTTATATTCCCCAAAGAAAAAAAAACTGCACTACTCACACGTATTTCTACTCTGAGGTTCCTTCATATAATAACCGACTTTAGATTCGTTAAGTTTATGTCTTGCATTTGGTATGCGGGCGCATGCGAATCCCGATTTCTCTGGTTAAGGGCAGGGAAAGCCCTAGTTCGGATTAGAAAATCCTTCGGAATGTCGGAGGAATAAACTTTAGTTATTTAATCTTGAATGCGGGTCTGCGTTCGGCCCACTTATTCCTGGGGCTCGGATATGACGTGACGATAGGTACTGGTATAGAAAAGCTAGATTCGGCTAGGCGTAGCAGAATGGAATAGAATAGAAGTGTTAATTTGCTTGCCTCCAGAATGAGGCTGATGTATGTGATGTGCTTCGGCCTAGCAGGAATGCCCCTGTCTATAGAGGTTGCCAACTGCTTGCGATTGGTAAAAATTGGCAACTGACGCTCGTCTCACGGCAGCGTGCTTTCTCAGAGTGTGTGATAAATCAAGGAGATCGATTTCGGATCTAGGGCACTAGGATCCCGAGTGAGTTCTATATCTGAGTCTAGAGGTTAATTTTGAGGGCAGATATTGTGTATCGGGAGTTGGGTACCAGAGTTTGGTACCCTTATATCCCCACCAATGGGTTGTTGGGGCCCAGAGGTTGGCCCACTGATTTCTGGGTTCATACCGAACTGTGTCTGGTGCGGTGGTTCCATCGTTATGGGACCTTTGTTGTGGGATGTAGCTTATAAATATACAATTATTTTGGTTTGCTGTTGGTGATTGTGACCATCAGGAGTTGGGTAGTGACCAACATCCTGAGGAGTTGGGTATGCAACTCACATTTTCCTGACCCAATTTACCTTGTTGTTCTTTTGCATTCGTTTCCGCCCGGTGACCAGTATCAAGTGGTGTCTTACGATATATTGTTTAGGCACATGGGTTCCCGTTATACCTGGTTGAAGGGCAGGTGGCAACCCCCACCTGATGCTAGAATTATTTTATTAAGATTGTTTTCGAATTAATTTAATTTGTCTGCCTCGTGTAAATATTGTGTGATGCCCCTTTTGAATTGTTGCTGATCATATGGCCGAGGCTTCATATAGGAGTCTGCCGTTTATCATATGTGGCCTCTATATGCTTGTTCCATTTTATATAATAGCTTCGCGGTTTTGATGGAGTCATCGGATTTTAATTAGAATTTGTTTTTAAATATAACCGTATCCCGTCTTCTGTTTGCGCAGAATACATAGTGATGCACACATAATCAAAAACTCTGATTTGACAAATCTGACTTCTGCACAGTTATTGAAATGAAATCCCCTATAATTTACGAGATTCTAGTATATGTAGAATGGAATAGCTGTTGAGTTCGTTCATGCACTTTTATGCATATGACGATATTGAGTTTATAAAGCTCATTCTCATATATCCCTTTATTGGGACCCTTAATTATGAATGAATTTCATGCAGCTCAATGCGAAAGAATCAAAAAGCTTTTCTTTGCCAGATAAACTCCATTATTATGGAATAAGAGTTTTTAAATTGGCTGTGTGCAGTGTAACTATATGCAATTTTAGAAAAGTGAGTTTTTTTTATTTAGATTAAATAGATATTTTATACTAGCAAACCATATGTTTGTATGTTTAATCCCAGCTGTTCTGCTTCTTTTGTTTTGATTTGCTGTCCAATGTTATTTAAATGGGCCAAAACCGTACTTTGAGGGCTTCCCAAGGGTTTCTGGTTCCACGCACCGACTTGAGACCCCCAAAAGGCACATCGAGACATTAAGGGCTTTCAAACGACATGTAAATCATCAAAATCGACCCAGTAGTTTGGCCATAATCTTCTGCACAAAAATCACCTTATTATTTTAATATATTTATTATTATTGTTATCATCCAGGGACTGTGTGATTGTTCAATAGCCTTATAGTAATTTTTCACTACGGCCGTTCTCCATGTGGATCAGATCAGACAAACTAGTCAATCGAGGTTCCGCTTCTTTACTACACGTTAGGGGTACGAAACATCTGCAGATGAAGGACGTAATAGATTTTATTTGCGGTTGTGGAAATGGAACTATCAACTATCTTCCTAGTCCGAAATAAGGAACTGAAAATGCTGGAAAGTACGGTTTTGGCCCATTTAAATAACATTGGACAGCAAATCAAAACAAAAGAAGCAGAACAGCTGGGATTAAAGATACAAACATATGGAACTATCTTTTCCGCACAATTGGGAAAATGGAACAATATAATGTGGTTTCAACAACAGATATTTTGTATTGGAAGAGATGCAACACTACATTGTAACAGCTATATAACTATATAAGTACTGACGCAAGTTAGTGCGTATTTTGAGGCAATTTGAATTAACTATGAGTGAGAAGCCTTGTTACTGGTTAATACCGACTATTATATAACTAGTTACTAAATATTATAGCCCAAATTAATAGTTCAACGGCCAGAGGCAGCTGCGTTTATTTTCGAACCATCTCAAAACAAATTTTAAATATCAAAAGGTTGTTTTTGAATCTATATGATCACATATACCAAAATTCCTATATGCAGTATTTTGGACTCATCAAAACCCGACCGTATTTTCTCTATATCATGTCCAGTTTATTTAGTCATTAGTCAAAAACCATTTTTCCACTTTGACAGTTCACTCACTGTCATTGGCTGTTCGTTCATGAACAGCTGTTATCCCTATCGTCTTCAGTGTTGCCACTTTTAGGGTAATTACCCTTTTTAGGGTAATTTACTGATCTTAGGGTAATTTTAGGGTAATGGAGTTTTTAGGGTTTAGGGTGAAATCTAGAGCCCCTAAAAAATTTAAATTTAGATGTTTTGGCAATGTAAAATGGGTTTTCCAGGAATTAAAACATTTACATTAAGTGCTGGGTAAATTAAAAGTATTATTAAAGAAATATAACTAACATGCACATCCTTATATCCTATTCAGTATTAGACTAAAGATGCATGTAATCACAAAGAACACAAAGTTTAATTTTCGAACAGATAAAGTTGAGGCTCATTATTATGTTATGTGTATAACATTGGGCACAACATAGTAATATAGAAACCCCTAAACAGTAAAAATATACCGGGTTAATTTGGTAAAATATAGGTTGTTAGATTTACAGCGCTGTTGTAGAAAATATGTTTACTGAAGATTGTCTCTATTTTGACACATATTTGTATGAAGGAACAAAATTGTATTTTATGCCTTTGAAATCCCCATGGTGAGCCAGGTGAGCGCACATAAAAACATCACAACATGGTATAAAATGTGTAAATTTGTGAGATGTAGTGTATTGCAATGAAACCTATTGATTTAATTTAATCAAATAGTAATAAGATGACAAACAAATTCTCTGGGCATTATTATTTGGAAAAAATAACATTAAATTTTTACAACTGAAATAAATTTATAAAACAATAAAGTACTCCCAACAACTGTTAATAACATGTATCAGCAAGTTTCTATTATCAGCGATACCAGCACATTAAGTATAGCGCTGAATAAAAATATTATTACAACAGAATATTTATTTGAATTTTTCAATACATATTTCGTTTTATATGTAATATAGGGCCAAATACGAGTATTAAATGCTATTTTACCATACTTATTATGCCTTAATTATGTTTTAAAATCATCTCGAGTGTATTTTGAGCTTTTAGAGAAGAAAATACACTCTTAGAGCAACTTTAGGGTAATTTACAAAACGTTTAGGGTAATTTAGGGTAATTTCATCACACGTTTAGGGTGCAATTTCATCTACCTGGTGGCAACACTGATCGTCTACGTCTTTCCCATTTGTATTTTTATTTAAAATTCCTGAGTTTCAGTTTCAGAGAGAGACCAATGTTAAAATTTATAAGTTTGTTTTTTAATTGGTTTGAGATGAGCCTAATCTAAAACACATTTTGTATGTTAAATATTGGTTTCCAACATTCGCAGGAGATTCATGGTGGCTTTGCCTAGAAAAGTACTCATAGATCATTTCGAGTATATATCAGAGGATAAAACCGCTCAGAGTTTAAAATCTGTTGTAAATATTCTCAATTATTATTGGTAGGAAAAGTGGTGGGAAAGTCTAGTAGATTTGAAAAGATTGTGTTACCAGTCAGACTTTTTCCTTTTCGTATTTGCCATTTGGTGAGGTGATTAAAAGCCTATACATTCTTTTCATTACCTATTCAAATTTTCACATTCTTTGCTCATCTAGGTTCGGCCAGAGTGTGGAGGCGGCTTAACATTTAAAGCAATTGAGAAAGGGTACACATCTGCCCTACTACTGAAGGGGATAAACTACTGAAAATTGGTCCAAATTTTGAATTTTTTCGAATTTGTTTATTAGATCTTTTTAATCCTTACTCTATTGTGAACATAAAAAACACATTATAGTATAATTATAATGTGTTTGTATGCATAAAAACGCATATTATCATAAAAAAACACAATCGAAAAATGGTGATTTTTCGCGAATTAGGTGTATAAAGTATAAAAAACTACTATTATGGTATTAGTATGGTATTGGTAGTAAAGAACGAAAATAAGTAAAGTACTTAATTTTATATTATTTACAACTTGTTTATTACCTTTATGCATTTTTGTAACACCTGTCAGCTGATATATGTCATTTCTTGATCAGCTGATTGTTTGCTTACTAACCTTTTATTTTCTCTCAATCAGTTTGGAGGTTTTGTTTGGGCAGAGGCTACGTACACGTCCGACGTGAGCCGTTACCGTGAACCGTACGTTAATTTTGCTGTGATTTTTCAAACAAATTGAGAGCCAGAAAACCTCCTAACCTAATCTAACGTAACCTAACCTAACGTAATGTAATGTAACGTAACCTAACCTAACCTAACCTAAGCGGTAGCGAAGTGAATTTGCCCTTACATTGGACGTGTACGTAGTCACTTCGTATTTTGCATGTGTACTTGTGTTTTATTGGAAAATGGGAAGATTGAAGAAATCTAAGGTATATGGAGCGGGTGAATTTTGATCAGGTAAATAACTTCTCCTATTATGGAAAGCCTACTTAGCAAATATAAGCTGATACAGTTAGGATAGTATGTATATAGGCCTATATGTATACATAAATATAGTGCACACATACCAATTTATATAAATACTACATATATGCATAGTTATGATATTTTCTTCTTGTGGGCTGAAAACTGTCTGCTTTCCATGGGGCTCATTATATTTTCCATAGACATGATGATTGATCGTGATCATTGATTATGAGACATGATCATTGATCACGATCATGACCTTAACTTTCCTCCTTTATTGCCTGCTCTAATATCTTGGCTCTTGAATTTTGTTGTTCATCTTGGAGACTGTACAAACAATTTTTCATAAATTAAAAGCACAAATTTTGATAACAATTACAGATAGGTACCGTATCAGGGCCAAACACCACAATGCTGTTATTAGTTACGGCGGGAAATCTGCTTTTTACGTCAGTAATGGCAGACGCTAGTCGCAACCGCCGGCCCAACAGTCATATCCACGGTGTATTATTAGTGTCCGGGTTTGTACTGCAATACTTAAATGTGATATATTTTTTAAAATATAAGTTGTATATAGCTTTAAATAGTATGGCATTATGCGCTCTTAAATTTTGAATAAAAATATGCCTTTGCGACAAAATCGGACAAACTTGACGAAAATTACAAGTCTTAGTTAGACATACATTTTTTTCGAAAAGTCGTAAGTTGGTATACTTGCAAAATAAAACAAAAAACGATCCCACGCAGTTCTAACCTATACTGCTGTGTAGAGCGTCTTCTGCTGTATACTAATGGATATGCAGGTTAGTTTAGAAATATTAATGTCTAAAAACATGTAGACTGTGATGTACACCGTGTCCGGGAATACCCCCCCCCCTGTCCGGGATTAACCTGTTTTACCGATACGTACTTCAGCTGAGATTAATAAGGAGCTAGAAATCCCTATGTGAGGTACCTTATGAGAGTCTTACAATCAATTTTGAACAAGTATTTATATTTTGGAACTAAATAAGAGTCAGCAGACTTTCTCTTTCCTAGACATTTATGTGTAATTTTTATTCATTAATTTCTCTATAAAGTTAAAAACCTCTAATAGCCTAATGTGTTCATACCTCTTAAGTGACGTGTCATTGTACATTTTGTTTTTGATCTTTAATTTACTAAACCAACTTATTTTAAATTTATGCTATTTCAAATTTAGTGTAGACCTATTCTTTCTAAAATATACATCCTTAAGGTTAGCTGAGTAATAAACTCCAACATTGCTACTAGGCACGTTTTCCTCTTGGAAATTTTGGGCAGGTCACCAGAAGGAAAGTAAATAGCAGGGATGTAAAAGGTGGGATGTATTAGAGCAGCAACTTAACCTTTTAGACGGCTATATCTCATGACTCCCATGCCGGCTGCTAATCAGCCCTCAATTAGGTGGTCTGCCCTACGCCCTACACTCATAGCTTGGCTAACTGCCAAGGTATCCTTCCATATGTTGATCAGCTGAGGACCATGGTCATAGAGAAGATGTTCCGACACTTTCTGCCCATAGACATTTAAACGGAAAACTTCAAATTTAATAGGTAACCAAAGAAATACTATCCAATGCTATATGATATCTTAATTTTCTGTAGGTCCTACCCAGTGGCTGATCCAAAGGGGGGGGAGTTACCCCTCTCCTTTCAAGCTCAGAAAAAATAATTTTCATATTAAAATTGTCTTACTTATTATATTACCATAGGTAATATTACTTATTTTAACTTTTAAAATATAAACAAATGAATGCCACTTATGGCCAATAACTTCTGTCTGTTTGCCTTTTAAGACCAATGTTATGTTGTTAATGGCCAATGTTATTTAATTAATGACTTAAATTATGCAATCTGTAGTTTATGGCTTACATCATGCGACTTCTTTGATACTGACGGTCAATTTTATATAGGTATCTTCCACTAATATTACACGGTCTGGTTGTCTATTACAGCCGATGTTACGCGTTCCAATTGTTTTCAGTTTGATAATTTAAATCCATAATCCATATCCAATATCCATAAATACGATGGAGTCGGATATCAAAGTTTCACCCCGGTATTAAGCTCTGCTCATCACTTACAGTGCTTACCATGGCTGCAAGCAGGACTGATGGGATTGGAACTGTAATTTATCTATCGGTTCTCGATTTCCACTATAGCCAATGAACTAAGAATAGGGAACCAGATCAGTTTACACATCCCAAGAGTTAATACGTTCAATGCGGCGCGCTGGATTTCCGGCGGTTGCCTAACAAGGGAACAAGTGCAATTATCCTGAATATTACACGATTAATGCAGTGAATGTGTGAATGCTGTATCCGCCACTTTGTTGTAACCAATATCAACATCCAAGCTGGTATAGACCAGTCTGAAGATTATCCAGGGGTATACATCCTATCTCTGTCTTCTACTCTCTTGTGTAACTAAGAACTATTGTAAAAATGGTATATACATGGTCCATCTTATGAATTTCTATTTTTAAAGATTTTGCTTACCTTGTATGTAAAAGGAGGTAGTGGCCAACTGAGTTTTGCATCCAATTACTTTTTTGACTTTATTGTGTAATGTTCCAGTGTCGGGCCATGACAGGATATCCGCTACGGACATGCCCCAGTATGTGCACAAGGGTGCAGCCTGGGCGATGTATGGCAGTGGGGCGATTAGAAGTCCTCCCGCTGCCAATGGGAATGGCCGAGGAGGTTTGTGTGCACATCATTACTGGACAAGCACCACCCTATAGAGATTAAAGCCCTTATGTGTTAGGCTGTACTGATATTAAACATTATTAAATTTAATTTATTTTTTAATCGATCAAAAGCTTAGGCTACATCTTAAAAATAAAAACGGTTTGCTATTTTTTTATTCAGGCCTATAAACAGAGATTAATTCAGTCGAAGAGAGGACTTATAAATTATTTCTTCGCATGAAAAAATCAAGTGGTTTTTTATTTTTTGGGTACTTTGGTATTATACGGATGCCACCCTTATACAGCGCGCTGCGGCAGTTATGTTAGGATGGGTTATCATAAAAATGATTGTAGGACTTTCCTTGTTTCGTTACAAATCGAATGATACCTGATGAGTCATACTTCCGGCCGCCAAACCCCTTCCAAATAGGCCAAGGTCAGGTCGTTGACCGGAGCGCGCGCATCACCTGTCACCGCCTGTATCTGGGTCAGTGTCACGAGTGATTTATTGCCGTGCACTACGTTACATTTGTTTTCATAATGAGTGACGTTCTTTTGGTGTGGGATTTACCTCGAAATGAAGAGGAAACCGTACGTATTTTTATGATAACCCATCCTAACATAACTGCCGCAGCGCGCTGTTTATTTGGCGGAGTACATGTGGCGATCGGGTGTGGCTGCTAGCGGCGGCGACGCATTCAACACGATCCTAGCGGACATCGCTGCCTTTTGGGAGGCACAACACAAAGACCGCTCATCAGAATGATGTAAAATTTTTACAGTAAGTCAATAAAAGTATGTTTTTTCGAATTATGTAGTTATCCTTTGTATCCGGTAAAAATCTAACCTCAAAAAATAGTGGCATCCGGATAATACCAAAGTACCATTTTTTGTTTTAACAGTTTTGAAACCCATTTCATTGGTTGAAAATAGTTTGCCTTTTGAAATAGCTAATTTAACATAGCAGAATTTGTTGTTGATTCAAAATATAACGAAGCCCTTTAAAAACACTGTTATATTACATTAGAAAGATAGTTTCAATCTGTTTAAATTCTCTTGCTTGCTTATACGCATAATTATATATAATAATTATAGTGCTTAGTGTTCTGAGGCAAAGTTTACTTTGTTACCTCGGGTTACAGGAACTCAGCAGCACCCCCCCAGTTCGACTCCTCAGCATCCTCCTTGGGCTCCGTCGATCCACCAGTTCTCTAAGTGGCTGAAGCACCAGCATGACCCCCACTCGGTCATCATCCAACCCCCCGGAATCCCCAGGTGGCCACTCCAGTGGCCCCCGCACCCTGGCTCGGGAGTGTTCGAGGACGTTGGAGTCCCACGTGAGTTGTTGTGTGTATAGACTGTACCGTACCAACTATAATCTGTCTAATTTTAATGTGCGGTCGAAAGACAAATTTAAATTCCCCGGATTCTCCCATTTCTCCCGTTGCCAACCAATTATTACCACTAACAGCTGATTTATTGTTTATTTGATTGTGCTTTGTTTATATCACATTAGATGTAAAAAATAATACCTCCGTCGCAGCAAACCCCCGTACTCAGCAAATTTCCTATGTATATTTATGTCTTAACACCAACCAAGCCGATAACCAAGTTTCTTCAATGAACATTCATAAATAAGTCAAATATATATCATTTTAGTTATTCTCCATAAGAGTAACATGGGGGCTGAGAATGCAGGTTTTCTGCAACAAGGAACACAAAATATGTGTTTTTATGCAAATATAAATAGAACTCAACTTGGTGAAGCCATATACCAAGTTTCATCAATATACATTCATAAATAAGCGGTAGATGCCATTTTAATTATTCTTCATCAGAATAATACGGTAGCTGAGTACGCAGGTTTGCTGTAATAAGGAACACAAAACATGGGGTTTTATGCCATGGCGCCTGTATTGCCATTATAGATTTAGACTCGTCCTTTTTATATTTACGTTGTTTTTTGCTATTTTACAATTACTGTAGTTGAATTACAACAATAAATAAATACAACATATGCATACTATTTTTACTTGAAAATTAGCACAATTGTTTTATTGAAACCCCAACGTTATAGCCTAAGAAGAAATGTCTGCTAGCCAAAACAGCTGGCTGACGTGGGTAATGTAGAGCAAATCAGGGGAATTAGAGATAGTAAGTACCCGTGGTAGTAAATCAGATATTGACTTTCAACCGTACCGTACATTAATATCAGTCAGATTATAGCATGTAGGCCTTCCTCTACACTCCCGCCTACGAATTGGGATCAAATCAAATCAAATCAAATAACTCTTTATTTGCTCAATACATATCATGTACATAAATAGTGTCAGATATCTTACATACTAAATACAAAATACACAAAGTATACCAGTACCCAAAATACCTACTTCTTTGATTGACATCATTACATGCTAAAAAGAGATTTTTAAAAATTCATTAAATGAGTAATGGGGGTCATTGATTAACATTGTTTTTAGACTCCTTTCAAACTTTACATGATCCGGTTCCTCTTTTATGTCAGTAGGCAGAAAATTCCAAAATTTTGCCCCCATATAAGTTGTTTTTTTAGTAAAAAATGAAAGTCTGTGTTTTTTAATGTTGACATAATTTTTATTTCTTGTGTTATGAGAATCAATTTCAGAGTGCAAACTCTGACTTTGGGAATTATTTCTTAAATACAAAACGCAATCAAAAATATATTGATCGTAGATTGTCAGTATTTCTAAGTTTTTAAAATGGTTTCTTACATGATCATCATACTTTAGTTTTAACATTACTCTTATTGCCCGTTTTTGAAGTAAAAGAATTTTATGTAAGTTAAAGATATTGATTCCCCATACACAAAGACCATAAGCAATATGACTGTGAATGTGAGCATGGTAGATCATTTTTAATACAGATAAGCTGCATAGCTGTGACATTCTTTTTAATATATAGATTCCAGAATGAATTTTTTTTGACACACTTTGAATAAGTAAATCCCAACTAAAGTTACTATCTAATTCTAGACCCAAAAATGTTGTATTGTTGATTTTTTCCAGGCAGCGATCTTCAATAGCAATACTAGGCGCAATTATACTTCTATTTTGTTTTGTTTCAAAACCAACAAAATTGGTTTTATTTAAATTCAAAAACAAATGATTATTTTTTTTAAATTCTTGAATGTTTGATAATTGAGTTTGGCTTATTTTTTCTAAGTCATTTGGATTTTTTGTTGAAATAATTAAGTTAGCATCATCTGCATAAAGAATGAGCTCACTTTTAATTTCTGTGATTTTATCCAAGATTTTAGGAAACCCCTGAATATAGCAAAGAAACAATACAGGCCCAAGGACTGAACCTTGGGGGACTCCCTGCAACACCTTTAATTTCTCAGATTTGACCTTAGTAACTTGATTATTTAATAATAATGGAATTTCCACACACTGAAACCTGTTCGAAAGATAAGAATCAAACCAATTTAAATGTCTTCCTGAAATACCAATTGATTCTAGTTTTTGGAGTAAAATACTATGAGAGATGGTATCAAACGCCTTAGAAAGATCCATGAAAATGCCTATGGGTCGTTCACCCTGATCTATTGAGTCAATTATTGATTCAGTAAAGCTAGCCAGAGCAGAGGTCACTGATTTACCTTTTCTAAAACCGTGTTGCTCCTTATCAAAAAGTTTGTTATCCTCTAAGAAATTTACCAACCTATTTAACATGACTTTCTCAAACATTTTTGATATGGAAGGAAGCACTGATACTGGCCGATAGTTATTTATTTCAACTTTGCTTCCTTTTTTATAAACTGGAACTACTTTAGAAATTTTCAGTTCTGAAGGAAAGACACCAGTTACAAAAGATGAATTGATTAAGTGAACTAATGGTTTGAGAAGTGGTTTTATAGAAAACTCTATTAGTTTGATTGGAACTTCATCGTACCCGCTTGACAATTTATTTTTAAAATTTTGGACAATTTGCATTACCTCTTTTTCATCTGTGGGAACGCATATAAAATTTTTCGTGAATAACTGGTTTTCATTGATTTTAAACTCCATTTGATTTTGTTCAACATTTGATTTAGTACTATTTTTTAGTAGATTTTGTACTGTGTTAGTAAATTGCCAATGAAATAAATTACTTATTTTATTTGGATCAGAAATTTGCTCATCACCCTCTTGCAAAACAATATTGTCCACAAAACTGACTTTAGAATTTTCTGTTTCCAAATTTATGATATTCCAAGTGGTCTTCCCAACATTGGTGGAATTTCTAATTTTATTGTCAAAATGCTCTTTCTTATGCTCAATCAAATCAAGTTTAAATTGCTTATTTCTTAAAGTTACAACTCTGTGCAGTTCCTTATTTTTACTGATTCTAGCAATCTTACTTAGACTAATTATATCATGTTTTTCTTTTTTTAAATCTTCAGTAATCCATTGTTTTTTTGATTGATACTTCTTTCTTACATGGTTTCTTACATGATCATCATACTTTAGTTTTAACATTACTCTTATTGCCCGTTTGGGCAATTGCCGTTTGGGAATTGGGCGAATAGTCATAACGAGACTTAGTAACTTCCCCAACTGCAGGATCAGGAACTGGAGGACTGGAGGGGAAGTGTAGGGGGGAGATGTAAGGTTCGTAGGCGTCATACCCTGCGGTTACCACAGCAAACGTGTCAGTCTATGGCCGAACAATTCGCAGCTACCAGGCTAGAATGAGCGTGTAATTTGTCCTAGTCCTGCCGTTTAGAAGCTTTAGGTGACCAGACATAATTATAGGTTTTCACCATGACTATTGGTTTTAAGGCCACGGAGCCAGAAGTAAAATTTGGCATCTTGAGGTGTGTGATGATGAGTCCATGAGACGTGGGGTTATTGTCGCTGACTGAGCCTTAGTCTCAAGATAATATATAGGAATACCAACATTTTAATACTAGGACTGCTTTCCGCCGTTTCGCCGGCGATTGCATGTGTGCACCAGATTGATAAGCGCCGGAAGTCGGCGAATTTTGGTATTTTTTTTCAACTGCTTTTAAAGCATTGAAATTGATCCAGAAACGTAATAATATTGATACCATTTAAAAGAGGAGATTCTAAACTTTCATTTTCATACATAAATGAACCTCGTAGCAGTAATAGATCAATATAATTGCTATTATAATTTGAACAAAATTTAGTGTGCGAAACCTTTTCGAGTCGCAATCGGTGAAATCTTGTAAAACATGTTTTCTTAAAAAAATGTTAGTGTTTGTATTTTGGACCAAACAGGAAGCGGTTGTTACCATTGGAAACAGCATTAGTTGTTATTTATTTTCGTAAAGAGAAATTTGGCATACGACTTCAGAAAGTCTGAGAAATAATTTTTGAAATCAGCTGTTGACGTCAGCTATTCATCTGCCCCATTCGCTGGAAATACAGCGAATTATAAATCACTAATAAATAGATCGATAACTGATGTAGCGTAACGTAAGTCATACCTTTTTGAAGCCAAGAAAAAGTTCTTCCTCTTTGTAGCGGTGCCTTTCTGTATGGAGCGTCAGGTGACTCATTTTTGAACCGGAAATACGAGTTGTTTATGTTTCTGCTTGCTTGAGGCGATGTGCGGTTTTTAGTGTGACTAGGTTATTATCCGTATTTTACTATCAAATCTTAGTGTGTTAGTGTAAAATAAGTGTATTGTTCTGTAGTGTGTGAGTTAGTAGTAATATTTATCCATATTACGAAGGGTAAATATTATTATTTATGTTCAAATGTGAGTTATTGAAAATGTCGAGGGTTATTATTGAAACTTGTAAATTTTAACTTTTTTTACTTTATCTAAAAGTCTATATCACTGAAACTTTTCTTTTGGGCAATCTACTCACCTTATTAAATAAACTGGAACATATCCAGTCTTGTCAGGAATGCACACAAAATACACATACAAATTTGACGTCACAAAACTTAAAAAATACACTATTTACAAATAACCGAATAGTTCAGCAGTCCGACGTTTCGCCACACCACGGTGTTAACGTGCGGCGTTATCAAGGATAATCCTAGCGTCACGGTCGCGCACCCGTTGCGATCACCTTACCACGACTCTGATCACCTTACCACGACTCTGATCACCTTACCACGACTCTGAGTCGTGGTAAGGCGATCGCAACGGGTGCGCGACCGTGACGCTAGGGTTATCCTTGATAACGCCGCACGTTAACACCGTGGTGTGGTGAAACGTCGGACTGCTGAACTATTCGGTTATTTGTAAATAGTGTATTTTTTAAGTTTTGTGACGTCAAATTTGTATGTGTATTTTGTGTGCATTCCTGACAAGACTGGATATGTTCCAGTTTATTTAATAAGGTGAGTAGATTGCCCAAAAGAAAAGTTTCAGTGATAAATAATACCTCACCTAAAAACCATGTCTTTCAAGAATAAAAGTCTATAGCCTACCTAATCACGTTTTATTTATTTTATTCTATTCAAATTCTCTGGTTTTTTTTGTGAACAAAAAGATTATGCATGTGATAGGGTTATCGTTTATGTTTTGTAGTAACCTCTGCAGATTTTGCTCAAATACGGCTAGGCCTATGCTGTAAATTTAGGTCCAAAAATCAATAAGTGCTTATGGAACCTTTATTTGTTTATATTTCTCTATACATATATATATATATATTCTTGTTCAGAAATGTATTTACTATAAACATATGTACCATTTATTATATTATAATAAAGTACAAAAGTAAGTAGCTTCGAATACCTAGTTTTGGCTTTCGGTGAAACTCAAATTTAGTTTTCCAACTCATATAAAGTCATAAAAACCGTTATTACTTTGAACAAAAGTGCATTATTTCCAATAATTTTATTTTTTCCTTTAGTAATATAACAGTTTTACTATATTACTTTTATACTTATTATTAATTTTATTTTTATTTTTCAAATGTACAGCGTAAATTTCTCGATTTTCCCCGGTTTCCATTTTTATTTCTGTAATTTGAGTAAAAATTTTTTTTAAATAGGCTAAATCAAACACATTTCCACGTAGATAAATAAATTGCCTACATTTTGTATATCTTCGATTGTCTGTAGAAAAATCAGTGTAAAAATGCTAGGACTCTACTTTTGAAAATTATTTCAAAAACGTTTATAAAATTTTGGTTTTTCACAAAAAAACAAAAAAAACAACACCAACAGGGATTCGTTTTATTTTATTTTATTCAAAATTCCTTCTTTTTCTGAACAAAACGAGTATACATATGACTAGGTTATCAACAGTAGGTAGTTTAGGCACTGCGAATTGTTAAAAAACCGCTGCAAAATGGCAAAAATGGTGGGGCATCGAGCAATTTAGCATAAATCAGGCCAGGGCAGTCCTAGGGTTAAGAAAATACTTGTTGCCGACCCCTGGAATATAACTCGGACACTGTGAGCTATCAAGGGTAAATTCCGTTGAGTCATTACCCTTGTCATTCCGTCGTTACCATAAAGGGTAAAAATTACCTCACAGAGGCAAATATTAGACTCAGGATTACTGCCATCAGGGCTTACCGGTATTCATCTTAGCTAGCCCTCTTGTGTGTCGCTAATGTTCAGTTCTTATTCTTCAAATATTTTACAGCTGAACTCCTAGCAGCTGTTCACTATTGTCATCATTTTTACTTAAAAGTGTTTATCAAGAATACAAAAATTGTATTGCCAAAGAGTAAAAATTGAAAATGTATTTAATGCAAAAACTGTTTGCAAAGATTTTGCTATGTTAAATAAAATCATCGACTACTTGTAGAGCAATAGAGTTTAATCGTAGTTGTAAGACACAAGACTTCCTTTATTGGACGGCCCGTTATAGAGGTGTTTTATGTCATAAGGCAGGTAGGCACAAGTTAAATCATGTGTCTGTAAGTGTCTTATATAGCATTACACTATTTCACAAACTGGACCTCGAAAGAACAATTATAATGGATATAATCACATTTAGAAGTTTTGAAAAGAATACTTATACTTTAAAAAAGTTTGACTGGCGGCCATTTCTGACTCAGTGGTCTGTTTCAGATCGAGATTAAGCATAGTTGTAAGGGTGTTTATAAACAAGGGGTATACCATATATAATCTAAAAATGTATACAATTTCAATATTTGATGTATGACTTTGGTTTTTAACTTTGAGATTGTTAATTACAAGACATGTTTAACTTTAAATGGTCAGTTTTATCACAAATTTGTATAGTTAATGATTAAAGTAACATATAATTGGTAATTTACAGTTTTGGTATATATTGTGTGCATTTTCGTCATGTGTGAGTGAATTTGCTCTTTCTGTGTATAAACTCACAATTGGGTTATTTATCTACACATGTCTTGTTTTAACATATGGTTTGACCAATCTACAAGCTAGGCAACAAGTATTCCATGAAATGTATCAAATGTTTTTAAATGTTGATCAGTTAACTTAGACGTTCAATCTTTATGGTTTTCAGAAAATTGTATCTACAAATATACAGCATTATCATACCTATTACCAAATTGTTCATATACTACCAAAAATGTATGGAATTTACCGTTTGAGGGGTGGACAGTCCGTCTGCGGTTGTTATCTCACACTAAGCTCCACCCATCGTTTAATATGATTGGTGGGCTTTAAAAGTGCATTTTGAGGATCGTTATAGGAGGTAAATGTCAGGTATGTTTTATCGTGCCCTAATTTGGGTCACACCCTATTTCCTATCATAAAGGTAGAGGCGGGAGAACTTTTACCTGTGTATTCATCATCAGAGCGTGAAGCTTGAAACCCTAGCTTAACTTGGTATTTTGTAGATTGATTAAGGTCTTTCACCTACAAATGTATAACGGCCATCGTCAACGCACGTGACGGTCGTCGTCAGATCGGATGGCACCATACAACGATCGCGGTTACCGAGCGTCAACAATGGTTGTTATACCTACATTTGGGTGAGTGTCGTACGGACGCACTATTTTAAATTAAATAAACGTTTTTATGTTTTACTTTCTGATGCCAGTCCCAATTTAGGTCTCCAGAACCCATGATCTCCAGCGCCTTTTCCGTTGAGGCCTCATTACTCCCAACATCTTTGTCTGACAATGTTTCAGGTAACCCCATGTCTAATTTCTGTTTCGCCCACATTGCTGTCCCTGTAGCCAAAGCTAAAGGTCTCTCGTAAAGACTGGCATCAGGTGTAGTAACGCGTTCAAATGTCTTATCCTCTAGTATTTTATCTGCCTTCCATCTATCCTATTATCTCTTGTGTTTACCATACCATATATCATGTTCTTTTGCTGCTTCATCAAGGGGATTTACACCGTTATCACCTCTAGCTAGGTGTTCTTGGAGTTTCGTCCCAGGTCAGAAAATTCATCCCCGGCGCATGAAGTTCAAAGGGCAATTTGTTAATAATATCGTTTAAAATTCCAGATCCTTCTATTATTTTCTCAGGTAAAGAAGCCAAACATTGCACCAAACACATCGGACCATCTGGAAGGTCTGTTGATTGAGAATGTCCCAGATAAAATTATAATATTATTTACATATTCAGTTATGTTTTTCAGTTCTGTATTTTTTATTATATCAATCATATATTTTGCAGAAGGTTTCGGTAAATCAAGTACACATCGCATAATGTACTTGTGTCCGTTTGGGTTTTCTGTTAATTCTTCTAGTCGATCGTAAATAAATTGAGCTACACCCAACTTTTCATTATGGAAGTTGTTATTGCCAACTCTCTCTTCTGCCTGTAGGAAATTGAGCCTTTTGATAAGGTTTGCATATTTTTTTATATATTTATATTCAACAGGATTGATTGTATCATAGAAAAATAAAGCAGGTATAGAAGTGTCACGTAATGCTAAAATTTGCTAACACAAAATTGTTAATTAACCGGCCAGATCATACGAGCAAAACCGGCCAAGCGACGTTGCCTGTCTGTGCACTCCAGCCGGCTGGCCGGCCGGCCCAGCCGGTAGGGAAAAATTCCCTCGCCCTGCTTGGCGCTTGTCGTATTAAGTGCAGTGTTTACGCGATCTTCGCATTATCTACTTCTCTGGTTAGTTTTCTATTCAATGATGCTAAAGATTTTGCCTCAATGTTAATTTATCGATTTACCAACTTTAAAAATACATTTAAAATCTTCTGAGATACTGGTACGTTTAATGTTGACTGACGATTTCTTTAAACATTTTTTAGTTCGAGGATAGTTTTCGTGTATGGGTTCGCGTCAATAATAAGATTAAAAGCTTAAGCTCTCTCTGTATGTTTTATAAACATACCCTGATTTATAAATAAAGGGTTTCAGAAAATAGGTAAAATCATAATTTTAAAAGTAAACTATGTTTCACGATTAAATTGTAATGCATTTTATTACTGAATTTAATATTTTACAGTAACTTGTTCCTACGTGAAGAGCTAATTTCTTCAGTGAATTTATAGTAAATTTGTATGGCATCGGCTGCTAACATTTCAACATGTTATATACCCTCTGCATTTTATGTACAGTATTCTCCTAAAGAACAACATTAAAGGCTGAGTACGCAGATTTGCTGCATCAAGAAATATAAACAATATGTTTTTGTGCAATTATCAATATAACTTAACCAGGTGAAGCTACATACCAAGTTTTATTTTTTATTTATGTTCATAACTAAGGGAGAGATAAAACTTCATTTATTCTCCATAAGAATAATATTAGGGCTGAGTATGCAGGTTTGCTGCTACGGGGACAATAACAAAAATTGTTTATGCAAATATCAATATACCAGTACTAGGTGAAGCCACAGGCCAAGTTTCATCAATATACATTCATAAATAATTGAGATATTAATTTAGAATTATTCTTACGGTACACATTATTTAGATGAAAGATGCATATATTTTTAATAATTTTAATAGTTTTAGCGAATTTCCCCAATAGGGAAGAAGCTATTATCGTAGTCGGCATGGTAAGACCTAGCCCGGGACCATGATAACATTTGTTTTGAGGCTCCCAGGTGCCAAAAACACCATGTATGCGTGTGTGTGTGTGTGTGTGTGTGTGTGTGTGTGTGTGTGTGTGTGTGTGTGTGTGTGTGTGTGTGTGTGTGTGTGTGTCCGTAAGCATGATAACTTTCGTAAAAATGCCTTTTGTATAAACGTGTAAGGCAGCGTCTATTTTCATGAGTTGGAAAACCAGACAGGTAGCTCTATTTTAAAGCAGGTTTTGTACCCCAAAATTTGTTTTAACTTTTTACATTTAATTTTTTATAAACCCAAATTTTAGTTTGTACCATTGAATTCAGCTTACAAAAACAAACAATTTGGTATTTTTATCATCACTCTACGTCAATTGGTTACCAAGATATTGAAAGTGCTAAACATAATACGTTGTCCAATGTTAATCTTATGGAGAGAGTAAAATGTTATATCTCGCTTATTAATGAACATATATTGACGAAACTTGTAATGTGGCTTCATTTGTTTAGGTTTTACTGATATTTAAACAACTTTTTTTTCGTACTGATATTTGCATTTAAAACCAATTTTTTGTGGTCCCCAAGTCTGCAAACTTGCGTACTCAGTAGCTATAATGTTATTCTCATGGAGGATAAGAAACACGTGATATCTTGCTTGTTTATTTATGAATATAAATTAGTAAAACTTGAAATGTTGCTTTATGTTATGGTGATCTATTTTATTTGTAAAAAAACAGATTTTAGTTGTTCTTGATGCAGCAAACCTGCACTCAGTCCTAATGTTGTTCTTATGAATAATAAATAAAATTTCATATTGCACTTATTTATGAATATGCTTTGATGAAAGTTGGTAAGTGGTTCATGACGTAGTGAAGTACCATTTGAAATTCTCGGAGTATGCAGGTTTGATGCAACGGGGGTATTTTATTGTTAATCATCATTGCAATTTATGGAATTTAAAAGGTTGAATTTGTCTAATGCAGTTCATGTTTTATCCTTCTGTAATAATAACATTCCAGAAATTTAATAAATACCAGATCAGTTCGAAACGAGATTTGTGCACATCCTCCACTTCCTGTGCATACAACGGGAGAGTGATCTCCACTGCCACACAGCCACACATTTATCAGATCAGCCTTACCGCCTACCGATGCCGTGGCCGTGGCGGAAGCGACCGAGATTGCTCCCTGCGGGAATTTGGGAATCCCGCACTGCCCGACTTGGCAACAAGGCACCGCTAACTCAGACTTGAACGACGCGACAGCGCCTGCATTTCCATGATACCCGTGTACGCTTTTTCCCTACTTCGTGACACTTCTGTACCTGATTTATTTTTCTATGATTGTATCTTCCAGCAAACCGGATCCCATAGCTCTCACAAGTTCAAGTATTGAAAAACTCCCGACCTAATTCTTAATTTTGTTTGTTTTTACTTACTTTTTTTATTACCTTCACTTATTCATCTCATATTATATATATATGTACTGTTCTCTTGGATTAAATATACAATCACTCTATGAAGTTTTTTATTCTGAGTCACTGACTTAGTGCTCTATGGCAAAATACACTCCTAGCCCTAAGACTAAGGTCGCTTAGTAACCTAAAACAAGGTGGCGATTTCTGCCTCAAATGAATAAGGTACAATTAACAAGAAAATTATTTATTTACAAAATTCACATTTCAGCATATTAAAATTGCAAGGGATTAACAACATGGGTTACAAAGGTAGGGGGAACATATGATTAACTTTACAAAATTGTGAAATATGCCTCAGCGTAGTTCTGTGGATAGTATGAAAGTCTTTATCTCAGGGCGTTGTAAAATAAGGTTCGTGTGGAGACTCTCTTTCATAGTTCTAGATTTTGCTTTATTATTAAATTCGATTTTCTTTATGATTGACTTTTAAATCTGATCCTTTGATTTTAAGTATGAATTTGCTCTAATGTTCAAAGAACCAATTTTGGCTTAGCGTCACCAAAGAATGGCGGCCATCTATATATATATAGGTCTAATGAGTTTTTATAAGGGCACATTGATATTTTATAGGGGCCTAACCTGGATTTGTACATGACTACATATTTTTGCATAGGCCTATATTGTTCTCTCCTGACATCTCCTGACTGTGTTAAAAGTCTCCATAGGCCTGGAGTACCGGTGTATCTTTGGTTTGTCTTGTTTGTATTAGTGACATTATAAAAAAAATCATATTAAAGTTATATACAAAAAATCAATTATTACAAATTATACATTATTTGTAATAGTGACACCGGAATTTCCTACATTTAGTTTTCGCTCTCAGATATCATAATTAAGACCAAATGTTCCTATTAGCTTTAGATTAATATTGTTTCGCCAATGAGCTCACCTCGGTATGGCTTCTTTCTACAATAGCTTGAATCGATTTATCAAAACGCATATCATTATTGTTGTCGGACAGACGTGTGCTAGCAGCCTGTACTATCGTTCTTCAAAAATACCCTTTTGTTTTGGTAAATTCTGTTCCGGAATGATTGTATCTTTGTCAAAAACCTCTTGTTCTGGAATATTCGGATCATGTACTTTCTTCAAACACTTCACGACTGGGTGTACTCAGCGCACACACTAAATAATATGGGTCTGTTCTGTTTACTTCACAGTCCTATTATCTCTTCTTTTTTCTTTTTCAATTCATCTGTCTGTTTTTCCAACGAATTGACAACTGGTTCGTGTTGCCTTTCAATCTCTTGTTCCTCGTTGAATTTTTGAGCACGATATTCTTACGCTTCGGCTCTTAGCTTGTCTTGTAATTTATCTAACAGTTTTGCATACTCTATTGTTAAAGGTTGTTATCGTATGAAGGTAAAAGTATAATTTGGTTTTGGATTTTCACAAGTAACTTGGGGTATTTACTCAATAACTCTGCCCCCTCCTCTGCTTGTTGTCTTTGAGTTCTCTCACTGTCCTCATTGCCACCGCTCTTGCAATTTTTCAATAATTTTAGCCGCTTCTGGTGTCATTCGTTCGGTTAAATTTCATCAGCTAGCTTTTGTTTTTTAATTAAAGTATTAACTATATCGTTATCATCATGTATATATCATGTATATATATATATATATATATATATATATATATAGAGAGAGAGAGAGAGAGAGAGAGAGAGAGAGAGAGAGATAGATTTTAAAAGTTTTAATTTCTATATTTTTTATACACTTAAACTTCATTGTTAGTAAAAACAATTTGAAATTACAAGTTTAATCAATAATAGTAATAATAATGAGTGTCTGGACGAGCATCAAACAATTCATTATAAAGTGCGTCCATGTGACACAGTATAACGACCATCGTTGACGCTCGGTAACCGCGATTGTTGTACGGTGCGATTTGATCTCACAACGACCGTCACTTGCTTTGACGATGGCCGTTATACATTTGTAGGTGAAAGACCTTAATCAATCTACAAAAGACCAAGTTAAGCTAGAGTTTCAAGCTTCACACTCTGATGATGAACACTCAGGTAAAAGTTGTCCCGCCTCTACCTTCATGATAGGAACTAGGGTGTGACCCAAATTTGGGCACGATTAAACATACCTGTCATTTACGTTCTATAATGATCCTCAACATGCACTTTTAAAGACCACCTATCATACTAAACGATGGGTGGAACTTAGCATGAGATAACAACCGCAGGCGGACTGTCCACCCCTCATACTGTAAATTCCATACATTTTTGGTAATATATGAACAATTTAGTAATAGGTATGATAATGCTGTGAATTTGTAGATCAAATATTCTTAAAACCATGAAGATTGAAATAAAAAGTCCAGGTTAACTGATAAACATTTAAAAACATTTCATACATTTCAAGGAATACTTGTTGCCTAGCTTGTAGATTGGTCAAACTGTATTTTAAAACTAGACATGTTTAGATAAATAACCCTAACTAATTATGTGTTACGTTAATCAGTAACTTTACAAATGTGTGTTAAAACTGACCATTTGAAGTTAAATATGTCTTGTATTTAACATTCTCAAAGTTAAAAATCAAAGTTATCAATCAAATATTGAAATTTTATACATTTTTAGATTATATATGATGGAAAACTTTTGTTTATAAATTCCCTTAGAACTATGGTATTGAACAAATAAATTGCAAATTAACAAACAAATGATGAAAATTGTAAAATTTTAACTGTAAGAAATTATTTTATCTATATTTTAACTTATTTTATGGCTTATATTTTATTATCTCCCATAAATGTTAAACCTGATACTAATACTTACTGAGGAAACCCTAAATTATCAATATTTCAATACTTTTATCATTAAATGTGCAAACTGTTTCTTAAAACTGAAAATTTATAGGTATAAAGTTCTTATAGGTTAATTCAAAGCTCAAAGTCAAAATTAATAATCAGATGTTAAAACTGTGTTTGGGCATCTCGCTAGCCTCAAAGCGTCTTGAACTTGTTCAAGGGATCACGAGTTCAAATCCCGGGGTGTCCACAAAGATTTGAGGGGTTTGGACCGCTTTCCCTAAAAGCGTTTGTGTGGTCTCATAACAAATATATATTCAAGAGACCTTTAATTTGAGATATGAATCGTAGTTTTCTGATAGTAGACAAACGAGATATCATGTATTCCGTTAACATTGGTTCCCTATGGAGTGTAAATCCTACATGGCTGCCATCTCCAATGTCCTCAACTAAATATGTACACGACAACACAAATAGCCTACACTATAAGATTCAAAGACTTACACATCAAAGCTTTGGTGAGAAGATACAACATTAACAAATGTTTAACAAATGTTGGAAAAACACAATTGGCCTTACCAAGAAAATAGCCTCTGAACTTAATCAAAATCGTTGATGTTCAATTATCCTATATATTAAAATAATCGGGTAATTTAGTTCACGCAGATTGCGAGACATCCATTTGACGGATTTCAATGATTATTTTGGATTTCAATGACTATTTTTTTGATGTGAAGGTAATTTTGCATAGAAAGTCGTAACTGAGCCAGAATTTCTATTTCGACCTCAGGGCTCTGCCCCATGGGACTTCCAAGTTCCCATTATTGTGTTTTGTGAATTGTGTTATTCATATGGAGGAGAGTTTTATTTGGTTTATGTCACGTGTGATTTTTCTTAGTTAAATTAATTCAAATAATCAGCTGTTATAAGGATTCTAACTAACTACGACGGTCATTGTTTTGTTTACAATTTGTCTACCCTGTTATTTATGATGGGTTTTTTAACCACACAATTTTGCGGGCGAGCAGCTCGTGTTGTCATTAAGTCTATGAGAAGACTAAAGTCGGATATGCTGTCTGCATTGTGCCTAGTAGTTTTGTAGCTACAATACAGTTTAATTCCAGCCGAGTCACTGATCCCGCTGCCGTGTGGCGGCGTATGCAACAAGAACGAGTTCTTCTGCCCCATGCAGTGCAAGTGCATTCCGAGCTCGTGGCGGTGCGATGGCGACCCGGACTGTGAGACTGAGGAAGATGAGATGGAATGCCAGGTTTGTTATACAGTAGAACTCGGATAATAGGAATCTCAAGGGAACGGGAAAAGATTTTGATCCATCGAAAAATTTGAATTTACCTTCCAACTGCCCACTATATTTCTCCGTATTGCTGTGGTATTTTACACTGTCTTGCATGATTTAAAAAAAAAAATCTAAACAATAATTCTACCTATATTAACCATATATTCACTTTGATCAGCGAGAAAAGGAGAATCTAAAAAACTGTAACTTGTTATTGAATACATAAGACAATGCTTACACAACAGAGGCAAACCGAAAAAACTTATTTCCAAAAAAAATGTTGTTTGTGCCATAGTGGTTACAAAATAAACTAGTAGTTTACAATTTCAAGATAGCCAAAATGAGCTAAATGATTCACAGATTGGAAAAATAGCTGCTTTGTTGGGTTAAAATAATTATTTTAATGAAAAAACTACATAATCCACGACCACAACATTATAAACGGCGCCAACAATGGAAAGGCATTTCGTAGTCGGTTAAAGAAATCGCAAAAGAAGTACCGTCCGAAAGGCTACTTCCGATACATCATTAGATTACAAATTCCTTGTTGAATCACATGGCACTTATTCAAGTAAAGATATATCGCACAATAATGATGTTTTTCACCATGAAGATAAGGGATGCGATCGCGACTTTGGCACTATACGTGTAGCGTAATTGGATCGCGATCGCGACATTTGGCAGTTGGAGGGTTAAAAAAGTTGCTCGAATACGGCTTAAAACTTCTTAATTCCCATTTCCAGAGAAAATGTATCAGTAGAGAAATAGTTTGTTGAACAACTTGCACTTTTGGACAAGTGTGAAACGACGCAACTGCTAAACAATATGGATTGAAGTGGGGTGAGGGGTGGATAAAATAACCTCGAACATAACCTAGCAGTGTTTGAGATGTACAAAGAAGTTACTTATGCGAAACAGCTGCAGCTACTTCGACAGAGCCCGCGGAACTGCTTCCAAAACCTGTAGCTGCAGCTGTTTTGGAACTAATGGTTGCAGCGCTAATTACAGCTGTAGCTAGTTGAGTTCTTGTTCACTTGGAACGGTTGAAACTGCTTTCACAACAGCTTATGGAGCTTTAAAACTACTAAATAGTTCCAGTTTCAGCTGCACGACACACCTCAAAGAGAGGTGAACATCCGGGATTTTGGCCTCATGCCAACTGTGTTTTCGGGCATTCCCAGTTTTGAAAACTGTATTGTGGCCACTTTTTTCATCCTACATAAAATAATTGAGTTATCCAAGGTAAAATTTGAATTAAGTTTAACATAGTTTATATAGAAAATGGTAGGGGACCAAAAGTCAAATTTTAATTAAACAAAATTTTGAATCAAAGACGTTGGAACTATCCAAGTTCCAGTGTAACCATTTATGTCACAGACCTTCATAATGATGTTCTATTTCCTGATAAAGTAATTGAGTAGCCAAGGACTGGTCGGCCCAATCCAGATTAGGAAAACATTGGACTATATGCCTTAAGTCAAATGCATTGTCTGTTATTAGTTCACAATAATATATACGGGTATATCTCATGATATATATATATATATGTACACAAATCCAGTTTAAGGATAAAAAATATGCAAACTAATTGGATGTGTTGTTTAAAATAAAAATGTTAGATAAATTTCTTCTTGAGCATGTAAATTTTACTTTAAAATGTTGTGGTATTTTAAACCTCTTAAACCCTTTGGACCCAGTCGCCGCACAGTTGCGCCGCGTAGACAGCGTTTTAATTTGGCGAGATTGTCAACAGTGACCATGAAAATTTGTTTCTCGTAATAAACTATAATGTTCATGAGATTCGGGGCTTTTTCATGGGATTTTTTGTTTTGCTTCAGAATTTTGGGCAACACTATAATAATAGAGTTTCTAACAGTCAGCTGTCACTGTCATCTGCTCAGTTTGTTTGTAAACACGAAATGGCCTCGCTTTCGCGAGTTTTGACCGTGAAATCTGTGAATATCTAAAGGCGGTCCCACACTTCTCGTGAACAGGCCTGAACATTCGGCCGAAAATTCTCCCGAATGTTCACTGAACATTCCGTCCCGTATGTTCCCGCTTGTATTCAAGAGTTCGTCTAGCTCCCACACTTCTCACGAATCCTCCGAACATTCGGATTTCGGCCGAATGTTCGTGTGAATGGGCGTGTTCGCGAGAAGTGTGGGACTACCTTAACTAATGATTGCCTTTGTGACTTATCTGATTGTGATAGGGACGATGATGGGTTGAATATCAATTGGAGTGATGTGTGTTCAGGAAATTTTGTTAAGGATTTTCATTTTAGTGACTTTTTAAAATTGTTCTGTTTTGTCTGTAAAGTAAATAAATGGACATAAAAAAACAACTACCATGTTGAATTCTATATATATATTCCTTCAACAGAATAGATATATTACATTGAAAATAACGGTTTTACCGGCTTTACAAGTTAACTCTGCAAAGTAGATCGTCTACATGCTGAAAAAACCTGGTCCGGCACATACCAGTGTTAATAAATCCCAGGGTCCAAAGGGTTAAGATTCTACTACTTTCCTCCCGTAAAACAGGCTAAAATAACTTTAAAACGAGTTCGCACGCAGCACACTGACGTGAGGGCAGTGAATTTCCACATACAAAACTTTGAAAACTCAAAACCAGTGTAAAAACATACATTTTATCCAATTTTATTGAAATCTGGAAAGATTGATTTTTTGGCTGTTCTGATGCTCCTAGTTTCATTTACCTGCAATGCTAGGAATACAATTTTGCGCATTATAAGGTTAGGAGAAGGTCCATTCAGGCTTGAAAGTAGGCTCGAGGTTGCTGGGGAAGTTACAAATACACCAACAAATGTTTTTCTAATGTAAAAACCCTATAAGACAATGTACTGTGTTTAGCCGATATACTTTTTCTTTAATAACTCGGTAAACGTTTATGCTAGAATGACGAGAGAGGGCTTAAAACTTTTGCTTCACTTTTGCTTAATCTTAAATTAAGCATTAATTTTACGTCCGGGGCTTTTCTGACCGTTTTGGGCCCAAAAACTCGAAATTTGAAAGAATAATCCCCAGAAAAGGGGGTTAGAGTTTTCCAATTTTTTTGCCCAACGAACTTGTCCAACTGATTATAGAAAGGAATATCCCTACCAAATTTGAAGTAAATTGGACAAAAAATGTGACCGCCAGAGTGCATACACACACACACACACACACACACACACACATATATATATATATATTTTTTTTTTTGAACGACCCCCCAAAACGTATTATGTTAGGAACTTCTATGGTGGTCCAGGACTTAAGTTTTACCGTGCGGGTCATGCTAATACTTCACTTTTCTATAGGAAATTCACTAATTAGGGATGAGTTGATTCCAATTTTTTCAATTCCAATTCCGGTTCTGATTCTTACAAATCGATTCTCGGTTCCGATTCCATCGATTCCTAATAATATGTGAAATAGCAGAGTAATGTTTTAAAAATGATTAAAGATAAGTTAGTCAGTAATTGATTTTTATTTAATAAATTGAGACAATCAGTTTATTGGTTATTGTTTTTCATTAATAAAATAAATTTGCAAAAATCAATGAAAAATCAAAAACTAAGTTGAATCGCATGTTTATTTTTCATATAATTGTTATGCTTTAAGTAACATAAATCTCCCATTATATTTTTTGAAATTGGTTTTCTTGTTTTATAAAACAATCACTTTGGATGTTAACTATTCTTGACCGACAAAAATACATTTGTAATGTTAATGTTAAATTTAGGGTTTTAATTTTTGTATAAAAGGTTAGAAAGCAATTTTTTTAAATAATTTAATGATTGTAGATCAACGTTTTTAAATAAACTGTAATGTTATTTAACAGCTTTTATAGTTAATTATCAAACCAATTTTTAATGTAATTTTTACATGATTTAATGTTAATTGCACTAGTATACTGTAGTAATATAGAAAAAGAAAATCTGTTTAATATTTAATATAAATTCATAACTCATAGGGAAAAACGTGGTTGTAAGATAATGACTCAAAGAAATTATGTTGGTCAGCTGACTGATTTATTGCTCTCAACTGGACCCCACTCCTCCCCTCCCGTCCTGTCTTCTTTCCTTAACTCCAAGGTCAGATTGTTTGCCCCCGACCCAAACACTCCCCGTGCCCTTGTCTTACTTATCTTACTTCACAGGTATCCATAAATAACTCACATGTCATTGTCTCCTTTCATATGAGCTAAAAATAGATTTTGGGCTTATTTTTCTTTATTTCAGTCATACATTTTTTGTTAAACATTAGTTAGCGGCGTGAATCTGAGTAAACGGCAGGAGTAGCTAAACAATTTTCAACTACTCGTATCGAGTTTTCGATGGTTAGCGGCGTGAATCTGGGTAAATGGTAGGTAATCGGCGGAAGTATCGACGGTCTGGAATTGATAGAATCGGAATCGACTTTGGGCCATCAATTCTCGATTCTGATTCTAAGCCTGAGAATCAGTAGAATCGAGAATCGACATTGGAATCGACTCATCCCTATTTAAAATATTTACAAGTTTTACATTATAAATTTAAAAATAACAATTAAGTGATGACTGTTATTGGCAAAAGTGGTTTACAGCCAGGAAATACGAGTATACCTAAGATTTGAAATTAAGAGTGACACAGTCAAGACCGTTGTTTGAAACAGTGAAGCAGACTGTTTAAATAAAGTTGTTGCGTGGACAATAAAATAACAGACTGATAAGGATTTGATAACCTGAAAGGTATACTTACCTGAATTCTTGTGGTGATTATGAAACTATTAGGTACTGATGTAAACAAAGTATAGCTTGTTTTAAAATGGAATTGGTGTCCCAGGACTACCTTAAAACTGGTCTATACCAATTTTGAGGCTGACATTGGGTACAGCAAATGAAGTTGTCATTACATATGGTACGTCTTTTGGCTGTGACAAACTTCCCTTTCACCTTTGGTTCCTCCATTTTCAGCGGATAGGGACAGAATCTCCGGTTTGGTCCCCAACCTGCCAACCTGAGAATGGATGGTCCCTGGCTGTTGTACATGGTCCCTGTCAGTTGAGTTGACCAGTTTGAGGGCAGAATGCGGGTCCCCTGTTTGAGAGCCTCAACCCAGCTGTCACAGGGGCACGGGAGGTGGCCCTCTGAAGGGTCGATTTGGCTGCCGTCCCATCCTACCCTTTCCTTTCCTGCTTATCCTATCCTTCCGGTAACCTGCAAAATATTCCCACTTGTGGAATATGTGCCTAGCAGCTATGCTGGGGTTTCCTAATCCACAACACTGATGATGATGATGATGAATGGAATTGGTGTCTGTTAAAATTCCAGGAGACAGAGGCGGAGTGTGATGAGGACATGGGCAACGTGCGTTGTCCTCGCACGCGCAAGTGTATTCGCCGCGAGTGGCTGTGCGACGGGCATGACGACTGCGGGGACTTCTCAGACGAGACTCACTGCGGTGAGCGGGCATTAGGCTTTAGGCTAATATTTGTAAATTTATTAAAAACTAAATTCAATCTGTTGTCAAACGATTATTTTACAAGATATTGTTGAGACTCAAACAATGTTGTGTTATGGGCTTTTCTTTCCAATCATAAGTTACGGGATTGAATTTTGGGGAATCTCAAGTCACTCAAAATTTGTTTTTAAAATTAAAAAATACATCACAATCATGACATTCTCATCAAAAGTAAACCTTGTAAACCTTTTTTTAAAGAATTCAGCATTATGACAATACCCTCATTATATATTTTCAGATGTCTAATTTTCATTGAAAATAATCTGAAGAACTTAAAAGAAACACATCATGAACATAATTATAATACTAGATTTTGCAATGGTTTCCAGTACCCAAGACACTGTTTGAAACTGTTAAAAAAACTCCTCAGTAAATGGGGAGAAAGCTTTTAACAAATTCCCAGGCAACTTAAAGAATATAGTAAATGAAAATAATTTTAGAACTGTAATTAAAAAATGTATAATACTCAATGGATTAATTTTTTGGGGGGGTGAATGAATTTTGTATGAGTTTTATTAGCTTGAGTTCATTATAATTTATTTTGAAAATGTAATAATTTACTTTTTGTTAGATTACTTTAGTCTTAGACATTTGACAATGTTATATGTTCTGTGCTGGCCTTGCTAGCTGTAAAAGAATGTAATTTATAACAATAACAATTTTCTTATTCTTATCATTGCGTGAACTCTTGGTTGGTCAATAACGTCTGTAGAACGTATCTGCTAACCAGGTCATTCATCTCAGAGGGTGCAGACGCATGTTATCTCCTAGAAGTAGTGAAGCCTAAATGATTTCCCCACTATTAAGCAAACCCATTGTAACCAGCTAGTCTAAAACTTGGTAGTTGCTGCATTTAATATGTAGTATATAGGTGTTTGTAAAACAGTAGCATCCTTTTGTAAACATTATACCTTGTACACATACTTATAAACTATTAATTAAACTTTTTTAAAAATACCAAAGATAAGTAAGAAAAGAAAGGTAACATTAAAAAATATAACCTTTATATCAAACATAATATTATTAATTATGCATGTTGTTTTTCAATAATGTGTAACTGATGTACTGATTTTGTTATTGCGATACTCTCTTACTTTCATCCTTGGAGATTATGCAACGATGATATTAAAAAAATATCCCCGTAGCAGCAAACCTGCGTATTCAGCGGATTTCCAATGCATGTATATGTTTCTCACTACCACATAAAGCCACTCACCAAGTTTCATAAAAATACACGACTAAATGAGTGATATATAGCATTTTATTTATTCTCCATAAGAATAACATAGAGTACGCAGGTTTGCTGCAACATGGAACACAAAATATGTTTTTTATGCAATTATCTATATAACTTAACAAGTTGAAGATGCATACCATGTTTTATTAATTTGTGTTCATAATTAAGGGAGACATTACATTTTACTTATCCTCCATAAGAATAAAATGGGGCTGAGTATGCAGGTTCGCTGCTGCGGGGAAAATCGGGAATAAAGATTTTTTTGTGCACATATCAACATACCAGTTCTAGATAAAGCCACATGCCAAGTTTCATCATCATACATTTATAAATAATCGAGTTATCAAATTTTGATTATTCTCCATAAGGATAACATTGGACAACATCCTGTGTTTAGCACTTTGAATATCTCTGCAACGGTTGGACGTAGAATCACAATTTAAACACCAAAATGATTTTGTTGTAGAGCTGAATTGATTGGTAAAAGCAAAAGTGTGGTTTACATTAAAATTAACTGAGGAAAAGCAAAAAACCTTTTTCCCATAAGATTAACATGGGAGATTTTATGAGCACGTTTTTTGGATTTCATCCGCAACCACTTAACCTAGGTTAATGATTCAAGGTACTATATTATTTGTTTTTTAAGCTCTACAAAATGGTAGAAACCAAAATTAAGTGTTTAAAAAATGTTAGGGTGAAAAATGCAAAAAACTGATTTTTGGAAAATTTAAAACCCCCATAAACCCATGGTCCGATTTTTCTGGTTTTCAAACTTAAAGTCATGAATGTCACTTTACACATTTGAGCAAAATTTCATCAAAATCAGACGATTTTTACTCAAGTTATCGTGTTAACGGACACACATATATATAAATTTGAACGAATAGTGTTTTTGACATCTGGGGACCTCAAAATAAAAAGTTAACATGATCTCGGGCTTAACTCTTACCATGCCACCTACGGTAATAGCTTCTTTCCTATTGGGGAAATTCGCTAAAACAACCCTAATTGAAATGAATTCAATTGAATTGATTTGTAAAATTTGTTCACAAATTTGACATAAGAAGAAAACTAAACTAGATCTAAGTTACTGGGATCCGAAAATATTATTACATTACAAATAGTTTTCTAAACGTCACTGCTATGTTTCATAGGCCTGGGGAGAATGTCCTGCTGCAACTTGGTTCCTCCATAACTCTCACACTGGCTGAACGACAGTCCCAGTGTTTCACGAAGGCATGAAGTCTGTGTCACTTTTTATGTTGTTTTAATGTATTTTGCGTTGAGAGTACGTGTCTTGTTGTGCCATCTGTAATACCTGTCTTCTAATTGAACAGTACAGGGTTATATTTTTTTCATACTATACTTTACTATAATATAAAAAGTATATAATAAAACGTAATTCTAAATTTAATGCTCTCCTTAAAAACACTAAACATTAATAATAATAATTTAATACTAATACTATAAACCAGTAACAGGTTGATGTTGATTAAAATGAAAATTATAGTAGGCCTAATGCAACTTTTTTAGTTAACTTATTTTTATAATCCTTATATTTACGATTTAATAAAACAATGTATATACTTAATAGAATAAGGGTTTTCTCTGTGAGGTTATAAACGGGAACATAATGGGTTTGTCATTTTAATTTTTTTTTTGATTATATAATTTCTTTGAATTGTAGGTGAGTTCATCACAAGCAGAAAAAATATTAAAATGCGCAATTTGCGCATGGGGCCCTTAGTTAGGTATAATTGTAAAATCAAATAAATAATTAACACAGTGGCAACTCATTTCCATACAAACACCTTAATGTACTACTGCCGCTTAACATTGTAAAAGGAATAACCAAACAACCTTTCTACTTGCAACACAGAGGAAGACTGGGTCTAAAGGCGTGAGAAGGTAGCGCGCCAAACCTCCTCACTATGCGGTACTCTCTCTACCTCTACCTCTACCTCCACTTCCACCTCTACCTCTACCTCTACCTCCACTTCCACCTCTACCTCTACCTCCTCACTATGTGGTTACCCTAAGAGGGCAGACTGAGGGCTGATAAGCAGCTATGGAAGGAGAGGTTTACCCTCTAAAAGCTTAACTGGCTGCTCTATTCCTTCCCTCTATTTCCATCCTTGCACCTTTCCTTCCTGTGACCTACTCTACATTCCCAAGTGGAAGATGTTTCAAGCAACTCTGCTAGGGATTCTAACCCACTTATATAACATCTAGTTTCAAAAAAACTAGCTGTTAACTAGCAAAAATCAAACTAAAACTGAGTATCTGATTTGCATTGCAGGAGGCCCGGTAAACTGCACTAGTGCCGAGTTTGAGTGTTCTAATGGCCTCTGCATATGGATGTCCTGGGTCTGTGATGGTGAAAACGACTGCAGGGATTACTCTGATGAAATGAACTGTACCCGTAAAACGTAAGTAGCAATAAACAGTTGAACAATAAATAATAATAGTAATCAATCTCCCCTTCCTCTTCGCGGAAAGCAAACTGCTTTCACTCACTCGACATATTTTTATGTAAATTCACTGTGTTCATTCACATTTGTTCTCCTTTTCAAGCAAATTTTCTATGAAATTCATCATTTTCCACACTGCAAGTCGGGCTGCACTTGTTTCGAGGTTGTTCGCAGAAGCACTTTCAGCATCTTGCCATCCTCAACTACTACTTCTGTGAAACAAAAGCTCTTCTGCGAACATCCTCAAAACAAGTATTTATTTATTAATTTTATCTAAAAAAAGGTTGGCAGCTTCTTTTTGCCTTACTTTGCCCGTCCACATAGACTTTTTCTTGGTTATCTGTGCTGACAAAAACTACATGCCTGGACTGGGATTCAAACCCATGACAGGGTCGCTGCCATGGTTCCGACCACTACGCCAGTGACTCACCTTATTGATTTGTTTTTGTTGGTTCCTGTTTAGGTTGACCAAGACTATGTGAATAGTGATTTCTTTTATTGTTATAAAAAAAAATACATTATTTTGCAGGGATTGCACAGAGCTGGAGTTCAGATGTTCGGATGGAAGCTGCATCTCTCTCTCCTTCAGGTGCAACTTTGAACAAGACTGTTCAGATGGGAGCGACGAGGTTGAGTGTGGTGGGTTATTTGATCTAAACTGACCTTTCTTGGTTATAATAGCGGATAGAAACTTTCCCTTCCTAATAAGTTGAGTCCATTATCGCCTGTTGTCAATTCATGTACATCACATCATTGTCACTTACCATCTTTGTTGTCTACTTGGGAAAACACGTAAGAAGAATTTTCATATGGTTTGTACCACTATTTGGTATTGCGTAAAACATTATGATTGTGAAACATGTTTATTCACAATTCCTGTCTATGAAAAGAACCTTAAATAATTATAAAGATCTAAAATAAAATTGAATTGTTATGTTGTATGGAAAATAAGTAACGTTTTATATCTCGCTTATTAATAAGAATAAGAATAAGAATAAGAACTTTATCCAGCCAGAAAATATTTCATACAAATACATTGGCACGTCACACTCACATTGGTAAACAATATTAATAAAAGTCCCTCACAGTCCACATTCTTGTTACTGCAGAATAAAATGATTCTTTATACAGGAAATAGTTTAGTTTAATTTTAAAATGCTCATCACTAAGCAATCTTATATCCAATGGTAACTTGTTGTACAACTCGATAGCCATCATCAAAGAGCTTTTATCTGTCTTAACTAATCTCACCTTTGGCGTATTTAAATTATTACAAAAACGAGTATTATAGCTATGCATATCTCTTCTACAGTTTAGTTGAACAATATTTTTCCTAAGATAAATCAGACATTGTAGCATTTATAAAGAAAACAAAGTTAATATTTTAAACTCTTTCAAAAGATCTCTACAACTATGATACTTATTTACACCTGCAATTACTCTAATAGCCATTTTTGCATAATAAACACTTCCTTTGCATGGGGAGAAGATCCCCAAGCAAGTAAACCATAACTCAGATGGCAATGAAAAAGTCCATAATATGCCTGTATAATAGCACCCTGTTCTAATTCACCACATAGTTTTATAGCAAATATACTTGAGCTGAGTTTGCTTTTTACCAAATTAACATGATGGTGCCAGTTTAGAGTAGGATCAAAAGTTAGGCCTAACAATTTTTGATGCAGGTTTTCATTTGGCAATTCAGGAGTTTCTCTAAAGCTAAATACTACAGTTGCTGTCTTATCTTTGTTCAGAATTAAATTATTTGCTGTGAGCCAGTCTTCTATAAAATTTTAATTCACCTTAGTTTTCTAAAAGTTTACAATAATCTGAGTTCCTAGTGATTACCGTGGTATCATCTGCATATAAAACAACATCTGCCTGGACATTTACATTCAAGTCATTTACCACTATCAAAAACAATAATGGCCCAAGTACAGAACCTTGTGGGACTCCACAGATTACAGGTTTACATTGAGATTTACTTGTCCCTAAAACTACATACTGAGACCTATATTGCAGAAGAGACCTGAATAAATCTAAAGCGACACCTTTGATATTACAGTGCTTCAATTTTTCTAATAGTACTTTATACGATACTCGATCAAAAGTTTTGCTTAAATCACAGAAAGTTATTGCAGCAAAGTCCTTTTTTTCATAACAATCTAGAACCTTATCAACTAGAGAAATAATTGCTTGAGTTGTAGATAGTCCTTTTCGAAATCCAAATTGCTCTTTGCAAACCAAACCATTGGATTCTAAGTATTGCATTAGTTGATTACCAATAACTATGTCTATTATTTTAGACAGGACTGGTACAATCGCAACAGGCCTGTAGTTTCCTATCCCCTCTTTTTTCCTTTTTTATATATAGGATGCACTTAGTAATTTTTAGAACGTCAGGAAATATCCCCAGCCCTAAACAACCATTAACGAGAACTGTCAGTGTAGATACAAAACTGGTAATGGTTTCCTTAATCAGAGAATTTGTTAGACCAAAATGATCCTTACTTTTTTTAGGAGCTAGTTGCTGAACCACATCTAAAATATCCCTTTCTGTAACAAACTTAAAAAAAATTCATCAATATGTTCAGGTACAGTCATGTTACTTAAATATAGGTTAAGATCACAGTTACTTTTTCCATACGAATTCGGAATGATTGAATCCTTGGCAATATTTATAAAAAAGTCATTAAATTCATGTGGCATAAAAACATTATTTACACTACTATTTGCATTACCCTTTTTACTTTTATTCATAATACTCCATAAAGCTTTTGTTTTATTTTTTGCATTATCAATAAAGCTAACATTCGCCTGTTTTTTGCTTCTTTAATTTTACGTCTATAGGTACACAATCTTGACTTGCCTATACTCATTTTTATCTCACGCAATATTTGTAGATTTTGATAAATCATACAGCATATCTAATCTATCTTTAAGCTTTTGTAGCTCTAAATTGTACCAACTACATTTTGCATGAGCTTTCTTAGGTCTAGTTTTAAAATTATTTACAGTAGTTACAAAACAAATGCTAAAATAATACTTTAAAATATTTACAAAAGTACTAAAGCTAACATGCAGATCATTTGTCATAAATACATCCTCCCAGCATTCTTTCTCTAAATAGAATTTAAATTCTCTAATACCTGCATCAGTTATCTTTGTATTGGTTTTAACATTTTCCGTAGAACAGTTATCTAGTTCATTGTCAAAATCACACTTAAAAACCTGTGCTAGGTGATCGCTAACATGTCTGGTAACCACATTGATTGTATAATTGCCATCTAAAGATGTAAATACATTATCTAGGCATCTTAACATCTTAATGAACATATATTAATGAAACTTGGGATGTGGCTTCATATGATTGGGGTTTATTTATATTTGCATACAAAACCCATTTTTGTGGTCCCCATGGCAGCCAACGTGCATACTCAGTAGATACATGTTATTCTAATGGAGAATAAGAAACATGTTATATCTCGCTTGTTTATGACTATATATTGGTAAAACTTGGTGTGTTGCTTCATCTGGTGGTGATTCATTAATATTTGCATGAAAATCCGATTTTTTAGTCCTTGATGCAGCAAACCTTTTTACTCAGTCCTAATGGTTTTCCTATGGAGAATTAAAAAAATGTCATATCTCGCTTATTTTGAACATGCTTTGATGAAAGTTGGTAAGTGACGTCATGACGTAGTTAGGTATCATTTGAAATTCACAATTTTAATATTTACCCCCTCAGTCAGTCGGACTGCCAGTCGGTATCAGTCGGTTTAGTCAGTAACAAGGCAACACAAGGCATCTCACCCATTCTACACTCATAATTCATTCATATTTACCTTAAAATATGACCTAGTTGTGTCAGCGTCTTAGACAATGATTTAATGTGTATGGTGCAGAGGTGGAGGTGCCAATGTGCAGTGAGGGAGAGTTCCGGTGCTCGTACCCGCGCTGCGTGAGGCTCGAGTTCCGCTGTGACGGGGATGATGACTGCGGCGACTGGAGCGATGAGGACGGCTGCGAGATGGTGGCCGAGGGCTCCTGCGCCCTGCATCAGTTCAGGTCAGAAACGTTGGAACGAATATTTTACTGTTGGCGAGAGGAAAGAATACCCCTGGAATCTGGCAAACACAAAAATTGCAGGCCTTACTAAATGGTTACTACGCTAGTGCTTTATGCGGCATTCACTATTACCTTTTGACAAGTGGCTGCTGACACCATAATACCATAACAATATAAGGCCCATATAACTATAAACATGAAACGCCGACGAGGGGTCTTCTTTCCTCTCGCCGACAGTAGTGAATTTCATATGGAAAAGTGAACTAATAGCATGACCCCCACGGTGAATGAAACTCAAGTCCGGGACCACCATAGAAGTTCCTAATGTGACCCCCTGAACAAGTTGGGGCGGTCGTTAAAGATTATGTAGATATATGTGTTTCACTCTAGCAGTCACATTTGTTGTCCGAAATGCTTCAAATTTGGAAGGGACATTCCTTTATATAATCAGTTGGGCAAATTCGATAGAAAAACAATTGGAAAATTCTAACCCCTTTTTTGGGTAGTTTTTATTTCTACAATTTTGTAATTTTTGGGGGTTGTTAAAGATGATATAGATATATGTGTTTGCACTTTAGCAGTCACATTTTTTGTTTTTTGTTATAGATGTATGTGACTCTAGCGGTCACATTTTTGGTCCGATTTGCTTAAAATTTGGTAGGGCATCCCTTTCTATAATCAGTTGGACAAGTTCGTTGGGCAAAATAATCGGAAAACTCTAACCCCCGTTTTTTGGGGGATTAATTAGTCAAATTTTGAGTTTTTTGGCCCAAAAAGGGTCGGAAAAGTCCTGAACATGGAATTAATGCATTTAAAAAGATGTAAGTTAGTGAGGTGAAAGTTATAAGCTCTCTCTAATAATTCTAGGATACATATTTACCGAGTTATTGAAGAAAATGTATATCGATTAAACACAGTACAGTGTCTAATGGGGATTTCAATTAGAAAGGGCTGTTATTCAAATATTGGGTAGTTTTATCATCCCCAGCATCCCCATCCCCAACATTGTTTTCTCAGCATTGCAGGTAAATAGAACCAAGAGCACCAGAACAGCCATAAAATTAAATGTTGTCAGATTTCCATAACAATTGGAATAAGTCTATGTTTTAACACAGTTTTTGACTTGTTTAAAGTGTTTTATGTTGAAATTCACTTCCTTCATGTCAGCGTGTTGCGTGCAAACTCTTTTATATTTTTACCGTCCACCTTAGGGGCGGTTTTAGGAATTTTATTATAGGTGGGCCCTGTTTTGTATGATAATATGCAATAATTATTTTGTGTAAACTTTCTCTTCAAATTCCTAAAGCAAATTTAAAGTTTATTTTTGTTTTAGTTACTTAAACCGCTACAAGCACTCAGAACTATCCGCTATACAAGATCGGGAAAGTTCAGATTCCGTCGTTCCCTAAAGTATGGTTATTCTGGGATCGCTGTATCAGAATGGGGCATTTTTACACCACTTTAGGAGAACAATGTGATCCTTTTCTGCACTTGAAATGTTTTTTTTATGAGTTTTATAAGAAATTAGGCGAGAAGAGTGCATCAATCGAGTCACAAATAGCTGACTAGCTGTCAAACTGACAGCGCGGCCACTGCCGCCGGCCAGTGCAGCCATCACACTTAAATAAGTGTACTTTAATGAAATGCAGGAGTAATAATGTAAAAAGTGTGTAATAATTGAACGCTAGATCCGCCACTGGTCCACATAGACTGCAGATCTGTGTGTCGAACGTACCCAGCAAAGCACGGGGAGTGCCGTTATAGTGAAAATTGAACAGTACTGATAAAATTTACTTGCCAGGTCTAGGTTTCGAACCCACCATGATTTTGAATTCGATCGCCTTGATCACTACACCAACTAATTAATTTCTGAATTTCTGAACTTTAAATTAATTTATGAATTGAAAATAATTTGACAAGAAACTTTTCTAATAAGTCGGATAAATTAATCACCATATAATACAGACCAGCAGGCATTCACAACTCACATTGGAATCTGGATGTATATTTATTGTTCAGTTAAAATATTGTCATAATTTTTAAATTAAATTGTAATTTTTATTATAGTAACTATATTTAGTACGGTAACTCCTGGCTTATTACGGAACTCCTGCCTGTGTACATTGTACATTTGTAGGGGTGGGCGAGTCGTGTTTTTTTAATCGAGTCGAGTCGAGTATTGAACCAAACTACTCGAGTATCGAGTCGAGTCGAGTAGTTCTTTAAAAAGTAAAAAAAAAACTCATTTAAATTTTTTTTATTGAAAACAATTTTTGTACATATTAAACTTTAATTATAAAAATAACATTTTATTGAATTATTAATGTTATTTATTTGATTTTAACCTTAATTTTACCATGAATGAATAATGATTTAAATGAAATATATGCATATATTGTTTTCAACAACCATAACAAACAAAAGACAAGTATTACAAATATATATCCATACAACAATTTTGGGTTAGTTTATCAAAACCAGAACATTTTAACAAGAAAGTGATTTTTTGACCCTGACCCAAACACCCCCTGTGCCCCTCTCTTACTTATCTTAACTCACAGGTATCCCAAATAACCCATCTGTGTTATAAATAGCCTCCTTTCATGTGAGCTAAAAATAAATGTTAGACTTATTTTCCTTTATTTTAGTCACTTATTTTGTTAAATATTGGTTAGCGGCGTAAACGTGATAATCAGCAGGAGAAGCTTTACATTTTCAACTATTTGGGGTAAACGGCAGGAGTAATCAACTACTCGACTCGAATTTTCGAGTAGTCTCTACTGCTCGCTCGGCCTTCGAGTATTAGAAAATTCTCGACAGGTACTCAAAATCTCGAGTACTCGCCCACCCCTATGCATTTGTAAGATGTTATGAGTTAATAAATAATTTGAATTGATCAACGAATCACTGAATCAATTATGTTTCAGCGAGATATGAAAAACAAAAAGAAAATTAAAAAAACAATTAAAATGGTTCTCCTTGTAGGTGATGAGTGGTAAATACAATGGACGGCATTTAAAATCTTTGGATAACACATTTGACATTTTTAATTTTAGCGAATTTCCCCTATAGGGAAGAAGCTATTACCGTAGGTCTCATGGTAAGGCTTAAGCCCGAGACCATGATAACTTTTTATTTTGAGGTCCCCAGATGCCAAAAACACCATTCGTTCAAATTTGTATATATATATATATATTTTTTTTTTTATATATATATATGTGTCCGTAAGCACGATAACTCTCGTAAAAAAAGTCCGATCTTAATAAAATTTGGTACAAATATGTAAAGTACCATTTATTTGAACGAGTTCAAAAACCAGACAAATCGCACCATTCGAAGGGGGGTTTTGGGGGGTTTTGTACCCCAAAAATGGGTTTTAGCGAATTTCCCCTATAGGGAAGAAGCTATTACCGTAGGTCTCATGGTAAGACTTAAGCCCGAGACCATGATAACTTTTCATTTTGAGGTCCCCAGATGCCAAAAACACCATTCGTTCAAATTGTTATATATATATATATATATGTATGTGTCCGTAAGCACGATAACTCTCGTAAAAAAGGTCCGATCTTAATGAAATTTGGTACAAATGTTTAAAGTACCATTTATTTGAACGAGTTCGAAAACCAGATGAATCGCACCATCCGAAGGGGGGTTTTGGGGGGGTTTTGTACCCCAAAAATGTGTTTTTTGGGGTTTTCACATGTAATTTTAATTTAAATCAAATTTTATTTTATACCATTGAGTTCAGCTTAAAAAAACAAACAATTTGGTATTTTGATCATTGCTCTACGTCAATTGGTTACCGAGATATTGAAAGTGCTAAACACAGTACGTTGTCTAATGTTATTCTTATGGAGAAAAAGAAAAATTGCATATCTCGTTTATTTATGAACATAAACTGGCGAAATTTGGTATATGGCTTGATCTGGTTGTGGTTTATTGTTGTTAGCACAAAAAAACATTTTTTCGCTTATGGCTCCTGTAGCAGCAAACCTAGGTACTTGGTCCCCATGTTATTCTTATGGAAAATGTTTAAAATGTTATATATTGCTTATTTATGAATGTATATGGATGAAACTTGGTATGTGACTTCACTAAGATGACTTCTATTGATATTTGCATAAAAACCCATAATTTTGTGTGCCTTGTTGCAGCAAACCTGCGTACTCATCCCCAATGTTATTCTTATGGAGAATAATTAATATTTTAAATATCGCTTGTTTGTGAATACATTTCTTATGAATCCTGTTAAGTTTTTTAATGTGTTATGTTATATATTCATTGGAAATTCGCTGAGTATGCAGGTTTGCTGCAACGGTTTTTTTTTGGGGTTTTCACATGTAATTTTGATTTAAATCAAATTTTAATTTATACCATTAAATTCAGCTTAAAAAAACAAACAATTTGGTATTTTGATCATTGCTCTACGTCAATTGGTTACTGAGATATTACAAGTGCTAAACACAGTACGTTGTCCAATGTTATTCTTATGGAGAAATAGACAAATTTTATATCTCGGTTATTTATGAACATATACTGACGAAACTTGGAATGTCGCTTCATCTGGTTGTGGTTTGTTGATGTTTGAACAAAAAACCAATTTTTCGCCTATGGTTCCCGAAGCAGCAAACCTAGGTACTCGGTCCCCATGTTATTCTTATGGAGAATAATAAAAATGTTATGTATCGCTTATTTATGAATGTATATGGATGAAACTTGGTATGTGACTTGACTTAGATAAGTTCTATTGATATTTGTATAAAAATCCATTATTTTTTGTTCCTTTTTGCAGCAAACCTGCGTACTCATCCCTAATGTTATTCTTATGGAGAATAATGAATATTTTAAATATCGCTTATTTATGAATATATTTCTTATGAATTCTGGTAAGAGGCTTAATGTAATATTAAGACATATATATTCATTGGAAATTCGCTGAGTACGCAGGTTTGCTGCGACGGGGGTATTTTGTATATTACAATGTTCTACAATTGTATTTACAATCAACAGGTGCGGCAGTGGGAAGTGTATACCCGAGAACTGGAAGTGTGATGAGGAGAGAGACTGTGAGGGGGGTCAAGACGAGGAAGACTGCGAGAAACAAGTGACGAGAACCTGCGGCCCTGACGAGTACACATGCAAGAGCGGCAGCTGCATCCTGGTGGGTCTACATCTCTTTTAGCATTGAATATGATTTATTTTCTTGAAAGGTATGATACAGATGAAAAGTAAAAATTTTTTTTATTCCAGTAGGAGTATTTTAAATCTTAAATAAGATACAACTTTCCTATTTAAAAAAATGTTTTTTTAAAAGCTTACACCAAGTTTCGTACAAATATCTCCAAGGGTTTTTGTATTATTAATTATTTTTATTTTCAAAAAAATACAAAATGGCGGATTACGGCTAAACTAAGCCAAAATCGAAACAATTTTATTTCACATTTTCGACTTGTTTTTGTATGTAGAATCTGGTTCTGAATAGCACGCTAAGCATTTTTGTGACACCCTGTATACACAATTTTATTTACAATGGTAATTTTGCATAACCACACAACATACAAATATTCACTTCAACCATTTTGGCTCATTTCATGATGTTGTTGTTATAAACTAACACTGAGGTAGTTAGCTTGGTCCAAAGTAACAATCAACAGCTTGATTATTTTAGCGAGCACTAAAGTAAGGCGCAGTGAGCGAGAACAACTTTTTCACTTGCTAAACAGAAAACAGTTTTTTTACAGATGTGTTTTTAGATAATAAAGAAATACTTTAGTCGTGGTTGTTGGAAAATTATATTACGACTTTTAACTCAAATTGATGTGATTCAAATTCAACAAACACAATTTGGAATGTTTTAAATTTCCAAAAATTTTTCAGAAAACCTGGGTCTGCGACAATGTGCAAGACTGCTCGGCTGGGGAGGACGAGAGCAACTGTGTCGTCACGTGTGACGCTGAGCTGCAGTTCACCTGTCCGATGAACGACTCTAGCGTGACACTCCAGCGGCCACGCCACTCCAGTCGCGCCTCCCCGCCCTGCATTGCACGCAAACATGTGTGCGACGGCAAAGTCGACTGTCCTGGCAGTGAAGGTGGGTTCGGCGGATATTGATCTACTTTATGAAGTTCCTATCACTGCTTGTGTAAACAACTGTATTTTAGGATGAAAACCTCAAGGAAGTGATGTAGCTTAGATTCTTAGTCAACTTTATTTGTTTTTTTGCATTCATTCAGAAAAACTCTAGGCTGTGAAGTTTTGGTAGATTGGAAAAAAGATAGACAGCTACCTTACCTGAAGAGAATAAAAACAGATGTAGCATAGGAGAGTCAGTCTTTTGTTTCCTCGCTTGTAATGAAGTCCCGTAGATGGATGAAATATCAAGTTTTTTTTTGTGTCTACTTACGTGTCTCCTGTGCTACACCTGTTTTTATTCTCTTCAGGTAATCTAGCTGTCTATCCTTTTCCCAATTTAATTTTGAATTTTTTAACTCTTTGATGTCTGCTGGAATAGAGTGCAACCAACCGGAATTGTACAAATTTGATATTATCCCTCATTGAACGTTCCAACTTTAATTCTTTGCTGGTTTGGGCTTGAAGGGGATAGCATTACCTTTACAATGGCTGATGGAAACGATAATTATCAGTAAAAAAAAAACTATATTAAGACAAATTGTTGTTATTTAGCTTAGAAACTAAAAACTGAATTTTGTACTGTACTGACTTCAATGTACAGTACTGTATTATAAAGAGATTAACATTTCTTAATTATTGATTTAGTATCAATTTAGTGCGACAGACGAGCAACTTAAATTGTTAATTAAAGTACCAGTTCAACCAGATATGTTATTTATTAACAGTACTGTAATATGCGGTAATAAATTAATAAATATAAACTAATAGTATATTACGTTACTAGCCCGGTAAATGGTGTTTTACCATGCGAGCATGACAGTTCCCGCGCGAGGCGTAGCCGAGTGCGGGATTTTCGTGCGAGCACGGTAAAGCTTACCGGGCGAGTAACGTACGATACTTTACATCATACTACACTGAAAAATTAGTAAATTTTAAACTCATAACACAATTTATTTAGGACACAAAATAAATTATAATATTTTTATATTTCAGAAAATAAAATAGGCCTGCCTTCAGATGCCCTTAACAATTACAAAATTGATTACTAATTAAAATTTATTGAAATGGTGCAGTTTTTGTTGTTTTGTATGTTGAATCCCTTGCTCAGAAGTGAATTTTTGTTAATGGAAAGATGCATTTCACTCGCAGACATACTTGCCACAGATTCTTCATTTGATTGGTGCATACAAACGTCCATTGGATCAATTGTTTTTGGATTTTCTTCTTCTCGTAACATTTCAGTGGTAACTGTTGAATTTTTGAATAGTTTTTTTAAAAATATCTATCTTGCGGTTCACAGAGTTTTCTATGTAACCTTCTGCTGTCGACGACGATCGCCATCCTCCATGCATTTTAAGCATCAATAAATCTCCTCCACCTTCAACCAACATCGATGCTGATGTTCTTCTAAAGCAATGACCTGTGTACTCTTCTGGATTTTCAAGATTTAGGTATTTTGCTATTTTACTAGGGATAGCAGAGATCGTGTGAGTTCCAACGTTTTGAGCAAAACATTTACCATTTCGATAACCAATCAGCAATCTATTGTTTTCCGCATGTTTGGGTCTTAGGCATACGTATTTACGATATAAATCGCATAGTTTAAAATTACATCCTTCATTTGTTATGGTTGGTTGTGAGTTTTCCCATCTTTTAAAAATACTACTAAGTAACGACCATTGTCTTCAATATCTTTCAAAGATAGTTGTATGAGATCATATCTCCGACATGCTCCAAAAATCCCAAGTATCAATACAACTTAATACAGTAACCAATCTTGATCAGGAGCTTCATTTAAAAACTGCGTAAGTTGATCTGATGTAAGTGTCTTAGACTTTTTTGGTTTGTAACCAGTATTCTGACGTTTTAAAAAAGCAATGGTTTTAGGAAAGTTATCAACATTTACATTTTCCTTTAGTGACTGACAGCTTTTTAACATAGAAAATTTGCTCCATAAAGAAGTAGGTTTCATATGCTTTGATAGTTCACTTAAAAATACAAGTAATACGTCATCACTTACATGTTTGATTTTCTTACTGTTCCTCCATTTACAAAACTGTTTGTATTGTTTCTCATACCTGTCTCTTGACTTGCATGGCAGCAAACTCGCACTTACTTCTTGAGCTTCTTTTAAAATAAAATCTGGTATATCAGGTTCATTGTATTCCTCACTGAAATGCATTTTCAAAAGTTTCCTTTAGTATCAAATAGAATGGTTTGTTCTCTCAAAATGTGTTTACTATTCAACACTCGTAATTACTCATGTGGTTTAACGTTGTATTGTTGCAATCAGCTGTTTATTTCATCAGCTGACTAAGTGCACGGTAAAGTAATTTTCCGTGTGTAGGCACGGCAAAGGGCAACTTTCCAGCCTAACAATACGGATGAAAAAGTACCTGTTTCTGTGTAGTATGATGTAAAGTATTATGCAATGGTCAGACAGACTAAACAAAATTGATTAAATTTTTTTTTAATGAAAATGTTACTTTCTAGATAATCCTAAAATTTGGTAGTTCAAGCGGACAGGCTCCGGTCTCAATTAGTTTGGATTAACAGGATTCTAGTGTATTTTTGTATTTTAAAAAATCATCTTTACAATATAAATGTTTACTTTTGGTTTTTATATTGTTGTAAAACTTGTTATTGATTAATGATTGACAACAGCTAAAGTTTTTTTTTACTATACAATTCATGATTTCAAATTAACTATCAAAGTGGTTTTTAATGGACAGCATATGTCCCACACGCTAAATGCCCACTTACACCAATCGGGACTGTAGTTATCCCACGCCCAATCTTGCTACCCTATTCTACTGGAATGAATGTTGCCCCATGCGCAACCTTGTTACCTTAGACTACTGGGATGAATGTTGTCCCACGCGCAACCTTGCTACCTTACACTGCTGGGATGAATGTCATCCCGCGCGACTAGGCCACCAAATCACGATTGAACAAATGGTGTCCCAGCCGGCCCCAAAGGGTTATGACGGAAGCTGCTAAAGAACATAGCTTTTCAAGAAGCACCTAGAACTCTTCTATTTTCAATTGTTATCTACAGCTAATAATTTATTTTTTACGGCAGACGAGAAAAGCTGTCCCAAGAAAGTGACTTGTCCGCCAGACTCGCTGTGTGAGCAGGCCTGCGTGACCAACGCGGACGGGACCAGCGGCTGCGCCTGTACTCCCGGCTACATACTCGCAGCCGATGGAGTTCGGTAAGTTCTGCCGGTTGTCAGATTATATTCTTCTTACGTCATTCTGTAGCTTGTTCTTCATGGATACTTTGAGTGAACACATTATATTGATATTCACAAGATATTGATTTCCAAAAAAGTAACAGTGAATACAAGAATAAAAATCAGTTTCAATCAAAAATTATTCAACAGAATTACACTATAAAAAACAAGTTTTGCAAGAGTAAGATTCATAAATCATGTATCAAAGGATCTCCTTTTGATCAAATTCAAGAAACATTTAACACAATTTTAACAGGAAAAGCTTTGTACTCATTTCAAGAGTTAACCAAAAGAACTTACTAAGCTGACTTGGTAATGGTATATAGTATATAGTTATATATACTGTGATAAATTGATGCCATTCTACATTTGTATGATTTTATGTATGTATGTTAGCACATGTAACAGATAAAGTGAATTTTTGAAGTATTGTTAAGAGCTTTCCCATGATGAAGCATTCTTAGTTATATGTTGAGAGCATCCCTGTGCCGATGTTAAGAGTTTCCCTCTGATGAACCATTCCTAGTTCTATGTTAAGAGTTTCCTGTGATAAAATATTCCTAGTTATATATTGAGAGCTTCCCTGTGATGAAGCATTCCTAGTTATATATTAGGGCTTCCCTTCAATGAAGCATTCCTAGTTATGTTTTGACAGCTTCCCTGCGATAAAGCATTCCAGGTTATAAGTTAAGAGCTTCCCTGTAATGAAGGATTCCTAGTTACGTGTTTCCTCGTGTTGCAGCTGCCGAGACATCAACGAGTGTGCGTACGTGACCGACCCAGTGTGCAGCCAGTTCTGTGTGAACACCGTCGGCTCGTTTGTATGCAGCTGTTCCAAGGGTTACGTTCTGAGGCCTGACCTTCGTACGTGCAAAGCCCTTGGAAGTCCCCCCACTCTTCTCTTTGCCAACAGGATAGATATCAGACAGGTGAGGTGTATGGAGATGAAAAATATTGTCATTCTTATTGGAACAAAAGCGGATTGGTGTAAAGTTTATGTTATTTGTCCAGCATCCAAACATAATGTTATCCATCTAAGTCCATGTTTAGTTTGGTCAAGCAGTAATAATTCAGTTTTGCCAGTAGTTTTCAAACAGTTGCTTATTGGTTTTAGTTACATTTGGATATAGGTAGTGATCTGTTTTAGTCAGAGAGCAGATTTATCTATCCTTTTTATATTTAAATGATGTAAAAATGTGTTGAAGCTCTCTCAAAGTAATTATACTGGAAGAATACAAAATATAATATAACAGACCATTTAAATGATTGTGTTTTATTTCAGCTAAGTCTAAATAACCTCAAGTATACAGCAATTTTGAAAAATCTGCACAATGCCATTTCACTGGACTTCCACTACAAGAGAGGGCTTGTTTTCTGGTCCGATGTTTCGATGGACTACATTCGAGTAGCTCGGCTCAACGGAACCAATACCACGGGTGAGTCTTTCACCATGTCTTAACAGCCGATAGTAAGGAGAGCTGTTGGCAATACTGGACACAACACTGCTTAACAATTTGTGTCGATCAAGCGTGCCAGTGATTTTGTTAGGTTGTTAAACTGGTGAGAAAAATGTATCTTTCTTTGAACTGCAGTAGCGGGTTGTTTGATTCTTCTCAGTGAATCTATTAATTCACATCATTGGAATTAAAAAAAGTAATTAAAACGGGAATATATTAATTCTGTTTGTTGGAATTACGTATATATTCATGACGTAACATTTGATAAGCTATAAACAAATTAATAATTAAATAACAATTATTTACTTTGCTTTACTTAAAAAATGTAGGTTTGATTTAATTTGATGCAAATATGTATTAGATGTAAGGAAAGACACTTGAGACTATTCAATGTATACTCTGTGTACTGCCTATGAATAAAGAATTTTGAATTGAATTGAATAACTATGAGTTTATTCATTTTCAAATCATGAATATTTGTTCCTTTGTTTCACTATATGTTGACTTGTTCAATTTCAGCAAATAGTTTTTTCCCTCACGAAAACATGGCAGTGGCAGCATGTAATTTTGTTGGTCAGCGTTGTCTTCGGTATTACTAATAGACCTCCTTGTCTGATACAGAAACAATCCCTCTTTCATTCCATTGCCATATATTACATAGTCTTATTATTATTATGTCATTCATCGATCATTGAGTAGAATGTTGCAATATTTATTTAACAACCATCTTGTTAAATAACAAAATGGTTTTAGCTCTTATTCCATCATTTTTTTAAATTTTCAGTTCATAGCAAACAAATTATATTAAATAAAGTATTTTACATTAATTACCATCGGACGTATTAGCAACTCAGGTCCACACACAGGCTTCCTTCCCCCTTTGCTGACCTTTTCCCGTGGCTTTTATTTGTTAAAGTGCAAAATGCTTCTAATTTATGGCTAACTTATGTAATTACAGTACTCTTGGGTTGTTGACTGCCGGAATATATTAGGCCTATTATTGTTATTATTTGTAAATTGAATTTATGGGAATAAAGACCATTTCATATTTCATGTTCTTTTACAGAGTCCTCAAGCACAAAGCATTTAAGAAAATAATGTATGTTTAACAAGTCATGCGTACAGATTCTCTGCCAGTAGATTTTCAAGTCTTTACATCAGAGTGTGTTATCTTGTAGTATCGTTTTAACCATTTCAATAAGCAAAAACTCATTTTATAAGGAAGACAATCGATGTATAAGTTGAGTAATGGAGTAATTGAATTTGTTGGCTGACTACTCTATGGAGATGATTCGATGTCTAGTGAGGGGATAGGGATCTTGGAAAGTTGCCCCCTCCACTGTTCATACTTCTCCATTGATACAGCCAACCAAGAAACAACCAATTAATTGTAAGAGTGTGTAACGGTCAGCTGTGATAAAATCTTGAATTAAGAGTAGGCTCCAGTCATGAGACATTTGGGGTTTCAACCTGCTTTCCAATAAGGCCAATATTAACTTTCAAAGCCTATTCCCCCTCAACAGATTATCCAATATCGTTGATTTATGGCTCATTTTAAAAACCAAAAAAATAGCTAGTGTAAGAAAAATGTTGTTATTACAAATAACAATTGTTCAGTAAAATTCCAAAATATTAAATAATTAAAATTTGTTTATTTTGATATCAAAATTATAATCATTGAAATCGCTAGATATTTTTTCGTTCTTTAAAATGAACCATCCATGAGACAACAATTTTAGACAACCCGTTGAGGAAGGAGGGGTTTACAAGTTAACATTAACAGATAGAAGCCAGTGTCTAGAGCCCCCTCTTAAAAAATACAAAAATATTCTTTCCCGCTGGTCAAAGAATGCAAGTTGGTGAGGTGTAGTTGACGAATGATCCTACATGATGGTAAGGAGTGATCACTAACTTAACTATAGATGCTGAACTAAAAGAAGTAAATGTAATATGAAATAGTGTACTGCTACCAAAAAAATGTAAAGGAGGGGGGGGTTTAATTTACTGGAATTGAAATTACCCAAAAGTCGGATCGTACTTAACCCAGAGCTGTGTTACACCTCAAGCCATGTTTAATGAGATGTTACACGAAAGGTTACCCTACCTCTAAAACTTGATGTGACGAACATTTTCCTGAATCAAACAGGTTGGTATTTACAACTGCTTGCTACAATTACAGGAAAATAACTACTGCAGTTATAATGAATTTGGAGATGTTAGCTATTGATATCAGGAACTAACAATTGATTGGAATTTAATTTTCCCAGCATTTAAAATAATATGATAGTGAGAAACTATCCTGATTTATGTTTGTATCTACTTACATGTGCGAAAGTGGGAGTTATTTCTGAGTTATTGTACAATAAAAATAAATACAGAAACAGAGTTAGTGTTGAAGAAGACTTACGAGATAAGTTGTGCATAATCGAGCCTGTTTTTGAAGCCTTGATTAAAGGTAAACAGCAACATGCTTCCAACTGAAAAACAGCAATTTTTACACAAGTAGCTAAGTAGGAAAACTGACCAACTACTGATTTGTTATTTTGAACACTTATTTTACCGTCAAAATTTTGATTCGATTTAGAATTTTTTTACATTTTAGAAATAGATGCAGAAATATAAATAGAATTGTACTCTATTTACAATTTATTATTCTTTAACAAATGGTTTCTGCTATAAGTGTCTAATTGCCTTAAAATAAACATTCGTGATGTAAATTGTTTTATATGTATATATATCTACTTATATAAAGCTAGACGAGTCCACTCACTCACTCACTCACTCACTCACTGACATAAACTATGAGGCACTTCCCGTAATCGAACCCCCCTCGACCCCATACTTGAATTAAAGCTCTTGACGAGAAACTCCCAGGAAAATTACCAAAAGTTAACACTTTTGAGTTTTTGGGGCGGGGAAAATTCCACTTTTTTAATTTTTCCACTTTGAGCGCGTTTTATACGGAAACGGTTAGAGATGGCAAGAAATGTTAAATACAAAAGTTGTAGAAAATTTAATTTTCAACTAACGATCTTTCGTCAGATTTAAGATCCGATCATCCGTTTAGCCGCTATTCATCGGAGAAGAAGTAATTTTGAGTGTTTTGGCCCATTTAAATGTGTACAGTTTTGGAAAGCCGTTTAATGAAAGCACACTATCTTTGGCTAATACCACATGTTTGTATCAACTGATTTTAAAAAACCACCCGTGTAGGTGATACTAATTTGCTCACATGAGGTTTATATAAATCAGATGTTTCAAAACAAGGTGAGCACATTATCGACTACACGGGAGGTCCAATATCGCGAATATCGTTTGTTACGATATTGGAAAATGTAATCAACCGATTGTTTGTTCTATTGAATGAATTTAGCCCAGTGGATATGTTGTCAGATGATTCAAGATCATGTGGTCACGGGTTTGAATCCTACTTTTGATGTTTACTTTTTGTGGCTGCCATTTATTTCTGTTTAATTGGACTTTTTTGTTTTTACAAATTCATTTATTTGTATTCATATATGTTGCACAACGAACAGCCACTACACATCGCTCTGCGGAGCTAGGTTAGGTTAGGTTACTATAATTTTGTCGTGAACTGAAGTCCAATTTGTTGTTTTTTTACACGTAAATCAATTTGTAGAACTCCAATTTAATATTGTTATCACAACTTTTTATTTATATCTGATTGACTTTGATTGAGTGAGCACTTTATTTTTCGCTTTTATTCACCTCGAAACAACCATCGTAGCCTAGAGTTCATTCGATAAAACTAACAAGCAGCCGGTTGGTCAAATGTTTCGATATCGAACCGATATGGGACTGCCTGTTTAGGTGTTAATGTGCTCACCAAAGGTAATTTTTGTGTAGTTTTTCTTTAGTTGATGAACTAGAATAGTTGAGTTTGATTTAAACTTGAGTTGACTGAGGAATGCAAGTGAGCGAAGCGAACTCCAAAAGGGGGTTTGGGGGCAAAGCCCCCAATGGCAATAAGCCTAATATATATATATATATATATATATATGAACCCCTTACACTTAAATAAATATCTTAAACTGAGGTAGTGGTACACCCAGATTTCAGAAACAATCTAGAGGTACGCAGTGACATAAAGTCTGGGAACCCCTGATTTGTACTAATCATTGTTTATGTTCTGGCACTATTTATTGTACCTTTGTGCAAAAGACGAATAAAGGTATTTTGATTTGATTTGGTCGGCTCGGTGTTGCAGATGTGATCCGGTGGGGCCTGGAGAGTCCCGGGGGCGTGGCGGTGGACTGGATTCACGACCTGATCTTCTGGACGGACGCGGGGACCCGGCGCGTGGAGGTGGCCTCCCTGGACGGCACTCAGCGACTGGTGCTTGCTAGCAACGACCTGGACAAGCCGCGGGCCATCGCTGTGCACCCTGGCCTGGCCCTAGTGTTCTGGACCGACTGGGGTAACTGTTGGCTATGGTCGTTTGTAGTGAATTTCATTTGGAAAAGTGAACTATTAGCGTGACCTGCATAGTGAAACTCAAGCGCTGGACAGAAGTTCCTAACGTGACCCCCTGAACAAGATGGAGGGGGGGTCGTTAAAAATTAGATATGTGTGTTTTCACTCTAGCAGTCACATTTATTGTCTTATTTACTACAAATTTGGCAGGGTCATTCCTTTCTATAATCAGTTGAACAAGTTTGTTGGGCAAAACAATGAAATAACTCCAACCCCCTTTTTTGGGGATTTTAATTTTTGAAATTTGAGTTTTTGGGATCAAAATGGGTCAGAAAAGCCCCAAATGCATATTAAATGATTTACGGGATGTAATAAAAGACGTCTTCAACACTTAAGAATATATTTACACTTATACTGATTCACATACAGACGGTAAACATATATAAAAGATGAATATATATGTATATATATATATATAAAAATATATATGTTTACCGTCTGTATGTGAATCAGTATAAGTGTAAATATATTCTTAAGTGTTGAAGACGTCTTTTATTACATCCCGTAAGTAATAACAACACATAATATGCTAATCAAAAAGTTATTTATTAAATTATTGTATTCAATACGCCGAAAATTGTTAGCTCTCCCTCATCATTCTAGCATAAATATTTACCGAGTTATTAAAGAAAATGTAAATAGACTAAGTACAGTACCTGTCTCAAGAGGATTTTACATTGGGAAAATCTGTTTTTAGTGAATTTCCTTTGGAAAGTGAACTAATAGCATGACCCGCACGGTGAAACTTAAGCCCGGGACCACCATAGAAGTTCCTAACATGACCCCCTGAACACATTTTTGGGGGTCGTTCAAAATTTCATATATATATATATACATACATATATATATATGTGTGTGTGTGTATATATATATATATATGTGTTTGCACTCTAGCGGTCGCATTTTTTGTCCGATTTACTTCAAATTTGATAGGGACGTTCCTTTCTGTTATCAGTTGGACAAGTTCGTTGGGCAAAACAATCGGAAATTTCTAAACCCATTTTTTGGGGATTAATCTTTCGAGTTTTTGGGCCCAAAAAGGGTCAGAGAAGCCCCAGATGTAAAATCAATGGATGTAAAAAGATGGGAATTAGAGAGGCAAAAGTTTTAAGCCCTCTCTCGTCATTCTAGCATAAATATTTACCGAGTTATTAGAGAAAATATGTATCGACTAAACACAGTACGTTGTCTTATGGGAGTTTTACTTTAGAAAAGCATGTTATTCCTTTGTTAGAGTACTTTTATCGTCCCCAGCAACCTTACGCCTACTTTCAAGCCTGTCTGGACCTTCTCCTAACCTTATAATGCGCAAAATTGTATTCCCAACTTTGCAAGTAAATGAAACCATAAGTATCAAAACAGCCAAAAAATCAATATTTTCAGATTTCAATAAAAATTGGACAAATGTAAGTTTTTACTCTGATTTTGAGTTTTAAAAGTTTTTATGTGGAAATTCACTTCCCTCACGTCAGCGTGCTGCGTGCGAACTCGTTTTATATGTATTTTGAAGTAGTTTTATCACCCCCAATATCCCAATACCAACTTTTGATTCTGATGACCTCCTCCTGACCTTATAATGTAAAACATTGCCATCCTAATGATGCATTTAAATGGAACCAGGAACATCAGAAAAGCCAACAAATTAAATTTGTCCATTTTCCAAAAAAGGCACTAGTTTTTATTTAAACCTTTTATTTGATTTTTTTATGTTTTAATTCGGAAATTCCCTTCCCTTATGTCAGCGTGCTGTGTGCGAACTTATTTAGATTTAGTTCCTCTTCTTTGATTAAAATTTATTGTTGAAGATGGTGCGTTTAAGTTATTTGAAAAATGATTGCAGACATTTTCCATCAAGGATTAGTAAAAAGAAAGTTTCGGGATATGGAATCTGATATTGTCTTCTGGTGGAAAGAATACCTAGAACATAACAAAATTAGTGGCACAATCCAGGCAAAGCTGGAAAAATCACAGAAAAGCTAAAACAGAGAAGTTTATCAGCAGTCAGAAGTAAACACACAAGTCACACAGAACAGATCAAACACACAAACAAAACTAGTACACAAGACTTTTTGTTATGTTCTAGGTATTCTGTCCATATGAAGACTAGATCAGATTCCAGATCCCGAAATGTTGTGAAACTTTGTTTTTAATAATCGGTGATGAAAAATGTCCGCAATAATTTCTCGACTAACATAGTTCCTCTTGGCAGTTTAGCAACTTCCAAAAGTGCAATGAGTAGTCAGAAACTCAATATATATGAACTAGGGGTATGCGAGTAGTAAGCATTTTTTGAGTAGTAACCATTTTTTTAATAGAGTTGAGTCGTTCCAATTATTTTGGAGTCTCGAGGATTTTCGAGCGACTATTTGCCATCAGTTGGTAGTTTAAAATAATGTAATGGGATTTGGATAACACCCTAGATTTGATAATCTAAACATGGTTTCTAACTATTACATGAGTAGCAATACTCAGTTTTGGCCAGTACAATCAAACTGGATTATGTATTGACAAACAAAACACAGTTTGACATTCATTTCCGGCCAATAAAACAGGGTCTGGTTGTCATTTGGCCTACATCACCTGGTCCATACACTGCTTATAATAATTATTAGATGACGAAATCGTTAGTTACGGCCGATATTAAGAGGCCCGGTCGCCACTTTTGCCGATATTATGTATACCGTTGTCACTTTCAGCCTTTATTGTGTGATTTAGTTGTGGTTTTTGGCCGATATTATGTTTTCCGTCGTCATTTACGGCCGATATTACTCAGTCCGATCGTCATTTTCGGCCGATTTCATGTGATGCGATCGCCTTTTGCGGTCGTTACTACGCCTCTTGGCTGGTCGCAATCGTTAGTGATTGTCCGGAAATCGGCGGGGAATACCCGCTCGAACTTTAGAGTATTTCTCAAAACTTCAAGTCGAATTCGAGTATTAAAATACTCAGCCGAAAATTTGAAGCCGAAGTTTCGAGTAATCGCACACCCCTAATATGAACTTACAGAATGTTAAGTATGTGAGCCTAATATAATACTTGGCTCCCAGGTAATTGTATATTATTCATGTAAATACACCATGAAAATTACGTTAATAAAGATAAAAGAGGTAAATTACGAAGATTCATGTAGTGTTGTTAGTTTATAGACTGCATAGTGAAAAATAAGTCAAACATAGCAGTGACCAAATAACTCAAAATCTATCTTTGATATTTCATTTATATTCTCCCTAAAACGCGAATCAAGATTTAAATTGCAAAAATCTTGATTCGCGTTTTAAGGAGAATATAAATGAAATATCAAAGATATATTTTGAGTTATTTGGTCACTGATATGTTTGACTTATTTTTCACTATGCAGTCTATAAACTAACAACACTACATGAATCTTAGTAATTTACCTCTTTTATCATTATTAACGTAAATTGTTTGTTCACAAGTACATGTGTACTTTCCGTTGCTCAGGGCCAAACCCCAAGATAGAGAGGATAGAGATGGACGGCAGCAATAGGCTGAGCATCGTGACGGAGTCAGTGTTCTGGCCAAACGGGCTGACCATTGACTACACGGCCGACCGCATATACTGGGCCGACGCCAAGCACCACGTCATCGAGAGTGCCAAGCTTGACGGCTTTGACCGACGCAAGGTACAACCAACTGTGACCCCCTTAGTCATAATCTTAAACTTTAAAACGAGCAAGGTCTCTGTTTGTCTGAAAAATTGATCTTGGAATCCAGCAAAAAGATTTTCCGTAAACTTTGGGATTGAGGGTTTATGGACCTAAAAAATAGATTAAGTCCCTAGGAAAACTCAAATTTTGTAAAAAAAACTCATTCAGAAATTAGAAATTTTAACTATGTTCGGCTATGTTAAACTACGTATTTGGCTTAGCTATGTTAAATATCTAGAATAAAGGCACAAATATGTCACAAATTTTGAAATATCCACAGTAATTTTATTTTGTGGATTGAGGACAAATAAACATGAATTAAAAGCGTTTATTTGCTGAAATTCTTTGGCCACAACAATTTGCTGCACATATGACTCAAATGCATCTGTTCAGCCATGCAATTCAACAGGTTAGCAAAAATAAATTTCCGAACAGCTTGATATAAGAGCTAAGCAATTAAATAACATGCTTAAAGGGGAACTTATTTTACAATCTATTGGTTCAATATTACACCCTTGGGATGATTATTTACACCCATACATCAACTTAAATAGGTAGTTTTTTAAGTGCACAAAGTAAATTACAATAAATGATTTTCATCAAGCTGCTAAGCTTATTCTTCTATACACTGGTTACACCACGATTACACAGTTGTAGTTCTCCACTACTAATTACACCACACTGACACAGTTGCAGTTCTCCACTACACTCGTTACACTACACTGACACAGTTGCAGTTTTCCACTACTAGTTACACCACACTGACACAGTTGCAGTACTCCACTACACTCGTTACACCACACTGACTAGTTTTAGTACTCCACTACGCCCATTTCACCACGATTACACAGTTGTAGTTCTCCACTACTAATTACGCCATACTGATACAGTTGAAGTTCTCCGCTACACTTGCTACACCAAACTGACACAGTTGTAGTTCTCCACTACACTCATTAAACCACACTGACACAGTTGTATTTCTTCACTATACTTGTTACACCACACTGACACAGTTGTAGCTCTCCACTACACTCATTATACCACACTGACACAGTTGTAGTTCTCCACTACCCATTGCATCACAGTGACAAAGTTGATGTACTCCAGTACACTTGATACATCACACTGACACAGTTTTAGTTCTCAGCTACACTCATTACACCACACTGACACAGTTGTTTTTCACTACACTTGTTCCTGACACAGTTGTTCCGCTGCTGCAGGTGGTGACCAAAGGTTTACCGCATCCGTTCGCGCTGACACTGTTCGAGGACTCCATCTACTGGACGGACTGGCACACCAAGAGCATCTCCACAGCCTCCAAGGCCTCAGGCTCTGGCTTCCGCACTATCCACTCCGGCCTGCACTTCCCCATGGACATCCACAGGTCAGTCTTGATGGCATCGTGCCATCCGGTCTAAGGGTTCTTTTAAATCTAGGTGTTATAGCTAGGTGTACCAACTTTTACTACATCCTGTTGTTATAAAACCATGCAACTTGCTAATCAAAATGTTATTTAGAGATCCCCCAACAAAAATAAAACTTGTATTGTTAGGCAATTACTGTTACACTTTGACTCAATTAACTAGTTTTCAGTGTAACAACTGCAACATTTTAAATGTATGTTTCCTATTTTGAAGTTAGTAATTATTAAAAAAAACATATTATTGAAGGTTTATACAATATGCCACTGCTCCAAAGGGTTTTCACAAAAGTAACTGGCATTTGTAGCACTTGTCATTTTAAGTCAAAATAACCTCAGTAGCACCAACCTCAACTAGAATATTCTGTTGCTAACAAGGCTGTTTCTATAGTTTCCTTGAATGTCTTACTATGGAGGTTCTAAGTACTGTCATTTATATATTGTTACAGGCAACTGTGAAAATAAAATTTCCATTAATTAATTCATGTAATCAAATTCTTTCTGCTTTTTAACTAAAATGTTTATTAAATAACTTGTGCAGTTTGCATACGGATAAATTGTATAAACTATTTCTGTTTGACTCTTTAATTGGTACTCTCTCTCTAGACCATTTATTTTTCTTAGCTGTTTTCTCTCTTGAACAAAATTAAGTTATCAACAAGAAACAAACAACCTCATTTTGTTTTTTAAATAATTCCATACCATACCTTGAGGGTTATACTAACTATAAATTCGCGGTGTGCGAGTAGTAATTTTTTTAATCGAGTCGAGTAGTGCCAGTTATTTTCGAGTTTCGAGTATTTTCGAGCGAGTATTTGCCATCAGTTGATAGTGTAAAATAGTGTAATGGGATTTGGATACCACCCTAGGTTTGATAATCTAAACTTGGTTTCTAAGTAATACATGAGTAGCAATACAAAGTTTTGGCCAGTACAATCAAACTGGATTACGTATTGACAAACAAAACACGGTTTGACATTCGTTTCCAGTTTCCAGCCGATAAAACACATGGTCCGGTAGTCATTTGGCCAATATCACCTGGTCCTGACATAGTTTTTAATCAAAATTAGATTACAAAATTGTTAGTTACGGCTGATATTAAGTGGCACGGTTGTTACTTTTGCCGATATTATGTTTTCCGTCATCATTTACAGCCGATTTTACGACATGCGATCGCCTTCTGCTGCCGTTAATACTCGCCTTCTGCAGCCGTTAATACTCGTTTTGCCAGTCGCAATCGTTAGCGATCATCATTTTCGGCCGATTTTACTTGATGCGATCGCCTTTTGCGGCTGTTACTACGCGTTTTGGCCGGTCGCAATCGTTAGCGATCGTCCGGAAATCAACGGGAAATACTCGCTCGAACTTTTGAGTATTTTTCAAAACTTCGAGTCGAGTTAGAGTATTAAAAAACTCGGCCGAAAACTCAAAGTTTCGAGTACTCGCAGCACACCCCTAATCTTTTTGAGACGTCTTTTCATTTTGCGAAACACATGGTGGGGTCCCTCTCCTGCTCAAGCTGGATATTTTGTTGCAGGACACTATCAAGGTTTAGTTATAGCTTTCTAACATATTACTATGGCAAAAATTAATTTACAATTGGGAAACGCTGAGTTTGGAATAAGTTGTGACTGGTGTTGGTGTTGCCACAGTTACCACCCGCAGAGACAGCCCAACTACACCAACCACTGTGGGGATGACAACGGAGGCTGCTCCCACCTGTGTCTGCCCAACGCCAACAGCTTCCAGTGCGCCTGCCCCCTCGGGCTCAAGCTGATCAACAACAAGTAAGAACAACTCTGTTCAGTTAACCCATTCACATCCTCTGATTTATTTACTAAAATATCCCTTTATCACTGGAAAACTTTTAAATTTTAGACTGTTGTTTTACAATTGTTTTTAGTATTTTATAGCTGAAAATGCATATTATTTAATTTATTTATATGTATTTGTGTATTTTATGTGTTTATGTATATAAGGGTATTTTTACACATTTATATATTTTTCACAAAAAATCTTTACACACCTGCATATTAAAAAAAAAAAACTTCTTTGGAAAAATTTAAAAATATTATATTTATATATATAGCCTACTGAGATGTTCAGTTCACTTAATAGGGCTACTTTAATAAAAGGGTACTCAGGTATTTAAAATCTATTTACAAATATATGTATATATATATATATATATATATACATATAAATTTGCATAAATAGTACACTTCCTGTAAAAATCTATGTAACAAAAATTCAACTTTATAACAATAAAAATACCTAAATAAATGTAGAAATATATTTAGACAGTACATATACTGTCTAAACTATTTTTTTACACTTGACAATAACAACACATAAATTTCACTTCTCCAGTGCTTTTAATATCTTCACTGGCAGATAGAGACAGTTCGTTGAGGATTTAGAATTAATATTCATTTATGCTGTTATAAATGCCTTTTTTATTTATATGAAGTATATCGAAGTTAACAAAACTAAACTTGTTCTTAATCACCCTGTCATAATATAACATTAAATTTCTATTTTTTTCTAAAAATGCCGCCTTCAAATAATTACATAATTATTACTGCTTCCCCTTTTATTAATACAATATGTTATCAAATTTGGATCAGGTGGGACATAGATAGGGACTAGTTGATCTGGAGCTCATTCCCCATACTCTTGAACCCTTTAACATAAAAAAAGCGCAATCCACGCTATAGAAATTGCTTCAAAATCTTTACTCAATTATAGTTATTGACAACATTATTTCCCCCAAGTTTTACTGCATTTTACTTTTACTGTACAAAATACTCGGTTGCCAGACTCAAATTATTATGAAATAAATTTAAATTGTTTCAAGTTATTCTTAAAATTCACCTGAAAAGACATGACATTATTTATACACTTCTGCTACTATAATTTAAACAAAGTATTGAAAATACCTTCAAAAAGGATGAATGTCACAAGACCAGTGATTCAGCCGACGACGAAGTCCCGCAACCAGAAGCTCACCAACGCTGCCTTCTGAATGAGGAGTCCTGTCCTGGTAGGGTTACCCCCTCTTGTTGTCTTATTACTTAATCCTGTCCTATTCTGGTTTTAGTAAGATATAATGATGCCTAATGCTACTATTTACTGTCCTGTATATACTGGCATAATGAGTCATGGCTTGGCTTACCGAGTTTTACTTCAGCTTTTAAAATGTTGGCAAAATTAAATTAAACATATTTAATAAAAGAACTAAATTAATGTACCAAATAGCATTTACGGTACAGAGGATCAAGCATTCTGGCAGGAACAATCGCAACACATGATTTTAAGCTGGAATGGAGTGTGCGCGGGAAGTCGGTTACCGGCTGCAGGTGTTCGCAACCCTCGGAAGTACCAGTACATCACCTGTGATACTGTATGTCACGCACTTGACGTACTCATACGTCATTCGATGCAAATGGGTTAATGGAAGTTTGTAAATTTCCTGAACTAAATTTTGTAGTTGTTAGAAGGGAGGTAGCCCAGTGGTAACGCTTGCCTCATATTCACGGACTCACGTCCAAGTCCCGGACTGGCTGACTGAGTTGGGTTTCTCATTTCACCTAGACAAATTCTGGAAATGGCTCCAAGGGCACCATTCCGGTGCCCGAGGACTGTATAGTCCTACCTCACTTGTTAGAGTAGTCACAAAAAAAATTGTAATTTAATAAAATGAAATGATCACAATTCTTTTTAGTTATCTATCTTTTCTTTCTAGTCTTCCTAGATAAACATAATAGGACACGTGGCCTATTACATAATAGATTACATAAACATAATAGATCGTCTTTTGCGGCCGTTATACGTGATTTGGCAGGTCCGGGGTTTGGTGGAAACTAATCGTTCAAACTTTCAAAAAATTGAGATGAGTAATGAAATACTTGGCGGAAATACTCAAATTTTTGAGTGCTTGCACACCCGTAATGGAATTTTGGTAAAACAAACCTCCTGACGTTTCAGGCGGACGTGTGACTCTACGCCGGACCAGCTGATGATCTTCGCCCGCAAGAAGGACCTGCGCCTGCGCCGGCTGGACACGCGGGACCAGAGCTACGACACGGTGCTGCCGGTGGACGGCGTCAAGTCGGCGGTGGCGGTGGCGTGGGACTCCAACAGCGACTGCATCTACTGGAGCGACGTGGAGGCCGACCTCATCTCACGCGCGTTCCTCAACGGCAGCCGCCAGCAGGCCATCGTCACCAACAACCTGGGTAGGCGATGCAGAATAAAACGTTAACCCGAGTTTTAGTGGCATACACGCAGTAAACATTAGTGAAAAGTAGCAAACTCAGTGTTGACCATATGCAACTCACGTGTTAACCAATCCCATCAACTTCCAAACAAGCCTGCCACCGTTTATTTTACTTGGGCCCTCTCACAACATTGCCACAGATCAAATAAGTCATTGAGAGTTGCACGACTGGTCAGTTTTGGTCGTGAGCATGAATCGAACCCGCAAATTTCGTGAGAACACTTGGCCAAGGTGTTTCCAATGATGCTCATTGACAGGAGAAGGCCTGAACAGAGGGACACACCTGATATGTAATCAATAACAAACACGACTAAGCAAGGAGTCAGACCATCCAAGGTCGGATCAGTGGGGTTCTACTGTACGCAACTTTTAGAACATATTTTGAGAATGTGTAAGACACAATTTTGTCTAAAGGTATCTTATTGTTATATGCAAAATGTGGACTATGTTGAGAACAAATACCCCCGTAGCAGCAAACCTGCGTACTCAGCGAATTTCCAATGCATATATATGTATCTTAATACCACATAAAGCCACATACCAAGTTTCATCAATATACATTCATAAATAAACTAATTATAACATTTTAATTATTCTCCATGAGAATAACATGGCGGCTGAGTATGCAGGGTTGCTGAAGCAAGGAACACAACAAATGGGGTTTTATACAAATATCAGTATAACTCAAGAAAGTGAAGCCACATACCAAATTTTATTAATTTATGTTCATAATTAAGGGAGATAACACGTTACTTATTCTCCATAAGAATAACATGGGAGCTGAGTACGCAGTTTTGCTGCTACGGGAACTATCGGCCAAAAAAGTTTTATAGTGAAAATATCAATAGACCACAACGATATGAAGCAATATACCAAGTTTCATCAGGATAAGTTAATAAATAAGCGAGATTTACAATTCGTCTTATTCTCCATATATATATATATATATATATATATATATATATATATATATATATATATATATATATACAGTAGAACTCCAATTATCCGAATTAATTGGGGATCGGGCCAATTCGGATATGCAGAAATTCGGATAATCAGGTATACCTCGGGAATTAAGCAAAAAACATCACCATACATAAAAAATCAGAACTTTATCGACAAAGTTATTATAAATGTAGTGAACAGAAAGTGAGCGAACTGTATCAAGAATATACGTCATAAAAATTAAATTATAGGAGTTAAATTGAATACAGTTTAATACAGTTGTTCTTTTCAATAGGCCTACATACTGTACGTATTTCACTGTTCAATGTTGGTTATTTCACTTGAACATCTCGAGCAAAGTGAGTTTATCACTTAGCGAAAGGACAACACGTTTAATTTTTGTACTCATTTCGAACGATAATCTCGGTGAAAGAACAGTAGCGACTGATGATGAGCAGGGCGGGAAGGGGGTATGACTCATTGTTCCCTGCGAAAATATCGTCCGGAAGGTAACAGCGCAGGCTTTTATTTTAGCGCTCACGGCGCATTATCGCTACACGCGCTCCCGCTGTTATTTTCTTGATTTTTATATTTCTATTATTTCACTCAAAATCGATTCGGATAATTGGATATTCGGATAATTGGGGTTCGGATAATTGGATTTCTACTGTATACAGTTTTGAACAGATTGTTTTTTTGGCATCTGGGGACCTCAAAACGAAAAGTTATCATGATCCCGGGCCTACGCCTTACCATGCCGTCTACGGTAATAGCTTCTTCCCGATAGGGTAAATTCGCTAAAATCAATCATGATATCTTAACATAACACAATTACTAATACGATTTTTTAAATATCCAGAAAATAAATACCAGGTACCTTCTGTGGCTTCCAAATTGGCCAAGATAGACGTTGGAATTGACATATAACGCCAGATTCACCCAGGACATCCCATTGAAGATAGATTGGGCAAGGGTTAGGTTAGGTGGAGTTAAAATGTGTACACAGTGATTAATAATCAAGTGTTTTCAGAATCGCCGAGTGGCCTGGCTGTGGACTGGGTCACGGACAAGTTGTACTGGACGGATGCGGGCACTCGACACATCGAGGTGGCAACACTCAACGGATCCCTCCGAGCTCTGCTGATCTACGACGGACTCGACAAACCTCGGGACATCTGCGTCAACCCTGCAGGTCAGTCGCGTCCGTAAAAACTGTTACGATGAGCTCTAAATTGATACATTTCCCCCCCCTGCTTATTAGTGGGAGTAGGAAAGTGAGTTGGGCCCCAGCCAATAATAAGGCTCCAAGCTGTCACTGCTATATCATAATGCTATGTTATCTGCTGTCTTCTGCTGCTGTTCATTTTGCCATAGAAAAATATCACTTGGCTGTTATGCCGTCCGGCTGGAGTGCAGTTTGGCAATGCAGCACGTCTACTATTGGCTGGTCTCGGTCAATTGCCCTGTAAACCACGTCCTTAACTGTCTTCACTCCTGCACACAGGAATAGTGTGAGGAGAGTCTTGTTTCCTTCAAAATTTTAAAATTTAAGTTATTGAGTTTGAAACTCATTAAAGTGGTTTTTGAGGTGTTGTCTGTCCGACTGCCTTGCCTGTTTGGGTGTTTTCAGATTGAGAAATCACTCCAATGGTCCGATTTTTATTTAATTTAGTGTGCAGATACAAATTGACTGTATCTCCAGGTTTTTAATTTTTTTAAATTGATTTTGAAAGGTCAATAGTCTTAAAAAACCTGCAAGAAAAACTAGGCAAATGAAAAATTCTTAAAATCAGCTCATTGATTTTGTTTAAAATTTGGTGTATGTTTAATGTTTTAGGTCCCTAAAAAAATAAAAATGACAACCCATTTCCCTGAAAATTCAGGGCCAGAAATTGTAGGACTAAACCATTGTCTTTAAAAAAATGTATCCATTAGCATTAAAAAAGACAAAAATATAAATTTTTTAACTTGAATTGTCATTATGACAAACAGTTGCAGATGAAATAACAATTTTGATTTGTTGTTAAACACAATACGTTGTTCGCCAGTAAAACAGAATATGGTTTAAATTAGAGCTGTGGATTTTCTCACCACCTTTCATTTCAGTATGTGGTTACTGACATTATGTGTAGACGTTCTGACAATCGTTCCCTTGTGCCAGGCGGCTACATGTATTGGAGCGACTGGGGTCAGGTAGCCAAGATAGAGCGTGCTGGGATGGACGGCTCGGGGCGCTCGGTGTTTGTCAGTGACAACCTGAAGTTCCCCAACGGGCTGGCCATCGACCATGAGCAGGGCCGGATATACTGGGCCGACGGCGGCACCAAGAAGATCGAGTACTGCAATCTGGACGGCTCAAACCGCCAGCCTCTCATTGGTAACATATGAATATATATGGTAACAAACCAATAAAATCATTTTTCGTCATACTGCTTCAAAAACAGCTGTTCTCAACACATGCATTGAGATGCTAAAGTTGTTCTTTTTATTCCTCGGATAAAAAAGTATTGTTTTTCGTCCTAGGACAAAAAACATAATTTGATGATAACATTTGATATTGATATTGATATTGATACAGACCCCTGGGCGAACCCAGCTACTGTATCATGGGAAAGGGAGGTGCTTTGCTGGTTGAAACCTAGAAGCTTCAAACACCTTGGGGATAGGAAGGGGGGTTATACCTGAAATAATTGAAAATTATATTACAATTTTTATATTACAAGCAGCAAGTTTTATACATTTGAACCTTGATAAATTTTCCTTCAGAAGACAAATTCATAATTATAACACGAGAAATATCAACCATATAGACTTGCCACATCCAAATTCAACATTCGGACAAAGATGCTCAGACTACATATCAATCAAAATTTACAACAAAACTCCTTCAGAAATAAAATCTTTAAATAACATAAGACAACTCAAAAATAAATTAAAGCAATACCTTATCGTTAAATGTCCATACAAAATTGGAAGATTTTTTTAAATGAAAGCAACAATGAAAATATAATATAAATTTAAAACCAAAATGTTGTGTTTCAAGATTTGATGAAGATTATTTTGTATGATTCAAGGATTTAAATAATCAAAATTCTCTCAGATATTATTAGCATTACATACTCTGTTAATGTAATTTAGTCTTAACCCTAATTTAATTATGGCAATTAGGATACTTACCAATAAAGAATTAAAGAAATCAATTGTTACCGTTCATTACCTAATTGCTAGGGGTGTGCAAGTACTCGAAACTTCGAGTTTTCGGCCGAGTATTTTAATACTCGAACTCGACTTGAAGTTTTGAAAACTACTCGAAAGTTCGGGCGAGTATTTTTCGCAGATTCCCGAACGATCGCTAACGATTGCGAGTGGCCAAAACGCGTAGTAACGGCCGCAAAAGGCGATCGCATCACGTAAAATAGGCCGAAAATGACTACCGCGAACGATTGCGACCGGTCATAACGCGTAGTAACGGCCGGATAAGGCGATCGCATCACGTAAAATCGGCCGGAAATGACGATCAGACCGTGCAATTTCGGCTGCAAAAGGCAATCGCATCACGTAAAATCGGCCGAAAATGACGACCGCAAACGTCTGTGACCGACCAAAACGCCTAGTAACGGTTGCAAAAGGCGATCGCATCACGTAAAATAGGCCGAAAATGACGACCGCGAACGATTGCGACCGGCCAAAACGCGTAGTAACGGCCGTAAAAGGCAATCGTATCACTTAAATTCGGCCGAAAATGACGATCGGATCGCGCAATTTCGGCCGTGACTTAACGATTTCGTCATTTAATATTGATTATAAGCGATGTCTGGACCAGGTGAAATTGGCCAAATGACAACAGGGCCCTGTTTCATCGGCCGGAAACGAATATCAAACCTTGTTTTGTTAGTCAATACGTAATCCAGTTTGATTGTACTGGCCAAAACTTTGTATTGCTACTCATGTATTAGTTAGAAACCATGTTTAGATTATCAAATCTACAGTGGTATCCAAATCCCATTACACTATTTTAAACTACTAATTAATGGCAAATACTCGCTCGAAAATACTCGAAACTCGAAAATAATTGGCACTACTCGACTCGATTAAAAAAATCACTACTCGCACACCCCTACTAATTGCATTACATTACCTGATGCTAGCTCCACACCGTCCACACACTCCTGGAATGGAGGAACTTTTGGGGTTCTCACCTGGGTTACAAGATTGATCCCTCCACCGTTTCCCTTTCTTAACCTAATTATACTTAGCGTTGTAAGAAACCAGGGGGTCTCTCGATTTATTTTTAACCAATGTTCCTCCTTCCATTTGGCTCGTGGTCAGCACGGAACTCCATCATCGACGGAGGCGGTACATGAAGCAGACAAAAAATCATTATACTTTTTATTTGACGCCGCATTGGCTAGACACCTGGCGCGGTGCAATGGTGCCATCCCATCCCCGGGTGAGTGCGCCACTACTCGGACCCTGCGGAGTGGGGACGACATAATTTGATGATGACACTTGAAAAAAACTTACAAATCTGTTAAATAAGTATTACATATAAATTTACCAATAGTATTTTAATATTTTACTGTCATCGTATTAGTATGGGGTGTGGTGTGATTGTAGAACATTCACGTAAAAATACATGTATATAAAATAAAAAAGTGTAATATTTTTGACGTAATTAATGCAAATTTCTTCTTTATATAATTGATAAAAAAATCATACTAGTTCAGAAAAGTAGTGTAAATATCTGCTGAATTTCATAAGACATATTTTATGTTACATAGTACCCCTAAAAAATAAGTTGTTCTTTTAACTGTAAAGAGTATTTTTACTTTCTCCCCCTTATACATAGTACATAGTATATGGAGAAAGTATTGTTTTCGTCAAAATTTTCGAATTTGAGTTGTTAGTGGAAATATTCGTTTTGGTGCTCCCTGAACCCAAAAAAGTGATTTTTACGTGATGTATATATGTGTGTCTGGCTGTCTGTCTGTATGGATGTGTACAGAGCTAGAGCCCTAACCAATGGTCCGATTTTTATGAAATTGGATATGTAGGTACTAATCCACAATATCTCCAGGCCTTTATTTTTATTTTTTGGGAATTTTTTATTTTTAAGGGTAATTATCCCCCAAAAACCGCCAAAAAACATGAAAAATCTACATCTCTCAAAAACAGCTCCAACGATTTTGATTAAACTTTAGTCGTTTGCAGAACTTCAGTTTTCCAACAAAATGACACCACCCGCATTTCTGTAAAAATTCGGGTTATAAATTACAAGACTTAAAATATCAAAAATTCAGTTTTCGGATTTTTTATAAAAAGACATAAATATAAAAAAATATTACTATTCACCATTAAAAAGAGCTCAAAAACTATATAATTTAGTATTTTGAATTACTATTCTACGATTACTGGTTGGGGAGAAAATTGAAATTTTCATTTTGCGGTAAACACAGTACATTGTCCAATGTTATTCTTATGGGGAATACAGAAATTACTATTTCTCTCTTATTTATTGATCAGTTTCGTTCAAACTTGATATGCTTGTCAAGTTAGCATTGACCAACAGAGGAAATTCGAAATAAGTTGCCCCTTAATAACCCTGAGGGGGGAATAGGGGGCATTTCCCCTCTTAAAACCACGTGTGTAGCGATGGATTCAATAGTGACTCCTAAACAGGGATTTGGGTGGATATTTTTGAAAACAACTTGTTTACAAGATTCTCTGAACATTCGACCGTGCTTTGTATTGTATAATTAGTAAATTACAAGTTTTTTATTTATTAAAGTTGGGCTAAAAGGGAGAAAGTATGTGTCAGTTTTCTGATGCCGTTTATTTTGAATTTTTAACCAAAATTTATAATTTTTGTAGAAGTTAAAGTATAAAACTGTTTGTCAAACTATGCTGTAGCAAGACAATACTTTCTAAAAATATTTTTCACTAAAATTTAAATTTAATACTTGTTGACAAACTATACTGTAGCGACACAATACCCTCTAAAAATATTTGTCAACTGTGCTCATTCAGGAACTTTTGGTTCTTTCAACATTTTCCTCTTGATGTTGTATTTTGGTTTTTAACATCTCAATTTTTCCTAACAGAGACAGACCTTCCGCATCCGTTTGGACTCACTCTCTACAAAGATAAGATCTACTGGACGGACATGGTTGCAGCGAGCATTCAGGTGGCCAATAAAGAGACGGGGAAACATCGCAACACACTCAGGCAAGACAATCAATAACTCTACTGTCACTGTAGGATTTGTTGAAGGACAATATGCAATTGGTTGAGCTGAACCATTTTTGACCATATATTTAATGTTTGTCTCGCACTATCGTATGTTCAGCTGTGTTGGCCACAGCTATTTTCAAATCAGCTGGGATTGATTTAGTAGTGAGGTTGTTCAAAGCTCAGAAGAGCAATGGCCAATGCACATTTACTGTTTTTTACTTTCTTCCCATTATACATAGTATATGGAGAAAGTAATTTTTTCGTCAAAATTTTCGAATTTGAGTTGTTAGTGGAAATATTGGTTTTGGTGCTCCCTGAATCCAAAAAAGTGATTTTTACGTGATATCTGTCTGTTTGTCTGTCTGTCTGTCTGTATGGATGTGCACAGAGTTAGAGCCCTAACCAATGGTCCGATTTTGATGAAATTTGGTATGTAGGTACTAATTCACGACATCTCCAGGCGTTTTTTTAATTTTTGATTTTAAAGGGCAATTATCCCCCAAAAACCGCCAAAAAACATTAAAAATCAAAATTTCTCAAAAACGGCTCCAACGATTTTAATTCAACTTTAGTCATTTGTAGATCTTTAGTTTTCCAATAAAATGACACCACTAACATTTCTGTAAAAATTCAGGTTCAGCAATTACAGGACTTAAAACATCAAAAATTCAGTTGTTTGGATTTTTCATTAAAAAAAAACATAAATATAAAAAATATTACTATTCACCATTACAAAGAGCTCAAAAACTAAATAATTTAGTGTTTTGAATTACTATTATACGAATGCTGGTTGCAGAGAAAATTTAAATTTTCATTTTGCGGTAAACGCAGTACGTTGTCCAATCTTATCCTTGTGGGGAATACAAAACTTACTATTTCCCTCTTATTTACTGATCAATTTCGTTCAAACTTGATATGCTTGTCAAGTTAGCATTGACCAACAGAGGAAATTCAAAATATGTTGCCCCTTAATAACCCGGGGGGGATAGGGGGCATTTCCCCTCTTAAAACCAAGTGTGTAGCATAGGATTCTGTAGTGCCTTCAAAACAGGGATTTGGGTGGATGTTTTTGAAAACAACTTGTTTACAAGATTTTCTGTACATTCGACTGTGCTTTCTATTTTATATTTAGTAAATAAAAAATAATTTATTCATTAAAGTTGGGCTAAAAGGGAGAAAGTAGTTTCAGTTTCCTGATACCGTTTATTTTAGAGATGTGCGAGTACTCGAAATTTCGAGTTCGAGCTGAGTTCGGCTCTGAAACTCGAGGTTTTACTGAAACTCAAAGGTTTCGAGCGAGTTTACTCCCGCCGTTTACCCGCGCTACCGCGGGTCGTCCGCGGCCGCGCGTCGTCCGCGGCCGCGTGTCGTCTGTAAATTTAAATTGAGTGTCAACGCATTTGAGGTGTTGAGAGTTAGTTGTGATGTGAATTTTAGTGTTTTATTAATAAATAAGTAAGTTGTGGCTTATAAATTTGTGTTAGCCTACTCTTTACACCAAAAAGGAAGATTTACCAGGACCTTCAGATTGAGTTGTATGAACACTGCCTGTATAGTCATAGTCCATTTTTAGCTTAACCTAACTTTGTAAAAAATAGTAAAATATCAAAAACAAATCTGTAATGAAATCTAATAGGTAAGCATAAGAAGTTTGTGCTTGTTTTTTGTTCCATAGTAATTGAAATTGTGTCAGAAGAGACCCAACAAAATTCCATCCATTAATTTTAGGCTCAACTATATTGTCCTTTGAGCTGATTTTAAAGACAAGTGATTTTTGTAGGCTTTGTTTAAGTTTCATTAATGATTTTATAAATAATTCTTAATATTTTGAAACTCTATTTAAGACATGGCTTCAATTTTATCAATTGATTTGCCGGGCACTTTCAAACGTAGTATCTTCATGTTTTTATTAACTGATTGTTCTTATAGGACTATTAGTGTTAAAATTAATGCTAAGATATGTTAGTAAATACATTTTGTGTGGTAAGTAAGTAGGTAGTAATGCTTTACCATGTAACAGGCCTTTTAAATATTAACATAAAGTTTATTTTAACTTTTAGGCCTAAATGTAATTTTATTTCCTCCATTCGTAGAAAGATGTAGCTTAGGCCTAAACATAATATACAATAAAACGTAGGATAAATAAAAAATAGGAAATAAAATAAAAAACTTAAATTATTTTTTAATGAAACTGTTAATTAATACCATATAGGTTATAAAAACCTTAATACCAAAATATTAAAAGTATTTGACCTTCATGGCAAAATGTTAGGCAATAACTTTGGTATGATTTATTTTTAGATAAATGTACTTATCTTTTTCCAATGAAGCAGGAATCCATTTATTTGACTTACTATTGTTATTTTCAGGGCATACCCAGATAGCAAGGAAAGTTTGCAGAACATTTGCAAAACATTTTCAACCGCAAATCAAAATGTTTGCAGAAAATATGCATTGCAAACATGTTTGTTTGCGAAGAACTTTCCGCAAGTATGGAAGTCTACACTTGTCATATTTGCAGAAATTTTTCACTGAATGTTTGCGGAAAATTTGCATTGAATATTTATAGCAAATATGCAAGGAATGTTTGCGAAACTTTTCACTGAATGTTTGCAGAAAAGTTTCACTAAATATTTGCAGCAACTATGCAAAAACTGTTTGCAGAATGTGTTCATGATAGTTTGCTGCAGATCTGCAAAATAGGTTTGTGGCACATTTGCATTGGAATATGTGCAGCTAATATTTATCGCTAACATGTTTGTTTGTAAAATCTTTTCTGCAAATATGCAAGTCTACATTGTTCACACTTCTAGCAATTTTGCAGTGGATGTTTTCATTGAACTTACATGTTTATATGATGGATTGCAAGTTTCCTTTGTAACTACTAAATTATGAATGATGCTGCCAACCAATAATAATGCTGCAAGATTGAGTTAAAATTCATTTACACTGATTTTTGTATGACAAATAATTATAGCAACAGCCTCATACAATTGTCCTAGCCTATTGGAACTGGCTGTTTAAATTTTGATGGTTATTCAACATACAAGCAAAATTATATATTTGAGATTCAGTTAATATAGTTTATCATACTATCATATTAAACAAATTTATTGTGAATCATAGATTTAGAACAAAAGTTACCCTGAACTTTTACCAACAATACATTTCTAAACACTCCACAATTTGTTTGTAAGCATATATGATTGTTATATTTACAAAAATATTTGAAAATATTGATGTGGTGTTTTCTATAACTAGAATAAGTCAATAAAATACATTTTAAAGCATTCACACACCTACTTAACTTTACATGATTTAATCTTAATAATTAAATTGCCTTTTCCGGCAAATGAAAAATAGAAAAATTCAAAGTAAGGGAACTTTATCAAAAAAGGAAATGGTAAAATAAACATAATTTTATATTTTGAAAATTATTATTTATTTAAAATATTTTATAGGTAACTAAAGGAAAGCTACACAAAATTTGATTTCCTACTGAAGTCCGCACCATGTGACTGCTGTTTCCTTACACCTTGTTCACTGAAACGAATAAAAAAAACTTGTACAAACAAATTTACATTCTGTTAAAAAAATCTTGAGAGGGGGCTCCAGAGTCCTCTGCTTCTACCTGCTTATTCTCCTATTAGACCGATGTTAACTTTCAAAGCTCACCCGTCCTCATCCGATTATCCTAAATCAATGATGTATTGTTCATTTTAAAGAGCAAAAAAATTACATATAGGCCTAGTTCATCCATAAAACATTATTTAACATTTTAGAACTTTGTTGAATGATTATTTGTGATATAGAAATTTTGCTCCCTGAGATTTCTAGGTATTTTTTTCTCTTCAAAATGAGCCTTAAATCAACGATATCGGACTATCCATTTTGGAAGGACGGGATTTTAAAGTTAGTAATATTTGCCTTATGGGGGAAGCAGGTAGAAACATGAAAGGTTTTGTGACTGGAGCTTAAACATTAAAAGTAAGTCAGTTAACAATATTCTGAACAGTGAAGAAGCCAGGATTTTTTTTACTGATGGTAGGTGGGGTCTATCCCACGAGGAAGGTCTGGGGTACATGAAATACACCCCAGTAAAGTGGGGGGGGGGAATACCTCTATAAAAAAGTGTACTACTGGAAAACAGATTTTATGCTATTCTAGCACTTAAACAGAAGACTCAAGACTTAATAAGTTATTAAATCATTTGCATAGACCGCTAAATAGAGACAAAGGTTATCTTTTTTCTAACGTAATCATACAACAATGGAAGGGTGCGAGTGCATACAAATTACCTCCAGTGCTTCAAGTTTTTGGAAGCGCTTCAAGGTTTTTGGTTAGGCCAGTGAACTGTTACCTGCTCAGTGGCAGGAAATCCCCCAAAAAAAACCAAAATCGGTGTTCACTGTCATACTTTCCTACCTCAATCCTCGAAGGAAAATTATCAGTGTAACAACGGCAGAATAATACTAACACAACAAAAACCAGCCCTAAATTATGAACATTGAATTTAAGTACAAACATTTATATAAACTTACTTTTGCACAATTCTCGTTTTGGACTGATTAAGGAATCCCATCACGTGTTTTTTGGTAGCCTCCTCAGTTGTCGTTGGGAACACATCATCACTGGATCTAGAAATACAAATGCAAAAGCCTGTTTAAATGTCTGGAAAGTGAATATTTTGAAAACAATATAGGCTAAGTTAAAAAGGTTTTTTTTACAAATTCTCATCCCAACTTTTTTTATAGTACACCATTGGTACTTTATTTTACAGACTTAAAAAAAATCAAATTCCGAACTTCATACTATCAATGAATTAATTGCATTTAATTTATTGCTAATGATTTTGTTATAATATTTTAGTACAAATTTAACTATTTTCAAGATTTTAACATTTATTGTATTGTGAGATAATACATTAAGAACTACCGTACAGTGTATTACAAAGAACTGGTGCTATGAACCATTTTGATGACTAATATCTACATAGGTATTTTACAGAATTCCTTCTTTTTGTTCACCCATTTCCTAAAGATAATACTTAAGCGATTTTGATGATTATTTATTTTATTTAAAAGATTTTGATGATTATTTTTTTACTTAAAAGATAATTTCAAGTTTTAAGTTATTGTCGAGCCAGAATTTCGATTTAGGTCCCAGGGCTCTGCCTCACGGGACTTCCAAGTTCCCATGTTAATCATATGGAGGAGAGTTTTATTTGGTTTATTCACATGTGTTTTTCTTGATTCAATAAACATCTGTTACAAGGATTATATCAGCAAAATATTGCGGTGGAGCAGCTCGTAGTTATAAATAATAATTACTGGTACGGTAACACTAATTATTTCTCTTGAAACATCTTTTCATGCATGCCACTACACCTAGTTACCTATAATTTTTTTTCTTCTTTTATAAATATAATCATTTGTGTCAAAATTTACTCATATGACTATCGATTAGGTAGCCTATTTATTTCTCATTATATTTACAAGGTCCTGCGGACTTCCGTAATGCTCCTTTTCCCTATCGTAATTTTCACGCGGCATCGCAGATTTTCCTGTAGGGTACACCGGAGCCTTAATTCCACCATCAGTTGTACAATTGCATGACCAACAGGTCCCTGATGTTGCGTTGAAAAAAATTAATTATAATTCAGCAGGCCCTACACGTTATTGAAGTTAAGATATAAGATTATAAATACTTTATAAAAAATTGTTAAAACATGTTAAGTTATTAAGGGGGTGCTACCATTTGACTGTAAAGACACTTGCCCGGATGACAATTTGATCAAAATTTCAAATATTAATAATTATTAATAAATAGGTAGCTGAAACCAACTTATAGGCATGAAACTTCTCCGTATTACCAGATGATCAACATTAAAAAATTAATAGTTATTAATAAAAAGAGGGCTGAAACCAAAATTGTTATTTATTTAAAATATATTATAACATTTTTATTTCCTACTGAAGTTATCGACATGACACTTGCCCAGATGACCATATTATCGAAAATTGGATGAGCTCACGAAGTGAGTGAGATAGTGAGTCTCAACTAGAACTCATTACATTTTACCGTAAAAATACCAAAATTATTACATTCAACTCTAAGTACCTACAACCTACTATAAGCGGTTATAAGTACGGTACCTACTTTTACTTAAAAAAACACGTTATTTTATATAACATGAACAAAAAATTAAAAGAAAAAAGAAAGATATAAGTTAAGGCCTACGCTATCACACATAATTAAAACAGCTAAATTATGTTGATTTAATTTTATTGTCAATAGACCAAATATAATAAACTTGTAACAGGAGGTTGAAACTACGACACATTTATTTTAAAGGGTACAGTACGATAAGCTTCCAAAACAATCGAATATAAAATATTCGCTTACCACATATGATTAAATACTATACCATATGATTGATACAGCGATAACTATATTCCCATTCGATTGTTGCTATAATTTGTAATACTCCATATCGAAGTGTTTTACTTTATAATAAGTTAACTTAATCTAGGTCAATAGTGATAAGTTAGGTTAGCTTAAATTAACCTAACCTAACCTAACCCCACAGAGCACTGTTTTTGTCATGGTTCGGATTTTTCACTATGTTTATGAGCAACTGTTACCCGCGGGCTTTTGTATTTTTGTATCAGCTCAAACAAAAATTAATCCATAAGGAATACCTACATGGGGACTTTGTCGGGGTCTCTGGCGGAGTAGGTACTAAGGTCAGATCAGGATGAAAACCATTTAGTTTTCTGCGTAAAGAATCAGTGTACAAAATTTAAACTCCCTCTAGGTAAATGGAAATTAGGAGAATTTGTGATGAGTGAGTGAGTACGGTAAGTGAGTCAGTCAGTGAGTGAGGGCTATGCCTTTTATAACTTAGGTTATAGATATTCTCATCTGCAATATCGATGTATCATATAGTGGTTGGTTGATATTTTTATAGGCTAAGTTATTTGATTTTTCGGGTGGACGCTTATCGTACTGCACCCACACTACATACGTTAGTAACAATCACCATTAATGGTGAATTCTTATATTTAACCAACAACCACTGTGTTATTAAAGCGGTTAACTTATCAATTCCACCCAAATGAAAAGGTCAAACGAATAAATAATAAAGAGAAAAAAACCTTGCTAGTTTGCGAGTTGCTATATAAGTTAAGGAAAGATTATTCCCTGGAAATATTAAGGCCTAATCAAGGACAATATCGTAAATGTTGTTGAATGAGTTAGGCCTAGTTAATCGTACTCTCTCAGCCGGAATGTTTTAAGGCTCAACACCGGAAACACTTGAATATATCTATTCCAACCCATGTACTAAGCAACTTAGGTAGGTAGTTTTAACTTTCACATTTAATACACGTTGCTGGACTACCTTTATATAGGCTTACCTAATCGTTCGTGAAGCAATCTTTTCGTCTTTGAAAAGTGATCGTTACATCATTCTAGTGAAGCAATATTCGTACAATCTTTGAGAAGTCTGCAAACATAAATGATAACAAACTTACCAATCAAGACACATTTCAGAATTTTGGGCAATATTTTTCTAGCCTTGAGGTACCCTACTAAAAACAAATTATAATTCCTCACCTTAAAAAAGCTAAATTAGGCTTATAGGCCTAACTTATGAGACAATAAGTTAATCTATAAGTTAATACACTCTAACTAATGATTAAAATCATTAGGTATTCATTAAATATGGGTTTTATAATAGTTTAAAAACAAATCAAGCCTGACAAAGTTTGCAAATATCTGACTTATTTTCGGAAGCCCGTGTCCTCTGATTTACTCTAAATAAGCATATATTCAGTAAACAAATGTTTAATTCTTTAATGTTTCATCCTTTGTTAATCAACTGCTATGGCCATAACATAACCTCCAATTCATTCATTACTTAGCAATATAGTATCAAGGTTCGTAGAGCGCTCTACGAAACTTGATACAGTATAGGTACTTAACATTTTTTAAATATAAATATTTCATTTGCAAACACACGGTGAACACAAAACTATGTTTTGACATTACAGTCCGTTAAAATTTGGACTGGCTTAGTTTCCCAGCTGTAAGTAGAAAACCAAATTTGAGTAGAAAAAAGCGTTACAAAATAACATAGCTGGGAATTCCACTTACCTTGAAACAAGATGAAAGTTACTAAAGCAGCCACTATAAAAAAAACACAACAACGATACTCAACTAAACTTTAATTTCAAAACTTCACCCATTGAAACAGTGGTTTTGTAGTCGAAGAATAGCCAGGAAAAATAAGATGGCGACGATGCACGTCAGTTAGCGCTAGCGAAGTGGCGGATTTAGTAACTTCGGAGCGCACTCGGGCAACTACGCGGCGCCTTTGGTAACTACGACGAAGTTCCGCGGAAGCAAATGTGTAACAAACTTGTTGCAAATAATACTGGAAGTATTCAAGAGCGAACGAAAAATGAACCAAACGCATATTTGCAGCACACTTTCTTGCTATCTGGGTAGTGACTAGAAAAGTATATTTTAATAACAACATTTATAAATGGAACCGTATACACTGTTTTGATCCAATTTAACTCAACCTATGTGTTGTTTTATTTGTATACTCGACTCGAACTCGAGATTCGAATCTTTTGCCATTTACTCGACTCGACTTAAAAAACCTGTACTCGCACATCTCTAGTTTATTTATTTTATCCTATACTCTAAGACAAGTGTATGGTGAAGTATATAGTGAAGTTCCAACAAGTGGTTTCTAGAAAACAGTGACTGAATTGAATAACAGCCATTGAATGAATATTGCATACAGAGGGGTCGTATCCAAATTAATCAAATGTGTATACATAAAAAATACTAATTGAAGAAATATTGAGATATAATAAATAATAACAACTGAAGTGATTCTAATAGGCAGAAAAGAGGCAATTGATTACTGCTGCTCTTAATTGTTGGGGGATTAAAACTACTCTAGGACATAAAATAGAGAGATGATTTATTAGCTTCAGTAGCTAACACTGAGACAATTTCTTGTACATTGGAATAAATATATAACATTTATCTATTGAATTTTTAACCAATGCAAACTAATCAAATATCACCGAGCATAGCTCGGTCCCCCTGATACTGATTTACATAAGTTTGCAAATGGTATGGCTTTTATGGTTGTCAGCCCTCGGACTAATAGTTAGGTTGCGTTTTGCCGCAGGTCCGGTGTCAGCGGACTGATGGACGTGCGGATCTTCCACCGCAACCGTCAGCCGCAGCCGTCCATGTGTCACGCCCACAATGGCGGCTGCTCCCACCTGTGCCTACTCGCCCCCCCGCCCCTGGGGTTCGCCTGCGCCTGCCCCATCGGCATACAGCTCCTGGTACGACAAACGATACACCTTTTGGCACTAGGAGATTTATGAATTTCCCACCCAGAAGTGCCGGGTATTTTCTCTAGGGTGTCTCAAGAGTGCCAGATAGTTGATGATTTTTAAAATTCCCTAAAAATCAATGTTGATATACTGTTAGTTAACGATTGATGCGTTGAATTTCTCAATATTTGACTCAGTTCATAAGTTACCTTTTAAATATAGGGTAGTGTGTACAAACTAGTGTGTACAAAAGGTGTTTACCTATGAAATGAATGTTCAAAAATATTGTGGTTCCTATTTTATTTTGGTTGTATGTGATTGGTTTATTGGAAAAAGCCAGCATTATGATTGCGCAATTCATTAAATTAAATAAATAAGTTAATTCCAAACATTCAGAACAATTATAAACACAGAATAGTTTCAAAAAAGTACTTTTACCATAGCATGAACAAAATCTAGAAAGTTACAATAATCAAATAAAATCTAAGTAACTTTATTCATGAAGTACATAGGTTGTACAGAATGGTGTCATTTATAAAAAATAAAATAATACATAATACTGCAATCAGTTTGAGATAGGTTTAAAGAAAGCTAAATAAAAGCTAATATAAGGTAAAACTAAAAAGTTTCACTTGCAAAAACGTTTCCAGCGAATTAAATATAAATGATGAACAACATGCGACAGACAGACATGGCAGAAAAACGGGCGACAGTGCGACATTTTCGCAGAAAGAAAGCGAGGGTTGCAGAAAGTTCGGCTACATAAAATTACTGCTGGATACAAATCAAGAATGTCTCATTAGAATTATTTCTGCAGAAAAATTATTCATTCTGCAAACAAAAACTATCGAGAACCAAATGAATTCATGTAAACGTAATAGGCTATTGTAACCCCAAAGTTGTGCAGTCTATTTTTAGAGGCAGAATACGATCCGCGAGTGTAGACAACAGTTACTTGTAGAATGAATGAGTTCTTGCTGGCTGGTAGTGAGCGTGAGCGATGTCCAATACCTATCGTATCGTTCCGAAATATTGCCATATGACAAGATGTGATACAATATTAGATGATGTATTTGGGAAGCGATATATAGCGTCCATTTCTATATCTCAAATTGCGTTGGCATATAAAAAAGATAAATCTTACTTATAATGTTTTTGAGTGCTCGTTTTGGAATCAAGACACATTATACAAGGGAAAACTGTATTATGTGAACGACACAGTATGCCAAAAACGACGCAATGTTAGTGATATCGTACACTACACAAGCCTGATTCGATTCGGCAATACAATATTTAATCGATATGATATTTAAAGAGAATCGGCGTGTTCGTAGTGCCACTGTGCAACGCTCGGATAGGTCATGTGATCGTGCGGCTCAATCAGTGACGTTAATACATTGTGTTCTGATTCTACCACTACCAACCAACCAATGATCGTTAGCAATGTGTAGCGCTATTACCTGTAGTTTGGTTAATATTGTTGTGGAGCATCAATGAGATAGTGGCCTCTTCCGGTGAGCGGGTTATTTGATCAGTTTATTTAGAAAGATTATTCTAAAAATTTCAAAACCATAACGCGAGGCGTAAACAGGCATTGTCCGTTAAATATAAGTCTGCTACGGGCAAAAATATCGTAAGATTATTTACAATTCAGGGTCCTTGGCGAAAAGACCTAAAGTATATGAAAGTCACAAAAGTAATTAAATATCCAATGTATCACTAGCAAAAACCGACCCTTTGTTAAAAATGTGGCTTTCTAAGCTACCACAACCATTTCAAGCCAGTTTCAAAAAGTAAACTAACTTAATGTCTGAAGTGGCAACATCAAAAGTTGTTAGGAGGAAACAAGAAGACCTAAATATTTTATTGCTTTGTTTTAAGTGTTAAGGAATAATCAAGTGCAATACATTTATACAACTTAGAGATGTGACTTGGGTCATTTATATATTTTTTAAAACCTACTCAAGAACTAAACAAATATTGATTGTTGGTTGTAAATAGCCAACTGTGTTTCCAAATATATTATTTATAAAATATATTTGTTTTAATACAGCACACTAAGTCTATAGACCATTATCCCTTGAATCTAGTCTAAATATTAATTTAGAAGTAGTGCTTATTTTAGACTTTGGCTATTTATACTGTACTGTACTAGCTAATTAATATCATAGGCTATTATTATTAACACTATAGTCTAATGCTATACAGTGCATTGTTGTAATTGTTGCAATTCAATTAATTTTCTTTTGGGTTGCCAAAAAGAGAATTAATTGGAGAGTTTTCCAATAACGATGGTTTATTTAAATAATTTGTTTAGTTACTAGTTTTTTACAAGTGGCTTTATATGATTTCAGTGGTTGCGGTAGGCACATGAAAAATCGCATTAGGCTTGCAGAAAGATTTGGAATTTTACATATTCCGTTGCAGAAAGAATGAAAACATTCTGCCTTGGGGATAAACTGTAAAGTTATGGTAAAGATACATACATGCCTAAACAAAAACCTCACCCATTGAATACACAGGACTATTTATTATCTTATCTTTCATCCAAGGTGGTTGGTTTTTTATGGTTTCTTATCTTTGCTCAGCTCTTGTCTTTTTCATTTGTACAAGAATAAATATTTTTAAAATGTTGATTCAATGTATTCAGTTTTTTTTCAATTAATTATAATTTTGGTTGTTCTTTGGTGAGACACTGTTATAATCACGATTTACAGCAGGTTTTTATTCCGAATCACAATGTAAAAGTAGCTGTTAACAGTCAATGAGTTAAACTGAGTAAAATATTTTTCTACTCAGTCTTTCCACTTTAAACTTGACATCATTCTATTGGTTTTCCTGAGTTTGATTGTGATTCTCTCCAGACTGACAGTAGATTATTTACAGTCTTTCCACTTTTAATTTAACGTTATTCTATTAGTTTTTATAAAGTTGATTGCGACTTCTCTCCCCAGACTGATAGCAGATTTTTCACCGAGACTTTCCACTTTAAACTTAACATTATTCTATTAGCATTTCTGAGTCTGATTGCGCTCCTCTCTCCAGACTGACGGGAAGCAGTGTGCGGCCGGGCCAACCAACTCGCTCATCTTTGCTCACCGGGAGGACATTCGTCAGATCTCGCTGGATGTTCCATACACTGTGGACGTTGTGCTGCCTCTGCCACAACTGAAGGGTGCCCATGCTGTCGACGCAGACCGCAAAACTGGTAATTTTTTATTTACTTGCGGATCACTGATCAAATAAAAATGAGAGGTTTAATTATCTCAGTAACATCAAATAGCGACCGGTTCCATCCGTTCGTAGGGGGTCGTATCAAGCCTGAAACTATTAAACTATCGCTCTGAAGAGGCCGTCAAATAATCTTTAAAACAGCAAATGAACATAAACACTCAACGGATGAACATGAAAGAAAACACAAACATTGCCACAAGAGAAATTAAAACTTATATTAGATGAATGATTTTCACCATGCTCACACAATACTTTTCAGTTTGCATTGATATGGTATGACTATAATGTACTTTATGTTTAATTCAATACCTCTTGTTGCTTAAAATTTTACCTTCTAGATAAAAAAATCTGAATTAATTTTCTGATATTCATATAAAAATTATGGAGTACAAATTAATGTAATCTGTTTGGTATTCTTTGTGAGGTAGAACTAATTGTTTCATGGTAGCTGCCACATCCTCAGGTAATCTTCAGGTGATTCACTAGGCAGGGCGTCTCACCAGCCTAATGCTTATCATCTTCTACTGCGGTTTTAGAGGTCACGGGTTCGATTCCCAAGATGTCCACTATTGTATTGGTTTGTACCGCTTTCCCAAAGCTTCATTTTGTTTGCCACCAGATCACTGATAGAAATTAACCAAGAGGTTAAATTACCTTTAACTGTCAAGTGATCCAACGTCGCTCTTGTGGGTGACCGGTTTCGATCCTGCTAGCATGCCATTTTCAAGCCAGACGTAAAATTTGTACTCATGAAGAGGTCGTCAAAAAGTCTTTAAACACAGACAAACTAACACATAACAGATGAACGAACTAACATAAAAAACAATCACGGTGCGGCAAGTGTAGGCACGGGGTGCAGGTATAGAATGTATGGCCATAAATGTTTTTTGTTTTGTATCTGTGTTTAAAGACTTTTCGAAGACCTCTTTGTGTGGAAACATTTTACGTCTGGCTTGAAAATAGCCCCATAGTTGGGTGACCCACAAGAGCGCAAGAGCGAGGTCGCCCGCAAGAGCGACGTTGGATCACTTGATTGTTAAAGGTAATTTAACCTCTTGATTAATTTCCCAGAGCGTTTAATAATCTCTCTAACAAAATGCCTCTGGTGTGGATATAAAAATAAATGTGAAAAATGGGGTGTCTGTAAGATTACATACTCTGTATGTAATCTTCATTCAATGGTATTAGTTACTGTTCTCAGGAAACCACATGTTAATACTTAAACTACTATAGTGTTACTTTGACAGTTCACTGATTGGTTATAAACAGCTGTTATGATTCTTTTACTTTGATTTTCCATTTTGAACTCCATGAGCCCAATGTTAATTTTTCAACTTTTCTTATTAGTTTTTTTTACATTATTCAATTTTTCCTGGGGATAAGACCTGTCTAGAACTTATTTTTATCCCAGAAATTAGTTATTTCCAACATTTGAATGAAATTGTTTGAGCCATTTTTGAGATTAGAGTTGTAAGCAAGCAACCAACCAATGAATATAGCAAGCAAATCTTACTCATATTAGAGTATAGGATACTGTTTACATCTTGCAGTAAGTTACAAATATTTTAATCTCAAATGTTTTCAGTTACTAAAGATATTTTCCATATTGCAGGAGAGATCTATTGGACGGACACGGAGTTGGATGTGATCCAGAAGGCGACTCGTGACGGGAGGAACGTCCAGGTGGTGGTGGGGGATGGACTGGTGGCAGCCGATGGCATCGTCGTGGACTCCACGGGCCGCAAGGTGATTGGTTGTAACCACTTACCAGACTGTTGACAGAGGAAAAAAAACAAGGGGGAAATTGTATTTATTCCCTATAAGAATAACATGGGACAACACAATGTCTATATGTTTCCATGGGACTGTGTATGTAGGTTTGCTGCTGCGGGGGTTTTTTATATGGATATTAACCCTAGCAGTGGCCAACCATTGGATTTCGATGGTTTGCTGTGTCGCCTTAGGGTGGCAGCTGTCGGAATCCGATGGTTTTGGACCAAAAATTTTGTAACGTTAAAAAAACTACTAATAATCAACTCAAAAATGATCAATATATATATATATCATTCGAAAGATCATATTCTGAACTTTAATTTTATTACATAAATGAACCCTGTAACAGCTGTATAACATTTGTCAAGACGATTATAAATTGATTGCATTTTTGGCGGTTCGCGATTCCTGCAGCCGACGCTCCGACAACGTCAAAACACAACTTTTCTAAATTACCCAGCTCGGGTAATTATTGTCGCAAGAAGTTGCAGTTGGTACTGTTGTGCTTCATTTTGGTATTGATTTTTAGAACAAAATATTGATTTGACAAATAATATATTTTTATGAAAAGATGTGTTTTTTGTTTCTTTGTGGAATGGCCGACCATCGAAACCAGATGGTTAGGAAAATAGGATTTATATGCAGTGTAAGTTATTACTAGTCAAATAATATGTCATTTTGAAGAGGAAGAAATGTAGAGGAATTTAGTTTTGCCGTTGGCAGCACTGCTTGCAGTATAATGTCAGCCAGCACGTACATATTTCGTCATATTTTTCCAGTCGTTTCCGTTTGCGCTAGGCCATCTTGGAATATATCTCGGTTCGTGTTTGCAATTTTTTATCCGTGAATTATTACTACACCCTTCATGATTTCAGAGTTTTAGTGGTAGTGAAGTTGTTGTGTGTATGGAACAGTAATCTTTATGCATTATACTATGCATAAATATTACTGAAGTGTATAGTGTTTATTAAAAGTGTTGTGTTTTGTTTATATAACAATGTTTACATTTTTACATAACAAATATAAAAAAAATAATATATCCTAGGTGTTGTACATTTTTATGTAGATAATTGAATATACTACAAAATTTTTATATTGGTTCGGGGGAAACAAATTTGAAGAAAAAGTTATATACTAAATACTGTGCAATTTATTTTTACCAAATACGGAAGAATGTCAAAACATTCTTTTATTTACAAATATTTATAAGTGATAATAATTTTTTACCATTAACTTTATGACGTTTTTAGATTCCTTACTTCATTAGCTTTACAAATATATATATATATATATATCATTATTAGTGTATGCATATATTACATAAATTTGTTACAACACAAACTAACACTGTACAGTTAATACTTTTTTCGATCTTCCGTTTATTATAATATTATGCCCATAACACTTAAACAAATTCTTTCTCCAACATGTTATAGATTTCTATGTAGGGAATTGAATTGGCTACAAAATGTATATAATGAATTTTCCATACAAAATCTGTAGAACAAATTTTACCGAGGCTGCTTTTGAAGTTTCAAACAATTTTCTAATTTTTTTATTCTATTCACCTTACTGAATAATTTACTATCCTAGATCTTTTTATTGTACTATTTCTAGATTCTCCTGTTCTTTCCGATCAAATTGAATATGAGATTGGCTATGTTTACTTCTACGGCTGAATTTATACGAATTTTCAAAAAAAGGTCTGCAAATTCACAAAATCTGCTTGGCTATTTTCCACTTACACCACTGTTAGGGTTAATAGATCACAGGCAGATATTAATAGATGAAGCCATATACCAATTTTTATCAATTTATGTTCATAAATAAGCAAGATATAAAATGTTACTTACTCTCCATAAAATAACATTTGACAACATACTAGGTTTAGCACTTTCAATATCTCAGTAGCCATGATCAAAACACAAAACTTGTTTAAGTTGAATCCAATTATGGAAACTTAACATTTTTGTTAAAGTAAAAATAATGCAATTAAATTCAAATTCACTTTATTAATTAAACTAGTATTGGCGGCTGCTATCGCGACCGCAGGAAATAATCAGCTGATTCAGGAACAAAGCTTGTAGAAATGGAAATCCACAGCTGAAAACTCTCGGCTCCGCTAATATATGCTAAAATAGTCTAAAAAAAACATAAAACTTTAAGCTACTGTAACTAAAATAAGGTTGCTTTTCAAGAAAAACAAACTAAATGTGCAGCTTCCCCGACCTCGATTACCCCTAAAAAATATCTTTTCGTAGCTTGGGAGCCATTACAGCTAGAGAAACAGCTGCGGACGGACGGACGCACGGAGCCACAGACAAATGCGAATTATAGTATTGATTGTACAATCATTCATACAATGAAACAAATGTAGAATAGCATAAATTTATCACAGTATATAAAGTCAGCTTAGTAAGTATTTTCAGTAAACTCGTGAAATGAGTACAAAGCTTTTCCTGTTAAAAAATTTTGAATGTTTCTTGAATATTAAATAATTTAATTATTGTCCTTTATCAAAAGAAGATCCTTTGGGACATAATTATGAATTTTACTCTTGCAGGACATGGTTTTTTATAGTGTAATTCTGTTAAATGTTTTTGGATTGCCACGTGACTTCTGTTTCTTGATCCATTATTATGACTTGACTCTAATCTCGGTAACCTGTCACCATTGCATCTTAAAACATAACTGTTCAAAGTATATACAGGCCATAAATTGTTAATATTCATAATCTGGAGTAAACTTATTTTATTTAATCCCAGTTAGTAAAATTCATTAATTGTATTGTTTGTTGTTTTTTGTTAGTCTTAAATGCTTAGCAAATTTCTGTTAAAATGGTGTAGTCATTCCTTGACATGTCGCCTTACCAATGTCACGCTGCCCGCAGGTGTACTGGACTGACGGGGAGCGCAAGACCATCGAGGTGGCAGAGCTGGACGGTTCCAACCGCCGGGTCTTGTTCTGGTCAGGGTTCGACCAGGTGAAGCCCCGGGCACTGGTAATCCACTACCACCTCGGACTCATGTTCTGGTCTGATTGGGGCGAGACCGGTCGCATAGAGCAGGCCGGCATGGACGGCACATTCAGGTAAGTCTTACAGGGTGGTCCTGTCAGAGGATGGCATAAACGTGGTTGGGGGGCCAGACGCATATTGCGTAACACACTTAAGGGGGGGTACGCCGTAGCGTTACTCTGTGTTATATGGGTGAGGGGAATGTGGCTCACCGTTACATAACTCTCACACTTTTTAAATCTAAAGTAAGAATTCAAAATAAACTGAAGTTTTTTATGATCAAATTTAGTGTTTTTTGACTATTTATTACTGTCATTATCGTTTTACTGTTTTGAGTTTTGTTCTTTAAGGTTTAGAAAATTAGCCAGCTATATCATTGGAAAAGTCACTCAAATACACACATAAACTTGACAAGCTTGATTAAGTGGCAAGCCTGCTTCCATTTAGGACTAAAAAAATCTTTTAACTGACTGAGAAAGTGACAAGTTGTTCCGAAAATTATAAATTTTATGTGTTTATTTGCGTGACTTTTTGCCAGTGATATATCTTTCCTGTTGATTCTTCACGCTTCTTCTCAGTGGGTAAGTTCTCTGTCATCCCTTTCCTTTCATATTTTTTTCTGTATCATGACGTAGAGCCACCCTAAGGTAAACCTTGTTTAAGGGTTTGTCATACTTTAATTATTTTGTTAGTTAAAATAACATGTTTGTATGTTTTTTATGATTATTTCATTAAATTGGTACTAACAAATCTAGCTGCTCGAATTCCAGCAATTTTTTTTTATTTTGGGAATAACCAGTTTATTGAGAAGCCATTCTAGAAGTTTTCTTAAAATAGCTGATCTTGCTTCTGTACTGTGTTTTGTTAGTATCAACAGCCATTGTTAAATGTACAGTTCAATTGATTTCTATTCTCCCATAAAATTAACATTGGAACTTTGAAAGCCCAGGGGGCAGAGCCCTGAAGGTGGGGACTACGGAATAATAGTTCCCCCCCCGTAGTCCGTTTTAAAAATTCACCTTATTTTTTAAATATTATGATGAAGACCCCCCCCCCTACATCAGATTTGATTTTGAAAAAATATCTCATTGGAATAATTCCAAAATTATGAGTTTTACATTACAGCTTTTTTTAAGATTTACTATGATTGCGTTACATTTAGGGATGAGTCGATTCCAATTTTTTTTCGACTCCAATTCCAGTTCCGATTCTTACAAATCGATTTTCGATTCCGATTCCATCGATTCCTAATAACAGGTGAAATGATTGTTTTAAAAATGATTAAAGACAACAAGTTTGTCAGTAATTGATTTTTATGTAATAAATTGAGACAATCAGTTGATTGGTGATTATTTTTCATTAACATGTTAGCTGCCACGTAGGTCTGATCGGACCCAAACATGGGGTACATTTCGAGTGACGATTAGGTCCGTTCGGACCTAAGAAGTTGCAAATGCAAGGTTTTACTAAAGTGGTTCAAGTTAGTCACCAGAGCGACCTAGCGGCAAAACATTGAACTTCCATCATACTAGATAGACCATGCCACTGGCCATTCATTGGTTTGGTTCGTTGCTTCAACCAGGGCTGCGAACTGTCGACTCAATGTAGAACAAAATATTTAAAATTTATTAGGTCCATTCGGACCTAATTAGTAATTATCAAATTATAAGGAATGGTGTGTAAATACTAAACACTGCATTTATAAGTAATAATATTATAAAAGTTTTTTTAGTATAAAATTATAAAAACAAGAGTAAAAAATTACTGGCTTGATATAAATTTTGAGTTAAGAGTGGTGAAAAATACTTGTAATAGGTGAAAGTATAAAAAATTGTAAAACAGAGAAATATATTAAATAATTCAAAAGAAAATAAAAATAAATGAGTAATTACGATAACAAAAAGATTATACATAGGTAATTGTAAGGAATGTTGCCTTATTAAAAAAATTTATGAACAAGTCAAAGCTCCTCACATGTGTTCGTAATGTTACTTGCGAAGATCTTGCGAAATTGATTGCAAATAAATTTTAGGATGTCAAGCAGACAAAAAGTTGGGAAGTCGGGAATTTGAATTAATGAAAAGTCGGGAAAGGAAGACATCAACATTGAAAATTTTGAATAGTCGGGAAAATTCATGAAACGGATAAACAGTGATTGTATTATTTTTATCTCTTGAACAGAACGTCACATAACTTTGATTGACATTTTATTTAATTTGTGATAGATAGATGAAAAAAATTAGCCATCACTTGTATTTTTACGACCAATAGTTTCAGTTTTAGCATTTTATAGTAGGACGTATCTTATCTCTTGAATACATTACATCAACCCTCGACCGGATGCCAAACAATAGACTAGCAACTAAGAATGAGACAAAAGTACAGGATCACTCGTCGACTGACTTTTAAGTAAACAAAAACAGTTAGTTGTTAATATAACCGTGAGACCATCAACATTATTTGGATATTTTTAAAACTGGATAATACGCTGTGGTCTATTATTTGACTTGACCACGACTATGGAGTTATATTTGATTGTAAATTGCTTATGCAAAGCCGTTGTTGTATAATCGAAGGAAAAAGTCATTAAATTTACAATAATTGGTGTAAAAGTACCTTTGGTCCGTACGGACCTAAGTGCAAAAATACAAGGGGAAAAAACACCGGAAATTTGTATTTTGGTCCGAACGGACCTTAGACTTTTTAATGATTATTTACATATAAAATCTGTTGAAATGGTACATATGGACTATATTTTAAATGTTTTTGAAAAGATTTTGGGAATTGCCATTAGTTCCGTGTGGCAATATGAGAGGAATGTGGTATTTTGGGCTTGGCAGCTAACGTCTTAATAAAATAAAACAAACTTACAAAGATAAATAATTAAAAAAATACTAAGTTGAATTGTATGTTTATTTTTCACTTAATTGTTATGTTTTGTTACATAAATCTCCTATGATATTTTTTGAAATTAGTTTTCTTGCATTATAAAACAATCGCTTTGGATGTTAACTATTCTTTACTGATAAAAATGCATTTGTAATGTTAATGTTAAATTTAGGGATTTGAATTTTGTATAAAAGTTAGAAAGCATTTTTTTATAAATAATTTTTAATGATTGTAGATCAACATTTTAGCGAATTTCCCCTAAAGGGAAGAAGCTATTACCGTAGGTCTCATGGTAAGACTTAAGCCCGAGACTATGATAACTTTTTGTTTTGAGGTTTCCAAATGCCTATTCGTTCAAATTTATATATATGTATATATGTGTCCGTGACTGCGATAACTTGAGTAAAAACGTCGGATTTTGATGAAATTTGGCTAAAATGTGTAAAGTGACATTCATGACTTCAACTTCGAAAACCAGAAAAATCGGACCATGGGAAGGGGGGTTTATGGGGATTTTAAATATTCCAAAAATCAGTTTTGCATTTTTTCACTTCAGTTTTTGGCTTTTCCTCAGTTCATTTTAATGAAAACTTCACATTTGCTTTTACCAATCAGTTCAGCTCCACAAACCAATCATTTTGGTTTTTAAATTGTGATTCTACACCCAACCGTTGCAGAGATATTCAAAGTGCTAAACACAGTACGGTTGTCCAATGTTATCCTTATGGAGAATAAATAAAATTTGATCTTGATTATTTATGAATGTATATTGATGAAACTTGGAATGTGGCTTCACGTAGTACTGGTATATTGATATTTGCACAAACAATTTTTTTTAATATCCCCGTAGCAGCAAACCTGCCTACTCATCCCCCTTGTTATTCTTATGGAGAATAAGTAAAATGTAATGACTCCCTTAATTATGAACATAAATTAATAAAACTTGGTATGTGGCTTCACCTTGTTGAGTTGTATTGATATTTCCTTAAAACCCCATTTTTTTATTCCTTGTTGCAGCAAACCTGCTTACTCAGCCCCCATGTTATTCTTATGGAGAATAATTAAAATGTTATATAGTACTTATTTATGATTGAATATTGATAAAACTTGGTATGTGGCTTCGTCTAGTTAAATTCTATTTATATTTGAATAAAAACCAATTGTCTGTGTTCCTTGTTTCACAAAGAAGGGGTATTTGGCACTTCTATGAAGGGTCCTGGAGTCCAGTGGCATCGTCTCGACAAGGCGCCTAATTAGAATGTATTTGTTAGGGAGAGCTCTCAGATTAAAAATGAATTCTAGTAGAACCATGATCATGGGGATAAATTAAAATTGCCACTTAATTAATATGTAGAACAAATCTGGGCCCTTGTAGTAATTAACTTATATTTAATTCAGTAAATATGTAAACAAAGGACTAACCTTTCGAACTGATGTAGTTTTGATTTTGGTGTGATTAACGTATGAATTTAAGAAATTTGTTTTGTTTATTTGAATTTACCTGAGCAACAACTTAGGTGGGATTATTACATTTAAGTTGTTCCTCACCTGATAACTTCAAGTTTTAATTTTACTAGAGAAGGGGTACTTCAGCATATTAAATTATAGTACGTAAAAAGCCAACAATTTTAAGCCCTCCCTCATCATTCTAGCACAAGTATTTACTGAGTTATTAAAGAAAATTGTAATTGTAAAAACACAGTACGTTGTCTTATGGAAATTTTACACTGATAAAGGCTGTTTTTTCATATCTTTAAGTAGTTTTATCACCCCCAATACCCCTATACGATCTTGTTATTCTGATTATACCTCCTCCTAACCTTATAATTTACAACATTGCCATCCTAATAGTGAATTTAAAATAACCAGGAGCATCAGAATAGCCAACAAATAACATGTTTCAGTTAAAAAAATGTCACTGGTGTTGTTTTAAGCCTTTTATTGGATTTTTTCAAAGATTTAATGTGGAAATTCACTTCCCTCACGTCAGCGTGCTGCGTGCGAACGCATTTGACATTACACTTTAAACATTTTTCACTATATTATATTGCTTATATAGTCTTCATGTGTTCTACTTTCTTTCATAATATACTCTACAATATTTTATAATAGATGAAACCTATCTTTTATAAAATACTAGCTGGACCAACAGACGTTGTCCTGTCTAATGTCATTGAATTTGTTTTTTGTCAAATGCTCGTTCATTTCCAAGATGAGCTTGTTCGCTTCGCTCACTCGCCTCCCGGAAGAAATCGTTTGCTACGCTAACCCACCTATTTTTATATATAGCTTTGAAAAAAGAGTTTGAGGTGCCATTCAAGTAGGTTTTTATTTCCATAATGAACATAAGTTTATGCCGTTCAAGTATGTTTGGATATAATCCTTATAACAGCTGTTTGGTGTAACTAACTTATTAACATACTAACCCGACTGTGTTTTTATGTATTTAGATTTTAGGGCCTAAATCTAGTTCACAATAGTCAGTTAACTTCATAGAATGTTCTTCAGTAAACAGAGTGAATCAACATTTGGAAATGTAAATTCTAAACTAAGTATTTTTGTTATGTTATTAAATAAATTATACTGCTTAGTTTGTTTCCAAGTTAGTCTTAGTTAAGTTGTTATTTTTAGTTTAGACACTATTTTTCTGATTTTTTTTCTGATTTTACACTATTTTTTCTGATTTAGGAAAACATTCATATCCGAAGACATCCACTGGCCCAATGGTCTGGCCATCGACAGGCCAGCTGGTCGCCTGTACTGGACTGATGCCAAGAAGAAGACCATCGAGAGTATCCACTTGGACGGCTCTGATCGACAGATTGTCCTGAGTGAGCTGCCTCATCCGTATGGACTGGTCATCGTCGGCAGGTAAGCAATCATTGTGTGATATCAAGTTATATCGATATTTTCATGACCCAATACCATTGTGTCTAACAAATGTTTTGAGCTCACCCTTGACCACAGAAAACTATGAAACACTACAGAAGAGTGACTGGAATAGGAGAACAGTTGCACTCCTGTAGTAGCGCCATGAGGGGAGGTAGCGGATGGAGTGGGGAATAAATTGGGTCGCCCATTGGGATGGCAGCGGGTGTACGCGAAAGCACCCCTTCTGAGCGACCTAGCGCTACTACCGTTCCAAGCGGCCGGTGACCGAACTAACCGTTTAAACAAAACATGGCAGTCAGCCTTCTGTAGTGTTTTAGTTTTCTGTGCCTATAGATTATGCCACGTATTGACATTTGGTAAATTTGAGGGGTTAGGATCACTGTTTCTTAAAAGCATTTTTTATACTTACAAAAATGCGGTTCACTTTGGCAAAAAAAGATGTAATCGATCAAATAAGAAACTGAGCAGTGACCAATCTATGAAAATTCTATGAGCAGGCTAAAGTTACAACCTTCGGTGGGCATATTTTGGCCTAACACCATGAGCTCAAATCTTTGGGCCAACGTTGGCAAATGGTCGGCGGAAATGGTTGGCCAACGGTGGGCATGTCGCGAGGCGCGAGGTTGGCCCATCGATGGATTAAACAACCATTATCCAACAATGCCAACCAATACCCAACCAAATGCCAACGGTTTATAATTTTTTATTTAAATGCTTATTTTAATTTTAAAAATCATGATTTATCTAATTGAATTGTTTAGTAAACCAATTATAGAAATTTTAAAAAAGGAATTAAGTTTAAAAATATCGAGTCACGGTCGGCTCTTGAACCTACAACCTTTGAGTTACTGAACACTCGCCTTAAGCCCCACGGCCAATCTGACTTATGAGAATTGAAGGATGGACTGAGATATATAAATTACCAATAGTCTGTACCTGCACGACTTGTACTAGCCTATATACTGTTATGTTTTATTCTTATAAGATTGGATAGTACTCGTTTTATTCTTCTACGTGAATCTACTCCTGCAAAAATCACTGTAATAAAAGTAAGAAATAGTTAATTTGATTTATGAATCTATGAAAAATAAAAAAATACGAGCAAATTAATTTATATGTAATATAATTATAATAATAAAAATATAATTTTAATTTATACCCCGTCAACACAGATCGTAGGGCCAACATAGGAAAATGGTAGGCCAACAGTTGGCGCGAGATTGGTCCATCAGCAAAAATCGTTGGGCCATCGTCGCCATTGCAGGAAATGGTAGGGAAATGATCGGTTGGCATTAACGCTGTTAGGCCAACGAACCCACGTTGGCAAATCCAAACATAGCCGACGTTGGGCCAACAAACGCTATTGTTGGCAAATCCCACCATTATATTATTATTAATTATATATTCATAATAATAATTCCCACGAAGAGGTTTAAACGTTTGATTTTATATTACGTGCCCATTCATGCACCGAACTTTTTTAAACTTTACACAGTTTACAAAGTAGGTTCTAAAAATCAGTTTACAAAGTAGGTTCTAAAAATATTCTGGAAAAATTTCAGCTCCCTAACCTTAATAGAAACAAAATGGCGGCATATTGAAAAATTTACCAATTTGCTTCCTATAAAAACTACTTTCATGATTTATTATCTGATTTGTTTACTACGTTGCGGTTCTAACGCTCATTGTTGAACAACAGCTGTTTGATTGTAAAATTTCGCTTGAGCCATAAAAACATAACCTAACTTTCTTCGGTACTGTTTTACTGAAAGTGGAGTCGAGAAATGGCTTTTAACGTTGAACAAAAAGTTAAGTGTTGTGCGTGGGCTATTGCTTTTGGCAACGTCACTGAAGCAATTAGACAATTTCAGGTTGCCTACCCAGGAATTGAACCACCTAGTAATCCAACAATAACCAAGTGGAAAAATCTTTTGTTAGAAACTGGTAGTGTTGTCAAAAAGTACTCTAGGCGATCTAATGTGGAAAGAGAAGAACTGGTGTGCGCATCAATGCTCCGCTCTCCAGGTAAACCGAAATCACTAAGGAAGGTTGAACTTGAAACTTGAAAATTTTTTAGATTGGCCACCCCGATCACCTGATTTAACTGTTTGTGACTTTTTTTTATGGGGTTATTTGAAGGAACAAGTTTATACCCATAGCTTCAATAATGATGAGGAACTAAAACGATCAATAGAAGAGGAACTTCTCCGGATACCGCGGAGTTTCTTTGTAAGAGCTTACGAATCATTTGTTACGCGCTGTTATCAGTGTGTTGCTGTGGATGGGTTACAGTTTGAATCATTTTGGACTTTAAGGTTTTCCATTAGGCTATGTTCTAGTTCTTTTATTTAAAAGTCATATTGCCCTAGAATGTAACAATAAAAATATTTTATAAAACCAAAAACACCTTTTTTAATGTTTTTAAAGTATTGTTTTTCAATATGCCACCATTTTGTTTCTATTAAGGTTAGGGAGCTGAAATTTTTCCAGATTATTTTTAGAACCTACTTTGTAAACTGTGTAAAGTTTAAAAAAGTTCGGTGCATGAATGGGCACGTAATATAAAATCAAACGTTTAAACCTCTTCGTGGGACACCCGGTATATATATATGAATATATAAGTACAGTAGGACCTCGCTTAACCGAGTTGATTGGGACCGAGGCCACCTCGGATACGTCAAATCTCGGATAACACGGAATGTAACTTAAAAATCGTAATTGGGGTTATAAATAGCTCAAGATATGTTTAAACCATGAAATAAAAGAATTATTTGAGTTTTGTTCAGTTTATTAGTACAAGAAATATCGTAACATTGCCATTATAATCCTTAAAACATTATTTCTACCAAAAACGTAAAGAGACATGGTAACGCTATAGCCTAAATTGCTAAAAGTTTGATACGGTTAACGGTAATTTACGAAACATTGCTTTTGGTATATAACTAAACATACTGTAATACCTAACTGAACACACAATTCTTAGCTAAATTAATTTTATTTGGCAAAGAAGTCTTTGATTGTTTTTTGGATTAGGTTAGAGCTTCTTCTGCTAGCAGCCTTGTTACGCCAGCACCGCAGCCAGACTAAATCATTGGTTGTAGCGTCGTCTTGTTGTTCAATATAGGCCAGTGACCCCTCGATCATGCGTAGTCCCTCCGTATGTGAGATGCGATCACTCGGCCCATCACATTCGTCACTGTAAACATGATATTGTTTTTACTGAACCACGCTGTATAGACCGTAGTTATAAGTGTATAAAATAAGTTTTAGATTGGTTAGTGGATAAAATTTAACTCAACAAGTGTGTAAACAAACGCTTAAAAAATAGTTGTAGGATTATTACTTTTGGTTAAACATGGTAAACAATAAAAACAAAATCTTACTTGTCATCCTCTTCGGGCGAATTCAGGATTTCAATAATTGCATCGTCAGTCAGGGCCTGCTCCTCATCTCCGTTGATCCATTCCGTGATGTCCTCTGCGTTGATGGGCTCAGCTACTGGGAGATGGTTACCAAGAACCAAAAGCCCTTCAATTTCGGGATTCGGAGGATTTTCTGGAGTAGCTGCATCTTTGCGGACTGCCTTTTCAATTCCGAAAAGTTTGCGCCATGACCTTCTGATCGTGTCTTCTCTTACGTTATCCCAGGCCTCTGAGACCCACTAAACAACATCTTTCAATGTGATGAGTTTTAGAGCGTTAGTGACACCCATCCCGTCCTCGATCTTCTCCAATAGGGTTCTAAGCAGCCTTTTTTTGTAGTTCCGTTTAAGAGTTTCGAGTACTCCTTGATCCAGAGGCTGGATAAGAGGGGTAACATTCGGTGGCAAAAACTAGGCTCTGATGCCATTGCTCACTAGCTCATCAGCATCTGGATGCGATGGAGCGTTGTCAAGAACGAGAAGGCCCACGCGAGGGAGTTTTTTTTTTCTTCAGGAAAGCCTCAACGATTGGGACAAACTCTTCGTAAAACCAATTTTTGAAAAGATACGAGTCCATCCATCCATTTCTCTGATTGCGATATGTGCTGGGGAAAGTGTCCACATTACAGTTTTTAAAAGCGCGAGGTTTTTTTGGCTTTCCTATTACAACTGGTTTTAGTTTCAAACTTCCTTCAGCATTAGCACTTCCTAAAACTGTAACTCGATCCTTAGCTTTCTTATATCCAGGAGCAGATATTTCGTGCTGAGCAGCTAAGGTTTTAGTCGGCAACGTCCTGAAATTAAGGCCCGTTTCGTCGCAGTTGAATATTTGGTCCGATGTAAGGCCCTCACTCAAAATCAAACTGCAAATCTTTTCTTTAAAAACAGTCGCCTCAGTGTCATTTGCTGAAAGTATTTCGCCAGATATATTAAGCTGTCGGACTCCATAACGGTTCCTCCATCGCATTAACCATCCAGCGCTAGCGGTAAAGGGTTCTTTGCCATCGCCAAAAGATTTGTGGAAATCTAGCGCTTTTGCTTGCAAAATAGGCCCACTTATTGGACTGCCCTTTGCTCTCATTTCCGAAAACCATAAGAATAAAGCCTCAGATGTTTTTTCGTACTCACACTTCTTAAATGTTTTTCGCTCCGGATTGCAGTTAGCGTTTAACCTTTGAGCACCCTTTTTTTCAACTCGGCCCTTTTTCTCCTCCAGTCACCTACGGTAACCTCACCAACACCCAAGTCCTTAGCTACAGTTTTAATCGACTCACCCTTGTCAAGACGATGAATCGCATTTAGTTTTGAGTCTAAAGACACAACGACACGTTTGCGCTTAGCACTCATCTCTCTAATTAACACGCACACGCTAAGTTAACAGCGATAAACAGAACTGAGTAAACAAATCAGTGTTAACACAAAATCGGCTTCGGCAGACTAACGACGACGGTCCCAAATTGCACTGTCTGCTACGCACGAACTTTGCCGAACAACCCCGACAACTGCCGACGTTTGCAAACGCAATACAGTTCAGCGCGCATATTGCGGTTGCGGTAAGTGAAGGCGCGCGCTGTCAATTGCTCGTTTATTTGAGCGTGTTACTTTCTCTTTGAAATTTATAATACTGTACACATATTAGGACTGCCTTGGTTAACCCGGAATCTCGGATAAGCGAGGCTCGATTAACCGAGGTTCTACTGTAATAATAATATAGTAGGATTTGCCAACAATAGCTTTTGATGGCCCAACGTCGGCTATGGTTGGATTTGCCAACGTGGGCTAGCCAACGATTCGTTTGTTGGCCCAACCGCGTTAATGCCAACCGACCATTTCCCTACCATATCCTTCAATGCCGACGATGGCCCAACGATGTGTGCTGCTGGGGAATAACCTTATTTGTCTTAGGGGCTTACTTTATGATTACCGGTTCCTTGTGAAATGAAATTATTTCTTGCCCAAAAAACAGCTTATAGGTGAAGAATACAAATGGATTGACATCATATGGACTTTGTAGAGCCAACGTCCAAGATCGGCGGAGTCTCAGTTTTACTTTTTTTATCTCATGTTTATGAAAAACAGTGTTTGAGATTTTGAGGCAGTCTAACCCTTTACTAACTTATAATAAAATTGTACACTCTACTGTCAGAATTTTTTTAAGCACTCCTAGCTCACTGCCTGAGTTGTATTAACCACAGAATGCAGCACACACAACTGTTGTATTCCTGGGTGAAACCGGGTACGATAGCAGCTAGTAGAATATAAAATGTTAATTGTTTTATTATAAGTTCTCTTTTAATAACCTATTTCAAAAAACATATATTGCTCAGCCATTATATTAATTATTACTATTTCTGTTATTATTTTTGTATGAATAAAATTACATTTTGGAGTTCTATAAAATTACAGAGTGACCTTTCAAGATTTATAAGACTTATAACTTATAAATAAATTTGATGGAACACGTGGGAGCTTCAAAGACTCGCTTGATATAATGCCACACATATCAGTGAAATATGTTTTATCGCTTTAACTAAACAACAGATAAGCAAAGATATATTTTAGGGTGTAACTGACTGGCTTCCCAGTGCAGATTTTCAGTGACTGCCATCCCGGGCACTTACGTTCAATATATTGTGACTGGCTTAGCAGTACAAAGTTTACGTGACTGGCCTTCCCGGCAAAAACGCCGGTGACTGGCTTAGCATAGGAAGTTTTACGTATATAAAAAGTTTTTATTTTTGTAATATATACGACATATATATAATCGGAAATGGCCAACGACAATATTTGAGCAAGTACAAAAATATATATATCGCATATTTTCCAAGTATATGTGGGGGTGTTACTGACTGCATTCCCCGAGTATAATTTCAGTGACTGGCTCTCCGGGCATAGCCGTGTATATATATATCTATATATATATATATCTATATATATATCTATATATATATATATATATATATATATATATATATATATATATATATGTGTGTGTCCGTTACCGCGATAACTTGAGTAAAAAACGTCCGATTTCGATGAAATTTGGCTCAAATGTGTGAAATGACATTCATGACTTTAAGTTCGAAAACCAGAAATATCGGACCTAGGGAAGGGGGGCTTATGGGGGTTTTAAATTTTACAAAAATCATTTTTTTGCATTTTTCACCCTACAATTTTTAAAAAACTTAATTTTGGTTTTGACCATGATATAGAGCTTAGAAAAACAAATAATATGGTATTCTGAATTATTAACCTAGGTTAAGTGGTTGCGGAGAAAATCCAAAAAAAACCTGCTCATAAAATCTCCCATGTTAATCTTATGGGAAAAAGGTTTTTGCCTTTTCCTCAGTTCATTACTATGTAAATTTCACATTTGCTTTTAGGTACCAATCAGTTTAGCTCTACAAAACAATCATTTTGGTGTTTAAATTGTGATTCTACGTCCAACCGTTGACGTGATATTCAAAGTGCTAAACACAGTATGTTGTCCAATGTTATCCTTATGGAGAATATTTAAAATTTTATATCTCGATTATTTATGAACGTATATTGATGAAACTTGGTAGGTGGCTTCACCTATTACTGGTATATTGATATTTCCACAAAAAATTGATTTTTTGTTGATTATCCTCTTAGCAGCAAACCTGCATCATTGACTTTATAGTCAATGCCTGCATTTTCATCCCTAATGTTATTCTTATGGAGAATATGGAAAGCTTTATATCTCCCTTAATTATGAACATAAATCATTAAAACTTGGTATATAGCTTCACCTGGTTGAGTTATATTGATAATTGCAAAAAACCCGAATTTTTATCTTCCTCGTTGCAGCAAACCTGCGTTCTCAGCCCTAATGTTATTCTTTCTTATAGAGAATAAATAAAATGCTATATATCACCTATTTATTTAAGTATTTTTATGAAATTTGGTAAGTGGCTTTATGTGGTAGAAAGAAATATATTCATTCATAGGAAATTTGCTGAGTACGCAGGTTTGCTGTGACGGGGGTATTTTATATGCAGTTTAAGTTAATAATCAGAATAAATCAAAACGATATATTAGTTTCATTAAATAACAGCTGATAAAAATATGCAAGCAGTTAAACGATGTCATTTTAACAACGGTGAGAAAAATATGGTACTACGATAAATATCGTGTTTCCAGCAACACTGCAGATTGGATTGGTGATCATGTGACCTTCCACCTGTTTTTACGAGGTCTCTTCCGGTAAAGCAGAAAACCTTAAATAGATCGACTCAGCACACCTTGTCTGAAAGCTCTACGAACCTTGTTCGAACTTAAAGTTATGAATCATCCTAGTGTCATCATGATTCATAGTCATCATGAGTCACTTTACACATTTGACCCAAATTTCATCGAAATCGGACATTTTTTACTCAAAATGTCGCGTTAACGGACACATATATATAGATAAATTTGAACGAATAGTGTTTTTGGCATCTGGGGACCTCAAAACAAAAAGTTATCATGGTCTCGGGCTTAAGTCTTACCATGAGACCTACGGTACTAATAGCTTCTTCCCTATAGGGGAAATTCGCTAAAACAATAACAAACATTGAGTTGTTCTATCATTGATTTTGAATTCTGTATTTCTACATAAACAAAAATATGTGTTAAGGTAAAAGTTCAAAACAGATGATTGCCCCAGTAGAAGCTGGAAGTATGGTGTGAACATTGCAACTTTGTTTCCCTATGTGGACTCGTTTATTTAATTTCCTCGAATAGCTCGCAAAAAAAAAACTGCGAGAGTGGCACGCAATTTTGATGATTAGTATTGTCTCCAGTTTTAGTTTTACTAACGTAAACAGAATGTTCTCAAAAGCCTTCTTATCCTCTACAATACATCTCTTCATCGATGATCAACGGTTTGGGACGTTGGGCTAAACTATGTTTCATACATTGGTTTCATAAGCATTGGACATAGTGCCGTTTGAAATTTTATTCACGAAACAGATTATTTCCTTAGAAGTTGTGGCGATGCACAGTACAATACAATTTATAATAATTTTCTATAGTACGCTAACAGACTACAATTATTTTCCTTAGATTTAACTTGAAAACCAAATTCTTCTTGTTGCCGGATTTTACACCGCCAGTAAAATAGCACAGAAGTTTTATAATTATAATGAACATTTTTAACAATAATGATTCATATTTAGGATTCCGTAAACATTATAAAAAGTATATTTACAATCTACAGGGTTTTTGTCTAGGATTATTCTAGAAAAGTGTAAAATTCTAGTGAAACCGCGCATGAATAAAGTTAAACTGTGATTCACCATCTTGTGAATGTGAAGTGTCTGACCCAAGTCCTTTTCCTCTGCTATTTAGCAAGTGGTACTATGTCGGTTAACTCTGGTGAAAGAAAGTAAGTGTCTTTTGTGGTTTATTGTTGTTATTATCTGATTTAATTTACCTGTAAGCATTGTTTAGCTATTTAAGTGTCTCTTTAATCATCAAGTTTACATTTAAACAGCGACGTCAAGCTTTTAAGCGAATTTTATTATTCGGTCCCTCCTTGATTTGCCAACATGGCGTGGTCCCGTATTTCATTACGACACGATGATAGGAATGTGTTAAAACGAAATTCTAAGGGAGCGGTTCTAAATTTAGTTTTTTGTTTTACCTATGTTAGGCATTTTCAACTATCAGCTTTTAAATCGTCGTTGCTCATTTAATACCAATCATCTCATAGCCTTATTCCAGAGTTGATAAGGCTTAACTGACCCTTTTGAATCTTGGCAGATAATAAAGTATGTTTCACTGCGGCGGCGGTTCTAAGGTCCAGTTGTCTAGGCCCTATTCCACTGGTTCCTCACAACTTGTATTCTCTGTTAATGAATGACAGGGCAAACGCTAGGCCTGATAATGGTGGTGCTGAACACTGTTACAACACAACTGGACATAAATCTACTAGGCTAAATGCCAGTAGGTAGCAACAAAATCCTAATGTCAGTAGTCAACCAGTGTTGCCATTTCAAGGGATATGGTTGTACAAAAATGAGTGGGGAAGTCCTGTGACGGCTGGGAAACTTAGAATAAATTACTCCACTAACTTATCGCTATTATTAGCTGCACAATATTATACTGATACAAGGGTAGACTTTCATAAGCGGTATCCCAAACAACCAAATGAAAATATCGAACTTAAATATATTGATTACTTTCAGTCATTTAATAATTCGATATTTTCATTCGTAAAAATAAATAAAACTAAACAAAAGAAGTTGAATTTATTTACAATTTGTGATATGATTTACATTCCTGGATACAAGGCCTTTGTTGCATTCACAAAGTGCAAGAAAGCATCCTCTTTACTCATTTTGACCTCTCTTCGGTAAAGATATTCACAGAGGTGCTCCGCCAGGTAGTCCGACCGGATCCCCGTCTTAAGTGATCGCTTGACAGACCGCCATGAACTTTCTATAGTCTGCGTATTAGCGCCAGTTAACGGATCTATGAAGTTCTTACTATGGTCGACTGTAAAGTGTACGTAGCCTTTATCAGTCAAACCAAAGTAAGACTTCTATAGATCCGTTACAATCGTCGTTTCAGGTAGTACGTGCTTCACTATAAGGGGAATGAGTGAATAAGTCAGAAACTCATCCTTTTCTCAGTGCTGCTGCATACTGGTTATATTGAAATTAAATTAACACACTTCATAGCAGGGTTCCCACCTTTCAACCTTGAAAAATCGGGTCTGTACATGTTGTATATAGATATAAAAATTGTGTTGTGCCGCAAAATCGGGACGGGTGGTAACCCTGCCGCACAGGGCTGCAGTGGAGCTTAGGACTCCCTTACATCGTGCACCACAATGAATTTTTTTAACTTGGGTAGTCCAATATCACACGTAGTTGTAGGGATATTGTATTGAACACATGCTTCGTTATGTTTTATCCCCAAAGTAGTTGTCTTAGCCAAGCCTTTATAATTTCTTAACTGTAAGACTGCCCTGGCCTGATTAATGCTTAATTGCTAGGCGCCTTACTTAGCAATTTTTGCTATTTTGCAGAGGTTTTTTTAACAATTCAGTGCTCATTTCTGTTGATAACCTAGTCATATTTATCAACAGTTTTGTTCAGAAAAAGAAGAAGATTTTGAATAGAATGAAGTGAAACGAATCCCTGTTGGTGGTTATTTTGCAAAATGTGATAAACCAAATTTTCATAAAAACTTTTTTAATTTTCAAAAGTAAAGAGTCCTAGCATTTGTACACTATTTTTTTTTTACAGACAATCGAAGATAAGAAAATGTAGATAGTTTATTTCTCTATATTGAAATGTGTTTAAGTTATTTGAAAACATTTTGTTACCCGAATTACGGAAATAAATATGGAAACCAGGGAAAATCTATAAACTTACGCTGTATATTTGAAAAATAAAAATAAAATCAATAGTATTAACCCATTGGCGTAGACATACGAGCTGGTCTCGTTCCTTACTTGTAATTTTATTAACCCGTGAATTGGAGTATAAAATTGGTGTTTTTAAATGGATAAATGACGTAATTTTAATTAAAACATTTGTTTTCTTTCAGTTTAGAGAGTCGCATTGGCGCACACACATAAGTTAGTAGACATAAGTAAAAATTAGCGGATTGAACCGTAGACGCCCGCGGTCATTAGTTACATATTTTGCTACTAGAGTGCAGCATCAATCAATTCCCGTTATAGGCTACTACAAATAGAATAAAATTACTACCTCAATGGGTTAAGTTATTACCATTGTTGTTTATTTATGATTAAATTACTAAATTTTTCTACTATATTGACCCTTCCGATTTTCGTTACTCTGACGAATAACTTACTCATGAACTCCATGGCAGGAATGAAGATTGAGTAAGAATTACATGTACAGTGATCGTCTCATGTTACAAATGTGGAGGAGCCACGAGTGCTAGGACAGCAAGAAGTCTGCTAAGTTGCAGGAATGTCTGCAAGTTTTAACGTCAACCAGACAATAAATAACTAAAATAGAAAATGGGGGATTATTGTCACCGTAAGCTGGGGGTATAGACAGTGTAAGCTGTTTTATAATTGATGTTTTATGGCCGTAAACTAAATTTTATCAGCTGTTAGTCATTTGTATTACTGTGATTTGTCTCGCATGAACAAATTGAGACGAAAAACTGGCTGGCGTGTGCAACTCCTATTTTTAGTTTGTATTCTAAACTTTAACATTAATTATACGTCAGTGACATCTACAGGCGGCTCCCTCAAACCTATCAAATTTCAAGCACATTTAATTTATTTCATTGTCACACTTTACTAAAATAACTTACAGGAGTTTGGATTTCTAGGGTAATTTGGGAAAAAGTGATTGGCAACACTAAGTGAAGTAGAAACCGCTAGCAACGGCAGCAAACGATAACCGATAGACAATAAAACAATAAGAGGCTCTAAAAGAGATCTTATTTTTTAAAAGGTTCACTTTTATGGTATGGTTTTATGGTACTGTGACATGTAATTGGAATGTTGAAAAGTTTTAACTAGTATTTGACCGCCGCCGTGTCTGCGTTGTTGTTTAGCGACCGGTATAGGTTATGTTTTTTTCAATATTTCGACCATAAAATTGATAATTTGTAGACCTTGAAAACCATGAAAAACCCGTGAATTTGATTAATAAGTTTGAGTGGTAACCTTGTTTGAGTTAAATTTGCAGAGGTTACTAAAAACCTCCAAAGATAACCATATTATATGCATACTCTTTTTGTTCTCATAAGAACAGAGAATTTGAATAGAATAAAATAAATAAAACGCGATTGGGTAGATTTTTAGATACGGTAAAGTAAAATACCTCCGTAGCAGCAAACCTGCATACTCAGTGAATTTTGCAATGCATATATATGTAACTTAATACCACATAAAGTCATATATCAAGTTTGTTCAATGTACATTAATAAACAATTTTTGACATTTTAATTATTCTCCTTAAAAATAACATGGCGGCTGAGTACGCAGGTTTCCTGAAGCAAGGAACAAAAAAATGGGGTTTTATATAAATATCAATATAACTCTAGTAGGTAAAGCCACATACCAAATTTTATTAATTTATGTTCATAATTAAGGGAGATAACACGTTACTTATTCTCTATAAAAATAACATTGGGGTGAGTACGCAGGTTTGCTGCTACGGGAACTATCGGCCAAAAAATGGTAATTTAGTGCAAATACTAACTTAATAGACCACAATGATATGAAGAAATATACCAAGTTTCATCAGGTTAAGTTGATAAATAAGAGATATACAATTTTTCTTATTCTCTATAAGAATAACATTGGACAACGTACGTGTTTAGCCCTTTCAATATCTCCGTAACCATTTGACGTAGAGCAATGATCAAAACACCAAATTGTGTGTCTTTTTAAGTCAAATTAAAGCATAACAAATTATATTATGAAAAATAAAATGATATGAATATTTTGTGTTGGGAGAATTTTCAGTCAACTTGTATTTTTGTTACCAGTAGCTAAATTACCTAAAAATATTTTTTGTTTGTTTTTTATTTTGATGTTGTCCCTACTCAGATATATTTTAACCCTTTGCACTCCGGACAAAAATTTTTGGTCACTGCCAAAAACTCTGGATACTTTTCTGAAAGTACAAGCCAAAAACTCTGGATACTTTTCTGAAAGTACAAGCCAAAAACTCCAGGTCTTTTTAATCAATTTTGCAAGGGTTTAGGAAAAAAGCTGTAGATTTTATGTTTTAGCAGATAGAGTTATAATTCTTTTTGTTTTATTCCTTATGAGTTTTCGAACAATACAAAAATAATTGTAACTAAAAAATACATATTTTTTAAATTTTTAATTTAAAAAAATTAAAATATTTTACGTAAAAGTTAACTTTGAGGTGTAATAGCTAAAAAATAAACTATTGGTCCCTCACTTTATATTGATATTTTCAGATTCCCTATTTAGTTATAAACATGCACTTATTCTAGGACTCGCCTAGGCATGCGTTAGCTAGGCTAGGTGTCAAGTCGGCGATTTTGAAGTCCTACTTCAGAAGAAATATCATTGTAATTCATTTTAGACTAAATATAAACTGGATATAGCATATAAAAATAACCTACAACTTGAAATAACAACAAAATATGTCTGTAAAAACTAACAAACATCTGATCTCAATGAAACCAAAACATATGGTGGGCATAACATAAAAAAAAACTCATCACACAAAAAAACGGCATAGAGTAAATCAATACTGACTTCACAGTGATACTCCACAACTAATTGGCTTCCATTTATTGCAAAGGTAGCGCATTTGGATATTTTATAAAGCCAGTAAAATTGGTTTTCGGACGTCCGAAAAATCGGACGTCGGGAGTTTTTCGCACATTTTGCGAACGGCCGATATATCGGACCGCGAAGTTTTTAGCCCAAACAGAGACGGCCGATATATCGGACGTTGGAGTGCAAAGGGTAAAAAATGAATTTTATAAATTGCACTTTAATTTGATTGGGTTTATCAAATTATATTTGCCTTCCACCCTTTTAATGGTAATAAAAATTGTTTTTTTTCAAGGTCATAATATACTAGCTGATGCAGTACCTGGCTTCGCCCGTTCTGTGTGCTGCATTTCATGGTTAACCTTAGAAACTATTTCAAATATATATATATTATCTTTACTATCTCTTTAAGACGCCGACACAACCTAGGCGTATTTTAAGGTGAATATGAATATATGATGAGAGGATAATGAACATCTGTTTACGTTCTCATCTGATCAAATAAATGTGAATGCCCATAAGAATCTAGTGGCACGGTCGTGTCACGTCGCCAAGTCCACCACACGACCCGTGCTATACTAACACGAAGCAGAATGAGACGATTTTTCACTTCTCAAATTAGCGTATTACAGCCTTAAGTGAATCTGGCAGTGCATTTATATGCTAAACCCCTTCACTAAACACGAAAAATCACAACAGTTGGTTTAAGAAAAGTCTGAGAAGCGAGAAATTAACGTATAAAAGTAGCCTAAATCTTGTAGTTTTGGCACTTTTCACAAATTGTCCACTTCATTTTGTTCATTAAGCCTAAGAACTTTATTTCTCATCAAACTTGAACGAAATTTCGCACAGACTTCTGTTTTTACTCACAAATTACACTTTTGATACTAAATTGTAAGTTTGCAAACGCAATATTTTAAAACAAATTATATTAAATTCCACTTTCAAAATTGTTACTGAATTTGATGTCTGCTTTGTTTACATTTACTACGTAAACAAAAATCCAAGTATCGCATGTGTTCCAAAACAAATCTGATCAGCTGGCTTGTAAATTCAAATTAATCATTGAGTGAATTTAACCAAACAAAATTATAGAGGTAATGAAAATATTTTAATTCGTTTAAGCTATACATACTATAATACATCGAACATAACATAATATGCAATAAACATAATATCAAATCTAAAAACAAAGTTGGGTTAGTATGTTATTTAGTTATATAAGTTAGTTTCACCAAACAGCTGTTATATAGATTATATCTAAACATACTTAAAAGGCATGTTCATTATGGAAATACAAAATCTAATTGAATGGCATTTCAAGTTCTTTTGTCGATGCCGAAGTTAGTTATGTATATATATATATATAGGCGAGTGAGTGTAGCGAACGAGCTCAACCTGGAGGCGAGTGAGCCAAGCAAATAAGTTCATCTTCAAAATGAACGAGCATATTCTCACTAAATAAAATTACTCAATAAGCACATTTTCAATAATTTAAAAGTCCATTCTAGAGGTTAGCTTTAAAACTGTGTTCTTGCTTTTTTACTGTGTTTTGTCAGTATTAACAGCTGTTATATGTTCAATTTAAATTTATTTTAATTTTGCCATAATTTTAACATTGTAACTTTGAGAGATTAGGAGGCTAAGACCTGAAGGAGGACGTTTTCTAAAACCACAAAAGTCACATCTAGTCGTTAAGGGGTTTCAAATAACATACAAACGATAATATAATACATAATAGTTTCGCCTAAATAGACTTGTCACCAAAATTGGTATAATTTTTAATAAATAAGTCAGGGTATTGTTATTAATGGTTCAGTGGGTGTTGTAAAATACTTTACTAAAGATGCTCACGATGCAATCAAAAACATTATTATAACTTTTAAAGACAGAGGTATTGAAATTCAAAGATCGTCCACAAAATTTGAAGTAATTCCTGGAGCATTCGTTTTCCGAAAGCAGTTTCCTATTGCAGTAGCATAATATGCAATTACAATTCACAAAAGTCAGGGATTAACGCTTAACAGTTGTATTGTTGATGCTGGTTATGCAGTATTTTCATGTGGCCAAACATACGTAGTCTTTATATCGCGTGACTTCACTCTCTGGTCTATTAATTCTAAACTTGACCCTCAAAATGTTAAGGCACAAGCATCAGCTATATCTGAAAATAATAGGTTCAAGAAGTGAGCACCGACCAGAATTAAAACAATTAAAAATTGGAATAAAATCTCAATAAAAAATCCCTGGTCAAATCTGGCAAATTCATAATACTAAATTAGGAGCCATTCAAGACATTACTAACAATATAGACGAACTGGGAAATCTCGGTTTCAAAGAGGTTTATGGCGTGTCATGCTATGCAAATGTAGTTTTATAATGTATTTTCAACTGCCCACCAATCGTGATGTTAACAAACAATTACGACACCAATGCTCCACTAAAAAATGGTAATATCCTACCGAATGATAATTACCAGATTTTAAATTCTATAGATATTATAAATCAACTGGGACCACAATGTAATACAATTGAACAACAAGACTGTGCGGAATTTTTAAATTGCCTTATTTCGAATCATCAACCCCTGGAATTTCAATTCAGGCACTCAATAAAATTAATCACAAATGTTCAAACTGCAACCACATAACAACCAGCTACGACAGTAAATTTATATTCCATATTTTCATCCTAATCATCTTAAAAGAAAAGCCAATTTCGATTAACTACTCTGCAGTCAATTTATCGACTGGTTCCCTCTTGCTGACTCTATATGCACAACTTGTGAAAATGATCACTATCCAACACTCATTGAGTAAGGTTTGCGTGCGTGCGTCCGTGTTTGCTTGCGACACTGATCTCAATAATGGCAGCAACGATTTCCTTAAAATGTTGGAAATAAATAATTTCTGGGATAAAAATAAGTTCTAGACAGGTCTCATCTCCAGGAAAAATCAAATAATGTAAAAATACACCCGTTGCAGCAAACCTGCATACTCAGCGAATTTAAAATGGTACTTCACTAAGTCATGAACCCACTTACCAACTTTCATCATAGCGTATTCATAAATAAGCGAGATATGACATTGTATTTATCCTCCATAAGAAAAAAATTAGGGCTGAGTATGCAGGTTTGCTGCATCAAGGACCAAGAAAATCTGTTTTTTATGCAAATACCAATGGATCACCACTAGATGAAGCAACATACCAAGTTTTACCAATTTATATTCATAAACAATCAATATATCACATGTTTCTTATTCTTCATAAGAATAACATAGCTGCTGAGTACGCAAGATTGCTGCCATGGGGACAAAAAAATGGATTTTGTATGCAAATATCAGTAAATCCCAACCATATGAAGCCACATACCGAGTTTCATTAATATATGCTCATTAATAAGCGATATATAAAATTTTGCTTATCCGCCATAAGATTAACATTGGACACAATATTTCGGTAACCAATTGACGTAGATAAATAATCAAATTGTATGTTTTTTTTAAGCTGGATTCAATAGTAAAAATTAAAATTTGACTAAAATGAAAATTAAATGTGAAAACTCCAGACCCCCCCTTCGGATGGTGCGATTCGTCTGGTTTTCGAACTTATTCAAATAAATGGTACTTTACACATTTGTGCCAAATTTCATTAAGATCAGACCTTTTTTACGAGTTATCGTGCTTACGGACACACGGACACACACACACACACACACACACACACACACACACACACACACACACACACACACACACACACACACACACACACACACACACACACACACACATACAAATTTTACCGAATGGTGTTTTTGGCATCTGGGGACCTCTAAATGAAAAGTTATCATGGTCTTGGGCTTAACTCTTACTATGCCACGGTAATAGCTTTCTTCCCTATAGGATAAATTCACTAAACAAAAATAGAAATTTAAAAAAATTATCATTGGGCTTATGGAGTTTAAAATCAAAACAAAAGAATTGTAACAGCTGTTTATAATCAATCAATGAACTGTCAAAGTAATACTCACGTTGTTTATGATTATTAACATGTATTTTCCTGAGAGCAATGATTAAAACTGTTGAGTGAAGAGTAGAATATAGAGTATATATAGAGTATTAAAATAAAACAAAGGGACATTGAGCTATAAATAACAACTGGAGGGATCTAAAAATTTAGGAAAGAGGCAAATGAGTTAAAAAAAATCCAATTATCAGTAGGGGATAGTGGTGAAACATTATTCCAAGTTATCTAAACAATCTGACTGGCCTTCCCCGAGCAAAGCTCGGCCCCCAGGTACTAATCAAAAACATCCATCTCAGTTACAAGTAACTTCATAATTTTTTAACTACAACTTTGGCAAACACATGATAAAAAAATTTTAAGTCTAATAATACCCAGTCTACAAATTGCAAAAATCAAAATTAATGGAGTTCTGTACAAATTAAAAAATGCGGTGTTCCATTTAGGAAACAGTTCTGCATCAGGGCATTACATAGCTTACATTCAAAACAAAAATAAGTGGATAGATGCAGATGATGAGAAAGTGAACGTCAAGAAATGCCCATATGGTGCAAACAAAATTATATTATAATGTTTAAAAAACTGCCAGAAAATTCTAAAAACTACTAGGTAATATTAAGGTAAATTAGTCTTAATTAATGTTCAATATATTATAATATTTTATCCTTGATATATATTTTGTTTTATTTCAACTTGAAATCTCATTTATAAAAATTTTTAATAAACAATTATATAAAAAACAAATGATATCATACCCAAAAACACAAAGTGTTGACGGGTTGCCAAGTCCTAAAATTATATGATATCAAAATGTATTCCAAGTCAAAGATAGCACCTTTGATCTGAGATTGTTTATCACCACAAATTACTTAAATATGTTAAAATAACAATGCTCGAAAGATTGTTGGTTATTTTCTATCTGTTCTTGGCCAGCAGCTTCACTGATGCAAAATCTTTATTTTGAAATTTAAAAAACTAAATAAAGTATAGTTAAATATTATAATTGAATATTATAAAAATTTATTATCTGCTGGCCAAGAATAGATAGAAAATAACCAACAATCTTTCGAGCATTGTTATTTAAACATATTTAAGTAATTTGTGGTGATAAACAATCTCAGATCAAAGGTGCTATCTTTGACTTGGAATACATTTTGACATCATATAATTTTAGGACTTGGCAACCCGTCAACACTTTGTGTTTTTGGGTATGATAAAATGGAACGTTGAAGTACAGTGGGACAGAGCCCCATGGGATTTTTGTAAAACGCCTTCTCAGAGATTACTTATATTATGGTGAAACATGTTGAAAACCCCAAAATCTAGATTTGGGTTCGTAGATTTTTAAACCTAATATTGCCTTCGTGTTTGTAATGAGAGGTTTGGAGGTAGTCATCGAACTCTATTAATACACCTGGAATACTAGCGCAGTGTAGTTTTTGAAGCGAAAAATGGTACTTCCCCCTCCACTTAATGGGCAACTTCGTCAACTGAGAGAATTCTGCCGGAAAATATTTTGATGGGCGCAATCATTAACACACTCCTCCATCGCTCAGGGATCCTCCGATTGTAAAATTAAATTTATATATTTATTATCTGGAAGAACTGAGGATTTTAACGGAGTAAACAACTTACAGATAGTCAGTTAACAGAATTATAAAAGTACAAAATATAATAGCTAAACAAATTGGAACATGAAAAAGTTAGTAAGCATAATCTTTTTTTTATTTTTGGGGTAGAAACAAACTTCAAGTGAGAAAAATTTTGGAAATGAGTTGAATAAAACTTTTATTTGAAACATTTGTTTATACAGTCTTTAGTTTTCTCACATTTAAAGAGCAAATGCGCGCTTTTGATATCACCACCGCCGCGCCGCCATCGCTTCGCGTTGCTGTCCCGTGCCAGAAACAACCTTTATTCCATAATATCCTATTTTTCTCAATTTTGTAACTTATTATAATAAAAAATACTTTTTCTTCTGAAGGAAGGGCAAGCTTTGTGACTTGGTTTTTAACAAGTACTATTTTATTGGGTGGAGTACACTTCCCGTTCCATGATTTGTTTGATGAAATGAAGTTTTCAACATTATTTCAAACTCGAATATCAGAATTTGTAGTAATTAACGTAAAACACACCTCACCTTCATTTCAAAGAAAATTTTGAAAATAAGATATAGTTTTGATAAAGTAATTAAGTAAAGACTATGCAAAAAATAACAAACTTAAGAACATGTGCTAGAAACAAAAATCTATCCCACTAAAATACTACTATATTACGTTCTACACACGTTTCAATTTGTAAAGATAATTTATGGTAAACCCAGTATTATGGAACAAGCTTAACTAATAATTAAATGCAAATAGTGGTTTTATATTACCTTTCCGTCACAAGTTCTGTAGTATCGTTTATTTCACGACCAGGTTTCGGTACAAAGTTGTACCATGATCACGTGGAAGTCGTCCGAGACTCAAGCTGTGATTATGAAGCTGTCCTGTAGACGTTGTCGAAAGTTAAAAGAGAAAAAATACACACACCACGAAGAACACACGCACATTGTTACACTTAAACACGAAAAGATTATAAAAATTTTAATCAACGGACGGTCAGCGGCCACAATGTTCGTTTGTACAACCGTTACCCGGTACCGGCGCGGGGAGGACACTGGCGACGATGGAAGCCGTATCTTGGTGACCTTTGTGTCCTCAGCCTTGGACTTGTCCTACTGCGGGGGTTGTCACTAGTCAAAAGTAGACTCGTCCGTTGTGTCTGATTTTCAATGATTTTATTAAATATTAAATGTGAACTATAATTAAGTTTCTCATTTAACACATTTCTGCCGTCAGATTTAAGGGCCTTATAAATATGAAATTCTTCTAACGTATCAAGAATAAACCCTTTGTTACAGACTTCAACTACATCTATATTATTTCCAATTATTCCATAGCTATGATTCTCATCAATAAGGTGTTGTGCGTAACTCGATTTCTGAGGGTTTATCCTGGGATTGGGCTTATGTTCTTTCATTCTTTTTCCAAAGGAACGTCCAGTTTGGCCCACATAATATTTATCACAGTCATTACAATGCAATTTATAAACACCAGTTTTTTCTAATTTACTAATTTCTGGCTGTGGTTTAGGTTTCAGCAAACGTTCAATCTTATTTGATGTTCTGGGGGCGGGAATGATGTTAAAAGGTTTGAGTTCTTTTTTAAGCAGGTTATGGAGCCTATGACCGTATTCAATAGGCACATACTTGGGCGGTAAAGGCTCGTTTGAGCTATTATTACTACTATTTTTGTCTAAATGTTTTTTGACAAGCTTTATAGTTTTGGTTTCATAGCCATTGGAAAGAGTGATATGTTTTATGATATTAAGCTCTGCTGCGTAATCATCAGGTGTGAGAGGTAATTTAATTAGTCTATTAACCATACTATTGTAGGCTGCAATCTTGTGGCTAAAAGGATGATATGACGTTGCGTGAATAGTGTGACTTGTAGTGATGGGCTTCCTGTAAATACTGTATTTAAACTTATTAGCCTGTTTCTCAATGGTAAGGTCTAGAAAGTTTATCTTGTTACTAATTTCTGTTTCTAACGTGAATTTCAATTTCGGGGCTAAGCCATTCAGGTAGTTGTTTAGTATTTGCAGCTGTCTGACATTCCCATCAAATAAAACGAGCGTGTCATCTACATATCGAAAATAAAATATTATTTTTCCACGACTGGGATTGTTATCAGAAAGGATGTAATTATTTTCCATATGATTTAAATATATCTCAGATAAGACCCCAGATAACGGGGTCCTATGAATAAAATATAATAATTAAACTTAACTCTCTAAAATTTCTTACTCATTATTTCCCATGGTTTATTTCCAGTCTACCTTCAGACCCGGGCCTTAAAGAAAAATGGGTCAATTTATGCGTAAATAAAACACTTTTTCCGTCAGATTCAAGTAGACTTTGTAGTTAGCACTTCAAACCAGAGTAATTTAAATTGGTAGCCTTAGAAGATGATTAAATACCCCCGTAGCAGCAAACCTGCATACTCAGTGAATTTCCAATGCATATATATGTATCTTAATACCACATAAAGCCACATACCAAGTTTCATCAATATACATTCATAAATAAACGATTTATGACTTTTTAATTATTCTCCATAAGAATAACATGGCGGCTGAGTATGCAGGTTTGCTGGAGCAAGGAACAAAAAAAGGGGTTTTATACAAATATCAATATAACTCATGTAGATAAAGCCGCATACCAAATTTCATTAATTTATTTTCATAATGAAGGCAGATAACACGTTACTTATTCTCCATAAGAATAACATGGGGCTGAGTACGCAGGTTTGCTGCTACGGGAGCCTTTGGTAAAAAATTTTTTTTTGAGCAAATATCAATGATCCACAACCAGATGAAGCCGTATACCAAGTTTCATCAGTATACGTTCATAAATAAGCGAGATATAAAATTTGTATTTTCCTCCATAAGAATAACATTAGACAACGTACTGTGTTTAGCACTTTCAATATCTCGGTAACCAATTGACGTAGAGAAATGATCACAATACCAAATTGTGTGTTTTTTTAAGCTGAATCCAATGGGAAAAACTAAAATTTGACTTTTTCCAAAATGATGTGTAAAAAATTCAAAAAACCCATTTTTGGGGTACAAAACCCCCCCAAAATACCCCTTAGGATAGAGCGATCTGGCTGGTTTTCGAACTTAAAGTCATAAATGTTGCTTTACACGTTTATACCAAATTTCATCAAAATCGGATAATTTTTACGAGAGTTATCGTGCTCACGGACACACACATATATTATATATATATATATATACAGTTTCGAACGAATGGTGTTTTTGGGGTCTGGGGACCTCAAAACGAAAAGTTATCATGGTCCCGGGCCTAGGTCTTACCATGCCGACTACGGTAATAGCTTCTTCCCTATAGGGGAAATTCGCTAAAAAGAAAATACCCCCGTAGCACAAACCTGCGTACTCAGCGAATTTCCAATGCATATATATGTATCTTAATATCACATAAAGCCATATACCAAGTTTCATCAATATACATTCATAAATAAACGATTTATGACATTTTAATTATTCTCCATAAGAATAACATGGCAGCTGAGTATGCAGGTTTGCTGAAGCAAGGAAGACAAAAAATAGGGTTTTATACAAATATCAATATAACTTATGTAGGTAAAGCCACATACCAAATTTCATTAATATATTTTCATAATGAAGGCAGATAACACGTTACTTATTCTCCATAAGAATAACATGGGGCTGAGTACGCAGGTTTGCTGCTACGGGAGCTTTGGGTAAAAAATTTTTTTTGAGCAAATATCAATGGTCCACAACCAGATGAAGCCGTATACCAGGTTTCGTCAGTATACGTTTATAAATAACCGAGATATAAAATTTTTATTTTCCTCCATAAGAATAACAATTAGACAACGTACTGTGTTTAGCACTTTCAATATCTCGGTAACCAATTGACGTAGAGAAATGATCAAAATACCAAATTGTGTGTTTTTTTAAGCTGAATCCAATGGGAAAAAATAAAGTTTGACTATTTCTAAAATTATATGTAAAAAATTCGAAAAACCCATTTTTGGGGTACAAAACCCCCCTAAAATACCTCTTCGGATAGAGCGATCTGGCTGGTTTTCTAACTTAAAGTCATAAATGTTGCTTTACACGTTTATACCAAATTTCATCAAAATCAGATAATTTTTACGAGAGTTATCGTGCTCACGGACACATATATATATATATATATACAGTTTCGAACGAATGGTGTTTTTGGCTTCTGGGGACCTCAAAACGAAAAGTTATCATGGTCCCGGGCCTAAGTCTTACCATGCCGACTACGGTAATAGCTTCTTCCCTATAGGGGAAATTCGCTAAAAACAACGCAGTGCCTACAGTTTTTTATTTTATCGGGAGGATCGGGAGGCTTCTCCTCATTTTTAAACCTGCTGTATTCCTCATTTTGTAAACAGTGAAATAAATTACTTTGGTGGCAACATATTTTGATAAAATATGATCACCTCCCATTATGATGATCGGCATGCATTACAACTTGTAAAAAGATTTGCTATTATTTTGAAAATACTATGCCATGATTTCACCTGGACTCAATCCATGGAACAAAATAAAGCATCAATGAGCCTAAGGCAGAAATTAAAATTTAAGTTTTTTTAATAACATTTAAGAAGTCTAAGAACAACTTTATAATCTTATATTTTAATAAAATATCATTTAAAATTGGATTTCAAATTCATTTTGAATAATAACCTGTTCCCTGTGTCATTTTACATGCTACTGTATATGTTGGTTCCACTTGTGATTCAGTTTATTTAATACAAAAGAGCGGCAATGAAACAAATATCTATTTCCAAAATAAAAACAAGAGTAGCTAACATATACCACTTACTGCCTGTAAAATAATAAGTCATAGTTCAGCTTGTTAATACAATCAAATTCGTGTTTTATAACAAAGTGTCGCGTCAGTTAGCTGGAATGAGTGCGGCACGAATTTGTTTGAGCGCGGGGCATGTTGTTACCATCTTTACAGAAGAAATAAATCAACTTATGAAAGAATGTTTTGGATATAAATTGTGGATCAACTAATTATCTACAACTTTTCCACTGGAATTTGCTTTTTAACCCCAAAACAAACAAAAAGTTTACGCTTAGTAACTTTTTCGTGTCACACTTTTAAAACACTAAATAGTTTTCATTACTACAAATAACATAAATTACCAAACTACAAGAATTTTATACTGTTAGATTCCGTAGTTCATGCAGATAAATAATATATAAACTTTATTGTAATTACATGAATATGGCGAGGCGCAAAAGCGTGTAAACGATAGGGCGCACAGTGCTGAAATCCACTGAGCGGCCGTGAGTGCCATTGAAGGGGTGGGGGGAAAAGACCGATTTCTTGACACAGCCCGAGCGTTTCAGGTGTATTAATAGAGTTCTAAGGAAGAAGTACAACAAATGACAATTCAAGTGACAAAATACAATTTATTATTCAAATAATCATCAAGTACGTACATCAAATACACAATTTACAGAATATCTATTAAGTCAGGCCTATTTTGTTCAAAAAAGAAAACCAAAAGGGTTTAACCAATGAAAGTTTACAATTGACAAAACAAAATACTTTTTTCTTTTAAAACAGTTGAGTTAGAATGCACTTCATTAAATAACTAAACTCTGACAGAAGTGTGCCGGTGAGGGACAGTGCATCCCAGTGCGGGACAGTCTGCCCCAGTACGGAACAGAGGTGTCCCGGTGCGGGATAGTGTGGTACAGAGGTGTCCCAGCAAATTTAGTATAAGTTAAAAGGACTTAACCTACAAGAAAATTTGAACAACAGTTTATAGTATTACATGTCATTCATTCATCATTTAGTGATAATTTTCCTAGTATGTGTTATTTTATATTTAAGTTTCCCTATAAATGTACTAATTAATTAATTTCCCCTAAATGTGTTATTTGTGTTAATTGCCCTATGTCTATGCCTAATCATAATCACCATTATCATCACTCCTCAGAAAACATTCCCCTCTATATATTTAATGTTTATTTATCTGTGCAATTGTATAATAATATGTATTTCATTAATTCCATCACCAATAATTATTCATAGCCTATCCCCATATAATAGCCTACTCACTTAATTTAATATGTTTGTTAATAATAATATTTTAGATATAATTTATGTGAGAGGATTGCAATAACATTAAAATTTAATATAATATACTTTTCAAAAAATAGTCCTTAAGGAATCTAAATTACAGTGACCAGTGTTAACAATTGTGTGAACATGTGCTTCTCAACAATGGACCATGCTTCCAGACCTCATCTCTACTAGATCTTCTTCTTGCTCCAGATGCCATAGTGTTAAGACCTAGAATCTGTGAAGGACACAGTTCCTATTTTAAATTTCCCAGTATGGCCTAAGTTTTGCATTGCTTGGTGCTCATTTTATTAGGGACTTACTGCTCAATTAATACCATCTTTAAATTCACTCCTTTTTATTTGATTTTCCCCAAAAACTGGTATTTGAGCGAAGAACATTTGTAAGCAGATTGGTAAACTCCTTCCATTGTATTCTATTTAGGGACTGGAAAGAATACAGACATTTAAATAGAACAAGCTTAATGTTCTGAAAGTTAAAGTAACCTCAAGAGAGTATTTTTATATTGAACTATCTTTCCAAATTTAATTTTGAGTATTTTAACCATTCATAAAGTCAGTGAAACCATTGGACTCTCCTTTTGGACAACAACCAAAATTTCCATTGTTGTAATTTTTCAACACATCAGCTTAATTGGACTTAATATTCTTTCAAATATCATCCCAAACGTTATTCAAGTCAGCACGATACTTCCCCCCTGAGAAAAAGAGCCCTCATTTGTAAAGAAATTCCATTTAGAACCCAAAATATGAACATTTAGTTTTAGGCCTACCAGTATATTTGTCATGTACCTTCTAGGCTAGGCCACACATTGTAACTGTTCCCCCTGAGTTGTATATTATTGTAAATCCCTTTAATTGAGAACCTTTTTGAAACGTAAGTGTACTAATAGATAAATAAATATTGTATTGTTCCTCTGTAACTCTGTATTTTATTCAAATAGTTAAAGAAATCTTAGAAATTGTACACCTACCTTTTGTTGACATCCAGAGTAAATACCAAATACATTCTACTCACTACAATAAAGTAAAGGAGACCACAAGTACAAGTATATTTATTAACAAGTCAAAGAAGATCATTCGTGAGCTATATTTAAATAGCCTAGGGAATTTTGTAAGTAATAACATTGATTTTTGTAAAGAGAAGCTAGGCTTAGCACATGGCAGCCATTGCCCTCAGATCCCGATAGCATCACTGTTTATATCCACTTTTACTGAGCACATCCGAGCAAACCATTAGTTAAAAGTTAACAATTTAGAATTATAATTAAGTAAGACACTAATTAGAAAATCAAATAAGAATTTGGTGACCAACGTATAGGCTAAACAAGAAGTAAGAATTGGCGACCCAACGTACTGGCTTGAATAACAGTTGATAAACATTGCAATCCTCAACTAGAGTAAGCCTAGAATAAGACCATATTTAATATTAAGTTCCCGTAATTGTTTCCCTCTCCCACCAATAATAACTGTGTATAAAAGGTACCACATATTTAATAATCTCGCATATTATAATAAAACGGACACACGATGGCAGAAAATAAATACAATCTACGGAAAACACGAAACTACCCCGCAGCAGACGCCGATTCGAGCGACGATGAAATCAGCAGCCGCCATGTTTCGCAGAACGAGGACGAAACGCCCAAAAGCAAAGACCGCCAAATTTACACTGACCCCATCAGCCAATCAGAGAACATCGATTTCGTAACCTCTACACGAGATTTCTCTCTCAGCCTGCCCTTAGACGCTAACTCTGCTTTCTCAACACCAAAACGAAATATCGCCAGCCGACCGATCCGAACGCTGACGGACACACCCGAAGGTTCCCGAACTGGACTCATTGATCAGAATGAACGAGGACGTATCGCTAGCTCATTGAACGAGTCGACGCTCATTCATTCCTCGCGCTCGATGACTGATGCACACACAGACGACGCAACTAGCAGATTAAACGTTACAAACCCGACTACACCGACACCTGCAATCGATATAAATATGTTAGTGACCCTTATGACAAATTTAGGAAACAAAATTGAGCAATCAGTAAACAATAAAATTGAACAAACTAGTCTGGATTTAAATAACAAATTTGAACAAACTAGTCTAGATTTAAATAACAAAATTGAACAGACCAGCGCAAAAATTGAACTAAATAATGCTGAATTAAAATCCGAAATAAAATCCGAAATCCAGACAATCCATGCAGATTTCCATCAACAAATTCATCAGACGAAAGCCGAATTAACCAAAATCATTAACGAAAATACCAACGAAACTCAGCAGGAAATACAAGCCTGTCGAAATGCTTTCGAATCCCAGATACAAGAAACAAGAGAAAACCAAATCGAAATTCGATCAGAGATTAATGCCATCAAAATGACCCAAAATGCCCAATCTGAAGAAACTGCAAAATTAACTGACAAATTGATACTTAGAATTGAAAATTCACAAACTCAAATGAGGCAATTCGTGCTGGACAGTATCTCACAACAACAAATCGCCGCCGAATTTGAAAATAAACAATATCAGGAAAATATTATATCTACTGTCAAAACCCATCTGGAAGAGCATAAACAAAATTTTGATCTAAAAATAGAAGAATTAACTGTCAAAACGCAATTGGATAACGAACGTAATTCTAAAGCAAACCTAACGGCACTTAAAAATGAAGTTATCCCCAAAATTACATTGCAAACAAAACTAATTGAGGCACAACAAATTGAAATCCAAACCTTGAATCAAAATTTAAACAAATGTGAAACTGAAGTAACCAATCTGAAGCAAGCAAATCAATTAAACGGAATGGCCGGACAAATCAAAGTAATATGCAGTGGAAGCGAAGCCAATGATCGTCTAATGCCGAAATTTAATGGACGGAGCGGCAATCCAAATGAATATTTATACAAATTGAGAAGGTATTACGAACGAGGAATCGAAAGGAATCAATGTTGCGACTCAACTGAGTACCTGAAAGACCTGCTTGAGACATCCTTCGAAGGACCAGCATCACGATGGCTACAGCTGATAAAAAGTGAAATTATCGATTGGGAACATTTTGCCAGAGAATTCGAACTCAAATACTGGAGCCAGGCAGTCCAACGAGGAATTAAAGCAAAAATCGAATCGGAGAAGTACAGAGCCAACGGAACGTTAAGCCGGACGGAGTACTTGACAGAAAGAGTATTGCTACTACAATCAATGACACCTAGCCTAAGTGAAGAGGAGATAGTGACTCTTATGGCGGAGCGATTTGACGCAATAATCCAAGACAGCATAAGCGTACAGAACATCACTACGATCCGAGCGATGGAGAGACTACTGCAGAAAGAAGACATAAAAGATGGACCTAAGAAAGCCAGGAACCACAACAACCAGCAAAGCAACCGACCAGCCAGTCCAACCACTGCGAACCAACAGAATTACAACGATCGATATGCTAACCAACGGGCCTATCAACCAAAAATGAACAACTACCATAGCTACCAGCAGAATAAATACCCTTCAAACAACTCTTCGTATCGAAATCAACAAAATTACAGGAATAATGGTAACAACAACCAGCAATACCATCGAAGTCATCATGACAACAAGCCGTATCAACGTGAGCAATATCATCCCAGAAACTATGAACAAAACTACAAAAATGATCGTCAACACCCTACCAACGAACAGAATCAACTCTGCGCCATATTTAGACAGAATCCCAATCCACATAATGCTCCAACTGTATATCCAATGAGCCCTCATTCAAGTAACAACAATACTGCTAGTCCACGTTCCTCACCGTCTCAAACGAGACAGGGAAACGACTCGGCGCTGTAGACCACGGCCGAGAAAGGGTTATGTTGTCATGCGATTACCCATTAAATACAGCGCCTACTTACACTATCCTCGGTCAAACTATCAATCACTCTATAAATCTTATGCAGTCCAACAACATAATATGTGATAAAAATTTCCTTTTAGAAGATGAGTACGAAAATGATGTCAATTCAAATTATACACAAATTAACTGTCCAGAAATCAATATAACATTAAACAATATCAGCACTAATGCCTTAATTGATTCCGGTTCTTCTGTAACTTGTATAGCCGAAGCTTGGTTCAACGAAAATAAAATGAAGCTACAACCATTTGAAGAATTACCAGTGAATAACACCGTTATCAAAACAGCTGTTGGAGAAAAGTCTAAACGTGTTTCCCGCACAATATATGTTCCCACCACCATTGATAAACATACGATGCTAATTGAATATTTGATAGTGCCACATTTAATAAAACCTATAATTCTCGGAGTCGATGTTCTATCTGCCCTCAAAATGGATTTAAATTTCAACACAAACGAAATAAATATGAAAATCAATAATGATAATATTACTATGAAGTTTAATATGTGTCATCATGAAGGACAGTTATGTCAAATAATAATTAATAATAGCCATAGGCCAAATAATAATCTGAATAATAATTTTGATAATATGATGTACGATGAGTACAATGATGATTTAATATATGATAAATATGATAGCACAGCATACAACTTCAACGAATTACAAACAAATCCAATAAACGACAGCACATTGACACAAGAAGAAATTAATACAACTTTAGCATCAAATGATTATATCAAGAAAGAAGAACAAACAATTTTAAGTCAGTTATTAAATAAGTACAAACATGTTTTCCCCGAGCTATTTATGGAGAAACTGCAAAGCTTTTCGAGGTTTACGAAGGACCATTCATCATTAAGCAAATATTAGGAAAATCTACTTTTCATGTAACCAGAGAGAACGAAGACATCTTATTTGGACCATACCACATATCCGCATTAAAAAGATATATAGAACCGATAATAGAAGAGGATAATGTAAATAGTGAAGAAGACCCTGACAACATAAACTCTTAAAACAGTGTAAATAAATCATCATCATCATCATCATCCATCAAGTGTAATCATTTTACATGAGGAGATCGTCATGAACCTTAACCGCGAGTGCGTACCCCTTCCCCTATTCCCCAAGTGAACAGTATGATTATTCCCCAAAACAGTGTTGAATAACAATTTATTTATAAATGCGATGATTATAAACAGTGAATTTTGCCCTTGTAACAAACAGTGTATAAACCAAAGTGTTTTTATGCGAGTGAAGAACTTCATCCCCATGCCAATAAACAATTGTTATATTAAATGTTCCCTTAATCCCAATTCCCTTGTGCGGTCATGAACTATCTTAATCCCTCATCCCATATTTCCCCATTTATGTATTGTTCCTATGTTTATGTAAATTTAGAATAAGAAGTGTATTATCACCAACCAACATCAATCATTTAATGTACCTCATAACTAGCTGTAAATGTATTTCATACTAAATAATTCATGTATTCCATTTCATACTTGATCGAAATCTGTCTTTAATTCCATATCATACAGATTTCTGAGGAGATAATTATAGTATTACATGTCATTCATTCATCATTTAGTGATAATTTTCCTATTATGTGTTATTTTATATTTAAGTTTCCCTATAAATGTACTAATTAATTAATTTCCCCTAAATGTGTTATTTGTGTTAATTGCCCTATGTCTATGCCTAATCATAATCACCATTATCATCACTCCTCAGAAAACATTCCCCTCTATATATTTAATGTTTATTTATCTGTGCAATTGTATAATAATATGTATTTCATTAATTCCATCACCAATAATTATTCATAGCCTATCCCCATATAATAGCCTACTCACTTAATTTAATATGTTTGTTAATAATAATATTTTAGATATAATTTATGTGAGAGGATTGCAATAACATTAAAATTTAATATAATATACTTTTCAAAAAATAGTCCTTAAGGAATCTAAATTACAGTGACCAGTGTTAACAATTGTGTGAACATGTGCTTCTCAACAATGGACCATGCTTCCAGACCTCATCTCTACTAGATCTTCTTCTTGCTCCAGATCAGTGGTGTAGTGGTGCGGGAACGCGTGGGAACGGCGTTCCCACACTGGTTTTCAAAAACCCGGGAAAATCCCAGTGCTCCGGTTCAGGGAAAATTAAATAATAACTAAATATTATAAAAATATATTTTTATGTCCATAATAAAATGCAATACTTAACAAACATTTGTAACAAAGATTTGGCGATCATGTACGACATATTGGCCGAGTTGTCTATGGTTTCTGAATGAATGCCTTCAAAATAGACAAGCTACTATAGTGTATGCTGACAAAATCTTAAGAAGGTCGAATGCTTTTTTCGAGGGCCTTAAAGAGAAACCCGGCACTAAAAGCCTTGAGGCTAAAAGAGCTAAAGTCAAAGGCAACTTTTGTGGTGTCCCCCTAACAAGTAATAGCAAAATAATTGCTATTAATGACCAGCAGTTGCTATCAAGTGTCATTAACAACCTTAATAAAAGGCTTTTCACGACTAGGAGCAGCAACGAATCTTCTACACGGACTGACGATCAGGGAAAGTTAGACATCACTCCTATCAGAACTAAAAGTACTCGAAAGCAAAAGCTGGCCTCAAGACAAGTCTGTTCGATTCGGGGAAGAAGAAATCGAGAAGCTCTGTGCAAGATTTAAATGAATTTGAACCCAATCAAAAACAGCTTCAGAGATTATTTAGAAAACAGCACCGTCATTCCAAAGGATTTAAACCCACTGTTGAATTGCTCCAAGCTCATTCCTTGCAGTTCATCAGAGTGCGAACGGGGTTTTAGTCACATGAATATAATCATATCGCCAACTAGAACGAGGCTGACCATCGAACATGTGGCAGCCCTAATGTTCATAAAGTTGAATGGCCCAAACATCCGGACCTGTCATTTAAAAAATTTGGTTATGTATGTTGCTATTGCTATTTAGGGGGTTAACGTACATAAAATTAGTTAAATAACTTTTTCTAAGTTTAAATGTAAAATAATAAAGTTAGTTTGTTAAATGTAAAAAATACTATTTTTTATTTTTCTTTTCCCAAAATCATCCAAATTATTAAAAAGTTTCTTGAAGCTTCAGTAAATTCAGTGAGCATAAAATACACAGCCTAATACGCTCGTAGCTATTGCTATCGTACGCAATCAGGGAAATCATATCCTTATTTGCAGGGAATTTGACAAATATATTGAGCGTTCCCACACTGGAAAATTTACCACTACACCACTGCTCCAGATGCCATAGTGTTAAGACCTAGAATCTGTGAAGGACACAGTTCCTATTTTAAATTTCCCAGTATGGCCTAAGTTTTGCATTGCTTGGTGCTCATTTTATTAGGGACTTACTGCTCAATTAATACCATCTTTAAATTCACTCCTTTTTATTTGATTTTCCCCAAAAACTGGTATTTGAGCGAAGAACATTTGTAAGCAGATTGGTAAACTCCTTCCATTGTATTCTATTTAGGGACTGGAAAGAATACAGACATTTAAATAGAACAAGCTTAATGTTCTGAAAGTTAAAGTAACCTCAAGAGAGTATTTTTATATTGAACTATCTTTCCAAATTTAATTTTGAGTATTTTAACCATTCATAAAGTCAGTGAAACCATTGGACTCTCCTTTTGGACAACAACCAAAATTTCCATTGTTGTAATTTTTCAACACATCAGCTTAATTGGACTTAATATTCTTTCAAATATCATCCCAAACGTTATTCAAGTCAGCACGATACTTCCCCCCTGAGAAAAAGAGCCCTCATTTGTAAAGAAATTCCATTTAGAACCCAAAATATGAACATTTAGTTTTAGGCCTACCAGTATATTTGTCATGTACCTTCTAGGCTAGGCCACACATTGTAACTGTTCCCCCTGAGTTGTATATTATTGTAAATCCCTTTAATTGAGAACCTTTTTGAAACGTAAGTGTACTAATAGATAAATAAATATTGTATTGTTCCTCTGTAACTCTGTATTTTATTCAAATAGTTAAAGAAATCTTAGAAATTGTACACCTACCTTTTGTTGACATCCAGAGTAAATACCAAATACATTCTACTCACTACAATAAAGTAAAGGAGACCACAAGTACAAGTATATTTATTAACAAGTCAAAGAAGATCATTCGTGAGCTATATTTAAATAGCCTAGGGAATTTTGTAAGTAATAACATTGATTTTTGTAAAGAGAAGCTAGGCTTAGCACATGGCAGCCATTGCCCTCAGATCCCGATAGCATCACTGTTTATATCCACTTTTACTGAGCACATCCGAGCAAACCATTAGTTAAAAGTTAACAATTTAGAATTATAATTAAGTAAGACACTAATTAGAAAATCAAATAAGAATTTGGTGACCAACGTATAGGCTAAACAAGAAATAAGAAGTTAACAATATGACATCATTAAATTTTTACAACCATATACTTAATTGAGACCTAACCTTAAACAAATTCTAAAGCAGAACGCCAGTTAAAATAAATAAACTAAACAAACATTTCAACAATAATGATCGACAGGTAACGTTGTAATACAAAAGTTGGCCCCTACAGTTTTAATATAAGCGGAGTTAAATTATGTCAGTTTCTCGTATCACAGCTCGCAAAAGGTAGGATGAATCTACAAAAACATTTAAATCCAGCTTTTAAGTTTACTAGTTTGATTTGAAAGTTTACTGGATCCAGACGGTAATTAATAAATGATTTGGCCAAATATGTAGTTGAGAGAGTGTTGAAGTTTTGAACACAAGCTCTGATTCACAGGAAAAATCCAACTGTAGGCTGACTGAAGTTAACTGTAAGTTGATTGAAGCTTTGCAGTAGGCCTAATTTCTAGAATAATAATATGAAGTTGATAGCACCTGATTACAGCAGATGGGTGAACTGAAATTCCACAGTTTTCCCATGGAAACACCATAGGCAGAGGTTAGGTTCAGTTGTCTCAGGAAGCATAATGTCCATGGGCTGCCACGAGCCGTGCCGCTATGTAACTGCCCCATGGGAGTACGGTAGGCCAGTCTTCATGATCGGAACTAGGTGGAGCCTACATGGTTGCTGCGGTTCTAGGCCAGGAGCCTTGGCACTTTGGTGTCTGAAACTAAAACGCCATGCTGGTGGTGATAATCAATGTAACAAAACTTCTTTAGAAACGTTTCAACATGACTAACTTAACAGAGGAGCACAGAGACACGATGTAGATGTAGTGAAGGTTGGTTTCCGACTGACGCTGTGACATTACGAAGAGTCGTTGGCCAGTACCCGAAGGGGTGGGGGAACGGAATATTCCCGTTGCCTCTCGACAGAACTTTTCCATCCGGCCTCTTCGTAGAAATAGACTTCGGTAATCAGTGCAGCCAACACAAAATCTGAGGTGAAAAAACTGACACTGCTCAATGGAAAGCGTATGCATTCCAAATTTTGTGTTTCTACCTGTAGTAGTTTGGACTGGAGTTTGATCGGGTTATCATCTTTATATAGAAGAATTTGTTAAGTAATTATCCACAAATTACTCAAAATTGGATGCGCAAGGAGGAGGTTTAGTAAGGTATAGCAACATATTACAGATAAATATTTTGGTTTGTTTTCATTGGGTGCATTAAAAAAATCTATTTTTTATAGTGTTCAAAAAACTAAATTCTAATTAAAGTAGAAGAACATTATTTTGTTTTAGGTAAAGTTTAAGTGCAAGTTTCTCTTAAACTGTAATAGATTTTCTGATGTAACTGTGATGAGGAAGGGGTTTACCAAAGTGGTGTTATTAACACGATCCGTTTACAGCCACATCTACTGGACAGACTGGGAGACGGAGGCACTGCATCGAGCCGACAAGTCCAACGGCTCGGACCGCACCATCATCCGCAGCGACTTGCGTGGGCTCATGGACATCCGCTCCATACAGGTAACATTAACCTTCGAGCGCCAAGGGCCAAATATATCGGCTTTTGAATCTGCCATCTAAATACACTGTTAATTATGGTAAAAACAATTGTACCATTGTGAGCTCTGTCTGCAGTCTACGTCTTGACAAAAGTGGTGTTTTAACCTATTAGACTCTAACGGCACTAACTTGGTCTATGTGCATTATGTAATACGACTCGGTCCGATACAACTACTATCCTCTCAGGTTAGCTGAGCGGTCTAAGACGTTACCTCCCCGGCCAGGAGGTAATGCTTGGATCGAGGGTTCGAATCCTGTCTCAGTCGGTAGTTTTTATGTGGAACTCATGTTCCAATCCAACAGCACCCTAAGCCAGTAAACTCTCAGAAATCCGGTCTAATGTGGCTGGCTTGACGACTGGTCTGGATTTAGAAAAATCCGGATTTCCCAGAGGTGGGCATGAGTCATACAAGACAAAGTGACATCTGTCCTATCGAAGCGGAACTAGTATACTTAGACTCTCCTATCCACTCCTCCTCTCGTACGACAACTTCCACTGCCTCGTAAAATATAAACTACATCAATTTTACTGAAACACAGAATGTCTGATTTGTAGTAAAGAACATGATAGTTTGAAATACCCCCGTCACAGCAAACCTGCGTACTCAGCGAATTTCCAATGCATAATATATGTCTTAATACCACATAAAGCTGCACACCAAGTTTCATAAAAATATATTCACATATAAGCGATATATACAATTTTGATTATTCTCCATAAGAATAACATTGGTGATGAGTACGTAGGTTTGCTGAAACAGGGAACACAAACAATTGGTTTTATGCAAATAGAACAACTAGGCGAAGCCACATACCAAGTTTCATCAATATTCAATCATAAAAAAAAACACTATATAAGATTTTAATGATTCTTCATAAGATTAACATGGGGGCTGAGTAAGCAGGTTTGCTGCAACAAGGAACAAAAAAAAAATGGGTTTTTATGCAAATTTCAGTATAACTCAGCAAGGTGAAGCCACATACCAAGTTTTATTAATTTATGTTTATAATTAAGGAAGTCATTACTTTTTACTTATTCTCCATAAGAATTACATGGGGGCAGAGTACGCAGGTTTGCTGCTATGGGATAATCAACAAAAAATCAATTTTTTGTGCAAATATCAATAGACCAGTACTACGTGAAGCCACATACCAAGTTTCATCTATATACATTCATAAATAATCAAGATATAAAATTTAATTTATTCTCCATAAGGATAACATTGGACAACATACTGTGTTTAGCACTTTGAATATCTCTGCAACGGTTGGGTGTAGAATCACAATTTAAAACCAAAACGATTGTTTTGTGGAGCTGAACTGATTGGTAAAAGCAAATGTGAGGTTTTCATTTAAATGAACTGAGGAAAAGCCAAAAACCTTTTTCACATAAGATTAACATGGGAGAGTTTATGAGTAGGTTTTTTGATTTTCTCCGCAACCACATAACCTAGGTTAAAAATTCAAAAAACCATATTATTTGTTTTTTTTAAGCTCTATAACATGGTCAAAACAAAAATTAAGTTTTTTAAAAACTGTAGGTGAAAAATCCAAAAACCTGATTTTTGGAAAATTTAAAACCCCCGTAAACCCCCCTTCTTGTGGTCAGATTTTCTGGTTTTCGAACTTAAAGTCATGAATGTCACTTTACACAATTGAGCCAATTTTCATCCAAATCAGACGTTTTTTACTCAAGTTATCGTATATATATATATATATATATATATATATATATATACATATATATATATATATATAAATTTGAACGAATAGTGTTTTTGGCATCTGGGGACCTCAAAACAAAAAGTTATCATGGTCTTGGGCTTAAGTCTTACCATGAGACCTACGGTGATAGCTTCTTCGCTATAGGGGAAATTCTCTAAAAAGAACTATCGTCTATTGCCTATTTGTGTAATGCGGGCTAGTGGCATGACAATTGAAGGCGCTAAAATATGAAGATTCATTTTTAAATTTTTATTTGCAACAACTTTAAAAAAAAATCATGAACATTGGTCCATATTACCCTCCGGGATTACAGACTAGGCCGATCTGGATTTTTGGGAGTAATATTATATTTCATCACTAGGACCAAAATTGATAGTTTTTGATCCGAGCTCAAGTTTAACAGCCGCGGCGGAGCCGCAAATATAGATGATGAACTATATTTTTTGTCATACTGCAAACAATATTATATAACAATTTCTCAAAAATTAAATTTTGTTTAATTTTTTACCATTAAAAGTTTGCTTCCATATTGATTTTATTGCTACTCTAATCAAACAGCTATTACACAAGTTTTCAGTTTTTCCAAGTTGAATAATTGGTTCAACTCTAATTGACACCATATGATCTCAACCGAAAAGTGGTGTTTTTAGTCCTAGGTCGAAAAACATAAACAAAATAATACTTTTTATCCTAGGAGGAAAATAAACAACTGTAGCATCTCAACGCATGTGTTGAAAGTAGCTGTTTTTGAAGCAGTATGACGAAAAAGGGTTTCCTATGTTCATCCAATAACCATTGTGTCCACCTCCCCAGACTGACAATGTGGCTGAGAACGCGTGCGGGGAGGACAACGGAGGCTGTTCCCACCTGTGCCTCCGCTCTCCCACGGGATACTCCTGCGCCTGCCCCACTGGCATCCTGATGACACCGGACGGCCGCACCTGTCATGCCCAGCCGCGCGCCTACCTGCTGCTCGTCACCAAGAACAGTCTGGCGCGTGTCAGCTTCGACACGGATGATCGGCTCGATGTCACGCTGCCCGTGGGCGGCATCAGCAACGCCTTCGCCGTGGACTTCCACTGGAACAAGAGCCTCATCTTCTACTCTGACGTGGAACTTCACCTCATCAGGTGAGATTCAGTAGTATTATGTGACCTTAGATGGTTTAAGTTTGTGAGGTTTAGTGTAGGGGTGGGTCGGTTGAATTTGTTATCAGTTCGGTTGTGGTTCGGTTTTTTACAAAAAACAGTTGTTGGTTTCGGTTATTTTTCAAAGAACTTAACCTAATAAATGTCTCGTCCATACTTTAAATTTAAGTTTCTACCTAGATTCTGAAATTCTGCCTTAAACAACTTTAATTTATTATATACGGTACCTATATAAATCCCTATTTCATACTTTGTTTCACTGGTTGACATAAATACTGCTGCGGAGACACTACGCAGGAGAGTTGGTTAAAAAGTCACAAGTAATCGATCAAAGACAAATCAAATTAATTTAAGTGAAATATTATGGGCTATTACAAAATTAATTAATCACCTAGGCTTAAAACCTTGTTTAGTCAAATAATATCAAGTTAGCCTAGGGCAGTAACTTAGTCTAAATAATCTTTAACTTAAACCTTGTTAAGATGTTAGTTTAGCCTATTGTAGGCCTAACCTTAAATACCCCCGTCGCAGCACACCTGCATACACAGCATGAATATATTTCTTACTGCCACATAAAGCCATTAACAAGTTTCATAAAAATACATAAATAAATAAGCGATATATAGCATTTTATTTATTCTCCATAAGAATAACATTAGGGCTGAGAACGCAGGTTTGTTGCAACGAGGAAGATAAATACCCCCGTCGCAGCAAACCTGCGTACTCAGCGAATTTCCAATGCATAATATGTCTTAATACCATATAAAGCCACATACCAAGTTTCATAAAAATATATTCACATATAAGCGATATATACAATTTTAATTATTCTCCATGAGAATAACATGGGAGCTGAGTAAGCAGGTTTGCTGCAACAAGGAATAAAAAAAATGGGTTTTTATGCAAATATCAATATAACTCAACAAGGTGAAGCCACATACCAAGTTTTATTAATTTATTTTCATAATTAAGGGAGTCATTACATTTTACTTATTATTCTCCATAAGAATAACATGGGGGCTGAGTATGCAGGTTCGCTGCTACGGGGATAATAAACAAAAAATCAATTTTTTGTGCAAATATCAATATACCAGCAACACGTGATGCCACATGCCAAGTTTAATCAATATACATTCATTAATAATGGAGATATCACATTTTATTTGTTCTCCATAAGGATAACATTGGACAACGTACTGTATTTAGCACTTTGAATATCTCTGCAACGGTTGGACGTAGAATCACAATTTAAACACCAAAATTTTTTTTGTGGAGCTGAGTTGATTGGTAAAAGCAAATGTGAAGTTTACATTAAAATTAACTTAGGAAAAGACAAAAACCTTTTTCCTATAAGATTAACATGGAAGATTTTATGAGCAGGTTTTTTTTTTAATTTTCTCCGCAACCACTTAACCAAGGTTAATAATTCAAAATAATATATATATTTTTTTTTTAAGCACTATAACATGATCCAAACCAAAATTAAGTTTTTTAAAAATTTTAGGGTAAAAAATGAAAAAAAAATGATTTTTGGAAAATTTAAAACCCCCCTAAACCCCCTTCCCATATTCCGATTTTTCTGGTTTTCGAACTAAAGTCTTAAATGTCACTTTACACATTTGCCTAATTTCATCGAAATTGGATGTTTTTTACTCAAGTTATCGCATTCACGGACACACATATATATACATATATATAAATTTGAACGAATAGTGTTTTAGTAATCTGGGGACCTCAAAAAAAAGTTGTCATGGTCTCGGGCATAAGTCTTACCATGAGACCTACGGTAATAGCTTCTTCCCTATAGGGGAAATTCGCTAAAATGTGTGTGTTTTTATGCAATTATCAATATAACTCAACCAGGTGAAGCTACATACTAAGTTCTAATAATTTATGTTCATAATTAAGGGAGATATAAAGCTTATTCTCCATAAGAATAACATTAGGGATGAGTATGCAGGTTTGCTGCTTAGAGGTTATTTAACAAAAATCAATTATTTTGTGCAAATATACCAATACTAGCTGAAGCCACATACCAAGTTTCATCAACATACGAGAAATATCAAATAATCGAGATATCAAATTTTAAATATTCTTCATAAGGATAACATTGGACAACGTACTGTGTTTAGCACTTTGAATATCTCGGCAACGGTTGGACGTAGAATCACAATTTAAACACCAAAATGATTGTTTTGTAGAGCTAAACTGATTGTTAAAAGCAAATATGAAGTTTACAGTAAAATTAATCGAGGAAAAGCTAAAAACCATTTTCCCATAAGATTAACATGGGAGATTTTATGAACACGTGTTTTGGATTTTATCCGCAACCACTTAACCTAGGCTAATGATTCAAAATACTATATTATTTGTTTTTTTAAGCTCTATAAAATAGTTAAAATAAAAATTGTGTGTTTTAAAAATTTCTGAGTGAAAAGTGCAAAAAACTCATTTTTGGAAAATTGGAACCCCATAAACCCCCTTTCCCATGGTCAGATTTTTCTGGTTTTCGAACTTAAAGTTATGAATGTCACTTTACACATTTGAGCCAAATTTCATCAAAATCGGTAGTTTTAGCGAATTTCCCCTTTAGGGAAGAAATTACCGTAGGTGGCATGGTAAGACTTAAGCCCGAGACCATGATAACTTTTTGTTTTGAGGTCCCCAGATTCCAAAAGCACTATTCGTTCAAATTTATATATATATGTATGAGTCCGTTACAGCAATTACTTTTGAAAGAAAAGCCCGACTTTGATGAAATTTGGCATAAATGTGTAGAGTAACATTTATGGCTTTAAGTTCTTAAACCAGAATCCTTAATCGATCGGACTATGGGAAGAGGTTTTATGGGGGTTTAAAAATTTTCCAAAAATCAGTTTTTTGAATTTTTCCCTCTAAAATTTTAAAAACACTTAAATTTGGTTGTAGCTATTTTATAGAGCTCAAAAAAATTTAGTATTTTGAATCATTAACCTAGGTTAAGTGGTTGTAGAGAAAATTCAAAAAACGCGTCTATAAAATTTCCCACGTTAATCTTATGGGAAAAAGGTTTTTTTGGTTTTCCTCAGATAATTTTACTAAAAACTTCACATTTCTTCTTACCAATCAGTTTAGCTCGCTACAAAACAATCATTTTGGTGTTTTAATTGTTGTTCTACGTCCAACAGTTGCTGAGATATTCAAAGTGCTAAACACACTACATTGTCCAATGTTATCCTTATAAATAAAATTTGATATCTCGATTATTTATAAATGTATATTGATGAAACTTGGTATGTGGCTTAAACTAGTTGTGGTATATTAATATTTGCACAACAACAATTTTATTTTAAATTTTCCTCGTAGCAGCAAACCTGCATACTAGGCCCCCACATTATTCATATGGAGAATAAGTAAAGTTGTATATCTCTCTTAGTTATGAACCTAAATTAATAAAACTTGGTATGTAGCTTCACCTGGTTGAGTTATATTGATAATTGCAAAAATACATATTTTTTATCTTCCTCGTTGCAGCAAACCTGCGAACTCAGCCCTAATGTTATTCTTATTGAGAATAAATAAAATGCTATATATATCACTTATTTATGAATGTATTTTGGTGAAACTTGGTAAGTGGCTTTATGTAGTAGTGAGACATATATATGCATTGGAAACTCGCTGAGTACGCAGGTTTGCTGCTAATTTTACTTAAGTTATCACATTCACGGACATATATATATATATAAAATTTTACTTATTCTCCAAATGAATAACATGGGGGCCGAGTATGCAGGTTTGCTGCTACGAGGAAAATCACTATACTATTCACACATATATGTAAATTTGAACGAATAGTGTTTTTGGCATCTTGGGACCTCAAAACAAAAAGTTATCATGGTCTCGGCTTAAGTCTTACCATGAGACCTACGGTAATAGCTTCTTCCGTTTAGGGGAAATTCGCTAAAAAGTAGAGACTTTTTATTATTTAGCCTACAACTTACAAGCATTTAAGATGGCTCCTAGAAGAAAACAAAATCGGCCTTATGTGATTTTATTCTCTTAACAGCGTGCTGCGGCGGTTAGGTTCAGTTAGTTTATCATGTATAATGTGATTAATTAATAACTTACTATAACCTAAACTAACCGCTGCAGTACGCTGTGTAAGAATCTTCACCACATAAAACAATATTTCTTGAAAAATTAGGTTTGGCTTTGACCAAGTGAGGGGGGATAGGAGAGGCTTTGCAGCGCAACATGATAAATTTGCTTGACAAAGAATACTCCACACTATTACTGTAACCTGATCCATCAAAACCACCACAGAATGTCATACAAGGCGTTCTGACTAATGCGTTATGGCGAATGTTGTTGCAGGTCGGTGGACATGCTGAACCTGTCCAGCACTTCGGATGTGATCTCCACAAATCTGACGGCGCCCTACGGCCTGGCCGTGGACTGGATGGCTGACAACCTCTACTGGACCGACTATGGCCTCAGGACGCTGCAGGTCGCCCGCGTCGACGGCTCCTGTCGCAGAACTGTCATTGGGAGTGATCTGAACAAGCCGAGATCTGTAGCCGTCTTCCCACAGAGAGGGTAACCATGCTATTGATTACTGTTACTACTACCTGTGTATGAAAATTTAAAATCCATTAAATTATCTTGAAGTAGCTTCAAGGTTTTACAGCAAAACCGAATGAGATATGAGATGATTCCAACATTACCTAAGGCGTTCCACAGGGTTTCATTACAGGTCTCTTACTTTTTATCATGAATGACATCAAAATTTTTTCTAAATTATTCCTATATGCTGATGACACATCAGGTTTAGTTATGAACGCCAATTTTAATTATATGGAACGCTAATTTTTCAGTTGATGGCTTTTTTAATTATGATTTGGAGAATTTATTTTAACTTTCATTAACCCATTAAGGTAGTAATTTTATTCTATTCACAATAGCCTGTAACAGGATTTGATTGGTGCTGCACTCTAGTAGCAAAATATGGAACTAATGACCGCGGGCGACTACGGTTCTATCCTCTTGGGGCGCGGACTGACTGGAAAACCTTAATATCGCCGCTAGGCCCTTGGTCGTGTTAGCTGAGTTGGCTACGTCGTGGAAACACCTTGGCCAGGTGTAGATACGATGTTCGTGGGTTCGATTCTCGCACACGACCAAACTGACCAGTCGTGCAACTCACAATGAGTTAACCGGTCTGTGGCAACGATGGTGGGAGGGCCCAAGTAAAACAAACGGTGGCAGGCTTGCTTGGAAGTTGACGGGATCGGTTAATTCTTTGTAAGTTGCACATGGTCAACACTGATTTTGATACTTTTTACTTATGTCTACTGTGTGTGTGCCAATGTGACTCTAAAAACTGAATGAAAACAGTATTGTAATGAAAATAAACCATTAATCAATTTAAAAACACAAATTTCTATTCCAATTCATAGGTTTAAATAAACGGTATCAGGAAACTGACACATACTGTCTCCCTTTTAGCCCAACTTTAATGAATAAATTACTTTTTATTTACTAAATATAGAATACAAAGCATGGTCGAATGTACAGAAAATCTTGTAAACAAGTTGTTTTAAAAAACATCCACCCAAATCCCTGCTTTGGAGGTACTACAGAATCCATTGCTACACTCGTGGTTTTAAGAGGGGAAATGCCCCCTATTCCCCCCCAGGGTTATTAAGGGGCAACATATTTCAAATTAACTCTGTTGGTCAATGCTAAATTGACAAGCATATGAAGTTTGAATGAAATTGATCAGTAAATAAGAGAGAAATCGTAATTTTAGTATTCCCCATAAGAATAACATTGGACAACGTACTGCGTTTACCGCTAAATGAAAATTTCAATTTTCTCCTAAACCAGCAATCGTAGAATAGTAATTCAAAAGACTAAATTATTTAGTTTTTTGAGCTCATTTTAATGGTGAATAGTAATATTTTTTTATATCTATGTCTTTTTATGAAATCCAAAAAACTGAATTTTGGATGTTTTAAGTCCTGTAATTTCTGAACCCGAATTTTTACAGGAATGCGGGTGGTGTCATTTTGTTGGAAAACTAAAGTTCTACAAACGATTAAAGTTTAATCAAAATCGTTAGAGCCGTTTTTAAACAATTTTGATTTTTCATGTTTTTTGGCGGTTTTTGGGGGATAATTACCCTTAAAAATCAAAAATTCAAAAAAATGAAAAAACGCCTGGAGATATCGTGGATTAGTACCTACATACCAAATTTCATCAAAATCGGCTCATTGGTTAGGGCTTTAGCTCTGTACACATCCACCCACACACACACACACACACACACACACACAGACAGACATCATGTAAAAACCACTTTTTTGGGTTCAGGGAGCACCAAAACGAATATTTCCACTAACAACTCAAATTCGAAAATTTTGACGAAAACAATACCTTCTTCATATGTATAGGGGGAGAAAGTAAAAATGACAAGTAAGGAACGAGATCAGCTCATATGTCTACGCCAATGGGTTAATGTTATAAAATATATTGTATTTATTTTAAATTGTACTTGGGCTGTTTAAGTTTGGAATTACCAGAATATTGTAAACTTTTTTGTGGCAATAAAGGCCGGTATATACGTTCGGGTTTTTTACCCTCAGAGAGTTTGTGATAAGGGAACGACGTGAGGGAATCTCGTATTAGCAGAGTCAAAGGTAAAAACCTCTCACGTGCACACTGCCCTTAAAGTCAGTGATGGTAAAGTGGTTTACAACAAGAGCTGTGATTGATTGGGAGAGGGACAGGAAACCTAACACATCCAGTTAAATTTATTCCAAAACTGAATCCAAGATGCAAACTTGTTTCCAATCTACTTTTACAAATGTAATAAATTTTTACGTTTTATCATGCTTTTATTTTAACTAATGATAATAATAACTTTTTAACTACTCTTTCTTTCTTTCAACTTTACCTAATTCGAATGTTCACAAAACAAACTCAGGTGTTCTTGCACTTCTGCTAGCTCATATAAGGGTTTATGGGTAATGTTACACTAGTGGTCTCTGGTTCTTCTCCACTTTCTACAGCTAAATGAAAATAATGGCGTCCTAGAGCTTAACAATAAAAACCCAGGGGATCAGAAACAAACCTACATTTATGTTAAAACTTGCAATAATTGTATTTTTGGAAATGAGAAAAATGGGACTAACAAATATTGAACAAACTTGGAGAAACTCTATTATTTAAATTTGATAATCAATTAATATGCAATTCTCTTTAAATGTCACAGGGTTCACAAGACCTCTTATTTATCTCAGGTGGGGATTTTGTGTGGCTGATAGAATGTATTCTTATGATCTTTTATACCACTTAATAAACTCTCGATAATCAAATATAGTATGAAATAAAATTATTAATAAATTATGACTTAGAATATGAATAATTAAATGTTGCTCAATAGCAGGTGAAAAGTTGCTGTTCTCAATGTTTGTTTTTACACTGATTCTGAGTTTTAACATTTTTTCTGTGGAAATTCACTTCCCTCACGTCAGCGTGCTGCGTGCAAACTCGTTTTAACTTGATATTATATGTTTTAAAATTAAACTGATGGTATAAAATTAATTTGTAACTCTTCTTAGTAAATTAACTGAAAGTTTTTGATTGATGATCTATTTGGTTTTTTACTTTAATTACTTTAATAGTTCTTTAAAAGTTTAAACTGAAATTCAAATGGTTTCCATTGACGAGATAAGGGTAGATCTCACCACGACTTGAAATTCTTCACTGCAGGTTTTAAAACTCTTCTCGGCCTTTCCAAAGGGTAAAATAAGGCCTGTAGCTCTTCTTTCTATCTAAATTATGGGCTTTTAGTGCCCAAATACTAAATTAAGGGGAATTATTATATTGGGAAAATGTCCCACCTATTTAATACATCTTAACACTAGGCCATTGTTCATGAGAAGGGGAGATGCTGGTATTGTTTCAAGAATTCACACGTCATGGTTCACTGAATCACTTTTGGCTCTTGATGCCCACTGTCACATTATACACTATATAAAAACTACTAAAGAGCTAAAATTTGGAATTTTGAAAAATTAATAAAATAGATTGATATTAATTGTGATGAAATTGTGTTACATGGTAATAAAGGCTATTGTATATTTATTTATTAGGCTATTTGATATTTTCCTCTCTTGAAATAATAACTAAATTAACTAATAGGCCTATCTACATCATTCCTAGTATGGGATTTTCAGTTATTGCTGGTATTTAAAATTACATATAAATTACATATTGCTTATGGTAAAATATGAAATCAAAATTACTAGTTTTGGGGGCAAAATTATCAGGGTAAATATGAGAGTTGTTGCACAAAGTTCAATTTGACTGTTATGTTTACGGTGATCAAGTGGAAATGTCATACCTCGCCACTGTTTTAAATGGATGAAGCAAATACAAATTTCACAGCAGCCATTGAGAACCCACAAATCTAATATGCGATATCATTACAATTTAGAGAAGCATAAACTTGAATTTTTTAAGAAAAATACCATATCATATGCCATACCATCACCATACCATACCATCACCATACCATACCATCACTTAATGTAGTTTTAAAGAAGGTGAGAATGCCAAATAATCAACCAAGAATACAATCACCATCTTCAACAACGTCAGAAGCATTTAGAAGAAAAAAAGTTTATCAAAATTTTAAACAAAAATGTTTGATAGAACAGTAGAAAATCCATTTGATTCCTTATGCAGAATTTTATGAACACAGGTCCATTTTGTAACTCTGGCAATTGTAGTTAAATTTAGAATCATTGTTTTACCACATTAATTATATGTCTAACTTATTGTATTACTTATTTGTACCACAGCAAATTTAATTCTAGTTCTTCCTTTTAGTGTAATTTTGGTTGTTATCAACACTGTTCTGTTTGTACATTGTATGCAACAAATGAATAAATGTTTTTTTTGTTTTTTGTGTATCTATGCGAGCCCATTTGTTATTTGGAACCGTCTAAAGCCTGGTCTTATAACTATCGAAGGTCGACCTGTTCTTAGGAAACATCATTAATTAATAGCCAATGACAAATGACAGCTGGGTCCAGTTTCGAACCTACCCAAAATATTTAGAATTTGATCAGTATCGATCTGGCGACCTCGGATTACAAAACGAGCATGATAACCACTACTGATTCATATCACATAACCCAACTCACGTCTGCTGCTGTTTCCAGCTACCTGTTCTGGACGGACCTTGGTGACGAGCCGCGGATCGAGCGGTCGCTGACAGATGGCTCCATGAGGAGTGTGATCGTGGGGGAGGACCTCGGGTTCCCCCAGGGCCTCATCGTCGACCCCGAGGAGCGACGGCTGTTCTGGGCTGACGCAGTGCGCGACTGCATCGAGATAGCCAACCTGCACGGCCAGGAGCGCAGGAAGCTGTTCCCCCTGGACAACCACCCGTTCGGGCTCACGCAGGTGGGACCACTTTTTTGTTTTCTTTTTTCTTGCTTTTTTGATTGTCCATGCCTGGCATTCTCTCCTGAGTCACACGTCTTTTAGTGGAGGGAGATCTATAATACAAAGATTGTACTTCTTATCTCAGAGACCTATTAATTTTTTCTAGATAGGCGAGACTACAGCTTGAGGCAGGTTTTGAACCCCAGCCGGCAGTATTCACATAGTTAATAGCCATTGGTGATAATCATGGGTCACACCCAGGACCTTGTGTTACACACACTAATGTCCACCAGGTCATTCCTGAATGTCCGATGAATTGACTATTATCAGCTACCATCTTGGGATGTCAACACTCATAAATGTTTTGCAACGAATGCAAAATTGTTTCTTTTATTAATGTGTACAAAATCTCCCACATCATCATAGTAAAATTCCTCCTAGTTTCTCACATTTGTTGTGGGAATTGCGGTTTTCACCAGTACACTTATCACTATAAATTAAAACTGGTTAACATTATGTTAAATATCCCTAGAAATCAAATGTATAACTTTTCCAGTATGGAGACCACATTTACTGGACGAGTTTGCTGATGAAGACGGTAGAGAGAGCAGACAAGTTGACAGGCCGTCGCCGCACCACATTCCACACGGCCTTGCATGGTGATCAACTTCTTTTCAAATTTATTTAAATGACTTTAAGCTTAGATAGTTTGAGGGTTGTTCATATTAACCTTTTTCACATAAGTCTAATTTTATATCTGATAAAGCTATCGCTGCCAAAAATGCTGAAATGCCCCAAAACCCCCTTTTGGAGTTTGCTTCGCTCACTTGCATTCCTCAGTCAACTCAAGTTTAAATCAAACTCAACAAATGTAGTTCATTAACCAAAGACAAACTACACAACAATGACCTTTGGTGAGCACATTAACACCTACACAGGCGGTCCCATATCGGTTCGATATTGAAACATTTTTCCAACCGGCTTCTTGTTTGTTTTATCGAATGAACTCCCAACTACGATGGTTGTTTCGTGGTGTATAAAAGCAAAAAATAAAGTTCTCACTCAATCAAAGTCAATTAGATATAAGTTAAATAAAAAGTTGCGGTTCCAATGTTCACCTGGAGTTGTACAAACGGATTACGTGTAAAAATAACAACAAATTAGACTTCAGTTCACGACAAAATTATAGTAACCTAACCTAACATAATCCGCAGAGTGCTGTATGGTGGCTGTTCGTTGTACAACATTATTACAAATAAATAGGGGTGTACGAGTAGTCGAAACTTTGAGTTTTCGGCCGAGTATTTTAATACTCAAACTCGACTCGAAGTTTTGAAAACTACTAGAAAGTTCGAGCGAGTATTTCTCGCCGATTTCCAGACGATCGGTAACGATTGTGACCGGCCAAAACGTGTAGTAACGGCCGCAAAAGGCATCGAATCTCGTAAAATCGGCCGAAAATTACAACCGCAAACGATTGCGACTGGCCAAAACGCGTAGTAATAGCCGCAAAAGGCAATCCTATCAAGTAAAATAGGCCGAAAATTATAACCGGGAACTATTGTGACCGGCTAAAACGCATAATAACGGCCGCAAAAGGCGATCACATCGTGTAAAATCGGCCGAAAATGACGATCAGACCGTGTAATTTCAGCCGTAACTAACGATTTCGTCATTTAATATTAATTATAAGCGATGTCTGGACCAGGTGAAATTGGTAAAATGACAACCGGACCCTGTTCATCGGCCGGAAACGAATGTCAAAGCGTGTTTTGTTTGTCATTACGTAATCCAGTTTGATTGTTCTGGCCAAAACTTTGTATTGCTACTCATGCATTCGTTAGAAACCATGTTTAGATTATCAAATCTAGGGTGGCATCCAAATCCCATTACACTATTTTAAACTACCAACTGATGGCAAATACTCGCTCAAAAATACTCGAAACTCGAAAATAATTGGCACTATTCGACTCGACTCGATTAAGAGATCACTACCCGTGTTTTCATTTTAGCCAATTTCCCCTATAGGGAAGAAGCTATTACCATAGGTCTCATGGTAAGACTTTAGCCCGAGACCATGATAATTTTTTTGTTTTGAGGTCCCAAAATGCCAAAAACACTGTTCGTTCAAATTTATATATATATATATATATATATATATATATATATATTTATCTATATCTATATATGTGTCCGTGAATGCGATAACTTGAGTAAAAAACGTCCAATTTCGATGAAATTTGGCTCAAATGTGTAAAGAGACATTCATGACTTTAAGTTCGAAAACCAGAAAAATCGGACCATGGGAAGGGGGGTTTATGGGGTTTTAAATTTTCCAAAAATAAGTTTTTTGCATTTTTCACCCTAAAATAAAAAAAAAATGTAATTTTGGTTTTGAACATGTTATAGAGCTTAAAAAAATATAGTATTTTGAATTATTAACCTAGGTTAAGTGGTTGCGGAGAAAATCCTAAAAACTTACTCATAAAATCTCCCATGTTAATCTTATGGGAAAAAGGTTTTTGGATTTTCCTCAGTTCATTTTAATGTAAACTTCACATTTGCTTTCACCAATCAGTTCAGCTCCACAAAACAATCATTTTGGTGTTTAATTTGTGATTCTACACCCAACAGCTGCAGAGATATTCAAAGTGGTAAACATAGTACGTTGTCCAATGTTATCCTTATGGAGATTAAATAACATTTGATATCTCGATTATTTATGAATGTATATTGATGAAACTTGGTATGTGGCTTCGCCTAGTTAAATTATATTTATATTTGCATAAAAACCAACTGTTTGTGTTCCTTGTTTCAGTAAACCTATGTACTCATCACCAATGTTATTCTTAGAGAGAATAATTAAAATTGTATATGTTGCTTATATGTGAATATATTTTTATGAAACTTGGTATGCGGCTTTATGTGGTATTAAGACTTAAATATGCAATGGAAATTCGCTGATTACGCAGGTTTGCTGCGACAGGGGTATTATTTGTTTATATTCTAACATGTGAAAGTTAATTTGACAGTTTATTGTATATTTTTTATAGCTGTTATGATTTCTTTTGTTTTTATTTGAAACTCCATAAGGCCAATGTTTAATTTTCCAATTTTCAAGATAAAAATTAGAGGTTTTCAAATATAAATGTTTAACTTTGACTATTTTCCCTTGATTTTGTAGGTACAAGCTACCTGCATACTAAATTTCACGTTTCTAACTCGTCTGCAAGTGGTCTATAATTCATACACGTGAGTGAGTGAGTGAGTTACACATCGGGCTGTATAGTTATTTAGATTAACTACCTGTCAGGTTTATTTTTTTTAAGAAATAAAGATATTTTTATATTATTCAGGAGGTAAAAAGCTTACTATTTCATGCATATCTGTAATTGTATAACATTCTAGTTTGATATACAAAATTAATAAATTAATTATCAATCAGATGAGATGTATGTATGAGTTACGGTGTTATCAGGTTATCTCTTTAAGTGATCCGTTTGCTAATTTAATGAGAAGATTTTTGATTTATAAAGAAGGGGGAAGTTTTTTTATTTACTAGGCAAGTTTATGACCAGTAATCTGTAACCATTATATTTAATCTTTATATATAATTCTGTAAGCAAAATTTTTAAGTCAAAATTTTGAGAGTTTGGTAAATTGCAGGAGATGGCTCAAATTGAAGGTCTTGATCCCAGGGACTTGAGAAAAATAGCAGTATTTCTAAAAGTTTACCAGCAAACGAGAAATAACGTAAAACATCTCTCATAAGAAAAGCATGGGTATTTAAAAACGTCTGCTTTGTTTACAATAAAACATGTGATTAAGTGTCTACTTTGTTTACGGACTGACATGTGTTGTTTTATTTTTCTCGTCATGTAAAAAGTACAAAAAATAAGATCGGCAGAGTATTGCAGAAAGGTTAGGGGCTTTGGCCCCTTCAAGCCACTAGTTTTATTCTATTGAATTAATGTTTGTTACCATCCCTTTTTAAGGAGGAAATCTTAAATTTTCCCCCCAAGCTTAACCTCCCTTTTGTCTTATTGTTATTCCACTGTCATTTTCAACCATCCCTCTGCTATTTTAGCGAATTTCCCCTATAGGGAAGAAGTTGTTACCGCAGGTCTAATGGTAAGACTTAAGCCCGAGACAGTGATAACTTTTTTTGAGGTCCCCGGACGCCAGACGCCAAAACACTATTCGTTCAAATTTATATATGTTTGTCCGTTTACTTATTAACTTTAAAAAACATTCGATTTTGATGAAATTTTGCACAAATGTGTAAAGCAACATTCATGACTTTAAGTTTGAAAACCAGAATCATCAGACAATGGGAAAGGGGTTTTATGAGGGTTCAAAATTTTACAAAACACTCAATTTTGGTTTTGACCATTTTATAGAGCTTAAAAAAACAAATAATATGGTATTTTGAATCATTAACCTAGGTTAAGTGGTTGCGGAGAAAATCCAAAAAACTTGTTCATAAAATTTCCTATGTAATGTTATGGGAAAATGTTTTTAGCTTTTGCTCAATTAATTTTACTGAAAACTTCACATTTGTTTTTACCAATAGGTTGAGTTCTACAAAAAAATCATTTTGGTGTTTAAATTGTGATTCTACGTCCATTCGTTGCAGAGATATTCAAAGTGCTAAACACAGTACGTTTTCCAATGTTATCCTTATGGAGGATAAATAAAATTTGATATCTCAATTATTTATGAATGTATAATGATGAAACTTGGTATGTGGCTTCAACTAGTACTAGTATATTGATATTTGCACACAAAAAATGATATTTTGTTGATTGTCCCCATAGCAGCAAATCTGCCCTCAATGTTATTCTTATGGCGAATAAGTAAAGTTTTATATCTCCCTTAATTATAAACATAAATGATTAACACTTGGTATGTAGCTTCACCTGGTTGAGTTATATTGATAATTGCATAAAAACACATTTCTTATATTTCTTGTTGCAGCAAACCTGCATACTCAGTCCTAATGTTATTCTTATGGAGAATAAATAAATCGCTACCTATCACTTATTAATAAATGTGGCTGGGAAACTTGGTAAATGGCTTCATCATGAGAAACACATATACATGCATTGTATATCCGCTGTGTATGCAGGTTTGCTGCGACGGGAGCATTTTGTTTATGTAATTTGTTACCATCTCTTTACAGTTTCAATTTTACTTCACCATATAAAACCTATTTTTAACAAATTTCCCCTATAGGGAAGAAGCTATTACCGTAGGTCTCATGGTAAGACTTAAGCCCCAGACCATGATAACTGTTTGTTTTGAGGTCCCCAGATGCCAAAAACACTATTCGTTCAAATTTATATATATGTGTGTCCGTTAACACGATAACTTGAGTAAAAAACGTCCGATTTCGATGAAATTTGGCCCAAATGTGTAAAGTAACATTCATGACTTTAAGTTCGAAAAACAGAAAAATCGGACCATGGAAAGGGGGGTTTATGGGGGTTTTAAATTTTGCAAAAATCAATTTTTTGCATTTTTCACCCTGAAATTTTTTGGAAACTTAATTTTGGTTTTGACCATGTTATAAAGCTTAAAAAACAAATAATATTGTATCTTGAATGTTTAACCTATGTTATGTGGTTACGGAGAAAATCCAAAAAACGTATTCATAAAATCTCCCATGTTAATCTTATAGAAAAAAGGTTTTTGGCTTGTTCTCAGTTCATTTTAATGTAAACTTCACATTTGCTTTTACCTATCTGTTCAGCTCCACAAAAGAATACTTTTGGTGTTTAAATTGTGATTCTACGTCCAACCGTTACAGAGATATTCAAAGTGCTAAACATACTACGTTGTCCAATGGTATCCTTATGGAGAATAAATAAAATTTGATATCTCGATTATTTATGAATGTATATTGATGAAACTTGGTATGTGGCTTCATGTAGTACTTGTATATTGATATTTGCACACTATTTTTTGTTAATTATTCCCGTAGCAGCAAACCTGCGTACTCAGCCCCCATGTTATTCTTGTGGAGAATAAGTCAAATGTAACGACTCCCTTAATTATGATCATAAATTAATAAAACTTGGTATGTGACTTCACCTTGTTGAGTTATATTGATATTTGCATAAAAACCCATTTTTTGTTCCTTGTTGCAGCAAACCTGCTTACTCAGCCCCATGTTATTCTTATGGAGAATTATTACAATGTTATACAGCGCTTTATTTATGATTGAATATTGATGAAACTTGGTATGTGGCTTCGCCTGGTTAAATTCTATTTATATTTAAAATAATAAACAATTGTTTGTGTTCCTTGTTTCAGCAAACCTACGTACTCATCACCAATGTTATTCTTATGGAGAATAATTAAATTTGTATATATCGCTTATATGTGAATATATTTTTATGAAACTTGGAATGCTGCTTTATGTGGTATTAAGACATATATTATGCATTGTAAATTTGCTGAGTACGCAGGTTTGCTGCGACGGGGGTATTATTTTACTAATGACATAACTCTATTACAAATAATCTGGTATTTCATCTTCACCTTTATATTTAATAGACAAGCTAGTAGTCTGGATGGATGAGGTCTTAGAAACTTTTGATCTAACTTTTTTTTTTTTTTTTTTTAGTTAAAAGCGTAAATGTAATTTAGTATTTTGATTGGGAGGGGCAGATATGAAAGTGGTTGTGATATTGTAACTTTGCATATATTCAATATTATTTTCTCCAAATTATTGGAAGGATAACTGCCCCCTCTTTTCACCCTCGAATTGCACCTATGGTTAAAAGAGGTAAATTTGTTGAATTGCAGAAATCCCATAACATTTGCATCCGTCCTCAGAGCTTTTCTCCACAAGCCCTCAAAACTTAATTGTAAATCTTATGAAAGGGGGTACCAAATTTGGTGTTTAACTGGACATAAACCGGCAACAGATGTTGACAGCATTTATAAAACTACTACTGGATTGACAACCCAGTATATGTTAAATGATCTTATTTGAGTTGTGTAATTTTGTAACCTTGTGGGAAAAGTGGTCAGATTCGAGCTTCAAGAGGTGGAACTCTACTCGTAGACAAGGTTGTTCATTGATATGGTTTTTTCCCAGGTGTGATGGAGATCAAGTTTGTGGCGGCTGACAAGCAGCTGGGCATCAACCCCTGTGCGCTCAACAACGGCTACTGTAGCCATCTGTGCTTCTACCTCGGTAGCCAGTCCTACACCTGTGGTTGCCCGGATGTGCGCGACTCTAGGCCCTGTCGGACAGGTCTGTATAGTTTGGTGCCACCAGGGGGCCTATTTTTCAATTGGGTGAGTGGTGAGTTGGTGAGTGAGTCACTCAAACCATTATTTTTAATTTTCAGATCAACAGATAAAAGTACAGATATTATTTAGGTAACAATTCGCTTAATTACATCCAATCACACAAAATTTATATTAGTATTTTCAATTAATGTTTATATTTAACATTCATAGATTTACTATAGATAGATATTTTTATTGAATAGGTGACAAACTCAACCATTTCTACTCACCAGGCAAAAGCTGGTGACTGAAAATGGGTGAGTTGACCGGAAATAACCTCCTTCTTCATGTTAGAAGGAAATGATAGAAGGAATCAATAGTAAACTGCCTAACTAGGTTATGTTTACTTTCCCATACAAAATGTGTAAATACAGTTGAATAACGTATGATTTATTTTTAAAAATGCTCAAAAATTAAGTAAATGTTTAAAATATACCAATTGTTGTAGCTAAAGCAACAAAAGGTTTATAAATTTGTACATTGGTCAATGTTTACATTTGGCTTTTTGATTTGACAGATAAATCATTGCCAATTCATACCTCACGTGGTGATTTTAACAATGCTAAAATCAGCTGGTAGGTGAGTTGAATGCCTCACCACTCACCCGTTTCAAAAATAGGCCCCATGATATAAATAATATTCATAACATTTCTACCAAATTACTTCTGTGTGTACAACACACTCGCTGCCAATAATAAAATTTATTTATTTGATTTACCTTTATATGCCTGGATCTTGAATGTTTATGTAACTCACTCTGATTTACATTTCGCCGCAAGGTGTGGAATCTTCATGGGAAAATTGTTGACTCCACTAATACTATCTAAAAAGTTTTGTACAAAAGTTACACAAGTTAATATACATTATGTTCAGGTAAAGTAGTTATTTTACTGGAGGGATGCAGTCGTGGCCATGGTCGTGGCATGAGCTGGGCTGGAATCAAGTGATTGGGAACAGTTATGTTCAGGTAAAGTAGTTATTTTATTGGAGGGATGCAGTCGTGGCCATGGTCGTGGCATGAGCTGGGCTGGAATCAAGTGATTGGGAACAGTTATGTTCAGGTAAAGTAGTTATTTTACTGGAGGGATACAGTCGTGGCCATGGTCGTGGCATGAGCTGGGCTGGAATCAAGTGATTGGGAACAATTATGTTCAAGTAAAGTAGTTATTTTACTGGAGGGATGCAGTCGTGGCCATGGTCGTGGCATGAGCTGGGCTGTATTCAAGTGATTGGGAACAGATTTTTCTATTATAGTCATTGTTAGTGAATGAATGGCATTTTTGGAAGGGTTGGTGCCAAGGCAGATGGGGTATAGTCTTGGTTTTTTCCGCATTCAATTTTTTCCCCCTATTTATGAGATGTTACTATATTTTAGCAAATTTCCTCTACAGGAAAAGCTATTACCGTAGTCGGCATGGTAAGACCTAGGCCCGGGACCATTATAAATTTTGGTTTTGAGGACCCCAGATGCCAAAAACACCATTCGTTCAAAACTTTAGATATATAAATTCAAATTGGGGCAAATAATCCAACATTTTGGTAAGGAAACTGAGAAGAGATAGAGAGAACATTTTTTCATCAAAGTGTAACATCTGTTAAGTAATTTCCTTATGCGTCTGTTTTTGTAATATTTTTAATGTTGTAAAACTAGGTTAGGTATTTGTTGACCATGACGATGGGCTTATGACCCGAAACATGTAGTCACGGAATTTAGTAACAATTGTTTAAAAACAGGGTACTTAGTTGAAATGTTTCATATAATATTAACGTATATATTCGTATATATTGTATATGTATGTATTTGTATATATTCGTATTAATATGTATATATGTGTCTATGGGTTTGATAACTTTCATAAAAATTGTCTGATTTTTATGAAATTAGGTACAATTGTGTAAAGCAACATTTATGACTTTAAGTTCGAAAACCAGACAGATCGCGCTCCATCCAAAGGGGTATTTTGGGGGGTTTTGTACTCCAAAAATGGGTGTTTGGAGTTTTTTTATAAATCTTTTAAGAAATCAAATTTTAGTTTTCACCACTCAATTCAGCTTAACAACAACAACAAAATTTGGTGTTTTGATCATTGCTCTACGTCAATTGTTTACAGAGATATTGGGAGTGCTAAACATAGTACGTTGTCCAATGTTATTCTTATGGAGAATAAAAAAAGTTATATATCTCGCTTATTTATGAACGTATCCTGACGAAACTTAATATATCGTATCATCTCGTTGTGGTCTGTTGATATTTGCACAACAAAAACAATTTTCTTGCTGATAGTCTCTGTAGCAGCAAACCTGCATACTCAGCCCCCATGTTATTCTTATGGGAATAAGTAAAATGTTATCTCCCTTAATAATGAACATAAATTAATAAAACTAGGTATGTGGTTTTACCTAGTTGAGTTATATTGATATTTGTATAAAAACCCATTTTTTATGAGCCTTGTTTCAGCAAACCTGCGAACTCAGCTGCCATGTTATTCTTATGGAGAATAATTAAAATGTTCTAAATATCTTATTTATGAATGTATAATGATGAAACTTGGTATGTGGTATTAAGACCCACATATATGCATTGGAAATTCGCTGAGTACGCAGGTTTGCTGCGATGGGCATATTTACTTTTGTGTTTCATTGATGGTTTTAAAAAGTATATAAATTATATAACATAGTTCACACTTTCTGGAAAGTCAGAGAATTTGTAAAAGGTCAGGGAAAGTCAGCGAAAAAGTTGGAAAAATGCCTAAAGTCATGGAAAGTGCCTGATAAGTTATACAAGTCAGGGAAATTTTGTAGTTTAATTGTAAACGCAAAGCAATACAAAAATCAAAACTTATTGAAATTTTTGTTAAATAAAATTTTACTTTTAGGAAGTGAAAAAGGTAAAGCGATAAAATTATTGGATAGCAACAAACTGTAAACATTAAAATAGTATAATAAACTGGAGAGTGTTGGAAGTGTGTTGGATCGTTGGAAGCCGATAGAAAAACAATTTTGTTAAATATTACCTGTTGCAAATAAAGTGTGTATTCTGAATCGAGAGTCAGGGAAAAATTGACTTTTTTGGTTAGGGAAGGTCAGGGAACATAAACGTTTTTGGTCAGGGTAATCATTAACCAAATAAAAGTGTGAACCATGTTATATAATGTTGTTCAAGAGTGCGCTAGGTAGCCACAGTAATGTTGCCTGTTGTCCAGAGCCCAGCAAGCGAGTGCTGCTGCCGCTCACGGACCTGGACCTGGATGAGGATCCCCCGCAGCCAACCCCGCCCCCCGCCGTCGAGGGACTGCCCACACTGCTGGTGCTGGGTGGGGCCAGTCTCTGCGTCATTGCGCTCATCGCGGCGTTCCTCTTCTTCGCTCTCCTCTACCACAAGTTAGTAGGCTCGAGTTGATGTGTTGGCCCATTGGCCGAGTAATTTTATTCTATTCACTATAACATACAATGGGCTCCGATTGGTGCTGCACTCTAGCAGCAAAATTTGTAACTAATGACTGCAGGCAGCTACGGGTTCTCTCCGAGGTGCGGACTGCCTGTCAGCCTACATAACGCCTTTGGACCAATAGTCATGGTGGCCGTGTGGTCTAAATCATTGAAACACCTTGGCCAGGTGTTGATACGATGTTCGTGGGTTCAATTCCCGCACACGACCAAAACTGACCAGTCGTGCAACTTTTTATGAGTTAACCGATCTGTGGAAACATTTGTGGGAGGGCCCAAGTAAAATAGACGATGGCAGGCTAAGCCAGTGGGGTAACCATTTGGTCACCTAGGGTATTGTGTCGTTTTTGGCAGCTGTCTGAGGGTAACTTTGAAGAGTGCAAATAAATTTTGCTTAACATGTTAACCCTTTGGTTACCTAGGTTATTATGTCGTTTTTGGTAGCTGTGTGAGGGTAACTTGGAAGAGTGCACATACATTTTGCTTAACATGTTAACCCTTTGGTTACCTAGGTTATTATGTAGTTTTTGGCAGCTGTGTGAGGGTAACTTTGAAGAGTGCAAATACATTTTGCTTAACATGTTAACCCTTTGGTTATGTAGGTTATTATGTAGTTTTTGGCAGCTGTGTGAGGGTAACTTTGAAGAGTGCAAATACATTTTGCTTAACATGTTAACCCTTTGGTTACCTAGGTTATTATGTCGTTTTAGGCAGCTGTGTGAGGGTAACTTTGAAGAGTGCAAATACAGTTTGACTTAAATTACTCTGATCATTGATAGTTAGGCCTACACTTTTATCTAAATTACACTCTTTTTTAACTATACCCCACAAAGCTTTACTTTTATTATAAGATCTCATTATTATTTCATCATTCTTCTTACGTCTATATTCTTTTAGCTTTGCTCTGAAAATTTTCTTGTATTTATTATATAATAATTTTGCAGAATAAAGGCCAGAGCTAAGATATAAGTCATAAAACCACTCACTAAGTTCCTTCAAGTGATTTAATTCAGGACAATTTACCTTATTCTGTTTCGGAAGAGTGGTCTTGTTTTTGTTTACCTTGAGTGGAAAAGCATCATTAAAAACCTGGTCTAAAATACCTAAAAACATACTTATCTTAAAATCTATTGACATATTACAATAAATTAGTGCCAATCAACTACACTCAGTAGATTTGTACATACAGAAATATTTTCATCACCCATAGAGCGTACATAGCGTGTTTGTTTCCCTGACGATTTCTTAGAAGCTAGACTACCAACATTTTTTACAGTAAAATATAATGCCCAATGATCAGGCACCCATGCTTTAACTACAGAACAACCCACATCATTCTTATCAAAATTAGTGACAACGTTATCTATACAACTGCCTTTACCTACTTTCCTAGGGTTAGGTCTTGTTATCTGATCATTAACAGCATATAGTCCAATACCCCCATTGCAGCAAACCTTCGTACTCAGCGAATTTCCAATGCATAATATGTGTCTTAATACCACATAAGGCATTCCATGTTTCATAAAAATATATTCACAAATAAGCGATATATACTATTTCAATTATTCTCCATAAAAATAACATTAGGGATGAGTATGCAGGTTTGCTGCAACAAGGAACAAATACCCCCGTCGCAGCGAACCTGCATACTCAGCGAATTTCCAATGCATATACATGTGTCTCACTACTACATAGCGCTACTTACTAAGTTTCACAAAAATCCATTTATAAATAAGTGATATATAGCATTTTATTTATTCTCCATAAGAATAACATTAGAGCTGAGTACGCAGGTTTGCTGCAACAAGGAAGATAAAAATGTGTATTTTTCCAATTATCAATATAACTCAACCAGGTGAAGCTACATACCAAGTTTTATTAATTTAGGTTCATAACTAAGGGAGATATAAAACTTGACTTATTCTCCATATGAATAATATGGGGGCCGAGTATGCAGGTTTGCTGCAACGGGGATAATCAACAAAAAAATACATTTAGTGTGCAAATATCAATATACCAGTACTACGGGAAGCCACATACCAAGTTTTATCATTATACATTCATAAATAATCGAGATATAAAGTTTTATTTATTCTCGATAAGGGTAGCATTGGACAACGTACTGTGTTTAGCACTTTGAATATCTCTGCAACGGTTGGACGTAGAACATCATTTAAAACACCAAAATGATTGTTGTAGAGCTGAACTGATTGGTATCAGCAAATGTCAAGTTTTCAGTAAAATTATCTGAGGAAATCCAAAAACCTTTTTCCCATAAGATTAACATTGGACGCGTTTTTTTGACTTTTCTCTACAACCACTAAACCTAGGTTAATGATTCAAAGTACTAAATCATTTGTTTTTTAAGCTCTATAAAATGGCTATAACCAAAATTGAGTGTTTTTAAAATTTTAGGGGGAAAATTAAAAAAACTGATTTTTGGAAAATTTAAAACCCCCATAAACCCCCTTCCCATAGTCCGATCAATCTGGTTTTCGAACTTAAAGTCATAAATGTTACTCTACACATTTGTGCCAAATTTCATAAAAATCGGGTGTTTCTTTCAAAAGTTATCGCGGTAACGGACACACACATATATATATATATATATATATATATATATATATATATATATATATTATTTTTAAAATCATTATTAACGAGTATAAATTTAACTAATTTAATATTTTTTAAATAATAATATTAGTAGCCCTAATATACAAGTCAAGCAATATATATACAGGGTGTCTCTGAACTCTCTACCAACCTTTTCAGGTATTATTCCTGGACCATAGACAAGCCAAAATATCATATTCAAAATTTTGAAAACTCAAAAGTTACTCGTATAGCCGCCATTTTGTTTTTTCACATAGGAAATTTTAATTTGAGAACGGCTAGTTATAATTAAATGAAATTTGGTATTTAGCTTTATTCCCTAAAGACCTAATTACAGAAAAAAATGATTTTTTTACAATCATTAATTTCAAAATGGCGGCTGCCTAAACATTTCAAACGTAAATATCTTAAAAACCGCTCATAGTAAAAAATTACATTAATTACGTTTTATACAGAGAATGAAATTGCAAATCTAATGACACCAAATTTACGGAAATCGGTTCATAAATAACGGAGACAATCCATTTTTAAGATATCTTGTCAATATCAACTGTTATCATGTGACATCGCTGCTAGTGAGCCACGTCGATCAGCTGTTTCAAGTATAATTCCACTAAACAGTTGATTGATCAATGTATTGTTAAAATTATTACAGTTTCCTGTTACAATGTGTCTTTTTCCTGTATACTGCTTATTGTTAATCAGTGTGCTGCTTTTTAATAGTAATTCAATACTCATATTTAATGATAAATGGCTAATTATAGTGTTGCAGAGTATTGCGATATGCATTTTTATTATGGAGCTGCATTTGGAAATGCAAATGAAGCGAGAAGGTTGTATAGCGACTATTTTTCCAATAGACAATGTCCTGCTGCCAAAACGTTCACTGCTGTCCACAATCGTCTCCACGCAACTGGTACGTTTCATGTGAGTATGGCAGATACTGGTGCTGCGAAGTCGGTGCGTACAGTTGAATTTGAGGAGGAAGTCCTTCATAAATTTGAAGAAAACCCTCGAACAAGTACTCGAGCTGTGGGTAATGAGATGGGGGCAGGCAAAGAAATGAGATGGGGGCAGGCAAAGACACCGTGTGGAGGGTACTCAGTGGAGAGAATTTGTACCCATATCATCTCCAAAAGGTTCATGCCCTTGAACCTCAAGACTATCCAGGTCGGGTAGTTCCAGGTGGTTCCTGCACAAACTGGCGGACGATCCAGACTTCTTGAAATCCGTTCTTTTTACAGACGAATCCAGTTTTAACCAGGATGGTATTTTCAATACCAGGAACAGCCATGTTTGGGCTCCTGAAAATCCCCACGAAACTGTTATTTCCAGCAAGTAACACCGTTTCTCAGTTAATGTTTGGGCTGGAGTTTTTGGGGATAATTTAATTGGCCCCTACATTCTCCCAAATAGGTTGAATTCCCCCACCTATCTTGTGTTCCTGAGGGACATACTCCGAGAAATTCTGGAGAACGTCCCCTTGGCAGACTTACAGAACATGTGGCTGCAACATGATGGTGCTCCTGCACACTTTGGGCAAATCGTAAGAGATTTCCTCAACCAAAATTACAATCAGCAGTGGATTGGCCGCGGGGGGCCGGTGTCGTGGCCTCCGCGATCACCTGATCTTACTCCCATAGATTTCTACGTTTGGGGGAGAATGAAGGAACTTGTTTATTCAACACCTGTGGAAAATGAACTGGACCTGATCGGTAGAATTGTAGAGGCGGCTGTGGTCATCCAAGAGAAAAATGAATTTGAAGCTGTCCGGCAATCCATGACATCTAGGTTCACGATGTGCAATCGACTTGACGTTGGGCATATTGAACATCGTTTGTAAATACTGTAGAATTGTAGTCATATCTCATGTAAATAAATCCATTTTTTTTTGTAATTTTAACACATTTTTGATATTTTATGTTTTATTTGAAGCATTAGTGAACCCTGGGAATCGTAAGGGTATCAATCAGGTGATTGGTGCAAATGAACTTAATAACAGCTGGTTAATGTTTTAATCAGCTGTTTGGTGGAATTATACTTGAAACAGCTGATCGACGTGGCTCACTAGCAGCGATGTCACATGATAACAGTTGATATTGACAAGAATGCAATATCTTAAAAATGAATTTTCTCCGTTATTTATGAACCGATATCCGTAAATTTCGTGTCATTAGATTTTCAATTTAATTCTCTGTATAAAACGTAATGAATGTAATTTTTTTACTATGAGCAGTTTTTAAGATATTTACGTTTGAAATTTTTAGGCAGCCGCCATTTTGAAATTAATGATTGTAAACAAATAATTTTTTTTCTGTAATTAGGTCTTTAGGAAATAAAGCTAAATACCAAATTTCATTTAGTTATAACTAGCCGTTCTCAAATTAAAATTTCCTATGTGAAAAAACAAAATGGCGGCTATACGAGTAACTTTTGAGTTTTCGAAAATTTGAATATGATATTTTGGCTTGTCTATGGTCCAGGAATAATATCTGAAAAGGTTGGTAGAGAGTTCAGAGACACCCTGTATATATATATATATATATATATATATATATATATATATATATATATACATATAAATTTGAACAAATAGTGTTTTTGGCATCTGGGGACCTCAAAAAAAAAAGTTATCATGGTCTCGGGCTTAAGTCTTACCATGCCACCTACGGTAATAGCTTCTTCCCTATAGGGGAAATTCGCTAAAATATGGGTTTTCATGTCAATATCAATATTACTTAATTAGTTAAGTCACATACCAAGTTTCATCAATGTACATTCATAATCAAGCGATATATATCATTTTCATTATTCTCCATTAGAATAACATGGGGGATGAGGTTTGTTGCAACAAGGAACATAAAAAATGGGTTTTTATGCAAATATTAATATAACTTAACAAAGTAAATCCATATACCAAGTTTTATTAATTTATGTTCTTAATAAGGGAGACATTACATTTTACTTATTCTCCATAAGAATAACATGGGGGCTGAGTACGCAGGTTTGCTGCTACGGGAATTATCGGTAAAAATTGATCTTTTTTGTGCAAATAACAATAGACCACAACCAGATGAAGCCGTATACCAAGTTTTGTTAGTATACCTTCATAAATAATCGAGATATAATTTTTTTCTTATCCTCCATAAGAATAACATTGGACAACGTACTGTGTTTAGCACTTTCAATATCTCTGTAACCAATTGACGTAGATAAATGATCAAAACACCAAATTGTGTGTTTTTTAAAGCTGAATTCAGTGGTGAAAACTAAATTTGACTTTTAAAAATTTTACATGTAAAATCTTCAAAAAAACCATTTTTGGGTACAAACCTCCCCCCATAATACCATTTGGATGGGTCGATCTGTCTGGTTTTCGAACTTAAAGTCATAAATGTTGCTTTACACGTTTATACCAAGTTTCATCAAAATCGGATAATTTTTACGAGAGATATATATACAGTTTCGAACGGATGGCGTTTTTGGGGACTCGGGACCTCAAAACGAAAAGTTATCATGGTCCCGAACCTAGGTCTTACCATGCCGACAGCGGTAATACCTTCTTCCCTATAGGGGAAATTCGCTAAAAGAAGTAAAATAATTTTAAAAATTCTTAACATTGGCTTTGAGAGTTTTATTTAAGTCTAGATTAAAATCTCCACAGATAATTACCTTAAACTTAAGTTTACACATATACTCTAAAACATAACCTAACCTATGAAAGAATGCCTCAACGTCTCTTGAGTTTATAGAAGTACTTGGCCTATACAATGAAACAATATTAACATTAATTTCCTCTAAAATAATAGCAGATAACTCAATGATAATTTCAATTGATAAACGATTAATAACATACAGTGGTTTAAAGCTAATACCATCTTTTACATAAACTAAACATCCACCGTGCAGCCTATTTGGCCTAGGATAAGAACTTGCAATAGAATAGTTCTTGATTTTATACAAATTGGCTTCTTCTGTCTCCAACCAAGTTTCTACTAAACATGCCACATCTACATTATGACTGTTAAAATATTCTTCAACTATATACATCTTATTCCTAAGGCTTTGGACATTCCAATGAAATACATTTAAACTATCTACAGAACCCAATTTGGATTTACATAAACTTTGAAAATTAAAACAGCCTAGGTGTAATATCTAACATACATGGTGATCGGCCTACCTGGTTTAAGTGCAAATTAAAACTAAGCCTAGGTCTAATATCTAACATACATGGTGGTCGGCCTACCTCGTTTAAGTGGAGGGATTGGGACCAGTTTTGACACACAAGTTTTTTTGCCATGTTGACAAGAGTTTGCTTGGAATTAATTACTTCCGGAGATGCGAACCCTTTGTATGAAACATTGAGTCTACTCTTTTACAGAACCGAACTTTGGATCTCTTCATCTTCAAATTTTAGAAGGCTGGTTGTAGGCCTAGTCCTCAGAACATCTTCAACGCCCGAATGGGAAAATATTGTCGGTATTTGAGCAATCCTCTCCGCTAATATTTCATCTTCAATTGACTGAATCTTATTAAGTTTTTTAACTATGTCCCAAACAGCTTTACAAATTATGTTAGCTAACACTTGCTTACCCCTACTGCTGAAGTGCTGACCATGTCTAGTATATAAATCTCTTGCACACACCTCAGCATTTATCACAGAAACATTTTCAAGTCCATTACTAGTCTCTTTTATTTTTTTGTTCTCCACTGTCACTTCCTTGTTAACACAGGACCACCACTCTATTAAATCATGTCTATGTGGAATGTTTACTAAAATTACATTGGTGTTACTTAACATTTCCAATGTTTCCCTTAGTGATTCAATAGCACTGTCTGTAGAGTTCTTTGCTACATCATTAGCACCTGCAATTAGAACCACAAAATCTTTTGTCCCCAACCTTTCACACTCTATACACATTACTTGTAACATTACTACATAAGGCACTCGGCTTCACAGAAGCTTCAATATCAAAAACCTTACCGCATTTGGTGTCAGTTACCAATGAGGCCAAACCTTGCCCAAAACTCTCAGCATATATTTTTATTTTCTTAGTCTTTGATTTCTTCGTTCTTAAGCCTGTAGATGACACATAAGGCAGAGTAGGCCTACTTGCATGATTTAGTACAGTATTTAACCCATTGAGGTAGTAATTTTATTCTATTTGCAGTAGCCTATAACGGGAATTCATTGGTGCTGAACTCTGGTAGCAAAATATGTAACTAATGACCGCGGGCGTCTACGGTTCTATCCGCTAGGGGCGCAGACTGACTGAAAAACCTTAATATCGCCGCCAGGCTTTTGGTCGTGTTAGCTGAGTTGGCTACGTCGTGGAAACACCTTGGCCAGGTGGTGATACGATGTTCGTGGGTTCGATTCCCGCACACGACCAAAACTGACCAGTTGTGCAACTCTCAATGAGTTAACCGGTCTGTGGCAACGTTGGTGGGAGGCAAGTAAAACAAACGGTGGCAGGCTTGCTTGGAAGTTGACGGGATCAGTTAATTCTTTGAGACTTGCACATGGTCAACACTGATTTTGCTAATTTTTACTTATGTCTACTGTGTGTGTGCCAATGCGACTCTCTAAATTGAAAGAAAACAATATTTTAATTAAAATACGCCATTAATTCATTTAAAAACACCAATTTTATACTCCAATTCACAGGTTAATAAAATTACAATTAAGGAACGAGACCATTTCGTATGTCTACGCCAATGGGTTAAATGGGACTCCCCACTCTGTTCCTCTTCTGAATCTGACAAAGCTTCATATCTATTTCTAGATTCAAAGCTTTCAGAACTGCGGATCACAGGCTTTGCTGTTTTTCTTGTCGGTCGGAAATTGTCTTTACAAACTTCTGAATAAAGCACAGCCTGGGTGGTGTTTTGATCAGATAGACTTACCTGTTCTCTCAAAAGGGCTATTATTTCATTCTTTGAAGCCAATTCTCCATTTATAAACTCAATTTGTTTTATCATTTCTTTCTTGACAAGTTCTTCATCAACAAGTTTTTTACTCAAGCACTCTAGTTTTAATCTAAGTCCTAAAATTGTAGCCTTTAGGTTAACTTGTATCTTCATGCCTTCTTTAAGCTCAGAATTTTCCTTTAAGCTCCAAGAGACCCGTCCAAAGAATTAGAGCCATTCATATTTCATCTTTGCTAGCTGTGTTTTCCTGTACAGTAGGATGCAAAAAATATTGGTCATTAAAGACATAACAAGTAGCCTGGTTTCATTTCCTAATACAGAAATTCAAAATTTATATATAATTGTTTCCATAATGATTGTAACCCATAGTGATTTGGTATCATACAGGTTTCTATTACTACTAAATTACACTTTAAAACAGGAGATATATTTATTGGTGGAGTTTCAAGTTAGCGTGTGCGTGTTGCAGGCGGAGACGGAGGTCCAAGAAGTACCTGTGCAGCGTGGGCGGCAGTCGCAGCGTGCTCACCTTCTCCAACCCCAACTACAGTAGTGCAGGGGTCGAGCCGCTGGACAAGGGGTCGAGAGGACAGGGGGGCTTCTGGCGGAAACTCAAATACGACAAGTCCCAGGTCGGTGATGTAGTGTGTCATGTTGGACCTCAACATCTCGTGAAATCTGTCGTTGTGATAAATGTAAAAAATATTTTTTAGAAAAATCGGAATGTGTATCGGATTCAGTGACAGTTGAAGAGTTTAGTAATGTAGGGGAATCGGATCCTGATTGTATATATTTGCCTGATAAATAGGATTTCCTAGAGGTCATTGAGCACGGGAAAACTGGTGGGCCAATGAGTTACAGAAGTAAAATATAATTTTAAGTAATGTGAAAATGAATGGAAAATATCCAACAGTTTTATGTTCTACAACTTGCAACTTATCATTTTCAGTAATGAAATTTTAGTGCTGCTTTTTGTGGTACTACCTCCAGCACTTTAGGTATACTCATACTTAAGTTAAATCAATTTAATCATCATCCAAAGTACAACAAAACTGATTCTCCATGTATGTCACAAGTAATTAGGATAATAGTTACACGTTCATGTACATGCTGATGCTCAATGTCGTGTCTAGGAGCAGGTTTGTGACGTACAGAGTGAGTCTGACAAACAGATGGCCAGTCCCGAGGTGGTGTCGCTGATCCCTGCACCTCCCTTGCCTCTTGCCCACTGTGTCGTGGACCACCACGCTCCTGCACCCTCGCCCTCCAACTGAACCATCCACTCACTCAATGTTGTGTCTAGGAGTGGGTGTGTGATGTACACAGTGAGTCTGACAAACAGACGGCCAGTCCCGAGGTGATCCCTGCACCTCCCTTGCCTCTTGCCCACTGTGTCGTGGACCACCACGCCCCTGCACCCTCGCCCTCCAACTGAACCTTCCACTCACTCAATGTTGTGTCTAGGAGCGGGTGTATGACGTACACAGTGAGTCTGACAGACGGCCAGTTCCGAGGTGGTGTCGCTGATCCCTGCGCCTCCTTCGCCCCTCACCCACTGTGTAACCACCACCACGCTCCTGCACTCTCGCCCTCCGTCTGAACCATCCACTCACTCAATGTTGTGTCTAGGAGAGGGTGTGTGATGTACACAGTGAGTCTGACAAACAGACGGCCAGTCCCGAGGTGATGTCGCTGATCCCTGCACCTCCCTTGCCTCTTGCCCACTGTGTCTGGACCACCACGCTCCTGCACCCTCGCCCTCCAACTGAACCTTCCACTCACTCAATGTTGTGTCTAGGAGCGGGTGTATGATGTACACAGTGAGTCTGACAAACAGACGGCCAGTCCCGAGGTGGTGTCGCTGATCCCTGCGCCTCCCTCGCCCCTCGCCCACTGTGTAGTGGACCATCATGCCCCTGCACCCTCGCCCTCCAACTGAACCTTCCACGCCCACTAATGGTCAAGCCTCATGCTCACACTTACAACCAACTGTCAAATTGATGAAGCTCACTGAGACTGAATGTAACAAAATCTCATTGTTTTTTTAAATTTTAGTATTCATGGCAATATGGGTTAACGTACACATGGAAAGTAGAAGCTAGAAATAAGAACTCAGTGTAATGTTGGATATCTACTTTCCTTGTAAATTATTATTCATTTGAGATTTAACTAGATATTGCTAATTTAAAGAAAGGTTTTGTGTTATTATTTAAGTCAAAATGGACAATAAGTTAACAAACCGCAGGTTAAATATGCTTTTAGTCAATAAGTAAACAAAATGAATTGATAACCTGAACAGAACCAGCCCCACTAAAGAGTTTCAGGTTACCAGTTTCCTTGATTACAAATTATCATCGATTTTTATAATCTTCATTTAAAAAGTAAAATATTACTTTCAAATTTAGAGTATTAGATTTTTTATTCTGTCTTTATGAACTGTGAAATTTGAAATTTTAGAAGCTGTACTGTCGCACAGCTGTGAGTTAGGCTGACCATTCCATCAGTGCTGTTTTAGACTACTTGAATGTTAAAATCTTGGAAAATCTTCCCATTTCTACAAATCCCTCTATGTAATTTTAAAATTAATTGTTTTGGGATGTATAAAAATTTAATGTTTTTCAATCATTTGTTAGTTACTAATTAAATTGATGTAATTTTTACTAAAACATCAAATGCATAAAAAGTATAGCTAAGATTTTATGTAGGTGTACATATGTAGTGTATATCGTGTTAAAAGTTGATTTTTATATTTGTAAACATAATTTACAGTAGTTTTCACATTCTTTTGAGACCCATTGCTCAATTATAATTTTATTTTGTATCGGTTATTTGTGAAATAATTATAAACAAATTGTTTTGCTGGATCGTAAACGTTTTATCAAAAAGCTTTATAAGAAAGGATTTTCATTTTGGTTCTTTTGAAATTTTACAAACGAGAGAAATTGAGTTGATATTTTTGTGTATTTGTAGGAATGCACATTGTATACTAACGTGTGTCGCGGCGTGACCGACCAGGCGCTACCACACACAGCCCCGGTGGTGCCGTCTGGAGCCGGTTGTCGCCAAGTCGCCGATTCTGTGATCGGCTTTTTATAATGAGCTATTTCTTATCAAGACTTATCATTGCTAGTCAAACACCTGTTTACTCCAAATTCGGAGGTTACTCTCAATTCTCCTTTTGAATAGTCAGTTGTTTGAACATGTTAAACATTGTCAATTTATATGATACCTAAGATTTAAAATATATTATGTATATAAAATACCACAAACCGTACGGCAAAGTATTCTACATAATTCGGCATCGAAGAATCGCAAGAAAACATGGAGTAAAATTATTTAAACCGAATTGTCTCTTTGGCTTTAAAAGAGAGTTGGTTAGAACAAATTGTTAAATAATTCTTAATCGCTTAAGTTCTTAAGTTTTTCCAAATTTGTAAAAAGGTAGTTTATCAAATTTATAGCTTTATAGCATATTATTAATAGAGGAATTGGCTTGTAAGAAGGACATAAGGTCTTTTAACTCCTTAGTAAATTAGCCATCAACCTACACACTCTTGTGTCCTAAATTAACGCATTACTGCATTAATCGTGTATATTCAGGATAATTGCATTTGTTTCCTTGTTAGGCAACCGCCGGAAATCCGGCGCGCCGCACTAAATGTGTTAGTCATATTTTATCAATAGAAATTTGTATAAGTTTTTTAACCTATATATTTTTTATCTAAAGTAGAACAGGTAAGAATGATTAACGTTTAAAATACCTCATTACATGTGAATTACTGAATCTGTCTTTCTGTTTATAGCTGGGTTCACAAAACTTATCTTAAATTAAAACTGCACTCATTAAAAACTAATGTAAAAACAGGACAAATAAAGGAATAAATAGATGCAAAATCTAAAACCTAAAAGATATCTAAGACCTAAAGCCAAACAAACTTTGGCATGATGACTTTAAATCTATATTTTGTGGGATTTACAACATCCCAAATCAAGTTCAATCTATTTGAGTAATTTGAATTTGATTTTTTAAATCTCTGGAATTAATCACACTAAATACTAATAGCAGAATCTCCTCTCTGTTATAACTAAAGAAACTAAAAATATTTGAAGAATAAAATTTGTGTGTGAAAGATTCAAAATTTGAATTAACAAAAACAACTATAATACCAACGACAATTAAGTTTTTTATTAGGATTTCATAAAATAAACTTTATTGTTGGCTCAGATTTTGTGTAGCAATGTTATCGAGTATACTGAAGTAAAAATGTATATGCTCAACAATATAAATACAGAGAACGTTTTATTATTTTCATAATGTACGGTAACCAAAGTTTTTCCCATCCGTGTGTAAATCAACAATTTAATTTTGCAAGTAAATGTACAGATTTAATGTGTTTTCTTCTAACATCTCTGAAATAAATGGAAATTTCCAGTTATTTTTGTAAGATTCATCACCGGTGGGGTAGAGTGCATGAGGTTAGAGCTATTGAGGAACGCAGGTTTCAAATGTGCTCAATTGTTATTGCCGAACAGAGTCGTTGGCGTTTGCGCTCGTAATAACGTTAGTTCGTTTACGTCAGGCACTGCTTTCCTCATTCCCCTCTGTCCTTTATTGAAGGCTGTGTATAAGTATTTTTAACGAACCATTAATTGTAATAATAATTATAGAACTGTCGAGTCGGTCGTAGGCCTACTGTCGCGTTCGTGTCGAGCCTAACTGTATTTATGGTTTACTTCACTACTTGTTATGTATATCATGACGGTATTACTGTCAATATAGATGTAATATTTTTGTAATGTTGTTAAAGAAGTGTTTATAGATTATTTGTTATCTAAGATATCGATTGTAATGTAATACCGAGACAAAAATAAAGTGCGTTGTAAAGGCTTTAGGTGCGGAGTATCATCGCATGTCTTTGGATTTTACTCCTAAATATTTAATTAAAATTTAAGTGGATTCTTGGAAAAATTATCTTCTATGTACGACAAACCTGGGACTTTTATTAGACTGTTGTATAATATTTCCCAAATTCATTTTAAAGCAAATATAACATTGAACTTTAAATAAATAAATATAAGTATTTAATAAATACAAATTTAAAAATTAGGATAGGCAAGTATCCACAATACTCCACAATATCAAGATTTAAATCAAATATTTCTATAATGTTTCCTTTAAAGGTATAAAAAAGTTGATAAAATATTTGATCATGCGCACAAGGCATTTTAAAAGTAAACAAAACTATTTGGTTGTGCATGTTTTCTCAAGATAATTATACGTTTAAGAAGAAAAGTCCATTTGATTTGTATATGATAACTAAAGCTAGAATTCCTACAGGCAGAACTAGGGTAAATTTGGATAGAAACTTTAAATTAACACAAGACGAAAATAGGTAAAAAAATCTATTTTAAAGTAAAAATTGTAGTTAAAGCAAATTTAACATTGATTGATTCAACTGATTTCAAACAACACTATTGTCATCAAATCTCAACTGTTCAACTACTTGGTGGGATGATGAAAGACATAGTCTGAAGAAAAAAATATTACATTGAATATTTACGTCACAGAGGCCTACAGCCCTTATGACCTAAAGGGCTTAAAACACCCCATATTCCATCTCTATTTATTTCATAAAGGGCACAAAACCCCTAAATCATTTTAATTTTCTGTGTAGAAGATTTTCAATCAATCTGATATTACTGTTCAGAACTACATTAGGAGGGGCTCCCGAGCCTACTATAGGGAAGTAAACAATATATACTACCTCCCCCTACCCTTGTTCTGCCTCATTAAAAATTTGTGTTTTACAAATTATGTAATACAAAAATGGCCTCACAATTTTAATGATTTTTAATTTTGGTTTGCTTTGTAATGGCGTAAATTGTTTTTCCAATGGACAACCACAAATACAGTTAACAATTCGTTTCCTGATAAAGAGTGTTACAATAAGATAGGAACATACTCGACCGACTATTTAGGGTGTCACTATTATTTTTATAAAGTTTGTCAATATACGTTAGTCTAGTAAAACTGTACAGCAGAGAACGGATGGGGGCTGGACATTGTTGTTGCATTTGCTGTTTCTCCAGTTGAAATTGTTTATAAATCCATGGGTGAAAGAAAAATGCCCTTGTTTCACAAAGTGAGAACAATCTTATTTCTTGAAATTTGTCGAGTCCACTTTCAGCATTTGTCTGCAATCGTAGATTTCAGTGGATAACGTTATAAAAAATAAACTTCCTAATACAAATAGAGAAGTTAACAGAGCTGTGCTTTATTGTATTGCAGTTGATGTACTTCGAAAATATAAAAAGGGTCTTAAAGCAATTTTAATGTGCAATATATACGACGTACAGTAAGTAATTAGTTTCATTGTGTAACTAAGAAATGTTTTAATAGAATTTGTGAAATATCTTTTGTTGCAAAAAGTTGGGTAGTAAGGTTTTTTATATATAGTCTTGGTTTAGTCCCTTACTGCCAATCAAAATTGTCAACCTCTGCTACGTGGCCCAGCAATAGCATTTTTTTATTTGTATCTTTCTACCTTAAAACAATCAATGTCCTTATCCTCACAGGGTGTACAGTGCGTTGCACGAGTGAAAAACCAGGCTGCCCATAAGCCCAATGTTAAAATTAACATTAGTCTTATGGACGGACTGGTTTTTCACTCGTGCAACACACTGTACATTAAAGTGTGATAGTGTATGTGTAACTCCCATAAATGTTTGTAAATGGTAAAAAGCAACAATCTTGACATTTTTTAGTTTCTAAGATTTTTTTAAAATTGAAACTCAACAGCAAAAATTTACAGCAAGGTTTTTTGAATAAGAGAAGTTTATATTTTTATATTAGCATATAATATTTATCTTACATTTTTATTCAGTGTGATTCTAGCAACCTTTTAAAACTTGAGTAAAAAATAACAAGTGTTTGTGAGTGAAAAATAAAAATTTCAGGAAAATAAAATATGTAAAATGATAAGATAATAAATTACAAATTAACGTGTAAATTAAAAAGATTTTTTAGTTTGGAGAGCTAAGTTTTTTCCTCAATTTTCAGGTAATGTATGCAAGAATTACTTTGTCCTACTACTTTAGTAGTACTATGAAGCCTTTGTATATTTAAAAACAGGCTTTAATTAAATAATTGATTTGCAAGATAGCATCATAAGTGGGATCAGAGAGGTACAATCTGTTAGTTTCTCCAGGGAATAAACTTTACACATACATAAAATTACCTCAAACCCAACTTTTGAAACTAAAGTCATAATTTGACTTGTTGGATCAACTAATACAAATACATTAGGCACTCTGCACACGAGAAGACTGAAATCCAATTTGAGTTAAGCGACTGGTTTGTGACGTGATTACAGTTGTAGTTGCCTAATACACACAGGGGCAACTAAAATGAAGTTGAGTGCTCAGAGCACGAGTTGGGTCAGAGATGGAGTGAAGAGTACACATGTCCGTTCATGAAATTAATGTAAAACATGGGGTAGTGGATGATCGTACATGAACAAATAAGATTTAAATGAAAAGTAGGCTATGTCTACATGAAGGAGCATACAGGCCTGCTGCTAGGCCTTGGGTCTACAGAAAAAGGGTTGATGTGGGTCAACAATCGTACAATCTTGGGTGTTTTTCCACTTCCTGGACAAACTGTTCCCTAACTGATCACCCATTTTTAGCGAATTTCCCCTATAGGGAAGAAGCTATTACCGTAGTCGGCATGGTAAGATCTAGGCCCGGGACCATGATAACTTTTCGTTTTGAGGTCCCCAGACCCCAAAAACACCATTTGTTCGAAACTGTATATATATATATATATATATATATATATATGTGTGTCCGTGAGCACGATAACTCTCGTAAAAATTATCCAATTTTGATGAAATTTGGTATAAACGTGTAAAGCAACATTTATGACTTTAAGTTCGAAAACCAGCCAGATCGCTCTATCCAAAAGGGCATTTTGGGGGGGTTTTGTACCCCAAAAATGGGTTTTTTTAATTTTTTACACATCATTTTGGAAAAAGTCAAACTTTAGGTTTTCCCATTGGATTCAGCTTAAAAAAACACACAATTTGGTATTTTGATCATTTCTCTACGTTAATTGGTTACCGAGATATTGAAAGTGCTAAACACAGTACGTTGTCTAATGTTATTCTTATGGAGGAAAATAAAAATTTTATATCTCGCTTATTTATACTGACGAAACTTGGTATACGGCTTCATCTGGTTGTGGACCATTGATATTTGCTCAACAACAATTTTTACCAAAGGCTCCCGTAGCAGCAAACCTGCGTACTCAGCCCCATGTTATTCTTATGGAGAATAAGTAACGTGTTATCTGCCTTCATTGTGAAAATAAATTAATGAAATTTGGTATGTGGCTTTACCTACATGAGTTATATTGATATTTGTGTGAAACCTTTTTTTGTGTTCCTTGCTTCAGCAAACCTGCATACTCAGCCGCCATGTTATTCTTATGGAGAATAATTAAAATGTCATAAATCGTTTATTTATGAATGTATATTGATGAAACTTGGTATGTGGCTTTATGTAGTATTAAGATACATATATATGCATTGGAAATTCGCTGAGTACGCAGGTTTGCTGCTACGGGGGTATTAAAGAAATACACTGTTCAAATTTTGATGTCAACATACTACAAGTGAACCAGTTGAGCAACTATAGACAACTGAAGTCGAGATGCAATCAGCATTCCCAATGAGAAGTAACGGCTAGCAACTGCAACGCGACTGGTTTTCAATTGTGCCTCAGTTGCGCCGTGTACAGAGTCCCACCTGATTTCATTGGTCGGGTCACAGACTCGGTTGCTGAACTTATTTACGGCTTTCAGACTCACGTTTTGCAGAGTGCCTCAAAATCATAACTTGACTTTTTGTATCAACTGACATATTACTCTTCTTTCAGTTCAACAAGATCTTACTATAACCATAATGTAGAATGAATATCTACAGCTAGCAGCCCTGAATAAGCGACATTCTTACAGAACTTGTACAAGGTTCATGTAACAAACAGTGAGTTAAGACTTGTTCACTAGAATCCACCACCATTTGTCATTGGCTGCTCCAGTCACAGCTGCTGGGAACAGTCCTACCTTCTTAGTTTGATGACTTTGTCCTGCACAAGATCCGTGTGAAGGTCACTTATTCAGGGGCTCAACTTGAAGTTAAATATTATGCACACAAAAATCAAAACTATAATTTAAATAATAAACTGCAGATTACTTTAAGCTATTTTGATATTTTGATCCATGAATGTTAAGTGTAGCAGTTCCAAATACATCGTATAATTTTCTCAGCAATTTCATTGTGATTTTTGTTTGAGTGGATCCCCAACATCGTGTAGGCAAATTACTACACCACGTCAATTATATACAAATTATGCATCATTAAATTGGTGCACCTGATAAAAGATAAGTAAATTTATTTAATTACTATCATTTAAGCTAACTACTCCTTATTACTTTTTTATTAATATAATGTAATAAAATTTGTTAATATTTCTAAATACTTTTCAAGGCAATAACTAATTTGTAACAAAACTGTAGAAACATTCACTTGTTTCTACACAATGTGGAGCCCCCAGGCCCGTTATACTGCTCATTCACTATGTGAATATTTAATAAGTGATCGAATATGTATGTACTTACCTAATGGTAATTTTTAAAATAAGATTACGACTATAAATATATATATACATAAATTAGTTATTTCTACTGTGTAAGTAAATTAGTCTACGAGCCCTTCACGATTATTTGTACATTCCTTAACAAATAGGTTCATTATTTTTAAGGTGGAACAGAATTTATGTTTGCATATCAGAAGACGGCTCAGATTCTTGTGCAAACATAATATAGAGTTAATCCCTTCGAAATTACTTATATTTTTAGTATAAAAGATAAGTGTTTTTTTACAATGTGCCAAATAAGTGCCAAACTAATGTTTTTTTTCAAATTACTGTATTAATCTTACCAAAATCCTATGTTCGACCAATTATAAAATCAAGATTCAAACTCAGTTGTGAATTACAAATGAAATTATCTGTTATTACTATGCATTAGGATGGTCTTCTTTAAAATAAATATTTGATTTATTTATTTAGCAACAAATTGTATCATACAATACTACTACCCTTTAAAAATACTGTATTTAGTGACATGCGAGGTTTTATTGTCATTGCTTAGTAATTGTTTACTTTACTAATTTACTAAATTCACTCCCTGAAAATTTGACAATGTCTTACTTATGTTATGGTTATTTTCTTAACTCTGAATCGGTATTTTGTACAATATGTTCGATATACAACTTTAAAATGTGTAATCTGATCCTAACTTGCTAAAATTCAAAAATAGACAACCTTTTCTAATTCTAATAAAAACCAATAGGCCTACACATTTTACAGTAAGTTACGATATACGTCATAAAAGCAGTAGTTTTCCATCCAAATTTTCTTCAGTAAAATTACTCCGTTTAAACTCTTTTTATTAAGTATCGTAATCGTAAACGTCCAAACACTTTCTGAACCAACACACCACAACCTAGTTGCTCAATTAATGTTACAATAGTTACTTTGTGTTGTGATTTATTGTGTAGTTAATTGATTGTTGTTCCTCCATAACAATAAATAGTACAATAATTTTTATGATTCCACCTTAAAAATGTGTAGTCACATCAATTAGGTAGGTGTTTCCCGGAGTCAGTGTGATGTGTTTTGTTTAACAACAAAGTTATGTTGAAAATTAAATATTAAGGTGCTCGTTTTCAAACAAAATTGTAAACTATGACAGCCATGTCTGTCTGTATGTAAAAACTATTTTTGAAGAAAGACTGTGAAATAAAGTATGTTTATGTCAGATGCAAATTTTTATTTGCCTTCAGTTTAGCCTAATGTAAAATATTTTTGTCTGAGCGATAATATGACCTGAAGTATTAGATAGATAAATAAATATAATTGTAGGCTACTTAATAACATTTTGTAATTGTGTTAGTTTAATAAACCAAAAAAAATCACATAATCAGATGTACAAGAAAATATTGTAAAATATTTCCCATTAAAGAGCTAAGTCGAGTTTTTCAGCCAAGCAAGAGCTGCTCCACTGACACTGTGGGGTGCCTACCCTTCCAAGAACGTGCACAGAGGGCAGGCACTATGTGGAGTAGACCGGTTCAAATTTGGCTCCACAATCGCAGCATTGATTAAATTAAATTAAAGTGCTGTTTAACAAAAAATTATAATTTTTTTAAAGTTGTATCTATAACCACAGAAAAATAAACCAGGTACAGAAGTGTCACAAAGTAGGGAATAAGCGTACAGGGGTATCCTGGAAATGCAGGCACTGCCGCGTCGTTCAAGTCTGAGTTAGCGGTGCCGTGTTGCCAAGTCGTGCAGCGCTGTCCGATTTACGTCAAATTTGGTAGGGACGTTCCTTTCTATAATTAGTTGGACAAGTTCGTTGGGAAAAACCGGAAAAACAATCGGAAAAATCTAAACCCCTTTTTGGGGGATTAATCTTTCAAATTAGAGTTTTTGGGCCCTAAGAAAAGCCTCGGATGTAACATTAATGCATGTACAAAGATGGGAACTAGTGAGGCGAAAGTTTGCCATCTCTATAAACATTTACGGAGTTATTAAAAGAAATGTGTGTCGACCATACACAGTACGTTGTTATATGGGGGTTTTAAGCCTGTTATTCAGTGGACCTTCTCCAAACCTTATAATGTGCAAAATTGTATTCCCAGCATTGCAGGTAAATTAAACCAGGAGCATCAGAACAGCAAAAAAATGAATGTTTTCAGATTTAAAAAAAAATTTGATTAAATGTTTTTACACTGATTTAGAGTTTTTAAAGTTTGTTGTGTGGAAATTCAGTTCCCTCCCGTCAGCGTGCTGCGTGCGAACTCGTTGTATTTGGTGCTACAAATTTGTTTAAACACCCTTAAATTTCTTTTAACACCCGCAGGACCGTTTTTCCCTAAGAGCGCACGGGGCGAGGCCACTAAGAGGGATCTTGCGAGGCAGTGTTTTATTTTGCCGTGAGAAACGTGATTCTTTCTTTTAATTGACAACGTACTCAAATCTTACTTAGATTATCTTAGAGCCAATTAGTTTTTAGCGAATTTCCCCTATAGGGAAGAAGCTATTACCGTAGTCGGCATGGTAAGACCTAGGCCCGGGAGCATGATAACTTTTCGTTTTGAGGTCCCCAAAAACACCATTCATTAGAAACTGTATTATAAATATATATAAAACTATATATATATATATGTGTGTGTGTGTGTGTGTGTCCGTGGGTGCGGATCTCGTAAAATGGTCCGATTTTGATGAAATTTGGTACAAACGAGTAAAGCAGCATTTTTGACTAAGTTCAAAAACCAGACGGATTGCACCATCTTAAGTGGTATTTTGGGGGGCTTTTGTACCCCAAAAATGTTTTTTTTTTATATTTTACATGTAATATTTTAAAAAGTCTAATTTTAGTTTTCACTATTAGATTCAACTTTAAAAAACACACAATTTGGTGTTTTCGTAATTTCTCAACGTCAAACGGTTACAGAGATATTGAAAGTGCTAAACACAGTACGTTGTCCAATGTTATTCTTATGGAGAATAAGACCAATCTTTAATCTTATATCTCGCTTATTTATGAACGGATACTAATGAAACTTGGTATACGGCTTCATCTGGCTGTGGTCTATTGTTATTAGCACACAAAAAGCATTTTTTATCAATTATTCCCGTAGCAGCAAACCTGCGTACTAAGCCCCCATGTTTTTCTTATGGAGAATAAGTAAAATGTAATGTCTCCCTTAATTATAAACATAATTTAATAAAACTAGGTATGTGGCTTCACCTTGTTGAATTATATTGATATTTACATAAAAAACCATTTTTTGTGTTCCTTGTTGCAGAAAACCTGGGTACTTATCCCGCATGTTATTCTTATGGTGAAAAATCAAAATGGTATATATCCCTTATTTATGAATGTATATTGATGAAACTTCGTATGTGGTTTCAACTAGGTGATTTATATTGATATTTGCATGAAAACCCATATTTTGTGTTCCTTGTTACAGCAAACCTACGTACTCATCCCCAATGTTATTCTTATGGAGAACAAATTAAAATTGTACATATCTCTTATTTGTGAATATATGTTTATGAAATTTGCTATGTGGCTTTATGTGGTATTAAGACATATATTGTACGTTGGAAATTCGCTGAGTACGCAGGCTTGCTGTGACGGGGGTATTTTTATTTTGTTACAATCTATATTATTAAAAGTATTTCTTGATAGAAATAATTTTCAACCCCTAAAATTATTATTTTATACACATATTTGGTATCAATCAAAAGCTCTTACTCTCCAGATGTGACTTTTGGCGTTTCTATACGGTGAGCACTTTTTCGCCTCCGCTGAGATGAGGTTATCGTTTGTTTCGATATAGAACAATTTCATCAACGGTTGCTTGTCCTTGTTATCGAATGTACTTATCGTGAGAACTATTCAAACTGAAGATTGAATATAAAACGAACTTGCCCAAAATGAAAAGAAACGAGCAAAACGCAATAAGCAAAGCAAATACGCACGCCTTGGAGGGAAATCATGAATATAAGTACTCGGCATTACTAACTGTTAATGGATGAGAACACGGAAAATAGTTTCTATCACAAAATTACTGTGTTCTTGACAAGCTGCACAAGTGAAAGAGTCTAGTGAAGCAACACTTTTGGTGAGACGCGTAAGCCGCTTAAACAACTGCAATTTATGTAAAATGTTGCAAAACCTATATTTAAACAACTTTAAGGCTATAATAGGCTGTACATGAACTAGATTTTCGGAATCTATATGTGTCCGTTAACTCGATAACTTAAAAAAAATCTGATTTCTATTCAATTTGACACAAAGCTGTAAAGCAATATACATGACTTTAAGTTCGAAATCCAGAAAAATCTGACCATAGGAAGGGGGTTTTTAATTATCCAAAAATCGGTTTTTCGGATATTTTACCCTAAAATTTTTAAAACACTGAATTTTGGTTTTGACTATTTTATAGATCTTAAATAAATAAATAATATTGTGGTTTTAATCATTAACCTAGGTTAAGTGGTTGCTGAGAAAATAAAAAAATGTTCATAAAATGTCCCATGTTAATCTTATGGGAAAAAGGTTTTTAGCTTTTACTCAGTTAATGTTACTGAAAACCTCACATTTTTTACCAATCAGTTCAGCTCTACAAAAAAAATATTTTGGTGTTCAAATTGTGATTCTACATCCTGCAGTTGCAGAGATATTCAAAGTGCTAAACACAGTACGTTATCCAATGTTATCCTTATTGGAGAACAATTACAATTTTATATCTCGATTATTTATGAATGTATAGTATACTGATGAAACTTGGCATATGGCGTCTCCTAGTACTGGTTTATTGATATTTGCACAAACAATATTTTTTTGTTGATTGTCCCCGTATCAGCAAACCTGCATACTCAGCCCTAATTGCTATTCTTATGGAGAATACATAAAATGCTTCACTTATTCACTTATTTAATTATCACTTATTTATAAATTATAAATGCATTTTTAGGAAACTTGGTAGTTGGCTTTATGTGGTAGTGAGAAACATATACATGCATTGGAAATTTGCTGAGTAGGCAGGTTTGCTGCGACGGGGGTTATTTTTAGTTAGTTATTGAAAACTCTTAGCAAATTTCTTTTTGATATCGGTGTAAAGTGTAAAGCCATCAGTTCTTTAACTCGCTAGACTAGACTGTCTGCAACCAACGGCAATTATACATCAATCGCAGGGGGCAAAATATTCCTTTTTTCTCTCATCTGAAGCTTCCTGACTCCGATTACGTGGCCGAGCGTGGGTAGCGATTTGGTAATTTTGGATCTTGCGAGTTGACCCTTCCTAATCCTCACTAATGAGGGTGGCGGTTTAGCTATTTCAAATATACCAAAAAACGGGTGGTGGTTTAGCTACAGTCAGGGAAACAACCCTTGTGCTGTCAGCAGACAGACACGTGATAGGTGAGTGTTCTTAGGATTCACACTTAGGATGATGATGTTCTTAGGATGATAGTGTGTCCCCCCCAACCATTGTTAACCCCCTCTTCAACCATTTGTCAACCCCTATGTCATTGCCATCAACCTAGGTTTTTTGTTTTCATCTTTGAAATTACATGATTTCTTTTGTTTACAAATCTTTTGATTTTCGCATTAACACAATATCGTGCAGAACGATAATTGGTTTAAGTATTCAAATGGTATTTTAAAGCTCAACCACTGTTCTATATGCTGTAGATGCGGGCTGCTCTATTACTATGATACGTCCACACAATAATACAAAATGAAAACAAATTTTGTATTATTTGGATGAATAGTTTTAACTATAAAATAAAAGATTGATTCGTTTTAGCCCTCGTGGAGATTATTGTGCAATTGTATCGTTTTTGTCCAAACTGCCGTATAAACTACAAAATCGTACCACAATTAATTGTGAATACTGCTTTTTGTTGTAGTTGTGCGCTTATCACGAAGCAATTCTTACTGCGATATAATACGAAACGTAAAGTCGATTTTTAAATTAAACTTCTTTTACATTTAAAGGGGATTTCTAAACAGGACTTAACCTACTTTAATTTAAGCCCAATTAAATTTTAAAATGTGTATAAAATGTTGTAATGTTGACAGCCGAAGCCATAAAAATGCCATAAATACTCTAAACAGATTTACTATTACGTAGGAACAAGTTACTTTAAAACATTAAATTCAGTTAAAAAAGGAATTAAATTTAATCGTGAAACATAGTTTACTTTTAAAATTCTGATTTGACTTATTTTCTGTAACCCTTTATTTACAAATCAGGGTATGTTTATAAAACATACAGACAGAGCTTAAGCTTTTAATCTTATTATTGACAAGAATCCCACATACTAAAAACTATACTCGAACTAAAAACTGTTTTAAATAAAACGTCAGTCAACGTTAAACGTACCGGTATGCCAGAAGATTTTAAATGGATTTGTTTGAATAGGTAAATCGATAAATTAACATTGAGACAAAATATTTAGCATCATTGAATAGGAAACTAACCAGAGAAGTAAATAATGTGAAGAGCGCGTAAAAACTGCACTCAATATGACCAGTGCTAAGCAGGGCGAGGGAATTTTTCCCTACCGGCTGGGCGGCCGGCCAGCTGGCTGGAGCGCACAGAGATAGGCAACGTCGCTTGGCTGGTTTTGCCCGCAGCGCCTCGTATGATCTGGCCGGTTGAATTAACAATTTTGTGTTAGCAAATTTTAGAATTACATGACACTTCTATACCTGGTTTATATTTCTATGCTATAACCCAAAAAAGGAGGAGGGGTATTATTTTTGTCATGATCTAGACTATTTTTACTTTCTCCACCTTATACGTAGTATATGGAGAAAGTATTGTTTTCATCAAAATTTTCGAATTTGAGTTGTTAGTAGAAATATTTGTTTTGGTGCTCCCTGAAACCAAAAAAGTGATTTTTACATGATGGCTGTATGTCTGTCTGTCTGTATGGATGTGTATAGAACTAGAGCCCTAACCAATGGTCCGATTTTTATGAAATTTGGTATGTAGGTACTAATCCACGATATCACCACGCGTTTTTTCATTTTTTGATTTTTAAGGGTAATTATCCCCCAAAAACTGCCAAAATCATTAAAAATCAAGACTTCTCAAAAACGGCTCTAACGATTTTGAATAAACTTTAGTCATTTGTAGAACTTTAGTTTTCCAACAAAATGACAGCACCCGAATTTCTGTAAAACTTCGGGTCCAGAAATTACAAGACTTAAAATATAAAGAAATTCAGTTTTTTGGATTTTTCATTAAAAAAAACATAAATGTAAAAAATATTACTATCCACCATTAAAAAATAGCTTAAAAAAACTAAATAATTTAGTATTTTGAATTACTATTCTACGATTACTGGTTGCGGAGAAAATTTAAATTTTCATTTTGCGGTATTGTACGTGGTCCAATGTTATTCTTATGGGGAATACAAAAATTACTATTTATCTGTTATTTATTGATCAATTTTGTTAAAACTTGATATGCTTGTCAAGTTAGCATTGATCAACAAAGGAAATTCAAAATATGTTTCCCCTTAATAACCCTGAAGGCATTTCCCCTCTTAAAACCAGCACATGTGTAGCGATGGATTCTGTAGTGCCTCCTAAACAGGGGTTTGGGTGGATATTTTTTGAAAACAACAAGATTTTCTGTACATTCGACCGTGCTTTGTATCCTATATTTAGTAAATAAAAAGTAATTTATTCATTAAAGTTGGGCTAAAAGGGAGAAAGTATGTGTCAGTTTCCTGATACCGTTTATTTCACCTGAAGATAGGATCAGATTCCAGATCCTAAAACAATGTGAAACTTTGTTTTACTAATCAGAGTTGAAAAATGTCTGCAATAGTTTCTTAGTAAGTTTTACAATCACAAACAAATCTCTTTATATATAATTCTGTAAGCAACATTTTTAAATCAAAATTGTGGAAGTTTGGCAAATCGCAGAATGATGGGAGACGGCTCAAATTAAAGGTCTCAATCCCAGGGACTCGGGGTGAATAGCAGTTTTTCTAGAAGGATACCAGCAAACGAGAATTAACGTAAAACATCCCCTATAAGAAAAGCATGGGAATTTAAAAACTTCTGCTTTGTTTACATTAAAACATGTGATTACGTATCTACTTTGTTTATGAACTGAGATGTCTGTGTTCCTTCTTAAAAAATCAGATAAGGCAGAGAATTGGTGGAAGGTTAGGGGCAATGGCCCCTTCAAGCCACTAGTATATTACAAAATGGTGCTTTTCAATTAAGGCCGTTTGTGTGATATCACCTGAATAAAAACAAATTGAATACTAAAAACAATATATTTCCCACATATGGAATTTGTATGGTGTCACAAAAAAGGAAAAATAGAAAGATGTATCAGTCACATTGGAGGATTGGTACGAATTTAAAATTTACAACTGTACATAAGAAGAATCTTTTTCTTAAATAATACAAATAATTTTGGTAACTTCTTTTCAAAGGTAGTGAGTGGGCAGCCTTTTCTCTGCTTCTCTCGCTCAAGTGGAACATTACTCTTTTAACAATCTCTTGACATTTTACCCGTTGAACAGCAGTATACGGTAATCGCCTAAGGTGCATAGTGCCGTGCTGACACGTTGCAATACCACGGTTGTCCCGTCAGGATCAGATGATCTTGTCGCTTCACCTCTTGAGATTTGTGCTGATAGTGCATGTCTGCTCTGAAAAGACCTATGGCCCATTTCGTGGTTCTATTATTCTACCCTCAACGCTCCCTTTCACGGATTTATGGGCTATCGCCGGAGTCTTATGACTCATTTGGGTCATGCCATTTTTGAGTGTTAAGAAGTGACCCAAGCTTTATTGAATATTATTAGTTAAAAAATGCTTCTGGTGTGTCACGAGGCATAGTTATACCGGTTAATAAATAATACAGAGAAAGGAAACATAATTGAACTTTCCACGCAACATTTTCAGGCCTGCACTCTGGTTGGTAGAGAATCCAGATCTAGCCCTTATAGGCTGCTGCCATCACGCGGCGACCTTGAGCGCTAAACCATTCTGCCAGCCTGGATATTGTAACGGTCGCTTCATAAGTTATCCTTCTGTTATCTCGTCGCCATTCGCCACACTCTGAGCTCTGAGAAACTAAATAATAAGCTGAGGCTAGTGTCTTGGGGGGAGCAGTTTGTTATATATAAAGATAGTTTAAATTCACTAAGTACGCAGGTATGCTGTAACGGGGATATTTAAATAACAGAAACTGACAAACGAGTACAGCTGGTAAATGTAAATAGTAAATCAATTGATGCTGCACTCTAGTGGAACAAATACTAACCTTCTCAGATAAAAGAAGAATGTTATCTTTATTTGTAAAACTTGAATTTTTATTTTTTTAGTATAAATTTAATAAACCTTTGTAAAACTGATCGAATTCTTCTTAAAACGGGCACTATTTTATTTATTTAACCATGAAACATATAAAACAAAAATGTTTACATAATTTATTGTCATTATTAAACAATATTTTAATAGTATATCTAGTACATGACTAACAGAAATCTTTCCCAATGTTTTACCTTATGCAAATTTTACAGTTTTTAAATGTAAATCATTAAAAGACTGTTGAATGAATGTGTTCCATTTTTAAACCGGTAGCGCACAATTTAATGAAAGACATTTGAAAAAAATCCGTTCTACCGTTTTCATGTTATTGTATTACGAACACGACGACACACCCACGGACAACGAATCATTGTCTATACTAATACATAGATTCCTCCATTTCGTTCCCTCATCAATTAATACGCTACATGCAAACTTTTTAGCAAACCTACGTACTCATCCCCAATGTTATACTTACGGAGAATAATTAAAATTGTACATATCCCTCATTTATGAATATATTTTTATGCAACTTGGTATGCGGCTTTATGTGTTTTTAAGACATATATTATGCATTGAAAATTCGCTGAGTATGCAGGTTTGCTGCGACGGGGGTATTATTAATTTATGTTCATAATTAAGGGAGACATAGCATTTGAATTTTTCTCCATAAGAATAACATGGGGGCTGAGTACGCAGGTTCGCTGCTACGGGAACCTTTAGCAAAAGTTTTTTTCGAGCAAATATCAATAGACCACAACCAGATAAAGCCGTATACCAAGTTTCGTCAGCATACGTTCATAAAGAAGTGAGATACAATTATTTTCTTATTCTCCATAAGAAAAACATTAGACAACGTACTGTATTTAGCACTTTCAATATCTCGGTAACCGATTGACGTAGAGGAATGATCAAAATACCAAATTGTGTGTTTTTTTAAGCTGAATCCAATGGTAAAAACTAAACTTTGACTATTTCAAAAGTTATGTGTAAAAAGTTCAAAAAATCCATTTTTGGGGTACAAAACCCCCAAAATACCCCTTTAGATAGAGCGATATGGCTGGTTTTCGAACTAAAAGTCATAAATGTTGCTTTAAACATTTATACCAAATTTCATCAACATCGGAACTTTATTACGAGAGTTATTGCACCCACGTCTAGTTATAGACTAGACTTATTGCCGTTGGGGCTTCGCCCCCAAACCCTCTTTTGGAGTTCGCTTCGCTCACATACCTTCCTCAGTCAACTCAAGTTTAAATCAAACTCAACTATTGTAGTTCATTAACCAAAGAAAAACTACACAAAACTAACCTTTGGTGAGCACATTAACACCTAACTCCACAGAGCGATGTATAGTGGCTGTTCATTGTGCAACATACAGTAGAACTTCGATAGTTCGACAGTCTGTATACTTCGACACAGGCCGTGACGACATGATATGACAGTAGCGGCGACCAACAGTATTCTTGCCGGTTCGCCAGTCAGTATCCGAAGCCCGCTAATTGTTTTCGTGAACACCACTGTCTTTTCTATAAATAACTCATCCTTCCCACCCCCTGCCCCATTCTATCGACCCTATTCCCCGCCCTTCCCAGTAAGTAAGTCAAGTCAGTTCGCTCAAGACGCTGCAGAAGTTATAATTTTATTTTAGTTACATTTATTTTGTTTTTGTTTAGTTTTAAATTACTGTATTCATTAAATCTGTGTTACTGTACTTTCTAAATTAAACTCGTGTTTTAATACTCCCTGTGTTAAAATGTTCCATATACTCCCTATAGTTCGACACCCCTTTAGTCCTCAAAGTGTCGAACTATCGAGGTTCTACTGTAATTACAAAGAAATGAATTTTTAAAAACAAAAAATCAAATTAAACAGAAATAAATTGCAGCCGCAAAAGCATCAAAAGTGGGATTCAAACCCGTTACCCACATGATCTTGAATCATCTGACAACATATCCACTGGGCTACTGGGCTAAATTCATTCGATAGAACAAACAATCGGTTGATTTCATTTTCCAATATCGTAACAAATGATATTCGCGATATTGGACCTGCCGTGTAGGCGATAATGTGCTAACCTTGTTTTGTAACAGCTGATTTTACACATTTAAATGGGCCAAATACTTAAAATTACTTCTTCTCCGATGAATAGTGGCTAAACGGATGATCGGATCTTAAATCTGACGGAAAATCGTTAGTTGGAAATTTAATTTTCTACAACTTTTGTATTTAACATTTTTTGCCATCTCTTACCGATTCCGTACAAAACGCGCTCAAAGTGGAAAAATTGAAAAAGTGGAATTTTCCCTGCCCAAAAACTCAAATGTTAACTTTTGGTAATTTTTCTGGGAGTTTCTCGTCAAAGAGCTTTAATTCAAGTATGGGGTCGAGGAGGGTTCAATTACGGGAAGTGCCTCATAGTTTGTCAGTCAGTGAGTGAGAGAACCTGTCTAGCTTTATATAAGTAGATATATGCAGTTTCGAACGAATGGTGTTTTTGGGGTCTGGGGACCTCAAAACGAAAAGTTATCATGGTCCCGGGCCTAGGTCTTACCGTGCCGACTACGGTAATAGCTTCTTCCCTATAGGAGAAATTCGCTAAAAATGAACACAAGTAAATTAATTTTAAAACTTAATATTTTAGAATTATGTATGCAGAAAAACTACAGAGAACTTGCCCATTGGGAAGAAGTGTGAATCAACAGGAAAGATAAATAACTATCAAAGTCACACAAGTATACACATAAGTTTGATCATTTCCAGGAGAACTTTTCCCTTTCTCAATCAGTTGAAGTATTCTCTAGTCTTAAATGGAAGCAGGCTTGGCAACTCAAATCAAACTTTCTTTATTCATATAATTTATACAAATATACAAGAATGGTGTCAATACATCAGTTTGTCTTATTACTAAGTTTACTATTAGTTTTCTAAGAAGTATAAAGAAAATATTTAATGCAGCGTGATTGTTGACAAGGCTTATCTACACTGTAACTCTTCGAGAGAGTACAAATCCTTGTTGATGAGAAAGTTTTTAAATTTTTTTAAATCAGAGATTGACAAACCATGTCTTTTGGAATTTTGTTGAAAAACACTTAGATCCTATAAATGTTTTCATTTTATACAACTCTAGCCTGTGGGAGTTCAAAACAATTTCCCCCCCGACTGCTTATGTTATGATTGTGTTTATCCCCAATTAATTCAATTTCATCTAATTTAAATTGCTATAACTGAATGGTTTCAAAAACATACATTCCGTATACAGTCATTATATTTAAAGATATAAGTGCTCTTTTACTGAAGTTTTTGGTTTAAGATTTAAAACGAGATCGCACGCAGCATGCTGACATGAGGGAAGTGAATTTCCGCATCAAAACCTTTAATACCCCCGTCACAGCAAACCTGAGTACTCAGCGAATTTCCAATGCATATATGTGTCTCACTACTACATAGAGCTACTTACCACGTTTCACAAAAATCTATTCATAAACTAGCTGATGTACCCGTCCTTCGTACGGGTTGTACATAAATGGCAGATTAACTAAAAATATTAACAATCCACATAATTTTACAATATTAAAATTACATTTTACACTTTTAAAGTAGAATTAAATTAAAGTTAACGAAATATACTATGGCAGATAGTTCGGGTACTGCTGCCAAGTCGAGGAACTCTGTCGGGTAGTCAACGGTGTGGTTTTTGCTACTCCAAATCGGTACACGTAACACTTTGGATTCGATTTTAGAAATAAAAGAACTCAAGAACAACAAAATATTAACCCTGTTTAATTTAACATTTTAAATACTTTGATACATTAATCTTTACATTCCAATAAATTAATAGTAATGTAACGAAACATTAAACTTTAAAAACATTGACAAACCACTTTTACAATCACCATTCTTGCCAGGTCCTGTTTTCAATATAATTGTAAATAAACAATTTAAACTTGGAAAAATCATATGTTTTAAAAATATATGACTACTTGATTTAATTTAACCCTCCGCCTGGCAACCCATTTTTTGTCAGTGTTTTCTGTAGTGGCAGGGTAATTTTGGCGATTTAGCAGACTATTTTTCAGAAAACCATATAAAATTCAATTTTGAAGTAAACATATCAATATGCATATTCGTTTTGTTCACAAAAGAAAGGAGAATTTGGAAATGGTATAATAAGATAAATTTATAAAGGTGGTTTCAAGATAAAATGAAAGTTTTGAAAAAAATTGAAATTTATTTTATAAATTTTGAAAGTAAAACCTTGCTGTAAGCAAACCAATTTTAACAACGTAAACATAATGTACGTAAAATAATTATTCCACAAGTCTGTCTGAATATAACTCGGCATTATACTGAATACCACCAGAACGGGAATTCCACCCAGGCTCCAGTGGTGCCACTCGTTTCTGGCTAGAAACAAAAATAACCTCGCTATGATTTTTTGTAACTTACCGTGTTTGGAGATTTCTCAACACATACAAGGCGGAATTGACTTCGCGCGTAATTTTTGTTCAAATGTAATTCACAATTACATTGATCAACTGCTGCTATAAGGTTCATTTATGTAATAAAATGAAAGTTCAGAATGTTATCTTTCGAATGGTATAACAATTATCCGATTCAAGGCACTTGTTCAATGCTTTTTGAGCAGTTAAATAACCCAAATCGTCTAAAATAGACGATTGCTAGTACAGAAAACACTTTGCATTCGTCTATTCTAGACGAATGCCAGGCGGAGGGTTAAATAAATGTAAATCAATATATACGAACTGTTCTAACAGTGGTCATGGTTAAATGAACGGTATTAAATATTGTATATGTTCGTTCCTCCCTTTGGAATAGACCTATATTTGTGTTGATCTCCGATGCTTGTTCATTGTGGACGTGAGGATGGCACAATCACAGAGCCAGGCACTTTCCAGATTAAACTGTTTATGAACCTCGGTGTAACAAACTGTTAATCAATAAATCCTGTGATTCATCGATAGTGCCGAGTGAATGATAGATGTTTCTGAGACCTTAATTTGTTTTTCAATGTCCCAATCTCAACTTTTAAAAGCGCATAAGAAAATTGATCAACCCCTTAATCTTCTCAAAAATACATTTTCATATTTACTGTTAAGTTCAGACGCTCAGTGGTCGGCTACATAAAATATATTTTTAGAGAGGCGTAGACTCGTCCACTCATGTCTCACTTAAGACAAAGGGTCTGTGTGAGATCTCCAGAGAACAACACCGTGACTCCCCATGATGTTGTTTCTTATTTCCTTTAAGGCATCAAATTTCAGCTCTACTGGTTGAGTAGTTTGTGTGTTATGACTAACGCGCTTATATTAAAGGCCATTGGGCCAGAGTCCTTGAGTATATTTGTGTCTGGAGTAGGTAAATGTCTGCACTGACCTATCAGCTACATTCCTACCAAATTTCAGATCCATCAGTCCAAGAGTATGTGCAAGATTGTTAAAATATTGTATTTTGAAATTCCGGGGGGCGAAGCACATAAACATTTTCGTAACAGGAATAGGCTGCGTTTTTTCTGATGAATTAGTTATGTTCCTACCGAAATGTAACTTACAAAGGTCCAGAAAGTACTAATACTCATACAATTCCCATAAAAGTAAATTAGCGAAGAACCCTATAGGACTTTTTTAAACGTATTCTTATTGTGAATCTGCAGCATAAGGGGAACCACTATCCAAAATTTTATCTTCAATAGACATTGTCGTTTCTTAGATAAAGTGATCACTATGTCAGTGAGTGCATGAGTCTGACAAATATAGATTTAGATCATATATCCACTTATGTTATTTATTACCAATCTTCACTCAACGTTTTAAAAAAGAACTAAAAAACCTATTTATAGAATAACTATGCCATCATCTGGTTCAATATAAATAAATGCTTTGTCCATAAGAATAGCATAGGATCTTAAAAACCCTATTGGGCAGTGTCCTAAGGTAATTTAAAAGTAGTGGGCATTTGGGGCTTCTGGGCCAAGTGATTGACAGCTTCCGGTCACGTGACCGGAAGTGCTGAGTCATGAAAGACGTCATCTGAGGCTGAGCCAGTGACGTAGGCGGTTTTGTGACGTAATGAGGGAAAGTTTAAAGTTCAAGGTCACTGGGAGGTAATTTTAAAAAAGTACTACCTCGCACTCGTAAAATCCGATTGTGATTCGATAGTTTTCATTCGATAAAAATATCGAATGAAAACAATCGAATGAAGCAATCGAATGATACGAGTGTGAGGTAGTACTATTTTATTTAACTTTATTTTTTACTTTTCTTTTTATTTACAATAAGTTATGTTTATAATAATTTATGTTTACAATAGTTCCCCGTTGTTCGTTGTCATCGATGTTGTTGATCCGGACGAGTTGCGGCCATCACTTCGCTTTCTGATGAAAGACGGTAGATACTTCGATTCCTGCGCAGAGTCCATGTTGTTTTTTGATGCGTAAAGTTCCAAAGATAAATCGTAGCCGGACGCAATGAGAAGTCTTAACTCTTCATTAAAAACCTCGAGGTCTTGGAAAGTCGCCAGATGAATAGAGTCATAATGAATACACCTAATTTTGATGGACATTTCAACAGAGAGCTCGATGTTCACCGGTCGAGAGCCGGAGGTGTACTGACTACTCGCTAGCTAGCGTTTTGGTATCAAACAAAATGGTGGGGGTAAAAGTGTGGTGGGGCGGAGCAGATGGCGGACGGCAGATGGCAGGCGGCAGGTGGCAGCTGGTGCGAGGCAGATGGTTGCTACTACATTCGCCGCCACAGTAATGCAATCCTTCGGCGTAATTCTTGTATTTTATCTTGTCGGTTCATTTGATACGTTTTACATCTACATATGCAATAGCTGAAACACTTGCACTTACGACAAGCTTTCCCGTCAACTTGATCGCCTGGTATTTTAAAACATTGTAACTCGCAACAATATGTCTTCAAATTGTTATCGAAAAATAAATTGTTCATAGGTGGCACCGACATGTTAACTGCAGCGTGTGTTAGACAAGACTGAGACTAACTTCACTGCTCCCTCTCTTTTATACCTCTTCATAAGTTAACCCTGAATGAAAGTTCAAGGTCATCCATTTGAATTTAAAAAAAAGCAACACAGCAGTATATAAAATAATATACTGCTGTGTTGCTGTTTTTTTTTTTTTTTTTTTTTTTTTTATTTTTTTTTTATATTTTCTTTATTAAACAAACATCTTACAATACAATAAGCTTAAGTCTAACATTGATGACTAGAAATACAAACAGAAAAATACAAACAAAGACATTATGTACAAGGATGCGTGATGTGCAGAGTGAGTTCCGTCGAGTTGTTGCCGCTTACACCGTGTGATACCAAATACAACGTCCCCGGTTGAATATCTCGCAAATCTTCATTTTGTAGCAGTTGAACAAATCGTTTTGGAAGAAATACTTGAAACTTCGGCTCATCTCCTGGAGAGAAAGGTCCTTCGCTCAATGAAACTAGAATTGCTTCTCCATGTGTGGTTTCCACTTTCTTGATGGTATGAATAATGTAGTGTTTTTGTTCTTTTAGTTCTGAACACTTTTTAGTTAGCAGAAGGTCGGATTTTGAATGAGTGTTGAATTGATCAACCAGTGTTTGTAGAAACTGTTGTGATGCCATCTTCGTCAGTGGTGGTTGTGGTGTCTTCTGTGATGTTGCCTCTTCGGAGTCTCGAATAATACTCGTGCTGGAGCGGTGCTGTCTCCTCGTATTTATAGGCCCCGCTACCCCCACCACATTTCTGTTCTCCGCTACCCCCACCACATTCCTGCGTTTGTTTCAAGTAAGCAGCCAAACGATACGCGTTGTATAATGCACAGTTTGTTTGGCCGTGTTTAAGATCTTTTGCAGCGACACAAATATTACCGAGATTAATGTTAAAGTCCTTACTAATAGTTATATCGAAAACATCACCGTGCGTGTACTTTTGTATCCAATTCTTTTTTTCTAATCCTCTTGTGTATATATGTGAATATTGTTTGCAAAAGTTAAACATAATACTGTGCAGATTACTGTAGCTTATAAATCCTTCATACCAATGTATGTGATGAAAGTAGTTTGTTATCCATTTGTTTGTACTTTTTGCTTTGGTGTTAAGTTTGTTAAAAGAAAAAGGAGCATCAAACATGAATGGGTAGGCTACAAATGTAAGCAAGTCTAAAATTACTAATTCCTTGATAATAAACCTATCATCACTATTTCGAAATGCTTGAAATTCTATTACACAAGGCTTTACACTCACTTCTTCATCCCCTCCGCTCATCATGGCACCTAGCGATCAACTAAACTGTTTTCCACACCACGGTAGGTTAAATACCAGGCCGTACAGTTGCAGGCGCGTTGGTGTATATTTAACGTGGGCACCGTCCCCAATAGGCCTACCCCACGTGTGTTCTTCTTTACTAAGTCAAACTTTAGTCTTTTTTAACTTCTTCTTCTTCTTGTGTTTCGTTTTCTTCTTCTTGTTTCTCCGTTTCTTCTTCCTGTGTTGTTTCTTCTGTAGCTTCTGTAGCGATTTCTACAAGTGGTTCAAAATCCTTTAACTTTCTCCACATGCAAACTTCATGAGGTATTCTATTAAAAATAGATGTATCCACAGGTCCGTACACGATGGTGCTATCAGGTTGTTTTTCCAAAGTATCGAGCAAATATTCTTTAATAATAGCGCTTGCAAATACCAACTGTCTCATGTACCTTGTAATAGGTTCTGTTGCGTAGTTTAAAACGTAGAATTCTTCACGTGACAGTAGAATCTTATTTTCATGTTGAGTCAAGTCTCTAATTCGCACTTGTAGTTGTCCACGATGTTTAACAATATCGATTTCATTGTCACAATCCAAAAGTCGAATATGTGTTTTCCTTCCACACAAACTGTTAGTTAAATAACATTCTATTAAATGTACATGTTTCAAAAATGACTCCCAAGCATTTTGCGAAAATAAAACCTTTTTTGTTCCATGGTGTAGTATTACTGTAGGGGAATAATCCAATGACTTCATCAATCCAACTGATACACTTTTACTGATGCATGCTGAGATGGGGTAAAAGATTCGCAAAAAAACTTCAGTTAAAATGTGAGGAGGAATATTTTCTTCAACTTTCTTCTTCCTCTTTGGTACTACCTTTGATGGTTCTGCATTACTTTCCTCCTCTCTATCTCTTTTACCAAACTTTAAAAATGCAGTTATTTCCTTGATGATTTCTTCTTCACTAGTATTATCACGTTCCAATAACGGTGCTACCTCTGCATCACCTTGTACAACAGATGGAGAACTCATTTTGTAGAAGATGTTACCCATGCGACGATAGACGATCAACTGAAGACCTGCATTGTTGCTCCGCTATTTATAGGTTAGCGACAGTGGCGGTGCCGGTGGTGGTACAACGTTTTACAATACTGTCTTTACAATACCGGTCAACGGTGTGTATGTAACAATTTTATCGTGCAAAATTAAACAATACGCAGATGTATTTGCAGGTACGTTTTCTTGAAATTCCATTTCTATTTTTATATCAACACTAGACGATTTTACAGATTCATTTTGTTTGGAACAATCAATTACAACAATCGGAGCTTTCGATTCAAACTGTACGGGAGATAGTAGAGGTGTATTTGTTTTGCCGTAATATGAATTTTGGAACCTAGCGTACATATCGTATAAAACACTGTACCTTTTTTTATCAAAAGAAATATTAAAGTTGTCGTAGGGAAAGAATTGTGAATTCAGGAACACTTTACAGTTTGTTAATTTACAATGGTCAAATTCACCAGCATTTTCAGTTATTATACTTTTCTTCTTTGTTTGTAATCCAAATATTACATATCTCGCTTTTTCCAAATGAGTAGAAGTTTTTACAGTCCATGTATGCCGTTGTGTTGTAGGTAAAACGGGGTATTCATGAAACTCCCAGCTTCTGAATGGCATTACAATGTCTCGATCGGATTTTAACTTTCTTAATAATGTAATCCTGTGTTCATCATTTAGTCGCACATGTGGTACTCTCCAAACAATCTTGTCTAATGTTAGTTTCCAGTCTAAATTGGCTTCAGTTGTTCCAGCAGATGCTTTAATAATATCATTATCGTTTGATGACCTTAATAAAACTAGTTCTTGTTTTACATTTATTATTATTCTTCTGTAATCTTCAGCAAATCCTAAAAGTAATCTTAAAGGTACGTAATAATCAAAGTTTCCCGAAGCGTCAGGAGTAATTATACTTTTGTCTGGTGCAACCCATCCTGCAACAGCTAACAGATTCTTCTCATTTGGTGTTAAAGACGCTAATCCTTTTAATGTACTGGAAATTCCAACCTTTTTTGTTGAATCGACTGTAACTCCTGAAATTTCATATCTAATCTCGTCAAACAAAAATGCCATAGGATTATTTATGAACGGAACAGTGGTTCCAACAGTACCGTCAGCTTTTGTTACTTTTCCTTCAATATATAAATAACTTTCGCATGGAAGAGTATAAATGTCTTGTTGTTGTATAGGAATCCTAATTTCATCGTTATTGTTTAATTTGGACGAAGCGTAAGGGTTGTGCGTGTGATATTCCTTTTCCCATAAGGTCTCGTCGAATGTTGGGCCCTGCGCTATATCCAGTATATCCATTGTTAATGACTTTTAATCCAATTTCTTCTAGAAAACGAATGTTGTCACTTGTTAATCCTTCTACAGCTGATGAGCTACTGACCTCTTTGCTGGTTGGCTCTCTCTTTTTAAATGATAACCCCATTATCTAAGCGGATGATTTTATATGTATTCTTACAGTAATAGCTTCTCCTCGAAAGTCAATAAGGTTTCCGTCTTGATCCACTATGTTCAGCACGATGTCTGAAATGAAACTGGTGTTTAACGGTAGGTACACAAGGTTTTGAGGCTTTTCTACTATCTTGAAACCCGGTGCGACTGATGGGTAGAATGTGTGTAATATATGCCGATTTTCTCCATCTCTGTAGGATCCTTGTATAATGTTACATGTAATGTCTATGCTGTTTACTTTGATGATCGTCACAGTTCTATTCCCAGAATGAGTTGTATTAGGTTCTAATACCTTTGTTTCCTTAGAAAACCCCAATAAACTACCAATTGAACGTTCTTGGCCAAAATCAATATAATACTTAGAAGTAATTTCGGCTTTCATTGTATTGTTATTGCCTTTTATCGTTATATTTTCTTTTCCCATATGTTTTTGTATAACTTCATTTATATTATCAATTTCATAAGCTCCTGTTGGTAAACTGAATTCTTCCAAAGCTGAATATTTTCCTTTATTATCTTTTGTCTTGTAATAATGTATTTTGTTATTAATTCCTTCACTAACGTTTGGAATAGAGTTATATGTTGTTAAATCCAATAATGCGGCTTCCCATAGTCTTCCTTTTTGCAAACGTAGCGCTGGAAACAGAATACTGCGCAAAGTACATGAGTTACCGGTTAATGACACTGTATACGAAGACATCTTAAAGTTGACTAACACTTTTAGCTAAAAAGTCTAAACATAAATGACCGCAAATGGATGTATCATCAGGTTGTTTTCTTGTATAATTGTAAAAAACATTTTCTGCCGCACGAAAGTATTGTTGAAGTTCTTTCGGTGGTGGAAGGTTTCCAAAACTGTCGAAATAATAAATCGTTTCACCAAGTTTCTTGTAACACACCCAATGAGTGCCTAATCCTTCACTATTATCCAAATTTACTATACCAGTCTCATTTTCCACATTTTAACCGGTAATTCATCTTTCATAAATACTCCTCTAAAAAATGGGATTTTCAAACAAGAAGCATATGTAATCAGTTCTTCATTGGTTAATTCTTTGTTTTTAATTATTAATTGCTCTTTCTTATTTAATACACACGATACGGTCTTAGGTATAGTCCTCCTCCCTTTTTTATCATTGACCATATTGTTGGTTTCTTTTTACCTTTACCACTAGTAGATCGACGTTTTCTTCTGATATTACCTCCTTGTTTCTTAGCGGGTCTTTTCCCACGCCTTCTTCTCTTTCCTCCTCCAAACGTAGTTTTTGCTTTCATTGCTGCTGTTACTGCTAAAGACGCTGCTTTTTCACCAATACTCGCGTCACTAGATTTTACTCTTTGCCAAGCTTTCTCAGAAAGTGCTCTATCTGCTATTGATCTATTTTTTGTATCACCAAATTTGGAATACGCTATATCGTGCTGTTTACAAGCCTGATCAAGCTTATTTATTCCAGGATCTCCTCTAGCAAGCCGTTTCTCTAATTTGGTTCCAGGACCACAATATTGATATCCTCCAGGTAAATGTAATTCCACAGGTAATAAATCAATCGCCTTGTTAACTATAGCTCCAACCGGTTTACTTAATAGAGAAAATGCTGTTGATGCTATTCCCCTTCCTCTCTGTAATCTCTCTCGATTATGACTGATGCGTTTAGCCCTCGGCATGACTATTTATAGCCAAACTTACAATCAGTAGGTGCACTCTATAAATGTTTTACAATGAATGTAATATTAGTCTTGGCTTCTTGTATTATATATACTGTTTAAAATCCATTTATTATATAGAAATGGATTAATTAATTAAATGTAGACATAATAAATAAAAGTAGTAAAAATAGAAATAAGGTGTAATTGAAGATGTTTCAAATGTTTCTCCGCTGGTGATGGTATCGTTGTTTTCGGTAAAATGAATAAAATCTAAATAGTTGTCATGTTCCCTTAGAAACTTGCCACTTAATCGTTGATAATTAAATAACACATTCCAGTCTAGTTTATCTTTAAAATTGTCAATGTAATTTTCAGAGAGATTTTGATATTTACTTATTACTTCCCAACAGTTATTAAAATTTGATGTCATCTCTACAAGGAAGTCTTCTGAAAACTGTTGTCTTTGTAAAATATGAATCCAGTTAACTCTGTGAAAATAAATTCTTAACATAGTCATTGTGAAGAGGTAGTGTATGGAAAGTTGTTCCCAATCCATATATCTATCAAACCGTTGAACAAAACCATCTGTCAGCACTCCTTGGGGAAATCTCGGCTCTTGAGATATTAAACTCCACGCAGTAATATTGGATTCCATCATCCTCTCTGTATCATCTCTCGAATATGACTGATGCTTTATCCCTTATCATGGGTATTTAAATTATTTTTTCTCTTATGTAATCTTCATCGTTTTCTGTTGGTTCATTAATCACATTCACTTGATCCCCCTTTCCTAATGTCTTGGCTTTAGAAGGCTCAGACGGTTTATCTAATTGATTAGGTTTTTCTGGATTGTGTATCTTTTTCCAGTCTAAATAGTTGTGGCTGTCAACATCTGAAGCTACAGCTCTTCCTGAAGCCCGATGGATATAATTAAATAAAGCTGCACCAAACCTTTCCATATGTTTTTCATATTCTGTAGTCCATTTCTTGTGTACTATATCAAATATTTTCTTATTTACAGCGTCTCCATCCTGCTCACAATCACCTACATTTGACAATTTTAATTTTTTTACATCATAGCTTGTATCAGTTTCATTCTTTTTGTAAATCGTTAACAATTTTAAAGTCGCTAAATTTACTGCTTCACCATCATAAATGGGATGTTTTATATTGCTTAACCTTTTACCGGAAAACCCCCAATGGTCTTCGTGTACAATTGGGGTTCTTTTATCCATGTATTGTACCGTAACCGCATCAGAAGACAAAAGCGGATCACCAACATTTTGAATTACTTTTCCTTCAAAATTATAATTACCATCAGGTGTTAACGGAAACCCAGCTCTTTTTTCACTATATCCAGATTTTACTCCAAACTCGGAATACCGTCCAAACTTGTCCACACTCATGATGTAACTGAATCGCTATCGTTAAGGTTCTTACTATATATATATATATACGTCTACTGAACAATTATTTCTCGTTTTCGCAGTTCATCAACCAAAGCTACCCATTCGTTTTCTAAACCAGTGTGCCCGGCTTCCATAGCTTCATGTAATAACCTCATTCGATCAACTAACTTATTTATATCGTTGTAATATATTATATTGGTTTTATACAAATTTTTTAATAATCCCCTTCCAGATGTAGTAGGATCAGTTGTTTTTCTTTTTTTATGCAAAACATTTAATTCAGCAGAAGATAAAGCTCTTCTTTTAATTGGAGCTTTATTTGATTTCGAGGGGAAAAGACTAGATATAATGTTTGTGTATTTTATTGACCTGTTTCTATGAATAGGTAGGTCTTTGGAATATTTTTTTCTATGTGCATTTGTATACTCTAGTATATTTTTAAACAATTGTAAATCCTTTTTAGTATATTTACCAGGATTATTTTTAAAGATGAGTTCAAACAAACCTGTTGTACCTTTATATTTCTTATCACCAATAACTATATCATCATTTTCGTTTATATCTAACTTTCTATCTCCAATCATTAATCCTTTATCCTCTATTCTAGCTCCATATGTATGATAATTTCGATTAGCATGTGTGCCATGTAACATTTTTAATGTATATTTTCTTCCAAGTGTTCCTTTAAACATAATATCTGTGCCTAATTTGCTTAAGTTGGATGGGTTGATATCCTCTTCTTCTGCTCTTGTATCTTCCGCACTTGTATCTTCTGTACTTGTATCTCCTGCAATGTTCTTTTTCCTTAAATCTCCTATATCTCCGCTTTCTTCATACTCGTCGCTTTCTTCAGATGTTTGTAACTGGTCAAAACTTTCATCATTCTGAAATTCTTCTTCATATTTGGAAATTGGTAGCATTTTGTCTCCTTCGAAGCGAATTGAAGGTTTTTCCATATTTTGTGCTAATCACTTTAAAGGTTCAGTAACAGGTTTAAATGTTGTTTCTAAAAATTGCTCTCTTTCATTTATACCTGATTTTAAAGCTCGGTTTTTTTGTCTAATAGAATCACTAAGTGATTTTATTTCTTTTAGTAGCTTTTCCTGGTTAACCATCTTCACACCTTGACGACTTGTACAGTAATACCGCTAATCAGTGTAGTAAAACAAATTTATCAAAACCTATTCTATAACGGCCGTCTTTTATAGCTTGATCTTTCATAATAACCAGAAATCCATACTTTTCCGCCCATGCTTTTCCGCAAAGCTCTTTAAACTTTTCAAATGCCATATCAGCATTTACATGATCGTTATATATATGTTTTAGGTTAGTATCATCTTGTTTAAATACAATTAAAACATTTGCATTATCTCTGATACGTTGTTTTGGGATTTTGCTATAAGTTTGTCCTATATATATGCTATCGATGTTATTATGTCTTCCCATGGCAAAGTAGTTTCTAATAGTATCCTGATTTTCACAAGATACATCGTCAAATATAAATACAGAATACGGTTTCGCTTCGTTTGGTTGCATAATGCTATCACTAGCGTTAAATTTGTAAAAATTAACATCGGACACATCAGATAGGATTTTATCCAGCAATTGATACTTTGGTTGTTGTAGGGACTTTGAAAAAATATATAGGTTATTAAACCTTAATCCCTGCGGATTAGTGATCAAATTAAAGACAACATTGGTCTTTCCACAGTTTGAGGGGCCACTTACTATACATCGAACAGTGTTTGGAAATAAACTACCGTGTTTACCATTGTTGATATTAACGTTATCCACAGTTAAATCATCTATGTTATTAATATTGAATCGATCTTTATGGTGAATAATCTCCATCCTGCTCAAAGGTTAACGATAAAATGAGTTGCTTGCATTACACCAAGTCCTTTATAGGTATCCATGAATCCTCAGTTTTGTTAAACCCTAACCACCGCACTTTAACTGCGTCCTTTTTTCTTTGTAACACTTTTTCAACAAGATATACATCACCTACTGTTGACTTTAACATTTCATGTCCATAAAATGCACCTTGCAACAAATCTCCTTTGTTATCTTTTAAGATATACGTTTCAGGTACAGTCGGTTGCACTTTATACACTGTAAAAACTTCATTCGTCCAATTGGGAAGGTATTTCTTGGTAAACACTCCCTTATATTTACTAATCCGTACTTTATCACTTACATTAAATTTTCTTGGCTGCATTTTTTCTACTTTAGGCTTTGTATTTTTCTTTATGCGTTTTAATACATCTTTTGCATTTCTTCTATTTACTTTGTTAGGTTTCATACCAATAGTTCTATGAAACCTGTTGTTATAATCATTTATTAATTGTGGTAAAACATCATACCATACGTAAGAACCTCTTTTTGAAAATTGTTTATAGAGTGCTCCTTTTAAGGTTCTATTGAATCTTTCTACAATAGCTGCTTTTTTCTCTGAATTTGTAGAATAATGATTTATTTTATATTTATTCATTAACTGTGCAAAGTTTGTATTAAAGTATTCTGTTCCATCATCAGTTTGTAAATGTTTAATTTTGTTTTTATCTCTTTTTATAGCTATTTCCATGGCTTCTGTTACGCTTTTACCAGTCTTGTCCTTTAGAGGCAAAGCGTCTGCAACTTTTGTAAAACAATTAATAATTGTGAGTATATATTTAAATCCTTTGTTTATTCTGCTATGCGGTCGCATTTCAATTAAATCCGCTTGATATAGATCATTTATCCCTTTTATAACAGTATTTCTTCTTGGAAACTTTATTCTTGCAGGTTTGTGTAGTTCATTAATAATCTTCTCCTTCAGGTCTGACATGATGGTTTCACGAAGAAAGCTGATATGGTATTAAATATTCTTTTGTATAAATCTGCTTATATAGGTCAAGGTCATTCTAAACTAATGTATAAAAGGGGGAACACAGCAAAATACTGCTGTGTTCCCCCTTTTATACGGAAAGGAAAAGGAAAAGGGATGTAGGACGATGAAAGGGTTACTCGTCAATAGGGTTGAGGGAGTAGTGGCCGAATGGTAGAGTGTGGATGTTGTCTGCAAGGATGTGGCGTTTGTCATCATTTGAAGAGAGAGCTTTTTTTACTTCCGTCACGCTGTACAGCTGATGGTTGAAACTTCTGATTGTGTTGAATTTTGCTGTTATATCTTGATCTTCAAATAAACATTTCTTATAGTGATTAAAATGCACATTCTTCTTTAAATACAAACTTTTTACTCCTTTAGCTTTCTTAATGACTTGGTTTTCATTTAATTGTAAAGAATATAATTTTGACATTAGTGCAACAATTTCTTGAAGTATAACACCATTGGCTTCATCTTTAAATTTGCCAAGCACTTTTTTGTTTCTGTCATTGTCGTAGTTTGGATGATCTTTTGGATAGTCGGAAAAGTCAAAGTCGTTTTTGTAATCAAATGTCCGAAGGTCTTCATACATATCGTTAGTAATTATCCAATATATAAAAGCGTCTGTATCCATGTAGGAGATGCCGATGTTTTCTCGTCCATAAAAGGTGACCATCTTTTTGTAATGAAAATCGTACATATGAGTCTTGGAGATATCCAGGATTGACATTCCTATATACAAAGGACGATCCATCTTCACACTTGTTTTCTTCATAGATACAGCTACAAGATTTTCATTAATAATTATAGATGTATTAAAGTTCGGCTGTTGTACGAGTTTCTGTAGTTTGTTCGGATCTGTAACAAGTTTAACGTTTTTATGTCTTCTTTTGTTTTCTAATGTTTTACCGAATATCGCATTGTTCATTAATTTAAAAAAGTCTTTTTGAAAGGCTGATGTAGCAGCTGCTCTTCTGGTAGTATTCGAGTCTATGTACGGTTTCAACCAGCACGATTGGGAAAATTCCACAGCTCTATTAATTTTAGTAAGACGTAAACCTAATTCGATAGCTTGTTGAACAACCCAATAATGAGCTACGTATCGTTGTTTATTGTTAAGGGTCATCATTAATTTGGGGTGTTTTCCAGTTGGTGAAATTTCTGTTCTTGCAAGGAGTGGAAGGTCATAATGAAGATCGTGTAAATGTTCTGGATATTCAAAGTCGCAATCCAAAATATATCCGGTATCTCCATGTTTTGGAATTTGTGAAATATCGCCAATACAGTCGGGATCAACCCATTTAAAGTTGTCAAATGGAAGTGGGTTCGACATGGCCCATCCATACAGATTATTCGCGTCGAAATATCCCAAGTACGTTGAAGGTTTCTCTTGATCATGGTCAGGTAGATATTTGTTGTTGGCTTTAACATGTCTAGTCACGCTTTGAGTTAATCCACCTCTAACACCCGACTCAACCATTAAAACCATATCTATATCTGTTAACAGCTGGAGTTTACATTTTGTTTCTTTTAGCATTGCTTGCCAAGCTAGTCCTGGAGATGTATACGAATGTAGAGGGTCCAAACCGTATGCTGTAAAACAGGTTCTTCGGAATTCTTCCATAACATCGCAGAGAAGAGTCACGTCAAGTTTTACATAAAAGTCTGAGTATTCTCCCAAAGTCTTCATATCCAACTCGTTCCATACTCGACATGCATGTTGATAGTCTTCAAGTGAAATTTCCGATTCATTGAGTTTGTTGTTAAATTGTTCTGGTGGAGGAAGTGATGTTTCATTAAATCTATGCAGTCCATCGATGTAATCGTAGGGGAAGACTCCTTTTCTAAGAACCAGATCCATTTTACTACTGGCTACAATTTTGCTTGTTTCTATCAGATCTTCTCTTTTTAAATTCTCAGTTAATTTCATTAGGCTAGAAGGCATAAATCTAAACGAATCAATAAACCTAAGTTTTATTTTGCCAACCTTTTTAGAGAAGCTTATAAATTTTTCCATTGTTGTTGCCAAAACATCTATTGCTCCATCATCTCTTCCTAACTCCGGGATTATGAAATGAGAGTCATATCCACTAAGGTTATGTAGAACAACAGGTATAAAAGATGGAACTTTGTAATTTAAGTTGCAAGCATTACAGGCTGCACCTCTGTAGGCTCCGGTAAGATGGTCGTGGTCACGCACTTTAACGTTTTCTGGTGTAAATAGGTTATTACACAGATAACATGTTGTTGCCAAATTGTGATGTTGAAGTTGGTGTTCATCCATAGGCTGCATCGGTATTTTAATTTTGTAGATTTCTTCCACCTTGGAGGCAATGTAATACAACTCATCTACAAAGTGTTTCGCTGCTTGTTCACCACGATAAATCTTCGGAGCAGATGATAGTCCAAATTCTTGAAGATGTTCTTCAGACAACGTGGATTTTGTTAGTATACAATAACTGTTTGGTGCATGTTTTTGATATTTGCTTCTTTTTGTGATATCCTCTTCTTGTTGTTCAATTGGAAGTAAGGATGCTTCGAAATCCGCGTACACAACAAATGGAACAGGGTATTGGTGATTTACTTTATCAAATTTTATCTGCGCTCTGCTGGGATGTGGCAATTTAATTCTTACCTCATAGTTTCCACTACATAACCTTTGATGTTCTACTAACCATTCTGTACCTCCTCTTCTTAATGGTTTGCTCACGTGGCAAAAGCATCTCTTACATGTTGTGATTTTACTTTTATGTTTTGTTAACTGTTTACATACGAGCCCTTCAAAATCTTTTATATACACGTAATGTGATATCTCTCCTTTATTGATTAATAACAGGTCAGTATGATTGTTGCGCTCATTCGATGTTATGCGCAAGGGATACACATTATTTGACGAATCCAAACCAAATATGTTGACTGAAGCCGACGGATTTTGCTTTTCAAATTTTGATATATCAGTAATTGCAACAGGGTAAGTCATTCCCTGGAAATTATACTTGTGTTGAACTTCTTCATATGCTTGACTTGGTCTTTCCGGATGGTTTTTTACATATTTGGCCAACATAACATATTTAAAACATTCATTATTTTCATTTTGCACGTTAATACAGGATTTGGTATTCATAATTTTTTGAGGTAGAGGGATATAGCTACTTCCTCTCATTCCATAACCGTGTTTATGAACTCTAACATCCAGACTTGTTATACTTAATAAAGTCCATCCAGATCCTCTTCCTTCATGCTCTTGTAGTTTCGTCAAAAGTTCTTCAAGACATTCTGTTACGATCTTTTCAATATCTGACGCAGCCATGATGGTTCGGTTTTTTGTCATGAAACCTCTTGGTGATGTTTCGTTTTGAATGTTAGTGAATATGGCATCTAGCAACAGTCCAAATTTGATAAAATTTAATCTTTTTTGTTCATTCTTTAGTGTTTTGGTTACTAATTCTTTGGCGTTATGTAAAAAGTTTTCAAGTTGTAATTTTACGTTGTCAATTTTAAAATGTGTTACTACCTTACCAGGTAGTGCTTGAGCGTGTAGTTCCACATCTACTGCTGTTGATGTTGAGGGTCGGTGAAGAGTAGACATAGCAGCTGTTGATGTTGAAGGACGGTGAAGTGTAGACATAGCAGGCGTTGAAGTCGATGTTGATGGTGTTGATGTTGAAGGATGGTGAAGTGTAGACATAGCAAGCGTAGAAGTCGATGGTGTTGATGTTGAAGGATGATGAAGTGTAGACATAGCAGGCGTAGAAGACGATGCAGCTATTGATGTTGAAGGACGGTGAAGTGTAGACAGAGCAAACGTAGAATTCGATGCAGCTGTTGTTGATGGTGTTGATTGTGCATATTGAATAACACTTGGTCTGGAATGTTGGTGTTGGGCTAACATTTGATCTATTTCCTTCAATTCTTCTTCTTCATATTTTTCATCATGGTTGTTGTTATGTTTTAGTTCCTTATGAATTATTAAAAGAAATTCATCCTTAAATGAAGTCTTACAAATATTGCAGCGATGCATAATGTAGGTGTGATCTTTACACAAGGGTCAACGCAATAATGAAAAACACTGCAAATGCCCCTCTATTTATACCCTAGCAAAAGTGGTGGGGGTACGTATTACGTTAAGTTTACTATTTTTTACATTTTATATTTACTATTGTAGCTGGAGGCTACAAAGTTCTGTATTTAGGTCAAGGTCATTGAACATATTTGCCAAAACGGGGAATAGAGCAGTAAATGATTTCATTTTAAACCATAAACTGATCTATTCCCCGCTTTGTATTTAACAAGGACAATTTTCTCCAACAGGAAAATTTAATATATTTTACTACTGGCTATAATTTTGCTTGTTTCTATCAGATCTTCTCTTTTTAAATTCTCAGTTAATTTCATTAGGCTAGAAGGCATAAATCTAAACGAATCAATAAACCTAAGTTTTATTTTGTCAACCTTTTTAGAGAAGCTTATAAATTTTTCCATTGTTGTTGCCAAAACATCTATCGCCCCATCATCTCTTCCTAACTCCGGGATTATGAAATGAGAGTCATATCCGCTAAGGTTATGTAGAACAACGGGTATAAAAGATGGTACTTTGTAATTTAAGTTGCAAGCGTTACAGGCTGCACCTCTGTAGGCTCCTGTAAGATGGTCGTGATCGCGCACTTTAACGTTATCTGGTGTAAATAGGTTATTACACAGATAACATGTTGTTGCCAAATTGTGATGTTGAAGTTGGTGTTCTTCCATAGGTTGCATCGGTATTTTAATTTTGTAGAGTTCTTCCACCTTAGAGGCAATGTAATACAAATCATCTACAAAGTGTTTCACTGCTTGTTCACCGCGATAAATCTTCGGAGCAGATGTTAGTCCAAATTCTTGAAGATGTTCTTCAGACATCTTCCAATATCTTACCAAACAAAGATTTTTTCTAAGTCCCGAAGTGGGTCAAGGTCATCTGAACATGTTGCCAAAACGGGGAATAGAGCAGTAAGTGATTCCCACTTGGACCACAAACTGCTCTATTCCCCGCTCTGTATTAGGGAAGTGAATTTTGAAGAAAGGTCACAGTTATAGGCAATAAACCTGATAACAGAACCTTTTGTTAATTTATCCAAACAAAAGGAAGTTACAAATGGTTTGCAGGGAGTATTTGCAAAAGTTTCTCGAGGGTAAGATGGGTAATGTCAACCGGTTTGCGCGCCGTATTGACATAAGGTCGGTTTGCGCGCCATACCTTTTTGTAAGGGGTTAGGAAAAGGATGAGAAACATACTGATCAGTTAAAATTAATTTTACAAAGACCAACCAAGGTCGGTTTTACAAAGGTCAACAGCATCCTGAAACCCAGTCGGACGTTGGTCAGTAACGGGCGCCAGGCAACTGTGAACCAAAGTTTTGACCAAGGTTAGTTATAGCGTGTAAGAAAAGGACATACCAACCAAGGTCGGTTTTACAAAGGTCAACAACATCCTGAAACCCAGTCGGACGTTGGTCAGTAACGGGCGCCAGGCAACTGCGAACCAAAGTTTTGACCAAGATCAGTTTTAAAGCGTGAAAGAAAAGTACATATTTCATTAGTAAATAAAACACTTCAAAGACCAACACCACAAATAATTACAAACACCAACACTAACTACATTTTCTAGCAGCAAACTACAAGCTATAATCTAAAAAACAAACTAACATGCATAACATACAAACATGCTAAGGTAGAATCTTTAGTATACAGGGGTACCACCTATATACTAAAGATGCTATTACAGACAGCTAAGGCGAACAGCTAGCTAGGCTGTCAGCCTGAGACTGTGAGACCTCTGCGGTCAGCCCCCGCTTTTATAGCCGACGATCCGTGGTGGGAGGTAAATTGAAGAAAGGAAGGGGGGGGGTTAGTGATAGGGAAGGGGTATTATTGTAAGAGTAAATGTTTTTACCAAACAATAATTTTCTCTAAGTCCCGAAGTGGGTCAAGGTCATCTGAACATGTTGCCAAAACGGGGAATAGAGCAGTAAGTGATTCTCACTTGGACCACAAACTGCTCTATTCCCCGCTCTGTATTAGGAGAAGAGGACTAGTTTAAAGCTCACAATTATAGGCAATAAACCTGATAACGGAACACTAACCTCTCCCCCGAAAAATTATTCACCCAACAAACAAACGATATGGTCAGTTTACAACAGTCGCGCACTCTGAAACCGCAAGGACGTTCATCACTGTGTAGGCGTCAGAGTACTACGAACCGAAGTACAATAATACCTGACCAAGGTCCCCTTAAGTTTATTTCCCCGAAGATGTATCCCCCCAAGATAAGCAAAATGGTCAGTTAACAACAGTCGTGCACTCTGAAACCGCAAGGACGTTCATCACTGTGTAGGCGCCAGAGTACTACGAACCGAAGTACAATAATCACCTGACCAAGATCCCCTTAGATTTAACCAAGATAAGCAAACTAACTGAATCTGTTTCTCGTAAGTGAGGGCTAAGATAGGTAAAAAAGTCATCCGGTTTTCATGCCGTAATGACTCAAGGTCGGTTTTCGTGCCGTACCTTTTTGTAAGGGGTTAGGAAAGGTGTTTATTTGAGAAACATAATCCCCCCTGAGATATTTAAAGACATAAGGTCGGTTTTCGTGCCATACCTTTTTGAATGGGAGCGTGAAGCGTGAAAGAAAAGTACATATTTCATTAGTAAATAAAACACTTCAAAGACCAACACCACAAATAATTACAAACACCAACACTAACTACATTTTCTAGCAGCAAACTACAAGCTATAATCTAAAAAACAAACTAACATGCATAACATACAAACATGCTAAGGTAGAATCTTTAGTATACAGGGGTACCACCTATATACTAAAGATGCTATTACAGACAGCTAAGGCGAACAGCTAGCTAGGCTGTCAGCCTGAGACTGTGAGACCTCTGCGGTCAGCCCCCGCTTTTATAGCCGACGATCCGTGGTGGGAGGTAAATTGAAGAAAGGAAGGGGGGGGAAGGGGGGTAGTGATAGGGAAGGGGTATTATTGTAAGAGTAAATGTTTTTACCAAACAATAATTTTCTCTAAGTCCCGAAGTGGGTCGAGGTCATCTGAACATGTTGCCAAAACGGGGAATAGAGCAGTAAGTGATTCTCACTTGGACCACAAACTGCTCTATTCCCCGCTCTGTATTAGGAGAAGAGGACTAGTTTAAAGCTCGCAATTATAGGCAATAAACCTGATAACGGAACACTAACCTCTCCCCCGAAAAATTATTCACCCAACAAACAAACGATATGGTCAGTTTACAACAGTCGCGCATTCTGAAACCGCAAGGACGTTCATCACTGTGTAGGCGTCAGAGTACTACGAACCGAAGTACAATAATACCTGACCAAGGTCCCCTTAAGTTTATTTCCCCGATGATGTATCCTCCAAGATAAGCAAAATGGTCAGTTAACAACAGTCGCGCACTCTGAAACCGCAAGGACGTTCATCACTGTGTAGGCGTCAGAGTTTTACGAACCGAAGTACAATAATTACCTGACCAAGGTCCCCTTAAATTTAACCAAAAATAAGCAAACTGACTGAATCTGTTTCTCGTGAGTAAGGGTTAAGATAGGTAAAGTCATCCGGTTTGCGCGCCGTAATGACTTAAGGTCGGTTTTCGTGCCGTACCTTTTTGTAAGGGGTTAGGAAAGGTGTTTATTTGAGAAACATAATCCCCCTGAGATATTTAAAGACATAAGGTCGGTTTTCGTGCCATACCTTTTTAAATGGGAGCGTGAAAGAAAAGTACATATTTCATTAGTAAATAAAAACACTTCAAAGACACTTTAAAACCAACACCAAACTAACTACAGTTAAACTAACTACATTACCTAGCAGCAAACTACAAGCGTTATCTAACATGCTTAAACAAACTAACTAAACATGCAAGGGCGCGGATCTCTTAATTGCGCGTCGGGCCCAACGCACACTTAACAGACCTACGCTGCAGCAGGCACTGCAACCCAGTGGGACGTTCATCGCAACGGGCGGCAGGCTACTGCGAAGAGACGCTCGAAATCTCGGGTTATATAGACGGAGAATGGGAAATCGGGATATTAAGGGGAAAGCGGGATAAGGGATAATCCTGCTTCGTTGCGGGATTTTATCCCGCACTTCCAAGAACATTTTTCCCTCGACCTTGACCTTGACCTTGAACATGACCCAAAAGGGGGGGGGTGTTCCGTCGGGGGGGGGGTTCCGTCAGGGGGGGGGGTCCGTCGGGGGGGGGTCCGTCGGGGGGGGGGGGGGTCCGTCAGGGGGGGGGGCCGGTTCTAAACCAGTCCTCAGCTTTCTACCCATATATGGATAGGGCAAGGTTTCACTTTACGACCTGCTTCACTCTGCCAGCCGCTTCATTCCGGCTTTGGATTGCAACCAGTACACACGTGCTCTATCCAACTCTATCTTATCCATTTTCTCTTCCATCCTATTTACACCATGTCTTCTCCTCTGACTCCTGAAAAACTCCAGCGCTTAAAGGAATCTTTGAAGAGGTCGACGGAAAGAAGGAGCGGGTTTAAGAGACCTTCAACTTTGAAGTCTCTCAAACGGAATCTCCATGGTCATCCGCTGTATTTTGAACAACGACCCTCGACTCAGCCTCGACCTTCTACATCGGCTCAGCCTCGGCCTTCTACATCGGCGGCTCAACCTTCGTCTCCAACACCGACTGTCGATGAGGTGATGCAACGGACAAGGGTGATGGGGCTGAACGACTTGGTGACGCCGTTTGAAGTCTCCAAGGTCGAGTTTCGAAATCTGAAGCGGATGACGGAGTATAAATATGTGGCAACCAACGGGGACCACGTGTTCCTGTTTCAACACACCATCCACTACATCGAGGTGCGTCTGCCGCAGTCTCTCCCACCGCCACCTCCTCTGATACCTGATACACAGGAGTTATTCTTAACCAGAAAAGATGGGAGGGTAAAGTGGGTTTTGAAGAATAAAGTTTGAACTGATCCTTATCCCGACCAACCTTCAGCACGCAAACGGTCCTTTTCAGGACCACCCTAAGCATTTCAAGTTAGGGACTTGGCCTGTACATAGGCAGGAGAGTTTGTTTGTGCAGCCCACTTTGTGAAATTTTCTAAGTCCCAAAGTCCTTGAACTTGACCTTGACCTTGAACATGACCCATGTTGGGGGGGGGTACAAAGTTTTTCCAAAGTATGTCATGTGGGTACTCAAATTACGCGAATTGATCAGACGAACAAGGAGGTGCAAACAGAATTTTGATCCGGCCAAGGGTATAGTAGCAGAAGCGAAAAAACTACAAAGTTTGTTCAAAGTATGTCATGTGGGTACTCAAATTACGCGAATTGATCAGACGAACAAGATGGTGCAAACAGAATTCAGATCCGACCAACGGTATAGCAGAAATAGCGAAAAAACCGATGTTTTCAAGGTTACATACTAATAGCTTCTTTATTATTGGGTTAAAGTATAGCGAGTGGGTACTCAAATTACGCGGGTTAATCAGACGAACAAGATGGTGCAAACAGAATTCAGATCCGACCAACGGTATAGCAGAAATAGCGAAAAAACCAATGTTTTCAAGGTTACATACTAATAACTTCTTTATTATTGGGTTAAAGTATAGCGAGTGGGTACTCAAATTACGCGGGTTAATCAGACGAACAAGATGGTGCGAATATAATTCATATCCGACTGAGATTAGGGAAGAAACAGCGCGAAAACAACACTTTCAAGGCCTGACATTAATAAATACTTTGTTTATGGATTAAACTACGACAAGTTATTTATAGTTTAAAGTATACCGAGGTAACGTTGTTGTGCGGGTAGGTCGGGTGGGTATCATACACGCTAGCGCTATATCATTATACTTTTAGCTCTTGCAGGATTAACATCTACCTATAGAGTTTGTGTTATTCTAAAGATGTCACAGTTTTACAGAAATATGACGAAGGTGTCCTTCAACAGTCCGCCTGCCACCACCTTCTACTTCTCCGACTGTGAAGATAGAAGGTCTACGCTGTTAGTGGATTGTGAGCGATTTCGCCGTAGAATACTCCAGGCTGAAACATTCTTAGCAAGTTGTCTGCTACGCAAGATGCATCATATGAGTACATGCAATAAATTAGATCACAGTGACTGTTATGATTGCGTAAAAACAGTGTCGAGCAAGAATTGTTAATGTTTTCAGTTACGGAGCTCCGATCCTCACAGAGTCAGAGCTAGACCCTAACTAATGCATGTCCCGTAGTTATTGTGCGATGTGAAAACTTGGTGGGGGAAACTGGTGTGGTGGGGGGGTAAAGGCGAGTGTCTATCCTACATGCTTGTATCACTTCAGTATACCTGCGGCTCTTGCATAGTTCACATGGATTCGCAAATACAAGGCACTACTGTTTCTTCCACATGTTCTTCTTTTAATATTGAGCAAGCTGACAATACAAATGATGAAATACAAGTACATGAAGTTTCTAGCACAATATCTACTGATGCAGAAGCAATAATGGCATCCCTAATAGGGTTTGACTAATGATGGTGGATGTAGTAGCAACCATCTGCCGCGCACTTGCCACCTGCCGCCTACCATCTGTCGCCTGCCATCTGCCGTCCGCCATCTGCTCCGCCCCACCACACTTTTACCCCCACCATTTTGTTTGATACCAAAACGCTAGCTAGCGAGTAGTCAGTACACCTCCGGCTCTCGACCGGTGAACATCGAGCTCTCTGTTGAAATGTCCATCAAAATTAGGTGTATTCATTATGACTCTATTCATCTGGCGACTTTCCAAGACCTCGAGGTTTTTAATGAAGAGTTAAGACTTCTCATTGCGTCCGGCTACGATTTATCTTTGGAACTTTACGCATCAAAAAACAACATGGACTCTGCGCTTGAATCGAAGTATCTACCGTCTTTCATCAGAAAGCGAAGTGATGGCCGCAACTCGTCCGGATCAACAACATCGATGACAACGAACAACGGGGAACTATTGTAAACATAAATTATTATAAACATAACTTATTGTAAATAAAAAGAAAAGTAAAAAATAAAGTTAAATAAAATAGTACTACCTCACACTCGTATCATTCGATTGCTTCATTCGATTGTTTTCATTCGATATTTTTATCGAATGAAAACTATCGAATCACAATCGGATTTTACGAGTGCGAGGTAGTACTTTTTTAAAATTACCTCCCAGTGACCTTGAACTTTAAACTTTCCCTCATTACGTCACAAAACCGCCTACGTCACTGGCTCAGCCTCAGATGACGTCTTTCATGACTCAGCACTTCCGGTCACGTGACCGGAAGCTGTCAATCACTTGGCCCAGAAGCCCCAAATGCCCACTACTTTTAAAACAATCCAATTAGCCTAAAATCTTCTAACGCACATATAGAACATAGAAAAAGTTGCATAAAAATCGGTGCACCCGTTTTCCTGTGAAAAGCGAACAAAACATGACCAAAACTGCACAAAATCACGTTTTTGAGCAGCCGCCATTATTTTTTAAAAAGGCGTATGCCAGTTTATAGTGCCCTAAAACCTTCTCACGCATATATAGAACAAAGAAACAAAGTTTCATTAATGTCACTGCACCCGTTTTCCAGTGAAAAGCGAACAAAAACCCGTCCTTGAGACATAACTCTAATTTTATTTATATAGATTAATTAAACGGTATATTGAAATAAATATATATATAAACTTGATGTACACGTTCTTCACACAGGGGGTTTCCTTACCCGTTCTATAGTCAATGCAAATTTCATTTTAGTTAGCTTGAAACAGCTGTTGTTCTTGCTTCTGCTCTTTAAGCTGTCAAATGTAAGTGCCCTCAGCTGTTCGGATTACAGTTTCTGAATGTTTACTTTCTTATGAAATGTAAACATTGAAACTTAGAACGTTCACGGGGCGTAGCCCGAGGGGATTTTAAGGAAGTGAATAGGCCTATATGTTGCATGGGTTCAAGATCTACCTTTGTGTAAAGTTTCAGCCCAGTCGGTTAAGTAGTTTTTGCGTTCACCCGGAACATCAGACAGACAGATAGAAACCACCTCTTCTTTATAATATTACTAGCTGATGTACCCATTCTTCGCACAGGGGTTGTCTATACCCGTTCTATAGTCAATGAAATTTGCATTTTAGTTAGCTTGAAACAGCTGTTCTTGCTTCTGCTCTTTAAGCTGCCAAATAGAAGTGTCCTCAGCTGTTCGCAATACAGCTTCTGAATGTTTACTTTCTTCTGAAATGTAAACATTGAAACTTAGGACGTTCATGGGGCGTAGCCCGAGGGGATTTTAAGGAAGTGAATAGGCCTATGTGTTGCATGGGTTCAAGATCTACCTATGGGTAAAGTTTCAGCCCAGTCGGTTCAGTAGTTTTTGCGTTCACCCGGAACATCAGACAGACAGACAGACAGACAGACAGACACCAACTCTTCTTTATAATATTATAGATAGATAAGTGATATATAGCATTTTTTTTATTCCCCATAAGAATAACATTAGGGCTGAGTACGCAGGTTTGCTGCAACAAGGATAAAAATGTGTATTTTTGCAATTATCAATATATAACTCAACCATGTGAAGCTACATACCAAGTTTTATTAATTTAGGTTCATAACTAAGGGAGATATAAAACTTATTCTCCATATGAATAATTTGGGGGCCGAGTATGCAGGTTTGCAGCTACGGGGATAATCAACAAAAAATCAATTTAGTGTAAAAATAGCAATATACCAGTACTACGTGAAGCCACATACCAAGTTTTATCATTATACATTCATAATAATCGAGATATAAAATTTTATTTATTCTCCATAGGGACAACGGACTGTGTTTAGCACTTTTAATATCTCTGCAACGGTTGGACGTAGAACAACAGTTTAAACACCAAAGTGTTTTATTGAGCTAAACTGATTGGTAAAAATAAATGTGTAGTTTTCAGTAAAATTATCTCAGGAAAATCCAAAAACCCTTTTCCACAAGATTAACATGGGAAATTTTATGGACGCGTTTTTTGACTTATCTCTACAACCACTTAACCTAGGTTAATGATTCAAAACACTAAATTATTTTTTTTTTTAAGCTCTATAAAATGGCTATAACCAAAATTGAGTGTTTTTAAAATTTTAGGAGGAAAAATTCAAAATACTGATTTTTGGAAAATTTAAAACAAACACTGGTTACATTTTTTTGAAAATTGTTATTTTTTGGCTGTTCCTGGTTATATTTAAGTTCACTAATAGGATGCCAATGTTGAAGATTATAAAGTTAGAAGGAGGTACAGTCGGGATAACAAGTTGGTATAGCGGTATTGGGGGTGATAAAACGATATTAAGATATGAAAAACAGCCTTTTCCATTGTAAAATCCCCATAAGACAACGTACTGTATTTTGACAATTAACATTTTCTTTAATAACTCGGTAAGTACTTGTGCTATAATGATGAGGGAGGGCTTAAGATCTTTGGCTTTTTACATACAATAATTATCGTGCAATAAATGTACACTCGGGGCTTTTCTGACCCCTTTTGGGCCCAAAAACTAAAAATCCCAATAAAAGGGGGTTAGAGTTTTTTGATTGTTTTGCCCAACGAACTTGTCTAACTGATTATTAAAGTAATGTCTCTACCAAATTTGAAGTAAATCGGACACAAATTACGACCGCTAGAGTGACACACATATATATATATATATACACTAGGCTTATCGCCGTTGGGGGCTTCGCCCCCAAACCCCCTTTTGGAGTTCGCTTCGCTCACTTGCATTCCTCAGTCAACTCAAGTTTAAATCAAACTAAACTATTTGTAGTTCATTACCCAAAGAAAAATTACACACAAATTACCTTTAATGAGCACATTAACACCTACACAGGAGGTCCCATATCGAAACATTTGACCAACCGGCTGCTTGTTAGTTTTATCGAATGAACTCTCGACTACGATGGTTGTTTCGAGGTGAATAAAAGCGAAAAATACAAGTGCTCACTCAATCAAAGTCAATCAGATATAAATAAAAAGTTGTAGTTACAATGTTAAATTGGAGTTCTACAAATGGATTTACATGTAAAAAAACAACAAATTAGCCTTCAGTTCACGACAAAATTATAGTAACCTAACCTAACTCCACAGAGCGATGTATAGTGGCTATTCGTTGTGCAACATAATTACAAATAAATGAATTTGTAAAAACAAAAAAGTCAAATTAAACAGAAATAAATTGCAGCCACAAAAAGTAAGCATCAAAAGTAGGATTCAAACCCGTGGATGATCAGATCTTAAATCTGACAAAAAATCGGAAATTTAATTTTCTACAACTTTTGTATTTAACATTTTTTGCCATCTCTTACCGTTTCCGTACAAAACGCGCTCAAAGTAGAAAAATTGAAAAAGTGGAATTTTCCCCACCCCAAAAACATTAACTTTTAGTAATTTTTCTGGGAGTTTCTCGTCAAGAGCTTTAATTCAAGTATGGGGTTGAGGGGGGTTAGATTACAGGAAGTGCCTCATAGTTTATGTCAGTGAGTGAGTGAACCCGTCTAGCTTTATTTAAGTAGATATAAAGTTTTTAGAGACCCCTCAAAACGTGTTCAGGGGGTCATGTTAGGAACATTTATGGTAGTCCCGGGCTTAAGCCTCACCGTGCGGGGTTAATTGTTCATTTTTCCACAGAAAATTCACTAATAACTCGTATGGCCTTTTTTGCAATTTCAAAATGGTGTTTAGGTTGCTAATAGAAGTGGCCTCATAGTGATATCCCAAAAGAATTCATCGAGTGAATATATGCAAAATAGAATGTTTTTAAAGAAACAGTATCAACGATTTTTTTAAATCTCGATAATACAAAAATACCAGATATTTAAGAAATCACTTTTTCAGCATGTAAATTCCAGGAGAGATTATTGTCCATTTCTAATCCTAACAATTTTACATGATCTACAGTCAACTCCCGATTATCCGGGAGTGGGTTAATCGGGTTGCAGTTTAACCGGGGTCACGAAAAGTTTATTTTCATTTATCCCCTTCTAAACATAAACAGAGCAATAATAACAATTTATTTTGCTAAATTATCTCCAGAATCTTATTTAATTTACTTTGTTTATCAGAATAACTACTATACAAACAATTTAGTAACCACAACATAATCTGTGAGTCTGTAATTTCGCTAAAGAGCCGTAGGTGCTTGATGGGGAGCGATGACCTTGACACTGCATGGATGGTCGGATGCGGACGTCTAAAACATCTCAAAAAAATCACCCTTCCCGCCGCTGTTCGACAGACGTCTAAAAATATAAACATCTCAAAACCATCACCCTTCCCACTGTTTTTTACCCTCATTGGGTTTTTCCCCCAGTGCGGAATTAATTAGCATACAATACTGTTCGGTGTTTAGAGATTTTTAACTTATCAAATATCATTCGGCGTTTTGAATAGTATTTACTGCTATCAACCATTGCTAGTATTAACTATTATTATCTTGACTGTCTGTAGATGTTATCACAATTTAAAGATTTTCAAAAGTATTTAATCTATTTAAATATATCTTAAATAACATTAGAACACAATATTGAAAAATGTTGATAAACCTTTATTATATTCATAATATTCAATTTATTGAATCCCTTTTAACTGTGGTTTTGGGTTATCCGTGACCCCCCAACCAGTCATTACCTAGGATAATCGGGAGTTGACTGTACTTCATTGATTATTCTTTTTTCACTAATTTCAATTACCGGATGGATCGAAATTTGTATCTGACGTGTCTTGAATACAACAAAATTGGTTTTTCAGGATTGAGTAATAGCTGCTTATCATTAAAATATTGCTTTAATAGGTTCAAATTAGCTGTAGATGTTTCTAATCCCTTTACCGAAGAACCCAAAATTTTGAGTGACATCATCTGCATAAAGACACAATTGGCTGCCGGTGGTGTCAGTGTAACTTCTTACATAGCAAATAAACAGCAGAGGGCCAAAAATAGAGCCCTGTGGCACTCTATATTTTACTGATCTGATCTTGGGTTGATGAGAAATTTTAATTTTGCTTTCGCTGTATTAAACTATTTCTACATAGTTTTATATTACATAAATATAACTTTAACCAATTAAGATTGTTTTTACGAATACCAAGATCATATAAAATTGACAAAAGCATTTCATGATTGTGGGAGTCAAGAGGCTTTGGCGATATCCATAAATACACCCAGAGGCTTTTGCCTGCTATCCGAGTCGATGATGGATTCAGTGAATTCGATTGCTGCTGTTATAACTGATTTTCCCTGCCTAAAACCATGTTGGCATTCTTGTAAAAGGCAGATAATCAAAATACTCCACCAATTGCTTTTTCAAATATCTTTGATATGGTTGGAAGGAGGGATATTCGACTATTTTCTAAGTTATATATTAATTCGCTAAGGAATTTTGTTTTCGGCCCACTACGTCGTTACTTTTCAACCGATTTGGACAATAAATGTGTCATTTTTAACTTTTTACATTGCAAATTAACAGAAAAATTCAAAAATAACCAATTTAGTTTTGCAAATTCGACCGAAAAAAATGTATGTAAACCCAAAGCGCGAATAGTGGCGGTTTCCGTGAATGTTTTGCCACATCCTGCGTGAGCAGTAAAACAAAATCAGGGTTCCCACTGAACCTTAATTATCAAACTCACAGATTTTAAGGTCTAAAAATTATCAATTTCACGGTCAAAATATTTATAAACTAACCTATAATGGTCACAAACCAACAATGCAGATGCGGCACACCAGTAAAATACTAGTTAAAACTTTCACTCATTCCAATTAAATGTAATTCAATAAGCCTACAGTGCCCGGCAGCAAAGAAGTCCGTTGGGCTGCAGCCAATAGGACGAGAGCGCGGCGTTGACAAGTGTACAGTAGCCTCGCACAGTCCCGGCACCCTGCTAAAAGCTGCTCGAGGCTACAGACACAACGAAGCTCTGTAGCAGCTCCGGGTTGGCATGAACTGTTAATACTGAGGGCGATTTGATTTATTCTCTTTAGATGATTAATGAGAATACATATAAATAGTGAAAATAATATTAGTATAATTTGCAAATTGCTGTACTATTAAATAATATAAATATTGTTAATATATATATGAATGAACAATGAACAAAAATACCTTAAAAGGTTCCGCTATCCTCCTGTGTGATTTATTGTAATAGTTTTGTTTTACACAAATCAAACAAACAATAAACATTGTACACAATTTTGCGCTCACGACTATGCACAGTTTTCCTTTTTTTACCGCTTGTAGACAGTTGTTCCATGGTAATAAACACAAATACTAAGAAATAAAAAACAAAAACACAACTACCATATAACACTCAATATTAACTAAAACGTAGAACTGATCTTAAAGCATTATATGACTATTGTAACACAGTTTGTACAAATGCAAATTAAATTAAAATCGACGTCCAAAACATGAACTGTCATGTGACTTATTCCCGTGACGATCGGCAGATTTCTTGGAAACCGAGTGCCGGATATAAGTACAATACCCCTTCGCCCTACTTTTATTCATTGTTCAGAGATTTATAGGGAAAGTAATTGCCACAATGGTTTAAATTTGGATTATAACGAGAAATAGTACTTTTATATCGCTGTTTATTTGTAGAATGCACCATAATCAATCGTAAAAATAAAACAATTTAAAAATACTAATATAAATAATAATTCCATCACTACCATCAGTTAGGAAAAAGCTATCGCCCTAAACTTTTTTTTAAATATTCGTAATTTATTGTTTTTTAACTCAGTGTTACAAGATTTGTTGCAGTTTTACATGTTTTGCCCGAGCGCCTTGATTTAATGTAACTAGTACAATGATTTGGCGTCAAGCTCTGTTAGAGTGGGGAAACAGCTTGGCAACCACGCGTGATGCGTATTGGTTTATTCAAGGTCACGTCGACTGCAGGCTCCGCCTCCAACGGACTTCTCTGCTGCCGGGCACTGTACTATTAAATTAAACCATTTAAAAAATTATTATTATTTTAGTCTTGTTTAATCCTAGCAGTGGCCACTGGCCGAGATTCGGCCCTTTTCTGTGCAGCCTACTGAGGCAGAAGCCGAGAATCGGCCATTCGGGACCAAAAATTTTGTAACATAAAAAACCACTAATAATCAACTCACAATTGAACAATATATATGTCATTCGAAAGATAATATTCTGAACTTTCATTTTATTACATAAACAAACCCTGTAGCAGCTATACAACAATGTCCCGAAGATTAGAAATCAAATGAATTTTTGGCGCGATGCGATTCTTGCAGCCGATGCGAAGAAAATGTCAAAACACGACTTTTTTTAAATTAGCCAGCTCGGGTAATTTTTGTCGTGGGAAGTTGCGGTTGGTACCAATGCACTGCAAAAGAGTTGCACTTTATTTTGGTATTGATTTTTTTAACGAAATATTGATTAGACAGATCATGTTTTTTGAAAACAGGTGTTTTGTTTCTTTATACAATGGCAGATGGCCGAAAGAGGGCCATCAGGAAAATCTGATTTATATCTAGTGTAAGTTATAGTTACTAGTCAAATAAGAATAACCCCCCCAACCAGTCATCCTCCAGGTATTATTTTGAAGAGGAAGAAATGTAGAGTAATTTAGTTTTGCCGTTGGCAGCACTGTTTTATTCTGGCTTCATCACCAAGGAATTATTTCATTACGTCACATTTTTGCCTAATCGGCAACTGCGCAGCTGTTTATGAAGTCTGTCAGTTTGTTTGGCTCGCTCCAAACTGTATTGTATTTGGTATCACTGTAAACAGCGGATTTCTGGCTTTCTTCTTATATCTGTCTCGATGTGTTGTTTTTGTTGAAAATATGACGACATCTGAAATATGCAATGTCCAGTCCCAGTCCAAAATGGCGCGCTATGTTATTGTTTGACTGCTGTCAGTTGTGTAATTGTTTGTTTATCTAGCCGAATTTACGCAAAAATGGATTGTAGTGACATTGATGACGATTTAGAGGGTAATATGGGCAGTGATATTGACATGAACGATTTTCCTAGTGTTGCGTCTAGGTGTCGTAGGCTAATTGGATTATTTATCTGGTAGGCTAGTGGTGAGTTATATATTTATATGTATATTCCTATGTATAACATGTTATATATTTCTATGTAGGGAATTGAATGTACTACATGTTTATATTGATTTAGGGATAAAACATTTGACAAATACCCCCGTCGCAGCAAACCTGCATACTCAGCGAATTTCCAATGAATATATAACATAATACATTATAACACTTAGCAGGATTCATAAGAAATGTATTCACAAACAAGCGATATTAAAAATATTAATTATTCTCCATAAGAATAACATTGGGGATGAGTACGCAGGTTTGCTGCAACAAGGCACACAAAATAATGGGTTTTTATGCAAATATCAATAGAACTCATCTTAGTGAAGTCACATACCAAGTTTCATCCATATACATTCATAAATAAGCGATATATAACATTTTAAGTATTTTCCATAAGAATAACATGGGGACCAAGTACCTAGGTTTGCTGCTACAAGAGCCATAGGCGAAAAATTGTTTTTTGTGCAAACAACAATAAACCATAACCAGATCAAGCCATATACCAAATTTCGCTAGTTTATGTTCATAAATAAGCGAGATATACAATTTTTCTTTTTCTCCATAAGAATAACATTAGACAACGTACTGTGTTTAGCACTTTCAATATCTCGGTAACCAATTGACGTAGAGCAATGACCAAAATACCAAATTGTTTGTTTTTTTAAGCTGAATTTAATGGTATAAATTAAAATTTGATTTAAATTAAAATTAAACGTGAAAACCCCAAAAAACACATTTTTGGGGTACAAAACCCCCCTTCGAATGGTGCGATTCATCTGGTTTTCGAACTCGTTCAAATAAATGGTACTTTACACATTTGTACCAAATTTCATTAAGATCGGACCTTTTTTACGAGTTATCGTGCTTACGGACACATATATATATAAATATAAAAATTTGAACGAATGGTGTTTTTGCATCTGGGGACCTCAAAATGAAAAGTTATCATGGTCTCGGGCTTAAGTCTTACCATGAGACCTACGGTAACAGCTTCTTCCCTATAGGGGAAATTCGCTAAAAAGTTATCTACTATATACTGTGAAATCTTTTTTTCCAAATACACAAAAATAGCTAAACATTCTTTTATTTACATATATTAAGTGATAACAATTTTGTACCCATCAACTTTATGACTTTTTTGGATTCCTTAGCTTTACAAATATGTATATATCATTATTAGTATATACATACATTACATGACTTATACGCCCCTAAAACTTACAAATTATATTTCCACAACATGTTATATATTTCTATGTAGGGAATTAGATTGTTAACAAAACGTATATAATAAATTCCATAAAAAATTTCACCGAGGTTACTTTTGAAATTTCAAAAATAAAATTCTAATTTTCTTCTTCTTTTCACTTTACCAAAAAAATGTCCTTTCTAGATCTTTATTTTAGTATTTCTAGATTCCCCTGTTCTTTCAGATCAAAATGAATATAAGGTTGGCTAGGTTTACTGCTACGGTTAAATTTATACAAATTTTCAAAAAAGGGTCTACAAAATCGACAAATTTAGCCTGCCATTCCACACTTTAGCATTGGGCCACTCCTAGGGTTAATTGTCGTGTCATCAGTCTATCCGTTATAGGTTGCTGGCAGTTTCTACTATACACTGTGTAAACGAAATGCCCAAGTTACTGATGCCACAGTTGTATTGTTACAAGTAGCTGATACCATGGATTAAGAACGGTATTCTTAATCCGCACAGCTGCACTCGGCAATTAGGCAGACGATGGTATTCATGTCCCAGGACTACCTTAAAACTGGTCTATACCAGTTTTGAGGCTGACATTGGGCACAGCAAAGAAAGTTGTCATTACATATGGCAAGTCTTTTTGGCTGTCCATGATGACAAACTTCCCTTTCACGTTAGGTCCCTCCATTTGAAGTGGCTAGGGATTGATCCCCAACCTGAGAATGGATGGTCCCTGGCTGTTGTACATGAATATACTGTCAGTTGAGTTGACCAGAATGCGGGTCCCCCGTTTGAGAGCCTCATCCCATCTGTCACAGGGGCACTGGAGTTTGCCCTCTGAAGGGTCGATTTGGCTGCCGCCCCATCCCTACCTATCCTATCATTCCGGTAACCTGGAGTTAATACAGACAACAGAAGGATTTTACCATTCCAGTAGTCAGTAGTATTTTTGTATTTACATTAGACTTTAAACCTGAAATGTTCTTGCTCTTGTGTTAGCATTATTATGCAGCTGATAAATAGGCATTTCAATTGATTACCGTTACTCCATAAGATCAAGAAACTTTGAAGACCTGAGGGCCGATATATATTACAAGGGATTTCAGCACAATACCTTTTTAACGGTATGCGTGAATTTCGAAGCGCACTCGAGGAAAAAGGAGGAACAGTTTTGTGCTTGCTGATTATTGATATGAAATTTTAAAAAACTGGAATTTAATCATTTCTTAATATTTTATTCATCTAATCATAACTCGACCAGGAAGGGATGAAGAATGAGAACACACATCTGTTGTAGGAGGTTTTATTGGTCGGCTCACAGGTCGACATGGGCGGCCGATGGCACCGGCCGGTGGTTCTTGGCCAGATAGTCGGCGAACTCGGCGTACGGCGCCTTGGTGAGGGCCATGTCCTTCCACAGGTCGGGGGTCAGGTAGGCATACGTCTTGGCGATGGCGGCGTAGGTGGCCTTGGCTGTCAAACCAACACACATTAGTTACAGTTACAGTCAGTCAAATATCTTTATTCATTTAAAGCACACAGTAGTAAAACAAATAGCCTACATGTTCAATAAACAAAATAAAACAAGATAATAAAACTTCTAAAAGGTGAAAAAACTCCAATTGAATATTCTTTTAAAATCTTGTTAGTTTGCTTAAGCTTATTAATTTTTAATGAAATTTGAAATACATTTGCCAGAGGTCATTTCGGAAGTTTTTGTGCGTAAGAGTTAACTTTCAGTATGTATTAATCCTGAGCAGATAGTCCCATGAAATTTGGTTAGATCCAACCTGAACGTGTAATAGTCGAGTGGGACAGCTTTTTTCCAAAATAAATTAAATAATCCGAATTAATTACACATATATACAAAAATATACTGTTAAATCTGAGCACCTTAATGTTGAAAATTAAATAATTTTCAACATTAAGGTGCTCAGAGAATTAAATTTGGTTAGATCCAACCTGAAGGTGTAATAGTCGAGTGGGACAGCTATTTTTCCAAAATAAATTAAATAATCCGAATTAATTACACATATATACAAAAATATACTGTTAAATCTGAGCACCTTAATGTTGAAAATTAAATAATTTTCAACATTAAGGTGTTCAGAGAATTAGTTACTAAAAAAAAAAAAAACTCAGAGAATTAGTTACTAAACCTTCCCTTTGACACCAAGACCAGAAGTAACATGTACTCAACTCAGGTAACATTGCAATCTTATATGGAACTCTAAGATGGCTTCTGGGGTTGAAGGCTCGTAAGAGAGACAATCAATGTACCATGCGTTGGGAGGCAGTTAGGTAAAACCTACCAGCCTTGTATTGCATGGATTTGCTTTACCCTGGATTTATCGTGAGAGCACCAAAGGTACACTCACATGCGGTAATAGGGCTTATATTTTATATAGACATTTGTATAGTCAAATAACTGCTCAACAATCAATTAAGATTTCTTTAATTAAATGTAGTGGTAGCCTTGTTTGGTAACAATTGGTTAACTAACTTAGAGCCCAACAATGTAAACGTGACACAGTTTGAAATAATTTTTTCGAGGCCTCAGCTGGTAGTGCATGTATTAAATAATCAGAAATCATACATATGGTGAAAATATTTCATCACTGGCCAAACTATAAATATTGCATACTTTACTTCAGGAACCTGTGCAAATGGTTTAGTACCTATATGAAAAATATTATATAACTTTCAAATTAATAATAGAAGCGTATAAAGTATTGTGATAGGCCGAATTCAAATCTTACTTGTCTTATACAAAAATATCAAAGAACAAAAGCCAGAAGCTTGAGAAGTGTGATACGTTATTTTGTTTAAATTTAAAAAGAAAAGACACAACTAGATTGTGTAACAAAGGAAATGAGTAAAATAAGTTTTAATCATTTATACAACTGGCCTCAGTTGGTAGTGCATGTTAACATAATCAGGAGTCATTCACGGTGATATTATGTCATCATGGGCCAGTTGCACAACTTAATCTTACTTGTTGAACAATATCATAAACATTTAGTATCATGACTAGATTCAATTGATTATACTAATTCTCAAAGCTTCATATCCTCACTGGAGCTTAAGAGTTATTCTCATAATTTCCTATCTACTGGAGCTTAACACTAAATTTGGTTATACATTTTTATCTCTCTAAAAAATGTAGAGGGTTAAAATGTTTCATAAGAATAGTTTTAGGTATCCAATTATGGAACATAGTGTGTTAATCAAGAACAATAAGTAATAATGAGAAATAATAAAACAAAACCCCTTATATTATAAAGTGTTCTCCAAATCTCAGCCAAATGCCTCAATTTTCCACACAAAGTAACAATTTGAATGGATTATCGTTACTTCAGGGTATGGTACGAGTTTTTCATCATTGATTTGGATTTAAATACCAAAGACAAATTTGTTAATACTGTAAGGTTACTAAATTGTTTGTAGTTGACAAGGAACTCAGGTATAATAACATCAAAGTATGCCTACTATATGTTTAACTATGCACAAACAAAATTGTTTTAAAGTGAAAACCAAACAAAAATCAATGCCTTGAGAACACAGACATTATTTTTCAGTTTCCCCAAATCTCAGCCAAATGCCTCAATTTTCCACACAAAGTAACAATTGAATGGATTATCGTTACTTCAGGGTATGGTACGAGTTTTTCATCACTGATCTGGATTTAAATACCAAAGACAAATTTGTTAATACTGTAAGGTAACACCACTGATACTACATTGTTTGTAGTTGACAAGGAACTCAGGTATAATAACATCAAAGTATGCCTACTATATGTTTAACTATGCACAAACAAAATTGTTACAAAGGAAAAACCATACAAAATCAACACTCCAAGAATCCACTTAATATTTTTCAATCCCCGGAAAAATCTCAGCCAAATGCCGGTTTCCACACAAAGTAACAATTTGAATGGATTATTGTTACTTCAGGGAAAGGTACTAGTTGTCATCATAGATTTTGCCAACAACTATTTTGGGGTTCTACTGTTTTATCTCCTAATAATAATTTACTTAGAATATGCCTCTAAGTTCAGATGAAAATTTTAAACAAAATGAAAGATAATACACTGCATAGCAGGACAAAAATACGAATAGTACAGTCAACTTCCGATTATCCGGGAGCGGGTTAATCGGGTTGCGGTTAAACGGGGGCATGAAAGGTTTATTTTTATTTATTTCCTTCTAAACATAAATAGAGCAATAATAACAATTTATTTTGCTAAATTATTTACAGAATTGTATTAAATTTACTTTGTTTATCAGAATAAATAGCCTACTATACAAAAAATTTAGTAAACCCAACATAATCTGGAAGTCTGTCATCTCGCTAATGAGCTGTGGGCGCTTGATGGGGAGCGATGACCTTGGCACTGTTTAGTCACTGCACTTGCCTGTGCAGAACAACGGACGTCTAAAAATACAAGGATCTCAAAACAATCACCCTTCACGCCGCTGTTCACCCTCCGCGACAGACGGACGGACGGTCGGATGCGGACATCTAAAAATCTCAAAACACCCCGCCGTTGTTCACCCTCATGGGGGTTTTCCCCCCAGTGCGGAATTATTTAGCATACTGTTCGGTGTTTACAGATTTTTAACCTATTAAATGTCATTCGGCGTTTTGGATAGTATTTACTGCTATCAACAATTGCTAGTAATTAACTATTATTATCTTGATTGTTTGTAAATGTAATAACAATTTAAAGATTTTCAAAAGTATTTAATTTAGCCTACATAAATATATCTTAAATGGCATTAAAACACGACATTGTGGTATACACATTTTTATTCAATTTATTGAATCCCTTTATTTTAACCGTGGTTTTGGATTATCCGTGACCCTCTAACCGGTCATTACCCCGGATAATCGGGAGTTGACTGTATTTTAAACACAATAGGCCTCAGTTGGTAGTGCATGTTATGAATAATCAGAAGTCATAAACGGTGTAAAATTTTCATCATAGGCCTGTATTTACTTTTACAGGTCCGAGCTGTATTACATTCAAGTATTCTACTACAGTCTGTCAAGCTATTTAAGAACAGTCTTAACACCAGCTTTTAATACAACAACTAGTTATGACAGTTGTAACCAATAACCAACTATATTAATTACAACCTGTAATTAATGTGTGTTTTAAGCTAAATAAGCATTTTAAAACTAAAAAAAGAGAAGAATAAATGAATGTACAGATCATGTCACAGTCCGTTTAGTATGTTTTAGTAAACATCCCACCAACAACAATTCCCCTCCATCTAAACATGTAGCACTGACAGTGATGCTATTTAGGACTTAAGATACGGTTTACAACAGTATAAATAATGTAAAAAATGACCGACAATCACAACACGTTTTGGCACATAAATGTAGATTGATAAAGGTGATAGTACTATAATAGCGAACAATTAAGTTGACAGCTAGGCTGTAGGAAATAGCATGGCTGTACGCTGACACTGTTGCCATATAAAAATATCACTAGAATTTTAATCCGATCAGCTGGTGTGGAGTTTTGGCAAAGCAGCACGTCTACTCAATCAACCAAATCTCTTTATTTAGGTCCTACATTTTCTTTGAGAAAAGTAATGGTGTCAGTTGATACTATTGGCTGATCTTAGTTGATAGCCCGGCAAATCACACCCTAAACTGGCAATTTAATTGTCCGCTAATCTAAGTGTGGAGGGGTTGTCATTACTTTGCATGCGCATACCATAACAACTTTGCAATAGTGGTCAACAGCAATTGAGAAACCTACCGAAGTTGCCCAGGGTGCCAGTGGAGCCCCTGGCTGAGGTGTAGCAGTCCTCGATACCGGCCATCTGCAGCAGTTTCTTGGGAACCGGGGCCCCAACGATGCCGGTACCGCGGGGCGCAGGGATCAACCTCACCTGGACCGACCCGCACTTGCCTGTCACCTGCAACACGTAACCAACACTGAGTAAGCCGAACCCAACGACTGGTAACTTTATAGAACATTCATTAACCCTAGCAGTGGCCTAATGTTGAAGTGGGAAATGGCCAAGCAGATTTGGCAATTTTGCAGACCTTTTTTTGAAAATTCGTATAAATTCAACCGTACAAGTAAACCTAGCCAACCTCATATTCATTTTGACCGGAAAGAACAGAGGAATCTAGAAATACTAAAATAATAAAGATTCAGGAAAATAATTTTCCGGTGAATAGAAAAATAAAAAAATGATTTTTTTTTATAAATTTCAAAAACAGCCTCGGTGAAATTTTTTCTACGGATTTTATGGAAAATTCATTATATACATTTTGTAGAGAATCTAATTCCCTACATAGAAATATATAACATGTTGGGAAAAGAATTTTTCTTTGTAAGTATTAGGGGCATAATATAATAATAAACGGAAAACCGAAAAAAGCGTAAACTGTACAGTGTTTTGATGGTAAAAAATTATTATCACTTATAAATACATGTAAATAAAAGAATGTTTCGCTATTTTTACGTTTTTTGTAAACAAATATTTCACAATATTTAGTATATAACTCTTACCAAGTTTTTGACCCCTAAACCATTATAAACATGTTGTAATACATTCAATTCCCTAAATATAAATGTATAATACTTAGGGTAAAGTATTATTTGTATATGTGTCATGTAGCAACAAACAAATAGTCGCGGACTTGGCAAATTTGTGAAAAGTAGTATTTTTCAATGAGATCTTTGTAATTTGTATAAACATAAATAATGTCATATTATATCTATTTATTATTACTACAGGTATTTATAAACAATCAAGTATATATATATTTACATATACATAGGGTAGTGGTGTGTTATATACGAGATAACGTGCGGTCAATAGGCCTATGTAGGGGTTTTCAAAATAATTGTTCTAAATTATATTAGGCCTACCCAATAATGAAAAAGAGCCAACATTACAATTATACAAATTTATTATAAACATAAAAATCAAACATTTATTATACATAAAAACCCATAAAAACAAACAAAGCTCCATCTCCAATAAGTTCTGGATGTAGTCATCCTTATCTCGAGACAAAGGAAACACAACACTTTATATAACACAAATTTCTCACACTTCAGTAATATTTATGCATAATATAATGCATAAAGATTACTGTTATATACACACAAACACTTCACTAACACTAAAACTCCGAAATAATACCTAATTCATAAATAATACCTAATTCATAAATGATACGTGGATAAAAATCATCTAATGCTTAGAAATGCTTATACCAATACCGCAATGGTGAACAACTGATCAAAACATATGACGAATTGTTCAGTGTCTGACAGGTGTTCTGCTAGGAGCAATGCTGCCAACGGCAAAACTAAATTACTCTACATTTCTTCCTCTTCAAAATAACATATTATTTGACTAGTAACTATAACATACAATGCATATAAACGCGATTTTATAGTTCGACCAATTTGGTCGAATTGGCCATAACACTAAAAAACCAAAAACACCTGTTTTCAGAAAATCATATAACCTGTCCAATCAATATTTAATTCTAAAAATTAATACCAACATAAAGCGCAAATCTTCAGCTGTGCATTGGTACCAACCGCATCTTCCTGCGAGAAAAATTACCCGATCTGGGTAATTTCAAAATATGTATCGTGTTTTGCCATTGTCAGAGCGTCGGCTGCAGCAATTGCGTTGTGCCAAAACTTCATTCAATTTCTAATCGTCGTAACATTGTTATACAGCTGCTACACGGTTCATTTATGTAATAAAATGAAAGTTCAGAATGTGATCTTTTGAATGATATATATATTGATAACTTTTGAGTTTATTATTATTGGTTTATTAACGTTACAAAATTTTCTGTACAGTTCGACCAATTTGGTCGTTGGCCACAACAGGCGACATAAAAGTTCGACCAAATTGGTCGAATGGCCACGGCTAGGGTTAAGTCGTCCACACTTTCGAGCCAGCAGTTGGCAGACATGATTAAAACAAAAACTAAGTAGGCTAAAAAGTAGCATTTCAACCCTCCGAATGACTTTTGTTAGTTTAGGGCGACTTCACATGCCTCCAGTTTTGTTCAATATTTCGGCGTACAACTGAGCGATCCCGGGCATTGAGCATACCAACGTGCTCAGCGAATTCTAGGCTTCATGATGACTAACTACACATGGCCGCCGTCCGTGTCATTGTTACTATTGTCTGTGACGGAATTCCGAATGTCTGTGATTGTTTGTTTACGTTATGTGGTGTAGGATTTAATGTTTTGTTTTTAGGTTAGTTGTATTTTTGGGCTTATATTAAGTGTGAATAAAGTGGTTTTACATATGTGGGTAAAAACACACACAAAAACCATTTGCCATGTTTGATTTGGCTTGGGGTTGTAAAACGGGATCTTAATTAACTATTAATTTACAGCCCATTCATTAATTTAAAATATAGGGGTAACACTCGCTGTTCCAGTGAGAGGGTGAAAACAAAAGAGAATTGACATTTCAAAAACAGGTTTTAAATTAGTAAAAAGATCTTTAAACGAATTGTACAAATCAAAAATCAAGACAAATATATAACCAATGCAAAAAGTTAATATCCAAAGAATCGCCTCCTCACAAGTTAATTTTTATAAATTAACAAACAATATTGATTTGTTTTGTAATTTGTATATAAATTCATAATTAACTATTGTAATTTAATCAAGCAATCACTGATCAAATTTGACTTAGCCAAACAAATATAATACAGAATTTAAAAGTGGCGACAATTGTTTATATTGGCAAGTAGGAAAATTGTTGACACCCTCTTTGAAATTGTTGCCTGAAACAAACTATGAATGACCGCATTACCAAACCATAACATAAGCATATTTTCATTTATTAGTGAATTTCCTTTGAAAAGTGAACTAGTAGCATGACCCGCACGGTGAAACTTAAGCCCGGGACCACCATAGAAGTTCCTAACGTGACCACCTGAACACGTTTTGGGGGGTCGTTCAAAATTTTATATATATATATATATAGACATATATATATGTGTTTGCACTCTAGCGGTCGCATTTTTTGTCCGATTAACTTCAAATTTGGTAAGGACGTTCCTTTCTGAAATCAGTTGAACAAGTTCGTTGGGCAAAAGAATCGTAAAACTCCAAACCCTTTTTTGGGGATTAATTTTCCAAATTTTGAGTTTTTGGCCCAAAAATGGTCTAAAAAGCCCCAAATGTAAAATTAATGCATGTAAAAAGATGGGAATTAGTGAGACGAAAGTTTTAAGCCCTCTTTCGTCATTCTAGCATAAATATTTACCGAGTTATTAGAGAAAATGTGTTTAGACTAAACACAGTACGTTGTCTTATGGGGGTTTAAGACTAGAAAAGCCTGCTACTCCTTTGTTAGAGTACTTTTATCATCCCCAGCAACCTCACGCCTACTTTGAAGCCTGACTGGACCTTCTTCTAACATTGTAATGCGCAAAATTGTATTCCCAGCTTTGCAGGTAAATGAAACCAGGAGCATCAGAACAGCCAAAAAATCAATGTTTTCAGATTTCAATAAAAATTGGAATACAAGTATGTTTTTAGACTAATTTTAAGTTTTAAAAGTTTTTATGTGGAAATTCACTTCCCTCATGTCAGCGTGCTGCGTGCAAACTCGTACATCATAGTAACACTTGTCTTTTTCTGTTTACTTCATGGCGAGAGAACCTCAGACCTCAGACGTCTTTCAGCATGACACAGTCTCAGTTATCACCACCAGGCCACTACACTACTCATGACACCCAAGGTCGCCAAGCTGCTGACGCCGTCTGAAGTTCAACGCGCTGCTGACAACACCAAGCTGCCCACTACATGCCTTCTATGCAATACCAAAATAACACCGAGCATCTGACCTACCATAACTTAAAATATTGTTTTATCTCATAAGTTAATTTTTTTTGACATGGGGACGATGTCAAACTAGGCGGGGGTGATGTGACGGTAGTCACCATTTTTCAAAATTATTTTCTATATTTGGTTTTTACAGAAAGAAAGAGTCCTGGTATTGGGATTTCACAATTCACGTACCAGTGTTGTAATTGGCACACAGATGACACTCTGCTTTCTACTGGCAAACCGCTGATCTGATGAGCTCAGCGATAGACACATCTGTGAGCTGGGGGCCTAGTTAGCGAGAGGTGGCCGACTGGGGCCCAGCTGGGACATGCCTGCTTCATATTATCAGTGGTAATGCGGCATCTTTACTAAAAGTATTTTTCTTATTTAATATTAGTTTTGATAAGGATTGTCCAGAAAATTGTTCCGTTGATTAACTTTTATTTAAATAATTGTTTTTGTCTCTTACATTGTTCGAGTTCATTGAAATAAAAGTAGAACTCATCAAATATTACATTTCTAATGATTAAGTACTGAACCGTTTTGTAAATTTATAAAAATTAACTTGTGAGGAGCAGATTCTTTGGATATTAACTTTCGTATTGGTTATTTATTTGTCTTGGTTATTGTACAATTTATTTAAAGATCTTTTTACTAAATTAAAACCTGTTTTTGAAATGTCAATTCTCTTTTGATTTCACCCTCTCACTATAACAGCGAGTGTTACCCCCTTATTTTAAATTAATTATTAGGGTTATAAATTAATATTGAATTAAGATCCCGTTTATAACCCCAAACCAAACCAAACAAAATATAAGTACTGAAAATATAAAAAAAGTTTCCCATTTTATGGATTTGAACTGATGCCAAGAAACTAAGACATTATGTATGAACATCAAAAATTTACATTTTTAGATAGCCTATGTAACGTACTTTACGAGAAATTGTATACTTATTTATCATTTATATTTTGTATTAAACTTTTAACTAGCAGATGTCTTGTTCTCCGCACGAGGATCTAGCAGGCAGAGAGCCAGACATCTTAAAATGTATTTACATAACAATATAAATGGACACAATAACAATAGACACAATCAAATTGGCGCAGTGTTTTGTTTCGCTATTGTGCGATTAAAATCACATATTGTTAATGCCGCGGGATTATTTGAATCTGTGTATAAATGTCAGTTGAAATCATTTAATTTTTCAATTGTAGCTGGCTAAATAAAATATAACTCCATAAGATTAACATTGAAACTTGTTACAAGCATAGATTCAATTAAGTCATTTCAAATTTGCCGCCGATAGGAAATAGAACTAGAAGCGTCTAGAAACTTCCAGCTTTGAATATTCTAGGCAATTCTGGACTTAAACCGGAAGGTGAACCCAGCATGGTCACGTGACAGGGAAGCGAGATAAAACCGTCCCCGCATCTCGACTCGTCCTCCTTCGTTCTTCATAATTCGGTCTAGTAATATCTAAAGTAGGGGTGTGCGAGTATTCGAGCTAAATATTACAGTATTCGGCTCGGCTCGAGTATTTGCAAAAAAGTTTGAGTCGAATATTTAAATCGCCGACTAGTGAAAAGAGTCGTTTACTAAAGTAAATTTGAAGCAAAAACTTCCAATAATCAATGTTAGAATTCTCGTAATTTACATCGGTACAGCTCCATAATAGTGATGTGTCGAGTCGAGTATTTCGTTTACTCGAGTAAGTCGTACTCGATACCGCAGTGACTCGAGTCAGTACTCGAGTACTGGACTCGGGATCGGTCGGACTCGGATAGACTCGGTCCTCAGAATTGAAAACAACAACATAACCTTACCTCACTCGAGTCGAGTTGAGTCTATTACCTGATCTGAGTAGAATCATTGACTATACACACTACACGTAGTGTGTATAGTCAATGGTAGAATGTATATTTGTCTGTTTATGATTATAAATGTATAGTAAAAAGAAATAAATATTTAAAACACTAAATATAGTAAGATAATATTCTATTGCAAAAACAATAAGTATAATGGCTTGAGGAGTGTAAACAGCAAACATTTATTTAAGAAGTAAATTTAATAATACAAAGAATAGTGTGTATAAGTTGAAATGTACTTGTCTAATTATTGCACTTTACTAAATTATTACAATAACGCAACTTAAAGCGTGCAACGCCGATGTTACCCGAAGTGAACCGATTCGAGCCGATCGGTCCGACTCGGACTCGATGCAGCGCTGTCGACTCGTAGTGGCAGTTGTGAAAACTATTTTGCGAGTCCCGATACCGAGTACTTGACTCGAGTCTAATAGTGTCATGGTCTGATGTACATTCAGCGCTCTCGACTCGTAGTACCGATTCTGAAAACTATTATTTGAGTACTTCACTCGATTAAACATGCGTATTTAGCACTGTCCACTCGTAGTGGCGATTCTAAATACTTCCGAATACATAATAATAACTTCCGTTGGCATATAAACAGTTAATCACGACATCAGCGCCATGAATCGCCTAGCGACAAATTAGTGAACTAACAACCGAGTCCAGTACTCGAGTATTCTAGGATTAGAATCGAGTCGACTCGATACTCTGTTTGACTCGATACTTAACGAGTAAAGTACTCGACTCGTCACATCACTACTCCATAACAGATATAATCCAGCAATGCTATTTTCAGTCTTTCGTTTTGAAACAAATAAGGAAATATACAAATGTTGACATGTACAAATGTTTAAAATTATCAATCTGATCAACCAATGCAATGGATCTACTTTCTCTATGCTCAAAAATCATATTAAGTGGACATCTACACAATTCTGTTTGCAGTACAATGTTGCCGTTGCCCAGTTGAGTTGTGCAGTATTTCATGGTTAATAATAATTAATACAACAACCCTGCTCCAGAAAAAGTACCCCAGAAAAAAACTAAAATCCATGAAAAAACATTTCCTAACTGTTGCAGCGGTTCAGTCTTTACTGCAACTTGCAATTTCGTACATTACACAATAATAATTTCCTGGCGCCTGAAATCATGTCTGGCAACACTGTTGATTGCAAAACTGTCTCAAGACGTTGAGGGAATATGGTTATACTGATTTAGCGTGACCAATGACCAGGGACAAGGTTCTAGGTGATGCAACGACAAATCATGAAATCATGACGGCGTTTTGGTGTGCAGCCGAAATAGTACTCTCCAAAAATTGTATTGTTAAAAAATTGACAATTGATGTAGAATCTAAAGTTCTTAAGAAATAAAGCGAATAGAAATACAACTGTAAATATACTGTTGTTATTAAAGTTAACAAATATTGTCACATCGCTGTTGTAATACTTTACAACAAGTGAATCGTGATCATTAATCATTAATTGCAGGATTCACAAGATCAAAGGATTTTATCAAAATTCTAAATGGTTACGTCACACACGTTACAATACCGGTGGTCATACTTTATTATACTCTATGTTCGCCTAACCAAGAGCAAGACACAATCAAATTGGCGCAGTGTTTTGTTTTGCTATTGTGCAATTAAAATCATATATTGTTAACGCCGCGGGATTATTTGAATCTGTGAATAAATGCCAGTTGAAATCATTTCATTTTTCAATTGTAGGCTATCAAGATGTTAAATCAGTGATGGAAGAAGACTGCATTGACAATGCTCTTCCACCAGGAACTTCTGCTTCTGAAACCTACTGTTTCAGAAGCAGATATAATAGGTTAAGTCTATTAGGTGATGGAGGTTAGGTAAAACGTAAGCTAGGCCTACGATTATTGGATAATTTATTTCTCTGAGTACAATGAGATATAACGAGTTTACAGTGATTATATTTACAATATGGTTAGCTGCTGAGTGTCCTGATTTAACTAATTTATATTAAAAGAATAACCTTAAATTTACTATTTACCATCCGTCGAATAGATAGGCTTACTGTATTTTTGGTAATTCCGTAGAATAGGTCCTGAATGTTTGGTTACATGGAGGGTACATCTTGACATATAGTCTGTTAATTATAGCAGTTATAAAAACGGTAATAACTACATTCGGGCTTATCGGTCTAGTTTAAAATTTGTAGTTCTCTTCCTTATGTTATTTTTGTCCTATTGATTAAAATAAAACTGTTCATTACTAGCAACAATTTGTCACAATAAATGTTTCTTTTCAGTACTTATTTTGTTATTTTTGCACTGTAGAACTTTTTGTAGGCCTATTAAAAGTAGGGCTAGTGAATATAGAAGAAGTGAGTGAAAGATGACCAATAAGTATAAAATTATACATAGCAAAATTCAGCTCGGGTCATAAAATCACTACCGGTATATTGCACACCCTTAGAGAAAATTGCCATGAAAAAAGCTCGGCTCGAGAGAGCTCGAAGCTCGAGAACTTAGAAAAAAAGCTCGGCTCGAGTCAGAAATCACTATTCCCACACCCCTAATCTGAAGTTTTCTAAATTAATATCGCGTGTTTTCAGCTAATTCCTAAATTCGTCGACTTGTTTAAGGGGTGCACCCCAACGTATTCTATTTCGCGAATTATAACCGGAAGAAGCTTAAATCAGCAATAAATTATTAAATTCGAAAAAGCAGTCTTTTCTAAATTTCGTAAATTCAACTCAAACACAAGGAGCACCTTTCGACTAAATATTCGGGAAAGTTTTCAGGGGATAATTAATTTAATAAAGTGAAAGCGCTAATTTTTAAAGAACAGTGTTACATCAGTGATTATATATTGATCAAAATGTATTGCGTTCCAAGGTACAATGTTCCTGTAAGTAATTATAGTTAATATATTATTATAAGATTGGTCATATTTCAGGAGTGTATATGTGCTAAATTAATTGTAAACAAGTAACATTTTGTTAAATTTATAGATAGCTATTGCTGTTGACATTTTAATTGATTTTTGCATTCCCAAGCTGTTTCACATTAATTATAACTGTTGCTACAAATTGTAAGAGCTTGAAATTTGGAAGAGTAACAAAATTCTAGGAATTATCAGATTTAACAAATAGAGTGTCATTGGTTTGGTTGATATAAAGAAATACCCCCGTCGCAGCAAACCAGCGAATTTCCAATGCATAATAATATCTTAATACCACATAAAGCTGCATAGTAAGTTTCATAAATATGTATTCACAAATAAGCGATGTATACAATTTTAATTATTCTCCATAAGCATAACATTGAGGATTAGTACATAGGTTTGCTGCAACAAGGAACACAAAATATGGGTTTCATGCAAATATCAATATAAATCACCAAGGTGAAACCACATCCCAAGTTTCATCAACATACAATCATAAATAAGCGATATACACAATTTTGATTTTTCTCCATAAGAATAACATGGGGATGAGTACGCAGGTTTGCTGCTACGGGAATAATCGGTAAAAATTGCTGTTTTGCGCAAATAACAATAGACCACAACCAGATGAAGTCGTATACCAAGTTACCACCACAAATAACATTGGCATTTGATGAAGTCGTTGCCAAGTTGTCATATATTCATTAGTATCCGTTCATAAATAAGCGAGATATAAAATTGATCTTCTTCTCCGTAAGAATAAAAATTGGACAACGTACCGTGTTTAGCACTTTCAATACCTCTGTAACCATTTGACGTAGAGAAATTATCAAAACACCAAATTGTGTGTTTTTTAAGCTGAATCTAACGGTGAAAACTAAAATTACTTTTTAAAATATTACATGCAAAAACTTCAAAAAACCCATTTTTGGGGTACAACCCCCCCCCCAAATACCACTTTCGATGGGGCGATCTGTCTGGTTTTCGAACTTCAAGTCATAAATGATGCTTTACACGTTTGTACCAAATTTCATCCAAATCGGACCATTTTTACGAGAGTTATTTTACCTACACACACACACACACACACACACACACACATATATATATACAGTTTCGAACGAATGGTGTTTTTGGGGTCTGGGGACCTCAAAACGAAAAGTTATCATGGTCCAGGCCTAGGTCTTACCATGCCGACCACGGTAATAGCTTCTTCCCTATAGGGGAAATTCGCTAAAAAATAAAGTAAAATAGTCTTACACAGTTTATGGTAGTTCTTTTGGATGAAGCATTAAATATTATAATCGTTTGTGGCATAGGAGGAAAAGAGTGGTTAGGTTAGTGGTAGTGGTGGAGGTTAGGAGGTGTGAATTGGAGGCATAGTGGTATTAAAACGTATTATTCCCAACCATTTGCTTTTGAAGTAGCCACCAAGTAAGTTGCAGCTTCTCATCCTGTTCTCACATTAAGCAAACATACTACCATCGCCAGCTCATACATAACTGTGTTATAAATAAGTTTTAAAAAAATATAGAAAATATAAAGGCCTAGAAGTCTACCAAACAAAATTTCATTCTAAGGCGAAACAATTTTAGTAAATACATATATTCCTTATTCTGAGCTCTAATTCATATTTAAAACAAATTGTAAACTGCATTTATAGCTCAATAAAGTAATATATAATATCTTGGTTCTTATTTAAAGCAACCCACATTAATCAGAGATACACAAAGTGTTTTGGGCCCAGCACACTCCACAGATCTCTGCATAATAATTCAGTTTTGGATATGACTAGGGTTTGCTAACTCTTATAGTGAATTTTGAGGTAAATCACTGTAACTTTCAGAGGTAATTAGTTTTGATAAATAATATTAGTTTGTTTCAAATGTAATAAAGAGAAGTGTTTAAAAGAGAGTAACAAGTAGGGAAGCAAACTGTTACAAGTGCTAACATTAGCGAGGAAGAAGCGTAACCAACTTTGAGAGCTCATGAGGCAAAGCTCCGTGGTCGAGAGTTTATGGAAACCCCAGAAGGCACATCTAGAGGGTAAGAGCTTTCGAATGATACCAAATATGTTTATCAATACATGTGTTGCGGGGCGAAAGTAGTTCTTTTCAGTCCTAGGACGGAAAAGAATCAGCTGGTGTCGAGGTCATCAGCTGTTCCGTTTCTGTCATTTATAAAAATGTAGTGAATCTGCAAACTTGCGTACGTCGATTGTAAACAGCTGTTTGTTTTAAATAGCAAGAACAAGATGGAATCCATTTTGGGAGCAAGCTTTTAAAGGCAAACAAGTTGTAAAATATTAGTTTTGAGAAAGCTTAATATATTGAGCATTAAGAAGAAAAATATAGTTCATCACACAGGCAAACCTGAGTACTCAGAGAATTTACAATGCAAAATGTCTTTATACCACATAAAGCCGCACAAGTTTCATAAAAATATGTTCACAAATAAGCAAAATATCAAATTTGAATTATTCTCCATAAGAAAAACATTGGGGATGAGTAAGCAGGTTTGCTGCAACAAGAAAAACAAATATGGGGTTTCATATAAATGTAAAAAAATGGAAAATGTAATTATTTTTATGGGCTGAGTACGTAGGTTTGATGAAACGAGAAAGATAAACAATGTGTATTCTTGCAACTATCAATATTTTTGCACTCAACCATGTGAAGCTACATACCAAGTTTTATTAATTTAGGTTCATAACTAAGGGAGATATATTTATCCTCCACAAGGATAACATTGGACAACGTACTGTGTTTAGCACTTTGAATATCTCTGCAATGGTTGGACGTAGAACAATTTAAACACCAAAATCATTGTTTTGTAGAGCTAAATTGATTGGTAAAAATAAATGTGAAGTTTTTAGTAAAATTATCTGAGGAAAATCCAAAAACCTTTTTCCAATAAGATTAACATGGGTAATTTTATGGACGCGATTTTTGACTTTTCTCTACAACCACTTAACCTAGGTTAATGATTCAAAATACCAGATTATTTGTTTTTTAAGCTCTATAAAATGGCTATAACCAAAATTAAGTGTTTTAAAAATTTCAGGAGGAAAATTAAAAAAATTTTTTTTGGAAAATTTAAAACCACCAACAAAACCCTCTTCCCATACTCCGATCGATCTGGTTTTCGAAATTAAATTCATAAATGTTACTCTACACATTTGTGCCAAATTTCATCAAAATCGGTCGTTTCATTCAAATCTTATCGCGGTAACGGACACACACACACATGTATATATACATATAAATTTGAACGAATAGTGTTTTTGGCATCTGGGGACCTCAAAACAAAGAGTTATCATGGTCTTGGGCTTAAGACTTACCATGCCACCTACGGTAATAGCTTCTTCCCTATAGGGGAAATTCGCTATAATCTGCAGAGGTTACTTCTAACTGTCGCTGTGTCCAAACTATAAATAGATAACCCAATCATTTGCATCCTCCTTTTGTTCACAAAATAACAGAGAATTTGAATAAAATAAATCAATAAAGCATAAAATAAATCAATAAAGCACGATTGGGTGGATTTTTAGATAAAGTAAATACCCTCGCAGCAGCAAACCTGCATACTCAACGAATTTCCAATGCATATATATGTATCTTAATACCACACAAAGTCACATACCAAGGTTGCATCAATATACTTTCATAAATAAACGATTTATTACATTTGAATTATCTACTTATATCACGGGTTCACTCACTCACTGACATAAATTATGAGGCACTTCCCATAATCGAACCCCCCTCGACCCCATGCTTGAATTAAAGCTCTTGACGAGAAACTCCCAGAAAAATTACCAAAAGTTAACATTTTTTAGTTTTTGGGGCATTTTTGGGGCGGAGAAAATTCCACTTTGAGCGCGTTTTGTACAGAAACAGTAAGAGTAGACAAAAATTGTTAAATACAAAAGTTGTAGAAAATTTAATTTTCAACTAATGATTTTTAATCAGATTTAAGATCCAATCATCCGTTTAGCTGCTATTCATCGGAGAAGTAATTTTGAGTATTTTGGCCCATTTAAATGTGTACAATTTTGGAAATCCGTTTAATGAAAGCACACTATCTTTGGCTAATACCACATGTTTGTATCAGCTGATTTAAAAAAACCGCCCGTGTAGGCGATACTAATTTGCTCACATGAGGTTTATATAAATCAGCTGTTACAAAACAAGGTGAGCACATTATCGCCTACACGGGATGTCCAATGTCGCGTTTATCATTTGTTACGATATTGGAAAATGTAATCAACCGATTGTTTGTTCTATCGAATGAATTTAGCCCAGTGGATATGTTGTCAGATGATTCAAGATCATGTGGTCACGGGTTTGAATCCTACTTTTGATGCTTACTTTTTGTAGCTGCAATTTATTTCTGTTTAATTTCACTTTTTTGCTTTTACAAATTCATTTATTTGTAATTAAGTTGCACAACAAACAGCCAATATATATAGCTCTGCGGAGTTAGGTTAGGTTAGGTTACTATAATTTTGTCGTGAACTTAAGTCTAATTTGTTGTTTTTTTTACACGTAAATCCATTTGTAAAACTCCAATTTAACATTGTAACCACAACTTTTTATTTATATCTGATTGACTTTGAGTGAGCACTTTATTTTTCGCTCACCTAGGCCCACATTAATACTTCAACTGGTCTACCACATTCCAGTTTGTTGTAGAGTCTAGTATATTGAAAAAGAACTACTTACAACATATAAACATGCCTCTCGGAATAACCATTGCTTAAAATTTGTCATTGAATAGAGTTAAGTTTAAGAGAATATAATAGGGGTAACCCCAGGGCTCTGAGGGGTGTGATATTTCCGGCTCAGAGGCCTGGGGTTACCATAGTAGGCTATGGGCAAAAATTTGAGTAAGTCTTTAAAGCCCACTTACTTCGAACCTACTAAGGCATAAATGTAGTCAATGTTACTTTCAATTATCTGCCATTGCCTTCCTTATTATCAAACATTAATGTAATGTAAAAATCACAGATTAATATAGCTATGAAACTATGTTAGGGTAACACTAACCTATGACTGTTTTTATGACTATACGATACCTGAGTATAAAAACCAAATTTGAGTTTTGCCAAAAGCCAAAATGTTATTTGAATACATGACATAACAGCTAGCTGATTTAAAAAATAATATTTTTTACCAAAAACAAGAACAACTAATTGCGTTTTTCCAATGGCACCAAACACTAAACACTTGCGATTTAACCAAAATTACTGACACTACTATTTTTGAAGATAAGATATCAGCACTTACAAGTCTCACGCACTAAGCTGTGTTCAAATTATATCTACAATTAGGCTATATTGATCCGTTACTGCTATCGAGGTGATTTTTTTATATAATAATGAAAGTTAAGAATCTCCTCTTCTAATTTATTGTCAGAATCACAAATGAAAAAAAGTTAAATATGAAACTATGTTTACAATAACTAACCTATGAATAACCTACCTAGGCACTTAACAAAATTGAAATGTAGTAGGTTAGAAATCTATCTCTCTTACTGAAACAGGCCCTATAAGGTTTTAAGCAACAATTTTAATCCATAACTTAGACATAGAGCAACGATACATTAGACTCAGGCTGCTTGGTGTCTTTAGTATTGTTATTGGCAAGGATTGATTTTTTTACACTTCACACTTTCTTTTAGTGTCAAAGTCATTACCTAAGTTATTCAAACAATAAGAAAGTGATAATAATTAGATATGTATAACATTAGACTATGCCTAGGCCTAACCAAATTTTTCATAAACAATAACCAACATGTAACAGGGGCGTATCCAGGGGGGAGTATCCCCCTGAAATTTCAAAAATACATGTGAATAACGGGAAAAAGAGTGAGATGTAAGTAAGGCCAAATCCTATCCACCGCAAAAAAGAATCCTAAATAAATATGCCACTAAAAAGTAATAGGGCCAACGCAAACTTACCATACTACTTACTGAAAATTATATCTTAAAAATCAACCAATTCTATTGTAAAAGGATACAGTTTGTAATTTTTGTGTGATAGGCAATCAGAATTTGACAAAGCTGTAGAACTATTGAACCATAGTTTACATCGTACCGTACCCTACATAGGTTAAAGTCGTAACCAAGTAGACACAGACCGTGTAGCCTTTCCATATGGCCTACAACTTCCATTACATCGTATAGGTACTTTCACTATAATACTGAATTCATAATTTTGATTGTTTTAAAACGAATAAATGTTGAATGATTGTATTACAAATTCTTGATTCAAAACTCATTTATTCGCAAATGCCATTAACTGAACTGATCGGCCATTGCCGGCCAGGAGAGCACAGACTACAGACGACATATCAGTTGTTTTGTTTTTGATAGCTGCTATTGTCAACATCCGGCCGTAGTCTGTTTAACTGCAAAATCAGTTGAGCGATTGTTTGCTTACCACTTACTACCCAACCCAAGACACGTCTGAATATTTCCAGAAAATGAAAAAATATAAATATACCAAAATAATGAACCAATTATAGTTTATTACCACCCTTTTTACGATTAAGAGCAACCCTGAAAATTTGAAAGCAATTCATTAAACCGTTAAAAAGGAGTTAGCGTAACAAGAGAGTGACTAAACACGAGCTCGAAGGATTCAACTCGCTTCATCCAATTAGCAGTAACATTAAAACCTCAGACTTGCCAAGCCATCATTAGGTAAATCCTTCTGCACGAAACCGCAAAAGACTGCAGGCAATTATCATCATAGATTTATTTTACTACAACTCTCATTCTATTATAGACTTTTTTTGGTAAAATTAAGGGTAAATACAAAAAAAATTGATAAAACCAAAATAATCTGAGAAATGTAAACAACCCTTTGCAGTTGAGTGATGTAAATGTACCATTCTGTTGGAACTCTGCTGCTATAAAGCAGCAGAGATGTGTTGAATGACTTAGTTTACCCCCTAAATATTAGCATCAGAGCAAAAGGACAAGATGCAAGCGGAAAGGGGGATATTTTTCAATTAACATTAGTTAAAAAGAGTAATTTTACATTGAAATGATACAATTTAACACTAGACCTATCAAAGTAATCGAACGATGAGATAGTCAGCATTAAGTCATTCTTTGAAATGACAGGTAGGATAATTTGAGAATTATGAAAACTAAAATATTAGATTTTTGCAACTGGGTTCTAACAATTTAAATAAAGATTGTACAATGTCAAGTTCAAGATTAAATTGTGTAAATTAAATTATATCATCTGTAAACATCAGACATGCCAATCCATCATCAGGAGTTTCCTTCCGCACGAAACCGCAAAAGACTGCAGGCAATCATCATCATGTGTTTATCTAGGGTCTAAGAATATTATTTGACATCAATAGCAATCATATGGTATAAAATTCTATCTCTAAATGCATTAATTTAAAATAAAAAATAAATTAATCTGTTATATGTAGGCCCAACTTAAAAAAAAATGGTACAAGCTTAGTATTTAAAAATGAATGTAATTGTCTGATTTAATTGTAATTAATAATTAAAGACACCACCACACTAATAGGGGTGGGCAAGTAGTTTTTTTAAATTGAGTCGATGCGAGTATTGAACAAAACTACTTGAGTATCGAGTCAAGTAGTTCTTTAAGAAGTAGAGGTGTGCGGATATCCGAAAAGCCGGTTCGGTTTCGGATCGGATATCCGAAGGCTTTATCGATATCCGATAAGGTCTAGTACAAATCCGACCTATTCGGATAGACTGTATATCTGTGGATAAAAAGGTAGAAACGAAACAATAAATAGGTTTTGGACCATTAATAAATATTTGAACTCTTGACGTCGTTCAAGGTAACATGACGCAATTCATTTCGCTTTGAATGTTTTCGGTACCTAACAATTCATCGATACGATATTTGTGTGATCAGATATCGTATCGCGATACACGGCTGGATCGTACATCATTTTAGCAAACAGAATGAATACGGTTTATAAAGAGAATTGTGCGATAGCTAACGTTTTTGATAGTAAACAACCACAAATTTTTACAATATTGCAACATTGCAACTCGATGTCGATTTACAACTCACGATTCACGGGATATACGCAGACAACGAGACAACAGTACACAATTACTGGCAAATAAGTCGATAATTTTTCGTCGATCGTCAATTTCCGATATTCAACTTCTCACGAATGCAATGAGCAGAGCAAGCTGTAATTCAAAAGTTGCATAATGCAAACAAAAATATTAGTGTATGAAATTTAAAATTGCTGCTACTGATATTTTCCTTCCATTCAATACAATTGAAAAACACTGAGTAAAATATTGCTGACTTGCGCAAACGAGATGCATAGCTTTCTCTACGGCGAAGTTTCCCGGTATGATCAAAGAGCTTAATCCAGCTAGAGCTCTTATACTCCAAGAAGACTTCACTTGTTCACCTCCGGTCGAGACCTCTAGGTATATTATTAAGCTCGTCGAATATATTTACGACGACTTTTAAAGCAGTGACGACCTACCAGACGACGGATTCAAGAAGGCATCACTTAGTTATCTGGGTTATCGCTATTATTTGTATACAGATTTCATTGTTCGGATATTATTTGATTTCATTAAAGTCATGTATTTAAAATGGAACCGAAATGGAAGAAAAGCATGATATGTAAATTCTTTAGTCTGTTTACATTCCGGTGACAAACTAGGTTAAACAACGATTCTAATTTGTAGTAAAAAAATAAATTCGAACTAGGCCTAATTAGTAAACTTATAAAACAAAGGAAATTCTTTGGTTATCAAAGTTTTTGGTTACGGTAACTCTATAGAGTTGAAATCCTACACTGATTCATTGTTTCAGTAGGGTCTGATTGCCTATTTGTCTGATCTGTCATGCTAGTATGTTGTGATGTCTGCTTTGCTATCAACATCGGTGATTCTGGTCTTTTAAATAGGCTGTAATCATATTAAAATGTTTCCTTGTTGTTTCTCTTGCCTGACCATACGTTTGAGTTTGTTTTTTTAATAGGCCTACACCCAGATAAGCTAAGGTGTTATAGCATAATGACAAGGATTAATAGCCAAGGTGACATTACATGATTTGAGTAGCCTAACCTAGGCCTACTGTTGTTAAATTACCTATTCTTTTATCTTATACCTATATAACCAGGAAACAAATTTCTTCTATTTTCACTGCAGAGAAGATAATATTCTCAAGTATTTACAGAGGTTGTTATATTGCTCCTCCAATTAGACATGCTGTTTTCTGGTGAGGTTGTGTGTAGTACAGTCCTCATTTACTCAGAAAGATACATTTGTAAACATAATAACCACTTGTAGTGTTTTGAATAAAATGACTTAGCTTAAATATTCTAGGCCTATTTATATATTGTAAGAAAAATGAAAATGTTAAGTTCCAACTTGAAATATGGTAGTTTAAGTGATCGGGGTAGAGTAGGCTAAATATCCGAATCCGAAATCCTAACTGTCCGATCCGAACTTAAGCTATCGAACCGAAACCGATCCAAACTAAAAATTCACTATTCACACACCTCTACTAAAAAATACAAAAAACTCATTTACATTTTTTTACTGAAAACACAATGTTTTTACGTATTAAACTTTAATTATAAAAATAACATTTTATTGAATTATTAATGCTAATATTTATTTCATTTGAACCTTCATTCATTCATCCTTCAAATGAATGAAGTTATAAAAGGTTGAAGTCTCACCAAACGCCACAGAGTTCAGTATTCAGCGTTCCTCTTCTTGCCCGGAAGAGGTCAACCACATTAAACTTTTATTTTACGATGAATAAATGATTTAAAAAATTATATATACTGTTTTCAACAACCATAACAAACAAAAGACAAGTATTACAAATATATATCCATACAAAGAAAACATTTTAACAAGAAAGTGATGTTTTGATCCTGACCCAAACACTTAATGTGCCCCTCAATCTTAACCCACAGGTATCGATTAATGATCCACCTGTTGTCTCCTTTAATATGAGCTAATAAACGGTATCAGGAAACTGACACATACTTTCTCCCTTTTAGCCCAATAAATTACTTTTTATTTACTAAATATAGAATACAAAGCACGGTCGAATGTACAGAAAATCTTGTAAACAAGTTGTTTTAAAGAACATCCACCCAAATCCCTGCTTTGGAGGCACTACAGAATCCATAGCTACACTCGTGGTTTTAAGAGGGGAAATGCCCCCTATTCCCCCCCAGGGTTATTAAGGGGCAACATATTTCGAATTTCCTCTGTTGGTCAATACTAACTTGACAAACATATCAAGTTTGAATGAAATTGATCAGTAAATAAGAGAGAAATAGTATTTTTTTTTCCCCATAAGAATAACATGGGTACAACGTACTGCGTTTACCACAAAATGAAAATTTCAATTTTCTCCGAAACCAGCAATCGTAGAATAGTAATTAAAAATACTAAATTATTTAGTTTTTTGAGCTCTTTTTAATGGTGAATAGTAATATTTTTGTATGTTTATGTCTTTTTATGAAAAATCCAAAAAAGTGAATTTTTGATGTTTTAAGTCCTGTAATTTCTGAACCCGAATTTTTACAGGAATGCGGGTGGTGCCATTTTGTTGGAAAACTAAAGTTCTACAAACGACTAAAGTTCAATTAAAATCGTTAGAGCCGTTTTTGAGAAATTTGGATTTTTCATGTTTTTTGGCGGTTTTGGAGGGATAATTACCCTTAAAAATCAAAAATTAAAAAAAATTAAAAAAACGCCTAGAGATATCGTGGATTAGTACCTACATGCCAAATTTTATAAAAATCGGCCCATTGGTTAAGGCTCTAGCTCTGTAAACATCCACACAGACACACACACACACAGACACACACACACAGACAGACATCACGTAAAAACCACTTTTTTGGGTTCAGGGAGTACCAAAACGAATATTTCCACTAACAACTCAAATTCGAAAATTTTGACGAAAACAATACTTTCTCCATTTACTATGTATAAGGGGAGAAAGTAAAAATAGATTTTAGGCTTATTTTTCTTTATTTCAGTCACTTATTTTGGCCTTCTTCGAGTATTAGAAAATACTTGACAGGTATTCGAAAACTCCAGTACTCGCCCACCCCTACACACTAGATATAGTAAGTAGCACCAAAGTAGTCCAATGGATGCTAAAACATGTGTTACCAAATCACTCTTGTCTTATAAAACATATGGTAAAGTATAATATTTGTTCACATTAGAATCAGAATATTTCTAGCAGACTGAATCATTGCTTGTGAAATTCGTATGGCAACAGTGTTAGATGAGAGGAGGTGAGGGGGGAATCATACGGGCAATCAAGCATCGGACCATTTTCATGTGGTCTACTTTAACTAAATGCAACCTTAAACTCTCAGCATTGTAACAGGGTGTCTACCAGCTCCCTAAAATAAAAATCAGTGACCTCGGAATTAAACCGTACAGTTTTGTTTTATGCAAAAAATTGAATGTAGCTCACGATGGTACAAAACTTACTAATAACAACTGCTATGATTATACATTCAGTATTGGATGCTTAGGCCTAAGCCTACTTTAGTAAACATTAATATGAAATCAGCACAACAATGTTAGGGTCTACCCTAAATATAAAATTACAAAGAAAAAAGTTAAGGGATATTTCATTACAGTGGTTCTTCCTTAATGCTCAAGTGACCCCCATGCCGTTACACATACATGTATCCGTTCCATGTTGTGAACAAAAACTCAAGCATAATAAATCTTGGTTCATATAAAAAACACTAGGCCTAATTAAACACTAATTGAAATATATTTTATAGGCATACTAATAACAGTTATCACTTTTTTAATCATCCTCCAACTACACCAGAGAAAAAACTAATTCCTATTTAAAACTTTAAAACATTTTTTAGTTCTCTCAATATTTTGCACGAGCTGACACATGATTAGTCACACAAAAATCTGACCACAAAATTTCACTCTTGGTTATATTGTCTTTTACTAAAAAAACTTCCAATCCCTGACTTAGGCCTATTTGTGTAAGATTCTACTATAGGCATACTGCAGTCCTGGCTGCTGGATGGTAGGACTTGGCCTACCTGCATTGAACTAGAACTTTGACATAGTCCTGCATTTAAATGTTGGCTGCTGTATTGCAGGTCTATTTGTGCTGAGGTAGAAGGAACTTCTGGGTTGAATGCATGCAAGGTCAACTGATTACTACTGTGTAGACTAGAAACAAACTGCATGTGTTTTTTCTCTTTTCGTAAGATTTGATGGCAGTTATTCCGGAGTAGGAAACATCAAGTTTTTTTACAAAAACAACAAAATGCTGTGAACTTGTCCTTTTTTCTAAGCCACTTACACCACTGGTTTTATTCTATCCAAGGATTTTTAAACTGACAATTCCCAGGCATTTTGAGATTAAAATAAAGTTCCACTTTTTTCTTAGGCCTAGCCACTAAATCATAAAACCACAAATCATTGATACTAAATAACTCACATTCACACGCGAGACTAACAGTGACATCAGTTGCAATCACACGATCACGAGCGAACAACAACTGCTGAGCTAATCGCTTATAAGTTCAAAATCAATAAAACGATCAACTAACAGACTACCAAATTATAACCTTATTAGTACATTTTGTTTTAATTGATCACAAAACTTTTTCACACACAGTAATTTAAAATTAGCTTTCTTAAATTCTTCAAACGCTCACAATGTCTAAAAAGGTCTCCGTTACATAATAACAGTAAAATATTAGTTTTGAAATTAAATGAATTGAATCCTAAAGTGGGAGTCTGTTCCAAATACCAATTCGCTCTCAAAACTGTTCAGCTCTTCCAACGATAACTGCTGTGGTCAAAATCATGTTAGGACATCATAAAAGATGTCAATAATTAATTATAATGAAATCTACGGTGATCTCGTAACCTTCATATCCTACCACTCAACGACGAGAGTTGTTAGTGAGATGATGCAATCGGCAAAATATCGTATCAGGTAGGCAGGTCAGGCAGGTAGGGCGGTATATTGCGAACACGCAGGATATGGGCCGCTTCACTAGCGCTCGTGGTGCCTATCCGTAAAAACAGTCTTCTGACGTAACAGTCTGGGCGACTGTTGATTGGCGCTAAAGTAAACAACTCTGCCCAAACGCTCTGGTTTCTTTTACCAGGCACCAGGATCGCTAACGTCTACCCGGCTTTTACGTTGCAGAGTTTATTTCAGTTTAATCACTGACGAGCTGCGGCTTTGGTGAGACGCCAGCAAATAAGACATAAGACGGGTACAATAATTTTGTTCCGTCAAAACGCAGACAACTGATACTACAATCAGCAGTTTAAATAGGTAAAATCGTGAAGTCACTGGCACTAGTGTGAACATTGATGATTAATTGTTAGTAAATTATTCACTCTTGTAATTATTTAATTTTGACTTGGATATTTTTCTGTGACTTAAGCGTCAAAATCCGTGACCTTCAGGACTTCATACAAAAATCCATGACTTTTCGGGGACTTCCGTGACCGGTAGACACACTGTATAGTCAGGTTTCAACAAAACCTAACTTGCCGAACCATCATGAGGAAAATTCTTCCGCACGAAACCACAAAATATTAGCCTACAGGCAATGATGGTAAAACTATCGATCAACGACACCACACAAATATGAACATTTATTTTCTCAAAATGCTGGAAATTTGAAGCTGATTCTGGAAATGATAGTTTTCCCGCGGAAAAGTCGTTAAAACCTCGGAAAATCGTAAAAAGGGTTGTGCGGAATTTCACCCTGAACACGTACATGCAATTATTTCCGCGAACAGACTTTTACTAAGCGAGATACGGCCGTCAAAGCTGGGCGCGTGGAAAAAGGTGCCGCCACAGAGGCAAAAACAGGTTATACAGTGCTCTGCGGAGTTAGGTTAAGTTAGGATAGTTACATTAACTAGCTAACTAGTTAGGATTATCATAATTAGTTTATGGTTCAAGGGTGTCAGACTTATGGTTTTTGATATGGTTTGGCTTTACATATATACAGGGTGTGTCAAACAGATTGCAGACGAACCAATTACCCTTGAAGGATTAATTCAAATTATTTCCAACTAAATCAACCCCAAGGAATAACCTAAACATATTTTTAGTTTGTTACAAATACAGGTGTTCCAAAAACCATGGTCACTAGTTCAAATCTCGGAATCATCAAATATTCACTAGTGTTGAAAAATGGCCACCATTTTGAAACGGATAAAGATAAGCGAGTTCTGCTTCACCAAAATGTTAGTCTGTTGTAGGCAGGGTGTCTAGTAATATTTGATCTCAAAATTCAAGACTTTTTCCAGACTTTTTAAGACTTTTTCCAAAATTTTCCAGACTTTCGCAAGATAGTACAAATATACTAAAAACGTCATAAGAGTAAAAATATCATGTTTTTACCACTTTTTGGATTTTTACTTTCTCCCCCTTATACATAGTAGGCCTATAAGGAGAAAGTATTGTTTTCGTCAAAATTTTTTAATTTTAGTTGATAGTGGAAATATTTGTTTTGGTGCTCCCTGAACCCAAAAAAGTGATTTTTACGTGATGTCTGTGTGTCTGTCTGGATGTGTACAGAGCTAGATCCCTAACCAATGGTTTGATTTTTATGAAATTTGGTATGTAGGTACTAATACACGATATCTCCAGGTATTTTTTAATTTTTGATTTTTGAGGGTAATTATCCCCCAAAACCACCAAAAAACATGAAAAATCTAGATTTATAAAAAACGGCACTAACGTTTTGATTAAACTTTAGTCGTTTGTAGAAATTTAATTTCCCAACAAAATGACACCACCCGCATTTCTGTAAAAATTCGGGTTCAGAAATTACAAGACTTAAAATATAAAAAATTCAGTTTTTTATTTTTCATAAAAAACATAAATGTGAAAAATATTACTATTCACCATTAAAAAGAGCTCAAAAAACTAAATAATTTGGTATCTTGAATTACTATTCTACGATTACTGGTTGCGGAGAAAATTTAAATTTCCATTTTTGATAAACACAGTACGATGTCCAATGTTATTCTTATGGGGAATACAAAAATTACTATTTCTCTCTTATTTGTCGATCAATTTCGTTCAAACTTGATATGCTTGTCAAGTTAGCATTGACCAACAGAAGAAATTCAAAATATGTTGCCCCTTAATAACTCTGAGGGGGGATAATAGGGGGCATTTCCCCTCTTAAAACCACGTGTGTAGCGATGGATTCTGTAGTGCCTCCTCAACAGGGATTTCGGTGGATATTTTTGAAAACAACCTGTTTACATTATTTTCTGTACATTCAACCGTGCTTTGAATTTTATATTTAGTAAAGAAAAAGTAATTTATTCATTAAAGATGGGGTAAAAGGGAGAAAGTATGTGTCAGTTTTCTGATACCGTTTATTTAAACTATGGTAAACAAATTTAAATAGTGAAAAAGAATGACACTTGGAAGAAAAATCACCAACAAAACCAAAACTCAATATAATATTTTTTATTAAAAACTCAAATACTGCATAATATATGAACATAAATATTTATATATAAATATATATTTTTTCAATTAAACTTAAAATACAAATGAAATAAACGTTACCGGTTAGCTATATACAAAATAATTTAATTAAAGAAACAAAACTAAAAACGTCAGGGCATAAAATATCAGCATGTTAAAAGAACATAAAAGGATATTTTCCAGAGTTTTTCACCCTAATTCTAAATAAGCATTCACATAGAGATGGTTGGTGATGTGCTCGGAACGTATTCCTAACAAAGTTTGCTATCTGGACAAATTTCAAGACGATAAGTATCTTCCAACTCTTTAGACCGAACGTAACTGTAACCTAAATAATCCGTATGAACAATTACTTTTGGTTTTTTACATCGTTCCGCTTATGAAAGTGTACCCTCTTTATACATTGGAAAGCAATGAGGATTAAAATAAAATACAGTACCGGTAAGTTAGTAGCCTGTTCATGTACAGCAACAAATACAAAATTTCGAATAGGTTGGCATATGAAAATAAAAGGCTAAAGTAAAACTAATTTTTACTCATAACTTTGAAAACATATTTAGGCATAAATTGGCGTGTCGATCTCATCACTGGCCAAAAAAAATAATTTAAGAAGTCATCTAACTTATATTTTTTTTATATCAGTACCTAAATTAATTTTAATCGAGTTCAGTTTTAAAAAACTAGGCCTAACTTAAATTTCTCCTAAGTTGACATAATTTGGCGATTAAATCAAAGTTTAAAATTACGCAGACGATAGTAAGCTTTGGCCTAGTTAAAATGTTTTCAAAGGTAAGTTAAAACATTACAGTGACTAGGCTTATTTGATATTTAGGCCTATATAGCCTATGTGTATAGAGAACCACTTTATATTAAATGTTATAAACAGTTAATTAGTAAACATGTTCAGACCACAGTTTAATATTTCCAAGGGTAAAAGTAAAGTAACTTCATTAGTTTAGTGAGTAGGCTATATTATTTACGACATTGTTCAAATGTCACTAAGCCACTGTTTAATGGTCTTCTGGTGATCTGAGAAATAGTTGACAACTGTAATTAAAACTATAAAATTGTATAACTTAATACTACTGAACAACTGTCGGGCGAGTTACTTTGCCCCGTTCCGTGGAAACCAGGCCACAGTGCAAGTGGTGCAGACGACGAAATTCGGCCGTGTTCGAAGTAAATTGCAACGTAAACTTAAAAGTTTTAACACGTAAAATATTAACTTAAGTGTGTATTGCTCACGCTCACCGTTAAACAAAATTTGAAGCATTGTTGGAATGCAAAGGGAAATAAGAATAGATCATAGTTAAGTCGTTAACCTGTACCGCCAATAATTTGCAGGCATTATTCAATATTTACGGACAAATCCCGGTTTTAACTCACTTCACTCGTCAATGTAATCTTTAACCTACAGATTTAAATGCTTCACTATGCGTCCGTCAATGCGCGCAACTGCGCAGGTACTACGACGACGCGACGTGTGCGTGTGAGAATCAGAGTCGGAGTCTAGGGACGTTCCGATACGATACTACTCACTACTGGCTACTGGCTTGGACCCGATATTTGGTATCGCTACGAATCGAAACTAAAGTATTGATACCCATTACTCTAAGAGGAACGCGGGAGATAGCTTGGAGTCAATTCTCTCTTACAAGAACTATATTTGAAGTTATTATTTGTGTTTATTTTGCTAAAAAGTATATTAAACAAAAAATAATCTATGTTTTAACAACGTAAAAATGTACTATTTTTCCAATACCGATACTCAACTTTTCTTTCGATACCACGATAATATCGGTTAACCGATGCCCAGAGTTCCGAAAACAAAGTTTCGATACCTACTCGGGTCGGAAGTATCGGAACTTGTCTATCTCTATCAGAGTCCACTAGCCGAGGGATGGCGAACGACGTGGGCGGGAGTGTAGAGGTACCTTCAAGGTCACCGCTCTCCACCCCTCCCCCCTCGTGACTCATCTTCCTTTTCGCGTTGCCATAGTAACGGCATGTACTTGACTGGCTTTCTTAATTTCTCCGAAAAACTATGGGCCAAGCATTTGCTTCGGTTGTTCCACAACGTACATCTTGTTTCAATTGCCATTGATTATAAATACTAGTACCTTGATATCACTGTTTATAAGTTTTACCCATTTTCCCGACTTAATAACAATTTTATATATTAATTCCCGCCTTTCCCGACATTTTATTAATTTCTATACAAATTCCCGACTTCCCCGACTTTCCCGACTGCTAGACACCCTGTGTAGGGCTTTAAAATGGTGTATAACTTAACATATGTTTATATTTACGGGATGTAATAAAAGACGTCTTACAACACTTAAGATATATTTACACTTATACTGATTCACATACAGACGGTAAACATATATAAAAGATGGTACTAGGCTATCGATTTCGACCAGTCACACCAGTCATCATCAGGCCAATGTGTATCTTAAGTGTTGTAAGACGTCTTTTATTACATCCCGTAAGTAATAACACGTAATATGCTAATAAAAAAGTTGTTTATATTTACCAATTCAAAAATTCGAACTAGTGACCCTCGATTTTTGGAATACCACCCGTATTTGTAACAAACTAAAAATATTTTTAGGTTATTCCTTGGGGTCGATTTAGTGGGAAATAATTTTATTTCATCCTTCTAGGTCAATTGGTTTGTCTGCAATCTGTTTGAGCCACCTTACGTGAGACACCCCATATTTTTACTCATTGAAGCATTTTGTATTACGAACAACCTTTTTTGTTTTGGAATACAATATTACAAACTTATAATAAGTTTATTATGTACAAATAAACTGCCAGTACTGCCATATGCCTACCTTGCAGGGCACGGTGTGAGGTTTACCGATCTTGTTACCCCAGTAGCCTCGTCGCACAGGCACCACAGACAGCTTGGCCAGGATGATGGCCCCTCGGATGGCCGTGGCCACTTCCTTGGAGCACTTCACCCCGAGGCCAATGTGGCCGTTGGAGTCTCCAATAGCTACAACAACACAGAATGTATTGTATTCGTCACATCACCTAACAAACAGTCCACTTGGCAAATATAGTTTGAGCTTCATCAGCAAAGATTAAGCCATTAAATCACCATTTTTCAATCTGAAAACAAATTTGTCATCATTGAAGCTGTTTTAAGGTCTTGGGAATTCAGTGGGACAGTAGTTACAAATGTATTGAAACTAGCCAAAAAATAACAATAGCAGACTACTGTTACATAGGAGGAAGATTTATGATACCGTATTGAGAGAATATGCCCAATCATCCAACAAAGTAATATAACCAAATAATTTTTTAACATTGAAACTTAACAAGGCCTGGCAATCTCAGATACACCAGGTTTCATGGAGAACAAAAAACATTGGTTTATGCTAAATTCTGTGAAGAAAGTGATGAACTTTTACGACTACCATATACACGTTTATACCTGATCTAGTAATCCTCTGCCATAGATAAGCATTGTTATTTTTAAGGTCATTGGAGCAAAACCCTGAGGGATTTTCAATCATGCAATGTGTTAGGGTTTTGTCACCTTATCACATTCAATTTTAGCATGGCAGTTTCCTTATTTTATAACTAGCATTCATAAATTAGTATTTTAATCATAGTTTTTAGTGCAGTACACTTGGTGGTGTAAAGCTCTAAACATCATTAAGCAATACATTTTAAAAGGTATCAAGCATTTAATGTAACTCTTGTATACTAAGTTAGAGGTATATGTAGTCTAACAACCGACCTCAGACATGTTAAAGCCTTCATCAGGAAATCCTTCCGGTGGAAACCGCAAAAGTTAATCAACAGATTATCATCAGTGGTCGGTTGATATAGAAATAAATTAAGAAATGTAGGAAATACATTAAAAGGCATTATCTTCTTTGCCAGACAATTTTTTAGGCACATTAAACAATTGGACCAGAGACAAATCCAAGAACACTCACCAACGAAGGCCTTAAATCTGGTACGTTGACCAGCCCTCGTTTGTTTCTGGACTGGCATGATCTTGAGAACCTCATCCTTCAGAGAGGATCCGATGAAGAAATCAATGATGTCATATTCCTGGGGAAAAACACAATTGTTAAAAACCCAACAAATTTTCTAACAACCCATGGATTTTTAGAACAGGCCCTACCCAAAATGGAGATGGTGGAATCTACACAAAACAAGGCTCATCAATGTTTATCTCAATTGTGTAGTTTAAAAATACAATAAAAAGGGAATTTGAATAATACAGAATTTAACATAATTGCTTTATATTTCCCTCTCTTCCTGTCGCCGAATATTGTAGCCTGCAATCAGCTCCTCAATTTACAGTAATTTTAAAGTTAAAAAAACAACTCCTCGAGAAAATAACATTCTAACCACGTTTAACCCTCCGAAAGAGCCTACCAGATTGCATTTTGTAGGGCATGATCTCGACTGCCACATGTGTTATCAACCAAAAATGTATGCCTAGACTAATTAATTCTGCACTGGGAGAAAACCCCGTGAGGGTGATCTGCAGCGGGAAGGGTGATTGTTTTGAAATTTTTCTATTTTTAGACGTCCACGTCCAACCGTCTGTCCATCGCACCACTGCCTAGCCAGGTGCAGTGTCTAGAGCAGTGTCAAGGTCATCGCTCCCCATCACGCGCCCATGGCTCATTAGCGAGATGACAGACTGTGAGAAGATTATGTTGGGTTTCCTAAATTGTTTGTATAATATTTATTTTGTTAAATAAAGTAAATTAAATACGATTCTGGAGATAATTTAGCAAAATAAATTGTTATTATTGCTCTATTTATGTTTAGAAGGGGATCAAAACAAATATCCCCGTAGCAGCAAACCTGCATACTCAGCGAATTTCTAATGTATCTTCCAATATGTATCTTAATACCACTTAAAGCCACATACCAAGTTTCATCAATATACATTCATAAATTATTTATGACATTTTAATTATGCTCTATAAGAATAACATGGCGTCTGCGGATGTAGGTTTGAAGAAACAAGGTACACACAAAATGGGTTTGTATACAAATTTTTTTATAACTCAACTAGGTGAAGCCACGTACAAAATTATAGTAACTTATGTTCATAATTAAGGGAGATAACATTTGACTTATTCCCCATAAGAATAACAATGGGGGCTGAGTTCGCAGGTTTGCTGCTACGGGAACTATCGGCAAAAAAATCATTTTTCGTGCATATATCAATTAGACCACAACAGTATGAAGCAATATACCAAGTTTCGTCAGGATAAGCTGATAAATAAGCAAGATATAAAATTTGTCTTATTCCCCATAAGGATAACATTTGTAACCGTCCAACTTACCTGCTTACATATAGATTTCAAAAAATTAGGTTATATTATTTTTTTTTAACAACATCAACAAATTAAGACGACACAGAAGACATATTAACCAAAAGATCATTGCAATCAGCTGCCCGAAATAATCAGGTGTTGAGACCATCAATACAGTAGAGCGTCGAAAATCCGAACGTCAAAAATCCTAACCTCTCCTGAGGATGTTATTAATACTGTACTGTATTGAATTAGCACGGAAACGACACATGTTTTAAAATTTCGCGCCAAACTGCCGGCGCCCGGCGAGGGAATGAGTGAGCGCGCCGAGCCAGGTAAATGACCTTGGGCGTGTCTATTTTTAACTGTCCTATTTTTTTAAGAAACCAACTACAGTAATGTACATAATATACGTAAGTACAAAAAAACTATTGTTTTTGTTTCATTTACTATAGCCTAGAACTGCATATTTAATAGTGTAGGCCTAATTATGTGTCTAAGAGGCATTTCTAGGTTATGTTTGAAAATCCGAACAAATCGGTAATCTGAACCACCTACGGTCCCAATTGGTTCGGATTTTTGACGCTCTACTGTATATGAAAACCTATCTATATAATTAATAAAATAATCATAATTAAATGTCTAAGATATTATTTAAATTAAAACAATTATTCAAACTTTATTTAAATATTAGGGAATAAAAATCTGGGGCAATATTATAAAATAAGCAGATCTTGTTATATAATAAGTCTTAATGCAAGATATTCTATTTTACTTACCTGTTATACAAGTTCATATTTGAACGTCATATTTATGACAGGGGCGTAAATAATTTAAAGTAATTTCAACTAAATCCCGCGAATCTATGTTTATGCGCGAATTTAAATCCAAAATATACATAAGTAAAGATACTATTTCATCTTTACCCTGAATGTTTCAATATGTGAAAGTGTACCATATGAATCAATTGTTATATTACAAATTGGTGGAAAACAAAAACAAAAACATTGGTGGAAAACAAAAACAAAAACACTACAAGTTTGGATACAACTACCAAGAAGACGTAAGTGTAATTTCAGGAAAATTTACAAGAAAGAAGATACCAATACCAATAACTCAAAGGACATTGATGAATGGAATATCTAAAAGGAACATGAACTTCAACTCCAATTAATGTGGTAAAAACTAATCCAAAATTTCAGCATATTTTCAAGATTTTAAAAAACAAAAAGAACTTTCAAAAATAATGTGATTAAATTCCAATATTCAAATTTGGTATTTTTCGAGGAAGGTTTATCGAGGGGAAACATATTATTTTATTTCTGATATTATTATTATTACTATTGTTGCAATTTATATGAACTTAAAGGTAATACATCAAATGCACCCTTAAGGCAAAGGACTATGACCCTGAATAAGATCTTGAACGCAAACCCTGTGTAATGAGTTATCAGCCGAGGAAATTTTTTTAACGATAAATGGAACTAATGTGAGTATGTCTGATTTATGATTTATGTGTATATTTATTTTTGTGAATAAAATATTGTATGACAAAAAAAAGTAGGAGGTAATACATTGGACAACGTACTGCGTTTATCACTTTCAATATCTCGGTAACCAATTGACGTAGAGCAATGATCAAAACACCAAACTGTTTATTTTTTTAAGCTGAATTTAATGGTGAAAACTAAAATTGGATTTACTAAAATATAATTAATAAAAAACTAAAAAAAAACATTTTTGGGGTACAAAACCCCCCAAAACACCCCTTCGGATAAAGCGATGTGGCTGGTTTTCTAACTTAAGTCATAAATGTTGCTTTACATGTTTGTACCAAATTTCATCAAAATCGGATCATTTTTACGAGAGTTATCGCACCCACGGACGCACACACACACACACACACACACACACACACACACACACACACATATATACAGTTTTGAATGAATGGTGTTTTTGGCTTCTAGGGACCTCAAAACGAAAAGTTGTCATGGCCCCGGGTCTAGGTCTTACCATGCCATCTACGGTAATATAGCTTCTTCCCTATAGGGGAAATTCGCTAAAAATAAAAACCTTTCGTGACCCCGGTTAAACCGCAACTCGATCAACCCGCTCCCAGATAATCGGGTGTTGATTGTATAGTAGAACCTCTTTAATCCGAACTAATTGGGACCGGGGGTAGTTCGGACTATGGAATAGTTTGGATTACAGGGAATAGTTTGGATTACAGAACATATTGTTGTTTTTACATAACAATAGCTAAAACGTGGCTAAAATGGATCGTAATTGTTACGGAAAAAGTGAAAAATACTTTATTTTCCTTTGAACTAATGTCGAAGTGTGTTTTTTGGCTGCCAAGTCTCGAATTTTCTTTAAGACCATCAATTGTGGTAAACAGCATTCGGACTGATTTTCATACCAGTTCATTGCCGTCTCTAATGCAGGTAAACGCATCGGCATGGGATGGTCCAGAATCAAAAGTTTCTTCATGATCACTGCTGTCATCATATTCATTTTCCTCGGTGACGACGGAAAGAATCTCATCTTCACTATAAATTTGGTATCCTGGATCATTCTTGTCACTGCTGATCCACTCTGTTGCATCAGCCACGTCACACTCCTCAAACCCAGGAATAGCCTGACAAAGATCGACAATATCATCGACGATCTCAGAGTCTTTTTGTTCTTCAATACAGTTTGTATTTCAAACTTCATTGTTCAAAGGCTTAGGCCATAGCTTATTCCAGGCTTTCGTCAGATTGTCCCCTGTTACATTTGCCCAAGAATCCACCAGAATATAGCAACAGTCCTTAAGGTTTAATTTCTTTGTAAATGCAATCACACTTTCTTCATCTCTCTCTGCTAAAAGTAGTCGCCGAAGCAATTCTTTCCTGTACATTCTCTTCGTTTTCGCAATAACACCCTGATCCATTGGCTGGAGGAGGGCTGTTACGTTTGGTGGAAGGAACATAACTGAGAAGTCTTCATTAATGCTGTTCAAAGTGTCAATGTCAGGATGAGTGGGGGCATTGTCGATTATTAACACGACTTTTCCTGTTTGGATTCTTTCTCTCTGAACCTTTTACTTTCTCCCTCTATATTAGTATATGGAGAAAGTATTCCAAAATTTTTGAATTTGAGTTGTTAGTGGAAATATTCGTTTTGGTGCTCTCTGAACCCAAAAAAGTGGTTTTTACTTGATGTCTGTATGCGTGTGTGTGTCTGTGTCTGTGGATGTCTACAGAGCCAGAGCCCTAACCAATGGGCCGATTTTCATGAAATTTGGTATGTAGGTACTAATACACTATATCTCCAGGCGTTTTTTTCATTTTTTGAATTTTTGATTTTTAAGGGTAATCCCCCAAAAACATGAAAAATCAAAATTTCTCAAAAACGGCTCTAACGATTTCTTTGATTAAACTTTAGTCGTTTGTAGAACTTTAGTTTTCCAACAAAATTACACTACCCGCATTCCTGTAAAAATTTGGGTTCAGAAATTACAGGACTAAAAACATCAAAAATTCAGTTTTTTGGATTTTTCATAAAAAGACATATATTAAAAAAATATTACTATTCACCATTAAAAATAGCTCAAAAAACTAAATAATTTAGTATTTTGAATTACTATTCTACGATTGCTGATTTCGGAGAAAATTGAAATTTTCATTTTGCGGTAAACACAGTACGTTGACCAATGTTATTCTCTTGGGGAATACAAAAATTACTATTTCTCTCTTATTTACTGATAAATTTCATTCAAACTTGATATGCTTGTCAATTTAGCATTGACCAACAGAGAAAATTCAAAATATGTTGCCCCTTAATAACCCTGGGGGGGGAATATGGGGCATTTCCCCTCTTAAAACCACGAGTGTAGCATTGGATTCTGTAGCGCCTCCAAAGCAGGGATTTGGGTGGATGTTTTTTAAAACTACTTGTTTACAAGATTTTCTGTACATTCGACCGTGCTTTGTATTCTATATTTACTTCTGGAATAAATGTGTTCGAGTACCAATCAAGAAAAATATCAGAATCCATCTAAGCGCTTTTTTGTGCCCCATAAGTTACTGTTAGACATGTCACATTTTTGAAACAACGGGGTTTCTTACTTTTACCAGTAAGCAGCAATGGAAGAGAGTGAGTACCACTTGCATTTGCACAAACCATAGCCGTTACCCTGTCTTTGATGTTTGTTTTTGTTTGTTGTTTTAGCGAATTTCCCCTATAGGGAAGAAGCTATTACCGTAGGTCTCATGGTAAGACTTAAGCCCGAGACCATGATAACTTTTTGTTTTGAGGTCCCCAGATGCCAAAAACACTATTCGTTCAAATTTATATATATGTATATATATATCTATATATGTGTCCGTTAACACGATAACTTGAGTAAAAAACGTCCGATTTTGATGAAATTTGGCTCAAATGTGTAAAATGACATTCATGACTTTAAGTTCGAAAACCAGAAAAATCGGACCATGGGAAGGGGGGTTTATGGGGGTTTTAAATTTTCCAAAAATCAGTTTTTTGCATTTTTCACCCTAAAATTTTTAAAAAACTTAATTTTGGTTTTGACCATGTTATAGAGCTTAAAAAAACAAATAATTTAGTATTTTGAATTATTAACCTAGGTTAAGTGGTTGCGGAGAAAATACAAAAAAACCTGCTCATAAAATCTCCCATGTTAATCTTATGGGAAACAGGTTTTTGGCATTTCCTCAGTTTATTTTAATGTAAACTTTACATTTGCTTTTACCAATCTGTTCAGTTCCACAAAACAATCATTTTGGTGTTTAAATTGTGATTCTACGCCCAACCGTTGCAGAGATATTCAAAGTGCTAAACACAGTACGTTGTCCAATGTTATCCTTATGGAGAATAAATAAAATTTGATATCTCGATTATTTATTAATGTATGTTGATGAAACTTGGTATGTGGCTTCAAGTAGTACTGGTATATTGATATTTGCACAAAAAATTGATTTTTTGTTGATTATTCCCGTAGCAGCAAACCTGCGTACTCAGCCCCCATGTTATTCTTATGGAGAATAAGTAAAATGTACTGACTCCCTTAATTATGAACATAAATTAATAAAACTTGGTATGTAGAACCAAGAACTTGTTGTTGGTTCACTTGGTTGAGTTATATTGATAATTATATAAAAACCCATTTTTCTGTTCCTTGTTGCAGCAAACCTGCTTACTCAGCCCCCATGTTATTCTTATGGAGAATAACTAGAATGTCATATATCGCTTATTTATGATTGAATATCGATGAAACTTAGTATGTGGCTTCGCCTAGTTAAATTATATTTATATTTGCATAAAAACCAATTGTTTCTGTTCCTTGTTTCAGCAAACCTACACACTCATTACCAATGTTATTCTTATGGAGAATAATTAAAATCGCTTATATGTGAATATATTTTTATGAAACTTGGTTTGCGGCTTTATGTGGAATTCAGACAAATATTATGCATTGGAAATTTGCTGAGTCCGCAGGTTTGCTGCGACGGGGGTATTTTTTGTATCCGGGAGCTCGAGTTTCATTTCGGGATGCAAGAGATTTTCTTGGCAATGAGCGCCAATTCACAACGGTCTCATCAGCATTATAAACATCATCCCGTGAAAACCCCTTATCAGCTACAGTTTCTTTAAATGTTTTTACGAATGCTTCTGCAGCCATAGTGTCACCAGATGAGCTTTCCCCTTGAACATCGAGTTGTCTTATTCCACGCCATTGCTTAAATTTACCCAGCTAGCCACTGCTAGCCTTAAAGTCAATAGGCCCGTTGAGTTTTACATTGAATTCAAGAGCCTTTTCACAAAGAAGTGGACCCGATATTGGTTCACCCAAGCTCCTTCTTTGTGTGAATTACAAATACAGTGCATCATCTAGAGCCTCATTATTGGCTGTTTTTAAGGTTTTCCTATTTTAGGCCCTTCATTACTGTCTTGTTTACAAGAGTATTGCATTATGGCATCTTGTTTGTTTTCAATGTCGGTAATTGTTGACTTACCTACACCATACTCTGGCTAACGGCGCACCACTTTCACCTTTCTTAAGTCTTTCTATGATTTCGATTTTCTTTTCAATGTTTTAAGTATTATGTTTCCGTTTCAGGGACGTTTTTGATGACATTTTAGTTTACTGTACTCGGTCACTGTTATCACAAACAATCCCAACACTACACTGATGCTGTACGTAGTCTATAACTAAGGCACTGTACCAAACAGTAGATGTAAACTAACACATTATACACGCTCCAATAAACAACACATAGTTCTCTGTGACAACGGAGAGCGACTGAGCGCGAAAACAGTAATGTACACTGTAGTGTCGTGAGTGGGGGAGGGGAGAGGTCATTTGTCTTAGTTCGCGCACATTCTGTATAGTGCGTTCAATGAAGGACGTCGTGTCGGCCGTGTAGCCCGTTCGATGAAGGACTGACGCTCCCGCTCATCGGCGGCGTTAAACAGCTCCCGCGGCGGCATTCGGATTAAAGAGGTTCTACTGTATTTTGATTAAATAATATAGCTATTTCCCTCAACTACACATTTTAATGTTGAGATGTGTTGTGATAATTTGAACGGACATTCAAATGAACGACTGATCCGGGTCACACTACTTCAAAAGACCCGTTCAGCTTCAATTTAGTTCATCAATCAATTGATTGTTTATTTGCAAATTAAATGTTTCAAGGTACCTACTAATGAGAATTATTTAATCCTATTATCTTTGAACGTTTTAAAATATAATTCCTAGTATTAAAACGCATACTATAATGTAACCAAGACAGTTTACAAACAGGGTAGGAAAACTGCTCAGTTGATTCACGTACTTCACTTGTGTTCGGTCATTTCGTTCACGACTGACTGAGACCCGAGACCGAGATCCGAAGATGACCAAGAAAGTCTGATTACATCTGAATGACAACCAAGACACGAACGTACCAAAACATGGACATGGCAAATTTTGTTTTTAAACTAAAATTGGAATTAGTGTTTTTTTCCCAGAGAACATAAAATAAAAAGTAAAGAAAATAATTAATTACTTAAGCATATTAACTTTTAGTTTACTAATATTATTTTTAGTTTTATGTAAACATACCTAAAATTAGGTTAACAAAATATTAAAACTGTCTACTTAATGCTTAACGAGTTTTCATTTATATCCTGCAATAGTTATAGTGGTAAAAATGTGAGTAGGTAATTGTACTAAATGTATTCACTATTAATTATTAAAAAAGTAAATACCCCCGTCGCAGCAAAACTGCGTACTCAGCGAATTTCCAATGCATTTATATGTCTTAGTAAAACATTAATCCACTTACCAGGATTCATAAGAAATATATTCATAAATAAGCGGCATTTCAAATATTAATTTATTTTCTATAAGAATAACATGGGGATCGAGTACCTAGGTTTGCTGCTATGGGAACCATAGGTGAAGAATTGGTTTTTTGTGCAAACAACAATAAACCACAAACCAGATGAAGTCATATACCAAGTTTCATCAGTTTAATGTTCATAAATAAGCAAGATATAAAATTGTTCTTTTTCTCCATAAGAATAACATTAGACAACATTACACATAGCATAGCATAGAATAACATTAGATTGTGTTTAGCTTTTTCAATATTTCAGTAACCAATTGACGTAGAGCAATGATCAAATACCAAATTGTTTTTTTTTTTTTAAGCTGAATTCAATAGTAAAAATTAAAATTAGATTAAATTAAAAATTACACGTGAAAACCAAAAAAAAACATTTTTGGGGTACAAAACCCCCCCAAAATTCCTCTTTGGATGATCCGATTCGTCTAGATTTCGGACTAGTTCAAATAAAGGTAATTTTACACATTTGTATTGAATTTCATTAAGATTGGATCTTTTTTACTAGAGTTATCGTGCTTACGGACACATATATATAAATTTGAACGAATGGTGTTTTTGGCATCTGGAGACCTCAAAATGAAAAGTTATCATGGTCCCGGACCTAGCTCTTACCATGCCAACTACGGTAATAGCTTTTTCCCTATAATGGAAATTCGCTAAAATGAATACAATTATTAGTAAATCATTACAAAATAAGCCATTAGAGTTGAAATTGACGATTACAACTTAGTTTCATTCACCTCAGTCTGGTACTGACCCGAGACAAGGCTCTGTAAGCTTTCGCTCTGACTGGATCGCGGCAGTGAACAAGATCGACTGACCCGGACCCTTGAAGTGATCCGAACGTCACATTTCTATTTCAATTTAGAACAACCAACCTCAGACATGTTAGAGCCTTCATCGGAAAACTCCGGTGGAAACCGCAAAAGTTGCTTAACAAATATCATCAGTGGTTGGTTAAATCATTTTTGCACTACTTTGATACTTTATTTTTAACTAGGATACAATATAGGCCTACTGACATACAATGCAAATGTAATTTTTCTTTGGCTCAGATAGCCATTTTTTAACCCTCCGAGTGGCAGGAAAAATTTAGTCAGTGTTCTCTGAAGTGGCAGGGTCATTTAGGCGATTTTGCAGACTATTTTTTAGAAAATCGTATAAAATCCAATTTTGAAGTAAACATATCAATATGCACATTCGTTTTGTTCGGAAAAGACAGGAGAATTTGAAAATGGTAAACTAAGTAAAATCCAGAAGGGTGGTTTTCGAGAAAAAATGTAAAATCTGAAAAAATTGAAATATTTTTTATAAATTTCAAAAGTAAAACCTTACTGTAAGCAAACTAATTTTTTTAGGTAAAAATAGTAAATGTACCAAATGTTGCTTATCTAATTCCCTACGTAGAAATGTATATAAGTCTTAGAAGACAAATTTTTATATATGAATTACATTGAATAACTTAGAAAAAGTGCAAAACAGCAATTTGTGCGCGACCAATTTGGTGTGCCAAAAAAAAATCTCTAGCAACATATTAATACATATAAACCTTATTTTCCTTGAAGGTTATGAAATTCTAAAGACAATTATATAAGAATAAATAGTCTAAAATTTGATTTCATAATATAATTATGTGTGAAATTATAATTTTTTTTTGAAAACTAAATTTGTGTTATTCAGTCAGATATTTTTTTTATATCACCTAATAATACTAAATGAGCTATGCTATATGATTTACTAGTTATTTCCCTTCAAGAAAATATATATTTATGTATCAAAATATATACAAATAAAAAAGTTACAACGTAATTTATGATAATGGAACATTTTGTTGAGATCAAGTCCGATTGGTAGGCATCACCCAGTTTGCAAGGGTTTTTTGAACGATTTACAGCAAAGCACTGAATGATATAAACCTATTCAACCTTATATTCGTTTTACTCGTAAAAGAATGGAGATTACATAAATAGCGATAGGTATTATTTCACAAAAAACACCGCGGATTTACGACTAAAACATGGATTACATCGGATTCTTATACACTTACATTATATAAGCGTCTAATACGCAACGAGGTTGACGGAAAACAGGCAGTTTGCTTAGCTTCTGCACGATAACGTAATGGAGGATACTTGCTACCAACCTTACATAACAAAATTCTGTGTTCCCTCTTCAAAATGATATAAGAACATCCATATAATATAAATAAATACTACATATAACATCTGTTTTGGTATGAAACTAATCTAGTCGATCGCCACTGAATCCAAACCTAAACATATGGCTATTTTCTAATTTCACCACAAGCCTGTCTGATTATATTTCCGCGTTATAACACACACCACTGAACAGACGACATTTATATCGTTACAGTGGTACCGGTACCACCCGTTTCTGGTTACGAACGAAATTGACCTCACTATGATTTTTCAAAAGTTACTCTATTCGGTCATTTCATGACTCATTCAGGGCGAAGTCAACGCGCGCCAAATTTTCATTCAAATGTAACTTTTGATTACATTGATCTACTGCTGCCATAAGGTGAAATTGACCTCACTATGATTTTTCAAAAGTTACTCTATTCGGTCATTTCATGACTCATTCAGGGCGAAGTCAACGCGCGCCAAATTTTCAATCAAATGTAACTTTTGATTACATTGATCTACTGCTGCCATAAGGCTCATTTATATAATAAAATGGAAGTTTAGAATGTTATCTTTCGATTGATATAAAGATTATTCGATTCCAAGCACTTTTTCAATGCTATTTGCGCAGTTAAAAATATGACAAACTTAAGACTAATTTAGTCGATGCCGTTGGAGCCACGCCTTGACCTTAGACTACGGCTAGTCTATCGCCACTCGGAGGGTTAAACTAATAAGCTAAGTTGATGGAAATAAAGTGGGGACAGGGCTAACAAATTTGATCGTAATCTAAATTTCCTCAACATTAAAATTATGTAAGGCTATATTTATATTATTTTCAAAGTAGCTCTGTCGGGACGACTTGATCACTTGAGAAATATATGCACATATACTTTAAATACTTTGTCCAAATGCACAAATATTCATAGGTCAATGGATTACAACCAACTAACCTCAGACATGTTAGAGCCTTCATCGTAAAACTCCTCCGGTGGAAACCGCAAAAGTTGCTTAACAAATATCATCAGTGGTTGGTTAAATTATTCAGAATAATTTATTCTCACACTTAGGCCTGCTTTAATACATTACTTGAGCAAATTTTCCCTATAGTTAAGAAGCTATTACCGTAGGTGGCATGGTAAGACTTAAGTCCGAGACCATGATAACTTTTTGTCAGATGCCAAAAACACTATTTGTTCAAATTTATATATATACAGTAGAACTCCAACTATCCGAATTAATTGGGGATCGGGCCGATTCGGATATGCAGAAATTCGGATGATCAGGTATACCTCGGGAATTAAGCAAAAAACATCACCATACATTAAAGAACGGTGAAAGAACAGTAGCGACTGATGATGTGGAGGGCGGGAAGGGGGTATGACTCATTGTTCCCTGCGAAAACATCGCGCCGGAAGGTAACAGCGTGGGCTTTTATTTTAGCGCTCAAGAAGCCATAGTAACGGAACGGCGCATTATCGCTACACACGCTCCCGTGTATTTCTAATATTTCACTCAAAATCGATTCGGATAATTGGAGATTCGGATAATTGGGGTTCGGATAATTGGATTTCTACTGTATGTATATATTACTGGTATGAAGTTCACTGAATAGGGCTACTAATATAAATGTTATAATTATCATAATATAAACTGAGTACCCTTGGTTTTAGCGAATTTCCCCTATAGGGAAGAAGCTATTACCGTAGGTCTCATGGTAAGACTTAAGCCCGAGACCATGATAACTTTTCATTTTGAGGTCCCCAGATGCCAAAAACACTATTCGTTCAAATTTTTATATATGTATATATATATATATATATATATATGTGTCCGTAAGCACGATAACTCTCGAAAAAAGGTCCGATCTTAATGAAATTTGGTACAAATGTGTAAAGTACCATTTATTTGAACGAGTTCGAAAACCAGATGAATCGCACCATCCTAAGGGGGGTTTTTTACCCCAAAAATGTGTTTTTTGGGGTTTTCACATGTAATTTTAATTTAAATCAAATTTTAATTTATACCATTAAATTCAGCTTAAAAAAACAAACAATTTGGTATTTTGATCATTGCTCTACGTCAATTGGTTACCGAAATATTGAAAGTGCCAAACACATTACGTTGTCTAATGTTATTCTTATGGAGAAAAAGAAAAATTGTATATCTCGCTTATTTATGAACGTAAACTGGCAAAATTTGGTATATGGCTTTATTTGGTTGTGGTCTATTGATATTTGCACAAAAATCCATTTTTTGCCCGATAGTTCCCGTAGCAGCAAACCTGCATACTCAGCCCCATGTTATTCTTATGAAGAATAATTAGTGTTATCTCCTTTAATTATGAACATAAATTAATAGAACTTGGTATGTGGCTTTACCTAGTTGAGTTATAATGATATTTGTATAAAAGCCCATTTTTAGTGTTCCTTATTTCAGCAAACCTGCATACTCAGCCGCCATGTTATTCTTATGGAGAATACCTAAATGTCATAAATCGTTTATTTATGAATGTATATTGATGAAACTTGGTATGTGGCTTTATGTGGTATTAAGATAAATTAATATGCATTGGAAATTTGCTGAGTATGCAGGTTTGCTGCTACGGGGTATTTTATTTTTATTGAAGACGGACATGTTTTGATCAGACTTATGAAAGTGAGAGTATGTTCTCAATACCGATTTGCACTCAATACTGTTCAGCTCTTCCAATGATAACTGCTGTGGTCAACATCATGTTAGGACATACAAAATATATAATTAATCAGCAAATAATTAAACCTCCGGTGGAATTTATAAGTTATTTTATAATTTGATTTATACTACCATGTAATCTACTGCTTGAGCAATGCGTTTTTTTCTGGCAAGCGTTAACACTCTCGTAACCTTCATATCCTACCACTCAATGACGAGAGTTGTTAGTGAGATGATGCAATCTGCAAGATATCATATCAGGCAGGGCGGTAGCTATATTTAAAATGGTAAAATCGTCACTCGCACTAGGGTGACATCGATAATTAATTGATAATTATTTAATTTTGACTTAGATATTTTTCCGTGACTTTTGTGTCAAAATCCGTGACTTTTCAGGGACTTCCGTGATCGGTAGACACCCTGCTAATGTTATTCTTACGGAGAATAAGTATGTATAATATCTCCCTTAATTATGAACATACTTTAAAAAACATTTGATATATAGCTTTACCTGGTTAAGTTATATTGATAGTTGCACAAAAACGTATTTCTTACTTTTCTTGTTGCAGCAAATCTGCGTACTCAGCCTTTGATGTTATTCGTAAGTAGAATAGGCTACATAAAATGCTATTTAGGCCTATCACTCATTAATAAATGTATTTTGATGAAACTTGGTAAGTGGCTTTATGTGGTACGGTAGTGAGAAACATATACATACATTGAAAATTCGCTGAGTACGCAGGTTTGCTGCAACAGGGACTTTAAGTAGTACGATACGATATACTGACATGGAGTGCAAATGAAATTTTTCTTTGGATCAGATACAGCATTTTTAAACTAAGTCAAAACATTGATGTGATGATGGAAGTAAATTGGGGACAGGTCTAACTGGATGGTAAAGTAATCTATATTTCTTCAGCATTCACCTATATAGCCTATAATATTATTTTTAAAGTAGCCTAGTTGTCGGGATGACTTGACCACTCGAGATTCATATGCAGATGCACTTGGTCCAAATGCTCAAATAATCATAGAGATCAGTGGGTTAAAACAACTAACCTCAGACATGCTAAAGCCTTCATCGGAAAACTCCTCCGGTGGAAACCGCAAAAGTTGCTTAACAAATATCATCAGTGGTTGGTTGAAACGTTTTGGCACCAAGATACCGTATTAAATTAAAATGTAATCTTTGGATCAGATGCAACGTTTGAACACATAATATAATTAATAAATATCCTTTTTTTACACGTCATTACTTAGGTGGACTACTATTATCGTCAGACTCTGAATCCCCTCCACCATCAGACTGTGAACGAAATGTGTGTTTATATTAATGCTGTATTGTAATTGAGCTAGTCCCTGTTATGTAGAATTTGGAATGAAATTATTAAATAATTAAAAACAAACCTTAATGGGCAGAGAGAACAGGTAGATGTCCTCAAGGTTACGGATCTTCCCGTCCCTGACCAGTCGCCCCAGTTTGGTGACGGGGATCCACTCCTTCTCCGCCTCCTTGCCACGGCCTCTGCCCCGACCGCGACCGCGGCCCCGCCCCCTCGGCCCACCTCGACCGCCTCCTCTGGCGCCAAACCCTCCTCGGAAACCTCCACGGGCTGGAGCTGCGTCCGCCATGATTCTGAAGTCAAGCACTTGCATTTCAATACGAGAAGATGTTAAAAGTTGTTCTACTTAACTTATTAAAATGGTTCACATTTTTATTTGGTTAACGGTTTCCTTGACCGAAATAGTTCATTTACACTCACTTTCGCTAGCCAAAATAGTTAGTTTCCCTGACTTTCCACTTGGAATGTGCACTTTACTTACAATAGGTCTAGGTAATGTAACAAAAAATCAATTACAACTGTTTATTTTAATGTTCAGTTTGACGTTGCTCTTGCTATAGTAGGCCTGTTGCTAACACCAACAGCTCATTTATTGTTTATCTGATATTGCTTTGCTAACACGATATTTCATTCATTTGAAAGTTTGGTAATGGTTTCACCATGGCATAAATAAATACCCCCGTCGCAGCAAACCTGCGTACTCAGCGAATTTCCAATGCATAATATATGTCTTAATACCATATAAAGCCGCATACCAAGTTTCATAAAAATATATTCATATATAAGCGATATAAACAATTTTAATTATTCTCCATAAGAATAGCATTGGTGATGAGTACATAGGTTTGCTGAAACAAGGAACACAAACAATTGGTTTTTATGCAAATATAAATATAATTTAACTAGGTGAAGCCGCAAACCAAGTTTAATCAATATTCAATCATAAGTAAGCACTATATAACATTTTAATTATTCTCCATAAGAATAACATGGGAGATGAGTAAGTAGGTTTGCTGCAACAAGGAACTAAAAAAATGGGGTTTTATGCAAATATCAATATAACTCAACAAGGTGAAGCCACATACCAAGTTTTATTAATTTATGTTCATAATTAAGGGAGTCATTACATTTTACTTATTCTCCATAAGAATAACATGGGGGCTGAGTACGCAGGTTCGCTGCTACAGGGATAATCAACAAAAAATCAATTTTTTGTGCAAATATCAATATACCAGTACTACGTGTCCCCACGTGCCAAGTTTCATCAATATACATTCATTAATAATGGAGATATCAAATTTTATTTATTCTCCATAAGGATAACATTGGACAACGTACTGTGTTTAGCACTTTGAATATCTGCAACGGTTGGACGTAGAATCACAATTTAAACACCAAAATGATTGTTTTGTGGAGCTGAGTTGATTGGTAAAACCAAATGTGAAGTTTACATTGAAATTAACCTAGGAAAAGCCAAAAACCTTTTTCCCATAAGATTAACATAGGAGATTTTATGAGCAGGTTTTATTGGATTTTCTCCGCAACCACTTAACGTAGCTTAATAATTCAAAATACCATATTATTTGTTTTTTTAAGCTCTATAACATGGTCTAAACCAAAATTAAGTGTTTTAAAAATTGTAGGGTAAAAAATGCAAAAAACTGATTTTTCGAAAATTTAAAACCCCCATAAACCCCCCTTTTCCCATGGCCCGATTTTTCTGGTTTTCGAACTTAAAGTCATAAATGTCACTTTACACATTCGAGCCAAATTTCATCGAAATCGGACGTTTTTTACTCAAGTTATCGCATTCACGGACACACATCTAATATACTATACAGCCGCATGTGTAACTCACTCACTCACTCAGGTATACGAATTCTAGACCATTTCTAGAGGAGCTAGAAACCTGAAATTTGGCATGCAGGTAGCTTTTACCTTGAAACCCCCAGGAAAATCTTTAAAACTTACAATTTCATAATTGAAACTCCGTAAAAATAAATATAAATAATTCAGTTCTCGTTTTTTGAGGTTAACTGATGTCGGTAATTCAGTATGCAGTAGAATTGGTATGTTGTACTACGTTACCGACATGCATTATTATGTATTTCAAATTTTCTGTGCAGTATAAAAAAATCTACATGGGTTTTTGCGTATAAGAGTTTTGTGGCAATCCAGTCACAATAAATGTCTTCCTTATTAAATATTTATAATAAACTTAATTAAATATTCTTTCATGATCTCATAATTGCATCGACTAATAAATCTGTTATTTATTCCTTTACATCGAAAAATATAATTTTAGGTTCTCACTGGTAAGAAAACTCATTGTTTTAGCCACGGTTTTGATGATTTGAACCATCTTGAATCTTACGTTGATGAATTATTGTCAAATTGATTAGGGGGCCTACGTAATTTTTGTAGCCATGACAGTTTCATGCGTTACCCGTTTTTTGATTAATATTTGAACACAATTTTTAATTAGTTATAAAACAAATCTACGAGTTACGTAAACTACGTTGTTGACACGCATTATTTTGATTTCAAAATCTTATCGGGACTATAGTGAATGTAGTAAGCAGCTTTTGCTGTAATACAAATTTAACTATTTTTCTATTAAATCAATATATTCTTAACGCATTTTAAAGGAATTGGTAAGTTACCCAACTACGTTATAACCTAAGGTTGTGTCTCGAGGGTAATAATATTTTCAAAATTCTGTAGGCAAGTACCCTTGAGGAACTGTGTATTTCATTTTGTTCAAGGTTGTATGACGGTTTTATTATCACTTAAATTTAGTACTTGAGGCTTAATATTTGGCACACAATATCTTCGCATTTATCTTCAAGAAGCGGTAGTTAAACTATCATATTTTACTATTCAAACCCCTCAAACAAATTAAAAGAACCTAATTGTTTTATAACTTAACAATCTGCTTTACCGACTTCTTCACGTAATGTATTTTTAATATAACTCTAGTAGCCAAAGGAATGGTCCTAACGAACAAAGCAGACCACCACGTGCCATGGATTTTAGACGATCTACAACTTGGTTCTTATGACCTTTTGCAGTATCTCGCCCCCTTCACCCTTGGGTGGCGCCAGATTTTTTTCATTTCAGCTATTTTTCAAGATTTATTCGTGGTTATAGTTTGTCACTCTAATGGGGAACTTAATGACCTAATATTTGGCACACAGTCTTATTAAATTACATTAAAAAAAGTAGCAGCAGTCAGAATCCCATATCTGACCATTTAAACACCCAAACAAATTAAAGCCTTTGAACTTTTCGATGTTTGTTCGTGTTTTTTGGGTATATTTTGAATTTTGCGCTCTGCCAAGGGTAAAAACCCTCATAAACTATGCTCTATTTGTTGCAGAAGGCTTGTAGTTACCCAAATACATTAAACGTCTTATAAAGTTTATATTACAATATCAGGGTAGGGTTTTACTTTTTTACAAGCAATTACGTTATACATACAGTCTCCATGCCACGTAGTATTCAGCATCAGGCATATGACTAGTTTTTATTATGTAAACCTATTAATACAGTATAATAAAAACCTTCGAATTTTGTGGGTATTTAGGTCGTAACTTGAATTTGGCCCAAGATAGATCCTTGAGGGACTCTATATATTTCATTTGTTGTAGATTGAATTACATTATTTCTATAAGAGCAATATTTACTGGTTTCTGGTTTTATTTCCACGTATTCTTAGGATGAGTAGTAGTAATATGTCTGCTGATTTATCTGCTTTCTCAAGATGATGCCACTTATACTAGAGCTAGGAATGAGAGGTTTAGCATGCATGTTCCTTGTACTCTCAAATCTCCATAAACATTTCCTAAACCTACTATTTCAACGTACTTACAGTCTTTATATTTTGCACAAAACATGTCTGCACGAATATTATCTTCACGAATCAGTAGATAAACAAACTTATTTTAAATTTAATGAATTTGAAGTATTTAAAACGCTAAAACCAAATAACTAGCATATTAAGTAGATTTGTTGGTTTATTGGTTCGTTTTTGTTTTACATAATTTGTGGGAAAAACCCTTCATAAATTAGGTTAAATATGTTGCAGATGACTTTTATTCGCTACAAACATAATATGTTACTGTTGTAACTTTTATTGATGGAAGTCTAATCCATTTAAAAATACAAGTTGTCAAACGGTACAGTCAACAGCATAGGGAAAAACGAGAAAAAGCGGTATGCAGAGAAGGGGTCTGCAGTATTATGTGATTCAGCAGTCCTTCGTAAAAGAATTTAAACGCCTGAAAAAAACATGACATGTTTTTATTTGTTGCTTAGTGTTATTGTATTTTAGGCCCACTTAAAGAATTAAAAGCATTTATATTTAGGAAACATAAACAACAGAACCAAGCTACCATATTTGTTATGTTTATGTTGTGATGATTTAAATATTTTCAAATTAGAAAACTTCACATTTAAAAAATATATATTTGTTGTATGGATGTAAATTATTTCTTTACCATGAAATGATACATGGAGGATTGTATTTTGCCTCATACTATTTATTTCTTAGTTCATCGCATCAAAACTCATAATTGTGATTAAATTATTCTTGTAATAAAAGCTTCTCGCGAACGCCACCGTATTCTAGACGATCCACAACGGGGGTTCCCCTACAAAATCAGATACACATTTTGATGGCTTATGTATAAAAAGCAGTTTCATAAAGATTTTACTTAAAAAAATACGCTAGAAGCCTTGTAATCAGAAAACTAGGTGGATTATTTATAGCTATCATATTTGTTACGTTTATGTTGTTATGATTTAAATATTTTCAAATTAGAAAACTTCACATTTAAAAAATATATATATTTGTTGTACGGATGTAAATTATTTCTTTACCATGAAATGATACATGGAGGATTGTATTTTGCTTCATACTATTTATTTCTTAGTTCATCGCATCAGAACTCATAATTGTGATTGAATTATTCTTGTAATAAAAGCTTCTCGCGAACGCCACCGTATTCTAGACGATCTACAACGGGGGTTCCCCTACAAAATCAGAAATCACATTTTTCGGGTATATTTTTTATGTTACGCTCTGTCGAGGGTAAAATCCCTTATAAATCATGTCATATTAGCTACAGAAGGCTTGTAGTTACCCAAAGTCATAGCATTTCAGGTTTTTATCGGTGGTCGTATTCCTTATAAGGTTCAAGAGACGCATTATATAGGCTACATTATACATCAGTTAAGGGTATTAATTTTTTCAAGCACTTAGGTAATACATGGAGGCTGAACATTTAACAATCTACGTCTCCATGCCAAGTAGTATTCATGAACAGGCATATGACCAGATTTTATAGGTTAAACCCTTAAAAATAATCAAAGCCTTGGAATATTTGTAGAATTTAGGTCTTAAATAGAATTTGGACAAATTTACATTAAACTGTGGTCAGACAGCGACCTGGGGGCGAAGCACCCCACAGGGGCCTGGGGGCGAAGGCGGAGCGATTTTGAAATTGTTATATACTCTAATATTGTAATGACAGGCCTAAATTTGTTCACTCAATAATTCTACTTTACATTTTGAGTATACATAGGACCTCGGATTATTAGCGTAATTAAACCATGTGCCATAGGTACTACGACAGGGACCTGGAGGAGAAGCCCCCCACAGGGGTCTGGGGGCGGAGCCCCCAGCGAGCGAAGCGAGTCTAAAATATATACAGCCGCATGTGTAACTCACTGACTGACTGAGGTATACGAATTCTAGACCACTTCTAGAGGAGCTAGAAACCTGAAATTTGGCATGCAGGTAGCTTTTACCTTGAAACCCCCAGGAAAATCTTTAAAACTTACAATTTCATATTTGAAACTCCGTAAAAATAAATATAAATATATTAGTTCTCGTTTTTTGAGGTTAACTGATGTCGGTAATTCAGTTTGCAGCTCAATTGGTATGTTGTACTACGTTACCGACATGCATTATTATGTATTTCAATTTTACAAAATACAAAAATCTACATGTGTTTTTGCGTATAAGAGTTGTGTGGCAATCCAGTCACAATAAATGTCTTCCCTATTAAATATTTATAATTTTAAACTTAATTAAATATTCTTTCATGATCTCATAATTGCATCGACTAATTAACCTGTTATTTATTCCTTAACATCGAAAAATTTAATTTCAGGTTCTCACTGGTAAGAAAACTCATTGTTTTAACCACCCTTTTGATTATTCTAGTAAACTTTAATCTTTCGGTGATGAATTATTGTCAAATAGATTACGTAATATTTGTAGCCATGACATTTCCATGCGTTACCCGATTTTTGATTTATATTTGAACACAATTTTTAATTTGTTATAAAACAAATCTATGAGTTACGCAAACTACGTTGTTGACATGCATTATTTAGATTTCAAAATCTTACCGGGACTATAGTGAATGTAGTAAGCAGCTTTTGCTGTAATACAAATTTAACTATTTTTCTAATAAATCATTATATTTTTAACGCATTTTTAAGGATTGGTAGTTACCCTACTACGATATAACCTAAGGTTTTGTCTCACGGGTAATAATATTTTCAAAATTCTGTAGGCAAGTACCCTTGAGGAACTGTGTATTTCATTTTGTTCAAGGTTGTATGACGGTTTTATTATCACTTACATTTACTACTTAAGGCTTAATATTTGGCACACAATATCTTTGCATTTATCTTCAAGAAGCGGTAGTTAAACTATCATATTTTACTATTCAAACCCCTCAAACAAATTAAAAGAACCTAATTGTTTTATAACTTAACAATCTGCTTTACCGACTTCTTCACGTAATGTATTTTTAATATAGCTCTAGCAGCCAAAGGAATGGTCCTAACGAACAAAGCAGACCACCACGTGCCACGGATTTCAGACGATCTACAACTTTGTTCTTATGACCTTTTGCAGTATCTCGCCCCCTTCACCCTTGGGTAGCGCCAGATTTTTTTTAAAATTTCAGCTATTTTTCAAGATTAATTCGTGGTTATAGTTTGTCACTCTAATGGAGAACTTAATGACCTAATATTTGGCAGTCTTATTAAATTACATTAAAAAAGTAGCAGCAGTCATATCTGACCATTTAAACACCCAAACAAATTAAAGCCTTTGAACTTTTCTATGTTTGTTCGTGTTCTTTGGGTATATTTTGAATTTTGCGCTCTGCCAAGGGTAAAAACCCTCATAAACTATGCTCTATTTGTTGTAGAAGGCTTGTAGTTACCCAAATACATTAAACGTCTTATAAAGTTTATATTACAATATCAGGGCAGGGTTTTACTTTTTTACAAGCACTTACGTTATACATACCATGCCACGTAGTATTCAGCATCAGGCATACGACTAGTTTTGATTATTTAAACCCCTTAATACAGTATAATAAAAGCCTTCGAATCTTTTGGGTATTTAGGTCGTAACTTGAATTTGGCCCAAGATAGATCCTTGAGGGACTCTATATTTAATTTGTTGAAGATTGAATTACATTATTTCTATAAGAGCATTATTTACTGGTTTCTGGTTTTATTTTGCACAAAACATGTCTACACGAATATTATCTTCACGAATCAGTAGATAAACAAACTTATTTTAAATTTAATGAATTTGAAGTATTTAAAACGCTAAAACCAAATAATTAGCACATTAGGTAGATTTGTTGGCCTATTGGTTGGTTTTTGTTTTACATAATTTGTGGGAAAAACCCTTCATAAATTAGGTTAAATATGTTACAGATGACTTTTATTCGCTAAAAACATAATATGTTACTGTTGTAACTTTTATTGATGGAAGTCTAATCCATTTAAAAATACAAGTTGTCAAACGGTACAGTCAGCAGCATAGGGAAAAACGAGAAAAAGCGGTATGCACAGAAGGGGTCTGCAGTATTATGTGATTCAGCAGTCCTTTTGTAAAAGAATTTAAACGCCTGAAAAAAACATGACATGTTATTATTTGTTGCTTAATGTTATTGTATTTTAGGCCCACTTAAAGGATTAAAAGCATTGTTATTTAGGAAACATTAACAACAGAACTAAGCTACCATATTTGTTATGTTTATGTTGTGATGATTTAAATATTTTCAAATTAGAAAACTTCACATTTAAAAAATATATATTTGTTGTATGGATGTAAATTATTTCTTTACCATGAAATGATACATGGAGGATTGTATTTTGCCTCATACTATTTATTTCTTAGTTCATCGCATCAAAACTCATAATTGTGATTAAATTATTCTTGTAATAAAAGCTTCTCGCGAACGCCACCGTATTCTAGACGATCCACAACGGGGGTTCCCCTACAAAATCAGATACACATTTTGATGGCTTATGTATAAAAAGCAGTTTCATAAAGATTTTACTTAAAAAAATACGCTAGAAGCCTTGTAATCAGAAAACTAGGTGGATTATTTATAGCTATCATATTTGTTACGTTTATGTTGTTATGATTTAAATATTTTCAAATTAGAAAACTTCACATTTAAAAAATATATATATATTTGTTGTACGGATGTAAATTATTTCTTTACCATGAAATGATACATGGAGGATTGTATTTTGCTTCATACTATTTATTTCTTAGTTCATCGCATCAGAACTCATAATTGTGATTGAATTATTCTTGTAATAAAAGCTTCTCGCGAACGCCACCGTATTCTAGACGATCTACAACGGGGGTTCCCCTACAAAATCAGAAATCACATTTTTCGGGTATATTTTTTATGTTACGCTCTGTCGAGGGTAAAATCCCTTATAAATCATGTCATATTAGCTACAGAAGGCTTGTAGTTACCCAAAGTCATAGCATTTCAGGTTTTTATCGGTGGTCGTATTCCTTATAAGGTTCAAGAGACGCATTATATAGGCTACATTATACATCAGTTAAGGGTATTAATTTTTTCAAGCACTTAGGTAATACATGGAGGCTGAACATTTAACAATCTACGTCTCCATGCCAAGTAGTATTCATGAACAGGCATATGACCGGATTTTATAGGTTAAACCCTTAAAAATAATCAAAGCCTTGGAATATTTGTAGAATTTAGGTCTTAAATAGAATTTGGACAAATTTACATTAAACTGTGGTCAGACAGCGACCTGGGGGCGAAGCACCCCACAGGGGCCTGGGGGCGAAGGCGGAGCGATTTTGAAATTGTTATATACTCTAATATTGTAATGACAGGCCTAAATTTGTTCACTCAATAATTCTACTTTACATTTTGAGTATACATAGGACCTCGGATTATTAGCGTAATTAAACCATGTGCCATAGGTACTACGACAGGGACCTGGAGGAGAAGCCCCCCACAGGGGTCTGGGGGCGGAGCCCCCAGCGAGCGAAGCGAGTCTAAAATATATACAGCCGCATGTGTAACTCACTGACTGACTGACTGACTGACTGAGGTATACGAATTCTAGACCACTTCTAGAGGAGCTAGAAACCTGAAATTTGGCATGCAGGTAGCTTTTACCTTGAAACCCCCAGGAAAATCTTTAAAACTTACAATTTCATATTTGAAACTCCGTAAAAATAAATATAAATATATTAGTTCTCGTTTTTTGAGGTTAACTGATGTCGGTAATTCAGTTTGCAGCTCAATTGGTATGTTGTACTACGTTACCGACATGCATTATTATGTATTTCAATTTTACAAAATACAAAAATCTACATGTGTTTTTGCGTATAAGAGTTGTGTGGCAATCCAGTCACAATAAATGTCTTCCCTATTAAATATTTATAATTTTAAACTTAATTAAATATTCTTTCATGATCTCATAATTGCATCGACTAATTAACCTGTTATTTATTCCTTAACATCGAAAAATTTAATTTCAGGTTCTCACTGGTAAGAAAACTCATTGTTTTAACCACCCTTTTGATTATTCTAGTAAACTTTAATCTTTCGGTGATGAATTATTGCCAAATAGATTACGTAATATTTGTAGCCATGACATTTCCATGCGTTACCCGATTTTTGATTTATATTTGAACACAATTTTTAATTTGTTATAAAACAAATCTATGAGTTACGCAAACTACGTTGTTGACATGCATTATTTAGATTTCAAAATCTTACCGGGACTATAGTGAATGTAGTAAGCAGCTTTTGCTGTAATACAAATTTAACTATTTTTCTAATAAATCATTATATTTTTAACGCATTTTTAAGGATTGGTAGTTACCCTACTACGATATAACCTAAGGTTTTGTCTCACGGGTAATAATATTTTCAAAATTCTGTAGGCAAGTACCCTTGAGGAACTGTGTATTTCATTTTGTTCAAGGTTGTATGACGGTTTTATTATCACTTACATTTACTACTTAAGGCTTAATATTTGGCACACAATATCTTTGCATTTATCTTCAAGAAGCGGTAGTTAAACTATCATATTTTACTATTCAAACCCCTCAAACAAATTAAAAGAACCTAATTGTTTTATAACTTAACAATCTGCTTTACCGACTTCTTCACGTAATGTATTTTTAATATAGCTCTAGCAGCCAAAGGAATGGTCCTAACGAACAAAGCAGACCACCACGTGCCACGGATTTCAGACGATCTACAACTTTGTTCTTATGACCTTTTGCAGTATCTCGCCCCCTTCACCCTTGGGTAGCGCCAGATTTTTTTTAAAATTTCAGCTATTTTTCAAGATTAATTCGTGGTTATAGTTTGTCACTCTAATGGAGAACTTAATGACCTAATATTTGGCAGTCTTATTAAATTACATTAAAAAAGTAGCAGCAGTCATATCTGACCATTTAAACACCCAAACAAATTAAAGCCTTTGAACTTTTCTATGTTTGTTCGTGTTCTTTGGGTATATTTTGAATTTTGCGCTCTGCCAAGGGTAAAAACCCTCATAAACTATGCTCTATTTGTTGTAGAAGGCTTGTAGTTACCCAAATACATTAAACGTCTTATAAAGTTTATATTACAATATCAGGGCAGGGTTTTACTTTTTTACAAGCACTTACGTTATACATACCATGCCACGTAGTATTCAGCATCAGGCATACGACTAGTTTTGATTATTTAAACCCCTTAATACAGTATAATAAAAGCCTTCGAATCTTTTGGGTATTTAGGTCGTAACTTGAATTTGGCCCAAGATAGATCCTTGAGGGACTCTATATTTAATTTGTTGAAGATTGAATTACATTATTTCTATAAGAGCATTATTTACTGGTTTCTGGTTTTATTTTGCACAAAACATGTCTACACGAATATTATCTTCACGAATCAGTAGATAAACAAACTTATTTTAAATTTAATGAATTTGAAGTATTTAAAACGCTAAAACCAAATAATTAGCACATTAGGTAGATTTGTTGGCCTATTGGTTGAGCCGCATGTGTAACTGACTCACTCACTCACTCACTGAGGTATACGAATTCTAGACCACTTCTAGACGAGCTAGAAACCTGAAATTTTGCATGCAGGTAGCTTATAGCTTATAACCCCAGAAAAATCGCCAAAACTGACGGTTTTTGTATCTTAACCCCCCCAAAAAAATATTTAAACCCCCCCAAAAAAGGCTTATTTTAAAATTACAGTTTTTGAGCTCTAGCGACCGAACGGATTGTCCTATCGAAAAACGAATACCACCACGTGCCACGGATTTTGCAAGGTCTACAACTTTGTTCCTATGACATTTTATCGTATCTCGCTCCCTTCACCCTTGGGTATCGCTAGATTTTTCAAATTTTAGGCAATTTCGACGGTTATTTTCTTGGTTTTTAATTTACTATCATTTTAATTTAGTATATAAATGCTTGATATTTGGCACTCAATATGTTTATAGATTACTCTTTACGAAACACTCGATAAACTAACATGTTTTAATAAGTAAACACCTCAAAAAATTAAAAACCCTAATTGTTTCATAAATGACAAACTGCATTATCGACTTACTCAGGTTATTCTAGACAAGCTATAAACGTGGAATTAGGCCTACATGTAGCTTGTCCATTAAAACCTCCAGAAAAATTGCAAAAAGGCATAATTTTTAATCAGAACCACAAAAAAAATTAAAAATGGAGGAAAATTTGAATATGTCCAAAATAGTGCTTTTTTATTTTAGCTCTAACGGACGAACGGATAGTCCTATCGATAAACGGAATACCTCCACTTGCCAAGGAATTTAGACGATCTAAAACTTTGACTTTTGTCGTATCTCGTATCCTTCACCATTAGATAGCGCTAGATTTCTTAAATTTCAAAATTTTTTCAAGGTTTTGTGGTGTTTTTGCATTTTTTTATCACGTGAACAGATTTTATGATTTACACCAATCGATCTAGGGGCGAAGCCTCCCACAATGGTCTAGGGATCTAGGGGTTGGGGAAGTGGGTTGGTAGGGGAGGTCTAGGAGGGGAGAGGGTTGCAAATTATCTGTTTGGGTATATGAGATATAGCATGCATGTGCCTTGAAACCTCAAATATCCTTAAACATTTCCAAACTCTACTATTTCAATTTTAACCCCCTCATATTTAAATAACTGCTGATATGTCTATTTTTTTGTATAAGTAGTAGTATAATGTCGGTTCTAGGTCCTTAATATGACACCACTTTCACTTGAGCTAGGTACCCGGGCCACTGCCACGGGAACTAAGCACCCGAAAACTACCTGGGGGCGAAGCCCCCCACAGGGGTCTGGGGGCGGAGCCCCCAGCGTGCGAAGCGAGTCTAACATATATACAGCCGCATGTGTAACTCACTCACTCACTCACTCACTCACTCACTCAGGTATACGAATTCTAGACCACTTCTAGAGGAGCTAGAAACCTGAAATTTGGCATGTATGTAGCTTGTACCTTGTAACCCCCTCAAAAAAATTCAAAATGGAGGAAATTTTGAACATGTCCAAAATAGTGCCTTTTTATTTGAGCTGTAGTGGCCGAACGGTTGGTCCTATCGAGAAACGGAGACCACCACGTGCCACGGATTTCAGACGATCTACAACTTTGGTCCTATGACTTTTTGTCGTATCTCGTCTCCTTCACCCTTAGGTAGTGCTAGATTTTTCAAATTTCGGCATATTTTCGAAATATTTTGGCCGTTTTTAGCGAATTTCCCTTATAGGGAAGAAGCTATTACCGTAGGTCTCATGGTAAGACTTAAGCCCGAGACCATGATAACTTTTCATTTTGAGGTCCCCAGATGCCAAAAACACCATTCGTTCAAATTTTTATATATGTATATATATATATATATATATTTATATATATATATGTGTCCGTAAGCACGATAACTCTCGTAAAAAAGGTCCGATCTTAATGAAATTTAGTACAAATGTGTAAAGTACCATTTATTTGAACGAGTTCGAAAACCAGATGAATCGCACTATCCGAAGGGGGGTTTTTGGGGGGTTTTGTACCCCAAAAATGTGTTTTTTGGGGTTTTCACATGTAATTTTAATTTAAATCAAATTTTAATTTATACCATTAAATTCAGCTTAAAAAAACAAACAATTTGGTATTTTGATCATTGCTCTACGTCAATTGGTTACCGAGATATTGAAAGTGCTAAACACAGTACGTTGTCTAATGTTATTCTTATGGAGAAAAAAAAAATTGTATATCTCGCTTATTTATGAACGTAAACTGGCAAAATTTGGTATATGGCTTTATTTGGTTGTGGTCTATTGATATTTGCACAAAAATCCATTTTTTGCCCGATAGTTCCCGTAGCAGCAAACCTGCATACTCAGCCCCATGTTATTCTTATGGAGAATAATTAACGTGTTATCTCCTTTAATTATGAACATAAATTAATAGAACTTGGTATGTGGCTTTACCTAGTTGAGTTATAATGATATTTGTATAAAAGCCCATTTTTAGTGTTCCTTATTTCAGCAAACCTGCATACTCAGCCGCCATGTTATTCTTATGGAGAATAATTAAAATGTCATAAATCGTTTATTTATGAATGTATATTGATGAAATTTGGTATGTGGCTTTATGTGGTATTAAGATAAATTAATATGCATTGGAAATTCGCTGAGTATGCAGGTTTGCTGCTACGGGGGTATTTATTTCCTATCACGTTAATATACTTGATCGAGGCCTAATATTGGGCACGCAGTATGTCTACATAACACTTAGTAAATAGCAGCATAAATATGACCAGTTTTTATTAATTAATCCTGTCGAAAAATGAAAAACTCTAAATATCTTTAGAAATGACCGTTTTCTTAGTATAAGTAGTGGTGTATTGGGGGTTCTATGCCAATTTATATTATTGGACATACACGTGACACCAATAATACTTGAGCTAGAGACGTGAGATTTGGAATGCATGTGCCTTGCACCTTTTCCTCCCAAATTCTACTATTTTTCGTTTGAACTATCTCAACAAAATAAATAATTGTGAATACAAAAATCAAAATGTAGTATTTTTTTATTTGAGATCTAGCGGCCAAATGGGTTGTCCTATCAAAAAACGCCACCAGTTGCTACGGATTTTAGACGAACTACAACTTTAGTCCTATGACATTTTGCCGTATTCCACCCCTTCCACCCTTAGATAGCGCTAGATTTTTTTAAATTTAAACTTTTTCATAGATTTGTTCGTGGTTTTTAATGGTTTGTCGCTCTAATATAGAACTTAGAGGCCTAATACTTATCACACAGTATTCCTACATTACAATTAGTACCAAACAACACTCACACGCTCAGATTAAATATCTTAAGCACACAAAAAAATCAAAGTCTTTGAGCGTTTGTAGATTTTATCGTGTTTTTCGGGTATCTTTTTTATGTTGCGCTCTGTCGAAGGTAAAATCTCTTAATTATGTCATATTTGTTTCAGAAGGCTTTTAGTTACCTATAGTCATAGCATTTCATGTTGTTAACGGTGGTCATATTCCTTATATGGTTCAAAAGACGCCTTATAAAGGCTACATTATACATCAGTTAAGGGTATTAATTTGTTACAAGCACTTAGGTAATACATGGAGGCTTAACATTTAACATAATAATTCTCCATGCCAAATAGTATTTAGCAACAGGCACATGACCAGATTTTATAGGTTAATCTCTTAAAAATAATCAAAGCCTTGGAATAGTAGAATTTAGATCTTAAATAGAATTGGACCAATTAACATTAAACTGTGACCTGGGGGCGAAGCCCCTCGCCCCCAGCGAGCGAAGTGAGTATATATATATATATTATATATATACCCCCGTCGCAGCAAACCTGCGTACTCAGCAAATTTCCTGTACATGAATATATTTCTTACTACCACATAAAGCCACTTACCAAGTTTCATAAAAATACTTAAATAAATAACTGATACATAGCATTTTATTTATTCTCCATAAGAATAACATTTGGGCTGAGAACGCAGGTTTGCTGCAACAAGGACGATAAAAATATGTTGTTTTTTTAAATTATCAATATAACTCAACCCGGTGAAGCTACATACCAAGTTTTAATGATTTATGTTCATAATTAAGGGAGATATAAAGCTTTACGTATTCTCCATAAGAATAACATTAGGGATGAGTATGCAGGTTTGCTGCTAAGAGGATAATCAATAAAAAAACAATTTGTTATGCAAATATCAATATACCAGTACTAGGTGAAGCCACATACCAAGTTTCATTAATATACTTCATAAATAATCGAGGTATCAAATTTTATTTATTCTCCATAAGGATAACATTGGACAACGTACTGTGTTTAGCACTCTGAATATCTCGGCAAGTTGGATGTAAAATCACAATTTAAACACTAAAATGATTGTTTTGTAGAGCTAAACCGATTGGTAAAAGCAAATGTGAAGTTTACATTGAAATGAACTGAGGAAAAGCCAAAAACCTTTTTCCCATAAGATTAACATGGGAGATTTTATGAGCAGGTTTTTTTGGATTCTCTCCGCTACCACTTAACCTAGGTTAATAATTCAAAATACTTTATTATTTGTTTTTCTAAGCTCTATACCATGGTCAAAACCAAAATTAAGTTTTTTAAAAATTGTAGGGTAAAAAATGCAAAAAAACTGATTTTTGGAAAATTTAAAATCCCCATAAACCCCCCTTCCCGTGGTCCGATTTTTCTGGTTTTCGAACCTGAAGTCATGAATGTCACTTTACACATATGAGCCAAATTTCATCGAAATCGGATGTTTTTTACTCAAGTTATCGCATTCACGGACACATATATAGATATATATATATACATATATATAAATTTGAACGAATAGTGTTTTTGGCATCTGGGGACCTCAAAACAAAAATGTATCATGGTCCCGGGCTTAAGTCTTACCATGAGACCTACGGTAATAGCTTCTTCCCTATAGGGGAAATTCGCTAATATATAGATATATAGATACATATATATAAATTTGAACGAATAGTGTTTGTCATCTGGGGACCTAAAAAAAATAATTTGTCATGGTCTCGGGCTTAAATCTTACCATGAGATCTACGGTAATAGCTTCTTCCCTATAGGGGAAATTCGCTAAAACAGATGTTTCCGAAACATTGATGTTTTGAGTTCGACTTTTCTTCACTATCGATTATGGCAGGACGATACATCAATGTATCGGAACATCGATGTTCGTCGAACTTTTGCCATCCCTACAGCCGTCCCCACGGTAGCCGCAGCGATAATGACTACCGTTGTATTTTGACATTGTAATTTGTCACAGAGATAACTTAGTTATAATTAATATATTATTACGATTTCCAAATTAATTTAATTAATATTAAATTTTAAAATATAATTTTGCAAAGCCCTAAAATAACTTAAAGGGGGCATTTCTAACTGCCTCTCAAATAATACTAATGTATTAAGTTATATGAGGCAGTGAGAAATGCCCCCTTTAAGTTATTTTAGGGCTTAGATAAAATCAAGTTAGTTTGGGCCTATCCAATAATCGAGTTTTTAAAGTGTGGGATCATAAAAATATAACACTCCTCTAATGTTTTTGGAGACTTTTTAAGTAGGCCTATTTAAGTTAATAGTTAATTAGCAGTAAACCCAAAATCGATGAGCAATGGCACTTCTAGTGAAAATCTTTAGCATCAGTTAGCTTAAGTTATCAACATGGCCAATAATCCACGTTCCAGTAGGCCAAGACGATAAATAATTATTTTTTTTTTTATTCGTAGACTTGTTAAGTTATAATATTTTGCATTTATACATAGGTTTGTAAGATTTTTGTTTATTTTGAACAGCTTACTATCCTCAAATGGTCATGTATATCGTGTTGTAGTAGGGTAATGAATGGAATTATATTATTTACATAAATCTATATTTGATTTGTTTAAATATGTAATAGGGATTGAGATAATGTTAGTTTTGATGAATATTGGCTCGCATCGTGTTTTTAAGGGCACTCCATAGACGCCCAATTCTAAATGTATGAAAATAGAATTTTGTTTAGAATATTTTGCATGACCGCCATCATAATAATTTAGGATGGAATATGTGTTAAATCCTCTTAACTTACTTAATTCTCAATTCCAGGGTCTATATTGTCAAATGTAATGTCATCTTGTCCTATCCTAATGACAGCCTATTTGATGCATTCATCATATTCATAAATAGGGAAAACTATTGAATCATATGACGGGGGGAGCCCTAAATTATTTCAGAGTAAAAGCTGTTTTTGAAAACCTATATATAACTTTGAAAACAAAAAGTACCCCCGTCGCAGCAAACCTGCATACTCAGCGAATTTCCAATGAATATATAACATATTTAAACACTTAACAGTATTCATAAGAAATGTCTTCACAAACAAGCGATATTTAAACTATTAATTATTCTCCATAAGAATAACATTGGGGATGAGTATGCAGGTTTGCTGCAACAAGGAACACAAACAAAATAATGGGTTTTTATGCAAATATCAATAGAACTCATCTTAGTGAAGTCACATACCAAGTTTCATCCATATACATTCATAAATAAGCGATATATAACATTTTAATTATTTTCCATAAGAATTACATGAGGACCAAATACCTAGGTTTGCTGCAGCGGGAACCATAGGTGAAAAATTGTTTTTTTTTTTGTAAAAACAACAATAAACCACAACCAGATGAAGCCATATACAAAATTTCGTCAGTTTATGTCTATAAATAAGCGAGATATGCAATTTTTCTTTTTCTCCATAAGAATAACATTAACTTAGACAATGTACTGTGTTTAGCACTTTCAATATCTCAGTAACCAATTGACGTAGAGCAATGATCAAAATACCAAATTGTTTGTTTTTTTATGCTGAATCCAATGGAAAAAATTAAAATATGATTTAAATAAAAATCACATGTGAAAACCCAAAAAAAACATGTTTGGGGTATAAAACCCCCCTTCGGATGGTGCGATTCGTCTGGTTGCGATTCGTCTGGTTTTCGACCTCGTTCAAATAAATGGTACTTTACACATTTGTACAAAATTTCGTTAAGATCGGACCTTTTTGACGAGAGTTATCATGCTTACGGACACACATATATATAGGCTACATATATATATATATATATAAATACACACAAATTTGAACGAATGGTATTTTTGGCATCTGGGGACCTCAAAATGAAAAGTTATCATGGTCTCGGGCTTAACCCGAGTGCCGTCGCGTCTCGCTCCGAGATGCGCCGTAATAGTATCTTGAGTGCCGAGCGTCTCATAGCGAGACGGCCGTACTTGTGCGAGAATTGCCACCGTCTCGTATCGAGACGGTCACGAAATAATTTCTTATAGTAATACAATTCGTCGAAACTGGCTGCAAATTGCACCAAAAGCGACAGAGAGAAGTGGGCAACCATTTAAGCCGCTTACTCTATGCTGTGGACATCGTTAACCAATCGGAAATGATCACACGACGACCAATAACAGATGACGTCAGTCACCTGATTCGCCTGCCATTTCGAGTTTGTTTACATGTTACAAAGTGAGTCCGGTGAGTGTTTACTGGTGTTGTGGATTGTTGGTTATTGTACAAAAAGTTGTGTCTTTGTTCAATACATGTAATTATGAATGACAGTGACATTAGAAACGTATTAGAAAACGCAAGTTTGATAATTTCAGGTGTTAGTTTTAATTAATCTGTTGGTCAACCTAATGCCTCTTTAGGACAAGAAGAAGGCCTAGGCCTAAATGTATCTAATTATCTATCTAGTTAGTGTAAAGGCCTATATTAAATGTGTTAGGACCTATATTAGTGAAAATAGTGTTGTAAATAGTGTGAAAAACTATTGAAAGTGTTTTATGAAATCAAACTTCGATAAACATAGACTTATTGGACAAGGACGACAAACTTATTTTTGGAAAGGTAAAATTTTACATTTTTTTGTAATAGGCCTATTTATATTTGTAGTACATATTACAGTTAGTATCCAACTAATCATTTTATCATTATGAGTACCGGTAGCTTGGTTGCTAGGTAGTAGTAACAATGGCCTAAAAATCAATTTGGTTGATTTATATTTATATTTTTTTTCTTAGTAACTGTAAAGGACAAATGAATGTTTTATATATGATTTCTACTCAGTTTTTAATTACCTTTAACATAAAACTACAGTTAACATCAACAAGTTAATTTTAAATAATGTTATCTTTATTCAAACTATTTTTTAGCGAATTTCCCCTATAGGGAAGAAGCTATTACCGTAGGTCTCATGGTAAGACTTAAGCCCCAGACCATGATAACTTTTTGTTTTGAGGTCCCCAGATGCCAAAAACACTATTCGTTCAAATTTATATATATGTATATATATATATATCTACATATGTGTCCGTAAATGCGATAACTTGAGTAAAAAACTTCCGATTTCGATGAAATTTGGCTCAAATGTGTAAAATGACATTCATGACTTTAAGTTCGAAAACCAGAAAAATCGGACCAAGGGAAGGGGGGTTTATGGGGTTTTTAAATTGTCCAAAAATCAGTTTTTTGCACTTTTCACCCTAAAATTTTTAAAAAACATAATTTTGGTTTTGACCATGTTATAGAGCTTAAAAAACAAATAATATAGTATTTTGAAATATTAACTTAGGTTAAGTGGTTACGGAGAAAATCCAAAAAACCTACTCATAAAATCTCCCATGTTAATCTTATGGGAAAACAGTTTTTGGCATTTCTTCAGTTTATTTTAATGTAAACTTCACATTTGCTTTTACCAATCTGTTTAGTTCCACAAAACAATCATTTTGGTGTTTAAATTTTGGTTCTACGCCCAACCATTGCAGAGATATTCAAAGTGCTACACACAGTACGTTGTCGAATGTCCTTATGGAGAATAAATAAAATTTGATATCTTGATTATTTATTAATGTATGTTGATGAAACTTGGTATGTGGCTTCACGTAGTACTGGTAAATTGATATTTGCACAACAAATTGAGTTTTTAGTGATTATTCCCTTAGCAGCAAACCTGCGTACTCAGCCCCCATGTTATTCTTATGGAGAATAAGTCAAATGTATTGACTCCCTTAATTATGAACATAAATTAATAAAACTTGGTATATAGCTTCACTTTATTGAGTTTATATTGATAATTGCATAAAAACCCATTTTTTTTGTTCCTTGTTGCAGCAACCCTGCTTACGCAGCCCTCATGTTATTCTTCTGGAGAATCACTAAAATGTTATATAGCGCTTATTTATGATTGAATATTGATGAAACTTGGTATGTGGCTTCGCCTAGTTAAATTCTATTTATATTTGCATAAAAACCAATTGTTTATATTCCTTATTTCAGCAAACCTACGTACCCATTACCAATGTTATTCTTATGTAGGATAATTAAAATCGCTTATATGTGAATATATTTTAATGAAACTTCGTATGCGGCTTTAGGTGGTATTAAGACATATATTATGCATTGGAAATTCGCTGAGTATGCAGGTTTGCTGTGACAGGGGTATTTTTATTTACTAAATGTCTATATATATGTATTTTATGATGCGGAGTTTATTACTCTACAATACAAATACCCCCATCGCAGCAAACCTGCGTACTCAGCGAATTTCCAGTGCATAATATATGTCTTAATACCATATAAAGCCGCATAACAAGTTTCATAAAAATATATTCATATATAAGCGATATATACAATTTTAATTATTCTCTATAAGAATAGCATTGGTGATGAGTACATAGGTTTGCTGAAACAAGGAACACAAACAATTGGTTTTTATGCAAATATAAATATAATTTAACTAGATGAAGCCACATACCAAGTTTAATCAATATTCAATCATAAGTAAGCACTATATAACATTTTAATTATTCTCCATAAGAATAACATGGGAGATGAGTAAGCAGGTTTGCTGCAACAAGGAACTAAAAAAATGGGTTTTTATGCAAATATAACTCAACAAGGTGAAGCCACATACTAAGTTTTATTAATTTATGTTCATAATTAAGGGAGTCATTACATTTCACTTATTCTCCATAAGAATATCATGGGGGCTGAGTACGCAGGTTCGCTGCTACGGGGATAATCAACAAAAAATCAATTTTTTGTGCAAATATCAATATACCAGTACTACGTGACCCCACGTGCCAAGTTTCATCAATATACATTCATTAATAATGAAGATATCAAATTTTATTTATTCTCCATAAGGATAACATTGGACAACGTACTGTGTTTAGCACTTTGAATATCTCTGCAACGGTTGGACGTAGAATCACAATTTAAACACCAAAATGATTGTTTTGTGGAGCTGAGTTGATTGGTAAAAGCAAATGTGAAGTTTACATTAAAATTAACTTAGGAAAAGCCCAAAACCTTTTTCCCATAAGATTAACATAGGAGATTTTATGAGCAGGTTTTTTTGGATTTTCTCCGCAACCACTTAACCTAGGTTAATGATTCAAAATACTAAATATTTGTTTTTTAAGCTTTATAAAATGGCTATAACCAAAAATGAATGTTTTTAACATTTTGGGGTCAAATTTACAAAAAACCGATTTTTGGAAAATTGTAAACCCCCATAAAACCCCCTTCCCATAGTGCGATCGATCTGGTTTTCGAATTTAAAGTTATAAATGTTACTCTCCACATTTGAGCCAAATTTCATCAAAATCGGTTGTTTCTTTCAAAAGTTATCGCGGTAACGGACACACATAATGTATATATATATTTATATATATATACATATATATAAATTTGAACTAATAGTGTTTTTGGCATCTGGGGACCTCAAAACGAAAAGTTATCATGGTCTCGGGCTTAAGTCTTACCATGCCACCTACGGTAATAGCTTCTTCCCTATAGGGGAAATTCGCTAAAATTGTTCGTTAAAATAATCACTATATCAACTGTAATAGTTAACAGTATAAGTTAATTCTGCTTATATTCCGTTAGGCTTTCTATTATATATTATTTTGCTCGACATTTTATAAACTTGAGGAAAATAACAGCTTTTTCATTCATTTATTGTTATATGTGGTTTAATACCATTTCAAAACAGACTGCGTAAAAATAAACACATCTGCACTTATTAGGGAATTTCCTATGGAAAGTGTCATTCATTTATTGTTATATGTGGTTTAATACCATTTCAAAACAGACTGCGTAAAAATAAACACATCTGCACTTATTAGGGAATTTCCTATGGAAAGTGAACAATTAGCATGACCCGCATAGTGAAACATAAGCCCAGGACCACCATAGAAGTTTCTAACATGACCCAGTAGACATGTTTTGGGGGGTCATTCAAAATGATATATATATATATATATATATATATATATATATATATATATATGTGTGTGTGTATGCACTCTAGCTGTCACATTTTTTCCGTTTTACTTCAAATTTGGTAGGAACGTTCTTTTCTATAATCAGTTGGAAAAGTTTGTTGGGCAAAACAATCGGAAAACTCTACCCCTTTTTGGGGGATTATTCTTTCAAATTTCGAGTTTTTGGGCCCAAAAAGGGTCACAAAAGCCCCAGACATAAAAAAAATACACGTATTAAGATGGGAATTAGTGAAGCGAAAGTTTTAAGCCCTCTCTCATCATTCTAGCATAAATATTAACTGAGTTACTAAAGAAAATGTATTTTGGCTAAACAGAGTATGTTGCCTTATAGGGTTTTAACATTAGAAAAGCATGTTATTCATTTGTTGGTGTATTTGAATCTTCCCCAGCAACCTCATGCCTACTTTCAAGCCTGACTGGACCTTCTCCTAACCATATAATTCGCAAAATTGTATTCCTAGCATTGCAGATAAATGAAACTAGGAGCATCGGAACAACCAAAAAATAAATGTTTTCAGATTTCAATAAAATTGGAATAAATTAATGTTTTTACAATGGTTTTGAGTTTTAAAAGTTTTGTATGTGGAAATTCACTTCCTTCACATAAGCGTGCTGCGTGCGAACTTGTTTCATGCTATTATAACTTAAATTACGTGATTCATACATATTATGTGGACCGGGTGGACCCAGCGGAAATAAAAAATGGGTATTTACCCCAAGCCCCGGAAGCCCCCAAAACGTGGGTATTTATGATTTTTATAACATTTATGGAATTTTTACTAGGTACATTGAAATTCCCATGCTGTGAAGACTATAAAATGATCATGAAAACTGTTTTGCATAGTATACCATGGTTACCACACACATTAAAATTTTGAACAAGATCAACATAAATACCCAGGAAGATTGGGTGTTGACTACTTTGATCATATGATTTTTTGGGAGTGTTTAATAAATTTAAAATGTTGGAAGAAAATAAATGAAATTTGATTACATCATGATTTTGTTCTGTAATGGTCCAATTATAACATTGAATTTTTTAAAATTTGTATTGAATGTCGCTTAATCTTCATAGTTTGGCAGTGGTGTGGTTTATAAGCTTGATAGGTATTTCAAACAAATTTCCATGTTATTATTAGTAAATTAATTAATAAATGTAATCAATAAAATATCCTCAATGTTTTACATTGATAATAACAAGGGTAGTTAGTAAGGGTAGATATCAATTACATTGGTGTTTTTATATAAAATATCACAAATACCTATCCAAAATACCCGGGTATTCGACATCACTATTCGTACATACAATTTTCTATAGGCAAAACAAGTTTTTTAGTGCAAACATCAAAAGACCACGTTATGAAGCAATATACCAAGTTTCATCAGGATAAGTTGATAAATAAGCGAGATATACAATTTTTCTTACTCTCCATAAGAATAACATTGGACAACATACTGTCTTTAGCACTTTCAATATCTCTGTAACCATTTGACGTAGAGCAATGGATCAAACCAAACTGAAATCACCAAACTGTGCGTCTTTTTAAGCTGATTCCTATGGAAAAAATAAAACTTAACTCTATTTCAAAAATTGTATGTAAAACTAAAAAAACCATTTTAGGGGTACAAAACCCCCACAAAATACCCCTTCGGGTAAGTCGATCTGTCTGGTTTTCGAACTTAAAGTCATAAATGCTGCTTTACACGTTTATACCAAATTTCGTAAAAATCGGATTATTTTGAATTTTACAAAAGTTATCGTACTCACGGACATTTAACTTATATAGGTATACAGTTTTGAAAGAATGGTGTTTTTGGCATCTGGGAACCTCAAAACGAAAAGTTATCATAGTCCCGGGCCTACTGTCGGATTCAAAATTATGGATACTCGAGTTTGACTTGCCACCAAAAATTAACCGATTGAGCTACAACAACGGCGGTTACATCAAAATTGTCCTTGTCTTATTCTTCGTGTTTCGATGTAAATAAAAGTTTTAAATTTTGATTCTAACTAATTTTTATTGTGGGTAGAATCTAAAAAGTACACGTTTTTAGCCGTTTTTCTAAGCAACTACGGACTTAAAAATTCATATTTCCGAAACGGGTCAAGTTATCGATTTCAAATTTTGATTCGTCATAGATAGACATGTTTTTAGTTTATTTGTATAATTTTAGATTTTTAAACCTAATTTTGTGAAAGCTGTTATCCATTTTGTAAAGTGATGTTTTCTCAGCACTCAAAAGAGCTAAAAACTTGTTTAATGGCTTGTTATGAAGCTCGTGATTTTTATAGTCTAATTTTGAAAGTACTTAAACCAAATATACTTTGAAACGGTTTATTCAGGGTGATTATTAAGTAATAAATCAGTACGCGAACGAGGCTGGCTACCGCTGCGGCGTGTTGAAAAGAACGGAGTGCGACGTTGCCACGATAAGCGAGTTGGCGGGCGCTCCGCACTCTGAGGCTTTTGACCTCTGATGGACGGGAAGAATTATAAAATTAAAATTGTTTATGAATTTATAATGGGAATGTGTCGGAAGATCAATGTTAGCTTTCTCCTGAGTCATTTGGTGAGCGTTTTAGCTTGTGTTCACATCGAGCCACGAGATGCCTCCCAGAGAACATTTTAATGAGCAGGAAGTGCGAATGATTTTAAGTGCTATTTGTTTTTTCAAGAGTGAAGGGGAGAAGCTGGGCGACAAGAGGTGACAACGGTGATAGGAAATGGTGAAATGTAAATCAAAAAAGATAACACTTTTATGACAAACACTTTACAAACTGGTTGCAGATTGCGGAGCGCTCGCCAACTCGCTTATCGCGGCAACGTCGCACTCCGTTCTTTTCAACACGCCGCAGCGGTACCCAGCCTCGTGCACGCACTGATTTATTACTTAATAATCACTCTGAATAAACCGTTTCGAAGTAAATTTGGTTTAAGTACTTTCAAAATTAGACTATAAAAATCACGAGCTTCATAACAAGCCATTAAACAAGTTTTTAGCTCTTTTGAGTGCTGAGAAAACATCACTTTACGAAATGGATAACAGCTTTAATAAAATTAGGTTTAAAAATCTAAAATTAAATAAATAGACTAAAAATATGTCTATCTGTGACGTATCAAAATTTTAAATCGATAAGTTGATCCGTTTCGAAAATATGAATTTTTAAAGTCCGTAGTAGCTAGAAAAACAGCAAAAATCGTGTACTTTTTAGATTCTTACCTACAATAAAAATTAGTTACAATCAAAATTTAAAATTGTTGTTTACCGAAACACGAAGAATAAGACAAGGACAATTTCATTGTAACCGCCGTTGTTGTAGCTCAATCGGTTAATTTTTGGTGGCAAGTCAAACTCGAGTATCCATAATTTTGAATTCAACAGTAGGTCTTACCATGCCGTCTACGGTAATAGCTTCTTCCCTATACAGGAAATTTGCTAAAAACGTAACGACTATTTTAATTAGAATGGTTTATCAGTGCAAAGCGTTACCTGCACCCGACTCGTCAAACATCGTAAAACACAGTCTAATACAAAATACTAGAACTGGGGTAAATTTTGTCTTATCAAGTTGCGGTTGGTACCACTGGACAGCAAAAGAGTTGGGCTTTATTTTAGTATTGATTTTTTTATAGATATATTGATGGCAAAGAACTTATGATTTTTATAAAACAGCTGGTTATGCCAAAATTATCATTTTTCTGTTCCTTGTTGCAGCAAACCTGCTTTCTCAGCCCCCATGTTATTCTTATAGAGAATAACTAAAATGTTGTAAGTTATAGCGCTTATTTATGATTGAATATTGATGAAACTTAGTATAAGTTATGGCTTCGCCTAGTTAAATTCTACTTATATTTGCATAAAAACCAATTGTTTCTGTTCCTTGTTTCAGCAAACCTAAGTACTCATTACCAATGTTGTTCTTATGGAGAATAATTAAAATCGCTTATAAGCCTATTTGAATATATATTTTTATGAAACTTGGTTTGCGGCTCTATATGGTATTAAGACATATATTATGCATTGGAAATTCGCTGAGTTCGCAGGTTTGCTGTGACGGGGGTATTTTTTTGTCATAACCTAACTTCGCAGAGTGCTAAATGGGAAATTTCACCTGAAACGGGATTTTTTTTCACTAAACAGTATTTTTCCCCCCATAAATGGGAATCCCGCTGTACAGCGCTCTGCGGAGTTAGGTTAGGTTAAGAAATTTACATAACTATTTATCTGATTTGTATTCAAGCAATTTTGTATTTATGTTAACCCCGCAGGGCTCTGTATAGTGTATAGTCTTAAGCGGGATTCCCGGCTAAGGGGAAATTTCTCTCTTGGATAGGTTAGGTTATCATAGATAAATACAAATTTGCTGTATCAGGTAAATAATTTATGTATATATTTATCATAACCTAACCTGACTTAACTCCGCAGAGCGCTGTGTAGTAGAATTACCATTTTTGGGAAAAACTTCCTGTTTTTGTTAAAAATTTCTTATCAATAAATTTAACCTAGTTTGAAGAAATTTCTAAACCAATTAACTTACCCCAAAATCCCAACGCGCCCCCTAGATTGTGTGTTCCCCTAGATTGATTGGATTTAACACGTTGTTGACAATAGCTTGCTTAACACTTATTCAATTGCAAAACAGGTTTCATATTAGTTTCAGGACAGAATTCCGTACAATTTGAGTACCCACAACCTATATAATATTTAAAAAAAATTGTCAACGATTTTCCCGCTCAAACATTAATCGGATTTAAAAAATATTTACATAATCGTGTTCAGAATGGAATTCCGCACCTCTTGGGAACCCACAACCTAATATTTGTAACGAAATATCTTTCAGCCGCTTTCCCGACGTTTCGCAATAAATGAGTACCATTTTAGAAACAAGGATATTATTTTAAACATTAAAAAAAATTGTAAAAATCATTGGTATCTGGAGGTCGATATAATTACCATTTTATGCACCTGCAGTTAATATTTAAATTTAAGGACATTGTTTTAATCACTAGTTGTTTGACTGAGTTATTATTACAAATCACAAATTTAATTAATTAAACATATTAATCTATTACAAAATTAAACAACAGCTCGTCAAAAAATCTACTTCATCTTCTAGGTAGAAAGGTGTTGTTATTAGCAGCGAAAGTGGCTGAAATAATTACTCTGAGGATAATATTCTACATTTCTCCCCTCCACGCTCAAATTTGGGGTCATTCCCCCCCCCAGATAGAGCTCGTGCCCAGTTCTGGTCAAACGAAAAGTTGGCAACCCTAGTAGAGCAACATTCCTCGTGGTTTAACGGCAGGGGTAGCGCTTGCTAGATGAAGTTTTGTTAATGTGATGGTGCTGCTTCCTTTGTAGGCCTAGCTACTTAGAATTCAATAGGTGACAAAAAAACTTGTGGTTTTTTAAATAAGGATTGCTGAAACCTATAACAGCATTCAGCTGGGAACATGATCAACTGTCATGAATCCAAACAAAATATAGCTTACATGTTAGATTGTGAGGAAACTTGGAACTTGGTAGCAACATTAAAATGCCATTAGCCAGGATGAACCCCAAGCCCAACTAAACCAAGACTATGATATGGATTTACAGTATCAGAAGTGATTAAAAAGCAAGACATTATAACATTTACAAACAAGTGTTGTATATAATAACATATCTTCTCCAACAGAAACGCTTTAATTTCTACCAAAATGATGCCACGTGATGGTACGACCTCAATCATGAAAGATTTTATTCCAAATTGAAGTATAAGATCAATCAAATTTACCAATTTTGTATGATAACTGCCTTTAAACAAAAGTATAACAACCTCACGACTGTAGAATCTCGTTAATATTATAATCGTTTAGTAAAGAAATTAATCCAGCAATGACTTACCGTTAACTCCTAGACGAGCAAGAAGAGAACGAGGATGATTTCCGGTACAAGAACAGTTTTATACTGCCACAATCAAGTGAAACAACATAAGCGCATGATAAGTTTAAGTTTCAAAGAAAGTGCAGAAATGGTTATACATATAAAAGGATTACACTACTTGTAAACGCAGCTGAAAGTTAATTGTGGGCGGGTTTCAATTTGATCAACAGTATTATTTTTAATACGAAATAAAAATCGTTTAAACAACTCACAATTGGAAACTAAGAGGATTACGGACAATTTGTAAATGCAACGAGATGTAAATTAAATTGAGGCAGGGTTTGAATTTCATCAACGATACTATTTCTAATAAGAAATAAATACCCCCGTCACAGCAAACTGCATATTCAGCGAATTTCCAGTGCATGCATATGTTTCTTGATACCAGATAAAGCCACTCACCAAGTTTTATAAAAATATATGAATAAATAAGTGGTATATAGCATTTTATTTATTCTCCAAATAAATAACATTAGGGCTGAGTACGCAGGTTTGCTGCAACGATAAATATAAAATACCCCCGTCGCAGCAAACCTGCAAACTCAGCGAATTTCCAATGAATATATAACATAAAACATTAAAACACTTAACAGGATTCATAAGAAATGTATTCACAAACAAGCGATATTTAAAATATTAATTATTCTCCATAAGAATAACATTGGGGATGAGTACGCAGGTTTGCTGCAACAAGGCACACAAAATAATGGGTTTTTATACAAATATCAATAGAACTCATCTTAGTGAAGTCACATACCAAGTTTCATCCATATACATTCATAAATAAGCGATATATAACATTTTAAGTATTTTCCATAAGAATAACATGGGGACCAAGTACCTAGGTTTGCTGCTACAGGAACCATAGGCGAAAAATTGTTTTTTTGTGCAAACAACAACAAACCACAACCAGATCAAGCCATATACCAAATTTCGCCAGTTTATGTTCATAAATAAGCGAGATATACAATTTTTCTTTTTCTCCATAAGAATAACATTAGACAACGTACTGTGTTTAGCACTTTCAATATCTCAGTAACCAATTGACGTAGAGCAACGATCAATATACCAAATTGTTTGTTTTTTTTATGCTGAATTCAATGGTGAAAATTAAAATTTGATTTTAATAAAAATTACATGTGTAAACCCCAAAAAACCCATTTTTGGGGTACAAAACCCCCCCAAAACCCCCCTTCGGATGGTGCGATTTGTCTGGTTTTCGAACTCGTTCAAATAAATGGTACTTTACACGTTTGTACCAAATTTCATTAAGATCGGACCTCTTTTACGAGAGTTATCGTGCTTACGGACACACACACACATATATATATATATATATATATATATACATATATATATATACATATATAAACATTTGAACGAATGGTGTTTTTGGTATCTGGGGACCTCAAAATGAAAAGTTATCATGGTCTCGGGCTTAAGTCTTACCATGAGACCTACGGTAATAGCTTCTTCCCTATAGGGGAAATTCGCTAAAATACGTTTTCAAGCAATTATCAATATAACTCAACTAGGAATACGCTCATTCTTTACGTATGAGGATAATCGGACCTTTAGTAATCCCAAAGTTTAATATATTGAGTAGAAATTACGTGAAACCTACCACACAGCACACAACATATCCCCATTTATGCCATGTCCCCAGGATATCCCATTTGTGTCCCACACATCCCATTGCTATCCCAGGATAAGCAGGACATCCCTAGGATATCCTGCTATGTCCCGGGATAATTGTGGTTGTCCCAGGGATGTACACGATATCCCGGGATAATGTGCATATCTTGGGGACATCCCGCGGACATTCTCTATATACCAGACCAATTATAGTATAATTAATTGCAAATTTGAGTATAATTAATTGCATGTTTCATTTACAGTTTTAATATTTAAACCAAATTTAATAATAAGGATAATGATGAGATATCAAAAATAACACATGAATAAAGGAAGTATAAATTTTCAGTTATTTATCGATAAAATATGCATAGAATTCTGACAACTTATAAATACCCCCGAAGCAGCAAACCTGCGTACTCAGCGAATTTCCAATGCATATATATGTATCTTAATACTACATAAATCCATAGACCAAGTTTGATCAACATACTTTCATAAATAAACGATTTATGACATTTTATTATTCTCTATAAGAATAACATGGCGGCTGAGTATGCAGGTTTGCTGAAGCAAGGAAGACAAAAAATGAGGTTTCATACAAACATCAATATAACTCAAGTAGGTAAAGCTACATACCAAGTTTTATTAATTTATGTTCATATTAAGGGAGATAATAGGTTAATTATTCTCCATAAGAATAACATGGGGCTGAGTACGCAGGTTTTCTGCTACGGGAACTATCGGCCAAAAAACGTTTTTTAGTGCAAATATTAATAGACCACAACGATATGAAGCAATATACCAAGTTTCATCAGGAAAAGATGATGAATAAGTGAGATATACAATTTTTTTATTCTCCTTAAGAATAACATTGGACAACGTACTGTGTTTAGCACTTTCAATATCTCTGTAACCATTTGACGTAGAGGAATGATCAACATACCAAATTGTGTGTTTTTTAAGCTGAATCCAATGGTAATAAACGGTATCAGGAAACTGACACATACTTTCTCCCTTTTAGCCCAACTTTAACGAATAAATTGCTTTTTATTTACTAAATATAGAATACAAAGCACGGTCGAATGTACAGAAAATCTTGTAAACAAGTTGTTTTAAAAAACATCCACCCAAATCCCTGCTTTGGAGGCACTACAGAATCCATTGATACACTCGTGGTTTTAAGAGGGGAAATGCCCCCTATTCCCCCCCAGGGTTATTAAGGGACAACATATTTCGAATTTCCTCTGTTGGTCAATGCTAAATTGACAAGCATATCAAGTTTGAATGAAATTTATCAGTAAATAAGAGAGAAATAATAATTTTTGTATTCCCCATAAGAATAACATTGGACAACGTACTGCGTTTACCGCAAAATGAAAATTTCAATTTTCTCCGAAACCAGCAATCGTAGAATAGTAATTCAAAATACTAAATTATTTAGTTTTTAGAGCTCTTTTTAGTGGTGAATAGTAATATTTTTTTATATTTATGTCTTTTTATGAAAAATCCAAAAAACTGAATTTTTTATGTTTTAAGTCTTGTAATTTCTGAACCCGCATTTTTACAGAAATGCGGGTGGTGCCATTTTGTTGGAGGACTAAAGTTCTACAAACGACTAAAGTTTAATCAAAATCGTTAGAGCCGTTTTTGAGAAATTTGGATTTTTCATGTTTTTTGGCGGTTTTGGGGGGATAATTACCCTTAAAAATCAAAAATTCCAAAAAATGAAAAAAACGCCTGGAGATATCGTGGATTAGTACCTACATACCAAATTTCATAAAAATCGGCCTATTGGTTAGGGCTCTAGCTCTGTACACATCCACACAGACACACACACACACACACACACACACACACGGACACACACACACACACACAGACAGACATCACGTAAAAACCACTTTTTTGGGTTCAGGGAGCACCAAAACGAATATTTCCACTAACAACTCAAATTCGAAAATTTTTACGAAAACAATACTTTCTCCATATACTATGTATAGAGGGAGAAAGTAAAAGCAAATATTTGACTTTTTCAAAAATTATATGTAAAAATTCAAAAAAAAAAACATTTTTGGGGTACAAAACCCCCCAAAATACCCTTTCGGATGGAGCGATATGGCTGGTTTTCAAACTTAAAGTCATAAATACTGCTTTACACGTTTATACCAAATTTCATCAAAATCGGATCATTTTTACGAGAGTTATCGTGCTCACGGACATGTATATATATATATATATATATATATATATATATATATATATATATATATATACAGTTTTGAACGAATGGTATTTTTGGGGTCTGGGGACCTCAAAACGAAAAGTTATCATGGTCCCGGGCCTAGGTCTTACAATGCCGACTACGGTAATAGCTTCTTCTCTATAGGGGAAATTCGCTAAAAGAGAAAATACAAATTGCATTCCTTTTTACCGGTACACCAGTAAAATTAATGGCCAATTCCATCTCCCATAATCCCCTTTAGAGAAAAGAGGAAAAAATCCGGCGTGGCGCTTGCATCCCAACTGGAACCTCTGTGTATCTAGAGACGCAGACAACAGACTGACAGACGAGATTTGCATTGTAGTAACGGTCAATCGGTCGATTTGTGTTTGGCTTGGTAAATTATATTAATACTAGTAGCCTGTCGCGGCTTCGCTCGCGATCACAACATGATATTATACTGACATTCCCGTATAAATATTGTGCTACCGTTCCTAAGCCAACATGGCCTGCTGATTAACTGTGTTTACTCTACCCAGCTGATTGCTTAAAACTTTATAGTTATTTCCCAATGTTAAGCTTATGGGAAAAAACTCAATTTCAAGGGGCCTCACTCAGACATTATTTCTCTATATAAAAGGTTTCCTGCACAAATTCACGTTAGGCTCTTTCCAATGACACCTTAAACATGAAAATCACTTCAGTAGTTTAGGAGGAGTGATTGTCACAAAAAAACCTGCTTGCCTATTAAATAAGTAATAGATCAGTTACTTTATACTTACCAAAAGTTTTAGGTTTTGCAGGTTTGAATTGAGAAATACCCCCGTCGCAGCAAACCTGCGTACTCAGCGAATTTCCAATGCATATATATTTGACTCACTACTACATAGAGCTATTTACCAAGTTTCACAAAAATACATCCATAAATAAGTGATATATAGCATTTTATTTATTCTCCATAAGAATAACATTACGGTTGAGAACGCAGGTTTGCTGCAACGAGGAAGATAAGTAATGTGTTTTTTTGCAATTATCAATACAACTGAACCAGGTGAAGCTACATACCAAGTTCTCTTAATGTAGGTTCATAATTAAGGGAGATATACAAATTTACTTATTCTCCATATGAATAACATGGGGGCCGAGTATGCAGGTTTGCTGCTACGGGGACTATCAACAAAAAAACTTGTTTTTGTGCTAATATCAATATACCACAACTAGTTGAAGCTACATACCAAGTTTCATCAATATACATTTATAAATAATCGAGATATAGAATTTTATTTATTCTCCATAAGGATAACATTGGACAACGTACTGTGTTTAGCACTTTGAATATCTCTGCAACGGTTGGACGTAGAACAACGATTAAAACACCAAAATGTTTGTTTTGTTGAGCTAAACACATTAATAAACAGAAATGTGAAGTTTTTAGTAAAACTATCTGAGAAAATCTAAAAACCTTTTTCCCGTAAGATTAACATGGGACACGTTTTTTTTAATTTTCTCCGCAACCACTTAACCTAGGTTAATGATTCAAAATACTAAATATTTGTTTTTTAAGCTTTATAAAATGGCTATAACCAAAAATGAATGTTTTTAACATTTTGGGGTCAAATTTACAAAAAACCGATTTTTGGAAAATTGTAAACCCCCATAAAACCCCCTTCCCATAGTGCGATCGATCTGGTTTTCGAATTTAAAGTTATAAATGTTACTCTCCACATTTGAGCCAAATTTCATCAAAATCGGTTGTTTCTTTCAAAAGTTATCGCGGTAACGGACACACATAATGTATATATATATTTATATATATATACATATATATAAATTTGAACTAATAGTGTTTTTGGCATCTGGGGACCTCAAAACGAAAAGTTATCATGGTCTCGGGCTTAAGTCTTACCATGCCACCTACGGTAATAGCTTCTTCCCTATAGGGGAAATTCGCTAAAATAACATTATCTTCATCCTACAGTTACTACAGCTGTTTTGTATACAGTACTGTTTCTTGGTAAGTAACATACTTTGTTAAAACAGAGTTACAGGTTAACCCTAGTTAATTTTTCTTCATAATTATCTAGGATGTTTTGGTTATGCAAATTAATATTACTGATTGTACAGAACTAACATATTTAAATTGTTCTGAATCACACTTTATTATAACAAGCAATGAAACACAATACCGGTGCTGAAAATGTAGACAATCTCTTATAACCATCTAGGTCTTCACAGTGTGTTGCAACAGTTCAATACAAAGTCCTAGATGTCAGGATCCTGTCATGAATATTTTTGGGAAAGCATAGTAATTATATCCTATTATTATTAAGGTATATCCTTGCTTTTTTCAGGAAAACGTTCTTGCTCGACCTGGTGATGGGGCTAAGGATTTTGTTGTTCATTCAATTCGCTTGCTAGTTCGGTACATTTCTGCTTTCAAATTGGATACGGCATTATTCATTAAGTATTTAGTAAGTCATTTAATTTAACATATCAGCTCCTGGAAACACTTGAGTTAGGCCTAAATCCTATATAAAATTATGTCAAATAAATGTTGTTCCAACCTTACAAGTTCATTACTTATTTACTCGTAAGATGACTGAATACTTTTTAGCTGCTTTAAAAGTGGTTTTCATAACAAAATTATAATTCCTATCCATATGTGTTGTATTATATTAACTCTGATAGTAACAGCCTTTTATACTTCACCAAAAGTTGCAGTAGGCTATAAGTTATCACGCACAGTTACCCTACCCGATGCGCACAGTTACTCAGCAGTTGGGGAACTGGACGCTTTTACATACTTTGACATATTAATTTCTGCAGGCTATAAATAATGGTTGAATCGATAAAATTGGAATCTTCCCCTAAGAAACTAGAATAAACGGGGAGGAGTTAGACATCTTCGTTTGAAGTTTAACTATAAAAATCTCTGAGTAAGAATAGATTTAGTTTAAGTGCGCCCAGTTCCCCCACTTTCACCTATAACTTACAGGGCCTTAGGTACGGTTAATAAAGTATAATATTTTTTTCTTAGTAATTATTTTTTAGAGCCTGTGAAAATTTTGAAGAGAATTTTGAAGAACACATTCAATTTTATCAATTAACTTAAGTTTTTTATCAATTAACACATTCAATTTTAACTTAAGTGTGATAAATCAACCCTTTATTTTAACCCTTCCAGGACCACAGACGGATATATAGTCTATGTTTTTATCTGTAGTGGGTCAAAAGACGGATATATCTGTAAGTGGTTTTTCGTGTTCAGGACTTTTAACAGATATATCCGACGTGTTTTATAAAACCAATATAACACATTTAACCTGACTTTTTTAGTAAAATACCGTTTTACAATAAGCAACATTAGTTAGGGAAACCTATAAAAATATTATGGCCTGTTATCGAGACTCCTTTTGTTGTATGGAATTTTACTGCGGTATGTTTGCAATGATGTAGACGACAAGCGGTGGGAGTAATGACCTTCAGCCAGTAGTTTTGGTCGGTCTGCCGTGTTGTACTGTTCAATGAGTTCTTTGCCAGCTAATGTGTGTTTGTAGTGCTGTTTATAATGGCAAAAAAAAAAACGGTATTCTTACCGTTCTTCCTTTCAATGAGAAGATGTTTGGTTCAGCGTTATATTTAAGACGTGAAAGTATTTTAGTGTCAATATATATTATTAAAAACTTACTGTTTTATTTGTAACTTTTTATACAACAATAGGCTAAATCTTATTTTTATTTTACAAAGCAATGATTCATAAATGCTGTTTTTACATTACAAAATGTATTTAAAATAATATATAAAAAGTCTATATAAAACATTGTTTTACTTAAACTTCCTTAAAAACAAAACAAGTTATTTTATGTTACTTGTTTCTAGATGTAGAACAGATATATCTGTCTTCTCTTACTTTCGTACAGGACCATTGACGGATATATCCGTCAAAAAATATCTGTTTTTTCTTCATAAAATGTTGCAACAAATTATTTTACAATTTTTATTCACACATTATGTATTTCCTACACACATTTGTACAAACAAATGTAAATCCAAATTTTGTATTTTCCTTAGTAAAAAAAAAAATAGTGACTATAGACATAAAAGTACTTGGTCCTGGAAGGGTTAAGAAACTATACTCTTGAAGCTTGATGTAAAGAAAAATCAGCTTTATCATGTAGTTTAGTTACTAACTTAATGAATGAATACAAGAAGCGTACGACTAGGTAAAATTATATAATCGTTTAAAACTGAATCTAAATTGCAATATGAACTTGAACTTACAGTGCCTGATGAATGGATGGGGTAAATTCAAAGTAAGCATATGATGTAACTATATGCTTTCAGGAAATTGTTAGGCCTAGTTTGTTAGCTAATTAATTATTTTAATTAGAATGTGTCTCTGTTCAGGAGCTGATTAGAATTAGTTTGCTGAGACCAAAGTAAAACATATTGGATTGATGGTTTAGCTCAGACCCTAAAGCAATCAACTCCTTATATGAAGAGAAATCCAGGTAAAATTATTAAACAAATATCTATATTAAAGAAGGTCGGTTAGAATACTATGATAAGGTTATTACAGTATTTTCTAGTGATAACAATAATCAGCTTAATACAAAGACTTTTTCCCATAAATAAATCCCATAGACAATGCCTAAGTTCACAGAATACCTAGACAAGTATGACCATAGCCTACAAGTCAATTTTGTAAATCCTGTTTTAGTATTAAGTAATCAATTTTGTAGATATTAAGGATAATTCCCAACAAGTATATTTTACAAAGAAGTAATAACCTTTAGATAATAAGCATTATATTAATCGATGTACTCACAGAATAATGTTAATCCAAATCATCCACTGGCCTATCCCAGGATACCAAATTTAATAACCATGACAAGGTTAAATGTGACAAATTGGTTCCGGTACGTTTATTTATTTTTATACCAGAACAAAAGAATTTTGTAATAGGATTTAAGTAACCCATGTCATTTGTAAATAGTATCGTAGAAAGATTTAAATTCCTTATGTACGACTATTTTTCACAACGGAAATAACCTTTCTAACACTGCACCTTTCTGAGAAGATTAGCACTATTTCGAACTATATAACCATAATGATTGGAATTTAAGAGTAAGTAGGACACTTCTCCTATCCATTTTAACTATAAGATTTACACACAAATGTAATTGAAAACGAAATAAATGTAAATAGGTAAACATACAACACCATTCTTTTGATCCACGGAAGCCATCTTGTTGAACGAGGTCGTCTGTCACTTACCACCCAGCCGGTCCATTCAGTGCCGACACCTAGTGGATAAACTCTGAACTACTACCGTATAATTGTCCACACAGCACATTGTATCCTACCGCTATTTTTAAGACATTATTTTACATTTTTTAAATTCAAGTGTACATTATAATGAAAAGTAAATATTTTAACAATTGAACTAAAATTAATTGTAAACTTAGGGTATAGGAGAAATAACCTAAATATGTGCAGAAATTAAATATTTAACCAAACATTGCAAATATTGTGAAACTTGTATGATTTCCCTAAACAGCTGTTTTTTGACATGGTCATTGTAGAAATGCAATTATGAGTATTTTAAGTTGAATTTAATATATTTTAGTAACTATTTCGATTCTTAATCATATTTTCTAGTTTTGAAGACCTAAATTCATGTTTTTCCAAATTCAATTATGTAGAGAATGATTTTATAAATTCAGTGAAGTGTACAACCAATTAAAAGTGTAATTTTCAGCTGTTAGCCAATAGAAAAATTAGACAGATCCTGGATTATTGGCAAGCGACGCTATTGGATAATAGACCTTCTTCTACAATTTGAACAAGAAGTGAGAGGAGTTGCCTTTGGGAAGTCTTAGGGCAAGGAGCATGTTGCTCTAATCCAGAAATTTAGAAGAAGAGAATTTGTCCAGTTTTTATTATTTAGTGCGGTTTAACAAATTTAATAAAGTTTCCCCCAGCTGTATTAGCCCACCTGAATCTTTTTTTTATCTTTTATCGTTTATCATAGGCCATTAACAGGACTTTGGTGAGATCACTCCATTTTTTCAGAACTAACTTTTTTCAGCTCCATTTGGAAGAACTTTATTGATTTTAATAGGAACTTTTGGACTCATCTAAACTACTAATTAATTTATTTTGTCAACTATTTTAACTTCAAGAAAGGAAAAGTGTAATACAATCTCAGCAAGTTTTTTCGAAAAGCCTTTGAACATTATTCTTTTTCAAAATTTAATATCTCTACATAATATTTTGCATTGAATATTCTAATTTGATCTTTATGATAACTTTTGTTAACAAGCCAGAAGCATTTGAACCCATGAATATATAATACCCTGAGTTATAGAGACATTTTGAACATTTTTCTGTGAATACTATTGATATGTTTTTTTTTTGTAACTGATGTATAGTTTTTCATAAGTGAGTAAATTGATTTTTCTTTGTTCATTGTAACTAACAGCTGTTCTTTATTTCTCTCATAGAACTATTTATTTATTTTGAATAAAAGAGATAATAATTTTATAAACATTATAATAAAATGGCGCAACAACGTGGTGGCTTTATGAAACAAAAGTTATCATACAAAAAACAAACTCAAAACTCATAATTGCATCTTAGTTAAGATATTTAATTAGAATAAGAATATTAGATTACTTATACCTAAGATAAGAATATCCCCAGTAGGAAAACCCAGTAGGAAACCCCAGTAGGAAACCCCAGTAGGAAACCCCAGTAGGAAACCCCAGTAGGAAACCCCAGTAGGAAACCCCATTAGGAACTCCCCCCATTTTTTTGTATCCCCATTATTTATCTAGGACCTATCCCTATTTTTTGTGTGTTCCCTAAGAAAATGACATCTCCTTATAACCTTAGAAAAAATCCCCGTAAAAGTGCCAAGTTAGCGGAAGGCGGCGAAGACGAAGACCTTACATATCCTATAGAAGAACTGCAACACTTACAGTTATTAGAAGACTACACAACTCCCAACATGAACACAAACACTATAGACACCACAAACACTCAAACAGAAGAGAATAGACACGACATAGCTGTAGGAGGAGAACCATTAATACCTAGCCTAGACAAATACAAAACTACAGAAAATCTAGACCCTTCCAACATAAACCCTATAGAAACCGAACAAACAGAGCTCAAGCACTTAATCTTACAAATGACTACCCAACTGACAAACCCAAACACTCAAATTGGTACAATCAATTCTAAAATCGAAACTCAAATTGGTACAATCAATTCTAAAATCGAAACTCAAATTGGTACAGTCAATTCTAAAATCGAAAATTTCAATACCGAGTTGAAATCCCAAATCAACTCTGTCCATTCTAAAATAGAGACATTACAAACAGACCTAACTCAACAAAATATAAACCTAGAAAGTAGCCTAACTCAAAAAATGACTGAAAATCTAAACATGCTTGAAGATAGGATGAATGATAAAATCTCTAAATTGGAACTTAAAACTCACACACAAAACCTACAAATGAAAAACGAAATCTTAAAACAAGTTAATATTAATTTTGAAGATAAAAACATCAAACAGGAAACTCGTATTCAAGCACTTGAAGATCAGCTACCTAATCAAATTCAAAAACAAATCGAACGACAAACCAACCAAACCCAACCTAACAGTCAACCACCAAGGACCATGTCAGAACTCTACATCCAAAACATCAAAAGAACCATGAAAATATTGCTTCCTAACCACCAACAAAACTGGACCAAATTTCAACCAGAAACCAAACCTAACCACACAGCTCATCTAGAAAACTTCACCCTAACTAGGCCACACAGTCAGACAAAGCTACAGAAGACTACCCTAAAGCGAAAAAAACGAGCAGGAGCCCACTACCTTTAAAATAGGAGAGCAAATGTCAGACAGGAATGACAGACTGTCGAAGTTGTCGAACAAAGTCAATGAGAACCAGTTCAAACTAAACATAAGACCACACCTGATCCAGAAGGAAATCAACAAGATCACTCACTACACCGATACATTAAACCCAGTACAAAAGGGGCAATTAAAACAGTTAATAAATAAATTCGCAACCCATTTTCTTAAATCAACTAGAATTGTATGAAGGACCCTTCCACACCCAACTGCTACGCAAATATAATGACCCTGTAAATATTAGATAAGCGACCTGATCTTTTATTAATTTCATGTCATATTTAGTTAAACAATTTAGTTAGGTTACGTTTTAAATGTTCATCCCTTATTCCCATATATTCCATTTTAATGTTTTATTACCATTGTATTTAATGTTAAGGTAAGTCATATACAGTATATGTATTGAAATGTTAACTGTAATTTTTGTTTGGACTCATTTTGAACTGAACCATTCGCCAAACAAAAAGGGTCTTTATTACAGTATTTTCTAGTGATAACAATAATCAGCTTAATACAAAGACTTTTTCCCATAAATAAATCCCATAGACAATGCCTAAGTTCACAGAATACCTAGACAAGTATGACCATAGCCTACAAGTCAATTTTGTAAATCCTGTTTTAGTATTAAGTAATCAATTTTGTAGATATTAAGGATAATTCCCAACAAGTATATCTTACAAAGAAGTAATAACCTTTAGATAATAAGCATTATATTAATCGATGTACTCACAGAATAATGTTAATCCAAATCATCCACTGGCCTATCCCAGGATACCAAATTTAATAACCATGACAAGGTTAAATGTGACAAATTGGTTCCGGTACGTTTATTTATTTTTATACCAGAACAAAAGAATTTTGTAATAGGATTTAAGTAACCCATGTCATTTGTAAATAGTATCGTAGAAAGATTTAAATTCCTTATGTACGACTATTTTTCACAACGGAAATAACCTTTCTAACACTGCACCTTTCTGAGAAGATTAGCACTATTTCGAACTATATAACCATAATGATTGGAATTTAAGAGTAAGTAGGACACTTCTCCTATCCATTTTAACTATAAGATTTACACACAAATGTAATTGAAAACGAAATAAATGTAAATAGGTAAACATACAACACCATTCTTTTGATCCACGGAAGCCATCTTGTTGAACGAGGTCGTCTGTCACTTACCACCCAGCCGGTCCATTCAGTGCCGACACCTAGTGGATAAACTCTGAACTACTACCGTATAATTGTCCACACAGCACATTGTATCCTACCGCTATTTTTAAGACATTATTTTACATTTTTTAAATTCAAGTGTACATTATAATGAAAAGTAAATATTTTAACAATTGAACTAAAATTAATTGTAAACTTAGGGTATAGGAGAAATAACCTAAATATGTGCAGAAATTAAATATTTAACCAAACATTGCAAATATTGTGAAACTTGTATGATTTCCCTAAACAGCTGTTTTTTGACATGGTCATTGTAGAAATGCAATTATGAGTATTTTAAGTTGAATTTAATATATTTTAGTAACTATTTCGATTCTTAATCATATTTTCTAGTTTTGAAGACCTAAATTCATGTTTTTCCAAATTCAATTATGTAGAGAATGATTTTATAAATTCAGTGAAGTGTACAACCAATTAAAAGTGTAATTTTCAGCTGTTAGCCAATAGAAAAATTAGACAGATCCTGGATTATTGGCAAGCGACGCTATTGGATAATAGACCTTCTTCTACAATTTGAACAAGAAGTGAGAGGAGTTGCCTTTGGGAAGTCTTAGGGCAAGGAGCATGTTGCTCTAATCCAGAAATTTAGAAGAAGAGAATTTGTCCAGTTTTTATTATTTAGTGCGGTTTAACAAATTTAATAAAGTTTCCCCCAGCTGTATTAGCCCACCTGAATCTTTTTTTTATCTTTTATCGTTTATCATAGGCCATTAACAGGACTTTGGTGAGATCACTCCATTTTTTCAGAACTAACTTTTTTCAGCTCCATTTGGAAGAACTTTATTGATTTTAATAGGAACTTTTGGACTCATCTAAACTACTAATTAATTTATTTTGTCAACTATTTTAACTTCAAGAAAGGAAAAGTGTAATACAATCTCAGCAAGTTTTTTCGAAAAGCCTTTGAACATTATTCTTTTTCAAAATTTAATATCTCTACATAATATTTTGCATTGAATATTCTAATTTGATCTTTATGATAACTTTTGTTAACAAGCCAGAAGCATTTGAACCCATGAATATATAATACCCTGAGTTATAGAGACATTTTGAACATTTTTCTGTGAATACTATTGATATGTTTTTTTTTTGTAACTGATGTATAGTTTTTCATAAGTGAGTAAATTGATTTTTCTTTGTTCATTGTAACTAACAGCTGTTCTTTATTTCTCTCATAGAACTATTTATTTATTTTGAATAAAAGAGATAATAATTTTATAAACATTATAATAAGGTACAGTAGGCTACTTCATTCAAATCTCCTAGGTCTAACATTTGCAATAGCCTTGACACCCCTCAAAGTAATTACAATTAGTTACTTACACAATTATCTGAAGGTGTCATAAGTTTAAATCACTAATAGGGGCCTGTATATAATATCCAATACAGGCTACATAGATAGTGATTTTGTGACACCTTTGGGCAGTTACGTTTGTAATTAACTGTAATAGTATCCAAGATCATCGAGATTTACACTACCGTGAATAGCTAAAATCTCAGATAATATAGTGGTAGCCTAATATGGTTATATTTACAGTTGAACTTTTGAACAAATTAAATTATTTTAAATATAGGAAACATATTTGATGGCCATTAAATCTAACAGTAGTCCTAAGTAAACAAAATTAATACCCCCGTCGCAGCAAACCTATTAATAGTTAGGCTATTTAGATGTTATACACAATTATTTATTTTTGATTTTTTTTATATTCTCAGCGAATTTCCAATGGAGATATAATGTCTTAATACTACAAAAAGCCACTTACCAAGTTTCATAAAAATATATTCACAAATAAGCGATATATACAATTTTAATTATTCTCCAAAATAATAAATTGGGGCTGAGTACGCAGGTTTGCTGCAACAAGGAACACAAAAATGTGTTTTTATGCTAATAGCAATATAAATCAACTATAGGTGAAGTCGTATACCAGTTTTTATTCATTTATGTTCATAATTAAGGGAGACAGAGCATTTAATTATTCTCTATAAGAATAACATGGGAGCTGGGTACGCAGGTTTGCTGCTATGGGAGCCTTTGGCAAAAAATATTTTTAGCAAATATCAATAGACCACAACGAGATGAAGCCGTATATCAAGTTTCGTCAGTATACGTTCATAAATAAGCGAGATATAAAATTGTTCTTTTCCTCCATAAGAATAGCACTAGACAACGTACTGTGTTTAGCACTTTCAATATCTCGGTAACCAATTGACGTAGAGGAATGATCAAAATACCAAATTGTGTGTTTTTTTAAGCTGAATCCAATGGTAAAAACTAAAATTTGACTATTTCAAAAATTATGTAAAAAATTCAAAACCCATTTTTGGGGTACAAAACCCCCCCAAAATACCTCTTCGAATAGAGCAATCTGGTTGGTTTTTAAACTTTAAGTCATAAATGTTGCTTTACACGTTTATACCAAGTTTCATCAAAATCGGATAATTTTTACGAAAGTTATCGTGCTCACGGACACACACACACACACACACACATATATATATATATATATATATATATATATATATATATATATATATATATATATACATACAGTTTCGAACGAATGGTGTTTTTGGGATCTGGGGACCTCAAAACGAAAAGTTATCATGGTCCCGGACCTAGGTCTTACAGTAATAGCTTCTTATCTATAGGGGGAATTCACTAAAAAAAGGGCTATGTTTAAAATTTAAAAAATTTAATTAAAGAATAAGAATAAAAAACTAAATGCTAGTTTAATTTATCACATAAATACTGATATCTAGCAAAGGTTAAAGATAAAACAATACCCCCGTAGCAGCAAACCTGCGTACTCAGCGAATTCCAATGCATATATTTGTATCTTAATACACATAAAGCCACATACCAAGTTGCATCAATATACGAGTACATTCATAAATAAACGATTTATGACATTTTAATTATTCTCCATAAGAATAACATGGCGGCTGTGTATGCAGGTTTGCTGAAGCAAGGAAAACAAAAAATGGGGTTTTATACAAATATAAATATAACTCATGTAGGTAAAGCCACATACCAAATTTTATTTATTTATTTTCATAATTAAGGGAGATAACACGTTACTTATTCTCCATAAGAATAACATGGGGCTGAGTACGCAAGTTTGCTGCTACGGGAGCCTTTGACAAACAATTTTTTTTGAGCAAATATCAATGGTCCACAACCAGATGAAGCCGCATACCAAGTTTTCTCAGTATACGTTCATAAATAAGCGAGATATAAAATTTTTCTTTTCCTCCATAAGAATAACATTAGACAACGTACTGTGTTTATCACTTTCAATATCTCGGTAACCAATTGACGTAGAGAAATGATCAAAATACCAAATTGTGTGTTTTTTTAAGCTTAATCCAATGGTGAAAACTAAAATTTGAATATTTCAAAAATTATATGTTAAAAATTATAAAAAACCCATTTTTGGGGTACAAACCCCCCCAAAATACCCCTTCGGGTAGAATTATATACCCCAATGGGAAAAAATTATATATATATATATATATATATATATATATATATATATATATATGTGTCCGTGAGCCCGATAACTCTCATAAAAATGATCTGATTTTGATAAAATTTGGTATAAACGTGTAAAGCAACATTTATGACTTTAAGTTCGAAAACCAGCCAGATCGCTCTATCCGAAGGAGTATTTTGGGGGGGTTTTGTACCCCAAAAATGGGTTTTTTGAATTTTGTACACAAAATTTTGGAAATAATCAAATTTTATTTTTTCCCATTAGATTTAGCTTAAAAAAACACACAATTTGGTATTTTTTTAATTTCTCTACGTAAATTGGTTACCGAGATATTATACAGTTTCAAAAGAATGGTGTTTTTGGGGTCTGGGGACCTCAAAACGAAAAGTTATCATGGTCCCGGGCCTAGGTATTACCACGCCGACTACGGTAATAGCTTCTTCCCTATAGGGGAAATTCGCTAAAAACAATGAAATAAAGTGAAAATATTTTATTCAATACATTAACCCAATAAGGTAGTAATTTTATTCTATTTGCAACAGGATTTATTGGTGCTGTACTCTATTAGCAAAATCTGTAACTAATGACTGCGGATAGCTATGGTTCTCTCTGCTAGGGGCGCGGACTGACTTTACCATATTGGTTAGTGGCTAACTAATGCTGCTAGGCCACTGGTCGTGATCGCCGTATGGGCTAAGTCTTGGAAACACCTTTGGCCAGGTGTCAATGCGAAGTTCCTAGGTTCGATTCCACACATGACCAAAACTGACCTGTCGTGCAACTCACAATGAGTTAACCGGACTGTGGCAACGTTGGTGGGAGGACCCCAAATAAAATAAATGGTGGCAGGCTTGCTTGAAAATTGACGGTATCGGTTAATTTTTTGTGAGTTGCACATGGTCAACACTGATTTTGCTACTTTTTACTTATGTCTATTCTGTGTGTGTGCCATAGCAACTCTTTAAACTGAATGAAGACAACATTTTAATTAAAATACGCCATTAATCCATTTAAAACACAATTTTTCTATTTCAATTCAAAGGTTTAAAAAATTACAAGCCAGGAACGACACAAGCGCGTCATTCTAAGCCAATGGGTGAAGTCTTTATATCTCTATTCTAAATGTATATGGATGAAACTTGGTATGTGCCTTCACCTAGTTGTGGCCTATTGGTATTTACACAACAATATTTTTTACTGGCTTTATGTGGTACATATATAAATTAGCATTGGAAATTTGCTGATTATGCAGGTTTTATGTTTGGGAGGTATTTTTTATTATTTTTTCCTTGGTTTTACTTTTTAGAATATGTTACCTAATTTATCGTTTTCCCTTTCCAGCATAATTATTGCACATCACCTTCATGCACTACGGTACAAATTTGAGGCTGCACAAGGGGTCAGGTCTACCGGAAACTAGGGGTGATAATAGACTCCATAACTGATTTGCCCAAATTGAAGACGACTTAAATGCTTTTTGATGTTTCTTTAAACACTTAAACCGTACCTAATAAAGACATTGCTATATAAAATATTCAATAATACATTTACCAAATAGAACGATAAGGGAAGATTCAATTATCAATATTGCTGACAGTTTTTTTTTAATATTTTAAAACATTAATGTTCATAACATTACATTATATTTTATTAGTGGTTTACATTTTTATTAGTGGTGTATTAGTTTTATATTTTAGTGTGGATTGGTGGTTACCAGTTACCGTAATAATCATTAAAATACCCCCGTAGCAGCAAACCTGCATACTCAGCGAATTTCCAATGCATATTAATTTATCTTAATACCACATAAAGCCACATACCAAGTTTCATCAATATACATTCATAAATAAACGATTTATGACATTTTAATTATTCTCCATAAGAATAACATGGCGGCTGAGTATGCAGGTTTGCTGAAATAAGGAACACTAAAAATGGGCTTTTATACAAATATCATTATAACTCAACTAGGTAAAGCCACATACCAAGTTCTATTAATTTATGTTCATAATTAAAGGAGATAACACGTTAATTATTCTCCATAAGAATAACATGGGGCTGAGTATGCAGGTTTGCTGCTACGGGAACTATCGGGCAAAAAATGGATTTTTGTGCAAATATCAATAGACCACAACCAAATAAAGCCATATACCAAATTTTGCCAGTTTACGTTCATAAATAAGCGAGATATACAATTTTTCTTTTTCTCCATAAGAATAACATTAGACAACGTACTGTGTTTAGCACTTTCAATATCTCGGTAACCAATTGACGTAGAGCAATGATCAAAATACCAAATTGTTTGTTTTTTTAAGCTGAATTCAATGGTATAAATTAAAATTTGATTTAAATTAAAATTACATGTGAAAACCCCAAAAAACACATTTTTGGGGTACAAAACCCCCCAAAAACCCCCCTTCGGATGGTGCGATTCATCTGGTTTTCGAACTCGTTCAAATAAATGGTACTTTACACATTTGTACCAAATTTCATTAAGATCGGACCTTTTTTACGAGAGTTATCGTGCTTACGGACACATATATATATATACATATATAAAAATTTGAACGAATGGTGTTTTTGGCATCTGGGGACCTCAAAATGAAAAGTTATCATGGTCTCGGGCTTAAGTCTTACCATGAGACCTACGGTAATAGCTTCTTCCCTATAGGGGAAATTCGCTAAAAGCAACTGAAACGTCAGCAACAGAAATCAAACGAGTTTGCACACTATTACGGGCAGTGGTGTAGTCTTAAATTGTCCAGTGTGGGAACGCTAAATGTTTTTGTTAAAATTGTAAGAAAAGCATATTATTGTGATATTAAATTATGGAAAATACGTTCCCGCTCCACTACACCACTGGTTACGGGGGTATTTTATTATTATAGAAGACTTTTGTAATGTTTGGTCTTTTACTTCCCAGTTCATATTTTTCTTTTTTAGATAAAATGTTACCCAAGACTACAGTAGTGTAATTTTGTTTATTTACAGGAAACGAGGCCATAATGAAGATAGAAACAGAGAAGAAATTTAATCAACTACCACTACTTACTGTGTGTTTATATATCCTGATTTATGCACACTTTGGTTTTTATACAAACTTATTTTTTTATAATTATACTGCCATTTTTTTGAACTCATTACGGTATTATTAAAAAATGCCTTAATTGTTCTTATTCATCACTAATTAATAATAAATTGGAATCCCTTCATCAGTGTTTTAAAACTGTATTTATTAATTTAACTTTTGTTCTGAGAAATAGTATAGGTCTTACATATGCATATATTCATTTTAATATAAACTTGTTAAAACAAATATTTTTAAAGATTTGAGTAAATTTAAATACAAAATTGTAAGTTGTATATTATATCATACCCAAAAGCACAAATTGTTGACAGGTTGCCAACTCCTAAAAATATATGATGTCAAAATTTACTCCAAGTCAAGTATAGCATCGTTGGTCTGACATTGTTTATGATCACAAATTCCTTTAAGATATTAAAATAGTAATGCATAACAGATTTTGCCACATCATCTTGCCTTGTCATCCTAGGATCACAAGGCAGATTACAGGTATTTAACCTTTATACACTAGTCAACCTGAATTAAAAAAAAAAACTGCATCAATATGAAGGCAACACTGGTGTTTCTATGTGCAAGCTGGGCATGGAAAATTAATTATAGTAATATTTATAAAAGAGTAATTTAAAGTTGTTTTGTGATTTATTTTAGAACCGTCTTTCTATTAGATATTGAAAAGTGTCCCATTATTTGATCACTATGCATTCTCTAACCCCTCAGATATCCCTGCTTACCCCATGATAATTCTGCGGTCATCCTTAGGAGACCATATGGCTTCAGGGTACACACTACCTATTACTAGGAGCCATACGGCCTCCTAAGGATGACCGCTGAATTATTATGGGGTAGGCAGGGATATCTGTGGGGTTAGGGGATTCATACTGATAGAATAATGGGACACCTTTCAATACATGTCAAAGGCATGTCTTCAGTAAATCCTGTGGGAAATCCTGGGGATGTCCTAGGGCTTCAGAGGACAATATCCCTTTGTGGTCCGAGGGATGTCCCCAGTATATCCTGTGGTACATCCTGGGGATGTCCTAGGGCTTCAAAATACAATATCCTTTTGTGATCCGAGGTATATCCCCAGATAATCCTGTGGGACATCCTGGGGATGTTCTATGGCTTTCATTATCATGTCCTAATTAGGTCCAAGGGACATCCCATGGTCATCCTGAAGGATGTCGTAGGGAGAGGACATTTTTGTGTCCTGGGGACATCATGAGGATGTCATGGGATGAGATAGGGATGGTCCTGCATATCCCACTGTGATGTCCTTGGGATGTCCTGAGGACAATCTTGTGCTGTGTGGGCTATCACGCAATATCTTATCAACGATACAACGAATTTTCATAACAGGAAGGAAATTATTACTTTAGTGCTCATGGCAGTTTCTAACTCCGAATCATCACAAAGTTTCATTTAAGGCCTTCATGTATATCAAATACATATTTAGTTCAATTGTTATTTTATATTTATACTGGAGTACATCAAACACTTGCTACATTCAAACACTCCCCCTCCCAATAATTTGGAGGAAATATTCTATCCTATAATACTGTACTCTAATATGAGTAAGGTTTGCTTGCTTGCAACTCTGATCCCTAAAACGCGGCTTTAACGATTTCCTTCAAATGTTGGAAATAACTAATTTCTGGGATGAAAATAAGTTCTAGACAGGTCTCATCCCGAGAAAAATCGAATAACGGAAAATATTGAAAATGAAACGTTAAAAAAGTTAACATTGGGCTTATTGAGTTTAAAATCAAAACAAAATAATTATTGTAACAGGTGTTCATAATCAACCGCGGAACTTTCAAAATAATACTCGTGTTGTTTATAATTGTTAACATGTGGTTTCGAGGAGGCAGTGACTAAAATAGAGGTGGGCCGTCGGAGCTGGAGCTGTTTAAATTGAACGCTCCAGACACGGAGTGGAGCGGGAGCGGCTCCAGTGACTCTCGTAACAGCTCCTAGCTCCGGTGTATCTACCACCCCTTCTGATGCAAGGTTCGTAGAGCTTTCAGACCAGGTGTGCTGAGTCAATCTATTTAGGGTTTTCTACTTTACCGGAATAGACCTCGTAAAATCAGCTGGAAGGTCACGTGATCACCAATCCAATCTGCAGTGTAGCTGGAAACAAGATATTAATCATATGAGTACCATATTTTCCTCATCAGTGTAATTAGAATTAACATTGTTTAACTTCTTACATTCTATATGATAAGCTGTTATTTTATGAAATTAATACATTGTTTTGATTTATTTGTATTATTAGATCAATGGATTAAATTTAATTTCTGCATGTCCAGTGACAATTTAAAAATAGCTGTACCATTATTTGGATTGAGTGAAACGAAATCCTTATACTCAGTTTGGAATTCGAAGTAGTGTGACGCTATCTACATTTTAACGGTTTGATGGATTGTCATGAAATTTTTAGGATAACGTTTTTACGGTTTAATGCTTTAAATAAACTATAATTGGCGAATTATTATTACATTTTAATAATTATCAGTTTTTCCATTGAACATTATTTCAGTACATATTTTGAGCTTTGTAGTACCGTGTTGTTTGAACTGTCAAAATACATCAGCTCAGCTGCTGTAATTTTGTTGATTGAAGTTTGTGTTCAGGTCAGAGACTACATTACGAGCGGTTTATTTATTTAATTTGTTCTAAAACTTAGTGGTTCTACCTACCTACACCTTTCTGTTAGAAATTCAAAACGTGTCATTCTTTTGAGTTCAATAATAATTTCATTAATGTTATACCGTAGCAATAATCAAATGTAAATCTTATTTCCTTGCGAGTTCCATACACATAACCTATGTGAAGCACTTTGGTTCAAGTTGGATTTAATACGATTAAAAGTGTTATCGGCGAGAATGCCAACATTATACATCACTACTAAACACAACCATACATCTTGGAGGATTTGTCTGTGTTCTTTTGTAGATAGTTTGTGTTCGAATAATACTCAGGTTTTGTATATTAGCTTACAGTCGTAGCCATAACATGGATGATTATAGCACAAGGTGTGACTAAAAACGGTCTTTTTATGTTATTAATAAACTTTAAATACTGTCTACAAAGTTTTAATCGCCAAAACAGACAGTATCCTTTGACTAATTTAGGTAGGCCAATGATACTGTAGTTTCTCAACCATCCCAAGTTGGTCAATCATCATACTATTTAAATTTTAGCCTTTCTGTAAATTTATTCTAACCATAAGTCTGTCTTGGTAGTCTATACAGTGGGAATGTTATGATAGGCCTAGCTTATATTTATATTTGCAAGTTACTAAATGTCCATTTACTTTTCGTGAGAAAATTAAGTTTGCTGAGGCAAACTGTAGGCCTACTTGGAATGGCCAAACATACTAAAATGAATCCAACAGACCAAACCGTCATATAAACCTTACCTAACCCAAGGTATCTACTTAATGTGATAAGCACCAAGTGCCGTCCTTAGGGCGGCGTGACAGGTGCACCCACACAAGGGCCTTGCGCCTATGAAGGCCTCGCACTTGAGGGTTTTTGTATGTGGAAGCTAGAGGTGTCATGGCCATGAATGGGATCAGAAATGTGGACTTTTGATGATTAACTTATCAATTGAACAACTGAAGACAATGTACAAACAGTTAGTGGTACGTACACATTTTGCTAATATTGACATGTTTTAATTTAACTGCAAGTTTTGAAGTACATGAATTAGCTGTTGTATTTAGCCAATAGCGATTATATTTCTCAACGTAGCTAGCAAGTCTGTGTCGGGAATATACAGGGGCGTAATTTTATTTTTATATTACATCAGAATGAGTTTCAGGTATTTTTCAGTTTATCCTAGCTATTTTGTCTATATTTTATAACTCATTGATTTTTTTCCAAGAGTGGTAAGAGTGACCTCCGATGGTGAAATGGTATCGTTTGTTTTTTACGACCCATCTTGTACAGCGTGCTGCGGCAGTTAGGTTAGGTTATGTTACGTTATTTTGAAATAACAAATCCTATCTTATCCAACGAGGATGTCTATAGAGGTCTCGTCTGGGATAAAAAACTCTTCTTACATGCTGACCGCCATTTTGACCCTTCATATCCTCCGGTCTCCATGGCAACAAATAAGTTAACCAATTAAATCCCCTCTCCACAACTTATGTTAGTCTTTATTACTCTTTGGCTAGATGTTTTGTTTACAAAAATGTCCTCCAATGAGGCTTCACTTTTTTGACAAGAGCTCTATAATTATTTAAACTTCGTTATCTTATCCTGAACTGTTGCATACTTATTCATAATTGGTTGAAATAGAAAGTATTGGACCAATAACTTATACGTAGCCTGTTTTATTTTTTCTGAAAGATTTTTTACTGTAGAATTCACAAATAAGGTTAGTGTTTATCAGAAACTTTCCTTTTGGGCACCTACACTTTCATAAATGATGAATGAATGATATGAAGCGATAATATAAAAAACTGAATGAAATTGTTCGATACGGTTTAGCTATTATTTAGGTTATTTGGTTTTGGTTTCGGTTGTGTTCAGTCTCAAAGATGTGAACGATTTTGTCTTGAAATTTGTCCAGATAAGAAACATTGATTCCATTAATACTTAAATATGTATTCTCGGTACGGTATATCAGAAAGTTGTATCCTGGAAACCTTTTAAATTTGTTACGTTTTGTAGTTTTATGTTTTGTAAATAAATCATTTTGTTAATACTGGTAGGGTAACATTTATTTCATTTTTATTTTAAGTTTATTTGACAAAAAAAACTAAAAAACAAACATTACGTAGTAACTAACATACAAACGATAAAATATATTACTATCGATCTAATCGATATAGGTATCGAAAAACTTTTTCGGCTTTGGTTTATTGTTCTGCTTATGAAAGTGTACCCTTCCATTCTCCTGGAATTTTAAAGTTTCGATCACCCTGCATTAGTCAAGAGAATCCTCTCTCCAATCTGGTGTGTTTATTCGTGACGGGTAATTTTGGCTGTTTGACAAATTTTAATAGGCTACATTCTTCACAATCTAATGAAAGTAACTATTCGGATCCTTTCCTTTAAAACCATGACTTTTTTGGTTTCTAATTTTTGTTAATTCACTAGGTACCACTGATGACAAAAATTTAAAGTACCGTAGCCTAGGCTAGGTATGAAAGCCAATATTCGGATCCTTTCCTTTAAAACCATAACTTTTTGGTTTCTAATTTTGTTAATTCACTAGGTACCGCTTACGAATAAAAATTAACGTAGCCTAGGCTAGGAAGGTTTTTTTTAGTGTATAGGCCTATTCAATACCTAAACATAAACGTAACCAAACTTAATTAATGTAAACCGAATTAATGGGTTTTTTATGAATTAAGTAACAAATGCCTGACCGGAATACTCATATTTAGTTCTGATAGCACATCCAAACCTTACCTAATTGGGGGTAGGCCTAAAAGGAAAAAGAAAATAAATTCTGGTACGTGGATGGTGGGTTTGACGTGTGTTTATTACGTTAAGTAACGTTGAGTTAGGTAAGATATTTAACATAAGTCTAAGCACCCCCAACCAACCATACCTGTAAATTGTTTTTAAAACTTCAAAATAACTAAATAGACACAGGCTATTACAAATTGTTTTGTGTGCATAAACATCAAAGTAGGTAACGTTGAACAATTATTTTAAAACCTAATTCCTTTACAATAAAAATAAAGGAACACTACCGATCCGACCCTAGGACCATACCTGAGCTACCACGACATAACGTGAACGCTAAAAGTTACATCTCAAGAAGCAATTAACGCAACTTCTGAATTCAACATCGATGGTGGGGTTTTGATGTCCGAATACTACTGGCCGCTGAGTGTGTGGAGTAGATATCGGTAAGCGATGAGATAAGACTCCCAGGAATTTCAGAGAAATTGGGAAAACGAGAGTGTACATATTGTATAATTTCAATTTTACTGGTTTCCTGTTATAAGGGACTTAAAGACCCTGAATTTGGAATGGAAGTGATCATGGCTGTAGTTTCCATTCTAAAAAAAACATGCTACAGTACTGCACAACAGTTCATTGCGCCAAACGTGTGCCCCAGAGCAGACTTACAGAGTGTCAGAGTGTTTGGTTATTAGGCTTACTTTTCCCCCCTTGTGGCAACAGGTTTTTTTTAGCAGGTGTGCGGAATGTTTTCTTTGGTAATAAGAAATATGTTGTGAACAGTAGCAAATAAATGGAAAGCCAAAAAGGTTGTGCTGGTTAATTAACGGAAATGATACAAATATTCTTTTGATAGTTGTTATTAATGCACTTATAATCTAAATTAAATGAAAATAGAGTATAAACACTGATTACAGACTTAACTGAACTGATTTTAGGTGTATAGTATGTATAGGCCTATATGCTGATGCCATTTTTAACAAATAGTTATGCCACTTGAGAAGAATATGGAGTAGTGATGTGCAATATGGTCACATTTCGCGATATGGCTGAAGTGGTATCGCGTCACTGTTGAAACGTTGTGTATCATTAGAAGGGTATCTCTTGTATCGTCTTTGTCATATTGTGTCATTTGAGTTTCACTGATTTCCTCTTATAAAAAAGTTAAATGTCCCCAAATTTGGAGCAGTAACGTTAGACTAGCTATAGTTTCCATTATAAAAAAACCTGTTGCCACAAGGGGGGAAAAGTAAGCCTACTAACCCAACACACTGTAAGTCTGCTCTGGGGCACGCGTCTGGCGCAATGAACAGTTGCCTGCAGTACTGTATCATGTTTTTTTTAGAATCGAAACTACAGCCATGATATCACTTCCATTCCAAATTCAGGGTCTTTAAGTCGCTTATAACAGGAAACCAGTAAACTTCAAATTATACAATTATGTCATGGATGATACAGTATGAATGACACACATCTTTCAATATGATAATTACATTAAAAGAATAAACCAATCGCTTAGAAACCGGTATATTAAATCCTATAAAAGTATTCAGGATATTTCATTTAAGCATAACCTGTTTCATTAATAGTTTTATTTTGCTGAAAACACATAAAATAACCTGGAAATATATAATGATATAATTATATTTAGTTAATGGGTATTCAACATTTCATTTTATGCCATCTTCACACTTTGGTTGAGTCTAGGTGAGCAAACACGACCGGGAGTCAGTAGATGTGTAGGCCTAACTTAGTTCGCCTCTGCTCGTGTTATTCTAACTGATTATTTACCATACGAAATTACAATGCGAGTTGCTCACCTAACACATTTGGCTAGAGTGTGAAGTGCATTACTATTTAACTTGATACTATTTATTATTACATGTGTGTGAAAACATTAATTCTTTTTAGTAGAGTGCAATTAATATTTTTCTAAAGAAAATACCACCGTAGCAGCAAACCTGCATACTCAGCGAATTTCCCATCCATATAATATTATCTTAATACCACATAAAGCCACATACCAAGTTTCATCAATATACATTCATAAATAAACGATTTATGACATTTTAATTATTCTCTATAAGAATAACATATCGGCTGAGTATTCAGGTTTGCTAAAATAAGGAACACTAAAAATGGGTTTTTATACAAATATCAATATAACTCAACTAGGTAAAGCCACATACCAAGTTCTATTAATTTATGTTCATAATTAAAGGAGATAACACTCCGTTACTTATTCTCCATAAGAATAACATGGGGCTGAGTATGCAGATTTTATGCTATGGGAACTATCGTCCAAAAAATGGGTTTTTGTGCAAATATCAATAGACCACAATGAAATGAAACAATATACCAAGTTTCGTGAGGATAAGTTGATAAATAAGCGAGATATACAATTTTTCTTATCCTCCATAAGAATAGCATTGGACAACGTACTGTGTTTAGCACTTTCAATATCTCAGTAACCAATTGACGTAGAGCAATGATTAAAACACGAAATTGTGCGTCTTTTTAAGTTGATTCCAATGGGAAAAAATAAAATTTCACTTTTTCAAAAACTATGTGTAAAAAACTCAAAAAAACCATTTTTGGGGTACAAACCCCCCCCAAAATACCCCTTCGGATAGGTCGATATGTCTGGTTTTCGAACTTAAAGTCATAAATGCTTCTTTACACGTTTGTACCAAATTTCATCAGAATCGGACCTTTTTTACGAGAGTTATCGCACCCACGGACACACACACACACACACACACACACACACACACACACACACACACACACACACACACACACACACACACACACACACACATATATATATATATATATATATATATATACATTTTCAAACGAATGGTGTTTTTTGGGTCTGAGGACCTCAAAACGAAAATTTATCTTGGTTTCGGGCCTAGGTCTTACCATGACGACTACGGTAATAGCTTCTTCCCTATAGGGGAAATTCGCTAATATAATAAAATAAAAAATAATTCATAAAAAATAATTTGGCAAAATGTTACACGAAAGTGATTCAGTAAGTTCCGGATGGGTGAAAGAAGCGAAATACGGTCATTTTCCTTCATTTTTTAAGCTTTGTGTGATATGGACATAGACAATCCAGTTTGAATCACTTCGTTAGCAGTAGAAGCATTGAAGTCAGCTAAGAGGTCTTGCTCACTTTGTGAGCTCATCTGATTACAGTAGACACCCTCATAACCGCCCTCGGTTTAATCTTCCATTGGATTCTTAATTTTGCCTTCTTAATTCCAGGAAATAACTCACATCTGCCACCGCAGCCGTATTCCTGATAATGTACCATAAAACGAGTTCGCACGCAGCACGCTGACGTGAGGGGAGTGAATTTCCACATAAAAGTTCTAAAACTCAAAATAAGTGTCAAAACATACATTTGTCCAATTTTTATTGAAATCTGAAAACATTGTTTTTTTGGCTGTTCTGATACTCCTGGTTTCATTTACTTGCAAAGCTGGGAATACAATTTTGCGCATTATAAGGTTAGGAGAAGGTCCAGACAGGCTTGAAAGTAGGCGTGAGGTTGCTGGGGATAATAAAATTACTCTAACAAAGGAATAACAGGCTTTTCTAGTGTAAAACCCCCATAAGACAACGTACTGTGTTTAGCCGATACACATTTTCTTTAATAACTCGGTAAATATTTATGCTAGAATGACGAGAGAGGGCTTAAAACTTTCGCCTTCCTAATTCCCATCTTTTTAAATGCATTCATTTTACATATGGGACATTTATGGCCCTTTTTGGGCCTAAAAACTCGAAATTTGAAATATTAATCCCCAAAAAATGTGTTTAGAGTTTTCCGATTGTTTTTCCCAACAAACTTGTCCAACTGATTACAGAAAGGAACGTCCCTACCAAATTTGAAGTAAATCGGGCAAAAAATGTGACCGCTAGAGTGCAAACACACACACACATATATATATATATATATATATATATATATAGGCCTATATATGTCTATAAATATATATATATATATATATATATATATATATATAAATTTTGAACGACCCCCCAAAACGTGTTCAGGGGGTCACGTTAGGATCTTCTATGGTGGTCCCGGGCTTAAGTTTCACCGTGCGGGTCATGCTAATAGTTCACTTTCCAAAGGAAATTCACTAAAAATCAGATCACAACAAGTCGATCATATGTTTCCATAGTTATCGAGTATTCCACAGTTGCATCTTGGTATCTATGTTTTTGTACCCTTTTTTAACTGTCGTTTGACTTTTATAATTTTACTGCTTTAAATTATACAGGCGTTATTTGTTTTAACCGCCCTTTCAGTTGTCCGACCCAGGGCTCCAATGGGTTTTAAATACCTATGGAGGGTGCTTAAGAGGGTGTCTTTTGTACTTTATTTTATTTGCTTAGGCCTATTGGCAAGACTTGTTTGTAAATATATTTTGTATAAATTTAGTTGTACTACAATATCCGTTGAGACACCTGTTTTAAGTTATTAAAACGTGTCATTCTAAGATGGTGCTACCAGTACGTTAAAAATAAGGGAGAATCGCCCATTTATGTTATAAATTGTATGGTTTTTAATTCTTTATTTTACACATTTATGGTAAAAGTACCTTCAATTTGTTAGCTCAGTTATTCGTTCCGATGATTTGTTAAGGAAAATATAGCAGCAAAGTCACTTAAAAAGCACAATTGGAAATAAAGTATCCAATCTTTCATGTTTATAGAAGGGGCCATGCATAAATTATGTCACGCTATATTCAGCCCTTTTGGACCCCCCCCCCCCGGATCATGCTCTGTCACGCTGGTCATTACTCCCCCCCTCCCCCCGTCACATCACACTTATTAATTATTAAGTATTGGATTGTGGCGTACGATATTTCGTCACTGTAACTGACGATTTTGCAGGCTTTAACTCGATTAATCGTGACACGTCACGCAGCCCTTAGCCCCCTCCCCTGTGTCACGGTCTGTCACGATGTGCCGCACTCCGGGGAGGCGTGACATAATATATGCACGGCCCCTAAAACGGTTTCTTATCTTACTAAAAAAATGGTTCTGGAATAATAAAATTACTGTTTGAGAATTAAATATGTAAAGCAGTTATTTTTATTTTATTTCTCTTTTGCCACGCTTTTTCTTAAACGTAATTTTTTTAAATTCTTTCAAACGCTCAGTTTTTCCCTTATAGGATATACTAGCGACCAAGCCTGGCTTTGCACGGGTGCAAATTAAATGTGGGAGGACAACATTTCATTCAAATTTCAGCTTCCTTTATTCTGTAGTTAAGATAATTAGAACATGGGGATAATGAAAGCTTGTGGGTTGGGACCCTAAAAAAATTTTCAATTTGTCCATTCTGCTTTGAGTGTTTTAGCCATCATCGTACTGACCTTCGGCTTCATCTGTCCAGTAGTAGGTGCAAGATGGTGTAAACATAGTTAAGTCCCAGTGGGGCGGGGCCCCAAAGGATCTTTGGATTGAGGGAATGTGTGTTTTGATTCTGGTGTATTATCTATTTTCCTAACAAATTTCAGCTCCATCAGTTCAGTCATTGGTGTAAGATGGGTATATTGGTGTCCAGCGGGGCAAAGTATAATATTATCAGGGGTAGGTTTATGGCTGACATTAACCTCTCAGCTATCTTTCTACTGAATTGTACCCCGCAGTCCAGTAGTAGCACCAGTAGTAAGCTGGTTGGAATAGGTATTTTGAATGTCAAGAAGGCAGAGTCCTAAAACATTTGCAGAACAGAATTAGGCTTATGTTTGCCTCTGATATATTAGGTACACTGCTACCGCTCAAGAGGATCCCTAATGACCATAGAATTTCCCAGCGAGTCCAGTGGGGCGAAGCCCTAAGGTTTTAATGTAAATGGCTATAAACTTTCCCAGGGTTACCTGAATTACTATGCAATGTTTCATCGTAATTCGATTTAGGCCCTATGGTTAAGGAGCGCTTAAAGTAAATACCTCCGTCGCAGCAAACTTGCATACTCAGCGAATTTCCAACGGAGATATAATGTCTTATTACTACATAAAGCCACTTACCAAGTTTCATAAAAATATATTCACAAATAAGCGATATATGCAATTTTAATTATTCTCCATAGGAATAGCATTGGGGCTGAGTACGCAGGTTTGCTGCAACAAGGAACACAATAAATTGGTTTTTACGCTAATATCAATAGAACTTAACGAGGTGAAGTCGTATACCAGTTTTTAGCGAATTTCCCCTATAGGGAAGAAGCTATTACCGTAGTCGGCATGGTAAGACCTAGGCCCGGGACCATGATAACTTTTCGTTTTGAGGTCCCCAGACCCCAAAAACACCATTCGTTCGATACTGTATATATATATATATATATCTATTAGCGAATTTCCCCTATAGGGAAGAAGCTATTACCGTAGTCGGCATGGTAAGACCTAGGCCCGGGACCATGATAACTTTTCGTTTTGAGGTCCCCAGACCCCAAAAACACCATTCGTTCGAAACTGTATATATATATATATATATATATATATATATATATATATATATATATATATATATATATATATGTGTCCGTGAGCACGATAACTCTCGTAAAAATTATCCGATTTTGATGAAATTTGGTATGATCGTGTAAAGCAACATTTATGACTTTAAGTTCGAAAACCAGCCAGATCGCTCTATCCGAAGGGGTATTTTGGGGGGGTTTTGTACCCCAAAAATGGGTTTTTCGAATTTTTTACATATAATTTTGGAAATAGTCAAATTTTATTTTTTCCATTGGATTCAGCTTAAAAAAACACACAATTTGGTATTTTGATCATTTCTCTACGTCAATTGGTTACCGAGATATTGAAAGTGCTAAACACAGTACGTTGTCTAATGTTATTCTTATGGAGAAAAATAAAAATTTTATATCTCGCTTATTTATGAACGTATACTGACGAAACTTGGTATACAGCTTCATCTGGTTGTGGACCATTGATATTTGCTCAAAAAGACAATTTTTTACCCAAGGCTCCTGTAGCAGCAAACCTGCGTACTCAGCCCCATGTTATTCTTATGGAGAATAAGTAACGTGTTATCTGCCTTCATTATGAAAATAAATTAATCAAATTTGGTATGTGGCTTTACCTACATGAGTTATATTGATATTTGTATAAAACCCCATTTTTTGTGTTCCTTGCTTCAGCAAACCTGCATACTCAGCTGCCATGTTATTCTTATGGAGAATAATTAAAATGTCATAAATCGTTTATTTATGAATGTATACTGATGAAACTTGGTATGTGGCTTTATGTGGTATTAAGATACATATATATGCATTGGAAATTCGCTGAGTACGCAGGTTTGCTGCTACGGGGGTATATATATATATATATATATATATATATATATATATATATGTGTCCGTGAGCACGATAACTCTCGTAAAAATTATCCGATTTTGATGAAATTTGGTATAAACGTGTAAAGCAACATTTTTGACTTTAAGTTCGAAAACCAGCCAGATCGCTCTACCCGAAGGGGTATTTTGGGGGGGTTTTGTACCCCAAAAATGGGTTTTTCGAATTTTTCACATATAATTTTTGAAATATTCAAATTTTAGTTTTCACCATTGGATTCAGCTTAAAAAAACACACAATTTGGTATTTTGATCATTTCTCTACGTCAATTGGTTACCGAGATATTGAAAGTGCTAAACACAGTACGTTGTCTAATGTTATTCTTATGGAGGAAAAGAAAAATTTTATATCTCGCCTATTTATCAACGTATACTGACGAAACTTGGTATACGGCTTCATCTGGTTGTGGACCATTGATATTTGCTCAAAAAGACAATTTTTTACCCAAGGCTCCCGTAGCAGCAAACCTGCGTACTCAGCCCCATGTTATTCTTATGGAGAATAAGTAACGTGTTATCTGCCTTCATTATGAAAATAAATTAATGAAATTTGGTATGTCGCTTTACCTAGATGAGTTGTATTGATATTTGTATAAAACCCCATTTTTTGTGTTCCTTGCTTCAGCAAACCTGCATACTCAGCTGCCATGTTATTCTTATGGAGAATAATTAAAATGTCATAAATCGTTTATTTATGAATGTATATTGATGAAACTTGGTATGTGGCTTTATGTGGTATTAATATACATATATATGCATTGGAAATTCGCTGAGTACGCAGGTTTGCTGCTACGGGGGTATTATTAATTTGTGTTCATAATTAAGAGAGACATAGTATTTAATCATTCTCAATATGAATAACATGGGGGGTGAGTACGCAGGTTTGCTGCTACGGGATCCTTTGGCAAAAAATTGTTTTTTTGAGCAAATATCAATAGACCACAACCAGATGAAGCCGTATACCAAGTTTCGTCAGTATATGTTAATAAATAAGCGAGATTTAAACTTTGTCTTTTCCTCCATAAGAATAACATTAGACAACGTACTGTGTTTAGCACTTTCAGTAGATCCAATTGACGTATCACATGACGTATCATCTCGGTAACCAATTGACGTAGAGGAATGATCAAAATACCAAATTGTGTGTTTTTTTAAGCTGAATCCAATGGTTATAACTAATATTTGACTATTTCAAAAATTATATGTAAACAATTCAAAAAACCCATTTTTGGGGTACAAAACCCCCATAAAATACCCTTTCCGATGGAGCGATTTGGCTGGTTTTCGAACTTAAAGTTATAAATGTTGCTTTACACGTTTATACCAAATTTAATCAAAATCGGATCATCTTTACGAGAGTTATCGTGCTCACGGACATATATATATATGAGAATAACACACACACATATATATATATATATATATATATATATATATATATATATATATATATATATATATATACAGTTTCGAACGAATGGTGTTTTTGGGGTCTGGGGACCTCAAAACAAAAAGTTATCATGGTCCCAGACCTAGGTCTTACCATGCCGACTACGGTAATAGCTTCTTCCCTATTGGGGAAATTCGCTAAAAAGAGCTGAATATTTTGAACACAAGTTAACGGAGGGGGAAAATACCTAATTTAATTTTATATAATTGGGATTTATTTATTTCAAAGGATCACACCATTTTTACAGATCGAAACACGCAGTTTTACAAGATGGCTTGTAATATGTTTGGCATGTGATAGGGTTGCCATGATTTTTCGAACCACATACTAAATACCCACGTCGCAGCAACTCTGCATACTCAGCGAATTTTCAATGGAGACATAAGTGTCCTAATACTACATAAAGCCACTTACCAAGTTTCATAACAATATATTCACAAATAAGCGATATATCCAATTTTAATTATACTCCATAAGAATAACATTGGGGCTGAATGCACAGGTTTGCTACAAAAAGGATTATAAAATAACCCCGTCGCAGCAAACCTGCATACTCAGTGAATTTCCATGGAGATATCAATGTCTTAATACTACATAAAATCTCAAGTTTCATAAAAATATATTCACAAATAAGTTTCCATTCAAGTAGCTTTTTATTTCCATAATCAACATATGTATGTGCTTTTCAAGTATGTTTACAGCTGCTTGGTGTAACTAACTGAACTTAGATCAAATCAATGGGAACTTTGAAGGCCTGTGGGGCAGAGCTCTTAGGTCAGATTAAAAATTGTCTTTTATAAGAACCTTGTCTTGACATAAACGAACTCGACAACAAATAATTATTCAATTTGGTCCACTTATTCTCAAGTAATGGCATGACCAAGGGAAAAAGGGATCCATTTGAGCGAATTTCCCATATAGGGAAGAAGCTATTACCGTAGTCGGCATGGCAAGACCTAGGCCCATAACCATGATAACTTTTCATTTTGAGGTCCCCAGATGCCAAAAACACCATTAGTTCAAAAAAGGTATATATATATATATATATGTGTGTGTGTGTGTGTGTGTGTGTGTGTGTGTGTGTGTGTCCGTGAGCACGATAACTCTCGTAAATTTCATCCGAATTTCGACGGAATTTGGTATAAACGTGTAAAGCAGCATTTATGACTTTCAGTTCAAAAACCAGACGGATCGACCTATCCGAAGAGGTATTTTGGGGGGTTTTGTATCCCAAAAGTGGGTTTTTGAGCTTTTTACATATAATTGTTGAAAAAGTCAAATTTTAGTTTTTCCGTTGGAATCAGCTTAGAAAGACGCACAATTTGGTGTTTTGATCATTGCTCTACGTCAAATGGTTACAGAGATATCGAAAGTGCTAAACCCAGTATGTTGTCCAATGCTATTCTTACAGAGAATAAGACAAATTGTATATCTCGCTTATTTATATACTTTTCCTGATGAAACTTGGTATATTAATTAATATCGTTATGGTCTATTGGCATTTGCACTTAAAACATTTTTCGGCCGATAGTTCCCGTAGCAGCAAACCTGTGTACTCAGTCCCATGTTATTCTTAGGGAGAATAAGTAACATGTTATCTCCCTTAATTATGAACATAAATTATTCACATTTGCTATGTGGCTTTACCTACTTGAGTTATATTGATATTTGTATAAAACCCCATTTTTGGAGTTACTTGCTTCAGCAAACCTGCACACTCAGCCGCCATGTTATTCTTATGGAGAATAATTAAAATGTCATAAATCGTTTATTTATGAATGTATATTGATGGAACTTGATATGTGGCTTTTGTGGCATTAAGATACATATATATGCATTGGAAATTTGCTGAGTACGCAGGTTTGCTGCTACGGGAATATTTATATACTAAGATGTATACAAAATGTTGGACCTTGACACAATGACTGGTGGATTCTAAGAAGTGGGTCAAAGGGTTTTAATTTCTTCCTAGATTATATTTAACATAAGATACTACTTTTCCTTTTTTTTTTAAATGAGGCAATTTATTATTCTTAAAAACAAATTGAATGATTTAAGCCTTATTGTTTTTAAGTTCTATATTTATAGGCTACCTATGTATTTGAACAACCGTATCAAGCTACAAAAACAATGGGAGGCCTGGGGGCACAGCCCCCCCCCCCCAGTAAGGTTAATGTGTTACATTAAAACCTCTGGATTAGAGTTTAAAATATTTAGGCATTCAAAACCAATTGACTGATTTTAAAACGTATTGTTCATCAAGTTCTGTATTTATGTTCTAGATTTTTACAGCAATATTAAGCTACAATAAAATAAATATCCTGATGGGTCCTCCAGTGGAACCAAAGTGTAAATAACTACATTTAAACCACGTGCTCTCACTGATTGGGGACCTTTATTGTCGCCAACATATTATATTTGATCAAAATCTTCAGCTAATATTATTATGAGGGCCTAGATGATACAGCCCTCAGTGAGACTGAGGGGTGAGTAACTACTTCATATGCACTTTGTCTGACTGATTGACAGATTTCAGGCCTCATTGTTTGTCATGTTCTGGATTTGTATGTCATTGTCAAGCTGCAGTTATAATGGAGGGCCCATGAGGTATATTGTCAATTGAAACTTTTTTTGTATTTTTGACTGTGAGCTCAATCCTCATACGCGATATAAGAGCGTACTCCTAGTATACCCCTAAGGTTGGAAACACTTTATGGTATGTTGTTGATTTATGAATCAGCTGGACACCCTCGTAAGACATCTTTGCTGCGAACATTGCTCTTATGTAAATAAGCACACGTGGTCTGAAAGCTCTACGAACCTTGCTTCTGACGCACTTCTAATTCCTACCGCCCTATAGCTCTTCCGCTCCACTGCACCAATGTCGTTGCATTGTCCCCCCACCACACCTATATAAGATATACGCTCCAGTTCACGAAGGAGCGAGGAGCGATATCTGCCTGTGTGAGAGCAGGGTTTCTACAGAATTTCAATTTTCTATTTCCCTGACCCTTCTGTAAAACTCCACTGACCAACTTTTGTTATACGTCTTAGCATTCTCGCTTTAAAAACAAGCATGTGTTCACAGTTATTATGCATTTAATATGTAAACAATTATTTTCTATATCATGTATATGTCATAAATGTTAATAGAACAAAATTAAATAATCTGATCTCAATAAAAACTCAATGATTGAGGATTACGAGATGTTAAGAATAAACTCATTAGGAATCCTTACAGTTATACTATACCTTTAAACCCCATGGTAGAACAATAGGCGACAGTGCATTGTCGCAGAAAGAAAGCACGGGCAGAAAGATCAGTCACATCAAATTACGGCTGCAGAGAAATCAACAATGTGTCAATAAAGTTATTGCTGCAGAAAAATTCTCCATTCTGCAAAAACAAAACTATCGAGAATTATATAAATTCATTTAAATATAATAGTGTCAAGTTGCGTAGAATAAATTTAGAGGCAGAAATATGATTTGCGAATGTAGACAATTACTCGTACAATGAATGAGCCTGTGCTGGCTGGAAGTGAGCGAAGTCCGATATACCTATCGTATCATTTCGCAATCTTGCGATAAGACAAAGTGTGATACAATATTTCTATGGTGTATTTGGGAAGTGATATATATCGTCCATTTTGATATTTCAAATTGTATCGGCACATAAAAAAAGATCTTACAAAAGATCTTAAAAAAATCTTACTCATACTATTTTTGGAGTGCTGTTTTTGGAATTGAGACACATTATATTAGGGAACCCTGTAATATGTGAACGACACAATATGTCAAAAAGATGCAATGTTAGTGACTACACAAGCCTCATACGATAAGATATTTAAAGAGAATCGGGATATTCATAGTTACACTACGCATCGCTTGGATAGGTCACGTGATCGTGTGGCTCCAATAAGTGATGCTAAAATACATTGTGTTTCTGATTCTACCAACCAACCAATGGCCGTTTTTTGTCCAATTTGTTTAGAAAGATTACAGTATGGTATATTAAGAAATTGAAAAAGCTAGCTATTACGCGAGGCATCATTAATTATATTAATTAATTGTCTATTAATTACAAGTCTGCTACGAGCAAAAATATCGGAAAATTATTTCCAATGCAGGGTCCTCAGCGAAAAGTCCTAAAATAGATGAATGTAAAAAAAGTAATGAAATATCTAACGACATCACTGAGCAAACACTGGTCCTTTGTAAAAAGTATGGCTCTCAGTACCACAACCATTTCAAGCCAGTTTCAAAAAGTAAACTAACCAATGTCTTAAATACAGATAATTTATAACACTTAAATTTATAACACTATATAGATATAAGTTTAATATGTTCAGGCTTTTATTGTAATTGTGTCAAATTTTATTTTTGATTACCAAAATTTAGAGAGTTTTCCAATAATATTGGTTTATTTAAATAATTTTCTTATTAAAATTCATATCTTTACACCTGGAACTGCAATTAGACATATTAGGATATATAAATACCTCCGTCAGCAGTTCCATAATTAATTCAAATGCGTGTTGCATGTTTCGGCTTTACGCTATTTCCAAACACCAGGACAGGAAAAATCAACTTGCATTGTTTTGTTAAAGTTAAAAATCCACACCAAACACATAGTTCACATAAAACACGGACAGTACAACATGAAACACTGCGAACAATAACTATGAAAATTTGAAACTCATATAAATTAAATCAGCAATAAAATATCAAGTGCCATTTATGTATTAAAAAGACTGTCTAAACATGCGCATCTAGTGTATTATTAACCACTTACTATTGATTGATATATCCAATCGTGTCATACGCTGTACCTATTTGGGGAAATTTCCAAACAAACTTCATAATGGTATTACAAAAACGAACAATACGAACCATATTCAAAATCCCTCAAGATCATTCATGCAAGAAAATATTCCATGACCACAACATATTCACTTTTCCTGTCATTTATATTCTGGAAATATTACTATTTATGAAAAGATGCAAAAATCAATTCATCAATGTTAGAAAATCAAGAACTCTTCGTTATTGTTTAAAATTTGATATACCACAGCATAACTCAACTTTATACAAACAACAACTGCCTTGAACAAGTTTAATATTACTTAATAAATTACCAAACTATTTAAAAGAAGAAGAAAATTATACAAATTTAGAAAATCAGTCAAATTAATCTTTCTACAAGGAGTTTATTACAGTCTGAGAGACTCTCTGGATGCTGAGTTTTAAGTGTTTTATTACAAAGTGTTTTTTAAGCAACCTAATGTAGAAATTTTATATCTTTTAACTCTAGTTTATACAAAAATTAATGTCAATTGCCAATGCAATATTTATTGTCATAAAGCAAATAAAGATTATTATTATTATTATTATGAGGCCTATCACGGTTTAGTGACATAGCCGTGATCATAAGCAGGAACAGACTGTTGGACGGTTCAAGTCGAGATTATCTTGTCCTATTGTCAGCGTTATCAGTGTTCCAACAATCAGCTGATGTAGGTATGTTTCTCCGTTGGAGAAGGGCGTTAAAAATATAATTCAACTTGAACTGGAGTTTGTCGTTCAAAATTAAATTTCTTAAATCCTGTGCTTCGTGGATTGCCAAAGGTCCAGTTGATTATACCTCGGCACCCACGTATAGGCTGGCCAAAACATTAGAGAACAAATTGAGGCTAAACATAAATCTTGAACACAATTTTAGTGTCAAAAATCAATACGGATTAATCGAAAAGACAAAAGACTTAACAATAGGAATACATCACACCCTAGCGTCATTTGATATTGTGAATCTTTATATGAACGTCCCTGTGTTAGCCTTTGTGGAAAGTCAATTAGCGAAGAGTAACCTTTTACCCGAGGCTGTTGCTGAAATTATAAAACTACTGAAAGAAGTGTTGGACCAGAATTACTTTTGTTTTGAAGATACATTTTTTGTACCCAAACTGATGGGTTGGCGATGGGTTTGCCATTGTCAGGTATACTTGCTGATCTACCTATATCTGAATTATATTGAGACCGAATATTTTTTTTTCTGAACGCAACAGACACAAAGAAAATGTAGTTACATATTTCAGCTATGTGGACGACACACTGCTTTTATTTAATGGAAATAGACGTCAACTTGAAGTACTCAAAAAACATCTAAATAGTATCACCCCGAAATTAATTAAAGTTCACTCTATAAACAGAAAAATCTAACAAGTTAAACTTTCTGGGTTTAACTTTGGAAAAAGATAACAATAAACTAAATTACAGTATATTTCGAAAGCCTACAACTTCATCACAAACAATTCACGCGACTTCTTACCCCCCCACTCCCAGAAAGTGGCGGCCTGTAATAGTATGGTTTAAAGACTTCTAAACTTACCTCTAAATCCTGACTGCTACAATAAAGAATTAAATATAATCAAATATATCGCCGTTTCAAATAGATACAAAAGTGGTCTTATAGATGGGCCTATCGCCAAACAGAGAGTAAGAGAAAAAGGCACAGGTCTTAGAGAAAAAGGGTCTGATAAAAAGTATGTTTGTGTTGAATTTAATAATGTAATTCAGTACGGCCTCAAAAAACAGTTGAAACAAAAATAATGTTGAGTTAGCATTCAGAACTACTGACAAAACTCGTAATATTTTAAATACTAGAAAAGTTAAACAGAGTGACAAGTCTAATACGACAGGTGTGTACAAAATAAAGTGTGCCGAGTGTCAGACAGGTCGGGCGTTTAGAACTTGGTATAAAGAACACCGCCCAGACCCGAGAACAGACAACCAAAAGTCGACAATTGCGCATCATCTGATCGACAGTAATCTTGATATGTACGACATCAACACCGGTCTTGAAGTTGTGCATAACTGTTGTAAAGGGAGCAGGATGGACATATTAGAGGAGTTTGAAATTTATAAATCCCTTAAAAACCAGGATCGAGAAATTTAATTTTGAACGACAAACTCCATTTCCAGTCGAATTACATTTTTAACGTCCTTCTCCAACGAACAAACATACCTACATCAGCTGATTGTCGGAACACTGATAACGCTTTATATGATTCCAATGGTTGCGGTAGGCGCATGAAAAATGGCGTTAGGCTTGCAGAAAGTTTTGGGATTTTACATATTCTGTTGCAGAAGGAATGAAAACATTCTGCCTCGGGGCCTTTAAGTTAAAGTTTGGTATTTTTAGTAACTCTTACTTTTTGTCTTGAGACATTATTCAGAAATGTACTTATCTTGTACATTCACAAGAATAAAGAACTTTGAATTTGGACTGGATCATCAGCCAACCATTGGGACTCCACCTGAAAAATACTGCTACAACAGATTGTATACAACCTAGATAAAAGAATTTCCTCAGTTTTTTCATAATTGAGGATCAGAAATAATAATAAAAGCACCGAATTGTCATGTAAATTTTATATGATTCCTCAAAGGAAGTTTTTCTCGTTGTGATAATGACCCTCATAACCTATTTTGAGACTTAACAAAGATTACAAAATTAATTTTGTGAAGTAGCGTTAAGGTGGAATAGTAATCAGTATTGTCTATAAGCTACAAATTTGTTTTCATATCTTTAGTTGATATCTGTCACGGCCAAATCAGTCAGCGATGGGTCGTGGGCGGTAATTGTTTTTATGCTAAGTTTAAATGAGGTCTCAACTAGGCATAGCTCCAACGAAGGAAGGCTGTAGGGCGCCACCCAGTTTGGGATGCAGACTCTGGACGATCAACTGGGAACTGTCCAGCCCCACGATGTCGGTAATGTTTTGCAGTGCAGTCCAACGCTGAAGTAGTACCCGTATAATTTTGTAGGCAGGGCCCTAACAAAACTTACTTGATTGTTTGAGGTTGAAAATTTAGAAAAGAAAACAGTTCTGTTAATTCCAGATGCTGACCCACACCTATTCCCACTACGATAGTGAAGAATTCAAGTGAAACTGGACTAAATAACTAAATACAGTTGGATATGCCACAACATATCAATTTATTTATACAATGAAAAATTAACGGCCACCAAATCCAAATAGGTATTTCTATCCAAATTCAAGCGGTTAACCGCAAACAAGAGTTTTGCTTTAACATTACTGCTAAACTTATGCCTTGGACAATCTTATTGCTAAACAATCATATAAATATTCATACACAAGTAGGCCGAGAACAAAAGAATCAATAGACCCTTAAATTTAAACAATATACACTTAGGACATTAACAACATGACGTATATGGAACTCAATAATATTTATCTAGGCAGTAGGCCTATAATGGAAGGCCAGCTAAATATTCTTAGTAATGAAAGTTTTTTGTGTTTTTCCAAAAATATAAATATAGGCCTAAAATATAAAATGATAAATAAAATTGATAAAATTGTTGAGCAAACAAATTACATTTACTGTCAGGGTCGTGAGCTTCATTTCCATTAAGGATCATTTTGGGTGGTATACCAGAGCCACACTTCAGGTTATCCATGTGAGACCAAACATATTTTATACTGTGAGGGATGCTCTCCCCCACCCTTCTTATGTAGTTTCCATAGCATTCAGAAGCTAGAAACTTACAATCCCTTCTCAATCTTCGAAAGTGTTCATGATCAATGGGGCTTCCAGATATTTTGAACCTCTTATGTACAATTTTTTTCTGGACCACCAAATGATTCAAGTCCAAGAGAACCATTTCGGAAAATTAGAAGTAGTTCAAGGGCGTATTCTGTGATATGATAAGAGAGAGTTGGTTGCAGAATATGTTGAAAGACTGCTTCATAATGCAGATCACTGTGAATAGGTAAGCATGGAGCTTGTATTTAATTTAATTTAATTAATATTGCATTTTCTGAAATCGGGCACATACTTTGAGCATTTTAGGAGTGCCAGCTGACTGACGACATCCGTAACGTCCAAGGCAGGGTGATGTCTGTCCTGAGGGAGAAGAGAATCAGATGCTGGAGTGACTTCAGTGTCTGTTTTAGACGAGAATACAAGATCAAGTGTGACTCGACGGAAATTAGGGACACTGTTGAATTGCTTGAGATCGTACAAGTCAGCGAAATCCATGATACTGTGTGAAGAGTCATCAGCAGCTCAACTGCTTCTAGACCAGTCAGTGCGAGGCAGGTTTAAGTTTCCCATCAGCAGTATTTGATCAGAAACATTTGTCAAGCCAATAACTTCTTTGGTTGAACGACAGAAGGAAATAAACTAAGGAATTATGGTTCGGAGGTATGTAAACACAACCAATTAAGAAACCATTATTACTTTATGTATCGTACCTAAGGCCTATTTAGGGGCAAGTGGGGAAACTGGGCACTCCTAAGTTAAATCCATTATACCGTACTCAAAGATTTTTATAGTTAAACTTCAATTTATTCATATTGCCTCTAGGATCGAAGTTTGACTCAAAATAAAACAGGTTTTTATACCCTATCGTCAATCAATCCTCTGGTTTAGTAGCAGATGACTAGTTTTGGGACTACTGTCCCATTATTAAATCTGGCGTCGCTAAATTAAAATATGAACACATAACTTTGTCACAATATATACACCAACACAACACAAAACGGACGCTACGATTAAAACAAACATTTATTTGGTTTGGCTGACCAAGGAGAAGTCCAGACAGCGGGACAAGAACACGCGGAAGGCTGTGACGGGACTACCTCCAATACCAAGGCCTACATGACTAACTTACCTCCTACCAATGTACCTTGTCACATTGTAGCCTTCCGCGTGTTCGTATCCCACTGTTTGGACATGTCCTTGGCTTGTGTTAGTGTATATAATATTGTGTTCATATTTTAATTTATTGACGACAGATTTGATAATGGAACGGCAGTCCCGAAACTAGTCATCTGCTAGTAAACCAAAGGACTGACGGCGGAAAGGTATGTAAACTGTTTCATTTCGAGTTAAACTTCAGACGAATACATATAACTGCTCCCCGTTTAGCTTATTCGTTTCTTAGGAGGAAATTCCAATTTAATCGATTCAACCATTATTTGTACATAAATTAATGTATGCAAAAGCACCCAGTTCCCCGACTGGTGTGTCACTATGCGTATTGGGTAAGGTAACTGTGCGCAGTACCGGTATAGCCTAATTGCAAATTTGGGTGAATAATAAAAATAAAAGGCTGTTACCTACTATCAGAGTTAATATAATACAACACATATGGATAAGAATTATATATTTTGTAAGGAAAACAACTTTAAGCTAAAAAGTCTTCAGTGTTCTTATGATTAAATAAATGTAAATCCAGGCTGCCCATAAGACTGGTGTTAATTGTAACATTGGCCTTATGGAAGTATGGAAAGCCTAGTTTTTCATTCGTGCAATACACTTTATAGCCTTAGATAGTTTTGAGGTTATAGTAGTTCTTAGTATGAGAGACTGACTAAACTGATTCAGTAGGTACGGGTACTGTCTATAAACAAACCATCCTAGTGGAATAACTCTTTATTACATTATGAAGAAAAATTAACTATAGTATGTTACTTACCAAGAAACAGTACAGTATTCAAAACACCTGAAGTAACTCTTGAATGAAGATATATTTTTCTCAATTCAAACCTGCAAAACTTAAAACTTGGTAGCCTAAGTAGAAAGTAACTGAAACATAATTTACCAAGCCAAATACGGATTGACCGTTATAACGCACGTCTATCTGGTCTGTCGTCTGTAGACATAGAGTTTGGTTGGGATGCTGCGATTCTGCGCAGGCGCCAGGCGCCGCGTCGGATTTTTTTCTCTTTTCTCTAAAGGGGATTATGGGAGATCGGATTGGCCGTTAATTTAATGGTGTACCGGTAAAAAGTATGCAATTTTTCTTTTCTTTTCTTATAAATTGTTAGAATTCTATGCATATTTCATCGATGTGTAAACTGTAAATTCATTCTTTTAGCGAATTTCCCCTATAGGAAAGAAGCTATTACCGTAGTCGGCATGGTAAGACCTAGGCCCGGGACCATGATAACTTTTCGTTTTGCGGTCCCCAGACCCCAAAAACACCATTCGTTCGAAACTGTATATATATCTATCTATATATATATATGTGTCCGTGGGTGTGATAACTCTCGTAAAAAAGGTCCGATTTTGATTAAATTTGGTACAAACGTGTAAAGCAGCATTTATGACTTTAAGTTCGAAAACCAGACGGATCGACCTATCCGAAGGGGTATTTTGGGGGGGTTTTGCACCCTAAAAATGTTTTTTTTGAGTTTTTTACATACAATTTTTGAAAAAGTAAAATTATATTTTTTTCTATTTGAATCAGCTTAAAAAGACGCACAATTTGATGTTTTAATTATTGCTCTACGTCAATTGGTTACTGAGATATTGAAAGTGCTAAACACAGTACGTTGTCCAATGTTATTCTTATGGAGGATAATAAAAATTGTATATCTCGCTTATTTATCAACTTATCCTGACGAAACTTGGTATATTGCTTCATTTCATTGTGATCTATTGATATTTGCACAAAAACCCATTTTTTGCGCGATAGTTCCCGTATCAGCAAACCTGCATACTCAGCCCCATGTTATTCTTATGGAGAATAACTAGGTGTACGCTCATTCTTCCCGTAAGAGGATGAACGAAGACTGAATTTTTAAAGATATGTAGGCAGGTACTGGATTGGTAACACTCTCCTGTTATCAGTTTTAACACAACAGCAAGAAAAGATAATTAATAAGCCAAACATTTTACTAATGGAATGGTAACACCATTCCCATATCCGTTTTAACTCCACTACGGCAAGAACAGATAATTTAGGACTAATGTAAATAAAAAATACTACTGACTACTGGAGTGGTAACACCCTTCTCATATCCGTTTTAACACTACAGTACCTGGGGGGCCCAGCTTTGCTCGGGGGAGGGCCAGTCAGTCAGTTTAGATGACTTGGAGTAATATTTCATCACTTTCCCCTACTGATAATCAGATTTGTATAACTCATTTGCCTCTTTTCTACATTTTTAAGGTTCCTCCAGTTGTTATTTTTAGCTCAATGTCCCTTTCATTTATTTTACTACTCTATATATATAATCTTCACTCAAATCTTTTAATCTCTGTTCTCAGGAAACCACATGTTAATAATCATAAAAAACATGAGTATTACTTTGACAAAGTATTGTTTATGTGGTGTAAGTGTAAACAATTAGCTTAGTTATCTTCAGTGCTAAAATCCGTTTTAAAATAATTTTCTAAACTGATTAATATTTCAATTAGTGTGTTTACATCTAAAATTTAATATGTGATACAATAAATACTAGTTTGTGTTTTAAAAACTTTTATCTTCACAATAACTGCCCAGCCAATTTAAGGCAGTTTTGTTTACCTTTTTTTGTTTGCGTTTTGTTTTGTAAGTTTATGACTAGTTATCATTATGACTTCATCTTTTCAATCGAGTTCGATAAACTTTAAGCCTTCCTTTATACACAGTGACCATGACTACGCTCGGATGAGTGTATCTAAAGATAACATCACGTTAAATGCTAATCCACATGACATTTACACGATACCGGACACACGTGAACCTACTAATATGAACTCTTCTCGTGATAGCAATGAGGAAGAAAAAATATGTACCATTGAAGACAAAGGTGGTTCATGGAAAACAGTACAAAACAAACGAGGGTCAAGTACGCCAAATGCTCCGCTGCTCAAAAAAGCCAAACCAACAAGCGTATCGCTTCACAACAGCTTTGAAGCACTAGATAACAGCGACGAAATGGACGATTATAACCAAGCACCACATATCATCCAAGCCAAAGATTCAAAACCTCCGCCAATCTTTGTACCTAACATTACAGATGTAAAAACTATGGTCAGCTCAATAGAGTCTGTTATAGCCAAGAACGATTACACTTACAAATGTTCAAATCAGAACAGTATTAAATTGTGTCCTCTGACAATAGAATCCTATAGGAAGCTTGTGAAACAACTCACTGATTTGAAAGTAAACTTCCACACATTTCAAATTAAACAGGAAAAGTCCTATAGAGTTGTTTTAAAAAATATGCACTATTCAACTGACATTAGTGAAATAAAGGAGGCAATTGAAAGTTATGGGTTCAAAGTAAGGAACGTAACAAACGCTAGAAATTTTAAAACAAAATCCCCTATATCGATGTTTTTTATTGACCTGGAACCCAGCCCAAACAATAAGGAGGTCTTCAACGTCAAGTACCTCCTGAATGCCAAAATAGTGTTCGAACCACCGTACAAAAGGAATGAAGTGGTACAGTGTAAACGATGTCAAAGCTACGGCCACACAAAGTCCTACTGCTGGCACCCACACCGATGTGTCAAATGTTGCAATAACCACGACTCACTCGTTTGTAAAAAACCAAAGGAAGAGCCCCCCAAGTGCGCTTTATGTGGGGGCAATCACCCTGCAAACTACAAGGGTTGTACGGCGTACAAAGAAATTAAACAAAAGTCTTTCCCGCCTTTGAGACGAAAGAACAACGTAACAGTACAAGAAACAGAAGAAGCAACTAAAACCAACGAACCAAGACCAACTTCAACTGCAGCCTACCTCGACAGCCCAAGCGTTGGACATACTCAAACTTATGCCCAGGTCACCTCCTCGGAAAACAAACATCCTAAACCTGCTGATAATAACAACCTCACTCAGGTAATCAATACATTTTTTGACAAATTTGAAAAACTTATGTTACAACAGGCACAACAGATAGGGACACTTATGAACCTATTGTCCACCGTTATCAGCAAACTAAAATGAACTATTTCTATAGAGTAGGACTCTGGAACGCCAACGGCTTGGCCAAACATTGCCAAGATATAAAGCTATTCATTTTTCACAACAAATTGGACATAGTCTTAATTTCAGAAACCCATTTCACTAATCTAAGTTATTTTAAATTACCTGATTTTACGACATATTTCACCAACCATCCTGATAACACTGCTCATGGTGGTACTGCGGTATTGATTAAAACGTGTATAAAACATTTTGAGCACCCCAAATTCCAATTAGATTACTTACAAGCTACAAGTGTGACTATAGAAGACTGGCAAGGTCCTTTGACATTGTCATCAGTCTACTGCCCACCTAGGCACAACATAACTCATCCCCAATTTCATAATTTTTTCACCACTCTTGGACAGAGATTTTTATCTGGTGGGGACTATAATGCTAAACATCCAATGTGGGGATCAAGAATAACTAATCCACGTGGTATGCAACTTAGGAGAACTATTGCCGATAACAACCTTAGTCACATATCCACTGGGGAGCCTACATACTGGCCAACGGATCCAAATAAACTTCCGGATCTGTTGGACTTTTTTGTAACAAAAGGAATCTCAAATAACTACCTCCAAATTGAATCAAATCTTGACCTATCATCTGACCATTCACCAGTAATTCTAAGTGTAGGAACGTCCTTAATTATAACAGATGACCCTCCTAATTTGTGTAATAAATTTACCGATTAGAATTACTTCCGTGACATTCTTTCAGAACAAATTAATCTAAAAATTCCTCTAAAAACTCCAGATGAAATAGATATTTCCGTTGAAACCTTCACTCAGTCAGTACAACAATTAGCCTGGATTTCGACCCACAAATTGTAGTGAACATCATAGAATAATTTATCCACTCTTCATCAAAAGAAAAGTAGCCGAAAAGAGACGCTTAAGAAGAATTTGGCAAAATTCTAGAAATCCAGTAGACAAAACCAACCTCAATAGAGCATCACGGCAACTCTTCGCAATGTTGAAACAACTCAAAAATGATTGGTTTAGAGATTTTACAGAAAATTTATTTCCAACAGAAGCGACCAACTACTCATTGTGGAAAGCTACTAAACATTTCAAACAGCCGAAAACCCCGATCCCTCCTATTTTGAAGACAGACGGCTCATGGGCAAAAAGTACAAAAGAAAAAAGTGAAGTTTTTTCTAGGCATTTTGAAAACGTTTTTCAGCCAAATGACACTGGCATTGATATCAGTCACGAAATTGATGAGTTACTTGAAGCCCCAACTCAAATGGACCTGCCAATTCAGCCTGTTACCACAAATGAAATAAAATCAATAATTAAGAACGAACTAAACCCGATAAAATCTCCCGGCTACGATTTAACAACTGGTAAGGTGCTTAAAGAACTTCCTGGTAAAGCGTATTTATTGTTAACTTTTATTTTCAATGCCATTTTAAGATTAGAATACTTCCCGACCCAATGGAAAATTTCCCAAATTGTTGTGATACAAAAGCCTGGGAAACCTTCTCACCAAGTCTCGTCTTATAGGCCAATAAGTCTCCTTCCTGTAATATCAAAGGTCTTTGAAAAAGTTCTCTTAAAACGATTACTGCCAATAATTTACGAAAGAGACTTAGTTCCTAATCACCAATTTGGGTTTCGGAGACAGCACTCTACAGTTGAGCAAGTCCACCGAGTTGCTAATTTGATTAAACAAGACTTGGAGAAGAAGCAATACTGCACAGCTGCGTTCTTGGATGTAAGTCAAGCATTTGACAAGGTGTGGCATAAAGGCTTATTGTATAAAATTAAGAAAATGCTTCCACATACACTTTACAATATTCTTAGGTCGTACTTAAGCAAAAGATTTTTTCAAATAAAACTTAAAGACGTCCTATCAGGTTTCCACGCAGTTGAATCAGGAGTACCTCAAGGTAGTGTGCTAGGTCCTGTCCTGTATGTGCTATACACTGCAGATCTCCCAATAAGCAATGGAACGAATACTGCTACTTTTGCAGATGATACAGCCATACTAGTCTCCCATCATAATGCAGGGACTGCCACAACAATCCTTCAAAGAAGCTTAAACTGTATATCAGACTGGCTGAAGAGATGGCGGATAAATGTCAATGAAGGTAAATCAGCTCAAATAACATTTACCCTGAAAACCGATACTTGCCCTCCTGTTTATTTAAACAATGTTGTTCTACCTCAAGTAACCGAAGTAAAATATCTAGGAATGCACTTAGACAGAAGACTAACATGGAAATCTCACATTTGGAATAAACGATTGAATCTAAATTTACAGTACAGAAAATTATCCTGGCTTCTTCACAAAAACTCGAAACTGTCAAATGAAAACAAAATTTTACTCTACAAAGTGATTCTAAAACCAATTTGGACTTATGGTATACAACTGTAGGGAACTACCAGCATCTCTAACATAAACATCATTCAGCGATTTCAATCTAAAGTGATACGAGCAGTACTTCAAGCCCCTTGGTACGTCAGCAACCTCACTCTTCATAAAGACACTTGTATACCTTTTGTAGTGGAAGAAATAGAACGCTTCACTGTAAAATATCTTTCAAAATTAGACAGTCATCCTAATCACCTTGCAGTGAACCTTCTGGACAACAGTGACCACATCTACAGACTAAAACGCCATAGTGTCCTGGATTTGACATTACGGTTCAAGACATAGTTTAAATATATATTTATTTTGTTAGATTTGTTGCTGGACAAATACTAACTCATGCCTTTGTAAATTTATCACATTTGCTTATTGTTTTGTAACTAAACAGATTGTAAATAAAGTATGTATGTTAATAAAAAAAAAAATACTTTGACAATTCCCTGGTTGATTATGAACAGCTGATAAAATTCTTTTGTGTTGATTTAAAACTCCATAAGCCCAATGTTAATTTTTTTAACCTATCATTTTAGTTTTTTTACATTAAATGATATTTCCTGGGAATGAGGCCTGTCTAGAACTTATTTTTATCCCAGAAATTAGTTATTTTGAGCATTTGAAGGAAATCGTTTGAGCCGTTTTTGAGATCAGTGTCGCAAGCAAGCAAACATACAAGCAAACCTTACTCATATTAGAGTATATGATACCTGGGGGCCGAACTTTGCTCGGGAGAAGGCCAGTCAGTTTGTTTAGATGACTTGGAGCATATTTCACCACTTCCCCCTACTGATAATCAGATTTGTATAACTCATTTGCCTCTTTTCTACATTTTTAAGGTCACTCCAGGTGTTATTTATAGCTCAATATCCCTTTGATTTATTTTACTACTCTATATATGTAATCTTTTCTCAAATCTTTTAATCTCTGCTCTCAGGAAACCACATGTCAATAATCATAAACAACATGAGTTCCATGTGGTTCCATAAAATCAGATAATAAATCCTTTGAATGAAGATTACATGTAGAGTGGTCATATCCAGAATGACTCAAAGGTGCATTATAATAACAACTGTTGTGCCTCAAAAATGCTCGTTAGTAGGGTACATAGTGAAAAACAACTCCAAGTCATAAACAAGATTGACCTTTCCCTAGCAAATCTCAGCCCCAGGTAGTACTTAAACTATATGAGTATAACTTTGAGAGTTCGCTGAAAGATTTTGAACAGCTGTTATGACTCTTTTGCTTTTATTTTAATCTCTAAAAGCCCAATGTGATTTTTTCCATTTTCCATAGCGGCTTTTTACATTATTTGATTTTTTTGGGGATGGGACATGTCTAGAACTTATTTTTAACCCAGATATCAGGTTTTACAACACAAGTAGTTGGAAGGACACATTAGTTATTTTTCAAGAAAATCGTTGGAGCCGTTTTTGAGATCAGAGTTGCAAGCAATCAACCAAGCAAGCGAGCATGCAAACTTTACTCATATTATAGTGTAAGATAGGATTGAGTCAAAATAATTCAGCATTTGTATTGATTGACTATAACATATTTTTACTCTTAGGCACATAGAATGTACACGAGACAGGGACAATGATTCTGGATTCTAGCATGTTTGAAGTTCTGCATACAGGCGGCCAGGGCTGAATTTAGGTCTGTACAGGCTCTGGTCTACACCCTAAATGCAAGTGAGGGCCCTTACCAGCCCGGCCAACTTTCCTGTTTGATTTATTTAATATAACCTACGCTTATATCAGGCTCTACAGATGGCGTTGTGCAATTACTTAAATTTCGAATTGCTAAAATCCGTATTTCTGCCTAGTGTATATTAACGTTGTCATGGCAAGATATTATTAAGCGATTTTCATTATCTAAATACATAAAACAAAGTCGGGATTGTATGTTAGTTATTTAGTTTCATCAAACAGCTGTTATAAGGATGATATCTAAACATACTTGAAAGCATATAAACATATGTTTATTATAGAAATAATAAATCTATTTGAATAGCAACTTATTTTCAATACCGAAGCAAGCTCTATATAAACATAGGCAAGTGAACGTAGCTAACGAGCTCATCATGAAAAAGAACGAGAATTTTTGACATAAAACAAATTCAGTGACATTAGGACAGAATAATGTCTGTCTGACCAGCTAGTAGTACTCAACACGAACGCTGACCCGAACTCCCGAACGCTTACCCAAGGATCATCTTTCCTCTATAAATTTAACAAGGTCTTATTTATTTTCTAAGTGTTCTTACTTAATTATAATTCTAAATTGCTAACTTTTAACTAATTATCTGCTCGGATGTGTTCAGGGGAAGTGGATATAAAAAGTGACGCTATCGGGATCTGAGGGCAATGGCTGCCATGTGCTTAGCCTAGCTTCTCTTTACAAAAATCAGTGTTATTACGTACAAAATTCCCTAGGCTATTTAAATATAACTCACAAATGATCTTCTTTGACTTGATAATAAATATACTTGTACTTGTGGTCTCCTTTACTTTATTGTAGTGAGTAGAATGTGTTTTGTATTTACTCTGGATGTCAACAAAAGGTAGGTGTACAATTTCTAAGATTTCTTTACTATTTGAATAAAATACAAAGTTACAGAGGAACAATACAATATTTATTTATCTATTGGTACAATTATGTTTCAAAAAGGTTCTCAATTAAAGGGATTTACAATAATATACAACTCAGGGGGAACAGTTACAATGTGTGGCCTAGCCTAGAAGGTAAATGACAAACAAACTTGTAGGCCTAAAACTAAATGTTCATATTTTGGGTTCTAAATGGGGTTTCTTTACAAATGAGGGCTCTTTTTCTCAGGGGGGAAGTATCGTGCTGACTTGAATAACGTTGGGATGATATTTGAAAGAATATTAAGTCCAATTAAGCTGATGTGTTGAAAAATTACAACAATGGAAATTTTGGTTGTTGTCCAAAAGGAGAGTCCAATGGTTTCACTGACTTTATGAATGGTTAAAATACTCAAAATTAAATTTGGAAAGATAGTTCAATATAAAAAATACTCTCTTGAGGTTACTTTAACTTTCAGAACATTAGGCTTGTTCTATTTAAATGTCTGTATTCTTTCCAGTCCCTAAATAGAATACAATGGAAAGAGTTTACCAATCTGCTTACAAATGTTCTTCGCTCAGATACCAGTTTTTGGGGAAAATCAAATAAAAAGGAGTGAATTTAAAGATGGTATTAATTGAGCAGTAAGTCCCTAATAAAATGAGCACTAAGCAATGCAAAACTTAGGCCATACTGGGAAATTTAAAATAGGAACTGTGTCCTTCACAGATTTTAGGTCTTAACACTATGGCATCTGGAGCAAGAAGAAAGATCTAGTAGAGATGAGGTCTGGAAGCATGGTCCATTGTTGAGAAGCACATGGTCACACAATTGTTAACACTGGTCACTGTAATTTAGATTCCTTAAAGACTATTTTTGAAAAGTATATTATATTAAATTTTAATTCTATTGCAATCCTCTCACATAACTTATATCTAAAATATCATTATTAACAAATATATTAAATTAAGTGAGTAGGCTATTATATGGGGATAGGCTATGAATAACTATTGGTGATTAAATTAATGAAATACATATTATTATACAATTGCACACATAAATAAACATTAAATACATAGAGGGGAATGGCTTTCTGAGGAGTGATAATAAGGATGATTATTATTAGGCACAAACATGGGACAATTAACACAAATAACTCATTTAGGGGAAATTAACTAATTAGTACATTTATAGGGAAACTTAAATATAAATAACACATAATAAGAAAATTATCACTAAATGATGAATGAATGACATGTAATACTATAATTATCTCCTCAGAAATCTGTATGATATGAAATTACAGACAGATTTCGATCAAGTATGAAATGGAATACATGAATTATTTAGTATGAAATATATTTATAGCTAGTTATGAGGTACATTAAATGATTGATGTTGGTTGGTGATAGTACACTTCTTATTGTAAATTTACATAAACATAGGAACAATACATAAATGGGGAAATATGGGATGAGGGATTAGATAGTTCATGACCGCACAGGGGAATTTGGGATTAAGGGAACATTTAATATAATAATTGTTTATTGGCATGGGGATGAAGTTCTTCACTCGCATAACAACACTGTCGGTTTATACATTGTTTATTACAAGGGCAAATCACTGTTCATAATCACCGCATTTAATAAATAAATTGGTATTTAACACTGTTTCTGGGGAATAATCACACTGTTCACACTTGGGGAATAGGGAAGGGGTACGCACTCGCGGTTAAGGTTCATGACGATCTCCTCATTTAAAATTATTACACTTGATGGATGATGATGATGATGGACTATTTACACTGTTTTAAGAGTTTATGTTGTCAGGGTCTTCTTCACTATTTACATTATCCTCTTCTATTATCGGTTCTATGTATCTTTTTAATGCGGATATGTGGTATGGTCCAAATAAGATGTCTTCGTTCTCTCTGGTTACATGAAAAGTAGATTTTCCTAATATTTGCTTGATGACGAATGGTCCTTCGTAAACCTCGAAAAGCTTTGCAGTTTCTCCATAAATAGCTCGGGTAAAACATGTTTGTACTTATTTAATAATTGACTTAAAAATTGTTTGTTCTTCTTTCTTGATATAATCATTTGGTGCTAAAGATGTATTAATTTCTTCTTGTGTCAATGTGCTGTCGTTTATTGGATTTGTTTGTAACTCATTGAAGTTGTGCGCTGTGCTATCATATTTATCATATATTAAATCATCATTGTACTCATCGTACATCATATTATCAAAATTATTATTCATATTATTATTTGGCCTATGGCTATTATTAATTATTATTTGACATAACTGTCCTTCATGATGACACATATTAAACTTCATTGTAACATTATCATTATTGATTTTCATATTTATTTCGTTTGTGTTGAAATTTAAATCCATTGTGAGGGCAGATAGAACATCGACTCCGAGGATTATGGGTTTTATTAAATGTGGCACTATCAAATATTCAATTAGCATCGTATGTTTATCAATGGTAGTGGGAACATATATTGTGCGGGAAACACGTTTAGACTTTTCTCCAACAGCTGTTTTGATAACAGTGTTATTCACTGGTAATTCTTCAAATGGTTGTAGTTTTATTTTGTTTTCATTGAACCAAGCTTCGGCTATACAAGTTACAGAAGAACCCGAATCAATTAAGGCACTAGTGCTGATATTATTCAATGTTATATTGATTTCTGGACAGTTAATTTGTTTATAATTTGAATTGACATCATTTTCGTACTCATCTTCTAAAAGGAAATTTTTATCACATATTATGTTGTTGGACTGCATAAGATTTATAGAGTGATTGATAGTTTGACCGAGGATAGTGTAAGTAGGCGCTGTATTTAATGAGTGATCGCATGACAACATAACCCTTTCTCGGCCGTGGTCTACAGCACCGAGTCGTTTCCCTGTCTCGTTTGAGACGGTGAGGAACGGGGACTAGCAGTGTTGTTGTTACTTGAATGAGAGCTCATTCGAGATACAGTTGGAGCATTAGGTGGATTGGGATTCTGTCTAAATATGGTGCAGAGTTGGTTCTGTTCGTTGGTAGGGTGTTGACGATCATTTTTGTAGTTTTGTTCATAGTTTCTGGGATGATATTGCTCACGTTGATACGGCTTGTTGTTATGATGACTTCTATGGTATTGCTGGTTGTTGTTACCATTATTCCTGTAATTTTGTTGATTTCGATACGAAGGGTTGTTTGAAGGGTATTTATTCTGTTGATAATTGTGGTAGTTGTTCATTTTTGGTTGATAGGCCCGTTGGTTGGCATATCGATCGTTGTAATTCTGTTGGTTTGAAGTGGTTGGACTGGCTGGTCGGCTGCTTTGCTGGTTGTTGTGGTTCCTGGCTTTCTTAGGTCCAGCTTTTATGTCTTCTTTCTGCAGTAGTCTCTCCATCGCTCGGATCGTAGTGATGTTCTGTACGCTTATGCTGTCTTGGATTATTGCGTCAAATCGCTCCGCCATAAGAGTCACTATCTCCTCTTCACTTAGGCTAGGTGTCATTGATTGTAGTAGCAATACTCTTTCTGTCAAGTACTCCGTCCGGCTTAACGTTCCGTTGGCTCTGTACTTCTCCGATTCGATTTTTGCTTTAATTCCTCGTTGGACTGCCTGGCTCCAGTATTTGAGTTCGAATTCTCTGGCAAAATGTTCCCAATCGATAATTTCACTTTTTATCAGCTGTAGCCATCGTGATGCTGGTCCCTCGAATGATGTCTCAAGCAGGTCTTTCAGGTACTCAGTTGAGTCGCAACATTGATTCCTTTCGATTCCTCGTTCGTAATACCTTCTCAATTTATATAAATATTCATTTGGATTGCCGCTCCGTCCATTAAATTTCGGCATTAGACGATCATTGGCTTCGCTTCCACTGCATATTACTTTGATTTGTCCGGCCATTCCGTTTAATTGATTTGCTTGCTTCAGATTGGTTACTTCAGTTTCACATTTGTTTAAATTTTGATTCAAGGTTTGGATTTCAATTTGTTGTGCCTCAATTAGTTTTGTTTGCAATGTAATTTTGGGGATAACTTCATTTTTCAGTGCCGTTAGGTTTGCTTTTGAATTACGTTCATTATCCAATTGCGTTTTGACAGTTAATTCTTCTATTTTCAGATCAAAATTTTGCTTATGCTCTTCCAGATGAGTTTTGACAGTAGATATAATATTTTCCTGATATTGTTTATTTTCAAATTCGGCGGCGATTTGTTGTTGTGAGATACTGTCCAACACGAATTGCCTCATTTGAGTTTGGGAATTTTCAATTCTAAGTATTAATTTGTCAGTTAATTTGGCAGTTTCTTCAGATTGGGCATTTTGGGTCATTTTGATGGCATTAATTTCTGATCGAATTTAGATTTGGTTTTCTCTGGTTTCTTGTATCTGCGATTCGAAAGCATTTCGACAGGCTTGAATTTCCTGCTGAGTTTCATTGGTATTTTCGTTAATGATTTTGGTTAATTCGGCTTTCGTATGATGAATTTGTTGATGGAAGTCTGCATGGATTGTCTGGATTTCGGATTTTATTTCGGATTTTAATTCAGCATTATTTAGTTCGATTTTGGAGCTGGTCTGTTCAATCTTCGTGTTGGTCTGTTCAAATTTGTTATTTAAATCCAGACTAGTTTGCTCAATTTTCTGGCCTAAATTGGTCATAAGGGTAATTAGTATATTCATATCGATTGCAGGTGTCGGTGTAGTCAGGTTTGTAACATTTAATCCGCTAGTTGCGTCGTCCGTGAGTGTATCTGTCAGCGGGCGCGAAGAATGAATGAGCGTCGATTCGTTGAATGTGCTGGCGGTATGTCTTTGTTCGTTTGAATGAATGAGTCTAGTTCGGGAGCCTTCGGGTGTGTCCGTCAGCGTTCGGGTCGGTCGGCTGGCGATACTCCGTTCGGGTGTCGAGAAAGCATTATTACTGTCTACGGGCAGACTGAGAGAGAAATCTTGCGTCGAGGTTATGAAATCGACGTTCAGTGATTGGCTGATGGGGTCGGCGTAGGTTTGGCGGTCTTTGGTTTTGGACGTTTCGTCTTCGTTCTGCGCAACATGGCGGCTGCTCGTTTCATCGTCGCTCGAGTCGGCGTCTGCTACGGGGTAGTTTCTTGTTTTCCGTAGATTGTACTTGTTTTCGGCCATCGTGTGTTCGTTTTATTATAATATGCGAGATAGTTAAATATGCGGTACCTTTATACACTGTTATTATTGGTGGGGAGGGAAACAATTACGGGAACTTAATATTAAATATGGTCTTATTCTAGGCTTACTCTAGTTGAGGATTGCAATGTTTATCAACTGTTATTCAAGCCAGTACGTTGGGTCGCCAAATTCTTATTGATTTTCTAATTGTTTTTACTTAATTACTTATGATTATAAATTGCTAACTTTTAACTAATTGTTTGCTCGGATGTGCTCAGGAAAAGTGGATATAAACAGTGATGCTATCGGGATCTGAGGGCAATGGCTGCCATGTGCTAAGCCTAGCTTCTCTTTACATAAATCAGTGTTATTACTTACAAAATTCCCTAGGCTATTTAAATATAGCTCACAAATGATCTTCTTTGACTTGATAATAAATATACTTGTACTTGTGGTCTCCTTTACTTTATTGTAGTGAGTAGAATGTGTTTTGTATTTACTCTGGATGTCAACAAAAGGTAGGTGTACAATTTCTAAGATTTCTTTACTATTTGAATAAAATACAAAGTTACAGAGGAACAATACAATATTTATTTATCTATTGGTACAATTATGTTTCAAAAAGGTTCTCAATTAAAGGGATTTACAATAATATACAACTCAGGGGGAACAGTTACAATGTGTGGCCTAGCCTAGAAGGTAAATGACAAACAAACTTGTAGGCCTAAAACTAAATGTTCATATTTTGGGTTCTAAATGGGGTTTCTTTACAAATGAGGGCTCTTTTTCTCAGGGGGGAAGTATCGTGCTGACTTGAATAACGTTGGGATGATATTTGAAAGAATATTAAGTCCAATTAAGCTGATGTGTTGAAAAATTACAACAATGGAAATTTTGGTTGTTGTCCAAAAGGAGAGTCCAATGGTTTCACTGACTTTATGAATGGTTAAAATACTCAAAATTAAATTTGGAAAGATAGTTCAATATAAAAAATACTCTCTTGAGGTTACTTTAACTTTCAGAACTTTAGGCTTGTTCTATTTAAATGTCTGTATTCTTTCCAGTCCCTAAATAGAATACAATGGAAAGAGTTTACCAATCTGCTTACAAATGTTCTTCGCTCAAATACCAGTTTTTGGGGAAAATCAAATAAAAAGGAGTGAATTTAAAGATGGTATTAATTGAGCAGTAAGTCCCTAATAAAATGAGCACTAAGCAATGCAAAACTTAGGCCATACTGGGAAATTTAAAATAGGAACTGTGTCCTTCACAGATTTTAGGTCTTAACACTATGGCATCTGGAGCAAGAAGAAAGCTCTAGTAGAGATGAGGGTTGGAAGCATGGTCCATTGTTGAGAAGCACATGGTCACACAATTGTTAACACTGGTCACTGTAATTTAGATTCCTTAAAGACTATTTTTGAAAAGTATATTATATTAAATTTTAATTCTATTGCAATCCTCTCACATAACTTATATCTAAAATATTATTATTAACAAATATATTAAATTAAGTGAGTAGGCTATTATATGGGGATAGGCTATGAATAATTATTGGTGATTAAATTAATGAAATACATATTATTATTCAATTGCACACATAAATAAACATTAAATACATAGAGGGGGATGGCTTTCTGAGGAGTGATAATAAGGATGATTATTATTAGGCACAAACATGGGACAATTAACACAAATAACTCATTTAGGGGAAATTAACTAATTAGTACATTTATAGGGAAACTTAAATATAAAATAACACATAATAAGAAAATTATCACTAAATGATGAATGAATGACATGTAATACTATAAAGGCAACTTTTAAAGCCAGCGAGGCGGAGCTCTAAGGTCGGGGTTAAAAGAAAATAACAACAATTTTTTGTATAATTGAAAATTTTCTAAAATTACTAAAAAAAGGCGTAAATAATAACATAGAAAATTTTCCTGTGCGGTGGAGGTCTATGGTTGAGTAGGGCGGCGTATCGAACGTGGGGACATCTTTCAGGAGATGCTGCTTTAACAAAATAAATCCAACGAATCATACGTTAAAATTAAAAGTTGGGAGTGATAGTAAAGGCAGAGCCCTGAGGGAAGAACAAAGAGGTATCCATAATATTTTGGTACCCAACAACGTAGTATATAGGTCTGGAGCAGTTTTGAGGAGCCGCTTTCGAAATCTTTGGATTATTTATTTGGTGGTTTATATTAGGTTTCTAATGAAATATACCACCTGATTTTTTAGAAAAATTTGGGTTCAGAAATTACAGGGCTTACGAGATCCCAAACTTCAGTTTTTTACCTTTCTTAGTACCATAAACTTTAAATATTTTTAGCAGGTTTCAACAGTTTTATCTCATTGCCATAAAAAGCTCTAAAAGATTAAAAATTAGTACTCCAATCCACACACGGTTAAATTAGTATTTCGTTAGTAGGCTATTCGGCTAATGGTTGTGGAGAATATTTCAATTTCCATTCAGCAGTAAACTAAGTATATTGTCCGATGTTATTCTTATAAGAAATAAAAAACATATATCTCTTGTATACTGATTAATTTTATTAAAACTTGGTGGGTTAGCATTGACCAATAGAGAATATTCGTCCTAGGACAACCTTAAAACTGGTCTATACCAGTTTGGATGCTGACATTGGGTACAGCGAATGAAATTGTCATTACATATGAAGTTTTTTGGATGTCCATTATGACAAACTTCCCTTTCACCTTTGGTCCCTCCACTTGCAGCGGCTCGGGGCGGGAACTCAGGGGTTGGTCCCCAACCTGAGAATGTATGGTCCCTGGCTGTTGTACATGGATACCCCATCCGTTGAGTTGGCCAGTTGAAGGGCAGAGCGGGTCCACATTGAGCCTGATCACAGCTGTCACAAGGCACGGGAGTTGGTACTCTGAAAGGCCAATTTGGCTGCCTGTCCCATCCCACCCTTTCCTTTCCTGTTATATCCTAACCTTCTGGCAACCTGCGCAAAATTCCCGCTTGTGGAAAACGTGCCTATAGCAGCTATGCTGGGGTTTCCTAATCTAGCAACAATGAATAGAGAATATTCGGAATACGTTTCCATCTAACCCTGGAGGGTGAGGTGGAGCAATTAACCTCTTAAAACCACTGTGAGTACCTAGCAAATTAGATTAAACTGATTGCGTTTATTTGGTCACAGGTCCTAGCTCCTGTTCACGCTTTTTTATGACTCGGCCAATGACTAATATATTTTTGACACCGGATGGTTTTCGACGAGTTTTAAATATATAACCTGTGGGAAAAGTTGCCAATTATTATTACACCTATTAATTTCCAGCTCCAAAATCAGGGGGTTAAACATACAGAAATATACTTGTTTTAAACCCATTTAATGTAAACAAATGTATTCATTGATTTATTTATATAACAGTATCTTATAAAATTCATACCTTAAATTTAAAAATGTTTACATCATTAATATATGTTAGTTTGGATTTAAATACACAAGCTACTGAAATCGCAGCACGAGATATTTAAGAGCAAAATCCAACATCTACATTAATGACAATTTTTCAGGAGGGCAATCTGTCTACATCGTAATTAGTTGAACAATGTAGACGTTTGGGATTACGGAGTTTTGGACATCTTGATTGTTTATGAAAATCAATATTAACCACAGAAAATGCAAACAAATATAAACTGTAACCAGACTATTTTACTGACCGATAGATTACAAAACTTTAATCCCATGTCATTAGGTGACAGTGAGGCTTATTTGGTAATTACATGTAATAAAGATAGTTTGTATGTATGATCGTTTAGAAAGTCTGCCATCAAGTAATTTGTTCACAATGTAAAGAAACTACTATAGATCTACAACACGCTTGGTTATCAATCACAGTCAGTCGTGTTACAGAGTTAAACTGTCCGAGTAATTCAAAAATTCCAAAACCTATTGTATTAATTTATTATCACTAGTCCAAACACTTAGCTTTTACATCGAAGTTTTCCAGTAAAAAATAAACTAATAATAAATCTAAATAGATATAGGCTAAGTATTGTTTTAAACACGACAAAACACTATCAATATACATAGCACTCACATTTTAAATTATTTCAAAATAACAAAATGTATGGAACAAAACATAACCTAACTTCATAGTTGAAAACGTGTTTACATTTTTTGTGATTTATAAACAAATATGCAGTGTTTCCACTCTACGGTAAAAATATGCCACGCACTGATACAAAAATCCCACTTTATCCCAGACTTTCCCTTATAGTATCCCTCGTCATATCCCACACTTTCCCACTGATTTGTTAAACATTGCAACACAATTAATGTTAAATATTATATGATTATTGAATAATGTATTAGTACAATATTTATATCGTTAGATAGAGCTTATTTAGATCTACTAATTACCTATAGGTATTTTACATTTTAGTACCTCAAATGATTTTGAGCAATGCGACATAGGTTAAATGATACGGTGAATTAACTAAATTAAATAATTTATTTACGTGAGAGGTACTAATATTTTTAATGGTAGTACTAAAGAGTACGAAGTAGGTACTAAATAATGGCAAATAGTTTGCTTGTTAATTCCAACATGGCTCGGCCAGCGAAATTGACATGATTCAGTGTTCGTTCTGTGACGTTTATAAAATCATAAATCATAATAGGTGCGGACAGCGAGGTTAAAAAATGGGAAACCCGCAACTGCCAGTACGGCGAGAAAATCCACTAGAAGTGCTACTGCTAAGGTGCTCTGGTCGTAAGTTGTAAGCAAACTAGCAGACGTAATGCCGATTTCAAAAAAATCCCACTTTATCCCACAATCCCATTTTATCCCACAAGCAGTCAAAATATCCCATATAGGGGATAAAAATCCCTCAAGTGAAACACAGATAAATCCCAGCTGACATTTAAAAGACAACCATAGTCAATAGCTTACTACGAAAACCAATTCAACTACTGAATATCAAACATTAAAATTAGTTTTAATAATTATTAATAATCCAAAATAAAATACAAATGCTGTGTTAAAACATCCCTTTGGTATCCCAAATGACTCCTTCAAAATTTCATTAAGAAATGTTTTACAGTTATTTAGTATTTCGATAACACACCCACCCACACACACACACATACACACACACACCCACACACGGCCACTGAAACTTCTTCATCAATACAGTGATTCACTTCGTTCATCAATTAACGTGTTATCTCTTTTAATTATGAACATAAATTAATAGAACTTGGTACGTGGCTTTACCTAGTTGAGTTATATTGATATTTGAATAAAAGCCCATTTTTAGTGTTCCTTATTTCAGCAAACCTGCATACTCAGCCGCCATGTTATTCTTATGGAGAATAATTAAAATGTCATAAATCGTTTATTTATGAATGTATATTGATGAAACTTGGTATGTGGCTTTATGTGGTATTAATATTAATTAATATGCATTGGAAATTCGCTGAGTATGCAGGTTTGCTGCTACGGGGGTATTTTATACATGTGTTATTTTAGATATCTAATCATTATCCTTGTTATTCAATCTGGTTTGAATACTAAAAATCTAAATACAGCTTTTAATTAATTATTACTAAAATTGGTCTGGGATATAGAGGCTGTCGGTGGGATGTCCCCAAGATATCCACGTTATCCCGGGATTTCGTGGACATCCCTGGGACGTCCACAAATGTCCCGGGACATATCAGGATATCCTAGAGATGTCCTGTTTATCCTGAGATGGCAATGGGATGTGTGGGACACAAATGGGATATCCTGGGGACGTCGTGTGCTGTGTGGGTAAGAATAACATGGGGCTGAGTATGCAGGTTTGCTGCTACGGGAACTATTGGCAAAAATAGTTTTTTGTGCAAATATCAATAGACCTCAACCAGATGAAGCCATATACCAAGTTTCGTCAGTATAGGTTTATAAATAAGCGTGATCTATTTTTTTATTTTCCTCCATAAGAATAACGTTAGACAACGTACTGTGTTTGGCACTATCAATATCTTGGTAACCAATTGACTTAGATGAATGTTCAAAATACCAAATTGTGTGTTTTTAAGCTGAGTCCAATGGGAAGTATATATCTATAAATAATATATATATATATATATATATATATATATATATATATATGTATATTAATCGGCTAAGGAAATTGTTTTGATTCCGATTTCTCGGATGTGTGGTATCGTAGAATTATAAAACTTAGGACACTTATTTAGTACTATTAGGAGATGTGTCGAATGTAAATAGTTTTGTATTTGGGCGTTCAGGGCTATGCCCTTTTGGCTTTCAAAGTTTACATGTTATCGCTATGGGAACATGCGTTCTTCTTTTCGTATTTGTTTATAATTTTCATTTCCATTAATAAGCAGCTGCGTTATTCAAATAAATATGTAGGACAACAGAAAGAACAGATGGTTCGTAAATAAAACATTTTACTGACTGTTGGAATGGTAACACAATATTCTTATCGGTTTTAACTCCACATTAAACAAATTAAACCTGTTTGTGAGGGGAGGGAGGATGAGAGACGTGTGTGGATGAGGTGGAGATGTTTCGGGCATAAATAAAAAGGCTACTGATTATTGGAATGGTGACACCTTTCTCTTATCCGTTTTAGCACTACATTAAAAAAATTAAACCTGTTTGTGGGGGGATTGGGGAGGATGAGTGACGGGGAGGGGATGAGGTGGAGAGGTTTCGGGGCATAAATAAAAAGGCTACTGATTACTAGAATGGTAACGTCCTCCTGATAGCAGTTTTTACTCCACATTAAACGTGGAGAGAATGAGATAGAGAGGTTTCAGGCATAAATGAAAACGCTACTGACTACTGGAATGGTAACGCCCCTCTGTTATCCGTTTTAACACTACATTTAAAATATTACCTTTTGGCATGGGTGGGGGAGGGGTGAGAATGAGAGGGAGAGAAATGAGCGCATTAGAACCCACCACATATTAAACTAAATTGTTCGATTACTTGGTCGATTTTCAACCATTGGGCGGTCTCTAGTTTAGCAACATTGCACCACAAAAGCTTCCGATAGCTATCACTTGGGCGCTGTAATCAATCCTAAAGCTACTTTAAATAGGTAAATAGGTGTAATCAGATGAGTACACTCTGTGATCCCGTAAGTGTATGAGCTCAGCTGTCATTACGAAAAAATGTTTCAAATCACCAATACCTCATGACAACTCAATAGTTGTTTCGACCTTACAGTGTATTTCACACAAATTTACAAATGTCTTGAAAAACAATGAGGTCTGAAATTAGTAAGTCAGTCAGACCAAGCAGAATCAGAGTATTTACCCGCCCCCTTGGGCTCAAGGGGGGGGGGGCACGCCACGAAAATAGATGCAATATTTAGAGAGGACAATGATGTCTGTCAGTCCAGGTGATCTTGAAATAGCTATTTGAACTTTTGTATTCCTGGGGAATTACGCCCCCCAGATCCCCCATTGTTATTGTAGCTTTATTTTTTTTTTCAAAATTATATAAATACGGAACTTGAAGGCTAATAAGGTTTAATTTGGTTTTGAAATCCTTAACATTTCAATCACATTTGAAATCCTTCAAAAACACTCACAGTAATTATAACTGCTCCACCCATCGGATAGGCAACACCACCCAGATCCGACCTTTTTTGTAGTTCTTTCAAAATAATGTTAAAATATAAACATATTAATCATTTGGAGGACAATGACGTCCAGAATCTGTCAGTCAGTTAGGTCAGATAAATCAGTCCGACCATGAACTATTATTTTAGTTATTTGTACTTTGGTCTCACTGCGGGGCTGTGCCAATGTGTGTATGCATTGGAAACGGGGGGGGTACGCCCCCAGGCCCCCCCCGTTTTTATAGTAAGTTGTTTTGAACGCTTAAATATTGAAAAGGAGAAAATCATGTTCTTTAAGCCGATTACTTCAAGGATAGTTACTCGTCCCCAGACCCTGATTGTGTTTTTTTTTTTGGGGGGGGGTACAAAACAATACAGAATATTATGGAGAACAACGAGGTCCACATGATCCGATCAGACAGGATATTTTAAAGAATTTGACCTAAAGGGAAGAAGCTATAACTGTGGTCGGCATGGTAAGACTTAGGCCCGGGACCTTGATAAATTTTAGTTTTGAGGTCCCTAGATGCCAAAAACACCATTCGTTCATATATCTACATATATGTCCGTGAGGACGATAACTCTCGGAAAAATGATTCGATTTTGATTAAATTTAGTATTAACGTGTAAAACAACATTTATGACTTAAGTTCGAAAACCAGCCAGATCGCTCTATCCGAAAGGGTATTTTGGGGGGGGGGGTTTGTCCCAAAAAACTTTTTTAATAATTTTTACATATAATTGTTTTAATAGTTACATTTTAGTTTTCCCATTGGACTCAGCTTAAAAAACACACAATTTGGTATTTTGAACATTCATCTAAGTCAATTGGTTACCAAGATATTGATAGTGCTAAACACAGTACGTTGTCTAACGTTATTCTTATGGAGGAAAATAAAAAAATAGATCACGCTTATTTATAAACCTATACTGACAAAACTTGGTATATGGCTTCATCTGGTTGAGGTCTATTGATATTTGCACAAAAAACTATTTTTGCCAATAGTTCCCGTAGCAGCAAACCTGCATACTCAGCCCCATGTTATTCTTACCCACACAGCACACGACGTCCCCAGGATATCCCATTTGTGTCCCACACATCCCATTGCCATCCCAGGATAAACAGGACATCCCTAGGATATCCTGATATGTCCCGGGACATTTGTGGACGTCCCAGGGATGTCCACGAAATCCCGGGATAACGTGGATATCTTGGGGACATCCCACCGATAGCCTCTATATCCCAGACCAATTTCAGTAATAATTAATTAAAAGCTTTATTTAGATTTTTAGTATTCAAACCAGATTGAATAACAAGGATAATGATTAGATATCTAAAATAACACATGTATAAATACCCCCGTCGCAGCAAACCTGCGTACTCAGCGAATTTCCAATGCATAATATATGTCTTAATGCCATATAAAACCGCATACCAAGTTTCATAAAAATATATTCATATATAAGCGATATATACAATTGTAATTATTCTCTATAAGAATAGCATTGGTGATGAGTACAAAGGTTTGCTGAAACAAGGAACACAAACAATTGGTTTTTATGCAAATATAAATATAATTTAACTAGGTGAAGCCACATACCAAGTTTAATCAATATTCAATCATAAGTAAGCACTATATAACATTTTAATTATTCTCCATAAGAATAACATGGGAGATGAGTAAGCAGGTTTGCTGCAACAAGGAACTAAAAAATGGGTTTTTATGCAAATATCAATATAACTCAACAAGGTGAAGCCACATACCAAGTTTTATTAATTTATGTTCATAATTAAGGGAGTCATTACATTTTACTTATTCTCCATAAGAATAACATGGGGGCTGAGTATGCAGGTTCGCTGCTACGGGGATAATCAACAAAAAATCAATTTTTTGTGCAAATATCAATATACCAGTACTACGTGACCCCACGTGCCAAGTTTCATCAATATACATTCATTAATAATGGAGATATCAAATTTTATTTATTCTCCATAAGGATAACATTGGACAACGTACTGTGTTTAGCACTTTGAATATCTCTGCAACGGTTGGACGTAGAATCACAATTTAAACACCAAAATGATTGTTTTGTGGAGCTGAATTGATTGGTAAAAGCAAATGTGAAGTTTACATCAAAATCAACTTAGGAAAAGCCAAAAACCTTTTTCCCATAAGATTAACAAAGGAGATTTTATGAGCAGGTTTTTTTGGATTTTCTCCGCAACCACTTAACCTAGCTTAATAATTCAAAATACCATATTATTTGTTTTTTTAAGCTCCTTAACATGGTCTAAACCAAAATTAATTGTTTTAAAAATTTTAGGGTAAAAAATGCAAAAAACTGATTTTTGGAAAATTTAAAACCCCCATAAACCCCCCTTCCCATGGCCTGATTTTTCTGGTTTTCGAACTTAAGGTCATGAATGTCACTTTACACATTTGAGCCAAATTTCATCGAAATCTGAAGTTTTTTACTCAAGTTATCGCATTTGTCGGACACATATTTAGATATATATATACAGTATATATATATATATATATATATATATATATAGAGAGATATATATATACATATATATAAATTTGAACGAATAGTGTTGTAGTCATCTGGGGACCTAAAAAAAATTTGTCATGGTCTCGGGCTTAAATCTTACCATGAGACCTACGGTAATAGCTTATTCCCTATAGGGGAAATTCGCTAAAAAGAATGAATTTACAGTTTATACATCGATGAAATATGCATAGAATTCTAACAATTTATAAGAACAAAAAAAAAGAAAAGAAAAATTGCATACTTTTTACCAGTACACCATTAAATTAACGGCCAATCCGATCTCCCATAATCCCCTTTAGAGAAAAGAGAAAAAAATCCGACGCGGCGCCTGGCGCCTGCGCAGAATTGCAGCATCCCAACCAAACTCTATGTCTACAGACGACAGACCAGATAGACGTGCGTTATAATGGTCAATCCGTATTTGGCTTGGTAAATTATGTTTCAGTTACTTTCTACTTAGGCTACCAAGTTTTAAGTTTTGCAGGTTTGAATTGAGAAAAATATATCTTCATTCAAGAGTTACTTCAGGTGTTTGAATACTGTACTGTTTCTTGGTAAGTAACATACTTTGTTAAAACAGATTTACAGGTTAACTATAGTTAATTTTTCTTCATAATGTAATAAAGAGTTATTCCACTAGGATGGTTTGTTTATAGACAGTACCCGTACCTACTGAATCAGTTTAGTCAGTCTCTCATACTAAGAACTACCATAACCTCAAAACTATCTAAGGCTATAAAGTGTATTGCACGAATGAAAAACTAGGCTTTCCATACTTCCATAAGGCCAATGTTACAATTAACACCAGTCTTATGGGCAGCCTGGATTTACATTTATTTAATCATAAGAACACTGAAGACTTTTTAGCTTAAAGTTGTTTTCCTTACAAAATATATAATTCTTATCCATATGTGTTGTATTATATTAAATCTGATAGTAGGTAACAGCCTTTTATTTTTTATTATTCGCCCAAATTTGCAATTAGGCTATACCGGTATTGCGCACAGTTACCTTACCCAATACGCACAGTGACACACCAGTCGAGGAACTGGGTGCTTTTGCATACATTAATTTATGTACAAATAATGGTTGAATCGATTAAATTGGAATTTCCTCCTAAGAAACGAATAAGCTAAACGGGGAGCAGTTATATGTATTCGTTTGAAGTTTAACTCGAAATGAATCAGTTTTACATACCTTTCCGCCGTCAGTCCTTTGGTTTACTAGCAGATGACTAGTTTCGGGACTGCCGTTCCATTATCAAATCTGTCGTCAATAAATTAAAATATGAACACATAGTCACAATATATACACTAACACAAGCCAAGGACATGTCCAAACAGCGGCATACGAACACGCGGAAGGCTTGTAAGATTATTTTCTTTCTTTTACTCTTAAGTTTGAATCATAACTCGCTTAGCATAGTGAGATGGAAACCAGGAAATTGATTGAAATGACACCAGCGTCTGTAATAACATATACCTTTTAATATTCATAAATCAGATGACTATTTCTTCCTTATTATATAATGATAAATATTCGTGAAAACCCTTTAAATAGAGGCCTCTGTGCCCTAACTCCTATTTATAAAATACAACTGAAATGACAAACACAATATAAATCAATACTCTCTTAAGCTAACAAATCATTAATAAAGATCACTCTGTTCTGGCATGGCCAAAGTTCTTTAAGGCAATTTATACGTCACAGTCCACACCTTCCATATGAATACACACCCTTAACTCGATATTTAACATTTAATTTACATTGTTGGGCATGTAGCCGTTAATCTACCATTAAAGGTTTACTCAATTCACTGTATTAATAGTTTAGTCTTTTATATTTCATCCATCAATTACGCATCAAAATAATTACCCTTAAACCTTTCCAAATTAAACATTGTCACATTATATTACATTAAAATGTTAAGCCATGTGTGCCTTTATACTTCAATAATCAATTCATTCATGTAACAGTTATTCAATAACACTTACTAAATTTATTGAACGATGGTTAATGACATCGAGCTACTGCTATCTTTATGTACAACTATTTTACACCTCAACTTGGCCTATAGGCCATTCTGATTATGTCTACCGCCTTTAATTTATTTTAACAATTAACCCTGCCATTTACTCTGAGGCTACTTAATTATATATATATATATTTCCCCTTTCTGTTTGGATTATTTATTGCTTGTCTTAGTAATCTTTAACTTTTAATATCTTCATCATTGCTTAATCATTATTATTATCAAATCATTTCCCTTAACCTTCGACTGTTCTCTCAAATTTTTCCCTTTTAACTAGAGGTGCAATTTAGTGAAGATCACATACCACGCAGTCCGGAATTTTGGCTGTCAGGCGGTCTCCCTGCGTTGTCGGTCGGTCCTTGGCCTCTCCGTGGTCCCGTCCAGTGGTCAAGGTGTCCAGGAGTGGTCCAGCGTCCAGAAGTGGTCCCGGGTCCCTTTGTCGGTGGTTGTCTTGAAGAATTCTCCCAAGGCTCCTCCGGTCGCAGACACGGTCCGTCCTCTTCTCCCTCTGGGTTGTGGACGCTGTAGTGCTTCTCTTGGCCCTGCGTTGGTGGACTTGGTTGGAAGGTCGACAACACCCGGTATTTTACTATAACCTAAGTGTTGCGGGACTTACTCGATCCAGCCCCCCTTACTTCCCAACACTTCACTTCTTGCCTCTCTTTTTCTGACTGCCCATCATCTCTCCTCGATGTTTCCCCCGATTTCGTATTTCCCCCAAATTCGGTCGACCACGCCCACGTCAACCAATCACGTCGATTCTGGACTCCTACACCCACCGTGATTCGTGTCCGTAGGTGGTCAGCATTCCGCCGCCATCATTGGAATTTTTGGTGAGTTACTTTGATTTTGTCGCTTGAACCCTAGGTCATTTACCTGTGTAATTTGACCGTTTATTTCCTGTTTTGTTACTCTGTCATTTCCTGTTGTTCCCAATTCCAAGTCTTTGACCTCAGCTTTACTTCGTAGTTAATTGTACTCATATTTTTAAGATTTTATTTTAGGGATTTTATTAACCAATAATGTTCATAATGTTTACAGGCTACAATGTGACAAGGTAAATTGGTAGGAGGTAAGTTAGTCATGTAGGCCTTGGTATTGGAGGTAGTCACGTCACAGCCTTCCGCGTGTTCTTGTCCCGCTGTCTGGACTTCTCCTTGGTCAGCCAAACCAAATAAATATTTGTTTTAATCGTAGCGTCCGTTTTGTGTTGTGTTGGTGTATATATTGTGACAAAGTTATGTGTTCATATTTTAATTTAGCGACGCCAGATTTAATAATGGGACAGTAGTCCCAAAACTAGTCATCTGCTACTAAGCCAGAGGATTGATTGACGATAGGGTATAAAAACCTGTTTTATTTTGAGTCAAACTTCGATCCTAGAGGCAATATGAATAAATTGAAGTTTAACTATAAAAATCTTTGAGTACGGTATAATGGATTTAACTTAGGAGTGCCCAGTTTCCCCACTTGCCCCTAAATAGGCCTTAGGTACGATACATAAAGCAATAATGGTTTCTTAATGATTATTTATTAGCGCCTAAACCTTACGCAAATTTTGAAGAGAATATTGAAGAACATATTGAATTTTATCATTCGGTTAACTGAAGTGTGTTAAATCAACTCTTTATTTTAAGATACTATAATCTTGATGCTAGGTGGAAAGAAAAATCAGCTTCATCGTGTACTTTAGTTGCTATTGAATTAATAAAAAGCGTATGACGTAGATTAGGTAAATAAATCAAATCTTTAAAAACTCATCCTAAATTGCCGTATGAACTGAAACTTACAGTGTCTGATGAGTGGATATGGTACATTAAAAGTAGGCATATGACGTAACTATGTGCTTTCAGGAATTTTTTAGGCCTAGTTTGTTTGCTAATCAATTAGGTATTTAAATTAGCATGTGTCTCTGTTTAGGAGCTGATCAGAATCAGTTTGCTGAGGCCAAAGTAAAACGTATTGGTTTCATGGATTGGCTCAAACCCCAAATAAATCAACTCTTTATATGAAGAGAAATCCAGGTAAAACTATAAAACAATTCTGTATATTAAATAAGGTAGGTTAGAAAACTATGATTAGGTAACGTAGGCTACTTCATTCGATTATGCAAGGTCTATGATAGCCTTAACACCTATCAAAATGATCACAATTTAGTTACTTACACAATTGCCTGAATAAGGTGTCATAAGTTAAAATCAATAATAAGGGCCTATATATAATAACCATTTTACTTTCAAAGTTAACAGGATCGGTTGATTTTTTTGTGTGTTACATGGTCAACACTGAATTTGCTATTTTTTACTTATGTCTATTCTGTGTGTATGCCAATTTCAATATTTAAACTGAAAGAAAACAATATTTTAACTAAAATACACCATTAATCCATTTAAAAACATGATTTTTCTATTCCATTTCAAAGGTTTTAAAAATTACAGGTCAGGAACGGCACCAGTACGTCATTCTAAGCCAATGGGTTAAGAGTTAAGTCTTTATATCTATTACCTGATTGTATATTGATGAAACTCCCCTCCACTGCCGCTAGCCACTAGTCTAGTGTGCGGTTTGGTTGTGGATGGACGTGAGCCCGTTTCCCGTGTTTGCCCGTCAGCTTGGAGGCCACGATGCAGAACAGGTAATGTATTGTCAGTTTTTCATTTGTTCGTATATATAAATGTTGTGTTAGTGTATTGTATTCGATTTTTTGTATATATATTTGTTATCTTTCTGTTAGTCAAATTAAATTGTAAAGGAAAATATTAAAAAAATGTAGGTTAGTTAGGTGTGTATATAAATTTTGTGTTAGTGTATTGTATTTGATTTTTTGTTATCTTTGTGTTAGTGTAAATTAGAATGTAAAAGAAAAATCAAAAAAATCCAAAAAAATGTAGGTTAGTTAGGTGTAAGAGTTTGATATTTAGATGTAAGTAGGGTTCACTTGATAACGGGAGGAGTTTCCTACCTCCCGAAACGTAGTGTAGTTTTAAACACTAGAAGCGATAGGTAAAGTCCAAATAAATCAAAAAATAAATTCAAATCCATCGCTATTATGAGTTTCAAAAAAAAAACTTATATTTATGAAAGTATTTTCATGAAAATTGGCAAGTGGCTTTATGTGGTAGATATATAAATTGGCATTGGAAATTCGCTGATAATGCTGGTTTTCTGTGTGCGGGGTATTATTTGTTATCCTTTTTGTCTTGATTTTATTTTTTAGAATACGTTAGGCTACTGGCTACCGCATTTATCATTTTATTTTTTCGGCATAATTAATTATTAATACAATTATTTGCTCATCATCTTCATGCACTACGGTACAAAGTTGAGGGTGGCCAAGGGGTCAGGTCTACTGGAAACTAGGGGTGAATAGACTCTGCAACTGATTTGCCAAAATTGAAGATCACTTATGCTTTTTGATGTTTCTTTAAGCACTTAAAGTGTACCTTATAAACACATGGCTACACAAAATATTCAATGACATATTTACCAAATATAATGTTAAGGGGAGATTAAATTTGCAATATTGCTGACAATTTTCTTTTGCATTTTTCAACATTAATATTCATAACATTATATTTAATTTTAGTGTGAATGATTGGTGGTTACCACCCACACAGCACACAACGTCTCCAGGATATCCCATTTGTGTCCCACACATCCCATTGCAATCCCAGGATAAGCAGGATATCCCTAGGATATCCTGGTATGTCCCGGGATATTGTGGAATCCCAGGGATGTCCACGATCTCCCAGGATAACGTGGATATCTTGGGGACATCCCACGGACATCCTTCATATCCCAGAACGATTTTAGTATAATTAATTTCAAGTTTTATTTATAGTTTTAGTATCTAAACCAAACTGAATAATAAGCATAATGATCAGATATCAACAATAAAACATGTATAAAGGAAGTATAAATTTACAGTTTATATATCGATGAAATACGCATAAAATTTTGACAATTTATAAGAAAAGAAAATGCAAATTGCATTATTAGTTTATACCAGTACACTAGCAAAATTAACGGCCAATCCCATCTACAATAATCCCTTTTTAAAGAAAGAGAAAAAAATTTGGCGCGACGCGACGGCCGGCACCGGCGGCGCCTGCACAGTACCCCAGCAGGCCAGCAACAGGTCAACAGACGACAGACCAGACAGTGGTTGTAACGGTCAGTCTTATATTGGTCGGTGGGTTGTTCTCTACCTCGTTGGGTGGGTTTTAGTGGTTATACTGACTTTTAGACTAATTTACACTTACCAAGTTTTACATTTTGCACGTTTGTTAATTGAGGAAAATAACATTATCTTCATTCAAGAGTAACTACAACTGTTTTTTATACAACAGTACTGTTTATTGGTAAGTAACATCCTTTTTTAAAAAAATATTTATGGTACGTACAGGTTAACTCCAGTTTATTTTCCTTCATAAATGTAATAAAGAGTTATTCCCCTAGGATGGTTTGGTTATGGAGTGTTGCCGATTGTACAGAACTAACATATTTCAATTGTTTTGAATCACAGTTTATTATAGTACTTGAATCACAATGAAACAGTACTGAATAAATTTAGTCAATCAATTATTCTAAGAACTAGCATAACCTCAAAATAACCTAAGTATAGAGTCTGCTTCACGATTGGAAAACCTGGCCTTCCTTACTGCCATAAGCCCAATGTTAAAACTGACACTAGTCTTATGGACAGCCAGCCACTTGTGCAACACACTGTACAATACACAGTCCTAGATGACAGGATACTGTCATGCGTATTCTTGGGAAAGCGTAGGAATTAGACTAGGTATATCATTTACATTGGGCTAATTAAGTTTTTAATTTTTGCCTTTTACCTGCTGATTTGTGAAGAAATTCTGTATTTAAAATCCTGGCTCTAGGCCTGATGATAATGGCTTTAACCTAGGATTATATATGTTCTCTTTATTATAAGTACTAGGCCTATTTAATATCTAAATACTACTTTAAGGCAATAAGGATATTTATATTTTAATAGCGGTCAAATAAATTGCCAATTGAGGGCATGGTTTGCCAGGCTATCAACTAAGATCAGCCAATAGTAGATGTGCTGCATTGCCAAAACTCCACTCCAGCTAATCGGAATAACATTCGAGTGTAATTTTTCTGTGGCAACAGTGACAGCGTACAGCCATGCTATTGGTCACAGCCTAACTGTCAATTTATTTGTCCGCTATTATAGTACTGTACATCACATTAAATTTGGTTTAAGAAAAAATAAAATTCATAAACTGCTTAAGCCTAACAGTAAACAACAAATTCTAAGCTTTCATAGAATATTTGACTTCAGGATTTCCAATCAACTTAGTTAACGGTATTATTCAGTTAGTTTTATATAACATAGTCATTTAATTTTACATTTCAGGACACTAGAATCACTTGAAATAGGCCTAAATCCTACATCAAATTATGTAAAATTAAAATGTTATGTAGGGCCTCATAAATCCTACATATGGTAAGTTAATGTAAGTTAATACTTTTTTCCTTATTAGCGCCTATTATTATTATTAGTGCCTATGCTAATTTTGAAGAGAATATCGAAGAACACATTGCATTTTTTCCTTTGATTAACTTAAGTGTGTTAAATCAACCCTTTATTTTAATAAACTATAATCATGATGCTAGGTGCTAAGAAAAATCAGCTTCATTGAGTAGTTTAGAATGAATAAATACAAAGCGTACGACAAGGTAAAAATATAAAATCTTTTAAAACTGAACCTAAATTGCAATATGATCTTAAACTTAAAGGGCCTTATGAGGGAAGGGGGAGGCCTACATTAAAAGTAGGCATATGACGTAAATATGAGCTTTCAGGAAATTATTAGGCCTAGTTTTCTTGCTAATCAATTATTTTAATTAGCATGTGTCTCTGTTTAGGAGCTGGTCAGAATCAGTTTGCTGAGGCCAAAGTAAAACACATTGGATTCATGTGATTCAGACCCTAAACGAATCAACTCCTTATATGAAGAGAGATCCAGGTACAATTATAGAAAAAATTCTGTTTATTAAAGAAGGTAGGTTAGAATACCGGTACTATGATTAAGTACAGTAAGTTAGGCTTCTTCATTTGATTATGCAAGGTCTAAGATAGCCTTGACACCTATCAAAATGATTACAATTTACAATTATTTACAATTATGATTGTATATTAATGAAACTTTGTATGTTGCTTAGTTGTGGTCTATTTATATTTACATAACAAGTTTTTTTACTATCCGCATAGCCGCAAACTTGCTTACTTAGCCCTAATGTTATTCTAATGAAGAGAATAAGTAAAGTTTGACAGGTATCTCCCTTAATTATAAACTTAAATTAATAAAACTTGGTATATAGCTTTATCTGGTTGAGTTTTACTGATAATTGCATAACAACACAGTTCTTATCCTCCTTGACGCAGGAAACCTGGGTAAGTTACTCAGGCCTAATGTTATCCTTATGGAGAGAAAATAAAATTTGATATCTCGATTATTTATGAATGTATATTGATGAAACTTGGTATGTGGCTTCACCTAGTACTGGTATATTATTTTTGCACAACAAATTTGTTTTTTTATCATCCCGATAGCAGCAAACCTGCATACTCAGCCATAATTTTATTTTCATGGAGAATAAGTAAAGTTTTATATCTCTCTTAATTATAAACATAAATTATTAAAACTTGGTATGTAGCTTCACTTGGTTGTGTTATATTGATAACTGCTTAAACACACACTTCTTATCTTTCTTGTTGCTGCAAACCTGTGTTTCGTACTCAGTCCTAATGTTCTTTTTATGGAGAATAAATAAAATGCTATATATCACTTATTTATATATGTATTTTTATGAAAAATGGTAAGTTGCTTTATGTGGTAGTGAGAAACATAGAGGGCTATATGCATTAGAAATTCGCTGAGTACACGGGTTTGCTGCGACGGGGGTATTATTCTTAAAAAGAATAAGTAAAGTTTGATAACTCTCTTAGTTATGAACCTAAATTAACATGTTTGCTACCGAAAGTCACGTGTGTCTGCCGCATGGGTGTTCGTAGCGTACCAACTGTACATTATATACTTCCAGAATAGACCAATGTAAAAATATAAAAACCTTCAAACCAAATTTTGTATGCAAGTTTCAACTGTTATTATGGTTCAAAATATCAATGAACAACATCTGACTCATTTATAAACAACAGTTGTACTCATTTTGTTTTTATTGCCCCTGAACTGGTAGAACTATTATAGTGGTTTTAAATTACCTTTCCGTCACCAGTTCGAAGTTTTGGTAGATTCCTACAACCTCAGGTTTCGACGCGGTTGCATCACGTTCACGTAGTGCAGGTCAATTGTTTCAAGCTAAAACTGCATTTCGGTCTAGAAGACGTCGTCGTCAAACTTCTTTAAAAAACACGAAAAACATGAGATACAAACATTGACACACTTAAACATGTAAATAAAACTACTGGTCGTATACGCACGACTCAAAACCCGCTATTTGATTCCGTCGCGGTAGGCGGTGGCGGCGCTAGGACACTGAGGTCGACGGCGACGTTGACCAGATGGTGTTATCAGGTGCCTTGATAATGGACTCATCCTTGGGGGGTGGGAGTTTGCAGTTATCAAGGTAGATGGACTCGCCCGGAAAATTTCACTTTAATAATTTGATTAAAAATTAAATGTGAGCTGTATTGGAGTTTTTCGTTTAATACTGACTCGCTATCTTGTCTGAAGGCTTTGTAAATGTGTAACTCTTCTAATGTAAAATAATACCCCCGTAGCAGCAAACCTGCGTAATCAGCGAATTTCCAATGCATATATATGTATCTTAATACCACATAAAGCCACATACCAAGTTTCATCAATATACATTCATAAATAAACGATTTATGACATTTTAATTATTCTCCATAAGAATAACATGGCGGCTGAGTATGCAGGTTTGCTGAAGCAAGTAACACAAAAAATAGGGTTTTATACAAATATCAATATAACTTATGTAGGTAAAGCCACATGACAAATTTCATTAATTTATTTTCATAATGAAGAGAGATAACACGTTACTTATTCTCCATAAGAATAACATGGGGCTGAGTACGCAGGTTTGCTGCTACGAGAGCCTTTGGTAAAAAATTGTTTTTTTGAGCAAATATAATGGTCCACAACCAGATGAAGCCGTATACCAAGTTTTATCAGTATACGTTCATAAATAAGCGATATATAAATTTTTTATTTTTCTCCATAAGAATAACATTAGACAACGTACTGTGTTTAGCACTTTCAATATCTCGGTAACCAATTGACGTAGAGAAATGATCAAAACACCAAATTGTGTGTTTTTTTAAGCTGAATCCAATGGGAAAACTAAAATTTGACTATTTCCAAAATTATATGTAAAAAATTCGAAAAACCCATTTTTGGGATACAAACCCCCCCCCCCAAAAATACCCTTTCGGATAGAGCGATGTGGCTGGTTTTCGAACTTAAAGTCATAAATGTTGCTTTACACGTTTATACCACATTTCATCAAAATCGGATAATTTTTACGAGAGATCGTGCTCACGGACACACACACACACATATATATATATATATATATACATATACAGTTTCAAACGAATGGTGTTTTTGGGGTCTGGGGACCTCAAAACGAAAAGTTATCTTGGTCCCGGGCCTAGGCCTTGCCATGCCGACTACGGTAATAGCTTCTTCCCTATAGGGGGAATTCGCTAAAATACTCTTTTATTGCCGATATGTAGATGATAAATTGGTCCCATTTAATGTTAATGTCCGCCAACTACAGTTATTAAATAATTACATGAACAGCTTATCTCCAAAATTAAACTTCACTCTAGAAACTGAAACCAACAATAAAATCAACTTTTTAGACCTCACAATAGAGAAGCTCAATAATAAGTTAAAATATATTATTTAAAGGAAACCAACCACAACTAATCAAACGATTCACGCCACCTCGTATCACCCGTTTAGCCACAAGTTAGCTGCTTATAATAGTATGATCAATATAATGCTCAATTTGCCCTTATCACCTGATGACTACTCCGCAGAAATAAATACCACTAAACATATTGCTCTTTCAAATAGCTATGACACGAAAATGATTGATAGGCTTGTAAACAAACATTTGAAAAAGAGAGAAAAATTAAATAATACAGACAACGATTCACCGCCAAAATATGTTCCCGTAGAATACGGCCATAGGTTACACTACTTACTTAAGAAGGAGCTGAAAAGGTTTAACATTATCCTAGCACCTAGGACCTCAAATAAAACTGAGCAGCTACTTAAATCAAAAATAGGACCTGACAAAATAAATTAGAAAAAACTGGAGTATACAAACTAAAATGCAATGATTGCGATAAATACTATCTTGGTCAAACAGGGCGCTCTTTTTTAAAACGCATTAAGAAACACAAACCCAACCCAAAAATTAATCCCTAGAAGTCTAGTTATGCTCAACACGTCTTCGATGAAGATCACAGCGTTGAAATTATTGAGAACAATGTGGAAATATTAGAAATCTGTAATAAAGGGCCCATGTTAGACACATTAGAAGAGTTCCACATTTACAAAGCCTTCAGACAAGATAGCGAATCAGTATTAAACGAAAAACTCCAATACAGCTCACATTTAATTTTTAATCAAATTATTAAAAGTGAAATTTGGCGGGCGAGTCCATCTACCTTGATAACTGCAAACTCCCATACCCCCAAGGATACGTCCATTATCAAGGCACTTGATAACAACATCTGGTCAATGTCGCCGTCGACCTCAGTGTCCTAGTGCCGCCACCGCCTACCGCGACGGAATCAAATAGCGGGTTTTGAGTCGTGCGTATACGACCAGTAGTTTTATTTACATGTTTAAATGTGTCAATGTGTGTCTCATGTTTTTCGTGTTTTTTAAAAACTTTGACGACGACGTCTTCTGGATCGAAATGCAGTATTAGCTTGAAACAATTGACCTGCACTACGTGAATATGACGCAACCGCGTTGAAACCTGAGGTTGTAGGAAACTCCAAAACTTCGAACTGGTGACGGAAAGGAAATTTAAAACCACTATAACAGTTGTACATTTTTATGGATTTTTATTATGCGTCACATATATGTGACGTCGGTCTATAGCATTGTTTTACTGATGAAAATATATATGAATTGTACTGCTGACCGATTGTCACACATGTGTGACTCAAAAATAAAATATATTTTATCAAATTGTATTGGTAAGAAAATAAAGAACACAGCTAAACAACTTAGGTTTATTCAGAACTAAATAAAGTCCCCTCACTAAAATCATCGTCTATCACACGATCAATTTCACTTAAAGTCATGACATCTCTCCTCTTCCTTACTTTTCACGTTTTACCTTCTTCATTTATCACCCATCAGCACAGAAACAGCAGTTTATTATAACATAAACAAACGAATAATACGAGGGTTAGAATCACGTGAAACTCAACCGTGGTTCAGCGTAATGTAAACAACAGGTTGGCTAACACAACCCTAGAATCAAAACGAAATATCCACGCTCGGACCAAGCGACCCTTATATGTGACAGACATTCCTATAGCCCGATATGCAGTTAAAAATACGATCAAATACACTGACAGGCTGCCAAAGCGTATTTAGTAACAATAGGCTCGAGTCACAAATACGTGTGACGTCGGGCTGTGGTTAGCGCTCCACGCATCACACATATGTGACATGTGAAATCCCAGATAAAGGATGCTATAGATACAGTTCTCTGGTTTTGAGCAACATGTCCACGAGTCTTGCGAAAACCGGTCTTTATAGCGAAAACCGGAGCGTCACAAATACGTGATGTCGGTCTATTGAAAGTCTAAATTTGGAGTCGGTAGCGAACGTGTTAATAAAACTTGGTATGTAGATAGACTTGTAATTTGTAACTTGGTATCTGGTTGAATTATATTGATTATCACAAAAACCATATTTCTTATCTTCCTTGTGTCAGAAAACCTGCGTACTCAGCCATAATGTTATTCTTATGGAGAATAAATAAAATGCTATATATCACTTATTTATGAATACGTTCATGGGAAACTTGGTAGGTGGCTCTATGTAGTAGTGAGACTTATATATGTGCATTGGAAATTCGCTGGGAACGCAGGTTTGCTGCGACGGGGGTATTTTTGGATAAAATGTTACCCAAGGCTACATGGAGTATTAGCTTAATTTTTTATTTTCAGGAAACGAGGCCATGATGAAGATGAAAACAGAGAAGGAATTTAATCAACAACCACTACTTACTGTGTGTTTATATCCCCTGGTTTATATAACTTACATTTTGGTTTTATATAAACTTATTCTTACTGCAATTATACTGCCATTTTGTTTGAATTCATTACTGTATTATTTAAAAAAATCCTTAATTGTTTGGTTTGTATCACATCACCGAACAATTATAATTTGGAATCCATTCTTCAATTTTTAAAATCTGGATTTAATTCAAGTTTTGTTCCGAGAAATGTTTAGGCCTACATATGCATATATGCATATATTTTATTATAAACTCATAACACAACTAATTTTTTTTTGAAAGATTTTGGGTAAATTTTAATAGAAAATTATAAGTTGTGTATATATTTTCAGTGTCAATCCATTTAAGTACCTATAATCAGGACATTTGTGACACTTTACAATTGAATCATGTGCTAGTAATGAAAAAAATTAGCATAAAATGTGACAAAGGTAACAATATAAAGTTGTAAAACATGATTTTCAAGTATGTGTCAATGAATACAGTCTTATAAGAAGAACACGTCTTATGGGCCAGAGTCTGTCAGTATTTGAAACTTGCCGTGCTAGTTTTGCGCTCGGCCACAAGGCAGTGCACGCTGTCTACCCAGTCACTCCTCCCCCCGACCGCCGCTACAGCCAACTCCGCCCTACTACAAGAACGAAGGGACCTAGGCCATGGCAACACCTTGTGTTTTCGGTACCGGTCTGCAGTGCTAGAGGCGCTTCACAGTGGCGTGGCGCAAAACCACGGATTTCCAGCGCGCCAACATCAAATTAGCGACAGAATTTTTAACACGGGACGTGTTCTTATAAGACTCTGTATTCATTGTATTTGTTCTTTTGAACTGTGATGACACAATTTAAAGTTTTGTGGATCCGAAGATGACAAAATTTCCTTTGACAAAAAGTGTCATCCATTAAAAAGATATCCTAGAATCACAAGTTAGACTACAGGTATTTAACGTTTATACGCTAGTCAACCTGATTCAAAAAACAACATCAAAATCTATATGGAGTCAAAACTTGTGTCTCTATGTACAAGCTGGGCATGGGCAATTATAGTATTATTTATAAAAGGATAATTTAAAGTTATTTTGCAATTTATTTTAGAACTCCAACTGTCTTCCTATCAGATTGTCTGACCATATTGAAAGGTGTCCCATTATTCTATCAGTATGAATCCCCTAATCCCACAGATATCCCTGCCTACCCCATGATAATTCTGTGGTCATCCTTAGGAGGCCATATGGCTTTAGGATACACACTACCTATTACTAGGAGCCATAGGGCCTCCTTCGGATGACCGCAGAATTATCATGGGGTAGGCAGGGATATCTATGTGGGGTTAGGGGATTCATACTGATAGAATAACACCTTCCAATGCATGTCAGAGGCATGTCTGCAGTAAATCCTGTGGGACATCCTGGGGATGTCCTAGGGCTTCAGACTACAATATCCCTTTGAGGTCCGAGGGATGTCCCCAGTACATCCTGTGGTACATCCTGGGGATGTCCTAGGGCTTCAAAATACAATATCCTTTTGTGGTCCGAGGGAAATCCCCAGATAATCCTGTGGGATATCCTGAGGATGTCCTAGGGCTTCAAAATACATATCCTTTTGTGGTCCGAGGGATATCCCATGGTCATCCTGAAGGATGTCCCCAGGATGTCGTGGGGAGAGGACATTTTTGTGTCCTGGGGACATCCTGAGGGTATCCTGAGGATGTCATGGGATGATATAGGGATGATCCTGGGATATCCTGCATATCCCACTGTGATGTCCTTGGGATCTCCTGGGGAGAATCTTGTGCTGTGTGGGCAGTAACTGTAATATAATCATTAACAAGGCGACTGAAATGGCAGCAGCAGAAATACAATGAGTTTTCACGCTGTGACGGGGATATTTTATTACTAGAGAAGACATTTTTAATGTTTGGTCTTGTTTACTTCCCAGTTCATTTCTATATTTTTTAGCGAATTTCCTCTATAGGGAAAAGCTATTACTGTAGGTGGCATGGTAAGACTTAACGCCGAGACCATGATCACTTTTTGTTTTGAGGTCCCCGTATGCCAAACACATAAGTTGTTTAGATTTATATATATGCGTCCGTTACCTCGATAAATTTTGAAATAAATGCCCAATTTTGATTAAATTTGGCCTAAATGTGGAGAGTAACATTTATGACTTTAGTTTGAAAACCGGATCGATCAGGCTATGGAAAGTGAGTTCAAAATAGGTAAAAACCACCTAGTACTGGTATATTGATATTTGCACAAAAAATTGTTTTTTGTTGATTATCCCCGTAGCAGCAAGCCTAAATACTCAGCCATGTGTTATTTTTATGGAGAATAAGTAAAGTTTTATATCTCCCGTAATTATGAACATAAATTATTAAAACTTGGTTTGTAGCTTCACCTGATTGAGTTATATTGATAATTGCTTAAAAACACATTTCTTATATTTCTTATTGCTGCAAACCTGCATACTCAGCCTTTATGTTATTCTTATAGAGAATAACTCAAATGCTATATATCACTTATTTATAAATGTATTTTTATGAAACTTGGTAAGTGGCTTTCTGTGGTAGTAAGAAACATATAGGTCTATATGCTTTAGAAATTTGCTGCGTACACAGGTTTGTTGCGACAGGGGCATTATTCATTTGAAGAGTAAGTAAATTTTGATATCTCCCTTAGTTATGAACTTAAATTAATAAAACTTGGTATTTAGCTTCACCTGTTTGAGTTATATTGATTATCGCAAAAAAAACACATTTATTACCTTCCTTGTTTCAGCAAATCTGCGTGCACAGCCTTAATGTTATTCTTATGGAGAATAAATAAAATGTTATATAGCACTTATTTATGAATTTATTTTTGTGAAACTAGGTAAGTGGCTCAATGTAGTAGTGAGACACATTTATATGCATTGAAAATTCACTTAGTACGCATGTTTGCTGTGACGGGGTTATTTTTGGATAAAATTACCCCCGGCTATATGCAGTATAGCCAAGGCTATATGCAGTATTAGCTTATTTTTTTTTATTTACAGGAAGCGAGGCCATGATGAAGATGAAAACAGAGAAGGAATTTAATCAACTACCAATACTTACTGTGTGTTTATACAGCCTGGTTTATATGACTTGCATTTTTTTATGTACTTATTTTTACTGCAGTTATACTGCCTTTTTGTTTGAATTCATTACTGTATTATTTAAAAAAATCCTTAATTGTTTGTATCACATCACCGAACAATTAAATTGGAATCCATCCTTAAATTTTTTAAATCTGTATTTATTAATCCAACTTTTGTTCTGAGAAATGTTTAGGGCCTACACATGCATACATTCATTTTATTATAAACTTGTTAAAACAACTATTTTTTAAGATTTGAGTAAATTTTAATAAAAAGCCCTAAGTTGTGTATATGTTTTGAGAGTCAATCCAATTAAGTATATATAATCAGGACATTAGTGGCACTTTTACAAATAAATCATGTGATAGTAATGATAAAAATTAGCATAAAATATGACAATGGTAACCAATATAAAGTTGTAAAACATGATTTTAAAGTATTTTTGCTTTTGAACTGTAATGTGACAATTGAAAGTTTTGTATGGGTCTAAAGATGACAAAATTACTTTTGACAAAACGTGTCATCCATTAAAAAGATATCCTAGGATCACAAGGAAGATTACAGGTATTTAACGTTTATACACTAGTCAACCTGTTTAAAAAAATAACACCAATATGAAGTTAAAACTTTTTTTCTGTGTGCAAGCTGGGCATGGACAATTATAGTATTATTTTTATAAAAGAATAATTTAAAGTTGTCCTGTAATTTATTTTAGAACTGTCTTCCTATCAGATTGTGTGACCATATTGAAAGGTGCCCCATTATTCTATCAGTTTGAATCCCCTAACCCCACAGATATCCCTGCCTACTCCATGATAATTCTGCAGTCATCCTTAGGAGGCGATATGGCTTCAGGGTACACACTACCTATTACTAGGAGCCTTATGGCCTCCCAAGGATGACCACAGAATTATCATGGGGATGCAGGGATATCTGTGGGGTTATGAGATTCATACTGATAGAATAATGGGACACCTTTCAATACATGTCAAAGGCATGTCTCCAGTAAATCCTGTGGGACATCCTGGGGATGTCCTAGGGCTTCAGAGTACAATATCCCTTTGTGGACCGAGGGATGTCCCCAGTACATCCTGTGGTACATCCTGGGGATGTCCTAGGGCTTCAAAATACAATATCCTTTTGTGGTCCGAGGGATATCCCCAGATAATCCTGTGTGACATCCTGGGGATGTCCTATGGCTTTCATTATCATGCCCTGATTAGGTCCAAGGGACATCCCATGGTCATCCTGAAGGATGTCCCCAGGATGTCGTGGGGATAGGATATTTTTGTGTCCTGGGGACATCCTGAGGGTATCTTGAGGATATCATGGGATGAGATAGGGATGATCCTGGGATATCCTGCATATCTCACTGTGATGTCCTTGGGATGTCCTGGGGAAAATCTTGTGCTGTGTGGGTACGGAGAATTTGTAAATTGTTATCTCCGTTAACTACGAACATAAATTAATAAAACTTGGTACATGACTTTACCACGTTGAGTTATATTGACATGTGTATAAAGACCCATTTTTTGTGTTCCTTGTATCAGCAAACCACTGTCCATTGCAGGTAGAGTTTTTGGGATCTATGCAATAGGCTGAAATCTGGACGAATCGCAAGCCGATAGGATGCGTACTGCAGTAATGTAGTTTTTTTACGTTGATTTACACCGCAACGATCATGTTCTGTTTGGGGTTTCCATCCAAAGTCATCATATGGGAACAACAGAGGATAGGGTTAAAGATGGGTCTAAAGATGGCTCAATTACATAAATTTTACGAACACCATTAGATCTTGAATACACTCTCAAATTTCTCTCCCCAGGGGATGCACCATCTTCTGACCGGAAAATTACAGCCACATCTGTTTGAACGGCATCATTGTAGCGTCTCCTGTCACATAGTTTGTCTTCCACTATATGCATAAGAATTTCAGAGTCAGATTTACAACACATATCAGCCATAGTTCTAAATGAAGATATGAAGGGATTGATGGAATAAAGATAGTCACTTAAATCACGCATCAGCAGTTGGTCGCATTTCACACTGGATATTTGACCCATTCTGTGAGTAACAGCTGTGTTTACGTCATATATATAAATTTGGGGATACTTTGGTTCAATGTTAGAAGGTATTAACGGTGCAATCCGACGGAAAAAGGAGTCGTGGATCTTAAAATTATATAGACCACCAGATGTTGATTCATATAAGTGAGACTCAGAACTCACCATTGCAAATGCAGAGTTGTATGATCTTATATTATTCAAATAGGTTTTTTAACTTTTTTTGTTTCTTTTATAGTCGATGTAGTCCCATTGATAAGATTTTCCATGAACTCAGAATGTTGATAAGGAGCTAATATTACGTTCCCCTTGTGACAACATAAGGAGAATATATTTGTGTCCCTGTTAGTCTGTTCTGACTCAAAATTCATAGATTTGCAGCAGTGACAAATCCAATTTAACGATCCCAATTCAAAAGAGTCGGTGTTTTGTGTAGGGACTTCCAGAGCACATTTAACACCATCCACCTGCTCTTTACTTTTTTAGTTTGATGGTTCTCTACGTGTTTTTTCGTTCTGGTTGTCTCTTTACGCCCAGTTAATGACTTTTTACCTTTTCTTTTACCTTTTGTACTTTTCACACCCTGGGGATTATGAGAAAATTTTATAACGCTGTAATGACCCGAGTCAACATTGCCACTAAACATCAAGTCACATACTTCTTCGCCAGAACCGAAATCGTAAGTCACAGTTTCTCCAGCAACTGTGTACTCGAAATAAATAGTTAGGGTATAGTTCTCTGATACATTGTAGTTCCATTTATCCAGCGTACTCGCCATCTCGAGAAAGTAAAGTTTGGTACTGCTGAACGTCAAACACTAATCTTGAGTAAGATTCATCACCTACGATAAAATGTTTGTATGTTTCCCACTCATTAGCAATTTGCTGTACAACTTGCAAACGGATTTCCCTATGATTGTTCTGGTGGCCGTAGAGAATAAATGATATTGATCGGAACAGTTTCCGTCCCTTACTATGGGTATTATTTCACGTTCCATACTCAAACTTAAACTCAATTACCACTTTCCTTCAGATCACTTCGCAGGAAAACTAACACATTATTCGGTTATTTAGTTGCAAAAAAGAGAAAAAACATAATACCCCCGTCGCAGCAAACCTGCATACTCAGCGAATTTCCAATGGAGATATAAATGTCTTAATACTACATAAAGCCACTTACCAAGTTTCATAAAAATATATTCACAAATAAGCGATATATACAATTTTAATTATTCTCCATAAGAATAACATTGGGGCTGAGTACGCAGGTTTGCTGCAACAAGGAACACAAAAAATGGGTTTTTATGCTAATATCAATATAACTCAACTAGGTGAAGTCGTATACCAGTTTTTATTCATTTATGTTCATAATTAAGGGAGACAGAGCATTTAATTATTATCCATAAGAATAACATGGGGGCTGAGTACGCAGGTTTGCTGCTACGGGAGAATTATGCAAAAACAATTTTTTGGAGCAAATATCAATAGACCTCAATGAGATGAAGCTGTATACCAAGTTTCGTCAGTATACGTTCATAAATAAGCGAGATAAACAAATTTTCTTTTCCTCCATAAGAATAACATTAGACAACGTACTGTGTTTAGCACTTTCAATATCTCGGTAACCAATTGACGTAGAGGAATGATCGAAGTACCAAATTGTGTGTTTTTTTAAGCTGAATCGAATGGGCAAAACTAAAATTTGACTTTTTCAAAAGTTATATGTAAAAAATTCAAAAAACCCATTTTTGGGGTACAAAACCCCCCCAAAATACCCCTTCGGATAAGTCGATCTGTCTGGTTTTCGAATTTAAAGTCATAAATGCTGCTTTACGTGTTTATACCAAATTTCGTCAAAATCGGATCATTTTCACGAGAGTTATCGTGCTCACGGACACATATATATATATATATATATATATAGATATATATATATATAGATATATATATATATATATATACAGTATCGAACGAATGGTGTTTTTGGGGTCTGGGGACCTCAAAACGAAAAGTTATCATGGTCCCGGGCCTAGGTCTTACCATGCCGACTACGGTAATAGCTTCTTCCCTATAGGGGAAATTCGCTAAAAAGAGAGAAAACTACATATAAATTACATACTGAAAGTGAGGTTATAAAAATAATAACAAGTCTCACAGCTGACAAACATTAAACAGCTGACGAATGATTTATAATTATAACTGAATTTATTTTCCATAAGAATCGTATTGACTCGACCTTTGAAGGGCTGTAGGTCGTAGCCCTTAGAAAAAACGTAAAGTCTAAGGAAATTCGGCAAATCTACGCATTATCCCCTTTAATTTGAGACATAAATGTTGTAGATCGGTCCAGTAGTCACTGAGAAAACAGACTTACAACTGTTTATTAAATATATTGATTCTGTAAGCAAAAATTTTTAAGTCAAAATTGTGGGAGTTTGGCAAATCGCAGGATGACGGAAGACGGCTCAAATTAAAGGTCTTGACCCCAGGGACTCAGGAAAAATATCAATATTTCCAACAAGTTACCAGCAAACACGAAATAACGTAAAACATCCTCCATAAGAAAAGCATGGGGATTTTAAAACATCTGCTATGTTTACATTAAAACATGTGATTAAGTGTCTACTTTGTTTAACAACTGACATGTGTTCAAATCAGATTAGGCGGAGTATTGGAGCCAGTTTATGGGCTTTAGCCCCTTCAAGCCACTAGTAATTATTAAACGAGTTCGTACGCAGCACGCTGACGTGAGGGAAGTGAATTTACACAGAAAAAATAATTTTAAAACTCAGAATCAGTGTAAAAACAAACATTTATTCAACTTTTTACTGAAATCTGAAAACATTGATTTTTGGCTGTTCTGATGCTCCTGGTTTTATTTACCTGCAATGCTGGGGATACAGTTTTGCACATTATAAGGTTAGGAGAGGGTCCAGTCAGGCTTGAAAGTTGCTGGGGATGAGAAAAGTACACCTACAAATGAATATCAGGCTTTTTGAACGACCTGCGCAATTCTACAGTGTACTTTGGGATTGGAAACTTAATTAGAGGTTTCAGTCTTTCTAGATCTGGACGAATGATGTGATCAGAGATAGTATAAACTAGAACACTTATGGAAGGGGTTGAAAACTTACTTTTAGATAGATTATTAGGTAAGTTATACTTCTCAACACACTGTAAAAACGCGTGGGGATTCTTATCGTGACCAGCCTGGTTTTTACCGCAAATAGTGATATCGTCTAAATTGGCAAAAGTCCCTTAAATTTTCTCTGTTGTTATTAGATCATCAATGAATTTTTGCATGGAAGCATGGAACCCCGTTAGTAACACCAAAAGGAATGCGGCAAAACAGATACAGGTTTCCATTTGCTTCAAAAGCAGTAAAGGGCTTTGTCATTTCTACTTATTGGAATTTGGTGATATCCACTATTTAGATCAATGTTGCTGGATAAAGAATACTGAGCGAATATGTTAACAATGTCTTCAATTAGGGGAAGAGGGTATGAATCGAGAAGAGTATACTTGTTAATCGTTTGGGAATAATTAATATACACATGCGTTTCTTATGATTTTAATTACTTACCACAACTATTTGTGCTCGCCATGGGGAACTACTCTCTTCAATAATGTTATTTTTAAAGACGCTTAGTTTCTGAATCAATGAATTTTCTATCAGATGTAGAAAAACGCCTACTTTTGGTTGGAATTGGTTTACAATCAGGGGATAAGTTTTGAAACAACTTTGCTTCAGGAACATTTGCGGTAGTGAGATTACAGATTTCTAGGTTCCACGGAATTCTCCCATATAGCACAAGTACATCAATTTGACGTAAAATTGATGTAAAAAATGTCAATGTCATTGATATTGTTGATGTCATATTGACATCAAATGTCGTCAAAATGACGTCAATTTGACGTCAATTGGAAGTAAAAAGGGCACTCAATTTTACGTAAAAATTACGTAAAAAACAGATCAAACATGACATCATATTGCCATCAAATTGATATCAAACAAGCAGTATAGAAAAGAAAAAATTGATGTAAAATGTACGTCAATATGATGTCAAATGTACGTCAATATGATGTCAAATGTACGTCAATATGATGTCAAATGTATATCAATAGGATGTACAAAATTTCTTAATATTGTGCTGTAAGTTATTTAAATAAAATGTTGTTTTCTACCAGGATATGCACAGAATTGTTTTGTTTCTCAAAATAGGTTGTTTTGAGAATTTCGTTCTGTCTTAAATATCAATATGTTTTGCGTTTAAGATCAAAATTAAAATTATCAGACATGTGAAGCCGACCTCAAAGAGACTAAATTTATTTTTATAAAAACTTCAGTATTAAAAATGGCAGTGTATCAAGGTGTCAATATCTGTGAATGTATACAAAGCATTTTGATTTATATAATTTAGTGACTCCAATTTTAACTAATTACCAAAACAATAAATCATACCTATTTAAATTTCATATAATATTTAAACAAATGTTTGCCATTCATGAGATAAATACTTTACAATAGGTTGCATATTTTTTGCTCCTTAGTTTTGTAATAGTTTTTTTTTAAATTAGGCCTAAAGCATAAGTAGGAAAATAAATAGGCCTAGAAAAATGTTTTTCAGCAATTTTTATATTAGTACTTAATTACACTTTTTTAAACTTAATTTGAATCTTCTTGTTTTCCTCCTTGTGCTGCTTGCAATCTGCAACACACAATAAACAAGAATAACTTATAGGTAATAATGCCCACTTTAGTATTTTGGGCGCAAACATATTTAAGGCCTTTAGCCCAGACTTAGCTTTTGATCTGGAAAAACTCGTTTATAAGTAGGCTAATTTTATATTCTTTTTAAAAAAGCTATTGTCTAATATGTACCGGTAGAGGATTATTTAAAATTATGGGAGCGCAGGATTGGAACAGTCAGGACATAGCGCAGTAAAAATGTTTGGCGGGGAACTGGCACTGCCCCCACCCCGCAGCCGCGAGTACTACACCAGGAAGCCATGCCCTTGTCCCCAGTCCATACATAAAAACAGCAGTTCTGCCAACTGACATAAACATTAGAATTGTTGTATACTCCTAAAATACAAAAATTTCAAACCACGAATCCTGTAATTTCCTGAATCTTATATATTAATACGCCAAAAAAGGCGCTTTTATGGTTAGGAAAACTTCTCCGTTGTTTCTTGACCAATTTTAATGTTTGAAGTGTCAAAGAATTCGACTCAGTTCGTAGTTTTGCAATTAGGTTTTTAATTTTCAATATCTTTATTCTCAAGGGTACGGGCTGCCCTCAAAGTTGGTTTTTTGCTCATAAGATTAATATGGGGAATACATTTATTTGAACTGCAGCTGTTAACACATTATGGACAGGTTATTAGCAATACCAGATGTTCCAGGTAAGGAATGTCTATCTATATAAATAAAATAGGTTTGATCTCACATCTCTTTGAGCAGTAAAATGTTGTATGCAGCGGAGATATTTAAATATGTGTTAACATTTGTTTTTCTGTCTATCTGTTTATAAGCCATATTTGTTCTGCGTTTCACAAAAAAAGACTGAATGAAATAAAAAATTTTCGTGTGGAGGAGGAAACGTTTTGGCTAAAAACTTAAACAGCGCGCTGCGGCGGTTAGGTTAGGTTACTATAATCTCCATACATAACACAGTTGTTTCTGAGGGTCCCATAATTTTACGCTGGATGCTGGAAGTTGACAGAACTGCTGATTTTATGTATGGAGTGGGAACGAGGGCATGGCTCCCTGTTGTGTAGTACTCGCGGCTGGGAGGTGGGGGGACAGCGCCAGTTCCCAGCCACACATTATTACTTTGCGAGGACGGCGCTGCGGGAGGTCCTGACTGTTCCATTTCTATCGTCTCAAAATTACTTGTTACCGGTATCTAAAGGTTAAAAGTCAGCCACACAATAAGTTGATAAGATACCGGTAATATTATTCAGATTAACTACGGTATATAAAGCGAGCTTAGATTTGTGACCATTATCTTATATTAACCCATCCCACCAAATAAATTTAATATAGTTTAAGGTTTACCAAATTATATAGGCTACTTGCAGTCAATTTTCAAAAATAAAACGATTACAGCAGTTTTTCACTTTTGATTTATTGTTCCTTCAGTATTGTTGGGTAAAACAACCTAGAAAATCCAAAAACCACTAGCAAGTGAATTATTGCTCGTTGCAGGATTTTAAACCAGCCTGTGTTCAAAATTGCTTTGCCATTTAAAATTTAGCCCCAAACTTCAGTTATAATTCTGCTTGCGGCCTCGGCATGTTCCATGTATAGCTTAAAATGTTATTCACTCACAATGTTAAATAACAAATAAGTTACAAACCACACACAAAAGCCGGTCCAAAATAGTGATTTGAAAGTATAACTAAACAAATCCAGCAGTGACAAACCCTGATGTTCTTATATTAACATTGGTCTCAAGTCTTAATTAGGCTAATTTTACTTTAAATTTCATCGAGGACATGATTTGCGTACTGTTGGGATACAGCTTGGTATATTTATTGGAGCAAGTGACTTTGGTCCATGAGTCGAATCCCACTGATCAACAATGGCATTTATTTAACTGAAAATACCCCAGTGGTAATACAATCCAGAACCCGTGTTTTAAGCTGGTCCAACTTTCTAGAAAACAAAAATGGATAGGTCTCTGAAATGAGGGCGAGGACAATCACTGCAACTGAGATATCATTCCACTAAAAGTCATGCGATTTTTATAATTTATTTACATAACTTAAGCTAACTTTATAAAAAACGGTCTTATTGGTTACAGGGCCTAAAAAATAAACCAGTAACGATATTTTATTAACCACGGAGCACACAGTGTGAAAAGCCCAGTCAGGAAGCTAGGAAATTGCCACTAAACTACGGTAACATACATAAACTAACATATTCTTGTTAATGGCGGATTTCAAAAAAATCTTAGGTCGAATATGTTAAGTAGGCCCTAAATAACTTGTTCTTTGGTGGACCAGGAAGTTACCAGTTTAAAGTAACTATTATTTTAACCCTAGAACTGGCGCATGTTATTCCCCATGGTGGCGGCTTTTCTTTTCTACTTTTGAAGAGTTTTACTTTATATTATGAAAAATATACATAAACATGCCAAACTACCCATATGTTTTTTACTTTGTATATCAAATTAATTCCAATGAAGTTGCCTTTGGAGTTAAAAGTTAATTCTTTGACTGAAAGTTGCAATATAAAAAATCTTGTATTAAAGCCATTTTTTGTTGCAATTTGTATTAGGGCCTAAGTTACCTACCTAAGTTAGTACCGGTAATAGAAAATGTCGTATAAAGTTATTGACTTATGTCTTACTATAATAACTCTACAGGATGTTTAATTTAGTTTTGCAAATCTGCTGACTAAAATAACTTAGTCCTAAATTTAAAAATTGTTTTAACTAATGTAAATACATATCAACAATCACAAGTTCTATGAATATGGTAGGCTATCAAATTAAAGCTCTAAAATCTCTAGTTCATTCTGGTAAGTTATCAATTTAACTTAAGTGATTATACTAAATTTTTGCTAGACGTAGAAAAGACTACGCTACCACAACAGACACATCACACCGGAACGTAACTTAGTTTGAACTAAGTTACGGTACGCTGCAACAGTTATAGGGTTAAGGCTGCCTGCAGATACTAGAACTGGGTCATAATTTGGCAGGTGTGCCACATTTATTTCTCAATTTGCCCTAATTTGTATTACACATTTAGGTTAATGACACTTTCACATCCAATGGTAATCCTAAGCCAAATCGATATCGAAACAATTATCCACACCATTGAAATGTTGGATTGTATGAGACAGTGAGACTTAGCCAAATACCTAATTTTACATCCATGTAGACTTAATTGTGTTGAAGCTAATATTGAACTAGTCCTAGGCCTGAACACACCAAATTTCAATAATCTATTGGTATATCAATTCACCTGTTTAGGCATTATACCAACATAGTTTGTCGGGTTTTGATTACAACATTTTTCATCATTTGCTACCCAGCAATAAGCTTAACTTAATTGAAATTATTTTAGTTGAAGAAAGCGAGGTGACTTCAAGTATTATAGGTTAGGTCTAACTGAAAAACATTGTCAAAATAATGCTAATATGTTTTGATTTTACTTACCCTGTTGCACTTCCTGTACTAAGCAGTGTGATGCTAAGACTAGATGAACTTATTAACTTTCGTCTCTTCTACTTTACCAAACTAAAGTCTAATATAAACATGATTTTGATAACCCCTCTAAGACCGATATGACAGAAAAACAATGCGCGGCGCGCCGCGCCAGCCAAGGAGAAGGAATAACCTCTTAACCAAATGCAAACATATATTTAATTGTAATTGTAAGGTTAATTTGTAATACCTATTTTGAGAACTCTAATTAAGTTTTTAAATCATAATTGTAAATAAATAGTTATCCGTTAAATTGTAAACTGCTTTTCGGAACATACAAAATGCTTGATTTGACTTTCTGTGCCAAATTGGATTGTGTCAATGGATGTTTAAATTATTTAGAAAAAAACCGTACTTATTCGTGAGTGAGTGTGATAATAAATTTAACTATAATTAATTAAATTTACATTCAAGCCATATTATTAATAACTAAACATTTAACTTTGTATTTTTTTGTGAACATGCGTTAATACTGTGCTGATCAAAAATTGCATGTAAATTTTACTTCAAATGATGTAAAACTTTTGATGGGGGCGGTTAAAAAAATAATTATTGTTAAATAAAACTGATTGAAACAAAAATAATACAGTTTTGGTATTATAATATTTTTATATCAAAAGATATATATGTAAAAAATGTTACATCATTTTGACATCAAAAATTTTACATCATTTTGACATCAAACATTTTACACCATTTTGACATCAAAAATTTTACATCATTTTGACGTCAATATTTCATCAAATATTTTATTTTACATCCATTTGACGTCTTTGATCACTTTTTTACGTCAAATTGACATCCTGTGCTATATGGGTCTATTACAACCTTCTCGTATTCTTGCAATACATCATGCCCAATTATGAAATCAACATATGAAGCAGGTAGTGCAGATACTGTGATGTTTTTGAAAAGGTTATCTCCTAATTTTAAGTCAAGATTATAACTGTATCTAAGTAAACAAGTAGAGTTTTTGAGGCATAGAACTTTTATTAGAAGTTGGAAATAAACTCAAGATTACGTTTCTTGCAAATTGTTCATCAATGTAGCTTGAAGAGCTTCCACTATCAACCAGAGCTTTTTTATTGACCCCGTTAATAATTACATCAATGAGTGACACTGAAAGACACAAAGTAGTTACAACAGAGAGAGAACCGGTGTATTTAATTGCTGACCCCGGTTCTGTTGATACTACTGCTAAGCTTTGTTTTTTTTAACGACCTACGCGACATAGAAAAATGTCCTAACTTCCCGCAAGATTTACAAACTGAATCTTTTACAGGACATTAAAGTTACCGCATGACCGTCTGTTTGAAGAATTTCATTGCTGTTGTATGAAAGGTGTAACAGATGGACTAGAATATGGTAAAGCACTGACAGGAACACTACTATCGGTATATAATTCTGAATGAATTTAACCATTTTAAGAGCTAAGGCTTTATCGTACGCCTGTTTAAGAGTTAAAAGAACTGTTTTCTAATAAGCGTCTGCGGGATTCTTGGGAATGTAATCCCCTGATAAAGGCATCCCGAATATGTGTGTCTTTATTTTCTTGAGCAGAAACTGCTTTCAAGTTACAGTCATGACTAAGCTGTTTTAATACCTACTCTAAAGTATTGATCAACTGTTTCATTAGAGGCCTGTCACCTAGTTTTTGCTAATTGATGACGAGCAAAGATGTCGTTTTTAGTTTTGACAAACGCATTTTCTAGGGTGTTTATTGCTTCTACATATGTTTTACATTCACTAAATATCGTGAATACTGAAGGATAAACGTGATTGATTAATAAATTAAGTTTATACCTGTATTTTTGAAACTCATAATAGCGATGGATTTTAATTTATTTTTTTATTTATTTGGACTTTACCAATCGCTTCTACACCTAACTAACCTACATTTTTTGGATTTTCATATCTTTTTCTTTTACATTTTAATTTACACTAACACAAAGATAACAAATATATATATACAAAAAATCGAATACAATACATTAACACAACATTTATATATACACCTAACTAACCTACATTTTTTTTGATTTTTTTAAATATTTTCCTTTACATTTTAATTTACACTAACACAAAGATAACAAATATATATATATACAAAAATTCGAATACAATACACTAACACAACATTTATATATACGAACAGATGGAAAACTGACAATACATTACCTGTTCTGCATCGTAGCCTCCAAATTAAAATGTAAAGGAAAATATTTTAAAAAATCCAAAAAAATTTAGGGTAGTTAGGTGTATATATAAATGTTGTGTTAATGTATTGTATTCGACTTTTTGTATATATATATATTTGTTATCTTTGTTTTAGTGTAAATTAAAATGTAAAAGAAAAACGTCATCTGAGGCTGAGCCAGTGACGTAGGTGGTTTTGTGACGTAATGATTGAAAGTTTAAAGTTCAAGGTCACGGGGAGGGTGTTTTAAAAAAGTACTACCTCGCACGCGTAAAATCCAATTGTGATTCGATAGTTTAATCGATATAAAATATTGATTAAACTATCGAATCACAATCGAATGATACGAGTGCGAGGTAGTAATATTACAAATATTACTTTATTTACAATAATTCATGTTTACAATAGTTCCCCATTGTTCGTTGTCATCGATGTTGTTGATCCGGACGAGTTGCGGCCATCACTTCGCTTTCTGATGAAAGACGGTAGATACTTCGATCCCTGCGCAGAGTCCATGTTGTTTTTTGATGCGTAAAGTTCCAAAGATAAATCGTAACCGGACGCAATGAGAAGTCTTAACTCTTCATTAAAAACCTCGAGGTCTTGGAAAGTCGCCAGATGAATAGAGTCATAATGAATACACCTAATTTTGATGGACATTTCAACAGAGAGCTCGATGTCCACTGGTCAAGAGCCGGAGGTGTACTGACTATTCGCTAGCTAGCGTTTTGGTATCAAACAAAATGGTGGGCGCGGAGCAGATGGCGGACGGCAGATGGCAGGTGTCAAGTGCGCGGCAGATGTCAGGCCCCCCCACTACACCAGTCTTCCCACCAAGTCTTACATCGCACAATAACTAGTTTACATGTGTTAGTTAGGGTTTAGCTCTTAGACTGTCAAGACTTTAGCTCCGTAACTAAAAACTTCAATAATGTTTGCTTAACGCTGTATAATTATAACAGCTACTATGATCTAAACCGGTGCATGTATTTATATGATGCTTTTTGCGTAGCAAACAACTGGCTAAAAGTGTTTCAACCTCGATTATTCTTCGACGAAACCGCTCATTGTCCACTAAAAGCGTAGACCTTCTGTCTTCATAGTCAGAGAAGTAGAAGGTAGTGTCAAGTGGACTACTGAAGGTCACCTTCCTCATGTTTCTGTACAACTGTGACATGATCAGACTTTGCGTAAACTCTATAAGTAGATGTTTATTAGTCAAGAGCTGAAAGTAAAGTGATGTACCGCTAGCGTGTAAAATAAACACCTACCCTCACCACAACGTTACCATGTGCTTCTAACAACTGTTTTTATATTTAAATCTCGATTGCACCTTCTTGTTTGTCATGTCAAGCCGCGTAATTTGAGTACACACTTAACATAGTTTAAACCATAAACAAAAAAGCTATTTATGTCTATCCTTGAAAATAGTTGTTTGTGCGCTATTGCTTCTATACCCTTGGTTGGATCTAAATTTTGATTGTACCGTCTTGTTCGCCTTGTTAATCCGCGTATTGCGAATACCCACTTGACATAGTTTAAATAATAAACAAAAAAGTTATTTATGTTTACCCTTGAAAATAGTTGTGTTATTTGTTCTACTGTTTTTAAAACTGTTTCGACCTATTTTGGGTCTCATCAGATGAAGGTAGGCGTACTAAAAGCCACTTCATGACAGTTTTTTGTGTTTTTATTTTTTATAAATTTTTTGTTTAGTTTTTATATTGGATTTTTACATTTTTAGCTTCCAAATAATCCACCTACTCCTTCCTCCTGACCTCCCACTGGATCAACCTATCCCTCCTCACAAAAAAAAGATCCTCCTTCCACCCATTGTGTACAGGTCGTGGTGGTGTACATGATGGTACCTGTACCATCATGTGTACACCACCACTTTCGAACAAGTAGACGTTCTTCCTCTCCTCTGCTACAAATTTATACATGCCATTCCGCTTTAAACATTTGAATTTCTCGTTGCATTGTTCAATTGGTTCAATCAACTTTCTTAGCCTCATAATATTCAATATATTCCAAACAGTTTCTTCTTCATTCTCCCTCTTCTCATTATCTTCCTTCATTCGCCTGTTCTTATCTTCCTTCTTCTTTCCTTTCTTCTCTTCCTTCTTCTCTTCCTTCTTATGTCCCTTCTTGTAATACAACTCGTGATTTATAAAATTCTTCTGCACCATTCTTTTTAACGAGCAGGATCTACGAAAAACCTTCTTCTCCTGCGTCGGCTTTAAACTTGCCTTTATCCTCTCAAGCTTTTCTTTCAATACTGGAGAGGACATGTTTCTAGACTAAACACTATCTGCAGAATGAAGCCTCCATAAGCTGTTAAACAGCGTGAAAGTGTAATCAAGCGGTTGAGTAACACCGCCAGCTGCTTGCAGTGAAAGGCAAATCAGTCTGGGAATGCGCGGTTGACCTACACCGCCAGTTGCATGTGGTGAAAGGTTACCTGTGTAAAACAGTTTTAGCAACGCTTAACTTGTTGGGCCTAATAAAAAAATTTATGTTATATATATATTTTGTATTAATTATCTCAATACATATTTTATTAATTATCTTAATATATAATTTATAAATTTATAAGCTAAAAATCAATGAAGGGATAACTTTTTGTAAAAACAGGGATAAATCCCAGACAAAATCCCGTTTTAGGGAAAAAATCCCGCAACAGGGCAGGGTTATCCCTTATCCCGTTTTCCCCTTTATATCCCTTTTTCCCACTTTTCGTCTATATAACCCGAGATTTCGAGCGTTTCTCCGCAGTTGATGCCAGTTCCGTCCAAAGGCTGACTTGGTGCAACTCGCCACAGTGTGGGTTCGATAACTGTGCGTTAGGGCCCAACTCGCAATTATCGAACCTCGCTAATTTTGCATGTATAGTCTGTTCTTGTGCATGAGTAGTAGTATAAACTAATGCCTGCAGAATTGATGCTTTATAGTAATCCCGTATATTGACTGCTTGTTTAACGCTTTATACTAACTTTGTAGATTGTTTGTTTGCTTAACGCTTAACGCTTTACTTATTAACGTGACCTTGACCTAGTTTAGAACTTAGAAATACTCCATCTAGACATGTTAAACACAAACGTTGTAGTAAAGACCATGGTGGGGGAAATGTTATATACTGCACCAGAGGGGTAAATATAATCATACCGCTATGGAAGCTGTAGGCGAAAACACTTGGCTTGCTCCTGTTGAGCTTGCTTTTTCAGAAGCCTTTCTGGCTATTCTTAGTTATGAATATCGAGGGTTTAAACTAAAAGTAAAGATAGAACTTAGACCGTTACAAAGAAATGACGTGTATTGCGTCTTGATTGAATGGAAATCGCCTTCTAGCATTAGGCTTTTCTATTTGATCCAAAGATCACGCAATCAATTCTGTGTGAAACGTATAACTGTGACATTGGACAATTGTGAGCTAAACCCCCTTGTTTGAACCTAGAGCTTCCTTTTAAAAAGTAAAATAGCAAAGACGAAACCCTTACTTACTAAAGGTTTTACCTTTGCTATTTTACGCATCACTTAACTTGACCTTGACCCAGTTATCGAACTTGGAATCATATAGTATGCACTTTATAGCGTTACAATGTACCCTACCCCCACCACTGGTTGTCGGGTATAAAAGCAAGACCAGTCCGCAGAGGGTTTACAGTCTCAGGCCAACAGCCTAGCTAGCTGTTTGCCTGCGCTGTCTGCAATAGTATCTTTAGTATAGAGTTGGTACCACTGTACACTAAAGATGCTACCTGAGTTTAAGGCATGTTGGTTTATTAAGCATGATAGATTAACGCTTGTAGTTTGCTGCTAGTAAATGTAGTTAATGTATTAAATGTTACCTTTTGGTTTTGGTTTGAAGTGATTTATTAATGAAATATGTACTTTTCTTACACGCTTTAAAATTCAATATATTCCTTATTTAAACTTTTTAAATGTAAAATGTTTATTAGTAATTTAATATGTTTCTCAAACAAACCCTTTCCTAACCCCTTACAAAAAAGGTATGGCACGAAAACCGACCTTCTGTCAATATGGCACGAAAACCGATTGACATTACCCATCGTTACACCTCACGTATGAGAAACGTTTGTGAATACTAAGTTGGTCAAACCTTTGGTTTGCAGTAGCCTGACGCCCGTTCTGTCCAAAGTCCGACTGGGTTTCAGTATGTTGTTGACCATTGTAAAACCGACTTTGTTATGTCTTTGTAAACCACCTTAGTCAATACGGCCTGCAAACCGGTTGATTATTATGGTTAATATTTGTTTTAAATTAATCTCAGTTATCAGGTTTACTGTAAGTAACTTTAAAATTTCTTCAAAATGATTGCCCCCTAATACAGAACGGGGAATAGAGCAGTCTGTGATCCTTGCTCTATTCCTTGTTTTGGCAACATATTTAGATGACCTTGACCTACTGACGGGAGTTAGAAAATTGTCGTATGGCAAAACATTGGAAGATATATTTATTTCTTACAACAAATATCCCCTCCCTAACTCTTGCACTCCCACCACTTCTAGTGGGTATAAAAGAGGTTCCCTATCACTGGTAAATCCATTCTGCTGCTTGTGCTTGCTCACCCCAGAACCATGGCGCACATCAGAAAGCAAACTCTTCCGCTAAAATTGAAACCGCCATCAGTACGAACCTTTGCTACCTCAACCTCTTCTGTCTCAACTTATATGATACCAACCTCTGGTGCCTCAACTTCTGTTGCTTCAATTTTTGCTGCCTCAACTTCTTCTGTCTCAACATATAAAATACCAACTTCTGGTGCCTCGACTTCTTCCGTCTCAACATATAAAATACCAACTTCTGGTGCCTCAACTTCTGCTGCTTCAACCTCAGCTGCCTCAACGTCCGCTGTCTCATCGATACTTCGTCAGGCTTGGTGATGTCTTTAATTCTCCCAGAGACGGATAGTACTTCACCACCGCCACCTACCATTGTGAATGATCCTCTATCACCATCACCCAATTTAATTCTTGACGAATTTTCTCACTTGTCAAGTTCATCTTCAAGTTCAACATCAAGGTCTTCCCCCACCAGACCTTCTACCCCTTCTGCAAGTTTCTATCCTTTTGATCCCACCAGACCTTCTACATCCTCTGCAAGTGGCCTTCCTCGTCCTTCAGTAATCTGTACAAATAACCAATCTCCTTCAGAGAAACTTAAACAACTAAAATCTTTGAGAAGGAAGTGCATACGCCCTGCACAACAATGCAACTATAGTTTCAAAAAAGGTGCAAGGAAAGGTGAACGTTGTCCTAAATCCTGTATTTTAAATGAAGAATTATGCAGGTTTCATTTAAAACTAAAACAGAACAATAGCGTTTCCCTTTCTTCACCACGTCCAACAGTGAAACCAGCCAAAACTCGTATTAATAGACTTTGTAAAAATAAACAATACTTCTTCCTTAAGTCAGTGGGATTTGCAAAGGTAATATTAAAATGTGGAGACCAACTCTACATTTTAAAATTACCTAGAGGTATGGAACATCCCGAACACCCTACCAAAAAAAACTATTTAATACGAGGTAATTCGGGAGGCACTGTGTGGAAAACATTACAGTAAAACCAACGTTCAAAAATGTATTTTCCAAATTTAAATAAATGTTTATTTTTTCCAAATTTAAAAAAAGTGTGGACAACCTATTTAGATTTTGTAGCATATGCTGCAAAAGGTAAATAGGTTGTACACACTTTTTTTTACAATGTTACAACGACCTTGACCTAGATAACGGACTTGGATAAATTACACTAAGTCAAAGATAAAACTTAAAAGGAAAAAGGAGATATATTGTACTAAATACATTATTCAACAGTAAAAAGCGGAGGGGGTAAGCGGGTATTTAAGCGAGCGATTCGGAATATAATTATTAGTTGTATCATCTTGAGCGTCAACAGCAACACATGGGGAAAGGAAATTAGCGAAGAGGAGTTGTACGCGATTGCTGAGGCTGCTGAAATGACTGAGGTTTCTAAGATTGATAAAATTGCGGAGAATGTTGCTCAGTCACAACCGCAACAAACTACACCATCGATGCAGTCTACAACGCGTCAACCAAGACCCTATCATGTTATACTGGAGGAGTATAATGAGGCGATGGGGTACGCCTGCACAAAGTGGTGTGGACAGCCGCGTTCTCCTCAACAATGGGAGGAGCACGATGCAGACTTTTGCCTGGTTGCAGAGTTAGAACTTGAGCTCGAAAGAGCAAAGGCTACTCAATAGTGACAAGATTTAATGTGTACTTTTAAAATACAGAGCGGGGAATAGATCAGTTTGTGGTCAAAGTGAGAACCACTTACTGCTCTATTCCCCGTTTTGGCAACTTGTTCAGATGACCTTGGGACTTACAAAATTCTTGTTTAGCAAAAACATATTGAAATATATATCTATGTATTTCTTAAAAAAAAAATATCCCCTCCTTAAAACTCGCACTCCCACCACTTCCATTAGGTATAAAAGAGGCACCTCATCGTTGGTAAAATCAGTCGGCTGCTTGTGTTTGCTCACCTCGGACACCATGAAGCACAACAGAAAACCAACTTCTACCGCCTCTCCTTGTACTGTTTCATCTTCTGCTGTCCCATCGATACTTGTCCAGGCTATGATTCTATCCCACATTCTTCCACCAGAGTCAGGTAGTAGTACTTCACCAAACTTAATCTCGAGATCTCTCAAAACCGAGAGAAACACTGCTAATACTCGGAAACTGAGAGCGAGAATTGCTGACCGTTATAAAGTATTAAAAAGCATATTACCATCCTCCAATCCGTATGATTCTAAATTAACCACTATACAAAAGACAATAAAGTACATTGCAAACCTTCAATCCCAGCTCCAAGAACCGTCCTTAATTCACAAAGAAATCTTGAACACCCCTCCACCGTTTGAAGCCGTTTTTCTGAAAGAGGATGAGTTGGTGGATCAACATTTTTCGCTGAAGAGCCTTCAGCCTACAAGCAAATTTTCCTCATGGATGAAGATCAAGACGAATAACTAACTTTACAAATTAAAGACTTATGAAATACAAAGCGGGGAATAGATCAGTTTGCGGTCAAAGTAAGAACCACTTACTGCTCTATTCCCCGTTTTGGCAACAGGTTTAAATGACCTTGGGACTTAGAAAATATGTGTTTGATAAAAAAATATGAAAGATCTTCTTATTTCTTCCAACAATAACCCTTCACTACCCCCACCACCACCACCACCACCACCACCACCACCACCTAAATTGAGTATAAAGGAGGTCTCCATCGTTAGTAAAACTTATTACTTTGCTGAAAATGAGTGCATCCACTTCATCTACCTCTGCAGCAACTATAATATTCAGCAGACGGGTCGAAAACATTGATCAGTTGCTTGCTGTAAGGAAATTACTGCTACGGTATCTTGATATAGAGGTTGGTTGTGAATTGTGCATGTGGAGACCAACAGGTGAAGTCTTTAGTAATGAAGATGAAGCATTCAAAACAAAAGACAGTAGAAAGTTATATAGAATCTTTAGTAATATGGTAAGGTTAATCAATAAGGGTTGGATCATTAACATAACATTCTATATTAAACCAAACCTTTAACTGAAGCAATAAAAAGACGGGCGGAAGGGGGGGGGATACTTTGACTTTAATGGTGGGGGTAGACAGATATAAGACGGACGGCTTCAGTGTTTAGTCATTATTCAGCTATGGATAGCCCAACAGAACCGATGCAGCTTTCAACATCGATGCAGTCTACGTCTAACTTAAATGTAAAAGACAAGGAGAAGAATGATAGCCAAAGAAGAAGGAATGCTAGAGAGAGAAGAAGGGTTAGAAAATTAAATCAAACATATAATTTATTACGATCAAAATTACCTTTTGTTGATCCAAAAAGTTCAAAGCATTCAATTGTAACACATGCTATAAATTATATAAATATGTTAGAAATGCTATTAGAAGGTACATCATTTCAACTGCCTGACAAACTTCTAACAATGGACATTAATCAACTTGCTTTGTCTAACTAAAGATTTGTAGAATTACTGAACAAGGGGGGAATACAGAACGGGGAATAGATCACTTTGTGGTTTGAATAAAAATCACTTACTGCTCTATTCCCCGTTCTGGTAATAGGTTAAGGTGACCTTGACCCACTTACAGTTGCTTGCTGTAAGGAGATTACTGCTACGGTATCTTGATTTAGAGGTCAGTTGTGAATTGTACATGTGGAGACCGACAGGTGAAGTTTATAGTGGTGAAGATGAAGCATTTAAAACAAACTATAGTAGAAAGTTATATAAAATCTTTGGCAATATGGTAAGGTTAATCGATAAGGGATGGAACATTAACATAACATTCTATATTAATCCAAACCTTTAACTAAAGCAAAAAAAAAAAACGGGTATATAAGCGCGACGTTGCAGAGACAATTATCACTTTGGTTGTGAATTGCATCAAGAGAGCATCTATTATGGTATACCTCCACTATATTGACTCTACTGCTAAAGCGGATACTTTTATACAGCGTGTGTACCAACTGTTAACGGAGTACGAACATGTTCAGGTCAAAGGATTGGGTATTCGTGGAACAGAAGAAGTAAAAATAGATGTAAAACCAATCCCTTTGAAGAACAAAATTGACCAATTATTACGAGAAGGCTACATCCTGTGTCTTTATTACACAACCTCATAAACTACATACAAGGCCGAAGGGGGGGGGAATACAGAACGGGGAATAGATCAGTTTGTGGTTTGAATAAGAATCACTTACTGCTCTATTCCCCGTTCTGGTAATAGATTAAGGTAACCTTGACCCACTTACTGGACTTACCTGTGTTACAATAATACCTCTTCCCTATCACTTTTCCCTACCACTTGCACTTTCAACACTTACCCCCACCACCACCGGAATCGAGTATAAAAGGTGGTTTCGTATTAGTGGTAAAATCAGTCTGCTACTTGGAATCATGTCGCCCAGAGATAACATTTTCCCTTCTAAGAAGACTATACTGGAAATGATTCAAAATATTCCAGTAAATATAAACGAAGATGAAGACGATTCAGAGATGGAAGATGAACTATTAAGTGATCTTGAACTACTGAGTGAGTTTGCTAGCAGTGAACCATATCTTGGAGAGATGGAGCTGTTGACTGACGACGACGACGACGACGACGATGATAATGAACCAGAATTTCATCATCAGTTACTCTGTTTGGAGGAAATAGACCTTGTTGATAGTGAAACCCCTCCAAGCAGTATTAATATCGATGACGTAGTTCTAGATCCAGTCACAGGGAACCTTAGTGTTTGTCGTCGCTTATTTAGTGATATGAGCTCATCATCATTATCATCGGAAGAATCTGAATAATTTTTTATTGTCTTCAAATAGTTTACTTTAAATACAAAGCGGGGAATAGATCAGTTTGTGGTTATAGTGAGAATCACTTACTGCTCTATTCCCCGTTTTGGTAATATTGTTGTATGACCTTGACCTATTTACATGACTGAAAAAGTGGGGGTAACTTATACATTTAATGGTGGGGGAACGTCTATTTAATGACGATGCAACAGTGTATATTTATCATATCGACATGATGAAACCACCAGGAAACTCCGTTTGTTACAGCTTTTCCCTCCTCGATATCGATGATGTGATAAAACTTACAACAATAACAAAACGGTTTGAACTCGAAAGGCGACTCATAAAAGTCGACGTAATTCCACAAGATCTTCGTTCGGCAATGTTGACTATCGAATATGTTAAAGATGAATCTACAACTGAAGATCCTTATTGTTTTATGAAATTTTTAGTTGATCGAGATGCACTGTGTACAATCCAATTTCACATCCGAGTTTAAAATCTATTAAATGTTCCTGTTGGAGAAAATTGTCTTTGATAAATACAGAGCGGGGAATAGATCAGTTTATGGTTTAAAATGAAATCATTTACTGCCCTATTCCCCGTTTTGGCAAATATGTTCAATGACCTTGACCCAAAATATAGAACTTTGTAACCTCCAGCTACAATAGTAAATAGAAAATGTAAAAAAAAATAGTAAACTTAACCTGATACTTACCCCCACCACCTTTGCTACCGTATAAATATAGAGGCATTTGCAGTGTTTTTCATTATTGTGTTGACCCTTGTGGAGATCACACCTAAATTATGCATCGCTGCGATATCTGCAAGTCTTCATTTAAGGATGAATTTCTTTTAATGATTCATAAGGAACTAAAACATAACAACAACCAAGATGAAGAATATAAAGAAGAAGAATTGAACGAAATAGATCGAATGTTAGCTCAACACCAACATTCCAGACCAAGTGTTATTCAATATGCACCATCAACATCGACTTCTACCTCTGCTCTGTTTACACTTCACCGTCTTTCATCATCATCAGCTGCATCGACTTCTACACCTGCTCTGTCTACACTTCATCGTCCTTCAACATCATCAGCTGCATCGACTTCTACGCATGCTCTATCTACACTTCACCGTCATTCAGCATCAACATCAGTAAATGTTGAACTACATGCCCGAGCACTTCCGGGTAATGTAGTAACCCACTTCAAAATCGTCAATGCAAAATTACAACTCGAAGAATTTTTAAATAACTCAAAAGGATTGGTAATTAAAACTTTGCAAAATGAATTAAAAAGATTAAATTTTATCAAATTTGGTCTATTACTAGATGGTTTATTTACAAACATTCAAAATGAAACTTCACCGAGAGGGTTTTTAACAAAAAACCGAACTATTATGTTTTCGTCAGATATTGATTTAATCGTGTCTGAATGTTTTGAAGAGCTAATGACAAAAATACAAGAACATGAAGGAAGAGGCTCTGGATGGAGTTTGTTAAGCATCACAGGGCTAGACTTAAGAGTACACAAACATGGCTATGGAATTCGAGGAAGTAGCTACATCCCTTTACCAACAAAGATTAGAAATACCTTATCCTGCGTCAACGTACAAAACCAAGATACTGAGTGTTTTAAATATGCTATGTTGGCCAAATATGTAACAATTCATCCGGAAAGACCAAGTCACTATTATGAAGAAGTACAACATAGATATAATTTTCAACGGATGACTTACCCTGTTGCTATAACAGACGTTTCAAAATTTGAAAAACAAAATCCTTCAGCTTCTGTCAACCTATTCGGATTGGATTCGTCAAACAATGTGTACCCCTTGCGTATAAAACCAAATGAGCGCAGAGATCATACCGATTTGTTATTGATTACTAAAGGCGATATTTCACACTTTGTGTATATCAAAAAATTTGAAAGTCTTGTTTCTAAACAATTATCTAAGCATAAAAAAAGATGACAATTTGCAAAAGATGTTTTTGTCACGTGAACAAAGAACTAAGAAGGGGAGGGTCAGATTGGCTAGTAGAACACCAACGGTTATGTAATGGAAACTATGAAGTAAGAATTAAATTGCCACATCCTAGCAGAGCGCAGATAAAATTCGACAAAGTAATCCAACAATACCGTTTACCCGTTGTTGTGTATGCTGATTTTGAGGCGTCTTTACATCCGCTCGATCATCAAGAAGAAAACGTAACAAGAAGAAGCAAATACCAGCAGCACACACCAAACAGCTATTGTTTAATGATAAAATCAACACTATCTGAAGAACATTTGCGAAGATATGAATTAACAACAACACCAAAGATATACCGCGGTGAAGAAGCAGCTCGAAACTTTGTCGATGACTTATATAACATAGCTGGGAAAGTTGAAGAAATGTACAGAAATGTGGTGCCGATGATTACTATGACTGAAGATGAAATTCAACGACACGATTCAGCAACAACATGTTATTTGTGTATTAACACTTTTACACTGGATAACAGTAAAGTGCGAGACCATGACCATCTAACAGGAGCTTACAGAGGTGCAGCCTGTAACTCTTGCAATCTAAACTACAAACTTCCAAATTTTATCCCCGTTGTTTTACATAATCTTAGTGGATACGACTCCCACTTTGTAATCCCAGAATTAGGCAGAGATAATGGAGAAATAGATGTCTTGGCAACAACCATGGAGAAATTTATAAGCTTCTCTAAAAAAGTTGGTAAAATAAAACTAAGATTTGTTGATTGATTCAGATTCATGCCTTTTAGCCTTGCAAAATTAACTAAAAATTTAAGAAGACAAGATTTGATTGAAACAAGCAAAATTGTGCCTAATGATAAAATGGATTTAGCTCTTCGAAAAGGAGTCTTCCCCTATGATTACATCGACGGACTGCATAGATTTGATGAAAAATCACTTCCTACACCAGATAAATTCAAAAACAAACTTAATGATGAAGAAATAAAACCTGAAGATTATCAACATGCACTTCGAGTATGGAACGAGATGAATATGGAGACCTTAGGGGATTACTCAGACTTTTATGTCAAACTAGATGTGACTCTTCTTTGTGATGTGATTGAAGAATTTCGAAACACCTGTTTTGCCGCATATGGATTAGACCCTTTACATTCGTATACTTCTCCAGGATTAGCTTGGCAAGCCATGTTAAAAGAAACAAAATGCAAACTCCAACTTTTAACAGATATTGACATGGTTTTAATGATTGAAGCGGGTGTAAGAGGTGGATTGGTTCAAAGTGTTACCAGACATGTTAAAGCCAACAACAAATACCTTCCTAATTACGACAAAACTAAACCAACAACCTATTTGGGATATTTCGATGCAAATAACTTATATGGATGGGCTATGTCAAACCCACTTCCATATGATAATTTCAAATGGATTAATCTCGATTCTATTGGCGATATTTCACAAATTCCAAAACATGGTGACACTGGATATATTTTAGATTGTGATTTTTAATACCCGGAACATTTACACGATCTCCATTACGACCTCCCACTTCTCGCTAAAACAGAAGTTTCTCCAACTGGAAAACACCCTAAATTAATGATGACCCTAAATAATAAACAGCGCTACGTGGCTCACTTTTGGGTAGTCCAACAAGCCATCGAATTAGGACTACGTATAACAAAAATTAATATAGTTTTGGAATTTTCTCAGTCATGTTGGTTAAAACCTTACATTAATTCAAACACCACCAGAAGAGCAGCCGCTACATCAGAATTTCAAAAAGACTTTTTTAAATTAATGAATAATGCGATATTTGGAAAAACTTTGGAAAACAAAAGAAGACACAAAAATGTTAAACTTGTTACCGACGAAAAAAGCTACAGAAACTCGTACAACAGCCAAACTTTAGGACATCTATAATTATTAATGAAAAACTTGTAGCAGTGTCCATGAAGAAGACGAGTGTGAAGATGGATCGTCCTTTATATATAGGCATGTCAATCTTAGACATCTCAAAAACACACATGTACGATTTTCACTACAACAAAATGGTGGCGTTCTACGGAAGAGAAAATATATCTATTACATATATGGACACTGACGCTTTCATATATCGCCTAGTAACATTGGTCATGTATAAAGATTTACGTACATTTATTTACAAGAACGACTTTGATTTCTCCGATTATCCAAAAGATCATCCAAACTACGACAATGGCAGACACAAAAAAGTACTAGGCAAATTCAAGGATGAGGCTTATGGTGTTCTACTTGAAGAAATTGTTGCACTGATGTCTAAACTATATTCTTTGAAACTCTATAATGAAAAAGAAGAAGAAGAAGAAAAGAAGAATAGCTATATTAAGAAAGCTAAAGGTGTAAAGAGTTTATATTTAAAGAAGAAAGTGCATTTTGAACACTACAAGCAATGCTTATTTGAGGATAACATCATTACAGCTAAATTCAACACCATCAGAAGTTTTAACCATCAGCTGTACAGCGTGACTGAAGTTAAAAAGGCGCTATCCTGTAATGACGACAAAAGACAAACCCTTCCAGACAAAATCAACACATTGCCATTTGGTCACTACTCCCTCAACCCTATTGACGAGTAACCTTTTCATCGTCCTAGATCCTTTATCCTTTTCCTTTCCGTAAAAAAAGGGAAACACAGCAATGTCAAGCTGTGTTTCCCCTTTTTTACACAAGTTTTGAATGACCATGAACTATTTGTATATATAAGCAGATTTATACCGAAGAATATTTAATACTATATCAGCTGCCTTCGTGAAACCAACATGTCAGACCTGAAGGAGAAGATTATTAATGAACTACACAAACCTGCAAGAATAAAGTTTCAAAGAAGAAATACTGTTATAAAAGGGATAAATGATCTATATCAAGCGGATTTAATTGAAATGCGACCGCATAGCAGAATAAACAAAGGATTTAAATATATACTCACAATTATTAATTGTTTTACAAAAGTTGCAGACGCTTTGCCTCTAAAGGACAAGACTGGTAAAAGCGTAACAGAAGCCATGGAAATAGCCATAAAAAGAGATAAAAAAAAAATTAAACATTTACAAACTGATGATGGAACAGAATACTTTAATACAAACTTTGCACAGTTAATGAATAAATATAAAATAAATCATTATTCTACAAATTCAGAGAAAAAAGCAGCTATTGTAGAAAGATTCAATAGAACCTTAAAAGGAGCACTGTATAAACAATTTTCAAAAAGAGGTTCTTACGTATGGTATGATGTTTTACCACAATTAATAAATGATTATAACAACAGGCTTCATAGAACTATTGGTATGAAACCGAACAAAGTAAATAGAAGAAATGCAAAAAATGTATTAAAACGCATAAAGAAAAATACAAAGCCTAAAGTAGAAAAAATGCAGCCAAGAAAATTTAATGTAAGTGATAAAGTACGGATTAGTAAATATAAGGGAGTGTTTACCAAGAAATACCTTCCCAATTGGACGAATGAAGTTTTTACAGTGTATAAAGTGCAACCGACTGTACCTGAAACGTATATCCTAAAAGATAACAAAGGAGATTTGTTGCAAGGTGCATTTTATGGACATGAAATGTTAAAGTCAACAGTAGGTGATGTATATCTTGTTGAAAAAGTGTTACAAAGAAAAAAGGACGCAGTTAAAGTGCGGTGGTTAGGGTTTAACAAAACTGAGGATTCATGGATACCTATAAAGGACTTGGTTTAATGCAAGCAACCCATTTCATCGTTAACCTTTGAGCAGGATGGAGATTATTCACCATAAAGATCGATTCAATATTAATAACATAGATGATTTAACTGTGGGTAACGTTAAAATCAACAATGGTAAGCACGGTAGTTTACTTCCAAACACTGTTCGATGTATAGTAAGTGGCCCCTCAAACTGTGGAAAGACCAATGTTGTCTTTAATTTGATCACTAATCCGCAGGGATTAAGGTTTAATAACCTATATATTTTTTCAAAGTCTCTACATCAACCAAAGTATCAATTGCTGGATAAAATCCTATCTGATGTGTCTGATGTTAATTTTTACAAATTTAACGCTAGTGATAGCATTATGCAACCAAACGAAGCGAAACCGTATTCTGTATTTATATTTGACGATGTATCTTGTGAAAGTCAGGATACTATTAGAAACTACTTTGCCATGGGAAGACATAATAACATCGACAGTATATATATAGGACAAACTTATAGCAAAATCCCAAAACAACTTATCAGAGATAATGCAAATATTCTAATTGTATTCAAACAAGATGATACTAACCTAAAACATATATATAACGATCATGTGAATGCGGATATGCCATTTGAAAAGTTTAGAGAGCTTTGAGGAAAAGCATGGGCGGAAAAGTATGGATTTTTGGTTATTATGAAAGATCAAGCTATAAAAGATGGTCGTTATAGAATAGGTTTTGATAAATTTGTTTTAATACACTGATTAGCGGTATTACTGTACAAGTCGTCAAGGTGTGAAGATGGTTAACCAGGAAAAGCTATTAAAGGAAATAAAATCACTTAGTGATTCTATTAGACAAAAAAACCGAGCTTTAAAATCAGGTATAAATGAAAGAGAGCAATTTTTAGAAACAACATTCAAACCTGTTACTGAACCTTTAAAGCGATTAGCACAAAATATGGAAAAACCTTCAATTCGCTTTGAAGGAGACAAAATGCTACCAATTTCCAAATATGAAGAAGAATTTCAGAATGATGAAAGTTTTGGCCAGTTACGAACATCTGAAGAAAGCGACGAGTATGAAGAAAGCGGAGATATAGAGGATTTAAAGGAAAAGGACATTGCAGAAGATACAAGTACAGAAGATACAAGTGTAGAAGATACAAGAGCAGAAGAAGAGTGTATTAACCCATCCAACTTAAGCAAATTAGGCACGGATATTATGTTTAAAGGAACACTTGGAAGAACATATACGTTAAAAATGTTACACGCCGCACATGCTAATCGAAATTATCATACCTATGGAGCTAGAATAGAGGATAAAGGACTAATGATTGGAGATAGCAAGTTAGATATAAACGAAAATGATGATATAGTTATTGGAGATAAGAAATATAAAGGTACAAAAGGTTTGTTTGAACTCATCTTTAAAAATAATCCTGGTAAATATACTAAAAGGGAGTTACAATTGTTTAAAAATATATTAGAGTATACAAATGCACATAGAAAAAAATATTCCAAAGACCTACCTATTCATAGAAATCGGTCAATAAAATATACAAGTATTATTTCTAGTCTTTTACCCTCGAAATAAAAAAAAGCTCAAATTAAAAGAAGAGCTTTATCTTCTGCTGAATTAAATGTTTTGCATAAAAAGAGAAAAACAACTGATCCTACCACATCTGGAAGGGGATTATTGAAAAATTTGTATAAAACTAATATAATATATTACAACGATATAAATAAGTTAGTTGATCGAATGAGGTTATTACATGAAGCTATGGAAGCCGGGCACACTAGTTTAGAAAACGAATGGGTAGCTTTGGTTGATGAACTGCGAAAACAAGGAATAATTGTTCAGTAGACGTATATATATAAGAACCTAAACGATAGCGATTCAGTTACATCATGAGTGTGGACAAGTTTGGACGGTATTCCGAGTTTGGAGTAAAATCTGGATATAGTGAAAAAAGAGCTGGGTTTCCGTTAACACCTGACGGCAACTATAATTTTGAAGGAAAAGTAATTCAAAATGTTGGTGATCCGCTTATGTCGTCTGATGCGGTTACGGTACAGTACATGAAAAAAAGAACCCCAACTGTACACAAAGATCATTGGGGGTTTTCCGGTAAAAGGTTAAGCGATATACAATATCCCGTTTATGATGGTGAAGCAGTAAATTTAGCTACTCTAAAATTGTTAACGATTTACAAAATGAATGAAACTGACACAAGCTATGATGTAAAAAAATTAAAATTATCAAATGTAGGTGATTGTGAGCAGGATGGAGACGCTGTAAATAAGAAAATGTTTGATATTGTACACAAGAAATGGACTACGGAATATGAAAAACATTTGGAAAGGTTTGGTGCAGCTCTATTCCATTATATCCATCGGGCTTCAGGAAGAGATGCAGCTTCAGATGTTGACAGTCACAATTATTTAGACTGGAAAAATATACACAATCCAGAGAAACCTAATCAACGAGATAAACCATCTGAGCCTTCTAAAGTCAAGACATTAGGAAAGGGGGATAAAGTGAATGTGATTAATGAACCAACAGAAAACAATGAAGATAAAAAAGAATAAGAGAAAAAAGAATTTAAAATACCCCCATGATAAGGGATAAAGCATCAGTCATATTCGAGAGACGATACAGAGAGGATGATGGAATCCAATATTTCTGCGTGGATTTTAATATCTCAAGAGCCGAGATTTCCCCAAGGAGTGTTGACAGATGGTTTTGTTCAACGGTTTGATAGATATATGGATTGGGAACAACTTTCCACACATTACCTCTTTACAATGACTATGTTAAGAATTTATTTTCACAAAGTTAACTGGATCCATATTTTACAAAGACAACAGTTTTCAGAAGACTTCCTCGTAGAGATGACATCAAATTTTAATAACTGTTGGGAAGTAATAAGTAAATATCAAAATCTCTCTGAGAATTACATTGACAATTTTAAAGATAAACTAGACTGGGATGTGTTATTCAATTACCAACGATTAAGTGGCAAGTTTCTAAGGAAACATGACAACTATTTAAAGTTTATTCATTTTACCGAAGACAACGATACCATTACCAGCGGAGAAACATCTGGAACATCTTCAATTACAACTTATTTCAATTTTGACTACTTCTATTTAATATGTCTTCATTTAATTAATAAATCCATTTCTATATAATAAATGGATTTTAAACAGTATATAATAGAAGAAACCAAAACTGATATTACATTCATTGTAAAACATTTATAGAGTGCACCTACTGATTGTAGGTTTTGCTATAAATAGTCATGTCGAGGGTTAAACGCATCAGTCATAATCGAGAGAGATTACAGAGAGGAAGGGGAATAGCGTCAACAGCATTTTCTCTATTGAGTAAACCGGTTGGAGCTATAGTTAACAAGACGATTGATTTATTACCTGTGGAATTACATTTACCTGGAGGATATCAATATTGTGGTCCTGGAACCAAATTAGAGAAACGTCTTGCTAGAGGAGATCCTGGAATAAATAAGCTCGATCAGGCTTGTAAACAGCACGATATAGCGTATTCCAAATTTGGTGATACTAAAAATAGATCAATAGCAGATAGAGCACTTGCTGAGAAAGCTTGGCAAAGAGTAAAATCTAGTGACGCGAGTATTGGTGAAAAAGCAGCGTCTTTAGCAGTAACAGCAGCAATGAAAGCAAAAACTACGTTTGGAGGAGGAAAGAGAAGAAGGCGTGGGAAAAAACCCGCTAAGAAACAAGGAGGTAATATCAGAAGAAAACGTCGATCTACCAGTGGTAAAGCTAAAAAGAAACCAACAATATGGTCAATGATAAAAAAGGGAGGAGGATTATACCTGAGACCGTATCGTGTGTATTAAATAAGAAAGAGCAATTAATAATTAAAAACAAAGAATTAACCAATGAAGAACTGATTACATATGCTTATTGTTTGAAAATCTCATTTTTTAGAGGAGTATTTATGAAAGATGAATTACCGGTTAAAATGTGGAAAAATGAGGCTGGTATTGTAAATTTGGATAATAGTGAAGGATTAGGCACTCATTGGGTGTGTTACAAGAAACTTGGTAAAACCATTTATTATTTCGACAGTTTTGGAGACCTTCCACCACCGAAAGAACTTCAACGATACTTTCGTGCGGCAGAAAATGTTTTTTACAATCATACAAGAAAACAACCTGATGATACATCCATTTGCGGTCATTTATGTTTAGACTTTTTAGCTAAAAGTGTTAGTCAACTTTAAGATGTCCTCGTATACAGTGTCATTAACCGGTAACTCATGTACTTTGCGCAGTATTCTGTTTCCAGCGCTACGTTTGCAAAAAGGAAGACTATGGGAAGCCGCATTATTGGATTTAACAACATATAACTCTATTCCAAACGTTAGTGAAGGAATTAATAACAAAATACATTATTACAAGACAAAAGATGATAAAGGAAAGTATTCAGCTTTGGAAGAATTTAGTTTACCAACAGGAGCTTATGAAATTGATAATATAAATGAAGTTATACAAAAACATATGGGAAAAGAAAATATAACGATAAAAGGCAATAACAATACAATGAAAGCCGAAATTACTTCTAAGTATTATATTGATTTTAGTCAAAAACATTCAATTGGTAGTTTATTGGGGTTTTCTAAGGAAACAAAAGTATTAGAACCTAATAAAACTCATTCTGGAAATAAAACTGTGACGATCATCAAAGTTAATAGCATAGACATTACATGTAACATTATACAAGGATCCTACAGAGATGGAGAAAATCGACATATATTACACACATTCTACCCGTCAGTTGCACCAGGTTTCAAGATAGTAGAAAAGCCTCAAAACCTTGTGTACCTACCGTTAAACACCAGTTTCATTTCAGACATCGTGCTGAACATAGTGGATCAAGACGGAAACCTTATTGACTTTAGAGGAGAAGCTATTACTGTAAGAATACATATAAAATCATCCGCTTAGACAATGGGGTTATCATTTAAAAAGAGAGAGCCAACCAGCAAAGAGGTCAGTAGCTCATCAGCTGTAGAAGGATTAACAAGTGACAACATTCGTTTTCTAGAAGAAATTGGATTAAAGGTCATTAACAATGGATATACTGGATATAGCGCAGGGTCCAACATTCGACGAGACCTTATGGGAAAAGGAATATCACACGCACAACCCTTACGCTTCGTCCAAATTAAACAATAACGATGAAATTAGGATTCCTATACAACAACAAGACATTTATACTCTTCCATGTGAAAGTTATTTATATATTGAAGGAAAAGTAACAAAAACTGATGGTACTGCTGGAACCACTGTTCCGTTCATAAATAATCCTATGGCATTTTTGTTTGACGAGATTAGATATGAAATTTCAGGAGTTACAGTCGATTCAACAAAAAAGGTTGGAATTTCCAGTACATTGAAAGGATTAGCGTCTTTAACACCAAATGAGAAGAATCTGTTAGCTGTTGCAGGATGGGTTGCACCAGACAAAAGTACAATCGCTCCTGACTCTTCGGGAAACTTTGATTTCTACGTACCTTTAAGATTACTCCTAGGATTTGCTGAAGACTACAGAAGAATAATAATAAATGTAAAACAAGAACTAGTTTTATTAATATCATCAAACGATAATGATATTATTAAAGCAGCTGCTGGAACAACTGATGCCAATTTAGACTGGAAATTAACATTAGACAAGATTGTTTGGAGAGTACCATATGTGCGACTAAATGATGAACACAGGATTACATTATTAAGAAAGTTAAAATCAGATCGAGACATTGTAATGCCATTCAGAAGCTGGGAGTTTCATGAATACCCCGTTTTACCTACAACACAACGGCATACATGGACTGTAAAAACTTCTACTCATTTGGAAAAAGCGAGATATGTAATCTTTGGATTACAAACGAAGAAGAAAAGTATAATAACTGAAAATGCTGGTGAATTTTACCATTGTAAATTAACAAACCGTAAAGTGTTCCTGAATTCACAATTCTTTCCCTACGACAACTTTAATATCTCTTTTGATAAAAAAAGGTACAGTGTTTTATACGATATGTACGCTAGGTTCCAAAATTCATATTACGGCAAAACAAATACACCTCTACTATCTCCCGTACAGTTTGAATCGAAAGCTCCGATTGTTGTAATTGATTGTTCCAAACAAAATGAATCTGTAAAATCGTCTAGTGTTGATATAAAAATAGAAATGGAATTTCAAGAAAAGGTACCTGCAAATACATCTGCGTATTGTTTAATTTTGCACGATAAAATTGTTACATACACACCGTTGACCGGTATTGTAAAGACAGTATTGTAAAACGTTGTACCACCACTGGCACCGCCACTGTCGCTAACCTATAAATAGCGGAGCAACAATGCAGGTCTTCAGTTGATCGTCTATCGTCGCATGGGTAACATCTTCTACAAAATGAGTTCTCCATCTGTTGTACAAGGTGATGCAGAGGTAGCACCGTTATTGGAACGTGATAATACTAGTGAAGCAGAAAACATCAAGGAAATAACTGCATTTTTAAAGTTTGGTAAAAGAGATAGAGAGGAGGAAAGTAATGCAGACCCATCAAAGGTAGTATCAAAGAGGAAGAAGAAAGTTGAAGAAAATATTCCTCCTCACATTTTAACTGAAGTTTTTTTGCGAATCTTTTACCCCATCTCAGCATGCATCAGTAAAAGTGTATCAGTTGGATTGATGAAGTCATTGGATTATTCCCCTACAGTAATACTACACCATGGAACAAAAAAGGTTTTATTTTCGCAAAATGCTTGGGAGTCATTTTTGAAACATGTACATTGAATAGAATGTTATTTAACTAACAGTTTGTGTGGAAGGAAAACACATATTCGACTTTTGGATTGTGACAATGAAATCGATATTGTTAAACATCGCGGACAACTACAAGTGCGAATTAGAGACTTGACTCAACATGAAAATAAGATTCTACTGTCACGTGAAGAATTCTACGTTTTAAACTACGCAACAGAACCTATTACAAGGTACATGAGACAGTTGGTATTTGCAAGCGCTATTATTAAAGAATATTTGGTCGATACTTTGGAAAAACAACCTGATAGCACCATTGTGTACGGACCTGTGGATACATCTATTTTTAATAGAATACCTCATGAAGTTTGCATGTGGAGAAAGTTAAAGGATTTTGAACCACTTGTAGAAATCGCTACAGAAGCTACAGAAGAAACAACACAGGAAGAAGAAACGGAGAAACAAGAAGAAGAAGAAAACGAAACACAAAAAGAAGAAGTTAAAAAAGACTAAAGTTTGACTTAGTAAAGAAGAACACACGTGGGGTAGGCCTATTGGGGACGGTGCCCACGTTAAATATACACCAACGCGCCTGCAACTGTACGGCCTGGTATTTAACCTACCGTGGTGTGGAAAACAGTTTAGTTGATCGCTAGATGCCATGATGAGCGGAGGGGACGAAGAAGTGAGTGTAAAGCCTTGTGTAATAGAATTTCAAGCATTTCGAAATAATGATGATAGGTTTATTATCAAGGAATTAGTAATTTTAGACTTGCTTACATTTGTAGCCTACCCATTCACGTTTGAAGCTCCTTTTTCTTTTAACAAACTTAACACCAAAGCAAAAAGTACAAACAAATGGATAACAAACTACTTTCATCACATACATTGGTATGAAGGATTTATAAGCTACAGTAATCTGCACAGTATTATGTTTAACTTTTGCAAACAATATTCACATATATACACAAGAGGATTAGAAAAAAAGAACTGGATACAAAAGTACACGCACGGTGATGTTTTCGATATAACTATCAGTAAGGACTTTAACATTAATCTCGGTAATATTTATGTCGCTGCAAAAGATCTTAAACACGGCCAAACAAACTGTGCATTGTACAACGCATATCGTTTGGCTGCTTACTTGAAACAAACGCAGGAAGGTGATGGGGGTAGCGGAGAACAGAAATGTGGTGGGGGTAGCGGGGCCTATAAATACGAGGAGACAGCACCGCTCCAGCACGAGTGTTATTCGAGACTCCGAAGAAGCAACATCACAGAAGACACCACAACCACCACTGACGAAGATGGCATCACAACAGTTTCTACAAACACTGGTTGATCAATTCAACACTCATTCAAAATCCGACCTTCTGCTAACTAAAAAGTGTTCAGAACTAAAAGAACAAAAACACTACATTATTCATAACATCAAGAAAGTGGAAACCACACATGGAGAAGCAATTCTAGTTTCATTGAGCGAAGGACCTTTCACTCCAGGAGATGAGCCGAAGTTTCAAGTATTTCTTCCAAAACGATTTGTTCAACTGCTACAAAATGAAGATTTGCGAGATATTCAACCGGGGACGTTGTATTTGGTATCACACGGTGTAAGCGGCAACAACTCGACGGAACTCACTCTGTACATCACGCATCCTTGTACATAATGTCTTTGTTTGTATTTCTCTGTTTGTATTTCTAGTCATCAATGATAGACTTAAGCTTATTGTATTGTAAGATGTTTGTTTAATAAAGAAAATAAAAAAAAATAAAAAAAATAATAAAAAAAAATAAAAACAGCAACACAGCAGTCTATTATTTTATATACTGCTGTGTTGCTTTTTTAAAATTCAAACGGTTGACCTTGAACTTTCATTTAGGGTTAAATTATGAAGAGGTATAAAAGAGAGGGAGCAGTGAAGTTAGTCTCAGTCTTGTCTAACACACGCTGCAGCTAACATGTCGGTGCCACCGATGAACAATTTATCATTCGATAACAATTTGAATACATATTGTTGCGAGTTACAATGTTTTAAAATACCAGGCGATCAAGTTGACGGGAAAGCTTGTCGTAAGTGCAAGTGTTTCAGCTATTGCATATGTAGATGTAAAACGTATCAAATGAACCGACAAGATAAAACACAAGAATTACGCCGAAGGATTGCATTACTGTGGCGGCGAATGTAGTAGCAACCATCTGCCTCGCACCAGCTGCCACCTGCCATCTACCGTCCGCCATCTGCTCCGCCCCACCACACTTTTACCCCCACCATTTTGTTTGATACCAAAACGCTAGCTAGCGAATAGTCAGTACACCTCCGGCTCTTGACCAGTGGACATCGAGCTCTCTGTTGAAATGTCCATCAAAATTAGGTGTATTCATTATGACTCTATTCATCTGGCGACTTTCCAAGACCTCGAGGTTTTTAATGAAGAGTTAAGACCTCTCATTGCGTCCGGTTACGATTTATCTTTGGAACTTTACGCATCAAAAAACAACATGGACTCTGCGCAGGGATCGAAGTATCTACCGTCTTTCATCAGAAAGCGAAGTGATGGCCGCAACTCGTCCGGATCAACAACATCGATGACAACGAACAATGGGGAACTATTGTAAACATGAATTATTGTAAATAAAGTAATATTTGTAATAGTACTACCTCGCACTCGTATCATTCGATTGTGATTCGATAGTTTAATCAATATTTTATATCGATTAAACTATCGAATCACAATTGGATTTTACGCGTGCGAGGTAGTACTTTTTTAAAACACCCTCCCCGTGACCTTGAACTTTAAACTTTCAATCATTACGTCACAAAACCACCTACGTCACTGGCTCAGCCTCAGATGACGTATTTATTCACTCAGCGCATCCGGTCACTGACCGGATGTGACGTCACTTCCGGCGCAAAAGCCGCAACCCCCCACTACTCACAAAGATAACAAATATATATATATATATATATATATATATACAAAAATTCGAATACAATACACTAACACAACATTTATATATACGAACAGATGGAAAACTGACAATACATTACCTGTTCTGCATCGTAGCCTCCAAATTAAAATGTAAAGGAAAATATTTTAAAAAATCCAAAAAAATTTAGGGTAGTTAGGTGTATATATAAATGTTGTGTTAATGTATTGTATTCGACTTTTTGTATATATATATATATATATATATATATATTTGTTATCTTTGTGTTAGTGTAAATTAAAATGTAAAAGAAAAAGATATGAAAATCCAAAAAAATGTAGGTTAGTTAGGTGTAAGAATTTGATATTTAGATGCAAGTAGGGTTCACTTGATAACGGGAAGAGTTTCCTTACCTCCCGAAACATAGTGTAGGCCTAGTTTTAAACACTAGAAGCGGTTAAGTTTACCGTTGTCATCAGTGTATGAAAGGCCAGAAATAAAGTTTTCAAATGTAGTGTGCCATAATGAGTCCACTTCGTTGATGAATTTGGTGAGTTGGGATCACTATTTAGTTTCTCAGGTCAAAGAAGTCTGTCCATTCTGAGATATCGAATAAATTGTTGAAATAAATACTAGTGAATACCAGGAATATCTGGCTGTATTCGACAAAATATTACATAGGAGTTTTGTATTTAACCTCTTACAGCCCGAATTTTCAGTTTGCATGGAACCAAATTTTTCAGGCTACCTCAAAATTATCAATATTAGGGCCTAATAATATGCTGTGTTTTTTTAAATTTTTTTTCGGAGATGGATTATATTATTTTGGGGTTTGTTACAAAAACGCAACATTGGGCTGCACCGTCACCTGTTGAATGGATCTAGGGGATGGTATTAGTTATAACAAGAACTCCAAAAACATACATCTATTTATTTCAAATTCACAATAAGTAAAAAAGTGTTATAAAAAGGATTGTTGAAAAACATTAGCATGTTTAACTTATATAAGTTTTTCCACTTTAGGTGTGGAAAGAGGCGTAACCTATTCTTCGTCAGGCATAGATGTAAATCACACTTGTTACACTTCATCACAGTTATTCCACTGCATCCTGGTTTTCTGCACCGTTTACGTTCCTCTGTTACTACAGGCCAGTGACCAACACCATCTTTCCTGATATTGAAGTCGGGAATGGGCTTAGCAGGACCTCTTTTTTCTTCTCCTCGAATTCCAGTTCAACTTGGTCAGTTGATGGTCTACCTCTTTTCCGTTTGGAATCCTTACCCTGTTTCAGAAGAACCACAAAGACAGAACATTTAAAAGATAGTAGGTCATCTATGAGTTTCTTCGCCAGATTGTGGGTGGCACAAGCCCTTCTGTAAATCAGCCAAGCATTCACGATTGACATATCAAGAAAATGGAATATAAATTTAATGTAAAACGTTTTTGACTTTATTTTGATTCTATATAATAAGCGATGAGGCCATCTAACAAATCCACGCCTCCCATGATTTTTTTGTACGTGACAACTGCTCTGGGGCACCGTACTTCCAACTGTGTTTTTTCCGTCATACCTTTTAGCAACTGTCAAAGGCATTGCATTCTCGAAAGATGACACTAGAGCTACTCCCTTACTGTCTAACCATTTGATACCTCTTACTTCTACACGTCATCTTTTACACGTCTTTTTTCCTCAAAACTGCCTCTTCCTAGCTCTTTCATATCCTTGTCACTAGAAAAGTCGAGGCCGGGAAATCTGTTAAGTCTTACTGTGGACAAAGCTCGAATTCCTAACTTTTCAAGTTCAAAAAATAAAGGCAACGGGAAAACCAATTATCAAAAAAGATAAGGTAGTTTTTGTCCCGTGGTACCGTCTCTGCTAGTTTCAAAACAATATTTAAACTGGCTCCAAGGTCAGGGAATCCATCTACTGCTTTTATACTTCCAGTATAAATTTCAAAATCGTAAATAAGTCCCTTTGTGTCGCAGAGGGCAAAAATCTTATACCCCCATTTTAGCGAATTTCCCCTATAGGGAAGAAGCTATTACCGTAGTCGGCATGGTAAGACCTAGGCCCGGGACCATGATAACTTTTCGTTTTGAGGTCCCCAGACCCCAAAAACACCATTCGTTCGAAACTGTATATATATATATATATATATATATATGTGTGTCCGTGAGCACGATAACTCTCGTAAAAATTATCCGATTTTGATGAAATTTGGTATAAACGTGTAAAGCAACATTTATGACTTTAAGTTCGAAAACCAGCCAGATCGCTTTATCCGAAGGGGTATTTTGGGGGGGTTTTGTACCCCAAAAATGGGTTTTTTGAATTTTTTACATATAATTTTGGAAATGGTCAAATTTTAGTTTTTACCATTGGATTCAGCTTAACAAAACACACAATTTGGTATTTTGATCATTTCTCTACGTCAATTGGTTACCGAGATATTGAAAGTGCTAAACACAGTACGTTGTCTAATGTTATTCTTATGGAGGAAAAGAAAAATTTTATATCTCGCTTATTTATGAAAGTATACTGACAAAACTTGGTATACGGCTTCATCTGGTTGTGGACCATTGATATTTGCTCAAAAAAACAATTTTTTGCCAAAGGCTCCCATAGCAGCAAACCTGCGTACTCAGCCCCATGTTATTCTTATGGAGAATAAGTAACGTGTTATTTCCCTTAATTATGAAAATAAATTAATGAAATTTGGTATGTGGCTTTACCTAAATGAGTAATATTGATATTTGTATAAAACCCCATTTTTTGTTTTCCTTCCTTCGGCAAACCTGCATACTCAGCCGCCATGTTATTCTTATGGAGAATAATTAAAATGTCACAAATCGTTTATTTATGAATGTATATTGATGAAACTTGGTATGTGGCTTTATGTGGTATTAAGATACATATATATGCATTGGAAATTCGCTGAGTACGCAGGTTTGCTGCTACGGGGGTATTTTGGGTTTCTTAGGATTACACTGGCGAAGCAAAGAAGTCCCCTTATAAGGAACTATTTGTTCGTCAACACATGAGTGTTGCTCCTTAGGAATTTCTCTGATTTTTTTTGAAAATGGTCAACCATTGGGCGAATTTTGTATAGTCTGTCACGATTTGGATCATTCCTATCATATCCTGCATTATCACTACAATGTAGGTTGTTTTTTATTTCTATCCATCTGTTCCTACTCATGATGTCGGCTATCTTATCAATTCAAGTAGCATCCGCCCATTACATCCTTGCCCTTGGTAATCCAAAAACAGACATAATAAGGCAAATGCCTATGAACTGTTCCATCTCAAGTTTAGTCAGATTTAGAGGTTTGTTTGGGTTTTTTTGAATAGCGAAAAGGTCGGATTGTTCAACTAACAAATCCAAAAGGTTGTCATCAACTAACTGCCTAAAATAGTCTATCGGAGTGTTTACTTCCTCATATTCAGGAGGTAAATCTTTCCAAATAATTGGCTCCCTTTCACTTTCTAACGTGAGGTTTTTTCTTCTTTTTCTTGTTACCTTTCTGTGACACTTATTCCCTTTCTTCATTATGCTGTGGTTCACGATCAGTGATTGGTTCATCTTCATTATGCTCGTCATCTTCATTCTGTTCATTATCTTCCTCCTGTTCGTCATCGGCTGCATCATCTTCTCTAGGCTGCAGAAGTCGTTGAAGTCTAGAACAGTGTATTTGGGCTGGGTCGTACGAAGGATCGACATCAACGTCGTCGTGGTCTTCGTCCGATTCGTCGTCGCTAGATAGGGGTGGACACACGACGAACTGTTCTCTCCCTGGAACTCGCCTTTGCCTTTGTGAATGACACGTAACTGAAAATAAACATTATATTTGTAAAAAATACCGGTAATTAATTTTATCAACAAAGGTTATACTAAGCATAACTATATGTTATAAAATCAAAAACTCTGTTGTTATGGTATAAATGAAAAAAAATTACAAAACTCACAGAAAGTGTGAAGATCTTTTGTGACCCAGTATTGCAAAAACGATACAAACATTCTCAATTAGTTTTACCTGTTACAGCCCAATGTTGCAAAAAAGATACAAACACATATTTTATCAGTTACGTTTGATTAAGTTAATATTATCAATCAATAGTGTGTTAGTATAATCTATAAGAGTAACTAAAGCTAGTGATTATTTATAATAGTTGATTACTTACCATTCTCAAAAGTTAGTTGGATCAGAAAAATAGAATAAAATGCAAACTGAGAAACACTCATCGCATTAATCCAATATGGCGGCTTCTTCTTCATCTGAAGTCAGTGCTGCCACAATCTTAATTACCTTAAAATTTACCACCATTATGTTGCGAAAATGTAACAAATGGGTTGCTAGCTCTAAAAATTAAGTTTAGTAGTAAAAACAAAATAAAAACCGGTATGTTGCAAAATTGCATCGCTGGGTCGTAAGAGGTTAAAGAGCAGACTAACAAAGACAAAATATTAAAAATGAAAATAATATAAACTACTAACATGCGATATAAATAAACGTGTGGGGGTAAACTAACATCCATTGAGTCGTTGGAAATATCATAAGAGGGGGGACGATTGATAACGTCAAGGTGCATAAAGTAAAGTAGCTATTTTTTACAGTTTTGTTATGTAGCGATTTCAAATCGTAAAGTTTGAAAACGTCCAGTTCATAATTATAAAGTGTTAAATATATAGTGTTTCACAAAGTAAAGTTCCATAGCGTAAAGTTATCGATTAATATAGTTTAATTTAAAATTCGTTTCAAAACGTAAAGTTTCATAAGGTAAAGTAGCTATTATAATTTAAATAAAATATGTAAGTGTTTCACAAAGTAAAGTACCATAACGTCCAGTATTTAAATTTTAGTTCTATTCGGAGATAGAGTTTCATAAGGTAAAGTTTCAAAACATAAAGTTTGTATTTTTAAAAACCACCTGTTTCAAAACGTAAAGTTTCATAACGTTCAGTTAATAAACTCACTCCAGTTCGATCCAATTTCAGTACACGGGAATGTTCCAAAAAGTCGAGTTTTAAAACATTTAATTTAATTTAGTAGACTATTTCATAACGTAAAGTGACACGAGGTAAAGTACAGTCCGCTCCAGACATTGTACTGCGTGTTGCCTTCCACAAGTTGCAGGCGGTCCTGAGCACGTGGAAATTGTTGCGTGTTGCCTTCCACAAGTTGCAGGCGGTCCCGAGCACGTGGAGATCTGTCGACACAGCGGCGGCGTTTGTAGCCCAGTCAATAAATGTTTTGTGTCTGAACCCTTTTTGGTAAAGCTGATCTTTTCTCAGTTGATAGACCATATTGAAAGACGTGTTTTCTCAAAAGTCCCCTAAAATCCGCATTCTGCTTCCCCTCCTATCCCCCCCTCAAAGCTCGAAAATGTAGACTTTAACGTTATCGAGTATAACTTTTTAACAAAACGTTGTTTAGGGTTAACCCTTTTCAGTTATTTTTGTCGATAAATGTGCTATCATTTTTATACAGATACTGTTTACGATAAATTAACTTAATAAATAAAAAAAAGTTAGTTTTGTTGTTTCAACTTTAGATTTTTGATGTTTATTTTGGTTATACGTATAATAAATGAAAAACACTTCCTCTAAAACCGTTTGCACACACATTTCTGAACACATTTATATATAAATATTAATGTTTTTATGAAGTGAGGAACATGCGTAACTGTAAACTATGTTTGGAGCGCGAGGGCGGCAGAGCCTGGGCTAGTGCGAAAGATACATTATCTACTTATCTACTTGTTTTAAATCCCTTATGTTTAATCATTTCTACACTTACAAAATGTAGTGTTGTTTTATAGTTTATTATTGCTATACTGACCTATAATAATATGATATACCCCCGTCGCAGCAAACCTGCGTACTCAGCGAATTTACAATGCATAATATTTGTCTGAATTCCACATAAAGCCGCGTACCAAGTTTCATAAAAATATATTCACATATAAGCGATTTTAATTATTCTCCATAAGAATAACATTGGTAATGAGTACGTAGGTTTGCTGAAACAAGGAACACAAACAATTGATTTTTATGCCAATATAAATCTAATTTAACTAGGCGAAGCCACATACCAAGTTTCATCAATATTCAATCATAAATAAGCGCTATATAACATTTTAGTTATTCTCCTTAAGGATAACATTGGACAACGTACTGTGTTTAGCACTTTGAATATCTCAGCAGCGGTTGGGCGTAGAATCACAATTTAAACACCAAAATGATTGTTTTGTGGAACTGAACAGATTTCTAAAAGCAAATGTGAAGTTTAAATTAAAATAAACTGAGGAAATGCCAAAAACCTTTTTCCCTTAAGATTAACATGGGAGATTTTATGAGTAGGTTTTTTTGGATTTTCTCCGCAACCACTTAACCTAAGTTATAAATTCAAAATACTATATTATTTGTTTTTTAAGCTCTATAACATGGTCAAAACCAAAATTAAGTTTTTTAAAAACTGTAGGGTGAAAAATGCAAAAAACTGATTTTTTGAAAATTTAAAATCCCCATAAACCCCCCTTCCCATGGTCCGATTTTTCTGGTTTTCGAACTTAAAGTCATGAATGTCATTTTACACATTTGAGTCAAATTTCATCGAAATCGGACTTTTTACTTTCTCCCCCTATACATGGAGAAAGTATTGTTTTCGTAAAAAATTTCGAATTTGAGTTGTTAGTGGAAATATTCGTTTTGGTGCTCCCTGAACCCAAAAAAGTGGTTTTTACGTGATGTCTGTCTGTGTGTGTGTGTGTGTGTGTGTGTGTGTGTGTGTGTGTGTGTGTGTGTGTGTGTGTGTGTGTGTGTGTGTGTGTGTGTGTGTGTGTGTGTGTCTGTGTGGATGTTTACAGAGCTAGAGCCCTAACCTATGGGCCGATTTTTATGAAATTTGGTATGTAGGTACTAATCCACGATATCTCCAGATTACTTTTTCATTTTTTTGGATTTTTGATTTTTAAGGGTAATTATCCCCCAAAAACCGCCAAAAAAACATGAAAAATCCAAATTTTTCAAAAACGGCTCTAGCGATTTTGATTAAACTTTCGTGGTTTGTAGAACTTTAGGTTTGCAACAAAATGACACCACCCGCATTTCTTGAAAAATTCGGGTTCAGAAATTACAGGACTTAAAACATCCAAAATTCAATTTTTTGGATTTTTTATATAAAATCATAAATGTTAAAAAAGATTTCTATTCACCATTAAAAAAAGCTCAAAAAACTAAATAAATTAGTATTTTAAATTACTATTCTACGATTGCTAGTTAGGGAGAAAATTAAAATTTTCATTTAGCGGTAAACACAGTACATTGTCCAATGTTATTCTTATGGGGAATACAAATATAACTATTTCTCTCTTATTTACTGATCAATATCATTAACATTTGATATGCAGGTCAAGTTAGCATTGACCAACAGATGATGTTCAAAATGTGTTGCTATTTAACCCTGGGGGGGGCAAGGGGGCATTTCCCCTCTCAAAACCACTGTGTGTAGCAACGGACTCTATAGTGCCTCCCAAAAAGGGATTTGGGTGGATATTTCTGAAAACAACTATTTTAGACAATTTTCTGTACATTTATCTATACTTCGTATTCTATATTTAGTAAATAACAAATATTTTTGTCATTAAAGTTTGGCTAAAAGGGAGAAAGTATGTGTCAGTTTCCTGATACCGTTTATTTACTCAAGTAATCGCATTCACGGACACACACACACACACACACACACACACACACACACACACACACACACATACATATATATATATATATATATATATATATATATATCTAAATTTGAACGAATAGTGTTTTTGTCATCTGGGGACCTCAAAACAAAAAATTATCATGGTCTCGGACTTAAGTCTTACCATGAGACCTACGGTAATAGCTTCTTCCCTATAGGGGAAATTCGCTAAAAGTCACGATATAATCAATAATTACTATCATTTCGTCGCCCAAACAAATACTCAATCTACGCTTATGGCCGAGACCCTGAATGGAGCTGTTTTACTGGAGGACGGAGGCCGCTGCGTCGCAAAAATTGTATTCCCAGCTTTGCAGGTAAATGAAACCAGGAGTATCAGATCAGCCAAAAAATCAATGTTTTCAGATTGCAATAAAAATTTTAATAAATGTATGTTTTTACACTCATTTTGAGTTTAAAAATTGTTATGTGGAAATTCACTTCCCTCACGACAGCGTGCTGCGTGCGAACTCGTTTATTAATCATATCAGTAATTATAGAAACTATAAACTGTAACTGTGATCAAGACAATACGGTTACAGTATCCATGTAACTACTTTGTAGAGCTGAAGTTAGCCGCATCTTTTATGCCTTCATAATGCGAGAGACAGCAAGCGTTACATCAATGTATTGTTTGCTGCAGCCAGCCCTAAGAAATTCTGAGTTCGACTGTACTTGACTTTATGAAACTTTACGTTATGAAACAGTATATTTTTAAAATGTTTCCAAATATTTTATTATTGAATTCGATTCAACAACGGACTGGAGTGAAGTATCTTTGGCGTTGACGGTTATAGCTTTACAATATGAAACTTTACTTTGCTAAACAACCATTTAATAAATTTGTTTTTAAAACAAAGCTTTACGTTTTGAAACTTTACGTTATTACAACTCCTTTAGATTAAATTCAACAAACAAACATCTTTACTTTATGCCACTTTACTTTGTGCAACACTACATATTTACTGCATTATAATTCTTTCACTTTACTTTATGACACTTTACGTTTTGAAACACTTATAAGTTTAATCTGTATTAAATCAGTCACTTTACCTTTTGAAACTTTACGTTTTGACAACAGCTTTTATTGAATTGTATTAAATGACAACTTCACTTTATGAAACTTTACGTTGTGAAATGCTGCTTTAAAAAAATATAACTTTACGTTATAAACCTTGATGTTGTGCAACGGACCCATAAGAGGACCTTTGAAGTCCAGAGGAGCGTAGCCCAAGTATTTTTAGTGAATTTCCTTTGGAAAGTGAACTATTAGCATGACCCGCACGGTGAAACTTAAGCCCGGGACCGCCACAGAAGTTCCTAACGTGACCCCCTGAACACGTTTTGGGGGGTCGTTCAAAATTTTATATATATATATATATATATATATATATATATATATATGTATATATACAAACATATATATATATATATATATATATATATATATATATATATGTGTGTTTGCACTCTAGCGGTCGCACTTTTTGTCCGATTAACTTCAAATTTGGTAGGGACGTTCCTTTCTGTAATCAGTTGGACAAATTTGTTGGGCAAAACAATCGGAAAACTGTAAACTCCTTTTTTGGGGATTAATCTTTCAAATTTCTAGTTTTCGGGCTCAAAAAGGGACAGAAAAGCCCCGGATGTAAAATTAATGGAAGTAAAAAGATGGGAATTAGTGAGGCGAAAGTTTTAAGCCCTCTCTCGTCATTCTAGCATAAATATTTACCGAGTTATTAAAGAAAATGTGTTTCGACTAAACACAGTACGTTGTCTTATGGGGGTTTTGCCCTAGAAAAGCCTGTTATTCCTTTGTTATAGTACTTTTATCATCCCCAGCAACCTCACGCCTACTTTCAACCTTTTCCTAACATTGTAATGCGCAAAGTTGTATTCCCAGCTTTGAAGGTAAATTAAACCAGGAGCATCAGAACAGCCAAAAAATCAATGATTTCAGATTTCAATAAAAATTTGAATAAATGTATTCAATGATTTCAGATTTCAATACAAATTGGAATAAATGTATGTTTTTACACTGATTTCGAGTTTTAAAAGTTTTTATGTGGAAATTCACTTTCCTCACGTCAGTGTGCTGCGTGCGAACTCGTTGGACAGTTCTAATATTCCTCCCACCGTCCTTGGCCCTTAAGCTTTAAAATGAATCGTCATAACCTAACTTCTTCCTAGCTCGAGATTTTTTGTGGGGACCAATTCGCTTACGGAATTAAATATGTAGACGCACATGTCATCCAGCAGGGAGCTTTTTAATCCACCCAAGCCTGGATATAGACAATTAAAGCTTTAAAATCAATATTCTATTCTATATTATTGTGACACAATCATATAATGTTTTTTTATTAATGCTGTATTTTTCTATTTACTTGTTGGCTATACTGTCAATGAGTATGACTCAAATTCGTTTCGTAGGTATGGTATGGAAGCCTGGCTTCCTGGCTACGCTACAGCTTCAGCTATAGGCTACAGAACAGAACAGAACTATTGTGGAGTGTGGAAGCCATATTTGTAAGGATGTTGTGTGTTTGTAGAACGTTCTGTTAATTGGAGTTTTATTATAGAAATGAGCGTTATTTTATTGACTTTATCAAGGTAACTTGCTTGTTTATTTATAATATTCTAGAGTATTAATTATATTATTACAATTTATTCGCTACGTGTGCTCTCATTTACATTTCCTTGGCTGTCAGCAAGCTTACTGAGTAAGTTAATTCGGCTGTTGAAAATTTGGCACAGACCTTGTAAATTCGCAGACGTACATTCAGGAATATTGAAACAAATTTACTATTCACAATGTTTTTTTTTTAAAAGGTTTTACAACAAACCTATTTGAATGATACCTGGGTTCAAAGTTGGACAGCTCTGGGGTGCTTTTAAAAAAAAGTACTGTTGGCCTCTTGAAGTTTAGAACTGGTCTTTGGTTCAGTAACCAATTTATGTAGGCCCTATCTAGTTTTCGGGATATAGGCCTAAGTTTTGTTTATGATTTATAATTTAGTTTGTTTAGTGATAAACTTAGTGGCAGTTTCACACCGATTGATTTACAGTAGTTTAGGCTAATAAACAATTTGGAAGGCAATGGCTTATTGATACCATATAATTTTTACAAATCCTAGTTTGGCAGAGCACTCGTAGGCCTACTTGGGTATAGTTTTTTATAGGTAGGCCCTAGGTCGACATGGGTCGTGTAGTCGTGCAACGTATCATGCAAAATAATGGGTGAGCCACCACAGAACAAGCCAGACAGTAAATGTAATGATAGGCTTCCATTTATTAGCCTGCACTATGATACCATTAAATATTCAAACCCACAACAGAGTTGCTGCTATGGTTCCAAAGTCTGCCGCTTTGATTCCTATGCCAGCAACTCACCTAAAACTTTTTTAGCCTATAGACAAACCCAACCTATTGCTGTAGGCCGTCAATAGATTAACTAACTATCAAATGATGGAGCGTTAGATTACAGCTATATAAGAAGCAGGATGATTGGTTAACCTTTACCCCGCAGGTGATGTCCATGTCAAAATTATTTGATTGTAGGCCTAGCCTACCTTAGGTAACTTACAAGTTTTGGAGTCATTTCAGCCTTCGGCCTTTTAAGCTGCCTGTGACCTTCTACCAATTACCAATGTTATTCTATGGTGTAAATTGATAGTTGTTTCTAAAATGTACTCAGACGTACTCTTTAATATCTAAATTTAGTTTTGTCAACCGGCAGTCTGGAGATGACTTGATGGCCAATTAGCACACAGGAGGGTGGGGGACAGCTAGGCCTTCTGCCTTCATTGTTGACATTCTATTATCATTAACATGGTCAGCTATGATATTATTGTTTAATCATCAATGAGTTTTAAAGAGATCAACTGTGATAAAATCTTGAAAAGCCTATAGGCCATAAAAAAGATAAGACAGTCGTCAGGTAACTTCCCCTCATTTCCTAGTGGCCACTACACAGGTCTTGACTGAATAGTTTTGTAGTCTTTAATGTCAAGCCTCTTTTTAAAAGCTCATATAAACTAGGACTATATCAATTAGGGCAGAAGTAAAAATGTTCTGAGTAATAATCGTACCCTAAATATAGGTTAGGTTCTAACTTAATAAGATTAAATTAGTTATTTGGTAAGTTATGTAGAACTTGTAGATTTAAATTTGCTAGACCAAAGTTTACTCATCCTAAAGGCAAAGTTGGCCATAGGAAAACACAATATTTTTTTAACCACATTTAAAATTTTACTTGAATTATGATAAACTATTGTAATCACCTCTCTTTCAGTATTCATTACCGGTAATACAATTGTACATTTGTTGCAGGACCTTTTAAAGTTGTTATTGATTAAGGCAAGTATTATTACCATTATGTTGGACGAGAACATAACGTCGTCACCCTCTGCCGCCCAGCAGGCAGTGATGACAACTGCTGCCACTCCGAGCACAACAACACCCTCTAGAGTACGACTGAGCGACCAACAGCTCGAGTCCGTATCCCGGGACGAACTTCTCGCCCATTGGAAACAACAAGATGCTTATATAGACACACTGCTCGCTCAGGCAACTAGCCACGAAGGTAGAAAATTATTGTGGTTCCGTTCTATGAATGATTGCTTTTCGTTACATGATACTGTAACTGTACTGTTTAACCTTACATTTGACTCAGTGGTTAAGAGGTTTTATTTGACAGAGTTTAGTGGGTTCACCGAGACATTAATTTGTGTTGAAACACTTAATTTTATATTTTATATGGCTTCGGTATTGATATTAATGTGTTTGAGACATTTGGATGTTCATATTGATAAACTCAGAACTGAAATGAACTTGAGAGATTTTGTTGGTTCGTAGACGTTAATGATGCAATCCTTCAAAATCAGCCTACAGTAATTTGTAAGTTTTACCTTTTCTTTCTTTTAAGAAAATATTCATAGTTTATAGTTTACTCTATTCACCAAACTTGTTTTTATTGATTTGGGAGCGTTATTCACCGACTGAGTGGTCATAAAAAACTCTTTTCATCATATTTTATTATTATATATTTTGTCTTTTTGTCAGATATTATGTAGGCATTGCATTTCTAATTGGTTTAATAAGTTTGGTACATACCTACATCACTTTAGTGATCATCATTCTTAACCATAATTCATTTCACATGAGATGGACTACAAGGAATTGAGGTTGAACATGTAACAAAATGTATTGACCGTTCAGAAGGGAAGTTCAATTTTGTTTATTCAAATTCCAACTGGGCTAAACCTAATAAACTATTGCACTATTAATGATTATTTAATTGCTATTTTTAACCATAATTTAAAAAGTAATTTATAATCAGCAGTCAATATGATCTATATAGCCTAAAGGCTATATATACATATTGGTATGCCTACATGGTGCCGCTATAGAATAAGAAATTACCTCATTATTTAAAGGGTAAAGGTTTATTATTAATATTATGGTTAACATACAGTTACATTATAGGCCTAACCACTTTTGGATTAGTAAGTAGATTTTAGAAATAAGATAAATTTGATCCTGAAGAATAGGCTATAAATTCAGGATAATGTAATTATTCCTTATATGGTGTGGGCTAATGTTTTGTTTATAAATTGTGAAGTGCTTCGAAAGTTGGATGTGCCTCAAGAGGATGTGTTTTGTGCTAATATTATCAATCTTCAAGGCCCCTCAAGTGAAAAAGTGACAGTGTGTGATATTCTTAAAATGCCATAGGATGATGGCAGTTTATTCGAGTGATTTGGTTCACAGTAGTATTATTTTCATAATTTTAAGTGTAAGTTTTTTATTTGAAACTTGCACTTAAGTTTGAGATTGATTTGATTTCTGAAGAGGTTCGGTTTTGGCCTTAACACAATGCAGTAGTTACTGTGGTTGTGAGGCTGTTGGACTAATCAGATTCCTACATTCATACTTGGTTTTGTAAAAATTATCCAAATGCTTAGTAAAGTTGTAAACCGCTGGATTTCTAACAGATGACAAATGTGATCGTAAAGGTAAGTTTTACAGGTAAAGTATAGTTCGGTTACTATATGGTAAGTCTCACTGGGGTCATGTATGTTTTAAGCAATAATAAAAAAAAATTATTTTGTCTGTTTTTATTTATAATTTGTAAAATGAATATAACATTTAAATACTAGTTATAAACTTGAAATTATTATCGGGGCAAGCCAAGAGAGACGAAAGCCCTCTTAGTCCAGTTTGACTTATTAAACTTTGAGGTACTATGTAAATTTTGAAATAGATTTCCCTACTAATTTCATCACACTCACTATGTACAATATGAAAAGTCTCCTTTAATACCAGCTAAGTTACTGGTACATAACACGGAGAGCTTTTTTAAATGACACAGAAAATCAAATTATATGAATAATACAAATTATATATGGAATATGAAGCGTGTGTAGATCAGGCGTGAATTCAATGGGGGGCGGTAGGGGCAGTCACCTCACCCAAACCTTAGGGGGCACTCCACCCTAATATCAATAAAAATTTTAAAAAAATTTAAAAAATTTTTTGTTTCACCTAGTTTTGTTCCTTGTGCTTTTCTGAACAATTTGATATATAATAAGTATCGGTAACATGCTTATAATTAGTTTATTTTATCTAGAAACGAAACGCTTACACATATTTCTGGCTAGCATCCAGCGCTTAGAGTTGTTCGTCAGCAATATAAATGATATTAAATTGATTCTTATAAGTTTTAAACAGAACCATCTTTATATATGTGATGGTAAAAAAATCAAAATTAAATTAAAAAATATATATAAAAAAGTAACATAAAAATAAATATAAAATATGTTATAATATAGAATAAATATACAGTATTGAAAAATATAAAATATATAAATAATATAGGCCTATGATAAATAAAATACCCCCGTCGCAGCAAACCTGCGTACTCAGCGAATTTCCAGTGTATAATATAGGCTATGTCTTAATACAACATAAAGCCGCATACCAAGTTTCATAAAAATATATTCACATATAAGCGATTTTAATTATTCTCCATAAGAATAACATTGGTAATGAGTACGTAGGTTTGCTGAAACAAGGAACACAAACAATTGATTTTTATGCAAATATAATAGAATTTAACTAGGCGTAGCCACATACCAAGCTTCATCAATATTCAATCATAAATAAGCGCTATATAACATTTTAGTTATTCTCTATAAGAAAAACATGAGTGTTGAGTAAGCAGGTTTGCTGCAACAAGGAACAAAAAATGGGTTTTTATGCAATTATCAGTATAACTAATCAAGTGAAGCTACTACATACCAAATTTTATTAATTTATGTTCATAATTAAGGGAGTCATTATATTTTACTTATTCTCCATAAGAATAACATGGGGGCTGAGTACACAAGTTTGCTACTACGGAATTAATCAAAAATAATCAATTTTTTGTTCAAATATCAATATACCAGCATTTCTTGAAGCCACCATACCAAGTTTCATCAATATACATTCATAAATAATCAAGATATCAAATTTAATTTATTCTCCGTAAGGATAACATTGGACAACGTAAAGTGTTTAGCACTTTGAATATCTCTGCAATGGTTGGGCGTAGAATCACAATTTAAACACCAAAATGATTGTTTTATGGAACTGAACAGATTGGTAAAAGCAAATGTGAAGTTTACATTAAAATAAACTGAGGAAAAGCCAAAAACCTTTTTCCCCATAAGATTAACATGGGAGATTTTATGAGTAGGTTTTTTGGATTTTTTCCGCAACCACTTAACCTAGGTAAATAATACAAAATACTATATTATTTGTTTTTGTAAGCTCTATAACATGGTCAAAACCAAAATTAAGTTTTAAAAATTTTAGGGTGAAAATGTAAAAAACTGATTTTTGGAAAATTGAAAACCGCCATAAACCACCCTTCCCATGGTCCGATTTTTCTCGTTTTTGAATTTAAAGTCGTGAATGTCATTTTACACATTTGAGCCAAATTTCATCGAAATCAGACGTTTTTTACTCAAGTTATCACATTCACGGACACATATATAGATATCTATATATATGTCATTCACGGACACATATATAGATATCTATATATATGTCTTCTTTTTGTGTCATTCATTTTTTGCGCTTGATAAAGAGAATATCTCGAAATATTGCAACAAAATGGTGTTAATTTCTTAAAATATATATATATATATATATATATATATATATACATACATATATATAAATTTGAACGAATAGTGTTTTTGGCATCTGGGGACCTCGAAACACAAAGTTATCATTGTCTCTGGCTTAAGTATTACCATGAGACCTAGGTAATAGCTTCTTCCGTATAGGGGAAATTCGCTAAAACAATTATAATAAAAAAATAAAATAACTGATAAATCTGAAAGAGAAAGAAGGTCTAATATATGGTGCTGGAGAGTTTTGATGGAAGTAATAAAGGGAGGACAACAAATATGTATATATGTATAATGTGTCTTTTTCTAGGCCGTTTTCCGAAAGTTTGGTTTTCACACGTTTTCATTTACTGTGGCGGACATAACTCAAGTTGTATTTGAGGTAGCCTCATAATTTTTGTTTTATTTTGAAGAGGACATGTCGTATAACCTGTAATGGGTAACGTTATTTCTTGTAATAAAGATTTTAAAAAATTATTGTAAGAAGATTTTACTAAAATTAAAAATATAAAAAAGTAATATAAAAATAAATAAAAAATATGTTATATAAAATAAAATATAAAATACATAGTAACATAATAAAAAAAGTAAATAAAATAATTTTTATAGAAATATATATAATTCACTTATTCATACTACAGATTGTATAATGGAATGCCTTTTTCAAAAATAAAAATAATAATAAATATGAGGCTACAACTTGAGTTATGTTTGCCACAGTGAATCCTAGTTTAATCCGTAAAAATTAACCTCCCGGGGAGGGGGAGTGGGGGACCGAAACTTATGGGAAAAGTCACCTATAACCAACACTCATATATAAAACAAAAATTAATTAGGTTTGCTTTAAAAATAAACAAAACTTTTTTATGGTGGAGTGCCCCCCTTAATATTATTGTACTTTTTATTTTATTATTGAGGCCTACAATGAAAGTTTGAATACTTTAAAAAATTTAACTAGGTCAATTTAATGATAATTGTTTTTAAAGGCACGAAAATCCGGCTTTTGGTGGCGAGAATCGTAATGTTGACGTTGCTGTCGTTGCTGCAATCAAATTAAAAATACTCTAGGCTACCTATGGAAAATAACAATTACGGTATTTTTTATCTTGAGTACAAGGTTATTGATGTTAACTTTACTTTCATGGTTTCATGTATTTTTAGAATAGGTCTAAATATCTCTGATATAGTACAGAGAGGAAATATCGTCTGCTGTTTGGTAACATTGACAGTGCTATTGCTCTCAGTTAATGATGAAAAAGTTAAAACTAGTATAACTAGTTGATTCTAACCTGTTAATATGTATATTAACTATTTCCCTTTTGTCTATTTACCTGTTGCCCTTTTGTGGGAAAATACAAAAACATTTATAAACATGGAATAAAGTTTCAGTAAAAATTCTATACCCTTGAACATAATATCATTAGACATTTGTAAAGTAGGCACTTTTTTGCTGTTGTTGTTAGGTCTATGTTTTTTTTAAAGGATTGATTAATTTGTTTACCTTTTATCAGCTATTACTGTTATCAAGCCAACATTTTTAGTGTGTTATTTTTCCCCTTTTTTCTGTAAAGTTATGGCTACTCTCAAATTCACTAGCACTCCTAAGCGGCATCAAAACATATTCGTAGTATAAATGTATCAACCCTTTATCTTTTTTAGCCTATTCCAATTATTTATCTCCCTACTTCACAAAAATAAGTTAAAAGAGTGGATCTACCCAAATCGGTAATGGAATAAAATTACAATTTTTTTAGAATACTGACTCCTAACCTAATGCAAGACTGTTTGCAAGAATTTAGAATTTATGTATAGGATAGGTTGTTCTGTACATCAAACTAAAGGTTTTGTATCAGAACATAATGTCGCAAACTATAATATATACATGATGCCTCAAACATACTTCTTGGTCAGAAGAGGATTTAAGATGATAGAATTAAGATGCCTAAAACAAATACTATTAGTTTTGACACTGTTAATTGTTTGTTATTAAATAGGTCAGTTTTGCAACAATGTATAACCAACTTCTTAAGTAGGCTACTCTGGAAAGGTCTTGAGTAGTATTTATTTATTTATTTGTTTAACAGACATACCATTTCAATCACTGTTATACACTGATGGAATCCCGCCACCAAGGGCGGTAATTTGAATAGTTATTGTGTTTTAAAGTTTAATGAAGTAAAATTTTAACACAAAATTCAACTTGCTGCCATTTTTATCATAATGATCTATGCTTTCATTTAAGTTGATCTTTAGTATATAAGAAAATTGGCTGTTCTACATTGAAGGCAAGGTGTTTGGTGAGTATTGTGAGTATCGAGAAAATTGTTATTTTAGATACAATTTAGGTTTGTAACGGTTAACTTTTCTAATTGGTTTTTTGAATTTGTTAATTTCTCTTAAGTTAGTCATAAGGGACCAACAATTCACCTTGTATAAGGGGGTTTAAGTGAAGAAATTGTTGTAAAAGTTAGTGTTAATGCTTTGATTACAATTATATTTGTTTCCAAAAATTCTTGATAGAGAATATTAGTTTTGAATATATTTCAATAGTGGATAATTTTTTTAATAAAAAATACTAATACAGTAGACCCTATCTTAACTGACCCTCATGGGACCGAACCTAGGTCGGATAACCTAAAAGGTGAAAATTGGCAACGACGTAAACATATAAAATACTGTAGGAATAAATGTGTTATTAATATTATATAAATACAAAACTAGGCTGTTCACTCATGCGAAGCACAAGCGAAAGAGCTCTGTACTGTACTCGACGCAGAGTAGCGATAAACTGACGTTGAGTGACGTTCGACAGTATTGTAATCCCATGTGATTAATAACAAAACTTGATCTGAATGGATACATTTCTATTTTAGTAAAGCTATATAAATGGGAAAGGAAGTCTCTCGATTCCTAGAAAGGTCGGTCAAACCAACCAGTTTTAAAATTCATAATTCGACCTCTATTTTGTGCCCAGCAGAGGCGGTTAATCCGAGCGGCGGTTGATCCGGGGTCGGTTAAGAGAGGGTCTACTGTACATAACTTTCTGAATGTGTTACTTTATTTCATATATTTAAATTTCCACTTGTTATAAAATCTTCCCATTTGTTAACAAATGCTTGACAGTTTAAGAATGGTGTGTTTATTAATGACTTAAAACATCAGTAACTCAACCTATTCTATAATTGGATTAAATTAAAATGTAACAGTTCAAGTTGACTTTTCAACAGTTCAAGATGAATTTTCAACAGTTCAAGTTGTTTTTTGTGTATGGTTTAAAAACAAAGTAAGCTGCTCGATTTCAAAGAGAATTCATTTGAGTTGTGTGATAGGTCGGTAATTGTAATAAATATATTGTCACTAGGGATGAACGCAAGCAAGCCTGTTCAAAATTTTGATATACAATCTTTTGCACAATGTTTTATACTAAGAACTTTCTATAAAGTCAAGATAAGCTCTAATCCGGGACGGCGGCTTTGTTGAATTAGCAATTTTGCTGGATTATTGAATGTCAATAGTTTTAATGGGAATAATAAAGATAAATCACTCAAGATTAAAACTCAAACAATTAAAACAAGTACTGTACATGTAAATGAACATCCTGAACCTGTGTAGGTGATATAAATCTCCGACAAAGTACATATAGTATGTATTTCATCATTTTAGCTACTACAAGGCTTAGGTGAAGGTTGTTCAATCCACCCGAAAATCCAAACATGGGCGTCTCAATCGGTGCTGAATTATAGAATGTGCTGATCTGTAGAATGCTGGACTGCTTTAATCCTAACTGGATTCCAACCACACAATATTCGCCAAATAAAGTACCGTAACACCGCCATTTTCAACTAAGGTATATATTATCTTTATGTTTGCAAACACCATAGTGCGATAAAGGAATTTGATTTAGAGGGAGCACCTTGTGTCGTCACCAGATAAACGTTGGTACCACCGTCAACCTTGCCGAGTAATCCTAGACTCATTTCATGAATGAATCTTACTATTCAGTACTAGTAAAAATAAATATATTATAAATTTAGATTAAGGCCTATACCTATTCAAAATTGTCAAATCCATTTTGAAAGATAAAGATGCCTAGAAGTGGATTTCATACTGCACAATAGATACTATTATGCAATTTAACATATTCCATTAGCTCCCTCTGTCCTGTACCTGCCCAATATTTTAGTTTTAGCAGGTAGGTCAAGTATTACTCTTACATCATTTTTAACTAAGATTTGTTTTTTAAGTTTCATTGAAACAACTTGCATTAGGCCTATAGACCCCTTAAGATTTTCACTGCGGCTAGAAAATGGTTAACATCACCCAAACACTAAAAGATATTTTGTCATAAAAACACGCCTTTGTATGATAGAAGATGGTCCCAAGTGGTTTTTTCCAGTTTCTGCCAAGATTTTCACTCTGCCGCCATTTTGAAAATCTCACACCGTATGGTGTCGTCACTACACAGCGACCTCCGTAGTTCATAAGTGATGTTAAAAAGTCATAACTGATGGTCAAAGTTCCTCATAGGTATGCTACACGATGGGAGTTTTTTTCCAGTATTTGCCAAGATTTTGTACACTGCCGCCATTTTGTAAAGACACACCGTGCGGTGTTGTCAGTGCTCAGCGACCTCCCGTCACTGTTATGGCGCGGGCGTCGACCTCGCTTATTGAAAATTATGCTTCTTTTGTGGTTATGAATAATAAGCTTACGAGATTTCGTTCTGCTTGACTAACAGACATTAGTGAGTAAGACATTCTATAGTAGAATCCCTCATTATCTGTATGGGACCAAGCCATGGTCGGAACTTACAAATCGTTGATAGTCACAGGAGCAAAAAGAGGGTCAGAGGAACAAAAAATAATACTTTACAGTGGGCAGTACATCTATATTGCCAAAACATACTCAGAACATGATAAAAACGATGATAAGAAGATAGCTGGTTGTATAGCAAATGTTGAGACAGGCTTGGTTCGGCCAGAAGTGTCGTGGACAGTCAGACACACGGTCAGTCATTCTACTCAGAATTTACTGAGTAGAATCTATTGAGAATCTAATCAAAATTTACAATGATTTCATATTCAGTAAGCTAATGATTTTTGTTGTAATATAATAATCAAATGAGGCGATTCCCAAACGATAATGATTTTTGTAACTAGTGTTAATCTAAAATAGATAACAAAATTGTAACTGTACCGTGTGTATGGATATCAATTTAATTGTTTATGGTTAGGGACTTTATAACAAATTTATCTTTATTATTACTTATTTTAACTGAAAGGTTTGTCATTTATATTATAATTTTTGCTAATATATATAGGTCTATACTGAATTTTCTCAATTTATTTAGCTTTAAATATTTTTCAATGTCTTAAACTCAACTATAAGCGACCTTATGGGATTTACGTTTATATGCAACATTTACTTTATACACATAGGTACCTACATTAGCCCAAACTCATTCTAGAATCCAATGATTGTGAAATTTAATAATTATTTTTAAAGTGTTTCAAATGTCTATTTCAAAACAATTTTTCTGACTTTAGTGAATGCTGTAATGATGAATAACGGCACTTTAAGACATGTATTCTACAATACATTTAAAAATATCGACTTTACCCTATTGTTTGGGGACTGTTATATAGCCTACTCTCGATTTAAATATCAGAACGATATAGAAATGCATAAGTACCAAACCCGATACAATCAAAATCCTTAACCCCATCATTAAAAATAATAGCTAAAGAATCAGTCGGTCTTAGTTAGGAATAACAAGGTTACAAAAGGCATCTCACCCATTCTACACTCATCATTCATTCATATTCGCCTTAAAACATCCCCTAGTTGTGTCAGCGTTTTAGAGATTAAGTGAAGATTAAATTCATCAGCCCACCTTCCAGCACAGGTTGGTGTTAGTCTATTCAACAAGTAATTAAAAATCACTTTAAATCAGGGACACATAGAAATAGTTTTAGTATTGGTTCAAAACGTGTTTACAATGTGTCTGCAGCTTTTAAGAATCATATTGAGTTATATTTTAAATTATGAAAATAATATACTAATAATATTTTAAAATTTGGACCTTTAGTTTTATATTTTATTAGGTACTATTATTGATATGGCCACTTCTGATGTTGTTCGACACTGTTACCATTGTTGTTTTGAAAAATGCCACTTCAGCATTCTTTTAAAATTCTGTATAAAATAAATGTCCTACATGTTATTATTTTAGTCTAGCCATTTAGGCCTTATTTCAAAATTATTGTATTGTTAACATTGACCAAATCAACTTAATGTTGTATTTTAGTTAACAAAGGTTTTATTGTTGTTACTTATAATGAGAGTCAAAATGATCCAATAACCTCTAAACCAGTTTAAAGGTAATAATAGGCTACATAAAACCGGTAATCTAGAACCTTTGTTAGTTTTCGGCAAAGAGTTTGTAATGATTATTTTCTTAATCATTTGGTTTTGGGGTCAAGGATTTGTTGGTACTTTTAAAATTATACTAAAAAAGTGCAAAAGAAAATTTTTGATTGCAGAGTTAAATCAGTACACAATTTGTTTTCTATTCTCTTGGTTTTGTAGTGAATTTCCTTGATTGTACCATTGATAATTGTATTAATTACTGATATATTCACAGAACTGCATAACTGCATATCAGCTGCATAACTGCATATTGCTGCTTCTCAGAATCCCCTTCAGAAGAAGGAATTGCTTCACCCTCCTGCGTTGCTCCGCTCAGCCTCATGTGCTGGTGTTGTGTTTTGTGTTCAGTGCTGTGTCAAGTGATGGTGTTTACCATGGGAATGTAGGAAATACCATGATGTTCATTATACCTATCTTTTATTCGTAAATTAGATCAGTACAATGTCTTTCGGATTAATTAAGAAAGATATTGTATTTTTAGGATTATTACTATGTTACACTAAATGTCATAATGTTATCATTTCTCTCGTACAAAATTTAAATTGTTTAGTAATTTATTGAACGGTTGTATCATCAATTTTTGTAATGAAAGATTGGAGTAGTCTTACTGCCAATGTCATTATTTTATGTAATTGATGTGCAGTGCTATTTTTTACCTTCCACTCCATTGTTGAATTCACAGAAAAATATATTTATTTATAAATTCTGGATTAATTAATAAAATTGTCCGAAATGCTGACTTTTTAAGTCTGTGACAATTGTTTTGTGTAGGGCCTATATCAAAAAGCACTCTACGAGACATTCAATGTTATGAGTAAACATATATTTTTAAAGTTATTATGTAGGTACAGTTATACTTGTATTAGTACTGATTGAAGGTGTTAAATTGGTGATTTCTGGCATCTCAGTTTTATGACAAATTCTTTGTAGTTTTAAGATTGATATAATAAGATGTACAGTCACAAAATGAAAAGTACATTTGCAAAATTTGGTTAGTAAGGATAAGTGAATGGTGGAACAAGCCATTGAGCCGAACCAAAACAATTATTCAATTCCAATAACCCATTATCAATTGGGTAAAAATTTGACTAATGTAATAATTATAAAACTTAACTAGTAATTTATCTGGCACAGACTGTCAAATATTTAATTTGATTTGATTTGTTTATTCACCCAAAAGAGTTACCAAAGATGAGTAAAGCAGAGAAAGGGGCAATCCTATTAGAAAGAATAGCCCAATTTTGTATTATTACAGATAACCAATGTAACGATGTGCTATGTTTCAATTAGGCCTTACCTATTAATTTTAAATGATTCAAGTTTTGTGACTCGCGACTTACATTTATATAAACACCCACTATATCATTTGACTGAATTAGCTTTTTGTGAAGTTGTCATAGGCACTTATCGGTGAAATAGAATAACATTAACAAAAGTTAATGTTGGTAAAAAAAATAATAAATTAATTTAACTAATCATATACAATATAATTCATAATTCATTGGCTCTACAATGTTTTTCAGACACCTTAACTGTCATTGCTATGATTTTAAAATCTGAATGTATTTGTTGTGGAAGTCATAATTATCAATAGTGTTAGATGAGCATTTGTTTAAACATGTTAAAAAAGTGTTATCATTCAACTAAGTATATTTCAAAGTTAAAAATCCTTTGATGCAATAAGTGTTGTGCAATTGGTGATCAAAGTGCCAAAATCAACTTGATAAACTTGTTTTTCTTCTTACCTATAGTAAATTTTCTAAAACTTGTTTATTTTTAAAACTAAATACACCCTTAAAAAACTATGAAATAGGAGAATTACTATGAAGAAGAAAAACAAGTTTAGTTTCGTCGACTGTGTAGTGTCAAGTGCTACAGGATGTGTTCGCGAAGGTGCTATTGCGTTTGCACGATGATTAACCATGGTCAACCGACTGCGGCGGACCTCATTTTACTGGTCAGCTTGCTTCATCATTCCGTGTCAGGAAGTAAGTTATAGCATCGCTAGTGGAAGTGTTAAGTCAACATCTAGACGATGCTAGTACCAGCTACTCAGTTAAAACAGTTAAAAATACTGTAGGTCAAAATCCTTAACTATCTTATTCAAACAAAATCTAACCAAATAAAATACATGAAGTAGTTAAAAAAAATTGTCTCAGGGTGTGAATGGCATAACCTTTTAAGAATAATTTGAAACTGAAAAAATACTTGTTAATTTTGTTTAACGCTCAACCATTTCCTAGTGAAAATGTTTTGTGAAATACTCAAAATACTTGCGTTAAATTTTACCAGCTGGTACTAGCTTCGTGCAGAAAGGTTACTAGTCACTAGTATGTCCTGTTCAATTTGTCTTGATGTACTTTGCAGCCAGTAAATTGGAACTGTGAGAACTCGAATCAGGTTTTATCTCGGCTATAACATTGATTGGTGGGAATTTCTGTTTTAGCGGAAGTTTCATCGCTGAAAGAGTCAGAAGAACGGCTTAAGCAGCAGAACGTTGATCTGCAGCTGAGAGAGAAGATGCTGGTGAGGAGGCTAGCCGCCAAGGAGCAAGACATGCAGGAGTATGCGGTAAGTTGCGGATCAACATGAAGTGCACGAGTCGTGCAGGTTGTGTTAAGTAACTCAATCGTAGTAGACGTTAAAACAGATTAAACCTTTTAAACATCTTTTTATTTGCAATATGGATTTAAATAAATCATTAAACTTTTAATGACTTTCGTTTAATAACATGTTCGCTGCGGCCGTCGATTCGCAATGTGTTACCCTGGTGCTAGTTTTATTTCTTTTGAAATTCACCTAGTTTTAAGGTGCAAACAACTAAATATAACCTAAAAAGATAGTTTATGATAAAAAAAAAAGCTGAATAAAATAAGGCAGCCACTTTTGACCCCGAACGGGGTTGCCAGCACCTGGGTAAAAACAATATATAAACAATTTATGTATAGTATATTTATGTAAAACAATAATGTCACATATGAATATTACTTATAAGTACGATATAACATATTATATTACATTATTAAGGCAATAAGTCACAATATACAATATAAAGGTCCAGGGACAGGCTCCATAGTGAAGAGTAACGCGCTACAAACACGCACAACTCGAGCGCCACGCACAGGTCGTCACTGGCTCAACAGTAATGGCGGGTAATCCCAACCAACACAACGCGAGAATGACACGGCCTTTTACTAGACGCTACAGCACTCGACTGAGGAATGGGTATGATGCTGACCAATTACCGATGATAGGTAAATAGCATTGCCGAGGATCCCCGAACGGGGTCCAACGCACCTGAGTAGCGTTCGGCCACGACCCCGATCGGGGTTTCCCTCAGCGAACGTGTTAATAACTTTTTGTGGTTCAACAAAGAGGAAGTGAACCATGTGTGGTAAAGCAATAAATGTATTGGACAACATCAAAGGGTAGACATTCAAATGCAAAATATAAAATACCCCGTAGCAGCAAACCTGCATACTCAGCGAATTTCCAATTCATATTAATTTATCTTAATACCACATAAAGCCACATACCAAGTTTCATCAATATACATTCATAAATAAATGATTTATGACATTTTAATTATTCTCCGTAAGAATAACATGGGGCTGAGTATGCAGGTTTGCTGCTACAGGAAATATCGGCCAAAAAATAGGTTTTTATGCAAATATCAATAGACCACAATGAAATGAAGCAGTATACCAAGTTGCGTCAGGATAAGTTGATAAATAAGCGAGATATACAATTTTTCTTATCCTCCATCAGAATAACATTGGACAACGTACTGTGTTTAGTACTTTCATATCTCAGTAACCAATTGACGTAGAGCAATGGTTAAAACACCAAATTGTCCGTCTTTTTGAGCCGATTCCAATGGGAAAAAATAAAATTTTTCTTTTTCAAAAATTATATGTAAAAAACTCAAAAACCCATTTTTGGGGGACAAAATACCCCTTCAGATAGGTCTATCTGTCTGGTTTTTGAACTTAGTCATAAATGCTGCTTCACACGTTTGCACCAAATTTCATCAAAATCGGACCTTTTTTACGAGAGTTATCGCACCCACGGACACACACATACATTTATATACTGTATATATATATATATATATATACAGTAAAACCCCGTTTAACCGAAATAATGGGGGCGGGACCGTTCCGGATAACCGATTTTCCGGTTAATCCGGAATTGGTATTTTAAGGTTAATTTAGGGAAAAAACGCATACAAGTTCCAGTTTTCACAACATCAATTTATTAAAATAAGGACTATTTACAAGTTTACAATATAAAAGGCTATTTGTTGAAGTATTCAACAATCTTTTTCTGAACCTTTTCGTCACAGCGGTTGCGGGCAGCCTAGTCTCGCCAACTTTTTATCAGTAGCAAATCAGCGGGTGTAGATTCGTGTGACTGCTCGACGAATTGGAGTGCGACCTAAAAAAATACCCATATTGTACTGTGCCTACATATTCTTAATTTTTATTATGAATTTAATTAAAAGGGACATTATTTAATACAATATGAATGAATAAATCCTACCTCGAAAGCATTAAAAGCTGCTGCTACTCGGTTAACGTCACATGCAGTCAACGCATCTACGTCGTCATCTCCATCAACGGGCTCTGCTGTTTCTCGCACATGCAGGTGTGAGAGTCTGCAGTACACTAATCTTTAGTGCGAAATGGGTCAAGTCAAGCCCCCACCCCCTCGTGACTGGTACAGGAATGTGGAAAACCCGTCAAAACAACCCCCGAGTTCAGTGACTACCGCGGCCGGCGTTGTCTCAGCGCACCATGAGTCATCCCGCCGGGCCGATCCTCTCTATTATTGATTATTTATTTCTTGTAAACCGTTCCGGTTAACCCGGGTTTCGGTTTAGCGGGGTCCGGTTAAGCGGGGTCTTCTGTATATATATATATATATATAGATATACAGTTTTGAACTAATGGTGTTTTTGGGGTCTGGGGACCTTAAAACGAAAAGTTATCATGGTCCCGAGCCTAGGTCTTACCATGCCGACTACGGTAATAGCTTCTTCCCTATAGGGGAAATTCGGTAAAAAGAAAAAGAAAAAACAGGAGAGCATTGGACGTTTATGGGGAATGAGGAGGCCCAAAGAAAGCTTTTAAATATCATTTATTGTAATTAAAATGTGCATTTTGAGCTATGAATCAGGGAAAATTAGGTAGTCTTTTGGTCACCGAAAGTTGAAAAATAACCTTTTTTGTTCAGGGAAATCATTAACCAAATAAAAGTGTGAACCGTTATTGTACAAGTGTACAATGTAACGCTGTATATTTTATTACAGTGGAACCTCTATTAACCGTCACCTTCGGGACTGGGACTGTGACGGATAACTGAATAGACGGATAATGAATAATGAATATTTTATTGTCATCAACACAATATATGTTAGAAACAACGTCAAGTTATACAATTCTTCTAAAAATAATCAAATTACAATATCTCTACTATTTAGCTCTAAAAATTCATCAACAGAATAAAATGGGGTTGAAAGTAGCCCAGTCTTTTCTTAAATGAATTAAATGGAATGTCAAGAGCAGATTGTGGTAATTTGTTGTACAGTTTAATTGATGAACGAAGTGAATCACTGTATTGATGAAGAAGTTTCAGTGGCCGTGTGTGGGTGTGTTATCGAAGTACTAAATAACTATAAATCATTTCTTAATGAAATTTTGAAGGAGTCATTTGGGATATGAAAGGGATGTTTTAACACAGCATTTTTATTTTATTTTGGATTATTAATAATTATTAAAACTAATTTTAATGTTTGATATTCAGTAGTTGAATTGGATTTCGTAGTAAGCTATTGACTATGGTTTTCTTTAAAATGTCAGCTGGGATTTATCTGTGTTTCACTTCAGGGATTTTTATCCCATATATGGGATATTTTGACTGCTTGTGGGATAAAATGGGATTGTGGGATAAAGTGGGATTTTTTGGAAATCGGCATTTCGTCTGCTAGTTTGCTTACAACTTACGACCAGAGCACCTTGGCAGTAGCACTTCTAGTGGATTTTCTCGCCGTACTGGCAGTTGCGGGGTTTCCCATTTTTTAACCTCGCAGTCCGCACCTTTTATGATTTTATAAACGTCACAGAACGAATGCTGAATCATGTCAATGTCGCTGGCCGAGCATGTTTCAATTAACAAGCAAACTATTTGCCATTATTTAGTACCTATGTCGTACTCTTTAGTACTACCATTAAAAATGTTAGTACCTCTCACGTAAATAAATTATTTAATTTAGTTAATTCACCGTATCATTTAGCCTATGTCGCATTGCTCAAAATCCTTTGAGGTACTAAAATGTAAAATACCTATAGGTAATTAGTAGATCTAAATAAGCTCTATCTAACGGTATAAATATTTTACTAATACATTATTCAATAATCATATAATATTTAACATTAATTGTGTTGCAATGTTTAACAAATCAGTGGGAAAGTGTGGGATATGACGAGGGATACTATAAGGGAGAGTCTGGGATAAAGTGGGATTTTTTGTATCAGTGCGTGGGATATTTTTACCGTAGAGTGGAAACACTGCATATGTGTTTATAATCACTCAAATGTAAACAAATTTCAACTATGGAGTTGGTTATGTTTTGTTCCATCAATTTTTGTTATTTTGAAATAGTTTAAAATGTGAGTGTTATGTAAATTAATGGTGTTTTTCGTGTTTAAAACAATGCTTGTTTAGATGCTTGATTTAAATGTATTATCAGTTTATTTTTAACTGGAAAACTTCGAGGTAAAAGCTAAGTGTTTGGACTAGTGATGATAAATTAATACAATAGGTTTTGGAATTTTTGAATTACTGGGACAGTATAACTCCGTAACACGACTGACTGTGATTGATAATCAAGAGTGTTGTAGACCTATAGTAGTTTTCACATTGTGAACAAATTTCTTGATGGCAAATTTATTAAACGATCATACGTGCAAACTATCTTTATTACATGTAATGTACCAAATAAGCCCCCTGTCACCTAATGACATGGGATTAAAGTTTTGTAATCTACCGGTCAGTAAAATAGTCTGGTTACAGTTTATATTTGTTTGCATTTACTGTGGTTAAATGTTGATTTTCATAAACAATCAAGATGTCCAAAACTCCGTAATCCCAACCGCCTACATTGTTCAACTAATTACGATGTAGACAGATTGCCCTCCTGAAAAATTGGCATTAATGTAGATGTTGGATTTTGCTTTTAAACCTCTCGTGCTGCGATTTCAGTAGCTTGTGTATTTAAATTCAAACTAACATATATTAATGATGTAAACATTTTTAAATTTAAGGTATGAATTTTATAAGATACTGTTATATAAATAAATCATTGAATACCTTTTTTTACATTAAATGGGTTTAAAACAAGTATATTTCTGTATGTTTAACCCCCTGATTTTGGAGCTGGAAATTAATAGGTCTAATAATAATTGGCAACTATTCCCTCAGGTGATATATGTAAAACTCGTCGAAAACCATCCGGTGCCAAAAATATATTAAAGTCATTGGCCGAGTCGTAAAAAAGCGTGACCAGGCCTGATGGCCATAGCTAGGACCTGTGACCAAATAAACACAATCAGTTTAATCTAATTTTCTAGGTACACACAGTGGTTTCAAGAGGTTAATTGCTCCACCTCACCTTCCAGGGTTAGATGGAAACGTATTCCGCATATTCTCTATTCATTGTTGCTGGATTAGGAAACCCCAGCATAGCTGCTATAGGCACATTTTCTACAAGCGGGAATTTTGCGCAGGTTACCTGAAGGTTAGGATATAGCAGGAAAGGAAAGGGTGGGATGGGACAGGCAGCCAAATTGGCCTTTCAGAGTACCAACTCCCGTGCTCCTGTGACAGCTGAGATCAGGCTCAAACAGGTGGACCCGCTCTGCCCTCCAACTGGCCAACTCAACGGATGGGGTATCCATGTACAACAGCCAGGGACCATACATTCTCAGGTTGGGAACCAACCCCTGAGTTTCCGCCCCGAGCCGCTGCAAGTGAAGGGACCAAAGGTGAAAGGGAAGTTTGTCATAATGGACAGCCAAAAAACTTCATATGTAATGTCAATTTCATTTGCTGTACCCAATGTCAGCATCCAAACTGGTATAGACCAGTTTTAAGGTTGTCCTAGGACGAATATTCTCTATTGGTCAATTCTAACACACCAAGTTTTAATAAAATGAATCAGTATACAAGAGATATGTTTTTTATTTCTTATAAAAATAAAATCGGACAATATACTTATTTTACTGCTGAATGGAAATTGAAATATTCTCCACAACCATTAGCCGAATAGCCTACTAACGAAATACTAATTTAACCATGTGTGGATTGGAGTATTAATTTTTCATCTCTTAGAGCTTTTTATGGCAATGAGTTAAAACTGTTGAAACCTGCTAAAAATATTTAAAGTTTATGGTACTAAGAAAGGTAAAAAAAACTGAAGTTTAGGATCTCTTAAGCCCTGTGATTTCTGAACCCGAATTTTTCTAAAAAATCAGGTGGTATATTTTATTAGAAACCTAATATAAACCACCAAATAAAAAATCCAAAGATTTCGAAAGCGGCTCCTCAAAACTGCTCCACCCCTATATATTACGTTGTTGGGTACCAAAATATTATGGATACCTCTTTGTTCTTACCTCAGGGCTCTGCCTTTATTATCACTCCCAACATTTAATTTTAACGTATGATTCGTTGGATTTATTTTGTTAAAGCAGCATCTCCTGAAAGATGTCCCCACGTTTGATACGCCGCTCTACTCAACCATAGACCTCCACCGCACAGGACAATTTTCTATGTTATTATTTACGTCTTTTTTAGTAATTTTAGAAAATTTTCAATCATACAAAAATTGTTGTTATTTTTTTTTAACCCCGACCTTAAAGCTCCGCCTCGCTGGCTTTAAAAGTTGCCTTGTTAAATTTATGGAGGAAAGATGATCCTTGGTTAAGCGTTCGGGAGTTGGGGTCAGCGTTCGGGTTGAGTACTACTAGCTGGTCAGACAGTCATTATTCTGTCCTAATGTCACTGAATTTGTTTTATGTCAAAGATTCTCGTTCTTTTCAAGATGAATTCGTTCGCTTCACTCTCTCGCCTCCAGGATCTTCACTCACTCGCCTATTTTTAAATAGAGCTTGCTTCGTTATTGAAAATGAGTTGCCAATCAAATAGATTTATTATTTCTATAATAAACATATGTTTATATGCTTTTCAAGTATGTTTAGATATCATCCTTATAACAGCTGTTTGATGAAACTAAATAACTAACATACAATCCCGACTTTGTGTTATGTATTTAGATAATGAAAATCGCTTAATAATATCTTGCCATGACGACGTTAATATACACTAGGCAGCAATACGGATTTTGGCAATTTGAAATTTAAGTAATTGCACAAAGCCATCTGTAGAGCCTGATATAAGCGTAGGTTATATTATATAAATCAAACAGGAAAGTTGGCCGGGCTGGTAAGGGCCCGCACTTGCGTTTAGGGTGTAGACCAGGGCCTGTATAGACCCTAAATTCAGCCCTGGCTGACTGTATGCAGAACTTCAAACATGCTAGAATCCAGAATCATTGTCCCTGTCTCGTGTACACTCTATGTGACTAAGAGTAAGAATATGTTATAGTCAATCAATAAAAATGCTGAATTATTTTGACTCAATCCTATCCTACACTATAATATGAGTAAGGTTTGCATGCTCGCTTGCTTGGTTGATTGCTTGCAACTCTGATCTTAAAAACGGCTCCAACGATTTTCTTGAAAATAACTAATGTGTCCTTCCAACTACTTGTGTTGTAAAACCTGATAGCTGGGATAAAAATAAGTTCTAGACATGTCCTATCCCCAACAAAAATCAAATAATGTAAAAAGCCACTATGGAAAATTAAAAAATTCACATTGGGCTTTTGGAGATTAAAATAAAAGCAAAAGAGTCATGTTCAAAATCTTTCAGCGAAATCTCAAAGTTATACTCATATAGTTAAGTACTACCTGGGGCTGAGCTTTGCTAGGGAAAGGTCAATCTTGTTTATGACTTGGAGTAGTTTTTCACCATGTACCCTACTAACGAGCATTTTTGAGGTCACAACAGTTGTTATTATAATGTACCTTTGATTCATTCTGGATATGACCACTCTACATGTAATCCTCATTCAAAGGTTTTATTATCTGATTTTATGGAACCAGATGGTAATATCATAGAACAAAAAATAATATATTATTATTTTTATTATTTATTCTATGGTAATATCCTATACCACTGACTATAAATACTGTAGTATAATATACTCGTATAGTCAATGCGTACTCGTAGGTATACTCTAATATGAGTTAGGTTTGTTTGTTTGGTTGGTTGCTTGCTTGAAACTATGATCTCAAAAACTGCTGTTTTCTGAGATTAGTGACAAACCATTGAATGAAGATTGCATATAGAATGGTTACCTGAAGGGACATTGGGTTATAATAAAACCTGGAGTGACTGTAAACCTGAGTCACTTAGTTTGAGTGACCAATCCAAGATTGTTGTTCTTCCAGTTCTGTATTTATATACATTTTAACAATATCATAGAAGAACAATAATAGCGAGGGGAGGGGGTTGGGGGCGCAGCCCCCCAGTTAGATGAAGGTGCCATTAACTACTTCGGTAGTTCTTTTTCTGAATGGCTGATTGCCCCATGAATGGCGTATGTCTTTGTATGGGGGAACCCAGTCCGTATTTGACTGAGGGGACGAGTATTCTCTATATCCGCTTGGTATGACTGACCGATTTGCTTTTAGACCTCATTTTTCTCCAAGTTCATTATTTATGTGTATTTGAAACATATTGTCAATCTGCAATAACAATGGAGTTATTGGGTGGTAATGGGTTGTTACCAAGGTGTCGCAGAATATAGTGAGTAGACCATTTTGTTCGTAAAGGTATTTCCATGAGCGCATCCCTTTCTGCGATAGTAGAAACTACTCCTTATACTTGTCATTATGATCATTTAACAACAGCTGTTATTACTATAAAATACCCCCGTAGCAGCAAACCTGCGTACTCAGCGAATTTCCAATGCATATATATATCTCTTAATATCACATAAAGCCACATACCAAGTTTCATCAATATACATTCATAAATAAACGATTTGTGACATTTTAATTATTCTCCATGGCGGCTGTGTATGCAGGTTTGCTGAGGGAATGAAAACAAAAAATGGGGTTTTATACAAATATCAATATAACTCATTTAGGTAAAGCCACATACCAAATTTCATTAATTTATTTTCATAATTAAGGGAGATAACACGTTACTTATTCTCCATAAGAATAACATGGGGCTGAGTACGCAGGTTTGCTGCTACGGGAGCCTTTGGCAAAAAAGTTTTTTTCAAGCAAATATCAATGGTCCACAACCAGATGAAGCTGTATACCAAGTTTTGTCAGTATACGTTCATAAATAAGCGAGATATAAAATTTGTCTTTTCCTCCATAAGAATAACATTAGACAACGTACTGTGTTTAGCACTTTCAATATCTTGGTAACCAATTGACGTAAAGAAATGATCAAAATACCAAATTGTGTGTTTTTTTAAGCTGAATCCAATGGGAAAAACTAAAATTTGACTATTTCCAAAATTATATGTAAAAAATTCAAAAACCCATTTTTGGGGTACAAAACCCCCCCAAAATACCCCTTCGGATAGAGCGATCTGGCTGGTTTTCGAACTTAAAGTCATAAATGTTGCTTTACACATTTATACCAAATTTCATCAAAATCGGATAATTTTTACGAGAGTTATCGTGCTCACGGACACATATATATATATATATATATATATATATACAGTTTCGAACGAATGGTGTTTTTGGGGTCTGGGGACCTCAAAACGAAAAGTTATCATGGTCCCGGGCCTAGGTCTTACCATGCCGACTACGGTAATAGCTTCTTCCCTATAGGGGAAATTCGCTAATAGAACCAAATATGAGATGGATAATGACCAAATATGATATTTGCTCGATTCGAGCAACTAGATTCGCTTGAATCTAAAAATATTACTAAGCCTTTTTGTTTTTTAACTATGTTTTCAAGTTACAATAACATAGGCAGTGGCATAGCCCTTCAGTAGACCAAAGTTCAAATAACTACGGTAATATAAAAAATATCCTGACTGATTGGATCATGTGGACCTCGTTGTTCTCCATAATATTATGAAAAAAAAGTCAAAACATTATAATATTTAAAATTATAAGAAAGAGGGTCTGAGGACGAGTAACTATCCTTGAAGTAATCTTGAAGAACATGATTTTATCCTTTTCAATGTTTAAGCGTTCCAAACAACTTACAATAAAATCGGGAGGCCTGGGGGGCACAGCCCCGTAGTGAGACCAAAGTAAAAAAAAACCAAATCAATAGTTCTTGGCGTGACTGATTTATCTGACCTGACTGACCGACGGACTCTGGAAGTCATTGTCCCCCAAATGATTTATATGTTTATATTTTCACATTATTTTAAAAGTACTACAAAATGGTCAGATCTGGGTGGTGTTGCCCATCCGATGGGTGGAGCAGTTATACTTACTGTGTGTTGCTTGAAGGATTTCAAAACCAATTTAAACCTTATTTTTCTTCAAGTTGCGTATTTAAATAATTTTGGAAAACCAAATAAAGCTACAATAACAATGGGGGGTCTGGGGAGCGTAGCCCCCCAGTAATACAAAAATTCAAATAACTATTTCAATATTACCTGGACTGACAGACCTCATTGTCCTCTCTAAATTTTGCATCTATTTTTGGGGCTTGTCCCCCCCACTTGAGACCAAGGGGACGGGTAAATACTCTGATTCTGCTTGGTCTGACAGACTTCCTAATTTCAGACCTCACTGTTCTTCAAGATCTTTGTAAAATTGTGTGAAATACACTGTAAAGTCGAAACAACAATTGAGTTCTCATGAGGTATTGCTGATTTTAAACATTTTTTCGCAATGACAGCTGAGCTCATACACTTACGGGATGACAGAGTGTACTCATCTAACTCTATTTAACCCTTTAAGTGCTAAGCTTCTGAAAGGAGTAGTTGAATCCGTGATGTTTTGTTGATTTTTTTAATATATTGAACGCCTGAACAGTTAAAATTAATAAAAACGTGCTTCCGCTGGACACACACAGTAAAGGATAGGTAAAAAGTAGCAAAACACCTGATCAGATGTGCAACTCACAAAGAATCCACCCATCCCGTCAGCTTGGACCCGAGCCGTCCACCGTTTGCTTAAGGTCCGCCCTCCCCTTCAACTCTGCCACAGACAGGTGAACTCTCCATGAGTTGCACATAAAAACTACCGACTGTGACGGGATTCGAACCCTCGATCCAAGTGTTACCCCCGGCCGGGAAGGTAACGCCTTAGACCGTACAGCCACTGGTCAGGCTAGCAGCTGCAGTGGATCAGTTGGTATTATAGAGACTAGGCGCTGGACGAGGTAGTTCACTTCGTGTCTACCAGGTTTCACCACATGTCAGACTCAGACTGCAGACTGAGCGCCTAACGGTACAATCGCTTATGAAGCAGTAACAGTGTTTATTGATAACAGATTCAAAAGACGATATATCGGGCCATAGCACTGAAAGGGTTAAAGAAGCTTTAGCATTGATTGTAGCGCCTAAGTGATAGCTATCGGAAGCTTTTGTGGTGCAATGTTGCTAAACTAGAGACCGCCCAATGGTCGAAATTCGACAAAAAAATTTAATAATTTAGTTTAATATCTGGTGGGTTCTAGTGCGCTCATTTCCCTCCCTCTCATTCCCACCCCTTCCCCACCCTTCCCAATAGATAATATTTTAAATGTAGAGTTAAAACAGATATCTACAGAGGGGCGAAACCATTCCAGTAGTCAGTAGCGTTTTTTTATGGCTTAAACCTCTCCACCTCATCCTTTCCCCGTTTAATGTGGAGTAAAAACGCATATCAGGAGCATTTTTATTTATGCCCCGAAACCTCTCCAACTCATCCTCTCCCCGTCACTCATCCCCCCCACATAAACAGGTTTAATTATTTTTAATCCTATACTCTAATATGAGTAAGTTTTGCTTGTATGTTTGCTTGCTTGCCTGCTTGCTTGCTTTTGCTTGCTTGCTTGCGACACGGATCTCAAAAACGGCTCCAATGATTTCCTTCAAATGTTCAAAATAACTAATTTCTGGGATAAAAATAAGTTCTAGACAGGCCTCATCCCTAGGAAAAATCGAATAATGAAAAAAAAAAAATGAAAGGTTAAAAAATAACATTGGGCTTATGGAATTTCAAATCAAAACAAAATAATTGTAACAGTTGTTCATAATCAACCAGGGAACTGTCATAATAATAGTCATGTTGTTTATGATTATTGACATGTGGTATCCTGAGAGCAGAGATTAAAAGATTTGAGTTAAGATGTCATGTCAGACGCCACGGAGAGCGGCAAGATGTGTTTATGCATAGAAGGACTGGACTCAGTTGTTAATGTAAAGTTTATTTTGTTTGTTTTTTTTCAACGTTGTCACAATAACTGGTTGATGTGACAACGTAATTCCAAGAAAATTAATGTGTTTGAGTGTTGTAAGTTTGGGTGGAATAAATCATTATTTCATTATTTCATTATTTCATAGAGTAGTAAAATAAATCAAAGGGGCATTGAGCTATAAATAACAACTAGAGGGACCTTAAAAATGTAGAAAAGAGGCAAATGAATAATACAAATCTTATTATCAGTAGGGGGAAGTGGTGAAATATTACTCCGAGTCATCTAAACAAACTGACTGGCCTTCCCCCGAGCAAAGCTCGCCGCCCAGGTACTTATAATTATTTATATATGTTGCATATGGTCTAGATATTTGTTGACCTATTGTAAAAGTGTTTGGCGAAACAAGGTGTAAGTTAGCAAAAGCTAAATACGCAACATGTCTATTCAAATATATCTTTAAAAATTCAGTCTTCGTTCATCCTCTTACGGGAAGAATGAGCGTACACCTAGTTCCTATAATGATATTGCTAGACTGAGTTTTGGGCATTCTTCGATAAGGTACATCAATTTTTGACTGATTTTGTGTGGGGTAGGAGTGAATATTATTTCTTGAATTAAAACTACTCAGATTTTTAAAGATATATAAAATTAAATCAAAAATGTATAAGTTGTAGACAGTCAAAATCTTCAGATATTTAAAGAGAGGTCTGCAGTGAGCTTTCAATGATGTGTTTGTGAGTATTCTAACAACTTTTTTCTGAATCACAAGGATATTGTGCGTTTTAGATGAATTTCCATTAAAATAAGCCCGTATCTGATAATTGATTGAAAAAATGCATAGTATGAAGTGATGATATATTTTAATGGAACCACATTTAATAATCTCTTCAACAAAAAAGCAACCCGGGAGAAATTTTTCGTTACGAGATCTTTTTGTTAGGTAATAGAAACGTCATTATATAAACGTGTACAGTAACTAAATTTCAAGTAGTTAAGGAAAGAAATGAAAATAAAACCATGTACAGAAGGATATTACTTCACAGTACACACATATTTATGTTGTTAGAAATAACATAATAGCTCAAACGATCAAACCCTGCCGTACGGCGCAAATCCTGACGCTAATAAATCGTAAAATTATCATAGACGGAAGATGGATAACAGAGTGTAACAGTTGATCGAGATTTTACTTGCCTTATTAAAAATAGTTTAAATATTTAGAATAAAACAAGTTTTAAAAAGTTTGAAGAAATGTGTTTCTAGCGATGATTGTAACATTCTCATCATTGTAAATAAGTGATAGTCTAACTCAGATTGTGCTCACAGGGTCAGTTGTCCGAGCTGAAGGCGCGAGAGGCCCCGGGCGTGTCTGCGCTGCGGTCTGCGTTGCTGGATCCCGCAGTGAACCTGCTGCTACAGAAACTGAGGCAGGAGTTGGCCGCGACCCGCACCCGCGTGGAGGAGACGCAGAATGAGCTCAGCGCGTGGAAGTTTACGCCAGATAGGTAAAATGGAGGGGATGTGATAAAGGTTATCAGCACAAGGAGTTGAACGAATCTAACTTTTTTAAATAAATAGAGGTAGGCAGCCTCTTGTCTTACTTTGTACGTGCATGTAGACTGTACATCTATATGCAGAACATTTCAGCAAAGCAAGGAGTGAGCCGATATAGTCCAAGTTGTACAGTACTGAAGGTTATTGATAGGAATAACCTTGGCTTGGCTTCAACCAACAGGTTTTCTCGTAATGTAATTTTAAAACCAGCATTCAGTGCTTCGTTTAGCGATTAATTTTCAGTTGAGTAATAATATGCCTTCTTTTAAAATAGGATGAAAAAAGTCACTGGTATTTCACAAACTTACTAGTAGGAGACTCTTTGGAGGTTAAAAATAATTCTGTCTGGGTACTTGTTTTAGTGTTATTGTTTGCATTTATCGCGAGTTAGTCAACTTAACTCTAAGTAAGTCTTGGCCCCCTAATACTATATGAGATCAATAACTCGCTAAGCCTCAAACTGTCTTGTAAGTATCATGAATTTTTTTTTAATAAAAATTCAAATTCTTTATTGACACAATAAACATTACATAAATTGCTACATGCAGTAACAGGCGTCTCGTCAACGTAGATTTAATAAAATTATGCTGAGTCATTAAAACTGAAACTATATATATATATATATATTTATATTTATTACTTCACAGTTTACGCAATTGCATAATTAAAAAAATAAATATCCCCGTCGCAGCAAACCTGCATACTCAGCGAATTTCCAGTTAACAGGATTCACAAGAAATATATTCACAAACAAGCTATATTAAAAATATTAATTATTCTCCTTAAGAATAACATTGGGGATGAGTATGCAGGTTTGCTGCAACAAGGAACTCAAAATCATGGGTTTTTATGCAAATATCAATAGAACTCATCTAAGTGAAGTCACATACTAAGTTTCATCCATATACATTCATAAATAAGCGATATATAACATTTTAATTATTTTCCATAAGAACAACATGGGGACCGAGTACCTAGGTTTGCTGCTACGGGAACTAAAATTGTTTTTGTGTGCAAACCATTAAACCACAACCAGATGTAGCCATATACCAAATTTTGTCAGTTTATGTTCATAACCAAGCGAGATATAAAATATTTCTTTTTCTCCATAAGAATAACATTAGACTTCGAACTGTGTTTAGCATTTTCAATATCTCAGTAACCAATTGACGTAGAGCAATCATAAAAATACCAAATTTTTTTAATGCTTAATTCAATGGTAACAAAATTTGATTTAAAGTAATTACATGTGGAAGCCCCAAAAAAACCCATTTTTGGGGTTCAAAACCCCTAAAAACCCCCCTTCGGATGGTGCGAATCGTCTGGTTTTCGAACTCGTTCAAGTAAATGGTACTTAACACATTTATACCAAATTTCATTAAAATCGGACCTTTTTTACGAGAGCTATCGTGCTTACGGACACACAAAATATATATATACATATATAAATACCCCCGTCGCAGCAAACCTGCGTACTCGGCGAATTTCCAATGCATAATATATGTTTTAATACCACATAAAGCCGCATATCAAGTTAAAAAAATATATATTCACACATAAGCGATGTATACAATTTGAATTATTCTCCATAAGAATAATATTGGTGATGAGTACGTAGGTTTGCTGAAACAAGGAACACAAATAATTGTTTTTGATGCAAATATAAATAGAATTTAACTAGGCGAAGCCACATACCAAGTTAAGTTTCATCAATATTCAATCATAAATAAGCGCTATATAACATTTTAATTATTCTTCATAAGAAAAACATGGGGGCTGAGTACGCAGGTTTGCTGCTACGGGGATAATCAACAAAAAATAATTTCTTTGTACAAATATCAATATACCAGAACTACGTGAAGCCCCATATCAAGTTTCATCAATATACATTCATAAATAATCGAGATATCAAATTTTATTTATTCTCCATAAGGATAACATTGGACAACGTACTGTGTTTAGCACTTTGAATATCTCTGCAACGGTTGGACGTAGAATCACAATTTAAACACCAAAATGATGGTTTTGTGGAGCTGAACTGGTCGGTAAAAGCAAATGTGAAGTTTACATTGAAGTGAACTGAGGAAAAACAAAAAACCTTTATCTCATGAGAGATTTTATGAGTAGGTTTTATTGGATTTTCTCCGCAACCACTCAACCTAGGTTAATAATTCAAAAACCTATATTATTTGTTTTTTCAATCTCTATAACATGGTCAAAACCAAAATTAAGTTTTTTAAAAATGTTAGGGTGAAAAATACAAAAAACTGGTTTTTGGAAAATTTAAAACCCCCATAAACCCCCTTTCCCATGGTCTGATTTTTCTGGTTTTCTAACTGAAAGTCCTGAATGTCAGTCACTTTAAACATTTGAGCCAAATTTCATCGAAATTGGACGTTCTGTACTCAAGTTATCACATTCACGGACACATATATATATATATATATATATATATATATATACATATATGTATATAAATTTGAACGAATAGTGTTTTTGGCATCTGAGGACCTCAAAATGAAAAGTTATCATGGTCTCGGGCTTAAGTCTTATCATGAGACCTACGGTAATAGCTTCTTCCCTATAGGGGAAATTCGCTAAAAGACAATTATAAATGTTGGAAGCCCTTCCATCTACCCAAGTTTGTGTACTTAAATATTCTGAAACTGAATAATAAGTCCTAAATAGGAGGATTTCTTTAATTTTTACTTTCTCCCCCCATACGTAGTATATGGAGAAAGTATTGTTTTCGTCAGAATTTTCAAATTTGAGTTGTTAGTGGAAATATTTGTTTTGGTGCTCCCTGAACCCAAAAAAGTGGTTTTTACGTGATGTCTGTGTGTGTGTGTGTGTGTGTGTGTGTGTGTGTGTGTGTGTGTGGATGTGTACAGAGCTAGAGCCCTAACTTATGAACCGATTTTTATGAAATTTAGTACTAATCCTCAATATCTCCAGTTTTTTTATTTTTAAGGGTAATTATCCTCCAAAAATCGCCAAAAAACATGTAAAATCTAAATTTCTCAAAACGGCTTGAACGATTTTGGTTAAACTTTAGTGGTTTGTAGAACTTTAAGTTACCAACAAAATGACACCACCCGCATTTCTGGAAAAATTCGGGTTCAGAAATTACAAGACTTAAAACATTCAAAATTCAGTTTTTTTGAATTTTCTTAAAAAATCATAAATGTTAAAAAAGATTACTATTCACCATTAAAAAAAGCTCAAAAAACTAAATAAATTAGTATTTTTTAAAATTACTATTCTACGATTGCTAGTTGCAGAGAAAATTGAAATTTTCATTTAGCGGTAAACGCAGTATGTTGTCCAATGTTATTCTTATGTGGAATACAAAAATAACAATTTCTCTCTTATTTACTGATCAATTTCATTAAAATTTGATATGCAGGTCAAGTTAGCATTGACCAACAGAGGATGTTCGAAGTATGTTGCTATTTAACCCTGGGGGGGGAAGGGGGCATTTCCCCTCTCAAAACCACTGTGTGTAGCAACGGTCTCTATAGTGCCTCCCAAAAAGGGATTTGGGTGGATATTTCTGAAAACGACTATTTTAGACAATTTTCTGTACATTTATCTATACTTCATATTCTATATTTAGTAAATAACAAATATTTTTGTCATTAAAGTTTGGCTAAAAGGGAGAAAGTATGTGTCAGTTTCCTGGTACCGTTTATTCTTTTAAAAGTGATGATATTTTCCTGTTTGAAGGAGTTTGGTAAGTGGTTGTACAGCTTCAAGCCACTACATAGAGGGCTCTTTTCAAATGCGCTTGTACTATGACTTCGATAGTAAAGAAGATGTTTATTTCGGGCACTGTAGGCATGTTTGGATAAAAATGGAGAGAACTTATATATATGTAATATAAGATGTTTTACTCATCACAATTATAAATCCATGATAAATACAACTAGTTGTCCTGTTGCTCGAATCCGAGCAAGTTTGTACCCAACGAAAGGTTAGTTCAGTTGTACCAAACTTAACAAAACATCTTATATGAAAACAGATGATAAAATCTGAGAATAATGTATTAGTAGTATGTTAATAGACCTTTTTTCATAGTGTGCATGTTTATTAAAGCCTCTGGAGCAAGCGAAGAACGATGCTGTAAGCTAAGCAACAGTTGTAGCTTATGTTTCATGTTCAAGACTTTTCAGTTAATTTATGAAAAGATGCTGGGTCTTTAGTACTGTAATTGTTTCTTGGAGTTAGCGATGAGCATCTTTTCGTTTTGGGAATTGGTAGTACTGATCGCTGATCGTCTGTTTTACTTAGGATATATCTAGGAGTATAGTCCATGCTTCTACTTTTGATTGAATTGACTGATATAATTATTCACCATTATGAATAGTAAAATGTCACCAAAACTTCAAGCACTTGAAAGATTAAAGGGTAAATAAATACAATATAATTTAGATGAATTAAATTTCTTAACCATTTCAATTAAATAGTTAGAATTACTTGTAGTATGAATCTCATCTGATTGGTTCGTTTGAATTGGTCAGTTGAGAAGTGTTATTTAGTTAATCAGCAAGGCGGATTCACTTTTTTACCAATGTGTAGGGCTAGGAACCAGCCATCTTATTTTCTATAAACTATACTCATCAAAATTTCTTGGCTTGTGCTCTGTCTGTGCATTGGTCCTTTCCCGGAAGCATAATAATAGCAAGTTTTAGAAATGATTTATTATTCCATGCAAGACATTTAGTTTACCGATCTTGACAGCTAAATCACTCATGTTCAATTATAATTAAATGCAACTCAATAGTAATGTTGGTGTTTGCTTGACAGCAATACAGGCAAGAGGCTGATGGCCAAGTGTCGACTGCTGTACCAGGAGAATGAGGAGCTAGGGCGGGTCATAGCCAGTGGGCGAGTGGCCAAGCTTGAGGGGGAACTGGCCCTGCAGAAGAGCTTCAGTGAGGAGGTCAAGAAGTCCCAGTCAGGTACGTTCTCAGTTAGGTGTGTCAGACGGCACTAGTATTAGCACCAATTAACCAACAGTGAGTAAACTAGTGCTGTGTGAGCTGTACATTAGCAGCTATTAAACTGATAGTGAATATTTATTCGCTAGTGGGTTTAGACATGTTTAACATTACTAGTGCAGGTTGGGTGCGAGTTGTCACATGATTGACTAGCGGTGGTATACTAGCGCATCATTCGCTCGTGTGAACCCAAGAAAACTGAGTTAGTTGTGAGTTGATAGAGTGGAAGTATTGTGATGACATCTGATAAGCTGAAGTAGAATTATATTGCCATCATATATTTACATAATTTATGACTTATGACTGTTTGTGGATTATAGTAAGCTAAGGCTATAGACAAGACAAAACTCTATTCACACATTCCGTAAGAAAAAAATCATCTGTCTAATTGCAGCTAGCAGGCTTGGCTAGCATTAGCGGCTAGTATATTAGGGTTGTCTGATAAGCCTTAAAGGTCTAATATCATTTTCATGTCCTGAAAATTTGTGGAGGTTTGTATTCTTGGCTAACTATTGAACCTAATATTCTTTTTGGTAAACAAATAAAAAATGAGAGTCATACTACAAGTAATTCTTAACTATTTAATTGAAATGGTTAAGAAATTTAACTCATCTAAATTATATTGTATTTATTTACCCTTTAATCTTTCAAGTGCCTGAAGTTTTGGTGACATTTTACTATTCATAATGGTGATTAATTATATCAGTCAATTCAATCAAAAATAGAAGCATGGACTATACTCAATCCAGGAAGTCTATGAAGGTTCCTTCCCCGACATAAGAGCTAGGGGCTTAGCTGCAATTTCACAGTCATTATATGTAGGCTATATAATTGAGTTCATGTGTCAAGTCATGTTTAATGTTGATTTTTAAATATACACGATCATCCAGACTTCTGGGCCATGATCGGTGATTTGGTAGAGATAACCGTAACCATTTCTCAGTTGTGTAAATAGAGTACAAGTATTCCAATATAGCAACAATATGTGTATTAATTGACACTAAATTTGTTCATATGAAATCTAGACGTTTGCTGGGACGAAGTTGTATTGTTCTTGATATGGGTTGCAATGCAACCCAGGATCAGGCTTTCATTTCATCATTAACCCTTTCAGTGCTATGGCCCGATATATCGTCTTTTGAATCTGTTATCAATAAACACTGTTACTGCTTCATAAGCGATTGTACCGTTAGGCGCTCAGTCTGCAGTCTGAGTCTGACATGTGGTGAAACCTGGTAGACACGAATTGAACTACCTCGTCCAGCGCCTAGACTCTATAATACCAACTGATCCACTGCAGCTGCTAGCCTGACCAGTGGCTGTGCGGTCTAAGGCGTTACCTTCCCGGCCGGGGGTAACACTTGGATCGAGGGTTCGAATCCCGTCACAGTCGGTGGTTTTTATGTGCAACTCATGGAGAGTTCACCTGTCTGTGGCAGAGTTGAAGGGGAGGGCGGACCTTAAGCAAACGGTGGACGGCTCGGGTCCAAGCTGACGGGATGGGTGGATTCTTTGTGAGTTGCACATCTGATCAGGTGTTTTGCTACTTTTTACCTATCCTTTACTGTGTGTGTCCAGCGGAAGCACGTTTTTATTAATTTTAACTGTTCAGGCGTTCAATATATTAAAAAAATCAACAAAACATCACGGATTCAACTACTCCTTTCAGAAGCTTAGCACTTAAAGGGTTAAGTGGTTTTGGAGGTCGATAACAGGTATTTCTTCAATACTTTAAACCAATAACTTTATTGAAGAAAAACTGCTGCCTTTGGTTTAAACAAGACTGTTAACATTAATATGAATTGGTTGTTTTGTGTAGAACTGGATGAGTTCCTGCAAGACTTGGATGAGGACGTGGAGGGGATGCAGAGCACAATCTACTACCTGCAACAAGAGCTGCGGAAAGCCAAGGAGGCACTGACCGCAGCAACAGCACTGACCGCAACAGCAGTGGAGCCGGACCGCAGCGCGACGTGCAATGGAGACAGCAACAGCAGTAGTAACAAGCCTCCGCCGTCGCGTAAAAGGACTACCAGTGAGGACAGTGATGACGTGCCACTCATCAAGAAAGTGCGGAGAGACTCAGAACTCTCGATACATTACAGCGACGAAGAGGTCGGCCTAACCAATGGCGAAAACTCAACAAACTAAGTGACAATATCGAATAGTTTTATAATTTGAATTTTTAAAACAATTTTGTTATAATTGGTTAAGTGTATTGTACATATGCGCATGTATATTCTGTAAATATTGTTATACTGTAATCAAAACTGTGTAAATGCAAAGTATCAACGTCCGATTTGCAAATATATGTGTATATATCCTGTTCATTGGGATTTTTTTCCTGATTCCTTGGATCTTTTAGTGGCTGAAGAACAAGGTTAGTTTTCATAGATTTGTAACCACATATGTGATTTCGAACCTGCTCATAGGAAGAAGAAAAGACATATTTGTAAATTTTCACTTTTTACTTTTTGGAAAGAACAAATCATATGTGTTGGAAAGTATGATGGCAGCCAGTGCTGCAGGATTCTCGTCTCTGACAGCAGCTAGGACCTCGAGCACTTGACTGAAACACCAGAATACAAAATTATTTCCCAATTTTTAACACTATATACACCACTGAATAATGCAGAGGCCATTTAATCTGTCTTTGTTAAACTTACAAGAAGTTTACAGGGGAACTTAAGATACCTCCGTCGAAGCAAACCTGCGTACTCATCGAATTTCCAATGAATATATATATATGTCAAAAACACATTAAGCCACTTATCAGGATTCATAAGAATTATATTCATAGATAAGCGATATTTAAAATATTAATTATTCTCCACAAGAATAACATTGGGGATGAGTTCACAGGTTTGCTGCAACCAGGAACGCAAAAAATGGGGTTTTAGTGAATATCCCCTATGGGGAAGAAGCTATTACCATAGGTCTCATCCAAGACAACTTTTCATTTTGAGGTCCCCAGATGCCAAAAACACCTACATAAATACAGTAGGATTTATATTTATTATTAGAAATGTCAATTGGGCTAAATGGTAGATCGTGGACAAATTCTTCTTCCGGCATTCTCGACGATATTAACAAACTTTCTTAATTAAAATGTCCGACTTTATTAAATACACAGTATAATTGAATTGACAGTAATCCCGTAGACCCTCTTAGACGTTGCATCGTAGTCTGCTCGTGAGTGAAGTGAATGATGCGATATGCACAATCTGATATAAACTAATACACTTGCGAAGTTTATACGTGAGTTGTCGCCCGAAGACACTGACGTTCCTGATGGTCTGGAGTCAAAAACACTAGTGATTCTGGCGGTTGGAGGTTGAATCTCGTGCTTCTTGCCGTTCTTGTATTGGTTGTATTCTCACCACAAGAGCTAACGTGGCACTCTTGTTCCGGGCGGTAAATTCATGAATGTAACTTATAGTTGTGATGTGCGTGTTCGAGACGTAACGTATTGAAATATCGCGATAAAGATGATACGATACATATGATGCATCACTGTCACTAGCAGACTAAGTCCGAACTACAATCGATTAGTATTTAATTTCTCAAATCTGGTGTTCTTTTTAATTTGTGTTAAGGTTAACTCATCACATAATATATTCTGTTTTAAGTTTAAACCGTTTTGTTAACTTTCGAAGGCGAAACGTTTTTAACAACACAGGTATTGTGATTCAGTGCCTCAATATGATACGGCAATACTTATGATATCGAATATAATTCGATAAGCAGTAAACTCTGCACTGGTTTTTATACCAATGCGAATGCAGGATGACATTTAAGTAGGCCTATTGGGCTTATGTATTGTGATACGCGTATCTCTTTTACTATACCATTTTTGACATATCGTGTCATTAGACTTTCACTGATGTATCTAATTGACTGGGTTAGGAGTTTAAGCAGTATTTGCACATTATAATGCTTATTTCCAATACGAGCACTTACTGACAGTGAAAACCCGAAACCGACATTTGACCATCGGTTCTCAGTTTAGTTTTTTTTTTTTTTTTTAAACCAGTAAAACCGACTTTAAGAACTGACATATCCCTAGCCAAAAACATTGTAGGTCTCAGAGGTGCAGAAAATGTTTAGGACCCAAAAATTTCTGCAATCCAGTAAAACATAACCTTTGGATTGCATATATTAATCAATACACAATGGGTAGTGAAGGGACTAGTGTTCTTAAAATCTGAGGTGTGCCAGATTATCCTCAGCAAAACATAAAAATTGCATTCAGATTTAGTGCTAAAAACCATGCACACTAGACCCAGTTGCCATTTTTGTCTTCAGGCTATTAATTCAGGGTTCCCACGCGTCCTGGAAAACCTGGAATTTTAAGTGTGTCCTGGAATTGTCCTTGAATTTTGCTTTCTGTCCTGGAATTTTACTTTCTGTCCTGGAATTTTTCTAATTTCATGTGTAGTTTTCAGTTTTTTGTCGTTTTTTTTTAGTTTTTGCTGTGGAATGTTTCCAAATTGAATTTGTTTGTATTGGTTCTACTCATATCTCAAAGGAATAAGTATTTTCTTGATTATAGGTTGAATGAATGCAGTTCATACGTAAAGAAGGGAGGATTTTTGGGTGACAGAATTAAATAAGCTTGTTCGTCAAATCATTTCTTGTTTTGTATCAGATGCTAAGTCTCAAAAATTTGTTTGCCAAACAAGCTTACTATAATTCTGCAGTGGCGGTATAGATTTTGTAATGTTTGAGTTAAGTTTAGCTATCGCTGGTAACAATAGTTCACTTAAACATCGCAAATTCTTTAATAAGCGCCCCATTAAAAACTAGCGTAGTAATTTGTATACCTTGTACTTGAGTCTGCAGTAGAACCTTTTGGTCCCGTATTGGTAATATTATTACATTAACACAATTAATGATTTTAATTTTCACTCATTTTTCCAAAATGGCGACCAATTTCAATTTGTATTATGAAATTCCACAAACTTGATTAATTAATGGGATAAAAAATGTAGTTGTTAAGCGTTTTTATTCTGGGTGTTTCTTTCCTAAACTTAACTGTTTAGCTTACAGAGCAACACGTAAGGTGAGCTACACGTTGCTAAAACCAATAAGAATCACTACTTGATTGATTAGCTCTGGAAGGTGAATGGTTAACTTAAGTTTAGTGAAAAAATACAAAGAATAAAACCAACTTAAAATTTTCTACCTGTTTAAACAATATAACTATGGGCATTTCATAAGAAAAACTAAGTTGTCCACCATGTTGGAAAAATGGTGAATAAAATCAAAATCTCAAAATTATACAGAACCAAAAATTCAGGGAAGTTGCTTTTTAACATTTGTTTAATAACTCTTATACTTTTCAAGAAAAACAGCTGGCACAATTATATCAATCAACCCTGTATATAAACTCATAATAAGCATAATAAAACTATTCCAGGTTATTATGTACATCTCATAGCCTCTCCTGGTTGGGAATATTTTATAATATATCTAATTTATGTATACAAATAAATCCAAAGCAAAATTAATACACCTTCGATTATGTTTTTTAATGTTGCGATTGTCCTGGAAAATCATGATTTTGTCCTGGAAATGTCCTGGAATTGTCTTGGAATTTCGTTTTGAAAAACCTGTGGGAACCCTGCAATTAGTGATGCCTACAAAGAAACCTCAGATAAGCTTAGTACCAAGACCACGGTTTGGTCTGTTCAAATCATTAGAAAATTCAACTGACATATGTACACTAAAAACATAGAAACCAAACTCACACAACATTTGCGGGCTCGTTGCGACCCTTGACCATCGAGTCGGGAGACCATTTCTCCTTCTTGACTGAGGGCAGGCAGGTCTTGACATACTTGGCGCTGGCGTGAGATGGCCGTATCTCACACCAAGGAGCGTCTGTCTCTAGCAGTAGCCTGTTTGAAGGAATAGTCTTCACCACGTGCAGGTTCTCTTCAGTCTTCAGTGAACTGTTAAGCAAAATTTGATGCTGAATTCCCTTAAAATAGTAATAGAATAATAAATGACTTTCCATCACAAAAACAGAAAAACACCAATCTAATTGAATACGTTAATCTAAGGTTATCTGAGAGTTTTTAATACGTCACAAAAAACCTTAGTGGAGCGAAAAAGATTGTGTGGCTGTTTGTGATGGGAGAACCCCAATAAGGGAGAGTTTGTTTTACCTCAGCGCTGTGCTCATTTTAATTCTTAGAAAGAGCTTAGTGTTACTTCCGAACCACGGTCTTTCTTTGAGCGCAGCTAGTCAAGATCAATCTGGCAACCTTTAGAGACTTTAGATAACTGCACACGAACTGACAGAGCCACTGTGTGGCTGACTAGTAACTGAACGTGATAGCTCAGAGGTAGAGCGCTGACCTCGCAAGTCTGACTTGATCAAGCATAGGCTTGATCCTGGCCGACTGCTATGATACTTTTTTTCAAAAATCTGAGGGGTTTGGACCGCTTTCCCTAAAAGCATTTGTGTGCTCTATTAACAAAAAATTCCATTGGCATTGAAATAAAAAATTAAAATGAGCAGTCACCACTAGCTAGCCTATGTAACTAGTGCCGTTATGGTACCTCAGTGTTTTTAGATAGCCACACAGGCCTATTAGCCTATGGTGATGGGCAGTTGAGGTTAAAAAGTAGCATGTCTCTTTACAAGGAAATAGTACACCCGTGAGTTGAGTAGATGAGTTCCTACTAGTTGGGACAGATAGTGCGGCTGAATAACAAACCTATTGTGAACTTTTTGATAAAAGCACTAAATTTGGCACAGAGGTAAACCTATGTAATATGAACAAACACTCAACAAATTCCAAGTTTTTTAAACAACAATGTCAAGCAGAAAGAATGTGTATCAATCTATGCAGGAAACCTAAATGTTCTTTGCTCTGGTGTTATTTTTGTTTTAATTCATCAATGACGTGTGAGAAATGAGTTCAATTCTTTAAACAATGAAGTTAATTTACCCTTTCGTAAGTTATGACTACGGGTTCCTCACAAGTAAAGAAAATGAGCTGGACTAGTGATAAAAGCTTATCTGAGACAAATTCTACTTGAGTTTTCTACTATATAGGGTATTCTGTAACCGTCAATAGTTTACCCAAGAATGCCCGCTATTTTGAAACGGATAAAGTAAGTGAATTCTGTTTTTTCCAAAGTGTTTCTTTTAACGAGACCTTTAAAATTATGTATAATTTGCCTATGTTTACATAAGAAAACGTTGAAATTCGAACCACAATTCAAACATTTTGGAAAATGGCCGCCACAGCCGCCAGGGGTGGTTGGCCGATGGCTCCAAATCTAAATTTGTTCATATTCTACCTCTGTGCCAATTTGGTGCTTTTATCAAAAAGTGCACAATATGTTGAAATATCCTAGCTAAACAGCCGCACTAAGAAATGTTTTATGGATTGAATCATCGGGAAACTAGAGTAGTATTTGTCGCAGATAAGCTTTTATCACTAGTCCACCTCATTTTCTGGGGAACCCCTAGTCATAACTTATGAAAGGGTGAATTAACTTCATTGTTTAATGAATTCATGTCATTAAACTCATTTCTCACACAGTCAATGATGAATTAAAACAAAAATAACACCAGAGCAAAGAAAATTTAGGTTTCCTGCATGGACATACATTGATACTCATTCTTTCTGCTTGACACTGTTGTTTTAAAAACTTTAATTTGTTTGTCTGTGTCTGGCAATTTTTGAAACTGCAATAAGTGAGATGCGTATATATATATATGTCCTGTTGAAAGATTTAATTGTGGTTTCCAAAATTTTTTTCCAATAGCACTATTAGTTAAAAACTACACTAGGGTTATGTAGATAAATTAAGAACTGAAGAAACCTGGTAACTCATATATGTAAATAATTAAGTTACAGTTAAATGTATGTTGAGCTGCCATGTTGATCATGGTCACTCTGCTACTTAATGTGTGTCTTTTTCCTCCTAGTTAAAGTGTTTAGTGAATAATTAACTAAACATCTGTCAGTGTATTCAGTAACCATCACTAACCAGCCATTGATCCCGATATAGTATCCCATGCTGAGAAACATCTGCGCTTCGTCAGCCGAACCGTCAAACGAATGAACAACGCCACCGTGCAAGCGATCTTTCCGTTTGTTCAGAATCTTTGCCACATCGGGCGCGGCGTTGCGACAGTGGAGGAACAACGGCAACTCAAAACTAGTCGCCAGTTCCAGCTGCCACTCGAAATACCTTTGACAAAAACCAAACTGCGTGTAAATTATTGGTTAGAGTAAAAACAAACCTAATCTGGAACACATAAAAGCTGGAACCTTCTGGGATTTGTCTGAATTCCCCATTACCACTTCCTGAGTTGAATAGGTCCCGCCAGTAACGTTCTAAGCAATAAATTGTTTGCTTGCTGATTGTCGAAGGCTGTGTGGAACGGGGCCGCAGTGGCGTATTTAGGGGGGGGCTATAGGGGCTGTAGCCCAGGGCGGCAAATTTTTAGGGGCGGCAAATTTACAGAAAATTAATAAGTTGTTTACAAATGAAATGTTGAAACGGAGAACATTTTGACGGAAGCGGATGACAATGACGGTGTGCCGCCCTTTGAAAGGTAAAGGTAGTAATCAGAGACTAATGTATTACGTTTGCAGTCCTCACACTGCAGTTCCTCAAAACTAAATCAGTCATTATGCATCTATCATTCATCCGTACTAGCGACAAGACGATTACGCTACAGAGAAAGGGCAGCAAGCCACGAACTACGGTTAATTCAACTTCTCCCCTCCGCTCATCAGGCACTGAGCTACGTACAACTCACGGACTTCCAAGTTTAACAGTACATTCGCATAGCATTAAAATTATTTTGTACACAATATCAATGATGACTAAGGCACACGGCTGAGAAATGTTGCAACAATCAAATTTGAGATAACAATACCAAAATTTAGACTACAATGATATTGTCGATTCATTTTCAAACTCGAGGTAACAAAGAAAGTTATTTCAGCCGTCGAATACTTACCATCAAAGGCGTGTGGTAGCCTTTCGTTCTGTAGGATTTTTTAAACAAAACATCTGACAAAGACAAATAAAGACTAACTTAATTTGTGAAGAGAGGAGTTGATTGGTTGTTGCCATGGGAGCATAGTTGGCAAGAGGGTCAAAATGGTGGTCAGCATACAGCTTGCAGTTTTTTATTCCAGGCGAGACCTCTATATATATTTTTTGGGTGGGACAGTGTCAAAATCTCCCATTTCATTAAATGAAAAACTGAGATATTCGAAGTCTTTAAATTAATATCTTGTCGCATTTTAGGGGAAACATGATTTTAAACTTAACTTTATAAACTTGAGACATATTTTAGATTAAAATTTATTGTTTATCTCAAAGCAAAGTTATTATTTGAGTTATGAAAACACCCTTGTAATATGGCTTTGGAAATATTGTTGAAAACAAGCCGCCTTGTACATCGAATGACACCGTCCCACCAACAAGTTGACACCACAACAGGACAAAATATCAAATATGAAAGCACGCTTTTTAAGGTTATTTGTATTATATTTCACATTGCCATTATATTAGCGAATTTCCCCTATAGGGATGAAGCTATTACCGTAGTCTGCATGGTAAGACCTAGGCCCGGGACCATGATAACTGTTCATTTGAGGTCCCCAGACCCCAAAAACACCATTCGTTCGAAACTGTAGATATATATATATATAAGAAAAAAACGAGAGTTATCGTGTGTCCGTGAGCACGATAACTCTCGTAAAAATTATCCGATTTTGAAGAAATTTGGTATAAACGTGTAAAGCAACATTTATGACTTTAAGTTCGAAAACTAGCCAATTATCCGAAGGGGTATTTTTGGGGGGTTTTGTACCCCAAAAATGGGTTTTTTGAATCTTTTACACATAATTTTGGAAATAGTCAAATTTTAGTTTTCCCCATTGGATTCAGCTTAAAAAAACACACAATTTGGTATTTTGATCATTTCTCTACATCAATTGGTTACCGATTGGATATTGATAGTGCTAAACACAGTACGTTGTCTACTGTTATTCTTATGGAGGAAAATAAAAATTTTATATCTCGCTTATTTATGAACGTATACTGACAAAAACTTGGCATACGGTTTCATCTGGTTGTGGACCATTGATATTTGCTCAAAAAACTATTTTTTTCCAAAGGCTCCCGTAGCAGCAAACCTGCGTACTCAGCCCCATGTTATTCTTATGGAGAATAAGTAACGTGTTATCTCCCTTCATTATGAAAATAAATTGATGAAATTTGATATGTGGCTTTACCTACATGAGTTATATTGATATTTGTATAAAACCCCATTTTTTGTGTTCCTTGCTTCAGCAAACCTGCATACTCGGCCGCCATGTTATTCTTATGGAGAATAATTAAAATGTCATAAACCGTTTATTTATGAATGTATATTGATGAAACTTGATATGTGGCTTTATGTGGTATTAAGATACATATATTCGCTGTGGTATTGGATATTCGCTGAGTACGCAGGTTTGCTGCTACGGGGGTATTATAATTTACATTGCCATTATATTATATTTACTTAATATAATCATATTGTATCATTATTTTGCTCCTGTTGGTATTATATTTTAATTCATTGGATCCACAACATCATAGAAATGTAGGTGAAACTAGAAAAAGTGTTTAAAAATGTGTAGAGTTTTATAAAGATTAGGCCTACATAAATTAATTTTATATTTTGATCGTCTAAAACATATAAACAATTTGTTGTATAAAAGTATAAATTACAAAATGACTGAAAAACTGTAGGTATTTTAATTCAGGATTAAAATAGTCAGAATTTTGAGGCTAATGGTCCGAATTACGAATTTTAAGGCTACATTTACAACAGTGTCATCATATGTTATTTATAGGTTATTTATTATAATTTTCAGTACTCAGTGCGTTGGTATAAAAATTAATGTTTGATGAAGTATAAGAAGGGATTTTTAAGCATTTGTTGAAGGATTTCCTTGTTATTAAAAGTAGCACTGTAGCACTGCTTCACTGCTTTTAACCACTGAGCTCTATGTTATATCTGGAGTCACCACTCCGTGGTGAAAAAGCGTGCCGCGCTGTGTTTATGGTCGTTATGTTGGCCAGCTGTGTTTTTTACATTTTGGTGGTATAGTTTTTATTTCCTATTGGTTGAAATTTTGACATTGTCCACCCGATGCATTCTGATTGGTCCAGTTAACGTCAAAGTTACAACACAATAGAGCAAAATGTCTGTGTTGACGGCACGATTTTGGAAAAATATTTAGTCAGAGAGTAGTGACTCCAGACATAACATAGAGCTCAGTGCTTTTAACACCAACATTTGTCTCTAGAGTTGCTGATTGCCATTGAGTAGGCTATATTGAATATTAATTAAACCGTGTTAATGTGAATCAAGTCAATTATACATTATTTTACTGTTTTTTTTCAACTAGGAAATGACAGAAATTTCTTAAACTTATTCATTCAGTAAATTCGTAACTTCTTTAGATACTGTCACAAAATAACCAAACAAGATATATAACATGTGGGTTAACCTGGGCGGCGAAAAGGACAAAGATTATAGCGGGGGGGGAGGGCAGCAGATTTCTTAATAGCCCTTAGGCGGCAATTGCTTAAATCCGCCACTGCGTGTCCGAGTGCCATGGGGTACATGACACCCCCTCAAATGGCTGAGATCGTATTTAAATGACCAAAGCCAAAGTATTGGCATCGGCCTAGCAATTCATGTAGGGAGAAGTTCAAAGAGTTGCAGATCCTCACCGTTCCATCTCTTTATATTTACGAAACAATTATATATGCTAAGGAAACCAATCAGATACAGGCTCATCAACATTCATATTTTACTAGAAACCATAATGTAAATCCGTCTGTACAGCACAATTTACAGCTTTATGAATCGAAACCATGTTATGCTGGCTTGAAATATTTTTCAAAACCTCCCTCAGCTAGAAATCAGTGACATTAAGAAGTTCAGGACGAATTTAAAGCAACATCTTATTGAGATGAGCTATTATGATCTGCCACAATTTTCCTGATTTCTACCTGAACGGGTCCTTTTTTCCTTTTTCCTTTTCTTTTTCATTTTCATTGAGACATTCCAAAGCACTAATACCTCACCTTATAGTACCTGATTGGTCAACGTCGGTCTTCGACAACCTTAGAGATAGTGAATTATGACGTGTCCCATGCCTCTGGGTCTACGGGACGTAGGTAAGGTAATTTGAATATCAAGCTTATACAAAAAATACACAGAACCCTGTGGAGTCACACACACAGGTAGCTTCACCCCCAGGTAGCTGTTTGCTCCCTCATGTTGAATTGGTGCCTTATCTAGTGGCCCAGAACATTCATATTACTACTGCTCATACTCATACATTACTAAAACTGGTCATTTGGCTGATGCTGGATACTACTTGACATTTAGAAGTAGTTCATGTTTAATTTTAAGCCTCCATTTATTACCTACGTGCTTGGAAAAAATTTAAACCCTCCCCTGGATTTTGTAATATAGCCTTAACAAGACTTATTTGAGAACTTATAAGGGGAAAAACAATGTTAACAGCCTAAATTGCTATGCATTCGGGTAACTACAAATTGGTGGTCAACAAATAGAGCCTGATTTACAAGGTGAAATTAAATAAACTCTCTTTTTTTATCGTATATTAAATATAATAAGAATACCAATAATCTTAACTAATAATTCTCTACTAGGGTCAGGGAAAGTGATTGTTAGATGTCGCTACATGCATCGGTGGACAATGGCTTCCATGAAACAAGCCTATATTACAATTATTACAAATGGTGAAATACCACACAAAATTCCTTTAGGCTATGCAAAATAGCTCACAATTACCTTGTTCTTACCAAAGAAATACGTTTTTACTCTGATTTCTTCCTTCTTGGTAGTGAGTAGTTCGTTGTGTAGTATTGCTGTAGTTAGTTGTATGGATCACCACAGAAGGTAGGGTTTCTTTTATTTGTTTACCTAACTTAATGACAAATGCTATTTACAAGTTGACCATACATATTTGTTCATAATTTTGAACAAAAGATGAAATTCTAATAATACATTACGAAAAGGGGAATAAAAATATACTACAGTGACGAGGGAAAGTAACACTGACCTCGGCTTAATAGGCTTACTAGATTAAACGAAAGCTTACAACTAAAATGTTCAAGATTTCCTAATGAAGTTGGGATACTTAAATCACAGGGGGTTGGTTTCGTGCTGACTTGAATAACGTTTGTTGAAAAGAAAGAATATTTATGAGCCAAATTGGTTTGTTTATAAAATTTGCAACAATGAAATTTTTGGTGTGTCCAAAAGGAGAGTTCAATGATTGTTTTCACTAAAGTTAATAGTTATTCAAATATGTTCAATTAAATTTGGAAAATATAGTTCAAATTAAATAAATAACTCTTGACTTTAAAATATTTCAGGCCATTAGACTTGTTCTATGAGTGTCTGTATTATTTCAATAATGTCCCTACTCAGAATACCAAATGGGGGTTGTTTTACCAACCTGCTACCAAAATTCTTCACTGAGTACCAAATCTTGTGGTGGTATCAAATAAAATGGGGTTGAATTTAACATTTAATAATGAATAGGATGAAATGTAATACTATAAAGGGTTTTTATCCTTGGTGGAGCGCAACATAAAAAATATACCTAAAAAACACAAACAAATCTACAAAATTTCAAAGTCTTGGATTTTCTTCGGGTGTTTAAGTGATGTAATCTGGGTGAATGACTGCTGATAAATAATAATTATAATATAGGAATACTCTGGGACTCTAAGCTATGTATTAGTTTGACAAACCATTGAAAATCACCAATAAATCTTGAAAAAATAGCTGACATTTGAAAAATCTAGCGCTATCTAAGAGTGAAGGGGCGAGAAACGGCAAAAAGTCGTAAGATTAAAGTTGTAGAACGTCTAAAATCCATGGCACATGGTAGATTTTTAATAGGATCATCTGTTTGGCCGCTATATTACAAAATTTGAGGGTACAAGGAACATGCATGCTAAATCTCACATTCCTAGTTCTAGTAGAAGTGGTATCATAATTCAGCAGTTATTTTCAATTTTTAGATTTCTCACATTTAAATTATTAATACTGGTTATGTGACTGCTGCTGTATATCAACTGTGATGTAGGCAATATGCGTGCAATATTAGGCCTATAAAATAGATATTAAAGGGACAGGAAAAAAAACATGGAAAGAATCTCCGAAAATAACATTAAATCGATGAATATAAACTCAATTCAGTTTTAGCCAATTTCCCCTGTAGGGAAGAAGCTATTACCGTAGGTAGCATGGTAAGAATTAAGCCCAAGACCATGATAACTTTTTGTTTTGAGGTTCCCAGAAGCCAAAAACACTATTCGTTAAAATTGATATATATGTGTTCGTTACCTCGATAACTTTTGGAAGAAACGTCCGATTTTGATGAAATTTGGCACAAATTTGAAGAGTAACATTTATGTTCGAATAATTTGAAGTTCGGAAACCAGATCGATCGAACCATGGGAAGGGGGTTTTAAATTGTCCAAAAATCAGTTTTTTTACTTTTTTACCCTAAAATTTTAAAAACACTCAATTAAATAAATTGTATAGAGCTTAAAAAAACAAATATTTTAGTATTTTGAAACATTAACATAGGTTAAGTGGTTGTAGAGAAAAGTAAAAAACCGCGTCCATAAAATTTCTTATATTAATATTATAGGAAAAGGTTTTTGGATTTTCCTCAGATAATTTTACTAAATAATTCACATTTATTTTTTCTAATAAGTTTAGCTCTACAAAACAATCATATTGGTGTTTTAATTGTTGTTCTACGTCCAACCGTTGCAGAGATATTCAAAGAGCTAACACAGTACGTTGTCCAATGTTATCCTTATGGAGAATAAATAAAATTTGATAACTCGATTATTTATGAATGTATATTGATGAAACTTGGTATGTGGCTTCAGCTAGTTGTGGTACATTGATATTTGCACAAAAAATATGTTTTTTGTTGATTTTCCCCGAAGCAGCAAACCTGCATACTCGGCCCCCATGTTATTCATATGGAGAATAAGTGAAGTTGTATATCTCCCTTAGTTATGAACATCTATACTTATTTAATAGGCGAGCAGGTCTTTTGTGACAATCACTCCTCCTAAACTACTGAACCGATTTTCATGTTTTTGGTATCATTGGAAAAAGCCTAACGTGAAGTTGTGCAGGAAACCTTTTTTATAGAGAAATAATTTGTGAGTGAGGCCCTGGGGCTCCTTAAAATTTCCCCATAATTTTTTCCCATAAGAATAACATTGGGAAATAACTATAGGTTTTAAGTAATCAGCTGGATAGAGTAAACACAGTAATCAGCAGTCCATGTTGGCTTTGGAACGGTAACACAATATTTATACGGGAATGTCAGTATAATATTACGTTGTGATCGCGAGCGAAGCCGCGACAGGCTACTAGTAAATTAATAAAACTTAGTATGTAGCTTCACCTGATTGAGTTATATTGATCATTTTAAAAAAATATTTCTTATCTTCCTCGTTGCAGCAAACCTGCGTACTCAGCCCTAATGTTATTCTTATGGAGAATAAATAAAATACTATATATCACTTATTTATGAACATATTTTTGTGAAACTTGGTAAGTAGCTTATAAAGGTGGTGAAAATTACTAATTACTAATTTAATTTTACAAGTTTAGAATAAGTGAAAGGATTGATCACAATTCAAACAGATGGCAACGGCGATGTTGAAATTAGAGTACCGGAAAGACACCAGACGGACAATAACAGGAAATGCTTATTTCCTGTTATCGAACGAGAAGTCGCGGATGGGACCAAACATGCCAAGCAAGCATTACATGTCACTCCGAACGTGTGAACGGCAACCTTGTGAAAATCCCCGCTAAATTTTAAGAAACCAATAGGGCGTAGAGGGCGGAGCGTCAAACTATTTTGATTGGCCAGAAGGCAAAATTGAGGGTAATGGAAGTTATCTTGGAAGGGGAAATGAAAGAGGTGGAAAACTTTGGGGCTGGAAAGGAAGTCAGACTTCGGAGGGTCATCAAGAGGAAAGCGGAAGGGAGAGTAGGAGTCGACACCTGAACGGACCTGGATTGAGGAGGGCCAACTTATTAGGAGGGGTTGAGTTAGATTGTCACCAAGGATTCAGACGTCCAATCTCAACACTCTCCAGCTGAAGCTTCTTCAACGACGTGATGCCGAGGACCACCGGAAAATGTGCGACAACGGCATCGGCGGAGGGAGCCCAGGACGAGACTCGAGGACTTCACTGAGGAACGACCCAAGGACTTCCCAAGGAAAGGAAAGGCGTGGCACCTGGACACTGGTGACACTCCACGGAACGCAATCCACTGCGGGAGCTTCATTTATATGTCTCACTTCATTTCTCGGTGCACAGAATTGAAGAGTTACTGAGCAAAGAACTCAAATGAAATTAATTTGAGGTTTAATATAAATTGGTCCAGACAGCTAATTTAAATAATTATATTATCAAGTCTAAATAAACTTGATCCTTAAATAAAGTAAAACGATTAAATTGTAATAATAAACTGATTTCAATGAAACCCAGTTAGTTAAATATAAAACAATCAAGGTTTAATTTTGTTTAGGGGTTTAAATAGTAAAATAAGTTTGTTTGATTTTATTTATTTATTTTTTTACATTTGCAGTAACAGGGAGTGATGTTTTAAATGTATTCTAATGAAGCATTTTGCGATAAACCAAATTGTAATAGCCAAAGACAACAAAAATAATAATTCGTTGTTAAGAGTAGGATACCCACCCGGATAGAACCGTGACGTCATAGAGAGATTTCCTAACCTAACTTATCATACTGTAAGTATCATACTGTATGTAACATACTATATAAAATACTGTATGTATCATGCTGTAAGTATCATACTATATAAAATACTGTATGTATCATATTATATAAAATACTGTATGTATAAAATCATGTAATTCTGCACTGTCACTTTCTAACCTAGATACCACGGCGGCAGCTCGTCTTGACCTTGGACAACACCCGCATGTGGCGTAACCAGCCAAGCGTTACACAGAGCTTTACGAAGGTAATGAATAAAAAGTCAGTTTGCATCTAAACTAATTTATTATTTACATATATCTTCAGCTAACTGCCCTGTCCCCAGCCACCGCTAACAGCTTGTCTCCAGATGGAGCCACCGCCCTGCCATCAGACTCCTGTAACAATTCAAATATTCATTAGTCATCTCCCCCACTCTAATCTACTCTATTACAACTAACATTCGTTCTCTTTGCGCCCAGATTTTCTCGTGGTTGGACGTGTTTTTACTTTGCTCCGGTGAAGTAACCTTACTTTTATTCCTAACCTAACTGTAACATAACCTCACTTTATATTATAGTAACTTATTTAAAATGGTTTGGAACCCTATCGAGGTTCTCAGTACAGACGATACCTATGTTAAAAAATTCCGACTATACGGAACGAAAACAGTATTTAAATTTACTAACCCTCCCGCTAACAGTAATGAAATAGATTGGCTAAGAGAGGGTTTTGCAAAAATTGTAAATCAAATGAAAGACAGAGCGCATGCGAATGACCAGCTCGATTTCCCCTTACAATCTCTAAACTTAAAATCCAAGGAACCCGGGTATATTGCTTTTCGCCCTGCTGGAGATATTAATGAAAACATTTTATGGGAAATTTTCGGGGGAATTGTACAGTCTAATGCCGAATCGATCAAATCCACTGATACGTTTACAGTCGAATGCACGCGAATCAATCTACCTGTGGGTTCTGGGACTCACAAAAGACCTGGCCTGTACAACACATTTGACGAAGAATGTAAATGTAGGAAGGGTATTGTAGTAATTAATAATAAAGACAACTTGTGTCTCCCTCGGGCTTTGGTGGTAGCCATGGCTAAAGTGACAAACGACCCAGAGTATAATCTTGTACGTATGGACAAGGGTAAACGACAAACCGTTAGGGCACAGACACTTATTCAAAAAGCAAGGGTAGAGGTCTCAGAAGAGGGAGCCGGTATACCAGAGCTTGAGAAATTCCAACACCTTCTAAAAGATTATAAAATCACTATTTACAATTATGACAGAAAAGGCCGGGATGTATACTTTGAGGGGGCCGTTGAAAAACCTAAATTCAAAATTAACTTGCTCTTTCATGACGGCCATTATAACGTAATCAACAGTCTGGCTGCCGCTTTTGCCTGTAACTATTTCTGCGAAGCTTGCCATGTTCCCTATGACCACAAAGCTGAGCACAGATGCTCAAACATCTGCCCTCAATGTCAAACCATCTCGCCTCCCTGTAAAGAGGAGCATGGGGGAATAGTTTGCCCCGACTGTAACATGAATATTAGGAACCAGCATTGTTTTATCGCCCATAAGGTTGACAAATGTAAAACAGTAAAAAAGTGTCTAGACTGCGGGAAACTGATTAATTTAAAAGAGAGATCCGGACCTCACAAGTGCGGGGAAGTTTTCTGTAAACCCTGCAAATCATTCAAGGATCCGAATCACAAATGCTACATGCAACCCAATAAGGGAAAACCTAAATCTAAAGACTATATTTTCATATTTTTTGACTTGGAGACTCGCCAAGACGAGTCTCTCCCCTCTGATCCCGATAAAAAGTACATAAAGTCAATTTGTGCGTGTCACAACAGTTTTGCCATAATTGTGTAGATGGAAAAATTTGTACAACATGTAAGTACCGTACAAGAATCTTCAATTCTGACCCGGTCAAAGATTTTATGGATTACGTGATGCAAGTACGTAAACAGTTTAAACACGTTTGTGTAATCGCCCACAACGGGCAGGGCTTTGATTTTCAGTTTTTGCTAAAACATATAATGGAAGAAACTAAATTCACGCCGGAATTGGTTATGAGGGGGACTAAAATTATTTTGATGGAATTGGACAACGTAAGATTTATAGATTCCTTGAGCTACTTCCCCATGTCTCTCGCAGAACTCCCTAAAGCTTTTGATCTGCCTCCTGAGAAGAAAAAGGGCTATTTCCCGCATCTTTTTAATACATTGGCGAACCAAAATTATGTAGGCCCGATGCCCGGTAAACAGTTCTACTGCCCAGACTCAATGTTTAAAAATCCCCACAAATACTTTGAGAAATGGCACGATGAACAAGTGGCCAACAACTATATCTTTGATTTCAAAAAAGAAATATTGGAGTACTGTATCTCTGACGTAGAAATTCTGACTCAGTCCTGTCTTAAATTCAGAAGCATTCTTTTACAAGTGTGTAACGTAGACCCTTTCCTAGAGGCTGTAACGATCGCTAGTGCATGTAACTTGGCCTTCCGCCGAAACTTTTTAAAACCAAACACGATCGACCTCATCCCAAAGAACGGCTACCGTTTAGTGGATAATCAGTCAGCTATAGCCATTCAGTGGCTCAGTTGGGAGGAAGAGAAGCGTGAAGTGAGAATCGAGCATGCGGGGCGAGGTAAGGAAGTCAAAATTAATGGGGTGAAGGTAGAGAGCTTTGACGGGGAAAACATCTATGAGTTTCACGGGTGTTATTGGCACGGGTGTCCAAAATGCTTCCCATATAACAGAGAGGCTCCTTTGAAGGAGGATCCCTCAGACAGCTTAAATCTCAGGTAAGAAAAGACTTTGAAAAAAATTGAAAAACTCGGCAGTGTGATTCAAATGTGGGAGTGCGAGTTTAGAACTTTAAAAAAGACAAACAATCTTAAACACCTAGACAGTTTGGAAATTTTAAATTCCCTTCCCCTGGATCCTAGACAGGCATTCTTTGGAGGCAGAACAGGAAATTCTAAAACTTACCATAAATGCGGTGAGGGAGAAACCATTCAATATGTAGATGTTTGCTCTTTGTACCCGTATGTTTGCAAATACGGGAAATATCCATTAGGCCACCCTACCATTCATGTCGGCGATAGGGAGTGTCGAGAGAAAGGGCTTGGTGTAGATGGTTTGCTAAAGTGCAAAGTGTTACCCCCTCGAGACCTCTATCACCCAGTACTTCCAGCTAAAATGAATAATAAATTAATGTTTGTTTTATGTAGAACTTGCGGGGAGTCTTTAAATCAAGGGGAATGCGAGCATGATAGTGAGGAACGGGTTTTAATCGGGACATGGACCATGGACGAGATTAGGAAGGCGCTTGAGAAGGGTTATGTTATTTTGGACATGTTTGAATTGTGGGAGTATAAAGTCGCTACTTATGAAAATGGGGGGCTGTTCACAGATTTTATTAATAAATTCTTAAAAATAAAGCAGGAAGCCTCAGGCTATCCTAGCTGGTGTAAGACAGAAGAGGACAAGGACAACTACATCGCAGACTATGTTCAACATGAGGGGGTTTTATTAGAGAAAGACAAAATCTGTAAAAACGGGGGTTTGAGGTCGCTGGCTAAATTAATGCTTAACAGTTTTTGGGGAAAATTCGGTCAAAGAGAGAATCAGACCAAAGCAACAATCGTCAGGGACTCTAAAACATTATTTAATCTGTTAATTAGCCCAGAAATAAAAGTCAACCGTATTCAACTTGTTAACGAGGAGGTTGTGGTAGTGAATTGGGAGTATATTGAGGAAGTCGGCGAACCTTTGACAAATGTAAATGTTGTAGTTGCGGCCTACACCACAGCTCAGGCTAGACTTAAATTATATGAACACTTGGAGGCTTTGGGTGCTCAGGTTTTATACGTGGATACTGACAGCGTCTTTTTTTATCATAGGCAAGGTTTGTACAGGGTTCCTACAGGGGATTACCTTGGGGAAATGACAAATGAGTTGTTAGAGTACGGGCCAGGATCTTATATAGTAGAGTTTGTGTCCGGGGGGCCTAAAACTTACGCCTACCTTGTTTGGTCAACCAAAAAACAAAAGCTGGTCCCTGTTTGCAAAATTAAAGGACTAACATTAAACATGAAAACCTCTAAACTGTTAAATTTTGAATCTCTTAAACAAATTGTTCTCAGCGAAACAAAAGACACATTGAAAATTGAGGAAAATAGAATACTGCGCCTCAAGGACAAAAATATTGTAACAGTAACTGAAATAAAAAAGTTTAAAGCCACAGGTCCCAAGAGAAAACTAATTGAAAACCACGACACTCTTCCCTACGGTTACAAGATAAAAAAAACCATCACTTAAACCAGCAGTGGGGACAGGTGCCGTCGCGCTCTACCGCTCCCGTTACCCACTCTCTTTGCTTCCTGCTGCCATAGCGATCGGACGTGTTTTAAAATCGCTCCATTTGTAATACTGTAATTTGTTTGCTGTACCTGTTGAAATGGAGGGGGAGGAAGATTGGGAACAAAATATTGGTTGGATCTTTATAAATCTACTTTGTGACGGAAGACCTGTCCGAAAAATAAAATTTGAAGGAAAGCCATTAAAATTGGAAGTAAAATCAAATGCAGACTTTGACAGAATAGAAGTTGAATTTTTGAGCGGTAAGGCGATGCTAAATAGCGGATTCTCTAAAGAAAGGATTATAAAAAAAGTAGCTAAATTCTCCAAGTACGATGAATTAGAATATAACATTTATTTTGACAGCGGTGAAAAAAACCTAGGATGTCTGACTGACTCGTTTGTGTTAGATGACGAGTGGGGCAACCCGGAAGACCGCCCATGCATTGACCTTACGGTTTATGATGAATTTAATAAAGAACACGTACACCACGTGTTAATTAAATTTAAAAAACCTGACTTGTAACCTGTTAAAATACTGCTCTGTAATTGGTTATAATAAAAATGCATTCTATTGGTTGTAATTATGGTTCTGCACCCTGATTGGTCGATACTTTTAGCCCTATTTATTCTCAAGCGTTAACTTCACTCTGCCTCGGTCACTTTGCCGCTGCTCCTGCCGAGGTAAGACGTGTCCCTATGTAGCTCTGATCTGTACTATTGCATAATACTTGACATAAAATGTCTCACCTAACCTCTTATATATTTAATGATCAACCCGTTGCTGTTCTGTTTGACAGTGAAAATAATCCTTGGTTCAATGGAAAAGAAGTGGCTCAAATCCTGGGCTACTCTAACCCTAAAAAAGCTCTTCTAGCACATATCAGTGAAATATACAAATCAACTCAACCGGAAGTAGTTGGGACCCGAAACGGGTCCCAACTCAATTATCATGATTCCAAAGTAGTTTTTATATCAGAACCGGGTTTATACGAGTTGATTTTTTCCTCCAAACTACCCACTGCTAAATATTTCAAGTACTGGGTTTTCGAAGAAGTCTTGCCTTCCATAAGAAAATATGGAATGTATAAAATCAAACAAGAAAATAATCAGTTGTTACAATCACTTACAAAGTCACTGGAGATTAACCAACAGCTCACTCAAATTAACTCAGAATTTAAAACTACAAACGATATAATGTGTGAAGAAAATCAGTCACTGAATGGGCTGCTGACTGAACAGGCACCGAAGGTTGCTGTGATGTCAGACGACAATGGACTTAAACATGTTTTATGTGTCCTTATTAAAGAAACTCTTCTGGATCTGTACGGAGTCTGCGAGTACAAATGTATTCGCATACAAAAAAGAAAATTTAACGAAGCTCTCATTAAAGCCAAAAATGAAGGTTTCGTACCTTGTTTCATTAAGTCTCCTGTTCCTAACGGGATTAATGTACTTAACAAAGCTAAAGAGGTTATGAGGCGTTATGGCATGCATTTTGATTCTGCTCATAACAACATCCTCACCTCACATAACTTTGTAAATATTGTTGAACATGTGCTGGATAACGCTTGAGTCCCACTGTATGAATATGAAGGTCACTGGCGTGGGTGACTAAAAACCCCGTAAACCTGAATGAGGAGACTTAGTAGATTGAGACGTCAAGTTAATCGCTTGGCTACTCCTTCCGAACGGCTCATGTGTGAATGAGAGGTCTAGTAGATTCGAGGCGTTTGGCTAAAACCCAGACTACTCAATCGAACCGACCTCGGGTGAATGAAGGATTTGTACATTGAGGAGCCTGGCCAATACCCAGGCTACTCCTTAAAAACAATCCGGTGGGACTTGTAAAAAAAGTAAATAAATATAAAGCAAATAAAAAACTCATCCCCTTGTCTGTTCAAAGGGAGAGGACTTTTATTTTGTACTGGGCATCAACCAGGTAATCTGGATTGGCTCACGCACGAAATAAAGGTTTAACCTGGGTGTTTACGCACGAATGGTCTCAAACCCCATTCAAACAGACAATATAAAACTAATGTTCACCGAATAAATAAGTTATTTTGACAATGGACGCTATAGCTAACGAACTACACCGACCTGCCAGGAGAAATTATCCCAGGCGTAAAGTTACCCTTCCAGGACTATACCAAGCCGATCTTGTTGAAATGAAGCTTTATGCCAGATTCAATAAAGGGTACAAGTACATATTGACGATGATTAACTGTTTGTCCAAAGTAGCGTTTGCCGTACCTCTAAAAAGTCTGGCCCAGAAGTGGCAAAGGCACTCGCTCCTATCTTAGCAAAAAATAAAATGACGCATTTCCAAACAGATCAAGGAACAGACTTTTTCAATAAACACGTAAATGCTTTAATGAAAAAATACAAAATCAACCATTATCATACATTTTCAGAACTAAAAGCAAGTATAGTGGAAAGATTAAACAGAACTCTCAAGACAAAAATGTACAAGTTATTTACTGCCAGAGGTAGTTACGAATGGTTAAGTATTTTGCCAAAAATTGTAAATTCTTACAACAACACTAAACACAAGACTATTGGTATGAAACCTCGGGATGTAAGACAGAAACATGTGAAAGACATTCTGAATAGAATAAACAAAGGTAAAAAACCCAAACATAGAAGCCCTAAACAAAAATTTACAGTAGGTGACATTGTTAGAATCAGTAAAGCTAAAAGATTGTTTAAAAAGGGTTATTTACCCTCTTGGAGTTTGGAAACTTTTAAAATATACGCAATTAAACCGACTATTCCAGCCACTTATGTGTTACAAGACATCAGAGGAGAGATACTTAAAGGAGGGTTTTACGCTGAAGAGATTACCAAGTCAAAAACAGGCGATATTTACTTAGTTGAAAGAGTTTTAAAAAGGAAAGGTTCTAAGCTTTTTGTGCGCTGGAAAGATTACGACAAAAGCCATGACAGTTGGATTGAGGCCAAGGATGTGCAAGGAAAGTCGATACCGAGGAACAAGTAAAACACTCCAGCAATTAGCCGCACTACCGATACCGTAAAAGCCCACATGTGAAAGCAACCATGAAGTGATAACATAAAAACCAAAGCAATTAGCTGTATGTAACAGTCACGATGCGGGTCGTTAAGCATAAAGTCAGGTTTCCTGTTAAAAACTTTGACACGTTTTTCAGCGGGTCTGGAACGGTTAAACAGAACAAACACGGTATTTTATTACCCGATTCAATTCGCTGTATAATCAGTGGGCCAAGTTCCTCTGGGAAGACCAATGTTTTATTTAATTTATTATTTGACCCAAACGGTCTAAGATTTGAGAATATTTATATATTTTCCAAGTCCCTTCATCAGCAAAAATACAAGCTATTACGAAACGTTATGCCCAAAGAGGTTGGGTATCATGAATTTGGCGATAACAGTCTGGTTATACACCCAAACGAAGCTAAACCAAATTCTATAATGATTTTTGATGATGTGAGCTGTGAGAAGCATGAACACATCCGTAATTATTTTACTATGGGAAGACACAACAATTTAGATTCATTCTATCTGGGGCAGACATACAGTGCCATACCCAAGCAGCTGGTGAGAGACAATTGTAACTTTGTTATTCTATTCAAACAAGACGAAATGAATCTAAAACATGTTTACAACGATCATGTCACTACGGACATGTCCTTTGACAAGTTTAAAGAAATATGCGCTCAAGCGTGGCGAGATAATTTTGGATTCCTAGTTATTGACAAAACTCTAGACCCATATAAGGGAAGGTACAGAGTAGGTATGGACAGTTTTGTAGCAGAGGTATAATGGTACGTATATACATGTACAATGATTTAAGAGGTTTTAACGTTAAACTTCATAATGTCAAGTCAAACTTGTGCTCATTTTATTACAAGGACAAAAAGAAATTCTGTGGTAATTATTGCAGTAGGAAGGGTAAACACGGATATCAGTTTAACAAGCGATGCTGGAGACATAAAAAACTAAAAAGATCCGCTGTGATACCACCAGTAGTTTTATTAATGATATCTGCGAGTGAGAGAACTTATAACCGAGATACATGGCTTAGTTTTATGAACAAATGCGAAGAAAAAAACGTACCGTTGGAACTAGTGATTTATCATGAAGACATGTACAATTGTACTGTGCGAGACCCTCAAAACATGATATCTAGATTTAGGCCGTTCCCCGAGTTTTTTGGGCAAGTATTGCCTTTACGGAACCTTCACGGTAGTGTTAATTTTACACAGATATGTAATGAAATGCTACAATACGGGTGTAGTATTCCACGCTAAGCGATGTATACTCCTGACAGAGCGTAGTATCCCTGAAAAATCTCCAATGACAGTTTACAAAAGAGCTTTAGGCTCAAAATGTTATATTGATATCAGTTATAATATCGGATATACAGCTGTACCACCTAGTGTCCCTAGATGCAACAGGAATAAACCGTTTAATGGTGTTAATAATCTATGCCAAGGGCTATATACTACAGAGTTTCTAAGAGCTGCCTTGATCACACTACCAGTACAGTGCGAGAGATTCGGCATAAGTCTAAACAATGGCGTGTACAGTGTAACAAACAGAGTGCTATTTGATCAGTGGAGAGCGTTCACAGGCGCGAACCCGAGCGAATTCTGGCTTTTAAATTCATATTTATTAGAGCATCTCAACGAGCCTAGACCTATGGCATTACTAAAGAAGTTTATGCAAAAAACAATAGAACGAGATAAAAACACCGTAGCAGAGATTCCACAGTGGAGAGACGGGTGGAAACGTACATTTGTATTCAAGAGTTTTACAAAGCGTTACGTTATCCCCAGGTTCGATGCCAGGGAACAGAGGTATTACGGAGGAATGGATTTTAGCGCTGGCGTTTCATTGTTGGATATTATAAAGTACGTTCGGAGGCATAAGCAGCGCGCCCTATTTTTCAGACAGGTCGAGATGCCTTAAATCTAATCGTGTTGGTTTAAATATATCATTTATAATTATGAAGCGGAGCGGTAAACAACAGCTAACTAATCGACTGATACAGCTGCGTAATGCTATTAAGAGAAAGTATAAAATGTTTAAGGAAGGATCTGTAGAAAGTGATATTTTGCTTGAGAAGCAGTTTAAACCTATAATTCAAGAACTCAGAAAAACAACCACAGTTAGCCCTGAGATTAAAACAGAACCTGAAACAATTAAAGGTGAACCAATGGACTACAGTACGACAGATGATGATGAAGGAGAAGCTGAATTTATCCCGCAGAGTGTATCAACACCTGAAAGCAGCGGGTTAAAGCAAATTGTATCGACTCCTTCGGGACTGGAAACAGCGTCGCAATATATGGAAAGTCAGTTTAGTAATCCCATGACAGTGAGATATATGACACTACTTTTAAAAGATGCTAGCGGTAAGGTCCAAGTTATTGATCATGACTACGGCCATAGATACGAAGGCAGTACTTTAATGATGGGAGATAAGGTGTTAGACTTTGACAACGATGGAACTATACTAATAAACAAAACAAGATATAGTCCTACTGAAGGTTTGTATGAGCTCATATTTAAGAGAACCCCTGACGAGGAAATATACGACGAAGACGACCTTAAGACCTATAAGAGTATTATTATTGCCACCAACGCTCACAAGAAAGGATACAAATTCCACAATGTAATTAAAAGGGACAAAAATCTAAAGTACAGAAGAATTATTAAAGACCTATTCCCGGTTAAAGCGGGCAAAGTTTTAGCGTGGAAGAATGCAAGATCCCGTGATATTATACACTGGGACGACACCAATGAATTGGTGGACAGATTACGACACATTGCTATGTCAACAGAGACTGGAAACAGAGTCCATAGCAATGAAATACTAAGTATCGTGGAGGAACTGAGAGAGGCTGGTTACATAAAAGGATCTGGAAACAGTAGATTTAAAGCATTATTATACTGACTATTGACAAGTTTGGACGTAGTAGCCGAAAATCCCGAGGTGAGGCCGCCAAAGGTCCCAAGGGTGTGGCTTTAATTTAACGCCCGACGGAGATTACGATATACAAAATAAGCGATTATGTAATTTAAAAATACCTGCAGACGATAACGACGTGGTGACAAAAAGATTTATGTGTGATAATACCTTAATTTTAGATGAAAAAAGAGTATTTTGACGCTAATAAATGTTTTATTCGACATGTAAAATCACTACAAAATTCTGATGATGCTGCCACCAAATTTTACGTAGACTACAATTTTATTCCTTTTACAGGAGAACATTATATCTTAGGGAACAAAATACTAAGAGACGTGCGAGATGGCGAACAAGAATATGATGCTGTAAACTTGCGGATGTTAAAAGAATCGTCAAAATCAGCCTTAATGCTTGTAGATAACACTTTTTATGATTGTCAGTCAAAGCAAATAAAAAATTGAGCGGATCCTACAGATTTTCAAGACGTATTAAACTTAAATTATATTGTAAGACTATTGAGTAAAGTTTTATTTGACATTTACAATACCTTAGGAGCTCCAATACAGACAGACAAGGACGATTGGGTAAGATTTAACGTTATTAAGAAATACTTTTTAGACGAAAATACACGACAATTCCGTAATAAAGATGATCCCTATGAAGAGGAATTAATTGAAGACACAGACCCTTTCCCCAGTTTCCTCAGGACGGGATCCGGTTTAAAAACACATTAACTGGCATACACTAATTATTCTACGCCGATTCACTCAACATGCGGGTTGTTTTATTGATTATTCTGCCTCTTGCCTCGTGCAACAAGTCGATAGATTTTCTAACTTACTACGGGTATTTGGAGAAAAACGCTTTGACACAAAACATTACTTCTGCAGCAAGACAATTTCAAGAGTACTTTCGTCTTGAACCAACGGGAGTGTTTGATAATGATACATTGGCCCTCATGGGTACGCCTAGGTGCGGTCATCGCGACAATATATTACCATTCTCAGCTTTACCCAATAGAAAGTGGAACACTACAGAAATAACCTGGTATCAATACGGCCCTTCTCAACACCCCGACATAATTCAAAAAGCTTTTGATGTATGGGCCAAACACGCAAATTTAACTTTAAAAAAAAACATAAATAATCCCACAATAATCATATCATTTTCAACATCTAGACAACATATATTTTACTCGAGACAGGATAATTGTCCCTACGATTTTGATGGTCCTGGGTTAGTTTTGGCTCACGGGTATTTACCCCATATTGTGTATAAATCTACAGACATACATTTTGATTCGGAAGAAAATTGGGATTTTACTATGAATTTACCACGAAATGGAAAGATTTCATATTTTTTGACATTGGTTCATGAAATTGGTCACGCCCTTGGTTTGGATCATTCAGGTGATGATAAATCAGTAATGTTCCCTTTCAACAGGGATCCTACAGGAATAGTTGACTTTAACGAATACGAGCTAGGCAATGATGACAGACTCGCTATGGAGTTTCTGTACGGCAGGCCCACTAAGACATTTGCAACCATTCCAAAAATGAATACATCCACAACAACATCCAGAACAACACCGACAACATCCACAACAACATCCAGAACAACACCTACCACACCAATTACAGCAGTAACACCTACCACACCAACCACAGCAGTAACACCACCCGAGATATTTGAAAACGCGATATTTGCGAATTAAAAGATCAAATTGATACGTTCGTTATTGTAAACAAAAGGATATTTGCTTTCTTTAGAGACTATGTATGGATTATTAGTTTAAATCCTACAGAGAGAATTCCTGAGGACTTAACACGACCAAGAAGAATATCACACTGGCTTAAATTTTTACCGCGAAACTTTACTGAAATATCTGCCATTTACCAAAGGCCTAACGGGGAAATTGCTCTTTTTTTGGCAATGATGTATTTTTATTCAGATACCCTTCACTGTCCTTGATTACAGTGTATAATGTCAATAATATAACCGGTAGAATGGTACATAAAGTTAACGCGGCCTTTGCAACTAACACGGGAAAGAGCTACATGATTATTGACGATTGGTATCTGATTGAAATTAACGAGTGCGACTTTACTGGTACATTTATGGGAATGGTCTCGTCTACGCTTTACGGTATCCCTGCCCACAGTCACGGTGCTTTTAGGTATATAAACGGGATGATTAACTTTATAACTGACAGTGGGGTCTTGGAGTACAGCGATTTTACTAACTCAGTATCTCGCACGTTGCCTGACGTGTTTGAAGCTTTAAAAATACCGTGTATACGCGAGACTCTATTAACTAAACTTTACGAAGTGATTAAATATTTACAATAAAATGGCTAACACAAGAAGGAAACCTCTCAGACGTAAGCTAGCGATCGTTCAAGGCGGAGGTATCGTTTCATCTGTTATTAATAAGGCTATAGATTTTCTACCTATCGAATTACATTTGCCTGGAGGTTATCGATTTTGCGGCCCTGGCACGAAATTAAAAGAGAGATTAGCTAGAGGAGATAAAGGAATAAACGGGCTAGACGAAGCTTGTAAACAGCACGATATAGCATACTCACGGTACTCCGACAACGAGAGGCGAAGACTAGCAGATAAAGAGTTAGCGGAACGCGCTTGGCAGAGGTTCAAAGCATCAGACGCATCTTTGGGGGAAAAAGCAGCTTCTTGGATGGTCACCACAGCAATGAAGGCCAAGACTAAATTTGGTGGAGGTCGTAAGAAGAAACGACCCGTTAAACGTCCTAAAGGCCGGGGTTTATATTTAAGACCCTATAAAAAGCAAGGGGCCGGCAGGAGAAAGAAAAGGGGGACGAAAAAAAAAGCATCTCGATACCAATAAAACCACTGACAAATTACGATATAATCAAATACGCGAGGTTATTAAAAATTCCAAACTTTAGAGGGGTTTACATGAGGGATAGTTTACCAAAACGCTCGAGAAAGTGTGAATCTGCTATAGTTAACTTGGACAGTACGGCAGGTCAAGGTACTCACTGGGTTTGTTACAAAAAGATTAATAAAAAGGTCTATTATTATGACAGTTTTGGCAATTTAAGACCGCCACCAGAAATAACACGATATTTGGCGGATTGCGAGCTCTACTATAACTACGAGAGACAGCAGAATTTTAATACAGTGGTGTGTGGTCATTTGTGCTTACATTTTCTCAGCAGTAATGTTCAGTCTCACGGGAACGACTAGTATACTATCCCACGAGCTAGCATTTCCCATATATGTTAGCAAGGGTGAATGGGAGCTAGCTTTAATTGAACTGACAACTTATAATTCTATTCCAAACATTGAAAAAGACAATAATGATAAGTTTTACTACGGTGAAAATAACAGCATTACAATCCCTGAAGGATCTTACGAGATTGAAGATATAGAAAAATTCATACAATCTCAACTGCCAAAAGAAACCAAGTTTACATTAAAACCAAATAACAACACTTTAAAGGCTACAATATGTTGTTCTCAAAAAATTGATTTTACTAAAGAACATTCGTTGGGGACACTCTTGGGATTTAAAAAACAAATATACGAGGCTAATAAACAACATGTTTCGGAACTGCCTGTAGATATAATTAAAGTTAATTCTATACGGGTGGAATGTAATATCACACGCGGGTCGTACCTAAACGGAGTTGAGGGTCATGTGATACACGAGTTTTACCCGGCCGAACCACCGGGCTATAAAATAGTTGAGCTCCCGAGAAACGTGATTTATTTACCGGTAATAAGTCAAAGGATCAATACCTTAACAATATCTCTCAAAGATCAAGACGGAAATCTTGTTAATTTTCGCGGAGAAAGAATCTCGGTTAGATTACATCTAAGGCAAAGCCATGGGGCTACTATTTAATTCTAGGCCAGCAGGGCGGGCAGCCAGTAGTGTTCAGAAAGCAAAGGTGTTAACTTGTAAGAATATAAAGTTTCTCCGTTCCCTCGGTTTTAAAGTTGTAAAAAATGGCTCTTTTAGAAATTGACAATCACGCTATTTACGACGATTTGATAACAGGAATGGAATTCCATGCTCATCTACCATACGCTAATACAACTTATAATAATAATGATGAGATTAGGATACCACTATTACAGCAGGACATTATAACTGCCCCTTTTGAAAGCTTTATTGTGATTCACGGTAAAGTTAGTGCTAAAAAAGCGAACGATACTGCTCTGAATGTATCCTTTGTAAATAACGCAGTGGCTTTTATGTTTGAAGAAATCCGCTACGAGATTTGTGGCAAGGAAATTGATAGGACGAGAAATGTCGGCATTAGTACTACTTTAAAAAATATTCTATCTATTCGCTCGGAAGAAACAAATATATTGAAAAATGCGTGTTGGAAAAGCCCCGGGGTATCTGAACAGGTGACAGACTTTGTATATTCAATCCCTCTAAAACTCTTGCTAGGTTTCGCCGAAGACTATAGAAAGGTTTTAGTAAACGTAAAACAAGAATTAATATTTTTACGCTCGGCTTCGGATATTAACGCTGTAAAAACTAGAGGCCGGGACTTTAGAATTAAAAATTTAAAAAATCTACTGGCGTATACCTCATATTACAGTCAACGACGCCTGTAAACTAAAATTGTACAAGTTTATTGAGAAAGACCCCGCAATACATGTTCCCTTCCGTCAGTGGGAAATTATTGAATACCCGAACCTGCCAAGAACAGAAACATTATCTTGGACACTAAAAACATCAAACCAAACAGAAAAACCCCGGTATGTTGTTCTCGCCTTTCAGACAGACAGAAAGAATGATTTAACAAAAGATATGTCACAATTTGATGCCTGCGACATAACTGATGTAAAGCTTTATTTAAATTCAAAATTTTATCCTTATGATAATATTCGTGGGAACACAGCCTTGTTCTATGACATGTATGCTACATTCCAAAACTCTTATTACGGAAGAATTGGTTCGCCTATACTAAATTTTGACGATTTTAAATCAAAGTGTCCTCTGTACGTAATTGACTGTTCAAAACAGGACGATACTATTAAGACCGGCCCCGTAGATGTAAGACTTGAGATTCAAGCTAAAACAGCAATCCCAGCTAATACCTGGGCATACTGCCTCATAATCCACGACTGTCACTATACATACACACCAATCACGGGAGATGTCAGGAAAATCTCGAGTTAGCTTCTCCAGCCCGGTAGTTACAAAAATATACATTCTACCCACAGAAGATAGAAAATCAGATTGGGTACAAGCAGCGCTAGACAGAGCCAGGTTTTTGAGACGTATCAAATCAACAGAAGAGCAAATCTCCAAAGTAATTTTTAAACAGTAAACACTTGAAATGTATATTCAAAGGGGTGGGGGGGGGGGTAAAAAGGTACATTTATATAAATAGAAGAGATAATTAATCAGTCTGTAGCTAGCAGTCAAGGCGTAAACATGAATTATTTTGGTTGGATTAAAATTGAATATTACAAAGACGGGGTTTTAATTAAAAGGGATATTGTGGACAGTTATAAGTTTAATAGCTTCGAGGAAAAATTTCAATTGCCCACGGGGGCTGATAGCATTATAGTTAAATGGTGTACAGAATTAAACTACAGCGATTATGAAGATTCCTCCTCTGAATCTGTCTGAATCCATGGAAGAATTTATAGTCATTCCCAAGGGTAAAGAACCTATGGATTTAATGACCGGTGTATTTCTTAGATCGGCCTATTTTCTTGATACCGAGCTCAACAAATGCGTGGTATTGGGTATTTTTAAAAATCGAAATAATTGTCTGGGAGTGTTATTTAAAGGGCGGAAAGGTGTTGTATTTTGGAGTTACGACTCGTTTTGTCAGCTAATTGACCAGTTTAACGAAGTGACTTTAGCTCTCTTGAATAAAAGTCAGTGTTTAATATCTATAGAGTCTGGAGCTAATATTAAATTGACAAACATTTTCGGTCATCAGTACGTCTGTGTCTCTGATGAAGAACACTCCTTAGCTCTAAACTTTAATGAGTGGGATCAACTTGTAAAAAATATTCCTTTAATTGGTCGCTCTCTATTAGAATTATTTTATATTGAGGATATTATACAAGTTTATATTAATCAAGTATTAACCGGTGCTGAAACCTGTACAGATCAATTACCACCTCACGTAGCCGACCGACTTTATCAGGAAGTTTTATTATGGAAGCAGTAGTTGAATTCCATTCATTTAAGGATAATACAAATAGATTTATCATTAAAGAACTTGCCATAGTTGGGAGGTCTTACAGAACACAGATTGTGTTCTGACCCCCATACTGTTATAATATTTTGAATAGTAAAATGCAAAGGACAGCGAGATGGTTAACCCGTCACTTTCACCGCATAAAGTGGGATGAAGGTGATGTGCGTTATAGCGAGGAGCTTTTAAGCTCACTCTGTAAACCTTTTGAGATTATACATACAAAAGGTATGGAGAAGGCTCAATTCCTTCATGAATTTCACCCTAATGTTACAGAGATCAGTGAAAGTTTGTATATAGATGAGCAGTTTACGATAGACTGCTTTTTACATAAAAATAAAAATGCTATTTGCGCAATGAGGTCTGCAGAAAAATATGCTCAGCTTGTATTATGAGCGGACCACGGGTCCGGCGGGTAACCTCTTGTGAGGACGAGGGTCAGGTTGATTAAGCCTATAAAGCAATGCTTCCCCTCTATCCGTTATATAAATGCAGACTTCAAAATACAACAAAAAAATATAAAAGTAAAATCAAATAAAAAGTATAAAAACATTCTCTGTTTATTTTAGTAAATGGAGAGTTGAAAGGCGTTAAAATGAACGGACTTTGTCTTAGTAAATGACCGCCTTCCTCATACACAATGAACGGATTGACAGAGAAAAATAAAAATATATAAAGTAGGTAGCATTATTTGGTGGCTACCACAGTGAGAGGCGATGGTTGGGGCCTCTCACCCCAGAGATTAGGCCTCCAGGGGAAGCTCTGGGTAACCAAAAAGAGCGCGCCGACGCTCCTACGGCCTAGCATAAAAGCTTACCGTGGTGGGGAAATGTGAGCGTTAAAAATTATTTTACAGGAAACTTACGATACACATACCTTAGGGCTCCGTCCACCAACTGCAGAAGTGGAGTCTACAAGATCGGCAAAGAAACCAAACTGTCCACCTGCGGGTTACGAACGTTCTGCGCCCCGGGGAGAGACAATGATGTACTGATATGTGCAGGTGAATTTTCACCAGCACTATATGCTCCGGGGAACAAACGTCGTAAACCCACAGGGGATTTAAGAATTTACTGTACACCAGTAAGTCAACACAAATCGGCTCCATGACTACGAATGAACCTTAGCGGTACCCGCTTCCGCGCCTCGCGATAGCATAGGTGGGGGACTTGAGCACTCTAGCGTAAAAGTGTTTTTCAGCGGGTCTGGAAATATTTTGGCCGAAAATTTAAAATCGTTAAACTGAACCCCGGTAAACTTATTTTAGGGAAGTCGGAAATATTTTGGCCGAGAAATTTAAAATCGTTAAACTGAACCCCGGTAAACTTATTTTAGCGGACTCGGTATTGTTTGGCCGAGAAATTAAAGTATTTTTTAATAAGTACGTACCTTAGGGGTATTGCCCTGTCCACACCGTGGACGATTCCTCCTGGCACTCGTGGCAGGAGTACGTCATACGCCACCTGTACTCCATGCGCCCGAGGTTGTCCGGCCGTAAGCAGTAGTGGAATATGATCTGCAGGTGGGGTGTCACCTCTGAACTGTGGCCAGGGCCACAGTCTCTGACAACCCAAAAAGTCTGGAACGTAGCTGAAGACTGTGAAGTCAACACAAATCGGCTCCATGACTACGAATGAACCTTAGCGGTACCCGCTTCCGCGCCTCGCGATAGCATAGGTGGGGGACTTGTAAAATAACGGACGTATCGTCACTCAGTGACGCGGCGAATACATACAACAAAATTGTTTTTAACTTACATTCGCAGAGACATTCTTGAATAGGCCGCCACAAAGAGAGCGGAAACCTCCCGCAGTAGTAGCAACACCCGAGATGTGAGTACGGCCGGCGCAGGTGGTAGCCTAGGGATACGTTCCCGGTCACCCAGCCACCACGCTCGTTCCGAAACCGATGCGGCGCTCGTAAATATATCTGTAATACATAAAACAGAATTATACACAGTCACACATACAGCAAAAAAAGAGGTAAGAATAATTGTACTCACCGAGTAACATCTGCTGCAATTCCTTTTCCCGATATAAACATTAAAATTTGCGTTGTAACATTTACTTTTATGTTCTTCTATTAATAATTTTTTCAATAAAAACGGAAGGTTTAGATTTTGAATTTCGTGTAGGGATTTAAATTGGAAACAATAGTGCTGAAGGCAAAGTTCTGTGAGGCTTGCCGGAGTCGTCATGGCTGCGCACTGAGAGAGAGAGCGTGGGGCGTGATTTTGTAACGTGCTTGGAGAGGGGATTGTGTATAAATACGGTGTTTTAGCAGAGTGCCTTTACAGATGTTATGCAGTTTTTGCTTCTGCTAATACTGTACATAATGTTGATGCTATTCGTCATGGTTCTAATTCGTTTGACAGCGGGTCTCAATGATGAAAATCTACCCCCGAATCACCAAGTGAGTATGATAATATCAACAGTTTATAGCTTTTTTATATGTCTATATTTTTCAATGCGTATTAATATATTTTTACACTTTCAGGAGCCTAGAGTCCCTGCAGAGGAACCCACTTCTCTCAGTCAAGATTTATTTTTTCAAGAGGATTTAGACCTTCTTTCTATTCGTAATGTAAGTAATGTTTTAATTTATTATTATATGTCTATTATATACTTTGTTTCAGCTGATATAGTTTTATTTTTGTTTTCAGGGTGGTTCTCACGTCTCAATGGAAGATGTATCAGACATACTACCTCCGACACAACAGGTATACATATTACTTATAGTTACTTTTAAAAAATGTTTTTTTGTTTCCTTGAAACGAGGTTAACTATGTTTTTATTTTTTCAGAGTGGATCGTCTACTTCAAGCGAGCTGCGCTCTATATCTCAGGTGTGTTGGATTTTATTTATTGTTCTAATAATTTTAACTTTTAAGAGTGTTTGTTTATACATGTTTCTCTATTTTAGGATGAGCATGAACGGAGGTTTAGGCAGATGTTAAGACTTTCTGGTGGATCGGGGGTCTATATCCATACATCTCGGACATTCTTGGAGGATGGAGGTGTGGTGACAAGACATAGCCTTGCGGTTAGTATATTCGACGGTGTTTTTAACGTCTATAACGTTAGGTTCTAATTAATAATGCTGTTTGTTTGTTGCAGAACGGTTTCCTAAGTCAAGAAGCACGGGATTTGATCCGTAGAGAGTTGGAAGAAGTAAGTATACACGTGGTATTTTTCCTTATATTTACGTGGTATTTTTCCTTAGTTTATACGTTGAAGCTAATTTTGTTTTTGTTTGTTTTTTAGATGTCGTAGCGCCCGCTGTCTCCTATTCGCCGAACGATGCCCAACATAATCAGGCGCACAACTTCGGTAAGAACATATCGTTATTATTATCGTCTTGTGGGTGTTGTGTTTTTCTGACTATTAATCACAGTATACTGGTTTTCAGTTGAGGGACCGTTCTCCCAACATACGACCTAACTCGCCTCAAAGAGCCGTCACCCCTACACCCTCGAGACCCACTACACCAGTTACAATGTATGCTGAACAGCCCGCCAATATTGCGGTAAGGGAAACACCTACTTGGTAATTTATATTAGTTTATTGTTTTTTTCTTTCTAAATTGTATTAATTTGGTGTTTTTCTTTATTTCCAGCTCGTTGGATCTGACCTTAGAACGCTGTATTTCGTGAATAGGAATGGATACCTTCTATCTATAGTTTCTGTAAGTATCTTTTCTCTGTGAGGGAGGGTGGGTAAGTCTGGTACTTTGTTACACTGATTATACGTTATTTTCAGGACACCCCGAGAAACGTATGGTTCCCGGGAGGTTACCATCAAGTAACAGCGAACATTTTCGAAGAACGTTACATTGAGATGCATCAGCTAGCCAATAATACACGAGAAACAGGAATGTATATCTTCTGCGAGACCACTAACGTCGCTGGCGACCAGTGGAGGTTGTTCCGATTAATGGTAAGTTTTGGAATTGAAAGATTTTGAAATTTGTGTCCAAAGGTTTTAAATTAAGCTAATGCTAATTTCATTTACAGAGGGGAGGTGAACCTGTAAGACGGGCCAGGCTGGCCACTCTCCCGCTTCGCGTGAGAGCATGCTATGGGGTGACGCATTTTGAGAGGGAGGCGACTGATGCCCAGACACTATTCAGCCATCTACACCTTACGGTTAGTTTCGTAGAGTCATAAATTACGAAAGTGTCGGTATTGTTATTGGAAATATACTGTATATCTGTTTTTAACAGCGGGAAAATGCAACCGTTCAAGAGGACGAAGAAGAAGACGTTTTCGCTTTCAATTTTCAATACGCCCAGAAGGACATCTCCGGACCGTATGGCAGCTTTGACGGCGAGGATGGAGCAGCCTGACGGTAGAAGTGAAGCTGGTCCATCAAGACGTGTCGAACCGCAGGTGGGTAGTTGTATCATGGGTGTGTAAAGTTTTTAAGATCGATGTGATATTAATTGTTTTTATGTTTCAGAATCTGACATGTGATGAGGAAATGCCGAGCTGTGCCGCTGAATGTTACAGCTGTCGTCGTGAGGCAGGTATTCTCCGGCTGAGACTGCGATACTTTAATAGGGTAAGACGGAGGAGTATGGGGGGGTCTTTATTTGTATTATTCTAACTATATCGGAGATTAATTATGGTTTAGTGATTTCAGCATAGGTATTTCGATTTTACCTCGCATGTTGGGGGTATGGTAGAGCGGCTGGCTTTGGTGAGGTCCGAACTCCGTGAGGTCCTCAACTTGGCGTCGCATGTTCTGGAAGACACCAACCCTAGGGAGGTCATATACGTCGCACCGACCGTATGGAGCGAAATTCAAGCGACGCTCGAAAACATACTGAACACCAACAGTCAAAGGATGGACAGTCTCACCTTCAGGGGGAGAGCACCGCCCACAGAACGTCCGAGACTTATCGAGTGTCAAGTTTGCATGGATGCTCTTCCAACCATATCTCTGGAGCCGTGTCAGCACACCCTCTGCCCTGCCTGTAGCAGACGAGTATCCACCTGCCCCTTCTGTAGACGCCTGATTACAGGGAGAACCAGGATTTTTTTCGATCAATAATGTTTACAATAAACACAGTAATAAAGAATGTTTGTTTTTACTCACCTCTGTGTAACGCTTGGCTGGTTACGCCACATGCGGGTGTTGTCCAAGGTCAAGACGAGCTGCCGCCGTGGTATCTAGGTTAGAAAGTGACAGTGCAGAATTACATGATTTTATACATACAGTATTTTATATAATATGATACATACAGTATTTTATATAGTATGATACTTACAGCATGATACATACAGTATTTTATATAGTATGTTACATACAGTATGTTACTTACAGTATGATAAGTTAGGTTAGGAAATCTCTCTGTGACGTCACGGTTCTATCCGGGTGGGTATCCTACTGTTAAGGATAAGAACTCATGTTTTTCATGCAATAATATTATATCTCATTGTTCATTCAGGAAGAGTAGTAAGAAGAGCGCCTAACACAAGATGCTTTCTGGTACTTACGAGAATCCCAGAAAAACGCGAAGCACCAGTTACATTATTTTCAATTAGACCTATGGTAACGGAGTTATATTTTTTAACAGATTTCAAAGGGCCACCATACGGAAAGGGTGTAAGTGAATAGACCAGTTAACGGGCTTGACCTAAAAATAAAAGAAATGAATCTGTGTGCCAAATTTGACTGAAATAGACTAAAGCGTTCTTGAGTTATTCGACCAAGACACAAACAAATCTGAATGATTTTATTGAGTATAGGGACTCACTTCGTACACCCAATTAGATATTATATTAATGTTAAACGTTAATTTAAGGATATTTCATACATTTAAAGCAGCGTCACTCTGCTTGATATGGTCGCGAGGCTTTTGACCCCCAAGGTGACGTCACGATACCCCGCCCCGCCCAGCCATCACCCGGCTACGATGCGCAGTAACACACTTGGCTTACTTACACCACGCACTTAACAGCAGCTTTAGATCACCTCCCCTTGGACCCCCCTCCCAAATAATTTCTTGTAGTACTATCCCTGGTTGTAAGATTCTTTACCAAGCTAAAAACCCATTACACATGAAAACACTTTATGTTTGAATCCCCTTTTCCCAAAGTGAGTACCTACTCTACTAAAAATTAATTACAAGTAAAAGTAATTAACGTATGAATATTTACTTGAGCTGGATGTCCTGAGGACAGAACTTGAACCGATCGTAGTCCAGCCCACACTCCCCCACTGCCACGACCTTGCCCTTGTTCTCCTCTATCAGGTCGCTGAGCAGCTGTAGGTACCTGTCTCTGCCCTCCTTCTCGAACTCGCCACACTGCGTCGGGTGGCAGCCTACGGTGCTGAACAGTCTCTCTGAAAAATTATAAACATACTAGAATGGCTCACGCACAGTTGGCGCATTGAAAAACCTGCTTTGAGTTAGGTTTAACTTGTCGCTGTAAGATGGTGCCACCAGTACATTGACAAATAAGTGAGAATCACCCATTAAAACCCACTGGCTAGTAAAAACCAATGATGAGCTAGTTCTGTTCCTAACTTATCATTTTTAAAATTTATGAATTGGAATAGAAAAGTTGAGTTTTTAAATCGATTAATGGCGTACTAGCAGATGTTCCATTCTTCGCACGGGGATCTAGCAGGCATAGAGCCAGACGTTTTAAAAGTTTATTTACATTATAATCAGCTGACAAACTAAATAAAGGATATAACTCCATAAGATTAATATTGCAACTTTGGAAGCCTGCAGGGCAAAGCTCTGAAGATGTAGGTTTTCCAAACCCCCAAAAGGCACATCTAGAGAGTAAGATATTTAATTTGTACCAAACATGTATACAAAATAATAGTTGTAGAGGTCTAATAACGTTGAAAAAAAATCAAGAAATTCTTTTAATATAGATTTTAATTAAAATACTGTTTTCTTTCAGTTGCTAGTAGCAAAATTAGTGATGACCATGTGCAACTCACAAAGAATTAACCAATCCTGTCAACTTCCAAGCAAACCTGCCGTTAATTTCATTTGGGCCCTCCCACCAACATTGCCACAAATAGATTATCCTCATTGAGAGTTGCACGACTGGTCGGTTTTGATTGTGAGCAGGAATCAAACCCACACCTAATGTGAGAACGTTTGAACAACGTAAGAACACCACCTGTCCAAGGTGTTTTTACGATTTAGCCTACACGGCTATCACGATCGGTGGCCTAGTGGCGTTATATAGGTTAATAGTCGGTCCGCATCTCTAGCGGAGAGAACCGTAACTGCCCGCCGTCATTACTTACAAATTTTGCTACTGGAATGCAGCATAAATAGGTGCCCATCCATTGAAGGTTATCGTGAATAGAATAAAATGACCACATTCATGGGTTAAATTATAATTTTTAAGGTTTTAAAATGTTTGGTTATCTTCCAAATTTAACGGTGAAGGTAATCTTCAAATTGATGGCTCAATTAATGGTTTTGATGAAATATTAAAAGAGATTTGGACTACCAACAAAAACTATTGATAAATAATATATAAGGATAGCTGACAATTTTAAAATACTTATTTAGTATAATTTTCTGCCTAAGCAGTGGTGTGTTATTGAAATATATAAACGATTGGACTTATCTTCCATTGCAAGCCCCAAATATTAAACGGTGACACATTTCCAGGTGCATGTTAATTACATTAGGTACTTTGTTTTTACTCCAGTGTTTTGCGAAACCCCCCCTCGAAGACACGGAATGTCTCCACATGATCAAAAGAACGAGGTGAGTGTTGCCCAAAAGTAGGACCTGGAATGGTGTTATCACCATCAAAATATACGGGTTCGTCATGAACGTTGTTTCCATAAATATAATCTACTTTTTTTACAGATTAATTTATCAATTATATTATAAAAGTATTATTATAATATAAAAGTATAAGACCTAAAAAGTATAAAGTGCAAACCTGCGTCTGTATGCATGTTCCGTTCTAACACAACAACTTCGTAACCTATTTAGCTGAAGTGTTGACATGATGGTAGTTAATAGGAATGGGCTCCAGGTAGATTAAAACATCCATTAGTGCTCCATCCCCGGGTTTTCAAAGTTCATTCATTCATAATTTGCCTCCTGGATTGAAAATCGACTTGAAGTAATAGGTTAACGTACCTTATCCGTCGTCAATCTTAAAACACTAGTAGATGACTAGTTTAGGGACACTCTCCCATTTTCAAATCTACACGTAAAAATCTAGTTGTAAAACACATAGTCGTTGTCAAAGTGTTTTACAACTAGATTTTGACATGTAGATTTGAAAATGGGATAGCAGTCCCGAAACTAGTCATTGACTAGTGATTTAGGATTGACGACGGATATGGTACATTAACCTATTACTTCAAGTTCTCAAAGTTCCTTTGTTATTCTAAGGGATATTTACTTTTAGCGAATTTCTCCTATAGGGAAGAAGCTATTACCGTAGTCGGCATGGTAAGACCTAGGCCTGTCGAGGTCCCCAGATGCTAAAACACCATTCGTTCAAAAGTGTATATATATATGTGTCCATGGGTGTGATAACTCTTGTAAAAATGGGCCGATTTTTATGAAATTTGGTACAAACATGTAAAGCAACATTTATGACTTTAAGTTCGAAAACCAGCCAAATCGCTCTATCCAAAGGGGTATTTTGGGGGGGTGTTTTGTACCCCATAAATGAGTTTTTTACATATAATCTTTTGGTAAATCAAATTTTACTTTTCACCATTGGAATTAGCTTAAAAAGACGAAAAATTTGGTATTTTATAATTTCTCTACGTCGATTGGTTACAGAGATGAAAGTGCTAAAACACAGTACATTGTCCAATGTAATTCTTATGGAGAATAGGAAAAATTGTATATCTCGCTTATTTATCAACTTATCCTGACAAAACCTGGTATATTGCTTTATATCGTTGTGATCTATTGATATTTGCATAAAGTACAAATTTTTTACCGATAGTTCCCGTCGCAGCAAACCTGAGTACTCAGCCCCCAATGTTATTCTTATGGAGAATAAGAAAAATGCTATCTCCCTTAATTATGAACATAAATTACTGATATTTGTATAAAACCCCATTTTTTGTTTTCCTTGATTCAGCAAACCTGCATACTAAGCCGCCATGTTATTCTTATGGGGAAAATTAAAAATGTGATAAATAGTTTATTTATGAATGTATATTGATGAAACTTGGTGTGTGACTTTATGTGGCATTAAGATACATATTAATGCATTGGAAATTCGCTGAGTACGCAGGTTTGCTGCTATGGGGGTATTATGCTATCAGAGAATTACTAATTCAGATATTCATTAGGCCTACTCAATATAGTTCCAAAGATTAACCACAGAATGCAGCATTTACAACTTTTATATCTTAAGTTATGGGAACACTTAATACTTTATAAAGCCTTTTTCACTAAAAATAATTAATTCAAACTATATAACTTTATGTAGCCTTTTTTACTAAAAATAATTGGTTTCAAACTAGATAAAGACTATTTTTTGAGGTTACTGTTACTTTTAAGTTACATTTTGTAGTTACTGTACGAAAAATGAGACTTAATCTTTGAGGAATTTTTAAGCCATTAGTCATTACCACAATATTATACAATTAACAAGTTTCGTAGTTAAAACAATGCCTTTATCAGATATCACTACTCTAAATGCCCAGTTACATAACTACCGTTATATTTTATGACTATGTTGTTCAAAAATGAATTGAAAGTTTCTTATGCAATACAAACTTAGGGTAGAGCTAAAACTACATAAATTTACTGAAGTTATTTAAAGTTTATAAATTATTTAATTATTACTAGAAGTACGCTCAAATATTTCCATAACTGGATGAGCGAACTCAGATAATGTAGATGTTCGTTACTGATAATAACATCAAGTCTCAAACTAAATTCCAGCAACAAATAGTCTTGATCCAGAGGACTATATAGGAAAATATATATTTCCCATTTTGTCCATTTTCAGTCTTAAAATAAATATCGTTATTGGTAAAACCACAAAAAATATGTTTATTAAATCTGAATATTTATTATAGCATACCGATTCAACGAGGCTATACAATCTTACATTCAAACACACATTAGATATCATTAATATGTCATTAAAAACTAATTACAAAATATTCAGTTTTTCACATGCACATACACTTAGGTACACAAACACACAAACGGCCACTGAACTTTCTAAATCAATCTAGGGTTACGCTTGGCTCATTTAATACGTGCTCTACGGCATTAATAATTTAGGTTAATGCAGTAAATAATTAATAACGATGGTATACATTTTTCCTTGTTAGATTAATGGTTTTAGCAGAACCTATTGTAGGGTTTGTGCGTCAGTTGAAAATAATAATAGGTCTACTACTACTAATAATAATAATTGTATTTCAAACTTAAGTTGTTTTTTTAACAGCCTAAGTAAAATTATAATGTCCAATCGTTCCCGCTAGCAGCGCCACTGCATGGAGCCTTCCTACGTTGGTACCGCGGACATCCAACAGGGGCGCTGGAGTGCTTTAGAAAACTGCTAGGGACACATTCTGCAATGGCAATGAAAAGTCTACTTCAGTATCTATAGTCAATGGTGTGGCCTGTTGGTACAGTACACAAGGGTGCAGGTGGCGTGCATACGATGAATTTGGGCGTGAATAATTTCTTACTGAGTGGGTTCCCTGCTGGGATGGTTTTTGGCCGAGTCAATTATATGCCCCCCTCATAACACTATAACACTTCAAAACATGTGTACACTTATACTGTACTCACATATAAGATGTTAAGTATACATAAAAGATGGTTTATGGCAAAATGTGGTCCAAACACGGCATGGGTTGGATGTTCAATTGCCTTATACAATCTTTTATGTATAATTAATTACTATCTTGTGTGTATGTGTAAAAATGTAAACATATTTTAGAGTGCTATAAGATGTTGTTGATTACATCCTGCTTTTAGCGAATTTCCCCTATAGGGAAGAAGCTATTACCGTAGGTCTCATGGTAAGACTTAAGTCCGAGACCATGATAATTTTTTGTTTTGAGGTCCCCAGATGACAAAAACACTATTCGTTCAAATTTATATATATGTATATATATATATATATATATATATATATATATATGTGTGTGTGTGTGTGTGTGTCCGTGAATAACATCCGATTTCGATGAAATTTGGCTCAAATGTGTAAAATGACATTCATGACTTTGAGTTCGAAAACCAGAACAATCGGACCATGGGAAGGGGGGTTTATGGGGGTTTTAAATTTTCCAAAAATCAGTTTTTTGCATTTTTCACTCTAAAATTTTTTAACCCATTGGCTTACCTGAAATTTGCCACCTGACAAGCCGTTCAGTTTCCTAAGAAAAATTACATAAATGTAGACTTTTACTAAAACTGTCACTATAGCAACAATTATTGCTCAATTTACTTAATTTTTGCACTAACCTTTAGAGAAATAAATTATCTACAAGAAGAAGATACTTTTGACAGCATTTATGTATGGTAAATATTATATATATATCATATATATATATATAGTTTATAAAAAACATAAATTTTAAAAGGAGTTACATGTAAATAACAACAAAAAAATGTTTCAGCCCAACAACTATTATGTACTTGTGGGTTATTTATTTTTTTACGTGAAAATAAAAAATGTTAGTGATACATTTATATTTGACTTAGTTATAACATATTTTCCAAAATCATATTTTTCCTAAATTTGACTAAGTTTCCCCAAGGATGGGCATATGCATAAAAAATACATTCAAACAAAATATGAAAACAAGTTAAAACAACAAATAAACAAAAAAGAAAAAATTTTAAAATAAAAAAAATATATATATTTTTTTTTTTTTTTTTTTAATAAAAAGTGCTATCCCGAGTATACTCGGGGTTGCACGTCCGGGCTACTTTCGGCGGCCACGAGTATACTCCGGGTTGTGAGCCAATGGGTTAAAAACTTAATTTTGGTTTTGACCTTGTTATAGAGCTTAAAAAACAAATAATATAGTATTTTGAATTATTAACCTAGGTTAAGTGGTTGCGGAGAAAATCCAAAAAAACCTACTCATAAAATCTCCCATATTAATCTTATGGGAAAAAGGTTTTTGGCATTTCCTCAGTTTATTTTAATTTAAACTTCACATTTGCTTTTAGAAATCTGTTCAGTTCCACAAAACAATCATTTTGGTGTTTAAATTGTGATTCTACGCCCAACCGTTGCTGAGATATTCAAAGTGCTAAACACAGTACGTTGTCCAATGTTATCCTTATGGAGAATAAATAAAATTTTATATCTCGATTATTTATGAATGTATCTTGATGAAACTTGGTTTCTGGCTTTAAGTAGTACTGGGGTATATTGATATTTGCACAAAAAATTGATTTTTTGTTGGTTATTCCCGTAGCAACATACCTGCGTACTCAGCCCCCATATTATTCTTATGGAGAATAAGTAAAATATAATGACTCCCTTAATTTTGAACATAAATTAATAAAACTTGGTATGTAGCTTCACTTGGTTGAGTTATATTCATAATTGCATAAAAACCCATTTTTTGGTTCCTTGTTGCAGCAAACCTGCTTACTCAGCCCCCATGTTATTCTTATGGAGAATAACTAAAATGTTATATAGCGCTTATTTATGATTGAATATTGATGAAACTTGGTATGTGGCTTCGCCTAGTTAAATTATATTTATATTAGCATACAAATCAATTGTTTGTGTTCCTTGTTTCAGCAAACCTACGTACTCATTACCAATGTTATTCTTATGGAGAATAATTAAAATCGCTTATATGTGAATATATATTTATGAAACTTGGTACGCGGCTTTATGTGGAATTCAGACAAATATTATGGATTGGAAATTCGCTGAGTACGCAGGTTTGCAGGTTCGCTGTCACAGGTTTGCTGCGACAGGGGTATTTTGTTCCCCGTAGCAGCAAACCTGCATATTTGGCCCCCATGTTATTCATATGGAGAATAAGTAAAGTTGTATATCTCCCTTAATTATAAACCTACATTAAGAGAACTTGGTATGTAGCTTCACCTGGTTCAGTTGTATTGATAATTGCAAAAAAACACATTACTTATCTTCCTTGTTGCAACAAACCTGCGTCCTCAACCCTAATGTTATTCTTATGGAGAATAAATAAAATGCTATATATCACTTATTTATGAATGTATTTTTGTGAAACTTGGTAAATAGCTCTATGTAGTAGTGAGTCACATATATATGCATTGGAAATTCGCTGAGTATGCAGGTTTGCTGCGACGGGGGTATTTATTCTTGACATATTTTTATTTTATTTATAGTTAGTTTTATTGATAGGTGAACGAAGTGAGAGCATCTATGTGTTTGCATAGTCCATGGTTCATTGTCCATCAGTATGTGGATATGTGGGTGTGTTCGTAATGCAATAACGTGAAAATGGCTACACGGATCGTTTTCAAATTTTACAGAACTGTTTTCCAGTACACTTTACGCTAAGAAATTGATCGCATTCGTTTCGCCGTCTTTTAATAATTCATATTTAAAAGTTGTAAAATTTCCATAAGGTAAAGCATTGGACAAAAATTACCATTAGTAAAGTGTGAGATACACTGAATATAAATATTGTTTTGTAGTAACAAAAAATTACTTACAAATTATCCTATTTATATGTTTTATGATTAAATGAGTAAAGTATATTCCGTTTAACATGAGTTCATACAATCTGTCAAAGGTTTTTGACATTTTTAGATTAAAAAACTATTACCACTTTTTATAAGTAAAAACGTTCTACTGTTGTAAAATCGTCTTAATGTGAGGAAGTTATTTGTTTTCCCACTAGGTTGCAGCACCCTATTATTTTATATTTACTTCTACCAGCTATGTTACTTTGTTAGTTTATGATATTTAAATACCCCTGTTGCAAACCTGTGTACTCAGCAAATTTATAGTTGAAAAATAAAATACTCCCGTAGCAGCAAACCTGCGTACTCAGTAAATTTCCAATACATATAAATGTATCTTAATACCACATAAAGCAACATACCAAGTTTTATCAATATACATTCATAAATAAACGATTTATGACATTTTAATTATTCTCTATAAGAATAACATTGGGGCTGAGTACGCAAGTTTGCTGCTACGGGAACTATCGGCCAAAATAGTATATTTCGTCACTAGGATCAAAAGTGGATCTTTTTAATACGAGCTCCAGTTTAACTGCCGAGGCGAAGCCGAGGCTAGGAAATGAGCGAGTATTAAAAAGACACTTTTGATCCGAGTGACGAACTATATTTTTCGTCATACTGCCAAAAACTTAAGGTTTACACAAAAACAAAAGTAAAATTTACGTACTGTGTCTTCATAACCTCAAATGTTTCTTTCAGCTTGTCTCTTGAAACAATCAGCTGTTGCACATGCATAACTTCGGTTCATTCATATCTATCGGTTGTTGAGTCGATCATTCAAACCAATCATTGTGGTTCGGATCAATCGGTTGTTCTTCAAATAACAATACAACAATGAATGTTTCGATAATAACAATGAATGTTTCGATTATTTATAATCGAATAAATTTTAATCGATTTATGACGACCTCGAATCAAAAGTATCATCAACAATGATCTTTTTAGTCCTAGTACGATAATGATCATCAAAACATATGTTATTATCCAAAGACTAAAAAGAAGAACTTTTGAATCTCAACGCATCTGTCAAAAACAGATGTTTTTGAAGCAGTATGACGAAAAATATTTTTTAGTGCAAATATCAATAGACCAAAACAATATGAAGAAATATACCATGTTTCATCAGGATAAGTTGATAAATAAGCGAGATATACAATTTTTCTTATTCTCCATAAGAATAACATTGGACAACGTACTGTGTTTAGCGCTTTCAATATCTCTGTAACCATTTGACGTAGAGCAATGATCAAAACACCAAATTGTGCGTCTTTTTAAGCTGATTCTAATGAAAAAAAAACAAACTAAAATGTGACTTTTACAAAAATTATATGTTAAAAAACTTAAAAACCCATTTTTGGGATACAAAAACCCCCCCCCCAAAATACCCCTTTGGATGGGTCGATCTGCCTGGTTTTTAAACTTATTGTAATAAATGCATGGACTTTACATGTTTATACCAAATTTCGCCAAAATCGGACTATTTTTACAAGAGTTATCGTGCTCACGGACACACACACACACGCACGCACGCACGCACGCACGCACGCACGCACGCACGCACGCACACACACACACACACACACACACACACACACACACACATACACACACACACACACACGTTTTGAACGAATGGTGTTTTTGGCATCTGGGGACTTCAAAACAAAAAGTTATCATAGTCCCGGGCCTAGGTCTTACCATGCCGACTACGGTAATAGCTTCTTCCCTATAGGGGAAATTCGCTAATAAAATAAAATATTTAAAATAATTTCAAACTTGTGATTAATGTTTTGTTTGAAAGAGACAACATTTATACATGAACTTGTAAACTGTTAAAGGTTGGTTGAATAAAAGTACAGTAGAGTCCCGCTATTACAAACCCCACTATTCCGAAAATCCGCCTATTCCGAACTCGAGTTCGGAAATTACTTAAAAACAAGAAAAATTGAGAACACATTTTCGTGAAAAGATGTACATTTATTGTTACACAAAGAAGTTAAAAATAAATGATATTAGAGAATTTACCGTTTTAAAATCCCCCATTTATTTATAAACATGTGCACAATATTTCATCCACTTATCTCGAAAAAAAGGAAGTGAAAGGATAAAGATTACAAAGTTCTTCATCAGAAGAAATGTCACTGTCACTCAGTTTAGAAAATATATAAACTGAATATACTCATATAAACATAACTAACAACTTGAAGCAATAACAAAATGTGCCAGTTTAAACTAAAGAGATATATTTAACGTGTAAACAAACAAATTGACAGATCATCTGATTCTTACAGATACCAAAACAAATGATGCGTATAACCATAGATTAAGCATGGTATAACCTAAAAAAAAAAACGCAAAACAACGGCATAGAAATAATCAATACTGACTACACACTGATACTCCACAACCATCTGGTTTCCATACATCGCAAAGGTAGTGCATTTGGATAGTTTATAAAGCCAATAAGGGTATGTCGCTAATATTGGACGTCGGAGTTTTTCGCACATTTTCCAAACGTCCAATATACTGAACCGTGGAGTTCTTGGCAAAAACAGCGACTCCAATAAATCGGACGTTGGAGAGCAAAGGTTATCAATATCAAGTCAATACGTTGATATTATTCATGAAATCTGCTACTTCGAATTCCATCCAAACCAAACAGGGTTCGGTCCCAATTGGTTCGGAATAGCGGGACTCTACTGCATTATATTTCATTTGTATTATTTATCCCTATTAATTGGAAGTGCAAAGTGTGGATTGAATAAAATGTTGAAAAGTAAACAATGGTTTTACACATGGCTAAAAACTTACACAGCACACCGTGGCGGTTTAGGTTAGGTTAGGGGACACTCATTTCCGTACACAACATGTTAGCTTCTGAGGGTCCCATAATTTTACTTTGAATGCTGGAAGTTAGCAGAACTGCTGTTGTTATGAACAAGGGCGTGGCATGTTGGTACAGTATAAGAGGCTTCGGGGTGGGGTGCTGAGGAAATTTGGGCGCGAAACATTACTGAGCCCATCCCTGATGGAGCAGTTTGTGACTGAGCACTTCCCACTGTCTCGTTATGAGACCTGCTTTAATTATATCCTGCAATGACAACATTTCAATGCTAATCACAAAGTTGTTTTCGAGCAAGTGGAATGACTGTTACCATCAGTTCCGGCGATGGTCAGAGCTTCTTTACTTTCTTTGAGTCCAGTCCCAGTGATGATGATTCTGTCCAGCCCTTGACCCCAAGCCCGCCCCAGTACATTGGGTAGGTCCGGTTGGTGTTTCTGAGACTCATTGTATATCCCTTTATACATAGAATCTGTCAGGTTCGCTGCAATATCTGTAAACCATGGATAACTATTTTAAGTTATTGATTTAAGTAAAGTGACTGACTTAAGTAAGTGCAATTCAATTACATAAAACACCTTGACACAAGGTTTTCAAATTGCACACAAATGTTTTTCAGGATTTGTTTAAGTTCATAGGCCAATAAGTTTATGAGCTGATAACAGGGCACTGAGCTACCTCTAGTGTCAACAGAAACAAAATCTAACAAGCCTAGTGCAATTCAACATAATTGTTACATACAAATCTTGCAATGGAAATTAATAAATTGTCACAATGTAAGAATAAGGCACTTAGCTTAGCATTTAAATTTTCATGTTTTATGAATTTGTTTGGATAACCAACACCTGTTTTAATTTTTGTACTGATCATTTGTTAGATAACTTATCATCAAATATTAATTAAAAATATAATAGGCCTACAAATTTACTACACACATACAAATACTATTTGATTATTCAGTTTGTGTTAAATGTGAGTGTAGTGTGTTTGTAGCATATATGAAGACTTGAGGGGATCTTCAAGGATCAACATTTTTATGAAATTTTTGGGTACAATTCTAAATGGTTAGCCCTCACTAGGATTGCACAGATGAAAATTCACCATGCCAAGGGAGCCTTGGCCCTTTTGATGAAGAGGTTCGCCCGTGCAGGGCAAGCAATTGTACTGATCCAGGAACCCTGGGTCTGCAAGAAGAGAGTCATGGGACTGCACAGTAAGGACTCAAAGGTAATATGGGACACTAGGGAGGGTAATCCTAGGGCCTGCATATTGATCAGGAAATACATAAGATGTTTGTGTATTACAGAATTTTTGACATGGGTCTTGGTGCCTATAAGGACATCAGTGCTCCTTGAAGACACCCACCGTGACATTTTACTGGCCTCTGGATACTTCGATGCGGGGAGGGAATCAGCTCCTCCTGAAGTCCAAGGGCTGGTAGAGTACTGTGGCAGGCTTGGACTGCCACTGATCCTTGAATGTGACGCAAATGCACACCACACTGTTTGGGCCAGTAACAACATGTACTCAAGACGTGAGAATCTAATAGAATTTATTATAAAAGTAGATTTAGATATTATAAATGTGGGGAGTGCACAAAATTTTGTTACCAACAATAGAGAATAGGTTCTGTACCTAATGCTAGGGAAGTTTAGTACTAGTATTAGACATAGGATCAAGAGGTGGAGGGTATCTAGCGAACCATCTCTGTCAGATCATAGGGTCATAGAGAACAATCTGGATGGGACCATTGAGGGCAGTATCTCCAGTAGGAACCCCAAGAATGCAAACTGGGATAAATATAGAAATATTTTGAAATGTAACATGCTTAACTCAAGTGTAGTAACCTTGAGATGAGGAGTCAGTGGGTGCTTTAAATGGGGCAATAATGGACGCTTATGCATCTAGTTGCCCCATCAAAGAAAAGGTGACCAATAGAGATGTCCCTTGGTGGAGCAAGAACCTCTCCAGACTAAGGGCAGAAACGCAAAGGTTGTTTAATAGAGCCAAGTCAGACGGAGGGTGGCAAAGGTACATTAATACTCTGGCGCTCTACAACAAAGAAATAAGAAGGGCATAGAGAAATAGCTTCAGGAAGTTCTGTGATGAAATTACCAATATTCCTGAGGCGGCAAGACTGCATAAAGAAATGAACAGAGGGAAGATGCAGGAATCGGTATCAATAATAACCCCAGATGGCAGCTACACAGAGGATGAGGAGCAGCGTGCTCTTCTCCCACTAGAAACACACTTCCCGGGTAGCAAGCCAAGGGGGGAGGGACTACCGAAGTAAGAATAAGTAGAACTAAGAGAGAAGACTGGGATTTGGTAAAAAGAATCCTTTCCCCTGGTAGGCTTGAATGGGCGATAAACTCATTCCAACCAAACAAGTCACCCGTTGTAGACAATATTTACCCTGCTTTACTACAAGAGGGGCAGAAAGAGATTATTCCACACCAGTTGGAAATAATAAGGAGCAGCCTAGCCTTGGGATATGTACCAAGGATTTGGAGAAGGGCAAGAGTTACCTTCAGTTCCAAAAGCTGGCAAGAAAAATGTTATGGAGCTGAAATTGTCTCGGCACATATGTCTTACATCCTTTCTCCTGAAAACTATGGAAAAGGCTGTGGATAACTACATCAGGGTGGAGTTACTGGAGATATCTCCCTTGCATCCAGAGCAACATGCATACAGGGCAGGTAGGTTAACAGATACTGCACTGTACAAATTGACTAGTACTATCAAGAAGGCTCTTGACTGTAAGGAGACTTTTATGTGTTTTTCTGGATATAGCAGGAGCCTTTGATAACACCTCCCATGAATCCATGACAGAGGTTCTGGAAAGGAAGGGTGTGGACAGAACAACTACCCGTTGGATAGGCAATACGATGTCCACAAGAACAGTGGAAGCCCATGTTGCAGGAAGAAACATACAAATGAGTACGGAAAGGGGTTGTCCCCAGAGCAGGGTACTATCCCTTCTATGGAGCTTCGTTGTAGATGAACTCCTCGGGATTCTTAACAGGGGAGGTCTACACTGTATTGGATATCGGGATGATTTAGTTATCATTGCAAAAGGAAAATTTGAGGAGACTCTCTGCGATTTAATTCAAAGGAGTCTAAATCAAACGAAGGAATGGTGCAAGTCGGTGGGTTTGACAGTCAATCCAGCAAAAACCTCACTTGTACCCTTTACTATGAAAAGAAGGCTACCACTATTGAGGAACATCCAGTTTGGTGGGGTGGAACTGAAATGGAAGTCGGAGGTTAAGTGTCTGGGGGTAACACTGGATAAGAAACTACTGTGGAATAGGCATGTAGAAGAGGTAATCAAAAAAGCTAAATCTGCCCTTCTGACCTGCAGGAGCTATGCAGGGAAATAGTAGGGTTGCAACCCACGTGTGTTACGGAGGATCACGTGTGTATACTATGATGATGAGACCAATGATCACAAATGGGTCGGTAGAGTGGGCGGGTAGGACCAAGTTTAAGAACACTGGAAATCGCTGGAGAAGATACAAATAATGGCTTGTGTTACCATAACGGGAGCCATGAGATCCTGCCCTACAGAAGCCTTAGAAGTATTCCTGGACCTGACACCTCTGCATTTGGAGAAGTCAGCAAAGGAGGCCCTACTTAGGATGGAGAAAATATGCATGAAAATAAATCCTACCCATGACGGAGACTCCCTTCCGCCAGGTCTAGGAGAATTACTGAACCTCCCAAGGGACTCAAAAATCAGAAGGTTCTGAAAATAATTTTAGCACTGGGCTAGGGAACAAGCATCAGTGGAATGGTGAGTCCACATATCTACTTGCGAGACATGCAATCATGTGGTACACTGATGGGTCAAAAACCAATGAGGGAACTGGGGTTGGAGTGTTTGGCCCGAGGACCAAATACACCCGAGCCCATGGGGATTTTCCCGAGCATCTTTCAGGCAGAGGTGAATGCAATTGAGAGATACGCACAGTTCAAATTCAGCAGAAAATACAAGAAGCGGGATATTGTGATCCTATCAGATAGCCAATCAGCTATCAGGGTGCTGAGTTCATCAGTAATCAGCTCCAGAATGGTGTGGGACTGCCGGCAGAGTTTAAATATGCTAGGTAGGACAAACAGAGTGTCTCTCCTCTGAGTTTCGGGGCACCAAGGAGTAGAGGGCAATGAAGAAGCAGACAGGCTTGCAAGAGAAGGGGCGGCAAATCCCTTCTCTGGCCTGGTGCAGGCTAGAGGATGCTTTCTTCAGAAGGAAACTCAAAGAGAAGGAAGAGGCAGAGAGAGCAAGCATGTGGGTGACTTCCTGGATGTAGACAAGCCAAGGAAATGCTTGGCAACTTTAATCACAGGAGATCTAAAAATCTGATCAGGCTTAACAAGAACAGCCTTAGAATTCTGACTGGGTTTCTTACCAGACACTGTAGACTTAAGGGCCACCTTAAGAATATGGGTATGGTAGAAGAGAATGGCTGCAGATTCTGCCAGGAGTAGGAGGAAACCCCGAGGCATCTACTGGCTGAACGTGATGCGGTTGGCCAAAAAACGACGAGGAGATTGGGATCATACCAGATAAGCATTAGGGATGCTCCCCATTTGGAACCCCCCCAGCTTCTAAACTTCATCAAGAAGTTAGGGCTGGAGGAGGAACTCTAGGAAGGAACTGAGAGCTCAGAAGCGGGGGCACAAAAGTTCTTGTTAGGTCGCAGTGCATTCTTCCCTCACAATATCAGTATCAAACGGTTAGATTAATTTCAACCTATGATTTTTCCCATAGTGTATTAGTGTTTAGTTCAGTTTATTAGTGTTTCAAATGACAGCAGGTTTTAACTAGGCCTTCTGAAAATTCATAACCAATTCACCCAGGGCCGTATTTCCCTAACGGCAGACATGGCAGCCGCCGGGGGCCTCAGCCTGGAGGGCCTCCCTTGATATTTTTTTCGCTAAAACAAAAAATTTCACCACAAAATTTGTTAGAACAAAATTGTTATTCTCATGTTCTGCTTCCCGTTTTTACCTCATAAATCAATTTTAATATTATTATTAAGGTGGAACTATTTATTCGCTAGTTGTGATGTGTACTCGAAAATTCATTTGAAAAACTCTAAAAGTTTTGAAAAATACTTAAAATACTTGAAAGGTTCGAGCGAGAATTTCCGGCCGATCTCCGGACGATTGCGAACTCCCAAATTGCGTAGTAACGGCCGCAAAAGACAGAGAAACATGAATCGGCCATAAAAAAAACAACCGAACGTGTGTAAATGATGACCGAGCCGCGTAACATCAGCCAAAAACGGCGTACGGGCCACTTAATGCCGGCCGAAATTGACTTTGTAACTCATGTTGGCCAGATATAGCAACTGGACCGCCTAATATCAGTCGTTAATTACGGCAGAAAATACAGTGTCAGTCAAAAAGCAATTTTAAGCGGATTCCAGACCAAGTGATATTGGGAAATTGGCAACTGGACTGTGTTTTATCGGCCGAAAACAACAGTCAAACCATGTTTTGTTTGTCAATAAATATTCCAGATTGATTTTACTGGCCAAACATGTGTATTGCACTCAAATATTAGTTAGAAACCATGTTATTTCTATCAGATATGGAATGTGTTAAATCAAATAAAATTCTTTATTTGCCATATTAATTTTTTTACAAATCACTGACAATGTCATATATCAGGTGAAACCTACGTCATACAAGCCATAATACAAACACTTACATTAAACATATTGCAATTTCAAAATACACTGCTAAATAAAAGTTACCTTGAAAGAAATACATGAATATTATGAGATTAAATTAATTAATAATAACATGAAGTAAAAGACAAATTATTGAAGTACCATTTCAAAGATAAGAAACAGTATTAGAAACAAGAATAGGGGACTCTTAAGACGACAGAATCGCCATGAAATGTCATGAATTGCCTTAAAATGAAATCTTTCCGATATTGAAAAATTCTTCTAGGCTATAAAAAGGGTTGTTCAGTAACCAGTTATATAGTTTATTTTTAAACTGATTTAGGGTTACTGGTTAATCAGGTGCTTTAAAACATTGTATACCTTTAGTGATAAAACAACATGACTGTTTTGGGATTTACCCAAGCGGAAAAAGGGAATGTCTGCATTATTCTTGTTTTGTGTATTGTGGTCATGTTTACTGGTATTGAATTTAAAATACCCGGGATGTTTTAGAATATAAATTGTGAGGTCAAACAGATACAAATTTATTAGTCTGGATTTGGAAATTAATATAAATAGACTTACAATGTTCTATGAAATGAGCTTTAACAATAATTCTCATCACTTTCGTTTCTAGTATCAAGATGTCCTGAATTCTAGTGCAGTTTCCCTAGAGAACAAGACCATATCTCAGGATCGATTCAAAATAAGCAAAATATGCACTTTTTACATAGTTTTCTGGGATAAAATTAATGAGACGCCTCATGAGATATATCACACGTGACAGTCTAGTACTGATATATTCTGCATGTGAGTTCCAGGACAGTTAACTATCTAAATGAATTCCTAAAAATTTTGCAGTATTGACTGTGTTTTGGTTTGATGAATTTAAGATTTTATTTAGATGAAAAGACATGTTTTTAGTTTTATCCTTATTAAGCAAAAGTCCGTTAGAGTGAAACCAATTAGTTGCTTCAGTCATCGTATCAGAAACAACTTTTTCTAAATCAACAAGATTGTTGCTGGTATTAAAAAATGATGTATCATCTGCGTATAGTATGGTTTTAGATTTAATAGCCAAAGGCAAGTCGTTAATGTAGATTAAGAAAAGAAAGGGGCCAAGAACGGAACCTTGCGGGACGCCCAACTCCACACATGCTTCTTTTGACCAATTCCCGTTAACAATGACGATTTGTCTCCGGTTTTCTAAATAAGATTGAACGGAGTTGAAAATTGATCCTTGGAGGCCATAATGTTTTAATTTAATTACCAATTTATTTCCATCAACACAATCAAGAGCCTTGCTCAGGTCACAGAAAGTAACCTGAGCAAAAGCCTTATCCTCCCCCATTACACTAGTTATCCAAATCCCATTAAACACTAGTTGAAACTACCAACCAACAATAGTACGGTACCGGTATATTGCTGATGGCAAATACTCGCTTGAAAATACTCTAAACTCAAGAATAATTGGCACTACTCGACTCGATCCAAAAAATTAGCTCGTCGCTAGGCCTATTTTCCGATCAGACGACGTGACAGTCTGGAAATCAACAAAGTTTTACAAAACCCCTCCGTAGCACTTTTAGTGTCCGTTAAAGTGTTAGATTCTCTTGGAAGCTACGTTGGAAAAATACCCCCGTCGCAGCAAACCTGCATACTCAGCGAATTTTCAATGAATATATAACATAACACATTAACACTTAAGAGGATTCATAAGAAATATATTCACAAACAAGTGATATTATAAATATTAATTATTCTCCATAAGAATAACATTGGGGATGAGTACACAGGTTTGCTGCAACAAGGAACACAAAATAATGGGTTTTTATGCAAATATCATTAGAACTCATTTAAGTAAAGTCACATACCAAGTTTCATTCATATAAGTAAGCGATATATAACATTTTAATTATTCTCCATAAGAATAACATGGGGACCGATTACCTAGGTTTGCTGCTACGGGAACCATACGTGAAAATTTTGTATTTTGTGCAAACAACGATAAACCCCAACAAGAAGAAGCCATATACCAAATTTTGTCAGTTTATGTTCATAAATAAGCGAGATATACAATTTTTCTTTTCCTCCATAAGAATAACATTAGACAACGTACTGTGTTTAGCACTTTCAATATCTCAGGAACCAATTGACGTAGAGCAATGATAAAAATACCAAATTGTTTGTTTTTTATGCTGAATTAAATGGTAAAAATTAAAATTTGATTTAAATAAAAATTACATGTGGAAACCCCAAAAAGCCCATTTTTGGGGTACAAAACCCCCCAAAAACCCCCCTTTGGATGGTGCGATTCGTCTGGTTTTCGAACTCGTTCAAATAAATTGTGCTTTACACATTTGTACCAAATTTCATTAAGATCGGACCTTTTTTACGAGAGTTATCGTGCTTACGGACACACACATATATATATATATATATATATATATATATATACAGGGTGTCAAAAAATGCGTAGCGCGCTATGCAGAAACGGATTCTACATACAAAAACAAGTCGAAAATGTACAGTAACATTTTTGCGATTTCGGATTAGTTTAGTCGTAATCCGCCATTTTGTATTTTTTTGAAAATAATTAATAATTCAAAAACCCTTCGAGATATTTTTTTGAAACTTGGTATAAACTTTAAATTTCTGGTTTTTAACATTTTCCAAAAACAATTTTTATTTAACTTATCAAATTTCAAAATGGCGGCCATTTAAATATTTCAAAGTCAAATTCCATGAAAAATAGCAACTAAAACAAAATTTTACAAGACATAAAGTTATCATGGTCTCGGGCTTAAGTCTTACCATGAGACCTACGGTAATAGCTTCTTCCCTATGGGGGAAATTCGCTAAAAGAGATAGTTTTGACATCTTTATTAAAACTGCGGAAGAAATTAGAGGAGCTAAAGTACGAGAGGAACCAAGATCAGCAATCTCGCACCACCAAGCGCAGGACCATACTCACTTTTTTCATGATGACAAAAACATTAGACACGGTTCTAAAAGGAATGGAAAAACTAAAAATTGAAACATTTCTGCCCCATGATTGATCTCTTGAAAGCACAACTAGAACTACGGGCTAAAAAGTAAAAAAGTATGAAGAAGTTGCAGAGTAAATTTGGATTCCTTGAGGATTTTATAAAACTCCATGAAAACAGTAAAAAATCAATTGTAATCAAATTGTAATTGTAACAAATTAATCTTAAAAAAAAATAAAAAATAATAGAGGGGCCTTTACTGGAGTGAGCCGCCAGAGGCCACAATGATTCTAAATACGGCCCTGGATTCACCGGTAACCAACGTAACAATTGTCATTTTGAAACAATGATTCAGTTTCGATAGTGTGTCAAAGTCAAACCAACGTAAATCAAACAATATTTAATTGGAGCAAATGTTCACATGACGTAACGAATACTTAAACTCTGTTTGAGTGAAACATAATAGTATCGAAATAAAAATATCGGTTTAAAATAACTGAATCCTTTATGAAACTGTTCCCTTTGTGTCTCTATAGTATTAATTGTGTTATTTCGGTTTTTGTTACAGTAGACCCTCTCTTAACCGACCCCGGATCAACCTCCCCTCGGATTAACCGCCTCTGATCGGGCACAAAATTGAGGTCGGTTTAATCGCCCTGAGTTTTAAAACTGGTCTGTATAACCAACCTTTTCTAGGAATCGAGAGACTTCCGTTCCCATTCTTACCAGTATCGCTTTACTAAAAAAAACATAACTGACATTCAGGCCAGGTTTTATTATGAATTACACTCTTGGGAAATACACAAAACCACAGTCACAAAGCCACATACCAAGTTTCATCAATACACGTTCATAAATAATCAAGATATCAAATTTAATTTATTCTCCGTAGGGATAACACTTTGGACAACATACTGTGTTTAGCACTTTGAATATCTCAGCAACGGTTGGACGTAAAATCACAATTTAAAAACCAAAATAATTGTTTTGTAGAGCTAAACTGATTGGTAAAAGCAAATGTGAAGTTTACAGTAAAATTAATTGAGGAAAAGCTAAAAACCATTTTCCCATAAGATTAACATAGAAGATTTTATGAACACTTTTTTGCATTTTCTCCACAACCACTTAACCTAGGTTAATGATTCAAAATCCTGTATTATTTGTTTTTTTTAAGCTCTATAAAATGGTCAAAACAAAATTATGGGTTTTACAAATTTTAGGGTAAAAAGTGCAAAAAACTGATTTTTGAAAAATTTGGAAACCCCATAAAGCCCCTTTCCCAAGGTCTGATTTTTCTGGTTTTCGAACTTAAAATCATGAATGTCACTTTACACATTTGAGACAAATTTCATCAAAATCGGACGTTTTTTACTCAAGTTATCGCATTCACGGACACATATATAAATTTGAACGAAAAGTGTTTTTGGCATCTGGGGACCTCAAAACAAAAAGTTATCATGGTCTCGGGCTTAAGTCTTACCATGAGACCTACGATAATAGCTTCTTCCCTATAGGGGAAATTCGCTAATAGTGTGGAACATCACTCAACGTCAGTTTATTGCTACTCTGAGTCGAGTATAGTACTAGAGCTTTTTCACTTGTGCGTCGCACATGTGTACAGCCTACCAGATCACAGTATAGTACTGTACTGTATACTGTGCCGTGTGATGGCAGTATCGTGGTGTTTTTATAATCAACAGCGTGTTTTTTAGCAAATTTCCCCTATAGGGAAGAAGCTATTACCGTAGGTCTCAAGCTAAGACTTAAGCCCAAGACCATGATAACTTTTTGTTTTGAGGTCCCCAGATGCCAAAAACACTATTCGTTCAAATTTATAAGTATGTACCGGTATGTATTTATATATATATATATATGTGTCCGTGAATGTGATAACTTGAGTAATTCTATGAAATTTGGCTCAAATGTGTAACATGACACTCATGACTTAAAGTTCGAAAACCAGAAAAATTGGACCATGGGAAGGGGGGTTTTAAATTTTACAAAAATCAGTTTTAGCGAATTTCCCCTATAGGGAAGAAGCTATTACCGTATGTCTCATGGTAAGAATTAAGCCCGAGACCATGACAATTTTTTGTTTTAAGGTCCCTAGATGACAAAAACACTGTTCCTTCAAATTTATATATATGTATATATATATATATATATATATATATATATATGTGTGTCCGTGAATGCGATAACTTGAGTAAAAAACGTCCAATTTCAATGAAATTTGGCTCAAATGTGTAAAATGACATTGATGACTTTAAAGTTTGAAAAACAGAAAAATCGGCCCATAGGAATGGGGGTTTATAGGGGTTTTAAATTTTTCAAAAATCAGTTGTTTGCATTTTTTACCCTAAAATTTTTTAAAAGCTTAATTTTGGTTTTGACCATGTTATAGAGCTTAACAACAAATAATATAGTATTTTGAATTATTAACCTTGGTTAAGTGGTTGCGGAGAAAATAAAAAAAAAACCTAGCCTACTCATAAAATCTTTCATGTTAATCTTATAGGGAAAAAGTTTTTGGCTTTTCCTAAGGTTATTTCAATGTAAACTTCACATTTGCTTTTACCAATCTGTTCAGTTCCATAAAACAATCAGTTTGGTTTTTAAATTGTGATTCTATGCTCAACCATTGCTGAGATATTCAAATTGCTAAACACAGTACGTTGTCCAATGTTATCCTTATGGAGAATAAATAAAATTTGATATCTCGATTATTTATGAATGTATGTTGATGAAACTTGGTATGTGGCTTCACGTAGTGCTGGTACATTGATATTTGCATAAAAAATTGAATTTTTGTTGATTATTCCCGTAGCAGCAAACCTGCGTACTCAGCCCCCATGTTATTCTTATGGAGAATAAGTAAAATGTAATGACTCCCTTAATTATGAACATAAATGAATAAAACTTGGTAAATATGTAGCTTCACTTAGTTGAGTTATAATAAAAATTGCATAAAAACCCATTTTTTCCCTTGTTGCGCAAACCTGCTTACTCAGCCCCCATGTTATTCTTATGGAGAACAACTAAAATGTTATATAGTGCTTATGATTGAATATTGATGAAACTTGGTATGTGGCTTCGCCTAGTTAAATTATATTTAAATTTACATAAAAACCAATTGTTTGTGTTCCTTGTTTCACCAAACCTACGTACTCATTACCAATGTTATTCTTATGGAGAATAATTAAAATCGCTTATATGTGAAGATATTTTTATGAAACTTGTTATGCGGCTTTAGGTGGTATCAAGACAAATATTATGCATTGGAAATTCGCTGAGTACGCAGGTTTGCTGCGACGGGGGTATTTTGCATTTTTTTTTTACCCTGTAAAATTTAAAAAAATTAATTTTGGTTTTGACCATGTTATAGAGCTTAAAAAACAAATATAGTATTTTGAATTATTAACCTAGGTTAAGTGGTTGCGGAGAAAATCCAAAAAACCTACTCATAAAATCTCCATTGTTAATCTTATGGAAAAAAGGTTTTTGGCTTTTCCTCAGTTTACTTTACTAGAAATTTCACATTTGCTTTTACCGATCTGTTCAGTTCCACAAAACAATCATTTTGGTGTTTAAATTGTGATTCTACGCCCAACCGCTGCAGAGATATTCAAAGTGCTAAATACAGTAAGTTGTCCAATGTTATCCTTATGGGAAAAAATAAAATGTGATATCTCAATTATTTATGAATGTATGTTGATGAAACTTGGTATGTGGCTTCACTTAGTACTGGTATATTGATATTTGCACAGTAAATTTATTTTTTGTTGATTATTCCTGTAGCAGCAAACCTGCGTACTCAGCCCCCATGTTATTCTTATAGAGAATAAGTAAAATGTAATGACTCCCTTAATTATGAACATAAATTAATAAAACTTGGTATGTAGCTTCACTTGGTTGAGTTATATTTATAATCACATAAAAACCCATTTTTTTCCTTGTTACAGCAAACCTGCTTACTCAGCCCCCATGTTATTCTTATGGAGAATAACTAAAATGTTATATAAGTTAGCGCTTATTTATGATTCAATAATGATGAAACTTGGTATGTGGCTTCGCCTAGTTAAATTCGATTTATATTTACATCAAAACCAATTGTTTGTGTTCCTTGTTTCAGCAAACCTACATACTCATTACCAATGTTATTCCTATAGAGAATAATTAAATCGCTTATTCGTGAATATATTTTTATGAAACTTGGTAAGTTTATGCGGCTTTAAGTGGTATTAAGACATATATTATGCATTGGAAATTCCGTGAGTGCGCAGGTTTGCTGCAACGCGGGTATTTGCAAATAAAATCCCTCAAAATGGCAGTACTGACTTTCTATATCGACCTTTCATGTGTTGCTATATATTGGCGCTTTATAGAACTACATTCAGCTATATTGTAATGTAGTACAGCGCCTTTGAGCGCTACAGCCATTGGTTAGCCAAGATTTAGAAATTTGAACCCGACCAGCGATTGGCGGACCGCATTTTGCAAACGACCCACCTCAGGGCAGGGGTAGACTTTCATAAGTGGGGCCAAAAACAACCGAATGAAAAAATCGAAATTTGTAATATCGATATATTGATATTAATAATCGATTTTGAATAATAATTTTAAAATATATGATATTTTAACAAAAATTGTAAATATTTATACAAATGACGTTAAATTTTCGTAAGCTTTCTAATTTAGCTTTAAAGGATGATTTCCAATGTTTTTCATATTTGCAAGAGGTAGAATTGATGCCTAAAACTCCCGATTGTGACATATGCGGAAGACAAATGAAAATTTATGTCAAAGGACCCACAAGTGTACAATTTGAATGTCGACGCCGAACAAAAAATGACGAGCATTGCAGAAGAATTAATGCGCTTTAAAAAACATTCTTTGCTAATTCCAAATTCGGTCTAAGAAATATCATATCAATTATGTACTATTTCTCAAGAAATGTCACCAATTATGAGATTCTTATGATCGAATGTAGTGATGAAAAATGTGACGCTTCCAGTAGATATAGTTTTTTTCTTTGAACCATGTTCTTATATTCTTATTTTTAAAAAAAAGTTATTTGTTTTGTTTCTGTTTACAATTGAATGTTATTTAATATCGTATCGTATCGATATATATATATCGGTATAAAATATCGATATTACAAATTTCGATTTTTTCATTCGGTTGTTTTTGGCCCCACTTATGAAAGTCTACCCAAGGGCAGTCCCACCTCTGGGCAGTCGCAGCGAACGTTTTAATACTGTTTCTTCATTTGTAATATTCCTAATTCAATAGGGCTATGAAATGTATGTCTATATCTATATTGTCTATGAGTAATCTATATTGTCGGTAAGCCTAGATTTTATAGGAAAAACTAAAACATGAATATGTCATTATTATAGGCATAACTTCACAAACAATTTAACACCAACCAAAAACAGCTTTCTTACCTATAAAACCTTTATTTGTAAACATGATTCCCACAGATTGCATTAATACTTGCAAACACGTAGAACTTATGAAGCAGCAAATAATAAACTCACTAAAGCTAAAACTCACTGTTTACTAAGGACTCCCTATCTCCAATAGTGGCACCTCTGCGGCCAGGCCACTAGGATATGGTTGTTTGTTTAAATAAATCTCCAGCAGTGTTGCCACCAGGTAGATAAAATTTTACCCTAAACGTGTGATGAAATTACCCTAAATTACCCTAAACTTTTTGTAAATTACCCTAAAATTACCCTAAGAGTTGATTTTCTTCTCTAAAAGCTCAAAATACACTCGACATTGGTTTTAAGACATGATGTAGGCATAAAAAGTAAAGTAACATAGCATTTAATACTCGTCTTTGGCCATATATTACACATAAAACGAAATATGTGTGAAAAAATTCAAATAAATATTCTGTTGTAATATTGTTATTCAGCGAGATGCTGAATTATGTGCTGGTATCGCTGATAATAGAAACTTGTTGATACATAATATTGACAGTTGTTGGGAGTACTTTATTTAGTACTTTGGTATTATACGGATGCCACCCTTATACAGCGCGCTGCGGCAGTTATGTTAGGATGGGTTATCATAAAAATGATTGTAGGACTTTCCTTGTTTCATTACAAATCGAATGATACCTGATGAGTCATACTTCCGGCCGCCAAACCCCTCCAAATAGGCCAAGGTCAGGTCGTTGACCGGAGCGCGCGCATCACCTGTCACCGCCTGTATCTGGGTCAGTGTCATGAGTGATTTATTGCCGTGCACTACGTTACATTTGTTTTCATAATGAGTGACGTTCTTTTGGTGTGGGATTTACCTCGAAATGAAGAGGAAACCGTACGTATTTTTATGATAGCCCATCCTAACATAACTGCCGCAGCGCGCTGTATATTTTGCGGAGTACATGTGGCGATCGGGTCTGGCTGCTAGCGGCGGCGACGCATTCAACACGATCCTAGCGGACATCGCTGTCTTTTGGGAGGCACAACACAAAGACCGCTCATCAGAATGATGTAAACTTTTTACAGTAAGTCAATAAAAGTACGTTTTTTCGAATTATGTAGTTATCCTTTGTATCCGGTAAAAATTAACCTCCAAAAATTAGTGGCATCCGTATAATACCAAAGTACCCTTTATTTTTATAAACTTATTTCAGTTTTACAAATTTGTAAATGTAATTTTGTCTAAATAATAATGCCCAGATAATATGTTTGTCATCTTATTACTTTTTGATTAGATCAATAGATTTCATTACAATAATACACCACATTACACAAATTTACAAACGTTATGCCTTGTTGGGATGTTTTTATGTGCGCTAACCTGGCTCACCATTGGGATTTCACAGGCATGAAATACAATTTAATTCCTTTATACAAACAAGGTTCTTGAGCTTTCAGACCAAGTGTGCTGAGTCCATCTATTTAAGGTTTTCTACTTTACCGGAAGAGGCCTCGTAAAAACAGCTGGAAGGTCACGTGATCACCAATCCAATCTGCAGTGTTGCTGGAAACACGATATTTATCGTACGAGTACCATATTTTCCTCATCAGTGTAATTATAATTAACATTGTTTAACTGATTACATTCTATGATAAGCTGTTATTTTATGAAACTAATATATTGTATTGATTTTTTTGTATTATTAGATTAATCGATTAAGGGTTTAAATGTTCTTTCTGCATGTACAGTGACAATTTAAAAATAGCTGTACCATTGTTATACCCTTAAGGTTGGCAACACTTTATGGTATGTTGTTGATTTATGAATCAGCTGGACGCCCTCGTAAGACATCTTTGCTGCGAACATTACTCTTATGTAAATAAGCACACCTGGTCTGAAAGCTCTATGAACCTTGGGATTTCATCGGCTGATTTTGTGCCTGTGGTATTTGTACATGGTTGGTACGACCTTTGAGCTCGGTGTTATATCTCTGGAGTCACTACTCTTTGACTAAATGTTTCCCAAAAGCGTGCCGTCTAGACCAGTTTTTACTTTCTCCCTCTATACATAGTATATGGAGAAAGTATTGTTTTCGTCAAAATTTTCGAATTTGAGTTGTTAGTGGAAATATTCATTTTGGTGCTCCCTGAACCCAAAAAAGTGGTTTTTACGTGATGTGTGTGTGTGTGTGTGTGTGTGTGTGTGTGTGTGTGTGTGTGTGTATGTGTGTGTGTATGTGTGTGTGTGTGTGTGTGTGTGTGTGTGTGTGTGTGTGTGTGTGTGTGTGTGTGTGTGTGTGTGTATGTGTGGATGTGTACAGAGCTAGAGCCCTATCCAATGGGCCGATTTTGATGAAATTTGGTATGTAGGTACTAATGCACGATATCTCCAGGTGTTTTTTTCATTTTTTGAATTTTTGATTTTTAAGGGTAATTATCCCCCAAAAACCACCAAAAAACATGAAAAATCAAAATTTCTCAAAAACGGCTCTAACGATTTTGATTACACTTTAGTAGTTTGTAGAACTTTAGTTTTCCAACAAAATGACACCACCCGCATTCCTGGAAAAATTCGGGTTCAGAAATTACAGGACTTAAAACATCCAAAATTCAGTTTTTTCGATTTTTCATAAAAAGACATAAAAATAAAATAATGTTACTATTCACCATTAAAAAGAGCTCAAAAAACTAAATAATTTAGTATCTTGAATTACTATTCTACGATTGCTGGTTTCGGAGAAAATTTAAATTTTCATTTAGCGGTAAACGCAGTACGTTGTCCAATGTTATTCTTATGGGGAATACAAAAGTTACTATTTCTATCTTATTTACTGATCAGTTTCATTCAAACTTGATATGCTTGTCAATTTAGCATTGACCAACAGAGTTAATTTGAAATATGTTGCCCCTTAATAACCCTGGGGGGAATAGGGGGCATTTCCTCTCTTAAAACCACGAGTGTAGCAATGGATTCTGTAGTGCCTCCAAAGCAGGGATTTGGGTGGATGTTTTTTAAAACAACTTGTTTACAAGATTTTCTGTACATTCGACCGTGCTTTGTATTCTATATTTAGTAAATAAAAAGTAATTTATTCATTAAAGTTGGGCTAAAAGGGAGAAAGTATGTGTCAGTTTCCTGATACCGTTTATTTACTTTGTTATGTTGTCACCTTGGAGTTAGCTGGACCAATTAGAATTCATTGGGAGAATGCACTGAGTTTACTGAGCTCTATGTTATAACATAGAGCCACAGACTAATAACTACTGTAATTAGTCTATGATAGACCTCAGTGGGTAACTCCCAGGGAGGTTTATTGTACACCTGGAGGTAACACTGATGAACAAAACTGCGAGCCGTTCTTTCCAAATTTTGGTGAGGCAATGAACTACTCGCTGAAATCGAATGAGAACACAAAGTGAATCAAACAAGTACCTATCCATGATTTTAAACTCAATAAACTTGTATTTGTTTATTTCCTCATAATTAATATTGTTTCGCGGAAATATTAGATACATAAATAAAACGAAAAAATAAATTTACTCCAACTTTTATTACTTTTATTCCAGTGATTTGCATGAGTAGATTCACTCATAGGAATAAAACAGCCAATCAGGATCCCTCACCAGTCGTCCTGACAAAATCACCGGCTCGCTTTTTTGACCAAAATCGTTAAGCAGTGTTATCTCCAGTTACACAATAAACCTCCCTGGCGACTCCAGATATAACATAGAGCTCAGTGGGTACGACTGACGCTGTTTCTGTTCCATTTTAAGTTGCCTTTTGGGATTGGGATTGGGAATGGGATTCTGTATTCAGGAACGAACAACTTGAACTAATTCAAGGTTCGTGGTTCGTAGAGTATGGTAAGCGGTTCGTAGATAAGCTCTACGAACCTTGGAACTTATTAGAGAGTTTTTTTGTGTTTTGATCATTTCTCTACGTCAAATGGTTACAGAGATATTGAAAGTGCTAAACACAGTACTTTGTCCAATGTTATTCTTATGGAGAATAAGAACAATCTTATATCTCGCTTATTTATGAACGGATACTAATGAAACTTGGTATACGGCTTCATCTGGTTGTGGTCAATTGTTATTAGCACACAAAAAGCAATTTTTAACGATTATTCCCGTAGCAGAAAACCTGCGTAATAAGCCCCATGTTTCTCTTATGGAGAATAAGTAAAATGTAATGTCTCCCTTAATTATAAACATAATTTAATAAAACTAGGTATGTGTGTACCTTGTTGAGTTATATTGATATTTACATAAAAAAACATTTGTTTGTGTTCCTTGTTGCAGCAAACCTGCGTACTTATCCCGCATGATATTCTTATGGAGAAAAATCACATATATATATATATATATATCGCTTATTTATGAACGTATATTGATGAAACTTCGTATGTGGTTTCAACTAGGTGATTTAAATTGATATTTGCATGAAAATCCATATTTTGTGTTCCTTGTTACAGCAAACCTACGTACTCATCCCCAATGTTATTCTTATGGAAAACAATTAAAATTGTACATATCTCTTATTTGTGAATATATGTTTATGGAATTTGCTATGTGGCTTTATGTGGTATTAAGGCATATATTGTACGTTGGAAATTCGCTGAGTACGCAGGATTGCTGTGACGGTGGTATTTTTATTTTGTTACAATCTATATTGTTAAAAGAATTTCTTGAATAGAAATAATTTTCGACCCCTAAAATTATTATTTTATACACATATTTGGTATCAATCGAAAGCTCTTACTCTCCAGATGTGACTTTTGGGGTTTCTATACGGTGAGCACTTTTTCGTCTCCGCCGAGATGAGGTTATCGTTTGTTACGATATCGAACAATTTCATCAACGGTTGCTTGTCCTTGTTATCGAATGAACTTATCGTGAGAACTATTCAAACTGAAGATTGACGTGGGATCCCATCTGACCGAATCCTATCTGACCGAAACTTATATAAGTTCAACTCTGTCGAAAACGGGATGTATGCCATCGGACCGATGGCACAATTCTACTTTCGGTCATTTGCGACAAACTAGAGAATCTTTCGATCGTTTGATACTCGTCCCACTTTCGGTCAATTGCGACGAACAACGTTTTTGATGAAGTCAAACAATTTATATTTTCGGTTGAATGGAATTATTAATGTTTTCGGTCGTTTAAGATAGTTAATAATTTAGTGAAATGGTCAGTTTACATCGGCAGAAGGTAGGGTGGGGGGCACAAACGAAAATATCGTACCGTCCCAGTTAAATTCTGGTAACCAAAAAACTATCGTACTAAAATTATCGTACTCAACCCTGAACCTTGCTGAACAATATTTTAACTTTCATTTAGACATATATTTCTTAAAACAAGGTTGAATTCCTTACATCCTAGTTTTGATCGTCCAGATCTGTTGTAGGCGTAATAATCATAACTAAAACCAAGGAAACAAAACCAGGGCGCAATTTGGATGGGCACGGAGCAATAGTGCAGTGCGAACGTGTCGTTGCTATGGAAACGTGAATGTGGAAGTGGAAGCGCGCGAATCGCGCAGCTACTGCTGCCTCTAGTGACTCTAGTGTTTCTTGTGCTGTTTACAGCGGCGAAGGTGCGAAGTATGAGTCATCCGCTCATCCCTCGCCCACCAAGAAATACCCTTGTTATCATCAGTGTACAATGCTGACAGTTAATGAAGAATAATAAAGACTAACACATGTTGTGAAGTGGGGATTGATTGGTTAACATATTTGTTGCCATGAAGACCGGAGGGTATACAGGGTCAAAATGGCTCCTTGTTGATTATATCAATCGTCTTAACCTTCACAAAACTGGTGTGGTTGTTTGTTTATTACTCTGATTGTTAAAAGTCAATTCTCTCTGCTATGAAACCATATTATTTGTAAGAACAGATATCCCAAATTATTATTCAGTTATTTAAGTTATCTTAGTGTTCTTAGTGTTTATGTTTCACACTTTTTGTAAACTATCTTTACTTTTATTAAAATACCCCCGTCGCAGCAAACCTGAGTACTCAGCGAATTTCCAATGCATATATATGTGACTCACTACTACATAGAGCTACTTACCAAGTTTCACCAAAATACATCCATAAATAAGTGATATATAGCATTTTATTTATTCTCCATAAGAATAACATTAGGGTTGAGGACGCAGGTTTGCTGCAACGAGGAAGATAAGTAATATTTTTTTTACAATTATGAATATAACTGAACCAGGTGAAGCTATATACCAAGTTTTATTAATGTAGGTTCATAATTAAGGGAGATATACAACTTTACTTATTCTCCATATGAATAACATGGGGGCTGAGTATGCAGGTTTGCTGCTACGGGGACTATCAACAAAAAACTTGTTTTTTGTGCTAATATCAATATATCACAACTAGTTGAAGCCACATACCAAGTTTCATCAATATACATTCAAAAATAATTGAGATATAGAATTTTATTTATTCTCCATAAGGATAACATTGGACATAACGTACTGTGTTTAGCACTTTGAATATCTCTGCAACGGTTGGACGTAGAACAACGATTAAAACACTAAAATGTTTGTTTTGTTGAGCTAAACACATTAATAAACAGAAATGTGAAGTTTTTAGTAAAACTATCTCAGAAAAATCTAAAAACCTTTTTCCCATAAGATTAACATGGGACACGTTTTTTTTGGATTTTCTCCGCAACCACTTAACCTAGGTTAATGATTCAAAGTACTAAATTATTTGTTTTTTTATGCTCTATAAAATTCTACGACCGAAATTGAGTGTTTTTAACATTTTGGGGTTAAATTTGCAAAAAACCGATTTTTGGAAAATTGTAAACCCCATAAAACCCTCTTCCCATTGTGCGATCGATCTGGCTTTTGAACTTAAAGTCATAAATGCTACTATCCACATTTGTGCCAAATTTCATCAAAATCGGGTGTTTCTTTCAAAAGTTATCGCGGTAACGGACACACACACACACACACACACACACACACACACATATATATATATATATATATATAAATTTGAACGAATAGTGTTTTTTTCATCTGGGGACCTCAAAACGAAAAGTTATCATGGTCTCGGGCTTAAGTCTTACCATGCCACCTACGGTAATAGCTTCTTCCCTATAGGGGAAATTCGCTAAAATCGCTACCATCCTTGCATATATGTCTTTTAGCAAATTTCCCCTATAGGGAAGAAGCTATTACCGTAGGTGGCATGGTAAGAGTTAAGCCCAAGATCATGGTAACTTTTTGTTTTGAGGTCCCCAGATGCCAAAAACACTATTCGTTTAAATTTATATATATTTATATATAATAAATTAATTTATATATATATGCATCTAAAAATATATATATGCATCTAAAATATTTTATGTGTCCATTAACACGATAACTTGAGAACAAAACGTCTGATTTTGATGACATTTGACTCAAATGTGTAAAGTGACATTCATTACTTTTAGTTCGAAAACCAGAAAAATCGGACTATGGGAATCGAAACATAAATTAATAAAACTTTGTATGCAACTTTTACCGGTTAAGTTGTATTGATAACTATTGGATGATGGTTTATGGGGGTTTAAAATTTTCCAAAAATCAGTTTTTTTCATTTGTCACTCTACAATAAAAAAAACTGAATTACGGTTTGGACCATTTTATAGAGCTTAAAACAAAATATGGTATTTTGAATTACTAACCTAGGTTAAGCGGTTGCCGAGAAAATCCAAAAAACGTGTTCATAAAATCTCCCATGTTAATCTTATGGGAAAAAGGTTTTTAGCTTCTCCTCAGTTCATTTTAATGTAAACCTCACATTTACTGTTACCAATCAGTTCAGCTCTACAAAAAAATCATTTTGGTGTTTAAACTGTGATTCTATGTCCAACCATTGCAGAGATATTCAAAGTGCTAAACACAGTACGTTGTCCAATGTTATCTTTATGGAGAATAATTAAAATATTATATCTCGATTATTTAAGAATCTATGTTGTTGAGACTTGGCATTTGGCTTCACCTAGTACTGGTCTATTGATATTTACACAAAAAAATAATTATTTGCCGTTTTTCCCCGCAGCAGCAAACCTGCATACTCAGTCTCCATTTTATTCTTATGGAGAATAAGGTATTCTTATGAGGTAAAATGTAATGTCTCCCTTAGTTATGAACATAAATTAATAAAACTCGGTATGCAACTTTGACTGGTTAACTTGTATTGATAATTGAATAAATACCCCCGTCGCAGCAAACCTGCGTACTCAGCGAATTTCCAATGCATATATATGTGACTCACTACTACATAGAGCTATTTACCAAGTTTCACAAAAATACATCCATAAATAAGTGATATATAGCATTTTATTTATTCTCCATAAGAATAACATTAGGGTTGAGGACGCAGGTTTGCTGCAACGAGGAAGATAAGTAATGTGTTTTTTGAAATTATCAATACAACTGAACCAGGTGAAGCTACACACCAAGTTCTCTTAATGTAGGTTTATAATTAAGGGAGATATACAACTTTACTTATTCTCCATATGAATAACATGGGGGCCGAGTGTGCAGGTTTGCTGCTACGGGGACTATCAACAAAAAACTTGTTGTTTGTGCTAATATCAATATACCACAACTAGTTTAAGCCACATACCAAGTTTCATCAATATACATTCATAAATAATCGAGATATAGAATTTTATTTATTCTCCATAAGGATAACATTGGACAACGTACTGTGTTTAGCACTTTGAATATCTCTGCAATGGTTGGACGTAGAACAACGATTAAAACACCAAAATGTTTGTTTTGTTGAGCTAAACACATTAATAAACAGAAATGTGAAGTTTTTAGTAAAACTATCTGAGAAAAATCTAAAAACCTTTTTACCATAAGATTAACATGGGACACTTTTTTTGGATTTTTTCCAGAACCACTTAACCTAGGGTAATGATTCAAAATACTAAATTATTTGTTTTTTTAAGCTCTATAAAATGGCTATAACCAAAATTGAGTGGTTTTAACATTTTAGGGTCAAATTTGCAAAAAACCGATTTTTGGAAAATTGTAAACCCCCATAAAACCCCCTTCCCATAGTGCGATCGATCTGGTTTTCAAACTTAAAGTCATAAATGCTACTCTCCACATTTGTCCAAAACTAATCCAATACTCTCCAAATTTCATCAAAATCGGGTATTTCTTTCAAAAGTTATCGCGGTAACGGACACACATATATATATACATATATATATATATATATATATATATATATATATATATGTATATATATACAAATATATAAATTTGAACGAATGGTGTTTTTGGCATCTGGGGACCTCAAAACGAAAAGTTATCATGGTCTCGGGCTTAAGTCTTACCATGCCACCTACGGTAATAGCTTCTTCCCTATAGGGGAAATTCGCTAAAAAAATACTTATAAACTTGTCAAAACATGTATATACATAAAAATAATGAAATGCCTACATGTAACAAGTGCCTTTAAATGCTCATCATTAGGCAATAATTACAATTTTTGATTGGGTGCCATTTTGTACTGGCTTTAAACAAAAACCTTTGGATTTTGTTACTCTCCTTCTTTTATAAATACCATCAAAATGAGGTATCGCTCAGTGAGGCTTTATATTTGTTTAAGCCCACAATACAATATTCCCATTTTGAGGGCATGGTCAATGTTGTGACAGTGACCAAAAATTGCATTTTCTGAATTATAAATGTGTGCTGAGTTTTATTTTCCTATCACAAACCATTGAAAGGTTGACAGAGGTTATCCACACTTTTGCCCAACCCATATAGTAATACCCCCGTCGCAGCAAACCTGCGTACTCAGCGAATTTCCAATGCATAATATATGTCTTAATACCATATAAAGCCGCATACCAAGTTTCATAAAAATATATTCATATATAAGCGATATGTACAAGTTTAGTTATTCTCCATAAGAATAGCATTGGTGATGAGTAAGCAGGTTTGCTGCAACAAGGAACTAAAAAAATGGGGTTTTATGCAAATATCAATATAACTCAACAAGGTGAAGCCACATACCAAGTTTTATTAATTTATGTTTATAATTAAGGGAGTCATTACATTTTACTTATTCTCCATAAGAATAACATGGGGGCTGAGTACGCAGGTTCGCTGCTACGGGGATAATTAACAAAAAATCAATTTTTTGTGCAAATATCAATATACCAGTTCTACGTGACCCCACGTGCCAAGTTTCATCAATATACATTCATTAATAATGGAGATATCAAATTTTATTTATCCTCCATAAGGATAACATTGGACAACGTACTGTGTTTAGCACTTTGAATATCTCTGCAACGGTTGGACATAGAATCACAATTTAAACACCAAAATGATTGTTTTGTGGAGCTGAGTTGATTGGTAAAAGCAAATGTGAAGTTTACATTAAAATTAACTTAGGAAAAGCCAAAAACCTTTTTCCCATAAGATTAACATAGGAGATTTTATGAGCAGGTTTTTTTGGATTTTCTCCGCAACCACTTAACCTAGCTTAATAATTCAAAATACCATATTATTTGTTTTTTTAAGCTCTATAACATGGTCAAAACCAAAATTAAGTGTTTTAAAAATTTTAGGGTAAAAAATGCAAAAAACCGATTTTTGGAAAATTTAAAACCCCCATAAACCCCCCTTACCATGGCCCGATTTTTCTGGTTTTCGAACTTAAAGTCATAAATGTCACTTTACACATTTGAGCCAAATTTCATCGAAATCGGACGTTTTTTACTCAAGTTATCGCATTCACGGACACATATATAGATATATATATATATATATAGATATATATATATATAGATATATATATATATATATATATATATATAGATATATATATACATATATATAAATTTGAACGAATAGTGTTTTAGTCATCTGGGGACCTAAAAAAAAAAATTTGTCATGGTCTCGGGCTTAAATCTTACCATGAGACCTACGGTAATAGCTTCTTCCCTATAGGGGAAATTCGCTAATTCCCTATAGGGGAAATTCGCTAAAACACATATTTTGTGTTCCTTGTAGCAGCAAACCTGCATACTCAGCTTTCAATGTTATTCTTATGAAGAATAAATAAAATGCTATATATCACTTATTTATTCGTGTATTTTTATGAAACTTGGCAAGTGGCTTTGAGTGGTAGTGAGAAACATATACATGCATTGGAAATTCGCTGAGTACGCAGGTTTGCTGCTATGGTGGTATTCAATTATCAAGTCTTATCTTTGTACACCGATAACAAAATCTTTTTTTAGGGATTATAAAGGCTGTTATTGTTGTTTACAAAAAATTGTTGATTCAGTATCTCACATAACTATACTAACTTCATAAAAAACTACAATTACAGTGTATCGCTAGAATTTTGCACTGATGTTATATACATGCATTGGAAATTCGCTGAGTACGCAGGTTTGCTGCTATGGTGGTATTCAATTATCAAGTCTTATCTTTGTACACCGATAACAAAATCTTTTTTTAGGCTGTTATTGTTGTTTACAACAAATTTTTGATTCAGTATCTCACATAACTATACTAACTTCATAAAAAACTACAATTACAGTGTATCGCTAGAATTTCGCACTGATGTTAAATTGTCTGAGATCCAGGATTTGTCAAAGGAAAATAATTTTTTCCAGTGTAATGGATAAACCACAATTTTGCCGCAAGAGTAAATACCCCCGTCGCAGCAAACCTGCTTACTCAGCTAATTTCCAATGCTTTTTAGCGAATTTCCCCTATAGGGAAGAAGCTATTACCGTAGGTCTCATGGTAAGACTTAAGCCCGAGACCATGATAACTTTTTGTTTTGAGGTCCCCAGATGTCCAAAACACTATTCGTTCAAATTTATATATATGTATATATATATCTATATATATATATATATATATATATATATCTATATATATATATATCTATATATGTGTCCGTGAATGCGATAACTTGAGTAAAAAACGTCCGATTTCGATGAAATTTGGCTCAAATGTGTAAACTGACATTTATGACTTTAAGTTCGAAAACCAGAAAAATCGGACTATGGGAAGGGGGGTTTATGGGGGTTTTAAATTTTCAAAAAATCATTTTTTTGCATTTTTCACCCTAAAATTTTTAAAACACTTAATTTAGGTTTAGACCATGTTATAGAGCTTAAAAAAACAAATAATATGGTATTTTGAATTATTAACCTAGGTTAAGTGGTTGCGGAAAAAATCCAAAAAACATGCTCATAAAATCTCCCATGTTAATCTTATGGGAAAAAGGTTTTTGGCTTTTCCTCAGTTAATTTTACTTTAAACTTCACATTTTCTATTACCAATCACTTCAGCTCCACAAAAACAATCATTTTGGTGTTTAAATTGTGATTCTACGTCAAACCGTTGCAGAGATATTCAAAGTGCTAAACACAGTACGTTGTCCAATGTTATCCTTATGGAGAATAAATAAAATTTGATATCTTGATTATTTATGAATGTATATTGATGAAATTTGGTATGTGGCTTCATGTTGTACTGGTATATTGATAATTGCACAAAAAATAAATGTTTTGTTGATTGTCCCCGTAGCAGCTAACCTGCATACTCAGCCCTAATGTTATTCTTATGGAGAATAAGTAAAGTTTTATATCTCCCTTAATTATTAACATAAATTAATAAAACATGGTAAGTAGCTTCACCTGGTTCAGTTACATTGATAATTGCATAAAAACTCATTTCTTATCTTCCTCGTTGCAGCAAACCTGCGTACTCAGTCCTAATGTTATTCTTATGGGGAATAAATAAAATGTAATAAATCACTTATTTATGAATGTATTTTTGTCAAACTTGGTGAGTGGCTTTATGTACTAGTGAGAAACATATCAATGCATTGGAAATTCGCTGAGTACGCAGGTTTGCTGCGACGGGGGGTATTTTGATATATGTCTTAACAAAGCCACATACCAAGTTGCATACAAATATATTCAAATATAAGCGATTTTAATCATTCTCTATAAGAATAACACTGGTAATGAGTACGTAGGTTTGCTGAAACAAGGAACACAAACGATTGGTTATCATGCAAATATAAATAGAATTTAACTAGGTGAAGTCACATACCAAGTTTCATCAATATTCAATAATAAGTAAGCACTATATAACATTTTAATTATTCTCCATAAAAATAACATGGCAGCTGAGTAAGCAGGTTTGCTGCAACTAGGAACAAAAAAATGGGTTTTTATGCAAATATCAATATAACTCAACAAAAGGTGAAGCCACATACCAAGTTTTATTAATTTATGTTCATAATTAAGGTAGTCATTAAATTTTACTTATTCTCCATAAGAATTACATGGGGCTGAGTACGCAGGTTCGCTGCTACGGGAATAATAAACAAAAAATCAATTTTTTGTGCAAATATTAATATACCAGAACTACGTGAAGCCACATACCAAGTTTCATCAACATACATTCATAAATAATCGAGATATCAAATTTTATTTATTCTCCTTAAGGATAACATTGGACAACGTACTGTATTTCACTTTGAATATCTCTGGAACGGTTGGGCGTAGAATCACAATTTAAACACCAAAATGATTTTTTTGTTGAACTGAACAGATTGGTAAAAGCAAATGTGAAGTTTACATTAAAATAAACTGAGGGAAAGCAAAAAACCTTTTTGCCATAAGATTAACATGGGAGATTTTATGAGTAGGTTTTTTGGATTTTCTCCGCAACCACTTAACCTAGGTTAATAAATCAAAATACCATATTATTTGTTTTTTTAAAGTTCTATAACATGGTTAAAACCAAAATTAAGTTTTTTAAAATTTGTATGGTGAAAAATGCAAAATATAATATTTTTGGAAAATTTAAAACCCCCATTAACTTCCCTTCCCATGGTCCGATTTTTCTGGTTTTTGAACTTAAAGTCATGAATGTCATTTTACAAGTCCGACTTCTTCGAGTGTAAGCGAAGACTGAGTCTTCAGTAAAACGACCAAGTATCCGTTAAAATTTGAACGAAATTCGATTTGTTGGTGCAAAATCTTGACTCCTAGAACACTGCTGGTGTCAGGTTGCAATCACCCACCCACCGCCCGGCCAGGCGCGTGGCGCGAAATATGAGACCTTAATTGGTCACGTGAGCCTGAAGACGAAGTAGCTACCAGTAGAGTGATCCCGAGAACCTTTGGCTACCGTCGATCACACCTGCACCTATTTTACATCTCCCTCTATACTTTGTGAATACTCACAGTAACATTATTATTATGCCACAGAGTTATTGTTTATATTTTTTAATAACCATTAAGGAATAAAGGGTTTAACAGTGCATTATGAATTACTGTTAAAATCACTCATTTCGCCATTTCGCTAAATGTAAAGTAATGTTTTATTTACAGACAAGATAAGTTTACATTTCTGTGTTCAATGTTCAATGAACATGGTGACACGCGAGTCACCACCAATAAATTTGCTCTAATGAAAGAAAAATTTCCCAAGGTTTAGGTTTGCGACATTTTCATTCAATTTTTAGTAATTAGTGAATTTCCTTTGGAAAGTGAACTATTAGCATGACCCGCACGGTGAAACTTAAGCCCGGGACCACCATAGAAGTTCCTAACGTGACCCCCTGAAAACGTTTTGGGGGATTGTTCAAAATTATATATATATATAATAATCAAATTAAACATTTTTCAACTGAGTACCCTTAAGGAATTTCTTTATTTTTATTTTTAAGACTACATGTTTCGGGACATAAGCCCATCTTCATGGTCAACAAATACCTAACCTAGTTTTATATAGAAAACTAGGTTAGGTATTTGTTGACCATGAAGATGGGCTTATGTCCCGAAACATGTAGTCTTAAAAATAAAAATAAAGAAATTCCTTAAGGGTACTCAGTTGAAAAATGTTTAATTTGATTATTATTATATTAGTAGCCCTAGCAAATGAATGCAATATAAATATATATATATATATATGTGTGTGTATGCACTCTAGCGGTCGAATTTTTTGTGCGATTTACTTCAAATTTGGTAGGGACGTTCCTTTCTATAATCTGTTGGACAAGTTCGTTGGGCAAAACAACCGGAAAACTCTAAACCCATTTTTTGGGGATTAATCTTTCAAATTTCGAGTTTTTGGGCCCAAAAAGGGTCAGAAAAGCCCCAAGTGTAAAATTAATGCATGTAAAAAGATGGGAATTAGAGAGGCGAAAGTTTTAAGCCCTCTCTCGTCATTCTAACATAAATATTTACCGAGTTATTGAAGAAAATGTGTATCGGCTTAACACAGTACGTTGTCTTATGGGGGTTTTACACTAGAAAAGCCTGTTATTCCTTTGTTAGAGTACTTTTATTACCCCAAGCAACCTCACGCCTACTTTCAAGCCTGTCTGGACCTTCTCCTAACCTTATAGTGCGCAAAATTGTATTCCCAGCTTTGCAAGTAAATGAAACCAGGAGTATCAGAACAGCCAAAAAATCAATGTTGTCAGATTTCAATAAAAATTGGACAAATGTATGTTTTTACACTGATTTTGAGTTTTAAAAGTTTTTATTTGGAAATTCACTTCCCTCACGTCAGCGTGCTGCGTGCAAACTCGTTATTTGTTTCGTATTCTACCCTATTCGTAATAGTTAAAAATAAATTAATATAAAATGTTCTAGTTTCATTTCGTTTATAAGTTTTGGGATTTGTTCATTGTTAACTTGTACAATCATTACAGTTATCTTGTGGCATCAGCATTAGTAACAGGGGGGAGATTAATTCCAACATAGCACAAAACCTCAGACATCGTATTCGTATTCGTATACGATATGAATTTTAATATGGAATAAATTTGGAATCTGGGTAAAATTGGATGAAACTCTAGTAATCAATTGTATTTCAAGGGATTAGAAAACTAAGGACTATGAACCTATGTTATTACCATGAAATACGTACATATTTATTCAAACAGTTTAGCTAGTTATGCCTTTGTGTTTGGCTATCTTTAGATAGTTTGTGTCAAACCTACATGTAATGACAAAATGTAATTAGAGTTTTTAAGAAACATAGTTCGTCTTGAACTGACACCAAAACGGATGTGATTCAATACAGGAAGTCACAAAACTGCTTGGCGTGCTATGCAGAAACGGGATCTACATACACAAATAAGTCGATGATGTACTGTAACATTTTTTCCAATTTCGGCTTTGTTTATCAGTAATCCGCCGAAATTACAGGACTTAAAATATCAAAAATTCAGTTTTTTGGATTTTTCATAAAAAGACATAAATATAAAAAATATTACTATTCACCATTAAAAAGAGCTCAAAAAACTAAATAATTTAGTACTTTGAATTACTATTCTACGATTGCTTGTTTAGGAGAAAATTTAAATTTTCATTTTGCGGTAAACGCAGTACGTTGTCCAATGTTATTCTTATGGGGAATACAAAATTACTATTTCTCTCTTATTTACTGATCAATTTCATTCAACATTGATATGCTTGTCAAGTTAACATTGACCAACAGAGGAAATTCGAAATATGTTGCCCCATAATACCCCCGGGGGGGAATAGGGGGCATTTCCCTATTAAAACCACGAGTGTAGCAATGGATTCTGTAGTGCCTACAAAGCAGGGATTAGGGTGGATGTTTTTTTAAAACAACTTGTTTACAAGATTTTCTGTACATTCGACCGTGCTTTGTATTCTATATTTAGTAAATAAAAAGTAATTTATTTCACTAAAGTTGGGCTAAAAGGGAGAAAGTATGTGTCAGTTTCTTGATACCGTTTATTTAATAATAATTTAAAAATGGAGGTCATTTTAAAATGTCGAAGTCAAATTTCATGCAAACTGGCAAGTAAAACAAATGTTTGCAAAACATCACATTTAAAGCACTTCAAATTTAATATTTTGTATAACTAATATTTTAGCTAATCTTATCAAAAAAATTAAAGTTGATAACAATTTTCATAAAACTATCTCTAAGGGTTTTTAAATTATTAATTATTTTAAATGAAATAAAAAAGGCGGTTTACGGCTTAACTAAGCCGAAAACAAAAAATGTTTACTGTACATTTTCAACTTATTATTCCTTTTAGAATCCGGTTCTGCACGCTAAGCATTTATTGACACCCTGTATAACAATAAACTAACAAAGACATTTAATAAAGTTTTCCGTAAAAAAACACTTTTTAAATTTGTACACGTTGTAATGAATCTTTTATAAATGCATTGAGTTGGGGCTTTAGTACAATAACATCTTCTAATTTTGCACGGCAAATTCCCATTTCATTCCATGAAATTCTAAATTAAATTGTGAAATAACAATTGTTAAAGAGCAATTTTTAAGCCACACAATTTATTTAATTACTAATGAAGAATATTTCTTTAGTTTTTTAAGCCCGTCGTTTATTTTAAACACATCCATCGTCTTGGTAATCTGTTAACTGTAATGTTATCATTGCATTAAAGCTGGAGAGTTACTAGCACAGGCCAGGCAGGGGCGAGCAGGGGCGTGCGGGTGTAATTTAGTCCCTACATTGGTTTCCTGACTGTCGCTTACTAAGCGTTGTCAGCGCTACCAACATCACGCGATTTCAGTGCCCCGTCTTCTGAACTGTCGCGTCGGTTTTAATTATTAACATTTCATACCTTTACCTTTAGTTTAAAATAACATTACACAACTATATTTATATATAAAATGTATAATTGACCGTTGTTTTGCTCAGTAATTATAACTTATGTGTAATTTAAAGAACTAACATTGGTTATTCCAGAACCATATATCAATAATTAGCAATTAGTAATTCAGTTAGGCGTTGATATGTTTTTGCTAATACTATTTCAGTTCTAACATTGGTCAAAAAGTAATATAGGCTAAAAATAAGCCAGATATGAATTTTTGGCAATATAGTCTGCGAGCGTAAGACCCGATCCATTTCACGCAAAAACAGTTTTGTTGAAATTAAGTTTAAAACATTATTTTGAATAACAGAATTTGTACTAACTAACATAAAAAACACCTCACCTTCATTTCAATTAAAATGTTTAATATAATAGTTTTGATGAAGTAAATAAGTAAAGACTATGCAAAAAGTAACAAACTTAAACACATGTGTTAGATAAAATCTATCCCCACTAAAATACTACTACATTACGTTCTACACACTATTCAATTCGTAAAGATAATTTATGGGAAACCGGGTATAAGGAATAAACTTAACTAATAATTAAATCGAACTCACTCAAATTTCTTACTCATTATTTCCCATGGTTTATTTCCAGTATACCTTCAGACCCGGGCCTTATAGAAAAATGGGTCAATTTATACGAAAATAAAACACTTTTCCGTCAGATTCAAGTAGATTTTGTAGTCAGCACTTCAAACCAGATGAATTATATTGGTAGCCTTAGAATACGATTAAAAACAACGCAGTGACTACAGTTTTTTATTTTTCGCGGGAGGCATTCCGCATTTTATAAACAGTGAAATAAATTACTTTGGTGGCAACATATGTTGATCAAATACGATCACCTCCCATTATGATGATCAGCATATGTTACAACTTGTAAAAACGATTTGCTATTACTTTGAAACTATTATTACATGATTTAACCTGGACTCAATCCATGGAACAAAATACAGCATCAATGAACCTAAGGCAGAAATTAAATATTTAAATTTTATTTAATAACACTTAAGATGTCTAAAAACAACTTTATAATCTTATATTATAATAAAATATCATTTAAAATTGGGTTTCAAATTAATTTTGAATATTAACCTGTTCCCTGTGAATTTTACATGGTACCGTATATGTTGGTTCCTCTTGTGATTCAGTTTGTTTAATAAAAAACAGCGGCAATGAAACATATATCTATTTCTAAAATAAAAATAAAAATAGCTACCATAGACCACTTACTGCCTGTAAAATAATAAGTCATAGTTCAGCTTGTTAATACAATCAAATTCGTGTTGTATAGCAAAGTGTTGCGTCAGTTAGCTGGAATGAGTGTGGCAAAAATTTGTTTGAGCGCGGGAAACGTTGTTACCATATTTACAGAACAAATAAATCAACTTATGAAACAAATTTTGGGGTCAAAATTGTGGATAAAATAATTATCTACACCTTTTCCGCTGGAATTTTCTTTTCAACCCCAAAACAAAAAGGTGTAGGCTTTGTGACTTTTTCGTGTACCACTTTTAAAACGCTAACTAGTTTTCATTAATACGAATAAAATAAATTACCAAACTACAAGAAGTTTATACCGTTAGATCCCGTAGTTCATGCATATCAATAATATATAAACTTTATTGTAACTAAATGAATCTGGCGAGGCGTAAAAGCGTGTAAACGATAGGGCGCACAATGCTGAAATCAACTGAGCGGCCGTGAGTGCCATTGAAGGGGTGGGGGCAAAGACTGATTTGTAGACACAGCCCTAGCGTTCCAGGTGTATTAATAGAGTTTTATGGTCGGGATAGACCAAAATTCGGTCTGGCCGGGCTCAAGGTCACAACTCAAACTGAAGGACTCGTCGTAGCGCTCAGTACACCCTCTTTATGGGTTTTGGGCGACGCGTGCTCAGTTAAATGAGGTTTACAGTGCGAGGATTTAAAAAAATTTAAACTTGTCGGAATTGGTGTTACTGAATACATTCTTTATCTTTTGGTGCTAAATTAAAATTTATTTAAAATCAAGGCTTATTTTCAATATTACTATAAAAATATCAATGTTCACGTACTTAACCTAGATATTCATAAAAAAATTATTTACGACTCAATGGATCTTGGAGAGACTTACTTTTGAGTTATGTAATACTGTTAAAATATTGATTCTATATTATTTAATTTATATTTTCGGTAGAAAGGTTTATGAACAACTAAGTATTCTTCGTATTCTAGTTCCTTGATATGTTCCTCTGTTTTTATCGCCAAAAACATTTATAAAGGATTGGTTATATTAAAGATATGGACTATTAGTTTTGTTTTGATATAAAAACATACAATCCTTATATATTACGTGAAGACGTTTTTTGTAAACACAACTCCTCCCTTATTTCTTGACCAATTACAATGTTTGAAGTGTCAAAATATTCGTCTTAGTTCGTAGTTTTGCAATAAGGTTTTTAATTTTCGAGATTTATATTCTCAAGGGCACGGGCTGCCCTCAAAGTTCGTTTTAGCGAATTTCCCCTATAGGGAAGAAGCTATTACCGTAGGTCTCATGGTAAGATTTAAGCCCGAGACCATGACAAATTTTTTTTTAGGTCCCCAGATGACTAAAACACGATTCGTTCAAATTTATATATATGTATATATATATCTATATATATATATATATATATATATATATGTGTGTCCGTGAATGCGATAACTTGAGTAAAAAACGTCCGATTTCGATGAAATTTGGCTCAAATGTGTAAAGTGACATTCATGACTTTAAGTTCGAAAACCAGAAAAATCGGGCCATGGGAAGGGGGGTTTATGGGGGTTTTAAATTTTCCAAAAATCAGTTTTTTGCATTTTTTACCCTAAAATTTTTAAAACACTTAATTTTGGTTTAGACCATGTTATAGAGCTTAAAAAAACAAATAATATGGTATTTTAAATTATTAAGCTAGGTTAAGTGGTTGCGGAGAAAATCCAAAAAAACCTGCTCATAAAATCTTCTATGTTAATCTTATGGGAAAAAGGTTTTTGGCTTTTCCTAAGTTAATTTTGATGTAAACTTCACATTTGCTTTTACCAATCAATTCAGCTCCACAAAACAATCATTTTGGTGTTTAAATTGTGATTCTACGTCCAACCGTTGCAGAGATATTCAAAGTGCTAAACACAGTACGTTGTCCAATGTTATCCTTATGGAGAATAAATAAAATTTGATACCTCCATTATTAATGAATGTATATTGATGAAACTTGGCACGTGGGGTCACGTAGTACTGGTATATTGATATTTGCACAAAAAATTGATTTTTTGTTGATTATCCCCGTAGCAGCGAACCTGCGTACTCAGCCCCCATGTTATTCTTATGGAGAATAAGTAAAATGTAATGACTCCCTTAATTATGAACATAAATTAATACAACTTGCTATGTGGCTTCACCTTGTTGAGTTATATTGATATTTGCATAAAAACCCATTTTTTTAGTTCCTTGTTGCAGCAAACCTGCTTACTCATCTCCCATGTTATTCTTATGGAGAATAATTAAAATTGTATATATCGCTTATATATGAATATATTTTTATAAAACTTGGTATGCGGCTTTATATGGCATTAAGACATATATTATGCATTGGAAATTCGCTGAGTACGCAGGTTTGCTGCGACGGGGGTATTTTCTCTTAAGATTAACATAGGGGTTCATTTTATTTGTATTGCAGCTGTTAACACATTCTGGACAGTTTATTATCTATACCAAATGTTACAAATAAGGAAAGTATTTATCTAAATAAATAAAATAAGTTTTGTTTATATATAGCTTTGAGCGGTGAAATGTCTTATGCAGTGGGAGATAAACAAATTTTGTTTATCTGTTTATTTGTTTATGAACCAGGTTTGTCCCGCTTTTCACAAACAAAATGAACCTAATGAAATAACATATTTTGCTCATTTTCGTGTGGGTCAGGAAACTTTTAGGCTTCTGCAAATCATACGTACGTCATTAGGGTTATGCCATTGGTCCGTCACTGCTACAAAGAAGATCTATGGGTACCGGTGACTCAACCTTTCACTGTAGAATGCACCATATTTGTTCTTATGACCATTTAGTCAGCTAATTTACCTTTTACTACAGAATGGAGGAACACGAGCTTTACTAACTAAAAGTAAATTAGGGCAGGGGCCTATGGGATTTTTTTTAACGTATTCTTATTGTACATCTGCAGCATAAGGGGAACCACAATGCATAATTTCATATTCATAGACATAGTAGTTTTTTAGATCAAGCGATCAATATGTCAGTGAGTGCAGGAGTCTAACAAATGTAGATTTAGATTATATATCCACTCTGTACTCTTATGTTATTTATTACAAATCCTCACTCAGCGTTTTAAATTAGAATTGCAACAGCTGTTTATGGAATAATTATTCTTAAGTCATCATAAGAAAAACTTTGTCCATAAAAATAACATTGGATTTTCAAAACCCCGTGGGGCAAAGTCCTGAGGTGATTTCAAAATATTAAACTACCTTAAAACCTTCTAACGCACACATAGAACATATAGACAAAAGTTTCATTGAAATCAGTGAACCCTTTTCTCTGTGAAAAGCGAACAAAACATGACCAAAACCACACTAAATTACGTTTTTGAGCAGACGCCATTCTTTTTCCAAAAGGCGTATGCCAGTTTACAGTGGCCTAAAAACTTTCCACAAATGTATAGAACAAAGAAACAAAGTGTCGTCAAAGTCAGTGCACCCGTTTTCCCGTGAGAAGCGAACAAAAACCCGTCCTTAAGCGTTACCGACAGACAGACAAACAAACCGATAGACAGACAGACAGACGGACAGAAATTGAGATAAGACTTGTTTTGGCTTTCCTAGGGTGAAAACTATAAAAATATGCAAAAATTTAAGAATTCCAAACAATGGACAGACTAAACTATAATTTTATTAAGCCTATATAGAAATGAATAATCCTTAGACTGAGTTTACAGGTTAGCTGCAACAGGGACCACAAGAATGTGGTCATTATGCTAATATCAATCGGGAACAACCAGTGTGAACGGATTAGTGGTAACGGTGTGTATCATCAAATTATCGTACTTTTACAAACTATCGTATCCAGATACAATAATTTCGTAGACACTCCGACAATTCAGCGGAGTCTACGGCGTGCTCTTTCGGTCGATTGCGACACTATTCACTTTCGGTCGGTCGCTACACATTTGGTTTTCGGTCAAGTAAAACAACAGCTAGTTTCGATAAGTTTAACATTTATTACTTTCGGTCAGATAACACTAGTATTAAAACTTTTCGGTGGTTTAGGACTCTTGCAATATTCGAACATTTGGCACAGTTACAATTTCAATATTTTGTTAATTCGGTCGTTTGGGACACATTTGCTTTTCGATGTTTTCAAACAAAATAACGTTTCGGTGCGATTGGATTCGGTCATTTGGCATCTAACCAAGATTGAATATAAAACGAACATGCCCAAAATGAAAAGAAACGAAAAAACACAATAAGGAAAGCAAATACGCTCGGCTTGGAGGGAAATCATGAATATAAGTACTCGGCATTTTAAAATAACTGTTAATGAATGAGGACACGGAAAATAGTTTCTATAACAAAATTACTGTGTTGTTGACAAGCTACACAAGTGAAAGAGTCTAGTGAAGCAACACTTTTGGTGAGACGCGTAAGCCGCTTAAACAACTGCAATTTATGTAAAATGTTGCAAAACCTATATTTAAACAACTTTATTTAAGGCTATAATAGGCTGTACATGAACTAGATTTTCGGAATATATATGTGTCCGTTAACTCGATAACTTAAAAAATACATCCGATTTCTATTAAATTTGACACAAAGGTGTAAAGCAATATTCATGACTTTAATTTCGAAATCCAGAAAAAATCTGACCATAGGAAGGGGGCTTTTAATTATCCAAAAATCGGTTTTTCGGATATTTTACCCTACAATTTTTAAAACACTGAATTTTGGTTTCGACTATTTTATAGAGCTTAAATAAATAAATAATATAGTGGTTTTAATCATTAACCTAGGTTAAGTGGTTGCTGAGAAAATAAAAAAAATCATAAAATGTCCCATGTCAATCTTATGAGAAAAAGGTTTTTAGCTTTTACTCAGTTAATGTTGCTGAAAACCTCACATTTTTTACCAATCAGTTCAGCTCTACAAAAAAATTTATTGGTGTTCAAATTATTGTGATTCTACATCCTGCAGTTGCAGAGATATTCAAAGTGCTAAACACAGTACGTTAACCAATGTTATTGGGTTACAATTACATAATATGGAATTGGGGAACAATTACAATTTTATATCTCGATTATTTATGAATGTATAGTATACTGATGAAACTTAGGCATATGACGTCACCTAGTACTGGTTTATTGATATTTGCACAAACAATATTTTGTTGTTGATTGTCCCCATAGCAGCAAACCTGCATATTCAGCCCTAATGTTATTATTATGGAGAATACATAAAATGCTTCATACTTATTCACTTATTTAATTATCACTTATTTATAAATTATAAATGCATTTTTATGAAACTTGATAATTAGCTTTATGTGGTAGTGAGAAACATATACATGCATTGGAAATTTGCTGAGTAGGTAGGCAGGTTTTCTGCGACGGGGGTTATTTTTAGTTAGTTATCGAAAACTCTTAGCAAATTTCTTTTTGATATCGGTGTAAAGTGTAAAGCCATCAGTTCTTTAACTCGCTATACTAGACTGTCTGCAACCAACGGCAATAATACATCAATCGCAGGGGACAAAATATTCCTGTTTTCCCTCATCTGAAGCTTCCCGACTCCGATTACGTGGCCGAGCGTGGGTAGCGATTTGGTAATTTCTGATCTTGCGAGTTGACCCTTCCTAATCTTCACTAATGAGGGTGGTGGTTTAGCTATTTCAAATATACCCCAAAACGGGTGGTGGTTTAGCTACAGTCAGGGAAACAACCCTGGTGCTGTCAGCAGACAGACACGTGATAGGTGAGTGTTCTTAGGATTCGCACTGATAGTGTGCCCCCCAACCATTGTCAACCCCCTCTTCAACCATTTGTCAACCCCTATGTCATTGCCATCAACCTTTGTTTTCATCTTTGAAATTACATGGTTTCTTTTGTTTACAAATCTTTTGATTTTCGCATTAACGCAATATCGTGCAGAACGATGATTGGTTTAAGTATTCAAATGGTATTTTAAAGCTCAACCGCTGTTCTATGCTATAGATGCGGGCTGCTCTATTACTATATGATACGTCCACACAATAATGCAAAATGAAAACAATTTTTTTATTATTTGGATGAATAGAGTTTTAACTTTAAAATAAAAGATTGTTGATTCGTTTTAGCCCTCGTGGAGATTATTGTGCAATTGTATCGTTTTTGTCCAAACTGCCGTATAAACTACAAAATCGTACCACAATTAATTGTGAATACTGCTTTTTGTTGTAGCTGTGCGCTTATCACGAAGCGATTCTTACCGCGATATAATACGAAACGTAAAGTATGTTTTTAATATTTATTGTATCAATAGAAACGGTTTCCTTGGTTGTTACGTTCGTTTAAACAGTAAATTACTTGCTTTTTAAAATTCTTAAAAATAAAAAAATAATCGATTTTTAAATTAAACTTCTTTTACACTTAAAGGGGATTTCTAAGCAGGACTTAACCTACTTTAATTTAAGCCCAATTAAATTTTAAAATGTATATAAAATGATGTAATGTTGTCAGCCGAAGCCATAAAAATGTAATATAAATACTCTGAACACATTTACTATTACGTAGGAACAAGTTACTTTAAAAAATTAAATTCAGTTAAAAAAGGAATTAAATTTAATCGTGAAACATGGTTTACTTTTAAAATTATGATTTGACTTATTTCCTGTAACCCTTTATTTATAAATCAGGGTATGTTTATAAAACATACAGACAGAGCTTAAGCTTTTAATCTTATTATTGACAAGAATCCCACATACTAAAAACTATACTCGAACTAAAAACTGTTTTAAATAAAACGTCAGTCAACGTTAAACGTACCGGCATGCCAGAAGATTTTAAATGGATTTGTTTGAATAGGTAAATCGATAAATTAACATTGAGACAAAATATTTAGCATCATTTAATAGGAAACTAACCAGAGAAGTAGATAATGCGAAGAGTGCGTAAAAACTGCACTCAATATGACAAGTGCCAAGCAGGGCGAGGGAATTTTTCCCTACCGGCTGGGCGGCCGGCCAGCTGGCTGGAGCGCACAGATAGGCAACGTCGCTTGGCCGGTTTTGCCCGCAGCGCCTCGTATGATCTGGCAGGTTGAATTAACAATTACGTGTTAGCAAATTTTAGAATTAAGTGACACTTCTATACCTGGTTTATTTGTCTATGCTATAACCCAAAAAAGGAGGAGGGGTATTAATTTTGTCATGATCTAGATTCTTTTTACTTTCTCCCCCTTATACGTAGTACATGGAGAAAGTATTGTTTTCGTCAAAATTTTCAAATTTGAGTTGTTAGTGGAAATATTTGTTTTGGTGCTCCCTGAACCCAAAAAGTTATTTTTACATGAAGTCTGTGTGTCTGTCTGTCTGTCAGTCTGTATGGATGTGTACAGAACTAGAGCCCTAACCAATGGTCCGATTTTTATGAAATTTGGTAAGTAGGTACTAATCCACGATATCTCCAGGAGTTTTTTCATTTTTTGAATTTTTTATTTTTAAGGACAATTATCCCCAAAAACTGACAAAAAACATAAAAAATCAAGACTTTTCAAAAACGGCTCAAACGATTTTGAATAAACTTTAGTCGTTTGTGGAACTTTAGTTTTCCAACAAAATGACACCACCCGAATTTCTGTAAAAATTCGGGTCCAGAAATTACAAGACTTAAAATATAAAGAAATTAATTTTTTTGGATTTTTAATAAAAAAACATAAATGTAAAAAATATTACTATCCAACATTAAAAATAGCTTAAAAAACTAAATAATTAAGTATTTTGAATTACTATTCTACGATTACTGGTTGCGGAGAAAATTTAAATTTTCATTTTGCGGTAAACACAGTACGCTGTCCAATGTTATTCTTATGGGGAATAGAAACATTACTATTTATCTATTATTTATTGATCAATTTCGTTAAAACTTGATATGCTTGTCAAGTTAGCATTGATGATCAACAGAGGAAATTCGAAATATCTTTCCCCTTAATAACCCTGAAGGGGGGGATAGGAGGCATTTCCCCTCTTAAAACCACGTGTGTAGCGATGGATTTTGTAGTGCCTTCTAAACAGGGATTTGGGTAGATATTTTTGAAAACAACAAGATTTTCTGTACATTCGACCGTGCTTTGTATCCTATATTTAGTAAATAAAAAGTTATTTATTCATTAAAGTTGGGCTAAAAGGGAGAAAGTATGTGTCAGTTTCCTGATACCGTTTATTTCACTTGAAGATGGGATCAGATTCCAGATCCTAAAACAATATGTGAAACTTTGTTGTACTAATCAGAGTTTAAAAATGTCTGCAATAGTGTGTTAGTAAGTTTTACAATCACAAACAAATCTTTATATATAATTCTCTAAGCAAAACTTTTAAATCAAAATTGTGGAAGTTTGGCAAATCGCAGAATGATGGGAGACACGGCTCAAATTAAAGATCTCAATCCCAGGGACTCGGGGTAAATAGCAGTTTTTCTAGAAGGATACCAGCAAACGAGAATTAACGTAAAACATCCCCTATAAGAAAAGCATGGGAATTTAAAAACGTCTGCTTTGTTTACGTTAAAACATGTGATTACTTATCTACTTTGTTTATGAACTGGAGATGTGTTCCTTCTTAAAAAATCAGATAAGGCAAAGAATTGGTGGAAGGTTAGGGGCGATGGCCCCTTCAAGCCACTAGTATATTACAAAATGGTGCTTTTCAATTAAGGCCGTTTGTGTGATATCATTTGAATAAAAACAAATTGAATACTAAAAACAATATATTTCTCACATATGGAATTTGTATGGTGTCACAAAAAAGGAAAAATAGAAAGATGTATCAGTCACATTGGAGGATTGGTACGAATTTAAAATTTACAACTGTACATAAGAAGAATCTTTTTCTTAAATAATACAAATAATTTTGGTAACTTCTTTTCAAAGGTAGTGAGTGGGCAGCCTTTTCTCTGCTTCTCTTGCTCAAGTGGAACATTACTCTTTTAACAATCTCTTGACATTTTACCCGTTGAACAGCAGTATACTGTAATCGCCTGAGGTGCATAGTGCCGTGCTGACACGTTGCAATACCACGGTTGTCCCGTCAGGATCAGATGATCTTGTCGCTTCACCTCTTGAGATTTGTGCTGATAGTGCGTGTCTGCTCTGAAAAGACCTATGGCCCATTTCGTGGTTCTATTATTCTACCCTCAACGCTCCCTTTCACGGATTTATGGGCTATCGCCGGAGTCTTAAGACTCCTTTGGGTCCTGCCATTTTTGAGTGTTAAGAAGTGACCCAAGCTTTATTGAATATTGTTAGTTCAAAAGTGCTTCTGGTATGTTATTACGAGGCATAATTGTACCTGTTAATAAATAATACAGAGAAGGGGAACATAATTGAACTTTCCATGCAACATTTTCAGGCCTGCACTCTGGTTGGTAGAGAATCCAGATCTAGCCCTTATAGGCTGCTGTCATCACGCGGCGACATTGAGTGCGACCATTCTGCCAGCCCGGATATTGTAACGGTCACTTCGTACGTTATCCTTCTGTTATCTCTTCGCCATTCGGCAGACTCTGAGCTCTGAGAAACTAAATAATAAACTGAGGCTCGTGTCCCGCATATCGTAAACACTTAGCTCTCTCCATCGTGATGTGAAATGTGTAACAGAGGTTTCTTTTCAGTGGCGGATCCAGCCAGGGGGCGCGGGGGGCGCGCGCCCCCCCTTGGACTCAGAAAATGTTTAATTAGTGGGTAATAGTGTGACGCTGTCTGTCACTGTACTCTTTTTTTTAAATATTTGCAAAAACATTATTTGCACCAACACGTCTTACCTACTGGGCGATGCTCTACAACATGGAGCCTCCCCTATAACGGGTCACTACGAATAGTTTTAACAGTACAATCATCATGAAATGTGTAGGCCAAGATAGTGAGCCCCGGTAGTAGGACGGTAAGGAAGCAAGTCGCCATAGAATGATACGTCCTTTTTGTGTGTCAAGCAACTTACTGCATCCAAAATGTTATAAGATAAACAATTGCCGATCGATACATAAAATTAGAGAGTCACTGAGCTCCTAAAATCCGACAAACACAACTTATCTGTAAGGTAAAGGCACCGGCCAGGGCTGAGCATCACCTAGGGTAAAACACCACAGGACATGCATATTTTCTTAGTCCGCCTTAGAGAATACAGCGCAGCACCACCCTAGGGACTTGGGCCGACCATCCCTAAGTTAACGCACCCCCATCACCGGCCTACTGCCTTTGGCTGCCCGAGGGGAACACACCAAAGGACCGGCCTAGGGGCTTGGGCCGAGCATCCCTAAGGTAACGCGCCACAGCACCGACCTATTGCCCTTGGCTGCCCTAAGAGCACACACCGCAGCACCGGCCTAGGGCCGAGCATCCCTTAGGTAACGCACCACAGCACCGGCCTCTTGCCTTAGGCTGCCCTAGTGGCACACACCGCAGCACCGGCCCTGCAGTCTTCATCAATATTCTTCTTTTCTGAAATCTTTGCGTTCTACCTTAGCCATTTTGTGCGCATCGGTTTAGCCTTGAGTAGTGCGTGTAAGTAAATCATTTGGTATAAAATGTTTGTTTTTCAAGGTAGTAGCTGTATAAAATGTGTATATTTATGTACCTACTGTTTATTGTATAATGGAATTCGTAAATATTACACATTCCACTATGAAATAAGTGTTACAATGAGATGTTTTCTTTGTTAGCATCATGAGTGAATTGAATTTAGCGAGTAATAACATAGACTAACTACACAGTACTATAGTTAGTCTATGGTAATAACAACTGCCTCAAGTTCAGTGTTGCCACCAGGTAGATGAAATTTTACCCTAAACGTGTGATGAAATTACTCTATTTTTTTGTAAATTACCCTTCGAACAAAAGCTCAAAATACACTCGAGATCGGTTTTAAAACATGATTAAGGCAAAAAAGTAAGGTAACATGGCATTTCATACTCGTATTTGGCCCTATACCACACAAAAACGAAATATGTATTAATAAATTCAAATAAATATTCTTTTGTAACATTTTTATTCAGCGCTATACTTAATGTGCCGCGGTATCGCTGATAATAGAAACTTGCTGATACATGTTATTAACAGTTGTTGGGAGTACTTTATTGTTTTATAAACTTATTGAAGTTGTACAAATTTGTTAAGGTTTTTTTTCTTAATAATAATGCCGAGAGAATATGTTTGTCATCTTATTACAATTTGATTAGATCAATATTTTTCATTGCAATACGGCACATCACATAAATTTACACATGCCTTGTGTTTTTATGTGCGCTCACCTGGCTCACCGTGGGGATATCACAGGCATAAAATACAATTTAGTTCCTTCATACAAATTATGTGTCAAAATAGAGACAACCTTCAGTAAACATATTTTCTACAACAGCGCTGTAAATCTAACAACCTATATTTAACCAAATGTACCAGATATATTTTTACTGTTTAGTATATTATTATGTTGTGGCCATTTTTGGACACATAACATGATGTGCCTCAATTTTATCTGTTCGAAAATTAAACTTTGTGATTACATGCTTCTTTATGCTGTTTAAGAGATTATTGCGGACATTTTCCATCACTGATTCAGTGAATCCAATAACCAATAATGAATTTTAAACAAAGAATGCATCTTTAGTCGAATAGTGAATAGGATGGAGGATGTACATGCTATAGTTATATCTCTTTTATAATACTTTTAATTTACCCAGCACTTCATGTAAATGTTTGAATTCCTGGAAAACCCATTTTACATTGCCAAAACATCAACATTTAAATTATAAAGGGGCTCTAGATTTTACCCTAAAATTATCCTAAAAAATCCATTACCCTAAAACCAGTGCTTAATGTGCCGCGGTATCGCTGATAATAGAAACTTGCTGATACATGTTATTAACAGTTGTTGGGAGTACTTTATTGTTTTATAAACTTATTGAAGTTGTACAAATTTGTTAAGGTTTTTTTTCTTAATAATAATGCCGAGAGAATATGTTTGTCATCTTATTACAATTTGATTAGATCAATATTTTTCATTGCAATACGGCACATCACATAAATTTACACATGCCTTGTGTTTTTATGTGCGCTCACCTGGCTCACCGTGGGGATATCACAGGCATAAAATACAATTTAGTTCCTTCATACAAATTATGTGTCAAAATAGAGACAACCTTCAGTAAACATATTTTCTACAACAGCGCTGTAAATCTAACAACCTATATTTAACCAAATGTACCAGATATATTTTTACTGTTTAGTATATTATTATGTTGTGGCCATTTTTGGACACATAACATGATGTGCCTCAATTTTATCTGTTCGAAAATTAAACTTTGTGATTACATGCTTCTTTATGCTGTTTAAGAGATTATTGCGGACATTTTCCATCACTGATTCAGTGAATCCAATAACCAATAATGAATTTTAAACAAAGAATGCATCTTTAGTCGAATAGTGAATAGGATGGAGGATGTACATGCTATAGTTATATCTCTTTTATAATACTTTTAATTTACCCAGCACTTCATGTAAATGTTTGAATTCCTGGAAAACCCATTTTACATTGCCAAAACATCAACATTTAAATTATAAAGGGGCTCTAGATTTTACCCTAAAATTATCCTAAAAAATCCATTACCCTAAAACCAGTAAAACTATCCTAAAAAGGGCAATTCCCCTAAAAGTGGCAACACTGCTCCAGTTGCTGCAGGACGTTATCGTTTAGTGAGGAAAACAAAAATCTCAAGTGAATTCCCCCCCCTCAACAAATTCCTAGATCCGCCCCTGTTTCTTTTATCCTAAAATATATCGAAATATTTAACTGCACGTGAGGAATTGCATCAACAAATATAAATAGTTAACTAAGTAGCAGTAAAGGAAACTACCGGTTATACAGGTTACACAGATTAACGTTTTTGCCAACTTTATTAATTTGTATATTTCCTGATAGTGTTATGAAAAATTGACCCTTGTTACATTTGGTTGGCATTTCAATCATTTCAACTTTGGTTTAAATCGAAACAGACAAAATATGTAATTGTATTTTTGAAACTCATAATAGCGATGGATTTGAATTTATTTTTTGATTTATTTGGACTTTACCTATCGCTTCTAGTGTTTAAAACTACCCTACGTTTCGGGAGGTAAGGAAACTCCTCCGTTATCAAGTTAACCCTACTTACATCTAAACATCAAGTTCTTACACCTAACTAACCTACATTTTTTTGGATTTTCTCAATCTTTTTCTTTTACATTTTAATCTACACTAACACAAAAATAACAAATACATATACAAAAAATCAAATACAATACACTAACTCAACATTTATATACACAAACAAATAGGAAACTGACAATACATTACCTGTTCTGCATCGTTGCAAAAAAAAAATGTAGGTTAGTTAGGTGTAAGAACTTGATATTATTTAGATGTAAGTAGGGTTCACTTGATAACGGTAGGAGTTTCCTTACCTCCCGAAACGTAGTGTAGTTTTAAACACTAGAAGCGATAGGTAAAGTTCAAATAAATATAAAAAAATAAATATTTAATTATTGGTGCACCCGGGTAATAATTATCAGGGTATTATTTTAGCCCTGATTTAAACGTTCTTTTTAAAACGTTATTTTTTTCTCTCCAATAATTTAAACATAAATCATCCCACAAAATATGCATATTAAATGTAGCCTGTATAATCTTCTAGTTTGTGTCCATTCTCCATATCTTGTTGGCGGAAGGCCAGATTTAGTGTCTACTGACTAACTAAATAAATAGGTATCTGTCAAATTACAGCCCCGGTCCACTGGATATAGGGACAAGTCTCCGGTTTCAATAGGTTTAAGAAACAATTTTTAACATAAAAAAGGCTTGGATATATACTTAATTAAAAATCGAAAATAATAATAATAATAATAATAATAATATTTATTTGCCGAAAAACAATTATAAATTGTGTAGGCTTTTACAACAAAATATCTTAAGTCTAAAAAAATATTTCACCTTAAATTTTCTATTTTTTCATGTTATCTTATTTTTTAAATTTTTTGGTTCTTCTTTAAAAAATTCATCCAATGAAAATAAAGGATTGTTCATTAAAATTTCTTTTACTTTTCTTAATTCTGTTCTTCCAATTACTTCAATTTTGTGAATTTTTTAAATTTGATTTATGACTCTTCCCATCATGTATTGGGGTGAATTTTCATATGTAGTGGTTCTGTGGATTTGATGTTGAATGATAAATTGTTTTCTAGTGTGATAATTATGATTATGTTGTAATTCTTTTATTTCACTTCGTTCATTTACATATAATTTCAAAATTTCTATAATATAAAGTCCAAAAATTGTTATAATTTGAGTCTTTTCAAAGAGTTTCCGACTTGGCTCATCGTGTTTGGCATGCATAATAATTCTTATTGCTCGTTTTTGTAATTTAAAAATTTTCTTTTGGTTCTCCTTAGATGTGCCGAACCATACAGGGAGGCAGTATAGTAATATACTTTGAAAATAAGAGTAATAAACAATTTTTAGGTTTTCAAAATTGAAGCAATTTGCTAATACTCTCAGATTAAAGCAGACAGAGTTTAATTTGTTCATGATTTTATTTATTTGAGTATTCCAGTTTAAGTGGTTATCTAAAGTTATTCCTAATAAATTTATTTCAGAGACCTCAGAAATTTTTTCATTTTCTAATTTGATATTTAATAATTTGTCTTTAGATTTTTTAAACTGGAAGTGAAGAATATTCGTCTTGGATTTATTCAATAATAGACCATTTGCAATATACCAAGAATTTAACTCATTTAAAATCAATTTTAATGATAATATTAGAGATTGGGTTGATTTATTGGAAACCACCACAGATGTGTCATCTGCAAATTGAGTTGTAATTCCATTTCTAATATTTGAGGGAAGGTCTGCCACATAAATTATAAATATAAGTGGTCCCAGAACAGATCCTTGTGGAATGCCTATATTAATTTTTTTCCAGGATGAAACATCGTTATTTTTTCAGACTTACTTTCAACTCGTTGAAATCTATTTTGAAAATAAGATTCAATAAACTGATTGGCTAATCCTCGCATTCCATAATATTCCATTTTTTCTAGTAATATTTTATGATTCAAGCAATCAAAAGCTTTAGTTAAGTCACATTGTATGGAGGCAATATGGCATTTTTGTTCAATAAAATCATTTACAGTTTTCACATATCTTGAAATTGCATTTAAAGTTGATTTGTGTTCAAGAAAACCAAATTGTTCAGGATTTAAAATTTCATATTTACTAAGAAAAGTTGTAATTCTGGAAAAAATAATTTTTTCTAATATTTTTGAAAAAGATGGTAAGATTGAAATAGGACGAACGTTTTCTTTAGTAACAAATCCAGCCTTTTTAGGTATAGGCTTTACAATTGATAATTTCAAGTAGTCTGGAAATATTCCTTTGTTTATACATAGGTTAAATATGTATACAAGATGTGGTATTATAAATTCTGCAGTGTGTTTTACTAAATTAATTGGAATTTCATCCCAACCCTGAGACCATTTGTTTGGTAAAGATTTAATAATACTTTGTAGTTCTTTCTCACTAGTTGGTATTAAGTAGATTGTTTGTTTATTTATAGATTTATATTCCATCATATATTCACATGTTTTTTTCATATCTGGTTGTAGGTTCAATGATGATGTCCTCTAATATGAGCTATTGATGTTTTAGGATTATTTATTCATTGACATGAGTCTAATTGCCATGTGTATGGTTAAGGCTCCGGTCTACTCTACAGAAAAATCTGCGCCGCCGCCGCCGCATGAAAACATATTGTTAAGATAGGGAAAAGCAGCGTTGCAGAGGATCCTATTTGCGGCTATGATTATTATGTTATCAACGTACTATGAACGGGATTTGACAGAAGAAAGTTAAATATACTCATGCTGGTATTTAGAATTTAAAAATAATGTTTCTGTCTTAAGTTTTGTTGTATTTGAAAAAGCTCATTTTTGTACATTTACAGGGGATTGTAAATTCAGCTCAATTAAAAAAGTAACAAGGTACATTTGTAGATAATATCTTTCTTTTTAATATTACACTTTAACTTTAATTAAAGCGTTCATGTAGCAGCTGTAAAGAGGGATCCTGCAAACCCTTTCCAAGTGCTGCTGTGCGGAAGGGGTAGATCAGAGCCTTAAGATGCAACAAATGACCAGATGACCAGATCACCAGGTGACCAGATGACCAGGTGACCAGATCTGTAAACGGGACGAATGAAACCGGAGGGTGTGGGACGGTCCACCCCCGGAAAATGCTTGAAAATTAGGGGCAAAATAGTGGGTTTTGAGGAACTCTTTAGGAGTAGTGTTTTATTTGCTGTGTAGCTACCAATACTCACTGTTAAAATGTTACTTTTAATTTGTATTTGGATACAGGTACAGTAATTTATTTTCGGGTTAGGAAGGTAGAGAAAAAAAGGGTTTTAATCAAATAGTCCTGGATCTGACTAGAGTTCTGTGTGCATGTCGTGGGTAGACAATAATTTTTGCTTTTGCAATTCAATATAGGTGCCTTAGGAAGTGTTTTACACTCAGGTAAAGTCCGCAACTGGTACGTTTTCCGGCTATGATGTCATCAAGATGACGGCTAGGGTATTTTTTTAAATGCGCACATTCCATTTAACGGATCGGGATGATTTTTTTTGTTTGAAATATATTTTTACAGGCTATCTTTTTTGTATTCACACCATTGTTAAAAAATTAATATTTATTCAACAATATTCAAAGATGTAATTTGTTATTATTATTTCTTTAAATATTTTGCTAATAACTTCTTCACCGCTCATGTAATGAAAAAATTACTTCTTACAAATGTTGTAGATCGTTATACCCTTTCCAATGATACCAAATGATGTGTGTTTGTAACTAAGAGTAAAGCAAAAATATGAAATAAACCTTAAAAAAAACACTGAATATGGCATAACGCCCAAAGAGATTATTGTAACAATTTCTTCAGTTAATTCTACTAATGTAGAATTGATTATATTTATTGATGTATATGAAACACGTGTAAATTGAGTATCTATATATTTATGTAATATATAATTGAGTAAGGAATTTCTTTGTGCAACTAAATCTAGAGTTCCAGTGGGGTGATTTTTATAATTGATGCGTCATTTGAAATCTCGAGCGATGCAGATGGTCAAAAAATTATGAAAGTTTTCACAATTTATGGGGTAAAAAACGTAAAATGTTTCCCATAAGAAATACATGGGAAATTTTTAGAAATGCACTTTATCCGCCTCTGAGAAAACAAGATATCTTTAAACAACTAAATCTTGAGTTCTATTTTGTACTGATTTTAATGTTTGATGCGTCATTGTAAACCTCTGATCACGCCAATTTATATTATTCTGATACACTAACTAGGAGTACGCTCAAATATTCGCGTAATGGGATGACCAAACTCACAAATGGTAGATAAAAGTTACTGCTGTTACGTAAGTTCTAACCGAAATTTGATCACGAAGTATTAAATTGTCCTGGGGAAAGTAAGAAAATATCTGCCTTTCTTTTGGTTAATTTTAGCGAATTTCCCCTATAGGGAAGAACTTATTACCATAGGTGGCATGGTAAGACTTAAGCCCGAGACCACGATAACTTTTCGTTTTGAGGTCCCCAGATGCCAAAAACACTATTCGTTCAAATTTATATATATATATATATATGTGTCCGTTACCGCGATAAATTTTGAAAGAAACACCCGATTTTTATGAAATTTGGCACAAATGTGGAGAGTAGCATTTATGACTTAGTTCGAAAACCAGATCGATCGCACTATGCCAAGGGGGTTTTATGGGGGTTTACAATTTTCCAAAAATCGGGTTTTTGCAAATTTGTACCCAAAATGTTAAAAACACTCAATTTTGGTTATAGCCATTTTATAGAGCTTAAAAAAACAAATAATTCAGTATTTTGAATTATTAACCTAGGTTAAGTAGTTGCGGATAAAATCCAAAAAAAGTGTCCCATGTTAATCTTAAGGGAAAAAGGTTTTTAGATTTTTCTCAGATAGTTTTACTAAAAACTTCACATTTATGTTTATTAATATGTTTAGCTCAACAAAACAAACATTTTGGTGATTTAATCGTTATTCTACGTCTAACCGTTGCAAAGATATTCAAAGTGCTTAACACAGTACGTTGTCCAATGTTATCCTTAAGGAGAATAAATAAAATTCTATATCTCGATTATTTATGAATGTATATTGATGAAACTTGGTATGTGGCTTCAACTAGTTGTGGTATATTGATATCAGCACAAAAAACAAGTTTTTCGTTGATAGTCCCCGTAGCAGCAAACCTGCATACTCGGCCCCCATGTTATTCATAAGGAGAATAAGTTAAGTTGTATATATCCCTTATTAATTATGAACCTAAATTAAGAGAACTTGGTATGTATAGCTTCACCTGGTTCAGTTATATTGATATTTGAAAAAAAACACATTACTTATTTTCCTTGTTGCAGCAAACCTGAGTCATCAACCCTAATGTTATTTTATGGCGAATAAATAAAATGCTATATATCGCTTATTTATGAATGTATTTTTGTGAAACTTGGTAAGTAGCTCTATGTAGTAGTGAGTCATATATATATGCATTGGAAATTCGCTGAGTACGCAGGTTTGCTGCGACGGGGGTATTTTTAGGATATAGGATAAATTGTTCTTAATTATGACTAGTATTATAAACCAGTACTGGTACCTCTAGGAGACTGATCTTTGGACAGTATAGTTAGGTTTGCAATATTATAAACCTACCAGCACCTGGGAGACCAAGCTTTGGTCGGGGAAGGTCAGTAAGTTTTTTAGATGACATGGAGTAAATTTTTACCAAGTCCCCCTACTGACGAGCAGATTTACTTAGTTAATTTTCCTATTTACAGCATGTTTAATGTCGCTCCAGATTTTATAATGGATCATTGTCCCCTCAGTTATGTATCCATGATGTAAATACCAGACATAGGTGTGCTCCAACGCCAACCAAATTCGGTAACATTCTGCGTATTCCAAGAAGTTGACATTATTTGTACGACCGTCTCGCCGCAGTAATGCACCTGCCTTTTTTTTGGAACTTTTGGAACATGTTCCATGGAACTGTGACAAAGTGCTTCTCTCACGTTACAGTGAAAAAGAACGGAATGAAGTACTGAATATAGCTTCGTTGTAGGCGTTGTAACAGTTTATAAGCTCAACCTATATTATTTTAGTTAGCCACCGTAGCATAGTCCTGAGGGTAGTACCAAAGATTAAGAATACTAAGGAGTATGTTTAATCTATGGTAGTACTTACTCCTTAATCTATGGCCTTACTCAATGTTAGTATCCAAAACCTTAATTAATTGTATGACACCATATACAAACAGTGCAATTTGTGTTATTTAATACAATCTTAGTTAATGGGTGGATTTAAAATGGATAAATAAGTTATATCTATAGTATTCTCCTTACAGTATTACCCAGCAGAGTATAGGTTATACCATAGATTAAGCATTTGCTTAATCTATGGTTATACATATCGAATTAAAAGAGAGTGGAAAATGGAATGGATTCTCGACTACAGTCGAGGAACAGCAAGTAGGAACGGAACTCTTTGTAACGTAACGCTTCTACCAAACCTATTTTATGCTTTGTCACTGGAACGAACCGGATCGTGAAAGTAACCGGTTCAATGTCAAAAAAAGGCAGGAGCATTACTGCGGCGAGACGGTCGTTTATTACTTGGCACTCTTGGCAGTGGCTACGTACACCTCCGACGTGAGCCACTACTATTCACGTCCGTTCCAAATTATGCACCGTACGTTACTTTTCCTGTGATTTTTAAAACAAATTGAGAGCCAGAAAACCTCCTAACTTAACCTAACGTAGCCTAACCTATCCTAACCTAACGTAACATAACGTAACGTAACCTAACCCAAACTAACCTAAACGGTAGCGAAGTGAATTTACCCTTACATTGGACTTGTACGCAGTCACTTCGTTATTTGTTTTGATTTTGAACATGTGTTTTTTTTAACCATAAAGCTTTCCGTCCTGATATAAACATTGACAATACTGTTTCGGCAAAAGTGTTAAGTTATCGGCGGATTTACTTCTTCGTTTAATGATGATTTAAAGTTTTTGGAAGATTCCATTGAAGGACTTTACTGTTTACTGACTAATTTATTCTATGCAGTTATACAATAAACCTCCCTCTCCCTGGTTAAATTTACAGTTTCCAAACACGATGGGCTATGTTATAATATTGTTTATCAGATATATATTTACATTTAACAATTATTGTAAATTACTCTGTAATTAATTGTAACCTTTGTTTTTGTTTAAGTTATGAAATCAAATATGTTATGTTCTAGGCTTGTGAAATAGGACCTGTCGCTCATGATGTAAAATTATTTTCTAACCTCAAATTTAATTTCGATGTAAAACTTAGGCTTATATACAAAGTAATGCAAAGGCGAAAGAGGTTAAATTAATATTTAAAAGCTAATCATAAACCTCCTTTTTATTAATATCACACTTTAAACTAAAGCAAGGTTTGCAGCCTTCAGGAATTAACTCGTCAAAGCCCATGGTGAGATGCAAATAAATCATGATGGATGATGACATTGATAACTTTAATAATGCTGTATTTACATTTTTAAAACCAGTCTGTGATCGATTAATAATTGATGTAAATGAAAAATCAGTTAACGACTTTTCTCGCGTCCTGGAAACTTTGTCACCTAAGGCCATTCAAAGTTTTCAAAGCTACATTTGTTTCCCCATTGAAATTCAAATTCTTCGATCCTCAAGGTAAGTTAAGTAACATAATTAGATACCTACTTTAAAATGGATTTATATAATGCGGTACTGTGTGATCAAAGTACTTAGAATTTATAATTTTATTTTCTGAAAAATCCCAGAGTTTTAGGCCCTTTTATAATTTTATTTTTTGAAAAATCCCAGAGTTTTAGGCCCTTATACTTGTAGGATATGCCCTGTTTCCAATGGGGCAGTCTGGATATTTCAAGCCATTGAGGGCATCCCGTTGGTTTCTGATATGTCCAGTTTTGTTTTACAATTTGTTGTGTTTACAACTACCACCTGGTTATAATCCCAACTTAGTGATTTTCACTAAGCCGGTTCCAAACATGCGTCATTCGCCGAGCGCCGAGCAGCGACTCGCCGAATCAAGAGTAGTGTGGTTAGGTATTCGCCTACTTGGCAAGCAGTGAGCATTAGTGCTTGTCTTTTCCCGTACGGTGTCGATCCTTTGCACACATCAAAGCACACGAATATTCGTTTAAATGCGAACTTTAGGTCCATCCACACATTCGGCTGTCTGCTTGGGGCTTATTACTATTGTTTAGTCAGTGTCTGTACGGTAAATTAAATACACTACATACAATAATACTATGCTACAATAGACTACAATAAAATTTCCACCAGCTAAAATAATAAAAGCGGCATAAGCAACAGCAACGTCTTCGGCATCCATGTTTCCGATTATTCGCATTGAACAGGGTGCTCGAAAAAGCATGCATGTCTAGTTAATCGGAGAATACCAACACAAGAAGCTCACCACTCGGCAAATAATCGGTGCTTAGCGATTTAAGTGTTGGTTTTTAGTTTTGTTATTTTGTGACTTTTAAGCTTTATCGTGCCACGTTTAAAAGTGCATTTTCGTAATTTGTGATATTTTCTGTCAAGTATTTCATTGTTGGTGATTGTTGCTACAGGGTACTAGTGGATTACTCAAACGTACCTAATATTGTATCTGTCGAATTTCGATGTGCACCCACTAAGTTAGTACCCTATAAGATAAATATTTAAAAATACAATATAACCATTTGAATCCACAAAATAAAAATGTAGGAAAAATTTAAATGATTTACAATATAATGAGCTCCTAGTAGCCTATATACAGTAAAAATTAAAAATGTTTTTGCAAAGCACTTCTTAGGCCTATTTTCGGTTATTGTTTCCTTGCAGCATTAAAAGGGATCAGTAATTTATTGTAGGAAGTACCTTTGCCATGTAGGTATGGATTATATTTAGAAGCAACTCTAAACATGATACATTATACCTACCATCTATTTGTCTTTATTTTACTTGTTTTATCTTTCTGCTGGTTTGAACTGATTACTCAAAAACTTTGGCTCAGACAGCCAGAAGGAGTAATCAGCTGCGCATAATTGCCCGAACTCATTATGAAAGGATGAATATCTACGTAAGATTTATAAGGAAGAGAGAAATACATTTCTCACAGTTAAACCTAAAAGTATTTAAAAAAAATTACATTCAACCTTGACACTTCCTTTGTGTTGGGCCTATTTAAGTTTGTGACATAGGCTACTACGTATAATTATTAATAGCTTTTTAATGTTTAAATTCTGCTCAATGAATAAGCTAGTGTGTTACCTATATTGATTGTTAACTGTGTAATTAATTGTAATTCTCATATTTTCCAGCAATCAGAAAAAGCAGTTGATCATAGACTTATTGTGTAAGCTTATCATAAGCCGCTCTAATATAGACTCAGTTGCTGTTCTTCTCAGGCTTAGCTCTCTTCTCTTCCAGCAAGTAGTCGGTGCTGACCACAAAGGTAAGAACAACACTTTATAATATTTATAAAGAAGCAGACAAATCTTTACAAAATCAATTAAAAACAAAATTTGTCTTATATTTTAACGACTTGATTTTAGTTGTTTATAAAGTGGACGATCAATATGTACCTACGGTAATATATAAGAGTTCGGCAAATTGCAGGATGACGGGATGGAATTAAAGGTCTTGATACCAGGGCCTCTGGAAAAATAGCAGTATTTCTAAAAAGTTACCAGCAAACAAGCAAGAACTTAAAACATCTCCCATAAGAAAAGCATGGGGATTTTAAAACCTCTCCTTTAGAACATTAGAACATGCGATTGTGTCTACTTTATGTTTACAAACTGACTTGTGTTCCTACTTGTATTGTTTTATTTTCCTCAGCATGTAAAGCATTAAGAAATGAGACAAGACAAGAGTATTGAGCAAAGTTAGGGCACTGGGCACTTCAAGCCACTAGTATTTAAGAGTACCTTTCATAGAACTTATTTGATTTAAACAAATCTTAATCCAGAAATAAGTCTTAAAACTGTGCTTCTGGAATCAGAACAGAATTCATCACTATGTGATATACCGTAGTTGTAATTTTTTAGGGGTGGGCAAGTATTTGAGTTTTCGAGTACCTGTCGAGTATTTTATTTTCTAATACTCGAAGGCCGAGCGAGTATTAGAGACCACTCGAAAATTCTAGTTGAGTAGTTGAAAATGACATAGCTACTCCCGCCGTTTACCCAAGTTAGCGCCGCTAACCAATGTTTAACAAAATAAGTGACTGAAATAAAGAAAAATAAACCTAACATCTATTTTTAGATCATCATGTGAAAGGAGACAATGACAGGTGGGTTTTATTGAACTGTGCCTTAAGATAAGTAAGAGAGGGGCAGAAGGAGTGTTTGGGTCGAGGGCAAAAAATCACTTTCTTGTTAAAATGTTTGGTCGTGATAGACTAACCCAAAATCTATGGATGTATATTTGTAATACTTGTCTTTTGTTTTTATAGTATTTTTTTCATTTAAATCATTTTTCATTTACCGGTATAGTAAAATAAAATAAATAATAACATTAATAATTTAATAAAATGTTATGTTTATAATTAAAGTTTAATATGTACAAAACGTTGTTTTCAATTAAAAAAATTAAATTAGTTTTTTTTACTTTTTAAAGAACTACTTGACTCGACTCGATTAAAAAAAAACACTACTCGCCCACCCCTACATTTTTTTCACTATATTACACCTTTTATATAACTTACAGGAACGTCTTGGAAGTTGATGGGGGAAGTATTTATTATTTATAAGTGAAAAGGCAATAAATTTTCTCTGAAAATAGTAATATTATTTTGTTGATAAGTTAGTATTTTTGTTAAACTGAATTAACACGTTGACTGCTAGAAGCATATATTGCCGATCGTACAAGAAACCTAAAGTAACTTTTTTCCCAAATCATAATTCTAATAGGCCTACCGTTTAAAACTAAAATATAATGTTAAAAAATAATTAAAATTAAAAAATATTAATTTTTTTTAACATTTTAATTTTGAGCCGGAATACCGGCACCTAGCATGGCTGAAAGGTGTTCATGAAAGAAATTAATAAATTATGGCATAATCCGTGTAGGCCATACTTATTATACCTTATAAAAGTAAAATACAGTCAATTCCCGATTATCCGGGGTAATGACCGGTTGGAGGGTCACGGATAACCCAAAACCACGGTTAAAACAAACGGATTCAATAAATTGAATATTACAAATATAATAAAGGTTCATCGACATTTTTATACTACAATTTTGTGTTTTAATGTCATTTAAGATATATTTATGTAAATTAAATACTTTTGAATATCTTTAAATTGTGATAACATCTACAAACAATCAAGATAATAATAGTTAATACTACTAATGGTTGATAGCAGTAAATACTAACCAAAACGCCAAATGATATTTAATAGGTTAAAAATGTCTAAATACCGACCTTTCTAAACTACACCAAACAGTATGCTAATTAATTCCGCACCGGGGGAAAAACTCCATGAAGGTGAACAGAGGCGGGAAATGTGATTGTTTTGAGATGTTTCTATTTTTAGACGTCTGCGTCCGACCGTCCGCCGTCGCTCTGCCCAGCCAGGAGCAGTGGCTTGAGCAGTGCCAAGTTCATCGCTCCCCATCACGCGCCCACCGCTCATTATTGAGATGACAGTCTCTCAGATTATGTTGTGTTTACTAAATTGTTTGTATAATATTTATTCTAATAAACTAAGTAAATTAAATACGATTCTGGAGATAATTTAGCAAAATAAATGGTTATTATTACTCTATTTACGTTTAGAAGGGCATAAATAAAAATAATAAAAATAAACCTTTCGTGACCCCGGTTAAACCGCAGCTCGATTAACCGCTCCCAGATAATCGGGAGTTGACTGTAATAATGATAAAAAACATTTCAAATGCTAAATTATCTGCTTCTTGTACGTTAACATTTTGAGCTGGAATTCTGGCGCTTAGCATGGCTGAAAGGTTTCTATGAAAGTAATCAGTACTTTATGTTAGGCTATATAAAGCAGTAAATAAAGTAATAACAAGCGAGAGAGAGAGAGTACAACGACTGCAAGGCATGTGTCAAGGCAGTAGCTGACTGACCCACTAACCTTGACAGAGACTGAAAGTGCGGGAAATGTGACGCTCAGGTCCACTCATGTGCAGGGGAGGGGGGGACAAGAAACTGACAACTCACGAGGTTAGGTACACAGTGAATACACAGTGTTGCAACCACGTGCCCGCTTTTGTTCTAAAGCTGGCCAACAGCTGACTCAATATATATGGGCCGGTATGAGTGCCGAAATTCAGGCGCACAGCACTTTCAAGACGGCCGAGCACGCCGGAAATCCGGCACATTGTAGTGAATGTGTTAAATACCCCCGTTGCAGCAAACCTGCATACTCAGCGAATTTCAATACTTCACTAAGTCAAAGCCACTTAACAACTTTCATCAAAGCATATTCATTAATAAGCGAGATATAAAATTTTACTTATTCTCCATAAGATTAACATTGGACAATGTACCGTGTTTAGCATTTTCAATGTCTCGGTAACCAATTGACGGAGAGCAATGATCAAAATACCAAATTGTTTGTCTTTTAAACCAAATTTAATACTGTAAACCAAAGTTTGGTTTTAAAAATAATTACATGGAAAAAGTTCAAAAACCCATTTTTGGGGTACAAAATCCCCCCAAAACCCCCCTTATATTGGTTCGATCTATCTGGTTTTCGAACTCATGAAAATAGATGCTGCCTTTCACGTTTATACAAAATTTCATCAAGATCGGACCATTTTTACGAAAGTTAACGTGCCTACGGACAATTCAATTCAGATTTCTTTATTCATAATGATACTCTTGTATACATAGAATAGTGTCAACAATAAGTAGAACTATACACAATAAGTACTACAAAATACAAGTACCGTATTAAATATGAGTACTATACAAAATAAACAGAGGCATGATTCATATATAAAATAAAAATACATCAAAATAGTGTCACTTACAATTAAAACATCATAATCCCGAACCAATTAAAATTTTTACCCGTTAAAAATTCATCCAAGTCATATACAGCTAAATCAATCAAATAATCCTTTAATTTTCTTTTAAACTTTGGATGACTAATTTCATTTTTTATACAATCTGGTATTTTTCTTAAAAACTTTTTGCCTGCAAAAGACACTTTATTTTTGAAAATTTCTAATTTATGATGGGGAATGGGTTCAATTTTTTTTCTAGTATTGTATTGATGCACTGGGATAAATTCATTATTCTGATTATTCCTGACATGCATGATTGTATCAAAGATATATAGTCCATGAACGGTCATGATTTTTAGTTGTTTAAAATATTCCTGGGCTGAATCTTGAGTTTTTAGTTGTAAAATAATTCTAATTGCTTTTTTTTAATTTTTAACATACTATTCAAATTTTCTTTTGTTGTGGAGCCATATACACATATTCCATACGCAATATGACTGTGAATAAGAGCAAAATATATACTACGCAAAACATCTATGTTGCACAGTTTGGACATTGTTCTGATTGCAAATAAACCAGAATTTGCTTTGTTTAAAACATACTTCACATGCCCATCCCATGACAGGCTATTATCAATTATTAGCCCTAGAAACTTTGTTTGATCAATTAACTCTACATGTTTGTTTTTAATCATTAATTTTGGGGAGATGCAATGTTTACTTTGTTTTGTTTTGAAACAAATACCTTTAGTTTTACTTGGATTTAGACGTAAATTAAGCTTTTCAAAAAACTGATCTATACTATCAAGTTCTATATTTGAAAATAGTTCGATATCCCCTTGTGATTTGCCCGAAACTTTAAGTTTGAGTCATCAGCATACAGACATAGACTGGAAGTTAGAAAAAAATTCAAAGACTGCCCTATATTATTTACATACCATAAAAAGAGAAGAGGCCCTAAATTTGATCCTTGGGGGACACCGGTGCTGATTCTATTTAAATTGGATTTGAACTTGACAATTTGATAATTTTTGATGACATGGGTTATTTCAACATATTGCTTGCTGCCTGTTTGATAAGTAAGATTTGAACCATTCCAATGCAATATCTGTTACTCCCAACTCCTCTAGCTTTGAAAGTAGTAAAGTGTGGGAAACGCTATCAAACGCCTTTGAAAGGTCCATGAAAACACCTACAACCTTTTCTCCCTTATCCATTGAGTTTATAATTGATTCAATAAAACTGACCGCTGCTGTAGATTTATTTTTTCTAAATCCATGCTGAAAGTTAACTAATTTATTATTATTTTCTAAAAATAATGCCAGTCTGTCGTATGCTAATTTCTCAAATATTTTAGCTACAACTGGTAGTAACGACACACACACACACACACACACACACACACACACACACACACACACACACACACACACACACACACATTCACATTTATATATATATAAATATATATGAATCTAAACGAATGGTGTTTTTGTCATTTGGGGGCCTCAAAACGAAAAGTTATTATGGTACCGGGCCTAGGTTTTACCATGCCACCTACGGTAATAGCTTCTTCCCTATAGGGGAAATTCGCTAAAAACAAGCTATACACAAAAAACATAGAGAAAACTAACTATTAGATTAACTATTTTGCTGTAAATTCCAATACATTGTTAAACATTGTCAGCAAATAAATATTTTTATTAAATAATAAACAGAGATAGCTTTCTTATGAGTGTTTGTTGTGCATAAGAGCTTGACACCATGGAAGTAGTAAGGTTACATTGGACTACCTGCCCAAAACTTTATTCTGCCGTATTGCGCCATACTGGACACCTATACCCCATACACGACATGAGAATATACCTCTTTTTCTCACTTCTCTGTGGGATCTTTAATTAAAGAGACCTGCAAAACCTAGAAACCTTGATAAAGCATGGATTTTCCCTCAAAATGTCTAGTGGGTTCCATGTGCCACTCAACATCTGTATTTCTTTTTCTTGTTTCTAGTAGCCGAAGTGTCGGAAGAGTTGAAGCTGAGCGTTGTGTTATGCATAACCCAGCTGTGGAAGACTACCACGAGTCATGTCTTGTACAAAGTTTTCTGTAAAGAGACCTTCCCTCGCCTCAGCCCTCTAGTCTACATGTTGGTACAGCTGGCAAAAAACGAGAAACTATTCAAGCTCAGGTAAGAGCAGATTTATTTATAAAAAGAAGCCGCCATGAAAGTCTTGTACAATTTCTTGTTATCTTTTCAGGTTTAGCTTTTCACTTTTTGTGGAAAAAGTCTGTGGTTTTGAAGTAGGCCTACCCTTTTTTGTTTTCAAATAGTGTGACCTGTTTCTTCGCAAATTGATCTTAATTGTTTTTTGTACCTTATATTTCTTTCTTTTAGCGAATTTACCCTATAGGGAAGAAGCTATTACCGTAGGTGGCATGGTAAGACTTAAGCCCGAGACCATGATAATTTTTCGTTTTGAGGTCCCCAGATGCCAAAAACACTATTCGTTCAAATTGATATATATGTAAAAAAGAAAACGTCAAAAATATTCATTAAACAAGTTGAATAATGTCTGGACTGTGTTATAATGTTGTTGTTATGATATATGTGTTATTCATATGGATAATTAAAGTTTTGTATCTCCCTTAGTTATGAACCTAAATTAATAAAACTTGGTTTAATGGTACGTATATATATACATTCAAGAAATTAACACCATTTTGTTGCAATATTTCGAGGTATTCTCTTTATCAAGCACAAAAAATGAATGACCTATATATTATAAAAAATAAAAAAAGAATATATATATATATATATATATATATATATATGTGTGTGTGTGTGTGTGTCCGTTACCTCGATAACTTTTGAAAGACACATCCGATTTTGATGAAATTTGGCACAAATGTGGAGAGTAGCATTTATGACTATAAGTTCGAAAACCAGATCGATCGGACCATGGGAGGGGGGTTTTATGGGGGTTTTAAACTGTCCAAAAATCAGTTTTTGACTTTTTTACCCTTAAATAAAAAAACTCTCAATTTTGGTTAAAGCCATTTTATAGAGCTTAAAAAACAAATATTTTAGTATTTTGAAACCTCAACCTAGGTTAAGTGGTTGGGGAGAAAAGTCAAAAAACGTGTCCATAAAATTTCTCATGTTAATCTTATGGGAAAATGGTTTTTAGATTTTCCTCAGATAATTTTACTGCAAACTTCATATTTATTTGTAACAATAACTTTAGCTCTACAAAACATTTTGGTGTTTCAATTGTTGTTCTTCGTGCAACCGTTGCAGAGATATTCAAAATGCTAAACTCAGTGCGTAGGTCCATTGTTATCCTTATGGAGAACAAATCAAATTTGATATCTCGATTATTTATGAATATATATTGATGAAACTTTGTATGTGGCTTCAACTAGTTGTATATTGATTGTTGTACCAAAAAATTTTTGTTGATTTTCCTCGTAGTATCAAACCTGCAAACTCGGCCTCCATGTTATTCATATGGAGAATAAGTAAAGTTTTATATCTCCCTTCATTGTGAATCTAAATTAATAAAACTTGGTATGTAGCTTCACTTGGTTGAGTTATATTGATAATTGTATAAGAACACAAATGTTGTGTTCCTTGTTGCAGCAGACCTGCGTACTCAGCTTTCAATGTTATTCTTAAGGAGAATAAAATAAAATTATATATATCACTTAACACTTATTTATGAATGTATTTTTGTGAAACTTGGTAAGTGGCTCTATGTAGTAATGAGACATATATGCACTGGAAATTCGCAGAGTACGCAGGTTTGCTGCGACGGGGGTAGTTTAACTTGTATTTGTAATTCTCATCAGTATTTGCAAATTTTCTGACTTCTAAAAAAACGTATTAGAAGAGACTCCAGCCCCTCACATCTACAGTATTACATGTCATCAATTCATTATTTAGTGATAATTTTCCCATTATGTGCTATTTTATATTTAATTTCCCTTATCAATGTGTTAATTAATTTCCTATAAATGTGTTAATTGTATTAATTGCCCTATGTTCATGCCCAATAATAATCATCCTTATCACCACTCCTCAGAAAATCATTCCCCTCTATGTATTTAATGTCTATTTACCTGTGCAGTTGTAAAATAATATGTATTTCATTAGTTAATCACCAATAATTATTCACAGCCTATCCACATCTAATAGCCTACTCACTTAATTTAATATGTTTGCTAGTAATAATATTTTAGATATAATTTATGTGAGAGGATTGCAATAGAATTAAAATTTAATATAGGTAATATACTTTTCAAAAATAGTCCTTAAGGAATCTAAATTACAGTGACCAATGTTAACATATGTGTATACCATGTGCTTTCAACAATGGACCATGCTTCCAGACCTCATCTCTGCTAGATCTTCCTTCTTGTTCCAGATGCCATAGTGTTAAGACCTAAAATTTTTTGCAGGACATTGTTCCTATTAAATTCACCCAGTATGGCCTAAGTTTTGAATCGCTTAGTGTCCATTAGTTAGGGACTTATTGCTCATGATAATACCACTTTAACTTCACTCCCTTTCTTTTGTTTTATCCCCAAAATTGGTATTGAGCGAAGAACTTTGTAAGCTGATTGGTAAACCATTTCCATTGTGTATTCTATTAGGGACTTTGAAAGAATACAGGCATTTTATAGAACAAGCATAATGTTCTGAGATTTTAACTAACATCAAGAGTATATTACAATATTGAACTATCTTTTCTAAATTTAATTTGAGTATTTTATCATCAGTAAATTCAGTGAAAACCATTGGACTTTCCTTTTGGACAACATCAAAATTTGTCATTGTTGCAATTTGTCAACAACATAATTGGACTAAATATTCTTTCACACATAATTCAACGTTATCCAAGTCAGCACGATACTTCCCCCCTGAGAAAAAGAGCCCTCATTTATTCAAGAACCCCATTTATAACAGAAATATGAACATTTTAGTATTAAGCCTATATGTATTGTTGTCACCCATTTTATAGCCTAGGCCACTCACTGTAACTTTCCCCTGAATTGTAAACTATTTGTAAATCCCCTTTGATTAGTAACTTTTGAAACACAATTATTGTCCTTAGATTAATACATATTATATTGTTTCCCTGTACATTGCATTTCATTTAACTAGGTAAAAGGCAAAAGGTATTCTAGAAAATTGTACCTACACCTACCTTCTGTTGGTATCCAAATTAACTACAGAACACAGTCTACTCACTACAATAAACAAAGAAAGACAATAGGTAGAGATATATTTATTTGTAAGTCAAGCAACAGTATTTGTGAGCTATATTTAAATAGCCTAGTAAATTTTGTAAGGAGTAACACTATTTATTGTGAAGACAAAGCTAGGTTCATCACATGGTAGCCATTGCCGTAGGCCAGATAGCGTCCCCTTTGTATCCACATTTCCCGATCATATCCGAGCAAATATTGAATAAAGAGTTAGTAAATTAGAATCATAAGTAACAAAAGAATATAAATATATTAAGTGTGTAACAAAACATCAAATCAGATCAACTTTACTTATGAATTGTACTCGGTAAAAGAATTGTGTCAACACTTATACTGTGCTATAATGTAGCTAAATGACATTATATTATTCACAAAGATAATATTACATGTTTAGAGAGTAAAACATATATTAATCAATAAAATAAAATAAACAGATTTTCAGCTGTTGGATCAGTTGTGGTGGACTTGAAAAATCTCATTAAAAGAGTTAAGAGGAAACTTTAAAAAGTAGTCTTTTAGTTTTTTGAATCTAATTACATTTGCTTCCTCTATAAATTTATGAGGGAGGTGATGGAGAAACTTTGGTATCTAAATGGGTAGTTTTCTTTTAAACAAATTCCAAATGGTGTTGGTCAACTTTACAATTTATATGTGTGTTGTGAATGGGGATGGTTTTGTAACAATGGATGAAAGAATTGTTTAACGAAATAAACACTCTAAAAAATAATCAAGCCATTAACGGTTAAAATTCCCAAATCAGCAAATTTTTTTACAGAGTCAGTGCTTTTACACTCCTGTGCTTCTTTGCCCTTCTTAGCTGATAGAGTATGTGCTGCCCAAAAATTTAATGTCACTTTGTTATGGGGGCGAAAAAATCTCTTTTCACTATTACAGTTGTGAACTGCTCCTATAGAACTCACGCATAGAGGATTTAAGTTTGATGACCTCTGAATAATGATTAATAATATTTATTAATTGATTCCAGCGAAATTCATAGCCACTGATGACTTTATCCATTTATACCACACAGTTATTGTATTTATTTTTATACCATAGAGTGGCAGCACTGGAGTGCCTGCAGGTTATGTGCCAGGTACATTCTGATGCCCACGCTGACGACGCAGAGTTGCGACAAAGAGTCAGGGATGTCGTCAAACTGATGTTTCCTGGCATAGTCTCCTGCTGCCTCGCCATTGCCTCGGAACCTGCCACTCTCAACCACACTGTCACATGTGTTAGTATATCTTGGTCTTATTTCTAGCGAATTTCCCCTATAGGGAAGAAGCTATTAACGTATGATAAGACCTAGGCCCGGGACCATGATAACTTTTTGATTTGAGATGCCAAGAACACCATTTGATCAAATTCATATATATGTATATATGTGTCCGTATACACAATAAAAAAGTCCAATCTTGATAAAATTTGGTATGAACGTGTAATGCAGCATCTATTTTCATGAGTTCGAAAACCGGACAGATCGCCCCATTATAAAGGTGGTTTTGTACCCTAATTTTTTTTACCTTTATACAGATAATTATTTTTAAATGCAAACTTAGTTTAGACTATTGAATCCCGCTTAAAAAACAATCAATTTGTTATTTTGATCATCGTTCTACGTCAATTGGTTACCGAGATATTGAAAGTGCTAAACACAGTATGTTGTCCAATGTTAATCTTATGGAGGATAAGTAAAATGTTATATCTCGCTTATTAATGAACATATATTAATGAGACTTGATATGTGGATTTATATGTTTGGGGTTTACTGATTTTTGCACACAAACCCGATTTGTTGTGGTTCCCATGGCAGAAAACCTGCGTACTCAGCAGCTATAATGTTATAGTGGATCTTGCTTGTTTATGAATATAAATTGGTAAAACTTGGTGTGCTGCTTCATCTGGTGGTGAGCCATTGGTTCTTTGTTTAAAATTCATTGTTGGTCATGGAGAGTTTATGTTATTTAAGAGATAACATGATGGGACATCATCATTAAGAGATGGGGACATCTTTCATCATTGATTAGTAAAAACAAGTTTCACAACCTGAAACAGAGAACATAAGGGATAGAAAGTTCCCGGCCGTGTCAGTATATTTGTTTGAGACTTATTTGTTTACCTGATGACTATCTCGGGTCCTACCATGGGTTAATATAATGTGTGAATTTTGAGGAGTGTTAAATGTTTCCCTGTTTACTGAGGGTTTATGTTCCCTATTTCTCAATTATTTGTTAAGAATAGGCAGCCATAATGGCCTTATTTCTGTCCTTATTTCATAAAAAATGATCCATTGGTATCTGTATTAAAACCCGATTTTTGTGGTCCTTGATGCAGCAAACCTGTATACTCAGTCCTAATGTTTTTCTTATGGAGAATAAATAAAATGTCATATCTCACTTATGTATGAATATCCTTTGATGAAATTTGGTAACTGGCTTCATGACGTAGTGAAGCACTATTTGAAATCAGCTGAGTATGCAGGTTTGCTGCAACGGGGGTATTTTACATTTGTGAAAGTTCAGAAATTATTCGGATGAATTTGACAATGTTCTGGTCTGGATAGCTAAAATCCCGAATGCCATAGGTCCTCCCGCTCAACAACATGCATTATGCATAGTAGGAAAGTACAACTGGAAATTGTATAAACTTTGTAGGTGTTACAATACGTTTAGCTTTTGCCCAATAAACAAAACTATTGCACTGAAATAGAAAATTGTTTTGTACACCAAATATTACCTTGGACATTTACGTAAATGTGCAATGAAATGATTACTGATAACAACATATGCCAGTGATAAATGTGGATTACTCAAGTACTAATTGTAATATACCTGTAACTTGACCCTTTAAGTGCCAAGGGCCCATTTTGTTGGTTTTTGAATCTGCCACCTAAAAAGACTATTAATTACAGGAGGGGTGTGCAATGCCGCGATTTTATTTCGATTTGATACAACGATGCGATTCAAAGAATTTTGATTTGAATCGATGCAATTCGATTCAGTGGAATGCGACATGTTTCAATGAATAAAACTCAGCTAATACTCCAATTTTTATGACCAACATGGATAACCTACCATCTTGGCTGAAGTCTTATTATAATTTTCTGATTTGATCAATAGTTAATTCTTCTTCCATCTTATCTTGATCTATCATTTCAAAAACTTTTGCAATAAAAACCCATATAACCTAAACTTAATTGTATTTACTTGTTTCAAAGGACTGACGAATACAAACGAGCGCCAAAGTTAAATAACGAATGATGATGTAGACAGTTTTGCTAGATTGTAAAATACCTACTATCGTACCATGCCAGTAAACTACCATATTTTTGACAAAATACTATTTTACCCACCCCAGGAATAGTTTTGTGAATGTATAACGTTATTCAAATAACTCACTATCACAATTTTAGGAATTAAAAACTACGAAGATACTAATTGACACTAATTTAAACTGGTATTTAACGGTAAACATCAATAGTGAATTTGTTACAATGTACGATATCACAGTCGACTTTGGTGCAAATATCGTACGTCTGGCAACACTGAATCGTACCAGGTAACATCACTGCGTAGTGAAGTGAGTAGTGACTAAATAAATCAAATATTGTAACGGGTATCTTAATTAATGCCTAAAAAAAAGAAAACAATTTAAAATAATAAATCATAATATAATTAATGCTCATGGAAAATTACCGTTAGAAAAAGTGGAATATCTTAAAACTATAAGTCCGATTTAAATGTAAATTACATAGGAGTAAACCATATGAAATTCTTTAACTTGTCTGTGAAAATCAGAAAAATCCATTAGTAAATAAAAAATTGATTTTTTAACAAATAAACAGTCAGAGGAAAATTACCCTTAGAAAAAGTGGAATATCATAAAAATTATAAGTCCGATTGAAATGAAAATGACATAGGAGTAAACCATATGAAATTCTCTAACTTATCTGTAAAAATCATACAATTCGATCAATAAATAAAAGAGTAGATTTTTAATGAACAAATATTGTGAAATAGTGGCCTTTCCCACTATCCCACCTGGGCTAAGCTCGGGGCCCAGGTACTTCCGTTTTAAGGGAACAGGAAGTTTGCTCAAAAATAATGGCGCGATCTCACGGACCAATCAGAGCGCTTGGCGGGAATCTGGTCGAGCGAGTACATAAATACTGCAGTCGAGAGGCTACGACATCCATTGCGTAGTAAGATGTAGGGGATATACTGGGAGTGGTGCTCCGTAGATCACATTTGTAGGGCAGTTTTGTTAAAGTCAGAGGGAAAGTCATTTTTTGTAATGACTCAGAGGGAAAGTTAGTGGTGATTAGTAGATAAAGTGAGGTGTCAGTGAAAAATAGTGACTAGGCCTTATAGGAGTTCCGTCAAAACTGATGAGTACATAGTCTAATAAGATACACCTACTATTTATTTTGAAAATACCTAAACAAATGGATTTTCACTAAATTAACAGGAACTAGGCATAGCCTAACCTAGGATGTTTCAGCCAAACAGATTTTTATATGAGTGAACTTTAACTAAAGCAATAGTAACTAGGCATAGCCTATCCTAGGTTGTAACTTGGTACATTTTACCTTCAGTAGGAGCAATTTAACCAGAACCATTTTTCAATTATAACTTAACCTAATTAAATTAAATTTACATCAGTGACAATGAAATTTTATTAACTGATCTACAGTATAACTAAATAACATTCAACCAGAACTATTCTTCAGTTGGGTACAACTAAACTCCCTAATTTTATCCCAGTGTCATTACTTCAGTTAACCTATAAGCTTTACAGGTACAAGATAAATTTTAAAATCTATCATATGTGACTTAGGGCTTATTGGTAGTAAAAAATCTATGGACTCAGAAGCTATGGTATATTTTAGTGATAAATGTAGTGACTATTGTGTTGGAAGTAAAAGGTGTACCTAGTGTAAAATTTTTAGGAGTCACTTTGGATGAAAGTTTAAATTGGAAGGAACACATATCAAATCTCAAACAAAAAATTTGCAATGCTGTAAGATTGTTTTATTTTATTCGAGGTATGTGTCGAGACAATTTATTGAGATCATTGTATCTTTTATTTGTTCATAACAGGTTAGAATATGGTATTGTGTGTTGGGGGGATAGATATGTCACAAATCTAAAATCGATAATTACAATTCAAAAACATTTCATTAGATTAATAACAAAAAGCAATCGTTTTGAAAGATCTTTTCCAATATTTTGTTCCTTGAAAATACTTCCTTTAAGGTATATATAATATGTATACAAGGTACTGAAGATTTTTTATGTGAGAAGTAGAAGTTGTAGGGAAACTGGTGGTTATAAGAAAAGACTGCAGAATTGTAGAAATGTGCTTGTACCAAAACCATCTAATACATATTTTACCACAACCTACAGTTTTTTAGCACCTAGGATTTATAATAAACTACCAAACTATATAAAACAATTAAATAATGTAAATATTATTATAATTAATAATTACCAGTAAACACTTGATATTGTAATTCATTGTAATTGTTTTGGGAAAACTAGCTGATTACCCGTGCTTTGCACAAAGAATTTAGGAATGAACAGCTGATAAAATTGTTGCTGCAACTACATCTGTTTCTGATCTATTAAACATATTGCTCATAAGAATAACATGGAAACTTTAAAGTCCAATGGACGAAGCACATTGAACTGAGAGAGTCAAAAGTTATTCCATGACTTCTATAGAGAATTCCTTTTGACACCTCAACCATCAAAATCGGTTCATAAATAAAAGAGTTTTGCTGTACACAAGAAATTCCTCAGGGAATTAGTATACAGTATTAGATAAAGTTTATTCTTATTCTTAATTTTGCCATTTAAAAAGTAAATGTAACAAGTAACTAATTATCAAATATATAAAATATTGTGCTTTCAACATTTTTTACCAACACATTTCTTAAGTTTAATCTGGTTTTTAAAAGCATTTTAAATTTGCTCTGAACCTATTTTGCGTTCTGATTTGTTCGTAACAATTATACAATGTCTCTGCTAAATTATACTGTAGAATGGATTTAACAAATAGAGCGTATTTGGTGCAGTATTCTTATGTCTTATTCTTATTAAAGTATACAAAATACAAAGACAAAGAAACTATAAATTAAAATTACAGCGTGTCATTATATTTTATAAGGTATTCAATAAAATATTTTATCCTATTAAATTAATTAATATAATTTTAAATTGTTGTTTACTTATCTGGAATTACAAGTTTTCTTAAAACAGCTAGAAAATGAATAATTAAATAAAACTTCAATCACTAAAAGATTTCCAACTTGACGTTTACTAAGTGTTCCCTTTCATACAAGTGATCACTTTAGAAGGAACCCTCCGTACCACAAGACAACTCTCATAAGACAACTCTTGGGTTTATTCACGTGCCTGTCTAGAGAAGACTAGACTTGGTTAGTCAACATTCTCGAGTCATCACTTGTTTTTATTCACCTCAATGTAGCTGTAAGATAATGACCCAAAGAAATAATGTTGGTCAGCTGACTGATTTATTGCTTTCAACCGGAACCCACCCCGGTAATTGGCGGGAGTAACTCTCCTGTGCCTTTTGTAGCGCAGGTAAACGGTGGGAGTACCTAACGCTTTTGATGCATCGCTATTTCAATTACTACAGCATCAAATCGAATCAAATAGAAGTTTCGATGCATCGCACACCCCTAAATTACAGTATAAGCAATTGTACTGTTGCGAGCTTTGTCTGCAGTCTGTGTCTGACATGTGGTGTAACCTGGCAGACACAAACTGATCAATTCGTACTATGTGCACGGCGTAATCCCTTACGGCACGATACCCATCTTGAGTGGCCTAAGGCACTGTCCCATCAGCCAGGTTGAACTACTTTATTGAGGATTTGAATCCCATCTCAGTCTGTGCTTTTTAGTGTAACTCATAGGTGGCCGACTTTCCTAGTTTACTATAAAACTCACAATCTAACCTATTCCACTTTGCAGGCCAACATCTCGCTGTGGAACGGGCTAGTGGTTTTGGTCATGGCGGACACAGACACAGATCCACAGTCTGCAGACTGGCTAACGAACACTGCGCAGAAACTGACGCCGGTGACGGAGGCAGTGCTGCGTGCGCAGACTCACGCGCACTGGCAGGTGCGGCGCAGTCTGGCTTCGGCTGTGCAGAACTTGCTTTCATCCTGCTCCAAGTGAGAGTTTTGCTCCTTAAACAAGTTTAAATATAAAATGAGATAAAATATTACTTTTTGTCACACTGTATCGAAAGTAGCTACTTTTCGGTATCAGCTGTGAATACTGAAAGTGATACTTCTACACTCTAGATCCAGAAAAACAGCTGGAGATTTTTCTTGCACTGTTACTAGTTGTGCATTCTGACTCCAGCAGTGCTAGAAGCCTGTTTCTCCTATCATTAGTAGCGATGAATTCAAAATCATTATTCTGTTTTTATTTTGAAATTTGACACTATTCTCATATGGGCCATTCCATGTCAAATCATCCAGCCAAATTACAATTTGACACCCAAGTTCTCAGATTTTTATGAAATTTTGTATACATTAAGTGTGTACAAAAATAAGAAAAAATGCAAAGTTTCACCAAATTCCATTAAGTAGTTTCAGAATTATAGTCGTTTAAAGTTTTAGAAAAATGTAATTTCCAATGGCAGTATGAGCGGGAAATCAGCTTGTATGTTTCCACGTTTTTCTAAATAAAATTTATATTTATGTAGCTAGAGGCTTCAAACTTTATGAATTTGTCATAAATTTAATGGAGAATCAGATTATACTATAAGTGTTGGCATTATAACTTTTCATCATTGTTTAAAAAATCGTATAACACAAAAATTATAGTTTTTTTCAAATTGTGACGTTTATGTAAAAAACAATCTTTGGCTAAAATCTCTCTCCAGATACCCTAATACAACCATATATCACTGAAAAGAGCATAACATTTCCTTTTAAATGGTGAAATAATATTTGTGGGTTTACGTGTTCTAAAAGTTTTATTACAATGTAAAGTTAATAAATAAATTTTTGAATAGCGGAAAAGGTATTTTCATTGACAAAGACAGAGTTTGTGGTAAGGATGTTAGAAAGTCAATAATATCTTATAAAATATAGGACTATGGAGCTAAAATCATATGTAATACAATTTGCATGGCATATTTTGTAATAACATAAGGCTTACTGTTGGATATAACACATTTACAACAAATAATTTTGTACAGTATGATGTAATTTTGAATTTAAATGTATACCCTTGTTAGCCTACGTATTACTGGAGAGCTGCATGTCAGTCTCAAAAGGTGAAATAATATTTGCAAGTTGTAGCATTACAAGAGTTTTAATACAATATAAAAATATGAAATGACATGGCTTAAGTGCTCCTTTTTTACCTCAATACTGAGGGTGTACTGATTTAGCTTACATTAAACAACCTCGTGAATTTATGATACCTACACAAAATATACAATATTTACATTTCATTTAGTTACCGCACTGGTTTACTTACTTCTTATCCAGATTTTCGTGGGAAAATTCTTCTGTTGTACAAAATGATAGTATATCTTCAAATTGTGTTAAAAGTTAAAAATTGTTAAATAGTTTTTAAAGGTCTTGGCTTGGTTCGAAAGTAACTTGAAATGTAAGTAAACACAATCACTGAAACTTAAAACTGATGACCGTCTATAGTGATATTTTAAAGTTGTCCCAGGCTGTGTTAATTTATTTTTGAGAGTCAGAATCAATCTTACAAGTTCAATCCCATTGTGACGTTACCACTGGAGGTTTTACTTTACAAAGGAGATGAGGTGGTGGTACGGGACAGTTTTCTTCTTTTTGAGGCCAATAAAAGTTTTCAGCTGTACCATGAGGATTGCATAAAGAGGATATTATAATCCCCTTCTTCCTCATTAATTTGCTGAACCATTCCAATCCACCAGTTGCTTTCATAAACCCAGGCAACAAAGGAACGGAGGTTAGGTTCAATCATTGGTCCTGATGGGTTAAACATGTTTTTTCTTAACACGTTGGCTGCTGTGGGCCCCGATCGGTTTTTTTTCTTAACATAGAAACTTATGCAAATTTCATGTTTAAACATGTTTGCAGCAGCGAAAGTGTTAAACAGATAACAGAGCCTGAGCTCACTCTTTTTGCTATGATTTCTTCTGACGATGCAGGCTGGAAAAAAATTAAAACTTCTTGTTCCAGTTATGCTTTGCCCAGATTCAAAACGACTACTTTGGGTTATTCTGATATTTTCAATATCTTCTTCACTCAAAAAGAAAAATTTTATTTTTGAAAACAGATTATGACTAAGTGTGAACATTTGCCAAGCATTTACAATCCGTTCACTTGCTTTTGAACTTTGGAGGTTTCTCTGTATTAGTTCTTTTGTCTTGCCCCCGATTCCGTCACATACAGTTTTTCCATGACTTGTTGCATGAAAAGACCTTCCATAACTTCCATGAAAATTTTCCATGACTTCCTTTAAGTTGAACATTTTTTCATGACAAATTCATCATGGTATTGAAATTTTTATACTGTGCACTGCACCCATCAGTAATGTATTCCACTCTGCCAACTGATGGAAATGTCAGCTTAATTAAATCAATCGTTTTTTCTTGGACAGAGAAGACAAATGGTACATCGTGTCTTAGGTCATCAGAAATGAAACACTATGATGTTTCTAGTACCACAATGATGTTTTAAGGTACCATCTCCATTTTTAGAATATATTACTGAACTGAACAACTTAAATGGCTCCAGTGGTATGACTGTACTTAATTTTGAAGAACAAAATTATAATTCTCAGCGAAATCCATTAAGACCAAAACTTCATCAAATCATTTCATATTTTTATATTGTATTAAAACTCTTGTAATGCTACAACTTGCAAATATTATTTCACCTTTTGAGACTGACATGCAGCTCTCCAGTAATACGTAGGCTAACAAGGGTATACATTTAAATTCAAAATTACATCATACTGTACAAAATTATTTGTTGTAAATGTGTTATATCCAACAGTAAGCCTTATGTTATTACAAAATATGCCATGCAAATTGTATTACATATGATTTTAGCTCCATAGTCCTATATTTTATAAGATATTATTGACTTTCTAACATCCTTACCACAAACTCTGTCTTTGTCAATGAAAATACCTTTTCCGCTATTCAAAAATTTATTTATTAACTTTACATTGTAATAAAACTTTTAGAACACGTAAACCCACAAATATTATTTCACCATTTAAAAGGAAATGTTATGCTCTTTTCAGTGATATATGGTTGTATTAGGGTATCTGGAGAGAGATTTTAGCCAAAGATTGTTTTTTACATAAACGTCACAATTTGAAAAAAACTATAATTTTTGTGTTATACGATTTTTTAAACAATGATGAAAAGTTATAATGCCAACACTTATAGTATAATCTGATTCTCCATTAAATTTATGACAAATTCATAAAGTTTGAAGCCTCTAGCTACATAAATATAAATTTTATTTAGAAAAACGTGGAAACATACAAGCTGATTTCCCGCTCATACTGCCATTGGAAATTACATTTTTCTAAAACTTTAAACGACTATAATTCTGAAACTACTTAATGGAATTTGGTGAAACTTTGCATTTTTTCTTATTTTTGTACACACTTAATATATATAAATTTTTATTAAAATCTGACACCATGGGTGTCAGCCCCTGGATGATTTGGCATGGAATGGCCCATATACAATATATACATAGTCCTATTGTGAATGTTGATTTGATTTAATTTCTTAAGTGGTAGAAGGTGGTAGTGGTGGGTGGTGGTAAAAGTGGTAGAATGTCGTGATTTTAAGCCAGTTTGTCATGGGTGACAAAACACTTCTTGACGCAGAGATGTCGAACACCTTGCCATACAAATCACTAGTCTGATGATGAATTTCAGCCACTTTCACACTGTTAAAACTTACACTTAAAATTAATTACAGTGCGTACCTCGAAAGGTGGGATTCTCAATCGTAAACACCATTTTGGATTTAAACTAACGTAAACATAGTTGATTTTTGCCATTAGATGTGTACACAGTGCAGGATGCTGGAATGCCAACCGCAGCACTGCACCGACGGAATTTAAAAACGGTACTTTAAAAACACGCCTCGTTTTCCCCTGCAGGAGCCTGTCGGGCAGTGTGGGCTCGCTGGTATGCTGCCTGGTAGTGCTGGGGGAGGATGAGATGGCGGAGGTGGCGGGGCTGGCAACCGAGGGGCTCGCGCGACTCTCCTCCACCCTTCATCTCGACACGGGGCAGCCGCTACTACAGCTGGTGGAGGCGGCCTTCTACAGCCTATTGTCTCGGGCGCCCAGGATCATGCAGGGCACTGGTGAGACTACTCTATTGACAGTTGGGCTGTAGCCAATAGCATGCTTGTACGCTCTCACTGTTGCCATTTTGCCATAGAAAATATCACCTTAGAAAAATATCACTCTAATGTTATTACGATCAGCTGGTGTGAAGTTTTGGCAATGCAGCATGTCTACTATTGGCTGATCTCGGTTGGTAGCACGGCAAACCATGCCCTCAACTATCAATTTATTTGTCCGCTATTATAGTGAGGAATCTGTTGAAAAAGTGTTGAACCTTTGGATAAATCTACATAAACATTGTATAAAAAGGGGAGGGGGTAACTTTCTTCTCAACACTTTGTTTACTAGCTTGCCATCAAGTCACCTCCATAGATTACGGGACAAGTTAAACTAATATTAACACTTTAAATATCTTTATTGTCTCTATTTGAAAGTAACACTATTCTTTGTACAAGTACAACGTGTAAGTTTTTTAATTCAGTTCAATCGATCATGACCATTGTCACCTATAAGAATGTTATCCATTGGCAGGGTCCCCACACAGCCGTGAAAACCGTGAAACCTTGAATAAGCCGTGAATTTTGTATACCGTGAAAAAACCTGGAATAAGCCGTGAATTTCGATATCAAACCTTAAAAATATATCAAACTTGAAAAACAATAACAAAATATCTTATCAGAAAATATCACATTTGTTTTCAGATAGGGAAATGTACAACAGAATTATTTAGGTCGTTGTTAATATGGTGAATACCGCGTCGTCTGCCTACTTGCAGATTGCAGCTGTGCGGATGATTTAGGACTGGTTCTGGTTTCCACGGTGCAAAGGAACTCGGGCCGACTCGGGCGACAGTTGTTAAGTTGCTGGTGTTTTTTTTTTTACTTTTAACTGACTGCTGACTGACACTTGTGTAAGACCGTTTATGTGTCTTCTTTAATGTATGTAATTTGCCTATGGTTTTGTATTAGTCGGTGACAGTAGACAGCTACTGTAACTAGACTGTTAACTATACAACTGTCGTGTCAGTAACTCGCCCATTCCGTTTACACGGTGCGTACTGCGTAGACAGCGTTGCCAATTCGAGAGAAATTACCCTTGCCGGTGATAATTTTGAACTTATAGGGTAAAAAGGGGTAATTTTACTAAAGACTTCAAAAATATACAAATTTATATTATACTCTGTTATATACTCATTATTACATTCATTGATGTTTATTTAGGATTAAATTAGGCCTACTACATTTCCCTACTATATTGACCCTTCCGACTTTCGTTACTCTGACGAATACTCACAAACTCCATGACAGAAATCAAGCTTGAGTAAGATTGCATGTAGAGTGATCATCCCATGTTAAAAACGTGGAAGAGCCACAAGTGCCAGGATGACAAGAAGTCTGCTAAGTTGCAGTAATGTCTGCAAGTTTTAACATCAACCAGACAATAAATAACGAAAATAGAAAATGGGGATCATTGTCACCTGTCTCCGCCTACCTAATCCTAGCAGTTGATAGACAGCGTTAGCTGTTTTATAATTTTCGTTTATGGCTGTAAACAAAATTGTATCAGCTGTTAGTCATTTATATACTGTGATTTTTTAAGCATTAAAATAAATTCTGAGAAAAATCCGTTATATCTCGCATGAAAAAATTGAGACTAAAACTGGCTGGCGTGTGCAACTTCTATTTTCATTCTTTATTCTAAACTTTAAAATTAATTATACATCAGTGACATCCATAGGCGGCTCCTCAAACCTATCAAATTTCAAGCAAATTTCTTTTATTTCATTAGCACTCTTTACTCAAATGCAGAAGTTTAGATTTTGAGGGTAATTTTGACGAGGATCAAGGGTAATTTGGGAAAAGTGATTGGCAACTAGGGATGGGCACAACTGCCAAAATCACACAACCGTTGTGCACACAACAGTAGCGCTGCGACAACCGTTTAAAACAACGGTTGTCGGCAACCTTGACGTTGCGTTGTGTTTTCTTGCTAATACTGAAGGCAGTGCTAGCGTTGACAACTGCCTCGGCACAACCGTTTAGCTCTGTGAATCAGCTTAGTTGCGGATAACCGTTGTCATGCCGATAACCGTTGTTGAATAGTTTTCTGTTGTCGGCCGTCTGCTGAGGGCGTTGTTTAATTAAACGGTTGTTCACAACTGTTTCGATAACAGTTTGTCCTGGCGTCTGGCATTGCACTGTGTCCAGCACCTGTATTGAAGCCGAAAACTGCCATCAAACGATTATATTTTCAGTCATCGACATACTAATATAAAGGCGTTGCGTTTAGCATATGGAAACCTTATTTTAATGTAAAACTAATTGATTGTTACATACAATAATGATTGTTATATACACTTTTTTATGTTTTGCAATAGTTTTTTAAGTAGGCCTATTATTTATTTGCTTTGTTATAAATTGTCTGACAACGTTTTAAGTAATTGTTTATCTATTTTAAGTCCAATTCAAATAATTTTGGCTACGATTACTTTAAATTATACAGATGTAGTTGTTTATTTGGTGGTTGTCGATAACAGCCAGTTCTGCACAACCGTTTAGCTAGACAACGGTCATCGCTACACAACGGTTGTTTGAGAACGGTTTCAAATGGTAAAATGCAACACTGCAAATGGTGTGGCCAAAGGCAACACTGAGCGAAGTAGAAATCACCAGCAACCGATAACCGATAAACTAGTGACATGACTCACGACGACAATAAAACAATAAGAAACTCTAAAATAGTTCTTATTTTTTAAAAGGTTCACTTGGGATGTATGGTATGGTTTTATGGTTCTGTGACATCGTAATTGGAATGTTGGAAAGTTTTAACTAGTATTTGACCGCTGCGCCGCGTCTGCGTTGTTGTTTTGCGACCGGTATAGGTTTGTTTTTTAATATTTCGACCGTGAAATTGACAATTTTTAGACCTTGAAAACCATGAAAAACCCGTGAAGTTGATTATTAAGTTTGAGTGGAAACCCTGATTGGTGTTATAACAAAGTTACAAAATCACATACAGTCACTAACATTTTATCCTTTTGTGTTTGATACTATTCTATGACAGTATCCTTATTCAATGCCATTTCCCAGATGAGAGCAGCCAGCGCACCTGCCTCAGTCTGCTGGTGGGCTACCTGAGACTCCAGGGGTCCCAACTTCCCCAGGTGCTCTGCTCAGGCTCTTTCCTCCACCGACTGTTGGTCACCCTGGGCCTGATCTGTCGACTGGAGACTTCCCACGTCTCTCTACTGGAAGACTGCTCTATCAGAGGTAGGTTATGTGCAAGGGTGAAAAGGAATATTATAGTGAGACACGCAGAATTTTTTGTTTGTAATTAGCATGTGTCATAATACTTTAAATAGAATATCAAAGTAAAAAAAATTTAATAGAATATAATAGTGCAAACAATTTTATAAGGTACAGGCTACAAATGTTTTAAATGGAAATTTAATTGTCATTGTTAATACAAGACTCCTAATGCCCTCTAATACACCCTGATCCCTCAAATCTAACATATAGCATCCATAAACACAAAAGAGTGATTTTCCTGTTGATACCTGCCTGAGTAGTTGGCCATAGACCTAGAGACTACATCAATTGTCCAATTTTATTCAATTTTGTATCAAGATACATAGGTATCTATGATATCTTCAGATTTTGTTCACTATCACAAAATGAGTTGTCTTCTAATTCCAAAGGAGGAAGTTCAGTGATTCTCCTCTCAAATATCCACTGTTAACAAATTACTCCTTCACTGAATGAACTTTGGTGCATTCTAGAATAGTAGTAATTCTTAAGACTATACCAAAGCAAATTTATATTCCTTACTGTTAAGGGTGTTTGGCCGCTAGGCTAGTCTGGCGGTGGTGAGGAGTAGTAGTTCTACAAGACGCCACCGCGCCACTAGGAAAACAACTCGGGCAGTGCTGTGAGTGTGAGTGATCTGGCTGGGGGGGGGGAGAGGAGCATGTTCTCCTCATTTATCCCCCTCCCCCCATGCAACACAGCACTGTCTTTCCGTCTACTCGCTTCTTCGTCTGTCCGGCCCCGGCCCGCAGCTCGACTGGTTGAATAGTAGGGTTGGGTTGCTTACTATTTCCACTGATGTGCCTTTCAATGTCGCTGACAACTATTCTTAAATATATTTTTATTTTGAGCGTTCACTTTATAGTTTTGATGAGTACATTTCTTGTAGCCCATACAGATTTTATCATTAAAAATGTTTGACACAGTTGTGAGCACATTTAAATACAGTGGAACTCGGATAGTTCGAATCTCAAGGGACCGCGGTAATAAAATTCGAACTATCCAAAAATTGAATTTTAATTATAGAGGTTCGAATTATCTAGGCCTAAATAAGCTAGGATAGCTTTACTGTATTAAAAACAAATATTATTATTTATTATATAAACATTACTTATAAATATAAAATGGTTTTTAATTTTAAGAATTACAATTTAACAAATATATTTAATCATAATACATTGATCTTATTAATTTCTTAAAATACTGTATTAAATAAATGCGCAGGGTGTCCCCGAACTATTCCATAACAATTTTTCCATAAATATACAACTGTGGGATACTTTACTCCAATCACCAACATACTAACCTTTGTTGGATGTAAGTTTTCACTATTGTTGGAATTAGTATCCGTTTGTTGTTAAAGCTAAATAAGAATTTGTTACTTAGTGTTACAAAGTAAAATTCAGGTACGATCAGGGGCGGATCCAGGGAATCACATTGGGTGGGGGGAAATGCCCGTTTTTTCGGGGGGGGGGGGTGTATAGAATACCCCTCAGGGGTGGGGGTCCGGGAGTCCTCCCCCGGAAATTTGATAAAAATTCCATATCAATAATAATTTGATCAGCCGTAAAGAATAGCCGAACACGTTTTATTGACCAACATGTGTGTTATTGGCCTAAAAAGACGACTGTCTTGAATTCATGGACAAAAATCAGCAATTTGACCGGTTTTTTTATATAAAAATTGCAATTTGACCGCAATTCATGGTCGCCGTAACTTTTAAACCAAAAACGACTAGTAGGCCTAAACGTAGTTTATTGGCCGAAGAAAACCGCAATAGTTTATAACCAAACCGTGATTTAAAGGCAGCCACACACTACCGGACCTTTGCTCAAACAAGACATCGGATCGAGCAGGGAGCAGGGCACGAAGGTAGCTAAATTCACTCCGAACTTCTTTCCGATCAAGACCCCAAACAAGACATTGGATCGGACAGATTGAGCGCGAAAACCGCCGAGCGAGGTAAAAACGGTGGGGACGACTTTTAGTTGCCGTTGTGTAAGTCGGCAGTGTACTTGTCTGTAGATTTCACCCACATCACCCACCTCCCCACGATTTCACCCACTTCTCTCCAAGCGTCATTCCTCTTCACTTTGTGGTAGTGAAGGATGGGACAAGTCCCACAAAACTGGCCGATTGTTGTACTCGGAAATAAACATCAAAGTGTTTTCCTCAGACCACTCCATGGTGCAGACTACTTTACATAAACTAGTGAACTGGAAACTAAAATGACAACGGTCAAGACCAGCTGTATTATGTGCTCGCTGGTCAAGACCGCAATTCTCACCGTCGTTGTATCGCCAGCAGCGGGGCTCGTGACGGCGCTCGGAGCAGCGTATGGAGGTACCACACACTACCGAACCCCGAACCAGAACCCGAACAAGACATCGGACCGATTTTTCTTTGATCTTTCCTCAAAAAACCGCCTCAAGAGCGCTCGGTCTGATGTCTGGTCCGAAGTCTTGTTCGATGTCTAGTTCGTAGGCCCCAATAACTACCGGATTTTCTCTTTTTGACCCCAAATCCTGCTCGGTCCGATTTTATGTTCGGGAAAAAGTCCGGTAATGTGTGGCCGTCTTAAAGGCTAACACACCAGCGGAAGTATCAAAGTATGTAATCTTCGAATCGAAGATTTTACCAAAACTAAGAAAAATATCCGAAAAATGTGGTTTTTTATTGTTTAAAAAGTTAATATTTCCGTAACCATAAGTCCTAGAAACCGGTAACAACCAGTGACCGGAGTGGTTGCAATTTACCTCAAAGAAACCATTAACTGAGACTTTAAGATATTAGATTGAAGTAAATTTTGTACCAAACTCAACATTGAGGTGGCAGCCATTATGTTACTAGAATTTAAATGTATAATTGCTTGTTTATATAGATCTCCTAATGACAGTCCAAACATATTTCTTGAACAATTTGACCTTATTCTTTTTTTGAAAACCCTCTTCTTACTGATAAAAATAAATTTATAATAAAACATCAAATCAGTAATTTAATTTGTATTATTTGAGGACTATATATATTTAATACAAATTAAATTACTGATTTGATGTTTTAATTATAAATTTAATTTGAACTTATGTGCAATTACCTATCGAAATGGGAGCAATGTAAGCTTATAATTGGTGGTGATGTTAACTCCCCTTTCAATTTAACTAAGCCTCAGTCTGAACCTGTCAAAAATCTTGCAAACTTGTTGCGGCAATATAACCTCTATGCCACTAACTATAATCCAACCAGATTCAAGTCATGCCTAGACAATTTATTTACCAATTTACCATTGTCTGATTATAACCTACAAGTGGTCACTTGTCTTTTTTCAGACCGTGATGCACTCCTTTTTCAAATTCCTATTCTTAAATCTAATCCATGGTCTAATAACAGTAATACGAATTAAAAAAAAAAAAAATAATAATTAAGAGGATTTTTAGTCAGGATTCAATTTTTTGTTCTGTAGGGTGTTGTTGGGTGTTGACTGGGATTCTAAATTCAACCAGTCAAACATTTTAGCTTCCAATTGCTTCACTGTATTTTTAAAAATTGTCATACACATTTTTAATAACAATTTTAAACTTAAAAAATGTAATATTCAGAATGGATTTAAAACAAACAACTGTAAAACATGGTTCACAGCTGAGTTGAATTCAATGAAGGAAAAATTACTAGTCTGTCATGATATTTATAAAAACATAGTTTCTGATGCAGCAACAAAATTATTACCTGTTTTACAATCAAAATATAAACAATAATTAAAAAATGCTAAACTTAATCACAATGCACTAAAAATTGAACAATCCTCCAATAAATGTGTGGCAGCATAGAATCTTATTAACCCTCCAAGTGTCTTTAATAATGGTCTTAATGGTTGCCTATTTTTTGTGATTTTGCAGAGTTTTATTAAAATAAATGTAAACAACTTAAAACACTCCAAACTGCATTATTGTATAGTTTGTGTTGTTCAGAAAATCATGGTCTTCAATATTATATATTAGAGATGGGATTTTGGGGTGATTCCAAAATATCTTGATTCCAATTCCGATTCCGATTCCAAAATTTGGGTTTCGATACTCGATTCTTTGTTCGATATCGATTCCAGCGGCATATTTTCTTAAGGAAAGAAAACCACATTATACGAAGAGAACTGTTTATTTTTTATGTAAGTTAAGTAAGTAAATCGCTTAAGAAAAATACAAATATGTACATATAGACAATAGCCTAAACACTACAAAAATAAAATACATTAAATCATGAAATGTTTAAATAATGATGAAACTGAAAAAAAGAAACCTTCACAACTTGCGGCACTTCCACTTGCGGTGGATTCCAATAGATTTATATAATTTTATACAAGAAAAGAAAAGATTATATGATATGAACCAAGAACCAAGTAAGTTAAGTTAATGGCTTTCAATGGAAACAGAAATACAATATTACAATTAAAACAATACAAAAAAGAAATGCAACTTTGGTTGAAACATTAAAATTATGGAGTTAAAAGTTTGGATGGTGCTGCAAGTGACGGTTTAGGAACACAAGCATCTGGACCCTCTCGGGATCTAGCCTGTTCCTTTTACGATCTCATATTATTCCAGAGGTGGAGAAAAGTCTTTCCGAAAAAACTGTGGCTGGTGGAGCAGAAAGGTATTTCAAAGAAAGTTTACTCAGCCTCGGGAACGTAGCCTTTTTACTTTAAATCTGACAAAAATTGCGACCGCTAGAGTGGGAACATGTCCCGGGCTTAAGTCTCTTCGTGCGGGTTATGCTAATAGTTCACTTTTCCAAAGGAAATTCACTAATAAAATACAGCGGAGTTCATTACCGCCTAAAACTCAACAAGGACTCATACGCCCAAAATAATTATTTTACTTCAGTCCGTCGAGAGCTTCTTCCTAAAGCATCACAGTTTCACGGAAAATATGAATGAATCAGGAGGGAGGGTAGGTTTTTGTTTCCGTGGAAAGAAGTGCGTTGCTGTGGAAACACTGTCGCGCCTGCTTCTACGCAGCTTGCCTCCGCCTGTTTGTCTTTGTCTAAATTAAATTTAGACCAGAGTTGGTCTGACCGCACTTGCTCGTTGTCGCATACTGTGATGCAAGTTATGCTACTCCAGAAACAACTAGTTTTCTTTTCGATGAAATTTACATTATTTATCAGAATAAATACTATATAAACAATTTAGTAAGTACAACATAATCTGAGAGCCTGTCATCTCGCTAATGAGCCGTGGTTGCGTGGTAGGTAGCGATGACCTTGACACTGCTCCGGGCCACCTGCACTGGGTAGAGAAGGACGGACAGACAGACGGAAGTTGACGTCTAATAATAGAAACTGATCAAAACAATCACCCTTCCAGCATTGTTCACCCTCATGCATTTTATGCCCAGTGCGGAATTAATTAGCCTACTGTTCGGTGTCCCCGTGTATTGGTGTTCTAAAATGCAAAAGAGCTAAACTTTGACTATCAGACATCGCTAGTATTAACTATTATTTCCTTGACTTTTTGTAGATTTCATAACATTTTCAATTTTCAAAAGTATTCAATTTACATAAATATGTCTTAAATTATATTAAAACAGTACTACGACAGACATATTTTTATTAACCTTTATTACATTTGTAATATTCAGTTTATTAAATCCCAATGTTTATCAAATCCTTAAGAGTTTAATTAATCTACCTTAAATAATGACAGTTAGAGTTTTGGAAAAATATCCGAAAAATGTGATTTTTTGTTTAAAAAGTTAATATTTCCGTAACCATAAGTCCTAGAAACAAAATATTAAACGTAAATCATAGGAAATTTAATTGTCTACAACATTGACTCGAACTTTTTTTTTTCGCTAAAACGCACCAAAACGTATATATAATATAGGCGAAAAATCTCAAGAAAATGCCAATTTTTTTGATTTTTCCAACATGGTGGCGGTCGCGGAGGGGGGGGTATTGTGTATTTTGCATTTTAAACACCTACTAACCATCTTAGACAACATATAAAAAATTTAGAACTACCGGACCGTTTGTAAGGTAACACCCCATTTATGTCTCTATTCACTGGACTAAAAAAACAAACAGTAATTTTTTTATTTTGAAATCTGCCTCCTGGTATTCATAAAATATCAGTAACTGTGAAGTACTTGGGGATAACTCTTGATTTGACTCTCAGCTGGGGCTCTCACGTGGATCTCGTAACAAAAAGAATCTCCCGGGTAGCTTTTTTGTTGAAGAGATTATTAAATGTGGTTCCATTAAAATATGTCTTCACTTCATTGTGCATTTTTTCAATCAATTATTAAATACGGGCTTATTTTTTATGGAAATTCATCTAAAACGCACAATATCCTTTTGATTCAGAAAAAAGTTGTTAGAATACTCACAAACTCATCATGGAAAGCTCTGCAAACCTCTCTTTAAAGATCTGAAGATTCTGACTGTCTACAACTTATACAGTTTTGATTTAATTTCATAACTCTTTAAAAATCTGAGTAGTTCTAATTCAAGAAATAATATTCACTCCTACTCCACACAAAATCAGTACAAAATTTCAAAGAATGTCCAAACTCAGTCTAGCCATGTAATTATAATAATTAAACTGTTCAACAAATTACCACAATCTGCTCTTGACATTCCATTTAATTCATTTAAGAAAAGATTGTTTAAATGGCTACTTTCAACACCATTTTATTCTGTTGATGAATTTTTTAGAGCTTCCAAGTAGAATTTTTTAGAGCTTCCAAGTAGAATTTTTTAGAGCTTCCAAGTAGAATTTTTTAGATACAATAGAACCTCGATAGTTTGACACTTTGTGGACTAAAGGGGTGTCAAACTATCAAAATGTCAAACTATAGAGGGAGTATATAGAACATTTTAACACAGGGAGTATTATGAGCAGAAAAACAATAGTCTATCATAAAAGAATCAAAGACGTGTTTAACTCCCACAGCGTCTCGAGCGAACTGACTTGACCTACTTACTGGGAAGGGGTTGGATAGGACGGGGTAGGGGGTAGGAAGGATGAGTTATTAATAGAAAAGGCGCATTCGCGAAAACAATAAACGGGCTCCCATCACTGACCGGCGAACCCGTCAAGGACACTATCGGTCGTCGCTACTTTCATGTCATGTCGTCACGGTCTGTGTCGAAGTATACAGACTGTCGAACTATCGAAGTTCTACTGTATTGTAATTTGATTATTTTTAAAAGAATTGTATAACTTGACGTTGTTTGTAACATGTTTGTAGGTTTGATTGTGTTGATGACAATAAAATATTCATTATTCATTATTCACATAAAAGCGTTTTGAATGGCACACACTGTGTACACAGGCCACACACTATACACACAGGCATACACTGTAGCTTACTAGCAGACAGATATGTCCGGCTCAGATGGTAAAATTTATGTCAGTGTTACCAACTGTCTAGTGACATCACTGATACAGACCAAGCGCCGCATATGTGCGGCGGACTATGCTGTAGACTGGGCCTAACCTTTAAATTAGACCGTTGCATAAGAAATTTCTCATGTGCTCTCAAAAAACTAACGCCGCACATCTCTGAAGCGGCAGTCTATTTTAATGAGCCCAGCCGCCGCAGATCTGTGGTATCGGACTAGGAGTAGCACACACGCCCGCCGTATATTTGCGGCAGCAGCCTGTGGTAACGAAAATGTTCTTGCATGGTTCTTCCAGTGTTAAATGTTAGCTACTTTGTGTCAATTTGTTTACACTAATATTGTTATTGTGTTAACTCAATAAACGAGTTTGTATTTCTTCAGATATGATAACCAGTAAAACAACATAACATGTCCATAATTTACATCCATAGAGGTCAGGATGTTTAAAAGTAAATCTGGTAACTTAGAGAATTTAAAAGTTTATTTTGCCATCAGAGGTGGAGACAGAGGTAGTGGCTCATGAACCGTGGAAGCAGCTCATGTTCCTCAACTCTGCGCAAAAGTTACGCAAGTTCCGGGAGATGTGTTCGGTTCTGCGGCAGTTCGCTGACCTTGCAGTGATCACACACGCTCTGTTGGATATGCTGGACTCCAACCCTGAGCTCAGCAAAGAAATAATTCTGTTGTTGAACTGCATTTTGGGTGGAGGTTGGTTTTTTGTATCAAATTATCTTTATTTAGAGCTGCTACTAGCAAGAATGTTAGGAAAAGTCACTAACTGTGGGTAAACTTGGGATTGTTGTTCTAGGCCTGATTGGTTACATACTTTGTCTCATTTTCTAATAACTTAATCATGTCACGATTAAGCTATCAGTGATAGCTTTTGATAAAATGTTTATTTCGTTTTGACCTGAAACGCCATACACCAATGTTAACCCATTGGCCTAGACTAGCTTACTGGTTCTGTTTATTAATTGTAATTTTTTAACTATGAATTAGAATAGGAAAATTGTGTTTTTAAATGGTTTATGGCATATTTTTGTTATAGAGGCCACAGGAAACATAAGTAAATACCCCCGTCGCAGCAAACCTGCATACTCAGCTAATTTCCAATGCTTATATATGTGACTCACTACTACATGGGTCCACTTACCAAGTTTCACAAAAATACATTTATAAATAAGTGATATATAACATTTTATTTATTCTTCATAAAAATAACGTTAGGGCTGAGTACGCAGGTTTGCTGCAGTGAGGATGATAAGAAATATGTCTTTTTTCAATTATCAATATAACTCAACCAGGTGAAGCTACATACCAAGATTTATTAATTTAGGTTCATTACTAAAGGAGATATAAAACTTTACTTATTCTCCGTATGAATAACATGGGGGCTGAGTATGCAGGTTTGTTGCAGCAAGGAAAATCAACAAAAAAACATTTTTTGTGTGCAAATATCACTACTAGTTGAAGCCACATACCAACTTTCATCAATATACATTCATAAATAATAGGGGTGTGCGAATAGTGATTTCTGGCTTGAGCCGAGCCTTTTTTCATAGTTCTCGAGCTTCGAGCTTTCTCGAGTCGAGCTTTTTTGATGGGAATTTTCTCTAAGAGTGTGCAAAATACCGGTGGTGATTTTCTGACTCTAGCCATGCTGGGCAGAATTTTTTCAAAGTTCTCGAGCTTTGAGCATGTTTGATTAGGCCAATATGTATTCTTTATTTATATTATGATTAAAAGAATAAACATTTTATCCATTATGGTAATGTAAAATAACTTATAACTTTCAATATTTGTTATCTTTCATTCACTTATTCTAGATTCATTATTCCTACGTTGAATAAATAAATGCCTACTGTGGGAAAATAACAAAATAAGTACGGTAGGCTTCTAAAAAGGAATATTTATTGAGACCACTTGTTGATAGTAACGAACAATTTGTCTTTCAATATAAAGTAAGTAGCCTACCTACATAGAGTACAAATAACGTAAAGGAAGAGAACTAAAAATTTTTAACGACTGATGAGGCCGCAGGTTAACTAATACAGATAGATATTACCGTATTTATTAATAGCCATAATAATAATAATAATTGACTATATGTCAACATGTACTCTCCATGTAACCAAAGACTTAGGCCCTAGCCTTGGGAATTGCCAAAACCCAGTAACCCATCTCTCATTAAACTGTTTGTAAACAGTAAATCTTAGGGTATCCTTTTAGAAATAAAAGATAGTTAAGATTTTTTATAAGATAGTTAAACCAGTCTTTATATGTTATTGTACTCACAGGAATAAGTTAATAATCGTAGGCCTAGCTTATGTTCTATCTAACCTGTCACCTAATAGACTTAATCTATTATATCTGAAGGTGCAGAAGGTGGAAGAGGATCGTCAATGCATTCTTCTCCCATCACAACTTTAACAATTTGATAGCATACAATTACAAAATGATATGGTTTCTACTTCGACTTACGTTTATTCATAAATTCAAACAATCCCGCGGAGTTAACAATTTGATTTTAATCGCACAGCTGTAGCGTAGCGCAGTAAAACACTACGCCATTTTGATCGCGTCTTGCTCTTGGATAGGGCCTTTGGCGTACATAGAATATAATCAACCTTTAAAATAATATGATCACCGGTATTATAAACATGCGTTACGTGGTTACGTAACGCATGTTCAGATTTTTTATAAAATCCTTATATTTTGTGAACCTCGCAATTCGTCAATTTTTTAACCATCCAATTTTTGGAGAGTACTAATTCGTCTGCACATTATGACGTCGTCATGTTTATAAGGCGTTCATCACCCAAGATGAGTGGAGTAAGGGTGAACACTTACTCTACTCATCTCGTTCATCACGTACACCCTTGTCCCTAGTTGTTGGTCACGTTAAATCATTATTACATCATAATAAGCATCTCCACTCAACGTTTTAAGGCAGTACGCAAAGTGGGTATGCCAACAGTGTTGCCAGACATAACTTTAGACTCCAGGGAATATAATTATTGTGTAATGTACGAAGTTGTAAGTTGTAGAAAAGACTGTACCGATGCAACAATTAGACAAGGTGTTTTAATGGATTTTAGTTTTTTCCTGTGGTACTTTTTCTGGAGCAGTACGGTTGTTGTATTAATTATTATTAACCGTGAAATATTGCACAACTCACCTGGGCAACGGCAACACTGCACTGCTAACTGAATAGTGTGATAGGTCCACTTGATGTGATTGAGCTTAGAGAAAGTAGCTCCATTGCGTTGGTTGATCACTGATCAGGTCGGCAGTTAAAAATATTACAGTACTTTAATGTTTGGTTTTTTTTACGAAGGACCGAAAGTATTAGCACTGCAGAATTATATTTGTTATAAAATGGAGGTCTACCTACGCAAATTACGAGAATTATAACATTGATTCTGGAAAGTTGTTTTTAAATTGACTTTTGTAAACGACTATTTTCACTGGTCGGCATTTTAAATATTCGGCTCAAACTTCAAATTTTTTTGCAAATCTTGAGCCGAGCCAAATACTGCAATATTCAAATTTGTTTGCAAATCTTGAGCCGAGCCAAATACTGCAATATTCAGCTCAAAAAAGCTCGAAGTTCGAATACTCGCACACCCCTAATAAATAATCGAGATATCAAATTATTATTCTCCATAAAGATAACATTGGACAATGTATTGTATTTACCACTTTGAATATCTTTGCAACATTGTTCTTTTGTTGGATGTAAAAGAACAATTAATACGCTAAAATGAATGTTTTATAGAGCTAAACTTATTGGCAACAAGAAATAGAAATTTTTCAGTAAAATTATCTGAGGAAAAGCTAAAAAGCTTTTTCCCATAACATTAACATGGGACATTTTATGAACTTTTTTGGATTTTCTCCGCAAATACCTAGGTTAATGATTCAAAATATCAAATTATTTGTTTTTTTAAGCTCTATAAAATGACCAAAATTGAGTGTTTTACAAATTTTAGGGTAAAAAATGCAAAAAACTGATTTTTAGACAATTTAAAACCCCCATAAACCTCATTTCCCACTGTTCGATCAATTTGGTTTTCATACTTAAAGTCATAAATGTTAATCTTTACATTTGTGCCAAATTTCATAAAAATCAGGTATTTCTTTCAAAAGTTATCGAGGTAACAGACACATGTATTTGAACGAATAGTGTTTTTGGCATCTGGGATCTCATAACGATAAGTTATCATGGTCTCAGGCTTAAGTCTTACCATGCGACCTATGGTAATAGCTTCTTCCTTATATATAGGGGAAATTCGCTAAAGGTAGCAAAATCACTGTTAACACGTTGACTGCGGGCAACCCATTGGCGGGCGTTCGCAAAGTGCGGCGCAGCCCCGCCCCGCCAGCGAATCAGCGAACGCATTTGGCAGTCAAATATTTCGGTCTGACAAATCGCTAAAAAGCGGCGGTGATGGTGCTGCGTTACCCCGAGAGTGGACGTAGTTCACTGAAACACCCACAGATAGCAGCACTGCCTGGATCCGTAGCCAGTCCCTTTGTATTTTCACTCGGAGGGAGAAAATCCTCCGAACTGGGACAAAATGTGGTGCCAGACGGGATTTTACGGGAAATTACCGCATTTACGAATACCGCAAAAATGAAATAAAACTACCTCCCCACACGCGCGATAACAGCCGTCTATACCGCACAAGTGCTAGAGGCACACTGACGCATCTAAGCAACAATGGAATGGCGTCCACGTTCGTGGACGCGCGCACCTGGCGCCCCCTCCCAGCGTCCACGATCGTGGACGCCCGCATTCAACGTGTTAATCCTGTGCAATTCACAAAGAATTAAAATCAGTCCTGTTAACTTCCAAGCATTCCTACCACCGTTTATTTTGCTTGGGCCCTCCCACCAACGTTGCCACAGATCGGTTAACTCATTGAAACCTGCACGACTGGTTTTGGTGAACTGGAATTGAACCAGCGGAGTTAGTAAGAATACCTGGCCAAGGTGTGTTTACGATTTAGCCCACTTGGCTACCACAACCGATAGCATAGAGGCATTGGATAGGTTAATAGTTGGTCGACATCTCTAGTGGTGAGAACCTTAGCTTCCTGCAACGTTATAAATGTCGCTGCTAGAGTTCAGCACAAATCGGAGTAGAATCCAATAGAATCTTGAGTAGAGTAACAATACTTCTGTGATGGGTTTACATTTTCAAATAAGTTTTCATAGGTTAACTACATTGCTAATCAATTCCTGATCCCCAAAAACCCTTATTTTAAAATTTTAAGTAAAATCCTTTAAGCGCATTTTGAGATCCACTTTGCAGACAGACATTGCCCATTAAAGATTATCTATACGATTTTTAGGGGTGTGCAGTAGAGTTCATAATCATTACCTATCCGCTGGAGATCGGTGGAAAATACTGTCTCAAACTTTTGAGTAGTAAAAACAATTAGAGTTGAATAAATAAATCAGTAAATAAATCTTTATTGTCACATAAAGGTTTACAAACATAGCACAGCTATAAAACAGGTGACATTGTCCATATCAATACAATTATAATTAGGCCTATATAAATTACATTACATTAAATCAAAATTCAAAGGTTGAGTGTTGAAACAATCATCAATAAAGATTTTCAAGGTTCCTCGAGAATGTTGAAGGTTGAGTTCTAACCACGCTATTTCTGCCAGGTGAGCCAGAGTTCATGTCGGCCCGAGGGGAGCTGGTGAGTGCTGTGGTTAGAGCATACCTGCAGCCGTCACTGTGGGGCGTGCCATTGGCCGTCAATCCGGGGGGCGTGTCGGCAGCCGAGGCTCAGAGCAACGTTGTACAGGTAGGCCAAGGGGGGAGCTGGTGAGGGCGATGGTAGGGGTGTACCTGCAGCCGTTACAGTGGGGTGTGCCATTGGCCATCACTCTGGGGGGCATGTCGGCGGTTGAGGCTCAGAGCAACGTTGTACAAGTAAGCCAAGGGGGAAGCTGGGGAGGGTGATGGTGGGGGTGTACCTGCAGCCTTCACAGTGGGGCGTGCCATTGGCCATCACTCTTTGGGGCGTGTCGGCGGCCGAGGCCCAGAGCAACGTTGTACAGGTAGGCCAAGGGGGAGCTGGTGAGGGCGATGGTGGGGGTGTACCTGCAGCCGTCACAGTGGGGCGTGCCATTGGCCGTCACTCCGGGGTGCGTGTCGGCGGCCGAGGCTCAGAGCAACTTTGTACAGGTAGGCCAAGGGGGAGCTGGTGAGGGCGATGGTGGGGGTGTACCTGCAGCCGTCACAGTGGGGCGTGCCATTGGCCGTCACTCCGGGGTGCGTGTCGGCGGCCGAGGCTCAGAGCAACTTTGTACAGGTAGGCCAAGGGGGAGCTGGTGAGGGCGATGGTGGGGGTGTACCTGCAGCCGTCACAGTGGGGCGTGCCATTGGCCGTCACTCCGGGGGGCGTGTCGGCAGCCGAGGCTCAGAGCAACGTTGTACAGGTAGGCCAAGGGGGAGCTGGTGAGAGCGATGGTGGGGGTGTACCTGCAGCCGTCACAGTGGGGCGTGCCATTGGCCGTCAGTCCCGGGGGCGTGTCGGCGGCCGAGGCTCAGAGCAACGTTGTACAGGTAGGCCAAGGGGGAGCTCGTGAGGGCGATGGTGGGGGTGTACCTGCAGCCGTCACAGTGGGGCGTGCCATTGGCCGTCACTCCGGGGTGCGTGTCGGCGGCCGAGGCTCAGAGCAACTTTGTACAGGTAGGCCAAGGGGGAGCTGGTGAGGGCGATGGTGGGGGTGTACCTGCAGCCGTCACAGTGGGGCGTGCCATTGGCCGTCACTCCGGGGTGCGTGTCGGTGGCCGAGGCTCAGAGCAACTTTGTACAGGTAGGTTGGACCTGACAAGATTCTTGAAGTTGTGCAACCACATAAATAAGGTCACATTAAAGCGTAGTCATTGTTTTTTCGCCCTCCAGAAGCTGGCTGATCATGCTAATTCTGAAGTTTCGTTAACGCTTTATTACGGGTATTTTTATCCTCATCAGATTTACGGTTTCCTAATTTGGGGGCTTCGAGAGTTCACGAACAATATTATACTTCATTACTAGTACCGAAAGTGGTCTTTTGTGGCATGCGATTTTGTTTTCCATGCGAGGCATCAGCCGAGCGCGGAAATTCAATCAAGTGCCGGAAAAACACTTTAGGTACGAGTTATGTACAATATTTTTCATCACACTGTAAGTAATAATAACACAAATGACACATATTTTTTAGTAATTTTTATTAGGTTTGCAGAGCAACATAATGACAACAAGAGTGGTTACGTCAATCAAATAATTAGATTAATAAGAACAGCCGATTTTAAATGCACACATTGCATTTCAAGGTACACTGATAACTAAATGAATAAGATCAGCTGATTCATTACTACTATTGGTGGAAAACAGGTTACTGGTGTCAGAATAACTAATAAGGCCCCAGTTATACTAGGCGAAGTCTTTTAACCCTAGGACTGCCATCGTACGAGTACTCGACCATTGCATGTGTGCGCCAGATGGCCTATGGCCGATACGCTGACAATTGCATATTTTTTTAATGCATTGAAAATGATCCAGAAACGTAATAATATTGATACCATTTTAAAGAGGAGATTCTAAACTTTAATTTTAATACATAAACGAACCTCATAGCAGTAACAGATCAATATAATTGCTATTATAATTTGAACAATATTTTGCGTGCGAAACATTTTTGACTCGCAAGCGGCGAAATCTCGTGAAACACGCATTCTTTAAAAAAATCTTATTGCCTGTATTTTGGCCCAAACAGGAAGCGGTTGGTACCATTGGATACAGCATTAGTTGTTCTTTCTTTCGTAAAGAGAAATTTGTCATACGACATCATAAAGTCTGAAAAACAATTTTTGAAATAGCTGTTGTGTCAGGCCCGTCATTTGCCCCATTGTCCGACATTCGGACAATTATAAATCACTAAATAAATAGATCAATAATTTATTCAATGTGATGTAAATCATACCTCTTTGAAGCCAGGAAAAAGATCTTCCCTTTGTAGCACTGCCTTCCTCTATGGAGCATCATGTGACTCGTAGAAATATGTAAATAGTATAGTAAATATTTGTGATCCTTTCTGGTTATAATAAGTAGGCCTATTGAATTTTCGAATCTTAGTGTTTTAGTGATAAAAAAGTGTATTGTCGTGCTAGTTATTAGTAATATTTATCCATATTACTACGGTTAAATATTATTATTTATGTTCAAATGTGCGTTATTGAAAATGTTGAGTGTTTTCCAGATCACAATGAAAAGCCACCTCGGGATTGAAATGTCCACTTTTTTACTTTATCTACAAAGCTACCCAATCGCGTTTTATTTATTTTATTTTAGCCAATTTCTCTGTTCTTTTGTGAACAAAGAGAGTATGGTGATACCATCTTTTATAGGAAGTCTAGCTAGGGTTATCTTTTATGGTTTGGACACAGCGACAGTTTGAAGTAACCTCAGCAGATTTTGCTGAAATTACGGCTATGCTGTAAATTTTATGTTCATCATTTTTTCATTTTTCTGTATACATATATATATATATATTATTGTTCAGAAATATATTTACGATATATATGTACCATTTATTATATTATAATAGAGTTCAAAAATAATATATAGCTTCGAATAACTAATTTTGGCTTTCAGCGAAACTCAAATTTTGTTTTTCTACTTATAAAAAGTCATAAAAACAGTTATTAATGTGTACAAAAGTGCATTATTTCCAATAAATTTATTGTTACTTTTAGTAATATAACAGATTTAGTATATTACTTTTATACTTTCTATTTTATTTTTATTTTTCAAAAGTACAGCGTAAGTTTGTCGATTTTCCCCTGTTTCCGTAATTATTTCCGTAATTCAGGTAAACAATATTTTTCAAATAAATCAAACACATTTCCACATAGGAAAATAAATTGCCTACATTTTGTATATCTTCGATTGTCTGTAAAAAATTATTGTAAAAATGCTAGGATTCTACTTTAGAAAATTATTTAAAAAATGTTTATAAATTTGTAGTTTTTCAAATTGTGCAAAAAACCACCAACAGGGATTCTTTGGATTTTATTTCATTCAAAATCTTCTTCTTTTTCTGAACAAAACGAGTATGAATATGACTAGGTTATTAAAAGTAGTTTAGGCGCTGCGAATTGTTAAAAAAAACCTCTGCAAAATGGCAAAAACTGTTAGGGGACCGAGCAATTTAGCATTAAGGGTGTTTGGCCGCTAGGCTAGTCTGGCGGTGAGGAGCAGTAGTTCTAAAAGTCGCCACCGCGCGCCGCTAGGAAGACAACTCGGGCAGTGCTGTGAGTGTGTGTGATCAGGCTGGGGGGAGAGAGGAGCGTGTTCTCCTCATTTGTCTCCCTCCCCCCACGCAGCACTGTCTTTCCGTCTACTCGTTCTTCTTCGGTCCGGGGCGCATGGCCCCTACCCACGGCTCGACTGGTTGAGTAGGGTTGGGTTGCTTACTATTTTCTACTGATGTGCCTTTCAGTGTCGCCGACAACTAATCTTAAATATATTTTTATTTTGAGCGTTCACTTTATAGTTTTGATGTGTACATTTCTTGTAGCCTATACAGATTTTATCATTAAAAATGTTTGACACAGTTGTGAGCAATTTAAATACAGTGGAACTCGGATAGTTTGAATCTCAAGGGACCGCGGTAATAAAATTTGAACTATCCAAAAAATTGAATTTTAATTATACAGGTTCGAATAATCTAGGCCTAAATAAGCTAGGATAGCTTTACTGTATTAAAAACAAATAACATTATTTATTATATAAACATTAATTATAAATATAAAATGGTTTTTAATTTTAAGAATTACAATTTAACAAATATATTTAATTATTATACATTGATCTTTTTAATTTATTAAAATACTGTATTAAATAAATGCGCAGGGTGTCCCCGAACTATTCCATAACAATTTTTCCATAAATATACAACTGTGGGATACTTTACTCCAATCACCAACATACTAACCTTTGTTGGATGTAAGTTTTCACTATTGTTGGAATTAGTATCCGTTTGTTGTTAAAGCTAAATAAGAATTTGTTACTTACTGTTACAAAGTAAAATTCAGGTACGATCAGGGGCGGATCCAGGGAATCACATTGGGTGGGGGGAATGCCCGTTTTTTTTCGGGGGGGGGGTGTATAGAATACCCCTCAGGGGTGGGGGTCCGGGAGTCCTCCCCCGGAAATTTGATAAAAATTCCATATCAATAATAATTTGATCAGCCGTAAAGAATAGCCGAACGCGTTTTATTGACCAACGTGTGTTATCGGCCTAAAAAGACGACTGTCTTGAATTCATGGACAAAAATCAGCAAATTGACTGGTTTTTTTGGATACAAAATTTCAATTTGACCGCAATTCATGTTCACCGTAACTTTTAAACCGAAAACGACAAGTAGGCCTAAACGTAGTTTAACGGTCAAGGAAAACCGCAATAGTTTATAACCAAACCGTAATTTAAAGGCGGCCACACACTACCGGACCTTTGCTCGAACAAGACATCAGATCGAGCAGGGAGCAGGGCACGAAGGTAGCTAAATTCATTCCGAACTTCTTCCCGATCAAGACCCCGATCGGACAGATTGAGCGCGAATACCACCGAGCGGGGTAAAAACAGTGGGGACGAATTTTAGTTGCCGTTGTGTAAGTCGGCAGTGTACTTGTCTGTAGATTTCACCCACTTCACCCATGTCACCCACCTCCCCACGATTTCATCTACTTCTCTCCAAGCGTCATTCCTCTTCACTTTGTGGTAGTGAAGGATGGGACAAGTCTCACAAAACTGGCCGATTGTTGTACTCGGAAATAAACATCAAAGTGTTTTACTCAGATCACTCCAATGTGCAGACTACTTTACATAAACTACTGAACTGGAAACTAAAATGACAACAGTCAAGACCAGCTGTATTATGTGCTCGCTGGTCAAGACTGCAACCCTCACCGTCATCGTATCGCTAGCGGCGGGACCCGTGACGGCGCTTGGAGCAGCGTATGGAGGTACCACACACTACCGAACCCCGAACCAGAACCCAAACAAGACATCGGACCGATTTTTCTTTGATCTTTCCTCAAAAAACCACCTCGAGAGCGCTCGGTCTGATGTCTGGTCCGAAGTCTTGTTCGATGTCTCGTTTGGAGGCTCCACTAACTACCGGATTTTCTCCCTTCGACCCTAAATCCTGCTCGGTCCGATGTTTTGTTCGGGAAAAAGTCTGGTAGTGTGTGGCTGTCTTAAAGGCTAACACGCCAGCGGAAGTATCAAGGTATGTAATCTTCGAATCGAAGATTTTACCAAAACTAAGATCGAAACACATTTTATCGGCCTAAAATAGCAATATATTTTTATTTTGCCGTCTAAAACGTTAGTCGAGCCGCATTTTAGCCTGAAAACGGTCAATACTGGGTTTTTAGATAAATTTACCGACCGGGCTTGTGTAGTGATCAGCCAAAATCGGTAATTTTTTGCGATTATTTTACAGCATATTACCATTGACAATATACATGAGTCATAAATACGACCACAATTTTGTTATCGGCCAAAAATTGAGTACAAACCAAATTTTATGCCGGAAATGTACTTAATCGCTCAACGGACTTAAAACGGCAATCGGACCGCATTTTCTCGGTAATATATAAAGCCGGGTCGTGTTATATATACCAAAAACGACGTCCGAAACGCAATTTAGGCCATGTTTTATCGGTAAAAAATAAATTTTGCCGCAACATGGTGTTCAAAAACAACAAAACTACTGAATTTTTTTGGTATAATAGACAGCGTTTTATTTGCCTGAAGCGGCAAGCGAACCGCATATTATCCATGGAAATAGCAAAACAAAATAGGCAATTTCACAGCATTATATTTGCCGAAAACAACCGTTCCTCGCATTCTAAAGTCCGAAATCTACGGCCACAACGTGATGATTATTAACCGAAAATGATGACAGAGCCTCAATATATACCACAATTCACAATCTAACCGTGATTAATCATAACAATTGGCAATCGGACCCAATCGCACCACATTTTCCAAGAGAAAAATGAAGCCGGATCCCGTTTTATAGGCCCGAACGACTACCGGAACGTATATTTTACAAATACAATCGGCGATTTGACCCCGTTCGATCATCAATGAGCGCCTATTTTTACTATTTACTGATTTAAAAACATATATACTCAAATCAAAAATATACAATGCTTTGAAAATATATGGATTTTATGGTTCTCTTTATTTTTATTTATAAAAAATATTAAAAAGTTATCAGTAAGGCTTCAGGAAATTAATTAAATTGAATTTAAAATTAAATTAAATCGTAAATTTTCACTTCCCTATCACTTAGTTAAATACATCTTCAGAAGAAGCTGGATCTTCAGTTACATGACAGGTAGGCCCTAGCCTATAACTTGTTTCACACAACAATGTTTTACTCGCAATTGCTTTTCTATTAATTGTATGCCTAAATTTCTTACTAGGCATTAGTTGCTACGGTTGCAGTAATACCATAATACTCTGAAAACTGAAAAACGCGGACACGCGGTACTCGTGTTGAGCGAGTGGCGGGATTCGTGGAGGGTGTGGCTGGAGGGAGTGTAGGGGGTGGTGCGACCTTGGACTTCGCACTCGTGCATGGGGTGCGCGCGTGGTGGCACTGTGCTTGTGAGTTTGTGTTAGTAAGGCGTAGTGCGGCTGGCCTACTCTGCCCCGGAAGGCAATTTCCAAGAACTAAAGGAGCAGGTCACAGACCAAACGAAAAAAGATATAAACTTCAAACAAATTTTAACATGTATATCATACTGACCCGCACAATTACATCTATTATTTATACCACAAAATTGTATAAATATATTTTTAACAGTTTTTTTAAGTAAAAAATATATTTCTGATTTTTTATTTTTAAATGAAATGATATTAGTAATAATAACCTGAATTTATCTCACTCAACTGCAAATTTTCATTGAAATCGGACCAGCGGTTTTCTTGCTGGCCTTCTCCCAACATTTGACAAAATTTCTACTTTTAAGACCCATAACTCCCTTAATAGTAATGCGAATTATCTACTATGTATCTATTTTGTTTCCTAATTTTCATCCTGATACGAAAAAATAATATATTACAAATTAATTTTTTGACCAAACACCCTTTTTTGACCTTAATCAGGCAGGGCAGTCCTAGAGTTAACATTGCTGTAAATGGGAGGTAATATACTGACTTGCGACTGCTACAGGTGATATCACAAACAGTCGACGATTGGCTGTCAGGCCTTCAGTATTGCCAATACATTATAGTGAAATTGCCTACATCACCTATAAAGCAATTACCTCCTTTTCTAATAACAAATAATAGCAAACACTCTAGCTGTTATAAGTTTTTTATATGAAATATCTAGTGACTTTTACATTGAATTAAAACATTTTTCAATTTCAAATTATTATAAAAAATACAAGATAAGTAATTTATTGTTGTTTGTGTACTAGTCTAAGTATATTTTTACCTTAAGATTGTGAAGTTACATCCACTAAATTAATTTACGATAGAAATGTGCGTAACACATTCTTGATATGCATTAAAAAAAAAAAAATAAATAAGAAGAGGGTTAGATTAATATAATAGTATATTTATCTATCCATTAATATCACCAACGACTGCAGAGACATTCGTGCAACTTTGTGCAAAGATTTGTGTAACTTTGTGCTTTGGATTTCGATTTTTTGGCATAAAGTTCATCAAATAAGGTGTAGTACAAACCTTTTTCTGTTCTCAACCCTAATATACAGTGAACACCAAACCTCTTCCTCAACCTCCGTCGTCATTTTCCTATTAATAGTAAAAGAAGCAATATTTCCTCATTTGACGGCGCCATGTTCAAGATACCTCATTAGGGAATTGCATAGAGGCCGGGTATTGAATTAGCTGAGTTGGCAACAATGGGTACGCGACGATCACGCTGAGCCTATTATACTTGTCAACTGTTGATAGGTGACAGTCGCCTAGTATAATAGGGGCCTTACAGTGCCTTTACAGGGGCAAAAATCACCAGCTGCTTTTACGGGACAAGGGTGGAAAAGAATCACTTTCGGTACTCACAGCTGATATCAAAAATAGCTACTTTCGGCACAGTGTGATGAAAATGTAGTTTTGTGACAATTGAGGTGTTGATTGTTGAATATCGCCAGGTTTCGCTGCTGGCAGAGGGGCTGGGGTTGCTGGCCGTCGCTGTAGGGGGCCGCCACTTCTCGGCCTGTCTGCTGCGCTGCCTCTACCCCCTGCTGGAGTGTGCGGGCAGCCCTCTCCACACCCTGGCCGCTGCCGGTACGTAGCGACACATCTCACACAGACTGGGCAACCATAGTATCAAAATAAAGCCAAGTCAAGTCAAAATATCTTTACAGGTACACAGACATAAATTCATCCATACAATAGAGTCACAATAACAATTTAAATCATTAAAATCCTACATTAAAACTAATTTGAAAAAATAAAATAAAACCTTTCTTTGGAAATCAACATTCATCAGTGGCGATTGTTGATCTGGCAGTTTAAAATTCAGAAATTACCTTACGTTGTCCCTTACGCAATGGGCTCGCTCGGTCAACAACACTTTAAGCCTTCTTATAAAGAGCCCAGTGTTTTCAATTGCCTTCAAAGATTCTGGGAGAGCATTGAATAGCTGTATACTATTGTATAGTAGGTGACGTTCAAAGAAACTAGTTCTGTGTTCGGGTGGTTTTATGTTATTGCAATTTCTAAGACTGTACCGGGTTTGCTGAAAAGACAGTTGAAAAAGATGAGCGTTACTACGGAGAAATGTTAAACAACTGAAAATGTAAGTAGATGGAAAAGTAAGAATGTTTAACTCCTTAAAAATAGGTTTGCAAGAAGTACGGCGAGACTTTTTAAAGACAGCTGAGTCCCAAGGGATAATGTTGTGTTGTGAATTTTGTCTAAAAAATACACATAAGCCAAAACATATGTTTATTTTATAAAAAAATATTTATTTTATTTATTTATTTACTAACATAAAGTGGTTGGTAAATGCTTAACCCTTTGCGATCGGAATGAATATTTGCTGCTATTCCTCAACGGTCGCGCGGCCAGCTCTACTGGCCGCCGCCATTAGCGCGCGGAATTCGGAGTTTTTTCCACAGCAGTTGTCCTTTGCGATCGGACGGCCAGCGGTGCTGGCCAACATGAAATCCAACGAACGCTCGGGCGTCCAGCAGGACTGGCCGACAACAATGTTTTCGTTTGTAATATTCCAAACTGTGGTATGATCCCTGTAGAGTGCTGCAACCTAGTGAGGAATTGTTAAACTAAACGATCAGCAGGCTTGCAACATTATATCGTAAGAATTGTGGTGGAAACAACTAAAATAAACACCTGTTCTTCTGGCACAAGTGCTGTCATAATCATCATTGTTTTGGTTCAGTTTTATGTGATTTTAACTGTGTTTTGGTGATTTTCTCGAGAGATTTGTGTTTATTTGTAGTTTTAATTAAGTTTTAATGTACATGATTTAGTGATGGTCAAAACCAGAAATTTTGAATCTCGAAACTGAAACCGAAACTTATAAAATCGAATCTCGAATCTCGAAACTCAAATCGCGAAACCCTATTTACTTGCCTGGGTATGGTTATGAAAAATAAATCCAGAAAAATTAATTAAAACTAATTATATATTTTGGTTAGAGTTGTTCTTTCAGAAATAAAAAATCGATAATCCAAAAAAGGTGAAGGTAGACGACCGATGACAGTAGGCTTTTGACCTTTGCATTATTGATCGAAACACGGGCGTGATTTCTGTTAAAAAAAACAACAATAAAGACACAAAAAATCTCAGCAGTTTCGAGTTTTGATTCTCGAAACTCACCGATCGAATCTCGAAACCGAAACTTTTCCAAAGTTTTGGTGGTTTTGAGATTCAAGTTTTGGTTTTGACACATCACTAACATGATTATAAGAACACTTGTACGTTTACGTATAGGCCTACACTTATATCATAATTAGGCCTACAATAAAATTGTTTTATCCCGTATAAACATTTATTAGTAAGAATGGGGTTATGTTTTTTCCCCCCGTATATTTAACTAAGTAATAATGGACGATCGTTAAAGATCAGACGAATTGGAGACGTTTTATTAAAATTTAAATCCCCTATGCTAACATTGAAGGTTTTTAGTGAAAATAATTCCGACCTGTGGGGAGCGAGCCGCCATGATAAATGCCGAGGTGATGCGGAGTGGGACTTGGCCAGTACAGCTGGCCGTCCGACCGTCGGAACCAAGTTAGTACGGAAAGAATTCCGACTGACTGCCGACTGCGTTGTGGCCACTCCTGCTGGCCTTCCGATCGCAAAGGGTTAAACGGTTCTTATACTGTTAACCCTAGCAGTGGCCAGTGGTGTAAGTAGGAAATGGCAGAGCAAATTTGGCGAATTTGCAGACATTTTTTTGAAAATTCGTATAAATTCAACCGTAAAAGTAAACCTATCCAACCTCATATTCATTTTGATCGGAAAGAACAGGAGAATCTGAAATTAGTAAAATAAAAAAGATCTAGAAAGGTCAATTTTTTGTAAAAAGTGAAAAGAATTTTTTTTTCAATTTCAAAAGCAGCTTGATTTTTTTTCTACAGATTTTTTATGGAAAATTCGTTATATACATTTCTTAGACAATCTAATTCCCTACATAGAAATATATAACATGTTGGGAAAATAATTTTCTTTCGTAAGTGTTAGGGGCATAATATTATTATAAACAGAAAACCGAAAAAAGTATAAACACAGAGTTATGTGTTGTAAAAGTTGTATGTAATATATTTATATACTAATAATGTTTTATACATATTTGTAAAGCTAATGAAGTAAAGAATCTAAAAAAGTTATAAAGTTGATGGTAACAAATTATTATCACTTATAAATAATTATAAATAGGAGAATGCTTTGAAATTTTTGTGTATTTGGAAAAACATTTCATAGTATTTAGTGTACAACTTTTTCACCAAAATTGTTTCCCTAAAAACAATAGAAACATGTTATAGTACATTCAATTCTGTACATAAAAATGTACAATACCTAGGATAAATGATTATTTTTATATGGGTTATGAAAAAATATATAAAGTAGTTACTTGGTAATTTAAAAAAAAATTAAATTGAGAGCTATTTATAAACACTTTCTCAATATTTATCCATCGTATAATGCACAGTGATTACTGTTATATACACACAAACACTTCACTAACACCAAAACTCCGAAATAATAAAAGACTTAGTAATAATTCATGGATAAGAGATAGCACACACACACTGAGTTCTACACGCCATGGCTAACACAGACAACTGAAGGATCAGGTGTGACGCAATACTTCCGTCTTTATCAGTGAAGGCTGATGTTACCCTGCAAGCAGTGCTGCCAACAGCAAAACTAAATTCCTTTACATTTCTTCTTCTTCAAAATGACAGATTATTTGACTAGTAACTATAACTTAAACTGCATATAAATCCAATTTTTCAAACCCTCCAATTGCATCGGTTTGCCATTCGATAAAGAAACAAAAAACACCTTTATTCATAAAATCATATGATCTGTCTAATCAATATTTTGTTCTAAAAATCAATACCAAAATGAAGCAAAACTGTTTAGCAGTGCATTGGTATCAACCAAAACTTCCCGCGACAAAGATTACCCGAGCTGGGTAATTTCAAAAAGGTTGCGTTTTAGATTTTCAGAGTGTCTGCTGCAAGAATCGCCTCGCGCCAAAAATTCATTCGATTCTAATTGTCATGACATTGTTATGCAGCTGCTACACGGAACATTTATGTAATAAAATGAAAGTTCAGAACGTGATCTTTCGAATGATATATAAATATTATATTGTTCACTTTTGGTCCCGAACCGACTTGTGTCGGCTGCCACTCTAAGGCGACAGAGCAAACCGACGTGATGCGTGAGTTGACCACTGCTAGGGTTAAAGCTCAATTTTCTCACTATAAATGAAATGGAACTATTCATGATCATGATCATGTTAATCATGATTTGAAACAGAGATTATAAAAATTATGTTTAAAACCAGATTTGAAAGTAAGGACAGATTTCTGTTTATTGCAATGATGGTACAGTAACGCTATTTGTTATTATAGCCTAAGGGGGATGAGTAACATATCAAAATATGGGAAAAAACAAGTGTTAGAAAATATTACTTAACTAAATATATTTACGGGCCTAAAAACTCTACAAAATTTATGATTTAGTTTATAGTGTCTAGTCTGTCATAAATATGATGTCAAACATTATTAAATTTCTAAAATCAATATTCTAGTAAATTTATTAACTTGGACCACCAAGGTGGCGAACACTTCCAAAAACAGGCTTCACCAGCTGCAATGCTAAAGTAATAGGGATGCCCAGTTTTTTTTGCCATTGTCTGTGGTCCTGAGAGAGTTGACATTTAGAAACGTAATTGATGTTTTTGTTACTCTAGCACAAAATTGTTTATTTCAAAGGAATTGAAGAGTTTAGGAGACAGTCTCTGTCTGGCAAGTTTAAGGTCCTGGGAGTGCTAATTAATTTATGCTGGATTATTGAACGTCCAAAAAGAAAAATGTTCAAAGATGATGACAATATTGGAAAAAGGCAAGGACATTCCTTGTAGTGGTACAATGTGATGTGTCAATGAGTCCTTGAACACAATCGGGGAAAGCTGAAAATGTTGGCTTTACCCGTGCCAAAGTATATTGCACCGGATTATTGAACTCTGGTTTATAGGACACCAGTTAAGGATTTAGAACCCTGGTTAAAAATATAAGTTTTACTATATTTCAAAATATTTTTCATCCAAGAACATAAAAATTATACATTTAATTTACACTATTGACTGTCAAATAGTTATACGAATAATTTTATTCTTTGACCTAAGTTTGATGCAGATTAAAAATAATACATACATTTAATTACTAGTAGGTGTCTGTTTCATAATAGTTATAAAAAATACACAGAGGTTTAAAAATGTTACGATTTACAATCGACATGGTAATCAATAAACGAAACCACATCCGTATTAATAACATTGTAATTTTGTAGACCCTTGGGGTGGAGTTTTTAGGGATTTTTGAAACGCAGCCACATAATGCAAAATTTTAGCCCAATAGGTACTGGAGTTTTTGCCATACAATGATCTCTGTATTTGTATGACAATAAATGGAGTTTGATTGATGGTTTGATTGATTGATTAATAAACGTTTTAACTCTTGACGTCGTTCAAGGTAATATGATGCAATTCCTGTCGCTTTGAATGTTTTCGGTATCAAATCAAATCAATTCAAAATATTCTTTATTCTGAGTCAATACATATACAGTATTTGAATAGAGTCAAAGTTCTAGTCTAAAACTAAAAATTACTTTATTATCAGGTTATATGGAGAGAAAATAAAATATTAATCATATACATAAATTTAAGTTATTTTGACTGCAAATTTAACAATAAAGAAAATATATATATATATATATATATATATATATATATATATATATATATAAAACTTAATCAGTTACGTAGACAATATATTTATATTGCAATAGCTGACTTAAAATCATTATTACTTCATTTGTATTACTTTATTTACATTTTATTTCATTACATTATTTATGATAACTGAACTCAGGCAATCAGTAGGAGGACCTAAGGAAATTCTGAAAAAGAATAAAGTGCCTTATTAGTCAAATATTCTTTGAGTAAGCTTTTAAATTTATTGTATGTAACGGTATGTAACTCGTATCAGTTCATAGATACGATATTTGTGTAATCATGGTATCGTATCGCGATACACGGCCAGATCGTACATCATTTTAGCAAACAGAATGAATAAGGTTTATAAAGAGAATTCTGTGATACCGAAAATTTTTGATAGTAAACAACCGCAAATTTTTACAATATTGCAACTCAATGTCGATTCTCGATTCACGGGATAAACGCTGACAACGAGACAACAGTAGTGGATTACTGGCGAATAAGTCGATAATTTTTCGTCGATAGTCGATTTCCAATAGTTTCACATTCTTACCAGTGCAATGAGCATAGAGTATTCAAAAGTTGCATAATGAAAACGGAAATGTTAGTGTATGAAATTTAAAATTGCTGCTGTTGATATTTTCCTTTCATTCAATGCAATTAAAAAACGCTGAGTAAAGTATTGCTGACTTGCGCAAAACAAGTTGCTTAGCTCACGAGCTCATCTTAAAAATGAATAAGTATTTGACATACAACAAATTCAACAAATTCAATAACATTAGTACAGGACAACGTCTGTTGGGCAAGCTATGTTAGTTACTTTAAAAAATTAAATATCTTAACTGAACCTAGCATTTATATGTTTGAAACAATATCTTATTCAATTCAATTCAATTCAAACTTTCTTTATTCGTTATATATACAAATATACATGAATTGTGTCATAACAAAACAAATCTTATATAAAGTTTGAATCTGTGAGAATTTAGACAAAATTTGTTCCTGTTTATTGTATTATAATTATGGTTAGCTCCCATTAATTTTAAATTTTCTGATCTAGATTTTGCTGACAAAATAGTTTCAAAAACATGCATCCCGTAAACTGTCATTATATTCAGAGATATAAAATGTTCTTTTACTGATGTTTTCGGCTTAAGGTTAAGAATTATACTTATGGCTTTCTTTTGTAATTTTAAAATAGTGTTTAGATTGCTCATAGGTGTAGCCCCATAGATACATAAATAATTGAATGAATATATGAATAATAAATTATTTTTAAAGAATCAATATCAAAAAATTGTTTAATCTTGATAATGCATATATCCGGACAATATTTTGGAGATAACTTTTCCAGCATGTAAGTTCCACAAAAGGTTTCTATCTATTTCGAGTCCCAAAAATTTGATGTAATCTACTTTATTTATTGTTTTATTACTAATCTCAATTGTTGGATTGATGGGAATTTTTGTTTGGCGAGTCCTGAATGTGATGAAATTGGTCTTGTCAGGATTCAGTAACAGCTGCCGGTCATTAAAATATTCTGATAAAGCATTCAAATCAACTTCAGATGCCAATTTTTTTCTGAAGGAGCTGCTATTTTGAGATTCGTGTCTTCGGCATAGAGATAAAATTGGCTACCGCTAGACAGTTTTGGTAAATTCATTGTGTAGCAAATAAACAGAAGAGGGCCAAGGATAGACCCCTGTGGCACTCCATGTTTTATTCTTCTTATTTTTGATTGATGAGATATTTTAAAATGTTGTCTATTATAATTAAGTATTTCAACATATTGTTTTCTATTATGAAGATAAGTTTTAAACCAACAAAGTGTATTTTTACGAACACCAAGATTGTATAATGTTGATAGGAGTATGTCATGATTCAAAGAATCAAACGCTTTGGTGATATCCATAAATACACCTAAAACTTTTTGGTTACTGTCTAAACTATCAATAATGGACTCAGTGAATTCTGTAGCTGCTGTTAAAACTGATCTTCCACGTCGGAAACCATGTTGGCAGCCTTCTAAAAGACAATTATTTTCCAAGAACTCAATCAGTCGGTTATACATTGCCTTTTCAAATATTTTAGATATTGTTGGAAGGAGGGCAATTGGCCGATAATTTTTTATTTCACATTTATCTCCATTTTTGAACAGCGGTTTTAATTTTGAAACCTTAAGTTTATCAGGAAATATCCCTGACACAAATGATGAATTTATTATGTGAGTTAATGGTTTACATAAAACATAATTGGCTTGATTTAGAAGTGCCAAAGGAATCTCATCATAACCAGAACTATAAGAATTTTTAAGATTACTAATCAATTTGCTCATTTCCTTCTCGTCAACAGGCTCTGGTCTAAAAGTACAATGAGAGGGTTTGTTCTCTGATGTTACACAATTAATTTTTACTGGCAAGTCTAAATTAGGAATAACACTGTTATCAACCAAATCACCAAAATAATTGTTTAAGACATTACAAATTGTATTCTGGTCTGGGAGCAAACAGTTGTTAACATTTAAATTGAGGTTTTGTGTTTTCAACTTTGTTTTTCCAGCTTCAGAATTAATAATACTCCATGAAGTTTTGTTTACATTCATTGATTGGTTTATTTTAGATATATAATGTTGTTTTTTCAAGGCAGTTAATTTCATATTAAAATTCTTATTCATTTCCCTTATTTGTTTGCGCATTGTTTTACTTTTTTTTCTCTGGCCAATAAACTGAAATCAACAATTCTTTGCTTTTCGTCTTTCAGTTCAATTGGAGACCATTTTTTACCAGCATGACACCTTGCGAGTTGTTTTGGAAAATTTAAATTAAAATAAAACATCAGTGTTTCATGAAAAACATCATATTTACATAAACCGGAGTCAAATATAATCCATGTCTCATATTTCAATGCATCTATAAAAGTAATAATGTTAGCATCAGTGAATTTTCTAGAGTATTCAAAGTAAGTTAGCTTATCTAGTTTTTGACTGCATATTATTAGAATGACTGCATGTTATATCAAGGATCTGAATTTTCTAAAGGCTCATCAGCATTCCTATAACACCAGGAACCAAAACATAAACCCCTCTACTTCACGTAACTTAAAGCTCTTTGAAAGTAAACCACTGTGTATTATATTGGCCCCAAGCTTATCTAAAAAATCACTGTGAGATTAGTAGGGGCGGGCGAGTAGTGTTTTTTTTTTTAAAGTCAAGTATTGAACCAAACTACTCGAGTATCGAGTCGAGTCGAGTAGAGTAGTTCTTTAAATAGTAAATAAAACTCATTTTATTTATCTATCGAGAACAATGTTTTTTACATCTTAAACTTGAATTATAAACATAACATTTTATTGAATTATTAAAATGATTATTTATTTTATTTTAACCTTTATTTTACCATCAATGAATAATGATTTAAATTAGGGATGAGTTGATTCCAATTGTTGATTCTCGATTCCACCGATTCTCAGGCTTAGAATTGGAATCAAGTATCTAAGGCCCGAAGTCGATTCCGATTTTATCGATTCCAGGCCTTCAGTACCAAAAAACAACTTAGCTTGGGAAAGAAACAGAGCTAAATTAAACAACATTTAACAAAATAAGTGGTTAAAATAAGACTCCTCCCGACAACTAATCACTTCCTTAATACTCAAAACTGCTCTCAACTACAGTAGAACCTCGATAACACGACTCTCTAGGGGATCTCTAAAATAGTCTTCTTATCGAGGTGCACTTGTAATTGAGGGTCGTGCTATCAAGGTGGTTTTCACAACAAGACGTGTTATCGAGGTCACAGACTTTTTGTTATACCAAGCACATTTTTTATGAAACATTTCTAATAAGTTGTGTTTTAAGTAGAAAATTACTGTATAAATCAGTCATAAATAAAAGAACAAACGTACAAGTAAAAAAAACTTCTTTATTATTGCGACAGTAAGAAAAAATCAACAGACTCAGTTCACTAAAGTACAGTATAGAGTTAATAAGCTCGAAATACAGTAAACCTTAACCTATTGTGAAATACGGAATAAAATTCTGTAATGTTAAAAAATTAAAAAATTGAACTTAGCAGAACTGGACTTACGTAATAAAACCGAAACTGTACACTATAAGACAAGGAAAGGCCGGAATGGGAAGGGGGTGGGGAAGGGGTTTTCCTTTTGAGACCTGAGCCCAAGACATTGTTGTTTACTTCAAAACATCCGTTCTAACCGTGGGAACTATGCGTGAGAAAGGTTTAGTCGTGCTATAAAGGTTCCGTAACGCAAAACGGCGCGCTATTGAGGTTAGAGTCGTGTAATAAAGGTTCACTTACCCAAAGAAGCGTGTTATTGAGGTGGATGTCGTGCTATAGAGGTTCAGTTATTTGAAAAGACGCGCTATAGAGGTTTATTTATCAGTAATATAAAATTACAAAAAGACGTGCTATCGAGGTATTTATTTGAAAATGAGTCGTGTTATAGAGGTATTTATAACATTGAGCGTTATGGAAGATTCACGGGGATTAGAAAATCAGACTCATTATCGAGGTTTTTGTCTTATCGAGGGTCGTCGTAGCGAGGTTCTACTGTAACATTAAACGGAAATTGACAGGAGTTCTATTTATGGATGTCCGTGAATGAAGAAAACAGATAAGGAAACAGTGGCTGAGTCTGTCGCCCGACCCTATATTTTTTGTCTCATTCTTAATGGCTGGTCTATTGTTCGGCATTCGTTAGAGGGTCTCGGTAATTTATTCAAGAGATACGAGATTCTAGTACAAAATGCTAGAACCAAAACTAATTGTCGTACAAAGACAGATGATGGCTCATTTTTTCCGTCTGATTACCACAAATTAAATAAAATGTCAATCAAAGTTGTGTTCCATTCAAGAGATATGGACAATACAATCATTGTTTATTAGTTCTATTATTTTCCCCGACCATTCAAACTTTTTTATGTTGATTTCCTTCTTTCCCAACATTTGATTTCTTTCTATTCAAATTTCTCACTTTCCCAACTTTTTCGACTGCTTGACATCCTAAAATTAATTGTTATTCAATTTATTTTAAGTAGAAATTCAACATTATAGTATATTTAAAATCGTTGATCTTCAATCATTAAATATGAATTATTTTAAAAACAAATTTTCCTTTTTAATTTGTATACAAAATTTAAAACCCTAAATTAAAATTAACATTACAAATGTACTTTTATCGGCCAAGAATAGTTAACATCCAAAGTGATTGGTTTTATAACACAACAAACCAAATTAAAAAAAAATATCATGGGAGATTTATGTAACTTAAAGCATAAAATTATATGAAAAATGAACATGCAATTCATCTTTGCTTTTTATTTTTTATTTTTGTAAGTTTATTTCATTTTATTAATGACAAATAATCACCAACTAACTGATTGTCTCAATTTATTAAATAAAAATCAATTACTGACTAATTTATTGTCTTTAAATCATATTAAAAACATTACTTTGCTATTACACCTGTTATTAGGAATCGATGGAATCGACAATTGATTTTTAAGAATCGGAACTGGAATCGGAATCAAACAAAATTGGAATTAAATCATCCCTAATTTAAATGAAAAAAATATATATATTGTTTTCAACAACCATAACAAAAAAAAACAAGTATAACAAACTTGGCGTAAGCTTGGGTAAACAGCGGGAGTTGCTATGCCATTTTCTACTACTCGACTCGAATTTTCGAGCAGTCTCTAATTCTTGCTTGGCTTTCGAGTATTAGAAAATACTCGAAGCTACTCGAAAACTTGAGTACTCCCCACACCTACAGATTAGTGATAAAAAAAATCAAAATTGAGACAATAAATTATTTGCTGAATTAGTGTTTTTACCAGCTTCCTTCCTACTTGAACTAGTCTAACCTGTAACCTGATCTAACTTAACCTGTGATTTATCAATCTAAATTCTCCCCACCAGGACAACTATTCTGTGGCAGGATGGCACAACAGATTAGCTGTCTGTTCTCATGCTGCTGCATTGCTGCAATGAGATAACGTACGCGGTAGCTCAGAGGTAAAGCACTAGCCTCGTAAATCAGCCGTGGTCAAGCGTAGGTTCGATCCTGGCTGACTAATACGGTACTTTTTCATGTGTGGTTACCACTCGTCCTCACTGTCTTTAGATCGCCGCACCAGCCCATTGGCCTATTGTCCGACAGGCAATCGAGGTTTAAAAAAAACACTGTTCAATGAGGATGATGTGGGATGTATGTATTCCTCTGTTGACTCACGTCGTCCATCCCTTTCCTTCCCCAGGTTTGACAGCTGTTCAGCTTGTAGCGCGGGCGTGCGTGGGTGGCGGTGTGACCCAGCTGGTGTGTGCCAACGTAGACTACCTCTCCCACCATATCACCCTGAGGCTGCGGAGGGCCCACCAGAGCCCGGGCGTTCTGTCTGTGTTGTCGGTCGTCATGAGACACACGTCCATACAAGTCCTGCCTAGCCTGCAGGAGATCATTGAAGATGTGAGTTATTTATGAATCTCTGAAGTTTGTGAAAAGTGATTAAAGTGTGTGAATCTCATAATATTCAGGTGTGTTCTCAACATTAATCACTCTATACGCTGGTTGATATTTATGTGTGGTTGAAAGTCAACATCTGATTTTCCACGACGGGTACTTAAATCCTCCTAATTTTCTCTACGATACCTACGTCTGCCAGCTGTTTAGGCTAGCAGACTGTTTTATTATAAGATTTTTAGGGGTTTTAACAAAGTATTTGTGCCAATGGGCAAGTTAAAATAGGCACAACTTATGCATATACAGCAATTATTTATTTATTTTTCACTCAATTAATTGTACAATAGCAAACAGTTATGCAAATATGAAAAACACGAAACTTAATCTATATTGGCAACACACAAGACATAGCTTTGCTTACAACTACTATAATGTAAACAACGTACCATCAGTTAAACGATAAATCAGCTGTTAGTGGTAGTCATTGGTTATTAACTGGATGAATGGAAGGAACCGGGGAATTAAAATTGGTTTTTCGACTGCACGTTAACATCAAGTAGACTTTGGTGGCTTTTTGCTCTGAGAATATGGTAGTTAGAGATAATATGTTGCTTGTACTTGTTTCTTGATGTTCACTTCATTAACCTCGATTACTATCGTAGCAGTACAACCATTAGAGGGCTGGTCAATAGAAACAGGTCGCCCAATAGCGCAGTACCATTAAAATCAGTATTGTTGCATTTGCTTACAGTTTAGAGTATAGTTCCATGTTGTGTCAGTAAGAACTGCAAGCAATATAACTTAAAATATTCAAACTTGCAAACCTCTCTCACAAGGTTTTAGGTGATCGTGCAAGCATGATTTTCTCTACCTGACTGAATTTGCATAAGGATATAGTTAATTAATAGCTGTTCTTTCGTCATCAATAACTGGTTAGAAATAAATGTTTTTGCCCTGGAAAGTTACTATCATAACTTGTTGAAAAATGTACAGTACATATAGATAGGCTTGAAATATTTGCTATCAACCAGCAATCATAGTTTACACTAATTTGCCCCTAGGTGACCATTTGATTAAACCTGTCTTTGACCGGATAGGCCACCCTATAGAAAAACAATTGAACTTTTTTCTCAACTTATGTGATCTGTATTAATGAATCCACACTGAGACCACACCTTTAACTTAGATTACTAGCATCCTTGAAAAACTGATGAAAATCAAGTCGCTAAAATAGACCACAGTTGTGAAAAACCATATCGACAACTCAATCAATCAATCAATCAATCAATCATAAATCTTTATTTGTCTTTGTGCATATAATACAATAAATGGCGTCACACTTATATTTAACATATACATAGGACCAGGGCCCACCAACCCCAAAGCAAGCACATGCTGCTCCCAATGCGATTTAAATCTAATTTTTATTGTAAAACTCCTGAAAAGAATATAAATGTTTGTTTATTATGAAGGATTTTAATTTGGATTTAAATTTATTTAAATTGTGTTCTAATCTTAGTTCATCTGGGAGTGCTTTAAAAAATTTGTTCCCCATGTAGGTAGTTTTTTTTGTGTAGAATTCTAATCTATGTTTATCAAGATTTTTTTCCATTTTTCTTCTTGTGTCGTACTGATGAGTTGTAATTTTGATTTGTAATTTCGTATTCGTTTTAAAATATAATATACATTCAAAAATATACTGACCATATACTGTTAAGATTTCAAGATTCTTAAAGTATTCTTTGGCAGATTTTTCGCGTTTTAGATTACAAATAGATCTTATAACCTTTTTTTGCAGTTTCAAGATTTTATCAAGATTTAATTTTGTTGTTGCTCCATACAAACAAATACCATATGATATATGTGAGTGTATGAGGGCAAAATTGATTTTTTTTAAGATATTAATATTACACAAACAGGCCATACGTTTAAGTGCATATAAACCGGAGCTAATTTTATTAACTATATGTTCAATATGATGATCCCAGCAAAAGTTTTCATCAATATTCAACCCCAAGAATTTTGTCTTGTTAACTTGTTCAATGATTTTTTCTTCAATAGTTATATTTGGGGCTATTTTTCTCCGGTTTTGCTTTGTTGAGAATACCATAAAGTTTGTCTTTTCAGAATTCAACAATAGACCATTTGTGTCTAAGAACTGTTTGACATTGGACAATTCCAAGAAACTTAAGAGTTCAATATTATCCTGGTTTACTGCTGAGATTTTTAAGTTTGCATCATCAGCATATAGGCATAAATTATTTTGTGTGACATTTTGAAGAGACTTTGAAAATCCGGTTAGGTAGCACAGAAACAGCAGCGGACCCAGAATAGATCCCTGTGGAACACCACAAGAGACCAAACACAGGTCCGACGCTGCACCTGCGACCCTATTCTGATGAAAAGTATTTATTTCAACATATTGATAGCGCTCCGATAGATATGACTCAAACCATTTGTACGAAATTCCTTTGACTCCAAAACCTGCTAATTTTTGTAATAGCAGGTCATGGTCTACACTTTCAAAGGCTTTTGTTAAATCCATAAAAATACCAATGACTTCTTCACCGTTATCTATTGATTCTATTATTGATTCAATAAAATTTACTGCTGCACTTAATACTGATCTCCCTGGACGAAAACCATGCTGGGTATCATCAAGAATGTTATTTTTTTCCAAGAAGTCAGACAGCCTTTTGTACATGATTTTTTCATAAATTTTTGAGAATGATGGCAAGATTGATATTGGTCGATAATTAGACATATCCTTTTCGCATCCCTTTTTATGCACAGGTATGACTTTAGACAGTTTCAGTTTTTTTGGAAATATACCAGATACTAGGGAAGAATTCACCAGATGAACTAGGATTTTACATAAATGAACATTTGCCCCCTTTATGATAGATACAGGAATTTCATCAAAACTATATGAATGCTTATTCTTTAGAGAATCTATAATTTTACTAATTTCTTTTTCATTTGTTGGTTCACAGTGTAACAATTTAGTATGAGGAGAAGTGCAGTTTGTGGTATTATTTTCTGGAACATCATACATCATATTAACATTTCCTTTCAATTGTTTGATTCCATTAACAAAGTAATCATTAAATAATTTACTAATAGCTAGCGGATTAGACACAATTTTATCATTTATAAGTAGTTTTATATTTGTTTTATCTTTAGGTAAGATTCCAACTTCATCATTTACAATTTTCCAAGTAGTCTTTATGACATTTTCAGAATTTAAAATTTTGTTATTATAAAATTCACTTTTTGATTGTCTCAATCGATTTTTATACTGCCTATTTTTTTCTTTTACATATTTTTTTAACTCAGTATCTCCCTTTTCCCTAGCTTTTTTTTCTAACTCAATAATATTCTGTCTCTCTTTTTTAAATTCAGTTGTTACCCAAGATTTGTGCTTGTTACTATTTCTTTTGATTTTTTTTGGAAATGCTATATTAAAGTAATATAAGAATATATTTAGGAAAGTGTCATATTTATCCTCAACATTCGAAAAATAGACATCTTTCCAATTTTCATTTTTTAGTAATTTGAAAAAATGGTCTGTGTTATCTTTTGAGAAACTTCTACTGTACATAATTTTAGTTGTATTTTCAGAGGCAGGAGAGTCAATGATAAGATCTAAAATTTGGCCATCATGGTCTGAAAGGTGTGTGATTACCCCTTCGACTCTTGTTTTTTCTTTTGGTATTGTTGTTAAAAAATTATCTATACATGTTTTACTTTTATCAGTTACTCTTGTTGGGAAATTTACTAAAAAAGACATACCGTGAGTTTTTAACATACTACATAGTTCTTTACAATCTTTGTCATTTTTTAATACATTAATGTTTATGTCCCCTGCTATTACGACATTTCTACAAATCAACAATAACCTTGAAATTATTCCATTTAGACGCTCAATAAATTCAAAAGGATCTGTACTAGGGGAGCGATAGATACCAACCAAAATAAAATTCTGTTTCTCCAATACAAATTTTACTGCGCAGACTTCCAATTTCTTATCCTCAACTAAATCATCAACCTTAATCTCCACCACCTTCTTCCACCTAATAGCTCTGTTAGAAAAGATTACAACCCCTCCTTTTGATGAAGTTTGCCTACAGTAATAAGAATTAACAGAAAAATTTGCCAGATTTAATCGGTTTACCTCATTATTTTTCATATTGTGTTCTGTTATTACTAATATGTGAGGTTTGACTTCATCTATAATAATTTCCAGTGGTTCAATACGTGACATTAAGTTTTCTATATTCTGATGGAATATTCTAAGATTATTTGTGTTTTCCATTTCATTGCGATTGGAAATTGGAGGTGTTATATAATCCCCTCCACAACTCCTGGGGAGTTTAAAGAGGAATGAGGTGGCGAGGCAGGATTACTTAGGCTAAAACTAACACTTTTTCCACTGTGATTTTCACTGATATTTTCAACGCATATATCACATTCACTAGACACATTTTTCTGAGCAGGGTAGTGGGTCGGCAGTGGTGGGTATTCCTCCATAGACTGTAGTTGGTTGTCATTTTTTGGAACAGCCACCTTCAGTGATGCGTTGTCCATGGTGCCACTGGCATGATGCGGGTGAGATCTTGGAGCTGCTGGGCTGGTAACTGTTATGCTGCCGGTGTCAGAGGATTTATCTGGTAAAATTTCAGGTTGGGGCAAGATCATTGATGGAGTGGATAAGCTATTTTTGCTGGAAATTAAATATTTTAAATTATTCTTAAACTCCGTGTGACTTAGTCCGTTGTTTAGAAGTCTGTAGCTTTTCTGTTCATAGATAATTATTTTAATTTTAGATTTAGTGATTTTTTGGAACTCCAATATTTGGGTTACAAAATACTCAAGAGGGACCCGATCCCGTACACAGCCCATAGCTGAGCACACCAGCTGTTGAAATCCTTCTCTCTTAAAATATTCAGTGAGATCGAGAAATGCAGTGTCATAGTCTGATTTAGTAGGTTTAGTAAAGTACTGCGGCTTGGTGATTAAACTGTAAACGCCTGCACCTCCGTCTACCCGCTGGTATGCCAGGTGCTTTGAGACACAGTCCGATGTTGAAGGTCTACCAAACTGCCGTCCGAAATTCACTGCTACCCCTGCTGTCATGTGTCTTGGATCATGAAAATCCGCTGATATGCAGTGAGAGAAAGCTGTATTTTTGTCGTTTTTAAAGTCCTTTATTATTTTATCCATGTTTACATCCAAGACTTCTATGCTAGTATTGTTAGACAAAACTTCATATTCAGTTCTATTCCTTTTCAACGCTAATTTATTTTTAATTACTGATAGTTTTTCCAATACATTTAAAATAAGTTGAACAAGTTTATTTTTACCCCTGTGATTTATGTGAAGTCCTTGCCTTGTAAAATCATTATATTGCTATCATTATAAAAACTATAGTTTACATTGGTCTTTTCGATTCGGTCCAAAGCATCAACTACATTTGACACCACTTTCTGGCAAAGATTGGCATTTTACTTATGTTTCTGGTCAGAGTGACGCATTAAAAGATGTAATTTCCAATAGGTAATAGAAAAAATATTTAAGGACTTAAATTGAATAGTCTAGTCGAGCATGATTAATTATTCGACAATTGTTATTACAATGAAAAAACTATTAATAGAGTGAATAAGCAATCCTTTGTAAGATTTAGAATGGTTATTTTTTGTAGATGACATATTTTATCGAGGAAAATTAATGTTTAACAGGTCTTGGCCCAAAGCTACGATGAGTTTCAAGAGCACAACACCAATGGGTTTCTGCGGGTGTTTCTGACATTTGTGACGTGTGTGAGAGGTTGGCAGCAATCTCAGACGGACAGTGCAGCCACTACAGACAACCAAACATTCCTACCATCTTCACCGTCTCTCCTAAACCAACTGTTGGAGTACCGGCGACTCGTGGATACAGCTGAGACTTTGGATGACGAAGATGATATTGATCCTGTAGATGCAGAGGAAAACATCAGTGGAAACATGTCTTTCAGCAATACAAGGTGTGTCTTTGATTGTTAAATTTGTTCCACACTATGTCTTCTGGATACAGATTTTTAATATCGAGCCATATAACTCTTGTTTATGATTTGAACAAACACTATGTGTATTTTGTATTTGTTCTCAAAATAGAAACAACTGTCTTACTTGATAAACCATCAGTTAAGCAAATGGGGCTAAGAAATAATTTATTAAAAAATACCCCCGTCGCAGCAAACCTCAGCGAATTTCCTATGCATGATTATACTTATTACTACCACATTAAGGCTCTAACCAAGTTTCATAAAATTACATAAATAAATAACTGATATATAGCATTTTATTTATTCTCCATAAGAATAACATTAGGGCTGAGAATGCAGGTTTGCTGCAACGAGGAAGATAAAAATGTTTTTTTTCAATTATCAGTATAACTTAATCAGGTGAAGCTACATACCAAGTTTTAATAATTTATGTTCATAATTAAGAGGGATATAAAGCTTTACGTATTCTCCATAAGAATAACATTAGGGATGAGTATGCAGGTTTGCTGCTAAGAGGATAATCAACAAAAAATCAATTTGTTGTGCAAATATCAATATACCAGTACTACGTGAAGCCACATACCAAGTTTCACCAAGATACATTCATAAACAATCGAGATATCAAATTTTAAATATTCTCCATAAGGATAACATTGAACAACGTACTGTGTTTAGCACTTTGAATATCTCGGCAACGGTTGGACGTAGAATCACAATTTAAACACCAAAATGATTGTTTTGTAGAGCTAAACTGATTGCTAAAAGCAAATGTGAAGTTTACATTAAAATTAATTGAGGAAACGCTAAAACCATTTTCCCATAAGATTAACATGGGAGATTTTATGAACACGTTTTTTTTTGGATTTTCTCCACAACCACTTAACCTAGGTTAATGATTCAAAATACTATATCATTTGTTTTTTTAATCTCTATAAAATGGTTAAAACAAAAATTGTGTGTTTTAAGAATTTCAGGGTAAAAAGTGCAAAAAACTGATTTTTGGAAAATTTTGAAACCCCATAATTCTCCTTTCCCATGGTCCGATTTTTCTGGTTTTCGAACTTAAAGTCATGAATGTTACTTTACACATTTGAGCCAAATTTCATCGAAATGGGACGTTTTTTACTCAAGTTATCTCATTCACGGACACACACACACACACACACACACACACACGCACGCACGCACGCACGCACGCACGCACGCACGCACGCACGCACGCACCCACACACGCACCCACACACACACACACACACACACACACACACCCACCCACCCACCCACCCACACACACACACACCCACCCACCCACCCACCCACACACACACACACACACACACACACACACACACACACACACACACACACACACACACACACACACACACACACACACACACACACACACACACACACACACACACACACACACACACACACACACACACACACACACACACACACACACACACACACACACACACACACACACACACACACACACACACACACACACACACACACACACACACACACACACACACACACACACACACACACACACACACACACACACACACACACACACACACACACACACACACACACACACACACACACACACACACACACACACACACACACACACACACACACACACACACACACACACACACACACACACACACACACACACACACACACACACACACACACACACACACACACACACACACACACACACACACACACACACACACACACACACACACACACACACACACACACACACACACACACACACACACACACACACACACACACACACACACACACACACACACACACACACACACACACACACACACACACACACACACACACACACACACACACACACACACACACACACACACACACACACACACACACACACACACACACACACACACACACACACACACACACACACACACACACACACACACACACACACACACACACACTACACTGTATTGTTAATAAGTTGTCAGCTATGTCTGGGGTCGCAATTGACATAAATAATGACATACAAGCAGTACACCGTGTTCCAACTAGGAGTGATAAAGGACCAAAGCCTATAATTGCTCAATTTTCTAATAGGCAACTTCGTGATTCGTTTCTCCGGAGCATTAAAAAGAGTAACATAAAATCTACTGATTTCATAGAAGGCATTCCGGCTACTAAAATCTATGTCAATGAGCATTTGACGCCATACAACAGGAACCTGTTATATCAAGCAAAGAAACTGCGGGAAAAAGGCTTCAAATTCGTTTGGATTGTGGAAGGGAAGGTGTTCGTAAGAAAGAACGAAAATGAAAGAAGCGTGCGCATTTTCACCCTGCAAGACATAAACAAACTCGTGCCTGAATTAAAGGTTTCTTAGTCATTATTAATCTAGTTTCTGGGCTCCAAATTGAGGTTTTATTTTTATGCCTGAATGTAACACAGTTGACAAATTTAAAATATTTACTTTAAACATTAGAAGCCTGAGAAAACACTATAATGAACTGGTTTTGTATTTAAGCACTTTAAATTTTTCATATGACATTATTGTGCTGACGGAAGTTTGGATCAAGAATGGAGAGGAAGATAAATACCGCATGCCAGGGTATGACTTGTTACTGCAGGACCGGCCGGACAATCAGGCGGGTGGCGTCGCTATCTACGTGGACTCTGCCCTCCCCTACACTCACCGCCCCATCCTACTTCCCACAGCTGAAGTTATCAACGTTGTCTTCACTTTATCACATAACAATATTTCTACAAAACTTTCTCTGTTTGGAATTTACCGACAATGCAAATTTACTTTTAACCAATTTAAAGCTGATTTTGAGGATTTATTGATTAATATTTATGACCCTACAATTTTTGTTGGAGATTTTAATATAAATTTACTAAAGAATGTTGGTTCAAAAAACGATTATTTAAATCTAATTTCCGCATACGGTTTTGTAAACCTAATTAATGAACCCACTAGAATAGTAGAAAATAGTGTATCCTGCATTGATCACTTACTGATCAGAAATACTAAGAATCTGAACTTTAACCATAATGTTGATAAATTGAGTATTACTGATCATTATGGAATAAGTGTATTTTTATCTGAACTTAAAATTAAAAGGGATAATACTGAATTCTGTAGAGTATTGGACACAGATTTATTCCGAAGACAACTCATGCTGTCAGATTGGCGATGTGTTTTTAATGATAATGATGTAAATAGTTGTGTACAACACTTTTATTCCATATCTCAGAGGTGTCTTGATAACTGTTACTATTTAAAGAGATTAACTAGTAGAAATAGAAGGAGGAAAGAATGGATAAACAATTACCTTGTTACTTTGATAAATAATAAAAATAAGTTGTATAGATTATATTCAAGAGATACAAATAATATAAGGTTAAAGTTGCAATACAAGAATATTTCTAAGTTAGTAACAAAGCAGATTAGACTAGCTAAAGTAAATTATTACTCTGGACTCATTGAAAAGTCATACGACGACTCAAAAGCTTACTGGAATGTTATAAAGAAAATAATTAAAAAACGTAAAAATAATCTGTCTAGTATTAAGATTAACGATGTTTTACTTGAGAGTGCAGGCAATGAGAAAATTATTGCTAACACTTTTAATAAATATTTTACAAATATTATCCCTGAATTAAAGCAGGAACACTTTGGTTGTGACTTGTTTGTTGAGGATAATAATGAATATCAGGTATTTTTTAGGGATTTTGTTTTTGATAACTCAGAAGTAGCAGATATTATTAAGGCAATGAAAAATAAACGTAGTGCTGGAGTAGATGGTTTTAGTATTTTTGTTTTTAAGGAAAATTTAGAAGTTTTTGTTCCCTTACTATGTAAAATATTTAAAATTTCTCTAGATCAAGGTGTTTATCCAGATGTTTTTAAGATAGCCTCAGTAGTGCCAATTTATAAGTCAGGTAGTGTGTCAGAAATATCATCATATCGACCCATCTCAGTTATTAATACAGTAGCCAAAATATTTGAGTCTTTAGTTAAAAAAAAATTGCTGGAGTATTTTGATGGAAGGTCATTGTTTTCAAGGAATCAATATGGTTTTTTACCAGGCAAAGGTACAGATTTGGCTCTAGAAAGACACGTCACTACAATTACTAATGCTGTTGATAAACGTAAATATACTTTGTCTTTATACTTAGATTTCCAAAAAGCCTTTGATGTGTTGGATCACGATGTCCTTTTTTCGAAGTTTAGAAATTATGGTATTGGTGGTAAGGCATTGGAGTGGTTGCAATCTTTTTGTAAAGAAAGAAAGCAAGCAGTCAAAGTTAATAATGTTTTGAGTGAGGTTCTGGAAGTGCACTATGGCACACCACAAGGAGGGGTGTTGGGCCCTATCGTATTTTTGATTTATATTAATGATTTACTTGAACTTAGATTGAATTCTGATATATTTGCCTATGCCGATGACACTGCTCTAGTCTGCTCAGCTTATAATAGAGAATCATTACAAGTAAAAATAAGTAGAGATTTAGATAAAATATCAAATTGGCTGATCATTAATAAATTATTAATCAATTGTTCAAAGTCCAAATGTTTGATGTTTTTCGATTGCAGCAAACAGAAAGAGGAATTAAAGAATGAGTTCAAGTTATTGTGTCATAAACATTGTTGTCTGTATAAGTGCTCATGTAGTTACATAGATGTAGTAGAAAGTGTAAAGTATCTTGGATTGTATGTGGATCAATTCTTGAAATGGGAGCAGCAAGTCAATCACTTATCGAGTAAGCTAAGAACAATAAATTATGCACTGTATCATTTGAGAGATAATGTTAAGAGTCAGTATTTACAAAAAGTGTACATTTCTTGGTTTGAGAGTGTTTTGAGATATGGAATCGTACATTATGGAGGAACATATTCCACTGTTCTAAAACCGGTAGTTGTGTGTCAAAGAAATGCCCTCCGTACAATATTTAATTTAAAAAGAAATGATAGAGTTTCTTACCTTTTTGCAGAGAATAAAATTCTTACGTTTGATCAGTTGCATGTTTATTGTATGATAATGTTTATTTATAAATACAAGAGTTTGTTTAGAATAAAACCTGTAAACAGAATGACACGATCTGCCCAATATACATTGATTGAAGAAGGCTTTTTTAGGAAAGAAATGAGTAAACACCAATTTTGCTGTCTTGGCCCTAAATGTTTTAATGATTTTGTAAAATATTTTGGAAATGAAATTCAGTATAAAACTCTGTCTGTAGTTAAATCTAAAGCCATGCAATATTCAATGCAGTATCATATTGAGTGAAGTTGTCAATATTTTTAAAAAATATTTTTGTTTATTTTGTTGTTGTTAATTTAGTTTTCTGCCTGAATATTTGATTACTTAATGAATCTAGTCATTTCATCTTTCACTTGCTAGCATTATAAGTTTGCATGAATTGTTATGGAAGCCTGATAATGTTGTATCTAATATAGTCTATTTCTTGTTATGAATTTGTTTTAGAGTTTAGTATTTTTGTTTTAAATTATTGAATATACGTAACATATTTATACTGGTGAATTTTGTTACCGGAGCATGATTAATGAAAGTGGTGGCCGTTGTCTGTGATTTAAAAAAATTCTGAAATTTGTCATCATCATGTATGAACTGTTCCTGAGAATTTGACGGAAGTGTAAAAGAACTGTACAGCTGTCAGTAAAGAAATAATGTATTAAAGAAAATGTATATTTTTCTGTCCCGCGCGTGTCCTATGTGACACATGGGATTTTGTAATAAACAATAATTTTTCATGAATAAAATTGCTTGAACTTGAACTTGAACTTGAACTTGAACACACACACACACACACACACACACACACACACACACACACACACACACACACACACACACACACACACACACACACACACACACACACACACACACACACACACACACACACACACACACACACACACACACACACACACACACACACACACACACACACACACACACACACACACACACACACACACACACACACACACACACACACACACACACACACACACACACACACACACACACACACACACACACACACACACACACACACACACACACACACACACACACACACACACACACACACACACACACACACACACACACACACACACACACACACACACACACACACACACACACACACACACACACACACACACACACACACACACACACACACACACACACACACACACACACACACACACACACACACACACACCCACACCCACACCCACACACCCACACCCACACACCCACACCCACACACCCACACACCCACACACCCACACACCCACACACCCACACACCCACACACCCACACACCCACACACCCACACACCCACACACCCACACACCCACACACCCACACACCCACACACCCACACACCCACACACCCACACACCCACACACCCACACACCCACACACCCACACACCCACACACCCACACACCCACACACCCACACACCCACACACCCACACACCCACACACCCACACACCCACACACCCACACACCCACACACCCACACACCCACACACCCACACACCCACACACCCACACACCCACACACCCACACACCCACACACCCACACACCCACACACCCACACACCCACACACCCACACACCCACACACCCACACACCCACACACCCACACACACACACACAATTAAGATTAACGATGTTTTACTTGAGAGTGCAGGCAATGAGAAAGTTATTGCTAACACTTTTAATAAATATTTTACAAATATTATCCCTGAATTAAAGCAGGAACACTTTGGTTGTGACTTGTTTGTTGAGGATAATAATGAATATCAGGTATTTTTTAGGGATTTTGTTTTTGATAACTCAGAAGTAGCAGATATTATTAAGGCAATGAAAAATAAACGTAGTGCTGGAGTAGATGGTTTTAGTATTTTTGTTTTTAAGGAAAATTTAGAAGTTTTTGTTCCCTTACTATGTAAAATATTTAAAATTTCTCTAGATCAAGGTGTTTATCCAGATGTTTTTAAGATAGCCTCAGTAGTGCCAATTTATAAGTCAGGTAGTGTGTCAGAAATATCATCATATCGACCCATCTCAGTTATTAATACAGTAGCCAAAATATTTGAGTCTTTAGTTAAAAAAAAATTGCTGGAGTATTTTGATGGAAGGTCATTGTTTTCAAGGAATCAATATGGTTTTTTACCAGGCAAAGGTACAGATTTGGCTCTAGAAAGACACGTCACTACAATTACTAATGCTGTTGATAAACGTAAATATACTTTGTCTTTATACTTAGATTTCCAAAAAGCCTTTGATGTGTTGGATCACGATGTCCTTTTTTCAAAGTTTAGAAATTATGGTATTGGTGGTAAGGCATTGGAGTGGTTGCAATCTTTTTGTAAAGAAAGAAAGCAAGCAGTCAAAGTTAATAATGTTTTGAGTGAGGTTCTGGAAGTGCACTATGGCACACCACAAGGAGGGGTGTTGGGCCCTATCGTATTTTTGATTTATATTAATGATTTACTTGAACTTAGATTGAATTCTGATATATTTGCCTATGCCGATGACACTGCTCTAGTCTGCTCAGCTTATAATAGAGAATCATTACAATTACAAATAAGTAGAGATTTAGATAAAATATCAAATTGGCTGATCATTAATAAATTATTAATCAATTGTTCAAAGTCCAAATGTTTGATGTTTTTCGATTGCAGCAAACAGAAAGAGGAATTAAAGAATGAGTTCAAGTTATTGTGTCATAAACATTGTTGTCTGTATAAGTGCTCATGTAGTTACATAGATGTAGTAGAAAGTGTAAAGTATCTTGGATTGTATGTGGATCAATTCTTGAAATGGGAGCAGCAAGTCAATCACTTATCGAGTAAGCTAAGAACAATAAATTATGCACTGTATCATTTGAGAGATAATGTTAAGAGTCAGTATTTACAAAAAGTGTACATTTCTTGGTTTGAGAGTGTTTTGAGATATGGAATCGTACATTATGGAGGAACATATTCCACTGTTCTAAAACCGGTAGTTGTGTGTCAAAGAAATGCCCTCCGTACAATATTTAATTTAAAAAGAAATGATAGAGTTTCTTACCTTTTTGCAGAGAATAAAATTCTTACGTTTGATCAGTTGCATGTTTATTGTATGATAATGTTTATTTATAAATACAAGAGTTTGTTTAGAATAAAACCTGTAAACAGAATGACACGATCTGCCCAATATACATTGATTGAAGAAGGCTTTTTTAGGAAAGAAATGAGTAAACACCAATTTTGCTGTCTTGGCCCTAAATGTTTTAATGATTTTGTAAAATATTTTGGAAATGAAATTCAGTATAAAACTCTGTCTGTAGTTAAATCTAAAGCCATGCAATATTCAATGCAGTATCATATTGAGTGAAGTTGTCAATATTTTTAAAAAATATTTTTGTTTATTTTGTTGTTGTTAATTTAGTTTTCTGCCTGAATATTTGATTACTTAATGAATCTAGTCATTTCATCTTTCACTTGCTAGCATTATAAGTTTGCATGAATTGTTATGGAAGCCTGATAATGTTGTATCTAATATAATCTATTTCTTGTTATGAATTTGTTTTAGAGTTTAGTATTTTTGTTTTAAATTATTGAATATACGTAACATATTTATACTGGTGAATTTTGTTACCGGAGCATGATTAATGAAAGTGGTGGCCGTTGTCTGTGATTTAAAAAAATTCTGAAATTTGTCATCATCATGTATGAACTGTTCCTGAGAATTTGACGGAAGTGTAAAAGAACTGTACAGCTGTCAGTAAAGAAATAATGTATTAAAGAAAATGTATATTTTTCTGTCCCGCGCGTGTCCTATGTGACACATGGGATTTTGTAATAAACAATAATTTTTCATGAATAAAATTGCTTGAACTTGAACTTGAACTTGAACTTGAACCCACACACCCACACACCCACACACCCACACACACACACACACACACACACACACACACACACACACACACACACACACACACACACACACACACACACACACACACACACACACACACACACACACACACACACACACACACACACACACACACACACACACACACACACACACACACACACACACACACACACACCCACACCCACACCCACACCCACACACACACCCACACACACACACACACACACACACACACACACACACACACACACACACACACACACACCACCCACCACACACCACCCACCACACACCACCCACCACACACCACCCACCACACACCACCCACCACACACCACCCACCACACACCACCCACCACACACCACCCACCACACACCACCCACCACACACCACCCACCACACACCACCCACCACACACCACCCACCACACACCACCCACCACCCACCACCCACCACACACCACCCACCACACACCACCCACCACACACCACCCACCACACACCACCCACCACACACCACACACCACACACCACACACCACACACCACACACCACACACCACACACCACACACCACACACCACACACCACACACCACACACCACACACCACACACCACACACCACACACCACACACCACACACCACACACCACACACCACACACCACACACCACACACCACACACCACACACCACACACCACACACCACACACCACACACCACACACCACACACCACACACCACACACCACACACCACACACCACACACCACACACCACACACCACACACCACACACCACACACCACACACCACACACCACACACCACACACCACACACCACACACCACACACCACACACCACACACCACACACCACACACCACACACCACACACCACACACCACACACCACACACCACACACCACACACCACACACCACACACCACACACCACACACCACACACCACACACCACACACCACACACCACACACCACACACCACACACCACACACCACACACCACACACCACACACCACACACCACACACCACACACCACACACCACACACCACACACCACACACCACACACCACACACCACACACCACACACCACACACCACACACCACACACCACACACCACACACCACACACCACACACCACACACCACACACCACACACCACACACCACACACCACACACCACACACCACACACCACACACCACACACCACACACCACACACCACACACCACACACCACACACCACACACCACACACCACACACCACACACCACACACCACACACCACACACCACACACCACACACCACACACCACACACCACACACCACACACCACACACCACACACACACACACACTTGAATGAATAGTGTTTTTGGCATCTAGGGACCTCAAAACAAAAAGTTATCATGGTCTCGGGCTTAAGTCTTACCATGAGACCTACGGTAATAGTTTCTTCCCTATAGGGGAAATTCACTAAAAATATGAAAAACCTAAAATTTAAAATTCTGTAAGTGTTTGAATAAATGTATGCATTTAAAAAGTTTAAAGTCTTAGTTCAAATTGTCATCTGGTTTAACTTAAAGGACAGAGGCTAAAGGTCAAGCAGTTTAATTTTATTTCCAACTGTATATTTTTCACCATGAATTTAATTAATATATATATATACCTTTCAGTTTAAATTTGGTTAAAAGTTCTTTTTATTACTCTGTTTTACTGTCTTAAACAATCAGATGTACTGTACTTTAGAGATAACTTAATTTGTGATTATGTTGAGGATACTTAAATTCATAAACCTCGTTTTAGGAGTTACAATAGCTTTTTTTTTAGCGAATTTCCCCTACAGGGAAGAAGCTATTACCGTAGGTCTCATGGTAAGACTTAAGCCCGAGACCATGATAACTTTGCATTTTGAGGTCCCCAGATGCCAAAAACACCATTCGTTCAAATTTTTATATATGAATATATGTAGGGATGACCCAACATATTTATCGGTTTGGTTTTTTACAAAAAAACGGTTTTCGGTTTCGGTTATTTTTCAAAGAACTTGGCTAGTAACTGTCTCGTCCATTCTTTAAATTTTAAGTTTCTGCCTAGATTCTGAAATCCTGCCTAAAAAAACTAATTGATTATATACCGATACCTATACCTATACTTTGTTTCACTGGTTTACATAACTACTGCTGCAGAGACACTATGCAGGAGAGTTGGTTAAAAATTCACAAGTAATCAATCAAAGACAAATCAAATGAATTTAAATTAAATATTATGGGCCATTACAAAATTAAATAATCACCTAGGCTTAAAACCTTGTTTAGCCAAATAATAAGTTATCCTAGGGCAATAACGTACAGTCAACTGGGAGCGGGTTAATCGGGTTGCGGTTTAAGCACGGTCACGAAAGGTTTATTTTTATTTATCCCCTTCTAAACATAAATAGAGCAATAATAACAATTTATTATGCTAAATTATCTCCAGAATTGTATTTAATTTACTTTATTTATCAGAATAAATACAATACAAACAATTTAGTAAACACAACATAATCTGAGAGTCTGTTATCTCGCTAATGAGCCGTAGGCGCGTGATGGGGAGCGATGACCTTGACACTGCTCTAGCCACGCTGGGCAGATGGACGGACGGATGGATGGACGGTCAGACGCGGACGTCTAAAAATAGAAAATCTCCAAAAATCATCCTTCCCGCCGCTGTTCACTCTCACGAGGTTTTTCCCCCAGTGCGGAAGTAATTAGCATACTGTTCGGTGTTAAAGAGACCTTTAACCTATTAAATATCATTCAGTGTTTTGGATAGTATATACTGCTATCAACTATTGCTAGTATTAACTATTATTATTTTGATTGTTTGTAGATTTTATCATGGGATGTAATAAAAGACATCTTACAACACTTAAGAATATATTTACACTTATTCTGATTCACATACAGACGGTAAACATATATAAAAGATGGTACAAGGCTATCGATTTCGACCAGTCCCACCGGTCATCATCAGGCCAATGATAGAACTGACAGAATCATTCTGAAATTTTAATTAAAGAATTAAAATGGTGTCCCTGCTAATATCCTATTGGTTACCTGAAGTTCTGGATACAGGTTCCTAAATGTGCCACGACAGTCGAAGTTAACTTGTTCATTTATCAATTTATCTCTATCCTTGCACTTTTCTTTAAATATAAACAATTCTTCCCATGCATTAATTTCATTTCCTTTTTTTACAATTCTTGAGGATGCTGAGGTTTTCTACTTTCCCTATGGTGTGGCCATTTTCTAAAAGATGCTTCGCTACGTTTGATCTTTCCGGTTTCCTGTTCTTCTAAGCTGATACATGGCTCTTAAATCTTTTAACAAAATTAACAGTTTGACCAATATAAAACTGATCACAGTTGTTACAATTAATTTTGTAAACGCCAGGCATGTTGAATTAGTTACAATCTATTATCTTGGGATTTAGTATTTTGTTCATGGTGTTTTGCGTTCTGTAGGCTATATTAACTCCATATTTCTTGAATCGATTTGTGACCTTTTGTATCTTGTTCCTGAAACGATTGAGATTGAACTAATCAAGGCTAGACTCATACGTAAAAGTTGGATAATGAGTATGTAAATCAGGTTGTAAAATTGCTCAGAATTGTATTGAAACAAAACTATTTTAGGTTTAACAATAGATTTTATACACAAACTGATGGTTTAGCCATGGAACTAAAATACAAAAGGCCACAAATCGATTCAAGAAATATGGAGTTAATATAGCCTACAGAACGCAAAACACCATGAAAAAAATACTAAATCCCAAGATAGGTGATTGTAACAAATTCGACATGCCCGGCGTTTACAAAATTAATTGTAACAACTGTGATCACTTTTATATTGGTCAAACTGTTAATTTTGTTAAATGATTTAAGAACCATATATCAGCTTGGAAGAACAGGAAACTGGAAAGATCAAACGTTGCGAAGCATCTTTTAGAAAATGGCCTTACCATAGGGAAAATAGAAGAAATCTTAGCATCCTCAAAATTGTAAAAAAGGAAATGAAATGAATGCATGGGAAGAATTGTTTATATTTAAAGAAAAGTGCAAGGATAGAGATAAATTGATAAATGAACAAGTTAACTTCGACTTTGGTGGCACTTTAGGAACCTGTATCCGGAACTTCTGGTAACCAATAGGATATAAGCAGGGACGCCATTTTAATTCTTTAATTAAAATTTCAGAATGATTCTGTCAGTTCTCTCATTGGCCTGATGATGACCGGTGTGACTGGTCGAAATCGATAGCCTTGTACCATCTTTTATATATGTTTAACGCCTGTATGTGAATCAGTATAAGTGTAAATATATTCTTAAGTGTTGTAAGACGTCTTTTATTACATCCTGTAAATTTATTACATCCCGTAAATAATAACAATACGTAATATGCTAATCAAAAAGTTGTTTAGATTTGATCACAATTTAAAGATTTTCAAAAGTATTTCATTTACATAAATATATCTTAAATGACATCAAAACACAATATTGTAGTATACAAATGATAATAAACCTTCATTATATTTGTAATATTCAATTTATTGAATCCCTTTGTTTTAACCGTGGTTTTGGGTTATCCGTGACCCTCCAACCGAACATTACCCCGGATAATCTGGAGTTGACTGTAGTCTAAATAATCTTTAAGTTAAATTTTGATAAGATGTTAAGGTTTAAGTTTGGGATGAGTCGATTCTAATTTTTTTAATTCTGATTCCGGTTCTGTTTTTTACAAATCGATTATCGATTCTGATTCCATTGATTCCTAATAACAGTTTAAATAGCAAAGCAATAAGTTATTTAAAGACAATAAGTTAGTCAGTAATTGATTTTCATTTAATAAATCAGAAACAATCGGTTGGTGATTATTTTTCATTAATAAAATAAAATAAACTTATAAAAGTAAATAATAACAAAAAAATAAGTTGAATTGCATGTTTATTTTTCATATAATGTTTATGCTTTGAGTTACATAAATCTCCCATGATATTTTTTTAAATTGGTTTGTTGTAATATAAAACAATCACTCTGGATGTTTACTATTCTTGATCGATAAAAAATAATTTGTAGTGTTAAATTTAGGACTTTAAATTTTGTATACAAATTAGAAAGCAAAATTTGTTAAAAAAATTTGTAATGATTGTAGATCAACAGTTTTAAATATACTGTAATTTTAAATTCCTACTTTAAATAAATTGAACAACAATACATTTTAAGATGTCTGGCAGTCGGAAAAGTTGGGAAAGTGGAGAATTTGAATAGAAAGAAGAAAGAAATAAAATGTCGGGAAAGAAGGAAATCAACATAGAAACGTTTGAATAGTCGGGAAAATAATAAAACTGATAAACAGCGATTGTATTATCCAAATCTCTTGAATTGAAAGTCACACAACTTTGATTGACATTTTATTTAATTTGTGGTAATCAGACAAAAAAAATGAGCTGTCATTTGCCTTTGTACGACAATTAATTTCGGTTTTAGCATTTTGGACTAGGAACTGTTATCTCTTGAATAAATTACCGGGACCCTTGGCCGGAAACCGAACAATAGACCAGCCATTAAGAATGGAACAAAAAATGTAGGGTCGCTCGGCGACTCGGGCCACTAGCTTTGTTTACTTATCTGTTTTCCTCATTCTAGTACATCCATAAATAGAACTACTGTCAATTCTACTTTTGTGTTAGTTGAGAGTTATTTTGGGACTGGAAAGGAAGTGATTAGTTGTCGAGAGGAGTCTTATTTCAACCACTTATTTAAACAACGTTGTTTAGCTTGTCATTCGATATTTTTGTACAACATTATCATGCTTATTTCCGATACGAGCACTTAATGACAATGAAAAACCGAAACCGACATTAGACCATCGGTTCTCGGTTTCGGTTTTTTTGTAAAAAACTTGAAAAACCGACAACCCACTTTAACAACCGACACAAACCTATATATATAGGTGTGTCCGTAAGCACTATAACTCTCACAAAAAAGGTCCGATCCTAATGAAATTTGGTACAAATGTGTAAAGTACCATCTCAAAAACCAAGCGAATTGCACCATCCGAAGTATTGCTTTTGGGGGGTTTTTTACCCCAAAAATGTTTTTTTTTTGGGTTTCTACATGTAATTTTTATTTTAATCAAATTTTAATTTTTACCATTGAATTCAGCAAAAAAAAAAACAAACAATTTGGTATTTTGATCATTGCTCTATGTCAATTGGTTACTGAGATATTGAAAGTGCTAAACACAATACATTGTCTAATGTTATTCTTATGGAGAAAAAGAAAAATTGTATATCTCGCTTACTTATGGACATAAACTGACGAAATTTGGTATATGGCTTCATATGGTTGTGGTTTATTGTTGTTTGCACAACAAAAATTTTCGCCTATAGTTCCCGTAGCAGCAAACCTAGGTACTTGGTCCCCATGTTATTCTTATGGAAAATAATTAAAATGTTATATATCGCTTATTTATGAATGTACATGGATGAAACTTGGTATGTGACTTCACTAAGATGAGTTCTATTGATATTTGCATAAAAACCCATTATTTTGTGTGGCTTGTTGCAGCAAACCTGCGTACTCATTCCCAATGTTATTCTTATGGAGAATAATTAATATTTTAAATATCGCTTGTTTGTGAATATGTTGTATTCATATGTGTTATATTATGAATCCTGTTGTGTTTTAATGTGTTATGTTATATGTTATTCTTATGGAGAATAATTAATATTTTAAATATCGCTTGTTTGTGAATATGTTGTATTCATATGTGTTATATTATGAATTCTGTTGTGTTTTAATGTGTTATGTTATATATTAATTGGAAATTCGCTGAGTATGCAGGTTTGCTGCGACGGGGGTCTTTTTTATATAAGTTTGGCAACCTCTTTTTGCCTTACGTTACCTGTCCACATTAACTCTAAACTGATTAAATATACAGAACAGGGATTCGAACCCACGACAGGCCCGCTCAGCGCCGTCCTTAGTGAATGCGAGACCTGGTGCAAGAAATGTTGGCGAGGCCTTTCCTTTTCATAAATGACTACCTCTCCTCCCACCTTCCCCTCCATTTTCTAACCCCCGCCCTCGCACATCTGCCGTACATAATGATTTTTAATATTTCGTTTTAGTGACAATCATTTACTTTAAAAATTAACATTTAAATACGGGAACAATTGTGATTTCTGGGAAAACAGCCTTTTGCACTTTGCCATGACTTAAAAGCCCTTCCCACAAATACTTACTTTTCTACCAACAAATACTACTCCTTTTTACTTTTACTCATTTTAAGATCACATTTGGAAATAGAATAATTTTGAAGCAGTAGAGAGGGAGCGGGAACTGGAAATTATGAAATATTTGTCGTCATTACAGACCATTTGGAATATCAAAAATTACAAGATTACATATAAGTACAGTTCGTATTTTACAATAGGCTATATCCTTGAAAAGCAGGTGATGAAGATGCAGGCGATGAAGGGCGGCCTTGAAATTTACTAACGGGTATCTTGACTGCTTCAAATGAAGAGGCAAGCTGTCAATAACCAGAAAAATTAACGAAAGTATTCTTTTAATTTTCACACCTATAAAACATCCATGCTTTAAATGTGGCACACTTAACGACAAACTAAAATCTGATCTCCTACGGATTGCATTTAGCCGAGCGATGGCATGAGCCTTTTATCAGTATGATGTTTGTACTTTTAGGCCTAGGCCTAGACGTAACAAATATTATACTATCACTCACTAATTTCCACATTAACTGTACTTAACCTTGTATATTATTTCAAAGTTAAGTTACGGCAAAAGAAAAACAAAACATTTGCGGTAATTTAAAAATGAATTTTTCACGGAATTTAATCAATTAAATTTTAATTTAAGCTACAACTTTGTAGTATTTTGTTTGTAGCCTAATACTCAAGTGTGTAGCTTAGTAAATTCTAAAAAAAGCGGGCCTAGATATTGACCTTCACAATAGACAAGAGACAATAATTCTTTATTCGTGTTTTTGTTTGTACATTGTTACAGTGAATAGTGTAATTTTTCTAATACCTAAATCTAATATAAAAAATTCCATTCTATACATTATCTAACAGTCATTTAACAGAGTCAAACATGAAGTTCCTCGAGTGAATACGGTATTATATTAATCAGACCTAAAAACTTCATTTGGTCTATTGTTTCAATATTTTTTTGTCAATTTCAATAATTGGATTTACAATTTGCTTACATAGTTTTGTTCTAAAATTTATAAATTAAGTTTTCTTAGAGTTTAATTTTAAGTTGTGATTGTTCAAGAATTTATCTAAATTAGCTAGTTCAATTGAACTTAAAATTTCTATGTCTTCTGACGTGTTGCCTGATATCTTTAAATTTGAATCGTTAGCATAGAGACACAGAGCTGAAGCCGGAAAATAATTTAGACTTTTTTCCATGTTATTTAGATAGCAAAGAAAAAGAAGAGGCCCAAGAATTGATCTTTGAGGCACTCCAAATTTAATTGGTTTTAAATCTGAGTTGTATTTAACTACATAATTTTCGGCTGAAATATTACTCACCTGTACAAATTGTTGTCTATTCGTCAAATAAGATTTAAAGTTTACTGAGTTCTTTTTAATACCAATTGCTTCCAATTTTGATTTTAAATTTGGATAACATGGAATGATTAACACTGTCAAAAGCTTTTGACAGATCCATAAAGACACCAATAACTTTAACTCCTTTATCTATTGAATCTATGATTGATTCAATAAACGTTACAGCTGCTGTAATTGTTGATTTTTGTTTTCTAAAGCCATGTTGAACGTCATGTAAAATTTTGTTACTTTCTAGTAAATATTCTAACCTATTGCATTCAATTTTTTTTAAACTTTTGATTGTACTCTATATACACTGTAATGCATTCTTGTTGAATGCCTCCAGAACTGTTAAATTACAATTTAAATATAGGTTTACGTACCTTCAATCAACTGTTCAATTTCCAGTAGATCATTCCTATATGTTCATTATGTCGGTGTCTATTGCCAGCCGGCATATCAAGTATTTCATGTTTTAATGTGCGTGTGTTGTGTTATAATATTTATTTTAATTTTTAATTTTTGACAAATATGTTTCTACAATAGAAGACATTTTAGCGAATTTCCCCTATAGCGAAGAAGCTATTACCGTAGGTAGCATGGTAAGACCAAGACCATGATAACTTTTCATTTTGAGGTCCCCAGATGCCAAAAACACCATTCGTTAAAATTTTTATATATGTATATATATATATATTTATATGTGTGTGTCTGTAAGCATGATAACTCTCGTAAAAAAGATCTGATCCTAATGAAATTTGGCACAAATATGTAAAGTACCATTTATTTGAACGAGTTTGAAAACCAGACGAATCGCACTTTCCAAAGGGGGGTTTTCACATGGCATTTTTATTTTAATTAATTGTTAATTTTTACCATTGAATTCGGCTTAAAAAAACAAACAATTTGGTATTTTGGTCATTGCTCTACATCAGTTGGTTACTGAGATATTGAAAGTGCTAAACACAGTACGTTGTCCAATGTTATTCTTATGGAGAAAAATACAAATTTTTATCTCGCTTATTTTTGGTATATCGGTTCATCCGGTTGTGGTTTGTTGTTTGCATAAAAACAATTTTTCGCATATGGTTCCTGTTGCAGCAAACCTAGGTAATCAGTCCCTATGTCATTCTTATGGAGAATAATTAAAATCTTATATATCTCTTATTTATGAATGTATATGGATGAAACTTGGTATGTAACTTCACTTAGATGAGTTCTATTGATATTTGCATTAAAACCCATAATTTATTTTCCTTGTTGCAGCAAACCTGCGTACTCATTCCCAATGTTATTCTTATAGAGAATAATTAATATTTTAAGTACTGATATCGCTTGTTTGTGAATATATTTCTTATGAATCCTGGTAAGTGGCTTAATGTGTATATATTCATTGGAAATTCACTGAGTATGCAGGTTTGCTGCGGTGGGGGTATTTTGTAAACCCTGATGATGAAACAAGAGTTCCAATACATATAGGAATGATCTACTGGAAATTGAACTGTTGAATGAAGGTATGTAAACCTATATTTCAATACTATAATGATTGGGGGGGGGGGTACATATAGGCTTTGCGCGGCCGCTGGTACATATAGGCTTTGCGCGGCCGCTGAACCACTAGCGAGCCGCCCCTGTATGTACTCCTAGTTGTTTGTGCATTGTTTTTAGTTGGTTAATTTTTACTTAAAAAAATCCCTTAAGCGTGAGGCCTTCGTAGGCTCGAGGCCCTGTGCGGCCGCACCTGTTGCGCCGCCCTAAGGACGGCACTGGGGCCGCTGCCATGGTTCTGGAATCCGTCGCCTTGACTACTTTGCCAACGACTCACCAAATCTTATTTAAAATCAGAGTCACTTATAGTTTGTTATAGTAAGTGACTATAGTTAGTCATAGTAGGTCTAAACTTATCCTTAAAAAAAATTATTCAATAAATTAGTACTTCTTATATTTTGGAGTCAGTATGCTGCTTCCACATTACTTAAAAGTCGTCGTAAAATCTAAATCATGAATATTTAATCAGCTTGTCCACCGCTACATGCCGTATGTCTGTAGGCCAGACGAGTGTGAGGAGCCTGGGGGGAAGGATGTCAAGCCCGTCGCCCCGGGAGTGCAGCTGACGGTTGCCGTGCTACTACGGGCTCTGCACTTCCTGCCTAGCAAGGACGAGCAACGCCAGATACTGGTCTTGGATGTGAGTACCGTTGAGTCTTCCCTAGCTTGAGACGTTTCCAATGACGCGTCAAACATTGAAATTGGTCCCGTATAACTCTAGATTTAGTGTACAAAGATATCTCTGCTTTTTCAGGGGTGGTTGAAAATGCAATTATAACAAATTTCATGGTTCATGTTCACACTTTCTTGAACGTCAGGGAGGGTCAGGGAAAGTCAGGAAATTTGTAAACGGCATGGTCAGACGAAGCGAGGAGTCGAACCATCTGAGATATGGGGTTCTACTGTAAGTGAATTTTATTGTATCTGTGATAGATTCAGTCGATAATGGAGGAAATGTTGCTGGGGTAGTTATAGACCTCAGCAAAGCTTTTGATAGTGTGTCACACTCAAATTTAATGGAAGTCTTGAAATCTCTAGGGATACAAGAAAGGGCATTCTCCTGGTTTAATTCTTACCTTGAAAATAGGAAGCAATTTGTGGAAATTAGTTATGTAAATAATAGTAATAGTAAAATGAATGTTTCCTCTCCTCTAGAAAATGTAAATTATGGCGTACCTCAGGGGTCAATATTGGGGCCGTTATTATTTGTATGTTATTTAAAGGGATTGCCAAATATAATAAATGATGCAAAAATCTTTATATATGCTGACGATATTAATTTAAAAATATCAAATAAATGTACTCAAAAAGTTGAAGAATTGGCTTTTTTACAATTGTCTTCTATCAGTCAGTACCTGACCGATGTAAACCTTTTAATCAATCCAATTAAAACAAAATATATTTATTTTCTACAGCACAAAATTGTAAAACTTCCCAATCAAATATAGTTATGGATAATTATCAGTTAGAAGAAGTTCAAGAAACAACTTTTTTAGGGCTCAGATTGGATAAAAACTTAAAATGGAATCTTCACGTTGATAAATTGTGCTATAAAGTGTCATCAGGACTGTGCTCTTAGAAAAATGTCAAGACTATGCCCTATAGAGACATTGAAAACAATTTATTTCTCATGTATTCATGCTAATATATATTTTGGTATTATTTTATACGGCGGGACATCTCATGAAAATTTACGAAAAGTATTAGTATTGCAAAAACAAGCAACACGTATAATGTTGGGTTTGAATTGGTGTGAATCAGATCTTACTGAAATATTTTACAAGGATGGGAATTTTTACAGTTTTTAGCCAGTATGTTTTTGAATTGATTATGCACATCAAAAAACATCTTTCAAATTTTCATACCCTGGGGTCACCCCATAGATATTCAACAAGGAATAAAAATAAGATTGCCTTTCAGCCCCACATTCTTAAGTTTTTTGAAAAGAAGCCTTTTTTACAGAAATTAAGTCTATAATTTTTTGCCAGAGAGTATCATAGATATAAAAGATAGTAATGTTTTTAAAAAATAATGAAGGAAATACATGCTGTTGAAACCAATTTATTCTTTAAATGAATTTTTTATATGGAAGATTTTGTATTTTATGTTTAACGTAGTTTTCTTTCTTTTATTGTTTAATGTGAAGTAAAGACGCCATTCTTGTACTATGCCAGTGCTAAAATTAATAAAGAATGTTTGACTACTGACTATTGACTACTGTACTTAGAATTTGTCCTCTCAATAAATCGCTTGTACTTGTATATTCAATTTGAAGATTGATTAAAACCGGTTGGCAGATCCTCCGCGAGGGTGTGCAAGTGTTAGTCGCGGACCAGGACCAGTTGCTGCCGGTGGTCCACAAGGTGTGGTCGCCGCTCGTCAACCGATTCCACGCCGCTACTAGACCGCTCGTCCTCCACAGAGCGTTCCTGCTGCTCTGCACTCTAGCCTCGGCCGCGCGCGACTTCATCCGATCCAGGACTCTCAAGTAAGAATATCAACTATTTCTTTCCTTCTTCATGTGTCGTATCATTTTTGGTTTGGTTGTATAATTCTTTGCGCTGTGATCAATTTAAAACACTTTAATTACCAAAAGTCATAATAAAAGCTACTAAAACAAAACCCTAAATATATTTACAAAACTTTAATTCATACAAAATTGATTTTATATACAAATAAAAGGTAGTTTGGTGCCTTGTTATTTTTTGTTTATTGTGGAAAAAATAATATACCTGCAATATCTTATTAACAACTTGACCTCACAATAGTTCTAGGTGCTGCACAGCCTAGTCCGAAGAATAAACTTACTGCAATTGTTTCTTTTGTCTCCTTAGTTCCTATTTAACTATAATGCCAATAAATTTATTGCAGCAAATTGACTGGACCGTAACTGTTAGAGGTTCCGGTACAGTTCTATTTGCGGTGGTTGGCGCCTGGTTTGCGCATGCGATGTAATGCTTTTCCCCCTCCTCGCATCTTTGTACAGTCAGCCTACCGATACGCACCTTACTCCCAAAACATATGTTTTGATTATCTTTTTCATTGTTTGCATTTGTTCTGTTGCTGCAAATTATTATTGGCCTATTTGAACAAACTCCAGAAAAGAGCTGTCAGGACTATTTTAGGCATGCTACCTCGATCCAGCTACGGAGATGCATTCAATTTTTGTTGAATTAAATGTGTAGAACATTCAATTTATTAAAGTAATAATTTAACATTATGTTTTTCATACATTATTTTTCATACAACACTTAACACCTACTAATTTAAAACAGGATTGGTACAAGAGCAGTTGATAGTGTTTACTAGAATGTCAACTGGAATTATAAAAACTGCAATAAGTCTTTTTTTGTAAGTTCGGTTTAGTTATTTTGTTAACAGTGTAGTTTAAGACTAGACACATTTTCCATAGACTAATAAAAGCAACTCATACATTTTGTTAACAGTGTAGTTTAAGACTAGACACATTTTCCATAGACTACTAAAAGCAACTCATACACTAAACCCTTCATTCTTACAAACTCTTACAAAAGCTTTTGCTTACATCTGTGTAAAATGGAAACCAGAACAGCTAAATATGGGCTTATAAATTGAACAAATAAAACAAACAGGTAACCGAGTTCAACCCTAACGAACCTTGCGAGTTAGCGTTCCATGGGGGCTAAAGTTTAAATGAGAGATTTAGACTCGCCATGTACTTTGGGATCGCAACTGTGTTTTGCCTGCTTAGAGTTTGTATATACAAATTAGCAGGCAGTATGTAAATATAGCACAAGTGAAGACACATAACTGTCCATGCAAAATGTTTAATTGCCTGTACACAACTGTTGGAAGGAATAGAGGTGGGGGAACTTTCCTCTCGCACTACTTTCTCTACACGTCAGGCACTCTAAACAGACCTGTAATTTAAGCTTAATCCAGTATAATAGCCTTGAGAGATCTATTCTTATTTGGTAATGCATGATAACACAAACCACAGGCTAAACTAATCATCCTGCAATGTGGTGTGTAGACAGGTGCTGCCCTCTCTGTGCCAAGTGCTGAGACACAGTGCCGATGCCAGTGTGCTGAAGGATACGGGCTCAGCGTACCGGCTGACTCAGCAGTACAAGCTACAGCGGGAGGTACTGAGTCGCCTCGGTCTCCTCGCTGAGGACCTTGGGCTGCAGGAGAGGGAGGTGCATCAGCTGCTGGTATCAGCATCTCCATACCTCAGCTCTCGTCAGCCCTTGCCTTTACAGGTAGACCTGACAAATATGACAAATATACTTACGTACAGTACAAAAACATATCGTTATTCTAAGTTTTAGGACGAATGTAAAAAAATTTGAAACATTTTCAATGGGTGGGTTCTTTGGTTTTGTTTTGCCCATTTACTACAATTTGTTCTTTCTTACAATATTTCATTTACCATTCGTACATAAAATGATATTTTGAAAATGTTGATCAATAATAATAAGATGTTTGACATTTGGCAAGATTTTGGTTCTAATTGGCCCAAGACATTCTCCAATTTAGATAATTTAGAATAATAATAGTTTTCATAAAGAACATAGAAGACATTACACTGCCACCTACATTGCCAGCTCTTTAGTGTCAAAAAAAGTAGGGGTGTGCGATGCATCAAAAATCATCAAAATTTTGATTTGATTCGATGCCTTCCTAATCGACGGGTTACTCCTGCTACTACTACTACTAGGGGTGGGCGAGTATTAATTTTTTTAAATGGAGTCGAGTATTGAACCAAACTACTCGAGTATCGAGTCGAGTCGAGTAAAAAGTAAAAAAAAGTAATTTTGTTTGTATTGAAAACAACGTTTTTTATATATTAAACTTGACCGACCAAAACACGTAGTAACGGCCATTAAAGGCAATCGCGTCACATAAAATCGGCCAAAATTGACGACCGCGAACGATTGCGACCGGCCAAAACACGTAGTAACGGCCTCAAAAGGCGATCGCATCACGTAAAATTGGCCGAAAATGACGACCGTGAACGATTGCGACCGGCCAAAACGCGTAGTAACGGCCGCAAAAGGCAATTGTATCACGTAAAATCGGCCGAAAATGATGACCACAAACGATTTCAACCGGCCAAAACGTGTAATAACGGGCGCATTAGGCGATCGAATCACATAAAATCGGCCGAAAATGACAATCGCACCGCATAATTTTGGCCGTGACTAACGATTTCGTCATTTAATATTGATTGTAAGCGATGTCTGGACCAAGTGAAATTGGCCAAATGACAACCGGGCTCTGTTTCATCGGCCGGAAACAAATGTCAAACCGTGTTTTGTTTGTCAATATGTAATCCAGTTTGATTGTACTGGCCAAAACTTTGTATTGCTACTCATGTATTAGAAAACATGTTTAGATTATCAAATCTAGGGTGGTCCAAATCCCATTACACTATTTGAAATCACCACCTGATGGATAATACTCGTTCGAAAATACTCTAAACTCTAAAATAATTGGCACTACTTCCACAACTTGCCAAGAGTGGTAAGTCAACCTGCTAAACTTAGTCTCTACGCTGGTGATATAAGCATAAAAACATCTAGCTTTGATCAAAATGATCTAGCAGTATCATCATATATGTGTTTGGCAGAACTAAATCAATTCCTTAGCAACATTACTCCCCTTGATGAACCCTGACAAAACTAAATTTATTTTATTCACAGCAGCACATAACACTATTAAAATACCCCCGTCGCAGCAAACCTGCGTACTCAGCGAATTTCCAATGCATAATATATGTCTTAATACCATATAAAGCTGCATACCAAGTTTCATAAAAATATATTCACATATAAGCGATATATACAATTTTAACTATTCTCCATAAGAATAATATGGGAGCTGAGTAAGCAGGTTTGCTGCAACAAGGAACCAAAAAATGGGGTTTTTATGCAAATATCAATATAACTCAACAAGGTGAAGCCACATACCAAGTTTATTAATTTATGTTCATAATTAAGGGAGTCATTACATTTTACTTATTCTCCATAAGAATAACATTGGGGCTGAGTATGCAGGTTGGCTGCTACGGGGATGATCAACAAAAAAACAATTTGTTGTGCAAATATCAATATACCAGTACTACGAGACGCTACATGCCAAGTTTCGTCAATATATATTCTTTAATAATGGAGATATCAAACTTTATTTATTCTCCATAAGGATAACAGTGGACATTGTACTGTGTTTGGCACTTTGAATATCTCTGCAACGGTTAGCCCAGGCAATGAAGGTAAAAAACGAGCAAATGTCGGAAGAAATTAGTAACAGGCTGAAACCTATACCAGTCGATAGTACCCACCTAGAGGTACAAAAACCCAAAATTCCCCTAAATTCCCTCCCGGTGCTTATCTCGTAGCCCCCCTTTAAACCCCCCTAGCCCCCCCTTCCTGCAAGCATTTACAAAAACGCTCATATCTCCATTAATATTTATTGTAGCTTAATATTTATTTTTTCGTTGTATTGCCTAAATAATTATCTACAAAAAAGGATGAGTCATTAAAATAGCTCAGACAAACGGTTTAATAGATATTCGCATTATAATAATAAATATTTGACAATTTTAAAATACTTTTTAACATTATTCTTCTCTAAAATTCAAATACGCAATTTTTCCAGAAAATACTTGAAACAAAAGTTGTGGTAAATTATATTCCGCATAGAATGATATATACATTGTTATAGTTTCAACAATGGCAACGTAACTTAAGAAGCTCAAACACAGCGCGTGCACTTTGGGCCGCTGCGCCACAGCGGCGGCGGAATTTCGTCAATTTATTCGCCACTCACGTTTTAAGGCTAAATATCACAAGCAATAATCAAGTACCCTTCATTGATATTGTAAAAAGACTATGTTATTTAAGCTATTATTTAACAAATTTATTACGTCGAACATGGGTAATGGTTGATAGCTGATTTTTACATAAACAAATTTTACCAGTAACAACCATTGTATATTGTATGAATAATATAGTTCAGTGTAGTTGTGTGGTAAATAAACGATTAAACTTTTGAAAGAAAAATTCCAAAGGTTCATTTAACAACAAGTTTTAAATAAAAGTGATTGCAACACTGAAATACAATGCGCGCACCTTGATGCTCGATATGCAGCAACTACCGTACCAGCGCAGCGCCTGCGCTGGCTGCATTGTTGGGTCAAAAATATTTCACTTCTGGTTACTGGTACCAAATTTTGCACGTTGTATCTTCAACCAACTATATTTTATATAAACACCCTCTCAGAGCTCCCTAGCACCCTGTGATGACGTCATCAAGATGGCGGACTAGAAACATTACAGGGTATGCTTTAAACGTTAATAACTCCTATACCTGTTGCTTGATTTCGACTTTTAAGGGATTATTTTAAAGAAAACCAATCTAACTACAATAAATTATATTTTTTTGAAATTTGTATATATGTATACTTTTGAATATGACCCATTTTGTACATACACATTCTTTTTGGATTCGAAGCCGTTTACACTGTAACTTATGAACTAACCCTTCGATTTTGAAAAAAATTGTATTATCATTTAAGACAATATTTTATGTCACGATTTCAAAAACCAGAAATTTTGTATCAGGGGAAAGGGGTTTTTATTGTGTTTTAATTAGATTTAAATTAACCTTTTTATATATTTTATTAATGTTTTTAAAACACACAGTTTTGGCTTACCGTACATTTTTCAAAGTCGTCAATTCAGGGTCAATTCTGGGTTCTATGATTTGTTGAGTGTTATAGTTTGTATATATGTTTCAGTGTCTTATGTGAGCAGGGTTTTAGAGTCTATTGGTTCGACAGTTGTGATCTTAAAAAAATAATTTATATTATAATATGGCTTATTTAATAGACAAGATTTGTTAGTTTGTGAATTTGTTGTTGTTGTTGATGGATTTGAGATTAAGTGGGAACAAGTTGAATAGTTTTACCCCTTTAAGATGGAGCGTTTTGCTGGTTTTGCTGAGTCTATGTTGATTCAGATTTAAGTTAGTCCCTGATATAATATTGTATTTGGATGCAATTTTTTCTGGATTGAAGTAGGTTTAATTTTGTTATGGTTATGGTATCGAGTATGTATAAGGATCATACGTCAGGATACTGTGTTTAATGAAGAGTGGCTTGCAGTGTTATTGGAAGTGAGCTCTGTCGATTATTCGAATGGCCTTTGGTTTAGCAAGAAGATTTTTGGCCGATGAGTATCGCTGTCTCCTCCCAGGGATATAATTTAAAATCTCACAGTGCATCTCAAAATGCAAAGTGCATTAAGAGTGCATGGTAAGCCATTTTTGCAATAGTTAGGTCAGTGATTTCTCTAATTCTCATCACTGCAAACAGAGAAGTTGATTGTTTTTGAGAAGGTTTTTGAGGTGTGGTTGTTAATTTAAATTTTCACCAATGTTATACCAAGAAGTTTTGTAGTTCTTGACTTTAATATGGTACTATTGTTGTTGAGGTGGTTGGAGTGTCTTCTGTAGATGTGGAGTTGGCGGAGAAATTAACATTGATTGTTTTGGATTTCTTGATAGTTAGGTTTATGTTTTGGCAGATGTTACTGGCTATCTGTAGGGTTTCTATTTGATTTTTGCTGGGTGATTTGGGTATGGTAACAATTGTGTCGTCAGCGGACATATAATACATGTATTATTTTTTGGATGGAGCGTAGGGCAGGCGTTGATGAATGCTAAGAAAAATAGTGGTCCAAGAACCGACCCTTGAGAGATTCCGGTGGTGATTTATATTTTTGAGTTTGGATCTTAATTTGATTTTTCTGTCATTTAGGTAGTTATTAGACACTTTTGTAGAGCATAACAAACTAAATAATTTAGTATTTTATTACCTAGGTTAAATGGTTGTGGATAAAATTAAAAAAAGTTCAAAAAATTCCCCATGTTAATCTTATGGGTAATAGAGTTTAGATTGTTCACAATAAGTGTTAAGAAGAGTATCCATTGCTCAAAATCGAGCAAAATTTGGTTTTTAAAAGCATGGCTGCAGTACACTCCCTAATGTTATTCTTATGAAGAAGATTAAAATTAAATTTTATGCTGGTTTATATATAGATTTTATTTAAAAACCTATTGCACCAAACCTGCGTACTCACCGAATTTTCAATACGTATATATGTACGTCACTACTACAAGAATCATCTTGACAAGGGTCATTAAAATATATTGATAATTAAGATTTATATATATATATATATATATATATATATATATATATATATAATTAGTTCATATCCCATAAGAATAACGTAAGAGATGTCTACATAGATGTGCTGTAACATAAAGTGTAAGATGTACGTTTTATGCAGTAATTATTGGACCACAAGTACATTAAGCTAAATACCAAGTTCCTCAAAATATATGTTTATAAATAAGCTAGGTATTACATGTTATTTATTCTCAATATGAATAACGTTAAACAACGTTCTGTGTTTAGCTTTTTCGATAGCTCGGCAACGGATTGAGGTAAAACCAAATTTGAAAAAACTTCTTTTAAGCTAAGTGAAAAAGGAAAAATATACTTTTAAGCTACATTAGTTGGTAAAATAATTAATTAATTTTTTATTAACACTTACTGTGAAAAGTCTGAATACCAATACCCCGTAAGATAAATTTAGAGAATTTCTTAAAAGGTTTTTTTGATTTATTTCGCAACCACTCAACCTAGGTTATAAATTCAACATCCTAAATTATTTAGTTTGTTATGCTCTAAACGGTGTCCAAGCCAAAACTGTGGTTTTTAAAACATGTATAAAATATATGAAGAGAATATTATAAATCTAATTAAAACACCATAAAAACCCCCTTTCGTGTTAATATTTCTGGTTTTTGAAATCGTGACTTAAACATACATACAAACTATAACACTCAACAAATCATAGAACCCAGAATTGATCTTGAATTGACGACTTTCCAGTCTTGACGATTGTGAAGGGAGGAAGATGAAAAATTTACGGTAAGCCAAAACTGTGTGTTTTTAAAAAATTAATAAAATATATAAAAAGGTTATTTTAAATCTAATTAAAAGACAATAAAAACCCCTTTCCCCTGATACAAAATTTCTGGTTTTTGAAATCGTGGCATAAAATACTGTCTTAAATGATAATACAATTTTTTTCAAAATCGAAGGGTTAGTTCATAAGTTACAGTGTAAACGGCTTCGAATCCAAAAAGAATGTGTATGTACAAAATGGGTCATATTCAAAAGTATACATATATACAAATTTCAAAAAAATATAATTTATTGTAGTTAGATTGGTTTTCTTTAAAATAATCCCTTAAAAGTCGAAATCAAGCAACAGGTATAGGAGTTATTAACGTTTAAAGCATACCCTGTAATGTTTCTAGTCCGCCATCTTGATGACGTCATCACAGGGTGCTAGGGAGCTCTGAGAGGGTGTTTATATAAAATATAGTTGGTTGAAGATACAACGTGCAAAATTTGGTACCAGTAACCAGAAGTGAAATATTTTTGACCCAACAATGCAGCCAGCGCAGGCGCTGCGCTGGTACGGTAGTTGCTGCATATCGAGCATCAAGGTGCGCGCATTGTATTTCAGTGTTGCAATCACTTTTATTTAAAACTTGTTGTTAAATGAACCTTTGGAATTTTTCTTTCAAAAGTTTAATCGTTTATTTACCACACAACTACACTGAACTATATTATTCATACAATATACAATGGTTGTTACTGGTAAAATTTGTTTATGTAAAAATCAGCTATCAACCATTACCCATGTTCGACGTAATAAATTTGTTAAATAATAGCTTAAATAACATAGTCTTTTTACAATATCAATGAAGGGTACTTGATTATTGCTTGTGATATTTAGCCTTAAAACGTGAGTGGCGAATAAATTGACGAAATTCCGCCGCCGCTATGGCGCAGCGGCCCAAAGTGCACGCGCTGTGTTTGAGCTTCTTAAGTTACGTTGCCATTGTTGAAACTATAACAATGTATATATCATTCTATGCGGAATATAATTTACCACAACTTTTGTTTCAAGTATTTTCTGGAAAAATTGCGTATTTGAATTTTAGAGAAGAATAATGTTAAAAAGTATTTTAAAATTGTCAAATATTTATTATTATAATGCGAATATCTATTAAACCGTTTGTCTGAGCTATTTTAATGACTCAACCTTTTTTGTAGATAATTATTTAGGCAATACAACAAAAAAATAAATATTAAGCTACAATAAACATTAATGGAGATATGAGCGTTTTTGTAAATGCTTGCAGGAAGGGGGGTTTAAAGGGGGGCTACGAGATAAGCACCGGGGGGAATTTAGGGGACTTTTGGGTTTTTGTACCTCTAGGTGGGTACTATCGACTGGTATAGGTTTCAGCCTGTTACTAATTTCTTCCGACATTTTTCCTTCATTGCCTGGGCTAGGTTGGACGTAGACTCACAATTTAAACACCAAAATGATTATTTTGTGGAGCTGAGTTGATTTGTAAAAGCAAATGTGAAGTTTACATTAAAATTAACGTAGGAAAAGCCTAAAACCTTTTTCCCATAAGATTAACATGGGAGATTTTATGAGCAGTTTTTTTTTTTATTTTCCCCGCAACCACTTGACCTAGGTTAATAATTCAAAAAAACCATATTATTTGTTTTTTTAAGCTCTATAACACGGTTCAAACCAAAATTAAGTGTTTTAAAAATTGTAGGGTAAAAAATGCAAAAAACAGATTTTTGGAAAATTTAAAACCCCCATAAACTCCCCTTCCCATAGTCCGATTTTTCTGGTTTTCGAACATAAAGTCATAAATGTCACTTTACACATTTAAGCCAAATTTCATCAAAATCGGACGCTTTTTACTCAAGTTATCGCATTCACGGACACACACATATATATATATATATATATATATATAGATACATATATATAAATTTGAATGAATAGTGTTTTAGTCATCTGGGGACCTAAAAAAATTTGTCACGGTCTCGGGCATAAGTCTTACCATGAGACCTACGGTAATAGCTTCTTCCCTATAGGGGAAATTCGCTAAAATCAATTAATACTTTGGTTGATAGCCATATTCTAGAGGAAGTTCGATGTACAAAATTCTTAGGATTGAATATTGACAAAACATTACCATACAACCAACATGTTAGCAGTATGTGTAAAAAAATTAGCTCTGGTCTTTATACTCTAAGATAGATGTCACGTATTAGTAATTTAAAAACATTACGTATTGTGTATTTTTCTTTAATCCATTCACATATATGTTATGGAATTATTTTATATGGTGCCACATCTATTAAAAATATGTTTGCAATTTTACTACTGCAAAAGAAGCAATTAGACTTATTCTAAAATTGAACTCTCTAGATTCTGTGAAACAATACTTCACAGATGGTATTATGACTGTTTTCTGCCAGTACATATATGAAACATTGCTTTATGTCCAAAAAATTAGAACTGATTTACTCACTCTTGGTGCTCACCATCAATATAATACAAGAAGGCGTAATAAACTTGCTTTTCCCTCTCATGGTTGGAACTGTATACCAAGAGGCCATCATATGCAGGAATTAAATTTATGAATGCTCTTCCAAGCTCCTTAAAAACGAGAGCAATTTCACTATTTTTAAGAGAAAACTAAAAGAGTACCTGGTGATGAGACCATTATACCGCTTTGATGAATTTTTTGAATAGAAATTAATAATTTTGTTTGTATTAAAATTAAAGATGGGTTTGTTTAGTTGTAGGAAGTATTTATTAAGACAACTATGTTCTTCTTGACACCATTCAAATGTACCATATACTTTAAATGAATAAAGTTTTTATTGATTGATTGATACTCGACTCGATTAAAAAAATCACTACTCACACACCCCTAAATTATAAACATAATATTTTATTGAATTATTAATGTTATTATTTATTTTATTTTAACCTTTATTTTACCAAGAATGAGAAACTCAGATTTTCTCCGTATGATTCGACTGTTGTCTGATCTACTCTACAAGCCTTCGTAAATGAATAAACAATAATATTGATTTAAAATGAAAAAATATATAGATATAGGCTATACTGTTTTCAACAACCATAGCAAACAAAAGACAAGTATTACAAATATATATTCATACAAAGATTTTGGGTTAGTTTATCAAAACCAGAACATTTTAACAAGAAAGTGATTTTTTGACCCCAACTCAAACACTCCCTGTTCCCCTCTCTTACTTATCTTAACTCACAGGTATCCATAAATAACCCATCTGTCAATGTCTCTTTTCACATGAGCTAAAAATAGATTTCAAGCTTATTTTACATTATTTCAGTCACTTATTTTGTTAAACATTGGTTAGCGGCGTAAACTTGGGTAAACGGCGGGGGTAACTAAGCATTTTCAACTATTTGGGGTAAACGGTGGGAGTTGTCAACTATTCGACTCAAACTTTCGAGTGGTCTCTAATACTCGCTCGGCCTTCGAATATTATAAAATACTCGACAGGTACTCGAAAACTTGAGTACTCGCCCGGGCCTACTACGCAGTGATGTTACCTGGTAGATTCAGTGTTGCCAGACGAACAATATTTGCACCATAAGTCCACTGTGATACCGTACATTGTAACGGATACACTATTGATGTTTACCATTAAATACTAGTTTAAATTGTTACCATTTAGTATTTTTGTAATTTTTAATTCCTAAAATTGTGATAGTGAGTTATTTGAATAACGTTATACCTTCACAAAACTATTCCTAGAGTGGGTAAAATAGTATTTTGTAAAAAATACGGTAGTTATACTGGCATGGTACAATATTGGTATTTTACAATCTGGCAAAACTGTCTTCATCGTCACTCGTTATTTAACTTTGGCGCTTGTTTGTATTTTTCCACCCTTTGAAACTTAAGTAAATACAATTAAGTTTAGGTTATGCGTATTTATTGCAAAAGTTTTTGAAATGATGGATTAAGATAGGATGGATGAAGAATTAATTGATCAAATAAGAAAATTATAACTAGACTTAAGCCAAGATGGTAGGTTATCCATGTTTTGTCATAAAAATTCGTGGATAGGCTGAGTTTTAATCATTGAATCATGTCGCACTTTGCATCAAATCAAATCAAAATTCTTTGAATTGCATCGTTGCATCGAATTGAAATAAAATTGCTGCATCACACACCCATAAAGAAAAGGTTACATTATATTGAGGTAAATTTTAGTTAAAGTCAAAATGAGTGGCCTTGGTGAATGACCTGAAATTTATTTAATAACTTTACTTATTTGTTTGGTTTGTGTTGTATGATACCATTGCAAATTGCTTATCACAATTTGCAACACATTTTAATTAGAGATGAGTTGATTACAATTTTCTTTGATTCCGATTCCAGTTCCTATTCTTTCAAATCGATTCCCGATTCTCGATTCCAATTCCATTGATTCCTAATAACAGGTGAAATAGCAAACTAATGTTTTAAAAAAAGACAATAAGTTAGTCGTTAATTTATTTTAATTAATAAATTGATTCATTTTCAAAATGCCTCCTGAACTTTTGTTTAGAAATTAAAACCAGGTTTACATACCTTTTCCGCCCAACCAGTTTGAAATTTATCCTGTTACCTATTATGACGACATGTTTCGGAATTTAAAATTCCATCTTCCGGTCACACAAAAACATCCGTAATTCATTACGGATTTTTGTCAAAATTTAAACATTAATACAGTTCAGCATAACACTACACACATACTTCACATAAATTACATCCATAACATAAATTACATCCGCAACAGGCGTTTATCCTATCCCCGCCTGTTGCGGATTAGGAAACCCCAGCATAGCTGCTAGGCACTTCTACCACAAGCGGGAATATTGTGCAGGTTACCGGAAGGATAGGATATAGCAGGAAAGGAAAGGGTGGGATGGGACAGCAGCCAAATCGACCCTTCAGAGGGCCAACTCCCATGTCCCTGTGACAGCTTGGATGAGGCTCTCAAACAGGGGACCCGCATTCTGCCCTCCAACTGGTCAACTCAACTGACAGGGTATCCATTCTCAGGTTGGCAGATGGGGGACCAAACCCAGAGATTCTGTCCCTAGCCGCTGCAAATGGAGGGACCAAAGGTGAAAGGGAAGTTTGTCATAATGGACAGCCAAAAGACAACTTCATTTGCTGTACCCACATTGGTACAGTATGGTACATCGGCTACTCTCAGTGCCCATGGATAAGGTGGATTATGAAAATGAACTTTCTATTATTAAATATATCGCTTTTGCCAATGGCTACTCAAGTAAAATTGTTGATAAAATAGTTTGTAGGGAAAAAGCTAATATTACTATCAATATTTCCACAAACACACCTCGTAATCCAAATTTTAGCAAATTTCCCCGATAGGGAGAAGCTATTACCGTAGGTGGCATGGTAAGACGTAAGCCCGAGACCATGATAACTTTTCGTTTTGAGGTCCCCAGATGCCAAAAACCCTATTCGTTCAAATTTATATATATGTGTCCGTTACCGCGATAACTTTTGAAAGAAACACCCGAATTTGATGAAATTTGGCACAAATGTGGAGAGTAGCATTTATGACTCTAAGTTGGAAAACCAGATCGATCGCACTATGGGAAGGGGGTTTTATGGGGGTTTACAATTTTACAAAAATGGGTTTTTTGCAAATTTGACCTCAAAATCTTAAAAACACTCAATTTTGGTTATAGCCATTTTATAGAGCTTAAAAAAAAAATAATTTAGTATTTTGAATCATTAACCTAGATTAAGTGGTTGCGGAGAAAATCCAAAAAAAGTGTCCCATGTTAATCTTATGGGAAAAAGGTTTTTAGATTTTTCTCAGATAGTTTTACTAAAAACTTCACATTTCTGTTTATTAATGTGTTTAGCTCAACAAAACAAACATTTTGGTGTTTTAATCGTTGTTCTACGTCCAACCGTTGCAGAGATATTCAAAGTGCTAAACCCAGTACGTTGTCCAATGTTATCCTTATGGAGAATAAATAAAATTCTATATCTCGATTATTTATGAATGTATATTGATGAAACTTGGTATGTGGCTTAAACTAGTTGTGGTATATTGATATTAGCACAAACAACAAGTTTTTTGTTGATAGTCCCCGTAGCAGCAAACCTGCATACTCGGCCCCCATGTTATTCATATGGAGAATAAGTAAAGTTGTATATCTCCCTTAATTATGAACCTACATTAAGAGAACTTGGTATGTAGCTTCACCTGGTTCAGTTGTATTGATAATTGCAGAAAAAACACATTACTTATCTTCCTCGTTGTAGCAAACCTGCGTCCTCAACCCTAATGTTATTCTTATGTAGAATAAATAAAATGCTATATATCACTTATTTATGGACGTATTTTTGTGAAACTTGGTAAATAGCTCTATGTAGTAGTGAGTCACATATATATGCATTGGAAATTCGCTGAGTACGCAGGTTTGCTGCGACGGGGGTATTCTCTCCGTTGAGTATGGGCATACCCTACATCATACATTGAAAACGTCAAAAGTTTCATGTAAAACTTCAAATAAATTAAGAAAACACTAAGTGTCACCAGGCAACGATACAAAGGGCATGAACACAGGTGTTTATAAACTTATCTGTTTCGACTGCCGAAAGTTGTATAACTAGCAGCTAAAAAGATACACGAGCCACTGGAAGAGGAGACATTTCCTACGTGAGCGCTGCCTGGTGTAAAACTTTGAAATCATACCGAGCGCTACCTGTGGCAGATTTTAAAATCACAGCGCCGTCTACTGCTTTATGTATTGTAGCTTTTACTTAGTTCGATACGCTATGGTAGTCTAATGGATATGCTATGGTAGTCTAATGGATATGGCACTGGATTCACGATTATGCGGTTCCAGGTTCATGTCTACCTTTTCGTGTTTACTTTTTGAGGTACCAATTTTTGTTATATCTTACGCAAACCCATTTTTGTAATATGTTACAAAGAAAAAGCTGCCATACAGTGCTCTGGGGAGTTAGGTTAGGTTATTTTACTATAATTTTTTTGTAAATGTAGTGTAATTTTTAAAAATATAAGTAGGTTTCCTCTGTTTAGATTTGAAAATACTACATTTCACTGTAGCATCTCATACATTTCATATTAACCCATTGGCCTACACTTATTACAGGCCCTGTTGACCCCCTGGAAATCCTATTAATTTGTAAGCTTATGCAAGCTTTTGCATTAACACTCATATCTCTCTTATTTTGCATCAGAATTCTTTCAAACTTTAGGAATATGTCAACCAAATATCAAAATACAAAATAAGAGAATTTTTTTCATTTTGTATTAAAATTTAATTATAATCAATTAATTAATTATGTAATTAATTGATAATTAAACTATAAACATTTTTTTAATTTTTTTTATTTATTTTTGTTATTAACTAGTATTTAATTATGAATAAGAATTTATGTTGTTATCATTTTAGTTATGCTAAATAAGCCCACAAAAAAATAAATAGTAACAACACGTTATGGACTTAGCATAGTCAGTAGGCTTCAGTTACAGACACCATATCATGTGCTGAAAATAATTCCAATTCAGTAATAAATAAGTCAGGATTACACTATTATACCTAAGCAAATTAAAAAATCCCTTTAGAAGATAAAAAGTTGTAAATAAAGGTACTTAATAATAATAATAAATATAATAACAATAATAATTATTGTAAAACATGTACCTTTATGATCTTAAAATCCATTATCAGCCTACACAAACTCAAAAAGTAAACTTGATGGAGATCATATATACACAGGTTATTGCACAGATTACACAGATTATTTACAGGCTATTTACACGTGACACATGACACTTCAGTACTTCACCAGAGTGTGGTATGCTGCGAAGCAATCGTCAATGTGCAGGGCCACACTACACAGACTGCACTGAATTCGTACTTCTTTACGAAGTCCCTTGCTTGAGCAGACATGACACCTTTTAGTGGGTAAAGGTTTGGATTGTGTTGAGGGTATCGTCATGGGAAAATGTTGTCGTCCTTGCAGTCGCATTGGGTTGCTGGATGAAGGTCTGCCAGGAGATGTTCGGGGACGTAACTCAACATTTTTCAAGATCTGTTCTGCCAGATTTGTTTTAAAATCAGAAAAATGTTGTTTCGACTTCCCAGTGATATTTTTGAAAACAACATAGGCATTGAAAAGGGAAACATCACACAAATAGAAAAATATTTTTGTGTAGCCCTTTACATGCCTCCGCATCATCGGATTGTAAGACAGGACCTGGTCCTGCCGGTCCACCGCGAGCATACCTTGATTATAGTCAATTATTTGCTTGGGCTTCATTATCTCAGCTGCAGGCCTGCCTCTTTTAGGCCTAGACACCTTTCCTGTGGATGTGAAGTCAATGTCTTCATGCAACGAACTGATGGTGTTTACCTGTTTGCGGTCCATCCACTTCACTACTAGCAAACCTTCTGCACTGCGACGCTGTGCTTCTCCTTTTTCCAATGGTTCCGTCATGTCTTTAGGCATGTTCTTTCTATTTGCTCTGACAGTCCCAATCGCATATGTTTCTCTGTCCAGTAGGTTCAAAAATAGTCTGGGAGATGAATACCAATTGTCTATGTGCATTACATAGCCCTTGTCTAAGAATGGCTCGGTAAGTTGAAGAACAATCTCTTCACTGATGAGTTTACCCTTGGGAAGGTTTGTCTTCCCAGTATAAATCTCAAAGGCTGAACAATAGCCTGTAGACGACTCGCAGAGCTTGAATATCTTTATGCCGAAACGAGCTCTCTTGCATCGATTATACTGGACATACGAGAGCCTACCTCTAAATTTCATTAAGCTTTCATCTACCGACACATCACGGTCAGGTGTGTAGCTTTCCAAGAATTTCTTGCTGATGTAGTCAATTACAGGCCTTATTTTTTTTAGCCTGTCTGAAGGCCTACACAGTGCATCATTAGAAAAATGCAAGAACCGCATAAGTATCTGGAAACGCCGAAAACTCATTACCTCAGAAAATATCTTTGTTTCAATCACTTTTCTGGTTGACCAGTAAGATTGAAGACTTGGTTTCTTTACTACACTCATAATAATAAATAAAGAAAACAAAGTTTTGATCTCATCTGGAGTGCAATCCACCCACTTAGCATCATTTTTCAACTGTCTCCTACTATTATCTGCAAAACACTGTGCTGCATATCTGTTGGTTTCCACAGCAATCATTTCGAAAAAATCGTTTCCAAGGAACTCACCAAAAACATCATATTCAGATTCTAATTGTTCTTTATTTTCCAGGTTGACGCCCACTTTCTGGCCAAAAAACACAATATTTTTAGGTTCATTTGGTTCATCATCCCAACTCATAGGTTCCTCTAAAAATCCAATAGTGCCACTTACCACTTGATTTATTATATCGTCAATAGTATTTATGGGCAAATTACCAGCCCCAGCAACCACTTCCTCGATCGTTTCTAAAACTAAATCGACAGGTTGGGGTGGTTGTTCGATCACTTCCTCCGCCTCTGACTCTTCGTCTGATTCACTTTCATCTTCACTGGAGATATTCTCTTGTTCATTGGCATCATTTACATCGATTTCACTATCTAAATCACTCAACAAAAAGCCGTCATCGTCAATAAACCGGTCAATTTCACTTGAACGAAGACGAACATCGCGACCCGCCATGTTAGTAAACAAACAATAACAAGAGGCAGACAGCTGTATCATAATATTACTGATTTTCACCAAAAAAAACAGGTCTACCAACTCGTAAAACGAAATATCTGAGCCAGTCTATTAGCGACGACAACATGGTAACGCAGATTGCCGATTAGTGCTGCTATCTTTCAAGGATCAAACAGAACTACTTCGGCCGCGGTCGCTAACCGTCAATGTACTGGGCGGGCCTCGCGCACTGCGGCGGTTGGCGCTCGTCGAAGTAGGCCAATGGGTTAAAGCATCTGTATAGGATATTTCTTCATCGGACAAGTTTGGCTTCCTTCGGGTGGCAAAGTCTCCTCTTCCAGTAGCTCGTGTGTTTTTTTAGCTGCTAGTAGTTTTATATAGGCCAAACAAGGCCTTTAAGAAAAGATTTTCAGAACACCTCCCAAGATCCAAAAGATTAAAGAACCAAAAGTCAAAATTTGCTGAACACTTGGTTGATAGAAAACATAGTGTTAATAGCCTAGAAAGTAGGGATGAGTCGATTCTCGATACCACCGATTCTTGGACATTGGTATTGGTATCGAGATTTATTCGTTCAATTTCGATACCGATACCATCGATACCCCCGCCGTTTACCTGCGCTAAGAAGTGCACGGGAAGAGATACTCCTGGCGTTTACCCACGCTACAAAAGGCCCGGGGAGTGTTTGGGTCGGCGGCAAAAAATCTTACCTTGGAGATAAGAAAGGAAGAGGGATGGGAGGGGAGGGGTTGGGTCCGGTTGAAAGCAATAAATCAGTCGGCTGACCAAAATTATTTCTTTGAGTCATTATCTTTCAACCCAGTGTTTCCCATTATGAATTTATAGTAAATAGTTTTTGTTTTCTATATTACTATAGCATATTAGTAAAATTAACATTAACTTATGTACAAAATTGCATTCAAAAATTTGCTTGATAATTAACTACAAAATACTACTAAATAATTTTAATTGTACCTAACATAAATTTGTACCGGTAACTGTTTTTAACAACTATAGATACTGAAAAATCGTTGGTATCGATGGTATCGGTATCGAGAATCGAGAATAGATTTTTCTGGTATCGGTATCGGTATCGAGAATCGATAAATTTTGGTATCGACTCATCCCTACTAGAAAGTAATCTACAAATACTCTTAAATCTACAAAATTCCTGCATCATGACAACTATGGAAGAATTACATATTTTAATGCTTTTAAAAAAATACTCCAGCGATTTTCTGAATGACAAGCTAAAATATAATTAAAACATATTATTTAACCGCATAGCAGAGATCGAGACCAACAGTAGAAATATGATAAGAGGTCAAGGTCGACAGGTGGGGATAGGATTAACGCCTGTGTCCCTTTTCATTCGGAGTCTAATCGCCGACCTGCTTGTACGTGGATGTAATTTATGTGACGTATGTGTCTAATGTCGTGTAGTGTTATGTTGAACTGTATTAATGTTTAAATTTTGACGAAAATCTGTAATGAACTACGGACGTTTTTGTGTGACCGGACGATGGAATTTTAAATTCCGAAAACATGTCGTCATAGTAGGTGACAGATCAATTTCAAACTGTTTGGATGAAAAAGTTATGTAAACCTGGTGTTAGTTAATAAATTGATACAATCAGTTGGTTGCTTATTATTATTTAATAAACTGAATTATTGTGGTTAGTACTTACTTTGATAAATTTAATAATTACTTTGTAAAATAATTACATTTAACTAGACATAACAGTGGCATATGCCTACTATTCAAATTCCAACATTGGCTGGAATAAAATAACAAAGATAAGTGGACTAGAACAAGTATCTTAATTAACAAATAACAAATATATCCTTGGCACAATGAAGTGCATAAACATATCATATTGATAGCCTAAGCAAAGTATTATTACGCACAGCAAGTTGTGAGTATCAGTTCCACGGGAGGGTTGCGATGTAAATTACTTAACAGACCTAACAGTGTTACCAGGTTTCAAAAGACCACTACCATATTTTCCCAGCTAGTTAATCATATGATAGTGTAATAGTATTCTTCTCTGTTTAATTTCAACCTAATTCTTTGATGTAATTTTGTTTATAGTTTAATATTTATTTCTCTAATGTTCTGCAATAATATAAAATAAACTAAATCAGTATATAAAGAACACGATTATAAGACGATAATATTTATTTCCTCACTCAAAGAGAACAATTTTTGACAGTGACTGATAACTGCGCTCAACAGGAGACAGATTTCTGTCTTATCTTCAAGGACAGATTTGCTGTCACCGACTCAAACCCCCCATGCACCCAGCTTCCTTATCTTTTTTCTGCATTCACGTAGGTCTACATCCAAAAATAGAACTCCTGTAAATTCCCATTTAATGTTAGTTGACAGTAGTTTTAGGACTGGAAAGGAAGTGATTTTTTGTCGGGAGGAGTCTTATTTAAACCACTTATTTTATTAAACGTTGCTTAGCTTATCTCTTGTTTGTTTTTCATGTTAAGTTGTTTTTTTTTTGTTTCTGAAAACTGGAATTGATAAAATCGGAATCAACTTTGGGCCACCGATTATCTATTCCAATTCTAAGCCTGAGAACCGGTGGAATCGAGAATCTTCATTTGGAACCGACTCATCCCTAATTTGAATGTTTTTATGTTGGTAGGAGTGCTGTGTGGGATTATTCAGACAGGTGGGCAAGAGTTACCCGGATCTCGTGTGGGTACAGTTGGTATCCCTGTGGTACCCTGCCGCGGCTCTGACTCCGCCATCCACCTCCCCCTCATCTCTTGTCCGAACTATCCAGGTAAGTGGCTGTTCAAGTCATTTGCCAGAAGACTCAAGCAATAGTAGTGCCAAAAGGAACAGTTTTTCCAAAGGAATTTGTCACTTGTTTAAATACTTTTTTACAAAGGGAATTTTTTAATTGCTTGAATTTTCGACTCTAATTTAACGTGTTTTTTTGGGGCTAGTTAGGGGTAAGAGGTGTAAGACCCCAACTACCTGGTCTTCCTTCCACAAAACCTGCTGGAGTGGTTTTTTGAAAGATGTTTTGCAACATTTCATAAATTTGACCATATAAACACCCACATTATTCATCATTATAGGCTAGACATATATGTATTTAAATTCACTATGTATCCAACATAGTTAATAATCTCCCCATAAATGTAAAATAGGCCAATTAACTAAATATAATTCCACACAAGAAAGACCCCAACCAACCAAAGCCCCTAAGTATATAATATAGTCAAAGGTATTTTATTATGCATTTTAGATAAGATAATCATAAGAACCATTCCCACCCATAGTTAATAAAATATATAGGTAGGCCTATTATAAGCAATAAGAAGATTAATTGATTAATTAATGTAAACTGCTTCAAATGATTTAATTTTTATTATTTTCAAAATTGATCTCACCCTAAATTTAATTTTATATAGTGCAAGTGTTTTAACAAGTGATAGTGACTTCACAACTCCAACATGTGGCTGTGGTTCACATTATTGCTGATACAATTTTGATTCCTTCTCAGATATGATGGCCAAGTGATGGCCCCTGTGTATTGATTTGTGTTTTGCAGTTTACTATGAAATGAGACGAGAAACTGAATTATAAGTAGGTTGAGTTTTAATGGGCTCCGCTAACCCAAAAAAACAAAATAAAACAACATTAACAAAAAGCTCAAACTTTGTTAGATTAATATTGTAATCAACAGTAATTAAAGAAAAAATAGCATAAAGTAAAACAATTATTGGTAGTTTTGGTTACATATTGTATCTGGCTATAATTAACTTAATATCATTTTTCAGGTGGAGACAGACTCTGATTTAACTTCTGAGTTAAGAAAAAATGTATGCGAGTTGTTGAAGTATTTTGAAACCAGTACTGTTGAAGATTCATAAAAATCTCAGTTTTTGTTCTAAAAGATGGATCAACTGAGAGTGATGATGACTTTATATTTTTTGTATGCAAACGGTTATGATGTTACTTATACAAGGCACCAAGCAAGTTACATAGAATACACCTTATCAACTACCAGATACAGCATACTTCCATTGACGAGTCCCCAAGTACATTTTATTTTAATTATAAACAAGAGGGTGTGGATACCTGCTTTAGGACAATGTTGTGGCGTGGCGTTACCGTTCTCCTCCGAATATTTTGTTGGAAGTAATTACTTTGACTTAATCTGTGGTACGTATAAAATGACAGAGGTGTCTGAAATGACAGAGGATATCTGAAAAGCTGGTTTGGTGTCGGATCTGATCGTATAACCAAATCCGATTTGAAGGTTTTTTTCAATATCCAATAAGGTCTAGTATAAATCCAACTTATTCGGACAGATTGCATATATCTGGGGATAAAAAGCTAGAAACAAGACAATAAATACGTTTGGACTATTACTTAACGTCTCGACTCTGACGACGTCATTCAAGATCAAATCAAATCAAAATATGCTAGATTCCAAGTCAATACAAACATACAGTATTTGTATACTCCAAAAACATACAGTATTTGGGGGTTTCCAAAAATGGTAGCAAAAGTTAATTTGGTACATAGAAATTTAAAGAAAATATTAATTTCTCAAATTTATGCAAAAAATAACAAAACAAGCCAATAGTGATTACTGTGTAAGTAGGATATTTGAGCAACTGGATATTACCCGCTGGCTTCGCCCCGCAAATGATTTATAAAAACTATGACAGTTGTGTGCTGCATTCTGTGGTTAGCCCGTGTAACTACTACAAATCAAGATCAGCTGTTTGTATTTTCATTAGCTCAAACAAAAATGAATGTCCATAAGGAATACATGGGAACTTTGAACCCCTGTGGGGCAAAACCCTATTGGATTTTCACAACTTTAATATACTTATATGTTACTTAGAACTATCAAGTACCTCTCTGCCAAATTTCAGCCCAAACAGTCCAGTGGTTAGAGCGTGATTGAGCCACAAATATCTAAACAAACAAACTTTCACATTTATAATATTAGTAGGGACTAACTACTTGTTCCTGTCTCACAATCAAATACTAGGAGTACGCTCTGTTATTCTTAAAAAAAGTTGGATACCTCAAATGTTTATATTATCAGTTTCTTTTAACAAACAAAATTAGTTTCTTTTAATAAATAAATATGACCAAAATATAAAACTATATTTTAACGTCCGGGAAACTGGACATTTCGGAATGTCCAAGAATATACAATGTCCATTTACTCATACTTTTGGTGCCATAATGTAGTTGTTATAACAGTTGAATTTATTCTCAGATATTTTTTAACCAGTATGTCAACATGATGTTAAAAGTCAAGATGCCAATCATAAATTATTGATAATAGATTTTGACAGGATTTTTAACTGCAAAATTGCAAGAAACAGTCTGACAATTTTAATAAGACATATGTCAGAGAAAATATCCGGCACTGTGGTATGAGAAGTTTATTTATTGGCCAGCTCTAAAGGGGTAAATATATAGTAATTTACTATACAAACAATTTCCTAGATAATGTTGTTAACAGGTTGATTTTAAAAGGCCATACAAATTTTGGATCTTCCCACTAAACTACTTTCAGTTGGTAGTTTCGCTATGAGTAAAAATAAAATAAGGTAATAAGGTTTTTAAGGAAATGAAGCTGAAGAATAAAATATGTAATTTATAATGATTGATGTAGACTATCAAGTGTGAACTTTATATCTTTTTGTAAAGTGTAAATATATAATATTATTTTTAAATTTGTCTAATTTAATTCCTTGTTATTCCTCCTTATTTATTTGTATAGCTAAGATAGACAATAAGATATTGCATTGGCAATAAATTACATCCGTTACAAAGTAGTGTCTAATTTAGAACATACAAATTAATGTTGACACAGTTATAAGTTTTTTTATTAAGTGAAATAATGGTTTTCCCCCTTTTTCATATTATACACTTTTTCAATTGAGAATTTTAAACTTCTATGCCATGGCCTTAAAGAATTACCGAAATTCATCATATCACAATTCTACTTTGGTGTAGATTTTTTATTTTTAGATGTTATTTTCGTTTTCATTGATATAAATGGACATGACGGTTAATTGACCTCTTGCCTTCGTAGAACTCAAGTTACTGTTGAAACTAATCCAAATTCGTTCAAATCTGTATTTAAAATCTTTATTTAGGAGTGCATGTTTTAAAAATTTGTGTAAACCATACTTGCAAAAATAACCTGAGATAAAAATTTTAACGTTTTGTTTTAAAAGTCAAACCATAAAAACTATTTTACAGTATAAAAAAACAGACTGTGCCCTATTTCTTTATCTAGGAGGATCGACCATAAGTGTAGAGCAGAGGTTCCCAAAGTGTGTGCCGCGGCACACTGATGTACCCTAGGACAGAGAGAGAAAACGAGTTCGCACGCAGCACGCTGACGTGAGGGAAGTGAATTGCCACATAACAACTTTTAAAACTGAAAATCAGTGTCAAAACATACATTTATTCCAATTTTTATTTAAATCTGAAAACAGTGATTTTTTGGCTGTTCTGATGATGCTCCTGGTTTCATTTACCTGCAAAGTTGGGAATACAATTTTGTGCATTATAATGTTAGGAGAAGGTCCAGACAGGCTTGAAAGTAGGCATGAGGTTGCTGGGGATGATAAAAGTACTCTAACAAAGGAATAACAGGCTTTTCTAGTGTAAAACCCCCATAAGACAATGTACTATGTTTAGTCGATACACATTTTCTTTAATAACTCGGTAAATATGTATGCTAGAATGACGAGAGAGGGCTTTAACCTTTTGCCTCACTAATTACCATCTTTTTACATGCAGTAATTTTACATTCGGGGCTTTTCTGACCCTTTTTGGGCCCAAAAACTCGAAATTTGAAAGATTAATCCCTAAAAAAGGGGTTTAGAGTTTTCTGATTGTTTTGCCCAACGAACTTGTCCAAATGATTACAGAAAGGAATGTCCCTACCAAATTTGAAGTAAATCGGACAAAAAATGTGACCACTAGAGTGCAAACACACACACACACACACATATATATATATATATATATATATATATATATATATATATATATATATATATATATATATACAGGATGGTCATTAAAGAATGTCACAAACTTCGTAGGCCAATAGTACTCATCAATTTGAACAAAAAATGTCCTCCTAACATATGTCGAAAAATCCTTCGTTTAGCCGCTAGCCGCCATTTTGTATTTTTTACAAAAAAATTATATCTAAAAAACTACTTTAGCTAAAATAACCAAACCTTGCACGGACGTTTATTAAACATCAAAGAAAATTTAGAAAATTTTTTGTTTGATTTGCATTTTTATTTTCACAATGGCGGCCATTTAAAGTTTTTAAAGTCAAATAATAAAAAAACTGTACATTTTTCAAAACTTTACCTTATAACAAAAAAACAAAATAATTTAATACTAAATCCAATGGTATTTTGTTTATCAAAATCGGACCACAAATAAGCGATAAAATTCACTTTTTCGGTTAGCCCGCAGAAGCTCTTTCCTCTCGCGGACAGTAGTGTGTTTCTCTTAATACGATTTTCATTGTTGCGCCGGCCCGCGCGCCGGCGCCCACGCTACTTGGGGCTGCTGGTGGGACCGGAGCTTCTGCGGGCTAACCGAAAAAGTGAATTTTCTTGCTTATTTGTGGTCCGATTTTGATAAACAAAATACCGTTGGATTTAGTATTAAAATTTTTCTTTTTTGTTACAAGGTAAAGTTTTTAAAAAAGTACAGTTTTTTTATTATTTGACTTTAAAAACTTTAAATGGCCGCCATTGTTAAAATAAAAATGCAAATCAAACAAAAAAATGTCTAAATTTTCTTTGATGTTTAATAAATGTCCGTGCAAGGTTTGGTTATTTTAGCTAAAGTAGTTTTTTAGATATAATTTTGTTTGTAAAAAATACAAAATGGCCGCTAGCGGCTAAACAAAGGATTTTTCGACATATGTTAAGAGGACATTTTTTGTTCAAATTGATGAGTACTATTGGCCCACGAAGTTTGTGACATTCTTTAATGACCACCCTGTATATATATATATGTCTATATATAAATGTATATATATATATACACAATTTTGAACGACCCCCCAAAACGTGTTCAGGGGGTCACGTTAAGAACTTCTATATTAGTCCCGGGCTTAAGTTACACCGTGCGGGTCATGCTAATAGTTCACTTTCCAAAGGAAATTCACTAATAAAGGTAATAGTAAAATACTGTGTATTAGGTGTGCCGCGGCTATTGGCATTTTCTTTATACTTGACTGTAGGCTAAAAAAAGTTTGGGAATCACTGGTGTAGAGCATTCAATCAAATATCTAGGCCTATCCACTTGCGACGAGCCGACAATTTGCGGAGGCAGCAACATATTGAACAAAGATCAGCAAGAACCACGGCTGTTTGCAACGTGGTTCGAAGACTTCAGCTTCTCCTAGATAAAGACATCCTGATGAGTCTAATTTGGTTGCTTCCACAGCATAATGAAATACGATGTTTTGTTTTGGAGAAATAGTCCTGCTGCACTGCATATACTACTAAACAGTTTTGGGAACCATGCGTTCGGTCAATTTGGCGCTGGGGCAATGAAGATGAATGACAACCTTGTTAGCCAATGAAAACGTTCGGTGTCGTTAGCAGATTAGCTCCTTTTCGTTACTTTTACTTATGACTGACTAAGCACTTTACTAAACTAACTGTGATTACAAAGAGATCAGGTAAAATAATGTTATAGCACGGATTACTCATATCGTTCGATGTATGAATTAAGTTATATTTGATATGACGATTGTCTGTTTACTATTCATTTAACTTTAACCTGTTTATTATCTTAATGTTCGTTTTACTTTTAACGCACTATCGTTTTAAAATAATAAAATAAACCTTCTCTTGCCGAACTAATTAGAGATATTTTTTCTCCAGTACTTAATGTTGGTACTCATAGAACAGAGTGTAAAAATTATCGATGAAAATTTAGTAAAGCCTCGACTGACAGGTGCTTTGGCGAGCTAACAGTTCGTTTGGCTCTGATCGTTGTGGCGAGCTCGCGTTTGATTGGCTCCGCTAACCGGGACCCGGCGAGAGACTACCGTTGCCCCAACGTTGAATTGCCCTGATGGCTTGTCCCTGCATATACTACTAAACAGTTTTGGTTCTGTCAGTTCTCTCATTGGCCTGATGATGACCGGTGTGATTGGTCGAAATCGATAGCCTTGTACCATCTTTTATATATGTTTAGCGTCTGTAGTGAATCAGTATAAGTGTAAGTATATTCTTAAGTGTTGTAAGACGTCTTTTATTACATCCCGTAAATTATTATTGCGCAGCTGTAAACTCCGGATATTTCCCACTTATCAAAGAACAAAGAACCAATAAGACTGATCAGCTGATACTCAAAGCTGGCTGAGTGACTACATGACATCAATCGGTTCGCAAACAAATAATCCAATTGAATCAGCAAATTGTAAAGAAAGAGAAGTCAAAACAAAATAAATTTGCAAGGAATCGTGGGATCGTACAAAACGATTGCCGTGCATACGCAAACCAATGAGATTGCGTTTAGCGATCTTTCTTCTTGTCCGTCTCTCACCCCTTCTTTCCGCTTCAACCCCCCCAACAAGTGGAAACGCAATTGAATCGCGAACAACAATGGCCTACACCAATTCGCAAACGAGGTGAACGAAACCGAGCAACATGGCATATTTACCAGAGTTTATTCGCGCCACGAATTGGTTCTTTTAATAGTTGAATCATGATTCATTTGACTCACTCGATGATTCGTTCGCGAATCGCCCATCACTATTATCCTCCAAAAATGGATAATTTTGGAAGGTGCCAGGTCAAGTTTTGTTGCATTATTTTGGTATTTATATCTTGCCTTGAGCGAGGTGAATAAAAACAAGAGAACTCTTCCACTTGCATAATTTTAAGTGAGTATTTAACAGCAAGTGAATACAAAAAGAAATCCCTCCTACTACAAGGGAACCCTATTCTAACACAAGACAACTCTTAAAAACATGTGAATAAAGAAAAGTAAAGAATTGTATTTTAAGAGAACACTCTTAAATTTACAAGTCTGGGGTTACTCACACTCGTCATTGTCGTCGTCGGTTGCATGTGAAGTGGCTGCTTTTATTTTAAATTTTAAATGAATATAATTGAATTATCTTAGAAATTTTTTTCCGTGCGTAGTAAAAACTAGATAATAGTTTTAATTGTATAATAGCTTTTTCCCTATAGGGGAAATTTGATAAAAAAGGCAAATTGGCTTATTCTGAAGTTTTTTCCAGGGAACGAAATAACAACTCTTTTAAGCGATAGTTTATATACTTTTTTGTGATTTGCTCTACCAGTTTCTTCAGGTGTTTCAGCTATATTTTAAATTAATATAATCTTCTATCTTTTTATATATAAATATCTTCTATATCCATACGCTAAGCCGATTTTTGTGAACAGAACTGCTCCGTTATTTTTGAATCAATTTCCATGATTGAAAAAATGGCTTGGATTCGTAGTTGTGCTGAGTGGTTTTCAATTTTCCATTTTTTTAATATGAAGGGCACGGGCCTCCCATAAAGTTTGTTTTTTCCCTATGAGATTAACATGGGGAATAATTTGAATTCAGTTGCATTCTAAAATACCCCTGTTGCAGCTAACCTGCGTACTCAGCGAATTTCCAATGTATAATATATGTCTTAATACCACATAAAGCCGCATACCAAGTTTCATAAAAATGTATTCACAAATAAGTGATATATACAATTTGATATATACAATATACTAATATTTTTTTATATAGTATATATATATATATCTATTATTAGATTGAAAACAAAATTTCCAGAGTACCCTTTTTTAAACATTTTTATTTCACAACGTGTTTTGGCTATAATGCCATTTTCAAAGTGTATAAAAAGTATAACCTTAAAATAAATTAGTAAAATTTAAAATTAATAAATATATGTTAAAATATAGATAAAGTAAAAAATAAATAAATGTATATACAGTTTTAAACGAATGGTGTTTTTGGGGTCTGGGGACAGTAAAATGCAGGTAAACAGGAATAACAGCTGATGTCTCAGGACCACCTTAAATCTGGTCTATACCAGTTTTGAGGCTGACGTTGGGTGCAGCAAATGAAGTTGTCATTACATATGGTAAGCCTTTTGGCTGTCCATTATGACAAACTTCCCTTTCACCTTTGGTCCCTCCATTTGCAGCGGCTAGGGACAGAATCTCCGGGTTTGGTCCCCAACCTGCCAACCTGAGAATGGATGGTCCCTGGCTGTTGTACATGGATACCCTGTCAGTTGAGTTGACCAGTTGGAGGGCAGAATGCGGGTCCCCTGTTTGAGAGCCTCATCCCAGCTGTCACAAGGGTACGGGAGATGGCCCTGTGAAGGGTTGATTTGGCTGCCGTCCCATCCCACCCTTTTCTTTCCTGTTATATCCTATCCTTCCGGTAACCTGCGCAATATTCCCGCTTGTGTAAGATGTGCCTAGAAGCATAGCGGGAATATTGCGCAGGTTACCGGAGGGATACGCTAAGCCGATTTTTGCAAACAGAACTCCTCCGTTATTCCTGGATCGGTTTTGACAATTAAGGTATAAAAAAATTACACAGATTCGTAGCTGTGCAAAGTGGTTTTCAATTTTTGATATTTTTAATATGAAGGGCACGGGTTGCCCTCAGAGTTTGTTTGTTTCCTATAAGATTAACATGGGGAATGATTTGAAGTCAGTTGCATTCTAAAACAGGTGATGATACAGTAAAATACAAGTAAACAGTAAGAACAGCTGATTGCTCGATTTAGAGCAACAGGTCCTCTAGTATAATATAAATTTCATTTATTCATTTGTATGCCCCATCCTTATTTTTTCATTAAAATTCATAAGCCAAATCTTTTCACTAATGCGCTTAATAATTACCCTCATTCCTCTTCCCTTTTTAATCAACATAACATTTCTATTGTGTAATACATATGTTCAAGGATAGTCCAAAACACCCAATTATATTTAATTCAATTTGATGCATCTTCTTTATATTAATAGGGTAGCACAAAACGGTCCATCCTTTTTTCTCGGCTTGTGATAGGAGAAATTCACGCATAGGTACCGTTAGAAAGGTATTGTCGTGTAGATGAGCAGAAACCCATTATAATTTACATTGGCCCTCAGTGCTACGCTCCATAGGCCTTCAAAGTTTCAATGTTAATCTTATGAAAAGACACAGTAATTAATTAAATTGTATATTTGACAGCTGATATAATAATGCATATTAACACAAGAACTAGAACAGATGTTTCAGAACTAATGTAAATAAAAAAATACTACTGACTACTGGAATGGTAATACTACTTTTTCTTATCCGTTTTAACTCCACATAAATTAAACCTGGGTGTGACGGGGGAGAAGAAGAGGGGGAGAGGGAGAGAGAGAAAAAGTGGTTATTTGTGAAGTTTGGCGAAGGTTAAAATGCATTTAATTAACTGCTCACACAGTATGTGGCAAAACTTTCACACAAGCAGCCATTATTCGTATTTGTCGTTTTGGGTTTACGTATCATTATTGTTGGTCGAATTTCGACCTCTGGGCGATCGCTAGTAGTAATAAATGGAGTTATTCTTCAAAACTCAGTCTGAAATATACAGTGCAATAGAATGCGAGGATACAATTTGCAGTTCACTGTATATTCCAGTGAATGTTTGTGTAGTCCTCCCCACATATACTGTTATTCTGTGGGTGTTTCGGTATAGCAATTAAGACCTCATGGACCACACTGAAGTACAAACTATTTAACCATTCATAGATATTGCAGTTTTCAATTATCGTTTTAACATTTTCTTTCAGGCAATCAAAAAACAGGACAAATATTTTTGGCTTAGCTTCTAATTTTATTGTTACGGTTTTTATTGAATGACAATAACGTATAGCACATGAAAATACCAACTCCATGACCTAATAATAATAATAATTATATTTATTCCGTGACAATGTTGTATTGGAATTTACAACAAAATAGCTAATTTATGTGGAGATCTTTTAACCAGGTAAGGTAGGCCTGAGTCCTATCTTTTCCTTCCTGACGGGGTAAAGCCCTTTTTTGGGAACCATTCCGGCATTTGCCTAGGTGAGATGAGAAACCGTATAAACTCTTCTCAGAATGGCCGGCCTTGGATAAAACCCGAGACCGTGAGGTGCAATAATTGCTACCTCACTCGGTTGAAATTTTTTTTTAAATTTTAAATTACATTTTTTACATTTTAATACTGAAAATGAGAAGATTAAGAAGATTAAATAAACAGTAATATATACAGGGTTATTCAAAAAGAATGGTGCAAAACTAAACGGTTGGTACGACTGTTTCCGTGATTTCAAACAGCTGATTGTTACAACAATCGAAAGGGCGTGTTTATAAGTTTGTTTTGACAAGGTTATGTTTTGTCTCAGTTGCTTAGTTGAGTACAAGAAGCCTGTCAACAAATGGCTACTACAAAACAAGAAAAAGCATTTTGTGTTTTAGAGTTTGCTCGTACTAATGCTATTGTTAGTGTTCAGCGGAACTTTCGGACCAAATTCAGGAAGGAGGCTCCTCATCAGAACTGCATAGCTCGTTGGGTGAGGCAATTCAAGACAACTGGATGTTTATGTGCCGGGAAGAGTTCGGGCCGTCCTCAGACTTCGCCAGACGGTGTGGAGAGAATTGAAGCTAAGTTTGCGCTGAGTCCAAAAACCTCGACAGTCAAAGCTGGTAGGGAACTTCACATACCGCAGTCCACGGTATGGCGTGTTTTACGCAAGCGTTTGAGACGAAAACTGTACAAACTGCAGCTGTTACAAGCATTGAAGCCTACTGACAAGCCAAAACGCACAGATTTTTGCCATGATATGATTAGACTACCTTTAGTGATGAGGCTACCTTTCATCTCAGTGGACAAGTGAATCGCCATAATGTAAGAATATGGGGGTTAGAAAAGCCAAGAGAGTTCCCAAAGGAGTTATCGAGTACGAAAGAGATTCGCCTAAACTGAATGTTCTTTGTGCTCTTAGCAACCGTAAAGTGCATGGACCTTTCTTTTTCATTGAAGGCACTGTAACTGGAATTGTTTACTTAGACACCTTGTCAGAATGGCTCATTCCTCAGCTTATTGAAGATGTTCCAGATGTAGTTTTTCAGCTAGATGGTGCTCCTCCACATTTCAAGTCTGAAGTGCGTGAGTTTTTGAATGATGGGTTGCCAGACCGTTGGATTAGACGCTCTGGAAATAAAGACAGTCCTTTGATGCGCTGGCCGCCAAGATCGCCTGACTTAACGCCATGTGATTTTTTCTTGTGGGGGTTTACCAAAGACAAAGTGTACTACCCTCCTATGCCCCAAACCCTGCAAGAATTAAGACATTGAATAACAGAAGCCGTGCAGTCCATAACCCAGGAAATGCTACAGAATGTCTGGGCTGGGTTGGTATTTCACCTGGATATTTGCAGACTTTCTAATGGAGCTCACATTGAGCATTTGTAATGCATATAATTTAATGTAAATTAAAACTTGTTAATATAAGAAACAGTTTTATTCTTTTTTCATGATTTTGCAACTCAGAGTATGCAAATGAATTAACCTTACTTTAGCACCATTCTTTTTGAATAACCCTGTATATACTAGTTTTGTTTGACCTCTTCTCACAAAATATTTTTCTTGAGTAGTCTTGAATATAAATTAACAGTTTCTTCTTAAAAAATGGATACCAAACACTACTCCAATTGCTTGTTCTCAAAAAGCTACTTTTTAAAATATTTTTCTTATGCCCAAAATACTAAGAAGGCAGAAGAAGAAGAAGATTTCAGAAGGCTGGACATGATAGGATTTACTGTACTACAACTCAACCCACAAACCTGGTGGTATCTATTCATGTAGTTGTGTATTGTGGTCTGAGCGCAGTTCTTGTCATTTGCACATTACTGGTACTCTGAAATGAATATACATTTGTTTAAATTGCTTATACCTCATTGCCTAAATTTACCTAAATTGCTTATTTAAAACTGTACCGAGAGAATTTAATGATTTAAATTAGTAGAATTTGTCAAGACTTAAGGAATGGAAAAGAAATAATCATACACAACTGGTGAGAAAAATTGGGTGATGGACTTCAATTATAATAAGCATCATTACAAATTGAATATTCAATCACTCTTGAACCAATTACTTTATAAATAACTTTCAATAACTGATACAAAGTAATATTGATACAAAAACAATGCTCCTATGGAACTTGAAAAAAATAAATAATCTCGAAAAAATGCTTTAGCCAATGCAAAGACTGTAATCAGTTAACTTTTTTCCTTGAGTAAGGCTGGAGTGGTGAAGCCATTCTGTTCGCCGTAATCTCTATTTCTATCCTATCTAAATAAAGGTCACAGTCCCAAATTAAGGATCTCAAAGGATATAAAGGTCCCAATAAATGTCGAAATTTACATATTAATCATATTATCTAGCCAAACTAGATCTATGGACATTTTAAAAACTATGGTCATATTACAGTGTACAGGCTTATATATAAAATACATCAAATTGTTGTTACAATTGTATTCATTACGAGTTTAAAGCACATACTGATCAACTTTAAAATGTTGTAACTCTAAATTACCGGGATTTACAATTCTAAGGAGTCATTGATTAAATTTGTTAATTAATCAAATAAGTACTTAAGGGAACAACCTACGTGACGCTTTGTCACCTTCCCCACCTCCCCCTACCGTGGGGCTTCCTCCATCTATCCAGAAGGGCATGGTGATGCCGTAAGGGCCACACACCCCCTCGTGGCAGCCCACATTGAAGTTGCAGGAGGGGCCTTCGTTGATGAACTCACAGAGACACTTGACGCAAGTGTCGTTGATTCCTCTGCAGCCCGTCACTGCACAGAACAGAGTTAGTGTGTGTTTGTTGCTAGAGATAGCTGTGCAACACATGGTGGTAAGAGTAAGGCAGCAATATCTAAAGCAACTTAGAATGTACTAGTGGCTTGAAGGGGCCAAAGCCTTGCTCCACTGCTTTGCCTCATCTGTTTATTTTTGTTTTACTCTTTTTATGCTGAGGAAAATAGAACAATATCAGTACACAGTTCATTAACAACACATGTCAGTTTGTAAACAAAGTAGACTCTTAATCATATATTTAATGTAAACATAGCAGACGTTTTTAAATCCATTCCCTTGCTTTTTTTATGGGGGATGTTTTACGTTATTTATCGTTTACTGTTAACTTTTTGGAAATATTTATATTTTTCCCGAGTCCCTGGGATCGAGACATTTAATTTGAACTGTCTCCCATCATCCTACAGTTTCCCAAAACTTCCACAATTTTGACTTACAAATTTTGCTTACAGAATCCTTTGAATATTATAAATGTGAAGGTTTGTAAAATATATTTCTGGCTCAATCACGCTCTAACCACTGGACTGATTGAGCTGAAATTTGACACAGAGATAGATATATATATATATATATATATATATATAGTCCTGAGTAACATCTTATATTTTATTTCTCTAGCCTGTTTTTCTGTCACTCCGCGAGATCTTCCTTATTCCTTTATCAAATTCCATGATTTACCCCTCATTTTAAAGCTTATCGTGCCGGCTATTGACGAAAAATAGACCCACAGTCTAAAAATGTACCGCTTCTATAGGGGAAATTCATTAAAAGGATAATGATGCAATAAAATGTAAAGCAGACAAAGGAAATACCACAGTTATTATCAATAACGACGACTACAAGAACAAAGTACAGTACAACAATTTATCAAAAATAGTAGTTTTAAAATACTATCAAAAGATCCATCACAGGAATTTTCAAAGAGAACTAATAGTATAATAACGAGCTGTAGAACGATACCGAAAGATGAACAATATCATTACAATAACAATAACAATGATAACAATGATGAACAATAACAATAGTATGAGGAACAATAGTGGGCCTCTAGAGTACTGAACTGAATGACCCCATAATTCACTGGAATCAGACCACTAGTTGATTGAAGTAATTTGTTGTCTGTTCTGCAGATAACTTGTAAACTGCTCCTAACTCCATGCCTTATAAAACATTGTTATACGCTGACGACACCTCTTTTCTGTACTCGGGTAAGGATTTTAAGGAGACTGAAAATTTTATAACTGATATGATTAATTTTGGTAAAACCTGGTTTAGTAGTAATTTGTTATCTATTAATGATGAGAAAACAGAAATAATTTGTTTCTCATTGAGGCAAATAGGCTGTGCTAATAAAGATTTATGACCACGTTAAACTGCTAGGAGTCACACTTGATGTCAAGCTTACTTGGGAGTCTCATACAACCAATGTTATTTCTAAATTGGCCAGAGTTTGTTTTTTACTGAGACGGCTCAAAAAATGTGTTTCCATTCATATGCTGCTTATTACTTACCATAGTTTTTTTCACACCCACCTTTTATACGCAAACCCTTTGTGGGGTAATAGTAGTGGAGCTAGACATGTTTTTATCTGGCAAAAAAAGGCTTTAAGAATCTTGTTTGATATTCCTGTTAGAACGAGCAGTAAACCTTTTTTTATTAGTTATGAAATTATGACTCTGCCTTCCATATTTATTTTTCAAAATATCATTTTTGTCAAGGAAAATATTAACAACTTTGTTACTCGTGATTCAGTTCATAGTTACAATACTAGAGGATCTTGTGATTTAAATGCTCCAGCTGCTAGATTAAGTAAATTCATTAACAGCCACAAGTATTTACAGATTAAGTTTTTTAATAAAATTCCAGTAGATTACCGTAGTTTAGATTCTATTTGATTTAAAAAACAATTATCAAGGTGGCTATTGAGCAAGGCATTTTACTCAATTGACGAGTTTTTTAACTGTAATGATTTTGCTTGTTTTTAACTTATTATTATTACTTGGAATATAATGTCTCTGTTAGCATTTCTTATTTTTATGTTGTTTGTTATTTTTATTAATGTTGAATGCTTTCCTGTATTGTGTCTATTTATTGATATTGTTTATAAGCTTGTCGCAAATCTGCCTTATACTTGCAACTTGCTTGACATAAGAAGTGAATAAATTGCATGATTTGCTTTATGCATTAATTTGGAATATAGATATAGCATGAATAAATTTGGCTTGTCACAATTACAGATTTGCATATTTAGTATGGCATGTTATATTTAGCTTGAATTCTGATATTGTAATATTGTATTTCGCATGTGATATTATATGTTATTGAAGAATGGTATGTGCATGTCTCTTGTATTTATTGTGACGCTGTCTATTTCAATTGATTAATGGCAATAAAGCATCATTATAATTATTATTTTACCAATTTAATGCCACATTTTTAATTCCCACTAATTTCAGTTTGACGAGCAGTTTTTGCCTGTCAACGGAATCAAACGCTTTGGCCAAATCTAGAAAAATTGTTAAACATTTTTTATTATTAGTCAGGTCATAATTTTGACTTTTTGAGATGTTAAAAAATGCATCTGCAATATTTTTAGATTTTCTAAACCTAAATTGGCAGTCTGTTAAAATATTGAAAGTTTCCAGGTAAGCAGATAGCTGATGTTTTACTATCTTCTCAAGGACTTTAGCAAACACACTTATTAAACTAATCGGGCGGTAATTTGACATTTCGGTAAAATAGTTTGATCTAAAAAAGAACGGTTACAAACCTGAAGTTGTTGGTAAAATGATTAAGAACATAAATAATACCCCCATCGCAGCAAACCTACATACTCAGTGAATTTCCAATGCATATATAGGTCCTAATACCACATAAAGCCGCATACAAAGTTTCATAAAAATATATTCACAAATAAGCAATACATACAATTTGAATTATTCTCTATAAGAATAATATTGGGAATGAGTACAAAGGTTTGCTGCAACAAGGAACAAAAAATATGGGTTTTCGTGTAAATATGGATATAAATCAACTAGTTAAAGTCACATACCAAGTTTTATTACTTTATGTTCGTAATTAAGGGATACATAATATTTGATTTATTCTCCATAAGAATAACATGGGGGCTGAGTACGCAGGTTTGCTGCTATAGGAACTATCTCGGTAAAAATGTTTTTTGTGCAAATAACAATATACCACAACCAGATGAAGCCATATACCAAGTTTCGTCGGTATACGTTCATAAATAAGTGAGATATAAAACTGTTCTTATATATAGATAATTTATTTTAAAAATTAACGTCTTATTACACAATGTAATTTGCTGAATAACAAAGAATACTGAAGAATACATTGATTTTGAAAAGGTTAAATTTTAATTATTAATATTGTATTAATAAAAATAACATTGGACAACGTACTGTGTCTAGCACTTTCAATATCTCTAGAACCATTGTTCTACATTGTTTCAGTATTAATGTAGAACAATGATCAAAACACCAAATTGTGTGTTTTTTTAAGCTGAATCCAATGATAACAATTTATTTTTGACTTTTTCAAAGATTATTTGTAAAAACTCAAAAAACCCATTTTTGGGGTACAAAACCCCCCCAAAATACCCCTTTGGTTAGGTCGATCTGTCCGGATGTCGAACTTAAAGTCATAAATGTTACTTTACATGTTTATACCAAATTTCATAAAAATCGGACCATTTTTACGAGAGTTATCGTGGTCACGGACACAATTTTATTTTTCTTCCTTGCTATACCTACAGTGTTCTCCATTTAAACAATGTTAAAACTAACAAATATCATTATTAAAATTAATTTTTCCGTTATTCATTGTCCAAACTAAACTTAATAAGGTATCGTTGAAATCTCTAAAAAATTTACTAAATTTATGTATTTTGCAATTTCTTTGGTAAAATTAACGGTTTTCGTGAAATTTGGTGTAAAATATTTAAAATAGTCACCATTTTGAAACTGCTAAAGAGTTTTTTTTTCAAATTTTGCACAAAGATATCAGCCAATAAGATGAATATTTGTCCAGAATTTCAACGCTGTAACTCAAACCATTAAGGAGTTATGACTGTTTTTGTTTAAAAACACATACAGATGACAGACAGAGGCTAAACGAAACGAGATAGGACATATGTATATATGAACCTTTTTGCTTATTTTGACTCAAGGAATCACTACGTAAATTATTTACCCAATTTTTTCAAACACCCTGTATAGATATATATATATATATACAGTTTTGAACGAATGGTGTTTTTGGCGTCTGGGGACTTCAAAACCAAAAGTTATCATGGTACCGGGCCTAGGTCTTTCCATGCCAACTACGGTAAGAGCTTCTTCCCTATAGAGGAAATTCGCTAAAAGAAAAAAGCTAGAAAGATCAGCATTTCAAACGAAAACCAACAGAAACGTTTTATAGAGGTCCCATACAATACTAAGATTAACAAAGCTATTCGCAAGACTTTTGAAAGAACCGATTTAACTTTAAGCTATACCACCCAGGGCCATACTCAGTTTTCACGGGCCGTTGGGCAGGCCTGGTGGTGTGGGCCCTTGTTGACGTCCGGATCCAAGTTGGTGACCTTTTTTTAGACAACAGTATCCTAAGTCCTAAATAAGACACCGGCCCTGATACCACCCGAAACAACACATTTAAAATGATTTATGATTATATTCAATCTGGACTTTACAAAATTCAATGCTAGAGTTTGTAACGAATTTTATATTGGACAGACAGGTAGATCGTTTCAGTCAAGGTTTAAGGAACACATACAAGCACTAAGAAGCAATAACAAAACCTCAATGAAATCTAATTTTGCTGAGCATCTACTGACAACAAACCATAGTTATAAGAGCATGGACGAGAATTTAAAGATATGAGCTATATGACCAAAGGCAAGAAAATTAACTCAGCAGAAGAATTGAAAATATCTTTGACGCCCACAAATGCCTCAGGAATTACTAAATACTCAAATTAGTACAAATAATCCAATATTTGAAAAGATAAGGAAAATGAGAATAGATAGATAGAAAACTTGTTCATCAAAGTGAATCATCTGCTAGTAATTTCCTTATGTGTCTGTTTTTGTAATATTTTGAATATTGTAAAACTAGGTATTTGTTGACCTTGATGAAGGGCTTATGTCCCAAACATGTAGGTCTGAAAAATAAAGAAATTCCTTAACGGTACTCAGTTGAAATAATGTTTCATTTGATTGTTATTATATTAGTAGCCCTAAAAAATGAATGCAATATAAATAATATATATATATATATATACAGTGGCCTAAGCGCACGAAACATGTCAGTCTAAAATCAAAATGTTTATATATATTAGATGTATCTTCATATTTTAACAAAGTACCCTTTTTTTTATAAAAACATTTTGATTTTAGACTGACATGTTTCGTGCGCTTAGGCCATTATCAAAGACTTTGAAGGGGGTGAGAGGTCAGCACAAGCGCCTCAGGGAGAGGGAAGCGTCCTCACTCCAAGACCGCTGTGACTCGGTTGCTCTTCTGGCGACCGTACTGTGATCTCTAATCATAGCTTTCTGGGGGTACCTCTGTTTTTCAACAAAAGGTGGCGGATCTAGACTTGGCAGTCGATAAATAGCCCGTGAGTTTGGGGAGCAGCTGCTCATGTAGGGTGCTGGGGAGGATGTGATGGGCACCAGAATGGCCCAGAACCTGTTACCAAAGGGCTGAGCCAAGGTGTTGGCTGAAAGGTCTCTGCCCTGCCACCTGGAACTGGTATGTGCGCAGCAGTTCCAGTACCTAGGGATGAGTGTAGGAGTTCAACTCTGAGAAGGGCCCAGTATCAGGCATTGGCGGGCGAAGTGACATTCATGGGATAGCCTCCAAACTGCAAACTTTGGAGGGGTTTCAGACACCATGACTGACGGTAAACAATTGGAACTACCCCAGGTGGGTCGGCGTCTCGGTGCTCAATCCCACCCCCCCTTCTCAGGGGAGTTTGCTTGCCCATGGATTCTGGGGAGGGCAACCAGCAGTTTGTCACTAATGAAACCAGTGTTGTTTCAGTTGCAAGTGGGGGAGGGGCGGCATTCTCTGGTGGGGCTCTGACAGAGAGCTCTCGGAGTGCCCCTTCAATGACAATGACCACGGAACTGCTAGAGGCGGCTCACAGGGTCATCCAGGCAGAGACGGAATCTTCTTCTGACCAGGACAATCTGGAAACCAATGACAATGTTGTTTCAGGCGACATTCTTGACAACGCCTAGTACTTCTCCCTTCCAAAGGAGGAGCGCCGTCGCTTGAACTCGGAGCAGCAGCGCCTCAGGAAGGCGAAAAAGATGGCGGAAGGAAACTGGCTCCCAATGAGTGAGTACCAGAAGCTCAGGCCTAAGAGAAAGAGGTCTGAAAGTACCCCAAGTCCAGCAAGCGAGGGTAATTTTCAGGGTGTCTTGTCCATGTGTAGAGTCTCAGGCTCTGAGCAGAGGAGTGGGACTCGCTGGGACGTCCGCCCCCCCGGGAGCACTGACCAGGTTGCTCCTGCGGGCGGTTCGTGTACTGTGGGGCCGACCTTCAAGGAATAACTCACCTCCAGCAAGGTGGCGATTGTCCCTTCGGAGCTTCCCGACATCAGACTAACAGATGATGATTGTCGCTTGTTGAAGGGTAAACTCTTGGTGACTATCAGATCCAACGATGGCGCAGTGAGTCCCCCCTCTTCAGTTTCACAAAGTCGTCTTGAAGCAAGGAGCTTGCGTCGTGGTGTGTGGGAACGACGTAACAAATGCCTGGGTCAAACAGGTCTTCAGTGAGCTGGAGTACCGTGATGGGGCTAAGGTGGTTGCGGGGGACTACAAGGATCTCCTGCGTACTGTCAATGTCCTCTTGCGGGCGAACGATCTCGCTTTGTACATGAACCAAAAGGAAACCCTTCACTTGATTAGTGAACAAAAACCTGGAGTTGATACTTCTGCGTGGAGAGTAGAGTTGTCAGTTGCAGGAAGGAGGAGTCCAGCCAGACCCTGGTTCTAGCATTAGATGAACCAAGTGCTCAGGTTCTGGAGGAGAGAGGATGGCAGATCTTCCTGGGGTTTCGAAGGCATCTTTCAGAGTGCTTTTGTGGGCAAACAAGGCTCCCCCTGGCGATGATCAGCCTCGTCCAGACGAACCTACAACATAGTAATAGTAAGGCAGCTACGGCTGTTTTTACTGTGACCTCAGCTAACAAGGCCGTGGATTTTTCACTGATCCAAGAACCATGGGTCAGAAATGGCAGAATTACAGGATTGGGGCCTCTGGTGGCCAGACTATCTATGGCAGTTCTGCAAATCCAAGAACCTGCATTTGGGTCAAAAATGGACTTGCTTGCTCTCTGGTTCTTGAATTCTGTTCCAGGGATATCGCCACAGTGAGAACGGTGTGCAGTTCTTCTAGTTGACCAATCCTGCTGGCATCAGTTTACATGCCGGGTGACTCCGACACGGTGCCGCTGGTGGAGATGAGAGGGCTGGTGGACCATGCGGCATCCTCAGGGGTTGACCTGCTGGTGGGGTGCGACTCTAACTCCCACAATTCTGTGTGGGGGTGCAGGGACACAAACACTAGAGGTAAGGCACTTCTAGGTTACATTGCATGCAGTGGTGTTGATTGCCAATGTTGGATCCAAGCCAACTTTTCAGTCGCGTTAGTCAATCTGTCATAGATCTTACACTGGTCTCTGAGGGGCTACAGGAGAGGATACTGGGTTGGCAGGTATCCCTGGAGCCCTCTTTGTCTGATCATAGGCACATTCTCTTCAAGGTAGGTGATTTTTCTCCTGAAATCCTCTCATTCAGGAATCCCGGGAAGGCGGACTGGGCCTCCTTCAATGACAAACTGAGGGTAAGATTGGATCCTCAGACCTCTCAGATCAGGAATACTGCTGAGCTTTATCGGGCCGCGGTCCTCCTTGGCGGGGCGATTGTCTCCTCCTTTGAGGAGTGCTGTCCGCTGTCGGGTTTGAGGCGCTGCAAGGGGTTGAGTTGGTGGAACTCTGAGCTTGCCAACCTGAGAAAAAGGGTAAAAGCTCTTTTCAGGAGGGAAAAATCCTGGAACAACTGGGACCGGGATCGGTATCACGAGATGCTGACCAAATACAATCTCGTCGTCAGGAGGGCTAAAAGGCGTGTACCTGGAACAGTTTCTGTAACAATGTGGGGAGCATGAGAGAGACATCCAAGCTCCACAAACTAATGGTAAGGGGTAGATCCTTTGAGGTAGGCTCTATTGAGGGGCCTGATGGGGTGATGATCCATAATCCGCAGGATGTGTTGAGGCTCATGGCCAGCGTGCACTTTCCTGTAAGCAACATGCTTCAGCAACCTGAAAACGGGGAGGACTCTCGGGCGGCTGACCGGGCCTGCACCACACGTTGGGTTGCGGCTGGCCGGGTTGTGACCTTCAGCAAAATCAGGTGGGCTGTCAGCTCTCTTACTCCCTTTAAGACGCCGGGTCTGGATGAAGTCAGGCCGGTGTGTCTTCAACAGGGTATTGAAATACTACTCCCAGTTCTCTTTGGGTTGTTCAGAGCATGTTTGACTCTCGGACACATTCCCTCTCCCTAGTGTTCCTCGAGAATTGTTTTCATTCCAAAGCCCGGTAAGGATGGGTATACTGACCCCAAGTCCTTCTGACCCTTCTCCCTGACATCTTTCCTCTTGAAAATGCTGGAGAAATTAGTGTTGAGGCACGCTTGGGACACAGCCTTGCGTACGTCGCCTATTCATTTCAACCAGCATGCCTACATTCAAGGTAGGTCATGCGACTCTGCCCTGCATCACCTCATATATATATATAGTTTTGAACGGATGGTGTTTTTGGTATCTGGGGTCTTCAAAACGACAAGTTTTCATGGTCCCGGGCCTAGGTCTTACCATGCCGACTAGAGTAATAGCTTCTTCCCAATAGGGGAAATTTGCTAAAACATATATAAACAATTTAGCATTATTAATCATAATGACTGCCTAGATAAACTGAGCTTTAAATACCATGTTGCAAGGGTTTATGTGTTAAGTTCCCAATATTTCACTACCATGCCATTATTTTGTATGGTTTAGTATATGGCATAGTAATAAAGTGGACGTGTTTCCTCCGTTCTGTGGTGAAGGATAATTTACTGACTAAATGATCATATTAGAACAAATACAGTGTATTCAATAGTGACAGGTTGTGTAACCCGTAACCTTAAGATCTTCTTTGGAGCAGTGACGGACCAAGGGGCATGACCATAATGACGTACGATGATTTGAAACAGCTTAAACGTTTCCTGCTTTACAAAAAATGTTATTTCATTCAGTACAGCCTTTTATTTGTAAAACGCGGAACAAATCTAGCTTATCTGGCTGGACAGACAGATAAACAAATTGTAACACAAATTTAAATATCCCCGCTGCATACAACATTTCACTGCTCAAAGCTATATGTAGAAAGAAAACATATTTTATTTATATAGATAAATACATTCCTTTCTTGTAACATCTGGTACAGTATTGCTAATAACCTGTCCATAATTTATTAACGGCTGCAATTCAAAAATTATTTGTCATGTTAAGCTTAAGGGTAAAAAACGAACTTTGAGGACGGCCCGTGTACCCTTTAGAATGAAAATATCATAAAATAAACCGATATGTACAACTACGAAGCAGGGTAAACATTTTGATTCCTCAATCGTGAAAATCGGTTCAGAAATGGAGGAGTTCTCATAACAAAAATCGCCTTGGCATATTAGTAGATAAGATATGTACTTTTAAAATACTTCTAAAATAAGGTGTTATTTGATCGGACTTAAACTAAAAACTGTTTTTCTACACCAGAAGATCTTATCTTGAGGACATGGGCAATGTTTTTCTAGTATGAAACAATTAATTCCATTCTAAGGTAAAGCTTAGTAAAAAAAATACCCCCGTCGCAGCAAACCTGCGTACTCAGCGAATTTCCAATGCATATATATGTGACTCACTACTACATAGAGCTATTTACCAAGTTTCACAAAAATACATCCATAAATAAGTGATATATAGCATTTTATTTATTCTCCATAAGAATAACATTAGGGTTGAGGACGCAGGTTTGCTGCAACGAGGAAGATAAGTAATGTGTTTTTTGAAATTATCAATACAACTGAACCAGGTGAAGCTACACACCAAGTTCTCTTAATGTAGGTTTATAATTAAGGGAGATATACAACTTTACTTATTCTCCATATGAATAACATGGGGGCCGAGTGTGCAGGTTTGCTGCTACGGGGACTATCAACAAAAAACTTGTTGTTTGTGCTAATATCAATATACCACAACTAGTTTAAGCCACATACCAAGTTTCATCAATATACATTCATAAATAATCGAGATATAGAATTTTATTTATTCTCCATAAGGATAACATTGGACAACGTACTGTGTTTAGCACTTTGAATATCTCTGCAATGGTTGGACGTAGAACAACGATTAAAACACCAAAATGTTTGTTTTGTTGAGCTAAACACATTAATAAACAGAAATGTGAAGTTTTTAGTAAAACTATCTGAGAAAAATCTAAAAACCTTTTTACCATAAGATTAACATGGGACACTTTTTTTGGATTTTTTCCAGAACCACTTAACCTAGGGTAATGATTCAAAATACTAAATTATTTGTTTTTTTAAGCTCTATAAAATGGCTATAACCAAAATTGAGTGGTTTTAACATTTTAGGGTCAAATTTGCAAAAAACCGATTTTTGGAAAATTGTAAACCCCCATAAAACCCCCTTCCCATAGTGCGATCGATCTGGTTTTCAAACTTAAAGTCATAAATGCTACTCTCCACATTTGTCCAAAACTAATCCAATACTCTCCAAATTTCATCAAAATCGGGTATTTCTTTCAAAAGTTATCGCGGTAACGGACACACATATATATATACATATATATATATATATATATATATATATATATGTATATATATACAAATATATAAATTTGAACGAATGGTGTTTTTGGCATCTGGGGACCTCAAAACGAAAAGTTATCATGGTCTCGGGCTTAAGTCTTACCATGCCACCTACGGTAATAGCTTCTTCCCTATAGGGGAAATTCGCTAAAAAAATACTTATAAACTTGTCAAAACATGTATATACATAAAAATAATGAAATGCCTACATGTAACAAGTGCCTTTAAATGCTCATCATTAGGCAATAATTACAATTTTTGATTGGGTGCCATTTTGTACTGGCTTTAAACAAAAACCTTTGGATTTTGTTACTCTCCTTCTTTTATAAATACCATCAAAATGAGGTATCGCTCAGTGAGGCTTTATATTTGTTTAAGCCCACAATACAATATTCCCATTTTGAGGGCATGGTCAATGTTGTGACAGTGACCAAAAATTGCATTTTCTGAATTATAAATGTGTGCTGAGTTTTATTTTCCTATCACAAACCATTGAAAGGTTGACAGAGGTTATCCACACTTTTGCCCAACCCATATAGTAATACCCCCGTCGCAGCAAACCTGCGTACTCAGCGAATTTCCAATGCATAATATATGTCTTAATACCATATAAAGCCGCATACCAAGTTTCATAAAAATATATTCATATATAAGCGATATGTACAAGTTTAGTTATTCTCCATAAGAATAGCATTGGTGATGAGTAAGCAGGTTTGCTGCAACAAGGAACTAAAAAAATGGGGTTTTATGCAAATATCAATATAACTCAACAAGGTGAAGCCACATACCAAGTTTTATTAATTTATGTTTATAATTAAGGGAGTCATTACATTTTACTTATTCTCCATAAGAATAACATGGGGGCTGAGTACGCAGGTTCGCTGCTACGGGGATAATTAACAAAAAATCAATTTTTTGTGCAAATATCAATATACCAGTTCTACGTGACCCCACGTGCCAAGTTTCATCAATATACATTCATTAATAATGGAGATATCAAATTTTATTTATCCTCCATAAGGATAACATTGGACAACGTACTGTGTTTAGCACTTTGAATATCTCTGCAACGGTTGGACATAGAATCACAATTTAAACACCAAAATGATTGTTTTGTGGAGCTGAGTTGATTGGTAAAAGCAAATGTGAAGTTTACATTAAAATTAACTTAGGAAAAGCCAAAAACCTTTTTCCCATAAGATTAACATAGGAGATTTTATGAGCAGGTTTTTTTGGATTTTCTCCGCAACCACTTAACCTAGCTTAATAATTCAAAATACCATATTATTTGTTTTTTTAAGCTCTATAACATGGTCAAAACCAAAATTAAGTGTTTTAAAAATTTTAGGGTAAAAAATGCAAAAAACCGATTTTTGGAAAATTTAAAACCCCCATAAACCCCCCTTACCATGGCCCGATTTTTCTGGTTTTCGAACTTAAAGTCATAAATGTCACTTTACACATTTGAGCCAAATTTCATCGAAATCGGACGTTTTTTACTCAAGTTATCGCATTCACGGACACATATATAGATATATATATATATATATATATATATATATATATATAGATATATATATACATATATATAAATTTGAACGAATAGTGTTTTAGTCATCTGGGGACCTAAAAAAAAAAATTTGTCATGGTCTCGGGCTTAAATCTTACCATGAGACCTACGGTAATAGCTTCTTCCCTATAGGGGAAATTCGCTAAAACAAACAAATTTATGAACTAAAAGAGGATTAAAAGAAGAAAACTGTATGAGTCAGCTTTCTGTACCATGTATTTGTATTATGTAATCAAAATTAACTACAGCTAAAATTTTACATTACTTAAACTAGTTGAAATCACCTAAAATATTAGCGAATTTCCCCTATAGGGAAGAAGCTATTACCGTAGGTCTCATGGTAAGACTTAAGCCCGAGACCATGATAACTTTTTGTTTTGTGGTCCCCAGATGCCAAAAACACTATTCGTTCAAATTTATATATATGTATATATATATATATATATTATGTTATAATGATTGATTAGGGCTACTAATATTATAAGATGTATATTCATATTTTAACAAAGTACCCTTTTTTTTATAAAAAACATTTTTATTTTAGACTGACATGTTTCGTGTGCTTAGGCCATTATCAATAGACTTTGATAATGGCCTAAGCGCACGAAACATGTCAGTCTAAAATAAAAATGTTTTTTATAAAAAAAGGGTACTTTGTTAAAATATGAATATACATCTTATATATATATATATATGTGTCCGTTAACACGATAACTTGAGTAAAAAAAGTCCGATTTTGATGAAATTTGGCTCAAATGTGTAAAATGACATTCATGACTTTAAGTTCGAAATCCAGAAAAATCGGATCATGGGAAGGGGGGTTTATGGGGGTTTTAAATTTTCCAAAAATCAGTTTTTTGCATTTTTCACCCTAAAAGTTTTAAATAACTTAATTTTGGTTCTGACCATGTTATAGAGCTTAAAAAAACAAATAATATAGTTTTTTTAATTATTAACCTAGGTTGAGTGGTTGCGGAGAAAATCCAAAAAAACCTACTCATAAAATCTCCCATGTTAATCTTATGGGAAAACGGTTTTTGGTTTTTCCTCAGTTCATTTTAATGTAAACTTCACATTTGCTTTTACCAATCTGTTCAGCTCCACAAAACAATCATTTTGATGTTTAAATTGTGATTCTACGCCCAACCGTTGCAGAGATATTCAAAGTACTAAACACAGTACGTTGTCCAATGTTATCCTTATGGAGAATAAATAAAATTTGATATCTCGATTATTTATGGATGTATATTAATGAAACTTGGTATGTGGCTTCATGTAGTATTGGTATATTGATATTTGCACAAAAAATTGATTTTTTGTTGATTATTCCCGTAGCAGCAAACCTGCGTACTCAGCCCCATGTTATTCTTATGGAGAATAACTAGAATGTTATATAGCGCTTATTTATGATTGAATATTGATGAAACTTGATATGTGGCTTCGCCTGGTTAAATTCTATTTATATTTGCATAAAAAACAATTGTTTGTGTTCTTTGTTTCATCAAACCTACGTACTCATTACCAATGTTATTCTAATGGAGAATAATTAAAATCGCTTATATGTGAATATATTTTTATGAAACTTGGTATGCGGCTTTATGTGGTATTAAGACATATATTATGCATTGGAAATTCGCTGAGTACGCAGGTTTGCTGCGACGGGGGTATTTAGTATATTTGATAACAGCATCATTTTTCGGGTTATAACAACATCTTTATATATAATTGTGTAAGCAAAATGTTTAAATCAAAATTGTGGGAGTTCGGCAAATCACAGGATGATGGTAGATGGCTCAAATTAAAGGTCTCAATCCCAAGGACTCGGAAAAAATATCATTATTTCCAAAAATTTACCAGCAAACGGGATATAACGTAAAACATCACCCATAAGAAAAGCATAGGCATTTAAAAATGTCTGCTTTGTTTACATTAAAACATGTAACCAAGTGTCTACTTTGTTTTTGTAAAAGGAGTTTGTATGATCCATATATAAAAGAAAGTACCAAAGTTTGTCATACATATACATTTACTACATTTATCACGTGATTTGTTTTCATAATTTCACAATATTTAAAATTATGCAGATAAAGAATTTAACATAAAAAACCAGGTACCTAATAAAAAAAATTAAAAAAACATTATTTCATGAAATTAAGAGAAAAAATGCACACCTGTTTACAAATAATGGAATTGTTGATGTTTCAAAATTTTTGTATAATCAGGTTTTTGAATCAACACTTACACAAGAAATATTTTTAATAATTTATAATCATTAAGTTTAAAAACATTTCATTCAAGAATGTTGGTTGTTGGTTTGTTGTTGCGGTCATTTTCATTTGGCCAAGTATCAGGCTGCTTCTTTTTGGCTGCTGGGCACTCAAACAGTTTATTATTTATAGGCACCTTTGATATAAACAGCTTATGTTGTTTTGGATGTCTAGTAATGCCAACATCTTTCTTGAATTTCTGTGAATCAAAAAATAGAGTTTGTAAAATAATTCAGATAATTCAGCGCTACAATATATGATGTTGAAGGGCACACAACAGTATAGAGAAAGCAATAATACATTTTTAGATTGTATTAAACAGGTTATATACTTAATAATACATCAGTATATAAAATATAGTTTCAGGAACAATGTTCCCACAATCATATTACACTATTAAGAAAATAAAATATAAACAAATTTTTTCAAATTAAATTTGACTGGTTGGTGAAGAACCCTTTCATTGTGTCTTCTCTCTGGAGGAGTTCCTACAATGGAGAGACGTCCTTCCATTGAACTGATTATAAACTGCTGTTTTGAATCTATTGACGTCATTACAAATTTTGAAGTTGTGTAAATAAAGATTTTCGATTTGATTTGATTTGGCACTTACAAAACACGATGGACACATTAAATTAACGCTGGAAGAAATGTGGCTGGCCAAAGGTATACTACATCGGTAGTGTCCCAGGACTACCTTACAATTGCTCTATACCAGTTTTGAGGCTGACATTGGGTACAGCAAATGAAGTTGTCATTACATATGGCAAGTCTTTTGGCTGTCCATTATGGCAAACTTCCCTTTCACCTTTGTGTTCCCTCCATTTGCAGCGGCTAGGGACAGAATATCCGGGTTTGGTCCCCAACCTGAGAATGGATGGTCCCTGGCTGTTGTACATGGATACCCTGTCAGTTGAGCTGGCCAGTTGGAGGGCAGAATGCGGGTCCCCTGTTTGAGAGCCTCATCCCAGCTGTCACAGGGGCACGGGGTTGACCCTCTGAAGGGTTGATTTGGCTACCGTCCCAACCCACCCTTTCCTTTCCTGCTATATCCTACTTTCCGGTAACCTGCGCAATACTCCTGCTTGTGGAAGATGTGACTAGCAGCTATGCTGGGGTTTCCTAATCCGCAACAATGATGATGATGATGATATATCGGTAGTTATTAAGTTTGTTGAACTTCACATATCTAGACACACAGAATTTTTGATCACATTAATTGATTCAGGGCTGAGCTGTAGATTCAAGACTGCAAAACACAACATTCTCTTAGTACGGGTAAAAAACCCTTTGGAATTAAAATTATGAAAGCTCAGTATAACTGACGGCAGAGATCTACTGTGTGTATGCAATTTAATTGATTTAATCTTCTGGCCTGTCCGGGATATGGTTTGTTAATATCTATTTAAGGAGTTATAATGGTATTAGCCTAATTAAGTTAAAATTGTATAAAGTTTAATACATCTTCAACACATGCAAATCTATGGTATTTAACAACAAAAGTTGTAAGTTGATTGACTACACACAAGCATAGACATTTCCCGTTAGCTATATTTAAGGGTAAATGTTCTTTTTATTTTTACTTGTTATCCTTTATGTTTTTTGGAAACAAATACATATCTTTATTGCTATACTTTCCCTACAAACTGTGGGCGTTAAGCTACTGCGTTTCAGCACACCTTTTTCCATCCTAAAATCATACCTCAATATATCTAAGCATTGGGAGAAGAGGCCGATTTTTCTTTTTGCTTTCCTCAAGAACAGTTTCCGCATATTCAAGAAAGTTTTTGTCCTCCAGATTCCAACATTCGACTGCCCTTGCCACTGCATCGATGTCCTCTCCCCTCTCTGCTTCCTTCACTGCCTTTCTCTCCTCCTGTTCCACAAAGTTGATAAAACATGACTGTACTAATACAAGTATTAGAAGTATAAAGCAGTATAATATTAAATAACTAAATAATTGACTTCTATACACTTCTTTCATCGTTATACATGATGCTATAAAAAAAGCCTATAAAAATACTACTATAGCATAAAAAGCTATAGTAGTAAAATGGCTTCATTAATGGTGGGGTTTCTCTTAAAATATTAATGTCTGTATTTGTTCATTCTATATAATTTTGGCCTCAAAATATTAGACTACAAAGAAGAAGATCTTATAATCATCATTATATATTATTCTATTACAAATTTCATTATATTTTATTAAACCTTTTTGTTGTAACTTCTAAAACAGTCTTAGCCTTTAGAGGCCCTATTTTTCTTGGAATGCAAGTGATAGTGTTTTTTGTTTGTTAATATATTTTTAGTATATTTTTAATATACAAGAATTAAGATGGTCAGTTCTGGCAGGACTATAAGTGTTATTATTTTTCAATTATGAACTGTGGACTGAGAACAAAAAAGGAAATAATTCTGTTATAATGTTTATTTATTTGTTTTCTGTGAAATTGCAATCTGAAATGTTTTATTTCTGAGGAAATGAATCTAGTGTATTCTATTCCATTCATTAGTAAGGAAGTGGACTTTTTACTTCTTTTGAAAATTTGTGTATTAAGGAAACTACACAGTAATGACAAAGGTAGGACAAGTTCATATAGAAGACATCCTTAGAGAGAGTCGTTCCACTAACCCCCCCAAAAACACTATGGGCCCAATAAATGATAGCCTAGATAAGTCTCCTTCCAGTGCTTTCTTCTATTGTATATAGTATATAGGTCCATTGCGAACTGCCAGGGGGGTCTGTAACTCATAAAGCCTACCTCCAAAGAATACCCTCCCACCTCCACAGTCAAATGTTTCTGCAGTGATTGGGTTCAAATGTATCTCTGTCCACCACCAAAAGTTTAAAGTTTGGGGCGAATGATTCATTACGAAGAACAGTTTTTTATCTAATCAATAGCATTGTGAAAGAGTGGTTTTCCCATCTTACTCCTATTTCTCACACTCCCACCGCTTACAGTTTTTGATATTTTCTCAATTTATTTCAGGAGTCAATTTGTTTAGACTTATATTTGTTTACAGTTTTGTTACAGATAAATAATTTTTCCAGAAAATTGTCTACTCGCTAAAAAATAAGAGACAGACATGGGGAATTAAGATTTAAATAGGGGAATTGGAGGAGGTTATTTACCCGACTTGGGAAATTAGAAAGTTGGAATTAAAATGTCGCACATTAAAATTAGTTTATTACCTGGGAGTTGTTAACTTTTCAAGGAATTCCAACAAAGCTGCAAATTGGTTACTAATTTTTCTCAAAAGATAAATATATACATAAACTTGTTATTTAATAATTACTGTAACAAATAAGCTATATATTATAGGAAATAAATTATATTTTCTCTACTTACACATTGTTTGTCCCAAGTATCTCTATTGTATTTAAACTTTTCTTTTTTCTTTTGATGCATTTTCTCATCAAATTCAGAGTTGACTTCAACATTTTTCAATCTTTGCATGATACTCAGTTTCAGTAGTTCCTTTTCTCGATATTTCTCTTCTTCCTCCAACATTAACTGATGCTTTCTCTCTTCTTTTAGTTCCTCAACTAGTTGTTTTTGGTAAGCGTTCTTCTTTTCGATCAACTCATTCTCTCTAAAAGTAATTATCAAGAGTAAGTTTTGTTTTTGAGTGTGCATATGCAGAGCGAATAAAAAGTCAGGACCCCTCTCTACATTTTTTATTGCTTTATATAAACCAATATCTTTTGGGTAGTAATAGTAACTTAAGGTGCAGTATCTTTTGACATTATTTACAATTTTAAATGTCCCCCACAGATAAAAGATTTTGGGGACAACTCAAAATTTTTAAATGTAAACCCCCTTTGAGTGACCACTCATTTTAAAGAACTAAAAAATTAGATAAATGGTGAAAATTAGAGACCGTTCTCTTCCCTAACCAAAATGGCAGCCAGAAAATTCCCAAAAAATCTTGTATTCATATCTGGAAGGCAATTTTTATTGTTTTATCTTTACTTTTACTAAGTTAAAATTAAATAATTACATTCGAGTTTTGATATTAACTTCAGTTGTAACATCTTTTGTCACTGTTAAAAATGTTGAATGTCCTCCAAGATTTGCCTTCCAAATTTGAATACAATATTTGGGAATTTTGACTGGCTGCCAATTTGGTTAGGGAAGAGATAGCGAACCCTAATTTTCAGAATTTATCTACTTTTTTACAGTTATTTAATATTAGGGGTCACTCAAAGGGGGTTTGCATCTAAACATTTTGAGTTGCCCCCAAACACACTTTTTTTGAGATCCCCTATTTTTGGGGACACTCATAATTTTGATGATATTTTTCATCCTAGGACAAAGAACGTCATTTGATGACACTTTTCGGTCAAGGTCATCTGCTGATAAATAAGAATTGAACAAATTATTCTACTTGTAAACAATTAATGGAAACTTGTGTAATAGCTGTTTGTTTATTAAATCAAGAACAATATGGAAGCAAACTTGTAATGGTAAAAAGTAAACAAAGTTTAGTTTTTATGAAATTTTTTTAATATTGTTTGCAAGATCAAGATCGAAGAAAACTTTTGATGGTAAACAAGTAAATAACATTTAGTTTTTGTGAAATTGTTATCTTAACATTATTTGTAGTATGACGAAAAATACAGTTCATCACTAGGACCAAAAGTGGCTTTTCGATCATCGTTCATTTTCCGAAGTAATACTTGAGCTTTTATTGAAAAGCGTTACTTTAGGTCATAGTGATGAAATACACTATTTTTGTCATAGGACTAAAATGATCATTAAAAAAATACTTTTAGCGAATTTCCCCTATAGGGAAGAAGCTATTACCATAGGTCTCATGGTAAGACTTAAGCCCGAGACCATGATAACTTTTCAATTTGAGGTCCCCAGATGCCAAAAACACCATTCGTTCAAATTTTTATACAAAGATACATATATATATATATATATATATATATATATGTGTCTGGAAGCACTATAACTCTCGTAAAAATGGTCCGATAATGACATTTGGTACAAATGTATAAAGTACAATTTATTTGAACGTTGAACGCTGAAAATACAAACAGCTGATCTTGATTCGTAGTAGTTCCACGGGCTAAACAGAGAATGCAGCACACACAACTGTAATAGTTTTTATAAATCATTTGCAGGGGCCTGCGGGAATAGCTAGTAATTAATATTTTAAATATCACTTGTTTGTGAATATATTTCTTACGAATCCTGTTAACTGCTTTAATGTGTTATGTTATATATTCATTGGAAATTTTCTGAGTGTGCAGGTTTGCTGCGACCGGGGTATATGTATATATATATATATATATATATATATATATATATATATATATATATGTATGTGACCATAAGCACGATAACTCTCGTAAAAAAGGTCCAATCTTAATGAAATTTGGTACAAATGTGTAAAGTACTATTTATTTGAAGGAGTTCGAAAACCAGACTTATCGCACCATCCGAAAGGGAGTTTTGTACCCCAAAAATGTTTTTTTTAGGTTTTCACATGAAATTTTTATTAAAATAAAATTTTAATTTATACCATTACATTAAATTTAAAAAAATAAACAATTTAGTATTTTGATCATTGCTCTACGTCAATTGGTTACTGACATATTGAAAGTGCTAAATGCAGTACGTTGTCTAATATTATTCTTACGGAGAAAAAGAAAATGTTATATCTCGCTTATTTATGAACAACAACTGACGAAACTTGGTATATGGCTTCATCTGGTTGTGGTTTGTTGTTGTTTGCACTTAAATCAATTTTTCGATACGGTTGCCGTAGCAGCAAACCTAGGTACTCAGCCCCCATGTTGTTCTTATGGAGGATAATTAAAATGTTGTATATCGCCTATTTATGAATGTATATGGATGAAACTTGGTATGTGACTTCACTTAGATGAGTTCTATTGATATTTGCATAAAAACTCATTATTTTGTGTTCCTTGTTGCAGGAAACCTGCATACTCATCCCCAATGTTATTCTTATGGAGAATAATTAATATTTTAAATACAGCTTACCGGTATTTATGAATATATTTCTTATGCATCCTGGTAATTGGCTTAATGTGTTATTTAGACATATGTATTTAACGGAAATTCGCTGAGTACGCAGGTTTGCTGCGACAGAGGTATTTATCCTAGGAGTAAAAAGAATAACTTCATCATTTAATGCATTTGTTGAAAACAGCTGTTTTTGAAGCAGTATGACAAAAACATAATTAATAGTTATTAGTGAATTTCCTATGGAAAGTGAACTATTAGCGTGACCCGCACGGTGAAACTTAAGCCCGGGACCACCATAGAAGTTCCTAACGTGACCCCCTGAACACATTTTGGGGGGTCGTTCAAAATTTGATATATAGACATATATCATATATACCATATATATAGCGTTATGTGTTTACACTCTAGCGGTCACATTTGTTGTCCGATTTACTTCAAATTTGGTAGGGACGTTCCTATCTATAATCAGTTGACAAGTTCGTTGGGTAAAACAATTGGAAAACTCTAAACCCCTTTTTTGGGGATTTATCTTTCAAATTTAGAGTTTTTGGGCCCAAAAAGGGCCAAAAAAGCCCCGGATGTAACATTAATGCATGTAAAAAGATGGAAATTAGTGAAGCAAAACTTTTAAGCCCTCTTTCGTTATTCTGGTATGAATATTTACCGAGTTATTAAAGAAAAATTATATCGACCAAAAACAGTACGTTGTCTTATGAGGGTTTTACCGCAGAAAAGCCTGTTATTCAATTCTTGGTGTACTTTTATTATCCCCAGCAACCTCACACCTACTTTCAAGCCTGACTGGACCTTCTCCTAACCTTATAATGCGCAAAATTGTATTCCCAGCATTGCAGGTAAATGAAACTAGGAGAATCAGAACAGCCAATAAATGAATGTTTTCAGATTTCAATCAAAATTGGAATAATTGTATGTTTTTACACTGGTTTTGAGTTTTTAAAGTTTGTTATGTGGAAATTCACTTCCCTCACGTCAGCGTGCTGCGTGCAAACTCGTTTGTGTATTAAAGGCTGAGTAGTGCAACTTTTGTCTCCCTGAGGGAAATTGTTGGTAGGTTGATTGCGATTGTTGAAATTGTTGACAATTTTCCCGAGGGAGACAATGTACTTTACTCCCGTAATACACACAACATTTTTCCCACACCCCAAAATCCACAAGTATCCATAAGTATTCACAATTGCTGTCCATTTTAGTTGCGTTATGCGTAATAACTAACTTTGGAATAGAAACGTTAATTGCAGCTGGAGCAAAGAGAAGTATCAATCAGCTAATCCGATTCTTGTTTTGCTACAGCGTTTCCAGTTCCCCACTGCTCTGTGTTGCCAGATTGTCAGTGTTATTCTTATGGGTTTACTTTGTCTCCCTTGGGGGTCAAAGTACTTTTTGTCTCCCTATGGAGATAAAGTAGCACTTTACTCCTTCATTACAAGGAGTAAAATTCGACTTTACATAGTAGGTGGGGGAAAATACATTTATAGTCATCAAATAAAGTATGGAAAAATCATAAATTATTTTTTTGAATACACTCTTGAACACTCAAAATATTCCAGGAACTTATAACAATATAATGAAACACTAGTATGTAAATAGCAGTAAAAGCTTATAAACATTTTTATTTCATCCTATACTTCAACAATGAGTGATTAGAGGCTTTTTGTCCATGTCCTTTATTTGATGCTCTTTTTTATATCTATTTGGCACTTGATAAACTTTTGGTAGGAAACAGCCCAAACCCTAGCCTTAACCTTAGCTTTACTTAGGAACTCCCTTAAAATCGCTTTACTCTCTGGATGATGTACTAATCATAGTGTTTGAGATAGTGTTTGGTACGGAGAGATACTTTCTACCCTGTGACTATTGCATAAGCACAATACCTCGCCTCCCTCTCAGCAACAGCTTTCTGTATGATTCTGTTCTCTTCACTCTCTCTATCCGCAGCTTCTGCGGCTACAGCTGCTGAGATCTTTTCTCTTCTGGCCTGATTTGCCAAGGCCTCCTGTGGGAACAATTATATATATTTATTGTAAAACTCTATTATTGTAAAGCTCCCTGAGCTCAAGACTTCTGGTATGGTTTTAAAGTTTAATTATACAGCTGATTGACTCACAAAATTTTTAAATGTTATTCTTTCATACCATTTACACACTTGGGAGAGGTTCTATCAAAATTATTATTCCTTAGATTTTATAACCTAGTCCTTTTATTTGCATGTAAAACACATACAATTTAATATAACCCATCAACCCCCTAAAGTTCCTGCCAGAGTTTAATGTTTTAAGGCGGTCCCACACTTCTTGCGAATAGGCCTGAACATTCGGCCGAACATTCTCCCGAATGTTCACTGAACATTCTGTCTCGTATGTTCCCGTTTGTATTCAAAAGTTTGTGAATCTCTCATACTTCTCGCGAACACTCCGAACATTCGGAGTTCAGCCGAATGTTCAGGCGTGTTCGCGAGAAGCGTGGGACAGCCTTCACGAGGGCGTCCAGCTGATGCATAAATCAACAACATAGTATAAGTGTTGCCAACCTTACATGGGATAATAATGATACAGCTATTTTTTCATTATCACTGGGACATGCAGAAAGAAAGTTTAAACCCACAATCCATTAATCTAAAAATACAAATAAATCAAAACAATAAAATAACAGCTGTAATTTTCATAAAATAACAGCTGATAAAATTACGTAGTTAGTTAAACAATGTTTATTTTCATTATAATGATGAGGAAAATATGGTACTCGTACGATAAATATCATGTTTCCAGCAACACTGCAGATTGGATTAGTTATCACGTGACCTTACAGCTGTTTTTACGAGGTCTCTTCCTGATAAAAACTGATGCCAGATTGATCTGTTTTAGGATTTATAGTGCACACAGTGGCATTTATCAACATTTTGAAAGGGAACGGTCCAAACCCTGGTCTTGTTACCCAGGTAGTTTCTTAGGAAGCATCATTCAATAATAACCTGATGACAAATGACAGCCGAGCATTGTATCGAACCTTCCCAAAATGTTCAGATTTTGCTCAGGATCAAGCTAGTCAACCTCGGACCATGATACAAGCACTATAACCACAATGTACCAGTTACCAGTTAGCTGTTTTCACTACCCTGTTTTTACGGCTCCTGAATTTTATGTGTCTTTAATACGTTTTTGAGTTTCATCTCTTTAATTAAATTGATACTTTAAAAATTCATTCTTAAGCGTCTTGTGTAGTCTAAGATATATTGGTTAAACTTTAGTATTAAATCTTTGAAATCCACAGTCTACCTCAGTTACTCAACAAATTTCTACTTACTTCCTTTTCTCTCTGCTTCTTTATCTTTGCAATCCTCTTCTTGGTCTCTGCGTGTATGTGGATGGCTGCCTCTTCCTCCTCTTTTTCTAGCTTACACTGAGCTTCATATTCAGCAATCATTCTTCTATTTTCTAAGATGTCCTTCATGATTATTACTTTTTTCTTTTCTCTCTAGAACAAAACCATTACAATAATTACAATTCATACAAAATAATTTCAAACACATATTCATCAAAGTGTACTTTATGGATGATCTACTATGACCCAGGTCAAATCAATTGTTTACACAAAACATTTATATATAGAAACTAGCTGTTACCAGCAGGCTTCGCCCCGCGAATGTTTTATAAAAACCATGACAGTTGTGTGTGCTGCATTCTGTGGTTTTGTGGAACTACTACAGATCAATATCAGCTGTTTGTATTTTCATCAGCTCAAACAAAAATGAATTTCTATAAGGAATACATGTGAATTTTGAACCCCCGTGGGGCAAAGTCCTATAGGATTTTTACAACTTAATATATGTCTATATGTTACTCAGGACTATCAAGTACCTCTCTACAAAATTTCAGCTCAATCAGTCCAGTGGGTGGAGCCTGGTTGAGCCACAAATATTTAAAGAAACATACAAACTTACAAACTTTCACATTTATAGTATTAGTAGGATTACTAGAATAGTTTTGACGTCCTATTTTTTAGTATCTTTAATAATCGAGCTGTGATTAAAGAAAATAGGATAACAAAATTCTCTTGCTCGTCTATTTTCTATTTTTGATTAGAAAATTAATTTAATATCTTCACACAGGGACATAATAATTAGGTAAACATCTTCACATTTGTTTAAATGAAGACCTGTAACTTGGTGTTCATTTTATTATTGTGAGTAGAATAAGATCACAGTTACCATTAGGGAAACAATATTTAAACTCAACAACACCTCATAAGAACCCCATTGTTACTGCAGCTTGACAATCTTTTAAATACATATAAATCCAGAACTTGGAGAACAGTGTGAGGTCTAAAATGAGTTAGTTAGTCAGACAAGCTGGTTTAGAGCAGTTACTCTCCCAAAGATTGCTAGTTAAGCAGCTGGAAGGTTTTATGGCTTCAGATGCTCAAAAGGTTGTAGCACTTGCTACTGTTAATTCCTTATAATATTTATTCATGACAATTAATACAGGAAAACCTATTGGGGATAAATACATTGTATTTTCGTCATATTACGCGGGAGCATATAACTTTCAATACTAAAATGCGGCTGGAAACTTTCTGTTTTCATTTAAAATAACATATGGTCCTTTGTTGTCTTTTCCGATCACTAAAATTAGCTACATGTTAATCTTATGGTGAAAGCCTATTTTTGCCAGACAGTTCTTTTCTGATTAGTTTTAGAAGTTACAAACGCGACGCAACAGCTGACTTTCATTATTGTCAAATCATTGGCCAAAGTTAACCTCTCATTGATGTTACACGTGTGAAGCATATTATGGCATTGTGTTTTTGTAATTATATGACTTTTTTGTAGTATGACGAAAAGTATCGTTCAATACTCGTCCGAAAAGCTCTTTGCCAGTGCTTGATCTAAATTCCGTGCGAGACGAAGTCTCGCACGTAAACACGATCTCGCACTGGCAAAGAGCGCTTTTCCAGACTAGTAACAAAATATACTATTGTATTAACTGTATGACAACAATTATTATCCCACCAAACTAAAAGAACAACTTAATATTAAAAATACAGCAAACTTGAAATATCATTACAATCTTAAGAACTTAATTTAGACCAACCTCCCTCCTTTCATTTTCTTCAATAGCATTCATTTCTTCCACCACTCTTATGTTATCCTGAATCTCAAGTTCAATTTCAGCTTTTTGTAGTTCTTCTTTCTTTTTTATAAGATCTGCCATTCTAACAGAAACATAAAATACATTTTTAACTGATTGAAACATATTTTTACACCTCCAAAACACAACTGCTTGGCTTTTACCAGAAAAAAATAATCAAGCTAAATTAAAAAAAACTCATAGTGCTGTAGTTATTGGCTTGAGTCAAAAATAAAACCAATTATTTGATGTTATAGCTGTAGACAAAACATACATACTCTTTTCGAACTTCTTTATTGAGTTCTGCCATCTTCTGATATTTCTGCTCCTTTTCCTTTTGTAATTCCAATTTATACTCTTCAGCATCAGCTTTTAATTTAGCTGCATATACTTTTTCTCTTTCATTTTCTATCTCTTGCAACTTCTTCTCAAATTTAATTTGCTCTTCTCTCTCCCTTAGTACCTAAAATTTGATTGCCAGGAGTATAAAACCATAATATGGTAATAATTGTATTGGACCTTCATGAATTGCTTTGAATTAATAAACAAAACAAGGTGGAATTCATTTAAACAAATTCAGGAATTAAGATAATGCCTGTTATCAATTTACCTATTACAAAGGATTTTCCTTTTCAGGTTAGTCTACTGATACAAAAAAAACAAAAAAACAGCATTTAGATAATCTATACATAGCAATTTAGAACGGACATGCTTATGGAAAAATTATTTCTCATAAGAACGCTGCTCTCCAAGCTAAGATAGAACTACAACCACACATTTAGTCCTTTTAGTTTGAACTTTTGAGTATGGATTAAACCAATTATTGAAATTAAAATTGTAGTTCAGATGATTTTGACAAGCAATTGCATATAATTATAATCATTTAATTTGTTTATAAACAATTTTTTATGTTTTTTGTTTTTGTGTCTATCTACACCAGTGGCATTTTTTTACGTTTTGATAGGGAATGGTCCAAACCCTGGTCTTGTTACTATCTAAGGTCAACATGTTCTTAGAAAGCATCATTAATTAATAGCCCAATGACAAATGGCAGCTAGGTCCAGTTACAAACCTTCTCAAAATGTTGCGATTTTGATCAGGATCTATCTTGCGAACCTCAGATTACGAAGCGAGCATGATAACCGCTACGCTACCCAGCCAATTTCTACCACTACGCTGAAACCTATGCCGCAATCCGTTTTCAAATATAAATTTTCGTTCTCATGATATTGACCCTTTTTGAAATTTTAAAAACAGATTGCGGCATAGGATTCAGCTTGGGAAAACAGCTGGAAATGATGGATCCCAACCCCACCTTTACTTTTGAAAAAAATCATCTCATTCCAAAATGGAGGATACAAGATGGCAGCCGAAAATTGTAATTTGTGCAAAACTAAGCAAATATGCCCCTCACCAATGATTGGCAGTTTATGGTCGTTACTTGACGTAATAATGAAAATATGGGCATAATTTGGGGCTGGGGCATTTAAAATTCTCTTTCAAATTAATTTTTTTTAAATCAACAATATCTTGAGAAAAAATAAAGACTTAAAAAAATGGATTGCGGCATTATGTTCACCGTAAAAAAGTAGTTCTATATAAATAAAAAAAGACATAAACCCACTTTTACATTTGAAAAAAAATATTTGAATCCAAAATGGTGGATCCAAGATGGCGGCCAAAAATATAAACTAATTCAAAATGAAGTATAAGTTGATCAACAATGATCTGCGGTGGTCCGGAGTCGATATCTCAAGAAATAAAGAAAAAAGGAGGGGGGCTCATTTAAAACTCACTCTGTATAGTTAAGTTTACATTGACTGAGGTTGGTGTCTCTGCTTACCCCCCAACGTTTTTGTGCCAAGATCAACTGAGTTTTCCTAGGTACAGCACATTCAAACAAACAAATTGGAAGGTTTGAATCTTCCACCCAATATGTGGATGGGTCTCTCCCATTTTCACAGTGAATTTATATTTCCCTTGGAAGTGTAATAAAAGGCAGTGTAATCTCTTGTGTGGGGACAGGCAGCTTAACAACTGTGACAGTGGGACAATATAAAGGCAAACCATACACAAGAACTTTTGAGAAAACCATAAGTCTGACACCCATAAAACATAAATACCCCGTCGCAGCAAACCTGCGTACTCAGCTAATTTCCAATGCATAATATATGTCTTAATACCACATAAAGCCGCATACAAAGTTTCATAAAAATATATTCACAAATAAGCGATACATACAATTTGAATTATTCTCCATAAGAATAATATTGGGGATAAGTACATAGGTTTGCTGCAACAAGGAACAAATATGGTTTTTTATGTAAATATCAATATTACTCAACTAGGTGAAGCCACATATCAAGTTTCTTCAATATACATTCATAAATAAGCGATAGATACCATTTTGATTATTCCCCATAAGAATAACATGGTGGATGCATATGCAGGTTTGATGCAACAAGGAATAAATGGGTTTGGAAATGGGATTTATGCAAATATCAATATAACTCAACAAGGTGAAGGCACATACCAAGTTCTATTAATTAATGTTCATAATTAAGGGAGACGTTACATTTGACTTATTCTCCTTAAGAATAACATGAGGGCTGAGTACGCAGGTTTGCTGCTACGGGAATTATCGGTAAAAATTTTTTTTTTTTTTTTGGTGCAAATAACAATAGACCACATTCAGATGAAGCTCTATACCAAGTTTCGTTAGCATCCATTCATAAACAAGGAACATATAAACTTTTTCTTATTCTCCATAAGAATAGCATTTGACAATGTACTGTGTTTAGCACTTTCAATATCTGTAACCAATTGACATAGAGAAATGATCAAAACACCAATATGTGTGTTTTTTAAAGCTGAATCCAATAGTGAAAACTAAAATTTGACTTCTTAAAATATTACATGTAAAATCTTCCAAAAAACAATTTATGGGGTACAAAACCCACCAAAATACCACTTCCGATGGGTCGATCTGTCTGGTTTTCGAACTTAAAGTCATAAATGATGCTTTACACGCTTGTACAAAATTTTATCAAAATCAGACCTCTTTTACACACCCACGAGTTATTGCACCCTCAGACATATATATATATATATATATATATATATATATATATATATATATATATATATATATATATACTAGGTATTCAAAAACTCTGGAAACCCCTTAAATTTATTTTATTAATAAACGCAGAACAATGAAACTCTAGGATTACGTCCTCACTGTAGTTACTGACTTTTTGGCCATTTTAACTTTTTTTCGCTTTGGGGGGCCGTCCTGTGGGGGAAGTCTAAAAAATCTTAAATGTAAGCATAGGTCGAATTATACCTCATTTTAAGGGTCTTTGTTAGAGGAACACATTGCCACAATCCCGACTGAAAAAGGACGATTTGTTTAGAAATGGCAGCCTCTCAAAGTTTGTTAGATTTGAATGCTAATACAATGGCAAATAATGTTCTTGGCAGAACTAATTACTTGCTAATACAGATTATTGATAGCCTGGACATAAAAACTATTTTTTTTTAATAAAAATATCACATTATTTAGTTCTGATATTTTTTTAAAATTTTTATGTCCTGGCTGAATCTGAATTAGCAAGTAATTAGTTCTGCCAAGAACGTAATTTGCCATTGCATTAGCATTAAAATCAAACAAACTTTGAGGGGCTGCCATTTCCAAACGAATGGTCCTTTTTCAGTTTCATCAATATACATTCATAAATAAACAATTTATGACATTTTAATTATTCTCCATTAGAATAACATGGCGACTGAGTATGCAGCTTTGCTGAAACGAGGAACACAAACAATGGGTTTTAATACAAACATCAATATAACTGAACTAGGTAAAGCCACATACCAAGTTTTATTAATTTATGTTCACAATTAATTGAGATAACCTTTTACTTATTCTCCATAAGAATAACATGTGGGCTGAGTACGCAAGTTTGCTCCTACGGAACAATCAACAAAATAATAGTCTTCTGTGCAAATATCAATAGACCACAACGATATGAAGCAATATACCAAGCTTCATCAGGATAAGTTGATAAATAAGCGAGATATAAACTTTTTATTATTCTCCATAAGAATAACATTGGACAACGTACTGAATTTCAATATCTCTGTAAAAAATGTACGTAGAGCAATGATCAAAACACCAAATTGTTCGTCATTTTAAGCTGAATTCAATCGTGCAAAGTAAAATTTGATTTACTCAAATATTATATGTAAAAAAACTCAAAAAACAATTTTTGGGATAAACCCCCCCAAAATACTCCTAAGGATGGAGCGATCTGGCTGGTTTTCGAACTTAAAGTCATAAAAGTTGCTTTACATGTTTGTATCAAATTTCATCAAAATCTGACTATGTTTACGAATGTTATCGCACCCACGGACACATATATATATTATATATTTTCACTTTGAACAGATGGTGTTTTTGGCATCTGGGGACCTCAAAACGAAAAGTAATCATGGTACCGGGCCTAGGTCCTACCATGTCGACTACGGTGATAGCTTCTTCCCTATAGAGGAAATTCGCTAAAACATTTTTAAATATTGGAATTCGATCATCTGTGTGATGTATGAGATTTTACTATAACTGAAATCAGATTAGCAAGCGAGACTGATAGTTAATACTGTTAGGAAAAAGATAGTATTTAAAAATAAAATGTCATAAAATGAAATATGCTAACTTATGAAAAACATAACATTTGCATTTACTGTAATTAAAATTATATTCTTGCAGTACCTCTGAAAACCGTAGAGCGCTAATGAGAGACTTGGCGTTGTCCTTCTCTTGCCTAAGCAGTTGTCTAGCTTCTTCTATAACCTTTTTTTTGTTATCTTCTTCTTCTTTTCTCATTTCCAGGAACCGTGTTCGTCTGTCTTTTTCTAGCTGGGCAATTTGGTTTCTTCGATTTTCAATTCGGCGTTTCCTGATGTTCTGTATGTCATAGGTAACTATTATTATAATGAGGCAATAAAAAAAATGATTTACAGACTTTGAGGGAATAACAATTTTGTGTTCTTAATTTTATGGTAAAGTAATCGTACGCTAAGATGTATGTGTGTTGTTACTGGGAACTTTTTAAAGATTTTTCAAAATATATATTTTGAAACAAAATTTAATCAGCTTACATGTAGTAGGGGTTTTATATTGTTATGCAATTGAATTATAATCTCACTGTCAAACGTGTCTCCAATTCTTTACATTTTAATTTTTGTTTATTGTTTGTTTGAAGTAATCCTTTCACAATATATCCTTGTCACAGGACTGAAACACAAAATAATACAGTCTATTTTTACCATTTTATAGGCTCATAATTAGTAAATTAACCATTATGATAGAAATAGCTGAGGTAATATGTAAAAAAACAATTTATTTAATTCATTCAATAATAGGAAATGATAACTGACAGATATACTGACAGATTACTTGGCTGTCAAGAGTGGGGCTTGGGGGAAAAGTAAGTTGATTTGCCCTCTGCTGATTAAACTGTTTTTGGCATGACCAACTTACAGCAGGATTGTGTAACATAATTCTAACATTCCAGATATTATATATATTTTAAGTATAGGCAAAAAAATACAGTAACACTTAAATCCATCTTTAAGAACAAGGAAAACGCCTTGAAGGCTATTTTAATTTTTCATGACTTTTTGCAGATAAATTACATTTTATTGTAGGCTACACAAACCTCTAAAATGCACTAAAATTAATTTTAAAATACCTACTCTCATTAGGCTAGAGAAAGGTAAATACTTTCATTATTATTTAGGTAATGCTGTTTTATTATAGTTAAAATTTACTAAGTTTATTATTGATTTATTTGGACTTTACCTATCACTTCTAGTGTTTACAGCATTTTTCTAGCACTTAGCATTTACTAAGTCTTAGTTATAGTTACAATTTGGTTGAACACGATTTTATTTATCTTCAATGTAATCCATCGTCGGTGGCTAAGTCCGTTGTAACGTCGTAAGAACCGTGATTTAGGCGGTTTGGCTTCTTAACTTAGGTGAACCGCCGAAACAATAGTCATACGACTTTACAACAGACAGTGCCACCAATGACTACATAAAGTACAATTGTAGTTTGTACAATGTTTGTACAGTGTTTGTACAATTGTCATTGGTGCCACGGACGATGGATTACACTGTAGATAAATATCGTCTTTCGGGCGCACCGATCTCTATATGCGACGCTATATCTCGACGACAAACTCCCTTGTTGAGGGACAGAATATATTTGACTGCCTACATGCTGCAAAGCAGGCAGGTACTCATGACTGCGTGGGATATGCATGTACTACACTTACCGATTTTAAAGGTATTGCAATTTTGCAATTAATTTAATATTTTTATTTTAAGTCATTGTTACGGTACTTCACAATTTGTAATGTTCAAAACTGGTTCAGCAAACAACTATTATTTAGTTTAATGCTGTTTTTGAGAGACTCACAATAATAGTGTTGTCCCAGGTCTTGGCCATTTCCTTGGACACCGCCTTCCTCTGCTCCATATCCTCCCTCTCTTGTTCCGCGGCCTCCGCCAGCCGTTGCTTCCTCACCAAGTGCTCTCCGAACTTCTCCCATTCTTGTTTACTAACCAACAAAGCGCGTTTCCTCTCCGAGGGTTTCGTGTCGTTCAGTTTTTGCCCGGGATCCAAAAAGTATAGAGTTCTCATGATTGTTTGTAACGGTTCTAGTTTAACTTTCACAAATTTGTAATAAGAAACTATAAAATAAGGAACAGCAAGGTCAACCTCACCCGTTGTTTTAACGCTGTGTGTTTGTAACCTAAGAAACACCTGAAAACCAAATGAGGAGGATGGTTTGTTTATCGGTTGCTTGGTAGCGTCAATCATCTGAGTCACTACCACGAGCGCGCAGTCAATGAGAAGGCTTGTCAATGAGGCTTCAGCTGCAACGCCAAGCCTCACATACACTATTTAGTGTTGCCTTGATAAAACCTGTCCCAAACTATTGGAAAGTACGATTGAATATTCGGCCGAATACCGAATGTTTAACATGTTCACAAAGAGTGGGAGCTGCACGATCATCGAATACCGAGTTTTAAATTTTTGTAAGTAATGACGAATGTTCGGCCGAATATTCGAGCGTTATTTGCGCATAGTGTGGACAGGCTTAAGCGGTACGACCGACGAAATTAATAACATAGAGTGCTAATTTTGAGGGAAAAGAGTAAAACGTCACATATAATTTCATAACATACGATTTTGGATATAGTCAGTCCTATTCTCTAATATGATAAGCTTTGCTTGGTTGATTGGTTGTTTGCTTGCAACTCTGATCTCAAAAACGGTTCCAAAGATATTCTTCAAATGTTGGAAAAAACTAATTTCAGGGATAACATTAAATTCTAGACAGGTCTCATCCCCAGGAAAAATCAAATAATGCAAAAAAAACGAATATGAAAAGTGAAACAAATTAACACTGGGCTTTTGGAGTTTAAAATAATTGTAGATTACAGCTGTTTATAATCAATCAGTGTAGTCGTGGTTTCCTGAGAGCAGTGACTAAAACCGTTGAATAAAGATTTACAAATAGAGTGGACATCTAATATCCAAAATGAATCAAAGGAACATTGAGCTTTGATAACATCTGGAGTGACATTAAACTTGCAGAAAAGTGTCAAATGAGCTCAGGAGCGGATCCCAAGAGGGGAGGCGGTAGGGGCGGTCGCACCTCAAACCTAAGAATTATTGTGTTTTATTTTGTTATTCAGGGATACAATGAAAGTTTGAATAAATCCAAATGGAAATGTAAGTAGCAAAAGCCTCCCGAAACCCTGTTTTTCGGTTCCAAGAGTTAAATTTTTCCGCTTCCGTCTACATTGTTACATTAAAATTCAAACTAATGCACCTAAACGTTCGATAAATGGCAGAGCCCATTTTAGCTTCGTGCCGCCTCTAGGCCGTATGAAGCTTGCCGCCCCCCTCAACGAGAGATAAGGAAAGAAGTCGAAGTTGTCGCTAAGGGTCCGCGTCGGCCGTCGGTGGCCGAGAGTGTTCTTGGCCCACAATAAGTGCTTCTCTTAGGGTAGATTTTAAGTAATTGTTCACCCTCTTCAGGCAGGAATACTCCTCTCACCCAGCGATCTCTATAACTACAACATAGAGAAATACTATCTATAACTATCATGTCTGCTCTCACCAGAGAAATTAGCACGTGGAATTCGTAAGCAAATTCTCATTGCTATCTATATATTATTTAGATTTACACCCTGAAGCTGATACCTCAAGTAATTTTAAATGCATCTCAAAGAACTGCCAACGAATTTCTCAACTGTAGCTTGACAGTATGATTAAAAATTTCCAAACTCATCGACAAAATCGTCATCAAGATCGTTTATATAGATATCGACAAGATTTGTGTTGAATTCAATTTTCACACAAAGCTCGATTCACACGAGTGAGAGGGATCGCTGCGATAACGTGGGCGACGAGGGCGCGCCGCGAGCCCGCTGCGTACTCGCAAAACCACGATTCACACAGGCGATCCATTCTTTGCGAGATCGCAGTGAGTGCGGAGATATTACTTACATTATGCAGGTGTCGGTTTAGAAATAAACTAAAAAATTATATTAAAGTCAAAACCAATCGGAATTTATTAAAATCAAAATTAAAAAAAAATCTTCTTCGTGGATTTTATAACGTAGATTAGTTTATGGACCAATTGAAAAAAAAACTATCCAATTAAAAATACCCATCAAAAGTTGAGTTTGTTTTAAACTTTTTCTTAATTTTTTTATACATCTAGGATGTGTTAGGTTGAAACTATTGTAAATTATGCACAGTTATAATCATCCGTTAATATCAAAATGTATGTATTTATTACATTGATCCACAACTTTGTGGTTGTCTTATATCAATAAAATATCATTATTAATACCTTACGTTAAGGAAAGTAACATGTAGCAATGTGTAGACATTGCTTGAGTTCAGTCAGTTGATTCCTTCAAGTTATAACCAATTCTTCGTTAGAGGTTGTATCTATAATAATTAAAAAAACGGGGGGCAGATCGACCACAATGGATGTAGGCCTAATATTCTTTAAGCTTATGCAGTTTCCTAAAAATCGATATAAAGCATTAGTTGACATAACTGATAAAACGAATAATTAATTTATTAATACATTTCTAATGACTAACTATCTACCTTCCATAGTCTATAATATTATAAAGAAGAGGTGGTTTCTGTCTGTCTGTGTGTCTGATGTTCCGGGTAAACGCAAAAACGCAAAAAACCCAACAATAGACTATCAGACTATTGGCTGAAAATTTTCACAAAGGTAGATCTTGAACCCGTGCAACACATAGGCCTTTTCACTTCCTTAAAATCCCCTTTGGCTACGCCCCATGAACGTCCTAAGTTTAAATGTTCACATTTCAGAAGAAAGTAAACATTCAGAAACTGTAATGCGAACAGCTGGGGATACTTCCATTTGACAGCTTAAAGAGCAGAATCAAGAACAGCTGTTTCAAGATAATAATATTTCTAACCCGTGCGAAGAACGGGTACATCACCTAGTTTCTTATAATGTAATATTTTATATTTATCCTCCCTAAATTTTAGAATAATTCAGACTTTCATCGTTTTTTTTTACAATATACATAATTAAGGGTTTCCAGTAAGGGGTTTAATATAAAAATCGGTCTGCTAGAACTCAAGATTAAGTTGTACAAAGATACCCTTTCATTAATAATGTTTTATCAAAATATATAATAGCAGGATTAAAGGTATTTTATTTTTTGCATGTGAAACTCATAAACTGTGGGGTAAATCGACCAAAGTGGACGGTGATTTTCTTAAAGTTTGGAAAGTATACTACCAACAGTCATTATACAATTCTTAAACAGTAAGACATATTCATGTTGGTGACTTTTGATTTTACCTTTACCTACACTAATACCTAATACCAAACACATTGCTTATACCAAATAACGTTATACCTCATTAACGTACTTTTTATTCAGTGTTTTTGGGTAAAAAGCAGTACACCATTTGTTTCTTTTGTCTGCTACTTCGCGCGAGAAATACTCGCAGCGATCTCGCCGGTGAACATTGGCCGTGTGAACAAGCGCGGTGACGCCGCCCTTCATGACTGGCAAAGACGAATAAACAAATTAAATACTTTGATCTCCACGCCTTAACGATGATTTACAAAGTTAAAAAAAGTGTAACTTATACTACAAGTATGCTCACAGTATTTTAAATCCATCTAATCTGTAAACACATTTATATTTTAAAATATGCTCCCATCAGAAATGTACTGCCCCCCAAAGATTTGCCGCCCTAGGCCGCGGTCTACTTGGCCTATTTAGGAAATGAACCCTGATAAATGGAATAAAATCTATACCATTAAACAGGTGAAGTTTTAAACTTCCATTTTAGTATATAACACATTACTTAGATCCACGTCTTTCACCTAAAACGTCTTACAAAAACATGGATATTCCCGAGTATCGCGAAGTTGTTGCAGTTTTGCTAGTTGGCAGACCGACAATTCAGTGTTTTCAAAATGGTCTTGGAGATAGATAATGATTTTAGCCCCACACAGCAAAGGTTGCTATTTGGTGATTATTTTTTACTGGATTTCGCCCGCCTACCGTCGTTTACTGTCAGATGTGTTTTGTTTATAGGTTAGGTTTGATTTTTGTGTAAAACCGCGTAATCCGTTGCTAGGCAATAAATATCCAGTTGCTAGGCTAGAAGCAAAAAGTGCCTCGAATTATATATAATGAAATAAGAGGAAACAACGATTAAATTGCGTGTAAACGGAAGCTCATACGCCAAGCATTTTATTTTGTAAAAATGGTACGAAATTTTCTTTATTCGAGTCGTTGACCTTATTCCAAGCCAAGCCGTCAGCCTCATTCCTCATTCTATCTTCGCGTAGCATTGTTCAGTTTTGCAGATTTCAAATACGTATTGTAAATAGTTTTTCGCGTGGGTCACTGTGTAACTACTAGATAACTAGTTTATTTAGGCATCTTACTTGTTCTTAGATACCTACAGATGACGTAGAAAAACGTGTAATGCCTAAATATTATTGTTATTTCTATTTACGGTCGGGTGCAGTAGAAAAAAAGTTAATTTTTGTTTAGCTTGTTTATAAAGTTAATAAGGTTATTGATAGATTAAGTTAACTTACTTTAATTCGTTAAAAACTTACTTTCATATAGGTAGTTAAAAAATAATGGGGGTGCCAGGGACCATCCAGGGGGAGGGCGAGGGGTAACTTTCGGTGACCGCCCTCCCCAAACATCACCTCTGGATCCGCCCCTGAATGAGCTAAGCAACTCTGCTCGTCAGTTTGGAACTTGATGAGAAATTATTCAAAGTCATCTAAACAAAATGATTCACCTTTCCCGAGCTCGGCCCCCCAGGTACTATCCATAATCAATAAAATGACAAATCTGTTCAATAATCGTAATTAAAGGAGAGCTAGCGAGATGACAGACTGTCTTTAAAAATAAAATAAAAGTTGATTATATGCTATATCAGTAATGAACTTAGCTTATAGGCCTATTATTCTTCAAGTTATTTTCTTGAGGTTTAGTTCGACCGTTCGATCTAATCACCAACTAAAGAATAGGCTTGGTGATCAGGTTTACACCGGGAACATTCTGTTCTAGTCACTACATTTTCTACGGAGAGACAGACATATGTTTTACATTTGGTAGTGGACCGGATGATGTTTAACGGTTAATAAATATATTTTCAAATAATCGTCTCGCTAAACAAATTCCTATCTCTAATAGATAAACAAATTAATTTCCAATAAACCGAAACTAAGATATTTTTATTATTTTCAGAACTTTGATGCTCGTACGTAGTCGGTATTACGTTCTCCCCATGGAATCTCACAGACATAACATGCAATTCAGCGCTCGTTGTTGTGCCCAAACTATATTCACTCATTATATTTACAACAGCTGTTTACAGAAATTTTAACTAAAAATCTGATAAAATCAAAACAAATAATTACTTTATATGATAACATTGCAACTTTGAAGGCCAGTGGGGTGAAGTCCTAAAGCTTTATGATCTTTATTTATGGATTTGACCTGAATAACTATACAAAGTTTCATTAATTTAGTTGAGCGGTTTATGAGAACTTTGAGGCCTTTTGTGGACCAAGGAGTGAGGGAAATTAATTAATTTTCAAACATCTTGATGAAAATCCCTTTAAGTTGAAACTTCAATCGGCAAAATATGACATGAAACATAAGCGTGGCTGACCGCACAACAAATTCATAGTTAACTAAGAAGTAAGATTGTCTTATGATATACCATTTGTCTCGATGACAACTCAAATTTGGAATCGCGATTTTCAATATGATTATATCGGTTTAAAAAACACATAAAGATATAAAAAGTATGTAAATGATGGTTAGAGAAGCGAGCTTTACTACGTTTAGCGATTATGGAGTTTTTGGGGGAGGGGAAGCCCCTAGTTCGGTCACTTTGCGGCAGATTGAGCATCAGATTGACAGATTTCATCAGCTTCCCGGGGCGATGTTCTTTCACTTCCAGCTGGCTGCTGATAAATAATTACTTCCCACTTGGCAGATGAATAACAATTGCTACATATAATTTGCTTGGTAATTATTCAAAACTAGCTGCTACCCGCGGCTTCGCTCGCGACAAATTAAAATACATTAAAACTACTAACCTGACCAGCACTATCGAATCTTTATTTAGTTTTCCCATCTGATTTCCTTTTCCATCTGACACACAAATACAGCTGGTAATTTTAGTAGTGGCGAAAGGGGACTTCTGGCTCACTTGATTGACAGCTTCCGGTCACATGACCGGAAGCGCTGCGTCATGAAACACGTCATCTGAGGCTGAGCCAGTGACGTAGGCGGTTTTGTGACGTAATGAGGGAAAGTTTAAAGGTCAAGGTCACGGGGAGGTTATTTTAAAAAAGTACTACCTCGCACGCGTAAAATCCGATTGTGATTCGATAGTTTTCATTCGATAAAAATATCGAATGAAAACAATCGAATGAAGCAATCGAACGATACGAGTGCGAGGTAGTACAATTTCATTTAACTTTATTTTTACTTTTCTTTTTATTTACAATAAGTTATGTTTACAATAATTTATGTTTACAATAGTTCCCCGTTGTTTGTCGTCATCGATGTTGTTGATCCGGAGTCGCAGCCGTCAGACGCAGTCTTCAAGTGTTGCGCTTGTTTGTCCAATCGGCCCATCCCGACTGTGTGTTCCTTGCCTATTTTGTGACCGCAGGGAACACACAGTCGGGAAAAGCGATATTGTTATTTTGTGAAGAGCTCGATGTTCACCGGTCGAGAGCCGGAGGTGTACTGACTATTCACAAGCTAGCGTTGTATTCGTACTAAATGGTGGGGGTAAAAGTGTGGTGGGGCGGAGCAGATGGCGGACGGCAGATGGTAGGCGGCAGATGGTAGGCGGCAGGTGGCAAGTGCGCGGCAGATGGTTGCTACTCCATTCGCCGCCAAAGTAATGCAAGCCGTCGGCGTAATTCTTGTATTTTATCTTGTCGGTTCATTTGATATGTTTTACATCTACATATGCAATAGCTGAAACACCTGCACTTACGACAAGCTTTCCTGTCAACTTGATCGCCTGGTATTTTAAAACATTGTAACTCGCAACAATATGTCTTCAAATTGTTATCGAATGATAAATTGTTCATCGGTGGCACCGACATGTTAGCTGCAGCGTGTGTTAGACAAGACTGAGACTAACTTCACTGCTCCCTCTCTTTTATACCTCTTCATAAGTTAACCCTGAATGAAAGTTCAAGGTCATCCGTTTGAATTTAAAAAAAACAACACAGCAGTATATAAAATAATATACTGCTATGTTGCTGTTTTTCTTTTATTTTCTTTTAATTTTCTTTATTTTTTTTCTTTATTAAACACACATTTTACAATACAATAAGCTTAAGTCTAACAATGATGACTAGAAATACAAACAGAGAAAAACAAATAGAGACATTATGTACAATGATGCATGATGTGCAGAGTGAGTTCCGTCGAGTTGTTGCCGCTTACACCGTGTGATACCAAATACAACGTCCCCGGTTGAATATCTCGCAAGTCTTCATTTTGTAGCAGTTGAACAAATCGTTTTGGAAGAAATACTTGAAACTTCGGCTCATCTCCTGGAGTCATAGGTCCTTCGCACAATGATACTAGAATTGCTTCTCCATGTGTGGTTTCCACTTTCTTGATGCTATGAATAATGTAATGTCTTTGTTCTTTTAGTTCTGAACATTTTTTAGTTAGCAGAAGGTTCGATTTTGAGTGAGTGTTGAATTGATCAACCAATGTTTGTAGATATTGTTGTGATACCATCTTCGTCAGTGGTGGTGTCTTCTGTGATGTTGCCTCTTCGGAGTCTCGAATAATACTCGTGCTGGAGCGGTGTTGTCTCCTCGTATTTATAGGCCCCGCTACCCCCACCACATTTCTGTTCTCCGCTACCCCCACCACATTCCTGCGTTTGTTTCAATTAAGCAGCCAAACGATACGCGTTGTACAATGCACAGTTTGTTTGACCGTGTTTAAGATCTTTTGCAGCGACACAAATATTACCGAGATTAATGTTAAAGTCCTTACTGATAGTTATATCGAAAACATTACCGTGCGTGTACTTTTGTATCCAGTTCTTTTTTTCTAATCCTCTTGTGTATATATGTGAATATTGTTTGCAAAAGTTAAACATAATACTGTGCAGATTACTGTAGCTTATAAATCCTTCATACCAATGTATGTGATGAAAGTAGTTTGTTATCCATTTGTTTGTACTTTTCGCTTTGGTGTTAAGTTTGTTAAAAGAAAAAGGAGCTTCAAACGTGAATGGGTAGGCTACAAATGTAAGCAAGTCTAAAATTACTAATTCCTTGATAATAAACCTATCATCATTATTTCGAAATGCTTGAAATTCTATTACACAAGGCTTTACACTCACTTCTTCATCCCCTCCGCTCATCATGGCACCTAGCGATCAACTAAACTGTTTTCCACACCACGGTAGGTTAAATACCAGGCCGTACAGTTGCAGGCGCGTTGGTGTATATTTAACGTGGGCACCGTCCCCAATAGGCCTACCCCACGTGTGTTCTTCTTTACTAAGTCAAACTTTAGCCTTTTTTAACTTCTTCTTCTTGTGTTTCGTTTTCTTCTTCTTCTTGTTTCTCCGTTTCTTCTTCCTGTGTTGTTTCTTCTGTAGCTTCTGTAGCGATTTCTACAAGTGGTTCAAAATCCTTTAACTTTCTCCACATGCAAACTTCATGAGGTATTCTATTAAAAATAGATGTATCCACAGGTCCGTACACGATGGTGCTATCAGGTTGTTTTTCCAAAGTATCGACCAAATATTCTTTAATAATAGCGCTTGCAAATACCAACTGTCTCATGTACCTTGTAATAGGTTCTGTTGCGTAGTTTAAAACGTAGAATTCTTCACGTGACAGTAGAATCTTATTTTCATGTTGAGTCAAGTCTCTAATTCGCACTTGTAGTTGTCCGCGATGTTTAACAATATCGATTTCATTGTCACAATCCAAAAGTCGAATATGTGTTTTTCTTCCACACAAACTGTTAGTTAAATAACATTCTATTAAATGGACATGTTTCAAAAATGACTCCCAAGCATTTTTCGAAAATAAAACCTTTTTTGTTCCATGGTGTAGTATTACTGTAGGGGAATAATCCAATGATTTCATCAATCCAACTGATACACTTTTACTGATGCATGCTGAGATGGGGTAAAAGATTCGCAGAAAAACTTCAGTTAAAATGTGAGGAGGAATATTTTCTTCAACTTTCTTCTTCCTCTTTGGTACTACCTTTGATGTGTCTGCATTAATTTCCTCCTCTCTATCTCTTTTACCAAACTTTAAAAATGCAGTTATTTCCTTGATGATTTCTGCTTCACTAGTATTATCACGTTCCAATAACGGTGCTACCTCTTCATCACCTTGTACAACAGATGGAGAACTCATTTTGTAGAAGATGTTACCCATGCGCCGATAGACGATCAACTGAAGACCTGCATTGCTGCTCCGCTATTTATAGGTTAGCGACAGTGGCAGTGCCGGTGGTGGTACAACGTTTTACAATACTGTCTTTACAATACCGGTCAACGGTGTGTATGTAACAATTTTATCGTGCAAAATTAAACAATACGCAGATGTATTTGCAGGTACGTTTTCTTGAAATTCCATTTCTATTTTTATATCAACACTAGACGATTTTACAGATTCATTTTGTTTGGAACAATCAATTACAACAATCGGAGCTTTCGATTCAAACTGTACGGGAGATAGTAGAGGTGTATTTGTTTTGCCGTAATATGAATTTTGGAACCTAGCGTACATGTCGTATAAAACACTGTATCTTTTTTTATCAAAAGAAATATTAAAGTTGTCGTAGGGAAAGAATTGTGAATTCAGGAACACTTTACAGTTTGTTAATTTACAATAGTCAAATTCACCAGCATTTTCAGTTATTATACTTTTCTTCTTCGTTTGTAATCCAAATATTACATATCTTGCTTTTTCCAAATGAGTAGAAGTTTTTACAGTCCATGTATGCCGTTGTGTTGTAGGTAAAACGGGGTATTCATGAAACTCCCAGCTTCTGAATGGCATTACAATGTCTCGATCTGATTTTAACTTTCTTAATAATGTAATCCTGTGTTCATCATTTAGTCGCACATGTGGTACTCTCCAAACAATCTTGTCTAATGTTAATTTCCAGTCTAAATTGACATCAGTTGTTCCAGCAGCTGCTTTAATAATATCATTATCGTTTGATGATCTTAATAAAACTAGTTCTTGTTTTACATTTATTATTATTCTTCTGTAGTCTTCAGCAAATCCTAGGAGTAATCTTAAAGGTACGTAGAAATCAAAGTTTCCCGAAGAGTCAGGAGCGATTGTACTTTTGTCTGGTGCAACCCATCCTGCAACAGCTAACAGATTCTTCTCATTTGGTGTTAAAGACGCTAATCCTTTCAATGTACTGGAAATTCCAACCTTTTTTGTTGAATCGACTGTAACTCCTGAAATTTCATATCTAATCTCGTCAAATAAAAATGCCATAGGATTATTTATGAACGGAACAGTGGTTCCAGCAGTACCATCAGTTTTTGTTACTTTTCCTTCAATATATAAATAACTTTCGCATGGAAGAGTATAAATGTCTTGTTGTTGTATAGGAATCCTAATTTCATCGTTATTGTTTAATTTGGACGAAGCGTAAGGGTTGTGCGTGTGATATTCCTTTTCCCATAAGGTCTCGTCGAATGTTGGACCCTGCGCTATATCCAGTATATCCATTGTTAATGACCTTTAATCCAATTTCTTCTAGAAAAAGAATGTTGTCACTTGTTAATCCTTCTACAGCTGATGAGCTACTGACCTCTTTGCTGGTTGGCTCTCTCTTTTTAAATGATAACCCATTGTCTAAGCGGATGATTTTATATGTATTCTTACAGTAATAGCTTCTCCTCTAAAGTCAATAAGGTTTCCGTCTTGATCCACTATGTTCAGCACGATGTCTGAAATGAAACTGGTGTTTAACGGTAGGTACACAAGGTTTTGAGACTTTTCTACTATCTTGAAACCTGGTGCAACTGATGGGTAGAATGTGTGTAATATATGACGATTTTCTCCATCTCTGTAGGATCCTTGTATAATGTTACATGTAATGTCTATGCTATTAACTTTGATGATCGTCACAGTTTTATTCCCAGAATGAGTTTTATTAGGTTCTAATACTTTTGTTTCCTTAGAAAACCCCAATAAACTACCAATTGAATGTTCTTGACTAAAATCAATATAATACTTAGACGTAATTTCGGCTTTCATTGTATTGTTATTGCCTTTTATCGTTATATTTTCTTTTCCCATATGTTTTTGTATAACTTCATTTATATTATCAATTTCATAAGCTCCTGTTGGTAAACTGAATTCTTCCAAAGCTGTACTTTCCTTTATCATCTTTTGTCTTGTAATAATGTATTTTGTTATTAATTCCTTCACTAACGTTTGGAATAGAGTTATATGTTGTTAAATCCAATAATGCGGCTTCCCATAGTCTTCCTTTTTGCAAACGTAGCGCTGGAAACAGAATACTGCGCAAAGTACATGAGTTACCGGTTAATGACACTGTATACGAAGACATCTTAAAGTTGACTAACACTTTTAGCTAAAAAGTCTAAACATAAATGACCGCAAATGGATGTATCATCAGGTTGTTTTCTTGTATGATTGTAAAAAACATTTTCTGCCGCACGAAAGTATTGTTGAAGTTCTTTCGGTGGTGGAAGGTCTCCAAAACTGTCGAAATAATAAATGGTTTTACCAAGTTTCTTGTAACACACCCAATGAGTGCCTAATCCTTCACTATTATCCAAATTTACAATACCAGTCTCATTTTTCCACATTTTAACCGGTAATTCATCTTTCATAAATACTCCTCTAAAAAATGGGATTTTCAAACAAGAAGCATATGTAATCAGTTCTTCATTGGTCAATTCTTTGTTTTTAATTATTAATTGCTCTTTCTTATTTAATACACACGATACGGTCTTAGGTATAATCCTCCTCCCTTTTTTATCATTGACCATATTGTCGGTTTCTTTTTAGCTTTACCACTCTACCAGTGTAATATCGACGTTTTCTTCTGATATTACCTCCTTGTTTCTTAGCGGGTTTTTTCCCACGCCTTCTTCTATTTCCTCCTCCAAACGTAGTTTTTGCTTTCATTGCTGCTGTTACTGCTAAAGACGCTGCTTTTTCACCAATACTCGCGTCACTAGATTTTACTCTTTGCCAAGCTTTCTCAGCAAGTGCTTTATCCGCTATTGATCTATTTTTAGTATCACCAAATTTGGAATACGCTATATCGTGCTGTTTACAAGCCTGATCGAGCTTATTTATTCCAGGATCTCCTCTAGCAAGACGTTTCTCTAATTTGGTTCCAGGACCACAATGTTGATATCCTCCAGGTAAATGTAATTCCACAGGTAATAAATCAATCGCCTTGTTAACTATAGCTCCAACCGGTTTACTCAATAGAGAAAATGCTGTTGATGCTATTCCCCTTCCTCTCTGTAATCTCTCTCGATTATGACTGATGCGTTTAACCCTCGACATGACTATTTATAGCAAAACCTACAATCAGTAGGTGCACTCTATAAATGTTTTACAATAATGTAATATCAGTTTCGGTTTCTTGTATTATATACTGTTTAAAATCCATTTATTATGTAGAAATGGATTTATTAATTAAATGTAGACATATTAAATAAAAGTAGTAAAAATAGAAATAAGGTGTAATTGAAGATGTTCCAGATTTTTCTCCGCTGGTGATGGTATCGTTGTCTTCGGTAAAATGAATAAACTTTAAATAGTTGTCATGTTCCCTTAGAAACTTGCCACTTAATCGTTGGTAATTGAATAACACATCCCAGTCTAGTTTATCTTTAAAATTGTCAATGTAATTCTCAGAGAGATTTTGATATTTACTTATTACTTCCCAACAGTTATTAAAATTTGATGTCATCTCTACGAGGAAGACTTCTGAAAACTGTTGTCTTTGTAAAATATGGATCCAGTTAACTCTGTGAAAATAAATTCTTAACATAGTCATTGTAAAGAGGTAGTGTATGGAAAGTTGTTCCCAATCCATATATCTATCAAACCGTTGAACAAAACCATCTGTCAACACTCCTTGGGGAAATCTCGGCTCTTGAGATATTAAACTCCACGCAGTAATATTGGATTCCATCATCCTCTCTGTATCGTCTCTCGAATATGACTGATGCTTTATCATTGGTATTACCTTATTGATAATATATTGGTAATACCTTATCATGGGTATTTTAAATTCTTTTTTCTCTTATGTAATCTTCATTGTTTTCTGTTGGTTCATTAATCACATTCACTTTATCCTCCTTTCCTAATGTCTTGACTTTAGAAGGCTCAGACGGTTTATCTCGTTGATTAGGTTTCTCTGGATTGTGTATATTTTTCCAGTCTAAATAATTGTGACTGTCAACATCTGAAGCTGCATCTCTTCCTGAAGCTCCATGGATATAATGGAATAGAGCTGCACCAAACCTTTCCAAATGTTTTTCATATTCCGTAGTCCATTTCTTGTGTACAATATCAAACATTTTCTTATTTACAGCGTCTCCATCCTGCTCACAATCACCTACATTTGATAATTTTAATTGTTTTAAATCATAGCTTGTATCAGTTTTATTCCTTTTGTAAATCGTTAACAATTTTAGAGTAGCTAAATTTACTGCTTCACCATCATAAATGGGATATTGTATATCGCTTAACCTTTTACCGGAAAACCCCCAATGATCTTCGTGTACAGTTGGGGTTCTTTTTTTCATGTACTGTACCGTAACCGCATCAGACGACATAAGCGGATCACCAACATTTTGAATTACCTTTCCTTCAAAATTATAGTTTCCGTCAGGTGTTAACGGAAACCCAGCTCTTTTTTCACTATATCCAGATTTTACTCCAAACTCGGAATACCGTCCAAACTTGTCCACACTCATGATGTAACTGAATCGCTATCGTTTAGGTTCTTATTATATATACGTCTACTGAACAATTATTCCTTGTTTTCGCAGTTCATCAACCAAAGCTACCCATTCGTTTTCTAAACCAGTGTGCCCGGCTTCCATAGCTTCATGTAATAACCTCATTCGATCAACTAACTTATTTATATCGTTGTAATATATTATATTAGTTTTATACAAATTTTTCAATAATCCCCTTCCAGATGTGGTAGGATCAGTTGTTTTTTCTCTTTTTATGCAAAACATTTAATTCAGCAGAAGATAAAGCTCTTCTTTTAATTTGAGCTTTTTTTGATTTCGAGGGGAAAAGACTAGATATAATACTTGTATATTTTATTGACCGATTTCTATGAATAGGTAGGTCTTTGGAATACTTCTTTCTATGTGCATTTGTATACTCTAATATATTTTTAAACAATTGTAAATCCCTTTTAGTATATTTACCAGGATTATTTTTAAAGATGAGTTCAAACAAACCTTTAGTACCTTTATATTTCTTATCTCCAATAACTATATCATCATTTTCGTTTATATCTAACTTGCTATCTCCAATCATTAATCCTTTATCCTCTATTCTAGCTCTATAGGTATGATAATTTCGATTAGCATGTGCGGCGTGTAACATTTTTAACGTATATGTTCTTCCAAGTGTTCCTTTAAACATAATATCAGTGCCTAATTTGCTTAAGTTGGATGGGTTAATATCCTCTTCTTCTGCTCTTGTATCTTCTACACTTGTATCTTCTGTACTTGTATCTTCTGCAATGTCCTTTTCCTTTATATCCTCTATATCTCCGCTTTCTTCATACTCGTCGCTTTCTTCAGATGTTTGTAACTGACCAAAACTTTCATCATTCTGAAATTCTTCTTCATATTTGGAAATTGGTAGCATTTTGTCTCCTTCGAAGCGAATTGAAGGTTTTTCCATATTTTGTGCTAATCGCTTTAAATGGTTCAGTAACAGGTTTGAATGTTGTTTCTAAAAATTGCTCTCTTTCATTTATACCTGATTTTAAAGCTAGGTTCTTTTGTCTAATAGAATCACTAAGTGATTTTATTTCCTTTAATAGCTTTTCCTGGTTAACCATCTTCACACCTTGACGACTTGTACAGTAATACCGCTAATCAGTGTATTAAAACAAATTTATCAAAACCTATTCTATAACGACCATCTTTTATAGCTTGATCTTTCATAATAACCAAAAATCCATACTTTTCCGCCCATGCTTTTCCGCAAAGCTCTTTAAACTTTTCAAATGGCATATCCGCATTCACATGATCGTTATATATATGTTTTAGGTTAGTATCATCTTGTTTGAATACAATTAGAATATTTGCATTATCTCTGATAAGTTGTTTTGGGATTTTGCTATACGTTTGTCCTATATATATGCTGTCAATGTTATTATGTCTTCCCATGGCAAAGTAGTTTCTAATAGTATCCTGATTTTCACAAGATACATCGTCAAATATAAATACAGAATACGGTTTCGCTTCGTTTGGTTGCATAATGCTATCACTAGCGTTAAATTTGTAAAAATTAACATCAGACACATCAGATAGGATTTTATCCAGCAATTGATACTTTGGTTGATGTAGAGACTTTGAAAAAATATATAGGTTATTAAACCTTAATCCCTGCGGATTAGTGATCAAATTAAAGACAACATTGGTCTTTCCACAGTTTGAGGGACCACTTACTATACATCGAACAGTGTTTGGAAGTAAACTACCGTGTTTACCATTGTTGATTTTAACGTTATCCACAGTTAAATCATCTATGTTATTAATATTGAATCGATCTTTATGGTGAATAATCTCCATCCTGCTCAAAGGTTAACGACGAAATGAGTTGCTTGCATTAAACCAAGTCCTTTATGGGTATCCATGAATCCTCAGTTTTGTTAAACCCTAACCACCGCACTTTAATTGCGTCCTTTTTTCTTTGTAACACTTTTTCAACGAGATATGCATCACCTACTGTTGACTTTAACATTTCATGTCCATAAAATGCACCTTGCAACAAATCTCCTTTGTTATCTTTTAAGATATACGTTTCAGGTACAGTCGGTTGCACTTTATACACTGTAAAAACTTCATTCGTCCAATTGGGAAGGTATTTCTTGGTAAACACTCCCTTATATTTACTAATCCGTACTTTATCACTTACATTAAATTTTCTTGGCTGCATTTTTTCTACTTTAGGCTTTGTATTTTTCTTTATGCGTTTTAATACATCTTTTGCATTTCTTCTATTTACTTTGTTAGGTTTCATACCGATAGTTCTATGAAACCTGTTGTTATAATCATTTATTAATTGTGGTAAAACATCATACCATACATAAGAACCTCTTTTTGAAAATTGTTTATACAGTGCTCCTTTTAAGGTTCTATTGAATCTTTCTACAATAGCTGCTTTTTTCTCTGAATTTGTAGAATAATGATTTATTTTATATTTATTCATTAACTGTGCAAAGTTTGTATTAAAGTATTCTGTTCCATCATCAGTTTGTAAATGTTTAATTTTGTTTTATCTCTTTTTATGGCTATTTCCATGGCTTCTGTTACGCTTTTACCAGTCTTGTCCTTTAGAGGCAAAGCGTCTGCAACTTTTGTAAAACAATTAATAATTGTGAGTATATATTTAAATCCTTTGTTTATTCTGCTATGCGGTCGCATTTCAATTAAATCCGCTTGATATAGATCATTTATCCCTTTTATAACAGTATTTCTTCTTTGAAACTTTATTCTTGCAGGTTTGTGTAGTTCATTAATAATCTTCTCCTTCAGGTCTGACATGATGGTTTCACGAAGACAGCTGATATGATATTAAATATTCTTTTGTTTAAATCTGCTTATATAGGTCAAGGTCATTCTAAACTAATGTATAAAAGGGGGAACACAGAAAAATACTGCTGTGTTCCCCTTTTATACGGAAAGGAAAAGGAAAAGGGATGTAGGACGATGAAAGGGTTACTCGTCAATAGGGTTGAGGGAATAGTGGCCGAATGGTAGAGTGTGGATGTTGTCTGTAAGGATGTGTCGTTTATCATCATTTGAAGAGAGAGCTTTTTTTACTTCCGTCACGCTGTACATTTGATGGTTGAAACTTCTGATTGTGTTGAATTTTGCTGTTATATCTTGATCTTCAAATAAACATTTCTTATAGTGATTAAAATGCACATTCTTCTTTAAATACAAATTTTTTACTCCTTTAACTTTCTTAATGACTTGGTTTTCATTTAGTTGTAAAGAATATAATTTTGACATTAGTGCAACAATTTCTTGAAGTATAACACCATTGGCTTCATCTTTAAATTTGCCAAGCACTTTTTTGTTTCTGTCATTGTCGTAGTTTGGATGATCTTTTGGATAGTCGGAAAAGTCAAAGTCGTTTTTGTAATCAAATGTCTGAAGGTCTTCATACATATCGTTAGTAATTATCCAATATATAAAAGCGTCTGTATCCATGTAGGAGATGCCGATGTTTTCTCGTCCATAAAAGGTGACCATCTTTTTGTAATGAAAATCGTACATATGAGTCTTGGAGATATCCAGGATTGTCATACCTATATACAAAGGACGATCCATCTTCACACTTGTTTTCTTCATAGATACAGCTACAAGATTTTCATTAATAATTATAGATGTATTACAGTTCGGCTGTTGTACGAGTTTCTGTAGTTTGTTCGGATCTGTAACAAGTTTAACGTTTTTATGTCTTCTTTTGTTTTCTAATGTTTTACCGAATATCGCATTGTTCATTAATTTAAAAAAGTCTTTTTGAAAGGCTGATGTAGCGGCTGCTCTTCTGGTAGTATTCGAGTCTATGTACGGTTTCAACCAGCACGATTGGGAAAATTCCACAGCTCTATTAATTTTAGTAAGACGTAAACCTAATTCGATAGCTTGTTGAACAACCCAATAATGAGCTACGTATCGTTGTTTATTGTTAAGGGTCATCATTAATTTGGGGTGTTTTCCAGTTGGTGAAGTTTCTGTTCTTGCAAGGAGTGGAAGGTCATAATGAAGATTGTGTAAATGTTCTGGATATTCAAAGTCGCAATCCAAAATATATCCGGTATCTCCATGTTTTGGAATTTGTGAAATATCGCCAATACAGTCGAGATCAACCCATTTAAAGTTGTCAAATGGAAGTGGGTTCAACATGGCCCATCCATTCAGATTATTTGCGTCGAAATATCCCAAGTACGTTAAAGGTTTCTCTTGATCATGGTCAGGTAGATATTTGTTGTTGGCTTTAACATGTCTCGTCACGCTTTGAGTTAATCCCCCTCTAACACCCGACTCAACCATTAAAACCATATCTATATCTGTTAACAGCTGGAGTTTAAATTTTGTTTCTTTTAGCATTGCTTGCCAAGCTAGTCCTGGAGATGTATACGAATGTAGAGGATCCAAACCGTATGCTGCAAAACAGGTTCTTCGGAATTCTTCCATAACATCGCAGAGAAGAGTCACGTCAAGTTTTACATAAAAGTCTGAGTATTCTCCCAAAGTCTTCATATCCAACTCGTTCCATACTCGACATGCATGTTGATAGTCTTCAAGTGAAATTTCCGATTCATTGAGTTTGTTGTTAAATTTTTCTGGTGGAGGAAGTGATGTTTCATTAAATCTATGCAGTCCATCGATGTAATCGTAGGGGAAGACTCCTTTTCTAAGAACCAGATCCATTATACTACTGGCTACAATTTTGCTTGTTTCTATCAGATCTTCTCTTTTTAAATTCTCAGTTAATTTCATTAGGCTAGAAGGCATAAATCTAAACGAATCATTAAACCTAAGTTTTATTTTGCCAACCTTTTTAGAGAAGCTTATACATTTTTCCATTGTTGTTGCCAAAACATCTATTGCTCCATCATCTCTTCCTAACTCCGGGATTATGAAATGAGAGTCATATCCACTAAGGTTATGTAGAACAACAGGTATAAAAGATGGAACTTTGTAATTTAAGTTGCAAGCATTACAGGCTGCACCTCTGTAGGCTCCAGTAAGATGGTCGTGGTCACGCACTTTAACGTTATATTGTGTAAATAGGTTATTACACAGATAACATGTTGTTACCAAATTGTGATGTTGAAGTTGATGTTCTTCCATAGGTTGCATCGGTATTTTAATTTTGTAGATTTCTTCCACCTTGGAGGCAATGTCATACAGATCATCTACAAAGTGTTTCGCTGCTTGTTCACCGCGATAAATCTTCGGAGCAGATGATAGTCCAAATTATTGAAGATGTTCTTCAGACAGCGTGGATTTTGTTAGTATACAATAACTGTTTGGTGCGTGTTTTTGATATTTGCTTCTTTTTGTGATATCCTCTTCTTGTTGTTCAATTGGAAGTAAGGATGCTTCGAAATCCGCGTACACAACAAATGGAACAGGGTATTGGTGATTTACTTTATCAAATTTTATCTGCGCTCTGCTGGGATGTGGTAATTTAATTCTAACCTCATAGTTTCCACTACATAACCTTTGATGTTCTACTAACCATTCTGAACCTCCCCTTCTTAATGGTTTGCCTACATGACAAAAACATCTTTTACAAATGGTTTTCTCTCCGGGTTTTTTTGATATTTGTTTAGAAACAAGAGCTCCAAAGCTTTTTATGTAGACATAGTGGGATATGTCCCCTTTAGTGATCAATAGCAAATCCGTATGATCTCTGCGCTCAATAGGTGTTATGCGCAAGGGGTATGCATTGTATGACGAATCTAAGCCGAAAATGTTGACAGAAGCTGACGGATTTTGCTTTTCAAATTTTGATATATCAGTAATTGCAACAGGGTAAGTCATTCCCTGGAAATTATACTTATGTTGTACTTCTTCATATTTGTGACTAGGTCTTATCGGATTGTCTGTTACATATTTGGTCAACATGGCATATTTAAAACATTCGTTATCTTCATTTTGCACATTAATACAGGATTTTGTATCACTTACTTTTTTCGGAAGAGGAATATAACTACTTCCTCTCATTCCATAACCGTGTTTATGAACTCTAACATCCAGACTTGTTATACTTAATAAAGTCCATCCAGATCCTCTTCCTTCATGCTCTTGTAGTTTCGTCAAAAGTTCCTCAAAACATTCTGTTACAATCTTTTCAATATCTGACGCAGTCATGATGGTTCGGTTTTTTGTCATGAAACCTCTTGGCGATGTTTCGTTTTGAATGTTAGTGAATATAGCATCTAGCAACAGTCCAAATTTGATAAAATTTAATCTTTTTTGTTCATTCTTTAGTGTTTTGGTTACTAATTCTTTGGCGTTATGTAGAAAGTTTTCAAGTTGTAATTTTGCGTTGTCAATTTTAAAATGTGTTACTACTTTACCAGGTAGTGCTTGAGCGTGTAGCTCCACATCTACTGTTGTTGTTGAAGGAGGATGAAGTGTGGACAGAGCAGGCGTAGAAGACGATGCAGCTGTTGATGTTGAAGGACGGTGAAGTGTAGACAGAGCAGGCGTAGAAGACGATGCAGCTATTGATGTTGAAGGACGGTGAAGTGTAGACAGAGCAGACGTAGAATTCGATGCAGCTGTTGTTGTTGATGTTGATGGTGTTGATTGTGCATATTGAATAACACTTGGTCTGGAATGTTGGTGTTGGGCTAACATTTGATCTATTTCCTTCAATTCTTCTTCTTCATATTCTTCATCATGGTTGTTGTTATGTTTTAGTTCCTTATGAATTATTAAAAGAAATTCATCCTTAAATGAAGTCTTACAAATATTGCAGCGATGCATAATGTAGGTGTGATCTCCACAAGGGTCAACGCAATAATGAAAAACACTGCAAATGCCCCTCTATTTATACCCTAGCAAAAGTGGTGGGGGTACGTATTACGTTAAGTTTACTATTTTTTACATTTTATATTTACTATTGTAGCTGGAGGCTACAAAGTTCTGTATTTAGGTCAAGGTCATTGAACATATTTGCCAAAACGGGGAATAGAGCAGTAAATGATTTCATTTTAAACCATAAACTGATCTATTCCCCGCTTTGTATTTAACAAGGACAATTTTCTCCAACAGGAAAATTTAATATATTTTAAACTCGGATGTGAAATCGGATTGTACACATTGCATCTCGATCAACTAAAAATTTCATAAAACAATAGGGATCTTCAGTTGTAGATTCATCTTTAACATATTCGATGGTCAACATTGCCAAACGAAGATCTTGTGGAATTACGTCGACTTTTATTAGTCGCCTTTCCATTTCAAACCGTTTTGTTATTGATGTAAGTTTTATCACATCATCGATATCGATGAGGGGAAAGCTGTAACAAACGGAGTTTGCTGGTGGGTTCATAATGCCGATATGATAAATATACACTGTTGCATCGACATTAAATAGACGTTCCCCCACCATTAAATGTATAAGTTACCCCCACTTTTTCAAAACAAACAAAAATTGAAAGCTGGTAAATATTTTCTGTCTTGTAAATGGGTCAAGGTTATACAACGATATTACCAAAACGGGGAATAGAGCAGTAAGTAGTTCTCACTTTGACTACAAACTGATCTATTCCCCGCTCTGTATTTAAAGTTTGACAGTTGACAAGAAAAAACAACACTTAATCAGACTCATTTGATGAATCGGAATCAGTTGTATCAGAAGCATCGGAAAGAAATAGTCGTCGACGAATATGATATACCCCTCTTGCGCTATCTAAAAATAACCCATCCAAACTACTACTAGTGGTTGGGCTTTCATCATGTATTTCTTCAGAATAGAGAAGATGCTGATAGATTCTATAGGTTTCAGATTCCACGTCACTTAACGGTTCAATTTGTTCCATATATCCTGCTTCAAGATCATCACTGTCCATATCACTTAATAATTCAAGATCTTCCATTGCATCCATATCACTTAATAATTCAACATCTTCCAATTCGTCTTCATTTTCATCCTCACTTTCAATCACAATATGTTTTATAATTCCCACAATTGATTTTGCAGAAGGAAATATATTATCCTTTGGTGACATAGCTGCTATATATCCTAGTGCTAACACAAGTAGCAGAATGAGATAAGCAATGATGAAAAACCTCTTTTTATACCCCCCGAATTAAGTGGTGGGGGTAATTAGTGATAGGGAAGGGGTATTATTGTAACAATATATGAACAATTTAATACTAACAGAGTATAAAGTTCTGTAAGTGGGTCAAGGTCACCTTAAAGTCTTTTATCTAGGTCAAGGTCGTTGTATCATTGTAAAAAAAGTGTGGACAATCTATTTACACTCTGCAGCATATGCTACAAAATCTAAATAGGTTGTCCACACTTTTTTTTAATTTGGAAAAAACTTTAATTTTTAATTTAGAAAAACTGTTTGAACGTTTTGTTTTACTGTAATGTTTTCTACACAGTGGTCCCCGAATCAACTAGGATTAAATAGTCTTTTTTGGTTGGGCGTGGAGGATGAAACATGCCTCTAGGTAATTTTAAAATGTAGCGTTGATCTCCACACTTTAAAAGTACTTTTGCAAAGCCCATTGTTTTAACAAAGTAGTATTGTTTATTTTTAATAAGCCTATTAATCCGAATCTTGGATGGTTTCACTGTTAGGTGTGGTGAAGAAAGAGAAACGTTAGCATTGTGTTTTAAATGAGAACCGCACACTTCCTCATTTAAGACACAGGATTTAGCACAACGTTGACCTTTCTTTGCACCTTTTTTAAATACATAACCACATTGTTGTGCAGGAAGCATACACTTCCTCCTCAACGATTTTAGCTCATTAAATCTTTCTGAAGGACGGTTAATACTTGTGCAAATTACTGAAGGACGAAGACTTGTAGAAGGTGGAGTGACGATTGGAGAAATGATTTTTGGTCCAGTAGTTAAAGGCTTGGTGTGTGTGGTAGATATCTTTGAGCTCGATGTCGAAGAAGACCCTGAGCTTGATGATGAACAAGATGACCTCGAAATCGATGAAGATGAAGAAGAAGATCTTGACCTTGGTGATGAACAAGATGACCTCGAACTCGATGAAGAAGAAGACCTTGACCTTGGTGATGGGGAAGATGGTGAAGACTTTGATGGAGAAGATGGCGAAAACTTTGATGGAGAAGACTGCGAATACTTTGATGTAGAATCGTGCGGTGAATCAGTCATCTTCTCCGGAAGAATTAAAGATAATAATAATGACTGGCGGAGTATATCTGAAGGGCCGAAGGATGATGTAGAAGGAGGCGATGATAAAACCTGGCGGAGTATAGACGGGGCAGAAGAAGTTGGTGCTGAAGAGGTAGTGGGTAAAACCAGCGGCGTTTTCTTCACGTTAAATTTCATCGGTTTGGTGTGTTTTCTGATATGCGCCATGATCCTGTGTGAGCAAGCACAAGCAGCAGAATGATTTTACCAGTGATGGGGAACTTCTTTTATACCCGAGTCAGCCAAACCAGTTGAGCCCCCACCCAAATGGTTCTGACCTTGAGTAGAAGGGGGGGGGGTTTTGTTGTAAGAAATAAATACATCTTCCAATATCTTACCAAACAAAGATTTTCTAAGTCCCGAAGTGGGTCAAGGTCATCTGAACATGTTGCCAAAACGGGGAATAGAGCAGTAAGTGATTCCCACTTGGACCACAAACTGTTCTATTCCCCGCTCTGTATTAGGGAAGTGAATTTTGAAGAAAGGTCACAGTTATAGGCAATAAACCTGATAACAGAACCTTTTATTAATTTATCCAAACAAAAGGAAGTTACAAATGGTTTGCAGGGAGTATTTTCAAAAGTTTCTCGAGGGTAAGATGGGTAATGTCAATCGGTTTTCGTGCCATATTGACAAAGGTCGGTTTTCGTGCCCTACCTTTTTGTAAGGGGTTAGGAAAAGGATGAGAAACATACTGATCAGTTAAAGTTAATTTTACAAAGACCAACCAAGGTCGGTTTCACAAAGGTCAACAGCATCCTGAAACCCAGTCGGACGTTGGTCAGTAACGGGCGCCAGGCAACTGTGAACCAAAGTTTTGACCAAGGTTAGTTATAGCGTGTAAGAAAAGGACATACCAACCAAGGTCGGTTTTACAAAGGTCTACAACATCCTGAAACCTAGTCGGACGTTGGTCAGTAACGGGCGCCAGGCAACTGCGAACCAAAGTTTTGACCAAGATCAGTTTTAAAGCGTGAAAGAAAAGTACATATTTCATTAGTAAATAAAACACTTCAAAGACCAACACCACAAATAATTACAAACACCAACACTAACTACATTTTCTAGCAGCAAACTACAAGCTATAATCTAACAAACAAACTAACATGCATAACATACAAACATGCTAAGGTAGAATCTTTAGTATACAGGGGTACCACCTATATACTAAAGATGCTATTACAGACAGCTAAGGCGAACAGCTAGCTAGGCTGTCAGCCTGAGACTGTGAGACCTCTGCGGTCAGCCCCCGCTTTTATAGCCGACGATCCGTGGTGGGAGGTAAATTGAGGGGGGGGGTTACACTATTGTTTCGACATGCGCCATGGTTAAACACAAACAGCAGAATTTTTTACAGTGATGGGGAACCTCTTTTATACCCAATGTAAGTGGTGGGAGTGGAGGTGATTGAGAAAGGTTATTTTAAAAGTATATTTCTTCCAATATTTGATCAAAACGAAAGTTTTTCTAAGTCCCGTCAGTAGGTCAAGGTCATCTGACATAATGCCAAAGCGGGGAATAGAGCATAACATACTGCTCTATTCCCCGCTCTGTATTGGGGAAGGGGACAAAAGACAACAAACAAGAGACTGATTTTATATTTCACAAACGTTTCTCATGGGTGAGATAGGTGGTATCAAGCGGTATGCATGGCCGTATTGATCTTATTGACAAGGCCGGTTTTCAGGGCCGAACCTTATTGTCAGGGGGTTAGGAAAAGGATGAGAAACAAGATACATTACTTTGAAAATAAAGACTTTACCTTCAATTATGTAAAAGAAACAAATTAATCAGTTAACGTTACTTTTACAAAAACAGCCGAGGTCGGTTTTGCAAAGGTCAACAGTATCACTGAAACCCGGTGGGACGTAGACCCAAACACCCGGCGTCAGGCTGCTGCGAACCCAAGTTTTGACCAAGGTTGTTGAGGGACCTGTAGGGCCGGGAGTACATATGTTATTAGTAAATAAAACACTTCAAACCAATACCACACACTAACATATATATTAGACTAACTACATTACCTAGCAGAAAACTACAAGCGTTATCTAACATGCTTAAACAAACTAACTAAACATGCAAGGGCGCGGATCTCTTAATTGTGCGTCGGGCCCAACGCACACTTAACAGACCTACGCTGCAGCAGAGTGCAACCCACTGGGACGTATATCCAAACAACGGGCGGCAAGCTACTGCGATGAGACTGCGGACTGCTCCCGCTTATAAAGACAAAGTGACGTCACCGAAGCAGAAGGGGGGAGGTCGAAGGGGGGGGTGACCTTGAACATGACCCAAATCGGGGGGGGGTTACGTCAAGGGGGGGGGCTCCTCCCCGTGACGTCAAGGGGGGGGTTGTGTCGTCACGGTGGAAGGGGAACAGGATGTAGACCGGTCTTTAGCTTTCTACCCGTATATGGAAATGTCACGGTTACACTTGACGACCAGCTTTGCTCCGTTTGGTACCTCATTCCAGCTTTGCCTTGCGAACTGTATACACCTCTGCGCTATGTCTTCTCCCATCACACCCGAGAAACTGCAACGTTTGAAGGAGACTCAGCTTTCTAACGCGACTCGATTTACTCCTTCCGCCACCTCATTCCAGCTTCAACCATTGACTGGTACACTTCACAGCTCTCGCTCTCTCTCTTCTTACAAAATGACTTCGCCAATAACCAACGAGAAGCTGAAAAGGATTAAGGAATCCTTGAAGAAGACGGCTCCAAAGACAAGCGGATTTAAACAACCTTCTTCCCTCAGAATGAGGCTAAAGAGGGATTTAAAAAACCACCCTCTTTACTACAAACAAGGTTCTTCTGGTTCGACTTCTTCATCAACAACGGAACGACACTCTGCCACACGGGATCATCTGGACGTGTTGCAGAAGATGAAGACCTTGACGGAAGACGAATTGGTATCTCCCATTGAAGTTACCAAAACAAAATTCAGACATTTGAGAAGAAACTTCCCGTACAGAGTGGTGCTGAAGAACGGAAGCACCTACTACTTAACTGCCGGTGAAGTTCTCTTTGAGGTGGAATTGCCACGATCAATTCCGGCACCACCAGAAGTGTCATACAAGCAGACCTTGTCCTTGGTAAAAGAAGAGAGTAGAGTGAAGTGGACTGTAAAGTAAAATCCCTTACCATCCCACCCTCCCTCCACAAACGGTCCTTTTCAGGACCACCCTAAGCATTTCAAGTTAGGGACTTGGCCTGTACAAAGGCAGGAGATTTTGTTCGTCTCCGGTTTGAGTACAGTCCACTTTGTGAAAATTTCTAAGTCCCAAGGTCCTTGAACTTGACCTTGACCTTGAACATGACCCATGTTGTGGGGGGGTACAAAGTTTTTTCAAAGTATGTCATGTGGGTACTCAAATTACGCGAATTGATCAGACGAACAAGGAGGTGCAAACAGAATTTTGATCCACCCAAGGGTATAGCAGCAGAAGCGAAAAAAGTACAAAGTTTGTCCAAAGTATGTCATGTGGGTACTCAAATTACGCAAATTGATCAGACAAACAAGATGGTGCAAGCAGAATTCAGATCCGATTATCGGTATAGCAGAAATAGCGAAAAAACCAATGTTTTCAAGGTTACATACTAATAACTTCTTTATTATTGGGTTAAAGTACAGCGAGTGGGTCCTCAAATTACGCGGAATAATCAGACGAACAAGATGGTGCAAACCGAATTCAGATCCGACCAACGGTATAGCAGAAATAGCGAAAAAACCAATGTTTTCGAGGTTACATATTAATAACTTCTTTATTATTGAGTTAAAGTATAGCAAGTGGATACTCAAATTACGCGGGTTAATTAGACGAACAAGATGGTGCGAATAGAATTCAGATCCAACTGAGAGTAGGGAAGAAATAGCGCGAAAACAACACTTTCTAGGCCTGAAATAAATAAATACTTTGTTTATGGATTAAACTACGACAAGTTATTTATAGTTTAAAGTATACCGAGGTAACGTTGTTGTGCGGGTAGGTCGGGTGGGTATCATACACGCTAGCGCTATATCATTATACTTTCAGCTCTTGCAGGATTAACATCTACCTATAGAGTTTGTGTTATTCTAAAGATGTCACAGTTTTACAGAAATATGACGAAGGTGTCCTTCAACAGTCCGCCTGCCACCACCTTCTACTTCTCCGACTGTGAAGATAGAAGGTCTACGCTGTTAGTGGATTGTGAGCGATTTCGCCGTAGAATACTCCAGGCTGAAACATTCTTAGCAAGTTGTCTGCTACGCAAGATGCATCATATGAGTACATGCAATAAATTAGATCACAGTGACTGTTATGATTGCGCAAAAACAGTGTCGAGCAAGAATTGTTAATGTTTTCAGTTACGGAGCTCCGATCCTCACAGAGTCAGAGCTAGACCCTAACTAATGCATGTCCCGTAGTTATTGTGCGATATGAAAACTTGGTGGGGGAAACTGGTGTGGTGGGGGGTAAAGGCGAGTGTCTATCCTACATGCTTGTATCACTTCAGTATACCTGCGGCTCTTGCATAGTTCACATGGATTCACAAATACAAGGCACTACTGTTTCTTCCACATGTTCTTCTTTTAATATTGAGCAAGCTGACAATACAAATGATGAAATACAAGTACATGAAGTTTCTAGCACAATATCTTCTGATGCAGAAGCAATAATGTCATCCCTAATAGGGTTTGACTAATGATGGTGGATGTAGTAGCAACCATCTGCCTCGCACCAGCTGCCACCTGCCGCCTGCCATCTGCCGTCCGCCATCTGCTCCGCCCCACCACACTTTTACCCCCACCATTTTGTTTGATACCAAAACGCTAGCTAGCGAATAGTCAGTACACCTCCGGCTCTTGACCAGTGTACATCGAGCTCTCTGTTGAAATGTCCATCAAAATTAGGTGTATTCACTATGACTCTATTCATCTGGCGACTTTCCAAGACCTCGAGGTTTTTAATGAAGAGTTAAGACTTCTCATTGCGTCCGGTTACGATTTATCTTTGGAACTTTACGCATCAAAAAACAACATGGACTCTGCGCAGGAATCGAAGTATCTACCGTCTTTCATCAGAAAGCGAAGTGATGGCCGCAACTCGTCCGGATCAACAACATCGATGACAACGAACAACGGGGAACTATTGTAAACATGAATTATTGTAAATAAAATAAAGTAATATTTGTAATAGTACTACCTCGCACTCGTATCGTTCGATTGCTTCATTCGATTGTTTTCATTCGATATTTTTATCGAATGAAAACTATCGAATCACAATCGGATTTTACGCGTGCGAGGTGGTACTTTTTTAAAATAACCTCCCCGTGACCTTGACCTTTAAACTTTCCCTCATTACGTCACAAAACCGCCTACGTCACTGGCTCAGCCTCAGATGACGTGTTTCATGACGCAGCGCTTCCGGTCACGTGACCGGAAGCTGTAAATCAAGTGAGCCAGCAGTCCCCTTTCGCCACTACTAATTTTATAAATTATATCCTTCCATAAGATTTGCATTTGAGCTTACAGGACCCCTAAGCTCAGGGGGTGCAGCCCTAAGCTTGGACGTGGACATTATCAGGTCTATATGTTAATGTGATATGTAAGCTATGTTCATGCTCAATCTTTGACCCGAAAAAACACTGCTCTAAAAAGCCTGATAATATTGGAATTCTGACCATCCATTTTTCCCAGTCGTAAGTGGAGTATCAAAACCGTAAATTAGTAGTAGGGGCATATAGAGAGTTCTGGAGCTCGAGGAGCCATAAGGTGGAGTTGGTGGTGGCCGTCCCCCCAAACAAAGAAAATAAATTTTTACTTTCGATCTATTGTCTAATGCACCCCCCTCCCCACGACAAAGAACTTTTTTCGATCTATTGTCTAATGCACCACCCCCACCACTACCTTATCCCCGAAAAAGAATCTTTTTGCTCTATTGTCTAATGCATCCCCCCCTGGTGGCTATCTTGGTCATGACAGTGATTGATGATAACGACCTTGTGTTTATTACCCGGCGGCAATCACCATTAAAGGACCCTTCTCCGAATTCCATTATAGGAGGATAGTTTTTGCCCCGCAGATGGTCATTAACAAAGGACCCTTCTCCAAATTCCATCAGCTGCGCAGAATTCTGAGAGGAGGAACAATCCACCGAAAAGTTGAGGCCTGTCGAAATAGAACCAAAGAACACCTGTGCAGATTCCCCCCTGCGCCATAGTCATTATTCGTACAGCTCCATAGTCCAGTTTGTGTTGAAATCCCACAGCGAGCGGACGTGTTAGTTCAGTACTGCTCTGTTCTCTGTGATTTGAGCTATCCATTGCTTATTGATATTTGTGATTTGTGTATCATGTCTTGGATTAATAAAACTTAAGTATAATTCAATCTTGTCATTAGTTGGGATGTAGAAGGATATTACATGTATGATATCTTTTCATGGGGAAATTGCAATTTAGAGCATACTGCGATATTGAACATGCGCCATAGTCATTATTCGTACAGCTCCATAGTCCAGTTTATGTTGAGATCACACAGCGAGCGGACGTGTTAGTTCAGTACTGCTCTGTTCTCTGTGATTTGCGCTATCCACTGCTTATTGTTATTTGTGATTTGTGTATAATTTCTTGGATTAATAAAACATAAGCGTAATTCAATCTTGTCATTAGTTGTGATGTAGAAGAATATTACATTTATAATTTCCTTTCATGGGGAATTGCAATTTAGAGCATACTGCGATATTGAACAATCATCGCATATTAGTTGCGCCGCTCAGGAAATTTGACTCATCCATTTTTTTGTTTAAATATGCTATTGAGAATGAAAAATAAAACTTCTTCAAAACTCTACACTTAAAATGTTTGGCTATTAACAGTCTGTTGAACAACATAAGCGCTGCCAATAATTTTATTTTCGATACAAAAATTTATCAAACATTAGTTTTATTCTATTATTCCATAGTACTAACGAGAATCGATGATATTCCAGATGAATGCTCCTCATCTGTGCATCATCTGCGGCAGCGCATACTCACGCAGAAACGCTTTGGTTGCAAGTGTCCACGGCGAGAGTCGTCTTGCGTGCGATGTATGTGGCATCCATTTCAGTCGCAGAGATGCTCAACAACGACACATGAACAAGGTTCACGGTGGAATAAACCCACCCCAGCTAGGTGCGTGTTTCTGTGTAGTAATATCGATCGAATAAGACTTAAATTTGATTTCTTTTCAATTAAAAACAGTAATATTGAGATATTTTATGATTTAAATAAAAAGGTTCTTTCACATATGCATATATAGAGAGAGAGAGATGTAGATTGGAAAATAAATAAAATAAAATAAAAAATCACATAACTATATTAATTTATTTTGAGCTAAAATGACTCTTTAGCACATATGTAAACTGAGAGTGTGAGAGAGAAGTTGCTTTGCTTTTCTCAGAGAAATGTTGTTTGTAAAAGTGCATCCCCCCTCCTATACATCCACCTCCACTACCTTCTCCTACTAAAGAAAAATATATAAATAAATCTTATCGTTTTGTACGTTTGCAGATGGAGAAGCGCCTTGTAGGCTTTGTCTTGTCGGATTAACGGACCGGGATGTTTTAGAGCGTCACATGGAGGCGACCCACCTTGTCACACTACCTCGGGAGGTTCTTGCGTCATTGCAGACAACAGTTGATGACAACCCCAGCTCCGATGAAGTTGAGAATCTACATTAAACGAACTTTTTTCCTTGAATCGATTTAGTTTTATAACTGTTTAACTAGGTACCGGAAGAAGAAAAAGAAGAATGCTTACCCATATTTAAAGAGCGAAATGAAGTGGAGGAGGAAGAATAATAATAAGATTACAATCACTGCTTACTAATTGCTATTTTTATTTATCAACTTCCTTGTGAAATGTGCTGGGTGAGAGTTTTTAGATGAAGGTCCGAGTCCTGACCATCACACTTGTCAAGAATGTGGTCACCGTTTTCATCGCGCAATAAACCTGCAACGACATGTGGACTCCACCCACAGCAGAGTTAAACGTTTCCTATGCGACGTGTGCGGTGCCATGTTCAAAAGGGCATGCAATATACGACGGCATACCGAACAATTTCACAATGCCGGTGATAGATCTAGTTTCCCTTGTGCTTATTGTGGTCGGGGTTTAGTCAATGGTTCAACAAGGAACATCATGAGCGATTCAACTGTCCAATCAAGAAGGACCTAATTCTGAACCGTGCACCTTTGGCGGTGAAGGAGCCTCAGCCAGGACCCAGCACCGAACCACAACCAGTTCCCAGCACCAAACCACAAACAGGCCCCAGCACAGACCCTCAACCTGCAGATGACGAGATGATGGTGGATGTCGACCAACCCATTCGTCCATTATTCAAGCTCGTTCAGCGGGGGTTTCTCTATAGATTACTAACATACCGCCTACATCGTCCCATGGAGAACCTCATCAAAATCGGGGAAGTGATGGTTTTGCTGTTTGATGCTCTCACGGAGTTGTTGACGAGTGCCTTGACAACTTAAAACAACATCAAGACCAACTTGTTATTAGAGTGTGAGTTCGTCAACGTTTTCTGAACCTCCACATGCGTGCGAACGTTCAAGACAATGAACGTCCCACTGACAAAGACCTCTGAACTCGAAAAATACATCTCCGACGCTTGTACGAAGCTAGTCAGGGAGAAGGATCAGTGTGGGCAGATTGGATCAGGCTGGTCATACATGCGAGTACGCGATTTGGAGGTCCACATCAACCGATACCTCCCGTTAAATGAAGAAGGGCGAGCACATATTCCACTGTCTGCGATTATTGAGAGAACCCACTCGATCGAAAACGTGCAGAATGTCGATGACCGTTGTTTTATGTACACCGTCCTGAGCAAGTTTGTTCAAAATTACCCGAATAGACAGACGCCGTACACCCCTGACATCATCGCTCGCTACGATTGGACCGGTCTAAAATTTTCCGTTGCTCTGAAGAGTATCAAGACGTTTGAGCGGACCAAAAAATCAGCATCAACGTCTATGGTATCGATCACACGCACGTGGGGAGGAAACCAAATGGATAGCCCAAGTATCAGGACACCATCTTTCCCTTGAAGATTGCAGGCAGGAGCGTGATGATCATCGTGACCTTTTGTACATGACTGAGGACGGAAACAGTCACTATGCATACATCAACGACCTGAGTCGACTGATCCGCCCCAACTCACGGCACACAACGGTAGGATATTCATCTGTAAGCGGTGCTTCGTGTCCTTCGACAACCAGTCGAACAAGCTCGGTCTGACGGGTGCTCAGCGTCTGGAGCAGCACAGGTGATACTGCTCCGCTTCGGCCCCTATCCGCATGGATACGCGGAAGAAGACTGAAATAAATTTTAGCCATCCTGAGTTCACCCGACGCGAGCGATTCACCACCGCGGACGCGGACTTTGAGTGTGCTCTACTACCGACCGCGGAGATGGAAGAACAAGTCGATGAGCCGTGCGGTGGGTTATCTACCCATATTCACATGCCATACGCCTTCGCATATCAAATCATCGACTCGTATGGACTGGAGGAGTTCGAGCCTCGAGTCTACTTCGAAGATGATGCGTTGAAGACCTTCATGGAGATCCTGAAAACTGACGTCGAGAGGTTTTGGAACTTCTTGTATGAAGCTATAAATCGTCAACTGATCCGAACCCCTGCAGAGACGACCGATTAAAACTCCGTGACGGTTTGCTACCTCTGCGGGTTGAGGTTTTCGTGCGAAGATCCTAAGGTTTGTGATCACAACCACGCACCACCCTATGAGTTTCGCGGAGCTGCGCACCGATCATGTAACCTTCGCTACAGGGAGCAGCAAGTAGTCAACTGCTACTTCCACAACCTCTCAAACTACGACGCTCACTTCATAGTGCGGGAGTTGGCAATCGACCCCGGTGATATTGAGGTATTAGCTCACACGGAAGAGCGGTACATCGACGAAGCGGTTTCACGAAGCAGTTCCTATTCGACCGAGCAGCGGCATCGACAACGATACCAGGGCGTGGAAAAATGCAGCCAGGATTCAGCGTGCGGTTCATCGACACCTACCGGTTCCTGGCTTTGAGCCTCACCAGCCTAGCCGCACAGCTTCTGCCAGCTCATCTCTTGGAGACTAGGAAGAGATTCCTAGAAGACAACCTCTTCAATCTAGTCTGTAGGAAAGGCGTGTTTCCATACTTCGTAACATCGTCCGACGTGTTGGAAGATACTACGGAGCCGCCGTTGCAACGTGATTTTCGCAACGACATGACCCTGAAGGACATCGAGGACGAGGATTACAATGTGCATGCTCGCAATGTGTGGGAAGCCTTCGGTTGTAGGAACCTCAAGGACTACGCTGAGAAGTACCTACGTTGCGACATTGCGCTATTGACTGACGTTTTTGAACATTTGAGCTTCAGGGACACTTCGATGACCGAATACGGACTAGACCCTGCCCACAACTACACCCTACCATCATACACCTGGGATGTCATGTTACGGACCTGTCGAGTGGAACTCCATATGATACAGGACTTTGACGTGTACCTCTTCTTTGAGCAAGGCATCAGAGGAGGTATTTCCCAGGCAATCACCTGATACGCCAAGGCCAACAATGACTGATGTCGCCCCGAAGATCGTCGTCCTGAAGAACCAACGCACCACCTGCTATACCTGGACGCCAAAAACTTGTACGGTTGGGCCATGTCCCAGTGTCTTCCCAAGGGAGACTTCCAATGGCCCAGCCAAGAGTAGATTACGTCCCTGGATATTGCCGTGTTGGACCCCGAAGGACCCAAGGGCTACGTCTTGGAAGTGGACCTTCACTATCTCACCCACCTACACGACCTGCAAAAGGATCTCCCATACTGCTGCGAGACGAAACACTCGCCAGGAGGGAAATAAGAAGCTCATGACGACTCTGGGCGATAAGAAGAACTACAAATGCCACTACAGAATGCTAAAACCGGCGTTGGAAAACGGACTGCATCTTGTGAAAGTGCATCGCGTCATCTTGTTCCGTCAGTCTCAGTGGTTAGAGAGCTAAATCCTGATGAACACCGAGCTGCGGAAGAAGGCCAAAACAAAGTTTGAATAAGGCTTGTTAAAGCTTATGAACAACGCGGTCTTCGACAAGACAATTGAGAACGTCCGCTAGCGAATGAACGTCAAACTGGTGTGTACGCCGGAGAAGTTCGGGAAGTATGTGGCCAAGTCAAACTTCCTGGACCGAACCTACTTCACATCTGACGTTACACTAGTCCACCTGTCAAAAGTCAACATCGTCCTAGACAAACCGCTCTACGTCGGAATATGTGTCCTCGATCTGAGCAAGTGGTCATGTACGACTTCCTTCGGAAGGTGAAGAACCGCTACGGTGATCGTCTGAAGGTAGACTACATGGACACTGATAGCTTCGTATTCGACATTATGACGGTAGATGTGTATCGGAACAGGTTGGAGCATTTGCATGATTTTGACACCAGTGCGTACCCCCAGAACTTCCCCTGCTACAGCCCGTGAACGCCGAAATCATTGGAAAGTTCAAGGATCAAGTGAACGGTCTTTCGCTGCTCGAGTACCTCGGTCTTCGCTGGAAACTTTATTTTATGGATATCGTCGAGTTCGAGGAGAAGACTGAAGATGACGAGCTGCAGATCATGTCGGTGAAGCACGCCAAGGGAGTCACCAGAGGAGTGGCGAAAACAAACTCACATGCAACGACTATAGGGACTGTCTCTTCAACGGAGTGTTGAAGAGAACTATTAACACCACATTTCAGTCCCGCAATCACCGTGTCTTCACCGTTCAAGTTGAGAAGCTATCCTTGAGCTATAACGATGACAAGCGTTAAATCCTTCCGGACGGAGTCAACACACTGCCGTGGGGCCATATAGACCCCCCACCTCAGTCCAAAGCTAACCCTCGATACGGAGGAGAAGCGGATGATGATGATGTATTAGTGGCTATGACAACACCAAAGACCCTGATTTGACTTGTATATTATTCTGAAAATCTAGTCAATAGAGTCTCGTAAAAACTTAGAAATGTGCTCCTTTTTCATTTTTCTAGTCATTAGTTTGTATCGATTCTCGTTTTGCTAGTCACACACAAATGTTCAGGAGTACATACTCGATGTAAAACATCTATAACCTTTGTAAATAAATTGTCAAATTGTTTTTATATACATTCGTCTTTTTTATTTTTCCACATAGTCTTAAGATACAACATTAAATCAAAATAGTTAAAAAAGTATAAATTTGTAATTTGAAACTTTTCTATTTACAATCAATATAATTTTTTAACTCAAACATTTTTGCGTAAAAAATAAGAATAGATGTGAGAGAAAAATACAAGGTGGGAGAAAAAAACAAAAGTAGGAAATACATTACATTTTCAGGACTTGTGAAAGAATTATTCAAAGAGCTTGCGGACCAGAGAGTCGTTCCTGGCCGGAGATGATGTGGATAAGAGCTGTACAAAGTTGTTAATCTTCATGTTGTAGCATGTGTGGCAATACAGGTAGGTTAGACAGTAGTGGGCGAAGACCGAGCTGTCAGCACCTTGGAGGTGACGTTCATTGTACTGGTAGTGACGAGCGTTCCACCTGAGAAAACCTTGGTAGAAAGGCAGATGGCGCGGTTGACCAAAACTGTCGAAATACTCAATCTGTTGTCCGTTGTTCAAATAGACAGCGACCCAATGCGTCCTGCCTTCATTATGAGGGTCAGTATTAATCCCAAGAGCTGTAGATGGTAAAATACGAGCAGGTATTTAATCCGCTGCGTAATCCCCAAAATTCTGCAGAAGTAGAGTTGATATATAGTTCTCAATTTGCAAAGTGTTTATTGCACCGTGTCGATACCAATGATCACACTATCAATTCCACTGCCAGTAGTCGTGAGATGGCAAGGACAAGTGCAAAAGCACGAACTGAAACTGTCACTATAACCACCACCGCCACTGCCGGGGGTGATGTTGTCAACATCAGTGTCAAAATTAGCATTATTGCCTCTATCATCGTTTGCAGTTAGAAATAACCAACCACGCAACACTGTGCAGTTGGCTAGAGCACAACGAGATTGCAATTCTCGTTTGTGTTGCCCACAGCACAAAACGTTGGGTGACAGTAGGTTAGTGGTTGACGTCAATGCATACATCCCAGATCGTTCATGTCCACATTAGTAGTTGTCGGGTCCGTGACGAAATGTCGTTTCACATATTCTTTCATCTCCAATCCTTTGACGTATATCAGCGATCGATTGGCGAGGCAGGTGCGTATCTTGTCAACCAGCAAATATTACCGATTCTTTTTATATCGCTAATTTACTGTATAGAAACATACCAGCTCAGATAAGGGACCTGCAGGTATCACCCAGTGTTTATAAACGTACCATCAACGACTGGCTGTTGCGGCTTGGCCTTGACCGATCTGAAACTCTTACAAGCTCCAAATACCTCTGAACGAATACTTATTACTGAATTAATTCAACTCAACTAATTTGCCTTCTAAAAAGCCGCTTAATAGTATTTTCCACATTTCTATAAGGTACTATATCTATACATATTTTTTTCTTATTACATAACCTTATGCTAAAGTCTAAAGGCGAAACTTATTTTATTTTATTTTTCCATGCTAATTGTGTTTTATGTTATTGTACATTATGGTAGGCTGAGCCAGATAATACTTTCAAAAATATACTAAACGATATTATTTTATTTTATTTATTTATTACTGTAGCTGTACAGGTTGCCCTTTCTCGAAACTAACAAAGTGATTTTTTTTGTACGTATCGATTCGTTTCATTAGGTTTATTTTTAGTGTAGTAATAGAACTAGTCCCGTGCACAGGCCACCTTTAGCTCATGTGGGACTATTTGTATTAAATACCTGTAATCTATATCTTAATTTCTGTAAATAATTTGATTTGATTTGATTTGACAGTGTTTCGTGAACCAGTAGCTTTCGCGCAGTTTCTCTCCGATGAGGAAATCTCGATTGAATGGTGGTGTGGCGATATGATGTAATATAAGTGTGCCGCTGTCCACTTCAAGAACACAGACTTCTTTGAGCAGAAAATTGCTGTCGTTGTCCTTGTAGCCTTGTATGTCCAAAACTACTGCAGAGTCATTGCGAGATTGGGAGCGAAAACGATCCATCTCGGACGAGTGTCAACTGTAGACTGAGTGACTGATGATCGAACCGCCAAAGTCCACATTTACATTGCGGTGACGGTTGATTTCGATGACGTCATCAAACTCAGCATACACCAGACAGTTGACGGTCTCCGTGAGTGCCGTGCCGAAACCAAGCTCCATTCGTACGCTTCTGTTACACCCCAAGTTCCACTGAGTAGTGTCGTTCGCCGATATGTCCGGAGTCAGATCAAACGCCATCAGACAACATCCATCATCGTAATCGTCTCTGTTTATGAGATTACCTGCATTGCTAAGGTGCACACTGGAGCCTGAGAACAGACTGTGATACGCCATTACGTATTTGCCCTTTGCATCTTCATAGTGCGGCTATAGCAGTTTCGACGGTACTTGTTCACCGTCCACGTACAGCGAGAAGTTGGTTTTGAAATGTTGGAAATTATATGGGTTCTTTTTGAAATCACCGTTATACGCTGCGTTGGTCACCAATCCGAAGATGATGCGTTTCGGCACTTGACCTTGAAACACATTATCCAAAGTCTTGTTCTTTATTCCAGTCGGCAGTGTGAATGTTTCAATTCCACCCTGGTGATTGGGTATTTAGCCGTGCCGGTCTGAAGCGTCTTGCTGTGTGCCAACAACACAGTCGAGCTAACTTTGCATCTTCGTATCCATAGATTCGCATCAACGATATGCACCTTGTATTCATTCACATCGTTCGCCATAATGTTGAAAGTATCTTTCGATCTGATTAATTTAAATCGCAGTTCCACAACGTTCAACAGGAACTTGTTCTGATTGCACATGTCCACTAGTAGATGACCGATCATATCAATTTCGCGACTTTTATTTGTCATTATTCGTCTCGCCTTCAGACCGTCATTATTTTCTTCACTATTGTTAATATGACCGGCATCGTCCGCATGCCACAGACCGCATGTCATAATGGGATTTCCTCGCGCCATAACCGTAGTTCAACAACGTTTTGATATATGCTCCATACGCTTAAGTGTTTTTTTTGCGGTGTAATCAGTTTCTGATTCATACAAACATCTACTTGGCTAGATAACGAATGTAGCCAATTGTTGATGGGGCCGACGTTTTCCGCTTCATCGTCATCAGTGACCACCACTCCCGTTGATTTTACAATAGATGCTGTAATTTCTAACACAGTCTGCGTAAGATCGGTGGATTCTTCACCGTTGCCAGGCACTACGAACTCGATAGACGGATCTTTGGTCGGAGTAGAAATCGGTTTAAAATGAACCCATTTACCGTTATAGATACTGGTCTGGGTAGGCGGTAACATGAACAAGTCCAATTCCGTCTTGACGTATTCGCAAGATTTCTGATGAAGAAACCACATGATGATGATGATGCGGGTGTTGGTGTGTTGCGATTAGCCGAAAATATCTCTCGCCGTTGTCTTTCTTCCACCAGTTCGTCTTCTTTGTGCTATACCGATCCTCCTCCTCTTCGTCGACTTCCTCTTCTGTGGCTTACTCTTCTTCTTCTTCTGCTGTCGCCGCTTAATAGAATACGTCCGTCCTCTGAGAAGTTTGGTCAGAGACTGCACCGTGACGTGGGTAGTACGCCTCTTGTTGACAGTGCGACCGCCACCGCCACCGCCAACGCGCAACGCGAGACGCGAGGTGCGAGATCACGTGGTGCGCCGAATTTTCGTGCAGGGGCCGCCGCCACCGCCACCACGTAGCACGCGGTCCAATTTTCGTCGGCTCTGCGTTTCAAACCACCGGGATTTTTGAACCGGGCGCCTGCCGTGACTCTAGGGTCCGCCGTGTCCGCCGAGATGTCGCCTAGGAAACCCGCGCCGGACCTCAACATCTCTTTGCCCAACGCTTTGACTCCTGACTTGAGTATCGGAGCGGTTAGGAAACATACCGCTTAGGAAACTGCCCACACCATGACCGCGCTGGTGAGCAGCCCCACGAAACACTTTATCGATTCCAGCACCGGTCTTCAGTTGTTGTTGACGGTAGTATTGCAAATACGGGTCGTTGATTTTGAGGTAATTTTTACTGCTGCTGCTGTTGCGCCCTTCGGAAATGAAGCTTCACGTACGACGTCCCGGAGAGGAATGACACTTTGCTGCCGGTGTGATTCTTAGGTCGATTCCCACTGTTTTGAACATACCTTTCATGATCGGCACGTAATGGGGATTCGTGTAGTGCACTGTCTTATGATCGCCGTGCGTGTAATTTTCTCTGTCGATATTGACGATCTTCAAAAGCTGTGCTGATGTATCGCCAATCAATTACGGTTCGATCAGATCACAATACGCGTACATGTGTGTCGTTATTGCCATTGACATATTAGGTGGCCATATTCTGGTGAGATTATTTCGCAAATCTTTCTCGTACGGATCGAAACCCAACTGATAAGACAATTCGTGACTGAAACGTAAACTGGATATGCCGGCTGTCATTTTTTTATCACGACTCTGTGCGACTTGTTATTGTACTCCAAGTATATGTACTGCTGCATGTTCCATATAGCGTTAATAATTTTCAATAAATCACTTATATTCTTGTAATTCCCGGTTCAGATTTATCGTAAAATGTTCAGTGCTAATTGCAATAGGAGTTTGCAATATAGTAATTTTAAATTCGATCCAAACACAAGCGCCAGCATCAACAGTCAGAAACGAACATGGATAATGCGCCTCCACTAAAGCCGTCTCCCACTCGCCACCACCGCCTTCTAATCGGATTTGTCTCGACAGGTGTGTAGTATAATTGGACACTGTGTTTTTTGGAAAATAGTCCTTTGGACTGTTGCTGGGCAGTGTCAAATAGAATTGATTAGACATTTTGTAAATCTTGCACCCGTACCCAAGAATTGAATTTTTCTCCGTAACCTTTCCACTTGACGATGTAACGCGTACTGGGATCTCGTCCCTTTTGTCTAGTATTTTATCGATCTTAAACAGATGGTTGGTGCTTAATGTTACTTTTCGCAATTCGTTCTTTTAACACTTTGTTCTTGAGATCGTGCAGCGTGTACATTGGCAGTGGGAGCGAATAGTGCACTTTACGCACAACAAACACTTCGTTGCTCCATTTCGTCTCGTAACTTTTGGCGAATGTACCTTTCTCCTTAGTTATGAGTACCGTGACGTCCGGTTTCATCTTGGCTTTCCGACGAGGCGGTAATTTACCGTATATATGGTGCCATACTCTGAACACCAGCTCTTTATTCGCTTTAACCACATTGATCGGACGTACGCGTTTGCCGAGACTCTTATGCGTGCTGTGGTTGTAAGCATACACCAGTTTGTCCAACACGTCGATGTAACGGTAAGTGTTCTTATACGTCAAGTAACACCACCTGTGCGATTTCAACGTTCGATTTACACGTTTCACTATCGCGGCTTTTACGTCGGGATTCTGCAAAGTCACGTACGTGATGCCGCGCTTTAAACAGATCGTTAGTCTTTCTGCCGGTGAACTCAGTCCTTTTGTCCGTTTGCAAGCACCGCCGTGTGTCTCCTTCTCCTCCTCCACCGATGCTAGCAAATATCCGCTCGAAAGCTTCGGCCACTTCCGGCCCGCTTTTTCTCTTCAACGGCTTTACAAACAACCGTTTACTGAACACATCAATCACCGTCAACAGATAATTGACACCGTCGTTATGTTGACTGAGACCGCGCTTATCGTTCAAGTCCGCTTGGCACAGTTCGTTCGATCCAAATACCACGTACGGGTTGCGTGAGAAACTCTTGCAAGCCGGTCTGTGCAGCGTATAAGTGTCTTGAATCCTTAACCACTCCAAAACCTCTGCATTCATCGTTGCCACTTTACGTTCTTCAGTTCTTACAGTTTTCGGTGGTGAGTAAGGGCTGGCCATCATACCAGTCGCAGAGGACGAAGCGATTATCGGATGTGCATGCTGCGATGGCTTGCTGCGACTCATAAACGCCAGTAGGTCGAGATATTTTATATAAGTAACGGGTATGTTGGCGTCTTTTAAAACTTGCATGACCTCACGCCAACCTGGTGGTGGATTCGTCTCTCTTCGCACGCGCACGATTCCATGCATAATGTCTACTATGTTGGCACCGGGTATCTTCTGATTACGCACATACACGTTACAATCACTGTCCCAGTGGATCAGGTCACCGTGGCACGCTATCATTTTTAAGAGTTTGTGAGCATTGCTTCTGTATCCTCGCGAGAACGAGTCGGCAACATCTTCCAATAGTTCGATATCGATTGTTTGCGCGCTGACATCCGTCTCCGCTATTGGCAGACTGATCGGTTTGCGATTGTTTGCAGTGATGTGTATGAACCGCTGTAACACCTGTTGGCACAGTCTCCATTTCTCACTATCGTCCATCCGCTTTTCGTTCTTTATCTGTTGCATTTCCACATTGAGGCTGTTGCCGGAGAATCGTATGGACGCATCAGTGTCTTTGTCTTTCTTGTTACCACCTCTGGCTCGTAACCACTCGATCAACCCTTGTGGCACGACCACCATTTTCTTAGCATTCTCCATTTTAGCTCTCTCTCTGTCTATCGTTACAGTACGGACTGTAAAACGTGCTCAACAGTAACGGCAATAGTATTCCACCGCCTCTCTCTACTAAGTATTTGCGTTTCTTAGTCCAACCCTCATCGCGTTTCACCAATCATCTCAGAACCTCCTTGTGTTTCCGCAAGTTTAGTTTTCTCTTGTCGGACAGTCGCACGATGCCGCGCAAAACGTTATAAGTGCACTTACACACTGATGGAATGCGTCTGTTCTACCAACCTTTGAACAGAGCTTTACGTTCCTTAGGGGTGGCGTGTATCAGAGCTGTAATCAGAGCTGTGTCCTTCCGCAAGCACGTTATGGCCACTACCGATGAGTATGCTGTCGAGACATTGCCTAAAAAAACAGTTTTTGTACGCTTCGGCATATAAACGTAATTCTTACGATCGTTTGGAAATATGCACTTACACGAACGCGCATCTTCTCGGACATTGACTGTTTCAAGTCTATCAGCAGGTAGCTGTGCAGATCACGCGTGGCGTCTACGTAAGCTTCTTCTATGAATTTCGAAACGTCGGGATAGATTTGTTTGGCCAGACATTTGATCTGCACTCTGTCTCTGGGGTTCTTGAAACACACGATGTAGTGAGCGTTCAACGAAATGTCTCGTTGTCCTCACCGCTGGTGAAACAAGTTTTGTGTGATGAAAAACACACTCATTCCTGTGGTGTGACCCTTTTGTGAACAGATCTATCACAATGCTGTCTATTTCACGCATCATGTCATCGACTACAACTAAGTTCGGTGCGCTTCCATCAGAGTCCTCCATGTTAGGCAGACCTGTTCTGTATTGAATAACACCTCCCTGCTGAGTGTTGGGATGCTGTTGATACCAGTAAATATTTTCAAACACTTTATCGCACATGACGTTTATGTCGTCTATAAACTGTACGACAAAGTGTGATTTGCCTGAGCCTGAAGGACCCGCCACTATGGAGGAGAACGGGTGTTTCCACCTCAAGTTCATCTTGACTACTGACCTCCACCGTCACCCAAAACACTATAAGCTAATTTGTACTAGGTAGGGCAGGGTAAAAATGATACAACAACGATTTTTGTACTGATTGTGGCTATACGTATTTAACTTACAAAACCTATCAAATTTACAATATTTACAATTTTGTCTCCTTTTTCTTGCTTTAAAAATCAGTTTTATTTCTTCACACGAATTCCGAAGGCGTTAATCCGCTATCCTGGTGTACGACGGAGAGTTAGATTTGCAAGTGTTCAATGGCGTTCTCAGATCCATCGTCGCCTCCACTCCGTTGTCTGATGATGATGATGGCGTCGTCGTCTGTGGTGATGCTGGTGAGAATGCATCGTTGTTGTGTTGTCGCTTGTCCTTCACCACTACTACTGCTGCTGCTGCTGTGGAGGTGTTCAACATCTTGATCGGTTGCTGTGGATGTGTTGACGGCTTACACGTCTGCTTATAACTGTATTTTATATGTGTTAGTAAACAAAAACATTAATACCTTTTAATATAGGTAATTTAGGCCCAGAGTAAAAGAGACAACGAACTAAAAACTTTAGCCTACTCAAATGCCCTTATAACATGCTATCAGAGAAAAAGGACTTGTACATATTAGACACATATTTTAGGTATAATTAGATTTAGATAAGTTTCATCCCTGTAATCTAAGTATTGTAAAAACATTTAACCTATGGTACTTACTGTAAAATAATAATCCAAGCCTGACAAATCGACCTAACCCCACAAAAAGCAAGTTTGCAAAAGTGATAGATTTCATCAAATTGGCCCCGACACAGATATATTTGCGTGTCAGAACAATATAATTTTGTACATAAACTTTGTATTAACCACTCATATTGTATATATAGTCTATAAACTTATTAATTTGAATGTAAAACTCTGAATTGTAAACATTAAGAAAATACGCAAGACTTCCCCAAACGAAGACCGCCATGATTGTTAGTTCGTTGTGGATCCACCAGAGTTGTCTGCAGACCATTTGGAGAGACGTGACCGTCTGGTACTGAACTCTTGCGGCGAACGATGGAACTGCGTTAAGAATGTCATACATTTGCAATTGTAAATTATTCAGATATTTGTTTTCTACGTTTTTTAATTAAGTGTAAGGTTTTGAGTAAAAACTAATGATGTTATAAATTCCTAAAAAATAATCTGAAACTTTTAGAAATGTGTAAATAACAGGAATATATGGTTTAATTTAAGTAATACGTAATTTAATACAGATATTATTTGTTGTTTACCTCAATCAGCTGTGTGTAGGATGTTAGAATAAGATGCAATTATGAGTGATTTAAACTAAATTTGACTTATTTTATTAACTTTAACTATTGGAAATATTATTTTATTGTGTTTTCGATATAAATTTACCTTTTCTAAATTAAATTAAATAGAGAAATATTATTTTAAATTCAGTGAAGTGTTGGCCAATAAAAACTAACTATTACCGCTGACAGCCAATTAAAAAATTACAGTGTTCCAATATTGTTGGGAAGGACTCTCATTGGCTCAAGCATTTCTTCTCCAAATCTGGAACGAGGTGACGCTGTTGTTGTCTCGGTAGAGGCGAGGTAATACGGTTGAGCAAAATCCACGTTGCTCATTCCCAGGAGGGAATAATTGGATAAATACCAAGATTTTACTATTTGTGCGCGATAAATAAGTATTTTTATCAATTCCCCCAGCTCTAAAGCCCAGCAGATTCCCATAAATACATTTTTTAATCGTATTTAGGCACATTTGAGGACTGCATGGTGAGATAATTCCTTTTCTCACGTTAATCCCCTTTCAGCACCTACATATTTGAAGACTGATATTATATTGCTATTCAGGGACATTTAGTATCAATCATATTCCAAATTAACTGCAAGATTAAGACACTTTAAAAGTAAAGTGAAGAAGATTGATAGTATTTTATTTGTTTTTTGAAGATTTTGAACTTTCTTTCAAATTTAATTCTCTATTTAATTATCTGTTATTTTAATTTACGAATATAAGAAAATTGATTATTATCGATCGAGCCAGATGCTTATGAACCGTACGGATTTTAAACCCTGAGATAAAAAGAGAACTCACTTGCTAAATATTGTACTTTTTGATGACTTTTTTATCTAGATGTAAATTAATACTAATTGAACAAAACCAAGGTTATTCGTTATTTGTAAAACAGTTAGTTATTTATTTATTAAATATCTATTAGTCATATTTATATTATATGCTCGGCACGAAGGTCTCGCAAAGAATGAGGCTCAACCGATCCGGAACCCGCCTTATAAACCGGAGCGGCGTCGACATTTTACACGCATTTACAACTGTTCGTTGTGGGTGGTCCGAAAGGTTTTGCCGTGTAGGTCCATTGTTCTGATTCCTGGAATTTGACGCAGGTGTTCTATTGTTGTAATCCTAGAATCCAACGCAGGTGTTCTTTTGTTCCATTTCGAAGGGTCTCGCGACTTGTCGGTGTATTGTTTCATTTCCCAGAATTCTGTGCACTTGTTCTGATTTTACAAGTCTCAACGTGTCTGTTTGTTTCCGATCATGGAATTGCCTCTAATGAGATCTCGGGTTGGGTCGAGTTTTGCGTGGGGCTGTAGGTCATTTTCTTCTGTTTTGCGGATGTTGCACAATCCTTGAGGCTCGGTGTTACCGTTTGAGTCAAACCGTTGGTTTTTGGAACACCAGTAACATTGTCGATCCACACGTTTTCCAGTTTATCGATCAAGTCCATAACACTGGCGTACGCGTTACTGTTATTGTCTAAAATTAACTCTCACATATACACCATTTCCGAACCGTTATAAAGTTGCATTTTTAGTAAAGACCTACCGGTATTTGTGGGATTCTGAACCGCAAATACGTTTCCATTATCCACCCACGATACTATTGGACAATCCGTAGCAGGTTTCGGTGCCCACCCCGGTTTCTTGGTTTCCAATTTGATAGATTCAGGTCTATTTCTCTTCTTGCTTGAGGTGACTGTTGTTGGCTTGGTCGTTTGTGTAGGTGGTGAAGGGGCAACTGCGTTATCGCTCATTGGCTCGATCTCGTCAATAAACGATTTGATATACTCGTCCGTTGAGCCGTAAGCGTCCATGATCACGTCCGCACCATGTGGTCGATCTCACAATACTGACGGTACTCACGTCAAACTTCGCTTGAAGTAAACTTCGAACATGTCTCGTGGCACGTCTTGTCGCAACAGACTATGTGTTTCATTTTCTCTTCCACCATCAGTACCAACGGCCTGCGAAATCAAATTTCATCAATCGCAATTTGAGTCCACGTTAATTTGTACATCCTCGCTCTACTCATAAGTGTAATGAGTATTTAGCTCCTCATTAAATTTAAAAGTTGTTGTTTTCTTCATAATTATATTGTTTCATATGATATTCACTCTCAAACAAATCTCTCGCTCTATCTAACACTAACTTGATAGCGAGTCTTTCTCGGATGTTAATGTGTTAAAAACTTTTATTGTTAATTGATATTGTGATTACTTTTCTTGCGTCATCCACACTGTTCGTACTTGGAGTACGTAGCGAATGTTACTGGCAGACTATCGTCGAAGGTTCTGGAACGAGTCGAAATGTAGACTTATGCATTATCCAAGATATGCTCAACTATATTAACGAGATTGTGAGAGGTTAGGATGTTGTTTCATATGGAGTCAATGTGCGTGTCACAACTCTTCATTACTTCTTTAGCTTTATTCGCAATATTTATACCGTTGGGGACATTTTCCCTAAAGTAGCACATTTAAAATCCTTCTTCCTGTGCTTGATTTAAGTCTTCTTTGAAATTTACTTTTTGAGTTCGAATGAATTTGTATTCGCAATACCGTACATCTCTATAAGGGTTTCCTTAATCACTGCACAAAAGACATGTTTCAGATTTGAATCTTCAGGCAACATTGCCACTTTAGGTGTCTGTTCAGTCAAAATTTGATTAATGGATTGCTTTTCCTTTTCCAATTCCATATTCTCTTTCTTTAACTGTGTGTGGTTGGTTACAAGCTGCTGATTGACTTTTATAATTTGAAGATTGGATTGCAAGGAATGATTTAGAGTTTGCAACAACTGATGGTTCTCAGTTCTGAGTTTATACTGGCCATACTTTCTAATGGTAGGCAAGACTTCACTTGTAATTCATCTTTTGAATGATCTAGCTACTGGTTTCAAGGAGCGTAAAATAAGAGAGTAAAATCCTGATTAATTGATGAAGGTAGACTGATATTGGAAGTTAAAGGCTTGCTGATTATGCTCTAAGCATTACACTTATATTCCTCATCAGCATTAACCCGCACTGCCTTTTTTGTATCTTGATAACCTAGTATTTGAGCCACTTCTTTGCCCTTGAACCAAGCATTATCACTCTTGTCAAACAGTACATCAATGCGTTGATCATTAAATAAATAGGAAGTTAATTGAGACATTTTATACGTTATGTCAAGTAACGCTGGGACCTCTGACAGAACAGCACACGCGGAAGCACAGCAAGACTAACGCATAACCACACACTGTGAAGTATAGACCAAGAATGAGTTAGCAATGTTTGGTGGCACAAAGGAGTAAATAACGCCCAAAATTATTATGTGATTGATAATTCAAAGATGGGTCCAGACCGGACCTGCCTTCTTCCGGAATTGTCTTTTTTCCATACTTAAAGAATTCACTTATAAAAATACGCGTTTTCTTTTTATTTTATTCATAATTATATTGTTTCATATGATATTCGCTCTAGAACACGTCTCTCGCTCTATCCAACACTAGCTTGCCTGCTAGCCTTTCTTGGATTTCGAGGTGTTTAAAACGTATCTTGTTCATTGATGTAGTGATTACGATTACGATTCTTGAGTCATCCGCACTGTTCATTTTGGCGTACGTGGTGGTTGTTACTGACAGACTGTCACCGAAGGTATTTTCTCGGAATTCTACCACTGTTCCGATTCCTGGAATTTGACGCAGGTGTTCTATTGTTGTAATTCATAGAATCCAACACAGGTGTTCTTTCGTTATATTTTGACAGGTCTCAACTTGTCGGTGTATCGTTCCTTTTCTCAGAATTATTTGCAGCTGATGGAATTCGGAAAGGGTCCTTTGTTAATGTCCACCTGCTGGGCCAAAACTGTCCTCCTATGATGAAATTCGGAGAAGGGTCCTTTAATGGTGATTGCCTCCGGGTAATAAACCCAAGGTCGTTATCATCAATCACTGTTATGGCCAAGATGACCACTAGGGGGGGGTGCAATACACAATAGAGCGAAACAAAATTTCTTTGTCGGTGGCGGGGGGGCTCCACCTCCACCACCTTATGGCTCCTTGGGCTCCAGAACTCTCTATATGCCCCTACTCTTAGTTCTTATTAATTTAAAATTGACTATGGTTCATGTGCCGTTCCTGGGAAAGTTTAAAAAGTTTTAGAGATCCCAATTTAAATTAACTTGTGTTAAGTAATTCATCACCGATATAAATAACATTTCATTTATCCAGATAATGGACATTTTATAAAAATATAGTACACACGTACGAAATATTTAAAAAAGTTGGGTCTAATTTTGGTAATATTGGTACCTCTTATGATACTGAACCCAAACAAAGTGAGAGGCGACCAGTCGGGGTGGGAGGGTGGCCTTGCATTGATATGCACGACCATTCTCTATTAATTTATCCTCCTAATAACATAGCTTACAGATTTACGTTGAACTTGAAAAAAAAAACCATAACCTTTCTCTTTAAAATAACGTAGCTATGCAAAAATATAAATAGGAAAATAAATATTTAATCCTCTATATCTAAAATACGCTAAGATAAATTTATAAACAAAACTCCTCCGTTATTTCTTAACAGATTTTGTCGAAAGAGGTATTAGACAAAAGGCCTCGATCCGTAGTTTTGGGTATATGTTTGCAATGTTCGATAATGTCTATCCTGAAGGGCAGAGGCTGTTTTTTGTTTATAAGAATAACACGGAAATATATCTTTACTAGAAGAATGTACCCGTTCTTCGCACGGGTTAGAAAGGTAAGTTAGCTTCAAACAGCTGTTCTTGCTTCTGCTCTTTAAGCTGTCAAATGTAAATGTCCTCAGCTGTCCGCATTACAGTTTCTGAATGTTTACATTCTTCTGAAATGTAAACATTGAAACTTAGGACGTTCACAGGGCGTAGCCCAATTTTAAGGAATTGAATAGGCCTATATTTTGCATGGGTTCAAGATCTACCTTTGTGTAAGTTTCAGCCCAGTCGCTTTAGTAGTTTTTGCGTTTACCCGGAACATCAGACAGGCAGACATACAGAAACCACCTCTTCTTTATAATATTAATAGATATTAATTGGTAAACACAAAAATGTCCCTCATTTTTTCTTAGCTTGTGTGCATTGTAGGAGAAATTCACGCATACCGTTAGAAAGGTATTGCCCTGTAGATGAGCAGAAACCCATTATAATTTACATCGGCCCTCAAGGGTTACGCCCCACAGGCTTTCAAAGTTTCAATGTCAATCTTATGGAAGAACAGTAATTGATTGAATTGTATATTTGACAGCTGTTGATATAACAAATGCCAGCAAAACAGCATGAACAAATGTTTCACACATAATCTATATATTAAATGAAATTTTGGTGGAACCGATTTCTCGGTTATGCGGGCTATGCAACTTGGCACACTTATTTAGTACTATTAGGGGTTGTGACGAATGCAAATAACTTTGTGTTTGAGTGTATAGGGTTATGCTTTTTTGGCTTTCAAAGTTTACATGTTATCATTATGGGAACTTGCTGATTATCGTTATACTTTTCATTTAATAAACAGCTGCGTTATTCAAATAAATATGAAGCACAACAGCAAGAATAGATGATTCACAAATAAAAAATATTACAGAGAGTAGATATAAACCCAGAAAGAGAGGCCGTAATCGGCACTTTTTCCCATTTTATTCTTATGGGGTTCAGTTTTTGGACCAACACCCGAACCCGGTCTATACAAATTTCCTTGTTGGCCTATACTAATGTCCAACCCTTGCCTATATTAAATACATTTTCCCCATCCCCATACGTCCTCTATATTTTTTAAAATTAATTTTCAAAATCATGATAAAAAACTAACTTTGATGTTTATGGTCCGATTTGTCTGCAATTTAGATATGTTATTGTCCTAAGCCAATGGATTAATAATTACACCTACATTTCCCAAATTAACTATTACGGTCAAATTAAAAAAATATTTTTGAAAAATACTATAGTGCCAAATGCCAACTTCTTTATTTACTGTCCGATTTGTTTAACATTTGTATATGTTATTGTACTAGGCATGTCTTTTAATAAATTCCACTTACATTCCCCAAATTCAATATTACGGTCAAATTAATAAAATACCCCCCGTCGTAGCAAACCTGCGTACTCATCGAATTTCCAATGCATTTATATGTTTCTCACTACTACATAAAGCTACTTACCAAGTTTGACAAAAATACATTCATAAATAAGTGATTTATAACATTTTATTTATTCCCCATAAGAATAACATGAGGACTGAGTACGCAGGTTTGCTGCAACGAGGAAGTTAAGTAATAAGTTTTTATGCAATTATCAATATAACTGAACCAGGTGAAGCTACTTACCAAGTTTTATTAATTTATGTTCATAATTAAGGGAGATAGAAAACTTTACTTATTCTCCCTAAGAATAACATTAGGGCAGAGTATGCAGGTCAGCTGCTACGGGGACAACCAACAAAACATTTATTTTTTGTACAAATATAAATATACCAGTACAACGTGAAGCCACATCCCAAGTTTCATCAATATACATTCATAAATAATCGAGATATCAAATTTTATTTATTCTCCATAAGGATAACATTGGACAACAAACTGTGTTTAGCACTTTGAATATCTCTGCAACGGTTGGACGTAGAATCACAATTTAAACACCAAAATGATTGTTTTGTGAAGCTGAAGTGATTGGGAAAAGCAAATGTGAAGTTTAAAGTAAAATTAACTGAAGAAAAGCCAAAAACCTTTTTCCCATAAGATTAACATGAGAGATTTTATGAGCATGTTTTTTTGATTTTTTCCACAACCACTTAACCTAGGTTGATAATTCAAAATACCATATTATTTGTTTTTTTTAAGCTCTATAACATGATCAAAACAAAAATTAGGTGTTTTAAAAATTTTAGTGTGAAAATGCAAAAAACTGATTTTTGGAAAATTTAAAACCCCCATAAACCCCCCTTCCCATAGTCCGATTTTTCTGGTTTTCGAACTTAAACACAAATGTCAGTTTACACATTTGAGCCAAATTTCGTCGAAATCGGACGTTTTTTACTCAAGTTATCGCATTCACGGACACACACACACACACACACACACACACACACACACACACACACACACACACACACACACACACACACACACACACACACACACACACACACACACACACACACACACACACACACACACACACACACACACACACATATATATATATACATATATATAAATTTGAACGAATAGTGTTTTTGACATCTGGGGACCTCAAAACAAAAAGTTATCATGGTCTCAGGCTTAACTCTTACCATGAGACCTACGGTAATAGCTTCTTCCCTATAGGGGAAATTCGCTAAAAAATATTTTTCGGAAAAATACTGCCAATTGCCAGCTTCTTTATTTACCGTCCGATTTGTTTAAATTTGGACATGTTATTGTTGTAGGCTAGTGTATATGGACACTTCATCCACATTTGACAAATTCAGTATTGTGGTTAAATTTTAAACAAATTTGGAAAAATACTGCCAGTTACCAACTTATTTATTTAAGGTCTGATTAGTTTAAAATTTATATGTTATTATTCTAGGCTAGTGCATATATATACAACATCCACATTTGACAAATTCACTATAATGGTCAAATTAAAAAAAATTTTGAAAAATATACTAGTCCAACAATTTCAAACTTCTTTATTTATTGTCTGATTTGATTTATTTTCGGATATGTTATAGCTCTTATATAGGTAACAAGAGCGCACTACCATACGTTCCGCCTCCTCCCTATAATACAGTAAGTATTTTGCCTTTTTGTTAGTTTATTTTTCTGTAATCCCAAAACTGACTTTGCTGTTTATTGTCCGATTTGCCTACACTTTGGATATTGTCCTAAGCTAATGCATTTATTGTCCGATTTGATTTTGGATATGCCATAGCCCCCAAGTATTATATCTCAAATTACAATATTATTTCCATTAAACCTATAAAACAGTTGATATGTTGTTTGTTTTGCCACGGTATTTGTGGTCCGATTTGTTTGCAACATATTACTGGCTTAGTACATAAGTAAATACAATCTATAATTATGAAATTTAATTTAAACTATTTTATTTCCCTTTTAGTGCAGTTTTGTCGTAACCAAACTTTGGATATGTCTGCAATATGTTACTGTCCTAGGCTATTGCATAAGTAAAAACCCCTTTTCCAAATTCAGTATTACGGTTGGATTAAAAAAAATAAAAGCAAGCTTATTTACCATCGAGCTGTTATATTTGCCACATTTCCAATATTGTTTGGACCCTCTCAACTACCTCTCATTGTAATATAATAATTAATATATATCCACAAAATGTTTATAGTCAGAACTGCCTAAATTTTGGATATGTTTTAAGCCAATGTGATAGCAAAAAGTTTGTAAAACCCAAAACATCTACACACAAAACACCAACCTTTCTTTGTGCTTGTTTGGAGTAGTCTTTATTTTATCCAACTTTATTTTAATTTTGTGGTTAAAATCAAACTTCCCACATTCTAGCTCCCTTTCCAGCCAGTGGTTGGAGACATAAAGGTTACGAATATTTTCAAACTGTACAATATACCCTTTTCTACCCCATGTTGGTCTTGTTTAATAGCGCTTATTAATAATTCCGCACCATCTTCCAAATCCTCCAGTCTACTAAATTCTTTAAATTTAATATTACCATTAATATTTTGCATTTCTATGTCTACTTGTCCAACAACATCATCCCACACATTGTTATGGAAACTTAGGTTCTCTAATTTTGGAAAGGAATTACCATAAAATGTTGCGGTTCCGTTGGTGTTAAAGCTTGCAAGTGGTTCGTTGGTAGGTAGGTAAATAATGTCCAAATCACCAGTGTATGGTAATACGCTATAACCTTCCCTATTCTTATTTATCTCTATAAACACAGTTTTACAGACACCTTTAACATAGTATACACCCCTCTGTTCATCCTTTCCTGCCAACACTCCCACAAATAGTACAAAACCCGATACCATACAAGGACTAAGAATAGACAGAAATATTATAGAATTTGGACAGTTTAGGTACGAATGTGGGATGGTACCGTTCGTTTATAATGTGTTAATTATATTGAGACTATAGACTTATTAACTATTAAACTCCACATTCTTATACATTTCCTGTGTAGTAGTGTAATTTATGCATGTTATTTAATACAGATACGCACATTCTACAAGACCTGAACCTGTTGTATAAGCAGTAGAATAGATGTCTCACCCATTGTCTGTTACATAATGTGTTCTGTAAAATAAAACATAAATGTAAATTGTGATGTAAAGTGTGAATTGTGTAAATGTTAATATCTGGATTCAGCCGGCCAGATATTACTATTTAAAGTCAGGAAATGTGTTGGAAGTGTAGTGTAAACCAAATAGTAAGACAAACACCACATAGTGCAGCATGTAAGCAATCTAAATCCATTACTATTTAGACAAACATATAAGGTCAGTATTGGTACAACATGTACAGGAAATGTATAAGAATGTAGGGTTTAATAGTACAACACCTGATACTATACAAGGACTAAGAATAGACAGAAATATTATAGAATTTGGACAATTTAGGTACGAATGTGGAATGGTACCGTTCGTTTATAATGTGTTAATTATATTGAGACTATAGGCTTATTTAATCGAATTTGGAATTATACCCTCGTATTAATAGGGGTATAACATATTCGCATATGGGACGAACTGTCTAGGTGTCCACTTACATGTTATACTTACCACTCGCCTATGACTTTGCTTATATACGATATCCATATATTTACTCTACAACTCCTATCGAGTATGTTGGAATCCTCTATATGCCTATAGTGTAATTGTATCTGTCCTGTTTACATGTTTCCGATACTTTTTCTATATAAAAGAAATGTACTCTGTTAGCCATTTATTGGGAAATAGAATTAAACCTACTAACGAAAGATTTGGTATATGGTTTTTATTATAAAATCTCCGTAATAATAACCTTCTTACATACATAGGTAATATAAAATATTGCGAGGGCGAACCAAAATTAAATAACTTAACATCTACATATACGTTTTGTGATAACATAATGTTAGTTAAGATAACCAATGTTACGGTTTGTGATGGGGACATTCGGAATAAATTTAAAGTTAAGAAGGAAATATATGTGGCTCGTTTAATAGCTACTTACGAGGAATATTTAGAAAGTTCTCTTTAGCTCGACATGGTGTTGTGGCCAAATTACCATTCTCCTTGGAGAGATCCTCTGGGGTCCAAAGCGAGGGTGTGTAACAAATAATAAAGAAAGATATTGACCAAATTAAACAATAGTGTGATGATCCTATAGCAATTCCCTATAAAATAGAGCTTGCAAATGTTAAAATTAAGGATTTGTTGGAAGACCTTCCAAAGATACTGCAAGATTTGGAAAAAGAAATGTACTATCTTATGGATTTCGATATAACACTAGATTTGGCTGGAATATTTAATAAAGAGGAAATGTGCCAATATCTTACAGAAAACTTTGGCTTTTGCTACCAAGGAGAGTACAAGAATGGATATAATTTTATTGTAGATAATTTCCATGTTATTAAAGACTGTTTAATATGGTTTAATGTAAATAGCAGGGTAAAAATATATAATAAATTTATATGCCAGATTACAAGCCCTGGAGTAGTTAAACGTATAGGAAACCATAAAATAAACTTTGTAAACTGTCCAGATGCGAGACTAAAAGAAACGTTCTCGTCTAAACTAGCTAGAGAGAATGGAACAACAAGGTTAGAGGCAACAATCTATAACTATTGTAGAGGTTTTGTTAAAGGGTTTGAACCTTTAAGAGATTGTTTAAGCCTAATAGAAGACAACAAAAGGTACTTCAAAAATGCTCCATTCTATGCTGTACCTCTGCATAAGATGTGGATGAAAGTTGCCAATCAATTACAAAACAGTTGTTGTTTAGTGTTTAACGATTTATTACAGTACGCATATTGGGGTAGTAGTAATAGAAGAAGATAACTGGAGTACAACTAAAACTGCCAAAAGATAGAACACAAAGGGGAAAGTTAATAAAGTATGCTCCATCTGCATTTAGCTTTAACTGTTTACCAACTAACTATGTGGAGGTAATAGAAGAATTTCCTGATGCCATAAGTGTAAAGCATAAGTTTTACATCAAATCTGGGGGCACATATTTTACAAAATCAAACACACATTTCTCCACTATACCTAAACACATCAATTTAGAAGAATTAGGCTTAGTGGAAAGTCATAACCTTACTCCCTACATTTTAAGAAGGCGGACCAATAAACTGTACCCATACACTATTAAAGAAATAGAGCCACTTTCCAAGCCTTTCTTAGAGAGGTGTTCCAAAAAGAGGAAATTGGAATTATAAGACATCGACAGTAATAAGCGTAAATTGGAATGTGGAAAATACTGTTGCAGGGGAATACAAAGCACAGTTGGCTAAAGAACAAGAAATAAGGGAAACAGAGGATAAATTAAAACATTACTTCCTGCAACGTTGGGAGGATATAGAGCATTATGGACATTATATAGTGTATGCGTTTGTAGTAAACAATAACAAGTTTGTGGGAGTGTTGGCAGAAAAGGATGGACAGAGGGGTGTGTACTATGTTAAAGGTGTCTGTAAAACTATGTTTATAGAGATAAATAAGAATAGGGAAGGTTATAGCGTATTGCCATACACTGGTGATTTGGACATTATTTACCTACCTACCAACGAACCACTTGCAAGCTTTAACACCAACGGAACCACAACATTTTATGGTAATTCCTTTCCAAAAATAGAAAACCTAAGTTTCCATAACAATGTGTGGGATGATGTTGGTCAAGAAGACATAGAGATGCAAGATATTAATGGTAATATTAAATTTAAAGAATTTAGTAGACTGGAAGTAGGGGGCAATAGCCGATTCAACCCCAGCACAGAAGTGAGGATGCGAGGAATCACCCCCCCCCCCGGATGACCTTGACCTTGACCCCCAAGGTCACCCCCGAGGGCATGCCCGAGGGCACCCCCCCCCCGTCACATGACCCATTAACCTAACTTAAACCTGGCACCTGACGTGAGGATGCGAGGAATCCCCCCCCCGTCACGTGACCCATTAACCTAACTTAAACCTGGCACCTGGCGTGAGGATGCGAGGAATCACCCCCCCCCCCGTCACATGACCCATTAACCTAACTTAAACCTAGCACCTGGCGTGAGGATGCGAGGAATCCCCCCCCCCCCGGTCGTCTGCAGCAGTTTTCGTGATGAGGAAAAAACTTTCGAAAATTAATAACTAGCCTATTTACTCACCGATTCCCACGGGACTTTTTCCAGAGTGTAGGCCTATCCCAGAGGAAGCGAATGACGAAAGAACCCCATAGATCCGCCATCAAACAAGGCCGCTATTAATTTATAACCGCGTTTTCCTTATGGGATCTCAGCTGTTTACCGACCGATTTTGACGAAACCTCACCACATGTCGGGCGATGGCCTAAGTAAACCATCCCTTAAAGAAAATTGAAAATCAACCGTTAAACGGGCCCGCTATTAATTTTTAAACGTGTTTTCCTTATGGGATCTCAGCTCTTTACCGACCGATTTTGATGAAATTTCACCACATGTCAGGCGGCAGCCTAAGTAAACCATCCCTTAATGAAAATTGAGAATCCACCGTTAAACAGGCCCACTATTAATTTTTAAACGCGTTTTCCTCATGGGATCTTGGCTGTTTTCCAGACACCTCGCGATGGTTCAAAACTAGCAAAGGCGCGGTGAGGATGTAAGCCCCCCCCCCGACATCACCTGCAGTGAGGATATACCTGCCCCGCGTCATAGCCTGGCGTGAGGATTCAACTGACTTGAACATGACCCCCCCCCCCCCGACATCACCTGCAGTGAGGATATACCTGCCCCGCGTCATAGCCTGGCGTGAGGATTCAACTGACTTGAACATGACCCCCCCCCCGACATCACCTGCAGTGAGGATATACCTGCCCCGCGTCATAGCCTGGCGTGAGGATTCAACTGACTTGAACATGACCCCCCCCCCCCCGACATCAACTGGTGTGAGGATATACCTGCCTCACAACATAGCCTGGCGTGAGGATTTACCTGATCCCCCCCCCGACATCAACTGGTGTGAGGATATACCTGCCTCGCAACATAGCCTGGCGAGGATATACCTGATCCCCCCCCCTCCGTCAGCGATAGACTACCTCTCACGTTTCTGGAAGCTTCTAGAAGGTTCGCTGAAGCGTGCAACCTGGGTATAAAACCGAGGCAGAGCCGCGCGCGCGACCTCAGTGTTGTTTGAGACGTCACCATGAACGGAAACGGAGTCAGTGCAGCTGAAGTGGACCAAACGATCCGCTCCTTCCTAGAGGAGCTGAACGCAATGAATGATGAGAACGCCAACGCACCGCCAGTACAGCAGGGATGTGTGTCAAAGAAGAAAAAGCTCGATGGGTGGACTGTAAAGAGGAAGGAAGTGCCTATCGATTCCCCGACACTGTGCTGGTCCGCTGGCGGATATCAGTACACTGTGAAGAACCCTACCAACAGCGGTAATGTACTGTTAAAGATGAACGTGTTCAAAGGAGGTCGCCCCACGTTCAGTTGTGGCTTGTACTTGGACGAGGAGCGAAACGATGAAATCTGCATATGCCTAGAGGACCTGCTATCCAGATTGCAAAACCTATGGCTGGCAAATAGCGAGACGGGAGAGTCAAGATACGACGGCATCACTAGAACCGCTACTCCTCTACCTACCTGGCGAAAGACCGATTGCGTCATCTCAGGGGAAACCAAGAGGAGCGTACACTCCAAGCGCGCTACCCAGTAAACGAGAGAGAGCGTGGAAACTTCCACTAAGCAGTTGATAACCGAGTCCCTTCAATATTAAAAAAAAAAAAAATAAAAAAAATAAAAAAAGCGAGAAAAGAATTTAGTTTTAAGAGCCGAGGTGGCGGTGCATGGCAGTCAGTAGACGCCATGGACTTGAGGTGGAAACACCCGTTCACCGCCATCGTGGCCGGGCCTTCGGGCAGCGGCAAGTCGCACTTCGTGGCTCGCTTCATAGAGCACGCCGACCGCATGTGCGATACGCGGTTCGCCCGTATCACTTGGCACTATGGCAGTGGTGGCGGCGGTGGCAAGAGCCGTGCGGACTCTGCCGTGCGCTACGTAGCCGGCCTGCCAGACCTGGACGACTACGACGGTAGCGAGCCCGCCCTGGTCATCGTCGATGACATGATGCGCGAGGCCGGCCCCGGCGTGGCGGACCTGTTCACCAAGGGCTCGCACCACCGCAACATGAGCGTGTTCTTCATCACGCAAAACCTGTTTCACCAGGGCAGGGGCCAGCGCGACATATCGCTGAACGCCCACTACATAGTGTGCTTCAAGAATCCCAGGGATCGCGCTCAGATCAAACACCTGGCCCGTCAAGTATACCCGGAGAACCCCAAATTCGTGGAGGAGGCTTATGCGGACGCCACGCGTGATCCGCACGCCTACCTGCTCATAGACTTGAAACAGTCCACGCCTGAAGAGATGCGCGTACGTTCAGCCATTTTCCCAGACGACCCGGTGAACTACGTGTACCTGCCCAAGAAGAAGTGATAAATAGGCCGAGCGCGTGCCAGCGTCAGTCATCATGTCACACCGCGTGAAGAAGGACGCGGCGCTGCTGAGGGCCCTAATACACGCTACGCCCAAAGAACGCAAGGCCCTGTTAAAAGCGTGCGACAAGAGTCGCATCAAGTCATTGTGCGAGTGCGCGTATAACGTGCTACGCGGAAACGTACCGCTTTCCCCCTGTCTCAAACGCAAATTGAGCAAACACAAACAGGCGCTCAGACGGCTAGTGAAACGCGGCGAGGGTTGGACCAAGAAGCGACACTACCTCGTCCAACGCGGCGGAGGGATCCTCCTACCTCTGCTGTTGAACGCTGTTCTGCCCGTTCTAGCGCAGAAGCTAATCGGACATGGAGTACGCTAGGAAAATGGTGGTTGTACCGCAGGAGCTCATCGAGAGATTGCGAGAAGGACCGGGACCAGGGCCCGAGCCAAGAGGAGGAGCAGGTAGCGCCAATAAGCCAGCCAGCCTAGACGCTGAGATGCATCGCATATTGAGCGACAAGCGGCTGGACGATACGGAGAAATGGAAACAATATCAGCAGGTGTTACAGCGGTTCCTGCACTTTTCCGCGGCTAAACGTCAACCCATAGGTCTGTCAATCATCGAGGGCGAGGAGAGGGAGGAGGAAGCGGCGGGAGGTCCGAGTCAGATGAAGCGCGAGTCTAGCGCCTCGGCGGAGGAGGACATTGTGGAATCGTTCTCAAAAATCTACAGGTCGGTGGCGCGCAACTTGTTGCGATTCATGACCCGTCAAGGCAGCCCCATCTCCTGGGACGCCAGTGGGGCGGTGTACGTGAACAAGGTGAAGATCCCCGATTCCAATATAGTGGACATCGCGCACAGCATAGTGAGAGCGCGAAGGGCGGACCGATTGCCTACCGGCTGGCATCAAGTGATGGCCGCCTTGAAGGACATGAACGTGCCCAAAGAATACGTGAGCAATCCCACGGCGTTGCGTTACCTAGGCGTGGGGCTGGACTCGGCATCAAGCCCCTGGGGAGACACGACAGCCTCGTCAACACCCCTGTCACCGAGGTTGACACCGATGCTAGACCGCCTGAGGCCGCGACCCCCAGCGGCCCGAAGAAGGATAATAACCGAGGAACCTGACCGGGAATCGTCATTGGACAACTGGGAGCCGTTCACACCGTAATGGAGAAGCTGTACTACGACCCGAGCCAGCCCGGTTCCCTCGGTGGGGTGATCGCCCTGGCCAGAGCCGCGCGCCTCCCGAAACGCAGAGCGGTGGAATGGCTGCGCGCCCAGGACACCTACACGCTGCACAAGCCAGCGCGCAAGCGGTTTCCTCGCAACCGCTACGCCGTGTTCGGGCCCCGGGAGCTGTGGCAGGCGGACCTGAACGACATGCGCGGCCTAAGCCGGTACAACGACGGAGTCAACTACCTGCTGACTGTGATAGACGTATTCAGTAAGCGGCTGTTCGCGGTACCACTGAAGAGGAAAAGCGGGCCTGAGGTGGCTGCAGCGTTCGAGAGGATATTCTCCGAGGCGACTCCTCGCTGCCTACAGACCGACAAGGGGACGGAGTTCACCGGGGCTGCGACCAAGCGAGTGTTCAAGAGTCACGGTGTCAACTACTTCACCACGCAGAACCCCGACGTGAAGGCGGCGGTGGTGGAGCGAGTCAACCGCACGCTCAAGACCCGCATGTGGCGCTACCTGACCTACAAAAACACGTATCGCTACATCGACGTGTTGGACAGGCTTGTGGACGCCTACAACCACAGCCCGCATAAGAGCCTGGGTGGCCTACGACCCGTGGACGCGGACAGCGGCGATGGTCAAACGGTGTACAAGGTGTGGCGTCACATGTATGGAAAGGCGATCCGGCGACACAAGCCCAGGTTCGAGCCGGGCGACACGGTGCGCATAGCCAAGGAGAAGGGCACGTTCGCCAAAGGTTATGAGACCAACTGGAGTAAGGAGCTGTTTGTGGTGGACCACGTATACGGGTCGCATCCTCTGCCATTGTACGTGCTGCGCGACCTGAACGGGACGCCGCTGGAAGGGCGCTTCTACGAGCATGAGATGCAAAAGGTAACGATGGCCCCGGACCGCCTGTACCAAATAGATAAAATACTGGACACTAAAGGGCGAGGCTCCAGTAAGCGCTACCTAGTCAAGTGGGCCGGTTACGGAGAGGACTTCAACTCGTGGGTACCTGCATCTGAAGTGCAACAGCTGCGATGACGAGGCACAACCAGTTTTACCTGACGTTGCCCAGTAACAGTTCAATGAAGTACTATCCCAACAACATGGTGACAAACTACACGACCCATCTACCCTCGACCGTTGATCTGTCAGACGGCGAGTGGGAGGTCGCTCTGGCGGAGGCGCACTACCCCTTCTCTTTTCTGACCGTCGGTGAGGGAACCTACATCAAACTAGTGCTGGGAATGAGGGACTCGAAAGGCGGGTTGGCCGTGGTGGACAAGTTGTTAATCAAAGTGGAGCCGGGCAATTACAGTAGTACCGAGGAACTCGTGCACGCAATCAACAACCACCCTCAAATGAAGAGTAACCTGTGCACCTTCTCGTATGACGAGAGGTCCTCCAGGGTGGAATTGATGTCGACGTCTTCAGCCGTTCAGAGCCTCAAACTGAGCCCCAGTTTGGCGCTACAGTTTGGCTACGAGGTGGATACGGATATCGTCAAGCGTCACAGGTCCGTGAGGCCGACTAACCTCTTCGCCGGTCTACCATCACACATGTACGTGTATTGCGACCTGGTGGAACCCCAACTGGTGGGCGACGCTGTGGCGCCACTACTGAAGATCCTCAACATCGACATCAGGAATTACACGTACGGTGCCAACACGACAGTGTATATAATAGACCCGCACTACGTGCCGGTGATTAAAACCTCATTCGAGAGCGTGGAAATCGATTTAAGGGACAACCAAGGGCGACACTTGCCATTCCACTTCGGGACCACGTGCATGAAGCTTCATTTCAGGAAAGAGAGGCAGCGGCAATGAATCCGAGCGATCCCTATCTGGCGTATTACCGCCACCAGCAGGCGGGCCATGGCGTATCCTCCGTATTCAGAGGAGCCGCTTTCCAACGCGGACACGGCATTGGCAGTTTCCTAGGCGGGCTGATGCGTACAGTGGTCCCGTTGATCAGATCCGGCGCATCGGCGCTGGGCAAGGAGGCACTGAGGTCCGGTGTGGGCTTCTTGGGCGACGTGGCGGCGGGCACAGCCAACCCCCGAGTCGCAGCCAACGCCCGACTCAGACAGTTTACCGGGTCGCTGAAACGCAGGGCTGATGAAAAACTGGATCGCGTGCTGAGCGGTGGTGGTGCCTATAAGAGGAGGCGTGTACAGCAGGTTACTCCTCAGTCTCTAGCGAAACTCCTCGGAGCGAGGAAGAAGAGCGCTGCGCCCAAGAGGAAGCCCGCAAAACGTGTCGCTAAGAAGAGGAGAAGCAAGAAGAGCAAGAGTACCGTGAAGGACATTTTTGGATAATGGCGTTTCTACATCAGAAGTCGTGCGAGTGTGTCAAGACCGAGTTGGACCTGTTCTCGCTACCGCCCACGCAGACCAGTATAGAGAGTGGTAAATGGGTGCAGTACAAGCCCATCTCCTCCCTGACAGACGACTCACCCGTTGAGTTCATAGTTCCGGGTCATGGGGACGAGTACACGGATCTGTCACAGACGCTAGTGCATGTGAAGGCTACCATTAGAACGGCTAATGGAGGCGCTGTAACGGGTGATCAAGCGATAAAAGAGGTGGGTCCGATTAACAACTGGCTGCACTCGCTGTTCAGTCAAGTGGACCTGTATCTGAACAACAAACTGGTGTCTCCTCAGAACAACACGTACGCCTATCGCGCCTACCTGGAGAACCTGTTGTCCTATGGCGGTGATGCCAAGACATCGCACCTCACCGCGGAGTTGTTCTACGAGGACTATGCCGGGTACATGGACAATACTGAGGAGGATAATGCCGGGCTCAAGAACCGGAGGGAGTTTGTCAAGGCCAGCCGGTACGCGGACATGGTCGGACATCTGCACGTTGACCTGTGCAACCAGGAGAAGTTCATGTTAAACGGCGTGGAGATGCGCTTTCGCCTGATCAGGTCAAAGAACTCATTCTCCATCATGTCCAAAACCGTGACAGACTATAAAGTGGACATCGCCGAAGTCAACCTGTTTATGCGCCGCTGTAAGATCAACCCGAGCGTGCTGTTGGCTCACAGCAGGACGCTGGAGTCGGGCACAGCCAAATATCCCATTACGCGCGTGGAAGTCAAATCCTTCACACTACCCTCCGGTATCAGCAGCAAGACTCTGGACAGTGTGTTTCTGGGTCAACTGCCGAAACGCATTATAGTTGGCCTGGTCAGCAATCAGGCGTTCAACGGGGACTACAAGAAGAACCCGTTCAACTTCACCCACAGCCACGTGAACTTCTTTGCGCTGTACATAGATGGTGAGCAAGTGCCATGTAAGCCGCTTCAACCGGATTACACGTTCGGTCAGGAGTTGTGCGTGCTCGCCTACCACACGCTGTACACTGGCACCGGCATCAATTTCTCAGACTGTGGTAACGAAGTCAGTCGCAACGAATACCCCTACGGATACTGCCTGATGGCGTTTGATCTGACACCCGATATGGCGGCCTCTCAATCCAGCCACTGGAACCTGGTGCGCAACGGTAACCTGCGCATAGAGATTGGGTTCTCCGAAGCCTTGGCGGAGGCGTTCAACTGCATAGTGTACGCCGAGTTGGACAACGTCGTGGAGGTGGACCGTCATCGCAACGTCACAGTCGACTTTGGCGGGTAAACGAGTTGCCGCGCGCTCAAGGTCACCGCGGACCGTGATGGCGGCGCGCGCACCCAAGGTTATCCCGCTAGGCGCGCTCCCGTCAGCGCTCAGTCGAGTTCAGTCAGCCGTACGGGATGGACGTGCCGCCACCGATCTACAACGAGCCACCGCCAGCGCGCTGTCATCACGGAAGCGTGGTGATGGATATGCAGTGTTTTAAAGACAGTGATAATGACTTTCTACTGAAAGAGGTTTGTGTGGTGGACGTGACTACCGGCACGCTGCTCCTACATCACATCGCCCGCCCACCCTTCAGTAAGGACCTCCTGACTTCCGAGAAACAGCGCGAGAGCGTCTGGGTCACTCGCCACTGCCACGGCTTGGAGTGGGACCAGGGGGACATCGCGTACGTCGCCCTGCTGGACAAGCTGCGCTCCTGCCTCATCCACCGCCCCCTGGTCTACGTCAAAGGATCGCAGAAGAGGGACTTTGTACAACGCCACCTCATAACCGAGCCCGCCGCCACCACCGCTCAGGACATGGAGGATCTGGGCTGCGGGTCACTCAACGGTCCGCCCACCTACCGGACCCTGCGCTGTCGCCACCATAAGAGCTCCCACAACCGTTGCGCCCTTCATAACTGCATAGTATTGCGGGACTGGCTCGTGGCTAACGACAGTCCAGACCCGTCCGTCTCAAGCTGCCTGTGCTGCTTCCGCCCACGATGAATACCGTCCAGATCAGAGAATGCCTGGTGAGGATCCCCGGACTGAGGAACGTTGCGGTCTACGCCTCTGACCAACTACCGGACGTGCCGGTCAAGCCTCTCACCGCCATCGTGTCCAACACGGTAGCTCACACCGAGGGAGGCGAACACTGGGTGGCGTTTTACTGCTCGGAAGAGGACAGACTCGAGTACCTGGACAGCTACGGAAGGCCGCCATACCAGGCCGACTTTCAAATGTTCCTGAGGCGCAATCCTCATCACCGCCACTATGTCTACAACAGGTATCGACTCCAGGGCTACGATACTTCTGTTTGCGGCTACTACTGCCTCACTTACCTGTACTGCCGGGCTGTTCTCCGCACGTCACTCAGCGACTACGTCCAGCTCTTCGACCCTGCCGCTCCCACCGCCAACGACGCTCTGGTCCGCAGGCTCTTCCACTCCATATTCGCTTAAAACTAATTTGTAAGGTTTTTGTAGTATGTGTATGTAACCTTATTACTGTACAATACATGCCTCATAATGATAAAGCTTGTGTTTTCATTTCTCCTTTCTCCTTACTAAATTTAAAAAAATTAGCAAAACTGAGGCAGCGGGGCTGGACCTCAGGTTTATATACCAGCGGCGCGTGTCACTGGCTGAGCCCCCGCCAAGCGGCAGTGAAGGTCGCCAAAGAGGGCGCGTCACGAGACCCCTCGGACATCAGCAAACCGCTGAGTAATTCGAGGGTGCAACCTTGAGCGTCAGCAAACCACTTAGCAACTCCTTCCTGGGCAACTCCTTCAGGGCCGTCCCCGACACGCGCCGCCAATCGCTCCCGGTTGGCGGGGGCTTTTTAAGCTGCACGGCTCGGGCCAAACGGCCCATAACGCCTTTCCGAGCCTAACGGCTTGTGACTTTTGAGTGAGCAAAGGGAGGAAATAAACAACTCGGGTTCATGCTGTACATAAAGCTATTATATTTTCTTACAAATACTATTTACAATTTTTTTTTCTCTTATAACTAATATATACAACTAGACGGGGAATTCCTCTTCTTCCTCGTCTTCGTCCTGGCGCTGACCCTCCTCCTCCTCCTCACCGTCTACTTCCATCCGCTGCGGATCTTCTCCTCTCCTCCTCCTGACTGGCGGTAGCGGCGGGACGTCCTTGTGTCCCCATGGCAAAGTGTGGATGCCGTCGGGGAGGACGCACCGCTTGTCGTCAGCTGGACTGAGGCTCAGCTTGTTCACTTCCACGGTGTAGACCCGGTGCAAGTGGGACTGGAACCGGACGTTGGTGGTGTGTTTATGGACCCCGTCAAACAGACACTCTCTGTAGTTGTCGGGGGTGAGGACGTTCTTGACAACGCCCTTCGCCACCCCCTTAGCTCGCTTGAGAGCCTTGCTGCCGCCTGTCGCTGCGTCCTCGATGTCCATGAAGTACAGCTTGGACCGCAGGCCGAGGTACTCGTATAAGGATAGGCCGTTGCACTCGTCCTTAAACTTTCCGATGACCTTGGCGTTGACGGGGTTGTAGCAGGGGTGAGACCTTGGATAGCCGCTGGTGTCAAAGTCGTCCAGGTGTTCCTTCATCTCGGCGTAGACGTCCTGGGACACGATGTCAAAGACGAAGCTGTCCGTGTCCATGTAGTCCACGGTGAGGCGGTCACCGTAGCGCTCCTTCATCTTGCGCAGGAACTCGTACATGAGCCACTTGCTCAGCTCCAGGACTGACATGCCTACGTAGATTGGCTTATCCAACACAATGTTGATCTTGGACAGATGCACCAGGGCCACGTCCTCCGTGTAGTACGTCCGGTCCAGGAAGTTGGATCTGGCGACGTACTTGGAAAACTTCTCCGGGGTGCACACCAGCTTCACGTTGAGGCACTTCCGTACATTCTCGATGGTCTTGCCAAAGACCGCGTTGTTCATGAGCTTGAAGAAGTCCTGTTCAAACTTCGTTTTGGCCTTCTTCCGCAGCTCCGTGTTCATCAGGATGTACGGTTCCAACCACCGCGACTGGTGAAACGAGATCGCCCGATGCACCGCGACCAGCTCCAATCCGTTTTGCAGCACCTGCTGTAAGACCCTGTAGTGACAGATGTAGTGCGTCTTGTCGTCTAGGGTCGTCAACAGTTTGGGGAACTTCCCTGTTGGCGGGCGCTTCGTCTCGCAGCAGTAGGGAAGGTCCTTGTGCAGGTCGTGTAGACGCGCGGGGTAGTGGAGGTCCACCTCCAAGATGTAGCCTCGATCAGCCTCTGCGTCCAGTGCCGCGACGTCCAACGCCTGGATTTCCTCACGGCTGAGCCACTCGAAGTCTCCGGTCGGCAGGCACTGGGACATGGCCCAGCCGTAGAGGTTGTTGGCGTCCAGGTACAGGAGGAAGCGCGTGGGCTCGTCCGGGCGGTAGTCCGGGCACCTGTCGTGGTTGGCCTTGGCGTAGCGGGTGATGGCCTGAGAGATGCCTCCCCGGATCCCCTGCTCCACGAACAGGTACATGTCAAAGTCCTGCAGCGTGTCCAGCTCCACACCGCAGGTCTTGAGCATCACGTCCCAGGCGTAGGACGGCAGGGTGTAATAGTGGGCGGGATCCAGCCCGTACTCTGCTAGCGACGTATCACGGAACAGCTCAAAGACATCGGTGAGCAGGGCGATGTCACATCGCAGGTACTTGTCCGCGTAGTCCTTGAGGTGGTTGCAGTCAAAGGCTCGCCACACGTTGAGGGCGTGCTCGTACTCCTCCTCCTTGATATCCTCCAGGGTCATGGAGTTCCTGAACGCCTCCTTGGGAGGCAGCTCCCTGGTGGAGTGCAACGTGTCGTACGACGTGACAAAGTCGTAGGGGAACACGCCCTTCCTGCGCACCAGGTCGAACAGCCGGTCGTCGGGGAAGCGCTTCCTCGTCTCGCGCATCTTGTCAGTGGGCAGTCCCGCTGCCAGGCTGACCAGGCTCATGGACAAGAACCTGTAGGTGTCGAGGAACCGCACCGCGAAACTGCTCTGACGTTGGTTGTCCCCGGGCTGGCCAAAGTGAAACCGCTTGGTGAAGGCGATGTAGCGCTCTTCAGTGTGCGCCAGCACGTCCACATCGCCGGGGTCGATGGCCAGCTCCCGCACTACGAAGTGGGCGTCGTAGTTGGACAGGTTGTGGAAGTAGCAGTTGATATGCCGCTGCTCCCGGTACCTGAGGTTGCACGAGCGGTGGGCGGCTCCTCGGAACTCGTAAGGCGGGGCGTGGTTGTGGTCCCGCACCTTGACGTCCTGGTCCGTGAACTCCTTCCCGCAGAGGTAGCAGTGAGTCGCCACCAGGTACTCGTCCATCTCCTGCCGGGTCAGAGAAGGGTACAGAGCTCTCATGCTGAACAGGAACTCCCACAGCGCCAGCACGTCCATCTTGAGCCTCTCCATGAAGACCTTGGACGCGTCAGCCCCGAAGTAGACGCGGGGCTCAAACTCCTCCAGGCCGAGCGAGTCCACGATCTGGTAGGCGAAGGCGTACGGGACGTGCAGTTGCAGGGGCCTCGTGCCGGGCGGCGCTTCCGCAGGGTCAGCGGCGACAGGCTGCAGAGCACACTCAAAGTCCGCGTAGATGCAGAACCTCTCCCGCCTAGTGTACTCGGGGTGGGTGAAGCGGATCTGCTGCTTCTTCGACATGTCCAAGCGGAGGGGAGCCTTGGCGGTGCAGTATCGCATGTGCTCCTCCAGACGCTCGGCACCGGACAGTTGCAGCTTGTTGGGCTGGTTGTCAAAGTAAGCGAAGCATCGCTTACACACGTGGATGGTGTGGCCGTGAGACGTCAGCTGAGGACGCACTAGCCTACTCATGTTTGCGATGTAGACGTAGTGACTGTTCCCGCCGGTGGTCACGTACAGCAGGTCCCGATGATCCTCCAACTCCCGCTTGCAGATCTTCAGCGGGAACACGCGGTCCTGGAACTTTGGCGATCCGTCGGGGCGTCTCCCCACTATGGCGCGCTCGATCCCATACACGTTGATGCTGATGGCGTTCTTCCTCTCAAAGACCTTGATGTCCTTCACAGCCACGGGGAAGCGTAGGCCGGTCCAATCGTAGCGAGCCATGACGTCCGGTGTGTACGATGCTGGCCTCTCCGGGTGTCGCGCGACGAACTTGGTCAGGACGGCATACGCGAAGCACATGTCATCGAGGTTGTGCACGTTGATGACAGCGCGCGTCTCGCAGATGGTCTTGGGAAGCTGGACGAACCGGGCTCCGCGTTCTCCCAACGGGGTGTAGAGATTGACGCGGATCTCCAGGTCGCGTATCCGGAGATAGCTCCACCCGCTGCCTACTAGCAGGCACTGCTCCTTCTCTTCCTCCAGCTTGTGGAAGGACGCTGACAGGAAGTCCTCCAAGTTGGACGCGGCGGTGAGAGGCACGTTCTTCGTCTTGAAGGCCCGCAGACAGGTGGCTCCGTGGACGTTGGCGAATTCGCACTCCAGGAACATGTTGACCTTGGTGTTTGGGTGCCGGGACCTGACGTCAGTCAACAGGTTCAGGACGCTGTCAAACAGCAGCACCAGCGCGTCCTCCACGGACAAGAAGTCCTCCATGGGTCGAGACAGGCCGAAGGTCAGGAGGCGTCCGCGGAACCCCCGTTGGATGGTGCGGAACGCGGGCAGTCCACCGCCACCACCCACCATCCCATCGGGTGCCTCGCTCGGTCCGGGCTGAGGCTCGCGGCTGGGTCCGGGCTGGGGCTCGTGGCTGGGTCCGGGCTGGGGCTCGTGGCTGGGTCCGGGCTGGGGCTCGTGGCTGGGTCCGGGCTGGGGCTCGTGGCTGGGTCCGGGCTGGGGCTCACGGCCGGGTCGGTGCTCGGGTGACAGGACGGGCAGGTGCGGCATCTCGTCCACAACGAGGTTCCTCACGACGGGGCAGTTTTCGGCCTCGTGCTGGTCCCGGTTGTAGCGCCGGGTGAAGCCTCGGTCGCAGTAGGCGCACGCGAACCTCATGCCGCGGTGGGCGCTCGCCACGTGCTGCTGGAGATAAGCGGTCCTGCGGAAAAGGGCGCCGCACTCGGGACAGCGGACCCCGTTGGCGTGCACCAGCTGCACGTGGCGCTGGAGCAGATCCTCGCGGGCGAATCGCCGCCCGCACGCGTCGCACTCGGGCCGTGGGTCTCTGACGGGTGGCGTTGCGGCGGAGGAGGAGGTCGAAGCCGACGGGATCGCACCGTGGACCGCTTCCATGTGATGGCGCAGATCCTCAGGGCTCGCCAGGGCGATGGAGCACAACGGGCACGGACGGCCTGCGAACAGGAAAACAAGTCCTATTAGTTACCTCGATAAACACGAGGGTGAGGAACTGGCGGCCTCTTCCTCATCTCGTTCGCCAGTTTGAGCCCAGTAAATACAAGGGTGAGGAATTGCACAGAGGTCTGACGACCTCTTCCTCATCTCGATCGCCAGTTTGAGCCCAGTAATACAAGGGTGAGGAACTGAACAGAGGCTGGCAGCCCCTTGTTTACTACTTGAATCTGTTTACTCGGCTAAAGCCGTTTACTCTCTCGAAAACAAGTCATTAGTACTGACGGTTTCTTGTTTAACGTAAAAACCGTGCCTGACGTTCCTCATCTCGTTCGCCAGTTTGAGGCTAGTAAATACAAGGGTGAGGAATTGCACAGAGGCCTGGCGACCTCTTCCTCATCTCGATCGTCAGTTTGAGCCCAGTAATACAAGGGTGAGGAACTGAACAGAGGCTGGCAGCCCCTTGTTTACTACTTGAATCTGTTTACTCGGCTAAAGCCGTTTACTCTCTCGAAAACAAGTCATTAGTACTGACGGTTTCTTGTTTAACGTAAAAACCGTGCCTGGCGCTTGATCGTGAGGAACTGCACAGAGGACTGGCGACCTCTTCCTCATCTCAATCGCCAGTTTGGACCCAGTAAATACAAGGGTGAGGAACACACAGAGGCTGGCAGCCTCCTTTCTTGTTTAACATAAAAACCGTACCTGACGCTTGATCGTGAGGAACTGTATAGAGGACTGGTGACCTCTTCCTCATCTCGATCGCCAGTTTGAGTCCAGTAATACAAGGGTGAGGAACTTTGGATGAGGATATCGGAGAAGAAGGCGTGCTTAACAAATCTACTGGCGGTTTCCTATTTAACTTAAAACCGTACCTGGCGCTTGGTCGTGAGGAGTGGGAGGATGAACTGCTATGAGGTGACGTCGCAGGTTGTCGCTTCGCCCGAAGCGTCTCCCGCAGACGTTGCAGTCGAAATGGCGGTCCCTGTGAGCGGCTGCCGTGTGACGAGTCAGGTTTCCAGCGTTCGCGAAGACGCGACCGCAGACCTCACACATACGAGGAACAGTCATCTGATTGAAAAGCAAAACCTAATTTCATTTCGCTTAAACCTTTTTTTTTTAAAAAAAAGAGTGGTAGTGAATCTATTTTGCTTTTTAAGTTTGATTAACTAATTTTAATCGTTATAAAACACAACTGTTTCAAGGTCATTACAATTCCACTCATCTCCATCGGAAAAAGAAACAACGACAAGGCTCAGTGTACTGGGATATGTAAAAGATTAATTATTAATGTTAGCTAATAAGATTTTAGAGCATTGGTAAACTTGCTGATGAAAAAGTAAATTATATGTTACTTACATTTTAAGATATTCAAAGAGAAAGTCGTAACAGTCGCATAAGTAATCACCACGATAGTAACGAAAATTAAAAATAACGAATAATTAAAATAGAAACGCTAATTAATAAATATGTTGTTACTTACGTTGACTTTTATGGGAATCCAAAGGCAATGAACAGCAGGTTGTGTAGGTGTATCGCAGAGACAGCAATACTTCGTCCGCACAGTAAGAGCTCCAAAAACAAACTGACGAAACCCTTGAGGACGCGCTCATAAATAGCACTCCAGTCGGGAGGAGTAAGCGGTAAACAGTTCCCGGAACCGCTGATGAGTAAAGAGCCCCGGGCGGTCACGTAGGCCCTAGCACGCGCCTCGACACGTGACTCCGCGGAGCCGCTCACCAGGGGGGGGGGGGACTTGCATCCTCACCACGCCTTTGCTAGTTTTGAACCATCGCGAGGGGTCTGGAAAAACAGCCAAGATCCCATGAGGAAAACGCGTTTGAAAATTAATAGCGGGCCTGTTTAACAGTGGATTCTCAATTTTCTTTAAGGGATGGTTTACTTAGGCTGCCGCCTGACATGTGGTGAAATTTCATCAAAATCGGTCGGTAAATAGCTGAGATCCCATAAGGAAACCACGTTTAAAAATTAATAGCGGGCCCGTTTAACGGTTGATTTTCAATTTTCTTTAAGGGATGGTTTACTTAGGCCATCGCCCGACATGTGGTGAGGTTTCGTCAAAATCGGTCGGTAAACAGCTGAGATCCCATAAGGAAAACGCGGTTATAAATTAATAGCGGCCTTGTTTGATGGCGGATCTATGGGGTTCTTTCGTCATTCGCTTCCTCTGGGATAGGCCTACACTCTGGAAAAAGTCCCGTGGGAATCGGTGAGTAAATAGGCTAGTTATTAATTTTCGAAAGTTTTTTCCTCATCACGAAAACTGCTGCAGACGACCGGGGGGGGGGGATTCCTCGCATCCTCACGCCAGGTGCTAGGTTTAAGTTAGGTTAATGGGTCATGTGACGGGGGGGGGTGATTCCTCGCATCCTCACGCCAGGTGCCAGGTTTAAGTTAGGTTAATGGGTCACGTGACGGGGGGGGATTCCTCGCATCCTCACGCCAGGTGCCAGGTTTAAGTCAGGTTAATGGGTCACGTGACGGGGGGGGGGACTCCTCGCATCCTCACGCCAGGTGCCAGGTTTAAGTTAGGTTAATGGGTCACGTGACGGGGGGGGGTGATTCCTCGCATCCTCACGCCAGGTGCCAGGTTTAAGTCAGGTTAATGGGTCACGTGACGGGGGGGGGGTGCCCTCGGGCGTGCCCTCGGGGGTGACCTCGGGGGTCAAGGTCAAGGTCATCCGGGGGGGGGGGGTGCCCTCGGGCATGCCCTCGGGGGTGACCTTGGGGGTCAAGGTCAAGGTCATCCGGGGGGGGGGGGTGATTCCTCGCATCCTCACTTCTGTGCTGGGGTTGAATCGGCTATTGCCCCCTACTACTGGAGGATTTGGAAGATGGTGCGGAATTATTAATAAGCGCTATTAAACAAGTCCAACATAGGGGAAGAAAAAGGTATATTGTACAGTTTGAAAATATTCGTAACCTATATGTCTCCAACCTCTGGCTGGAAAGGGAGCTAGAATGTGGGAAGTTTGATTTTAACCACAAAATTAAAATAAAGTTGGATAAAATAAAGACTACTCCAGACAAGCACAAAGAAAGGTTGGTGTTTTGTGTGTAGATGTTTTGGGTTTTACAAACTTTTTTGCTATCACATTGGCTTAAAACGTATCCAAAATTTAGGCAGATCTGACTATAAACATTTTGTGGATATATTCACTTATTATATTAAAATGAGAGGTAGTTGAGACGGTCCCAACAATATTGAAATGGTGGCAAATATAACAGCTGGATGGTAAATAAGCTTGCATTTATTTTTTAATCCAGCCGTAATTCTGAATTTGGAAATGGGGTATTTCCTTTTGCAATGGCCTAGGACAGTAACATATTGCAGACATATCCAAAGTTTGGTTACGACAAAACTGCACTAAAAGGGAAATAATATAGTTTAATTTAAATTTCAAAATTATAGGTTGTATTTACTTATGTACTAAGCCAGTAATATGTTGCAAACAAATCGGACCACAAATACCGTGGCAAAACAAACAACACATCAACTGTATTATAGGTTTAATGGAAATAATATTGTAATTTGAGATGTAATAGTTGGGGGCTATGACATATCCAAAATCAAATCGGACAATAAATGCATTAGCTTAGGACAGTATCCAAAGTGTAGGCAAATCGGACAATAAACAGCGAAGTCAGTTTTGAGATTACAGCAAAATAAACAAACAAAAAGACAAAATACTTACTGTTGTTGTTGTTGTTGTTGTTGTTATTGGCGGATTAGGAAACCCCAGCTTAGCTGCTAGTCACCTCTTCCACAAGTGGGAATGTTGCGAAGGTTACCGGAAAGATAGGATAAAGCAGGAAAGGAAAGGGTGGGAAGGGACGGCAGCCAAATCGACCCCTCAGAGGGCCAATTCCCGTGCCCCTGTGGCAGCTGGGATGAGGCTCTCAACAGGGAACCCTCATTTTGCCCTCCAACAGGACAACTCAACTGACAGGGTATCCATGTACAACAGCCAGGGACCATTCATTCTCAGGTTGGCAGGAGGTACCAAACCCGGAGACTCTGTCTCTAGCCGCTGCAAATGGAGGGACCAAAGGTGAAAGGGAAGTTTGTCATAATGGACAGCCAAAAGTCTTACCATATGTAATGACAACCTCATTTGCTGTACCCAATGTCAGCCTCAAAACTGGTATAGACCAGTCTTAAGGTAGTCCTGGGACAAAATACTTACTGTATTATAGGGGGGTGGCGGAACATATGGTAGTGTGGTCTTGTTACATATATAAGAGCTATAAAATATTCGAAAATAAATCAAATCAGGCAATAGATAAAGAAGTTGGAAATTGTTAGTATATTTTTCAAAATATTTTTTTAAATTTGACCATTATAGTGAATTTGGCATATGTGGATGGTGTGTATATATACACTATCCTAGAATAATAACATATATAAATTTTAAACAAATCAGAACATAAATAAATAAGTTGGTAATTAGCAGTATCCAAATTTGTTTAAAATTTAACCACAATACTGAATTTGTCAAATGTGGATGGTGTATCCATATACACTAGCCTACAACAATAACGTATCCAAATTTTAAACAAATCGGACAGTAAATAAAGAAGTTGGCAACTGGCAATATTTTTTCAAACATATTTTTTAATTTGACAGTAATAGTGAATTTGGGAAATGTAAGTGGAATTTATTAAAACACATGCCTAGGAGAATAACATATCCAAATTTTAAACAAATCGGACAGAAAATAAAGAAGTTGGCATTTGGCACTATAGTATTTTTCAAAAATATTTTTTTAATTTGACCGTAATAGTTAATTTGGGTAATGTAGGTGTAATTTATTAATGCATTGGCTTAGGACAATAACATATCTAAATTGCAGACAAATCGGACCATAAACATCAAAGTTAGTTTTTTAGCATGATTTTGAAAATTAATTTTAAAAAATATAGAGGACGGATGGGGATGGGGAAAATGTATTTAATATAGGCAAGGGTTGGACATTAGTATAGGCCAACAAGGAAATTTGTATAGGCCGGGTTCGGGTGTTGGTCCAAAAACTGTACCCCATAAGAATAACATGGGAAAAAGTGCCGATTACGGCCCCTCTTTCTTGGTTTATATCTACTACAGAGTAATGGAACGGTAACACGATTCTCTTAACTTGTTCTCTGTTTTAACTCCACATTAAACAAATTAAACCTGTTTGTTAGGGGGGAGGTAGAGGGAAGGGGATATGATGAGGTGGAGCATAAATAAAAATGTTGCTGATTACTGGAATGGTAATGCCCTTCTGATATCCGTTTTAACTCCACGTTAAAAAAATTACCTTGTGATGAGGCTGAAGGAGGGGGAGGGAGAGCGAGAGAGAGAGATGGAAAAGAGGGGGGAGAGATGAGCGCAACAGAACCCACTAGTTATTAAACCTTTTCACATATTCGTCGACTTTGTATTAAAAACATAATTGGTCGAATTTACACCAATGGGTGGGCTCTAGTTTGAATTAAATCGCACTATAAAACATCTGTTCGTGCAATAAAAACTATACAAAAAAATATAAAAAAAAATCAAATAGACAAAAATATTATAAGCTGAATAAATATACTACTGGAATGGCAACTCAATATGTATTGTGTTCGGTTTTGAGCAAGCAGTTCCCCTGGTGTAGTTAGTATGCAGTTATTTTGCATTACTGATTTCTAACGATATATTCAGAACCGAATTTAATGATTGAAGGTTAAATTTAAAGAGGTTAAAGTATAGGTTCTATAACATTAAAATTCATTGTTGTAGCCGCTGAACTGTGCGTATTAGATAGGTACACACCTTGTCGTCAACAGTTCAAATTGTAGTGATATACTCCACTACATGTTTCGCCGTGAATACGGTATTTTCAAGTGGTATTAAAAAAACGTGTTATCGAAATAAGATACGTCAAAATTTAAAAGTGGCACAGTCACTAACACGTATTCATGGCGAAACATGTAGTGGATTACATAACAACAATTTGAACTGTTGACGACAATATGTACCTATTTTAGTTCTATAACTTCTCTAACAAATCCGCTCCAGCGACCCTTCTAAACTTCAAAGTAATTCTTTGGAGAACAATAAATAATTTGATACATTTTGTAAATTTAACTGATATTAATACATTATCAAAACACAATACATTGATAAGGTCAGATTCCTTATAATAAATTATATATAATTACCAAAATTTAAACGCAGTATACACAATACATTATGAGGGGTAAAATAAATTCAGAAGCAAATGAAAATCTACTCGAATTCGAGCAGGAGGTTTTACTGTTAAAGGTAGAATTCATTCAAGTTTTTAGTTTCAATTCTACTGTCCACAATACATTTTATTTAACAATTGTTAAAAAAAACACAGAACAAAAACAAAAATAGTTTTGTTGGCGTGATATGAATAACATTATTATTGTAATATCAACAATTATGATCACGATATGTTGTAAGCTACAAAATGCTACCTGTGAGAAAGCTTAGTATATTATAAATTCCCCCCTCCCACAGTAAAATATACAATTGTTAAGTTTAGAGCACAGGGTCCAATAGGGATATACTATAACTAACCCTAGGGCCCGTAAAGTGGTGATTACATTAGTTGTAAGCTTATAAGTCTGCCGCAACTTATTTTTTTCAAATGTTTAAAAGTACTTGACGGCAAGTACATAGATGTTCATTGACGGCAAGTATTTTTTGCAATAAATGTTCTTTAATCCTCAGTATCTTTAAACGTTTTGATTAAACATTGAACCGTGAATACTTTATAGAGGGAGGGGGTATTTAAAATCATCCTGTTTAGGCCCTACTGTATAACTAATCTATAGAACGTGTTGCGATTCAGCAGTTTAATAAAACCCACAAACTAAAAATGCAGTGTTAAGAGTCTAATGATAAAATAGAATACCTCGAAATCAGGTATGAAATCAGTTCCTTATGGAAATTTGGCTAACTGATGGGATGGTAAATATACCAAAATATTTTATTACGTTATATATGGTGTTAGCTAGTCTAAGTTACACAGTAATAACCCCCAAATCAAGACTTTTAACAACTAGAATGTAATATTGGGTTAGTTTTTCAAAATTACACGTTTTATAACTTTAAAAGAGCTTATATTTTGTAAACATTAGTATTACATTTCTTTGATATTAACGTGGCCAAATTATGGTTTTCCACACCAAAAAAGGGAAGTTAAAAAGTAATTTAAAAATGATAGTTTGTTTACACCTTTATAATCATCAGGGATTCAATGAAGAATAGGGGGAAATTAGCAGTTATTTACAAAATGGTTGTCGTTAGCTGGCGAACTGTTGTATTGAGCTGGAAATTCTCCAATACATTGGCCACAGTGTCAGTAAATCATGTTTGAAAGAAAAGCTCTGCAAGGTAGTTTGGTTGGCGAAATTAGCGTTACAATTTCTCCCCCTATGAATCTTCTAACTTAACTTAGTAATACAGTACCTGGGTGGGGGGGGGCGAACCATGCTTGATGATATCTGATTAGTTTGGAACGTAAAAATATGTAATAGATAAATTATATGTATGTTTCAATGCTAGTTAACGAATCCAACTATTTTATTTATATTTTTTTTTTCTTTAAGTATATTAAACAAGTTTAAATTGCCTCCACTACATAGTTTATTTAGTGTTGCCTTGGTCTCGCCGCTCAAGAAATCATTTGTTGATAAGTTACCATGTGAAAATGTCACTTTGAGAGTTTACTGGTTTTTATATTTATTTATAGCTGTTACGATTCTTTTGTTTTTATTTGAAACTTCACTAGCCCGTTGTTAAAATTTTCGATTTTCAAAACGGTTTTTATTTACACAATTTTCGTTCGTTTTCCTGGGATTGAGGTCTTCACCAATCGACTTTTGAGGCCCTACAGTTTGATCCAGTCCTTCCGCAGTTTTCAGAGATACATGTTACCAACCAACAAACATTGCTCGTTGCTGAGTATAGTATTTAATTCGAAGCCAATTATCAGTGACATTTGTTGACCAATTATAGTGATTTTTCCAAAGCAATAATTATTCTGTGCTTTTAATTTTGTAAATTTAAATAACAGTTACAATTCATTTCCATAAAACTAAACATCCAATTTTTTATTTGAAGTATTGCAGAAGTTTTTTATAAAATTGTTCTAATTATTCGTACATGAGAATTAATAAAAAAAAACATTAAACAAATGTTCAGTCTTCAAGATATTTTTAAAAGATAATCCCAATTATACTCCCCAATGAATTATCAATAAAAACCTAGGCTGACAAACTAAAAGTAAAATATAATTATTACAAATTCTTAGGTCCTATTGGTGCTATGGATGTGTCGCATCACCGAATTATTGTTAAGATAATTACTAGCACCTCTAAACGTATTGTTCATATTTCATTGCAAACAACTATTCATATTGTTCGATATCCCTGGGTCATAGGTAATCAATCCTATTTAAATAGAATTGTTCTTACTTTACTGGCTTCTAAAATAGCTAGAATGCCTTTCTTGATTTTCGTAACCAATATTTCCGCACGAAGGCCCGAAAGGCGAGTAACTATATTACAGACTAACTCACTTTCTCGTGGCCCGGCGCGGCGTTGGAGTGACAGCTCCATCAACCAGTGTTCTCAAACTGACTTTCGCTTTTGATTGGACGTATAATCGATTTAGCCACTTCAAAACGAGCTTTATGGCTAAATTGGAGACGAAAGCTGGACTTAAATTAAGCGACAACACTTTTGTAAACATTAGAAAACAAAAGAAGTGTTTTTTTATGTGTAAATAATGCTGTGCTATATTAACGTTTGATATCTCCTTTTTAGATTTAGAACTTTTAACTTCAACCTTATTCACTATATCAAGAGTTGTAGTTGTAGTAATTTAATCTTTATATATAAATATGTATTGATTTGTATAATTTAATTAGTTTCTGTCATTATTTTCACCATTTTCTCTGTAAAAATTCCGCATGCAGAGTTATTTCGTAAATTAACTATTTTTAAAGTAACCCAACTTTATCTAAAAGGAACTTAGTAAGGCTAATTAACTTAGATGTAACTATAAGTAATTTTGTACTTAAAATTAGGTTTAACAAAAATATTAGTTCGAAAAAAGAGCTCGTTCTTAATGTTCATCAAATGACGTAATAAGTGTGTGTGTGGGTGGGGGGGGGGGGTGGACGATTTGGGGTACTATGATAAATATAACCTGCACTTCTACTAATTTGATAATACAAGGTGTATGTTTTTTTATTTTGTAATATCTTCATAATCGGTTTAAGTAAAAAAAGTTGTAAAAAGTATCCTCATCTGATAAAATACTGATGTGAAATAAATCTTATCAATTGTACGACCTTCAATCTGTACGAAATTGTACGAATAAATCAGTCGTACGACCTTCCTTGATTTACTGAAATAAAATATGAACCTAATTTTCTTTGAGGAAAAAACTGAATTTCGGCTAAAAAACAAACAAATACAAAGAAGACTGGTTTTGTTTACCAGTTTTTGACACGAATATTTAAAAGTGATAATGATCCCATCAATTTTAAAAAACACGACTTAATAACATAATTTGTATGTCTAAATAGTTGTTTATGTGCATTTGTATATAGCTGTAAGTGGCCGTGCATATATTACGTCACGCCTCCCCGGGGGGGAGGGGGTGCGGCACAACGTGACAGACCGTGACACGGGGGAGGGGGGGGGGGTTAAGGGCTACGTGACGCGTCACGATTAATGTAGTTGAAGCCTGCGAAATCGTCAGTTGCAGTGACGAAATACCGTACGCCACGATCCAATTCTTAATAATTCATAAGTGTGACGTGACAGCGGGGAAGGGGGAGTAAAATTAAATTTATACTAAACTACATCTTGCAAAATACAACTATCCTATCCTCTCTAAAATGAGTAAGTTTTGCTTGGTTGCTTGTAACTCTGATCTCAAAAACGGCTCCTATGATTTCCTTCAAATGTTGTAATAACTAATTGTTGGATAAAAATAAGTTCTAGGCAGGAATAACCTCTAGGAAAAATCAAATAATGTAAAAATATATTTAAAGTTAGAAAAAATAACATTGGGCTTCAATTAATACTCATGTATTTTAAGTTTTAACATATGGTGGTTTTCTGAGAACAGTGAGTAAAACCATTGAATACAAATTTTACATAGAGTGGGCATAGATTTAACATATAATCTAAATACTACCTGAATGTACTTTGAGCTATAATAATAACTGGATTGATCTTAAGCATACATAAAAGAGGCAAATGAGAAAAGAAAATCTGCTCGTTAGTAGGGGGACGTGGTGAAAAACTAATCCGAGTCATCTAAACAAACTTACTTACCTTCCCCAAGCAAAGCTCGGTTCCCCAGGTACTAAAGATAATGGGATATTATGCAACGGCGAGGCGTAGAATTGACAGTGAGTGACCTCATATGAGTATTCATAGAGCTACAGTCAACGCGCTATTTATGTATCATTTGGTATGCAGAGAGGGGTATAAACTGTGACCACATCCTGCAATGACAATAATTCAGACGGTATCATACACGAATTACAATTCTGTGGCAGTTTTCTGTACATATAATACATGAAGTCTCACAACCATCTGAACAAACTTAACTAAGTTATTCAGGAAGTTAGAAAGAAAATAATAGGTATAACATGCATCCTAGCTCATTTAATTTTATTTTTGTGCGAGTCTTTGTTTTATGAATCCCCTAATATATTTTAAAAATGGTTGTAGATAAAATAATCAAACTTGGTATAAACATTAACCTAAATAATTTTCAATTATTTTAAAGGTTGGATAACTCGTTCAAACACAATATCTGTAGCAGTTTTCGAGATATTAGGTTTTTTTAACATTTACACCCTCATAGACCGAAAACAAAAGGAAATGAGCATATTTACTATTTTGATAATTTTGACCTGCTAAATAACATAGTAAAGTTTGTTCACATGGTCACAAGAAACTCTGAATAAAGACGCACTACGTAAAAAACCTCAACAATTATTTTTAACTGTAATTAAAATGGTTAGCTAATTATTTTTTGATTTATTTGGACTTTACCTATCGCTTCTAGTGTTTAAAACTACACTACGTTTCGGGAGGTAAGGAAACTACTCCCGTTATCAAGTGAACCCTACTTGCATCTAAATATCAAGTTCTTACACCTAACTAACCTACATTTTTTTTGGATTTTCTTATCTTTTAGCGAATTTCCCCTATAGGGAAGAAGCTATTACCGTAGGTCTCATGATAAGAATTAAGCCCGAGAGCATGATAACTTTTCTTTTTGAGGTCCCCAGATGCCAAAAACACCATTCGTTAAAATTTTAGCGAATTTCCCCTATAGGGAAGAAGCTATTACCTTAGGTCTCATGGTAAGACTTAAGCCCAAGACCATGATAACTTTTTGTTTTGAGGTCCCCAGATGCCAAAAACACTATTCGTTCAAATTTATATATATACATATATCTATATATATATATCTATATATATATATATATCTATATATGTGTCCGTTAACACGATAACTTGAGTAAAAAACGTCCGATTTTGATGACATTTGGCTCAAATGTGTAAAATGACATTCATGACTTTAAGTTCGAAAACCAGAAAAATCGGATCATGGGAAGGGGAGTTTATGGGGGTTTTAAATTTTCCAAAAATCAGTTTTTTCCACTTTTTACCCTACAATTTAAAAAAAACTTAATTTTGGTTTTGATCATGTTATAGAGCTTAAAAAAACAAATAATTTAGTATTTTGAATTATTAACCTAGGTTAAGTGGTTGCGGAGAAAATCCAAAAAAACCTGCTCATAAAATCTCCCATGTTAATCTTATGGGAAAAAGGTTTTTGGCTTTTCCTCAGTTTATTTTAATGTAAAATTCATATTTGCTTTTACCAATCTGTTCAGTTCCACAAAAAATCATTTTGGTGTTTAAATTGTGATTCTACGCCCAACCGTTGCAGAGATATTCAAAGTGCTAAACACAGTACGTTGTCCAATGTTATCCTTATGGAGAATAAATAAAATTTGATATCTCGATTATTTATGAATGTATGTTGATGAAACTTGGTATGTGGCTTCACGTAGTACTGGTATATTGATATTTTCACAAAAAATTGATTTTTTTTATTATTCCCGTAGCAGCAAACCTGCGTACGCATTAACCCCCATGTTATTCTTATGGAGAATAAGTAAAATGTAATGACTCCCTTAATTATGAAAATAAATTAATAAAACTTGGTATGTAGCTTCACTTGGTTGAGTTATATTGATAATTATATAAAAACACATTTTTCTATTCCTTGTTGCAGCAAACCTGCTTTCTCAGCCCCCATGTTATTCTTATGGAGAATAACCAGAATGTTATATAGCGCTTATTTATGATTAAATATTGATGAAACTTAGTATGTGGCTTCGCCTAGTTAAATTCTATTTATATTTGCATAAAAACCAATTGTTTCTGTTCCTTGTTTCAGCAAACCTACGTACTCATTGCCAATGTTATTCTTATGGAGAATAATTAAAATCGCTTATATGTGAATATATTTTTATGAAACTTGGTTTGCGGCTTTATGTGGTATTAAGACATATATTGTGCATTGGAAATTCGCTGAGTACGCAGGTTTGCTGCGACGGGGGTATTTATATATGTACTTATATATATATATATATATATATATATATTTATATATTTATATCTATATATATGTGTGCGTAATCACGATAACTCTCGTAAAAAAGGTCCGATCTTAATAAAATTTGGTACAAATATGTAAAGTACCATTTATTTGAACGAGTTCGAAAACCAGACAAATCACACCATCCGAAGGGGGGTTTTGTACCCCAAAAATGTTTTTTTTTTGGAGTTTTCACATGTAATTGTTATTTAAATCCAATTTTAATTCATACAATTGAATTCAGCTTAAAAACAAACAATTTGGTATTTAGATCATTGCTCTACGTCAATTGGTTACTGAGATATTGAAAGTAATAAACACAGTACGTTGTCCAATGTTATTCTTATGCAGAAAAAGAAAAATTTTATATCTCGGTTATTTATGAACATAAACTGACGAAACTTGGTATATCGCTTCATCTGATTGTGGTTTGTTGTTGTTTGAACAAAAAAAAACAATTTTTTGCCTATGGTTCCCGTAGCAGAAAACCTAGGTACTCGGTCCCCATGTTATTACTATGGAGAATAATAAAAATGTTATATATCGCTTATTTATGAATGAATATGGATGAAACTTGGTACGTGACTTCACTTAGATGAGTTCCGTTGATATTTGCATAAAAACCCATTATTTTATGTTCCTTGTTGCAGCAAACCTGCATACTTATCCCTAATGTTATTCTTATGGATAATAATGAATATTTTAAATATCGCTTATTTATTAATATATTTCTTATGAATTCTGGTAAGAGGCTTAATGTGTTATTAAGACATATATATTCATTGTAAATTCGCTGAGTACGCAGGTTTGCTGCGACGGGGGTATTTATTTTACATTTTAATTAAAAAAAACACAAAAATAACAAATATATACAAACATTCAAATACAATACACTGACACAACATTTATATACACGAACAAATGGAAAACTGACAATACATTACCTTTTCTGCATCGTTGCCTCCAAGCTGACGGCAAAACCGGAAACTTCTCTTACACATCAACTTACTACCGGACTGCGCACTCGACTAGTGGCTAGCGGTAGTGGAGGGGGGAGAGCCGTTGCCCCTACCTACCGCCAGGGGCACGTGACGACACAGCTGTGGATAACCACCCGTCTGTATCGACGGGAACATGACACGGAAACCAAAAATTGCACGATTACTCCTAGAATGCTACACGGTCACCCGTACGATATCCTCATAGAGATTACCGCATGACTCCAAGGTGAGCATTGGGAACTAGTCATGCAATCAGGTGGCCGTGTTTCCTCCAAGACCGATCAACGACGCATGTGTCGTAGCCGCATTGGATGGACTCTAGACGCGGGAGCAACTGGAACACAAGGAACTGACGTGTGTTTGTGAGTTGATTTTTGACTGAAATGGTTTTTAATTAAGGGAACCCATAGTGGCCTGACATCAATACTACTCTTGACTTATCGGATTTTCATGTAATTTAATTAATGCCCCTTCAACAAACTTTATTATTAGCCGTCAGCTTGGAGGCAACAATGCAGAACAGGTAATGTATTGTCAGTTTTCCGTTTGTTCGTGAATATAAATGTTGTGTTAGTGTATTGTATTTGAATGTTTGTATATATTTGTTATTTTTGTGTTTGTGTAAATTAAAATGTGAAAGAAAAAGATAAGAAAAACAAATGTAGGTTAGTTAGGTGTAAGAACTTGATATTTAGATGTAAGTAGGGTTCACTTGATAACGGGAGGAGTTTCCTTACCTCCCGAAACATAGTGTAGTTTTAAACACTAGAAGCGATAGGTAAAGTCCAAATAAATAAAAAAATAAATTAAAATCTATCGCTATTATGAGTTTTAAAAATACAGATGGTTAGCTATATCTAATATTATATTCAATAATATAGTAAACAGTTGTTGGAAATTCGGAGTATCTCGTTCAATTTAAACATGTAATGTATTAGTTAGTTTTCCTTGTGAACTATGGGCCTCGTTTGAAAGAATGAGACCGACTGAGAATATACATATACTTTACATTTTAACTTAGTTTTATGCTTAAAATTAGTTACTTATAGTAATGTATTGTTTGAGAAAGCTTTCCCAAAAACCATTTACAAACAACAATGTCCTTTATAACGAAACTCCGCTTGCATGGAAATAAACACTCGTATGTGCTTGAATAAATTAATACAGATAATATGTCATTTATTAATCGTATCGATATACTTATACATCTACTGTATGTTACGATGTAGAGATATATGTTGGTGATAACACTGCATAGTTTAGTTTAATTAATGTTATTAGCTTGACAAAGGGCATTTTCATACTGAATCATATTATGCTCGAATTAGGTTGAAGATGGTGAATTAAAATCAATTTAATAAGTGACCAAGAATAATATCTACATATAGTATAGAGTAGTATCATTGAATTCAGTATATATAGTCAATGATATTATTCTAACGATTTTCTCTATGGACTTGAATGGGTTCTATACTTTTTTTGGATTTTGGTAGTTCTAGCCTACCAGGTTCCAACTATCCAGTGGTTGCTGGGCTTACAAAAGGCAATTGGATGGGTCTGTTGGGGATAAAAGTCAATTTAAGCCCCCCTTAAAATCTGACACATACCTAATCATACAGTAACGAATAATACAAAGACTTTAACGGTGTTATTAAATGTTGCTTTAAGGAAATCTTATACGAAACTACTGGCTTGTAGGAGCTATAGCCCATTTTTGTGTGTATAAATATTCTATGAAATTATGCCATATCACTTGTTAATACATAAACAAAGCAGAAGCTTAAATCACACTGTAAATCATTACAGCTTTTTAAATTATCGTTAGTTCAATTTAAAGTATTGGCTTGTTTTTGGTACTTTAAGGTCATTTTAAGATGAAATAAGTGCAACAAATGTTTTTTTCACTGCTAACTTTTTATAAATGTTCAAGTTTCAGCCTTTTATGTCGTACGATAGCTTCATAAACCTAAGCATAGACCCAAATTACAATTTTCTTCCTTACGCAATTTTGTTTTAGGACACAACGAAAATTTCACAGAATATATACATTTCAGAAGTATTTCTTTATGACTTTCAGGAATCAATACATTTAGAAAAACTCTAATATTATTACGAAAGAAAATGAAGAAGTCATGTTGCATAAACGATCGAGGAGAAAAATATGAAATGCAATTTTAAAACTTAGACTGGTAAAAAAACTAACGAAAGTTTTGAAGTGGGCGGATTTAATTTTAATTTTATTAAAAATAAATGTTTAACGATTATGAAATAGAATCAGTTTTCTAGGACGATAGTGAATGCACATTTCCTCTCAAGCAATTATGGATTTCAGATTGACTGTTTTTCTGACTTTGTTTTAATTTTAATTTTGTTTTATCTAATTGATCATTGTAGTATTAAAAGTGAAATATGTAAAACGCAATGCTACACTATACTATACTATACCATGTATAGTCTTCTGCTGATTAAATTAGACCAAATCACCTATTAAATATAGTTATCATTTTACCGGTTTTTCTCCATACAAAATTAAAAGTTCATCTTATAAAATAATTTTGTTTTCTTGGATTATGTTATTTAACTAAGACTGAATTTCTTTAACACGGCGCAACACAATCAGTAACTTAATAAACTGTAATAATAATGCAAAGGTTTAATGTGCTTTTTCATCTACTAAAAATACCGTAAAATAAATTGATATTACTATTACAAATAACCTATTTGTATACAACTTTTTAAATAAATTTTATAAATGATTTTTATAAATGAATATCATTAACCCTATCGCAGTTTGCAGTATATTTGAATTCCTATTTTTATTTGATATATGTATACGAAATTAATCATTTCAATGGAACTTTCTGTTACTTAACTAAAAATAAATAAATGGCAACCCCTTTTAAACACACGTAGTTATTATCCGACAAAACATTTAACCGATTTATAAACAGATAAGCTAGCGAGGATTTCAGTATTTAAGTAAAGCTGGCTTAAGGTATTTATTGTGGGTCCGTTGTTGTACAGTACTCCTAGTCTAAGTTGCCATATTGTTTTATATTTATTTGTTTGTTGAGTTGGTCTCAGCTTTAAATTAGACTCTTACATTCATCATTCTCTTTTTTATATATTTGTTGCCTAATTGAGGAGAATAATCCCAATAAAATGTTAAACCATCTTAGAAAGAATCAAGAAGGATGTTTTTTTTACTTGCGTATGTTGGTCTCTGGAACATACATTTTGTCATCTATACTCTGTAGACCTGTCTGGCAAAAATAATAATATTTATTAGAAAATATAAAAATATTTATTTTCGAAATGCATATATACAGTGCATGCAATACAGTGCGAAATGTATAACTAAAAACAGTTTTACTTGAGATAATATTGCTAAGTATTGAGTACACGAACATACTTTTTCAAGGCTAAGACATATAGCATTTGCAAATAAGGTGTTCCTATTCTTCAAGAAAATCTTTACCAGATCACGTTTCACGGAAATTGCTGGTTTCAATGTTATTGAATCGATTGGTTGCAAATTTTATGCTTCCAAACTCCTTGATAAAGAGAACGAACTACAGGAAACTCTCTAAGTGATAAGAACGATTCAAATCAAAGTTACATTTATTACTTGCTATATATTTCGTTATTTTTTAACAACAAATTAATTAAATCCCAAAATTATTCTTTACACATATTTTTAGCGTCTCTTTTTAGCGTATTTATATTTAGTTTGTAGGAGGGCTGTTTTACTGAAGTTATTCCTCCACAATGAACAATTCGCACTAGACATCCATCAACTAAAAGCCAATTTTTTCACCAATCGACCACAAGGTCAGACAGGCTTAAACATATTATACAAATCACCTGCAAGCCTCCCTTAATATCCCTTGATTTTAGCCCCAAGAGTAATCTTTTTATCCTCGGATGATCAAATGGTGTTTTATTTTTAATTTCCGGTCGTTTATTTTGATTTACTTTCAAAATATTAGTTCAAATGTGATACGAGTTGAACTAGTCAAATTCTTTGTTGAAAATACAAAATTCCATACCACGTTCATTCTGAGCTACAAGAATATGAGATATATTAATAGTTTAATTCTTCACTGCTATAACCTTTTGGAATTTTATTTTGTGTGTCACGATTGATCAAAATTACTGTTATTGACTAATTTCCTCATGACAAAATTCTATCACATCTTTGACTGTTTAGAGACAATAAGGAAATAAACTTAAAGACAGTAAGAATGGGAGACCAGTCTACTAGCAACCTTTCTTATAAATCGCGAATATCCACATTTTATTTGACATACAAATTATAAAATAACAGCTGAACTATCTCCAAAATAAATACAGTATGAGTAGAACGCATTTGGAAGTCCGATAGATTAAATAAATATATTGTACAACAAACGCAGAGGTATTTGTGCATTTCATCTTTTTGCTTATAAAATATTATCATTATCTACCGTACATTTTAAAGCTTATTTTACGTACTGAATAACTTTAATCTGAAACCTATTATATAAGTTATAAGTGTCATTTAGGGAGTTTATACGGTAAATACTCTCAAAATTACAACGTGTTTTCTATTTAAGAAAAACTTTTGCAAAACCAAGTTACAGGAGTTTTGTAAAGTACATTTGTTGTAGATATATTTATTAGTAATGAATTAAATATTAGATTACAGCGTTTACCCTACTTGTTTTGAAGAAATGGCTTATTTCCTGAGATACTTCAAAATAAATTAAAAAATGGGCTTTGGGGAGGAAGCACACGGGGGGGGGGGAAGGGGAATGGGAAACTTTAGTGAAAACGCACATCTCAACTTCGTGTCATATCTCTAAAAAGTAATTATTTTAAGAATAAAAATGTTTCAAAATACTTATAGAGACAAAAAAAGGAAGAAAATAGGTTAGTTTAGGCTGTTGCATAATATTCCATTATCTTTAGTACCCAGGGAACTGAGCTTTGCTTGGGGAAGTTTACTCAGTTTGTTTAAGTGACTTGAATTAGTTTTTCACCACGCCCCCCTGTTGACGAGCAGATTTTCTTAGCTCATTTGCCTCTTTTATGTATGTTTAAGATCAATACAGTTATTATTATAGCTCAAAGTCCATTCAGGTAGTATTTCGATTAATCAATCACACCATTACAAATTTGGTGCAGTAGGAAATGAAAAATGACAGTACAATTTATTTCTTTAATACAAAACAATCAGGACATCCCATCAACTTAAGCGGGACAGGAAGCAGGTATTGCAACTTGCAGCTCCCGCCATATTCATACTGAACACTTCCGTCGCTACCTGACCTGATAAAACCTTAGTTTATTGTATTGGTATATGTTATTGAATAAGATCCTTGCACATTTTTATTACAAATAATGTTAAAACCTTCCAAAATTATTTTTAGATTAAAACATTTTAAATTGTCTTCTATTTTCACAAACAAAGTAGTTTTATAATAACTTTCTATTTATTAATTGATGTTGGTATTCTGGATCATACTGGTCACCTGGTAATCAAGACACCTGTTACACCTTTTAACAAAGTTGATTACCTTCTCTAAGTATATATATCAAATATATATTGATATTGTATATATTATATATATATATACGATTATATACGATTATTATATATATATATATAATCTCAACATCAACCGAAACAGAACTTATTAGAACAAATTGAATATAAAAATCAATTTGAACTTGTGAACGGTATAAATGCAATTGAAATGAAGCCTTCGCATGGACTTATATTATCAGTTCAAGATTGTGTTACCGTAATGATACATCTACGGTATTACCAACCCCATAGGCTACAGCTCAGCGAAGAAAACATCAGACCTAACTTTTTTGTTGCTTTCAAAACCCCAAACAAAGCACCAAAACAAAGCCAGCCTGGTGTCTATAGAATGTATATAGTTAGGCCTTAGAGACCGGGGTATGATTTAGTCGGATGTCTTCTGTTGAATTCCAATTTATTACCTCTATGGTATCTATGGTTCGGCCGTAAGAAAAGGAAGAACCTCTTATAATTCTTTTGTGGTTACGGAATAAATTGTCTGGTTTCTTGTAAGATAAAAATGTTTATGTCAAAAAGTTCATATTGCCTCAACCCATGTTAAGTATTTCAAACAAATTCTTTCATAGATTTTTAAATTTTCAAAAATTGTTGTTACTTTTAGCATAATTAAATTTCAGGGTTTCCAAGAACGTGTTTTTATTTTGTAGAAATTATATTTGTTCAGTATTTAATCTACTCGTCCGACCGATACTGTCGGTAATGCAGTCTAGTAGTTCCGCGAGTATCAGGGAGATGTCGCAGAGTGCACCCTTTAACGTTCACTCTGGCCGCATGGACCAATTAAATCATGCAACCCCATAAAAGTACACTATAGTCGGCTTGTAAGTGTACATCCGTGGGACTTTTGATGATAAAAGCATGGGAGTGGTATTAATCTCTTTGTTATAACATGTAGAATCAGTATTTGGATGGTGAACCGTAGCCACCAGTGGCAGATTAATCTTATACTCGAAAAATAAAATGGCCGCCGCTGTTCCGTACATTGTATTGTTTTTTCATGTTTATCTCGTAAAATACAATATTTATGACAAAGTGACCTATTACTAAAAGTATTTAGCATTAAATTATATTCAAAAATGTTCTTAAAGTATTTTGTGTACGGATGACCTTTGACATAGAAATCCGGATTTGAAATATAAAATTAACTCAGGAGCATCAAATCCCCAATATTACTCAACAATATCACCTTTTATTGGGTATAACAGTTATTTAGGAGATGTTTCCAGAGTTTCTTTGCTGCCAGTAACACAAGAGCCTCCAACTAATATTTGTGTTCAGTAAATAGTTTTGAGGCAACTTGAAAAACTAAACAACTCCATGAATAAAACAACAAACAAAGTCGTCGTTACAGCTGACATTGCAATTTATAAACCTTGAAAGCAACTTGAAATGACAACAGAAAACTGCAAATGCAAATTGATATTAAAACCTGGAGAGCAGCATATAATAATCTGCTTGGTAGATAATAATAGGTCAACTTAGAACGATTGGTACAGGGCCGTCGTACTCGGTACTCGAACTGCCCCGGGGTCTTGTCTAAAAAATTGTCACCAACATGGATCCGACGTCAACAAGGGCCCACACCACCAGGCCTGCCCAGGGGCCCGTGAAAGCTGAGCCCTGGGTTGGTGAATTCGTATGTGTAAGTGAAATACCAGAAGTGTGGGTGGAATGTTATTTGTATTACTCGGTGGCTATGAAACAAATACTAGATGGAAGACGCATTACTAGAAAACCTGTAACATTAACGCTTTTAATAACGTTTTTACTTGTCAAATTGCTGTTCAGCAGAACAAAATCTTAATTATATGTCTTCAAAAAGAATATTGGTCGTGATTCATGATTTTTTAATGTGTTGGAATTATAACTATATTTCTTACCGTCAAAACGCAATCTAAATTTGTAGTCTCGTACCACGGCCGTTTAGAAGACGACTCCGTTGACGGGCGCGGGTTGCAGAACACTAAACGGGCATTGCGATTATTGCACAACATTAATAACAACTTAATTTTCATTGCACCAATAAATTAAAAACCAAAATGTAACAAACAAATTACACACGATACGAATAGAGCACGTGCACGGCTACGAACACGCGATCGACTACCGAATCCTTGATTCCTTTGTCATTGGGCTATTCTCACCTCGGTTTAATCTTGGGGGCCTTGTCAAACGATGAAAAACAAAAACATAGACGACACATGACGAGCATACACACACGAAAACACGAATTGAATCATAATTTCACCTCACCAAAAAAGCATGTAATTCAAAAGTAAAATACTGAATCCTTATAATTTAAAGTGAGTCAATTTAAGTAAGAGGCCTACATGGTAATTTTAAGTTTACACTAAAACATATTATCTTACAAGTTATTCTGCCACTGTTCACGTATGCGTTTATGAATCGTTAGTGACTTTCATTTAGTTGCAAGAGTGGCTAGCTTAAGGGTAATCGTACAGTGAGGAGGTAGAGGTAGAGGTAGAGATGGAGGTGGAGGCAGAGGTAGAAGTAGAGGGAGTACCGCATAGTGAGGAGGTTTAGCGGGCTATTTTCTCACACCTTTAGATCCAGTCTTCCACTGTGTTGCAAGTAGAAAGGTTGTTTGGTTATTATGTTTTACAATGCTAAGCGACAGTAGTACATTAAAGTGTTTGTATGTAAATGAGTTGCCACTATCTTAATTATTTATTTAGTTTTACAACTATACCTAATTGTTTTATTAAATCATAAAATATAAGGATTATAAAAATAAGTTAACTAAAAAAGTTGCATTACTATGATTTTTATTTTAATCAACATCATCAACCACTTATTGGTTTATAGTATTAGTATTGAATTCTTATTAATGTTTAGTGTTTTTAAGGGGAGCATTAAACAGAATTACATTTTATTATATATTTTTTATAGTATATTATAGTATGGAAAAATATAACACGGTTTAGGCCTACCTTTACTATTCAATTCAGTAGGGAGGCCTTGAACGGACCAATCACGGAAAAGCAGCTTAAGAAATCAATTTGCTTGGTGACATCCGCTCTGAAAATGTGATAATTAGGGATTGAATGGCAGTAGTATAAAAGTGCCGGTTCTATGCCACGAGCAAAGACGAGAAATATGAGGCGAGAGGTATGAAACGAGGGAATTACCTTTAAAAATTCGTGCAAAAATCGGCAAATTTGCTTAAAAATCCACCGTTTACCCACATTTCGGCTCGAAAGCCAGTGTTTATAGATGTCTTCCACCTCAGAATCATCAAAAAATTACTGCTTAAAAATTCACCGTTTAGTCGCATTTCAAATTAAAATTCATTGGTTTTAGAAATTTTGTGGATTAAATTTGTTGAGCACCTTTAGGCTTACGAGAAAAAAGTACATTTCCGAATTAATGGTCCAGTTTTAAAAGTAAAAATTCAATAAATATTGGTTGACTCATTCCGTCCGTCCGTCTGAGATCTGTTATCTCGCACTGAGATCTGTTATCTCGCGCCAAGCTCCGCCTGTTGTGAAATAGGATTGGTTCAACGCTTGTTATCTATCAAGGTAATACGTTCAACTGTCTCCACCTTCGATGGTAACCATTACATAGTCGTGAGATTTTTACTCATATGAATAGGAAAACATTGCTTTTATTCAGTAGATTATAAGTCAAATCTCTTAATTAGCCAAGATTATGTGTTTTCGCATGTAAAAATCAAATTATGTACTGTCGAATCCAAGTCAAACCTTATAATCTGTAAAACTCCTTTGGAATCTCAAATTCAGCTGCAGTTATATGCTTATGTTTCGGAAAAATGACTTATTCCGGTAAACCTTGTCTTCAAATGTGCAGTTTTAACTTGCATTACGTAAAATATGTTAGCTTAGTTTAAAATTATCCATGACAAGAGAGCTATTTGGTGTATTTTAACTTCTACCTTGAGGAAGAGTAGTTTTAAGATTTATATTAACTATTTTGTTAAAACTGCACGATATGAGGGATATTTTAAGATGTTGTCAATTGAATTACACATTTTGTTCTCCGGAACCCATGTTTGACCTCCACCACACTTCCCGTTGAGGCCCGCCAAAACGGGTGTCACGAATTTCTATGAAAAATATAAAACAGCAAAAAATATATCTGAAATAGGGATGAGCAAAATCCGCACCCCTTTTGAATTACCAATATCACTTAAAAATATGTATTATCAACATCAAAAATAAAAATGTTTAATCAAACTTGACCATAAATCAGACCCATTAAATCGACGAGCCTTAAACAGTTGTTTAACTTGGACTTTCGTAGGGTGTTTAAGGTCTCTCACCTCCAAATGTATAATAACCCTTGTCAACGCACGCCACGCACGTCGTCAGGTCAGATCGCACCTTACAACGATTGCGGTTACCGAGCGTCACAGTATACCGACCATCGTTGACGCACGGTTATGTTTTAACCGAGACGGCGGGTCTCAAATTTCTATTAAAAATATATAACAGCGCAAAAACGCATCTAAAAATGGAGGATCGTATTGTTCCCCTTTTGAATTACGAATATCACTTAAAAATATGTATTATCAACATCAAAATTTGTCTATTAATCAGACCCGTTAAATCGCAGGGTCTTGAATGTAGGTATTTTTTTAGGGTGTTTAAGGTCTTTCACCTACAAATGTATCGTGGTCATTGACAACGCATGTCACGCACGTTGTCAGACGAATCGTACAGTACAACGATCGCAGTTACCGTGTGTCAACGATGGTAGTTACACCGTAACTTGCGTGAGTGTCATGCGGACGCACTTTATAACGAATTGTTTGACGCAGTCCAGACTCTCATTAATATTATTGATTAAACTTATAATTCCCAATTATATTCATAAAAAGTGAAGTATAAGTTTGTTAAAAATATACAAATCAAAACTTTCAAAATCTATATATAGACATGGTGAAAAGAACTTTTAGTGATAGCGATATAATCAATAATTTAGTTAAAAAGCAAAAGATGGCTGATGCAATTTGGCCGGACGAAATCACACCCGAAGCGGCTAAAAGGATTGAGCAAATGGCAATGGCGTCTGGACAATGATAACATTAAGAAACAACAAGAGTTGGAGAGTGAAGAGTTTTTCAGAAAACATCTTCCTCCATTACCCGTAAAACGTAAAAACGAAATGATACTTTCACCTTTACGCGATAAAAAACCTTTGAAAGTGGAAGAAGCAAACCGATTAGATAAATTACAAGACAAACTAATAGCCGAAGCGAAAGAATATCGTGCTCAACGAGTTCAATGAGAAACAAGATATCGAAAGGCAGCACGAACCAGTTGTCAGTGCGTTAGAAAAACTGACAAATGTATTTGAAAAAAGAAGGACGAAGAGATAAATGAACTGCAAAGTAAATAGAACAGACCAATATTATTTAGACCGCGTGCGATTAGTACACCCAGTCGTAAAGTATTTAAAAAAAGTACAATGATACCGGTAAATGATGAGAATTTCCCAGAACAAGACGTTTTTGAAAAAGATGCAATGATTCCGGAACAGAATTTACCACAACAAAAGGGCATTTTTGAAGAGGAAACAATATTACAGGCCGCTAGCACACTTCTGTCCGATAAGGATAATGATATGCGTTTTGATAAATCGATTCAAGCTATCGTTGAAAGAAGCGGTACCGAGGTGGGCTCATTGGCGAGACAATATTGTTCTAAAGCTAAGATGGAACATTTGGTCTTAACTATGATATCGGAGAGCGAAAACTTAAAGTAGGAAATTCCGGTGTCACTATTAAAAATGATGATATAATTATCGATAAGACGAACCAAAGATATCCCGGTACACCAGACCTATAGAGACTTTTAACACAGTCTGGAGATGTCGGGGGTGAACAATATACGAAAAGTGATAGAGATACTTATAGAACGATTTTAATCGACTCTGGTGCGATATTTCAAAGCAACAATCCATCGTCCGGACGTCCCAAATCCAGTCAAGGGTTAAAGTGGAAAAAAGTGATTAAACTTATGTGGGAGGAGCTTCGATTGGAGAATTTACGCGGAAAACCAACGGGATCTGGCTTAAAAGTAGCAGAACACTTGAATTTGTCAGAGCTATGGGATCCGGTTTGTTGGAAGAAACAAACAATCCAGTTGAATATAACTATATAAGACAGTATGCGGACCTTATCAAAAGGCTCTAATTCCTACAAGCCGAAGAGAGAGCTGGCAATAACAACTTCCGTAGTGAAAAGTTGGGTATTGCTAAATTCATTTACGATGGACTGGTAGAATTAATAGCAAAACCAAAAAGACACAAGTACATTACGCGATGTGTGCTTGCTCTACCGAAACCTTCTGCGACATACGTGATTGATTTAATAATAGACAAAAATGACACCAAATAAAACGCAAATCATCTTATTGATTTAATCTGGGACACTCTCAAACAACAGGTCGACCTTCCAGATGGTCCGATGTATTTGGCACGATGTTTGGCTGCTTTACCCGAGAAGATAATAGAAGTATCTGGAATTTTAAACATTATTATCAACAAATTGCCATTTGAACTTCATGCGCCGGGTATGAATTTTCTAGGACCTGGGACGAAACTCAAAGAACGCTTAGCTAGAGGTGATAAAGGTGTAAATCCTCTTGATGAAGTAGCAAAATAATATGATATATGGTATAGTAAACACAAGAAAGTAGAGGATAGATGGAAAGCAGATAAAATGCTAGAGGATAAGTAAGGCATTTGAACGCGTTATTTCACCTGCTGCCAGTCTTCACGAGAGACCTTTAGGTTTGGCTACAGGGACAGCAATGTGGGCTAAACAGAAATTAGGCATGAAGTTACCTGTAACATTGCCAGATAAAGATGTTGAGAGTAATGAGGACAAGACGGAAAAGGCGGTGGAGGTAAAAAATGTGTTCCGGAGAAATAATTTGGGACTGGCATCAGAAAGGAAAACACAACTTTTATTTAATCGAAAATAGTGTATTTGTACGAGAATTATTGTAGTATGTAGATAACGCTCCAAGTTATCAATCGCGACAGTGACCTCCAACCGCAAGATAACAGACCTCATCCGCACTGACATCACTTATAGGTCGACTGATATTAATTGAATTTTTGCTTTAAAAACTGGACTATTGATTCGGAAATGTACTTTTTTTGTAAACATAACGGTTCTCCACAAATTTAATCCAAAAAATGTCTAAAAACAATGAATTTCAACCTGAAATGTGACTAAACAGTGGATTTTTAAGCAGTAATTTTTTTATGATTCTGAGGTGGAAAAAATCTATAAACTCGAGACGAAATGTGGGTAAACGGTGGATTTTTAAGCAAATTTGCCAATTTTTGCACGAATTTTTAAAGGTAATTCCCTCGTCTCATACCTCTCGCCTCATACTTCTCGTCTCGCCTCGTGGCTTAGAACCGGCACTTTTATACTACTAATGGCGTTATTTATACGCGTTGTCATAAAATGTCGTTAAAGTACTATATACAACTAAAAAAATCAAATGTACTAATATCAGGACCATTATATTTTTTGAGTATCATTACATTAATGATTTTCATTAAGTATACGAAAGGGACACTTAATATTATGTATTTAACAAATTATTTAATGGAATTTCTATACAAGCAGGAACTCATTTTTACCATTTAAAGTGTTATCTATATTAATAAACAAGGATGGTTGGTTCGTTTGTCTGTATATATATTTGAAGTTTATGGACTCGGACACCGTTGGACCGTTTGCCATGAAACTTGGTAAATATATGTAAAATTTCACGGAGGAGGTTTTTAAGCCATCCATTTCACCCGAACTCAATTAATTGGGCTCCTCCCTTTAAACCTTATGGAAATATATTGTTGTTTACATAAAAGCTAATGACATGTTTTCTTGAACAGGTGATCTTGGTGATATTGGTTTTAGTTGGTAATAGTCAAAGGCGTGACAACGTCTGCCGGGTAACAGCTAGTCTATATATAAAGCCAAACCGTCCCTGGTCTGAGAACCATGAACCATGACTTAAATTAAAGGTCGCAAAGAGAAAATTGATGGGAATATTTTTTTCATACAACCTCTTCTAAGTTGATGAACTAAATTCAATGGTCAAGTCACAGCAAATTATTAAATATTGGATGTTAACATGTGATTTGACTTGACTATACAACTGAATGAAATTAGGTGAACAAGGAAAGCTGTTGGGAATGGCTAGTAATATTTGAAGTCAGTAATATTAGTGAATTTCCTATGGAAAATGAACTATTAGCATGTTCCGCTCGGTGAAACTTAAGTCCGGGACCACCATAGAAGTTCCTAACGTAACCCCGTGAACACGTTTTGGGGGGTCGTTCAAAATGATATATACACATACATGTGATATATATATAAACATATATATATATATATATATATATGTGTGTATCCGGTCGCATTTTTTACCAGATTTACTTCAAATTTGGTAGGGTCGTTCCTTTCTATAATCAGTTGGACAAGTTCGTTGGGCAAAACAATCGGAAAACTCTAAAACACCTTTTTCGGGGATTATTCTTTCAAATTTTGAGTTTTTGGGCCCAAAAAGGGTCAGAAAAGCCCCGGAAGTACAATTATTGCATGTATTAATATGGAAAATTGTGAAGCGAAAGTCTTAAGCCCTCCCTCGTCATTATAGCCTAAATATTTACCTAGTTATTAAAGAAAATGTATATCGACTAAACAGGGTACGTTGTCTTATGGGGTTTTTACATTAGAAAAGCATATTATTTATTTGTTGGTGAATTTGTATCATCCCCAGCAACCTCGGAGCTAATTTCAACCTGACTGGACCTTATCCTAACATTATAATGCGAAAAATTGTATTCCTAGCATTGCAGGTAAATGAAACCAGGAGGATCAGAACAGCCAACAAATCAATATTTTCAGATTTCAATGAAATTGGAATAAATTTATTTTTTACACTGGTTTTAAAAGTTTTGTATGTGGAAATTCACTTCCCTCACGTCAGCGTGCTGCGTGCGAACTCGTTATTTATAACAAAGCATCTCTTGGTCCATCATATGTCAAATCAACCTGAGCTTTAACGGTGTTTAATGGTAATTTATAATTCTGTCTGTAGACCCTCGGATTAAATGTACTTCATAGCCAATGCGTGATCCCCTGCTGTAATCGTTAGTATTAATTGGTGCGATATTAATCATAAAAATTTGTTGATTTCAAACATTTAAAAAGGTCAGTTTACACTTTCATAATACAATACTTAAAACGTAGTTTTAAGTAAGCACATAAGTAAACGATATTTGTACTTATAGACGATATAATCAAAACAAGTAATACGTTTACTTTATGTAATTTACCATGCACTTAAATTTGCAACGAATCCATGGAATCTATAATTCATTGGCTGTAATGTAATGTAACTAACATATACCAAAAAGTTATTGTTGTTGGTTTTACTTTTATTAGCACGAATCACTTAATAAAGATCAGAACTAATCTTTGCAAAATTGAATATATAAAAACATGATATTTTAGAAAAGTTATCAAAACGATTGGTTTAAAAATACATTTGATACATACATTGATGAAATTTTTATTTAAGTTTTTTTTAGGTTTGAGATTGATATATGACTAAGGTACGTATATTATTTACTCCCTATTTATATATTTACTTATTCCCTTTTAAAGGTTAACACCATTTTACAATTTAACATGGATAAGTTACAAAATTGTCAGTATTGCAGCAGATAAGTAACTAAACGAAAATTAGTACATGTAAAAACATTAACATTACAAAATAAACAGCAATTAAATAATACTATGCATAAACTAAATGAAATAATGTGAAATTATATTTATAATAAGAATAAATTATGCAACGACGAATAAAATAACAATAAACGCAGCACGCAGCACGCTGACATGAGGGAAGTGAATTTCCACATAAAAACTTTTAAAACTCCAAATCTGTGTAAAAACATACATGTATTCCAATTTTTATTGAAATCTGAAAACATTGATTTTTTGGCTCTTCTGATGTTCCTGGTTTCATTTACCTGCAAAGCTGGGAATACAATTTTGCGCATTTTAATGTTAGGAGAAGGTCCAAGCAGTCTTGAAAGTAGGCGTGAGTTACTGGGGGTGATAAAAGTACTATAGCAAAGGAATAACAGGCTTTTCTAGTGCAAAACCCCCATAAGACAACGTACTGTGTTTAGTCGAAGGACATTTTCTTTAATAACTCGGTAAATATTTATGCTAGAATGACGAGAGAGGGCTTAAAACTTTCGCCTCACTAATTCCCATCTTTTTACATGCATTAATTTTGCATCCGGGGCTTTTCTGACCCTTTTTGGGCCCAAAAACCCAAAATTTGAAAGATTAATCCCAAAAAAGGGGTTTAGAGTTCCGACTGTTTTGCCCAACGAACTTGTCCAATTGATTACAGAAAGGAACGTCCCTACCAAATTTGATGTAAATCGGACAAAAAATGCGACCGCTAGAGTGCAAAGACATATATATATACATATATATATATATATATATATATATATATACATATGTCTCTCTCTCTATATATATATATAAAATTTTGATCGACCCCCCAAAACGTGTTCAGGGGGTCACGTTAGGAACTTCTATGGTGGTCCGGGCTTAAGTTTCACCGTGCGGGTCATGCTAATAGTTCACTTTCCAAAGGAAATTCACTAATAATACAAATAAATTAAGCAATGAAAATTTGTTTGGCAATGAGTTACATGCAGTACTGTTGAAACAGAAAGTTGGAATTTGTCTTAATAGTAAACATTAAGTTGATCGAAGAGCGATTAAGAAGACAAATTGATAAGGCGGATCTTGGAAAATAAATGAGGGCCAGTCTCCTAACTGGACTGGAGTTTGTCTCCATTGTCTTGTGGTATGTTTAAACCTTATGTTTGTAAATATACAGCTTACGATACGTTATTAGATATAGTTAGACATGCTATAAATTTACAGGATGTTCACAAACTCTATATACAAATTTCAGGAGTTCCTTGGGTAAAAATATACCAAAATGTTGTATAAACGAGAAGTGATATAGCTCACTCCTTTTTCAATAATGTGTCTTTAAGTATATTTTTAGAAATGGATCATATCCTTGGACGTTGAAAAATTGACTCGAAGCTTATCTCTTGAGTTAGTGTTGTTTTGTTGTTTAAATCTAAAATGGTATTGAATTTGGCGTTCCTAGCAATATCGTTTATGGTCGTTTTAATTTTCATAAGCTAAATATACTAAAGAAATGGAAAATTGTGGGGCAATATATTGAAAAGCAGTAATTTGTATTAGTATATAATACGGTGAAAAGACTCAAAAGATCACTTAACTCATAGCTGAGTAATTTATATTTTTAAAATTTCAATTTTGTCAATTGTGTATAAATTACCAAAAGCATGTTTTAAAAATAACATGTTAAGTTACTCAGTTATTTGTTTTCTAACCTTGGTAATCTTAGTATCAAGGCATATTTTGGAATAAATGATAGGTTTTCTAATTTATGAACTTGTACAAAATTTATAAAACTTAGATTCTTTAAGATCGATAAATTGTTAGGTTTTAAACCAATTTAAATAACCGCCATTTTGAAACGGTTAAAGGTTGGAACGTCAAATTTAACACTAAACGGCCAAGTTTCAAATAAATATCTTAACAAATTCCTAAGATGTGATGTATTTATAAAAAAAAACATATAAATAAATAAGGAAAATGTAGCGAGATAGACCATATTATAAGTTTATACGAAATGTTGTGTTTCAATTGACTCAATAAATAATATCCTGAAGTATACAGATGTTTTTAATACTGTTCATATAAACCGCATACGTATACTTGTATGCTTGTATATGTGCGTTTGTAATGCTTGTGTATATGCTTGTATATATTATTTATAGATGTGTAATACAATTTGCTACAGTTGAGCTTAACTATTTATAATGGGCATTCATAAAATTAAACCAATTAAATAGTCGAACCGATACTGGAGAATATACGTGTCAATAAACTCTTCTTAGATCTATTGAGATGTTCCTGTCACAGGTAGCGGAGTCCCGGTCGTATTTGTCGTTGAATGACAAACAACTCCTTGTCCTGTCACTCCAGGGACATTTCAATGCATCTAGAGCAAGGCTTCAGTTCCGTGATCAGTTTGAGCCTAGGACATTCGTTCTTTTTCAGTTCTTTCTTAGTCAAGTCGATTGCTTTACTGCAACATGGTAGTATAGTATTTCAGTAGTTTCTAAATCAGGCTCCAACCCCTAAATCTCCTCTCAGAAGCACGACATCCACGACATATGATGACAATTTATTTACAACTATGACGCTCGGAGGACATTTGACATCTACCGGACTGGAGGTTGGTCTGAAATACAAAGCCACCTGAAGAGCAAGTGAATAAACCTTAACCTTAACCTTTGATATATCTTTCATACCCGTTTATCCTATCCAGCTTGAAACACTCTTTTTTAATAAAAAACAGTTACAAGTATGTCGTACTTAAAAATATATATTATGTAGTTGGGAATTTATATTTGGTGTAGAAGTTTTAATCAATTAAACTGTTTTTAAATTTAATGTCTCATTACCCTCTTAATCGAATGTAATAAACAGAGACCCTAGTTTCAGGACACTTGTGTACTCAGCGAGTTTCGAATGCATATACGTAATTGTATCTCACAACAACATGACGCCACTAACCATGTTTCATCAAATATTATGCATAAATAAGGAAGGTATAACACTTTATTTTTTTCATTTTTCATTAGAATAACATTAAGGCACATGACCAAGGTTGCTGCAACATGAACCTTACAAAAGGTTTGTTATGCAAATATCAATATGGGACCTTTAAAACAACCAATAATATTACCTTAAACACCATAACAAATTCATGTATACAGTAGTTGACGTCTAGTATGTCGTAACTTCTCGTAATTGTTTTACTGGAATTCTCAATTAGTATATGTTTAGAAGTTAGGTGGAATATCACATTGGGCTGACATATTGTGAATATATTTTCGCTACTGTAAAAATTGATTCTTAACAGACGATTAAGGAATTCAATGTGAGATAAAAACAGTAATGCCACGTTATATTGAATTAATATTGTGTGTAATTATTTGCAAATTAAATTATTTGTAAATATTATTATGTTATAATGTGTGATGAAATGTAAGGATTTTGTAATCCAATAATACTAACAACACCTGAAGAAAACACAAAGAACGTTGTGTAGTAAATGAGAAAATGTTAATAAAACCGGAGTCTCGGGGAGACAAAGAAGATGATCACGTTACTTCTAACGCTTCTGCTGATGAGTTCTCAAACTCAGGCGCGTTTCGAACACGCACTTCTGCGAAAGGAAGTTGCCCTTGTACGTGAGCTTTAAAACATTTCATTTATACAAGAACAAGTCCTTAACATTCATTGTTTTAGTGTAAGTTTTCTATTTGAAATAAATTTGATAAACGTATTTAACGTTTAACAAGTAAAAAGGTCCTTTCCTTATTGCGTTCATCAGTCTAGGATATAGCAGGGGTATATCATTATTTTTTTGGAATGATATGATCTTTTGGTGAGGTGAAAAATTTACTGACTTTTATTGGGCTACTCTCACCTGTGTATATCCTGGGTAATTGTAAAATTGTAAATTCAACACGAATTCGTGTTTATGTTCATCTTTCGTCTTCTGTGTTTTTTATCACTATTTGAAAAGTCTCCAAAATTAAACTAAAGGAGAATAGCTTTATAAAAACACAGTAACAGTATTATTTGTAATAATGTGTTTCCGTATTACCCTTTTTGATTAAAATATTTGATTTTCATACTAAACAATTTAATAAAAAAATTTAATTTAATAAAATATTAGGGTCTCAGAGGCTTGGCCTTTTTAGAGGTTCCAAAAATTATCATTACTTTTATTTTAGAGCGGGAGAAGAGTTATTTAAAACTGAAATGTGATTAATATACCTATTGTTATTGCAAAAACAATAATCGAAAAATATTTACTAAATACCATTGGGTACCAATTTAATTTTTTTTTTTAAGTTGACCACTATGTTGAGGTCAGTGATATAATGTAGTATGGTCAAGATTACCTTATATCTGTATTTATAAAATAATATCAACTTTTTATAAGGAGAGTAACCAGCTCCTTAATATTCTTAGGTAAGATTTGATACTTTTGTTGTGTCTTTAATATAATCTGAAATGTGATTTAAAAATCCTGAAAACGTCAGAAATATGTGTTTTTGTAAAAATATCCTTATTCGGTTTAGGTAAAGCTAAATTATTTATATTTGAAAGTATGTTTATGTTGAACATTTATTACAATTGGTCCATTACCACTGTTACATATGTTATATACAAGTTCTATAAGTCACTAAAAGTCTAGAAATATCTTGTACTATGAATACTCCTGTGCTCGCAACATTGTTGTGGTCGTGCATCATTTGACGCGTAACACTAAAACACCACACTACATCTGTGTCGAATCAAGCGATTTATGACTAGTTAACCGTGAGGCCGAGTTTAGTTATGTTATTTATAGGTCTCCTGTGGAGACTTGCAGATCTGTATTACGTGACAGTATACTGACTTTTCTATCCATCTTCATTTTAGAATCTTTATATTTTTTTAAATACCGACATTTATTTACCATTCATAGTTTGACAGTTCATAATTTCAATCTTAGAAAAAGAAGTAACCTCAAATTCTAGATCTAGGACCATATTCCATCAAAACCAACATTTTAAATGTGCATCCGGCGGTGGTTCAGATCCCTTCTTAGTTTTAAAAATTTGAAAATGATGTTCAAAGATTTAGGGATGGTTTAAGAGAGCACCTGGTGGGAAAGGAGTTTGGCAGAGTAGTATCCAATTTTCTTAACGGAAGTCTCACTATCACACTTATTACCAAGTATTTTTATTTTTCTTACTGTACGACATAGTAATTATTTTAATTTCATAAGACATTTTGCTGTAGACATCAGACTTATATGCAACTGACTCTTGCCATGTAAAACATGTAATTTCTGATTTCACTTTCAGAGGTTGTTATTATTTAACCGCTGTCATACCACACGTACTTCGTTATACAACCACCTTTCATAGTTTAGTTAAATTATTTCTATTTTTTAATTCTAGGTTAAAGAACCTTCGAACATGTTGAGGAAGTTAAATACAACTAATTAAGATAATAACATTACTAATGGTGAATAAATATTAACATTAAGATGCTGCTAATAAGCGGAAATTAAGCGTATTTTGCCTATTTCACAGTGTAATTGTGTTACTGAGGCTGTAAATCTTTAGACTTTCATTGAAATGTTTCAGTAATAAAATTCATATAATATACAGGGAGGGCTAATAACAATAAAACAATCATTAGGAAATCTATAGTAGTAAAACACCGATTTGAAAAACATACAAATACATCTTGTAACGACTTCAGTTTTACGGAAACATCTTGTTAAAACAGGACCTAGTAAATGATTTCTCTTTACAATGGCCTTAGTCCCTCAATTAAGCACCAGTTTTAATATCTTAGAACACACACATTCAACAACACTATTCTCCTATGTTGCAACTACTTGAAACTCTTTATTCTCGTGTGTTATACATCTCGTACTCTCAAACCAGGCTTTCACAAAAAGCATTAGCTTCCAACAGCAGTTACTCATTGCCGAGATATGACCAGAATGTAACGCCACTCCAACCTCGCACATTTTCCGCCATAACTCTCCGTGATGTATTCGCCAGTCCGGCAGTGCCTGAACCACCGCGCGCCGCGGTCTAACACCACGCGTTCACAGTAAACCTCTTACCAATTAGTGTAGGTCCATTTGTCGTGTAAACGAGATCGAGACATGTTTAGTTGGTGGCAAAAACTCACCGGATTTTTAACTTAAACAAAAAAAAAATAGGATGCCAATTTGTCTTTTGATTTTTCCTGCCAACCTAATTGTAAGGAGTAAAAATAAATCGTTAGTAAAACTATAGGTCAAACTGTATATTAGGCACGTTAAATATATTCTAAATTTACACAGTTAACTGTATTTTACATTTATAATTTTAACTGTATTTTTAATTTGCTAGGGAAACTGTATTTTACATTTACAATGGTAACTGTATTTTATATTTACAATGTTAACTGTATTTTGCATTTACAATGTTAACTGTATTTTACATTTACAAAGCTAACTATATTTTACATTTACAGTGTTAACTGTACTCTACATCAACAATACTAACTATATTCTACATTTACACTGTTAACTGTATTCTTAATTATGAAATGTCATGCTGCATGATGGGTAATTGATGTACTCGTATTCTTGTAATATCGGTATCCGTAAGACATTAAGTCTTACGGATACATTGGGAAACATTACGGTACGTGGGAAACATTGGGCTTAAAGGGTTTAAAATAGAATCCAAAGAAATATAAAAGTTGTTAATGCACACATTTTAACCACTGAACTGGTAAAGTAATGTTCATGTCCTGTGTATCACTATGAGGTTTTCTGAGAACGTGATTAAAACCATTGAATGAAGACTGAATATAGAGTGGGCATATTTAAAATGAATTTATGTGTGCATACAGGGTGTTTCGGGATAAGTGTAAACAACTTTACCAGGAGATTCCTTACATCAAAACAAGAAAAAACGGTCTTACCTATTAAGACTTGTATTGACTGAACAAATTAAAAAATCACAATTATTATTTATTCATTGTTAAGAAATATGAGTTATATTTAAAAAATTAATTTACATTGATAGATAATTTCCCCAACTAGATTTAGGATAGACATCTCGAGCAAAAGATGTATGACATTAGGTTTAGAATTAAAACTGCTTAACTATCAGGATTAAAGAGGCAAAGAGACCAACAGAAGATATCATTCGTCAGGCCACGAATGTGGGAAGTTCTCGCCAGATGCCGTTAGTCGTCGTCGTTTTTATGTCCGATCAGATCCAAGTGTTGAGAGATAAGTGACCCAGGTTCAAAATCAACACTTTGAAGATTACTCTTTAGTCTTGGTGAAAATGAATGTATGGCTTTTTTATAGGGGATAATTTGTTTTTATATCATTAGTTACCCACCAAATGACGCATAAACTGAGCAAGTTCTTGATTAAGAAGCGTATTTCCGAATAACTCGGAAGAAGTGTTTAGGAGTACATATAGTTTTACTTTATAAATACTAGGTATTACCCGGCAGACGTTGTCATGCCTTTGACTATTACCAACTAAAACCAATATCACCAAGATCACCTGTTCAACATGTCATTAGCTTTTATGTAAATAACAATATCTTTCCATAAAGTTTATATCGGAATCCTTTTGGGAGGAACCCAATTGAGTTAGTACAAATTGTATGGCTTAAAAACCTTCTCAGTGAAATTTTATATATATATATATTAAATATATAAATATATATATATATATATATATATATAGACCTGTATAAGGATTTAATGCAACATTTTCACCAAAAAGCATTTAATGCAACGTCGCATTAAGTGCAGATTCGTAGAGTGAATTTTAGTGGTATCACATGTTACGTACGAGCGGATCAGTACTTATTGCAACTTTTTTTAAAGTGAGCCAACTGTTAACAAATGTCACTAAATTCACCATCTAATCTGGCTCTAATGCTACAAAAACTCTTACAACTGCTGTGACATATTTAATGATAAACTAGTAGCCCGTCGTGGCTTCGCTCGCAATCACAGTACAATGTTATGTTTGAAAAGTAAGTTACTTTTGATAAAGCAACTGGGGGAAAAATCTTTGCTTGAAAAGCCAGTCAATTAGTTCAAAATGCCTAGAGTACTTAAACTTACGGTCCTTCCCATATTTGCCTTGCTTATTTCCTCGTTTCTTTTCTTTTTGTACATGTTTGCAATATACCCTATGTCCAGTTTTAATAGTTCTTGCTATTTCTACATAACATAATCATGTATATTTAAAGTTATGAATATATTGGTTCTAATTCCTATCCTCACAAACATCACATGATACTTTACCAAGTGGGTATTATTTTTATAATTGAATTATTACTTTTGAACCGCTGTTATGATTCTTTTGTGTATATTTACAAATCTTAACCATAACCTCAATTTTAGTTTTTTTCAAATAAGTGTTCTATACAAAACTATTTTTCCAGGGATGAGGCCTGATTAGTACACATTTATTAACCCATAAATTCGTTAGTTCCAACATTTGGATAGCCCTAAATTAAAGCATTTTTGTGGCAGGAGTAGGCAAAGGTTTTATTCTGACGTATAACTATCCTCCTAACAATTGCATGCGCAATTTTTCCGGTTAACTAATAACGTCAGAGATGATAAAATTAAAATGTTAAAGGCCGGCGGATCAGAGAAGTTCGTTATTGTTTGCTATGCCTGTTTCTACTTATACATACCTGATTAGTACACATTTATTAACCTATAAATTCTATAGCTCTCCAACATTTGGAGAGCCCGAAAGTTAATCATTTTTGGAGCAGGATTAGGCAAAGGTTTCATTCTGATGTATTTACTATCCTCTGATGTATTAACTCCAAACAAATGTATGCTCAATCGGTCCAGTTAACAAATAAAATAAGTGATGATTAAATTAAGATTTTACATGCCGATGAAGCAGATACGTCCCAAACATGGACATACGGGATGGAAAGTGTATGAATTTTTACTTTCTCCCCCTAACATAGTATATGGAGAAAGTATTGTTTTCGTAAAAATTTTAGAATTTGAGTTGTTAGTGGAAATATTTGTTTTGGTGCTCCCTGAACCCAAAAAAGTGGTTTTTACGTGATGTCTGTTTGTGTGTGTGTGTCCGTCCGTGTGTGTGTGTGTGTGTGTGTGTGTGTGTGTGTGTGTGTGTGTGTGTGTGTGTGTGTGTGTGTGTGTGTGTGTGTGTGTGTGTGTGTGTGTGTGTGTGTGTGTGTGTGTGTGTGTGTGTGTGTGTGTGTGTGTGTGTGTGTGTGTGTGTGTGTGTGTGTGTGTGTGTGTGTGTGTGTGTGTGTGTGTGTGTGTGTGTGTGTGTGTGTGTGTGGATGTGTACAGAGCTAGAGCCCTAACCTATATGCCGATTTTTATGAAATTTGGTATGTTGGTACTAATCCACGATATCTCCAGGCGTTTTTTTCATTTTTTGAATTTTTGATTTTTAAGGGTAATTATCCCCCAAAAACCGCCAAAAAACATGAAAAATCAAAATTTCTCAAAAACGGCTCTAACGATTTTGATTAAACTTTAGTGGTTTTGTAGAACTTTAGGTTTCCATCAAAATGACACCACCCGCATTTCTAAAAAAATTCGGGTTCAGAAATTACAGGACTTAAACCATCCAAAATTCAGTTTTTTGGATTTTTCATAAAAAATCATAAAAGTTAAAAAAGATTACTATTCACCATTAAAAAGAGCTCAAAAAACTAAATAAATTGGTATTTTAAATTACTATTCTACGATTGCTAGTTGCGGAGAAAATTGAAATTTTCATTTAGCGGTAACCGCAGTACGTTGTCCAATGTTATTCTTATGGGGAATACAAAAATAACTATTTCTCTCTTATTTACTGATCAATTTCATTAAAATTTCATATGCAGGTCAAGTTAGCATTGACCAACAGATGATGTTCGAAATGTGTTGCTATTTAACCCTGGGGGGGCAAGGGGGCATTTCCCCTCTCAAAACCACTGTGTGTAGCAACGGACTCTATAGTGCCTCCCAAAAAGGGATTTGGGTGGATATTTCTGAAAATAACTATTTTAGACAATTTTCTGTACATTTATCTATACTTCATGTTCTATATTTAGTAAATAACAAATGTATTTGTCATTAAAGTTTGGCTTAAAGGGAGAAAGTATGTGTCAGTTTCCTGATACCGTTTATTAAACTTGCTATGAAAACTTTCACTGACGCTTGTAGTACGCCAAAGGTCTGATGAGTTTAGAGCCCAAATGAGAGTAAGAATCCGTAGCGTTCACTGTTTGTTTACATTCCATGTTCCACCTGATTACCCAACTACCCGGCTACCTGGGGTAGCGTTGGCGCTTTCGCGGTGCTTGCCAGGCTCGTGTCCACCGAGATCGTCATGTCCGAGTTCGTCACATCTACGAAAATCAATGAGCCGTACTAATTAGGGTCGGCCGTCTACCTGCCCCGCCGGGTATGTCATGCCTCCTCTGCCCGAACGGGAACAACTTATCCTAGTCACAGATCACAAGAGAACGGTCAAATGCCGTTCTGAATCTTGACGCTCAGAGTTTACTGATGTTGGTTCTTCATGTAGCTGAAAATTACAACTAGCCTGTACATTTCGCCGAGCAATATTAAAAGTGTTAAATATAAGTTCAATTAAACTTCTATCCATGATAGGATTTGTTGTTATATTTATTACATTCTTAAATTGAAAGAATGTATTTAACATATTTTTAAGTAAGTAAATCCTTTTGTACTAAGGCTGTTTTTCGGACTCACGAACAAACATCAATCGGCCTAATTCATCCTTTCAGTGCGATATGACTTCAATTTTGTCATAAATTTTGTCACGAGTTAGTTTGTATAATTTTTAGCTACATGAAGAACCAACATAAGTAAACTTTGAGCGTAAAGATTCAGAACTGTATTTGACCGTTCTCTTGTGATCTGTGACTAGGATAAGTTGTTCCTGTTCAGGCGGAGGAGGTATGACATACCCAGCGGGGCAAGTAGACAGCCGACCCTAATTAGTACGGCTCATTGATTTTCATATATGTGACGAACTCGGACATGACGATTTCGGTGGTGACCGCCAGGCTGCCCCTTTATTTTCGACCCTCTCATAACTGGCTCTTTCCCGGTTTACCCCCTGACGGTAGCATAACCTCAGATGATGGCAAAAGAGTAGCGAACAACTTGAATAAATACGTTTTTCTCTTGTGTATGTGCTAACCCATAGAGTGCTATCGATGCGGTTGGGTGCCCAGTTGCGAATAACAGTTACATATAAGACTGTTCGTTTTTATTACTACCGTTACTGAAACTGAACTCATGCAATCGGTACGTTCACATCACAGCTTACGTGGAGGGTCAGCGCCTGGCGGTGATGGTATTTCGGCACCTGGGAAGTCCTCTAAGCTAACTTCAATTTTATGTTTTCTTTTCTCATTAGTCATAGCATCTAAGTTTTTATTCATGTATAATTTGTTTTCCCTTTATACGTTTAACAACATATCAATTATTTGGTTGTTTGTCATTTGGTCTCAGCTCAATGCCGACGAACAGGCCTCAACTCCCATGTCGGCGGATTCATATAAGACTTGAATTCATTGTTGATTTCATTGAATTTATTTCTGTGACTATACCACTTACTCGATATTATCAATTTTTTGACTGGACATAGGAATAACATTGTTATTTATCAGGAAAAAATTACAGTATCTTCCGTTAACTCTTTCTTGAATCAAAGATTATAATTTGGAAGAGTAGTTACAATAATACATATATTTGAGGAAAACCGAGTATTATATAATTAAAAGAGATGCGACTTAACTGAAAGCAAAATTCTGCATGTTTTTGTCCTCTTAACAAAACTTGAAACTATAGCCGTTTAGACCCCAAAGGTAAATATACGTCATGCACGCCTTACAAGTAGTAAGCGCAAAACGAATCATGCTGCTTTGCAATAAACAAGTCCACGGTTAATAGTACTGACGAATTGTAGTACTTTTACTGATATATATAATATAATGGCATTTACTCGTATTTATAATCCCTAATTAAATGAATTAACGAGTAATATACACAAATTTACCGAGATAAAAATATTATAAATCATAATCTAGAAACTCATCAGCATATTATACCAAGATTTTTACCATACTTAGTAAACATTAATACCAACACCCTGTATCTTAATGAGCATTATTCCATGCGTAGTTATGGTGTAAGAATATTTCTGTGCTGAACGTGAATTTTTTCCTGTGACTAAACCACTTACTTACGATATTATAGATTTTTTTACTGGACATAGGAATATTATGTGTGAGGTAATAATTTCAGTATTTTATGTTAACTCCTTCTTGAATGAAAATGTATTCGTTTAAAGTGTAATTACAATTATACAGATATTTTAGTAAAACACTAATATTTAATTTTTAAAAGAGGTGCTACCTATCAGTAGGATACATTCTGCATATTTTTTGTCATCTTAAAACAACCTGTAACTATAGCCGTTTAGCCCCCAAAGGCAAATATACGTCATGCACAACCTTGTAAGTAGGAATCGCAAAACGAATCATGCTGATTTGCAATGATTGCATACACGAGTAATAGTACTGATAAGCCTTAGCACTTGTGGTGAAATATATTATATAACATGGTCTATATTCGATTCTTTATTTCCCAAATAAATAATTGATTTTGGCTATTTTGGGAAATACTCTCAGGTCTGAACTGTGACACTCCAAGTTCTAGGTTTTGAAACATTTTAATTTGATTGAGCACATTTTATTATGTCATTGAGAATAAGGCAGGTTTAATCAACCTTGTTGCACAAAAACCATGGCATTAAGTTAGTTTCAATTCACATTTTGTAGCAACTCTATAAAAGAGAATGGGTAATTTCCACGGACTATGGAGAAGTTAAATTATGAATCTCAGCTTATTACGATAGGCAATACAGTGTGTAAGTACGAAAATGGTCGTACGTGTTTCTCAGCGGGTATGCATCGTTACAAAAGGCGAGTGGTGTAGATTTACAGAAACCCTTTATAATTTACATTGGCCCTTAGTGTTACGCCCCACAGGCTTTCAAAGTGTCAATGTAAATCTTATGGAAGAACAGTAATCAACTGAATGGTATATTTGGCAGCTGTTGATATAATAACAAATGAAAGAGAAACAGGAGCCACTCGATGATAAACTAATTTAGTCAAGTTTTGTTTAAATATACAAGCAAGATGAGGCAAAACACACATACTCGCTTATGGTATACTTAGAATTATCTTTGGTGGATTTTTGAGTTCTGGGCGGTCGTTAGTTCAGTGTAAGATGTATACGAAGCTGGCTTGGGTGGTTTCAAATAGTATAATCTTGTTCCTTTAATTTTAACACACAATCACGAACCTTCGAAATTCGAATAATTTGTTTATCTGTTGAAATGAAACGAAAATACTTCTTTACTGAGGCAAACTTAGGGCCACATGGTCCTTTCTTACAGTTAACCTCTAAGAACTCTCTAGAACAAAAATAATTTCAAAATTTGTGGCCGAAAAATTGATCTGACTTTATCAATATGTTTACTGAGTGATATGTTTACTGAGTGATCTAGGCGGCTTTGAATTGTTTGTAGAAAGGAGCGAGGCTATTGATAGGAGCTGGTCATTATCAGTTGGGGGGGATGATGTAGTAGTGATGGGCGGGGAAGGAGTGGTGACGCTGTGCAGGTCCGCTATAATGGACTAGAGAGGACAGGGTAGTACTGGACCACAGCGGATCTGGGCTGTGGTAGTGTAAACCACTGTTTACACTATTTAGCTGTTCGACCTAGGAATTCAAAACAGTTTTGTCCCAATGTTAATCTTAGGGGCAAATTACAAAATTTAAGGACAGCTAGGGTCCTTCTCTTATATCAGTTTTTAATTAAATTTGGGCGCCAAAAACTTCGGACCAAGCTTTATCCAATGACACCAAAAACATAAAAATATGTTTAAATCTGTAGGAGTTCCAGTACAAAAAGCCTAGCATATTAAATAGGTATAGATTAAAAGTTAGCATCCATACTTTCTTAACCTTACTGTCCATCACTGGATTTCACTGTTACAATGTTTTACATTTTATTTTCTGTTATCTTGAACTTATTAAATTAAGATTACAAATATATTTTGCTGAAAAAAGCTGACTGTAGTAAAAACACTTAAGACGCGTTTACAATATAGTTTCCAGCAACAGAATAAATAAACATAATAAATTTGAATGCCAATGGGGTTGAGTACACAAATATTTGCAGAACCGATGTATAGGCTCATGTATGACTGTGTCATCTATCTTTCTAGAAAACATTCGATTCCATCGGTCAAGTAGATGGCGTGTGATGGTTAATATTGAGACACTAAAGACCAGTGGGGTGGAGCCCCAAAGTTATTATCCGGAGCAAGACTATATTTTTTTTACTGTAAGTTGATTACCTGTCTCCCTACCAAATTTCACCTCCATCAGCCAGTATTAGATGCGATATGGTTAATATAAGAATTTGAAGATCGTGTGGAAGGGGGCCGGAGCCCTGTAGTATTTTCAAAACGAGAGTAGGCTTACGTTTCATCCAGCTGTACTACCTATATTTTTTGGGGAATTTCAGCTAAATCGGTTTACGGTTGTCTATAAGATTAATATGGGGACTTTTATGCATGCTTCAACGGTAGCTTTCAATTTAAAAAACACGATTATTAATAATTAACAGGTAACATTTCCCTTTTTATAACAGCTGGGAGCAATGACATAATGCCACTTACAACAACTGTAACACAACACCTATAGGCCGTTAAACCCATAACACTTCTAGGGGTTTAATTAACAGTTGTAAATTATACCTGATGGAATCTTAAATTTAAAAAAAGTATTAATCGTCATAAAAAAATAAAACAAAATTATTAGTTAATCTACTCTTCTTCTGGAAGCTGGGCATCAACATTATTTCTCAGTTGAATTTTCGCTGCCATATTAGTTATATTTCTCAGAAAGTTTTAAGCAACAGCGTCATAGAGAGGGCCGTGGTCCATGTGATTAAAAACGTCATAAAAATAATCTCTGATTTGCTATTAAGATAAATAATATCTGAGGACTGCATTTTTTACTGTAACAGATCTTAATCAAAAATTAAGTTTTTGTCAATGTTTAGCTTAAGAATATTTTTTATTTGTTTATTTTGAGGATTAGGTAAATATTGATTTATTAGGTCCTAGCTAATACTGGCTAATACCCGTCCTTAGCACAGCTCATTAAATCGTCTACAACTACATCTGTTTAAGTAATTATCTTATCCAATCAACCTATTGCCCATAATATAAGAATAACATTGTATCTTTACGGGTCACCGGGGCGGAGCCCTACGGATTGCAAAGATAGGCCTATATATAGCCCAGATAATTTATTTACCTAAAAGAAAATTTACAACTCGATTGGTTCAGTAGTTTTAAGTTAAAACGGGACATACGATTCGACAGATCAGCTTTCTTTTATAAATGTATAGGATAGAATATACTGATTGAATATATATGAGCTGTTATAGAGACATATTTCTGCGTTCGCCCAAAGATACTGAGGTAATTATAATATATTATTAATAAGTATGCAAATGGGATTTTCTTTTTGGTCTTTGGATTTTTTTACAATTTTAGTTTTTTGTTTTAAAAGATAGATGTGGAAAGGAATGTTCGTTTAAACGGTACAACTTCACATTTAGCTCTTGCTACTATGTAAATTAACAATCTCTACTATGAGTATTAGATTTATTTCTATGCTCTCAATAAAAAAGTTGAACATTTTTACTAAAAACCATCTGTAAGTTGAACATCATGTGTTCGTGGGAAGTGTGCTTTCACTTTCAGACTGGACACCTCCAAGTGTAAAATGACATAAGTAGACTAAATATTTTATCTCACAGACCTCTGTCAAGGAGGAGGACTGATTTTAGGGGATAGCTGTTTATTGAACTGTGTAGTTATGTGTTGTGGCCGGATGTTTGAGAGGTCATCACTCCACTAGGGGTTTGTGTGAGTAGTAAAAGTGAAACCTTTACCTTGTACGGGGGGATATGACTCAGATTGACCTCCAAAATAACTAAGAAATATATAAATGATCTCAATGTAACTATCGTATTACTGTATTTTTGAAACTCATATTAGCGATGGATTTGAATTTATTTTTTGATTTATTTTGACTTTACCTGTCGCTTCTAGTGCTTAAAACTACACTACGTTTCGGGAGGTAAGGAAACTCCTGTGTAAACTGCACGTGTAACTATTAAATACGTTGAAATATAAAATCTTAAAAAAAACTTTTTGAACTCTTTCCAAGGCTTCTTGATATGTGATGTGAAATGGGATCCAAATAATAGAGGCGCACTCTAACCTCGACCTGATAAATGAGTTATAAAGTAAAATTAACGTAATTATTCTTACATTACATATTGTGAGAGTTTCTGGGAAAGCTTACAGGTGATTGTTGATGAGCTCTAATAATTATTTAGGTATGATTTGAATCTCCATAAGAAATGATAAAATATTTAATTATATAATGAGTTTTCGCGGTGTTGTGAATTTTGCCAATCTATTTTGGAGACTCAAAAAACATATTAATCAAAGTGTAATCAAAATCTCTCCACATGATCCCAAGATACATTTTTCAGACATAAATTCTTGTTCAATAGTATGGTTAAGAATTATGAACATGGTTAAATACTTGTAATACGAATGTACAGTATTAGCGAACAACGGAATTTGTTCCCCAAAAGGGCCTCTGACAGCTGTAGAGGATCTGCCACGTTATCAAAAGAAGCAGATGTTAATGCCCGCCACCTTTTGTCCGACTTATTTATGATTGAAATACGTTTTCCAACTCACAGTATATGCAACTGTTTCTCAACTGTTACTCAGTTGAAAATGTAACATGCAGTACTTGGGGCCGGCGGTTGCTTGGAAAAAATCACATATAGTGTATCACGTTAGTGTTACTTTGCCAGCTCACTGGATATTTATGATCAACTGTCATAGTTATTTGGTTAAGATTTTAAACTCCTAAGACAAATGAGTAATAAACCAACATGAGCTCTTCATCAAAATTGTATTCTCTCTGAGATTAAAGATTTTACTAAACGCCCAAAACCCCTATTTCCAAAGTTTCAGCAAACTCCTTCTGTGGGATTCTGAGGTCCGTTTTATACGTGTAAAGAATATGATTTGTCTTTATTTCTAAACCTTCTATATGCATATATAATTAATTACTGTAGTAAACAAATTATTAATATTCTATACAAGTATAAAAAATACCGTTTAGGGAATCGGTTTTTTGTTTAAGATTTCCATATAGTCAGAATTTAAATTGTAAATTATGATTTAACTTCGTTGTTTTAAGGGTGCGCCGTACCTCCCTTCCGCACGCTCAAGTAAGGGGTTGGCATCTCCCTCATTGTAGGCTAAATTGTTAACCAATTAAAAATAATTTGATGTTATTTAATTCAATAAATGTTCATTTAGAGATCATACGATTTAAAAATTGTGATTTTAATTCAAAATAAGTGGTAGTAATGTTCTCAAATTAAGCGTTTTTCTAAAGATTCCTAACATATGGCGAAAAATTATTCTGGAGAAAAGGAACCGTATGATCCCTAGATTGGAATCTGAAAAGTGTGAAACTGCAAATAGTTTGGTAGAAATCTGTAAAATAACAGTGCGATCGAGGAGAACAAAATGGTCTTCAAGCGTAAATATGCATGGCCCTGCTTGTTGGTGGCGCCGGCGCGGCGCTAAACAACAATGAATTCAATCTGGGTAGGCGCACCCTTAAGTGTTAAGTTTTATTTGTATCCGTCTCCGGTTAAATGTGATTAGTGTCAGTTACATTAGCTTACGGAATAATACCTAAACCAGGCGTGGTATCAACAGATGTCCCTTGACCCAAGGATGATGAAAAACGATATCGTAAATTTACTCAGTTATTATAGTTAGCATATGGTTAATAGTTGTTTAGTAAATAAAGCAGACAACTATTCTTGTTTAAAATTAGGTTCTTTGAATGAATTTTGCAAACAGTACGCAACAGTATTGATATAAACTGTATAAAGGTGCCAGCAAAATTAAGTTTCAGTTAAAATTAAAATTTACGTGTTCCAAATATTTAAAATAATTTTGTTTACTACTAATAATGGAACCAGAAGTATACAATTTTCCTTTGTTAAATCCTTGGTCCCGGAAATTCTAACTATAACGATAGGGCGGCATTATAACAAAGCGGGAGAGCTGGAACTGTAGTTGTTTTTAATTTTGTCAGTGTTATAGTGTATACCAATTTTTTGAAAACAACAATGGTCATTATACTTTATAAAGTGAGATTCGTATGAGTGCAGACAAAATTATGAAAGTCAAAAATCAATTTAAAAAAAACGTACATAGGAGGTATTTATTTTTTGATTTATTGGGACATAACATATCGCTTCTAATGTAACAAGGTATGTTAGGAGGTTCTGTGTTTAGGAGGTATGTTATGTTTATGATAAACTGCGAAGGTAAAAGTTAAGGCAATTGATGTAACGCAGTAAACTATACTTTGCATGCATATTTTAAGTAAAAAAAATTGTTCGGTTTATTACAGTTCACGTCGTTAATCATGTTTAATTATGATAATTGCATTTTTTGTTTCCTTGTTAAGCAGCTGTCAGAAACCTTGAGCGCCGCACAACGCATTACAATGAAACAATCTTAGAACCTCAACCTGTATTTCTTCAATTCATTCGTTCTCATAACACTGATAGGGTTACGAGATGATACTAAAAAACCTCAAGTGTTTACCTAACTAAATAAAAGTACAGCAGTTTGAATTAATGTTTTTTTTAACGACAAACTCCTAGGGCGAAAGAGGAACCTATCAACTCTGTAGAGTTATGGAGATTCGTAATAGGTCAGATAGTCAGTGGTATTAGTATTTTTATATTAAGAAGATTTTTATATAGTTAAGGCGATTTTTGTTAAGAGATTTCCTCCGTTATTTCTGGACCGATTTTGACGATTGAGGTACCACGATATTCGTCCTGATTCGTAGTTGTGCATAACGGTTTTCAATTTTCGATATTTTAAATATGATGGGCACAGGCTGCCCTCGAATTAGTTTTTGCTCTTAAGATTAACAGGGGGAATAATTTTATTCGAATTGCAGCTGTTAATTCATCATGGACAGGATATTAGCAAAACTATATTTTAATGGTAAGGCATATGTTTATGTATCTAAATAAAGTTATTTTGTTTCTAAATCGCTTTGAACAGTGAAATGTTTAATGCAGCGGAGATATTTAAATTTGTGTTAACATTTGTTAATCTCTCTGGCTGTTTATGAGCCATATTTGTTCCGCGTTTTACAACAAATACATTACTAAATGAAAGAAAACATCTTGCCCATTTTCGTGTGGAGGAGGAAACCTTTAGGCTGTTTTAAATCATAGTACTGTACGTCATTAGAGTTACGCTCCTTTGTCCGGCACTGCTGCAAAGTAGATGTTAAGGTGATTGTATTGAAGATCCCAGGGTAGACGGATCAAGGGTGAGTTTTAAAATATTTTGGCGATGCTCGACTCAGGGTCCCGTCCTTGGCCCTCATTAGTCCTAGGATCCTCAGTCAAACCTTGAAAAACAGATATACAGCACTAGGGCCACCGCCTCTACCAGCCAGGGGTTGATAACCCCTGGGACTAGCTGTTCTCGCCGGCCCTGTCTAACTCCTACTTGGCAACTAGTTTCACGCTGACAGTCGTGTTATAGTATTTTTATTGCAAATATTAGACTGAAACTTTATGTTTTTCTGCAAGTCTCAAGATAGATATAATAATACAAATATTGTTTGATGTTTTTTGTATGTGGATAAAATCTGCCTGTGGATATAGGTACAGTACCACTTATACGTGGAATTAAACTATACTTCTATCTTAAATTTAGTTTTTAACAAAATCATTACAAAAATATAAAAGCATACCGAAAAAATGTTGTTGTAATTATCTGTAATAATAAATAAATGACAATCGTCCAGTACGTTATTATTGTGATTGCTTTTAAAATGTTAAATTTTTCGAATTTTGTGGGGAAGGTAATTTTCAAAATTAATATCCAATTATTGGTTTTGATGACGTTTCAAGGTAGATTTGCTGTACCAGAAAACCTATGGAGAAATATTATATAAAGGTACTAGCTGTTATCCCCGGCTTCTCTCGCGAAACATAAAATATTAACCTGACCAACACTAATAAATCTTAGACTATATTTTACCATATGACTTCCTTTTCAGTAACTGCCAAACATCTTAACTATATAGTAATTTTATAAACGATATTATCCCATAACTTTTGCATTTTAAGCTATGTTCATGCAACATTTAGTCTTAACAGGTCCAGTAGTTTTTGCGTGATTAAGTCTAAACATCTATCCATCCATACATACTCATCCAACCTTTCACATTTATAATATCAATTAGTAGGATATATTATTTGTGTCTAGGAAATTAAAAATGGAAATCTGTCATAATTGCAGTCAAAAAGAATAAACTACCTTCATAAGGAAATAATGAAGATTAGATTGCGTTTTGTTGTATTGTTTTGCAGTGAAATACAGTCTAGGAACTACAACCATTAGATAATAATTAATTTTTAAATTACATAAAAATGTAAGTGACCCAAGGTGTGGGGTGTTATTGGCGTCATTTGCCAACCCTCATCAAACTCGATGACGATCCCAAGAGCGAGGCCTGACTGAAGGTCCCCGCTCGACCCTTCATTAGTGCTGGGATCCTCAGTTAAGCCTCGCCAAAACAGGTAAACAATTACCACGTCAATTTTAATCCGGAGATCTTCAGTCCGTCTACCGATAAGTAGTACAGGTTCTCAAAATTTTACAATAGAATGCACCATATTTTTTGTAATGAGCATTTAGTCCGCTAATTATCTTTTGTCACAGAACGGAGGAAACTCGTCTGCTTCACGGCTCGAAAAGATATACTAAACCATATAAAATAACGGCATGGCAATAAAACATTGGGTGCGGAACACTCAAGCCCTTGCAATATGGTATTTAAAGCTCAGTTTGTCTAGGTAGTCATTGTGATTTTAAAGCCGAATATTTTATATGTTTTTAAGTCCACCAGAAATAAGTCCAACAAACTATAGGAGTTGTTGAGCAGATATTTGGAAGTAGGTGGGTCCACCCCGAAAAAAACAATTATGGGCGTTTTCCCGTTCCCAGAGGCTCGGCCCCAATGAGCTTCAACATTTCCATGTTAATCATATGTTAACTTAGATCGATTTAGCAAATACTTACAAATTTACAAAATTGCTTGAAGTGACACCAAAATGTATCTGATTCAGTATCCAAAACTAAACTAAAAAATACACCATTAAATATCCTTTTGGGGCTATTTTGCATGCAGGCGTAAAAAGACACTTTTTGAATTGTTACACATTCAAACTAACATTTTAATATGTAATGCGATGGGGCTTTTTGAGAGAAAACACTTTTAAATTTTGCACAGCGGATTCCAATTTTACTACAAAATTAGCGTTTAAAAATGTATATTGTTAAGCTAATAAATTTATTTCATAGCTAATGAACAATATTTCTTTAGTTTTTTAAAGACCGTCATTTTTGACGGGCTAATAACAGCTAGTTCAATATAAAAATGTAATTTGCATAAGTTATTTGTTCTGCAAATATGTTAATGTATATGTTGTAATTAACAGACGAATGTATTTTAATAGGGTATGTTTGCTGAAAACTTCATAAACTAAGCCATTTAGTTTGATTTCATTTCAGTATTACTTTACTCATCCTGTTAGTGTAGCGAAGATGATGAGATATAATGTTTAGCACTTCAGTCCTTCATGACATAAACGGAAGCAAAAACTATACCGGAATGTTAAAGAAATCCATTCGTCTGTCGTCTATCACCCACACACTTGAATAAAAGTCCCACCCTCTCGAAATACATTACAGGGGTCCGTGTCAAAAACTGGTTTCGATAAGACTTGAGTTGTGGGTCGTACATCGTTGGTAAATGTGGAGAAGCTGTGTTTTGCTAGGGTGATGAGGTCAGGCCAATTAAAGTCACATTTTTCTTTATTGGGAGGGAAATATATGTTCATCTAACGCCACGTGTAAGCCTCACTTGACTTGTAAACATTTAAAAACTCGATCCTGGGAACTTGAAGATCTGATAAAGCATGACAGTGACTTTTAGAAACCAACCCCCTTTATTATGGTCTTGTTGTCTTCGTTAATTTAACATTGCCCGTGACGAATGTTAATGCGTCCCTGGTCTCCTACGGCGCGGGTGGGCTTGATGCCCTCAACACTCCTTGAGGAATGTCTAGTTTGTAAACAAATATAAGTAACAAAGCATATCCTCACCGGTTTATTTTACTGGCCACTTTCAAATCACACTAAAGAACAGAGGTTTAATAGCTTTTAAATAATAATTTGTACTAATTATAATAAACTTGATATTTAAAAATAAATAAAAATAATATAAGATTTACAGAGGAGGTTTAGTAAGAAAATTTTGACATTTAATTGGTTCTAGATAATCTTACAAAGTAAACTATAAATTTTTATAAATAATTTGTAATTGTAGCTTGCATTAATTTAATTTAATGCTGAACCACTTTAGAAGACTAATTTCATATATAATTTTTGTTTAACATTTCGTTCTACCCTACATCTTCTGTATCGTAGTTAGGGCTTGTAAATATTGTTGTCTATCCGAAAGGATCAGTAGCTTAGAAGTTGATAACCAAAGCACCATTAAGATATCAGATCTATCAAATATTTGAGACATAACAGCTCAGAAACCATTATCTTATGTAGGAGTAAACGTTTACAAACAGACCACTACTGTTTAGTTGGTTCTGACCGGATCTCATACCTTGCACCGGTACCGGTACCTCATTTCCACAAAATACATTCTGTCATTAAATATTGGTTGTTACTCACCTTTACTGAAATGTTGGCTACCACACTGTGCTTATTGTAATCTGTAGTATAACATTATTATTCATTTAAAATGGATATCTTAAAGTTTAATTACTTTGTAATTAATTATTCAACTATGTCAGGTGTTTAAAAAATCCGGAAATGCCTGCAGATTGTAGATTACTTACATGATCATAATTTATTCAAAAGGTCGACTAAAAAATCCGGAAATGCCTGCAGATTGTAGATTACTTACATGATCATAATTTATTCAAAAGGTCGACTAAAAAATCCGGAAATGCCTGCAGATTGTAGATTACTTACATGATCATAATTTATTCAAAAGGTCGACTAAAAAATCCGGAAATGCCTGCAGATTGTAGATTACTTACATGATCATAATTTATTCAAAAGGTCGACTCTTAAGGAAAGTACTTACTTAATGTCTTTAAAGGTTTTCTTGTACATTACAGGAAAGGAATCACATACAGAGCAATGAATCGAATATATGTATGACATATTTATTGAGAATAAACTCATATCAACATTTTTCCAATAGATTTTAAGTGTTGATTCAGTCGTTCGCTCGAGATCGGGGTTACGGCAATGTGATGAACAAAAGATTTGATCCTTAAAATTAGGAAAAAAATCCATCTATACCGAGAGTATACTTAAGATTTCCACAAGTCACACGATTAACCCCCAAGAAGTCTCCTATAGATGAAAATACAAGTTTAATGTATCAAATAATTGGTAACTTAAGTAATTTATCATAGAGTTTAACTATATAACTACATTTTAAAGGTTTTTAAAACATTTCTTCTTCAAACGCTAGTCCAATCAAACTTACTTTCGAACAGGGTGTGCAGGCCTAGTGTATTTAATTTACTAAACATTCGTTCAATTTTCTTTGTAAACGGGGAAGATATACTTATCAATACTAATCGCCTACACATGTTATTTGTAGAATTAAATATGATGTAACATCCTTGTGACTTTACGTGAAATTAGTTTTTCGACTTATTACACTTTTGAGCCCAATCAGATGTTAGTTGTACACATTTGGATAGTTGTAATGTAGATATATACTATACGGCTAAAAGTAATGATTTCGGAGTTTGGTTGATCTTTTTGAAAGACAGAATCCCTTAATTTTTTTACATCAGCTTGCTGTATATATACTACTATAATGGGGCTCCAAAGAAATTGTCAGTATATTTTGTATTCAAGGCGCCTGTCTATATTTCTGGTAGATCTTCTGGTCATAATTCTTTATCGAACTCAAGCAAAAAACACTACAATTTCCATTTACGTTTTTGAACATCAGTGTCTAATGCTTTCATCTAATTCTTCTGGAATCCAAACATAATTTTGCATAACAAAATTACACAGCAATTGTGGTTCGTTAAAATTTATCATAAACCATGCTTCATTAATGACCCCTTTTTAATAAATTTACCAACCGTGTTAAATTTATATTATGACTCTTTTTAATAAATTATTTGAGACCTATTTAACATTTAAATATAGTTATAATACAAATATATGATTCATTCCGAAAAGGGTTGATTCATGGAAATTTCATAAAGATCCATTTCCCTCAAAGGACTTAAAGGTAATTTAATTTTTGTTTCATTAAAATGCTAACCGATATTATAGTTTGATATGCTTCCAGGGCAAAACAAATGGACAAGTATTAAAAAAAGAAGAATTTTGTTTAAAGCCTGAGTTTCCAATAAGTATGATTAAAATTCTTATCAGAAGTCACTTAGCAGCCTAAAGATATTGTTTAACGCTTGTTACGACTGAAGTATGGATAATTTTGCGCTGTTTCACTGTTTGTTAGTTATGGCAACAATGTATATTGCCCTTGTTTGCACCGAAAATCAGGAAAATAGGTCGAAAGTTTGAAATGAAAAACACATTTTTAACAAGTAAGGAACATTTCGACATTTCATAGAGTACACAAGGTAGTATATATACTTCCATAATAATTATTTATGTTATTTGGCCCACTGTGTAATGTGTTGACTTGAAACCGCAGAATAATATCTTGAAAACTAAGTTAACCTCCTTTAGGAAATAAAAAAGTCGTTGATGATATTATTCTTCCCGGAGATATAAAACACCAGGAGAATACAATATTATAATACTTCATTTTACTTCAATTGACATTATTCAACCCGCAGAAATCAATAACGTTCGTTTAGAAGGGTTCAACTGGCCAAATTCGGGCAATTCAGTCTGAACTAGCGTTTCATCTATTCAGGAATACGCCCCGTGCCGCGTCCTCCCCTCTCGAGTAATCGTATTAGTGACGCTTCCGAGCACGCCCAAGAACAATTTGGATTTATTTTTGGATAAAACATACGTGGTTACTCTCTTAAGGGTGCGCCCTACCTGCCACCGAACGGTAAAATAAGGGTTTTGCATCTCCTACATTGTAGGCTCGATTGTTAACCAATTAAAACTAATTTGTTGTTATTTCATCTATTTATCAAACGATTTAAAAATCGTGATTTTAATTCAAAATAAGTGGTAGGCCATTAGTAAAGTTTTCAAATTAAGCGTTTCTTAGCTTCCTAACGTAAGGAGAAAAATTATTTTGGAAAAAAGGAACTGTACAATACCTAGATTGGAATCTGAAAAGTGTGAAACTGCAAATAGTTTGGTAGAAAGCTGTAAAATTACAGTGCGATTGAGGAGAACAAAAAGATCTTCAAGTACAAATATGCATGGATGGCCCTGCTTGGTGGCGGTGCGGCGCTAAACAACATCGTGCGGATCATTCAATCTGGGGTAGGGCGCACCCTTAATATTATTAAAGTGACAAAACGAACATTTCTGTTTTCCTCCCATTCTAATCAGACATCTTATGCAGTTTTAATGTGATTGCGAAAAGAACCTGGAGGGTGGAGATTTGCTCGTCGAAGGTCAGTCAGTTTGTTTAGCAAATTTGGAGTATTATTTCATCACTTCTCTCTACTGATTAGCATATTTGTATAGCTTATTTGCCCCTTTTCTGCATTTATAAGGCCTCTCCAGTCATTATTTATAGCTCAATGCCCCTTTGATTTATTTTACTACTATATGTATAATCTTCACTCAAAGATTTTAGTCTCCGCTCTCAGGAAATCACATCAGTCATGCGATTGGCTACAGCCCAACTGTCAATTTATTTGTTCGCTATGATAACAAAACACAAGTATTAGTTTGACAGTTCCCTGGTTGATTAAGAACAGCTATTACAATTCTTTTTGTTTTGATTTTAAACTCCATTAGTGGCTGACGGGGGCTATAGCCCCTAACATATGGTTTTTGCGTAAGTTGATAATCACAGCTGATCATTAGTTCATTTTGCTTATTAATAAAAAAATCACTGTCGTGATAGTTCTATAAGAAACTCATTGGATCTTTGAAGTCCAGTGGGGCGGAGCCCACGTAATTTTTGACATTTCTGATATTTTTCCCGCTGTCCTTGACCCTCAAGCTTTAAAATGAATCGTCATAACCTAATTTAACTTCTTCCTAGCTCGAGATATTTCGTGGGGACCGATTCGCTTGCGGAGTTAAATATAAAGATGAGCCCAGGGTTAATATCTCATTTTAGTTTGTTAACTTTCTATGATTTTTCTTGAGGATGAGACCTGTCTAAAACTTATTTTTATCCCAGAAATTCGATATTTCCAACATTTGAAGGAAATCGTTGGAGCCGTGTTTTAGATTATAGTTGCAAGCAAGCAGGCAAACATACAAGCAAACCTTACTCATATTAGAGTATAGGATTCTTGTGTGTTTATATTTATAATACGAAACGTAAGTCACTATGCCTGAAGTAGCATTTTTTTGGGATTCATGAAATCGATCTGCTTGGCAGCTGGGCGAATTTTGGAGATTTTATACGGATCTGTATTTATAAATGGGTAATGTTCAAGGGAAATCGAATCATACAATGTAATACGTATTTATGTTTTGTCCTGGTTCCATAGCGATAATTATACGTTTTTAACTACAAAACTATTAACTAATTTAAAATTGGAATGCAAGTGCAAAAATAACTTAAATATACCTCGAGCTCAGCTAATTTTAAATTTCCATTTAACTTTCTCTAAATAACGAGTCACAACGTCTCCAGTAGCCTTAATCAACGAACGCTAGCTTAAAAAGGAAGTAAATGAAACTAAAATTAGCTTATTGTTACACAGGACCTGTATTTTAAAATACGTCAACCTCTTGATGGAAAGACGACGACACACACTTTTATACATATAACCCATATTAGATCGTTTTGGTAAAAGCCGGTTTTGTCAGTTAAGGGACAACTTTATTTAAAACGGGGGTTACTGAGGTTTTTAATATTCAAAGCATTGAACTAATGTTATTAGTTTTAACGCTCCGTGATTTGAAATAACGTTTAAGAAAGTTTAGTGAAATCCGGGTTATGTGTTGGGTCCCATTAAACGTATCTTAAAAGCAATGGTCTTAACCAAAATTCGATTTTTAGAAATTATAGGGTTGAGTGAAAAATGCTGGTTGTTTGTTGAATTAGTGTTTAACCAATTTTTACAATTTTAATTCACTATTAATGCATTTTGAAGATTTGCTTACACTTTATAAATGAATAACATACGATAAATAACATTTCACTAGCTTTAAACTATTCAAAATTGTGAAGTACTTACACAAGAGACGTTATATTTACATCAGAGGTTTGTACAAATCAATAAATTTCAACAAATATCCCTGGCATCGTGGCATTATCAGGCTCAATCAGAGGATCTTGGAGATAACCTTGTACTATGGTTTATGCATATTTAGCATATTTTTGTACAGTAAGTGCATTGTAAGTGTAAATATAGTTTAGATTTCTTGGATGAAATTTATTGCATCTTTTAAATTGTAAAAGTACTTTGTTTTTCAATAATTGTTTTATTTTATACAAGCAAGATAAGAATTTGTAAAAACTCTTCCGCGACTAACTGAGTAACAATTAGACCACACATTGAGATCGAAAATAATTTAGATAACAAGTGGCGGGCTTTTAACATCTGTTGCTTTTGATAATGTCGTGCACAGATGTCAGAGGCTCTCTTAGGGTTACATTCCGATCTTTGCTCTTCGCGTACACTACTTAAGTCATAAGTCATTTATTTGACCAGAAGTTGACATTACAATAATGCATTGGCTAAGTCATAAAATACAATAAGGAAAGATAATAACCATATTATGATACGAAACAAAATACAAATTCAAGTGTGGACAACTTCATCTTTTTATATATTTAAATGCAACAATGTTTCGTTTATCATAAGTTGCATTTTTGGAAGTTACAAAACTATTTGTTCAATATGTGTATTAAATATGATTACTGTTTACTGCTTTAATATTTATATATTTAGTTTACAATTGAATTTAAAAGGTTTTAGTGTGGTAGAGGAGCAAAAAAAACTTGTTTCTGTTGTCAGTATAACATGCGCTGTTTAGTTTATACGAGCTATAATTCTTGCGGCTCCCAAAATATTTGTAAAAATGCCGTTCATCCGGAATTCGGCCGAAAATTCAGGCGTGTTTGCAAGTAGTGTGGGAAAGAACTTTTTAGTGTATGTGTGTGTATTCATTGCTTTGTGCCACTTATTCGACATAGTTAAAAATATAAAACAAAGAATGTAGCAAACTCAACTGTTATATTCCTCGGGTGAACTCTTGGGGGATGGGTTTTGTAAGGAATTGTAAACTTTAACTAGTCACTTTTAAGAATCTTTCTGAGGGTTACTTTGCAACATGTCACTGTCATAATCGTAACCTGCAATAGATAATATTAAGGAGAGGGTAGTTGTCGTTGGGGAAAATAACAGGACCACAACGGTAAATCAGTCCTTAAAATGTACAGCTATAATTCATAATGGAGGTCAAAAGGAGCTCCTAATTACATAAGTGGAGATTCTTGTCTATTATCTATTACATGCACCTCACGCTTTTCGTTATAAATCTTATAATTATTTTCCTATCTAATAAGTATATGCAAGTTTTCAGGATAAGCTATATAAGGAAAGGAATCTGTATGTGGGATAGGATAAATTATTGTTTACTGCTTAGTCCGTTTTAAAAACGTCTTTATTTATTTGTTTGGATAGTTAGTATAGTTAATTTTTTACCTTAAGATATAATTGCGTAAGAAAGATAGGTAAATATCTCTCTTTTTGCACGTATTATATTTTAATTTGGTCTGGTAAAGTGCACGGAGATATGAAGAACGCGCCGCGCAGGTAGCTTTATTTGTTGGACTTTTTAGTCCATGTTCTAGTTTATGTTGTCCATTGAACTTATATTGTTGTTTACAAGTGATTTAGTTAGGTTTATAACGTTTTTGCGTATGCACTCCTGCAATTGAGCCTCCCCCCAAAAAATCTGAACAAATCTGGGTCATAAACAGACAGACAGATAAATAAATGTTAACACAAATTTAAATATCTCCACTGCATACACTATTTCATTGCTAAAAGTCGGAACAAAGTTTATTTCATTTATGCAGATAAGACATTTCTTACATATAACATCTGGTATTGCTAATAGTCTGTCCATAGTGTAATGTTGCCCCATGTTAATCTTATGGGCAACAAACTAACTTAGAGGGCGGCTCGTGCCCTTGAGGTTGGAAATATCTAATAACGAAAACCTTTATGCACAACTCAAGGCCACACTATAATAAACACGATTTAGTGTTGACAAAACTACGGGTCAGGACGAACATTTTGGTATCTCAATTGTAAAAAATCGGCCCGGAAATAACGGAGAAGTTCTCTTAACAAAAATCGCGTATTAATATATAAGATTCACAATGACAAGATTCGTGGTTTGAAATTGTCGTATTTTAGAAGTACTGTATACGAAAATTCTGATGTTTAGCCTGTAGGTATCACTTCCGGGGAGGGAGCAAACTTGGTCAAAGGGCGTGGTCTATAGGTGCAGTAATGGCGGTGGTAGGGGGTGTGAATTCCTTGAATATCCTAACCAAACCATTACGACAGCTTGCAGTGTCGTTGCGACACGTCCCAAATTGTAAAATTCTGCGTTCCCGTTTCATTCGCAGAGGAAGCAAGGGACCCATTTAGTATCTTATGTAAAATCCGGCTTGGTTTTATGTTGTTAATTCTGGCAAGTCAATTATGATGTACTGTAAAGGTATTCAAAGGTATTCAAATGATGTAATCGTTTTGGTCATTGGCTACTAAGATGTAGCCTGCAGCTAGCAAACTTGTAGGCAGTGTTTCCCATTCGTGAAACAATATCTTTTTTATCCCTAATCTACAATTTTCTGACAAAGCATATCGAAGAGTATTTGCCATAGTAAAAAGACAAATTGCCTTTTAAAAGTACGATTTCAGGTTTCCAACCATTCCATGCAAATTTAATCTTTTGTGTGGAATTTTATTTTATGTCAACAATCATAGTAGTAGTGTAATTACTTAATTAAAATGTTAAATTTACGTAAACCAGTAAAATGGTGGTTCAGTTTAATCTGTATTTCTTTTTTAAAAACTTCCTAAGCCATGTAATCTGTAAATGTACACTAGGGGAAAAATGTAGGTTAGTTTGTAAGAATAATATCTTTAATAACATGTGTTTTTTCGTTGACATTTAATTAAATCAAATAACATTTTATTTACCAAAAAATCCAACAATTTAAAAACAAATAGGATACTTCTATCTTATAAATCACTGCTGAAAGTATTACACTAGATAATATAATAATAAATAGGAACAAGTCTGTAAAGGCAAGTAGCATGTGCGTAACATATGGTTTTTGTGTAAGTGGACAATCACAGCTGATCATTAGTTCATTTTTCTTGTTAATAAAAACACTGTAGGGATATTTCCATAAGAAAATCATTGGATCTTAGAAGTCCAGTGGGGCATAGCCCACGTAACTTTTGACATTTCCGATATTTTTACCATCGTCCTTGGCCCTCAAGCTTTAAAACGAATTGTTATGACCTAACTTAACTTCTTCCCAGCTCGAGATGTTTCGTGGGGCCGATTCGCTTACGGATTTAAATATATAGATATCCCATGTAACATAACCTCAAAACATGAACAGTATATCGTTTTAACATAAGTTTGTACGAACAATTTTAATTTGTCCCGTCCGTAATAGTTATTCAGTAAAGATATGATTTCATGTAAACCTTTGAATGTTAACCACTTACAAATTACCACTTAAAATTATAATACCTTTATTGGTATATATTAGTTATACATATACTGTGTTGCTAAGCTAGCTTTAATTTAGCCTATTTTACTGAAACAATGTATTTTGTTTTGATTTTGTTTTTGTTTTTTTACGGACGGGACAAATGTAGGCTGAAGAACTTAAGAAAAAGTAAACATTTTCTACTATTCATGTTTTGGGTTAAGGGTGGATGATATATGTTAGTTAAAACATGATGCTTGGTTGCAATATTTAATTTTAGTTATGAGTAAACCTTTTACTGTTACGGACGGTACACTGAAGTTGTTCTTAACAAACTTGCATTTGTACTTGCATTTGGCACATTTAAAAAAGCATCTTGTTCACTGAAAATCAGAAGATCAATGATTTCCTTCCAATAGTTTCCAATAGCTGACTGAAAACCAACATATTTTATTATAGTTATAATTTGTTTAAATAACATATTTGTTTCTTTGTGTACATTTACAGGATATATAGCTAATGAAGTCGACAAATGAAATACAAATTAACTAAACAAATATTTTACTGGTTTAGGTAAATTTAAATTCGAATTAAGAAGGGTAATTACACTAATATTATGGTGAAAAAAAAATCCAAAATACAAGTTGACGTTTACATGTAATGGCTAAAAATCACAATGTATTTTAATTGAACTGTAGGATAGTGAAATTCACCATTGAATCATAATTCAGTAGACTACAATGATGGTATAGACCTACACAAGAGCTATATCGCAATACAAGACTGCACTATGAACGACTCTGAATAATGGCTGAAAAGCACTGTGGACTGCAAGAAAAAAAATCTTATAAAGCTTAAAATTTTAAATATTACATAAACTATTTTTTTTAGTTCCTACTTATCTTAGATGTGTATGTTCAACTTAATTGTAAGGCAGTGATGTGTTTTTTTCAGCATCTGTCCTAATGTCCTGTCCGTAACCGTCTCGTCCGTAATATGTACGTGTTTTAAATTTCTTATTTACTTATTTCATTATAGCAAAAATCTGAAAATATTTGATAGTAACTCAATACACTAAACTTAATTCACAGAAAAATGTGAGTAAAGTTCAGTTAATTTTAATAGGGTTGCTTTTTCTTCCCCGTCCGTAACACCACATAAAAAGCATCCAGATAATTATAAAATATATCTATTTCCTTGAAATTAATATACTGAATTATGAAATAATTAAGCTACAGTTACTTGTAAAATCGATTATACAAATTATAATAAAAACTATAATTTATTACAGTTTTTTTCCATCCAACTGTCCCGTCCGTAACAATGGAATGGCTGTTACGTAATTCCATGAGAATTAACTGTTAAATACTGTTTGTAAATTAGGATCGGTTGAAAGACTGTTTTTGTATTCTTTTGTCTTAATATCAAAGATAATATTTATCAGATCAAATAATATCAAATTTATTTAAAAAATTACATACGGAAATACATCAATACAACTTTCGAAATAAGTAATCCCCGTATGGGCCGAGGCCTGTGGGTGGGAATTGAGTCTCTGATCAGTCCATCCGTAAACAAATAGCATAAATTTGTAACATAGTTGCACTGATATTTGATGATGTTTCTTTTCACTTTATAACTTAAATTAGATAAGACACAGTGATTAAATATTAGGAAATACATATCGAAACCACAACAAACATGCCAGTCAATAATATTTGCGGTCTAAACATAGAGGAACCAAAAATATCTATATAGACAAAAAAAGCAAAGAACAAAGAACATAAACATTGTCTGTTTTGTCATTAATGCATTCTGGAGCCCTACTAGCAGACAACGCATTGACTCATCAAGACACGGACACTTATATTCATGCTCACACTCACTCGCATGCCCACCACTCATTAATTAATGTGCAACCCCACCCCGCCCACGCAAAATCTCATATAGACACATACACATATGTACATATCCATACGCTCCACATTGCATCATCCGTTTCCACACGAAAAAACCTTGTGATTTGTTTTAACCTGCTAACGATAGACTGATGTTATAAAAGCCTCGACGTCAAACCGACCAATACTCATGAGCCAGTTATTGACCAATGTTTTGGAAGTATTGCTATTACTCGGTCTGGGAGTGTTCTGGTAATTTATAAAAAGAAGACTTGTGACATGAAAAGGGCATGTTGCGTTGATTTATTTGTTTAATTTAGGGATAAATGTTCCGGTGTTGACTGATGATCTTGTCTGATAATTATGTGTCGATTGGTTAAAAATCGTTGGTCTGATTTTAAAAATGTACATTATTAATGATCTGACATAAAGCTGAGGCATATGGTAAACTCTGAACTCGTCAAAAAGTTGATCGGTAGGGTTTCTGCAACGCAGCTTTAATAATCGCATTTTGAGTGATCGCTGATGGCTGAATGGTACTTGCCAAGGCTCCACCCCAGACAATTATCCCGTACTGCAGAATAGATTTTCAGCATAACACATTTTAACACTTTAGGGGGTAGGACTCGCCCGAGCGTGAAATAATTGTGAAATAGCTAGGTATTTAGTCTTTTGTGGATTTAAAGTGAGCCGATTTAGGTCGAACCACCACTTGATATCGAGGAGGCCGCGCTCCGCTAAGTCATTTACTTCCTCCCAGCCGTCTCCCTCAAAGAGGATTGCAATGTCGTCCACATATAAGAAGAGTTGGCCCTTATGAAGATTTATTTTTCCGATGTTATTTACGTAGATAAGAAAAAAGTAATGGCGCAAGCGTACTTCCCTGGATAATTCCAAAATCAATATTCATACGCGTACTATATTTATCGGGAATGGAAACAACTTGATACCTGTCAGTTAGAAAATCTTTACTAATGCGTAATCAACTTTTAGAAAAACTAAAAGTGTCCATAACATTAAATTTAATTTATAATATATATTCCTCAGTCCCTATTTAATACATCGTAGGTCCAGCATAAAAAGGTATATAAAATACCGAAATGCCACAAACTAGAACACTGCTCGTACGGCGCTCGTATGCAGACGACACTACACCAGCTGTAGTGTCATAACTCAACACTTATACAAATGAATAAGAACCAATTAAATTCCAATGACAATACAAAATAGTGTCAAAGTTTATGACACAAAAAAGAGATAATGTGCTACTTCATCACTGTTGTAAGCTTATTGATATGCGCGCCAAAAGATCTCACGCCGATCGAGATATTTTATGCGCACTGTTTTAAATTTTCAATGGGATATATGCAATATCCTCAACTAGACATTGTACACATTACTACCTAAATTTGAACATTAGACGTAATACTACATAATTACTTCAATGTAAAAAAATAATTGGGCCTGTGGCACAAATAACACAAAAAGAGTACGATAACTAGCTACACACATATTGACTACAGCGGCTTAGCAGTATTTCAATTTATCAAACGGTTATTTATTAATAGACAAGAATTTTTTTAAGTATCTTTAGAATAAATTAATGATACAGAACTCTGGTTTTAAATGCTGATGAAGGCCGAACTAATGTCACGATGACACTATGCTTATTCTACCTCACTTCCGGTCCCACAAAGTGCCTACTTTCAGGAAATCCCAGGCAGTTTTCGGTGGCGGCACTGGTGGCGTCCGTAAAAGGGATTGATCATAAATCTGCCATCGCCACAAAGGCTGTGAGGGATAGGAATTCAGAAGGGGCCAACCCGTCCGCAGATTTCACACAATGCGTCGTTGGATGTCATAACCCCCGTTCAAGGGATGAAAACAAAAAGTATAGATTGTAAAGCGATAACATCATTACAGATTACGATAGTGTAATATCTCATTGCATAGCGTATAGGCCACACGGCTGTATCCAAATTCACCAATGGTTGAACAGTCAGGCAAAACATAATACAAGGCAAAATATAATATGTTTATGTTAGGAAGGTAGTTAGTAGCACACATTAGAATAACACCTTTGCCTACTCTTGCTCCAAAAATTATTTACTTTAAGGCTCTCCAAATTTTGGAGCTATGGAATTTATGGGTTGATAAAAGTGTTCTAATCAGGCCTCGTCCATGGAAAATATTGTTTTGCATATCGAATTATTTGAAAAACTAACATTGAAGTTATGGGATTGTGAATAAAAACAAAACAATCATAATAGCTGTTCAAAAGCGACAATTCAACTGTAAAAATAACACATACTTAGTAAATTATCATGTAATTTTCGTGTTCATAACTTTAAATATACATAATTAGATTACGTATAAATTGCGAGAACCAATACATTTTAAGACTAAATTGAAAGCGGACATATCCAAAATGAAAATAAACGAGTAAATAAGCAAAGCAAATATGCTCTCCTTGGAGAGGAACCGTGACTATAAGTACTCTAGGCCTTTTTAACAACTACTGACTTTTCAAGAAAATCTCGATCCCCCAGGTCGAAGTATTTACAAATGTTACTAACTTCTCAATACATAACATTGTACTCGTACCGGTACTCGCGAGCGAAGGCGTAGCGGGAGTATTAAATTAAAGGTATTAAAAAGAATTTGACTACGTAAATAAAATAACTATATAAGTTAACAATTGAACTGTGAAAGCTCAAAGGGAAGAACCCTGAAGGTGGTCGATTCTCAAAACCTCAAAATAAATTTCTACAGGATTATATATTTTGATTTATACCTAACGTGCATGTAAAATAAATATTGGTTTTAGTGGTTGAAAATTACCTAACGAAGCTCAAGAAATTCTTTAAAAAATATAAATAAACAAATAAATTGAAATTATTTTACGAGCAATGTTTCCAAGAGGTTTAATCCTTATAAGTAGATACTAAAAGAAACTTTTGAAGTATTTTATAATAACTATGTTTTTTATTGATTTAAATTTAAAAGTTAACATTAGAACCATTTTTGTATACATAGTATTACTGAGCTTTTTATTTTACCTTACTTGGGAAAAATGTAATTATTACCAATTTTACTGTAGTCAATCGGTTAAAATAACACAAACGCCTTTATAAATGCGCTGTGTGGCCAGTTGTACTGAAATAGTTTCGGTTGACGGGAAGCGGAAGCCGTCTACTGCGAAAACAGTAAACAGTGTAATTGCTGGATGAATGGGACCTTTCCTGCAATTATAACTTAATTTTTAGTAAAAACACAACTCTTATTGGAATAAATGAGAATGCAAAGCTGTTTTCGCGTTAAAGGTTTTTTAATTTTAAATTAGAGAAATTGATTAGTGTTATTTCAATTTGTAGCGTTGGTACTTCTGATAAGATACGTCGCACTAAATACGTTCCCTGTATAACCTTATACGGTTTCAACAACTCTGGATCGGCTAAAATGTCACATTAAATGCGTATTCGAAGATGGAAAACGGCTCTAGTGCGACATGCCTGGTGCTACATTTTTTGTAACATTAGAGCCGGATTGACCCCTATTTGCAGCATTAGGGACTTTTAGACAATTATATATATATATATATATATATATATATATATTTACCACGTTTCATGACAAACGGTCCAACGGTGTCCAAGTCCATAAACTTCAAATATATATAAAAAAAACAAACCAACATCCTTTTTTATAAATATAGTTTAAGTAGCTGCATCAAATATTTTTTAAATCAAAAAGTTAATATTGGACACTAGCATATGGCATTTCAAAGCTATCATAACAATGGCAAATACCTTAGTAAATGTTATACTTTTTATTAAGTATAAAACAAATATGGAATAAGGTTTATTATTTACAGGAAATAATTAATTGATTTGTTAAAGGATAAGTGGTAGGGAGGACTTACTAGTCCTAACTTTGCCTCTTAAATAAAGACATTTTCATTTAATTTCATAGTTTTATTGTAACGAAGTTCCTGAACTACTGGTTAGAACCTCTGTTGTTAATTGTAGCTCGCTCATAGCAATAGTTAGTGATAGTTATCAGCAATACAATTATCTCGTTAATACGGAGCTTAAACTCAGCTAAAGGTACATAAATTGGTAAGTCCCTAAACTCGAGGAAAGGTATTTGAATTTACGTCCCTTCAGAAAATGGTGCTTGTCATTAATTTACATTGGTAAACCTACAACCAAATCCCGGTGCAAACAATTGAACCAAAATCGAATTTGTTTTTCCTATTAGGATTTAATCTAGAGATCATTAATTAATTACCAAACAAATCATAAAACAACAAATTAAAATTAGAAATAAATCATCATACTTATTTACTGGACTTGTTTCTTACAGTGCAGTACAGTACCTTACAATACTCGTGTACTATTTTAAGGACTGTGGACATCGTTGCATAGTTTTGAATGTTATCGCTAGAAGATTCGTCGTCACCCGAGGTAAGTGTCGGCCACAGTCACGACAGAGATCCTCAGCAGAGATGTCGCGTTGACAGTGGGTTGTCCGTTTCGTTTCTTTCTTCAGGAGCCGTTTGGGACGCGTGGCTCGGATTTTAAAAATAATTTTTGATTTAAACAGATGCTCTACCCAAGAAAATGTCTAATTTGGTCATCCGTCTACTTGAGTGCATCCTTGATCTTTAAATCAGCTGGGTATATCAGAGATTAGCGTGCTCGCTTTATAATCTGATGTTTGCTAGATCGATCCTGTGAAGATTTTGTGAAGGTTCGAAATTGGATCTAGCTGCCATTGGTCATAGAGCTATTAATTCTGGCTAAAGAGTCCGTTGGCCTAACTAAGTAAAAAGGCTTCTCACCGATTCTACACTCACCATTCATAGCATTCGCCTTTAAACACACCATAGTTGCTTGGTATCTTATACGTGAATAAGTCATTAAGTGATATAAATCTATAAATTGTAAAAAAAAACTGTGAGTTTAACTTACATACATTTGACTGTAAACTCCAACAAAATCCGGTTTCCTGATATAAAACTGTAAATGTATTTAAGGTTATTTAAATAATATACTTTTCACAAGGCTTACAGTTTTATTACTACGAATAAATTAAAATAAAGAAAGACTATTAATACTAAAGGGTTTTTCCGTCAGAAGAATATTTTAAACTAAGATCTGAATTGACTGTTGAAAATAATTTATTAATATAATTAAATGTGTCGACTTCAAAAATAATTACAAAATGTGACTTTATATAATTTGGTAAACTGGGTTTTGTCATTTGGTAAATTACCAAACATTTTTTAAGTAATGGGTGTAAGGTGTATCTATTTTATTATAAATGCGATTTTTAAAAAAGGGTTTCAAAATACCTTGGGACTTTTCTAAGACTCACCAGATTATGTGATTCAAAAGGGCGGGTCTTTCTTGTTGAAAATGAACACTTCCTTTGTAACGTGACCTGATCCTACTGCAGCAAAATAACTTAATTCGATTCTTTTGTTTTTTTTTTTGTTTAAAGGAACTTAAATATTTTTGATAAAGAAGTTTACAATTAAAAAAAATGCTATTCTTGGTTTTAAAACAAATTAATAATAATAATAATAATTCTTTATTTGTTTCAACAACATATATACAGTTCAAAAGTTAACATAAATATTGATCAGAGCTCATGTACAAACTAAATAATAATTTACTTTGCTGCCAAGCTGATCAAAGTTCACACATAATATATAAGAAATCACAGGGGCGGATCCAGGGAGTCATGTTAGGGGGGGAAATTCCGGGGGTTGGGGGGGGTTATGGAGTACCTCTCAGGGCTGGGGGGTACGGGAGTTCTCCCCAGGAAATTTGTAAAATATTCTAGACCAATCATTTAATCAGCCGTAAATATAGCCGAACGCGTTTTATTGACCAAAATGAGTGTTATCGGCCTAAAAAGACGACTGTATTGAATTCATTGATCAAAATCAGCAATTTGACCTGTTGTTTCCGATTATAAGTGGAAATTTGACCGCATTTCATGGTCGCCGTAGTTGTAAAACCAAAAACGACAAGTAAACGTTTATCGGCAAATAAACAAAAAAAAAAAACGCAATAGTTTATACCCAAACCGCAATTTAAAGGCCAACACGCCAGCGGGGAAGTATCAAAGTATGTTATCGTCGAAAACGAAGATTTTACCGAAAATAAGACCGGAAATATGTATCGGCCGAGATACAGCGATTTTAAACGATTTTAAAAGACACCCGAGATACATATTATCAGCCTAAAATATTATCAGCCTGAAATACCTAAAATATATTCTCATTTTACACCTAAAACGTCATTCGGGCCGTAGTTTTAGCCTGATAAAAGATCAAACTGTGTTTTTAGGCAAATTTACCAACCGGACGTGTCAGCCAAAATCGGTAATTTTACCAGAAATTTTACAGCATATTACTAGCCAAAAACTACGACCGCAAAGTTTTTTATCTTATGAAAATTGAGTACAACCCATATTTTATGCCAGAAATATACTTAATCGCTCAAAAACGGCAATCGGACCGCATTTTCTCGGCAATAAATAAAGCCGGGTCGTGTTTTATACCCCAAAAACGAAATCCGAAACGCGTTAGAATTCGAGGTAACAAACAAATAACAAACCAAGGCAGACAAATAAACATAAACAAACAGATAAATTTAATACCTTCCCCCTATCTAAATAAACTAGTATTCAAGTATAACTCTAGTTCTATTATTGCTAATCTAAACAATGTACACATATTTAAACATAGTTTTTTCTTCCTTCAACAAAAACCTTATAGTAAAAAAATACAATTATATAAAAAAAACAAAAATTACCATTACAATTGTCTCAATACTAGTACATAAGCAACAATAATAATATCTAAAATAAGAAAAATAATGGATTTTATTTAAGTTGTATATACATATACCAAAATAAGTACAACCAATGGTTCCCTATTAGCAATTTTACATTTATAACAGCCTTTCCAAATCATCCCATAGTAAAGAGCCAATTACGTACTAACCTTTTAAATACAGTTATATTGGTTGCTTCCTTTACAGCCCTTGGTAAATTGTTATAAATCTTTGGTCCTAAATATTCTACCGTTTTCATAAAATAAGTTAAGTTCGGCCTTTGCACCAATATATTTCCTTTTGATTTCAGTCGTTTCCTATATGGATTTACATCAATTTGGTTATCCCCAATTTTTTCATAAAATATTCTTAAAGCGTTACATACATATAGATATATAATTATGGATTTTGTCTAACGTTCAACTGATTGTATTGGCAATGAAAATTAGTAATTGACAGTTCTATGAACACATATATACTAATTCTGGAAAATGTTTGTTTTTCATACTAAAGTATCCTATCTGTCTTATTAACTTTGCAAAGTTTTCAAGAGTAAACTTATCCTTTTTTACTTCACAGATAAAATACACAGAGAGACGCGTTATAGATATTTGAATTTACCAATTTACACATTGTAAAAATGTACTACTAAAATCAAGATTAAGATTATGTTCTTATGATTACCGTTCCGGTAACAATTTAAAGTATTAAAACTTATCTTTATCCTGATTTTATATAGCTCATAATGGCCTCATGGGCATCAAGTTATTTTGTTAACAAAAAACTCTTAAATTAGGCATTAAGGTATTAATTACCAATGTTTCTCAATGTTAAATTAACACAACCTTTAGGTAGTAGATATTTATTTATTATTTAAATTAATTGTAAACGTATTGTTTTAAACTGTTTTTTTCTATACATTTAAAAAAAAGGAAGGTTATGAATTGTTATCAATTTGTAAGTATAAATGTTTTCACAAAACATTTTATTATAATTTTATTACGGTTATTCGATTTCTCTTTGTGAAAATGTATATAAATAATGCTAATTAAAACCAGTTTGTACTTGGGTAAAAGCAAGTTTTGAGAAAGTTTTTTGTAAGGTGGATTTTCCCTTTCACCTCCATCAACTACGCGGTCTTTCCAACTGCTGGATTGGACGCTTATTCGAACCGGAATAAAGAGAACCTCGTGTTCTGGAAGAAAAAAAAACTAAATAATATATGTTTTTTATTGAAAACTAATGAAAACAGAGGCAACCCAAGACGCAAGTAAATTTGAGTGGTTTCCCAGAACAAGGTTTTATTTTCATGCAATTGTGTTTTTTATATATTTCTACATAAATAAAAAAATATAAATATAATTTTTACTATCTGGATTTAATGAGTTCTTGTTTAACACTGTTATATTGAAGTTGGGTTGAATACAATACTAATTGTTGAGAGATTTTATAATTCGTTTATTTTCCAAAAGTTGAGTTTGTAAATTTATTTAATAATAAATATAATGGTATGAAACTTGCCAATCTTAAACATTCTTCTTGAATCTTTGTCATGGGGTTAAACAATAAAAATAATCTATAATATGGATTTCATAATATTTTGTATTTAAATTATTTTATGCTTAGCTTGCTTATGGAATAAATAAATAATATTACAAAACTAATTAAAAAATTTTACCATTTTAAAATTAAGAAACCACATCACACCAACACTGTCTAGCAGGGAGCGGAAGTTGGTATCGCTACTCGGTGTCCCGCCATATTGGAACTGAACACTTCCGCTGTTACGTGACCCGATAACCTTCCTTGTTTATGGTGTGTGTAGAGTATAGTCAGATCAGATAGGTTTACCTTCACTCTCAAAGTTCAACCAATTTATATATAGTAAATATTTCTGTAAATAATTATATAGTGTAAATATTTATGTTATTATATGCGAACAAATAAAAACCCAATAATTTATACCGGCTGACGTTATATATTTTTGGAACGTGTTTTTACGTGACTATTAATAACCATATGTATCCAAAATTGATAAAATAGCTTCTTCCTTCAGGGAAAATTCACGAAAACTACATTTGTGTGTGAGTAGTGAATTTTCAAAGGCATCTTCAATCCTGGTCGGTTCTACCTGGTACCGTTGTTCAGCCATCGTGTTTACTTTTAAGAACTTTTTATCTTGCTCAATTTAATATTAAATACACTCGACATGAATAAATCATTATGTTTATCATCGTCAAATCCTTTGTCTAAGAAAAAATAGTTTTGGAATTGGAATGGTTATTGATCAACTATTTGGTTTTACCAACTGTAGTTGTTTTAGTTATCGTATGCCCAATATAGCCGCTATGTTTATTGATTAAATTACGAGGAAAATAAATCAGTATGTAAGTGTGAACACATATTAATCTCTAATATTCTGAACTTTTACCTCGGAATGCTAGAGGACCAATGAATGTTGTAGTAATGCAAGTTTCTCAAGCTGAAGCTAACTTTCGTAATATTAGAAGTCTCCACAGAAAGAAGCTAAACACCCTTTTTTTTGTGTGCACAACCCCAAGTTATAGCCCAACTCGTTACAACTGGTAGTTTTCTGTAGCCGCACCTCTGAAAATAAACACAATAAATACACTATTTGTATACCGAATCATAATTCCACATCTAACAAATCTGCACACCTAAAGACAAGGCTCGGTGATGTGAGTTGAATAAGCTGATCCCTAAATATTAAAATCTAATCAAGAGTCAAGAAACCTTTATTGTCATACACTGTATTAAGCAGTCAAGTTATACAGTTAAAAACAAACAGTTATTACAATAATAGTCCTAAAACAAACAAATGTCTTATGCACTCACTTGAGGAGTAACATTTTAATGACAATTTTATCGGGAATGCAGGAGTTGGAGGTGATCCTACTCTAGGATATAGATCTTCACCTTTTGGTGCATACATTTCAGTTTATACCTGTCCACTTAGTTAACATATCAACATATCTTCGCAAAACAAACGAATAGCCGGTCTATATAATATCAAGCTACCAAGCTACTAAAGCATATGAATACTAAGTAATACTATTGATATTTAAAACTAAACAACTAACTTAGATATTCAATGTGTGTAATCTTAAACCTGGTATGTTAGAATTATTCTTGTCTCTATAATTACCGTCCAAATTGATGCAACAGTAGTGTAAATCCGCCACTTTTATGGACGCAGCGGCAGATCGGCACTTTTAGCGAATTTCCCCTATAGGGAAGAAGCTATTACCGTAGGTCTCATGGTAAGACTTAAGCCCCAGACCACGATAACTTTTTGTTTTGAGGTCCCCAGATGCCAAAAACACTATTCGTTCAAATTTATGTATATGTGTGTGTATATATATGTATCTGTGAATGCGATAACTTGAGTAAAAAACGTCCGATTTCGATGAAATTTGGCTCAAATGAGTAAAATGACATTCATGACTTTAAGATCGAAAACCGGAAAAATCGGACCATGGGAAGGGGGGTTTTTAAATTTTCCAAAAATCAGTTTTTGCATTTTTTACCCTAAAATAAAAAAAAATTAATTTTGGTTTTGACCATGTTATAGAGCTTAAAAAAAATAATATAGTATTTTGAACTATTAACCTAGGTTAAGTGGTTGCTGAGAAAATAAAAAAAAACCTTCTCATAAAATCTCCCATGTTAATCTTATGGGAAAACAGTTTTTGGCTTTTCCTCAGTTTATTTTAATGTAAACTTCACATTTGCTTTTACCAATCTGTTCAGTTCCACAAAACGATCATTTTGGTGTTTAAATTTTGATTCTACGCCCAACCGTTGCAGAGATATTCAAAGTGCTAAACACAGTACGTTGTCCAATGTAATCCTTATGGAGAACAAATAGAATTTTATATCTCGATTATTTATGAATGTATGTTGATGAAACATGGTATGTGGCTTCACGTAGTACTGGTAAATTGATATTTGCACAACAAAATTTAGTTTTTGGCGATTATTCCCTTAGCAGCAAACCTGCGTACTCAGCCCCCATGTTATTCTTATGGAGAATAAGTCAAATGTATTGACTCCCTTAATTATGAACATAAATTAATAAAACTTGGTATATAGCTTCACTTGGTTGAGTTATATTGATAATTGCATAAAAACCCTTTTTTGTTCCTTGTTGCAGCAACCCTGCTTACTCAGCCCCCATGTTATTCTTATGGAGAATCACTAAAATGTTATATAGTGCTTATTTATGATTGAATATTGATGAAACTTGGTATGTGGCTTCGCCTAGTTAAATTCTATTTATATTTGCATAAAAAAACAATTGTTTGTGTTCCTTATTTCAGCAAAGCTACGTACTCATTACCAATGTTATTCTTATAGAGAATAATTAAAATCGCTTATATGTAAATATATTTTTATGAAACTTGGTATTCGGATTTATGTGGTATTAAGACATATATTATGCATTGGAAATTCGCTGAGTATGCAGGTTTGCTGCGACGGGGGTATTTTGATATCCTTTTATATCTTTAGTGTGTATGTGTATATAAGGTGGCCCAACTCACCCCACCCTTTAACTCCCCCCCACTTTAACTTCATATAGGTAAGAAAACAACAATACCATACTTTCCGCTACCCCGTTTAGTGCAATCGATATTTTTTGTTTATTTTGCTGTAATCACGCAAAAAACTAACTTTGCAGTTTATAGTTCGATTTGTCTGCAATTTGGTTATTGACTTAAGCTAATGCATAAGTAAATACCACCTATAATTTCCAAATTCAAATTAAACTATATTTTATAAATTACTTGCCAAATGCCAACTTCTTTATTTACTGTCCTATTTGTTTGTAACTTGTATATGCTATTGTTCTAGACTATTGCATAATTAAATACAACTTATAATTTCCAAATTTAATTTAATATTTTGTAAATTAGTGCCAATTGACAACTTCTTTATTTACCGTCTGATTTGATTTATTTTCGGATATGTTATAGACCCCAACTATTATATATAAAATTATATTATTTTCAAATTCGATACTCTGTATAATTTTTATAACTATATTAACCAAAAAAACTAACATTGGTGTTTATGGTCCGATTTGTTTGCAATTTGGATATGTTACTGACTAAGCTAAGGCCGATGAAGAAGACTTTTCCCGGACAGTATTATGCCTCCAAATTCAATATTACGGTTAACAACAAAATTACAATAATGTCAAATGCTTATTTACCATTCGATTTGGCTGTTATGGTATAATTGCCATAATACCAATACTTTGGATTCGTATATAATATATGCACAAAATAATAGCTGTTGTCTTTATAGTCCAATAGATATTAGGTTACTTCCCTAAGGCATAGGTAGATACCACTAAAATTCAATTTTAAAAATATTTTAAAAATTACTGCCGATTTTCGGATATGTTATAGCCCATGTTTTATCCCCACATGTAACTGTATTTTTTCAAAATACTACTAACTTTATATGATTATTACATATGTTGTCCTAGGCTAAAATGTATATAATTATCTCACAATCCTATTATCTTAAATTACGATCTTTATTTTGCGATTTTATCGATTGTAAAGTATAGCCCACGACTATTGTTGTCGTGCCCCAACTTGGGCTACACCTCCTCAACAACTACCTCTTGGATATGTTGTTCGCAAAATACATATTAGTTTGGTGTTTATTAGTCGATTTAATTGGTAATCTTGTTGTACTATGCCAACGGATGTGTAATTACATATCATTATGCCCATAAATTTATAAATAACTGCAAGATGCCAGCTTATTTTGTTGATATTTTGGAACCATTTACCAAGTATTATCCTCGACTTAATACTATGTAATAATCAAAACAATGTAACTATTTGAAATTTGGAAATGGGGTATTTACTTATGCAATAGCCTAGTAACCAAATTGCAGACACCAAAGGTAGTTGCAGCAAAATTAACAAAATATCGACTTATTATTTATATACACATTTTGGGTATTAATAAACACAAACTAAAGATATAAAAGGACAAAAGGTGAAAAGTGCGGGGTGCGGGATTTGGAAGTTAAAAGGGGGGGGGGGCGGGGGCAGACAAATCGAAACAGCCTGATTACATATAAGGTGGACCAAATCGGACCCGCATTGAATCTTGGGGTGTTTAACAAATTATTTTATATTTTATATTTTAATCCTTAAAACCGAATATATATACCTCTACAAATTGGGGGAGAAAAATCCTCCCACGAATATATAATACTGTCCGGGAAAAGTCGCCTTCATCGGCCTTAGCTTAGTCAGTAACATATCCAAATTGCAAACAAATCGGACCATAAACACCAAAGTTAGTTTTTTGTTTAATAAATTTATAAAAATTATACAGAGTATCGAATTTGAAAATAATATAATTTTATATATAATAGTTGGGGGCTATAACATATCCCGAAAATAAATCAAATCAGACGGTAAATAAATAAAGAAGTTGGCAATTGGCACTACTTTACAAAATATTAAATTAAATTTGGAAATTATAAGTTGTATTTACTTATGCAATAGTCTAGAACAATATCATATACAAGTTACAAACAAATAGGACAGTAAATAAAGAAGTTGGCAATTGGCAGCAATTTACAAAATATAGTTTAATTCGAATTTGGAAATTATAGGTGGTATTTACTTATGCATTAGCTTAGGACAATAACCAAATTGCAGACAAATCGGACCATAAAAACCAACGTTAGTTTTTGCGTGATTACAGCAAACAAAAATGATCGATTGCACTAAAGTGGATAGCGGAAACTAAATAGCGGAAAGTATGGTGTTGTTGTTTTCTTACCTATATGTAGTTAAAGGGGGGAGAAGTTAAAGGGTGGGGTGAGTTGGACCATCTTATATACACATACACACTAAAGATATAAAAGGATTTAAAAAAAAGTACCGATCTACCGCCACGTCCATAAAAATGGCGGATTTACACTACTTACAACTATTATACAGTTGAGGCAGTCGTGCAGTTCCTATGATGATCTTGAAAACCTCTTCACTCCAAAGTCGGAACTGCATAATGGTTATCCGAGCTTAAAGCTTATTACGATCGAGGAGTGATTAAGGAGATAAATTTGTAGGGAGGGTCTCGAATATAAATGTGGGTCGCCTCCCGCGGTGAGGGCCGGTCCTCACCCCTTGTCATACAAGTCCCTGGAGAACGGGATGTTGGGGCAGTGATGCGGTATTATTTTACTTGGTAAAAACAACAACTGACCAGATCGTGGTGACAGGTTTAGTTTAAAAGATAGTCACACACGATTTATTTAGCTATGCCGCACCCCTGCGGTTAAAACTCATCTTGTGAAGTGGGACCTCTCAGAATAATAAGATAACTAAATAAATGGTTTTCAGAAACTAAAAATAACTTCATATTAAAGAGGCGCCTTCATTTAAAGTACAGAAAATAATTATGCTGATTTATTTTATTATCTGACTGATCTTATAACTGCTTTTGTTGAATATCCTTGTGATTAAAAGGGTCCGGGGGCATTTTTAATTTTAGGATACAACAACGTTTTACTTCTTAAAATCTAAAAAAAATGTGTTTCACAAAATATATTTGAAATTATAGAAAAAAATGAAAGTTAAGAACACTAATAGTAAGAAGGTCTTCACTAAAAACGAAGGTAATTTCGAAATAGAAACTGCAACATATTGCAATTTGTGTAGCCAAAGGTAGTATTACGTAATTATTACATAGTATAGTAATTATGTTATAAATGTAGCATGACTTATATAAATGTAAACCTTTCTAAAATAGCGTATCGATAAAGTTAAAAAGTGAATAAGCTGTTCGAACTGAAAACACACCCGTCGCAGCAAACCTGCATACTCAGCGAATTTCCAATGAATTATAACATAACACATTAAGCCACTAAACAAGATTCATAAGAAATATATTCACAAACAAGCGATATTTAAAATATGAATTAATCTCCATAAGAATAACATTGGGGATGAGTACGCAGGTTTTCTGCAACAAGGAACACAAAATAATGGGTTTTTATGCAAACATCAATAGAACTCAGCTAAGTGAAGTCACATACCAAGTTTCATCTATATACATTCATAAATAAGCGATATATAACATTTGAATTATTTTCCATAAGAATAACATGGGGACCGAGTACCTAGGTTTGCTGCTACGGGAACTATAGGCGAAAAATTGTTTTTTTGTGCAAACAACAATAAACCACAACCAGATGAAGCCATATACCAAATTTTGTCAGTTTATTTTCATAAATAAGCGAGATATACAATTTTTCTTTTTCTCCATAAGAATAACATTAGACAACGTACTGTGTTTAGCACTTTCAATATCTTAGTAACCAATTGACGTAGACCAATGATCAAGATACCAAATTGTTTGTTTTTTATGCTGAATTCAATGGTCAAAATTAAAATTTGATTTAAATAAAAATTATATGTGGAAACCCCAAAAAACCCATTTTTGGGGTACAAAACCCCCCCAAAACCCCCCTTTGGATGGTGCGATTCGTCTGGTTTTCGAACTCGTTCAAATAAATGGTACTTTACACGTTTGTACCAAATTTCATTAAGATCGGACCTTTTTTACGAGAGTTATCGTGCTTACAGACACACACACACACACACACATATATATATATATATATGTATATATATATATTTATATATATGTATATATATATATACATATATATAAATTTGAACGAATGGTGTTTTTGGCATCTGGGGACCTCAAAATGAAAAGTTATCATGGTCTCGGGCTTAAGTCTTACCATGAGACCTACGGTAATAGCTTCTTCCCTATAGGGGTAATTCGCTAAAAATGCAGTTTACGATTCTTTCAACTTAACAGTCTTAACCAGGCACGACAGTTTTTTCCCCACAAGTCCACCGCATAACTTTAGGCCAATGTCATTATGGAGATAAATTGTCAGAGAAGGGTTGCGCATATAAATGTGGGGCTGAACTCCCTACCACGACCGGTCCCCACTCTGTTATAACTCAATGTCAGAATACTGCTGAGTTCAATTTGTACTAATTTAAAGTTAAAACAACTATATTTCATAATCATTTATAAGTAGTAGGTAACGCAGTCATTGTAAAAACATAATTTAAGTGCAATTGTCAACAGGAGGAAAAAACAGCACAACACCTTTTTAATGAGGTTGGCGAAATTGTTTTCCTTTACTTTTCCCGGCTAAAAAAACTTCAGGCCTTTGGGAGGAACTTATCCACCAAAGCAAGGGATAAAAGAAGTAAACTGATAACATTTACTTGACAGGCCTAGGATACGAACCCCCTCAGGATCCCCTTTAGGTTTTGGGTTACGTCAACTTGACCAACACACTAAGGAATCATATTCAGATTGTTATCAGGTAGTACAAATATCCATGTATAAATCATAGGGTTGTACTTGTTCATATTAAAATTGCACACGTGTGATTTAATGAACACCAATAACATGATTCATTTACCTCTGAAAGTTCAATGGCAATTATCAAAGTATTAACATACAAACAAGTTTCGGGGCTCAACAGACACAGATTGTAATTTTGGTGGTCACGGGTTCGATTCCCAGGCAGTCCACAGAACTTGGCAGGTTTAGACCGTTCCGGTTCGCAAATTATACATGTAAAAATACCATTTGTTCAAAAGCAAGTTAAAATACGATATAAAAGTGAAAGTTTTCTTTATGTATCTTTAAATATTAGTTGTTAAATTTGTTCGTGAAATAAGATAAGCTTGTGCGTCAAGGTAAAAGCAAACTCATCCATTACATTATCCTTTACGTTCCAAGAAGAGAGAAACTAGTTACCATTGGCAAAGGAACCAACATGTTTGAAGATCACATTTACCTAATGCCGGATTAACACGTTCAATACAGAGGTTTCCCGTCTTTTAAACACATTAAAGCTCTTCTTTATGGTGTTAATGCAAAATAAATATATAATATAAAATTAGTGAAATAGTTAGTAGTATTTTATAAAAATATAGTTTTCCTACAACCGCGCCTAAAGTGCTTCTTTACGATCTAAAAACACATCGTAAAACAGCTGTTTTCTGTTTAGCGAGCGTAATAATCCTTTTTTGCTTGTTCTGCCTTACTTTTCCGTTCGCTGAAAAGTAATAATCGCTCATTGATTTTTACTTTGAACCAAGCTAACTGAATTGGGTGGTTACTAACCCAACCTCGCGAATTCAGTCAAAATGGATTAAATGTATTGAATTTTTTAATGTTTGTGTTATCCAAAATGTAAGTTTAAGAAAGTTTGTGTTTGTAATTTGAGTGTAAAGAGTCTTTGCCACTTTCGCGTGGTAACAGATTCTCTCAAGCGACAAAGACCTACTTTACGCTCTTAATACATAAATAACTATTTTGGAAACACATTTAAAACTTGTTGCTTTAGACTGAAAATTTCTTCCGGAAATATTGTCTTAAACAAAAGTCTTGTGACAAATTTATGAAATAAAAACACGTCGTTCATTATACTAAATAATTAAGAAATCTAGTTTTAATTTAGTGGCAGTTTTTATTAAAAAAATATCCTCAGAGGAAGGTCTTGTACATTGGAAGAAATAGGAAGAAATTAATCCGACATGTAGACATATTAATTTACTGAACTTAATAACTTGCGGAAGGATCTGAGTTTAAAGAACTTTATTTTTAACTTTATGATTTATTGTTAGTCATCGTATCTAAAAAATATCAAATATACTTACAATCACTCAAAATTATAACCTTGTTTATATACTAAGTGCTGATACACGAATGGACCTGTAAATTACTCAGGACCTCTCGTCATATAAACAAGTTGGATTAAAATCGAATGAAGAAAACTTGTTATAAGTATGACAAAAATGAATTGACAGAAAACATTTTTTAGCTTGAGATAAACATTACGACTGATAAAATATGAATAATGTATCAATAAACAGTTGAAATCTGATCGCAATTATTTAGATTGAATTAATTTTCACCCCTTCCATCGCACGCAGATGTCATGTTATTCAATAAACTACTAAATTATATTAAAGTTGAAACCAGTCGGAATGTATCCAAATTCAAATAAAATAAAATTTGATTACATCATGCATTTTATAATGTAAATGAGTTTATAGACTACTTACTTACTTAATGACCTGAGGACAAAATTCAATTCTGTTGTAATTATTTTTGTAAATATCCAGAATATGTTTGGTTTTAAACGTTTTCTTAATTTGTTTATATATCTAGGATTAAATGTTTTGTAGGTATTGAATTTTTATATTCATTAGTTGAAAAGTTATGTATTTATCTAGCTTTTTATGATCGTTTTCAACGAAATAGCTTTCACAGTCGCCTGTCTATAATCCATCGGTTATTTTATGTTGAGCTTTAATCCAATAGCAATCACCACAACGGTAATCTCGTTTGTGGATGGTATTCCGTTACACTATTTTTCCTTGTTTATAAGATGTGTAAGATAGCGCTATAGAGGTCTCTGAAGTGTGTGACCTTATAGCTGTGCATATTTAGTTTACATATTCTACACGGCGAGCACGAAGCAGTTGATATGCAGGAAGCGATACACACGGGCCATAGTGCGCATGAGCAATGCAGACCATTCAGATGATGCTACACAGGTTAAGGTCCTTTAGGCGATACTTTATATTGTAATGTAACTCAATATTAGCTATATGTTTAAACACTTAATAGATATTATATGAAAAATAGCTTGGTAAAATTTACCTAAGCTGCACTAAGACTGGAATTAATAGTCATAGAAGTCCGGGAGGCTGATAAATAAAAGTAATTAGGCCTTAGCTGCAAGGAAAACAGATCAAATTATGCCGTGGCTTTAACGGAAATGTAATTGGGTTATGATAACTTCATTAAACTGTTTAACGTTCTTATGAACTGTGTTGATGTAAGTTAAAAGCCTTAGTAACTTTTCCAGAGCAGTAATTAACAGGCATACAATTTTCCAGTAAATAAAAACTATTTAATTACATCATAAAAAAATGGTACGCCTAAACTTATAAAGGTTGGTGGTTTTGGAGAAGTTGGACATTTAACAAAAAATAAGAGATATTTTTGTATATAATAATTACAGTAATAACCACTTTAAACGCAGAGTAAGATAAACTACTGGATTATAGTATGTTTTTCAGTCCCAGTAATCTATAATTCTTTCAAAAGCTTAGTGGATTAGATAATAATCATACTACTGTACTAAAATAATTTATTCCTTCAAATAATTAATTTCTTACTGTATTAAAAAAATATATTTACATTGGTTTTAGATATTATAGTTTATAGTAGTTGTGTTTTTGGTAGTAGATAAACTAAAAAAATCATACTAAACGTTTTCTGTAGAGGATGATTTATCCTAGAAAGGTGTCTCTAGTTAAACACATGCGGCGCGTGACCTCAACTCAACAGGCCAACATTTGTATTCAACGCGTGACCTCAACTCAACAGGCCAACATTTGTATTCAACGTGTGACCTCAACTCAACAGGCCAACATTTGTATTCAACGCGTGACCTCAACTCAACAGGCCAACATTTGTATTCAACGCGTGACCTCAACTCAACAGGCCAACATTTGTATTCAACGCGTGACCTCAACTCAACAGGCCAACATTTGTATTCAACGCGTGACCTCAACTCAACAGGCCAACATTTGTATTCAACGCGTGACCTCAACTCAAGAGGCCAACATTTGTATTCAACGCGTGACCTCAACTCAAGAGGCCAACATTTGTATTCAACGCGTGGCCTCAACTCAACAGGCCAACATTTGTATTCAACGCGTGACCTCAACTCAACAGGCCAACATTTGTATTCAACGCGTGACCTCAACTCAACAGGCCAACATTTGTATTCAATCAGTGGTCAGCATCGATTGCAATTATTTTTACGCAATTTCGCGCCGATGGGTCCCAATTAACTGTTTGCCTTCTATTGGGGGATTGTCAAGCAATGCTTGAACAGAGGAATAAATCCAACTAATTCCCAACCCTACACAGGCCTCTATCTACAATACATAACTCGCAATCAGATTTTTACATTGACTTACATTGCTCAACAGTTTAGAAAATAGACAATAGACGATATAGAATATACAATATATATTTATTGATCGTTATGAAACTACAGTTATAATGGGTTTCGTCATGATGGAAAATGTTTAATGACATCAAAATGTTATTTACAATGGAAAAATTCAACTTTAGTTACAACAGTTACAATAATGAACATAAGCATTGGAAAAATACAGTATAACTAATACTCAATTTTCAAAATAGAAATCGTCTACAACACTAATTAATACCCCCGTCGCAGCAAACCTGCGTACTCAGCGAATTTCCAATGCAAAATATAAGTCTTTATACCACATAAAGCCGCATACCAAGTTTCATAAAAATATTTTCAAAAATAAGCGATATATCAAATTTGAATTATTCTCCATAACAATAACATTGGGGATGAGTACGCAGGTTTGCTGCTACAAAAAACAACAAATATAGGGTTACTTGTAAATATCAATATTACTCAACTAGGTGAAGCCACATACCAAGTTTCATCAATATCAATTCATAAATAAGCGATATATGCCATTTTGATTATTCTCCATAAGAATAACATGGGGGATGAGTACGCAGGTTTGCTGCAATAAGGAACACAAAAAATGGGTTTTTATGCAAATATCAATAGAACTCAACTAGGTGAACCAACATTCCAAGTTTTATTAATTTATTTTCATAATTAAGGGATACATTACATTTTACTTATTCTCCATTTATAAGAATAACATGGGGGCTGAGGACGCAGGTTTGCTGCTACGGGAATTATTGGTAAAAATCGGGGTTTTTGTGAAAATAACAATAGACCACAACCAGATGAAACCATATACCAAGTTTTGTTAGAATATGTTCATAAATAAGCGAGCTATATTTTTTTCTTATTCTCCATAAGAATAGCATTGGACTACGTACTGGGTTTTGCACTTTCAATATCTCTCCATATCTACGTCCATTTGACGTAGAGCAATGATCAAAACGCCAAATTGTGCGTCTTTTTAAGCTAATTCCAATGGAAGAAACTAAAATTTGACTTTTTCAAAAATTATATTTAGAAAACTCAAAAAACCCATTTTTTGGGTACAAAACCCCCCCAAAATACCCATTCGGATAGTCCGATCTGTCTGGTTTTCGAACTTAAAGTCATAAATGCTGCTTTACACGCTTATACCAAATTTCGTCAAAATCGGATTATTTTTACGAGAGTTATCGCACCCACGGACACATATATATATATACAGTTTCGAACGAATGGTGTTTTGGGGTCTGGGGACCTCAAAACGAAAAGTTATCATGGTCCCGGGCCTAGGTCTTACCATGCCGACTACGGTAATAGCTTCTTCCCTATAGGGGAAATTCGCTAAAGTCGGGGGGAGGGCCTAGGTCTTACCATGCCGACTACGGTAATAGCTTCTTCCCTATAGGCGAAATTCGCTAAAATGAAAATGAAATAATAATGATAATAAATGTACCTAGACTCGCAATTCAAAAGTTGCCATTGAGGTGAAATTTAACTATCGAGTTTACAAAAGAGAACCCCAACTAATTTAATTAAACATGTATTTAAGCATAAAAAAACTTCTTTTAGGTTACACAAATTGCTCAACTAAAGCCACAACAGTTACAATATACGTAATAATTAATAGATGCAATAAGACCTATAAGTTATTAAGTTTTAAAAATAAAATACCACGCTACTTTAAGTTCATGAAAAATGTACTTACAAAAAAAGTAAACAAATACAAAATTCAGAAAATTATTTTAAATTATACCATGGGTGCTTAACAAGCCAAAATCAGCTTTAAAAGCTTTATTTAGTATTGTAACCTAAATCATTAATTGTAAATACGTTTCATACTAACACCAGCCTTGTTTGCCAAGGACCTAACAATTTAATCTGAGACTCATGGCTGAGCCTGGATACCCAGTCAAATCTGAACCCTTGGAGGGAGTGGTATATCTTCCTTGACTGTCCACGCCGTTGGAACTGGGAGTGCCTGGAGGAAGGGCTCTTACCCAAAAACTGTTGAAAGTGTCATCAGGCTAGAGGACGAACCTGAGGTCCACCAATGGACTCTGAAATGGTGGGTTAGAGGGCTCTCTGGGAGGGAGGGTGGGCTCAAGAGGTTAGAGGGTCATCAAGCTAGATCACAAATGATCTGGGCATGGACCTCTGAAAATTGGCCCTGGAAATGTGGGAGTATGATTCTCTCCCCTTTTTGAGCTACTTTCTGCCATACCCTGTAGATCCGTCCCTTCCGGTCAGTGTACAATATCCCACAGGAAAACATGCTGACTAATACTGGAGCTCCCTAATCCCTAAATTATGACATCTGTCATCTATAAATGATCCTGACTTTAGATAGCATCATTAACTAGGATATTATAAAAATGAAGTCTGATTAAAATTCCAAACTTTCATAACATTTACTCTGATTAAAAATAGTATATTTCACTACTAGGCACGAAAGTGACCTATTTTGGGGTAAGATAGCATTTTACGCGCGAGGCGAAGGCGAGCGTGGAAAATGCTATCGAGTCCCGAGATAGGACTTTTGTGACGGGTAGTGAACGATACTTTTCATCACGATGCAAACACCCTAAACTTAAAATACCCCCGTAGCAGCAAACCTGCATACTCAGCGAATTTCCAATGCATATTAATTTATCTTAATACCACATAAAGCCACATACCAAGTTTCATCAATAGACATTCATAAATAAACTATTTATGACATTTTAATATTCTCCATAAGAATAACATGGCGGCTGAGTATGCAGGTTTGCTGAAATAAGGAACACTAAAAATGGGCTTTTATACAAATATCAATATAACTCAACTAGGTAAAGCCACGTACCAAGTTAAATTAATTTATTTTCATAATTAAAGGAGATAACACGTTAATTATTCTCCATAAGAATAACATGGGGCTGAGTATGCAGGTTTGCTGCTACGGGAACTATCGGGCAAAAAATGGGTTTTTGTGCAAATATCAATAGACCACAATGAAATGAAGCAACATACCAAGTTTCGTCAGGATAAGTTGATAAATAAGCGAGATAAACAATTTTTATTATCCTCCATAAGAATAACATTGGACAACGTACTGTGTTTAGCACTTTCAATATCTCAGTAACAAATTGACGTAGAGCAATGATTAAAACATCAAATTGTGCGTCTTTTTAAGCTTATTCAAATGGGAAAAAATAAAAGTTTACCTTTTCAAAAATTGTATGTAAAAAGCTCAAAAAACCCATTTTTGGGGTACAAAACCCCCCCAAAATACCCCTTCGGATAGGTCGATCCATCTGGTTTTCGAACTTAAAGTCATAAATGCTGCTTTACACGTTTGCACCAAATTTCATCAAAATCGGACCTTTTTTACGAGAGTTATCACACCCACGGGCATATATATATATATATATAAATATACAGTTTCAAACTAATGGTGTTTTTGGGGTCTGGGGACCATGCCGACTACGGTAATAGCTTCTTCCCTATAGGGGAAATTCGCTAAAAACATATCTGATATTTCATGGTCTAGTAATTTTCTACAAGTAAACCCAACACGGTTAAACAATTCATTTTAGTGTTAAAAAGTCAGCTGTTTGAACACAGAATCGTCAAAAATAACGAAATCACACTGGTGCTCCTGTTGAGTAAAACGGGAACTTCAATTGTTTAGGACAGGAACAGTTTTCTTTGTGGCAGGCAAAGTATTGAAAACTTAGAAAATATATATTTGGGACAGGAAAAGTAATGTTTAGGACAGGCAAAGTCAGCTGGTAATGTTTTGTTATGTTACAGGGAAATCGATAATATTCGTAGATCTCAGCTGCATGGTAATGGGCTATTTTCAAATACAGAGTGATGAAAAAGTATTTTGATTTATTTCACAGTTATTATTTGCCTCTCTGACAAAGTAGTACTAAGAAACATATTAAAGCTACTTTAAGATTTTAATTTTTGTAATATAAAAAAAATTAAAATCGTATCCAAATTGTAATATTTTATTAAGTCTATACTATTTTTAAATTTTGCAATTGTAAAATGTCAAGATTAATACATTTAAAACATAAAGCTGCAAACTCGAACGTTTTAAATTAAATTAGTTTTCATTCAGCAGAATAAATAGAAGTCTTGAATAAATCTAATATTCTATTACGCGCGGCCGTCTCTCTGAATACTCCATCCTAGTTATTAACAATTTGAATAAAAATGAATAGGTTGATGTTATCTTTTTAAATTTTATTGAGGGAATTTTGATTTTCATAAAATTGTTTTGAATGAGATACTGTAAAATATTATATTGAAAATGAAAATAATCTTTAACTGTTAATATATTAAAACATAATACAACGCATTATTTTATTGTAAATAGTGATTATTATTTTTATGAGTTGATAGTACAATAAATAAAAGGGTAACTGCTAAATTTAATATTTAACAACCTCAATGTGGGATGAAGGAAATTCCAATGTGCATTAATGAAGCCCGTAGTAAGAAGGATTAGTTAACGAGGAAAATTATTCTATAAAATATATATTGGATGCAAGTTGTGTGTGAACTTTTATACCGTATAAGCAATGTTTGAAGCCTATAATGAGTTAAGGCAATGTTTGCCAACAAATCTCCTCTTTTGTTCCTGAACCGATTTCGATGATTACGTATCAAAATAAAAGGATTAATCCCCAGTTGTGCAAATTGGTTTTCAATTTTGATAGTTCTATTTTGAGCGGCACAGCCTACACTGATAGATAGTTTTCTGCCCATAAGGATAAAATAGAGTTCATATTTAATTACATTGCATTTTAAACCAACGGTTTAACAGTAAAACACAGTTTAACAGCATTATAAGTTAACAGCTTAACACGAAAATATACACAAACCACTGAATGACAACACAATCCACACAGTGCTCATGGTTGCAAACTATTTTAATAGGTTACAATATATAACAACTTTGTTTGATGTGGAGAAAAAGTCTACTAGTGGTGATTTAATTTGTAAGAAATTTTGTGTTTATAACTTATAAAAATAACTATGTAAAAATATAGATGGAAAACTACCATATATTAAACGGGGGTTAGCTTTATTTGTACCATACGGGGTAGTTTTTCTTTTATGCAGTTGGTATGGCAAGTTTACCTTCCGTGATAACTTAGAAAACATAGTAGTCGATAGAAATTTGTGCCTAAATAAAACTTAATGAATTAATAGGAAACCTGAAACCAGAAATCGAACATTGATTTCCATTGTTTATGTGTTATGACAATTATTACTCTACGTGGTCAGTTTGTTAAAAATGTTGTTAAGTACAGCCAATCTAGCAATGGCGAGGGAATAGAACGTGTGAAGGTGACGATTGGTCTAGTAGTAAGAAGATGTTGTTAATTATGTAAATGATTTTAATAGTATGTATTAATGGAAAAGGCTATAAAATACAAATTGTATCTTTAGCTGGATATCTAAAATATTTAATATCATGGTCAATAAAAATTACAAGGAAATGAATTAGGGGCCTTCTTTTAATTTTAACTAGAGATGACTATCAAGATGACCTTATTTTTATCAATAAACGGGGATTTCATGTTATATTAGCATTTAGTATTTAATGAGGAGCGTTTCTATCCACTTCTCCTATTCGACTAATATTTGCGTTTGAGTCAAGTACTTTCTCAACGGAATATTCAAAATTATTTGTTATAAGTATGTTCACAGGAGGGGAACATATCTGATAGTTAAGAGGAACAGTTTTTTCCAAAGCAATAACAATAACACGTTCAATTAAATTTTAAAATAATAAATATTTGCCAATTTTAAGTTAGTGCTTATCATTTATTTGTGATATTTCATTGAATAATTATTTGGGAGTTGAAAAATCTTCTGACTGAAATCACTAGTTATTTTCTTTTAAAAATGTCAAAAACAATTGTTTAGGATAATTTGTTTAGTAGGACGAGGATTAATCATTAAGTTAAGCCTCATGGGTGAAGGGGGTGACAACGTGACATTCTATTATTTAATACCCCGTAGCATCAAACCTGCGTACTCAGCGACTTTCCAATGCATATATATATATATCTTAATACCACATAAAGCCACATACCAAGTTTCATCAGTATACATTAATAAATAAACGATTTATGACATTTTAATTATTCTCCATAAGAATAACATGGCAGCTGAGTATACAGGTTTGCTGAAGCAAGGATAACAACAAAATGGGGTTTTATAAAAATATCAATATAACTCAAGTAGGTAAAGCCAGATACCAAATTTTATTAATTTATGTTCATAATTAAGGGAGATAACACGTTACTTATTTTCAATAAGAATAACATGGGGACTGAGTACGCAGGTTTGCTGCTACGGGAAAATCGGCCAAAAAATATTTGTTAGTGCAAATATCAATAGACCACAACGATATGAAGCAATATATCAAGTTACATCAGGATAAGTTGATAAATAACCGAGATATACAATTTTTCTTATCCTCCATAAGAATAACATTGGACAACGTACTGTGTTTAGCACTTTCAATATCTCTGTATCCATTTGACGTAGAGCAATGATCAAAACACAAAATTGTGTGTATTTTTAAGCTTATCCCAATGGAAAACCTAAAATTTGTATTTTTCAAAAATTATATGTAAAAACTCAAAAAATCCCATTTTTGGGGTACAAAACCCCCCCAAAATACCCTTTGGGATAGATCGATCTTTCTGGTTTTCGAACGTAAAGTCATAAATGCTGCTTTACACGTTTATACCAAATTTTGTCCAAATCGTAGTATATATACAGTTTTGAATGTGTGGTGTTTTTGGCATCTGGGGACCTCAAAACGAAAAGTTATCATGGTCTCGGGCCTAGGTCTTACCATGCCGACTACGGTAATAGCTTCTTCCCTACAGGGGAAATTCGCTAAAAAGGTATACAATTAGTAAATGCTATGGTCACGTAAACTAATTGCGTCAGATATTTTAACAATTCACGTTTTAAAACGACAAGTTCAGCAGTGTTTGAATAGGTAATAAAAAGAGTGAGGATTAGCTTAATTAACTGGAGCTGGTTAAGCCGATATTTATAGCTGGTCCTTTGTTTTAGGGGACGATTTGTTACGAAGACAAAACAGGAACTATAACTTATCCCATTGTTCCGTATAAAAACGTTTTAGTTGAATTGTTCAGTGGACTTTGGTAAGCTAGTTATTTCCGGTAGAAAACTTGTACTAACACTTATCAACTTCTGATAATAGTAATCGTGTAAAATGATAACTAATAAGAAAATTATGCACCTCTTTGTAATTATTTACAAAAAAGTAAATAGTTAATGAATGAGGAAAATAATTAAATACATACAACATAAACCATAATGTAAAATACTTAAAAGTGACACATCTAAGTGATTTAAATTTGTTTATGAAACCCAATGATATCCCCGTATGGCAGACTCTTATGACAACTCGTATAATACCAGGTATATAAGAATAGAAATCTTACATTGTAATACACTAAGCAAAATTCCTTGTTAATTTCTCAAAACAGTTTTAAATTACTCATAATTATTTATTCCTATTATTATGGCTTGGGTCAGATTTGTTTTCTTACACTTGTGTAGTGTTCCAAAATAAAAAGGGGAACTATGATTCTTTCAATAACATTTTACTAAATTTCTGACGAATGTTATTTCTTTACATATTGTATGTTAATACACTGATTTAAGTTGAAAACCTCTGTCTATAAAGATGCCCACATTTCATTTTATGACTACCACATTGATACCGTAATCTATTATCATATCATTTATATAGCCTATGTTATACATACTATATGGATTTATAAAGTATAATTATTTAGTAACATTAAATATAGGCTGACTATCGCCAAACAGAGCGGAAATACTGACAGGAAACTATTAAGTGTCTGTTTTATTTGTGGGGTTACCACTTTAAAGTTTATAGTCAGTGTGACTTTTACAATATGATCGTTTTAAATTGTAATTTTCAATTATCACGGAGATATTTCTTGTTGCTAATCCATGTGCTTATACTAAACAACTGTTTATTTATATCCAGTTCAATATACCGAGCAAATTTCAGCCCGTTCAAGTCATCGATCAATATTGGAATGTCAGTTATCCACAGTTTAGGAACGAAAGTCATCAATCAATAAGAGTAGGATCCATCAATCCGTATCACAGTTTGGAGTGAGGGAAATTGAATGTTTGTTCTCTTGGTTCCCCACGCACAAGCGAGAGAGGACAGACAGTATAGAAATAGTTGGCGAGTGAACAAACATCAAAGGCCCGCCGTCGACGCTTGGCTCTGCACTACCGCCTCACTATGCCGCCAAACTTTCCCTGGAAAACTTGTTGAGGATATTACAACCATTTTATTTTAATGTGAGGTTTTACGTCTAAATAGCAGTGTTTCCACTTCACGGTAAAAATATCTCACATAATTTGCCAAAAGCCCATTTTATCTGTGATATAATATGAATTACTCAAAGCATCCCTGCGAATATTTGTGTTTTCAAACATATTTTGTTCAGTATTTAATATAAGTGCGTTGTATTACACTTAATGTTGTATTTGCATATTACAATGCATGCTGTATTACTCTTAATATTATTGATTATTTGGTTTTAAATCAAAGTAAATTCAAAATAGATTGTGATGCAACTTGATTTTTAGAGAAAATATTGTTATTGTTTTTATTGGATTAAACTTGTTCACTTAAGATTGATTCACAAAAGTAATTTGACAAAAAATCCAAATCAAGATAATCTGATAATCTTATTTAAAGTTATGTAGGTATTAAAAGCAAATTAAACACCCCTCGCACAGACTCATATAATACCTATGATTGTTATTAATGTTTAATTTAATGGCTGACAGTCAAATTATATGTATATCAGTATTTATTACGGACAAAATGTATTAAGCATTTTAGTATACGACACGAATTGTACATAGGGGAGATTTTGTAAAAATGTGGGTCGTCCAAAATATCCCACAATCCCATTTTAACAAATTTAAATAACATTCAATAACCAATATGCAATCTCTGTTGTAACTACTTCTTTGTAAGACACAAAATGGAAATGGACATCTTCAATTATAAATAAAAAATACATATCAACATCGATGATATTTACTTGTTACTCTGTTAAATAACAACGGCACTCTACTTCTCTGTAAGCTGGTTGGGTTTCTGAAAGTACCTTCAGTAGGGGTGGCGGCGATATAGCAAGCCAATCAGAAGCCAGCATTTTGGTCACGTGACTCGTGACGTCATTAGGCCCCGCCCCCAAGATGGCGGCGCCCATGTTTCCCGCCAATTTTTTCCCGCCAGATTCCCTAACCTCACTTTTCTCCCTCCAGATTGTGCAGTGTTGCCAACCTATGGTTATTATATATATATACTCTATAGGGATACGCTACCAACCTAGCGGAGCTAAATAAGGTAAGTAAAAAGTCAGTTTGTTATATAATAAGTTTATTACATATAAAATGAATATACATATAAAAAAGTTAATAATATAAAAAACAATGGGTAATATATAAAAAGTTAATAATATAAAAAACAACGAATAATATATATGAAAAAAGTTAATAATATAAAAAACAAAGAGTAATATATAAAAATTAATAATATAAAAAAAAACAAAGAGTAATATAAAGAAGTTAATAATATAATAATAAAAATACATGATTATATATATATAATGCTAGCGGTCCACCTCGGCATCCTCTGTGGCCTCCTCCCTGAAACAAACAAAACACCGTTAGTCGACTGAAAATCCGGTTGTAACCTGTTAAAATAGAGCTCTGTGATTGGTCGGAATAAGCTCGCACCCCATTGGTCGTCTTAGGCGTTCTGATCGCTGATTGGTCCATCCATACACCTGTACCGTTGGCGGCTTACCTCGTTCACTCTGTTCCAGGCTTTTGTGGTGATCAGAGGTCTCTGCGCTGCTCAGTTCTTTGATATTGTGGTATAGTGAGTTTGTGATAGTATTGTGCAATCGCAGAAAGTGCTATCTATAATTTACCGTTAGTATTTAACGCGTATCATATCTGAGACCTAACCTCAAATTTATTACATAACATAACCCTATTTTGCGTGTATAACATAACCTCACTTTATTATTTTAATTTTATAGCCCTAGTGTTGTATTTACTCAAGTCGAGGTTTTACATAACCTCACTTTTGAGGGTAAACATAACCCTACTTTTGCGTGTATAACGTAACCTCACTTTATTGTTTTGATTTATTATTTAAATTTTATTTTGACTTAAGTAGTAATGGCTAGTGTTGTTGAGCCTGTCGAAGTCCTCAGTGACGAGCAGGCGTATGTAAAGAAATTTCGATTGTACGGTACTAAAACAATTTTCAAATTTTCTAACCCCCCTCCCGATTCTAGTGAGATAGATTTGCTCAGACAAGGTTTCGCCAAAATTGTGAATGAGATGAAAGGCCAAGCCCATGAAAACGATCAGCTCGGCTTTACTTTGCAGAGTCTTAACCTAAAAGGTAGAGATCCGGGGTTTGTTGCTTTTCGGCCCGCTGGTGAAATTGAGGAAGACATCCTTTGGCAAATTTTTGGGGGAATAGTACAGTCAAATTCTGAATCCATCAAGTCCACGGACACTTTTAAAGTAGAATGTACCCGAGTTAATCTCCCTGTAGGTTCTGGGGTCCGCAAAAGACCCAGCTTGTATAATACGTTTGAAGCGGAGTGTAAGGCGAGGAAGGGAATCGTAGTTATTAACAACAAAGACAACTTGTGAATCCCTAGAGCTTTGGTGGTGGCTATCGCTCATGCTACAAAAGATCCTCAGTACAAAGCGATTCGTCAGGATGATAAAAAAAGGCAAACCGTTAGGGCTCAGGAACTTATTCAGCGGGCTAGGGTGGAGATGTCGGAGGACGGCGCCGGGATCCCCGAACTTGAAAAGTTTCAAGACTTGCTGAAAGATTTCAAAATTACCGTGTTCAACTACGATAGGAAAGGCCGGGATGTTTATTTTGAGGGACGTGTTGAAAATGCTAAATTTCAAATTAACTTGCTCTTTCATAACGGCCACTATAACGTAATCACTAGTCTGACTGCCGCTTTCGCCTGCACTTATTTCTGCGAAGCGTGCCACGTCCCTTACGATCACAAAGCTAAACACAGATGTTCAAACATCTGTTCTCAGTGTCAGACCATCTCACCTCCCTGTAAAGAGGAGCATGGGGGAATAGTTTGTCCAAAATGTAACATGACTTTGAGAAATCAGCGGTGTTTCACTGCTCACCAAGTCGATAGATGTAAAGCTGTTAAAAAGTGCCTTGACTGCGGTAAATTAATTTGGATTAGAGACAGATCCACACCCCACAAGTGCGGTGAAGTCTATTGCAAACCTTGCGGCTCCTTCCAAGATCCTAATCATAAATGTTTCATGCAGCGAGACGAGGGTAAGCCTAAACGCAAGGACTACCTATTCATTTTCTTTGACCTGGAGACTCGCCAAGACGAGTCTCTCCCCTCTGACCCCGAGCAAAAATTACATAAAGTCAACTTGTGCGTTTCTCAACAGTTTTGCTTTAATTGTATAGAGTCTAGATTTTGTATGACATGTAGAAACCGTACGAGAGTCTTCAACTCTGACCCGGTTAAAGATTTCATGGAATATGTCATGGAAGTCAGGAAACAGTTCAAAAATGTCTGTGTGATTGCCCACAACGGCCAAGGCTTTGATTTTCAGTTTTTGTTAAAGTATGTGTTGGAACAAACTAAATTCACACCAGATCTGGTCATGAGGGGAACCAAAATTATTCTCATGGAAATGGACAACGTGAGGTTTGTGGATTCACTCAACTATTTCCCTATGGCCCTCGCTGCGCTCCCTAACGCCTTCGATCTGCCTCCCGAGAAAAAGAAGGGCTACTTTCCCCACTTGTTTAACACTCTGGCAAACCAAGATTATGTAAGCCCTATGCCCGACAAGCAGTACTACTGCCCGGGATCAATGTTTGAAAAGTCCCACAAGGCCTTTGAAGAATGGTACGATGCGAGAGTGGCTGAAAACTATGTCTTTGACTTTAAAAAGGAAATTTTAGAGCACTGCATCTCTGATGTAGAGATCCTAGATCAGGCCTGTCTTAAGTTCAGATCGATATTCCTCAAAGAGTGTAATGTCGATCCTTTCCTAGAGGCCGTAACGATCGCTAGTGCCTGCAACTTGGCCTTCCGCCGCAACTTTTTAAAACCAAACACGATCGGCCTCATCCCAAAGAACGGCTACCGTTTAGTGGATAACCAATCAGCTATCGCCATTCAGTGGCTCAGCTGGGAAGAAGAGAAGCGTGAAGTGAGGATCGAGCATGCGGGGCGGAGTAAGGAAGTAAAGATTAACGGGCTAAAAGTAGATGGGTTTGACGGGGAAAACATCTACGAGTTCCACGGGTGCTACTGGCACGGTTGCCCCAAATGCTTCCCGTACAATCGAGAGGCTCCTCTGAAGGAGGATCCCTCGGACTCGCTTCACTTGAGATACGAGAGAACCAAGTCCAAAATATCTAAGTTTAATGACTACGAAGTAGTCGAAATGTGGGAATGTGAGTTTCGAAAAGTAAAGAAAGACCAGAAGCTCGCACACTTGGACTCTCTCCCCATACTAAACACACTCCCACTTGATCCTAGAAACGCTTTCTTTGGGGCAGAACAGGCAACTCCAAGACTTACCACAAATGTGAAGGGGAAGAAACAATCCAGTATGTTGACGTGTGCTCTCTCTATCCGTATGTGTGTAAGTACGGTAAGTATCCCCTTGGTCATCCTACGATTTACGTGGGTGACAGGGAGTGCAGACAGAGAGGGCTCGTTGTAGATGGTTTGATGAAATGTAAAGTCCTGCCACCTCGGGATCTCTACCACCCGGTACTCCCAGCCAAAATGAACAAGAAACTCATGTTTGCCTTGTGTAGGACTTGCGGAGAAACTCAAAACCAAGGGGAATGTTTTCATGAGAGTGAGGAAAGGGCGTTGTTAGGGACTTGGACTATGGACGAGGTGAGGAAGGCTGTAGAGAAAGGCTACGTTGTCCTCGACATCTACGAACTGTGGGAATATAAAATGGCAACATACGAGAAAGGGGGGCTTTTCACTGACTTTATCAATAAATTCTTGAAAATGAAGCAGGAAGCCTCAGGCTATCCTAGCTGGTGTGAGACTGAACAGGACAAAGACAAGTACATCGCGGACTACTTCACTCATGAGGGAATCAGATTAGAGAAAGACAAAATTGTTAAGAATGGGGGTTTAAGACAATTGGCTAAATTAATGTTAAATTCATTTTGGGGAAAGTTCGGGCAGAGGGAGAACCAAACCAAGGCAATGATTGTCAGAGATCCCAAAACACTCTTTGAAATGCAGACAAGTCCCGACGTGCAAGTCAATAGAATCCAGACTGTTAATGAAGAAGTGGTGGTAGTTAGCTGGGAGTACCTGGAGGAAGTCGGTGAGCCCTTGAGAAATGTCAATGTAGTGATCGCTGCCTACACTACAGCTCAGGCTAGGTTGAAACTCTATGAACATCTGGAGGCCTTGGGCGGTCAGGTCCTCTACTACGACACGGACAGCTGTATCTATTTCTACAGGGGAGGTTTGTATAGGGTCCCTACGGGAGATTACCTCGGGGAAATGACAGATGAATTGGTAGGTTATTACGGGCCTAGATCTTTCATCGTTGAATTCGTTTCTGGGGGGCCAAAAACTTACGCGTACCTTGTCTGGTCAACCAAAGAACAATGTTTGAAAACCGTTTGTAAAATCAAGGGCCTCACCCTCAAAATGAAGACTTCCAAAACGTTAAACTTTGAAGCTCTGAAAAAGATGGTCCTTAGTGAAACAGCTGAAATACTAGAAATTGAAGAGAATAGAATCAGAAGGACTAAAGACCGCGACATTGTAACTGTAAGCGAAACTAAAGTTTTCAAAATTACTGGACCAAAGAGGAAGTTTGAGGGAGAGTACGACACCCTGCCTTACGGCTACAAAATTCAAAGACTTGAGTAAAACAACACCGGAAGTGCAAGGGGGGGCGAAACGCCCCCCTAACCCATAATGAGTCATACTTTCCCCTCCCGCGGATCGCTCTGCCTCGGTCACTTTTGCCGCTGCTCCTGCTGAGGTAAGACGTGTCCTTACCTTGCTCTGATCTGTTCTATTGCACAATACTTGATATAAAATGTCTCACTTAACTTCTTATATATTTAATAACCAGGTCGTTGCTGTCCTGTTTGACAGAGAAAATAATCCTTGGTTCAATGGAAAAGAAATGGCTCAAATCCTGGGCTACTCTAACCCTTAAAAAGCTCTTCTAGCACATATCAGTGAAATATACAAATCAACTCAACCGGAAGTAGTTGGGACCCAAAATGGGTCCCAACTCAATTATCATGATTCTAAAGTAGTTTTTATATCAGAACCGGGTTTATACGAGTTGATTTTTTCCTCTAAACTACCAGTTGCTAAAACATTTAAATACTGGGTTTTTGAAGAAGTCCTGCCTTCCATTAGAAAGTATGGAATGTATAAAATCAAACATGAAAATAATCAGTTAAAGAATGAAAACTCTCAACTCTTGGCTGAATTTACATGGTCTCTAGAAAACAACCAAAAGCTAGCTTAAATTAACTCAGAATTTAAAACTACAAACGATATAATGTGTGAAGAAAACCAGTCATTGAATGAGTTGTTGACTGAACAGGCACCGAAGGTTGCTGTGATGTCAGACGACGATGGACTAAAACATGTTTTATGTGTCCTTATTAAAGAAACCCTTCTAGAGCTGTACGGAGTCTGCGAGTACAAATGTATTCGCATACAAAAAAGAAAATTTAACGAAGCTCTCATTAAAGCCAAAAATGAAGGTTTCTTACCTTGTTTCATCAAGTCTCCTGTTCCTAATGGGATTAATGTACTTAACAAAGCAAAAGAAGTAATGCAGAGTTATGGTATGCACTTTGACTCTGCATACAACAACATCCTAACTTCTCACAATTTTGTAAATATAGTTGAGCATGTCTTGGACAATGCATAAGTTCCCACTGTATGTATGTGTGTGTGTGTGTGTGTGAATGAAGGTCCCTGGCGCGGGTGACGAAAAGCCCCGTAAACCTGAAAGGGGGTCTAGTAGATTGAGGCGCTTGGCTAACACCTAGGCTACTCCTTCGAACGGTCTATGTATGAATGAGGGGTCTTACAGACCTCGGGTGAATGAAGGACTTTGTACATCGAGCAGTCTAGCTAACACCTAGGCTACTCCTTGGAATAGTCCGTACGGTGGGGACTTGTAAAATTAAAAAGTAAAATACAAACAGAAAAACGGGGGAGGCAACTAGTTTGTTTTTGGAAGGCCTCCACGGGCCATGGCGGTGGAGGAGCCATGGTTTATCTTTTAAAAAAATACTCTATCCTTTGTTTGCTAAAAAGGGAGAGGACATTAGTTTGTACTGAGCATCAACCAGGTAATCTGGATTGGCTCACGCACGGAATAGTGTTTAACCTGGGTGCACATGCACGGGTGGTCTCAAACCCCACTCAAGCAAACAGATACTTACTTATTCCGAGTATACGGGATTCATCACAACGTACACAGGGTTTCTAGGTGGTAGCGGTGGTGGGTTAGGTGGTCGCTGAGGTGGTTGCGACGACACCGGCTTGATCTCCTCGTACAGGGGCTCCTCCTCACGACGATACGTGACCGTCGGGGTAGGTGGGGCCCGAGGTACCCTGGTGCAGGACACCGCGTAACCAAAGCACAGCAGTATGCAGGACATCTCGACCAGTACTGACCGAGCGTTACCACTGTGAGCATTATCAAACAGGACGCTGAGGTTTTGATAACGAATATGGCGTGGTGTCTGATAAGCTCTTTAGCGGACAAGCTATTTGTCTTTGCTATATTTGTTACGAGCTTAATATTTATTTATATAATGAGAATCACTGATGTAAGTATAAAACTAGTGTCCTCAGAATAAAGTTATCATTAGTAAAATGGACGGTAAGACAGCTATAGCTGAGGAGCTGCACAGACCTGCCAGGAAAAATTATACTAGGCGTAAAGTTACCCTTAAGGGCTTAAGGGACCTTTACCAGGCTGATCTCGTTGAAATGAAGCCTTATGCGAAAACTAATAAAGGCTACAAATATATTCTTACCATGATTAACTGTTTGTCAAAACTAGCTTTTGCCGTACCTCTAAAAGACAAGTCAGGGCCAGAAGTGGCAAAGGCACTCGCTCCTATCTTAGCTAAATATAAAATGAAAAACTTTCACACAGACCAGGGTCCCGACTTTTTCAATAAACTTGTAAACGCTTTAATGAAGAAATACAAAATCAACCATTACCATACATTTTCTGAACTTAAGGCTAGTATTGTAGAAAGACTAAACAGAACGATTAAGAAAAAAATGTACAAGCTATTTACTGCCAGAGGTAGTTATGAGTGGGTAAGGCTATTGCCAGAAATCATAAAATCTTACAACAACACAAAGCATAGGACTATAGGTATGAAACCCAAGGATGTAAGACCGAAACATGTCAAAGACATTCTAAATAAAATAAATAAAGTTAAAAAACCCAAACATAAAATCCTTAAACAAAAATTAAAATTAGGTGACAGTGTTAGAATCAGTAAAGCTAAAAGAGTGTTTAAAAAAGGCTATTTACCAAATTGGACAAATGAGACGTTTACAGTTTATGCGATTAAACCAACAAGACCAATAACATACATATTACAAGACAACAGAGGGGAAATACTTAAAGGTGGGTTTTATGCAGAAGAAATTAGCAAATCAAAAACCGGTGACATTTATTTAGTTGAAAGAGTTTTAAAAAGGAAAGGAGACAGACTCTTTGTACGCTGGAAGGGGTATGATAGCAGCCATGACAGTTGGATTGTCTCCAAGGACTTGGTGTGATAACGATTGACCGCTTCATCCGCTCGGTATGTGTTTATCAAGACCACGTCCGGGAAGTATATATCAGTTGTAATCAGTAGTGAGTAATCAGTCAGGATGCGAGTTGAGAAGCAGGAAGTCGAGCTTCCCGTTCAAAACTTTGACCAATATATCGGGTCGGGCATGGTTAAAAAGAATAAACACGGTATTTTATTACCTGATTCAATACGCTGTATAATATGCGGACCAAGTTCCTCTGGGAAGACCAATGTTTTATTCAATTTATTGTTTGACCCAAACGGCTTAAGATTTGAAAATGTCTACGTTTTTTCAAAGTCCCTCTATCAGCCAAAGTACGAATTTCTTAAGAAGGTAATGAGTATGGAGGTCTTATGACCTCTAAGGAGGTCGGTTAGTTCGCGTATGATGACAATAGTCTAGTTGTACACCCAAACGAAGCTAAACCAAACTCTATAATGATCTTTGACGATATTTCCTGCGAAAAACATGACAATATACGCAGTTATTTTACTATGGGTAGACATAAAAATATAGATACATTTTATTTAGGGCAGACATACAGTGCTATACCCAAGCAGCTGGTGAGGGACAACTGTAACTTTGTTATTTTATTCAAACAAGACGAAAGGAACCTAAGACATGTGTACAACGATCATGTCACTACCGACATGTCCTTTGACAAATTTAAAGAGTTGTGTGCTCGGGCGTGGCGAGATAACTTTGGATTCCTTGTGATTGACAAGACTCTAGACCCTTATAAGGGAAGGTACAGAGTAGGATTGGACAGTTTTATAACAAGAGTGTAATGGTACGCATCTACACGTACAACGATTTAAGAGGCTTTAACGCTAAACTCCATAATGTCATGTCAAACTTGTGCTCTTTTTATTACAAGGACAAGAAGAAATTCTGTGGAAACTACTGCAGTAAGAAACCCCCTCATGGTTACCAGCTTAACAAAAGATGCTGGAGACATAACAAACTTAAAAGATCCGCCGTGAATTATATCTGCGAGTGAGAGAACTTATAACCGAGATACATGGCTTAGTTTTATGAACAAATGCGAAGAAAAAAACGTACCTTTGGAACTTGTAATATACCACGAAGATATGTATAACTGTACCGTGCGAGACCCTCAAAACATGATATCTAGATTCAGACCATTCCCCGAGTTTTTTGGGCAAGTATTGCCTTTACGTAACCTACACGGAAGTGTTAATTTTACACAGATCTGTAATGAAATGCTGCAATACGGATGTAAGATCCCATTTGCTTCACGGTGTATACTTCTGACAGAACGCAGTATTCCTATAAGATCACCGATGACAGTCTATAAAAAAGCTTCAAGCTTAAAATGTCACATCGATATTAGTTATAATATCGGATACACGAACGTACCTCCTAGTGTCCCTAGATACAACAGGAATAAACCGTTTAACGGTGTTAATAATTTATGCCAGGGATTGTATACTACAGAGTTTCTCAAACTGGCCCTGCCCACACTCCCGTTACAGTGCGAGAGATTCGGTATAAGTCTAAACAATGGCGTGTACAGTGTAACAAACAGAGTGCTATTTGACCAGTGGAGAGCGTTCACAGGCGCTAACCCGAGTGAATTCTGGCTTTTAAATTCTTATTTACTGCAACACATCAATGAGCCTAGGCCTATGGCGTTACTCAGACGATTCATGCAAAACAAAATTGAAAGTGATAAATACACCGTAGCAGAAATACCTCAATGGAGAGACGGGTGGAAACGTACTTTTGTATTCAGGAGTTTTACCGGTCGTTATGTAATCCCCAGGTTCGATACTAGAGAACAGAGGTACTACAGAGGTATGGACTTTAGCGCTGGTGTTTCACTGTTGGATATTATCGAGTTCATACGGAGGCATAAGAGGCGTGCCTTGTTTTTCAGACAAGTCGAAATGCCTTAAATCTAGATGCGCTGATTGAAATCTATCATTTATGACTATGAAGCGAAGCATTAAACAGCAACTGACAAACCGACTCATAGAGCTACGTAATGCTATTAAGAGAAAGTATAACATGTTTAAGGAAGGATCGGAGGAAAGTGATATTATGCTTGAGAAACAGTATAAACCAATTATTCAAGAACTTAGAAAAACAACCACAGTAAGCCCTGACATAAAAACAGAACCCGAAACCTTTAAAGAAGAACCAATGGACTACAATACGACAGATGATGAAGGAGAAGCTGAATTTATTCCGCAGAGTGTATCAACACCTGAAACCAGTGGGTTAAAACAAATTGTATCGACCCCTTCAGGACTGGAAACAGCGTCCCAATATATGGAAAGTCAGTTTAGTAACCCCATGACGGTGAGCTATATGACACTTCTTTTAAAAGATGCTAGCGGTAAGGTCCGAGTTATTGATCATGACTACGGCCCTAGATACGAAGGCAGTACTTTAATGATGGGAGATAAGGTGTTAGACTTTGACAACGATGGAACTATTCTAATAAACAATACAAGATATAGTCCTACTGAAGGTTTGTATGAGCTCATATTTAAGAGAACCCCTGACGAGGATATATACGATGAAGACGATCTTAAGACCTATAAGAGTATTATTATCGCCACCAACGCTCACAAGAGAGGCTACAAATTCCACAATCAAATTAGAAGAGACAACAATCTAAAGTACAGAAGAATTATAAAAGATTTATTCCCGGCCAGAGTGGGCAAGGGTCTAGCGTGGAAGAATGCAAAGTCCCGTGATATAATACACTGGGACGACGCCAACGAATTGGTGGACAGATTACGACACATAGCCATGTCAACAGAGACTGGAAACAGAGTCCATGGCAGTGAAATACTGAGTATCGTGGAGGAACTAAGGGAGGCTGGTTACATAAAAGGAGCTGGTAACAGTAGGTTTAAAGCATTATTAAAATGACGATTGACAAGTTCGGACGTAGTAGCCGGAATTCCCGAGGTGAGGCCGTCAAGGGCCCCAAGGGCGATGGCTTTAACTTGACGCCGGACGGTGACTATGATATGCAGAATAAGCGGTTATGTAAATTGGCTACACCGGTACAACCACTAGACGCTGCTACAAAGAATTATGTTGACCATAAATCTACACCTTCTGACGTTCAGAGGTTCAATATGCAAAACAAAAGACTATGGAGTGTAGCTTACCCTGTAGATTCCTCGGACGCAGTTAACTTGGGCACACTAAAAAAACTGAGTATGACTATCTCCAAAGATAATTATGACGCTAACAATAAACGAATAAATAATTTAGCTTTACCAACAGACCCCAGCGATTCAGAGACAAAGGAATATGTGGAAAACACTTGTGAATCAAAGCTTGGACCTATAACCACTAGCCTATACCAATTGCAATCGGATTCAACGAGTATTAAGACCCGACTGGTGAAGTGTGAAGGTCTAATAACTAGTAATAAAGATTTTCACGAGAAACGGTTGAACAAATTTGGTACAATGCTCTTTAATTATATCAACAAAAAACATACTGGGAGGTCTGCCATTCTACCCACGCCGGGAGAAAACGATTACTTAGACTGGGAAGTTTTGTTTGCTGACGGGTTGGAAGGTGGTGAAGAGCCTGAAGAAGAAGACGTCAAACCTCTTCCGCCTGATACTTATGATCTCTTTATGACTGAAGAGGGACTGAGTGGAGCTTCTTTTGAAACAAATTAAAGATAATTTTCGTCTTGAACCAACGGGGATATTTGATGATACTGTTCTTTTCCCCAAACTCCTCAGCTAACTCCGAGCCAGTTTAGGTATAAAACGGGCAAGTTTACTTTATAACTAACATTAATGTGTTGGAGTGCAACGACATTACAACGGATGATACTAGCGCTTGCAATAAATGGCTAACACAAGAAGGAAAACTCTTAAACGTAAGCTAGTGGTCGTGCGAGGCGGAGGTATTGTTTCATCGGTGTTGAACAAAGCTATAGATTTACTACCTGTCGAATTACATATCCCTGGTTATCAGTACTGCGGACCTGGCACGAGGTTAAAAGAGAGATTGGCTAGAGGTGACAAAGGAATAAACGGACTAGACGCGGCCTGTAAGGTCCACGACATAGCATACTCTCGTTACAAAGATTCAGAAAGGCGAAGGCAAGCGGACAAGGAGTTGGCGGAACGCGCTTGGCAGAGATTCAAGTCCAGTAACGCCAGTGTTGGTGAGAAAGCCGCTGCTTGGGCAGTCACAACAGCCATGAAAGCAAAAACAAAATTGGGGGGAGGTCGTAAGAAGAAACGCCCTGCTAAACGCCCGAAGGGTAGAGGATTGTATCTTAGACCCTATAGAAAGGAAGGTTCGGGTATAAAGGCGGGCGCAGGCAGAAGAAAGAAAAGGAGAACGAAAAAAAAGCATCTCGATACCGATAAAGCCGCTTACAAATTACGATTTGATAAAATACGCGAGGTTATTGAAAATTCCTAATTTCAGAGGGGTTTATATGAGGAACAGTTTACCGAAAAACCCGAGAAAATGTGAATCTGCTATAGTTAACTTGGACAGTACAACCGGTCCAGGCACGCACTGGGTATGTTACAGGAAGATTGATAAAAAGGCCTATTATTATGACAGTTTTGGAAACCTAAAACCACCACCGGAAATTTCTAAGTACTTGGGTGAATGTGAGATGTACTATAACTACGAGAGACAACAGAATTTTGACTCAGTTGTTTGTGGACATTTGTGTTTAAAGTTTCTCTGTAGTAATGTTCTGTCTAACAGGAGTAACTAGTGTTCTATCCCACGAGCTAGCATTTCCTATTGATGTTAGCATGGGTACATGGGAACTTGGTTTAATTGAACTGACCACTTATAACTCTATACCGAACATTGAAAGAAACATAAATGATACGTTTTACTACGGTGATGATAAAAGTATTACAATCCCTGAAGGGTCTTACGAAATTGAGGACATTGAAAAATATATACAGTCGCAACTGCCAAAAGAAGTACAATTTACTTTGAACCCTAATAATAACACTTTAAAAGCTACGATATGTTGTTCTGAGAAAATTGACTTTACTAAAGAACATTCATTGGGAACACTTTTGGGCTACAAAAAACAAATATACGGGGCCAAAAATGAACATGTATCGGAACTGCCTGTAGATATAATATAAGTTAACTCTATAAGGGTGAAATGTAATGTCACACGCGGGTCATACTTGAATGGGGTTGAGGGCCATGTCATACACGAGTTCTACCCGGCTGAACCATCGGGCTATAAAATAATGGAATTACCGAGAAATGTCATTTATTTACCTGTGATCAGTCAGAGGATCAACAACTTGACAGTGTCTCTAAAAGACCAGGACGGTAATCTTGTTAACTTTCGCGGAGAAAGGATCTCGGTGAGACTACATCTCAGGCGCAGTAATGGGGCTACTATTTAGGCATATACCATTAGGGCCACAAGTCAGTAGTGTTCAGAAAGCAAAGGGGTTAACTTGTAAAAGCATAACGTTTCTTCGCTCTCTCGGTTTTAAAGTAATAAAGAATGGAGCTATTAGCGATAGACAACCAGGCAGAGTATGCTGACTTGATAACCGGGATGGAGTTGCACTCACATCAGCCATATGCAAGTACAACTTACAATAATAACGATGAAATAAGAATACCGATATTACAGCAGGACATAATAACCGCGCCTTTTGAAAGTTTTATTGTGATACACGGCAAGACCAACGCTACAAAGGCCGACGGGGCTCCTCAGGATGTTTCCTTTATTAATAATGCTATATCTTTCTTGTTTGAAGAAATCCGCTACGAGATTTGTGGCAAGGAAATTGACAGGACAACAAATGTCGGTATTAGTGCTACTTTAAATCATATTCTATCCATTCGGAACGAAGAGAAAAATACTCTAAAGGTCGCTTGCTGGTTTGGCCCTGGTAGTTCGGTAACAGTGACAGACTTTGTATATTCAATCCCTCTAAAACTCTTGCTAGGTTTCGCTGAAGACTACAGGCGGGTGTTGGTAAATGTTAAACAGGAACTGATACTATTACGTTCGGCTACAGATACAAACGCTGTAAAATTGAGGGAGGCCGGGACTTTAACATTAACAATTGACAAAATCTACTGGCGAATACCTCACGTTACAGTGAACGACGCTCAGAAGTTAAAATTGTACAAGTTTATTGAGAAAGACCCCGCAATACATGTTCCCTTCCGTCAGTGGGAAATGATTGAATACCCGAACCTACCGAGTACAGACACGTTATCTTGGACACTTAAAACATCTAACCAAACAGAAAAACCTCGGTATATTGTTCTAGCCTTTCAGACAGGCAGAAAGAATGACTTAACAAAGGACATGTCACAGTTCGACGCCTGTGATTTGCTTGGTGTTAAACTGTATTTAAACTCAAATTTCTACCCGTATGACAACCTTCGCGGGAACACTTGCCTGTTTTATGATATGTATGCGAACTTTCAAAACTCTTATTACGGTAGAATCGGCTCACCAATATTAAACTTTGATGATTTTAAAACAAAGTGTCCTCTGTATGTAATTGACTGTTCAAAGCAGGACGATACTATTAAGACCGGTCCCGTAGATGTAAGGCTTGAGATTCAAACTAAAACAGCAATCCCAGCTATTACTTGGGCATACTGTCTCATAATTCACGACTGTCACTACACATACACACCGATCACTGGAGATGTCAGGAAAATATCGAGTTAGTTTCCCCAGCCCGGTAGTTACAAAAATATACAGTTTGCTCGCTGAAGATAGAAAATCAGATTGGGAACAGTTAGCAAGGGATAGGGTCAGGTTTTCAAGGCGTATTAAACTGACACAAGAGAAAATTTCCAATGTAATTTCCAAACAGTGGACCCTCCGGGTCCAACACTTGGAATGCATGTACAAGGGGGGCGAATCGCCCCCCTTGGGGTTGGGTGGGGAAGGGGTAAAAGATACATCTAATTTTCAGAGTGTTATTACTTTAGTCTCTTGCTAGCACTCAGCGAGTAAACATGGGCGAGTGGGTTATTATTCAGTTTTATAACGCCGATAATGTTTTAATAGGTACAGCAAAAATGGATTGTTACAAGATATACTGTGAGAAGGAAATATCTGATATTCCTGAGGGTACCACCACCGTGGTTGTTAAACTCAGAGATGACGGAGACTTTAGCAGTGATGAGGATGAGGAGGGTATAGATGTTGTGGGTTAAGAGATTTTGTTAGTCTGAGGTTAGCACTCAGTGAGTAAACATGGGTTACTACGGTTGGGTTAAAATTGAATATTACTACAAAAAAGTATTGATGAAAACAGATTACGTAGACAGTTACACAAGTTTGCTAGTGTTGAAAAGGAGTTTAAATTAATGCGTGGGATCGATAGCATTATAGTTAAATGGCGTACAGATTTTGACAACAGTGAATCCTCAGAATCCTCTTCAGATCCTTAGGAGAAGGAGGGGGGAGGGGAGGGGGTAGATGAGGTTGGGTGCGGACGTTTATTAACGGGACGTACCGATTAGTATCAGAGATGACATCGGCCGAGATGGAGGTGAGTACGGGAGCTATACCTATCCCTAAGGGGAAAGAGCCTATAAATTTAATGACTGGAGTATTTCTAAAGTCAGTCCACTTCTTGGACCCTGAACTCACCAAGTGCGTAGTATCGGGTATTTTTAAAAACAGGGACAACAGCCTCGGAGTATTAATTAAGGGGAGGAAAGGTGTTGTGTTTTGGTCTTACGATTCTCACTGTCAGCTGGTTGACAGGTTCAATGAAATTTCTTTAGCTTTTGAAGGCAAGTATCAATGCTTTGTAAAGACCGATACGGGAGCTGATATTAAAGTTAACAGTATTTTTGGTCAGCAGTACGCTTGTGTCTCTGACGGAGAACACTCCTTGGCTCTCAATCGACACGAGTGGAATCAGCTTGTAATTAACATTCCTTTGATCGGTCGCTCTCTATTAGAATTGTTTTATTTGGAGGATATTATTAAAGTTTTTATTGATCAGGTTTTATCGGGCGCTGAAGCTTGTACAGAACAACTACCGCCTCAAGTAGCTGACCGTCTTTTTAGCGAAGTCTCATTATGGGGGCTGTAGTTGAGTTTCACGGGTTCAAAGACAATAATAATAAATTTATTGTAAAGGAGTTTGCTATAGTCGGAAAGTCTTACAGAACTCAGCTGGTATTCCGGCCTCCATACTGTTTTAATTTTTTGAATAGCAAGATGAAAAGAACAGCCCGCTGGCTGACTCGTCACTTTCACCATATAAAGTGGGATGAAGGTGAGGTACATTACAGCGAAGAGCTTTTGCGCTCACTGTGTAAACCCTTCGAGGTCATACACACAAAAGGCCTGGAGAAGGCTCAATTCCTTCGGGCATTTCATTCTTATGTTAAAGAAATAAATGAAAGTTTGTATATAGATGATGATGATTTTACAGTAGCTTGCATTATACATAAAATTAAAAACGAAACTTGCGCCATGAGGTCCGCACAGTACTACGCTCAAAAAATATTTTCGAGTGGGGCCTAATAAAAATAAGGCCCGGCAGTCGCTCACCCAGCAGGCAGGGCTAAACCCTTTGTAAGTCCAGGGGTGTGGGGAGGTTGGCCTAAAAAACCGTGAAACCGTTTGTTGTAATCCTCCGACTGTCAGGGAGATGCGAATTGAAAGGCGCAACAAAAAAAGTATAAAAATAAAAACCAAATAAAAAATATAAAAGTAAAATTCTCTGTCTATTTTCTAGGCTAAAATGAACGGACACAGTCTTAGTAAAGAGCCTAGAAACAGAGAACAAAAAATATTTATCGGAGGCAGCATTTTTGTAATGGAATGGCTGCCACGAATCACTGCGTTGGTTGGGGCAGTGGTTTAAAAACAGTGAGAATAGGCCTACTGGGGATACTCACTTTAATAAAAAACGCGCCGAGACCCTACCCCCTGGGTGGTGTGGAAACATGGGTCATGCAAATACTTAACTTGGACTCTAAAAACCGAATAAAAATAATAACATACCTTATAAGAAGTATTCTGTCCATCCAGAACGGAAACACATTCCGCACGTGGGGCAAGAATACCATACTACCCACTCAACCACCAGCCATGAGAAAAGCTGTGGATGGAGGCAGTAATGGAACCTGATCTCCAGGTGTGGAGATATCTGTACCTGGCTGCTCCGACAGCATACACCCTCCGAGTACAACAGCCATAAGTAACTGGAATAGACCGGGAACTCTATACACACGGGCTCCATGACTGTAACTGAAGTGACGAGTGTCACTATACTATCACTTCTTGTGATAGCGCGGATGACTAGTGTAGCAAGCAATGCTAGACCCGTTTTTGAAAACAAGTTTCCACCACTGTCTAACGCTTGCTACCCTGTTCAAAAATAAGAACAATAATTAATACAATTACTTACTGAACAGCGTCGTGCTCACAGGACTCGATAGGTGGATGGTTTCCCCACTCCTCCGGGGACAGCTCCTCACACTTACAACATATGTCGTAGCCTACCCCAGAAGGGGTAAACCACAACATATTACACGACGTCAGCTTGCCGCAGGCCTCGCAGTGGCTGTAATGGAGGTGCTCCATGGTGAGACGTGAATGAGTGAATGCATGTGTCGCAGCAGTTTCACGCCTACGCGGTACTGATAAGAGTTTCCTCTGATTAGAACTTCAAGCGTTTCAAATGGATAATAAAATAGAAAACTAAAACGTGAGTAAAAATCATAATAGCTTATGATGATTGAGAGGCTAAATCATAGCCGCTAATAGCCGGGTCCAGAAGCTCGTTAAAACAAAGTATCACTCAAGATGATTGAGCGGCCGAAAATTACCATCGATTACGAGCCGACCCAGCCGCTCGTTAAATCCAAGTATCGCTCAAGGTGATTGAGCTCACGAACATTACTGCCTATTTGTCTAATGGTTACTCTATGTGTTGTAAAATAATATATTGTACTTACTATATTACGCAGGAACATCTGTTAACGGCTCTGCTAATTTCAAAGTCGCATACATCGCAGAGCCGCATCCTCTCCTGCGGTATAAAATCTACGTAACCGCAGGTCTCTCTTGCCTCCTTCGACCTGTATGGAGGTAGGTTGCCTCCACTCAGGATGAGGGCTTCCTAAAACATTTGTTATAAAAACATAAATTAAAATGCAACAACCCTTTTTAACAGTGTACTTAATTTAAGTGTACTTACAAGAGTGAAGAAGACACACAAGACCAAGTCGCCTTCAAACTCGAACCAAAAACTCTCGAGGGTTTTACAACACCTTTTATGCTCATTAACGAGTTGAAGACGCGTAGGTTGCGGTAATGGTAAGTTTAAAATTTGATCCAAGCGCGGGTTATTAGCGCAGATGACCTCCAGACAGTACTGTACGAGAGACGAGGCCATAGCGTACTGGCCGTGATTCAACTCATGGAGATAGGGAAAGCTACTGTGATAAGGTCCCTGGTGACTAAGGTTGCGGTTGGGGGTAAAGTATAAATACGAGCATTTTCAGTATACTGATCTCAGTAACCGATGCATTCTGCTGTAATGCTTTGCCTAGTTGTTATTGTGACTGTTCTCCGCTTGTCCGTTGGGGACAGTGACGGCGAGGACACACCACCACTTCTGCCTGGGGTACGTAGTTAATTCAATGCTAGGTTAGTTGTTAGTTAGTTAGTAAATAGTTTCTTAAAGGTAACTTTTTTATTTTATTTACAGGGACCCTCTCCTTCGAGCCCCGATATGTTTGCCAATGAAGACTCTGATGTAAGTGTATAGGGTATTTAATTCCAACATTTTGAAACAATATTATTAGGTTTTCTTGTAGTTTTGTATTTTATTTTTATTTTTCAGAGCGATTCTACCGAAAGTGACGTATCTATGCTGGTTCATGATTCCCACAGGAGCCAAACATCGCAGAGACGATTGAATGAGATCTTACGTAGTGTAGGTATTTTTTAAAGTAAAAAATAATTTCAATATATAAACATTGAACACCTTGTAACAGATGATTATCTTTTTATTTTTTTTCTTTTAGTGGGGCTGTTCCTACCTCTTTGACCCCTATCGTGCCAATGATACTGGACATGTATTTTTCATTAACCGGCACGGGTCCATCCTCGAGTACCGCAGAGATGACGGAGACACAAACATGACTCTAGCGCCTCCTCGAGGGTTTCACGAAATGCATTGGGTGCGTAACATTCTAATAGTGTGATATTATTCATTACTCTTAAATACAGTAGTTTATTTATTTATATATTTTTCAGGATGATGCTTACGACCGGATATCGGATTGGTTCACGTTTTCGAACCCTACATTGGAAACGGGGGCGTATATTTATGAGCAAACATGCCGTCTCGACGGGATTAGCTGGGCGCTTTCTACATGGATGGTTAGTAGTTTTTAGGGTTGACACGTGAAATTCTATTAAGAATTATTTTCAATAACAACTGTTTGGTATGTACTCATTGTTTTTTAATTTTCAGAGAGGTGCTGAACGCATTCCGTGGAGCCATGAGATGGAACTACGTTCACGGCCAGTACACGTGGTTGCGTGGAACTTAGGACATTTAACGGAGACCCGAACATTAAGGGAAGAGTCTGACTCCCTCCATGAGGTTCTGCGTGACAGTTAACTCAGAGCTCTTGCGGTAAGCTAGCACTCAGAATATACAAGTTTATTCATTTAGCGTTATTTTTAAGAATCTAATAATTGCTTGTTTTTCAGCCCGCGTTTGTCTTGGAGGACGACGCTCATTTTATGAATGAAGAGGGAGACATCCTCACCTTTGAGTACAGGGTTGTCCCACCGGCTCCTCGAGGGTTACGCCGAGTCGTTTTTGTAAGTAACGTAATAATATAAGTATCGTACATGATGTATCTTGTTATATATTTTAATTCTTTTTTTATCTATACATAGGAAGTAGCTGAAAGCCGACTACTGGAAATGGAGTCGGCTGCATGGCCTTCAAGACGGTCTAACGTATACATCCTTGCTGAACACTGCTATTGGGCTGAGAATCGATGGACCTTAATCCAGTTGAGGGTATGTAGATTGAATTGCTCATGTAATTCCACTTGCTCATGTAGTTCCACTTGCTCATGTAGTTTTACTCAAATATTGTTGCAGAGGGAAGAAGTACCGCTAAGAACCCTCAGTCTCGGGGTTCGTAGGGAGTGCGCGGGGGTTAGCTACGTCCACAAAGAATCTGACAGTCTCCGTACTCGTCTAGGGGTTAGTATATTATTCTGTTTTTAATTTATCTACTGTTACATTTTGCTTAATTTATAATCAAATAAATGTTTGTTTTGTTATTATAGCTTGACGTAAGTGATAGAGGGCAGAGGATGTCGCAACCCGAGGCTTCTAACGACAGTGCCGCCGCGGGACCATCCAGGAGACTTGAACCTTTGGTAAGGTGGATACAAACCTTAGGGATGATTTTTTTAATTTTATATATGAAAATAACCAGTGTATTGTGTTCCAGCCTGTGTATGATGATCCGTCGCAGGCACAGGGGGCCGAGAACCTGCCTCCACCTAGCCCACCACCGCTGCCACCACAGCCCGAGAACCGGCCTCCACTACCACTGCCTGAGAATCCGCCACCACCACAGCCCGAGAACCGGCCTCCACTACCAATGCCTGAGAATCCGCCACCACCACAGCCCGAGAACCGGCCTCCATTACCACTGCCCTGCCCCAAATGTCTGAGGGAGGAGAGGTTGAACGACCTAAGAATGGAAGCTTATCTGAGGGTGTGTATATTATAATAATAACTTAGTACGATTCATAAATTAAACTGTATTTATAATTTCAGGGTTTATATCGTTTATGCCTTAAGACTTAAGTAATGTTTATGATTTCAGAATATGGAACGTCGGGAAGGGGTAGATAGCGCATCATGGCAGGCCGTTCGCCACATCTCCAACGTGAGGGCTGAGCTCCGGGAGGTTCTCCACCTCTCCGAGACCGTCCTGAACGGTACGGCACGGGCGGAGATGATGGAGGTAGCCCCAGTCATCTGGACCGAGATCCAGACAACGCTGGAGCGTATCCTCACTCAGACGGGAAACCAGATGGACCAGGAGCTTCAGCGAGGGCGTCCTCCACCCCCTACAGAGCCCCCCAGAGCCATAGTGTGCAGAGTGTGTTTGGATGGTCTGCCCACGGTGGTGCTGACACCTTGCCAGCATACACTGTGTCCAGCGTGTGCCATACGAATCTATGTCTGCCCCTTCTGCCACTCAACAGTCAGCGGCCGTAAGCGACTGTACTTCGAAGGTTGATTTTGTGTTATTGTTACCCTTTTTAAATTTGTATATATATATTACCCATTGTTTTTTATATTATTAACTTTTTTATATGTATATTCTTTGTTTTTTTTATATTATTAACTTTTTTATATGTATATTCTTTTAACTTTTTATATCTAATAAACTTATTATATAACAAACTGACTTTTTACTTACCTTATTTAGCTCCGCTAGGTTGGTAGCGTATCCCTATAGAGTATATATATAATAACCATAGGTTGGCAACACTGCACAATCTGGAGGGAGAAAAGTGAGGTTAGGGAATCTGGCGGGAAAAAATTGGCGGGAAATATGGGCGCCGCCATCTTGGGGGCGGGGCCTAATGACGTCACGAGTCACGTGACCAAAATGCTGGCTTCTGATTGGCTTGCTATATCGCCGCCACCCCTACTACCTTCTCTAATTATAATCTCTCGACCACACGGTGCAAGATGCGTTTTAGTCATACATCATCTGAGGACGCGTAGCTCAAAAATAACCGTCCTATATTCCTGGCGAGAGGAGACTGTGCCAAATGTTTGACTTATGAAGCTTAGAATTGTTAATTACCTTACATAATCATTTTGGGTAATTAAATCGACGCGAATAACGAATTAGGAACATACGATTACCTTAAATGCCATTTAGAAAACTCCATTACAATCAAAGCATGATTTATGGTACAAGTAAGCCATAGTACATACGATGTATTAAGAATGGATGTAAAATTGTAAAGTTACTTATGTATTTAAGACTTATTTTAAATATTGATATAAGGAAATGCATTGTTATTCTTGTAAAAAATCGCTCATTACACTTGTAAAAAACAGTATTTGAATAAAATAATTATTCATTTATTCATTTACCGAAACAGTTACAAACCTATTACACTGAAGCAGTTCACATAAACTCAATGTTCATTCTAGGAGATCTTCACTTCACTCAATATAAAGTATAATTACCATATACAGTAATTAATATTCAAACACTGTCTATCAAAGAACAAAGAACAATAAATAAATAAATTATACAGACAATTTTGAAAAGAAATACCCATGCAACCAGTCATAAAATAAAATCTTGTAAATATGCACTAAAGTGACCGGTTTACTTATATACTGATTAATAATTATGATTATTAAATTCAAATGATTAATGATGTGTAATATTTCTGCCGTGGGGAATTTGACATTTTCAGACCTTAACCGACAGAGAAAGGGGAAAATATAGTTTCCTGGTGTGCCTAAGAGCAGCACCACTGTCGCCAAGACAAATAAGATGAACATATTGACGTTCGAGATGTAACTACACCCCTAGCTGGTGAACAGAACAGAGCAGATGTCTGTAATAGCGTATTTCCACCCATTCGTGTTTTGTGTTTTTTGTTATAGGGGTCCTTTTCTTTTACTTCCCCAGCTCTTACTAAACATAAATAATAACTTTAAAATCTAGGTTACAATGCATGTATATTTATTATTAATACATATATGAATAGTCATAACTAAATATCAAGCCTATGATGCCAACGGTTCAGTTGTGGTGAGCGCAAACTATAAGTCTCAGGCACAGATTACTCGGGCGGCCTCAAATTCATTTTCCTAATATTTTCAAAACCAATACATTATTAATACAAAAAATTGATTAATTTGTCGATTCAGAATTTTAATAACAAAAATTTGGAATTCAAATTTCATGAGTAATGGTTATTGTTAAAAAGTCAAGATTTTAATGACACATTCGATTAAATCTTCTTCTTAAGAGTTTAATGACTTTAAAAAAACATTACTGATATAATGGTTTTTGGTGTTTCTTTATTGTTGTTTATATAATTTGTAATATTGTGTGTTCTACAATAAACTGTTCTGAAGAAACAATTTATGTAAGTTGGTTGAAATCAATAACTGCCTATTACATTTTGAACTCTTACAATTTTAGATGTTGTTTTATATTTTATAAGCTATTTATCTACATTATTAAAATAATTTCTTTGAATCCTTTTCGGTGATTTCGACCCCTAAAACTATTATTTTGTAAGCATGTTTGGTGTCAATGAAAAGCTCTTTATCTTTAGATGTAAAATTTGGTGTTTTTAAAAACCTCCACCTTTAGAGCTTCGCCCCATAGGCTTTTAAATATCCAATATTAATCTTATGGCTTTGTTTTATTTAGTTAGTCAGCTGATTATAATGTAAATCAACTTTTACAAAATCTGGCTCTATGCATGCTATATAACCATGCGTAGAACGCGACACCAGCTAGTAAATAATTTAACTTAATTTTTAATTGTATTATTGACATTTACAGGGAAACTTACTGCAGAGACTCGGACACTTTATTTTATACAAGTAGCTGCTAAAATAAGTATAGTTCGATTGCCAATTAAACATTTTATATCAGCAGTTACCTGACCTATAACGGCTTACTTGCGGACTTCGAATACTGTGGACAAGCGAACTATTAAAACGATTATGCTAAACAAACTACATAATCTTTAAGTACCATCCTTTCCCTTGTATTAAGTGGTAAGAAATCTTCCTAAGAGTTGTAAGTATTTAAAAGGAATCATATTTAGAGTTTGTTTTTATGTTTTTTCGTTTATTGTTAAATTGCTAAATTTAGACGGAAGGGGAAATATATTATCCACCAAATAACGAACTAAAGTCACCAATCAATTAGAATATATCCATTATTTATATAAAAGTTTGGAGAGATATGCAATAAAACCTAACAGGTTTTTCGATAGAGCCTCTAGTTGGAAAACCGGTCTTTAAACACCCTCTAATCTGAAGTCACAATTTTAAACCATAAAATTGTCAACAAACATATCAGTTGGTTTTTATTTGAGTTTATTTTTACTGTCTGGCACAAGTTTTTAAGTACAAACAACAAACTAAAGAGAAGAAACACACCGTTAACATTTTTTAAATAACAAACATATGTTTAATTAATGTAAATACTTATTAAACAGAAAATATAGTACTTATGATTGCAAAAATTCAAAAATGTATAGAAATATTAACTTGAATATTCCTGAAGCGCACACGTATTTAAATCCATAAGTTTGCATATTACTGGTCAAACTCCCAGTCTGGTACTCCATGACAAGCAGTCACTTAGTTTCCAACAGCAGTTACTCATTGCCGAGATATGACCAGAATGAAACGCCACTCCAACCTCGCACATTTTCCGCCATAACTCTCCGTGATGTATTTGCCAGTCCGGCAGTACTCGAACCGCCGCACGCCGCAGTCTATCACCACACGTTCATTTTTGAAAGAAAATGTCTGTATTAACTTAACATTTATAATAAACTACTTCGAGTAAATGTTGATTGATTTTGATTCCCTTGTTTATAATGCCGATTACAATTTCAGAAGATGTTAACATTACAAAAGAGACTAGCAGTTAAAGAGGTAGAACACAATGTATTTTTATAGTCCAGTCAGACTAAGACAAAAACCCCGCTAATCTAAGACAAATTGCTTCAGAAGCGTTTTTGATGGAATTTATATTCAAACATTGTTTATTTTAAAAAATCAAAAAATCCGAACCTGTGTAAACCCCTAAATGTTGGATTGTAAATGGCGGCTCTTTTCTAAATATTGTGTTTGTATAGTCGATAAATAAGTGGCTTCATAATTTTATAAATCACTAATAAAAACTTAGTAGACCCTAACCCAATTTGAATAACTCTATTTTACAACAGGTTTTAGCCATTTCAAAATTTTTCAGGATCGTCGCCCAGAGGAAATCGTGAAAGTTTTAGTGTAAGCATAGGTCAAAAAACGTAGCTCATTTTAAACGTCTCGGTTAGGTAAACTCATTACCACAAACCCGACCTTAAACGGATAATAGAGCCAATAATGGCAGCCCGTAAAACTTTGTTTTAAAATGCCTTAAGAGAATTTGTAATAATCTGATTGTAACATTGACCAGGTTAGTGTTTAGAGACCAGGTTAGGGTTTGGTATTAAATACGAGAAGAATATGTGAAGAATATGTTTCACTTAAGAAATCGTATTCAACCTCCATAAAACAGAATAAATCTTACTGTTAGCAATGTCATCGACCTATTTGGTATCTAGTCCGTTTATTAATAACCATAGTCTCATACATCAAAAGAATTCTTGAACGGTTAAAAGAAAAACTAAATGTAGTGTTTGGTAGCCAAGCTTTAGACAAGCCTTTGATCAGCTATCTAAATGAACTACTTCCGTCTAATTATTGTCTATGAATAATTCATGCGTTTTAAAACATTTGCAAGAGTAATTTGGCCTAAAACCAAATTTGTCAACAAAGTTGTATGGAAATATTTGTATCTGATATACCTCTGATATGCGTAGTTTTATAATTTGTATTTTATTAATTGTTTGGCAAGAAAATCAATCGTGAATGTATGTGAAATTAATTGTGAAGGTATGCAAACTTGCTATGTAATTACTCTTCTTAACACAAGAGATATAACAAACAAAGTATAATTGTGCACCAAATGTAATACTAGTATCACAGTAACCGGTGTTGTATTCGTAAAACCATCTCACACTATATCTTGACACAAAATCACAAATATTTATTACTTTGATCCAGGTCGAAATATCTCAAATTCTAACACCAAATGCTTCCCAGTACTGCTTACTACATTAAATGAAAATTCATTACACATAATTTGAAACATAAAAAGCCAGCAAAATACGAGAAGAATATGTTTCACTTAAGAAATTGTATTCAACATCCATAAAACAGAATAAATCTTACTGTTAGCAATGTCATCGACCTATTTGGTATCTAGTCCGATAGATTGATAGGTAGAATTATTATAAACAGTCTGTATTATAGGTCTGTCTGTATAAACAGTTATCAGGAAATTTCGCAACGAATAATTTCGCAAAGTAGCTATGTATATATGTATTTGAATTTGATGAGCAGGATATTGGCGAAACTATTCGGTATAAACAATTGTGTGTATTATTTAAAAGCCTCTAACGTCTAGATGAGCCTTTTGGGCTTTTAAACAAAACATCAACATTCAGAGCTTCGCCCCTGGACTTTCAAAGTTTCAGTATTAATCTTATGAAAGAATATAGATAAATATAATTTATATACAGCTTTTGGTGCAGCTATTGATAAAAAACACACAATACAGAAGAAAGAACAACTGATTTAATCTAATTTCTGGAATGGCATCACAATATAAACTAATAGAACCGTATATGAGAGGGGTAATCCCCCCAAACAATTGTCTAAATTTATTACTCTACATTATTATATGCGAAGTATAAGTTTTAAGAAGATGTTTGTCAGTTGACCAATATTAAATCATTGGTTCCATTAAAAGTTAGTAGTTGCTATTTATTTTAGCAATACAGCTTAAACTTACATATTATCTGCCGTTGATGTGACAGCCCAGTGGGTACTTACATACTACATAACATCATAAAGTGACGACTTTATTCTCAGTAGTAGTTCGGAGACAAACACCTACTGTCTTGTCACTTGCAGGACATCTCACTTGAGGACGGTGATCACATTGTCTCGAAGTCGTCTGGACAGCTGAGGTGGCGGCCGCCAGGTATATCTTGTCTACATTATGCGGTTGAGTGTGTGTCTATCTATAGCTGTCCTGCAGTGACGAATGACTCCGACTGTTCTTCGAGTCATACAAGGGTGGTGACATCTCACCTTGAACACTTGTATGCAGCATCGAAATTGTACTAAATGCTTGACTTGCTCGACTATAAATTGTTAAGTGTCAATAAATTTGGCTCCGTCGAAATGAATAGCATGAAGTAAGAAGATTCATTTTCAATTTGTTTAATTTTAGCAGATATCAGGAAACATTTTTTGATAAAAGCTCTATTGAAGATTTTATGAATATTTAATTTGAAAGGATTAGCGAAAGTTGGGAAAATATATTATTGGAAACGCCGATATAATTGGATCAATGAAGATAACTACTAATTGAAAAAGTAACACCAAATCTGTGTAATCTTGCATTTTAACTTCTAGTAGCAGGCCTGGGTAAGTTAGGTTACTCTTTCTCGAATTTTTATTAAAATAATAACTATTTTTCATGTTTGTAAGATTTATAAAACAAAATTGCCTTTTTCCAGCGCTTATCGAATTACTGTGCCGACCAAACAAATGGTCCTGGTAACCAATGTTTATAATGCAGTGCTTGTTTTTATTTATACTTATTTCCGCCTTGATTTTGGACTGATGGCAAAAAATACCCTGTTTTGTTCCCATATGTGATACAGCAATTTAGTATTATGAACATATGATTCTGATGTATTACGTTTGCTTCTATGATAAATCACTGTTTTAATTCGAAGCAAGATTTTTAAGAGAAATAATAGTATTGACTGTTTAGGACTTGGAAGGGGCACAACAAAAACAAAAACTAAAGGTTGTTTTAAGGAATACTATTGCGTACAAGCGTTAGACACCACAAAAGAAGGATAGTATCGATACATCGAACATTCCCTTTCCCCATGCCTTCATAGCGGCTACACTACGCACTACGCTTACACAGAATGGAAGTTTTCTCTGTTTATTTTTCCTCTGTAAAATGGTCCACCTTTAATCGCGTCATTATAAATACACGAAAACTATATATCTAAACTCACCACCCGCTTCGCACTTATGTGGGTCTGATAAGCGATAGAAGTGTGTTGCTGACTTTGCACAATATGACTTTAACAATATAATTTTAGCTCTAACTGCTATCAGTTAAGAAGATACCATTTTATGAAACTGATATTGTTTGAATTGAAAATATAATAAACAAAAACTCTTTTTAAATTCATAAGGAACAGTCTATATATAAATCATGTAAATTTATTTACATATTTTTTAAAGTTGTGTGTTAAAATGTAAACAGCTTTGTTGTATATTTGATGAATGAAGACAACATAACAATACGATATACAACTATAGCAACAATTTCAGAAAAAGCTTAGAAGAGATTGACGCTTTACAGATGATCAAGCGTTAAAAAGAAAGTTAAAACGAGTTTTAAGAGTGAAAACAGAACGACCCAATATAGATTCAGTCTCGCAAAGCTGAGTGAAAGACTTAGCTTTATTAGGAACTTGATTAATGTCCACCCGTCACTAGAAAGAATATAAGTCTTTTCAATGGTTAAAGCAGACTTTAATTAGTTGGACTTTTACTTGAAACCTAAAAGATGTGATTACGAAAACTCTAGAAGTACTTTGACGTTTTTAGCTCTTTTTAAATGGATTGTCACATTTCACTTCGTGGTATGGTTACATTGGTTATATGATATTGCACTTTACGACTGTTAATGAAAACTATTAATTTTGTTGGTATATTAGTTAAATATTTTGGAACATTAAATGCTAATGGCTTAAAGGTGGCCTAACGGCCTAACGGTGGTTTTTGTGTAGTGGATAATATTCCATATACTGTTTACTTGCTGAATATGAAAACATAAACATATGTTAATAAATGAACAATGTACAAAATTAAATATTGTCACTAATTTCAGCTGATACTTACTTCATTTCAAAGTTTGTACATCGTTTTTATTACTTTCAGGTAAATTTTAAAGGGAAAAAATCGGTTTCCGTTTGGTTCTTTCCCATCTAATTTCTATGAATGTTCCAAGTTTCAACCTTTTAGGTATAGCTTTAGAAACCTGCTCAAAAACTCAAGTTTACCATTTTTCCTCACGCAATTATACATTTAGATCAAAATTTATATTGACTTTTAATCCACGCGTTGTCACAATTCACAATGTAACCTGTAAGGTAGGAACGGCTGGAGAATGCATTTTTATTCTTTATCCATAGAATACCATTCTCTTGCTAAACATTCCTTCGTCAAATAAACCACAGACACAAGTAGGACTTCACTGGAGTTCTAAAAGAGAGGTTGTACGCAAGTTATTGGCACGTTTTAAAATGGTTGTAAATGTAAACACGCACATTAAAGGATTATTGTCTAATCCTAAGGTGCCCTTAAGCGGATAAGAGGATTAGGATTAAAGATGACAGGTTTGGAATACAGGTTTCACACTCGGGGAGTCTCCAAGAAATGTCCATTTATTTAAATTTGAAACCGGATTTTGATGCTAATCATCAGAGTTTTATACAGTAGGATGTCCGACCGTTCGATAAAGCCTTTTTGAGACCCAAAAACCAACATTGGTTATTGAATTAATATACTAAAGTGGACTCTCATTTATTTAGGTTTGATATTATTAATTGTGTATTATCTCTCACAAAGGTACAGGGATAGCAAATTCAAAGACTTAATTATGTGAGCAATATAGTTCAATACGATACAATATCTGGCATAATAGGTCTACTGTTAACTCTCCAACTGAAGTAAAAAATCAATACGTAAAAAGTCATTGAAGACAGTAAAGAAATTAAAATACTGAACAACCAAAATAATCCAAATTAAAAGTTCATAGTCTAAATCACTCCTAGTTTAGCTGCAATTTATTCTAAACCCACTAATGCAAAATAATAATTCGAAATACTATCTTATGTGGTTTTCTTTCCTCGTCACGATAGTGTTTTGCTATAAATTACTTAGTCTTTTATTTTTTGTTTGTTTATGTGGTAACATAAGATAAGCAATAAATATGAAAAATAATTTAACTTAAACTTTGACAATTTGTTTATCTATACCTATAACTGTTGTCGAGATCTCAATGATGAGGATAAAAAACCCGTCATTGAATAGTGGGATTATATTTGTATAGTCTTGCTATATTTTAAGAGTCAAATTATACGTGCATCACGTATATAATCATAAGTGTAGTTTCAGTATTTTTACTGGAGGGACAAAAATGGTCGTGGTCGTGATTATTGTGACTTTTCATATATTAGAACAATATTTCACTCCAACTATTGGGGGGACAACTGCCCCTCCCCTTTACACTCCCAAATTACGCCTATATATACCCTTCTGAAAGCTTTCACAGTTTACTTTGATTTCCTAAATTGTGGGCTACAGTTATAAAACTGGCCATACCGGTCATGTCTTTTAAATTGGAAAGAAAGGCAACCAGTAACGGTGTTCCTCAAGGCTCAGTTTTCGAACCAATTCTGTTCTTTCTATAAATTTAATGATTGTGATGGTACCCGAGGATACCCTTTTTTTCTTTGCAAAGGACAACACGATTAAAAAAATCAAAATCTGGATATTAAAACCTTTCAAAACTGAACTATTAGACCAATCACACGCTAACGAAGAGTCAAAGGATGGAAAATCAAGTATATGCAAAGTATACAACAAAACAAACTAAAATAATGAAACACATAATTCAGTTATGTTGCATATCTTTCACTAGAGTGGATAATGCTCTATCCCTTTTTCTTCCTAAAATGTATTATGTTTCAATTCGGTGCACCCCAAATCAAAACTAACCTCCGCTGTAAATATAGTTAGTATAAAGCTTTTCGAGTGGGCTGCTTATAATGTCGACTCACTGCCCCGGACTTACCATTGCACTTCGAGAGTCGTGCCAGAACCGCGGCGTGTGCAGTATCTGCGCAGGATATCTCACAGGAGTCCATTAGCGACATTCCTGCCGCGTGTCCTGCGCCTGCGTCCTGGGTCCTGCGGATCGTAAATAACGCGACAACGCGTCTCTCATTAGCGCATCTGGGAAGGGAGGGGGTAACCATATGTCACGCGCAGGCGTAGTGCCTCGTCCTCACGCTATCTTACCCTGAATCCCCGCGACTGGGTTTGCTTTTATTCTGGTTTTAATTAACGTGTCTCCAGCGTGATGATAAGGGGTATATTTCTCTGTTATCACTGCTGGTGGTTTGTTTGGCCACACAGGAAGAATTTTGGTATCACGACACATTCGTGGGATAGAGTATGTAAATATAATCTTTATGGTCTTGCGAACTCTTTACAGGTAAGATATTCAGCAATTCTGTAGAATATAGGCCTAAGATACAACCGAGACTTCCAATTTCTTCTTCAGCCTTCTAAGATCAAGAATATGCAAACTTGGGAAGAAAATAGAATAATTCGGACAAACGTAGGACGGTTTCTCTTAGTAGGGTTATGCATAAGTTGGTACGTCAAAGTCTGCTCTGTACCTTGTGTTGTATGCATGAGGTTCATTTTCCCGCTTTATCTTAGGAAAATTCACAATGGTGAGGGAGTAGAATTACAGTGAATTACAGGGTGTTGATTACAGTTAGGATGTTCCATATTTCAAAGCTGCTTTTTAGTGTCTTCGATTCCGCTTGGTACGAAGTGCCCCTTCTTTGTCAGTCTCTGGGAAAATGATTTAGAGAACGCGGATTCAATTTGAATTGGAAAATACTTTTGGTCTATCAGAGTATGAATAGTAAGGTACGTTTAAATGCACCTTAAATGTAAACCACTCTGAAAATACTATTACCTATTATTGATGAACGAAGTGAATCACTGTATTGATGGAGAAGTTTCAGTGGCCGTGTGTGGGTGTGTGTGTGTGTGGGTGTGTTATCGAAGTACTAAATAACTATAAAACATTTCTTAATGAAATTTTGAAGGAGTCATTTGGGATACCAAAGGGATGTTTTAACGCAGCATTTGTATTTTATTTTGGATTATTAATAATTATTAAAACTAATTTTAATGTTTGATATTCAGTAGTTGAATTGGTTTTCGTAGTAAGCTATTGACTATGGTTGTCTTTAAAATGTCAGCTGGGATTTATCTGTGTTTCACTTGAGGGATTTTTATCCCATACATGGGATATTTTGACTGCTTGTGGGATAAAGTGGGATTTTTTTGGAAATCGGCATTTCGTCTGCTAGTTTGCTTACAACTTACGACCAGAGCACCTTAGCAGTAGCAGTTCTAGTGGATTTTCTCGCCGTACTGGCAGTTGCGGGGTTTCCCATTTTTTAACCTCGCTGCCCGCACCTATTATGATTTTATAAACGTCACAGAACGAACACTGAATCACGTCAATGTTGCTGGCCGAGCCATGTTGGAATTAACAAGCAAACTATTTGCCATTATTTAGTACCTATGTCGTACTCTTTAGTACTACCATTAAAAATATTAGTACCTCTCACGTAAATAAATTATTTAATTTAGATAATTCACCGTATCATTTAGCCTATGTCGCATTGCTCAAAATCCTTTGAGGTACTAAAATGTAAAATACCTATAGGTAATTAGTAGATCTAAATAAGCTCTATCTAACGGTATAAATATTTTACTAATACATTATTCAATAATCATATAATATTTAGCATTAATTGTGTTGCAATGTTTAACAAATCAGTGAGAAAGTGTGGGATATGACGAGGGATACTATAAGGGAGAGTCTGGGATAAAGTGGGATTTTTTATCAGTGCGTGGGATATTTCTACCGTAGAGTGGAAACACTGCATATGTGTTTATAAATCACTCAAATGTAAACAAATTTCAGTTACAGTTGGAGTTGGTTATGTTTTGTTCCATCAATTTTTTTTATTTTGAAATAGTTTACAATGTGAGTGTTATGTAAATTAATGGTGTTTTTTCGTGTTTAAAACAATGCTTGTATCTATTTAGATTTATTATCAGTTTATTTTGTACCGGAAAACATCGATGTAAAAGCTAAGTGTTTGGACTAGTGATGATAAATTAATACAATAGGTTTGGTTTTGGAATTGTTGAATTACTGGGACAGTAACAACAATCAAAAAAAAAACTCAGTTGTTAGTTGTGTTACTCCGTAACACGACTGACAGTGATTGATAATCAAGAGTGTTGTAGACCTATAGTAGTTTCTTCACATTGTGAACAAATTACTTGATGGCAAACTTACTAAACGATCATACGTGCAAACTATCTTTATTACATGTAATGTACCAAATAAGCCTCACTGTCACCTAATGACATGGGATTAAAGTTTTGTAATCTACCGGTCAGTAAAATAGTCTGGTTACAGTTTATATTTGTTTGCATTTTCTGTGGTTAATATTGATTTTCATAAACAATCAAGATGTCCAAAGCACCGTAATCCCAACCGTCTACATTGTTCAACTAATTACGATGTAGACAGATTACCCTCCTGAAAAATTGTCATTAATGTAGATGTTGGATTTTGCTTTTAAACCTCTCGTGCTGCGATTTCAGTAGCTTGTGTATTTAAATTCAAACTAACATATATTAATGATGTAAACATTTTTAAATTTAAGGTATGAATTTTATAAGATACTGTTGTATAAATAAATCATTTAATACCTTTTTTTACGTTAAATGGGTTTAAAACAAGTATATTTCTGTATGTTTAACCCCCTGATTTTGGAGCTGGAAATTAATAGGTCTAATAATAATTGGCAACTTTTCCCTCAGGTGATATATTTAAAACTCGTCGAAAACCATCTGGTGCCAAAAATATATTAAAGTAATTGGCCGAGTCGTAAAAAAGCGTAAACAGGCCTGATGGCCATAGCTAGGACCTGTGACCAAATAAACGCAATCAGCTTAATCTAATTTGCTAGGTACACAGGGGTTTTAAGAGGTTAATTGCTCCACTTCACCCTCCAGGGTTAGATGGAAACGTATTCCGCATATTCTCTATTCATTGTTGCTGGATTAGGAAACCCCAGCATAGCTGCTATAGGCACGTTTTCCACAATCGGGAATTTTGCGCAGGTTACCTGAAGGTTAGGATATAGCAAGAAATGAAAGGGTGGGAAATATTACTCCAAGTCATGTAAACAAACTGACTGACCTTTCCCCGAGCAAAGCTTGGCCCCCAGGAATTGTAGTGTTAAAACGGATAAGAGAAAGGTGTTACAATTCCAGTAATCAGCAGCCTTTTTATATATGCCCGAAACCTCTCCACCTCATCCTGACCACGTCAGCCTCCCTCCCCACACAAACAGGTTTAATTAGTTTAATGTGGAGTTAAAACCGATAAGAAAATGGTGTTACCATTCCAGTAGTTAGTAAAATGTTTTATTTATGAATCATCTGTTCTTGCTGTGGTCCTACAAATTTATTTAAACTAGCGTACCTGGTGCACGAAATCGTGCGCTGTCAAGGAGAAACTCTGTCCACCAATGCGTGTAGGCAGTTAATCTTAAGTGTTGCTATTTAAAAAAATCAAGTTAATTCAATAATGATAAAAATTACTTTATTAATAAACCTTATAAAATTTCTCTATTTCTCTCTATTTCTCTCCTCTCTCTCTCCCCCTCTCTCTCTCTCCTTCTCTATTTCTCTCTCTCTCCTTCTCTATTTCTCTCTCTCCCCCTCTCTCTCTCTCTCTCCCCCTCTCTCTCTCTCTCTCCCCCTCTCTCTCTCTCCTTCTCTATTTCTCTCTCTCTCTCTCTCTCTCTCTCTCTCTCTCTCTCTCTCTCTCTCTCTCTCTCTCTCTCTCTCTCTCTCTCTCTCTCTCTCTCTCTCTCTCTCTCTCTCTCTCTCTCTCTCTCTCTCTCTCTCTCTCTCTCTCTGTCTCTCTCTCTCTCTCTCTCTCTCTCTCTCTCTCTCTTTCTCGCACGATTTTCAAGTAGTCTTTGAATTATAGGTGAAACACGTAACGGTGGTAGAATAACTTTTCCTTTATGACAACAAAGGCTGAAGGTTCGGCGATCACCACTTGTTTGTTCGGCTTTGAAATTATATGCGGAATAATTATTGTATTTCGTTCGCGTCTACCAGTTAAAGTTCGTCGGCCTCCTCCTCTTGGCCGTCCTGTTCGACGTCTTTTAGCATAGAATAAATAATACAGAGAAGGGCAGCCAAATAGGACTTTCCATGCTACATTTTCAGGTCTGCGCTCTGGTGGAGAATCGAGAACTAGGCCTAAGAGGATGCTGCCATCACGCGGCGGCCTTGAGCACTAAACATACTGCATTACCATTCTGTCAGCCCGGATATTGTAACGTCGCTTCGAACGTTATCGCTTCCGTAATCTCGACGCCACTCTCCAGGTTCTTGAGCTCTCAGAAACTAAATAATAAACTGAGGCTCGTGTCCCGCACATATCGTGTAGGCATGGTTCTCTGCCTCAGAGACTAAGAGGTTACTTTTATTCGTTTAGATACTTAAATATTGAACAGCACGGAAGGAATTGCATTATCAAATGTAATTAGTTAACTAAGTAGCAATAAAGGAAACTACCAGTTATAAAAATTAACGTTATAGTCATCTTTATCAATTTTTATATTTCCTGATATAGTGTTATGAAAAATTGACCCGTATTACATTGGGTTTGCATTTCAATTATTTAAACTTTGGTTTAATTTGAAACAGACATAATTTAATTATTGGTGCACCCGGGTAATAATTATCAGAATATTATTTTACCCTGAATTGAAAATCGTTATTTTTAAAATGTTATCTTTTTGTCACCGACACTATAGACATAAATCAATTGTTCCACAAAATATGCTTATAACATGTATAATCTTCCAGCTGGTGTCTGTTCCCCATAATCTTGTTTTGGCTGAAGGCCAGATTTAGTACGGTATCTACTGACTACCGGTAACTCAATAGATATAGGGACAAGTCTCCGGTTACAGTGATGTGATGTGATGCGTAATCCTAATGTTAAGTAAAATGTCATCTATAATTCTTTAATGTCAGTTTTTCAATGTTTTGTAACGTCCACTTCTACTAGAGCTTGTGTATGTAATTATTGTAATGAAAAATGATGTATGCCGTATATGAATAACTGAAATGAAATAAATTAATAATCCTCCAAACTCTTTCACTACGCCGAGCGGCACAGGTAGCGCTCATGGGTACACCGGAACAGCCTAAATAGTAATTTTTTGAGTTCATGGGGACGGTGGATATTAAAATGACCTAACACTTGTGTTTAATGAAAAGTGGGAAACCGAGAATTAATCAAATACGGCAACACTTAAAGCTGAAATTCAACTTACCAAATTTAATCTTAGGTTATTCATCAAACATACCGATACTGATATTTTAAAATGGAGATCCGGCTATTGTAAGATGTAGCTTTGTCACGATACCACTTTCGAACTGGTGTTCCCTTTTGATCGCCGCTTTAAATTCATATAAGCTATTGCAATGTATACGATCGTTAATATAGAATAAGATTTTGTTTTTGTTAACCAAGAGGTTTCCCCTAAGTTAATGACGTTAACTTGTAACATTATTTTTTACAGGTAATGTTACAAACAAACTTTTCTTCCTGTGCTAAAAAACATAGGAGATTTGACGACGTTTTTGGTGGATCTAACTAATACTAAAAATAAATGTGGCAAATATTTAATAATTTCTGAATTCTTGGTTATGACGATGTAAGTGTCACAAACATACGCCCTCTTTATGAGTTTATTTTATTTTTACATTATTAATTATTATAAAAAGGCTTTTCAAAATATATTACTCCTTACCATGTGATAAATCAGCATTTTGTATCAGTCTAAAACATAATTATTCTGTATACCGGAAAATGTTTTGGCAACTGCCTGGAAATGATAATGTTTGCTTATGTAGAGTTGTGAATTAAAGATATAAACAATGGTCGAAATATACGAACATATTTTAAACTAGTAACGGAAATTGTTAAACATCGCTTAAAAACTGTCAAAAATCACAAGGTAATGCCTATTTACTGGTCCGGCCATAACACAAATTTCAAATATAACATACTTCATTAATATAGTTGAACTTTAATGATTATAGTTACTTCTCTCTTGTGGGTGTAGTGAAAATTAATATTTCCGTAAAGCAAATGTTCTTGTCATACTCCTTAATTTGCAACGTTCTTAACTAATTGCAGGTATGTGGCGGGATACATGGCAAAAGTGGTAATAGACAAATATCGCTGCAATATGTGTAAGGAAGATTTAACAATCAATGCTGTTTTATCTCAACCCAATCAGCTGCTGATTCTGTATAAATCGTACGGCACTAAGGAGGGAATTTCACACTTCTACCCTTCAACCCTTCTAAAATTATGGTTGCCGTCACTGAAACCATCCTCGACACTTTTCACAAACACTTTTCTTCCATCATGTATAAACAAAGTGTTAAGAGTGTTCTTGTGGACCTTGCTGACGTGGAAATACGGAAAGTGAACGAACTCTGGTTGGACCAACAACACCCGTGCCACGATCACCGTCAGTTCATTATTAACTTTTTGGTCCGGTTGAAAATAATGAAAACTGTTTTGTGGCAATCAAAGGAACTGAGAATGCCCCGATCTAGACCCTCCCGTTCCTCACCATATCAAGACAAACTGCAACTAGTCCAAAACCTGTAATTAAAGTGGTCTTCGTAAAACATGTGTACATATTAAGTAGGCCTATTTTTTATATTTAAGAGTTGTCCCAGCTTTCATAATTTCTCTTTGTACTGTGGTGTATTTATTTACTTTATCTAATGTATATCGGGTAGTTATTAGAGTAAAACTACATAAATGTTAACAATTTTTTCCAGATTGAGTAACATATGTACCTTTTAGTTGTGTATATAAACAGTTTTCTTGGATGTTTTGATTAATTAAATAAACGGTATCAGGAAACTGACACATACTTTCTCCCTTTTAGCCAAACTTTAATGACAAAAATATTTGTTATTTACTAAATATAGAATATGAAGTATAGATAAATGTACAGAAAATTGTCTAAAATAGTTGTTTTCAGAAATATCCACCCAAATTGCTTTTTTGGAGGCACTATAGAGTCCGTTGCTACACACAGTAGTTTTGAGAGGGGAAATGCCCCCTTGCCCCCCCCCCCCAGGGTTAAATAGCAACACATTTCGAACATCATCTGTTGGTCAATGCTAACTTGACCTGCATATCAAATGAAATTGATCAGTAAATAAGAGAGAAATAGTTATTTTTGTATTCCCCATAAGAATAACATTGGACAACGTACTGTGTTTACCGCTAAATGAAAATTTCAATTTTCTCCGCAACTAGCAATCGTAGAATAGTAATTTAAAATACTAATTTATTTAGTTTTTTGAGCTCTTCTTAATGGTGAATAGTAATCTTTTTTAATATTTATGATTTTTTATGAAAAATCCAAAAAACTGAATTTTTGATGTTTTAAGTCCTGTAATTTCTGAACCCGAATTTTTCCAGAAATGCGGGTGGTGTCATTTTGTTGGAAACCTAAAGTTCTACAAACCACGAAAGTTTAATCAAAATCGTTAGAGCCGTTTTTGAGAAATTTGGATTTTTCATGTTTTTTGGCGGTTTTTGGGGGATAATTACCCTTAAAAATCAAAAATTCAAAAAAATGAAAAAAACGCCTGGAGATATCGTGGATTAGTACCTACACGCCAAATTTCATAAAAATCGGCCCATAGGTTAGGGCTCTAGCTCTGTACACATCCACACAGACACACACACACACACACGGACACACACACACACACACACACAGACAGACATCACGTAAAAACCACTTTTTTGGGTTCAGGGAGCACCAAAACGAATATTTCCACTGACAACTCAAATTCGAAAATTTTTACGAAAACAATACTTTCTCCATATACTATGTATAGAGGGAGAAAGTAAAAAATTGTACATGTGTATCAGGTAGAATATCCCATTTTCTGTCATTTGTATTTTTAGACTTATAAACCTTACGGTAACAATGTATGTTTAATAAGTCCATTTGACTGCTGGATTGTCATTTATTTTTATTTTATCAATTATTAATTTGCTGTAATATATAAAACTATAGCAACAATTTATTTCAGTATTATACAACTTGTTTACATATTTCAATACGTGTATAAATGTAGTGAGTAGTTTTTACAATATGATATATGTACATAATCAATCATACTACACTTTTTTAGTTTATAGATTGCTAATTTCTGTATGCATATTCACTTTTTAGTTGTCATACACCAAAATTCTTTCTTCAAAAATGCCGAGCAATAAGGTACACATCATTTAGCCATATCACTGTTATGTATATATATTTTTAGGCTAAATAACAGTTATGATTTATTCCATATCACTATCGATTCGCTATTCATGTTATTTTATATTCCTAAAAGTTACTTTTTTGTCATGGGAATTGTATTTTTAACTGATTTTAAACTGTAGGTATTTATTTATATCTCTGATGTATGTGTGTCTTCGATTTAATGTTTTACTATAGTATTTCATTTAACTTGGATATTACAATCTGATAAGATTTAGTTATGAACTGTTTGGTTCTTCGTCTCTTAGAGCGATTGGGTGCCTATCTCTAAGAGAACTTCTTTTCCAAACTTAAAAAAAGAAGTACTCTGTTGAAGATGGAAACTTTGTCGCAGTAACAGGGCTTTAAAACCAGTATCCATCGGCACTCACTTTTATAAATAATCTACATTGATAAAATATGTTTTCTCTGGAGGACTTTTATTCCCTTAAAGGATTGTTATGTCTAAATAAACCCATTTAAACTACTCTGCGTCGTTCCCACCGCGCGATGTGGTTGTAGCGTTGTAGCCGCCAGGGCCAGGCCAGACCAGCCAGCGTAGTCGCGTCGTTGAAGGGGGAGGAGGGGAGTGGACTGTGTACTACGTTACCGACCCCCTTACTTGACGTGGCGCATTCTATGTAGGGGCCACCCAACTAACTCGGGTGGCCCCAACTAAACGACGCATGATTCTTTAGCCCCGGCTGCCCTTCTCTGTATTATTTATTCTATGCTTTTAGTCTCCATTATGTCGAACGTTTTTTTGGTTATGTTTTGATTTTGTGCAAATAAAAACTGGTGTTTTGTTGCCAGCTGTACATTCAATAACCATTTTTCAGGGTCAGATTTTATTTGTTTAACCACTTCCTTAAATAAACAGCTGATTTCTCGATCGTTGGTTTGTAACTGCATATTATGTCTATGGGGAAAATCGCGACTTTGACCCCATATTTTCCCATGTCCACGGTTACTTTTATACATTTTTTTAATTGATGGCAAAACTACATGCTAAGACCTTTCTAACGACACCTTGGACATGGTGATCGGTAGCACCACCGCTCCAAAACAATTATGACAAAAATATGCCTAGCGTATTAAAAATTGAGATAACACAGCTGCTTATTAATGGAAATGAAAATTATAAACAAATACGAAAAGCAGAACACATGTTCCCATAAGGATAACATGTAAACTTTTAAAGCCAAAAGGGCATAGCCCTACACGCCCAAATACAAAACTATTTACATTTGACTCATCTCCTAATAGTACTAAATAAGTGTGTCAAGTTTTATAATTTCACGATGCCGCACATCCGAGAAATCGGTACCACAAAAATTCCCTTAGCCGATTAATATAAAGATCAATATGCAACAGGTACGATGCTACAAACGGTGAAAAACATCATGGGAATCACTTTACTCAGTTTTCCAAAACAACGGGAAATATATATTAAATACCTAACATATTTTAACGAAACATTTGAAGAATCAAAATCTATACAAACTTGCATTTGCGAATGTAATTTCCATGAGTAAATAAAAACAAACATTTATTTTCTTCTAGCAGACACCTAAAATATGGTGACCAGTAACAAAACGCAAACTGGCACTTTAGGTCACATGTGTTTGGTTGCTATGGTTATGTTTCGTCAAAGCTGCCCCGTCATTGGCCAGGCAAGGCGCTACTGCTCTATGGGTTTCCACTAGGCCCAAAAGGTGTCACTAGAGTCAATCCTAAAGCTACTTTAATGCGACTATAGTATAATTAGCGTTACCCATCGCGGCTTCCACGCCCACTACATAGCGTTAGTAAGATATATGTTAGCCGACTAAGAGTCGTGTCAAGGCAGCAATTTCAAAGACGCCCTACGTATTTCTGGTAATCGTTTTCTGCCTTTGGACATAGACCTTACAGCAGTAGCTCGTGTGCGAGCTTCAGCTTCCTCAATAGTTTATGTAGATTACTGCTCTGCCATAGTGCCATTTCAGTAACTCTCAAATTGAGCCTGCCGCTGAGCTTGCTCTTCACGTCGAAGTTGCTCTGTTCTTCTGGCGTTTCTTTTGCTCTGTGTCCTGCCTACCGTAAAGCTTTCCGTTTGTGTTTTAAGTTGTTTGACTTCTAACCACTTTAATAAATTGTGCTTTTTCAATCTTTAAGACAAACTTTATTTACGTTTCCGCGGCATTTATTGTGATACAGGTACCTTTCGTGGTTAAAGGTGCAAAAAAATTTAAACCAAAATATAAAATGCAGAACACCTGTTTTAGTTATAATCTGATCCAGTAAATGTTAATGCCCATAAGATTAAAATGGGAAGTTTAGTAGCCATTGGGGCTAAACTATAAAGGAGTTTTAAAACGTGAATAGGCCTATATGTTACATTAGGATATTAGCAATCTTCCTACCAAATCAGCTCAATCGGTTTAGTAGTTAGAGCGTGATTGAGCCACAAACTAATAAACAAACAAACTCATAAACTTTCAGCTTTATAATATTAGAATGATTAGTATGATAGCTGGTACTTTAAATTTTGTCGGTTGTATCTTATCTCTTAAATCTGTAACATATTTTAGTAGACACGTTAACGTATGCTTGCGGACCTTTACAAAGCTCCTCAGTTTTATAATAAGTCAATCCAAATTTTATCGTATTTTTAAATACAAGTAAACTGTTGAAATCATTAGTATTTGTACTCGTATATTCACACATATTAGCACGCATATTCTGGCATTTCTCTGTCAGATTACAATATAAACAAATCCTACACTCTTAATATGAGTAAGGTTTGCTTGCTTGCGACACGGATCTCAAAACGGCTCCAACGATTGTCTTCAAATTTTCGAAATAACTAATTTCTGGGATAAAAATAAGTTCTAGACAGGCCTCATCCCTAGGAAAAATCAAATAATGAAAAAAAAACTAAAATGAAAAGTTAAAAAAAATTAACATTGGGCTTATGGAGTTTCAAATCAACACAAAAGAATTGTAACAGCTGTTCATAATCAACCAGGGAACTGTCAAAATAATACCATAGACTAACTTAGTCTATGATAATACTCATGTTTTTTTATGATTATTAACATGTGGTTTCCTGAGAGCAGAGATTAAAATATTTGAGTTAAGATTACATATATAGAGTAGTAAAATAAATCAAAGGGGCATTGAGCTATAAATAACAACTGGAGGGATCTTAAAAATGTAGAAAAGAGGCAAATGAATAATACAACTCTTATTATCAGTAGGGGGAAGTGGTGAAATATTACTCCGAGTCATCCAAACAAACTGACTGGCCTTCCCCCGAGCAAAGCTCGGCCCCCAGGTGCTTATAATTATTTATATATGTTGCATATGGTCTAGATTTTTGTTGACCTATTTTAAAAGTGTTTGGCAAAACAAGGTGTAAGTTAGCAAAAGCTAAATACGCAACACGTCTATTCAAATATATCTTTAAAATTCAGTCTTCGTTCATCCTCTTACGGGAAGAATGAGCGTACACCTAGTATACTAATACAGTGATTGCAGTACTACTTGTTATAATTGGTACAAATTAATCCCCTATACTGATTGGTTGCAAATTTCTGATACGGTTTGGTGATACACCGTTTAAGCACCACATCTAGTTCAGGACGAAAAATACATTTATTTTCAGCGAATTGTCCCTATAGGAAAGACGCTATTACCGTAGTCGGAATGGTAAGACCTAAGGCTGAAACCAGTTTTCACCATTGGATTCAGCTTAAATAAAACAATCAATTTAGTATTTTGAATTATTGCTCTTCGTCAATTGGTTACCAAGTTTAATTAATTAAAAGCGCTAAATACAGGACGTTGTCCAATGTTACTCTTATGAAAATGAAGTACAATTGTGTACCTCGCTTATATATGAATCTTTATTGATGAAACTTGGTATGTAGCGTCATCTATTTGATCTATTGATATTTGCACAAAAACAATTTTTGCTTATGGTTCCCGAAGCAGCAAACCTACGTATTCAGCCCTAATGTTATTCTTATGTAGATTAAGTAAAGTGGTATGTCTCTTTTAATTATGAACATTAATTAATAAAAATTGTATGTTGCTTCTCCGAGTCAAGTTCTACTGATATCAGCAAAAAAACACATTTTATTAATTAGTGCAGTAAACCTACGTACTCAGCCCCAATCTTAATATAAAAAATCCAAATACCACTGACTGACTGACTCACTCACTCATCACGAAATCTCAAAAACTACATAACGGATTGCAATTAAATTTGGAACATATGGGTCTTCCTCTTGGGTCTTAGGTGCTCTCTAACAAAGGGTTTTAAGAAATTCCCATAGGGCTCCGTCCCACGCAGAGTCAAAGTTCCAATCCAATGTTATTCTTATGGACATTCACTTTAAGTTTGAGCTGATAAAAATACAAACAGCTGATCTTGATTCGAATTAGTTCCACGGGATAACAACAGAATGCAGCACACACAACTGTCACATTACATTAAGATTATTTGCGGGGCGAAGCCTGCGGGAACAGCTAGTGTTACTATAATGGAGAATTATTAAAGTGTTATTTATCGCTTATTTGTGAAGGTGATTTTATGAAACTTGGAACGTGGCTTTATGTGATATTGAGACACACACACATACACACACACACACACACACACACACACACACACACACACCCATATATTCTTATATATATATATATAGAAAGTATATATATATATATATATATATATATATATATATATATATATATATATATATATATATATATATATATATATATATGCTTAGAAAATTTGCTGAGTATAGGCTGGCTTGCTGCGACAGGGGTATTTAACTTTCCTTCATCCGTTCACAAAGTAATTTGCTCACGTATTACTGAAACTCGTTGTCATGTAAATGAGATATCGAATACAAAATTAACTTTCTGCCACAGGTTAATGGGGCGAGTAATTGTTTTTTGCCGTTATGTGCGAAACGTATAGTTTAATCAGATAGAATATTCTGATCATGAAACGTTTTCTATTTAATATCAACAGTGTGGCTCCGGTTACCTCCTTCATCATTCTCATTGGGTCATGTACAATTTGTTTTTGATATTATGTTTCACAGGTGTTATTATTTCCCAATTTTAATACAACAACTAAGCTGTTTATGAAAATATTTAAAAAAATAACAGGTAACAAAAGGTTAAATACTGATAATACGTTATTAAAATAAATTACAAAAGAAAAACCAATTATTTTTCTTCAACCTTTAGAAAATATTGAAAGTTTTAAATGCGGATATCTATAGCCCAATCATAGGTTTATGGGGTTGCTCTTAGGAGATGCCACGGGATGGGAGATCATTAAAAAAATCAAAGTTTAAAATGAGCTTTCTTAATAGAAAATATTATTTTCGTTAAAAATATGTTTCTTGCACTAATATTATCATAACAAATTGCTTCCAGTGAGCGTGTTAACGAAATGTTAGTTTATTTACACATAATGTAAGTAGAGGTATAAAACCAGTTTTTCAGTTGGGGAAATACTTAATAAAATGCTTCAAATTATAGCAAGAACTTAAACAATTATTTTGTATCTTTTATTGTTTTTGTTAAGCTACCGGTACGTATTGCTACAATAAAGTAATCGCCTTCGGTCCAACTGGAGTCTCGCCCGGTTCCCCTGACCCCCCATTGTTATTGTAGCCTTAAACTGTTTCAATTACAGACTCATTATACTAATTACTCTTACTATAGAATAAGATAATTGCAACTTTTCCTCTATGAAAATAAAATAACCCCGTCGCAGCAAACCTGCATACCCAGCAAATTTCCAATGAATACATAACATAACACATTAAAACAATTAACAGGATTCATAAGAAATATATTCACAAACAAGCGATATTTAATTTTTAATTATTCTCCATAAGAATAACTTTGTGGATGAGGAAGCAGGTTTGCTGCAAAAAGGAACACAAAATAATGGGTTTTTATGAAAATATTAATAGAACTCATCTTAGTGAAGTCACATATCAAGTTTCATCCATATACATTCATAAATAAGCGATATATAACATTTTAATTATTCTCCAAAAGAATAACATGACGACCAAGTACCTAGGTTTGCTGCTACGGGAACCATAGGTGAAACGTTTCTTTGTGCAAACAACTATAAACCACAATCAGATGAAGCCATATACCAAGTTTCGTCAGTTTATGTTCATAAATAAGCGAGATATACAATTTCCCTTTTTCTCCATAAGAATAACATTAAATAACGTACTGTGTTTAGCACTGTCAATATCTCAATAACCAATTGACGTAGAGCAATAATAAAAATACCACATTTTGTATGCTAAATTTAATGATGAAGTTAAAATTTGTTTTAAATTAAAAATTACATGTGGAAACCCCCAAAAAACTATTTTTTGGGGTACACAACCCCCTCAAAACCCCCCTTCCAATGGTGCGACTCGTCTGGTTTTCGAACTCATTCAAATAAATGGTACTTTACACATTTGTTCCAAATTTCATTAAGATCGGACTTTTTTTACGAGAGTTATCGTGCTTACGGACACACAAACACACACACGCACACACACCCTCACACTTACACACGCACACCCACCCACCCACACACAAACATATATATATATATATAAATTTGAACGAATGGTGTTTTTGGCATCTGGGGACCTCAAAATGAAAAAAAATCATGGCCTCGGGCTTAAGTCTTATCATGAGACCTACGGTAATAGCTTTTTCCCTATAGGGGAAATTCGCTAAAAACATGGTAAAATCTGCTGTTGAAAAGAAACATTTCTGAATATTTTTGCTTATATTTTGTTGATAACATGGCAACCCATGAAACCCATTTGGTTTGTTTGGAATCTTTGTCCCTAACAATTTCATGACTTGCTTGACTTTAAATGTTGTTTAAATGTTTTAAATTTAGAATTTGGAGAAAAATTTGGTTCGAAATCAGGCAGTCATTCAGACCAAGCAGCTTTTTGTACATATTAGATGGTATACAAAATAGGATCGGATTTGTACAACTAACTAGTGGTTCTTGCGCCCGTTTCTACGCCCAAGAATTGTGTTGAAAAATCCTCACTCATGACATTTAAAACATACAGTTTTTTACAGTATTTTAAAGTAGTTATGAATGAAAATCATAACAAATCTTTCCTCCATAACAATGGTAACTTTGAAGGCCGATGTGGGAATCCCTGAAGTCCTAGGACTTTAATTAGTGGCTAGAAACCACTTCCCTGGGTTGCCTTGAATGACCTTTCAAAGTTTCATTGCATCGGATGAGTGGTATGTGAGCGCATAATGGATAAACAGACATAAAAACGTTGATTTTTATATATAGAGATTAGAGTGCAAACGTTGTATTAATTAAAGATACCAAACGTTGTATTAATTAAAGATACTAAACAACTCTAAAAATATTACATATTTTTAATAAGGCTGATGAAACAACCTACTACTTACTAACAAGGAAATTATTTATTATTTACAATGTTAGTCTGTAAACTTACTTCTTTCAATACATTAAGAAGCACAAGCTAATCACTGGTTTTACACGTGGCGGCTTTCTTACCGTGTTGTCAAAGTTAGGGAGTTTAACTTTGTAATTAAAACGAGTTAAGTTTAGATTTGACTTTTGTGGGCGTCAAAAACATGATGGTAATTACTTTTCTGGAAAATAATACATATACTATTTGTATGATAACATGAACGATAAAAGAGTCCATAAAAACGACTCATTACTAGAATTTCATTTAAACGTATTCGTACGTTTACGAACATTTACCTAAAAACCTAACATGTAGTATTAATTATAAATGAACCAAATTAATAGATTATAAACTAAGATTACATTAGGCAGTAAGTTCTAATAGGCTATACTCACCATTGTTTGTTGGATCATTACAACTTCATGCACATGGTTCAAAGAATATAAAGAAAAATAAAGCTTACATTTTCTTTCTGAAAGTTAAATAAACGATTTGTTTTTCCTTTCTAGCGAATTTACCCTATAGGGAAGAAGGTATTACCGTAGTCGGCATGGTAAGACCTAGGCCCGGGACCATGATAACTTTACGTTTTGAGGTCCCCAGACCCCAAAAACACCATTCGTTTGAAACTGCGTCCGTGGGTGCGTATATATATGCGTCCGTGGGTGCGATAACTCTCGTAAAAATGGTCTGATTTTTATAAAATTTTGTACAAACGTGTAAAGCATTATTTATGACTTTAAGTTCGAAAACCAGACAGATCGACCCATCCTAAGTGGTATTTTGGGGGGGGGGTTGTACCCCACAAATGGGTTTTTGAAGTTTTTACTTGTAATATTTTAAAAAGTAAAATTTTAGTTTCCACCATTGGATTCAGCTTAAAAAAACAACAATTTGGTGTTTTGATCATTTCTCTACGTTAATTGGTTACAGAGATATTGAAAGTACGGTACTTAACACAGTACGTTGTCCAATGCTATTCTTATGGTGAATAAGAAAATAATTATAGATCGCTTATTTATGAACGTAAACTAATGAAACTGGGGTATACGGCTTCATCTGGTTGTGGTCTATTGTTATTTGCACAAAAACGCAATTTTTACCGATAATTAATTACTGTAGCAGCAAACCTGCGTTCTCAGCTCCCATGTTATTCTTATGGAGAATAAGTAAAATGTAATGTATCCCTTAATTATGAACATAAATTAATAAAACTTGGTATGTTGGTTCACCTAGTTGAGTTCTATTGATATTTGCATAAAAACCCATTTTTTGTGTTCCTTGTTGCGGTTTGCATAAAAACCCTTTTTTTGTGTTCCTTGTTGCAGCAAACCTACGTACTCATCCCCCAGGTTATTCTTATGGAGAGTAATCAAAATGGTATATATCGCTTATTTATGAATTTATTGATGTAACTTGGTATGTGGCTTCACCTAGTTGAGTAATATTGATATTTACATGAAACCCCATGTTTGTTGTTCCTTGTTGCAGCAAACCTGCGTACTCATCCCCAATGTTATTCTTATGGAGAATAATTCAAATTTGATATATCACTAATTTGTTAATATATTTTAATGAAACTTGGTATGCGGCTTTATATGGTGTTAAGACATACATTTTGCATTGTAAATTCGCTGAATACGCAGGTTTGCTGCGGGTGTTATTAGTTATTTGGAAGCATGTCCGATTGTCATAACAGCTGTTAGCTCCACTATCGAAAGTATGACTAACATGTGTTGAGGATTAAAGTCGAACTCATTTGATTCAAATCAAATTACCACTTTTTCTATGTAGTAAGAATTTTGAAACATATTATTGCATTACCTGTTATTTAACTATGTAAAGGCTTTGTCGTTGGTGAATAAATACATGTTAGTGGGATTTTCCATTAGAGAAACAACAACAACTACAACAACAACAATAACAACAATATACTTAAAATAAAAAAATAATAATAATAATAATACATTATATTTTGAGGAAAGGTCCTACCATTAAAATAAAGTAATCAAGAAAAAAAAGAAAATACCCCCGACGCAGCAAACCTGCGTACTCAGCGAATTTCCAATGCTTAATATATGTCTTAACACCACATAAAGCCGCATACAAAGTTTCATTAAAATATATTCACAAATAAGCTATATATACAATCTATATTATTAATACGCTACATGCAAACTTTGTAAACAATAAGGCTTTTATGTTTTAAGACTTACCCCCACATATTACAAACCAAACCGTGCGTCTATGTATGCAGATGTGCAAACTGGTTTTAGATTTTCGATTTATGACATAGAACTCGAAACTATTGCAAAAAACGGAAGATGTGTGACATTTACAAAGATGTTTCGTTTGTTTTTCAACCAAAATAATTGCAGCTGCTAATATACTGTGAACACGCAACATGTGCAACACAGCAAGAATACATCTATCAATATAAATATAATAAGTTTTCTTTATTTATACCACCCTGAAAGTTAGTTTTTTGCTCATACGATTAACATGGAGAATATTTTTATTAGAATTGCAGCTGTTATTACATTTTTGACAAGTAATCAGCAAGAGTCTATCAATCTTATTATATTAGTACCTAGACCCGGAGCCTTTCGTCGCTTCAATAACAATATTTTCACCATAACACAGCAACTTTTTAAGGCCACTGGGAGGATTCTTAAGCTTTGAAACGTATTCATATACTAACAACATGATACGGCCCAGGAGCAAATTTGAAGAGCCGTTTTCGAGCCTTTTAGATATCGTATTTTCATTATAAGTATAAAATGGCCACTTCCGAGGCCATTCTGAGCCTCGGGGAGGGGGAAACGTATTAAACATAAGTTGGTCCCCAACACCGCAGTATGTGAGTAGTTTTGAGGAGCTTTTTAACAATCAGCTGGATTACTACTTCATTAGCATAGATATTTTCCCCACAAGAATAACGTAGAAAGGTTTTGCCACTGGGGTGGAGCCCTAAGAACGGGGTCATAAAAAACCTACCCAAATGTTATGGATCAATGACAATTGGCTGAAATCCCGCAAAAATAACTGAAAGAATAACATGAACAGTTTTTCAGGGGGCGGAACCCTAATGTTAGTGTGTGGGGACATATCCTAAGTTGGGGCATCATTCAAGATATGCAGCTTTGTAAAAAAACAAAAAACATCATACGTCAAAATTGGACGTCGGGAAGTGGTAGAAGAAACCATTGGGGCGGAGCCCTAAGGTCGGGAATAAATTATCCAAAGACCTTTGGTCCCTCTACAACGTGGTATGGTACGGGAGCAGATTTGCAGAGCCGTTTTCGAGCCATTTAGGAAAAACCTTTTCTCTATAAGAATAACATGCAGCTTTTGATGCCACTGGGGCACAGCCCTGAGGTCTGAGGGTAAAACAAAAAAAAAATACGTATCTAAAATATGTTGGCCCTCTACAACGTGGTATGGCCCGATAGATTAATATGCTACATGAAAACTTTGTAAACAATAAGCCTGTTTTTATTAAGACCTTATCCCCATATATTATATACCAAAACGCGTGTCTCGGTATGCAGATGTGCAAACTGGCTTTATATTTTTGATTTAGGTCATAGAACTCGAAAATACTGCTGAAACTGAAAGTGTGTAACATTTCCAATTTCCAATTAAAAAAAATAGATGTTTCGTTTGTTTTTCCACCAAAATAACTGCAGCTGTTAAAACGCTTTGGACAGGAAATGAGCATGAGTACATATGTATATAAATACAAGTTTTCTTTATACTTCAAAAAGTGTAACAGAAACTAACGAAAAATTTGTTGACAGCGATGGTTAAATCCATACAACTAATGTAGTTTTTAAAGAGATTTTGAAAACAATGCATTTAGATTTAATCGTTATAAACATGTTTTTTTTACTTATTTTGATTTGTTTGGTTTAATTATCTTCAATTAAATGTTTTAAAACTGAATATAATTACTTATAAAAGCAAAATTAACAAATTTAATATTCGTGCGAAACCGCACGTGTTCACCTAGTTTTAATTATTATCCATAAGAATAACATTGGGGATGAGTACGTAGGTTTGCTGAAGCAAGGAACACAAACAATTGGCGTTTATGGAAATATGAATAGAATTAAACTAGGTGAAGCCACATACCAAGTTTCATCAATATTAATTCATAAAAATAAGCGATATATAACATTTTTAATCATTCCCCTTAAGAATAACATGGGGGCTGAGTCAGCAGGTATGCTGCAACAAGGAAGACAACATATGGGTTTTCATGTAAATATTATTATGACTCAACTAGGTGAAGCCACATACCAAGTACATCAGTACATCATAAATTAGCGATATATACCATTTTGATTATTCTCCATAAGAATAACATGGGGAATGGTAAGCAGGTTTGCTGCAACAAGGAACACAAAATAATGGTTTTTATGCAAATATCAATAGAGCTATCTAAGTGAAGTCACACACCAGGTTTCATCCATATACATTCATAAATAAGCGATATATAACATTTTAATTATTCTCCATAAATAATAACATGGGGACCGAGTACCTAGGTTTGCTGCTACGGGAACCATAGGCGAAAAATTGATTTTTTGTGCAAACAACAATAAACCATAACCAGATGAAGCCATATACCAAGTTTCGTCAGTTTATGTTTATAAATAAGCCAGATATAATATAGTACTTTCAATATCTCACTAACCAATTGACGTACCGTAGAGCAATGATCAAAATACCAAATTGTTTGTTTTTTAAGCTGAATTCAATGGTAAAAATTAAAATTTGATTACAATAAAAATTATATGTGTAGACCCAAAAAAAACCATTTGTGGGGTACAAACCCCCCCAATACCCCCTTTCGGATGGTGCAATTCGTCTGGTTTTCGAACCCGTTCAAATAAATGGTACTTTACACATTTGTGCCAAATTTCATTAAGATCAGACTTTTTTACAAGAATGATCGTGCTTACGGATATACACAAACACATATAAATATATACACAATTTGAATGAATGGTGTTTTTGGCAGCTGGGGGCCTCAAAATGAATAGTTATCATGGTTTCTGGCTTAAGTCTTACCATGCCACGGTAATAGATTCTTCCCTATAGGGGAAATTCGCTAATAAGAGGACATTTTAATGGGAATAACAAACAATTTAAATAACAACATTTAAAACTTATAATATTCATACAGAGCGTGATCTCTTTACTTTGTCATGACCGTATAACAAATAAATTGGAACCAAAATTCTTTTCCAAAAGTAAAAATACATTTTAAAACAATTTCGGATATAGTTTGAGTAATATCTGTTATGCATGCAAGTATGACTTTGAACCCAAGGTATCTCGTTGTTTATATAGTGATGAATAACTATGATGGAACACCTTTTCGGTTATATATATTTCTTGGTTATGACGACGTAAATAACAGTTGTACTCACGGTGTAGAGGTAAAGTTAGTTTAGTTAGATATATCAAGCTTGACAAAATCGTCCTAAAATGATATATTATCAGTAGAACACCTATAGTACTTTAGGTACTATTAAATATTGTTAAACAGATAGACATTTTCTGGTGTAAAACTAAAAATACCGTTGATTCAGAGTACATTTCTGAAGTATGAAAATTACCTATAGGAACTTACCAAGGGAGATGGCAGTGGTAATTAATATACAAAGTGAAAGGTGGAAATGGAGATTCGATTCCGACATTCCTGTCCGGGAATAGTTCCTTTGATCCGCGAGCCGTTAGTCAAGCGTGCCGGCCGTTTGTTTACTATCTATTTCTGGTTGAACCTGTTAAATCCACGCTTTGGCTCAGTAAAGGCTGAACACAGAAGCTCAGACTTAGTTGTTACTGTTTTACGACGTTTTGAACGGAATAAAGTCTCAAGAGCTGTGCCCTTGGAAAATGAATATATTATAAAATTCTTTCTACTAATATAAGCGAATTCATCTAATAGCTTTCAAATGTAGCTGGGTTTCAACTAGTGGAATTTAGATACTTAGTGTAAGATTCCTGATTGTTCAAGACCAAGAAATATAGCAATTCCTTGGATGGTTTTGGACCCTTTCGCTAAATACAGGACATATACAAGTTGTTGACTTAAATGTATTCTCTAAGTAATTTAATTATTTAAACTATTTTCCCAAATATAAATTATTGTTGTTTTACAAATTCTGTTTTCCATTTTATCAATTTTTTTCTGATTTTTTCCAACAATTGGCTGGATTGTTGCAATACGCTTTTATTACATCCAGAGTATACAGTACACCTGGTGACGGGATTATAGATTCCAGATCTAAAAATGACGTGAAAGATTTCTACAAATCCCACGATCAGAACGCGGGACGTACAGTAGTGTAGCTGGCGAGAGGCGTGCATCCAGTGAGCCAAGAATGTGACGTGATGCGAAAATTGAGATGAAGAATGGACTCTACAGTCTAGTGTTCTGATCACGTTCCTGGCATGGAACAATGTTAGTCAGCAAACTCTCACTGCATATCTATAGAGTTGGCAGCGTTACTGTTGAATATAGCCATAACCGTCAGAAAAGGTTCTCTCGTACATTCATGTAGACTAATTTGTGAATACTCCCCAAACTGGATATAAGATTTGATTTTGTTCACATTAAAACGTCAAGGTGTGACTGTTTAGAGCAGAAGCCCCTTGGAGAGCGCGGCAGAGATAAAAGAAGAATCTGATAACCAAAGAAAACAATCACTAAGCGATATCGAGGGCTTTTAAGTGCAGTATCGTCTTGACACTGACCAGATGTTTGGTTTTCGATAGCAGCTTCCTCTCAAAGCAGACTACAAGAGTTTGGTTGATGCGCGACCAAGAAAAAGGAATACTAAATGAACGTTATTCTATCAAACAAAATGTTATCGTAGCTATTCAAAACATTTAGACTGATAGTATTATAGATATTTTTATTTGTAATGGTCTTCGAAAACGTATACTATTATAATTTTTGTTCTAATCCAGCTTTAATGCGATTTTAAGGTTAATAACATTGTTTTCCTAAAGTGAGTGTCTGACGAACCGACGAAAAACTTCTTTTTTCGAATACAAGCGTCCATAGAAGCATGCAAAGAAGTTATGCCATACTACCAGAAAATACAACTATATATTTTAGTTTTTAAAAGTCAGATGTAAAATATTTGTTTATTTTTATTTATTTACTGTTCAAATTCCATTCTTTCTCCTTTATTGCTTGAAAACGTTTGTATTATAAACGAAAATTCGCAAGAAACTTCTTTTTCATAATTTATATCTACCTTTTTAATGTGTTAGTATATATATATATATATACAACGAAGTAAGGTTGGATCTAAAGAAGGTAAAACAAACCTTTTGAAGGGCCCATATATATTTCGGAAAATTGATAGAAACATACAAAATAAATCAGAATTGTCAATACACACACATTATTTAGTAATCCTAGTTAAAAATGGCAACAATGATGTGTCCCAACATTTAAAACTGTGTAAAATATGTGTAGAATAGTTTTTAACAAGCTTTAATTATATCCTGACATGACCTCCCTTTACATTTCATCCCTTTTATATTGCCTTAAATGTTATTTCAGAAAGTTGTTACAGTATTAAATAAAATAACATTGAAGAAATTGTATGCCATGAAGACTTACCAAACATAATGACGTTAGTTTTTATAAATGATCTTGATTGAGACATGGTTTTCCACTGTGTTCTATGCATTGCAACTCTAGTTAAGTCCTTTGGTCCTTAACATGTTGCCTTAGTAAAATGTTATGATAAATGCAGTATAAATGTAAGTAGCCGTATATAATAAAAAAATTCAAGTATTATGTTCGGAAAGCGAAAGTATTTTAAGAGCAGCACGTATTAAAAAAATCTCCGGACACTTTCGGTACGGGCCAGTCACCGGTGATCATTTAATTAACATGGAATCAAACAGTAACTAACATGTTTAAACATTTTTGTCGCACCCAAAGTGCTGCAAAAAAATCAGATTTTCACAAATTCCCACTAACAAATATCAGGATTTGTGTTTTCTTCCATATGTTATCAGTTCATACTGTTTTCGACGTTAATAAATTAACTTTCCTCGTTTAATAGAAGAATAGTAGGACTAAGAGGAAAATGTAATTAAATATATACAAATGATAACAAATACTAACTCATGCAACACCATTTAGTGTAAATGTCTCATAAATAAAGGGTTGTTATTATTATTTCCATGCTGCATGGAAATGGATATGTTTCCCCTGGGATGGAAGGGAGGGGGATGAAGAGCAAGGCCGGAACACTATTATATACCCGTAGTTCTACTTCCATGGGAAGGTGTTATGCACAACGATCTCACAAAAGTAAGCTAACTCTGTATATCACTTCTCTAAGAAAGAAATTTACTTTACATTGTAATTTTCAAATAATTTAATTATATTTAATTCTTTCATAGAAGATATTTAGTCGAATTGTTTTAATAAATCAATATTCGAGTAGGGTTATTGTACAGTTAAAAAACAAATTATGAAAGGAAGTACAAGAGGTCAAGGACCGGAGAATATTTGGGTGAAAAAACGTTGTTTATCACTAAAATAATACATATGTCCTTAATTTCGCTGATAAATTAAGGAGACAATTCGGTAAAAATCCCTAGTCGAAGTTTTAGTGTGAAAAACCGCTGTTCCCGCCATTTAGCGAAAGTGCCATTTACATTTGTACAGTAAGCGAAATAATTATAGAACAAACTATTCCTCAAGTTTAAAGTCTTCCGGAGCTTTTATAAAAAGTGCTTTGAGTAATCCTACTAAAATAAAATAGACTAAAATAGAAATCTGAATGACTTTGGTTTGTTGATTTGTGCACACAATCCACTGAAACCTGTTATCCTCTCAGTCTATAGTCGATTTTCCAAAATTAATTTTACAGAACTTTACTGTCTTGGTGATTAATCACACTTATTATGTTCAATAATGGAGATAATTTGCAAGGTTCTCGGTAGATTACAGCCCCAACCGTTGTAATCCCCAAAAGAAATATAGGTGGTAAGGTGCAACATTTTAATTATTATTCTTAAGAATAACATAATCCTTCGAATTTGGTTTGCTGCTTTGGGATATTAAGGAAAATATTAAGTACGGCATCTAGTTAAATTTCCTGATCGAGTTAAAAAGAAATGTTTATGAAACTTTGACATTTACTTTTATCTAATGGTAACTTACTCGTAAGTTTTGACTATACTAGTATCATTACAATCAGAACGATTAAATTATGTTTAACGCTATTCAATTATGACTTAAAACGTATCTTTTGCGACCCAGTTTAGCCTAATCAGTGTTGTAATTTAATAATATTTAACTCTGCTCTATTCATTATAATTTTCAATTACCAAAAACGCAAAAACTACTTAAACTGTCTGTAACGGTTTGTCTTTTTGAACCTCTATTTACTTTTACATTTTAATGTTGTTTTGTAATCATTACATATTTATAATTAATGTACCTATCAAGGTTACGTCTCTACTCAGGAGTCGTCTCTACTCATAAACCAGTGCGACTCATGTGGAAGTTCTTACGTAAAATGTGCTTTGTAATTTGATGAGTAATTTAAAAGGTGGACTACATAATGCAGCAGACACAGCTATTGTAGAGAAAGGCTGAAGGTGCTACCTTTTCAAATTAATAAATTCAATTCAAATAAAATGAAATAAAATTTTCTATAAAACACAGTGAATTTTGAATATAAAATAGACTGAACACTATTCACTTGCAGTTCCCATAAGTGTTTCCACTACACGGTAAAATATCCCACACAATTTGTAAAAAAAATCCTGTTTATCCCTCGATTTGACGCGAAAAATCCTTCATTTTCCCTTGAATTTCTAAAATTACTATATGTAATAATATTAGTTGATTTATAATCAAGTATAATTGTGTTTTAGTCTCCCTTTATCATTGGTTTAAATAAATCAATAAGTAAATAAATAAATGAGATCGCATTACAAAATGGTTTCTAGAAACTATATTACAATGATATTATTGGATTACATTTATTCACATATATTTATTAACAAAATTATTAAAACAAATAATTCACATATCACTGATCTCATAGTTTTAGATCTAGTGAGTGGGCACTTTATAAACCCACCCCACCCACCATTTTAAACCTGTTCTTATTAGGATCATGACTTTTTATCGTAGTTTGGTTTGAAACCAATATAGTCCTGTAAAAAAAAACACCTATGCGCACAAAAGATCATGGAGTTCTAATTTTTTAGTATGTTGTTCGGACCTATACCGCAATTAAGATACCAAGGTTGCAGCTTCGAAAGACCTGTAATACTGGCGTAATAGTAAAAAAATAGTAAAATGTTTGCCCCTTTTTCAGTTTTTGCTAAATATCTCCGAAAGTATGTTTCTGGCAGATTATGTTGCCCAATCCTTTCTTAAACTGGATGGACTTTGATAAAGTTTGAGACGCTAAAGGCTTCAGTACGTCCATTATTTACTAAGATACAATACTTTACAAACTTGATAACATTTAAAAACAAATCTAACATTTTCGTAATGGTCTATTTTTTGTAAAATATTGAACCAAAAACCAATTTATTTCCGATGGTTATCGTAGCAGCAAACCTGGGCACTCAACCCCCATTACTTATTCTATTCTCCATAATAATACCATTGGGGCTGAGTAGGTTTGCTGCAACCAAGGATTAAAAAATGGATTTTATGCAAATACCAACAGAACTAAACTAGGTGAATACCAAGTTTTATTAATTTGTCTTTAAAATTTAGAGAGACGTAGCATTGTAATTATTCTCCATAAGAATAACATGGGGGTTGAGTGCCCAGGTTTGCTGCTACGAGAACCATCGGTAAGTAATTGAGTTGTTGTGCAAAACAATAAACTAAAACCATATGAAGCCATATACCAAGTTTTGTCAGTATATGTTTATAAATAAGCGAGGTAAACAATTTGCTTTCGACAATACGTCACAAAATATAGACCATAATAAAAATATTTAATTCTTTGAATTTGATCAAGTTTTTTAAGTATTATATCTTAGTAATTAATGGACGTACTGAAGCCGTTAGAGTCTCAAACTTTAGCAAATTTCATCCAGTTTAAGAAAAGATTGGGCAATATATTCTGTCAGAGGGTCACTTTCGGAGATATTTAGCAAAAACTGAAAGAAGTGCAAAAGTTTTATTGTTTTTTGGCTATTACAAGTAGCACAGGTCTTTCGAAGTTGCTAATTTTGTTTTTTACTTGTGTAATGGTATAGGTCCTAAAACATACTAAAAAATATAACTACATGACATTTTGCATACAAGGGCCCTTTTCAATGTCTAACGTGACTGGAATAATATATATGTAATACAAATATTACGTATTTAACACCGCAAGGAACAAATAATTGTAAATAGGTGAGGATTTGTAAAAACATATCTCACAATCCCATTTTATGTCCCACAGGACGTTAAAATATCCCTAAAATGGGATGAAAATCCCTCAACTGGATTCCGAATATATTTCTCAGATATCCGGGAGTTGTTCGGCAGGAAGGGCATTACCAGTCGGGGAAGGTCCCGGGGGAGGATGTCACCTGGACGGCCGCCAACGGCGCGATGGATACTTGGTATTCCCGCGGCCCAGGGGCGACATAAGTATGCCGATAGCGCGGTGACGGTGACGGCAGTACAATACTGTTTATGGCCGCGCCTTATCAATCTCCCTAATGCTCTCTACATTCACTGCGCCACCACGTGACTCTCTTGGTATTCCACTTTTACTTGGGAATAATCCACTGAGGAAACGCTTCTGAAGAATATTCATTATTTGAACATTGGATTCTAAACGTAAGTAAAGTTGTCCACGTATATTATGTAACCTTATTTATTACACCAGACGCATATTTTGAGAAAACATGTCTTTAAAAGGGAACGTGGTCCAAGCCAAAATCCCTATGCTTGTGGAGACAGCCTGGAAAACGAACTCTCAACCTCTGGAAATGAATTACAAAACGCCAATAACTTATAAACTTATAAATCAACTTAATGCGTCATGATATTTTTATTTGGAGTAAAACTTTGATAACTGACCTAATTTTCATTGTATTTAATTAATTTGTATTATTTACTTAATTTATTGTTTATGGTCATTTCGAAATTCAAGCAAGTAATTGCAGTTGTATTAACTGTTAATTTATGGCTAAAGCGTTAACATGTTGAGAGCGGCATCTATTTTATACTTATTTTTATTATTAAAAAGGTTTTAACAAACATTATAAATAACTAAAAACTATTTACTTGTTAAGTTCGCTATTAACTTGTTTCTGAAAAATATTATTTTTAGTAGTATTGTTTACTGGTAAAAACTCCTGCAAAAGTCATGAAATTTTATTAAAAATACACCTCCAGAAATCTCTCTGAAAGACTGCGAAATTATATTTTTCCAGAAGAAAAGTTCAGGGAAAGTTTAAAGGTGATTCTTGAATTTATTACTGTGGAAAATATAGCTGAAGGAATGTTTGTTCTGGTAACTTTTATAGCGAAGGATCGTCTTCAAGATGGAAAGATAAAGAAAACTCGAGGATCAGTTTTCTGGTTGATTCTCATGAGAAAACCGGGATATGTTAAAGTTTTCGGAGTTGAAGTGGGCTTGGAACTGAAGTTTTGATTTGAAATACCCAGACTACAGTAAATTATGGGGGTGGGGGGTTGATTTCAAATTAAACTATAGGGGGTCTCAATTACTTCACTAAACATAGATTATGAGTAGCACTGTATGTTTGACAATCAATTTTGTTTGTTGTGATTATATATTAGTTAAAGTTTTTAGACTTGTTATACAACACGTACTGTGAAAGTACATACCGCAATTCGTATGTGTATTTTATATTTTGTATTTTTATAAAATAAACAGGGATTTATAGATTATAAGTGATTATAAAAAAAAACTAATATAGCATGTATTTTAATGTAGTATTGCATGGTATTTGAAAAAATGATAACATACAAGTGGCTTGTAGAGGATGCAGCCTCTATTCTTATAAAGTTTTATTGCATGAACTGTTTATCAGAAAATAAATCAATATTAATATTTACATTTCACCAGATTATATTACAAAAATCTAAGTATATTAGAACAAGTTCAGCTGTTCATTAGTTCATTTTAAACGTTTAACACTGCTTTTGTACTTTAAGGTTAATTTTAAGGGGAAATGAAGGCAAAAAAACGAAAATCAGCCTCCGTTGGGTTCTTCCCTATCAAAATGTCTATGCATGTTCCAGATCTCAGCCTTCTAGGTCATAAGATAGTTTTATAAACCTGTACAAAGCCATAAATTTAGAATTTAATTCTTACGAAATTATATATTAGAATTATAAATATGAGGAGTTGGAAGACTACCAAACTGACTCATTAGATTTACACTATGTCCCAATAAATCCGTTATAAAAACTGATTACAATTATTACCATTGCACTAATATACACTACATAAATAAAAAATCTAATAAAAGAATAAAGCACTCAAAAGGTTTTAACGTGATTAATTTCTAAGAAGCCCCCAAGAAAGGGCCCAGTGTTGTAGGTCCTGGCTCGGTGTCAGCTCAATAAGATTATCCCGGGGCTCACGTGACGTGGCGACAATGGCCGCCGGAGTTCTATAATCTTCTCAACGCCTTTGACAGTTCTGAAACCCGAAACGATTCTTTCTTCGTGAACGCGTTTGTCGAGCAAATCCGTCGCGGCCCGCTCCCTACCTTGAGCCTGGGGCTGCAAAGTGCAGAATGCCCTCGTTTGTTCATTTGTCGGCCGCCGCCTTCATTTGATAGCTGCATTCTACGTGCTCACAACCTTTCCGGTGGAAACACAATGAAATGAAAAGGTTTTGAAAAGTCAATGGATAATAAGGTTATAGAAAACAATTAGGGATGTCGAATACCAAGGATGTCCGGAGTTTAGATATCCAAAATAGAACATTTTGTATATATTAACTGATAAATGGTTTAATATCTTTACTGAGTCCAGTTGGAAATACGGAGTAGGTAAGAGGGTTATGAAAATTAATTTTACCAACTAAAAATCAAATTGGACAGCAAATTGTGTATACTAATAAATTTAAAATTACAATTTTCTTTAAAACCAATAATTGTAGTTATTTATTTATTATATAGTTAATTAAAGTTAGTATTTAATCTAGTTTTAAGTTGTTAACACATACAAATCTAAATCGTTTAGGGTTAAACTTAATTTGAAAACTTATGATTTCAGACCATCAATGTTTTTTTTTCTAGCATAAAAGGTGGGTGTTTTTTGCAACTGAAGCATTCACTCAAAACTACACAACAATTACGGTAGAGATTTCTAGAAAAAGACAAATGATACTAAAATTACTAGTTGATTAAAATATTAATAAAAACTCACAATGAGTAAAATAATAATTTAAGGTAGCATTTTATTTTAGTTGTGATACATTTTATAAAAAACAAAACAATTGTTCCGGGAGAAAACTATATTTTGACAATGGTTAGGTATTTTAGTTTATGACCCTGAATTTTGTGAGTTTTCTTGAGACTGAATAAGCAATCCTAATTTAAAAAATTTAAAACAAAATCATTGGAGGCGAAAGCTAGGAAATGCTGCTAGGAAACACACAAATGATACTAAAATGTACCAACACAGGAATGCTACTAACATGATTAATATCAATAAAATAAATGCAATATCAATACCTTAAGAGTTTTGGTTTTGGTTCTCATTTAACATTATGAAGAATTAAAATGTCTCACTGAAAACAAGTAATGGTATGATTTTTTTCCAAACACGAATACCAAAGGAAGAATCAAGATATATCTTATAATAGAGAATAATGTATTGGTAAAACTGGTTTAAAATGACTTAATACCGCCGTTTGCCTCCATCACGACGCGCTGCTAGCATATGCATGCACGTGCAATATATATGCATGCATATTTTGCAACGGCTAAATTATAAAGCCGCCTGCAGTTATGTGTTAAATGTGTAAATTGCTTGCAGTGAGCCATCATCGCATCGCCCGTGACTTTTAATCCATGGGAGGTTTTGGAATAAAACTGTTTTATGAACGCTTTTTAAACTGAGTTGTGAACCATGATGTACGATTAAGATTTGTGTCCTATTGAAACTAAGATTTTACATGCAGATGGATTCATCATATATTATAATATGGAGATGTTTGCGGTTCGGAATCCAGCGGAAAAATTTTGCAAAAACTTTGCGAAATTGGGGGTTCGGGCGTGTAAACTCGATTGGCAAAATCTTTTACCCCAGACAAATTCGAATAAAGTAAAAAATACAGGTTTTAAAATTACAGTACCTGGGTGGCGGAGCTTTTCTCGGGGGAAGGTCAGTCAGTTTGTTTAGATGACTTGGCGTAATATTTCATGTCCCCTTAATATTATCATGTCCCCTTAAAGGTGTGCAGGGTTTCTTACCTCATTTGCAGCATCTTCTATGCATGTTTAAGGTCACTCCACTTGTTATTTATAACTCAATGTCTATGTGATTCATTTTGGATATTACAACTCTATATGTGTAATCTTCACTCAATGGTTTTAGTTACTGCTCTCAGAAAACCATAGTAGAAAAGTGTAGGTGATACTCAAACTGCAATAGTAGGCTATTACTTTGACAGTTCACTGATTGATTACAAACATATATTATGATTCTTTGGTTTTGATTTTAAAGTCCATAAGACCAATATTAATTTGTTTTAATTTTCATATTAGTTTTTTACATTATTTGATTTTGATTTGAGGCCTGTTTATACCTTATTTTTAACCCAGAAATGACTTATTTCCACCATTTGAAGGGAATTGTTGGAGCCGTTTTTGAGATAAGAGTTGCAAGCAAGCATTTAAACCTTACTCATATTAGAGGATAGGATAGGATAGGATAATGTTAATAATGGACTTGGAAGGGTCCAATTAAAAAAATATATGACAGCTGTTCAATAAAAACAGTGAAAGGAAACTGTCAGATGTAACCAAAGTAACACTGCAGTGAGGCATTCATATGCTGTGAAAGCATGTGAATGCCTTCTTTGAGCAAAGTTTAGCCACCGGGTACTTCAGAATAAAAATACTTGCGGCGTGTAAATAGCTAACTAAGCTAAGTGAATTATGTAAGTACTTAACTTAAGGTACTTGAAACCTTTGCTTGCAGGGATCAAAAGCACAAATTATCTCAATAAAAAAATAGCATTTAAAAAAATCTGTTTCGTTTACATTATGTCATGTATCTACAGGATCCCTGATCTGATTAAGTTTTAACATGTGTTTTAACCTACAGTGAAAATAACTTAAATCCTACAGATATACTAGTCCCCGTTAAATATTTAATTGGGTAACACAGCTGTTGAACATGACTGTACATTGACGTGATCTACTTTATCTAGTACTTCTAAGTTGCTAGACTAAACTGTAGTTTCTTATAAAATAATTGTTTATTGTTTTGTAAAACTAATTGTATTTTAGTAATAAACACTCAGTTACTACAAGTTTTACTGCATCTACTAACACGTTTTAAGAAACTCATAAATGTAGATAATAGTTACAACTAAAACAAATTAGAATATTAACAAAATAACTGTCAGTAATCATCGTTTTATTTTTATTTTGACAATTTTCACGCGGTTTTAAGTATTAGCGATGTGATCAAATTGGTTTTAAAATAGGAAGAACTGTAGTTCTATGTTGAGAACTCTTATTAAAGTAGTCTATTCCTCTCCGGTAGAACAGCTCGGAGTGACAACTTGCCATACAACAACATTGGCGTTCGAGACTTACTGAGGAGGCGCGTTGTTGAAAGTGTTTGTGCGAAACGTCAGGAACAAGCGCTCGGGCTCGGCTATGTGGTTGGGAGTGTAAAGGTTCCTCACCAGAAGTTGACAAAAGATACACACTTCAATAAAGTGGGTGTTGCTCAAATAGTTTGGATAGACCTAACCTATTATTGTTCATCCTATTTCAGTTAAATACATGTTGTTTAGGTAAGAATAGTCAAGATTCAAGGCTCAAATTATTAATTCACATTACAAATTATATTAATACACAAGTTATCGATGTTTTAAAGTTATTTTAAATACAGACTCAACTAACTCATCTGATTAGTTATGTTAAAAGGTGAAATAAGATTGTTTAACCAATACTAAATAATATTCTCGCCAGAGGACGGGTTCGGATTTCAGATCTAGAAACACTACACTAGTTTTTCTCTCATCAGTAATGTCCGTAGTTCCTTAAAAACAAAATTACCATCACTAATTAATTTAAATAATTTAAAATAAGGAAAAACACTTTAGTTGGTGGAAATACGCAATTAATAAAATTATCTCCTTCCTGATATGATATCAGCGCATCAATTATCTATATCATTGAGCTATTCGAAATACTGAGTCAATCGATACATCTTGCATCGGTCCGTTGGCAATGCCGCATGACCAGGTACATTTATATCTGTCGCCTCTCATCAGCTGGCCCACCGCCACACGCGCACTCCCACACACTCACACACCCACACACTCACACAAGTAGGTTCGGTATCCCGAGTTATGGCATTGGTTATCCAGACTAGGACTTTTTTAAGCATGCGTTGACGTAGCTATGTATTTTGAAACTCCATGCAAACGAACGAAACGAGGAGTTGCAGGAGGAGGAGGAGGTTGTTCTTTTTTGTTTTCGAACGAATGGTGTTTTTGGCATCTGGGGGCCTCAAACCGGAAAGTTATCATGGTCCCGGGCCTAGGTCTTACCATGCCACCTACGGTAATAGTTTCTTCCCTATAGGGGAAATTTGCTAAAAATATCCTATAAACGTGTTAACTGATTACTTAAATAACATTTATTGGAAATTCCCAACCATGTGTTTTACATGTCCACGAGGTTATGAAATAGAATGTTTGGTCCGCCAGCCACTTTATTTTGATAATCGGACTATACTCGCATCCGAAATGACCTACAACTCCCATAGCGAGGCCGGATCCTTCAGCAAGCTCGTAAATAGGGTACAAAACTTAAATATTGTGAATTGTAACTTTTAGTGGAAACCGCCTCAGGTTTTAGGCTTGGAATATACAAAAGATATATTTATCCTTAAAATAGCATTAATTGAGTGTATAAAACTATTAAAAAAATACAAAGCCTATAATTAGTTTTAGGTAAAAGAGTAAATAATATCTGGTTCAGATTACACACTCTTTACTCCGTAGTATCTGAAAAATGTCATAACAAATGGTTTAGTTAATTAAATACCTACCATGTTTGTTGTAAATGTTTTAAAACGTTAAGTAGAATTTAAAAACTCGTTATAGGTCACTTAAATGCAATCTTTATATATATATATATATGTAAATTATATTAAACTAGTAATATTTAATATATGAAAATGATTTGCATTTCAGTGGAATTTTTATTTAGATACATAAATTTAATTGGAAATGTATATATAGCTTACTTAAATCAAGGTGTTACAAACACCGATACTTGTGAAGCACACAGGTGTTGTCGCGTTAAGCCTAAATGTCAGATTCATTTGTCTCTGTCGATCCCAATCAGCCCCATGTCTCTCTCTCTCTTTCCCTCTCCTTTCCTCCATCATTCCATCTCCCTCGCTCACATCGGTAACAAGGTACGACGGTGGATGTTATCTGGACACCGACCACCGGACCATATATCTCCCGCCATGGCGCGGCGGGGTCCCCGACACTTTATAGGTCTGTGACAATACCACGATTGCCCACATAGGCCAGCAATGCTGGACACTTTATGATCTAATATGGTCCAATCGTCCCCGTACATGCAACAGCATCTGTTTGACTAGTAAAGCTGCTAGCACGTTTTAGTTCTAGTTATCTATATAGTCGTATTTTACCTATATATAAAGCCAGACCGTTTAAGGAACCTTTGAGAAAACAAATAAACCATACACAATAAACAATACAAGGTCTCGGTGAGAAAATTGACGGAATATGTGGATATGTATTTATGCATATGATATCATACATTCATGTTGCACCCAATCGACGTTTAGTGAGGTATCAGTAAGGGGGAAGTGCGGGATTGGAAGTTAATTGCATTCCAAACGTATTGCCTACGTTTACACACAACGATCACCTGATCAAAGCTCTCTTCTCTGACGGTATTCCTTGTGATACAGTAGACCTCGGCCTACCCAGAGTTTGGAATGGGGTTTTCCGTACCAGCTGGCCGATGTAAAAAGCTCTCTAAAGTGTAGCCATAAATGTTGTATCGAACTCGCCCAGTGCTTACAAGACCTCCGCGATGGTTTTGGTGCATCATGTTTCCTTGTCGGATCTTAGGAATTGCAAGTATATTGTAAGTTGCACTGTAATCTTTTATGTAAATTTAACCATCATTTTCCAAATAGCTGTTATGATTGATTGTTAAGATATTAGAACACTGTTTTCACCTGAATATGTTCTTGTTGTTTTCCGTCAAATAAATAAATGAGTTGCAACTGTACTGCATACCGTACATGTTGTAATAGTTTATAGAAATACAAGACCACTTAGCACTAGAGGAAACCATTAAAAACTAAGAAATACGCATTTCATCTACAAGAGAGGAACATGAGGTATACGGAGTTAGAACTTCCCACAAAGAGATGGTAACGATGAGCACATGAGTAACAGAAGGATTGTACATGTCACAGTGCCACATTGCCACAAACGTCTCGGAAGGTGATGATATTCTGTCACAACAACGCGAGGGGAGGCAGAAATAACCACCCTTCCCCGCTAAACTATTAACCACACCTCCGCCTAAACACCATAATTTACTGGAGACTAATGTGGCAGTGTGTTATGCTGATTGTAAGGAGCTGCCTTTGTCGGAGTTGTCTTACTGGCGTCGCTATTACGGCTACGTTCCTATTAGTTATGCTCGTAAGTTACGACAGTAGCATTCTGTTATCTTAACTTTTGGAATACAACTATTTTCCTTAAAGGGATTTCGATTGATTTTATTACCACATTTCTTGTTCGAATGAAAACTCACTTTCCAAAACGAGTCAAAAAAGTCTTAGTAATGTAGTCCTTCTTTGAAGGTAGCTAGTTAATATTTATTTATAGTATATTAGTGCCCTTTTTTAAATTGTTATATAGAGTTATTAAGCGGGGTAGTATTTTCAAGTGACAACAGTTTTTTTTTTGTACACTGGGAATGTAAATAAATGTATACTATTCAAATAGTAAGAACATATGTTAATCAGTGTAAACGCGTAAAATTAAATATAAACTAAATAAACCCAAAATGGCATCTTTTGTTTATTCTTATTTTTTATTGTATATTATTTTGCCACCACAGAAAATAATTAATTAGTATGTATGAATTAATTGATGTATGTATGTATTAATTAATTAGTATGTATGATGCAAACCTACCAAAATAGTTTCACTATAAAATTGCTATTTAGGCTTTTTTACTTCAGGTGATATTAAAAATGTACATTCAAATTAATGAAACGAACAGCACCAAGTGCTTTTTTTATATAAAGACCCATAACAAATAAAGACAAGTGATTTATTCTATAAAGCCTGTTTCGCTTCTAACAGATCTTCCTTCATAGTATCATGTTTTCTCCAAGCTACATTGTTATAAAGCCACTCTGATTCAGATAGGGCAACATGTACATTGTTATAATAAATGTGAGTTGAAACACGCTTGTTACATCGTCTGTTGTAAAATATGGCTTGGTTACATTGATAACCACTATCCATACAAACGTACATAAATTAAATACTGCTTTCTCCCTTTTCCTTTAATACATAAACAAATATACAGTATACACTTTCCCAATAAGCTAAGAGATTACATTAGCATGTAATGTTATACTAACGTTTTGTGGTCTTCAAATATTAACTTATCAACTTAAATGTTAATTTAGGCACCACTTTACAATTGTAACTCCCGAATTACACACCGGATTGACAAAACTATTATTCACAGTGAAGAACCGCTTCACGTGTTAAGCATCACGGTTTTTACCCACTCGTTGAAGAGCCCAGAAGTAATTCTGGGAAGATCAGGGCCATCTGGCCCGGGCGTTGCGTTTCTCTGGGCAAAAACTGTTGAAGGTTCCCACCCATCATATGACACTCGCTTCCGTCTAGAGGCTCCTCCTTGATATGAAGGAGACTGAAACTAGGTTTGAAAAAATGTCTTGGGTGTCCAAAATGTCCCGCAGCCCATGAATAATTTGTTTATGGATAAACGTAGATCGATGAAACTGTATGGTTCGTCTCAATTGTAATTAGTGACTATTTGGTTAATGTAACGGCCATATGTCACTATGGGGAACGTGCAGTGAAGAAAGTAAAAACAAACAAAATACATTGAATTATAAGCTTAGGTAGAATTGAAACACATTGCCGCAAACCCGACTGAAAATATATCAATATATATCGCAATATTTCTTTAAGACGCCGACGCAACCTGGGCGTATTTTAAGGCGAATATGAATGAATGATGAGTGTAGAATGGGTGAGATGCCTTTTGTAGCCTTGTTACTGACTAAGACAGACTGATTCGTTAGCCAGGATCATTAACTAATAGCCCAATGACAATAGCAGCTGGATCCAGTATCGAACCTTCACAAAATTTTCTCCGGATTTTGGTCAGGACCGAACCGGCGAACTTCAGATCATGAAGTGAGCACGCAAACCACTGTGCTACCTAACCAATTTGGGTGGAAAATTATTATTCATTTGGAAATGACAGCCTCTCAAAATATTTGACTTATTTTACAATAATTAGTGTTGTAAGTTAAATAATACTCAGTCCTGTATACGTTATCTTTGTATACATATTGTATACATGTAGTATAGTCTAAACAAATAATGTGCGAATGTGCGGAGTAGGTATGAAGAAACCTATCTTATATCGGGTGCCAATATTAACAAAAAAAGTCAAAGCTAATCCATAAATAAATAAAATTTGATAAATCTACCTTCATATTATGTCTATCTCGAGCATTAAAATATAAACACAATTTTGTGTTGGTAATTTCTCTACCTAAGCCATCTTTTGCTGAAGCCCATGGTTAAATAGCTTTCAATATTCATACAAAAATAAATGAATGGTGCATACAGCATAACGTTATCATGGTTCGGCCCTCTGTTTTAGACATCCGAATAAGTTACGCTTTTAGTAGATTTCCTAACAGTTTTCACATATTATTGGCGTTTTGTTACGTTTGTTTGGGCTATCTGTAATTAAATTATCTGTATTTGAAATTTTATCAATTTTACAACTAAATGATAAAATCTTGGTCCAATCTACCAACATTGAAACCTTTCCAATCTTCTAAAAAATTATTAGATTTCAGAGGTCAATCCTGCTCACCTTATATATGAGGTGAGCACTGCTCTCCACTACTTTTTCCCTCGAATTGTATAATATGTTTCAATAACATCTGAACTCTTACTTTCCTAAATCAGTATAGATTTAGCTTCTAACTATAGTAGATATCGATATACGCTAACATGAACGCCAAATTTAATAGAGTGAAAAACTGTGACGACTTTCTCGAAAAAGAAACAAAATTTGTCTTTCCTTTAAGCCAGGAGAAAGCCGTCTCAGACCTAGCCAGCGGATTCGCTCAAGTCTGGCGTGCTGGGTCTGTCCAGGGTTCTTTAAAATTAAATTTAGTTACGGTACAGATTTAGATTAACAAAAAAGAAAGAAATTAATATAACTTAAAGTCAGGTGTGAACTCAGTACCGGCAAACACAACGATACTGTACCTTCATCATCGCTCACACCTGCAAGTAATGCCAATTAAAATAAAACAAGTTGAAATTTATAAAGAGAATAATTTAGAAGGTGGAAGTTTAACTTAATTAACGTATTCACGCGTTACAACTCCCAATCCCCACTAAGGTTTTTAATTGTCAACCCTGGTTCAACCGACTAATTCTGCAGGAATGGGTTTGTTCAGACCTGTGGTGACGTGCCTGTGACACCCAAGCAGAAAGGTCACCTCGTCGGCTCACAACTGGCGGTTTTAACAACACCAATCCAAATCGTTCAAAAAGCTAAAAGTATCGAGCGTAACCTGATCCAATTCTATGCTTTAAACACCCCGTACAGACTCGTGTTCTGTATCGGGAGTTAACGTAATTTAAAACGTGCAATACGGCACAAGGTTAAAATACTGATAAATGCCAAGTGCGATACGGCACTGATAATTTGGCTAAAACAAATATTTACGAATAAAAAGAATGTCCTGCTATTGAACTTAATTAAATATAAGAAACGCAGGTCGTACCTGTAATCACAGTTTGCGGTAGTACCACTCACTACCCGAGGAAACACTACTCAAACTCACCAGTCCGGACAAAACGTAAGAGCACGAAAATACCCGACTGGTCCGCACAAAACGTAGAGAACGAATGCCTTCCTCGCCGTTATCTTATCACTCACCCCCTCTATTCCTCCCCCTCCCAGGGGAAGGGGTAAACAGCTGATCATAATTTCCAGCGGTTTGGGTTCGTTTGGAGGAAACAACGACACCGCTGATCAGCTGTCTGGGTGGCGTTTAAAACACAACGCCACAGGTGGCTGTCTGCAACTGCGATTGGGGGTTATGTTTGCTGTTTACAAACATACGTTTTCAATGTTCACAAAACACTTGAAACCGTGCTACGTATTATGTAACCGTGTTAGGGGTGATAAATTTGCTTATTGGAGTTTACACTAGTGTTTAGTAAAGTTGTATCCGTCAACCTATTCAACACTAGTGTTCCTTGGGTCGCCGGAGAATGCCCAAGGTTAACCTAGCCAAGGGGTTATTTAGTCCACTAGTGCCCTATTGCCGAACCACTAGTTAATTATTTCACCCCCTTTGGTGCTCCAATACTAAATGTGAAGTGATAGCCAAAGTGAGTTTTGAAGCCTAGGCTATGTTAGTAACAGGATGGCGGCTACGCTAGGCCTAAGCCTACTGGTAAGGACCTACAAGGATATGCCAGGTAATCTTAACAGTTAATTCTAGGCCTAGTTAGATAGCTTATATTCACTGTGTAGCGAATTTATACCCCCCTCAAATTTTGGCTCGTTACACCCCCTTCCTACTTCGGGGAACAAAAAAAAGCCAACAAAAAAAAAAAAACGGAACACTTCGATTGCCAGAACACCCTAATCCTAGCAAAGATCCGCTACACACTAGGGTTTATCGGCACATTCAGTCGTCAAAAACAACCCTTTCCACAAAAGGTTTTAAATCCTTGACGTGGGATACATGTTTGGCTTTTGTTGCGCAATCCTCTAATTCGTAGAGGTTCACACCTCTCTTTCCAACCACAGTACACGGGCCTTGGAATTTTGGTGCCAATTTCCCGACGATAGCATTGGCTGCAGAGGACAAGACATGTATCCGTCGAAGAACCAGATCCCCCACCTCGTAAAACACCTCTCGTCGCCGTAAGTTGTAATACTTAGACTGGCGAAGATAGGCAGCCTTGAGGTTACCTTGAGTTTGATCGTATAGTTCTTTGAACTGTTCTGCGCGACTTCGCTGAACCTCACCCACGGTCGGTTCTACTACGTCCGCCGAGGTTTCGAAAACGGGCCCACAAATGGCCCTAGGGGGTTTCAACTCCCGCCCTAGGCACAGCATGGCTGGTGAGTATCCAGTGGAATCATGCTTCGCCGTGTTCATGGCAAACTGCAGCTCCTCCAAGTACCGATCCCACGCCTTGTGATTGTCCCGCACATACTGTGCAATCATGGTTTTGACAACCCGATTCGGACGTTCAACGGGATTTCCTTGAGGACTGTACGGAGCAGTGGTTTGTAATAGTATGCACCACTCATCTGCCAGCGCCTTGACAATCTTGGAGACAAACTGTGTGCCATTGTCACAGATCATCATCTCTGGGGCACCGTATCGCATCAGGACAGTCTTCAGCTTGTTCGAGACGTTCTGAGCAGTAGCAGCCCCAATGGGAGCCAGCTCTGTCCATTTGCTGAAGGTGTCTTGCACCACCACCAGAAACCGATGGTTAAATCGAGACCGAGGCAATGGACCAATTAGGTCGACCGATATGGTAGACCATGGACCTTTAGGTCTCCGGAAGTACATTTTCCCGGCTGGTTTGACTTGAGCCACCTTATAGGACTGGCAATGAGGGCAACTCCTGACATAGAGTTTTACATCCCTTCTCCAACCAGGCCAAAAGTAACGAACAGCGATACGGCTAGTCGTTTTCTTTACACCCAGATGTCCAGCAGTGGGCGAGTCGTGGTTCTCGCTTAGCACCGCTCGCACCTTATCTGAGGGAACACACATCTTCCACTCCGGGTTCTCATCAACAGACTTGCCAAACGATCGGTACAACTGGTTAGCTCGGACACAGTAGTTGCCATACCGCTGAGGATGGTTCATCACCAAACTGAACATCCGGTCATACCACCCTTTTACCGCAGCTAAGCGGTCCTCCCTAACGATATTTGTGCCCGTTTGGGCTGGACCGTCGCCATCAGGGATCACCTTCACAGACACATCAGTCGCGGGTTCTCCTGGCCACCCTTGGCCATCGAGGGCTTTCTCGTCCAAGGCGGCTACCTCAGCGGGCTCTCCGCTGACCTTGTCACCCGTCTCGTTCGGGTTTACTCCCACCGGATATCGAGATAAAGCATCAGCTACCCGGTTTAAGGTTCCTTTGCGGTACTTGATTTCAAAATCGTGTTGCTGAAGCTCCATGACCCACCGAGCTAATCTCCCGCTCGGTTCACGTAACTTCATGAGCCAGCTCAACGCAATATGATCCGTAATCGCCACAAAGTGGTATCCCTCAAGGTAGGGTTTGAACTTGCGGACCGCCCACACCAGAGCCAGACACTCCTTTTCAGTGGTGGAGTATTTGCACTCCTGGTCCGTCAATAAGCGGCTTGCATACGCAATCACCACCTCCTTGCCATCCGGCGCTTGAGTGAGCGCGGCTCCGACACCGATGTTTGAGGCATCGACCTGCAATGTGAAGGTTTTCGTAAAGTCAGGGCAAGCCAGAACCGGTGAGGAACTTAACAGAACCTTCAACTTCTGGAAAGCTACCTCTTGGTCTTCACCCCAGTGCCACTTGGCATTTTTCTTCAACAAGTGCCGCAGTGGTGCGGACACAGTTGCAAACTGTTCAATGAACCTCCGGTACCACGACGCTAACCCTAAGAAGCTACGCAGCTTCTTCACTGTCGTTGGCGTGGGAAAGTCCCTGATCGATTGTACCTTCTCGGGGTCAGTGGTTATGCCCTCATAATTCACCACATGCCCAAGGTACTTCAGTTGCCTTTTACAGAAGTGGCACTTATCGGGGTTAAGTTTCAAGCCCGCTTCTCGTAGGCGATCAAAGACCAATTCCAGAAGCTTCAAATGCTCGTCAAAGGTCGTTGACACCACAACCAAGTCGTCTAAATAGGCGAAAACCTTTGGCTCGAGTTCAACACCGATCACCATGTCGAGCAGCCTCTGGAACGTCGCACCAGCTGAGTGGAGTCCAAAAGGCATGACCGTAAACTGATAGAGCCCTCGGCCAGGAACTGTAAACGCAGTTATGGCCCTGCTCTCAGTTTCCAACGGCACCTGCCAGTAACCACTTTTCAAGTCCAACGTGCTGATGTATTTTGCCTGTCTGAGTTTTTCCAATATACCGTTAATTCGCGGCAAGGGGTAAGCGTCTTTGATTGACGAATCATTGACAGATCTCATGTCAATGCAAAACCGGAACTTCCCCGTGGTTTTCTTAATTAACACCACCGGTGAGCTCCAAGGACTTGTGGAGGGTTCGATCACCCCTTGTTGCAGCATATCATCAACTTCCTGGTTTATGACAGCTTGCATCGCCGGGTTACGAGGATAATATCGCTGTTTTACGGGCGCAACATTCTCCTTGAGCCTTATCCGGTGCTCAATCAGGGTAGTCTTGCCTTCAACAGCATCAAATTTTGGCAGTTCTTCATCTAAGAACTTCGCTAGCTCACGATCTTCCTCAGGTGACAGAGAATCCAAGGCACTGACTGCGGTGTCCCCCTGATCAGTTTGAGCGAGAGGTAAAATCGCCTTTCGATCAATACGGACAAAGTCCAGCTCCTCTAGGCACCGCATACCCAGAATCAAGTCATATGACAGATTTGGTATGTAATAAGCCTCCCAAGAGTGAGTTGTACCACCCACTTCACCAGAAAGTCGGTATAACAATCCAGCCTCGCGGCTCGAGCCATCAGCCATCCTCATCACAACATGAACTTGCTCAGGTTCGACACCTTGCTCAGCCAGAAGTTTCTCAACTCGAGAACCGATCAAGTTCACGCTGGCTCCGGTGTCGACAAGAGCCCGGAAGGTTTCGCCAAACAGGTCCACCTCCACAAAGGGTCTTACGTCGCCCCCATGGACTCCTCCTACGGCCCCGGTAAAACTCTTTACCTGGTCGAGCCAGCGGATCCACTCGTTGGAGGTCGTAAGTCGTGTTGCGGTCCCAGACTCAGTCGACCTCCCGGGTTCTGAGTCCGGCCGCCGTTTCCCGCCCGACAGTCACACCGGGATGTAGCGACACCCTCCTTCTTGCAGTGATAACACCGCAACCTCTTAGGTTCGGGACAGTGCCTGAAACGATGGCCGCGCCGGTCACAGTTCCAACAGACCCAATCACCCCTACTCGGGTTTACTGGCTGCCGTTGATGAACTGGACCAGCGGGTGGCCTAGGATCTGATCGATCGGACCTGGGTTGGACACCCCGCTGAACAGCTGGCCCCTTACTGCCCATATTCTCCTCCCTCTGAGCAGAAACGAAGGCAACAGGTTCTCCTTGACTGGTCACCCAGCTGTTTTTCCCCAAGACGGGTTCAACAGCAGCATTGTCCAAGACTCGGTCATGTCTTCGCTTATGCACATAAGCGGTCTCAGGAACCAACGCCAGTGCCAGAGGAGGTGGGGGACGGAAGCTATTTCGGTCCCGAATGTAAGCCTCGTACTCCTCGGCCTGACGTGTCAGTTCAGGAATCGTAGCAAAATCACTACGGCGCACCATGAGCTTATAATCTGGTCTCATATTTGTAAAAACCAGATTCAATTTTTGCTGCGGCGAGAAGTCACCGCTACGCCGGATTAGAGTCGAGATAGCGGTTAGGTAACTGCGGAATGGTTCATTTTCACCCTGAGTCCGCTTTCGAATCTCTTCGTCAAGGTTACGTCGGTAACCTGGTGGGAAGAACTGAGTTTCAAAATCAACTCTAAAATCCTCGAAACTTGCCCAATTACCTTTCAAGTTACGGTACCACAGAAGAGCCTCCCCTTGCAGGAGTTCCGGCAACGCTCTCAAGACATCCTCAGCCGTTAAAGAGTATGTCTCTATGAGCTCCTCGAACCGTTCGAGGAATGAGACGGGATCTCTTCTCCCATCGAATCTTAAATTCCATTTCCTAACTAAGTTGCATACTGATGCAACTTCATGGCCCGACCCGCTGTTATAGAGCCGGCTGGAAAGTGGCACTTGGTCAAAAACCGAAGTCGCATTTCCAGGGTAACGCTCTCGAGACATCGGGTTTTGAAAATCCTCCATGCGAGGCACCCACTCTCCAGGTCGTAGGTTTGACACCTGTCTAGGTCCAAGTGGCCACATCGGGTTGCTCAAGACCCCACCCGGTGGGTTCCAGCTAGACGTGCTGACCACATGAGGCATCCGGGTCGCCGGTTGTTGACACCTAGCGTCAAACGTTGATTGGGGCAAAGTCTCAGCGGTCACCCGCTTGCCTTGTCGCAGGTTTTCATGATCCAGATAGCGTGATTGAGCGAGACGGATGTTCCCCAATGAAGACTGGTCACCCCGGTCCATTGGTCCCCACTCAACACTTGGAGGGTTTGTGCGAGGGGCCGTTGGGAAGGGGTTCACCTGACCGTCATTGGGTACTGGCTTGCCAAATCTCTCAGTGAATGTCACTCGTGTGCTGGAGAGATCCCAGGGAGCCGTTCGTTGCTGTTTTTCAACCATGGTCTCAGCCTGACTGCGAGCGTTCTTTAACACCTCAGCTAAAGTTCTCCGAACCATCCCTGCATCAGCATCAGGCGAGAGTCCCAACAACTCGCGAACTCCGACCAACTCATCCGCTAAGGATGGAGCCTTCCTCTCTCGCTCAGCTGAGGCACCAGTGACAGGCTCACAATGGCTGCCGCTAAAAGCCCCGTGAGAAAAGCTAGGAGCTTGCTGGCTGCCAGATGTCACCCACAGGGGCTGTTGGGTTGTCATCATCACATCGGTGTTAGTTAAGAAAGGCCATTGACTTCTCGGGTCTTTCCAGAACTGGCAAAACCTTTTCCTTAAGTCCTCAACTTTTCCTTGAGTATCAAGCCCAAATCTTGCCATCTCCTGGACCAGGTCCTCCTTTCTTAACTCATGGATCCACCCTACTCTGGGGTCCTCATAGGGGGATCGTAAGGTTTCACCCCCGGGAGTAGGCAGGTTTGTCCTGGGAATTGCTCCTGCCATTGTAAACGTCTGACTCTGGAAGAGATCAGTCGGTCTGGACGTGACTACGAACGTTGCAGCACTCGTTGTCACAACAGCGGGCGCGGTGACCTGGGTTTGATCACCCGTCGTCACGATGTCCGATATATCAGGCATTATTAAAATTTAAAATTTAAATTTATCCTGAGGCAAAACAATTCACTGTAAACAGTCACAAAAATTCAAACAACACCACCCTTGGCTGAGGGTCGGTTTATAAAATAATCAAACTTTGATAAAAATAAAACAATTTACCAAGTTTCACGACTCAACAAGGCTCAGAACACTTGTGTATAAAGTGGTTGCAATATCACAACCAAATTTCTCAAATTTGATCGTTTAATATCAGAAAAATGAATAAACACTGTCCAATTGTTCGGGCGCCATTTTACTGTGACGACTTTCTCGAAAAAGAAACAAAATTTGTCTTTCCTTTAAGCCAGGAGAAAGCCGTCTCAGACCTAGCCAGCGGATTCGCTCAAGTCTGGCGTGCTGGGTCTGTCCAGGGTTCTTTAAAATTAAATTTAGTTACGGTACAGATTTAGATTAACAAAAAAGAAAGAAATTAATATAACTTAAAGTCAGGTGTGAACTCAGTACCGGCAAACACAACGATACTGTACCTTCATCATCGCTCACACCTGCAAGTAATGCCAATTAAAATAAAACAAGTTGAAATTTATAAAGAGAATAATTTAGAAGGTGGAAGTTTAACTTAATTAACGTATTCACGCGTTACAACTCCCAATCCCCACTAAGGTTTTTAATTGTCAACCCTGGTTCAACCGACTAATTCTGCAGGAATGGGTTTGTTCAGACCTGTGGTGACGTGCCTGTGACACCCAAGCAGAAAGGTCACCTCGTCGGCTCACAACTGGCGGTTTTAACAACACCAATCCAAATCGTTCAAAAAGCTAAAAGTATCGAGCGTAACCTGATCCAATTCTATGCTTTAAACACCCCGTACAGACTCGTGTTCTGTATCGGGAGTTAACGTAATTTAAAACGTGCAATACGGCACAAGGTTAAAATACTGATAAATGCCAAGTGCGATACGGCACTGATAATTTGGCTAAAACAAATATTTACGAATAAAAAGAATGTCCTGCTATTGAACTTAATTAAATATAAGAAACGCAGGTCGTACCTGTAATCACAGTTTGCGGTAGTACCACTCACTACCCGAGGAAACACTACTCAAACTCACCAGTCCGGACAAAACGTAAGAGCACGAAAATACCCGACTGGTCCGCACAAAACGTAGAGAACGAATGCCTTCCTCGCCGTTATCTTATCACTCACCCCCTCTATTCCTCCCCCTCCCAGGGGAAGGGGTAAACAGCTGATCATAATTTCCAGCGGTTTGGGTTCGTTTGGAGGAAACAACGACACCGCTGATCAGCTGTCTGGGTGGCGTTTAAAACACAACGCCACAGGTGGCTGTCTGCAACTGCGATTGGGGGTTATGTTTGCTGTTTACAAACATACGTTTTCAATGTTCACAAAACACTTGAAACCGTGCTACGTATTATGTAACCGTGTTAGGGGTGATAAATTTGCTTATTGGAGTTTACACTAGTGTTTAGTAAAGTTGTATCCGTCAACCTATTCAACACTAGTGTTCCTTGGGTCGCCGGAGAATGCCCAAGGTTAACCTAGCCAAGGGGTTATTTAGTCCACTAGTGCCCTATTGCCGAACCACTAGTTAATTATTTCACCCCCTTTGGTGCTCCAATACTAAATGTGAAGTGATAGCCAAAGTGAGTTTTGAAGCCTAGGCTATGTTAGTAACAGGATGGCGGCTACGCTAGGCCTAAGCCTACTGGTAAGGACCTACAAGGATATGCCAGGTAATCTTAACAGTTAATTCTAGGCCTAGTTAGATAGCTTATATTCACTGTGTAGCGAATTTATACCCCCCTCAAATTTTGGCTCGTTACAAAACAATGAATAGTTTATTTTGTTACAATACCTCAATACTCTTTACACACAAAACTCCACTAAGTTTAAATCGCTTTCTGATAATTTTAGATTTAAAATAATTGATGGTCTCATGCTGCTAGTCCATTAGATCGCGTGGAATAGTAATAAAACATGAGACAGGGAATAATGTAGGTAGGGAAGGGAGAGCTGAGGGTCAGAACTCACGACAGGTGGTCTCCACCGCAGACCGCGAGCAGACCGCCTGTCACTGATACCTGACCGTGGCTAGGGTCTAGGGTCTAGGGTCGGGAGAAGGTCGTGGTCTGCAGTCCACTGTCAACCAGCGGGGAGGTTATGTTTCACCAGAATGATTTCTTTTAGCTTTTAAACTTTATTGTCATTTGTTACCTTTTGGTAGGGAACGGTCCAAACCCTGGTTTAGTAGTAAACGGTCTATCGCGACCTCATTCAACAGTTTCAGTACTGACGACAAAAATAAAGGCGTTGTTCGTTGGTAAACGCTTCATGTAAAAGTTTTATTCTATATTACGTTTGGTCATAATTTGATCGTCTTATGTAAGTCTAAAAAAATATATATTTATGTAAATTAAACACTCAAAAATACACTCAAAAATACTACAATACATTTAATTTGACGTTAAGTTGTCTGCTACGTTTAGAACAACGGTTACTGCAAGTGTATTTTGACAAGAATCGTAAATTTACATATTGTAACAAGATAACAAGTTTCATTAAATCAATAAATTTTGTTTTAACGATAACACATAGAAAACAAAATATAACAATCATATTTCTTTGATTATAGTAAAGGTGACGATTTTTAAGACTATACACGCTAAAATGCAAAGAGTGAAAAAACCGTCTATTTGATAGAATGAATTAGGTGTTCACTCCGAAAGAATGAATACCCACTCTCAAACAAAAAAGATTCATTAAAAAAGGTTCATTAAAAGATGAGTTTTTACTCTTTCATTAGATTAGTATCTAATCGTCCTTTAAAAGAGTGACATCCACTCGTTCGTTCGAGTGCATTTCGTGGGAGTGAGGAACCTCTGAGCGTCGACCATTATTCTATGTGACTGATTTTGAATTATAATACGGCTCCGTTAGATATATCAGTTAAGCTAATAACTACTAGTGTTATTAACTATAAAACAATGGTTTTGTAATATCTTCCCTAGATTCTTAACAAAAAAACCTGATCACCTGAATGTATGTTTGCCTATCTGTTCACTTTTTCAAATGATTGAGTTTAATGAACTTCACTCTTCTGTAGGATGAAAAGACCACATTTCATTCTTTAACGAGGGCATTTCATTCTTTCATCGAGTGCATTTCACTCTTCAAAGATTGCATTCCACTCTTTCAAGGAGTGCATTCCACTCGTTTAACGAGTGCATTTCACTCTGAAATAAACGGTTTCCACTCTTTGATTGAGTGTGAATCTTCCACTCTTTCACTGGATGACAACATTACACTTTTATAAATAGTGAATATTCACTCCAAAAGAGTGGCTGGATTTTCTTTACCCCAAAGAGTGAAAATATCAGTCTGAGCGAATGAATATTCATTCTTTTACTTTTAGAGAGTACTAGAAAATGAGTCATTCAATGTAAGGAAAAAAGAGAAGCTGTAAGGAAAAAGCTACTTTCTTTTACTTTCCTGGAATTCATTCCGTCATCATTAGCAAACTCGATTTCTCAAAGGATTATGTGTAAAATCTCTTACTATAAGATGTTTTTAGGAAATTTCAAAGCTAGAAATTACAACTAAAATAAAATAGGAATATAGTATATTATACTAATGTACTGATCTTGTATCATAATAAACTGCAAAAAACTCAATCATTATCAAGAAAACTGACGAAATTATTAATAATATGAGGGGTATTTTAAATTGGCTAATAAGTATATCCATCATTTATCACCAAAAACAAGTTTTTCAGGTGGTTTTGCGTGTATTGTCCGAAGTTTTTAACGAATGGCTTGGCGGCCGTAGACCGTTGTATACAGTGCCAATTACACATCCTGGACTGTTTTACTCTTTTTTTTAAAAAAAAAAAGCCTTTGTCTTAACCGGATTCCCCATTGGTTAACGAGGCCCAGGGGCTGTTTCAACCCCTGTAAACACGACAGACGTCGCGGCGGAGTGACGGAAATTAACTGGCCAACTTTGGTGGAAACTTTAAATTGGAATCTGTGGTTGTCCTGGGATGGTTAATTATCTAACAATCGCAAACAAACTAAAACTGGAACTAAACATAGTCGAGGTGCGGCCAGGCCAAGCAAATTAGGAAAGTTTACTATTACATAGCCCAATTTATGATACCACAGTCATAAAGCTATATTTTGTTATTTTAGCCAGATAAAATCTCAGACTATTGCAATTATTACCCTTTCAATAAAAACCATGGTTAAAAATGTAACAATAAATATGATTTAAAAATAATATTTTGGGTCTGAAAAAACAAATATACACAGTGAATATATTTCTGGATATTTGAAGAACACACTGTTAGTTCCTTCATTTAGAAAATTGAAAGTTGATTGTTTTCATATTGTAACTGTAATAGTTTTGCAGGCGAAAAATAACATCATTTAAATACACTTTTTAAAATAAAATTGTATTTATAACTTTAGAATACAATTTTGTAAATCATAAATTTGTATTATTCAAGGCAGCTCTATAAAATATTACGAAAAGAATTGCTTATAATTTTATTATAAAAAATTGAAAGATATGAAATACATGTTCTACAAAATATCATATTTATTGGTGTTACAAACGTTAAAATGTTTAAGAGCCCTGAAGACCTTTATCAAACAGAAACAAAACAAACTCCACAGTTGCTTGTGGTTGTCAGCGTTGGTTTCAAAGTGTTTGATATTGTTCGTGTCCTCTTGTTGCTGATTTTTACTTGTAACTGTTGGTAATAATATTGTTTAATAATCACTAAGTATTTAATTTTATTCTGACCCAGATTGTTACATTTTTATTCAAAATAATTAGAATATAAACTAAATTCCTGTAACAACAAAAGTACATAGTCGAATTTTTAATTTATTATCAATACCAAGAGCACCGTTTTTTCCAGAGTGGATGGGTCCTACATCATCAGAAATCAGCACTCATAAATCATTATTGCTCAAAGCAGTAAAAAAATAAATTACATAAAAACATTAATTATTAACTAGCCCTAGTAACAACTATAAACTACAACAAATTATGTTGAATCTGAAATTTGGCCTGTAAAATTAAAAGTAAAAAACAAACAAATTCAAGATTCTAGAAACAAACGATATCTAGATAGAGCGTTTGTAAAGCCAAATTTTGCGTAATCATTTGGCATAGAAGTAATTCTTATACGATGCAAATTGAAAATAAATTTAATTGTGAGCAAATTAAAACGTGAATAATGATAGCTGAAATAACTAACGCATACTTTAAGGTACAAGACCTGATTTATGATAAGATGTACTCAGTTTTCAGCCATTAAAAACCCTACGTATTAAAGAAGTATAGGTAAATTATAAATAAGTTCTGATGCGTTACATGAGGTTCAATTTAACTGAGGAACGTACTTTACTTAATGATTTAATACAATTTTGTTCAGATTAATTAGATGTTTGTAAACATTTTCAGTACTGTGTAATGTGTATAAAACAGGAATATTTTGTACAGATTTTTAAATTGTTGTAAGATAAGCAAAAGCAAATGTTTAAATGTCACACATATCATTAGGTAAGTTTAAAGGTACTTTCTGGCAATCAAAGTATTTGCTAGGTAAACATAATATTAGTGACATATGAAAAAATAGGGGTTTATATGATACCAGCATAGTATTATAACACCTTGTCCGTTATTCTCTCTATTAGAATCTGAAATTAGGCCTAGTAAAATTAAAAGTAAATACACCCGTCGTAGCAAACCTGCATACTCAGCGAATTTCCAATGAATTATAACATAACACATTAAGCCACTTAACAAGATTCATAAGAAATATATTCACAAACAAGCGATATTTAAAATATGAATTATTCTCCATAAGAATAACATTGGGAATGAGTACGCAGGTTTGCTGCAACAATGAACACAAAATAATGGGTTTTATGCAAATATCAATAGAACTCAGCTAAGTGAAGTCACATACCATGTTTCATCTATATACATTCATAAATAAGCGATATATAACATTTTAATTATTTTCCACAAGAATAACATGGGGACCGAGTACCTAGGTTTGCTGCTACGGGAACTATAGGCGAAAAATTGTTTTTTGTGCAAACAACAATAAACCACAACCAGATGAAGCCATATACCAAATGTTGTCAGTTTATTTTCATAAATAAGCGAGATATACAATTTTTCTTTTTCTCCATAAGAATAACATTAGACAAGTATTGTGTATAGCACTTTCAATATCTCAGTAACCAATTGACGTAGAGCAATGATCAAGATACCAAATTGTTTGTTTTTTTATGCTGAATTCAATGGTCAAAATTGAAATTTGATTTAAATAAAAATTACATGTGGAAACCCCAAAAAACCCATTTTTGGGTACAAAACCCCCCAAAACCCCCCTTTAGATGGTGCGATTCGTCTGGTTTTCGAACTCGTTCAAATAAATGGTACTTTACACGTTTGTACCAAATTTCATTAAGATCGGACCTTTTTTACGAGAGTTATCGTGCTTACGGACACACACACACACACATATATATATATATATATATATAAATATATATATATAAATATATATATATATATAAATATATATATATATATGTATAAATATATATATATAAATATATGGTGTTTTTGGCATCTGGGGACCTCAAAATGAAAAGTTATCATGGTCTCGGGCTTAAGTCTTACCATGAGACCTACGGTAATAGCTTCTTCCCTATAGGGGAAATTCGCTAAAAAGTAAAAAACAAACAAATTCTATCTATAATATTATATTAGTTATTCAAACAGATACACAGTGGCATACATCGTCATCACGTAGTAAAGCCAACACTGATACAGCTGGGGGGGGGGGATGATAAACAGCTGATTGGTGGTTTGACACATTGTTGCCCCTCCTCCCCCTCCCCCCACCACTGTGGAGAGCTGCTCTACTGTCAGTTGCCAGTGCGCGCGCGACATGTGTGGGTGAAAACCGTACGTGATGACGAGGGTTTTTGCTCTTCGCACGTTTCTGTGGATATTTGTGTGTGTGGATTCTATGAGTGGCCAAGGTAATGTGGATTTGAATAAGTATATTTTAATTTTGATATAGTTAGTTGATACTTCAATGTTAAGTTTAATTATTTAAACAAGAGTGCTAAGTAAGAATCGAATTATAAAGTGGGCTAATATGGAAACTGCTATTAAATTAATTGCAATATTGATATCACGTCGAATAAATATTTTAGTATTTGATCAAACTAATGAATAAAGTAAGTAACACAACACGTTTGAGGTTTCAAGATACTACCTTACACCTTACAGCAATGAAATATAACATCATATTGATTAGTCACAGACTCTTGCATTAGTCAAATATAACAAAAGAGATTTTGTTAAAAACTACCTTATGATTCTGAGAAGTTATCTTAAATTAGTGGGTCAAATTATTTTAGTTGTAATTTATTAAATCTAAACCACCAATATTATTACAATATTTATTGTTATCACATTATAAAGTTTGTGTCAAATTATAAATTTATTTGAGGCTGCTTTGCTATTTTAGATTGATTGTTCGACCCATAAACATTTGAAATATAAGTGTACAACCGTTACTTTAACAAAGTATTGGTGTTAACAAAGTATTGGTTATTGGTGTTACAAAAAGTATAAAAAAGGGGAAACAATTAAAAAGATAGTAGTGCATAAGCCTAAATAATAAAGTATTAATGGCAATACAAACAGCGCAACCAGATCAAACAAACATATACGATATATTCAATGCTACTTAAAAATTCAACATCCCTGAACTAAATCTTATACTGTTGCAAATAAATAAATGTGAACGGTGTTTTTGACATGAATGGACATAGAAACCAAATTTATCACCGTACTTATCGTGCAGGTTATATGATTTCACAAGAAAACTTTTCTTCCTAATAACAATTTGTTTTTGAAAGTTAACACAATAATATGAATAACTGTTACACCTGTTTTTCGCATATAGGAAACATATTAAGTAATAAATAATCGTATAGTTCATTATCTTGATAAGTTAATAGCTGATTTTTATTTTTCATGGCACCAGTTCCAAAGACAGAATTCAGTCACAGAATCATAGAGCATGTCTACGCTCATATTGATAGACTCATTTGATATTATGAAATGAGCTACCGTGGGGAAAATTTACAGAACATATTTGCGCTTCATATACAAAGTAATAGCGATTGCTGCGCTGTAAAAAATTGTTGAACCAATTTTAAAATCATATTATATATTTATTTAAAAAAAGTAAAAAGGTAGGCCCATAGGTAATTGTAAATACATTAGAGTCATGTATCATACCACTTAGATTCTCACCAACAATAAATTCATTTTTAGAAATATTACAATATGTACCCAAAACTATTTACATGCAAAGTGAAGAATCATAAAAACAATGTTTATACATGCAAAACAATCAACATAATATCACTTAAGAATTTAAAACTGCCAAAATAAATTTACTTTTCGCCCGTAAGAACGGACATGGTACTAAATTAAACTACGACATTCAACGAAATCAATTTGTCTTTGCCTTTCTTTGTATGTGTTTTGCTATTTATTTAAATTCACTAATACTAAAACCAATGTAAAACTTTGGTTTCACATTAATTTCAAGCACAGAATTGTTTTATTATTAGCAATATACCGTTGTATAAAGGCCTAAATGTATACAGGGTGTTCAAATAACGTTTCAGGACTTTGAGATACGATTCCTCATACAAAAAGAAAGAAAACAGTTCATATGAAGGTATGTCCTATAACGCTTGGTTTTCGGTCTATCTGTCTGTATGTGTTTTTTTACATAATATGTTATATCTTAGGAACATCTGAAGATATCGACTTGAAACTTAGTACATGTATTAAATATCATAAGACACATTTTGGTATGGAATGTCAAGTTTCTACCTTATAACATTTTAAAATGGTGGTCATTTTTGTTTTCAAAGCTAAATATCTTAAAAACCTTAAAGTAAAAAAATAACAATGGTAAGAATAAAAAGAGTTGTGTCATTTTGTCATAAAAGTAATTATATGAAGATATAGAACATCGGATAATAAATAGCATAGATATCTTAGGAACATCTGAAGATATCGACTTGAAACTTAGTACATGTATTACATCTCATAAGACCCATTTTGGTATGGAATATCAAGTTTCTACCTTGTACCATTTTGAAACTGCGGTCATTTTTGTTTTTCTAAGCTAAATATCTTAAAAACTGTAAAATAAAAAATAAAAACTGTAAGAATAAAAATAGTTGTGTCATTTTGTCCTAAAAGTAATTAATTACATGAAGATATTAACCATCGGATAATAAGTAACTGAGTTATTGTCTATTATCCGATTGTTAATGCCTTCATCTCATATGTACTGATTGGGAATATGCAACCAGTTACGGAAAATTACCGTCATTATTTATTATGTAACACAATAGACTCACTATACCAACAATGAACTTTAAACAATTAATTTAAATATACTATTAGGGAAATTAAACTAAAAATGTACGGGAGTGCGAGATTTAATTTAGGCAGGTCCAATGACATGTCTAAAATAACAGTCAACAAATTACAACAGTCAAGGCATTCAATTTCCGAACTGTGTACGGTATTACCCAGTCGTACACTTTATCCCGTAACAGGGGAACGAACATTGATACAGGCCTGTTAACAAATCTTCACTCAACGGCTAAATGTATAAATCCAGCTGATTACTTATACTTACCTTTAAGATTTAAAGGCGATCAGTGCAGTTTTTGTGACATTATCCCATGTCACTCACACTCGCAGCTTCCAGTGACTCCCACCCTCTCACCACTCATCCTAAGTGCCCTAAGTAATACTTATTGTTCTTCCCAAATTGGTTTCCCTTCGTTCATCCAATAATAGTTTAATTTATTATAATTAACTTCTGGACCTGATGCTACATTGTTCCATATTGCATATTGTAAACAAAGAGTGAATTTAACGATTTGTTTACAATTGTTAGTGATGTAGTGATGTGTGTATTTATATTCAGCATTAATATGGTTTAAAAACGTGTATTGCATTTATAGAATCAATAAAATTGCAATTGTATTGCAATTAGTTGAACAAAAATTGATTTCCGTGTTTGCGTAATATAGGTATTAATAGGTATATATAGGAAGGTTGTAAGGCATTAACATACTGAAAAATAAATAATTGTTATTGCAGATATAATTATCGTAAACTCTAACTGTAAACTGTAAATATGATAAGAATAAACTAAATATTTAAATACAATATAACACGTTTCGAACCTCTCATAAAAAGCTTTACATTCTGTAAAAAAGGTAGTTATTTCCCTATATGTTTTTTTAAAATTTAAAATGTGTTAAAACTATGGGATATATTTTCAAATTTGAGTTTTAATTTGTATAACTAAAAAATATAAAGGACAAGCAGAAAAACCTTTTGTGGAAGCCCTTAAACAACAGCTGTAACATAGGCTACGCAGTATAATCTTTCGTTTCTTTCATAAAACACGATTTCCCATTAACTTTCAAAGACAAACATTATTAGTTAAGTCACAGGAACCCCAATCCATAAAACTGGTGTTCAGTATTCATTTAGAATTTATTTTCAATAGTACAAATTTTCATCCAAACATAATAACACTTACATTTCTTTATACAAATTAAATGAGGTAAAACTCAGGTATTGTTTGACCGCAGGGAGAACTGATGAAACTTATTGTCTTTTAGATTGCTTTTAAAATCCCATGATTAAACCAGATAATTCAACTTACACTAGAATACAATTTGATTAAAATTAAAGAATAAAAAGCAAAAGAGGTTTTGGAACCCCGTCGCAGGAGCTTCGTAATACGCCTTAAGAAGCTTAGCTCTCCTGCGAGGTACGGCGGTACGGTGGATTTCCAACTAAGACTCCAGCGAGAAAATTACTTGTATAATCAATAGCAGTTTCTACTCCAGATAAATTTAATCAAGTTTTGCAATGCGATATCTAGATAGAGTGTTTGTAAAGCTGTATTTTTCGTAATCATTTGGCATAGAAGTAATTCTTATCCGATGCCATAAATTTAATTGTGAGCAAATTAAAACGTGAATAATGATAGCTGAAATAATTAACGCATAATTTAAGGTACAAGACCTGATTTATAAAATGTACTTTACTTAATAATTTAATAAAAATTTTCAGATTAATTTGATGTTTGTCAACATTTTTAGTACTGTGTAATGTGTATAAAGCAGGAATATTTTGTACAGATTTTTAAATTGTTGTAAGATAAGCAAAAGGTAATGTTTACATGTCACACATATCATTAGGTAAGTTTCCAGATACTTCCTGGCAATCAAAGTATTTGCAAGGTAAACATAATATTAGTGACATATTACAAAATAGGGGTTTATATGATACCAGCATAGTATTATAACACCTTGTCCGTTGTTCTCTCTATTAGTACCAGACAACAAGGCGTTTCAAGAATCTTTTTAAAACAATAATAAATAACCCCTAGAGACTTATTTATGCTGGAATCTGCTGTTTATAGTATACACAAATTACTATTAAATGGTGAAGCAAGACGCTTCATACTGTAAGAAACCTGGTATTATTATGCATTACCATCACTGAAATATATCGTGCCAATCCCCTCAATAAATTAGTACAATAACAAAATAAATTATCAAAAACTGAGTTTTTTTCAGATTTATATCTTTTATTTTACTTTTTTGTATTATATCTCTGTAGATTCTAAAAGTATGATCATAGAATATTCATCCACTTAATGTACATAGGTCAAACATTTCAACAGAATAATGTTATTACAACTATTTATAATAAAAGAGCTGCAGAATAAATTAATAGAAAACGTTTACCATAGATTAATTCAACTAATTAAAAGCGATAAATGAGGTATATATTTGTTCCAGTTTGTTCAATGAAAAAAAATCTTTTTCATTAAATTAATTTATGTAATTTTGTTCGGAAATTTTCGGCCTCTTATATTATTATTTTGTGTACATATTTGGTATCAATAAAAAGCAGATTGTTTATTTAAAAAATATTTACAGTCATATTCTTTTAAAGATTCAATATTAATCTTATCGAGATATTTTATTTAGGTAGTCAGCTGATTATATTGTAAACATTTCAAATAATCTGACCCTATTCCTGTGAGATTCCCGTGCGTAGAACGGGACAGTGGCTAATATTAAATTAAAATCTAAAACTTGTCTTGTTCTATATTATACTTTAGTTAAATGTTTCAGTGATGTTTTCTGTTGCATCCTTATTCTTAATTACTAAATTTAGCAAGTTTACAAAGGATCTTTGTAACGTTAAATCTATTGCGAATAACTGTTAGTTTTATTACCTCTAACAAATATAAACATATAAAACAAAAAAATTGCAAACGAAACAGTTATTAGTCGAGCATTAATAAAATTATACATTCCCATGAATTGTTCAACTAATCGAATAGTAATAGCATTATTAGTATGAATCTCTAAAGAAACATTTTCATTTGTACTTCATCGCAGGAGTGTAAGCGATTCATTAAAGACATTTTGATTAGCACATTTCATGTCTGAGGAGCCTTAAACCGTCTTATTTCAGCAAGAGTCCGAGTCTGGAAAAGTTTTTAATTAAAAGCTTATCATTTCAACTGGCTGAAACACAGCTGCGCTATATTTGTAATGTTGGGCAGTAAAGTCTAAGAAACACAATCTCTCCGAATGTCTGCTCTACGTTCTGTTGACGTTTTTTTCAAATTTCATAACCATTTTTTCTCTCTTACTGATGGAAATATTTGGAAATATGTTTTCCAAATGTGATCATTAGGATCAATTAGGAACGTTTTAGTGTTTATTGACTAAATTTGAATAAACCGAACATCCATTGGACTTTCCATCCTAACTAAACGTTATGTAAATTTGAATAAACCGAACATCCATTGGACTTTCCATCCTAACTAAACGTTATGTAAATTTTAATAAACCGAACATCCATTGGACTTTCCATCCTAACTAAACGTTATGTAAATTTGAATAAACCGAACATCCATTGGACTTTCCATCCTAACTAAACGTTATGTAAATTTGAATAAACCGAACATCCATTGGACTTTCCATCCTAACTAAACGTTATGTAAATTTGAATAAACCGAACATCCATTGGACTTTCCATCCTAACTAAACGTTATGTAAATTTGAATAAACCGAACATCCATTGGACTTTCCATCCTAACTAAACGTTATGTAAATTTGAATAAACCGAACATCCATTGGACTTTCCATCCTAACTAAACGTTATGTAAATTTGAATAAACCGAACATCCATTGGACTTTCCATCCTAACTAAACGTTATGTAAATTTGAATAAACCGAACATCCATTGGACTTTCCATCCTAACTAAACGTTATGTAAATTTGAATAAACCGAACATCCATTGGACTTTCCATCCTAACTAAACGTTATGTAAATTTGAATAAACCGAACATCCATTGGACTTTCCATCCTAACTAAACGTTATGTAAATTTGAATAAACCGAACATCCATTGGACTTTCCATCCTAACTAAACGTTATGTAAATTTGCACCTATATGTTACATCATAACCTTGTAGGGTATAGGTGTGTAATTATTCAGGGAAGAAATATTTTCAAGTATTACACGAAAATAAAATATTTGATTAAAATAAATTAAAGAATTTTGAGGGAATAAGTGGATTTTATATGATTTTAACTTAGGGGAATAATATTAAGAATCATTATTCATTGACAGCTGTTAAATACTTATTCAATGATTATAATAATACAAGGTGTACAAAAAAGGCTGAAGAGATTTGAAGGCTATTACTTTTTAGACATGGGTATTAGAGCATCCAAAAGAAAGACATAATAACATATAAAGATATAAAGTCAAGTATCTTCATGTAGTGTTGAGGAAGCTACAGGTCATACTCTTTGGACTTCATACTTTGAGTAACCTTTTATGGTAGAAACATTTTTAAAACATTCGTTTTTTTAACGTGATCCTCAAGGGGCCTACTACGTTTTAAGAGGAAAACTTCACAAACAGAATATAAGATAACACCACGTGTTTATTTTTGCATTAAATCAACAATTTGAGGAATTCTTATTAAAAGGCAACCCTCCAAGCTAATATCACTCAGTTTATTTTGAGTTGAAATAAAAAACAAACATATCCAGTGATTTTGCCTCTATTTCAAATCTTAAAAGATATTATCTGATTGTAAAAAATAAACCAATGAAAATGTACTTTACTGTAGCTACATCTGATCTCGTTTATTCGAAGATTTGGAAATTGTTAGACTATATGTATCCTCTTCCAACTGATGTGATTTACCAACAAGTTGGTTATCTGGGAAGTCAACTAAAATGAAGCCACTCAGTAACGTGTTCTCCGTCTAATTTATTACGTGTTACTCCCCATTGGGTAACAATACACTACCTAGATATTACAGACAGTGATGAGCTGCATCAGTTTATTTATTACGTGTTACTCCCCATTGGGTAACAATACACTACCTAGATATTACAGACAGTGATGAGCTGTATCAGTTTATTTATTACGTGTTACTCCCCATTGGGTAACAATACACTACCTAGATATTATAGACAGTGATGAGCTGCATCAGTTTATTTATTACGTGTTACTCCCCATTGGGTAACAATACACTACCTAGATATTACAGACAGTGATGAGCTGCATCAGTTTATTTGTTTCTTCAGTTCTTTAGTAGAATAAGTCTTAGTTACCATTAATTAATGGTTAAGATTATATGAAATTAATAATACTACCTATAAGTAGTATTATTAACAATTATTATTAACAATAATTAATAGAATATTAAATCCAAACTTGAAATGATGTCCAACCCTGACTTTAGAATTTAAGTCATATATTTGTTGTTTTTACTAAAAAGCCTTAAATTTTGAATCGACACTTCTCGATGAGGTATTGTTTTAACTTATTTTAAAACTTTCTTATGTTACTAGTTGATTTTATTTCCGAAGGAATGCTATCGTAAATCTTGATTGAATGTAGTCCGGGAATCGTTTTCGGAAAGTTATTATTTCTCTAGTATAATTATGCATTTGTCTTCTGAATAAGTATTTGTCAAGTTTGAGAAAAGTTTAAAACACCTTTTGCTTGGGAAATAACCGTATTGTTAGGATATTTCATTTTTGAAATTAGTGGTTTACACGTTGTTCTTCTCTAGATTTTACAACGGTTTCTGATAGATTTTTAAATTTTAGTCGTCATTAATCCCCCAACCACAGTTATTTTATTTTTGTGAGTTTACAGTGTCTACATTATTACGTTATACCTTTAGTTTTTGAACTTATAACCAGAAGTAGTTGGACTTTTAAATGTGCTCGAAATAACTTTTGACCAAATAAAGTATTAGGCTATTGGCAATATAAGCTAAAAATATAATACAACAATATTAGGCTTAGTTGGTTTAAAGTTGTGTAGAAACATAGTAAAATGTAACTTAAGGTATATAATCTTAATTCGTACCTCCTAATTTGTATTTCATTATGATAGTTTTGATAAACTATCATCTGTAAATTAAGATCATCTTCATAAATTGATCTACTCCTATTGTACCAGTTAGTATAGTTTCAGTTTATTCCGCTAGATACTTCCTCACATTCTTGTTATAAGAGATTAATGTTTCAATACCAACGAGGTCCCAGTGCTTTGTTGCGAGCGATAAATTTGCAGGGTAATAAATTTGTCACTCTTGTCGCCGAAAAATTCCCTAGTATTGTGGAAACGTTAGTGAATACAGCTACCGGTTTTCCGCATTGTGAATTGGAAATTAGCGAGAATTTAAAGTAGGAATAATGTCCGTGTATTTGGTGGCAGTAAAAAATATGATTTTTCTGGTTGTAAACTTGTAATCTATGATTCTGTTTACTATACACATGTTCGTAATTTACAAATCCAAATTAAAACTGATGAAACAAATTGATTAAATAAAAGTGCTTGTCTACATTGATTAACAATAATTAATAGAATATTAAATCCAAACTTGAAATGATATCCAACCCTGACTTTAGAATTTAAGTCATATATTTGTTGTCTACATTAATTATAAATCGATTTATAATTTCAGTTTAATGTCATGTAAGTAAATTTTAAAACCTTTTGGTTACTCTGCGTTTGAATAATTAAAACCCTAAAAATCCTGATAGTTTAAATTTATAGCATATTTGATTAAATATTTGTTCATAACTAAACATTTAAACAATTTATATTATAAATCTGAGTGACCTTTAAACAAAATAATATACTCACATAATAAAACTATTTACATAAACTATTCTCACGATTACATAAAGTCCCATGTTCATGTATAGTTTAAAAGCTCTTAACACTGACGTTGTTAATAAAAGAGCATCAAAACCATGAGCTCGAAAACGTTAGTTTTTAATCTATTTGACGAAAGCTTTCAATTACGTTTAATGTAATTTCACAATTTGATGCTTGAAGTAGTTAAATTTAATCTCTGACGATATTTTCAAACATAGTGTTTGATAGTGTTTTATTGTGTTTATTCTCGGTATGAACACTATCTAATGTTCCCCGGAGATTGATAACCTCTGGTATCGCAGCCTGGGTTTATCAAAGGGCATCCGGGCTAGATACACGCCCCTCTGGCTGCCTTCTGAGTCTGGTCCCTCATTGATACAATTCGAATACTAATAAAAATGATAAGTAATCTGAGACTATTTATAAAACCTATTTATAGGTTTTTCAGAAAACCTATTTAAATAGGTCTAAAGACGAAAAAAATAAAATGTTTTTTGTAGATTCGTAATCAAAAATGTTTTTTTAATCGATTTCTTCTACATTTTATAGGTCAAGTTTTAATTTTCAGTTATATTTATTTTAGGTTTGGGGTTGATCCAATAATGACGATTTAAGTGGAGATTAATCTACCTTTTGACTTTGGTTGGTGGAATTGTTTTAAAAGTATGTTATACTCAAGTTTTACTAAAAAAAGTGAGTGAACGTAGCTTTTATTGGGGATACAAAAATAATTTACTACTGCTGTATTAGTTGCCTTTTTACAAATTCGAAGATTAAAAGTGTTTTCCGTAGCCCATCGAGCAAAATTGGACGCACTAAACTTATTGGGGAACGTTTTGTTTTCACTATGTATATAAAAATAAACATCCTTATACCATATGTTGACAGGCAACACGAAAGGCTGCAGCATCATTCTTGATGGGATTAGGAGTTATCGTGGAAATTTAAATAATTATCTTTACCTCTTTTCATCAAAATTCTGGCAAAAGTATTTTTTTTAAATTGTTTATTAGTACGTAAGAAAAAACAATTCTCAAAGCGGTTTTGTTTACTTATAAATTGATAACGTGAAGGCAAAAAATTGCGTCTAAGTGATCAAATTACTTTTTTTGTAACTACTAATTTGTAAAAAAAGTTCAAAAATCACTGATTTAAAACTATATAAAATACTATATAACCTTTTCAAATTTAGACTAATGCTCGTGGATATTAAGGAAAATATGAGTGAACCATGAGATAATAAGGTAACTAGTTTAACCTTGTCACCGACTTACGCTCGTGCTTTTTAAGGCAATTATCAGCGAACCGTGAGTTGATAACTAGTGTAACATTGTCACTTGATCAGAATTTTATTTTTAACTATTAATTAATTTAATTGCAACTTGTCAATGACAGTTACAAATATTTGGATAGAAGTTTGTCTGTGTATAGCCAAATACTGTACACTACTGTAAACACTGATATACTGTTTAGCCAAACCTTACCAGGAACGTATGCGATAACCGTAAATATGACACCCGTGAACCATATACTTGAAAGAAAGGTCTTTGAAGGGAAATTATTATTTGTACACCCCTTAATTAAGTGCTAAGTTAAATTTTTTTTGAATACTGGAATTTCGTTAGCTTTGTGATTTGTTTTTAATCAAAAAACTGAAATTGGGTGAATACACGATGCTATTGCCTAAAGGTAGTATACATATTTTTCTGCTTTTGGTATAATGTCAGATTGATCATTAAATTTATCTTTGAAAATCCTATACGACTGTCATAATTTCTTTTTACCCCTCAAAGTTGCAAAACTACTTTCAGACGAAATTGAATTAAACAACTTTTTTATTAGGAACTTTGGGGAAATTGAATTGCCCCATCAACGGAGCACTCGGCAGTTACAGTAAAAATGTTAATAAACCCGGACTAATTCTGTTATTCCTGTACTCGCTAGACCCATTTAGGCCCTCCAGCACGAAAGTAGAGTATAAAACAGCGCAACAACGTTACAGAGTCAGATGGAGCTCCACAATGACGCTAATTGAGACCTTCCTGCTCACTTCAGCATGCCAATTGGACCTTACGTTTTAGAATTTTATGTAATAAGCATAATTTTAGAATTTTACTAAACTATATTTCAAATTTGATAACTTTGTATCGCTCTTGAATGGCAGTCCAGATTTTTAGAATTGTATGTAACATTCATTTGGCGTTTTTGTAAAAATATGATAGGTTTGAGACGGATTCATTCTATGAATGTGCTTTAAAAGTACTACCTGTCCTATTGCAAAGCTTATTGCAACCATTCAGGGCTTGTTTTATTTGATACCTTAACGTACAGTAATCGCAATTAATTTATTTATTTTGTGTATTTTCAAATTATGATATAAAACTAAAATAATGTAATATCTCTTATAACCAGTAAACTTAAATACTTTTTAAAGTATGATTTTCATGTCTTTTACATTTAAAAATAAGTACGGTGGCTTGTTTCACAAAATTCGACTAAATTTTATTTTATCATCTGGTGCTCTTTACCTATTCAACGTATACTATTCAACGACACCTATTCAACGTCTTTGGTGAGTGATGTTGCTTGTTCATAGATCGAGGATTGAGATATACAAAAATGTGTAATTTTTATAGAAAATAGTCTACTATAGGATCGCTTTGGCTGTCTCAAATAATATAAAATATGACCATAATACTCGGAGTTATCATAAATTATAGGATTTTATAATGGTTTGAAATAATTTTGTATAGGTATACAACGATTTTGCAGACGATTTACTTCTTTGATATAAGTGAATTCTATAACGGAATTGTTATCTGATATCTGTTGATAGCCAAGTTCAGTGGGAATACGATAATTTTCGGAAATATATTTTTTAATCAATGCCGTAATATGATCTTTAAAGTATTAAAACCGCTTATATTGGTTTGCGTTAGACTATATTTATGCTCAATTACCATATGGAGTATTAACAAATTACATTTCTTGGTTTAAAAGTAAGCTTTGCCTGGATTGTGCATTTAATTTTATTATGTCCTAGGAATCCTTCTCAACTGAAGGCAGGATCTGAATATTTTAAAGATCATATTACGGCATTGATTAAAAAATATATTCCGAAACGTTGTGAACATTGTTTTTTTTTCATTTAGTGATAGCAAATTTCCGCAATAATTTCTTAAATAACATAAATTACATTTCAATAGCCTATAACAACATAACACACAAGCAGTGAAATTACGAAAATGCAACTCTGAAGGAAAAGATAAGTTGATTTAAGTTCAATTTTCTAAAGGATAATTCCTCTTGAGAAGTCAGAAGCAAAGTTTTATACGAGATTGCCAGCGGAGGTTGGTAGTCGTTGTTTCAATGAATCTTAATTGGCCTAATTCCGGCCATCTCGTCTCGGCACCTCGTCTGTATACCCCCCCTGCCATGCCCCCCGCCGTCTCCGGATACTTGAGAACAATTCGTTAGGATTGTTAAGCTTAATATGATCAACTGTATTTGATTTTTACTGAACTTTAATTAAATTGTTTGCTAATATATATATCATGTAGCATAATATACATTTTCTTTATTACAGAAATCATGTTAAAAATCATACCTTTCTCGATTGCTGTTAAGTGGAAAATCTGAATGTTTTTATAAGTAAACAAAGGTACGTCTAAGGTACGTATAAGGTTCACCTAAACAAAGGTACGTCTCCTGGACCCACGTACAGCGAATGAAATAGTATTTAACACTTATTTTTGTAACTTAAACGACTATTATTCTTCGACTGCCATTTATTATGTCTTGACTGTTGTGGCTAACGTTGTTTTTTAAAGCTAGTGAAATTCATCGATTTAGTTTATAAGAAGTCAAAGTAAGCAGTAAAGTAGAAACAATTTTTTCAATATAGCTTTGTAAAACATAAATATTAGCTCCATGTCCCTGAACCGACACTGTATTGAAAGATAATTAATCTAAGTAATAAATTATGTGAAAGTGGAACTTACCAACAGGCTTTGTGGAAATTGGTAGGGATCGATGTAAAAATACAAAGCACCAAAACATAAAATATATGAAATAAAATAAATAAAAATAATTCAAATGAGTAAGTAAATAAATAAAAAATAAAAATATATACAAAATAAATAAACAAAAGAAAATAAATAAATATTTAATACAATTTTGGGGAAACAATTGATTACAACAAATCAACTAAGTATTAATTAAAAAAAATAAATATATAAATGAATATCAATTTCGGGAGACCACTAGTTTGAATAAATCTACTGTACAAAGTCTTAAAAAGTCCTGAATAAAAGCAGTGAAACAAAACTAACGAACTGTTTCAGCTATTTAGTCACTAATGAAATAAACATGGCCGCAAACAAATAACTCTTAACAGAAACATCTCGGAGCGCGAAATGTAAATCCGGCAGAGCGATAAATAAAGGATGGCGAGGTACAGTACAAAGACGACACCGCTGCATTACCATATCGCGGGGGCTGGGACCGCGCCAACATTGGCTTCTGGTAGTGGCGTAGCAGCCAGTACATCGGCCGACGCCCGAGTATGTACCGGGGTGTTATTGGTGTGTAAGCTATGCTTACACACATGTTATTGGTGTAACGAGCTATGCGAATCGCTTGTTCAATTTAAAAACCGAATGTTTATTTATTTTAACTTGAAGTTTTTGCGGTTTAGCGTATTTCGCGGAGGTTTTTTATTATTTATAGAATTTAGATTATTAAAAGTTATGTTAATAATAAATATATATTTTGTAAAATATGTTTTTATAAGATGTCCCTAATACAAAATAAAAGGGGTGAAACCACTTGTTAACTAATTAGTGAAGGAAAATGTCAGCAATAATGCTTTAAATAACAAAGTACAAGTGGTTATTATAAAGCCGTATTACAATAGGATCTCACAAAATCGACATTCTCGGAACTTGACGTCAGTTTTAAGTACGTACTACTGTAGTATGTAATATGACTTTCATGTATGTAGTCCTTATTTTCAGCCCAAATAAGTCAAGTAAAATGATTAAGAAACAGAATCTTTTCTTGTTATACTGGATTACTGAAAGGTTCTCATTTTCCCTATTTAAACATATTTATTGAAATTTTACAAGTCACTTTAGGAGAGTCGCTGGCATACTGGTCAAGGCGACGGACTCCGAAACTATGGCAGCGGCTTTGAAGTGGGTTCGAATCTCAGTGCTGGCAAGTAAATGTTATCATAATTGTATAACACATAGTGATATGGCTCACCCGTAGCTTAGCTGAATACGTCTTACGCACATCTGTAGTAAATGTGGACGGGCAAAGTAAGGGAAATAGAGGCTGCTAACATCTTAAAAAAATAAAAAATACCCCCGTAGCAGCAAACCTGCTTACTCAGCGAATTTCCAATGCATTAATATGTTTCTCACTGCCACATAAAGCCACTCACAAAGTTTCATAAAAATACACGAATAAATAAGTGATATATAGCATTTTATTTACTCTCCACAAGAAGAAAATTGAAAGCTGAGTACGCAGGTTTGCTGCAACAAGGAATACAAAATATTTGTTTTTATGCAATTATCAATATAACTTAACCAGTCGATGCTGCATACCAAGTATTATTATTTTATGTTCATAATCAAGGGAGACATTACATTTTACTTATTCTCCATAAGAATAAAATGGGGGCTGAGTATGCAGGTTTTGGGGAAAATCGGCTGCTGAGGGGAAAATCGGCAAACAATTATTTTTTGTGTGCAAATATCAATATACCAGTACTACGTAAAGCCACATGCCAAGTTTCATCAACATTCATTCATAAATAATCGATATATAACATTTTAATGATTCTCCGTAAGGATAACATTGGACAACGTACTGTGTTTAGCACTTTGAATATATCTGCAACGGTTGGGCGTAGAATCACAATTTAAACACCAAAATTATTGTTTTGTGGAGCTGAACTGATTGGTAAAAGAGAGTGTGAGGTTTACATTCAAATAAACTGAGGAAAAGCTAAAAACCTTTTTCCTATAAGATTAACATGGGGGATTTTATGAACACGTTATTTGGATTTTCTCCGCAACCACTTAACCTAGGTTAATGATTCAAATACCATATTATTTGTTTTTTAAGCTCTATAAAATGGTCAAAACCAAAATTGAGTGTATTACAAATTTTAGGGTGAAAAATGCAAAAAATTCTTTGAAAAATTGTAAACCCCCATAAAACCCCCTTTCCATGGTCTGATTTTTCTGGTTTTCGAACTTAAAGTCATGAATGTCATTTTACACATTTGAGCCAAATTTCATCGAAATCGGACGTTTTTACTCAAGTTGTCGTGTTAACGGACACACACACACACACACACACACACACACACACACACACACACACACACACACATATATAAATGTGAACGAAGAGTAGTGTATAGTGTTTTTGGCATCTGGAGACCTCAAAACAAAAATTTGTCATGGTCTCGGGCTTAACTCTTACCATGCCACCTACGGTAATAGCTTCTTCCATATAGGGAAAATTCGCTAAAAACATACAATATTTTACTTTATAAAAATAGGTTTTTGGGAAACTCGACAATGTGAGATTTTAATGAATTCGTAATCTACTCATTTACTTATGAGAGCAACGTGTTGGATATATTTTCCTATAACAAAAAACTCAAATAAATCAAAATATACTGTGAATTTATGATTACAAAATTATAAACTTTATTTTTCTCTATATAAGGCTCTCTAAACTGTTAAATACTAGGGTAAAGTGATTTAAAAATTAAATAAATTTGTAAGGACAAAATAATATGTGTTATTTACAGTTATTTGTAGGATTTATAATTAAAGAATATATTTTTTAAATTTAAAAATTCAAAAAAATTTATTTTTAAACATTTACAGTTGTTAAACATGTATTGTGTAATGCTTTTAAGATAATATATGTCAAGCGCTAATGTACATTTATATCTTGGTTAAGCAGACAATATTTTAACAAATTGCCTGATAATGTTTTCTATAACAAATAATTTTTACCACAAATTAAAATTAATACGAACGGTACTACATACTTCATATATATTTGGCCTATATTCAAAATTAAATTGATTATTTTAACTCTGGAGAACATTAATAAAACCTTTTCTATTACTCTTAAAATACATCAGATACATTTTTTCTTAGTGTTAAAATGTGCAACCCCAGTTAAATTATTAACCTAAGCGTGTAACCTTTTTCATAATCAGTAAAAAGATTAACTATTTACAGTCCGGTTTAAAATTGAGTAATTTGATGCAAGTACAGATAAAAAACCTTTCCATAACATTACATTTCGAGATTTATTTTCAGTACAAAGTGAAAAGTAACCTAAATAACGGATCTGGATTCTTTTCAGTTTACATGAAACATTCAGCACGTTCCAGAGGGAATTTACACATAAGAAACTTTTGGTTTGTTTCCAACCCTAACGAGGATCAAACGAAGATACGGGCTGGAACTTTCTGGATTCTGTATACTTTGTGTTGGTCACTCGGATTCGAAACATATTCTATCAACAAAGACGAAACTCTCTCTGAAAATACAGCCTGCACAGTTAGTTGTTTTATTCATGGTTCATGACTTAAGTTCAAATTGCACAGTAATGCAAAAAAGTTTGTTTAACATCAGAAGAATAAAAGGACTCTGAAGGCTTGACAAGTTAAAAGTAATTTTATTTTGTATTTCTGTGCTATAATAAAAGGTAAGGTGCTATAAGGTAAAAGTTTGAATGTACAGTTTAAAATAATCTGTCTACAAGTTTAACCAGTATAAATCATGAATCAAGAATTAAGATTACTTTGTTGCCATGTATTGTATACGTGCAGCATTGACAATTATTACAAACAAATCAAACAATTACAAATGCAACCGGTAGTAGCAGGGCAGTTCTACTAAAACAATAAAGTGATAAATCGTTCCAACTAAACATTCTTTCTATCAGTAATGTAACCCTTACTGCTATAGAACTACTTATTAATTAAGTGGTCTACTTTTAAATACATTTTTAAATTTGCCACAATTCACCCTAACTTATAGGTTTTGAAGGATACGTAGAAAGATCAATTACCAAAGATGATCTTTGTTTAGGAAGGAGGTTTTATTATGCCGGAGAATATGGATTGGGTTAATGTTACGGGAAATAGTATATGTTTGTAATGAGTTTAGGAAAAAATGTTTTAAAAATAAATTAAATACTTTCTACCTTGTAAATACATAGAAGTTTCAACAGGTTGTCAGCCACAAATAGCCCTCTGTATGAAGCATGTTGGCCCATAGCGTGAATCGGCCTAGCCACTTGTTCTGCAGTTAAACTATTTAATCAGTTTTAGAAGACTCAATTTTCCATTTGTGACTCCATAACCCTAAGTTTTACACCAATCGATTAACAATCCGCTATTCTTTTAACATCCAGACCTGTAACGATAACTCTTGAGAAGGATAAACAAGGACAAATATTAATATTCAAATAGCACTCGTTATTCACCGAGTTATCTTTTGACAGCTTAAAACCATATTAAATGATGAAATAAACTTCCACTGTTACGTTATTTAATGTTTGTTTTACTATCAAGGGAGGATTAATGAACCAACTAATTAAATGTTGAATTATTAATTAAACAGATATTTCAAACTTTTATCACTAACTAATCAATTGGACAGATTCCAATTCTGTAATAAACAGCATAGTTCTCACTGAACTATCGTTTGTAAATCTGTCGGATATATATATATATATATATTTATAATTATGCTAGAGATATTTTGAAAGAGAAACAGTGGGCGTTTGGTAAATCTCTGGATGATGGAAGGGTGGCTTAAATTAATGATATTGAGCTGAGACACCCGGGGAAAACATTTTTTAAATGTATATTATCTAGAAATGAGGATTAACGGTCTCAAAATAAAAATCATAGGGATTTTAAATCGTGTACCTTACACAAATTTCCGCATGTCATGTTGATGGATCAAATTAAAGCTATTGGCTCAAGGGCCTGGTTAAAAGTTGTTAACAAAGAATTCATATAGGAACAAATACATGGAGACTGTAAAACGTCAACTTCGATGCTATTCCACATATATTTAATCGTCAGCTTTGTTTACGTATTAAATCATACTAAAAAAAGTTTAGAGGAGATATAGCCTCTAGTTAACAATACGCTTATTCAAAGTAAATTAGCCGGTGTTGTTCTCCAGACGGGAATCTCGCAGGCATATTCAGATATTTTGAACCAGCTGTTTGAGTAGGCCTAATTCAAATATTAGTAAGTTTATCATTGGAACTTTTAAAAGCCCATGGGGCAGAGCCCTGAGTGTGGATGTTTTTCAAAACCTCAAAATGCACATATTGAAGGGAAGAGCTTTTGGTTGAAACCAAAAATGTAAGAAAATAATGGTTTTAGAGGCCTACAATCGCCGAAAAAATTATTGTAATAATCTGGACAAGCGAATCAAGTTGCTCGATTGAGCAAATACTTTATTTCCCTTTTCTTACCATCCAGTTTATATACGAATCTATTAGTTTACATTGTGGTGCTATTCCAGAAGTTAACAGCTGATCTTGCACCGTACTTAGTATCAATAGCCACTGTTAAGTGATCAGTTAAATTGATTTCTATTCTTTCTTGAGATTAAAATTGGAACTTTGAAAGGCCAGGGGGCGAATTCCTAATGGTGGATATTTTCCAAAAGGCACATCTAGACTTTAATGGCTTTCAAGTAACACATAAACAACTATTAAAGACATAGTAGTTTCACCGGTAGCCTGCTCACAAACATCGATTTATTCTTTTAATAGATAGATTTAACTCTAGCTAAAAAAGATATTACTGAGTTAACAAAGGCCTAAGTTAACATATAATGAAGCTGCTCGCCAGTTTCGTATCCGTTGCGGGACTAGTCTGGGGTTCCACAGGGCTCTGCGCTAGGCTCGTGTTTGTTTAGGCATTCCCGGCCGAGTCGTTCCAATTACCCGCCCAGTGGGGAGTGCCGCCCGCCCGCGGATCATATGTTATGGCCCATTCACTACTTTCCCGCCATTTTTATTGCCGGCCTGTTTGGTTATGCATATTGAATCATACCGGATGCCTACCGTTCCTGTGATATATTCCTGAATAAATCCCTCCCGCGGAGAACCGTCGGTTATAAACGACCGGTCGGAGATATTACCATCGTGATTTGTCCGCGTTATGGGGTACACGTGTAAACGGTACGGACGGTCCTCAGCCACAGCGATGTAATCGGGAAATTAATCGCTGGTGATATCACCCGGGAAACCGGTTTCGCTGGATAGCAAATCATTCGTTTTAAATAATTTGTTCACAAAAAAATTAATTAATTGCGAGTTTGTTTGAAATTAATTACTCATGATTAAAGGGTACAGTGGTTAGAACGGAGGTAAAGTAATTATTGTAAGTAAATACTTTGATCTAGTGAAGGCTTTGATTTGTTTGCTCTTAAGTGAGTGGGTTTATATTAGACGTTAGATTTATGGATTAAGAAACTTTGATAGAGGCGATAGGAACATCTTCCACAAGGGAATATTGCGCAGAAGGAGAATATTCCAGAAGGAGAGGTAGTAGCAGGGATGGTAAAGGTGGGACGGGACGGAGTGCCCATCAACCCCCGTGACTCCCGTCAAAGCTGCCTGTTTCAGCTCTCAAACAAGTGGTCAGCTCCGCCCTCCTCCCCAAGCCGACTGACAAGATATCAATGTCATCCGCAAGGTGTTATCAGCTAGGGACTACAATCTTAGGGAAGATGTTCCGTCCCGTGCTGTCTACGAACATGGAAGGACCAATGTGAAAGGGAAGCGTGTCATAATGTACCCAAAGGACTAACCATATGTTATGACCTCTTCGTTTGCTGTACCAAAGTCAACCTCACAGCTGGTATAAACCAGTCTGAATGTCATCCTAGGGCGCTTCCTCTTTATATTGTTGATGGACCAAATTATATATTAGTAATGAAGCAAATTGATAATTCGTTTTAGTGATTGGTCGACCAACAAGAATGTAATTAAGTGAATACAAATATATTGCACTTTCATTTAAATAATATAGAGTAAGATAACAAATATTGCTTTTTGCATCAACTTTAAAATGGACACTCCAACAATGAAATAAATGTCTCGATAAAGAACATTGCATTTTCCGATGTAAACTATTCCTCCAAAACACATTATGCCTAGCAAAAATCATTAAATTTAATACATTTAAATACATTTTACTTTAGCTTTCAAACACCACATATTGTAGTTCAAAGATAAATTTAAGGACTTCCCTTGATGATATTAATAAATTAATTTGATTTTAAATATTTCAGATACTAAATGGTTGATGATGCATGACAAGTTATGTAACGAGTAGTTTGGATACAACTTTATTTGAAGTATGAAGAGAACAAATGTTGTGTATTCAATTTCCTTGTTTGACTTTTAAACTTAAAATGACCTCCGCAAATTTGTTGTATACATATTTACACGTGACAAAAGTGTATACAGTGCGATAGTGTAATAGATATAAAATACAATGTCATCTCTATAACTAATTAGAAAAGTACTAGTTGAAAGTGTAGTTTTTGACGTCCTGTTCAAGTCAAAGTGCAATTACATTTAAATCCGATCAACTGATAATCCGTTATTATTTTCTCTTAAAGCTTCTGTAAAAGGAAAACAGAACTGAAGAAATCCATCAAAGAGTTAACACTTCGCTGGGCAAGAAAAACGTTTTCTTACAAACTCAACTCTGATTCTCTGTTTGTTTGTTTTAAATAATTCTTTCATAAAAGGGATGCAATTTCAGTTTCAAAGAGCGTAAGAAACATGATTTATCAAGTTATATATTTTTGTATACGCTTTAACCGGTTTTATATTTCACAAAAAGATATATAGGCCTAGCGTGTAAACTGACTGATTTTAAAACTATGACATAACGAAGTATAATCGTATTTATTTTGTATTTGTGTGTTAACTTACTATGCAACTTACTATCATTCTTTTTTAAGATAAACATATAAAAATCTTGTTTACACTAATCGAAACTTCATTAAACCTTCTTGAGTACAAGAAAATGTCTATATACATGTAATAAATTCATATATACATATGGAATATCTTCTAGGTTATTGGAAGATTGTATTGATCTACTTGCTCTTCCTTTGGTTCACTTAATTAATTGTTCTTTTTCTTCCGGTAAATTCTCTTCCCTCCTTATAATGGCAATTGTTAAACCGTTGCATAAAAAGGCAAACCCCCAAACGTGCAATAACTGCAGGAAAATTTATTTACTTTCAACCTTTTCAAAAGTATTTGAAAAGGTTGTAGCTGACAGACTGTTTACATTTTTCAGTAAAAACAACTGTATTGTTGAAAACCAGTTAGAATGGGTGTTAGAGGACGTGCACACGATTGGTTTTCATTGTACCTCTCATGTCACAAACAAAAATTGAAATGAACTATATTGACAAAATGAATCGCATCCGTAAAATGACTTCTAATGAGATGTGTGTCAAAATGGCTTTCCCACAAGGGTCTGTTTTCGGTCCAATTTTGTTCCTGGTTTTCATTAATAACATTCAAGTTGTATAAGTAAGGCTGATATCTGCCTATTTGCAGATGATACATCACTTCTTTTTCGAGAACCAAATGCAGTTGAAATGGAGATAAATAGTTTTATTGAATCAAATTATCTTTTTCAATGGTTCAAAGCAAATGGTCTTGTCGTGAACACGGAGAAAACTCATCTTCTTAAATTTTCTATCAGAAATGACAATACTGATGTTATTCAGATTCTTGTGGATGAATCATAAGTAATTCCCGCAGATTCTGTAAACTTTCTTGGACTCAAGCTTGATGCTCACTTAAAATTTGATGATTATATTAATAAGGTAACTGGAAAACTTAGTTCGTGTCTGTTTGCTCTCCGAAAGCTTGCTCAATTTGCCAACACTGATGTTTTGCTTACGCTTTATTATGGCTGTTTTTACCCACATCTTAGATATATTGTTCTTATTTGGGGTTTTGAGAATTCAAGGACAAAATAGATTTTTCGTCTACAGAAAAAAAGCCCTTCTGACAATTTTCGGACTCAAAAGAAATGAACCCTGCAAGAAATGAAAACTATTTTTCGGCAGAGTAAGATTCTTACTTTCCCTTGTTTGTATATATTGTATTATATGTATTATTGTTTGTATTATATGTTTTACAAAAAACATTCTTCTAAAATTTTCTTCAATAGTTTTTCTTCCGAATATGTACTCCGCCCACGGTTAAACATTCCAAGTCCAAAGCACAGGACAACCTTTTTTTTCAACGTAACATCTCTTTTAACTGTATTAAGCTTTTTAATTCTTTGCCTGCAGGCCTTAAAGTTGACCTCCCCCTGAAACAATTTGGAAAACGTCTAAAGGAGTTTCTTACTGATAAAACATATTATAGTATCTATAATTTCCTTAATCAGTAAAATATGTTTTGTGTTATTTGTACTATGTACTCATTTTGTAAGGATATTGCATTTTTAATTGTAGTACATGTTTGTAACACTGACTCATGCCAATGCTGTTTACACTGTTTGATGGCAATAAAGACAATTTGATTTTATTATATTTGTAATGTGTTTTACGGGTTAGACAATTATTTAAAATAAATAAAATAGTGTATAAATATATTACCGAACGAATTATTTGCATCTATATGAAATATATATTTAACTTAATACGTTTTATGCTTTGCCAATATATTTTTGTATTTTAAGTAACAATAAATTGTTTGAATTGAACATAAACTGTGCTTAAAGGGTTACTCTTTACCTCTTGTACGTTCCTTAGTATAATATATTAGTATAAGTATAGTATATTTTTATTACCCTGATTTCCATCACTTTTGGTCATCAATTCAAATCTGGAACTGTTGGATCGGGATTTTAAGTAATCTACCAGTAAGTTTCTGGTTCATAAAATGCAATATTTATATAATGCTCAAAAAGAGAAACCACTGGTACTCATTAGTTATCTGTCAACATTTATTTAAAACACTTAATGTTGCAACAAAGTAAGAAAACCAACTTTTTAAACATCTAAACTAAGCTCACTAGACATTCGGTATCACTGTTTTTACGTCATAAAGGTCAGTTATCTTTTCACAGAATTGAAGAGTTAATGTTATTACTAAATTGGTTATTGGTTACCGATGGCAGCGTGCGGGTTAGGTTAGGTTATTTACTTGTGTTTTTTGCCTCCTGTATTGATAAAGACATCGGAAATAAGGTACGTAACCTTATTTTCTAAGTAGACTATGATATATTTTATCGTTAAAAAAGTAACTTAACCGCTGTAGCGTGATGTACAATTATAGCTCTACATCAAAAACATTGTCCCTGACAAATGATAACAATAATTGGAGGTAACTACAGTACCCGACAGTACTTTGCTCGGGTGTTAAACGGCACAATAGTCTTAAGTCAAAATAATTCTTTATTCGTGAAATAAATATAAAGGATGTACAAGAATAGCGTCAGTATAAAAAATCAAATATAAACTAAAAATTTTTTTAAAAATCTTTGAGGTTCTGCATTAAAGAAACTACAATAAATGCAAGTCAAAACAAAAATACAAAGTAATATAAGATACATATCAAATAATATAAAATGTAATATAAGATTTAATCAAATCGTCTTGGAATGAGAAGATTGGCATCTAGGGTAAATAAAGTTTTGATTCCTTTAAGAATTTAAGAGGTCTTGTATTTGAGAAATTGATAATTGTTTTTGAAATTGTTTGAGAAGTTATGTTTGAGAGAAATGGTAAATGGCAAGTTATCATAACTCTAGTGCATGCCGATTTGTTCAGGGAATTTAAGGTTATGTGCTGGATAGGCTGTTTTGTTTCTATTCTCGGTTAATCAATTGTGTGTGGAACCCGAACTTGGTAGACTTAATAAAAATTTTACATGAAAACCTACTTGGAATGTGGGTATGAAATTGTTCAACGAAAGTTGCAGGATTGTCACATGTTGACCTCCTGAATAAACGACGTACTTTTACTGCGTTTCTCTCTTGCATGTCACGATAACAAATTTAGCAGGTAAACGAAAAGTATAAAATCGATAAATAGCTTATTGGAAAACAATAATCTAAGTTGTGTAACCGACTCGTGGAGCGGCACAGGTAGCAGGTAAATGTAGCAGAACACGGAGGTAACGACTCTACACATCTCATCCTCACAGCCGATTGGTTCGCCACACTAGCCTCGTCTGGGCCAATTTCCGATTCAAGTAAATGTCTTGTGAAAGGACTACTTTAGTAATCTTCGCCTAACGTGCCAACAAATTTGCGCCCCACTATTTCCTCCACCACGATTTATTTCCTCAAGTTTTCTTTTAACTTTAACCCTTTGAATAGGTTTTGATGCCAGTGAATAATTTTAGATTAGATTAAGAAAATTGTATTCCTTGTTGAATACCCTCAGACCTGTTATTTGACAATTTGATTATAGGTTTGCATACTATCAGTCAATCTACTGGAATTTAACTGTTGACTGAAGCGACGTAATAGCACATTGTTTATGTTTCGGGGTGTATTAAAAAATGTCTTAAACACTTCACAATATATTTACACTTGTACTTTGCTGTATCTTTGATTAAATGAATCTTAATTCAGACTAGTTAAGATATTTTATTTACTACTCTAATGTATGAAAATCGTTGACATATTTTAAATAACTTGAACATTATATACCAAATTGTTTAGCCAGGTTGAATTAAAGCTCGACATTACTTTGAGTATTGTGGTGACTTCTAGATTTATTGCTTTTAATTAATTGTATTTAGTTCATGAACGAGTTTATGCACCATTATTTGATATCTTATAGAAAAAGGGTAAAATAATTCGGTTGAATAGACTCAGTATCTCAGAAGCCTCACAAGAAAGACGTCGGCGGGTGCTGGTTCGATCCCGGCCGACAGCTAAGATTCACGAGCGGTCACCACTGCCTTGCCAATGCCGTTATGGCACCTCAACTGTCTTTAGTACGCAACACCCTCCTTTACAGGTGGGCAGTATTTTTGAAAAAAAAAAGTGTTATATTAATTTTTTTATTCATTTTACAAAAATATGTTGTTGTAAAAAATCAGCGAGCATTTACTGTGCACATTAAAAACACCTTAAGCGATCTTTATTTGGGGCTTGATTAGATAGATATTATACTTCATCATCATCATAATCATCATTGTTGCTGATTAGGAAACCTCAGCATAGCTGCTAGTCACATCTTCCACGAAGTGGGAATATTGAGCAGGTTACCGGAAAGATAGGATATAACAGGAAAGGAAAGGGTGGGGTGGGACGGCAGCCAAATCGACCCTTCAGAGGGCCAACTCCCGTGCCCCTGTGACAACTGGGGCGAGGCTCTCAAACAGGGGTCCCGCATTCTGCCCACCAACTGGTCAACTCAACGGACAGGGTATCCATGACAACAGCCAGGGCCCATCCATTCTCAGGTTGGCAGGTCGGGGACCAAACCCGGAGATTCTGTCCCTAGCCGCTGCAAATGGAGGCCAAAGGCGAAAGGGAAGTTTGTCATAATGCACAGGCAAAAGACTTATCATATGTAATGACAACTTCATTTGCTGTACCCAATGGCATCCTCAAAACAAGTATAGACCAGTTTTAAGGTAGTCCTGGGACGATATTATACTTTAGGTTTAACATTGTTCTTATGAAATAATAATACCTACATGACCACTCTCCACCTTTCTCTTAAATGAACAAAAGCAATGTGATAAGAATGTTATAAAAACTAAATCAGTCGTTTTAACCTCGCCAATTTATTTTTTACTGTATTTGTAGAACATATAATTTGCTAAATTTTTATATTTAATCTTTTTCATTTGCCCTTAGCACATGTCAATGATGACTTCCTATTATTGAAGAGTTCTGAGAAATCAATTAATAATTTAATTTTAAATTAATTAATAACAAAATTGATTTCAGAAGATCCAGGCATTATTTCTATTTATGTTGTATGCTTTTACATATTTTGTTTAATATTGTAAATATTAAACATCGATAATGGTAAAATAAGTTAAACAAATCTTGTTTTTTCGACATGTATTCCTGATCAAGGAGCTGAAAATTTCAATCCGTAACATTGAGGGATTACATTTAATAAGAAACACTCCAGGAGTTCTATTTCTTCTGATTCTAATTAGCCTTCATAACATTATCTTGTTACGTAATGCCCTATTTTCTGTGTGGAACATTTCTTTGAACTCTTCCATTACAAAGACTTGATTAAGAGATGAAAATGAATTTTCTACAGAATTTCGTACAAACCAAATCATAAGTTGATGCATTAAATATTATATATGTTGCTTGTCTGCCAATTGAAAATTAATTTATAATATTTTTCGTCCAACTGAACATTTACTATATCTCCTTGTAGAAAGTATAGAGAGTATTTGTTCCATCACAATTTTCGAATGTTCTTAGAGGACATTTATTTTTTATAGTTTATTGAGTAGCATAATACTTGTTGTTACAATTAACAGGATAAAATAAAACTACGCCTCACAACACTACACAATACATTTACACTTATACTGTACTTATAAACAAGACGGTAAATATACAAAAAGATCGTACAAGGCATTGATTTCAACCAGTCACTCCGGTCATCATCAGGCCCAATCAGCGAATGACAGAAACAAGATGGCGCACTGCTTATATACTATTGGCTACCGGATGTTCCGGAAACAAGTTGCGAAAAGTACCACCAGAGGCAAAGTTTACAAGTTCATTAATCAATTTATTCATATTCTTAAATTTTTCCTTAAAAATAAACAATTCCTCCCATGCATTCATTACATTTTCTTTTTTACAAATCTGGAGAATACTTAAGTTGTATTCTATTGTTCCCAATGTGTGGCCGCTTTCCAGGAGAAATTTGATCTTTCCGATTTCCTGTTCTTCCAACCTGAAATATGATTCTTATATCGTTTTACAAAATTAAAAGTTTGCCCAACATAACAATTATCGCAATCATTGCAACTTATTTTATACACACCGTGCTTTTCAAACTTATCACGATCTTCAATTTTGGGATGCAGTATTTTACTCATGGTGTTTTGCTTCTTGAAGGCTACGGATACTCCATACTTCTTAAATCGATTTGCATTTTCCTGTGATCTGTCTCCAGTAAAGTTGAATGCTGCATATCTCGAACTCTCCTTCTCTTGTTCGTTGTCCAGGGTTGTCATGCTTCGGAGCCGTTCTTGGTTCTTCATCTTCTTCAATATTTTCGTTCCCATTTCATTAATCAGTGTAGAACTGTATCCGTTGGCATGCGCTATGTATTCGATTGTATCTATTTCCTTCCTTCTGTTCTTTTCACTTAATGGGATCTTTTCACTTGATGGCCTTGTAACATATTTTTCTATATTTACCGTCTTGTATGTAAGTACAGTATAAGTTTAAATATATTGTGTAGTGTTGAGACGTAGTTTTATTTTATCCTGTTAATATTTATTTTGTTGCTTCCAATAAAAAAAAGAAATTTTACGGTGGTACCTGACTGTCGATCTGTGATTCTAGATCGAATGTTGGAAATGGCAGAGCCTCAAATTTAGAAGATATTTCCTAATTTTGTGCCTAGCTCACTAGTTGTGTAGAGGCCCCTTTCACACGACGCGGTTTCTGCCGCGCGGCTCGGAACCGTGTAGCTGCTGCCGCATTGGGCTAGGCTCTTCACACGACGCGGTTTCTGCCGCGCGGCTCGGAACCGCATAGCTGCTGCCGCATTGGGCTAGGCTCTTCACACGACGCGGTTTCTGCCGCGCGGCTCGGAATCGCGTAGCTGCTGCCGCATTGGGCTAGGCTCTTCACACGACGCGGTTTCTGCCGCGCGGCTCGGAACCGCGTAGCTTGCTGCCGCATTGGGCAAGGCTCTTCACACGACGTGGTTGCTGCTGCATGCGGCTCGTCGCCGCGCTGCCAGTGTAGTAGCAATCCCATTGTTATATACTTTGGAGAGTGGATAAAATGTTATATGTCACTTGTTAATTAAATTATAATCAATTAAAGCTGCTGTTAACTCCATTGGGTTTGACAAGTCTAAATGTTTTTTGACAGGTTTTGTCATGCCATTTATTAATATTATTTTTTGGATTAAAAATTATAGATAATTGATATATATAAATAAAAATCCCTATCTATATAAGAAATAAACATTTCTTTGTTTATCTATTTTATTTGATTTCTGAATTGTTACTTTCTCCTTTACTTAACCATGGACTTATGTTTGGAGGGTAACTAACACATTATTTGGGATTAAATCGAATAAAATATAAATTAATTTTATATACTTTAAATCTTAAAAGGTTATTCTGAATGGTTTAACATTTTTTCTGGAAGTATTTTTGAAAGTTTTGTTTTAGAACAGCTCAAACTCGAGTAGCTTAGATTACATTATTTATGTTAAATAAAAGGTCATATTTCAGAGCCAATTAGCGCGATCTAACGGGTTTTGAAAGTGGTTTAGCGGAATAAAACTTCTTTTACTGAAAATGGGATTTTTATTTTTGTCGTTTGAAAACACTGTGCACTGTCCATCGCAGTCTGCATCAATTAGTCGTGATGCTCACTTCAAAACAGAAAAAAGGTATTAACAATGAATTTAGTAATAAGACTGAGGAAAAAGATAAACAGTAGCACATTTTTGGTTCACCCTCTGTTACATAACAGAGGCGAATTTGGTGTTTTATAGATTTTTTTTAAGACTTAATGTGCTAAGTTGTTCCACATCCACTTCACTGTCAACCATAATGTAACCAACTACCTGTGTCTCACTCATTGTTACTTTAAACAACTCCACAAAACGACAAAATACGTCTACCACTGGCAAAGGTTGTCTCCCAACTGGCATGCGGCTCGAAACCGCGTGGTGTGAAAGCACCAATATGCCATCAATATGGTCGATGCCACAATATGCCATCGCGCGGCTGCGTTCCCGCACGGCGGCGCCGCGGCGCGACCGCTAGTTCCTCAAGATGGCGCGGTGGGTCACGAAGTCGCCGCGCGGCCAAAATACCGCGCGGCACGACTCTAAGGAGCCTAAAGTACGAGGCACATTTAATTTGTCAACAGCAGCCAACCAAAGACAATATACATCCTAATTTATAATTTCCAAAACACGATGTGTTTTTAACTAGAGACGCCCTTTTATCGCGTATCGGGATGAGCTTATAATACGTAATTCCCTCAAACCAATTAGATTAAACGGCCATCATAGAATATAATTACATTATGATTCTATAAAGTTGTATCACATAGTCAGTGGTTATATCCCAAGAACATAAAGTGACAATTACTGCTGGTAAAAGTAAATACAAAACGATTTTACGGTCCACTCTAGTGAGAACAATATTAATTTTGTTGGATAAAAATAACGTTGTCTTTATGTAAAAAAGCGGTATTCTGTTCTTTTATAAAATATATACAAAAACAGCTATCATGTAACTGAACGATTGTTGTTAATAAATTAGTACCTTAATTAATTTACAATAAAATATATACTGTACATGATATTATTTTATAGTGGTTCCTTTTTTATTCATAACATATTTTATTCGCACCTTGTAATTTACTAACAGGAACATTGTTTACAATAACACCTGTTGGAAGCTTTACAGATTTTAAAAATTAATAAATAAATGGTTTAACGAATGGGTTTTATTTTAGAACTAGTTTCGTAAAATAGGCTGGAAAATATTTATTGTGCAACACTTTGATACGATTCACACAGCCGTTTTCATGTAATTGCTTCCCGAACACACCAATACACCGACGCAGAACTAATAATTTCCTCTGATAACCCATCGATTCTCTCATTCCGTTTTCTCATAAATTCCATTTTTATCTAATATTTTAAATAGAACGTGACTAATATAAGAATTAGTCACGTTCTAAAGTAAGGAAATTGAAACCATATAAGTAGTGATTCAATTCCCTTACATGTTAAAAAAAACAAGCATATTAAATAATATAATTTGTACCAGGCTTATCAAGCATACATGTTGAAGTTGTTTACATTGATTGCAGTAAAGTGGTACTCAAAATCTAAGGGCATTCAATGCAGATAATGTTTTTGCGATATACAAATAGCGAACGAAGACGTCTAGGTTGTGTTTTAAAAATCAATGGTTATTATTACGCCAACATCATTATTCTAACATTATGGTTATGGGATGTTATTTCCAGGGATATTTTAATTCCGTATCTGCTACCGTATGCAATACAATATGTAAATCGTATCCAGTAATGAGCATGTGAGCATGTTATAACAAATATATAACAATTTAAGTATGAGTAAAATCCAGTACTATTCATATTACAATAACTTCAGGAATCAATAAAACTATATTTTGTCACTGATTGAATTACCGGTCTATCTAAATTTACTAAAGGAATTTCCAGAAACCAATTTGTCTAGGAATATTTACCTCTAGCTTGAACAAGTAAGTGTTTCAATTTGAACAAGTAATTAATTTTGAAGACACTCAAGTAAAATCTTTGTTCTCTCCCCCTTTGTCACTGTTTTATAATTGTGTTGCCCATAGACAACTCAACTCAATTAAATCTGTATAAATGCCCATCTGAATTTTCATTAAAACTAATATTGCTACAGAGTATATTTCAGTTAATATATTTTTACGATCTTTTAGAATGTAATATAATTTACTTCACAATTTCATATTTAGTGGGAACGTAAAATCTACTAGTATTGTTAATTCACTTCATAATCCACATGCGCCAAACAAACCTAAAAATAAAATGTTAAATTATACAGCCAAGATCATGCTCCAACATGTAAAACAATATACAAGCATAATTCAATACAATCCACGACAAAACTAAAGGTTAAAAATACTTCAAAATATAACATGCATGAATACTTTCTGATTAACAAACAGAACTAACAGAAAGCCTTATAGTATTAATTACAATTTGAATTTTGATTGGATCAATAATTGCATTAATTAAAAAATAAATAAATGTATACATATTTATAAATTTGAACGAATAGTGTTTTTCGCACCTGGGGACGTCAAAACAAAAATTTATCATGGTCTCGGGCTTAAGTCTTACCATGAGTCCTACGGTAATAGCTTCTTCCCTGCAGGGGAAATTCGCTAAAAATATTATTTTAGCTTATGAGTGAGGAATTATATCTAAATATGTTAAATTTTTTAATATTGTTTCCTAGATTAAACTAGGCTTCGTAAAAATCGTATTGCAAGTCAATTTTATTTTTCAGTTTTTTTTTTCAGAAACTTTACTTGTCCTTGTCATTTCATTACTTGTTACTTGTCCGTTAGGAGACAAAAAGGATAAAATCTCCTGATAGTACATCTGTATTTCAGATCCGGCTACTTGCATAGTAGTGGAATAAATAGTCAAACACCTCATCTGTTAGGGCTATGAACTAAACACCGTAAAATTGGTTTGTTAGGAGGGAAAGGAAAATAACGAATATATCTCCCATCACAAAAAAAAACATTTAGTTTGAGTTTATTCGTCAATATTTTCATGTAAAACATAGTTTTGTTTTTGAGTTTTAAGAGTTGAAAGAAGCGTAAACTGATATAGTACGATGATTTGGAAGTAAATAACACTGTACATGAATAAATGATTACTACAATGTATCTGAATACATGAGTACATGAATACTTCACTGCAATTGAATACATACTACTCTGTAAATGAACATTCCTCGGAGATATAAGTGTAATTAAAACTCAGATTTAGATCAATACTCACTGAAATTATTGCAGCACAAACATATCAGCAGCAGGATCGGAATGATAGGCGTCTTGTTTGACGGTGATGTCTACCTCAGCTGCTTTTGTATTCTCTAGACTCCATTTGATGAACAGTTCACAAGAGTACCTTGATTCAGGCTATTGTCAGAGCCTTTGAAACTGATTGTCGTTTCCTCTTTGCTTCGCTTCAGATTGTTGTTCATTACCCAGCACGAATGCAACTGTTCTTCCCATAAATGCTGAAGTATCAGGTTCGAAAAGTGATAAATTCAGTTTGCCGACGTTATAGTTGTTGTCTTATTAAATTAACTAGTTTGTATAAAATAGTTAGTATTGTTAAGTTCAAGATAGGAATACTAGTTTTTCCTTAAAAGCAAGTTAAAATTGTAATAGTACTTTATTTATCAATTTATAAGTAATAAATAGAACCTATGCATGATGTAAAACGAAAAGGCAAACCTTTTAAACTAGTTTTTTTGAGAGTTCTTACTAATTTTTTAAATTACGTAATAAATCTGAAAAAAATTAATCAACCGCCTAAAAACATTTTAATCAACTCCTCAAAGCCCTGGGATTTGAAACCGTGACCCACGTGTAAAATCTGTAAGCTATTATCGATTTATTCTACACTAGCCAGAATATAGATTTATTCGATATTGTCCAGTACCTTGAATGAACATTTTACCGTTAATTTTACCGCTTCAAATATAAGTTTCTGTATCCCAGATATTTGATAAAACAGATTTTGTTGTTGCATTGATAACAACTAAACATATCCCAATCTGAATAAATTTATCAAAATAGTTATACTGATAATTATTTACCGATTATCAGGTTACATTTTATTACGAGTTTACATAGTTTCATATATTTTGACTTTAAATTAGATAAAATATCTATACATATTGTTCTGATTACGATAAAAATTGCTAAATTGTATATATTGTTTAATGTATATGCACTTTTTGCTTGGAAACTAAAAGAAAACTGTTATATGGCCAAGCATAAAAATATATTAATTTATTTAACAGTAGTCAACTAAATTTGAATTTTCATCTGCTTGTTCTTTTAAGTAGTTAGTTGCAGTTTGTAACAAAAAAGTAATCTAGATTCTTCAAATGAAGGAAACCATGATAAAATGAACTGAAAACTACTCCAAACTTTAGCCATAAAACAAACGGTGGGGAGAATCAACTCTGCATAGTTTCGATGTGTTACTTCCAACTAAATTTCTTTCCCTAGAATATTCAACTTAATTTATCACGCTCCGCTATTCCAGCAAAACAAGGTGAAAAATCTCAATATAAAAACCAAACGCAATGGAATGGAATTTATTTTATTAAAATTAAATATACTTTAAGACAAATTATGCTATGCAACTTATAAAACAAATTGCAACGGTGTTTTAGATCAAATATTTATTTTACTAGTTTGGTATTTGTGAGCCTGCAATATATTAAATATTTAGTTATGAATATCCATTTACATACATATTGTGAATACAATTTGTTTAACAATTCGTCCTGCTTTCTAAACTTTTACAAACAGTTTAATGTACGGATTGAACAATTAAAATAAAATACTATTATAACTAACCTGACTAATTCAAAAGGTTGAACTTTTTTACTATATATTAATCAGAAATTAAAAAACACATTAAAAGCCCATTTTTCCAAATAGAAAAGTATATTATATTTAACAAATGTATATTGTTTACTGAACAACAATTTTTGATTTTGGTTCTGTAATTTTTATCATTGGTCTGATGATGGCGGATGTGACTGGTCGAAATCGAAAGACTTGTATCATCTGTTATATATGTTTAACGTCTGTTATGTGAATACAGTATAAGTGTAAATCTATTGTTAAGTGTTGTAACTCGTATTTTATTACATCTCGTAAGTAATAACAACACGTAATATGCAAATTAAATAGTTGATGGAACAAAAGTTGTCAAAAATTATACAAATATTTATAAATAACTAACTTAAAAATACTTTCTAACCTGTTTAAAGCTAAGAACCACAGAAATTACATTTCATGGTTACGAAAAACCGTTAAGCAAACGATACGTGGTTGTGGTTAACACAGTGGTGGGGGCAGGGGGTCAAACCAAGGTCATCCAGATTTCCCTTTATCCAGCGATAGAATTAACTAGATTTGAGAGACACATAGATAGATTTAGAAATTCTTAAATAATTGTAATATGCTCGAACAATGATTTTAACCTATGGTATATTATAATCTATATTTCTTTTAAGAATACTAACAATGACATAGAAATGCAATCAAATTTGAGAGTCAAGTAAATCTAATTATTTTTACATACGATAACATTTGTTCAGTATTTTTATCACCCATATGATAATTTATAATGACTGTAAAATAAGCCTAACTACAAGGCCTCACTTTGAGAATTTTACTCGTACTCAACAGTGATTATTACAACAGTGACAAATTTAGTCCAGATTGATTTTCCTGCAGATCGCGCTTAAATTATAAATGTTAATAACTATGTTAAAAGTTAGGAAGTTCCTAGGAATCCAATTACCTAAATTCCTAGAATTTTTAACATTTCCCTAGATCCAGGGGAAAATTCCCATAGCTGGACAAACTGGGTGGGGCAGACATCGGTATTGACAGTTTCAGTTTCGATTTCGAAACGTTGCAGCATGTTTACATAATGTTTGGATCGAATATCCAACGTTTGGTAGGAGTACAGTGTTATTGTCCAGATAGCCTCCGAATAGCCTAGATATTTCACCGAAATTTGGACAAAGTAGAGACATTAGAGTGCTACACAAACACAATCGTGTGTCTTCTACCATTATATCTCTGCACCACTGGGTTGTTATTTTACAGCAAACAACAGAGCCTGTTCATACAACCCCAGAAACTTAAAATATTTTCCAATATATTTACTATTTTATCTAAAATTAATTTTCAGCTAAAGAGTTATTAATAAAAGTTATGAACTGATAATGCCTAAAATTTGTTTTTGACTTTACTGGAACAGAGAAAATCTTCTCCATATTCAGAGTTTGGTGTTTTTTTAGCCAGTTTACATTAATATTTCTGGTTTTATTCTTTATTTAAAAAATGACTATTATAAACAAAAGTGGTTTACAAACTTGTCTCCCGTTGCTGTTCTTTTAAAAATCCGTGTGGACGACTTGTGTTTCAGCCCTCTTCACCGGGACATAGTTATATTCTAGCTGAGAACCTGTTCATCTCGTTAAAACATCCTCTGTCGGTCATCCGTCCGAGCAAAAACCAACTAAAGCTAGACCTAGTTCACGCTTCTATGTCGTGTGCCATTGTGTATTTAAGTGATGTGCTTTAGTTAAAGATATGAAACAATCTGCGAGATGGATGTTTTAACTAAATAAACAGCTCCCTAAATAGGATGTTACTATGGCCTAGTGAAGAAAGGGCGGAGTCACGTCGCTCATTAACACGGATTGTTGGAAGAACAGCGGCAGAAACAGACTTATATCCACTTTCGTGAATATGCCACTTTACTGGCAGCTTAAACACAACCAGTTAAACAGTTTATGTTTTAATTCCTTAAAGGTTTAAGATTAATTGAAACAAACACGGACAAATAAGTTATTTTTTAGATTAATAATATAATTACAAATATTTTCATACAAATTACATAAAACAAATCATTGCATTATTCAAAATCATTCCATGCTCGATCACGATTGTTTTTTTAAGTCAAAGAAAAATAACTGAATTAAAGTTCTAGACGTGTAATGGTTTATTAATGCAATTTGAAATCAAATATTAATAATTCTTCCGTTTGTTACTTAAGAAATTATTGCGGACATTTTCCACCACTAATTTAGAAAAAAAAACTGTTTCACGACGTCTTGGGATCTGGAATCTGATCCCGTCTTCAGGTGAGAAAGATATCTGGAGCATAAAAATAACATATTGTCACAATCCAGGCAAAGCTGAAAAAAACACAATAAGCTAAAACTGAGAACAGATTCTCAATAAGTAATGGCAAATGTCCTCAATAAGTTCTTAAATATCATAAACTCGCCATCACCAACAATAAATTTTAAACAGTGTGCTTACATTTATTCTAATAGGGCATTAATTGTGTATAATATAAAAATTGTATCAGCTAGCGTTATACAGGTTTCACTAGCTTCACAAAGAGTTTTTGTTTTAATTTCGTTATTAATAATTTCCCATTAAATAGCCTTTTCGAACATCAAAGAGAGATGTTCAAGCGGGATCGAGAGGTGATTGTAATGTTCAAGGTTTAACTGAGTGTGTAAGCATTGAAAGACCTTAGAATTGGAACCAAGATGTTCTGCTACATTGACTTGATTTTATCCATCATCTTTCCGCCTGAACGCTTCATTTCAACCTAGAGTTGTTATCGGTTGATAACTTTGTAACCTTGTATTTACTCTTCATTATAGACGTTATCATGTTTCTCGTAGGGTTCAGCGAGTATAATAAATCGTTCTATTTACCTAAAGCCCTCATTCTTCGAATTAAAGCATCCTATAAATCTCGTAATCTAGTAGTTATTTAACTAAAATATAGTCTTAGGTAGGTAAGTTCAAACTGTGTTGAACTTGTTTTTTTGTATTTTTTGCTATGTATTTATAAAATGTATAATTTTATATGATTTAAATTTGTTGGTGTCTAAAAGCGTAAAGTCTTGTATATATACATGGTATTTTCTCTTTTCCCCATTACCGCAGGTTTGTAGCTCAAGTGAGTTTGTCAAGTGTCACTATAGTCTTCCCTCTGGTCCTGCGTCGTTTTACTAAACTGTGAATGCAAAATGGACAGAACAGGAAAAGATAACGCTTTAGGATGGGAAAATATATTGCTATAGCTTGCTGAACTCTTAAAGTGTGCTCAACTCTTAATTATTTTGTACATTTAAATCCACAAACCCATTAACCATTATTAGGATGATAGGACTTTTTGTGAAAATCTGATAGAAATGTGATTAAATATTTAATTGTTTCGATAAAATGACTTCTAAAATATAAATTAAATTACATAACAATATGGAAATCATAATTTAAAATATCGCCAGTTAATCAGCTGTTTCGTTTTATTTGATTTAAGACAGAAACCAGCTGAATATGTGTGGAACTTACAGGCTCAGCTTGGTGCTGTAATATTAACTCCGATATCCCATTACTTGAAGGAAGGAATGGTTATTACAGAAATCTTAGGCGAAATATATTTCTTAAGGTAAATCCTTTTCTCAGGGAAACACGTTATAGAAAAGAGTGGATTGACACGCATTTCAAATATTTCAATTCGATCAGCTCTACAGTTTTATTTGTTCAAACTTAAATCAGATAAACGATTAGAGAAACCCGGGTAGTCCAATTGAAACCAATTAGCTCGTAAACGTGCAATGATTTAAGATACATGAGAAAAATCATAGCTATGTCATAGGTCATTGCGAGTGTTTGAACGAGATGAACAACTGATGAACCTATTAGGTCAACCAATGTGTGTACACGGCATAAATCCATATTGGAGCTCACGTGTCAAGGGGTTAATCTAGAGTTGGCGGAGTAGATTGACCGATCAACCCCTTCGGGACTCCTTAACTGAGCAAACTTTGTTATTAGGAGCTCTAGACACAGCTCAGATATGAGATCCACTTCCGAGTTTGGATAAGGGTATGGACCGCAACTTCTTTAATAGTCAATCTTATGTAGTTCAAGTAAACAGTTTCTCCCATATTACACTTTAAACTGAAGATTAGAAAATGAAATAACAATAGTATACTTTTATAATTGAATATGTTTCTGTTACTAGATGTTGTAGATTTATTTTGTATTTTATGGTAATAGTAATTATATTTATCCTACTCTAAACTTAATTTACGATAAGGATTCTAAAGTTAAACACAATATACGAAATTACTAAGCGTTGCAGAAATATAATAAACTAGGCTTATCACCGTTGGAGGCTTCGCCCCCAAACCCTCTTTTTGAGTTCGCTTCGCTCACTTGTATTCCTCAGTTAACAAAAGTTTAACTCAAACTCAACTATTTTAGTTCGTTAACCAAAGAACAACTACACAACAATGAATAATGGTAAGCACATTATTTACAACATATCCACTGGGCGGCTGCAGTACTTCGCTGAAAGTTACAATAATTCGCCAAGCAGTGAGCAACGATCATAGAACAATCTTCAGCAGACAATGAGATCATTCAGTAGAGCATCATTCAATTCAGTAGAGAACAATGAACATCATTCAGTAGAACAAACAATCGGTCGATGACATTTTCCGATATCTTAACAAACGATATTAGCGATATTGGACCTCCTGGGTGGGTGATAATGTGCTCACTATGTTGGTAACAGCTGATTGTATATAAACCTCATGGTGGGCACATTATCGCCAACACGGGAGGTTTATATAATTCAGCTGTTACACACATGTGATATTAGCCAAAGGTTTCATAAAACATCCACAACGTTGTACACATTTAAATAGAAAATATCCCCCTTGCAGAAAACCTGCATACTCAGCGAATTTCCAATGATTAAATAACATAACACATTAAAACACTTAACAGGATTCATAAGAAATATATTCACAAACGAGCGATATTTATAATATTACATAAGAATAACATTGGGGATGAGTACGCAGGTTTACTGCAACAAGGAACACAAAATAATGGGTTTGTATGCAAATATAAATATAACTCATCTTAGTGAAGTCACATACCAAGTTTCATCCATGTACATTCATAAATAAGCGTTGTAAAACATTTTAATTATTTTCCATAAGAATAACATGGGGACCAAGTACCTAGGTTTGCCACTACGGGAACCATAGGCAAAAAATTGTTTTTTGTGCAAAAAACAATAAACCACAACCAGATGAAGCCATATACCAAATTACGTCAGTTTATGTTCATAAATAAGCGAGATATACAATTTTTATTTTTATCCATAAGAATGACATTAGACAACGTACTGTGTTTAGCACTTCCAATATCTCAGTTACCAATTGATGTAGAGCAATGATCAAAATACCAAATTGTTTGTTTTTTATGCTGAATTCAATGGTAAAAATTAAAAATTGATTTAAATAAAAATTACATGTGGAAACCCGAAAAACCCTATTTTTGGGATACAACACCCCCCAAAAACCCCCCTTCGGATGGTGCGATTCGTCTGGTTTTCAAAATCGTTGAAATAAATGGTACTTTACACATTTGTACCAAATTTCATTATGATCGGACCTTTTATGCGAGAGTTATCGAGTTATACGAGACCTATTATATTATGTTACGGACACACACATACATATATATATATATATATATACAAACATATATATATATATATATATATATATATATATATATATATAATTTGAACGAATGGTGTTTTTGGCATCTGGGGACCTCAAAACGAAAAGTTATCATGGTCTCGGGCTTAACTCATAACCATGAGACCCACGGTAATAGCTTCTTCCCTATAGAGGAACTTCGCAAAGAAAAACTCAAAATTACTCCTCGGATGAATAGCGGAGAAACGAATGATCGGATCTTAAATCTAACGCAAAAATAATTAATTTGGAATCCAATTTTCTACAAATGTTGTATTTAAAATTGTTTGCCATCTCTTGCCGTTTCGGTACTCAACTCGCTCAAAAGGGGAAAATTGAAGTAGTGGACTTCTCCCTGCAAAAATTTGCCTCCAAACTCAAAAATGTTAACCTGTGGCAATTAATCTGAGGGTTGTTCATCAAGAGGTTTAATTCAAGTAAGGGGTCAAGTAGGGTTCGATTACGGGAAGTGTTTCATAATTTATGTCAGTGAGTCAGTCAGTGAACCCGTCTAGCTTTATATAAGTAGAATGATATTTTTGTTAAATTTATTAGCTTAAAAAACGATAGATTACTTACAATTATTTGATTTATTATGTATAAAATAATATTTTTATTATTAGATAATAAATAATATTCGTACTGTTATTAAACGTAGATAATTTAAATAGGAATGTGTGATGAAGGTGTTTAACCTTCTTTAGCTTTAGGGCAAACCAAATATATTATTTAAATTTCAATTTAATTTTTATCTTACTAATTGATGCAACCACTAATTTCAAAATCCCACAACATTCGTGGTAAAATGAAATATTTTAATTATAACTATAATATCACAAATCACGTATTTTACAAATTTATCCCATATCAGAGAACTCAATTGATATTAAAATCACCCTATCGTAACGTTTTTAGATGAACAAACAATAAAAAATCCTAGTATAACAATTTTTTTGAGAATAAGTTGTGCATTATAAAATCTTATTTTCTCAATGTAGGTTTTCCTCTTTTAGTCCTGGACCTGCACTAGGGTCCTGTGGGAAAGTTTGAGTAGGGAGAATTTTTCTTCAGGAATGTTTAGTAGGTGACCTAGTAAGTGTTTTGGACTTGGGTGGACATCCGCCACCTCGTACATTTTCCAGCTATGACGTCATCAAATATGGTGGCCGCACGAACACAGAACTTCTCATATTTCAGGCAATATTTGACAGATTTGCATGAAAATTAGGTCGGTTTGTTGTAAATACTATTTGTCAGGTGAATATCAAATGCCATTTATAGGTGAATGTGTTTTAGCTGCCACTATAAATAAATAAACAACAGTTTTGTTAATTGTCTCATATTTTAGTGAATTGCCCCTGCTATTCTTATGGAAAATGTTGCATATTTCACAGTTGAGTTTTGTTAAAACATCATGTTTGATGCTAACAACACAATTAGCTTGAAGAAACAATAGTTATAGTAATTTGAAATTTTATCCTACAGCAAGTGGTTGCAGAAATATCGAAAGTGCTAAACACAGTACATTATCTTATGTTGTTCTTATGGAGAATAATAAAAATGGTATATCTGATTTATTTCTGAACGTATCCTGTCGAAACTTGGTATATTGCTTTATCTCGTTGTGGTCTGTTGATACTTACAAAAAACAGTTATTTTTGCTGATAGTTCCCGTAGCAGCAAACCTGCGTACTCAGCCCCCATGTTATTCTTATGGATAATAAGTAAAATGTTATCTCCCTTAATTATGAACACAAATTAATACAATTTAGTATGTGGATTTACCATGTTGAGGTAGTATATGGATATTTGTAATACAAAATTGTTGTGTTCCTTGATTCAGCAAACCTGCGTACTCATCCCCTATGTTATTCTTATGGAGAGTAATCAAAATGGTATATATCACTTATTTACGAATGTATATTGATGACACTTGGTATAAGGCATCCCCTAGTTGAATTCTATTTATATTTGTATAAACATCAATTGTTTGTCTTTCTTGTTCCAGCAAGCCTATGTACTCATCCCAAATGTTATTCTTATGGTGAATAATTAAATTGTATAGGGCCTACATCGCATATTTGTGAATATATTTTTATGAAACTTGGTCAGTGGCTTTATGTAGTATTTAGATATATATTATGCATTGTAAATTTGCTGAGTACGCAGGTTTGCTGTGACGGGGGTATTTGATTTGATTTTAAGAGTAAATAAATGCAAAAAACTGTGTTTTGGAAAACGTAAACCCCTATAAAACCTCCTTTCTGCAGGATTTTATATTTCTGGTTTGAAAATTAAAGTCATAAATGTCACTTTATACATTTGCGCCAAATTTCATCAAAATCGAACGTTTTCCTCAAAAGTGATTGCGTTTACGGACACATATATAAAATATATATGGGGTAAAATACCCAAATAAAACCCCTTCAGATAATATGATCCATCTGGTTTTCGAACTAGTTAAAATAAATACTACTTTACATATCTGTGCCAAATTTAATCAAAAACGGATCATTTTTACGAAAGTAATCGCACCCACAAACACAAAAGAAATTTAAATGTATGTTTCCCATATACACACATGTAAAAGATTGGAACAAATGGTGTTTTGTTCAGGTAATTATGAGTTTCCAAAAAAATGGTTTATATCTGGAATCTAGAGTTAAAAACATAGCTGTTACAATAAAAAAATTATATGTTTGCCAACGGTACCCTAAAACTCATTTTTACCCTTACGCGATTCAACAACGATAAAAATACCCCCGTCGTAGCAAACCTGTGTAGTCAGCGAACTTCCAATGCATATACAGGGTGAATCTCGTAAGTTGTCCAGTATTGATTTCAGACAAACCGTTGGTCCTACGATGATGAAATAAAATTGTTTCCCACTAAACCAACCCCAAGGAATAACGTAAAAATATTTTTAACGATTTTTAAATACAGGGTGTATCAGAAACTGAGGGTCACTAGTCCGAATCTACGAAATATCAAATACAAACGTATATCATGTTATACATCAAATTAAAGCTCTTTTCAATCCAAACCATTTGGCGGAATCGGATTTTGATTATTATTGATTTATTTCAAAATGGCGGCTGTTTTTGTGAAAAAATTAGTATTTTTTTTGAATACCCTGTATTTTTCTTAAAAATGCAGATATCTTGATTCTGATTCAAATATCGCATTCCTTATGAGCTAAGCTTTATTTTGATATGCAACACTTCAATATTATCTCAAAAACAAAAAGTTTCAAAAATATCAGTTTTTGAAAATATGTACATAGCCAAAACTCAAAAATTTCAAATAGCACTATATGTCAAATAGCATATCATTTTAAAGGTATTGCAATTCTAAGAAACTTTTAAATTTAAACCTTATGCGTATCTATTTTTGTTTTCGAGTTATCAACAAAAAACATGTTTTTCCACATTAAAACGCATGTTATTTGTTAAACATGGTGGTAAAGGCTGGACCATAGTTATTACCACCATGTTTAACAAATAACATGCGTTTTAATGTGGAAAAACATGTTTTTTGTTGATAACTCGAAAACAAAAATAGATACGCATAAGGTTTAAATTTGAAAGTTTCTTAGAATTGCAATACCTTTAAAATGATATGCTATTTGACATATAGTGCTATTTGAAATTTTTGAGTTTTGGCTATGTACATATTTTCAAAAACTGATATTTTTGAAACTTTTTGTTTTTGAGATAATATTGAAGTGTTGCATATCAAAATAAAGCTTAGCTCATAAGGAATGCGATATTTGAATCAGAATCAAGATATCTGCATTTTTAAGAAAAATACAGGGTATTCAAAAAAATACTAATTTTTTCACAAAAACAGCTGCCATTTTGAAATGAATCAATAATAATCAAAATCCGATTCCGCCAAATGGTTTGGATTGAAAAGAGCTTTAATTTGATGTATAACATGATATACGTTTGTATTTGATATTTCGTAGATTCGGACTAGTGACCCTCAGTTTCTGGTACACCCTGTATTTAAAAATTGTTAAAAATATTTTTACGTTATTCCTTGGGGTTGGTTTAGTGGGAAATAATTTTATGTCATCATCGTAGGACCAACGGTTTGTCTGAAATCAATACTGGACAACTTACGAGATTCACCCTGTATATGTGTCTTAATTGAACATAAAGACACCTACCAATTTCATCAATATCATTTTGTTTAAACAAGCAATTTATAACATTTTGTAATTATTCTCCATAAGAATAACATGGCGTCTGAGTACGCAGGTTTGCTGAAACAAGTAACAAAAAAGTTTTTTTTTAATACAAATATCCACATACCTCAACTTGGTAAAACACATACTAAATTGTATTAATTTGTGTTCATAATTAAGGGAGATAACATTTTACTTATTATCCATAAGAATAACATCGGGGCTGAGTACGCAAGTTTGCTGCTACGGGAACTATCAGCAAAAATAACTGTTTTTTTGGAAGTATCAATAGACCACAACGAGATAAAGCAATATACCAAGTTGCGACAGGATACGTTCTTAAATAAACGAGATATACCATTTTTATTATTCGCCATAAGAACAACATAAGATAGTACGGTTTTTAGCACTTTCGATATTTCTGCAACCATAACTATTGTTTGTTCAAGCCAATTGTGTTGGTAGCATCAAACATGATGTTTTAACAAAACTCAACTGTGAATTATGCAACAATTTCCATAAGAATAGCAGGGGCAATTCGCTAAAATATGAGACAATTAACAAAACTGTTGTTTATTTATTTATAGTGGCAGTTAAAACACATTCACCTACAAATGGCATTTGATATTCACCTGACAAATAGTATTTACAACAAACCGGCCTAAGTTTCATGCAAATCTGTCAAGTATTGCCTGAAATATGAGAAGTTCTGTGTTAGAGCGGCCACCATATTTGATGACGTCATAGCTGGAAAATGTACGAGGTGGCGGATGTCCACCCAAGTCCAAAACACTTACTAGGTCACCTACTAAACATTCCTGAAGAAAAGTTCTCCCCACTCAAACTTTCCCACAGGACCCTAGTGCAGGTCCTGGACTATTTATCAATATTTACTTACCTAAAAACGCATTGAACATTTAGTTCCAGTAGTCAAGTGATATCTTAAATGAGAGAGCAGGATTTGTGAACTTAAAATTATTAATGCTTATAATAATTATAATTTGTCTTGCATGACGATACATTAACAAATCTTAAGAGTTCATCTTCTCTAGATCTATAACAGGCAAAGCCCTGGCTGGCTGACTCACTGACTGACTGACTCACTCACTCACTCATCACTAATTCTCTATCTTCCCATGTAGGTAGAGAGCTGAAATTGTGTACACTGATTCTTTAGGCATAAAATAGGAAAACTAAATGGTTTTCATCCTGATCTGACCTTAGGGCTCCGCCAGAGACCCCGGCAAAGTTCCTATGTATTCCTTATGGACATTCAATTTTATTGAGCTGATGAAAATACAAATAGCTGATTGATTCGTAGGAGTTCCACGGGCTAACCACAGAATGCAGCACACACACCTGTCATAGTTTTTATAAATTATTTGCGGGGCGAAGCCTGTGGGAACAGCTAGTAATTGAATAAAAGGGTATGACTTGGCAAATACACATGCCTCGAAATGCTGAATAAAGAGTATGGAGTATTGAATAGTAAAATGGTCATATGTTGTGTTTGACATAGTTGTCAGTGATCATTTCCTTTATACCTATGTTATTTGTATTTAGTTTAAACGTTAAAGTAAAAATATTGCACCTATCAATACAGTTGCCGGTTGTTTACAATGATAAAAGTTGATCAAATGTAAACAAGATATAATACCACCTGAGACATAAAGTATTTCCAATAGTAATAAGTAATTTTAAAACAAACTGTTAGAGACACGACAGAGATATTCAGAAGGTTTCTCGCAAATACCCGCCTTGAAACGGCTGCCATGTCACCCACAGATGCTCGTGTGAGATGATGTGTCTAAATGTTTATAGGATATTGTCAGACCAGTAAAGAGGCGTGCGACTGACATGTTTATGCTCATGTTGACATCAAAACAATATAACATGTGCATTTTTACATTTAATTTTCTTGAGTAGTTAGTTGATGAAAATATTACCGTACTGAATACTTAATAAGTCAAAACTGTTAAAAACAATGTTTGTTTGTAGGCATTAACTAAATAAAATAATAAGTTAGACAAATTATACATTTTTTAATATATGATATACGAGTATAAGAAATGTCATTTGTTGGTCATTACGGAGGCCATATTTTACGGGGAAAATTTAACTAATTAGTTTTGAAACGCTGTGCAAATTACGATGTATTATTAAATATGAAAATTATTGATGGTATAACGGAATTATTTTTTTTGTCGTTGAGAGAGAGGATTTTTGCTTATTGATAATTGTAAAAAGTTCATATCACTTTTTTGGGAAAGGAAAACAGAGGAAACCACTTAGAGCACACTTTTTACCTAAAGACTGTAGCCAGATACACCTATGATGCACGTGTAATGAACACACCACTTAATAATTCATTTTAAACTTGGCAAATTAAGCTGATATCAAATAAATATTGGTGATCAATCCTTTATATTTTTTTTAGGTTTATTTAAATGAAACTAAGCTATTTTAGGTGGCCGAGTTGTTATAGAATCAAAACACATATTAAAAGAAAGTTGATTATATGTGTCAGTATTAAGAATCGTGCTGGTATTGTGACAAAGGGGCAGTATGGTATAATACAATTTAGCGATAAAACAGTAGTTTTAAAACTTAAATTTGTATTATAATTTATCACTTAACATACACATTTTTAAACTTTATGTAGGGTGTAGTAGCTATTTAATCACAATTAGAGAATTTTTATATTTATCTTGAAAGACAAAATAAATTGTTCAATTGCAACTTAGTAAGTTAGAAAAATGGTTCATATTTGTAGGATAATTCAAATATAAAAGGAATATGTATACAAAGTTTTTATAATGAAAACCCAAATAGGTGAGCAGGAGTGGATCACGGTGCGATACATTTTAAAGAATCATATTTTCATCCAAGAACAGTAACATTATAAAATACCCTATTTTTGACTAACATAATCCTATATAAATATATATAGAGCCCTATCACGACCTATCACGAAATATCCATAACTATAAGGCCTACAGAGTTGAAATTTTACATATAGGTTCCTCTTTGGCTCTAGGTGCTTGCTAAGAAACGGTATTACGAAATTCCTCCTTTGTGTTCCGCCCCGCTGGGTCCCAAAGTTACCATGTATTTATAATAGCCATTCACTTTTGTTTGAGCTGATGAAAATTCAAACAGCCGATCTTGATTCGTATTAATTTAACGGGCTAACCACAGATTGAAGCACACACAACTATAATTGTTTACGTGGGCGAAGCTGCAACGGGTCGGCTAGTATATTAATACGCTAGGGAGTTTTCTTCACAGTCATAACTCGATAACGGCTGGACGGATTTTAACGTTTGAGGTGTTACATAAGAGGTATTTTTACGTAGATTTGCTAATACGTCTCAGATCTATACGAAAGGGCTGAACACAGTAAAGGGCCGAATTTTCTGAACCATCCGACGGCGGAAGCCTAGATTACGTGTTGATTGAATGATATCCGCATTATTCTGAGATGTTATCATCCGTTTTAATATCAGATGTTTTGTTATGTTTGTTTACAACTTAAGTAACCTTTCGTTGCTAAAATCTTGCTGGGATTCGATCATCACGAAAACTAGTTACAATTAAATGTTCAATCCCAATCAACTGTTAAATTATATTATCATTGCTTGAATTAGTTCAATGTTTGGAGAGCAAGGGAGTAAAATCGCGGCAACCTACTTGTTGTTTGTAAATTATTCGAAATGTTATGGTGGTCAAGATGGGGAAGAAGCAAAATGTTATTTACTATTGTGTAGATTGTCCTGATGGACATATATTATACTGATTTATACTAAACTACTTAGAAGATACTTAAACACATATGTTGATTTTTATAGTAAATATCACTTTAACCCTTTTAGCTTTTTTTGTTACATATTTTATGTAACAGATTAGATATATGAGAAATATATAAAACTCTGAAGGTAAATCTTGACTAAAAAACCTGTAAAAGAATAACAAATGATATATCAAATACGCTATCTTATGCAGTTAAACAACATATTATTGAACATGTTAGTCTAAAATTGGGTGGATAGAATGTAATTCAATAACAATGAAATTCACATCATCCCATAGGTCATCATCCCATAGGTCATCATCCCATAGGTCGTGTTGGATACGTAGTATTTTGACAATCCTGTCCCAACATCACACAGGAAATGTAAATGAATACACAGCAACAGCAGTTTCCTCATATCAATATTTGTGCAAGATTGATGGCGACGCTGAAATTTACTGCCTCACTTGAAACGGTGGTTATTGAAGCGTCGAATAGTGATCAGAGGAGATTTAAATATGCCCATCGAATATTACGTTTTGGATCCAGGTCACCATTTTCACATTAACTATTGATATGATAACCGTAATCTAAAAATGTTTAATGGGGTTTTTAAGAGTAGTAGTGTGTATTTTTATTTGAATTTTCTGGAAAGTAAGATGTTTTACATTCCCAAAGTGTTTTATAGACCACAGCTCAATAAATGCCAACTGACGTTCTCGTAATGCTCCACTATTTTGATGATAATATTAATCTCAAAAACAAAATAATCAAAATTTACTTTCGTAGAAATCTATACTGTACAATTAACAACAATATTCTTCTGATTTTTCAATAGTATTCAAATCTGATATAAAACAGTCTACACAAAAACATGTTCCTTCAATAAGTATGAATGTATGGTTAATTATGAATGTATGTATGTATATTATGGTATACAAATATAAATACTGTTTGTTAAATACGCATAGAAGCCTTTTTTGGAATAAAAAAATAAGTTTTATTCCAAGTAAAAATATGATTATCCAAAATTACACAACCCAAACAGTCGATCTATTTCATAAAGTAATATTGTTTCAACAAAACTGACGATTTAAAAATATTTTAGAACACTTACATATTCCAATCATATATACATATTTCAAACTTTCCAGATGGCAGCATGTTAAGAGATGGATTAACAACATACAAACGGTTGAGTTAAAGCACGGTTAGTATGCAAGTTAGTATGCTTTTAGAGCGCGCGGATGAACTAGTAATAAAGTTAAGTAATGTAAATTATAATAGAATTAGCTTAGTCTTCGTTGCCTTACAGACAACTTTAACCTTCCTCGGACTATATCCTCACTAATACAATTTTTGATACATAGAGAAATCATTCATGGTTTTGGTACGCAACATCAAGGTTCGTTAATCCAAAGCAAATAAAATACAATTTAGAAAATCGTTTACCTGCTATACGGTAAATACCCCCGTAGCAGCAAACCTGCGTACTCAGCGAATTTCCAATGCATATATATGTATATTAATACCACATAAAGCCACATACCAAGTTTCATCAATATACATTCATAAATAAACGATTTATGACATTTTAATTATTCTCCATAAGAATAACATGGCAGCTGAGTAAGCAGGTTTGCTGAAGCAAGGAACACAAAAAATGGGGTTTTATACAAATATCAATACAACTCATCTAGGTAAAGCCACATACCAAATTTCATTAATTTATTTTCATAATTAAGGCAGATAACACGTTACTTATTCTCCATAAGAATAACATGGGGCTGAGTACGCAGGTGTGCTGCTACGGGAGCGTTGGGTAAAAAATTGTCTTTTTGAGCAAATATCAATGGTCCACAACCAGATGAAGCCGTATACCAAGTTTCGTCAGTATACGTTGATAAATAGGCGAGATATAAAATTTTTCTTTTCCTCCATAAGAATAACATTAGACAACGTACTGTGTTTAGCACTTTCAATATCTCGGTAACCAATTGACGTAGAGAAATGATCAAAATACCAAATTGTGTGTTTTTTTAAGCTGAATCCAATGGTGAAAACTAAAATTTGAATATTTCAAAAATTATATGTGAAAAATTCGAAAAACCCATTTTTGGGGTACAAAACCCCCCCAAAATACCCCTTTGGGTAGAGCGATCTGGCTGGTTTTCGAACTTAAAGTCATAAATGTTGCTTTACACGTTTATACCAAATTTCATCAAAATCGGATCATTTTTACGAGAGTTATCGTGCTCACGGACACACATATATATATATATATATATATATATATATATATATATATATATATATATATACAGTATCGAACGAATGGTGTTTTTGGGGTCTGGGGACCTCAAAACGAAAAGTTATCATGGTCCCGGGCCTAGGTCTTACCATGCCGACTACGGTAATAGCTTCTTCCCTATAGGGGAAATTCGCTAAAATATAAACTATCACTTTAGGAACACTTACAAAAATATATCTAATGAGTTACTGTGGTCTACTCATAACGGTAAATCAGAATCAATGTACATTGGAAAGACCGTAATGCAACCGACAACTCAAACTTTCCAGCTTGTTTAGAATATCAGAAAAGTATTAAAACAATTGGGTTTAATCTAATACGTTATGTAATGACAGCGTACGATAAATAATTCGATATAATTAGCTTTAAAGTGTGGAATTTTTAAAAATGTCCAATATTATGGAGGTCTAAGTATTATCTTTCAAAAGACTATTGGTAATAATATTTTGGAAAATAAAGTACGAGGCAGCTACATGGTAGCAGTGTTGTGACTGCACCAAAGAGCCCATGGCCCACACTGGTGTCGCGATAAACCCCTTGCTCTATTCCTGTCGCCACATTGTTGGGTTTGTCTCGTCGTTTTGTCACATGCTATTGATGGTGCACCTAGTTGCTAGCTTGTGGGCGATACTCTACCGTACTAGCTGGGATGTCGATGTCGCGAGTAGCTACTGGCTCCTGCTATATAGGTTACGGTTTATCACATACTATTGATGGTGCACCTAGTTGCTAGCTTATGGGTGATACTCTACCGTACTAGCTGGGATGTCGATGTCACGAGTAGCTACTGGCTTCTGCTATATAGGTTACGGTTTATCACATGCTATTGATGGTGCACCTAGTTGCTAGCTTGTGGGCAATACTCTACCGTACTAGCTGGGATGTCGATGTCGCGAGTAGCTACTGGCTCCTGCTGTATAGGTTACGGTTTATCACATACTATTGATGGTGCACCTAGTTGCTAGCTTGTGGGTGATACTCTACCGTACTAGCTGGGATGTCGATGTCACGAGTAGCTACTGGCTTCTGCTATATAGGTTACGGTTTATCACATGCTATTGATGGTGCACCTAGTTGCTAGCTTGTGGGCAATACTCTACCGTACTAGCTGGGATGTCGATGTCGCGAGTAGCTACTAGCTCCTGCTGTATAGGTTACGGTTTATCACATGCTATTGATGGTGCACGTAGTTGCTAGCTTGTGGGCGATACTCTACCGTACTAGCTGGGATGTCGATGTCGCGAGTAGCTACTGGCTCCTGCTGTATAGGTTACGGTTTATCACATGCTATTGATGGTGCACGTAGTTGCTAGCTTGTGGGCGATACTCTACCGTACTAGCTGGGATGTCGATGTCGCGAGTAGCTACTAGCTCCTGCTGTATAGGTTACGGTTTATCACATGCTATTGATGGTGCACCTAGTTGCTAGCTTGTGGTCGATACTCTACCATACTAGCTGGGATGTCGATGTCACAGTACTTACAATTTTAAGTTTTAGAGAGTCAAGGTTCAAAAGACAAGGGATAGAACATTTATAAGTTGATTTGATGGCAATTTTCCACTTCTTAAAATCCAGTTTCTTATAAGTAATGTGAAAAAATCCACATATTCAGTTAGTCAGGATAGACAATACGATATTGCATTGATAATAAATAACTATATAAATTAAATTATTATTAAATAAAGTTAACAAATCACATAATATTATCTAAATTTACAACTTAAGAAGGTCAGTTGATTAATGCAGCAGCCAGATTCAGTTAGTAGGTAAAATAATTGGGTCTTTCTTCATATTACCCATTCATTTTTTAATTAAGATATTTAATGTTATGTCATGCCATGGTCTTAACTCACCAAATGTCTTATTGATCTTTTTCTTGATTGATTATATTAGGTCTTTAGTTTTAGATCTTTAATTTCCTCAATACACACATGAATATAATATGATTTCAATTAATTAAAAAAGTTAAATTTATAACCTTAAATAATGTCATGGAACATTTTTAATTTTAGGCATGAAAGTTGTAAATTTCAAGTTATATCGAATTACACAAGTCTTTTTAAGAATGGCTGGTAAACTTGTATGCATTAGTTAAAAAGGCTCTTCCAATTTTATAGAGCTGTTCAGATGTTTACTCGCATATGAGATAGAGAAATCTGTACCTACTTAGTTTAGGAGAAGATTAAGGTATTCGGTTACAAGTATAACAAAGTGTTATCCGTTGTTTGAAAGACGATTTAGCTTTGAATCGTGCTGAAACTGTCGAGCTTTAGAATTATAGCCCGCAACTCGATTATGCTTGAGGTTTCTTGATACATAAATTGTCATGCAAACTCAAAACATGACTTGGTATAAATTTCCAAGGTTTCATTGTCTATAATGTATTGAAATTCTTGTGCTTTTATCGTAAGTGTTAAGGAACATAATTTATTAAAAAGAAATAAAACTGTTAATTTAGAGATATGCCATGCAATGGGCATGGCATAATTTGTATGTGTTATTTTATAAATGATTGTTTATTAGTCATATCTAGGTAGAACAAAACTTGTAGAACAAAACTTGTAGAACAAAACTTGTAACTAAAAATAATTTTTTCCAGGTGAGACGTCATTATATGTCCTTGTGCTCAGTTGTAAGTATTATGTAGAACTTATTCATTTAAGGCTAGGATTTTTTCTTTTAGGAATAGAGTTACTGCACACAGTCATGGAAACCCCGTCTTAAGAATACGACACAAGTACAATTTAAACTGAGGGGATACTATCAGTTAATTAAAAAACACATCAAAGTTTATTGAATGCTCCAAAAATGCAAATGATTCAGTAAATACAAATAAAATATTCAATACACATAATCAAATCTATGTAACAAAAGCTTGCTGCTTGTTTATTTAAATCAATAAAAATCACGTAATTCCAAAATAAATATTCACACCAAACTCTTAGGACGTTGTATTTAACGTTTTCATATTTGTAGAATATATAATTTTATTTGAAGAGCTTTATTCATAATGAAAAGGGAGATTGAAGAAAGGTATTTCCTTCCATTTACACCTGTTGGGTTTACACCATTGTTGTATGATTAAAGAAAGAAAAGCCTTTCCAAGTCGAATGCTCTCTGTTGAAATTTAACCAAGTTTGAGTTGATTGACGCAGAACAAGCTCAATAAATATCGATAGTATGAACTAAATAGAATTCCTAGAATCTTATTACTCTAAAATTCAAAATTGTTATTTATATAATCGAATTTAAATAATTAAATCATCAAAGTGACCAGCTGCGTTGCAATCTTCCATAAAACCACGGTAAATGAGAAAAAAGAGTTAATGTGTTCTCAGATTTATTTCATGCATAATTTTGCTATAAGACATCATTTTATGAAACTTAAACATTCCAATCAGCTAAACCTACATAATTAAGGAAAGTATTAATTTAAAAGTATAACGAGTTATTTATTTAAGTTATATAACTTAAAAGTGAGTTAAGTTATTTAAGAAAACACTGAAGCTGTGATCTAAAAATAAAAATGGACAGTATCTTTTTAATTTACAGTGAAACAATTTTAAATTCAAACAGAATCAAGTAAGTGATCATTAGGAAAACGACAATACATAGATTGATAAACCCAATTTAAAATCAGTATGCAGAGTAATGATTTAGATATAATGATGTATGTAGAGTCGATCAGATTACTTCTTTATAGTAGGAATGATCAGATAAGAAAATGTAGCAGAAACGAAGGTAACGACTCTCCACACATCTAATCCCCACCGCCGATTGGTTCGCCACACCAATTGCCTCGTCTGGGCCAATTTCCGATTCAAGTAAATGTCTTGTGAAAGGACTAATAATAGGATAGATTACAGTAGGGTTTCTTTGATTTGATTATTAATACAGAAGCCTCGCAATACACATCTCATACAAGTAGATTCAAGAAAGTTTGTTACCAAGTAGTATTGTGTAAGCGTTTGAAACTACAACTCCCAACAGTATAAGGGAGGTTTCTCTTTGTAATAAAATGGGACTGAACTATTTGTTTGAGAGCTAACTCAGCCCAGTTAACAAGTTATTTTACAGTTTTTCTTTTACAATACGTTTGTATAAAACTTATTTAACTTTACACACTTTGGCCTTGAACCTTTATTATACACCTCTGTCTTTTTTAACATTAGCATTAACCCTTTGTACCAGTTTGAGAACAGCGTTCTCCACATCACCACAAGCCAAATTGGTAAGGGGAAAATGTGCTTTTAGGGTTTATTTTTAAAGGAGATTTAATTTAAAAACACATTTTGTGGTAACACCTCATTGCGGTTTTAGGTTTATTTTTATAAGAGACTAGCTGATTTACCCGTTCTTCGCACAGGGATTTTCTTTACCCATTCTGTATTCAATGCAATTTGCATTTTAGTTAGCTTGAAACAGCTGTTCTTGCTTCTGCTCTTCTTGCTTCTGTCAAATGAAAGTGTCCACAGTTGTTCACAATACAGTTCCTGAATGTTTACTTTCTTTTGTAATGTAAACAATGAGACTTAGGACGTTCACGGGGAGTAGACCGAGGGGATTTTAAGGAAGTGGACAGGCCTATGTGTTGCATGGGTTCAAGATCTACCTTTGTGTAAAGTTTCAGCCCAGTCGGTTCAGTAGTTTTTGCGTTCACCCGGAACATCAGGCAGACAGACAGACAGGCGGAAACCACCTCTTCTTTATAATATTATAGATTTAATTTTAAAACCCATTTTGTTCTAACAACAAAAGAAGTTATAGTATTTGATTATTTATCTCCTAGCAATATTCGTATTGTAATTTTAGTCCTGTTGTTTTTTTATTAAAAAAATTCAAGAACCCATCACAATATAGGTTAAAACATAATATTGATAATTATTATACAAAGTTTGAAAAAAAAATTAACTTTGTCGTTAAGAAGTTTATTACATAAGGTGGGTTCAACAGGTTGGGAACATTTATATGAACGCCTCATAAATGTGAAATATCTTGCCGAGTTGTAAGTAATGTGACAGACCCACAGCCGCGCAAACTTAAATGTGTCTCCACAAATAATACGGTTTCCCACTACCTTTCTAACCTGTATATTTCATTGTTATTATCTTAATTTCAAATAGTATATTTCTTATTAACAACTAAACAAAATACGACAACGATCCTAACCATATTATTTTATAATCTATGCAATCTCATCGTATTTCTCAAGGGAAATGTAGGTGATTGGAGAGTATCGGTTTTAATATTTTTTAAGTAGCTTGTTGATTAGTCAAAAATGTAATTGAACTCTTTATACAAAGTCAGCCATCAGAAACTTTGAAGTTTAATATAGTAAGACTTCTTATATATTTAAACTTTTACTTGTAGGAAAAAATATGTGACAATGTTCATAAAAAGGTATCTATGACACTCCAATTTTGCTAAACACTATTAAATTTCTACTATGTTTAAATCATTAAACAAATTTTTTATTAACATATTACGTGTTGTTATTACTTACGGGATGTAATAAAAGACGTCTTACAACACTTAAGACGTCCTTAAGTGTTGTAAGACGTCTTTTATTACATCCCGTAAATCATTAATGCATGAATTACAAAATTGATAACTATTAGTTTAGGATATCAACATTATTAAAGAATAGAAAAAGCTCATAATGACACTTTTTAAGAACATTTTATTCTGTATTGTGTACATGAATTACATATTGGGTTTTTACCACTTTAATGCAAAGTGAAGATACACGGCTATTAGATCCATTGTTTTTGTGTCCATTTTTTAGGTCCACACAGACGATATGTCAATTTTTTAGGTCCACCGCACATATGACCAATACTTTTTGTCCACTTTTTACGTCCACTTGTATTTATGTCCAAGCATTGTCTGTAACGTCCACAATGTTTGCACATAACGTGTAGTATATGAAGTAATTAAAAAAAATACAGGAGTGTGTAAAATGTTGTAATAGTTTAATAATTATAATAAGTTTTTAAACGTTTATGATTTTGTTCATGAACAAATGATATAAAATGAATTTAGGGTACAGGATTCTCTTCAGGAATATATTCTGGATACAGCTTCAGCCGGTAGGAAATTGCCCTCACATATCTATTTATTTCCCCTCTTTCTCTATAGGAATCTCGTAATGTTGTACCATTTGTTCTACATGTCGTAAATGTAGCATATGTGACTTTTTAATAGGATGACGAACACCAACATGTCCTCCAAGAAGCTGATTGTTTATTAGATTATTATCATGCTGGTATTTGTGTAAATACTCGATAAACCTCCAAATGTTTGCGTGGTGAGTGACGATAGCTTTTTGAAATTTACTGTGCCAACCTTTTACAGAATTAGTTTTTCTCTGGACCCATCTGAAGGCGGTCCCACACTTTTCGCGAACAGGCCTGAACATTCTGTCTCGTAAGTTCTCGTATGTATTCAAAAGTTCGTGAAGCTCCCACACTTCTCGCGAACACTCCGAACATTCGGAGTTCGGCCAAATGTTCGGGCGTGTTCGCGAGAAGTGTGGGACCGCCTTTAGACAAGGTTGTACACATCCCATGTCTGGGGAGGAAATCGGGGTTGAACAGCTCTTCGCCTACCCCTTTCTGGAACTCCAGTGACATACGTTCTTTCAATATTATATAGAACTAACTCTTCAACGGGCTCTGACAAAGTTTCCGCTATTGAATCAAATACATCTTGTACATGTTAAACTGGTACAGAATGTAAATCCATTAATTGTCTTATTTCATCACGTATAGTTCGATTTGCCTCGTTATTGTACGCTGCCTTCAGCCCAAGTTGGAGAACGTGCCGCCATATAGATTGGCAAAAATGATATAGACATCCTTTAATATCTGCATTTGAAAAATGGTATCTACCTGCGTTCATCAATGCCATTTCAAAATCTGTCATTATTACTCGTGGATTCAGTTGGATATTTGCTGCACTACATAGATTTTTTGTATCTCGATACATTTTGTTATACGTGTCTTCGTCTTTATGAACTAATACACAGTATACCAAAGGAAACGAAAGGTTATTGATAAGACCATGGATCGTATAAAGCTGGAAGAAAATCGTTGAAACAGTTTTGAAAGTTCCATCTGCCAGGAATATCTCCCTCGTACACTGAAAAAAGATTATTGTTATATGAACCAGAATATGGTATGTGGAACAATAAATTATTGCAAATATTAAAATAATGGAATTGGAGCCCAAGCAATACATCTTGCTGCCAGAGCAATAAGTTATTGTTAATAAAAACTAAACATTATGAGAATCGTTACAAGAGTTTATAGTATTTATAACAATAACTCTTATTTTTACTATTACTGCAGAAGTAAGTTATTGCTGCAGCTATAAGTTCGGTTGACCCTTCTTTCAGAATGTATACTAGCTATGGCAATACCTTTTTGTATTCCTACAACAAGTTGTTTTTGTGGTTACTACAGTGGAGTGATTACATAAAACCCTACAGTTTAACGAACATAACCTGAAAACTAACCAAAATCAGTTATATAAAATTGCTTACATGAAAGCTGCAGAAGTATGGGGTCAATAGACCACCGTTCGCTTGGCTTTAGTCATCTTTTTGATAATATTTATTTTGATTATTTAAGGCTTAGTAACTTAATCTCAGTCTCTTTGTTACTTTTACCTTGTTGATATCCAACCTAGGCTATAGAAAGCCTAAATAATATTCTGAATTCATGTTGAAACTGCTGGATTTTTATTTTCAAAAAATAAAAAGGTTTACCTGTTCAATATACTTTTTGAGGTTATGCCATTGCATGTTTTATGGCTACAGGTGGCTGTAGGAATCTTCATTTATTCCTTAGGTTTATTCTTTACATTATTAAAACATTATTGAGACAGTGAGACACTTAACACATACATATTGCAGTATAACACATTCCAATACCGATCACACGATAAACTATAACATTGCTTGTTGCGGTGCATTCCCGCTTCAGGTCAGGCCGGTGACGACTCATTTCCACTTTGAGACATTGTCGTGTAATCAAAAACAGAATCTGGTATAATATATCAGAATATTCTCGCTTAGCATTTCTACTTACTATACTACTATCGTTATGATGTATTAGCAACAATAATATGTTGATGCAATTACCAGCCTCATTGCAAATAATTTAGCAAGAATATTATTGTAGTTTTGACAGACGTGATGGTAGGACATTACCATAACTATTGTGTTAATTAAGATAAATCTTTTAAAAACTACCAGAATTGCATTTACTATGCAATATTGTTTGGATTACTATAATATTTCTTTCAGTGTACCAAGACGTTAAACCGCCTCATTTGTTGTGAATATTAATAATCGGTTTTCATCACCTACACCTGAATCATATTGCAAAAATGGCTCTCCTTGCAAAGTCTCATCAAATGGTGGTAAAATTACGGATTCAGCCAAAGTTCGAGGAGTCAATGTTAGATTCCTGTTCTGATTCCTATTTACCATCCTGAGTAAAGTCTATCTCTCCGGTAGTAGCACTTGCACTTCTTCACTATGAATATTACGAACTTCTTCTCGAATGATAGATGTTGGTGGTTCGTTGGGGTGCTCTTCTGCTCTTCTTTTTATCCTCGCAACTGTCCTACGAGCTTCGATTTTGGCCCTTGTTGCTTCGTGTTCGTGTCGTCCAGCCTTTTCTACACGTATTCCTTCTTCCAAATTGGTATTTGTTATGCACCTAGCATTGCAAATGTCCTTCTTTGCACACCGCCAATAATTTTTTCTCTAATTTTTACTTTTTTAATGATAGTGGTAACAATGATTTGCGAGTATTAAGATCTGTTTATGTTTGTGTGAAGTAATAATATTATGTTTCAGACATGGCACGCACAAATATTATTAGTTGAATTTAGAAATTTAAACCAAACAATTTGAATTAGAACAACACCTTTATGCTATTTTGCTCTTCTGCAATTTTATATAGAAAAATTTCATTTCCATAGCAACATTTCCATTGTGAAATGCAAACGTAAAGAAGTTTTTTACGTGGACGTTTTGTCAAGTGGACATGAATCGTAATGGCCATGACAGTAGTGGACGTGATATGTAATGGATGTGATAAGTAGTGGGCGTTTATAAATACTGACATTTTGGTTGAAGACTTAACAGTCGTAAATGAAAGTGAAGGTTATTGTAGTTATGTTAAAGTACAAAATATTTCAAGTATATGTACATTTTTTAAATTTATTAGGGAGGCATTTTTTCTCAATATATGTGTTTTAAGAATTTTGTACGTGTGTACAAAACGTACAGTAAATAAATAAACAGTTCTGAAAAATCAGCAAAACTATTAATAATTTACTTAAAACCTATGTGCTAACAAGTAGTGTCTATGAATAACCTTAGTTGGGTGTCTCTTGAAAAAATCTCCAACTCGTGTTCCACCCAAAAGCCCATTAAGAGCGCAGACAAACATCTCGATTGATAGGACCGATTCTACATCCGAAGAAACTTTATAGGGTCTTTTACTACGTGTTTGGACGAAATGTCCGGCGATCGTTGAGATTACAGAGTTGTTGTCCCCTTAAACCCTGCCGATGCTATGGCTGTGATATTTCATCGGTGCTGTTTAAAATAGCGACAACAGGTTCCGAGAAACTCAATACAATTCCTTATAACAGGATTGGGTGGTATTTTTATTTTTATTTTAGTGTGATATTTATTTTTCATAGCCAGCCAAAAACGGTTATGATAAATTTGTATTGATACCTCATATTTATTCACTTAAATGTAATCTACAAGTGATAAGAGCGAAATAAAATCGAGCACCTGTCTGTATGGTTGTAATGTAACAACAAACATTTTAGATATTTTACTAGTGTATTACCCTAGTTTAGGTAATTTCAACAAATATTATGCCCTATTGAAGGTTATCATATGTTAGCATTGGTTTGGTATTTTGTATTAAACGTTAAATTTTGTGTGTTAGAATTTAAAATTGTATTAAAAATCAAATAAATACACCTCACCTCAATATTAATTATTACTTACGAAGCAAATCAAAAGATTGCTGATAAGACTCAAAGTTCTGCAGTCTTTGAAACAGTTAATGTGGAACTTTGATATTAGAAGTTCTAGATTCGGTGTGGCTATAAAGTCTACTTTGAACTTGGTCCAAAGTCTTAACCAACATGCACTAAAACTAATAAACGGAGTTCAGAATCTGCGAAGAGGTAACTGACATTAGTTCACGCCACTTTGATAATAGTAATGCCCAGGTAGTGCTTTGTTTACCAAACTTAAATAACATTTTAAGGTATATTAAAAACAAAACTATAACTGTTGTATTTATTAAATACATATTTTTTATATTCCAACACAACGGAATTATTGTTTCGCTTTCAAGGGAAAGTGGTCCAAAACCCTCACATTTTTGGACACCCCAAGATGTGAACCCGTGACCCCTTTAACTGAAGTCCAAGACGCCAACTGTTAGGCTATCAAGATAAACTTTAGGGGTATGACTTAAGACATTGATGTATAGAAATTATAAGTCGATGGAAATGCTTTTGGAAATCACACACCGCTTGACAAAAACTTCTGAAGTACATTTATATCTAAGTTTTTAAAGGTCAGTAAATGTTTTAAACGAAAAATAGTAATTTTGAAAATAAACTTACATTGTATATTTTATCATTCCAAAAATTTAATCGGGTGTATCGTCTAAGAAAATGAGTATACTTAAAACATATAACAAGTATTATAAAAATGTATTAAGTCTAATTTTAATAATTTAAGTGATATTGGTAAGTATAATAAATAAATTGAATAATTTAATAAAACGTATATTTAGTAAATTATAATAAAACGTGTAATTTTTTAGCTGAGCAGTGTCGTATTTTAGACTATAATAAGAGGGTTAATGAGATGTCGATTAAATAACAATATATAATTTGATAACGTGTAAAGGTAATGTCACCAAAGTAGCGTGTTCTTTTATAAAGGAACTGTTGGAGTGGAGGTGATGCTGAAATTTATTGCCCCACTTAACACTGAGGCTACTGAAGCGTTCACGCTGCCTGCGTGGGAAGGAAATTGAAAATGCCCGTCATATCTTTTATAAAAATAATCATGATCCGTAATATCACAGACAAAGGATTATTTTCTCTATGGTATTATTATTATTTCCTTCACTATGAGCTAGAAATGTACTATCAGTACCTTGTCATCAATTATAATCAGTCAGTCAGAAAAATGCAAAAATTTAGTTTTCATATATATATATATATATAAATAAAAACAAATATAGTAGATTTATGATGATTACCTTATGTGGTTATGTTTTTTGTGTTGGGATGATGGTTAAAGATGGCACTGAAAAAAATGTTTTAAAAACCTAATAAATGAGTACCGGAGAGACCGAGCCATGCGCAATGATATTTAGTTAATTTTGTGTGTGAAAAAAGATTTTCATATGCAATCTTTATTCAATGGTTCTTGTCACAGTTTTCTAGAAATAATTGTTCTGTAATTTATCATGTGTAAGGGGTTGGTTACTTTCACTGTTCACTGGTTATTTATTTGCAGCTCTTATGATCCTTTTTAGTTTTTATTTGAAACTCCATAAGGGGCCATACACATATTACGTAATACACTTAAGAGGGAGAAGGGGTATGGCATAGCGTTATGTGGGGGAGGGGGTTGGGTTAACGTTACGTAACTCACACATATTAATCCTAAGAGCTGGTGCACTCCCGTATCTATTGATACTGTTATAGATCTTTAAAGATATAAAAATAATCAAGGTTGCAGATAGTTATATACAAAATAACTCCGTCATACTATTTTCATAACAGTAAAACTAAAAATAAATACATAACGTGTTTTGAATAAGTTCTGTATTGCTGTACACCTATTTTTTTGTCGTTTTAGAGTGTAAAATCATGACTTCATACAGTATTGGCCAATGCCACCCACATCCTAGATTTTAAAGTGATTTTTTATTTGAATTATTTGTAAATTAAATTTTTTACGTTTTAGCTGTGATAGTTTATTTTGTTGTTCATATTATTAATAACAGCCTTATTTGTTTGTATACATTTTGCTTTAAAAAAGTTATTAAAAGATATTGTTATAAGAACGTCATTTAGAGTTTAATGATTCATTGAAATTCATGTTCCAAATTGCTAATAAAACGACATTTAAAAGGTTTAAGCTGTTTTAAAGCCTACTACAAGTTACGTAACACATTGAGGGTTGGGGGTATGATAAATCATTATCGTGTGTTACATGGGGGAGGGGGGACTGAAATGACGAAAAAATGCGTTACAAAATATGTATTTGACCCTAAGCCCAAAGTTTCTAACTTTCTTTATTTTATAACTGGTTCTTATAATAATGCTTTTTAAATATGAATTTTCCTAGGGTTGAGGTTTTTACTAATCGGCTTTTTAGGTTAAAAATCCCCTAATTCCAAAGTTTAATCAACATCCTTCAGCTGGATTCCGAGATAAAGTTTTCAAACAATCAGGCATACATTGCTCGTATTTGTGTACAGGGTAACATATAATTTACAATTATCAAATTATATAATTGGGAAGCTTGGGCAAATAAAATACAACATGTCATAAAGTTACTTATGTCACTGGTGATTCCCATATTATTATTATAGGGCATGTAATATTACTGATATTGAACGTCCGAACCTCTGGATGCCGAAAACATACGAGGAAAGTCATATGAGCGAGAAATTTTGTTTGGAAAATTTCAACCTCACCTCTACAGCTGCATAGTGTTTTCTAATTTTGTATTTTCGCCAACAGGCCAATCCAAACAGGCCAAACATTCTCCCGAATGTTCACTGAGTATTCCGTCCCGTATGTTCCTACATGTATTTAAAGGTTCGTGTAGCTCCCACACTTCTCGCGACAAGCCCGAACATTCAGCCGAACTACGGATGTTCGGAGTATTCGCGAGAAGAGTGGGAGCTACACGAACCTTTAAATACATGTAGGAACATACGGGACGGAATACTCAGTGAACATTCGGGAGAATGTTTGGCCTGTTTGGATTGGCCTGTTGGCGAGAAGTGTGGAACCGCCTTAAGCTGTTTTTCTTTTGACTCTCTTTCAAATCAGCAAAGATATTTTGAAAAATTCTAGACGAATCTATTATTATAAATTATAACTAAATAAAAATAAATTATAATTATCATCATTCGTGTGTCATGTTGCATCGTCAATGTCTATTCCGCATTTTGCCAAATATACTAACCGAATAAGAAGTACCCATATAGTATATGTATAAAGCCGGTGGGTACAAGATTCAACACGAGGAATGCGATGGGCGATCTAAATACGTTCCATGAGTCCTACTAACAGTGATGTATGAATCTCTGCGTGAAGATAGGTGTTGCCAGGCTTGTAACGTAGGGCGAGAAAAGGACGACAAAATGTAGTCGACATTTACAAAGTTTCGAGTTCAGCGTTGGTAAACATAGAGTGTAATATAGTGTAATATATAGAGTGTTATATTTGTGTCAAGCAAGTCATTCTATTGTGGCTGATTCTCCCAATCAAACGAAAACCTTAGACGTAATTTATGCGTGTTCAACAAATGCTTATCTTAGCAACCACGACATTGGCGTTACCTAGCGGGTTTATTTATCAACCGAAAATACATTTTACACTCACAAGTATTTAAGTATTAAAGTATTCAGGTAAGTAAGTATACAATGATGTAAATTAACTTCAGCAAAGAATAAAGAACAGTAGAAGCATTGCTTGTAGATTTCATTCGGTAAATATCAGCCGAGGCGTGGCTTATTCACATTTTTACCACACTATGTTCCCTCTATAAACTCTATAACTGCCTTGAGTTTAGTCCAAGTACCGCTCGAGCCGCCATAGAGCAGTAGAGTCCGGAGCCACAGTACACAGTACTGCCCCCGCTGTGCGACCCACGGCCGGATGTCGCAGATATGCTCCTGCTTCTCGCATTGTTCACGTTTGTCTTGTTGTTTTATCGCACATTATTGATAGTCCACGACCATTGCACTGGTCCCAGTCGCCTTCTCCGAGACGTTCACTCTGCATACTGGCTTATACATACTATATGGTTCACAAGGACAGCTAAATATTCACATGGCCTATTTGGAACTTTGGTGAATAAGTTTTGTAGTTTCAACAGTTTATAGAAGTGTTAGGTCTGGTAACAGAACTTAGGGCCTCATAAACATAGTTCGCAGATCAGTCTAACTGATATTAGAACAATAAGGTTAAAGGAATAAAGTATTGAAGTGATCGAACGATTTACAATTTTTTCAGAACTGACCCCAGATTCTAAACATGGTTATATCCTACGCAGACCAAGTTTGGCACGTTTGGTGCATCCCTCCATGATAACGTAATTTCTTTTAATTATGATCATTGGTTTCATTTGAATGGACTCTCCAGCCAACCACTTAGGAGATAATTTTAAATTAATCCCTTTAATTAAAATAATAACTGTCAGTTGAATAAATAATTAATAAATTCCAAAATTAATCAAATGCATGTACGTTCAACAAAAATACAGTTATAATATCAACTGGAGTGACATGTAAATGAGCGAAACAAACCTGCTCGTCACGAAGAGGGACAGTTGCAACATATTACTCAGGCCTTTGAATAAATTGACTGGCCTTCTCCGACCAAAGCTCGGTTCCAAAAGTACTGTAAAAAATGCTTGTTTAGCTTGGATAACAACAGTTTTAATAGCAAACAGTTGTGCAGAACAAATGTTGTCAATACAGTTCCTGCTGCTAATGAAAACGAATAATTTAAAACTGCGTTTCGTTTCTGCTAAAACAGTCGAAGAATAAGAAGGGGAATGCATAACATAATGTATACCGTTTGTTCAAAACTCTAAAACCAGCTTTCTCTCATTTATGCTCTATTTCTATTACTTTTCAATTCATTAAACTATATTTGAGTTTAATATCTAGCTACATTTAAATGGTTATTTAACCTGAGGGCAAAGACTAAAATTTCATTTGGTTTTTCAAAACGGAATCTTATTATTTTTCTTAAATAAAGTAATTGACGATAAGTTATGCAATTTAAGTTAAGTAATATATTGAATACAGTTTCAAGCTACTGAGTGGACGGGAAGGTGGGAAGGTGTAGTGGGAAGTGGAAAGCGCGGGAACATGTGCCATAACATCTGTTAACGAGAAGCTCTCGCTGGCTACTTTGGGTGGCAATTATTGGCGGGAATCCAGACTCCATGGTGAGATTGGAAAGTAGTCTGGCAACTGTCACGGGACAGAATGTGCATAAAGAGCCCACACTTTTGACTTATTATATAGTCAAAAAGCAGTTTTTTTTACGACAATTAGAATGATAGGAAAATACTACCGTATTAGGCTACTTTATGACAAATTGAGTGGAGGATCAATTTTCATGCAAAGTTTACATTATAAACGAATAATAATATACTTAATATATATACCTGTATCTACAGTTGATAAATTTCACACGCTGAATTCAAGGATTAATTCCATCACTAGCATGAACGAGGACGTTTGAAATCAAATGAAATAGCCTAACTGCTTGATTATACAAATTGTTATTATATTTTTAATATAAAACACAACAAAATATAACTTAATATCAACAATGAGATTAGTCTTTAGATAACACACAGCAAACATTGTCCGGAGCCTGTTTTCGATGGCAGCACTGGTGTCAATGTCAATTGTATATCACAAAATACTTTCTAAACATCTTGAAACGAGAAAGAGTGCAGACTTTGATAAGGAAACCAACCCGTTTACATTTTAAGTTAATTAGAATTTTCTTTTAATCTGCCAGAAATTTGCGTATATATATTATTCTAAATGAGGAATTGTTGTTACAAAACGTGTTTTCACTCGCAGACATTTCTTCACACATTACAATAATTTGTTATAAAACAGGATAAACACTTGATAAATATGTAAAAAATATATTAATTTGATAAAAGAAGAATATAACAAGAATAATATCTTTAAATAAAGTTGCATAGAAACAAGTTAAAAAATAAATGGCACCTATTATTAAAATTTTGGCTTTGTTGCTTGCACAGACTCATTTATCGTAGCTTTTCACCGACAGATCGTACGAGTTTGAAAAATTGTATTGAAATAGTCAAACAAAGTACATCAACAGGTACAAAGATGTTAAACTAACTTCGCGAGTCAGCTTCACTTGAAATTTTTGACTTAATGCTTGCTTGCATAACCAATAAGGTTAATATGTTAACTAACTGCAAGTCTTATTACTAAATAAAATACCGCTGCCTGGGAGATAATGATAAAAGGTACATTGAATTGAAATATAAACGGCAACAAAACACTGCATCTGTTCCGATATTTGAAACATAAAACGTGAAACAACAACTGTTGATCACTTGGCTTGAAAACTGTTATGCCGGAAAGCTTCTTGATTTCAAGTGCAATCGTACAGGTCCTCATTTGCGAATATTCCTATTCTGATAGAAAATTTAAAAAATGCAAATATTTTTACTTTTGAAAAACCCCAGCTCATATATGGTTCTACTAGATTACACTGTGATGACATTCCAGATGTTAGCTTGAAACAGCTATTCTTGTTTATAGAGTGCTTTGTTAGTATTAACGGGTGCTGATAAGTTGTTAATTAAATATATTTCCATTCTTTCATAAGATTAGCATTATAACTTAAAAAGCCAAGGAGGCAGAGGGTGGATGCTTTCCTAAACCCAAAAAGGCATATGTAGACGTTAAGGGCTTTCAAATAACGTATAAACGATGATCTAAGATCTAATATTTTCGGCAGTAACCTGCCTGGATACAAAACTCTCCTTATTATTTTATTAATGTGATGGTTTATGGCTCAATTTAAAGAGGGGATTTCTGAGTTTGAAATTTAGAGGAAATAATGTAACTATTGAACCATGATGCAATTAAGAAACTAGTTAATTACAGTTTATTACGAATGTTATAATACAGGTAGTATTTGAATATATATGTAGGATCATGGGGCTCCTAGCACAAAGGCAGAAAATGGAGATGACAGAAAATCAATCTAAAATCTCTGTTAAACTACCATAACGTGATTCATGTTTGTGTTTTGTTGAATCCTATTGTGTGCTAGGATCCCTATGATCTATCTACTCATAGATAATGTAAATTATTCATGTATTTATTTGATTTGCGGTAACAGATCAATTATTAAAATTGATTCTAACAAGTTTTAACCAAAAAATGATTTAATTATAAAAAGATAATTTTCATTATCAGTATGAAACACCTACCATAGTAAAAATTGCATCATTTTTTAAATGTTTAAAAGTACAAAATATATTATTATACTATGAAGGGAATCTTGAAATATATTAAATGATATTCATCACCTAATGCTTGGAAATGGATAATCATTATCAAATGTCTAATTTAAAACACTCCTTCCCCCCAAAAGGTTTGCGTTGTATATTGGTTGATTGTTATTTCTGGTGGAATTCTTCTGTATTTAACTGAAAACTTTATGGTGTACTAGCTATGAAAATAGCTATAATATATCACATTTTGTTTTGTATTTAACTCTTAATTTTATTCATCCAACTCCCCGATCGATGCCTAACATTATCTATTTTATTAAGTGTATTTGAAAAGCCCGATGGGTGTTACTTCGTCGCATGGATTATTTTATTCCTACGTATTCCGTGAAGTCATGAGGAACGAAATCAACAAATTTTCTAGTATTAAAGTTGGGCAAAAAATGGTCTTAGCGGTATAGTCAAATTTTTGATCGTGCTGGAAAAAGTCGTCAAGTCAAATTAAAGTCACATGTCCGTATCACTCAGACGTGAATGTGCGGGTGACATGACCGTGACATTGATAAAACAGTTTTCCTTCTGACATCTGAATGTCTTTTTTATATTATATTGCGTTTATTTTATTCTTAAACCATGTAACGTTTTTAAATTTATTATATTTCATGGTGTTATGGTTAAGTTTTACTGTGAGGAAATTGTTTTGTACTAATTATGGTATTTACTGGGGTTTTGGTGAATAGTTAAATGCTTAATGGGTGTAACAAATTTAGTTTGCCAGATATTTAACATGAAGTACTTAAAATATAGCGGGAATATTGCCGGGAAGTGTACACGGCATGGAATAATAACTTATTTTGTTTGTATACATCTAACTGCTAAACAAGAACAATTATTTGTTTAATTGCATGACTTTAGAGCCCAAAGCTTGATTTAAAATATTGACTACAATGCAATATTATGAAATACAATACAATATTGTATAATACAATACAATACTACAACATTGCTTATATATATGTAACTACAATTGGAAAACATTTTAATACTGGCTATAACTAATGGACTCACTTCTTTAATCATGTAATGCATTATTTTAAGTAAACAACCTAAGCATTTTGTATTAAAACGTGGACAAAAACCTAAAAAACAAGATAAAATAGAAAATTTACATAAACACATGTTTTTAAGGCGGGAATGTTACCCCTCATTTTTTGCTAGCACCATGCTAACGACATCAACAGCTACTTGTGAGGAACAATGCTTATTCTGATTAAAAAATTAAATCTGTAACCTTTTTTCTCAATTGGCCTGTTTTAATAACTTTTAATAACTATATTAAGCAAATATAGAAAATTTAATGTGTCGAAACCGTTATAGCAGCTAATAGTTAATAGGGTGTGATGAATTTCCTATTTTTATTCACAGGGGCTTTGACATTTTCTCCTCGACTTCATATTTTTATTAGCTGAATATAGCCGGATTAACTTATACCTAGTTTGAATGCATACAGTTTTTTTACCAATATAAAGGGGTTTAAGACGTAGTTTAACCTTAATTCGTGTCAGTGTCTGCTGTCTCTGGCTGAAAATGATCAATAGCTAATTAAAACTGCTTGCTTGCTCTCACTACTTATTTAACACCTGTTTACCATAGCTCATAGCGTGAAAATTAGGAATTTCTATTTGAAATTTATTGTTGATTTATGCTAAATGCAGTTTTTGAAAGTTTCAAAATATTTTTTGATATAGGATTTATCACTTTCACCTTTTTGTCACGTTACTAACAAATCTTAGACAAAAATTTTTGTAACTATATCTTTACTTATTCCGTTTTGTCTGCTCTAAGGAAGATGTTGATAGGTCAGTGCAAGTGGGACTGATGGTGAAACGTGAACACTTTGCAAGTGTTGTAAATCAAATAGTAAACACTGAGTTTGAATATATGTCAATTGTTTTTATGAAAGGGAGGAACTCTTTGATGCAGGACATCTATTCTGTGGTCTTTACAGTAGCGGTTTTGTAGGCGGGGAATGCCGCTCCTATACGACAACTTATATTATTATCAATTTTAAGTCAGTTATTTTATCTATTAATTGGATTTTACCAACGTTTTACAAACCACTTACATATTCTATCGTAAAGGCAATAGGATTTTTCTAACTAAAGTAAATACTATTATATAGCAGCGTGCCAAAATCCTTCGAAAAATGGTTTAGTCTATTTGGCACACCTATAAAAACATATTGAAATAAAATTGGGGAACTAGGGCAGGAAATGAGAAAGCACATTGGTTGGAATTTATCTTTAAATGAAATCAAGAAAGGAAGTTTAAAATTATTAGATCTCTATTAAAATTTATGATTATATGGTACTTTAATACACCTTAAATTTTAACTTTTGTTGATATATTCTAGGGGTTATACACATAGGGAAAACAAACAAAAGATTAATTGTCTGTGTAGGTTTCTTTAAAGATATAAACATTTAAAACATTAAGTATCAAAATATTGCAAATAATTTTAACGAACCTAGGCATAGCAAAACAACAAATATTTTCTTTTATAAATTGAATAGGTATAACTTAGTTAAATAAGTAATCTATAACTGGAATTCTATGAAGTAGAAAATGTGCATATTATTGTAAATACAATTAAACATAACAACTGACGTTTGGTTGCCTTTGGTATTTTTTAAATCTTAAAGAAAAATGTTTGCAACATGAGGATCCAGTACACGAGAGCACTTTTAATCAGGAAGCTGCTCAGAGCAGCAGTTTTCAAGTCGACTAAAGCCCCTGTTGCTCCTCATCATGGTCCAAATATCAGAATAGATACGGTGTTTTATATACATTTTTAGAAAACACCCACATTTTTAGATTTTTATTTATTTTCTTAATTTCTCCTAGACAAAGTATTTACATTTTTCAATAAGTACGTGCATTAACCAGTTTCGTCCATAGGGAACAGCATATTATGTAGAGTAATATATAAAGTAAGTTATTTTACAAAGATTACACACTAATCTATTTATGCTTATTTATTATGAGGCAGGCAAAGAAATGAAATACATTTAATCAAACTAAATTTTAAAGAGATATAAACTTGTATTTTATTATATGAATTTTATAAATAAATGCTGTGTGCTTATCCCTTACATAAATATTTAGGTATAACAATGAATCAGAAGACGGGGACGTATAAAAATGGTAGCCCAAGAATAAGCATTATGAATGAAAAGAAACAAATAACAGCAAGTAATGAAGTGGGTATAGGTAAAATGGTAACCTCGTTACTGGCTGTGATGTATATTCAAGAAAACGTTGGTGTTATAAGAGAATCTCGTAGTTATGGAAAACTCTTAGTGTTTGCTCAGCAAAACAGGTGTTTTGTCATGTTCAAAGCAATCCAATTTATACTTTGGATACTTTAAGAAAATGTTCTGCAGTATTTGTAAATGCCGAAAAAAATACATATTTGATTTCGTGAAATTATCACACAGAAAGGATTGGTCAATTGATTTAAATGTGAACGATTTATAGTCAAACTAGTTTGTCATATGCCATTATGTTAGTAAATATAAAGTAAAGTGGTGTCTATCTGAAGTTATGTATGTTCTATTTTAAAGAAAACACTTTTTGAACCGATTGAACTAACTTTTTCCTTAAATATAGTTGACACATATGAGCTCCTGATGGACTAATTTGCGTTTAAAATTCTTTAAGGCTCCTTAAAAGGTGCAATGCTATTCTTAAGGACATTTTCTTTGATTTAGTCACGTGATTACCAAAACTTTTTTTAACAATTTAGAATGTTAATTGCATGTGAAAAGCACACTTAGCAGTTTCATTCTCCTTGTAAAGCCGGGAAGTACAGCTAGTTATATATTACTCATAAAGTTATTTTTATTATTGTATTAGAAAATAGTTTAAAACTGTTACTGCCCATGAGCAGCTTGTACATTAGGAACCGGTTTAGCGTTAGTTGAACTAAACACAGTAAGGTAAACAAACCATAATCACCCATTAAACTATAATTTTTTTGGTTTTTTATTTTCACACTTAGCGATGAAGTTAATATTCAGAATTATTGGTTTGGGTGAATTAAACTATGGACTACCGCCAAAAACACCCTTGAGAATTAATATACAACGTTACACGCTTTTATATTTTCAACAAAACTCAAACAATAATAACATGTTTTATTTCATCTTAAATTTAAATCTTCTTTAATACATATGCAAGTGTCTGAGATAATAATTTTCACTACTTGAGTGCTTCAGTTTTGTTACCTAGATTCAACTCAAATAAATGTAAGTCATGAAGCAGAGTATCCATGAATGTTACTGAGACATAAACCCGAAAGTAATACCAGTAAGTGCAAGAATACGTTTCTATGTTTTGTTTAAGAGGTCGTTTAAACACAACAGTTTGAAAAGTCTATAAAAATATACAGTGGCTCCACTCTATCTTTGGTATTGTATTGCTGTGCCATCACTACTTAAACAATCATGATATACCTTTGTAGGGTATAAAACATCTAACCGTCTTCTAAACAAAGAATGGTAAAAACTGTGATCAGTACAAACCAAATAATAAGATATATTATAAAGTTATCATATAAATAAATAAATAAATGTGTTTGTCGGAATCTTCGTACTTTAATAGAAAATACTCTGAAATTATTTTGAGCTGAATTGGCTTTGTCAGTTACATTGTTTACTAAATGTGCAGGTTGTGTTTATTGAAGTTGTTGGTTATTAATCTATGCTGTCTAACCAAGAACTAGAGAACTGAGCATAAAAAGTTTTAAATAAAAAAACTAATAACACAAGCTTAAATGAATGAACATGGCTCACGTATTTGAAAAATCCCTATTAACTTTTACTATGTTTCTGTAAGAAGGGTTTCTGATTGATGTCTTCTACAGGGAGATGTGGCTAGTAGGATTAAATAGTTTGTTATCAATAGACACTTAAGACTAAAGTATTGGCGGTCTTCCACCTCTCTCGAGATTAGAGAAGTATTCTGGCAAGTATAACGATAAGACTACTTAGTTGGAATGCTTGGCAAGACTTCTCATTGTTCCCACAGTATACAGTGTTCGTTTAAAATAACATCATTTTTAAGACCAATAACGTGGATTTCTGTTAAGACAAATTAAGCACTTGGTTTGATATGAATAAATAAAGAAATGGATTTTCAAGCTATATACGAATAACTAAAAATCTTGATCTCGGTTTTTTATAGATCTTAAATAATACTTTTTATAATAAAATAATTTAATTTAAATATTACAAATCAAATTTTATTTGGATCATATAGTATTAAATAGGACTACATAATATTACGTTGCAAATATAGTAAAAAAATTGCTTATAAGAAATAGACTTTAATCCTGTATCTATGCTCTAATGTAATATTTGCTTGCTTGCTTGTTTTAAAATCTGATCCCAACAAACTTTAGTAGTTTGTCTTTGGACATAGGTTTGTTAAAATCGTTCAACCTTTTTTAAACTGTAGCAGTTTGTCTTTAGGGCTTGGTCTATGGGTATTTGTAAAATGATGAAAATGTCCATTCGTTTTATTAGTTGACTAATCGAAATTATGTGATGTAGACGGAGCCCACCCTTGCCGATTGTGTCCGACCGTCTCTGCGAGTCTGGAGAAATTGCGCCGCCACATGCAGGCGAGCCACTCTGTGAACCCCGCAGCCTCCTCCTCTTCAGGTTCCTACCACCAAATGGATGCTGGGTGTGGCCAATGCGGCCGACGCTTCCTACGGGCCGTGGAACTGGGATGACACGTTCGGATGGTCCATGCAGTAAGGTTCCGCTGTGAAGAGTGCGGCGCCACTTTCCGCAGGGAGAACAACTTGCACCAGCGCAGTGACTGGCTCAACGGTGAGAATGGTGGACTCAGGTTCAGCTGTGCCTACTGCAACAAGGGGTTTCGTCACCTCTACAACCGGGACCAACACCAGACTCACAGCTGCCAAATTGTGAGAAACCTCGCTCTTAATCGTCAGCCTGGACTGATCACAGAGCCACAGCCGGGTCCTAGCACGGAGCCGCAGCCAATGCCTAGCACGGAGCCTCAACCCGAGCCATAGCCGGGACCTAGCACTGAGCCACAGCCAGGACCTAGTACGGAGCCTCAGCCTGAGCCAAAGCCGGGACCTAGCATGGAACCACAGCGGGGGCCTAGAACCGAGTCGATGGTGTGTGCCGGCGCTCCTCTCCCAACGTTCCAGCTCGTTCACCGAACCTTACGAATACGCCTCCTCACCTACCACCTGTCCCAGCCAATGGACATCTTGTTGACTGTCGAGGAGGCACTGGTCTTCTTGTTCCAGGAGGTGTTCGACCTGTTGACTGATGTTAGGAATAGACATCCCAGCATCAAGGTGAACATGATCCTGGAGTGCGAGTTTACCAACATCCACGGGGCCACTTGTATGCGGACGTTCAATACCGTTAACGTCCCATTGACCGATGGCTCTCCCTGTAGATGTCCTCGGCATGATGTCGAACACAAAGCTGTCTGTGTCCATGTAGTCTAACTTCAGGCGGTCGCCATAGCGGTTCTTCATTTTCCGCAGAAAGTCGTACATTAGTCACTTGCTCAGCTCGAGTACACACACGCTAACATAGGCAGGCTTCTCCGGGACGATGTTCACCTTGGTGAGATGGATGAGGGCTATGTCCTCTGAGTAGTACCTACGGTCTAAGAAATTGGTCTTGGATACGTATTTCGTCAACTTCTCCGGCGTGCACACGTGCTTGACGTTGATGCGCATGCTATCGTTCTCGATTATCTCGATGGACCGCGTTGTTCATCAGTTTGAAGTAGTCTTGTTCAAACTTGGTCTTGGATTCTTCTTCAGCTTGTTGTTCAATAGGAGGTGCGGCTCGAGCCATCGAGCCTGGCAAAACGAGACCACTCGATGCACGGTCACGAGCTTCAGCCCGTTTTCCAGCGCCTGTTGGAGGATCCTTTAATGACAGATGAAATGGTGTTTACCATTCAGGGTGGTGAGTAGTTTTGGAGACTTCCTGCTTGGCGGACGCCTCGTCTCGCAGCAGTAGGGAATATCTTTGTGCAGGTCGTGAAGGTAGTCAGGGTAGTGAAGGTCCACTTAGAGGATGTAGCCCTTTGGCTTCGGCGTCCAACGTTGCGATGTCCAAGGAATCGATCTCCTCACGGCTGAGCCACTGGAAGTCTCCGGTGGGTAGACTCTAAGACATAGCCCAACCGTAGAGGTTGTTCGCGTCCAGGTACAGGAGGTGACGCGTTGGCTCGTCGGAGCGACAGTCTTCCGGGCAACACTGGTTGTGGTTGGCCTTGGCGTAACGTGTGATGGCCTGGGAGATACCTCCTCGGATGCCTTTCTCCATGAAAAGGTACATGTCAAAGTCCTGCAGCGTGTCCAGCTCCACATCTCGCAGGTCTTGAGCATGACGTTCATGGCGTATGAGGGCAAGGTGTAGTAGTGGAAAGGATCCAGCCCGTACTTGGCCAACGACGTGTCCCTGAACTGCTCTAAAACGTCCGTCAACAGCGCGATGTCACAACGCAGGACGCAGTCCTTCAGGTTGCGACGGTCGATGGCTCGCTACACGTTGAGGGCGTGCTCGTAATCAGCATCCTTGATGTCTTCCAGGGTGAGGCTGTTTTTGAATGCCTCCTTGGGTGGCAACTCCCTGGTGGTGTACAACGCATTGTACGACGTCACAAAGTCGTAGGGGAACACACCTTTCCTGCGCACAAGGTCAAAGAGCCGGTCTTCGGGGAAACGCTTCCTAATCTCTTGCATCTGGTTGGTGGGAAGGGCTGCTGCGAGACTGGCCAGGATCAACGATAGGCACCTGTCGCTGTCCAGGAATCTTAGTTTGAATCCGGCCCGTTGCACAAGCGGATCGTCCCCAGGCTGACCGAACTGGAATCGCTTTGTGAAGGCGATATGACACTCTTCAGTGTGAGCCAACACCTCCACATCACCAATGTCAAGTGCTAACTCGCGTACTATGAAGTGAGCGTCGTAGGTCGTAGTTGGACAGGTTGTGGAAGAAGCAGTTGATTACGCCCCACTCCGTGTACCGCAGGTTGCACGATCGGTGAACCACTCCGCGAACTCGTACGGTGGTGCGTGGTTGTGGTCACGCACCTTGGGATCCTCCTCGGTGAACTCCTTATTGCAGAGGTAGCAATAGTTTACCGCGAAGTAGTCGTTCATCTGCTCTCGGGTCAAAAAATGCTGATGAACTCTCGTGCTGAACAGGATCTCCCACATTATAAACACGTCCATTTTCAGCCTCTCCATAAAGACCTTGGATACATCGTTCCCAAAGTAGACACGAGGTTCGAACTCCTCTTGCTCCAGCGAGTCGGTGATCTGGTAGGTGAAGGCGTAAGGGACGTGTATACTGATGGGCCTGAAACCTGGCGGTAATTCTGCCGCGCCCTCCTCAACCGGTTGAAGAGCGCACTCAAAGTCCGCGTAGATGCAATACCTCTCTCGCCGGGAGAACTCAGGATGAGAGAACTGGATCTTCATCTTCTTGGACATGTCCAGGTGGATGGGAGCCTTGGCGTAGCAGTAGCATCTGTGCTCATCCAAACGCTGAGCGCCCGTAAGTCCGAGCTTGTTGGGCCGGTTGTCAAAGTAGGCGAAGCATCACTTACAGATGTAAATCCTGTGCCCGTGTTCAGTGAGCTGGGAACGGACCAGCTGGCTCAAGGTCCCTGATCTATGTGTAGTGCCTGCCTACTTCCGTTGTCACGTAAAACAGGTCCCTGTGGTCTTCACGCCTCCGCTTGCAGATCTTCAATGGATACACCTTGTCCTTGAACTCGGGCGTTCCGTTGGGGCATCTTCCTACCATCGCGCACTCGATCCCATACACTTTCACGCTGATGGCGTTATTGCGCTCAAAGGTCTTTATTTCTTTTAGAGCCATGGGGAAGCGCAAGCCAGCCCAGTCATATCGGGCGATGATGCCCAAGGTGTACTCTTCGGTTCTCTCCTGGTGCTGTGGGACGAACTTGGTCAGGATAGCGTACATGAAGCACACGTCATCAGCGTTATGCACATTGACAACAGCACGTGTAAAAGCGATGGACTTTGGCAACGGAATAAAGGCTCTTCCTCCCAGCGGCGTATACTCGTTCACACGGATCTCCAGACAGCGTATGTGCAGGTACTTCCAACCACTGCCGACCAACTCGCACTGCTCCTTCTTGTTGATATTCACGCTGAACGATGCTGACAGGAAATCCTCCAAGTCAGAGGCATCGGTCACTGGGACGTTAATGGTATTGAAGTCCGTATACAAGTGGCCCCATGGATGTTGGTAAAATTGCACTCCAGGATCATGTTCACCTTGATGTTGAGATGTCTATTCCTAACATCGGCCAACAGGTCGAACACCTCCTGGAACAAGAAGACCAGCGCCTCCTCAACAGTCAACATGATGTCCATTGGCTGAGAGAGACGGTAGGTGAGGAGGCATATTCGTAAGGCTCGGTGTATAGCTGGAACGTGGGGAGAGGAGCGCCGGCACCCACCATCGGCTCGGTGCTAGGCCCCAGCTGTGGTTCCGTGCTAGGTCCCGGCTGTGTCTCAGGCTGAGGCTCCGTACTAGGCCCTGGCTGTGGCTCGGTGCTAGGTCCCGGCTGTGGCTCGGGTTGAGGCTCCATGCTAGGCCCTGGCTGCGGTTCCGTGCTAGGCCCCACGGCTCCACGGCTCTGCGTTCAGTCCAGGCTGACGATTAAGAACAAGGTTTCTCACAATTGGACAGCTATGAGCCTGGTGTTGGTCCCGGTTGTAGAGGCAAAGAACCCCCTTGTCACAGTGGGCACAGCGGAACCTGAGTCCGCCGTTCTCACCATAGAGCCGGTTGGTGTGCTGGCGCAAGTTGTTCTCCCTGCGGAAGGTGGCGCCGCACTCTTCACAGCGGAACCTTGCTGCATGGACAGTCCGAACGTGTTGTCGTAGTTACACGTCCTGTTGGAAGCATTGGTCGCATTGACCACACTCAGCATCCACTTGGCGATCGGAACTTTAAGAGGAAGAGGCTGCGGGGTTCACAGTGTGGCTTGCCTGCATGTGGCGACGCAAGTCCTCCAGTCTCGCAAAGACGGTCGGACCCAATGGCAGGGGTGGGCTCTCCGTCTACCTCACATAATGACGATTAGTCAACTAATAAAACGAATGGAAATTATCAGCATTTTACAAATACCCATAGACCAAGTCCTAAAGGCAAACTATTACAATTTAAAAAAGGTTGAACGATTTTAACAAACTAATGTTGAAGACAAACTACTAAAGTTTTAAAAATATTACATCTGAGTATTCGTTTTAACATTTTGGAAGAATGGAAAATAATTTTTAAAACTATAAAAGTTAAAATTATCATGAATATTTTTGTAAACCTGATAATCAAGCCTTTTTAAAAGTTGTATTGGAAAATACTTATAAAAATAATCTATAAAATACCGCTATTAACCTCGTTGTTGTTAAGGTTCCTCCACGGACTGTTGTTCATGAACCGCAGTGACGTGCCGGTGGAGGTTGCCGCTTCGTGCGAAGCATTTGCCACAGACGTAGCAATCATAGCGTCTGACGTTGTGGGTAGTCTCTACGTGCCGCTCAGGTTTTTATTTAGGCTGAAGGCAAGACCGCAGGCCTCGCACTGATGTTGATTGTTCATTTACAACAACTGATTCACTAAGTCTCTTTCATTTACAAACGCGGATTTACTGCAACAAAAACACTTCACCATTGAAGAATGAAACGCACTTGGCGCGTTCAGTGGTAGACAAAAAAATGTGACATGTTCTATGAACAACACGGTTGAATTCATTTCCATCTGAAAAAATCTGCCTTCAATAATGGATTTAGAAAACAAAATGAAACTTCAATTTAATATTATGTAAGATTTACATTCGTTACAGAAAAATTATAAAGTTATATAAAAAGATACTAAGTATTTAAAATGAACGAATGATTATAACATTTATTCTTATAAAACATTTCTACTTACGTTTGAATATTGTAAATGTTCAAAGCAGGAAAAAGAAATAACTGACGTAGGGCACACTACTGGACGTCCACTCATTATTCCGTTCACAGAGAAACTGAGGACACCTACGAAGAACAGCGGTTTATATAGGCATCGGCGGAGAAGCGCACACCTGAAACGGGTGAAAGCGGTAATTAATTCTTGGAATGGCGGTTGACCTTGGAGATTTCCATAGTAAACAAATTGCATCGCCGTGTTCCGGACGGTCATTACCGCTAATGAGTAAACAGGTTGAGAAACCTAGGTGATTACGGCGGTAACCAATTCTCGGAATCGCGGATGCCCTTTGGGGATTTTTCATGACATACGAGTGTCACCGTCGTGTTCCGGGTGGTCATTACCACTAATGAGTAAACAGTTTGTAGCCTCTCGTAGTCTCAGGAACCTCGTGATTGGGGAGGGGGGAGGGGTTGGCAGGGGGCTTCTCAGATCCTCAGTGCAACTTTACTTACTGGTTTTGAATCGGCTATATCCCCCTACTTCTATTTCCTAATTCCATGGTTATTTAATTGTAACCATTTCATAGGAACCATCACGTTATTTCTAATTAAACTGATTTCTCTTCATAAAACATCATAGTAGAAGAGAAAATGGGTTTCATAGGCACAACGTTTTTATTTTATTTACCTAATATCAATTAAAGAAAACAATTTAAAACTTTCAAAAATGTACATAATAATTGTTTATTAACGTTATATTTATATTCACTTGATGAGTTTTGTAACTTAAATATTGCTAATAATAAACAATTTCTTCTATTGTGGGTGGGTTGGCTTTTATTTTCTACTTAATTGAACGTATAGTTTTATCTTTATTGATAAATCCAAATGGATTATTTTAGACTTAAGTTTTAAATAATATAACATTACTTTTTCACAATTATTATTTGTTTATGTACATATGTGACGCAATTCTTGTAACACTACATGGATAAATACAGACATTTTTCAATTCAATTTAATTTAATTGACTAGTATAAACTTCCTTTTCAAAAATGCATTACCATTACAATAATATCACGGTTTAAAAATAAATATAAAAACAATAAAAAACCATTAATAGCCAGTTTTTGCTAATAGTTGTTCATTTGGGCTTAACTAGATCAACTAAATCAGCTTAAAATGAAAGCAATGGTAGCTATGCTAACTCGTGATTAATTTTAACCAAGTCGTCTATCTGAGAAGATAACTAAAACACGTTCATAGATCCATATAATTTCATAAACATTTATATACTATACGGTGGATAGGATCAGGGCCACATTGTTCAACTTTATTGACTGTTTTATGACATGACCTAGCCACATAAACTGTGATATTAGTCGAGCCTACAAAGTTATTGTTGTGTTTAGTGTCTCAATCGCTGAGATATTTCACCAAATGGACAAAGTAAAGACAGTAGAGTGCTGGGCAAATACAATAATGCCTTATAACGTGATGTAGGGAGGTTCTTGTTGAAGTACACATTTACCAGGGACTTTTGCAATTATCTAACTACATACCTCTTGTGTTTGAAGAGGAAACGCATTTATTTTTACATAAATTCACGTGTAGTCAAAATAATACAAAACTAATTTCAAGTCTACTACTTAGTTGAAATCTTTATTTCTCTTTCTATTGTGGTCGTACCTATCCTTTAAATTCGTAGTTTATTAAACTACGTACTAAATGGAACAAATAATAACACACTTCTTTTCGAATTGTTAATTACTCTGTGTGCCTTGGAAATACTATCATTATTTTATATCAGGAAATATATAATTGTTTATTTTCAAGATCGATTACCAGGGAAGAGAGTTTTGTCAAATCCTTCAAGTTATTAAATTAATTAAACTGGATGCAAAGAAAATGACAACGCAGAATTTGTAATTCATCCAATCATACTAAAGTTAGCATAAATGTAAATCAAGTATAATGTAAGAAACTAAAATAAGCATTTTGTAAACAAAATTCAACGTGATGATTTTAAACACTGCGTTACCGCTAAGCTATTATCGTCGAGTATTTTTTTATTATATTGTTTAGTAATATGGGAAAATTGGAAAGGAACATTATTTAGTTAACATAGCGCAATAACTATCTAGATAGTCAAATAGACAGGTATCTGAGGCAGGGAGAACTATTTCTCTGTGAGGGATCTCCTTCCTCTATGAGCTTTAAGAAATATACTATCATGGTCAGGATCACTACCTTAAGGTACGATAGGCGTGACTAATAACTCACAATCGACTACGACATCCTCTGCGGCTGAACACAGCGTACTGTATCTGTCCTGCCCAGGATATTAATAGTTCACGATTCGCTCCCCAGGTAGCGGTGTTATCTCTCTGTACAGGGCAGCCTTCAATTCCGGAGGGTGAATTATGAGGGTTCTTGTTACTGAGAAACACCTTTACACCTAGACCGGAAACTTTTTAACAGACATTTTGGATGACTGTATTGTTTAGTTATTCTTAGAAAGTAGTAATAGTGAAAACCATAAGCTAATACGAAGGAAGAGTAAAACAGCTTGTAATCTACCAGGGTGATGGTTTATCATTATGATACTCTTCAGATAAAAGAGGTTTTACGGTAAACTAGTTTCTTATCCGATACCATCTTAAAGCGTATTCCAATGTATAGTCCAAGAGATAGCGCATGGTTGTAAAACTAAACGTTTTGTTATATTTGTATGATATTTTATGTCTTAAATGATCAACTTTGATCTATGGCAATAAATAACATACTCTTTAAATGGATAAACAAAAAGGGGGATTTGTAGGAATATTTTAAATTCAATAGTGAGTGGTTTATAATGCATACCTTCTAATGTCAGATCACATAGAAACACTTGTATATCATGTCATGTGGAATTTCTTGACGAAGCAAAAACAATAGTATTTTTCCAAAATATTTAATTACGTTTAAATAGATAGTATAGATGTCAACTGTAGCTTCTTTACGTCTTCACGCTCAACATGTTTCGGAAAAATTACCGACCCAACAAACTTTTAAATTTAGTTTGTCAGTTTAATAATGTCAGTTAAAAAAAAAAACAGTTAATATATATCCACATGTAAAAAGAAACAAAATAATTAGATGTTTTAGGACTCAAGAGACATGTTGGATTACATATTGTTATAATTCGTTTATACTATTTGTAAATATTGTATCGATCAGAGTAAATCGATAAAACATTTGCTATGTTACAAAAATTGTACAAAGTAAAGAAAAATTAATATCAAGTACCTATTTAAATTACAATAGTTACTTGGGCAGTAGTTAAATATTAATGCTTTGTACTATTATGTATATAATTAAACTCGCTTTGTAATTCATCTGGTGTACCATATGTAGAGTGATATTAAAAATATGAAACTGCCCAATACAATAATTTATTGGCTAACCTCATTACATCGACCCATTTTTAGGCTTGAAAATCAGTTTGCGACAAAGAGAAACATAATAAGAGAACAGGTCAGAGCACAATAATTTTATATATTCTTTCACATTATGCTCAAAAGGAGTAAAACTCCTCAATTAAATTTTCTTGAATCATAAATATTTTATATTTTCATTTGCAGGCTCAAATTCCTAAATTGTTTATTTTCAATTTGGTTCCAATCAAATGAACTGCATCGCACAAGACAATATTTTAATAATTTAATTACTGCAACTTTGTTTAGTTACACATTGAAAAATAACCATAACTAAAACCCCAAATAGTACCCCCTCCCCTTTTAATCTCTTTTTTTCTGGATATTCAAGATTTTTGTTACATATGAATTTTATATTGAATAAAACAAATATGTCTACCAGTAATTTCAAATTCGTTGAATATTCGTTGATAGTTTCATTGTTCACTGCTCTGTAAAGTTCAAGTCTTAAAATTCCAAAAGTTATTTACCGTTACAATAAGGACCACTAGATAATTTCGATGTCTGAAAATTCAATACAAACAGCTCGACCGGCTAGTTTTTTCTTTCTAATAACTATCCACAAGAATAGGTCGTCGACCAAAGAAAACGAAGAGTTCCTTTGGCTGTTTTTTGAAATATAATTTGTCTAAGCTTCAAAACAGTTGCTAATACCAAAAATATAATATTAAACCAATGTGGTTATGGATTGACCTCTGATCAATATAAAAAATACTATAACAAATTAAATAATTTGTGGAGTTAATTTGATTCGGCAAAAAAGAAAAAAATTCTTTTCAGGGTGATATGGCATGTTCATCTAAAGGTACATGGGGAAATAATTTGACCGGTAGAAGCTGTCCTAGTGTTGACACTTTATAATATTTTATGATTGATTCAGACGGATATTTGGAAATGGTCGAGTTTATATTGTTTTCGATTTTCGGATTGTGACATTATTGTTATATTTTATAAATCTCTAGTAACATGGCTGTTGACTAAAACAAAAATTCTTAATAACAATTGCGAGTATTATTTATATGATTCTTAACTGCTTCAAAATAAAAAAAGAATAAATATAAATATAAAATAAGAGTTTAATAATAGACGATTTTTTGTTTGTTAAACATAATTTCATGCTGAATGAACATTATGGCCCAGCCTACGGTCTGAATGATTAATTGCTTTCGATTATGGTTTCGGGTTGCAGATGTTTCAGTTGATCGGGGTTTAATCTATTAAATAAGTAACCATATTATACAATAATTTCTAACATATTAATCTTAATGGTAGCCCGAATCACCACCTCATATTTCAGTTGCTGTTCACACTAATAATAGTAGAATAATATATGTTTACCATACCAGTTAAACATTGTATATGTTGCATTAAATATCTTTTATAATTTAATATCAACTACTAGCTGATGACCCGTTTTTCGCACGGGGATCTAGCAGGCTTAGAGCCAGTTATTTTAAAAGTTTATTTACATTCCGATCAGCTGACTAACTAAATTCCATAAGATTACATTGTAAATTTAAAAGCCTGTGGGGCGAAACTCTAAAGATGAAGGGATTTAAAAACTCAAATGGCAAATCTAGAGAGTAAGATAATTTCATTGAAACAAAACATGTTTAAATAAAATAGTTCCAGAGGTCAAAAATCAAGAAATTCTTTTCTATAATCTATATAGATTATAGTATCGAAGTACTAAAAAATTTACTCATTTAAGAAACGGTATGTTAATTTCTAACTCCTTTAACAATTAACGAAGCTAATAATATTAAATGAGTTGTAAAGCAAGTAAGATCCTGTTATACTCGAAGTGCAAACAGTCGAACTCCTGCTAATTTCAAGGGAACAATTCAATCTCCAAATATTTGGACGAGAGATGATGCAACTTGGACGGATATTTATCGCCCCACCTAACCCAACTAATTGAAATTCCGCGTCATTCTCCAGAGGGGGGAAGGGGCGGGGGTGGAACTTGAAACTGGTTGACTTGGTTCTTGTTCTACAGATTTTAGGGACAAATTACTCGGAGAGTATATACCTGGAAGATATTCCGTCAAAATCATGTTGACGGGTTTGTGGAAAATAATTATGGAATTTGATTTTGTGTATGCAACGATCTCAACTTTTCCCGATAAATGTATAAATAATATAATAACTCCTACATTTTGTTTAATGAAAATTAATTTAATGATTATATTCATTTACCTAATATTTCATAATATGATATATTTAAAATCGTCATTTTCAAAATTGCAATAGTGTTTTTGACTATTCATCATGAGTTTATTGGTTTGGTTTACTGATAACTCGGTGTTAAGACCGTTTGTATAGGTCTTTACCGCTTGAGAGAAAACTTATATATAGCCCGTGATGCGTAGCGGAGCTCTGAATATTTTCGTAAGCGTGAAAGACACTTCACGTTCAAATAACGTACACACTTTTTCTTACACTGCAATTTTGGAAACCACAACAAACAAAAATTCACTTTTATCCATTTTGGTTGAATGCACGAGCTAAGGTTACAAACACAGTTAGTTAGCTTGGTCTAAAGCAATCAGCTTTTTATTACTTCAGCGAGTGGTAAAGTAAAGTTGAGCGAGCAAAATGACTTTTTCGCTCACTTAACACAAAAGTTGTTAACGATGTGTTTCAGATTGTAAAGAAGCACTTTAGGTATTGTAGGAAAATTAAATTTGTATATGTATTATAAGAATTACAAATAACGTAATACTTTATAAAAGACTTAAAATCATTAATGAGGCTTTTCTTAATCTGGGTGCCATTGTGAGAAATTCCCCAAAACGTGTTCAGGGGGTCACATTAGGAACTTCTATGGTGGTCCCGGGCTTAAGTTTCACCGTGCGGATCATGCTAATAGTTCACTTTTCCATAGGAAATTCATAACAAGAATATAAAAAAGACAACCAATCCATCTTTAAAAGTATTGTGAGACATATTATTTCCTATTCAAAGTGAAGCACTTTAGGTATTGTAGGAAAATTAAATTTGCATATGTATTATAAGAATTACAAATAACGTAATACTTTATAAAATACTTAAAATCATTAATGAGGCTTTTCTTAATCTGGGTGCCATTGTGAGAAATTCAAATCTATTTATGGGACATTAAAACGACTCACGGATGTTTATAGTACACGTTACTTAGATTTTTGTCTCAGTAATCTCTACAAAAAAAACGACCTTATCGCTATAAAATAATTAACCGTATCGTAACTTATCTTACAATTTCTATTACATTCTTAAAGTTTTTGTTCTCCTCTTGTATATTTAGATACAGATTTCCTAGTCCAGCTTGAACCAAGAATGAAGGCACAGAGCAACTGACATAGCGGCCGAGTAAACGATACTGGAGGCCTTTTGTTGCAAGCTATTGGCAGCCTGTCAGCCGTTGCCTGGCCGTTACAGCTGAGTTGAATTCGAGTAGAATTATGATTTGTTTGTAGTACAAACTTAAAAATGACATACAGTAAATATAGGAAATGCTCTTGATATTCATACTATTTGGTATTGTTAGATAATTTATTTGAAACTTTGACTAGTTTATGAGTAAATTGTACATACTACAAAACTAAGCCATATATAATGTTAAATAACTTTTAATAGTATGTCTCTGTTTTTTATTCTTTTTTAATCATGTAAGGAGCAACGAGACTTACTAATACACTGAATAAAATATGAAACGGGTTTCACGATAAGTAACGATATCATTATAGGTGTAATATAGTTTTTTACAGTGTTTTGAATATAGTTTACCAGATTAATTAATTAAAATACTTACATATAATAACAAAATAGAAAACACACGCAATAAAAAACGACGAAATCTTTTAGCATTATTTTGGTTGAATGCTAACGCTTAAAATAAGTAACTACTGTTTTAAAAACATAATCATACTCCTTCAATGCTATAGCTAAAAAAGGTTAGGGTAGTAATTGTTAAAACGAGATCGCACGCAGCACGCTGATGTGAGGGAAGTGAATTCCCGCATTAAAACCTTTAAAAAAATGTAATAAAGGGTTTTAAAACAACGCTGGTAACATAATTTTTTAAATTTGTAAAAATTTTATTTTATGGCTGTTCTGATGCTCCTGTTTATATTTAAATTGACTACTAGGATGGCAGTGTTGTATATTGTAAGGTTAGGAGGAGGTATGGTCAGGATATCAAGTTGGTATAGGGATATTGGGGGTGATAAAACTACATCAAGATATGAAAAACAGCCTTTTCCAGTGCAAAATCCCCAAAGACAACGTACTGTTAAGACAGTTAACATTTTCTTTAATAACTCGGTAAATACTTATGCTAGAATGATGAGGGAGGGCTTACAATTTTGAAATTTTACGCAAAATAATTTAATACGCAAACATGTTACATTCGGGGCTTTTCTGACCCTTTTTGGGCCCAAAAACTCACAATGTGAAAAATTAAAATCCCCAAAAAGGGGGTTAGAGCTGTCCGATTATTTTGCCCAACGAACTTACTTGTCCAACCGTTTACAAAAGGAACGGTTCCTACCAAATTTAAAGTCAATCGGACAAAAATTGCGACCGCTAGAGTGCAAACATATAATCGCAATTTTTGTCCGATTTACATATATATATATATATATATATATATATATATGTAAATATATACATATATATATAAAATATATACATATATATAATATATACATGTTTTATTATATATATATTTATTATTTATTATTTATTATTATATATATTTATTTATTTAAAGTTTTTAGCGACCCCCCAAAACGTGTTCAGGGGGTCACATTAGGAACTTCTATGGTGGTCCCGGGCTTAAGTTTCACCGTGCGGATCATGCTAATAGTTCACTTTTCCATAGGAAATTCATAACAAGAATATAAAAAAGACAACCAATCCATCTTTAAAAGTATTGTGAGACATATTATTTCCTATTCAAAGTGGTGATGAATGTTAAAATCCAAGAAAAATAATAACGTCCAACACTATAATGCAGACAGAGTATATACATTGCTATGTTATAGCTCACTTCATATAACAGAAAATTAGAAAAAAACCAGAGATTATTGTAACCTAGGTCAACCATAATTTAGAAGATGCGTTTTCATTTCTTCTAAAATAGTAGTTTTTAAACGTATTGATTCATAACACAATATAATTCATTAGTGAACAATTCTATCGTGCAGAAAAGACGCTCTATCACTAAGAAAAATTATCAAACTAATACAATATACTATTGTAGAGTAAAATACTATTATGTAGTAAACTGTAGAAATAATTCAGAAAGACCACTTAATAGTGTTAAAAATATAATTTACAACCAATGTTTGGGTAATATATTAAACATGTTAATTATACCCTAAACTAATGAAACCCTAATTTATTTACAACCAGTCTTTTATTTATGGTGAATATTTTATGGGAAAATTTGACAATTATTTTAGAAGAACTTACTATACTAATATGCAAGATAAAATCATGCATTAGTAAGACAGAAAAAATATTATTTTTCTTAATTTAAAGATACAATGCCATAAATGTGATCTTTAGACAACACACTTTATATAGGAGACTAGTGGAGAAGCCAGTGGAGAGGCTAGTAAAGAGGCTAATAAAGGAGCAAGTAGAGCGGCCAGTTACCATCGACACCTCTGAAGTGAGGGTTTACAATTTGGGGCACTTCACCCAAGTAAACGATTGTTGACTGTACTCATTCATCAAATAATTTCTGAAGAAATACAAAAATCTTCTAATTAATTTTAGCAGCTAGTTCGTTTATATAAACAGTAATGAGAGTCTTGATTGATATTTTTTACTACCCAATAGAAAATAAAAATACTCATTCCCATTAGTTGGACTTTTTTAATAATTTGGTAATTTTATTTTTGTTTCTTGCAATACAGATAACTAACCGCTTTAAAATTAAGTTAGCAAAGACACTTTCAAACTGTAAATCAGACGGTAACAAAAAATAATAAAAAACACACAAATTTACAAGAGAAATCACAAAAAAATACAAATCTGTTTTGGTACATAAAGTTGTACTATATTTTTATAAAAAGGGATGTGGGAGGGCTCTGACCATTGACCCTCTCTCAAGAAAGCTCCACTTTCGAGAATTTGTCCCTGTAAATTTGTTTAGTTATTTTTTTTTATCGAATGCAAACATAAAATAGTAAATTTGTTTATTATATAATAATGTAACTCGTTAGTAAGCGGTATTTGTGTAATGTGTTGACAACTTGACAGAGATGCTATTTGACGGTGCTAGCCAATCTTTATCTGTTTTTGTTTGTCTTTTAAATCACTTCCTAATCAAAAAGAGTAATGATTCAAAAACCTAAAACCTATATTTATTCACAGTAACTTAGGCCCTTTATACCCGCTTAACATACCCAATCAAAGATATGAACACCAAGTTGAACGTCGTAAACAATGGTGTTTGGTTAATAATTTATAGCTTTACCCTTCGTTGTAATTAGATCCAAACGGAGAGTTAACAAAATCAAATGCGATAAATTAATTCTGTCTTTAGTTTGAGAGAAAATCGTTAAGCAAGTGTTTCTGGGGAAAAACTAATTATTAACAAAAAATGTACAGTATTCCAATGTATGTATATACACAATATCTGAAGTAAAAGTATGGATGAGCTAACGAATAATAGTAGTGGGCTGTGTATTAATGTTTGTTCCTAGACATATTTTTTTATTGGGGCTTTGTTATTACAAATACAGACAAATAATGACATTCCAGCATATATTATGGATATAGGATTAAAATCTGCCAATAAACTGTATAAATGTATGTTACAATTTACATGGTAAAGTAAATACATATTTTATAGATGAATCAAAACCGGTTTAAAATATGTATGATCTTTGCTCTTGTCATTCTTTCGTTTACTTTTCTTCCTGATTGCAGCATCAGCATCGCTTTTATATTTACGAACGAAACCAGTTACTGAATCAAACAAATTCTATAAATAAAAATGAATTATTATTTACACTATCAAGTTTCCAAGACTCAAATTATTATTTCATACAACTTTACCGTTGTATTACATTTTATTTAGAAAGGTACTACATAAAATATAAAATGTTTTATATCGTCAAACTGATGTATTATACTTGTTTTTTGAATGGCGTTACTATAAGTCAAGTGTATTGTACAGTTATAACAATGACTATACCTGCGAAATACAAATATGTCATATATTAGATAATGAAATCGATTACTTATTGCAGTAGAAGCTATGGACCCATATTTATAGGGTCCCATAGACCCCTATGGGACCGGGCCATGGTCGGATAACGAAAAGGGTCGGTTAAACCGAATAATACCGGAAACAGTCACAATAAGTGTTAAAACAATCAAACTTGTGAAATATGGTAAACATATTGAGAGCAAAAGACTGAATTTTGTCTTTCTACGGAAAAATGTAATCGACCTGTCGTCAACTGAAAGTTATTTGTGTAACAATATCGCGACATCGGATGCCGCGGCGGAAGTTTGTGTATTTTTGGAAGACGGTCGGTTAATCCAACGGGCGGTTGATCCGAGGTCGGTTAAGAGAGCTTCCACTGTATTTCTAAAACTCCAACATCGACGGTGTTAGTGAAAAGTTTAAAAATTATGAATCCAGAAAGATGAAATGTCTTGTCAGCCAAACTCGATTTACTTCTTTATTGGATCAAAACTCAAGTATTTTTAAACTTTTGACTTTAAAAGTTTTCTTTGTTTTCCATTTTTCAATAAAGATTTATTTCAAATTTAACCACTATAAACTGCCGTTAGTTCCCTGATCCCTTATTAAAATGGAAGCTCCACTTTAAATTTGTTTGTTCCAACTTACTTCATAATAGTAACATTTATTTTACTAAGTTCATCGCAGTTTATCATGAAATAAATAAAAGTTAATTAAATCAATAATGTAGCTTGTATAGCAGTGTTTCCCCTTATGTTTATATAACCCAGAGAATCTGTAGAAAGAAATTACCCTATCCCCCAAACTGCTAAGCAATATTTCTTAAAATATCCCATATTTACCGTTGTATCTAAAAATATTGTATACTTGATATTAGTTAGTTTCCAAGGAGTTTTATGGTTTTGGTTGGACAATTCACAAAAATATTTTCAAAAATAATCCAAATCCACATTTTTTTTAATCACTGATCTTTTGGCTGTAGCTGTAGTAGGGTTTGTAATCGACCCATCCACCAACCAACCATATAAAACCTGTTCCTAAGACGAACAATGCAAGTTTAAAATTTGATTTGATAGCTGAAAACTACAATAGACGTTTAAAATTACAAACTGACCGATGTTTGTTACTGGAAAATGTGTTAAGAATTTTTACGAGTAAACTAAACTACAGAAAGCGGGGGTATGTAAAAATGAGGGACCGTCCAAATTACTTACCACTGTCCCATTTTATTCCCGTAACTTCAAAATATCCCTGAAATAGGATTGAAATCCGTCAAGTGAAGTGGGTTATTTTTGTCGAATAATTCTTTTGACCATCGACCTTACGAAGGAACTTTGCGATTAACAAAGCAGCCTCAGAGAAACATTGGCTGCTGCAGCAAGTGCTGGGAGGCGAGACTCGAGTCACTCAAGTTTTCAAGGATCTTTTAAACTTAATTTAACTTTAGTAAAATGTATTGGCAGCCATCCAGACTAACTTGAAGACAAGAATCTATTGCAGCTAGTTCTACTGGATATATAAATAAATGCTAAATGTGACTGGGTGGTGGGTTAAAGCCATCATCATCATTTCCATCATCTTATCCTTTACAAATAACATGATACACAAATAAAAAATAAAAAATAGGTTGAATAAATTTAAATGGTTTCAATGTTATATTTTGTATGGAGTAATTCACTAATAATCTTAAGTCATATAAAGTCGACTTGAATATTTATGCATGGTAGTAAAAATAATCTTAATAACATGATTTGTACACCAATTTTAATCATCAATAAGGTTTATTGGTAAAATAAAGGAGATTAATTTAAACTTAACCTATATGTTTTTGTAAAATGATTTAAAATGTTATTGCATGTTAAATACCTTCGAATTTATGAAGCTATCTCTATTATACAGTATAGAACATATTATACTATATACTACAGAATATTCTGCATTATTTATATGCTGAATTATATAATGAACAAATTTTTAGAACATATTTTTAATGAGACAATTAAGGATTGGAAATAAGAACACTCTTAGTTTGCTGAGAGACTTTGCTAGAACGTGATTTTTTAACTGACGATTGATTATTAACATCACGTAAGCATACATAGTTTAATACGTCGAATGTTTTTCCTCTAAAGATAAATAGGAAAGAAACTCTAGAAAAAGACTCCGAAAATAAGAATTATTTTATAAATCACCAAACTATTTAATTTAACCGTTCATAAAATAATGTCACTAAACTTAGGAAAGAGATATGTGGTTAGTTTTGTATATGGAACATTTTCAAATAAAAATCCACCAAAGTGAATAACAGAGATAGTATATCCTTGTTAAACATTGATTGGGACGGGACGAGTTTAATTGAAAACGTATTGCTCTAGTTAAACCGAGTATTAATTAATTCTCCATGCCATTCTGTATTATAAAGTGTGTGAAAATACCGGTCACTAATGACAAGTGTGATGTTAAAAGTTAAAACAAATGTAATAGAAGTTCCTAAAAATTAACTTAAAATTAACTATTACGCAATTTTTAGTTTGAGACTGGTACATGCTAACATTCCCAGCGGCATCGAAAGGTGATCACGCTCTGTGGTTTTATTGTGGCCGGGTATTGGCAGAAGTTCAGGCGCTGTCTCGAAATTACATCCGAGTAGAGTGCATTTCCATTCATAATATGACTTTGGCTTTGACTTTGTTTTTTCCTACATTAGTTCAACTTGAAAGAAACAACCAAATTTTATTTTAACCAGGAAGGTTGTTTACTGATTGTTTGGTTGCAACTTCGAAAGTAATAATGTTATTTCCTTTACCTCTGAGACTGTAAATGTTTTACTGGTATATAATATAAAGTTTGAATATAAAACACAAATTTTATATTTACAACCAGAAATTTTCGTGTAAAATATTTAAGGAACGCTGAACAATCTTTGTTGGCGTAGTGAATAGCTTAAGAAGTATTTTTTTTTCTTGTTTCCATGTGAATAGGAGATAGTAAAAATCCCTCAACACACAAGGTTCACTCGTACATTTTGGTGAATTTATAACTGCTATTATATATTCTATAACTCTTCATACGTAATTTATCTGTCTTGGTTTAGGTTTTACTAATTGTTAACGTCTTATGGCCAAGTAAGCTTAATGTATTAAATGCTATAGTAAAAGTATTTGATTTTTTTAAAATCAAGAGTATTGCTACCTTTTGCAGGATCAGGTAGCAGTAAAAACCAATGATGGTTTCAGGTTACAGTGAGCAAGAACTGCTTTGTTGTCATTGGGAGACTAAGCTATTACAGGACAATCAGATAAGATGGCAGAGCGAAAAACGATACTCAGCAGTGGGTTGAAGTTCTTAGTCGCATCATGATGTTTTCGAGTAAAAACTTTAAACGTGTACGATATTTTTCCGTTAATTGAGGACACAAAAATGTAAAGAGTTGTTAACAATTATCTATATATTTGTTTATAGTATTGATACTTACTTGATAAACCTCTCTTCGCGGCAACAATTTAATGGATTTGATCACTACTTTGAACTATTGACGACAAGGTATGTACTTAGTTTAGTCCTATATATATATAACATTCGGTTGATATCCTATATCCTATTGCTTGGGGGCTTTCTTTCACAGTCATAACTGGATAACGGCTAGACGGATTTTAACGTTTGAGGTGTCCAATTAAAGATATTTGCCAATACGTCTCAGAATTTTAAGAAAGGGCATCAGTCAAATACAGTGTAAAGGGCTATATTTTTGGAACAGTGGCGCTATCCGACGGCGTAAGTCTAAACTACGTGTTGATTGAAAGTACGTTATCCGCATTATTCTTAGATGTTATCATCCATTTTAATATCAGTTAATTTGTTTGAAACTAAAGTAACCTTTCGTTGGCTACAAACTTTTTCGGATTCGAGCAACAGGACAACTAGTTATAATAAACGTTCTAATTCTAACAACTCAGGGGAACTATGCATTTTAGTACAATTTAAGCATATAAACTTTTTAAGAAGGGGTTGTTTTTTACATTGTGAGGTAGTTTCAGCTTATTTATATACTCGAGCGATTGCGGTATAGAGGAAAGAACTGTTGAAGCTAATAATTGATGATGTTAGATTTACAGCGTGCAAATCTCTGTTGCGCTACCGCTAGTCGGTCTCTCTCAAAATGTCCACTGGTGTCCACAATTTATCCTTTGCCTTGTTGAACATTTAACTATCTTACTAGTTATTTATAAAAACTCATGCCTAAGTCCATAATTTTTTGCATTAATGGTTTTCAATAACAATTTAATTATATACAATCTTTAAGATTATTTAGAAAATATTTTAATTTACCAATTTTACGTAACTCTAGTTATAAATTTATCCATAAACATTAATTCAAAAAAGCTTATCAAAACAGTTTTGACGAATCATAAACAGAATTAAACATAATGATAACGTTCAAAACAGTAGGATTTCTTCTATAAACACGCGTATAAAACTATCCATATCAGTAATATTCTTGCTAAATTGAATTACGATTAGCATAAACACAATACGTTTCAAAAGAACGGATTTAATGTGCTTTGATAGTTATTAAAGTAGGGTTGGAAATAATGGTTTATTTTTCCATTTCTGAGAACGGAATGTTATTTATTCCGAGACCATCAACCCATAACTGCCATCCGTGGCCAAGCCATTTTCATATTTAACTCTCACCCTTTCACAATGCATTAAACATATTTTACTTTTATTTGACTTCAGATTTGAGAATATTAGTTACTAGTGTTCAAAAATAGTACTAACCTAAACATATTTAGAAATCCCTTGACAAAAATTAAGTTGTAAATATATATTTCAATACGTTCTTAGTTTAGCAGAGAAAGTCCTGATATAAATATAAATCCAGAGGGAATCGCGTTAATATTATGGTCATAATCATAATATTAAATTTTGTGTGAACAGTTGAATAAGAGGTTGTTCAACTAAAGACTAAAGTGTCTAGACTAAAGTGTTGTTTCGTAAATGTCACGGTTGTAATTTTCTTAACCAAACACAGTTTTAACTGAGCGTTGCCTTTAAATGTCTACAGTTTTGTTGTTGCCCTAATAGTAAAGGACCGAAACTGATTCAAAACGTAAATAGTTTTTTAGCTATACTCTCATTTTGCATTTCAAAGAATCAGTCTCTAAGCATTGGCAACTGGCACGTACAATAATAATTGCTTCGTGATATGATGTTGTATTGGATATTCAGTGCATCCAAAATTACAAGCCACAACACAGAAAACAAACGTGTGTTGAATTAATTAGGGCTAACATTAATTTAACTAAAATAATATTTTAAACCAAGCTTCGTATATTCTAGTGAGCATTTATAAATGTTTAGAAATGTCTTCATCAGTTGTTGTTAAGGTTTCATGTTTTAGTTATTCTTTAAATTTAAAATATATTAAAAAATCATTGCAATAACAAAATATGTCAGAGCAGAAAGTAAAAGATTTCATTAACTTTAAAATTGGTTTAGTAGTAATAGAAAGAAACAAATTTAACGATACGATTCTAACAATTTTAGGAATACCTCTATTTATTACTTTTTATTCTGTTCAGAATTTTGTTAGCTTCGTACTCGAAAATTAAGAATTTGGTGGCAGTTGCTGTCAACTAAAACTTCCAAATATCATAATACATGAAATATCATAAACATAATATCACATCTGTTCACGATCACGATCCGTACATACGTAATATCACTATTGTTAGTAATACAATATACCATAGCGTTGATGGACTGTGATCTACCGCTTTGAAAATAATACAAACTAACCACTAATTAGTTTTTTAGGAGAGCGATTTAGGATGATTGTGTAATAATTATGACCAACAGTTATTGCAATTTAAATTCAGTAGCTTCCTGCACACATGGCAGCTATTGAACATCCACTAAGTATCCGGAGGAGCAATGAATATTAAACATATAATAATATACTCCATAAATCTTGTGTAAACATTCTCGGAAAGTATCAAAGGTTGAGCTAAATGTTTCTTACAAATACTAAGAAAGCTTCATTTGAGCCATATAAACACTTTTACGTCGAATATATGATGTTGCTAAAGCTTTGAAAAACACAGTACCGAAACTTCAACTACCCATTCAGGTTTGAGCTAAATTTAAAGAAAATAAACTTGATGTTCGATATTTTTCTGGGTGATGTTTTTGTCAAATACAAATGTTTTGTTTTTAATTTAACTATCTAACCTTTCCGGAAAATAATGACTATCGCTACAGTAAATAAAATTTTTAAATTAAAAATCGAAAGTGACTATACGATTTTATCACTTACTCCCTAACTTAGACCCTTAATATTATCCAATAAACATTAGGTCTTTAGCACTGTGGAATTACGATGATGTTGGATAATAATTGATAAGTATTTGAATAATAATGTGGAAAGGTTACATTTTTTTTACAATAACGATATTACTAAAGGATACTAAATAATAAGTTAAACATACTTTCAAAGATTTATAGTAGGATATTAGTTTGAATGCACCCAAAATTGCCTAAAATACCGGGTGTCCATTTCATTAAACTGATTTTTTCGTGTAATAACAAGTATAAACTTAAATTTGTAATAAAGTGCAACAAATAGAGTTGTATTTAAAATACACACAACATCAGTACTCTTCCACGTGTGACCCATTGGTGGCCCGTAGAATATCTGATTGGGGTGATATCCGGTGAATGCGCTGCCGCATTGGATTTTGGATGTTAGAGATTTACTAGATAAAACAATCCCCAACCGGTGGATCGGTCGCGGCGGGCCCATAGCCTTGACCTCCTTGCTCCCCGTATATTACCCAATGGACTTTTTTTGTGGCTATGTTAAAGGCAACACCTGTCTTTAATATGGAGGAGGTAAAGACCAGAATCAGAGGAGCAACCATCACTGAGGAGATGTTGATTAATACTTGGGCGGAAATTTAATTTCGGCTAGATATTCTACGGGCCATCAATGGGTCACACGTGAAACTGTACTGATTTGTATATATTGTAAATAAAACTCTATTTGTTGAATTTTCTTAAACATATAAGCTTATAGTAGCTTGTAGCTCTAATGGTTTTCATTTTATTACACGTAAAAATCAGTCCAGGACTTTACCAGGTATATAAAACAAGAAATTTCACCACTTTAAATAAATAAGACCATCTTTTTCGTTTAACCAATCTTTGTTTGATTTATAGCTAGGACGAGTTAAACCAGAACAACGAAATTATTAAAGAAAGGATTGAAGTTTGTCTCACTGAAATTACAGTGCCGTTATCCCAACAAAGACGTTCAATGTTTGTATATTTCTTGGTCCAAGAAACATAAAAGCATTTTATCGCCATGATTGCATTGCAGACAAAATAAATCTTCCCGAACTGTAAAGCTCCTTATTCTTACAGCACTATGCTATTACGCAAACAATAAACTGACAATGTGTGTGTATATATATATATATATATATATATATATTATATAGTAGGACGTTTTAGTTAAAAAGCTATTTATATTTTTCGCAGTGTGATTGTTACTATTTGGGATAGTTAAATTGTTAATTAAAAAAATAAAGTAAAGTAATTCGGAGAAGTAAATTGGTCACTCAATTGGTAATAATAAATATTAAATAATTTTGCTATACTGAAATCATAAAAAAATGTATTTCGGTTGCCGCTTTTTATATGTAATCAGTTAAATATATAATAACGTAGTTTTCTGTATATTGTCGAATTACAGCTTATGAAAATAGACAATTATTACATATAAATATAAAGAAATAATAATCTCATAGCTTTTAGTGAACAACGGTTGTACATTGGACTTCATAAACCTAAATAGGATCAACATTAGGACAATGTTTCCCCAAATAGTTGTAGGAAATGCTAGGATTGTGAGGCTCCAGGGGAAGAGAAACATTTTTGTTGCTTATGAAGAAAATTACTTCATGGACATTTTTCGGCCGCAGATGTCAAATATGCAGTAACACCCGCTTTAAAAGTAGCCAGAAAGATGAAATGCTTATTATATGTACATACTATATTAATCACATTTTCCAAACTTCTCGCTTTAAAAAAATTTGTTTAAATAAAGCGTAGACTATTAATGTTAATTATTTTAAAGTGCAAACAAATAATAATTTATACCTGTGAACAAAAATGAACAACCTATATTGTTTGATGGTTCAGTTCATGTGTGTTTTGGATTTTTTTCCAGATCTACGTTGCTTCAAAACTACAATTATTTTTTATCAGATTAATATTTGTATAACAATATTTGGAAACTAACAAAATAGTAATAACTTTCACTATCGTTGAATTTACAAATCCAATTTCTTGGGCAGCCTAATATTCTGAAAGGTATTCGATAATACTAAATGGGTTACTACCCTATTGTAACAAAAGAATCACTGGATTCATAATGTGAATTTATTATCAGAATATTAGGAGTAATAAATAATTCAGTGCTAATTGGCAAGTTTAGTATGATTAAAACTAACTTTTATTGATTAGAATTAGAATAATATAACGAGCTTTAAATACTTGGTCCTTGAGATAAGTACTTTCCTTCTCGCCGTAGGCTAACAACGCTGATTTCGTTTCTCGTATCGAATTCTTAATTTGTTTGTCTGTTAATAAATAAATGATATATTTTTAACTTCTTAATTTTATCCTGAATACAAAACAAAGGTATTTGTCTTCAGTAAGCTTAACTTAATGTCAATAGCAATTTTCTAAGGTTAAATTAATTATAATTGATTATCATAACCCACGTGAAAATGTTTAATTACGTCTTGTCCAATTCTGATCAGACCTGATCCGATTCTGATCAGACCTAATCAGGTTAAATTGATCAGGCCTGATCTGGTATATCAGGGTTGATCAGGCCTAATTTGGATATCAGGGTTAATCAGACCTGATCAGGTTGAGCTGGTCTGGTCTGATCAACTATATCAAACTTAAACAGGGGTTTATTTAAGTATTATGTAATGATATTTAAACATCATTAGTAGTTATATGCTTGGTTTTGTTACCATTTTGTCATGTGCCGGTAAACATTATCGCCTTAACAATTAGAACTATGAGAGCGGGTTTACGTCACCAAACATTATATTTACCATAAATATATAATATATATATATATTTTATATATATATATATATATATATAGTAAGTTTTGTTTTTAAAACAAAAAAATCCCACATTTCCTTTGAATACGCCTAACACGCTTCATTAAGTACAACACAACAAAATCTTAAAAGTGATGGCTAGTTTTAAAATGTTGCCAAGCAAAATAAGGACAATATAATACTAATCATTAATTAATTATTTGTACCTATGCTATCAAACAGCCGCAAATATCAATGTCGCGTAGTTGGGCTTTATCAATACTTACACTCTACAAATGACATAATGTCAGAAAGAAATCTAGCAACTTAAAATCGTGGTCATATACAGTTTATTTTTCGTTAATACTTCTCTCTCTCTCTCTCAGAAGTCAAAAAGCGCTTATGGAGTAGTGGATGAGACAACTGACTTTAACACTGAAGTCCCAGGTTTGAATCCCGACCGAGCCAGGTAATATTCTTGTCAGGATTTTTATTAAATTGTTTTATTTGTATCATATTTGTAATGCATATTTAGTACGTTCCAATGATAAAATATGTTATATTTTGTGTTTTTAATTTTAATTTTTATTAAAAGTAGATCAGGTTCCGATCAGAACCAGATCATATTCTGATCAGAACCTGTTCTGGAAACGTCCTATAACTGGTTATAATCCTGATCGAATTTGAATATGGTCTGATCAGGAAATTTGGATGAGACCTGATTGCAAATTTTCATATGGGAATACTGTTATTCAAGAAATTAATGCAAAATTTGCCATAACTGGTTAGAGAAAACCAAGTTTTACGACGTTTTGGCGTCTGGAATTTGATCCATGTTCAGGTGAGAAGAATACACTGAACATTACAAAAATTAGTTTGAAGACCGGATCAGATTCCAGATCCCAAAATGTCATGAAAATTGCCCAGTCAGAGATAGCAAATGTCCGGGATAGTTTCTTAAATAAGAGAAACTCATCATGAGAAAAAAATGAGTTTCAAACAAATTACATTATATTACGAATATAAACGTTGGGTTCTAGGATCGCAAACATTAAACAACTAAAATAATTTTTACAAACTCATATATTTATTGTCCAATTAGATAAAAAATTTGTTTAAACATATAACGAATATGTTATTTTAATATAATAGCTTACATTTTCGAGACAGTGTATATCTCATGATATAAAATGATAAAGTAATTGTATATGATAAAGCCATGGGAAAATTAGGGTAAATTTTACTATTACGTCCAAATTTGAAATCTGATATTCGAAAGAAGATCCTTTTTGGTAAGCCACACTATGAATGCACCGCAGATCACTTTGTTTAGTGAGATTATGTGGGTTTTACTGCTCAAAGATATCCTCAATGCGGGCTGTGTAGTTCCATGTAGCTGGATTATTTTATATAAATAGAGTATCCAACTTGAAAAAGAATAAGCTATCTTAATAAGGATTTTATAAAGAGGTAGACATATAAAAATATGTATTTTTTAGCTATAGTAAAAAATTGCTATTGTTTTTAATAGCTACTCCTTTAGTATTAGATAGAGAAATAACGTACTATTTTAGTTGTAGTTCATCCTATAAAATAAAATAAACTCCACAGGATTAACCAGAAAACATCGGTCACCAATGATACAAGGAGTAGTGGGTGCTGCGTAGTGTTAAAACTATATACGATTAGTCAGTGTGTACTCTAATGGTATTGTAATTAAATAAGGTAAAGTATTTTTACTATGAATTAGTGTATGAAATAGAGTTGATTGAGGGGTGTCAATTTATTTCTCAGTAATTTATAGAGAGGATGTGACGGCTAATTAATAACGGGTTTACTCAAGATACTGTACTCCCTTTGCTCAAAATTTATTGTTGGTGATAGTGAGTTTATGCAATTTAAGAATTATTGTGGATAATTTCAATCACCGATTAGAAAAAAACATGTTTCACGACATTTCGAGACTTGGAAAAAGAAGAGAAGAATCCCACAATCAAATTCCTGATGACGGGGTCAGGTTCAAAATCCCGAAACATCGTGAAACTCGTTTTTCTATAATTAGTGATGGAAAATGTGCACAATAATTTCTTGAATAACATACAGAATTTAACTGTAACACCTTTTTGCTAGACTGAAATATAAATTATTTTTTCCAGAGTCGAAATGCTGCACCAAAGTTACTGGATCATGCCGCAGCGCCTGCGAAAAGGTAAACAAGGTTCTATACAAATGTTTGTGTACAATAGACACTTTTCTCTATTTCTTATTAAAGATTTGAGGACTTTTTCAGACATTATATTCCTCAAATTTAATTTTAAAGTGCAATAAATTCATTATTCAAAATTTAATATAAATATATAAGTGAATCATTTATTTATATACTGTATGTTTAATATCCATATACCTTAAAACTTAAGGTATTTTTCAAAAAGTAAAATTTCCTATAAGTCAAATATTCCAATTTTTTTGATTTATTCAATGCCAATTTTTAACTTGTTCATACAGAAATTCACAACAATCTGAGAGCTGACTTAAATTATTTTTAAGTACGCTCTCACCCAAAAAATTGGTAGTTTTAACAATACTCAATGTAGGATGATGTTATTGTGGTTAATTTGAACAAAACATCGTTTGAAAAATGTATTAAATATTCTAACACAAATAGTTTTAAACTCATGAATATTGAATTCAGGATGGACATTTATAAACAAAGGACTGGTAATTTACTGACGGGAAATTCAAAAGGGTAATATTATGAATCCATCTGGCCAGTCCATATGAATAATAAACTTTCCTTTGAAGATGAAAGACGCTCATCGATTCACCCAATAATAAAAAGCCTTTTACCTCTTTGTTCGCTCTATAAACTACTCCCCGTTTTTATTTCTTCGTGCCCAACGAGATTCGTTTAGGGAAAAAGAGATGGATGAACTAAAAAGGCTTCTGAAAATGTACCCAATTTTCTATGTTTGTAAATAATTTGTAGAATATGAATTTTTTGTTAGTTTCATAACCAAACGGAAGAAAACAGTTTTCAGTTATGCATACGAGTTTCAACTATTTACTTATGTTACTTAAAAGAAAGAAGTATTCATAGGTAGCTGTTTTTTTTAAATAAAAGAAATTGCTCAGACAAAGTTTTTAGCGTGAATTTCAATCTACTTCAAAGAGAGAAATACCTTTATTAATAAAATAACATTTGTATCAACTCATAAACTAACACATTTATTATTATTCAATGAAGGCTATTTTATCGAATGTTTCATCAACTTTCAGTCTGTTATGAAAACGAATTAAATAGTTTTCCCTGAAACAATAAACTGTGCCCAATAAACTCTAGATTAATTAGTAAATCGTGTTAAATGTTGATGATATAAGTAAAACGAGAATCTAAATAGTATTGATAAATTTGGCAAAACAATTGTTTCAATAACCCCTTTATTCCTTTATAGACTTACAATGCAACAAAAAATACCTTCTATGACGTTAGTACATCTAGCAATATTACGTACTCCCACAAAAAAAGAAAAGAAAACATTAAAATTAAATTGATTAAAATGACGATTGATAATTATTCGTAAAGAATATTATTTTCATTTCCGTAATAGTCTAGAATATAAAAACAACATGCAATTTAATTGTATGCGTATTTTATTTACATGTAATCTGTATAATATTACTATCCTTCTTAAACACGTTTACATTAAAACCAATGCTTTTGGCTCTCTAATCTAATTATATAATAACAACTAACAGAGTCAAATTGTATATAAAGCCTTTTAAACTTACGTGACAGAAACACAATTTTTAGTGACAACTTAAACCACTAAGAGTGCTGATTAGTGATACCAGGCCAATGAAAAACCTCAGTCTGCCCTCTCTACACAAACATTCACTTCAGGAAATCCTTAACATTCTTCAATCCGAAATAAACATCCTTAACATAATGCGAGCTGAGTTACATTTCTCAACAGCTTTCTAAACATTCTTTTGCGCCTAAGTAACACGGTTTTGCATTGCATTGAAGATATATTCCATGTTTTTCGTAGCCATATTATTACATGATACATGATGCTCAGGCCCTTACAGTCATAACGAGCCACGCAACCCGAGCCTGGGTTAACAGCAGGACAGTATTCAGTGACCGAATAAAAAGTTTAAAGGTAGTCTGTAACAGCGTGGGACTGTAATAATTGGAGAATAGAATGTAGATGTTTTGAAATGTTAGATTACAGTAATAACGAGTGGATAAGTACCGGTAATACTAGTGTTTTTTAGCTCGTAGAATGTTATCTTTCCTCTACAAAAGCTGCATTAGGCTGAGTATGTACGTTGGCTGCAAAGTGGACTTCAAAAATTGGTGTTTATTTGCAAATATATAATAGAAATCAGATAGTACTACAAAATAAGTTGTGTCGAAATATATTCAAAAATAAGCGAGAAATTAAAAAAAAAACTTGTTGAGAATAAAATTGGACACATAAAAACATGTGACAACCCAACTTGAGTAAAACTTTCATATAACTTTAGTAAAGTAGATATTTCATAGAGAAGTGTATGATTAAATACCCCCGCCCCAGCAAACCTGCATACTCAGCGAATTTCCAATGAATTCACACTAAGCGACTTACCAGGATTCATAAGAAATATATTCACAAACAAGCGATACCAATACCATTGCCTATAGATACTGAAGTAGACCAACCATCGCCATTGTAGAATGTGTCCCTAGCAGTTTTCTAGAGCACTCAAGCACCCAGTATCTATAGTCAATGCCAATACTTAAAAATATTAATTATTCTCCACAAGTGTAACATGGAGGATGAGTACGCAGGTTTGCTGCAACAAGGAACACAAAAAATGGGTTTTGATGCAAATATCAATGTAATTCATCTATGTGAAGTCACATACCAAGTTTCATCCATATACTTTCATAAATAAGCGATATATAACATTTTATTTACTCTCGTTAAAAAATAACATGGGGACGATACACAATACTTTTCCCAGATAAGGGCAAGTTTAATATACACGGGTCTTTTAATTTGGCGTTAGGTTTTGTGGAAATTGTTTTTTGCAAACAACAATAAACCACAACCAGATGAAGCCAAATACCAAGTTTCGTTAGTTTATGTTCTTAAATAAGCAAGATATAACATTTTAATTTTTCTCCGTAAGAATAACATTGGACAACGTACTGTGTTTAGCACTATCAATATCTCAGTAAACTATTGACGTAGAGCAATGATCAAAATACCAAATTTTTATTTTTTAAGCCGAATTCAATGGTAAAAATTAAAATTTGATCAAAATAAAAAATTACATGTGAAAAAACCCAAAACCCCCCTTCGGATGGTGCGATTCGTCTGGTTTTCGAACTCGTTCAAATAAATGGTAATTTACACATTTGTGCCAAATTACATTAAGATCAGCCCTTTTTACGAGCGTTATCGTGCTTACAGACACACACACACACACACACACACACACACACACACACACACACACACACACACACACACACACACACATATATATATATATATATATATATATATATACATATATACAAATTTTAACGAATGGTGTTTTTGGTATCTGGGGTCCTCAAAATGAAAAGTTATCATGGTCTTGGACTTAAGTCTTACCATGCCAGATACGGTAATAGCTTCTTCCCAACACGGGAAATTCGCTAAAACCCTTCTAATCATTAGTTATTTAATATTTCTTGAATTGATTAGAAAACGGTATAACATAGGCCACTGCAAGATGCGTATTGCAGTGTTGTAATATGTATTGGGGCCATAACAATTTTACGTAACACATTTTTTTCGGAATCCAGACCCTCCCCTCCCCTATGTAACGCACCGTAACGCTTGACCATACCCCCAACCCCCAATGTGTTACGTACCTTAATCGTAGTAGGCTTTAAAACAGCTTAAACCTTTTAAACATCGTTTTACTATCAATCTGGAAAATGGATTTCAATGAATCATTATACTTTAAATGAGTTTCTTTTAACAAAATTGTTTAATAACTTATTTCAAAGCAAAATGTATACAAACATACAAGACTGTTACTAATGATATAAACTAAAAAATAAACCATCTCAGCTAAAACAGAATAAATTTATTTTATAACTAATACAAATACAAAACAAGTTAAACAACTAAGTATGTGGGTGGCATTATGCAATAATGTATCAAGTTACGATTTACACTCTAAAACAAAACAAAACATAGGTGTAGAGCAATACAGAACTTACTCAAAACACGTTATGTATTTATATTTATTTAACTGTTAATAGTATAACGGAAGTATTTTTTATTTAACTAACTGTAACCTTAATTTGGATTTTTATTTAATTTTTTTTAATTTTGAAAGATTTATAACAGATCAATAGATACGGGAGTACGCCAGCTCATAGGGTTAATATGTGTGAGTTACGTAACGTTTATCCAAACTCCCGCCCTCCCCCATATAACGCAGCATAACACCACGCCATACCCCCTCCCCCCTTTAGTCCGTTAAGTGTTGTGTGTATGGCCCCTTGCACCTTTCCTAAGCCAGTTTGCGGCCTGAGCAAGACCAGCTGAACCCGTGGGTTGGAGAATTATATATATCTACTATCGATGGACTTTACGAGTTCACGGCCTTTATTGTCCCGTATTCAGATTGACCACGGCAAGGCGGTGTCGATGTTGCATTGTCTGGTCGCCCACGCGGCCGCCGGTATGGCTCCTGTACACCCCCCCTCACCCCCCTCCTCTCTAAAACATCTGGTAGTCCAGACATTAATTTAAATATAACAAAACTACAAACCAGTATTGAACCACTATATAACTGTTGTTTAATACTTAGTATTATTAAGTAAATTACTACGTTGAAATTAGTTTGGCAGAAGTAACTTTAAACTACATAATATAATGGTGTCATAGCGTAAGAGAACTCAAAACAAATGTATAAAAATATAACCAGAAAACCCTCATTCTCTCTTTCGACTCTGTAGCAGGATTTATGTAACTTAAAACTAATAAATAAAATAAATTACTTCTCCCTTTTTACGATCTCTTGATTCACTATTTGCTTACGATCCCTCTATTTAATTTGGAAACAATTCAAGTTAATCATAAACAATTTATAAATTTTCACCAAGTGCATTATTTAAATAGTTAAAACGTTTCTAAGTTCGACTTAGTATGTTAAATTGTTCTTTTGTATAAATTAAATCCTAAAACTCATAAGGGTGGGTGCTCTTAAAGGTATTGCACATGTGTACAAGGGCTGGTAAAAAGCTGTTAATCAAGTTAGGGACGTAAAGTGGTTTTAATATTCAAAGTTGTTTTAAAGTAGAATTCAACGTTTAAGTGGAACAAATGTATAAAAACTTCATATTGCTAGCATCTTATTTACCTGTTAAGAAATCGCTACAGGAACAATTTCCGTAGTCTACAGCCGTTATCCTGTTTGAAGTTGTGGTTTTCAAACAGTTCTGAAACACCCATTGAAATAAATTTGCTGTACAAATGTTTCAAAAATATAAATACAAAGAAAAAAATGGTTAAAGATATACTTCGTTTTTACTTTAATATCCCTATAGATTTTGAGTGCACAATTAAAAAGATGTTTTCAAAGGTTTTCAGGTTCTGTGTACAAAAGAGAATGAGATGAAACTTAACTAATTTAAAACTTTTCAAAAACATCAAACTTAAGAGGCAACTAAAAGTTGCTATTTCTTTAAACTGTCAAAGAGGAGTTTTAACTTACTCTTACGGCTCTTTCTGTAGAGTATTGTCTTTTTTCAGCTGCCTACAAAGTAAATATGTGACTACAATAATCAATGTAACTCTTACGGAAAATTTTCCAGTGCTGGTCTTGCATACGAAACAGCCAAGGAAGGAAATCGCATTTTCAAGTGAACGTAAACATTACAAATGGAACTTTATTTTTGGATACATTTTGTGCCACTTTTAGCGTAGTACTTTTTAATAATTGTTAAGCAGATTAATATATTGTTGTATTGGGTAAACCACTATTTACTAGAATAATCATAAAAAAACATATATATGGGTTTGTATTTGCGTATGTATTGTCGATAATATTTCGTGCCATTGAGTTACTTACGATTGTAAAACAACTTCATTAAACTCAGTGGTATATGTAAATAAAACTAGAGTATCCGACAAAGAAACCATCCAATTATAGATGCAACAGAATATCCCTAACGAACCTAATTAGACCATTGACTCGCTAATACAAAATGTACTTGGTGTCGACTTTTACCTTTAAGCCAATTATTCTGGATTCTTTTTACTATCTGCCTAATGTTTTATAGCTAGCTTAGGATAATAAAAAATACCACTAAAATCTTATTTAGGATACAAAAAAATGTCGTTTTAAGTTGCCTGCAATTTTTTGTTGACTATGAACAGTATCTTGATTAGTATGATACGTGTGTTTCCAAACAATCGTAATGATATAAATTACCCCTCACAACAGATAAAAGATAAATTAAAAGTCCACATTTACTAAGATAGAAAAAGAAGCCACATAAAATGTGGTAGCTAATAATCGATTTCCACCAGTCACACCAGTCACCCTTATGCTTTTAGAGAGAATGCCCACGACGCTTATAAATTATTAAAGGAAAAAGTCAACTCTTTAATCCTCTGAACGAAAATGGGAATAAATCATTATCCGGTAATCTGTGAGGGTAATAGGCGTTGAGTTATGACACAGATTTATATGTTACGCAGTCACATTCATAATACGTGGACACAAACAAATCATAGTTTCACAACGACTTTATACTCAGGTAATATATTTACTTCCTTACTGTTGCTAAGAAATTATAAACTCTCGACCACATGTGGCCTTCTGTTTCAATATGAAGAGTGGCTGAAAAGTAACTATCCCCCTAAACATTTTTCTATTTGAAACCTGTTCGTGGAAGCCTTCTCCGTTAGGAAGGGCTTCATTAACGAAGGCTATTTTTGTATATTTAGCCTATGGGGAGGGGTGGGGGTAACTCAAACAATTTAAAAAAGAACAATGGTAGTGAAATACATCGTTTTACAAGTATTTAGACGAAGACAACAAAAATGAAACGTAAATAACAAAAATAAAGCCACACAAAACAAAAAGATGGATTGGACTATTTTATTAATTGTACTTAATATTACTAAATTAGTTTAGCAGATATTAGAACTCTAATTGCGACAAACTTCAAGATATTTAAAATCTTAACGCCCTCCCTAAAATTTGGAAAAAATCTTAATCTTTGATTATTTTCTTTGATTTATCTGCCTATCTCACATAAATAAATTGCTGAAAGAAGATGATTAAAGAAGACTGCCGCAATTTGGGTTCGGATATTAGCAAAACTAACATAGTTATATGAGGCAAAAGCTTCGTTTGATACGAAACGTTCATGGCCGCTATAATGTTTTGGGTGGACCGACTTTTATTATCTTTTTAACACGAGTTATCTGAAACACAATAATACTTACGATAGTTTTTTTTTTTAATGCCAGTACTGTTTTTCTGTTAAAATCCTAAGATTTAAATTTAATATCGATACAGTGAATCCGCTAGTATATTTAACTTTTAAAAGTATACCAATAGTGATGTAAGAATACCCCCTTCTTTTGCAACTCGCCTGGCCTACCTATTTGTCGTCTGCTAACTTGAATACTGCATTTATACTTTGAATACATTAAAAATACTTATTTTATTACTATTTAATTAACTAACTGTATATACTTATAACTCCTTTCCTTTGCAGAATTTTAATAAATTATACTCAAAGAAAATGTTAAACACTGCATTCCTCACTGTTAGAGAAGTTCCTCAATTAAAACTGCGAGTCGTCTGAAACACTTGAAGATGTTTCCCGCTGCTCTACGAGAAGACAGTAATTTATATAATGGTACTGAGATTCAGTTAGCAACTGTTACCCAAAGAACACTATATTATATACTGTGTCAACTATTAAAATAACTGTAATAGAGGATCCTTAAAAAGTTTTTGTTAAGAGACTGACTAGTTTCAGTACTAAGGCCATCGTTGGAGTATAATTTATAACCTCAGAATATATAAACATTAAATACAAATTATTTAAATTAAAAACATGACATATCTTTTTTTTAAGTTGGTGGTTGAGTTGTTTTTTCTATATATTTAATATGTCTTTGGCATTTCCTATTTTGGTTTCTAATATTCATATGGGCATTTAGTAAATTTAGACTCCCACGATGGCCCTAGTGCGTAATCTAGTCAGTCCCTTAGTAAAAAGATCTGAAGGGCCCTCTGTTATAACTCTTTAAATATTAGTAATCTTAGTAGCCCTAAATTGTGAACATAGCTATCAACCTGCGTAACTTATAACATACCCTAATAGAAATTCCACAATTATACACATCTTTAATTAGTTTACTAAACTATAATGTTTAGTAACATTTTATGTGATGTATATATTATAATTATTTAATTAAATACTTTTTAATTATTAACATCAACAAGTTTGTTATGAAATATTTCTTTGGGAAATTTCAAGGGACTTTTATCGGAGATACAAGAAAATACCCAAATATGCACTTGCAAGTTTTTGCAATGATGGATTTTGTGCCTCAATGTTTTCAAATATAAACCACTTTCAAAAGGTTCCCCTTTTTACGGAGTTTTAAGAATAGACAAATGGGAAAAAACAGAAGAGGAACCGGAAGAGACCCAAGTCTCATGTCCCAGATTGGGATGATCTATTTATGACGTGGAAGTTAATTTGACACATACGAGGGAGGAGGGTCGTCAGATGATGACGGATAGTGGGTGTAGGGTGTTAACTGGAGGGGTGGGGTCCCTAAACTGTCTCATTTACAACTTTCAAACTCAGTACAAGTGAGGATTGAAGTAGTTTTATCTTCGAGTTTTATTGGAATTCGGTTTTAGTTATAAGAGTAACGTACCCACATTGATTTAATACAACTTTATGCTACATTTCAAGTAAATTTAAACGCCCCAATGTTTCAAAATGTTTGAAAACTGTTGAATTGCATTGTTTGCGACGGTATTAAAACCCTGCAAAATTAATTAAGATTCGTTTAGTTTGAACACTTAAAACATATTAGGAATACCTTATATGCCGTTATTAAAACAAGACAGAATTATTTGTTCCCGACTTGAAGATGGTAACAGAATGTTCCTGTGGCATTTCCTTGTAATCTGACACCCGTTGTGACAGCTCTAGTGTCAAACGGATCAGGTTATCAGCTGTTATCTACACTTAGCCTTTATAAACCCTCTCTAACAACAGATGAGACGGTAAAACTGGCTGTATAGAGCTACGGTGATCAAAACAACTGGTCGTGCATGAAGGCTGAAGCTAAAAATACTTGAAAACGTTCTTTATTTGTCAAAACTGCATAACCTTTCATATTTACTTTGGAATTTACGAGTTTGCTATTGTAGGCTCTGAGATATTAAAACGTGTACCACGGACTAGTAGTATGGTTTTATTTGTCGACAAATCACATCCGTGTAATTTTTAATGGAAAAAACACATCTAATCTCAATATTGTAAGCGTAAAAAAATAATAAATTGTCCTTTGACATATTTCCTTTGAAAATAATTCCTCAAATGCACAAAAATAATTGGAGGTATTTCATGTCGTAAGGTAGACATTAATTTAATGTAGAAGGATAAGTCATACAAAGGACCTATTTAGAATTACACTAGCTGGCCGACATCTGTTGTCCTGTCCTATTGTCATTGAATTTGTTTTTGATGTCTAAATACGCGTTCATTTTCAAGATGAGCTCGTTTGCTACGCTCACTCACCTATTTGTATATAGAGCAAGCTTCGGGATCGAAAAAGAGTTTGAGTTGCCACTCAAGTGGATTTGTTATTTCCATAATGAACATATGTTTATGCCTTTCTGGTATGTTAGATATAATCCGTATAAAACTGTTTGGTGTAACTAAATAACTAGTATTCTAACCCGACTTTTTTATGTATTTAGATTTTGTCATTAATAACTCAAAAGGGCGAATATAAAGGATATAAATACATTTTAAAGAGTTGGATGCAGCACTCAAAGAAAAGTTTGACCGTCTGCCACTTTTGTCTTGGTGGTCCGTTTAAGGTCGAGTTTTTGGCATTGTTACTACTAGTTAAGCTTTTTAAATTGTTTGCCCTATGATTTTATTTACGATTTTATTCTCTCCTGGTAATCTTGTGGGCTGTACGAAAATCCAAAGAAAATTGTATAGACTATTTCTTGAGGCTTACTATGACTATTTCTGAAATCACGAGAGTTATTTCCATCAGCAAACATTTTACACGGACACATTTTAAACATTTTTACAAACGGATCTACATGATAGGCTGAATTAATGTTAAAAAGGTCAGTTGTAATGGATTCAATGTTATTCAACTTTACATTAACAAATTAAACATTAATACTAAATACAAAAAACTACTATGTTATGGACTACATCATGATTATGCGATCATGTGAGTATTCAAATATGTTCTTGTGCAATATATTTATGAGTGTAAAGAAAGTTATTGTGTTAAAAGTGTTTAGCGAATTTCCCCTATAGGGAAGAAGCTATTAATATAGGTGCCAACGTAACAGTTAAGCCCGAGACCATGTTAACTTTTTATTTTGAGGTCCCCAGATGTCTAAAACACTATTCGTTCAAATTTATATATATGTAAATATATATGTAAATTTATATATATGTGTGTCCGTTAACATGATAATATGAGTAAAAATCGTTTGATTTTGATGAAATTTGACTCAAATGTGTAAATTGATATTCATGACTTTAAGTTCGAAAACCAGAAAAATTGGACCATGGGAAGGGGGGTTTATGGGGGTTTTAAATTTTCCAAAAATCAGTTTTTTGCATTTTTCACCCTAAAATGTTTAATACACCTAATTTTCGTTTCAACCATTTTATAGAGCCTAAAACAACAAATAATATAGTATTTTGAATCATTAAATTAGGTTAAGTGGTTGCGGAGAAAATCCAAAAACGTCCTCATGAAATCTTCCATGTTAATGTTATGGGAAAAAGGTTGTTTGCTTTTCCTTAGTTAATTTTAATGTAAACCTCACATTTGCTTATAACAATCAGTTCAGCTCTACAAAACACAGCTCTACATCATTTTGGTGTTTAAATTGTGATTCTACGTCCAACCACTGCAGAGATATTCAAAGTGCTAAACACAGTACGTTGTCCAATGTTATCCTTATGGAGAATAATCAAAATTTCATAACTCGATTATTTATGAATGTACGTTGATGAAACTTGGCATGTGGCTTTACCTAGCACTGGTATTTTGATATTTGCACAAAACAAATTTGTTGCCGATTTTCCCCGCGGCAGCAAACATGCATACATTTTGAATAGTTTAAAACCCCATAAACCCCCCTTCCCATGGGCTTTTGTTGAGCCCCCATGTTATTTTTACGGAGAATAAGTAAAATGTAATGTCTCCCTTAATTATGAACACAAATTAATAAAACTTGGTATACTCTTTGACTTGTTAAGTTATATCGATAATTGCACAAAAACACATATTTTGTGTTCCTTGTTGCAGCAAACCTGCGTACTCTCTGTTATTCTCATGGAGAATAAATAAAATGCTATATATCACTTATTTAGTCATGTATTTTTATGAAACTTGGTGAGTGGTTTTATGTGGTAGTGAGAAACATATACATGCATTGGAAATTCGCTGAGTACGCAGGTTTGCTGCTACGGGGTATTTTAGCATTACCTTACATTTGAATGCCAAAGTTAAGTCAAAAACCTTGGATAAAACGATCAAAAATCCGACTCTGCCATTGTTGCGATGTAGCTCAGACAATGTAGATGATTACTTGAATAATTAGAGAAGTTGCTTGGTGAAATGTACGAAACGTTTGTGACAATCGACGACGACGGCTTGTAGAAACTCCGCCACGTAGATTTCTGAACCACCGCTCCTCTGAGACATAGAGTGGACTAGTTATTTTGTTGAGCATGTATTCTAATTATAAAACCGGTTTATCTAGTAGTTCCTTCACGTTTTTCCTTAGAAATCACAGAAAAGTAAGATGAATATGCACTCTAAATCACATTGATAAACAAAATTGGTCATCACATTTATAATGGTTTTAAAATGATATGAATGTATTTTGAACCTAGTACAATTTTTAAATACTTACTTACATTTTCTTTATCCTTATTTACTCTTATTTTACTTTTAAGAAGGCAAATCTGTCTCAGTATCCTAGCTAAGCTAAATGCATAGTAAACTCTCCTGGCACGGTTGTAGTTAAGTAGGCTCGTTTTTTAAGATTTACTGCTGCCATGTTCCGGAAGAATGGCCAGAGGACTAGCGTCTCCAGTGGAGATAGAGATGAGGGCAGCGCGGAGCGTGGCTGTCCCATAATAGAGCGGCGGGCCAAGAATACCGCGCCACATGCACGGCCCGGTGCACTAGCACAATGTCTATCATAATTAAATACAAGACGTAATCTGTCCATCTAAATTATTAAAAGAATTACCTGAGCTGTTCGGAATCTTTAGGCCCCTAAACCTATTACATGATTAGTAACAATCGAAAGCTCGTACCCTCAAGATGTGCCTTTTGGGTGTTTTAAAATATCCACCTTCAAGGCTCTGCCCCACGGGCTTTTAAATTTCTAATGTTAATCTTTTAGAGTTATATTTTTTTAAATGGAAGCAACACTGCTCAACGATTTTTTTCTCGAAAGGCGAGCTGATAATTTTGTTGGGTTGGCAAATTTATCCTTCTTTGAACTGCAGTAACGGATTGTTCGATTCATTTAAGTGAAAATTTGCATTCAAATTACTTTTATAAAAGTAATAAAAACTTTAAAATATTTATTTTTTCGTTTTATTTTTGTTTGAATCTTAAGAAAATATTATTTTCATTACGTTATTGACTTGTTGATTTTTCCAGCGGGGGTTCTCTGCCTCACCACAAAAGATGAAAGGCGATGAAAGGCTCGTAATTTTGTTGATTAGAGTTGTCTCCAGTATTAACAATAGACCTCCTTTTTTATTTAGTCCAACATCTGATTATAATGTAAATCTTCAAAACATCATATGTACTACTGTATATCTATCTATATATAAATAACGAATAAAGTGACATCAGCTTTTAATAATTTTGAAGGGAGTACTTATTTGGTAGGAATGTTTTAAGAGTTTAATTTTCCACTTTAAAGTAAAAGACCGAGTAATTTGCGCTTTTTAACAGTCAATAATATTTAATAGATTAAAGTAACACTTTTAATATTCAGCTTAATTTAAAACTCAAATAAATTTATCTTCTTTTGAAACCTACCGAAATAAACAATTCATTCTGTCCAAAAAGTAGATGGACATGGGTTTAATAAATTGGAACTATATATACATAGTAAAAGTCTTTGTCAGATAAGTTACTTCTTTTATAAAAATATCTATTCTTTATTATAATTATTGCAATAACTCTTTTAGCGAATTTCCCCTATAGGGAAGAAGCTATTACCGTAGTCGGCATGGTAAGACCTAGGCCCGGTTCCATGATAACTTTTCGTTTGAGGTCCCCAGATGCCAAAAACATCAACAACATCAACATTCGTTCAAAACTTTATATATATATATATATATATATATATATATACCCCCGTCGCAGCAAACCTGCATACTCAGCGAATTTCCAATGAATATATAACATAACACATTAAAACACTTAACAGGATTCATAAGAAATGTATTCACAAACAAGCGATATTTAAAATATTAATTATTCTCCATAAGAATAACATTGGGGATGAGTACGCAGGTTTGCTGCAACAAGGCACACAAAATAATGGGTTTTTATGCAAATATCAATAGAACTCATCTTAGTGAGGTCACATACCAAGTTTCATCCATATACATTCATAAATAAGCGATATATAAAATTTTAAATATTTTCCATAAGAATAACATGGGGACCAAGTACCTAGGTTTGCTGCTACAGGAAACATTGGCGAAAAATTGGTTTTTTGTTCAAACAACAATAAACCACAACCAGATCAAGCCATATACCAAATTTCGCCAGTATGTTTATGTTCATAAATAAGCGAGATATACAATTTTTCTTTTTCTCCATAAGAATAACATTAGACAACGTACTGTGTTTAGCACTTTCAATATCTCGGTAACCGTAGAGCAAAATACCAAATTGTTTGTTTTTTTAAGCTGAATTCAATGGTATAAATTAAAATTGGATGTAAATTAAAATTACATGTGAAAACCCCAAAAAACACATTTTTGGGGTACAAAACCCCCCCAAAACCCCCTTCGGATGGTGCGATTCATCTGGTTTTCGAACTCATTCAAATAAATGGTACTTTACACATTTGTGCCAAATTTCATTAAGATCGGACCTTTTTTACGAGAGTTATCGTGCTTACGGACATATATATATATATATATATATATATATTATTATATATAAATATATATATATATATATATATATACATATATAAAAATTTGAACGAATGGTGTTTTTGGCATCTGGGGACCTCAAAATGAAAAGTTATCATGGTCTCGGGATTAAGTCTTACCATGAGACCTACGGTAATAGCTTCTTCCCTATAGGGGAAATTCGCTAATATATATTATTACTTTTAAAAGAAAATTACCAGAGTACCCTTTAAAATTCATTTTTAATTCACTGACACGTGTTTCGAGGTTTACCTCATGATCACAGTGCAGCTAATAACCTTAAACTTAAAATGAAACAATCTGTAAATAAACAAAACAGCATGATAATTTTGTTAACATATGCTAAATTATCTATCTAAATATGATTAATTACTTTTGATTTTTTTTATTATTTCAAAGATTGGATTTTTTGTTGCGCCTGCATTATATTTAGTATATTAGTTTTGTCTTCTGAATAATTCATGTAAATGTGAAGCTCTTCTTTGGCATTCATTTTGTCACCTTTCTTTTCAATAGACAAAACTTCTAAACTTTCTTGCAGTGTACCAAAATTGTGATCTGTAGTTAAAATATGTTCGGCAAATTTTGATTTTTGTGTGGTTTGGTTATTTGATTTTATAGCTTGAATATGTTCTTTATATCTACATTTAAAATTAGTCCAGTTTGCCCAACGTAATATTTTGGGCATTCCTTGCAAGTCAATTTATATATTCCTGATCGGTCAAAAAAGTTAGCGTTTTGATTATGTGAGCCGTTTGAAAATTTTGTTATCAAATGAAATGTATTATTCCTGGTTTTATAGCTGACCTTTAAGTTGGTATTTATGAAGGTTTTTCTAATAGCTTTGTTCAACACAGAACTATAAGGCATGCAGATAAATTCTATCTTGTTTTGGCCATCAACATTTTGTGAAGTTTTATTTTTAATTTTTCTTATGATAGTATCAATTACTTTAGAGTTGTATCCATGTCTTATAGCTATCGATTTTATTGTAATTCTTTCTTCTTCAAAAAGAAAAGAAAGGTGACAAAATGAATGCCAAAGAAGAGTTTCACATTTACATGAATTATTCAGAAGACAAAACTAATATACTAAATATAATGCAGGCGCAACAAAAAAATCCAATCTTCGAAATAATAAAAAAAATCAAAAGTAATTAATCATATTTAGATAGATAATTTAGCATATGTTAACAAAATTATCATACTGTTTTGTTTATTTACAGATTGTTTAATTTTAAGTTTAAGGTTATTAGCTGCACTGTGATCATGAGGTAAACCTCGAAACACGTGTCAGTGAATTAAAAATGAATTTTAAAGGGTACTCTGGTAATTTTCTTTTAAAATTAATAAAAATAATAGTAGCCCTATGCAGTGAACTAAATAATACTATATATATATATATATGTGTGTGTGTGTGTGTCCTTGAGCACGATAACTTTCGTAAAAATAGTCCGATTTTGACGAAATTTGGTATAAACGTGTAAAGCAGCATTTATGACTTTAAGTTACCAGACAGATCAACCAATCCGAAGGGGTATTTTGGGGGGGTTTTGTATCCCAAATGGGTTTTTTAAGTTTTTACAAATAATTTTTGAAAAAGTCAAATTTTAGTTTTTTCCATTGGAATAAGCTTAAAAAGACGCACATTTTGGTGTTTGATCATTGCTCTACGTCAAATGGTTATAGAGATATTGAAAGTGCTAAACACAGTACGTTGTCCAATGTTATTCTTATGGAGAATAAGACAAATTGTATATCTCGTTTATTTATTAACTTATCCTGATGAATCTTGGTATATTGCTTCATATCGTTGTGGTCTATTGATATTTGCACTAAAAACATTTTTTGGCCGATAGTTCCCGTAGCAGCAAACTTGCGTACTCAGCTCCCATGTTATTCTTATGGAGAATAAGTAACATGTTATCTCCCTTAATTATGAACATAAATTAATCGAATTTGGTATGTGGCTTTACCTTCTTGATTTATATTGTTATTTGTATAAAACCCCATTTTTTGTGTTCCTTGTTTCAACAACTCTCCATACTCAGCCGCCATTTTATTCTTATGGAGAATAATTAAAATGTCATAAATCGTTTATTTATGAATGCATATTGATGAAACTTGGTATGTGGCTTTAAGTGGTATTAAGATACATATATATGCATTGGAAATTCGCTGAGTACGCAGGTTTGCTACTACGGGGTATTTTTAATTTTTATGCCACAAGACCTAGCTGGAAATAATAGGTTACAAATAAAATAAATACACACATATGAAAAATAATTTGTAACATGACAAGGTTATTTTAAACACTATTTCAGTTATATTTATATCAGTGAAATAAGCAAGCCCTTTTCAAAATAACAATAAAACTGTTGTGAAACATAAAGAATGTTTTATGAAAAAGAATTGGAGTTTTTAAGTAATCTACCTTAAAACCAAACCTAGTTATAAAACAACTGTTATATGTAGCAAGAACGCTTTACAATTTTGATATTATTAGCTTATTATTAATAGAAAAGAATTTATAAACCTTACTAAACATCTTTAAAAAAAATGTGATTGTTAGCAAAGGACAAAAATCATCGAGTGGTCGGCGAACAACAGCAGATTGGACGGCTATTCCAATGCAGTCTTCCGTTTTTTACCGGTTCCCAATTTAACCCGGCTTATTCCTATTCCACGCCCAGGCGGGGCCACTGTTTCCTCCGCTATAACTCTACATGATTTATCTCTGTCATTCCACGTTGACAGTTGCATATCTTTTGGTGCCTGGGAGTATATTTTTTCAGTGGACACAATTTTTACATGCGCATCTATAACAGTTTTGATATTAAAAGTAAACAATTACTGTAACATACCTGTTGTTAGTGATGAAAATTAAGATCTTTGTATTTGTATTATTTTTTATTAAAAAACTCACACCACATTATTTTATATTAGCATAATTGGATATATCTTAAAACTGTCCAACCTTGGCATGATAGCTATATTTATACGACCATAAATAAATAAGCTTATTCTATTATTCAATAACTGATAGATTTTTTCACATGTGCTATTTTGTTTTTATTTTTTTTTTTTACTGTAGGTCAAACTACAAGTTGGACCTGGCTGATTTTCATTAGTTCTATTTGGATGGCATTTAATAAAGTGGAAGTATATGAGATAATTAGAGTATCACTTGAAAAGATTATTTTTTTAGTACAAACTAGCGAGCTTTATTTTAGAAACCACTCTTTACATCTTCTGCTGGATACTTTAGCCATACCTCGAAACAAATATTTAACTGCGACTTAGAAATTATTTATAGTTATAATTATTTATAATTATTAATTATATAATACCTCACAAACTTGCCAGAAGTTATCGAAATGTTACAAGAAAGCTTACAAGAAAATGTTACCATTTTCATAGTAGTTTTTTAAACAAATTAGTTTGCTTTACGTGTTTCTTAAATCTATATTAGGTATAAACAAAAGGATCACAACATGTATAAGCTAAGGTTGAAAAGTATAGAGATTTGACTATGTCAATTTAATGTAAACTATATTTATGGTTGGATAACCTAATAATTGACCGTCTAGTACTTGTATTTCGTCTTAACATTATCAGCTCACACGACAGTACACAACAGTGCTGAAAAAACAGCGTAAAACATATGTTTCAGATTTGGACGAGCTATTTACAGTCAAGGAAGCTTTCGTCTGTCACATTTGAGGGATGCAGGTCGCCAGGGGATGACGGATAGCAGCATGGGAGGGTCTTTATGGGGTGGGGGAGGGTCCAAGGAGTGCGGTGGGGCGTCTCTGAAATTCATTGTTAATAAAGTTTTTTTTAGGGCTTTCATATAGATGTTTATTTTCTTTTTCCATAAGTTAAAACATGAGAGAATATTGTAATATGTTAACCCAGATTAAAATCCTGTTATATAATCAACGTAAGGTTTTTATCACTTGTTCCATTACGAACAAAGGTTCGCCGTTAAAAAGTTGATTTGTAGTTGAAATGTATCAACATGTTGACTTACCTTTTAACTAAGAACTTCAAACATTAAGACCAATGTAGGTTCAAGTATAAGTCTTACTCTGGTATACAACTCATACTTAAGTGAAACTTAAATGAAGTGTGAGTGGCCTTGAATAATAAATAAAAAGGTTTGGTAGAATACAGAAAAAATGGTTTTCAAAGACCACTCTATATACCTTATAAACATATAGCTTAAACGCGACTAAGTGGATAGGTACGGTATGCAACTACCAGATTTCTCTAAAACGAAAGGGAACAAATGGACGGTTACCCAAAACCGAATGAAAAATGAAGTGTGACTAAACTAAAAGAATAAAAAATATTTGTGGCATGAAGAAAGGATGCGTCTTAATTTGCCTCCTTAACTAGACGCTGAGGACAAAGAGGAAACAGTGAACAGGGGTTTAGGTTAAGTTTTTCGTGGAAGTGGAATCGATATTATTAATACGCTACATGCAAACTTTGTAAACAATAAGGATTTTTAGTTTTAAGACTTACCCCCACACATTATACACCAAAACGTGCGTCTAGGTCTGCAGATATGCAAACTGGCTTCAGATTTTCGATTTAGGTCATAGAACTCGAAAACATCACAAACAACTGAATGTGTGTAACATTTTCAATTTCCATTAAAAACCCCAGATGTTTCGTTTGTTTTTCCACCAAAATAATTGAAGCTGTTTATAAATTATAGTCAGGTAATCAGCAAGAATACCTATATCTATACAAATACTAGTTGTTACCCGCAGGTTTTGCCCTAAAAAGTATTTATAAAAACTACGACAGTTGTATGTATGTTCTGCATTTAGTGGTTAGCCCGTAGATCTACTGCGAATCAAGATCAGCTGTTTGTACTATGTGTACCTAATTATAGGGTTATGTATACATTTGTTTGTATCCCATCAGCTCAAACAAAAATGGATGTCCTTAAGGAATACATATGGGAACTTTGTCGGGGTCTCTGGCGGATCCCTAAGGTCAGATCAGGATGAATACCATTTAGTTTCCCTATTTGATGCCTAAAGAATCAGTGTACAAAATTTCATCTCTCTAGGTAAATGGGAAGTAGGAGAGAATTGGTGATGAGTGAGTGAGCTTTGCCTTTTATAGGTATAGATGATAAGATTTCTTTATTTATCCCTAAAGTTTGTTTGTTGTCCATACGATTAAATAGGATAAATAAAATAGTCTTACGACACTATAAAGTATATTTACACTTATACTGTACTTACAAACAAGACGGTGAAATACGAGTATACACAAAAGATGGTACAAGGCGATCGATTTCAACCAGATAAACCGGTCATCATCAGGCCCAATCAGAGAATTCTCTGAGTGTATCCATCTTTTGTGTATATTTTACCGTCTTGTATATAAGTACGTGTAAATATACTTTGTAGTGATGTAAGACGCATTTTATTTATCCGGTTTAGTTTTAACAACATGTATCATGCTAATAAGGAAATTATTTTCCATACGATTAACATAGAAAATAATTTCATTTGAATTGCAGCTGTTAATACATTTTGGACAGGTATTCAGCAAGAGTAAATCTTTCTATATAAATAAAATAAGTTTTCTTTGATGTTATACTTCAAAAAGTGTAACAGAAGTAACGAACAATTTGTTGACAGAAATGATGAAATCCATACAACTAATGTAGTTTTTAAAGATATTTTGTAAACAAAACATTTAGATTTAATTATTATAAAAATTTGTTCTTATTTATATTTTTGCTTTACTTATCTTGAATTGATTAGTTTTAAAACTGAATACAATTACTTATAAAAGCAAAAATTGCAATTTAATATTCGTGCGAAATCGCACGGTTCACGTAGTAATTTAATTATGGACTTATTTTGAAATCATTTACATAATTTATAGCACTACGTAATAAACATGCAACTTTATGAGCCATTATACCGCTAAAAATTCAAAATATTTGTATTGAAATAAGCACGAGCCGCGATCACGAGATTTGTTCAGATTAATACAATGTATTTCTGGGGTATAGTAAAATGATATCTGTGTTTTGCTTACTGTTGTAAAAATGCAATATGTTTGGATAAAATTATGTTTCATAAATCTATCTAAAATCATCAATATCCCACATTGTTATATGTTTGGTATGAACATACATAATAACGCATAAAGAAGACACCCTATATATTATTGAATTAATGAGGCTTGTTTAAAACTCTGTATAAAAGGTTCCAAAAATATGTCAACACATGTTAAAAGAATAATTTTAATTATATAATTTTTTTATACTTACACCCCATGATTACGGATCCGTTATATAGAATCCTTCTCCTCATTATTTGGTTTCTTGAATACGTATTTAGATAAAGTGAAATATGATGGGATGAATTAAAGCATTCAACTAATGTTCAGTTTTGCCAGGACATCCAACACCTTTTAAAAGATAAAACAAAATGTGGTATTTTGCTACCAGATTTTACATTTAATAAACCAAAATTAATCCTGAAATAAATCCACTTCTATATTATATTTTAGATTTATACTATGAATCATCTTTAAATACGATTTCTATGTTATATTGTAATTATCTATAGCACTACGTAGTTAAAAAACACTGTAATGGGCAGTACTCAAAATAGTAACGTTGATAGTTGTTTCTAATACCTGGACTAAAATTTTCAATAAATATAGATTAAGTAAAAACAATTATGATATGTTTAGTTATAAAATATTAATACTAAAAGGAATCGTGTTTGCTTGATTTAATATACTATGTCTTTTCAGGGCACAATGAAATAAAACCTATTTGTCTCGCACGACAGTCCAGTGACGGAAATTGAACGAATATCGAGAGACTGGAACGTGACTAACGGAGAGACATGAGTGACTCTGCTGTGTTCTTGTTTACATTTATTGTTTTGAAAAAGAACATGTGACAAGTCCTCTAAAATAACAGTATTGCTAGCGTAACAGTTGAGGCTAGGATAACAATCTGAAGCTCTTTTGTGATTGTTATTAATGCAACTCAATACCGTACTTGTGAATTGATTAAAATGTTAAGGAATAATTAATAACCTAAATGATTATTGAACCGTTTGTCTTTGCGAAATGAACGGATTTTAACAATAAATTTACATTACCTCTATAACACTTTCAGGTTACTGATTATTTCTAGTAAAGATGCAAAGAGCTAGAAAAACTAGTTAATACTCAATGGAACATGGGGTAATACATAGTTAATACATCCTTTGTATGTTTAATCAGGATTCTGAATTATGTATCAAAGATACTCAAACATAAATCACTTGTCAATCTCCGATGTAGTTTACGTCAAACATCTGTCAACACTAAGACATGATCTTTGCAAATACGTATTTTATTGTCAGTTTTTTCCAAGCAATCCTTAACTAACAAAATCCTCGAAAGGTAACTTGAGAGTTAGTTTGGTTAGTTTATTTTATACATTAGACTTTAAAATATAAACTTAAATACTTTTACTGTGAGGTTTTATCCCAAAACGTTCTACACGTTTCATATAAGGGCTTTTCTTAAATAAAAAAATATTGGGTTCATTGCCTTAAGAAATTAATACAATGAGTCAATTACAGTTTAAAATATATAATATATTTTATAATCCAAATAATATGTAATATATGTTATACATAATTGGCATTAATTGGCATTTTTAACTTAGGAAAAGCTTTATTTATCATTTTAAATTCTATGGTTAGGGTCTCAAAGGTGCAATTATAAGATGCGCTATACTCTACTGAGGGACTTTCATCTCCAGATACTGTTGTAATGAGATAACCTCTTTGTCATCTCTGTTACATAAAATCTACCTATGATTAGGAGTGGGATATCTATTTAAAATATCACTAACAGACCATTTATTAGGATTTCGATAAATACTTGAAGATTAACGTCTAACCTTTTCCTATACATTTACCTCTTACCCATGCACAATTCTATGTCATTATGTAATGTGATTTACAAGACAAGATCGTATGGAAAAATATAGCGTAAGTTTAAAACCTTAACTATGTAATACAATTTCAAATTATACTGTCAAGTTCTTAAATTAATTCGGTAAACTTTAGCTCATTAACATTCCAGAAACTTGATGAACAATAATAAAGTAAGTAACCCTAATTTTTCTGTTTGTTGTTAATGTCACAGTGAAAACCCCTGCAACATTTGGTACACTCCACTGCTATCTAGTATTTAATTTTCTCTTAGTGCCTTTGACTGGATACTAAACAAGACGGTTAGTAATAATTTATTATTGACCAACCAGTTTTAAATTGTTTTCTAGGTACGATTACTATATTATCAACCTCCAATTCCGTTAGCTGTAATACTCAGTGAATGGGTTCATCTCCCTCTTTGGTAGAATCTGGTTTGAAAGGTTTGAATCTGTATCTAACGGTGTTGACAAATTAATTCACATTTAATTAATAGTGAATTGTGTAGATAGATAACTTTCACTACATAGTTTGGTTTGAATTCATATGTAAATTACATATATCTTATTACTGAAATTGTATATTGAGTGAATTATCATCTAATATCCTATGTGCTCTAACAATCTCTCAAATCTTCCCTGATTAATTGAGAGGAACAATGTTTCTTTGGCAGTTCATGACTAGGTTGGGAAATGATTCTCAACGAAGTTGAATATGAAATACATTAAGTCGTTTATAACTAAACGTAATCTACACTCTTTTAGCGAATTTCCCCTATAGGGAAGAAGCTATTACCGTAGGTCTCATGGTAAGACTTAAGTCCGAGACCGTGATAATTTTTTGTTTTGAGGTCCCCAGATGACAAAAACACTATTCGTTCAAATTTATATATATGTATATATATACATATATATATATATGTGTCCGTGAATGCGATAACTTGAGTAAAAAACGTCCGATTTCGATGAAATTTAGCTCAAATGTGTAAAATGAGATTCATGACTTTAAGTTCGAAAACCAGAAAAATCGGACCATGGGAAGGGGGGTTTATGGGGGTTTTAAATTTTACAAAAATCAGTTTTTTGCATTTTTCACCCTACAATTTTTTAAAAACTTAATTTTGGTTTTGACCATGTTATAGAGCTTAAAAAAACAAATAATTTAATATTTTGAATTATTAACCTAAATTAAGTGGTTGCGGAGAAAATCCAAAAAAACCTACTCATAAAATCTCCAATGTTAATCTTATCGGAATAAAGTTTTTGGCATTTCCTCAGTTTATTTTAATTTAAACTTCACATTTGCTTTTAGAAATCTGTTCAGTTCCACAAAACAATCATTTTGGCGTTTAAATTGTGATTCTACGCCCAACCGTTGCTGAGATATTCAAAGTGCTAAACACAGTACGTTGTCCAATGTTATCCTTATGGAGAATGAATAAAATTTGATATCTCGATTATTTATGAATGTATGTTGATGAAACTTGGTATGTGGCTTCAAATAGTACTGGTATATTGATATTTGCACAAAAAATTGATATTTTGTTGGTTATTCCTGTAGCAGCATACCTGCGTACTCAGCCCCCATATTATTCTTATGGAGAATAACTAAAATGTTATATAGCGCTTATTTATGATTGAATATTGATGAAACTTGGTATGTGGCTTCGCCTCGTTCAATTATATTTATATTAGCATAAAAACAATTGTTTGTGTTTCTAGTTTCATTACCAATGTTATTCTTATGGAGAATAATTAAAATCGCTTATATGTGAATATATTTTTATGAAACTTGGTACGCGGCTTTATGTGGAATTCAGACAAATATTATGCATTGGAAATTCTCTGAGTACGCAGGTTTGCTGCGACGGGGGTATTTCCTTTTAGCGAATTTCCCCTATAGGGAAGAAGCTATTACCGTAGGTCTCATGGTAAGACTTAAGCCCGAGACCATGATAACTTTTTGTTTTGAGGTCCCCAGATGCCAAAAACACTATTCGTTCAAATTTATATATATGTGTATATATATATATATATATATATATATATATCTATATATATATATATATATATATCTATATATGTGTCCGTGAATGCGATAACTTGAGTAAAAAACGTCTGATTTCGATGAAATTTGGCTCAAATGTGTAAATTGACATTTATGACTTTAAGTTCGAAAACCAGAAAAATCGGACCATGGAAAGGGGGGTTTATGGGGGTTTTAAATTTTCCAAAAATCAGTTTTTTGAATTTTTCACCCTAAAATTTTTAAAACACTTAATTCTGGTTTGACCATGTTATAGAGCTTAGAAAAACAAATAATATGGTATTTTGAATTATTAACCTAGCTTAAGTGGTTGCGGAAAAAATCCAAAAAGCCTGCTCATAAAATCTCCCATGTTAATCTTATGGGAAAAAGGTTTTTGGATTTTCCTCGGTTAATCTTACTTTAAACTTCACATTTGATTTTACAAATCTCTTCAGCTCCACAAAAAGAATCATTTTGGTGTTTAAATTGTGATTCTACGTCCAACCGTTGCAGAGATATTCAAAGAGCTAAATACAGTACGTTGTCCAATGTTATCCTTATGGAGAATAAATAAAATTTGATATCTCGATTATTTATGAATTTATAATGATGAAACTTGGTATGTGGCTTCACGATGTACTGGTATATTGATATTTGCCAAAAAATAAATGTTTTGTTGATTGTCCCCGTAGCAGCTAACCTGCATACTCAGCCCTAATGTTATTCTTATGGAGAATAAGTAAGTTTTATATCTCCCTTAATTATGAACATAAATAAATAAAACTTGGTAAGTAGCTTCACCTGGTTCAGTTATATTGATAATTGCATAACAACTCATTTCTTATCTTCCTTGTTGCAGCAAACCTGCGTACTCAGCCCTAATGTTATTCTTATGGGGAATAAATTAAATGTTATAAATCACTTATTTATGAATGTATTTTGGTAAGTGGCTTTATGTAGTGGCTTTATGTGGCTTTATGAGAAACATATAAATGCATTGGAAATTCGCTGAGTACGCAGGTTTGTTGCGACGGGAAGTATTAAATTATAATATTACAATATCAGGGAAAAAACCTTTCATATCCCTGAATTAATCAATGCGAAATGAATTTAACACGGATAAATGTCAAAAAATAAAAAATAACGTGCTGGGTTTCTGATACAGATGTTTAAAAACATTTTACCATTTTCGATGCAATAGTATTTTGAAGATGAGAGATAAAAATGTATCGTTGTTGTGAAGTTTTATTCTATAAACAATATTCGTTCTTTATTATTGTAACTGTTAGATCTGTTACAAAACCTCTTCACTAAATACTGCTTTATAAATTGTAATTATTTTTGCCATACTTACAGGAGAGATATAAGATTCATAATCATCCTAAAACAAGATATGGTGGTTATAAAGTTGATAGATAAAAAAGTCACTGATGGAAAAGGGCATGGTGAAAGGCAAGTTCACAATATTCATTATATTTTTATTATTAGGTTTCTTTACGAAATTTTAAATTAAAATACATTAGCTTACATTGTCTGGTGCCATAAAACATACATGGATTACGTTAGTTTAGAATGAAGGTTACACTCTAGAAAATACAAAATAGTTTTAAATTCTAGAATGAAAATAGCAATATCATATGTAAAAGTTGTATATGCAATAACATCTTACAAAGTGCTGTATAATTGGTTTAACGGGTCACAGGGCTTGCAAATAAACACAACACGACACAAACGAAGCAATTATGGACCTAATAGTAGCCAAAAAGCAGAATCGGTTTAGGAGGATAGAATAGTTTGTCCGCACTTTTGGTTCTATTATACCAAAAGTTCAAATAACATTGTATCTAATGCATATTACTGAGTATACTATTATTAAAACTGATTATTTTCTGCTTAAATTCTTAATTACAAGAATTCTAATACGAAACCTAATGATTTCTTGAGCATTCGTACTGTTTGTACTATATCCCGGAAAAGGGGTAATTTCTATGGTGCAAATTTGTATTAAGAGTGTTTTGTTAAAATTAGGACGATATTACAAAAATCGCAAGTCCTCGTTAGAGCTTCCCAACACAATATTATTTGGTTTAAGAAATTATTGCGGACATTTTACATTCCTGATTAGTAAAACAATGTTTCACGAAGATGTAATTACAAAAAGATCAATAAAATCATAGACTTTTTTAATAGTTTGCAATTAATAATTTTACTAGCAAATTAATGTAATTAATTATTATGAAATTTTGAAAATATTGTATCCTCGCTCATGTAAATGTAACTTTTTTTTAAAATCACAAAACCATTAGGATCAACAAAACTAATTATATTTTAATATACAGGGTGTTAGTGAACTTTCTTTAAACAAATTGTAGATATGTTCTTTGGGCCAAAAAAAACAACAAATAAACGGTATCAGGAAACTGACACATACTTTCTCCCTTTTAGCCAAATTTTAATGAAAATTTTTTTTATTTACTAAATATAGAATATGAAGTACAGATAAATGTACAGAAAATTGTCTAAAATAGTTGTTTTCAGAAATATCCACCCAAATCCCTTTTTGGGAGGCACTATAGAGTCCGTTGCCACACACAGTGGTTTTGAGAGGGGAAATGCCCCCTTGCCCCCCCAGGGTTAAATAGCAACACATTTCGAACATCATCTGTTGGTCAATGCTAACTTGACCTGCATATCAAATTTTAATGAAATTGATCAGTAAATAAGAGAGAAATAGCTATATTTGTATTCCCCATAAGAATAACATTGAACAACGTACTGTGTTTACCGCTAAATGAAAATTTCAATTTTCTCCGTGACTAGCAATCGTAGAATAGTAATTTAAAATACTAATTTATTTAGTTTTTTGAGCTCTTTTTAATGGTGAATAGTAATCTTTTTTAACATTTATGATTTTTTATGAAAAATCCAAAAAATTGAATTTTGGATGTTTTAAGTCCTGTTATTTCTGAACCCGAATTTTTCCAGACATTCGGGTGGTGTCATTTTGTTGCAAACCTAAAGTTCTACAAACCACGGAAGTTTAATCAAAATCGTTCGAGCCATTTTGAAAAATTTGGATTTTTCATGTTTTTTGGCGGTTTTTGGGGGATAATTACCCTTAAAAATCAAAAATCCAAAAAAATGAAAAAACGCCTGGAGATATCGTGAATTAGTACCTACACATACCAAATTTCATAAAATTCGGCCTATAGGTTAGGGCTCTATCTCTGTACACATCCACACGGACACACACACAGACAGACATCACGTAAAAACCACTTTTTTGCGTTCAGGGAGCACCAAAACGAATATTTCCACTAACAACTCAAATTCGAAAATTTTTACGAAAACAATACTTTCTCCATATACTATGTATAGGGGGAGAAAGTAAAAAACACCTTACAAAAATTTGTCTAAAATTCCTAGATTTCTATCGGTTTGTATGTGGTTTTTTACAAATGGTTTTATAAATCAAGATCTATTATAGTTAGAAACTTGAAACAAGGTGTGCATACATTAGAAAGTAGAATAACTTTTTTAAACTTCTTTGCTGTATTTAAAGCCGTTTCAAAATGGCAGCAGTTTAACAATTTATTAAAATTTGGCATTAAAATTTACCATTCATTTTTATTTCAGCTGGAAGTGTCAATATTTGTAGGATGTTGCGAAATCGGCAGCAATATGGTCGGGCTGAGGAAGTGGGAGATTACTTTCTCCTAGTTGTCGGGCACTAGAATAAACTAAGAAAAAAGATTAATTCAATATTTAATGATCCAAACAATATTACACTCATACTGGGTTCTATTTAATGTTGTATTAACATTTTGTTTTGTTTTAAAGTAAAATAACTTTTCCCTTTACGTTTAGATACGATGTAACTTTGTGAAAATTCTCCTATGTCTTATGGGTATTTCCTGGGTGGGGAGACACGATTTCTGAAAACAGATTAATGCATATTATTATTCCGAAAAAAACGTATATACTCGGTAACCATATCGGTTGCATATTATGAATAAGTGTTTTGGCCATTTATTGAGCCTATCAAAAAACTCAGATCGGGATCAAAACGTCTACCCTAAAGTATACGTTCTGATCCCGACCTGGGTTTTCGGATCGGCTCTAGCCGAGTGTAACTTCGGCTGTCACTGCAAACCAGCTGATCAAATAAACACCGTGACGTCACCTGGTGGCTGCGCAGAATGTGCTCAAATCCGTACTTCTGAATAGCACAACTTACTTAAATAAACCTAACGGTAAAAACTTCATGGGAACTGGAAAAATGTTTGATGCAAAATTGATACAGCCGGAGCACATTACGATATTATATTTTAATAACAGTGGAATATTTATAAAAATAATTACTATATCTCAAAGAGAAGCAAAACATAAAATGCAACTGTAAAAGGTACATATACCTAAATTATATTTATACGGATTGGCTTGTCTCTCACCATTTCTCATACCTCTTGTCTTTCATATTTACATACCCTAAACACAGTTTTTGTATTTATTTCATACAAAAATAGTTAAATAATTAACTAATTAACTTTAGCTGCAAGGACAGTACCAAACTTAATGGAACCAACCAATTTAATTAATTATTGTTTTATTTTAAAGATAAACTTAGTTAAGTTCATAATTAATATATTATGAGAGTAAGTTACAATAACAATTTCAAAATTCAACCTTGCATTGTCAAAGAACATTACAAATTTAAAGTTGAGTATATTACCAATTTATTTTACAAATTCTTGAAGAGTTTCATCAGATAACAACATTTTAATTTGTATTTAACATAGCATCGCCAATTTACTACTATCCGGCAACGAGGAGAAAGGAATCGTTCGGGCGACTACCAGCCAACTAATAAACATTGGCTCAACTGTGCGCTAGATAGTAGTTTCACAACAGAATAACGCTTATACTAATAATACAAATTTAACCTGGCACACATGGGAACGAAACTGAACAAAAAATAACAAACAACTTGCACAAGAATAAGATTTATATAAATAGAAACGCTCTGCCGGCAGCTTTGATGTTTTTTGGATTTCGCGATATCTGCAGCAATATGGGCGGAGTGAGGAAGCAGGGGATACCCTTCTCTTTTTTGCCAGACAGTACTTAGTACGGGACCGATCCCTTGATTATGCAAGGACATTATGCAGTTCATGGAAACAAAACCAATGCAGTAAATAGGTCGAGTCAGGTAGTCAGACCAGTCGTGTTATCTGTTATCTTGGCCCTGCGTGCCGCGTACTCCTGCTAATGTGACTCCGATATATACTGTGTTAATGAGATGCTTTGAGAAATCCGGTTCCTGCAAATAGGTTTAAGGTGCCAATAGTCTGTGGTGACTTGGTAACTTATTGATGCATTTAATTTCCAAAAACAGACCATATGGCATCTAAATGTTTATGTTTTAATCTTCACATACATTGACAATCGACAATATTTATTTGTCATTAAATAATTACTAGCCAATAACAACATACAACGTCATTAAATCTAAGTTAAAATATCTCACAAGGCTGTCACCTCACAAAAAAAAAAATATATATATATATATATAAAGATAAATAAATAACCGACCAAAACAGCATATAAAATATAGTTTGAAAATGTTATTTATTAAAAAAATTACATATAAGAGTTAACAATAAAATAATCTGCATAAATTTAGATTAAATTAATAAATAAAGTAGATATTTTAGTTAGAATCACTTAATCACTGTGTAAGACTCCGAGCACCGACGCAACTAAGGAGCATTTTAAGGGGAATATGAATGAATGATGAGTGAAGAATGGGTGAGGTCCCTTGTGTTGACTTGTTTATGATTAATACCGACTGATTCTTTAGCCAGGGTAATTGACTAATAGCCCAATGGCCAATGGCAGCTTGAGCTAGTATTGATCCTTTACAAAATTGTCTTAGGAACTCATAAGCAACTTTTTAATTCTACATTCATAGCTTATTATTATATATTATCCCTGTATTCCTCATTACAACTAAATTAAGTCACAAAAACTAAACTGATTAATGTAGAGACCAGAGTTAAATCAATGAAAAGATGAACACCAGCTATGCTTAATCAAGATATAACATATTCTAACGCATTTTTGGAAAATGTGGATTTAATCAGATTTAAGATAAAATATTAAAGAAGGAGGGTCCTTGATTAAATTTAGTTTCGAATCTCTAGAATGTCTGAAATTAAAATCAGAATAACAAAGTTACAGTTAGAATTCTTGTTTGAGAAAACATCAAACTAATATGTTCCACAAACACGTATTCTCAAACTTTCGTATAACTAAGCATTCAAATAGAACCTAATTATTAGTAAGACGTAGTGAAGTAACTTGCTTAGCTGTTTTATTTAGAACGTGCCCTTAATACTACGCATTTGCTTGATTACGTTTGTTTCGAGAGAAAATATGTTAGTGCTGATTATCTTGGTAAATTAAAAACGATTGTTATTAGTTAGTGTTCATTAAACGTTTTAAATAGCGGAATTTTAAAAATAGTTGAAGCCTTGCCGAATTGTTTATTATTGATAAGAATTCAAATTAATAAGCCCACTGAGGTTGTGCAACGTAATTAAACAACATTTATATGTTATAAATATATAATATATATTTATATGTTATGTTTGCTAGCTGCTATAATATCCGGTTTCACCCGGGAATAAAACCTGTGATGGTTGCTGCATTCTGTAGTTAACCCGTGGAACTACTGTACGAATCATAATCAGCTGAATTTTCATCAGCCTATACAAAAGTGGATGTTCACAAGAGTAACATTGGATTTGAACTTTGACTCCCCGTGGGGCGGAGCCCTGTGAGAATTTCTTAAAATACTTTCTTAGTGGTTACCTACGTTATGGAAAGAGTATACTTGCCAAATTTAGTTGTTATAGCTGTAAAGGTTTGACCTGGGGGATGATCGGTATTACGTATTTATAGGTATAGATTAATGATATTTTATACTAAGGTACTTTAAAACAATGATTTAATGGATGCAATATATAAGTTTATGAATTGAAGTTGTCAAACTACTAGTATAACTAGAATTGAAGAGCACTTGAGTTGAAGCTTGATAACCCTTGGTAAAAGGAATAAGCACCAACTATATTGCACCACGCGTGTTGGTAATTTAAGTTTGGTTAGTATATTTTAGATCTGTGGTCTCGTATGTACCAAGAAAGAAATTAAATATAATAAAGAAAAAATAAACAACAGAAAAACATATTATCTACGCCAAATATGTGACAAAAATTATACACTAGCCATATCAAACACGTACAATTTTGCACAATGTGGAATGTGGATGATCGAATTGAATCCCTGGATTAATCTAGAAATTTCGTGTGTTCGTGTTGGAATACCTAAATAACGCTAGAATCTTTTTAAGGCGTCGCTAAGAGGTATTTAAACAACTTATATTTTATTTTGTAATTTTCCTTAAAGCCTTTTAGCGAATTTCTCCTATAGGGAAGAAGCTATTACTGTAGTCTCATGGTAAAACTTAAGCCCGAGACTATGACAACTTTTTGTTTTGAGGTTCCCAAATGCCAAAAACACTATTACTTCAAATTTATATATGTGTATATATATATATATATATTTATATTTATATATATATATTCATCGAAATCGGACGTTTTTTACTCAAGTTATCGTATTCACGTTATATATATGTGTGTCCGTGAATGCAATAACCTGAGTAAAAAACGTCCGATTTCGATGAAATTTAGTTCAAATGTGTAAAGTGACATTCATGTCTTTAAGTTCGAAAACCAGAAAAATCGGACCATGGGAAGCGGGGTGTATGGAGTTCCAAAATTTTCCAAAAATCAGTTTTTTGCACTTTTCACCCTGAAATTTTTAAAACACATAATTTTTGTTCCGTCCATTTTATTGAGCTTAAAAAACAAATAATATAGTATTTAAATCATTAACCTAGGTTAAGTGGTTGCGGAGAAAATACAAAAAACGTGTTCATAAAATCTCCCTTGTTAATCTTATGGGAAAATGGTTTTTAGTTTTCCTCAATTCATTTTACTGTAAACTTCACATTTTCTTTCACCAATCAGTTTAGCTCTACAAAACAATCATTTTGGTTTTAAGTTGTGATTCTACGTCCAATCATTGCCAAGATATTCAAAGTGCTAAACACAGTACGTTGTCCAATATTATCCTTATGGAGAATATTTAAAATTTAATATCTTTATTATTTATGAACGTATTTTGATCAAACTTAGTATGTGGCTTCTTCTAGTACTGGTATATTGATATTTTCAAAAAAAAAAATTTTCTTGATTACCCCCGTAGCAGTAAACCTACATACTCAGCCATAATGCCATAATTCTTATGGAGAATAAATAAAGTTTTATACCTCCCTTAATTATGAACATAAATTATTAAAACTTGGTATGTAGCTTTGCCTGGTTGAGTTATATTGATAATTGCTTAAAAACACATTTCTTACCTTCTCGTTGCAGCAAACCTGCTTACTGAGCCCCAATGTTATTCTTATGGAGAATAAATAAAATGCTATATATCACTTATGTATTTTTATGAAACTTGGTAAGTGGCTTTATGTGGTAGTTAAAAACATATGCATGCACTGGAAATTCGCTGAGTACGCAGGTTTGCTGTGACGGGGGTATTGAATGTTTATTATTCTGAAGTTGCAATGGTTTTCGCGTGAACTGTTGAACTGACTACAATTGCCTTAAAATATGTCAACGGAGATATATTTTTGTAACAAATGTAAACACTACTAAAACATCGAAACAGGTTATCATTGGTTAGTTTAAAAGCTATTTCTTTATTCTAAAATAGTTACAAATATGAGTTTACAAATGGGAATATTACTTCATTTAAAAGCTGAGCTATTTACGTAACCTAATACCACTTGATGATGAAAACTAATCACTACTTGACAGGTATGTTTAGCTATGAATTTACTGTATAAAACCCCATTTTTGTAATGGTAATTGTGAATTGTATGAACGTTTGATGTAAAATAATTAAAATGTACGAATATTGTTATATGATAAGCGTTCTTGTTCTAAGCGACAAATTATCGTTTGTCGTTTCATTAAGTGTTATTGTAAATCAGTAAAACCTTCAAACACGATTGCATACAGTGAACAACGATCATTCGACCTTTTGCTTTATGATAAAAGAACAGTTTAATGTAAAAAGCAAAGGAACATGTATTGATTAAAGCTTCCTTTTGAGAGGTATCAAGGATAAAGAAGCGTTGCCTTTGGTTTAAATTTAATAAAAAAACCTTTGTAGAGTAACTAACAACTGTCAGTATTTTTATAATTACTCTTAAAATCATGTACTTTTTATAAAATACTTTGGTGGTGGTTTCATAAAATTTTAGAACAAATGCAATATAAAGTAACAGCGAGACTCAAATCACAAATACTGATATAATAGCTCTTCCAGGGCGTTATATCTATTACGTTTAGTTGAACACATGTTCGCCTAGATGACCCTTGTGCAGCTTGCGCATTGAAACACCTGCGCCCAAATAAACTCTATAAAATCTCATTCACAAACTTGTTGCAAAATACACATTTATCACCTTTGAGTCATTTGAACTTGTCGCTGTAAGATGGGGTCACCGGAACGAAATACTATACACCACTGAACTAATTTAATGTAGTACCAAAAACTTTATTTTTAATAACTTTTTAATTAAAAATATTATTAAAAGATAATCTAAACTAGGCTTATCGCCGTTGGAGTCTTTGCCCCCAAACCCCCTTCCGGAGTTCGCTTCGCTCACTTGCACTCCTCAGGTAACACAAGTTTAAATAAAACCCTTTGTAGTCCTCTAACCAAAGAAAAACTACACAAAAATGACTTTGGTGAGCACAGTATAGCCTACACCGATGGTCCAATATCGGTTCGATATCGAAACATTTTACTGACTGGCTGCTTGTTTGTTTTATCGAATGAACTCCCGACTACGATAGTTGTTTCGAGGTGTATACAAGCAAAAAGTGTTCACTCAATTCAAAGTAATCAGATATAAGTTAAATAAAAAGTTGTGGTTACAATGTCAAATTGGAGTTCTACTAATGGATGGATGAAACAAAATAAGAAACAAATTATGCTTCAGTTCACGACAAAATTATAGTAGCCTAACCTAACCTAACTCCGCAGAGCGCTGTATGGTGGCTGTTCGTTGTTCAATATAATTACAAATAAATGGATTTGAAAAAATAAAATAAAGTCAAACTAAACAGAAATTGCAAACCACAAGAAGTAAACATTAGAAGTAAGATTCGAACCCGAGACCGCATGATCGTGAATTTGACATATCCACTGGGCTACTGGGCTCATTCGATAGAACAAACAATCGGTTGATGTCATTTTCCGATATCGTAACAAACGATATTCGCGATATGTTGATCCTCCCGTGTAGGCGATAATGTGCGCACAGTGTTTTGTAACACTTTATTTATATAAATCTCATGTTGAGCAAATTATCGCCTACACGGGATGTTTATTTAAATGATCTGATACAAACATGTGGTATTGGCCAAAGATTGTGTGCTTTCATAAAACAGCAAGAATGTATGTTGATGAAACTTGGCATGTGACTTCACCTGGTACTGATATATTGATATTGGCACAGAAAAATAATTTCGTGTCGATTTTCCCCGCAGCAGCAAACCTGCATACTCAGCCCCCATGTTATTCTTATGGAGAGTAATTAAAATGTAATGTCTCCCTTAATTATGAACACACATTAATACAACTTGGTATGCAGCTTCAACTAGTTAAGTTATATTGATAATTACATAAAAACACATATTTTGTATTCCTTGTTGCAGCAAACCTGCGTACTCAGCTTTCAATGTTATTCTTATGGGGAATAAATAAAATGCTATATATCTCTTTTTTACTCGTGTATTTTTATGAAACTTGGTGAGCGGTTTTATGTGGTAGTGAGAAACATATACATGCATTGTAAATTCGCTGAGTTCGCAGGTTTGCTGCTACGGGGGTATTTATTTATTTATTATAGGTGGCAAAATGAAATTTTTACGAACTTTAGTTTACAAATAAGTAGTAATAACATTTTAAACCAAGACACCAATTATGGATCAGACAACGTATTAGCATGTATTTTACAGTTAAATGTTCTTTTAGTTGTTTATGGCTGAAGAGCATAGTGGTTAGAGTTCTCTCCTCAAAATCGGAGGTTCTGGGATCGATCCTGAGTAAAATTAAATACCCCCGTCGCAGCAAACCTGCGTACTCAGCGAATTTCCAATGCATTGATATGTTTCTCACTAGTACATAAAGCCACTCACCAATTTTGACAAAAATACATTCATAAATTAGTGATTTATTACATTTTATTTATTCACCATAAGAATAACATTAGGACTGAGTACGCAGGTTTGCTGCAACGAGGAAGATAAGAAATGAGTTTTTATGCAATTATCAATATAACTGAACCAGGTGAAGCTACTTACCATGTTTTATTAATTTATGTTCATAATTAAGGGAGATATAAAACTTTACTTATTCTCCATAAGAATAACATTAGGGCTGAGTATGCAGGTTAGCTGCTACGGGGAAAATCAACAAAACATTTTTTGTGCAATTATCAATATACCAGTACAACATGAAGCCACATACAAAATTTCATCAATATACATTCATAAATAATCAAGATATCAAATTTTATTTATTCTCCATAAGGATAACATTGGACAACGTACTGTGTTTAGCACTTTGAATATCTCTGCAACGGTTTGACGTAGAATCACAATTTAAACACCAAAATGATTGTTTTGTGGAGCTGAAGTGATTGGTAAAAGAAAATGTGAAGTTTAAAGTAAAATTAACTGAGGAAAAGCCAAAAACTGTTTTCCCATAAGATTAACATGGGAGATTTTATGAGCATGTTTTTTGGATTTTTTCCGCAACCACTTAACCTAGGTTAATAATTCAAAATACCATATTATTTGTTTTTTTAAGCTCTATAACATGGTCTAAACCAAAATTAAGTGTTTTAAAAATTTTAGGGTAAAAAATGCAAAAAACTGATTTTTGGAAAATTTAAAACCCCCATAAACCCCCCTTCCCATGGTCCGATTTTTCTGGTTTTCGAACTTAAAGTCATAAATGTCAGTTTACACATTTGAGCCATATTTCATCGAAATCGGACGTTTTTTACTCAAGTTATCGCATTCACGGACACACACATATATATATATATATATATATATATATACACATATATATATAAATTTGAACGAATAGTGTTTTGGACATCTGGGGACATCAAAACAAAAAGTTATCATGGTCTCGGGCTTAAGTCTTACCATGAGACCTACGGTAATAGCTTCTTCCCTATAGGGGAAATTCGCTAAAACTACTTTGGAAATTCGAAACAAGACTCAGCAGCCGGCTCGGCTGCCAGTTGTCATTGGGATATTAATTAATGATCCTGTCTAAGGAATCCGTCGACCGTAGTCAGTAACAAGGCTGCACATGGCATTTTACTCATTGTGCGCTCACAACTAATTATATTTAACTTAAATATGCACATCTTCACCTTAATGTCGTTATCTTATATATTTTGTAAAGTGTTTTTATCCTCTTACATACATTAGTAATGCACTGACTTAAGTACAAAATTTAAATTTTCATTTATTTAACTAACCTAAAGTGATGGTTTAACACTTTTGATTCTTTTTCATGACTTTGCGACTTTAAAGATTGTTCAGATATTCAAAATTTAAAGGTAAAAATGTTTATATGGTTGAAGGTCTACATAGTTCAAATATGCGAAATTTACTACTGTAGTACCTAACATTATATTGAGCGAAAAATTCTTTTTAAATCCTCACCAATTTATGATAATTATTTTTAATAATTAACTTTTATCCATTTCCTATTAAAAAATTACAACACAATAATCTAGTGTGGTTATCATGATTTCATAAAACATGCTTTCGCTACGATGCCCCCATATGCACTTTTAATATTTTAACATATTGATAAAATATTAAGTAATATTAAGTTGGTGTATACCAACTTTAGGATTTTTGAGAAATTACTAAGAATCTCAGCATTGGTTATTTGATATTGTGGTAAACAGATGGTACAACTGTTCAAGCATTCATTCTCTTTCCTTCAAATAAAGAGTCCGATAGGCAATACGTGCAATAGGTGTTGACCTGAATGTTCAACATTATGTGAATTTACAGTATTATAAGCAAACTTCTTTATTGAAATCAATATTAGTACAATCCTACTTAGAAAAGAGACAACATATTTAAATTTAGACCAGTTATTTTTATTTTTTCAAGGAGATTAAACAAATTAAAATTATATTTATTGTTTTATGCCACCTTTTTATTGAATAAAGGAGGGAAAAAATCACGTTACAGAAACAAATAATGCATTTACACTCATTTAATAAAAAGGGCAGCTATTTTGAATAAAGACGTGTGTAAAGTCTATAAAGGAAGATTTTAGAGCACTTTGGCCTCGTTGCTAAACCACACTTTATGCTCCGCTCTTTTGTGTTGCAATGTATTGTAGTCGACCCCTCAGACATTGGCTTGAACTTGGATAAAGACGGCATGGATTTGTTAAAGTAAATAAAGAGATTTATCACCTTTTAAAGAAAATAAAAATAATGCTTTTTGCATTTTCCGTTGAAGTACCATTAAGTATTTTAAATCTCTAATATCCAGCTTAGTTATGATTTACGAACAATAAGATTTCGTTTTCCACTAAGATATCATAAATATTTGCTCAGGAAAAGAGTATGAATTATTAAAACTCCCTTTTACCACATCAATATACCATTTATCCACTACCCAACATTAATATAATATCCGCCATTTACCCATTATCCACCATTTATAAATTATCCCATAATTATCCCTCCATAACATGCCCAACATTCTGTGAACATTAATTCTCTTAATGTAGAAATAAATAATAATAGATGCATAACATCTGCCATATTAATACATAAATTAAAGTCGGGTTAGTATGTTTGTGAGTTAGTTTCACCAAACAGCTGTTATAAGGATTATATCTAACATACTTGAAAGGCATAAACATACGTTCATCATGGAATTAACAAATCAACTTGAATGGCAACTAAAGCTCATTTTTCGATGTCGAAGTTAGCTCTGTTTAAAAATAGGCGAGTGAGCGAAGCGAACAAGCTCATCCTGGAGGCGAGAGAGCGAAGCGAACGAGCTCATCTTGAAAGTGATCGAGCATTTTAGGCTTAAAACAAATTCAATGACATTAGGACAAGACAACGTCTTTCGGGCCAGCTAGTTTAGGAATAATTGTTAACTTGCTACGTTTTGCTACGTTGCTACGTAAACAAATTAGTGTAAAAAAATGGAAAGAGATGTCAGGTTATTTTGACTGAGATGTTGTTAAGCACGTCCTGGGTCACAGCTGACACAGACGCTTGTACATGAGACTCCGTCGATGACATCTTGAGCTGCTGAACACTAATGCTTTACAGCAGTGAGCGAGATGTAAAACGGGTGTTGGCCATGGAAAATCTACTTCTGGCTCTCGTGGTATTCACACAGTTTCATTGACTTTTGTCAATGGTGGCAGTAAAATTATTTAAAAAGATATTTTATTGTTTAAAACTTGTCAGAATTAAAGTATGTACAAAATGGGATTCGGAGTTTTGCACTGTATAGGAAAGTGGACTTCCAAATGAACTAAATTTAAAAGTGCAGATTGTCAGATTATTTATAATATCAGAGATTGGTTGTTAGGAAACTATTTTCGTGCGTTATAAATTAATATCATAATGCAATGAATCAACTAAAATCTCGGAAAATGATTTTATCGGAACTCTAACCGAACTGCTGTGGAATTGTTGAACCTAATTTTTAGGTGCCAAATTTCATATTTTATTAACAAAATTAAATTAATGTTATTTATGCTTTTGCTATATATAAGCAAAAGTGTTTACACCAATCTAGTGGTTTTTAATAATATAAAGCAAATAAGAGTTCATACGCAGCAAGCTGACGTTAGGGAAGTGAATTTCCGCATTCAAAACTAAAAAATCAAATAACGGGTTTAAACAAACACTGGTGCCATTTTTCAGAAAATGGAAAAACAATGATTTCTTGGCTGTTCTAATGCACCTGGTTCTATTTAAATACAATATTGGGATAGCAATTTTGTGCATTATAGGGTCAGGAGGAGGTCATACAAAATTAGTAACTTCAAAGTAAATTCTAAAATTTACCACTCTACTTATCTAACACTAAAGAATCTTATTCTAAAGTTTTGAATGAATATTTTAACTGGTGAAAGAGTATAGTACTAATATCAACTTTATAAGGTAGTGCCTATGTTCAGGAGCAACTCTATATACTTCAGGCGTAACAGGTGTAGGGAGAGGAAAATGGAAGAAGTATAAATATTAAGTTACGTGACAAATGTAAAGGGATAAAAACCAGCCGCAGATGTCGTCTTGAACTACGACAAACTTATTTGCCCAAAGTGTTAGGATGACACTCTATTATCTTTAAATCGTATATATGATATATCTTTAAATCGTATTGCTGTGGCAAAAGTTGTTATAGTAAAATGTATTTAAGTTTTGAAATCTACTAAGCTATTTTACATTATGAAAAATATCTTAAAATACCTAAAAAGATTTTAGTTGCTTTTAAGAGGATCGATTGTTCAATTGAGCACTATCGGATTAGTTTCATTGGCAGCACTGCGTTGCTAGAGACACGTTTGAAACAGACGAAACACTGTTCCGTTTAATTAGAATCTCTGATTGCGATTGGCATTTTAAAATGATATTTTGAGAGAGATTATTACTTCACAGAATATTGCTCGTTTGAATTTTAATTGTGATGTTGTATTTCACGTTTAATCGTGCCTTGTATATTGTTTTAATTTTTTATTTGTATTTTATTTTGTATAATCGATGAGTTATGAAATGTATGAAGTAAAACGGATTAAACTGGATCGCATTGATTTAAGCATTAAGCTATTCTTAATTTCTCTTGTAGATATAATTGTACAATCTTAATATCTAATAAATAATCAATATATGCTACTTTTTATAAGGAATTGAGCAATCGTTTGTTATTATGAACAGTTGGTTCAACTGTTCAGATATTCAATGTGTCCTCTTTCAGAAGAGTTCCAAAGGACCTCGAAAGCAATACGTGCTCAGATGGCATAAATATCCAACATTATGTGAATATACAGTTTACTGCATACTAATAAACAAACTCCAACTTTTTTCTGTCAATTCTCTTATATCTTAGAAAACCTATTACTTTTTGCCGGATTTATCTTAACGTGCTGAAATAAATACAGCAATCGATATTTATTATTTTGTCAAAGATGTTTGCCATAAACATTTTTATTGTTGAAATATTTTATCAGAAACAAAAAGTGAAGGAAGCATTTGTATGTGTAATATATTTCCTAAAATATACTAGCACATACTTACGTAAACACTTTTTGGAAACAATTTGAATAATATACTCTTATTATGACGTGAAAAACAACAAGTATGGAATAATATGTGCTGATAATTTGCAAGTAATGCGCAAAAGCAATCAATAATGATCCTTTTTTTAAAAAAGGCTGTAAGAACTCACACGAGTTGTTTAATAAGATACGATGAATTTAAAATCTTTCTGGAGCCCAGTGAATATGTCATATTCAGTGTGATCCTATCTAAAGTTACAGTTCAAGTGAGAACATTGATTAAGAACAGCCTCGGTAGCAGTGGTAGATCTAATACAACTATATGCATGATAATGAAGCTTCATAATACTACGACCTACTAATCCTAAAACCTAAACCTACTATCTACCGACTACCAATGAGCCGCTGGAGATCTTGTCTCTAACTATCTCGATATCAAAATAAGTTACAAAACCAGACCGAAGTGGTTGTGTTTGGAAATCCTACTGAGACCTCTCGGTATTGCTCCTAAACGCTATTTTCATTTTTCTGCCCCTTTCTCTTCTGTTTTTCTCTCTTTTCTTTTGTCGCAATAAAACAGTGGAAATAGTTCAAAGAAATGTACCGTTTAATATTATGTTTAGGCCCCTGGTTTGTTGTGAAAGCCTTTTTTCTATTAACTTTTCACAAAGTATATGCCATATTGGGCACCCATATTAATTGCATGACTTTTAAAGTATTTTGAATCACTCTTATGATAAAATGGTATCCAGTGTAGCTGCTAATAGTCACTGAAAATCTTTAGATAATGGATCTTCAAGCGCGGGCAATGTGTCCATAACTAACCTACTAGGGAAAGAAAATAGTACATACTCTCCCAGAACACGTCCAGAGCTGCAATGAACTTGACGTCCCAAGTAGGTAAAATTCTTGAACAACCTCCCTGAAAATATTTGACAGGAAAGATATGAGAGAAAATCCAGAGGTCATCTGAAGGGTTTCCCGTTCAATGGGAGTTTATAGTTCACACATGGTAGACAATTTTTGTGCGTTATTGGGTGCAAGCTAATAGGGTGGCGTTAGACTATTGTGGACTTTCTTTCATATTTTTTTGTTGCACTATGCCAAAATTGTAAATTAAAACAAGTATACTTTCTCATTATTGTGACATTTGACGTTTGCTACACAATTGTGATATTGAATTATGGCAGTAAAGATAATTATTAGTGAATTTCCTTTGGAAAGTGAACTATTAGCATGACCCGCACGGTGAAACTTAAGCCCGGGACCACCATAGAAGTTCCTAACGTGACCCCCTGAACACGTTTTGGGGGTCTTCCAAATTGTATATATATATGTGTGTGTGTGTGTGTGTGTGTGTGTGTGTGTGTGTGTGTGTGTGTGTGTGTGTGTATGCACTCTAGCGGTGGCATTTTTTGTCTGATTAACTTCAAATTTGGTAGGGACGTTCCTTTATGTAATCAGTTGGACAAGTTCGTTGGACAAAACAATCGGAAAACTCTAAACCCTTTTTTTGGGGATTAATCTTTCAAATTTCGAGTTTTTGGGCCCAAAAAGGGCCAGAAAAGACCCGGATGTAAAATTAATGCATGTAAAAGGATGGGAACTAGTGATGCGAAAATTTTAAGCTCTCTCTCGTCATTCTAGCATAAATATTTACTATTTACCGAGGTATTAAATAAAATGTGTTTCGACTAAACACAGTACGTTGCCTTATGGGGGTTTTACACTAGAAAAGCCTGTTATTCCTTTGTTAGAGTACTTTTATCATCCCCAGCAACTCACGCCTACTTTAAAGCCTGCCTGGACCTTCTCCTAACATTATAATGCGGAAAATTGTATTCTCAGCTTTGCAGCTAAATGAAACCAGGAGCATTAGAACAGCCAAAAAATCAATGTTTTCAGATTTAAATAAAAATTGGAATACAAGTATGTTTTACACATATTTTGAGTTTTCAACTTTTTTGTGGAAAATCACTTCCCTTACGTCAGTTTGCTGCGTGTGAACTCGTTATTAATTACTTACAATTTTAAAAGCTGGGTTATTTACTTAAATACTGTTACCATCTTTTGTCAATCCAATGATGTATAAATCACTAACTACTTATTGCCTCGAGTCGTGCGTCAGTGCATATCATTATCATCATTGCAGTTAACATTACTATCGGAATGAAACATTAACCCTAATCCTCCTTACGTATCAACAAAAACTATTGAACTATTTAGTTTCATTTGTAATATTTAACAGTTTACAATTATCCTTAGGATTAGTAAAACCTTAAGCTAATAAAACAAATATGTCAAATCAATAACACTTATAAGAAAGATAAAATAATTTAATTAAAACCAATTGTCTATGGTATTAACATTTCAAGTTGATTTACGAGTATTTACCATGTATTAAAAGAAGTGATTTATCGTAACACTTATTTGTGAAGGTAGAAGGTGGTAGATTGTATAACGAATTTAACTGTTACGCAAAGCAAATGTAAATCCTCTGCAAGATTCACGACAATTGAGTTTGGAGTCGAGGTGGCACAAATAAATCACAATTACACAAACAACTTAGGTTCCGATGATAAATAGCTAAGGAACGACACACTCCGCCGCACGTCGCCTTCTGTTCCATTATATGCAGCCGATATGTAAGGTTTGCTTCTAATTAATGACTCTGTATTCATACTGCACCGTCAGCATTGAATTACTTTGTATTCTAGGTTGACATTCAGAGTAATCTAATTGAGATTCAAACTCCTTACTGCTAAAGGTCATTGGAACTACGTTTTCATCAATGTGTAATAACATTAGTTAGAATCCTATAATAGAAAATGAAATGGTAACATATATATTATAAAATTGGAAATACGTGTTTCATAGTATTTTCAGTAGATGAAATCCATAAAAAACTGATTCAAAGAGAAACAATAATTAGGCTAGAGAAAGACAGGGTTTGATACAAATCCATGGCTTTCTGTTTGTATTGATCTGATCCTCAATAAACTGAGATCCTTTTAGTTGCCTTGCTGTTTTCAATACGAACTGTCCAGTTTAATTATGCAAAATATCACAAATCCTTTTGATTTTTTTTTCGCTTACACAGTATTGAGCTGTAACCACATGTAATTTGTATTTTAAATGTTTTACTTTTTGGTTGGTTTTTGGCTCTCATTATTTGAAGAAATCGAATTAAATAATACTACTAGTTGTATGTTAATGGAGTAACTAATACAACTTTAACTTAGAACAATACTCTGCACAGCTAACTGGAATAATTGGAATCAAAAGTTAACGATTTGTAACCTATTTTGGTGTTAAATGACACATTTTTAGCGTTGTTGAAGTAGAACTATTGTATTCCATATTTTTTACATTTGTAGTTACAAAGCAGTAGCTAAAACTAACAAAAATTACTTACTACTAAAACTCTTTAAAAACACCACAAAATCATACACCAATGTTTAAAAAGTTTTTGTAAATAGTCTTTTTGCTAACGTTAGTGTAGTATTTTAACATTCAGACGTTTCGTAGGCAACGGAAAACCCCCTAATGTTACTTTCTTAGATGGTAGTCAATGTCCTAGGGGTGGATAGTGTAATAAATGTACAATGTAAAAGAATTATAACACCTTGATAACCGATATTTGAAAAATTAATCATTTTACACGTTTAGGTATGGTGATAAAGTCTTGTTGATGTGTTTATTAATTCTGGGATGAAATAATGAAGTCCCAAGTGAAAAACAGACAGGTATTAGAGTTATAGGACTTAAGGAAGTCACTGGCTTGAAAGTGACTTTTAAATACATCTAATATACAAATGTTTTGATTATTATTTTCAATTAGGCAAATGATAAAAGCAATTTGTTCATCAATAGACGTTGTACAAAATTAAAAGCTTTACCCTTATATCTTCATTCCTAAGGTAATTAAAAGCTACTTGCACTTAGAAGTAGTTCAACCACAGACTGCTAATATCCAGTATTTTACTCGCATCATACATTTAACTAACTGAGAGATAAACGAGACTTACTTTTGAAAAATTATATTGGATTAAGAAAGTGTTAACGACGTTGATATATCAGTCATTACTCCTCATTTTATGCCCCTGGTAGGTTATTTTCGTAACAACCACAACCGATATGTGTTTCTAATATGAGCACGCTCGAAATATTTTGTGTTAGATAAGTAACTTTGAAAAACCATTTACATATTTGATAAACAAATTTAACCAATAATTTATATGTTATTTTAAGTTATCCGTGAAGTGTTTATAACCCCGCTTGTAATTTAATGGAAATTATCTTTGAAATTGCAATAAAGAGAGGTATAACTCTTATTAATATGTTTAAACTTAGAGCCAAGTTTAACATTAAAAAATAAATATTTATATTTAATGCTAATTGATAATTATCATCGTTCAATTTTTATTTTGATAAAACAAGACGAAAAGTTTGCTAGTTGAAGACTGCAGCGAATTGCAGAATGAAGTTTACTGCTCAATTAAAACGAATCCAAGTAGCTGTTGCTTATAGTTTGGGCCACTATAGTTGACTGGGTCTGTTATTTACAATTTGGTGGTTGTTAGGTTATTTTCCTTGCTTATTTTCCTTGCCACCAGACTCTGCTTGTATTTAATAACAAAACGTTTTTGATTAAAATCAACGTGTAATTTCTTTTGAAAAACACTGCAATAACACAGGACTTGTTGTCTAACAATGATCAACACTGCATCGTCAACTACGGACGCTGTAGACAGCTCATAGTTGTACAATGTGCATTCAATCAACCGCAAGCCGTTGAACTTAATCCCGGACACTGCATTGGTATCATCACAATAAAATGTGCTTTTGTAAGTGCATGGAGTGAAACTAAATATGTATAGGTACATTTATCTCCAATATAAATTAAATAAGCTTCCAAAGCGTACTTAATCAAATAAATAAGAAAATATCTTTTTCCTTTGGTTAATAATTTTGTAAAAATGCATTTATAATATAAATTAAATTTTCTTGGGGCAAACATTAACTAGAATAATGTTTAAGAATGATAGTTTTTGAGAGTGTACATATATTATTACAAATTTAAAAATATAAACTATCTGCAATGACAATACAGGTCTCCAAAAAAAATGTTTAGGCCTGCCTGTATGGGATATGTTAGTTGAATTATATGTTTAAAAGATCGCTAATTCAAAAAAATACTTCAATAAATCTCCTTCACGCACAGTTGTTTTTGCTCAATAAAATCACATTTATGATACAAATATTTAATTAAAATATTCTAAACGTATTATTTCTGACGACTAATAAAATATCTTTTTTATCATATGTATAAACGATTTAAGTTTACTATTTTTTATTGTGAAACATTTTCTTCTTCTCTTTCATGCTTCTTCGAACTCATTTCCGATTGTATTCTTTTGTTTCTCCTTTGAGCACTTAACAGTAGTCAGCTAACATACTGACAAACCATCTTCGTTGGAAACGTCTCTTGGTATCATGGACATCTTGGTGAAATATTTCTCCCTGTTCTTTACTGTGTGCTCCCACGTTTTCAGGCAAATAGTCATTATGGGAGTTTAGAAAATGCTATTTTAAGTTCATCTTGCATCTATGAACTTTATACGCTACCAAAATACGTTTTGCAAAGGTTTTGTGGTAGGGTCCTTAGAGCTAATGTGTCTGAGTACCCTGACTCATTAAATATATCATCTTAACTAAAAGGTGTTTGTTGAACTGGTATTTCAGAGCTATGAGACATTGAGCGAATACCGGAGTCAGGGTTAGGGTAATATATTTTGGTATAATTCCTTTCACTTTTACCAAACATAAATATTAGTCAGTTGTGTGATTATTCTGTTCATGCCAAGTTATAGGAATAACAAATTTAAATGAATTTTTCTTACCCTTAAACCACAAATTAATTTCTTCGTCGCATCTTCTGTAAACTTTATAAGCTCATGCTTTATTTTGATCTCCAAGTTGCAATTCGAAATAAGCAAAATAAACTTTTTCCACAAAACCACTAAAGTTTATTTTTGAGTTTTCACAATGGATTCTGCAAAAACAGAAGCTGTTGGGCGGTGGTGGCGAGGGGCTCGTTTGAATTACTTAAGACTTTGGGCATTCCTCCTGAAAAAAAACAACTTAAAACTATCATTATAATACTTAATCGTTATGTGTGCTGTTATAAAACCTGACATATTTGTAAGTAGTTTAAATGACAAATGTATATGACTATCACAATAATGGCAGAACAATCTTTAACCTTTTTAGCGTTAAGAATTTCTAATAAAACCTCTCAAAAATTGCTAGAATTTACATGTTTTAACCCATTGCCAGGTGCCAAGTAGTAGACTTGCCAGGGAGGTTTTGGGTAGTAGTACATAATGAAACTAGGAAACGATTATATATATATATAACAAAAATGCTAAAGAAAAATCGATTGTATGTTGCTATATGAAATGTAATTGATATTTATTGATTAGTCGGTCAATCAATTAAATAAAATTCATTAATGTTTTGAAAGAACTTCCCAGTCCACCACAACCACCCATTTTAGCCAACCGAATCGAGAAATTATAAATCATATCCCTTTTTGAATGTAACTTGTAGTAGAATATATTGTTTCGGATCAGTAAATTGGTTGTTACTATGCGGTGAATTTTAACAGCATTAAAAGTGGAAATTTGTTTGCGTTAACTTTAATTGTAAAGCTAAAAACTGAAAAAAGAAACATTATTAAGTAAGAAAAACAGTTAAATTATCTTAAATTATTCAGGTTTTTGGGTTTTAGCAGTATATTAAACAGAAGCTGTACGGCTGTACGCCTTACAGAATCAATAACTCAAACTATATCTATGGAAAAGCTGAACAGTTTATCTACAAATCACTAACAATTAATAAATATAATCATGCTAATTTTACACTTGTTACAGTTAAAGTGAAGCAAAGGCCGGTTCACTTAGACAGAAAAGAAGGATTGATATCCGTCGACGATTCATTTTAAGAAAGCAATTTCTACAGTAAGTGGCTGAGCCTGTGATCAAAACGAACTTGGTTTGTGTTTTGAAAAGATTACTGTGAATCACAACATGTAACCGTACTGAAATTGAATTAAGATTGAAACAAGAAATTATATTCAAGATTCTAATAGTGCTTAATAGTTTCACACAGAAATTATAAATAAAAATCAGAAAAATACCCAGTGTCAGTTGGCCCTTGTCACCAATTGTAAAGATTTCAGTACAGCATCTGATTTACCCCAATAAATATAAAATATTGACGTTATACAAAATAAATTACATTTTCAATAAATGTTGACATTTTATTGGTAACAATCTTGCTAAAAGTAAACCAGGCAGTGCTAATTTTAAACTATTATTAAATTTATTAAAAAATAAATAAAAATAACCGGTTTTATTCAGTTTGGTTTTCATGATTTACTAATGATTAAACTTTGTACAGCGTGGAAGTGGTAAAACATACTTAACCACAACACATTTTGATCTTACCGGGGAAATCTGTAACAAGACTTAAGCGATTCGCACATTATAAAAATTATAAAAATTCAAACAAAACACAACAAACTAACAGAATGGATAAAGTTTTGGTAAATTTAAAATTGCTTAACAGTAGGGGGCATTGGGGCATTCAGAACCAGCAAAGGCGCGGTGAGGAGCAAGTGAGGAGCAAGTGAGGAGCCCCTGGTGACGTCATCACCCGGAATCAGCATGTAGGTGAGGAGCAAGTGAGGAGCCCCCAGCTGGCAGCACGCAAGTGAGGAGCCCCTGGTGACGTCATCACCCGGAATCAGCATGTAGGTGAGGAGCAAGTGAGGAGCCCCCAGCTGGCAGCACGCAAGTGAGGAGCCCCTGGTGACGTCATCACCCGGAATCAGCATGTAGGTGAGGAGCAAGTGAGGAGCCCCCAGCTGGCAGCACGCAAGTGAGGAGCCCCTGGTGACGTCATCACCCGGAATCAGCATGTAGGTGAGGAGCAAGTGAGGAGCCCCCAGCTGGCAGTACGCAAGTGAGGAGCCCCTGGTGACGTCATCATCCGGAATCAGCATGTAGGTGAGGAGCAAGTGAGGAGCCCCCAGCTGGCAGCACGCAAGTGAGGAGCCCCTGGTGACGTCATCACCCGGAATCAGCATGTAGGTGAGGAGCAAGTGAGGAGCCCCCAGCTGGCAGCACGCAAGTGAGGAGCCCCTGGTGACGTCATCACCCGGAATCAGCATGTAGGTGAGGAGCAAGTGAGGAGCCCCCAGCTGGCAGCACGCAAGTGAGGAGCCCCTGGTGACGTCATCACCCGGAATCAGCATGTAGGTGAGGAGCAAGTGAGGAGCCCCCAGCTGGCAGCACGCAAGTGAGGAGCCCCTGGTGACGTCATCACCCGGAATCAGCATGTAGGTGAGGAGCAAGTGAGGAGCCCCCAGCTGGCAGCACGCAAGTGAGGAGCCCCTGGTGACGTCATCACCCGGAATCAGCATGTAGGTGAGGAGCAAGTGAGGAGCCCCCAGCTGGCAGCACGCAAGTGAGGAGCCCCTGGTGACGTCATCACCCGGAATCAGCATGTAGGTGAGGAGCAAGTGAGGAGCCCCCAGCTGGCAGTACGCAAGTGAGGAGCCCCTGGTGACGTCATCATCCGGAATCAGCATGTAGGTGAGGAGCAAGTGAGGAGCCCCCAGCTGGCAGCACGCAAGTGAGGAGCCCCTGGTGACGTCATCACCCGGAATCAGCATGTAGGTGAGGAGCAAGTGAGGAGCCCCCAGCTGGTAGCACGCAAGTAAGGAGCCCCTGGTGACGTCATCACCCGGAATCAGCATGTAGGTGAGGAGCAAGTGAGGAGCCCCCAGCTGGCAGCACGCAAGTGAGGAGCCCCTGGTGACGTCATCACCCGGAATCAGCATGTAGGTGAGGAGCCCCCAGCTGGCAGCACGCAAGTGAGGAGCCCCTGGTGACGTCATCACCCGGAATCAGCATGTAGGTGAGGAGCAAGTGAGGAGCCCCCAGCTGGCAGTACGCAAGTGAGGAGCCCCTGGTGACGTCATCACCCGGAATCAGCATGTAGGTGAGGAGCAAGTGAGGAGCCCCCAGCTGGCAGCACGCAAGTGAGGAGCCCCTGGTGACGTCATCACCCGGAATCAGCATGTAGGTGAGGAGCAAGTGAGGAGCCCCCAGCTGGCAGCACACAAGTGAGGAGCCCCAACTGACAGCGCGCAAGTGAGGAGCCTATTTACTACTATATTTTAATAACTAGCCTATTTACCCACCGATTCCCACGGGACTTTTTCCAGAGTGTAGGCCTATCTCAGAGAAAGCGAATGACGAAAGAACCCCATAGATCCGCCATCAAACAAGGCTGCTATTAATTTATAACCGCGTTTTCCTTATGGGGTATTAGCTGTTTACCGACCGATTTTGATGAAACTTCACCATATGTCGGGCAGCGACATAAGTAAACCATCCCTTAAAGAAAATTGAAAATCCACCGTTAAACGGACCCGATATTAATTTTTGAACGCGTTTTCCTTATGGGATCTCAGCTGTTTACCGACCGATTTTGATGAAACATCACCACATGTCGGGCAGTGGTCTAAGTAAACCATCCCTTAAAGAAAATTGAAAATCCGCCGTTAAACGGGCCCGTTATTAATTTTTAAACGCGTTTTCCTTATAGGATCTCAGCTGTTTACCGACCGATTTTGATGAAACTTCACCATATGTCAGGCAGCGGTCTAAGTAAACCATCCCACAGGACTTTTTTCCAGAGTGTAGGCCTATCCCAGAGGAAGCGAATGACGAAAGAACCCCATAGATCCGCCATCAAACAAGACCGCTATTAATTTATAACCGCGTTTTCCTTATGGGATCTCGGCTGTTTACCGCACAACCGCGATGACGTCATAGTTTTCCTGGAACCAGTAGTGATGACGTATTCCGAGAACTGTTTACCACTCGGACCTGTTCACTCATTAGCGAGCTTCTAGAAGCTTCTCCCGGATATGGAAAATCCCCAGCTTATTGCGCAATAGGCAATCTCCCGCGCTTCTAGAAGCTTCTAGAAGGTTCGCTGGAGTGCGCGCGTGACACAGGTATAAAACCGAGGCTCGGCCGCACGCACGCGACCTCAGTGTTGTTCGAGACGTCACCATGAACGGAAGCGGTACCGACGTAGTAAACGTGGACCAAACGATCCGCTCTTTCCTAGAGGAGCTGGACGCAATGGACGAGAACGCTAACATACCGTCAGTACAGCAACAGCAGGGATGCGCGTCAAAGAAGAAGCCCGATGGGTGGACTGTAAAGAGGAAGGAAGTGCCTATCGATTCCCCATCACTGTGCTGGTGGATGTCAGTATACTGTGAAGAACCCCAGCAATAGCGGTAACGTACTGTTGAAGATGAACGTTTTCCAAGGAGGTCGCTCGACTTGGACCTGCGGCCTGTATTTGGACGAGCGGCGGGACGACGAGATCTGCATGATTCTGACGGATCTGCTGACTAGGCTGCAGAACCTATGGTTGGTCAACAGCGAGACGGGAGAGCCTAGATTCAACGGAATCGTCAGGACCGTCAGTCCGCTGCCCGCCTGGAGGAAGATCGTGGATCGTTGCGTTTCCACCACCGCTGTCGCCATCCCTGAAAAGCGGAAAAAGACGAAAAAATAAATGAAATAAACGAAGTAATTCGATCCTTCCCTTTCCTACTTTTCCTTAATGTACACTATTGTAAAAAAAAAATAACTAACGTAATAATACGAATGAGCGTGATCCTCGAGGTACATTTCCAGCCTCACCACCCCTCCACTCCTCCTCCACTCCTCCACTCCTAGTAATTAAATCAACAGAACACCAGTTGTCAAACACCCACGGGCTCATTCTTGTTCAGGAGTTTGAAGTGTGTGTTTGTGTAATAGTGTTGCTGTGTGACGTTCTGTCAGAGTGTTCACCCGACGTTTTGATCTAACCTATAAAATGAACCACTTAACCGCCTATGTGTTTAATGATCAGCCTTTGTCTGTACTGTTTGACAGCAGCAATAATCCATGGTTCAAAGCTAAGGATGTAGCTACAATATTGGGCTACGCTAACCCTAAAGAAGCAATCAGAGTACATGTTAGAGAAAAATATCGCAAAACAATTCCTGAAGTATGGGGGAGCGAAAATCTCCCCCTAACCTATAATGAGAAACATTCAGGGAGTTTGAAGTGTGTGTTTGTGTAATAGTGTTGCTGTGTGACGTTCTGTCAGAGTGTTCACCCGACGTTTTGATCTAACCTATAAAATGAACCAGTTAACCGCCTATGTGTTTAATGATCAGCCTTTGTCTGTACTGTTTGACAGCAGCGATAATCCATGGTTCAAAGCTAAGGATGTAGCTACAATATTGGGCTACGCTAACCCTAAAGAAGCAATCAGAGTACATGTTAGAGAAAAATATCGCAAAACAATTCCTGAAGTATGGGGGAGCGAAAATCTCCCCCTAACCTATAATGAGAAACATTCAATCTTTCTTAAAGAGCCGGGATTATATTCGTTACTTATGAAATCTAAAATGCACATTGCCGAGAAGTTTCAAGATTGGATCTTTGAAGAAGTTTTGCCATCCATTAGAAAAAAAAATGGTCAGTACAGACTTATAAACGAGAACCAAAGGCTGCTACAATCACTTACAAAGTCGCTAACAAATAACCGAAAGCTAGATCAAACAAATTCCGAGTTTAAAACTACAAATGATATATTGTGTATGGAAAACCAATCCATGAATCAAACGCTGATCGAACAGACACCTAAAGTGGCAGTGTTGCCTGAAGATGTAAATCTGAAGCATATATTTTGTGTGATGATTAGGGAAACCCTTCTAGAGCAGTACGGAGTTTGTGAATACAAGTGCATTCGAACACAGAGGAGGAATTTCAAACAAGCCTTGAAAAAAGCAAAGGAAGAAGGATTTACAATGTGCTACTGTAGAGAAAATGTCCCCAACGGCATAAACATAGTGAATAAGGCTAAAGAAGTGATGAATAGTTACGGCATGCACATTGACTGCAGATACAACAACATCCTAACCTCGCACAATTTCATGAATATAGTTGAACATATCATTGACAATGTATAGGTCTGCGCTTGTGGACACGTTCCAGAACCTTCAACGCTTGTCAGGTAGTAACAGTCGATACGTGCTTCAAAGATGACCAGTGCGGATGATGCAAGAAAAGTAATCACCATATCAATGAACAAAATACGTTATAAACGTAACAACATCCGAGAAAGGCTCGCAATCAAGTTAGTTTTGGATAGAGCGAGAGATGTGTTTGAGAGAAAATATCATACGAAACAGCATACTTATGAAGAAAACAAAAATATTGAATATCATGTAAAAGAATATAACTATGAAGAAAACAAAACAGACTGTTAAATTTAACGAGGAGCTAAATACACAGTACACTTACGAGCCCTGTGAGGATGTACAACAATTATCGTGGACTCAAATCGCAATAGATGAAATAAGATTCCGCAGACCGTTGGAACTGATGTTGGGTGAAAAAATCAAACATCTAACCTATTGCAACAAGATGTGTCACAGCGAGTGCATACAGTTTACTTCAAGGGTGAGCAGACGCACCACCAGTCCGTAGTACGGTTGAAGTCACACGGTAAGGACGTGAACATGGACGCTTACGCTTCTGCGGACGACTATATCAAATCGTTTATTCAGGAGATTGAGGTTATGAACAATAATGCTAGTGATCAGACATTGGCATCACCTCAGACGTCATCTGTAAAACCGATCACTGCCTGCAAGAGAGAAAGGAGGCTGAGGACGAAGACAACGGATCAAAGGCGATCAAGCGAGCCAAGGGAGTCGCTAAGGGGGTTGTTAAAAACGTCCTAACCCCCGACGACTACAGGGAATGTCTGTTCGACGGGGTGTTGAAAACCACCGTCAACACCCGTTTCCAGTCGTACCTGCACCGTGTCTTCACCGTACAAGTAGAAAAGCTATCCTTGAGCCCGGCCGATGACAAACGCTACATCTTGGCTGATGGTATCAACACCTTACCTTGGGGGCATAAGGACATTCCACCACTGTCCGCAGCAAGAAGGCGAGGTAATCCCGAGGAGGAGCAAGGCGGGCCTATGGAGGTGGACGAGGAGGAGGAGGACATGGACGAAGAGTTCCCGGTGTAGATTTAAGTGTAAATAGAACTAGGTTAACTTTGTAAATATTTTGTAAATAGTATTCGTAAGCAAATATAGTCAAACAGTTTAGTTTACAGCATACATCTGTGTTGTTACTACCCCTTGCATTTCCCTGACATTTACTTTCAAAAGACTCCTCTAATGCAAACCGAATTTGTCGAAACTACTTTCAAAATTAACCTTTTATGAAATTGTAAAACTATCATGTTTTCAAAACAAAACATTTATTGAAACACAAACATATTACAATCAAGAACTCAAAAGGTATTTACCCAAAAGTAGTCTTAAGCGAAGATGGAGTCGAAGAGCCTGCGAAGGCGGTGGACAATTCTCGAAATCGCGGCAATTATCGCTAATGAGTAAACAGCCTGGGGCAGTCACGTAGGCACGGGATGATGACGTCACCGCGGTCCACGACTACACTATTTAAGGTAGGTCAATGCGTGCGTGCGTGCGTGCGTGCGTGCAGGTTTTAGTTAGGTTTACAGACCAGGTTTAGGTTAGGTTTACAGACGCAGGTTTAAGTTGGAGTCGAAGAGCTGCACGTAGTCGCTGAGTGGTATACCGAGGACCGCCCGACAGTACAGGTAGGTGAGGCAGTAGTGGTCATAAACAGAAGTACCGTAGCCCTGGAGTCGATACCTGTTGTAGAGACCTCCATGTAGCTCAGTCCAGGGATTGCCACCAGGCGCTTCTCAATCTGGGTGGTGTTCATCGCGGGCGGAAGCAGTCCCCGCCGATTGTGTGATACCCTCATTACTACCAGTTGCACACTTTATCACCACCGGCTTCACTGTATGTGTCAAACCAGTGACTCTGGGGACTCCTGAATAACGGTCCACCCAAAGGTTTTCCAATCGCGTTATGATGTTCATAATCATAATGTAGATTTCATAGTCTTTATTTTCATCCAAATATAAGTTGCAACCATGTGTATACTGACCTCTATGATGTAACTGGATGTTCAAGAACACATTACCCTGATTGGCGGGATTATGCACTGTATGTTGATAACCGGAATCGACCCAACTGACAGTCGGTGGTGAATCGTTGGAATCTTTTTCCACAAGCTCCAAGTCTCCAGGTAGTTCCGGGGGATTGACACTTCTACTGTTGTCGTTTATGCAACTGCTATCGGCACATATGCTGGCGTTCTGGGAACCTCCCCCTTCGGTTATTTGGTTGGATGATGGTGATGCGAAGTCTCCAGATATCTCCGGAGCATTGTCACTTTCAATGTCGTTTATGCAACTGCTTTCAATACATGTGTTGACTTTCTGCAGACCTCTTCCTGCCGAGGTTTGTATGAACGATCTGGGTTGTGAGGAACGATTGTTTCTTCGCTTCTTTCTAACACAGAGGTGGTGCTGACGATGATGGCGACGAAGTCTATCTCGCGACGTGAATGACTCCGCGCAGTATGGACATTTCCAGGTCACCAGCTTCGATGGTGTGGCGACTGACCGTTTCAGTGATAGTGCTGGCGGTGGTTGTTCAGGACTTCGTGGAGAAAAGTACATGGTGCTGTAGCCTTCCATCGCTTCCAACTCCTTCAACAACGTCTGGACTGATTCATCCACTTCGATTGCACTAGCCATGTTTGTGTTTACTCTACAACATCACTAGACAAACTGAAGGACAGGTTTAAGTTAGGTTTGAGGATGCATGAACGTCGCGCGAAGCGATCACAATCACTGAAGTAATAAAGCTACGTACCGTACAGTAGAAGGCGGTGGACAATTCTCGAAATTGCGGCAATTATCGCTAATGAGTAAACAGCCTGGGGCGGTCACGTAGACACGGGGAGATGACGTCACCGCGGTCCACGACTACACTATTTAAGGTAGGTCAATGCGTGCGTGCGTGCGTGCGTGCAGGTTTAGGTTTAGAGACGCAGGTTTAAGTTAGGTTTGAGGATGCATAAACGTCGCGCGCGCGAGGTCTAAGTTAGGTTTACAGACGCTATTGCGCGCGCGCGACGTTTATGCATCCTCAAACCTAACTTAAACCTGCGTCTGTAAACCTAACTTAGACCTACGTGCACTTGTCTGCCGACTCCAGGCTTGCACCTGACACACACGCACACGCACGCGCACGCACACGCACTTATGCTCATGCACACGCACGCACGCTCACGCACGTACACGCACTCGCACACACGCATTGTTAAACCTAACCGCTGATGAGTAAACAGCTCCGGCCGGTCACGTAGGCATGGGGATGACGTCACCGCAGTCCACGACGTTCTAGAAGCTTCTAGAAGGTCGCATGCTCATTACATTGTGTTTCAAGGTGCGGGATCAAACCTAACTTAAACCTGCGTCTCTAAACCTAAACCTGCACGCACGCACGCACGCACGCATTGACCTACCTTAAATAGTGTAGTCATGGACCGCGGTGACGTCATCTCCCCGTGTCTACGTGACCGCCCCAGGCTGTTTACTCATTAGCGATAATTACCGCAATTTCGAGAATTGTCCACCGCCTTCTACTGTACGGTACGTAGCTTTATTACTTCAGTGATTGTGATCGCTTCGCGCGACGTTCATGCATCCTCAAACCTAACTTAAACCTGTCCTTCAGTTTGTCTAGTGATGTTGTAGAGTAAACACAAACATGGCTAGTGCAATCGAAGTGGATGAATCAGTCCAGACGTTGTTGAAGGAGTTGGAAGCGATGGAAGGCTACAGCACCATGTACTTTTCTCCACGAAGTCCTGAACAACCACCGCCAGCACTATCACTGAAACGGTCAGTCGCCACACCATCGAAGCTGGTGACCTGGAAATGTCCATACTGCGCGGAGTCATTCACGTCGCGAGATAGACTTCGTCGCCATCATCGTCAGCACCACCTCTGTGTTAGAAAGAAGCGAAGAAACAATCGTTCCTCACAACCCAGATCGTTCATACAAACCTCGGCAGGAAGAGGTCTGCAGAAAGTCAACACATGTATTGAAAGCAGTTGCATAAACGACATTGAAAGTGACAATGCTCCGGAGATATCTGGAGACTTCGCATCACCATCATCCAACCAAATAACCGAAGGGGGAGGTTCCCAGAACGCCAGCATATGTGCCGATAGCAGTTGCATAAACGACAACAGTAGAAGTGTCAATCCCCCGGAACTACCTGGAGACTTGGAGCTTGTGGAAAAAGATTCCAACGATTCACCACCGACTGTCAGTTGGGTCGATTCCGGTTATCAACATACAGTGCATAATCCCGCCAATCAGGGTAATGTGTTCTTGAACATCCAGTTACATCATAGAGGTCAGTATACACATGGTTGCAACTTATATTTGGATGAAAATAAAGACTATGAAATCTACATTATGATTATGAACATCATAACGCGATTGGAAAACCTTTGGGTGGACCGTTATTCAGGAGTCCCCAGAGTCACTGGTTTGACACATCCAGTGAAGCCGGTGGTGATAAAGTGTGCAACTGGTAGTAATGAGGGTATCACACAATCGGCGGGGACTGCTTCCGCCCGCGATGAACACCACCCAGATTGAGAAGCGCCTGGTGGCAATCCCTGGACTGAGCTACATGGAGGTCTCTACAACAGGTATCGACTCCAGGGCTACGGTACTTCTGTTTATGACCACTACTGCCTCACCTACCTGTACTGTCGGGCGGTCCTCGGTATACCACTCAGCGACTACGTGCAGCTCTTCGACTCCAACTTAAACCTGCGTCTGTAAACCTAACCTAAACCTGCGTCTGTAAACCTAACTAAAACCTGCACGCACGCACGCACGCACGCACGCATTGACCTACCTTAAATAGTGTAGTCGTGGACCGCGGTGACGTCATCATCCCGTGCCTACGTGACTGCCCCAGGCTGTTTACTCATTAGCGATAATTGCCGCGATTTCGAGAATTGTCCACCGCCTTCGCAGGCTCTTCGACTCCATCTTCGCTTAAGACTACTTTTGTGTAAATACCTTTTGAGTTCTTGATTGTAATATGTTTGTGTTTCAATAAATGTTTTGTTTTGAAAACATGATAGTTTTACAATTTCATAAAAGGTTAATTTTGAAAGTAGTTTCGACAAATTCGGTTTGCATTAGAGGAGTCTTTTGAAAGTAAATGTCAGGGAAATGCAAGGGGTAGTAACAACACAGATGTATGCTGTAAACTAAACTGTTTGACTATATTTGCTTACGAATACTATTTACAAAATATTTACAAAGTTAACCTAGTTCTATTTACACTTAAATCTACACCGGGAACTCTTCGTCCATGTCCTCCTCCTCCTCGTCCACCTCCATAGGCCCGCCTTGCTCCTCCTCGGGATTACCTCGCCTTCTTGCTGCGGACAGTGGTGGAATGTCCTTATGCCCCCAAGGTAAGGTGTTGATACCATCAGCCAAGATGTAGCGTTTGTCATCGGCCGGGCTCAAGGATAGCTTTTCTACTTGTACGGTGAAGACACGGTGCAGGTACGACTGGAAACGGGTGTTGACGGTGGTTTTCAACACCCCGTCGAACAGACATTCCCTGTAGTCGTCGGGGGTTAGGACGTTTTTAACAACCCCCTTAGCGACTCCCTTGGCTCGCTTGATCGCCTTTGATCCGTTGTCTTCGTCCTCAGCCTCCTTTCTCTCTTGCAGGCAGTGATCGGTTTTACAGATGACGTCTGAGGTGATGCCAATGTCTGATCACTAGCATTATTGTTCATAACCTCAATCTCATGAATAAACGATTTGATATAGTCGTCCGCAGAAGCGTAAGCGTCCATGTTCACGTCCTTACCGTGTGACTTCAACCGTACTACGGACTGGTGGTGCGTCTGCTCACCCTTGAAGTAAACTGTATGCACTCGCTGTGACACATCTTGTTGCAATAGGTTAGATGTTTGATTTTTTCACCCAACATCAGTTCCAACGGTCTGCGGAATCTTATTTCATCTATTGCGATTTGAGTCCACGATAATTGTTGTACATCCTCACAGGGCTCGTAAGTGTACTGTGTATTTAGCTCCTCGTTAAATTTAACAGTCTGTTTTGTTTTCTTCATAGTTATATTCTTTTACATGATATTCAATATTTTTGTTTTCTTCATAAGTATGCTGTTTCGTATGATATTTTCTCTCAAACACATCTCTCGCTCTATCCAAAACTAACTTGATTGCGAGCCTTTCTCGGATGTTGTTACGTTTATAACGTATTTTGTTCATTGATATGGTGATTACTTTTCTTGCATCATCCGCACTGGTCATCTTTGAAGCACGTATCGACTGTTACTACCTGACAAGCGTTGAAGGTTCTGGAACGTGTCCACAAGCGCAGACCTATACATTGTCAATGATATGTTGAACTATATTCATGAAATTGTGCGAGGTTAGGATGTTGTTGTATCTGCAGTCAATGTGCATGCCGTAACTATTCATCACTTCTTTAGCCTTATTCACTATGTTTATGCCGTTGGGGACATTTTCTCTACAGTAGCACATTGTAAATCCTTCTTCCTTTGCTTTTTTCAAGGCTTGTTTGAAATTCCTCCTCTGTGTTCGAATGCACTTGTATTCACAAACTCCGTACTGCTCTAGAAGGGTTTCCCTAATCATCACACAAAATATATGCTTCAGATTTACATCTTCAGGCAACACTGCCACTTTAGGTGTCTGTTCGATCAGCGTTTGATTCATGGATTGGTTTTCCATACACAATATATCATTTGTAGTTTTAAACTCGGAATTTGTTTGATCTAGCTTTCGGTTATTTGTTAGCGACTTTGTAAGTGATTGTAGCAGCCTTTGGTTCTCGTTTATAAGTCTGTACTGACCATTTTTTTTTCTAATGGATGGCAAAACTTCTTCAAAGATCCAATCTTGAAACTTCTCGGCAATGTGCATTTTAGATTTCATAAGTAACGAATATAATCCCGGCTCTTTAAGAAAGATTGAATGTTTCTCATTATAGGTTAGGGGGAGATTTTCGCTCCCCCATACTTCAGGAATTGTTTTGCGATATTTTTCTCTAACATGTACTCTGATTGCTTCTTTAGGGTTAGCGTAGCCCAATATTGTAGCTACATCCTTAGCTTTGAACCATGGATTATCGCTGCTGTCAAACAGTACAGACAAAGGCTGATCATTAAACACATAGGCGGTTAACTGGTTCATTTTATAGGTTAGATCAAAACGTCGGGTGAACACTCTGACAGAACGTCACACAGCAACACTATTACACAAACACACACTTCAAACTCCCTGAATGTTTCTCATTATAGGTTAGGGGGAGATTTTCGCTCCCCCATACTTCAGGAATTGTTTTGCGATATTTTTCTCTAACATGTACTCTGATTGCTTCTTTAGGGTTAGCGTAGCCCAATATTGTAGCTACATCCTTAGCTTTGAACCATGGATTATCGCTGCTGTCAAACAGTACAGACAAAGGCTGATCATTAAACACATAGGCGGTTAAGTGGTTCATTTTATAGGTTAGATCAAAACGTCGGGTGAACACTCTGACAGAACGTCACACAGCAACACTATTACACAAACACACACTTCAAACTCCTGAACAAGAATGAGCCCGTGGGTGTTTGACAACTGGTGTTCTGTTGATTTAATTACTAGGAGTGGAGGAGTGGAGGAGGAGTGGAGGGACAGCGGAGTGGAGGAGGAGTGGAGGGGTGGTGAGGCTGGAAATGTACCTCGAGGATCACGCTCATTCGTATTATTACGTTAGTTATTTTTTTTTTTACAATAGTGTACATTAAGGAAAAGTAGGAAAGGGAAGGATCGAATTACTTCGTTTATTTCATTTATTTTTTCGTCTTTTTCCGCTTTTCAGGGATGGCGACAGCGGTGGTGGAAACGCAACGATCCACGATCTTCCTCCAGGCGGGCAGCGGACTGACGGTCCTGACGATTCCGTTGAATCTAGGCTCTCCCGTCTCGCTGTTGACCAACCATAGGTTCTGCAGCCTAGTCAGCAGATCCGTCAGAATCATGCAGATCTCGTCGTCCCGCCGCTCGTCCAAATACAGGCCGCAGGTCCAAGTCGAGCGACCTCCTTGGAAAACGTTCATCTTCAACAGTACGTTACCGCTATTGCTGGGGTTCTTCACAGTATACTGACATCCACCAGCAGACCAGCACAGTGATGGGGAATCGATAGGCACTTCCTTCCTCTTTACAGTCCACCCATCGGGCTTCTTCTTTGACGCGCATCCCTGCTGTTGCTGTACTGACGGTATGTTAGCGTTCTCGTCCATTGCGTCCAGCTCCTCTAGGAAAGAGCGGATCGTTTGGTCCACGTTTACTACGTCGGTACCGCTTCCGTTCATGGTGACGTCTCGAACAACACTGAGGTCGCGTGCGTGCGGCCGAGCCTCGGTTTTATACCTGTGTCACGCGCGCACTCCAGCGAACCTTCTAGAAGCTTCTAGAAGCGCGGGAGATTGCCTATTGCGCAATAAGCTGGGGATTTTCCATATCCGGGAGAAGCTTCTAGAAGCTCGCTAATGAGTGAACAGGTCCGAGTGGTAAACAGTTCTCGGAATACGTCATCACTACTGGTTCCAGGAAAACTATGACGTCATCGCGGTTGTGCGGTAAACAGCCGAGATCCCATAAGGAAAACGCGGTTATAAATTAATAGCGGTCTTGTTTGATGGCGGATCTATGGGGTTCTTTCGTCATTCGCTTCCTCTGGGATAGGCCTACACTCTGGAAAAAAGTCCTGTGGGATGGTTTACTTAGACCGCTGCCTGACATATGGTGAAGTTTCATCAAAATCGGTCGGTAAACAGCTGAGATCCTATAAGGAAAACGCGTTTAAAAATTAATAACGGGCCCGTTTAACGGCGGATTTTCAATTTTCTTTAAGGGATGGTTTACTTAGACTACTGCCCGACATGTGGTGATGTTTCATCAAAATCGGTCGGTAAACAGCTGAGATCCCATAAGGAAAACGCGTTCAAAAATTAATATCGGGTCCGTTTAACGGTGGATTTTCAATTTTCTTTAAGGGATGGTTTACTTATGTCGCTGCCCGACATATGGTGAAGTTTCATCAAAATCGGTCGGTAAACAGCTGATACCCCATAAGGAAAACGCGGTTATAAATTAATAGCAGCCTTGTTTGATGGCGGATCTATGGGGTTCTTTCGTCATTCGCTTTCTCTGAGATAGGCCTAAGTAGTGGGGGTTTGCCGGTGCTGGCTCACTTGATTAATTGCTTCCGGAAGCGCTGCGTCATTAAATACGTCATCTGAGGCTGAGCCAGTGACGTAGGTGGTTTTGTGACGTAATGAGTGAAAGGTTAAAGTTCAAGGTCACGGGGAGGTAATTTTAAAAAAGTACTACCTCGCACGCGTAAAATCCGATTGTGATTCGATAGTTAATCGATAATAAATATCGAATAAATATCGAATGAAACAATCGAATGATACGAGTGCGAGGTAGTACTATTACAAATATTACTTTATTTACAATAATTCATGTTTACAATAGTTCCCCGTTGTTCGTTGTCATCGATGTTGTTGATCCGGACGAGTTGCGGCCATCACTTCGCTTTCTGAAGAAAGACGGTAGATACTTCGATCCCTGCGCAGAGTCCATGTTGTTTTTTGATGCGTAAAGTTCCAAAGATAAATCGTAACCGGACGCAATAAGAAGTCTTAACTCTTCACTAAACACCTCGAGGTCTTGGTAAGTCGCAAGATGAATAGAGTCATAATGAATACACCTAATTTTAATGGACATTTTAATATAATGTTTTACGTTTGTGAAGAGCACTCGATGTTCACCAGTCGAGAGCCGGAGGTGTACTGACTATTCGCTAGCTAGCGTTTTGGTATCAAACAAAATGGTGGGGGTAAAAGTGTGGTGGGGCGGAGCAGATGGCGGGCGGCAGATGGCAGGCGGCAGGTGGCAGCTGGTGCGAGGCAGATGGTTGCTACTACATTCGCCGCCACAGTAATGCAATCCTTCGGCGTAATTCTTGTATTTTATCTTGTCGGTTCATTTGATACGTTTTACATCTACATATGCAATAGCTAAAACACTTGCACTTACGACAAGCTTTCCCGTCAACTTGATCGCCTGGTATTTTAAAACATTGTAACTCGCAACAATATGTCTTCAAATTGTTATCGAAAAATAAATTGTTCATAGGTGGCACCGACATGTTAGCTGCAGCGTGTGTTAGACAAGACTGAGACTAACTTCACTGCTCCCTCTCTTTTATACCTCTTCATAAGTTAACCCTGAATGAAAGTTCAAGGTCACCCATTCGAATTTTAAAAAAAAAGCAACACAGCAGTATATAAAATAATATACTGCTGTGTTGCTGTTTTCTTTATTTTTTTTTCATATCTTTTTATTTTTTTTATTTTTCTTTTCTTTATTAAACAAACATTTTACAATACAATAAACTTAAGTTTAACATTGATGACTAGAAATACAAACAATAAAATACAAACAGAGAAATACAAACAGAGACATTATGTACAAGGATGCATGATGTGCAGAGTGAGTTCCGTTGAGTTGTTGCCGCTTACACCGTGTGATACCAAATACAACGTCCCCGGTTGAATATCTCGCAAATCTTCATTCTGTAGCAGTTGAACAAATCGTTTTGGAAGAAATACTTGAAACTTCGGCTCATCTCCTGAAGTTAAAGGTGCTTCGCTCAATGAAACTAGAATTGCTTCTCCATGTGTGGTTTCCACTTTCTTGATGTTATGAATAATGTAGTGTTTTTGTTCTTTTAATTCTGAACACTTTTTAGTTAGCAGAAGGTCGGATTTTGAATGAGTGTTGAATTGATCAACCAGTGTTTGTAGAAACTGTTGTGATGCCATCTTCGTCAGTGGTGGTTGCGATGTCTTCTGTGATGTTGCCTCTTCGGAGTCTCGAATAATACTCGTGCCGGAGCGGTGTTGGATCCTCGTATTTATAGGCCCCGCTACCCCCACCACATTCCGGTTCTTTGCTACCCCCACCACATTTCTGCGTTTGTTCCAAGTAAGCAGCCAAACGATATGCGTTGTGCAATGCGCAGTTTGATTGTCCGTGTTTAGGATCTTTTGCAGCAACACAAATATTACCGAGATTAATGTTAAAGTCCTTACCGATAGTTATATCGAAAACATCACCGTGCGTGTACTTTTGTATCCAGTTCCTTTTTTCTAATCCTCTTGTGTATATATGTGAATATTGTTTGCAAAAGTTAAACATAATACTGTGCAGATTACTGTAGCTTATAAATCCTTCATACCAATGTATGTGATGAAAGTAGTTTGTTATCCATTTGTTTGTACTTTTTGCTTTGGCGTTAAGGTTGTTAAAAGAAAAAGGAGCTTCAAACGTGAATGGGTAAACTACAAATGTAAGCAAGTCTAAAATTACTAATTCCTTGATAATAAACCTATCATCATTATTTCGAAATGCTTGAAATTCTATTACACAAGGCTTTACACTCACTTCTTCATCCCCTCCGCTCATCATGACACCTAACGATCAACTAAACTGTTTTCCACACCACGGTAGGTTAAATACCAGGCCGTACAGTTGCAGGCGCGTTGGTGTATATTTAACGTGGGCACCGTCCCCAATAGGCCTACCCCACGTGTGTTCTTCTTTACTAAGTTAAACTTTAGTCTTTTTTAACTTCCTCTTCTCGTGTTTCGTTTTCTTCATCTTCTTTTTTCTCCGTTTCTTCTTCCTCTGTTGTTTCTTCTGTAGCTTCTGTAGCGATTTCTACAAGTGGTTCAAAATCCTTTAACTTTCTCCACATGCAAACTTCATGAGGTATTCTATTAAAAATAGATGTATCCACAGGTCCGTACACGATGGTGCTATCAGGTTGTTTTTCCAAAGTATCGACCAAATATTCTTTAATAATAGCGCTTGCAAATACCAACTGTCTCATGTACCTTGTAATAGGTTCTGTTGCGTAGTTTAAAACGTAGAATTCTTCACGTGACAGTAGAATCTTATTTTCATGTTGAGTCAAGTCTCTAATTCGCACTTGTAGTTGTCCGCGATGTTTAACAATATCGATTTCATTGTCACAATCCAAAAGTCGAATATGTGTTTTTCTTCCACACAAACTGTTAGTTAAATAACATTCTATTAAATGTACATGTTTCAAAAATGACTCCCAAGCATTTTGCGAAAATAAAACCTTTTTTGTTCCATGGTGTAAAATTACTGTAGGGGAATAATCCAATGACTTTATCAATCCAACTGATACACTTTTACTGATGCATGCTGAGATGGGGTAAAAGATTCGCAAAAACACTTCAGTTAAAATGTGAGGAGGAATATTTTCTTCAACTTTCTTCTTCCTTTTTGGTACTACCTTTGATGGGTCTGCATTACTTTCCTCCTCTCTATCTCTTTTACCAAACTTTAAAAATGCAGTTATTTCCTTGATAATTTCTGCTTCGCTGGTATTATCACGTTCCAATAACGGTGCTATTTCTGCATCACCTTGTACAACAGATGGAGAACTCATTTTGTAGAAGATGTTGCCCATGCGACGATAGACGATCAACTGAAGACCTGCATTGTTGCTCCGCTATTTATAGGTTAGCGACAGTGGCGGTGCCGGTGGTGGTACAACGTTTTACAATACCGTCTTTACGATACCAGTCAACGGTGTGTATGTAACAATTTTATCGTGCAAAATTAAACAATACGCAGATGTATTTGCAGGTACGTTTTCTTGAAATTCCATTTCTATCTTTATATCAACACTAGACGATTTTACAGATTCGTTTTGTTTGGAGCAATCAATTACAACAATCGGAGCTTTCGATTCAAACTGTACGGGAGATAGTAGAGGTGTGTTTGTTTTGCCGTAATATGAATTTTGGAACCTAGCGTACATATCGTATAAAACACTGTACCTTTTTTTATCAAAAGAGATATTAAAGTTGTCGTAGGGAAAGAATTGTGAATTCAGGAACACTTTACAGTTTGTTAATTTACAATGGTCAAATTCACCAGCATTTTCAGTTAATATACTTTTTTTCTTTGTTTGTAATCCAAAGATTACATATCTCGCTTTTTCCAAATGAGTAGAAGTTTTTACAGTCCATGTATGCCGTTGTGTTGAAGGTAAAACGGGGTATTCATGAAACTCCCAGCTTCTGAATGGTATTACAATGTCTCGATCTGATTTTAACTTTCTTAATAATGTAATCCTGTGTTCATCATTTAGTCGCACATGTGGTACTCTCCAAACAATCTTGTCTAAGGTTAGTTTCCAGTCTAAATTGGCTTCAGTTGTTCCAGCAGATGCTTTAATAATATCATTATCGTTTGATGACCTTAATAAAACTAGTTATTGTTTTACATTTATTATTATTCTTCTGTAATCTTCAGCAAATCCTAAAAGTAATCTTAAAGGTACGTAAAAATCAAAGTTTCCCGAAGCGTCAGGAGTAATTATACTTTTGTCTGGTGCAACCCATCCTGCAACAGCTAACAGATTCTTCTCATTTGGTGTTAAAGACGCTAATCCTTTTAATGTACTGGAAATTCCAACCTTTTTTGTTGTATCGACTGTAACTCCTGAAATTTCATATCTAATCTCGTCAAACAAAAATGCCATAGGATTATTTATGAACGGAACAGTGGTTCCAACAGTACCGTCAGCTTTTGTTACTTTTCCTTCAATATATAAATAACTTTCGCATGGAAGAGTATAAATGTCTTGTTGTTGTATAGGAATCCTAATTTCATCGTTATTGTTTAATTTGGACGAAGCGTAAGGGTTGTGCGTGTGATATTCCTTTTCCCATAAGGTCTCGTCGAATGTTGGGCCCTGCGCTATATCCAGTATATCCATTGTTAATGACCTTTAATCCAATTTCTTCTAGAAAACGAATGTTGTCACTTGTTAATCCTTCTACAGCTGATGAGCTACTGACCTCTTTGCTGGTTGGCTCTCTCTTTTTAAATGATAACCCCATTATCTAAGCGGATGATTTTATATGTATTCTTACAGTAATAGCTTCTCCTCGAAAGTCAATAAGGTTTCCGTCTTGATCCACTATGTTCAGCACGATGTCTGAAATGAAACTGGTGTTTAACGGTAGGTACACAAGGTTTTGAGGCTTTTCTACTATCTTGAAACCCGGTGCGACTGATGGGTAGAATGTGTGTAATATATGCCGATTTTCTCCATCTCTGTAGGATCCTTGTATAATGTTACATGTAATGTCTATGCTGTTTACTTTGATGATCGTCACAGTTCTATTCCCAGAATGAGTTGTATTAGGTTCTAATACCTTTGTTTCCTTAGAAAACCCCAATAAACTACCAATTGAACGTTCTTGGCCAAAATCAATATAATACTTAGAAGTAATTTCGGCTTTCATTGTATTGTTATTGCCTTTTATCGTTATATTTTCTTTTCCCATATGTTTTTGTATAACTTCATTTATATTATCAATTTCATAAGCTCCTGTTGGTAAACTGAATTCTTCCAAAGCTGAATATTTTCCTTTATTATCTTTTGTCTTGTAATAATGTATTTTGTTATTAATTCCTTCACTAACGTTTGGAATAGAGTTATATGTTGTTAAATCCAATAATGCGGCTTCCCATAGTCTTCCTTTTTGCAAACGTAGCGCTGGAAACAGAATACTGCGCAAAGTACATGAGTTACCGGTTAATGACACTGTATACGAAGACATCTTAAAGTTGACTAACACTTTTAGCTAAAAAGTCTAAACATAAATGACCGCAAATGGATGTATCATCAGGTTGTTTTCTTGTATAATTGTAAAAAACATTTTCTGCCGCACGAAAGTATTGTTGAAGTTCTTTCGGTGGTGGAAGGTTTCCAAAACTGTCGAAATAATAAATCGTTTCACCAAGTTTCTTGTAACACACCCAATGAGTGCCTAATCCTTCACTATTATCCAAATTTACTATACCAGTCTCATTTTTCCACATTTTAACCGGTAATTCATCTTTCATAAATACTCCTCTAAAAAATGGGATTTTCAAACAAGAAGCATATGTAATCAGTTCTTCATTGGTTAATTCTTTGTTTTTAATTATTAATTGCTCTTTCTTATTTAATACACACGATACGGTCTTAGGTATAGTCCTCCTCCCTTTTTTATCATTGACCATATTGTTGGTTTCTTTTTACCTTTACCACTAGTAGATCGACGTTTTCTTCTGATATTACCTCCTTGTTTCTTAGCGGGTCTTTTCCCACGCCTTCTTCTCTTTCCTCCTCCAAACGTAGTTTTTGCTTTCATTGCTGCTGTTACTGCTAAAGACGCTGCTTTTTCACCAATACTCGCGTCACTAGATTTTACTCTTTGCCAAGCTTTCTCAGAAAGTGCTCTATCCGCTATTGATCTATTTTTTGTATCACCAAATTTGGAATACGCTATATCGTGCTGTTTACAGGCCTGATCAAGCTTATTTATTCCAGGATCTCCTCTAGCAAGCCGTTTCTCTAATTTGGTTCCAGGACCACAATATTGATATCCTCCAGGTAAATGTAATTCCACAGGTAATAAATCAATCGCCTTGTTAACTATAGCTCCAACCGGTTTACTTAATAGAGAAAATGCTGTTGATGCTATTCCCCTTCCTCTCTGTAATCTCTCTCGATTATGACTGATGCGTTTAGCCCTCGGCATGACTATTTATAGCCAAACTTACAATCAGTAGGTGCACTCTATAAATGTTTTACAATGAATGTAATATTAGTCTTGGCTTCTTGTATTATATATACTGTTTAAAATCCATTTATTATATAGAAATGGATTAATTAATTAAATGTAGACATAATAAATAAAAGTAGTAAAAATAGAAATAAGGTGTAATTGAAGATGTTTTAAATGTTTCTCCGCTGGTGATGGTATCGTTGTTTTCGGTAAAATGAATAAAATCTAAATAGTTGTCATGTTCCCTTAGAAACTTGCCACTTAATCGTTGGTAATTAAATAACACATTCCAGTCTAGTTTATCTTTAAAATTGTCAATGTAATTTTCAGAGAGATTTTGATATTTACTTATTACTTCCCAACAGTTATTAAAATTTGATGTCATCTCTACAAGGAAGTCTTCTGAAAACTGTTGTCTTTGTAAAATATGAATCCAGTTAACTCTGTGAAAATAAATTCTTAACATAGTCATTGTGAAGAGGTAGTGTATGGAAAGTTGTTCCCAATCCATATATCTATCAAACCGTTGAACAAAACCATCTGTCAGCACTCCTTGGGGAAATCTCGACTCTTGAGATATTAAACTCCACGCAGTAATATTGGATTCCATCATCCTCTCTGTATTATCTCTCGAATATGACTGATGCTTTATCCCTTATCATGGGTATTTAAATTCTTTTTTCTCTTATATAATCTTCATCGTTTTCTGTTGGTTCATTAATCACATTCACTTTATCCCCCTTTCCTAATGTCTTGACTTTAGAAGGCTCAGACGGTTTATCTAATTGATTAGGTTTTTCTGGATTGTGTATCTTTTTCCAGTCTAAATAATTGTGGCTGTCAACATCTGAAGCTACAGCTCTTCCTGAAGCCCGATGGATATAATTAAATAAAGCTGCACCAAACCTTTCCATATGTTTTTCATATTCTGTAGTCCATTTCTTGTGTACTATATCAAATATTTTCTTATTTACAGCGTCTCCATCCTGCTCACAATCACCTACATTTGACAATTTTAATTTTTTTACATCATAGCTTGTATCAGTTTCATTCTTTTTGTAAATCGTTAACAATTTTAAAGTCGCTAAATTTACTGCTTCACCATCATAAATGGGATGTTTTATATTGCTTAACCTTTTACCGGAAAATCCCCAATGGTCTTCGTGTACAATCGGGGTTCTTTTATCCATATATTGTACCGTAACCGCATCAGAAGACAAAAGCGGATCACCAACATTTTGAATTACTTTTCCTTCAAAATTATAATTACCATCAGGTGTTAACGGAAACCCAGCTCTTTTTTCACTATATCCAGATTTTACTCCAAACTCGGAATACCGTCCAAACTTGTCCACACTCATGATGTAACTGAATCGCTATCGTTTAGGTTCTTACTATATATATATATATATATATATATATATACGTCTACTGAACAATTATTTCTCGTTTTCGCAGTTCATCAACCAAAGCTACCCATTCGTTTTCTAAACCAGTGTGCCCGGCTTCCATAGCTTCATGTAATAACCTCATTCGATCAACTAACTTATTTATATCGTTGTAATATATTATATTGGTTTTATACAAATTTTTTAATAATCCCCTTCCAGATGTAGTAGGATCAGTTGTTTTTCTTTTTTTATGCAAAACATTTAATTCAGCAGAAGATAAAGCTCTTCTTTTAATTGGAGCTTTATTTGATTTCGAGGGGAAAAGACTAGATATAATGTTTGTGTATTTTATTGACCTGTTTCTATGAATAGATAGGTCTTTGGAATATTTTTTTCTATGTGCATTTGTATACTCTAGTATATTTTTAAACAATTGTAAATCCTTTTTAGTATATTTACCAGGATTATTTTTAAAGATGAGTTCAAACAAACCTGTTGTACCTTTATATTTCTTATCACCAATAACTATATCATCATTTTCGTTTATATCTAACTTTCTATCTCCAATCATTAATCCTTTATCCTCTATTCTAGCTCCATATGTATGATAATTTCGATTAGCATGTGTGCCATGTAACATTTTTAATGTATATTTTCTTCCAAGTGTTCCTTTAAACATAATATCTGTGCCTAATTTGCTTAAGTTGGATGGGTTGATATCCTCTTCTTCTGCTCTTGTATCTTCCGCACTTGTATCTTCTGTACTTGTATCTCCTGCAATGTTCTTTTCCCTTAAATCTCCTATATCTCCGCTTTCTTCATACTCGTCGCTTTCTTCAGATGTTTGTAACTGGTCAGAACTTTCATCATTTTGAAATTCTTCTTCATATTTGGAAATTGGTAGCATTTTGTCTCCTTCGAAGCGAATTGAAGGTTTTTCCATATTTTGTGCTAATCGCTTTAAAGGTTCAGTAACAGGTTTGAATGTTGTTTCTAAAAATTGCTCTCTTTCATTTATACCTGATTTTAAAGCTCGGTTTTTTTGTCTAATAGAATCACTAAGTGATTTTATTTCCTTTAATAGCTTTTCCTGGTTAACCATCTTCACACCTTGACGACTTGTACAGTAATACCGCTAATCAGTGTATTAAAACGAATTTATCAAAACCTATTCTATAACGACCATCTTTTATAGCTTGATCTTTCATAATAACCAAAAATCCATAATTTTCCGCCCATGCTTTTCCGCAAAGCTCTTTAAACTTTTCAAATGGCATATCCGCATTCACATGGTCGTTATATATATGTTTTAGGTTAGTATCATCTTGTTTGAATACAATTAGAATATTTGCATTATCTCTGATAAGTTGTTTTGGGATTTTGCTATAAGTTTGTCCTATATATATGCTGTCGATGTTATTATGTCTTCCCATGGCAAAGTAGTTTCTAATAGTATCCTGATTTTCACAAGATACATCGTCAAATATAAATACAGAATACGGTTTCGCTTCGTTTGGTTGCATAATGCTATCACTAGCGTTAAATTTGTAAAAATTAACATCAGACACATCAGATAGGATTTTATCCAGCAATTGATACTTTGGTTGATGTAGAGACTTTGAAAAAATATATAGGTTATTAAACCTTAATCCCTGCGGATTAGTGATCAAATTAAAGACAACATTGGTCTTTCCGCAGTTTGAGGGGCCACTTACTATACATCGAACAGTGTTTGGAAGTAAACTGCCGTGTTTACCATTGTTGATTTTAACGTTATCCACAGTTAAATCATCTATGTTATTAATATTGAATCGATCTTTATGGTGAATAATCTCCATCCTGCTCAAAGGTTAACGATGAAATGAGTTGCTTGCATTAAACCAAGTCCTTTATAGGTATCCATGAATCCTCAGTTTTGTTAAACCCTAACCACCGCACTTTAACTGCGTCCTTTTTTCTTTGTAACACTTTTTCAACAAGATATACATCACCTACTGTTGACTTTAACATTTCATGTCCATAAAATGCACCTTGCAACAAATCTCCTTTGTTATCTTTTAGAATATACGTTTCAGGTACAGTCGGTTGCACTTTATACACTGTAAAAACTTCATTCGTCCAATTGGGAAGGTATTTCTTGGTAAACACTCCCTTATATTTACTAATCCGTACTTTATCACTTACATTAAATTTTCTTGGCTGCATTTTTTCTACTTTAGGCTTTGTATTTTTCTTTATGCGTTTTAATACATCTTTTGCATTTCTTCTATTTACTTTGTTAGGTTTCATACCAATAGTTCTATGAAACCTGTTGTTATAATCATTTATTAATTGTGGTAAAACATCATACCATACGTAAGAACCTCTTTTTGAAAATTGTTTATACAGTGCTCCTTTCAAGGTTCTATTGAATCTTTCTACAATAGCTGCTTTTTTCTCTGAATTTGTAGAATAATGATTTATTTTATATTTATTCATTAACTGTGCAAAGTTTGTATTAAAGTATTCTGTTCCATCATCAGTTTGTAAATGTTTAATTTTGTTTTTATCTCTTTTTATGGCTATTTCCATGGCTTCTGTTACACTTTTACCAGTCTTGTCCTTTAGAGGCAAAGCGTCTGCAACTTTTGTAAAACAATTAATAATTGTGAGTATATATTTAAATCCTTTGTTTATTCTGCTATGCGGTCGCATTTCAATTAGATCCGCTTGATATAGATCATTTATCCCTTTTATAACAGTATTTCTTCTTGGAAACTTTATTCTTGCAGGTTTGTGTAGTTCATTAATAATCTTCTCCTTCAGGTCTGACATGATGGTTTCACGAAGGCAGCTGATATGGTATTAAATATTCGTTGGTATAAATCTCCTTATATATACATATAGTTCAAGGTCATTCAAAACTTGTGTAAAAAAGGGGAAACACAGCTTAACATTGCTGTGTTTCCCCTTTTTTACGGAAAGGAAAAGGATAAAGGATCTAGGACGATGAAAAGGTTACTCGTCAATAGGGTTGAGGGAGTAGTGGCCGAATGGTAAAGTGTGGATGTTGTCTGGAAGAATGTGTCGTTTATCATCATTGGAAGAAAGTGCTTTTTTAACTTCTGTTAGACTGTATATCTGATGGTTAAAACTTCTAATTGTATTGAATTTAGCTGTAATGACTTTATCTTCAAATAAACATTGCTTGTATTGATCAAAAATAACTTTCTTTTCTAAATATAATTTCTTTACACCTTTAGCTTTCTTAATATAGCTATTCTTCTCGTCTTCTTTTTCATCATATAGTTTTAAGGAATACAGTTTTGACATAAGTGCAACAATCTCTTCAAGTAGAACTCCATTTGCTTCATCTTTAAATTTGCCCAGTACTTTTTTGTTTTTGTCTTGGTCGTAGTTAGGATGGGTCTTTGGGTAGTCAGAAAAATCGAATTCGTTTTTGTAAACAAATGTACGAAGATCTTGATACATATCATTTGTAATAATCCAATACACAAAAGCGTCTGTATCCATGTAGCTAATGCCAATGTTCTCTCTTCCATAGAAGGCAACCATTTTGTTATAATGAAAATCGTACATGTGTGTTTTTGAGATGTCCAAGATTGACATGCCTATATATAAAGGACGATCCATCTTCACACTCGTCTTCTTCATAGACACTGCTACAAGTCTTTCATTAATAATTATAGATGTTCCAAAGTTTGGCTGCTGTACGAGTTTCTGTAGCTTTTTTGCGTCAGTAACAAGTTTAACATTTTTGTGTCTTCTTTTGTTTTCCAATGTTTTTCCAAATATCGCATTATTCATTAATTTAAAAAAGTCTTTTTGAAATTCTGATGTAGCGGCTGCTCTTCTGGTGGTGTTTGAATCAATGTAAGGTTTTAACCAACATGACTGAGAAAATTCCAAAACTCTATTAATTTTTGTAATACGTAGTCCTAATTCGATGGCTTGTTGGACTACCCAAAAGTGAGCCACGTAGCGCTGTTTATTATTTAGAGTCATCATTAATTTAGGGTGTTTTCCAGTTGGAGAAACTTCTGTTTTAGCGAGGAGTGGGAGGTCGTAATGGAGATCGTGTAAATGTTCCGGGTATTCAAAATCGCAATCTAAAATATATCCAGTGTCACCATGTTTTGGAATTTGTGAAATATCGCCAATAGAGTCGGGGTTAACCCATTTGAAATTATCATATGGTAGTGGGTTTGACATAGCCCATCCGTATAAGTTGTTTGCATCGAAATATCCCAAATAGGTTGTTGGTTTAGTTTCGTCGTAATTAGGAAGGTATTTGTTGTTGGCCTTAACATGTCTGGTAACACTTTGAACCAATCCACCTCTTACACCTGCTTCAATCATTAAAACCATGTCAATATCTGTTAAAAGTTGGAGTTTGCATTTTGTTTCTTTTAACATAGCTTGCCAAGCTAATCCTGGAGAAGTATACGAATGTAAAGGGTCCAATCCATATGCGGCAAAACAGGTGTTTCGAAATTCTTCAATCACATCACAAAGAAGGGTCACATCTAGTTTGACATAAAAGTCTGAGTAATCCCCTAAGGTCTCCATATTCATCTCGTTCCATACTCGAAGTGCATGTTGATAATCTTCAGGTTCTATTTCTTCATCATTAAGTTTGTTTTTGAATTTATCTGGTGTAGGAAGTGATGTTTCATCAAATCTATTCAGTCCGTCAATGTAATCATAGGGGAAGACTCCTTTTCGAAGAGCTAAATCCATTTTATCATTAGGCACAATTTTACTTGTTTCAATCAAATCTTGTCTTCTTAAATTTTTAGTTAATTTTGCAAGGCTAAAAGGCATAAATCTGAATGAATCAACAAATCTTAGTTTTATTTTACCAACTTTTTTAGAGAAGCTTATAAATTTTTCCATGGTTGTTGCCAAGACATCTATTTCTCCATTATCTCTGCCCAATTCTGGGATTATAAAGTGGGAGTCGTATCCACTAAGATTATGTAAAACAACGGGGATAAAGTTTGGAAGTTTATAGTTTAAATTGCAAGAGTTACAGGCTGCACCTCTGTAAGCTCCTGTTAGATGGTCATGGTCTCGCACTTTACTGTTGGTCAGTGTAAAAGTATTAATACACAAATAACATGTTGTTGCTGAGTCGTGTCGTTGAATTTCATCTTCATTCATAGGAATCATCGGTACCACATTTCTGTACATTTCTTCAACTTTCCCAGCTATGATATATAAGTCATCGACGAAGTTTCGAGCTGCTTCTTCACCGCGATATATCTTCGGTGTTGTTGTTAATTCATATCTTCGCAAATGTTCTTCAGACAGTGTTGATTTTATCATCAAACAGTAGCTGTTTGGTGTGTGCTGCTGGTATTTGCTTCTTCTTGTTACGTTTTCTTCTTGATGTTCGAGCGGAAGTAAAGACGCCTCAAAATCAGCATACACAACAACAGGTAAACGGTATTGTTGGATTACTTTGTCAAATTTTATCTGAGCTCTGCTAGGATGCGGCAATTTAATTCTTACTTCATAGTTTTCATTACATAGCCGTTGGTGTTCTACAAGCCAATCTGATCCTCCCCTTCTTAGTTCTTTGTTTACGTGACAAAAACATCTTTTGCAAATTGTCATCTTTTTTTCATGTTTGGATAATTGTTTAGAAACAAGACTTTCAAATTGTTTGATATACACAAAGTGTGAAATATCACCTTTAGTTATCAATAACAAATCGGTATGATCTCTGCGCTCATTTGGTGTTATACGCAAGGGGTACACATTGTTTGACGAATCCAATCCAAATAGGTTGATAGAAGCTGAAGGATTTTGTTTTTCAAATTTTAAAACGTCTGTTATAGCAACAGGGTAAGTCATCCCTTGAAAATTATATCTATGTTGTACTTCTTCATATTTGTGACTTGGTCTTATCGGATTGTCTGTTACATATTTGACCAACATGGCATATTTAAAACATTCAGTATCTTGATTTTGTACATTGATGCAGGATTTGGTATCACTAATCTTTTTTGGTAAAGGGATATAGCTACTGCCACGAATTCCATAACCGTGTTTGTGTACTCTTAAGTCTAGCCCTGTGATGCTTAACAAACTCCATCCTGAGCCTCTTCCTTCATGTTCTTGTATTTTTGTCATTAGCTCTTCAAAACATTCAGATACGATTGAATCAATATCTGACGAAAACATAATAGTTCGGTTTTTTGTTAAAAACCCTCTCGGTGAAGTTTCATTTTGAATGTTTGTAAATAAAGCATCCATTAATAGTCCAAATTTGATAAAATTTAATCTTTTTAATTCATTTTGCAAAGTGCTGATTACCAATCCTTTTGCGTTATTTAAAAATTCTTCGAGTTGTAATTTTGCGTTGTCAATTTTGAAGTGGGTTACTACATTACCCGGAAGTGCTCGGGCATGTAGTTTTACATTTACTGCTGTTGATGCTGAAGGACGGTGAAGTGTAGACAGAGCATGCGTAGAAGTCGATGCAGCTGATGATGTTGAAGGACGATGTAGTGTAGACAGAGCAGGCGTAGAAGTCGATGCAGATGATGATGTTGAAGGACGGTGAAGTGTAGACATAGCAGGCGTAGAAGTCGATGATGATGATGCATATTGAATAACACTTGGTCTGGAATGTTGGTGTTGAGCTAACATTCGATCTATTTCTTTCAATTCTTCTTCTTCATACTTTTCATCTTGGTTGTTGTTATGTTTTAATTCTTTATGAATCATTAAAATAAATTCATCCTTAAATGAAGACTTGCAAATATCGCAGCGATGCATAATGTAGGTGCGATCTCCACAAGGGTCAAGGCAATAATGAACAACACTGCAAATGCCCTTCTATTTATACCCTAGCAAAAGTGGTGGGGGTACGTTAAGTTTACTATTTGTTTTTGTTTTTGCATTTTATATTTACTATTGTAGCTGGAGGCTACAAATTTCTGTATTTAGGTCAAGGTCATTGAACAAATTTGCCAAAACGGGGAATAGAGCAGTAAGTGATTCTCACTATAACCACAAACTGATCTATTCCCCGCTTTGTATTTAAAGTAAACTATTTGAAGACAACAAAAATTTATTCAGATTCTTCCGATGAGCTCATTTCACTAAATAACCGACGACGAACACAAAAGTTCCCTGTGACCGGATCTAAAACTACGTCATCGATATTAATACTGCTTGGAGGGGTTCCACTATCAACAAGGTCCATTTCCTCCAAACAGAGCAACTGATGATGACATTCTGGTTCATTATCATCATCGTCGTCGTCGTCAGTCAACAACTCCAACAGCTCCATCTCTCCAGCATATGGTTCACTGCTAGCAAACTCACTTAGTAGTTCAAGATCACTAAACAGTTCATCTTCCATCTCTGAATCGTCTTCGTCTTCATCTTCGTTTATATTTACTGGAATATTTTTAATCATTTCCAGTATAGTCTTCTTAGAAGGGAAAATGTTATCTCTGGGCGACATGATTCCAAGTAGCAGACTGATGTTACCACTAATACAAAACCACCTTTTATACCCCGATTCCGGTGGTGGTGGGGGTAAGTGATGAAAGTGCAAGTGGTAGGAAAAAGTAATAGGGAAGAGGTATTATTGTAACACAAATGATTAAGTCCTGTAAGTAGGTCAAGGTCGCCTTAACCTATTACCAGAACGGGGAATAGAGCAGTAAGTGATTCTTACTTTAACCACAAACTGATCTATTCCCCGTTCTGTCTTCCGCTGTTCAGTATTTCCAAAGTCTCTTAGTTAGTTGAAGAAAGTTGATCAATTTCCATCGTTAGCAATTCTTCAGGCAGTTGAAACGATGTATTTTGTGATAACATTTCCAACATATCAATATATTTTATGGCGTGTTTTATAGTAGAAAGTCTTGAAGCGTTCGGTTCGAGAAAAGGTAATTTTGTTCGTAATAAATTATAGGCTTCATTCAATATTGCAATCCTTTTTCTCTCTCTAGCACACCTTCTTTTCTCTCTATCATTCTCCTCCTTTCCTTTAACATCGAAGTTAGACGATCCTCCTGGGCTATCCATAGCTGAACAATAACTATACTCCGAAGCCGACTGCCTTATATATATATGTTTACCCCCACCCTTTTACAATGAATATAGCTGGTTCAATGTCTTGTTTGGGAAAAAGTCGCTAACCTAACGTGTAGTGTAATAAAGACACAAAACAAACCCCTCTTGTAATAATCGGTCTCTGCAACATCGCGCTTTAATACCCATCATGTAAGTGGGTCAAGGCCGTCTGATTATATTACCAAAACGGGGAATAGAGCAGTAGGCGATTCTCACTTTAACCGCAAACTGATCTATTCCCCGCTCTGTATTTAAATTTTTTCCTTTTTTTTGATTCAGTTAAAGGTTTGGTTTGATATAGAACGTTATGTTGATTATCCATCCCTTTTCGATTAACCTAACCATATTAGCAAAAATTTTAAATAACTTCTTACTATCGTTTGTTTTGTATGCTTCATTTTCATTACTATACACTTCACCTGTTGGCCTCCACATGTACAGTTCACAACCAACCTCTATGACAAGATACTTGTGCAGTAATCTTCTTACAGCAAGCAGCTGATCGATGTTTTCAACTCTTCTGCTAACTACTAGAGTTGCTACAGAGATAGAAGGAGCCGATGCAGTCATTTTCAGCAGAATGATCTTTACCGGCAATGGAGACCCCCTTTATACTCGCTGTAGGTGGTGGGAGTAATAGGGTTAGGGAAGGGATTTTGTTGTAAAGAAATAATAATGATTTTTAATATTTTTCTTTTTGTACCAATTGATTATTTTCTAAGTCCTCAAGGTCGTTTGATCCTGTTGCCAAAACGGGGAATAGAGCAGTAAGCGGATCTCACTTTGTCCGCAAACTGATCTATTCCCCGCTTTGTATTTTAAAAGTCTTTAATTTGTTAAGCTTACGCATCCTGATCTTCATCCATGAGGAAGATTTGTTTGTAGGCTGAAGGGTTTTCAGCGAAGAAATGTTCATCCGCCAACTCATCCTCTTTAAGGAAAACTGCTTCAAAAGGTAGAGGGGTATTCGAGATTTCTTCGCGAATTGAAAGCGGATCTTGGAGCTGCGATTGAAGGTTTGCAATGTACTTTATTGTATTTTTTATAGTGGATAATTTAGAATCATACGGATTGGAGGATGGTAATATGGTTTTTAATATTTTATATCGGTCAGCGATTCTCGCTCTCAATTTCCGAGAACTAGCATTGCTTCTTTTGGCTTTGAGAGATCTCGAGTTGGAGTTTGGTGACGTACTACCTGTTTCTGGAAGAATGTGAGATAAAATCATAGCCTGGACAAGTATCGATGGGACAGCAGAGGATGAAACAGTACAAGAAGAGGTGGCAGAAGTTGGTTTTCTGATGTGCTCCATGGTGTCTGAGGTGAACGAACACAAGCAGCAGACTGATTTTATCATCGATAAGGTGTCTCTTTTATACCCAATGGAAGTGGTGGGGAGTGCAAGTTTTAGGGAGGAGATATATATATATATATATATATTTTAATGTTGTTTTTTACCAAACAAAAATTTTCTAAGTCCCAAGGTCATCTGAACAAATTACCAAAACGGGGAATAGAGCAGTAAGTGGTTCTCACTTGGACCGCAAACTGATCTATTCCCCGCTCTGTATTCTAAAGTAAACAATAAATCTTCTCACTATTGAGCAACCTTTGCTCTTTGAAGCTCAAGTTCTAAGTCTCCAACCAGGCGAAAGTCTGCATCGTGCTCCTCCCATTGTTCAGGAGAACGCGGTTGTGCACACCACTTTGTAAAGGCGTACCTCATTGCCTCATTATACTCCTCCAGGATAACATGATAGGGTCTTGGTTGCTGCGTTGTAGACTGCATCGATGATGTAGTTTGTTGCGGATGTGACTGAGCATCATTCTCCGCAACCTTATTAATCTTAAAAACTTCAGTCATTTCTGCAGCCTCAGCAATTGCGTACAACTCCTCTTCGTTAATTTCCTTTCCCCATGTGTTGCTGTTGACGCTCATGATGATACAACTAATAATTATATTCCGAATCGCTCGCTTAAATACCCGCTTACCCCCTCCCCTCTTTACTGTTGAATAATGACTTTAGTATAATATTTCTCCTTTTTCCTTTTAAGTTTATCTTTGACTTAGTGTAAATTATCCAAGTCCGTTATCTAGGTCAAGGTCGTTGTAACATTGCAAAAAAAAGTGTGGACAACTTATTTACACTCTGCAGCATATGCTACAAATTGTAAATAGGTTGTCCACACTTTTTTTTTAATTTGGAAAAAATGCTTTATTTAATTTGGAATAAACTTTTGGTCTTTTTATTTATATTATTATTTTAATGATTTCCACACAGTGATACCTGTATCATTTCGAATTAAATAGTCCTTGTGGGTAGGTTTTTTGACGTGGAGGTCCATGGCTCTAGGTAACTCTACATAGTACAGTTTACCTTCACATTGAACCAACACCTTTGCAAAGTCCTTTATTTTAACAAAGAAGTAGCGTTTGTTTTTACAAAGCCTGTTAATTCGAATTTTAATTGGCACCACTGTTGCACGTGGTGAAGAAGGAGATGCGCCATGGTTTAATTTTAAATGAAGACTGCACGTTTCTTCATTTAAAATACAACGTTTAACACAGCGTTCACCTTTCTTAGCACCTTTTTTGAATATATAATTACATTGTTGTGCAGGAAGCATGCACATCCTTTGTACAGATTTAAGTTGTTTAAATTTCTCTGAAGGAGATGAAGTATATGTGCAGATTACTGAAGGTCTGGTTGGAGAAGATGATTGGGTGGCTGGTTGGCTTGGTCTCGAACTTGATGTTGATGAGGATGAAGAAGCAGACGATTTGGAAGACTTTGATGAACATGTAGAACAACTTGAAGATGTAGAAGGACTTGGAGAAACAGCACGAGACGTTGACAAAGGACTTGGAGAAACAGCACGAGAAGTTGACGGAAGAGGTGAAAGACTTGGAGAAACAGCACGAGAAGTTGACGGAAGAGGTGAAGGACTTGTGTAAGTCGTTGACGCAGCAGGTAGTGGTGGACAGTTCTCCGGGACGATGTTAGCTAACATCAGGGCTGTCCGAAGGATGGATGGAACCGCAGAAGACGGAGTGGTAGAGGCGGGCGAAGACGAAGCAGAAGGTTTCAATTTGAGAGGTTGTGTCTGCTTCCTAATGTGTGCCATGGTGTGAGGTATAACAGCACAAGAGGAAGAATGATTTTACTAGTGCTGGGGGACCCTCTTTTATACATACTGATAGTGGTGGGGAGTGCAAGTGTTATACGGTGGGGGGAGGGGGGGGGGTAATAATGTTGTAACGAGTAAATATATATTACAATACGGGGATTTTCTAAGTCCCGAAGTGGGTCAAGGTCGTTTGATCATATTATTAAAACGGGAAATAGAGCAGTAAGTGATTCTCACTTGGACCACAAACCGATCTATTCCCCGCTTTGTACGTGAATTTTCTAAGTCCCAAGGTCATCTGAACATGAAGCCAAAGAGGGGAATAGAGCATAACATACTGCTCTATTCCCCGCTCTGTATTTGGGAAGGGGACAAAAGACAACAAACAAGAGACTGATTTTAAACAAGAGACTGACTTTATATTTTACAAGGTTTTCTCAGGCTAAGATGGGTAATGTCAACCGGTTTACGCGCCGTATTGACACAAGGTCGGTTTGCGCGCCATACCTTAGAGGGGTTAGGAAAAGGATGAGAAGCAAGATACATTACTTTGAAAATAAAGACTTTGCCAGCAACTATGTAAACAAAAATTAATCAGTTAACGTTACTTTTACAAGAACAGCCAAGATCGGTTTTGCAAAGGTCAACAGTATCACTGAAACCCGGTGGGACGTAGACCCAAACACCCGGCGTCAGGCTGCTGCGAACCCAAGTTTTGACCAAGGTTGTTGAGGGACCTGTAGGGCCGGGAGTACATATTTCATTAGTAAATAAGACACTTCAAACCGTTACCAAACATTAACATATATTAGACTAACTACATTACCTAGCAGCAAACTACAAGCGTTATCTAACATGCTTAACAAACTAACTAAACATGCAAGGGCGCGGATCTCTTAATTGCGCGTCGGGCCCAACGCACACTTAACAGACCTACGCTGCAGCAGAGTGCAACCCACTGGGACGTATACCCAAACAGCGGGCGGCAAGCTACTGCGACGAGACTGCGGACTGCTCCCGCTTATAAAGGCAAAGTGACGTCACCAAAGCGGAAGGGGGGATGTTACGTCAAAGGGGGGGGGGGATATTACAATACGAGGATTTTCTAAGTCCCGAAGTGGGTCAAGGTCGTTTGGTCATATTATTGAAACGGGGAATAGATCAGTAATTGATTCTCACTTGGACCACAAACCGATCTATTCCCCGCTTTGTACGTGAATTTTCTAAGTCCCAAGGTCATCTGAACATGAAGCCAAAGCGGGGAATAGAGCATAACATACTGCTCTATTCCCCGCTCTGTATTTGGGAAGGGGACAAAAGACAACAAACAAGAGACTGATTTTAAACAAGAGACTGACTTTATATTTTACACAGTTTTCTCAGGCTAAGATGGGAAATGTCAACCGGTTTACGCGCCGTATTGACACAAGGTCGGTTTGCGCGCCATACCTTAGAGGGGTTAGGAAAAGGATGAGAAGCAAGATACATTACTTTGAAAATAAAGACTTTACCATCAACTATGTAAACAAAATTAATCAGTTAACGTTACTTTTACAAGAACAACCAAGGTCGGTTTTGCAAAGGTCAACAGTATCACTGAAACCCGGTGGGACGTAGACCCAAACACCCGGCGTCAGGCTGCTGCGAACCCAAGTTTTGACCAAGGTTGTTGAGGGACCTGTAGGGCCGGGAGTACATATTTCATTAGTAAATAAGACACTTCAAACCGATACCAAACACTAACATATATTAGACTAACTACATTATCTAGCAGCAAACTACAAGCGTTATCTAACATGCTTAACAAACTAACTAAACATGCAAGGGCGCGGATCTCTTAATTGCGCGTCGGGCCCAACGCACACTTAACAGACCTACGCTGCAGCAGAGTGCAACCCACTGGGACGTATACCCAAACAGCGGGCGGCAAGCTACTGCGACGAGACTGCGGACTGCTCCCGCTTATAAAGGCAAAGTGACGTCACCGAAGCGGAAGGGGGGATGTTACGTCACGGGGGGGATGTTACGTCACGGGAGGGGGGGGGGATGTTACGTCACGGGGGGGGGGGGTGACCTTGAACATGACCCAAAAAGGGGGGGGGGGTGACCTTGAACATGACCCAAAAAAGGGGGGGGGGGAGGTTGTGTCGTCACGGGGGAAGGGGAACCGGATGTAGACCGGTTTTTAGCTTTCTACCCGTATATGGAAATGTCACGGTTACACTTGGCGACCCGCTTTGCTCCGTCTGGTACCTCATTCCAGCTTTGCCTTGCGAACTGAATACACCTCTGCGCTATGTCTTCTCCCATTACACCCGAGAAACTGCAACGTTTGAAGGAGACTTTGAAGAAGTCTTCGGAAAAAAGGAGCGGATTCAAAAGACCTAGTTCTTTTAAATCTTGCATACGGAAGAATTTTCGAAACCACCCACTTTACTTCGACCAACGGCCTTCGACGTCCACTGCATCTTCACCATCGCTATCACCTCGCCCTTCATCGCTTCGACCTTCATCGCCACCACCAACTGTTGAGGAGATAATGAAGAGGACGGCTACGGTGAAACTTACCGAGTTGGTAACGCCGCTGGAGTCTGTCGCCGTCAAGTTTGCGCAGTTGAAATTAAACGTGGAGTATCTACTTGTGGGGAAGATCAGCGATGATGAGTACCTACTCCAACACCTCTTTGGCGGCGGCCGTTACGTCAAGGTCCACCTTCCAAGGTCCACTCTGCCACCTCCTGAGACCAAGTGCGACTTGATTTTAGTACGGCAGAAGGGACAAGTAAAGTGGGTTACAAAGGAAAAATAAACACTGACTACCGCTCACCGCTCCTTATCCACCATCTCCTTCAAACACAAACGGTCCTTTTCAGGACCACCCTAAGCATTTCAAGTTAGGGACTTGGCCTGTACATAGGCAGGAGACTATTAGTCTTATGTTTGTGTGCAGCCCACTTTGTGAAAATTTCTAAGTCCCAAGGTCCTTGACCTTGACCTTGACCTTGAACATGACCCAAAAAAAGGGGGGGGGGGGGTACACAGTTTGTGCAAAGTATGTCATGTGGGTACTCAAATTACGCGGATTGATCAGACGAACAAGTTGGCGCAAACAGAATTCAGATCCGACAAAGGGTATAGCAGCGACAGCGAAAAACAACTATTTTCAAGGGCAAGCCTAAATAACTTCTTTATTTACGGTTAAAAATATATTAAGTGGGTACTCAAATTACGCGGATTGATCAGACGAACAAGTTGGTGCAAACAGAATTCAGATCCGACAAAGGGTATAGCAGCAACAGCGAAAAAACAACTATTTTCAAGGATAGACCTAAATAACTTCTTTGTTTTTGGTTCAAGGTCTAACATGTGGGTACTTCAATTACGCAGCTTGACAAGGCGAACAAGTAGGTGCAATTTAAATTTAAATCTAACCAACAGTATAGCATCCGTGGCGTAAAAACGATGGTTTGAAGGACAAGGTAACGTTGTGGTGGGGGTAGATGCCTATTATACACGATAACGCTACATCATTATTCTTCCAGCTCTTGTCGTATAAACATCTACCTAGACGGTCTGAAAAATGTCGCAGTTTTACAGGAACATGAGGAAGGTGACCTTCAGTAGTCCCCTTGACACTACTTTCTACTTCCCTGACGATGAAGACAGAAGGTCTACACTTTTAGTGGACAATGAGCGGTTTCGTCGAAGAATAATTGAGGTTGAAACACTTTTAACCAGTTGTTTGCTACGCAAAAAGAACCATATGAATACATGCACCGGTTTAGATCATAGTAGCTGTTATACTTATACAGCGTTGAAGCGCAAACATTATTGAGGTTTTTAGTTACGGAGGTAAGGTCTTGACAGTCTAAGAGCTAAACCCTAACTAACACATGTAAACTAGTTATTGTGCGATGTAAAACTTGGTGGGGAGACTGGTGTAGTGGGGGACTGGTGTAGTGGGGGACCACCATCTGCCGCACACTTGCCACCTGCCGCCTGCCGCCTTCCATCTGCCGTCCGCCATCTGCTTCGTTCTACTACACTTTTACCCCCACCATTTTGTTTGATACCAGAACGCTAGCTAGCGAATAGTCAGTACACCTCCGGCTCTCGACCGGTGAACATCGAGCTCTCCGAGACGCTCTTCACAAAATAACAATATCATTTCACTCACGATCTGATAGATGTTTCTATTTCATTGCCGTCACGTATTCTTTCCTCCTGACAGCAATGAAATGCAAACACCTAACAGAACAGATAGGTGTCAAAAACACAACATGGACTCTGCGCAGGGATCGAAGTATCTACCGTCTTTCTTCAGAAAGCGAAGTGATGGCCGCAACTCGTCCGGATCAACAACATCGATGACAACGAACAACGGGGAACTATTGTAAACATGAATTATTGTAAATAAAGTAATATTTGTAATAGTACTACCTCGCACTCGTATCATTCGATTGTTTCATTCGATATTTATTCGATATTTATTATCGATTAACTATCGAATCACAATCGGATTTTACGCGTGCGAGGTAGTACTTTTTTAAAATTACCTCCCCGTGACCTTGAACTTTAACCTTTCACTCATTACGTCACAAAACCACCTACGTCACTGGCTCAGCCTCAGATGACGTATTTAATGACGCAGCGCTTCCGGAAGCAATTAATCAAGTGAGCCAGCACCGGCAAACCCCCACTACTGGCCTACACTCTGGAAAAAGTCCCGTGGGAATCGGTGGGTAAATAGGCTAGTTATTAAAATATAGTAGTAAATAGGCTCCTCACTTGCGCGCTGTCAGTTGGGGCTCCTCACTTGTGTGCTGCCAGCTGGGGGCTCCTCACTTGCTCCTCACCTACATGCTGATTCCGGGTGATGACGTCACCAGGGGCTCCTCACTTGCGTACTGCCAGCTGGGGGCTCCTCACTTGCTCCTCACCTACATGCTGATTCCGGGTGATGACGTCACCAGGGGCTCCTCACTTGCGTGCTGCCAGCTGGGGGCTCCTCACTTGCTCCTCACCTACATGCTGATTCCGGGTGATGACGTCACCAGGGGCTCCTCACTTGCGTGCTGCCAGCTGGGGGCTCCTCACTTGCTCCTCACCTACATGCTGATTCCGGGTGATGACGTCACCAGGGGCTCCTCACTTGCGTACTGCCAGCTGGGGGCTCCTCACTTGCTCCTCACCTACATGCTGATTCCGGGTGATGACGTCACCAGGGGCTCCTCACTTGCGTGCTGCCAGCTGGGGGCTCCTCACTTGCTCCTCACCTACATGCTGATTCCGGGTGATGACGTCACCAGGGGCTCCTCACTTGCGTGCTGCCAGCTGGGGGCTCCTCACTTGCTCCTCACCTACATGCTGATTCCGGGTGATGACGTCACCAGGGGCTCCTCACTTGCTCCTCACCTACATGCTGATTCCGGGTGATGACGTCACCAGGGGCTCCTCACTTGCGTGCTGCCAGCTGGGGGCTCCTCACTTGCTCCTCACCTACATGCTGATTCCGGGTGATGACGTCACCAGGGGCTCCTCACTTGCTCCTCACCTACATGCTGATTCCGGGTGATGACGTCACCAGGGGCTCCTCACTTGCGTGCTGCTAGCTGGGGGCTCCTCACTTGCTCCTCACCTACATGCTGATTCCGGGTGATGACGTCACCAGGGGCTCCTCACTTGCGTGCTGCCAGCTGGGGGCTCCTCACTTGCTCCTCACCTACATGCTGATTCCGGGTGATGACGTCACCAGGGGCTCCTCACTTGCGTGCTGCCAGCTGGGGGCTCCTCACTTGCTCCTCACCTACATGCTGATTCCGGGTGATGACGTCACCAGGGGCTCCTCACTTGCTCCTCACCGCGCCTTTGCTGGTTCTGAATGCCCCAATGCCCCCTACTCTTAACAATTGCCTCGAGGCAATTGTAAACGAGATTTCGGCTCAGTATTATGCAAACGGCCAAGGTAACTATGTTACTAGAATAAAAAACCGCTATAATATAGTATTTTTAAATTTACGGATATATATATATATATATATATATCATTTCTTAAAATCTGATATAAAGGAATATTAAGTAACAAAGTGTAAGTTAATCGTAAAATGATTTAATAAATTCCAGATGAACTAAAATTGAATAAAATCATAGTAAATTAAAAGACGTAAGTAACATAACAAGACGACTCGTTTCGGTCTCAACCCTTTGTAAAGAGTCACATTTACTTATTGTTGTTAAGAACATAGTGAATTTTTGCTGAATTTGGCAAAGCCGCCATATTTCTTCTACAAGAGAAGAATTCACTTCACTATTTCAACGGTTATTTTTAAATATATTTTATTTTATGTTGTTAGAAGAAGCAAGGAAAATTCTTAACAAGATTATTGTTATGGCAACGATTGTTATCAGTAATAATTCCGGCCTGATTTTAATTCCATTCCCACTAACAATTATGATAAATATATTATTTTATATTCCCTCAAACGATCAACGAACTTCCCTCATCTCTCACCCCTTAATATCTCGAGATAATCTAGAATGTTGGCTCAAAGGTGCAATTTGATGTTTAAAGACGCGTTTCTCTGCTCTAATGAGTTTCTTTGAAGCCCGGATATTGTTATAATTGGACGGTCTCTTTGCCAAGTCCGCGCCAGGGTGGTCTTCTATAGCACCTCCTCTGGCAGACACTCTTACACTGGTAGTCTGGTTATAAAACATTAGACGGTCTCTTCGTTAACTCCACGCTAGGGTGGTCTTCTATAGCACCTCCTCTGGCAGAGGCTCTTACACTGGTAACCTAAATGTACCCATTGACGGTCTTTTTGCAACTCCGCGCCAGGATGGTCTTCAGTAGCACCTTCTCTAGCAGACGATATTTCATTGGTCATCTGGTTATAACCCATTAGACGATCTCTTCGTAAACTCCACGCCAGGGTGGTCTTCTACAGCACCTCCTCTGGCAGAGGCTCTTACACTGGTAACCTAAATGTAATCCATTGACGGTCTCTTTGCCAACTGTACGGCGGGGTGGTCTTCCGAAGCACCTTCTCTGGAAGACGATCTTACACTGAGATTTTGGTTATAACCCATTCATCAGTCTCTTCAACAACTCCACGCCAAGGTGGTCTTCTATAACACACCTCCTCGGGAAGAGGCTCTTACACTGGTAACCTAAATATAACCTACTGACGCTCTCTATGCCAACTCCGTGCCAGGGTGGTCTTCTGTAGCACCTCTTCTGGCAGAGACTCTCACAATGGTAGTCTGGTTAAAACCTATTATACAGTCTCTTTGCAAACTCCAAGCCAGGGTGGTCTTCCATAGCACCTCTTCTGGCAGACGCTCTTACACTGGTAATCTAGTTACAACCCACATCAGATGGTCTCTTTGCCAATTCCCTGCCAGAGTGGTTTTCTATAGCACCTCCTCTGGAAGACAATCTTATACTGCACTAGTAGTCTGGTTATAACCAATCAGACGGTCTCTTCGTCAACTCATCACCAGGGTAATCGTCTGTGGTACCTCCTCTGGCAGACGACTGGACACTGGTCATCTGGTTATAACCCATTAGACGGTATCCTCATCAACTGCATGCCAGAGTGATCTTCTGTAGCACCTTCTCTTGCAGAGACTCTTACACTGATCACCTGGTTATAACCCATTAGACGGTCCCTTCGTCAACTCCACGCCAGGGTGGTCGTCTGTAGCACTTCCTCTTGCAGAGACTCTTACAATGGTAGTCTGGTTATAACCCATTAGACGGTCTCTTCGTCAACTCCACGCAGGGTGGTCTTCTGTAGCACCTCCTCTTGCAGAGACTCTTACAAAGGTAGTATGGTTATAATCCATCACACGGTCTCCTTGCCAACTACACGGCAGGGTGGTCTTCCGAAGCACCTTCTCTAGCAGACGATCTTTCATAGGTCATCTGGCTATAACCCATTAGACGGTATCTTCGTCAACTCCACGCCAGGGTAATCGTCTGTGGTACCTCCTCTGGCAGACGACTGTACACTGGTCATCTGGTTATAACCCATTAGACGGTCTCTTCGTCAACTCCACGCCAGGGTGGTCTTCTGTAGCACTTCCTCTTGCAGAGACTCTTACAATGGTAGTATGGCTATAATCCATCACACGGTCTCTTTGCCAACTACAAGGCAGGGTGGTCTTCCGAAGCACCTTCTCTAGCAGACGATCTTTCATAGGTCATCTGGTTATAACCCATTAGACGGTATCTTCGGCAACTCCACGCCAGGGTGGTCTTCTGTAGCACCTCCTCTGGCAGAGACTCTAACACTGGTCATCTGGTTATAACCCATTATTCGGTCTCTTCGTCAACACCACGCCAGGGTGGTATTCTGTAGCACCTCCTCTCACAGACGCTCTTACACTGGTAATCTGGTAAAAATACATCAGACGGTCTCTATGCCAACTCTTCACTAGGGTGGTCGTCTATAGCACCTCCTCTGGCAGAGGCTCTTACACTGGTAACCTGGTTGTGGCCTTCATCAGACGGTCTCTTTGCGAATCCTGCGCCAAGTTGTCTTCTATAGCACATCCTCTGACAGAGGCTCTTACACTGGTAACCTGGTTGTAACCCCATTGACAGTCTCTTTGCCAACACTGCGCCCGGGTGGTCTTCTGTAGCACCTGGTAACATGGTTGTGACCCACATCAGACGGTCTCTTTCCCAACTCCGCGCAAGGCTGGTCTTCCGTAGCACTTCCTTTGGCAGACGCTCTTACACTGGTAATCTGGTTATAACCCATTAGACGGTCTCTTTGCCAACACCACGCCAGGGTGGTTGTCTGTAGCACCTCCTCTGGCAGGCACTCCTACACTGTTAATCCTTTTATAACCCATTGACTGATTCTTCGCCAACCCGCGCCAGGGTGCTCTTCTTTATCACCTCCTCTGGCAGGCGCTCTTACTCTGGTAATCTGGTTATGTCACTTCAAACTATGTTCAACACTAAAACTTTACAATGTTTATAAAATAGTTTATAAGTACTGTAGTTCTGCTTTATGCAAATTCAGGTATTCAATTGATATACTATTTCAAATAACACTTTTTAAAAATGATCAATGATCCATGTAATATCAACATTTATCGTGATGATGGCAACAATTCAATAACGAGTTCGCACGCCACACGCTGACGTGAGGGAAGTGAATTTCCACATACAAAACTCTTAAAACTCAAAACTAGTGTAAAAACATTAATTTTTTCCAATTTTATTGTAATCTGAAAATATTGATTTTTTTGCTGTTCTGATGCTCCTAGTTTCATTTACCTGCAATGCTAGGAATACAATTTTGCGCATTATTAGGTTAGGAGAATGTCCGGTCAGGCTTGAAAGTAGGCGCGAGGTTGCTGGGGATGATACAAATACACCAACAAATGAATAAAATGCTTTTCTAATGTAAAAACCCCATAAGACAACGTACTGTGTTTAGCCGATATACATTTTCTTTAATAACTCAGTAAATATTTATGCTAGAATGACGAGAGAGGGCTTAAGACTTTCGCTTCACTAATTCCCATTTTTATATAAGCACTAATTTTACGCCCGGGGCGGTTCTGACCCTTTTTTGGGCCCAAAATCTCGAAATTTGAAAGAATAATCCCCAAAAAAGGGGGTTAGAGTTTTCCGATTGTTTTCCCAACAAACTTGTCCAATTGATTATAGAAAGGAACATCCCTACCAAATTTAAATAAATCGGACAAAAAATACGACCGTCAGAGTGCATACACACAGACACACACACACACACACACATATATATTTGTATATATGTACATATATTATATATACATATATTATATATACATATATTATATATATATATATAGATATATTATATATATATATAATTTTGAACGACCCCCAAAACGTGTTGAGGGGGCATGTTAGGAACTTCTATGGCGGTCCCGGGCTTAAGTTTCACCGTGCGGGTCATGCTAATAGTTCACTTTTCCATAAGCAATTTACTAAAAAGGAATAATTTGTGGTCAAATCGATTATATTCGTCAATAAATTGCGATTATTTTTCTTATATTATGCCAATTTTACTGAACAAACTGCTAACAATCTAAAAAAACTTGGTATGATCCTCCCAATTTGCTTCTAGCGTTGTATTTAATTTCTTAACATGTTAAATAGTATTTAAATTTGACTTGCTACAATCCTTTATTTAAAATTATTAGTAGTTCTCTTTTTGGAACTAGATCTAATCCAAGTTTGTTTTGAGATAAGATATGTCACTTATATGTTATAGTAAAAATATTAAATACTAACGTTAATATGTGAATAAATCACATCTCCGAATACTATATATAACGCCGATTACTTCAGTAAGTTAGAAAACTGTAAATCCTACTGAAAAACCGGAGCTAATTCTATCACTTAAAAATTATTGAGTTTAACTATGCATTTTTAATTAATCAACATTGCTAAGTAGATTTGGTTAGTTTGGAAAATAAAAAATGGCTTTTCGTTAAATATACAACTCATTTAATTTAAAACATTGGAATTATATTTTAATTGTGTATTGTTTACAAAGCACAAATATGGTTTGCATTGAAAACTAAGTCCTTTAATAATCCTAAAATTGAAGCTATTGCTTTGATGAAATATGACCATATCGCATCCTGACAATTAAAGTTCTAGAGATACATATACACGTTCTAATTGTTTGTAAATTTGTCGGTACCCATAATGAATGTTAATTAGCTAAATACTTTGCTATTTGTTATGTCATTAAAACTACACACCTACTCCCAACATTACACCTGTATTAAAAGGCACCTACTTAGTAACCTAAGTAACCAGATGTGATTATTATGCAAAACAAACCACTTGTTAATGGTCACCGCTGATTGATGGCAGAGGTTGCTCAAGGCCAGACATGCGTGTTGCTAATGTAGTTATTATACCCTCTTATAGGCCGATCACACTGAGAAACTTCCTCGAGAAACGTGTCATGTAACCAATGCTAAAGAATATCAAATAAAAAAAACTCATGAACTCAATGATCATGATTCCATAGAACAAGCCGAAACTCCAAATTCGCATATGCAATGTTCAATTTAGTATACCACTTGAACGTATACTTGCATCTGCTTAGAACTACAACACTTACTTAAGATGAAACAACGATATAAGTTAGGCAATAATATTGTTGTAACGAGATTAAATGTTGAAATTATGTAAACTCTATTGCGAGACCTATGATGAAACTGCATTGAAAATTGCAGACTTGTTTCATTGGACAACATGAGTTGCTTGAACAACCTCCAGGGCGAACTTTTCCAGTCCGATTGCCCTGTTAGACTATCATGATTATTTTACTTAAGTTTAGTTGATGATTGTTAGAGTCAAGATAAAAACCATACAATTGGTTTAGTATAATCAATCTTCAGTAATGATAATATCTATTAAGTTTTTAGCCTACTATATTAAAGTATAAGATCGGGATCACCATAATACAGTTATTGTTGTTCACACCTAAATTAAAAACAAATATAAGTCAATATATTAATAATTACAACATTTCTTAGCTCAGTTATATATCTAAATTGGTTTTGTTTGTGTTTCAGGTACATTTATAAAGTATTGGTGGTCATCACACTTCGTTGCTTGGTAAGCCCAATTAATATAGAATGAAATGGCTTTGGCCAAAAGTAACATCAATAACATTGGAAAAGAAATAGTTTACAATTGGGAATCATAAAAAACAATAAACCAGTTCCAAAAAATACGAAAGTGTAATTGACTAATTGGGTGATATGCTTATGAAGAATAAATATTAACGAAGTTAATTAGCGCTCAACGATGAAATCATTTATAATGATTAATTTTGTATGAGGATCCTTATGCTATGTATTTTTAGTAGCTAAGAAATAACGTTAAATTAAATTATATAAATAAATATTTTTCAAGAATTGGTATTACTATTATGACAAACAATAAAATCGCTTCGAGGTAACCCCACTAAGCATTCTAATTATTTACCTACAAAGTGATAAATAAAGAGGAAATTGGCAAACGACACTTTGAACTGCAGATCCAATAACACATTCTTCATGTAAATGACTTTGCAATTGCTCTTTATTGAGTTATGGCAGCACATTTTAATTTAATATTTACCTTAACCGATTCCTATTTTAGCCAAAAGAGTTAGATTGATTAAGAAAATAGTATTTTTATGGTTTAAAATGTGTATTTACTTCTTAGGCCTGGATCAAAGGTATAAATATTGTTTTATCCAATATTTATCCAGTATTGTGGTAAATGCCGATTTGTAATAGTATTTATTTGGTAGAATAATAACCATGTTTTTATTTTATTTGTTTAGTAATATATGTTTGAGACATATTTAGTAATGTATTGTCTTTTTAGTTGATACTGGTTAATGCTTTAGTTTAAAATTGAACAGACATTCTTCCATTCTTTTGATAGGGTATTACTAGTAAAGATAAACATTATGGTTAAAAATTAGTACTTTTTATGCAAATTATTATTGATGATTTTTATTGTAGCTTGACTACTTCCCTGAATTGCTGTTATAGTTTTTGAAAACCCCAAATTGAGTTAAAAGTACCGATTATAAAAACATAGTCTTAGTAATCGATCCAAAGGATTAAAACTTTAAAATGATTAAGTAATTAAGTTAGGTTTTTAGATAATGTGAGCTTAGTGCTATTTACATTGGAAATGCATTTATGTTATATGTTACATTAATTTTACACTAGTTTCAAATTAAATAACATAATTATACTTGCCTATTGCTCCTGGAAATAGGGAATCGCATTTCTTAAATTGCTTTGGTGCCTGGAGGGACCCTGCTCTTATTTCAGCGGAAACTACGGAATTGGTTTTATTGGGAGAGTTGAGTTGCTGAGGCGTTTTTGATTAGCTAAATCCAATAGAATTTTAAATATGTTGTCTGAAGGTATTATAAAATTACCCGTTTATCAAAAAGTGATTCTCCCTAACATATAACGGCATAAAAAGTGAAAATTAATATGCAATAAAACACTGTAATCGTTATATAAACCGGTGAACCTAGTAAGTGATTATTGTTTTCCTATACAATTTACAAAAGTTTGAAAGGTTTTCCATCTTAGATATTACATTACAATCTATATTCCTCATAACTGGCGAAATATAAGGAGTTCAGTTAATTGTTATCCCTTTTGGTACCAGCGTAGCAAAAAGGCAACACCAAGTTTGAGGCTATTTTAAAACAAAAGTATCAATGCTACCCAAAAGAGACCAATGTAGCAAAAAAGCCACACTCTTTTAGTTTAAAAAACCGCCACTAGATGTCAGATATGTCAACACACAACTAACCTTCACATGTTTGTTTTGTCTGTGGCACAGGTATTGCGCAATCCCGAAATTTTCAATTTTCAACCTGTTTTCAAAACTTGTTATTAATAGTTCACTCTTACAAAAAATATTGTTGTATCCTCTATCTAATGGAGTTTGTTTTTATGTATAGCGAAAGTTAATTCAGTTTTATGTATTTTGTATAGTGACGAAAATAAGCGTGTGGCTTTTTTGCTACATCGGGCTGATGTGACTTTGGGGTTTGCAGTTTAAATTACATTGAGTTTAAATGTTTAACTGTACTGAGAAGCATTTAAACTTTAAATACCTTCAGTATCAACCCCTTTTTATTTTCAGGCATTGTTTTCAGTGTAGTATGAAGTTTTAAAATATCAAAGGACAAATGGTTTTAACATGCAAATATGGATTCATTAAAGGAGGAATTAAAACATAATATGCATTTGTCTAATGCAAGTACCGAGATTTTGAATGTCGATGATTTTACACATGGCTAATTTAAGAAATTCATATTAAGAGTAAAACTAAACCAACTATCAAAAGTTAGTAATTGGTCATTAAAAATATGTCAGCAATTTAATTTAATACTAAGTAAAAATAATACATGTGTAAAAATGCTGGATCATATGTAGAATTACACAAAATGATATATCAAGTAAAATATTGTATTATATTTCAAAAAAGATAATTAATTATTGTTTTATCCATACAATTAAGTGTTTTAGCATAACTTTTCTTGAAAAATAAAAGCAAATTTACTGAATCCCAGCAAGGAAACTACAATAATATACAACTATATAATACAGGAAAATATTTTTTAATAATACATCATATCCATCAAACAACTTTGTACGAAAGATCAATTATATATACATCTGGAAAATTAACTAATCACATACAAAAGAAATATAAATTAGCAGTGGAATCCAGAAAAGATTTAAATAATCAAAAAAATGTTTTGTTTGGAAACCCCATCCATTACATCGATGACGATTTTCAACAACTCTAATCAAAGGACCTAATACCATAGTGCCAGCATGAATGTGAATTAAATACACATGTTCTCCTTTCTTATACCATATAAATATTTCTTATGTATTGTACACATTTGTAAAATGTTTAAACAATAAAGATCTGTATCTGTATAAATCCAATAAAAATGCTGAACTAACTTATCATTATGAGAAACGCATAATTGGCTATATATTATAAGTTTGTAATAAAGATTTGAATTAAGACCAACTTTTTTATCCTACAACTACCCAGTGTGGTATAAAAGCAACAACACGATTTTTCTGGAATGTAACCCAAATCTGCCGAAAGAGCCCGATGTTGCTTTTATGCTACAATTTTTTTTAATCTGTGAGGGAAAAATTAAACAAAAAGTATTTTTTGCTTATTTAGGATGTAAATAAGTAGAAAAATGTTAAAAATTTGTTTTCTTAAGTACATTATAAGTCGGTCCTGAAAGGGGTAACATTCCTATAGCCTCGTTCCAGATTTAACTAGACCACAACATAGTCACTCGCGGATGCCCTAGGACGCAGGCCGTGCTGTCGGGGCTCTTTGAAGTTCCGATACTTGGCCTGAGATTTACTTCTGTTGCTATTTATACCCCAGAGACTTCGCCAACCACGCTGCTGCCATCTGCAGAACGTTTGCAGATTGCTGGATAAAACAAAATGATATACAACCTATAATAACAAATCTAGGAATGGTGTAAGTCTATATTATGCAGAAAAGTATAATTGTTACAATTTCAATAAATCACGAACAATTGCAGTAGTGTGAGATAGGCTTTTGTATGAATGTTGTGTCAGCACATCCAGTTCTTACTAGGAAAAATGTGTTAGTGAACCATAGCTTTAATTTTATAAAAATAAATGCTAAAACTTAATTTATTGTTTTAATGTTCAGTTTAAATTATTAGTGTTCAATACATAAGCGTGCTTGTTTATAAGAGCGATGGGTAAGGATATATAGGTCAGAAGAAGTCAGGTTGAAATCTAGATTATTCGAAATTCCATATATATATATATATATATATATATATATATATATATATATATTACATTCGTCATTACAGCTTCGCCACACAGGCCTTCAAATATTTAATTTGAATCTCAAAGAGAAATATAAATAATTTGGAACTATGTTTAACATTTTCCGCTAGAGTTGATACTAGGCCTTCAGAACGCATGTGTCCGCGTGCTGATATCAACGACAACTCCTACCCCCCAGCAGCGCACGCTTTAATTTCGTATTGCACTGTAGAGCGAAATAAACTGAAAACCTTTTGGTGCTCATTGTTCTACTAGAGTAGGTAAACAAATTGCTTTGGCATATAAAACCTACATCTCTAGTATCATCAAGTGGGAAATTGTCAAAAATACGATATAAAACTTCATGAATCATATACCTTTGTTGGTTTATTATGTGCCAACGTTTTCAGTTATTTGCTATAAAGAAACTCAATTTGATAACCTGACTTATTGATGGTGTACCCTTTAACTTCGATCAGGTATTGTGTAACTGTTTACCTTCCGTTATCACCAAAAGTGTATGGTTTTGTTTTCAGCTAAATGAGCTAATTGGATCAAACTTGTGAACAATAAAATACGTCTATTCCCAATCAGAAACTATTTTAACATTTAAATGAAAGATGTAACAATACTGAATTGATATTTATTTTAATAACCTTAATAATTGGCTATCATATTCTTTTAAGTACTTGGCAATTCTCTGGTAATGTGGACTGAATCTCTGGTTTGGTCATTAGTTTAGTTAAATTACGTCACCGAGTTAAATAACGCTAACAACAATATTCAGTTGATATCAAAACAAAAATGTGGTGATTTATTATCCTAATATTCGAATTTAATTGTATTCGTCCAAGCATTTCAATCTAGCTACCCACATGAATAATTAATTATTAGTCATAACAAACTTAAGCTATTAAGTACCAGCAGTTTGGAACCAGTAATATTTTAGCACATTAAGAACGTGAGACAACACAGTTGTTCAAACTCAGTATATTTTAAAATTATGAAATCAGTGCTTACTTTAAACGTACTTCATTTTATATAGTCACAAACGAAGGGCAGAATCAACAAACTCCTTCAAACTGCTATGCCCTGGGGTATCATATTTTCAACGCGTGGTTCTATTTTCTTCCATTCTTTTCTTAACGAAGTAATACGAGTATGAGTTTATCATCTCGCTATTGACATCGACATATAACATCGTGAAAAACTTTTATTTTTAAAGGAATGTTTGTTTAAAATGTGAATATCCCTAAAAATAATTTATAAGTTAATTAAAAATAAATACATTTATGGAACTGCTTTGTTATACATTTATATATGTATACTAGCAGTCATCGTACCGGTTTCACCCGATGATAAATGTGCTGCATTCTGTTGCTAACTCGTGGGAACTACTACGAATCATGAACAGCTGTTTAAATTTTCATCAGGTCAAACAATAACGCTGGATTAAAAGTTTGACCCCCCCGTGGGACCCCTATGGGAAAATATTAAAATCCTTTCTTAGGGGTTACTTATATTATGAAAAGAGTATACTTGCCAAAGTTCGTAGTTGTAGGTGTAGAGGTTTGGCTTGTGGGATGATCGGGCTTTCGTACTTAAAGATATAGAAGAACTAGATATAGAAGATATATATAATAATCTCCTGCTCATGCATTTACAAATTGAATTAACACTATTTTATTATTATTACAGACAACTATATGTAAGCAATCCGATAATGGGTCAGAGTGAGCGTTTCAAAAATGTATGGTAGTTTTTTTAAGATGCTTTATTGAAACCTGTACTAAACTAAGACATTTTGCCCAGTGAAGGCGATGTGTTTCTATAACTTATTATTTTACTTACTCTTACAACTTCGAAGATACTATCCGATATAATTTATTTAATAATTAAGTAAACTGTCTCTACAATTGAGTCCTGAGTACCCGAGTTTCGTGGGACGGCGGCATGTGGTAGTCGTTACAATGATTGATGTCAGCGGTTTTAAACATCTCCTCTAAACGCTTTTCAAGTAACATTACTCTACTTTACTTCAACAATATAATACATTAATCTAATCTTTCTTTCCCAATTATATCGTGGTATTTTATTTTTAACCATTTAGTTACGTTCAGTTTATTTTTATCGATTCTCATATCTCAATACTGAATTAATTATTTGATCACAATAAACTGCAATCAGAACATTTATAATATACCTAATTTAGTAAAATAAATGGCAGATCTATCACACGCTGTTTGTGTATAACTATGATTGCAGTGACGTAGTTGGTATGCGGTGCCCATGAAAACGTATATTAGTACTCAATGATACTCAATCACAATGTACATCAACCACTTTTATCCATACACAATAAATGCATTCTTATTCTTACAATATTTCTAAGATACGATTTTTACTAATATATTTTACTGCCCGTAAGTCCGTTAGAGTATAAAAAAGTCTAAGAATAAGTAAGAGTTGATAACAACCTTCTGAACCTCTTATGAGCCAAAGCACAAAGAACATACAGATATCTATTTTAAGTAGCATTGATAACAAATTCATTACATTTTTTATTTGTGATTATTCAAAGCTAAAAATGTTAAACGTAATTTTACCTTTAAATACATACAAATAATTTACACTTTCGTAAAGAAAAATTTTACATTTTAATACTAGTATTGTATTTCTATTTAATTTCCTACCTTCTTCCTTACCAAATAAAATTACGGTTGGCTTAACAAGTTTTATCTTTTAGTCTACATCTTACGAATAAGCAGATTGTTTATCGTGATTTTTAATCAATACAAACTTGAATTAGTAATAAAATGGGTTAGTTCGAGATATTATTTCAATGTAATCTGTACTATGTTTTTCCTGTTTTTTGTCCTGTATGTATTTCACTTACTCTGTAATGCTTGTTTTAAATTTCGTCATAAAACTAAATAAAATCAACGATTTATTTGTATATATTACCTTGTCTATAAACTAATTAAATCTCCTTCAACATTACATTTTCATTAAACCCTCTTGTCATGTGATTTAAAGCTTGAGCAACGGTGGCAATCGTATTGCTGCAATAACAAACAGCATATTAGACGGGTACATTGTACTGTGACAATACCAGCTGACTAATACAAGTTTTTTTCATCAAACGCACATTTAATAATTTTGTCATTATCACGCATATAGATTTGTATGTGAATCAGCCTGCTAATTTCTTATAATGCAAAGATTAAGTTTACCTATTTAGCTCAAAATATGTTGAATAGATGCATATTCGAATCACTTATCTCTATCGTCAGTTTCGTAATAAATAAATAAATTATTACAAATACAATAATAAATTGAGGGTTGGACCACAATTAAGCACACACATAATTTAATACGAGTAAGCATGTTTGTTTACGTAATCAGGTGATTAAAAAAATCCCAATAGGTTTAACATTAAAACGTTGAAACCCCAAAGGGGGGAGCTCTCTGAAAGTGGATGTCTTTGAAGACCTGAAAGACTTAATCTAGAGAGTAAGAGCTTTTAATTGTCACCAAACATGAACACAGAACAATAGTTTTAGAGGTCGAAAATTTTCGAACGAAAATAAAGAAACTATGTTGATATGATGGGTGGAGAAAATATTGCAATTCAACTTTGGAAAAAGGTAGTAGCCAATAAGCACAGGCTGAAGATGACCCTTTTTATAATAATCTATAATCATTTAAACTATACAGTATAAGTAAGCTAATAATTTTTTTAAGTGGTTTTAGCTGACTAGTTAACCTTGTTTCGAAGGGACAGCAATATGGTGAGTATACATTTTGTGTCTGCCATAATATAATACTGTAAATACTGATTTTTGCATATTGATTTTTCAGTACTGAATTAACAAAACAACGAGCTCTGAAAACCTAAGTGCACCTCTCACTTCTTTGACTTCATACATGTGCATAAGTGCGATGTTTAATACGTAGCAGTTAAACATTTATTCTTATTTTTCTTAACTTCCAATTATCCAAATAATTCCTAATATCCAATTATTATTAATTATTTGTGTTTATCCAATAACAAAATGTAAGATTTAAATACCCATACTTAATTAACTACCATAAAATATTATTTCAGTTCAAATTTAAAACACGACATCTAAAGAATAAGCTCCAACGTTTAAAATGTTATAGTATTTTTATTACTTTGTCAATTTAGTTTGTAAGTAATATTTAATGATAAAATTAAAGCAATTAAATTACTATTTTTCATGTTTTAAAAGAATTAGATTATTTTAGGGGGTACGTGAAAATAATAATTAATCATAGTAAAAACAACAACAACATTCAACAATGACAATGCAATTGTAATGTAATTTTATAACAGTGCAATATAAATTCCATGTACATCGCCAGCGTGGACTGGAAAACCTAGATTTGTTGATAGGTTAGGTTTGATGAAATCACAAACGACTTTACTTCCACTTAGTTCTATAAATCTCTTAAAGTAAATCTACTTTGTATTGCAAAATGTACGTTGATTTATTATGTTTATTTTTTGCCGAATAAAGTGTTAATGATTCCTTTGTTATTGGGCTACTCTCAACTTAGTTTACCAATTGGAAGACATTCTGGGGCGCTGTTCGTGTTTTCGCGTGAGTATGTCTCGTGTGTCTTCTGTGTTTTTGTTCCTCATCATTTGAAAAGGCCTACAGGATTAACTACGGTGAGAGTAACCCAGTAATAAAGGTATCATAATTTCACCTCAACAAAAAAAAGCATGTAATTCAAAAGTAAAATATATAGTTGTTAGGTACAGTGTGTAAACTTTTATTTATAGAAATATTTCCGTAAAGAGCTATCATTTGCTAATACATACCAATTTATCTTTATAATTAAAGAGGACTTTTACCCCGAAACATGAAGAAGTATTGCGTTAGTTAGTTTGACATCACTTAGAACTCAATTTAGCCTGAGTATAATGGTCAAACCTTCCATAAAGTCAATTAATCTTTTCAACAAGTTTTAAAACCCATTGTACAATAATTTTTAATAAAAACGTACTCTGCACTTAAGTAATATTATTCGATAAATATATGTTTACAAATTTCTAATAGTATTTTCGTTGATATTTATTTATTATTCTTTGTGAAAAAAGGAAAAATGATTATATCTTTGAACCATCTGGTGAAGAAGATTTTAGGGAGCTGATTCAACAACCCCTTCATAAGCCAGCATTGCCCTCGGGAGCCTTGGTTTCCCGGTGTTAATTCCCACTCCTCCATGATTTGCCGTAAAGAAAGCATGTTCCAAACCCTTTGACGATTTTTATAAAAACTCCACATTCTCGACGTTTATCAATTACAAATTTAATATCTAAAAAATGTATTATAGAATTCCATTTCATTGTATTACTTGTTGTTAAGTTGAAAACACAATCACGAATTGTTATACTAGTTTCGTTAATATGTGTCGCGCATCCTGTTTTTTTAATATGAGTTTTTTTAACCATATAAATGAAAATAGAATAATAATAATAACGAGTTCGCACGTAGCACGCTAACGTGAGGGAAGTGAATTTCCACATAATAAACTTTTAAAACTCAAAACCAGTGTAAAAACATACATTTATTCCAATTTTTATTGAAATCTGAAAACATTGATTTTTGTTGGCTGTTCTGATGCTCCTGGTTTCATTTAACTGCAATGCTGGAAATACAATTTTGCGCATTATAAGATTAGGAGACGGTCCAGCCAGGCTTGAAAGTAGGCGTGAGGTTGCTGAGGATGATAAAAGTACACCAACAAATGAATAACAGGCTTTTCTAATGTAAAATCCCCATAAGACAACGTACTGTGTTTGGTCGATACACATTTTCTTTAATACCTCGGTAAATATTTATGATAGAATGACGAGAGAGGGCTTACAAGTTTGGCCTCACTAATTCCCATTTTATTTTTAACCTCAACTGCCCGTCACCATAGGCTATTGACCTGTGCGATGAACTAAAGACAGCGAGGTACCGTAACGGCATTAGTCACATGGGCAAGCCAGAGGTGACCGCTCATGATCTTACAGGAGTCGGCCGGGACCGGGATCGAACCGACTACGTCTGACTTGCTAGTCAGGCACTTTACCTCTGAGCTACCTCACCGGCTTTAATGAGTTTTTGAAATTGTATCCCTATATAAAATCGGATTTCTTTGAAAAATTATGTTTTTATAGCTGGATTTAAGAACCTATTACTTTAAACTCAGGGTGATAGTCTACTAGCAGCATTAATTTCGCCAGTGAGTTATACTCATTAAAAGGAACAACCCTTTTGGCTGTAATTAGGATTTTTGTATATTTTCAAACTTACCTCATTAATTGAGCTATAAAATTGTAACCAGTTATCCTACCCAGTTCTACTTAACATCAATCGAAAGAACATTAAACTGCCAATAATTCTAATATTTTACAAATGGTTATGTGTTTGAAAACACTAGGTTCAACTTAAAATAAAGGGAAAAAACATTGTTTTTGCAATTTCAGGACCCCTTTCCACCACCTACAGTTTATGCTGTGTGATGTCAGGTTAACGAAAAACTCCCTTATTTAATAAACTTTAAAATTATGTGCTAATAATAAGGTGTCACTGGTCAAAAAGGCAGTATAACTACCTAAATAATTAATAAAAACCTTATTTACTATAAATTATTTCATTGATATTAACTGATTTAAATTTCGACGTACAGCATTAACAAACTTACTTTAGTATATCATCAAAATGTTCACCATTTGCACCGATGCAAGCACGGACCCTCTTCCTTAGTTCTCTTACACAAGCCTTCAAGTTGACTTCATTCTGAAGATGATTTGCTGCTTATACAGTTCTCTGCCTCAGAAAATTGCAACTTTGAAAGAGTAAAGAAGGCTAATCAAAACAATGTTTTATTAATTATTTAGATAGTTATACTGTACTTTTGAAAAAAACAACACCATATTAATATCACACAATTTTAAAGGTTATCAAATAAATTGTTTTTTTGTTTGTTTATGTAACTTGGCATCACACAGCATAACTTTTATATGATGAAATGGGGTCTTGAAATTGCAATAAAAAAATAATTAAATCGTATTATTTGCTTTATTTGTTGTAACAACCTAGTGTTTTCACACACATAACCTTTCGTAAAACCTTAGATCTATTGAAAATTTAATATTCTTTCTATTGGTGCTATTTGGTTCTACTGGTATTGGATAGAATAACTGGTTACAATTTTATAGCTCTAATAATGAGGCCAAGTAAAGTAAGTTTGAAACAAATACAAAATCCCCAATCACAACCAAACGGTTGAGAATCGGATATGGGTCCATAGGAACATTTCTATTCATTTTATTGAGTGTAACTCACTGGTAAAGTTAATGATACGAGTAGAAAATCACCCTGTATAATATGCAAATTTCAACTAACGGTCACAAAAATTACCAAAGCTACTTATAATATATCCCTGAAAATTACTTAGAAGTAATAAATTTGTTATTGATTTATTTGGGCTTTACCTATCGCTTCTAGGGTTTAAAACTACACTAATTTTCGGGAGGTAAGGAAACTCCTCCCGTTATCAAGTGAACCGTACTTACATCTAAATATCAGATTCTTACACCTAACTAACCTAAATCTTTTGGAATTTTTTATATATTTTCCCTTTACATTTTATTTACACAAACACAAAACTAACAAATACAGAAACAATAAAAAAAACAAATACAATACACTAACACTATAATATACGAACAAATTGGAAAACTGTCAATACATTACCTATTCTGTATCGTTGCCTACAAGCTGACCACAAAATATGGAAACTGCACTCTCGCGTTCTCTCACTACCGCACACCGCACTTGACTAGCGGCTAGCGGTAGTGGAGGGGGGAGAGCCGTTACCCCCTCCTACCGCCAGGGGCACGTGAAGACACAGCTGTGGCTACCGACCCATCTGTGTCGGGAACATGACACAGAAACCAAATAATTGCATGATTCCTCCTAGAATGATACACGGGCACCCGGACGATATTCTCATAGAGTTTACCGCATGCCTCCAAGGTAAGCATTTGGAACTAGTCATGCAATCAGGTGGCCGTGTTTCCTCTAAGGGCGATCACGGATACATGTGTTGTAGCAGCATTGGATGGACTCTAGACGTGGGAGCAACTGGAACACAAGGCGTGTGTTTGTGGGGTGGTTTTTGACTGAAATGGTTGTTAATTAAGGAAATTCAAAGTGGCCTCACATCAATACTACTCTGACTTATCGGATTCTCATGTAATTTAATTAATGCCCCTTCAACAAACTTTCTTTTATAATAGGCTCATGATGTATTATTTTTTCCTCTCCCCAACTAAATTTATGACCATTTTCCCAGGCATGTTTCGCCAATTTAGATTTCACTGTATCGCCATTTTTGGTGTTTCTTTTATGTTCGTTTATACGAACTGTTAGCGGTCTTTAGGTTTCTCCTATATATTCACCCTCACATTCACATTTGATACTGAAAATACAGTTTTTTTAGGCTTGTTCTTCATTTCTTGATTTACTTTAGTTAGTTGCTGTCTCAAAGTGTTTGACTATTAAAAGCTGTTATTATCTTGCATTTTCTGGCAACTCACCTTATTTTTTATGACAGTTTTGGGAGATATGGGATGTTTATGAAAGCTGTTGGTTTATCCACATTTAAAATAGTGTTATATTTTGCGGTCAGCTTGGAGGCAATGATGCAGAACAGATAATGTACTGACAGTTTTATATTTGTTTGTGCCTATACATATTGTGTTAGTGTATTGTATTTGTTTTTGTTTTTTATCTGTATTTGTTAGTTGTGTGTTTGTGTAAATAAAATGTAAAGGAAAAGATAAAATAAAAATCAATCAATCAATCAATCATCTTTATTCATAAAATTGTACGTGGTAGAAGAATAGTGTCATTTCTAATCTAATAAAGAAATTATAATAAATAGTTCACTTCTGTATAGATAATAATAATAATAATAATAATATAAAATAGTTTAAAATAGTTTAGAGCTGGTGGATCAGTTGTGACTAATTTTTAAAACTCTTCAAAAGAATAAAGAGGAATGCTCAACAAGTAATCTCTTAGCTGTTTTTTTAAAATTGATCATATCAACCTTGTCAATGAATTTCCGAGGGAGGTGATAAAGGAACTTGGTACCTAGGAAAACGGTTTTCTTTAAAAAAAAAACTCTAAATTGTCTTTTTCCACTCTACGATTTGGGCGGTATTGTAGGAATGAGTGTTATTTTGCAACAATGGGTTAAAAAACTGTTTTACATTGTTAACTGTTTCAAGGATAAATAACCCATAAACAGTCAAAATGCCCAGCTCTGCAAATATTTCCTTCACAGAAACTGTAGCTTTTAACTTTAGCACGACTCTAATTGCTCTTTTTTGTTGAATAAGTAATTTGTCCAAATTCTTATTTGATGTTGCCCCATAAATGCCAATTCCATAAGACAAATGAGAATGAATCATAGAAAAATATATTGTTTTTATAGTTTCCAAACTACAAAATCGTGACATTTGTTTTAGAGCAAAGATGCCGGAGGAAATTCTACCAACTACATGAGTGACATGATTATCCCAGCTCAAATTTTCATCAATCATTAGCCCCAAAAATTTTGTGATTTGAACTTGATCCAGAGAATCTTCATCTTTGTAAATGTTAGGTGAAATTTGGTTTTTTGATTTTTTGGTAGAGAAGGAGATAAATTTTGATTTGCTGGAATTTAAAAGAAGATTTTTTGCTGTTAAAAAAGTCTTTGATCATAGCTAATCCCAAAAAAGACGAAACTTCAATCCTTTCCATTGACTGCCCTGAAAAAATAACGTTTGAGTCATCAGCATAGAAACATACAGAGCTGCTTCCCTCTCGCAAGGAAGTAAGAACCATTGGAAGACCCTTTATGTAACACAGGAAAAGCAATGGGCCCAGAATGGATCCTTGTGGGACACCATGTTTTATTGTTTCTAATTTTGAGCAAAATTTGTTTACATATTTATTGTTAGATTTAGATGCAAAACTATCTGGAATGTGCTCTAATTCAACATATTGCTGTCTATTTGTTAAATATGATTTAAACCATGCAATTTCTTTACCTTTCACCCCAAGATTACTCAAAGTTGTAATCAATTTACTGTGGGATACACTGTCAAAAGCTCGTGACAGATCAAGGAAAACGCCAATCACTTTTTCTCTTTTGTCTACAGCATCAATAATTGATTGAATAAAATCAACACCTGCTGTCACGGTAGATTTTCCTCCTCTAACCATGCTGCTCTCTTTCCAATATGTTGTTGATTTTCAAATAATTAGAAAATTGGTTATAGACTATCAATCGAAACAAATTTAGATTAGTTAGGTGTAAGAACTTGATATTTAGATGTAAGTAGGATTCAGTTGGTAACGGGAGGAGTTTCCTTACCTCCCGAAACGTAGTGTGGTTTTAAACACTAGAAGCAATAGGTAAAGTCCAAATAAATCAATAATAAATTCAAATCCACCACTATTATGAGTTTCAAACATACAGTAAATAAATTTGATTGCAAATTTCCATCACAAACCTTTAATAACATTTTGATTTTAATATTCAATGAAAACTTTTACATTATCTTTGATCGTTCAGAGGCAAACCTTTCATTAAGCTTAATTACATCTGAGTAATTAGTCGTTTTTACAGCAATCTGTTATTTGGAATTAGAAGATTTATTTAATACTAGCAGTTTGATAGCTATTCAATGGAATACGTTGCAACCGATCACTTTCATGATCAATACTGGTTGAAGTTGTCCTATTTCAATCATGATTGTGAATAATACTAGTACACCTCATGAATAAATAAGTACCTATTCTTCGCAATGTATTCACATAACTCTGACCCCGTAGTTGATGTGATAGAACAAATATATTAAATTAGAAGCAACATTTTAGCCTAAACATGTTTACTAAAATGCAAAAATTAAAAGTAAACAATTTTACTCAAACACGGATTCCCTAATAACCTAATCTAACATAACTTAGGATATCTTAACCTAACATTGCAATATTACATAGCTTCTTTAAAGTTAACCTGAATAAAATTGGGAAAATTAATATAATTTTACAAATAAAATACCCTCATAAAAAATTACAAACGAAAGCAGATCGAAAGGAAAACTCCGATCGAATTTAGAACATTATTTGCCTTCATACGATTTATATTTGATTAACAAGGAGAAAAGGATTAAACTGTATAATCCTACAAGTACCAATAAGTACATCGAGTAATAAAATAAGTTGTTAAAATGCTTTCTCAAAAATATATTTGTTAAAATTAAAATCTTGACAGTCCATTCTAAATTTATATAGGGAATTTTTATTATTTTTCATATGTATGCTTATTTAGGACAATGTATAAAATAAAAAGTTTCAAAAATACAATTTTAACTTTTGAATGGATATAATTCAAATCAATTTGAGTCTTACATAGAAACAAGAGTGTTAGTACTGAGCCACTTAATCCATTTATTGTAAAAAATTTCCCAAAAACGGGTGAAGAGTTGTCGTGCAATGCCTCGAAAATTGAGGTGGACCAAACAAAGGGCTAAGTTATCGCCTGTGGTTTCTCTTCTTTTCAACAAAACAAGCGGTAAAAGTAGTAATTTCAGCGAAAAACAACACCAGGCATGAGATTTGTAATTTATGTATACTGTACAAGCACACTTTATTCATCGTATCTGAGAATAATGTTTCCGAAAACCTTTGAACACCCTGTATTTCAATTACGTATTTCAATTAAAAGATCTATATGTTAAACACAATACGCATATTTTGGTAATTATTTGAGCTAATTTTGATATAGGGAAGTTAAAGGAAAGAAAAAGTATCAGGCAAATCATAGTTCATTTTCCCGATGAAATTAAATGAATACAGTCATTACTAAACATGTGTTTAGTAACCCGGAATTTTAAACGATTATTTACATCCATACAATGCACTTACGCTTAACACTGTTTTAGCTCCGGTTTTTATTACGATACCTAGTCTAAAAAACTACTCCAATTTGTCGTTCATTAGAGGAAGTTATGCATGTATTGATGTAGGCATAGGTCTTTTATATAATTTTGTTTGACTTATGTAGCTTAACACAATGCCACAAACCGGACTTCAAAACGATCGTACGGATGTAATATAAAAATAAGAATACAACTATTTTCCCAAAACAATTACAATGAATTACAATATCAAGTATTTATATAGCAAATGCAAAAGTAATTCCTAACACACCGTCTATTTAACCAAAAACTAAAACCAGTTCTGACCTTATCAATACTACCACTAAATTAAACATCCTTGAGAAAATAACAAAATATTACCTCCAAATCAAGGCCCGTGTTGAGTTTTTTTACTTTTATTTAAATGACTATTCAGTGATACAGATTACATTAAGTTCTTAAAATATAATACAAATAATAAACTACAATATAATATCATAAACATTAACATAACATTTATATTGACAAAAAATACTCATTTACACATTTACACATAAATAAATAATATATCTTAATTCCTAAATATAAATATAAGTCTCCCAAACTATGCTTATACGTTTCTCACAATGATAATAATTTAATAAATATTATTGAATAGTTTTCAAGAGCCATTACAAAACATTCATATATAATACAAACATCTCCTTACACTAGTGTGATAGCGGTTTCAGTTTCGAAGTAGTACTCTCGATGCTTTACCCTTTTTATTTGCATATTTTGTATAACCAATATTTCTCCTCAAAATAATTGAATATTTAAAATATCGTCTACAGTTTCATTTGAAAATAGCCATATTCTTATATTATTACAACAAGAACAAAAAAACAATATTCTGTATAAGTTTGAATTCTGCTGGGATGTTATTAAACAAATTTGGTGCTATATAGTTAAATGATTTGGTAAAGAAAGTATTTACAGGCCTTGGCACATAAACTTCATGGGCATTCCTAGGATTTAATCTATATTCACTATTTTCACCACAACCTTTTCTTCTAATAAAGAATATTTTAGCACTTTATAAACATATAGATGTGTTAAAGGAAGAATGTTGTGATGATAACAAATATAATTGCAAAGCTTTGCAAACAGCGTTCAATGTTAAGTTTGGCCGGTTGTCGTTTAGGCTCAGTGGTCTGTTTGAGGTCGGCTTCGTGGCGCTGTGGTCAGCTAGTTGAAGGCATTTAATTTGATGTACAGTTTGACTAATGCTTTCTAGATACTCCTTAGGGCCATAACAAATCTAAAGAAAAATTGATATCCTATTATTTTGTACATCTAATTGCTGAGATGTAGTACCAGCTAATTGCTGATTGCTAGTATTGAAATCAGGTTAGTTTTTGCCAAACAAAAGTTACATTAAATTAAAAATGAACGTACTCTAACCAGCTAACAGAAATAATCCTGGATGGAGATAGTGTTGGAAGATTATTACTTTAGATAGTAGAACAGGATTACTTCCTAAGCGGAGATTAAGGATCAGAGCTTTAGCACAATATGTAAGTAGTCGTCAATTATTAATTAATGTTACAAACATGATAAGACGTGTATTTACGTCTTGATATTTGTTGTAAATTACTTATTTAAATTGACTAATCTTTTTTTATTTAAGTCCAAATCCTTATGTATAATTCTGTAAGCGAAATGTTTAAGTCAAAATTGTGGGAGTTTGGCAAACCGCAGGATGATGGGAGACGGCTCAAATTATATGTCTTGATCCCAGGGACTCGGGAAAAAATGAATATTTCCAAAAAATTACCAGTGAACGAGAAATAACGTAAAACATCCCCTTAAGAAAAGCATGGGAATGTAAAACCGTCTGATTTCTTTACATTAAGACATGTGATTAAGTGTCTAGATACTTTATTTACGAAGCCAGGTTAGGGGTTATAGCCCCTTCAAGCCACTAGTTGTTTATTTAATTTGTTACACTACTAAAAACTTTGACTGACTTTGATCAAAAGTCACAGACAACAAAATATATCGTTGTCAATTAATTTTGTCATTTTATATTTCACGTAAACTTTCTTATGTTGATCTAATAATCTTTAAGAGAGCAAATGCATTATCAGTTAGATTATTTAATTAATAGATTATGGTCAGTAATATTTTGTACTTTCTGAAAATCAAATCAAAGGATTTTAAAGTTCTACAGGAATTTTGGGATGAATGGTTAACCGACTTGTTGGGGACAGGTATTGACTTTCAGAGTAAAGGAGCTCTGTAATTGGAACCAAATATGTGTTAGATTACTTAAGTCTGTCTAACACTGAAACATTTAATAACTTTTTTATATCTAAAACGTATTACCTTATCCATTTACTTTGAATAATACAAAATTAACAATAAATGTACTAATTAATTTGTGTATTTCTTTTAGGTATCTAAACAACATATAAATTCCAAATGTTTTATATCATTCTCATTTATATACAAATTCATCTGATGAAGGTAAAAATAACCTTGAGATGTATCCTTAACATATTTTATTGACATCGCTGAAAAAGGTTTATCAACCTAATTAATAAATAGAGAATTCAAAGAGTTTAATAATCTAATTGTTATTCATAGGTTTTTTTTACTACTATTTAATGTAAATAGTAGGAAGATAGAATAGTTGTATTCGAACGACTATTTTAAATGACAAAGTAATTTTATAAAACTTATAAATGTTTAATTTGGCTAATTTAACTAACAAGTCAGTACATTACAATTACTGCAGCGTATATTGGAGATACTGAATGTAAAAAGTTACACGTATTTGTGATAGAGAAGGAGTGAAAGGAATTGTAAATTTTACGAACAAACTTTAAAAAAACTGGAAAACTTTTAAATAAGCAACAAAACTAGAAGCAACACAAATGCAAGAGCTGTGAGCCGACCGTGGGACTCAAACATTTGTTACTGGGAAGTACAACTATAAAGATGAGTGATTGTTGTTTTTACTTAACTTTTATTCCGGCGAACTGGGTTATCTTCGAAAAGTATAACATAACATAACTTTTCCACAAAACGTTTTTGTGTGTGACTTCCACATTGAAAATTAGTGCTCTTCAGTAGAAAAATGTAGTTTATATGATACAGGTCGAGTTTCATAATTAAAGTTGTAGTTGTATTACATAGAAGAATAGGAATTTTTAGAGAGAAATCACCTTGTTGCACAGAGGACGTGTCTTATGGGGCCGTAGTCAGGGTTCGAGGGAAAAAACGGGCCTGGATAAGTTTAGTATTAGTTGTTCATTATTATTACAATTTGTCTTGATGTCTAGCTGCTCCACTCAACATTTTTGAGGAAGAATGCCTCCTCAGATTATTATTCTGATATAAAATACAAAGTTAAGTTCTTGAGAGAGAAACGTGCAATTCCAAATATTTGAATTTTATTTTTTTAGCTTTTGGAAATAAAATATAGGCCTTGTAAAAATGTTCAAATATAATAGTTAAAAATTAGAAAAATAATGAAAAGATAGATAAATCTACTCTTGCCCCGGAGTGGGCAATATTACAGAAAAACTAAACAACGAAGTTGTATCGAGTATTACCGTGTTAAATTGCCGAAAGTTAAAAGATAGGTAATTATTTATCTGTCCAGCTAAGAAATTAAGGGGTTTTCAGACAATATGGTGGGCTATTGAGCCAAGTGTAACAACTGAAGACATTGGTATTCTTTTCTTCTGAAAAATATGACTCTACCAATGTCTGTTTCTAAGCTCTCTTTTATAAATACTTGAATCAAAAAGATTTATGTAAATTCCATACAAATCTTATGTGTTGGTTGTTTATTTAGCATTTACTAATATATGCTACCATTGTTATTTCCCCTGGATCTCACGTCCTATTAAATCAAAGTTGAACTTTCTTTGTAAAGTACCTTTGGGGATGAATGTTTTTTTACCTATATTATACTCTCATATTATTACAGATTAAATTCTATGGCCGTGTGGTTGTTATTTCCGTTATAAAAATAAAGTTTTTTGCATTTTATATTATCTAATTTACTGTTGTTTCTTCAATAACTCTGTAGAGAAAAACATTATGATCAGTTTACAATCTGTAAACGTGCGCATATTGTGATGTTTGAAAGTAGTCATTGGCAAAACGTAAATTATATTACAAATGTTAGGTTGAAATTTGAAATTTTTGCAATTTTATTGATTTAATAGATTAGGCCAATAACTCATATCTAATTATTTGATAATACCAATATCCTTAAAAATAAATTGGCATAATTAATAGAAGTCCTATTTAAAGAAAATCTACAGTATCATGCGTAAAATCTGTAGACGTTGTGTAAAGATTATTTGGGTTGAAGCCGCTTTGGTATCTAAACACTAATTTTAAATTTTACAGAGCTATGCAAATAGTTTACTTATCAAATATAATAAATTATAATTTTGTAATTATGTCATCCAAAAAATTCTTTTTTTTACACTTAAACGACGTAAAATACTTTTGACCAATAATAAATATACAAATAACATAAAATAATTGCAATTCACAGTATTACATTCAGTTATGAGTATTATAGAGGAATTGTTAGTATAAAGTAAACTAAAAGGATTCTTTTGTAAAAATCATAATTATTATGAAAATAAATTTAGTAAATACTCAAATTATAAAAACATATTTACAGAACAAAACGAGGAAAAAGTAAGCAGTACACAGCTCAGTAGGAGTTCGGTTTGAAACTATAGGAAAAGCCTTTACAACGGGATACTTCCTACAGGAGACAAAGGAAAGATTGGGGCCTTTGTATGATAAAACCTTCTATTTCAGTTCGTATTCCAAAAGCTTACATGATTTGAATAAGCAGTTCAAGAATACTTGATTTAGATGTAGCTTTTATTTCTAAAAATGAAAATAAATGTAATATTGCAAATACAACGGCGGTATATAAAATCTAACTCAAATCTTTTACTGAATTTATACTAAAATAGATTCTAACATTACTTAGCGTTTAGTTGTACCAACTGTACTTCCTAAAGTACATGTAACTGAAAAATCCACAGACGGTTTAGTGAAATGTAAAATGTCATTAGAAGCAACTTTATAAAGCAAAGTTTGTGTAGTTGTTAATAAAATTAATAATGAATATTTGTAAAATTCAATGCAGTTTTTTCTCAATCCTTAATACGGAGATATATAATTAGTAAATTTCAGTAAAAAATAAGTAAACAACTGGGGTGACTGTTACGACCTAGGAACCTGGTCCATTATGTTGACTACACCTTCCTGTTTAACATAATAAAGTCCCCTAATATTGAAGCTGTGCTCCAGCCGTCATATCTGAAATGATGGAAAACTTTAGTATTTTAATTGTAACTTTAATGGTGGGAGTAGAGAGAGCAAAAAGATTATTGAATAAAACTAAAGATTTTGTTATTACTATAATATTTATCGAAACCGTTTGTTTTTTTACTTAAATTGCTTAAGGTTATATATTAACTGTGATGGATTCTTAAAAGTGACAATATAAAATTGCTGCCTCTTTGAAAGAGAATGCTGCACAGTTAAACTTTGTTTATCTTATAAACTACTATTAAAGGTTTTGTAAAAACACACATAGACACGAAAACAGAAAACAGACGGAGATGGGACATACGTTGAATTGCTTTATTTGTTTTAATATGTTAAATTTTTAATGACAAACAATACAATCTAGTTACGTGCAGTCAAGCCGGGCACTCGTTATACATCTAAGTAGAAACAAAGTATTAGTATAAGTCAAATGTCACAGTGCACTTGACCACAATTTAAAATTAAAAAGTAATCTAATGTTTTCTAACAAAAACAGTAAGGATTAAACCGAATATGCTGATTTTTTGTAGAATATTATAATCATTTTTCATGTTCTAAATTTGTTAATAAAATTATTTTCTAAATATCCAATATTTAAGAGGTTATAAGACAATTCGCTGCCATTTTCCAAAAACGAACTATACGAACTAGCTCTGCTTCAAATTGCTAAGTTCGTATGCTAAACAAAGAGGTACAGAAAACATTCCTAGTTTGTGGTAATTGTATTAAGAAAATGTTATTTGTGCTATTTTCCCACATTTTAAACTGTTGCTGAATGGTCATTATAAATAATGACCATAAATTTTTTTTATTAATCAGGAGTAATGAATCATCGTTTGGGTAGGTATTTTATGGATATATTTTAATCATTAATTTGTTGATAAGTGTTTTTATGGTTAAACATTCTAAATGTCCAGGGACAAACATTATTTTTCATATTTTTATTTTTGTATTATTTTATTTTATTTAAAACAGGTATAAAACCACTTACAATAAATCACTTCCACAATATTAACACAAGAACTGTGACTGAGAGTCTTTAAGTCATTTGCTGCTTGTTAATATTAAAACTAAACCCGATTGATAGCAACAACAAAGACTGCTTGATTATGTACACTGTCGCGTTTGCACACTGACCGACGTTTGACGTTCACATTACTTTACCTATGTTTCCCTATATATTTTTAACGGTGTTCATTTCAACAAGTTTTTGTTATTGGTGGGAACGTAATTTCATAAAAACAAATGTTATCTAGGGTGTATTTTGTCAATACCATTTTTGAAGGTTATGCGTTTTTTAAGAAATTATTCGGGACATTTTCCATCACTAATTAATAAAACCAAAAGTTAACGACTTTTCGGGATCTGGAATCTAATTCCGTCTTCAGGTGAAAATATACGAAGATCATAACAAAAGTGGCACAGACCAGGAAAAGCTGGAAAAATCACAGAAAAGCTACAACAGGTAACTGTAACAGCAGTAAAATATAATAAAACTAAAATAAACACACTCCAGATGAAACGTACAAACGAGACAATTCTGGTACACTATAATTCTGGATAATACTGGTACACAATACATGGTTGGAGCTCAGGCGAGACTGGCGAGACTTCAGATCCAGATTCCAGAGTCCAGTTCCCGAAACGTCGTGAAACTTTGTTTTTAATAACAAGTGATGTTTTAAGAACTCACCATCACCTAAAATGAATAAAGAGTATGCGTTTTAATGTACACATATTTGTGGTGGGCTTATACTGTTGACGGGCATGTATATTAAAGGGTACATAACATTGACAGGGCTAGACATTGACGGCCGTGTTTGTGTTCCAGCTTTCTCTGGCCTCCGCCGCCTCGGACTCCGAGTACCGAGAGCAGCGACTTCTTGACGTCCACAACTTCTGTTCCCACCTCCTGGTGAGTACTGGCTGGGTAATCTGAACTAACACTCACTGGATGATATATTGCACTGTCTGGATAGGCATATCTGCATGAGTGCCCTGTTAAATGCATGATTTTCTGATATTCGTTCTGACAGTGATGTTAGTCATAGAACCTTGACTTTAATGAACCGGAGTATTTAAGAGAGAAGATAAAGTGATGTCTTGAGGTAAATCCCAAAATATGAGAGAGGATGCTGTGCTGGAGCTATCTCGCGTTCGTCTGGAGGTCAAAGGAAAAATATTTGGGAACTTTGCCCTAAATATTTCTAACTTAATACTCCCATACTGAAGGGAAGGTCCTGGCAGTAAAAAAGGTCTTAGGAGCAAATTTTTTAATATTTTATTTAGTAAGTATGGAAACTATTGAGAACTGTTATTTTATTTATTGTTTTTATGTTTATTTAGACGATTTATTTAGTTTTTAATAATTATTATTAACTTGTTTTGTTCATTATATTGTTGACCTGATTTACTTTAAAATTGTATAAACAGTTGAAAACCACTCCAAAATATACGATTTATTCCACCAACCTTTCGAACCTTTCGAAGCCTATAGCTATGGACAACTATGGGAAACATTACCTAAAACAATCCAACTTTGAATTTATAAAGTTAAATTACAAATTACTGCAACAGTCACTCGTTCTCACACCCCGGTTTAACGCTTATGTGAGCGTATATTCCAATTTTTTTTATTAAATATTCTTTGCACGGTAAACCAAATCTATATTCTGTTTAATAAACTTTATAAACATATTTATTGATGTAAACTTGACCTGTAAAAAATCTTCGGCCCTATAAGATATATAGGCTTATTGTAAAATGTTTGTACATAACAAAATATCTTTTACTGGTCATGTTATCCTAGGTATAATCAAACATATCAACGGGTTTATAGTTATAAAGTTTTGGAAAGATGTTATCCTACAATGGTCGCATTATGGAAACGTAAACAACATAAATTCAGTGACAGCGGCTCGCAATGTTTGCCTTGTTACAATGTAACTGAGGCTTAGCCGTTGTAGTGTTACGATCTGTCATTCTGTATTTGTGGTTATGGAAGCTTGTATTTGTGGTTATATGATAACACGCATTCAAAAACAAGTTTAAGGTATGAGATCCGTGGATGGTCAATGATCAACCATTAATTGGGTCTCCATTATGAATAAAACTGGCTCTGAAATTACTACAGGGAAAGTTCAATAGAATACGACTTATATTTATATAGAAAACATTAATCTTACGACTGCATTAAGTCATTATATTAATTAAATATTACTTGACCTTAGAACTTACAGTTTTACTTATTACATGTTATTGGAAAACTTCTAGCTAGTATGTAACCTAATTTTTAGTAATCATTTGTTACGTTTCAAATTCACGTGGTGAATATAATTATAATTTTAGTAACTACTCAAACGTAAACTACAATGCATAAATCATAACATGATTTCAATATCATACAATATTATTTTTAAGCTTTTGTTGTTTATTATTCAACATTTTCATTTTGTTTGAATATGAAATGCCACTATTTAAATATTTAAAAAAAACTTGTCTAATCCCACCATATATTTTGTTAACAGGTTTCATTTTGGCAGTGCATAAACCAAACACTTGACGGTGAGTTTAAAAATAGCTTCCAAATTGGAATATTTGATCGTACACTTAAAAAAAGTTGTAATTTTAGTACCGTACCGAGTTTGTAAATAACTTAAAACTAATATACACGGTGAGTACAAAGTAACTAGGTATCAAAAAACTGTTGTCTATTCTGTAATAAAACGTTATTTATTAAAACACTACATAATTATGCTTTGTTACATAAGAAAACATAAGAATCAGTTAAATCTCAATCTAGGCACTGGTGTTGTCAACCAACTTCCGCAAACGGCCAGGGATACAATTTATAAACTTCTGAAGGAAATTAATTGGGATATTGGTGAAAACCTCTTGAGTTCTGCTTTTGAATTCCCCCCTGTTTGAGAAGTATACATCTTCCTTGTGTATCCAGCTAAGTACTCAGTATTATGACACTATTGCCAACATTAAATCAGTAATATTACTCTATTTATGGCAGTTTTCTATTACCTAGTTACTTTTCACCCACCCTGTATACAAATATGTGTGTATTATTATTATTTTAGTCTACATAATATATATATAATGTCTAACAAATGTATCCGTAACACAATTTTGCATATTTATTAAAAGTCATTATAAACGAAACTATATCAATGCTGGAATGTGTATTGCTGTGTAAATTCTGCTAATTAATTGTTATTGAATGCACTTACAAAGTGTGTAACTTACAAACATAGAAGGTAAATGAAAAAGTTCTACTTTTCTCTAAAAATGTTCCCTGCATGAAATACAGAGAATAAGACAAGAAACAAACATAATGGAAGGTTTAAGAACATTTTAATTCAATACGAAACTTATTTGTTTGCCCTACTATTTTTTTTATAAGACAGTGTTTTCATATAGTTTAGCCGGTCCAGCATGATCTCTTTCAACCCCACCAATTTTGACGATTGAGTTATCAAATGGAAGTGATTTTTCTCTAGGTATTAAAACAAAAAGTACTTTATCCTTGATCTAAGAGTTCATCCCCGTTACCCTTAATGTTACTATGACATCCTAAAAGAAGATATATATTTTTGTAACTATGTCGTATATTTGTTTATCGTAATCACTTGTATTAAAACCAACAGCTTTTACAAGTAATAATTGTAACTACAGGCTGTCATAGTTCTTTTACTATTAAATGTCGGTGAGACACTGGGTAACTCTTACAAATCGTTTCTTCACATTATTAACAACTAGCTGTTACCCGCAGGCTTCGCCCCACGAACTAATACATAAAAATCAATGTTTGTTCGTCTGTCCGTTCGTATTTCATGCGCTGCCATACCGTTCATCCGATTGCTTTGAAATTTTTCATAATAACACAGGTTAACCCTGGGAAGGTTATAGGCCATTAACCGAAGACCTAGGACATTAGCGCTGTGCCCCACTGGACTTCAAAGTTTCAACGTTAATATTATGGAAGAAAGATTTGTTTGATTTTATCAGATGATATCTGTAACTTAAAATATTGTAGCTGTTCATCATTATGGAAATAAAAAACCTATTTGAATGGCAAATCTCATAATGGAAATAACAAAAAAAACTACTTGAATGTCAACTCAAACTTTTTTCGATAAACGAGTGAGCGAAGCGAACGAGCTCATATTATAATATATGTTACCATAGTATCAAGACTATATGTTACTCAGGACTATCAAGTACCTCTCTGCAAAATTTAAGCTAAATGGGTCCAGTATTTTTCACATAATGGAACTTCAGAGTTACGCACAAAAATCCATACTCTCACTTTTATAATATTAGTACGATTTATTTTACTCTCGTAGACAAAGTTAATTAAACATATAAAAACTGCTGATGGCTAGGATTCAAAGAACCGTATTAGTTACTTTAATGATACTTCAACTGTAAATTTAAACAAGCAGAAGCACCCCTTCTAGCTTAACAATTGGATGTTTCTAAACCTATAAACGTATAATGTTTAATAATAATATTGGACTCCTTGTTAACAGAAATGAGCCAAGGGGAGGGGTGGTCGGGCCGGTCATGTTGTAGACTGCCCCAGTCCGAGCGGTGTCAACAGGCATGCATCACCGCTTCCAGTAGGAAGGACCTCGCTCACAACTGTCGCCAGAGTGACGAGCTGGCCTTCTTCAGCTGTTTAGATAAGCAGCAGGTGAGTTGAGCTAGGATAACTGTTACCTAAGCTAAAACCCTAGCTTAACGTTATTTTCTTTGAAGTGGTTGCCTTCCATACGTGATTGATGTGTTCTAAAATAAAAGACTGTTAGAATTACAGTAACTAATAATCCAATAATCCAGTCACTTGCAGGTCAGATTTAGTGGATAATATGTAGTGAAGAAGTTCGACTCCACAATGCATGCAAAGCTCTTCATTATTGGGCTGATGTTTTTATCATTCAATTATGTTTTTTTTTTAGGAAAAGATCGACCTTAGGTAGTAACAAGACTAGAGCTCAGACCATTCCCTATCTAAATGGAAACAAATTCCAATTGTGTAGATATACACAGAACAGAAAAAAACCTCTGACAGAAACTTTTGCAAAGATTATATTATTTATTAGTGAAGGAACAGGATGGTATGAACCCCAATTTAAAGGGACTTAGAAGTAGTACGTAATAAGTAGTAGAATTAGTAGAGTAGGAATAGTTTGTTTATTATTTAAAGTTAAACTAAAAACTCTTACCACAGGTAATTAGTTGTGATGTTAATCATAGTTTGTGGCTAGAATACAGTAGCGCTTAGTCAGCAGGAGGCAACACTAGGTATCTCACTCATACTGTAGACATAATTAATTTTTCCTACTTCTTCCCGAGAAAACGTTTTCGCACTCGATATACGTCGCAAAACAGGTGATTCCCGTATTAATTTTATTTTGCGCACACATTAGTGAATTTCCTTTGGAAAGTGAACTATTAGCATGACCCGCACGGGACCACCATAGCAGTTTCTAACGTGACCCCCTGAACAAGTTTTGGGGGGTCGTTCAAAATTTTATATATATATATATATTATTATTTTAAACATTTTAAACACAGTACCCTGGTTTAAATTATTTTATTTCAAAACCGACATGTTTTATGGCTTAAGGCCATAGTCATGGTCGTAAACAAAACATAACCTCACAATTATTAAAAAGAAATATAAATGTAAACCATAAATTGCTGACAATATAATCATATGACTTTTCCACAGTTCTTTTAACATGCTTCTCAACTATTGTGGCTTAATAGATCTTAGTTTCAATATTTTTTCATATATTGGGTTTTGCATATGAATTTGCATGGTGTTAATAATATTTTGTGGATCTTTTTTGTAGCTGGAGTAAATGTTGGAATTCTTCTTTAACGTCGAGTTTGTCTCCTTTTGACCCATATTCTATTATTTGCAAATCATCTTCTATGTTTTTGAATTTATGATTGTACTTTATCATGTGCTCTGCAACATTTGATTTCATGCTTGTCTTGTTTTTCGATTTAAATGCTTGCACATGTTCTTTATATCTGCAGTTGAACGTCCTGCCGGTTTGTCCAATGTAATATTTTTGGCATTCTGAGCAATTGATCTTATAGATACCTGATCTATTGTATTCTTTTTTACTTTTATTGTTTTCTTTAGTAACTTTGTTATTGATAATTTTCATGGGAACAAAAAATGTCAACATTCCATTCTCTGATCAATCGGTTAATTAACATCCCCATGAAAAATTCAAGTTTTGTAAAAGAAAAAAATGTTATTAAATACTTAGCCTTCAAAAATGGATACAACCCAAAAATAATTGAAAATATGATCAAAAAGAAACTAAAAAAGAGAAATCAAAACAAAACACAAACAGAAAAGATCAAAGAAAAATATATATGTTTACCATACAGCACTAAATTCAACAGAGCAATAAGAAAAACATTTCGAAATTCAAAATTTAAAATAAGCTACAGAACCAAAAACAATGCAATACAAATTATCAATAACAAAGTTACTAAGGAAAACAATAAAAGTAAAAAAGAATGCAATAGATCAGGTATCTATAAGATCAATTGCTCAGAATGCCAAAAAGATTACATTGGACAAACCGACAGGACATTCAACTGCAGATATAAAGAACATGTGCAAGCATTTAAATCGAAAAACAAGACAAGCATGAAATCAAATGTTGCAGAGCACATGATAAAGTACAATCATAAATTCAAAAACATAGAAGATGATTTGCAAATAATAGAATATGGGTCAAAAGGAGACAAACTCGACGTTAAAGAAGAATTCAACATTTACTCCAGCCACAAAAAAGATCCACAAAATATTATTAACACCATGCAAATTCATATGCAAAACCCAATATATGAAAAAATATTGAAACTAAGATCTATTGAGCCACAATAGTTGAGAAGCATGTTAAAAGAACTGTGGAAAAAGTCATATGATTATATTGTCAGCAATTTATGGTTTACATTTATATTTCTTTTTAATAATTGTGAGGTTATGTTTTGTTTACGACCATGACTATGGCCTTAAGGTCCGAAACATGTCGGTCTTAAAATAAAATAATTTAAACCAGGGTACTGTGTTTAAAATGTTTAAAATAATAATTATATTAGTAGCCCTTTTTACTGAAAATTACATATATATATATATATATATATATATAGATAGACATATATATATATGTATGTTTGCACTCTAGCGGTCGCATTTTTTGTCCGATTTACTTCAAATTTGGTAGGGACGTTCCTTTCTGTAATCAGTTCGACAAGTTATTAGGGAAAAACAATCAGAAATCTCTAAACCCCTTTTTTGGGGATTAATCTTTCAAATTTTGAGCTTTTGGGCCCAAAAAGGGTCAGAAAAGCCCCGTATGTAAAATGAACGCATGTAAAAGATGGGAATTAGAGAGGCGAAAGTTTTAAGCCCTCTCTCGTCATTCTAGCATAAATATTTACCGAGTTATTAAAGAAAATGTGTATCGACCAAACACAGTACGTTGTCTTATGGGGATTTTACATTAGAAAAGCCTGTTACTCATTTGTCGGTGTACTTTTATCATCCCCAACAACCTCACGCCTACTTTAAAGCCTGACTGGACCTTCTCCTAACCTTATAATGCACAACATTGTATTCCCAGCATTGCAGGTAAATAGAACCAGGAGTATCAGAACAGCAAAAAAATCAATGTTTTCAGATTTTAATAAAATTTAGAATAAATGTAAGTTTTTAACTGATTTTGAGTTTTTATAGTTTTTTATGTGGAAATTCACTTCCCTCACGTCAGCGTGCTGCGTGCGAACTTGTTTTTACTTTGTGCACTCTCGATTTACTTTGCGTACTCCAGTGTTTCAACTTAAGAACACAAAAATAGTCAAAAACAGTATGCAGGTAACGTTGTTTGTGCATTAATTATGTTGGCTACACTTGATAATAAACATCTGATCTATTGTTGTTGCTGCCGAATAACATAAACATAATCGTAACCTGTATTTTGTTTAAGTTTAATTAAAGTGTGTTTAAATAAAAAAGTGTCCATAAATTGTGAGTAGGTCTAGTTATGTTACTATTAATTCAATCAGGTATAGTATATCTTAAAGATATTTTTTAATAGTGGCAGCCTTCTTCTAAAAAAAACGAATAAATACAATTGATACGCGTTATCATAACTGTAGAAAACATATTATATAGGCTATCATAAATATTATACATATCATACTGTATAGTCAATATTTGGCAGACATAGGAAAAATGTAATATGCAACTCAATGGCAAGGTGAATTTACTGCACTGGATAGAAACTATTCCGTACTCGCCTACGGCTCGTGCGTAAACATTTCTCTCGAGTGCAGCAAAGTGGCACCTTGCGCACTTCTTGCACAAATAACTATTAATTTCACAAAAAAATACGCATGGGTGTGTTTTGTTATCTTATGCAATAGTATAGTAAATAATGTATCGCCCGTAGGTGGGGGAAGAATGCTGCGCCACAGCTCAAAGTGACGAGTGCAGGATGGCGTGCAGGACGGTGTTCCGCAGCGACGCGACGCCCAACCGCAACGCCCGTACGGCGCTGCTGCACGCGTGCGGTGGGAACAGCCCGAAGACAATGACGTGCGTTAACAACTTCACACGATCGGCACCCGTACCCAACCCTCACAAGTGTGAGTATGTGAAGGATGTGGAAAGTGCACAGATTATTAAAAAAGTAGGTAGTTCATGTTTGTTGGGTTGTCTTAAAGTAGGATTAGAATCAACCTTGCATAGTAAAATGGAACAAATTAAGGGGTATTTTTGTCATATTAATATATCTTGTTATGATAGGCACTAAAAACCAACTCTTGCCAATTAAATAGTTTATTTAATGACTTGAACAAAAAATTCTTATACTCTTATAAATATTTATTGTCAGTTTTATTGCCGAGTTTAGTACTAAACAATTTCACTAAGCTCATAATGTAAATTGTTATTAAAAGCTAAAAAAATAAAAGTTCAATAAGCAGTGGTTCACCAATTATATGATCAATCATGCACTGCTGTGAGGAGTTAGCCAGCGCGGATTGTCACAATTCGTTTCGCCACGTGCTTCAGGACACCTCTCTCTAATGATCAGGAGATCATAGACGGGTCTACAGGAGGGCGGTTGTGGCTCACCATTACTGCACGTTAGTGCCATCATATTATACTATATATATATATATATATATATATATATATATATATATATATATACAGGGTGAATCTCGTAAGTTGTCCAGTATTGATTTCAGACAAACCGTTGGTCCTACGATGATGAAATAAATTTATTTCCCACTAAACCAACCCCAAGGAATAACGTAAAAATATTTTTAACGATTTTTAAATACAGGGTGTACCAGAAACTGAGGGTCACTAGTCCGAATCTACGAAATATCAAATACAAACGTATATCATGATATACATCAAATTAAAGCTCTTTTCAATCCAAACCATTTGGCGGAATCGGATTTTGATTATTATTGATTCATTTCAAAATGGCGGCTGTTTTTGTGAAAAAATTAGTATTTTTTTGAATACCCTGTATTTTTCTTAAAAATGCAGATATCTTGATTCTGATTCAAATATCGCATTCCTTATGAGCTAAGCTTTATTTTGATATGCAACACTTCAATATTATCTCAAAAACAAAAAGTTTCAAAAATATCAGTTTTTGAAAATATGTACATAGCCAAAACTCAAACATTTCAAATAGCACCATATGTCAAATAGCATATCATTTTAAAGGTATTGCAATTCTAAGAAACTTTCAAATTTAAACCTTATGCGTATCTATTTTGGTTTTCGAGTTATCAACAAAAAACACGTTTTTCCACATTAAAACGCATGTTATTTGTTAAACATGGTGGTAATAGAACTATGGTCCAGCCTTTACCACCATGTTTAACAAATAACATGTGTTTTAATGTGGGAAAACATGTTTTTTGTTGATAACTCGAAAACCAAAATAGATACGCATAAGGTTTAAATTTGAAAGTTTCTTAGAATTGCAATACCTTTAAAATGATATGCTATTTGACATATGGTGCTATTTGAAATATTTGAGTTTTGGCTATGTACATATTTTCAAAAACTGATATTTTTGAAACTTTTTGTTTTTGAGATAATATTGAAGTGTTGCATATCAAAATAAAGCTTAGCTCATAAGGAATGCGATATTTGAATCAGAATCAAGATATCTGCATTTTTAAGAAAAATACAGGGTATTCAAAAAAAATACTAATTTTTTCACAAAAACAGCCGCCGTTTTGAAATGAATCAATAATAATCAAAATCCGATTCCGCCAAATGGTTTGGATTGAAAAGAGCTTTAATTTGATGTATATCATGATATACGTTTGTATTTGATATTTCGTAGATTCGGACTAGTGACCCTCAGTTTCTGGTACACCCTGTATTTAAAAATCGTTAAAAATATTTTTACGTTATTCCTTGGGGTTGGTTTAGTGGGAAATAATTTTATTTCATCATCGTAGGACCAACGGTTTGTCTGAAATCAATACTGGACAACTTACGAGATTCACCCTGTATATCATACGTTATAATAGTTTCCACCTGTTTTGTGTTCAGTCATGCACTGCTGTGAGGAGGCAGCCAACGCGGAGTGTCACAACTCGTGTCGTCGCGTGCTACAGGACAGCTCTACTGATCAGGAAATCATAGACGGTCTACAGGAGGGCGGATGTGGCCCACCATTACTGCACGTTAGTGTCCTTTACGGTATATGTTTTTTAGACATACTCATCTTTTGAGCTAGATGTATCTAATTCATTTGAATTTTTTATAACAATGTCTGCAATGAGTAAATATTGAAATAATTGAGTTTTCGGAGATTTTTCACATCCCGGAAGAGGAGGTAAGCTCATTGTGTAAACCGGAGCTGGGGACGTAATATACAGACGGTTTAGCTGTTACATTCATAATTGAGTAAAGTTAACATGAGTGCCAAGGGATGTTTACACTGCATGTATTCTAGTATTCAGCGGAGAGTTTCTAAATTTATTCAAGAGATTATCAAGCTGTTTAAAGCTGCTCTCTATAATTTATCTCTGCTATTCTGGCTCGGATATTTGCGTTGCCTGAATGGAGTATACTTGTACATATTAGAGTAAATAAAGTGAAGATTTAATTAATAATCAATAATTTTTATTCTGCTGTAATGTATGTTTGTTACCGTTGTACCGTTGTACCGTTGTATGCTAACCATTAGGGCTTAAATGATACTAATTATCTCCTAGGTTGGAAAAGTTTTCCAATATATACAGGGTGAATCTCGTAAGTTGTCCAGTATTGATTTCAGACAAACCGTTGGTCCTACGATGATGAAATAAAATTATTTCCCACTAAACCAACCCCAAGGAATAACGTAAAAATATTTTTAACGATTTTTAAATACAGGGTGTACCAGAAACTGAAGGTCACTAGTCCGAATCTACGAAATATCAAATACAAACGTATATAATGATATACATCAAATTAAAGCTCTTTTCAATCCAAACCATTTGGCGGAATCGGATTTTGATTATTATTGATTCATTTCAAAATGGCGGCTGTTTTTGTGAAAAAATTAGTATTTTTTTGAATACCCTGTATTTTTCTTAAAAATGCAGATATCTTGATTCTGATTCAAATATCGCATTCCTTATGAGCTAAGCTTTATTTTGATATGCAACACTTCAATATTATCTCAAAAACAAAAAGTTTCAAAAATATCAGTTTTTGAAAATATGTACATAGCCAAAACTCAAAAATTTCAAATAGCACCATATGTCAAATAGCATATCATTTTAAAGGTATTGCAATTCTAAGAAACTTTCAAATTTAAACCTTATGCGTATCTATTTTGGTTTTCGAGTTATCAACAAAAAACGTGTTTTCCCACATTAAAACACATGTTATTTGTTAAACATGGTGGTAATAGTCAGCTTTACCAGCCTTTACCACCATGTTTAACAAATAACATGTGTTTTAATGTGGGAAAACATGTTTTTTGTTGATAACTCGAAAACCAAAATAGATACGCATAAGGTTTAAATTTGAAAGTTTCTTAGAATTGCAATACCTTTAAAATGATATGCTATTTGACATATGGTGCTATTTGAAATTTTTGAGTTTTGGCTATGTACATATTTTCAAAAACTGATATTTTTGAAACTTTTTGTTTTTGAGATAATATTGAAGTGTTGCATATCAAAATAAAGCTTAGCTCATAAGGAATGCGATATTTGAATCAGAATCAATATATCTGCATTTTTAAGAAAAATACTAATTTTTTCACAAAAACAGCCGCCATTTTGAAATGAATCAATAATAATCAAAATCCGATTCCGCCAAATGGTTTGGATTGAAAAGAGCTTTAATTTGATGTATATCATGATATACGTTTGTATTTGATATTTCGTAGATTCGGACTAGTGACCCTCAGTTTCTGGTACACCCTGTATTTAAAAATCGTTAAAAATATTTTTACGTTATTCCTTGGGGTTGGTTTAGTGGGAAATAATTTTATTTCATCATCGTAGGACCAACGGTTTGTCTGAAATCAATACTGGACAACTTACGAGATTCACCCTGTATATGACCTACTTTCATGAGGTGTTTTAGATGTCTAAAAAAGGGGTGTTATAAAGACACCTGAATCTGTTTATATGTTCTATCCCACATACCTTGGCTTAAATAAGGCAGAAAACCCTTCTAAACAAACAAATTTCATTAAAAGTTCCATCGTAATTACTTCACAATCCGTCATTAACCCTTTTTTGAAATGATTTAAAAACATACCTGGAAAATCTAATTGTTTAGAACTGTTAACTAAAAGGTATGTAAGCTATCATATAATCTATTACAGTTCTGAAGGAAAATCACAGTAGATAAACCGGCCGTGTTTAAAGCCGGTGATTCAGGCTTCACTTACAATATATGTTGAGGTTGTTTTTTTGTCAGTAGGCCACATCTCTTAATACGTCACTAAACAAATAATTTTGTGATAATTTTGAAGGTAACCTTCATCGGTAAATGCTAAAAATAAACAAGCAAGTTAAATAATAACAATTATATATTAACGGGTGAATCTCACTTATTTATTTGTCAACGTTCTGGTGGCACCATCTTTCTTCGACACTTTCAAACAACTCAAAAGAGGTATTAAATGCGCAAGCTGCACATGGGCATTTCTTGTAAAACTATTAAGAGCGATAACGCATCCTTACCAAAGGGTGGTCTGTGGATAGTTTGTAGTCTACCTACGGTAGGCTTATATTAGCGGACAAGAAAGTGTACAGTTGAGCTGTAGCAATGATTACAAGCCCTACAAGAATAACACAGCTTACTAGGAATGGCCAGCCAAAAAAATCAAGGTCCATTTCTGTAGTTCTGCATGTGGATACTAAGCAGCGCTAGTTGTAATGATGTTGCCGGCTTGAGTGCGAGTGTGAGGGCTAACCCCTCGCATCGGCTCTCTCTCTCTCTCTCTCTCACTCCCATATTCACGGCGAAATGTGACACTAGCGCTGCCTAGCGTTCACATGCGCAACTACACATTTTGACCTGCGATTTTGGTTGACATTTTTAACCAAATTGGGTTCTTCTTATAAGGTCCATATTCTTTGTCTGTAGCCAATAACATGGTTGTACGCTGTCACTGTTGCCATTTTGCCATAGAAAAATATCACTCGAACGTTAATCTGATCATCTGATGTGCAGTTTTGGCAATGCTGCACGTATACTATTGGCTGATCTTGGTTGATAGTCCTGCAAGCCACGCCCTCAACTGGCAACTATCATGTCCGCTATTAAAGAGTCAAGGTGATTGAAACCAATAAGTCAACGTAAGTTTTATTTTACTAATTTCTGCACTAACTTCGGCAGGAGAAGATCTGGCAGTGTTTCCTGCAGAGCGGAGACGCCGCGCCCAGCGTGGAGGCCTCCCTGATAGACCGCATGGGCATGGACTCGGCCAAGCTGCACTGCTGCTACAACGCAAGGTCCTCCACGTGTCGCAAGCTCTGCCTCAAGACCTTCTCCACAGACTGGACTCAGTCCTGGGAGGAGTTCAGCTCTCAGTGTCTGCACCAGTACAGCGAGGACAGTCTTCACCACTGTCTCGACGAAGGTATGTTGTAGCACACTTTAACCATAGTTACTTAGTGCAGAGTAATGAGTTAAAGTGTAGTACATGAGTCACTCTCATACAGATAACCTTTGTAACATAAAGTTATGTTTAACATCAATTGTCAAATAAAATGCGACTAGAAATTATTATTTAACGTCTTTGAATATCAACATTTGTTTATTGAATCAAATGGGAGATTTAGAGACCGTCCCACCAGAAGTACCGCCAACATATCGGAACAAGAATGTTTGGTTTCCACAATAGCACGTTTTTACAACCAAGAGTAGTTACTCCTGATGATACGTAGAAAACATTGGTGCAGAGTTGATAGTAGCTAATTGTATTTTACTCTCAGGGACTCAGGTGTGAATGAAAATTTGTTGTCATTGTTTGGCAATTTTTAAAACCATCTGGATAATCGTGAAAACATGTAGAGACTTGTGTGATTTTTGGTAACCCAAACAGTGCGTAAAAAATGGCAACGGTGTGGTAAAATTTAAGGCAGACAATATAGAGATTAATGAGTTTTGTAGTATTAAGTTTATGACGTGTTCAGTGAAAATTTTAATAATTGAAACAACAAATCCGATTTAAGGCGTTTTACTAATTATTATCAGTAAGTTCAATATCATAATTTCACTAAGGGATGCTTTGAGAAATGCAATTTTTAAGAGGGAAATTATTTACTTAAGGGAAAAATCAACCAAGATTTACTTAAACCAGTTATGTATTAAATATATATAATTTTAACATAAGTATGCATTTACAGGTTTTTTTTAGCAATTCAACGTTAAAACAACCCTGACATCGTAATTTGTAAACCTCTAATAAATGACACAAAAAGTTAATTTTACGCCGGAAATCCATTAATCGCTGGAATGCAAATTAATTCTCATACCCGATGTTACAATTACGCAATTCGCCTGAAAAAGTAATTACTAAACATTTTATCCAATAACTATTGATCCTAAACACCAACAAATTGGCTAAACAAATGCTTAATCCATAAACACGGAAATGTTACATCATCACTTAGGCAAATCAATCAGTTAATCCTATTACTGGTTAGTGAAATGTTAGGTAATCGTGTTATCAGATTAAATGCACAAGGCGGATTCATTCGATTGTTTTGGTTTTAAATTAAAATTATATTAATCGGTAAATTACTAAGTGGATTACTATTCCCTGTGGAGTTATCGGGCCAATCCCCCGACGGTGTATTGTTATCAACATATTCCAATTAAGAGCTTGATTAAGGACTGAAGTATACGGAATCCATTTATATATTTCTACTATAACTCAAGAATTTTAACATATATTTTTGGTTAACAGAATACATCTCAGCTCCAATTTCATGAAATATTTTCTGTAAAGAAGAATATAGTTTTGAAATTTTTAAATCATTTAATTATTTGAAAATATTGTTTTAAAATTGCCTAAACTTATTGGTGAATTTTTAAATATATATTTGTCTTTTACATTATTTCACATATATCAATTAGAATATGTTTTTAACATATACCTTCCAGTATAAGTTTAGATTCAGGCTTTTATGTTTTCTCCTTGTACCGAAAAAGTAATTTATTAATTCAGCGATTGACAAAGACAGTCAAATCGTATTTAACTGTATTTAAAATATTGTTTTTTGTGACAGTATGCTATGTAATTTAACATAAGAAATCATTATATTTTTGTTCCAACTACGTGTTGTTTATTTTCAAAAAAGTAAATATAAGAAGTTTGTAATTTAAACATTCGTTGGCTCCTACAATATAAAGGTAAAATAATATTGCTACACAAAAAGAAAGTACTCCATTTAGATATTGATATTTGTTTAGGTGAATGAATGTTGACAGTTGAGTTGATTGCCGTTAGGCAGTGATTTCTATTCTGACGATTCTTGTGACTGTAAACGATATTCAAACATACTACTATCCAAAAGTCAAAGAACTTGTAAACGTTAATTACTGAATGTAAATAAAAACGTCCTACAACACTTCAAAATATATTTACTCTTACACTGTACTCTCTTACAAGACGGTTACGTACATATAAATAGTACATATATATACATCAAAATATATATATATATATATATATAAATCAAGGCAATCAATTTCGACAAGTCACACCGATCATCAGACCTAATGAGAGAATATTAATGAGTGCAAATATATTTTGAAGTTTTGTAAGACATCTTTTTACATCCCTTAAAAAGGTTCAATCTCGTATGGAATTGTACACAAATAACTATCAGGCGTTGAAAATTTTATGTTGGGACTATGATAATATCATCCTTTAAATTTATAAAGAAAGGTGGTGTCTGTCTGTCGAGTTGTATGTTCCGTTATAACGTAAAAACTACAGAACCAATCGAGCTGAAAATTTTCATGTAGGTAGATAATTTATCTGGCCTACATATAGGCTTATTCCCATCTTGGCAATCCGTTGAGGGCTCCGCCCCAGTGGTCCTTGAAGTTACAGTGTTACAGTGTTTCTTATGGGTTTAATGGATCAGATAATTACTTAAACAGATGCAGTTGTTGCAGTTGCAGCAGGAAGTTGCAATGTTATTATTATGGGCAATATGTTTAATAGGAGCAGTTAATTACTTAAACAGATGTAGTTGCTGAAGGAATTTTAATCAGCTGTACGAAGCACGGGTATCAGCTAGTATTTGATCAACATTTCCTAGCGTAAACTCCATAACCACTTGTGTTCTCAGTGGAAGAGCCGTGCGAGCTGGGCTGTGACGGGCTCAACTATTGCTCCAACTTCAACAACCGGCCGACGGAGTTGTTCAGGAGCTGCACTGCGACGGCGGACGACGCTGCCCGCTACGACGTCGCCCTGTGGACACTCAAGGGGGAGCTCTCCCTGCCCGGGCTGCAGATCCCCATCCGGAACATCTCACTGTGCTCCCCCCTGGTGTGGAAGGCAGTCGCCTGCACCCTCCAGATCAAGCCATGCCACCGCACCACCCACACTAACAGGATCTGCAGGTGTGGATGCTCTTCCTCTGTCTGATTGGTTTAATTCCTATACTCTATACCTTGTTTACTCTTGAAGTGCGGCTGGTGAAGGGTCGACCGCTTTCACACACACAGCCCGTGAGTGGGACTGGGGCAGGTAGAGCCAGCCACACTTCCACAATAAACAAGGTATAATACAAGTAAAAATTTCTCAGAATCCAGCGAAATAATTTTATTACAACTTTGGAATTATGTGCTTTTTGACGTAAGAATACGATTGGTAAAAACCTCAACACCAGGAAAATTCATATTTTGTTGAACATCTCATTTGAAAATTATAAATTGTAACATTGGGCCAATGGAGTTTCAAATCAAAACAAAATAATCATAACAACTGCTAATTGGATTGAGTGAACGAAGTGAGGGAAAATCCTTATACATAACTTTACTGCTTGGACTGATAAGAGAATCAACTCGAACTGGCATGTCTGTGACCAAAATAACTCAAAAACGCGTCTACAGATCTACTTCAAACTTTAGAGATAGATTCTATAGTACGAAATCTCAGTCGAGTTCGTTATTGGGAATATTTGGTTAAGTAATAATAAAATTATCTTTTAAAAAAATCTATTTTTATATCCCATAAGATTAACATTGGGAGCCATTTTAGTGGTACTTGAATCGTTGATATTTAGCCAACGTCTATGTTTCAACTATAGAGTAACGTAAGTATTGGCCATAGATTCACTGAACTGTAGTTATTCATGTTCATGTGGACTAGGAAAAAAAACTTCTTTTCGTAACTTGAAACACGAAAACTAAGGTTTAAATATTATTAGCTTTTAAAAGTTTTATGACTATTTTATTTTATACTAATTAAAAATTATTTTAAACACTATTATAATAAATAACTTTATTGGTACCGTACTCTATGTAAAACAATGCAGGCCGAGCGCTGGACTATGGGATTTTGGCCACTCCAGACTCCAGACGACAAAATAACTGAAAGGAAAGATGTCATCAAGAAATGTATTAAATTGATAAACCTCCTTCTTACGTGATTAAAGTGATTAAACGCTAATATATGCAATTATTTACATTATAATTTCCACTAATTAACAGTAAAAAGTCTTAATTTGTTAAAAAAATTATTACTCATTAATAAAACGTAAGTAAAACGTAAACGTATTTGGTAATTTTATTTTACCAAATAAAATTAGATGTTTTGGTTATTTATTTATTTCTTGACGGCTATCACCGATGCAACTTTACAATATGACAATAATGAACATTTGCAAGAACAGAAAAAAGAACAAGCTATAGCTACCTACCTATACATCGTACTTTTAACTATGATGATATGTTATTAAAACTTAATGTGGCACATTGGTTTTCACCACATTCTGGGTCTAACCTATTTCCTTTTTGTCAGATTGAAAACTCAAGTTTAACATAAATATAGTTTCCTAAAAAAATAAAAATTGCAATACCAGAACTACCCTACATAAGTCTTTACTCAGACTCAATAAGGCAATAAGTCAAACTCAATAAGTTAGGTCCTTTTTGAAGGTTAATATTTGTAAGGTATGCCTATCGACTTTAATTTTCTAGGCATAATTTATGATGTCCATACACCGCAGTTTTAATCAAGTGTTTGTCTAAATTTCTTCATTTTGATCTAAAATAAACATTTTTCAAAATTGTTCTGTAAGGTAAAACTTAGTCTCTGGATAATTTTGCCTTTTGGCACAAGTTCATCCTAGACCTACTTTTCGATTAAAAATGATAAATTTCATTGAACTAACCTCATATAAATTTGACTCTAGAGTTTGGAAATCACATTTGTTTTTTGCCAGAAACAAGGCTAAAGTGATAACAATTTTAAATCCAAAATAGGCTATGACTTTTGTTTAACTTACATTTAATTTACCCAGGCGAATCCAATATGGTTTCGATCTTACTCGGCTCGGGTATACTTTCATAATAGGAACAAAATAAAGAACCGAATGAAATTGATCGATAGGCGACGGTATATTAATTAGGTTGATATTTTCAACACTGATTAATATTTAATAGCTTGTATGTTTGTAATTACCGTACCTACGTCATGTTTGTTTAGTTTAGTTGGTTATTCAATTAAACTTAAAATAAAAATGAAATAAACAAATATAACATGATAATGTTATTCCTGACAATGCATGTTTAAACTAATATTGGAACCAACGTTTGTTATCTGGACAAATTACAAGACACCTAAACTGAATCATAAGATACTGTATCGTAAAACCGGCTAGACCCGGACAGGGGGTCTTGACCCGGACACGTACATATTTGTAAACATATATATTTGTAAAGTAACCTGCAAAGTTGAGCAGTCGTTAGTTATAGGTAGGCCTAAATTTCTTTAGAGCAGACTATGCTGTAAACGAGGCATGCTCTAATTGTTTATAACTGACGAATTTTTGAAATAACAAAATATTATGTCTAACTAAGACATGTAATTTTTTCATGTTTGTCCGGTTGTTTTCGTGAATAAGGCATATTTTTATTCGAAATTTAACTTAAGCGTGCATAATGCCATGCTATTTAAAGAGATAACAAACATATATGTAAAAAAATGTTTCACATTTACGACAAGCCTATTCCAGTTTTGACCCGGACACTTTAATTATACCTCCGTGGATGTGACTCTTGTCAACCGTTACAACTCGTCCCTGCCGTAAACACAGTATTCCCGCCATAACTAATAACAACATTGTGGTTTTTAGCTCTGATTCGGTATCTTTTATAAGAGCAGCGGCGAAAAAGTATTCTTTGTCTAAATCGACCATAAGTGATCACGTCTGTGGAAAATATAATGGGCCCCGTGTTTCAAACTGTATTTTAAACGTCTTTTCCCCTTACGGTTCTTTGTTTGGTTTCATTTTAATTGCATATAATAAACAGCTGAAACGTGACGTAAGAGTACCCTTTTTTCATCCCCAACCCATAACAATGTTTTATTTATTTTACTTTTAAGCCTTTGATTGGTGCAAAGGCATCTGCAGACCTCAAAACAAGTCCAACTACGGACAGAAGAAGTTAGTTTATACGTTATAACGTTAGTTAGGTGGGTGTCCAGTTCAAGACCGTTTGTGAAGGTTAACCCGGACACTTTTATTTATTTTAGCGAATTTCCCCTATAGGGAAGAAGCTAGTACCGTAGTCGGCATGGTAAGACCTAGGACCGGGACCATGATAACTTTTATTTTTGAGGTCCCCAGACCACAAAAACACCATTAGTTCGAAACTGAATGTATATATATATATATATCTGTGTATGTGTGTGTGTCCGTGGGTGCGATAACTCTCGTAAAAAAGGTCCGATTTTGATGAAATTTGGTAAAAACGTGTTACGCAGCATTTATGACTTTAAGTTCGAAAACCAGACAGATCGACCTATCCCAAGGGGTATTTTGGGGTGGTTTTGTACCCCAAAAATGGGTTTTTTGAGTTTTTTACATACAATTTTTGAAAAAGTAACATTTTATTTTTTCAATTGGAATCAGCTTAAAAAGACGCACAATTTGATGTTTTAATCATTGCTCTACGTTAATTGGCTACTGAGATATTGAAAGTGCTAAACACAGTACTTTGTCCAATGTTATTCTTATGGAGGATAAGAAAAATTGTACATCTCGCTTATTTATCAACTTATCCTGACGAAATTTGGTATATTGCTTCATTTCATTTTGGTCTATTGATATTTGCACAAAAACCTATATTTTGCCCGATTGTTCCCGTAGCAGCAAACCTAAATACTTAGCCCCATGTTATTCTTATGGAGAATAAGTAACGTGTTATCTCCTTTAATTATGAACATAAATTAATAGAACTTGGTATGTGGCTTTACCTAGTTTAGTTATATTGATATTTGTATAAAAGCCCATTTTTAGTGTTCCTTATTTCAGCAAACCTGCATACTTAGCTGCCATGTTATTCTTATGGAGAATAATTAAAATGTAATAAATCGTTTATTTATGAAGGTATATTGATAAAACTTGGTACGTGGCTTTATGTGGTATTAATATAAATTAATATGCATTGGAAATTCGCTGAGTATGCAGGTTTGCTGCTACGGAGGTATTTTGTTTTTGTTATAATAACATCCAACATATATATATAAGTTGGTATAAAGGTAAATGGAAATACTGAATAGTACACACACTTTACAATGGTTTGGTTTTTGTTGGTGACATCGTTAATGGGAAGGCACTATAACCTAAAAATAGTAAAAAGGTGTACGGGTCAAGCCTGTTTTACGGTACCGGTAGGCCTAACGGAAACCTAAATAACCGAAAACTTAATAGGCCTCAGGGGCGGATCCAAGGGGGGGCGGCAGGGGCGGTCCCCCCCAAACCTAAGAATTTTTGTGTTTTATTTTATTATTCAGGCATACGATGAAAGTTTGAATAAATCCGAATGAAAATGTAAGCATCAAAAGCCTCCAGAAACCCCGTATTTGGTTCCGTGAGTCAAATTTTGCCGCTCCCGTCTACAAGGTTACATATAATTCAAACTAACGAACCTAAACGTTCCTTTAAATGAAATAAAATACACATTAGACAGGTGAAATTTTAAACTTACATTTTAGTATATAACACATTACTTAGATCCATGTATTTAACCTAAAATCTTCTTACAAAAACATTGATATTCCCGAGTATCGTGAAGTTGTTGCAGTTTTGCCAGTTGATAGACCGAAAATGCAGTGTTTTCAGCATAGTCTTGGAGGTAAATTTTAGCAGCAAAGGTCGCTATAATTGTATTCGGTGATTATTTTTTACTGGATTTCGCCCGCCTACTGTCGTTTGCTCTCAGCGGTGCTTTTTACAGGGTAGGTTTGATTTTTGTTTAAAACCGCTTAATCCGTTGCTATGCAATAAATATCCAGTGGCTAGGCTAGAAGAAAAAAGTGCCTCGAATTATATGTAATGAAATAAGAGGAAACAAAGATTAAATTGCGTGTAAACAGAAGCTCATACGCCAAGTATTTTATTTTGTAAAAATGTGGTACGAAATTTTATTTTTCGAGTGGTTGACCTTGGCTGTCAGCCTCATTCCTAATTTTATCTTCGCCTAGTAGCCTATAGTTCAGTATTGCAGATTTCAAATATGTTTTGTAAATAGTTACGCGTGGGTAAATACTAAAATAAATTTTGTATTTAGGCATCTTGTTCTTAGACGCCTACAGATGACGTAGATAAAAGTGTAATGCCTAAATATTTAATTTTTATTTACGGTCGGTGCAGTAGAACTAAAGTATTTTTGTTTAGCTTGTTTATAAAGTTAAGATTGCTTTTTTCTTGAGTACAAGGTTATTAATATATTATGTTAACTTACTTTCATTCGTTGTATAAATTCATATAGTTAAAAACAATAATGGGGGTGCCAGGGACCACCATCCACAGGGAAGGGGGAGGTGTAACTTTCGGTGAATGCCCCCCCCCCCAAACATGACCTCTGGATCCGCCCCTGAATAGGCCTAACCGAATCCATAAACGAATTACCTAAATAATCGTTATACCCTATCGAACAATTTCATTCGGTTTTTTACATCGTTCCACTGATGAAAGTCTACCCTGGTTTCGGTTATTTAGATTTCAGTTATATTCGGTCTCAAAAGATATTGTCTTATAACTTGTCCAGATAGCAAATGTTGATTTCACTAATACTTAAACATGTATTGCCGGGAACAACCATTGTAAGGGATTTATGAAATTCGCACAAAGCACTTAAAAATTATCCAGTCTTTTAGTCCCCCAACAACGTGTTAAGGTCCAGGAGCAAGTTTGAGGAGCCGTTAGACCAAAACCTTTTCTCAATAAGAATAACATGACGGCTTTTGATGCCACTGGGCCAGAGTCCTGAGGTCTGGAGGAAAAACAAAAAAGTACCTACATCTACAATTTGTTGGTCCTCTACAACATTATGGTCCAGAGCAGTTTTGATTAGGCGTTTTTCAAAATCACCTGGGACAGACACGCACATGCACAACCATTATAAGTATAGATTTTTCTCAACACAAAATACTTTGAGCTCCCGAAACAGCCCGATTAATTTTTTTTTTTAATTCTTTATGTAAATCTACTCGCAAAAACTACCGCTCCAATTTTAAACTGTTTTAGTATTAAATTAAATGTTTTGGCCTGCAGTTATTTCATGATTAGATTTCTTTTCTTGTTATGTGTTTTTTAACGCACAATGTTTGCGTTTATTACTCCCATAACAAATATTGTTCAACTTTCAATAAATCACGTACCTTTATAGCAAGAACTATTAAATAGTTTTTGTATTAAATTGAAGGTTTTGACATACACTAATGTCATCAATATCTTGTTTAGTTTAGATGTGTTGTTTCTAATGAGAAATTAATTTTCATTTTTGGCTCTCATAAGAGACCATGTTCAAATATCAACAACATTCCTTTTGTAAATCCACTAAAAAAACTAAAGGTACCGATTTAAATAGTTTTGATCTAAATTGAAGCCCCTGTCCTACAGAGATTGGTATTTTTATTTTCAGAAAACATGTTTTCTCAGGAAAAATTACTTTTATTGTTTAACAAGTAAAAGAGATGCTCCTGTTTAAAATTTTGATCGAATTTAGTTGAACAATTTACCAGAAATTGCAATTATATATGTGTTTATGGACTGTGCAGGACTCGTCCTTCCAGGCCGATTATGAAATTTGTTTCCTAAGTTTTCTCTAACTTTTTGCGTATGTGTGAACTAATACAATACATTTTAAAAATGGAAGGAAACGTCATTCCTATCTTGTGTGATAAATTTTGTTTCCCCCAACCTAATTGGTAAAGTCAAATTTTACCTTGTAATGAAGGAGTAGTGCTACTTTGTCTCCCGCGGAACAGAATCAGCTGATATTTCGCTGCAATCATTAATGCTGCAGCTATAAGGGAATCGGATCAGCTGACTGATATTTCGCTCCAGCTGCAATTAACGTTCTGAGTTTAGTTATTACGCATTACGCAACCAAAATGGACAGCGATTGTGAATGTGAAGACTTATCAATACTTGTGGCTTTTGGGGTGTGAGACAAATGTTGTGTGTAGAATTGTCGCCTTCACCTACGGCATCGGGCGCCAACAATTTCCCTCAGGGAACAAAGTTGCACTTTACAGCCTTAATACACAAATAACTGTTGTTTCAAGCAGAAGTCCCCGTATTATTTTTTACAGCAAAAAATGTTGCATAAATTAAACTTGAGATAGTCAATAATATAAAACATAAGTGGGATCATAATACACCGTTACTTAAAAAGAATGAGATCATAATGTTTTTGGAAACTTAAATGCTACACAGGCTCTATTAAAACCGAACCATACATCATAATAAAACTGAATCATCAATATATATAACTAGCTTGCCCTAAAGACGTTACGGGATGTAATAAAAGACGCCTTACAACACTTAAGATATATTTACACTTATACTGATTCACATACAGACGGTAAATATATATAAAAGATGTTACTAGGCTATCGATTTCGAGCAGTCACACCAGTCATCATCATCAGGCCAATGAGAGAACTGAAAGAATCAAAATCAAAGTATTAAGCCACAAATATTATAAGGTGCCAATAATTTTCCACATGGGACTTCATTTTACCCGTGTTTGTGCCAGCTGAATACTTCTCGAAATTCTTGTAAAAAAATCCGTGTTTAATAAATAACATACAGATGAATAAATCTATACTGTAATCAGGAGAGCTGTGTATAGTATATATTGCAATACCTCAGAGTATTAAAAGTCAACTGCAATATTCGACCGTGGTTGTAGTTATTATATGTCCCATCAAAATTGTTATTAAAACACAGCACAACACAATAGTGTTACTGCCAATGAGGTCAGGATAATGCAAGCCTTTGAAATAAACATTTATTTTATGTTTGTTCTACTTTTTGTAACATGGTTTTCAATATCAAAACAGGTTTAAAGGTGTTTTCTTAGTAATTACGGTGTTAACGCTTGTACGCAATTGTTAAAAAAAACATTACAAAATTGGTTAACACATTGATTACGTTTAATGCGGATCACTTTCGATAGATGGACAATATATTAGAATAAAACTAGGTTTTTTTTGGGCTGTTGAAAATTTTGTTTTTGTGTTTGTGGAAATCATATTTACGTTTTACATGCTGAGAAAAATTCATCAATACGAAACTAAGAAAACTTGACAGTATGGAAAGAAAGCAACGATTAAATCTCATAGCAGACGTTTTACAATCCCATATTTTCTTCTGGGAACGATTTTTCCTTATTACTTGTTCACCAGCAATCTTTTACATAAGTACAATTTTCCAAAGGCATCTCTTAATTTATGTTTAAGACGCTGACGCAACTATGGCGTCATTTTAAGACAAATATGAATTAATGATGAGTGGAGAATGGGTGAGATGCACAGACCATAGAACAAAGTAGACTGGGAGTCCAGGGTATACAAGTGAAGCACACATTAATGATGAGTGGAGAATGGGTGAGATGCACAGACCATAGAACAAAGTAGACTGGGAATCCAGGGTATACAAGTGAAGCACACATTAATGATGAGTGGAGAATGGGTGAGATGCACAGACCATAGAACAAAGTAGACTGGGAGTCCAGGGTATACAAGTGAAGCACACATTAATGATGAGTGGAGAATGGGTGAGATGCACAGACCATAGAACAAAGTAGACTGGGAATCCAGGGTATACAAGTGAAGCACACATTAATGCTTGGACCAACAACATGGCGGGCTGTAATTCCACAGTCCCAAGGTGCAGTGTTAATTGTGATGTGACTTTGGTCTTTAAATACACATAGGTCAAAACATAATTTTTGGATGATTTGATCAAAAATAAATGCATGTATTTGTTTATTAACATTAAAGTGGTTAGTAAATTCTTAAACAGTTCTTAAACTGTTAATTTCTCACTACTCTAAATCAAATAGAACTATTTTTCAACAGTTTAACACTATTTGAAACCAGAGATTATAAAAATTATGTTTAAAACTATATAAGAAAGTAAGGACAACGTTCTATCTATTACAATTATGGTACAGGAACGCTACCTGTTACAGCTTAAGGGAAATGAGTCTGTTTTGTATGACTCTATGGGAAACAAAAACAATTTACTAATACAGTTGTTATACAATGTTACTTAATTAAATACTTTTGTGGACCTAACAACTCTACAAAATTAATTCTTTAGTTTAAAGAATCGAATCTCTTGTAAATATGATGCCAAGCATTATCAAATCTCCATCATTAATATTCCAGTATTTTTATAAAGGGGGGGGGGGGGTCACTTCCAAAAACAGGCTTCACCAGATAAAATGCTAAAGTAACAGGGATACCCAGTCTATTTATGTCTATGGTCTGTGGTGAGTTGCCTTGTTTAGTTTTGTTACTGAATAAAACTGACTTATTCTTTTGTCAGAATCATTAAATAATAGTCCAATGACCAATGGCAGCTAGATAAAGTATCGAACCTTTTCTCAGGATTGGTCTGGCAAACTTCAGATAATGAAGCGAGAAAGCTAACCACTGCGCTACCCAGCCAATAACTTTAATGTGAGCAGTCTACCGTAATCCTTAAATTTAACAAACATAAAAATATTCTCTTATATAAATAGTAATAAGATAGATAGATAGGATACTGTAGTACTATGCTACAAAGTATATTTGACTGGAAACATTATAAGGTGACAACTTCAACAAGAAACCTACAGTATTTATATTTGCTGTGGCCTGTGCTAAGAAGGTAAACTATTCTTATATTGAACTAATCATGTGAGCCAGAGAGAAGACAGTTTACATCAGAATATAGTAGACGTGCTGCATTGCCAAACTGCAAACCAGCTCATCGGAATGAAACTCGAGTGATCTGTGGCAAAATGGCAACAGTGATAGCACGGAGCCCAACTGTCATCTTTCCTTTCCCCGATTTTAGTTAGTTTTATTAGGTTTTATTTCATGAAACAATGTATTTAGTTGCTCATTAATCTTCTCTCCTCCGTTAGGCAAGACTGCTTCAACCTGCTGAGCCAGTGCATGGACTGGGCGCGGATGCCGGCCGACTCGTCCGCCGCTGGGATCTGTAGCCGCCTGTCCTCCGATAACCCCGCCACCCCCTGTGTCTCCCTGGAGCCCTACCTGGAGCCCAGCGACCTGCCCTACAGCCCTCCCAGGGACCAGGTCACCCAGCCCTGCCGCGGGGAGCCCTGCGCCGCTGGACAGCTGTGTGCCGTCAACCGCCAATGCTCCACCACCCGCGCCTGCCAGCCGTTCACGTGTGCCACAGGTACCCGCGCAGAGGGGGTAATATGAAATAACATGAAATATTTGGCGATTCTACCAGCGTCTCCCTTTAGGTCACTTTCCTAATGTTTTTTAATTCCTGGAAATCGTTGATTTGTAGCTTATTTGATAGACCAAGTTATAGCAGTGAGCAAAATCTTGATATCACAAATGATTATTGTCGAAACTAGTTTCAAAATTTTCAATATTTTACCGGTTGACTATTGACTAATCGAAATTCTGCTCTCTGATTCCCTTAAGTGTTTTTGTCTCTTTACAATGAGCCATAAATCAACGTTATAGGGTAATTAATTGAGGAGGGAAGGGTTTCGAAAGTAACATTGACCTTGTTGGAGGGGTGTTTCGTAACTCTTAAACAATTTAAATACACTTGATGTGTTTTATTGTTGTTAACTCTATTAGGTTTTTTTTAAGATTTGGTATCGTACGGTCCAAACTCTGATCACCACCCCATGTCACACTGAAAATATAATTTATAAACATCAGCTTATAAATATATTATAAATAGCTGCTTATAAATAGCAGCTGGAAGCAATTTCGACTATTGCAAAAATTGTCATTGACTAGGACCTATCTGATAAACCTCCAAGTGCTAGGAGAGCGTTAAAAAGCCGAGCTATTACATTTGATAACAACTCTGTCCAACATATTTATTTATAAGTCATTTTAAAATTTCCTTGTCGTTTCTATGACATGCAAGTAATACATTTCGCAACAAGTTATTTTGAGGCTGTAAGAAATGATTTGATAGATATAATTCTATTCTATTTAACTGGGTAAATATATAAATGGGTGTTTTGTTCTGTGATTTACTTGATAAAAGTATTTACCTAAACATCAATATAGTTTGGATTTTTTTAACATATCAGAAATAGATATAATTAATATTTTAACAAAGGTTGTCTGCTTCTTAAAAGGTTATTTTTGTTTTATAGACAAAATCGGTATTATTAAAAGAATTAATTGATTTTTATTCGGTGATTTTTGACCCCTAAAACTAAAACTATTACTTTGAATTCATGAAAAGCTCTTTATTTCTAGTTGTGCCTTTTGACGCATTAAAAAACCTTCACCTTTAAAGCTTTGCCCCATAGGCTTTTAAAGTTGCAATAACCCAAAAGAAGGGACTTATTGCTTTATTTTATTTAGTTAGCTGATTGTAATATAAATAAACTTTTACAAAATCTGGCTCTAGATACCCGTGCGGAGAACGGAACACCAGCTAGCATGTGTTGAAGAGGTGTTTGGGAAGTATGTATAAACAAGGTATAAGTAATGAGGGGATTGCATTTTTATTCGGTATATACTTTTAGAACATTGCCTTAGTGAATTGCCTTAGTGCTGTACATCCATTTCTCACCCATCACCAACCCTGTGTGGCAGGGTGCAAGCTGGGGGAGGTATCCAACTCCCTGGTACCTGTGGGTACCTACGTCCGCATCCCCAGCGGCAGCAACGGTTGCCTCAAGATCTGCCAGTGCTCCAGTGAGGGCACCATAGACAGCTGCCAGCCCGTGCCGTGCTTCCCCCTCGAGGCCTGCTGGATCAGTGGCAACCGACAGGGTAACTATGCGATTTCATATATCTATAAATATTAAATGATTTACTTTTAAAAATGAGCTATTGGAAAGTTATGAAAGTTATGACTTAGAGAATATGAATTAATTTTAGAGTAGTATCTGAGAAAGTTAAACATCTTGAAATTACTTCAATAAGTCTGTTATTTTCAAAATATTTTAGCCAAGTTTATATATGTTTTCTTGCCGATGGAAATAAATCCTTAACGTTTTAGTGAAGTTTAAAATTGTACTTGTAAAAAATGTTTAAGATCCTAATATCCTTGGACTTTGTTAAAAAAACTTGCATTTGGTTGGCATCTATTAACCTGTAAAATATTGTATTAAATACTTGTATTTTTCCTCCCTTAAATTAGGCATTCAAAATTAATAATGCAATAAGATGAACTGAATACTGATGCCCCTTGAAGGTTTTCTTAATATTCCGACTAAGGTGAAAACGTTGGCTTGTCGGCATCACCTATTCCATTAGATCTAGTGTATATTAAAATTAGGGATAGTCGGAGAAAAACATAGCATCAAACTGAAAAATATTCATTAGTTAGTAAGTTATTTTATATATAAACTTCAAAATATTGTTTGATTAAAACTAACTTTCTTTTGTGCTTAATTACTTATCCAAACACATGCCACTGTAACAGGGTATCAACTTGCAAAAATCTTCATCAGGGTCTCTCTAATAAGAATGGCTTGGCAATCTTCCATTTTGTCCTGCCATCTTATCTATGGGAGCGCCTTCTTCCTTTCGTTTAATACTCTACCACCTGAGTTCAAGTATTCGTAGCCCAACCACCCATCCGATTGAACATACATGAATTGGCAAGTAGCCTCACAGTTCAACACTGCGTCATGTCACCTTGTGTTTGCAGAGCACGGCACGTCTTTCTACATAGAGTGCAACTTCTGCAGCTGCTACGCGGGGGAGATCACGTGCACCAAGAAGCAGTGTGAGATGTCGCACGTAGGCTTGAGGGACGTGGCGTTCACCAGCCTGCCGTGCAACTGCCCCCCGCATCACGTCCCTGTGTGCGGCAGGAACGGCAGAACCTACCCTAGCGCCTGTCTGGCCAAGTGAGTGACTCGGCTAAGAATCCAGAGTTCATCTTAATTAAACCTGTGGGAAATTCAAGGGCCTCTTAATCTTAAGGGCCTTCAGTCACAAAACATTTCGAATTCTATCTCCTTCTCCCATAAGGTCAATGGAAAGCCCGCCCCTCCTAAACGGGTTATCCGTTATTGTTGATATAACGCTCATTTTAAAGAGCAAAAATCTTGTGATTTAACTGAGCAAAATATCGATACCACAAATTATACTGGTTTAATAAAATTCCAAAATATATAATATTTACGACTTTTGTGGGTGTACTGTTTGTTATATCGAAATTTAGCTCACTGAAATCGCTAGGTATTATTTCGCTCTTTTTAAAATTAACCGTAAATAAAAGGATTTCAGATAATCTGTTGGTGTAGGGTGGACCTTGAAAGTTAGCATTGGTCTTGTGGAAGAATCAGGCAGAAGCAGAGCACTGACTGGAGTCTCCTCTTAAGATGCTTTATGGTTTTCAAACCGTATAAAAGTTTCTAAGTTGTTCGAATTTTAAGATTATTGTCAATCTAATGTTTTGACACTCTAAATGTAGCATTTTATTAAGTCAAACACTCCCATAGACAAATATCTATTATATAATGTGCAATATTAAGGTATCATAACATAATAATTCATGCAGTGTACAAGTGGTCATCATTTTAAAATGATTGGATTTCGAGATTTTGATAAAAACATATTTTTATTCCAAGCCGTGGTTTGGCTAAGTGAGCTTAATTCTCCAAGCATGACGATTCTCTCTTGTTATGTGAGTCGGGCACTTCCCTAAGTTTGGAAATGGCAAACTGTTTCAAACTCTTGTGCTTGAAAAGCTCTGGTGGTGTGCATAGACAATTAATTTTCAATTAAAATTGTACTAGTAGTTATGTAAGTGTAGTGTTTCATGGTTAATTGACATGTTAGTTAAATTTTTATTTGTAAGTGAAAATTCGTCCTTTTAGTGAACTAGTGGGTGTATGGTAAGTGAACGATTCATTGTGAACGATTCTGTGATTGAACTAGTGAGTGTGTGTGGGGGGTTAGTTAGTGTAAATGATGGGGTTAAGGGTTAGTTGGATATGAATATGATAGGGGTATTGTAAGTTTACTTGGTTAAGGGTGTGACAAGGTTATGGTAAGGGTATTATATAGTTTACTTGGATAAGGATAGGGTACTAGGAGGGGTTTGTGAGTATGTGATGGTTTTTATATATTATGTGATGGTATGTGATGGTATGTGATGGTATGTGATGGTTTTTATATATAGTATGTGACGATGGAGGAGGGGTTAATGTGATTTGGATATGAGAGATTATTTTTTTGTGTGTAATTTTACAGTATCTATAGTATATTTTTGTAAATGATTGAGAGTTCTGTAAACGTATGTTTTTACATATTAGCAAAATGTGGGGTGAATCTTGTTTTTATTATTAGAGAATATGTGCAATGCGTGTTTGTGTATTTTTAAAAGAGTTTATACAGAGTATGTACAGACACTGGTATAGGACGATGTCTTTGAACCTTAGAGTTTCAGTGTGTGTAGACACCTGTGACCTCTTTCACTACTGTACATGGTTGAGTGCGTGTGCATGAGTGTGTCTCCGGTCTTTCACCCATCGAGTGGTATTTAATGCTCCTCCGCACGTTAACGCTCATTCCACAAGCAGAAGCCATGGCCTCTGTAACATCATATACCTTGTGGGACGCCGTCATGGTCACAAATGTGATGAACACCATCAGAGGCGAGGCGACCAATCGCCTCGTAATAATTCGATGGGGCCTTCTCTCCCCCGACGGCCGCCACCACTACCTGCCACGTCGCTACGTGGCGAACAAGCCGGGGCAGTTAGAGGAGGTCGAGGTGCGGCTGAGGGGCCTCCTCACCAACGGAGAGGTCGCCCTCCTCCACAAGAGGGTGATCCCCCTCTTCTAGTTTTTAAGTTTTAGTTTTTAAGTTTTTTTTTGTATAATAAAGAAAATAAAAATATAAAAAAAAATATAAAAAAAAACAACAAAAAACAACAAAAAACAACAAAAAACACAACAAAAAACTATAGTTTTAGTCACTTCTCTAAGAATCAGTTATTCTTAGAGGCACCGCGCTGGTTCTTGGAGCGTAGTGTCGCGGGTTCGCAGGATCCAAAAATACTGTATATGTGTTTCCGTGAGCAAGATACTTCTCGTAAAAACTTTGGATTAAATTTGGTATAAACGTGTAAAGCAACTCTATTAAGAATTTATACGAGTCTGTCTAGAGTTTATAAATATATTATTAATTACCAAAAGATGATCCAAACATTCAAACATCCAAACATTTTACCCACCATACCGTATAAATAATACATCACAGATTAGCAGCTCAAAAAGGTAACAACAATATGTTACAGCTGGTAAATTTACAACGGGGAACTATATTATGGTCCGGTCATATTTGGTCATATTTGGTCATATTTTTAAAGACAAAATCACTATGATAAAATGAAAATAAACTGTTTAAGAAGATATAATAAGTATTTAAGATTTACGGTGCTAGTCCGTAATGTATAACCGGTTTTATTTAACTATACATTCTATATACTTAAACGTGTCAATTCCATAAACTAAGATGGAGGTCATTATAAAGTGTCTAACTATGCGAAATGGGTGGTTCATCCTTACGCGCCCAACACTATACAGCCAGTGAGCCTAACAACAGGGGAGCCAGAGAAATGACTTATTTCAATAATTGTTTAATATTATCAGACTTAATTTGTAAGTTGAGAAAAAGCTGTCTGATAAAATAAAAGTGGCTTTGTAGACAACTACAAACTTGAAGATATGAGTCTCAAAATCCTTGCTGCTCTATATATAACTATACTTGTACTGTAACTGTACTTGCTCTATATATAACTATCCGAAAATATAAATATTGTTTTATTTTACCGTGGTTTAATATTTTCAATTATTAAAACGGGGGACATGAAAGGTCACTCGGGGGTTTGTTGTTTTTAAGTTAGAAACTGTTAATCCTTGAATTGTGCTAGTACTGTTAGAGCACCAAATTTTACATTTTTAATTTGTATATAGTTACAATACGTTTAGCTCAATATATGTTTCATTTATTCGATTGTAAAAGAAAAAACAAAAATGTATCAGCTTTAATTAAGTTTATTGGTATTTAGTATTTGGGTATATTCTGACGAAGGCCACCCGAATAATAGTTTATACGATGATTAAATCAAGTTTATTTACTGCCTACGATGTAGAATAGGCCAGCGGTGTACACCTTCAACTGGGTCAGGGCGCGTGCGTGACGGCGGGGAGGGTCAGTGCTCCGCGTGGCAACAATACTTGTCGTTATCACCACCTGTTGTCGTCGGTGGGCGTCTGACACAGTAGTCACACAGTAGCCACACAGTAGCCACACAGTAGCCACACAGTAGCCACACAGTAATATTGCCACAGCAGTCTTTGCCAATAGTACACAGAGAAAAATGGAATTTGAAAAATGGATATTGGTTGTCATGACCAATATTAGTTAAACCACGATTAGTTAACGAAAGTGGTTGGCCAGGAAAGGTTATCGTAAACAAAACAACAGTTAGTTTAACTTTTTGTAGTAGTTGTTTCAAGGCAACTTTGGCTATTCCTCCGAGAGCTAAGTTAAGCCCGGGGTTCTAGGACTGTCTGGGTTAAGCATTGAGGCTAACAACTAAATGAATGAAAATGAAATGGGTTGTAACAAACTAGAATATGGAGTTATTACAACTACTTTGGTTAAATTAACCAAATCCTCAATTTTCAGTCAAGCCGTTTGGTTCGGGTTTTAACAACTACTTCTAAACAAATTATTTTAACCAATGAATTTATTGGTTAACTTAACTTATAAAATATATATATATTTTTTAACTCTCTGAGCTTAGTTAAATGAACTCATACAAATAATTGTCCATATAGTAACCTCTGACACTGGTTGAACTAACTTATAAACTTGGATTAACCAATCACATTTCTCTGTGTAGTTTTTACCTGCTATTTGCTGAGTAACGTTTGTGCTAGTGAAAATGAGTGAGCGTATCTTAATTTTGGACTTGCCTAAAACAAAAGAAGGGGCTGTGTTTTTTTACAGCCGAAAGAGTGTTTGCCATCTCGTCACCATTTGGACTCGTATCTGGCCGAGAGCGAGATTACAGTCAGCGATTGAAACACAACCGAGTACTTATATCCAACAGTGAGATTCAAGCAAAATAAAAAACAACCCCAGAATCCCACATAAAAAATAAATATGAACAACTATTAACTATTATTTGGAAAAATACAAGATATATAAATTTGAAGTTTAGAGTAAGCATACCCCAACTAGTCCAAGATTTCTGGAGCAAATTACACTTGGATAACTATTTATTTAATAACCTCTTATCAGATTTTCAATTATAATTATTAAAAATTATTAAAAACCATATTGCAATATTAATCATTAGAGTGTAACCCTTTCAATATAAATATATTTTTAAGTATTCTTTATTATTTAGCAAATTACAATGAGTAATATGTTAATTTTTAATAAATTATCTATACATAGTGAAAGTGTGCTTAATATAGTCGGGTTAATAATGGTAAGACAGTTTTGTGGATAATAATTTTATTATTTATTCAAGTTAACTTTAATGGGGTTTTTCTTTTTTCACTGGTTTGATAAACATTGAAAGCGAAATTGTGTAATTAGTTTGATTACATTTCCATAAGAACTTATAAACAGTTACTTTAGTTTGAAATTTAAATTTACATGTTTAACATTAATAACAAATATTATTTTAAATTTCTCAATTTAAAAATGAAAAGAAAAAATAGTTCAAGAAAAAACGTTTGAGGAATGTCTGGTCCGTGGTCCTGGGTCCTTGGGGAGTTCGATGTCGGGGCTCGGAATCGTCTGTAGGCGGTTGACATCGGGACTCGGTGGACTTGGTGGTTCTTCCGGACAACGGAGTTGTGTGAGCTTCCGGTGCACGCCGATGCACACCGTTCCGGGGGCGGGTTCGTAAGTAGACCATGAAAAAATAAACAAACGTGTGTAAATAGATTATTAAATAAACCACGAGGAATAATAGTTTCAACTCACTGATTTTATTAAATTAATGGTGGCTATTCTGTTATGATTACGGGCGGATTGGTAATTTGATTAAAATGTGCGCAGCCTCTGAAGTGCACGGTGTATTAATTTGTAGTTGATTGGGTATGTTATTACTCAAATCAAAAACCCTGTACTGAAAATAACAAAATAAAATCATTGAGCAAGAGTGAAGAGTAAACGTGTTGTATAGATTATCAATAAGTGATAGCCGGATTCTCTGATAGCAATTGCTTACATCTTTAGGCACTATGACATGTTTATACATTTAACACTTTATGTTACGTTTAACATAATAAACGACACTTGAAATAAATTCATTTTAAAAAATAATAGGAAGTACTCATTTCTAAGTGCTATTAGTGGTAAAAGTATATTAATTTTAACAATAACCACCGTTTGTGTGGGGTGTATTGGCCAATGTTACTCCTACATCCACGGTTGTTATGTCACAAGGACCGGAGATGGTTCAACAGATCAAATAAAGGCAATTGAATCTAAGTTGCACAAAATAAAATTATTTTTAAACTATTACCTGTACAAACCATTTTCTGCAACAAATAACCCTTAAAGCTTTAAAAGTCAAAGGGGAGAATCCTTCTAAAATATTTGAACATTTAGATTTGCCATAGGATTTGTTTTCCAATACAAACTTAAAATTTGATTCTGCAGTTTTCCTTTTAAATATAGTGGCTAGTTGAGGCTAAATTTCTTACCCACTTTTTTAGTTTTATTGGAAAACTGATGTTTGCTGGAAAATAATTCAATACACAAATGATTACATTACAGAAATATTAGAAATAATTACGGCTAATCATTAGCTTATTTTACGATTTGGCGCTGATTTTTTGGCAACAAGTTTGGGCTCCGTTGGCTTGTTCTCCATCTAATTTGTTACACTTGTTCCAGGTTCCAGTCTCCTAGGGATGGCTTCAAAAATCTATACCCAAATTTACCAATTTTCTCCTTCGCAATTATAGACTAAGTACAGATGAATAGTCTAATAATAAAAAAAATGGAATTACCCCCCTTACCTCAAAAACTCTGATGTACAACAGAACGTATTTGTTATGTTCTGGCGTATTTGAACGGTTAGTCAGCTTCTTACTGCCAACCCCGTACATTCCCGCATTCTCCATCACCCAGCCTAGACATTTCCTCGGACCGCTAGTCATTACCACACTTGTCCCCCGGTGAGGCCAGCCGCCAGTGTCATTCCGTCGGATGTGGAGCCCCGTGATTTTGCTCCAGAATTGACACGGCGCTAGACTCCGGGAACTCAATCCGACCCAATCTATTATGAAACCGGTTTACAAGTGACAATGTAATTGCCACTTTGTTACGGATATTGTAAATAGATTATGAGTTGTATTGTGCTTTGACATTTTGACTTGTTTAATTCGGATAGTTATGAGATAGAAAGATTACTTGAGGCGACTAAAATAATCCAAACAATCTTTAGTAAACTTTTATTCTGGACAGTAAATATATGTTTATAAAAATAATTGTTCTTTAAGACTTGTATTGATCTATTTATCAGCCAGCTATTAAATAAATGGAATATTCTAAAATATGTGTTAAGCGTGGTTTCATACATTTCAGAAGGAGAACAACTTTGGACGTCCTGATGATTGACAAATCATATGATATTATCACTATCCCCCAATCAACCACCCCGAAAAATCCCACCCAAGCGGGTTGAATATATGAAGATTGCGGTGTGTACGGGTATTTATGGGTATTTACGATTCTAAGGAAGTTTTTGATGATGGTTTAAAACCAAGATATAAAATTAGCGTACCGCCCGCTAGAGTTCGCAAGTTGCAGGCCGACATCCGCTTGGGGTCCCGTGAGCGAAGGCTCAAAAAATGTTTTTTTTTTGAAACGACCATTATTGAGCAGTTAAATATCGTAAATTGCATAATAAAATATTGACTTATGTGTATTATATGTTATTAAACTGGCCGAAATTAAGTGGTGCAAGTCCGGGGCTTCAAAAATTATATCTTAAATGGTTGTTGTTGTTTAGTTAAACGACCATTATTGAGCAGTTAAATATCGTAAATTGCATAATAAAATATTGACTTGTGTGTATTATATGTTATTAAACTGGCCGAAATTAAGTGGTGCGAGTCCGGGGCTTCAAAAATTATATCTTAAATGGTTGTTGTTGTGGTGTGTTACCAGAAGCCCCCCCCCCCCGTACTTTATTGTTTTCACAAACTATAATAAGTGGAAATCTAGTAAGATACAAGATTTTTATAGAGGCAGAACGTCCCCTCCCAGAAGGGGCACAAGTGAGTCTTACAAACGAACGATAATAAAGAAATCTAGAAAGGTACAAGATTTGTATGGGGGCAGAATGTCCCCCTCCCAGAAGGGGCAGGTGAGTCTTACAAACAAAGGTTAAAACAAACTTAAATATATACCCAGCCTAAAGTGTTCCTAAAGTGTTAGACCCCTTTTATTTTATGTCTGACACCTCTTACGGGGGTTATTTTTTTATGCTGCTTCTAAGTACGTATTTCAATTATCGAAATTTCTCGCCATTTTTTCAATGTGGCGGACAGTTTTTCTTATGAAATACCCCGCATTTTATTATGATTTTAGATAGCAAACGAGATTTTAAAAGTTTTTATTCTTGGTATTTTTTTCCTAAACCTAATCAATGAGGCTCTAGAGCATTTTAAGGTTTAATTTCACTGTAACTCCAAGAATCATACAGTCGAAAGTCACAGCTGTGCAACAATAGTAATTACACATGGTTTCCTATCTTATATGGACTATCTATCTTATATCTATTGTTTGATACTTAGAAATAATTTCCCTATGTAAACTATAAATTTGACTCAACTAAAATATTAAAATTCCCCATGATAAACTATAAATTTGACTCTACTAAAATATTAAAATTCCCCATGATAAACTATAAATTTGACCCTACTAAAATATTAAAATTATCACTAAATTATCACTATATAAATAGTAAGTGATACTCTAGATTACAGTAACCCCATTTTTAACACACATTATTAGGCCTTATGTAATTAAACACTCTACAACATATTATTTTGATGATTACAATTTTAATAGCCGACCTCGAACCATTCCGCGGTGCCCAACGATCCACATTTGTTTGAAATGAGTGATGTGAGAAAACTGGGATGGGATTGATAGGAATAATGGATATTCATAAAAATTGTTCTCTACACTACTCTAAACAGCTGTTTTATGGGGAACGCCTCTAGGGCCGAATCCCGCCTAGATATGGGGTTTGTTTATAAATAAATATTGTGTGGATTTCCTCCCAATCCGCATATTATCCGTGGCCACGGATAATAGGACAGATTTTTTTCTACCATCTGGATAAAGAGTAATATATAACTTGAGAATTACAAACAAAAGCACTATTATAATAATACTGATATATTAGAAAATATATTACTCTTACCAAATATAGCAGATTGTGAGGGGAAGTGCGTGTATTGTATGTATTTGTGTTTTATTATAAATTTATGATTATATGATAATAAGATGTGTACAAATTTAACATATACTAGCAAACCTATAAAACATCTAAAAAAGAAATGACTCATTACTCTCAAGTTGAGCCACATGTTTTATTTCTTGCGTGTCTAGATTAAAGAGGGAAAAGCTGAAGATATCCTCAGCCCCAGGATCGGAGAAATGCGACAGTTGCACAAAAAACAAAGGGGACACAATACGCTATTAGTGTAACGGAACCCGGTGACGGTAGCTGTCCTATCGGGTGAAAGTGGCACTTACGGCGGTACAACGCGCAGTTCACTCTCGCTTTCACTGCTCATGCGCGTTGCCGCATGCGACACCAATTAGCATAGACGGGTGACAGACAGCTGTGGCTAATATCATTCATAGTCATACAAGTCGTGAGGTCTTGTCAAATACGCTCTAATATAATCATTTTATTCATTACATTCAGATTGACCGATTAAAAACGAGACAACAAATCTAAAAGCAATTTAAAAATTACGCTGTTTTTGTGTTCCCCATATAAATAATAATGCCACGACGACTCGGGGATATGATAATTAGCTTCCGAGGTGTAAATGTAACTCGGCCGTTATTAATTAAAAGATCGGAGCAGTTTGATTAAAATCACGGGTAATTATTTTTATGGTAAATTATCTTGGGTTATTTCAATCCTACACGAGTAAGTAATGTTCAGTAATGCATGGGGACGAATTAATGTTTATTAATAAACTAGCAGATGTACCCGCCCTTCGTACGGGTTGTACATAAGTGGCAGATTAACTAAAAATATTAACAACCCACATAATTTTACAATACTAAAATTACATTTTACACTTTTAAAGTAGAATTAAAGTTAACGAAATATACTATGGCAGATAGTTCTGGTACTGCTGGGTACTGTTGCCAAGTCGAGGAACTCTGTCGGGTAGTGAACGGTGTGGTTTTTGCGACTCCAAATCGGTACACCTTGGATTCGATTTTAGAAATAAAAGAACTATCGAAATATTAACCCTGTTTAATTAAACATTTTAAATACTTTGATACATTAATCTTTACATTCCAATAAATTAATAGTAATGTAACGAAACATTGACAAACCACTTTTAAAATCACCAGTCTTGCCAGGTCCTGTTTTCAATATAATTGTAAATATTTCTAGGTAGTGAAAATGGGTTATAACCACTTTTAAAATCACCAGTCTTGCCAGGTCCTGTTTTCAATATAATTGTAAATATTTCTAGGTAGTGAAAATGGGTTATAAATACTAACTGGTTGGTCGGCGCTCTCGAGACCCCTTGCTTCGTGGTCTCAACGGGAGCGGGGGGTGTGGGTGTGAGGGGTCTCAAACGTGGCAGATGGTCGTGGAATTCGTTTAATAGTGATAAGTAGGCCCAGCATTATTAATCTCCTGAAAAACAATAGCTTCGTGTACAACTTTTATATATTAGTCTGTTCCAAAAATGTCTTAACAGAATAGAATATTTTTATTTTCTCATAATACATAGTTGTAACTTTATTTTTAATCACACGGCTTGTAACGGAGAAGTGTGGGCTAAGTGTGGGGGGGGGGGTAATGTGATGAGGATATAATAGATTTATTTTGTGTAATTTTACATACTCTTTTATCTATTACTCTGTTATAGTATGCGTATATTTTTAATGTATCTATACTGGATAGTATATTTTTGTAATTTTCAAAACTAAATGATTGGGGTAAGTTTTTTAATTGAGAATCTTTTAGAGTTTTGTAACCGTATGTTTTACATCTTACTGTAGCAAAGTCTAGTATGGGGTTATTGGGAGATATATCTTTGAATAAACCTAGACGTGAGGGGTGAATGAAATCTTGTTTTGTAAACGAATCGGTTTTAGAGAATACGTGCAATGCGAAGGAATCGTTGTCTGTGTATATGAGATCGAAGGGGGGAAAGGTTTTCTTTAATTTATTGTAGTACATGTCGTACATGTATCTCTTACTTAGATCTAGTATTGAAAAACCTAAACATATTGGCTTATTACAACGAACCCTTCTTTTTGACATAAAGACTACGTAGTTATTTTCGTTTAATATTAATCTGTCTACAAAGGTGGGCTGTTTTATTAATCTCATAAGTTTTCTAGTGTTGTTGTACAGGAAGTGTTTATTTAAGTTATCGGTTACCCTTTCTATTGATTTACCATATATCAGGTTTGATTGGAGTTTAAAGAAATTGGATAGGGCTTTGTCTTGGGAATAGTGCATTCTCAAGTCTGTGTTCATTTTTATGTAGGGTTCTAACCAACATGATTCGTTAAATGAAATAGCTCTGTGGACTTTTTCTAATATGAGTCCCATTGAGAGAGCTTGTTTTAATGTCTCGTAGTGTATTACGTAATGTTTTCTGTCTTGAAAAGAAGATATTAATTTACCTTCTACGTGATGAGGACATAGTGGATAGTCCCTGTGATCTGAGTTAAATGGATATTTTAAATCCACTTCTAAGATGTAACCCGTACCTTCTGGTTTACTTTCTAAATGAACCGAGTCTGGAGACACCCACTTGAAACCGTCCAGAGGAAGTGGACATTTCAACACTACAGCGGAGTAAAGACCGATAATGTCATAAAAAAAAATTAGTGAGTCGGGTTTAGTGGGATCGTAATTGGGGAGTGAGGGGTGGTTGGAACTTGCGTATTTCTTTACTGCACGTGTAAATCCACCTCTTATACCTTTCATTATCATATTATACATTTTATCATCGTTTAAAAGTTCTATGCGAGCGTTTGTAATCTTGAGCATGACGTCGAAACTGTAAGCTCCTATTGTCAGATAGTAGAACATGTCGAGTTTATAGTTTTCAATACAGATTGATCTTATAGTTTCTAATTTATCAATTTCTGGATAGAATTGAGAAGAGTCTAAAAACTTCATTGTAGTATTTTTAATTCTCTTTGAAATGCATAGGAACTTTTCTATTTGACCCTTGAAAGGTATGAATTTTATATTGGCATTGACGCTAGTGAAGTAGTTTAACAGTTCTATTCCTAGATCTTTTATAATTATTGGGACAAAGTATGGTAATCGGTAGTTTATATTACAAGTAGAGTGGGCGTAACCTCTTATTGATCCGTTTAAGTGATTGTGATCGAGAACGTAATCGTTGAACATACCCTTACCACAGATGTGACAGGGAGAACCTTCTATGGGTGGATGTGGAAATTCCTTTGGAGGTATATTTCTCTTGTACAATCTACCGATTAGTTCACACTCTCTTTCTAAAGAGTTCATAAAAGCTGTAATGTCTGAAAAATTTCTAGTTCTAATTATTTTACTGTTTTCATTGACGATATTGTATGTGAGACTTTTTATAGTGAATGTGCCTATACAATGAACGAAAGAAGTGTTTGGATCTGGTTCACAAGTATCTTCTTTGTTTAGCTGTTGTTCTATGTCGCAGTATATGACAAACGGTATTTTCAACTGTCTGTTGTAGTTTTTAAAGAACAAAAACTTGTTTCCTTCTTTTGGAAAGGTGACGGTTGGTATTGAGTGACTGTTACAGTCGAGTTCGTGAATGAGGAGTCGGTCTTGTTTATAAAAGTGTTTGAAACACTGCCGACAAACGTATAACCTAGTAGTTGTTTTGACCAGTTGTCTACCGATAAATGCGTCAAAGTTTTTAATCCACATATAGTGGTTTTTATAAAACAGTATATCTCTGTGATCGGGTTTTCTATGAGGTGTTACTTTTAATGGAGTGATTTTTCTATTTCTATCTTCTATAGAGTAAACGTTTATGGAGATGTTATTTACGTTTTCAAATGTTTGTATTTCGTCTAGTTTTACGGGAAAAGACACGCACGACCATTTATACTTATCGTTCAAATGCACGTATTTGAAGTAATTTAATATATTGTGATAATTCTTTCCCGAATCAGCCAAAATTTTTCCCATTATGGCGATTTTGAAACAGATATCGTTGCAACACGTTCTTCTACTACCCTTACCGCGGAATGGATTTACAAGAGATTTTTTTCCTCTAAGAAAGGGGGGTAGTTTGAATCTGGTAGATGAACCCCAGACTGGTTCGTATCTGTTGATACGGAGCTCTAGTTTGACAATCGTGTATATAGCCCAACCCGAACCTCGTAACTCCAAAGTGGATTTTTCTAATAATAATTTATTTATACTGGAAGAGTACTGCTGATTTAAATCAGTTAAACTGAAAACTGTCAAATTTTGAGTTTTAAAACTTTTTGTTTGCAATTCGTCGTTAGATTTTGAAAACTTACACTCCAACAACATATTATACTTTATGCTATCGTGCATTTGTTGGTAGTGTTTCAATAAATAAATAACATTCCCCCTCAACCACTCCATGTAAGTTTTAACACAAGAAAACCCGAGGGGGTTGTCAGCCTTCAGTGTAACGAGTCTGCACCTTGCAGCCGATTCAATTTGAACGAAATGGTTTTCAAATGAGGTGGCGTGTTCGTGCGTGTCAAGTTCGGGATATAAAACGCCACATACTTCACATAGCACGTCCATCGTGAAAAATGAGGAAATGGGGATTGATTGCGGATTAAATACCTTTGGGAAAATTTTAAAATTTTACATTTCTTTTTACTCCAAAACTCAATATGATCCTGTCTTGTAAACTGTTTTATATTCTTTTTTATATTTAATATTTGGTTTGAGACTTATTTCTCCATAGTTCGTGGTCTTCAATTTCTGTTATATATTTATCAAGTATTTGTTTTGCATCGATGTAACTTATAGAATCATCAAATTTTCTTTTTTTTGAAGTTGGAACTTTTATCATTCTTAAATCCTCAACATTAAGAATTTGGAAGTGGGTATCAATTATACTGGGTACGAGTGGTTTTGGTGAATTTTTTGTTATAAACATATTCAACCCCGCTTTGGGGAACTTATAGAGTAATAATAGTGCGTGTGGATATGTTACCTCATATGCGTTTTCAATATAGACATCTTTTACATCTAAATCTGGTTGAGTATAAATTAATGCTGTGTCAGTATAGTCATTTTTTTCTAAAATACTTTGTATGACATCGCAATCGTAAGGGTTTAGAAAATCTTCAACTTTTTTTAATTCTATATCTATTGGAAGATTGTCTACATAGTAAAGTTTTAATCTATTTAAAGGGGGTGTTTGGTTGGTTGCAGTCATTTGAATGAAGAACTGCGATAGCCTTCAGGAATTTATATCCCAAAAGACTGAGGAAACAATACGAACATATGTAGTTGTATTTCACCATAACAATATAGAATGTCTGGGATGTTTGAGAATCGATAGGAGCCTTCAAAAAATATTTAATTTGGAAGATAATAAAACATATGATATATATTTGAAATTAAAAAACCCACTGTCTGACTGTTGCACTCGTCTTGTTCTGACAAAAATAACAAGTGAAAACTATAAACAATAAACATTTGAAAAATTTTAAATGAAATAATTATATATAAAAAATATTTAATGGAAATTGTTGAGGTCGAAAATGAAAAACCAAAATCTAAAATACAAAATATTTTTTTAACAAGATTAAAGGAATTCATTCAAAATAGTCCTTCCCATAGAATCGAAAAAAATGAAATGAATGGCAAACCTTCACTGATGACGGTGACACTTCTTGGAGTAGTTTTTACGATAATTTTTTCAATATCAGCCGTAAAAGTCGGAATTATTAACGCATTACTTATATTACTGTTCATAATTTCTGTTATAATTCTAATTTTAAAAAATTCTAATTAATATTATATTCTATACAAAATAATACAGATTTCATTTTCAAGTTTTTATCACTTCTCTTGTAGTAAACATTTAAAATGTTGATTTTATTTCTATGCTTGAGCTCTAAGAACTGTATGAGAAGTTCTGGATATTTTTTAAAAACTATAGCCTTTTCTAAGCTCATGATGCATCTAAACTCCATTTAATGTCTCGGAAGAATTGTGATGTTGGTTCCTAATGACGTCACAAAAGCGCTTCCCGAATAACTCAAGGGGTTGGCAGAAACCCTGGCGGTTGTACTCCTACTTTCTCCAGATTTCTCTTCGTCTGCCAATTTCTTATATTCAGGAATTTCCAATTGTTCAATTGCACAATCCCACAGAGATTTCGTATGAGGAGAGTGAATTTGATCTATTTCCAAACTATTACCTTCGAAAATTAGGGGGTCGCCTTCGCATATTCGCCTTATTGAAACTACACCGATGGGCGTAAGTTTGCAGTTTGGAGTAAACGATGACACGGCTTCGTTTTTAAACTTCAATTCTGTTGGGTAGGTATTTCTGATAAACTTATACCAGTAGGCTTTGTGGCTATCGTCGAAGCAGTCCAGAATAGTTTCATCTGGTTTAATATCGGAATATTCTTCTCTAATCTTCACTATGTGAGAGTTTTCGTATTGTTGAATGAAGTTATGGAACCCGTCGCGGTTATTTTTACAAACGTCTGAACTATGAGATTCTGGAAATGCGATAGTGTTTTTTGGAAGATCTCCCGTGTACTTGAAGGCTTGACCCTTCTTATCGTCATCTTTATAAGCCCATTTGCTTATATCACCACAATACGTCTTTGGCACTCCGATATTAAGAGTATCTTCCTTACAACAAATACTTTCTCTTGTACCGGGCGGATATTGCAAAAGCCGCTTAGCTTCTACTGGTATAACAGATAGTGCGCCAATGGATTGCGAGTAGAGAAGGTTCATTTTATGCAACATAAAATACTGTTCATCCAAGTTTCTACCTTCTGTATCTATACAACGATACGCTTTTATCCTTGTATAAATGTAGGGGTTTAACGTAACATAATATAGTCCTGGTTTTGATGCATCTGTTGCTGTGTAGGGCTCAATTTTTGTTATCTTTAAATGTTCCCTATGGGTTTTAAACTCATCCCCAGCAGTACTCACCGTTGGGATATTGTTTCCATCGTCCACCGCTTGTATGAATATTTTAAAATTATTCGGGTCACTACTAACGCCAATTTTATCGCCCGGTATTCCCAATAGAGACCATAATATCTCTCCTCTGGGTACTATAAGAGTGTTTTTATCAAATACGATATTATCGGGGCAACTATTTTCTGAAATTGGTGTGATTCTATACGGTCTGGTAGCAATTAAATACGAAATAACACTATCTTTTCCTTGATAACACGAGATGGTGCTGAACAAAGTCTTTACATAATCATCCCTCTGTGTAAGACCATACTGTGTGAATAAGTCGCTAATACACACTCCGGAAATAGCCGAGCTGATTTTATTGCCATACTTATTATACATGTATATTTCACGCTCGAAAACAGTATTCATAATGAAATTTTTAAACAACTCCTCCGAATCTCCTCCAGTTTTCTTGTAGTGTGGAACAACACAGTTTTTTATTCGCGTTGTATAAATTCCGGTTGTCATTTTCTTTTTTATTTACCAAAAAAAACCGATAATTAATTTTACTATTGCATTTTCAATTTCTTAGCTGGCGGTTCTTCCTCATTTTTAAAAAGCGATGCCACATATGGTGAAAACAACCTCTTCGTTAGTGTAAGGCTGACCAGAAGGGATATGTTCTGCAGGCTCGATTTTAACGCCTTCAATGAAGGCGAATCGTTATCCTGAACCGATCTGAGAATTTCGTCGACGTCTTTGGCTCCTAATATTCTAGCGATGATGTTCGATCCAGAATCATTTAAAATGGTTATTTTATCCTTTTGTAGGGACGTTGAAAACACTTCTATGTACTTTTGAATATCCGGAGGGGTAAACTTTTTTGCCTCGGTCAGTAATACCTCAAAAAATGTAAACACGTAATTCGCCATGTTTTTATCTGAACTGTTTTTACCCAAAACAGAATCAATTATGAGTCCAATTTTAAACTTTTTATAAAGTATATTGTCATTAACACCGTCAATGTCCTCTAGCTTTGCAAAACAACTCTGTAAGTAGGCGCAGGATCCCGTGTTGTACAAGTATTTAATAATGTCTTTCTTTAACGAGTCAGAGGACGATATTGATGAGGGGGGCGGTGTCCGCGGCGGGGGGAGTGTTGGTGATGGAACTATCTGTGGTTGGGAATTGCTGTTGCTGTTATTATTATTATTATTATTATTATTATTACTATCATCCATCCAATTTAAATCAGCGAATATATCTAACATTTCCGGGTTGGGTATATCTCGCTGTAAAGTGAAATCCTCTGCATTTAAAAAGGTGGGAGGGTTATTTAAAATAGTGTTCATTTTTTATAAAGAAAAAAATGATTTTTATGCAATGTTTTGTGTTTGACTTGGATGAAACTTTGGTTTACGTACAAGGAAAGGATATTTTTGTCAGGCCGTACTCAGAATCTATTCTACAAGCATTAAATAAAACACAGAGTAATATGCTAATTTTATGGTCGGCTGCTGATTTTACGTATGTTCATAACATACTTATAAGACTAAATTGGAGTCATTATTTTAAAAAGGTTCTTAGCAGAGAAGACTGCGAGGTTTCTTTTAAACTATACGGTGAAAATAAATCTTGTTTTTTTATAAAGAATTTATTGAAAAGGGAAAGTGAAATGTACAATATACAATTTATATTGATTGATGATTTAGCTTCAAAAAACGAAACAACAAATGAGTACGATTTTAAAATTAATATTGTGCCGTATAAAAATCCAAACTCCGGTCCAGATATACACCTATACAATGCAATCAAATGTTTCCTATAAATTTAGAAACCAACTCTTTGACCACAATTGGTTTATGGCGTGAATCTGAAATAATCATAGTTGAAAAATATTTAATAATGAATGATAACCTTTCGATATTATAGGGCTGAAATATAATCGAAAATACAATAAAAAATAAGACTGATAATAAAAATAATGAATTTTTTATATTCATATTATTATATTTTTATACTTGTTATCATAATGGTAATTTACAAACGCCCCAGTAGAACCTTTGAGATATTTAAATACAACAATAAATATATGTATTTCAAAGAAATACCTATGGGTATAACTGGTGTAATTTACAATGGCATTCCGTATATATATGACAAAGATTCATTAACAGAGTGTGGTGGAAAGTATGATTCGGTGTTTGAAATAAAAGGAGTTAATAATAGGTTCATCTCGAAATGTTTTATTTCTGAAAACGTTGTAAGAAGCGTGTTTGAGGAAGCCCCATCCGCGTTAGGCGACGTTGATTTCAATTTCCCCACACTCGTTGACCATTAACAATTTTTTATCTGGTATGTAATGAAAGTTGGTATTTCTGATGAAATTAGTTGGCCTGTTGTACAGCAAATCGAGAAACCAAATTAAACTGTCCGCGTTGTTGACCACGAAATCTGCGACTGGAAAGAGTAAAATGTTGAGTTTTCGAACGCTTTTATGTGTTTTTAGGAATTCATTTAAATCGCTGACGCTATAGTCCCCGTTCATGTGACCTAAACGGCCACAGTTTTTTATTTCTATAATAGTCTGATATGACTTTTTTACGTCTCTGGAATCCCAAAAATGGATGCTGTATTCTGATAGCCGTTTAAATAAATCATCGTAATAAAATATTATATTCTTTGTATATTTTGGCATCCAAATATTGACTTTGAAGGGTAAACTAAACCCATCTATTTCGTTACACTTTATAGAATCTAAATAGCGTGTAAAAATATTGTTTGTATTTAAAATATATTTTTCTATTGTGGAAATGAAATTAAAGACTTTTTTTATCACCTCCGTTCTATCAATTGGTAATCCAACTTTATTTATCCTCTCATAGAACTCTACAGAATCTCTTTTTTTTCTTTTTTTGTCTTTATAAAATTTATCAAAGACTGGCAAAACGTAAGACAGCAGTAGTTCACCATTTGTTGAAAAATTTTCATCAACTCCGAGAACGTTTCGCCTATAACTGCATGTGGCGTTAAAGGAATTCAAATTTGTATATTCATAAAAAACCCTCGAGTTACAAACAAACGCGTAATCGTTTATTGAGGTATTCTCCAAAACATATTTAAAAAACGTCTCAATAAAAGTGTTATAACGTGGGTTGAATTCTTCTCTCTTATCATAATAATTTTCAATCATTTCTAAAAATTGGCGAAAGAAGAGTTCAACAAAATCTTTAAACTTTGGATTTATTCTTCTGGCCACCCCCACTATTTTTAAACACCCACTCTTAAGCTTCATTATGTAGTTTTTCTTCTCTGCTAAAAACATTGTCGTTTTTGCTTCATAATCTAGGGTTAAAGAGATAGTCTCTAAACCCAAACCCTCTTTTATGTACTTATTCAAGACGTTAGCCACATCGATATCAAAATTCTCTTGTAAAATAAAAAGAGAATCTGTATCTCCGTAAACAACAGTCATCTTTAGTTGTTTTTCTATATAGGATTTGATTAATGAGTGAATCTTTCTTCCGTATGACGTTACAAGTGCCGCACAGGGGAGGTCACGCATCCGTCCCTTTGACGCCAATAACCCATAAATGGAGTTGGCTATGAGTTTGTATGCCTTGTTTAGATAGACATTTTTTGTTTTTTTCCTCTGCTCAATTAAATATTCCACTATAACAGACAGCGGAGCTTTTAAAAACTGTCTTTTGATTGTATAAAATCTGTCCATTTTATTAGTTCGTCTCAGGAATTCTTTAGCAAGGGGAGAATTCTGATTTAGATTATCGATGACGTAATTGGAACTTATATTAAATTCCCTAATAATACTGGGATACAAAGAAGTAAAATCGACTACCGAAATTGGTCTGTTAACATAGACGGTTCTTTGAGCTTTCAATACCGTTGCACCGCGATACTGTTTGTTAACTATGGACTCAAACATATCTCCGGAAAATGTACGATCCTCTACAAGTTTAAATGGTACACACATGCCCCGTGCGGGGTACATTATCGACGTGAACTTACTTATAATCTTGGACGTCGCTTTGCTCATGTAGTCAACCGTATCACAAAAACATATACTTACCAAAGGTAGTAAGTGGTGAATTATTTCCTTTTTCGCATATATTTCTACTGTCAGTTCAGAATCGCGTGCAACGTAATCGCACATTTGTTGAAGAAATTCTAAATCTTGCCCACTCTCTGCATAGTATTGGTTTAGTTTCATGAAAGACATGTCTAATTTATTTTTGCCCAGTTCTACTTTGGCTATGTTTTTTAATGAAAATGAATTGTATTCGTTGGAGTGCATGCGTTTGAGATAAGCCATTACGTCGATGATTTGAAAACGCTCACAACATACCAAGGGACTTTTAATTCCTATTAACATTTTGTTTATTTCTTCTACTGAATAATAGTTTCTCGCCAATCCTAAAATTATCATTCTATTTAAAATAACAGGAAAATCAAATTCCAATATATTGTATCCGATTAAAAACGACGCTTTTAATTCAATTCTAAAAAAGTCACATAGTGCTGCTACAAGTTTCTTTTCTTCTACAAAACACTTATAAATTCTCTTATCGTCTGTAGAGTCTATTTTTATGTTCGGATTGGGCAGTAATAAATAAATTATTTCCAACTCTTTATCAAATCTCTTACCGCTGACGGTACCTATAACGAAAGAAACCGAAACAATCTTTTCATCGGGAGCTGCCCCATTGGGTATAACATCATACTCTCTACCTTTCACCACCTCTATGTCGAACGAACACACCCTTTGATTTGGGACTGTCTCGAAACCATATAATTCTTGTAATGTATTTTTAAAAACTCCATAGTAAAGAAAATCTTTGTTTTTACGTTTTTCAAATTCAAAGTATCTCTGCAGAGAAGAGGGGGTGAAGTTGATATCGAAAATATGAAAGAGCGACTTGTTGAAGGTTAAAAACTTTTCAAGACCTGGTAGGATGTGAACACTATTAACGTGAACAAACGCTGACAAACCCCTAAGACTATCTATGTAAACCACATCTTCCACGGTTATTTGAGACTGAGTTCTCAGATTCGCCAAACTGTCATTGTATGTGATTTTATATATATGTTTACCAAAGAAATCATGAGCTTTTTTTTCAAAATCTTCCTTCTTCTTTTTATGAATTAATAATTGCAAATAATAACAATTATCACTATTTAAATTTAATTTTCCACATATAAAATTACAATTGAAGTCAAATCCAACGTAATCACCCTCGGTGCTCGTCCACTTTGTAATAAAATGATCTCCCTCTTCGAACATTAGTCCGGACTGAGGCGAACCTATAAAAAACCTATATATAATAAAAAATGTTTGAAATATTTGTATTATTTATTATTGTTACAATTGTAATGTTAAAGCCAGATTCAATTCAAATCTCATTTCCAAAGTATGATTACAAAAAGTTTTGTGACAAATTCACAGGATCGTGGGACGGGGAAGATTGCACTTGTAAACATCCAGATTTCATAACAAACAACCACTATAACGGAAATTGCGATAGGGTTGTCGATATTAAATGTATAAAAATATTCAACTCGGGGGGAAAGTTATTGAACTTCAATATCCAAGATCCTTACACTGAGGGTTTCTGTGACTGTGGCAAATACTATTCTTATGATGTTTCGAGTCGTAAATGTGTTTTGAGAAAGTTAAATATGAGGTTGAGCATCCCGGAAAGGTGCGAAGATGGATATTATTTTGATGATAAATATAAAACCTGCTTGAAAAAACTCTGTTCCTGGGACATTTTAAACCCTCTGGAAAAAATTGACCAACACGCTATATCACCCACCACATGCAAGTGCGATTTTGAAAACGGTTATGCCCCCATTGCTTTAGTTAACGGCACAATCGGCTGTACAAAAGTGCTCAGGGGAAAGGCGTGGTCTACAAATCACATAATTCTATTAGAGAAGTCTGGAAATGGCCGGAAGATATCGCATTTGTACCCACTGTCAGCACTCGGTCCCAGATTTGCAAAACGCATAAGCGATATTAACGGTGACAGTGGAGCTTTTATGCTGGCCATAGAGCAAAGTCACGGAGACTGGCTGAAAGATTTATTTTCTAGGGGGGTTAAGATCGACTCCTCTGGTGACGACTATGACAAAGCCTTGGGGTTTTATGAATCGATGACTAATATATTAACTGTTAAAATTAAAAATGAATGAAAGTTTTAAACTGATTTCTCTGTTATTTATTTTCTTATCAATATTTATTCTGTTTAAAATATCAATTGAAACTGTTTATAGATATTTTGTCAATGAAAAGTTGAACGAAATACTTGGAATATCCAATAACGTAAATACAAAAGAAATTAAATTCAAATCAATTTACGATTTTGACAATACGTTGACGATTGACAGTTTCAAATTAATTAAACCAAAGAAAGTACTTTTGGAGGTAAGGGGGTGGAATGCTGACGGATTTAAAATATATTTAGATAATAAATTAATAATCAGTAGAAAGTGTTTGAATGGATTTTACTATACAAAAAATGGTTGTTCCAAAACAAACGCATGTCAAGACAGGCGGGATGGTGAAATAGTAGCAGATAGTCGGAATAAAAATATGTTATACAAATGCAATGGTCACAACGGAGTAAGAGACATAATCTCGGCATATGGTGTGAAACCATTGAAACCATTGAAACCATTGAAACCAAAGGAGGATGTGACGAATAAACTCGGGGGAAATTGTGATTCACATAAAGCCGTCCCGGTGAACGTACCAGACATGTGGACTTCCTCTGACATGTATAAGCAGTGCGTAGACGCATTTTGGAATTTCAAATTCTGTCCCAAGGTTGAGAACACCAATTACTCGAAAATTTTGGAGGAAATCAGAGATGTTTTAGATGATGGAATCTTGTATCGTCCACTAAATTTAGATGTATCGGTGTTTGATGAGAACGTCCAGAATTGTGTTCCCTTTGATTATGCACGACATTATAAAAACGGTAAAATACCTCTACTGTATAATGACATTTTCATGTTAGATCACAGTAATGTTCTACCCACGGTGGTATACAATTCAATTACAAAGAAAAAAGAATCGATACCCAACCTTCACGAAAATGACAACTATAATGACCGAGACAAAGAGGAATGTCTTTCACAATACCAAGAATATACGAACGGTGAATTTTTGGGACTGTTAACAGTAGCGTATTCCAATGTAATTCTTTCGTGTAGATGCGGCAAACCCGTAAATAAACTCGTTGTTGATCAAAATGAAAATCCTAGTTTTTGGGGGCGTGGTTTTTTTGGAGAAAACTCCTACACCGATAAAAAACACAACATTCATATCTGCGAAGGTCATCTCCATAAGTTTATACCCACGTGTGTGGAAAACATCGAGTGTGTTAATGCAGACGGGTTAATTCCTCTGAAATCACCCGGTGTTGGTATAACGAATGATTTTGATTTAAGTTTCTGTTCAAAAACGGGACGTTTACAATACATCCTCCAAAATAATATAAAAATAGATAAATTCTGTAAAAATTTAAAAAAATATCGAGTTCACCCATACTACAATATTCCAATAGATTGTAAAAAGAAGAAAATTCTAAAAGATTTATCTTATAGAGATTTATCTTTAAACACTTTTAAAATTAAAAACGATTCAATATTTAAAAACGATATTAATGCGCTGAATTTGCATTTTTTGGGGGGGGTTCTACCGTAAGGGTATATAAAACCACTTTCCTTGTGTTGGGAAAAAATTTATCACGGCGCGGCTTCACGATACACACAACCCGTTGATCTTTGTCGAGCAAACACTCGTATATGGTGTTGGTAGTTAAATTATCGCTTGGTGTGCATATCTTGTAACAAATGCCGTTTCTATCGGCCATTTCGCTCGATGTAAATTTCAAGTCGACGGTAGACTGGTATTTTGTTTTGTAAAGTCTTTCGCCGTGTATAAAGATACTTCCGTCGGTTTTTATATTAGATTTGATATATTCCGCATCAAAACTTTGAAATAGAATTGTACTATTTTTGGGTGAATGAGTTTTGCGAATCTTTTCTGCTAGGCGTTCTATAAACTCCATTCTCACACTAGCGCCAAAGTGTTTCGAGTGAGCGAGGTCTATAAAAATTAAAACATTCCCCACCAGTTCCGCCACGAATGTTATGTTTTTTAAGTAAAAACTATATTCCCGTCCCCATTGTTTGTAAAGGGGGGGTTTTAAAGTAAAGCTTGTAGTATTGCTTGTAAAGATTTCATAGTTGGAATAAAAGTTCACTAAACCCCTTTCCCCGTCAACCTTTGGGTATTCATTAGTGGGTGTAATAAATGGATTTTGGGATACATTTTCAATGGAACAAGTAAGGTACTGTTCATCTATATGCAAACCGTAAGTAAGAGCGGTTTGTAAATACAAATTCCTCGAGTTCTCGTCCGCACTCAACGGGTTTTCAAGCTCTATTACACATTTGTTTTGGAGACTGTATATATTTACCTCGAGATTTTCTAAAGTGTACAGAATAAAACCCCCCTCTTTTAAATAGATGTTTTTTTTTACCAAAAGACCGTTTTTAATAATATCATATAACAGCGAGCTTGGCATAATTTCTTCTTGCGACTCGTAGCAAATTTCCAACGTAGTCCAATTTAAAAATATCGGTTTAGTTTTCAGGAGAGTTTTTTTCTCTATGCGAGGATTTTTACAGTTCGTGTATGCTCTGAGATTGTTCCAGTAAATTATAAAATTAGTCTCTATTGGTTTTAGAGATTTTTTTATCACCTCTACCGCGAGAGGACTCTTTCTCCGGATTTCGCACTCAAACTCCATAGTGTTTTAAAAGTCTTCTTTGGCGGTGGGATAAGATATACATAATATAAAACTCTTTAATGTTAATAATATCAGAGTATTGAAAATAATAAATGTAACAATAATGTGCATAGTATTGTGTTTTTATTCTCCTGCTTCTATACGTTGTAAATTTTTTATCACACATCCAACAATTAAAAACTTTGAACGAAGTGTCTGAACTCCTCCTGTCTACTAACCATAAGTTGATTTCCCTAAAACAGTTTTTATTATTAACTAACGCCGGTATGATCAGTTTGTCCCTATGCTCAAGTATAAAATCTCTTTTCATCGGCATACGCGCCGAGATATATAGCCAATGCTGATATGTCAAAAACCGCATACATTCATTGCTCATATTTTTAAAGTTGTGTTTGATAAAATATAGTTCGTGAAACAGTCTTTTCTTGTTAAATTGTTTTTCAGTTTTTTTCACATGTTTAATAAAAAAACGAAAGGGGGTTGACCAGTAAAGTGCTCTAAAATAGTTTACTTTGTCTTTTAAACTTAAATAACTTGGAATGATTTGTTCCAACACCAATAAGTCCAACTGTATAAATTTCATTTATAATAAAAGATGAGGTTATTCTGTTTAAAGTGTAAAAAATATACAAAATCGGAAAATATAAAAAAGGTTTTGATATATATTAGGGGGAATAAGAGGTTGCAGTTAAAAGCTCGCTGTTTTGTTTGTAATGTCAGGAAGTGTAAATTCTTACCAAATGTACAGCTCCGGTGATAATAATTACAACAGTTGTGGTGATATAAGCACGAGTGGAATTGACTATGACGATGATGAGTATATAAGCCTTAGTGATAATGATATTTATGAAAATTCTGAAAATACTCAGTATCACAAGGAGTATATTTTGAAGCATGTAAAATTTGCATTTAAGAAATTTGGAGACATAGAAAGTTTGTTTTTAAAATATTTCATTATTATTTGGTATTTGTTAGATATCATTTCTCTACCACCCCAGAGTATAATGGAACATGTAATACCAAACGAGAATGAAGAAGAATTGTGTGAGCCTTGGAAGTTCTTCTCTATTATGATAAAACATTACAAGAGATATTGTTGTTCTGAATACAAGTTATACAATATAAAGTCAACTTTGACTGAGACTCTTGAATTGCAAAATAAACTGTCTAAATACTTGAGATTACCGCTAGATAATTCTTTTATACCAAGAATAAAAGAAATTCTGTGGCATTATAGACACCATAAAACCGTCTGTAATATCGAATCAATTTATAAAATTTTAGCAAACATAATAGATTTGGAATAATCACAGACTGGGCGTCAAAAAGTATTTAAATAGTGGTCTTGGAATGATGTTCTCAACGGTTTTATAATAATTATGATCTTCATGATTCATATAAGAGTTATTGAATGTAACGCTACAGTATAGATGCAACATGGCGTGTAAAACGGCATATACCATATGGGTTACAAAAAATTCTACCTCCACAGATTTATTTTGAGAGGTGGTTATGTAATCGTTGTTGTACAAAATCTCTGATCTGTATCTATTGTCTATTAAATTCAATAACTCTTTAGAATTGTAAAAAAAAACTACAGCATTTTTAATAATAACGGGAATGATAAATTCGTTTGTGTATTTTTTTCTTTTAGATTCAAAGAGCAATTTTATTTTAAGGTCACTTTCATAAGTAACATTGAGAAACGACACTTGGCCCATCTTTTCTATTTTAGGTATCAAAAACAGGTGTTCGCTGATTAAAGAATAAACCTGTTTCAAGTCTATTATGTAATTGTTATTATTATACTCTTCAGAGTTTTTAAGCTTATTCATTATGGCAGATATTCCTTCGGTCCACTTTTTTATAATATTAACGTCGGTCTTTTCCTCCAAATCAATAAAAGATTTTACGTGTCTGCTCGGTTCTGACACTAAAAAGATTAAAAACGATTTAATCTCGGTAAGAGTAACGTAGACATCTTTAATCATCTGTTCGTAGGGGGTTTTTTCAGATGTATCAGTTGTTGCTTCCTCTGTAATATCGGAATTGTTTCTTTCTTGTAATGGAGTTTTCTTTAAAAAGTTAAACCACAGTGTCGGGTTTGTTGTCTTTATTTCACTTTTATAAGAATCATATAGTCGTTTGACCTCATCTTTTGGTACATTCGAAGCCGCACAAAATCGCTGCCACTGATTGTACAAATTCTTACTATTCATGTTTTTTTTTATATATAAATAAAAAAGGATGGAAAATACAAATCCTATTAATGGTTTTGATACTCCTATTTATTGTATAAAATGTACAAATTTCACAGCAAACAAAGATCCGATGGTGGTTAAACGTGAAACACATCACTTGAAAGCTTTGTGCGTTAAATGCAATTCTAAGAAAAATAAATTTCTCAAAAGAAATCGCCAAATTACCGCTAAAGAAAAAGAGATCGAATCAAAACCGGACATTATTAACTCTGATACCCCTGAACAATCTGATGAGCTTTCGTAAAAAGGATTGCCACGCCGGAAGCGTGTGTATGTACACCTTGTTTGAAATGTAAACTATTGCAAAAGACGTCACGATATTTAATGTAGTCGGATTATTACTGTCTATCCAAAGGGATTCATAGGGGCGTTCAGAGTATTCTTTTGATGAGGGGTGTATCAAATTTATTAACTTGATTGTTTTTAACGATTTATTTTTTTCTCTTAGTAGAAATATACTTTCAAAATCAATATATCTATAAAATACAAAACCGTTTATGTTTAACTGATTTGCTCTAAGAATAATTTTACAAGTCTGCGCACAAAACTCATATTCTTTTTTCAAATCGTTGTACAGAAGAACTTCTTTGTTGTCCATTTACATATATTTTTTATATCTTGTTAAGTCGAATTTCCTTTACTCTTTCACAACTGCACATCCACCCGCAGTGTTATCTGTGTTTGATGAGTCGTGGAGTCTGGGAGTTTTGTCTCTGAAAGCTTTGATTGCTGAATTTATAACGTTTCTGTAATTCCCCTCGCTGCATTCTTGATTCTGTTTGGTTGAAACTCTTTTAGTTTTTTTGTGGCTTTTCGCGCAAAATATTTTATGTATGCTACAAGTCTGCGCACAGTTTCTTTTTTCATCTTTTGTTGTCCATTTACATATATTTTTTATATCTTGTTAAGTCGAATTTTATTTGGTTTACTTTTTCACAGCTGCACATCCACCTATTGTTCACCTTCTTGCAGTCAAGTATATCTGTGTAATTTTTGATTATGTGTCGCTTTATAGATGAGTCGTGGACGGTTATACTGGGGCATTGGTCTCTGAAAGCTTTGATTGCAATACTAATAGGTTGATAAATTTCAGTTTTGATAGAATCAATGAATTTATAATGGTTCTGTAATTCTTCTCGATGTATTCTTAATTGTTCTTGATTCTGTTTAGTTGAAACTCTTTTAGTTTTTTTGGGTGGCTTTTCACAAGAGTCACTCAATGCCAGGGAATGTTCTGAGGCGGTATCGCTGTCAAATTCCTGCATTGTAGTTTGCTGGTCTCTCGGTTCTAGGGAATGTTCACTGTCGTATCCCATCGTAGTATAATGAGTGGTGGTCATATTTTGCTTGTATTTATACAGTTTAGCCGAAATTATCTTTTGTAAAAAAATATTACTATAATTCTTGTTATAAAACAAATATACAATATCTATGTTATTTTTTTTACAAATACTAGCTTTAACTAGATCGCGGTTTATAACTCTTAAACATTGGAAATGGAAAGGACCCTGCAATTCAAAAGCCAATTTTAGTTTTGGAATGTATATATCTAGTTCAAAACGAAACCCCCCAATTCTTTGATTTATTTTTATTGGATGGTAGTATTTTGGAAGAATTTTATAAATCTTTTTGTATATCGAACGTTCCCACTGAGAATTGAATTTTAATTTTCCTAAAACAACTCTTTTGGATTTTATTATCTTCAACATTTTTATTTCAGAATAAATTGCACATTTTAGCACATTTTATCAGGGTGTTTTAAATGTAGGCGCTTTGGATAAGTAGTACAGTGTGTTGCTTTGCAAGCCGGCTGCGTACGGATCACATTTCTTTAATATTAGAGGAAAAAAATCTATAGCAATTGTTGGATAGGTTATTTTAGACTGTAAAAAATCGTCTGCCTCATTTATATTGTTGAACGATTTATTTATCATACTGTATTCTAGAATATTATTTATATCACTAACGTCGACACTTTGTATAAACAACACAAGGCGATGTTTCAATATCAATTCTCGTCTATTTAACCAAATTCTTTTTTCTAAAGTTGAGGAGCAAACGTCTTCTAAAAATATTTTTCTTGTTATTTTCGGCCAAGCACATTTTAAAATTTGTAATTGTTGGTTTAGTATGTCCTCATCCTTGATATTAGCATAGAATTCTAACGGACTTTTGTTGTAAATACATCTTACAACATTATGATTTGTATACCCGAGCAATTCCAAAATCAAGTTCATTTTTATTCAAACTATAAATAAAATAGATGGTTTACGTATATCTAGCTTTAATATTAATCATATGCCTTTCCACTTACTCGGTGTATTACGCAAAAACTGCAAGCCCCGAAAAAACCGAAAGGGCCGAAAAACCTCAAATAGAGGACAAAGATGATTTAAAACAAATTTTAGATAAACTGTCCCTTATTAAAGTGGACAATTTGGAAGATTTCAGGGGTCATATGAGGGGGCCTACCGAAAATATAAATACAATGTTGAGTTTACTTAAAACCCTTAAAGAACATTACGATAAACTGGATACACCATTAAATGAATTTTCGAAATTAAAATCAAACTTGGAAACAATTAGCAACTCAATTACACGGTTGGAAAATCAACAGTTGTCCACACTAATCACGAATATGCAAATAGAGTTGCAAGGATTAAAAATCATAAATAATGAAGATGTTTCAAATAAAATAACAGAATTAGGAAAGAGCATTGAATCATTAAAGTCTCTCATTTCTGCACTCAAATTGCCAGAATCTGAAATGGTAGTTTTAAAGGGTCAGATTACGGACTTTCAAAATTCTTTAGGTATACTTAAAGACATTAAAGAACGTTGCGATAAATTGGATACACCATTAAACGAGTTGTTGAAATTAAAAACGCTATTGGAAACAATTAGCAACTCAGTTACGCAGTTGGAAAATCAACAGTTGTCCACACTAATCACGAATATGCAAAAAGAATTGGAAGGATTAAAAATCATGAATAATGAAGATGTTTCAAATAAAATAACAGAATTGGGAACGAGTATTGAATCGTTAAAGTCGCTTATTTCTACCCTCAAATTGCCAGAATCTGAAATGGTAGTTTTGAAAGGTCAGATTACAGAATTTCAAAAGTCTTTAGGAAAGACTAGCGAAGATGTTAAAGAAGTTATAAAAATACTAACGAAAATAGAAAAATTAAACATTTCCGATGAAGTCTCCAAAATAGAAAACAATCTAAAGCCCCTTCCTGGAATTTTAAAAACCAGCGCCGAAATTAAAACGAGTGTTGATGATTTAAAACCCTTTATTGAATCTCTAAAATGCAGTCCAAATCTTCACGATATTGAAAGTAAAATAAATTCTCACTGGCAAGAACTATCAAAAACGCTAGGTAGAGTCGATAGTGTCGTTAAAAGTTTAAAGGAGGTTAAGGAGCTTATTGAAAAAATACCATTAAATCAAATAAACAAAATTTCTGATGTGGTAAAAACCTCTTCAACAATAAACACTAATTTGCAAGCCGTTAAAACAGACGTATTAGCGAATAAAGAACTTGTAAATCGAGTAAATCTTAGTCTAGCTGACATTAAAAGTAAAATTGAAACTCTTGATTTGACCCCTTTACAAGAAGTCAAAGATAATATTTCTCAACTACATGCTGCGTTTGAAAGAGTCATTAAAACTTTAAAACCAGGAGCGCGTAATCTACTGCGAGACGGTGTTTTGATTTTCAAAGATGATCAAAACCAAGATTACCCTGTTCACATTAAAATCGCAGCTTATAGGATAGGGGAATTGGAAAGTGAAATTAGGAAATCCTTAACCAAAGACCAAGAAAAGTTTAAAATTCAATTGGTAAATGGTCTAGTAGAAGTGGAGTATTCGCAGGAGTTCCATATGGATAATCCCATTCGCGAATTACTAGGATTTCCTAGGGTTGATGGTCCGATATTTTTAAAACACTACAAAGCTACCAACCCTAGTAACATAGAACACATTATCTTAGAAACCCTGGTTCACAAACATAGCGTCGACGCAATTACTAGGAAGATGAAAAGTGCCGTACACGAGCAGATAAGTATTGTAAATAAAATACCCAAAAATTTAGAAACTATCATAAAAAAATTAGAGGAAAACAAGATTCCAAAATCTGTTGCTATAGCTGCGGATCATATAAGAAACAACTATTCTGAAGCTGAAATGTGTTGGGTAATCGATATTATATTTAAGAGTCACGAGTTCAACAAGGAATTTAAAAAATATTTAAACATTCCCTGGAACGCTGATTATACATTTAAAGACATAATCAATTTATTGGACAAGAAAATTGACGTTCAAATTCAAAAAATTGTCGAGAAGCTCAGAATCGGAACCGTTGAGACTTTATTAGATAAGCAGACATATTTTGAACATTATCATCTATTAATAACAGCAGTAGACTCTCAATTTAATGCGCTTGAAAAGAAAATAGTCGCCACAATCACTGCGTTGCTAAATAGGGGCGGTGGAAAAACAATCTAATGCAATCTAATGCAATCTAATGCAATCTAAGTAAAAATATTTGTCCCAGATAGTGCAGGTAAATTAAACATATTTCGACTACGCGAATAAACTAACCTATCTTCCTCGTTATCAATCCGTAAAATCTTTCTTTGAACATCTTCGTACATAACCGATTTGAGGATTTCTTTTCTTTCTATGGTCGCGTTCCTAGTTATGGGAGAAATGTCACTTTTAGGAAATATTGCCAGTGCTAAGAGTATTAAAGTGTAATTAATCTCATTAGATTCGATTCTATTTAAAAGGTTTGAAATGTTAATCATAGAACAGAGGGGGCCCATTATACGTAGATAGTTATGAATGTCAGTGCAATATTCAATACAACATTCGGGGAAATCATCGTACCACGTCCGGAGCCAAGGGAGTTGTTGCGTTTGAGTTTTTCTATACTGACAAAATATTGGATTCGGTTCTCCGTCAAATTTGATAACCACGATATTTTTCGGCTTTAAAAGGTCAATAAAATCGCTCAATTGTTTGTACAAATTGATATCGCGCAGATCGTGTTCGTTATAAAAATTTACCTTTTCCGTCTTTAAAATGTGCACAGAATCTAATTTCTCTTGTGTTGGAACCTGTTGGTATTTTTTTATCATATTAATCGTGATGTTAGTCCTTCCAGTCGGAAAACCACACATTTTGGCGCTTACTCTTTTAATCTCCTCATTTATCATTTCATTAAAAACTTCCTCTCCATATAAGTCAACACCAATTAAATACAACTTATCTGTTAATTTAACACTCCCACCGTGCATTGTCCAATAAAAATACTCTAATGTTATAAGATACCTCCACAAGCTTTGATATATATTCTTCTTTAGATTTGAATCTTGTATTTAAAATGTCTTGTTCTAGTTCCTTTGGTATTTTTAAAACTGTTTCGTGATTCAAAGCCCACATTGGGCATTTCTTCATGTAATTCCTAACAACACAAGATTTTATTTTTTTAAAACCCCCAAAGTCTTTCACCGCATTAAAATCATCCACTATCACAAATTCTAAATTTAACCTTTTCATAGACACTATCAAGAGCTCAAACAACTCGTCGGGACTCCATCTATGACTCTTTGTCATGTCAATATCCGCTATGACGTTTGAATCGTGAAAATTTACAACCCTGTTGTATCGAAACAAGACAAACTTATTAGGAATTAGTGGTGGTAATATTTCCAACTTGTAGTTTAGAATGTGTAAAGTTTGTTTCTTAAATATTACTATTTTTTCCGCCATGTAAAAAAGGAATGATAGATACTAACATTCAATCCTGTTATATAAGGTGTTTAGTTGATCAGATAAATCCCGAATGGATTGAAAAATGTAATTTCGTAAGCTTGTACAGCAACAAGAGTAAAAATAATATCACAACGTTATATATCACGGACGATGGGAAAAAGATACTGTACATAACAAATAAAATCTACGTTTTAAATTACCAAGACGGCAAACCCTGGAGTCAAAAGTATGAAAAGTACCTAAAACATCTGTTTCCAAAAGAATTAACCATTTCTATGTTTTCTTACAGCGGTTTATACTTTAATGAGTTTAAACACGGGGATAGTCTACTGACTCTATCTGAATACATGAGAGTTGAAACTTACAATCCTAAAATAATTTGCGGGTTCTTAGATGGTTTGAAAAATTTGTTAAAATATCATTTAAGTATATTTTGTTTTTCAGAAAACCTACTATTGGTAGATAGAAATAATGAAGAAATATTGTTGCCATCTTATAATTATATAGTTTCTCTCGCCCATCCTATTCCCGAAGAATTGTTTACGGTTTTCAAAAACAAATTACACCCCAGCGTTTCAAAACATATGAAAACTTTAAAACTAAAAAATAACGTTGCCAACACCGGCTTGTACAATCCCTCAAAAATGAAACAAATCTGTACTCGAGTAATAGAGAGAAGCGCAGCGAATGACCGAGTTTACCTTCTAAGCTCTATTATATATTATTTTTCAACAATTGGAACCCTGTGGAAATTACAAAAACACTGGACACTGGGTGCAAAGAAAAATCAAAAGTGTGTTGGTCTATGTTCACATTCTAAAAATCATACAAATGTTAATTTAAAAACAATGATTCACAATTACGTTTGTGTAGATCTTGTGAATTTACCAATTAATTTTAAAAAAAATAAATTTCTTTATACTGAATTTATAAAACATGTAAACGATTTGCAGTGCTACCTTGAGAATCTAAATTAGCTGTGAAGTAATCAGTGGCAGTATTGTTTTTAATATATAGTTTACTAATTCAGAAAAGGAGTGGTCGGTTTTCATAAAATAAAACAAAACCTCATCCGTGAGGTTGTTTATTTTAAAACAGGGGTTTTTCTCTTGTAAATTCAACATATATTTTTTATAGGGATCAACAAAATTAAAAATCACCGCCACGTCATTTTTCATTTCTTTATAAAGATTCTGACGCAACTCGGTGGTAACGTTTCGAATACCGATGTTTTCTATATTAAAATTAGCCAAATTTTTTGTCCCAGTTATATTTTTAATTGGTTTTGCAATGCGTAAGCTCGAAAGGCTTAATCCAAATATTATAATGTAAATATAAAGTTCTGGTTTTTTATAAAAGTTGAATACTTTTCTCATGTAAGCTAAAACTACGTCAAACTCGTGATCCTTGAAGATATTAAATTGAAAAAACAGATATTGTAAAATATCCAAACAGTCTTCGCGACTACAAACGTTCTGGGCATTTTTTACTTTCATTTGAAACCTGTACCATCCATAATTGTCGTCTCTATTAAATTTAGCCCTGTTGAACAACGTTTTCGCTTTATTATTTAGATCTCTGGATATTTCTTGGGGTATTGAAGTCGGCATAGTAGACGTGACTGCCAAGGCACACATAAAGGGCAGTAGAGCAGAGTAGTTGTTTGTAGAAGAATTTGTATCTTGTAGAAATTGAATAAATATTATATTACTGGCTATGACATATTCAATGTTTTTATCAGCCGCTTCCCAAACGCAGATATATCTCATTAAGTTGTTGGCTAACATAAACACGTCACGAGGATGAATTTTATACAGGGTTTCAAGAGTAGGAATGATTATCGCGTATTTTTCTATGACCTCGTTAAACCAAAATATTTTCTTAATGTTACTGTTGAAATCAAATAAATTCACAGAGTCTGTAAAACATTTTCTATTTTCTTCTGATATATCATTTACATTTAAGTTTTTAAAAATCTGCTCTATTTGTAATTGATTAAAGGGTTTAAATTCCACATTTGTTCCATTTATTTTTCCAATTATAAGCTTTACCCAAGCATAGAGCTGTTTTAACGACGTCAAACTAGACTTTACATTTGTGTGGACAAACATGTCCAGATTTTCTGGCATCAAAAGCACAGTTGGTACCACTTGTTTATCTTGGGACATCAAAGCTATCCTTATAATATCCTCTTTGTCGACTCTATACAACAGCTGGCTATAATCAATAAAGAATACCATTTCATCAGTTTCAATGTTTTTAAATATGTATGAGGTGTCGTTCTCTGTAATATTTACGGGAACGCCATTATACTTATAAATGTGTTGGTCAAACTTTAAACCGTGTAAAGTGTTCATTACGAATGAGGAGCCGGCTTACTCTCCTTCTTTATTTATATAAAAAATATGTTGCGCTATAAACCGCAATCTACAAAAACCCCTGATCTGAAAACGATTTTAAAAAGAAAGTTGATTTACAAATTATTGGTTAAATTCCTTTTATACATAAGTTGTATCACAATATCGTGCTACTGCTTGCTGGATTATTCAGAATCTAATTTTCACACTGTAAAATACTTATTGCTGTATTCGTCTATCATGTCTCAACTGTCCTGTCTCGCTATTATGCATTTGTCTTAAATACTTGCTAATATCTTTGGGGTTTATATTTTTAAATAAAGATCTCCATTGATCATATATCGGCAGCAGCATTATATCTGGTAAATCATATCCAAAACTATAATATCTAATGGTTTGTGTAACAGACTCCATTTTGAGGCGCGTTATTCGACACAAAACCTGGAGTGATAAGCCCGTAATGACGACCGACTTTGATGGTTTGATGTTTAACGTTGACCAGAGTCTAAGTAAGTTTGCAATGGATACTTTAAAACTGTGTTTTTTTCCAAAGTCGTATATCTGAGAAATTTGATTTTTTGTGCCAGAAACTATGGGGCATTCGTAATCGTTCCCACAAAAAAATACGAAATAAAATAATAACCTCTTGTAGCATAATGAATTGCTATTTAACCAATTATTCAATGAAGAAGACGTAAGGCACTGTAAACCCACGTTAGGTAATCTAATTACTATAAGGATATTTTTATATCTCAGCGAATTAAGAGAGATGAAAATGTCTGTATCGGCGGTTATTATAACTTCAATAACTTCAGTCGAATTTATTGAGTTCAAAACCGCTTTTACAATTTTAATATCCGCTTCACCGGGTTGGTCCGTAGAAAACAATTGGATATTTTCACATTCCTGACCAATTTTACATACAATATTATTGGCAATATATGAAATTATGGAACTTCTTCTATTACGATCTGTAATTAAACTCAGACCAAAGAGTTTTTTTCCAGCAGTTAATGCCCGTTGAATTCTTTCATCTCGTTTCTTTTGTAGGCTTAATTTTTGATCTGGAGATTTTCCATCGAAAAACAAATAAATGGATGTGGGATTTAGTGATAGTTCTTTGACAATTTTAATATAATATACTAAATTCTCCACCATTAAATTTAACAAAGTATCAGTGTTTTCGACTATAACCCCGGTGGGTATGGCGTAGGATATTTGATACAACAAACCCGTACAATCAAAATAAATTCTGCTGCACTTGTTGTTTTCTCTAGGATGACTCTGTAACGGATATATTACTTGGTCTCCAAAAATATATCTATGCAAAAACGTGAAACCCATTTAAGAAAAAATGAGAAAAAAATGACAGCGAAATCAAGCACAAACTTCCTCGGAATGGATTTTAGCACTCCTCTGAAGAGCAGTTCGCCGTTTACTAACATAATACTGTTACTCCTGTGGTTTATATTTTCGTATATCGCCACAGTAATTGTAAAATTTATGGATGGAGAATTTTAAAATATTAAATAAAAATGTTTATCAGCGATGAGGACATTGATAATTTACTATTTGTTGATGAGATTAATGAGTTTTTACACTACATATCGAATAAAGATATTGATAAAAAAATTATTGTAAATATTATACTTGTTGTATTTGTAAATACAAATATAATATGCCCGGACTGGATAAAAGAAATAATTTCAGTAATAGAGAATGACAATTTCAATACTAATATGCTGGCACCGACATTGAAATACGCTGACGGAATAGAACTGATTTTCAATGACCTTGTTGAAAAGATTTACGATTTAAATGACAACAGAGAAATAAACGTCAACGAATATTGCGTTACTTATGACACGTTCAACGAATATTTAGATGCCTTGTACGTGTGGTTCAAAGAAAACTTTGAAATTAATTAGATTCAATGTCAACGGAAAAATTAACATCAACTCCGACTAGTGACAACATGTCCAGAACCCTTGCAGCCGAGGTTGAATATGGAATGTTTACCCTTTCGCCCCTATTATTTTCTAGGGTTATGTTTGTTGAATCACTCAAATCGTACATTTCCTCGATGAAACTGTTCAGCCCAAGTGCGATCAAAACCTCTCGTTCGCTCTCAGATAGCCCGAATGCGTGATTATTTCTATTGCTATATTTTTGATAACTTACTTCCGGTTGTCCAGTTAAAGCCGACGTGGGTGTCGAATCTGCTTCTGCACTATGTATTAATCCGTAAGGGTTCTGTTTTCCCATTATAACTACAAAACCCTCATACAAAATTGCTTTAACGGGGCTTCCGTCTTTACCGTTGACGTAAAAACTTTTTGTGGCGGGATCGCTTACAAAGTAGTCCTTTTTACTTTGCAAAACTTTTAATTTGTCATAAGGTGTAACCCGAAAACATTCATTGTATAACGCTGATATTTCGGGAGTAAAAAGAAAATTAAATGCTAACCTTTTAAGTGAAAACGGGTGCTGAATTATATCAATATCGCGATCTGCGACGTCATCCAGCGATAAAGTATTGTGTAATTTTGGCATAGATTTCGCTTTGAGTATGTGCCCAACAACGGATTTTTGCGCGCCGTTCAGTATAAAGAGTTTTGTTCCCAAACACCCGTCTTGTTGGTAGGAAATTGAAACGTCACAGTACAAATTTGTATTGTCATCGTAATTAAGATGAATCCTATTTAGAAATATCTTTTTAGTTTTTATCAAATCTGGATTTGGGGTCCAAATTAAATTCATGACTTCTTTGTTCAGCGGGTCGGGATTAATAGATAGATTTTTACCCAAATGAATAACTTTATCGCTTTTAAATTTTAAAAGAACTAAATAGGGTTTGATTAGAACGGGAAATTCATTTACCAAAACTTGAATTAATGAAACCTGTTGTAAATGCAAAGTTACAGTCACTATATTGTCAGTTGTGAATAGTTTCTTTTTATATACAGAATTTGCGTTTAAGACACACGAGTCTTCTATGTTGTATTCCAGAGGTAGTATTAAAATATTCGCCTTCAAACAATAAAAAGGAACACCTTTAATTAGTTGATATCTGTTTTTTTTCAGTAGCAATCTTTCATTGTTTAAAAAGGGCCAAGCCGTTACACCGCTGACACACTGTTTTATCGCATGTGTGATCATTGTATTCCTTACCAAGTTATTACTGTTTAGATTGAAAATCAACAGAGACGTTGGACCGTGCAAGTTACATTCCTCGGAGATTATTTCCGTCATTAATTTTTCTGACCGAGAAACTTCCATGGCAGAATAAGCACAGCCGTCTGGTAATATCTTATACATGGTTAACGGGAAGGAGTATATTGTATACAGTCTACTACTTATGTGATAAACCTCAATACACGGATATATTGATTTTAATACACGTCTTAAAAAATTAGTCCACTGTTCAATGTTTACATCTCTCGGGGAGTGTTTGTATATAGATTGGTTGATGATTACGTACCACCAGCAATCTTGTAAATCTTGTAAATCGGTTGAAATTAAATTCAAATCTACATATTTGCTCAACACCTCCTTTATATGATCTTGGGGCATACAGTCCTTTTCCGAGGAGATGAATGTCCCAATAACAGATTCCAGTCCGTTCATACCCGGGGAATTCTCACTTGATGATGTAATACAAATAAATCCACAATCTTCGATTTTAAAGTCGATAGGTATTTTTTTTGAATACAACGTAGTCAGTATATCTAACTGCAAGGTTTTTGAATATGTTGTAACGTCTAATTTTGTCAATACTTTGTACCTGCCGATATTATTGCTATAGTATTTCGGATTAGTGCCGGACGAGTCCAGACAGTCCTGCATATTGAAAACCGTATTTCTACCAATAATCGCATCAATAACGCCCATATTAACGCGTTTTGTTTGTGTTTTATTTATTTGCTTGATAAATAGATTCTTTTTGGGTAATTTCAAAACCTTATTCACATCAACTAATGTTTGCTTCAACATTTCCGTAAAAATATAACCTCCATGGAAAATCCTGCGATTCCCGATACAACATTCCAACAAGTGCTTGATGTCATTAAAATCGTTCAGAATTGGAAACTCTTCAGCGGTAATTGTTATGTTTGGCCTTTTTTTGAACAGCGTTATACCTCTTTTTTTCCTGAGACAAACTACTTTATCGTAGTTTGTCCACGCCAGCAGTCCCAACGTATAACACTTACCTTTAATAACAAACGTTGTTGGCTTCATCTCGTCACAGTATCCACAGAGTAAACATTTCAACGAATCCTTCCAGTAAATATCACTCCATAATTTAAAACCGATTTGATTGTAGTTTGAAAGTAAAAAAAACATTTTACTTCCCACTAAAATGGGGCAGTTAAACAGTTGGTGACCGAAATAGTATGTATACACACCCACCGTTTCGCGTTTATTAATGGCACATGCTACGCTTTTAGTCGTAGGATAGAATACGAGACTTGGAAATTTATTAAAAATACAGTCAAATTGTTCACCTTCTACTCGTAAAATTCTTGTCAAAGACTCACGAACATTCCATTCAAAATTTGAAACAGTTTCATTACCGGAACAATTGCAGGGTTCTTCTATTAGCCTCCATTTGAATTTTTTTAATCCTGTAACATCCACCATGTTTATACCGTTCACGGTTAACAACTGGTATTTATCACGATGAAAATAGTTTTTAATGGTTTTAAATAGTTTTAAATAGTTTTAAACAGTTTTAAATAAACATTTAAAAATCCACGGTTAAGAATAAGCTGTTTGAAGAATAACCATTATTTCGATATGAAACATGGTACTATCAACACTTGTTTCCTATCTAAATCCGGACAATCAAACGAAAATGTGTATGGATTGGCCCCAATCTGTGTGACCAAAGATTGTCTTGAATCTTATGCAAAATGTAAAAAAATTAAACTCTCCAATTATAAAAAAATCCCAAAGTCTTTGGCGTTAAGGCTAAGCAAAATTTGTCCAAACTGTTACTTTTTACAGTGTACGTGTAACATATCTAGCAATTTTTGCAACAATTGTAAAACGCGTTATATAGTACAAAGAGAACAGTTTATTGCTATTTTAAAAAAAATTATAAAAAATGAAATTTTATCTCGCTGTAAGATATGTAAAAATAAAATGGAACGTATTTTATTGAATTATAAGCATTCGTACAAAAATAAGTTAAAATTATTTGAAAAAAATACAGAGAATCCGATTGAAAATTTTAAATTTCGAATTCAAGTGGGAAATTGTACATACCCTCCAGCTTTTCTTTGGAACACAAATAGCACTCTATGTGATTTAATAATCAAACTCCTAAGGAACAATAAGACTTACGACCCAACACAAAAGTCACAAGTAAACATAAAACCAGACCCCCTAACATTCATTGGACAGGGTAAGAATAATTGTTTTAGGAAAATTCTTTTAAGTAAAAAATCCTACTACTCGGCACGTAGTGTCGTCACACCCGCCCCAAACTGTAAAACCAACGAAATCATCCTAAACAGAAAAATTTGGGCTTGTATGAACTATCCAAAATATGTTTTGGCTATAAGGTATCCAGTTTTAGATACCAGGGCGTTTACTTTCCATAGAGTTAAAAGTACGTGGAATGCACCAGTAGTAGGCCTACCCACCTCGATCACGGAAAAAAACAATTTGGATTTTGACGGGGACACTTTGAGTTTTTATGCCCTTAATAGTTGTATGTCTATTTCGGAATGCTACTTTTTATTAAATCCCGAATTCTCTTTCGTGGCGATGGGGGAAATCAGGCCCAATCTGACTCACGAACAATTGGAGACTATGTTTACGTTTTTTAAAATAAAGAAGCAAAACCTCTATAATTGGCTTTATGCAAAATATTTATTGTATGATTCTCATACAGCACTAAATATTTTTGAAAAGCTAAGAAGTGTCTTGATGAAACTTAATTGTATCGTAAAACCGACAGTTTCTTATCATGAATTTTACAACATTTTAAAACTGTTTTTGCTACACAGCTATGACGAGGAGGATTTTTGTAACATTTGGGAGACTAATGACATTACAAAAAACACTTTGTTCAACCGATACATGACTTCAAATAGTAACCGTTTTAAAAAGCAACATCTTCACTTGATGATTAAGTGTTTGAGGGGTTTAAATAAAATTGAATATTTGAAAGAATCTTTCAATAGTCGGTCCATTCTGTCAAAGTCGGGAGTGGAAATGATGGGTTATTCCACGCACAAACTCAGTTACGTCTTGCCCGAACTGTATTATGATAATGATGGTATTGTATACTACGGCATTGATCAAATAGCTTATCAGAATTTTAGAAGATTATATACTCCCGTCTACCCATTGAATATTCTAAGACAATATGCCATCTACAACCTAATCCGGCTTCGTTTTTGATTGATCTAATACTCTTTGTAATATTTTAAGAAATTCGTTGTAGTCTAGACCCGATTTTAATGGTTGCTCTAAATGCTCCGGTAATTTACACCTAGGATCTAATTCCTCAGTTTGAATGTTTAATTTATTTTTATTAATTATATTTGTTAGAAAGTTTTCTATTGAAGTACCGATGTCAATGGCTGGAGGTGGCCGTGGACAAATCGGCCAATTCAACCCCAATAAATATTCAACCGTAGTAAGAAGGATAGAGTCGTTTAACTGACTACTCTTTTTAGTTGTCGTGATAAACTCAACCGGATAAACGCTCTCAGACGGATCTTCAGTCATTTTTATTAAATAATTTTAAATAATTTTAAATAATTTTAAATAATTCCAAATAATATTATATCAATTCGAACGCTTCCTCATATAACATCTTAAAGCGGTCTATGGATATACCTACAATAACCTGTTCATATATCTTCTTAGATTTGTTGAGGCACGTGCCTACAGAATACCGGTGTTTCAATAAATTTAATATAGTTTCTATATCTTCATTGAAAAAACTCATTTGAAATTTAGAACATTTATTTGAAACCCTTATTGCATTAATTTCCGCAATCAGATCATTTATCCTTATGAATAGATTTGGAGATTCTATTATATTAAAAGCATTTAAGATACCACTCGTCAAATCATTTTTCCAGATCAACTCGTGAGAGTACCACTTCACCGATTTTGGGGGGTAAACTATATCATATTTATCGTTGTAGAAAATATTTGTTTCTAAATAGTATTTTTCCAACCAAAATATTGTTGCTAAAATATCGCTTGCTATAATTTTAAAAGTGTTTTGGTTACAGTAGTAGTCAGAATTATCTGGGAAAAAGTTTAAAAACGGAATCATCAAAATTCTTTTCATCGTGGCGAAATCCGCGTTCAACCTCAAGGAATTACAACTGCCCGTAAACAGCCACTTCATTTGAATATCGGTTCCGCAATTGTACAAAGTCCTCAGGTACATGTGGGCTCCGGAAACAATTTGTTTTAGAGTTGTGGGGTTTATCTTTTGTAAATCGTCTGCGTATACTATCTTTGCGTCTTTTGCGTTATATAAATCGGGAGCGAGAGTTGATATTTTTCCACGAATCGTATCAGTGCCAATGAAACTCATGGCTTTACCAAATAACGCGTACATAACACAACTCAAAGAGCTTTTTCCGTTCTGGCCTTGGCCATAGAATATGAATGCTCTCTTGATGCTCAATCCTAATAGGACAAATCGCAGCGTCCACAGCATGAAAAATACCAGCTCTACATCTTTTGAAAACAATGTAAGAAAATAGCGCAAACAATTATACACCGGACATTCCCCCTCGCTGTTGCACTTCTCTAAATCATTGATACAAAGCTCGGGACCATTTTCTTTTGAATAATTGTAGCGGAAGTAATCAATAACTCCGTCGGGACAAAGTGAACTTTCGCACTTTGCACCGATGTTTTCATTAAGAGTATCGAAAACTTTTTGATACGTGCAAGAACGGTTGCTGATGTGTTGAATCTTTTCCCTCATCCCCTTCCAACTGAGTCTGCACGGATATCCTCTAAATAGAGGTGTGTGTGAAAAAACAAGATACTCGTTACTGATTAACACGAAACCGTCCTTAAAAGATACAACATTTGTTGGAAACTCAATCGTGATTACTCTGCCCCAGAACTGGATTAAATAAGTGTAAATCTTGGGAAGGCTTTCTTCGGGTTTATTTTTTTTTCGCCTCTTTTTCAAACCACTTTCGGTTTCCAATTCTATATCATCACAACCGTATTTATGTAATATTTTCAAAGGTAAAAACACGTGCTCTAACCTGTTTAAGGACATACACCAAGAGTTCTTTTCGTAATAAAATATGGAACCGTCCTTCTGAGTTGCATATATGGGATACATCAACTTTACTAGTTCTAAAATAGATAAAGACTTTTTGTTGACAAGCGATAAAATGTTTGACGATATGAAGACGCTTTCATCAGTAGAGTCGTCAAAAATTAATTCCACTTTATTTGACTCTGTATACGATTGAACAAAGAGGCATTTTAAAAATAGCAACGGGTTTAGTTTACGAAATGACTTTTCAGAATCTTCACACAATTTTACAGTTTCCTTGACTAACTGCACAATCTTACTCGAAATGTTAGTGAAATAGTTCACAAGGTCTGAGTTTTGAATTTCACACAGTATTTCTTCTGCAAAGGATGTGTTGGATTCACAAATTCTATCATATAGTGCTATTAAGAACACGAATATATTAAATATAGCTCGAGACTTACCTCCGGTGTCGCCAGTTGTTAGGTCTGTATAAAAAACCAAGAGTTCCTCCCTTAAATAGGACAGACTGAAAGGAGAAAGCGACTTTTCAATTTGGGATTCGCCTAGTACTATTAAGCAATTATTTTTGTAAAACCGCGACACGGCAAAATCAGCATATGGAAGTGCGTTTTTGTTTATTGTTATCACACCCTCCAAGCCATCACCCAATAGCGCAAGTTGTGAATGTTTGTAGACTTTTACATTATTGCAATTACCAAAGTAACATCCTTGAAATTGTTTGAGTAAATCCAAAGGGAAATAAGCTTGTACGCTGTCTGGATCATAATTTTTTATCACCGAATAGTTTTTTACAAATGAATTATCAAATTCATTATTTATCAATAACTCCCTTCCAGACTCCCAAAATTCAATGTTTTCGGTTAAATTATAGGACCCAACTGGTAGATAAATGTCTTTATTTTGTTTTTTCGATAGGGGTAAATTCCAGTTGATGGGTTGGTCGATTACGTTGTTTTTAATAAAGTGTGGGTATTTACCGATTAAAAGCTTCTTTAACACCTCAATAAACCAGATATTATCTCCTCTGTATAAGACTAAATCTTTAATTTCAAAATGGACACCGTTTGTTGCGCTCTCGAAAATATCTTTGTTGTCTAGGAAGTTTAAATTTTTTTTTACCATCAAAGTCAATTCAAACTCTTGGTCATTTATTAAATTGTTTAAAATACTTTTAACGGCTTTTGAAAAATCATCACAAAACTCCTTTACAATTGTCCTATCTATATTTTGAAGTTTCTTAAAATCTACATCAATCACAACGTGATGGAACTCCAAATGGTTTAAATTAACGCATATACAATAGTCAATATTCCTATTTAACAAAGATAAAATATAATCTATAACTTCATGATTATAATGCTTTAAAATACAAGCGTTACATTTAAAAATAAACGATTGAATTTTTAAAACAATATCAGATTTAGAGACGCATTTGTAATCTGCATCCGATTTTGTTAAAAATCCCGGCAAATTTCTTAGTTGGTAAAAGTTGTATATAAGTGCTATGAGATCATTCATAAGATAAAATGACTTTGAAAGAGTGCGTTACCGATATTTATAACCTCTCTCCTTTGTCATATAATAAAATTTACAAATTCGGGCTATTTGCAACTGAAATTCTACTTTTGGAAAATAAAATAGCAATCGGGTCTAATAAAAGGAGTTCCCTGACGTGGAGCATTCATAAGAATGGAAAGCGAACAATCAACCGGCGATATAATTAATCTATGGGCTGAAGAAGACCAGATTGGGGACTATATGGAGGAACGGGAGGAACAGATAGACTTATTATCACAGCTAAAGTCCAAACACTTTAAGTCTTTACAAAAGACGTTATTTTTTAGATTGTCTGGATTAATAATTGCTCGCTTGGATGGAATAGTTAATGAGGAAGATTTTCAAAAAAATATTAAAGAATTTTTGTTAGAATATACACAAAATTATGATTTAATTGACAAATTAACTATTCAAATGTACCACATTATGAGAGAAATAAACGAAAACGCACCAGGAAATGAAAATTACTATGGAAATGATGGTATCAAAGTCACATTTAAAGGAAGTGAGAACGCGAGACGAAAAGTTGTTTTCGTAGACCCGATAGATACTAATCAATTCTCAAACCTCCTCCAACTTTCAGATTTTAGTTTGATAAATAGAATTGAACTTGGTTTGTATGCTGTTATGTTAGAAATGGGATTTAACCAGTTTAATCAAAACGTCCGAACTGAAATTGAAACGATTCGTCAAAGGGCGCATGTGGATTTATTGCCAGCATACAGAAAAGGAGTTGACCTTATGATTAACAATTCAATGTATATGACAAATCGTACGTATGGCGTTATGTACAATAGGTTTTACAACCGCGTCTTGAAGCGGTTTGTAGATAAAATTTAAAATAAAAATAATGGAGATTAGTGAAACCGACGTTTTACTTTACATAAAATCTTATCAATATTCAAAAGCTAAAAAACTCCTGTCATCTTTTTTAAAAACCCTTTTACAAACTCTTCAGTCTCAGCAGGGTGAAAATGTTTTAGTGTTGAAATCGAGCGAAGACTGTATAAGTTCGTTGATATTTAGTTTACTTTCAAAGAAATCTACAAAACTGCACAAGGCCCAGTATGACGAACATTTTGAAAACTATAGAGCTCAATATAAAGACATGCTCCGTTTTTTAAGTGCAAATATGTTTGAGTTTTTAAACTGTTATCAGTTAGTTTTTAACGATGACGCGGAGCTTGAAACCTTTTTAAAAAGTGGAAGTGATGTTTTGGATATATTGATAAGCTGTAAAATTGACAAAAAAATTATGTTATTACAAGATCTTAATAAAAGATTAACTGTTATCGGCGCACAAGATAATTTTTCACCATCGAATGTAATAAGTATATTTGAAGATATACTGTCTAAAACAAATTCTTTTACACTATCTAAACTAAAGGCCGGAATCGAGTATGTTGTAAATACTTTCGGCGGTAGGGAGTTTAAATGGAAAAGTTTAGAAGCTCCTTATAAGTTTGTTGAAAAAATGTCTGATAAACACACAACAACAGAAACGCCTCTAAAATTCAGTAAAGCCTTACAGACTGACGATTTAATCATCGATGACGGTAAAATATTGTTTGCCGAGACGGTTGTAGATATTTTAGGTCTAACAGATGTTGACTTCCAAACATTAACCTACAGTAAAATTTACTCTATTTTAAATGAATTTGTTCGTAGCAGATTAAAGAAAACAGTATCTTCAGAAAATATCTCAGAGGCAGATATCAAATGTATGTATTTGAAATATACAGACTTGTGTGAATTATTTTCAATTATATTAGACGAATTGAAAGTTTTAGAACCACGGGTTGCTGTTACAAAAATACAGACTATTAATCAGGTGATTGAAAAAATATTTCATCTATTCAATGTTGACGATGAATATGTGCTGTTTGGTATGTTGGAAGAGCAACATAAATTAGTTAAGACTCTAAATATAAATCAAACAAATTATAAACTCATACAAGAAATTATCAGCAACCTGTTATATCTTAACAACAACTCAACCCTGATTAAATTTGGTAAAGAATTTAAAGAATTACACAAAACATTTTTAGATTGTGATTTCAACAGTTTGTTTTCTTTAGAAAATATTGGGATTATGTTAAAACAGTTGAAATCTTTGACTGTGGATATGGAATCAATAAAGAATCAACTCTCTAATAAAATTATCGCCCATAACCGGTTATATGTAGATGTAAAACCATTTCTGGTTTTGGAAAATGAAATGGGTGTAGACCTTGCATATATCGTGGATTTCCTAGATAGTGTTTATAAACAAAAACCGCTCAACGTAGATGTAAAGAATTTCCTCAATAGTTGTCAAAGGCGAATAGTTTTATTTGAGGAGGTCAGAAAAGAAAGTGTTCAGTTGAAATCCGAAAACATACGTCTTTCTGCTGAGGTCACCAATTTGGAAAAAGAATTGTCAGATTACCAAAAGTTAAAAACCGATAACATGTATTGCAATCAAAAACTATCAGAGCGCGAACAGATTATTCAAGATTTAAGGCTAGAAAATGAACAGAGCTCCGAGCAATTGGCTCTGTTGGAAAAGGAACACGAACAGTTCAAGAACGCTCTTGTCTTAGCTGAACAATACAACATAGAAAGAAACAGATACATCGAGGATTTGGAAAATCAAATACAAAACTTTGTCGTTCCCGTGTGATGAGACTCAAATCGGTTGAAACACTGAGAAAAATAATCCAAGGAACTGAAAAACGTTGTTTTTACAGTATCTACAAAATTTAGATGTACTTGGCCCAAAGATTTTTTATACTTCATTATACTTCATGCACTATGCTGACTGTATATTTGAGAGGGGAAGATTCTCTGCGTTGGAGTATTAAACCCCGAAGTGTTTGATTCCTTTTTTGTGACACGTTTTATAAAATATTACAAACATAAATAAAATATGAATTTCATAATATTTGTTGTTGTTTGTTTTTTTGTATTCCTTAGAATTATTTTGAAAAGAACAAAACATTTTAACCTTTCAAATTTACCAATGAAATCTATTGAAACAGATTGTAGGTTTCAACCCAAAAAATGTCCACAAGGTGTGATTAAATGTGACTGTAAAAACTATTGCAAAAGTAAAGATGCCAAAATTTTGAAAACAGATGAAAACTATTACTGCTACATTCCCCATTACTACTTTGGCTGTAAACAGGATTGCGGGACTTATGATTTTGATGGAACTTGGAAATGTCTCCCGAAGTATCCCGGTGTTTTTACAACGTCCGGGGACCAGATAGTGGGCAAATATCCATATTCAAAAGCCAACAGTATTGCAAAAAACGTGGATTATAATGATCCTTCACAGTACAAAGTCGATTGTACTGGGTTATACGATGAGTATGGGAATAAACTTGTTAAAGCAACTCTGAATCGCGGGGTATCTTTTTGCGTAAAGGATTATTGTTTAAACAACACACCCAACAATCCGGCCAGCGGTTATAATTTCATCACGGGCCTATGTGAATGCACTAACGGTACTCGAAACTTGGACGGTGGTGACAAGACTACGCCTTGTGTTTTGAGCCATCGGAGCACTCATCAAAACGCCCCCTTTATAATAAATTGTTACAACAAGGATTCTTATTTAAAAGACGTGGTTTCAAATTATTTAATAGAATGTCCCGATGGGGAGGAGTATGTCGCATCGAAAGAACATGATGTCAAAATTGTTAAAATATATTCTTAAATAAAAATGATTTATTTTTGTAAAAAGTGTAATTTGTATTATAATTATAATTTTTTAAAAGACATCAAAATAAACAGAAAGTTATGTTTAATGTGTTTATTAGAAACTATGGATAAAATATATTGTGATAATGATATTTGCCTTGATATGGACACTCCTTTACTACGTAAACCGTTGATATGTGATTACGGGTTTTTTGATGTGATTTATTATGTATAATAAAACAAAATGGAATCATCTGTAAAAAACGACTTGATTGATACTTATTTTGCTGATGTGAGAAAGCGGTTTCCTAGACGTCGTTACGTGTTGAAGGGTATAAATGATCTAATTCAGGGGGACATTATGGATTTAAAAAAATACGAAGAATTCAACGATGGTTATATCTATATACTGACCGCAATTAACTGTTTTACAAAATTTGCATATATAGAGCCATTAAAAACAAAAACGGGTGACGAAGTAACAAGCGCCATGAGTAGAATATTACTACGAGTTTTTCCGATGGTTAGAAACCTACAAGTAGATCACGGTGGGGAGTTTTACAACGATAAGTTTAAAGCCCTGATGAAAAAATATAACATTAACATGTATTCTGTCTATACGGAAATCAAAGCATCATTTATTGAAAGGTTTCATAGAACATTTAGGAAAATGCTTGTAAAGGAGACTTACAAGAGAAACTCCCCCAAATGGATTGATTTTTTACAAGATGTCTTAGATAGATACAACAACACAATTCACAGCGTAACTAAATTCAAACCCTCTGAGGTGTCATTTTCGCATGAAAAAATTATTCTCAGACGACTGGCTCCGAAAAAACACCCCAAGAGAGGGAAACCTAAATTTAAAGTTGGTGATTATGTTCATATATCGAAATCCAAGCACGTTTTTGAAAAATCTACTTTTAATTTTACACCGCTGGTATTTCAAGTACGAAAAGTAGTGTTAGAGGACAATCCCGTGACTTATAGACTCAGAGACACAGAGGGTAGTAGGGAACCCATCAAGGGAACGTTTTATGAACAAGAGTTAAAATTAGCCGTGCACGGCTTAACTTATGTTGTCGAAAAAGTAATCAAACAGAAGAAAATTCGGAATAAACCTCACCTTTACGTGAAATGGCTTGGGTTTGACTCGGAACGGTGGAATTCCTGGATTCCAAAAGAGAATGTTGTAGTTTAATTGAAAATTAATTGCCAATTAATTGCGAATTAATTGCAAATTAATTTGAATTAATTGTGAATTAATTGCGAATTCGATTCAAAAGTTTTGTAATCGAGCCCCCCGATTTACAGCTAAAACAATAAAAAACACCAATTTTCAAATTTACACTCATGCTTGGGTTTTTATCGGTGTGAAAAACGCAACACGTCTTAAAAATATCATCTTCGGTTTTAAAATATTCTTTTACCATAGTATTCCTCATCCCACCTGCAACCCCTGCAACCTTTGCAATCATTCCTTTCCGAGCAGGAAGTTTGCGGATGTTTCGTAATAAATTAAACTGTTGTCCACATGACTCGGGAAATTCGACATGTTTGCCAATGTAAAGCGTACCTTTGGACTGCTCAATATCTTTTTCATTCAAGTAAAACCCGTAGTATATGTTATCAACTTTTAGAGTCGTAATTAAATGGCGTGTGGGTAGGTTCTCTCTATTAGTATCACACTTTACGATGATTGCGTCGTTATCGTTCCGGAATAACATGTTAAATAAAAAAACTGTTATATTACGAACAAATATATTCTATATATTTTTCAAATAAATAAAACAATGGATTGTGCACTAACAGACATATTAAATAAAAGTAGTAAAAAGAGATATAAGCTGTAATTGAAGACGCCCCCGATATGTCAGCACTGGTGGTGTTGTCGTCATAAAAGTGGACAAAACTCAAGTAGTTATTATGTTCCCTTATGAACTTGCCAGTTAACCGTTGATGTTCGAATAACACTTCCCAATCCAGCTTATCTTTAAACCTGTCGATGAAATTCTCAGATAGATTTTGATATTTGCTTACTACTTCCCAACAGTTATTAAAATTTGATGTCATCTCCACAAGAAAGTCTTCAGAAAACTGTTGTCTTTGTAGAATATGGATCCAGTTAACTTGATGAAAATACATTCTTAACATGGTCACCGTAAAAAAATAATGTATGGAAAGTTGTTCCCAATCCATATAACTATCAAACCGTTGAACAAAACTATCTGTCAACACTCCTTCCGGGAACCTCGGCTCTTGAGATATTAAACTCCAGGCAGTAATATTGGATGCAATCATCGTGCAACTGTCTGGTTTAGCCATGCGAGTGTCCTTTTATACAATTTTATACAATTTTATGCAAAGACTTCGTCCAATTTAGCAACCAATTCAAAAAGATTTATGTTCGGGAAGTAATTTCTGATTTTGTACCAACAAGTACATATTACAATATTAAAATTGTCACTTACAAGTGGCAAATCTGGTGTTTTTAAAATTGTCGTTGAGTATCTGGAAATTGGAATATCAACTACATAGTAAAAGCACGAGTATGTTTTATTGTTTTTAGCGGTATAAGTGTAGTCAATGTTTGACAAAATATTGACTGAATTTGCATTCAAACAAATACCAGTTTCTTCAAAGAATTCTCTTACGGCACAGTTAAAAGGCGTTTCAGATTTCTCTCGTACACCCTTTGGAAATTCGTAAATCGTATTACAACCAAAATACATGCTAAGAGCCATGTCGGTGCTAGCATTTTCATAGGGTATAATGTTGTTATTCAATCGGTTATAAAGCGCGTAGTTAATTCTACTTAGGACTAGTGTATTTTTTAAATTTCTATCTACAAGTATTATCCCGTACCGTTTAGACTTCATACTTGTTTAAAATTATCTTGACTTGAGAACAGTATACGGTGAATCAGAGGAATACACACATCAAACTCGTCGTAATACTTAAATAACACACTGTTGCTATTACAAACACATTTGTTTTCTTTGACATCGTCGCAAAAATGTATCGTTTTTGAACAATCTTTGCCATAATAAAGTGAACTACAAACACATTGATATTTCACCTCTTTTTTATTGGAATCGTATATAGCCGTTAATTTACCAAAAATACAATTTGGTTTTAAAGTATCGGTATTAACAGTGCATTGACTTTCCAAACAGATCCAGGGTAATCCCTTATTGCAAATGTCTAAACATTCTTTATCAGTATTACAGTTAAATTTCTTTCTTAAACAATCTGAAAGTTCATATTTATGTTCACTATGTAAAATCTCGTCTAAAACTGATAGATTATTTTTATCATAATCGTGAGTGGTTGGAGACTTTTTTCTATTATACATTATGAAAAGTAAAATAAATCCAACCGATGTAAATATGAATGTTTTGTTTAAAATCATATTTTTATTATAATAAAAATAACCAATGATAAACTACATGGCATTATACGCAATTATTTTTGTGGTAATTTTATTAGGCGCCGGCGTGTATTACTTCTACAAAAAATATAAATCAAAGAAGGGTGATGATTCAAAGGACAAAAGTGAGAGCAAACAAGCTAAAGGTGGATCGGCGGGTGGAGGAGGGACTACTCCAGTGAGTGGCGGAGGCACTCCTCCCGCGGGTGGCGGAGGGACTACTCCAGTGAGTGGCGGAGGCACTCCTCCGGCGGGTGGCGGGGGGAGTGGAAATAAAAAATCAGGACAAAGTGGATAATAACACATTAATAAAATAACACGGGCGATTGTATATCTTACACGTTTTTTTCATTTATAAAAAATACAAAACATGGTCGATATTATGTCATTGGGTCTCGGAGCGGCAGTAGGTATTGTCATAGGCGTATTACTATATATGATGTACAAAAAGTTTGTTGAATGAATGGTTTACCAATAAAATACTTTTCTGAGTTCTAAACAATAAAGTAAATATTTTAAGTCTTCAACTTCATCAAATAATATATTATTATGAAACAATTTAAACCTATCAATTACAGAGTGGTTATTTGTTATTTTTTCACTTTGTAATAATTCAATACCCGTAATGAGCTGCATACTTTTTATTTTAAGATTCTAAACTCTTCAACAAATCTAAAGCCTTTAAAAAGTATTCCTTATTAATTTCTTTTTTTTTATACAGATTTATATTTTTTATTAATTCGTAGAGTTCAAAAAATTTCACTATCCTCAAAAAATCCTTTTTGTCCTCGGGCAAACTAGAAATTCGAAACATTTGCCAGAGTTTATTCAAACAGTTTTCCCTCTCATAGAAATCTTGTAATTTGTGTGTTATGACTTTATTCAGTTTTTCACTATACGCGTCTATCTTATTTCTTCTGAATCTCTCCCTGTCGGCTCTTCTCTGTAACAGAGACCTATCATCTAATTTATCTTTTAAAAATGTAACATTTGAATTAGATCCGCAATCTATGACGTAAACCAAATCATAAAATCTCACACTCATTTTTATAATAAAAATGTTGACACGTCGTTTTGACGGTCCCAGTGCTGTTGTTGAGGGTGAGAGATATGGATTAAATTTATTATTCCAAAACCCTCACCTTATATATTGGATTCCGATGTGTTATAAGGTGGCAGACCACGAATTTCAAAATCCGAGTAACGTAACATTTGAATACAATTTTCAACTGAAAAGGGTTACTAAACATACAATATTTTCCAAATACGCATTTGATTTAGTATACTACTCAAATAAAGGGAATATCCCATTCAGGACAAGCTCAAATTTAATTTCATTTATTGTAAGTGTTTTGATTTGTATTTTATTTGTAAACATCTCCCAAGGTGCTGGTACAAAATAGCACAAAATATAATATCTTCACGCTAGGATTTTACGTGTAGACTTTGATTTGGAAATTTTTGGGGAATTTTTTGGGGAATTTTATCGCTCTCTCTTTCCAAAAGATTTTTAAAATTGTTTTAATTAAAAATACTAAAAGGTATATAATAAGTATAATCAGAGACAATATAAAAATTGGAAATTCAAGAAATGCAACAAAAACAATCTCCATTTTTGAATATTTATGTACCCGGTAGCTCCGGGTCCTCGATTGAACACTTACGTTTTTGTTCTAAACTTTATTTTAGCCGAAATTATTTTAATCACTAAATTTTTCTAAGTTCAGAGTAAAAAAATCATATTTTAGCAGAAATTATTTTAAGTACTAAATAAGACTTGGGCTGATTCTGTGAATCTACAAACATAGTATTGTAAAAAAAACTTATAAAAGAGAATTTATCCAACCAATTACCACTCCATGACTAACATTGCAATGATATATAAACATATAAGGCAATTTAACAACGAGATTCCTAGAATTATTGAAAATATTAAGTACCAATACAGTTTTTATAAACATTATTATAATCCTGATGCAAGATATTTGCAAACAGATTTACAAAAGAATTAGGCATTTACCCGCAATAAAGAACACAATAGACATTTAATATTTTTATTCATACTCTCTTTGTTCCAAGTAGGTTTGAATCTTATAAATATTTTCAAGAGCGCACATGAAACTATTAAATCTATGATAATAACAATAATTATTTAGATACTTAGATTTTAGTTTTTTAAGTGATGGCATGTCGTCCAAATTTTCAACTTTGGCGTTCTTAAAAAGTCTTTGAAGGAACACTTGTTTCTCTTGACCCTTTACGTAGACGGTGTTGTTTTGTGATAACAGCTCCGCCAGTTGTCTCTTGACGTAATTGAAGGACGTAGTTCCTTCCTGCCATGGAATTCCGTGGTAATAGTTTGCGTTGAAGATCGCCTGTCTTCTGTAGTCCGGAGATAGTTTGTCAAAATCGTACGGCGATTTTACAAACCAGTGTCTCAGAAACCAATTACCGCTGGTTTTTGTAAGTGCAATTTCTTTAATAATAAAATTGTTTTTGTTGTCTTTAAATCCTTGAAAATCGATAATATAAGCATGTTTAGCCATGTTGAGACGTCCTTAGATATCGGAATCAGCGAGGTAAATAGAGCTCTTTTCGGTTCTCTATCAGACCAAACACCAGTGCAGGAGTTCAGCAACTACTGGTATATTGGGGGGACCCGTTCCTTTATAAAGCCTCGGAATTTGTATTATGCCCTTATTTCAAATGTTGACGGGGGTGGGAGAATTTGTTGAAAGCAGGGGAATATAATAGTTTCTCCGTGTGAAACAAAACATACCTACCATTTACATACATACTGTAGTTTCAAACTCCTACATAGTCTTCAACATGGATCCGTGTGATGATGTCTCGTACCTAAGCGAAAGCGATTCGTGTGATGATGATGATGTCTGTTACCTAGGCGAAAGCATTTGCCAAGCATGTCGCCACCAACGCGCTCAGGGCGCGGGCGCGTCGGAGGACAGTGGAGTTGGCTGGATCATTATAAATTTGATGAAGGACGGGAGACTCGTTCGCAAAATAGATTTCAACGGGGAACTTTTGAAATTGGAAGTAAAATCTAATGGAAATTTTGACAGAATAGAATTCGAATTTATAGATACTAAGGCCATGTCCCTTAGCGGGTTCTCAGAGAAGCAGATTATTCAAAAAGCAGATTTTTTTTCAAAGTATAACAAATTGGACGTCCACATTTATACCAAAGACAAATGGCATGAGCGCGAATCATTTTGGATTGAGGATGATTGTGATGAAACAGATCGTCCATATACTAGCCTCAAAGAGTTTGGAGAATTTAAACAAGAAGAGGTAGATTACGTGGTCATTAAATTTAGAAACCCAAAGTATGATGACTCTTCAGATGAGGAGGGAGAGGAGAGGATCGAGTTTGCAATCGACTTGCAAGTTGGACGGGGGAGGAGATTGAAAAAAAATACGAGAAGTTTGGATTAAAAGAGGAAGAGGGTAGCTTAGGACTATGGATGTTATCATAAGCGTTCACACACAAGCGGCATTGTTTCAGAGTTTATCAACTATTATTATTTTAAGGTTTTAGTTTACCAACTTCAAAACTTAAAATCTTTAATGTTGTACAAGTTATCACTATCTTGTTAAAATATTTCGTCATTTGACTAACCCACAAAAACATAAAGACCTGGCTCGCTAAGAAAGATTGTATGTTTCTCATTATGGGTTAGGGGGGCGTTTCACCTCCCTCGTACTTCCAGTCTTGTTTTGCGGTGTTTTTGTCTGTTAACGTTTAAGAATAAAGAGCGCTAAAAGTATCGTCAAAATAAATGTTATATTCTAATTCATCGTGGAGAATTTAGCTACTTTTTTTATAATCCTTTCTCTAGAGAATCCACTATTTAGCATAGCCCTACTGCTCAAAAATTCAACCCCTATCCTGTCAAAGTCTGCATTTGATTTTAAGTCCAATTTTAATGGCTTTCCATCAAATTTTATTTTTCGAACGGGTCTTCCGTCATATAGGTTTCTTTCACACTAAATTATTCTCTTTATGTTGCACTCCAGTAAAAATGTGATAACTACTTACTTTAAAAAATATATTTTCACTAAACTCTAAAAACAACTTAGGATCAAGATTTTCTTAGGCGAGTTGAGTTGTTGAACTTACCTCGGCCGCTTCAGAGACTAAATAGACTATCTTTTTATCATATCAGAGGGGAAAATTCAGGTTTCGTTAAAGCAAAGTTTAAAGTTAATGTTTATTTATTAATTCAATTAATGTAAAAAAAATAACAAAATTGCATTAATATTTGAGAAAAGAAGAAAAAAAAATAAAATTTAGATTAAATTTTGTAACACAGAGCGTTTTCCACTAATACAAAAATGGAATATGTAGATTCAAAGTAATTTAGAAGAGGAAAAATCTAGACTGAGAAACACTTAGTCTCTTGGTGATTTTTGATGTATTCCCTCCTCCTTGGACAGTCGCGGATAAAAAACAATATTGTAAAATTTTTCATATTGTTTTTTATGATATTCCACACCCAATCTTTCCCTCCTGTCCATGGGTTTACAGTTGTCGTGAAGTATACTATAAAACTCAAAGAGTTCGTTATTCTTGGCGTACATCATTGATTCAAATGGAAGAGTTAACTGAAACGGCCGGGCAAAATCTTCTTCTTCGTTGAACTTAAACAAACTTGAATAGTGATATCTGCATATCGAACATGGTAATAAAAGATCAAAAAATCCCGTTAAACTGCATAAAGCTTCTTGATATTCTTCTTTAAGTTTAGATTCCTCCATTTTATCTATAACCAATGTTGTGAAATGTATTACTACCCAGTACGAACTACCCCAAGCGACCATTCCACTAACTATTTCATAAAGCCTAGAACACGGTATAGCGTCTGTTGATTTCTCAATGGACCCTACCGGAAAGAATTTTGAAATGCTATCAATAAATAACTTGGAGTCCTTAATAGACATGTAATTCTCAATTGTAATAAACGGAAGAACAACGTCTTTTGAAAGATGTTTAACCCCTTTCAAGTATTCCACATTTTTTCTGTACAATTCATCATTAAGTTTTATTTTGATTCCCAAAACACAATTGATAATTACAACCAAAACATCCAAGAGGTGATTTTTATTTTGTAAAAGCTCTTTTCTGCTATTTTCAAAACCCCATTCCTCGTGACTGTAGATTTTCGGCAGTATTCCAAGAGCTAACCAGTTATAAACAACAAAGGGCAAATAAGTAGCAGGGTGGTTTAAATGAAAATCTTCAAATTTCAATACGTCTCTGTACTTTATGAAAATACAATCAGACATTTTTTATATAATTTTATTTACTTCTCGACCGAGAACGACTTCGCGACCTAGATCGTCTAGTTCTAGACCGCGATCTAGACCTTTTGGGGCATTTATTTCTAAGCTTGGTAAAAGATTTTGGTCCCTTTGCGGTAGAATATTTAAAATAACCAATAGTGGGACGTTTTTTTTTCTTAATATTCATACAAGTGCACACAGCGGTTTGAGATTTCTTAGACTTTTTCATGATTTTATTTATAACAAAAAAATATGTAAAAATAATAAACTCTCGAGTGATCATGCACTGATCATGCACTGATCATGCACTACAATCATAGAGATTACCCCAGTTGCGATGTGTTCCTCCAACGTTGATCACTAGAAAATCCGCACGGTGGTGCCAACCATCTTCTAGAAGTATTAGAATGCTGCAAGGAATTCTATATATAAATGGGGGAGTGATTAGAAATATTAGTTCTTCGTTTGAGATTATTTACTTTAAATTTCCCCGGGGCGCACTCTACAATCGGGGTAATATTGGTTTCAGAATAATAATTTTAAAAATTCAAAATTATAACAAAAAACACACAAAAAACACACAACTCAACCCGTATTAACTTTATTTTTAATTACACAGCTTGTTTGTAACTTAAATAAATAATAATGTACATTTTACTTGTCGGGCTGGCATAAAAATAAAAATAAAATAATGAAAAAACAATAGGTCCTCTTAAGACAAAGCCTGCTATAGGGTTCCATCACTTAAATTAAAAATAATGTAAAGTAAGCGAACAGAAATGATCGAAATATAATAAACACAATTGTCTCAGACAACCCATGTATATACAAAAATTAAACAAAAATTAAACGTAAATTTAGCGTTAAAATTAAACGTTAAGAAAAATACAAAATTAAATATTTGACGCGCCTTATTTCTCTCATGAACACTGAAATTCAGCGTGTGCTCAGTGCATAAAAACTAATTACAGAAAATAAATAAAACTGTATTTGTAGATTCATATAGTCTATCATATAAATTATACACGTATTATAATATTCTAAGGTTTACTCTTTCAGGCGGCTTATGGCACCTCTCCAGAGACTTGCCTCTGGGGTTGGTCTCCCCAGGTGCCGTCGAAGCTCATTGCATGCAATGCATAGTCCCCGTGTGAACCCTCAGCTATAATATCAAAAATAAAACTATTGCTGAATTTGAAATAACAATCAGTATTCTCTAGTTGAAATAACCATTTCCTTAATCTACATAAAAAAAAATTAATATTAAATGCAATCTTAACATTTTCAGGAAGTTTATTAAACAGTTTCGGAGCTATAAAATTGAAAGTTTTTGTAAAAAATGTATTGGTTGGCTTGGGAATAAAAAACTGGTTAGCTTTCCTTAATTTTTTTCTATACTCATTCTCATTTTGGGGCATATTTCCACTTTTATTGTAGAAAAGTTTTAGAAAAGTTTTAGTTTTAGAACTTTATAAACATAAATATATTTAAACGAAAAAATTCTCTGACTTATGAAAAGGGGTTTTGATCATTCATATCTGGTTTTGTATAAAATCAATCTTAAAATATGTTTCTGCTGCAAATATAATGGTTTAGTATATGACTCATGGGTATTACCCCAAAAGACTATGCCTTATACTATTATAGGGTTGGAAGAAGGTCTAGTAAGGCCAGGTTGTAGGTGCCAGGTTGCTGAGGACTATAGAGATATTTTTATATACTATTTAATTATACACATTTTAAAACCTGTTTTCTGTCAAGCCGTTTTAAAACGTCGATAACGTCGATAAATATTCTTGTTCTTCTAACGATAGTTCTGGGGCCGTGATCACCATCCTGTTAGGATTTTCCGGAAATAGTATACAGTCATCTGTGACACCAACAATAGATTCTTCATCCGCTTGTCTAACTTGAATTAATCCAATTAAATTTCCTTCTTCTGCAAAGTTCAAACTATCTGAGTCGTTACGCACTTCTGTCGTCTCTTGATTCGTGGCGGAACACTGCTGTATGTTATTATCTACTGAAGGTGGTTTTGAGTTTTTTTTGCGATATTGTCGCTTTTGAGAAACCTTGTGTATAATTGATTGTTGTTCGTCGGGCGGAAATTTAAATAATAATCTGTTTATTAAATGTTGGAATTCGTGATGATAATCTTCTTGCAATAGGGTGAATTTGGATTGCATGATCAGAAATCTTAGAATGCGTGTAACAATCTTCTTTTGCTGGGGTGTATACACGCTCTCCATTTCAAAATGACGCGTTTGCAAGTTCACGATATATTTAAGTGAATTTAGTTATTTACTTTTAAATTTTTAAAGATGTCTAAAAGTCATTTGTTTACACTTTCAGTTGTATGATATATTTAAATGTGATTTAAATGTGATTTAAATGTGATTTAAATGTGATTTAAATGTGATAACTACTTACTTTGAAAAATATATTTTTACTAAACTCTAAAAACAACTTAGGATCATAAGAACTCTCTTGGGCGAGTTGAGTTGTTGAACTGACCGACTTCGAACCAAGAAACGATTCTAGACACTCTCTCGGGGACAAACCAGCCCGGAAATCCGGTTGCAGAACACGGAAACTCGCTCGGGGATCTTGTGTAAATAGTGACCGGCGACTCACACCGTGACCCAGTTGCGCAACACGCAATTGTACTCACACCGTGACCCAGTTGCGCAACACGCAATTGTACAACAGAACTACATTAGCCTTCGCAACCTCGAGAATTTTAAAATTCTCAAGGAAGTGGTATATAAACAAACACAGGAAGCCGCGGTGGCCTTTTGTTGTCCGCGTGCACGTATGTATTGTTGTTACAGTTTAGATGTGGCTAGTAATTTTATACTTTTTATTTAGTGAAAATAATAGTTTTTCCTGGTAAGTTTTAAAATATAACTAAATATGGAGAAGATGAACAAATTAATTGCATTATTAGAGCAAAACAATAATGTGTACGGGAATTTATCGAATCTATCAACCGTAGAAGTGCTACATTTATACATCAAAGTAAGAAATGAATCTGTGCTGGAAATATTGAGAAACAAACTATTAAACTTCCCAACCGACAGTTGGAACATGATTTCTCTTTCAAATAATTTGAAAACGCCATTTTTGATGGAATTCCGACATAAAATTAACTGGGTAATTCTTTCTCAAAACATTAGGTTAACAGCTGATATTCTGTACAGGTTTCAAGATTATCTGGATTTGGACATTATTGTAAAAAGGGGCTATTTCATACCAGAAGATATAATTTTTAAAAAGTATACTGCAATCAACATACAACAACTTCTACGTATGCAGAATTTATCCGAAGACTTATTATTGTTTTTGATTTCGACGCCCAGTGAATTAGAGCTGTGTTATATTTCATATATTGATATAGAATCTTACTTAAACATATCATATTGGCCTTTAATTTGCCAAACACAAGATATGTCGGAGAGATTAATTTCTATAATTTACAATACTAGAGTTAAATATACAAGCAATTCATTAAAAAACCATTATTGGAATCTTATTCGTCGGTATCAAAAGATGAGTCTTCAAACTATGTCACGATTTGAAAAATACCTCAACCGCGATCAGCTGAAATGAACTCTAAAGTATAATGTGCTTGTGTTGTTACGTATGGTGTTCTGAGAATTATTTGTGATGTGGTCTTGTCGGTGGAAATTTAAGTGTTATGAATATTTATACGAAATATTTTATTACGTTGTAGCTCAAATCATTTTTAAGGGTATTTTTTATGATTGTATTTTAACTTGTAAAGTTGTTCCTGTTTAATAGTAAGATTTAAAGTTAAATTGTCCCACTTGTTGTATTATATTTTACACATTATCAAATGAGGAATAATAAACACAAATATACAACTAAAATGTGCCTAGCTCAACTCATATATCATAATTATTTTTAATTATTTTTGATATAATTTATTAGTATGTTCCAGAATGTATTTTAACAGATTTAAGTTTTAACATTCGCTCGCAAAGCATATAAATAGGCCAGAATTGGGTCAATTCACATACCAAAGTTTCGCTAAAATATGATCACTTTAAATAACTGAAAAGAGTATTTTTTAGTATTTTTTAGTATTTTTTATTTAAATTAAACAACAGATAATTTTAATCAAAATATTTGTTTACAAAAATTGAATTAATACAGTTCATATGATAACGGTTTTTAACAAGATCCAGTATAAAATACGATTGAATCAGTCGGCGTGGCGGGCCGATGCAGTTTAGTGTGAGAGAGTAAAGAGGTGTGCGAGTGAGACAGAAATATGGTGAAATCGGACCACTCCCGTTTCCACCTTTTGAGAGGCCTCCACGCATGCGTCATTTGTTACCAAAATTTGAAAGTGGGCTACGTGGAATGTTCGCATCCGGGGCGCGCGGGCGTTGCCAAACCGAGCGTTCTTGTCCAAGGTTGCCAAATCGCACGCCAGGTGCAAGGTTTCGGCCCGATAAAATATCACGGCCCCGTCCTACGGGTCTTAAAAGTCCCCATATTATTCATGTTGAGGAGTAGTATTAAAATGGAGAAGTAAAACCGTCTTGTGGGTTAATTCGCTAACTCAAAAACTTTAAAAAGCCGCGAGATTTTAGCACGACAACGTCCTCTTGGGTCAGTGTTCCTGTATCACTTATACCGATTCTGGGGTTTTAAAGTATTAAGATTTAGGCAGATTCGGGACTTGTACGATTCTACAATGAGTTAATTTTATTTAATTTTAGGGCTCTGGACTTGTAAAATTTTACAGCGATTTCCCAACACTTAGAAACCAACTATTGGGCTCTAAACATTTAATCTGGGGACTAACACCTATAAACATTCGCACTCGCCGCTATTTAACTAACAACTGATTCTAGTGTCTGTCTTATCAAGGCGACACAATTCAAAATGCAATTTTAAAATTGGGGTTTTAAATTATTATTATTTAGGCAGATTCGGGACTTGTACGATTCTACAATGAGTTAATTTTGTTTAATTTTAGGGCTCTGGACTTGTAAAATTTTACAGCGATTTCCCAACACTTAGAAACCAACTATTGGGCTCTAAACATTTAATCTGGGGACTAACACCTATAAACATTCGCACTCGCCGCTATTTAACTAACAACTGATTCTAGTGTCTGTCTCATCAAGGCGACACAATTCAAAATGCAATTTTAAAATTGGGGTTTAAAATTATTATTATTTAGGCAGATTCGGGACTTGTACGATTCTACAATGAGTTAATTTTATTTAATTTTAGGGCTCTGGACTTGTAAAATTTTACAGCGATTTCCCAACACTTAGAAACCAACTATTGGGCTCTAAACTTTTAATCTGGGGACTAACACCTATAAACATTCGCACTCGCCGCTATTTAACTAACAACTGATTCTAGTGTCTGTCTCATCAAGGCGACACAATTCAAAATGCAATTTTAAAATTGGGGTTTTAAATTATTATTATTTAGGCAGATTCGGGACTTGTACGATTCTACAATGAGTTAATTTTGTTTAATTTTAGGGCTCTGGACTTGTAAAATTTTACAGTGATTTCCCAACACTTAGAAACCAACTATTGGGCTCTAAACTTTTAACCTGGGGACTAACACCTATAAACACTCGCACAAGTTCACTCGCCGCGATTTAACTAACAACTGATTCTAGTGTCTGTCTTATCAAGGCGACACAATTCAAAATTCAATTTTAAAATTATCTTTTGAAATATTATTATTTGCAAATGAAACATTCTCAGGGTTACCATGTGCCTAGAAACTACCACGCATCCGCGCCACAACGCCGCGAGATTTTAGCACGACAACGTCCTCTTGGGTCAGTGTTCCTGTATCACTTATACCGATTCTGGGGTTTTAAAGTATTAAGATTTAGGCAGATTCGGGACTTGTACGATTCTACAAGGAGTTAATTTTATTTAATTTTAGGGCTCTGGACTTGTAAAATTTTACAGTGATTTCCCAACACTTAGAAACCAACACAGTGATTTCCCAACACTTAGAAACCAACTATTGGGCTCTAAACATTTAATCTGGAGACTAACACCTATAAACATTCGCACTCGCCGCTATTTAACTAACAACTGATTCTAGTGTCTGTCTCATCAAGGCGACACAATTCAAAATTCAATTTTAAAATTATCTTTTGAAATATTATTATTTGCAAATGAAACATTCTCAAGACTAACCCGTGCCCAGAACCCACCACACACCCGCGCCACAACGCCGCGAGATTTTAGCACGACAACACCCTCTTGGGTCAGTGTTTCCTAACATTTAGACCAAGACTTGGGTTAATTCTGTGAATCGGGATTTTTAAATTTTATCTTATTTTTCGGCTCGGCACTTGTGATTTTTTCAAACTTTTAATCTGGGGACTTTAAATTATTTTGAAATATTTTGAATTATGTGGATTTTTGACTCTCGGGACTTGTAATATTTAACGGGAATCGCGGAGTACTAACACCTATAAACATTCGCACTCGCCGCTATTTAACTAACAACTGATTCTAGTGTCTGTCTCATCAAGGCGACACAATTCAAAATTCAATTTTAAAATTATCTTTTGAAATATTATTATTTGCAAATGAGAATGTTGCAATTATCAAGACTAACCCGTGCCCAGAACCCACCACACACCCGCGCCACAACGCCGCGAGATTTTAGCACGACAACACCCTCTTGGGTCAGTGTTTCCTAACATTTAGACCAAGACTTGGGTTAATTCTGTGAATCGGGATTTTTAAATTTTATCTTATTTTTCGGCTCGGCACTTGTGATTTTTTCAAACTTTTAATCTGGGGACTTTAAATTATTTTGAAATATTTTGAATTATGTGGATTTTTGACTCTCGGGACTTGTAATATTTAACGGGAATCGCGGAGTACTAACACCTATAAACATTCGCACTCGCCGCTATTTAACTAACAACTGATTCTAGTGTCTGTCTCATCAAGGCGACACAATTCAAAATTCAATTTTAAAATTATCTTTTGAAATATTATTATTTGCAAATGAAACATTCTCAAGACTAACCCGTGCCCAGAACCCACCACACACCCGCGCCACAACGCCGCGAGATTTTAGCACGACAACACCCTCTTGGGTCAGTGTTTCCTAACATTTAGACCAAGACTTGGGTTAATTCTGTGAATCGGGATTTTTAAATTTTATCTTATTTTTCGGCTCGGCACTTGTGATTTTTTCAAACTTTTAATCTGGGGACTTTAAATTATTTTGAAATATTTTGAATTATGTGGATTTTTGACTCTCGGGACTTGTAATATTTAACGGGAATCGCGGAGTACTAACACCTATAAACATTCGCACTCGCCGCTATTTAACTAACAACTGATTCTAGTGGCTGTCTCATCAAGGCGACACAATTAAAAATTCAATTTTAAAATTATCTTTTGAAATATTATTATTTGCAAATGAAACATTCTCAAGACTAACCCGTGCCCAGAACCCACCACACACCCGCGCCACAACGCCGCGAGATTTTAGCACGACAACACCCCCTTGGGTCAGTGTTTCCTAACATTTAGACCAAGACTTGGGTTAATTCTGTGAATCGGGATTTTTAAATTTTATCTTATTTTTCGGCTCGGCACTTGTGATTTTTTCAAACTTTTAATCTGGGGACTTTAAATTATTTTGAAATATTTTGAATTATGTGGATTTTTGACTCTCGGGACTTGTAATATTTAACGGGAATCGCGGAGTACTAACACCTATAAACATTCGCACTCGCCGCTATTTAACTAACAACTGATTCTAGTGTCTGTCTCATCAAGGCGACACAATTCAAAATTCAATTTTAAAATTATCTTTTGAAATATTATTATTTGCAAATGAGAATGTTGCAATTATCAAGACTAACCCGTGCCCAGAACCCACCACACACCCGCGCCACAACGCCGCGAGATTTTAGCACGACAACACCCTCTTGGGTCAGTGTTTCCTAACATTTAGACCAAGACTTGGGTTAATTCTGTGAATCGGGATTTTTAAATTTTATCTTATTTTTCGGCTCGGCACTTGTGATTTTTTCAAACTTTTAATCTGGGGACTTTAAATTATTTTGAAATATTTTGAATTATGTGGATTTTTGACTCTCGGGACTTGTAATATTTAACGGGAATCGCGGAGTACTGACAAATATAAACATTCGCACTCGCCGCTATTTAACTAACAACTGATTCTAGTGTCTGTCTCATCAAGGCGACACAATTCAAAATTCAATTTTAAAATTATCTTTTGAAATATTATTATTTGCAAATGAAACATTCTCAAGGTTACCACGTGCCCAGAACCCACCACACACCCGCGCCACAACGCCGCGAGATTTTAGCACGACAACACCCTCTTGGGTCAGTGTTTCCTAACATTTAGACCAAGACTTGGGTTAATTCTGTGAATCGGGATTTTTAAATTTTATCTTATTTTTCGGCTCGGCACTTGTGATTTTTTCAAACTTTTAATCTGGGGACTTTAAATTATTTTGAAATATTTTGAATTATGTGGATTTTTGACTCTCGGGACTTGTAATATTTAACGGGAATCGCGGAGTACTAACACCTATAAACATTCGCACTCGCCGCTATTTAACTAACAACTGATTCTAGTGTCTGTCTCATCAAGGCAACGCAATTAAAAATTCAATTTTAAAATTATCTTTTGAAATATTATTATTTGCAAATGAAACATTCTCAAGGTTACCACGTGCCTAGAACCCACCACACACCCGCGCCACAACGCCGCGAGATTTTAGCACGACAACACCCTCTTGGGTCAGTGTTTCCTAACATTTAGACCAAGACTTGGGTTAATTCTGTGAATCGGGATTTTTAAATTTTATCTTATTTTTCGGCTCGGCACTTGTGATTTTTTCAAACTTTTAATCTGGGGACTTTAAATTATTTTGAAATATTTTGAATTATGTGGATTTTTGACTCTCGGGACTTGTAATATTTAACGGGAATCGCGGAGTACTAACACCTATAAACATTCGCACTCGCCGCTATTTAACTAACAACTGATTCTAGTGTCTGTCTCATCAAGGCGACACAATTCAAAATTCAATTTTAAAATTATCTTTTGAAATATTATTATTTGCAAATGAGAATGTTGCAATTATCAAGACTAACCCGTGCCCAGAACCCACCACACACCCGCGCCACAACGCCGCGAGATTTTAGCACGACAACACCCTCTTGGGTCAGTGTTTCCTAACATTTAGACCAAGACTTGGGTTAATTCTGTGAATCGGGATTTTTAAATTTTATCTTATTTTTCGGCTCGGCACTTGTGATTTTTAACTAGTGTTAACCGACAAGTCTCCATGAGTACTATCCGAGTCAACAATGTTATTTAGCTAAATCAAAAACTAAGTTAAATTTAACTACAACAGTTAAAACTGTTTTGTTCAAAGTTCCATTTATGAATTGAATTCTAATTGCTTTAATTTTAATAATTTTAGATTATTGGTGATGTGATCGTTCCACTCAGACTCAGTCCCCCGCCGCACGCAAACACCAACAGAATACGCTTCATTTCTACACACACCCGCGCGTATAAAATTCAAAAAAACGGTTTCAACAAATTCCCCCACCCCCGTCAACATTTGAAATAAATGCACAAATACTTTGCGAATTCTATTTTCTGAGGGTTTATAAGGGAACGGTTCTCCACACATACCAGTAGTTCCTGTAATGAACTCCTGCGTGTTCGGTAAAGTTGTTGTTTGTTTTTGAGTTGATTTGTGATAGGTAACTAGAACCATGGTGGAGAGAATTACATTTTACGAACTCAAAGCTATTTGCCAAAGTATGGGTATCAAGTCAACCCACCCAACTAGGAAAAAGATTTTGTGGAAGATTTTAAATTCTATTAAAAGCGCTGATGGTGTTACCGCCTTTATAGACAAACTTACGGATCCTTCTGACTTGTACAGTTTGTATACTTCATTGGAACAGGAGACGTTAGATAACAGCAGTCAATTCCTACACTTCACTAAATTGGAAAAAATTACGGAAAAAATTCATCAACTCCCAGTCAACCTTTGGAGAATACTATACCGGAGAGAACAGTTCACGCATGGGTTCATGTTGAAGTTTAAAGAAGTTTTAAATTTCAACGAAATTGTCATCCACCAAAGACTGACGACTAAAGATATAGAAAGTTTTCAATCAAAAATTAACTTTTCGCTTTTGGTTAAGTACCAAAATCTCTCTGAAGCAGTGTTGGTCAAATTCAATCACAAGTTCGACTGGAATGCAGTTGTGGAACACCAAAATGTCCCGGAGTGGATTCTTAGACAGTTTTACCATAAGATTGATCCAATTGTCATAATAAAATCCATGAAGCTGACTCAAGATTTTATGTTGTGGATGGTGGATGGGGTTAATCCACGGTGTAAATTTCACAATACAGACGAAGAAGAGTATTATAAAATGGTTCTATGGCCATATCTCATAAAACACCAATCATTAAGTAAAAATTTAATATGCTACATTTACTTCTCGAAAGTGGGTAATCAAATCGATCTTTTAAAACTACTGTTTGGCTCGCTAATAAGTAAATGTCAAACTCTTGATTCTTTTCTTCTGGATACGTTTAAAAATATTTTATGCTGGTGGTCCGTCTCAAAACATCAAACGCTCAGCGATGAAGATATTATTAAATATTGCAAATTAATCGATTTTCAAACATATACGTCGCGAGGATTACAAATTTCTGAATTTGTGAAGAGGAATCTGCCCAATCCATTTACAAAAGTAGAATCTGAAACCGATTGTCCAGTTTGCCTTGACACGAAAAAAGATTGTATCAGTCTTAAGGATTGTCAACACATATTTTGTACAACGTGTATATTTAAATGGCTTAAAGTAAATAAATCATGTCCTCTTTGTAGGATTAAAATTCACTTGCCAGGCTACTGTTGGGTATAAAATAGAACTCGCCGCACATATTTGCACATATTTGTACTCATTTGTAAAACTTGTGAAAAATAAATCATATTTAAAAATTTCAAATTGTGTTTTTATTTACATGACTTAAAACAGACCCGGTCTCTAGAGGTTAATCATTAGTCTATTTGAATGTTGTGCAGTGTGGTTTAAAGACAATCAGTATATTTTAATTAACATTGGCAATATTGAGGTTTTTTCGCGTGATATAATTTACCAGAAAACCCTTTGAAAAACGAGTCCATTAGACTTCTTCTTGGTTATAAAACTCATTTTGTCTCCTTTAGAAAAACATAAGAATTTGTTCAGTGTTTCAACATAAAATATTACAATACCTTAGGGGAAATCACCAAAAGTAACAATGTTAAATTCTTTTTGCTATTTCTGTATTTGAAGTCTGTGATAAATGGCTCTGTAAAGGTAATTTTGAATTTGTCAAACTTTAATTTAATTTTAAATGTATGGTTAAAAAAGAATATACCGGTTATAAATAGGATGTCAGCCCGATCCTGGGCATTAAGTCCAGGACCGCGAACCTTGTACAAGGACCAAGGCAACGGCGCAAAACATAGCCTCTCCTGGTCAAGTCAACCCCTACCGTGACGTGGTGTACGAGGCTTTACACATACGGGGCTCTGGCGAAGTAGGTTAAGTAGTATGTAGAGGTTTGTTCTCTTAGTAGTTATAAGTGTTCCCCTCCTCATAACGTCGGTTAGGCCAAACTACCGCAAAGGATCCTAAGACGCGCTCGAAATTTCCAAAATCGCTTGTTATTTTAGTTTGTAAGTTATTAGGGGGTATTTTAAAAGAGTGATACGTCGTGCAAATATTAGTGTATTAGTATTGGGTTAGTGCTTCGTGACCAACATCTCGCAAATCACTGGTATTTTAAATATGGGTATTTTAAAATTATGACTAACCAAAAGAGTAGTATTTATACGTCGACAGCGACGCGTAACTGTTAGTTGGGTTAGTGCTCTTCGTAGTGATAAGTGTTTCCCTCCTCATAACCCCGGTTGGGCCCAACCACCCCAAAAAATCAAAAACGCGATATTCCCCACATCTCCCCATTTTTAGTTTGAAGCTAAATATGGTTATTTTTGAATAATAATTGAGTGGTATAGGTAGTTTTAAGGCATGCATATGTTAGGTAGGTTACACAGAGGTTGGGTAAGTCCTCTCTTCGTAGTTATAAGTCCTATCGAATTGCTCCGGTTGCCTTGCGGTGTTAACGAAGAGCAATTCCCTTCCAGCACCAAAACTTTTCATATCCTAAACCCCTCCAAACCTCCTTTCCTTTATGGCTCTTTGCGCTGGCGGTTACAATCCACGCAGAGGGTCTCCTTCCAATTTCCCAATTTCCCTCACCCGTAGCTTAGAATAGTTTAGTAGTGAGAGCTTGGTTCGTGAAATACGGATACAGAACCGATCAAGTACGTGAAATACGGACACGGTTCTGAAGCTCTAAGTTCGTAAGCTGCGGACACACTATCCACTTTAGTGAAATACTGACATAACAGACTGACTTTTCTGACAACTTAGTTTTTAAGTTAGATAGGGGGAATGTTTTACCACTCGGGTGGGTAGTTTTAAGTTATGCATATGTTAGGTGGGTTACATAGAGCTTGGGTAAGTTGTAGATGGGGGAATTTTCATAAAATACTGACATACTACTGACTAAAAATATGGCCACGGTAGTGAGAGCTTGGTTCGTGAAATACGGATACAGAACCGATCAAGTACGTGAAATACGGACACGGTTCTGAAGCTCTAAGTTCGTAAGCTGCGGACACACTATCCACTTTAGTGAAATACTGACATAACGACTGACTTTTCTGACAACTTAGTTTTTAAGTTAGATAGGGGGAATGTTTTACCACGCGGGTGGGTAGTTTTAAGGCATGCATATGTTAGGTAGGTTACACAGAGGTTGGGTAAGTCCTCTCTTCGTAGTTATAAGTCCTGTCGAATGATTCTGGGAATTCCTTGCGGTGTTAACGAAGAATCATTCCCTTCCAGCACCTTTTCATTCCCAAAAACCCCTCCAAACCTCCTTTCCTTTATGGCTCTTTGCGCTGGCGGTTACAATCCACGCAGAGGGTCTCCTTCCAATTTCCCAAATGTCCCTCACCCGTAGCTTAGAATAGTTTAGTAGTGAGAGCTTGGTTCGTGAAATACGGATACAGAACCGATCAAGTACGTGAAATACGGACACGGTTCTGAAGCTCTAAGTTCGTAAGCTGCGGACACACTATCTACTTTAGTGAAATACTGACATAACGACTGACTTTTCTGACAACTTAGTTTTTAAGTTAGATAGGGGGAATGTTTTACCACTCGGGTGGGTAGTTTTAAGTTATGCGTCTGTTAGGTAGGTTACACAGAGGTTGGGTAAGTTGTAGATGGGGGAATTTTCATAAAATACTGACATACTACTGACTAAAAATATGGCCACGGTAGTGAGAGCTTGGTTCGTGAAATACGGATACAGAACCGATCAAGTACGTGAAATACGGACACGGTTCTGAAGCTCTAAGTTCGTAAGCTGCGGACACACTATCCACTTTAGTGAAATACTGACATAACGACTGACTTTTCTGACAACTTAGACGGGGCACCTCCAAAGGTCAAAAAAAAAACTTAGAATATATTTAGTTAGTAAGTTAGGGACCCTATTAAGGACTGTGGATGCGGAACTTAAAGCTTCTCCCAGTCAAGTCAACCCCAACCTTGGCGCCGGTAATGGGGCTTTGAACAAACGGGGCTCTGGCGAATATATATATATGATTTGAATATTGCCACCCGGGATATCTAGGGGCATCACAGACTATTTATTGCATAGTTTCACGTCCTTGTGATTTTCAATTTTTTAAAGATAAAACATATACACATCATATAGTAGGAAGTATTATAGGCGGGATCGTGGATACAAGAAGAATGAGGCCACACCGTATCACCCCGGAGGGTTTGTGTGGCGAAGGGATCATTGAAGACTTCATTTCTATTTTATGTAAAAAAAATGAAGAACGCGCTGACGGATTGAAATTATATGCTTTCCCGACAGTGTTTTTCACGGCAATTGACCAGGGCGGTTTCCTGCGGGTGGAAAGGTGGACCAATAAAATAAAAATTTATGATTATGACATCTTACTGTTCCCAGTACACATCCCCGCACCAATCCGGAAGGATGGGAAGCCCGGTGTATCGCACTGGTACCTGATTGCCGCCTTTTTAAAAGATGGGCTTGTGCGGAGCTACGACTCACTGGGAAATGAGTACCCAGATAGATTAAAAGAATGTCTAAAGTATATCGAGTGGGAAATGGGCCGGTTGGGTGTAAAAATCAACCGGGAAGAGTGGTCCTTAAAGGGGAATCCTAGTGGTCTTAAGCTTCAGACCAATACGGTTGACTGTGGTTTCTGTTTATGCTTATACGCTGGTTGTATTGCCAGGGGCATAAACCCCTCAACTGTCAAATTACCATCAAGCGTGGACCTGAGGAAACTCATCTCCCGGGTATTGCGACAAGAGGGAGCAGAACCCCTCGATGAATTCCTTGAGGCCAACCGAGAAAACCTATTTCCAGGGCATACTCCAACCTACACCGAAGAGGAGTTGCAGAGAGCTATACATGGTATGATGGGGGATATGGTTGGAGCGCTTCAGCCAATTGATTATGCTGATACCCCCCCAAAATCACCAACCCACCCCAACGTGGAATTCGTGTTGGACGGAGGAGAAGTCTCCATGGATGTGAACACCGGGCGGGACGAGTCGGAAGTGCACGAGAGTGCGGGAGCGACGGACGCCACTGGGGATCAAGATAATAAGATAGAAGCAATTCATCAAGACCACCCAATGGAGCCGCTTTCCACCCCAGCACCGGACTCTACCAGAACTCCACAACACCAACATCTGCCTCGACAGTACCAGCCTCGCCAAAGACGCTACAGAGCAAAAAGGAAGAGAATCTTCCTAATTGACGGCTCCTTCGTGAGAATTAGGGACGACCTCCAACCCAGATGATATAATTTACCACCCGATATATTGTTGAAAGTGGTCTGCTAGAAGCTGAGGATACACCGAAGAACAATTACCTTATTTATCAATTTATAATTTACGTAATTTACAAATACTGGCTCCTTGCTATAAAACAGTGACCAGCGTTCCTGAGCAATCAGTCTACCACCGACAGTTCTAAAAATCTTAAAATGGACGGGATATTTAGTGAATATTTGAAGAAGGTGCAAGAAATCACAGCAGACAAGTCTCCAGGATTCTACAAACATGTTAAAAACCCGTTTGATTCAGAATTATTGAAAACAACTCCAAGTACGGTTCGCGGGATTATCGTAAGCCTGACTGATTGTCCCACCGGACATGAAACGAGCAAGTCTGACTTAAGAAGAGAAATAATACAGAAATTGTCAACAATATCTGAAAAAAGAAATATTCTTTGGATTCACATCCCGATAATTGCCAGTTTTGATAAACAGAAGATTCAACAGTTGATTACAGCTTTTCATCCCGTCATTGTGCATATTTTTAAAATAATAATGCGTGCAAGCGAAAAGGATTTTGAATCACAGATTCCGGTTCTGTGTTTAGATAAACATTCGCACAGCTTTGTGATTGAAGCACTAAGATGCGCCAATCGTCCAAAATTTATGGTACTACAGGATTATGCTGATACGCCCCAAGAATCACCAACCTACCCCAGCGTGGAATTCGTGTTGGACAGAGGAGAAATCTCTATGGATGTGAACACCGGGCGGGACGAGTCGGAAGTGTACGAGAGTGCGGGAGCGACGGACGCCATTGGGGATCAAGATAATAAGACCACGGGCTCTATAGAAGGGGAGGAGAGGATAGAAGCAACACCCGTCGCAGATGCAACACCCGTCGCAGAAGCAACACCTGTCGCAGAAGCAACACCTGTCGCATATGACCGTCCACCACTCTGCCCCCCACCTCCGCGTTTAATTCAACCCTCCAAAAACTCAACAAGCACCGGACTCTACCAGAACTCCGCCGGATATTCAGGGGAAAACGAACCACATGGACTCGTTAGAAACCCGCGGATAAAACGGAGGACAATACGTATAACGTTAAACGACGGAACAAGGAAGCGGGTCAATGTCCGAAAGTTGGGACTCCAGCCTGATTATTTATGATTGCAAGCACCCATTTTGCAAACATACAAATTGGTGCTTATATCAACTTATAAATTATCAAAATAATTTACGTAATTTACGAATACTGGCTCCTTGCTATAAAACAGTGACCAGCGCTCCCGAGCAATCAGTCTACCACCGACGGTTCTAAAAATCTTAAAATGGACGGGGTATTTGGTGAATATTTGAAGAAAGTACAAGAAATCACCGCAGACAAGTCTCCAGGATTCTACAAACAAGTTATAAACGTGTTTGACACAGAATTATTGAAAACAACTCCGTGTGCGGTTCGCGGGATTGTCGTGGGCCTGATCAATTCTCCGTCAAGAAAAACTAAAGATCTGTACCTTAGCACCGGACATAAAACGAGCAAGTCTGAGTTAAGAAGAGAAATGATACATAACTTATCTACAATATCTGAAAACAAAAATATTCTTTGGATTCGCATCCCGATGATTGCCAGTTTTGATAAACAGAAGACTCGAGAGTTGATTACAGCTTTTCATCCCGTCATTGGGCACATTTTTAAAATAATAATGCGTGCAAGTGCAAACGACTTTGAATCACCGATTCCTATTTTGTGTTTAGGACGAAATTCGCACAGCTGTGTGATTGAAGGATTAAGATACACCAATCGTCCGAAATTTATACTACTTCCTGCGGTGCACCCCAACAACATATCAGAGATGGAAGAGAAAATCTCTAAAACTACCTGCAAATACCAGCGTCTTCATCTGATCAGAAGAAAATATTATAATGTTGACATGTTTATTCAAGTATTTAAAATATTTGTGAATCTTGTATCATCAAGTACTTAGTCATATACAATTGTATCATATGTATCATATATATCACGTAATAAATAATTTAACTCTTATTGTTGTTTTTTTCTTTAAAATCTTCCAAACATTTGTAATAATCAAGAAGTTATTCAAATAACCAATTCTTTTGTTTTCTATTTTTGGAAACCATAAAATAAATTATTCTACTTGTGTCATTTGTATTGAAGGTGATTTCAATAATATTTTAATTACAAAGCGTTTTCACGGATACTGTGGTCTTGACATTTAACTTTTAAACCTTTTCAAGTTTAAGTACTCATTTAAATAAAAAACCTTTCAAGTTTAAATACTCAATTCAATGATTATTATATTATTCTGGCATTTGTTGTTCAATTTTATTATGAGCAGATTTTGCAGATTTGAGATTTACAAAACCACAAATGGGTTAAATTGTAGGAAATGCAAACCATTTTAGATTACCCATATTCAAAACTTTTTATTGAGACGTTTCTCGTCTTCGGGGTATTAAAGCATCCGCTTTATAGGGGCAAATTAGGGGGAATTTTTTCCCTCACAACTTAGTATTTTAGTATTTATAATTAAAGCAATTAAAAAAAATTAAATCTTTTGAAAAGAAGGGGGTCTATTTAACTCCCGAAGAGGCAATTTAAGTCAGTGTTGAGATTTACAGCATATGATCAACTATGGAGTATTGTTGCGAGCAGAGATGTTTTAAAATTCCTGGTGACCAGGTTGATGGGAGGGCTTGTAGGAAATGTCACCATTTTGGTTATTGCATTTGTAAATGTAAAAACTTCACAGCCTTCTCTACAGAATACAACACCACGCTCGGTGTGGAATACGGCGGCCGGGGAGATGGTGCATCTCTCAGAAAGAAGAAAGACTCGGATCGCGCTAGCCCGTGTTGTGGTATTAAAATGTACCATTCGCCAGTGTCTGTGGGATTAAATTATAATTTTACGAAAGAAACAAACACTCCTAGATTTCATTACGAGACCGAAAGACTTCATAGTTTTAAGGAGTGGCCAGTTACATTTTTAAGCCCCAAAGATTTATCCAAAGCTGGTTTTTATTATTTGCGTGTTAATGATTATGTTAGATGCGCTTATTGTGGGATTGAAATTGGGTTTTGGAAAAGGGGTGACATTCCTTTCTTAGAACATAAGAAATTTAACCCGTCCTGTATATTTATAGAGAAGTTTTACCCTTTAGAATGTAAATAAAACTAACATTCAAAGGGTGTAGCATTTTATTTTCTTAACCCAAAGTCAGTATTTGAGAATTAACAAGAAATGTGAAAACTTTGGCATGTAAAACAACATTTGAAATAAGGGCATAATACAAATTCCGAGGCTTTATAAAGGAACGGTTCCCCTAATATACCAGTAGTTGCCAAACTCCTGCACTAGTGTTTGGTCTAGTGTTTTGTTCAGAGTTTGTGATTCGGAACCGAAAAGAGCTCTATTTACCTCGCTGATTCCGATATCTAAGGACATCTCAATGGCTGACCACGCTTATATTATCGATTTTCAAGGATTCAAAGACAATAACAATAATTTTATTATTAAAGAAATTGCACTTACAAAAACCAGCGGCAATTGGTTTCTGAGACACTGGTTTGTAAAATCGCCGTACAATTTTGACAAACTATCTCCGGACTACAGAAGACAGGCGATCTTCAATGCAAACTATTACCACGGAATTCCATGGCAGGAGGGAACCACGTCCTTCAACTACGTCAAGAGACAACTGGCCGCGCTGTTATCACAAAACACCGTCTACGTAAAAGGTCAAGAAAAACAAGTGTTCCTTCAAAGACTTTTTAAGAACGCCAAAGTTGAAAATTTGGACGACATCTCATCACTTAAAAAATTAAAATCTAAGTATCTAAATAATTTTTGTTATTATCATAGATTTAACGGTTTCATGTGCGCTCTTGAAAATATTTATAAGATTCAAACCTACTTGGAGCAAAGAGGGTATGAATAAAAATATTAAATGTCTATTGTGTTCTTTAATGCGTGCACCCAAACTTAATTATCTTGCATCAAGATTATAGTAATGATTATAAAAACTGTATTGGTAATTAATATTTTCAATAATTCTAGGAATCTCGTTATTAAATTGCCTTACGTGTTTATATATCATTGCAATGTTAGTTATGGAGTGATAATTGGTTGGATAAATTCTCTTGTACAATACTATGTTTGTGGATTCACAGAATCAGCCCAAGCCTTAGAGTTTAGAACAAAAACTGTTAGGAAATGTACACCGGAGGTATTGTTTCTTTGACTATTGTTCATTTTCCAAACCAAACTCTCAAGCGCCTTTGCTTAAGGAAGGGGAAATGATTCTATTTTGACTAACCCCCCCCAACCTTCCCCTCGGGTATCCCTTTGAATAACATAGTTACAAATGTAAATGCAATTTATTAATTTCTTTATAAGTAATAGATTATAAAATCCAAGGGACCGAAACTACACAATCGAGGACCCGGAGCTACCGGGTACATAAATATTTAAAAATGGAGGTTGTTTTTGTTGCATTTCTTGAATTTCCAATTTTGATATTGTCTCTGATTATACTTATTATATACTTTTTAGTATTTTTAATAAAAACAATTTTAAAATCTTTTGGAAAGAGATGGCAGATAGTCTATTTAGTCTCTGAAGAGGCCGAAGTCAGTTCAACAACTCAACTCGCCTAAGAAAGTCTTGATCCTAAGTTGTTTTTAGAGTTTAGTAAAAATATATTTTTCAAAGTAAGTAGTTATCACATTTAAATCGTAAAATATCAATGTGATGACAATGAAAATACTTTAATATATTAAAACTAATTATCCAGATTCAAGGGCGAGTAGCCTGGAAAGTATAAATATTAATTTAGAAAAAGACTATTGACTATAAAACTTACTTGGATCCGAGACCTAACCGGCCCTGGACCCCGGGCTCCCCCGCCCCAACACTACACCCTAAAACTCCATCTCACAGACACACTGTGTAAATTACAAAAAATCAAACTTGAGAAACGCAAATTTAATAACTCCTTCTAGCATTGGTGAGTACGTTTACGCTTGTGTTCCTCCATTGTCCAAGGCGCGGATAGACCCCCTTTCAGAGAGTATATTTATAGCCTTACACGTATCTTCTTCATCAACAATTCAAAGGGAGGAACGAAAAGTTCCTCCCTTCTTCGGGCAGGAGGAGTGGCAAAAGTGACCAAGGCAGAGTCAAAGTCTGCATTTGATTTTAAGTCCAATTTTATTTTTCGAACAGGTCTTCCGTCACAAAATAGATTTATAAAGATCCAACCAATATTTTGTTCACAACCCCCCCCCCCCCATTTCAACAGGTACAGCAAACAAATTGCAATAGCACATATCAGAGCTACGTAAGGACGTCAGAGAAAAATATCGTAAAACAATGCCCGAAGAAGGGAGGAACGAAAAGCCCCCCTCCCCTTGAATTTTCAATTTCATGCGGTATACATCAATGAGCCGGGGCTATATTCATTAATTTTAAAATCCAAATTGCCCATTGCTGAGAAGTATCAAGACTGTGTTTTTGAAGATGTCTTACCCTCCATTAGAAAATATGGAATGTATCAGTTAAAGAATGAAAACTCTCAACTCATGCGAGAAATTACAAACGTTATGAAAACTAACCAACAGCTCACTCAAATTAACTTAGAATTTAAAACTAAAAACGACACAATGTGTAAAGAGAACCAGTCACTGAATGAGTTTTTGACATGATCTCTGGTTGCTTTTCGTGGGTTAGAGTAGCCCAGGATTTGAGCAATCTCTTTTGCTTTGAACTAAGGAGTATTTTTACTGTCAAACAGGACAGCAACGGCCTGTTTATTAAATATATAAGAAGTTAAGTGAGACATTTTAAGTATTGTGCGAATCATTGTAGGATAGGTCTACCCCACTTTGGGGTAGACCTACTTCCGGTTGAGTTTTCTTATATTTTTCACTTACATGCGTTGAAAGAGCTTTATGTAACTTAGAGGGATACTCTTTCTTTTGAACCAAGGATTATTTTCGCTATCAAATAGGACGGAAAAGAAGTGGCTCAAATCCTGGGCTACTCTAACCCTAAAAAGGCTCTTCTAGCACATATCAGTGAAATATACAAATCAACTCAACCGGAAGTAGTTGGGACCCAAAATGGGTCCCAACTCAATTATCATGATTCTAAAGTAGTTTTTATATCAGAACCGGGTTTATACGAGTTGATTTTTTCCTCTAAACTACCAGTTGCTAAAACATTTAAATACTGGGTTTTTGTGGCGATACTTTTAGCGCTCTTTATTCTTAAACGTTAATTTCACTCTGCCTCGGTCACTTTTGCCACTGCTCCTGCCAAGGTAAGAACTAGGTACTATTTCACAATACTTTATATAAAATGTCTCAATTAACCTCTTATATATTTAATGATCAATCTGTTACTGTCCTGTTTGACAGAGAAAATAATCCTTGGTTTAAAGCAAAAGAGATTGCTAAAATCTTGGGCTACTCTAACCCAAGAAAAGCAATCAGAGATCACGTCAGAGAAAAATATCGTAAAACAATGCCCGAAGAAGGGAGGAACGAAAAGTTCCTCCCCTTGAATTTTCAATTTCATGCGGTATACATCAATGAGCCGGGGCTATATTCATTAATTTTAAAATCCAAATTGCCCATAGCTGAGAAGTTTCAAGACTGGGTTTTTGAAGAAGTCCTGCCTTCCATTAGAAAGTGTGGAATGTATAAAATCCAACAAGAAAATAATCAGTTGTTACAATCACTTACAAAGTCTCTGGAAAACAACCAAAAGCTAGCTCAAATTAACTCAGAATTTAAAACTAAAAACGACATATTGTGTAAAGAGAACCGGTCACTGAATGAGTTGTTGACGTCCTTACGTAGCTCTGATCTGTGCTATTACAAAATTTGTTTGCTGTACCCGTTGAAATGGAGGGGGAGGAAGTTTGGGAACAAGATATTGGTTGGATTTTTATAAATCTATTTTGTGAGGGAAGACCCGTTCGAAGGAAAGTCATTAAAATTGAACTTAAAATCAAATGCAGACTTTGACGGGATAGAAGTTGAATTTTTGAGCGGTAAGGCTATGCTAAATAGCGGATTCTCTAAAGAAATGGTTATAAAAAAAGTAGCTAAATTCTCCACGATGAATTAGAATATAACATTTATTTTGACGATACTTTTAGCGCTCTTTATTCTTAAACGTTAACTTCACTCTACCTCGGTCACTTTTGAGGTAAGACCTTACGTTGCTCTGATCTGTTCTATTGCACGATACTTGATATAAAATGTCTAACTTAACCTCTTATATATTTAATGATCAATCTGTTACTGTACTGTTTGACAGTGAAAATAATCCTTGGTTCAAAGGAAAGGATGTTGTTAAAATCCTGGGCTATCAAGATTCAAAACAGGCATTGCGGATAAATGTTGATGAAGAAGACAAGTGTAAGGCTATAAATATACTCTCTAAAGGGGGGTGTATCGATACACCCCCCTTTAACTTCCAATATCAGTCTAACTTCATCAATGAATCTGGTTTGTATTCTCTTATTTTGCGCTCATTGAAACCAGAAGCTAAAGCATTCAAAAGATGGGTTACAAGTGAAGTCTTGCCTTCCATTAGAAAGTATGGAGTGTATAAAATCAAACATGAAAATAATCAGTTAAAAAATCAAAACTCTCAACTCTTGGCTGAAATTACAAAATCACTGGAAGACAACCAAAAGCTAGCTCAAATTAACTCAGAATTTAAAACTAAAAACTACATATTGTGTAAAGAGAACCGGTCACTGAATGAGTTGTTGACATTCTCCACGATGAATTAGAATATAACATTTATTTTGACGATACTTTTAGCGCTCTTTATTCTTAAACGTTAACTTCACTCTGCCTCGGTCACTTTTGCCACTGCTCCTGCCGAGGTAAGAACTAGGTACTATTTCACAATACTTTATATAAAATGTCTAACTTAACCTCTTATATATTTAATAACCAGGCCGTTGCTGTACTGTTTGACGGAGAAAATAATCCTTGGTTCAAAGCAAAAGATGTTGCTCAAATCCTAAACTATCAAGATACAAAGCATGCAATCCGTACCCATGTTAGAGAAAAACACCGCAAAACTATACTGGAAGTACAGGGGGGCGAAACGCCCCCCTTGTACTTTCATTCCCAAACAATCTTTCTAAACGAGCCCGGTCTTTATTCACTAATTTTAAAATCCAAATTGCCCATTGCTGAGAAGTTTCAAGACTGGGTTTTTGAAGAAGTCCTGCCTTCCATTAGAAAGTGTGGAATGTATAAAATCCAACAAGAAAATAATCAGTTGTTACAATCACTTACAAAGTCTCTGGAAAACAACCAAAAGCTAGCTCAAATTAACTCAGAATTTAAAACTAAAAACGACATATTGTGTAAAGAGAACCGGTCACTGAATGAGTTGTTGACGTCCTTACGTAGCTCTGATCTGTGCTATTACAAAATTTGTTTGCTGTACCCGTTGAAATGGAGGGGGAGGAAGTTTGGGAACAAGATATTGGTTGGATTTTTATAAATCTATTTTGTGAGGGAAGACCCGTTCGAAGGAAAGTCATTAAAATTGAACTTAAAATCAAATGCAGACTTTGACGGGATAGAAGTTGAATTTTTGAGCGGTAAGGCTATGCTAAATAGCGGATTCTCTAAAGAAATGGTTATAAAAAAAGTAGCTAAATTCTCCACGATGAATTAGAATATAACATTTATTTTGACGATACTTTTAGCGCTCTTTATTCTTAAACGTTAACTTCACTCTACCTCGGTCACTTTTGAGGTAAGACCTTACGTTGCTCTGATCTGTTCTATTGCACGATACTTGATATAAAATGTCTAACTTAACCTCTTATATATTTAATGATCAATCTGTTACTGTACTGTTTGACAGTGAAAATAATCCTTGGTTCAAAGGAAAGGATGTTGTTAAAATCCTGGGCTATCAAGATTCAAAACAGGCATTGCGGATAAATGTTGATGAAGAAGACAAGTGTAAGGCTATAAATATACTCTCTAAAGGGGGGTGTATCGATACACCCCCCCTTAACTTCCAATATCAGTCTAACTTCATCAATGAATCTGGTTTGTATTCTCTTATTTTGCGCTCATTGAAACCAGAAGCTAAAGCATTCAAAAGATGGGTTACAAGTGAACTCTTGCCTTCCATTAGAAAGTATGGAGTGTATAAAATCAAACATGAAAATAATCAGTTAAAAAATCAAAACTCTCAACTCTTGGCTGAAATTACAAGGTCTCTGGAAGACAACCAAAAGCTAGCTCAAATTAACTCAGAATTTAAAACTAAAAACTACATATTGTGTAAAGAGAACCGGTCACTGAATGAGTTGTTGACATTCTCCACGATGAATTAGAATATAACATTTATTTTGACGATACTTTTAGCGCTCTTTATTCTTAAACGTTAACTTCACTCTGCCTCGGTCACTTTTGCCACTGCTCCTGCCGAGGTAAGAACTAGGTACTATTTCACAATACTTTATATAAAATGTCTAACTTAACCTCTTATATATTTAATAACCAGGCCGTTGCTGTACTGTTTGACGGAGAAAATAATCCTTGGTTCAAAGCAAAAGATGTTGCTCAAATCCTAAACTATCAAGATACAAAGCATGCAATCCGTACCCATGTTAGAGAAAAACACCGCAAAACTATACTGAAAGTACAAGGGGGGCGTTATGGGTCCCAACTCAATTATCATGATTCTAAAGTAGTTTTTATATCAGAACCGGGTTTATACGAGTTGATTTTTTCCTCTAAACTACCAGTTGCTAAAACATTTAAATACTGGGTTTTTGAAGAAGTCCTGCCTTCCATTAGAAAGAATGGAATGTATAAAATTCAACAAGAAAATAATCAGTTGTTACAATCACTTACAAAATCACTGGAAACTAACCAACAGCTCACTCAAATTAACTCAGAATTTAAAACTAAAAACGACATATTGTGTAAAGAGAACCGGTCACTGAATGAGTTGTTGACTGAACGGGCACCGAGGGTTGCTGTGATGTCGGGCGGCGATGGACTAAATCATGTTTTATGTGTCCTTATTAAAGAAACTCTTCTGGAACTCTACGGGGTCTGCGAGTACAAATGTATTCGCATACAAAAAAGAAAATTTAACCAAGCTCTCAATAAAGCCAAAAATGAAGGTTTCGTACCTTGTTTCATCAAGTCTCCTGTTCCTAATGGGATTAATGCACTTAACAAAGCGAAAGAATTAATGAAGAGTAGTGGTATGCACTTTAACTCTGCATACAACAACATCCTAACTTCTCACAATTTTGTAAATATAGTTGAGCACGTCTTGGACAATGGAGGAACATAAGCGTAAACGTACTCGCCAATACTAGAAGGAGTTATTAAATTTGCGTTTCTCAAGTTTGATTTTTTGTAATTTACACATTTTTAAAATGTATGTCTTGATAATATAGCATCTGAAACAACTCATTACTTGTTATTATTTATCCTAAACCAAATTAAAATAAAAAACAAATGTTAAAAAAACGAATATTTGGTTTGATTTGTTTTAAAAATTATCGTTTGAACGAATTAATACAGATAACTTTTGCAAATCATATTAAAGGAAATTGCCCAATTTGTTTAGAGTATAACATCTTAACTCATATACAGTGTGGACACGTTATATGCCACAAGTGTTCCAAATTAATTGGTGTAAAATGCGGGCTGTGTAGAGAGAGTGGATTGGTTTATTTATGAGAGTGAAGTTGGGTATTCACTGTGTTGGTTTTCAAAAGGTGAGTACTGGGACCATTCTACAAAATTTTCATAATACTTTCACGCTGGCATTCTGGTTTGACTGAGTTATCAAGTTGCGGGTTACCGATTTGGGATCACGCGATTGTTAACTTTGAGATCTGTTTTAAATCTTACCGCACCAAAGGTTTACAATTATATACAATTTTAATTTAAATACAATTTGATTATTTTCACCCCAGAGTGGGTATCACCCGATATCCACTGATATCACCTTAATCTGATTCGTCACCCCTTTGCCTTTTTGGTGGTGATTTAGTTGGTGGTGATTCTACGCGGACCCGTTTAACCCGCGGGAGTGTGATCCCTACTCGTTTAGTAGTTACAGCCTCATTATAATCTACTAATAATTTATTATATTTTTCTTCTAAACTATTGTGATCATTGTGTAACTCATTAAACTGTGTTTTTAATTTTTCAATCTCTGTTGCGCGATCTGTGTCACTAATTTCAAAGTCATATAATTTATTTTTAAGTTTGTCGTTTGTTTCTAATAACGACTCGTTAGTTTTTTTAAGAGTTTCAATTTCCCGCGAATAATTCAACCCCTGTTCTTCGCACTCATTCAGTTCTTGTGTTATTGAAGAATTGGTTTCTTTAAGAGTTTCAACCTGCGACTTAAGAGTACTGTAATTTTTAATTTTGTCCAAAATATTTTGCATCGATGTTTCATTTAATTGCCCACTATATGTAGAGATTTCAATTAAAAAATTTACCAAATTATCAAAAGAAATATTAGGACATAAGCTATTTAGCTTGGTCATTAAATGCTCATTGAGGAATTTTATTTTTTCATTGAAAGTGTCGCCATATACAAATTCTAAATTTGCTTGAACTTCTTTTAGTGAGGTAATTAGTGTCGTTATATCATTTAGTGAGAATTTTCCATCAAACGATTCAATATAAGCGCGGCTTAACGTATCAATCTGGCTTTGAAAATCTTGAAAATTTGTCACGCCGGTAAAGTCATATATTCGTTTTAAAAATCCGGAAACTTGATTTAATGAATTTACTCCAAACATATTGACTAGGGATTCCGCCTCTTCAAACACGTTAATCATAGTGTTGTTGAAACGTTCGTTGTATATTGATAGCTTACTATTTAAAACTGTTATGCTTGATTCTCCACAATTGTTGTATAACGTTTTAAGCTGCCGCGACGCTTGCACAATATTTAATGAACCAAAATCTGCTAAGTGTTGGGTCAGGATTCCTAAATCCTCTGCTCCAATCAAGGTTAGAGTGTCCACTTTAAACTGTATTAATTCATTATTGTTTTGTTTAGAATCAATATAATTTTGAATCGACTGAAAACAAGTCCATTCGTTGTATACGTCTATTGATCCGGGAAGTTTTAAATGTGATGTAAAATATATTCGGGAATATAATTGAATATATTGTTCTGCCGACAGATTACCAACTTCGGTAATTTTGTTACTGGAAAGTAGTTGTTTGAATATTACCACGATTTGAAAATCCTGTTCAAGAAGTATTAGGTCACCTAGTTTTTTTATTCTTAACGTTTCATAAACCCGTTTTGTTATCAACGTTAGTTCACTAAACGAAGTTATTCCCACTAAATTAAATATCGATTCAATCCTAGATTTTATCTGTTCCAAATGCTGCCTCAAATCATCTTGACGGCTTGTTGAAAAATATGATCCAATTTCGTTTAAAACTACCAAGCTATCGTTAAACCTAGTGGCAAATTCTTTAAAGTCGTCCAGGCTCGAATCAACGTTTAGATGTGTAAAAGATTTTAATGCTTCTAATTTATTTTGACAGTCTTCGTCTTGTGTGAAATCGATTTCCATGTTTTGCGGATGGAGCAGATTTAATAATTGTTGTACAATTTTAAATAACAGTTTCTCGTTCGAATGTCTAGTCATTATAGGCGATGTGTCATGATAACCACTTATAGTGGTGACCATACTCTTTAGCCTGTTGGGAAACTTTATATCATTTAAACATTCTTGCAATTCTGTAGTGTAGGACGTCCATGTAAAGTAGCTATTTTGATTTGTCAACATGTAGAATATTGCATCGGTTATTATTGTAAACAAATCAATTTGGGGTACCTTCTTCGGTTCAATTAAGTAGAGGTTGTTGTATACATCTTTTAACAATTTACTAAACAAAGACTTGGCCTTTTTATTTTGTTTATCAAGAACGGCTTTTAATATAAGAGACTCGACCGTTTCACGCATTTTTATTTATGATTTTATGCGTTGATGGTAATATTGCTAGCGGCAAGTCTACTTTTACTGAAAGTCTTTGTGATTTATTAACAACACGAGGCTATAATGTTAAACTATTTACAGAACCTCTAGACAAGTGGCGGAATGTGGGGGGTTTAAATTTGTTGGAATTATTTTACAACGACTCCAAAAGATGGGCTTTAACATTTCAAATTAACGCGCTGTTAAGTGTTGCAGATATTGAAAAAAGTGCGGTAATACATTCTTTAAACAATTCAATTGTTATCATGGAGCGATCTTCGTTTAGCATTTTTGAAATATTTTGCAAGTACTTGGGGGAAAACGTGTTTAATTCAGCAGAATCTGCTATAATTGAGGATTTTAAAACTAAATATTCAAGTATAATAGATTATTATAATAAAATCCTCTACATTTACATCAGAACAACTTCTGATATTTGTTACAAGAGGTTAAAAGAAAGGGCGAGACCCGAAGAGATTGATTCAGTTGACCAATCGTATTTACAGTCTCTTGAAGATTTGTATGAAAAAAGTGTTACCACTCTTCGAGTGCCGCTAATTACAGTCAATGGAGAATACGATAAGAATTCGATTGAAGATGCCAAGAATATGTTTGATAACCAAAACACGGTAAATGAGATTTCAAATTACATCAGGCTGTACGGTTATTAAGATTTAGCTTTATATACAAAAATATAAACATTACAAGAAATATAATAAGGACAAGAGTTAGTGAAATATTTACTAATGGAATTACTATTATCAAAGTAATAAATATATATTTAATTATTTCTGGGCTTCGATCCGCAGTTTTAATGTGGGAAAATATCTTATTATAAGAAATGTCGATTTTTTCGGTTGATAAATCTTCCATATAACATTTTATTATATCAAGAAGGTTTTTTATGCCCCCATATTTCAAATCATATGCATTAGAAATTTTCTTTTTTAATTTTAACTTCATTACTTCCAAATTTAAAATTGTTTCGGGAGTGATAGTCTGTACTTTGATTTTATCATTAAAAGTTGTATCAAACTTATTCATCAAAGTATTAAACTCTAGGGAAGTCAGTGCTTTGTTTAACTTTAACGTATCCACAATATCTAATACCGTACCTAAAAAATATATTATAAACAATTCCCAGTTTCCAGCTACTCTTGCACATACAGTGAGAACTTTCAAAGTATTTAGTATTAACAAATCGGTGACTATATTGTTTATTTCTAGTAAAATTATACTTTTAGATATGTGCTGATTTAGGTTATTCGTAAACTTGTAAAGGTATTGAATAGACAGGTTACTAACATAAAGGGAGATTTCTGGCGTTGAACCCACTATTAAGTCTTTTGTAAATTCGACAAGTTTACTTTCAACGTTGGAAATATTATATTCCGAACTTTTTTTATTACAAGAGTACGGAGATATGACGTGATCAGTTATTTCATGATTGAATATCAAACTTGGGTGTAATAATGAACGTATCAACGTTTTACCAAACATATATTTTTCGAAAAAACTTTGCACGCTGGGAAGAAAACATTCGTTATTTTGAGCGTTAAATGATAAACCAAAATATTGACAGTACTCTGGCGACATAAAACATTTATTCAAATTCTGATCCCAAAGCAGGGGGGGTATAGATTTATCATCACTGGGCTTTAAACAAAATATTTTCTTAGGTAAGTTGACTAACCTACAACATTTTAAGTTCTTATCAAAATACACGTCCAGTGGCTCATTCGCTTTAAAACAATTATCTTGACAAAAGTCCACTTGAACCCTTTCGTTAAAATTTGATTTACATATTAAATTACCATCCAAATGGGGAAACTGGCAATGGGATCTTACAACACCCTCCACACAAAACGCTGCGATATTTTTGCATCCATTTTCATCAAATGAAAACGTATAATCGTTTGGATAATGTTTCAAGAAACTCTTTGTAGGGGGTCCACCATATTCTATATAATTCCATGGCTTTTTTGTAACTATCACGTTTTTAAAATAAAAATGATTTGCATTTTTTAAATTTATAATTTGATTACATATTGCTGTTCTTTGACAGTATTTAACAACCTTTTCCATTTTTTATATATTTACATAGTTTTGCATATATATGTGAGCAATTCCTACGTTAACTTCATAATAATGTCTTCCACCAGTCTTGAATACCAGGAATTGTTGGCCAATGACGTTTCTGGGCGCTTATTCAAATTCAATAACCGCCCATCGGCAAATGTAAAAAACGGATTGATATTCGGTTTTCAGCGATTTAACAGCAATACTATAAACGGTATTTATGTTGAAAATATGTCTTTTTTCGAAAGGAATTACGGGACAGATAGTTCCAGCGTGGTGAAATGTAATTTTCGGGGCCATGCTGATATTCAGAATGACAATTTAAGAGACGTGCTTACTCAAAAAATTAAATCCAGCTTATATGAAACTTTAAAAAAGCACCTTTTCACAGAAGATTGTAGATTGGTCCTCAGATTTGGAGGAATAAGCACCTGTGCGGGAAATCAGGATGGCTCTAAATATCAAAGCATACATTTGAAGTGCTCTCAGGCCAAGAAACTGTTTGAAGATGTTTATTCTACTCAACTGTGTGTTAATAAGCCAAATTCACTCTTAGTCCCCTGTTTGTATAACAATTTTGTACACGATCACAAAGACTTTAACAAAATAAAATATTACTGTGACGAGACTACGGGGAAATATACTATGTACAATCATGAGGAATCGAATGAACGAAAATTCACAATTAACCATTTTCCAAGAATCCACCCCGACGAGAACATCTACCTACTATACTCAAACAAGTTATCCGGTCTTGTAAACATCCTTATTACTGGCGTATACATCAAAGACGATTCTGTTCTGAGCGATACGATGAAATTGTGGTGCATTATCCAATCATCACACTTGCTGAGCAACGTTTCAGAAATATCAACCCCTTTTTCACTTGACCAGGAGGAAGACGCTGATGACATCTTAGATTAGTATTTTAATATAAATTGTTTTATGTCATGACAAACATCCAATATGTCAAATAAATGTTTACTCCTCTCTGGTTTCCAAACAAATCTAACCCCAGTAATATGTTGAGGAATTTGATTAATGTTGTTTGTTAATGTTGAGATATAGTTTAAAAGGCGACTTTCATATTTAATCATACACTCTGTACTATTAAATATTAAAGTAACAATCCATAGTAAATATTCCAAGCCACCTCTTGTTTCATACGTGAAATGTTTGTTCTCAGTAAATTTTTCTGTAAGATGTTTTTTCAGTTTTGTCATATTTGAAAATATAGCAGTGAATATTTGCTGTAAGTTTTTATGAAATTGGCACCATAAAACCGTTGAGTAAATTAAATTTTGTAAAACTTCTGTTAACATTTTATCCAACATTTTTATTCATTTTTATTATGAAAACACGATACAGCTAGGCCCATAATATGGTAAGTGTTGTTCATAGATTTAACGGTTTCGTGTGTGCCGCTGAACACGTCTTTAAACTTCAAACCCACAGCAAAATGGTATATGAATAAAAATATTCAACATCCGTTGTGTTCTTTAAAAAATGGGTTTGCGTGCACCCATTACGGGTAAATGTTTAATTCTTTTGTAAAACTGTTTGCAAACATAATTATCTTGCACGGTAATCTTTTTAATATTACTTACACATAAATCAATTATTAACCTTTCATAGTATTTATAAAACAAAACCCAAATATGTTTATTAATCATATTTATTACAATTGTCTCATAAAAAGAACAGTCACCGGTACTTAGAGACAATGGATTTATGTTTATGTAAACAGTATTATCCTCGACGAGTTTTTTTTTACTGCCGATTATTATATTTATTTCATTTAAAACATTTGAAACCGCGATGGATTCATCAAGTTTATAGTTAAGATTATTAAAACTATATTGGTACTTAATATTTTCAATAATTCTAGGAATCTCTTTGTTAAAGTCGTTATTAAATTGTTGTATATGTTTATATATCACGGCACTGTTAGTCATGGAGTGACAATTGGTTGGATAAAATCTCTTTTATAAGTTCGTTTTTTACAATACTAGATTTGTCAAAGGGATACACAATTGCGTTAATATTCTCAAGATATAGTGAGTTGACTCCTACGAGAACTAAATGCACCGTGGAATCTGTTTTCTGTATCCCGATTTTTTGGAAATCCTCTTTTGACATAAAGTACGAGTATGCAAGTTTTTTCAGCCAAGTTTTTAATTCATATTGATTTGAACCAAAATAGTTATCTAAAGCTATAGATGGATTGGTTATTTTTGAAACTGTTTCCACAATTAATATTATCATATTAAAAAATATTAAAAATGCAGTTAGCGATATTATTCTTATTATACTTTATAATTCACTTAATAATTCACTTAATAATAGTGGGTTTGTTTGAATGTTCTGCTGCCAGAGTGCTTGTACTCTGTATTCTGACCGGAATGGAGTTGTTTATTTTATACAATCACATCAAGATTAACTATTATTTACTTAATAGAAAAACAAATTAACAATGCTTAGAGCCTTCGTAAAATCTCTCAGGGGGTCCTCTTCTCCAGAATTGAAAATATTAAGTCCAAATTTTCATGAAATTTTATCTAAAGAAAGTTTGAGTGAAAATAGCGTTAGACACTTTATTCTAGATCTTGAAAGTGGTAAAAGCTTTGATAGTGCTTTAAGAAAACTAATAACTGAAACAAACCTTTCAGATTCTGAAATTAAACTGTTTCAAAATGAGCTGACGAAGTCTAAGGGCATCGCTGAAGTTATGGTTGTTCAAGATTATATAAATAAATCCGACATACTGGAGACTTTGAAACTGGACGTTTTACCCAAGGACGCTGATGAACTGAACGAATTAATAAAGACAAATGGCGATTTAAAAAATAAAATACAATCATTTATAAAATTAATAAATAAACATAAAATAAAGTTATCGTTAATTACCCTGACACTAGGTTCAGCAGGAAATTACTTATTCCAGGCGGCTAAAAATCTTTCCGGTTGTTATAGATATCAAATCACACCCTCTGGAAAATACAAATTGCTCTGTAAAGTCAACGATTGCGGTTTTAATATTGAAAAACATCCCTCAATTAATAATGTATTTTGTGACGAACCTTGTCTACCGGATATTTGTGGTGAGAATTGTATGAAACGTACGACAGACAAATTTAAGTACGTCTGTGTTCAGTTACATTGGTATGACGTCGTCAGTGTTGTCACTAAACAATTTTCAAATACTTTAGGTAATTTTTTTATTCAGTCTTTAAAATATGTGTTTATATTCTTAATTGTGTTTAGTGTTTATACTTTCTCGGATAAATTGAGTTTATTTTACAGAATCGCTCTAGGATTAATAGTTTTATCAATTCTTGTTATAAAACTTATTTGATTTTTGAAATAATACGCGACTCACATCCGATAGTTTTTAATAGTTTTTATAGTTGTTTAATAGTTGTTTATAGATATGATTTAACCGGGACATTGGGATAGTTAAAAGGTTTCATTAAAATTTAAAAAAAAACACGCGGGTTTAAATTTTAAAAAATCACTTTTCACCACTATATAAAGCGACTAATCAAGCATTTTGTTAGTGTTTAAAACATGTCAGACGCGTGTCTTTTCTACGTAAAACTTAGTGAATCCGCTCGGAGTCCCTTTAAAGGTAGCCGAAATAGTGTAGGGTTTGATTTACACAGTCCAGCCAATTACGAACTACCACCGAAATCAATTATAACTATTCCTACAAATTTGGCATTTAAATTCCCACCATCAACGTATGGTAGACTGGCAATGAGGTCCAGCTTGGCGAAGTACGGCCTAGAAGTTCTAGGCGGGGTGATAGACCCAGACTTTAGGGGCAATGTTGTTGCCGTTTTGAAAAATTCAGGACCAAATCACATCATAATACGAGAGGGACAACGATTCGTTCAATTGATTTGTGAAAAGGTGGAATTTCCAGTTTTAAAACAGGCTTTGTCACTTGATTTCACCGAAAGAAACGAAAAAGGATTTGGATCGACTGGAAAATTTTAGGTTAATTTTAGGTTATTTTTGGTACATTTTTTGGTAAATTTTTTGGTACCTCAACGGGCTCTAAATAGGCTCTCAAAAAGGTAAATTTAGGTCATAAAGGCTCTCATTTAGGTCATTGGACCTATTTGGACCTATTTGGACCTATTTGGACCTATTCGGACCTATCTGGATCTATCTGATCGTATTGAAATTTTTGTTTTCAATTATCTAAATTTACTTTTAAAATAAATTGTGAAGTATGTTTGTTAATGGTATTAAAGAATATTTTAAATCTTAACACGTAAAAGTGCCATAATTGTTTTAAATATTCCAAATACCTAATAATTAATATAAATATATATCCCACGTTTGATAAAAATGTGAATCCATTAATGTTTTGCAAACACAAATTGTATATATGTTTATAAAACATATCCACTTCTCTTATTGTATTGTCAATCGAATTTATATAATAATCAACCTCGAATAAATACAAGTTGTAAATTTTGTTTACATAATTTAATTCATCTACTATACTCTGAGGAGTTAAGTATTTTAAATTTCTGCTAATTAACTGTTCCAGACTTGAATTCATTGTTGTATTTTTAAATAAATCAAAACTTTATTTGAGTTGTGTGTTACAAGCTGTGTAATTAAAAATAAAGTTACAACTATGTATTTTTGTTATGTATTATGAGAAAATAAAAATATTCTATTCTGTTAAGACATTTTTGGAACGTTAAAATATAGAACAGACTAATATATAAAAGTTGTACACGAAGCTATTGTTTTTCAGGAGATTAATAATGCTGGGCCCACGTTGCTAAGTTGGACAATTGCTTACATTGTCCCCCCCCCCTCTTGCTCAGTTTTCCCACGTTGGATTAATTAAATAATTGAAGAGCTCTTTTGTTAATGCATCGACCTGAAAGACTTGATTGCTTTTTTATTCATATTCGTAAAACTACTTTAATCTGATTAATTATGATCTTTCAAAACACTGATTTATTGGTTTGTATACTAATTATACACGCTTTCGGGCCTGGGTAAGCCAATAGGAGAATGGCCGCCACTTTCCAATATGGCGCCCAACTTCATTTTTTCTTATGGCATACCCCGTATTTTATGGTGATTTCGGTTAGCAAATGAGAATCTAAGACTTTTTTATTCTTGAGTAATTTCTGATATACTCAACCGTGAGATAAAGGTAAATCATTTTTGTTTTTTTGTTTTTTAACTGTGCCACCATTGGGATCTTGTAAACTGTACATCATACAGTAAACTTTAAATGGGGAACATTCCCCCGTTTTTAAAGAGGTTTAAAAATAAGTAGATAAAACTTTTGTAAATGGCCGCCACTTTTCAATATGGCGGTCAACCTCATGTTTTCTTATGACACACCCTGTATTTTATGGTGATTTCGGTTAGCAAATGAGAATCTAAGAGTTTTTGAGTAATTTCTGATATACTCAACCGTTTATGAGATTCAGAGAGATAAAAATTTAATTCAAGCGGGCCTAGGTGTATTAGTTTCAAGTGAGCTAGTGGCTTATTCATATTTTACTTGTTGCTTATAATAAGAAAATAATTAAAATTATCTACAGGACACACATAAAAGATTTCTTTTAATTATAACAATTTCATTTTTGATACAAGAAATATATTTACAACGGGTGTTCAAAGTGGCCACCATCTGTATAAATACAAGCAGTTGCCCTTTTTAAAACACCATTCACGGCCTTATTGATTGTGTTGTGGTGAACTCCATCTGCAACAGTGTTGTATCGGGATTTGTACAAATTGTTTTTTAAATAACCCCAAACAAAGAAATCCATTGGTGTCGGGTCTGGGGACCTCGCTGGCCGTGGTAGTGGGCCATTTGTACCAAGCCACTTTCCGGGAAAGTGAATGTTCAAGAACTGCACTACCACTTCACTGTTATGCGCCGGGGCACCGTCTTGTTGGTATATCAACCGGGTTCTTACATTTAAAGATACACCCTCAATTGAGTTCAACAAAATGTTCTCTAAAAACTGTAAATACATATGTCTTTTCAATTCCCCCCATAAAAGTGTAGTGCTATTGCTGCATTATTCAACACAACACACCAACAGTTTATCGAGAATCGAACTTGGTCGTGTCCTTCTCTCACTACTAACGGATTTACTTTAGCCCAACTGTTCTTCCTATTCCACATTCCCCTATTTGAAAAGTTAGTTTCATAAATCCATATAATGTTCGATAAAAACCCCGGTGTATTTACAGCCCCCCTAGCTAACCATCCACAAAACTTTAGCCTCCTATTTTCATCACCCGGCATCAAAGCTTGAACTTTCGCATACTTATAAGCGTGGTACTTGTTTGTTTTTAGTACTTTAAAAATTGAGGGGGGTTAAGTTTGCAAAATGGATGCAACTTCTCTAATAGAAGCATTAGGAAAAGCCTCAAAGTATGTTAAAACACCAATTTGAAATTCATCAGTAACAACTGTGCTTACTCTCTGACGCGGCTTTGCAAAAGAACCATTGGCTGTCAAGTTTACAATAAGTTGTTTGAAATACCTACAATTCGGTACTCGCCTATCAGGATACCCCTCTTGATGTGCGATATTTGCTGCACTACAGTTTCTGTTACACAGAAAATACACTTCGACCATGTCAAGTTTTTCATTGTTTGTAAATTCCATAGTAAGAGAACTGTCATAACAAGCGTAATTATAAAAAAAAACAAAATAAAAACAAGGGGTAAGGGGGTTTTGTTGATAGTCCCCGTAGCAGCAGACCCGCATACTCGGCCCCGTGTTGTTCATATGGACAATAAGTAAAGTTGTATATCTCCCTTAATTGTGAACCTAAATTAACCCTAGCCGTGGCCATTCAACCAAATTGGTCGAACTTTTATGTCGTCTGTTTTGGCCATCAACCAAATTGGTCGAACTTTTATGTCGTCTGTTTTGGCCATCAACCAAATTGGTCGAATGTCGTCTGTTTTGGCCATCAACCAAATTGGTCGAACTTTTATGTCGTCTGTTTTGGCCATCAACCAAATTGGTCGAACTCTACAAAAATTTTTGTAACGTTAATAAACCAACAATAATAAACTCAAAAGTCATCAATATATATATCATTCAAAAGATCACATTCTGAACTTTCATTTTATTACATAAATGAACCGTGTAGCAGCTGCATAACAATGTTACGACGATTAGAAATTGAATGAAGTTTTGGCACCACGCAATTGCTGCAGCCGACGCTCTGACATTGGCAAAACACGATATTTTTGAAATTACGCAGATCGGGCAATGTTTCTCGCAGGAAGATGCGGTTGGTACCAATGCACAGCTGAAGAGTTGCGCTTTATGTTGGTATTAATTTTTAGAATTAAATATTGATTGGACAGGTTATATGATTTTCTGAAAACAGGTGTTTTTGGTTTTTTTGTGTTATGGCCAATTCAACCAATTCAACCAAATTGGTCGAACTATAAAATCGTGTTTATATGCATTGTATGATATAGTTACTAGTCAAATAATATGTTATTTTGAAGAGGAAGAAATGTAGAGTAATTTAGTTTTGCCGTTGGCGGCACTGTTCCTAGCAGAACACCTGTCAGATACTCAACAATTCGTCATATGTTTTGATCAGTTGTTCGCCATTGCGGTATTCGTATATGCATTTCTAAGCATTAGATGATTTATATCTGCGAATCATTTATGAATTAGGTATTATTTCAGAGTTTTAGTGTTAGTGAAGTGTTTGTGTGTATATAACAGTAATCTTTATGCATAAATATCACTGAAGTGTTAGAAATTTGTGTTATAAAGTGTTGTGTATCCTTTGTCTCGAGATAATGATGACTATATCCAGAACTTATTGGAGATGGACTTGAGTTCTCCCAACATTTGATTTAGAACCTTTTAGTGAGAATGAGGAGGCTGTAGACGAGCCCGAAGCTGTAGAGGAGCCTAATCCTGTTATTGATCAAAATGAAAAATCCCCCTCTTTTACAGAGATTATATTGTTATCCCCCTCTTTTATATATTTGATTGTTTATAAATACCTGTAGTAATAATAAATAGATATAATATGACATTATTTATGTTTATACAAATTACAAAGATCTCATTGAAAAATACTACTTTTCACAAATTTGCCAAGTCTGCGACTGTTTGTTTGTCGCTACATAACACATATACAAATAATACCTTTACCCTAGGTATTATACATTTATATTTAGGGAATTGAATGTACTACAACATGTTTATAATAGTTTAGGGGTAAACAATTTGGTAAAAGAGTTATATACTAAATATTGTGAAATATTGTGAAATATTTGTTTACAAAAAACGTAAAAATAGCGAAACATTCTTTTATTTACACGTATTTATAAATGATAATAATTTTTTACCATCAACTATATGACTTTTTTGGATTTCTTATTTCATTAGCTTTACAAATATGTGTATATATATATTAGTATATACATATATTATATGACTTATTTACAACACAGTATAACACTGTACAGTTTATGCTTTTTTCGGTTTTCCGTTTATTATTATATTATGCCCCTAATACTTAGAAAAAAAAATTCTTTTCCCAACATGTTATATATTTCTATGTAGGGAATTAGATTGTCTACAAAATGTATATAATGAATTTTCCATAAAAAATCCGTAGAAAAAATTTCACCGAGGCTGTTTTTGAAATTTATAAAAACAATTTATTTATTTATTTTTTCACTTTATCGAAAAATTATTTTCCTGAATCTTTATTATTTTAGTATATATAGATTTTCCTGTTCTTTCTGGTCAAAATGAATATGGGGTTGGCTAGGTTTACTTGTACGGCTGAATTTATACAAATTTTCAAAAAAAGGTCTGCAAAATCGTCAAATCTGCTTGGCCATTTCCCACTTCAACATTAGGCCACTGCTAGGGTTAAGAGAACTTGGTATGTAGATTTACCTGGTTCAGTTATATTGATAATTGCAAAAAATGATTATCTTCCTCGTTGCAGCAAACTTCCGTCCTCAACCCCAATGTTATTCTTATGGAGAATAAATAACATGCTATATATCACTTATTTATGGATGTATTTTTGTGAAACTTGGTAAATAGCTCTATTTCGTAGTGAGTCACATATATATGCATTAGAAATTCTCTGAGTACGCGGGGGGTATTTAACACATCAAACAATTTCTTAAGTAAATAGTTTGCGGATGAAACTTGGGTTCGTCAATCCCTATTTGCAAGTAGTACCTTGCAAATGTATATAATTAATTAAAGAAATTATAGAATAAAATTTAAAACATAATTACTCCCTTTACTCTAAAATAATAATTATTAAAGCAGAGACAAATCGAATCAAATCATTACGCTCCCACGGGATTGATAAAACAAACAATCGCTGATATCGGCCGGTACGAACTGTTCGGACCGATCGGTGCCAAGGTCACTGGCCGCTCCATTACCCCACCCCGTGGGCGAGAGTACTCGCACTTCAGAGTGGAGAGCCCCCAGTGCGTTGTGCAACATCGATAAAATCTGTGGAACATGTTGCACATTGGGTTTCCCCCGAGTGATTGTCGATGCAGAGTGCGTATTGTCATCTGTTGCAACACTGGAGCCAGCTGTGATGGCCGGGGTGTTATGGCATGATGGCATCCGACATCCGACACAAAGGCAGCCCGCGACTTCGGCTGTTTTCGTTAAGAAAATCAAACAATCCCCGCGATCCAAGCATGCTGATAAAATAACTTACGGTCACCCACACGCCCATTACCCCGTGGGCCGATCAGAAGGAGGACATCTTCTGGGTCCATCTTCTGAGGACATCAGAGGACGCCGGACCTACAACAACAGGACGTGAGGTGTCACAGAGATGTTTGTATTTTTTTTGAAAAATAATATACAATAGACTAATTATGTGAGGTGGCAAACTACTTACAACAATGGTGGCAAAGCTTAACAATATTTTCAAGGCAGGATCGAACCAGGTACATAAGTACATCAGTACATCAGATAATATATGACTTAATACCACATAAAGCCGCATACCAAGTTTCATAAAAATATATTCATATATAAGTGATATTTTAATTATTCTCCATAAGAATAGCATTGGTGATGAGTACATAGGTTTGCTGAAACAAGGAACACAAACAATTGGTTTAAATATAAATATAATTTAACTGGGTGAAGCCACATACCAAGTTTCACAAAAATACATCCATAAATGATATATAGCATTTTATTTATTCTCTATAAGAATAACATTGGGGTTGAGGACGGGGGTTTGCTGCAACGAGGAAGATAATCATTTCAAAACACCCAATCTTGGTTTTGAACATTTTATAGAGCTTAAAAAAACAAATGATTTAGTATTTTAAATTATTAACCTAGGTTAAGTGGTTGCCGAGAAAATCCAAAACACCTGCTCATAAAATCTCTCATGTTAATCTTATGGGAAAGGGGGTTTTGGATTTTCCTCTCTTCATTTTAATGTAAACTTCACATTTGCTTTTACCAATCAATTCAGCTCTAAAAAACAATCATTGTGATTCTATGTCAAACCGTTGCAGAGATATTCAAAGTGCTAAACACAGTACATTGTCCAATGTTATCCTTATAGAGATAAATCTCTATATCTCGATTATTTTTTAAACTTGGTATATGGCTTCATTTCGTTGTGGTCTATTGATAATTTTCCAAAAAAACCAATATTTTTCTCATGGTTCCCGTAGCAGCAAACCTGCATACTCAAAGCCCATGTTATTCTTATGGAGGATAAGAAAAATGTTATGCATCACTTAATCGTGAACATAAATTAATATAACTTGGTATGTAGCTTCATCTAGTCGAGTTACATTAATATTTGTATAAAAATCCATAATTTGTGTTCCTTGTTGCAGCAAAACTTCGTACTCAACCCCCCTTTATACTACACTATGTCCTGAAGGGTTTTTGAACATTTATAACTTTCTCTCCAGTAAACTACATCTGACAGTAAATGAAACATTATGCACATTTACCTGTAACCATATACTTGATGAGATATCTGACTGGTGTCTCGATAGTAAGGAACAGTACCGGGGAGAACAATATGTAGGCTGGATATGTAGGCTGCAAAACATAGTCAGATCAGTATGATGCAAATCCAAAATCGTGATCCTTCTCTTATAATCTGGATACCTTTTAACTATAAGAGAGCAAACGAAACCAAACTTTTGTTCATTTATATTTTTGTATAGCATTTTTGTTGATTCGTTATAAGAGAGTGATAAATAAAATTGTTCCAGAAAGTAATTGCAGAATTCCCGTAATTCTCGCCTGAAGGGTTGTTCAGCCTGTCACATATATTTGCAATATGTACGTGTTAAAATTTTTATGAACCCGGGGAAATTTGGGTAACAAATTTAACTCATGTTAAAATGTTTAAAATCTTAAAATCTACCCCATTACTGTAAAAAAATTGTAAAAGTGTTAACAAATCTTCATGTTATACACTTTACACTACCAAACATGATAAGTTATAATCTTTAAATTGAAACCAAAGAATTCTCGTTATAAATATAATTTATTTTACATTTTTAAAACATGTTTCAAAATGAACATTATAAAGCCTAGAGGTCTTTTACAACTTCCTTCTTGCAGCATCTTAATGACTTGTGACAGTCATAACAAGAATATTACTGTCAATAGATTTTATAGATTATCAACAAAATAGGAGCATAATATGATACATTAAAGGCATACTAGAAAATTAAATTTGTTTCAAGCCTTGTTCTATCAGCAGTTATCCCAACTAATATATTTGTGGTCAGCACAGATCATGCATTCCAATGAAACCATTATTGAACTTGCCGATAAGAGTAACATGGACATAGCGTTTTCCTCCCATCTTAGGTAATAGGTACGTGGTAAACGATAACTGATTATCAACACAGTGCATGCTTCATATCACTAATTGAAACCATGTTTGGTGAATCAGGAGATATGATCATCATTAGAACCATTCTGCATTGAAAATTGTAGGACATGGTTAAGTCTATCCCCGCAGGCTTGCAACACATTGTCACTACATAATTGGACGAAATATGCTCCCTTCCCACATTAATGATGCCAAATATTCCTACCTCTAAAGTGCATTTCTCGCTGATCAGATCAGATCTAAGATACAACATCTCGATTTGCTACATAAATACTTTAAACAAGTTTTCGCAAACAATAGCTTTTGTAAGATGGGTAGGAATAAAACGTTGAAAACTGTATTTCTACAGTTATGTTGAACATGTACATAATCATTTGATAATAAACCCAATTTAGGGGATAATTTTAATAATCCTAGGCAAATAAAATAAGAGAATACAAACCAGATTCATTGATGAAGTTAGACTGATATTGGAAGTTAAAGGGGGGTGTATCGATACACCCCCCTTTAGAGAGTATATTTATAGCCTTACACTTGTCTTCTTCATCAACATTTATCAATTTCATTACATTCCAAATTAACTATGCCCACGGATTTCGGAAACATTTGCTGTGCTCCAATTATGTACTAGATAATTTTTATTGTTTACTAAAAAAACCTTTTACTAAAAAAAAACTTCTTAAAGATATATGATACTGAAATATTACCACATCTATTTCCCCCCTTTTATTAGTTTATTAACAAACACTTTTATGAAAAATTCACACTAAAGTTAAGACAAAAGCATTTTATTTTTAGTGAAAATACAAAAAAATAATAGAACTTCAACGTTATTAGTTACACTGAGAAAATTCATAGAGTGGGAGAAAAATTTGTGGAGGAAGTGATGAACTTACGGCTAGCACATGCTTACATGTTTAGATTTACAATCACTTGACCAAACCATATCTGCAAAATAAAAATTGGAACTTTTAATACCAATGGGGGAAGTTGAGATTTTCCCGAATGTTGACAGATATATAAATCATAAAAACATTTTGGAGTTTTACCACGATACCACGATACCACTTTCAAATTTGGCACAGTGGGGTTCCCATATGATTCCAAAATCAGTGCTTTAAATACAGATTTATTTGTTATATATTTTTAAAATTTGCAAATAACAAATTATTTAAAAATCTTGTTTTGGACTGTTTTCCTTAAGTGCTAACTCAAATTCTTAATAGAATATAACTTATAACTGAACACTACCCCAGCCCATTCTTGGTTTAAGGAGTATAACGATAACGAAAGTGACAATTTATAGTTTAAATATGCAATATACCTTTAGCCAAGGATCTCTGCCTATTGCTTTTTCCTATGGATCCCACGAAAGAGCTCTGAAACTATTGTAAATGCACTACTGTTCCAAAAAATATGTGTTTTATTTTAAAACAGACATATCACATTTTTCTAGACATTCAAATGAGGAGATATAGTTTTAGTGTCTAGTAACCATAGGCATTTACAAGAGGCAGTGATTTTTGGCTTTAGGGATACACTTATATTTTAAGGCCTGAAGCATATGGAGTCAAATGGGATAAAAAGCTAAAAAAAATTTTAAGGTGTTATCATATATAAAACCCCTACAATGTAGCTGATCAATTGTTCACAAAACATAACTCCAAATGAATGAAGAAATAAGGAATGTAGAGCAAGCTGTTCACTTACGGACACCCGTTACACTTTTTTAACAAAAGTTAGTATTACAAAATGAACAAACCCTTTTTAAAAATAGTTTTACTGTAAAAGTGAGATTATGGGTTTCCCTAATGCTCTGGTATTATTGTTTGAATTTTAGTTTTATAATTTAAGGAGTAATTTGTGTAACGGGTGTTACATAATTTAATGTAACGTGTGTTACAATCAACACAACCATTCAGTTTTTGGTATATTTATATTAATTTTAACTAGAATTTAAATACATAGCTCTATTGAGAGTTTATTAATTTTGGTAATAACACCTAAAAAAGTTAACAATAATATGTTATCTCTACTATTATAGTACGCTTCTTTTTTCTATATTTTAGGCTAACCAACAAGGAACAAAAAATTGTTAATATCAAATATAATGTAGATTGATTGGTTCTTATTAGAGCCAGTTTAATAATTCAGATTCAATCATTCTTTTTGTATGTAATTTACAATTAAAGTGTCCAAAGTGTAACACCCGTTACAACGGAATCCCTGCATTGCTAGGTGGACAGTAAACAATACTACTCACCCCCTCTGCCGGGCCACTGGGGAGAGAGACCGGGAGCCGGTAGATGAACTAGACCCCTTCCTCTTGGGTGACCGAGACGAAGATCTGTGTTTACTCTTCTTCTTCTTCTTCTTTGATTGTGCACCAGCCTCTGGCACAACCCGGCCTTCCTTGGGGAGGGGGGGGGCTGAAAACCAATCTTTCCATCAAACCGAGGAAGAGCAAGAGATAAAAATGTCCAAATGTGTTTTGGATAGTATTTACTGCTATCGGCCATTGCTAGTATTAACTATTATTATCTTCATTGTTTGTTGATTTTATCACAAAAGTATTTATTACATAAATATTCTTAAATGACATTAAAACACAATATCGTAGTTTTAAAATGTTAATAAACCTTTATTATACTTGTAATTTATTGCTTGTAATATTCATTCATGTAAACTGCTTCAAATTATTTTATTTTATTTATTTTTCAAAATTGATCTCATTCCAAATTCAATTTGATATAGTACAAGCGTTTAAAACAAGTGACGGTGTCTACAAGAACTTCAGAAACATATGGCTGTGACTGACATTATTGAGAACCGTGTGATACAATTTAAAAAATTTAGTTTTCCAAAATGCGGTGGCCAAGTGATAGCTTTTTTGTGGGCATCTACCCAGAATTAACATTTTCCCTATAAAAAAGTGTAGTGGAACAACTAATACACTCTTTTTGTTAGGTAAGAAGAGTCACTGGCTTAAAGCAATGAAATACGGGGTGAAGTTATAGCATTAAATTACAACACTCGAGATAATAATTCACGCTTACCAAGTTGCTGTTTGGGGGGTTCCATGTTGTTAAACACACTAGAGGCGTGTCGCTGCAGCTGGAACTGCTTTAATGTAATTCCTAGGAAAATAACCAAACAAATAAAAAATATTAAATTAATATTGATACAATAAAATAATTAGAACTTAAAAAAACAAATACTTTAGTATTTTGAATCATTTTAGTGGTTGTAGAGAAAAGTAAAAAACGCGTCCATAAAGTTGTCCATGTTAATCTTATGGGAAAGGGGTTTTGGATTTTCCTCGTGACATCACAATAATTATTACAGATAATATTCACTTTATATGACTGCCTATTGTTTATTTTTTATATTTCAAATGAAATAACAATAATTCAAAACATTTGACCCGAATCACTATAACCACCAAATTTTAATTAAATATGTTTCTGAAAAACGTTTACTTTGTGTTTTTTGCGGTTTTCGGGGGAATTGTCCTTGAAAATAAAAAATAAACAACTGGAGATAAGTTATCATAGATTAGTACCTATAGCAAACATTACTACTGCTTTATCTGTATTCAATTTAATAATAGCAGAAATGGTGAAATGCCCCAGTAGTTTCCTCTTTCAAGCAACTTAAAATGCCTCTGAATTTGGAGTGGCAATGTTAGCCTGGCTATAGTTTTCATTCTAAAAAATACCCGTCAACGAAAGTGCGAGCCAAAGTATGACTTACATTGTGTTGAGAAAATCCTATTTAAATGTTGTAAAACGTAAAAACACGAGGTAAGCAAATATTGAAGGTTCTTCGTTCTGGAGTCACGGTCAATCCCCATGAGCGCTATGACCAATGACTACATATACAATAAGACAGGCAAGCCATATGGAAATAACTCAACGCCTGTTGAGAAGTCGGAGAGACTGCTTCAGCGACCCGCCGCCAGTTGGCGCTAGTGGCGACGGGCGTTGACTGTACTACTGATCTCTTGGCGCGGACTGTACGAGTACCCTCTCTCTCTCTCTCTCTATTTCGCCGTACCAGCGGCATGGCAGTGGGCAGTAAGCGTGTATGCATGAAATGGATACGGGCATTATTCAGGTGTATGTCAACAGGCAGATAACCTCCAATAAATATGAGTTCTGATGTTTACCTTCTGTGCCTAAGCTATCAAATCTGGCTATCCCTATAGAGTATAAGGATGGCGGGGTGGAAGTGTATATGTATATAACATAATTATTTTAGTTACAACAAAAGGTACCTAAATTAAATACAAATAATGACTAATTATAGATACATCATTTAAAATTTATTAGCTCAAATATTGCGTAAATTATTTATCCTCAGAATGTTGATTTGAATTATAAAGGAAAAAATAAGAATATTGTTTTAAATTAAATTTTGATTTAAAATAAACATTCAAATCTCCTAAAATACAAAAATCTAGACCCGGCACGGTCCTTTCGTGTCAAGTAGTAGGCATGGTATCGAGCTTATTGTACGTTTACAAATCCAGGATAATCTCCAATAGTTTTAAACCCTATATAATGATGAAAACAAGGTTAAAATGTCCCATGCGGCACTTGGAATGGCTGTTATGAGGTATTAATTTAATCAGGAAAAACATTTCTTTAAAATATAAATAAATAATACACTATACTTGCATTAAAAATTTTGGACTTGGCCAGTTTACAACAGAAACCGAGTGGAATATAACCTGAGGTGCAGAAATATATTTTAAAGTTTATTATCTTAGGCCCCGTACGGTCAACAGTCAATAATTACAGTCAACGGCCTCGTCATTCGCTTATAGTGTGAGTAAAGTGGTCATTTCAAATACGGTACCTTAACCATTAAAGGTCGCGGAAAGCCTGTTCTATGGCTTAAGTCAATTGTACATCTTATTCGGAATAATTTTGATGAAGACACCGAGTTCATAAGTTAGGTCTACACAGGTGCTTGGAGAGGCTTGGTTTTGAGTTTTGACATAAAAACGTTTATTCCATTTAATTTAATTTATATTTAAGTATCCTTCGTATTCAAGTTTATAGGTGAAGATATAAATCAAATGAGGAGCACTTAACTATGCTGGATGTGGTCCAGGACGGCGGTGCGCGTAGAACTGAACATGGCGGTTATTTACATCGGATTATTGAACAAACTATAAATTATATCGAAAATTGTTTTGAATGAAAATTTAACACCATCTAATTAGCTACAACTTTCTCGGTGGAATTTTTTTTCTACCTCAAAAATAATAAAAGTTATGGCTTACTGATTTTTCATGTCATCCTGTTACAACTCTCTAATATTTTCATTATTAAAAATTACACATAATTTTAAACTAAAATATATTTATACTGTTGGATGCGGAAACTCATGCAGAAAAGGAATATATGTTTCATTGTAGTTTTATTATTATTAGAATGTACATGAGCGTGTAAACGACAACGCGTTCACCGCTCGGGATTACTCAGTTTTGCCGTGCCCTAGCGACTAGCCGGACCGTTTTGATACATGCAGCGCTGTGAGCGGCGGGTCGCAGAGTTACCGCTTGGCGCTTGCGCGTCTTATTGTATATGTAGTCATTGCTATGACGGAGTGAGGGGTGCGATTTACTCTATGTAGAATCTTGTCAAAAGCACAATATTAAAATGGTCAATATCCGAATGAGTTACAAATAATTCAATACAGATTCAGTTTGCTTAAACAACCAGACGTATTACACATTTTATTCACGTTATTATTTTCAGTCAAGCTTAAAGATGTGTTTAGATTTAAACGGAAAATATACCGCTTCTATGATAACAAGATTGGTGATAAACGAAGTAATAATGAGTAATAAATCTAATTACGACAGTTTCTTAATTAATTCAAACAGTGTTATTAGTTTCATGGGGTCTTATACTGCATATCTTGTTTTGGGACCAATTGGTGCATCTTTTACAGTATCCGGATACTTTTTGTGAGGCTAGTAACAAGTACAAAGTAGCGATTACAGATACTTGGACCCACCTCTAGAAGACACCCCCATTGTCGCGACACGTCATCCTGTCAGATTCGAGAGACTCTTGTGCCCACTAAAACACATCTTTATCGTGGCAAACCCCGCCAAGACGGGTCTAGCGGCATGGGGGCGGTAATGAGATGCACACAACCGGGCCAGCTGGTCACGCCGCGCGGCCAATCTCCCCGCTCGCACCGTCGCACAGTGTGATGTGTTCACGATCTGGGGGGACTAAAATCAAATATGTTTAGTTTTAGCGAATTTCCCCTATAGGGAAGAAGCTATTACCGTAGGTCTCATGGTAAGACTTGAGCCCGAGACCATGAAAACGTTTTTTAGGTCCCCAGATGACAAAAACACTATTCGTTCAAATTTATATATATGTATGTGTCCGTGAATGCCATAACTTGAGTAAAAAACGTCCGATTTCGATGAAATTTGGCTCAAATGTGTAAAATGACATTCATGACTTTAAGTTCGAAAACCAGAAAAATCGGGCTATGGGAGGGGGGGTTTATGGGGTTTTAAATTTTCCAAAAATCGTTTTTTGCATTTTTCACCCTACAATATTTTAAAAACTTAATTTTGATTATGACCATGTTATAGAGCTTAAAAAAAAAAAATAATATGATATTTTGAATCAGTGGTTGCGGAGAAAATCCAAAAAAATCTACTCATAAAATCACCCGTGTTAATCTTATGGGGAAGGGGTATTTCCTTAGTTTATTTTAATGTAAACTTCACATTTGCTTTTACCAACCAACTCAGTTCCACAAAACAATCATTTTGGTGTTTAAATTGTGATTCTGCGTCCAACCGTTGCTGAGATATTCAAAGTGCTAAACACAGCACGTTGTCCAATGTTATCCTTATGGAGAATAAATAAAATATCTCGATTATTTATAAATGTATGTTGATGAAACTTGGTATGTGGCTTCACGTAGTACTGATATTTGCACAACAAACTGATTTTTTGTTGATTATTCCCGTAGCAGCAAACCTGCGTACTCAGCCCCCATGTTATTCTTATGGAGAATAACTAAAATGTTATATAGCGCCTACCCATGATTGAATATTGATTAAACTTGGTATGTGGCTTCTCCTAGTTAAATTATATTAGCATAAAGATCAACCGTTTGTGTTCCTTGTTTCAGCAAACCTGCCTACTCAGCTCCCGCGTTATTCTTATAGAGAATAAACAAAATGTTATATAGTGCCTACCTATGATTGAATATTGATGAAACTTGGTATGTGGCTTATCCTAGTTAAATTATATTAGCACAAAGAACAACCGTTTGTGTTCCTTGTTTCAGCAAACCTGCCTACTCAGCTCCCGCGTTATTCTTATAGAGAATAAACAAAATGTTATATAGTGCCTACCTATGATTGAATATTGATGAAACTTGGTATGTGGCTTCTCCTAGTTAAATTATATTAGCATAAAGATCAACTGTTTGTGTTCCTTGTTTCAGCAAACCTGCCTACTCAGCTCCCGTGTTATTCTTATAGAGAATAAATAAAATGTTATACAGGGTGATCAACTCAAGGAGGCCACCATTGGGATCTCAGAAAGTATTAATTTTACAGCAAACTTTTAATTGGGAACTTTACCTTATTTTTTATGCTCATTAGAATTACGTAGTTAAAATTTTAAAATTTGGTCGCCATTTTCCAATATGGCGGCTAACTTTGAAATTTCTTATGAAAACACCTATTTTTTATGACTCATATGGGTTTTAAATTCAATTTTAAGACCTTTTTATTCTTGTTGTTATTTTGATAAACTTGACCGTTTAGCTGCTAAGAGCGCTGTAAGTTTCAGAAACTCTTATTTCAACACTTATTAAATAGGCATGTTTTACTATTTGCAAACAATAAAATTTAACTCAGAGTGCAATATTATTGTACAATGGAATGTAAAAAGCTGTTGAAATTTCACAAATACTTTATTTTATACAAAAAAAGTACTTAAATTATTTAAAAACATCACTAACGCAACCTCTGTGTATTGGGTAAGTCCAAGTACAGCTCGCTACAATTGAACAACAGTAACACATGATTGTGTTGCTAGGCAATAATCAGCTGTTTCATTGTTGCAAATTTTCACGGTTGCTTTTAGCTCGTCTAACCTAGTAATTGTTTTGTTGCTGGTATTATTACTGTTAACCAGCGTCTGTTGTAATTTTGAATAGAACAAATATTACTTTTGTTTCAATGTAGTTCATAACCCCACTAACTAACCCCACTAGATTCTGTGGTTCTAACCCCACTAGATTTCTTCCTATGGTGACACTTGAAGGATGAACCGTACACCGATAGGTATGCTTCGGTGGAAGAAATGCGCAACAAAGTGATGGACATTTTTCATAACATTCACCATAACACATTATCACGAGCCGTAAATGACTTGCACAGAAGGGCTCACGCATGCATTTATGAAGATGGAGGACACATTGAACACCCGCTTTAAGTCATCATAGATAATTACTTGTAACAGTAATTTAAGTATGTTTTTGTACATAATAAAGTATTTGTGAAATTGCAACAGCTTTTTACATTCCATTGTACAATAATATTGCACTCTGAGTTAAATTTTATTGTTTGCAAATAGTAAAACATGCCTATTTAATAAGTGTTGAAATAAGAGTTTCTGAAACTTTCAGCGCTTCTAGCGGCTAAACGGTCACGTTTATTAAAATAACAACAAGAATAAAAAGGTCTTAAAATTGAATTTAAAACCCATATCAGTCATAACAAATAGGTGTTTTCATAAGAAATTTCAAAGTTGGCCGCCATATTGGAAAATGGCGACCAAATTTTAAAATTTTAACTACGTAATTCTAATGAGCATAAAAAATAGGGTAAAGTTCCCAATTAAAAGTTTGCTGTAAAATTAATACTTTCTGAGATCCCAATGGTGGCCTCCTTGAGTTGATCACCCTGTATAGTGCCTACCTATGATTGAATATTGATGAAACTTGGTATGTGGCTTCGCCTAGTTAAATTATATTAGCATCAAAACCAATTGTTTGTTTCTTTATTTCAGCAAACCTACGTACTCATCACCAATGCTATTCTTATGGAGAATAATTAAAATATCACTTATATATGAATATATTTTTATGAAACTTGGTATGCGGCTTTATATGGTATTAAGACATATATTATGCATTGGAAATTCGCTGAGTACGCGGGTTTGCTGTGACGGGGGTATCTATATATGTAATATGCTAAGGCACTTTATATAAACATAATTCTTCCACTATTTTTTAGCTTATTTTGATGATTGAGGAGTTAAAAATATGTCCTCGATCCATATTTGTGTAAAGTGGATTTCATTACTTGTAAGTTCCATTGCGTAGAACTGGCCGCCTCAAAGGATAACGTGGCCTAAGTTTTAATTCATTTCTTAAATTGCTGTGCAGTAAAACTCAGTTTTTGGCGAATTTCCCCTATAGGGAAGAAGCTATTACCGTGGGTCTCATGGTAAGACTTAAGTCCGAGATCGTGATAATTTTTTGAGGTCCCCAGATGACAAAAACACTATTCGTTCAAATTTATATATATATATATATGTGTCCGTGAATGCCATAACTTGAGTAAAAAACGTCCGATTTCGATGAAATTTGGCTCAAATGTGTAAAATGACATTCATGACTTTAAGTTCGAAAACCAGAAAAATCGGGCTATGGGAAGGGGGGTTTATGGGGGTTTTAAACTTTCCAAAAATCAGTTTTTTTGCGTTTTTCACCCTACAATATTTTAAAAACTTAATTTTGATTTTGACCATGTTATAGAGCTTAAAAAAACAAATAATTTAATATTTTGAATCAGTGGTTGCGGAGAAAATCCAAAAAAATCTACTCATAAAATCACCCGTGTTAATCTTATGGGGAAAGGGTATTTCCTTAGTTTACTTTAATGTAAACTTCACATTTGCTTTTACCAACCAACTCAGTTCCACAAAACAATCATTTTGGTGTTTAAATTGTGATTCTGCGTCCAACCGTTGCTGAGATATTCAAAGTGCTAAACACAGCACGTTGTCCAATGTTACCCTTATGGAGAATAAATAAAATATCTCGATTATTTATAAATGTATGTTGATGAAACTTGGTATGTGGCTTCACGTAGTACTGATATATTGATATTTGCACAACAAACTGATTTTTTGTTGATTATTCCCGTAGCAGCAAACCCGCGTACTCAGCCCCCATGTTATTCTTATGGAGAATAACTAAAATGTTATATAGCGCCTACCTATGATTGAATATTGATTAAACTTGGTATGTGGCTTCTCCTAGTTAAATTATATTAGCATAAAGATCAACCGTTTGTGTTCCCTGTTTCAGCAAACCTGCCTACTCAGCTCCCGCGTTATTCTTATAGAGAATAAACAAAATGTTATATAGTGCCTACCTATGATTGAATATTGATGAAACTTGGTATGTGGCTTATCCTAGTTAAATTATATTAGCACAAAGAACAACCGTTTGTGTTCCTTGTTTCAGCAAACCTGCCTACTCAGCTCCCGCGTTATTCTTATAGAGAATAAACAAAATGTTATATAGTGCCTACCTATGATTGAATATTGATGAAACTTGGTATGTGGCTTCTCCTAGTTAAATTATATTAGCATAAAGATCAACTGTTTGTGTTCCTTGTTTCAGCAAACCTGCCTACTCAGCTCCCGTGTTATTCTTATAGAGAATAAATAAAATGTTATACAGGGTGATCAACTCAAGGAGGCCACCATTGGGATCTCAGAAAGTATTAATTTTACAGCAAACTTTTAATTGGGAACTTTACCCTATTTTTTATGCTCATTAGAATTACGTAGTTAAAATTTTTAAATTTGGTCGCCATTTTCCAATATGGCGGCTAACTTTGAAATTTCTTATGAAAACACCTATTTTTTATGACTCATATGGGTTTTAAATTCAATTTTAAGACCTTTTTATTCTTGTTGTTATTTTGATAAACTTGACCGTTTAGCTGCTAAGAGCGCTGTAAGTTTCAGAAACTCTTATTTCAACACTTATCAAATAGGCATGTTTTACTATTTGCAAACAATAAAATTTAACTCAGAGTGCAATATTATTGTACAATGGAATGTAAAAAGCTGTTGAAATTTCACAAATACTTTATTTTATACAAAAAAAGTACTTAAATTATTTAAAAACATCACTAACGCAACCTCTGTGTATTGGGTAAGTCCAAGTACAGCTCGCTACAATTGAACAACAGTAACACATGATTGTGTTGCTAGGCAATAATCAGCTGTTTCATTGTTGCAAATTTTCACGGTTGCTTTTAGCTCGTCTAACCTAGTAATTGTTTTGTTGCTGGTATTATTACTGTTAACCAGCGTCTGTTGTAATTTTGAATAGAACAAATATTACTTTTGTTTCAATGTAGTTCATAACCCCACTAACTAACCCCACTAGATTCTGTGGTTCTAACCCCACTAGATTTCTTCCTATGGTGACACTTGAAGGATGAACCGTACACCGATAGGTATGCTTCGGTGGAAGAAATGCGCAACAAAGTGATGGACATTTTTCATAACATTCACCATAACACATTATCACGAGCCGTAAATGACTTGCACAGAAGGGCTCACGCATGCATTTATGAAGATGGAGGACACATTGAACACCCGCTTTAAGTCATCATAGATAATTACTTGTAACAGTAATTTAAGTATGTTTTTGTACATAATAAAGTATTTGTGAAATTGCAACAGCTTTTTACATTCCATTGTACAATAATATTGCACTCTGAGTTAAATTTTATTGTTTGCAAATAGTAAAACATGCCTATTTAATAAGTGTTGAAATAAGAGTTTCTGAAACTTTCAGCGCTTCTAGCGGCTAAACGGTCACGTTTATTAAAATAACAACAAGAATAAAAAGGTCTTAAAATTGAATTTAAAACCCATATCAGTCATAACAAATAGGTGTTTTCATAAGAAATTTCAAAGTTGGCCGCCATATTGGAAAATGGCGACCAAATTTTAAAATTTTAACTACGTAATTCTAATGAGCATAAAAAATAGGGTAAAGTTCCCAATTAAAAGTTTGCTGTAAAATTAATACTTTCTGAGATCCCAATGGTGGCCTCCTTGAGTTGATCACCCTGTATAGTGCCTACCTATGATTGAATATTGATGAAACTTGGTATGTGGCTTCGCCTAGTTAAATTATATTAGCATCAAAACCAATTGTTTGTTTCTTTATTTCAGCAAACCTACGTACTCATCACCAATGCTATTCTTATGGAGAATAATTAAAATATCACTTATATATGAATATATTTTTATGAAACTTGGTATGCGGCTTTATATGGTATTAAGACATATATTATGCATTGGAAATTCGCTGAGTACGCGGGTTTGCTGTGACGGGGGTATCTATATATGTAATATGCTAAGGCACTTTATATAAACATAATTCTTCCACTATTTTTTAGCTTATTTTGATGATTGAGGAGTTAAAAATATGTCCTCGATCCATATTTGTGTAAAGTGGATTTCATTACTTGTAAGTTCCATTGCGTAGAACTGGCCGCCTCAAAGGATAACGTGGCCTAAGTTTTAATTCATTTCTTAAATTGCTGTGCAGTAAAACTCAGTTTTTGGCGAATTTCCCCTATAGGGAAGAAGCTATTACCGTGGGTCTCATGGTAAGACTTAAGTCCGAGATCGTGATAATTTTTTGAGGTCCCCAGATGACAAAAACACTATTCGTTCAAATTTATATATATATATATATGTGTCCGCGAATGCGATAACTTGAGTAAAAAACGTCCGATTTCGATGAAATTTGGCTCAAATGTGTAAAATGACATTCATGACTTTAAGTTCGAAAACCAGAAAAATCGGGCTATGGGAAGGGGGGTTTATGGGGGTTTTAAACTTTCCAAAAATCAGTTTTTTTGCGTTTTTCACCCTACAATATTTTAAAAACTTAATTTTGATTTTGACCATGTTATAGAGCTTAAAAAAACAAATAATTTAATATTTTGAATCAGTGGTTGCGGAGAAAATCCAAAAGAATCTACTCATAAAATCACCCGTGTTAATCTTATGGGGAAAGGGTATTTCCTATGTTAATTCTAATGTAAACTTCACATTTGCTTTTACCAACCAATTCAGCTCCACAAAACAATCATTTTGGTGTTTAAATTGTGATTCTACGCCCAACCGTTGCAGAGATATTCAAAGTGCTAAACACAGTACGTTGTCCAATGTTATCCTTATGGAGAATAAATAAAATATCTCGATTATTAATGAATGTATATTGATGAAACTTGGTATGTGGCTTCATATAGTACTGGTATATTGATATTTGCACAAAAAATTGATATTTTGTTGGTTATTCCTGTAGCAGCAAACCTGCGTACTCAGCCCCCATGTTATTCTTATAGAGAATAACTAAAATGTTATATAGCGCTTATTTATGATTGAATATTGATTAAACTTGGTATGTGGCTTCGCCTAGTTAAATTATATTAGCATAAAAAACAATTGTTTATGTCTTGCTTCAGCAAACCTACGTACTCATTACCAATGTTATTCTTATGGAGAATAATTAAAATCGCGTATATGTGAATATATTTTTATGAAACTTGGTACGCGGCTTTATGTGGAATTCAGACAAATATTATGCATTGGAAATTCGCTGAGTACGCGGGTTTGCTGCGACGGGGGTATTTTTGTTTATTTCCGCAAATTTGCTTGATTTTACGTCTCTAGTATATTGAGTTAGTAATTATTATTCGCTAAATTTAGGATATTATTATAGCTATTGTGTAGATTAAGCATTTCCGAATCTAGCTTTAACGTACGTTAAATACGGGGGGTCTTACGTAAGGTGTCTCAAACCAATTACAGACGAACCACTTAACCTAGAAGGATGAAATAAAATTATTTCCCACTAAATAGACCCCAAGGAATAACGTAAAAATAGTTTTAACTTGTTTAAAATACGGTGTGTACCAAAAACTGGGGGTCGCTAGTTCGAATCTCGGAATTTTCAAGTGTCAACATGGGTCACGTTATACCATTTTAAAGCTCTTTAACAGACAAACATCGTGGTGAAAACAGGACTGACTTATCTCTAACCGTTTCAAAGTGGCGGCCATTTTTGCGAAGAGTATTAACATTTACGGAATACTCCAAAGGTTATTTAAGACCTTATTCACAGAGTTTAGACAAATCGTGATCACTTTAATTTTCAGAAAACGTACCAAAATCAACAATACATGCTTAAATCTTGCGCGTAACTCATAGTGGGGGGGTGTGGTCAAGCGTTGTGGTGCATAACATGGGGGGGGGGTCTTAAATGACGATAAAATGTGTTACGTAACATGTGTATGGCCCCCTTACGTTATTTATATGGGAATAAAATACCCCTCATTACCCAACATGTACCGAACACTGTGCCGGTTTTTTATATTTAAATTTATAAAACATACACCAAACGTTTAAAGTACCGTACTTACTAAAAGTGGACTTTTTAATTAGGAATGGTTTAATATGAGGTTGGTTGAGATAAATCAAATTTAATTAGTGCACCATATTCCATTACGCTCTTTTTCTATATGCCTACAGTAATAACACGTTTAATATTGATTCTCAACACGGGATTTCTTGAACGGCGTTGAAGACAGAAGGAACTAAATCACTCTTAAGAGCAGCAGTCCCACATCCCACATCAATGGTTACTGGTTACAAAAGCGCCCATTCCAGAATATGGGGGACCGGACCTGGCGGCGACGTTTCGACAAGATGGGGGTATAGAAAAAACTCCCCTTTGTTTCTGGACCCGTGCCGACACCCGCCTAGCTGTCTCTCTCTCCCCTCTCACTCCACCTGCCCAACAATGGCTGCCGAGCACGGCAGCGAATCGGGTTGGCACTGGCGAATTTAATTATTTCGGTCTGACGAATCACAAAACAGCGGCGTTTCCCACGAGACTGGATGTATGAACGGCCGGGACTATATTCCAGTATTCGCCCCACTCTCAGTGCCGGTTAATTAGACAGTGATTGCCCCACTGTACAAACCTCTGCCTATTCATTACTTGGGTATTTAGCTAAGGTGACAATAACAATGTAACAATAAAAATATGAATTTTATGGGCACTATATACAAACAATGCTATGAGGTTTTACAAAAACCATTACGATGAGTTCACCTCGCCAAACCCAATGTGAAGGGCACGCGAGGGGCGGGGGAATGTTTGAACTTGTTCCGCACTTCCGACGAAGCTGGACGTGATAAGAGTGATAACAAACGGCTGATTGATAAGCCTCAACACGCCTCTCCGTGGCTGTAGCATTGGCTGTCACCCTATCTTTAATTAGTATACGGGCAGATAACTTTCACTGCAGACCCGCTTCTGGCTCTGGGAGCCGAACATATTAAAACAATGCAACCGTTCAACCGAAAGCATTTCTGGCCAGTCGTGTTTGACAAACCCTATTTTTAATTTAAATTGTTTGAAATTGTGGACCTTTATCAACCCCAGGCTCCCCCTCTACTATATATCATATTCCAAACTTTGGGTACCAGTATGGAAAATTACTCAAAACTTGAAGAAGATAAAAACTAATAAATACACGATTGTGTATAACGTTCTAAAGTTTCTCTATACATTTTTTACGAGGGATATATTAGTGGTTAGGCTTTAAGATTACAACAAAAACATGAGTATTACTTTGACAGTTCCCTGGTTGATTATGAACAGCTGTTAAAATTCTTTTGTGTTGATTTAAAACTCCTTAAGCCCAATGTTAATTTTTTTAACTTTTCATTTTAGTTTTTTTACATTATTTGATTTTTCCCGGGAATGAGGCCTGTCTAGAACTTATTTTTATCCCAGAAATTAGTTATTTTGAACGCTTGAGGGAAATCGTTGGAGCCGTTTTTGAGATCGGTGTCGCAAGCAAGCAAACCTTACTCATATTAGAGTATATGATACCCGGGGGCCAAGCTTTGCTCGGGGGAAGGCCAGTCAGTTTGTTTAGATGACTTGGAGCATATTTCACCACCTCCCCCTACTGATAATCAGAATTGTATAACTCATTTGCCTCTGTTCTACATTTTTACGGTCACTCCAGTTGTTATTTATAGCTCAATATCCCCTTGATTTATTTTACTACTCTATATGTAATCTTCTCTCAAATCTTTTAATCTCTGCTCTCAGGAAACCACATGTTAATAATCATAAACAACATGAGTTCCATGTGGTTCCATAAAATCAGATAATAAAACCTTTGAATGAAGATTACATGTAGAGTGGTCATATCCAGAATGACTCAAAGGTACATTATAATAACAACTGTTGTGACCTCAAAAATGCTCGTTAGTTACATGGTGAAAAACTACTCCAAGTCACAAACAAGATTGACCTTTCCCTAGCAAAGCTCAGTCCCAGGTAGTACTTAAACTATATGAGTATAACTTTAAGAGTTCGCTGAAAGATTTTGAACAGCTGTTATGACTCTTTTGCTTTTATTTTAATCTACAAAAGCCCAATGTGATTTTTTTAATTTTCCATAGTGGCGATTGTAAATAGCTTCCTCAGCGGTTGACGTGTTGGGTTTGTAACTTGAATTATACAAATGGGAGAACTACTCCAGAAGACAAGTAATTTAAAATAATTAATTAAATTATAATTGAATTATTTAGAGATATATAGATCTATAGCGGATCTTATATATCCTGCAATTTATAAAAAAATAAAAGAAGCTATTACCGTAGGTCTCATGGTAAGACTTAAGCCCTAAACCATGATAACTTTTTGTTTTGGGGTCCCCAGATGCCAAAAACACTATTCGTTCAAATTTTTATATATATAAGTGTGTCCGTAAGCACGATAACTCTCGTAAAAAAGGTCCAATCTTAATGAAATTTGGTACAAATGTGTAAAGTACCATTTATTTGAACGAGTTCGAAAACCAGACCAATAGCACCATCCAGAGGGGGATTTTTGGGGGGTTTTGTACCCCAAAAATGGGTTTTTTGGGGTTTTCACATGTAATTTTAATTTAAATCAAATTTTAATTTATACCATTGAATTCAGCATAAAAAAACAAACAATTTGGTATCTTGATCATTGCTCTACGTCAATTAGTTACCGAGATATTGAAAGTGCTAAACACAGTACGTTGTCTAATGTTATTCTTATGGAGAAAAAGAAAAAATGTATATCTCGCTTATTTGTGAACATAAACTGACGAAATTTGGTATATGGCTTAATCTGGTTGTGGTTTATTGTTGTTTCCACAAAAAAAATTTTCACCTATGGTTCCCGCAGCAGCAAACCTAGGTACTCAGTCCCTATGTTACTCTTATGGAGAATAATTAAAATGTTATATATCTCAAAAGCACTGGTAATGTTATTAACAATAAGTTCAATGTAAAATGATTTAATGCATTATTACTTTTAATAGTACATTTTATATAAGCCAAATTGAATTGGAACGACTCTTTTGAATAGTACAGTATTATCATATGTCATGATTAGTTTATACTATCGTATTTCATATTTAAAAGCTGTAAAATAGTTGTGATTATAGATCAGTTTAATTTATTTTTAACTAACACTTAATATATTCTATGAAAAACCAACTTAACGATTTTACAGTGTTCAACGTTCAGCCCCATTTTTTAGAGGATAACAAAAAATTAATACTATGACGTAACGGACCCTCCAGCCTTATTACTTACTAAGACTGATTCTTTAGCCACGACACTTCTAAATATTGACATTTCTAGTCTACATTCATACAATCATTCGTATCACAATCATTCAGTCTTGCATACGTTGCTGGCTTACCGAGTTTTCTTGAACCTTTAAAATATTGGCAAAAATTAAATTAAAACTCTATATTTTATAATAATTAAATTAATGTATCAAATGTAATTACGGTACAGTACACAGAACTCCTTTGTAATAAATGTTAATAGGTTCAACACAATTTGCTGGTTGTTATTATACTACCTTGACTTAAAGAATGTATTAAGTTAACTCTCAGAGTATTAACTCTGTGAAAATGTGTAACAAGGCCTTAACAAAATTAAAATAACTCACCCTATTTAACCGCAGCGAGGTCAATTTGATGTTCTTGGCGCAATCTTCACCGATGATGTGGTATTATCTAACTGTGAGAACTGGCCAAACTGTGGGGCCCCTTTTAACCCACTGAAAACTGGAAACGGGTTTACAAGCCCCCCCCCCCACTCACACGGGCCGGGCAGCCGACTCACAGCGGCCGACGACAGACAAAATATGATTATATAATACTGTACTCTAAAACTAATCACCCGACGGCGATTTTGCTTGGCGTTTGGCGGTCACACTGGGTCACATTAGGCGCATTTCTGAGAATGGTTAGAGTGGATTACATAATAGATTCCTTCCACCACCACGGCTGGCCTCGCACCTGCTGGTTTAAAATTGGCGTTAGAGTGACTCGAGTAATTTTAAAATATTGATACCATTTTGGTGGGGGTTTTGTACCCAAAAATGGGGTTTTTGAACCCTTTACATATAATTTTTAAAATAGTAAAATTTTAGTTTTCACCATTACATTCAGCTTAAAACACACAATTTGGTGTATTGATCATTCCTCTACGTCAATTGGTTACCGAGATATTGAAAGTGCTAAACACGGTACGTTGTCCAATGTTATTCTTATGGAGAATAAGAACAAAATTATATCTCGCTTCTTTATGAACGTATACTGACGAAACTTGGTATACGGCCTTATCTGGTCTATTGATATTTGCTCAAAAAAGATTTTTGCCAAAGGCTCCCGTATCAGCAAACCCACATACTCAGCCCCCACTGTCTTCTTATGGAGAACAATTAAAATGCTATGTCTCACTTATTTATGAATATAAATTAACCCTAGCCGTGGCCAATGGTCGCCCGGCGACCATTTCAATCTTACCCTTAAAATGGCCATGGTCGCCGGGCAACTATTAAGGTCCAAGAATTTTCCAATGCTAAAAAGTAATTTATAATTAACTCGAAAGTGGACAAGTTATATACCATTTTAAAGATGACATTCTGAACTTTCATTTTATTATATAAATGAACCGTGTAGCAGTTGTAAAAGAACGTAACGACTATATAAAGTGAATGGTTTTTTTAGTGCAAATCAATACCTACAACTGACTCGTAGAAATTCGTCAAACACGGCCTGGGACAAAATAACAGAACTGGGGTAAATGTCGTCTTATGGAGTTGCGGTTGGTACCACTGGACAGCAGAAGAGTGGCTGTCTATTATCGTATTGATTATTTGAACGATACATTGATAACAAAGAGCATATGATTTTTATAAAACAGGAGTTTTTGCCAAAACTGACAAATGGCCAATGGTCGCCCGGTGACCATTATGAAACGCTGTAAATATATATATAGGAAGTTTTATAACTAGTCAATAGTTGTGTCAAATTGTAGCAGAAGAAACGTAGAATAATTTTGTTTTGACAAATGGCATCACTGGTCACTATTACTACTTTGAGCAACGCAAGTAAATATCAGTTAGGCAGGTGTTTGGCCGATTCTTGCTGTTGTCAGATGAACCTCAAGTATAACCTACATCTTTGTAAGTGAATTTTTATCCGCGATTATTTCAGAAATTGTTCTAAATTCGGAGTTTATAGTGACAGTGTAGTGGTTGTGTATAACAGTAATCTTTATGCATAAATATTACTGGAAAGGGATAAATTAGTCAATTGGTGAAGTGAAAGTGAGTCTAATGTTTTTGAGTGTTTTAGCATAATGTTAGACGATTGTTAGGCCTATCATTCATAGTATCGCGTGTATATTTGTTTATATACATAAGACAGGTAAATAAAAATGTTTTTCCCATGTGTTATACATTACTGTGTAGGGAATTGAATTTACTACAACATGTTTATTATATTTTTGGCCTAAGAAAATCTGTTCAAGATTTTTGTACTTCAGTTTCTCGAAATGTTTTTACGTAAATGCTAATTTTCTAGTTATTTGTATAGTAAACGGGTAATAATAATTTTTTTACTCCCCACAATATTACATATTTGTTTTCCTTAGTTCATAACCTACAAAAATATATGTACAATATTATTATAAATAATTACCTTACATGAGTTATCTCCGATTCACTAATTATTCGTCTTACTCGACCAAAGTTGCGATTTTTCGTATTTTATTACATAACACATGTACAATAAAATATTTTCCCCATGTGTTATACATTTCTATGTAGGGAATTGAATTTACTACAACGTGTTTAAAATATATTTGGCCTAAAATAATATGTACAATATTTTTGTACTTCAATGTGTCGGCTTATTTATGAATGTAATTGAAGAAACTATGTATGTGGCTTCACCTAGTTGAGTTATGTTGATATTTGCATAGAAACAAATTGGTTATGTTCCTTGTTGTAGCAATTCTATGTACTCATTCCCAATGTTATTTTTATGGAGGATAATTAAAATTGCATATATCGCTTATTTATGAATATATTTTAATGGTCTCTGCGATACACCTACACAGCCCGCTGTTCATTGAATTTGGATTCCCGTAAAAGTTAACGCAAGTAACAACATATTTATTAATTAGCGTTTCTATTTTAATTATTCGTTATTTTTAATTTTCATTACTATCGCGGTGGACAACTGTGTTTTTGTTGCGGACGGGAAATACAGATACCCGATGTATTTTGTAGATGGCCGGCGTACTGTGTTTGCTCAACTTTTATTTTCTTTAATAACGCGGTAAATATTGGCGCTAGAATAATGAGGGGGCTTAAAATTTTCGTCTTAAAGTTATGCCCCTAGGTCCGAAAGCCAGCCAGATCGCTCTATCGTGTCCCTTGCTTCAGCAAACCCGCGTACTCGGCCCCATGTTATTCTTATGGAGAAAAATTAACGCGTTATCTCCTTTAATTATGAACATAAATTAATAGAACTTGGTACGTGGCTTTACCTAGTTGTTATGTTGATATTAGGTATAAAACCCCATTTTTTGTATTCCTTATTTCAGCAAACCCCGCATACTCAGCCGCCGTGTTATTCTTATGGAGAATAATTAAAATGTCATATTTTGTTTATGAATGTATATTGATGAAACTTGGTAGTAGCTACCAAGTATTGATGAAACTACTAGCGAATTTCCCCCATAGGGAAGAAGCTATTACCGTAGTCGGCATGGTAAGACCCGGGACCATGATAACTTTTCGTTTTGAGGTCCCCAGACCCCAAAAACACCAGTCGTTCGAAACTGTGTGTATAATATATATATGTGTGTCCGTGAGCACGATGACTCTCGTAAAAATGATCCGATTTTGATGAAATTTGGTATAAACGTGTAAAGCAACATTTATGACTTTAAGTTCGAAAACCAGCCAGATCGCTCTATCCAAAGGGGTATTTTGGGGGGGGTTTGTACCCCAACAATGGGTATTTTGAATTTTTGACATATCATTTTTGAAGTAGTCAAATATTAGTTTTCCCCATTCGATTCAGCTTAAAAAAACACACAATTTGGTATTTCGATCATTCCTCTACGTCAATTGGTTACCGAGATATTTAAAGTGCTAAACACAGTACGTTGTCTAATGTTATTCTTATGGAGGAAAAGAAAATTTTTATATCTCGCTTATTTATGAACGTATACTGACGAAACTTGGTATACGGCTTAATCTGGTTGTGGACCATTGATATTTGCTCAAAAAAACAATTTTTTACCAATGGCTCCCGTAGCAGCAAACCTGCGTACTCAGCCCATTCTTATGGAGAATAATTAAATGCTATGTCTCCCTTAATTATGAACATAAATGAATAAAAACTGGTATACGACTTTACCTAGTTAATTTCTATTGATATTAGCATAGAAATCCATTTTTTCTATTCCTTGTTGCAGCAAACCTGCGTACTCAGCCCATTCTTATGGAGAATAATTAAATGCTATGTCTCCCTTAATTATGAACATAAATGAATAAAAACTGGTATACGACTTTACCTAGTTAATTTCTATTGATATTAGCATAGAAATCCATTTTTTCTATTCCTTGTTGCAGCAAACCTGCGTACTCAGCCCATTCTTATGGAGAATAATTAAATGCTATGTCTCCCTTAATTATGAACATAAATGAATAAAAACTGGTATACGACTTTACCTAGTTAATTTCTATTGATATTAGCATAGAAATCCATTTTTTCTATTCCTTGTTGCAGCAAACCTGCGTACTCAGCCCATTCTTATGGAGAATAATTAAATGCTATGTCTCCCTTAATTATGAACATAAATGAATAAAAACTGGTATACGACTTTACCTAGTTAATTTCTATTGATATTAGCATAGAAATCCATTTTTTCTATTCCTTGTTGCAGCAAACCTGCGTACTCAGCCCATTCTTATGGAGAATAATTAAATGCTATGTCTCCCTTAATTATGAACATAAATGAATAAAAACTGGTATACGACTTTACCTAGTTAATTTCTATTGATATTAGCATAGAAATCCATTTTTTCTATTCCTTGTTGCAGCAAACCTGCGTACTCAGCCCATTCTTATGGAGAATAATTAAATGCTATGTCTCCCTTAATTATGAACATAAATGAATAAAAACTGGTATACGACTTTACCTAGTTAATTTCTATTGATATTAGCATAGAAATCCATTTTTTCTATTCCTTGTTGCAGCAAACCTGCGTACTCAGCCCATTCTTATGGAGAATAATTAAATGCTATGTCTCCCTTAATTATGAACAAAAATGAATAAAAACTGGTATACAACATCACCTAGTTAAGTTCTATTGATATTAGCATAGAAATCCATTTTTTCTATTCCTTGTTGCAGCAAACCTGCGTACTCAGCCCATTCTTATGGAGAATAATTAAATGCTATGTCTCCCTTAATTATGAACATAAATGAATAAAAAACTGGTATGCAGCAAACCTGCGTACTCAGCCCCATGTTATTCTTATGGAGGACAAGTAACGTGTTATCTCCCTTAATTATGAAAATAAAGCAATGAAATTTGGTATGTGGCTTTGCCTAGTTGTTATATTGATATTTGTATAAAACCCCAATTTTTGTGTCCCTTCCTTCAGCAAACCCGCATAATCGGTCGCCATGTTATTCTAATGGAGAATAATTAAAATGTCATATTTTGTTTATGAATGTATATTGATGAAACTTGGTATGTGGCTTTATTTGGTATTAAGATACATTTATATGCATTGGAAATTCGCTGAGTACGCAGGTTTGCTGCTGTATACTGTATTCGATTTTATTTAAACCCCGGTATAGTATAAATGTATAATGATACTGTATTACAAACTTAAGAAAACTAAGCAAATTAGATAAATACTTAAATTTGAGAATTAATAACTAATTGTCCACGTTTTCAAAATATATAGTATTGTAATACACGTACTGTATTTACTATTGCATTCACAGACACACACACACACATATATATATAAACCCCCAATATTATTTTGTAAAAATATACAATCTTGAACGAATAATATGTTTGACTCCAGGATCTCCAAACGAAGCGTCTGGTTGTTATAAAACCACTTTCAAACAAGTTTTAATGCCAAAGTGACCCGCAGGTTTCGCGAAACCCAACACAAACCAAACCCGCCACCTGCCACCTGCCGTCACCCGCGGGTTTCGCTTGGTGTTGAATCCAAGGTAGCCCACAAGTTAGAAATTCAACTGCTATCGGCCGTTTCAAAAACGTTGACCCCAAAAACATCATACAAACGGATACAAACGGATACAAACGGATACAAACGGATACAAACGGATACAAACGGATACAATAAGGGGTTCACAGCCCATATAAAACTATTTTATACACATTAAAATATATAGATTATCACCTAGATGTTATATTGGCAAATATAAATGAACAATGAGTGTATACACGTTAGAATAATGTGAACTTTCCATTATCCTCCACAATATCTAGTGAATTTGTTCATTATATACCACCAAGTAACCATTACCATAACCTTGTCATATTCATATTCCACCATTAGCCAATGTAAACCTTAATAACACCCTTTACACCCACCCATTCAATAACTAACCCCCCAACCACAGTGACTCGTTCACTGAATAGTTCAAACACCCATACCAGCCACCAGTTCACTAAGAGACGAAATTTCAATCACAAATATATTTTAACATAAATGTCAAAGAACCATGAAACCTTACACTTACATAACTACTTGTACTGACTTTTCAACTCATTTGATATTTGATATTATTCTTACCGCTCTAAAAATATTACGTTGATGTAGATGTTCAGGGCTGAACGACGCTGATTTTGAGTTCGGATCTTGTGAGGAGAAGGATCCTTGCACCCCCAGCCCTTGTGAAGAGGGCGAGGCCTGCGTCCCTGACAAGAGGGTGTGTCTGTCATTGCTGCACAGCCCCTGCCCCCAGTTCCAGTGCAGTAAGTATCAGCGTAAGAAGTTATATCATTACGATTATGCTAAGAAAGATCTAAACCTACCCAATATTCAGGTATTTTGGTTCAGTAGTTAAATAGGAATATTTAAACCTAATTAATTGGTAAATGAAATTGAAAAGACGATAAAATACACACTAGTACGTTAATCACTTGTTTTAATACTTAATAAATAGTCCTCCATGTTAAGTTCAATTACTATTATGATATTAATGCACACGTTACATCAAACACTACTTATAACTAGACCTTGAAATATGACGAGCAGTTTTGACTATGTATTATACAAGAGTAGATTTATTACAGACCGTATACGGTTTGCAGAAGTCCTGAGACCGTTGCAGCTAGTTGCTTTTCAGCCACTTTATGATTTGGAGATACTCTATAAGAAAAACTTAGTCAACTAAAATCTGGTTTCCATTGTGCTAAGTAAAGATCTCTGTAGCCAATTCACTTGCTGCCAGTTTATACCATTTAAACAATACGCGAACTTCTGATGTTCTAAAGTTGTATTGAGGCAGTAGCGGAACCCCGTGGGAAGTATTTGTTTACTTTAGTTTTTTTACATCGACCAATACAACTTTAGGCTACTAGCATAAAGAAGAAAATAAGTGAATATGGCCATGGACAAGTAAAAATCAGCAGTCAAGGCAAGGAAAAAAGCGCCAGCTACTCAAAATCTTCGATCTGTGGAAACCGTGCCTGGCGGCTTAGGGCCTAGGAGTAACAGCTCTAATATTACTCGTGGTTACAATAACAATTGAATTGTATTTTGGAATCATATGGTTAATGACGATGTGTGTCCTCAGTAAACATCGCAGACGCTTGCAACAGCCAGAAGAGCAGTCCAGTGTGTGACACAGACGGTCATCAGCATCCCAATAGCTGCTACCTACTGCGATACGCCAAGACCCTGGCCTACCATGGACCCTGCCTGGTCAGTTGGACTACATCCTCATAGAAAGAAATTGTTATGTTTATACTATATTTCCAACTTCTGCTGGGTCAGTCATCTGTTTTACATTTTTACCTTACCACATGTTTTTGTTTATGTATGTAGAATTCAATGTTTGTTATTGTTTTGTTTTTACTCCTGAAGCTCTCAATAAAATGTGATGTTATAAGAAAATCTCTCCTCTTTTAATTAATTGTGTAGTAGTAAAAGTTCCTTATCTAGTGAATTAGCAGGGGAAAGATAAACCCCTCTCTGGTCCTCCAGGTAATTGAACACCATTAACATAAAGAAAGAACAGAAATATATAGTTAATAATTAGTTAATAACGAATATATAGTGGTGCGTTATTTTTGTTTGGAAACATATCGCAGCTGTTAAAATACACCCGGTTAAAATTATATTTAAACTAACAAGTCAAAGTAATTTTAGGGAGTTTAATTATTAAAAATAATCGACCATGTTGAACAATAATATTTCAATCCACAATGTTATTTATTCACCGTAATTGAAACTAGACTTATATTGAGGAATTCATTCAATCACTAAAACATGTATAGGGATTGTAAATTCAGAGTTTCTGACAGATTTTAGATTGAATGTGCTTTAAAAATTAATTGATAATCTATTACCTTTGTGTTTATTAGTGTAAAATAAAATTGTAAGCTTTAATATAACACTTTTTATATTTTCCCCTGATTCCACCATTCATCACCTCAAAACATTATTTTCATGACGGTTCATTATCCAAAAACCTTTACTGTTATATTCCATGCCTAATTTACTAATATAATCTACTTATAACTACTATAACAAACGATTTATTAAGATCCAATTTATATGGACTCTTAGGCTTGTTTTGTGTCTTTCAACGGTTGCTCTTTATTTTGGCGTTTTAACAGAGAACGGTCTAATCCCTTGACTTGTCGACTCTTCTTATGCATTATTAATTAAATGTCCAGTGACAAATGATAGCTGGGCCCAGTTTTGAACCTTTGAAATGATTGCGCTCAATTTCGATCTAGCAAATCTGTAATTATGACGTGAGCTCTCTATCAACTAGGCTACCCATCCAACTTTTATTACTGTTAGTCACAATCATTCCGGAACCCTCCCTTACCCCTCTCTACCATATTCCAGAGCGGTTGCAACAAGACCGGCCAGGTGTGCGGGGCGGACGGCAACACGTACAGTTCCGAGTGTGCCGCCGTGGCGAGGAACGTCCTCGTGGACTACCCTGGACCCTGCGTGGCCGTGGGGCTCGTGGACAACCCCCAGTGTCCCTTGGTGCGGTGTCCACCCCTCGCTCTCCCCGGCTGTCTCGGGGTCACTCCCCCCGGGGCGTGCTGTCCCGTGTGTGCCGGCGCCGTCAGGGTGCTCTACAGGTACGGCTAACCCAGGAGCAGCAGAATAGAATTGATGAAATATCTCTCCCTATTTCATTCTTAGGCTTTTTTATACGATATATTCTTTGCAATTTCAGAGTAGAACTTAAAGAAAACAATGGCAGCCTGTAGTTGCATATAATCCTTAGAACAGCTATTTATTTAAATGAATTGAATTAAGAAAAAAACACATGTGACATAAACCATATAAAACTCTTCACCATATGAAAAACATGGAGACTTGGAAGTCCAGTAGAGCAGAGCCCTGAGGATTTTTTTAAATAAACCTACGACACTCCAGGGTACATAGACTATCTTTGTGCAAGACCTCATCAGAATTGGTCCACTGGTTATGGCGTGATTTAATAATATACAGAAAGACACCACCTCATTTGTACAATAGTATCGATTAACGTGTCGTTAAGTGTTGCTGCTGTATAAAAATGAACCTTTGAGTGTTTTCCAGGAATTTATATTGTTATCGTGGAAACTAGCGAAAATTAATCTTGAAGAGTCTTGTCCAGTGATGCAGTCTTGAATGAAAATTCATGAAAAAGGATCAAAAATAAATAATAAAAAAGAAAAGAGAACCATTGTATATACCTGATGAGTTGTGGTCTGACGTAAGTTCTTCCACAATATACGAATATTAAAGTCGTATTAAAATATATTCAGATAAAGCAGAATAAAGTCCTTACTGACAGTGCTATGTATATGGCATATTAACAGAAAACTAACCGAAATTTATGTAAAGATTAGTGTGACTTAATTTTTCAACGATGTCTAACTATTGATATACATTTATTATAAAGTCTCCTCAATGTTCCAGCCAGAAGCAGGTGGACCGAGCCTTGTACGCCCTCAAGTCGACACAGGCCGTGTCCGCCCTCACCCTCCAGACCGTCCTGAGGGCCTTGGACCGTCACGTGACCGTGGCGGAGTGCGGGGTCAGAGGTCACGTAACCGTGGAGCTCGACCTGATTGTGCTGGTAGTGCCTACCAAGTCCTCCCCGTCCTCCCTGCAGCTGCAAGCCTGCGTGGGCGAGGCGGACAAGTTGGCTAACCTGATTCGCCTGGCGAGCCCTAAGCTGGTAGCGGAACTGAGCCTGGGGACCCTCACTGCTGCCAGGGTCGTGCACAATGTGGTGGAGAGTGGTGCGTCGTCCCTGAGGCTCTCCTCGGGTGTTGCTCCACTACTGTTTATATTTCTGAGGTGGTGCAGCTAGCCACAATCCGCCTTGTGCAGCTCACACTGTTAAACTGACTGACTGTGGTAGTTCTGGTGAGATCGGGCTGTTAGCCTCAACCATCCTTGGACAGCTACTAATATCCTTAGCTAAGGTACGATCGTGCAACAAGCCTGAACCATCTCTAGGTAGCTCATACTATTAAAATGACTACCGGTTGTCTATGATGGTAAGGTAATGCAGCTTACCTCAACCATCCTTGGGTAGTTACTGTTAATTTTAACACTGATAGGATCGTTCAACGATCCTCAACCATCTCTGGGTAGGTCAGTATTAAATTTACTGACTGTGAATGTACTGGTTAGGTAATGCAGCTTACCTAGCTCAACCATCCGTGGGTAGTTACAGTTAACTTTAGCACTGATAGGGTAGTACAGCAAGCCTCAACCATCTCTGGGTAGTTCATACTACCAAAATGACTGACTGTGTCTGTACTGGTAAGGTGATGCATTTTACCTCAACCGTCCTTGGGTCGTGACTGTCAACAGTAGCCCTGGTAAGATCATGTAGTAAGCCTCAACTATCTCTGGGTAAGTCATAATATCAAAATGACTGACAGTGTCTGTACTGGTAAGGTGATGCATTTTACCTCAACCATATTTGGGTATTTAATGTTAACTGTAGCCCTGGAAAGATCATGCAGTAAGCCTCAACCATCTCTGGGTAGGTCATACTATCAAAATGATTGACTGTGTCTGTACTGGTAAGGTGATGCAGCTTCTTCATCCATCCTTGGGTAGTAACTGTTAACCTTATCACTGGTACGATCGTGTTTTCGTGGTACGAAAGCCTCAAACACCTCTGGGTAACTCATTATTAAATTGTCTGAGTGTGTCTGTTCTGGTAAAATTATTATGCTTTTCTCAACCATCCGTGGGTACTGTATCAACTGTTAACTTTAGCACTGATAAGATCGTGCAGCAAGCCTCAACCATCTCTAGGGAGGTCATACTATTAAATTGGCTGGCCATGTCTGTACTGGTTAGGTTATGTAGCTTGCCTCTACCATAGAAAAATAAACCAGGTACAGAAGTGTCACGAAGTAGGGAATAAACGTACACGGGTATCATGGAAATGCAGGCGCTATCACGTCGTTCAAGTCTGAGTTAGCAGTGCCTTGTTGCCAAGTCGGGCAGCGCGGGATTCCCAAATTCCCGCAGGGAGCAAGCTCGGCCGCTTCCGCCCAGCTGCTTCTGCCACGGCCACGGCATCGGTAGGCGGTAAGGCTGATCTCATAAACGTGTGGCTATGGCAGTGGAGATCACTTTCCCGTCGTATGCACAGGAAGTGGAGGATGTGCAAAAATCTCGTTTGAATTGGCCTGATATTTATTAAATGTCTGGAATGTTATTATTACAGAAGGATAAAACATGAACTGCATTAGACAAATTCAAACTTTTTAAATTCCGTAATTTGCAATGATGATTAACAATAAAATATCCCCGTTGCAGCAAGTCTGCATACTCAGAGAATTTCAAATGGTACTTCCCTACGTCATGAACCACTTACCAACTTTCATCAAAGCATATTCATAAATAAGTGAAATATGACATTTTATTTATTCTCCATAAGAAAAACATTAGGACTATGCAGGTTTGCTGCATCAAGAACAACTAAAATATGTTTTTTTTTCAAATAAAATAGATTACCTCAACACAGAGCAACATTTTAATTTTTGCCAATTTATGTTCATAAACAAGCAAGATATCACATGATTCTTATTCTCCATGAGAATAACATTATAGCTGCTGATTACGCAGGTTTGCAGACATGGGGACCACAAAAAATGGGTTTTGAATGCAAATATCAGTAAACCCTAAACAAATGAAGCCACATAACAAGTTTCATCAATATATGTTCATTAATAAGCGATATATAACACTTTACTTATTCTCCATAAGATTAATATTGGACAACGTACTGTGTTTAGCACTTTCAATATCTTGGTAACCAATTAACGCAGAGTGATGATCAAAATACCAAATTGTTTGGTTTTGTAAGCTTGATGCAATGGTGAAATCTAAAATTTGGCTTTAAAAATAATTAAATATAAAAAGTTAAAAAATCAACATTTTGGGGTACAAAACCCGCTTTATAATAGAGCGACCTGTCTGGTTTTCCAACTCATGAAATTAGACACTGCCTTACACGTTTATACAAAACTTTTATAGGTATAGATGTCATCAAGATGGACCATTTTTACGAGAGTTATTATGCCTACAGAAACACTCACACATACATACAAGGTGTTGTTGGCATGTGGGAGCCCCAAAACAAATGTTATCATGACCCCGGGCTAGGTCTTATAATGCCGACTGTGATAATAGCTTCTTCCCTATGGGGGAAATTCGCTAAAACTAATAAAATTATTAAAAATATATGCAACTTTCATCTAAATAATGGGTACCGAATTGCATTATCAAATAATGATTATGAAATGAAAATATGGTTATTATGCTTTAAAACCAAGGTCATTAAACATTAACAAATCCACCCTATGTATAAAAAATCGTATTTCATATATACATTAAGCAATCTTTATAAACAGGTTAATTCATACCTAACGTTAACCTGTTTATATTAAAATAACCAATTTCGGAAGGTTTCAGCATAAATCGAAAAACATATTTTTATATTGCAGTTCATTACATTGAGCCCATCAACATGGGCAGTAAGGGCAGCCCATCCGTAGCAGTAGCCTACTATTTATTTTCTAACCTACAAAAATCTCTATTTCCACCGGGAAATTGTCTGAACCTGTATAATTACCTAATTAAATCTTCATCATAATTTAAACATTTTAATAACACACTAGCTAGGAATATATTGCAGTACTTACCGTGTTTATCTGCCAGTCTTATACCCGCTCGGTATTTTCTGACCATAACCTATTCCTTCATTGTATTTGGTGCTACACATTTTTTAAACACTCTTAAATTTGTTTAAACGAGTGGACCGAAATAAACGAAACACACTGTTACCGAAACCACCACAAAACATTCCTCAAAATATTTAGTTTACCTAACGTGCTGTTCTTAAAATTGTTAGATATCCACTTCAACTGTTTATGGACGAGATGTTCCTAAAATCATTAGATAGCCACTTGCACTGTTAATGGATGTGGAAACACATTGTAAAGTAAAGGACCGGCGAGAAACCAAACACACTATGTTATATTTAAACCACCATTAAACATTCTGCAACATTTTTAGTTTACCTAACACGAAGTTCTTAAACTCATTCGATATCCACTTACACTGCTTGGATGAGAACAAGGAATATAGTTCCTATCATGAAATTACTGTGTTGACAAGCTATACAAGTGAAAGAGTTTATAGGGAAACAAGACTTTTGGTGAGCCGCGTAAGCCGCTTAAAAACCGCAATTTATGTCAAATTTTGCAAAACCTATATTTAAACAACTTTAAGGCTGTACTAGGCTGTACATGAACTAGATTTTTGGAATCTTAATCTATATACGTGTCCGTTAATACGATCACTTTTGAAAAAATATCCGATTTCAATTAAATTTGACACAAAGGTGTAAAGCAACATTCTCATGACTTAAGTTCGAAATCCTGAAAAATCTGCCATGGGAAGGGGGTTTTATGGGGGTTTCCAATTATCCAAAAACAGGTTTTACGGATTTTTCACCCTAAAATTTGTGAAACACTCAATTTTGGTTTTTACCATTTTATAGAGCTTAAAAAACAAATGATATAGTATTTTGAATCATTAGCCTAGGTTAAGTGGTTGCGGAGGGTATCCAAAAAATTGTTCATAGAATTTCCCATGTTAATCTTGTCGGAAAAAGGTTTTTAGCTTTAAACAGTTAATTTTACTAAATAATCATTTTAGTAGCATGATACGTATTGTTACAACTAAACAGGATAAATAAAACACACAAAAACACAGGCATGGGCTGTTTTAACAATCAGTTCAGCTCTACAAAACAATCATTTTGATGTTTAATTGAGATTCTAGATCCAAAAACGTTACAGAGATATTCAAAGTGCTAAACACAGTACGTTGTCCAATGTTATCCTCATGGAGAATAATTCAGAATTGATATCTCGATTATTTATGAATGTATATTGATGAAAATTGGCCTGTGGCTTCATCTAGTACTGGTATATTGATATTTGCATAAATAATTTGTTTTATTTTCCCCGTAGCAGCAAACCTGCATACTCAGCCCTAAACCCTAATGTTATTCTTATGGAGAATAAGTGAAGTTTTATATCTCCCTTAGTTATGGACATAAATTAATAAAACTTAGTATGTAGCTTCACCTGGTTAAGTTATATCAATTATTGCACAAAAACATATTTTATATCTTTCTTGGTGCAGCAAACCTGTGTACTCAGCCTTTAATGTTATTCTTAAGGAGAATACATAAAATGCTATAAACAGAGTGATTACAAATTAATGTTGCTAACTTTAGGATATTGTTCCCTATGTCAAAACGAACGTAAATCGTCACATAACTGTGGGTCTATTTCTTTTCGTTTACTGTCTGTCTGTCTGTATGTGATTTTCACCAGACAATTTATATTTAAAAAACGGCTTGACCAAATTTAACTAGATCTAGGTTATTCACTCTTCTTGGTAGTTTCTTTTTTAGAAACAAATAATTTGTCATAAAATATTGCTGTTTAAAAATGGCGGTCACTGAAAATTTTTAACCTCAAATATCTGAACAACTAGAAATTAAAAAAAAAAACTTTCTAGAATGTAAAAGTTAGAAAATGTAATTGCAAATACATATCTGCTTTAACATTGAAAATCGGGTTAAAATTAACTGAACCATGGCTCTAAAACAAAGCATATGACTAAATTTTGCTATCATAACTAATCAAAATTACTAAGCAAATTTGTTAGATATGTGCTCCGTTTTTCAGTCATAGTTTAGTTAATTTTATTCCGATTTTCAATGGCTGCCATTTTAAAACTGAAAGATTTTATGACAAAAAAATTTAGTTAAATTTGGTCAGGCCGTTGTAAAATATAAATTGTCTAGTGAAAATCACTTACAGACTGACGAAAGTAAACACAGTAAACGAAAAGAAATAGACCCCCGGTTATATGATGATTTACGTTCCTTTTGACATAAGGAACAATATCCTAAAGTTACCCTGTAGATGGTTGCCGTATGGTTGTGTGAGAAAAAGAGGAGATTTTAGCTGACGACCCCTGAAAAAAGAGAAGGTTTTGAAATAACCCCCATGGGGAAGAGTGAGAGGGTACGGGGGTACTCCCCCCGGTAAGAAGGATAAATATCATGTATTCAAAAACATTTTGTAGTGCTTTTGAGCATATGAAATCAATTATAAAATCAAATTATTTGCTAATTTTATATGCCTATAGTTCAGAAATATATACATGCGTTGGAAATTTGCTGAGTACGCAGGTTTTCTGCGACAAGGGGTATTTTTAGTTAGTTTTCAAAACCACTTAGCAATTTCTTTTTGATATCGGTGTAAAGTGTAAAGCCATCAACTCTTTATCTCACTAGACTAAACTCTCTGAACCAACGGCAATATGCATCAATTGCAGGGAGACTTCGGGGACAAAAATATTCCTGTTTTCCCTCATCTGAAGCTTCCTGACTCCGATTACGTGGCCGAGCATGGGTAGCAATTTGTAATTTTGGATCTTGCGAGTTGACCCTTCCTAATCCTCACTAATGAGGGTGGCAGTTTAGCTATTTCAAATATACCCAAAAACGGTTGGCGGTTTGGCTACACTCAGGGAAAAAATGGTATCGTCTGCCGAAAAGCCTGGTATCGTCTGCAGACACGTGATAGGTGCGTGTTCTTAGGATTCGCACTGATAGCCTGCTCCCTCCCCAACCATTGTCAACCCCCTCTTCTCCCATTGTCAACCCCTATGTCATTGCCACCAACCTAGCAGTTTTGTTTTCATCTTTGAAATTACAGGGTTTCTTTGGTTTACAATTCTTGATTTTCGCATTTACACAATATCCTGCAGAAGCAGAACGATAAATGATTTAAGTATTCAAATGGTATTGTGAAGCTAAAACACTAGTCTATGCTGTAGATACGGGCTCTTGTACTATGATACGTCGACACAATAATACAGTCATAATGAAAACAAATTCCGTAGTATTTTGATGAATAGAGTTTTAACTTGAAAATAAAAGAATGATTCGTTGATTCCTATTTGGACTCAGCCCTCATGGAGATTGTCTGTACATTTGTATTGCTTTCGTCCAAAATGCCGTTTCAACTACAAAATCGTCCTACGATTAATTGTGAATGCTGATTTTTGGTGGAGATGTGCGCTTATCACAATGCACTTCTTATCGCGACATAATACGAAACGTAATGTCTATTTTTAATATTTATTTTATGAATAGAAAAGGTTTCCTTGGTTGTTCCATTCGTTTACACAATAAATTAGTTGCTTTTTAAAATTCATAAAAATTAAAAATAAACTAATTTTTAAATGAAGCTTCTTTTACATTAAAAGGGAATTTCTAAGCAGGACTGAGCCTACTTTAATTTAAGCACAATTACATTTTAAAATGTATATAACATGTTGAAATGTTAGCAGCCGATGCCATACAAAGTTACTATAAATCCTCTGAACAAATTAGCTATTCACGTAGGATCAAGTCACTGTAAAATATTAAATTCAGTTATAAAATGCATTACAATTTAATCGTGAAACATAGTTTACTTTTAAAATTATGATTTTACTTATTTTCTGTAACCCTTTATTTATAAATCAGGGTATGTTTATAAAACATACAGACGGAGCTCAAGCTTTTAATCTTATTATTGACACGAAACCCATACACTAAAACTATACTCGAACTAACAAATTGTTAAAGAAATTGTCAGTCAACATTAAACGTACCGGTATCCCAGAAAATTTTAAATGTATTTTTAAAGTTGGTAAATCGATAAATTAACAGTGAGACAAAATATTTAGCATCATTGAATAGAAAACTAACCAGAGAAGTAGAGAATGCGAAGAGCGCGTAAACACTGCACTCAATACGACAAGCGCCAAGCAGAGCGAGGGAATTTTTCCCTACCGGCTGGGCCGGCCGGCCAGCCGGCTGGAGCGCACAGATAGGCAACGTCGCTTGGCCGGTTTTGCTCGCAGCGCCTCGTATGATCTGGCCGGTTGAATTAACAATTTCGTGTTAGCAAATTTTAGCATTACGTGACACTTCTATACCTGGTTTATTTTTCTATGCCTCTACCATCCCTGAATATCCCATACTGTTGAACTGACTGTTATACTGTAGTCGGAGCTGTCTGGTTCAAGGAAAATATATTTTCATTAAGATTGTTAAAATGGCTAACAATTTAAACTAGGACTTTCTCTATTTGATAACGCGAATGGATCAGGCGTAAGGCCACGAGGGGGCGGGGGGTGTCCAAGTCATCTGTTGAGGAGCTGCGCCTCTTTCGCCAATGTCAACAGACAGTGGCGCACCTAGTGCACAATACAGGTGAATAGAGTAACCGCTCTCTGTCTGTTGTTGGATGTTACTTTCCTCGTAAAAGTCGATGTTTGAAATAATACCAAGGCAAAATACTTGAATACTGATAGGGAATAATTTTCTTATTTGTTACCATTTACTTATAGGCTTATACGTTTTCTTTAACGAATACATTTTAGTTTTAGATTATAGCAAATACGAGCACTAATAAACCAAAAAGTGTTGAGACTAAATAATGTAACACAACTGTAAAAAAATTATATTAAAATGTTATTATATTTGTTTATAATTATTTTAACGAAGGTTCTATCTAAAAAAAAAAATGCCATCGTAGTCTCGTAACAACAAATTACAATACAGTATATTATATACAATAGTATATAACTTTTTAATTTATAAGACATAACACATTGGAAACCATCTGTATACGATTATAAAATTATTACGTTAAAAGTGCGTATTTATATAAAATAACCATTAAGTTTAAACCGTTTATTTAATTAATTACATAGAAAAGTATTTCTTAAGTACTTATAGTTATTGAGTGTAAAATAATGTACATAACGTATTGTCAAGCTAGATGTGCCAAATATTGAAAGGTGTATATTTTATGACTGTAATAGATTTAATATATGTCGATGTTATTTATATCTTACTCCAAACTGTTGGTAGTTTACGTGAGGAGAGAAAATAGAATGCAATCCCTACTCAGGGTCGCTCATGTGCTCTGGTTTCATCTCAGGCAGTATGAATGGGGAATGAAATTTGACTTGATAATATTTGATTTATGGTCTACGTTTCTTACAAATGTCTTAGGGTTCTTTATTGCGAAAGATAACAAACTATATCGTAAGGATCCCTGGCGCGTTTAATTTTTCTAAATTTTGACTATATACAGTGTATTTTACTCTCATGACAAATGGTGTCTTTTATAAATAGAGTTGTCAACAAATTGATCAAATTTGTTTCTTTAAGTAATACGATATTTTATATCGCAATATTAAGCAAATAAATTGAGAAAGGTAAACTGGAATACGGGTTGCTTAAAACTGTGTTCACGATTGTTGCTCTATTGTCTGGTCGGTATAAATATTGACATATCCTGTGTACGGGGACGCGGGACCGTGTTGACTTAGTCTGTGATAGCCAATGTTAGTCCTGTTTAGCATTCTGATATGCCAAAGATTGCAGTGGTTTTATTTAAGTGATTTGTTTTGTACAGAGATGTATACTTACTGTTTTATATTGTAAATGTAAACAAGGTTTAACTTATTTATGAAAATAAAATAACAAATTGAATGTGCATTTTATTTTGTGTTTTAGTTAGTCTCCTTCGTCGTGTGTAAAACCATTTATGATATTCTAGACATTGTATCATGAGAGGATAGTAAACACTTTACTGAAATGAATGATTTATTATAAAAAGTAATTTTGTATTTTTAACGTAACATTTTACAGTTATATCATTCAATTTAACAATTTGATGTAATTTTTGGAGCTTTTAAATGCATGTATTCATCGAAAAGTTCCTTTCAATATGCTCGGAAGGATATATATTCCTTCAAAAGTAAGAATTGATTTTTAATGCAGAAATATACAGGCAGCAATGCAATGTGAATGGAAGGGTTGATCCATTGTGTAGTTGTATGGACTTTTCAAACTATTGAGCTAAATCCACCCCTTAAAAGAAATGAATATACTCGTTCTCGCACTCACTGACATTACTTGAAGTTGTTTTATGAACGTATACACATTGATGGTTACACAGTTTCATGACTTATATATATTTGAGCTAAATATATATCAACGTGAAAACTTCCACCATTTAAGTCAAACATGAAATTATAAAAATAGTCAAACATTAATCATAACAGAATGTGTAGTGAGAAACCTTTTAGACGCAGTTGTTTAATTTATTGTGTACAACAGAGATTTAATAAAAGCTTAACCTTTACTCTCGAAACAATTTACAAAAATGCTACTGAGTCTGTCAGAGTGTATCCATTACTGTGGATTTCGCGTTTCGAGGAATTTAAACCCTCATCTTCAGATTCTCAGTATAAGAACGATTTGTACTCAGGATTTAAAGATGAGGATCTCAACTCTTCAGATCGCGTAATCCGCCTAAAGTATACCCAGTGGATTACTCAGGTATCATTGTTCTGTTTATTCTCTTCATCATAGATTCGGGGACAAAAAAATTCAATAGTTTTCTTTATAAAGTGATATAGGGAGTTGGTTTGTAAAGAAAAACCTTAAAAAGTGTTTACAGGAACCAAGCAGCTTTTCGTGAACGTTACTTATATGGCCCCATAATTAAATTAAAACACACGAAACAATATAAAATTAGTCTTCTTAGAAATCTTTGTTGTTGTGGTTAAATCTAAATCCCTATATGCCAAAAAAACTACAAAAATATTGTCCTGTAGAGCTACTTAAAATTAATGTTCTAAGTAACTTATTAAAATTAAATTATAATGAACATAGAACACTTTTTGATTAATCACTGATTCGGACTTTTTGTAACAAGTAAAAATGTAAAATATATTTGATTTTTAAGTAAATTCGTGCAAAATTTTATAACTTGATTAGTCTTTTTTTTGTTATTGTTGTCACTGGTAGATTATGTTGGGTAAAATATTTGTGCACGAATTTACCTTCACTAGTTTGCTTTCGATAACTCTTCAACAATTGAATTAACACATTAGCTATTATCAAGTTAAAACTTTCCTTCAAAGGGGTTTTTTGATTTGAAGGTGGATGAGGAATCCTTTTATATAATCCACCTCATCCTTCCCTCACCATTCATATATAAAAAGTGTGACTAATAACTCACAAACTACGACATCCTCTGCGAACGAATCCGACGTACTCATCTGTCCTGCAAGGATATTAATAGTTCACGATCCGCTCCCCAGGTAGCGGTGTTATCTCGTCGCAGGACGCTCTTCCATGAGAGTGGTGGGTAAATCATGAGAGTGTGTTAGTTCTTTAAAAAGTCTCATGCGAGGGATACAACATTTTTAGCTGATCTTTTATCATCAAGTACGCAATGTTATAACCACGGGATCTAACTACTTGTAACAATTAAAATTGTTATCACGCTTAACATTATATTTAGTACGATATGGTGGTCATACATAAAGAATAGTACATGAGAATGCGAGATTAGGGGTGGTAAAATAAAATAAAAAATACCAGGAAAGAAACTTGTATATTAAGATAAATAAAATATTGCATACTAGCTGGTACCCGGCGCGTTGCTGCCGCAGAAGGGGCATTGAATTTGTTTTATGTCAAATACTCGTTCATTTTCAATATCAGCTCGTTCGCTTCGCTCACTCGCCTCCCGGATGAGCTCGTTCGCTACGCTCACTTGCTTATCGAAAAAAGAGTTTGAGTTGCCACTCAACTAGGTTTTTTTAATTTCCATTATGAGAGTTGCCATTCAAGTAGGTTTTTTATTTCCATAATGATAGATAGATTTTTACAATATTTTAAGTTACAGATATCATCTGATAAAATCAAAAGAAATCTTTCTTCCATAAGATTAGCGTTGAAACTTTGAAGTCCATTCGGGCACAGCCCTAATGTCCTAGGACTTCGGTTAATGGCCTATAACCTTCCCAGGGTTAACTTGTGTTACTCTGCAAAATTTCAAAGCAATCCGATGAACGGTTCGGCAGCGCAAAAAATACGAACGGACAGAGGAACAAACTTTGATTTTTATATTAGATTACCAACCAACAAAGACACAAATTTAAATATTATTCTTCATATTATGTTTGAATAGAAGGGAGTGGAGGTATAATCATTAACTTTTACAAGTACTTTAGATGCATATACCATAACCGCTCTCCAAACTACACCAAATCCTTCCTTGAAGTCCCTTTTCCTTTTCATCTCCTCTATCAAAGTCACTTATCTTTCCCCCTTATTGACTGGCCTAACCTTCTAGAAGATTCCACAGGTCAGCTGTTCCAATACCTTCGGCCATCGGCACACTACTAGTCATGTGATTTATGCAACTAAACATGCAACTATGTCAAAATGAAATGTGTCATCTCAAATGAAATGTGAAATCTCAACACTAGTGTCAGAGATCAGCAGGGGCATGACCCAAATACCTTCTTTTATGGTTACAGTAGGTGATCCGTCATTGATTATAATCATTGACAATAATTATTGTCAAAAATCCATTAATCATCCTCTTATAGGTACAACAGGAAGAAAGGGCCTCTCATAGGCTTTAAGATTATATAACTATGACTAAGAAAAATTGGTTACCTTGTACGATGTCACGAGTATAATTTCCATCTTTATGAAAGTACAGCAGTGTGTAGATATTATTTGAGAATTGTGAAGATTCACAATTCTCAAATGGACGACAATTTCCTACAGGGTAGTTGCTGTTGTTCATTGTGTAGTGGTGTTACGCATTTTTAACCTTCTGTTATAGTTTTGTTTCGTAATATCACAAAGTATTTGTATAATAATCTAAACTAATATTCAGAGAGGTGATGCTTAACTAACCTACAAAATAGTTCTAGCTCAACTATAAACTTATAGCTCACTTCATAAAAGGAGGGTTAAGGTAAATAGGTTTTTATCAGATTCATTCTTAGATAGTGAACAAATGGACCGTGTGAGGGATTTAAAAAATTGAAAGCAATATATTCCGCCGCATTTATTGATTACCATATATGTAAGGGAAGGTGGCTTCGTGCGTATAATAATAATAATAATATTAATAATGATACATGAAAACGTGGACAAAACAAATCAAGTGAATCTTCAGTGAATGACGTTATCATCCCTTCATAATAATAATTATGATTAATAATTAATATATTTTAATCATTAAAATTTTTTAATCAAAACTTTTATCAGTTTGTTTTATAATGATAAACATATTATACTAGTAAAAGGTTTTAAAACTGAAAAGTTTTGATTCATCAGATGCTTAAAATTTTGCATAAATTGCTTAAAGAACATATGTATTAAACTCATACCATATTAATCAGTTTAATACATATGATATAAGTTTACGTATCATATTAATAAGTAAGATAACTTTACTGTGAACAAAGATTGTTCACATTTGGTTAAACGAAAATCGTTTGTTGAATTTTGTTATACAAAAATTATTTAACATTTGGTTAAACTAAAGTTGGATTTGCTCGTAAGATTTGATAAATGTTGAACTGGTTTTAATCCATATGTTATAATTTCTTAAAAGAGGAAGTTAATTTATTTTGCTATTTTCTATTATTATTATTTTAAATTGGTCTATAAGGTATATTAAAATAGCTGGTAGCGATTTATAAAATGCATCGGTATACAGTATTTTGTTAGATATGAGGTTTACATTATCAGTGACCAACATTGCACAATATCTGGCTTTTGAATAATGCAAGGGATATTCGACTTACTGCAAAAGGACAATGCAGAAGTTTCTAGTACAGCTTGAGGTTCAGACGATGAAATCACATTGCAACTTCTGGTATTGACGACTTGCCCGGGATGCTGTTTCATTGGTACCTTCAATTTGTTTATCTGTTTTTTGTTAGCGAATTTCCCCTATAGGGAAGAAGCTATTACCGTAGGTCTCATGGTAAGACTTAAGCCCGAGACCATGACAACTTTTTTTTTTAGGTCCCCAAATGACTAAAACACTATTCGTTCAAATTTATATATATATGTACATATATATCTATATATATATATGTGTCCGTGAATGCTATAACTTGAGTAAAAAACGTCCGATTTCGATGAAATTTGGCTCAAATGTGTAAAGTGACATTTATGACTTTAAGTTCGAAAACCAGAAAAATCGGACCATGGGAAGGGGGGTTTATGGGGGTTTTAAATTTTCCAAAAATCAGTTTTTTGCATTTTTTACCCTAAAATTTTTAAAACACTTAATTTTGGTTTAGACCATGTTATAGAGCTTAAAAAAACAAATAATATAGTATTTTGAATTATTAAGCTCGGTTAAGTGGTTGCGGAGAAAATCCAAAAAAAACCTGCTCATAAAATCTCCTATGTTAATCTTATGGGAAAAAGGTTTTTGGCTTTTCCTAAGTTAATTTTAATGTAAACTTCACATTTGCTTTTACCAATCAACTCAGTTCCACAAAACAATCATTTTGGTGTTTAAATTGTGATTCTACGTCCAACCATTGCAGAGATATTCAAAGTGCTAAACACAGTACGTTGTCCAATGTTATCCTTATGGAGAATAAATAAAATTTGATATCTCCATTATTAATGAATGTATATTGATGAAACTTGGCATGTGGCGTCACGTAGTACTGGTATATTGATATTTGCAAAAAAAAATTGATTTTTTGTTGATAATCCCCGTAGCAGCGAACCTGCGTACTCAGCCCCCATGTTATTCTTATGGAGAATAAGTAAAATGTAATGACTTCCTTAATTATGAACATAAATTAATAAAACTTGGTACTGTATGTGGCTTCACCTTGTTGAGTTATATTGATATTTGCATAAAAACCCATTTTTTTAGTTCCTTGTTGCAGCAAACCTGCTTACTCAGCTCCCATGTTATTCTTATGGAGAATAATTAAAATGTTATATAGTGCTTACTTATGATTGAATATTGATGAAACTTGGTATGTGGCTTCACCTTGTTAAATAATACTTATATTTGCATAAAAAACAATTGTTTGTGTTCCTTGTTTCAGCAAACCTATGTACTCATCACCAATGTTACTCTTATGGAGAATTATTGAAATTGTATATATCGCTTATATTTGAATATATTTTTATGAAACTTGGCATGTGGCTTTATATGGTATTAAGACGTATATTATGCATTGGAAATTCGCTGAGTACGCAGGTTTGCTGCGACGGGGGTATTTTTGTTTTCTAGTGACCGGTCATATAAAACTTTTCGTGACTGTGGAAAACGAGGAAATTATTTTAAATGTTTAAGAACTGTGTTTACTTGTTGTATATATTTACTAAGGTATTAATATAATTTTTTACCATATCAAGTTTAACATTGTTTTAAACATTCTTTGGTGACGTCATTTACAGATACATACGTACTTGTTTCCTATAAAACATCTTCGCAATTTAACAACATATAAAGTTTCTTGGAGCTGTTTTGCGAAAGTATTTTTGCAATTATCATAATAAATTATAGGGTATTTTTCACGTTTGTTTTGGGGAATAACACCTGTAGTACTTGTTATTTGAAAAATCTGTTATTTACAATACAATTATAGCTGTATCCAATACGCTATGAGACACACACACGTAGTATGCATTGTCCAAGGAAGAGTATGGATAAACTATTGCAATAATTGCTTTGTTTTTATATTTCCTTGAAATAATACTAGACCTGTACCGTAAATAAATGTTGTTTGACCAACAGTACATCTCAGTACATCTCTTGAGGAAGGTAGAGAGAATACTGAAACCCAAAAGATGGCCTTTATATGTCTGCAACAATCCACGTGGTAAATAAGACAAGAATCGTCATAACTTGTTTAGAAAATTAAAGAGTGTTCTGTTCTTTTCCTATCTTGTGTTTTTTCTGATTATAGCATTTTTTGTGACAGGAAATTGTTGAATACAAATTTAATTTTTTTGAAACTTAATAAAAAAATATAAACGTAATATGTAATAAATACAAAAAGTTTCACTACATTTTTTCCTGGTTCCAGATGTTTATAAAGTCCCTTATATGAAATAACCAAAAACTCATATTACTAAATTTCACGAACACATTATTCTATTAAATAATATCAAAACACACTTAATGTTTATTAAAAGCGTAAATATAAAACTATTTTTTATTGTTACTAAATGTAACCCATGCATAAGTTTGAATTCATAAAATATATAACAAAGGTTTACAAAACTTATATCGATAGAGTTTTTATTTTATTACTTTGTTTTTTATGGCATAAAGTTGTTTATTAACGTAACGTTAAAACTTAAATGACAGGAAGTTTTTGTGTAACTATGATCGTTTAATGAATACAACTCTATACCATAATTATAAAAAATAGTGCCGTCAAATTTCTAAGTCGATCTAAAGGTTTTGGAGAATAATAGTAGTATATAGTATGTATTTTGAAACAACTAGAACAAATGTAACAAAATTGAAATAACAAATGTGGTTTATTTAATGTGAAAAACGCTTTAAAAATAGGTAAAATAATATCGTAAAACTTCATCTCTACTAATCTTACAAAGACCTACAGAACTGACCAGATTTTCTTTTAATTTGATTCGTAAACCAATATTATATTTAATGAGTAATATAACAATAATATTATAAATTTAAACTCTTTTGCATTAGCTGAGCTAAAAGGATATAATACCATCAAACGATGTTCAAGTATAGACCATAACGTGTTTAAGTTAATTCACGTGACAATTCATACTACTCTATGGTCATATGAAGATTACATTACAAGAGCTACTTTATTATAGTTTGGTGCAGAGCTGTTATAAGGCATGCTGCATGATAGTAAAAATACTGTAAAACAAATAACGAATCGGTAACAACAACTAATTACATCGATTATGTTACTCCTAAAACTCCAAGAACTAAGGTGTCAGTGACAAGTTTAGGAACCATGAACGTTATTGAAGAGTCAAACACAATTTTACTTCTTTAAAAGATCAGAACTGAAGTACTTTTAAACTTGTTACTGTGAAACGTCTTTTGTGTTTGGCATCTATCAAGAAGTATTTTTAAATGGTCATTGACTGTTCCATTCATTGATTGAAACTGACGGCAGTTCCGCTAATTTGCTAATGTAAAATTTAATTTAATTTTTTAATTTTATTGTTTTTGTTTGGGTTAAATATTGATTTACTACGTTTCTTGTAGATTAAATAATTCAAAGTGAATCAATTTGGCCAATACTCTTTGATTTAAGGATAATTTAGTGCTCGCCAGAGTATTTTGATCTTGAAACTTTATCTTATTATTCTGGCCTTTGAAACGTTATCTTAGTATTCTGACCTTGAAACGTTATCTTATCATTCTGACTTTAAAACGTTATCTTATTATTCTGACTTTAAAACGTAATCTTAGTATTCTGATCTTGAAACGTTATCTTATTATTATTACTTCGAAATCGAATTGCACTCTGTACCCAATAAAGTAGCTTCTCAGAACGATAGGATGCGGCGGTAAGTGCAACGTTTGGGTCCGAATCACTAACGTTTTAAAGCGGTTTGAAAACTTACTATAACTTTAGTAGAAAAATATTTAAGGCCATCCAGGCTTAGGCCTAGAGACAACAAAGCATTCTGGCCTGAACTGTTTTACACCTCGAGGTTTAAACAATGTGATAACCACTTGACAAAGTCATATTATTTACATACTATATAACAAATTAAAAAACTATTGATCTTAATAAGTTTAATGTTACGTATCGCACGGTTACATATGGTTTGGATAAAGCTCTACATATTGCATAATACAAAACCTTCACTAAATCGTGATCTCAATTAACAGCCGATGTAATATCACATTTTAAAGATAATTGTTGGAAATTATCCTTTAGCCAGCTTTGAAGTTTATTTACTAATGATCACAAACACATATTTTATTACAATCTTCTTTGCTAACTAGTATTTTGCGCACCTTATATTGCAAAAGTAAAATACACCGATGTACTATAGAAACACTACTTACACTTTTACAATTAAAAACTATGTTAAAGAATTATCAAATCTTTAAGTTTTGAGAAAACATTATTCCAGCCAACAAGTATAAATGTATGCTTATTTTAAACTTTTATAAATTTATAAATACAAATAAACCCTAGTTTATAATTTCTCTGTTCAATTTGAATGGAACGACGCGATGTGAATTTAATTGCAAATATATTGTACCGTTGTTGGACCGAGTATTAATTAATGCTCCACGCCATTTCTCTCTATAAAACCTGCAAAAATACCGTTAGCTTATGACATGCTTATAATTATGTGCAAAAATACTTACAATATTCACTTACATAACAATTTCCTTAAAAATACTAGTTAATAGTAAATATATATATTTTTAATAAGTGTGAGATTTTCTTCTTTCATGAAAATATAAATTCCGTGGAGTAGGTGAAATACAAAAACTTTCACAGTTATCAACTAATTTTATGTTGGACATTTGTATTTATCATTTTAATACGATTAAATCGACTGCTTTGCACATTTTAGCGAATTTCAAGCTATTACCGTAGTTCTCATGGTAAGACTTAAGCCCGAGACCATGATAAATGTTTTTGAGGTCCCCAGATGCCAAACAATTCGTTCAAATTCATATATAGAAAATAGTTGGGTTACACTGAGCATGAACCACTTCGATGAATAATTTGCAGACTAAGCAGTACAACTTACTAAACAAACCATTTTTTGTTACCATAAAGATGACACTGGCGTAGATATCCCAACAAGTAATTAATTATCTTCAAGGATTCTTCAAGTATTCATCTTTTTTCACATTACTTATCGTTTCATCAAATTTTATGATCAAGTTCATAATTTTCTGAAGTACTTGTCTTAAATAAAAATTATCTTGAAAATATATTAGTACTGCTCATCAGTAACGAGTTCCTTCTTCGACCAATCACGGAATACAATCTGAACTCACTACATGCAGAAGAAGAACTCGTCAATTTGGTTTGGTAAGAACTGTCATGTTAATCCTCGCACCCGTGTTAATATATGTTTAAACAATTTTCTACAATAATTTTAGGTATAACAATAATAGTTTTATGGCTCTGCAAACATTAGTTTACATAAAAGTCCAATTTATTATTTAAAACAAATAAATTTTATTTTTCCTAAAACGCAACAAATTGTCTAATTATAAACTCACTACAGTATAACGATCATAATGTGTTATGAGATTACAAAAATAATATTTGGAAATAATGAATTTATTTTGCCATTTCTGAGAGAGGAATGTTATTTATTCTGACTCCTTCGACCCATAACTGCCATCCGTGGCCAGGCTATTTTCATATTTTCAACGCCACTCTTTCACCAAGTATTATTTTACTTGACTTCAGATATTATAATGGCTTTCAGTGTGTCAGGATAGTGTTTCTCTACATTTATAGTTTTTTAAAGGTTTCTGTACAAAAATATATATTTTTTTCTTTCTATTCAATTGATGACTTTAGCAATACAAAATCTCAATATAAAAATATATAATTAAAAGGAATACTGTTAATATTTTAGTCATATTGTGATTGAGATTTAAAAATAAGTGTTCTAATAAAGGTAGAGTTTATAGTAATCGCAATTAATATTGTGTAAAAAATACAGTAATTCAAACATGAACTTTACCTTTTCGTGGACATGCTATGTTTTTGAATGAAAATAAAGAGCCGATAACCAAAATATTTTATGGCAGTAATTATTTTCCACCTTCTTTCACGTAGGCCTATTTGAATCTCTGGTACAACTTGTTAGATATTCTTTTTATAATTCACGAAATCTCTATAGAGTTTTCTTTAGTTTGTGAATTTTGGTTTAGTATTAAAAATAAAGATAAATACAAAATATTTAAAGTATACTATAATTAAATAAAAGTTTGGTTAAGTTCATGAGAATTTAAGTAAAACGGAATAATATTAGAGTTAAAAAGATAATTGTTGATCTTAAGCTAGAATGCTAGAAGAAAAAAAAAAATTAAACGATGTGTAAACAATATTTTATAGATAATGGTAAATATTCGTTTTATTAAAACGTACATAACATAACATAAAATAACTGCTTACATTGGCGCTAGTTGAGGATGATAACGATGCTTTTAAATTTACCGGATTCGTTGGATATAGCAGTATATTCGTGAATTTACTGCTAAATGAATTCTATAAGCACACCACTTCTCCGGAAATACAAAGTAAATAATCTTTGAATATATAAACAGTGGTTATTTTAAAATGGGTGAAATAAAATAAACGCAAATTGGTCTAATAGAAATTATGATTTAGAACCTAAATTTGATTACTCTCTATATATTAGACAAAACAAGTAGTTTTATAGTTTTAGTTAGAACTGTTAATGACAGTTGTACCAATAGAAATAAAGACTCTTCAAATTGTGATTAAATGGTCCCCTAGTAATTTACCTAGTCAAAAACGTGTAGCGGAACGGATATTGGAAAGTTATTACATTAACTAGTAGTAAAAATAGAATAAATATATTAAACGTATCACACATAACTTACTTATATCAGTATTTTTAAACAAGTTACATCATCTTACAAAGAATAGTTGCATTTTTAAAACCATACTGACAAATAGAATTTTTTCTAAAAAAAAAAACAATAAATCACAGTTACACAGATACACAGTTTAGGTATAGTGGCAGTGCAAGTGCGCATCTCTATGAGCGCTTTTAAGAGTATTAAATAGAAGACAAGCTCTGATAAGGTTATATGCTTTACAGTTTGTCCCTTGCATCTTGTATCGCCCCTGTATTTATGATTTAACCACAATTTCTCCATGGAACTTCACCTACGTATTATTCTATAACAAGTTACAATATTAATAATTTTGACTCCATATAATGTAGGCAAAAATATTTCATTGGACTACGGGGAATAAGTAATTTTGCTATTCAGCGCTTGTCCATTTATTTTTTGCTGTAAATAATTTTGTTTTATAAAAAAGGAAAATAAGAAAGTAATATTCTGAAGAGTACTAATGAATCTTTGGTAACCATATTCTTTGTGTCGTTTTATGTAAATGTCCATATAATAGCTCACTGTATACATTACTGTATGAATGAACAGCAAAAAAATTACAAATAATGAAACAAAAATAAATTAAATGTTATTTAGACTGAGAATAGGTAGGTAGTAATATTTTAAAGTTATCCTTTAGTGGGGAAATACACTTTAAATATAAAATAAATAGAAAATAAACAATAATTTGATAAAATGGTTTATGCAAGTGTGTAAACTGTTTTATTCAGATCACCTCAGTAAGCCAGTGACGATTAACACTGAAGAACCTTAAAGGAGATCCAGAAAACGTGACAGTAATGTATTGAATATGATTGTTTTAACAATAACAGTCAGTGCGATATATCATTCGTGAATTTAAATATACAAATGTTTGTAGTAACTGAAATATGATAATGGTTACATTTACAGTTCTAGTCGGATGAAATCATTGCTCTACGAATGTCCAACTCTCCCTGTCCATTACCAGTCTCCATACTTGAGAAGGAAATGGAGAGACAGGGCGGGTGGCGCTGGCAACCCTGATCGAGAATCCCTGATATATCAAGTGTCTCATTCTGACGGAATTGTCAACTTCGTCCAAAGATAATGCTTTAAGAGGGTGCACCAGTCACGATACTTTTCGCGTTTTTACCTGCTTCCTCCAAAAGACCAATGTTAACTTTCAAGTTTCGTCCAGTAGTTATTTGTGAATAAATAGTTTTAACATTTTGTATGAATGTTGTACGGGTAATTATCTAGCGATTTCAAGGAAAACTTGTTGACTTACGTTTTATAATTCGTAAAATTATTTAATTTTTAGTGTTTTGAGGTGAAATTATTAATAAATAAAGAATAAATTCGAAACTTTGCTCAATGAAATCGCTTCGTTATTTTTTATCTTTTAAACAAGCCATAACTCTACAATATCCGACCACCCATTTTTTTTCTCCATAAGTATAACATTAGACAACGTACTGTGTTTAGCACTTTCAATATCTCAGTAACCAATTGACGTAGAACAATGATCAAAATACCAAATTTTTATGCCAAATTCAATGGGAGGAATTCAAATTTGATTGAAATAAAAATTACGTGTGGAAACCCCAAAAACTCATTTTTGGGGTACAAAACTCCCCCAAAACCCCCCCTTCGGATGGTACGATTCGTCCGGTTTTCTAACTCGTCCAAATAAATGGTACTTTACAAAATTTTTACAAAATTTCATTAAGATCGGGCCTTTTTTACGAGAGTTATCGTGCTTACGGACACATACACTTAAACACAAACACACACACACTCGCACGCACGCACACACGCGCGCATGCACGCACACACACATATACATATATACAAATTTGAACGAATGGTGTTTTTTGCATCTGGGGACCTCAAAATGTAAAGTTATCATGGTCTTGGGGGTAAGTCTTACCATGAGACCTACGGTAAAAGCTTCTTCCCTATAGGGGAAAATCGCTAAGAAAACTATTTATTGTTATTGTTGAAACCTAAAGCATGTATTGTAATGTATACATTCATAATGCTGTTTTTAGCGAATTTCCCCTATAGGGAAGAAGCTATTACCGTAGTCGGCATGGTAAGACCTAGGCCCGGGACCATGATAACTTTTCGTTTTGAGGTCCCCAGACCCCAAAAACACCATTCGTTCGAAACTGTATATGTATATATATATCTATCAAAACATTAAATTCACAGATTAGGGCTACTGATAAATATAATAAATTTACCAGGGTACTCAAGTTTATTTACTTTTTGTTTATTATATATATATATATATATATATATATATGTGTGTGTGTGTGTGTGTGTGTGTGTGTGTCCGTGAGCACGATAACTCTCGTAAAAATGATCCGATTTTGATGAAATTTTGTATAAACGTGTAAAGTAACATTTATGACTTTAAGCTCGAAAACCAGCCAGATCGCTCCATCCGAAGGGGTATTTTGGGAGGGTTTTGTACCCCAAAAATGGGTTTTTTGAAATTTTTACATGTAATATTTGAAAAAATCAAATTTTAGTTTTTATCATTGGATTCAGCTTAAAAAAACACACAATTTGGTATTTTGATCATTTCCCTACGTCAACTGGTTACCGAGATATTGAAAGTGCTAAACACAGTACGTTGCCTAATGTTATTCTTAAGGAGGAAAAGAAAAATTTTATATCTCGCTTATTTAGAACGTATACTGACAAAACTTGGTATATGGCTTCATCTGGTTGTGGTATATTGATATTTGCTCAAAAAAAATATTTTTTGCTAAAGGCATCCGTAGCAGCAAACCTGCGTACTCAGCCCCATGTTATTCTTATGGATAATAATTAAATGCTATGTCTCCCTTAATTATGAACATAAATTAATAAAATCTGGTATATGACTTCACCTAGTTGAGTTATATTGATATTAGCATAAAAACCCATTTTTTGTGTTCCTTGTTGCAGCTAACCTGCGTACTCAGCCCCAATGTTATTCTTATGGAGAATAATTAAAATTGTGTATGTAGCTTATTTGTGAATATATTTTTATGAAACTTGGTAAGTGGCTTTATGTATTATTAAGACATTTATATATCTATTGGAAATTCGCTGAGTACGCAGGTTTGCTGCTACGGGGGTATTATATTTTAAACATGACTAGTGAATCTTAGAGGGAATTGTGTGTTCATAAACAGCCGACTTGCCATCCGATTGTTGTAATTCAACAGTATAAAATATTAGGACAATACCACAGGCGGTTTGTGAAGGAAAATAGCCAAGTGTAGCAGAAAACCGGCACGTCGTCGTTTATACGCTTGGATAATCTTACACTGGCTCTACCTTGTATAGTATTTCTAAAGAGGAATGAACTTTAGCATCAAACTTTATACGACTTTAGTATGTAAGCCTAATTGAAAAAGAAAATTATATTTAGTGGATTCGTTTCCAGATTTGTGACTTAATTTATGGCAAGATGATTCAAGAGTAACTCATAGTATAATAGCATAATACTCAGATGAGAATGATACGATAGTTGTGACAAACTATTGGTTTAGATGGTCTTATATTTTCCTATATCTGATACTGTAGTATAAATAGAGTTTGGATTTAAAACCCTTATCTGTTATTAGTGAATTTCCTTTGGAAAGTGAACTATTAGCATGACTCGCACGGTGAAACTTAAGCCCGGGACCACGATAGAAGTTCCTAACGTGACCCCCTGAACACGTTTTGGGGGGTCGTTCAAAATTTTATATATATATATATATATAGACATATATATATATATATATATATATATATATATATATATATATATATATATGTGTGTGTGTGTGTTTGCACTCTAGCGGTCACACTTTTTTGTCCGATTAACTTCAAATTTGGTAGGGACGTTCCTTTCTGTAATCAGTTGGACAAGTTCGTTGGGAAAAACAATCGGAAAACTCCAAACCCCTTTTTTGGGGATTAATCTTTCAAATTTCGAGTTTTTGGGCCCAAAAAGGGTCAGAAAAGCCTCGATTGTAAAATTAATGCATGTAAAAAGATGGGAATTAGTAAGGCGAAAGAGTTAAGCCCTGTCTCGTCATTCTCGGATAAATATTTACCGAGTTATTAAAGAAAATGAGTTTTGACTAAACCCAGTACGTTGTCTTATGGGGTTTTTACACTAGAAAAACCTGCTACTCCTTTGTTAGAGTGCTTTTATCATCCCCAGAAACCTCACGCCTACTTTCAAGCCTGACTGGACCTTCTCCTAACATTATAATGCGCAAAATTGTATTCCCAGCTTTGCAGGTAAATGAAACCAGGAGCATCAGAACAGCCAACAAATCTATGTTTTCAGATTTCATGTTTTTACACTGATTTTGAGTTTTACAAGTTTTTATGTGGAAATTCACTTCCCTCACGTCAGCGTGCTGCGTGCGATCTCGTTTTTCTTTGCGCGTATAATCCTGCAAAAAAAAATAATTTTCTACAACAATTAAATATGATCTTAAAAAGGTATTAATTTATTTACTATTACATTATTCACAACTGAGTATAACTAAAATTAGAGTATGTAATATTACAAAGTAATCCAAAACACATTCTTTGTACTAATGGGAAAAATATTTGAGTTCCTAATTTCTAAAATAACATCACTTGAGGTAAATACTATTTTAAAACGTCTATTTAGAACAGAGTTTTTTAACATTATAAATAGCCATAACAGCTGGAAATATTAGTTATTAAAAATTATCAGATTTTTTTGAAGTGTCTTAAGGTAAAAAGATAAGGCAAAAATTAAGTAAACAAATACTATGGAGAAAGTTCAGAAAATTCGTAATGATGGTGATCTTTCACCACTGAAGTGTTCGATATTTGACTATTTTAAAACGAGCTTAGGACCAAATAACTTTAGTTAATCTGAGAAATAAACTGTAAAATGAAATCCATGCCATTCAGAATAATTTGAGGTAGCATAAGGCATAAATGGCATTGCAAGGTCAACTATCCTTATATTTCACCCCAACCTACTTCTTTTTTTGAGGGGAATTATAGTTTAATATTCTGATTATATATTTTTTATCCTGATTCACAAATATTCTTGTAATACTTAATACGCAAAATGAATCTTGAAAATAATTTTATACATTTGAATATACCGTATTTTAACCAAAAAAACATACTATTTGGAAATTGAATTCGATAAAAAGTGTATACAGTGGAAAACGTATACCCCCGTCGCAGCAAACTTGCGTACTCACCGAATTTCCAATGCATGCATATGTTTCTCAATACCACATAAAACCACTTACCAAGATTAATAAAAATACATAAATAAATAAGTGATCTAAAGCATTTTATTTATTCGCCATAAGAATAACATTAGGGCTGAGTATGCAGGTTTGGTGCTCTGGGGATAAACAAAAAGTCAATTTGTTGTCATAATATCACTATACCAATACTACGTGAAGACACATACCAAGTTTCATCAATATACATTCATAAATAATAGAGATATCACATTTTATTTATTCTCCGTAAGGATAACATTGGACATCGTACTGTGTTTAGCACTTTGAATATCTCTGCAATGGATGGACGTAGAATTAAAATTTAAACGCCAAAATGATTTTTTTGTGGAGCTGAACTGATTGGTAAAAACAAATGTGAAGTTTACATTAAAATAAACTGAGGAAAAGCAAAAAACCTTTTCCCCATAAGAATAACATGGGATATTTTATGAGCAGGTTTTTTTGGATTTTCTCTGCAACAACTTAACCTAGGTTAATAATTCAAAATACCACATTATTTGTTTTTTAAGCTCTATAACATGATCCAAACCAAAATTAAGTGTTTTACAAATTTTAGGGTGAAAATGCAAAAACTGATTTTTGGAAAATTTAAAACGCACATAAACCCCCCTCCCATATTCCGATTTTTCTGGTTTTTGAACTTAAAGTCATTAATGTTTTTTTACAAATTTGAGCCAAATTTCATCGAATTCGGACGTTTTTTACTCAAGTTATTGCATTCACAGACACACATATAATATTAATCATCCTTATATTTCACCCCAACCTACTTCTTTTTGTGAGGGGAATTATAGTTTAATATTCTGATTATACGATTATTATTCTGATTATTATCTCGTATATTTTTGATCCTGATTCACAAATATTCTTGTAATACTTAATACGCAAAATGAATCTTGAAAATAATTTTATACATTTGAATGTACTGTATTTTAACCAAAACAGCATACTATTTGGAAAATAGAATTCGATAATTTATATATATATACATACATGTATATAAATTTGAAAGAATGGTGTTTTTGTCATCTGGGGACCTCATAACAAAAAGTTATCATGGTCTCGGGCTTAAGTCATACCATGAGACCTACGGTAATAGCTTCTTCCTTATAGGGGAAATTCGCTAAAACGTTCCTGGAAGTCTGTTTTTTAGCATAAACATACGCTTTTATGGGTTTCTTTGGTTGGTAGTATACATTTAAAAAAGAGCATTATTTTTACAATAGTGAACAAATATAACAAACAGCACTTGTTACTTGTTACAATTTAATGTAATGAATCTTTCATGGTTGCTTTCAGTTTCTTAGGCAATTCCAATACACTCTTCTATTTCGTGTCAGGTTGCTGTTGCATTGACTGGAGACCTTGCCGTCGTGATAGAAGAGGCTGAAAATTGTTCGTTATCTTATAAAGACGCTTTGGAAATAACGTGGAAAAGAGACACAATGTATTTCACGTCCGACCACGAACAACATTTACTATAAGAAATTAAAATTTTCAATAAATATTTTCAACGCTTTCCTCGTTAAAATTTAATTATTTAAATTATTAATGTAGTAAACTAAAGCCTTATTAGATTAAATTAAATGTTTATGCATATTATACATGCATTACTGTTATACAGTGTTTAAGGACGGCGGTTTTGGGACATATGTATTTCTGAATCTTATGAATTTAAATAAAAATTAAATATAAACCACTCCTCCACAAACAACTAGACACCTTACTAATATCTGTCAAGTATTTGAAGAAGCGGAACAGGTTTGAGTTGCAATTGCACAACATTCTTGAATGAACATTCCTGGTAAAAATCATTGCTGAGTGAAAGCTTCTCACAAGTCAGTAAGAGGCTTCAGTCAACCCATGTAAGCCCCTCTTGTACCAATATATGATGCGTACCCAATGGAAGGCTTTATTATTAGTGATTCACGTATTAGTTGCAAAAATGAATAGTTTCCTAGGTTATTTTTTCAACCAAATAAGCGTATAGGATTAATATGTAAGTACCTTATATCCCTAGAGTAAATTTATCGTTCATATACAAATCTTATAAGTTGTAACTATATAATAATTTTGAGGTTCAGCCTAACTACATTTTTTAATAAACAGTTATTCTAAAAAATTATGTAATTTTAAAATTGACTGATAATCACAAAGTTACATTAGAAAACCTTACAATTTCACTACATTATATTGGCAAATTCAAGGAAAAGAGAAACAAACAGGAGTTATTACTAGGACATATCATTTATATAAGCATAAGTATTTTTTTTATTTTAATGCAATGCATAGTAATGAGGATTGGACTTGGCCATGAGCATTTATGATCCACCCTGACTATTAGCTCAACGCACTCCATTTTCCATTGTTGTCGGAAAAGACGGTTGATGTCTATATTTTCTCTGTTCGAGATATAGCAAGAGAAATAACTTGATATATCAAGTTATCTCTATGATTGCATTGCAGATCAAATGAATCCTTCTGGACTATAACACTTATTACTTGTTCAACATTATGCCGTTACATAAACCATAAAGTTATTATGTTCGACGTGTATTCAGTAAGCTTTTGATTTAGCGAATTTCCCCTATAGGGAAGAAGCTATTACCATAGGTCTCATGGTAAAACTTCAGCCCGAGACCATGATAACTTTTCATTTTGAGCTCCCCATATGCCAAAAACACCATTTGTTCAAATTGTTATATAAGTATATATATATATGTCCGTAAGCACGATAACTCTCGTAAAAAAGGTCTCATCTTAGTGAAATTTGGTACAAATGTGTAAAGCACCATTTATTTGAACGAGTTAGAAAACCCGACGAATCGCACCATCCGAGGGGGGGTTTTGTACCCCAAAAATTGGATTTGACATTTTTTTTTTGACATGTAATTTTTATTTAAATCAAATTTTAATTATTACCATTGAATTAAGCATAAAAAACAAACAATTTGGTATTTTGATCATTGCTATACATCAATTGGTTACTGAGATATTGAAATTGCTAAACACAGTACGTTTTTATGAATGTATATAGATGAAACTTGGTATGTGACTTCACTAAGATAAGTTCTATTGATATTTCCATAAAACCCATTATTTTTTGTTCCTTGTTGCAGCAAACCTGCATACTCATCCACAATTTTGTTCTTATGGAGAATAATTAATATTTTAAATATCGCTTGTTTGTGAATATATTTCTTATGAATCTTGTTAAGTGTTTTAATGAGTCATGTTATATATTCATTGGAAATTCGCTGAGTATGCAGGTTTGCTGTGACGGGAGTATTTACATTTTACCGGTATTCCTTTTGTTGTACACCAGTTTGGGACGGGACGATTGTATTACTCTTACCTGTACTCTCAATAATAAAATAAGGTATGTTTTTACGGTAAATTTTAATAATACATCGCGATTGGTGTCCTTTAGCATTAATTTAACGTAATAAAAAGCAACCGCGTGTGGTCGTAACGCGTACGTAACGCGTAGTGGTCGCGTTTTGACAGCGTTTAAAGCGTTTGTCATTTTTAAAGTTATTTAATTTGTTTTTTATGATAGCTGATAATAGTTATTTTTTATTTATATAGAAGGAATGTAAAAAAAACACTAAATAGAGACAATTTAAATTTGAAATTTCAATATGAGTAAAAATTGTACCGATCGTATTTTAAATTTAAAAAAACAAACAAACAAAATCGGTACTTAAATGTTAGATTAAAGTATGCAAAATTCAACTCTTAAACAATACATGAATTACAATCGGAGAAACATACATAAGGGGTTTCCTTTATTCGACCTATGCAAGTATTTAGCTGTTTTGTTACAGCTGGAGATTGATGTCGAAGTAGCCATTAGCTTCAAATGGAATACTTAAGGAAATATTATTATGTATATGTAAATGTATTTTTCGCTGAGTAAACTTCATCTGGGTTGATTCACATCAACATTAATTACTGTTTTTGAAATCTGTTTACCTGTTTACTGGTTGATTTATGATTAATTGAGCCCAATTGCTATGTTGCTAAACCCCAAATACCATGTTAGATATTATTTTTTAATTATTGTCCTTGTTCGTTACTCTATACTTTAAAAAATGTGTTAAGGTTATTAAAATAGTAACACTCAACCACAGGACGGTTTTATTAGCTATACCCTTTAAAAAGATGTTTTATAAGGACAATTCTAAGAACTATTAAAAATAGCTGTTGGCCCTAGAGACCCTCTTGTTCACCTGATTTCGATTTGGAAATGTAATTTAATCGCACAGCTGATTTTGATGAAATGTTTTTGTAAATATGTTACAACCTGACCTTTTTTAAGTTTTCCCCTCATGAGAAGGTTATAATCTTTACAGCATGGGAATTTCAATGAACCTAGTAAAAATCCCCTAAATGTTATAAGAATCATAAATACCCAGGTTTTGGGTATTTACCCGTGCTTGGGGTAAATACCTGGGTAAATACCCATTTTTTACTTACCTACCCACTGGGTATTTACTCAGCCCACGTCACAAGTCACACTTATGGTTTTCTCAAAAGTTCCTGGTCCGGTTTAAAACTACGTATATTGTTCTCCACCAAGAGATGTGGAGTTTGTTGGTTTTTGAAAGTTTGTGGTGTAGGTTTCCTCACTACGCTTCGCTTTAAATAAGACTAACATGTTAAAAAATGTACAATTTCAAATGGTTTTACTATGACAATATACCTAATTAGTGAACAATAGTAGAAAACCAGTAGAAAATCAAGTTATTGTAAAAACATCTGAGATTGTGAAAAGCAATAGGAGAAAGAGAAACAATTTTCGGCCATTGATTGACGTCCAAACATAGGAATTGCTCGACCGCAGATGTCAAATATGCGTTGAACGAACTTGGAATAAATTACATTCCGTTCTCAAAATTGGCCCGATAACTGAAATGCGTACTTATCGTATATCGTACATGCGGCAATAGCCACATTTTATAAACTGTTCTGATCACTTCCACCCAAAGAAGAACATAATTTAGATTCTATAAATAAAGAGCATGATGTTAATTTTAATACATCATTAATAATGCATTCACTTTTAGTCACAACTAGCAACTTAAAATGTTTATGCTTGAAATATTTTTTGTACAATTTCCGTATTATTTTTAATGTTGGTTACAATTATGAAAATTACAAAATAAGGTTTATAAAAGCTACTGATCATTATAAAATAGCTTTTATAATATTCTAAGTAAATAAACACGAATACAAAACGTATGATGAACAACCTACAAAAATATACAGCAAACGAGTAATAGTTGCGTTTGAATAAAAAAAATTCTCAGATATATGATGTATAAAAAAATAAGTTTTAATCACATTAAACATAGTTATAACTTTAATTTAGACATATAGTCAAAATGAACATATTGTCATTGAATTTAAAAATCTATTTCTACCACGGCCTGAAACTCTCAAAGCTCATAGGTTATTTTACAGGAGGATTTTGCAATAAATCGTTTATCGGATTGATGATGAAAAACATATTAACAGGGTACTAAAAACATTAATAAACCTAAAGTTAATAGCAAGTTTATCATGACTAAAATATAATTTTAATTTATTAGTAGAAGAAAACCTAGCCAACTTAAAATTCTTGAATAATGAAATTAAGTATTTCTGGCATAAACAGGTTTGAAATTTTCTCATCCTAGGCTAACAATGCAAATTTCGTTTATTCAGTTTATGTAACACAAAAATGTTGAGATCTGTTACAATATGTTTCAAATATAACAATAATATAAGATGTTTAGTAAAACAGATTGTCTTTAATACAAATTTTATTATACAATTTTAACTAATTAAATAATTGGATAAGATAAATTTAGGTTTTGACACAATAATAGCATACACTTTTTATGTTAGAATTCGAAATCTGATATTCAAGCCAAGATCCCTTTGGCTTAGGCCTTACTCTGTATGCAACTCAGATTGCTCCAGGTTTAGTGAGATTAAATTGGTTTTACTGCTCACAGATCTTCCTAATGCGGGCTGTGTAGTTCCATGTAACTGTATTGCCTTGTAACAATAAAACATGCCAACTATATGAGAACATGCTTTATAAACGAGATTCAGTGGTTTAAAGAATAAATTAGGCACTCTTCACTTTTATGAAAGAAGAAATCGTTCATACAAACAGATTGTTATCAAGATGACATAATTATTTATACTCACAACGTGTAAGTTTATGAATTTGTACTATTAGAGTAATATTTTTAAACGGAATTTAAAGTAATGTATATTTAATATTGGGTTTCCATTAAATATATAATTAATGAGTACGTTTTTAGATGTGGAAATACGATTTTTCTAACTGATAGATTCACTCCATAGTAAAGAACATGTGAAATGATCTTTAAGAAGCTAATTCATAGCATCAATAACGCAAGAGACCTTCAACAAATGTGTAAACAAACCGTTGATGAACCAGTTTATGTATTGTTCATGTACGACAGTTTTTGCACTTTAAAATGTGAATTTTATAGTAAATGTGAGTTTATTCAATAGTAAACTTAATAGTCATTCTCAGTTTCACTATAAGCACATATTAAAGCAATACCTGAAATTATTTTCCTTCACTACTGTAATATGACAGCTTTGATGGCCAACGATCAGAATTCTAAATAATAAAGATAATGTCAATAATTGGTGACATTCCTTGGCCTTGATTTCCATCCTATAAAACTATTAAAACAATTATAGTTTGTAATATAATTTTTATAAATGCAACATTTTTAGCACACCTTAAAAATCATAGTGTATAATATTAGCTAAATAGCTTACACTTTTTTAGTGAAACAAGTTGTAAAAGGGGTTCAAATTTGTCTCTCAGTAAAACGGATAGAATAAAAAAAAATATTTGGATATTGGGTTTAGGTAATATATAGTTACAATCAAATTGCTTTCCTCTGTCTGTAGTGATGAAATGAGGAACTCCAAATCTTGAAATACAGATAGAAAGAAGTGCCTCAGCCACTGTTTCAGCAGTAATATCTTTTATTGGCGTTGCTTCAACCAAACGTGTGAACCAATCTACTATTGTCAACAAGTATACAAATCCTTGTAAAGGTGGTAATGGTCCAACCAAATCAATGTTTTGGTGATAAAAACCGCCTTCATTTTGTTTGTAGGATCCAATCTCACTGTTAGTGTGTTTCCAAACCTTTGGCTTTTGGATCCAACACATGATTTGGCCCAAAGTCGCTCATGTTTATTAATTGAGGGCCAGAAAAATCACTTTTTTACTAAATCAAGAGATCCTTTAACTCCAGAATGTGCAAGGTTGGGAAGAGAATCAAATAACTGTCGTCTGAACATTAGTGGTATAAATGGCCTCAGTTTCCTAGTACTAATGTTACAATGTAACCATAATGTAATGAAACCATAATATTGGTTTGACACATTAGGTAGCAAAACACTTTTAAATTTGAGTGATGTTGTCTTAGACTGTTTTAAATTTTGAAGTTCAATGTCTTGAGATTGCTCCTCAGCAATCCTTTCAAATGACACAACTGATGGTGGCTCAGTAGCACTTATTCTTGACATGAAATCAGCAGGGGTTTGTTTTCCTGGTAGGTACCGCATATCGGTAGTGAACTGTCCAATAAAGTTTAGTTGGCGCAATTGCCTTGGGATAGATGCATCAGATGGTTTCCTAAATTCTAAAGATAAAGGCTTGTGATCTGTATATATAACAAAATTACGACCTTCTACAAGGTAGCGGAAATGCCTCATAGAAAGGTATGCGGCAAGGAGTACTCTGTCATAGGTAATGTATAGCTTTTGAGTTGGTGAAAGAGATTTTGAGAAGAACCCGAGAGGTTCAGCAGACCTGTGGAAAATTTGGTGAAGAGATGATTCAACCGCAAAGTCAGAGGCATCTACCATGAGAGCAAGAGAAGAATCAGGAAATGGGTGTGCTAGTAGTGCAGCACTTGCTAACTGACCCTTGGTGTCTTCAAAAGCTTTCTTGGATTCAAGAGTCCAATTCATTTTGCGTCTGCACGCTTTGATGTACCCTTACACAAATCAAAGAGTATTTGTTGAGTAGCAGCTGCTTGGGAGTGAACGTCTGTAGAAATTAATAAGTCCGAGGAACCTGCGAAGTTCAAGAACGGCTTTGGGAAGTTTATAACTTAAAACAGCTTATAATTTATCACTCAGTGGTGAAATGCCATTTTTTGAGACTGTATAACCAAGAAAAGGAATCTCACACACTCCGAATACCATACCTTTTAGACATATTAATGTTAATTTGGTGTTCATTGAGCCTTTCAAGAATTGCACTTAAGTGAGTCATGTGTTGCATCTTGGTTGTCAGAGGAAGATGCAACCAAGATTTCATCTAAATAGCAAAAGGTAAACTCTAGATCTTGACGACGAGAGTTTATGTCAATTTGAAAAGTTTGGGCAGCGTTCCTTAATCCAAACGGCATTTTGATAAATTCAAATAACCCAAAAGGAGTTATAACTGCAGTTTTTGGAATGTCGTCTGGAGCTATAGGAATGTGATGAAAGGCCCGAACAAGATCTGTTTTTGAAAATATAGTTTTTTCATCTAATTGACTATTACAGTTTTGTAAGTAAGGTATGGGATACCTGTCAGGTACTGTTTTGGCATTGAGTGCCCGATAATCTCCACAGGGTCTCCACGAGCCATCACTCTTTGGCACTAGATGAAGAGGACTTGACCAACAGTTTTTTGATGGCCTGCAAATACCTACCTCAACCATTTTACGAAACTCAGCTTTAGCTTGGACAAGTTTTTTAGGAGGCTCTGGAGGTAACAGGCTGACCTGTTGTTTGGATCGAATTAAAAACCGTATCCTGTGAAATGTGAAAAGTAGGATTTTCTTTGAGTAAATTAGGATAATGTGAGATGAGTTTATAATATTTTCCATTTGGGTCTAGTAAAAAGACTGATTGTTGGTTAGAATGTTTATGATATCCGATAACAGATATTTGAATTCTGTTGTTAATTATTCGCTGATTGTTTTATATCAAGTAGTAAACCATAATGTGATCAAAAGTCTGCTCCGATAATAGGTTGTGTTATATTAGCAATAATGTAAGGCGAGGAAAATCGTCTTTTCAAACCTAGGTCAAGATTCAAGGTACGTTCACTATATGTTTTAATTACAGAACCATTGGCAGCGAATAATTGTCTTTTACTTATAGAAAGATTTTCTGATTAATAGGAGGCAGAACTGATATATCTGCTCCAGGGTCCACTAGAAATTTCCGACCACAATTTAAATTAGTAACAAATAAACGGCGAGATTGCAAGCCCCTGCCATCTTCAGCCGCATTTAATGACGGGGCAGGGAGTTTTCCTGACGGTCATTGCTGCCTGACGAAAACAAGCAAGGTTGAACCCTTTCTTAGCATTATCACCAAATTTGTAATGATACCAACACAGTTCGCCTTGATATTTCCCATTCTTAAAGGAGGGAGGATAGTACCTGGGCAATTGCTTTGCCGGCAAGTTGCATTTATTATTTTTATTAAGTCTATCAATGCACTGGGTGAGTTCACTTACCTGTTTCTCCAAGATAGCTAAGCGGTCGACATCAGTAGTTTGTTTAATAGCCTCTTGTGCACAAATATGACCATCAACAGCTGAAGGTTCAGTTATTTTGTCTCCTAGTCTAGCTAAATCATCAAGGGAATCCGTTTGAGGAGCAACTAATACGGTACGAATCTGATTTGGCAATCGTTGCATGAAAATTACTTTCAAGAAATTATCAGTTACCTGCGTTCCCGCCAAGGTCCTCATTTCTTGTAGAAGAGTGGATGGCTTTTTATCTCCAAGAAAAACTTCATTTGTCAGTTGTTTTAGTTTGACGTGTTACGAGACCTTATATTCTGAACATAATCTTTGCTTCAAGTCCGAGTAAGGTGATGAGGGGGTGGGGGGTTTTACAATGAAATCGGAGAGAAGGCTAGCAACTTCACTATCCAGGGAACTCATTACATAGTTGTATTTGGTGGTTTCCTTTTAAATGCCATGTGTGGAAAACTGACATTCGACTTGATGAAACCATAATGAAACATTTTTAGCCCAGAAAGGTGGTATTTCCATTTGAATTCATGATATATGTAATTATTCTGAGGAATTAGGTTCTGTGTTTGATGGAGACGATTCTAGTCCATTCATTGCTGGTATTGTAACAGTACTTAATTGATAAAAGTAACAGGAATCAAGGGGTCACCAAAATAAGGATATTACCATATAATCAATATTTAAAGATGGATGATAAATATCTTATGAGAAAATAAAGTAAACATGATTGGAAATAAAACTTGTATTGATAAAGTACAATCATGAAAAAAAACAAAAAATTTAAACAGATAAAACAACAAACATGTGATTATAAATAACTAGCTGTGTACCCGTCCTTCGTACGGGTTTTATATAAATGGTAGATTAACTAAAGCAAATAACAATCGACACTAATTTACAATATTAAAATTACACGTTTAATGTAAAATTAAATCAAACTTAACGAAATATACTGGCAGATAGTTCGGGTCCTGTTGCTTAGTCGAGGAACTCTGTCGGGTAGTAAACGGCGTATGGTTTGCGACTCCAAATCGGTACACGTAGCAATTTGGATTCGCTTTTAGAAATAAAAGATCCAATTACAACAAAGTAAAGAATATTGGAGACGGGAAGAGGGGGGCATAAATATAAAATCGGCGGGGGGGAGCAAAATATAAAATTGGGGAGGGGGGTGCAAAAATAAAAACCGGGGGGAAGGTAAAAATATTAAATGGGCAAAAATTTAAAATTAAGGGAGGCATAAAATAAAAATAGAAAATCAAAGAGGGGAGGAGCAAATATGAAATTGTGCGTGGGGGAAAAATAAAATGGGGGGAGCAAAAAATATAAAATTGGGTTGCAAAAAATATAAAATCGGGGGGGCAAAAATAAAAATTGAGGGGGAACAAAAATATAAAATTGGGGGGCAAAAATATAAAATAAAGGGGGGACAACATAAAATAAAAATATAAAATCGTAGAGGGGGAGAGCAAAATATAAAATTAGGGGTGGGGCACAAATAAAATGGGGGTGCAACATATAAAATCAGTGTGGGGGGCAAAATATAATTTTGGGGGGAGGAGCAAAATATAAAATCGGGAGGGGGAAAATAAAAATCGGGGGGAAGCAAAATTATAGAATCGGGGGGGGGGGTTAAAAAATATAAAATCGGGGGCTAAAACATAAAATGGGGGCGGGAAAAAATATAAAATGGGGGGACATAAAATACAAATATCAAATCGTACAGGGGGGCAAAAATATAAAATCGGGGGGGAATATAAAATCGGGGGGGGCAAAAATAAAAATCGAGGGGGAACAAAAATATAAAATCGGGGGGGGGGGCAAAAATATAAAATAAAGGGGGGACAACATAAAATAAAAATATAAAATCGAAGAGGGGGAGAGGAAAATATAAAATTGGGGTGGGGCACAAATAAAATGGGGGGAGCAAAATATAAAATCAGTGTGGGGGGCAAAATATAATTTTGGGGGGAGGGGCAAAATTTAAAATCGGGAGGGGGAAAAATAAAAATCGGGGGGGAAGCAAATTTATAGAATCGGTGGGGGGGCAAAAATATATAAAATCGGGGGGCTAAAACATAAAATGGGTTGGGCAAAAATATAAAATGGGGGGCCATAAAATACAAATATCAAATCGTACAGGGGGGCAAAAATATAAAATCGGGGGGAATATAAAATCGGGAGGGGGCAAAAACAATGATGGGGGGAGCAAAAAAGTATAAATACGGGGGGTGGAGAAAGAGATAAAAACCTGGGAGGCAAATATATAAAATGGGGGGGACGTAAAATAAAATATCAAATATAAGAGTGGGGGAAATAAAATTTGGGGGATCAAAATATAAAATTGGGAGGGGGCAACAATAAAAATCTGGGGGGAGCAAAAATATAGAATTAGGGGGCGGGCAAAAATATATAAAATTGGGTGGGGGCAAAAATATAAAATGGGGGGCAAAAATATAAAATTGGGGGGAGCAAAATATAAAATCGGGAGGGGCAAAAATAAAAATTGGGGGGAGGAAAATTTAGAATCAGGGGGGAAGCCAAAAATATAAAATCGTTGGGGGGGGCAAAAATATAAAATCGGGGCGGGGGGGCAAAAATATAAAATCGGAGATGGGGTAGAAATAAAAATTGGGGGGGAGAGCGAAAATATAAAATCGGTGGGGGGATAGGAAGGATCGGTAAAAACTGTTTTTAGTGCAAATAAGAATAGACCACAGTCAGACGAAGCCACATTAATATTTGTTCATTAATATTAATTAATAGCTAGCTGACGTACCCGTTCTTCGCACAGGGGCCTTCTCTACCCGTTCTTTAGTCAATGTAATTTGAATTTTACTTAGCTTGAACCGCTGTACTTGCTTCTGCTCTTGGAAGCTGTCAAATGGAAGTATCCACAGCTGTTCGCATTACAGTTTCTAAATGTTTTCTTTTTTTCTGAAATGTAAACATTGAAACTTAGGACGTTCACGGGGCGTAGCCAGCGATCTCTATAACTGGATCGTGCGCTCTTTGCTGGGTTTTCGGTCCGGCCGCTCGGCTCTCCCCCCACCACTTAGTGGGTGCACTGTCGCTCCCTTATACCTCTTACGGCGTTACCGTGTTCGCGACCACAAAAACCGCTATATGTTCGCTCATAGTTGCTTGATTTTCAACTAATTTACACAGTTGCAATCTGCATGAAACTGCGGAGATTATGATATAGATTTTATATCAAAATAATTTGGCTATAAACTATATTTGACAGCCATTTTTTGCATTTTGAAAGCTGCTATCTTCGCTAATGTTTTATTGATTTAATTTAGATTACGCACTTATTGTGGTTTGAGTATGAAGTTATAAAAATTAGGTTATTCAGTTTCAAAAGGTATATTAATTATTTTACCAAGAAAATACATATGGCAAGCGTGAACGTGGTGATTAAATACATTTGTTTGGTTGAAGTATTAAATTAAATGAGCGCATAAAGGCTTGGAATAGGTAATAAAAATCAGCATAAAATACACTAATCAAATTATTTACTCGAAAAAATAATATTTTCGTAATATTAGTATTCACTTAATCGTTCTATGTATTCTTAAACAATAAACTTGTGTAGTTTTTGCCTAAGGCCAGCCGAACTAGAGGTTTGATTTAGTGTTCTCAATTTTGATTGGTGGTGTAGATTTATTTTAAAGAACAAATATCCAATCATTTTGATTAATTTTACCTCATGCGGGGTTTCTCCCAGCTGCATCAAATCTTTATGGCCTCTAAAAACAGTTTTGGCAAAGTTCTGACATGCCATATTCACAACACGGTCAACCATTCCTTCCTTAGCTATGTTGTTATTTAAATGTGAGTGAAAATTCTTAACTAACTTAAATAAGTCTTGTGCAGGGTAAAACAAACCACCCATATTTACTGAAGACATAAAATCCATGTATGGCAGGGGTTTTGTGGAATCTTGTTTCACAAAAACGTTCAAACAGTCATCACACTTTGTTTTCTCTTTTATTTTATTAGTGAGCCCTGGGTATCACTTAGGGGTATAACAAATAAATTACAACCCATTCTCAGACCTACCCAATATACAACAAAAAATTCATAACAATCGGTCAAGCCGTTTCGGAGGAGTTTGGTCACAAAACCTGTGACACGATAATTTTATATATTAGATTTACGGATTAATATTCAAATAGAAATTAATATGTCTTATAATATTACGATGTTAGACCTTAATAATTCAATTCCTGTTTGGCAATCGAATGGTAGAGCGATTCCCATATTAGGCCTAATGTCTTCAGAAACCAACTAATATGTGGATAACATTAAATATAAACAAAACTTAAAATATACCAAAGGCAGAAGTTAAATTTAATCATGACTTTGGATTTAGAGTTTAGACTTATAACACTAATGTAGTATTGACAAAGCAACATAACTTACCAGTGAAACGATAACGACTTGTCTTTAGCATTAGTAGAATAGTTGTACGCCGCGCAGTATTTCTGCATGATGTCTCTGGCATATTGTGTAATCACAATAAACAACAAAAACCAACTGAACTGAATTTCAGTTGGTGGTCGAAGGCTTAAGGAAGGGTGAGGGTTGGAGACAGACAAGTCGAGACTTGTTTGGCGTAAAGCTACACCAAAACCTCCGAAATTTGATGAGGAGAACAATGGTAAAACCCGCATTTAAATTGAGTAAGTATCAACAAAGTTACATCAGTTAATATCAATGAAAACACGGTAGCCCCGTATGAAGTGTGTAGCCGCAGCGGCGCGGCTCACCCGTTAGGTGGTGGGGGGAGCGCTGAGAGAGGCCGGACCGATACGAGCCTAGTTCTGAGCATTACAGCGCACGATCCAGTTGTAGTTATAGAGATCGCCGGGCGTAGCCCGACGGGATTTTAAGGAAGTGAATAGGCCTATGTGTTGCATGGGTTCAAGATCTACCTATGTGCAAAGTTTCAGCCCAGTCAGTTCAGTAGTTTTTGCGTTCACCCGGAACATCAGACAGACAGACAGACAGAAACCACCTCTTCTTTATAATATTATAGATGTTAAAGACTAAGTGGCAGAGTTGCCACACTTACATCCAGAACACACTGAAAGCTAATGACGTCCTAGGCTTTAAAAGTAGTTTTTCAAGCTGTTTAATGAAAAATCTAAATGATTTTGCAAACAGTCTTATCCGAGTTATTTTGTTTAGTATACATCTGCTTTATTGCTTGTATTGTATAAAATATATCGCATAGTTGGATTGGCAGCCATAACGTTTTCACATTCCTTTAAATACTCATCAAAAAATAAATTTTTGTACAGTTCAGAAACTTAATCGAGGGTTAAATTTAATTATAAATATGAGAAAAAACAACTATTGTATTATTTGACAAACAGTTTTAAGAAAGACACGAGAAGCTCAAAACATCTGGAACAAAGTTTCATGAATACTGAAAATGACTTGACGTTCATAGACAAAGGATTGATTATTTATTGACGGGAAATTGAAAAGGATAATATAATCTGAATACACTGCACCAGTCTATTCAAACGTTCTGAAGATGAAAGAAACTCATCGGCTCAGTCCATAATAAATGACCTTTTATCTCTGTGTTCGCCCAAAACATCGTTTCAACATCGTTTGTTAACATTTAAGGATATTTGTTTGGATTACAAAGATGATTAATAAAGAACAAAGGATGTGGGTTGAAAGATAAAAAAACAAACTTTTTATTAACAAAGTCAACAACAAAAATCCGGGCGGGGTGTCTGTCATAAACTCGTTTACTTTTAATCCTATGCTAATCCTATACATTTTAATGCCACTTATACTGCATGTATATCATGTGCATGTATGTATAGCTCTTGAAAGCAAGTGAAAATAAGTGCAATACCTCAAACTTGTGCAGTGGAAGCACAGTTAATAATTTAATTTAATTAGTTAATTGAGGTAGCATTTTAAAACACAAATCTATATGATTGACACCAGGTTACTAAACAACAGTAAATATTTTAATCTTATATACGAACATTCGTACAACTATTTGAACCCACTTTTTTGTCCAGTCAAATAAAACAGATACATCAGCAGCGAAATAGACTACCAACACACAAGCAGATTTTACACTCTGATTTTATTGAACTGAGTTAGGAGTACAGTTTATATGGTAGTGCTCCGGAATAATGTTCAATGTTTTTTTTAGTCATATCTATATCATTATACTTGCTGCATTACCTTTTAAAGCAACACCCACCAAAGATTGCACCTAATTCGGGAACACTTGAGCATATTCAGATCTAAATTATTGAAGTTACATTAATATCGAAATGCTGAAGTTACATTTCCCACGCTCATGTTTTCCCGTATTTGTTGCCAAGCGGAAAAGCAACTTTAGCGAGTTTTAAAAGTATCTAATCGTTTTAATCGTACATTTTAATGCAATAGAAAATTTTAAAGTTATAACCAACTAATTTATTTTTGTTCAAAATCATTGTATTACTTTTTGTTAAATTCCTTTTTTAAAGTTTTAATTCATACAATTTGTAAATAGTTACAAACGAGAGAGTCTTTGAGCCCCATTTTTTAAGCTATGAATAAATTAAATGAAATCGGACCTCTCTCTTTCTCGCTTTTCTTTATTTCAATCTCCTCTTGGGGTACTATTTCCCTCTACTTACTTTAGAAACTGTAAAAGCACATAATAAATCACAATATATAATAATAATAAATAATAACACAAATATCCCCAAGTACACTTGAAGATTTTGAAAGTTTAATGACTCTACTTGGTATGTATCGTTTGTATGTTAAGTTTTATGTAAATAATTTAGATACTATATTCTATGGGTGTATGTGAACAATGTGTAGGTATTAAATGCTGTAACCTCAACCATTCTATAAATCTTTGATCGGCCTGGTTCAGAAATCTTTGATCTAGGTCATTGCTGACTGACTCTAGAGTTTTTGGTAACCTATTAACTGGGCCAGAGAGAAGAAAGTTGGGAAAGCTTGGAAGGAAGGAAGGGAAGAAGAGGAGGACAATCGAGATTGGTTCATCGAGAGGAACCAATTCGTCAAATCTCCAATATTAATTTAAGGCCTTACCTACATATTATTATATGGTTTCCACCTTCCCCTCAACTAAATTATCATTAGGATCCCGTCATTCTAAATTATATATTTTTCAAAACTGTGTTTTAATTCTTTCCTAAATTTGAGCTAAGTTTCCAAAATGTGTTAATTACTGTAATCTTTGTTTCCCAATTTGGTTGTGGTTGTGTTGTGTTGCTGGTTGGTCTAATTAAATGTAACTTTGTAAATTATTGAATAAATATCATGTTTCAGTGCTCTACCATAGTTTCCATACTCCCCAATTTAGAATGCAGTACATGAGGTGGTAAGAGAGTGAATAATCAACAAGTGAAATACAAGAGGGTTTAAGCCAAAATGTTTTAAAATCCATTTTTAGAATAGAAATAAAAGTGCAGGAGTATAAAACGATTTATATTTGTCTTTACCGAAGTAATGGCTGGAACCTCGATGCATGCATAATCTGGTATATTTACAATAAATGAGTATCTCGTTAGCATAGTGGAACCTTGAATTTTAGCTAAGGAATTACAGCAATGGTTCTATTTCTGGATCAATGTTGATTTAAACCACCTTACCAAAATATCTATTTAAAATGTATTCCCTGTAAACTTTCTTTGGTTTTCATGTTAAATGAATATTTACATATAATAGAAATAAAAAAATATCCTGTTACACACTTTTATTTAATTTTACTGTTAGGTATACAGTTTATGCGTGTACAATTTAGATACTTTTAGAGATGTCTAAGAACTTTTGTACAAAACGGAATATATGAAACTTAACTCTTTTAAAACTTTTTAAACACATCAAACTTAAAAGGCAAATAAAACTTGTTGTTACTTAAAACTGTCAGAGAGTAGTATGAACTCATCAAGAAGGAATTTAGACCAGACGGAGTTTCATCTTCTTTCTCTTGTAGCCAAATTGAACATTTGTTGGCTATAGTCTACTTAATTAACTTTTACAGAAAAATACTTTATAGCTACTTGAATAACCCCTATGTGAGATATTCCCACGCCTATTTGAGTATGTGCTCAGTGCTGTATGCCCAATATCCATACGCATAAATTTGGAAAGTAAATATTACAATGCATATAATGTATGTATAATATATATAATGTATGTAAATAATAAATGTGTGGGTTTGTATTAACATAACTATTTTTATGATATAAATAACTTACGATTAAAAACTGCTTCAGTTTGTACACGATGGGTAAAACTGGAGTTGGAAAAGAAACCATCCAATTATTAAGGTAACATAGAATTTAATAACTTCATTAGATCAATATTGTGTACATGTGTTTATGTTCTAAAGGCATTCAGCGATGTAAAAATTAGTTAGATCATTCACTCGCTGATATTAAATTAAGATAGTTTAAAATATTTAATGACAAACTTCATCTACATGCCAAAGTTTCTAGATTCTTTCCAAGTCAGGTTATGAAGCACATACAGCTTACATACGTTGTAAGAAGCTATAAACCCTTTGAAATTCCAAATACCTTAAGAGGAGTGTTGTATTACATAATCTGGCCGCTCGATACTATACCTTACTTTTAAAAATAATCAATATCTTGACCCTCACATGCTTCGTGTTTTTAATCGAACAGAATATTATGAATCATATCTTACAGCAATTACACCTATAGCTACACTTCCATAGGACAGGGTGTACGTAAAACATGGTACAATCAACATATTTCAGCCAGATAACAGAGTGAAAGAGAGAGCATTCACCAAATGAACGTGGTGAACAGAAATAATTAACAAAACAAAACGATTTTCTATCTTCTGCGTGAAACTAAAAACAAATATCGTGCAGGAAAACTGTGTGTAGGAAGGATGTAAACACACATTTAGTTACATAACACATTTATCTGATACGTAAAGCTAATGTAAATCTGCACAATGACTTAATATACATTGGAGGAGAGGCGAATAAATCATAATTATACAAACAACTTTAGACTCAGAAGATGAATTGCCAAGGAAGAATACACTCTCGACCGCACGTCGCTTCTGTTCCATTATATGCATCCGATATGTAAGGTTTACTTCTAATTTATGGTATATTATTCGTATTTGATAATTTACAAATAAGTATTAAACTTTATTTATATTTAATTTACAACACCTATCAATATGTAACTGAATTAAACATGTCTTATGCAACCTATTCCCAACACTCTCATATACAGTGTGACATAAATTGCAAATGTATATGTAAATATATATATATATATATATATATATATATATATGTGTGTGTGTCTGTGTAACTTTATACCAAATTCTTGGCCATTCAGTAAGTCAACTGATTTAACGATTAAGAATTTTTGTAATGGTTTTTGATAAAAAACTTTTTAGCTATTTTGGTTTGCAATTACATCGATATTATTAGTGCAAGATTTGTTTAACCCTATTGAGTTTTACCAAAGTATCGTAATGATCTATTTTTGTATCGTAATGTATTAAAAAACATGTTAACATTATTTTAGTTAATTTCATAAAATGCACATGTTGGTTGTTTATCATTTTAATAGTCGATTAGTTCCTTTTAAACAGCTGTTTTATATTTTTATATTTTTATTTTGAACTCCATATATTTCAATACGTTTTATTACAAAATTAGACATATGGATGAGACTTGGAAGGAAAACATTAGTAGATGTGAACTAGCAAAGAGGCGTCACTTCCGGCGCTTTTTCCCCATGTTATTCTTATGGGGAGCCGTTTTTGCGCCGACGCCAGCTCCCGCCTATACTAATAAGCCACAAGTTTCCGCGCTGGCCTATATTAAATATATAGGCCTAAATATATATACCCTTGCCTATATTAAATATATTGTCCCTCCTCTTTTTAAAAATTAATTTTCAAATTCTAAAAAACTATCTTTAGTGTTTATGGTCCGATTTGTTTAAAACTTGGATGTGTTATTGGTGTTTTAATAAATTCCACTTACATTTCCCAAATTCACTATTACGATCAAATTAAAAATTATTTTTGAAAAATACTGCCAATTGCCAACTTCTTTATTCACTGTCCGATTTATTTAAAATTTGGATATGTTATTGTCGTAGTGTTTTAATAAATTCTACATATCCCAACTACGGTCAAACTGCCAATTTTGACCCTATTTTAAAATTCATTTTAATACATCCTTTGCAGAAATCCACGAGTTCTGGCTACTTGGGAACCCGAGCCATTTGACATATAATAAATCACCCTTCCTCCTAATTACCTTCTCTACCAAATACATGTCTTTATATTTAGTCTTTAACAATTCTTCTGTATAAAATCCTCCTTTGATTATATTGCCATTTTCATCTTTCAAAATATAAGTCACAGGCTTTGTTTTCTTAACTTCTGCTATTGTAAAAAGCTCTCCCGTCCAGTTGGGGGTATATCCTTTACTAAATACATGTTTATATTTAGATATCCTTACACTATCCCCCACCTTATATCTTGGCTTTTTAACTTGTACTTTAGATGCTAACCTTTCATGTACATCTTTAGAGTTCTTAGCACTTACTTGGTTAGGCTTCATCCCTATGGATCTATGTACTTTATTATTATATATCCTTATTAACTTTGGAAGTAAATCCAACCACTTGTAACTCCCTTGTGCACTAAACTCTCTATACAACCAATTCTTTAAAGTTCTCTGGAACCTTTCCACAATAGCTGCCTTAGTTGTAGAGTAAGTGTGGTAGTGATTAATATTTAGAATTTTCATTAGTTTGGTAAAATGTTCATTAAAAAATTCTTTTCCGTTATCAGATTGAATATTTTTAACTCCCTTTGGGAGAATAGTTTTTATAGCTTCTGTGACTACTAATCCAGTTTTATTCTTTAGTGGAGCAGCATAAGCTTTTTTAGAAAATGTGTCTATTAAAGTTAAAATATATTTATTCCCAGAATTCTCTCTAGCATAATTCCGCATATCTATTAAATCTATTTGAACAGTTTCGTTTATACCCAACACCTTAAAAGACCTTCTAACAAAGTTCTTTCTCGCGGGCTTATGCAATTCGTAAGCAATTTTTTCAATTTTTTATTCTTTATTTTTAATGTTAACGTATCTGCCAGTCTCTGTCGTTTCAAAAACACCTCCATTGCTACCAACTAACATACCATCACTCATTCTTTGATATACATAGTTTTTTGGCAAATATGCCCCTCCATCTAAAGTCTTAAATCCGCTTAAAGATGTAGGGTCTGCAACCAACAATTTAGGATTGTACATCATCAAATCGATTTCATTATTGTCTTGCATAAATTTATTAGTTTTATTGTTAAACCTTAAAGCGTGTGATTTTAAACAAATATCAAATTTAATATTGTCTTGTCTAAAAGTTTTAATATTATCGTCATACCTCAAAACCTGCGACATTAAACAAATATCACTCCTATCTTTGCCTTCAGGTACATTCTTTATTAATTTGTCCTCTGCATCCCACATATCTCTATCTAATGTTAATACATTATAATTTTTATCCCCCTGTTTTATTATGCTTTTCTCACCCTTTGTTAATATTTGATTAACAACAGCCACATCATTTGGCAATGTTCCAGGTAAAATGTTTGTTAATTGCTTATTTTTACCATCAAATTTAAGACCGTCTAAAGTCACAGTCTGATGTTTTGTAACACAATCGTTCTCATCAACAGCGGGTTTAACACGAACTAGCCTTTTATTATTAAAATCCCAAAAGTTTAGATCCATTTTTGGTACTTGAGAGACGTTTACAACATCATCGCTTTCTTTACCAGCCAACAAATTACTAATCTTTCGCTTTTTGGCATTCCAAATATTTCCATTTTTTCCATTCTCCGATTCCAAAAATTCATAATTATTTTTGTCTTGTACAAAGACACCATATTTTCTTATTAAAGTTTGCTCTAATGTGGGTACATCGGTTGCGCTTTCACCTCGTTTAACATTAGTAATTTTGCGTTTATTAGCGTTCCAATTATTATTCTTGGATTCTAAAAACTTATATTTAGTATTACCTTGTACAAAAGCATCACCTTTCCTGGTTAACGTCTGCCCCAAAGTCGATACATCGTCAGTAAACTCCCCACCTTTAACACTACTAATTTTATAATTTAAAGCATTCCAACCATCATCTTTTAGATTTAAAGTAGTTTCTTTAAAACTTCTAGCTTCTGGTTTACTATACGGGTTATATACGCGATAAAATTTATCTATCATATTTTTATTTAATAAACAATTCCACTTTCCCTCAATTCTTCTATGATAGAATCTATCTCATTATCCACTCCAGAATTTCCCGCCAATCGGCTTAACCAAAGCAGTCTTAACCTATCTACAAGCTCATTAGGATCATCCCAATAAACATAGTCTATTTTATTACCAGTTACCTGCCTTAAACCTTCACCAACAGTCTTAAACAGGGGTTTAATTATATTAAGATATTTAGTGTGTTTATTACTTGACATCGCCGCACCTGTTTTATAACCCTTTAAATGTGCATTTGTAGCTTCCAAAATCTCTTTATAATTTTGCAAATCAGCCTGACTATAGTTTACGGGTTCTTTTAAAGTTAACAATTCCCACAATCCCTTTGTCCCTTTATAAATTTTTTCTCCAACCGCAACATCATCATTGGCAATTTGAACTTCCTGATTCCCAATAAAAAATTTATTTCCTTCTCGCCTAATACCATATGTAGTGTCTGTCATACTACTTCTACTAAGGTAATTTCCTAAATAGTCTGATGCTAAAAGACCAAAATCTAATTTGTGCGGTGTTATCTGTGTTATTCTTGGTATTCTAGACGGGGTCTTTTCTAAAATCATTGGGAGAACTGGCCTCTCTGTTTTTGTGGCTAAATGTTTTAATTCTTGCAAAGGCTCTATTAACGGTTGGAATGTTTGGAACCTCTCTTCAGCCTCTAGAAATTTACCACGTTTTAACGCCCTATATTTTTCTCTTATTTGTTTTGCAGACTCTACCAATTCTTGTTGAATATTTGTTTTCATTTTATTTACATTTTATTTATCTCATTTGTCAAAGGATTATACTCAAACACCTTATCGTGTATTATTAGGCAATATGCAGATGTGTTTGAAGGGACATTTTCTGCAGTTTCAATTTCTAATTTAATATCTACAACCCCCTCTTTTATTGATTCATTCTGCCTAGAACAATCTATTACAATTAGAGGATATTTCTTTATAAAGTCAGCTCTGTTAAACATAGGATCGGGGACGGTGTTGTAGTAACTCTCCCTAAACCTCACAAACATCTCATAAGCTTTAGAGGCATCTCCATTTTCAAAGTCGAGATTTAAATCACTATAAGGATAATATTCAGAGTTTAAAAACACTTTGATATTTTTCAATTTACAGTGATCAAATTCATCAGTTCTTTTTCGTGCACTGTTGTCCCTACCTGTTTGGAAACCAAATATAATATACCTGGGCTTCTCCAAACTCGAAGACGTCTTAACTGACCATGTATGTCTCTTGGTTTCGGGGTATGATGGGAGTTCGTGTAGCTCCAAACTTCTAAATGCAATTTGCAAATTTTTATTTTGCAATAACATCTTTTGTAATTGAAGCCTCTCCCCATCAGATGGTACCACGTGCGGCATCACCCACTGAATCGATTTAAGTGTAATTTTAGGAATAGGATCGACACCAGATGTTGTTAATATACAATTTAAGTCGTTTTTGGATCTTTTCAACACCAATTCTTGTTTAACATTTACTAAAACCTTATTAAAATCCTCAAACACACCCATTAACAGCTCTAACGGGACACAAGTACTAAACTTGCCGCTTTTATGGAACTCCTTTAAATTTTCATCAGAATCAAATGCTACATTTGACAATTTAGTTGTTTTATTGTAAGAGCACAATATTTTCATAAGACTGGAAATTCCCGGATTTCTTACAATATCTATTTCTTTACCAGCAACTTCGTATCTAATTTCGTCAAATAAGAATGCAAATGCATTATTTATAAAATGTCCTTTATCATGATTCTCTATTTCTCCTTTAATATACAGATAACTCCTACATGGGAGTGTTAGTAAATCTTGATTATTTATGCATATTCGAATTTCATCGGAATTATTTATTGCTAAAGTGTTGTGTGGAACATAGGAGTGATTTGTAATTTTAACCAGGCTATCGTCGTATTGGAATTTTCCTGTAACGTCTAGAAAATCTTCCATTTTTATTAATAGAAAATTTTAACTTCAACCCAATTGATCGCAGAAACCTGGCATTTTGTACACTCAGCCCGTTCTTGTAAATTCTCATATCTTTTTTATATGACAAGTAATTGTAGTTTCTTCTTTATTAAAGTCAATTGGCTTGTCGTGTTGATCTGCAAATGTAATGCTAACAACATCTAAACTTCTCTTATTTACAGGGAAGTATATAATATTTCTGGGAACCTCAATAATTTTGTAGCCGGGAGGAGCTTCTGGGTAAAAACTGTGTATGGTGTGTGATTTGTCACCATTTAAATAAGACCCATTCGCAATATTACATTTTACTCTAATCACATTTACATTATTTATGTTGATTTTATTTGCGGATTTAAACGCAATATCTGGAGTAGAAAATCCTTTAAATCCCAATAATTCAGACCCTAAACACGGTTTTGTAAAATCAAACACATGGCCAGAATGTAATGTGGCTTTCATAGTTTTATTATCGGCTATAAGTACAAAATCTGGGAGTTGCTTTTGAATTTCCTTCGCAAGCTCAAACACTTCGTATGTACCTTCAGCAATTTCAATTACATTTGCGGCTTTGTGATCGTAATAATACACATCCTCACCCTCGTCTATAGTTAATTTTGTGTCTTTAAGTTTATTTAATTTTGGAACTAGCCCTTTGTAAAATATAAGTTTGACTTTTGTATTAATTAATGCTACTTTATTTTGTATAATAACTTCAACTTTACCATCTAATGCCCGGTTTAATTCGTCAATTGTGACCTCCCCTTTTGGGGTTGTAATTTTGTGCATTTTGTAATATGTCAAAGTATTTAGAGGTTTTTTAACATTAAATATAGAATTATAACTTTGAAAATCTACCAGTCCAATTACATAATCACCATTTAATTCTATAGGAGGAAAGAACACCGACTTCAACTCTGGCTCTGTACCCGTAAATGTTATAGTAAATGAATCCATTTTTATAAACTAAAATTTTTCAGAAATGATAAACATAAAATTCCACAAATGGAACTGTTTAAATCTTGTATTTGATCAGTTGTATAGTAGATTTTAGATGGTACAAAATATTCAATTACCTCTTTTGGAGGCTGTATTCCGAAAGGGTCAAAATATATTACAACATCTTTGTTTTTACGATACGCTGTCCAATGTGTGCCCCTGTCACTGTCTAAATTAATAATTCCACATTCTCTTACTTTTGGTCTCAGTTTTCTTAGCTCGTTTTTTAGGTACACTCCTCGAAAGTGAGGCACGTCTCTTGCTGCCTCTAACAGCTGAAAGTTGTCCATCTTTTTTATTAAATTTTAATCCCATTCCCATTTTTGCCTTGGCCTTCATCAAATTTGTCACTGCATAAGCTGCTGCTTTTTCGGCCAGACTGGCGTCCTTTGCCGAAACCCTAGTCCAAGCCTGGTCCGCTAATCTCATATCTGCCTTGTTCCGGGCGGGTGTATCAGGATTATTCATGTAGAATATGTCGTGCTCTTTACAATAAGAGTCTAGCTTATTTTTTGGAGGTACATTTTTGGCTAAATTTTCACGTATATTAGTTGCTGGACCACAATATCTATACGACGGGATGTGGAGAGGGAAAGGAAGCTTGTTTATAAGGGTATTTAACAAGCCACGGCCTCTATATGGCTTTAAGAATAATCCCTTACCCTTCTTACACTTTCTCTTTGCCATTTTTATTATATAAAAAAATTATTAAACAAAAGAACAAATTTAACACATAAAGAAAATACACCATTATATAAAAAATGTCATTTATTCAACAAAAGAACAAATTTAAAATAGCACATAAAGAAAATACACCAAAGAAGTTGGGTCTATTTCCTAATAATATTCGCTGTCTTATAATAGGGCCCAGTGGTTCGGGGAAGACTGTTGTAATTTATAACTTAATTGTAAAAAAACAAGGATTAAAGTTTACAAATTTATATATAATATCCAAATCTTTAGAACAAGAAAAATATAAAAAAATAATTGAAATATTCCGTCTGTGTGATGAAGTTAAATTACACACATATTCAAACTGTGAAATCACACCAAATGATGTAGAATCACACTCAATAGTTGTATTTGACGACATAAATAGTCCAAATATCACACAATTTTTCTCAATGGGCAGACACAAAAATATTAACAGTTTTTACTTGTGTCAATCTTACAGTAAAGTACACAAACATTTACGTGACAATGTTAATTTTCTAATATTATTTAAACAAGACGATTTAAATTTAAAACACGTGTATAACAATCATGTGGGAAATGATTTTTCATTTAACCAATTTAGAAATCTCTGCCATCAATGCTGGGGTAGGTCTAAATATGGCTTTTTTGTAATAGACAAGGAAAGGCCAAAGAATAATGGCAAATACAGATTTATGTTTGACCAATTTTATAGTGACCAAGGGCAAGGGTGTTGATGCCATCCACAATAAACCTCTTGTCGTCATCAAAAGAGAGTACCTTTTTGTTCATCGTTAATGTTTGCAGATGGTGGTTTGTGGATTTAATTCTTGTAACATTCTCATAGTAATCTTCCCCGGTTGCAAGACAGTGTAAGTAATGTTGGTGTCTTAAGAGATGTTTAACTGTAGCGTTGTCAGCTCCTTTTGCCTTCTTAACCTCTAGCTCATTTTGCTTTTCTTTTTCGTATAACCATTGTAAAGGAATGAAAGAGTATAATTTTGGCCTTAAACCACAATATTCATACATAATTTGACCATTTAATTCGTCTTTAAACTTGCCCGTAACTTTTTTGTTTTTATCAGAGTATAAGAAATGGTCTTTACTATATGCAGAGGTGTCGAAACGGTCCAAGTCACATTGTATTTCCTTGTAAAAGTCCTCTGTTACTATAGAATAAAGAAGGCTGTCTGTGCCTGTCATTAAGAACTTTTTATTCTTAAATTTTGACATATAATCATAGTGGAAATCATACATTATTACTTTGCTGATATCCAAAATGGTCATTCCTAAATATATTGGTTTATCAAACTTTACAATTAATTTATTTAAATGCACAGCATGCAACTTGTTATCGAACATTTTGCTGCAGTCAAATCTTGGCTTTGTAACATACTTTGTTAACTTAGACTCGTCTACAAGATGTATATCACGAAACTTGCGTTGGTTCATAATTGTTCGACCAAAGAGACTGTTATTTAACAGTTTGTAAAAGTCTTTTTCAAAATCATGTTCAGCTTTTTGTCGCTTTTCAATATTAAAATTAATATAGGGGGCGAGCCATTTTGATTGTCTGAATTTTAAGATTCTGTGGTATTTTGTAACTACCAAACCCAGTTCTTCGTATTTTTTTAGTGCTTTATAATGCAAAATATATTTGGTTTTGTCATTTAAATTTGGTATTAATTTTCCATTCATTTTTTCTGGTGCGAGCGGGTAGTCATTATGCAAATCGTGTAAACTTTTATCGTATTTTAAATCAACTTCCAAAATAAATCCAAAGTTTTCATTTTGATTGTATTTATAATCTTTCTCATTTGTCCATCTAAAGCCATCAACGGGCAACGACTCGCACATTGCTGTAGAGTATAGCGAGTTGCAGTCTAAGTATACAAGATAGGTGCTTTCTTGATTTGGGTCATAATGTTCGCCCATGTACTTATTATTGGCTTTAGCGTGGTGCGTGGAAATCATGCTTACACCGCCTCTAATGGCATGTTCTATAAACAAATGCATGTCAATGTCTTGAAATAATTCTAATTTTATGCCGGTCATTCTAAGACACGCCTCCCATGTTAGTCCGGGCAGTGAGTACATGTGGACAGGGTCGAGTTTATAATCCTTTAAACACAAGTCCCTAAATGTCTCAAACACATCAGCCAATAACAACACATCTGTTTTAAGGTATAAATCGTGATATTCTTTTAAATTCTTTATATTAAAATGATTCCATACGTTTTTAGCATGTTCATATTGTGCAGGAGATATACATTCTTTAGTTAGACTGCTGTAAAATGCCTCTATGGGTGGGAGGGGCTCTAAAAACTTTTCTGGTCCTGTCATGTATTCGTACGGAAATTCGCCCTTACATTGTAGTAGTGGATTGTCTATAAATCTAAACGTATTTAAATTGGAAGCTAATTTGCTTAAGGGAAGAGACAAAAAGTTGTAGGAATCCAAAAATACCAAATCATCAACAGAGAACGAAATATACTTTTCCATGTCTTTGGCTATGCAATTCAATTTCCGATTGAATTTTCCCAAGTGTTGCATTATTAAATGACCGTCATAGTTTTTAAGATTGTGGAAGAATACTGGAATTTTCTAGGTTACTTTATAGTTTAAATTGCAAGAGTTGTGGGAGGGTCCTCGGAACTCGCCTGTTAGGTGGCAGTGGTCGCGCACTTTATCACACAGTAGTGGCTGTTGGCATATGTGGCAGTGTGTAGAGTTTTGGAAGGAAGCCTCTTGCTCTGGAGTCATTACAAGGGGAACATATACTCCCATCTGACTTTTAATAAAGTCATAAGTTTTAAATAACTTTTCGAAAAACACATCCATCACATTTTCACCGCTGTACAACTCTTCGTAAATAATGTTAGAATCTCTCACCACAACATAAGCAAATCCAGAAGGAGTGTGTTTGCCACAGTTTATAAAACATTCGAAATCTGCATAAATCACAAAGGGAGCTTTAAGTTGATATTTGTAATTCGTAAATTGTAGTGTATCTTTTTTAGACATTTGTACTCTTTGGGCATCAAAGGTTTTACAATATGTTGTGTGACGTTCCAATATATCTTTGGTGCAAAAATGTTGCAAACAGAACTTGCAAAAATATTTCTTATGGTCATATTTTGTAGACCGTAGCATTAACTTATCAAAATCACGAATTAAACAGTAATGTGATTTCCGACCTTGTTGTAGAAGCAGCAGGTTGACGTGTGTATTACTATTTAGTTTAGTTATTCTCAGTGGATATATTAATTGTCCTTCAATTCCATATACGTTAACACTTATGTTGTTTTGTTTTTCAAATTTATCAATGTCGGATATTTTTACTGGATATTTTATATTTGTCATATTTAACTGGCCTTCATAGGGTTCGTGGTAAAATACTCGATTTGCATGTTCTTTACTATTCCTTGGATTCAGGCTTGCTAAAACACTCCACACGAAACATTTATTATCACTGTTTTTAATATTTAAAACGGCGTGTTTTGATTTTATATTTTTTGGTGTAGGAATGTATGAGTTGGGAGTTAGGGGTTTATACTTGTAAACATGCAGCTGCCAGTATTTAGTATGGTCATATATCCATCCACTGCCTTGGGCTTGATACTTGTGCATGGAGGTATCGATCTTAAAAAGTGCTTCTTTAATTTGAGTCTTTAATTGTGCTTTCTCAATTGATAAATTAGTTAAACTTCGAAAATCAGCAATACATTCTTTGTCAATGATTAAATCACCATTATTGTCCACCGAGTGTTTGATGAACTTTACCCTCCTAATAAGAATCCATTTGATAGGTAGGGGGCAAGATTGAAGAGTGTCTAATACTTCCACAGATTCACCGTTAAAAATATACAACTTGTAAGGTCGTTTGTCACATCGTAGGTGGTGGCGTTTCTTGTCACGAGTGATGACTCTCTTACACACATTACAACTATTGTGTTTTTCTAGCATATGCGCTTTAAAATGATTGTTATTATCAAATATTTGATGGCATTTTTTACAAATTTTAGGAATAACTTTGTGAATGTTACGATAGTGTCTGATTAAATTGCCTCTTTTGGAGCAGGGCGTGGAGCAGATTGCACAGGACAACATGTTGGATGCAAATAAATTTTGAGATGACATTACTCTGCTTTTTATAAACAAGAAATTACCATTTTTAAATTTTTTAAATTTTTAAATTTTTTTAAATTATTTAACAGCGGTTTTTAAATTATATTTTACAAGTTTACGAGAGTTCAAAAATTGCCATAGTGATGGATTAACCATTGTCCCTCCGTTGAAGACAGATTACAACTACCGTCGCTAACACTCACAGCTAACATAGAGTCCTAGGTGGAGAGGTGGGCCGAGAGACGTGGAGAGAGCCAGAGTGCGGCGCGGTGACGTCATCTGGTGCCGGTGCCTTGTGTCGCTGGTGGCGTGTGTGTGGTGGCGTCATCTAGTGCCGGTGCCTTGTGTCGCTGGTGGCGCGTCCGGTGTCTTCATCCGGTGCTGGTGGTGGAGGTCACTGTTGTTGTGTGTTGTCGGTGGCTCCTTATATACACATCAGATTTTCAATTTAACCAGGAAATGACATTGGCTGGACTTTCTATGGTAAGTGGAAATTCTGGTCAATGTGACGCGTGCTTGCACATGACCGACTTAGTGTGTTAGTGTGTCAGCGTGTGCAGGCAGCGGATCGTTGCGCGTGCAAGTGGCGGATGTTTTAATCAGTTGGCAGTTCGACCGTAATAGTTGGGATTAAAACACCAATAACATATCCAAGTTTTAAATCAGTTGGCGGCAGTATTTTTGGGTAGAATTTATTAAAACACTCACAAATTTTAAATCGGTTGGCGGCAGTATTGGGAGAATTTATTAAAACACCCACACCAAAGATGGTTTAATTTTTAAAAAGAGGAGGGACAATATATTTAATATAGGCAAGGGTATATATATTTAGGCCTATATATTTAATATAGGCCAGCGCGGAAACTTGTGGCTTATTAGTATAGGCGGGAGCTGGCGTCGGCGCAAAAACGGCTCCCCATAAGAATAACATGGGGAAAAAGCGCCGGAAGTGGCGCCTCTTTGCTAGTTCACATCTACTAACATTTTAAAGTCTGTTATTATTAAATTTCAATATTCGAGGGAAATCGCCGTTAAGATTTGTAACCAACCAAACAACCATACGAGCAAAACTTACTCATATCAGAGTACACGATATGTTTAAGTGCCATTTATTAAATTGTATATCTCATCGATTAAATAAACTCATTGTATATTAGAAATTTAACTCCAGGAAGTGGGGGGCATTTAGGGTCATAACTGCCCATACTCAAACCAAACACCTAGTTTCCAAGTTAGCCAAGAGATGTCTAAGACACAAGTCCCAGATTTAGTGATTTATTTAAGTCTGAGGATGATCATCTTGACACTTAAGGGAGGTGGGTCACCTAATGATGACGGATAGTGAGGGAGGAGCGTTACTCGATGGGGAGGGTGTCCCTACACTGGCTCATTACAACTGTACTCTCAGTTTCTCAGCTTTATTTTAAGGTAATTATTGATGTTCAAATACTAAAGACTTAAATAGCTTCCGACAATTTAGCTGCCTCCTGCAATGATAATATCCCTTTACGTGTTTACTTTGGATTTTAAAGTGTTTACTAGTGATTGTTTAGATGTACTAACATGTTTAGATTGCTGGTTAAGGTAACTGTAATGCAGAGTAAGTTTGATAGTGATACTCAGTAATTCCATGCAGTCCGTTGCAAAACCAGGGTGTCAAAAAGCACAACGTTTTAATTAACATTGTTCTAACGGACGGTCTGGTTATTCACTCATTCAACGGAGTGTAATTTCCAGAAAGCATGAAATTCTTATATAAACCATTAAAAGTAATCTTTTTGAGATTTTTAATAAAATATTGGTGTGATTTTTATCTGAATATTTAAGTTAGGATTCACCGAGGTATATACAATTATTTTATATAACGGAAAGGATGGGATATACTTTTATTAGATTTGATTAAATTGCTTGATAAATAAATATGACCACTTACATTATTTAGATTGTGATTATTATGATTACATGTCATCTTAGATATTACTTTAATGTTTGTTATATATTAGAGATTATCAATACATAAGCTATAAGATATTTATTGGCCTTCTGGCAAACATCACACGCATAGACAAGTCAAACAAATACAATACCATGGGGTATATTGCAACTGAATCATGATATGACACCTGCAATGTTTACGCAAAGTTGACATAAAATAATAAATACAAATTAAAACTCACTAGCAAGTCAACAATTAGGCCCTAACATATAAAACTGATGCTAAAATTAATATCACAGTTAAAGGCATGGTAAAGTTACATGGACTTAAATTCATATTAACACGGATAAAAACAACTAACAATTTAACATACATTTATTGCTTTTAAGTAATTAATTTTAAGTTCGACATTGCTGTACAGTATAAAGCCAAAATTGAGTTACAAACATTGGATACAAAATACTAACAAACCTAATTTACCAACGTAGTTGTAGGTGCGAGGTGTGCTCACTGTTCAGACAAGTTAGATGATTACAATAGTAATTAGAGGAGTTGCTTGGTCGAACAGTCGAAGAGTTGCTGTTGCTGCACAAGTCGACGACGTGTTTCATTCATTGAAACACAGACCTGGTGAGAGAAGAGAATACCCATTGATGATGCCTGAAAATAAGTCGAAAATAATTAAAATACCCCACCTAAAACATGTCTTTTAAAGGAAGAATATCCATAGTTGTGATTTTGCACAGTTAAGATCTTCACCGGGAAACTAACTATATTTAATAATTTTCCACTTTATACGTTTATTTTAATGTTTATTTCTTACTGATTTCATTCTTTCGATTTTATGTTTTTTTATTATAGGAAATAAAAGATCTGTTCACATAAACTGCGTAAAATTCCTATACATACCGTATAAATTGTCCAAGAGTGAACAATAATAATAGTTCCACTTTATATGTTTTTAGTTAAAATAGCTAAATGTTTTTAACATAAATACACTAATAATGACTTTTTCTTTATATTATGTAAAAACTTCTGATATATTAATAGAAAATAAGGTTTTAAACCATACCGGTCTTGGCTCCCACTATTGAAAAGAAACCACGACAAGGTAATTTGTTATTGTTTTATACTATTTTTACGATATTTATATTTTATTTCACTAAATTGTTTACATTTATACCACAATATTTGAATCTCATACATGAGTTAAATTTAAAGTCAGGTTTTTATCTAACTGGTCATTTAACATTTACTCTGGTGAAGTTCGCAAAATAGCTATTTAAACGTAAGTTTTCAAATAAAAATAAATATACCGAAAAGTTGAAAAACTGTTTAATGATATTAAACAGTTATCAGTTATATATTATTAGTTATTAGTTATATATTATTAGTTATAATTATTAGTTATATATTATTAACTAATACATTCAAAAGATTAATTCAAATTTGCACAAAAAGACATTCATATTTTTGTTTACGGGATGTAATAAAAGACGTCTTACAACACTTAAGAATATATTTTTACACTTATACTGATTCACATTCGGACGGTAAACATATATAAAAGATGGTACACGGGTATTTTTGGTATAATACTCCACCTTTTGTAAAGGAAAACTAATCAAAATATTTAAAAATATTAACAATATAAGTACCATTATAAGTAATGCTATAAAACTGTAATGCCAGAAAATGACAAAACACATCGATTAGTGTAAAATACACTACTTGGTTCTGACAATATGTTAATGAATATATTGCTAGGACAGTTTATTGCGGATAATAGACATTGGTACCGTCCAATAATGACTCTGTCTGCAGCACGCCGCGCCGGCGCCGCGCCGTCTCGACTGTAACGCTGAATATGGGAACGCAACAATTAAACTGTCGCCCTACCGTGTAACGTTTGCCAGACGTTATTCAAGATAAAGATTTAAGATTCAAGATATTTATTCCCAATATAATTCACAGCCTTTAGATAACATTCAAGCATATCTACAAAAAAATATTCCTCACAACACTATACGACTGCGCGTGATGAAGAGAAAATCAGTCAGTAGTAGTCTACAAATCTTCTTGGTCTGGAAATTATATAATATATTATAAAAAATAAAAATTGAGTTAAAGAGAATTATGAGAATTAAATCCAATAAACCACACATCTGCCAATAGATTTAAAGAAAGGAGAACATTTGTTTTTTAGATGGTACTATTCCATATTTTGCTAAACAAATTAACATACAGTTAAACAAACGTCCTGAACAGGAAAAAAGTTGCAAAACATTAACTAAAAAAATACTACAAATAGTCAGAATGTAGATAGACAAAATAAATACAAAGAAAAAGGTAGGAAAGAACGATTACTCACATGTAGGAAAAAGGAGTTAGAGCTTTGGAATCTTCTATGCCCATGCGGAGCAGCTATTCCTCAACCTCCCTTTTGTAAACAGCGATACTGTCACCTTCTACATCCATGATCTAGTTAGTAAGATTGCGAAGAAGTTGATAAGCTATGTAGAACGAGTTAATCTGATCTATAATATGCTTTTGGAATTATCTTGCTTCTGGCACCGTTTTGATGGACAGTGGCATAAAAATGTAGTTTTTATTATCTTTAATATAAATTAACATTTTTTTAGGATAAAATTGTATTAAACTGAGGACCAGTAAATCTTCGTGCAACAAATCAGAGGCTGCCTATGTCCATTTTTAGAGATTTTTGATATAATAGGTCTTAATGAATTAATAGTTGTTCCAGGACTGAGGCGGTGGCACCACCCCAAGCTAATATCCCATAATGCAGTACGGACTGGACAAAGTCACATAATAGACACTCCTGCTGTCCACAGTCAGCAACTGACTCAGCTGTCTGAATGCATATTTCATTCTCCTAACATTTTTTTTCTGATGTATTGCCCAATACCACTACTAACACTCATATACTATGGCTATAATGGGGTGATAATGTACATGGCATTATACTGACATAATTCCATGAAGAAACAGTTTTGTTTTATGGAATACTTGTCTGTTTAGCACCAAACTTAAAATCAAGTTGTATAATTTAAAGTAATCTATCCAGGAATTACTAAAGGGTTGTTTACTAAAAAAACCCCTTAAAGGTCTGTTTAAAGGTGTTCGTTTACTAAAGGGTCAACGATGAAGGATGGTGGATTGTAAATTTGATCGGATATAATTGTTAGGAGAGCGGAGCTAATGCGATGCAAAATATGTACGCTTGTACAAATGTTATTTACCTAAGTTACAATTTATCAAAAGCAATATTGTGAATAGAGAAATATCCAACGATTTTATCTATGTTAGTTATTCCACTGAAAGGAAACATTCTTATCTTTATTCAAATTTATTAGTGTTAGCTACTCACTGCAACCGGTATAGGAGTAATATGCATACTCATTGTGTAGTTAACATTAATTTTGGAAGTTCTGTAGACATAGGCATGGGTGGTTGGAGAAGTTACTTAATTGCATGAACGAAACTTTCTGACTGCTCGTCTCCAACTAACACAAATAAAATGTTCCTTTAAGTTTAGTATTCTAAGTAAATTTAACTAACAAATTAATAAATGATTATGTATATGTTAATGTACTTTCAAATATAAATCGAATACCTAACAAATTCTGCGATTATATTATTTATGATATATATATATATATATATATATATATATATATATATATATATATATATTATTCTATTAGCAACATTTTTAAGTCAAAATTGTGGGAGTGTGGTAAATTGTAGACAATGGGAGAGGGTTCAAGTTAAAGGTCTTGATCTCAAGGGATCGGGGAAAATAGCAGTATTTAAAAAATGTTACCATCCAACAATAAATAACGTTAAATACCCCCCCAAAAGAAAAGTATGGGAATTTAAAAACGTATGATTTTGTTTACATTAAAACATGTGATTACGTGTCTATTTCATTTATGAACTGATATGTGTTCCTTGTTACAAGCATGTAACAAGTAAACAATCAAATAAGGCAGAGTATTAGAGCAAGGTTAGGTAGGGGCTATAGCTCCTACAAGACACTAGTAATTTATAATTTTTTATTATAAGTTGATTTATTCGAAATGCTTATCATTTATTTATCTACGCAATATTTTACCAGGTTTTGTCAATATATCAATTACGTATTAGGATGACTTATAAATAATAAACCAGAATGGTGACTATTCAGTTAGCTCTTTCAATGCATTTGCCACCAGAGTTTCAGTTGGTCTTCCGTTTTTTACCTGTTCCTAATTTAACCCCGCTTGTTCCACACTCTAGCGGTCCTCTATTTCCTCTATTTCCTCTAGTATAACTCTGCACGATTTATCTCTGTCATTCCTAGTTGACTGCTGCATATCTTTAAATTGGGAGGAACTATTCTTGAACAACGGTTTTAATTTTTTACCTTAGTATTTTTGACAGTTTAGCTGTTTCTAAAACAAGGATTGGAACGTTTATAAATGACATTGAATGAATTTGTAGAACTTTCATATTTTCTTAGTCATGATATTAGTTCTGTAGGCCATTAGTTGAAATTATCAGTAGATTGTGCAGTTTAATATACAATATTACATTATTAATTTAATAATTACCTGATAAACTAACAATTTCAGGCTGCCATTGTCAAGAACCAATCAGGACAACCCATTTGATGGGGTTATTTCCAATTGTATAAGTAAACATTCTTTCTTATTACAACATTTTCGAATTTAGATTAAAAAATCCATTTCTTTATATATTTTCTAAAGCTTTATTTTTTATAACTTATGTAACGTGGTTATATATAACCTAATACTGAACTGTAACCTTAACAAAACAAATATTTATAACATCTGGCAGAGCGTTTGGCCATTCTACAACTCAGACAAGTTGATTAAGTAGCATATAAGCTGAAAATGAGTAAGCAAACGATTTTAGGCATTCCCATATACTATGAACAGAGTAGTTTGTTTAGTTGGAAATTCAAAAGTCTTGTTTATTGAAATCCGTACATCATATTACAGCATGCAGTATTAAATAGTTTACACGGAGACGATACAACCAATACCAAATAATCACAATTGAATTAAGTTTAATTTAGTTTCCCCAATTGTCATATATGTATTTATCTACTGTTATAATTGCGTTTCAGGATTGACGATTGCAGATGAAATTTATATTGTTAACTGTACGGGAGCTAGAAGCCGCGTAAAACATACGTTACGGATAAGGGTGAGTCATGGAAGCTTTCCACTACCACATTCGTAGGATGTAGGTTGGCAGATGAGGAGTGGCAGTATGGGAGAGTGGTGATGACAGAGGGTTGTCATGGTTATATATATTTTAACCTTTGTTAAAGTTTGTGTGATTTAAATGCGAGTAAGGTAAGGTCTAAATTTGTTTAACAAATCTATATAAAGGTCTCCCGTTTCGCGGTATCCTTCATTAAGATTAACTTTTTGGTAGTTTGATAATAAATTACATAAATGTTATTAGTTCTAATTAGTCCTTTCTGTGCTAAATGACATTAATACATACACTATCCACAACTTATAATACACTCAATAAACAATGTTATATACTTTTTCCCAAAATAGACAATTTTTCAACGCTAGAGAAAAACTATTTTGAAACTCAGAGAGACGGCTCCTGCTATCTATTGACAGAATCCCGGAACAAACAGCTTTTTCTCCATGAAGATTCAAAATAAAATTTGTTCGTAGAAAAAGTATATTTGAAATTTGGACTGTAGTTTAGTCGTAATAGAATAGAATATTAAAAAATCTTGTTAGATTTATACTTATTTGATACTGGAAAAAATAGTATATTTCACTACTAATCACGAAAATGACCTATGTTGGGGCAAGATAGCATTTTACGCGCGAGGAAAAGTTGAACGTGGAAAATGATATCGAGCCCCGAAATAGGACTTTTGTGAGGAGTAGTGAACGATAGGCCTACTTTTCATCACGATGCAAATAACCACTCTAAACTTTAAACAAAATGATCAGATATTTCATAGTCTATTAACTGTTCATAACTAATCGGCTGTTCAAACATAGAATTTTCAAAACAAATAACAATATTACATTGGTGCTCGTGTTGAGCAAAACTGGAAGTTTAATTGTTTAGGACAGGGCAAGTTTTGTTTGGGACAGGCAATGTATTGTTTGGGACAGTAAAAGTAATGTTTAGGACAGGCAAAATCAGCTGATAATTTTTTTGTTTTATTACAAGGAAATCGATAATTTTCGTAGATCTCAGAAGCCCTAGATCTCAGAAGAATAGCCCTACATGGTAATGGGCTATTTTCAAATACAGAGTGACGAAAAAGACTGTAATATTAGCATAATTCCTAAGTAACTTTTAGTAATACTGAGAAATTATTAAAAATTTGGATGAATCATGTAATATTTTCAAAATCGAATCGGATGAATTCAGTATTGTAATTTACACCTAACTCAAATCATCCACAATTCTGCACTCTGTATTTTTGTATGTATTTGTAAACGGTTTCACTATTTGTTTACAATATTCATGCTAGAACAATCTAAAAATCTGTGATTTTAAACATACATAAGAGCTGTAAATACTTGGGAATAGTATATTTCGAATAATTACAAGTGAGTACAGAAATTATCGTGCAGAATCTAGCTAAAATGCTCAAGGCTAGCTTAGTATGCTTTTAAAAATAAATAAACGGTATCAGGAAACTGACACATACTTTCTCCCTTTTAGCCAAACTTTAATCACAAAAATATTTGTTATTTACTAAATATAGATAAATGTACTAAGTATAGATAAATGTACAGAAAATTTTCTAAAATAGTTGTTTTCAGAAATATCCACCCAAATCCCCTTTTGCGAGGCACTATAGAGTCCGTTGCTACGCATAGTGGTTTTGAGAGGGGAAATGCCCCCTTGCCCCCCCCAGGGTTAAATAGCAACATATTTCGAATATCCTCTGTTGGTCAATGCTAACTTGACCTGCACATCAAATTTTAATGAAATTGATCAGTAAATAAGAGAGAAATAGTTATTTTAGCGAATTTCCCCTGTAGGGAAGAAGCTATTACCGAAGGTCTCATGATAAGACTTAAACCCGAGACCATGATAACTTTTCATTTTGAGGTCCCCAGATGCCAAAAACACCATTCGATCAAATTTATATATATATATATATATATATATATATATATATATATGTGTGTGTGTGTGTGTGTGTGTCCGTAAGCACGATAACTCTCGTAAAAAAGGTCCGATCTAAATGAAATTTGGTAAAAACGTGTAAAGTACCATTTATTTGAACGAGTTTGAAAACCACACGAATCGCACCATCCAAAGGGGGGTTTTGGGGGGTTTTGTACCCCAAAAATGGGTTGTTTGGGGTTTTCACATGTAACGTTTATTTAAAACCAAATTTTAATTTTCACCATTGAATTCAACATAAAAAAAACAAAATGGTATTTTCATCATTGCTCTACATCAATTGGTTACTGAGATATTGAAAGTGCTAAACACAGTACGTTGTCTAATGTTATTCTTATGGAGAAAAAGAAAAATTGTATATCTCGCTTATTTATGAACATAAACTGACGAAATTTGGCATATGGTTTCATCTGGTTGTGGTTTATTGTTGTTTGCACAAAAAAATTTTTGCCTATGGTTCCCGTAGCTGCAAATCTAGGTACTCGGTCCCCATGTTATTCTTATGGAAAATAATTAAAATGTTATGTATCGCTTATTTATGAATGTATATGGATGAAACTTGGTATGTGACTTCACTTAGCTGATTTCTATCGATATTTGCATAAAAACCCATTATTTTGTGTTCCTTGTTGCAGCAAACCTGCGTACTCATCCCCAATGTTATTCTTATGGAGAATAATTAATATTTTAAATATCGAATGTTTGTGAATATATTTCCTATGAATCTTGTTAAGTGGCTTAACGTGTCATGTTATAATTCATTGAAAATTCGCTGAGTTTGCAGGTTTGCTGCGACGGGGGTATTTGTATTCCCCATAAGAATATTATTGGACAACGTACTGCGTTTACCGCTAAATGAAAAATTCAATTTTCTCCGCAACTAGCAATCATAGAATAATTATTTAAAATACTAATTTATTTAGTTTTGGAACTCTTTTTAATGGTTAATAGTAATCTTTTTTAACATTTGTGATTTTTTATGAAAAATAAAAAAAAAACTGAATTTTTGATGTTTTAAGACCTGTAATTTCTGAACCCGAATTTTTCCAGAAATTCGGGTGGTGTTATTTTGTTGGAAACCTAAAGTTCTACAAACCACTTAAGTTTAATCAAAATCGTTAGAGCCGTTTTTGAGAAATTTGGATTTTACATGTTTTTTGGCGATTACTGGGGGATAATTACCCTTAAAAATAAAAAATGAAAAAAAATGAAAAAAAATACCTGGAGATATTGAGGATTAGTACCTACATACCAAATTTCATACAAATCGGTCCATAGGTTAGGGCTCTAGCTATGTACACATCCACACAGACACACACACACACACAAACGCACACACAAACACACACACACACACACACACACACACACACACACACACACACACACACACACACACACACACACACACACACACACACACACACACACACACGGACACACACAAACACACACACAAATACAGACATCACGTAAAAAACACTTTTTTGGGTTCAGGGAGCACCAAAACGAATATTTCCACTAACAACTCAAATTCGAACATTTTTACGAAACAATACTTTCTCCATATACTATGTATAGGGGGAGAAAGTAAAAGTGAGTAAACTGTTTAAAATATATTTTTAAAAATTTTTTTAGAAACAAATATGAGAAGGAGGGGACACAGTGCATTCCAGTATAGTAACAAAAACATGACAATTAATGACGAGGCGAGTCGTGGACATGCAACATATTTGTATGACAAGTGAGCTATTTGCATTTTTGATCTAGATCAATTACCAACATTTAAATAATTAAAAATGCCCATTCCTTACTCTACAGTTTTTAGGAACTAATTAAGAGTCTTTGATTTGGCTCTTCTTCTGTATTGGCAAAAACTTGTATACACAATACAAAAATTAAATATGGCATAGTTTTTATTGTTCTATACGGGATTGTTTAAAAAGCTGCCAAAAATTATAAAGTTATCGAAACAATAATAAATCTACGTTGTAAATGTTGCATTACAATTTTCAATGTTATGTTTTTAAATCTTAAATTTTTAAGATAAATTTTACCAAAAATTGTATAATTTATTAATTGTAATTTGAACTAGGCTTTGTTAATCTTATGGACTAACTTTATTTTGTCAGAGCTGATTATATTGCAAAATCTACAAACCATCTGGCTCTGTTATACGAATGCAAATATTCGTTCGTAAAACGGAAAATTAGCTAGTATGTAATCATAAAACTTACTTTAAAACTATGAACACATCTTATTCTGAAACTTGGAACATTATTCTAGTACAACCAATGCGGTAATCAGCATAAATAAAAAACAAATATTTTTAAATAACCATTCTTGCTGTAGTTTATTAGTCGACTTGAATACAGAAATAAAGTAGTCTTACTCTTATATTCAAATCACTTGTCGGAGTAGATAAAAAAAGATTTGTTTCATACGACAGTCCAGAGAAGGAAATAGAACGAGTAAGTCTCTGCAGTGTTCTAGTTTAAATTCACTGTTGTGACAAAGTAGTATTTATAATAGCATCTTATATGTAAAATACTCCAATTTGTATAAACTGAGTTTCTGAGATTATTGTTGATACAATTAATTTTAATTTGATTGCAATTTTTATGCCTAAAAAACACACAAAAAACAGTCGTATGGCTTTTAGTGGAGAGAGGGCCAATTAAGTGGGAGGAACTCGCCTTACATCTCCTGCACTTCTTCTTTTTATTCCTGAGTAACGGCTTAATGTGGCTTCCGAACCACGGGAGCGGCCGGCAGAGCTTTCTTATACCTAAGATGTGCAAACATACATTGGTTACTTAAATTATTCAATGAAACTGTTTTATCTACCGATCTTTCTATCAATTCAGTAACACATTCAGTTTTTCCCGAAATTGGTATATTCATTAGTAAACATATAAGACCTGGATATATAATATGGTATTTAAAGAGAATTCCATATCATATTTATATTTAACTGTCAGTCTTTTGTCGGAGTCATGAGGTATGTCATCATGAACTCGAATATAAATCAACTGTCAATCTCCGATGTAGTTCATGTCAAATGTCTGTCATAACAAATACATATATTATTTACAAAGACGTGTTTCAGACTTACGTTTTGCATGGAAACTCACATTATTTCACAAAATACAAAATGTTAGGTTACCTACAGTGGTTGGTGTGTACTAATCCTAAATCAACTAACGCCAAATGAAAATCCTACTTTAAAATCTATAATGTTTGATTTTATAACGACAGATTATTTCCTAAAGACGTTGACCAATTAAGTAACGTACCGTTTCAGCTATTTTAATTGTAAAACTATTAAAACAGATCTAGTGTTGATGCTTTAATTCATTGCCTTGAGAAACGTTACTTATCAGTTTATCGGTAACGAAAAATAGCTATGGTTGATTAAAATGCTTTAATAAACAAGAAATTAAATTTGTATATGATTTTCCTGATATAAGTCTGAGCCAGTTGAACCTAGCTTTTCACTTTTAGTGAATTTTCCCTATAGGGAAGAAGCTATGACCATAGGTGGCATGGTAAGACTTAATCCCGAGACCATAATATATTTTAATTGAGGTCCCCAGAGATATATTCATCCATATATATGTGTGTATATATATATATATATATATATATATATATATATATATATATGTGTGTGTGTGTGTGTGTGTGTGTGTGTGTGTGTGTGTGTGTGTGTGTCCGTTACCGCGATAACTTTTGAAAGAAACGCCAGATTTTGATGAAATTTTGCACAATTGTGTAGAGTAACATATATGACTTTAATTTCGAAAACCACATCGATCGGACAATGGGAAGGGGGTTGTATGGGAGTTTTCAATTTTCCAAAAAATCAGTTTTTTTAATGTTTCCCCTAAAATCTTAAAAACACTTAATTTTGGTTATAGCCATTTTATAGAGCTTAAACAAAAAATAATTTGTTATTTTGAATCATTAACCTAGGTTAAGTGGTTGTAGAGAAAATTGAAAAAAACGCGCCCATAAAATTTTCCATGTTAATCTTATGGGAACAAGTTTTTGGATTTTCCTCAGATAATTTTACTGAAAACTTTACATTTATTTTTACCACTCAGTTTAGCTCTACAATAAATCATTTTGGTGTTTTAATTGTTGTTCTACGTCCAACCCTTGCAGAGATATCCAAAGTGCTAAACACAGTACGTTGTCCAATCTTATTCTTATGGAGAATAAATAAAATTTTATATCTCGATTATTTATGAATGTATATTGATGAAACTTGGTATGTGGCTTCAAATAGTTGTAATATATTGGTATTTGCACAAAAAAGGTTTTTTGTTGTTTTTCATGTAGCAGCAAACCTGCATACTCGGCCCCCATGTTATTCATATGGAGAATAAGTAAAGTTTTATATCTCCTTTAGTTATGAACCTAAGGTAGTAAAACTTGGTATGTAGCTTCACCTGGTTGAGTTATATTGATAATTGTAAAAATACACATTTTTATCTTTCTCGTTGCAACAAACATGCGTACTCAACCCTAATGTTATTCTTATGCAGAATAAATAAAATGCTATGTATCACTTATTTATGAATGTATTTTTGTGAAACTTGGTTAATGGCTCTATGTAGTAGTGAGACACATATATATGCATTGTTAATTCGCTGAGTACGCACGTTTTCTGCATCGGGGGTATTTTAGGAATAGTGTCTTAGATCAAAAGTGAAGTTATATTACCATCTTAGTTGAATTTTGAGTTTATTAAAGTTGTACGGCTCAAAATACTTCTACGTAGTTAAATGTTTTACAATATCTTAAAACTCTTGGACTGGTTTGATGATCCATAAATTAGTTATTTCTGAACAATATTTAGCTCTCTTCCTAGGTATTTTGATATGTCGACATCATTTTAGAAGTTGTAACATAAGACATAAGGTCTATCGCCCTGTTTGGTAAAGAGAAAATGAAGAGTCTCTAGCCGAGGTGTAAAAATAGACTTGCATAATTAATAGACAGTGAAGAAGCGTTATGGATAACCTTCCAATCAGTGAGTTATATAAGTCTAATCTTCAATCTATACTTTCCAATAATCGATTTTAAAATGCATTAATAATAATATAATTAATATATTTAATCTAATGCTGGATTATATTGTTTATACACATATAAATTGTAAGTATTTTAATAATAATAACTTTACCCTATTATCATTGATAATAATAATAATAACGAGTTTGCACGCAGCACGCTGACATGAGGGGAGTGAATTTCCACATAAAAACTTTTAAAACTCAAAATCAGTGTAAAAACATACATTTGTCCAATTTTTATCGAAATCTGAAAACTTTGATGTTTTGGCTGTTCTGATACTCCTGGTTTCATTTACTTTCAAACCTGGGAATATAATTTTGCGCATTATAAGGTTAGGAGAAGGTCCAGACAGACTTGAAAGTAGGCGTGAGGTTGCTGGGGGTGATAAAAGTACTCTAACAAAGGAATAACAGGCTTTTCTAGTGTAAAACCCCCATAAGACAACGTACTGTGTTTAGCCAATACACATTTTCTTTAATAACTCGGTAAATATTTATGCTAGAATGACGAGAGAGGGCTTAAAACTTTTGCCTTTCTAATTCCCATATTTTTACATGCATTAAATTTACATCTGGGGCTTTTCTGACCCTTTTTGGGCCCAAAAACTCGAAATTTGAAAGATTAATCCCCAAAAAATGGGTTTAGAGTTTTCCGATTGTTTTGCCCAACGAACTTGTCCAACAGATTATAACAGATTGGAACGTCCCTACCAAATTTGAAGTAAATCGGACAAAAAATGTGACCGCTAGAGTGCATACACACACACACACACACACACATATATATATATATATATATATATATATATATATATATATATATATATATATATATATATATATATATATATGTGTCTATATATATATATACATATATATATATACAATTTTGAACGACCCCCCAAAACGTGTTCAGGGGGTCATGTTAGGAACTTCTATGGTGGTCCCGGGCTTAAGTTTCACCGTGCGGGTCATGCTAATAGTTCACTTTCCAAAGGAAATTCACTAATAATAATAATAGGGTAAAAGTAACTCACCAGGTTTTCAATTTACCTTTTTATATATAGAGTGTAGTTAAATAAACTTGTTTAGAGTGTAGTAGTTTTAAAAAGCTAATTCACTGTAAATGCTTACAAACTCTAAAATCATCTCGGATGAATTGAGAAAAGCTATTTCTGTTTGATAGGTAAAGATGTATTTGTGAAACATTTTTTGGCAAAGTAAATCTGAATGGAATTGTGAAGGTAATAAACTAAACTATTAAAAGGACAGAATAAACTTGTCTTTGTTTAAGATCGATTGAGTAAGATAAAATGCTCACGATTTACCTTTCAAATAAAAAATTCTTAACTTTATGTACGAAGTTTATTTTATATAAACTTTTAATACTCTTTTATTAGATTATTATTTGATACACCTCTAAAATAACTTTTTCAACATATCTTTTACAACATTTTTGTTTAAAATGTACGAAATGTTTGAAAAAATTGACTAAATATACCTTTACAAATATTGTAATTAATTAATTTATTTATGCTAATAGGAGGTATATTACATTCAAAACAAAGCCAAAAGCAGGAAATTGGGGTTAATTAGCTATATAAACAAACTATTAAAAACACTGTATTATTGATAGAAAACTGTAAAACGGCAAGAGCATAAAATACAACATATTAATTAATATAATGAATTATAAAGTAGGATTCCTGATGACATTTTAAACTATTAAAAAAATTCAATTCCCCGTCTGGTACCATAACGTATTAATTTAGATGGCTCAGAGTGTTCATAATGTTTTAACACATACATTTGCTATGCATAATCTAAATAATTAGTAATAAATCATTAGGGATTAAATTTGTACTAACCATCTTATTGAATGCAGTATTTCAGGTCACAGGGCTTGTTGAAAACCCATCACGGACAAATGAAGCAATAACAGTTTCAACATCCGTTGAAAACCAAATATGACCGGAGGAATATGGATTTTTGTGAGGATGTCAGTTTTGTTTGTTCCGCGCAACAATTACTAAATTAATTTGATCGAACCTTTATATTTACAGAGTGTACTTTCATTAAAATGTTGGAACTTACAGTATCTTCTTCTTACATTTTATTTTTAATCGAATGGTATTTTTAAAATATAACAACATTACATTTTTGAGTGATCGTACTGGTTGTGCTTCTTAACAGGTTCAATGCTGAAAAACATGTTTAAACATTGAAAATCATATTCGTTTCAATGTTAATTAGAAGACGTTAATTAACGTCCTCCACACCCAACGTGCTAAAGAGGACAAAACCCAGTAAAATTAAAAGTTAAGAAAAATATTGAAAGAACTTTTCAGGAGAAATAATCAAAGTATCCAAATATTCCAAACCCTCGAGTTGCATAGTAACATTTCAAAAACCGGTCTAAAGTAGTAATAGGGCCAGACTTTCAACCGTTTCATATCACAATGTAGAAACAGGATAAATAAACTACGTACCACAAAACTACAAAATATATTCACATTTATACTGTATACTGTCGTGTACATACAAGAAGATAAATATACACAAAACCACACAATCGGTGTAACTTCAATCAGTTACACCGATTATCATCAGGCCCAATGAGAGATTCTTCATATATATATATATTGTAGCGTTGTGAGACGTAGTTTATTGTATCCTGTTTAATTGTAACAACACGTATTATGCTACTCACGAAATCATTTAACGTAAAAAATGCATCTAGCGGAGGAAATCTCAAGGATCATTAACGACACTCAAGTGATTACTTTCTGAAGAAAATACTTAAAACTTGACCAATGCTTAGATTATGCAAGGGCATTATGCAGTTTGCGGAGACAAAACCAACGCAGTAAATGGGTCGAGATTCAGGTTGATAGACCGGTCATGTTATCACTTATCTCGGCGGAGTGGCACGCTCGTGCTAATGTGGGCTCTAATCTGACTCTGTAACGTGCTGCGTTAAATACTTTACTTTCAGAAATCTGGTCCTGGCTTTGAACTGTTCTTACCACTGGGTTTCTGATATTTAGCCCAAAGTTATTATAACAATTCTAGATAAACATCAATAATGACATTTGTCCACTGCTTGATTAGGAAAAACACACGGTTAAAATCATACTTTATGTAAAATGTGTAGTTTGTAATACATACCTATTTTAAAGACAGTTTGATGAAAATGTTATATTTTCACCTCAAAAATGATTGTTTTTATTGATACGATAAGTTACGATACTAGAATCTGTAATATATATTATATTGCCAGTACGTTTGTAAACAAACTGTAAACGTAAACCAAGTTTATTGAATTTAAATTCACACTGGTACCACATGTTGAAACTGTAAGACCACTTTAGCTTTTAAATGTTAGATATTTTTTGTGTTTATAAAAACTTTTATCAAAAACGCTTTATTTACAAAACTTAAAGATTTGTAATGGCGTCAATACAGATTCAAAACAGCAGTTTACAATCAGTTCATGGAAGGATGCCTCGTCATCGCAGGAAATCATCTAGGGAGTGCAAGGGGTTCGTCACCAACCAGTTGCTGGGGCCTGTCTTCTGTTTCTTTGCTGCTTGTCTTCTCTTGTCCTCAGGAATCAGATTATGGAGTTCCCTACCGATTTATGTTGGCTTCTTCTCGTTAAATGTCCTGTTATGAAGTGATAGCTAATATCTGGACGCATGCCTGTTGTTATGACGGTGGATGTCTCTCCCTGATTTTAGGGGTTTACCATCCACAGATAGAATCACCTCCCTGATGTAAAGTGCAACGACTGTCATCATGTTTATTTTGAGAAAGCTTTTCTGCAACTTTCCCTCCAATTAAGGCCTTTCATAAGTCTGAGTACTTTCTTTTGAAGAAAAAGGATACGATTAGGTTTCCCGCTGTAGTTGTTCCTCAGGCTCCAAGGTCGTGTGTTGAATACGACTCAAAAACTGATAGTAGGTGGTATTTGTGTTACGGTTTATTCTCTTCAGAAGAGTGTCTATGAGTTAGTTCCATGGGAATGTATTTTTTTTGGTTTTATTAGTACTTGCCGCTTCTGAGTCTTCAGTATTCTTTCCAGAGAGATGTCGTCTACATACATCAGTGATGTGCAGTGGGCTTCCAGTGGGCTTAATATACATGTGTATGTATTGTTATAATACATAGAATATAACAATACATGTAATACACACAGGGCCGAATTTAGGAGTATGCCACCGGTAATTTTTTCATGTTGGTACACTGGTGAGGCAAATTTATCGTTCTTTGAACTACCCTAATTGGTTAATTTACTCCCATAAATGAATCTACTCATGCAAATCACGGGAATAAAAGTAATATATTTTGGAACAAATTATTCTTTTCGTTTGATTTATGTACCTATCTAATCTTTCCGTGAAATATGATTAATTCAAATAAACAAATACAAGTTTATTAATTTTCAAATCATGAGTAGCTATTTGTTTGAATCTCTTTGTCGACTCGTTCAATTCCAGGGAGTTAACGGCTCACCAAATTTGGCAAAGAACGGCTCGTAATTTTGTTCATCAGTGTTGCCTCTAGAACCAATAGAACTCCTTGGTTGTGACCTGTGACAGCGTAGTGACACTGACTGGGCTTACAGTGTTGTCAGACCGAATCACTGTGCTTGCGCCTTGCAGTGTTGTCAAACCAAAATACACTACATGAAAAATGTGCTACAACATTATGTGGAGTAAATTTATATTATGCTATGAAAATAATAAACATTTTTCCATTTATGTAAATGAATACGCTACATATCAAAGATACGTTTAAAGAAGTTTCTGTTATTAAAGTAATCGAAATGTATATTTTAAATTTTTAATAAATTGCCAAAGTACCGCCCCTTAAATTTTGCCGCTCTAGGCTGCAGCCTTTTGAGCCTATTTATAAATCTGGCCCTGAATACACATAATATAAAATAGTGTAATATAATACTTTACCAGACATGGTAGCTCAGAGGTAAAGTGCCTGACTGGCAAGTCAGACGTAGTCGGTTCGATGCAGGTCCCGTCCGACTCCTGTAAGATCACGAGCGGTCACCTCTCGCTTGCCCATGTGACTAATGCCGTTACGGGACCTCTCTGTCTTTAGTTCAACGCACAGGTCAATAGCCTAAGGTGACGGGGGTGAGCATTTTTTCACCTAAACTGAGATGAGGTTATCGTTTGTTACGATTGTTACGATATCAAACAATTTCATCAACCGATTTTTTGTTTGTTTTATCGAATGCATTTATAATCGTTGCTCACTGCCTGATGAATTGTAACTTTCTGATAAATTGTCAGGCTTCGGTATCTCAGTGGTTACGACGTCAGATCGACGATCATGCGGTCCCGTGTTCAAATATCACATTTGATGTTTATTTTTTGAAATCTTAAATCTGAAGTTAATTTTAATTTGTTCGGGGTTAAATCTTACTTTTGCTGTTTACTTTTTTAGGTCTGCCATTTCTGTTTCATTTTAATTTTGTTTATTTATACTAATCCCTTTATTTGCAATTATGTTGCACAACGAACAGCCACTATACAGCACTCTGCGGAGTTAGGTTAGGTTAGGTTACTATAATTTTGTCGTGAATTGAAACCTAGTTGTTTGTTCACGCGAATCCATTTGTAGATCCAATTTAACATTTTATCCACAACTTTTGATTTAACTTATATCTGCTTGACTTTGATTCCAATCACCATGTATGCTTTTCCACCACAAAACAACAATCGTAATCGAAAATGCATTAACACAAACAAACAACCGTTTGGTTAAAGTTTTCGATATCAAAACAATAACCTCATCTCAGGAAAGGCGAAAAAGTGCTCACCGGTGACGGACAGTTGAGGTTTACAAAAAAAATATATATATATTGAAGTGTGCTTAATTTGAATAAAAATGCAATCAAATTACAACAAAAGAATATACCATTTTATTGAACACAGTACAAATTCATTGACCTGCATATATTTTCCACAATTATTCAGTAACTATTGTTTCATGTATTGTTTTATAATTGTGTATTCCTACTACATGCAACTTCTCACTAAATAAAATATCTCCATATGCAGATTTGAAATGTTAAAGTCCATGTGGAGGATGATTGCATGTGACAAATTCTTTTAAATCAAATCATATTGCTCGAATTTGAGCAAAAAATGTATTTCGTCGTTACCCAGCTCATATACGGTTCTAGTAGTTTACATTGTGATGCCATTCCAGAGGTTAACTTTAAATGGCTGTTCTTGATTCTTTACTGTGCTTTGAAAGTATAAGCAGCTGCTTTATGTTCAATTTAGATTGATTTTAACTCTGCCATACTTTTAACATTGTCACTTTGAGAGCTTAGAGGGCCAAGCCCTGAAGGTGGATGGTTTCCAAAACCCCAAAATGCACATATAGTGGGTTAAGGGATTTCAAATAACACATAAACGATAGTGTTACCTGTATAGACATGTCACCAAAATCGGCTTATTTTTCTAATAAATAGATTTTTAGTAAATTGACTTATTTGTACTCTTTCCAGTAGAGAATGCAATTGGACATTACATCAGATATTATTATTTATCGTTTTGTTTGATACTGCTGTGTACTTTTAAAAACAAAAACTCCATAATGTTTATTTTAATGAAGCATAGATAATTATGTTAAAATGTGTAAGAATAATTTTATTTATTTAATTTTCTAGTTGTAAATAAGGTAGATCAAGTAATACACAAATATTATTTTAATGTTAACCAGCTGGCCCGACAGACTTTGAATGTCACTGAATTTGTTTTGTGTAAATGCTTGTTCATTTTCAAGCTGAGCTCGTGTGCTACGCTCATTCACCTTTTTTTATATAGGTGTTTTATATAGGTGTTTTTCGATACCTTCGGCATCGAAAAAAGAGTTTGAGTTGCCATTCACGTATATTTGTTATTTCCATAAGGAACAAAAAATTTAATCTTGTTTATACCCTTCAAGTATGTTTAGATTTAATCCTTTTAACAGCTGTAGGTTTAACTAACTAACTAACATAATAACCCGACTTCGTTTTATGTATTTAGATCAGGGAAAATCAGTAAAGAATTTAATGCCAGCAGTAATGTAAATTAACGACTAATTAATAAATGTTTATTACGACAACTAGCTGGCCCAACAGACGTTTTCCTGTCCAATGTCATTGAATTTGTTTATGCCTAAAATGCTCAGTCATCCTCCAGATGAGTTCGTTCACTACACTAACTCGCCTACTTGTATGTAGATCTAACCTTGGCATTGAAAAAAGAGTTTGAGTAGCCATTCAAGTAGATTTGTTTTTTCCATAATTGTAAGCGCATATTAAATTTTATAAGATCACTAGTGGCTTGAAGAGCCCATAGCCCCTAATATAACCTTGCTCCAGTATTCTTCCTGTTCTGATATTTTTACTCTTTACATGAAAATAAACCAATTGTGCAGGAACACATGACAGTTCGTAAAAAAAGTAATCATATGCTTCAATGTAAACAAAGCAGACGTTTTCAAATCACCATGCTTTTCTTATGGGAGATGTTTACGTCATTTCTCCTTTGCTGGTAACTTTGTAGAAATACTGCTGACTTCCCCGAGTCCCTGGGATCAATACCTTAAATTTGAGCAGTCTCCCATCATCCTGCAATTTGCCAAATTGCCACAATTTTGACTTAATAATTTCACTTACAGAATTAATTATATACTAGTGGCTTTAAGGGGCCAAAGCCCAACCAACTAGCTGAGTAACTTTGCTCCAGTACTCTGCCTCATTTGATTTGAACACATGATATTTGTAATCAAAGTAGACAGTTAATCACATTTTGTAATGCAAACAAATGCAGACATTTTTAAATCCCCATGCTGTTTTTATGGGGGATGTTTTACGTTATTTCTCGTTTGCTGGTAACTTTGAAGAAATACTGCTATTATTCCCGAATCCCTGGGATCAGTACCTTTAATTTTAGCCCTCTCCCATCATCATGCGATTTTTCAAACTCCCACAATTTTGAATTAACAATTTCGCTTACACAATTACATATTAAGAAGAAGATAACGATTTATATTTACATTATGTTATTTGCAAGATTAACATTTGCTATTCTGAGCCCTGTTTTCCTCACGGAGGTCTCGAAAATATAAAATGGTCAAAGATGAGCAACTAAAAATAATTTTAATTTTTAACAAAATTGACGTTTAATTTCAAATTAAAGATGTTACATCAGTGAAGCTGATGGCCAAAAACAGATACACAATAACCAACAATTTGTCATGCATTATTATTTGAATATCTTTAAGGAATTTGTGATGAGAAACAATGTTAGACCAACGATGTTAGATTCGAGTTGGAATTCATTTTGATATCATATCCTTTTAGGACTTGGCAAGCCGTAATCTATTTGCGCATAACCTTCAGACCGTGCAGTGGCTCGACATGAAATGTGCTGTTGCCAAGACAACCGGACCAAAGTCCCACCTAGTGGTCAATTTCTGAACTAAAATAGTTTTGCATTAACGCAACGGTGGGCGTTTGTGGTTCAAACCAATAATTTTGAAGACAAATAGGCAGAAACTTGATGTTTTCAAAAATGCAAAACTGGACGCGAAAGGGCTAAATTGTAACTTTGAAAATGCAATATTTTAAAACAAAAGATTTTAAATTCTACTTTCAAAATTGTTACATACATTGATGTCTGCTTTGCTTACATTTACTATGTAAACAAAAGTCTGAGGATCGCATGTGTTCCAAAATAAACAACTTTTTGATTAGTTTCAAAAATAACTATTCAAATAGTAACCCTTAAAAACGAGATCGATGTCGAAAGCCTGATCAAACAAGTGAACTTTGACCTTTTTGTTTTTAATAAAAATACAGTTTTACATGAAAAACAAAACAAGTGCTAATTATAGCTTCCTTTTGAGAGACATTGTAGACAAAATAAATGTTGTCTCTGGTTAAAATTCAATTAAAGCTCTTTGTAATGACAAACAACTATCTATACTGCAATAATTTACCTTTAGGATAATAACAAGTTAGGGTTATAAATGCTGAACATATAATATACAAAGTAATACTTATTTTATATGACTCACAACACAAATGTTTATACAATAGTTCTTTCGCGGGTTTCTAAATGTAATAATGAGTTCAAAATAGGTTTGATTTATTCTTTGCCCGAGGATATTACAGTCTTAAAACACCAGAAGGTTGAAAATATTTTATACTGTTACCATGGCCATTAAATAACTAATAAATATTCATAAGAATAAATTTAAGGCGAAGCCAAAAAACGACATTCAGACACCATCTTCCTTTTTTGAATTCAGAAGAACTCGAAACTTGAAAATGCCCTCAATATTCAGAAAGGCCGTGAAGTGACTGTACGTTCGAATATGTGTTGAAATTCCCATCCTAAATGTCATTGTATTGAAAATAAAAATAATTGTTAGTAATATATGCTGCAATTCCTTTCATCATATCATAAACCATTATTCATTTCAGACCCATTAGTCAATTCTTAATCAGTCAATGTGTGGGTTTAAATAGTTTGTTCAAATACTATAATTATTAACGGAAGTAAATATTTGGATTCTATGGCTGATTGATTTTACATTTAATTGGATCCTCTGGACAAGGACATACAAACAATGTTATTGTTATATATTATTTGAGCAACTGGAGTATTATCCATGAGCACAAGCTGAAATTGCCACTTGATTACACCTGTTATGGTTTATACAGAATTATGTTTGATATAATGCAACACATGATATAATAAAGTTATAGGTTTTATAATTTAAAATTGTTATTTGTGAAAAACTAAATATAAATAATGAATGTAAGAAACTAAAACGTTGGTTGAAGTCAAAATAAAAGTAAATTCTGCGGATCATTGGTATGAATGATGGTCCTTTTCTTTGGCAGTAGCCAAAAAAGTCTATTTCCTTATACTCCAATGGAAATGTTTTACAAATAGGTTTGTTGATTGATACAGACAGGATCACTAAATCTTTAAAGGTATCGTTATAAGTCACTTATGTGGTTTCGCGGTCGCAGGGACATTACTTTACCTCAGTTCTCTTGAAGTACCATTTTGTGCACGAAAATCGGTTAAATACAATGAAACCAAAAATGGTAATCTATTATATACACGGAAAAAATGTAATAGCAATTTTAAAAGCTTATAAATTATGCTTGTTCCTAGAACAAAGCTATGGAAAATGAAGTGATCATAATTAAAATTCCATTCTTTGAATAACAAGTAAGCATTTCCCCTGTGAACCAATATAGAAAGAGTTCACATTGTTCATACGTGTTCTACTTTTAAACTTTTAATGAATTAGACACAACAGTTACATATAATAACCTTTATCGTGACGGAAATATCAATAGTACAAAGCTTTTAGCATCAAATTCGAACTTTTTACTTTTAAACCAACGTAAAACTATAGCTTAAAATATTACATTCCTATTTATTAACTTTGCAATGTTAAAAAATGTGTCGGTATAACAATTTTATGGAAAAATGTTTCAGGCTTAATAATTTAAAATTCAATCGTAGTTATTTCCTCCACGTTGAGATTTTTTTTCAAACAAAGGGGAGAAAGAAGAGTACAATGTATCTTTGAGAACTGCGAACTGTATTTTTTACTGTAGCATAAGTTTTTACAACCATCTATAGTTAAATTACTACTAGTTCAGTGGACATTTCTGGCAATAAATAATAAATGAATATCCAATTTGTTTTTACATCGAGATCATTTATATTATAAACTTAACATTGAACACCAGGCAAAATTTTACAATGAAGGCAAAAATACATTTATTAGAAAGAAAAAAACATTTATTGTTTTCGAGCCATAAGTTGCAGTTAGAGAGGAAAGATTTATCGATGCAAACAAATAAATGGTCTGACTGACAACTTTAACTTGTTGGAATTACGTCAGAGACAGAAAAAATATCCCTCATAACTGGATGATTGTTACTGACATGTGGAAATCAAATTTGAGTTCAGTGGATTCTCCAACAAGATAAAGAGATCAAGCCAAAGTAATCGTTCGGGAAAACTGGATTTGTTTGATTCATTCCGTTGTACTACGTTTTTATATTATTTATAGCTAAATTGACAATTGTTTTTCTTCAAAACTAACTTTATAGGTTTAAAATTATATAAAAATATTGATTTGTAAACCTCCGTGCATGATTTTAGTAAAACAATATTATACGGCCGTTCAAAAATTTTAACGTTTAATTTAATTTTAATATTTTTAAAAGTTTAACCTGTACTATTTATATACAACAGAAAAGGTTGAATCGTTAAAGTATATTGAACCCTAGATATTCTTAGAATCAGTTTATGTTTGGTTCTTTTTCGATGGGTGTATTGTAGTAGATCCTGAAAACATAAACTTACATTTGGAATAAGTGTTTTATAACTTTAATAAGACATGAGTGCATGTTAAACTAATTATACAATCATTAAAATAAGAATTATTTAGAAGTGATGTGTCAATTGTGCATATTTTTCTGTTTGGACTATCTATATTCTGCGTAGTACTGATCAACACTTATACTGATTCTGAAATAGACTATGATGTCCTCATTTGGTAGTGAGCAATGAAATGTTAATTAAAGAAAACCTAGGACTGCCAAATAATTAGGGTTAAGAATTAAGACATATATATGCATCTGAAAATTCGCATAAATATGTATTCGCATATATAAGTATTAGTTGGTGATAAAGCTATAGTAAAGCGTCAGTAAAAAGTTATCATATAGTCCTATCATTAATGATAACTGGGAATATATATTTTTTTGCCCAAAATTGTTAACATATATTGATCAAAAATATTTTAAACTTGAATTAATAAAAGAGAATAGTCAATAAATATAGAACTGAATCCTATTATTCAACTGCTGACGAAACCACATTGATGACAGCTCATTTCCGAGAGCAGTAAATTAAGACAACGAATTTACAAAGGTATAACTGGTTCACATATTACGATTTAAGCAGACAAATCAGTAAAATTTAACTCTTTCATGAGTTAATATAAGTCTTCGCACCATCTTTGTTGCTGTAGGAAGGTATTATTTTAATAACGTTATAAAAAGTAGTATAATTAACTTGTTTAAATACGCAAATATGGCTGCAAAAACGTGTTCAAGGTTTAAATTCCTACAAGGATTTATCCATTAGCCACCATTGAAAATAACAATTAATTATACCACTTAACGTAATAATATAATAGTAACCCAACATGTTAATATTATTCACCCAACATGTTGTATACAGTAAATGACTAAATTGGATCTAAAGCAAACTGTAGCATAACTTTAAGTAGATTAGACAAAAATATTAACATAATCCTTTGTCTTATTTAATATTTACTAACTCTTTAATGTTGGATAAAACAAAATATTACTTAAACAAACAAAAAAAAAAACTCGAATGGCAATCTTTTATAAGACTTACTTGCGCGTTATGCACGTCCTGGACCAGAGGTGACAGAGATCCTCTGCCGCCGAGGCTTTGTCGTTGTAGAAAAAAGCTTATGAACACTGATGACCACCAATAGTGAGCTAAGTGAAAAAGAGATCGAGGCCAGGGAAAATCCAGCTCTTGGCTGCTTTATGAGGTTCAAATACGATTTCACCAGATATTGTTTAAAATTGCTGACAGTGTACTTTATTTAGTGTACCGGTACAAATAACTGTGTGTTATAAATAGCACAGGTCCTGCGTTGTTATTAGGTTGTTAACGAAGTTTTCGATATCTACAGAGGTAGTAGTAGTTATATAAAGGATCAGGTTGTAGCCAGTTTGTTAATCTGGTATCTTGGTAGAAAATTGTTGTTCTAATGTATATTATGTTCTCGCTCTATCGTGATGCCAATGAGAAATTTGCTTCGTCATAGAATAGAAATGACGAAAACTAATAATATTTATCTTTATTAATTTGTATACAAGAAAGTGTTATGGCTATCTTGGGTGAAATAAGAGAACCTTCTAACCCTTTCCGGTAGCCAGCACAAAATTACTAGTACAAGGCAGAAATGCCCTAACAGGATGTCCTGTGGGTATGAGATAAACCAGGCCTCTTAATAAACTCAGTTGGACACTTGGCATCAGTACCATAATGGAAGGAATCCGGTTAAGTTCGGTAAGGAAATAAAGCTATTTTTAGGTTAATCAATTTATTATTATTAACGTGATTTAATAGACTGCTGCTGGGTTTAAACCGTTTAAGAACTAAATTCACTCTTGCAAGACACAATTTGTATAATTATTTATTTACTGACGTAAATTTCAAGAATGTCAATAAAATTTCAGTTTTGAAATCTATTAAACATGGGAATTAGACACAAAGTTTTAATGTTATTTAAGTTCTGTGCTAAACAACTATTAATTATTAAATTGAAAATTATCATAATTGTAGCACATCAATTTTTAATTACACAAGAACTATTTTAACATACTGAAAACACGTAATAAAAGATAAATTGTTTTGTGAAGAAAGTTTTTAATTTTGAAGATAACGTAACTGTAATTAACCAATGTTACTCTTCGAGAGTGTTCGGAGAACTGAAATTAACTTTAAATTCACTTTGGTTGTTATTCGTTAAAATATCTTTGTACCGTAACTATTGTTAATTGGCAATCGCAAACTGTCTTAGTAAAAAACGTGGCAGGTTACTTCAATTATTTAAAGCGTATAAATTTGACGAGATACATATTAAAACCATTAGGAGGCTGATGCAATATTTTGTATTCGTTTATACAAAATCGTATGCCACAAACTTAAGAATATTTTCCCTACGAAGATCATATAACAATATTCTCTAAGAGGTAATACGAGTTAATATTAGAAATACATGTTGTTTATTGGTTTTATTTAAGTTTCCAAATCTTTATTTTTTTTATTTTTACATTTGTTGTATGACTCATATGCCAAAAACTTATAGGAGAACCATAGATAACATATCAATAAAGATGTATCCAATATCCTACTTAAGTGATTATTTTATAAAATACCTGCGCTAAATGTATTTCGTATTTAAAACTAAAAATACATATAATAAAAAATAATTCCATTGGATATTTTAATAACTCTGTACAGATCACAAAATGATTTCAGCAGAGGAGATTGAAAAATTGATAATAAAAATAAAAATATCAGTGAAATTTACAGAAAAGCGGCAGTAATAATCAGTGCAGTATTGCTTACCATGCAATTAATGTTTTCAGTGACTCGACTCTGCCAGTAAAACCAATTTCCGTTGTTTCCGCTGAAATATATTTGTCTCTCAAAGCACAAACCCCATTCAAACATCTTATATTTCTTTGTTTTCATAGATGCTATATAACCCTAATATTCTAAATACCCCCGTCGTAGAAAACCTGCGTACTTAGTGAATTTCCAATGCATATGTATCTATTAATACCGGATAAATCCGCTTTCTAAGTTTCTTTAATATACATTCATAAATAAGCAATATGTAACATTTTAATTACTGTCCCTTATTTATTTTTGCCGAGAAGTGAATGGAGTCCTTGGAAAAAATTGAGAATTTTATTTTCTTTAATTATTGCTCTATCTACTCTTAGACAATTATGCTTAATGATAAGCTTTTTTTAAAATAACTTTCTTGCACTTTAAATGGTCTTTGTTCAAAGGTCTGATCAAGGGAAAGTTTGATTTTCCCACTCTGTATCTCATTTATGGTAAGGAGGCGAATCTTAACAGTTTAAATAACAAAATCAATTCATTTTTGGGTAACTATAACATTATATTAATAAACATAGAGAGGTCTAGTTTTCGGAATTCATTTTCTTTCTTTATCCTCATTAAAATGATATGAAACTTGTTAGGGGTTGTTATTTAAAAAATAAAAACTACCTCCAGCAACCCCTATTTAAGGGTGAGGGTTAAAACCCTTAACCACTTAAAAAAATAATACTTTGACTTATGCTCGTGACATTTACCAACGATTGTTTGAAAATGTATAGTCGTCCAAAAACTAAGAGGGTGGGACCATTATGGCACTACCGGTATTTTGTGTATGAACAAAACCCCTAAGGACTTTCAAATCTTAATGAAATACGTTTTTGTTTCATAAAGTTTCTTGTAAATAGAAGAAAATGGAAGAAATTCAAATATCATGTTACGTGACAAATGTAGAGAGACAAAACCAGCCGCAGATGTTGTTTTGTTCCACGCTAAACTCTTCTTGAAAAAAAAAAATATAGTATTACACTACTGTATATTAATTTTTAAAAATGTGTTACATATTTGTTTGTCAAGTCACGTTATTTTCTCAAATACAATTTTGTAAGATTATGTAATTATTTAAGATATTTTATAATACATTTATACAGGTTAAATATACCAAATTATACAAGAAAATTACATTTGAAAATACCGGCACAAAGTCAACCTATAGAAAAAGTAAAACCACGTGTCAGAATTTTTCTCGTAGAATTAGAACACAATAAGAAGATAAATATTTGTATTTTATTCCATCCATAAGTGTGCAAGAAGAGTGTAGTTTGTTTGAAAAATTCGTTGGAGTAGTTTTACTGCCAGTGCTGGGTTTCTGTGCCATATTTGGAACAGCAAAACCGTTGATCCGTTTAACTAGAAACTCCGAGATTTAAAAAATCAAATTAAAAGTTACAGATCAGTTAACTACTAAAATTTTATCTTGGGCAGAATCAGTAAATTATATTGAAAATTGCTGTGTTTTACTTTTATTTTAAAGAATTTAACTGACAGGAATGTTAACGTTAGATACATTTTATTAGGATTATAAAAGCTGGACACACAAGATATCTCAAAACAGTTTTCTTTTATTACGGTCCATTGTTCCCTGCTAATAACGAAAACTCCGTCTTTCTACCTACTTAAGTACTGTTTTAATTTCATCAATGATTTTTTCAAACATATTTATTTGCATAAATGATCTTTGGATAAATGTAATTGAACTATTCTGATATTCAATGCATACGAATCTTTCCACAAGTATAATATACAATTTTAGTCAGCTTTAAATTCACGCAAATGAATCACTGTAGTCCGTTATGTGAGCTGTGTTTACTACGCGTTCGTTCAGATTTACCACAAATACATTTATAATACAAAACTGTTTTCAGTACAAGTGGAAGTTCTGAATCATATTCAAAATTCAAATTGAACTTTTTTTATTTAAGAGATTATTTTGGTCACTATCCATACCGATTAGTAAATAGGCATGAAAGGCAAGTCTTGAAAAATTTCCTCAATAATTTCTTAAATTATATAAACTCCCTATTAGCAACAATGAATTTTAAACAAACAAAAGTTGTGTGTTAAACTCCACAAAACAGCAAGATGCTAAAACCTTGATTAGTAGTATATAATTAATATTTTATATGAAGAACTCAATATAAATAAGAATTAATCCATTTATTCATAAGAATATAAAATATATTCATAATGATTTGACTTCTTCTACTATGTTATTATGATAAATGTATTTTAATGTGTTTATTATGTACACACAGACGATTCCTATAATAAATTTGAAAACTTTGCTTGTTGTTCTGGTCAACAGTTGGTACAACTGTTCAAGTATTCATTGTCTCTTCCTCAAATAAAGAGTCTGAAGAACATATAGGCAATACGTGCACAGATGGCCGGAATATCTAACATCATGTAAATATGCAGTATTATTGTGTAGCATCTTGCTTCAAAGGAATATAGATGCACGTATACTTCCTATGGAAAAAATTGATGTTTATAAAATATTTTATATTTCCTACTGGATTTACCCTATTCAGTAATGGATTTACCCTATTTTATTATATTGTATATAATAAAATATGAATAACGTACACGAAAGTGTGTTGTTATAATTAGCATTGTTTAAATGAATCTATTTTACGAAGCGAAGTGTAACAGTATTATTATTATTATGAATCCTATGTTTTGTGTTTGAAGTTACATTAGAACCTCACTAATTCGAACCTCTATAGTTAGCATCTTTTGTCTGTTCCCTTCAGAAAACTTATAATATTCGAAAAGTAATATACTGATAATTCAAAGTCTTTTAACGCATAATGTAGTCTCTAAAATTCAAACATGTTTAAACTCGGGCATATAGAATTAGAATTTGTTGCTGTAAAGTTTCCTTCAAGTCTAAATTCATTGTAGTTTTTTTTTTACTTTATAATTCGAATTTTATTCACATTAATCTCTATGATTCAATCTCTCAATATTTCAAACTTCCTGTGACTCGAAATAAATTGGCTGTCCCCTGAATTTCAAATAAGTGAGGTTCTAATGTATATGCTTTGTGAAAAAAGGTGTTAATAATACGTGATTACTGGGAGGTGAAAAGACCATTAAGTAGGACAGTATGATAACAAAATGCCTTTATTTTCTATGAGATCAGTCGAATAAAATTTATTTGACTAGAATGAGTTTTTAATATTCAGTGTGACCTCCCACATCACATAATGGAACCAATGATATGGTACCATAACCATTTTCCAGCTTAATCTTTGATAGCAGCTCCACCAACATTACAAAAAGCTGCACGATAGGGAGACCAGTGATCCACTGACTATCAGTGAGCCGCTGGGAGTTCTCTACCCTAATTATCTCGATATTCAAATAAGCTGCAACAAGACCAGGTCAATGTGGCTCTATTTGGAAGTCCCACTTGTATCCGCTGCCGGTATGGCTCCTACGCTCACTCTCACTGGTAACTTTGCTCCATCTCCAGTGTCTCTGTTTCTTTATATTTTTACGTAGAGAATATTACCCTTAACGCCTTTAAGTACTTGGAAACGCCCAGGGAAGTTATAACCAGTGCGGCTGCTCAGTCACCGTTTAATTGTCTGTGCTGAAGTCGCAAATTTGTTAGTTGGTGTCCCAACTGCTTTCACTAGGAATAGTTCAACAACTTAAAACTTAAGGATCAATATTAGTTAAATGTATAATTTCTTGAGTAGAATGATACGTTGGGTTACCATTAAACAGGATAAAATAAACTACGTTTCACAATTCTTCAAATTATAGCTACACTTACGTCTTGTCTATAATTACAGTATATATATATTTTGAAGTGTTCTGATACATAGTTTATTTTATCCTGTTTAGAAGGATCAATGGAAAATGGTGACTTGTACATAACACTCTTTTTCACGGTTTCTTTTGTAAAAGGGTGGTTTTAATCTCTTTTGGTGGAAATTTTAAAGGTGTTTCGTCTGGCGGGAACCTTTAATTTATATATTCATATTGAGTTTTTTTTTATATTAAAGTTACTAGTATAATGAATGGGCTTTTTGGCATGAATATTTACTCAAGTGCAGTGTTGATATGGATATATATAAATTTAATAATATTTATTTGGCCGTAGCACTAAAGATACGCTATTTAAGTTATATGTTCTTAAATAACATTAATAGATAAAAACATAGAAGCGTTGTTTGAACAATTATTTCATATTTAATGAAGTAATAATTCACACTTCAACCTAAGACACCTTCCAACTTTTTTTCCAGATCATCTAAAAGGTCAATAAGGGCTAACCAATATTACCCTGATTATCGCCTTTGCAAAAGAAGAAAGTAATACAGTAATAATAAAGTTTTAATGACGATGCTGTAGCAGTAATTACTCTTTATTGACGGTCCTAGTCTCTTGGAGTGTTATCCTCCTAACAACCATAACTTGTTTGTGTTTAACACGCTGTTCATGTTCTAAAGAGTTTGATGGAACTTCATTAACCTTTAGAACCTTAAATCCTTTAAAATCTTTAATAGTAGTTGTAAATCGATAGTTTTATCCGAAAAGAGGCTAGGAATATTAATATTATTTTAATGAAAAACATTGATATTTTAAATTGTAACACCTGTTGTTAGTAGTAATAAATTAAAATATCCTATATAATAATAGCGTGTACAAGGCAACGTGTAAACACCTATTCCAAGTAAACTACCAAACTTAGAGAGGGCAGGTTGGTGTCAAAAGATTTCCTTTAGGCCAAGGATGATGAAAAATACGATATCCTAAATTTACTCAGTTATATGTTTGCAATTGGCAAAAAACACTGTTTTTTGGATTTTTTCGGTCATCCCCATGCATATGGAACGTGTAACCACCTATTCCGAGTAAAATACTGAACGTAGAGAGGCCAGGGTGGTGTCAAAAGATTTCCCATAGGCCCAGGATGATGAAAAAATACGATATCCTACAGTTATTCAGTTTTAAGTTTGTAATTGGCAAAAAACACTGTATTTTTTGGCCATGTTTTATTTGCAATCATTTTTTTAAGATGTGTTCCCTACTTTGCAAACAAATTAAATACAAGAGCTGAGTAAAGTTTAGGTTGTTTTTGTAAACAAAATAGATAACTATTCCTAACTAATTTTAGGTTTTTGGATTGAAATTTACAAGCATTAAGGAACATAAATCCCATGCTGAATGGGAATATAGTTTATAATACTGTATAAAAGTGTCAGTAAAGTTCAATTCAGATTTATATTTTCTATATTTACTGTTTATATTTCAGATTTTGTTTACTTTTACTCTTGCAGCGAAATTGGGTTTCTTAATGGAACCAGAGTAGATGATTTTCCTTTGACAAATCCTGGGTCTTAGAAAATATGACAGCAGGGTGGCATTCTAGCGTTTCAGTGCTGGAATTGTAGTTTTTAAGGTAGTTTCTAAAGTTTTGTGTAAAACTGAATCAAAAGCTTTTTTAAAACATCGAGGATAGCCATTATACTTCCTAAATTAGTGTAGCGATTTGTGAATGAGTACATAAAAAACATGACTATGATACAAATACAGTTAAAAATGGGAGAGAAAAATACGAAGGTAAATTAACCACATAAGGTTTGTGAAGGTTAAAACGGTTTATATAATCCAGTATACTATGTTTCAGTTAGATAGTATACATTCAAGTTTGATATCCTGATTCAGTTTTCTTATCTTAAAATTTAGTTGGTCTCGAATTCATGTGCTGCATTGGATGAAACTGGATGAAACTCTGATAAGAAATTAAATGCAATGGATAAGAAAACTACTAATACAAAAAGGAAACTAATGACCTTTCGTATTAGCACTGAACACAATGTGAAATAATTTTTCCATACATTTTAAAGCTAACTAGAATTTCTTGTGCGCGTCTTGCGCATCCCATTTTGAGAAGCGGAAATACTAAATAGTTAACAAAACAATGACAGTCTGTAGTTATATCTAATTCTTATAACAGCTGTTTATTTAATTGAATTGAATTAAGAAAAAACACAAGTGACATAAACCAAATAAAACTCTCAGCCGTATGAATAACATGGGGACTTGGAAGTCCCATGGGGCAGAGCCCTGTGGCCAAAATCGAAATCTAAAGCCCGTTTGCACATCTGCACTACTAGCCGCGCTGTTTAGTGTATAAAATGTGGGGTAAATCATAAAATAAAAAAGCCTTATTCTTTACAAAGTTTGCATGTAGCGTATTATTAATATAGATGGATAAATTATGTATTTTTGTTTGTCTATCTTTAGATAGTTTGTATGTTAGCAGATTAAATAAAATTAAATGTTGGTAAATATGCTGACTGTATTTTTATCTATTAGTTATAAAAGCAGTGTAAGTAGTTAGGTTAATTTTTATCATAAATTTGAACCCAATGATCAAACCTTTAAACACTTAATAACATTTAACTGCAGTTCTTAAGAATCTAAATTTGGCTTTAAGTGACACGAAAATGGGTTTCATTCAACTTACAAAACTAAACTAATAACAAAGTTTAAACTATACCCTTTTGGGCTATTTCATGTATTACAATAATATCCTTAACTTTTGCAAGGCGGATTCCCATTTTATTAGTGTAATTCAAAATTAGATTTTTAAATATAAATTTTTAAGCCATTAAATTTATTTTATAACTAACGGTAGTGAACAATACTTCTTTAATTTGTTTAAGCCCGTAATTTTTGACGGGCTAGTAAAAGCTAGTACAGATATAAAATAATTCCTAATTATAATAAATAGGCCAGGTATCGACAAAAGTAGGCTAACACTACCATTCTCTTACTATACCAAATAAGAGGATGAAATTTACAGGTCAATAAATAATAACTATAATAAAAAATAACTATTTTTAATTCTAAAATATTTTTGTTAATTAAATCTTAATATACTGCAATTGAATTTAGTCCATTATTGAGGTTACAGGATTTGTGGTTTAGGGCTTATTTTATACCAAACGATAAACATTTTTAGTTATATATTCTAGTAAAACACACTTTCATGCAAATAAATAAAGGTAAAATTTGTCAAATTGTGTCCTAGCTTAGTTTAGACTTGCTTTTATAACTGTTTACTTGTACAAACAAAGTATGAAGAATACTGAAAATTCCCTAAAACCAAATTATTTTAAATCTACAACATATTTGACCGTGTCTGCGTTCAAGAGTAACTTCATTTTGATAATGAATGGATTATTGTAAATCCCAAAAAAGTACTGGAGTTTAATTTATAGTGATACAAAGACGTAATTCCTAGTAATTACTGAATGTACAAGATCAGACAAAAACCCAGCTTAAGTTAGGCGTACATTTACATCGTAAAATTCTAGACTATTAAAGTAGCTGTTAATTATCTTGAAAAATATGAAACGTTTGAATGTGATGCAATAAAATAAAACTTTAGAATTTAGTAATCATTTTAGAATACAGGGCTTGAAATGTAATGAAACCCTCTAAAAAATAACCATTAATGAAAATATATTTTAAACTACTCATTTAATGTTTGAATAGGTTGTACTTCTTTACCGTGTTCAGCCGACGTAAACATAACATTTGCTAAAAGCAACCAACAACTTGTGGTTGTGTGGGATGTAACCTATTAGCATTGCAAAGTTAAGACACAAACAGAAAACCCAAAACACACCGATCGGACAAAACTTTGTTAAGCGTTAAATATTTACCAAAGCCATTAACATATGGAAAAGAGTCTACGAAAATGGAAAATTACTGTATCTAATCTATGTGTATTATCCTACTAATTTTATAAATATCAAAGTTTGGATGTATATTTGGGTGTACGGATATTTTTAGTTTCATCACACATACTGTACCGATGAAGTTAAAATGTTGCTTGAACGAAGCTCACATTTACATATGACATTATCACTAACACATTTTTTACCACATAAATTATCCATATATTATCACATTAACATATAGACCTAATAATGTCCACATCCAACCTTAGGGCTCTACCCCATGAGTCCTGATAGTTCGTATGCAAATCTTATGGGAGGATATTGCAAGTATTTATAAAATTACCAGCTGTAGTTGTTTGTCAGTTAGGGCAAAAAAACCATATGTAAACCTGAACCAAGATTTGGTAGTGCTGGTCAGGTTAATATTTGTTAATGTGTTTTAATTTTTCGCGGGCGAAGCTGCGGGTAATATATTATAACGATTTGCATAGGCCTATAATGTGGTCAATATCGTTGGACTTTTCATGAATAATTCAACCTCTTTGGGTGTTTTCTGAGTCAGCTACCATTTGGTAGGCTTTTTCAGGACTCCTGATTGATGAAAATAAAATATATTCTTCAGTTGACTAATCACCATAATCTTGTACCTTGTGTTTTCAATATTGTCCCTGCCATGTTGTTTTCCGAGAACCACCACGCGCTTGTCATGTTATCTTGTCTGCAGGCATACATGGCGTGTCATGCGTCATGTTAAAGCATTGTTTTAAATGGAATGGCTTTTTAATACAGCATTTAAATTTGAATTACGAGATTAACCCCTAATTGAAAATAATGCTTTTTGTATTTGTGTTAATATATGTAATCAAAAAATGTCTCCAAACCCGAAGTATGCTGCACATGTTTTATAATAAAACAACATTTTACGCTAACATATACACCAATTTGTGTAACACGAATATCTCGCTGCATATAATTCGAAAACCCAAAGGTAGTTCTGTTATTTAGAAGTAGTATGTTGTCTATATTAATAATCCAAATTATTCTACATTAGATCGGTTAAGATACGTTAAACAAAAATATTAAGAATTTTTTAAATAAAACTAACCAGACTTTTAGATTTAAACACATTATAAATATTTACTACAATCGTTTAGTTTTCTATATGATTTTAAAACTATTTTCTTCAAGCTTATGGCAATGAGTTAAAATATTAAACCATTATTCAACGAATTTTCTGTACTTGTCTTCTTTCATAACCTGATGTACTTTATTGGATGTACATTGGCTGGATAAATTTATTTTTGGTCCAATGGAAAACCAAAAGATTACCATCTGAAGACAATAATAACCATCTAAAGATAACTTCATTTGTTTATTGAAGTGCAAAATTATTTTATTTTGTTGGTTTTTGTTATTTATTGCCCTCTCGTAATCTTACCTCTTTGATAACCTTAATCTACTCAGTACTCTAAGTATTATGCAAACCAGACCAGCAGGTAATGGTGACCACTGAGTGAGAGCACCGGTTGTACAGGTCTGCAGCGCGTGTTGTTAAAATTGCAATCAGATACTCTGAGATTTTCATATAATGATGGCAAAAGTCTAATTCAGTAATCATTCAATACTACTAATATATTAAAATCAAAATATCGTTATAGAGGTAGAAATGCAAAGTACAAATCAAAATGTATGGTATAATTTTTAAGTTTAAACAACTTTCTAACTGATTAGTTTCTAAACACTACTTTCTTAATGTTTAGTTATATTTGAAATAAGATTTATGTAACAAAAGTTGTTGAGTGAAATAACTGACACCTATAACTCAGAAATCATTATTTGGAATATTTTAATCTTTAAAAACGTTCTCTAAAAATGTGTAATCTTTCTAAGCCTGGTTATCTTTGAATAAGTTGTCGTTTAACGTTTTTCCTGTTTTGTTTAGCTATTATTCGTTAGATGTTTTAATGACTTAAATAATTAAAGATGTTAAGTCAATTTATCATATTTTAATGACATATTGCCATCCGATTGTCATCTTAAGCATACACCAAACGCGGTAGCTCAGAGGTTAAGTGCCTGACTAGCAAGTCAGACGTGGCCGGTTCGATCCCGGTACCGGCCGACTCCTGTAGGATCATGAGCGGTCATGAGCTCTGGCTTGCCCATGTAACTCATGCCTTGCTGTATTTAGTTCACCGCATAGGTCAATAGCCTATAGTGATGGGCAGTTGAGGTTTAAAAAAAATCATATGGCTAATTTTTAATTAAGTCAATTCTTAATTAAAATGAATTCATAATTTTTAAACAGTTAATACTATATATCTTCATGAGTAGTAAAAGTAAAACTATGGTATTTTGAATGGATCTGCTTTACCAATTACTATAAACTCTTAAATTTAATAACATATTAGTTAAGGACTCCCAAATTAATTGAATAGGTTAATATTATGCATACATAAATGAACAAAATGTGCAAATAAGTATGAATATCCAAAGTTGTTTATAATTTGTCTATTTAAATGCATTCCTAATTATGAATCTTTCCAAGTCTCCAAAATATTGGTGGTGAGAATTTCTAGTTCAGCAAGCGAAATCAATATATAACAAAATTACTAAGGCCAAAAGTGACAACAATGATGAAGGAAGGTTTTTTTTAAAATTGAATTATGTAAAAAAACAAGTTGACAAAACACCGCTTGGGTTTTATTGATTTATTAGGTAGTAAATTTACAAAATGCAATTCAAATTTTAACCTAATTGACATTTATTTTACAATGGCAAAAATCATGATTTTATTCCCATTTTATTGAATGACCAAGGAATTAAGTTGGATAATGTTATTAAAATTAATACAAAATATAATAGTAGGTATATAATTATATTATTTTATTTTATTTATTTCACCAATAAGTTTATTGGGGCCAATAAGGTACCAAATAAAATCGCTTTTAGGAAACCCCATTAAGCCTATTGATCAATTACCAATAGAGCGATAAACAAGCAGAAGTTGGCAAACGACACTTTAAACAGCTAATCCAATAATAAATTCTTTGTGTAAACGACTGTGCAGTTACTCTTTATTTAGCCCCGGTATTCTTAATTGGATATTTACCTTTACCAATTCCCGCTAAAGAGATTAAGAGTACTTTCACTAAAGAAAAAGCATTTTTATTGCTTAATTTTCTCCTTTTTTCTGGCTGAAGCCTGAAATGATATTAGATAATTATTTTAATCAATACTCATGCTTTGTTATGATACAATTAATTGTAATATAAAATTGTAATATAAAATAGTAAACATAACTTTTAGATTTAAAAAATTAAAAATGTACTCAAATCCATGTTTTAATTTAACATTAACTGTATTAAATTAAATAGGGATTAATGCGATATGTATAAACTGCAAGCTCAGCTGCAGTAAAGCTTGTATTTTTTTAAATGAATCCCTGCAAGTAGTTTTAAGTTAGTTTTATTTTTATCCAATCTGATTTAATAAGATTGTTGGCATGGAAGTGGAGTTCGTAATTGACCCAATCAGAACTTAAATATTAACAAAAGCACGAATTAAAGGAAAAGTGTTATATCCTATATACAAGTGTTCAGCAATTGTTATTTAAATCTAGATATCATTTTAGCGAAATTCCCCTATAGGGAAGAAGCTATTACCGTAGGTCTCATGGTAAGACTTAAGCCCGAGACCATGATAACTTTTCATTTTGATGTCCCCAGATGCCAAAAATACCATTCGTTCAAATATATATATATATATATATATATATATAAATATATTATATATATGTATGTGTGTGTGTGTGTGTGTCCGTAAGCACGATAACTCTCGTAAAAAAGGTCTGATCTTAATGAAATTTGGTACAAATGTGTAAAGTATCATTTATTTGAACGAGTTCGAAAACCAGACGTATCCCACTATCCAAAGGGGGGTTTTGGGGGGGGTGTTTGTACCCCAAAAATGGGTTTTTTGAGGTTTTCACATGTAATTTTTATTTTAATCAAATTTTAATTTTCACCATTGCATTCAGCATAAAAACAAACAATTTGGTATTTTGATCATTGCTCTATGTCAATTGGTTACTGAGATATTGAAAGTGCTAAACACAGTACGTTGTCTAATGTTATTCTTATGGAGAAAAAGAAAAATTGTATATCTCACTTATTTTTGAACATAAACTGACAAAACTTGGTATATGGCTTTATCTGGTTGTGGTTTATTGTTGTTTGCACAATAAAACAATTTTTCGCTTATGGTTCCCGTAGCAGCAAACCTAAGTTCTCGGTGCCCATGTTATTCTTATGGAGAATAATCAAAATGTTATATATTGCTTATTTATGAATGTATTTGGATGAAACTTGGTATGTGATTTCACTTAGATAAGTTCATTGATATTTGCATAAAAACCCATTATTTTGTGTTCCTTGTGGCAGCAAACCTGCATACTCATCCCCAATGTTATTCTTATGGAGAATAATTAATATTTTAAATATTGCTTGTTTGTGAATATATTTCTTATGAATACTGTTAAGTGTTTTAATGTGTTATATTATATATTCATTGGAAATTCGCTGAATATACAGGTTTGCTGCGACGGGGGTATTATAATTTATAATATGTGGCAAAATAATTATCTTTTTAAGTGTGAAGACCGTCAATTGGTTGATAAAATAGAATTGTGTTTTAAATGTAACGTTGTGCTAACTTCATCTTTCTATAAACTACTTCAACCATCATAATTTTTTAAATAAAATACCTAGCTTACGGGAGGAAAGGTTTTGGAAAATTTTGCCCAAGTTCTAATATAATAGCAAGTTTATTAAGCTTAAAAATGATCTTTTTTCTATCGAACCTTACTCTATAAAAGTTGTATTTCTATTGTAGGTTTGACATTTTCCAAATAAACAAAAGTATTGTATTTTTCTGTAAGACAAATTTTATGTACCGGTAAATTGTTTATTAACCCTATTCCTTGTGCACTCTATATAGAGTAAAAAAAAGAAAGAAGCATACATATTATAACACATTTTATAAGGATTAACCTTTTGTTAACTTTAACTTTTTTACTGACTAGCCCAGAGTATATTTTATCTCTACCAAAGGGACATCCCTGTACTGAGACCCCAGACCCAAACCAACTTATCTTAAGAATCTCGTCTGGTCCTTCTCTATATGACTGCACTATTGATCTATATTTCTTGGACAATAAAGGGACTTAATAACCAGCACGAAGTAGTCCTACATTTGTCTTGTTGAGAAAATAAAACAACGCTTTACATTCCTTTGCTTTTGCGCAAACTTTAATAGATTTATTAGAGCTATGATCTCAGATGAAGATAATTTTACGGTCTCTTATGGAAGAACATCAACTCGGTATCTCCTTGTTTAAGTTGGAACTTGTACATTCCTGGTAACTTATGTCTTAAAAAGATATGCATTAACGTTTCGCTACATTCAGGACTATTCTATGTCGTTCGCACCAAGCTTCCACTCCCTCCAAGTTCTGTTGCACTGCATTACAATCCGTTTTTGGTAGAGATATTTGTTTTAGCAAATTTCCCCTATAGGGAAGAAGCTATTACCGTAGTCGGCATGGTAAGACCTAGGCCCGGGACCATGATAACTTTTTGTTTTGAGGTCCCCAGACCCCAAAAACACCATTCGTTCGAAACTGTATATATATATATATATATATGTGTGTGTGTGTGTGTGTGTCCGTGAGCACGATAACTCTCGTAAACATTATCCGATTTTGATGAAATTTGGTATAAACATGTAAAGCAACATTTATGACTTTAAGTTCGAAAACCAGCCAGATCGCTCTATCCGAAGGGGTATTTGGGGGGGTTTTGTAATGGGTTTTTCGAATTTTTTACATATAATTTTGGAAATAGTCAAATTTTAGTTTTTCCCATTGGATTCAGCTTAAAAAACACAATTTGGTATTTTGATCATTTCTCTACGTCAATTGGTTACCGAGATATTGAAAGTGTTAAACACAGTACGTTGTCTAATGTTATTCTTATGGAGAAAAATAAAAATGTTATATCTCGCTTATTTATGAACGTATACTGTCGAAACTTGGTATACTGTCGTAACTTCATCTGGTTGTGGACCATTGATATTTGCTCAAAAAACAATTTTTTACCAAAGGCTCCCGTAGCAGCAAACCTGCGTACTCAGCCCCATGTTATTCTTATGGAGAATAAGTAACGTGTTATCGGCCTTCATTATGAAAATAAATTAATGAAATTTGGTATGTGGCTTTATCTACATGAGTTATATTGATATTTGTATAAAACCCCATTTTTTGTGTTCCTTGCTTCAGCAAACCTGCATACTCAGCCGCTATGTTATTCTTATGGAGAATAATTAAAATGTCATAAATCGTTTATTTATGAATGCATATTGATGAAACTTGGTATGTGGCTTTATGTGGTATTAAGATACATATATATGCATTGGACATTCGCTGAGTACACAGGTTTGCTGCTACGGGGGTATTTTATAACTTTACCCTTATGTTGCTTGAGAAGAGAAGACATTCTACAGTTTGGTCTCGATGACCAAACTGCCCTGCCTGTACGTAAGGGGATGAGGAGAAAGTTCCCACAACATATTCCTTCCTTATTTATTCAATTGGACAAAGTGATTTTTTTTTCAATGCCAGAGGCGTTTTCTTAAGAAGACGTAAATGCCTTTAAGTGAAAGCGGTCCAAACCCCTCAACGTTTGTGGGCATCCCAGGAATTGAACCAATGGCCCTTTGAACTAATGCCCAAGACGCTAACTGTTAAACCAGCGAGATGCCCAAACTTTATTAGATTTTTTGTATTACAATAAACCTTAGGGCGTAAACAGTGGGCGGTGTAACTTTCCCCTCGTCCCTTTGTTTACATGTTGGTCATAAAGTAATCTCCATGACCTTGGCAGCCTCAATCACATCATGTACGAAGTTGTTGAAGAGTGGTGGTTCAAGATGAGATCCCTGGAGAACCCTGGAAATGGCAGTAAATTCATCAGAGACTCTGCTAACAAACTTAACAGGAATTCTTTGGTTTGATTTTGTAATAGCAAGTTTCGGTAATAGCGTACAAGTATATAGTGTCGACTTATTTTGTATTCAACTAAGGAAGTTACATCATCTTACGATGACTAACATAGACACCGTAGACTTTCGCCCCTGGTATTGTTTCTAAGTCGTCTGTACGGTGTGTTACAGATGCGTGTGGGGAGGAGAGTGACGAGGACGTGATCACAGACTACCTGGTGAGGGGGACATGGATCCCCCGGCGGCCCACCCTCGCCCTCCCCTCGCCACTGGTACCCATCATCAGCGTCACCCCCCACTCCCCTTCCGGCAAGAACTACCCTGTGCTTGGTATCCCGGTAGTGTGTAGACATTTTTATAAAATTAGAAAAACGTTGAGGGAAATTGTCGAAGAGATGTCGCTTCTCCAATAAAATTGTGGCATTTGAATAGACGAAAAAATGGTCAAAGGCAAAATATTTTATCCTATACTTTGAAGCTAGAGCGGTGCATGGCATTGCTCCAAAATCTGTAGCTCCGATAAGGCATAGCTGCAACTAATTAACGTTTTTATAACATTATAAGTCAGTAAGTAAGTAATTAACTTTATCGTATGTAAATACAAACTATGCATGACAGCAACATTTGGCTAGTCATGCAATGTAAACTAAGATTGCAACTAATACGTTTTCCATGAAATAAAATGCTAAAACATGGCTTACTTTTAATTTTAATTTTCTAAAGCGACGTTTTTTTCATGATAATTAAAATAAAGATTCATATTTAAATATGGATTTTTGTTGGAAAACAGGTATCATCAGTATCAATTGACCACAATGAAAGAGGCCAAAGGATTTCTGCCACTAGGTTGTAGTGTAGACCAACATTTAAACTTTTGGGGCAGTTGGTGATGGCTTGTACCTCCCCCCCTACACGGGGTGGACTTATATCTATGGTTTATGTGTGCATATTATGATTGTGTCGGAGTAACGCCCAACGCCCAATAGTTGAATAATAGTTGGATTTGTGTAGTTCATAGTTATAGTATCAAAGTCTCCTGAAATAACTATGTTTTTTAGCGAATTTCCCCTATAGGGAAAAAGCTATAACTGTAGGTCTCATGGTAAGACTTAAGCCCGAGACCATGATATGATTGCGTCGGAGTAACGCCCAACGCCCAATAGTTGAATAATAGTTGGATTTGTGTAGTTCATAGTTATAGTATCAAAGTCTCCTGAAATAACTATGTTTTTTAGCGAATTTCCCCTATAGGGAAAAAGCTATAACTGTAGTTCTCATGGTAAGACTTAAGCCCGAGACCATGATAAATTTTCATTTTGAGGTCCTCAGATGCCAAAAACACTATTCGTTCAAATTTGTATATATATGTCCGTAAGCACGAAAACTCTCATAAAAAGGTCCGATCTTAACTAGGAGTACGCTCTTATATCGCGTATAAGGATTGAGTGATCGCGTAAAATACCAAAAAAATGTTTCAATTGACAATATACCTCATGGGCCCTCCATTATAACTGCAGCTTGACAATGACACACAAATCCAGAACATGACAAACAATGAGGCCTGAAATCTGTCAATCAGTCAGACAAAGTGCATATGAAGTAGATACTTACCCCTCAGTCTCACTGAGGACTGTATCATCTAGGACTGTATCATAATAATATTAGCTGAAGATTTTGATAAAATATAATATGTTGGCGGCAATAAAGGTCCCCAATCAGTGAGAGCACGTGGTTTAAAAGTAGTTATTTACACTTTGGTTCCACTGGAGAACCCATCAGGATATTTATTTTATTGTAGCTTAATATTGCTGTAAAAATCTATAAGTATAAGTACAGAACTTTATGAACAATACGTTTTAAAATCAGTCAATTGGTTTTGAATGCCAAAATATTTTAAACTCTAATCCAGAGGTTTTAATGTAACACATTAACCTTACTGGGGGGAGGGGGGCTGTGCCCCCCAGGCCTCCCATTGTTATTGTAGCTTGATACGGTTGTTCAAATACATAGGCAACCTATAAATGCAGAACTTAAAAAACAATAAGGCTTAAATCATTCCATTTTTTTTAAGAAGAATAAATTGCCTCATTTTAAAAAGAAAAGAAAAGTAGTATCTTATGTTAAATATAATCTAGGAAGAAATTAAAACTCTTTGACCCACTTCTTAGAATCCACGAGTCATTGTGTCAAGGTCCAAGATTTTGTATACATCTTAATATATAAATACCCCCGTAGCAGCAAACCTGCGTACTCAGCAAATTTCCAATGCATAAATATGCATATATATGTATCTTAATGCCACATAAAGCCACATATCAAGTTTCATCAATATACTTTCATAAATAAACAATGTATGACATTTTAATTATTCTCCATAAGAATAACATGGCGGCTGAGTGTGCAGGTTTGCTGAAGCAAGGAACTCTAACAATGGGGTTTTACACAAATATCAATATAACTCAAGTAGGTAAATTTTTTTTGTGCAAAAAATAATGAACCACAACCAGATGAAGCCATATACCAAATTTCATCAGTTTATGTTCATAAGTAAGCGAGATATACAATTTTTATTTTTCTCCATAAGAATAATATTAGACAACGTACTGTGTTTAGCACTTTCAATATCTCAGTAACCAATTGACGTAGAGCAATGATCAAAATACCAAATTGTCTGTTTTGTATGCTGAATTCAATGGTACAAATTATAATTTGATTTAAATAAAATGAGATGTGGAAACCCGAAAAAACCCATTTTTGGTGTACAAAACCCACCGAAAACCCCCTTCGGATGGTGCGATTCATATGGTTTTCGAACTCGTTCAAATAAATGGTGCTTTACACATTTGCACTAAATTTCATTAAGATCAGACCTTTTTTACGAGAGTTATCGTGCTTACGGTCACTTATATATATGAACGAGTGGTGTTTTTGGCATCTGGGGACCTCAAAATGAAAAGTTATCATGGTCTCGGGCTTAAGGCTTACCATGAGACCTACGGTAATAGCTTCTTCCCCATAGGGGAAATTCGCTAAAAGAAAAATTGTATATCTCGCTTATTTATGAACATAAACTGACACAATTTGGTATATGGCTTCATCTGGTTGTGGTTTATTGTTGATTCCACAAAAAAAAATTTTTCACCAATGGTTCCTGTAGCAGCAAACCTAAGTACTTGGTCCCCATGTTATTATTATGGAAAATAATTCAAATGTTATATATCGCTTATTTATTAATGTATATGGATGAAACTTGGTATGTGGCTTCGCTAAGATGAATTCTATCGATATTTGCATAAAAACCCATTATTTTGTGTACCTTGTTGCAGCAAATCTGCGTACTAATCCCCAATGTTATTTTTATAGAGAATAATTAATATATAACATTACACAACGTACTGTGTTTAGCACTTTCAATATCTCAGTAACCAATTGACGTAGGGGAATGATCAAAAGACCAAATAATGTGTTTTTTTAAGCTGAATCCAATGGTGAAAACTAAAATTTGTCTTTTAAAAAAATTAAATGTGCAAATTTCTAAAAACCCATTTTAGTGGTCCAAAACCCCCCAAAATACCCCTTCGGATAGATTGATCTGTCTAGTTTTCGAACTTAAGTCATAAAGTTCGCTTTAGACATGTATACCAAATTTCATCAAAATCGTACAATTCTTACGAGAGTTATCGTGCTCATTTGTCATTCATTCCTTTGTAATATATATATATATATATATATATATATATATATATATACAGTAGAACCTCGCTAATTCGAATTTCAGGGGAAAGACAATATATTTTGAATCATGGGAAGTTTGAAATAAAGAGGGTTTGAATTATAGAGGTCATAATAAATAAAATTTGAATTATGGAGGTCCCTGTTTTAAGTGTAGAGAGATTGAATTATAGAGGTCAAAATAAAATTCAAACTATAGAGATCCATGTTTATTTTTTAAAAGCTAGACAGAATAGTGTAGTTCAAACACATCTCTTGGACAAAATACTCAACAGGCGTGTTTTTTGTCCTGAATTCGAATTACAGAGGCTAACGGTAACGCAGTTCGAATTGTAGAGGTTGACTTCGAATTTTGGAGGTAACAGTTCGAATTACGGCAACAAAATTTTAATTTTAGAGGCTCGAGTATATACAAATTCAAATTTTAGAGGCTGCATTAAGCGTAAAAATCACTTTGAATTATCTGTATATTATTTTTCAAATTTTAGAGGTTTTCTGAGGGGATCAGACAAACATTACTAATTATAGAGGTTTTTGAATTATCGATGTTCGAATTAGCGAGGTTCTAATGTAGTTTTGAACGAATGGCGTTTTTGGGGTCCGGGGACCTCAAAAGGAAAAGTTAACTTAGTCCCGGGCCTAGTTCTTACCATGCCGACTACGGTAATAGCTTCTACCCTATAGGGGAAATTCGCTAAAAACAAAGGCTTCTGGAGGAGAAGCAGGGGCAAGCTCCACTTCCATCTTCGGAGTCTGGGGCGCCTGGTGGGGGTGCCAAGAGATCGGCGACTAGCCCTCCTGCGGAACAGCAAACGGAGAAGAGACCGGACGTCAAGAACAGGACCGTCCACGTGGAGAGGAACGGAGAAGAAGCCACCACTGCGTCTGCGGACAGGGAGGGTTTTAATCAGGTCCTCTCCAAGAAACAGAGGAGGAAGCTTCGGGCAGAGGCGAAAGCGCAGAAGAAGCGGGAAGAGGCGGAAAACGTGCCTTCCCAAGCACCCAGCCAAAAGAAGGAGAAGCCAAAGAAGACTCGGCCTAGAAAGACCAGGAACCAGGTGGTCCTGATCAATCCGTCCACCGGCAAGACCTACTCAGAGATCCTCGGATTGTTGAAGAGTGAGGTGACGCCAGAGGACTCCGGAACTGTGGTTCGGCAGATCCGGAGGCCGGGGGGGTTCTCCTTGAGCTCTCGAAGTGTGACGACCGGGGGAAACTCCAGGAAGCACTTCAGAGAGCTATAGGGGACAAGGGCGAGGTCCGCTCCATCATCCCGAAGCTGAGGGCAGAGATCTTGGATCTAGACGCCCTGGCTTCGGAGGCCGATGTCATTGCGGCTATCACAAGAGACCTTCCGACAATCTCCGGTGTGCCTAAGGTCACCCTGTTCTCGCCAAACAAGCGGGAGCAGAGAAAGGCTGTCGTTGAGATGGAAGAGAAAGACGGTCTTCTCTTTCTTCGGTCTGGGAAGATCAAGATTGGCTGGGTCGTCTGCCGAGTTCGGCAGCGCCTTGAGGTAGAACGCTGTTTTCGGTGCCTCGGGTACGGCCACACGCGTCGGAGTTGCTCCGGTCCCAACCGCGGCAACAATTGTTGGAAGTGCGGTAGCGGCGAACATAAGGCCGCTGCTTGCACAGCGGCCGCTTCTTGCGTTCTCTGCACCGGTACACCTGGAGCGTCCGCGGACCACATTCCGGGCTCAGGGGCATGCAGGGCTTTCAGGAAAGCCCTAGACGCTAAGAGGGCTCGATCTGCCACGAAATGATCCGTTTCGTCCAGGCAAACCTGCAGCGGAGTCGAGCAGCTGACGCCATTCTTGAGCAGCTTGCTTGTGAGGTCAAAGCCCAGATCGTGATCGTCAGCGAGCCCTACCGGATCAAAACCAGTCCATCTTGGTTTTATGACCGGCTTGGCACCGCGGCTCTCTGGATTTCGGACAGTCGGGGGATACAGGTGTTGGGTCACGGATCCGGTGACGGTTACGTCTGGGTGAGACTTCGGCGAGTCAATGTATACAGTGTCTACCTCTCTCCCAACTATTCCGCCGAGGAGTACCGGGAGAGGCTGGAGGCGCTGGAAGACAGTCTTCAGGGTGTCTCGGGGGGCGTAATAGTGGCTGGGGACTTCAACGCGCGTGCCGTTGAGTGGGGCATGCCAGTAACTAACGCCCGGGGGAGACGAATCTTGGAGATGGCCTCGAGGCTCGACCTGGAAGTGGCAAACAGAGGGGACACGCCGACATACCGCAGACCTGGTTTTGGTGACTCCATACCAGATGTCACGCTGGTATCGGCAGGGTTGCTTCCTCTGGTAGCGGAGTGGGGGGTGATGGACGTGTACACGGCCAGTGACCACGAATTCATCTCCTTCAATCTGGAAGAAAACGAGTTGTCTCGTCGATGCAGTACCCGAAACCCAATTGGCTGGAATCAGGCCAAACTGGACAGGGGAAAATTCGTCGAGCGGCTCAGTCGTAGCCCCGAGGCCAGGTTGACGGAGCGCTTTGACTCCGCTGATCGAGATCGGGTCGAAGCTCTCGTGGGTTCCACAATGCAGCTGATCGAGCGTGCATGCGACTCGTCGATGCCTCGGAAAAAACCTGTCCGGGGTCGTCGCCACGTGTACTGGTGGACGGACGAAATCGCGGAGCTCAGGAGAACGGCACTGATGCTTCGCAGAAGAGCGCAGAGAACTCGAAACCGACCGGAGGCTTTGGCCAGGTCGGCAGAGCACAAGACTGCGAAAAAAGCTCTTGCCAGTGCAATTCGCCTGAGCAAGGCTCGCTGCTGGAAGGAGCTGTGCCGGGACGTGGACTCCGATCCATGGGGAAAAGGGTACAAGCTCGTCACGAGAAAGCTCGGGGGAATGGGGGCCAGCAGTGCGTCTATGCCTGCAGGCACGATCACGGCCATCGTCGATGCTCTCTTCCCAAGTCACCCTGTGAGGCGAGAGGAAAGAGTAACGGGGCCGGTGCCTGATGTTCCTTTGTTCACGGAACAGGAGCTCGTGGCAGCGTCGTCTGCCATGCACAACAACAGAGCTCCAGGCCCTGATGGCATTCCGGTTGAGGCTCTGAAGGTTGTGGCGGGAAGTCACCCACATCTGCTGCTGCGCATGTTTAACGCGTGTTTGGCGGCGGGTGTGTTTCCGTCACGCTGGAAGACAGCTAGACTGGCGCTCATCAGCAAAGGCAAAGGTGACCCGGAGTCCCCGTCGGCATACAGACCACTCTGTATGTTGGACACGGCGGGTAAACTCTTTGAGAGGTTGCTGAAACCCAGGTTGAGGTCGGCCGTCGAAGCCGCTGGGGACTTGTCCCCCCGGCAGCACGGCTTTCGGAAGGGCCACTCAACCTTGAATGCCGTGGCTGAAGTCCTGGGCGCCGTCCAGCGGGCTGACACGGCCTGCCATCAGGCCAGGCCGATCGTGCTGCTGGTCACCCTGGACGTTAAAAACGCTTTTAACTCGGCCCGTTGGGTGGACATGCTCGAGGCGTTGCAGCGGGACTTCAGGGTACCCGACTATCTTTTGGTCGTGGTACAGGACTACCTGAAGGAGCGCAGGCTGCTATATAGCACAGAAGCAGGGGTCCGTTCCAAAGTGGTCACCGCCGGCGCGGCGCAAGGGTCGATCCTTGGCCCTGACCTTTGGAACGTGGCATATGACGGAGTGCTTCGCCTCGAGATGCCACCACAAGCCTATCTCGTGGGCTACGCAGATGATGTAGCCGCAGTCATCACGGCTCGGAATCCGGAGTTAGCCCAGCTTCGCCTCAACCAGGTGATGTTTCGGGTCAACAGATGGATGAGCGGTCATGGACTTGAGCTGGCGGTCGCCAAGACCGAGATCGTCATGCTCACGCGACGGAGGATCCAAACAGTAATCCCTATGACTGTTGGTGACGTGGAGGTCCAGACGAAGACTGCGGCGAAGTATCTGGGAGTGGTGCTTGACCGCCGCCTCACATGGTGGGAGCACATCCAGGCGGTTTGCAACAAGGCGACGAGGGTTGTTCTGTCGCTCAGCAGATTGATGGGGAATGTCGGAGGCCCGAGGTCCAGCAAGAGGCGACTTCTCATGTCCACCGTCAACGCCACTCTCCTGTACGGCGCAGAAGTGTGGGCGGGTGCCATGAGAGTCAAAAAACACAGCAAGAGAATTCTCTCCGTTCAGCGCAGGGCGGCTCTTAGGGTTGCCTGTGCGTATCGCACTGTGTCTGGACTGGCTGTAATGGTTGTGGCTGGAGTGTTTCCCCTTGATCTGCTCGCCGCTGAGAGGCAGAACATCTTTCGCCGTGCTCCTGATCTCGGAAGAGACCAAGCTGCTGTGGAAGCCAGACTCGAAACTCTGCGAGTTTGGCAAGAGCGTTGGAACGGTGGACTGGAAGGGCGATGGACGTTTCGTCTCATCAGAGACATAAGCCCGTGGTTGAGTCGTGCATTTGGGGAAATTGACTTTTTCTTGTGTCAATTCCTGACGGGCCACGGGTACTTCAGGGAATACCTATTCCGCATGGGGAAGGTGAGGTCACCTCAGTGTAGTTACTGCCCGGAGGAGGTGGATGATGCTCATCATACTTTCTTCCGGTGCAGTCGTTTCGCTGAAGACAGGAGGAGGCTCGTCTCTGCTGTCGGCGATCTGTCCCCGGACGTCGTGGTGGGGACGATGCTTCGAAATGAAGACTCCTGGAGAGCGGTTGCGCTCTTCGTGCAATCCGTTCTTCGGGGAAAGCGAGACGAGGGATGCTTAGGTGACCTCTAAGTTTCCCGAAACGGTGACGTGACCCGTCTGGGCGCAAGACACGCGGGCCAGTGCCGAAGTTGTCCGATAAGGGTTCCGGCCTGGTTTTTCCCCCGCGGCTCCGTAGGAGGTTTAGTGGGTATACCTCGTAAGAGGGAGTCCCACACTGTTCCTTTGGGTTCGCGCATAAAGCGTTCCTCCTACGTAAAAAAAAAAAAAAAAAAAAAAAAATAGCTTCTACCCTATAGGGGAAATTCGCTAAAAACAAATTTGAAAATTTGAAAAATAAAATTGGTTTTATGGAGTTTCAAATCAAAACAAAAGAATCATAACAGCTGTTTATGATAAATAAGTGAACTGTCAAAGTATATAGTGAACTCGCTTTGCTCGCTGGGGGCTCCGCCCCCAGACCCCCGCTTGGGGTCGCTCCAGTTGTTATTATTGGTCAATGACCCTTCAAGTATTTTTTACATAGTATACTATTTAGATTCATTATGGTTAAATCCACTCTAGATGTTTTCATTGTTCAATAGTTCTATAATTTGTTTATACTCTACCATGTGAAAGTTGCTTTGACAGTTTACTGGATATTTGTTTACAGCTGTTACGATTTCTTTTGTTTTTATTTGAAACTCCATAAGCCCAATGTTAAAATATCCAATTTTCAAGATCAAAATTAGTGGTTTTAAAATTAAAAATTGTATATTTTGGCAATTTTACCGGGGGTTTCAAGGTACAAGCTACCTGTGTGCTAAATATCACGTTTCTAGTTCGTCTGGAAATGGTCTAGAATTCTTATGTCTGGTGTGTTACACATGGGGCTGTATATATATTAGACTATTATTGTAGTTTAAGTATTAACATGTGATTACCTCAAAGCAGTGACTAAAATAAGCTAAAATCATAAAATGAAGATTATATTAGAATGGCAATGTCATATCCAAAATTAATCAAAGGGACATTGAGCTATAATAACAACTGCAGTGACCTTAAATATCTCCAGAAAAGAGACAAATGAGCTAAGAAAATCTACTCATAAGTTGCGGGATGTGATGAAATATTAAGTCATCTAAACAAACTGACAGACCTTCCCCGAGCAAAGCCCGGCCTTCGGGTACTACTTCAACAACAACAACAACATGAGTATTACTTTGAACATTAACTCACAGATTATAAACTGCTGTTATTTACTTTGTTTAGATTTTAAACTGTATAAGCCCAATGTTAATTTTTTTAACTTTTAAAATTAGTTTTTTCTAATTACCATATTTGATTTGTCCTGGGGATGAGACCTGTCTAGAACATATTTTAAAGTAGTTTGATGTGTTTTCAGAGAAGTACAAGTATTAATGAAATAGGCTATGATTCAATGAAATGATCATTTTTCAAGTTTTTAATTTGTTTATAGGATTGATTATACTGGTAGCCTATTTAAATTATATACTTACTCATTTTACGTTAGTTATTTTTACATTTAAAAACATGCTAGAGGGCCATACACATATATTACATAACACACTTAAGGGGTGGGAGGGGGTATGGCGTAGCGTTATGTAGGGGAGGGGTTATGTAACTCACACATATCAACCCTAAGAGCTGGCGCACTCCCACATCTATTGATAATGTTATAAAACTTTCACAATTAAAAGCTTATCTAATTGATATCTTAATCAAGGTTACAGTTAGTTAGTTCCGTCATACTATTTTACTAACAGTAAAACTAAAAACGAGTTCGCACGCAGCACGCTGAGGTGAGGGATGTGAATTTCCATATAAAAAACTTTTAAAACTCAAAATCAGTGTAAACACAGACATTTATTTCAATTTTTATTGAAATCTGAAAATGTTGATTTTTTTGCCTGTTCTGATGCTCCTGGTTATATTTACCTGCAATGCTGGGAATACGATTTTGCACATTATAAGGTTAGGAGAGGATCCAGTCAGGCTTGAAAGTAGTGTGAGGTTGTTGAGGATGAGAAAAGTACACCAACAAATGAATAACAGGCTTTTCTAATGCAAAACCCCCTTAAGACAACGTACTGTGTTTAGTCGATACACATTTACTTTAATAACTCCGTAAATATTTATGCTAGAATGACGAGAGAGGGCTTAAAACTTTCGCCTCATTAATTCCCATATTTTTACATGCCTTAAATTTACATCCGGGGCTTTTCTAACCCTTTCTGGGCCAAAAAACTCAAAATTCAAAAGATTAATCGCCAAAAAAGGGGTTTAGAGTTTTCCGATTGTTTTGCCCAATGAACTTGTCCAACTAATTATAGAAAGAAACGCCCCTACCAAATTTGAAGGAAATCGGACCAAAAGTGTGACCGCTAGAGTGCAAACGTATATATATACATATATATAAATATAACATTTTGAACAACCCCCCAAAACGTGTTCAGGGGGTCACGTTAGGAACTTCTATGGTGGTCCCGGGCTTAAGTTTCACCGTGCGGGTCATGCTAATAGTTCACTTTCCATAGGAAATTCACTAATAAATACATAGCGTATTTTGAGTAAGTTTGCTTTAAACCTATGTTTTTTGTTGTTTTAGAGCGTAAAATCATGACTTGATACAGTACTGCGCAGTGCTACCCACATCTTTAGTTTTTTAAGTTGTTTTGTGTAAGCCACAAAACAAATCACTGCCTGCGGCAATGGTTTTTATTAAAATGGAAACTACAGCAAGGCTATCATTGACAATTCAAATTCAAGATCTTTTAAGAGGGGGTACCAGTTAATCCATGTATATTCCTAAACCCATAAGAGCAATGATTTTTTCAAGTTCCATCCAGCCTCAATGGGTGGTCGGATGTTGTTGATTTATAGCTTTTTGCAGGAGGAAAAAAATAACAAACCGATTTCAGTGAGCAAAGTTTCAAATTTATTTTTTATTTCTATTTTTCTATCGAATTTAAAAATGCAAATCGAAAATGTTGTCACTGAAATTGCTAGATAACCACCAGCACATCATTTCTTCTAAATTTTAAAAATATATATTCACAAATAACACAGGACGGATTTTGAAAGTATTGGCCTTATGGGGGAAGCAGTTAGAAATGCAAAAAGTTTTGAGACTTTTCCATTCTAAAAACGCCACATGCATGACCCAGAGGGGAGCGCAGAATTGGACACGTCAGAAAGTGTTGCAGCGACGACTCCAAGCAGTCCTAAAGATTTGGTGGAGTGGTACATTCATGGAGTTCATACCCCTGCCGCCACCATTACTGTACTATTAGACCACGCCCTTTGACTAAGGTTGCTCCCTCCCCATCAGTGATGCCAACAGACTAATAAGAAAATTGTCATATACTCATAAAATATGACCATTTTAAACCATAACCTTGCCATTCTTTGGACGCTTTGAACATAATTTTACGTTCTTACGTAACTAATTAAGTAATTCAAAGAGTACATTTAAATTTTTTTCATGACCTTGTAAACTGAAAAGCATTGATTGAATAAAAGTTGAACATAACTTATTGAATTATAAATGAAAAGTAAACAATAACAGTTTTATGCAGGACTAAAAACTTATGTAGCGCGCTGCGGCGGTTGGGTTACATTAGGTTACTCTAATTTTACGTCCATGACACATAATTTATAAGGGACCCATAATTTTAAACTGTATGCTGGAAGTTAGCAGACCTGCTGTTAATATGTGCAGAGTGAGAACAACCCCCCCCCCCTCAGCTGCAGGGTGGGGGGCTGTGACAATTCTCCTGCCAAACATTTCTACTGCGCGTAGTCGTCGCTGCGACAGTTTTTGACTGAGGACTTTCCATTGTCTCACCTAGAGCATGACTTCCATTGTATTACATGTACCTAGTTGCATTAGTGATAGCACCTAGTTAATTACACTTGAAAACAGGAATGAAGTCCAGCGAGAAATGTAGGCCTAAATGAAAAATCTACTTACAGGCTTAAAGTGCTCAACTGAATCGTTTTTATGTGAGATTTAATATTTAAGAATACATTTTTAACAAATTTGGTGTGCAATACAGTCACATATCACGATAGGCTATGGCAATATGATGTGTATCGCGTCACCTTATACTGTATCATTTTAGGTGCACCGTATAATTTGAATTTAACTTATTTCCTCATATAAGGGACTTAAAAGACCCTTTATTTGAAGCGGCAAAGATAGCCTGGCTATAGTTTTCATTATAAAAAAAGCCTAGATTACTTTCTTTGAAAACTTTGTAAAACAAACTTTTTTTGATTAAAAGTCCAGCAAACTGTTTGCTGTGTGTGTGTGTGTGTCCGTGAGCACGATAACTCTCGTAAAAAAGATCCGATTTTGATGAAATTTGGTTTAAACGTGTAAAGCAACATTTATGACTTTATTATCGAAAACCAGCCAGATCGCTCCATTGGAAGGGGTATTTTATGGGGGTTTTGTACCCCAAAAATGTGTTTTTTGAATTGTTTACATATAATTTTCTAAATCGTCAAATTTTAGTTTTTCCCATTAAATTCAGCTTAAAAAATACACAATTTGGTATTTTGATCATTTCTCTACGTCAATTGGTTACCGATAGATTGAAAGTGCTAAACACAGTACGTCGTCTAATGTTATTATTATGGAGGAAAATAAAATTGTTATATATCGCTTATTTGTGAACGTATACTGACGAAACTTGTTATACAGCTTCACCTCGTTGGGGTCTATTGATATTTGCTAAAAAAAAATATTTTTTGCCAACGGCTCCCCTAGCAGCAAACCTGCGTACTCAGCCCCCATGTTATTCTTATGGAGATCAATTAAATGCTCTGTCTCCCTTAATTATGAACATAAATGAATAAAAACTGGTATACGACTTCTCCTAGGTGAGTTATATTGATATTAGCATAAAAACCCATTTTTTTGTATTCCTTGTTGCAGCACACCTGCGTACTCAGCCCCAATTTTATTCTTATGGAGTATAATTAAAATTGGATATATCGCTTATTTGTGAATATATTGTTATGAAACTTGGTAAGTGGCTTTATGTAGTATTAGGACACTTATATCTCCATTGAAAATTCGCTGAGTATGCAGGTTTGCTGCGACGTGGGTATTTAGTATGTGGTTCTAAAAATCATGGCAACCCTATCACATGCCAAACATATTACAAGCCATCTTGTAAAGCTGCATGTTTCGATCTGTAAAAATGGTGTGATCCTTTGAAATAAATAAATCCCAATCATATAAAATTAAATTAGGTATTTTCCCCCTCCGTTAACTTGTGTTCAAAATATTCAGCTCTTTTTAGCGAATTTCCCCAATAGGGAAGAAGCTATTACCGTAGTCGGCATGGTAAGACCTAGGTCCGGGACCATGATAACATGATAACACAACGTTTCAACAGTGACGCGATACCACTTCAGCCATATCGCGAAATGTGACCATATTGCACATCACTACTCCATATTCTTCTCAAGTGGCATACCTATTTGTTAAAAATGTCATCAGCATATAGGCCTATACATACTATACACCTAAAATCAGTTCAGTTAAGCCTGTAATCAGTGTTTATACTCTATTTTCATTTAATTTAGATTATAAGTGCATTAATAAAAACTATCAAAAGAATATTTGTATCATTTCCGTTAATTAACCAGCACAACCTTTTTGTTTTTTAGTTTTTTTGTCAAATAAACTTAAAATAAAAATGAAATAAATGTTACCCTACCAGTATTAACAAAATGATTTATTTACAAAACATAAAACTACAAAACGTAACAAATTTAAAAGGTTTCCAGGATACAGCTTTCTGATATACCGTACCGAGAATACATATTTAAGTATTAATGGAATCAATGTTTCTTATCTGGACAAATTCCAAGACAAAATCGTTCACATCTTTGAGACTGAACACAACCGAAACCAAAACCAAATAACCTAAATAATAGCTAAATCGTAACGAACAATTTCATTCAGTTTTTTATATTATAGCTTCATATCATTCATTCATCATTTATGAAAGTGTAGGTACCCAAAAGGAAAGTTTCTGATAAACACTAACCTTATTTGTGAATTCTACAGTAAAAAATCTTTCAGAAAAAATAAAACAGGCAACGTATAAGTTATTGGTCCAAGACTTTCTATTTCAACCAATTATAAATAAGTATGAAACAGTTCAGGATAAGATAACGAAGTTTAAATAATTATAGAGCTCTTGTTAAAAAAGTGAAGCCTCATTGGAGGACATTTTTGTAAACAAAACATCTAGCCAAAGAGTAATAAAGACTAACATAAGTTGTGAAGAGGGTATTTAATTGGTTAACTTATTTGTTGCCATGGAGACCGGAGGTTATAAAGGGTCAAAATGGCGGTCAGCATGTAAGCAGAGTTTTTTATCCCAGACGAGACCTCTATAGACATCCTCGTTGGATAAGATAGGATTTGTTATTTCAAAATAACGTAACATAACCTAACCTAACTGCCGCAGCACGCTGTACAAGATGGGTCGTAAAAAACAAACGATACCATTTCACCATCGGAGGTCAGTCTTACCACTCTTGGGAAAAAATCAATGAGTTATAAAATATAGACAAAATAGCTAGGATACACTGAAAAATACCTGAAACTCATTCTGATGTAATATAAAAATAAAATTACGCCCCTGTATAGTCCCGACACAGATTAGCAAAATGTGTACGTACCACTAACTGTTTGTACATTGTCTTCAGTTGTTCAATTGATAAGTTAATCATCAAAAGTCCATATTTCTGATCCCATTCATGGCCATGACACCTCTAGCTTCCACATACAAAAACCCTCAAGTGCGAGGCCTTCATAGGCGCAAGGCCCTTGTGTGGGTGCACCTGTCGCGCCGCCCTAAGGACGGCACTGGGTGCTTATCACATTAAGTAGATACCTTGGGTTAGGTAAGGTTTATATGACGGTTTGGTCTGTTGGATTCATTTAAGTATGTTTGGCCATTCAAAGTAGGCCTACAGTTTGCCTCAGCAAACTTAATTTTCTCACGAAAAGTAAATGGACATTTAGTAACTCGCAAATATAAATATAAGCTAGGCCTATCATAACATTCCCACTGTATAGACTACCAAGACAGACTTATGGTTAGAATAAACTTACAGCAAGGCTAAAATTTAAATAGTATGATGATTGACCAACTTGGGATGGTTGAGAAACTACAGTATCATTGGCCTACCTAAATTAGTCAAAAGGATACTGTCTGTTTTGGCGATTAAAACTTTGTAGACAGTATTTAAAGTTTATTAATAACATAAAAAGTTCGTTTTTAGTCACACCTTGTGCTATAATCATCCATGTTATGGCTACGACTGTAAGCTAATATACAAAGCCTGAGTATTATTCGAACACAAACTATCTACAAAAGAACACAGACAAAACCTCCAAAATGTATGTTTGTGTTTAGTACTGATGTATAATGTTGGCATTCTCGCCGAAAACACTTTTAATCGTATTAAATCCAACTTGAACCAAAGTGCTTCACATAGGTTATGTGTATGGAACTCGCAAGGAAATAAGATTTACATTTGATTATTGCTACGGTATAACATTAATGAAATTATTATTGAACTCAAAAGAATGACACGTTTTGAATTTCTAACAGAAAGGTGTCTAGGTAGGTAGAACCACTAAGTTTTAGAACAAATTAAATAAATAAACCGCTCTGACCTGAACACAAACTTCAATCAACAAAATTACAGCAGCTGAGCTGATGTATTTTGACAGTTCAAACTTCAAACAACACGATACTACAAAACTCAAAATATGTACTGAAATAATGTTCAATGAAAAAACTGATAATTATTAAAATGTAATAATAATTCGCCAATTATAGTTTATTTAAAGCATTAAACCGTAAAAATGTTATCCTAAAAATTTCATGACAATCCATCAAACCGTTAAAATGTAGATAGCGTCACACTACTTCGAATTCCAAACTGAGTATAAGGATATCGTTTCACTCAATCCAATTAATTTTGGTACAAATGTGTAAGGCACCATTTATTTGAACGAGTTCGGAAACTAGACGAATCGCATCATCGGAAGGGGTTTTTTGGTACGGTTTTGTACCCCACAATGGGTTTTTTGGGGTTTCCACATGTAATTTTTATTTAAATAAAATTTTAATTTTTACCATTAAAGTCAGTATAAAAAACAAACAATTTGGTCAATGATCATTGCTCTACATCAATTGGTTACTGAGATATTGAAAGTGCAAAACACAGTACGTTGTCTAATGTTATTCTTATGGAGAAAAATAAAAATTGTATATCTCGCTTATTTATGAACATAAACTGACAAAATTTGGTATATGGCTTCATCTGGTTGTGGTCCATTGTTGTTTGCTCAAAAAACAATTTTTCGCCTATGGTTCCCGAAGCAGCAAACCTAGGTCCTTGTTACCCATGTTATTCTTTTGAAAAATAATTAAAATGTTATATATCGCTTATTTATGAATGTATATGGATGAAACTTGGTATGTGGCTTCACTAAGATGAGTTATATTGATATTTGAATAAAACCCATTATTTTGTGTTCCTTGTTGCAGCAAACCTGCGTGCTCATCCCCAATGTTATTCTTATGGAGAATAATTAATATTTTAAATATCGCTTGTTTGTGAATATATTTCTTATCAATCCTGTTAAGTGTTTTGATGTGTTATGTTATATATTCATTGGAAATTCATTGAGTATGCAGGTTTGCTGCGATGGGGGTATTTTATGTTCGTCTTGGTTTTTGTAGAGAGTGCAACATTATTTTATTTGTCGACTGTTCCCGGAAATAGGGAATAACATTCATTGATTGCCTTGGTGCCTGGAGACATACTGCTGTTATTTTATTGGAAGCAACGGAATTGGTTTTATTGGAAGAGTTGAGTTTCTGAGACGTATTTGTCAGAAACTATCTCAGCTATGTTCGCCTATGAGATTTTTTATAAAATAATGAGATATTATGTGAAAAATGAAAGTTATATTGAATAATGTATGTCTGAAGCAATCCCAACAATGTTACGTATGGCTGTGTATAAGTGAAGTAAGATTCTCCAGCCACATTGCCCTTACGTTGTCTACGTCAGCCTGAGGTGACGATTTCTAGTTCCGGCGAAAAATACAAAAAATATGGAACGCTAAAATTTAACTAGTAGGCCGTCGTGGCTTAGCTCGCGATCACATTTTTGTGTTTGAGAAGTTAGTTAAAATTTGTTAAAGCACCTGGGGGACAGAGCTTTGCTCGAGAAGCCAGACGGTTACACATACTTATATTTACGGTTAATCTCTTAGGCAAGCATTTTTTTATTTGCATCTTTGTTAGATTATTTTCATTTTGGACATGTCACTTTATATTCAATCTTCAGATTTCATGGTTCTTGTGATCTATAAATAACCTAATCATGTATATTTAAAGTTATGCAAACACTAGGCTATTCTCACAATAAAATGACAAGTAAGTGTTATTTTTACAATTGAATTGTTGATATAAAACAGCTGTTACGATTCTTTTGCTTTTATTTACAACCCCTTAACCATAACCCCACTGTTCGTTTTTAGAATAATTTTCTATACAAAACAATATTTTCCAATGTATGAGGCTGGATTAGCCACATCAACCACGACCACATGAACCACATGAGCCACATCGATGGCTCCAACATTTGGAGAGCCCTAAAGTAAAGTATATTTGGAGCAGGAGTAGGCAAAGGTTTTATTCTTATGTACTAACTATCCTCCTAACAAAAGTACGCTCAATCAATCCAGTTACTAACGTCAGTGATGATTAAATTAAAGTTGTAAAGGCCGACGGAGCAGATAAGTCCCAAAGGAAATACGGGACGGAAATTGCAGGCATGTTTCTGATTATATTGCATTTACTGCTGTCAAATCATTGGTCAATCGGTCTAGGAAGTATATGATTACCATGTAAATGCTGAAGGTCAATGGAGCCGAGCCTCATTGGAACCGGAATAAGCCTACAGCTGTTTTTTTTTGTATGGACACAGCTTCTATCAAATATCTTCTCAATAGCTCTTGTAGTTTGTTGGACTTATTGATAGTGGACTTAAAAACACATAAAATATTCAGTATTATAGTTGTTATGTTATATATGTTGTATATGTTGTATATGATAGTTGTTCCGTTCACAAGGAAAAAGAACCTGGAGTCTCTTTCCCGGCTGAGACTTGGACCAACACGGCTTGAAGTATCAGGTACAGTCAAATACTTGGGGCTGACAATACTAAGCTGACTTGGAATGATCATTAGAATAATACACTGCATAAGGCGAAATGGACGCTCATGACGTCCGGGAGATTTGCAGGCTCCACGTGGGGGATCAAGCCTCACATAGCGCTGTGGCTGTACAAGGCAGTAATAAGGCCTCAGGTCACATATGGATCACTAGTCTGGTGGACAAAGGTGAACCAGACTACAGCCATAGCCAAACTCACAAGTTTACATAGGTTGGGCACGCTTCTAGTCACTGGAGCTTTCAGGAGCAGCCCGTCAGCAGCTCTCGAAGTTGCTCTTGGATTACTGCCTTTGGATATCTTCATCAAAGCAGAAGCACTTAAATCAGCCTATCGATTAAAAGTCGCAGGCCAATGGAGGGAAGGCCTGTCTGGAACAGGCCATTGTACCATCACCAAAGCTGTTGCTCAAAGCCCTGTGCTTGATATGACATCAGATGTCATGAGTACGGAGATGGTTTTCACTAAACCTTTTTCTGTTGGATTCTGCTCCAGAGAAGAGTGGAAATCTGAGGAAGGGCCCTATTACAGGAAAGGCAGCCTTGTCTGGTACACGAACGGCTCTCTCATTGAAGGAAAATCTGGCTACGGGGTGTACAGTGAATCACCTAGAACAGAACTCTGTGCAAGTCTGGGACAACACTGTACTATTTTTCAAGCAGAAATTTGTGGCATCGTGGTTTGTGCCAATCTAATCTAGGCATTGCCAGACGCTATTGCGACAAGCATATAGTAATCTTGTCAGATTGTCAGGCTGCCCTCAAGGCTCTTGACTCCAACGAAATCAAGTCAAAATTAGTGTGGGAATGTTACAACACACTCAGCAAACTCGCAACACGCAACTTGGTGCATCTTGGTTGGGTACCTGGCCATGTAGGCATAGGTGGCAATGAATGTGCAGATAAGCTTGCTAAAAGAGGTTCCGGTATGTCATTCTTTGGTCCAGAGCCAAGCTGTGGCATAAGCAAAACAACTGGTTTTCACATAATAAATAAATGGTCCAGGGACTTACATCGCCAGCAATGGCAAGGTTACACTGGTCAATCACTTGGCAAAAGGCTGCTAGCAGACACTAGCTCCTACTTCACTAACTGGTTGGTGAGGTTGGGTAGAGGTCGGGTTAAGCAGTTGATTGCTTTGATAACTGGACACGGCCACTTCAGGAAACATCTCCACACTTTCGGACTCAGATATGAAAGTCAGGTGTGTAGGCTTTGCAATCAGTCTGAAGAGACTGCCAAGCACATCATACTGGATTGCGAGAGACTCGGGGCACGGAGAAGGGCTCTGTTTGGTTGTAAGCAACCAGGTGATGAAAAGGACGTTAGTATTGGTAAAAACTCCTGGATCTCGTAAAGGGTACGGGCATTGGTTTGCCAAACTAACGGACTAGGGACACACAATAAGCTTCGGTTAACGTGTGAGGATCTTTGAATCTTTGGATCTCTGAATCCGTCCCTTCAACAACACATAAACATAAACATATTGATAGTGGACTTAAATACCCCCGTCGCAGCAAACCTGCATACTCAGCGAATTTCCAATGAATATATAACATAACACATTATAACACTTAACAGGATTCATAAGAAATGTATTCACAAACAAGCGATATTTAAAATATTAATTATTCTCCATAAGAATAACATTGGGGATGAGTACGCAGGTTTGCTGCAACAAGGCACAGAAAATAATGGGTGTTTATGCAAATATCAATACAACTCATCATAGTGAAGTCACATACCAAGTTTCATCCATATGCATTCATAAATAAGCGATATATAACATTTTAAGTATTTTCCTTAAGAATAACATGGGGACTAAGTACCTAGGATTGCTGCCACAGGAGCCATAGGCGGAAAATTGTTTTTTGTGCAAACAACAATAAACCATAACCAGATCAAGCCATATACCAAATTTCGCCAGTTTATGTTCATAAATAAGCGAGATATACAATTTTCCTTTTTCTCCATAAGAATAACATTAGACAACGTACTGTGTTTAGGACTTTCAATATCTCGGTAACCAATTGACGTAGAGCAATGATCAAAATACCAAATTGTTTGTTTTTTTAAGCTGAATTCAATGGTATAAATTAAAATTTGATTTAAATTAAAATTAAATGTGAAAACCCCAAAAACCTCATTTTTGAGGTAAAAAAACCCCCAAAACCCCCCTTCGGATGGTGTGATTCATCTGGTTTTCGAACTCGTTCAAATAAATGGTACTTTGCACATTTGTACCAAATTTCATTAAGATCGGACCTTTTTTACGAGAGTTATCGTGCTTACGGACACATATATATATATATATAAATATATATATATATATATATAAATATATATATATACATATATAAAAATTTGAACAAATGGTGTTTTTGGCATCTGGGGACCTCAAAATGAAAAGTTATCATGGTCTCGGGCTTAAGTCTTACCATGAGACCTACGGTAATAGCTTCTTCCCTATAGGGGAAATTTGCTAAAACACATAAAATATTCAGTATTATAATCACAATGACTACCGAGATAAACTGAGCTTTAAATACCATGTTGCAAGGGCTTATGTGTTCCGCACCCAATGTTTCACTGCCGTGCGGTTATTTTATATGGTTTAGAATACCTTTGTAGACTGGCAGAACGGAAGTTTCTTCCGTTCTGTGATAACAAAATTAGCTAACTAAATGCTCATTGGAACAAATATGGTGCATTCTGTAGTGAAAGGTTGAGTAACCTGGACCCTTAAGATCTACTTTGTAGCATTTCCGGATAAAGGGGCATAGCACCAAGGATGAAATCAGATTTAAGACAGCCTAAATGATTCCTCCTCCACTCAAAAATGAGCAAAATGTTTTATTTAATTCAGGACAGTATTTTTTATGAAATATGGAACAAATATGGAGCATAAATAGACAGATAGATAAACACATTTTAACGACAATTTAAATACTGTATCTCTGATTCATTCAACATTTCATTGCTCAGAGCAATGTAGAAAAACAAATGTTATTGAGATAGATAAATACATCCCTTACCTGTAACATATGGTATTACCTGTTCGTAATGTATTAAAAGCTGCAATTCAAATAAAATTATTCCCCATGTTAATCTTATGGTAAAAATACCCCCGTCGCAGCAAACCTGCATACTCAGCGAATTTCCAATGCATATATATGTATCTTAATACCACATAAAGCCACATACCAAGATTCATCAATATACATTCATAAACAAACGATTTATGACATTTTAATTATTCTACATAAGAATAACATGGCGGCTGAGTATGCAGGTTTGCTGAAGCAAGGAACACAAAAAATGGGGTTTTATACAAATATCAATATAACTCATGTAGGTAAAGCCATATACCAAATTTCATTAATTTATTTTCATTATTAAGGGAGATAACACGTTACTTATTCTCCATAAGAATAACATGGGGCTGAGTACGCAGGTTTGCTGCTACGGGAGCCTTTGGAAAAAAATTGTTTTTTTGAGCAAATATCAATGGTCCACAACCAAATGAAGCCGTATACCAAGTTTCGTCAGTATACGTTCATAAATAAGCGAGATATAAAATTTTTCTTTTCCTCCATAAGAATAACATTAGACAACGTACTGTGTTTAGCACTTTTAATATCTCGGTAACCAATTGACGCAGAGAAATGATCAAAATACCAAATTGTGTGTTTTTTTAAGCTGAATCCAATGGAAAAAACTAAAATTTGACTATTTCCAAAATTATATGTAAAAAATTCGAAAAACCCATTTTTGGGGTACAAAACCCCCCCAAAATACCCCTTTGGATGGAGCGATCTGGCTGGTTTTCGAACTTAAAGTCATAAATGTTGCTTTACACGTTTATACCAAATTTCATCAAAATCGGATAATTTTTACGAGAGTTATCGTGCTCACGGACACATATATATATATATATATATATATATATATATATATATATATATATATATACAGTTTCGAACGAATGGTGTTTTTGGGGTCTGGGGACCTCAAAACGAAAAGTTATCATGGTCCCGGGCCTAGGTCTTACCATGCCGACTACGGTAATAGCTTCTTCCCTATAGGGGAAATTCGCTAAAATTAACTTTGAGGGCAGCCCGTGCCCTTCAGATTGAAAAAATCGAAAAATGAAAACCGTTATGCACAACTAAAACTCAGGACGAATATTTTGGTACCTCAATCGTCAAAATTTGCCCATAAATAACGGAATAGTTCTCTAAACAAAAATCGCCTTGGCGTTTTAATATATCAGATTTACATTACAATCAGCTGAGTAACTAAATAAAATATAACTCCATAAGATTGAAATTTTGAGAGCTCGTAGAGCAAAGCCCCGAGGTCATGAGTTTATGGAAACCCCAAATGCACATCTAGAGGTTAAGAGCTTTCGATTGATACCAAATAAGTATGTAAAATAATAGTTTAAGGGGTCGAAAATCACCGAACAAAAATCAATAAATTTTTAAAATAATATAGATAAAAACCTCAGTACAATCTAAATACTTTACGTTAAATTATTGATCAAGTACCGAATAAGAAGTATTATGTATTTATAAAATGTATATCAATAACAAATTGAGTTACGTACTTCCCCCAGCAATCCAGAATAGCGTAAACAGTGTTACATATGTTTCGACACTATATACTGCCATTGTCAAACATCGCAGAACAAAAACCGTTACCTCATATCATGTGGTCTCGTCACGAAGTTAAAATTCACAAACACACACGGAACGGTTGCATAATAACATTGATATCGAACATATAGGCCTATTTCAGCTCACACCGTTCACTCAGCCCGAGCAGGAACAGACTGGGCTGCTGATGGAGGTACGTAACTCAATTTGCCATAACACTACAGTTCATGGAGCTATAACACAATGCATTTAAATGTCTAAGAACCTAAAAGTGTTATCTATCAAATACGTGTAATATAAAAACAATATGCTATTAAAATGAAATTTACATGTAGCTTAAAAAATACACCGATTTCAGACTAGTATTGAGATATATATTATCCTCATTCCAGATTAATCCGAATTGAACTTCAAAGCTTTCACTCGCATCATCTTCTGGGTTGAAATTCATGAAACCGAGCTTCTTTGAGGGTCCGAAACGTGGTCTGAGATTTACTTTCCCTTTACGCTAGAATCATTACCAACCATGCTGCTTCCATCTGTAGAACGTTTGCAATACGTGGTTAAAACATTATTGAATAAAGTAAAATAATATTAACGGTATAAAATTTAGTTATATTTAACTTTAACTTTTTCTTTTTAAATACCACATGTAAAACCGCTTGAAAAAACTACATTAGAGAGGATTTTACGGCAGTAACGTCTGAGATCTTTAGTCTTTACAATACAGCTGGCAATTGATATCGATGACAATTGTGTTTGATAACAGAAGCTCTGTCAGTGTAGTACAGCTGTCGGGAGAGATCAGCGGGCAAGTGACACCGATGACAAATCGTTTTGGGTCTGCACCCAGGCAATACAAGCATGTCAAATATATTCAAAGTACCTTAGTGAATACAACATCGAAACCTTAAAAAATAATTACTAATACCGAAACTATACATTTTGTCTAACTGAAAATGGACACTCGTTACACATATATTTTGTATTTGTTTAACATTCTTATTGTTTAAGTGTTATTTATCTATAATTATTAAAATTCATCCATATTTTAAATATTTTATTACTACTTTTTGTTGGGCGTTATATTTTTACATTTCGATTGAAAATTAAAAGAGAATATAAACAAATTCAATTTTTGTTTGTTAAATAAAGAGAATGAAGTTGCAATCTATTTACCTTTTTATGGGTTGCGAGCTTCGGTCAAAACAACCTAGAACAAAAAACTTGACAATGATATTTTACTTACTATTACACTTCTTCTAATTGTATTTTATTATAATTAATTATATTATATTTTACTAATGATTGTCATTAGAACCGTTGTTCTTTAGAATCAACGTGTTAGATACTATGCAATCGATATCCCTCAACGTATTATTATGTATATTGTTTGTTTTTGGGGGGATGAGAAGGCCCCGGCATAGCCGGCTAGGCATGTCTCCCTTTGGGATATTATGCAGCCCCCGGAAAGAGGGACAGGAAAGGTGGTAGAACGGGGTCAGAAAGGGAGAGAGAACCTTACCTTGCTCCCGGACTCTGTGGGTGACAAAACTCCAGGACGATTCGTCCTCTAACCCAACGTCCCCCTAAGTTCACCAGACAAGGACCGCCATCGCACAGAGCCTCCAACCTCTCAGGGGTCGGGTGGCCCCAAGACGGTTCGTTCCCCAGCCCGGCAGACCTACCGGAGACTATCGGGTAAGGGCCCTTCTTCGCAGACACCCGTTCAGGCTGCAAGGAAGATCCACTACTCCCCCCAAAGACTTGACTAGACTGGAGATCCAGGTTTAACTGGGAGTCAAGCCTCCAAAAGAGACAAAGAGGAACCAAAGAAGGGAAGTTGGTCACACTGGATAGCCAAAAGACTTACAAATACTGTGATAGCTTCATTTTGTTGTGCCCAATGTCGACCTATGTACTAGTATAGACCAATCAGACAGCCGTTGAGGGCCATTATGTATATTACAAATAAGTAATATTCAAAACGAGATTGATTTATATAGGAAGATTTAGTTTACAATTTCATTTATTTGTTTTCAATTTTAATTGTTACGGCGATCAAAGCAATGATACTAGATAACCATCACTAAAACACTTGACATTCTTTCTACAACTAACACATTCAATGAAGGGAAAATCTAAACACCTGTTTACTTATTTAGCAGAACGTATGTCTATGAGGAGAGGGGGGTATGGCCAGCCCTCTCTAGACTGAAGATGTAAGGGAACCAACTAGTTATATCAATGTTTATGCACACAAACATATGATATATGATATCTCAGAGCAATGGGTGCTTTAATGTCGTACTGCACCATAGAGCTAACTAGTATCACAAACTCCTTTATTGTTCTTGCTGGTCCACTAGAGGAGGAGATGCTGTTCGTAAACGCGTGATACTTCACTCAATGTGTCAGTACGTAATAACTATCCCAAAACTTTAGGTATAATGTGCCTTTTTTAACCTTCCCTAACTCAAGATCATCTTTCTTGCTCATTTATGAATTTAATCAATGGTTATGACATTACCATTAACCAAAAGGGCTTCCTTTTTTAACATTAGAGTTTTTACTTTAGTAAACTGACCTCAATTGGTGATTATATAAATCTTAACCTATTATGATACTACAATTACGATGTAACAGCATGGTATGAATATTTAAATTACCATGTTAATACATTTTCATACGCTCTAAAAATAAATGGGATTTTACGGGTGAAGTAAACTGTGGCCAGATTATTATTTAAAGTTAATTATTTCACTGAATCTTTGTTATTCATATTGTTGTTATTGCTGTTTATATCGTTGGTAAATAATGTTAACAAACTAATTTATTCACATGATTTAAACATGAAAATGTTTGTTTTATGCTATCACAAAGGGCTTTATTAAACTATTGCGAGAATTAATTATTCGGGGTATGGCTTGTTGTTCTGTCTCTCAGTTTTGGAATCAAGCCTTTTCCAGCATTATGAGTTGTAGGTTTTACGATTGCAGTGATTATTTCGTCACAGCAAAGATATTCTTGAACGTGGAAAAGAATTGAGAAGTCTCATAATTTGTAAGGAATATTGGCCCTTTATAATTTTAATTTAAAAACATAGCTAGGCAAAGACAAAGTTGTTATTGCTATTTTTATTGTCAGCCTTCGTTGGCAGGTTTTTTGGTGATGTAATGGTAATGTTATTCTCACATGTCTAAATTATGATATCATTTTTGACAAAATGTTTGATCATAACAAACGTAACATGCTACTCAAAGATTGTTTGTTGAGCGTAATGGCTAACCTCTTGCGTTGCTGTATAAATAAACGCACAGATATTGCAGTGTGTAGTCTATGTATCTGTGGGCGGGCAATGTGAAGCAGAAACAGATTGTAAACCTCTTGAAAAATAGTTATTGTTATGAAAGGTAACGTTGTATATCAATTATGTAAAAAAGGCCGTAGTTTGAAAAACACAAAAAATAAATTAATTAACGTAAAAAAACAAAAACAGTTAAATACATTGAGATTGGTGTCTCTAAATACTTTTTTTACAGTTTCGGCCATTAGTTAGATTAGTTTTAAGTTAGTGTACATAAACTTTGTATTATAATTATCAGACAATTATGTCTGACAATTTGTTATGATCAAATAAAAGACAATTTAATAAGATCAGAGATAAGATCAGACAATTTTAATTGTTGGTCAGAGCACAACAATTTAATATAATTTTTCATAATATTCATAAAGAAATATCTTAGTTTGCATTTTATTGAATCCTAAGTATTTTATCTTCCCTTCCAAAGGCAAAATAATTCCTATAAGTTTAATTAATTCATATTTTCTTTTTAACTAACCAAACTTTAAACAAAAATGGTATGTTTATTATTGACATTATTATGCGTTAAGATTAAAATTTGTGTAACTTATTAAATAATATGAATGATTTCAAAATAAAATATTTGGTGATAAAATAATTGAACTATAAACTCTGTGTTTCCACATGATTTAGTATCTCGATTTTATTTGGTGTATTTTGCACTAATAACCTAATCAATAATATGTTCAATTTTTTTTTTATTTTCGACTCCAGATTTTTTAATTAATTGAAAAGTACAGATTTTAGAAGTATAAGATTTAATTTCAATATAAAATAATAACAAAAAAGTCTATTTATCCATTTTTATCAAACCAAATGTGTACACCCTCTTCAGTTATTATTCCACACATGTATTTATAAAAACAATAATTATTTAATGGTATATCGGAATAACCTATCTTTTACATGTTATACTAGTTAACAAAATCTAAAACCCACTGAAACTACTGTTTATAATAAAAACACTTGGGTACTTTTTTCACTCGAGAAGATCAAATGAGATCAGGGAAATATGGTTGCCCACTACAGCCAAACGAACTGCACGGAATGTAATGGCAGTAAAAAACCCTTCTAGTTTTGAAACCTAACGATTTTTTATTTTTGTATTTAGACCAATGTTCGGCGTTAGCTGAGTTAATATTGTTTTTGTTCACCAGGTTTGTATAGCTCTTGATATGTCCTCAATTCTCTAGGAGCGTGGCAATTAAAGAAAGCTCAGAGTGTATAAATAACATAATATATATCTGCGTCGTAGTCTCTAAAAATAAATCATGGAAATAATTATGAGCAGAGCATAAACAAGATTGTTTTTTGTTCGTGAATAACGGTTTCTCTTGTGATAGTTGTTATAATATAACGATAGAATAATTGGATGTCTTGAGATGTTTTAAAAGGAATTTTCAAACGTTAATATTGTAAATTGGTGGACATGTTGTATTTAATAATAAATACTATCAGACACTATATTAAATTATTATATTAATTACTTCTTTATCATAACAAATATTCAGTATAAAAAAAATCAGTTGAGTATACAAAAAACCACGGTCTGATTATTCCCAATCCCCCCCATTGCTTTTTACAATAAAAATAGTAATATTTGTTAACACTTACAAATTTTGCAGCTATGATAACAATTTAATAATAATCGCTCGATTTTCTAAATAATTTTAAATTTCAACTTAAGCATACAACATTTTAATCGCTAGCTGCTTTTATAATTAATAAAACTGATACTCATTTATAAATATTAAAGTAAATAATGATAATAAACTTCGTTTTAATTAAGATTCCCTTGTATTACCAGGACAAACAGATCTATTCCTGCTAATTTCAGAGGAACAATTCCCTCTCCAAATATTTGGACGAGAGATGATGCAACTTGGACGGATATTTATCGTCCCACTTAACCCAACGACTAATTGAAATTCCGCGTCATTCTCCAGTGGTGGGCCAGAGGGGGGGGGGTGGAACTTATAACTGGTTGACTTGGTTCTTGGTCTCTGGTTTTATTGAAAATATTTATTTTCCGTGGGCCTAAATGCACTATAGATTATTTTAAAAATATATAGACTAAAGACACTTAAGCAAGTGTTTTTGAGCAACTAAAATTTCCAGACTAATCCAAATATACACTAACCAAGTTTGTATGACCGTTAATTTTATGTAAACATTAATTTGCAGGTAATGTAGTAGGGACATATTAAAAATATTAATTGATAATTTAGCTATTTTTCCACTAATACTGTGTAAAACTAAAATAATATTTGTTTATGTGTTATACATGTAATATAAGTGGTTTATATTATTCACTGGAACCATATTTAAAATTTAGAGTTCTTAAGGAAACTTTTAAATGACTACCACATTTTATCGTAAGTGTAGTTTTTCTTCAGTATCCTTTGTAAAAAGTTTAGTCATTCTTAAAATATTGTTCTTTATATATATACTACCATGGGTTTTTAAATGCAATTGTAATTTAACGATACTTCAGTATTTTATTACGCTTTATATTAATTTGTTTACCTTTAGTTGAAAAACATTCAGAATTTCAGTGAAGTGTAGAACGTTAAAATGGCCGATACTTGATGGTCTTTTGTTGTAAAGTATTGGCAATCTTTCAGAGGCTATCTGACCGAATTACTTTTACTGAATGCATGTAGATTTATAGTTTCTTCGAAGCAGTTTTTGAATCATATGGTTGATTATCTCTTATGAGAAGTGGTGTTTATTAATATTTGCATCATTGGGTATTTTTGGCATTTACTTTAAATATTTGATATTTTATGAAGTGGTACTTAAAACAGATTTAAACTGCATAAATTGTTTCTATTTGCAACCGATCTTTACTGGTAACCTTATCACTATTTAAGATGTAACACGAATCTGACTAAAGTATTAACTATTTTTAATATAGCAAGGAGTTTTATTTTACATACCTATTTATTAGGAGATGTAACTTATATATATATATATATACATATATATATATATATATATATATATATATATATATATATATATATATATATAGGAGGTGTTTTGAATAACAGAGTCCCTCATTACGATGTTTTAATAATGCATAAAACGTAAACGTACGTTTTGTACTTATTAGGTCCATCAATCTAATGAAACAAATTATCTGATTCTTAGTCTGATATCTTGCAGAAATATTCATAAATACTACCACTCTTAAGAAACAATCATAATAATTCGCTGCTAAATCGAGATAATAGTTCGGTGATTAATCGTCAAAGGAAGATTACTGAACAAAATGCAAATAAATCTTTCTTTCCAAGTATGTATCATATAAACCATAAAGATATCAAATTTTTGTGTTATATTGCAAAAAAAAAACCAAGCATGACGCTATCTTACATTGAGTGGGGTTGAAACTTAAAATCAGAAAAAGGTGTTTATATTTAGACTTCAATGCTGCCCACAGTGTCCATAACGTTATGTGACTTTACAGGAACGCAGCACGATGATAATGGTTGTGACCTAAGGCCAACTGTGTTTCAGAATTTAAGTTTTGATTACTTCTTACAGTGTTTTATAAGGGCTGAATCATAACAATGATAGCAGAAACCATAAATACATTACACTACTTAAACAAATATTCATGCAAGTGGCATTTTAGGCCCCCCTAAAGTAAAATAAAACTAATACAAATGTGTAATTTGATGACATGATATGAAGACATATTGAATGAAGCGGTTAAATTTTAATGACAATATTGAAGGTCATTATTAAATTCGTTCAATATTTTGGATTTCCATGTTTCCAATACATTTAAATTTCATAAATTGCAATATACAAATATAAAACTTCATAATTAATTAACAGATAACATATGATTATGATAAATTTTAATTTAGTTAGAGAGGGGACCTGTTCGTAAAAAAAACAAAGAGATTTGTTAACTGTGCATGATGTTTTGGTTAAAGAACAAATCGTTGGAATGACTATGCAAGTGATGTACAACTCTGCAAATTGGCTCTTCTTCAGTGGATAACGGAAAGTGTCATAAGTTGAATACATAGAAACAATTTCCATCCATACCACTTCACAAAAGTACAAGGATTAGAGGAAGGTACTCATAACCAAAGAGTGGAATTTTGTTGATGCCTTATTGAAGATATGTCATATTTTTTTTAAATAAATAGGGACATTTTGAAAATAAGTTAAACTAATGGGCGAGCTGTTAATTTCTCTACCGTAGAGGACATATAAGTCAATTAACTTTGGTTTAAGTTGTTTATAAATATTTTAGTAATAATTCTTGGTATTCAATAGGCTTGTACTTTGAAGTATCAAGTCATTCATTGCACATGCCATTATGTTCATCCAGTGTTTCCACATTTCGGTTTAAAACATCACATTAATAACCAATAGATAACTTGATGTAGTATATTATTTTAAAGGTTATTATTATTAATAATTTTTACTATATTTCACAGGATGTAAATGTATATTGCTTAAAAAATATGTATATATCATAATATTGTTTATGGAAAAATTACGTTTTTCATTTACATCCTATTTTATAACTTTAAAGAATACTGAATACCCATTAAAATGGTCTTATTTTATATAATATTTGAACTACTTTTAGGAAGTATCGTTAAATAGAAGATCCAGCATCATGATAATTGATAAAATTAATGTTTATTACAAAATGACACCAATAAAGAAATCATAAAATATATTTTTTTGCCATTCTGATTCAGTTAGAAATATCTAGTATGCATATGCATACAACAAATAAAATATATTTTTACCAAACAAGTTTTTCAAATCAAGTCCTATTCACCGCTTCCTGCTTATCAACGAAATCACTGTGAAGGTAAAAATTATACTACATAAAAATACACTTATGTAAAATTTAAGTCGTATGTATAATAATGCATTGTAATAATAAACAAAATTCATATTCAATAATTCAATAATTCAATAATTCAATAATTCAGTGGTAGATAAGGTGTTATTAATCATTGTTTGTATGCTTGATAGAGATTAGCAAAGCAATATTACAGGCTCAAAGCGTGACTATGCATGAATATGCATGTTTTGTTAATGACACAAATTGTACAAGGAATACTGTCGCAATTACAGATAGAGTTTACGAATCATGTTTTAAGAGATAGAGAGTCTTATATTTTGTTATTTTTAAAATTTGATTCCTTAAATCTTCACGCCTTCAAGTATCCCATTTAATTAGACCAGAGAAGAGGCAGTTGAGAGGCCAAGGAAAAGGCCAGTAGAGAGGTCTTTGACGTTAAAACACTCTAATGTGTGGAGCTCTCTACCCGAGTAAACTTTATTCATTCATAAACTTATTCCAAGAAAGAATTAATGTCTATACTTGCTAGTTGACCATAATAGTTAATTCATAAACACAGTTCTGTTACTAAGAATCATTAAAAATAATCACCTGATAGAAAGTACAAATTAATGTGCCATTAGAGTCGCATGTAATATTTATATTTGTTTAAGTATGGATAAATTTGAATTTTGAATAATGGATTAAGATTTTAAATTATAATATATATAAAAAATAACAGGAAAACAAAAATAGTTAATTATTGATTTAGCTTGTCGTTGTTGTTGCATCTAGAACCGTAGCTAATTTTTATATTTATCGTAGTTTTTCCATATTAAAGTATTGGGCATTAATACCAAAATATCATTGTTCATCAATTATTTTATGATTATATTTTATAATTGAAATGTAATACAAAAAATAGATTAGTAGTTTTTTAGTTAATATACAACACAATTAAAATTGTGTCTGTTTGGATATATTGGTTTACAGCATCAGAATCCAACATTATACAGTTTGTGGCTTTTATTTATTTATTTTCTACAATACATACTATTTACATAAAATAATTTATGTACAATTGTTAATAATGAATTTTTGGTTGGCATTTCATTGGTTCAATATCAATGCGAAAATTCTGAATTCAAAATGAAACGTTTAAATTTGACATGGCAAAATAAGGATAAATATACAATATAGCTACGATTATAGATGAAACAACAACGATGCAAGCTACAGCCAATAATAAACATTCACGAAAAAACAAAGATTCAGAACTAAGGGTTCGTTCAAGTAGAACGCTGGCTGCAATCGCCTGGGATCCGGCGCCGGCGGCTTACTTCAGGCCCCTGCAAGCGCGTGCAAATGGTTAAGGCCTTTCACGTACAAAGCCAGAAACAAGTTCGACCCCTCAGTCGTCTAAATGACTTTATCAAGTGTCAATGGCATTTTTCTGGTAGTAAATTTTTAATTGAAACTGGCAAGAAAGAGAGTAGGAGTTCATGGGATTAATTAAGGATATTCGCCTACTGTGTACAATGAAATTGGCCAATTTTGCAAGAAACACTTATGATATAATTTTGTTAAATAAAAGAGTGTTAGAATTATAACAAAACAAGGCTCAACATATTCTCAATTAATAGTTTAGTGATAAACGTAATTAAGGCTTTTAACATTAAAATCAGGCGTTTTGCCTACACAGTTATTTTTTAGTTTCCATAACAATCTAAATGTTATTTCCCTTTGCGGATTAGAAGGCCTGTATGTATTTTATTAGAATAGGTACAATTGTCATTAAATTTATGTTAGCAGCAGAAAAAAATAGTGCTTCAACCTCATTTTAGTATATATCTCCTTCCAAGCACTTTTAAACAAGCGATCTGTTAGTGTGAAGTTATAATATTCGTTCCATATTTTGAAAATCGTCGTGAGGTATCAGTTATTATTCTGTATAACCATTTTGACAAAAACTCGAAAAAACACAGTATAAATCACCAAAACTGCACTCCACTCATTCATAGTTGGAGTCCACCAGCGCAATAAGCGCTGGAAATAATGTTTCAAACATTCTTGTTCGCCGGTCGGCGCTTGCAGCTCGTGCTTATACGTCCGACAAGCTTTGTCTGTGAACGCACACACTTGAAACAACGCAAACTTTTACTCGCGCTTTTCGGCGCTTTGCTACAGGAACTTGTAACCAGCGTTCTACGTGAACGCACCCTAACCATAGATACAGTTTAAAAGACTGTATGATGTAAAGATGTTGTGGAGACTTACTGATGTAATAACCTATGATAATTACACCAATACAATGTATTATGCACAGTAATACAGCTACACAATTCCATTGACTATGATAACAATTGTTTGATTAATCAAGCATAAATACTAGTTGAGGCAAAGGTTAAGTTAACAAGAATTTTACACACAACGAATAATGGTTGGTCTCTTTAATAACGATTGGCCATTGTAAGGTGTACGAAGGCGGCTTATGAATAATGCAAGAGAATATTCTGTTATCTGGACAAGAACAATACAAAGTTTCTAGAGCAGCTTATGGTTCATAAGTTGGAATCACATTGCAACTACTGATATTGACAGCTTGCCTCTGGCATGCTATTTTACTGACCCTGGAAATCTGCTGATCTAGTTGGTATTTTGTACTAGAGGCTTGACACATAAACTAATTCATCTTCATCGGTAGGGATTGATTTTGAAGATCGAAAATATGTAAATGTAATTAAAATTAATTCTTTAGGGTATTCATGTATCTTTGTTTTCATCTATATTATATAGTAGCCCTCTCTGAATTTGATTACATATCACATTTACGTATGCCCAGAAATGTCCATGGTGAAGTTGATCAAATACGTTATTTCTTATTATGGTACAAATTTAACGACTAAAGTATGCTAACTTGAAAGATGCCATACTCTTTATAATTTTCTGATCCTCAATTTATTTCCAAGTTTAACACAAACAATTGTGCTCTGTAAATACGAGCAAAACTAAGCTACCATCTTTCTTTCCTTCATACCAAATGTTTGTAACTCATCTGTCAGCGTTTTTGGGATATAGTTTTGTATCCATGTTTATGTTTAAAGTCTTTTTCAATTCACTTACAACAATAAAAGTAAACTTGAAAGGGCCTGTGAATGAAGTAAAGTACATTTAAATCTTGCTATTTCGAGAGATGATCTCATATATTTGTTTTTGAAAAAAACATCTTTTTACGTACAAATTTCACAATAGTTATTACATACGTATAAATATTTTTATCTTCCGGAAATATGAGTGAGAAATGTTAGTTAGTTATTTTATTATAGTTGTATTCTTTATATGATAGTTTAAATGACCTTTAAAAAAACAGTACATTGTTAGTACTATGTTAAATTACACTTTGCAGATAGCATCCAAATCCACTAAATGATCATTGGATGTCTGCCAAAAACGTACGTGGCAAATTAGCCAAAGACAATAAATTCTCAGAATAATAATGACGTTTGTTAACTTTATATAGTTTTAATTGACATTTTTAAATCCAGAAAACTCCATTGAAAGAGTTTGGTATATCAAAAATTTTATTTAATAAGGTGTTATACAAATTCAGATTATATTTGTAATTCGTGATTTAGCAGCCCCAAAATTATGGAAATTAAAATTGTGTCTTTATAATACATCAAATTGGTGTCATAATACATTAAACAAAATATAATTAATATACAACCAAATATTTGGATTATTTTAACGAATTACGGAGTAATTTTAAGAGTGTTTGGCGATAACCTGTTAAGAATTAAACCAAATGCTGGTAATAAAACACACCTTTTTATGCAAAAAATGTTTCATTCAGATTAAAGCAGATATGGATTTGCAATTACATTTTATTTTCTATATTATAGAAAGATGTTTGTAAAGTTTATAGTTTTTAAGATATTTGAGGTTAATAATTTTCAATGGCCGCCATTTTTAAACGGAAAGGTTTTATGAAAAATCATAATTTTTAAAAAAGAACATACCTATAAGGGTATTAAGCCAAAATTTGGTTGAATTTGGTCAAGCCGTTTTAAAAATATAAATTTTCTAGTAAACATCACATACAAACAGACAGACGGTAAAGAAAAGAAATAGACCCCCAGTTATACGATGATTTACGTTCCTTTTGACCTAAGGAACAATATCCCGAAGTTAGCAACAATAATTTGAAAACACCCTGCATATTTCCCTTTTAAGTGGTTTAGATACCTCCGCGACACAGAAAGGCCTGTAATTGGATAATTGAACGAAGTGAAGTTATCCTTATACACAACTTTACTGCTTAGACTGGTAAGAGAATCAACTCAACTGGCGTGTCTGTGACCACAATAACTCGAGAACGCCTCCACAGTTAAACTTAAAATTTTCCAGAAAAACTTAACAGGTCAAAATCTCGGTCGAGTTCGTTAATCAGATAATTTCGTTCAGTATTAATTAAATTATCTTAAAACCAAATTTATTTTTTTCTCCATAAGAATAACATTGGAAGCCATTTTAGTGGTAATTGAATCGTTAAAATTTAGCCGTTGTCTACGTTTCAGCAACAGAGTAAAAATAGTTAGTTTACTAGAGTATACTTTGTTATACTGGATAACAAAAGTTTTTTCCAACAAAAAACACACTAGAGAGATAAATCGAAGTATATTTTTAAGTTGTGAGCATATTTATTATTTTATAAATTATTAAGTGTACGTTTTAAAAAATATCCATTCAGTTAATATTCCCTTAGTACGCCTACTCTGTGTAAATATCGTCAGTCGTCGGAGGCGACAATTGTAACAGTGGCAGACGGCAGACGACAGACGACGCGTGTGGCAGGTCGAAAAACTCAAAATAACTTTTTGATGACTGTAGATAATAAGATATTAACTTATAAAATAGTTTGTTTTATTAAATTTTTATAGACAATTGGTAATATTGTGATTGTCATGTTTAAAAAGTATACAAAGCCTCAAATTTGTCTAGAAAGCGTTGATGAAGTTAGTCACAGTAAGCGAACAATCTTAAAATTTATTTTGTAGGACAATTATTTGGTAGGTTATATTTTAACTAAATTAATAATAAAAATTGCCTACATTGTCTACATCACCTAAAATACATTACCAGTAATGTAGTAGGTAACCACAATAAAAGCTATAGATTATTCTAACCAAACAGCCTTTTTCGGAAGGTTATGATTTGACATAGCCTAGGGATGGATTACAGTAGGAGTAAGCCGACATTAACACGTTCAGTGCGGCGCGCCGGATTTCCGGCAGTTGCCTAAAAAGGAAACAAATGCAATTATCCTGAATATACACGATTAACGCAGTGAATGCGTTACTGGTAATGCAACTGTTGTAAAATACTTTAAACACATTACCAGGAATGTTGTAGCGAACCAAAATAAAAGCTTTAAACTATTCTAACCAAACCAAGCCTTTTATACAGGTTATCTGAAATGATCAGACAAATCCTAGGTTTGGATTATAGTGAACTGTTTTCATCATAAACTTGGACCTATGGCTATAAAATTTAGGCCTATACACTTAGGCTACTTGCCATTTTAGAAATTTCATGTACGGTCTTGGACTAACCCATGTTTATAGAATTTAATTTCCTTATAGCCTAGGCTATTGAAACAATATATTGAAATAGCATTTTGTAAAATACAACTGTTGCAAAATACTTTAAACATTACCAGGAATGTTGAAGCGAACCAAAACAAAAGCTTTAAACTATTCTAACCAAACTAAGCCTTTTATACAGGTTATCTGAAATGATTTGACATATCCTAGGTTTGGATTATAGTGAACTGTTTTGATCATAAACTTGGACCTATGGCTATAAAATGTAAGCCTATACACTTAGGCTACTTGCCATTTTAGAAGTTTCATGTCCGGTCTTGGACCAACCCATGTTTATAAAATTTATTTTCATTTCATAATAGCCCAGGCTATTGAAGCAATATATTGAAATATCATTTTGTAAAATACAACTGTTGTAAAATACTTTAAACACATTACCAGGAATGTTGTAGTGAGCCAAAACAAAAGCTTTAAACTATTCTAACCAAACTAAGCCTTTTGTAAAGGTTATCTGAAATTATTTTACATCTCCTAGGTTTGGATTATAGTGAGCTGTTTTCATCATAAACCTATGACTATAAAATGTAGGCATATACACTTAGGCTACTTGTCATTTTAGAAGTTTCATGTACGGACTTGGGCCAACCCATGTTTATAGCATTTAATTTCATGATAGCCTAGGCTATTGAAACAATATATTGAAATCTCATTTTTTCATCTAAATAACTGGAGCTGACGACCTATTGTTAATCCTTAAGGATATTTTGACTTGGCCTATAGACATTTTTAACATGAGTTCATTTAGGAAACTCGCTGTTCTCTTAAAAGTTTAATTAACCACACTGCTAAAGTCACTGCTTAGCCCAACATTCTTTGTTGTTCTAAGATAACGCACCCGTGCCAATCCCTAACAACAAACTATGCCAGAAATCTTCAATTTATTTTTAAAATAAAATAAATTTACGTATTTATACAATATTTACTTTGATAAAAACAAGTGATAAATGTATGTATGTTTTTCTACGGATAAAATGTTAGGTCGGCGGCGGGATCCGAACCTGCGACCTTACGCTCCAAGAGCCAGTGCGATACGCTCTCAGCTACCGCGATAATTGATTCTTAGGGGTGACTAAAGCTATAGTGACTAAAGCTATAGCTATATAGACATAAAACCCGGTTTCTGGTGGCAGTTAAATGATAACGGAATGTATTCCGATGATGTTACTCAAATCAGATATTGAATTTTATATGAGATTCGATTTAAGTTTGATCATGTGTTTCAATTATCCTTATACGCGAGGAATGAGCGTACACATAGTAATAAAATATTGATTTGCTGAAAAACTATTATAAATCGTGTAGGGTTTTACTAAATATATTTTTTGTCTAAAAATATAAGATTCGAAAAGCATATAACTTTTTAATTTATTGTTTTAGTGAAGCTAAGGTTAGTTGTTTTAACTAACTTCATAGAACACCACTTTTGAAAAAATCGTGATTCCACCCTCCATGGGACCAAGTCCTGGGTCGGATGGCTAAAAAGGCGGAAAGAAGGAATAACGCTTGGGTATTTTCTTATAATTATTCTTCAAGATGTTAAAATTTTAACAAAACAGAACACATACATGAAAGAGTTACGACACGAACGAATAAACATTTAGATAGTGCTATCACGGTCACGGGCATCCCGACAAGTCCCGGGAAAATGGTAATAAACTGGACACGCTTGAGGAATACGAAATATAAAAGTTCAGTAAAGAAGAACAAGACAAAGAACAAATCCTCAATGAAAAGTTGCAATTCAGGTCCCACTCTTTTTTTAAAAACCACCAAATTGATAACGGTGATAACGGAGGGGGAGGGGATGATGTAACATAACGCTCCAGTTCCAGTCTCCTACCAGTGCCGGGACTTGTCGGGTTGCCCATGATAGCGCTATCTAAATGTTTATTCCTTCGTGTCGTAATTCGTTCGTGTCGTAATTTATTCGTGTATGTGTTCAGTTTTGCTTAAATTTTAACATATTGACGACTTGTAAGCCTTGAAAATTTCTCACTTGCAACGAAACATGTTGGCGTAACCTATATGTCAAACATTTTGGACTGTTGACGATGGCAAGAAATCTCATAGTCATATTACCTTAGTTAAACTCAGTAATTATATACATCCCAGGTTATTCTATAGGTTATAGAAAGCGTGCCAGTAAACCGGCAAATAATTATAAGAGTTTCGTTGAAATAATTTACTAATACTACAATAATATTTGTATGTATATTTAGAGTATCTTGTTAATAATACAGTCTAAGTGTAAATTTATCCTAAATTGTTGTGACTCGTATTTAACTACAAACCTTTAAAATTGCAATAGAATATGAAATGGGACACTAATTTCCGTTTAGGACTGAGACATTTCCATCTGCATTGAAAACTGATCGTGGTCTGTGGTTTCTTTGTTGCCAAGTATTGGCAGAAGTTCAGGCGCTATCTCGAAATTACACTTTAGTTGAATGCATTTCCAGTCGTATTGTATTTATCTGTCGACCAAGTTAGTTCGGCTCGAAAGTGACAGCCAACTTTTAGATTATAAACCAGGCAAACTTTTAAACCAAATGTTTTATTGATTGTTCGAAGGAAAGTTTATTATTTTAAGCATTTTAAGTCCGGTTTGTTTCATAATAGTTTTTCCATAATAAATATGTCACTGAAGTACAGAGATCAAAATATTTTTCTTTCGATGTTATCGGATAAATTGAAATTTTATACCGTATACAAATAATTCGTACTAAAGATAGTATGGACGTTTTTTTAACTACACAATCTGCAGTAGATATTCTAAGTTTTTTCTATCTTTACTTTTTTTGTATGTTGAATTCAATCATACATACAAACAAACTCGCAAACTTACACATTTGTAATATTATTACGATTTTCCTTTTATTTCTGGAATAATATCATTAATGCAAATCGTTACTTTAAGTTAATGCTGTAATACTAAATTTTTCCTCGTTGAATCTTAACTACATTTTTTAATTTGGTAAATTATTGCAGTCGTGGTTTGTGATTTAGGTTACCCTAATGTCATGTATTATTGGTTTTTTAAAGTACACATTCCTTTTGTTCTTAGATTCTGTAGTGCATGCCATAATTCCGTCTGTGAGTCACGTCCTCTGCAGCTATGGCATGTTGCCCTTACGTAGGGGTATCATACAACTAGAAAATTAATCAACCGTCTCTAATGATATGCTCCATGCCATGTCACCCTGCGCCCTAAGAATATAAAACGTATCATGTAAAATGTGAATGCAGCAGGTGATGTTATTAAAATATTTGTATTGATACTTTGACACTGTTTTAATGGAAATTAAATACAGATTCTAGGTAGGTTGTATTGCTACTAAATACAAATACATTGACATATGAAATATCACTCATGAAATACCACCTATATAACTTGCGTATTTATGGATGCGAGCTTTATTCTTCAATAAGGAAAATAAGCAAATTAATATTTGTAAGATAAAAATATATAAAATTGAACTTCGAGCCTAACTCTATCGCTATCGCGTAACAGAATAGTGGGGTCAGAAATAATGCTTCAACATTTTGATTCATATAAAAATATCAAATGGTTAAAATGTTATTGACGAATTGTATGAAGTATGAAGTGAAATCTACAAATTCTCTAAGAGAAAGTAACTAGAACGTTAAAAGAAACAAACATTTATTATACAAACAATTCCAAAACTATCAACACTTTTATTAAAGTGAAGACAATCCTGAGTAATAAACAGTACTCAAGCCCGTATTTAACAGCTTGATTTATAAGTAATAAAGGCCAACAGTTATATCAGTAACAAATACCATTCCGGAAACAACACTTTAACACAGTGGCGACTGAAGATTGCTTTATTCATACCCAACCTGGATCTAGATATCACAGCGCAATCACTCTACAAGTACGTTTATATATTTCTTGTGTCAAAGAACAAAACGTTTTCTCACCGTGATTGCATTACAGGAAAACAAATCACAATTCTAAAGCTCCATTTTAACACTTAGCCGTTAATCAAAAATCAAACTGGTGAAGTCCCTGTGAAATACATTTTGTTATAGCACTCAAGGTTTGTTTTGGCAGTCGCAGCACTCCATATTTTTCATAAGCACGGAAATTTGTTGTCAATAATTTAAGTAAAGTAAAGTATTTTGGCAGGATTACTTAAAAATAATAACAATAAATACTCTACAACATGTATAGTAATACAACTTTTTTGAAACTACATAAATGAACAGAGCATTGAAATTCTTAAGAACGAACAACAATTTAAATTATATAAATTAAAAATAGTAGAAACAATTAAATTTGGAAATATTTAGTGACCATATAATTAGGGACCCCAGGAAAACCTGAATCAGGATCGCTACTCAAAAAACAATTCTCGGCTGGCAGTGACAAGTAATTTACTTAAAATTAAATCAAAATATATTTTAACATTTCGATAACATAAATGAACTCTGCGCAGAATACAAAACTAAAATTATACTATTAAAAATAGTTTATAAATTAATTGAGCCTTTAGATCAAAACTCAAAATTTACTTAGTAAATTGCAGAATATACATATTCATACATTTTACAAACTTAAATATGGAAATAACAACGTCTTATTATACAAAAACAAAGTTTAAAACACTTGCAACCTATTCATAATTTCTGATCCAAACATTATCAACATTTTCTTACTTAATGAGCCAATTTATTCAAAACGTAATTGGAAACTATACCTAACAGACTGTAATTGAAAGAAATCGTCAAAGAATGAAGAATAGTCGCGATTGCTGCCTTTAGAGTTGTTTTATAATTGTTTACGTATTTAGTAAATAATCAATTTTTATTTATTTATTCAATAAACTAAATCGTAAAAACTCTTTATATAATCTAGTAAAAAAATATTTTAACAAATTCTCATATTTTGAGTTTAATTTGGTGTAATTTTAAATTACTCTGACCTAGAAAACTTGACGAAGCGTTTTGAGTTATAAGTTCTTTTAATGCTACTATTGTTCAGCTGTCCAACTTTAGGTTTTTGCTTCCGCTTCAATAGAGACGGATATTAGGCAGTTACGTCATTGTTTTTTGTTGTTTTTTTCATACCTTATGTTACTGATATACCTGTCAATAATTAATCAAAAACTAGTAATATTAGTAGTAAACATGCCTTTAAAGGTATAAGGTTTATTAAGATAATTTAAATAGAAACTTGTTAATGTATATTTAGAATATTATTTTATAAATTATCATAGATTACAGAACATAGATGACAACTGAATAAGTATATTTGGGTTTAATTATTTAGACAAACAAACAAACAAATCCAAACAAATCATTGTTTGTTGGCATAGACTGAAAAAGGGTTTTGAAAAAAACAGGTATTAAGAAAAAAGTTTAAATGTTATGCAATTGTGAGTTACATTTATCTCAATCTCAAATACCTCATACCAATATTAATTATTTAAGAAGTGTTTACTTTTTATCATAGTGATTTGTGTTTGATTGAGTGCTGTTGATATAAATTATTTCGCTGCAGAAAACAATTACTTTTTAATTTACCTGTTTGTTCTTAAATAATCCTAAAAAATAATAGCTAACTAAGTTAAAAATTATAGTAACCACTCTAAGGCATTTTTAGTTATTCGGTTTACAACAATTTTTGTCGAAAGAATGTATAGTAATTAAATTAGTATGATTACAAAAACGTTTTGTATTTTTATACCAAGAGGTGTTATACGTTCAGATCTCAATAAGTCAGTTATCCCAACTGTTGTTAAACAAATATAATACAAACAAAAAGTAAAATTTTCTCTGTTAGTGCATTAAAAAATAAACATTATCAAATTACGCAAGAATTAAATGTTTTGCAACAAAACTGTAGACAAATGTGAGATCGTAGAATGCTAAAAGAGAAACATTTCTGGAGCTCGAAGGGTAAGTGACGATCTAAATATGGGAATTGCTTGGCCGCAGATTTCATTTATGCGTGAACGGACATGGAATATATAACATTCCGTTCTCAAACTGACCCATAAGTGAAAGCACACTTTTTGAAAATCTTCTATGTTATGTATACATAATATAAGTTTCATTAGTGAATTTCCTGTGGAAAAGTGAACTATTAGCATAACCTGCACGGTGAAACTTAAGCCCGGGACCACCATAGAAGTTCCTAACGTGACCCCCTGAACACGTTTTGGGGGGTCGTTCAAAATTATATATATATTTATATATGTATATATATATATATATATATATGTGTGTGTGTGTGTGTGTGTGTGTGTGTGTGTATGTGTGTGTGTGTGTGTGTGTGTGTGTGTGTGTGTGTGTGTGTGTGTGTGTGTGTGTGTGTGTGTGTGTGTGTGTGTGTGTGTGTGTGTGTGTGTGTGTGTGTGTGTGTGTGTGTGTGTGTGTGTGTGTGTGTGTGTGTGTGTATGCACTCTAGCGGTCGCATCTTTTGTCCGATTTACTTCAAATTTGGTAGGGATGTTCCTTTCTATAATCAGTTGGACAAGTTCGTTGGGAAAAACAATCGGAAAACTCTAACCCCCTTTTTTGGGGATTATTCTTTCAAATTTCGAGTTTTTAGGCCCAAGAAGGGTCAAAAAAGCCCCGGACGTAAAATTAATGCTTGTATTAAGATGGGAATTAGTGAAGCAAAAGTTTTAAGCGCTCTCATAATTCTAGCATAAATATTTACCAAGTTATTAAAGAAAATGTATATCGGTCAACACAGTACGTTGTCTTATGGGGTTTTTACATTAGAAAAGCATGTTATTCAATTGTTGGTGTATATTTGCATCATCCCCAGCAACCTTGCACCTACTTTCAAGCCTGACTGGACCTTCTCCTAACCTTATAATGCGCAAAATTGTATTCCTAGCATTGCAGGTAAATGAAACCAGGAGCATCAGATCAGCCAAAAAATCAATGTTTTCAGATTTCAATAAAAATGGAATAAATGTACGATTTTACACTGGTTTTGAGTTTTAAAAGTTTTGTATGTGGAAATTCACTTCCCTCACGTCAGCGTGCTGCGTGCGAACTCATTTTTATTTTTTATTTAAGTGCAAAGAATTATTTTATTCAAATATAATTAACGTGTTGAGGATCATAGTTGGGGTTTTACTACACATTTGACAAAATACAGTTTTCTCCATTATCCACAACCAAATTGTTAAACAATATATGATTTGACAGATTATTTTTCTTCTGACCGTATAAACATTTATATTTATTACAGTTTTCATATTTTTGTTTCATGTGCATTTAAATGTTCAACAGCTGCAATTTTTTTAAATACTTAAAGAATATTTTATAAAAGCCAAACTTAAGTGGGGCAAGTTTACTGCCTAAATCAATATTCATTCTCAGTTTTGTGATTTAAACTTTAGCCTTTTCTGAGTTTTAAGGTTTGAGAAATAAACGATATCAGGAAACTGACACATACTCTCTCCAATTTAGCAAAATAATTGTAATCAATAACCCATACAGCACACCAAGTCTAAAACACGTTTAATAGTCGTTTAAAACAGGTAAAAATTATACGACTAATTATTAACCACATAAATGACGTTTTCGAGACGTGCCTGGTTATACGTCTTCGCTAGCCACGTTAAGGAGATGACAAGACTTAAACCATTTTAAGACGAGCTCATATTAACCTTATAGAAGATGTTTTCAAGACATGCTCCATTGGGATTGTTAAATTTAAGTTCAAAAATGAGAACGTCTTAGTTTTTTCAATCACTACAAAAATGCACTATTTTAATCCAGATTTCAAATCTCACTTCATCTTCTTTATTTTAATTTTACAAAGGAAGTCTTCAAAACATCTCTAAAGGGTTTATTGTTTACCACAGTAATTCGTGTTAAAGACGTCTAAAATGCATAACCGATTTTGAAATAAAACGTCTGTGGCCGATTTAAGATGGACTTGGAAAAATATACTGTCAATATGGGGTTAGTCTTAAAATGAAATCGAATTAGATTTGTATTAATTCTAGGTTTGAAAAATTGTTCACTAAATTAAGTCCAGAATTAATTTAAGTTTTTGTTTTATTTGCATTAATACTTATATTTACCGATAAATAAAAATTAAATCACTCATTATCACCTACTAAAACGTCCTAAAGGTAATTAATACAAAAAAGCTAGTGGTTTAATTTTAATTGATGAGTAATTAATTCAAAGTATTATTTGTCGATTATAAGATTAATAAAACACGTCCACAAAATGTTATCGAATCCAATGTAGGTGACGGATTGTAGATGTCAAGATTGCGTCTTAAGGCGGTCCCACACTTCTCGCTGAACAGGCCCAAACATTCAGCCTATACACAAAAGAATGCTCTACGTCAATCACTATGTATTTGTATATTAAATTCAGATGTCTATTCTGTTGAATTTAAAATGTATAAAACACGTCTACAAAATGTTAACGAACCTAATGTCGATGACGGATTGTAGATGTCAAGATTGCGTCTTAGATACACATAACATGCTCAATGTCAATCATTGTATTTACTGTATTTTTATAATTTTTAAAATAAACTCTGAGAAGGTTACCCGACTTCACTTATTCGACGTAGGGACTAAAACAGTAAATATTCTTTTACTGTCTATATTGTTTATATTTTTCGTCATTGATTAGAGATGTCAAGCTAGTAACATTTGTTGACATACATAAAGGGTTGACACTGCTACATCAAATGCATTGCATTTACCAAATGTATGTATTTGTTTTTAGAGCCACATTGAACAAACTATTGTAAATAAATCGTAGAACTGTCGAAGATATTAACATTCATGGGTCATTCTATAGCAATAACAATTTTAAAAGGTGACCAGTGAGAATCATACATCTGATTGTAAGTGTACGTATGCCTTCAAGCGTCTCAGATAGATGCCAGACCTACAAATATTTGGAAAAGCATTCATTTTAAAATGACTTTTAAATAATGTTAATGTGTGTGTTAATATTATTTAAGAATTCATTGCGGACATTTTCTATAATTTCTTAAATAACATCAACTCCCCATCACTAACAACGATTTAAACAAATAAATGAAGTTAGTGTTTACGAAATACAATGACCTTGGTTTATCAGCTGTGTAAAACAATGTTAAAAATGATCAAAACTGTTGATTAAATTGGAATAAAAGCCATTAAAATTTATAATAAACATTGATTTAAGGTCTATAGATAAGGCAGCGGCAGACTCTGCTTATTTCTGCTTACTTCTATCAGACCTCAGTCCGGCCATCCTGCCTCACTCACAAATAAGTCGCTCAGTGTCTTTCAATTGCTTGTGAGTCCTTTCCTGTTCTTCAATTGATTTAAGTTACAATACGAAGTCTAGGAATGTCGTGGCCGACAATCTTAAATCTGGATATAAGCAGACCTAGGCAGAGAATGCCGCTGCTCTCTCTATAAGCCCCGGGGCCGGATTTAAGCTTAGGCTACATAGGCACGCGCCTAGAGGCCCGCACCACAAATGGGGCTCGCACCACAAAAAGGCCATCAACTTTGACCTGGACGGCAAAATGGGCCAAGGCCACTGGTTGAGCTCAGGGGCGAGGCCCACAGCTCCTAAATCCGGCCATGAAGCCTTGTTACAAATAATTTACTTAATTAAATTTTACTTCAATGCTTTACTTTGATTCCTATGAGCGTAGACTAAGTACATCCATTCTTATTCCTTGTCAACAACTCTTGCATTTTATCATTTAAATATAAATAAAGTTTGGTTTTAGCATAGATTAAACATACTCCTTATCTCTTATAAGGAGTATGTTTAATCTATCGTTTTAGTAATCGAAATACAAATATCTCTATATTATTGTTGAAAAGAATTTTGTTTTCATAAATTGGTTTATTGTTAAACTTTGATAAACGCCTAGTGCGCCATATCAATTATTTTGTAGTTTAGCCATTAATTAATTATTCTTTTGAATGTTAATAATATTTGTTAACAATAAAACACCTAAGATTTCAGCAAATAATCATTTTTGTTACGGTTTTACTCTTTGACTTCTCAAGTTGTGCCCAACATTTTCGGTACTCTATGCCAAATCACAAATGAAATGTCAAGTCAAATTTGAACAACAAATAACAAAGAAAAGAAGTTAACGGATCAACTTAACTGTCTAACCGAGTGCCTTTACCTAGCTTCGTAAATTATGTCAAAGTAAATTAAATTATCTCGTAAATTTAATACAAAGTGTAATATAAATAGACTGTGATTAATTAGTGTTGTAACTATAAGTTACTTGTTAGAAGATTTCAAGCTTCCCACCGAGACAATTGCTAAATGAAGGTGAGTACCTCTGGATACTTTTTAACTGGTAAGCTTATTTTTTGCGAAGTTTTTTCTTTGTGAGTAAAAAGTATTCATATATATAATATATAAACTGATTATTTAAATCACTCTTCAAGCTAACCCTTCCTCATAGTTGGCCCACCTATATAGGTAGGTACCGGTAACTTAGGTAGTGATTCTTCAAGACATAGTTTAACGGATCATGGGGTTTCGCGTAGGTTAAATAAATGCAGTGTATTAATAGGGCCTAGTGTTAACCCTGGAAAGGGTTGGTATTCATGGTACTTACATATTATCTGGAGTATCTACTATTTGTTCAATGTGCTGCGGTGGATAGGTTAGGTTAGTGTACTTGTATTGCTTGAGTTTTGCTTGTCCCATTCCGATAAATAAAACTTAGGTCGCCAAACTCCCTCCTCTTTGGTTGCTCAGTGTCAGGCAGCAATGAACTTAGTTGTCTCGTCTTTCACACCAATGATTCCGTCTTGCTTGATTTATTGCTTTAAACACCCTTGTTGATTAGGGCCTAATACGTTTTTAGAGTGCAACTGGTATGATGCATCCACCAACTTACTTGGAAGCGACATACCGGTATCGATATATTATTCTATAGCCTAATCAATAACAGTATTTCGAAGATCAACTGTCAATTTCTCTTACAATTAACTTATGGATAGTTGCACCGTTATTAGGTAGGCCTACGGGTACAGTTTCATAAGCGGCCACCAACTAATCAGATGCTATATATCAATATTAAACATTCGATATATAGAATCTCATTTTAAATTGATCTTTAACCTAAATAACACAAACACCCAAACATTCGAGTCCTCATGGCGTATGTTGAAACGGTCTCTGAAAACTGGGATTAAGAGCAATGATGTCAGTTACACATACATTTTAATGAAACATTTATCAAGTAACAAAGCAAATGAAATGAAATAATATTTTAAAATGCAACAAATAGGCTAATAAAGAAACGTATAACCAAGCAAAAACTTAGGTATATTTGCTTAGGCCTAACTTATATTAACTTAGTTTATTCCATTGTGGAATTAGTTTATTCAATCCATGTAAGCAGCCCATAAAGTTTACAAACCTTTGTAAGTTAAAGATAATTTAAGTTTTAGCTAAGTATACGTTTCTTTATTATTCATTCATTTGTTTAATTGTAGTTTTCGTTCGTTTTTTATTTGTTAAATGTTTCATTGAAATATATTTGTAACTGGTATTGCATATTTTTATTGAAGATTCACAAGTTGTTGATTTTAGATTAGGTACGGTATAACATTAATATAAATACAGAGTAAAATAATTTTCTATAGGTACTGTTAAAATGCAATTCAAAATATCTAGTGTTCTGATTCGATATGTCGAATGTTTAAGATTGATATATCGCATCCGATTAGTCGGTGGCCGCTTATGAAACTGTACCCAGGCCTACTGTACCTAACTTAATAAATTGCAATGTTGCTTCGTTTAGGTACGGTACTGTAACTTAATAGTATGCAAGGTGTAGAATTTGGTAAAAATTTATTTAAAAAATCTAAAAAATAGGCTAAAGGTAACTTAATAACATTATTAAACAGAACTTAAGTTACTAGTTAATATCAAAATATATGTTTTATGTATTTAAACACTTCTTATTGTGTTGAAAATAATTACAAAATGAATTTATATTACCGTGGGTGGTTTTTACCAAGAAAACCACTATGATTGTGCCATTCAAATGAATACTTTTAATCATTAGGTACACTTCAATACAATAACTGAATTTGGTTTCTGTTGACAAAAGTTTAACTGTAACACTAACGTTACTAAGCCAAATAGATGCGAAAAGTCAGTCCAGAGCATACTCTAACCAGACGCCAAGCACTGTGCCCCGAGATGTACCAAGGCCTACATTAAAAATTGTACCTTTTCATCAGCCATAACATATACAAATAGAAATATAAAATCAATGTATAGGCCAGTGCTAAGTTCCTGTACAAGTAAACAGTTGAAAGGCCTATTTTGGTTGTCAAATATAGAAGTCATTGGAGTAACCAGTACATGGTTATTATGCTTTAATTTCAGTTACAGATATAGTTAGTACTGTATAGTACAAGTAGTATAGTACAACTTATACTAGTTAGTAGTTTAACTAGGCCCTATTACTAACTTAGGGCTATTAGTTATTGTTTAAACTATATGGTGGCTTCGATGGGATATTTTCAATAGGTATTTTAAGGTTAGCAATTTATTTTTGTATCCCCATGTATTACTATTTACTTGGTTTAGGTACCGGTACCCAGGACTGGGTATTTACTACTCTGATGGTGTTTTGGAGTGTTTAATAAATTAAAAATGTTGTATGAAAAGAATTGAAATTCAATTGCATTGTGATTTTGTTCTGTATTTATCCAACCATAAAATTAGGCCCTCCATATTTTTAAATTTTTAAAGAATGTCTCATATTTAACCAGTTACTTCATAGTTTGGCGGTGGTGGGGGTTTTTACGCTTGACAGGGCTTTTTATAAAAGTTGCCATTTTATTATTTATTTATTGATAAAATTATAAATATACGTACCCTAGTAAATAAAATTTCCCCAAATGTTATACATTAATAACAAGGGTAGTAAGAGTAGATGTGAATTACATTGGCGCTTTTACGTAAAATATCATAAATACTCAATATACCCGGGTATTTATGAATTTTGGGTATTTACCCCGAGTTTTAAATTCCCGGGTATTTTACATCACTATGTACGAGGTATGTTTTTAAAGTAATTACCGTTTTTCAATCCTGCCTATGTAGTGCTGCGTTTGGCATTTCTGAATGCTGCGCTGTGTACCTGCTTCTAATGGCAGGCCTAGGACTACACTACGGAAAAAAATTACCAGACTTTCATCCGTTTGTGAGCATTCAAAATGGCGCCGCCGATTGAGGTCCCCGCCAACTATGAAGTCGCCCTGCGATTCAATTTCTAAGTGTTAACAGTGTGAAAGATGCTGGAATTCATCGGCAGATTAGTGAAGTGTATTGAAAAACAAAAGCACTAGCACGCAAATGGGTTAGAACATTTGAAGATGGCCACATGAATGTTCATGACGTGGAACGAAGTGGGTGACCCCTCTGTCATTTGCTTAAAATTGATCAAAACGTGAGAGAAAACAGACGGTTTACGATTTTATCGCTATCTTATGAGTTTTATTTAGCGTTCAGAAGTGTCTTGTAATTGTGTTACCGAATGCCTAGTTTATAGAAAGTTGTGCTCACACTTCAAAAATGTTGACTGACGTGCACAAAACCAAACGTTTGAGGAGTGCGTTCACTTCTCTTGAGCAGTAAAAGGAGGAAGGTGATGGTTTTTTAAGCCAATTTGTCACAGGTTTCGAATCACTTCTTGACGCTTGAGGTGTCAAACACTTTGCTATAGACTTCCCTAATCTCCTGATGAATTTCAGCCCCTTTCATACCGTTATGACTTATAAATAAAATTGCGGCACGACACCACAATCTGCGGGGACCTCAATCAGCGGCACCATTTTGAATGCTCACAAACAGATGAAAATCCAGTTGATTTTTAACCGTAGTTGCGTCCTAGTCTTGCCAATAGATTCAGGTACACAGCGCAGCATGCGGAAGTGCCAGTTGCAACGACGGAATTCAAAAATGGTACTTACTTTAAAAACATGCCTCGTATTTAAATGTTTGAACAGGTTTTTTTTTGTATTGAGATTTTTGAGTTTCTTTATCCCCACATTGGTATTTTACTGTCAGTGCACTAGGCAGTTCTAAGTACTCAGTATAATGAGTACCGTACTTGTATACACTTAAAGAGTACATTTATGTACTTAACTGCAGTACCTATCATTGGATTTAAATTAATTACTAAGCTTTCATTATAATTTGTTTAAGTACCTAATTTTTAAATGACTAGACTATTTTAACTGATTAGGCCCTAATTGTTTTCATGTTGCTGCCATCCAAGATTGAAAAGAGACAGCCTGCTCTACAGAATGGGAGCCCAACACCTAACCAGACTTCAGACCTATGGGAGATGGTCACTCGTAGCTCACAGCTCATCAAAGATTAGAAGGTAAAATTAAAATAATACTTTGGCCTAGGTCAGGACATTAAACTTTTAGACATTTTTTTGTTCAGCCTCTTGCTAATAAGACTTGGTATATTGCAATCCTAATCAAATCATAACTTAAATAAAATTAAAAAGTGGATTTATCTTTAAACTATGTACCGGTATATCTAGCATTGACAAACGTCAGGTTTTGTTACCGAGTCAGTGCCAAGCTAAGGAAGTAATAATTATAATGATTTACTTGCACCTCGGATTATCCGGAGCTGAATCTTCCGGATCACGGATTAACAGGACAAGGTTTTCCGAGATAAAGAAACTGAAAATTACAGTCAAAATGTGATTTTCCCGGCCGATTTTAAAAATCTATATAACAAAAAATTTAACTTCCAACTAAGAGACTAAGCCTCCCACATACGTGTAACATATTCCCATTATGTAAGCTTTAAACCAATTCCTTGAATGGGCGTGGCAAGCCATTTACCAACAGAGTAACAGTTACATGCATACGTTTCGTCGGTCCGCTGCATTTAGCCCAAGCTGCACAGTGAAAACCAGCTGCATCCCGTATACGTGACCCTGGTATATTGTAAGGTTTTTTTTACATTGTGTCACGTGTATGTGGGACAGTCGGTAGCCAACGTTTTAATAAAAAACATCGCTTACAATAAAAATGTAAATTTACAGGGAGCATTAATTTGACATATGAATCAAGTTTTTTTCGTGATAAATAAATGAGATATTACTCATTCTGTTTAACATTGGTTTTTATGAAGCGTAAATCCAATACTGCCACCATTTCCAACTTAAACCTACTTAGGCTTAGAAGATCTTACACTCACAAATTACAGGCTTACACTTTATTAACCATCATTATAGTCATTATAGTATAACCGTTAGTAGGCACTGTCATCGAGAATGGTATATCCATATTCTACCTGTTTAGGAATAACTATAATTTATTTGGCAGCTCTAGAAATCAATTAGAATGTTTTTTAATTGCCTGATTAGGTGAGCAAATAGAGTAAATCAAATTAGATTTTTAAATGTCCTTTTAATAATTTATGATAAACTATTAGAATGTACCCGTTCTTCGCTCAGGTTAGAAAGGTTGAGAGCTTGAAACAGCTGTTCTTGCTTCTGCTTTTTAAGCTGCCAAATGGAAGTATCCACAGCTGTTCGCATTACAGTTTCTGAATGTTTACTTTCTTCTGAGATGTAAACATTGAAACTTTGTTTACGGGGCGTAACCTGAGGGGATTTTAAGGAAGTGAATAGGCCTGTGTGTTGCACAGGTTCAAGATCTACCTTTGTGTAAAGTTTCAGCCCAGTCAGTTCAGTAGTTTTTGTGTTTACCCGAAACAGCAGACAGACAGACATACAGAAACCACCTTTTTTATAATTTATTTTATAACTTATTTTTTTATTTATTTTTATTTTAGATAAATCGTTACACATTTTAAATGATGGTATATACAAAGATTTTACTTTAATTTGGTTTAAACTCAGACTAATAGTATAAAAAATATTTTATTTAGTATAAAACCTCACTAATAGTCAAAAGAATTCCATTTTTGATTGAAATAGAAGGAGCTAGAAAATACCCCCGTCGCAGTAAACCTGCGTACTAAGCAAATTTCCAATGCATACATAAATGTCTTAAAACTACATAACGCCACTTACCAAGTTTCGTAAAAATATACTCACAAATAAGCGATACGTGCAGTTTAAATTATTCTCCATAAGAATATCATGGGGGCTGGGTACGCAGGTTTGCTGCTACGGGAACTTTTGGCAACAATTTTTTTTAGCAAATATCAATAGACCACAACCAGATTAAGCCATACTGTATCAAGTTTCGTCAGTATACGTTGGGAGATATAACAATTTTATTATTCTTTATAAGACTAGACAACGCACTGTGTTAAGCACTTTCAGTATCTCGGTAACAAATTGACGTAGAGCAATGATCAAAACACCAAATTGTGTGTGTTTTTTAAGCTTAATCCAATGGTGCAAACTAAAATTTGACTACTTAACAAAATATATGTAAAAAATTCAAAAAACACATTTTTGGGGTACAAAACCCCCACAAAATACCCCTTGGGATAGTGTAATCGGCTGGTTTTCGAACTAGTAAATATTGTTTTACACGTTTATACTAAATTTCATCAAAGTCGGACCCAAAAGTCGGACTTTTTACGAGAGTTATCGCACCCACGGACACATTTATATAAATACAGTTGTAAACGAATGGTGTTTTTGGCATCTGGGGATCTCAAAATGAAAAGTTATCATGATCCCGGGCCTAGGTCTTACCATGCCGACTACAGTAATAGTTTCTTCCCTACAGGAGAAATTCGCTAAAAACGTATACTTGCATGCATTTTGTACATAATTGATTATTTATTTTTGGAAATATATTTCCCTACATTTGTTACATACCTTATGTGTTTGTTACAGATTTTGGTGGACATCAACTTCTAGAATGCGCCAGCCATTACAAGCCATCACAGACACCATCATAATTTAAAATTTGTTACAATTTTAATAATATTAATTTTTTACTTAAATATACAAAAGTAGACATGCATTTTGTATTTTATTTAACCAAAACAGTCATGGTTCTAATATTTCATTAGGAGTAAAAAATTACGAAGCATGTAAAGTAATTATTGTTTATTTGTTTTAAACATTAACAAATAATTGAACAAAAGTAAGGCCTAATTTTTGTGGATAAAAATAATCAATAACAATTTTGTTATGGCTTCGTATAATAAAATATGTTTCCTGTAATTTATTAGTAAATTTTGACTATTATTTGTGTTGTTATAAATGATAATTTTGTTTTTTCTTTATGATTTAAAGTTCAAAGAAAATGTGTTTTTTTTTAAATTCGGTTACAAAATATTCAACCGATTTTCAATTTAGTACAATATTTTATTTGATGACGTAGACTTCTTAAGAATATCTCAAAGTGGTCACGTTTTATACATCATAGACATTTATTAAACATCTTTTGGTATTCTTTACACGAGTATACAGTGTTTGTATGCCTCTTAAGAATGTCTGAAAGTGGTCACAGTTTATATATTTTAGACATATTAAACATCTTATAGAATTCTTTAAAAATACTTAATTTAAACTTCTTATAAGAGACTTCCTTAGACATCTTGGAGACATAATTTCAGTGGAGATTTTACGTTGTTTATTAAAATCGATGGTATTGGGAGGTTTAGAACTAGTATAAAAAAATACCTTGAGGTATTAAAATAGCTTGAAGATGGATAAAATGTATCTTAGAACCATCTTCTTAGACCTATTTTAAACGTCTTCTAGCGGAGGGAAGTGTACGAAACTTTTAGTATAATTTACGTATAATTGACGTAAAACCTGGTCTCGTGAGACGTCTTAAAAAAGTGTAAGCATGCTCATTGTGACCTTTTTTAAACATCTTCAAGAGGAGAGTGTGCTATATGGGAAGTTACTTTTATTTACTAAATACAGAATATAAAATTCTTTAGCATGAAAAGGAAATCTTCAAATGAATCTTTTTCAGAAATATCCAACCAGATAATTTGTTTACAGGCATGGCAGAATCGCTTGCTCACTCAGTGGTTTTCAGAGGCGATGATGGTGTTAATATATTAAAGACTTAAATAACTAAACCACTAAATCTTTAATACATTTATTCAAACCGCTTATGATAAGTTTTAATTTTTCATGTTGTTTGGCGATTTGAGAGAATAATTATCCTTAAAAATCCAAAATTCAAGAAAACCCGCTTAGAGATACTTTGGATATTATAGTATGTGATATTATAGCACCAACATACCAAATGCCATCAAAATCGGCTCAACGTTGTGGTCTCTCTAAGTATATGTACATAAATAGACAGATAGATAGACAGTCATCACCTCAAAAACCACTTTTTTGGGTTCAGGGAACGCCAAAATGAATATATCCTCCGATAATACAAATTAAAAACTATACAAAAAAACAAAACTTTCTCCATTTGCTATGTAGACGTGGAAAAATGAAAAAAAAAACATAGAATTTAACATATTTAAACATTTTACTCCGTTGTATTTGGGCCAAAAATATACTTTTGCCTTATAACCTTTGTCTAAGAAAATACTGAATTTAATAAAACAAGCGTTGAAATATTTTTAAACGGTAAAGGTTCAAACCAGCCAAAAAAATTCAAAAATTCAAACCAGCCAGCATAATGGTATTAGTTAATATAATTATTTCACTAAAAAAATTAGGTTACATACCTTACTTTTTAAGTCATACAATCAATTCAGGAGGAAAATAAAGCATTAGTTAATAGCATTAGTAACAATCATTAGTTACTAATCATTAGATGGTTAAAATTAGTTAGACATAGACATAGGCATAGAAATTCTTAATTCTGAATAAATACATTCAGATGTATATCTCATTCGTCATTACAGCAAAACTTAAAATAAACAACTAATGTTAAAATAATAAAGACAAAATTATAAACTACCTAACAAAGACAATGTGAACCTGTTGTTTTGTGATCAGGTAGACAGGAATTCCTGTACACTATAAAACTCTTTGCTGACAAAAAAATTCTTAACAGATTTCTTGAATCCAGCCCCTCTCAAACTTTTAATCTCAGCAGGGAGTTTGTTATAAAAAACAAGTCCAGTAAAATAAATTCCCCTTTCAGAAGAGAGTAAGGCGATGTTGGGGAGTGCGGAGATTGTCCCCATGCCTGGTCGGTTACCTGTAGTTTGCGCCGACAACTGGGAGATCCTCAGCATTCCCTATTGTGGTCATGATTACCCTGAATATGAAAATGGAGGGAAGGGTAAGAAGATCAAGCAGTCGGAGTATTCCTCTACATGAATGTAGCGGAGTTAGCCCTTTCATGATACGGACAGCACGTTTTTGCACTAAGAAAACCTTCGAAGCATGTGGAGACCCACCCCACACTTCAATTCCGTACGTCATGACAGAGTAGAAACATCCATAATAAACCACAAGCAAGGCATTTGAATCTATCGGAGGATGTATGGTTCTGAGTGCACAACTGACTCGACTTAGCTTACTGCACAGCTGAGATATGTGAGAAGACCACTGTCCACGGTCAGACCAGAAACTTTACCGAAGAACATTCTTTTATTTCAAATTCTTCCAAAGATATATGTTGAGAATTTTTATTTTTGGTCAGAAACTGAACTAGTTGTTAGCATAATTAGTAATAGTATGCAAAATAAAAACAATATACAGAATATCTCACTTAAGGTGTCTCAAACCGAGTGCAAACAAACCACTTGACCTAGAAGGATGAAATAAAATCATTTCCCACTTAACTGACCCCAAGGAATAACGTAAAATTCGATTTAACTTGTTTAAAATACAGGGTGTACCAAAAACTGAGGTTCACTAGTTCGAATCTCGGAATTTTCAAATGTAAACATAGGTCATGTTATACACCATTTTAAAACCCTTTAACAGACAAACATTTTGGTGAAATTGGAACTCACTTATCTTTATCCACTTCAAAATGGCGGCCATTTTTTCAAAATACTCGTATATTAACATTTATGGAATAATTCCTGCAACTGCTAAACCACAAGACATAATTTTATACTGATTCAAATTTCTTACTCGTATTGAACTCAGCTTTCCCCTGATGTGCTACATGCCGTTGTTTAAAATATAGTAAAAAGTAATAAAAATACTTTTTTTGAAAATGGTTATATGCCCTAAAAAAGTAAATAGTAACGTATATCATTTTAAAGGTCTTAGAAATCCTAACAAATTTATAATTTACATCAACCTCGTATCTCTCTCTCTGTTGTTTAACAATCAACGTAAATCGTCATTCCCCCACATAAAATACATGTTATTTCTACATAGCATTTCAAAATACTCTGAGGCATCTTTTATAAATGAGTTATGTAGAAATAACATGTATTTTATATGGGGAAATGACGATTTCTGTTGATTGCTAAAAAAAGAGAGATACGAGGTTGATGTTGATTAAAGAGTTGTTAGTATTTCTAAGACCCTTAAAATGATATATTTTTTAATATACGTTACCATTTGAATTTTTAAATTCTGGGCATATAAATATAAAAAAGTATTATTTACTATGTTCTAAATACCAACATGTATCATATCAGGGTAAAGCTGAGTTCAATACGAGTAATAAATTTAAATCAGTATAAAATTATGTCTTGTGGTTAAGTAGATACAGGGTATTCCGTAAATGTTAATATTTTTCACATAAATGGCCGACAGTTAGAAACGGTTAGAGATAATTGAGTTCTGTTTTCACTAAAATGTTTGTATGTTGAAGGGCTTTAAAATGGCGTATAACATGACCTATGTTTACTTTTGGAAATTCCGAGAGTCGAACTAGTGACCCTCAGTCTTTGGTACATCCTGTACATCAAACAATTTTAAGCTATTTTTACGTTATTCCTTCGGGTCATTTTAGTGGGAAATAATTTTATTTTATGCTTCTAGGTCAAGTGGTTCTTCTGCAATCAGTTTGATACACCTTAAGTGAAACACCCTGTACACTATATCTTTGACGTTTTTGAAAATACCGTTTGTTTAGTAAACAATATATCCCTGTCGCAGCAATCCTGCATACTCAGCGAATTTCCAATGAATATACAACATAACATATTAAAACACTTAACAGGATTCAAAAGAAATATATTCACAAACAAGCGATATTTAAAATATTTATTCTCCATAAAAATAACATTGGGGACGAGTACGCAGGTTTGCTGCAACAAGGAACACAAAACAATGGGTTTTTATGCAAATACCAATAGAACTCATCGTAGTGAAGTCACATACCAAGTTTTATCCATATACATACACGAATAAGCGATACGTAACCTTTTAATTATTTTCCATATAAGAATAACATGGGGACCAAGTACCTAGGTTTGCTGCTACGGGAACCATAGGCGAAAAATTTATTTTGTTTGAAGACAACAATAAACCACAACCATATGAAGCCATATGCCAAGTTTTATCAGTTCATGTTCATAATTAAGCAAGATATACATTTTTTTCTTTTTCTCCATAAGAATAACATTAGACAACGTACTGTGTTTGCACTTTCAATATCTCAGTAACCAATTGACGTAGAGCAATGATCAAAATACCAATTTCTTTATGCTGAATTCAATGGTAAAAATTAACTTTGATTTAGTTCAAAATTACATCTAGAAACCTCAAAAAAAAACATTTTTGGGGTACAAATCCCCCCAAAACCCCTCTTCGGATAGTGCTATTCGTCTGGTTTTCGAACTCGTTCAAATAAGTGGTACCTTACACATTTGTAACAAATTTCATCAAGATCGGACCTTTTTTACGAGTGTTATTGTGCTTACGGACATATGTATATATTTATATACAATAAACAAAAGGTAAATAAACTAGAGTACTCTGGTAATATAATTTTAATTACACTTACACGTGATTCGGCTCTTAGGTCATGGTCACAGTGTTAGTTATAATACCTAACCTTATTTTAAAAACTAATCCTTATCAACAAGAGTAAAACATATGTGATTATAAATCATATGATGATTTTTTTATCAGTGCAGGTTGTTAGGAGCACTTTAATGTTTATTATTTGGTCGAAAATTGGGGTTTTTGCCTGGACTTACATCGAGTTTAAAATGTTTTCTTTGTCAATTTGATAATTTTTATACATATAAAACTCTGCTTTAATATCCATTTTGTATCCTTTATTTTGGATGTCAAGTACTGTCATATTTTCACCAATACTTTTGTAGGTATGATCAGTTTTAATTTATGGTCGGCAAATGCAGTCTTTTGAATTGTCTTATTGTTTGACTTTATGACCTTAATGTGCTCATTGTACCTTCTTTTAAAGTTTCTGCCTGTCTGACCTATATTTATTCCAGTCGCAGTGATTTTATAAACCCCTGAACTTTCATAAATATTGGATGTGTCTTTCTTATCACTGGAAAACTTGTTTATGAGTTGAAATGAGTTATACCTTGTTCTGTAACTTATCTTGTAATTTGATTTCTCAGAAGTTTTTCTGATGGCTTTATTAAGTGCTATACTATAAGGAACACACATATACTCACTTTTTGGTTTTAAAATATTTTAATTTTCAGCCTTTTCTCTTCTTGATCTAATAATTTTGTCAATCATTTTTGTGTGGTAACCATTTGCAATGGCAATGGAATTTATAGTTTTACTTCTTTACTGTAGTTTTCTTTATTCATTGGTATTTTTATTAATCTGTTCATTAATGGATGGAAGGATGCCATTTTTTGTTGACACGGATGATTGAAGTTAGCTGGTATTACAAGCATTGTTTGAGCTGGTTTTCTAAATATGCTAAAGTCATGCTTTCCATTCTCTTTCGTTATTGTAACGTCCAGAAAGTGCATTGAGGAGCTATAGATAGTGATTTTGATTGATTTTAATATAGAATTTAAATATTCCAAAAGTTCGTCTGGTGAGTTTTGATAATTTGTGTATAAACAAAGAATGTCATCAACATATCTGTACCAATATACAATGTTTTTGCTTTGAGAGCTCGAAATGTTCATTATTTTAGTCGTTTCCAAATGTTGCATATATAAATAAATTTGCTAAAAGACTTGATAGTGGGGAACCCAAGGCTAATCCATCCTTTTGTTTAACAAATGTTGAGTTAAATTTAAAGTGGTTCTTACTGTTTCTTTTGTGAGCAACATAAGATATTTAATGTCAGGTTTTGGTTTTTCTTCAAGTAATGGTGCAGTATGTCAAGAGTTTCATTCACCGGTATATTCGAATACATATTGGAAGCATCGAACGAGACAAAAATGGTTTTTTCTTCAATAGCAATATTTTTCATCTTGTCTATAAGTTCGTAAGTGTTTGTAAGAATAAAATCTTCTGCTACATATATTGTTTAAGCTTATCATTTAGATATTTTGATAATTTATAGCAAGGGAAGTTGCGATAGTTTACTACTGGTCGTATTGGTATATTATTTTTGTGAGTTTTTGGAGACCTCTCAGCTCTGGAGCTGATGGTTTGATGACTTTCAATTGGTGTATTGCTTTACTTGGAATCAATTTGCTTTTTGCGAATTTACCCTATAGGGAAGAAGCTATTACCGAGGGTGGCTTGGTAAGATTTAAGCCCGAGACCATGATAACTTTTTGTTTTGAGTTCTCCAGATGCCAAAAACACTCTTCGTTCATATTTATATATGTCCGTTACCACGATAACTTTTGAAATAAACGCCCGATTTTGATGAAATTTAGCACAAATGTGTAGAGTAACATTGATGACTTTAAGTTTGAAAACCAGATCGATCGGACTGTGTGAAGGGGGTTTTAAAGTTTCCAAAAATCAATTTTTTGAATTTTCCCCCTGAAATTAAAAAAAACGTAATTTTGGTTATAGCCATTTTATATAGCTTACAAAACAAATAATTTGGTATTTTGAATCATTAACCTAGGTTAAGTGGTTGTAGATAAAAGTCAAAAAACGCCTCCATAAAATTTCCCCTGTTAATCTTATGGGAACAAGATTTTTTGTTTTACTCAGATAATTTTACTAAAAACTTTACATTTCGGTTTACCAATAAGTTTAGCTCTGCAAAACAATCATTAGGGTGTTTTAATTTGGTGTTTTGTCCTACGTCCAATCGTCACAGAGGTAAACACAGTTCGTTGTCCAATGTCATCCTTATGGAGGATAAATCAAAATTGATATCTCGATTATTTATGAATGTATATTGATGAAACTTGGTATGTGGCTTCAAATAGTTGGGATATATTGGTATTTGCACAAAAAAGCTTTTTTGATGATTTTCCCCGTAGCAGCAAACCTGCATACTCGGCCCCATGTTATTCATGGAAAGTAAGTAAAGTTGAATATGAAACCTTAATTATGAACCTAAATTAATAAAACTTCGTATGTAGCTTCACCTGGTTGAGTTATGTTGATAATTGTAAAAACATACACTTTTTATATTCCTCGTTGCAGCAATACTGCGTACTCAGCCCTATTGTTATTATTATGCAGAATAAATAAAATGCTATATATTACTTATTTATGAATGTATTTTTGTGAAACTTGGTAAGTTGCTCTATGTAGTAGTGAGACAAATATATTTGCATTGGAAATTCGCTGAGTCCGCAGGTTTGCTGTGACGGGATTATATTTGATATGATGTTGTTAGTTTTCTTGCTAAATTCTTGTGAAGGGTCATTGATTAGTTCTTGAAATGAGTCATTATTTAGAAAGTCTCTAACCTTTTCGTTGTAGCTATCTTACTTCGTTATCACAGTGTATTGCTCTTGTCAGCTTTGGCTATCATTGCATTGTTTTCTTTTACCTTATTTGCCATATCATTAACTATCTTAATATCCTTTTTAGCATTAATTGATTTATTCTTTTGTTTAATCTGGACACCTGTCTTGTCTAATTCGTGGACAAAATTAAATCTCAAGGGATCTTGATCATCCTTATTTTTACTACGTATTGCTACTTCAAATCAATAGTTGATCTTCTAAAACATCTGGTTGGTAGTCCAAGTTTATATTATATTTAATGGACTTTCTTAACATTGTAGTTTCTTCATTAGTAAATTCAACCTCTGTTAGGTTTTCAGTATTTGATTGCAAAGAATCAACTTCTTTAGTATTTTCTGTAGGATTGTTTGCTAAACTGCAGCGACAGTAATAAATATTATATAGGTCAGACAGGAAGACACATTAAAAGAATATACAATGAGCATATTCAGGCCATAAAATCAAACAATAAGACAAGTCAAAAGTCTGCATTTGCTGACCTTATATTAAAAACTGATCATACCTACAAAAATATTGGCAAAAATATGACAGTACTTTACAACCAAAATAAATTATACAAAATTTATATAAAAAACCCAATTTTCGACCAATTAATAAACATTAGAAGTCCTCCTAACAACCTGCACTGGTAAAAACAATTATTATATGTTTTATAATCACATATGAAATTATGTTTTACTCTTGTTGATAAGGATTAGTTTTTAAAATAAGGTTAGGTATTATAACTATCACTGTGACCATGGCCTAAGAGCCGAAACACGTGTAAGTGTAATTCAAATTATATTACCAGGGTACTCTAATTTATTTACCATTTGTTTATTGTATTTATCAGTAGCCCTAATCTGTGAATTGAATGTTCTAATATACATATAAAACTTTGGACGAATGGTGTTTTTGGCATCTGGGGACCTCAAAACGAAAAGTTATCATGGTATCGGTCTTAAGTCTTACCATGAGACCTATGGTAATAGCTTCTTCCCTATAGAAGTAATTCGCTAAAAAAAAAATCACATACTATCGCTAACGGAACGGAATTCTAGGAGTATTACTGTACATATTACATTCCATTTTAGGTGTAGAAACAAAACCGTGAAATATCGAGGTTGTTGAATCTTCTCTTGTTTATTGGATAATAGCCAATAACAATTACAGTATTCTGAAATTTGTGTATACATTTTTCAATCCAATGAATTAAAAATGCAGTAATTAAATTAGTCTTCAGAGTTTGTTATATATATATAGGTTCAAAAACAAATGTAATTTTTTGTAAACTGACAAATGCTTTGTTGTCAAAAAGAAGAAACAAAATTAAAATCCTAAACTGTCATAATAATTTTTAGAGTGGATTTTGAAAACGTGTATCTTATGTTATGATTCGTCATGGATTTAATAGTAGGAAGAATATTGGTTGAGGGTTATTGTTAGGAAAAACAATAGATAACAAGGTAATTAAGATTTTGGCCACAAAAAGTTTTATATAGGTTGAACAAAAATCAAAGAAACAAAGTTGGTAGGAGATTCCTTGGATTATTACAAAAACCAACCTACACATACTGTATATACAGTTTAAGAATTAATTTTGCAGGCTATTGGGATAACCTCATTTCTGACATGGAAGCTTTTTGATTTAGATTTAAGATAACTGAATTAAGTTTTTACGAAATTAAGCAGAATATGCAATATTAAAAATTTGTTATGCCGTAAAAAATATGCTAACTTATAAAGAAACATCATTTTTTAAAGATATATGTTTTCAATTTTAATTTCGCGTGGTAAAATATAAACTACATTTATTAAGGGTGATACAAAGAGAAATACCGTGCATACATTCTGAGAGTATTGTAGATTAAAATTATCAATTTATTTACTATTTTCCTTTTATGCTGAACAACTATTTGTACCTTGCATTAAATCCAATAGTACATAATCAAACTAAACATTCTTTTCTTTAAAAAATAAACCTTCAAACTCACCTTAAAATTGTTATTTTGTTTTATAAAATGATTTTTAATCCGATAGTAAAAATACATTAGATATGTACACGTAGGTGTACTATTAATTTATAAAAATAAAATTCACAAGTTATACGTTTCAGGATTTAGTAATTACTCAATGCCAGTCAATAGCTTGTAGGCGTGTGCTCGCCTTTGTCAAGTCCATTGTTACCTTTGTGTCCAGTCGTTGTCCTGTTGCCGCAACAGTGGCGTAACTAACAAACAATATACCTCCCTGGCTGACATACGCGTACATATAAACCTGACAATCAACTGGGTTTAGTATAATACAACAAGGATGGAATTTGGTACTCGGAGATATTATATATAATTTATCTTACATTTCAAACTTAAGGAATAGGTAAAAGAGAAAATACCCCCGTCGCAGCAAACCTGCATACTCAGCGAATTTCCAATGAATATATAAGATAAAACATTAAAACACTTAACAGGATTCATAAGAAATATATTCACAAACAAGCGATATTAAAAATATTAATTATTCTCTATAAGAATAACATTGGGGATGACTACGCAGGTTTGCTGCGACAAGGAACAAAAAATAATGGGTTTTTAAGCAAATATCATTAGAACTGATCTAAGTTAAGTCACATACCAAGTTTCATTCATATACATTTATGAATAAGCGATATATAACATTTTAATTATTCTCCATAAGAATAACATGGGGGCCGATTACCTAGGTTTGCTGCTATGGGAACCATACGTGAAAATTTTGTATTTTGTGCAAACAACGATAAACCCCAACCAGATGAAGCCATATACCAAATTTTGTCAGTTTATGTTCATAAATAAGCGAGATATACAATTTTTCTTTTTCTCCATAAGAATAACATTGGACAACGTACTGTGTTTAGCACTTTCAATATCTCGGTAACCAATTGACGTAGAGCAATGATCAAAATACCAAATTGTTTGTTATTTTAAGCTGAATTCAATGGTATAAATTAAAATTTGATTTAAATTAAAATTACATGTGAAAACCCCAAAAAACCCATTTTTGGGGTACAAAACCCCCCAAAAACCCCCGTTCGGATGGTGCGATTCGTCTGGTTTTCGAACTCGTTCAAATAAATGGTACTTTACACATTTGTACCAAATTTCATTAAGATCGGACCTTTTTTACGAGAGTTATCGTGCTTACGGACACACACATATATATATATATATATATATATACATATATACAAATTTGAACGAATGGTGTTTTTGGCATCTAGGGACCTCAAAATGAAAAGTTATCATGGTCTCGGGCTTAAGTCTTACCATGAGACCTACGGTAATAGTTTCTTCCCTATAGGGGAAATTCGCTAAAAGACTCTACTGAATAGATATTGAATTTACTTAAAATTGGGAAAATAGCTTTAAATTTAAATAATGTTTTCACGCAAGATTAAAGTGATTATTTTCTGTTGTAACTACTGAGAATTCCCACTAATATGAGTCTATACACATAAGTAAAATCTCAAAAAAAGACAATGTAAAATCTGATGAATACTGATGAATATAACTTATGTATATGAATCATAAATATATACCTAATATTAGAGCCCCATATAACTAATCGTCACGTTTCCAATGTTGATCCTATATTTTTCTGGGACAGTTCATTGTTTAAAAGGTATTCATTATTGGGATACCTCAAGAATTGTAAGAGAAGGAGTTTTGGCACAGGAGATTTAAAGCGTTGAATGTCCCCTATTGAATATAAAGCACTGAATAAAATATGTGTTATAATATACTAAAAAATACTCGAGCAATAGAGCTCGTTTACGAGCAATTAGTGTCCTTTACGGTAGCGTCCTTTCATTTTAGTGTTTAGAGGAAGCCAGTTAGTGATTGTTTAAGAATATAATTAAAATGGTTTAAATTGTAAAACTTTTGCTAAACCGTGCCGAAAAACACGTTGCAAGTAATAAATAAACAACATCTTTATCAAGCAAGCGTTAATCAAAGTAAAAATCTGCTTTTCAATACAACTCTTGTCAAACAAATACAAAAGTACACATAATCTTTATAAAACTAAAACAATGTACAATCATCGTTCAAATAAAAATTACCCTTACACATTTTTTAAACGTACGACAGTTACAATTTATTAAAGTAGGGGGCAAAGTATTATCCATTTTTGGACCAAAATATTCAAAACCCTTTTATCCTTGTTTCCAATTTTGTCTTTGGCAGGTGCGGTAGGCTATGCTGTTGAGTACTTCTCACACTAATTTCATGTATAAACATCAGATTTGTTCTGAGGTATTCAGGCTTATCGGTTTAAAGAACCTTGTGGATCAGATTGATGGTTTGCAAATCGGAGAAGCCCAAAATCGACAACACCTTAGCACTTTTTCTGTACTGGCTGATATAATCTATTTTTTAATTGTAATCAAATCTCATTGTTCTGTTCTGCAACCATGTAAGAACGATCTCGTTTTCCTGTGTAAGACAATAAACAAAAGCTGGAAGAGAATATTGTATTACAGGAAATATGGTAGAGCAAACAATTTAAAGCTTGGAAGACTCTGGTAAAATTGTGCTCAATCTGCCAGGGGTTTTCAATCTTGCTTTCACAGATTTACACACGTTATGGCATGGTTAGAGTAATCAAGTTGGGAATCAAGAGTGACACCAAGAATCCTCAGAGTATTGCATGACGACAAAGGTTTGCCGTCTACAAAGATGACTGTTCAACACAGCTATTCACTGATTGACCACTCGAAGATGAACTGCTTACTAGCAAGACGGAGCATTTAGTTAAGTTTAATATAAGATCACGGTCATATGACCATTTCTTTACACTCTCCAAGTCAGTATTGGAGATATAAATAGGAACAGTGATGCGTGTTGAGATTTCAAGTGACGGTTAATTTAATATCGAATAACGATCGCTTTCTAGTGGTGTTACACATATTCAATTGAATGTTTAAAGTTATTAGGCTAATCGAAGTATATGCATTTGTGCTTCATCTGCAGTGTAATCAACTTCTTTTTAAAGTATAGGGCATTTTGCACTCGTAGAAATTTGCCATTAGAGGTAATGTGCATGTCTAGATATTAGCAATTTGTTTAAAAAAGATGTATTGGATTATTTTTAATTTGTAGGATTGAGTTAAAATGTGGTTTAGATAAGACCGGTATCAATCAAAATGTCGAATATTTATTCTCGATTTAAATTTATTCAGTTCATAAACTGGAAAGCTTTAATATTTGTATCCATTTGCGATTTAAAGGCAGGAGATTCTGTATCTGTAGATCGAGCTGGTTCGTTCTGCCTGTTGAATACTGGTCCAGAACGATTTGTCTCGTCCGACAGCGACATGACGAAGTCCCCACAGCCCCATAGTCACGAGTGGGAGATAACTGATGGCAGTTCTCTTGGCCTCTATTCATTTCCATACAATCGATGTTAGAGAATGACAAGGAGTACTGTTGTCTAAGATCTCATTCCTCAACTGGTATCTTAAAATTAATATAAATTAAATAAATTACTAGATTTTTTAAAGAAATTTAATACATGAAAAAAGCTAATTTTAATGATAACTTTAATAATTTTAATAATTCGAATGTGGAATATATGTTTCCGCAAAAGATCGTATGTCCGTATTACAATATATTTTATATAAAGTACAATTGGTTGAATCTTGTGGTTGTCTCGCTAGTCCAACGGTTAGCGTCTTAGACTTTTGTTCCAGGGGTCGTCTTTTTAATTCCCATGATGATAACTGTCTATGGCCGTGTACTACTTTCCCTTAATGTGAATTTGTGTTCTCTCTATTCATCTAGCAAAATCTTCTGCCGTTGATAAATAAAAAAGGTTTAGCTATCACGACTAGAGAAAAATACCTGTAAATTAATCTTCGATTACCATTCTATGAACCTACGCAATTCATACATATTTTATTCACTGTTATGTCAGTTTTTTCTTATATTTTTAAGGTGGCTCTAAAGGTCCGTGGCCACAGTGGAGTACAACGATCTGTGTCCCACAAAGCTCCACGTAGTTTCAATTTTCACAAGTGGCCGCGCTAGGCGAGCCACCCTCTAAACCGGTTTTTCGCATTACTGCCAACCGAAAGGGAATCCATGGATTCGTGGGGAAGTTGAACGAACAACGGTAACCCCCGATGCCGCCAGTGGCAGGAGGCAGGCTGATGTCTTGGCCGTCACCTCACTGCTTCTATATTCTTTTAAAATTCTCTTTGAGAATCTCACTTTGGATTTAGCCCCGAACTCAAAATGTTTGTCACGACCATTTTGCATGAATAACAAATGTATAAACATTAAAATGTATGAATGCATAGAAAATTCATGTAGTTCTTACGTAGTTGTCAATAAAAATGTCCGTAGGATATAAAATGTACCCTCTATGATAAAACATGTGAGATTATTTAAATATTAAGAATAGATCCAAGAACAAATAATAATTGTGAAATTCGATTATATAAATACTAGTTGTAAAAACTTAAGATATTATATAACTTAATTTCGGAATAGTACACAACATTTAAACGTTGCAATTGTGTAATATTATGGAATCATTACTCAGATAAATAGTTATCAATCAAGTTTTATAAGGGATGAAGAAAAACAAGTTGTAAAGTAAGAACCCGACTGTATTGCACATAGGTTTTGTATACAGTGTACTGTAATATGCTACAGAAATTCTGGGATTAGGTTAGACTGCAACATTTTAACTGTTAATAAAAACATGAAAAGTAGCCCGATGTAACAATCACTAATAAACATTGAATTGGTTTATGGTTTTAAAGATAAAAATTGGCACTAAGATACAAAATACTTCGTTTGGAATTAAAGACATTTCAGTAATAAAAAGGAAAATTATATCAATTAAAATAAAATGGTAATAATCAGTACCGGCTTTAGGGCAGTGCGAGCCGTGCTCCAGCACGGCGCGGCACATTTATTTGGGGTGGTGGGGGGAAACGCTAGGCGCTCATGACGGGTCGCGGGGTGCGGGTGGAGTGCGTAATCCGTAGTTGTAAAATAAATAAATTGTAAATATGTAATATTAACCCGGCTGATTTTGTTAATTTTTTGTATATTAGTATTTTTAAGTTGTTGAAAGGCATTATTGGGAAGAAAGTTGTGTATTCACCATGTTGCACCTTCATTATATTTAAACATTAAATTTACATATCAGATAACAAATCCTCCGCTCCCCTCAATTCCAAATTGAGAAGTTGTTTTGACCTTTATCGATTTGTGACAACTTCAGGGTATTCTGATTGGTGCCGTATTGAGAGTGTGCTGGATAAAACTTGCATTACTTTGAAAGAAAATTGCAATGTTAAAATATCAAGTTACATGATGCAACTAATTGTTTTAACCGGCTCTCTTCGATTATTTTAACGTACTTCCTAGATGAGGAAAAATATGGTTTGGGGATTGGAGAGTATTGAATTGGGGTTTCATTTTTAATTGAAGTTGTAATGATTCGAGTTTAATATTGCTATTATATGTAATAAGGGAGAAAATATGATGCGCCCCCATCCGGTTTTGGCGCCCCTTTCGATCGTTACTTGTAAGGTCTACGGTTTTGCGAGAATGAAAAAACATTCTTTTGACCAGACAAAATTATTTAGTATTTTTGGTCCAGGGACTCTTTTTTCGTATTACACTGTCTATACATGCGAGGGGAGAAAGTAAAACATAGATAATATGATAAAAGGGATAAAGTATGACAATATGATTCATATCATCGTCTGCAATCCGCTTCCGCATTATTATCACTAGTAAACAGAAATAAAACATCTTGAGTATGATAACAGACTATGGTTTATTATTATCATCTGTTATAATAATCATGATCCAAACGCTTCCATCCTCATTCCTTGAGGTTTCCACGTGACGAAATGGCAATATTTCTGCCTTTTTACACACTGGGGGTATTTTCACTGTCACAAAGATCAACTGATGAACTGAAGGTTTGCGGACAAGGAAAATGCTGTGGGGGATGATCTTCCAGGAAGTGAGGTGATGCACTCCCACCCTTGGTCGAGGGGCACCTCGTCACTTCTCGGCTCAGTGCTCTTGGAAATCGGTGCGGCCACCGCGCCGCGTTATACAAGTATTTTAAAACCACACACACTTTGAAAATGACATGAAACAGATTGTGATGAAGTTGGCTAAAGCCACGTTGTACCTACGCCGAGTTACAATTATGATTGTTAATGAGAAACTTCTTACTATACGGTTAACGAAAACCAATATAAAACGGATTGCACTTGGTAACGTTAAATATAATTGTTACTATTTGTATCAACTGTAAACATTAATAACTAGAACAATCTTAATTTTTGTAAAACAAATATTGTTTAAGGAAGGATTAATTTTATTCAAATTGTTGGTGTATTAAAGTATATTAGGTTTAATCATTTAATTATATGATATTGATCACATTCTTGAACGGTAAAAAGCTCAGATAATGTCATTTGAAATTTGATTTAGCTATATCATCAAGAAGGACGGTATGGGACGACGGGCAAATATTGTGTCTTTAGAGTAGTTTGAAGCAAGGACACAGAGGACCTTTCTGGGGAATTACGTCCGTCCGATGTCCCAATAGGTAGAGAAACAGAGGTTGGCGACACTGACGAATGTCTCATTGGCGGTGGTAGTTCCATCACCGCTCGCCAGAGCGTCCTCTGTACGGGGGTGTTTTGCGAAGCGCTTTTCAGAAACAACCCTCACAAATTACTCGATTTATGAGATAAATATTGGTTTTTATGAAATCCTGCCTAGCGGGAAATGATCTTGAATAACTAATAAGGGTTTTAAAACAGAAAAACTTTCTAATTTGATCTTAACTGTTTGACATTTACGTAGTAGAAAATGGTCAATTTTCACTGAGTTTAACCCCGAATAAAATATGTATAACAATAACTTAAAACCTTAAAATAACTTTGTTAACCTAGTTAATTTCATGAGAAACATTTTATCGTTCACTGGAGGTCACTAGGTGCTTTAATAACCTCAGAATTTGAGTAATACGGAGGTGTGTTTTTCAGCCGTTTGGCGAAGGTTTAGAGCCCTCTTAAGTTGGTCTGGGTGTGGAGGCTTTGTCTGCGAGCGTCCTCTATGGTATAATGTACAATTTGTGAGGATTGCTTATTTAGTAATTTATGTATTTACAGTCAACGATCAAATATTTATATATATTTATGTATATTAAGGAGTTGATTTTGAACGCGAGTGAATTAAATTTTGGGGGGATAAAAACGGGAACCACCCTATCCCGTAATGGCTCCAATAGGCTGCACTTGCATATTTGTTTACAAGTAAACAATGTTGCTCAACACAGTTAAATCTTTAAATCATTGTAAACGTTTAAAAATTTCGATTTATTTGATAAGATTGTTTACATTATATGAATACTTAAAACTGCAAAATTTATTAAATTTATAAACAATATAGTTTTGAGTTTAAGAACGTCTATAGTGCGAAAGAAACTTTCGGGTGCACCCTAAGTCTGAAAGTTTTTAAATATTCTCGAAAGTAAAATGGTTTGAATAACATTTTTACCAGTTTAAAAGAAACCATTTATTGACTAAGCGATTTTTCCGTTGTTTTTTTCTATTCTCTAGATAACAATATTTAGTTTAAATCTGATTGGTGTAAGATTGTATTATTGTATATATTCAGAGTTATTAAATATAATACCAACAATTAACGTCAGGTGTTGCAACAATTTTAAATGCTTACAAATTTGAGTCTTTAGCGTAGCGGTCAAGGCGGCGGACTCCGGAACCATGTACAGGGCCGTACTCAGCTATCACGGGCCCTGGGCAGGCGTGGTGGGGGGGCCCTTGTTACCATCCGGATCCAAGTTGGTGACCTTTTTTTAGACAACAGGGTCTTCAAAAAGACACTGACCCGGCCGCCCGGGGCTCCCCTTGACGGGCCCGGGCCCCCCTGACAGCCCCGGGCCCCAGGGCAGTTGTCCCCCCTGTCCCTCGCTGAGTACGGCCCTGAGTGGCCCTATCGTGGGTTCTAATCCCAGTCCTGGCATGTAAATATGATCAGTACTGTGCAACTCGTACTGTAACGGCTAATCTATAGAATATGTGGACGAGCAAAGTAAGACAAACACAGGCTGCTAATCACTTCCTAAAACAAAACTACGAATAAACTTACTTATATAAACCATTTATGCCCGTTAACGAGTACATATAAGTGTTGAGTGGATTTAAAAATCAATCACTCATTGATTGATAAACTGGCTCGTTTGGATTCAAGTCAAATTTGCAAGGGTAAATAGTACAAGCGTTCTTTCGTTTGATATACAAATCCGAATGATTTGAAACTAGATCGCTACAAAACAGAAAGAGTACTTGCCATTGGGATTCAGCAGTTGATATGGTTCATTGAAATATTTTCTTTTTGGTTCTTATCAGCTTTTGATCATTCAGTTACCCTAGCAAGAAATGTTAGGGTTGAAATATAGAATCAACAGCTAAACGATTTCTTTCCAAATTTAAATATACAGAATGGAACGTACTTTACATAAATATGATATCCTCAATTTACCAATACCATATTTTGTTCATGCAGTGAGGCTATAGCCTAAGTCACCTACTTATAACTACAATCTTATCATAACTCTGCGATATCTGTAACTGTGAAGTAGCTTATTACGTCAATGGGGTACAACATAATATACAAACAATATACGGTGACATCGCTATTCAATCATAAACCGACTACGGGTTTATACTGTCAAAACGTTTATTTATTAATGTAAAGTTAATATTAAAGTCATTAAAAATGAAATAAATTTTTAATTTAAAACTGGAAATTAATTGCTCAAGTTAATATTAATATACCCGCAGCTTCGCTCGCGACAAATTAATATGTATTAAATATATTTACCTGACCAGCATTTTCAAATCTTTGTTTAGTTTTACCATATGACTTCCTTTGCCCCAACTGGTAATTTTATAAATTATATCCTCGCATGAGATTTGCATTGGAACTTACAGGACCCGTAGGTTGGAGCTCTAAGGTAGGATCTAGACATTGTCAGGTTGATATGTCAATGTGATAGGTTTGTAAGCTATCTAACAAAGTTCATACAAAGTTTAGCTTATTCGGATCATTAGTTTATGCGTGATAGAAGTACAAACATCTATAAATCCAAACATACATCCAAACTTCCACATTATCCAAACTTCCGACATTGCCTATTAGTAGGATAACATTCCTTGTTTAAAATTAATTTTTAGTGATGGAGAATTTATGTTGTTTAAGAGATTATTGCGGACATTTTCCATCACTGAAAACTAACTTCCACTTGTTTTTACCAATCAGTGATGGAAAATGTCCGTAATAACCTCTTAAACAACAGAATTAAATTATCAGAGTTTTAAATGATTTTAGACTAGCTGCGTATCCGTCCTTCGTACGGGTTGTATGTATAATAAATTAATTAAAGAAAATTACAACGCATTTAGTTTTACAATATTTAAATTACATTTCACATGTTTAATGTACAATTAAATAAAAGTTAACGAAATATATAGGCAGATCGTTCGGATACTTTTGGCAAGTCGAGTAACAATGTCGGGTAGTGAACGACGTGGTCATGGCTAAAATAACCGTGTTAAGAATGTATATGTTTGACCCTCGCTTTGAAAGAGCTGTCTGTACCTTTGTGTTGATCTCCGTTGTTCATTGGTGGATGGTACAGTCACAGAGCCATGCACTTGCTAAATTAAACTGTTTATGAACCTCGGTAAAAAAGCTGTCGATCAGTAAATCCTGTAATTCAACAATTTTGCCGAGTGAAGGAGAGAGGTTTTTAACCTACATTTTTGTTTCAATGTTCCGTTCTCAACTTTTAAAAGAGCATGAGAAAACCCCTTAACCCCTTAATCTTCTCCAAAATACATTTTCAAAATTACTGTTAAGTTCAGACACTCAGTGGTCGGCTACATAAAACATATATTTAGAGAGGCGTAGATATCGTCCACCTATATCTCACGCACGACAAAGGGTCTGTGTGAAATCTCCAGAGAACAACACCATGACTCTCCATTATAGTCATGATGTTGTTTAGACAACAGCACTATTGGCTGAGTAGTTGGTGTGTGATGATTAACACGCTTATATTGGGCCAGAGCCCTTGAGAATATTTTGTATCTGGAGTAGGTATGTCTGCATTGACATATCAGCTATATTCCTACCGAATTTCAGCTCCATCAGTTCAGTAGTAGGTGCAAGATTGTATTTTGAAAATCCAGGGGGCGAAACCCTTAAAGATGTTCTTAACGGGAATAGGCTTGCGTTTTGTTCGGATGTATTAGTTGTGTCCCTACCGAATGCCTAATTTTAACTTAACAGGTCCAGTAAATACTAATACTCATAAGATTGCCATAAAAGTAAATTATAGCAGAGCCCTATTGGATTTTGTTAAACGTATTATTACTGTATATCTGAAGAATAAGGGAAATCATCATGCAAAATTTCTCTTCATCGACATCGTCGTTTATTAGATAAAGTAATCACTGTCAGTGAGTGCATGAGTCTGACAAATATATATTTAGATCACATATCTACTCTGTATACATATGTTATTTATTAACAATCTTCAGTAAACGTTTTAAATAATAAATACAAAATCTGTTTATGAATCAAATATTTTTAAGTCATATCGACTCCTTATATTTATGTTATTTGTTACCAATCTTCAGTCAGCGTTTTAAATAAGTACTATAACATCTGTTTGTAGAATAAATATGCTTAAGTCATCATCTGGTTCAATATAAATAAATGCTTTATCCATAAGAATAACATACAATCCTTAAAATCCCGTGGGGCAGAGTCCTAAGGTGATTTAAAAAAATCCAATTAGCCTAAAACCTTGTAACGCACATATAGAACATAGAAAAAGTTTTAATCTAAATCAGTGCACCTGTTTACCTGTGAAAAGCGAACAAAACACGACCAAAATTACACGAAATCACGTTTTTGAGCGGCCGCCATTCTTTTTACGAAAGGCGTATGCCAGATTAGAGTCATCTAAAACCTTCTCTCAAATATATAGAGAAAATAATCAAAGTTTCTTAAAGTCAGTGCACCCGTCTTTCCGTGAAAAGCGAACAAAAATCTGTCCTTGTGCGTTACCGATATACAGACAGACAGAAATTGAGATAAGACTTGTTTTGGCTTCCCTATTGTGTAAAACGTGAAAATATGCAAACATTTCATAATTCCAAGCAATGTACAGACAAAACTCTAATTTTATTTATATAGTTAATTTATTGAGTAGCATAAGTACTATTACGATTAAACAGCGTAAAACAAACAAACACTGACACTACACAACACTACAAAATATCACACTAGGTAAAAACCTTGTACCATCTTTTATTTATATTTACCATCTTTACGTAAGTACATGTGTAAATATATTTTGTTGTGAGACGAAAATAATTTTACCCTGGCTGGTAATAGACCTTATTTATTTTTGGAAAAGGAGATCATTTTAAACAGACAAACTCAAAAAAACAAATTTGGTTTTGGTTGTGTTTGTTGTTTTATGTTGATACATTTGTTTATTAATTTTATACAGTATCTAAGACCACAGTAGGATCAGCTTTATAGATCAAACATAAAGTGACCCTATATATGTTAAGCTATAGCAATATGAAACTGGATTGTTTATAAGGAAACTAAAACGGTTTTATATGGTTTGTTTTTTATTCTGACAAAATACGATAATGTTGTAAAATCGACATTATTAATTCATGTTAGTTATGATGTAATATGCTCGTACTTTGCTTGTCAAAATACTTGGATTAAATTTTGTTTTGACTTGGGATATGCAATGTTATTTTGTCAACATGCTCAATAAAGAATTTGAATTTTAATTAAAATGAGACAAGATATATTAACGTTACAAGTATTATGTCGAAAGACGGCATGACAGATTTTCACTTAAATTTCAAATTGCGTAATTATATTTTTATCATACAGTCCACCAGGCTCGAATAAGTCAACTCAGAACCATAAAAATTTAGTTATGTTCGTTAAATATGGAAAAAACCTTCCACTTGTACAAATATTTTAGTTGATAATAAAGAATTGAACAACTTTTTGATTAGCATATTACGTGTTGTTATTACTTAGGGATGTAATAAAAGACGTCTTACAATACTTAAGAATATATTTACACTTATACTGATTCACATACAGACGGTAAACATATATAAAAGATGGTACAAGGCCATCGATTTCGACCAGTCACACCGGTCATCATCAGGCCAATGAGAGAACTAACACAATCAAAATGGCGTCCCTGCTTATATCCTATTGGTTACCGAAAGTTCCGGATACAGGTTCCTAAATGTGCCAATAGAGTCGAAGTTAACTTGTTCATTTATCAATTTATCTCTATCCTTACACTTTCCTTTAAATATAAAAAAATTATTCCCATGCGTTCATTTCATTTCCTGTTTTACAATTCTTGAGGATGCTTAGGTTTTCTTCTATTTTCCTTTTGGTGAGACCATTTTCTAATAGATCTTTCGCTACGTTTGATCTTTCCGGTTTCCTGTTCTTCCAAGCTGATACATGGTTTTTAAATCTTTTAACACAATTAACAGTTTGACCAATATAAAAGTGATCACAGTTGTTACAATTAATTTTGTAAACGCCGGGTATGTCGAATATGATACAATCTTCTATCTTGGGATTTCGTATTTTGTTCATGGTGTTTTGCGTTCTGTAGGCTATATTAACTCCATATTTCTTGAATCGATTTGCGACCTTTTGTATCTAAGTTCCTATGAAGCTGAAAGTTGAAAAATTACTTGATGTTTATTTTTTCATTCTATGTTGTTATTATATGCAGGTTTTCTTCGTTCTTTATTTTCTTTTGGAATTTGCTCCAATTTTGTCTATTATTGTCGGGTTGAATCCGTTGGCTCGAGCAATCGCCTTTATAGTTGTTATTACTCTTCTTCTGTTATCTTCATTTAGAGGAATCTTGAAGGCTCTATGCAAGATCGATCTGAATGCAGCGGTCTTTTGGTTGGTGATATGAATAGACTTGTTGTTCATTGTAGGATCCGTCTGAGTAGGCTACCTGTATATATCAAACTCTAGCTCATCATTTCTTCTTGATATCTTGAGATCTAGGTAATTTATTTTGCCGTTCTCTTCGTACTCTCTAGTAAAGTTTAAGTTTTTATGATGACCGTTAAATAATCTCTTCATTCGTTCCGCTTCCTTTTCTTCAGTTTCCTTGAAAATAACAAGTTTATCGTCCACATATCTGACATACATTATTATTTAATGTTCTTTCATCGACTTTTCCAAAATGACCTCCTCGTTATGTTGCAAAAATACTTTTGATAATATTGATGAAAGGGGGCTAAACCATCAGTTTGTGTATAAAATCTATTGTTAAACTTAAGATAGTTTTGTTTCAATACAATGCTGAGCAATTTTACAAGCTGATTTAACGATTGAACTAATCAAGGCTAGACTCATACGTAATAATTTGGATAATGAGTGAGTCAATTAGCTCGTAAAATTGCTCAGAATTAATTGAAACAAAACTATTTTAGTTTAACAATAGATTTTATACACAAACTAATGGTTTAGCCATGGGTTTAGCCCTTTCATCCCCCTTTTAAGTCATTTGATGTTGTTAACCACAGTCTTCTCATTCGGAAAATGTTTAACCTTGGGGTAAGAGGTGTGGCTTTGGACTGGTTTGGATCATACCTTAAAGAACCGGAAACAAAGTGTGGAGATGCCATGCTGTGGACAAAGGAAATGCATTAGGAAGCTCTATTCTAATTAATTGGCAGTAGATATGGTAGTTCCTCAAGGGTCGGTATTAGGTCCTGTTATTACCTTATTTATTATTATTAATAATAATATTTATTATTTATTAAAAATATTGACAGTAGTATAAATAATGGTAAATTATGTATTTTCGCTGACGACACATCTCTAGTTGTTACTGGTCATCAAACGAAGCATTTAGAGGTGGCTGCATTTGCTCAGTCAAATTCCTTCTTCAATGGTTGAATGAGAATGGTCTTTTTGTAAATACTGACCAATGATGATTATTTAAATTCGTATTCGGACAGACAGCGTTTCGAATCTGCTAATTTCCGAAAATGTTGTTTCATCCACTGATACAGTAAATTTTCTTGGTCTTTTGACTGATTCGAGATCAAGTTTTTTTGACCACATCAGTAAATTGGCTGGTAATCTCAGTTCGATAGTTTATGGAATACGGAAATTATCATTTTACACTAATTCTGATGTACTGCTCACAGCTTACTATGGTTGCTTTTATCCTCATCTCGTTTACGCTGTACCCATTTGGGGATCGGAAAAGACTAGTATGAGATACATGTTTACTCTCCCAAAGAAGATAATCAGAATTGTTTTTGGACTCAAGCGGCTTCAATCTTGTAAGGAGACTTTTCGTCAGTGTGGCCTGTTGACATTTCCTTCCATATATATTTTTGAAACGTTAATATTTTTTAGGAAAACCCGTGGGCTTTTTGAGTCCAGAATCTCTACAGTATATTCTCTTCGCCAAAGTTTAAATCTCCCAATTTCAAAACATAAACTACATTTTTTTTAAATAATGTTTATTATTGCTCTGTCAAACTTTTTAATGCGTTGCCTGATTGCCTCAAGGTGGAGATGCCACATGATGAATTTAGGAGGAATCCTAAGACCTATTTGTTGAGAGGAGTGTTTTACAGTGTCCATGACTACATAAGGAATTTATAATTTAGAAGTGTTGACTATTTTGTTGTTGTAATAGGTACATTTTGTAAATGACTCATGCCATTGCTTGTACAAGTTTTAAGGCAATAAAGGAATTATTGATTGATTGATCGATTTATTCAGATCGATGTTATATAGAGCCTTCAAGATTCCTCTTAATGAAGATAACAGAAGAAGAGAAATAACAACTATAAAGGCGATTACTCGAGCCAACGGTTTCAACCCGACAGTAATAGACAAAATTGGAGCAAAATTCTAAAGGAAAATAAAGAGTGAAGAAAAACTGCATAGAATAATATCATAGTATACATAGTATGCATAGTATTAGACAGAAAAAAATAAACATCAACTAATTTTTCAACGTTCAGCTTCACAGGAACTTAGATACAAAAGGTCGCAAATCGATTCAAGAAATATGGAGTTAATATAGCCTACAGAACGCAAAACACCATGAACAAAATACGAAATCCCAAGATAGAAGATTGTAACATATTCGACATGCCCGGCGTTTACAAAATTAATTGTAACAACTGTGATCACTTGTATATTGGTCAAACTGTTAATTGTGTTAAAAGATTTAAGAACCATGTATCAGCTTAGAAGAATAGGAAACCGGAAAGATCAAACGTAGCAAAACATCTTTTAGAAAATGGCCACACCATAGGGAAAATAGAAGAAAACCTCAGCATCCTCAAGAATTGTAAAATAGGAAATGAAATGAACGCATGGGAATAATTTTTTATATTTAAAGAAAAATGTACTGATAGATATAAATTGATAAATGAACAAGTTAACTTCGACTCTGTTGGCACATTTAGGAACCTGTATTTTGAACTTCCGGTAACCAGTAGGTTATAAGCAGGGACGCCATTTTGATTGTGTCAGTTCTCTCAGTGGCCTGATGATGACTGGTGTGACAGGCCGAAATCGGTAGCCTTGTACCATCTTTTATATATATTTACCGTCTGTATGTAATTCAGTATAAGTGTAAATATATTCTTAAGTGTTGTAAGATGTATTTTATCACTTCCCATAAGTAAAAGAATTAAACTAATTATATATGTTGCAAAATGAACAAGCCATTTATATTCCAGCACATATCAGCTGAATAAATCCAATCATATCTAAATAAACATGAAGGAACAAGTTATATAAATACAAAATATTGATAACAACAAAAATTGATTATTATCTGCTAGTTCAATTTTATATAAAGTGTCCATTAAATTAATTATACTTCTAAAATACAAAAGTCCTACTAACACAGATACAGACTTGTAAGGATAATTTACAGTATTAACAATTATTTAGTGTTTTAAAAAGGTTACCAAATGAAAATATTTTACCCCTAAATACATTTTCAATCCTATTTTATTATTATAAAAATACATACTTTCCTCCAAAATAATTATTAATATTTATATTCTATCTCACATTTAAGGTATAAGGTGAATTTTAGTTTTTAGGTCAATTATTGATATATTTTGTCTGATCCATGAAAGCAGTTTAGAAATATAGTTTTAATTAATCCTCTAAATTATAAAAAATGGTAATGTTATCAAATTATGAATAAAAAATGCAATGTTCACTGAAATTAACAAATCTCAGTTGAGATAATTTAATTCAGAGATACAATTTTTACAAATACACAGCCTATTACTACTTAAAAAATAATGAACCGGTGGATTAAGCGTGTTCAGTAATCTCAATAAATACGTGGCCGTTTATGGATACATAGCTGTGACGACTGTTTTTAATAATACACCTTCAAAGTAGATAATCCAACAAGTCCCAAGAGTGCATATGCTGTTTAATTTACTGATAATCTATGAATAAACCCGATAAGGATTACTTGTTCTCCTAACACAGGTTACAGCAAACATTTAGTTTTAAATTCAAAGAATTAGTTACAGAATAATAAGTTTGTTTTACTGAAAAGATTATGTGAGTGAAGGGTAAAACTGAATGTACGAGTGTATTATATCACAATATAATATAACAATCACAAAAAAATCGATCATAATGGAAGTGAATATGTACGATTTGGTGAATAAGAATGTTAATAATTTTATATTCTCTCAACAAAAACTATGAAGTTAGTGTCATTTAACATACCTACCATCATCAAATACATGGTGGGTTTGTAAGTCATGCAAATTAAACTAATTAACAACAATATGAATATGTATTCTGAAAAATTGAGTCTTTGATTATTTAAACCTTTTCAAATAAACGTAATTACTGCACATTACACTTGCATTACACAAACGTGAACTTAAACTAAGTTTGTGGATAGATAAAACTACCAAGCTAATCGGTGGAGTTAAAATGTAAATAATCTTAGTGTAGTTAGTAAGAGATACTTTCTTTAATTCATTTTTTAAGTCACCTAAAATGACATCGTATTACGTAGAAACCATCACTTACTTTGACAGCCTCAGATAACACAAATCTTTTAATTTCGATTTTTATTAACACTAAATTTAGTTTATTTATATTTTAAGTGTAAACTTTACGCATGCAGTGTATTAAGTAAGTTTAGTCTAAATTCGACTATAGTGATAATGTTTATTGGAACAGAATAAACGGCCGTTTACCAGAAGAGGTGTTAGGTTAACTGACATTTATCATTCTAATGACCACAGCAACACATGTTCCTGTCCCACGAATCGTTGTTACTTACTGAACTGTTTTACCCATTGAAACTAATTATTAACAAATCATAATAAGTAGCAGAAGTTTTTGTTTTCAAAACTGTATTAATGATAAGTCATAATTTGTTAATTCTAAACAGCATTCTAAATGCATTTTATGCAAAACCCATTATATTTAACGGTGGGTCTTTGAATGACGATAGTCAAAGGGGTTAAAACGCTAAGAGAGTGTGATGTACCTGTTACCTGTTTCCTCCGAAGTCCGTCCCGAGGACCACAGTGGCATGGAACCCGTCAAACAGTAAAAATAACCAGCGGCCGTAGACCTTGTCCAATTAGGTTGGGGTAGTGCCAGGATTGGGGGAAGAGAGATCCAAGATGAGACATAGAATGAATCTGGAAAAATGTGCAACTGAGGTCAGAAATCTGGCAAACTGTAGAAGCACTGTTCTAGAAGATGAAGTTTCAGTTCTTTCTTGAATTTTTTAATGTCCATAATTTCTTGAATGCGTGAAGGAAGCTGTGAGAAATATTTAAGGCATGCGTAGCTCGGTTTTGTTTCAAACAACTTTAATTTATGTTGAACAGATGGATTTACTCAATGATTTCTGGTGATTTAACAGTGCTAGCTGTTAATGATGTTGATGGGGATGTATCAGATTCAGTAAATAATTCTTCTCTCTTACTAATAAACTAAGGTATACATTTCTCCATAATTTATTGCAATAAATATCCCCGTCACAGTAAACCTACTCAGTGACGCAGTGAAAAGTTGGTTTTTGTTTAAAAGATTATTTTTAGTTTATTTATTGGTAGTTTATAGAAATCATATTTTTAATATACCGACATGGGTCGGTTCATAAAACAGTTGTATATTTAACATAAATTTGCCTGCAAATAAAATACGTTACTGATTATTTATTTATATACTAAATTAAAAACTTAATCTTTACTCAGCAGAACCACGTCTGCTGGATTATTACACATAAAGTAACATCAACTGGTCAGCTATTGGTCATTGCTGGGTGGGCTAGTTGTTTATATTTAGGTAACATGTTACATGTTGTTTAATTCTGTAAAATAATCGGGGTTAAGAATGATTGAAATGCAAAATAACTAGTACCAGAAAGCTAATACACAATAACTCCCTTTTATACCTAATTATAAATCTAATTTTAAATTAATTTATATTTACTTGTTTTGGAGTGCCGAGCTTGATAACCTACGTAGAAACATTTAAGCTAATCTTTTCATAAATGTTCATCCCAATCCCTTTTTTTTTGTAGGAATTACAGAACGATGTGCTCGGAAGCTTGGGGGGCAAGACCCCTCCTCCTTCCCCTAGGCTTAGTAGTAATTGATTTTGTTGTTTATGCTCTTATTAACAGCTTGGGCATTTTTTGAAAAATTGTTAATTTTAATTAATTAATAAAGAATTTTCCGTTTGAATAAAATTAAGATTTCAAAGATTAAAATGGCCTCCATTTTGAAATGGTTAAAGCGTGCAAAGTTTTAAATTAGTACCACAAGTGGTTCACAAGATATACTACAGTATTTAAAAATTACATTTAGACACAGCCGGGAAAGGAGTATTACAGGAGCCGGGCCCTGTGTTTGTATTACATTTTTGGTTTGTTTTTACCTGAGGAACAGGTTTCTGAAGTATCAGTAGAGAGTTCGGTAACATACTGTGTTATAGAGGGAATATGTAAGTCTATCTTAAGTATGAGGTCTAAAATACACAGTAGAATTCATAACTAAATACTAATATCAGGCGGACCCATCATGCAATTAGCTTTTAATGGTTAGATTTATATCTCAAGGATTAAAATTAAATGTTACTGATGTTTAACACAGCAAGCAATAGTTTGATAATGTTAAATTTAGATGTATGAAAATGATAAAAGGAAATTTATCCACATAAAGGAATTAAGGATACTAAGCTTGTCAATACCCCAAGTAGCATTAGTACCGGCCAGATTAGTTTAAAAATAATTTTAACATGATTGTTTTATGGTTTAAAAATTATTATAAAATGATTTTTTACAAAAAATGTCTATCTATTCCGTTTTATATAATTTAAAATTAATTTAAAAATGTATTTTAGAATAATTTTAAAATAACTTATAAATTGTTTTAAATTAATTTTAAATGATTTAAAAATATTTATAAACATTACAAATATACTATTTACTAAAAATACACTGTTTATACTTATAATCACAATCACAATCTGACTAATGTAACACCTATGAAAATCATTGAACAAAATGATGAAATATATTTTACACTTCAAAAATATACTGACCAAACCGGGTTTAGAAGCCACAACCTGTAGTTCACGATACGTACATCTTAACCTCCTTGCCCACTTCGCCACTTGTGTAATCATGTTCAGACAGGCAACATAAAATAACCAATTGGCTACATCTTCCGGGGCCATTGTGAAACTATAGTATTCCTTGTTTGCTTTTGCTGTTGCTGGTAAACACTGTAAATTGTATACATATTTTAAGGTTATAGAAACAAAACTTGTAATATTTCTTTAATACATATAAAATTGATTATTAACAATGCAAAACAAAACACAACAGCCTACAACAGCATCAACAGCATCTGCAGGTTGTTTTTTGTAGGTATTCGTTTTCTGGTACGGTATCAGTAAAACTGAGTGTATACAAATCATTTGCATACAACAAATATAAAAGAGACCAGAAAAGTATTTACTTTGTTTCAAACTTTTTTGAGGCTGCAAACAAATTACTATATCAACTCACTTTGGTCAAATATAAACTAATTTGAAACAAATACAGAACTTATTAGCTAAGCACCAAGTTTCTCATGCACTTCTAATCAGTGAAAAAACAATACTAATAATTTTAAAAATTGCAAAGGCCTATTCTTAATAGATTTACAACCAAATTTTAATTGCAAACATTTTATTCTAAAATTAGTTAAAAGTTTAGTTAGGATTTAACATTGAGTTAATAAAACATTATTTAATATAATTTTGAAGTGATTCTTAAACAATTAAAATTAATGTTTTAAAGTTATTTTTAAACTAATTTAAACACATGCAAAAGTAGTTTTAAATCTATTTAAAACGACTTTAAGGATACGATTATTTTTAATTGGTATGGCAATCTAACTTTTGTAGGCACTAAGGAAAATAGAAAAGTGTTAAAATACTCTAAAATGTTATATTATTTTTTAATAAGTTTGAAATTGTATAATTTGTTATTTTTTAAGAAGTAATTAAAGTAGCTCATATTTACGGTTCGGAAATTTATTTAAGTTGTTTCTTGCTGATATAGCTGGTCACCGCTGAAAACACGGAAACACTGCTCATGATGCCGGGTTGGCAGCACTGATACTTGTATCTATTTATCTGTAAGTTGTAGTTATTTACTGAAGTAATGAATAAATCATGACTAGTTGTTTATTGAAGGGAGCTTTTAGTCGAGTATTTAACAAGTATTCTGCTTCAATTAAATATAACCTCGTTATTTATATTCTCTTTCTAATATTTTAGTGCCATTTTAGAACGTTACATAACCTTTACAGCTCGGCTCTACACTCTTAATTTCGATGATAGATTTTTAGAGCTTAGGTTTATTGTGCTGTCAATGATTTACATAACGGTATTCACACCATTACCAGATTTATGTAGTAGGTCTACGTAGAGAACTGGATCATAGTTTCCATACTCTAGAAGAATCTTTTTAAGTTCTCCCCCCCCCAATAGACCCTTCTTCCTCCAATGAACCCCCCCAGTGGGAAGGATTGGTTGAGAAGAGAAGATGACTCTAACAGCATTATGACGAGTCCAATGCCAATACGACTAACTGGTTAAAAATCCCTAGTACCAAGAGTAAAGGTGGCGATTAACCATACTTAAGGTATGAATTAAAGAGATCCAGAGAGCCGAATCAGGCCTTGACTAGTTATTTCGAGATACTGCATGCTCTCTTAGGATAATTATTTTCTTGAAAAGTTTATTAAAAAAATAAACAATTCTTTAAAAAATATGCCAGTATAGAAGTTAGAAGCTAAAACATAATATTTAGAATAGATGGCTACCACCCAGGCTGCTCTATCCACTGTTATTTTATAAATATCATTTTGAAAAGTCCTGTATTGTGGATTCAGACTAAACAATTAGTTTTCAATTTATATTTTGTAAAATAACACAAATACAGTTCAGAAGTATAAGAAACATCTGGTAAGATGGTAATTAAATGGAACAGTGTAAAGTATGGTTACTTCAGCTGCGCAAAAGCATTGTTCATTGAAATTGTTGTTTTTATAACAGTTTTTCATAAGAGCTTTACATTTAGATTCAGACTTGCAGTGAGTAAGGAGAATGATATACAAATGCTAGTGTTTTCATTGGAATTATAAGGTAAATAGTAATGTAATATCTATAACTGGTCAAAACTATTGGCCGTATGGTTATGTTCTTGTGCCATGTTCTATATACTTCAGCCTTAAAGAGTGGTGAATTTCTTATCAATAATAAAATGCAGTGGAACTTGGATAATTCGAATCTCATGGGACTGGTTAACAAATTCGATCTATCCAACAATTTGAATTAATCAACTTTTTTTAATATTGTCTGTGTAGTACTTAAGGGACCAAGAAAATACCCAATTAGCATAGAAATAATTTATAATATTTTTAAAATAATTTTAAATAGTTTTGAAATTAGTTAAAATTATTTTAATACAATTATGACATAGCTTTACAATGAATTAAAATAATTTTGAAAGCATATATTAAAATAATTTCTATATAAGTTTTAATATTATTATAAATAACTGTACAAAAATATTTTTAATCAGTAGAATAAATGTTTTTAAATAATTTTAAAATTTTATTAATATAATTTTAAATTATTTTCAACTACAACATTTGGCGCTTTCCATAATTAAAATCATCGTTTAATTGATTTAAAACTGTGAATAAATCAAGAGTGATAATAAGTTTAATGTTGATTTCAAAATAATTTTGATTATATTTGGAACAACTTAGGCATTTGTTTAAATTAATTTCAAAATAACTTTAAAATATTAATTTTAATTGTTTAAGTAAGAATTACTTCAAAATTATATTAAATAATGTTTGATTAACTCAATGTAAAATCCTAACTAAACTTTTAAATAATTTTAGAGTAAATTGTTTGTATTTAAAATTCGGTTATATACCTTTTAAGAATAGTCCTATGCAATTTTAAAAATTATTAGTATTGTTTTTAGAAGTTAATGAGAAACTTGTTGCTTAGCAAACAAGTTCTGGATTTCTTTCAAATTAGTTTATATTCATCCAAAGTAAGTTAATATAGTATTAATATACTATTAATATAAAGGGGGTTTGGGGGCGAAGCCCCCAACGGCGATAAGCCTAGTTTTCCTAATATATATAAATGATCTTCCAAATGCAGTCCCATCAACAACAATTCTTTATGCAGATGATCACTTCTTTAGTGCAAATATTGAATTGTTTTGCCTTGAAGAAGTAAAACAAAATACCCTCCTTTTTGTTTCTAACTGGTTTAAAGATAACGGGTTTCTCTTGAATGACACTAAAATGCAATCAATTTTTTCAGCTTAAGACCGGCCTCAAGCTCAGTTTTCAAATAATATTTCTGATTCAGTTAAATCCCTAGGTGTACACATAGATGATAACTTATCCTGGGGACATCATATTGACTTCATCACACCAAGGTAATCTAGAATTGTTTACCTCCTGAGACGTATCACTCACTGCATTGAAATCAACCATGTAAGAACGGCTTATTTTGCACACTTCCAATCAATCATTAGATACGGTTTGCTACTGTGGGGCAACTGCTCTAGAGAGCATGCAATTTTGTTGCTGCAAATGTAAGCCATCCGAATAATAACAAACTCTAACCTCTTAGACCTTTGTAAGCCACTTTTTATTCAATCAAAAATTCAAACCGTAATAAATCTCTAATAATTTGAACTGCTCACATATGTATTAAATAATCCACATCTACTAAGACTTCCTGAACATGAATACAGTACTAGAAACAAAGATAAAGTCTTAATAGATTTTCACAGGTTGAGTTAATCGCAAAACAGTCACACCGTTATGTCCCTTAAAGTGTATAACAAATTAATTAATTCCAGCAGTTTCTAATAGCTCTAAGATTCTCAAAAATACGTTTCACGCCTGGCTTCTACAAAATCATTTTTATAATTTAAATGAATTTGTCAAAGGAAATGTTGACTTTAGACCTAAGGAATATTGTATAGTCGTTATTAGGCCTGCTGCTTTAATTTACTATTCTTGGTAGCCTATTAGAATCACCTGCATGCCATGTATTTACCTAGCCTATATTAATTACTGACTATAGCTATTGCTGTAATAATGACATTGCTGAAACTTGGTTATATTGTCAAATGGCAAATAAAGATTTATTTATATCACCAGTTTACGCTTAAAAACAATTGTAATTGTTAATTTATTCCGGAAATAAAGTTATCTGTTGAGATATAAGGTTATATTATGAAGAAGACTGAATAAAAGTTGTTGGGGTCAACGTTAAACTTTGTTTTATAAAAAACTAGAATGGTAGACTTGGCTTTAACTCCTCACTTCTAACTTAAAATGTCTTAGATCACAGATAAACCCATTTGATTTCAATCCTTGATAAAATAAATCAAGCAATATTATTACACTAACAAGACAGCTGTGGTCGCAATCCGACAGCTGAGGGCGAGGATCCGATGGTTTGTCTTGCTTTAGCAACCACAAGGCGTATTCCACTTTTTCATGGAAAGTTGCTGTTTTATTATCAAGATCAATTTTTTTTCTCTGGTCCTGCTTGTTATTTAATAAAGCTTTAACAATCATAACTAACAATAAATTATCCAATATTAGGGCAAGATTCACCTCAGTTTTCTAAGTATCCCTTGGAATACAATTTCTGCAGCATTTCGAACCAAGTTATCTTCAAAACACGGTATTAGTACAATTTTCCTACAAAATAAAAAATTATATGTTCAAAAAAATATTTATCAGCAGCTGTCTAATAAAATGGAATTAAATTTAGAATTATGTGAATTACTATAGCTTGGAGATAAAGAGCTTTTGGCGGACATTTTATGATGATTAAATAATTTACACTAGATTTAATATTGGGATTAGCCATTAATGTTTTTCATTAAAAAGTGTTCAAACTTAGCACTTAGTAATAAATAGTATATAGTTAGTTGATTTTAAGAATTTCCAGTGGATCCTTCAAACAGTTAAAATAGTTTAATAGGGTTAACAATTACTTATGAAGTGCAATTTCTCTAAACCAAACAGATAATCTCTAAGAATCTCCACATTTAAAAGCTTATGCTGTTGTAGGCTGTTTTATGTCACCAATTTGTTCATTTTGTTTTCCCACTCCGTTACGCGTCGTTGTTATAGATACAAATAGGCTTAATTATATCAAAGTAGCAACGTAGTATTGTTCATTAAAGGAGATATTTGAAATCTAATAAAATTACGTTACTCAGACTTTTCCCAGTTTGTATTAGTCCTTCTCAAGTGACTAATCTTAGCACCACTTAAACAATTCATAATAACAAACCTAATTGCGTATGATAACTAAATGTATCATCAGTGACTAAGCTTTATCACTCAAGCTTAACCTGTATTGATTGCCAGTATCTTATCTGCACTGATAACTTACTATCAAAGAGCCTAACCAAGTATTAACCGACATAACTGTTGTGCAGCACTGCAGATTAAGGTACTTTAGTTTTACTGGGGTGACTATAGTTTTCTGTGGTGAAGGTCATGGGTAACGATCATCCTCACCATCACCACGACCACGACCACCATCACCACCATCACGGTCACCATCATCACCCCCATGACTGTTGCTGTGTAACGTGCCGCCCTCCCCCACCCCCACCACCACCACCACCACCACATCACAGGTAACTGCTTGGTCTAGGTAAAGCGACTTAGTTTCATGTAGATATTTCCCTGTAATGCCGTGAGGTCTATTTTATACTATAATTTAGATAGGAAATTGAAAACTTGTGAAAGATTAGAAAATAAAGTATATATGAAGATCAGTACTAACAAATTCGTCTAGAGAAGGGTTTTAACAAATCATACAAATGTGGATGACACAGTGATGGCAGTCTGTGATTTTTTATTTTTATTTAAGTATACATATATATATGATTACAAAATTAGCTAATTAGTACCAGAAATACTTTTAAGCATCTATATTATTCCGCTATATAATCTGTTTAAATATATTTTTTATTAAAATATAAATGAAAATTGCTTTTTAATATAACAAAATGGCTTATCGTTGAAGTTAAACATTTTGAATTCATAGAATACTAATTACAAAATGTTGCTATTTATTGCCAGAAATGCTTCAAAGCATCATTATTACGTTATAATATATTCTAATATATTTTGGATTTAAATATATTTTTTAAATAAAAAAATACCTTATCGTTAAAGTAAAACTTTATGAAGTAATTTAATGTTGCTAGATAACTTTAATATATAACGTCCCAGCTCCTAGGCAAAATTAAAAGAGAACCAGGAAATCTTACTTTAATTCAATGTAAAAGTCTTATTCAATAATAATTGATACATGTAAGAAAAACACATGTTAAAGTTCGATTGCATAACTGTTCCAACAAACTCTACAACAATATAAACTGAGTCAGTGATATTTTTGGGCGTAACTCAATTGGTAATCGATCAAGTCGAAGTGCAGTCAAGGAAGGGGGTACAGTCAGTTTTAAAACAAACGACAACTCGAATGGTGACGGATAGGCCCCAGGACTGCTAAGTCTGCCATCGTCGCTTCACCCCACCCATAACAATAGCGTGAAAAGTATTGTGGACATTTATTCTCAGGGAACACCATAATATGTTATACTTGCATGATGATTTTAACAAGTGTGTATACCTTTGCCCATTGGCTCCTTAAATAATCACTTAAAAATCTAATTAGTTGCCCCTTTTTACAATGCGATTATAGAAAGAAAGTGACTGGCGGGGCGACCGAGTTTATAGACAAAAATTATATATTATAATCTCGTGAAAACGTAAAACACATGGTTAGACATTCCAATAAAAGTTATTTAACGTTATTTATTTAAACGTTTTAGCACATGTTTCAAATATGTTTTATCTTATTCCGATGAGTTTACATTGATAATTAAATTTTTTTAACACGAATGACAATTGCAATTTCGCAATTAGTGTTAAACAAAATACACTTAGGCCAAAGAACTCAACTTGAAGTAGGTTGACAACTGCACTTCGATAAGCTTGGCAGAGAAGGTGGGAGGCCATATTGGGATGGCGAGTTTTATTATGTTTCACAAATAAATGCATCACATTCTAGGTTCTCTCGGCTTGTCATGGAGCCGCGGTACAATACCAACGGTTTTGGGGACTGATTAAGCCTAATTTCGATCCTTTCACATGGGTGAACATTGACCGCGTTATTTATCGAGTTGTTCCCATATTCTTGAAAAAAATAATCATAATAAATTGAAATAATCATGTGGCGAAGGGTAAGCTCCAAAATGCAAGTACTTAGTTTATAATAAATAAATAACGATTCTTACAATTACTCAAAAGTAATGTATGTCAGCAGAAGCATTTCTTTTCTGCAGAAAATATACCATGAAGGGGAAAACTGCCGTACATTAAACAAAAAACTGTTTTCTTGGTATATAAGATACTGGATAATATAATGTCTTTAGCTTTTTTAATTTTCCAAACTATCACGCAAAAAAGGGGTTGGTAGTACTTATAAGTTTTAAAGATATAACACATAACAACTATATAAACTAGTAACTATTGTGGTTTAAGATGTTTCCTTGTACTATTCTTCGTCTTATCCCTAGTTTAGATGGAGTATTTAGGTATAAACTAGAATATTGTATAGATAAAAACTAGCTAACTAGATACAATTTCTGTACAATCTTTCTATGTAAGTTTTGAAAAGTAACGTAAGCTTACGAATGTCTAATATATTTTACGCCGATAAGTTTTAAACTTTATTTAACAGAATTTAATATGACTAATTCATACAACGGAAATATTTACGAATTGATAATATTTCTAAATGTAAATTATGTTTTTGTTATGATTGGAACAGCCCTTGGACACCCTACAGGCCGCCAACGTATTACGGGCCGCCCCCTCCTCCCCCTCCGTGCAACCCCCACCACTACCCACCCCCACCACCCCCAGGCTACGGGCATCCACCACCGAGATACTGAGTGAGTATCAACGCTTGCTTAATGGATTATCCTACTTAGATTATACTAATCGAGCCCGAATTGGTATGAGTCAGAAACAAAAGTGTTAGTTAATTTTTACCTTGAGCCGCACCCAACCAGACGAGGTAGTGCAGAAAGCTATAAAACTTATAAAGTGCTACACGATACAAAATTAAAAAAATCTGTTAGTTAAAATACATTATCAGATGTATTTTAAATTTACTTATTAATACGAGGCCGTCAACAATTTTTCAGATTCTTCATAATAGACATGTTTCTGAAGGCTGACTGTCCATCTTCGGTAGCTTGAAAAAATTAGATTTTTGCTCTTTTACAATGGTTGTCCACTTATACACATAATAAAGGAATTCACATTGATATTGTACCATGTACATAATTAAATTTAATAAAAAAATGTAACTAAAAAGCTCTGCTTTAATTCATCAAAACACTTACATGAATTTGCTAGTTATTGTAAGGTTTGAATTGCTGCGCCTCTGCATTTAGATAGGCGGATTTAAAAATTAATTGTCATACCTGTTGCTTCTTTCATCACATAAAGTTATTCACCAGGTCCATGCTTGAAAACGTTAATATATAAATTTAACTAATCAACTAGGTAAACGGGTACGTGTGTACCAAGCAATACATTTTAAGGAGTTGTGATCACATATCTCTATCCTATACCATATTACTAGTCCTAATAATTCAATTACGTATACAAATTCACAAAATATCCGAAAATCCCTTTTAGCCGAGGCCCTCGAAGCAAGCTCCATCGGACTAATGTTACTATAGCTTATCTTATGTCATGATGACTATTTTATCATATGGTTATTCAGGGAAAAATATGATTTTTCTTAGCCATAAAAGCTTCTTTAGTTTACTACAGAATGTAGTACTGATATTAATTTATATATCTCATAAAATATCAACCGGATATTTGTTCTATTTTTTGAAACCGGGATTATCGAGCAAAAGGGAAAATAATCTTTATTTACTTTAATTATGCTTATTACCTTACTTATATAGTAAGTGAAACTCATTAGCTAAGACTTAAATATGAAAAATAAACAGATGTTCCATGTAACTATTGCATTTACAGTGCTGATTGCATGACTGGTTGTGTTTGTTGTAGATATGTCTCAGATATGTACCCATCAATGTTATGCCAAGTAAGTGGGGATTGAAGATTACCAGAGAGCGGAAAAATCGCTGCTAATATTACAATGTTTTGTCTGGATATTTAAAATTTGTAGAGTAATAAATATCTGTTTAATGTTTTTGTTGTTGTTAATTTTTTCATTCCGAATTACATAACTATATTATAAACTATCTTCAAGTATGAGTAACAAGGATGGGTAGCAACAGTTTGAGGATCGACCGTGCGAAATGAGTTGGAGAAGTGGTATGGTAATGTTGGATACCTAAAAAACAGATGTGATCGTGCATTTGATCTTCTTTCCTCATGGATTCCTCTAGCTGGTCATCAAATTTTTGTATATCCTCCAAAGATATACTGGTCTTGAGAGCGTTAAATCTGACCTTATCCCTTATAATTTTATTTTTAAAATGCCCCATTTAGCACGCTCATCGCCCTATAAGGCGGCTATTTTGATAGCACTTAGCCTAGCTTCCAAATGCAAATCTTTGCGTCTAATCTTGTTACCTTTATTACATTAAGATTGTCTTTTGCACTTTCCAACATAACCTGTAAATTATTTAACTTCTTGTCTAGGGCTTCTAACTGGTCTTTAACACTGAATTTACTAGACACATGTTCACTATTAAGAGGAGAGTCTTTATGTAGCCTAAGCAATTGTCTTAATCTTTCTGCAGAATCCTCACTCCTAGACACTATTCCCTTAAAATTTCTTCAATGACAAGTTCATCCTTTAACAGGTAATTTATTTTAGTACTCATTTTAATGTTAGTTCTTCCCTTGACACAGTTTATGCTTTTCTTCACCTTTAAGCATTTTACAAACTTAACACACAGACTACTATGTTCAACATCTTAGGCAAGACTTAATAGCCATAGCTAGCAGAGTCGATTAGATGTTAATAATCTCAGTTTTTAAACCACATCGCATACAGTTTTGTGTAAGGATACATCATTAAATAGGTGGACCACCTAGATGGGAAAATAATTACCAATAGCCAAAGTCAATATTTAGAACTGGATTTATTACTGTACTTTTCACACAAATACAAATGTTCAAAATACCCTTTTTGGGCCAAATGCAAACTATTATTGTTCCAGAAACTTGTAATTTTAAAATATAGAATTTATATTGAACATGTGGTTTTGGTAGATTCCCTGTTCCTGATTTCATAATTAAAGTTTATACATTACCAAGCCAATATTTCTTCGAAATTATAATTTAAAATGTTTTTATTATTGATTATTTCACTTTCACTTTACTTATTTATAATTTTGCTAAATTGTTTAAGTTTTGTAGAATATATTTAAACAGAGCTATTTCAGCTATATCTTATTTATTCAATCACTTTTCTAAGAGAGAGATTTTTTAAACCTGAGGAATAGACAATATTTACTGCTGAGTCATTACTTAAGAAGCAGATGATTTCTATTCCAGCCAGTAAATTAAATGTCTTATTACACTATGTAACATCAGTATAAACCCTACTACAATTACTGTTTGTTTGAGAGTTTGAGTATTCATGAATGAATTTCCTATGGAAAAGTGAACTATTAGCATGACCCGCACGGTGAGACTTAAGCCCGGGCCACCATAGACGTTACTACCGTGACCCCCTGAACACGTTTTGAAGGGTCTCTAAAACTTTATATATATATATATATATATATTTTCGCACTCTAGCGGTGGCAATTGTTGTCCGACTTACTTCAAATTTGGTAGAGAAATTCCTTTTTATAACCAGTTGGACAAGTTCGTTGGGCAAAACAATCGGAAACTCTAACCCCCTTTTCTGGGGATTTTAAGTTTTCAAATTTTGAGTTTTTGGGCCCAAAAGGGTCAGAAAAGCCCCGAACGTACAATTATTGCACATTTCATTATTTTACGTAAAAATCCAAAGATTTTAAGCCCTCCGTCATCATTCTAGCACAAGTGCTTATAGAGTTATTAAAGAAAACGTCAATTGTCCAAATACAGTACGTTGTCTTATGGGTATTTTACACTAGAAAAACCAATTTTTCATACCGTAATATCGTTTCTCACCCCCAATACCCCTATCCCAACTTGTTGTCCCAACTATACCTCCATCTAACCTTATGATGTACAACATTGGCATCATATTAGTGAATTTAAGTACAACCAGGAGCATCAGAACAACCAAAAAATAACATTTTTCAATTTTCAAACAAAATGTAATTAGCGTTGGTTTAAACCATTTATTTGATCTTTTTAAGGTTTTAATGAGAAAATTCACTTCCCTCACGTCAGCGTGCTGCGTGCGATCTCGTTTTATTTACGTTACAATTGTAATATACGTTAGTGCTACTGAGTTATGCGACTTAGTTTGTCGCTATTCTTCTTCAAGATTTAAATTTGAAGCTTTGTAGATCGACCCCTTTAGTAGTAATGCAAGTTATAAGGAATTTTGCCAAATTCATACCTCAACCTTATTTGATTAAACTAACATACACAACAATCGGCTTGGTAATTACTAAAATGTGCCTAAATAAACTAGCTTGTCTGATTATTATTACGATGTATAGATCTTAATATACAAATTATGTAAGGGGAATAGTATTGTTTCAACACAGCAGACGGTTCGTTTTGTGTAGAGTATTTCAAATATTTGTAGTGTATCTGAGTCGTCCGGGGAGGAACCCAAAATGATTTGTCATTGAGGCCAGTCGTGGTCTGATGTCGGCCGACAGCTGTGTCGCTTCTTCACCTCCCTCCAAATATGCTCAAACGACTGCTTTCCTTTCATAAACCAAAAAAATTTTATAAACTCCTCAAAAAAGAAAGGCATGCTTTGTTTTTATTTCTCGGAGTAAGAAAAAATGTGTTGATATAAATTGCCAGAGATATATTGTTTGTCTTAATGCAACATAACTTAGTAAAAGGGTTTGAAATAATTTTAGAACTTTAAATTTTTTCTTCATAAAGCCTATAAAATGATAAATGATATCTAACTCTGAAAAACTCAATGACCAGTTACCAAAAAACTATTATCCATGTACCAAATAGCTAACAAACAAGTGCATCATCACGGTTATAAGATCTAACGTTATTGATCTTAAGCTTCATTGACTGATTGAATAGGACAAGATAATCTTCTGTATTAATCTTGATAGTGATCAACACTAACATAGTCCTACATATAATTAAGGCGCTACTAATATTTTATAAAGCTTCTAAATTCCAATTGGATATTGCTCTAATAGACGGAAACTAATCATTCAAATATTATTAAGCTTAATTAAAAGCTGGCCTGTGATGGATTAAAGACAATATCAAGTTCAATTTAATATAACGGTAAAAATATTGAAACATGGATTAGAGAATTTGACATGATTGAGTTTGAATACGAACACATTATAACTAAAAAACGTTTTACTGTGAAAAAATAGCAATTTGATTAGCATTAACTATTTAAAGTAATAGATTTATACTGTGGGAGGTTATACAGGTTGGGTACTTTATTAGTACAGAATATACATAATGTAATTAGCAATTCCTCTGAGCAATTTTTCTGTTGGAGTTAGGAGTTAAAAAATATGTATGAATATTCCTGTACTATTGGTGAATGTAAAGAATCTGAATATACAGCAGTCCTTAAATTTATAACTTGTAGACAAGCATGTATAGCATAGTTTTACTTAATATAATGAGACCATTCCAAGTATTATTAATGTACTTGTTTTAGCAATTCATGCATCTAGGATCCCTAAAGCAAATGTTTTAAAACCCCAGTCAACAGAATGGTCATAACAGTAATCACAAATGATCCAAAGATACTAACAAAATCTTTTGTATAGTAGAAAATGGAAAAGAAAGAAGTAAGGGTGGAAACTAACTTTCCCCAGGGCAATTAATAGGAGAGTTTTGTTGGATCAGCCCCCAAGAAACTTCTTAGCTGAATCGTTTAAAGATGAAAAATAATACCATTTTAGCGAATTTCCCCTATAGGGAAGAAGCTATTACCGTAGTCGGCATTGTAAGACCTAGGCCCGGGACCATGATAACTTTTCGTTTTGAGGTCCCCAGATGCAAAAAAAAAAACAATCGTTCAAAACTGTATATATATATATATATATATATATATGTGTGTGTGTGTGTGTGCCCGTAAGCATGATAACTCTTGAAAACATAATCCGATTTTGACGAAATTTGGTATAAATGTGTAAGGCAGCATTTACGACTTTAAGTTCAGAAACAAGACAGATCCGAAGGGGTATTTGGGGGTGATTACCCCAAAAATGTTTTTTTTTGAGTATTTTACATATAAGTTTAAAAAAAGTCAAATTTTAGTTGTTTCCATTGGAATCAGATTAAAAAGACGCACAATTTGGTGTTTTGATCATTGCACTGCGTCAAATGGTTACAGAGACATTGAAAGTGCTAAACACAGTACGTTGTCCAATGTTATTCTTATAGAGAATAAGAAAAATTGTATACCACGCTTATTTATCAAATTATCCTGATGAAACTTGGTATATTACTTCATATCGTTGTGGTCTATTGATATTTGCACTAAAAAACATTTGTTTGCCTATAGTTCCCATAGCAGCAAACCTGCGTACTCAGCCCCATGTTATTCTTAAGGAGAATAAGTAAGGGTTATCTCCCTTAATTATGAACATAAATTAATATAATTAGGCATGTAGCTTTACCTACTTGAGTTATATTGGTATTTGTATAAAATCCCATTTTTTGTGGTCCTTGCTTCAGCAAACCTGCATACTCAGCCGCCATGTTATTCTTATGGAGAATAATTAAAATGCCATAAATCGTTTATTTATGAAGGTATATTGATGAAACTTGGTATTTGGTTTTATGTGGTATTAAGATACAAATATATGCATTGGAAGTTCGCTGAGTACTCAGGTTTGCTGCTACGGGGTATTTGAAAATAAAGAGGTCTTAAACAAATAAATAATTATTAGTATATCGGAAAATAAATTATTTTTCGATCAGCTGTACGATCCTGTCGTGTGCTTGTTAATATTTTACAATGGATTATGATAAATAATTAATATACCCCCTTAGCAGCAAACCTGGTACTTAACGAATTTCCAATGAATATATATGTGTATTTTAATACCACATACCAAGTTTCATCAATATACATTCATAAATAAACGATATATGACATTTTAATTATTCTCCATAAAAATAACATGGTGGCTGAGTATGCAGGTTTGCTGAAACAAGGAACACAACAAATGGTTTTTATACAAATATAAATATAAATCAACTAGGTAAAGCATCATTCCAAGTTTTATTAATTTATATTCATAGTTCAAGGAGATAACATATTACTTATTTTCCATAAGAACAACATGTGGGTCGAGTACGCAGGTTTGATGCTACGGGAACTATCGGTGAAAATCGTTTTTTTGCGAATATCAATAGGCCACAACAATATGAAGCAATTCACCAAGATTCGTCAGGATAAGTTGATAAATAATCAAGATATACAATTGTTCTTATCCTCCATAAAAATAACATTGGACAACGTACTGTTTTTAGCATTTTGATTATCTCTGTAACCAATTGACGTAGAGCATTGATCAAAACACCAAATTGTTTGCTTTTTAAGCTGAATTAATGGTGAATATAAAAATTTAATTTACTAAAATATGATACGTAAAAAACTCAAAAAAAAAATTTGAGGAACAAAACCCCCCAAAATGCCCCTTTGGATGAAGCGATTTGACTGGTTTTCGAACAGTAGTAATCAACAGTAGTCGTAAATGTTGATTTACATGTTTGGGCCAAATTTCATAAAAATCGGACCTTTTTTACGAAAATTAACGCACCCACGTACCCACATATATAAATAAATAAATAAATATATATCTAATATATATATATATATACATATATATACACACACACACACACACACACACACACACACACACACACACACACACACACACACATATATATATATATATATATATATACAGTTTTCCCCTTAGTTTCAACTTATTAACTTCTTGCCTCAACACCGCATTTTCAGTCTCGAGCACTTGCACTCTATTAACTACATAAAGGACGTCTTCCTTCGTAGCCAGACTACCTAGACAATTTTTGATCGAGAATGTTAATTAATAACGTGGATAGCTGGGGGGGGGGGGGGGCGTGGGTCATTTCCCCTACATTTTCGTCCTCCATTTCAGCTGGTGAAAAGTTAGTTGTCACGCCGTCCGGAGGAGTATTTTCCCTAAGACGTTTATTCGGTCTCGTCGCCACAGGGGAGAAAACTCGATCGTAAAAACAGTAATGAAAAAACAGCTTTATTTTTTGTAATAGAAATTTTTTTTAGGATTCATTAATTAGTTTACAAGTGTAACCACCGATTTTTTTATATTTTATTTTCGTTTATCTTTCTTTTTCTCCTATTTTATAGGGATTATGTAATTTAGGGTTAAGTTGCCTGGACATGTGTTTAAGTTAAGAACTGTTTTTAATGTTTGAAGTTTAAGTGCCAACTGAAACAGTGGGTCTTCGACCATTGTTTTACAGTGCAATGTGCAACTTGTTAATTTTTAAACATGAAACAGAAATGTAAATGAATGAACTTTTTGATTTGATTGAATGATTTTATATACAGTTTTGAACGGATGGTGTTTTTGGCATCTGGGGACCTCAAAACCAAAATTGATCGTGGTCCCGGGCCTAGGTCTTACTATGCCTACTACGGTAATAGCTTCTTTCCTATGGGGGAAATTTGCTAAAGAGGATAAATTAATTATTTCAATAAATTTGAAAGGAATAAATCACCTATAGGGACATAAATATTACTTTAAGCTCCCGATGTGACATACGTCAAACTTGCCTAATTAATTAACACAAAACTTGTATCATTAACGAAATTAACTTTCTTCTTTATTCGTTAACATAAATTGTTTTCTTCATCATTATATAACTAATTGATTCGTATATTAAATGTTGTTTTAATTACGGAATGAAATGAAAGGCTATCAATAGCCTTGTATCATTTGTATGTATAATTACCGTCCGATATGTGAATACAGTATTAGTGTAAATCGATTTTTAAGTGTTGCAGACGTCTTTTATTGCATTGCGTTCATCATTATATTAAAACTGTTTGCTAACCAGATTTAAAAATAAAGTTACATTTGAGTTTGGACCAGAACAAGTAAAATTACTATATTTTGCTAAATTCTGATTTTTATAAACTAATCACCACAAAATTATAATGCCCTGTTATTAGTTTATATTGAATTTAGTTTTCACTTGTGTTAAAATATTCATACATTGATATATACGTGATTTTAATTTTGTTTTTTAAGTAATATTTTGATATAAACTTAAAATATATCTTCCTTAAATTATACATTGTGAGGATATTACGAACATTATATGAACATCTACGACGACAGAAATATTTTTCCGACATTTAAATTTTATGACCTTAACAAATAGTAAATTATATACTAAACCTACCATTTATATTTTGCCAACAAAGATTGAAACATATACCTTCTTGAAGAGATTTTCTTGTAGTATATTACATTATTAATTAAATCCACAACAACCAATGAACAATTATTATTATGGAAATACAATTTCATAATCCTGATTTCCTTTTAGCGAATTTGTCCTATAGGGAAGAAGCTATTACCGTAGGTGGCATGGTAAGACTTAAGCCCAAGACCATGATAACTTTTCATTTGAAGGTCCCCAGATGCCAAAAACACCATTCGTTCAAATTTGTATATATACATATTTTTGATGTATCTATTTATGTGTCAAAAACACGATAACTCTTGTAAAAAAGGTCTGATCTTAATGAAATTTGGCACAAAAGTATAAAGTACCTTTTATTTATACGGGTTCGAAAACCAGGCGAATCGCACCATCCGAAGGGGGGGGGGGTTTGTACACCAAAAATGTGTTTTTGTGGTTTCCACATGTCATTTTTATTTTACTTAAATTTCAATTTTTATCATTGAATTCAGCTTAAAAAAATTTGGTGTTTTGATCATTGCTCTACGGCAATTGTTTACTAAGATATTGAAAGTGCTAAACACAGTACGTTGTCTAATGTTATTCTTATGGAGAAAAAGAACAATTTAAAAAATAATTAAAACAGTATATATAGCTTATTTATGAATGTATATGGATGAAACTTGTTGTGTGACTTCACTTAGATAAGCTCTATTGATATTTGCATAAAACCCCATTAATTTGTGTTCCTTGTTGCAGCAAACCTGCTTACCATCCCTCATGTTATTCTTATTGAGAATAATCAAAATGGTATATATATCGCTAATTTATGAATGTATACTGATGAAACTTGGTATGTTGCTTAACATTGTATACAGCACTTATTTGTGAATATATTTTAATAAAACTTGGTATGCGGCTTTATGTGGTATTAAGACATATTTTATGCATTGGAAATTCGCTGAATACGCAGGTTTACTGCGACGGGGGTATTTACTATATAAACAGTTCATTTAGGTTTAGTAATAGAATGCTAAAATCCTAATCTTTCCTGCTGAAAAGGTACAATCAATGGTAATTCAAAAATGTGTAATAAATTTAAACTGTAACAACGAATAAGACCGTGAATAGGTAAACTGAAGTATCTGAGATTATTATTTAACTAATTCACTTCTTAACATAATGAATAACAATGAGTAACAATTGAATTATATTGAAGCAGTTACCCAGTTTATACGCACCACATTTGTTATCTTTTGCCAGCTGGATTAAACCGTCCAGCAGCAACTTTAATAAAGATATTTTGCTTACAATTAAAGTTTTGGTATGGATTGCGATATTAATCTATAATACCACAAACATCTCACGTCTTTAACAGAATATTTTTAAACCTGTTCTAAAGAGTGTGTTAATAGTGTATTTCATCACTAGGACGAAAAATGAAGCTTTTCGAATTGAGCTCAAGTTTACCGGCCGCGGCGGAGTCGAGGCTGAAAAAGCTACTTTTGGTCCTAGTGATGAACGATTTTTCGTCATACTACAAACAATATTAGTATAACAATTTCACAAAATCTAATTTGGGTATCGGTATGCTATTTAACCATTACAATTTTGCTTCTTTATTGATCTTGCTATACTCTAAATAAACAGCTGTTACACAAGTTTTCATTGTTGACAAGTCGAATAATTTGTTCAATACAAACTTATGCTTATGACCTGGAACGAAAAGTGGCATTACATGATGTTTTATGTCCTAGTATGGAAAATATCACCAAAATTAAACTTTTTATCCTAGGAGTAAAAGGAATAACTTTAGCACTCCAATGCATGTGTTGAGAACAGCTTTGTTTGAAGTAGTATTACGAAAAAGTATTTTCAAATGTTGTGTGAGTTGTTGTCAAAACTAAATTTACCGAAAAGATTTAACAAAATTTACTTCATTTTAGACATAATTACCAATATTTTTAATAAATTTATTGGAAAAATACAAAATATATATTAAATTATTAATATTATTGAAAAAATACCGGATGAATAATTTAAAAACTGTTTGTTGATGATATGCATTTTGAAAAGTTATTATTAGGAAGAGTTGTGCGTTATTGTTAAACGTAGGACAACCTGACCCTAGTTTTATATATTTCAACTGTAAGCTCTTATTGTGTGGTTTGGGTTTATAATTCATTTCCAGACTAAGTTCAGTGGCTCTATTGGCCACAGAAACCTTGTGTTATAACTGTTATGTTTTGTACTTAATATCTTTACTACATTTGAATTGGCCTACTCCAATAGAGTGGGCGTCTGGTTTCAAACCTTGTTTTTGTGTCATCTCGTATTATTCACCAAGTACAGGAAGTAGAGTATAAATTTAGGCAGTGCTTCAGTCAAATTAACGGATTAATACACCGAATGCGTATGATTGCTAATTTGCCATGTTATTTAAACAAGGGCGCCACGTATGTGCTTCTCCCAACTACCCCAATACATTGATTACCCAAACTTTGCCCCGAATGTCTACAACTATCACAAATTGGGTGATTCCCCACAACTGCTAACACTGGGTAAGTGCGTTTTCAGTACAGTTGGTTGGCTGCATCACAATTCAGGCGTATTGAATCACTACAGCGAGCTCGACTGCAGTCTGGTGAATTGTTACTGACTCTGAAAACACCTCGAATGTTCACTTATCTTCAAAAAAGTATGTATACCTGTTATTTAATTACCTACACATCTTCGATATTGTTTAAACTTATATTAGAAAATACAAATTTTATAATACACCCTAGATATTGGTGACGAAATACGACAACAGAAAATAGATTTAGGGTTGAAGGCTGTTGGAATAGAATTACCTTCATTTCACATACATTAATGTGGGAAGTTCTCCCAACTATTTTTATCTTCTAACATATGTTTATTAGGGTTGTTTACGAATGTTTAAAATTAAATTCATGGATTTAAAAACATAAAAGTAAGCAAAGTGTGATAGTATTACTCCTAATACTATATTTTTATTTTTAAATTATTAAAGGTTTGTAGTTCAAAAGCGGTCAAGCGTAAAATCAAGACGAATATATGGATTAAAAGTAACACACAGATTAAATAGATGACCAGTGTAATATATATGTAGATTATGCTGGATAAAATATATGTTATAAGCGTATATAAAGATACACGACGGTATAAGGCAATTGATTTAATCCAGCCTCGTGGAACATCATCATGCATAACCCATAGAATCGGATAATATGTCTTGTAAGGAAGCAAGTACAGTGCAAATGTAAACGTATTTTGTAGTGACCTAATTTATTGTATACGGTTCTCAGTAAGTAAAATAAATAGTTATAACATCCCACTCGGCCACAGACTAGCCAGACATAATTGTTACAACTTTTGATGGCAATTCTTAAGAAATTACTGAACGTTTCATAAATACCTACTTAAAAAAATAGACAAGCTGCCTTATGAAATAACCCATTATTAGATCACTAACAAATGATTTAAAACTAAAATTAGCCGAGATTATAGTTAAAGAGGAACACCTCATCTCATATAGCATAAACACGATACAGTCAAATTAAAACTGTTAAGATATAGGACAACTTCTAAAACTGTAAGTACAAACTAATTTTAAAAGATTTAAATTTTGTATACTTTAGTAGTAACAAATGTTTTCCAATGTTATAAGTATGTTTTGCTCTCGAAATGTCCTTTAAATGTATTTTATATTCAGTATTTTACGTACCAGTCAAATATATGTATCTCCTCTATGCAGGAAAAGGAAGGAAGGTAAATGAGAGTTAGAAATTATGAAACTCCTGAGATGAGAATTATGAGTTTCTATGTTTCTGTCTTCTTGTAAATATTTGATTAATCTGTTTGAAATATATTATTTTTTTGTTTTATTTCCAAAGTAAAGTAAATAAAACCATTTTTATTCGTGATACCTAGAAAATAGTACAATTGCTCTCCATAGAGTTAAGCCTCTCATGGCAAATGCCCCTAAAAGAGCTTGTGGGGATTCCATTTTTCTACTGTTGAATGTATGAAAACATTTCGTTACTTAATATTATTAAACAACAGCAGTGCCTAATCACTTCAGAAACTCTTTTTCAACTAAAAGAAAATATATTTTTCCTACTAGTAAATCAATGATACGATGTGTAATCATCGGAAAATTAGCAGGACCGAAATAATTTAATAAAATTCCATTGCAAAGAATATTTTTATTCATCCATATACTGCGATGACTGGAAGGATGACTATAAATAAGACATTCTCCCTGACATATGAACCTTTTCAATTATCAAGTCCGTTCTTTAGTTGAAACCTGATGAATATGTTTTTGTGGAAACAGTTGGCTTTCGCCCCCTCCCCCAGTCCTCTGGCTTTCCCAGGGGAGTGCTGGCTACAACGGGGTGCCCTATCCAAACTGTGAGACTTCTTAAGCTCACAGTCCTTCCAAGAGCTAAGGCCTTTTTTCACCTGTTTCTTTCTAATGTTTTATCTCGCAGTCTTCTTTCTTTTCTGGGCTACTCTTGCCCATCTCTTCTATTCTTCGACCCCATCTGGGTGTCTTATTTATTTATTTATTCTGTTTTGCATTCCTTTTATGCTCCCTGGGATTGCTCTTTAACCAGCCCGGTTTGTCACTGGGCGGGAGCGGAGGCTGTCGTGAGCTTGTTCTACCGAGGGGAGTCTGTCAGGAAGTGTCTGAAGCCAGCCACTTCGGGTCCAGACCAAGGAGTGCGGCATGGATGCATGGTGTCGAACCAGTATTGCCACGGGTGACCCCCGGTACGTCCGGTTACCGGTGCCGGGCAAACGGAGGCCAGGCCTCGGGGAACTAGCGTAGGGGTGACGTCCCCGTGGGTATACCCGCTCCTGGCTACTTCGGGCTACCCCATGCCACACGATGCGCTAGTAACAAACAACGAATGGACACTACCGACAAATCATGCGAGATGACCACAAGAACAGGCGATAAGCAGACCGCAGGGAAACATTTGCTGAGCTTGCCACAGTCTTAGCGGAGCAGCCTCGCAAGCAGCACGGGCAGTGAATTTAGTAACACAACTGCTTTCGACCTGGAGTGCTGCAAACAAGATGGAGAGAAAGTCCTCCAAATTAAAAAGATAGCAGAAGGTCCAGAAGAATGTGAACAGCAGTCCGAGCTTGTCGAATGTGCAGCAGTCCGAATGTGAACAGCTTTTCGAGTTGTTTAGCAGACTGAAGGACCTGCGCAAGAAACAAGATCAAGCCCAGGATTATTTCCGATCGGCAATAAACTCGATAGAAGAGACACGAAAATGCCGAAAAGGTACCGGTCGCGGATACAAGGGCACCCCCTAAAGGATGCCGTCGTTGCGGCCAGTGCTTCAGGCAAGCGTGAGTGGAGCCCCAGAGAGAGCTCCCGTGACCAGTAAAAGAGGGGAAAAATTAAGAAAAAGAAGAAGAATAGAAAAGTTGATAGAACCGTGGTGGAGGCTCCTCCGGTTGTAATGGTCAAAAAACCCAATCCGTGTAACGTGGCCGCAAAACCGAAGTTTAAATCTGGTCCATCGTCTATTCTCGTAAGGGTGGCCAGTGGCCAAACCTACGCAGGTGTTCTGGTGAAGATCCGTAAGGATATTGATCTGGGCACTCGCGCTGCAAAGGAAATCTGTGCGAGACCGACTCCGACGGGGGATGCTCTTCTCCGGCTGGGGTAGGGCTCGTATAGAAAAGCCTTCGCTGCGGTTCTTGAAGCCTCAGTTGGACCAATGGGAAGCATCGTTGCCCCCGACAAACGGGTTCCTGACAAGGTAAGGGACCTCGGCTCCCTCACTGAGACTTCCGAAGTCACAGAGGCTTTGGACAAGGTTTTCGGTGTTCCCAGTGACACACAAAGGGTCACTGTAAGCCAAACAGGTGGAAATTGAGGATGGTTGTCCTTGAACTTTCTGAGGGAGAGGATGCCAAGCTTCTCAAGCTCGGCCATCTTCGGGGCAGCTATGCGGTGAGATTAAGGACCGTAGTTCTACGGTCGGTTCCTGTGCTACGGTAACCGACACAGCGAATGCACTGGGGTGGAGTCAGACAATCAGCACAAGTCCTACAGCAAAGGTCCTCATTCGTTCCTCTGCAGTGAGCTCTAGCCAGAGGTAAAGTCCGACTACTAACTTTTTAGAAATACTGCTATTTTCCCGAGTCCCTGGGATCAAGACCTTTAATTTGAGCGTCTTGCATCAATCTGTAATTTGCTAAACTCTCATAATTTGGGCTTAAAAATTTCGCTTACAGAATTATATATAAAGATTCTTGTTATTTAAAAAAATCCTATTGGTGACTTCGTGTGTGTTTAAATTTAGAATAGTTTCTCACCCCCTTAGACTTACGATGGGGGGCCTGTACACCCTACAAACATAGACGCCATTTGGACGACAATGAGGTAAGAATAAGTCAACCAGTCAGATCAATAACTTCTAAAGTAATTATTTCCACTCATATCTCATTGGGGGGCTGTGCCCCCCAAAGCCCCCCTTTGCTATTATTTTAAATTGATATTATTGTTAAAACGTATAGAAATACAGAAAATGGAGGAAAACAATCTTGAATTCACCAGTCTTACCAAGCAGATTTGGAATAGTTTCTCACCCCCTTAGTCTTACGATGGGGGCTGTACACCCTAAAAACAGAGACGCCAATTGGACGACAATGAGTTAAGAATAAGTCAACCAGTCAGATTAATAACTTCTGAAGTGATTATTTACACTTTTATCTCAATAGGGGGCTGCATACCCCAATCCCCCCTCCATTTGACGCCATTTGGACGACAATGAACTACTGGCGTGGATACACAATACCCCCGTGCGTCGCAGCAAACCTGCATACTCAGCGAATTTCCAATGAATTATAACATAACACATTAAGCCATTTAACAGGGATTGATAAGAAATATATTCACAAACAAGGGATATTTAAAATATTAATTATTCTCCATAAGAATAACATTGGGGATGAGTACGCAGGTTTGCTGCAACAAGGAACACAAAATAATGAGTTTTTATGCAATTATCAATAGAACTCAGCTAAGTGAAGTCACATACCAAGTTTCATCCATATACATTCATAAATAAGCGATATATAACATTTAATTATTTTCCATAAGAATAACATGGGGACCGAGTACCTAGGTTTGCTGCTACGGGACCCATAGGCGAAAAATTGTTTTTTTTTTGTGCAAACAACAATAAACCACAACCAGATGAAGCCAGATACCAAATTTCGTCAGTTTATGTTCATAAATAAGCAAGATATACAATTTTTCTTTTCCTCCATAAGAATAACATTAGACAACGTACTGTGTTTAGCACTTTCAATATCTCAGTAACCAATTGGCGTAGAGCAATGATCAAAATACCAAATTTGTATGCAGAATTCAATGGTAAAAATTAACTTTGATTTAGTTAAAAATTGTTTATACCAAATTGTTTGTTTTTTATGCTGAATTCAATGGTGAAAATTAAAATTTGATTTTAATAAAAATTACATGTGGAAACCCCAAAAAACCCATTTTGGGGTACAAAGCCCCCCAAAACCCCCCTTCGGATGGTGCGATTTGTCTGGTTTTCGAACTCGTTCAAATAAATGGTACTTTACACATTTGTACCAAATTTCATTCCGATCGGACCTCTTTTACGAGAGTTATCGTGCTTACGGACACACACACACACACACACATATATATATATATATACATACATGTATAAAAATTTGAACGAATGTTGTTTTTGGCATCTGGGGACCTCAAAATGAAAAGTTATCATGGTCTCGGGCTTAAGTCTTACCATGAGACCTACGGTAATAGCTTCTTCCCTATAGGGGAAATTCGCTAAAAACAAAACAAATTTCGTATGGTGCCAATCAAGGAACTGTTTATTTTAATTACATTAAAAAGAACAAATTATTAGATAATATATTATTTGCTTCAATTAATCCAAATAGTTATCCTAAATATAAATGAGCCACATTTTACAAATTAGTTTAGATATTAACTGTAAATATTTTATTATTTTATTTAATTTGTATATGTGTTGATAAAAAATCATTATATATGTTTATAATTGATAAATTAAATAAATTGTATGTTACAATTATTCATCAGCGATCTTCTAAAGTTTCGATACAAGTTTTACTTAATCGAATACACTTTCGCGCAAATGCTATTTGCCATGCTACATTAAGAATTAGAAATATAAAATACCCCCGTCGCAGCAAACCTGCATACTCAGCAAATTTCCAATGGATATATAACATAACACATTAACACTTAACGGGATTCATAAGAAATATATTCACAAACAAGCGATGTTAAAAATATTAATTATTCTCCATAAGAATAACATTGGGGATGAGTACGCAAGTTTGCTGCAACAAGGAACACAAAATAATAGGTTTTTATGAAAATATCATTAGAACTCATTTAACTAAAGTCACATACCAAGTTTCATCCATATACATTCATAAATAAGCGATATATAACATTTTAAGTATTTTCCATAAGAATAACATGGGGACCAAGTACCTAGGTTTGCTGCTACAGGAACCATAGGCGAAAAATTGTTTTTTTGTGCAAACAACAATAAACCACAACCAAATAAAGCCATATACTAAATTTTGCCAGTTTACGTTCATAAATAAGCGAGATATACAATTTTTCTTTTTCTTCATAAGAATTACTTTAGAAGACGTACTGTGTTTAGCCCTTTCAATATCTCGGTAACCAATTGACGTAGAGCAATGATCAAAATACCAAATTGTTTGTTTTTTAAGCTAAATTTAATGGTATAAATTAAAATTTGATTTAAATTAAAATTACATTTGAAAACCCAAAAAACACATTTTTGGGGTACAAAACCCCCCCAAAACCCCCCTTCGGATGGTGCGAGACATCTGGTTTTCGAACTCGTTCAAATAAATGGTCCCTTACACGTTTGTACCAAATTTCATTAAGATCGGACCTTTTTTACGAGAGTTATCGTGCTTACGGACACATATATATATATATATATATATATATATTATATAAAAATTTGAACGAATGATGTTTTTGGCATCTGGGGACCTCAAAATGAAAAGTTATCATGGTCTCGGGCTTAAGTCTTACCATGAGAACTACGGTAATAGCTTCTTCCCTATAGGGGAAATTCGCTAACATGCAATATTTATAACTGGAAATTATTAAAATCGATTGCCAAATTAAAATACGTTCCTTAATTAATCAAAATGGTGCTCCAGTCACTTTTCATAATTAAACGGCCATATTTTATATTAATATCAACTAAGTATGCGCGCTGTAGCGTCATTTCATTCGGTGTCGTCATTTAATCAAAATAATTACTAAACCGCAGTCAGTTTCACCGAAGTGTCATGTATCCAAGAGAATATAAAACTGAATCCAGCCAGCAATTTGAATATTCATACAATTAGTTTCATTGCAATGTTAGTGTTTCATTCAGTCATCAGTTACTAAATACCTAAACATTAAATGAAACTTTTAAATGAATGATTTCAGTAGTAGCTAAACAATACATTTTCGAAATTAAGTAGGAACAAATGTGTTATATATGTTTTAAAATCAAGTTGTTATATATAAAATCAATAAAAACTTTGTACGTAATAAATCGTCGACCCAAAATGACTCTTAAAGTTGTATATCGTATTTTGTAAATAGGTCAGTTTGATGATACCAAAGGTGGTGTTATTATGTAGCAAGGAAATTTCTCTACCTCGTCTATTAGAACATTGAGAACCATAATGGAGATTCTGATGATTTCGCTCCAAGGCGCAATATGAAATTAAAGCGTTCGTTGTTGGGGGATAGCGTTATGTTTGATCAGTGGCGCCTTTGTCACCTTCACACTGTACAGGTACTAATATCACCTCTAGCAGTAGAATCTGATTAGTTAAAATGTAAATTTCCAAAAAATAATATAAAATATGTTGTACTTTATTTAAAATTAGTGTCACGGGGGTTTTGTGCCACAAAACCAACTTTCGAAAAAAACTGCAAAGAATACCTTTCGATATCACGCCAACTGAAAACGAAGTCCGAAGGATCAGTTTTTGCAGACTTGCTAGATCCTAGTAAATTTTATATTTTACAACATGTCCAACATTAATAAATTACATACGGAATTACAAACTCCACCAGGACGAATTGTAGTACTTTAAAAATGAGAATTTTATGGATCTGGCGGTGGAGGTGGAGGAGCCAAGCGGATTATTTCCACCACCTGAACAGATTGTGTAAAATAATGTTATATTTTAAATTTTACATAAAATGTAAAATAATTTTCCATTTTAGTGAAATATATAAAAATTTTATATTTTACATTTTACATCAAATGTAAAATCATCCCACGGCGAGACTTTTTCCCTCTGACCGGACAGATTGTAGTAGTGTTTTTATGGCAGAGCCATGATATATTTTTCCCCCGGCAGGATTTTCCCCTAACCCGGACGAGCTTATTTTTCCAATGCGTACCAATTCATACAGGTAAGAAAACCACATCCTATACTTTCCGCTACCCTCTTTGCTGTAATTAGGAGAATACTAACTTTGCTGTTTATGGCCAAATCCAACTGTACTGTCCTAGGCGTGTGTTTATTGCATATGTTGTAGTGATAGGCTAGTATATGTGTAAATGCATATAATTATGACCCTATTCCGTGTTTTCTTCAATTTAAATTACCAGTTTTTTTATTAGCCATATGATTTTATCAATTTCATGTATGTTAGAGCCTCCAACCGTTGTGTGTATAATAAGCACATATTGTTCGCAACTTTATAAATAATACTAATCCCAAAGTACTGAGTTTGGTGTTTATTGGTCGATATAAAAACTTCATGGATATATGTTTGTACTACGGTATACAAGTGAATGTGTAAATACTAAATACAACCCCCACATTTAATTTTATGATTAATATAGTACAGATTACCAGATCCGATATTTGCCGGATTTAATTATTGAATATGTTGTAGATGTTGATTAGCGGGATAATATACTAACAACAAACAATGATTACAAATTAGATACTTTGCACAATTTAAACATATAATTACTTATATTATATTACTGATATTATTAAATACTATTAATTTTGGGTTTTTTAAATTATAAATTTCCTTAAATATGTTTCAAATCCTGCGAAATAATTGTCGTAGAAGAATTTAACTAAATGGTTAAGCTTAACTTTCCTTAAAAATAAATGTAATTTTCTTCATTAATTATAAATAAACATTTAAACACATCAAATAACGAAAATTTTCACAAGTTACCTTAAAATTAACTTGAGATCATTTGTAAATTTCATGATAATATAAATAATAGTTTCAGCTCAAGAATGGTTTTAACAAAATACTTCACAAGAATGTAGATTGATTATGCAAAAAACATTTTTAAATTATTGGTATTTTAACACTGATTAGTCTGGAGTTTTGTAATTTAAAAACCATTCATTATTATAAATAGTGGAGTATGGTCATTTTGGCTGGGTGGAGATCCAACATGATTTGTCATCGTCTTCGTATGTCCGCTGATTTCTTCCGACAGCTGGACTCTTGATCTTCCTTCTCCCTTCCCATGGGAAAATGACAGAGCTTCTGTCATCAAACACATTTGACACATATACTTGTAAAATAAGTGACAATAAGTGCAATCATTGAACAAGTAAAGTAGTTAAAAAAATGGTTTAAACTTTTTAATTTATTTACTACTGAACGTTTAAGTTTTTGACAGTTGTTGGTAGATTGAGTTTCAAATTTAAAACGACATCCAATTAAACAAAACAATTTAACAAGTCAACAATGTATTTAATTAATTCTTCAATCACAAAGGATTGTGTGTGATACATTAAGCCCTTACAATTCAATTACAACGACTATAACTGTATATTATGAATTGTTATCAAAATGCTGTTGTTGCTCTTCAATGTAGGTTAGATGATGCAATTCTATATTTCTACGAAACAAAAACATGCATAAATTGTTAAAATTTGATTGTCATGGAAGAATAAGAACTGTACAAAAGTGAATATTAACTAACAAAATAAATATTAACTATATAATCACTAAACTGAATAAAAGTAATATATTTAAATAATGTCTTAGATATGGTACGTTGATCTTATGTAAATAGAGCCACACACTTCCAAACTATTTGTTTCGGTAAAACATACAATATATTTTATTTCTGCCACAAAAGCAGATTTTCATTGTTTTCGGCATTGTCCAACCAGGAATGTTTAATTACAGTCGAAATACCTCGCAGTTCCTTTCGTAACCTGTGTCGGGCCTAATCATCAATGTTTATTAAGTTTCTAATATTTAATTCTTCAACAAGAAGAATTATGCATTTGTTATTGCAGCACTCTTCACTTAAAAACATCAATTAAAAAGTTTGGCTCAAAATAAATTAAAACTTATTATACTTATATTTTAAACTCCCGTGGAAGTGTTTGCAGGTTTATTGCATAAGTGGATGGACGGAAACATAGCCTTAAGTGGACCCCGGAAATCCACTTAAGGAAACTTGGTTTAATAATTTGTTTGAAAGAGTTTTATATTCTAAGGGTTTTAACCAGCCTAATTTACTTATGTCTAAAGTTGTAAGCTAACGGGTCTCTTTAAGTTACCTATCTAAAACATAGAACGAGATTTGAAGTACAGATTCTATATAATTTACTGTCTTATGTCTATACAACACTAACAAACATCAAATTTTGTTGGCCTTAAATGCGAAAATTACTTTAAATCTAAATTAATATATACAAATTATTTGTTGAAACAAGAAAATTTTTGACCATATAAATTAATGGCTATTAAATGTATTTAATGTTTCACCGAAAACGACCTGCACATACGACTCAATTTGACTAAATGAGAAGAGTTCAGGTCCCCCTCAACTCCCCTCCTGAGGCCCATGAAGGACCTGGTTGAAGTGGACTACTGCTGACTAGTATAATTGATGTTCGAAGAAAAACCCTTAATCTATAATAACAATATACATACTTATAGAGGATTAATAGTATTTGCATTTTTAAGATCGTATCTTCTTTAAAGGAATGTATTAGTTTAATGTTTATTTTTAGCGAATTTCCCTCATAGGGAAGAAATTATTCCGTAGTCGGCATGGTAATACCTAGGCCCGGGACCATCATAACTTTTCGTTCTGAGGTCCCCAGATCTAAAAAAACTTTCCGTTCAAAACTATATATATATATATGTAATAAACAAAAAGTAAATAAAATACAGTACCCTGGAAATATTATTTAAATTACACTTACACGTATTTCGGTTCTTAGGCCATGTTCACAGTGATATTTAACACCTAATTTTATTTAAAATATAATCCTTATCAACAAGAGTAAAGATTTTCACTCGTGATTATAATTCATATGATGATTTTTTATCAGTGCAGGTTGTTAGGAGCACTTCTAATGTTTATTATTTGGTCGAAAATGGTTTTTTGTCTGGAATTGCATCGAGAAAAACATGTTTTCTTTGTCAATTTGATAATTTTGATATATATAAAACTCCTCTTTGATATCCATTTTATATCCTTTATTTTGGATTTCAAGTACTGTAATTTTTTCCCCAATATTTTTGTAAGTATGATTAGTTGTTAATATATGGTAAGCAAATGCAGAATTTTGACTTGTCTTGTTGTTTGATTATATGGCCTGGATATACTCATTGTATTTTCTTTTAAAGTTTCCGCCTGGATGACCTATTTAATATTTATTGCAGTTGATTCTATAAACTCCTGAACTTTAATAAAGATAGGATGTGTCTTTCTAATCGCTGGAAAACTTGTTTTTGTGTTAAAATGAGTTTATTCCTTGTTCTGAAACTTATTTTGTAATTCGATTCCTCATAAGTCTTTCTGATGGCTTTATTAAGTGTTGTACTATAAGGAACACACATATATTCACTTTTTGGTTCTTAAATATTTTCTTTTAGCGAATTTCCCCTATAGGGAAGAAGCTATTACCGTAGTCGGCATGGTAAGACCTAGGCCCGGGACCATGATAACTTTTCGTTTTGAGGTCCCCAAATGCCAAAAACACCATCCATTCAAAACTGTATATATATATATATATATATATATGTGTGTGTGTGTGTGTGTGTGTGTGTGTGTGTGTGTGTGTGTGTGTGTGTGTGTGTGTGTGTGTGTGTGTGTGTGTGTGTGTGTGTGTGTGTGTGTGTGTGTGTGTGTGTGTGTGTGTGTGTGTGTGTGTGTGTGTCCATGGGTGCGATAACTCTCGTAAAAATGGTCCGATTTTGATGAAATGTTGTACAAGACATATAAAGCAACATTTATGTCTTTAAGTTCGAAAACCAGCCAGACCGTTCCATCCTTAAGGGTATTTCGGGGGGTTTTGTACCCCATATATGGGTTTTTTGAGCTTTTTGCATATAATATTTTAGTAAATCAAATTTTACTTTTCACCATTGAATTTACCATAAAAAAACAAACAATTTGGTGTTTTGATCATTGCTCTACGTAAATTGGTTACAGAGGTATTAAAAGTGCTAAACACAGTACTTTTTCCAAATTTATTATTATGGAGAAAAAGACAAATTTGATTTTTCTATTAATAAGTTTTAATAGTATAGTTATTGAATTGTGTGTAGCTTTCATTTTTAGGTAACAAGTTCACTTTGCCCTCTGATTCTATGTTCAATATTCTACTTTGAACTTTTAAATTAAATTACATTTAATACTTATATTGAAGACTTTGAGGTGATGAATATAATTCACTTGTTTTCTCATGCTGAAACAATAAAATGTATCCTTAATGGCATTGTAATAAATCGCTCATAGTTGACTACCGCCCTTCTCCTTCTACTTGGTTGTTAATGGAAGGTGTATCAGGTAATTTAATGAAGCAAACTTAGTTCATGCAGTGTTCAAAGCTGGTTTAAATTAAGTTAACCTCCGTGTAAAGCAATTATCAGTTCTAACTTGTTCAATGTACTCTACATAGAGACTTTTTCGTCTTGTTAAACGATTTCAGGCAACAATCTAGTTTGAGTCTGTAGTTCAAAAAGTTTACAACATTTTCCAAATATTTAAGAAAGATTTCTCTCGAAATAAAAACCAGCAAAGCTAGTTCAGACAGTGGCATCACTATATTAAAATTTATGAATGTTTTGTTTGTAAATATCGTTTAAGATACTGAATGTTAGAAAGTTATTTGTTGTTTCGAGTTCCTAACGATGGAAGCTTTAATGACTTGGGCTACAACAAGTTGCGTATTATATCAACAACAGCACCAGTATTTATTGGTTTCATCTAATATTACAATCTCAGACGAACAAAATCGCATCCAAGATTAACTCCTTATAGTTTTGCAGCAGATGTTACTAGCAAGTATAATTTTTCAAACCATAAATATATCCATGTATAAAAACCTCTCCCGTGGAAAGAAAAAAATAGGTGTGCTATTGCGCAGGTTTGTGACGTCACTTGGGATGCACGCCGGCACATCAGGTGAGCGCCGACTGTCAGCTGATTGTAGAAAAACAATTATGTCAGCCAATTGGAGCATCCCGTGTGACGTAGATGCGCGGAATTGACTCATTTTAGACACTGGAGTAGCGTACCTATTTGTTTCTTTCCACCATGAAAACCCACTAAGAAATAATTCAAACATTTAATTATCCAGTAAATGAAAAATAATATTAGACTTCCTGTTAACGATTCCATTTCATGCAGTGTTGCCGTCAATAGTTATTTATTAACTTTGGATATAATCCTGATTTCATAAATAATAACAAGTGGATCGTTATCAATAGACAAACATAATGGTTAATACCTAATAACTAATGGTTAAAACAGCTAAAGTAAGTTTTATTAAAAAATGTTTTGGTATTACTGTACTGTATACGTTTAAAAAGTATATATTTTATTAAATACAGGATTCGATACTTTGACTATTATTCCAGAATTAGCAAACTGTTTTTTTCTAAAATTTATATTTCACGTGTTTAATGAACTACCAAATAATATTTTGTCATGATTCACAAACAAATTTGCTAAACAAAACAAACCGTTAGATTAAGATTATTTAATAGATTTTATGACCTTTGCTTGAAACAGTGGGTTGATTTACTTGGAAAGGAATCGCTGTGATTACTTTAGGATTAGAAATACCTCAATACCAGGTGATATTCAAATTGATATAGCTGATATTAGTTTTACAACTCGGGGCGTATTCATCCGCACTTGCTTCTCTTTGACAAACGTAGACCAACACGTGTTTTTAACATCGAGCTACATGCCAAGTTTTAACAATTTATGTTCATAATTAAGGGAGATATAAAACTTTACTTATTGTCCATAAGAATAACATTAGGGCTGTGTATGCAGGTTTGATGCTAAGAGGATAATCAATATAAAATCATTTTTGTGTGCAAATGTCAATATACTAGTACTATTAGAAGCCACATACCAAGTTTCATCAATATAAAGTCATAAATAATCGAGATATCAAATTTGTTTACTCTCCATAACGATAAAATTGGATAACTTACTGTATTTAGCAACGTTATCTCTGTTACGGTTGGACGTAAAATCACAATCTAAACCCATTATTATTTTTTGTAGAATTGAACTTATTGGCAAAGACAAATGAGAAGTTTTCAGTAAAATTAACTGAGGAAAAGCTAAAAACCTTTTTCCCTTCGGATTTACATGGGGAATTTTATGAACCAGTTTTTTTTATTTTCCCCGCAACCACTTAACCTAGGTTAATAATTCAAAATACCATATTATTTTTTTCAAGCTATATAAAATGGTTAAACCCAAAATTGAGTGTTTTCAAAATTTTAGGGTGAAAAGTTCAAAAAAAGTATTTTTGGAAAATTTGGAACCCCCATAAAACCCCCTTACAATAGTCCAATAATTCTGGTTTTGAACCTAAAGTCATGAATGTCACTTTACATGTTTGTGCCAAATTCCATCGAAATCAGATGTTTTTTCAAAAGTTATTCAGTTAACGGACACACACACACTTATATACACACTGTATAACTGATTGCATGTTAAAATCTATTTAACTCATTTTTAATTAATTCAAAATATATTGATGTTACAGATCAGCCGAATTAATTTTCTCGGTGTTAAAAACACGTGTTGGTCTATGTTTGCCAAAGAGAATCAACTGCGGATGAATACGCCCCGAGTTGTAAAACCAATATCAGCTGTATCAATTTGAATATCACCTGGTATTGAGGTATTTTTAATCCTAAAGTAATCACAGCGATTCCTTTCCAAGTAAATCAACCCACTGTTTCAAGCAAAGGTCATAAATTCTATTAAATAATCTTAATCTAACGGTTTGTTTTGTTTAGCAAATGTGTTTGTGAATCATGACAAAATATTATTTGGTAGTTCATTAAACACGTGAAATATAAATTTTAGGAAAAAACAGTTTGCTAATTCTGGAATAATAGTCAAAGTATCGAATCCTGTATTTAATAAAATATATACTTTTTAAACGTATACAGTACAGTAATACCAAAACATTTTTTTAATAAAACTTACTTTAACTGTTTTAACCATTAGTTATTAGGTTTATATGTTTGTCTATTGATAACGATCCACTTGTTATTATTTATGAAATCAGGATTATATCCAAAGATAATAAATAACTATTGACGGCAACACTGCATGAAATGGAATCGTTAACAGGAAGTCTAATATTATTTTTCATTTACTGGATGATTAAATGTTTGAATTATTTCTTAGTGGGTTTTCATGGTGGAAAGAAACAAATAGGTATGATACTCCAGTGTCTAAAATGAGTCAATTCCGCGCATCTACTTCACACGGGATGCTCCAATTGGCTGACATAATTGTTTTTCTGCAATCAGCTGACAGTCGGCGCTCACCTGATATGCCGGCGTGCATCCCAAGTGACGTCACAACCCTGCGCAATAGCACACCTATTTTGTTCTTTCCACGGGGGTGGTTTTTATATATGGATATATTTATGGTTTGAAAAATTATACTTGCTAGTAACATCTGCTGCAAAATTTTAAGGAGTTAATCTTGGATGCGATTTTGTACGTCTGAGATTGTAATATTAGATGAAACCAATAAATATTGGTGGTGCTGTTGATATAATACGCAACTTTTTGTACCCCTAGTCATGAAAGCTTCCATTGCTAGGAACTCAAAACAACAAATAACTTTCTAACATTCAGTGTCTTAAACGATATTTACAAACAAAACATTCATAAGTTTTAATATAGTGATGCCACTGTCTGAACTAGCTTTGCTGGTTTTTATTTCGAGGAAAATCCTTCTTAAATATTTGGAAAATGTTGTAAACTTTTTGAACTACAGACTCAAACTAGATTGTTGCCTGAAATCGTTTAACAAGACGAACAAGTCTCTATGTAGAGTACATTGAACAAGTTAGAACTGATAATTGCTTTACACGGAGGTTAACTTAATTTAAACCAGCTTTGAACACTGCATGAACTAAGTTTGCTTCATTAAATTACCTGATACACCTTCCATTAACAACCAAGTAGAAGGAGAAGGGCGGTAGTCAACTATGAGCGGTTTATTACAATGCCATTAAGGATACATTTTATTGTTTCAGCATGAGAAAACAACGTGAATTATATCCGTCACTTCAAAGTCTTCAATATAAGTATTAAATGTAATTTAATTTAACAGTTCAAAGTAGAATATTGAGCATAGAATCAGAGGGCAAAGTGAACTTGTTACCTAAAATTGAAAGGTACACACAATTCAATTACTATACTTTTAAACATATTAATAGAAAAATCAATAGTATTTTACTATGCACTTTAGAACGTTTTCTGGAACGTTAGTCGACTTTGTAAAAACTAACTGCCCTTCTAAACAGTAACACCATTAACTAATATACCCCCGTCGCAGCAAACTTGCGTACTCAGCGAATTTCCAATGCATAATATATGTCTTAATACCACATAAAACCACATACCAAGTTTACAAATATAAGCGATTTTAATTATTCACTATATATAAGAATAACATTGGTAATGAGGACGTAGGTTTGCTGAAACAAGGAACATAAACGATGGGTTATTATGCAAATATAAACAGAATTTAACTAGGCGAAGTCACATACCAAGTTTCATCAATATTCAATCATGAATAAGCGCTATGTAACATTTTAGTTATTCTCTATAAGAATATCATGGGGGCTGAGTAAACAGGTTTGCTGCAACAAGGAACAAAAAACATGGGTTTTTATACAATTATCAATATAACTTAACCAAGTGAAGCTATATACCAAGTTTTATTAATTTATGTTCATAATTAAGGGAGTCATTACATTTTACTTATTCTCCATAAGAATAACATGGGGGCTGAGTACGCAGGTTTGCTGCTACGGGAATAATCAACAAAAAATCAATTTTTTGTGTAAATATCAATATACCAGAACTACGTGAAGCCATATACCAAGTTTTATCAACATACATTCATAAATAATCGAGATATCAAATTTTATTTATTCTCCATAAGGATAACATTTGACAACGTACTGTATTTGAATATCTTTGAATATCTCTGCAACGGTTGGGCGTAGAATCACAAATTTAAACACCAAAATGATTGTTTTGTTGAACTGAACAGATTGGTAAAAGCAAATGTGAAGTTTACATTAAAATAAACTGGGGAAAAGCAAAAAACCTTTTTCCCATAAGATTAACATGGGAGATTTTATGAGTATGTTTTTTTTGGATTTTTTCCGCAACCACTTAACCTAGGTAAATAATTCAAAATACCATTTTCTTTGTTTTTCATATTATTTGTTTTCTATAACATGGTCAAAACCAAAATTAACTTTTCTAAAAATTTTAGGGTGAAAAATGCAAAAAACTGGTTTTTGGAAAATTTAAAACCCCCATAAACCCCCTTACGATGGTCCGATTTTTCTGGTTTTCGAACTTAAAGTCATGAATGTCATTTTACACATTTGAGCCAAATTTCATCAAAATCGGACGTTTTTTACTCAAGTTATCGCATTCACGGACACACATATATATAAATTTGAACGAATGGTGTTTTTGGCATCTGGGGACCTCAAAACAATAAGTTATCATGGTCTTGGGCTTAAGTCTTACCATGAGACCTATGGTAATAGCTTCTTCCCTATAGGGGAAATTCGCTAAAAACAAAAAACAATATTAATTATATATTAGTTCTTATGACAGTGCCCAGCTGCACTTGGAATTCTTGGAGAAGATAGTGCTAAAATGTGTATTGTTCATGATGTTTATAAGAAGCATTAAAAATTATACTGATCTTTCTGTATTGGTATATTTTACGTATTAAAGATGTAACTTCTAACTTTAAATCAAGTTAATGTTAATTTTCAAAACTTTAGTTATAACACTAGCAAGCTTTAGCATATAGACTAGCAATGTCTATATCCAAATTTGATGATAGTTTTGCGAAAAGATTTTATTAACTTTAAAATATGGGGATTTAGGTCGAAATAATCAATTGGTAAATCCCAGAAAATAACAAATTTTGCTGAACAACTAATTAGGCAATTTAAAATTCGGATTATTTAGTTTAAAATCATTTCTAAATAATTGTAATAGCTAATAAAAACCAACCTGTTAACTGGCAAATTAACACTTATGTGGTTAAATATCATTATGTTACTTACTCTGAGCAAACCTTGTCACCTAAGTATTACAAATTTTAATCTACCTCGGAGAAATTGAATTGGACGTAAAAGCAGATATTGATCGGGTTTAATCAATCTTGAAATTGTTTTCTGATCCCATGTACACATTACATGTGTTTATGTGTTGTTTAAGGGATGGATTCAGAGATCCGCTCATGTCAACCAAAGCTTAATGTGTGTCCCTAGTACGTTAGTTGGGTAAACCAATACCAGTACCCTTTACGAGATCCAAGGGGTTTCTCCCGATACTAACGCCCATCATCTGTTTGCTTGCAACCAAATAGAGCCCTTCTCCTTGCCCTGAGTCTCTCGCAATCCAGTATGATGTTCTTGGAAGTTTTTTCAGACTGATTGCAAAGCCTAAATTCCTGACTCATTTGTAAGTCCAAGAGTGTAGAAGTGTTTCTTGAAGTGGCCGTGTCCAGTTATCTAAGGAATTACCTGATTAACTCGACCTCTGTCCAACTTCACCAGCCAGTTAGTGAAGTGAGCGCTGTTATCTACTAGCAGCCTTTTGAAAATAGCTTGACCAGGGTAACCCTGACATTGCTGGCGATGTAAGTCCCTGACCCCATGCAAGGCGATCCTTATAAGGTCATAGTAAAGAACAAATTCCATCGTATGTAATTATATTACATTTATGTCATTAACCTCAATGAAAATAAAATAAAATAAAATAATTAAGACTATTTTTTAACTAAACAGGTTACTTACCTCCGTTAATAGTCCAAAATGTTGTGTCGTATCACGCCACCTTCATACATATTTCCCTTGCGCCAACTTCCTAACTGGCTCGATTTAGCAGACGACTGGTTCGTAAGTGGGGTGACGTCATCTCGTAGCCTCTTTCCGCCAGCTAGTGATGAGCTTAATTGATGTTTTCCCAGCATCAGTTACAACTGTTACTGTTAATTATTATTAACAAAAACATATGACTTGGTGTAATAAATAGTTTTTATGAAATAAAATAGGTATGTCTAGATTTTGATATTTTTTAAACTAATATTCTGAAGATAATAAATAATTTATTATAAACCAGGTGATATTCAAATACGCTTTATCACATATGTTGTGGTTTTTATCGTATATCCTAGCCTAGTTTCTATTTTAATGTTAGGTTAAATCAGTACCGGTATTCAATTATATTATAAGTCCACAAATATTAATGCACACAATAACTGATCAACTTCTGAAAACTACCTTGCTACTTCAATGCAAGTCCAAAACTGACCTGATGCGAGAAAACAGTATAACACGCTAAACTGTTTAAGCAGGTAGCGACTTTAGTTACAGGTTTAAAGGCAGTTTGCCGCGCCGAAATGAACTCAGAGGCTAGTTGTTGCGACAGCTACTTTTCCGCATCAGTTTAATCGTGCAACTGATGCAAAGTAACTGATGCGGTTACTATGTCCCATCCCTACCGCCAGCATAAAGTCAGCGTCCCCCTTCGTCGTCGGTGTGCCACACGGTATACACGCCTTTTATTCGTCGGAGCAGACCTTCAATGTAGTCGACCGGAATCAACATATGTACAATGGCTAGATAAGTACTAATAGTAAGGGGGGAAGCTAGGGTGAGTCAGGCAATATAGAAATATAAGTAGGCAATAGCAGTTTCAGATATGTGACCAATAAGTATTCTCGTGGCTCGAGCTAGACTCACGTCACGCTGCACAGTTTCCATTGTTATTGTTATTTAGTTTGTATCGCTATGTTTAATTGTCAGCAAATGATTATGTAAAACAATTTAATGTTAGCCTCAGATCAGATCAAAAGTTGCAATAGTTTGGCACTTCGCCAGTTTCAGTCGTATTAAATGTTTAGTTAACTAGTTAAGGCTGGCTACGGCGAGGCAATAATCTGGTAGATCGATCGGATCCTACGTAACATATTCCTTCCAATAATATTCCAGCACGCATTTCAATAGTAATTTCATGGTAGCAGAGAATCAAGGTAATTCATTCCGTCCCCTCCACTTCAATTGTTTAGTTCAATGTAGTACCAACGCAGTTATTGGTCCAGTTAGTAAATATTTATTCCCTTCAAATGGGTGCACAATAGTAATACTATTTCCTTCCCCGGTCCAGAGTAGTAGCAATAGTCTTTAAAATAGGTTCAATGTTTTATATATACGTTATGCCAACATGTTGCGTTGCAAGTGCAACATTTTCAAGGCTTGCAAGTCGTCAAGAGGTTAACATTTAAACAAAATGCAACACATACATACATTTATTTTTTTATTTTCACAAAAAAGCTATCAAACCTGATTCACACATCTTTGACACCCGGTATAAAAACATTTTTGATTGTTAAAATCTCCCGCATATTTGAATATGATTAAATTGAATGCATAACAGTAAAGTTAGATTTGTTACTGAGCTCAGAGAGGCAGAGTCGGGCTGTAGTGCAATCAACTACGTTTAAGTGTTCGTATGTTTCATCACTCTATGACTGCGAGTAATTATACTCTCTAAAATGTAATTTAAACTGTCAAAGACATGTTTGTGACACACTGCTTGGACCTTACCTTGGTCCTTGTCATCGTATTAAAAAAAATTATAATTAAGTAAGCTGCTTTTGTTTTTAGTCAGTTTTTATTGGATACGCCGCTTTAAAATCTTGTTTGTATATTTCAAGTTTTACATTTATATTTTTTTATTAAAAGGGTTATCGGGAAATATAATATTATGAAACATATTTGTAGCCACCATTCATTTGATTTTAGTTGTCTTTACCTAAGTTCTCACAGTTCAACACAATATTTGAAATAAAGGCTTAATATGGGATGCTATTTAAAAAACAACTGTTACCAATCACTCTCCATTCACCCTACCATTCACTTCAATCACTCTACCATTTTTGGAAAGTCATTAAAGGTTTTTGTAGGTAATTAAAACGGTCCTAACTATCGTTGACTGTGAGAAGTAAAAACGGATTGGTTCTTCATATTATTGTAAGGAAAATAAAAATATACTCCATTTACACAAATGCATCATTACTAGTGACTTGAAGGGGCCAAAGCCCCAACCTTGCTCCAATAGTCTGCCTCATTTGGATCTTTTACTCTTTACAAGATAAAGAAAATAAAACAACATAAGTAGGAATACATGTCAGTTCGTAAACAAAGAAGACACTTAATCATATGCTTTAGTGTAAAGAAATCAGGCGTTTTACAATCCCCGTTTTTTCTTAAGGGGGATGTTTTACGTTATATCTTGTTTGCTGGTAATTTTTTGGAAATACTACTATTTTTTTCCCGAGTCCCTGGGATCGAGACCTTTAATTTGAACCGTCTTCCGTCATTCTGATATTTGCCAAACTCCCATAATCATGACTTAAGAATTTCGCTTACAGAATTACGTAAAACGATTAAGACTAGGAGTGGCATTGAAAGCAATATTTACTCCCTCATGTATCTGGCAGAGCATAAGCATTGGTTTAGCATACTAGCCAGGCATTGGGATAATATTGATGATAAACAGCCAATCGCTTAGTTAACCACTACGCTGGAATTACGTATACATTGGTTAGTTGGCTAACACTAATATGTTTCTGGAATAACATGATTGTTATCATTATACTCATTAGTCAGAGTCTTTAAGATGTATGTTTTGTAAAATGTACATAAAAGTTAGATACCTAAGTTCAAAAAGTGAGGTTTCCTTTTAATTTATAGAACTTTTCAGTGGAATTGTACAAATTTTATTGTATTTTTTTAATATAAATAACGTACTGTATATTATTTATTTTCAAATCACTATGTTTTAATCTAATGTTGCAGTCTCAGAAATGTAAAACCCACATCATACTAAGTCAACCAAACAAACAAAATTACTACATAACCAATTAACTAATGAGAGTTTCTAATTAAATATTTAAAACTATATTTGAAATTCCCCTAAATATTTAGGTTTATTCCTAGCAAAACAAAAACACAAACTCATATTTTAATAATCTGTTAATGACGACACAAACACACTCACTGACCTTTTCATTAGCAGCAGCGTGGTGTTGGCACCTCAACCAAAGGCAGTTGGCAGAACAAAACAAAGACTCCAACAAAGCTGTGACGTCACGTAGGAGTGACATCACAACAACATTGTATTGTGTTTCGTTTTGCGTCTTCTTCAATATTGGGTTTATTGTTATTGTGTCTCCTCCATACAACTCTTTCCAAACCACTATTTCAGGAAATACTGGTGTCGGGTACCAATCTAAAATAAAATTGCATAAATTAGAAGGATACTTTTGTAAACATATTTATTTATGGATTATCATGTTAAATAGTAGTTGCATATTTATAAACTGTCAATTAGCTGTTTAATATTTAACAATTACAGTTTGAAGAAAATATTATACTTGTTTTCGAATAACCTCATTCTTACTGTAGGCTGAATTTATAAGTGTTGTTTATTCTTTACTGTTTTTTTTCGCTTCTATTCAAACTCTATATGTTGAACTCAGAACTTAATAAGTAAATTATAACTGGCCCGGAAGAAATAATTTAATATATCTATTAATAAATAGTGATTCGTATATTTGACTTCTATTTAATATTTATGACCTGATTTAACCTAAATTTGGACTCATGAAAATTTAGCTAAATAATTAACTTTAGCGATCATCTGCACAAGAAAATACTATACTGAAAGACAGTATTAAAACTATTATTTAAACCGTGCGTTTTATTCTAGTGCAAACTAAGATATTGAATTGATTTAATTGACGCTTGTGTAGTAAGTGTTCCCGTAGTAAAATGGAACGAGTTTAAATTTAGTGATTATAATCAAAGTAATAAAGGTTTTAAAAACATTAGATTTATTATTTTTTTACTAAACTGTACAAACTAATTTAGTCCCATCCGTCTTGAAGGCCTTGCGGCCAGTGCCTAGTAATCAAGAATCTCAAAAATGTGTGGATTTGTTTTTATAAAGTTGCCAATTAAGTGGAAATTCGTTTGTTACTATTTGCTGCATTGTTGTAACTTTTCAGTAGCTTTTTATAACACAGTAGTTCAGGTGTCTCGGATATTTTGTGTTGGTTGTCTACAATTATTTTAAGGTTGATCCACCTCCCGCTAGACCCTTTGAATGATCTTTTAGTGGATTCGATTTTAACCTTAATTGAAATAAACACGAACTAAAACTCGAATCAGTTGAAATAGCATGATCGGAGGGAAATGACGGTTACCCTAGATATGTTTCCTTGTGATATGTGACAGTGATATGATTGTTGGGGATGTGTTTTTATACAACTGTTGATAAAAACCTGAAAACATATTTTAATGTTGTGTTCAATTTGAAAGCAAGAGTTTTGTTTTTTCTCACGTATTTGAATAATTCCAATTTATCATCTACGAGCAAATATTGCAGCTTGACTTTAAATAACAGATTTTTTATGCTAAGATAACATTTTTCAGGTGGGTAAGATATTTACCAAGCTTGGGTAAGATATTTTACAACTTGATATTTTGTGTTGTACTTCCGATAACCATTTGATTTACTTCACTGTGTAACAACTGTCCTTATGTTGTGCTGTGTTTCATCGTATGTTAAGTGTACAATTTCATCGACTGCTTTTCTTCCTCAAGAATGACTTTAAATTGTTTAAGATCTGTGGGGCCAGGTCCTGAGGTGAAACGTATATGATAAGAAATGTATGCACATATATACTTTCAATAGAAATTTCAAATATAAAATTCAGTTATATAGTTCCTTAGAGCTTGCCCCCTTACAACCATGATTATTGATTCTTTACGTCAATTGGTTACTGAGATATTGAAAATGCCAAACACAGTACGTTGTCTAATGTTATTCTTGTGGAGAAAGAGAAAAACTGTTTATTTCGCTTATTTATAAACATACACTGACAAAACTTGGTATCTGGTTGTGATTTATTGTTGTTTGCACATAAAAACAAAAAAATTTTTGCCTATTGATCCCGTAGTAGTAAACTTGGGTTCTCAGCCCCCATGTTATTCTTATAGAGAATAATTGAAATCTGATATATAGCTTATTTATAAATGTATATGGATGAAATTTTGTATGTGATTACACCTAGTTGAGTTCTATTGATATTTGCTTAAAACCCATAGTTTTCGTTCCTTGTAGCAGCAAACCTGCGTACTCCTCCCCAATATTATTCTTATGGAGAATAATTAATATTTTATTTAAAGCTTATTTGTTAGTATATTTTGTATGACTCTTGATAAGTGGCTTAAGGCAATTTCACACCGGCGCCGGCGTAACGTTACGTTATGAAACAGGACGTGACAGACTTTTTAAAAGATCGCTCGCCGTTGTTTCAATTGGGGCAACTCACACCGCCAAAAAAATAACGCGTAGTCTGTGAGCTAAACCAACTAATCGCAAAGGAGAAACGAAAGAATCCTAGAGATAGAATGAAAATTAGGTACTTGGCATACAAATATATCCAGATAGTCCGAAACTCGTCGAGGAAGCATACACTGACGCCACGACAAATCCACACAGGTAGACTTGAAACAGTCTACACTCAAGGATATGCGAATACTAAGTTGTATATTTAAAGACGATCCTACAAATTATGTGAATAAACAAAGTAATTTTTATATTTGTAGTAATCATGTCGTGCTTGCGGAAGGACGCAGCTCTGCTTACGGCTTTCATACACGCAACAACCAACGAGTGTAAAGCGCTGTTAAAGGTGTGTTGCAAGAGGTGCGAGTGTGCTTACAACGTGTTGCGAGGTAACATTCCTGTGGCAAAAAAGTGTAAAAGCCAGTTAAGCGAACACAAGGCAGCTCTACGACGATTGGTGAAACATAGCGAGGGCTGGGAGAAAAAACGAAAGTATCTAATACGAAAAGGAGGTGGACTCCTAATACCATTTCTTTTGAGAACAGTACTAAAAGCAGCATTGAATAGTTAAACAAATTTATTTAAAGAGTAGAATCCAGGATCAGTGCTATCTGGCATTACCGAGCAATAGTTCAATGCTATATTATAAAAAAAAAAAACAGTGGCAAATTACGTAACGCATTTACCGAGAGTGATGCAGATCAATCGTGTCAGCAACTTTAAAACAAAACTATAGGATTAAAATGAAGGCTGGAGAGTATACCAACATTCAAGAACTGTTGGATCACATAAATTCATAAGGACATGTTATTGCTTTTGATGCAAAGTTTATTGTTGAAAACACACACAGCAAATTCATTGAAATATTGATGGGAAATTATGTTGGAAAAATTAAATTAAGCCCTACGTTAGAGATTCAGTTGGAATTTTATCCGAAAGAATTAACACTGGAAGGATGCGCAGTTAACAAAAGCATACGATCGCTCAATATTTGTCTCGGCTTACCATCACACGTGTATTTATATTGCTATTTAGTCGAACCGAAAATGGTCTGGGACACAGTTGCACCGCTATTAATAATTGTCTATATATCTACGACTACGATATATGTATATGGTTCCCATCAGTCAATTTCATTCATCGATCCGCATTATGTGCCTGTTAAAAAAAGATCTTTTGACAGTGTGAAAATTGAATTAAGAGATAGCACAGGATGTCATTTGCCATTCTACTTTCGAACGCCGTACCTGAAGTTATATTTTCGAAAAGTATTGTGGCATTAGAGAAATGGAGCATGCAAAGCAAATGGTCGTTGTACCGCAAGAATTATTTGATTGGCTGCAAACAAATTCAACGGATACAAAATTCGACTAATCTATCCATAGCAAACAGTCTCGATGAGGAAATGCAACAAAATATTGATTAACAAACAGTTGGACAATAGTGACAAGTGTAATTAATACAAACAAGCGTATATCGCTTCTTGCATATTGCCAAGAATGAACGCCAGCCGATTGGCATTCCAATCATGGAGACGGAAGGAAATGAACGTAGTCGTCGAATGCATACCACTGGGGAAGATGGTAAAGTTGGAGAGATGTGGAAACGTTTTTTTTCCGAAACTTACAGATCTGACGCCAGCGATATTTTACGTTTCATGAAACGAGAAGGTAGTTTAATCAATTAGCATGGCAACTATTCAATGTATGTTAATGATGAATTATTCCTAGATTCAAAACTAGGGGTGATATATTAAATTGCATAGTAAAAGTGCGTATGCACGATATCACACCTCCAGGATGATAATTATTAGTCATAATGTTTTGACAGAAAGATACGTATTGGTAGGCTGACTGAACTAAGACGCATGGAGGGGGAAAGGCATTACTTCGCATGCGCAAACCAGGTGCCAACCACCACGAACAGGGCTGTAGGACTCCGTGATACAGTGGCAGAAAGCTAATCAAGAAATCTGTTTGTAAAATCCTTGAAATGCTTAATAAATCTTGTTGAATTGTTATCTGTCTCTATTTTATCTTTTTACTTGGTGTATACGAGTTATACATGGTTTTTAGTTAAAAAATAAATAAAAAATGCTTGTTCCTTATTTTAATAACAGTGTTATTTACTATATTTTTTCTCAACGAACCAAGAGATTGTTGTTACATATCGTACTAAATATTGGATTTACGAATGAGACATTAAGAGTGAGATAGAGTGTGAAACTTAAAACTTTTATAGAATTGAAATTTAACATTATCTACATTTATGGGGAATGAATAATTTTCCCATTTCAATATAATTCATTCACAATTTATTTCAATGCTAAATGAGAATAATAGAATTCATAATTTATTTAGGTGTAGATACCATTCAACCGGGAGTTTGAAGCTTTCACTCCCCATTCATCCTGCCGCCACCTTCAGTAAATTTATTTCTATTAGCTGTTGTCTCTATCTTTCGCCTATTTCCTTTTTTCTGTTTCTATTTTATTTTCAAGTATTCAAATTTTAAAAATTTAAAAGAAAGCCATATTTATTTTTTAACCCATCTCAGGCCTACGCACAGGCTCTTGCCCATCTTGGTCTATTCCTGTTTATCTGTCTTCCCGAATTCTATGCATCTGTTATTATTTATTTGCTTTTAACATCCGCATGCTATATTCATATATGTTGGTTTTATACATTTTGGCCTAATTTTTATCCATTCCGAATTGAAGGCTATATATTTTGTTTAAAAATATGAACATGCTATTATTGTCACTTGCAAATCTATTGTTATTTAGGAATAAATACATTTGTTTATAATTCATTCACGAATCATTCATAATATATGGTACAAGGCAATCGAATTCGACAGGTTACACCTGTCGAAGATAATTTCGATAAATGGTTAACGTTGGAGCTTTGTCCATATTAAAACCATTCGTACTTACCACATTTCCTCAGTGCGAACTTATTGTGCTATAATTAGGGAAAGGTACACGGAGATAAAAGTAACTCCAGTATTAAGTGTTGTAGATATACTTAAGTGGGATACTACAATTGCAATTAATAAAAAACATAAGTAAGTTAATTCTTCAAACAAAGATAGAGCCGTGAATGCTTTGATAACTACTTGTACCAATCGTTGAGGGAATATAATTAATGCCTAGGGACCAGGTTAAGGGGAGGTCGCAGTGGGGACTAATTATAATTACCTCCAGTGATCAAAGGGACTCTAATGCTTTCAGAGAGGCACCGTATTGAAGTGGCACACCTCTTCTTCTACTTAGTACCTTTCATGGGTTTTCCAATCGAACTGTAGGGAGAATAAATAACATCGTCTTTAAACGTACATATATTCATGTTAATGTAAAAAATACTTAAAATGTAACTGAATAAATCTTATTATGTGTTATGTGTAAACACATAAATATATATGATACATAAATAGATACATAAATGTTGTTATGTGTTTGTTTTAACAGAAATAAATGTACTTAAAAGTGTTATTGAATTTGTATTACTTTGTCACATATTCAGTAACAAGTTATACTTCATAAAACCGATCAAGTAAATTATAACAAAGTAAATCCTATAAATTTATTTATTTAAACATAACTCAAAATGTTCTCGCTTTCTATTATACAAATTACCCAACTGTTTCTGATCAGAACTAAAACGTTTTACTGACTTTAGATACATAAATATATATTTACAAATTTAACAATTTAAACTACGCAGAAATAAATTAAAATACTATTTTACAGCACCATAGGACAAATACAGTAAAACTAAATGGAAAATATGCATTGTCCGTAATAGAAAATTATGGCTGATGTCTTAGTTTTCAGTGATGAGGCTGTTGTGATTGGGCAGCTTGGCCCAGAATGTGTCGCAAAGCGGCTTATCGCCGTTATACTACATAATCCGCAACACAAGGAGGCAGCAGGCAGCTGGCCCCTAACGAGATACTGGGCGCGATATATTACTGGACATTTTGGCACTTGGCTGAAAACAAAAAGTAGGTAACTAATAAAGAGTACAAGTTATAATTTAGGCATGAATCTAACCCACTTTATCAAAGGCCCAAAACGCTAACCAATGCTAAAATTTTTACTTTATTACCTTAGTTATACTGTATAACTATACTTGAAGTCTTGTACACATTTGTAAAATGGGAGGATTTGTGAAATGCCAGAAACTGGAACGTTCATAGTATGTATGTAAATGTCAGGAAGTAAAATTCAGAGAAGTATATAGATTGGATTTGGTTAAGAGTAACATAAATATGTTTACTTCTTCTCCTTTATCATAGTATACGTTTTTTATATAAAAAAAATATTATATTTTAAAGAAAAAGCAAAAGGCTAAAAAGAAGACAGTAAGATAACTTAAGAGACATTTTGACTACAGTAATTTAACTATATAATTGTAACCTTGTATAAACTAGGTAACGCAGAGGATTGGTGCAGAGCCAAAAGTTTTATCACTCGTAGCACTACATATAATTAGAAACTAACAAGTTAGGAATATAACAAAAGTCTAAGAAATGAAAACATTAGGTTTGTTTTGGTTAACAGTAATATACGATTTGTTGTTTTTCTCATTCTATAGATGTGTAAAATACCATAAATTGTAAATTAAAGAGATAAATATAATATTTTGTGGTAAAAGTAGCAGGCTGAAGAAGATAGTATAAGAATGTAATCAGCAAGATGTGTGGCTGTGGCGACAGCAACACTCACGGGCCGACTGGTGAAACCCACCCCGCTACACGGGTAAACACAAACACAGAATCAGATAAATAAATAGTTTACAAAATTGAAATAAATAGAATTTTTCAAAAATATAATTATTTTAATATGATAACATATATAAAATTCTGTAACAAGGAAATTAATCACTAATATACGAAAAGTTTTTATTATTATGTTGTAGTTGACATTTTTAGAAGACATTAGTCCGGAATCCCTAAACCGCCTAAAGTAACAGGAGCAACAACCAAATCGTCCTTTAGATACTGTAAGATATAACATCAAAGATTTTTTTATTTTAAAATCAATACAACTTTACATTATTAAATGAATAATTGTATTACAATAATTACAATGTGCACCAGCCAATGTGTTATGGCACAGATTTAACTAATTCATCAGTCCCTACAGTTGCACATGTTTGTTTGGCTTTCTCGGACCAGCTGTATTATATCCCTAACGTTATATAATCAACTAAGGTCTCCCTCATTTTAAATCCAACTGATAGGTCTCCTAACAACTGAATTTACCTAATTAGTTAACATACAAAAACATATCTAGATGTAATGTATAAATTATCTTCTTGTAGAATCATTGAACAGTTTGATTGTCTTGATTGCGTGCATGCTAGGTTAAAAAAAGGTATCAGTTTACCTGGATCAATCTTTCATCGCGATACTTGCAATTAGATCGATTAATGTAGCTTATAAATGAAATCTTACTTTTAAGTCAAGAACTATTTCAAAATGAAGAATAGAATATTTGTTACAGCCTCTAAAATCGTGCTAAAAACACACTTTAGTTAATTGTTTATTAAAATTCAGCCAAAAAATAAATATTCTGGTCAACAATTATTCTTTCACAGGACGTTCGTTATGAAGTAGCTCCAATATACATAACAGAAAATCACTCAAATTGCTTTAAATTTTTAATATTCTTAAAACTGGAAATCATGCTCATAGTATTATACAAACTCTTTTACTAATTTCAAATCCTACTTATATTCTGCTTTTGGACCCAAACTATTATACAAAATAAAAATTATAAGTAAAAAACGTATATACATTATAAAATAAATATGATTCGATGATTATATTAGAGTCTATCATAATGGTGGTGACACAATTATTTACTCGTCTTTGTTTCATTAAGATGTTGGTTTGTACCACTGCCAGGATTGGTTAAATAATATAATAAAATACTGTATTGCCCATTAACTAAACTAACCCACATTAACTCACCCATTAACTACTGTATTGCCCATTAACTAACCTAACCCGCATTAACTTACCCATTAGCTACTGTATTGCCCATTAAGGAAACTAACCCGCATTAACTTACCCATTACCTACTGAATTGTCCATTAACTAACCTAGCCTGCATTAACTTACTCATTAACTACTGTATTATGGCATTGTAACTAAATATAAGGACAGTTATTTCATGAAAAACGATTTATAGTTACATTCATGGTTGTTTTATAAGATGCTAGATGTTCCCGCAGGCTTCGCCCCGCAAATAATCTAATATATCAAGACTGAAAGTTGTGTGTGCTGCATTCTGTGTTTATCCTGTGGAACTACTACGAATCAAGATCAGCTGTTTGTATTTTCTTCAGCTCAAACTTAAAGTGAATGTCCATAAAAATAACACAGGATTGGAACTTTGACTCCCCGTGGGGTGGAACCCAATGGGAATTTCTTAAACCTTTATTAGTAAGCACCTAAGACCCAAGAGGAAGGTATGTTCCAAATTTCATTGCAATCCGTTCTGTGGTTTTTGAGATTTCGTGATCAGTGGGTCAGAGAGTCAGTCAGTGGTATTTTGATTTTATATATTAAGATAGCTATTAGTTTTTGCTTCCGAAGCCACTTAACAAATTTAAAACCATTATATCTTGGTGAAGTTCACCGTGCTTGGTAATCGACGTCACATGTGGCTGCATGTCGACGAAGCAATTACTTAGTGTTAGACAACCCACACGAGCATCACTGACACCATTTATGCGCACCTAAGTAATCACGATATTCAGATCATCAGTTACATCAAACAACTCCTTATATCATGTTATCTATTTAATTTATTTTTTTCAATTACTGTAACAGAAGAGTAAACTAAACAACAGAGAATCATGACGTTTGTTTGATTTGTTGATTGACGTTTTAGTTTGGATTAGAGAAGTTCCAAAGGCACATATTGAACTATTCACCACATGCATATTCATGCTCGGTAAACATAAGTTGGCCGTATCTACTCTAAAATATGACTTTTGATTAACTATTTTCGTGGTTCTTCGCTATCTTCCATAAGCTATGGCATTTAGCTTGCATACACTTACATAATCAGAATTGTACAAATAAATATGAGTATGGATTTAAAATTTGATCAGTTATTAGTTGAGAATCGTTGGAGTATAAATACCCCCGTCGCAGCAAACCTGCATACTAAGTGAATTTCCAATGCATGTATATGTTTCTCAGTACCACATTACCATTTACCAAGTTTCATAAAAATACATTTATAAATAAGTGATAAATAGTTATTTTGTTATCTCCATAAGAATAACATTAGGGCTGAGTATGCAGGTTTGCTGCAACAAGAAATATAAGAAATGTGTTTTTTCTGAAATTATCAATACAACTCAACCAGGTGAAGCTACGTACCAAGTTTCAATCGTTTATGTCCATAAACAAGGGAGATATAAAACTTTACTTATTGTCCATAAGAATAACATTAGGACTGAGGATGCAGGTTTGCTGCTATGGGGACAGTAACCAAAAAACATTTGTTGTGCAAATATCAATATACCAGTACTAGTTGAAGCCACATACCAAGTTTCATCAATATACAGTCATAAATAATCGCTATATCAAATTGTATTTATTCTCTATAAGGACAACATTGGACAATGCACTGTGTTTAGCACTTTGAATATCTCTGCAACGATTGGACGTAGAATCGCAATTTAAACAACAAAATGTTTTTTGTAGTGCAGCGAAAAGCTGAAGGTTGGGGTATTCTGCTACCATATGTAGCGGGGGGGGGGAATAAGTTAATTATATGGGATTACCCATATGTGGGATATAAATGGGGGGAACTAGATGGTTAATTGGTGGACTAGATTATTGGGCTTGCTGACTCTGCTACTAACTAGAAATAATGAACTGTAATACCTAAATGGAAGTAAGACTGTCTCCCAACCTGTGTTGAAATATCTGTACCAAACTATATAATGAACTGGAAAACGTGCTTGGGGGACCAGAGGTTCGGAGATCTTTTACCCGAGACCAGAAAGCCTACTTAGCCAGCTTTGATTTAATCTAAATAACTGTAATGAACTAACTAACGATCCTTCCAAAAACTGATATATACTAAATCGGCATCTGAGGTTATTGCAATACTGATCTAGGCATGGTAACTAATCTTTAAGGTAAATGAATGTATTGTATTACTGCAAGCTAATCAAACTATGAATAATCTTCTGGGGAGTCTGATTAATTATGTATCAACGTGGTGAAAATCTAACCTGTTGTAAAGTGTTCGGGCCAGGCCCGAACACTAATAATGTTCCCTACATTTCAGGTATCGGGGCGAACCTTATGGGGTTCCCCTTAATAAGCTGGTTAGCCAGCCATACTGTCTCTAAAATACCCTATACTTAAAATCAAAACTTATCGGTTGTGCAAATTTGTTGGAGACTTGAAGTTGAACACGTCCGTTGGGGCGAACGGCGAAACAAGGAAGGGGAGAGGATGCCGAGCTAGCTTTCGTTGACAAGACGGAAAAAAAGGTTGTTTGCTCTGTCAACGGTGCGACAAGCGAAGTGCTCCTGGTAGTGGCTCCGCGACGCAGTTTGCGCGTACTATATAAAATAGCGTGACGCTATGCGTCACAACCACCCCCCTTAAGGCAAAAGAAAAAGAAAAAGAATCAGTTTTTCTGAAGGGTGTGAGGTTGTTGAGTGTTTTGAGTGGTTTTTGTTCGATTTGCCTCCCTCTATCGTGCTCTGGGTCCCAAGATGTCATGGTCCCGGTTTTAACTCAAGGGAAGCCGAGAACAGATGAGGAAAGGCGAAAACCCCTGACCAGTCCGGCTTCGACTTGGAACCACGTTCGCAACGTTTGTTTGGGGAAACAGCTGATTGTTTTGGTTGACCAACCACGGCAGGGATCGGGATCCACCCCCCCCTCGCGAATAGAGGAAGGTATGTTGGGTGTGACAGCTAAATTAGCCTAACCTTGCAAACTTGTGACCACTGTGATTTTGGCACAGCTAAAACAGAAAGTCGGAAAGCGACAGTAAAAGGGACGGACAACTGCACGCACAAAAACATGTTTTTTTTGGGTTTTTTTTGCTATAAGTTCAAAATGGCACAGAGGTGGAGAAGATTAAGTGGTCTTCGGTGATTTTTTTTTTTTTTTTGGTGTCCGAGAGGAGGTCTTGCTCAGGCATCGACTTGGCTGGTTCCCCGCTGACAGGTGATGGAGAAAACTGGAACAGCCGAGGAGTGCAGGCAGCAGGGTGAGATGTGCTCCCAGCAGGTCCTGACCACCGCGTTGCTGTTGGTGTGGACAATGCTGAGGCTCTGCTGGATCTGCCTTTGAAGATGTTGCCATCCTCTCGGAACTTGGTGTCGGAATATGACTTCTGTCACTTGGAGCTGATGGTGTAAACTTGCGGTTGAGAAAATGTCTATTTTACTGTCCAAGTAATTGACACTGTCCAAATAAAGCACTGGTAACTGATATTGTTTGTAATCACTTTATTATTCTGTCTTTAAATAATATCATTTGGTTGTCGGTTGTACTGTTTAATGTAAACTTTTTGATTGTGCAGATGTCAAGGTGTTATTTTAATAGTTGGGGTGTATTAACTGTATTGATCGGTGATGATTACTAAACAATTTTTTTTTTAAAGGAACTGTCGTGGTGAAGGTGATGAAAGGTTGGTCGCAAGGTGGCGGTCCGATAACTGACGGGTTGGTATTTTCCTAACTGGGGTACCGTGGGATTGTCCCATGTTTGGCGCCGGGTTACCAAGGCCAGACTGGTGAGGTCCGCGGAAACTGTTTCTGAAGTGAGTGAGAGTTGTGGAGTTTGGAAGGATCTGCAAAACTGTTGAAAACCCTTTTTTTCTTTTTTTTTGCTTCGCATTCAGAAGAAAATTGCGCTTGCAATTACGCTGTGATGAGCGGTAATTTCAGGGAAGGATAGGTGCTTGTGGACTGTTTGGGGGAAAAAGGCAATCTTCCTAATGCCCGGGTATTGCTTAGTTAAAAATGAGTCCTGTTCCTGTTTGTTTTAACATCGACGCTTTAACATAATATATCTAACTGTAACCTGAAAATCTTTAACTTAACTACCTTCTGATCTTCCCTAAACTGTTCCTAAACCTAACTACTACTACTTTAGTGACTAATTAAGCTAAGAAGTGTGAAAAGAGCAAAGGGAAAAAGTAAAGTGCAGTAACAGAGTTTGTCTTCCAAACACTCGACTAGTACAAAGGTTGCCACAGAAGGTGCCACCACTGAGCCTCTTCCTGCGATGGTGAAAACATGAATAAAACAAAAAAAAGGGTAACCATCCGCAGAAAGGTTAATCTCAATGAGAAAAAAAATTCTTTACAAGACCCAGTGAGGGTGTCGGAGACGAAAGGGGGAGGGGAAAGATTTGGCCGACAACGCACGGGGTAGGACGTGTAGGGCAGCCCATCCTAGGGAAGGATACCCTGAGACTCACAGTCCCCCGGGCGTTGGCGGGGACAGCGACAGAGAGAGAAGACTTAACCTAATATCACTTTTGTAGAGCGATTTTGGTCTGGGTAAAAGGTCTTTAATATTTTTTCTGAAAAAATCTTTTTAACTGCGAAACATGTGGGTTCCTAAGCATTGAGGGTACAAACCCAGGAAGTGCCTGCTGGCAACTCTTCGGGCGAATACACCCTTGAGGGCATTTTGTCTGAAAACCTGGAAAACTACAAAGTGAGGAAAATTTTAACACAAAACACCTACTGCCTATGGGTATCCCTTATCAAGAGTCGTTGCTCAAAAATCGAAATTGCACAAAAAAGGGGAAACCCAGGCAACGCGCCCAACACAAGAAAAGAGGTATTTTAAAAAAATTTTTTTTTTAATCCGGTATCCCAAAAAAAATCCCATTAATTTCCAGAAAGAAAAAACAAATCCCTAAATGATTGGAGGTTGAGCAATTGGAAAACACTAGGCCGTTACAGACTTTCCCTGGAGCATAAAATTGCTGTTACTTGAAAACCATTTACAAAAAAAATCTCGTCGGCATTGGTGAGAAGGAATTTTCTATTACAGGAATCAACTCTATAAATGCGTCGTTGTTGAAATGTATTCCATCACGAGGCATTGGTTTCCCATAATAGGCATGAAAAAATCGCGTGCGATTTAATTCGTTGGGGAGGTTTAACACTTTGACGAAGTGTAAACGTAATGTGAGCAAAAACCTATTTATTTTATGTAAAATGGTAACTGCTGGGGTGTAGTTTCCTATCCGTGGATAACGCGGCAATGTTGTAAAAAAACAATCACCATCCTAGGATATTTCTGTTTTATCAGTCTCAAAAAGGACAAAAAAGAATTCCTGAAAACTGTAATATCTACGTTTGCCAAACAATCGCCTGTACCTAAGAAACATAACAAGGGCATATGCGGCTGTATGGCTGAAACATTTAACTTAACAAAAGTCTTAAGGTCAGATACTCTTGCTCCAGAGATGCTCCGAATTAAAATTGGCCGTAAACTCCCACCCAGATAGCAAGAAAGTGTGCTGCAAATATGCGTTTGGTTCATTTTTCGTTCGCTGTTGAATACTTCCAGTATTATTTGTAGCAAGTTTGTCAGATGCATGCTTGCAAGGAACTTCGTCGTAGTTACCAAAGGCGCCGCGTTGTTGCCCGAGCGCGCTGCTAATCTATGCGCGTAAACCTTTCAACACGTTTTATGCAAACTTTCTGTTGAGAAGTTTGTGGCTCTAAGTTACTAAAACCGCCACTTCACTAGCGCTAACGTCGCGCGTCGTCGTCGGCCGTCGCCATCTTATTTCTTCTCGCTATTCAGTGAGTACCGTTTCGCCGGGTAAAGAATTATTGAAGGTTAAAGGTTAAAGTTGAGTATCATTGTTTTTATAGTGGCTTCTTTTGTGACTTTCATGTTTAAGGTAAGTGCAATCCCAGCTCTGTTAATTTATTACCGCTTTTTGGTATAGGATACTCAAATTTTGTATTCAACTTACCAATGGGAAACTAATACTGGCTATCCAAATACTACGGACTGTAATAAGTTATCAAAACATCGTTTTGTGTTCACCGAGTGTGTTTGCTAATAAAATATTTATAACTTTTAAAATTGTCATACACTGTATTGCTAAGTAATTAATGAATTGGAGGTGTTGTCATGGCCATAGCAGTTAATTAACAAGGACTATTTGAAGAATTAAACATTTGTTTACTGAATATATTTAGATATTTACAAACTTTGCCAGGCTTTATTTGTTGTTAAACTATTTGAAAACCAATATTTAATTAATGATATAAATTCCTAATGATTTTAATCATTAGAGTGTACCGTACTAACTTATACTCTCATAAGTTAGCCCTATATGCCTAATTTAGTTTTTTTTAAGGCAAGGAATTATAATTTGTGTTTAAGTTAGTACCTCTAGAAAAATTCTGTCCAAAATTCTTAACAGTGTCTGATTAGTAAGTTTTTTTATCATGTAACTTACGGTATGTTTGCATTTTGCATACTTCTCAAAGGTCGAACGAATATTGCTTCACTAGAATATCAGTTAACGATTAAGTTACTTCGTCGTAATGAAGCTAGTACTTTTTTTCAAAGGCGGAACAAACGGACAGCATCGTGTATTAAAGTGTGAAAGTTAAAACTACCGGTACCGGTAATTAATACATGGGTTGAAATAGGTACCAATTCAAGTGTTTCTCATAAATAGTGTTGAGCCTTAAAAAATTCAGCCCGAGAAAGTACGATTAACTAGGCCTAACTCATTTAACAACATTTACGATATTGTTCTTGATTAGGCCTTAATATTTCCGGGGAATATTTTTTTCTTATATAACAACTCGCAAACTTGCAAGTTATTTTCGCTTTATTATTTACATTTGTACCTTTTTATTTGGGTAGAATTGATAACCGTTTTAATCATTCAGTAGTTAGTTATATTTAAAAATTCACCGTTAATGGTGTATTATGTTACTAACATTTGTAATATTGGTGCAGTACAATAAGCGTCCACCAGAAAAATCAAATAGCCTATAAAATATCAAACCACTATGATACGTCAATATTACAGATGAGAATATCTACACCTTTAAAAGAGAACATCACACAAATTCTCCTACTTTCCATTTACTTAGAGAGTTGAAATTCTGTACACTAATTCTTTTGGCAGAAAGTAAATGGTTTTCATCCTGATCTGATCTTAAGTTAGTGCTCCGTCAGAGACCCCGACAAAGTTCCCATGTCCTTCTTCCTTATGGATTTAGTTTTGTTTGAGCTGATGAAAATAGAAACAACAGCTGATCTTGATTATACTAGATCACGGGCTAACCCGAGAATGCAGCACACAACTGTCATCAGGTTTTATAAAGCATTTGTGAGGCGGAGCCTGCGGGTAACCGCTGGTCAAAAACAATGCTCTGCGGGGTTAGGTTAGGTTAGTTTATGTTAATTTAAGCTAACTTTTCACTATTAACTTAAGTTAGATTAAGTTAATTTATTGTAAAGTAAAACACTTTGTGATCGAGTATTAAAAACTATAACAATCGAATGGGAATATGGTTATCGGTGTATCAATCATGGTAAACGAATATTTTATAATCGATTGTTTTGGACGCTTATCGTACTGTACCCTTTAAAATAAATGTATCAGAGTATTAGAGTATTGTTAGATGTATCAGAGTAGTGTTAAAATGTATTTAACTTCCTGTTACAAGTTTATCATATTTGGTCTATTGACAGTAAAATTAAATCAACATAATTTATCCGTTTTAATGATTGAATATAATAATTTAACAGAACTAAGTTTTAAATTACAACATTTTTTAAGTTGTTTATGAAATATATATAATCTTATCTTTGATAGCATGTAGGGCCTACTGAATTAGAATTCTTAATTCATTACAATAACAGGGACCTATTGGTCATGAAATTTTACAACTGATGGTGGAATTAAGGCTCCGGTCTACCCTACAGGAAAATCTGCATCGCTGCATGAAAATACATGGTTAAGATAGGGAAGATAAGCGTTGCGGAGGTCTGCAGGTTCCCTGTTCGTGGCTATGATAATTAAGTTATCAATATATTATAAACCGGATTTGACTGAGTAAAATGAGTAAATTTTACAGAATTTGCATGTCTGTCGTCAAAGTTTTAAAAAGCCACACAATACTGAACATAAACACACGACTACGGAAAACATTTAAAGTGCACTATAAAGTGTACCGGTCGGTAGGTGAACACCGACTGAAGTGGACATGGCAGAGTGGAAGATGAAACGGCAGTTGGATTTTGGACTGCCTTATCGTAGTTCCTGAACTTAAGTCCTGGTTAACTTAAAGCTGAAGACGGGTATATTAACCTGTATTTTTTAATTTAAGCTCGAGTCAGAAAAATTGTACGTTTCTACCTGCTTCCCCCATAAGGCCAATATTAACTTTAAAAGCCCGTCATTTTGACGAGCAAAAAATACCTAGGCCTAGTGATTTCAGCAAGCAAAATTTTGATATAATATAGTCATTCAACAAAATTAAAAAATTTTCAATATTTACAATGTTATGTGGATGAACTATATGTGACATGAAATGGGTATGAAAATATGACATCTTTAGGTATCTTGTTGCTCTTTAAAATAAATAACACATAATTGATTTAGGATAATCAAATGAGGAGGGATGGACTTTTCCAAATACTTGAAGCGCTGGAGATAAATTGTATGCACCCGCACCCTCCCATTGTTATATGATTACGATGGAAAACAGATAACCTTTGTCTCTATTTAGCGGTCTATGCAAATAATTTAATGTCTTCCTTCTGTTTAAGCACTAGAATAGCATAAAATCTGTTTTCCAGTAGTATACTTTTTTGTGGAGGTATTCCCCTCCCCCCACTTTACTGGGGTATATTTAATGTACCCCAGACCTTCCTCGAGGGCTAGACCCCACCTACCATCAGTAAAATAAAATCCTGGCTTCGTCACTGTTCAGAATATTGTTAACTGACTTACTTTTAATGTTTAAGCTCCAGTCTCAAAACCTTTCATGTTTCTACCTGCTTCCCCCATAAGGCAAATATTACTAGCTTTAAAAGCCCGTCCTTCCAAAATGGATAATCTAATATCATTGATTTAAGGCTCATTTTGAAGAGCAAAAAATACCTAGTAATTTCAATGAGCAAAATTTCTATATCACAAATAATCATTCAACAAAATTCTAAAATGTTAAATATTTACGATGTTTTATGGATAAACTAGGCCTATATGTAATTTTGTTGCGGTTTAAATGAACAATTCATCATTTATTTTGGATAATTGGATTAGGAGGGATAGGCTTTGAAAGTTAACATCAATCTAATGGGAGAATAAGCAGGTAGAAGCAGAGGCCTGGAGCCCCCTCTCAAGATTTTTTTAACAGAATGTAAATTTGTTTGAATAAGTTTTTTTTTATTTGTTTCAGTGAACAAGGTGTAAGGAAACAGCAGTCACATGGTGCGGACTTCATTAGGAAATAAAATGTTGTATAGCTTTCCTTTAGTTACCTATATCATATTTTAAATAAATAATCATTTTCAAAATACCAAATTATGTTTATTTTACCATTTCCTTTTTTGATAAAGTTCCCTTACTTCAAATTTTTCTATTTTTCATTTGCCGGGAAAGGCAATTTAATTATTAAGATTAAATCATGTAAAGTTAAATAGGTGTGTGAATGCTTTAAAATGCATTTTATTGACTTATTATAGTTACAGAAAACACCACATCAATATTTTCAAATATTTTTGTAAATATAACAATCATACATGCTTTCAAACAAATTTTGGAGTGTTTAAAAATGTATAGTAGGCAAAATTATAGGGATTTTAGGTCACAGGTAACTTTTGTTCTAAATCTATGATTCACAATAAATTTGTTTAATATGATAGTATATGATAAACTATACTAACTGAATCTCAAAAATATAATTTTGTTTGTATGTTGAATAACCATCAAAATTTAAACAGTCAGTTCCAATAGGCTAGGACAATAGTACGAGGCTGTTGCTATAACTATTTGTCATACAAAAATCAGTGTAAATGAATTTAACCTCAATCTTGCAGTATTATTATTGGTTGGCAGCATCATTAATAATTTTGTAGTTACAAAGGAAACTTGCAAACCATCATATAAACATGTAAGTTCAATGAAAACATCCACTGCAAAAAAATTGCTAGAAGTGTGAACAGTGTAGACTTGCATATTTGCAGAAAATATTTTGGAAACAAACATGTTAGCAATGAATATTAGCTGCACATATTCCACTGCAAATGTGCCACAAACATTTTTTGCAAATCTGCAGCAAACTATCATGAACACATTCTGCAAACAGTTTTTGCATAGTTGCTACAAATATTCAGTGAAAGTTTTCTGCAAACATTCTGTGAAAACGTTTCACAAACATTCCTTGCATATTTGCTACAAATATTCAATGCAAGTTTTCCGCAAACATTCAGTGAAAACTTTCTGCAAATATGACAAGTGTAGACTTCCATACTTGCGGAAAGTTCTTCGCAAACAAACATGTTTGCAATGCATATTTTCTGCAAACATTTTGGTTTGCGGTTGAAAATGTTTTGCAAGTGTTCTGCAAATTTTCCTTGCTATCTGGGCAGTTAGGCCGGGATTTGCTCGAGAAAAATTGCAAAAAAGGGCGGCATAAGAGTCGCCAAGGACCTGAACACAAATCAGATTACTTGCTTGGGCCATAAATAAATTAACAGTGAAGGGAAAACCCAAGATACGCCGACCGACACTGGAAGGTGTCTATTTGTGAAATGAAAGGAAAAGGTCGGCCCCTAATGCCCGTATTTAACTACAAAAGAGAAATGCGCATGAGCTATCCTAAATTTTCCCCAAATGTAAAATTCGCTTCTCTGAACAAGTAACTGCACATAAGCAAAAATAAAATTGATCAAAGTCCCGGTTTAACTTCAGTTAAACTACTTGAAAAAGATTTTACTAGCAAAAAGGTGGGTGCAGCGCTAATCCATTGGCCGCCCAACCAGACGTTAGCTGTAGGTAAGCTAAGTCTAGCACAAGAATTGGTGGCGAGTGACGTAGTTGTGACGTAGCGCGACCGGCCGGAGAATAGACCAACATATAAACACTAGCCCCGGCTGAATTAGTAGAGGCACATTGTTGCTCAAAATACATAATTATAAATACATTTGGCACGAGGAAAAAGAAAAAATATATTCTACAGTATGTTACATTAATGCCTTGATGTAAAATGCTAGCTGTACCAAGCCAGAATTCTGACTTAGCCTAAAAGTGAACTGAGTTAAAAACCAACTGAAATGCAAAATATAGACTAAATTGACTATGGTTACCTATGTTAGACATGTCCTGAGAACCCATTCTACAATTATATACCATAAACATCTGAACCTTATGGGTTTCCCCTTAATAAGCTGGTTAGCCAGCCATACTGTCTCTAAAATACCCTATACTTAAAATCAAAACTTATCGGTTGTGCAAATTTGTTGGAGACTTGAAGTTGAACACGTCCGTTGGGGCGAACGGCAAAACCAGGAAGGGGAGAGGACGCCGAGCTAGCTTTCGTTGACAAGACGGAAAAAAGGTTGTTCGCTCTGTCAACAGGCGAAGTGCTCCTGGCAGTGGCTCCGCGACGCAGTTTGCGCGTACTATATAAAATAGCGTGACGCTATGCGTCACAGTAGAGCTAAGCCGATTGGTGAAATCAAATGTGAAGTTTACAGAAAAATTAACCTTGGAAAAGCTAAATTCCTTTATCCCATAATATTAACTTTGGAGATTTTATGAACACGTTTTTTTGGATTTTCTCCGCAACCATTACCCTAGGCTAATAATTCTAAATACCACATTATTTATTTTTTTAAGCTCTATAAAATGGTCAAAAACAAAATTGAGTGTTTAAAAAGTTTTAGGGTAAAAAATTTAAAAACTGGTTTTTGGAAAATTTAAAACCCCCTTCCCATGGTCCGATCTTTCTGGTTTTCGAACTTAAAGTCATGAATGTTGCTTTACAGGTTAGCGCCGAATTTCATCGAGATTGGATATTTCTTTCAAATGTTATCGATGTAACGGACATACAGACACACATACACACACACACACACACACACACACACACACACACACACACACACACACACACACACACACACACACACACACACACACACACACACACACACACACATACATATATATAAATTTGAACGAATAGTGTTTTTGGCAACTGGGGCCCTCAAAACAAAAAGTTATCATGGTCTCGGCCTTAAGTCTTACCATGAGACCTACGGTAATAGCTTCTTCCCTATAGGGTAAATTCGCTAAAATTCTTTACACCCATAAATTAACTTAATATTTAACTTAAGTTTTTAGAAACAAAAATTAAATTATTTACAGTTTTACAAAATTACTGAAACTATAATGTTACAATGCGGATCGAGCGAACCCATCAAAAGAGCAAATAAAATAATGTGGTTTACAAATGCTGAGGGTAATTAAAAAATCGGAATTAATAAACTTATTTGGTAGAAAAAGGCAAGATTTATGTCATAGATTGAAGTAAAATACTGGAATCTCCTAATTTAAATAGTTTAGAAATTAGAACAGCTATAGGTTAAAGCTTATACATTTCAGTTTTATAAACAATGAGTAATTTTAGTATTAAAAAAATAGCTTAGGTAAAACTTTTTTATTTGTTTATTTGAGTATTTATAGAGTTGTGTGACTTTAGAGTGATTAAAAATAAGTTGTTTTTTCTAGCTTGCACATATACCTTATAAAAATAGCTGTAATCTATTGTAAACAGCTAGTGTCGCAAGGTGTTAGCTGTGCCAGCTTATGTTACGCATTATACAGTACAAAGCCGCTAAGGTGCTCAGCTATGTGTGTGCTAACTTGATAAGCCTACCATCTCACACCGTGGAGTGCTCGTATAGTACTTGTGCGGTCACTTACTTGTTGCAAGGTGTTAGCTGTGCCAGCTTATGTTACGCGTTATACAGTACAAAGCCGCTAAGGTGCTCAGCTATGTGTGTGCTAACTTGATAAGCCTACCATCTCACACCGTGGAGTGCTCGTATAGTACTTGTGCGTTCACTTACTTGTCGCAAGGTGTTAGCTGTGCCAGCTTATGTTACGCATTATACAGTACAACGCCGCTAAGGTGCTCAGCTATGTGTGTCCTAACTTGATGAGCCTACCATCTCACACCATGGAGTGCTCGTATAGTACTTGTGCGTTCACTTACTTGTCGCAAGGTGTTAGCTGTGCCAGCTTATGTTACGCATTATACAGTACAAAGCCGCTAAGGTGCTCAGCTATGTGTGTGCTAACTTGATGAGCCTACCATCTCACACCATGGAGTGCTCGTATAGTACTTGTGCGTTCACTTACTTGTTGCAAGGTGTTAGCTGTGCCAGCTTATGTTACGCATTATACAGTACAAAGCCGCTAAGGTGCTCAGCTATGTGTTTGCTAACTTGATGAGCCTACCATCTCACACCGTGGAGTGCTGGTATATTACTTGTGCGTTCACTTACTTGTCGCAAGGTGTTAGCTGCGCCAGCTTATGTTACGCATTATAGAGTACAAAGCCGCTAAGGTGCTCAGCTATGTGTGTGCTAACTTGATGAGCCTACCATCTCACACCGTGGAGTGCTCGTATAGTACTTGTGCGTTCACTTACTTGTCGCAAGGTGTTAGCTGTGCCAGCTTATGTTACGCATTATAGAGTACAAAGCCGCTAAGGTGCTCAGCTATGTGTGTGCTAACTTGATGAGCCTACCATCTCACACCGTGGAGTGCTCGTATAGTACTTGTGCGTTCACTTACTTGTCGCAAGGTGTTAGCTGTGCCAGCTTATGTTACGCATTATACAGTACAAAGCCGCTAAGGTGCTCAGCTATGTGTGTCCTAACTTGATGATCCTACCATCTCACACCGTGGAGTGCTCGTATAGTACTTGTGCGTTCACTTACTTGTCGCAAGGTGTTAGCTGTGCCAGCTTATGTTACGCATTATACAGTACAAAGCCGCTAAGGTGCTCAGCTATGTGTGTGCTAACATGATGAGCCTACCATCTCAAACCGTGGAGTGCTCGTATAGTACTTGTGCGTTCACTTACTTGTCGCAAGGTGTTGGCTGTGCCAGCTTATGTTACGCATTATACAGTACAAAGCCGCTAAGGTGCTCAGCTATGTGTGTCCTAACTTGATGAGCCTACCATCTCACACCGTGGAGTGCTCGTATAGTACTTGTGCGTTCACTTACTTGTCGCAAGGTGTTAGCTGTGCCAGCTTATGTTACGCATTATACAGTACAAAGCCGCTAAGGTGCTCAGCTATGTGTGTGCTAACTTGATGAGCCTACCATCTCACACCGTGGAGTGCTCGTATAGTACTTGTGCGTTCACTTACTTGTTGCAAGGTGTTAGCTGTGCCAGCTTATGTTACGCATTATACAGTACAAAGCCGCTAAGGTGCTCAGCTATGTGTGTGCTAACTTGATGAGCCTACCATCTCACACCATGGAGTGCTGGTATAGTACTTGTGCGTTCACTTTGTAGTCGCAAGGTGTTAGCTGTGCCAACTTATGTTACGCATTATACAGTACAAAGCCGCTAAGGTGCTCAGCTATGTGTGTGCTAACTTGATGAGCCTACCATCTCACACCGTGGAGTGCTCGTATAGTACTTTTGCGTTCACTTACTTGTCGCAAGGTGTTAGCTGTGCCAGCTTATGTTACGCATTATACAGTACAAAGCCGCTAAGGTGCTCAGCTATGTGTGTCCTAACTTGATGAGCCTACCATCTCACACCGTGGAGTGCTCTATAGTACTTGTGCGTTCACTTACTTGTCGCAAGGTGTTAGCTGTGCCAGCTTATGTTACGCATTATACAGTACAAAGCCGCTAAGGTGCTCAGCTATGTGTGTCCTAACTTGATGAGCCTACCATCTCACACCGTGGAGTGCTCGTATAGTACTTGTGCGTTCACTTACTTGTCGCAAGGTGTTAGCTGTGCCAGCTTATGTTACGCATTATACAGTAAAAAGCCGCTAAGGTGCTCAGCTATGTGTGTCCTAACTTGATGAGCCTACCATCTCACACCGTGGAGAGCTCATGTAGTACTTGTGCGTTCACTTACTTGTCGCAAGGTGTTAGCTGTGCCAGCTTATGTTACGCATTATACAGTACAAAGCCGCTAAGGTGCTCAGCTATGTGTGTCCTAACTTGATGAGCCTACCATCTCACACCGTGGAGTGCTCGTATAGTACTTGTGCGTTCACTTACTTGTCGCAAGGTGTTAGCTGTGCCAGCTTATGTTACGCATTATACAGTACAAAGCCCCTAAGGTGCTCAGCTATGTGTGTCCTTACTTGATGAGCCTACCATCTCACACCGTGGAGTGCTCGTATAGTACTTGTGCGTTCACTTACTTGAATATACAATAGAAATTTTCTTAAATTGTTCAATGTTATCATAAATTTTCCTGTTGACAATTTGGTTACATTGATAATGCACTTTTGATTTACCTTATTTTGTATGCGCTAAACTTATTAGTGTATTTGTATTTAATGTTTAATACGTATGACCTACCCACCTCAAAACTTCGCATTTTTAGATTTTCTTTTAATATAAATACTTATATTTGTTTAGAGAGATATGCTTTTACGTCTTTATACGTTGTTCATATAAGTATAGCATAAGTGTAAATATATTTGTTTGTGTAGTTAGTTGTAGTTTATTTTATCATATTTACCCTGTTTGTATAGTTAGTAATTTATTTTTAAGACGCCTTTAGGCTTTAAAATCGCCTGTAGCATATTATTATTTACTGAAATAAAAAAGTAAACTGTATTAAAAACACTGCGTGTAAATGAAAAAATAGTTTGCTATAAGTAAATAATCAGGACAAATCATGAACATTGTACTAACTAATCGTTGTTATGAGCCTTAATTATACCTCATCGTCAGGTCGAAATAATTTTAGTCGTGGCCACAACCAATCCTCTTATCAATTCCAGGTCAGGTCACGTTTTATATTTATCAATTTTATTTCTATCCGAACTCAGAGTGTGAACCAATCTTGCTTTGCTCAAATCCATACATACAATACATACACAAAAAACACACATTACATAAAAAATATAACTAGTTATTTGGTCACTACATTACCCACTACATATATAACAAAAAAAGTATGATATAATATATTTTCTTTATTAAAAAAAAATAATATTTTAAAATAATGACGGGTTTTTCTGAGCATTCTGTATATTGCCATAATATCTACAAATTCAGTATTTGAATTTTGGTATGTTGGATTAAGAAGTACAAATATCAAATTGTTTTAACATAATTGTAATTTATAAGAAAGTTCTTTAGTTCAATTACTAATTATATTAAAATTTAAAAAATTAATAAACCTGTAATCAGAGTTATCTGAAATTATTATAAAATCATAAAACATTTTCGAAAACTGTTGGTTTGGAAAGTATGGAAGTTCATTTAAGTGTAGACGATTTGTTAAGGTTACTTATCGTAACTCCAACTCCTCAGAACATGAGGAGCGCACTTAATAATCAAGCTGTGGTTGTTAGGAAGATTAATCAAAGGACCGAAACCACCAAAACAGAGTAATAACTGGTACACTGACGTTATTAAAACTTTATCTCTCAATTAGATTTTTTTTAAGGCGATTATGTAAAAATGTTATTCATCCTTATGTAGCAACGACTTTAAGACGAACAAAATAATATTGACATGTTGGTTGATATTTAAGGAGAAATAATTACAGTGTGATTAATTCTTAGTTATCTTTAGAATATAAATTAAGAATAACTCTTTTATGTTACAATACATTTTAATATTACTGAACAACGTACAACTTCTACGGTTGAAATGCCAGCATAACCCTACTTAATAAAACTACCTGTTGTGTTTTCTCAAACTTTTATCAAGGTAATACCTAATTAAAAACTGTTATGTTCAAACACCAGCAATGTTTCAATAACTAGTAATGGTAAAAATATGATTTTGCTTCGTTTCTTGCCCAAATAGAATTACAAAAAAATACTCATGCGTCATTGTCTAAACTATATTTTGTATGTACTTTAATCGACTTCAATTCAAATTTCGACATCACTCATACAAAAAAAATTAATTTTTCAACAACAAAATTTTATGAAGACAAACCAATTAGAAACTTTCAAGTTGATTGCGCTATGTAAGTTAACCCCTAATACCTTGAACTTTGAGTAACAATGAGCATTCAGTTTTGTTAGAGAATAGTGAACTGTATCATAAACCTGTAATTTCTTATATTACGTTAGTAACTAAATAACTCCAAATGAACTTGAGGTGTTCACAGCTAACTTTTGCCAAGAGCTTAACAAATCGCATTTGTCTTTGAATATTGTACTTAATGTATGAGAGATTGCGTTTCTATTAATTGTAAATATTGTATTATCTGAACGTTACTGGTATATGTTTCCTGATAAATATAATACCCTGAATTGAAATTGCTTAGAGGTTGAAAACTCATAATGAAGTTGTCTTACTTTACTTTCAAACCATTATACAATTAAATACGGAATAATATTAATATTAAAAAAGCAACAACAAGGAGACTGCAACAAACATTAAGGCAATTGAAATTCATTGGTTGATTAGAGGTGCAATAAGCGTGAACAACGACTTACTCTAGGCCACAGTTTGATTTTAATTCAGCTAAATATACACCTTTTCCCAAAAATAAGTACACATCTTTATAACTTAACATATTATAATGTTGGCATTTTTGCAAGTATTCATTTTGGAGGGGCAATGACACAACTGTATTCTAATACATTCAAGCAATGATCTGCAGTTCGGCTGTTATCGCGAGAGCTTTAATTTTTTAAACATAAAATTCCCCACCACAGTGCGTTGACTGGTCAATTGAAAACGAATCTGGCACTGTGGTAAATAGAATATTAATAACCAGACATAATAGTGAACTCCAACAAGAACATTCGGGAATCAGATGCGTTTACACAGATCACAGATGAAATAGGTGGCAATGTTTGATCACGGATTGTGCTTACTCCAGGCTTACAATAGAGTTGATGCCTGTCAATAAAATTATGAAAAAAATCATATGGTTTAATATATAGCAATATAGCTTGTAGTTTTTATAATGATGAATATTTATTTTAGTTGAAAGTTTTTATTCGTTTAATTCCTTAACGACTTTTCAAAAACATATTATTAACTTTTTAATTTTATGATAAACTGATTATAATATAACACTTTTTGATTGAAAATATATTTTAATTAAATTTAAAAAGGCTAACTTGAATTACAATTAATTTATTATAAACAAGTATTAACACTCTTAATACAAAGTTATTTATGACTAAGAATGCAATGTGAATGCAGAGTCATTAATTATGCAGTTACACATTAGCTGCATATAATGGAACAGAAGGCGACGTGCGGTTGAGAGTGTGTCACTCACTCCTAGGCTATTCATCATCAGAGTCTAAAGTTGTTCGTGTAATTATTAATTATTGGTGTCTCCTCTTTGCTATATCCAACTGCTGCAAATCTTATGACGCATTAATATGTATTCTGGGTGACATACAAATCGGTTAAATAACAAACCACCTTCTACCTTCACAGACTAAAGTTTTGAAATTAATTGCTTCTTTTTACTACACCATTCAATCGTAAACTCACATGGTTATTAGGGTTCTAAACTGTCTATAAATTAAACGTGTTATTATTTGTTTAATGTACATTAACCAGGCATTCATAAACAATATTTTCAAATATAATAGGTAAGAAGATATAGGTTTATTTAGTAGCACAATTTGATTGTTTAAGTATATGCACTGAAATAGAGTACCAAATACATTTATTTGAGTTACTAATTTCTCTTAGTTTACTGACTGTCGTTGACAACAAAATATAGAGATAATTTTTAACTAAGATATAATTTAATAAAGAGATAAGTGTTGTATTCCATTTTTGACTTTTATATGGTATCCATACTAATTTACAATACCATAAAAAATTACTATGTAAAATAATGGCTAAATTAACTTTAAAGGTAAATTCACAAAAATAACTAACCATTTTAAATATTATTCTATTAAATCTGTTTTCCAACATTATATTTTATTCAGTTTAATTTTTGAATACCAGTTAAACTTTGTTTTAGAAAACTTGATTTTAATGTATATTTGATAGTGAAACATATAAATTGACCAGGATTGTATTCGCTTATGAGTTTAAACAGGAATGGTTAGAATACATTTAACTAATATAAGGTGTCTTAGAGATCCCCTTTAAGAACTTAAAGCAACTGTAGGCTTATAACCCTGAATGCAGCTCGAGTAAGAGTAAAAATGTCGGTTTAAGTCTGTAGGAAAAGGCTTTACACCGGGAAATTCCCCAACGGAGATAGAGGAGAGATTGTGGCCTTTGTAGGATAAAACCTCACATTATTTTCGTATTCCAAAAGCTTACTTGATCTGGAATAGAATTGGAAGATCATTTTAGTTTTGGATCACTTTTATTCCTAACAATAACAACTTATATAATATTAAAGATACAACAGTAGTGTTATAAAATAACACTCGGATCGTTGAATTATTCTTTTCAATGTACAGTGTATTTTGAAGTGGTTTGGATTTTGGTGTACTTTTTATTTGGACTCGTTGTATTTTGAGGAACAAATATTTTATGCTATGTATATTTCGATGAATTCATTTAATTCTTAGATATGCATTATGATTGTTTTGAGGTGTAATGGGCTTGTATTTTGACTGAATGTATATTTGTTTTTAATAATATAATAAAAGGCAAATATATGTGCAGTTGGTACTAAAATCAATTCTTATCAGAATTCAAGGTCATAATTAAATACAAATCGAACTAGTTATTTGCTTATCTACTGGTTAAAAGCGATTAATGCACTGAAATGACTAGTTTTCCAGCTAGTAAACAAGAGCTTGAGGGGAAATTTATTTACGAAAAAAAATTACCTCTTTATTCTTTTGCACGTATGGATATCGTTAGTAGGCATAAGCTGTTGTCATAGACAACAAAATAATTTCCTAAAAAAACACATCAACATAGTACTGCACATTAGCACACAATTATATGTGGTATAAAATACGAAAAAATTAGATATTTTACATGATATATATATGCGCTCATATTTAAATGTTAAGGTTTACGTACTTAGTGTTAGGAAGAAGAAGTTCAGTGGTTACCTAAACACTAAAACTAAATATAAGTTTGTATTAGTAAAATTGTAAAAAATAAAATTGTAAATAATTTTCATTTGTAAAATTGTAAAATTGTATTGTAAAATTTGTATGAGTCCAGTTTTGGAAAGCTTGAGTTATGAAATTATTACTTCTTTTAGTTGTACATATAAGTTAAATACTTCCCCACTAATTTAAACTAACAGTCAAGGGTTTGGTTAGGCATTGCCAAAATATATAATGGCATTACCTTTTGACAGTATATAATTTGTTTTTAGTTTATATTGTGAATATTTTATGTTTTATTTTAAATCGCAAGACAAGAAAAGTAAGCAAACCCGCGTACTCAGCGAATTTCAAATATATAACTATTTGTCTCACTGCCACACAAAGCCACTTACCAAGTTTCATAACAATATACTCATAAATGAGTGTTATATACAATTTTAGTTACTCTCCATAAGAATAACATTAGGGCTGAGTATGCAGTTTCGTTGCTACAGTTAGTATCAACGAAAAACAATTTCTTTGCAAATATCAATATACCATGACTAGGTGAACCCACATACCAAGTTGCATCAATATATACTCATAAATAATCGACATATCAATTCGTATTTATTCTCCATAAGGATAACATTGAACAACGTACTATGTTTACCACTTTGAAAATCTCTGCAACGGTTGGACGTGGAATCACAATTCAAACACAAAAATAATTATTTTTTGAAAGCTGAATTTATTGGTACAAAAATGTGTTGTTTTCAGTCAAATTAACTGAGGAAAAACTAAAAACATTCTTTCCATAACATTAACACAACATGATTACGTTTTTTTTGGATTTTCTCCGCTACCACTTAACCTAAGCTAATGATTCAAAATAATAAATTATTTGTTTTTTTAAGTTCTATAAAATGGCTATAACCAAAGTTGAGTGTTTTTTAAATGTTAGGGTACAAATTGCAAAAAACTGATTTATGGAAAATTTTAAACTCCCTTAAACCCCCTTCCCATAGTCCGATCTGGTTTTCGAACTTGAAGTCAAAAATTTTACTCTCCACAATTGTGTCGAATTTTTAAAAAATCGGGCTTTTCTTTCCAAAGTTATTGAGGTAACGAAAATATTCATAAAATATATATAAACATATCTAAACACATAACTTATATAAACATATATAAATTCGAACAAACTGTGTTTTAAGCACCTGGAGGCTTCAAAACAAAAAGTTATCATTGTATCGGGCTTACATCTTACCCACCTACGGCAATAGCTTCTTCCCTATAGGGGAAATTCGCTAAAAAAGGAATTTAACAATAATTCAGGCTGTAAGAATTTCATTTTCGCAGAGTTCTGTATTATAGTGCACCTCTGCGTGGTGATTAAATTTATATTAAATTGTTTACATAAATTGGAAGCACAACAAATTGCTACTAACAATCGTCTTACATATTAAATATAGCCAACCAATTAGTATACAAATGTATTTATTATTATAAGAATCGTTTTAACCGTGTCCTCTCAAACTCGTCCCTCTCAAACCCGTACCACACCACCCTAATCAGTGGTCCGTAGTAATGAGGGTCGGCTGATGACACACCGCTGGTTACTGCCGACCGATCCGATCCTACTGGAACTAGTTCGTAGCAAAGGATCCTGAACTGAATCGCTACACTCTAAACAGTAGTAGTGTTTATTTAAAAATGTAAAGTTAGTTTAGATTTGTTATTTAAGAAATGATTGTGTAAATTTTATCACCGATTGTAAAAACAAGTTTCACGATGTTTCCGGATCTGGAATATGATCCCGTCTTCAGGCCAAAAAATACCTAGAATATAACAACAATACACATGATGGTAATTGCACAATCCAGGTAAGGCTGGAATAAAAACAACAAGCTAAAACAAACCTTTTGGCTTTTTCCAGCCCATCCAGCCTTGCCTGGATTGTGCCATTAATATCTAGTCTATTTTTCTTATGTTATAGTTACTTTTTACATTTTATACATTGTACATTGTATCAAATACATTGTATTATACATGATATACATTGTACATTGTACATTTTTAATTCCTAATTAAACAGTATTACTATTACTGTTTAGAGTGTAGCGGTTCAGTTCAGGATACTGTTCTACGAACTAGATCCACTAGGATCGGATCAGTCGGCAGTGACCAATGGTATCATTAGCCGACCCTCATTAAGTATGGTCCAGTGGTTTAGGGTGGTGCCGTACCAGTTTGAGAGGTGACCGTGTTAACTTGAAACATACATAATTCACTTATCTTCGCTAAATCGAGTCCAAGTATTGCATGATGTGTTTAATTAATATAATGATGTTATGTTTCAATAAGTTTTCTATGATGACAATAACAGTAAATTGTTTTCTTTGATAGTTAACCGTCGTAGTCATTGACACTTTTCTTGTAGTAATTTCAAAGTCATATTTATAAACTAAGCCCACACCTTTATCGTTGGTCTTCCATGTACCAAATATTCAAATCTGCTTCGAAAGGCAGATAATTATACCATTACCCACACTCGTACAGACGGAATGACAAATCGTAACACTACATTGGCTAAGCCTCGGTTACATTGTAACAGGTCAAACATTGCGAGCCGCTGTCGCTGGATTTATGATGTTTACACTTCCATAACGCGTCGATTCTGGGATAACATCTTTCCATTTCTAAACATTTTTGTGAAAGTTTAACGGCTATAAAAATGCTGTTATACTTTGTTACATCTAATAAAACTGCCAAAGGAACGATCGTTACGATGTATTCAGACCAAAATTTGAATATAGGTTCATATACCGTGAAAAATATCATAGTTATTCGTATCTTAAGTCAGCTATAATTGTGCTAGTGTGCCATGATGATAAGTTTTTCTTTATAGAAAATTATTTTTTAATCTATAACAACAGCTTAGGCTTACTAAAGATAACATACTTTCATAAGAATAAAGAGGTATTTGAATTTTGTAAATACAAAGTTTAGATCCTGTTTAAAATACTACTGATTAAAAATATTTTACTTGTGTCTAGTTACATGACAGCCTTGCGATATTAACTATAGTTTGGAGGCCTTGATGGCCAGTTAGTTAACAAGGGTTGAGGGGAAGTTACCTCCACCACAGTTCTTCCTTACTTATGCCATTGGACGAGGGGAGTTGATTTGTTTTTTTATTGCAAGATTTACAACAGCTGACCGTTATTACACCATTAAAATTCAAAGACAGTTTCTTGGTTGGCTTTGTCAATGAACCATGTATGAACAGTCGAGGGGATAAATTTCCACTCAACTCCCCGCTTACTAAGTGAACATGAAGTAATTTCCATATATTATTTGACTTTATACTTTAGATAAGCAAAGAACTGACATGCATTTTATTTGGATCTTTATTTGGGTTAAAGTTAAGTTTTAACACCAACTATAAGTACGTTTCTCTGCCTTTACGTATATTAATGGGATGTGTCTAAAAAAAACGTCAAATATAAAATCAATCAAAACACTAAACAAACTTTAAAAAATACATACAAAACGTAAAATATTTGCCCTTCAAAGTACAGCATGCGGGAATAAAATCACACCCGTCAAAATACATTGCCCATTTAATAATAATTATTCCATGATTTGAGTGCTATTTTATAACAACTACTGTTGCACCTTTAATATTACATATGTTTTTATTGTAAGGAATAAAATGTATACAAAACTAAAATGTTCTTCCAATTCTATTTCAGATCAGATAATCTTTACAGGAATACAAAACTAATGTGAGGTTTTATCCTACAAAGGCCACAATCTCTCCTCTGTCGCCGTTGGGGAATTTCCCGGTGTAAAGCCTTTTCCTAGATACCTAAATCGAAATTTGTACTCTTACTCGAGCTGCATTCAGGGGTTATAAGCCTACAGTTTCTTTATGTTATTAGGGTGTAACTCTAAAACACATAATATTAGTTAAATTTATTCTAACCTTTCCTGTTTAAACTCATAAGAGAATACAATACTTATATGGTCAACTTATATGTAGTTTGTTTTTAGAATGACTTAATGTCAACTTATGTTAAAAGGATAATTACACATTGCCATAGTAGGGATTATGTAAATCATTAACTACAGAATATCTTATCTTTCATCACAACTTATACACACTCAACAGCATCCAATTTTTACGACCACAACTCGAAACCAGGGCCGTATTTACCTAAGGGCGCACGGAACGAGGGCCCGGGACCCCGGGCCCTAGGGGAGCCCCCAGGCCTCGAAAGTGGCACCCTATGGGCCACTAAGAGGGACCTCGCGAAGCAGTGTCTTAATTTTGTTCTGAAAAGTTAATTATTTCTCAAGTGACAATATTAAAAATAATTTTAAATTGTAAAGGGTTTACGTTAAAACTAAGTCTCAAACCCAAAGTCATCCTCTTTTGTTTATTATTTTGAATACCGGGTGTGGATTTGTTAAATTTGCCCTAATTCAGTGGGGCGATAAGTACATAAAAAATAGCAAAATTTTATTCAATAAATTAATTAGACTTACTTTTAAATTCTAACATGAATTGCTATGAATTACCATGGTTGTTTTCCATCAAGTTATCAAATTTTATTTATTCTCCATAAGGATAAGATTGGACAACGTACTGTGTTTGGACAACGAATTTTAAACATCTCTGCAACGAATGGAAGTAGAGTCACAATTTAAACACCAAAATGAAGGGTTAATTTCTTTATAACCCTTTAATTAATGAATCCCTTTTTATTCATTTTTAGTTTCGCTCCTTGAGCTGAGAGTAAACAAAAGCGCTGATGTTCGTAGGCCTATTATTTATCCTTGGCTACATTCAATAAATGTCAAAACAACGTTGGTTTTGTAACTTATACATGAAAATGAAAAACAAATTCAACAATTGACAAAAGTTACAGACCAGCCGACTTTGTTTAATATGCCAGTAAACGCTATTAAAACGATTCATTAATCATGATTACGTTGAATATTTTATACAAGTCTTCAGTCGACAATAATTATCTGCGATCGTGGCTCTAGCATGTTCGGAGTGCGCAAAGAAAACACCTTCAAATTTGCCACATGGATTTTTCATTTGATTATATATATATTTCAAAATTAGTTTTTTAAACATAGAACAGCAAATTCAGCTAGTCAAATTCGAGCTATTTTTTCCATCTTGGGAACATCCAGCTTCTGTACCGTCTTATTAGTTTACATTGAATGCTTTTCCAAAAGCTTTCTTAAAACAGTTGATCTTTCTTATGTACTGTTTGTTAGTAGCAACAGCTGTTCTTAAATGTAAAATTACATTTATTTATATTCTTCCATAAGATTAACATTCGCACTTTGAAAGCCCAGGGGTAAAAGCCCTGAAGGTGGATGTCTTACAATCCCCCAAAAGGCACATCTAGACGCTAAGGGCTTTCAAATAACCTATCAACTATAATATGAAACATAATAGTTTCGCCGGTAGCCCGTTCACGAAAATCACCTTATTTTTAATTAAATTTTTTAAACAATTTTTTTTGCAAAGGATGGAACATTCTATATGGAATGCTGCAATCTATGAGGATTTGTGTGTGATAATATCAAATGCATACGCAAAAGAAGATTTTTTAAATGTTTACACTTATACTGACTGAAAAACTCAGAGTTTAACCGAGTCTGTGTTAAAATACATTTGGTCAGTAACCTATTATTGATTACTAGCAACCGGTGCCGCAAGGTCATTAGTAACTAACCGAAGTTAGTCAAAGTTTATACGGTTATTTGTAACCAAGTTCTTTGTTACTATTAACTAACTGTTTATTTGATCTACTAATGTCGGTTAAACATAACCTTCCAGCATGATAAACACTACCCTAATATGAAATGGGTTAACTTCTACTGAGTAAAAGTAGTTGTTAATAACCCTTGGATTTTTTATATTTGACCCTGTACTCGGTGAGAATTTAACTAACACATCGGTGGAAACGAACCTGTGGTAGTGTGATGGGTCGCTCATAACCCTCTTAGCTAGGTTAGGAAGTTTTCAACAACTGTTCCTCTGCAGAGAGAACAGATCAGAGCAGAAGTGAACGGCGAGTGCGACGTAGAACACGCAGGACATAGGTTACAAGTTAAAACACATCACGTCTCGTGGTTTTAACCTATACTATGTTCAAATTATGTTCAATGACAATGAAGATGTGAGGAACCTTCTGACCAACTGGAGCCTGGGCTCATATATTTCATTATTCGAAGGTACGTAGATAATAGCCTTCTTAATTATGTTGTTTCAGATTAGGAATTCAACGTCAATGTTGGTTTAATAGATATGGTTTCAGTTTAGATTTATTATCTCAGCTCTATTTAAAAAATTAACTAAAATGCAGTTACTAAAATAAATATCAATGAAGTTGTTAAGAATGTTTTATGTTAGGTTAGGTACGTAGGCGAATTCCCCTTTAGGGCTAAGTTAGGGCATAGAATATCCCACTTTAGTGGCATTCTTAAAAACCTCAATGATATTTGTTTTAAAAACTGTTTTAACTACATTTTCAGTGGAGTTTAATTGATAAAACCAGACTGAAACCATAATCAGTAGACCAAAATAAAATGTTGAATTCCTAACCTTCCAAAACCACAATTAAGAAATCATTTATCAACGTTAACTCAAATTATGAAATATATAAGCCAAGGTACCAGTTGGTCAGCAGATTTCACATATCTTCATGATCATCGAAGTCGAACATGGTAAAAGTTAAAACCACGAGGCGTGAGGGGTTCTAACTTTTAACCCAGCTGCTCAGTTAAAATGACCTACTTGCAGGGTTAGAGTGACCCTACTGCTGAGTTAGAGTGACCCTACTGCTGGGTTAGAGTGACACTGCTGCTAGGTTGGAGTAGCCCTTTAACTTGGTTAGAGTAATCCGTTAGCTCAGTTAAATTAACCCAGAAAATTAGTCAAAGTAATCTAGCTGCTAGGTTAAAACAACCAACTTGATCAGTTAAATGAACTAAAAATCTACTCGGTCACTTATGACCTACAATAACTGACCTATACTTAATCGGTCATTACTGACCCATATTTCCTGACCCATTTCACAAGGTTACTGGTAACCAACCAACTCGGTCGGTGCTATATTGACCCTAGAACTCAGTGAATATTAAAGTTTTTCTCAGTTAAGACTAACCTTTTGGGTTTTTCAGTGCTGCATGCAATACTATATAATAATATCTATCCAGCAGTATATTGATAACAAACTTTCAAAGAGAACCTAAAAATGTGTATTGAATTAAAACATATTTCTTTCATATATGCTATGTTTTGTTTGTTTTACCCTAGTACAATAACGTTTGTGGTACAAAATTACACGAAATTATCATTTTTATTTATACATTTGTGTTGTTATTTTAACTAGTTTGGTTGTATCATGTGTTTGGTTGTATATTAACTGAATATATTATTAGCTTCTTGAATATAGGCTTAAGAGAGCTATAACATACTAAATTATGTAAGGAAAATTAAATTCAACATTTTAATTTTGTGAGTTTTTAATTTTTGATAAGAAATTTAAATTTGTTATTTATTTGTATATTTGGTTTATTTATTAAAGACTAGAATATTAAAAATAATAAGTTTATATTACGGAATACACAAAAATAGCTTTCTTATGTATTTCAACCCTTTCAACCTACATATACATGCTTGTTAGGGGGCCCCATTTTCCTATACGCCCGGGGCCCGATAGTACCTAAATACGGTCCTGCAGTCGAAACTGGAAAAATTTCTAAAATCGGATGAAATAAAAACTTTTTCATACTGTCATTTCTGATTCATTAGTCTGTTTGGGGTTTAATTTGCAGCAATGTGGTATATACTTAAGAAATTTGAATTTATATATAATTTGATCGATGGTTTTATTTAAAACTGTCTTCTTACTCCCTTTGGACAATTAACCAATAAAAAGAAAATATATCAACATATATTTGTGAAGCTTTCTGTGGTAATGAAATCAGATGTGCTCTTTGCTATTTATAAAAAAGTTCACGAAATTACAAATGTACCTTCCCTTTCAAAGTACACTTCACTCCTTACACTTAGCTCGATGCTTCGCCCTACTGTTAGCTTAGGGTATTAAATTTCTAGTTTTAATTAAGAAAAAACTTGCGTAATGTATTATCATCAATTTTCCATTTTAGACCTACTATTAACTTAAATATTTGAATACTTCTTTAAATTCATCTTGTGGTATTAATAAGGAAAGTCATGTATTATATAAAACAATATTCAGTTAATAACTATTTAACAGTAGACCAACTCGTATCATATAGAAGACCGACCCAGCAGGACAGGAAAAATGATAAGTAAATACCCCCGTCGCAGCAAACCTGCATACCAAGCGAACTTTCAATTCATGTATATGTTTCTCACTACCTTACAAAGCCATTTACCAAGATCCATTAAATACTTTATCAATAAGTGATATATAGCAATTTATTTATTCTCCATAAGAATAACATTAGGGCTGAGAATGCAGGTTTGCTGCAATAAGAAATATAAGAAGTGTGGTGTTATGCAATTATCAATATAACTCAACTAGGTGAAAATACATATCAGGTTTTAATCATTTATGTTCATAATCAAGGGAGATATAAACATGTTCTTATTGTCCGTAAGAATAAAATTAGGGCTGAGTATGCAGGTTTGCTGCTATGGGGACAATCAACAAAAAAACATTTGTTTTTGCAAATATCAATATACCAGTTGAAGCCACATACCAAGTTTCATCGATATATATATATATATATATATATTCATAAATAATCAAGATATCAAATTTTATTTATTCTCCATAAGGATAACATTGGAGAACGTACTGTGTTTAGCACTTTAAACATCTCTGCAACGAATGGACGTAGAGTCACAATTTAAACAAAAAATGATTTTTTTGCAGAGCTGACCTGATTGGTAAAAGCAAATGTGAAGTTTACAGTACAATGAACTGTGGAAAACCTAAAATCCTTTTTCCCATAAGACTAACTCGGGAGATTTTATGAACACGTGTTTTGGATTTTCTCCGCAACCACTTAATAATTCAAAATACAACATTTTTTATGTTCTATAAAATGGTTAAAACCATAATTGAATATTTTAAAAATTGTATGGCATAAATTCAAAAAAATAATTTTTGTAAAATTTAAAACCCCTATAAATCCCCCTTCCCATTGTCTGATCTTTCTGGTTTTCGAACTTAAAGTCATGAATGTTGCTTTACACGTTTGTGCCAAATTTCATCGAAATCGGATGTTTTTTACTCAAGTTATCGAATTAACGGACACATATAGATGAATATATATATAAGTGTATTTATCACTAAACTATTCTTTATGACGCCGACAAAGCTAATGTAATGTTTATGGCGTGTTTAAAAGCGAATGTAAATTAGTTTTGAGTGTATGATAAGGAATTTATGCTGTATAGCCTTGTTTCAAATTAAGACCGACGGATTTTATGTATTTATTTTATTTTTTTCCGGGATCATAGATTATTAGTCTAGTCAAATTAACTCTGGATACAGTTTCGAATATATTAAGGGTACGCCTTACCTGCCTTCCGCACGCTAAAATAAGGGTTTTGCAACTCCCACATTGCAGGCTCAATTGTTAACCAATTAAAACTAATTCGTTGTTATTTCATTCACTAAATTTTCATCTATGTATCATAAGATTTAAAAATTGTGATTTTAATTCAAAATAAGTGGAAGGCTATTAGTAAATTTTTCAAATAAAGCATTTTTCTAAAGCTTCCTAACGTAAGGAAAAAATATACAGTATTTGGAAAAAAGGAACCGTACAATACCTTGATTGGAATCTGAAAAGTGTGAAACTGCAAATAGTTTGGTAGAAATCTGTAAAATAACAGTGCGATTGAGGAGAACAAAAAGGTCTTCAAGTTTAAATATGCATGGCCCTGTTTGGTAGCGGCGCGGCGCTAAACAACACCGTGCGGAACATTCAATCTGGGGTAGGGCGCACCCTTAAATTCACTTTCTTAAAATTCAATATAAAATAAGTCATTGTGCAAATAAAACTTTGTCTGTTATTGCTAGCAAACAAATTATTGTTTGTGACTTTCAATAACCTAAGTATGTTAGTTAGACAAAATATTAACGTGCTGATTTCTTAATTTGCTAGAAACTAAAGAAATACATTCAATTAAAATACGAAAAAATAAGAACCATAAGTGTGTCGTATAAATTTGCTTACATAGTTTATTAAACGATCAGCTTTATGACACTGTGCTGTAAGATTTTATCCTTAAATACCACTTGAGTTGCACCTAATTAAAGGAAGCTTCTCCCAACACTATTATCCCCGTTCTGGATTATATCTGAAGACAGATAAAAAAATATAAATCCACGACCCAAACAAATCGCTTCAAGCCCTAATTACCAATTACATATGTGGATGAATTTATAAAAAGACTATATATTTTGCTTGTATATTTAACGTTAAAATTAGTGTATACAGCCAATGCAAGTAAATATGTTTGTTATATAAAGCCTTTCATTAAATGAATCAATAACATTTAAAGCTTTGTTTAAAATTCATTGCTGGTGATGGTGAAACATTTATTGATTCAATATCATTTTATCTTGGTTTTTCATTTGAAAATTAGAGCAGAAAATTATTTTAAAATGTATGCTATAACTAGCAGTTGTTAACTCTGTTTTAGTGAAAAATATATATCTAAACCTCTAATTTTTGAATACATGTAATGAAATAGGATATCCGCCGTTACAAATTTGAAGGAGTTATCTCGATAAAACTCTAACATATTCTATTTGTTGTAAACATACCAACAAGTTCCAAATGTCTAAAATATGTAAGGGCTTCGCCCTATTGGTCTTAACAGTTTATATTAATAATGTATAACTATCAGTTTATTTGGTCAGGTGATTGTATTAAACATGTGTAAGTTATTCGTAAAAGTTCATCAGTTTCTCCACATCATGTTTATAATTTGTTTTTCCATACACAAGCACACGTTTTTCGCTTCGCATAAATAAATGTAACTGGGATTGTCAAACCTTGTTTCACTAAAGATTCTTAGGGTGTTAATGTTTTAGACGGCATAAATATAGAGATTTTCAGAAGATATCATGTATCTCAGGAAGTTGTACTAAAAGCAAATGGACAACGCGTGTTTGTACTATTTTGTACCGTCGTTGTTACCTAATTATTTTAAAATCTCAAAAATTCTGCCTAACACACTATTAGATAACAACTTTACCTTCAACCCCAGTGCTTTAATACCTTTAACCATTTTTACTATAATTTTACAGCACTGGCACGGCACAAACTTAGCGTTAAGGATTTAACTTAAAATAATTACTTCTGCATTTATTGTACAAATTGCGGTTTAATTAATAAAAACTAAAATGAACATCTCTCACATACATTTAAAATAAAACTTTACCCTACTGAGCATACTTTGCATTTTGAATTTAATATCTGAATTGAAATATTTTGAATTTAAAATTTAAATTGAATTTACCCCAACTACTTTTAATTTCTACATTTTTAAAAAGGTATTAGGAAAACAAAAGGAATCCGTCGATTTGAAACCATTCTAGTCGTTTCTCATCCGTACTCGTCAGCCCTATTAACAAAACAGCACAGTCTTTGCTGTAGTAATCTGATTTTATATAAGACAAAATTTACTTTACTATTTCCCCATTAAATAGACTTTAATACTTGTTACAATTTTTTTATACCAACGAATGCCATGTCCTAATATGCTGAAATGTACATTGAATAAATAAACTTTGTTACACTAAAGACAAGACTTATTACTAATTTCCTGAAATGACAAATTATATAATATAAAGTTGAGGGTATCTTCAGGTGAAGGGAAGTCCGGTGATGTTGACCAGGAGACGTCCACATCTACCATAGAGCACGACCATATTCGTGTGGTGCACGACCATAGAGCTGCCACACGAATGAGGCGTCTACTTACATTTGGCAGAAGAAGGGTTAACCCCCACCTAGCTACTTAATTCCACCATCTTGGTTTTCCTGATTTAATTTGCTGAACTAGGATTATCTAACAACTTGTTTCTACTGATTATAACTATCTTGTTCCCTCATGAAATTATTTAATATGGCCATTCGTGGTTTTCTGGCTTCTTAACTAAAATAATTTAATAAACGATTGGAAAATTAATACAAAAATCCAAATATGGTACAATTTATATGAACTAAATAAATTCATGTATGTTTTGTGTTGTATTAAAATTGCTTTTTTGACTTGTTTTTTTTTGAAATGTGAGAAACACCGACTATAACTTGAACCATTATTTGGTCAACTTTAATGTTGACGGCAATGTTTTCTAGGGGTCATTATCGACTCCCGACTAGACTTTTCCAAACATATTGAAAAGGTTTCAAGCAAAATTAATAGTAGCATATTTCTTCTTCGAAGACTCTCCCAATTCTCCAACAGAGAAATTCTCCTGACGGCTTATTTTGGTTGTCTATTTCCTCATATTTCATACGGGGTCGCAATATCGGGAGCAGAGTCTTCTAGAACTAAGAAAATATTTTCACTGCAGAAAAAAACCATAAGACTGATTTATGGTATGGACCGATACGCATCATGCAGAGGTGTGTTTTCGGCAAGCAACTTGCTAACATTTCCATCGATTTACATTTTAGAGTGCCTTTCATTTCTGGTTAAAAACAAACACGTTTTTCCTCAACGCATTGCCAATAGATATAATTTCCGCAACACTAACCTAATCCATATTCCCCGACACAACACAACTTCCTTTCAAAACCAAACTTACTATTCTGCCATTAAGCTTTTTAATGTTCTCCCCCAAATCCTGAAAACTCAGGTGGATGTTGTAAAATTTAGATATAGACTAAAAAAATACTTGATTGAAAAAGAGTACTACAGTGTTAAAGATTATATATCTGAAAGAAGGAATGTTTAGTTGGAAATGAATTATGTATTTTAGCAGTCTGTTATAAGTTTGTATTTGTGACGATTGTCAATGCTGTATTTATATAGTCGTGTGACAATAAAGTATTCTTGATTCTTGATCTTGATTAATGCACTACATCATTTCACTCGTTTTAGGGACATTTAATATAAGAATCAAATTAAGCGGATTAATACGAACAGCAATAATGGGTTAAATTTATTTATATATAGTAAAATAAATTTATATATAATGTAAAATATGAGATGATTTAAAGTTTACCTTTGTTTGAAATAACATTACATAATATATATTTTTGTTAAGCCTAAATTTATTGCAATACCATTGTATATTTAATTTTTATGTTTTTACAAACACAAATTTATTTCAAGCACTTTAAAACATATTGTACTTTTAAATACTTTATTTATTAATCATATAGAAAAATATGTAGTTTTTCTTCTACTTAAAACTTACTTCCGGTATTATAAAGGATTCGCAGTACACTAAGCTGGTGAAAATCACCCATTAATTTGATCTAATTAGTGAAGTTAGATTCTGCAGTCAGAATTGTGTAGCTCTTTACAGTGTGACAAACTTATCAAATATTAAATTCAATTTTTACTCCAAGAAACCATCACGCAGATGAATAAACGGTATCAAGAAACTGACACATACTTTCTCCCTTTTAGCCCAGCTATAATGAATAAATTACTTTTTATTTACTAAATATAGAATACAAAGCACGGTCGAATGTACAGAAAATCTTGTAAACAAGTTGTTTTAAAAAACATCCACCCAAATCCCTGCTTTGGAGGCACTACAGAATCCATTGCTACACTCGTGGTTTTAAGAGGGGAAATGCCCCCTATTCCCCCCAGGGTTATAAAGAGGCAACTTATTTCGAATTACCTCTGTTGGTCAATGCTAAATTGACAAGCATATCAAGTTTGAATGACATTGATCAGTAAATAAGAGAGAAATAGTAATTTTTGTATTACCCATAAGAATAAAATTGGACAACGTACTGCGTTTACCGCTAAATGAAAATTTAAATTTTCTCCTAAACCAGCAATCGTAGAATAGTAATTCAAAATACTAAATTATTTAGTTTTTTGAGCTCATTTTAATGGTGAATAGTAATACTTTTATATTTATGTCTTTTTATGAAACATCCTAAAAACTGAATTTTGGATGTTTTAAGTCTTGTAATTTCTGAACCCGAATTTTAACAGGAATGCGGGTGGTGTCATTTTGTTGGAAAACTAAAGTTCTACAAACGACTAAAGTTTAATCAAAATCATTAGAGCTGTTTTTGAGAAATTTGGATTTTTCATGTTTTTTGGCGGTTTTTGGGGGATAATTACCCTTAAAAATAAAAAATTCAAAAAAATGAAAAAACACCTGGAGATATCGTGGATTAGAGCCCTAACTTACGGGCCGATTTTTAAGAAATTTGGTATGTAGGTACTAATCCACGATATCTCCAGGTATTTTTCATTTTTTTGAATTTTTGATTTTTAAGGGTAATTATCCACCAAAAACCGCCAAAAAACATGAAAAATCAAAATTTCTCAAAAACGGCTCTAACGATTTTGATTAAACTTTAGTCGTTTGTAGAAATTTAGTTTTCCAACAAAATGACACCACCCAATACATTAAAAAAAACCAGTTCCAGTTTTCCTGTAAAAATTTGGGTTCAGAAATTACAGGACTTACAACATCCAAAATTCAGTTTTTTTTTATTTCTCATGAAAAATCATAAATGTTAAAAAGATTACTATTCACTATTAAAAAGAGCTCAAAAAACTAAATATATTAGCATTTTAAATTACTATTCTACGATTGCTAGTTGCGGAGAAAATTTAAATTTTCATTTAGCGGTAAACGCAGTATGTTGACCAATGTTATTCTTATGGGGAATACAAAAATAACTATTTCTCTCTTATTTACTGATCAATTTCATTACAATTTGATATGCGGGTCGAGTTAGCATTGACCAACAGAGGATGTTCGAAATGTGTTGCTATTTAACCATGTGGGGGGGGGGGGTTAAGGGGGCATTTCCCCTCTCAAAACCACTGTTTGTAGCTACGGACTCTATAGTGCATCCCAAAAAGGGATTTGGGTGGATATTTCTGAAAACAACTATTTTAGACAATTTTCTGTACATTTATCTATACTTTATATTCTATATTTAGTAAATAACAAATATTGTTGTCATTCAAGTTTGGCTAAAAGGGATAAAGTATGTGTCAGTTTCCTGATACCGTTTATCTTAGAGCTTGTTTTAATATTCATAAGTTGTACTATCAACAGTCTTAACCTTGACCAAATGATAGTTAAGTAGAACAAGATAATTGCCGGCACAGATTATGATAGTGATCAGGAGTAACATAATCCACGATACAATTATTGCGCTGCTGTTATTATAAGGCTAGATTAAATTAAGATCTAGATTTCAATTAAGATATTGCTGCAACAGACGGCGATCGATAATTCAGTGTTATTAAACCAAATGACAGAATTTTCAATTTATTTTACGATACATGTTATTGGATTTTTTATGAAGCTTATGCCATTACGTTTCAATGTAAGTCTTTTTATATAATTATATTTTACTAGGTGGAAGTTAAAAGTTAAAAACACAATAAAATAATAATACTTAAAAAGGTTCTCTTGATGGAGCTATGATAGAAAACACCCGTGTACTGAATATGTTATATGACCCTCTCTTCCCCCTCAACTATTGCTATAAATAATACTATAAATAATGTAACCTTGCGGGGGTGAGGGGAAGTGTTCGTGTAAGTAGAATATAGGGGAGGGGCAACCATGCAGCCACCTAACCCCTTCCTTTTACGCATTAAATAAATTTAGTTCCTCCCTCTTCCTTCCCCTAACCTCACACAAGTCTAAATTATAACAACAACCTTATCAATTGTACAGCTGCACTTTTCATACACCACAAATTATTAAGAATCAAGTCATGTTGTATAAAGAGACAATATGACCTCCTACTAAAGGATATTATACTTTTTTAAAGAGTAAAACGACATATTGTTCTGTGAAAATAATCTGATTAATATAACATACTTTCGTGGTGTATTTTTACAAGTAAATCATTAGTCAAAGTATCGAAATGTGCTAACTTATAATTACATGATATGCAATATTTTTGGATTTAAACCAGTTCTTGTAGTTTCCTTCCTAAAACGACGGTTTTTTTTTATCATGCATCAAAGGAAACGATAGAAGTAATTTCAACATGTTAGACATGAAGTTACATGACGTACGCATTTGAAATAGATTGTGTTGCTTATAACGTTGAAGCTGTGAACTTTTCACCTAAACTTCATTGTGACAGAAACACAACTTGGCTGCAGAGCTATTTTTAGTTGTTTTACAAACTCTAAAAATACACTGGATAATTTGTTTCCATCAACGGCACTTCTATAGTTTTTTGTACCCTTTATTATAAACAACAAATGTGTTTTACACTGTACCAAAATTATACAAAAATAAATACGTTAGTTGTGCAACTGTACCGGATGGAGAGTTTGTTCAGTATTAACCTACTACATACTGTCTATGTACCTGAAATACTTCGGGAGTTTCACGTTTTATGAATAATTAACAGCTAAATAATTTTAACAATGACCTCAAACGATAAAATGTTTAAGCAAATAGGTTTTTATTTTTTATTTACGGCGAGAGACTGGAGCAGGAGGAAGTAACGGCAGAAACCCAGGCTCCCCTGGGCAATTAGACCTTATAAAAGGGTTGTTGAATCAGCTTCCGAAAATTTTCTCGGCTGTATGGTTTTCAGATAAACATATCAGGGATACCAGTAATAACATATTAATGGTTTATGGCAGATTATGTATATTTATGTATTGGCAGATTAACTGAATGATAGTTATCAAACAATAATTCTAAGGTTTATATTTAATAATAGTCTAACAGGACTGAAGAAAAATCGTAAATAATGTATTGTTTAGTAAATGTATTCACCTAATGATATTTTTCATCAATACTGTAAGTTAGTTGAGTTATTTATAATGGGTATAGTGACCGGAGACCCCGGAATAAGGTTGTGGGGAAAATAGCGTTACAGAATGTCCATTTATTTCAAAATATTTATTAATTGGAAAATATAACATCAAATTATGTTTTAATTGTAAATTGTCACGTAACCTGGTACTATTGACTGAGAATTTAAAATTCTTTACTTAATATATAATTTTTAGCTCACTTCGTTAACTTAGTTTTTTGTAATGGTGACAAATATTGTCACGCTTTAACTATAGTCACCCTTATCGTTTTTGTACAGAAACCACATAAATCCTTCCATAAATAAAATAAATGTAACTAAACAAATAAAGCTTGTTTAAAAACTGATAAAATACAATTAAATTCTAATGAAGTGCATGAAAAGTGGTATAAATTGGTAAGTGCGCCTTCTTTGCAGTTGGTAGAACGTTGTGGCATCACACTGCAGGTGGAACCACTTCAACGAGCTCGGCTGAAGTACAATGGTAGACTGTTACTGACTCTCATATCCCCCGGAGTTCCATTCATGGTAGATTCATGTACATCGGCTGGTTAAGTTTGCATCAATTTATTTTGTCATGATTTTTTACGTCTTATTAAAATACAGTACCGGGGAAGACCGAGCCAGACTCGTATATATTTGATTAGCTTGGTGGGTGAAAAATATGTTTTTATTCACTGAGTCTAGTTACTGTTTTTAATAAATCATGTGTTGATACTTTACCTTTTGTAAGGGCTACTCTGACAGTTCACTGGTTAATTTATTCACAGCTGGTATGATTCTTTTGTTTTGATTTGAAACTACATAAGCCCAATGTTAAAATTTCAAAATTAAAAAACTAGTAGGTAACCCATCGAAATTCGAAGTATCCAATATTAAGGGTGAGTATTCGATGGTACCCTTGTATTCGATAGTAGTTCACCTTGGTCCCGCCGCGCGCGCTACTGTTAACCTTTAAAGCGTCAAAATGAGAATTTTTTTGTAAACAAACTAGTAAATAACAAATTCATGCCAATATATTTCAGCCATCTGTTAGAATTTTAACAATTAACATTATCCGTAAACACTTAAATCCGGACTGAATAGAGTCAATTATGCGATTTGTGACACTTATCTGTATTTGTGGTGCGGAGTTATCACTATAAATAGTTTTCCCATAAGCGTTTCTCTACTTATTCGGTTATGTACACGTTGCAAATAATTTCGTAGGGCTGTTCATGATTATCCTCATAGATTTCAGCATTCCAGCATGTGGAATTTACCATCCTTTGTAAACAAATCTGTTTAAAAATGTAATCAAAAATGTGGAGATTTTCGTGAACGGACTACCGGCGAATAATAGTTTTAAATTATTGTTGATGTGTCATTTGAAAGCCCTTAGCGTCTACATGTGCTTTTTGGGGGTTTATAATGGATGTCTTATAAACCATTATAAACATCCACCTTCAGGGCTTTGACTCCTGGGCTTTCAAAGTTCCAATGTTAATCTTATGGAAGAATAGAAATATATGTGATTTTACATTTAAGAACAGCTGTTGCTACTAACAAACAGTACATAAGAAAGATCAGCTGTTTTAAGAAAGCTTTTGGAATGGAATCTCAATGTAAACTAATAAGACGGTACATAAGCTGTATGTTCCCAAAATGGAAAAAAACAATTATCTCGAATTTGACCAGCTGAATTTGCTGTTCTATATTTAAAAAGCTAATTTTGAAGTATATATTAAGGTATTTTCTTTGCTCACTCCGAACATGATAGAGCCACGATTCCAGATAATTATCGTCGACTGAAGACTTGTACAAAATATTCGACGTAATCATGATTAATGGATTGTTTTAATAGCGTTTACGGGCATATTAAACAAATTCGGCTGGTCTGTTACTTTTGTCAAATGCTGGAATTGTTTTTCATATATTATTTACAAAACAACCGTTGTTTTAACATTTATTTGAAGGGGTTGAATGAAGCCCCTCATAAAGCCAAGGATAAATAATAGGCCTACGAACATCAGCGCTATTGTTTACTCTCAGCTCAAGGAGCGAAACTAAAATTAATAAAAAGGGATTAATTACTTAAAGGGTTATGTATCAATTGTAGATTGTGTCAATTAATTACGTAATAATTGCAACATATGAGAAAAAATATTATCTTCTTCTTTTGGTCAGCCTGAATCGACTTCAGTAATTGCAATATATGTATCGTTGATAAATAATGGCCACTAACTATTTTCTCTAAGCCAGCTGATTCTATTTTATATTTGTCTGTTTTTAAATACTCAATATTCATGTTTTAATAATCAGCTGGTTAGAGAAAGTTAAAATAGTAATAAAATAGATTTTAAAAGGTTCTCTTTTTGCATTCAAAATGAAATTATTTCAAAAATGTAAGTAGATTGTGCAAATATAGAGGGATTAATCTTTCATTTAAAAAACCGCGTGTAAAACGGTTCAGTGGAAACCTCAAGTGAACTGACGAAAAGAGTGCAAAGTTGAAATATTACCCCATGTTAAATTGCCATAAGAAAACTTCCAATTTTATTTTTTAAATAGTTATTGATCAGGTGTCAAAATTTAAGGTAAAATGTGCAAATGTAGGGTTATTCCCTTTCACTTGACACCAACCGCGTGTAATTCGGTTCAGTGGATGTCTCACACGTTCTTCCGGAAATCTTTTAATTTTGTGTTTTAATATATAGATTATGCATTTTTCTGGGGTTGAGTTTTTTACCAATGGTATTTTTAGGTCCAAAATATCATAATTCCAAAGTTTCACCAACATCGTTCCGCTGCAAATAAACAAACGAACATTACAGACATAACTAGTACAAGATTATAGGATTTTATCGTTAATTTATTACTTTTAACCATAACCTATAGAACTGTTGGACAATCATCTAAAAGATTACATACTATTTAATAAAGGACTAAATTAAGTACAAATTACCACAGCTATTTAAAACGCTTATCCGTGCTTATGGTCGTGTTTGATATATCGTTTGTTGTCAATTAAGTTGTCTTTATTTGTTTGTTTCACTATGACACATTACTAAGTTTTTAACATGACCTTTAGACATTGGTTTTCAATAAAAGTGTTGACATTTTCTGGTACTTTCAATGAGCCAATGGAGAGTTACAAATAAATTCTGTATGTAAACAACTATTTGTTATTAATAGTCTTTAGACGTATAGGCGTTTTAATAGCTTCACGAAACTTGGATTTTTACAATACTTGTATATAGTTCGATTTTAGTTTTTAATTATTCGTTGAATAAAGAAAACCGATGAGTCTACTGCATATAAATTTCCTAAAAAAATCAAGCAACTTAGCCACCGACAGAGGGATGAGCTAACATATTGATTTAAGCATCGATTGGAACGATTTGTTCAATGACCTAGAATTTATTTGGAGTACAATTGTAATTGTTTCACTAATTGAATTTTAACTAAGCCCATTTTAATCTGTATTTTACGGCTAATAGAATATTATGTAGTAACGAGACCTATATTTTGAAGCTATGTTTATCAAGTTTGGCTAAATGGAACTAAAGAGAGGGTCACATACTCACAAAGGTACATGTTGCACTCTAATAAGTAAAATATATAAATATAATTAAAATTGTACCTGGTGGTGGAACCCACTAATTTATGGTGTGGCGAAATCTCCTTTTTGAATTTTAAACTTTTCACCTTCAATTTGAATCTATGTGAAATAATTCAAATTACAAGTTGTAACTATCAAAGAATATAATGTTACTTTTTAAAAATCGGAAAATAAATATAATTGGCTACAAATACAGATATACATTGAATATTTAATGAGTGTAAGATTAAAGTGTATTTATTTTATAACATAAATAATATAAACAACTCACATCAAAATCTGCCAGTTGAGGGCGTGGTTTACCAGGCTATCATCCAAGATCAGCAAATATTAGACGTGCTGCATTGCCAAACCTCCCCACCAGCTGATCGAAATAACATCCGAGTGATATTTTTAAATGGCAAAATGGCAACAGTGACATCTTATGATCATGCTCTTGGCTACAGCCAAACTGTCAACTTAATTTTTCACTACTATGGTTATAAGATCACGCAAAAAATGTATATATATTTATATATCTATACTTATATATATATAAGTGGCCGTCATCTTAAATAACAGTTTTCTAATTATTTATTAATAGTCTTCTCGCATTGTGCGTTGCATTCATGTAAAATATCTGAAGTACGAAACGTTTTTGTTCTGATAGTAATTCTAATGACTACTGTAAGAAAGTCGATGTTATTTTACGAAACGATCTTTTGATTATTTTTTTTACTGTGCTATTGTATATATCAATATTTATATGAAAGACCTAATCTTTCGTTATGAAAAGAACGGAAGAAAATTTATTGAGGCGTCGGAAATTACGGTACCCCTGGGAAGTAAGCGTTGTAATACTTTTGTTGACTCAGCTCTTCTTTTATAAAAATATAAAACCAAGCTGATTCAAACCTATCATTTCTACAGTAAGTAAATTAAGAGACATCTGATTTTTCGAATTCCTAAAGCATATGCTTTAATGGCCCTAATTTTTAAACAAGTTCCTGAAATAGTTAGATTGCTTATTTATTACTTTTATACAATGTATAAATGCATTCCCCTATTTAATATAACCATAACACTATAGAAAAATTAATTTAAAACTAAAGACAAAGCGATTCGGTTTCTGCAAAATAGATTGCTTTATGAACATGATCGGTAATTTAGTTAGTATCCACTATCCAAACAATAAACACATCTGAAAAATATTGGTTTTGTTATAATTGTTGTCCCTCACAGTGGAGTGATATAGTCTGTAATACGTTAAATTTAATCTACGTAATTATTGGATCTTTTCATAAGTCAAACATTTTAGTTCATAGACACAACTACAAATATTACAGACGATTATACAATTCCTTTATAATTACGGTAAAATATACTACCGTGTAAAATCGAGTTTTAAAAATTCTCCTACCTTTTGTCACCAATAATATTGATCATCATTTAGATATGCTCTGAGTGATATTAAATGAAGACTCTTGAGTCAATTACATGAATGTTATCAATACCCTAATAGTTAAATAGTACTATTGGCTAGTACTATCCAATGATAGTTAAATGTTAAAATTTTAATGAAACTAAACAAATGTGTTTCACGTTTTCAATATTTAAATTAAATAATTTATTTTCGTTAATTAATTCAGTGAGTTAGTGCAATCAAAATTTAAACTACACCGCAGTCCACTCCGCATGTATTATGTTTTATTTGTTTGTGGCGTACGAAAATGTAATAAATCAGTTTAAATGTTCACTTGACTATATCTCATAACATGTAATTAAAACGTTGTGTACAAACATTTATATCGTTCGTCATTTTGAACCAACTAAATTTAAATTACAATAAATAACTGATTATCTATAAATAACATAGACATATAATGAGTGTGTATTATTGGTATATGAAAGTGGTCGTGTTGCCGTAATATCTGACCGGGGCTCATCAATAAGAAAAAAGAGGTTTTCAAACAAGAGATATTTAAAAGCCTTAAAAGTTAACATATTGTCCCATTGTTTTTTTAAGATTGTTATTTCAATATTGATAATAATTGCAATTGTATTGAAACCTCAGATTTAAAATCATGAGTCATAGAATGTTATCTACCATTTCAGCAATGCAGGAATTTTAACTATATGCCTAATTAAAGAAGTTTCCAGATAATAAACTAGATTTGGACAATAATACTGTAATATTCTACAATTTAGTTGATTACGATACTTGGTGAGTACTAAGTAATAGTAAAATAAATCTACGTCTAGGTTTCAGCCAAAACATATGTGGAAAAAAGAGGCCGTAAAAATATTACATAGCTATTGTACTTTGCTAAAAGATCCGGTAAAACTGAAAATATCCCATTGAAGCTCACCGGACTTAATAAGAGTATTTTCAGCAATTGACATAAATAATTTATTATGGGATTAGCAGTTTAAAGTGTCGCTAGCTAACTTCTAGCAATTAATCAGTAGGTTTAAAAGCGGTCCTAAAGGGATTTTACTGCTTGTCACAACAACACCATAAATTACTGAGTTTAAGGTAATTACTTCATTGTTATTTTTTGCGATGAATAATTGAGTTGGTACTAAAAGGTCTCTCTTCATTAAATAACTATTTGTCTGTTTCATACATGTATTTGTAAATTGAAGACCCAAGTAGACAATTATACTATTTTTCTGTATTTTGACCAGCGGTATCGTTCCCACCAATACCTAATTTTGAAAAAAGCATATTTTATATATTTTTTCCTTTAAGTCTTTATAAAAATTAACATACTTAACCAGCCATGTACTCCGAGCGTAATTTCTTCCGGAACGCAATCATGCAAACTCCAAATCAAAAGAAACAGCTATACAAGTAGACCTACTTAATGCCTGGCCTTAATAAGATAATTCTTGTGTATTTTATTATTCAACGTTACTAACACTATATTTAACGTACATTTAAAATATACGTAATTATTTATTTTACACTTTTTAGCACGATGTAATAATTTTTGGAGTCGGTTGTAATTTTTGTCAAAAAGAGTTTGTAATGTAAGCATTTATATAAAATTTACTTCTGGTGCAAATAACATGAACTGTACAACATTTTCTTCCAGGATTTTATATTTTAATAAAGTAAAAACTTCGTTTGAAACAGTGAAGTAGCACTCGGCTGCTAGCTTAACTTTGAATTATGTTTAAACTACGATGTTGCTTTAATTAATTTAAATACTTACTCGTTGCTTGTTTATGAGACTATAATCAATTATGAGAACTTCAGTCTCTTAGGGTCACATTACGCTTGTCGGTACTCATATTCAATTGTCGTCATTAACTGGCTGGTTAGCGTAGTGGTTAGAGTGTTCACCTCGTAAACCAAGTTTTGGCAGATCAATCCTGAGTAATGCTGAAGATGTGAAGATTCGATACTGGACTCGGCCACCATTTGTCATTAGGCTATTAATTAATGTTATTAATTTATTTTTAATGAATTAATATCAATTAATGATTATGAAGTAGATAAAGTCGATCTTAGATTGTAATATGGCTAATGTTTGGCTGATCCCTTTCAAAAGTAAACAAATCACTGATATGTGCATACACACACCAAAAAAAACAAACGAAACAGTTTGAAAAAAAAACAGGTTTCCCCTGATTGTCTAATATTGTATATACTAGTAATTCAACCTCGCTATAAACGTATGGTATTAAGAGAGTTTAATTTTCAATGGAACAATGTATTTCTGTTTAGCTTAAATGTTACCGGTGCAGTTGGCGAATAACGATGTCTTATGTAATACTTGTGTAATTTAATCATAAAAACAATATCGTCTTACTAGTAGAACGATGACTGATAGAGGGATGTCCCAGCATTCAAATTGACTCTATGAGATATCTTCATAATTTATTTCACAATGTTAAACAACAATATGATTGCAATGATTTGAGCAAAGTTTATGTCAGGCTGGTCGACCTTTCTGGGTTAAAAATTATAATTCCTTTTATCAATAACATTTAAATTGGTTACATAATATAACCAGTCCAACTATATTTGCTGATTAAGAACAGATACATACTGCCAACTTTAGGTAACGGACATTATTTTTGGGGTAAAAACTTTTGATATAAAGTTTTAGATATTACTGAGATTTAATATTATAAAAAGCCTTCAGAAAATTACTAATGCACATACCTAATAATTAAAAAATACGTTTATATAGATGAATATGAGTGAGTTTGTTTTATCTAACACGTTTGACACGCATTTTTCTATTGTAAAGCTTGTTTAATAACATAAATCGCTTTAAGGACAAAAATAGATGTATAGGATGGAAGATGGGTTTCATGGATAGAACTGCATTTTTGCCTTTATTCAAAACAGATCGAATATATTTGTTTAAAGTTTTTTTGTATATATTACATCGTGTCCCTTTCTTTAGCTATTGGTAAAATATTAATTTAAAAATAAACGGTGAGAGTAATAACATTACAGTTGAATAAAGAATGAAAATTACTTAAGGACAAATAAAACTATAACGCAACTAATTTTCCAATTATGAGTAAATTTATATTAGAATTCAGCATTCTCCAATAGCATAACAGCATTCTCTTATTAATATCATCAATTTGGTTATTTAGATGGAAATCTCATCTTGAAATTGTGTTGCACCTTAACAAAAAACAAACATAAAGAGACACATTGTGTTGATTCAATGATCAACATAGTTTAAATGGACATAACCAGCGTAAGACCGTCTGCCGTTGGAGGTGCTACAGACGACCACCGTAGGAGGTGCGGAGATGGTAAAGAGACAGTCCAATTATAACAATATCCGGAGTTCAAAGAAACTCATTAGTGCAGAGAAACGCGACCTTTACCATCAAATTGCACCTTTGAGCCACTATTTACGGTGATCTCGAGATGTTAAGGGTGAAAGATGAGGAACGTTTGTGAAAATAGACAGTATTCCATATATCATAACTGTTGGTGGGATTGGAATTAAAAATGAAATAAAATGAGTTTATAAATTAAAATAATTCCATAATATTTTTTGATAGTAAGTATTTCAATATTTTAGAATTTTATTGTTTTACCAACAAAAATATAGTCTTATATGATTACAGTCTTATTTATTCTTACTCAAAATATTGTTTTTAATTGTTTTAAATAAATATACTGTAACTTAAAATCATGGAGTGTATTGCTTTATTGAATCAGTGTGAATAAGTTGTTGTTAATATTTACATATTTATTATATTCGCTCTGTGCTGGTTTATACCAGCCAACCTTTCTGTGCTGCATATACAAAAATGGGATTTAACAAGAGTTACAGTTTTAATACTTTGGTTATTGTATTTTAAATATACGAAAATTCCCTACAGTATATTTTTGAATACATACTATGTGGCAGAAATTTATAGGTATATGTAAAATTATTTGTGAGCAATTTTTACGACATTAAGACTGTATATTAACATAATATGGTAGTGATTAATATTTAATCGTGAAACTGATGTCAATAATTTACGAAAAATCAGTTGCAAATAGAAAAATACATCGGAAACCAGAGGTTGCAGTTCTATCCATGAAACCCATCTTCCATCCTATATTTTTGTCCTTGAAGCGATTTATGTTATTAAACAAACTTTACAATAGAAAAATGCATGTCAAACGTGTTAGATAAAACAAACTCACTCATATTCATCTATATAAACGTATTTTGCGATTATTAGGTATGTGCATTAGTAATTTTCTGAAGGCTTTTTATAATATTAAATCTCAGTAATATCTTAAACTGTATATCAACAGTTTTTCCCCAAAAATAATGTCCGTTACCTAAAGTTGGCAGTATGTATCTGTTCTTAATCAGCAAATATAGTTGGACTGGTTATATTATGTAACCAATTGAAATGTTATTGATAAAAGGAATTATAATTTTTAACCCACAAAGGTCGACCAGCCTGACATAAACTTTGTTCAAATCGTTGCAATCATATTCTTGTTTAACGTTGTGAAATAAATTATGTAGATTTCTCATAGCGTCAATTTGAATGCTGGGACATCCCTCTATCAGTCATCGTTCTACTAGTAAGACGATATTATTTTTATGAGTAAATTACACAAGTATAAAGACCATAAGACATCGTTATTCGCCAACTGCACCGGTAACATTTAAGCTAAACAGAAATACATTGTTCCATGGAAAATTAAACTCTCGTAAAACCTTACGTTTATAGTGAGGTTGAATTACTAGTATAATCCTTACTAGACAATTAAGGGTGATAATTACCAAACCTGTTTTTTTTTTCAAACTGTTTCGTTTGTTTTTTTGGTGTGTGTATGCACATATCAGTGATTTGTTTACTTTTGAAAGGGATCAGCCAAACATTAGCCATATTACAATCTAAGATCGACTTTATCTACTTCATAATCATTAATTGATATTAATTCATTAATCATAAATTAAAAACATTAATTAATAGCCCAATGACAAATGGTGGCTGGATCCAGTATCGAATCCTCACAAAATCTTCAGCATTGCTCAGGATTGATCTGCCAAAACTCGGTTTACGAGGTGAACACTCTAACCACTACGCTAACCAGCCAGTTAATGACAGCAATTGAATGAGAGTACCGACAAGCGTAATGTGACCCTAAGAGACTGAAGTTCTCATAATTTATTACAGTCTCATAAACAAGCAACGAGTAAGTAATTAAATTAATGAAAGCAACATCGTAGTTTAAACATAATTCAAAGTTTAGCTAGCAGCAGAATACTACTTCACTGTTTCAAAAGAAGTTTGTACTGTATTAAAATATAAAATCCTGAATGAAAATGTTGTACAGTTCATGTTATTTGTACCAGAAGTAAATTTTATATAAATGCTTACATTACAAACTCTTTTTGACAAAAATTAAAACCGACTCCAAAAATTATTACAACGTGCTAAAAAGTGTAAAATAAATAATTAGTGTACTTTAAATGTATCAGTGTTAGTAACGTTGAATAATAAAATACACAAGAATTATCTTATTAAGGCCAGGCATTAAGTAGGTCTACTTGTATAACTGTTTCTTTTGATTTGGAGTTTGCATGATTGCGTTCTGGAAGAAATTACGCTCGGAGTACATGGCTGGTTAAGTATGTTAATTTTTATAAAGACTTAAAGGAAAATACCCCCGTCACAGCAAACCTGCGTACTTAGCGAATTTCCAATGCATAATATATGTCTTAATACCACATAAAGCCGCATACCAAGTTTCATAAAAATATATTCACATATAAGCGATTTTAATTATTCTCCATAAGAATAACATTGGTAATGAGTACGTAGGTTTGCTGAAACAAGGAACATAAACAATTGGTTTTTATGCAAATATAAATAGAATTTAACTAGGATAAACCACATACCAAGTTCCATCAATATTCAATTATAAATAAGCACTTTATAACATTTTAGTTATTCTCTATAAGAATAACATGGAGTTGAGAAAGCAGGTTTACTGCAACGAGGATCAAAAAAAAGGGTTTTTATATAATTATCAATATAACTCAACAAAGTGAAGCTACATACCAAGTTTTATTAATTTATGTTCATAATTAAGGGAGTCATTACATTTTACTTATTCACCATAAGAATAACATGGGGGCTGAGTATGCAGGTTTGCTGCTACGGGAGTAATAAACGAAAAATCAATTTTTTGTACAAATATCAATATACCAGTACTAGGTGAAGCCACATGCCAAGTTTCATCAACATACATTCATAAATAATCGAGATATCAAATTTTATTTATCCTCCATAAGGATAACTTTGGACAACGTACTGTGTTTATCACTTTGAATATCTCGCAACGGTTGGACGTAGAATCACAATTTAAAAACCAAAATGATTGATTTGTAGAGCTAAACTGATTGGTATAAGCAAATGTGAAGTTTATAGTAAAATTAATTGGGAAAAAGCTAAAACCCATTTTCCCATAAGATTAATATGGGAGATTTTATGAACACGTTTTTTGGATTTTCTCCGCAACCATATTACCTTGCTTAATGATTCAAAATACCATATTATTTGTTTTTTAAGCTCTATAACATGATCAAAACCAAAATCAAGTGTTTTAATAATGTTTGTGTGAAAAATTCAAAAAACTGATTTTTGGAAAATTTAAAACCCCCATAAACCCCCCTTCCCATGGTCCGATTTTTCTGGTTTTCTAACTTAATGTCATGAATGTCATTTTACACGTTTGAGCCAAATTTCATCAAAATCGGACTTTTTTACTCAAAAGCTAAAAAAAACTGTAATCGGACTTTTTATACATATATATAAATTTGAACGAATAGTGTTTTTGGCATCTGGGGACCTCAAAAGAAAAAGTTATCATGGTCTCGGGCTTAAGTCTTACCATGAGACCTACGGTAATAGCTTCTTCCCTATAGGGGAAATTCGCTAAAATATATAAAATATGTTTTCTTTCAAAATTAGTTATTGGTGGGAACGATACCCCTGGTCAAAGTGCAGAAAAATAGTATAATTGTCTATTTGGGTCTTAAATTTACAAAAACATGTATGAATCAGACAAATAGTTATTTAATGAAGAGAGACCTTTTAGTTCAAACTCAATTATTCATCGCAAAAAGATAACAATGAAGTAATTACCTTAAACTCAGTAATTGATGGTGTTGTTAAACTATCATCCAATGATAGTTAAACGTTGAAATTTTAATGAAAATAAACAAACGTGTTTCACGTTTTCAATATTTAAATTAAATAATTTATTTTCGTTAATTAATTCAGTGAGTTAGTGCAATTAAAATTTAAACTACACCGCAGTCGACTCCACATGTATTATGTTTTACCCGTGATAGATTCCGGGATTCAAATACTTTAACCATTGTCCATAACTATTGGCAACCAAAATTTAAATTACAAAATGATATTTGAACCTAGGAGAGTTAAAACTGTAAAAATACATTTACAAGACCTAAATATATCCTTTGAGATTCTACATTTTAACTATATTTAATTAGGTTAGTTAACTCGTGTACACACTCCCACGTCTTAACTTCTTCTCAACCTGATTTTCACGAGTTGTAAAGTGAAGGTCTTAGGGAAATTCCTAATTGATTGTATACATTTTTCTCATATGATAAATGCAATACGTTACAGAATAGCATTTTGTGAATAAAAAATTACTGATTGTAAAACATAATCCGTGTATAGATTTTCATTGGGTAAAAAAGTCTCTGGCATTAAGTATTGATAAATTCAAACAAGGAAATGAAGGAAACTTACGTTTTTATATTCCAGATATTGCGTTGCACGTCCTCAACCACAGCTGACATTGAGACTCGCCCATTCCAGCTCTGTCGATGTCGATTTGAGTTTCCGAACACTTATAATTTACTGTAGTGATTTGGGGAAAATTTAAATGTTTGTTTTTCTCAGAGTTTTCTTAACAATATAATAATATATAAAGATATATATATATATATATATATATATATATATATATATATATCTACAGTTTCGAACGAATGGTGTTTTTGGGGTCTGCAGACCTCAAAACGAAAAGCTATCATGGTCCCGGGCTTAGGTTTTACCATGCCGACTACGTTAATACAGTAGCTTCTGGCCTACAGGGGAAATTCGCTAAAACTATTGAGAACGTGAGGCGCGGCGTCACAATATCGCAAACCAACTTAGTACAGGTAATTTTAACATTTTTTGCTAATATAAAGTGATCCAGATGCTAATCCACGATGACATTATATTTCATTGTTTTTCAATGAATTAGGTACAATAATATTCCGTGTAGGCGAAATAATGGACTAAAGCGACGCGAGTTGATCAAATCGATTCAAAAAAGTGAAATAAAGCTGTTAAGGCATTTAAGCAATGTCAACCCCGAATGTTTTTTCCGCTTTAAATTGTAACCTTAAACTGTACTTCCTGAATAAATGTAATAGATCACTATATTTTTATATTTTAGAACAAGGATTTTTTAAAAATAATTTGTCTAAAAGTTATAATTAGTTGTGGTATTTAAAGTTTTAAAAGGATGATTAAAACACTTAAATCAAACTGTTATAACATTGATAATCACATATACAAATAGCACTTTAATAACAATTGTGTAATATTTTTATCACAATATAGTTTTGGTTGTTAGGGATACACCGAATAGAGAGCCCAAGATCGTCTATAAAGAGTGATCACAGGTACAGCAACGTCATTAAGCCTTAAATATTCTCTCTTTTTTCTTTTTAACAAAGGTGATAACCACGAAAGCCTTGTGTATCCTTCGTTTACTTCGGCTTTTATAAGATTTCAAGAATATTCTAAAAGTTTACTGTGGCTCAAGTGACTTTCGTGATACTTTTTCATATTGATGAACAAAGTACAACTAGCTTATGTTGAATATTTTTGAATTTATGAGTTTATTTTAGGCTAGTGCCTTCTAAAAGTATAATGATTTAATGAGTTTACCAAAATTAGCTCATCCATTTCTTGATTTTAATATCCCTTCTCCTAAATTAGAACCTTGATTGAAACACGTATTGATACCTTTCTCTATCCCAATTCGTGTGCTTATTAGGTCTGAAAAACAATTTACCGCGGCCACAGTGGTAAAGTACCACGTGAGATGTTTTTATTAGTTTTTTGCAGTTGACTGGTTATGAACATTATGCATTGTTTATTTTATTCAAACTAAAATTATATTGTCCTAATATTAAATTGTTTCTAATTAAATAATATATACACGAAATAAAAATGATATTAAACATGGAATCTACTAAAACACATTTTGGACCCATCAGTTATTAATTCCTACATTTTCAGATTTGTATTTTGAATCAATACAAATTAACTATTATTTATTTTTTGAATACAGTATAATGGTATAAGTGTAAATATATTTTGCGTATAGTTACGGACGTCTTTTATAACATACCGAAATCAGTGAAAACACACGAAATAAAATATAACTTGTTGCATTTCATGTGTACTCTATATATAAATCCTCATTTACCCAAGAACTTTTGAGAAAACCATAAGTCTGACACCCATCGACCCTATACTTGAATGACAGGTCTCGGGGAGCGAATTGGAGGAAAAATATTACTTCTTAGCGAATTTCCCCTATGGGGAAGAAGCTATTACTGTAGGTCTCATGGTAAGACCTAAGCCCGAGACCATGATAACTTTTTGTTTTGACGTCCCCAGATACCAAAAATTCGCTCAAATTTGTATATATGTATATATACGTATATATTTAAGTGTCCGCAAGCACGATAACTCTCGTAAAAATGGTCCGATCTTATTTAATTTGGTACAAATGTGTTAAGTACCATTTATTTTAACGGGTTCGAAAACCAGACAAATCGCACTATCCAAAGGGGGATTTTTGGAGGGTTTTGTACGCCAAAAATGGGTTTTTGGGGGTTTTCACATGCAATTTTTATTTAAATCAAATGTTAATTTCCACCATTGAATGTAGCTTTAAAAAACAAACAATTTGGTATTTTGATGATTGCTCTACGTCAATTGGTTACTAAGATATTGAAAGTGCTAAACACAGTACGTTGTCTAATGCTATTCTTATGGAGAAAAATAAATTTTATATCTCGCTTATTTATGAATATAAACTGACGAGATATATATAGCTTCATCTGGTTGTTTTTTATTGTTGTTTGCACACAAAAAAATGTTTTCGCCTATGGTTCCCATAGCAGCAAACCTAGGTATTCGATCCCCATGTTATTCTTTTGGGAAATAATTAAAATGTCATATATCGCTTATTTATAAATGGATATTGATGAAATTTGGTATGTAACTTCACCTAGATGAGTTCTATTGATATTTGTATAAAAACCCATTATTTTGTGTTCCTTGTTGCAGCAAACCTAAGTACTCATCCCCAGAGTTATTCTTATGGAGAGTACTTAATATTTTAAATATCGCTTATTAGTGAATATATTTCTTATTAATTCATAATAATAATATTAGGTGGCTTAATGTCTAATTAAGACATATATATTCATAGGAAATTCGCTGAGTACGCAGGATTGCTGTGACAGGGGTATATGATAAAATTTTCCCTAAGGGCACAAATATAAAGAAAAGTGATGAGTTTAAACACACTTAAAGGTATTTAATTTCCAACAGCTGATACATTAGTTTTTATTACAGCTGTTACCCGTGCTAAGAACGGGTACAAATTCTACTAGTTATTATTAATAGGTTTTGACAGGATTTATGCACTGTTTCTACTTGGTTATATGTACCAGGTGTCTCTACAAATCTCTATAAAGTCACCTACCGTATTCTAATTGCTACATTTGTATCCAATAACCTTTGCAGTTTTCCTCGAGTACACTTCGGCCTTCTTTTCCTTCAGTCGTTTGGCCTGCTTTTGTAGAATATGTCAAGCCAGAAAACAGTTATTCAAAGCTAATGGTCCAGTATGAATGAATGCAGAGCCTTTAATTAGAAGCAAACTGTTACACATCGGCAGCATACAGCATAATGCAACGTAGGTGACGTGCGTCGCTTCTTAAATATTCAGCATCTGAGTCTAAATGTGTTTGTATTGTAGTGATTTATTTAGTTTTCCTCCAGCTATATCCGACTGCTAATTATTTAAGCGGGTTTCCATTCACTTTACGTAACAGAATGTTTAGCAAAATACTAAAAAAATCAAAAATGCTTCATAACCACCTCACGTTCACATGTACAAAATAATGAAATGTACAGATCTTGAGGGGGGCATGGGCATTTAGGCAAGGTAGTGCGAGAGGGAAGGTGGAACACCCGCCACCCCTAATCCCCACCAACGCAACGGTTGCGTACATTCAATTAAACACAGAAATAATTCTAAATAACAATTAAAATAATCATATCACGTGTTATGACAATTAATTGAAGATTGATAAAGTGTCAGTACTAAGACTAAGTCGCTTGTTGGGGGAAAGTAATTTCTGTGCATTTGTAACAAACAATGCACAACGCATTTTGACACGATCTGAACAAATGAATGTGTGTCGCTGCTTTTTGATTTCACGTTATAGCGAGAGCATAGTAAATATTCGTATCAGAATTTGCCACCGTTGAATATCAGAAAACAAAGAGGCTTCAAAGTCTGATCCTATCCATCCATTTTAATTGCTTATGCGTTTTACGAAGGCTTAGTTGACTTCATAAAAGGTTAGGTTTTTATATAGTAGTTCTTTGTATGTATAAATTAAAATCGAAAAAATAATATTTTTAAGAAAACTCCGAGAAAAACAAAAATATAAATTTTTCCCAAATCACTGCAGTAAATTATAAGTATTCGGAATCTCAAATCGACATCGACAGAACTGGGATGGGCGAGCCTCGATGTCAGCTGTGGTTGAGGACGTGCAACGCAATATCTGGAATAAAAAAACGTAAGTTTTCTTCATTTCTTTGTTTGAATTTATCAACACCTAATGCCAGAGACTTTTTTACCCACTGAAAATCTATACACGGATTATGTTTTACAATCAGTAATTTTATATTCACAAAATGCTATACTGTAACGTATTGCATGTATCATAAAAGAAAACTGTATACATTAAATTAGGAATTTCCGTAAGACCTTCACTTAAAACTCATGAAAATCAGGTTGAGAAGAAGTTAAGACGTGGGAGTGTGTACACGAGTTAACTTATTATTAAATATAGTTAAAATGTAGAAGGTCAAAGGATATATTTAGGTCATGTAAATGTATTTTTACAGTTTTAACACTCCTAGGTTCAAATATCCTTTTGGAATTTTAATTTTGGTTGTAAATAGTTATGGAAAATGGTTAAAGTATTTGAATCCCGGAATCTATCACGGGAGTAGTAAACAATTGAGACTTTTGGCCCATTTGATTGACAGCTTCCGGTCAGGTGACATTTAATGACGTATTTAGCGACGTAGTTGGCGACGTATTAGTGACGTCATGTGAGTAAGGTTAGTTCAAGGTAATCCTGAGGATGTTTAAAAAAAGAAATCCTGCACAGGTTTGATTCGATAGTGTTCATTCGATACATTTAACGAATGAAAATCATTAAATAATATATCGAATGAAAACCATCGAACAAAACTCGAGCAAGATTTCTAACTTTTATTTTTATTTATTTATTTACAATAATACACATCGAAAAAACATGTGCAAGATAGTAGAGACGTAATTCTAACTATTTCTTTATTTACATTAATGTACACATAGGCAATGATTGTCAGAGAACCGTCGATTCTGCGGTGCCTGTTGCTTCTGTAGATGGGTAGGGTTCACATTCTCCACAATAATACTTCATTCTAGGCGCGGGTGGAAGTGATGATGGTTGCCACGATGTCGACTCCGATTCCGTAGAGCTGCTTACATTGAACGAGGCGAGAGGTTCATACTCTCCAAAATTATATCTATTCCCCTGTGTCGGTGGAAGTGTAGTTGCGGACGTTCTCCAATTTTCTTGGGCTAAAGAGTTAGTTGCAGAAATATCCAATGTTATGTTGTAACCGTTAGCAATCAAAACTTTTAAGTCATCTAAAAGAAGTTGCAAATCATGAACTGTAGAAAGATGAACAGTATTGTAGTGGACACATTTAATCTTAAGAGCCATGATGTTACCTCGTGTACGGCTACTCGCGGAGTGAGCTTCCCACCTCCTCGCCTTCCTTTTATACGCACCCCCCTCCACTATTTTACATTTACGATATGAATATTTTCATTACGTAACCTATAGGGGTTCTACATATAATGCAATGGTTATACATCAGTCCACAATCAGTGCATGTACAACAGTGTCTACAAGGTAAAAATAGTAAATTTTTCTCAGAGGATAAACACACTACACATTCGTTTCCTTCCCTCTTAATTTCTTCGGTTGGTGTTTCTAAAGTTTTAACAGGATGAGGTTTATATACTCTCCGATGGTTTTGTACAAACTCTCTACCTTTTTGAACTAACAGATAAGCACACCTGTCAAACCATCGTGCGTGTTCTTCCCATGGGTTATCTGTCGCTTGCCAATCCTGCAATCCTCCTCCGCAATTGTAACAAACGGTCTTATCATCTTCTCCCATGTAAAAGAAACCAGCATCTGCAAACTTCATTTTAGTCTTGTATAGAAACGAGTCTTTTAATGCTGCATCAAACGTATCCAATCTCGATTGTAACTGTGCATATTTAGGAAATCTTATTCTCCTTTTTACTACTATATGTTCCATTTTGTTTTTGTAGGTTGTACCAAGGCAAATGTCGGAGGTATACTGACTTGGCAAAAGCGTGTAGAACAGGTACCTACCCTACCCCACCACAACTTTCCCCCACCAACTCATTGTCAGTCTGTATAAAAGTGATAATCTTTTAACCAATACAGTGCATTTTATAAGTTTTTAATCTAGGTCAAGGTCACCAAAAAATGTTTTTAATAAGATAAAATATCAGTACTTGGAGTTAATACTGATATTTTATATTTTTTAATTTTTATTTATTTTTTTACATAAAATTTACATGATATTGGCTTAATCTAACAATGTGAAGTTCCCGACGAGGTTAAATGCAGAGATAGCTCGGTAGAGTTGTTCCCGCTGACTCCGTGTGATACTATATACAAGGTTCCAGGTTCGATGTTTTGCAGATCTTCATTTTGAAGCAGTTGGACAAATCTCTTGGGCAGGAAAATTTGGAATTTTGCTTCATCTCCTACTGTGTATGGAGCATCGCTTAAAGATACGAGAGTAGCGTCTCCCACTGATGTTTCGATCTTCCTCATGTCGTGGACGATGTAATGTTTGTTTTCTTTTATTTCCGAAGTTTTTCTTGTTGGTAAAATAGTTGATTTTGATTGTGTGTTAAACTGATCCACCAATGTTTGCAGAAATTTCTGTGATGCCATTTTGATACGTGTTCTCTCGTTGCAGTCTAGAGTAATACTGATGGTGGGTCTCCTCGCTCTCCACGCTTTTATACTCTCCGGTCCCCCCTCCACTCTCCATTGTCCAAGGATGTAGAAAAGCAGCTAGACGATAAGCGTTCTTTACAGCGCAATGAAATTGAGCGTGTTTATCATTCTTTGTTAGAATACAAATATTATCCATCTCAAATTCGAAACACTTATCCATTTTAACATCTATTACATCTTTTGCCGTATAAAGCTGTATCCAATTTCGCTTTTCTAATCCTTTTGTATAAAGTCTTGTAAATTTACTGCAGTAGTGATTCATAATGCTTTCCACTTCTTCAAAACCTGTAAAACCTTCATTCCAACCAATGTGATGCAAGTTTCTCGTTATCCACTTATTTGTTCTTTTGGATTTAGAGTTTAAGTTGTTAAAAGGAAATGGAGGTTTGAATAAAAAATTATAAATGACATACGTTTGCAAGTCTAAGATGATTAGTTCTTTAACAATGTATTTATCATTGTTTCCACGAAAAGCTTGAAATTCAATTATGCCAGACTTCTCCATGTCTCGAATGACGACTGAACTGTTTCCACACCACGGTAGAGCTTTTATAGCTCAGGCCGTACAGTTCTCAGTGCGTTGGTGTATATTTAACGTGGGCACCATCCCCGGTAGGCATACCCCACGAACTTCCTTTAGGTTTTTAAACTGTTTCAGTTAAAACGTTTTCTGTTTCTTCATGTTGTACAATTTCTTCTTCTTCTTTAACCTTTTCTTCTTTAAGCGTTGTTTCTTCTTTTTCTTGAATCTTTTGTTCATTAATCTTTTGTTCATACTCCTTTAGACATCTCCACATTTCAACCTCATAAGGTATTCGGTTAAAAATAGATGTATCTATTGGACCGTAAAGAATTTGTGCATCGGGATGTTGTTCCGTCGTATCTACCAAATAATCTTTTACCACAGTATTTGAAAATACAAGTTGTTTCATATACCTGGTTATAGGTGAAGCTGCACAACTCAAAACGTAGAATTCTTCCGGCGTCAGTTGAATTTTGTCATCATGTTTTGTCAGGTCTCTAAACCGTACTTGCTGTTCTCCGCGACATCTTAAAATGTCGATTTCAATGTCACATTCTAATAGACGAATAGCTGTCTTTTTTCCAATCATGTTCTTTGCCAAGTAGCATTCGATGAGGTGTAAATGTTTAAGAAAAGAATCCCATGCGGCATCTGAAAAAAATAGCATTTTAGGTCCTTGGTTTAAAATTGCATTAGGTGTATAACCCAAGTCCTTTACCAAACCTATTGCTATGCCTTTAGTCATACATCTTGAGATTGGATAAAGTATGCGAAGAAAAATATCTGACAGTATGTTTAAAGGGATGTCGTTTTCAGGTCTTCTCTTCCTCTTTAAAGTTGACTTAGATGTTAAAACGTTGTCTGACTTTACCCCTTCATTTCGAAACTTAAGAAACTCGTCCAATTCTTCTTCATACTCTTTGATGTAAGAGTCTTCGTTTTGCACCAAACCTTCCACTTCTGCATTGTTATGCTCCTGTACTACAGAGGTCATCTCGACTGTAATAGATGTTGTTTCAACCGCAAACGCTGATCAACTGAACCCCTCTTGTAGTGCGCGCTATTTATACCCTTCCCCCTCCATAGACCTACAGAACCATTTTTACAATACCTGTTAGAGGTGTGTACGTTACAATTTTATCGTGAAGAATCAAGACATACGCAGTTGTATTAGCGGGTATGTTAGATTCAAACTCCATTTCCAACTTAATATCTACACTTGATGACTTTACAGATTCATTTTGTTTAGAACAATCAATAACCACGATAGGAGATTTTGAATTGAACTGCGTTGGTGATAGTAGCGGTGTGTTTGTTTTACCGTAGTAAGATGTTTGAAATCTAGCGTACATATCGTATAGAATGCTATATCGGTTTTTATCAAATGATATGTTTAAATTGTCATATGGAAAGAATTGCGAGTTGAGGTATAATTTACAATTCTTAAGTTTACAATTATCAAACGATGTCGGATCAGCTGTTATTTTATTTCTTCTATCTGTTTGTAATCCAAATATAACATATCTAGGTTTTTCCAAGTGTGTTGAAGTCTTTATAGTCCATGTATGTCGCTCCGTTGCGGGTAGAATAGGATATTCGTGTAACTCCCAGCTTCTAAATGCTAAAACTATATCGCGGTCCGCCTTTAATTGTCTCAACAAAGTAATCCTGTGTTCATCTGCAAGTTTTAGGTGTGGTACCCTCCAAACAATCTTTTTTAAATCCAACTTCCAGTCCAGGTTAGCCTCAGTCGTTGCCCCTGGAGCTAATATTATATCTTTATCATTTGAAGCTCTTAGAAGAACCAATTCTTGTTTGACATTAATTAATATTTTATTGTAATCTTCTGCAAAACCTAATAATAATTTTAAAGGTACGTAAAAGTCAAAATAGCCCTTGTCATCGGGTTTTATAGTGGATAAATCTGGTGTAACCCATCCTGCGACAGCTAACAGGTTTTTCTCGTTTGGTGTTATGGAGCATAATCCTTTTAATGTACTGGCTATTCCAACCTTTTTTGTAGAATCTACTGTAACACCTGAAATTTCATACCTTATTTCATCAAAAAGAAAAGCCATTGGGTTATTAATAAACGGTATAGTTGTTCCTTCATTTCCATCTTTCTTTGTTACTCTTCCTTCAATGTATAAATAACTTTCGGAAGGTAAGGTGTAAATATCTTGTTGTTGAATAGGAATTCTGATTTCATCGTTATTGTTTAATTTCGATGAAGCGTAAGGGTTGTGGGTGTGATATTCTTTTTCCCACAAGGTCTCGTCGAACGTCGGTCCGTGCGCTATATCCAGAATATCCATTGTTAATAACTTTAAAACCACTCTCTTTTAAAAATCGAATGTTTTCACTTGTTAACTCCTCTGACGCTGATACGCTACTGAGCTTTTTATCACTCACTCGATCCCTTTTAAACGTCAATCCCATTATTTATAAAATCGATCGTATATGTATTCTTATTGTGACAGTTTCACCTCTAAAGTCAACTATGTTACCGTCTTGATCTAATACGTTCAGAACAATGTCTGAGATGTAACTGGTGTTTAAAGGTAAATACACTAGGTTTTGTGGTCTTTCAATTATTTTAAATCCTGGAGGCACCGATGGGTAAAATGTAGGCAATATGTGTCGATTTTCACCCAGTCTGTACGATCCTTGTATAATGTTACAAGTTATATCAATTGTGTTCAATGTAAGTATGCTTACAGTATTTGAACTTGTATGTTTCTTATTTCTCTCTAATATCGGTGTTGTAGAAGGAAATCCTAATAATCCTCCAACTGAATGTGGTTTGCTAAAATCTATATAATACTTTGATTTAAATTCTGTTTTTAAAGTATTATTATTTCCTTCTATAGTAATATTATCTTCTCCCAGCTTTTTCTGTATTTCCTTGCATATATCATCTATTTCATAAGACCCCGTGGATAGAGCAACTTCGTTAGGCTGGAGGAACTGTCCTTTTGCATCCTTTGCTTTATAGTAGTGAAGTTTATTATTCACGCCTTCAGTAATATTTGGTATAGAATTATAAGTTGTAAAATCTAGTAATGCTGCTTCCCATTGTTTTTCTTTATGTAAACGTAATGCGGGGAATAAAGTGCTCCGCAAGGTTGACGTTGTACCAGTCAAAGAGACCGTATATGAAGACATCTTAAAGCTGACTGACACTTTTTGCTAAAAACTCCAAACATAAATGTCCACAGATAGATGTATCGTCAGGTTGCACCCGCTCATAATTGTATAAAACTTGTTTAGCAGAACGAAAATACTTTTGAAGTTCCTTTGGAGGTGGTAAATTACCAAAACTGTCAAAATAGTAAACTGTTGAACCGAGTTTCTTATAACATACCCAATGTGTACCCGGTCCCTCACTATTATCTAGATTTACTATACCACTCTCATTTTCCCACATTTCTGATGGTAAATTATCTTTCATAAACACTCCTCTGAAGAATGGTATCTTTAAACAAGAAACATATCTAAAAAGATCTTGGTTACTTAATGCACGATTAGGAACTATTAACTGTTTTCTTGTATTTAATAGGCACGATACGGCCTTAGGTAAAGTCCTTGTCCTTTTTTTATCATGGACCAAATTGATGGTTTGACTTTTTTAGTAGAACGTCTAGTGTTTCGTTTAATTCTTCCTCCTAGTTTTCGAGTTGTTTTTCTCCTTCCCCCTCTTCTCTTTTTCCTTCCACCACCAATTGCTGTTTTGGTTTTCATTGCTGCTGCCACTGCTAATGCTGCCGCTCTTTCGCCAAGACTAACGTCACTCGCTTTAACTCTTTCCCAAGCTTTTTTTGCAAGTATTTTATCGGCCACTGATCTGTGAGCAGAATCACTAAATTTTGAATAGGCTATATCGTGCTCTTTACAAGCCTGATCTAATTTATTGATTCCCGGGTCTCCTCTTGTCAATCTTTTTTTCAATTTAGTTCCAGGTCCACAATATTGATAACCGCCAGGTAGATGAAGTTCGATAGGTAACAAATCTATGGATTTATTAACTAAAGCTGAAATCGGTTTTCCTAGCAAGTTTAGTGTTGAAGAGACAACACCGCCTCCTTTCGTTATCGAATCTCGATGAGAACTAACACTGCTCCTTTTTCCCATTGATATTTATACCTTTCTCAGGTGACGGATTAACAAAGAATGATCCTTTCAATGCTTTGCCATCCATTATATACCTCTTCATCGTTCGATTATACCTCTATTTAATAATTCAGCAATTAAAGCAACCCATTCGTTTTGAAGACCTGTGTGACCCGCTTCTATTGCTTCATGTATCAACCGCATTCTATTTACTAATTTATTAACATAATTATAATAAATTATATTTGTATTATAAGTATTTTTTAATAATCCTTCTCCAGAAGCTGTTTTTTCATTTACCTTTCTTTTTTTCCTTTCAGTATAAAAAGGAGTAACTTCTTCAGTAGACATGAACCTCTTTTTAGTTTTTTCCAGTTTTGTTGGAAATAACTCTGAAATAATGTTCCTATACTTTATAGATTGATTTCTATGTATTGAAGATGTTGGTTTATAATTCTTTTTATGAGAATTTGTATCTAGACATATACCTTTAAAAGTTGCCAAGTCTCGTGTGGTATATTTGACAGGTTTGCTTTTAAAAATCAATTCAAACAATCCGTTTGTTCCTTTGTACGTTTTACCATTTATAATTATATTATCCTGCTCATCTACATCTAACTTGCTATCTCCAATCATTAAACCTCCTCTTTCCAGCCTAGCTCCGTATACATGATAATTTCTATTAGGTATAGAAGACTGTAACATCTTTAATACATATTTTCTACCAAGATCACCTTTAAACTGAATATCTAAACCCAATCTGCTAATATCTGACGGGGCACCCTCTTGTATGTCTTCTTCTTCCTCTTCACTTATATTTTTACCCTGTTCATATTGTATTTCTTCCGGTTCATCTTCAGTTTCTTCAAATTCTTCTTCAGTTTCTTCAGTTTCTTCAGTTTTATCATCAGATTTTAAAAAAGGTAAAATTAAATCTCCTTCTGAAACTTTTCCAAGCTTTTGAGATACTTCCCTTAAAGGATCAATAACTGGTTTAAATGTTGTTTCAAGAAACTTATCTCTCTCACTAATCCCTAGTCTTAATGCTCTGTTTTTACTTCTTATAGAATCGCTTAGCGATTTTATCTCTTTTATCAACTTTTCTTGGTTAACCATGTTCACCCAACGGAAACCTTGTTCATAATGCAAATGTATCTCTATTTCTTTGTCTTTTGGTTTTATAAGTTATGTATTCACTCAAAATTTCGTAAGATTTTTGTTGCAGGATTTATAAAGTATTTGTTTACAATATTTGTTTGAATCCAATCATTCTTCTTATTTTCTTTAATTCTAGTTTTAGCCAAATCATTATAAAAATCAAAAAACATTTCGCTTAAAACTCGAACAAAATAGTTTTTAATTGACGTTATTTCAGACTGTAAAGTTTGAAAATTTATAGCATCATTTTTATCTTGAGGATCATTAACATATCTTAATCGTTTATTACTAATATTATAATCACCCTCTGGGGTAAGGGGCAATCCGGTGTACGATTCTTTGTCATTTGACCTTGATCTTACACAGAATTCGGTATAGCGTCCGAACTTGTCCACACTCATTTTATAAATGATTAAGTCCTTATGTATGAAAATATATATATATAACATTTTTAGCCTTTCCTTGTTACCATTTGATCACTTTCTGAAGTTCTAAAAGGGCTACCATCAGCATCAACTAATACATCATCTGTTATTCTTTTAAATACATAATTTTTTGGTTTATATGGTCTATTGTCTATGTATTTAAATCCGCTCACAGATGTGGGATCACCAACCAACAAATCACGATTGTACTTCATCAAATCAAATTCTACACCAGCATATTTAAACTTTTTAACTTCATCATCATACCATAAAGCCTGTGACATTAAACAAATATCATCCCCAAATTCTCCCTTTGGTAAATTCCTTATGAATTGATTTTCAGCATCCCAACATTTTTCTTTTTTATCGAACATTATTACGTTGTACACTTTATCCCCCTGTTTAATTATGCTTTTCTCACCCTTTGTTAATATTTGTCCCACCACTGCTACATCTGTTGGCAATACACCTTCTTTTGTATTTGTTATTTGTTTACTGTTAGCATTAAACTTATCCCCGTTTAATGTAATAGTCTGACTTTTTGTAACACAATCATTATCATTTACAGCGGGTTTAACACGAACTAATCTTTTATTTTCAAAATCCCAATATCCTTTACTCTTTAATGGTATTTGAGAAACATTTGCAGCATCACCGCTTTCCTTACCATCATTTAGATTACTAATTGTATGGTGATTAGCATTCCATTTGTCTTCTTTTAATTCTAAGAAATTATATTTGTTATCACCTTGTACAAAGTTGTCTCCTTGTCTAGTTAGCGTTTGACCCATCACAGGTACTTCGTCTGGTTGTTCAGCTTGTAGTATATTATTTATTTTACGTTTTTTACCATTCCACATATTATCTTTCAATTCTAAACATTCATAATTCATTTTTCCTTGTACAAATGCATCTCCTTGTCTAGTTATAGTCTTTTCCAATTTAGAGTCTAAATATATTTTTGTTATTGAATCTTGTTCATTTTCTGGATTACCGATATTTGCAATTCTATGAGTTTTTGCATCGTACACATCTCCTTTAAGTTTTAAGCTTGTTGACACTTCCGATTGTAAAGTTTTTAAATTTATAGCGTCATTACTATCTTGAGGATCATTAACATACTTTAAACGTTTATTACTAATGTTGTAGTCGCCCTCCGGTGTAAGAGGCAAACCGGTGTGAGCTTCTTTATCATAAAATCTTGATCTTACACCGGATTCGGTATAACGTCCGAACTTGTCCACACTCATTTTACAAATGACTGTATCATCGTTTATAAAACTATTTATATACGTTACAAAATAAAGACCAATTTAGCAATTTTATATAAGATTATGTGTTTATGTTATTGAACTAAAACAATTCGATCTAATCCCAATCTATATCTACCATTTTTAACACTTTGTTCTTTATCAATCACCAGGAATCCATATTTATCTTCCCATGCTTTACTACAAATTTCTTTTAGCCTTTCAAACGACATATCAGCACCAACATGATCGTGATGTATATGTTTTAAATTCATATCGTCTTGTTTAAATATAACGATAATATTTGCGTTATCCCTAATTAACTGTTTTGGGATTTTGCTATATGTTTGACCAATGTAGATACAGTCTATATTGTGATGTCTCCCCATCGCGAAATAGTTTCTAATGGTGTCATGGTTTTCACAAGAAACATCATCAAAAATAAAGACTGAGTAAGGCTTTGCTTCATTCGGCTGCAAAATTTTATCACTTGCATCAAATTTGAAAAAAAATACTTCCGGTACATCAGATATTATTTTATCTAATAACTGATATTTTGGTTGGAGCAAAGACTTTGAAAAAATGTATAGATTATTAAACTTTAATCCGTTAGGATTAGTTATTAAATTAAACACTACATTTGTTTTCCCACAATTTGAAGGTCCACTCACTATACACCTTACGCTGTTTGGTAATAAGTTTCCATGTTTCCCTTCTACATGTTTTACACTATCCACAGTTAATTCATCTATATTCGCAATTATAAAAGAATCCTTAAGTTTTATAATCTCCATGTCAACACTCTTTGACGGTTAACTTGATACTAGTGAAATCTTATAAAATATCTTGTTTAGATACCCACGAGTCTGCACTTTCATCAAAACCCAGCCAGCGCACCAATACTCGGTCGTTCTTTCGTTTTAATATCTTTTCCACAAGATAAACATCTCCAACAGTAGACTTTAACATTTCATGCCCGTAAAAACCACCTTGTAAAAGTTCTCCTTTATTATCCTTAAGTAAATAAGTTTCTGGATATGTAGGTTGTACTCTATGTACGGTAAAAACTTCATTAGTCCAGTTGGGTAAGTATTTCTTGCTAAATACTCCTTTATATTTGCTAATACGAACTTTATCCCCCACGTTGAATTTTCGTGGTGATCTCTTTTCTACTTTAGGTTTGGTGTTCTTTTTAATATTTTTCAAAATTTGTTTGGAGTTTTTTTTTGTCACCTCAATCGGTTTCATCCGGATAGTTCTATGGAACTTGTTGTTATAATTGTGTATTAAGTCGGGAAGTATGTCATACCACACGTGGGAACCTCTATTTGAAAAAGCTTTATACATTGCTCCTTTTAAAGTTCTATTAAACCTTTCGATAATAGCTGCTTTCGTTTCAGATTTCGTAGAATAATGGTTTACATTATATTTTTTCATCAGCTTTGAAAAATCTTTATTAAAATATTCTTTTCCGTCATCAGTTTGCAAATGTTTTATAGTGTTTTTATCTCTACGTATAGCTAACTCCATTGCTTTTGTCACGCTCTGACCTGTTTTGTCTTTTAATGGAATAGCGTCTGCGACTTTTGTAAAACAGTTTATAACTGTTAGTATATATTTAAATCCTTTGTTTATTTTACTGTAAGGTTTCATTTCAATTAAGTCTGCTTGATAAAGATCATTTATACCTTTTATAACAGTATTTCTTCTTGGAAAGTGTATTCTTGCAGATTTATGAAGCTCAGCAACAATTTTACTCTTTAGATCCATATCAGTTGATAGTTCAACCAGCACTTCTAGAGGAGTATTAAATATCGCTTGTATATACTCGTTCTTAATAGTTCAAGGTCACCCAAAAATGGTGTAAAAAAGGAGGAACACAGCAAGATACTGCTGTGTTCCCCCTTTTTTACGGAAAGGAAAAGGATGTAGGACGATGAAAGGATTACTCGTCAATAGGGTTGAGGGAATAGTGACCGAATGGCAAAGTGTATATGTTGTCTGGAAGAAGGATATGTCGTTTGTCGTCAGTAGAGGAAAGTGCTTTTTTAACTTCTGTTAGACTGTACAGCTGATGGTTAAAACTTCTGATTGTATTGAATTTTGCTGTTATAACTTGATTTTCAAATAAACATTGTTTGTAGTGTTCAAAATGTACTTTCTTTTTTAAATATAAATTCTTTACACCTTTAGCTTTTTTAATATAGCTATTCTTTTCTTCTTCTTCTTCATTTTTATTATAGAGTTTCAAAGAATACAGTTTAGACATAAGTGCAACAATCTCTTCAAGTAGAACACCATTTGTTTCATCTTTGAATTTGCCTAGTACTTTTTTGTTTCTGTCGTTATCATAGTTGGGATGATCTTTTGGGTAGTCGGAGAAATCAAAGTCATTTTTGTAAATAAATGTACGTAAATCTTCATACATGTCCAGTGTGAGTATGCGATATATAAAAGCGTCAGTGTCCATATATGTAATACATATATTTTCTCTTCCGTAAAACGCGACCATTTTATTATAGTGAAAGTCGTACATATGTGTTTTAGAAATATCCAAGATTGACATTCCAATATACAAAGGCCGATCCATTTTCACACTTGTTTTCTTCATGGATACTGCTACAAGGTTTTCATTTATAATTACAGATGTTCCAAAGTTTGGCTTTTGTACAAGTTTCTGTAGTTTTTTTGGGTTAGTAACAAGTTTAACATTTTTGTGTCTTCTTTTGTTTTCAAGTGTTTTACCAAATATTGCGTTGTTCATTAATTTAAAGAAATCCTTTTGAAAAATTGATGTAGCTGCTGCTCTTCTGGTGGTATTAGAATCGATGTAGGGTTTCAACCAGCATGATTGGGAAAATTCCAAAACTCTATGTATCTTTGTTATACGTAATCCCAATTCGATAGCTTGTTGAACAACCCAAAAGTGAGCTACGTATCGTTGTTTGTTATTTAAAGTCATCATTAATTTAGGATGTTTTCCAGTTGGAGAAACTTCTGTTTTTGCAAGTAGTGGGAAATCGTAATGAAGATCGTGTAAGTGGTCAGGATATTCAAAGTCGCAATCTAAAATGTAACCAGTGTCTCCATGTTTTTGAATTTGTAAAACATCACCAATAGATTCTGGATTAACCCATTTAAAATTGTCAAATGGAAGTGGGTTTGACATAGCCCATCCATACAAGTTATTGGCATCGAAATATCCTAAGTATACTGATGGTTTTCCTTCATCGTAGTCGGGAAGGTATTTGTTGTTGGCTTTAACATGTCTCGTAACACTTTGAGTCAATCCGCCTCTAACTCCGGATTCAACCATTAAAACCATGTCAATATCTGTTAAAAGCTGTAGTTTGCATTTTGTTTCTTTTAACATAGCTTGCCAAGCTAATCCTGGAGAAGTATACGAGTGTAAAGGGTCCAAACCATATGCAGCAAAACAAGTGTTTCGAAACTCTTCTATCACATCGCAAAGAAGAGTGACGTCAAGTTTCACATAAAAGTCTGAGTAATCTCCTAAGGTCTTCATATCCAACTCGTCCCATACTCGACATGCGTGTTGATAGTCTTCGGGTTCTATTTCTGTATCATTAAGTTTGTTTTTAAATTTGTCCGGTGTGGGAAGGGATGTTTCGTCAAATCTATGCAGTCCATCAATGTAATCATAGGGAAAGACTCCTTTTCGAAGAGCTAAATCCATTTTATCATTAGGTACAATTTTGCTTGTTTCAATCAAATCTTCTTAAGTTTTTAGTTAATGTCATAAGGCTAAAAGGCATAAATCTGAAAGAATCAACAAATCTTAGTTTTATTTTATTAACCTTTTTAGAAAAACTTATAAATTTTTCCATAGTTGTAGCCAAAACATCTATTGCTCCATCATCTCTTCCTAACTCTGGGATTATAAAATGGGAGTCGTAACCACTAAGATTGTGCAGAACAACTGGAATAAAAGATGGAAGTTTGTAGTTTAAATTGCAAGCATTACAGGCTGCACCTCTGTAAGCTCCTGTGAGATGGTCATGATCACGGACTTTTAGGTTATCAGGTGTGAATGTGTTATTACACAAATAACATGTTGTTGCCGAAGCATATTGTTGTAGTTCATCTTCTTCCATTGGGGCCATTGGTAACACGTTTCGATACATTTCTTCCACTTTTCCAGCTATATTATACAATTCATCAACAAAGTATCGAGCTGCTTCTTCACCACGATAAATTTTCGGCGTAGACGATAATTCGTATTTTTGGAGATGTTCTTCAGAAAGTGTGGATTTAATAATATAACAATAACTGTTTGGTGTATGCAGCTGATATCTGCTTCTTCTTGTAACTTCCTCTTCTTGGAGTTCAAGTGGAAGTAATGTTGATTCGAAATCAGCATACACAACAACTGGAATACGGTATTGTTGAATTACTTTATCAAATTTTACTTGTGCTCTGCTAAGAGGTGGCAATTTAATTCTTACCTCATAGTTTCCACTACATAACCTCTGATGTTCTAATAACCATTCCGAACCTCCCTTTCCTAATGGTTTGTTTACATGACAAAAACATCTTTTACAAGTGGTGTTTTCTCCGTTACGTTTTGATACTTGTTTTGAAACAAGAGCTTCAAATTTGTTAATATATACATAGTGTGATATATCTCCTTTAGTGATCAATAGCAGATCTGTATGATTTATGCGTTCATTTGGTGTTATACGCAAAGGATACGCATTGTTTGATGAATCTAAACCAAAAATGTTGACAGAAGCTGTAGGATTTTGCTTTTCAAATTTGGATACATCTTTAATTGCAACAGGGTAACTCATTCCCTGAAAGTTATATCTATGTTGAACTTCTTCATATTCTCTACTTGGTCTTTCCTTATGAGTTTTTACATATTTTACCAACATTGCATATTTAAAACATTCAGTATCTTCATTTTGTACGTTAATACAGGATTTGGTATTTTTAATTTTTTCTGGTAGAGGAATGTAGCTACTTCCTCTTATACCATACCCGTGTTTATGTACTCTTACGTCAAGACCGGTTATGTTTAATAAACTCCATCCAGAACCTCTTCCTTCATGTTCTTGTAGTTTTGTTAGAAGTTCATCAAAACATTCATTTACTATAGACTCAATGTCTGATGCAAACATGATGGTCCGGTTTTTTGTTAAGAATCCTCTTGGTGATGTTTCATTTTGAATGTTAGTAAACACTGCATCCAGTAACAGTCCGAATTTGATAAAGTTTAATCTTTTTAGTTCATTTTCCAAAGTTTTGCGCACTAACCCTTTTGCTTTACTTACGAATTTGTCTAGTTGTAGTTGTGCATTGTCAATTTTAAAATGAGTTACTACATTACCTGGAAGTGCACGGGCGTGTAGTTCCGCATTTACTATTGGTCCAGGCGCATAATTAATAACACTTGGTCTTGAAATTTGATGTTGGGCTAGCATGTGATCTATTGTTTCCAATTCTTCTTCTTCATTTTGTTCAATTCCCATGTTATTGTTGTTATGTTGTACTTCTTTATGAATGTTTAAAAGCCATTCATCTTTAAACGAATCTCCACAAATATCGCAGCGGTACATCATGTAGGTGTGTGTCTTCTTCAAAGGTTAGCCTATTACAGATGAGACCCCCACTAATAAACCTCTATTTATACCCAATTAAAAAGTGTTGGTGGTGGTGGGGGGTAAGTAATGAATGTAATGTAAATAAAGGGGTATTTTGTAAAAAGAAAATATATCGTTGAATTTTTATACAACCGAAGTTTTTAAAGCCCTGTCAGTGGGTCAAGGTCGTTTGATCACATTGCCAGAACGGGGAATAGAGCAGTAAGTAATTCTCACTTTGACTACAAACTGCTCTATTCCCCGCTCTGTATTTGAAACTAATCCACTCGAATACTGTTTACGAGGTTGTGTAATAAAGACACAGGATGTAACCTTCTCGTAATAAACGGTAGATTTCGTTTGCCAAAGGGATTTGTTTTATATTTATTTTAATTTCTTCTGCTTCACGAATACCTGTTCCTCTTACATGCACATTGTGAAACTCCATAAGCAGTTGATAAACACGATGGAGAAAAATATCCGCTTCAGTAACAGAGGTTATACAATGTATGAGTACCATGGTAGATGCTCTATGAAGCAGTTCACAACCAAAGTGGTAATCAGAATTGCAACATAGCGCTTATATAGCAGTTTTATATAAAAAATTAAGTGGTGGGGAGCAAATAGTTGTATGATTATAATTTTTTGCATTAGCTTTTAAAATTAAACTTTTAAAGTCTTTCAAGTGGGTCAAGGTCATCTAAACATATTGCCAGAACGGGGAATAGAGCAGTAAGTTATTGTAACAAACTGATCTACTCCCCGCTCTGTATTTAAAGTTAAATATTTGAAGAAAGAAGATTATTCAGACTCATCCGATGATGATGATGATGATGATGATGAGGTCATTTCGCAGAATAAGTGGCGACGAGCACTAAAGTCCCCTGTGTCTGGATTTATAAATAACCCATCGGTATTGCTACTACTTAAAGGAGTTTCAATATTAATGGGTTCCATTTCCTCCAAACACAGCAACTGATGATACATAATCAACGTCTCTGGATCAACGTCGTCGTCACTCAACAGCTCGATCTGCTCCATCTCCCCAAAATATGGTACACTGCTGGAAATATCGCTTAATAGTTCAAGATTACTAAATAAATCATCTTCCATTTCTGAATCGTCTTCGTCTTCGTCTTCGTTAATTTCTGCTGGAATATTTTTTATAATTTCCAGTATAGTCTTCTTAGAAGGGAAGATATTCTCTCTAGGTGACATGATTCCAAGTAACAGACTGATTTTACTACTAATGGGAAACCTCCTTTTATACCCCGATTTAGGTGGTGGGGGGTGTAAGTGAGAGGGAAAAGGTATTTTTATTTACAAAATCAATACTATCCGCAAGTCTTTTAAGTCTTGTAAGCAGGTCAAGGTTACCTGAACATACTTCCAAAACGGGGAATAGAGCAGTAAGTAGTTCTCACTTAGACCACAAACTGATCTATTCCCCGCTCTGTTTTTTTTCAACCCACTCCTCTTTTTTATTGTTTTAACAAAGGTTTCGTTTTATATAAAATGTTATGTTGATAATCCATCCCTGCCGGAGTAATCTTGCCAATATACTCAACATTTTACGTAACAATATATTATCTGGGTAGTTTGTTTTCCATGCTTCCTGTTCACTATTAAACACTGGACTTGTAGGCTTCCACATATACAAATCGCAACCAACCTCACAATCGATAAATCTTTTCAGTACACTTCTCAAGGCAGTTAACTGATTTACATTTTCAATTCTTCTGCTTACTACTAGTGTTGCAGCAGAGATAGAGAGAGCGTTATACAGAGCAGATGCACTCATTTTCAGCAGAATGATTGTACCACTGACGCAAAACCTTCTTTTATACCCGATCCAGTTGGTGGAGGATAAGTGGTGGGGGATTTAGTAATAGGGAAGGGGTAGGTTATAAAATTAAAATATATCTAACAATTTTATACCATCTTAAAGGTTTTTAAAGCTCGTAATTGGGTCAAGGACACCTTAAAATACCACCAGAACAGGGATAAGAGCAGTAAGTGATTCTTATTCAAACCGCAAACTGATCTTATCCCTGCTCTGTATTACCCCACTCTGTATTTTAAAGGTCTTTAGTTTTCGCTAAACAAACGTTGAAGCGCAATCTCATCTAGAAGAATTTCTTGAAAAGTTGAGGTTGTGATTGGTTGTTCAGGCAGTTGGGGTGAAGTAAATGGGTTTTCCAATTCCATTTGTAAGGTTTTGATATATTTTGTTGCAAGGTGTATAATCGATAATTTGATCATTTTCGAATTAGCAAATGGTAATTTGGATTGTAGTAAACTATAAGCTTGATTTACTTTTAAAACCCTTTTCTGCTCCCGGACATTTCTTGGCTCGCTATTTACGTTAGTTGATCCAGCTTGACCGTCCATAGCTGACTACTAACTAAATTCTGGAACGGTCGCTTAAATACCATTAGAGTGGGGGTAGGTGGTAGGGAAGGGGTGTTTTATTTAATATATCTATCCTATCCGCAAATTTTCTAAGTCTGTGAGTGGGTCAAGGCCACCTAAACTTACTACCAAAACGGGGAATAGAGCAGTAAGTGGTTCTCACTTGGACCACAAACTGATCTATTCCCCGCTCTGTATTTTATAAGTCTTTCATTGGTTAAAATGATCATTCGTCCTGGTCCTCATCAAGAAGGAAAAGTTGTTTATAGACTGAGGGTTCTTCATCGAAGAAATGTTGAGCCGCTAAGTCATCCTCTTGAAGAAAAACAGATTCAAACGGTTGAGGGGTGAGCGGTTTCTCAGATGTTTGGGGTACCATGAGTTGTGACTCAAGATGCTTGATATACTTGATGGCCATTGTTATAATTTTAAATTTAGATTCATTGGCATGCGCGAATGGTAAGCTGCTTTTTAGTCTTTGAAACCCATCGTTCATTCTTGCTCTCCATTTCCGCGAACTTTCAACGTTTCTCTTGGTTTTAAGAGATCCGGAGTTGGATGTGCTTGCTGAGGTCTTCATAGCTGACTAATAAGTATATTCCGAAGCGCTCGCTTAAATACCCACAAGCCCTCACCAATACCCATCAACCCCCTCCCCCCTTTTCTTGACTCATATTTTTGGCTTAGTACAATATATTTAAGTTTAAAATCTAGGTCAAGGTCGTTGTAACATTAAAAAAAATGTGGACAACCTATTTACATTTTGCAGCATGTGCTACAAAATTTAAATATGTTGTCCACACTTTTTTCAATTTGGAAAAGAAATTTATTTAATTTGAAAAGAACTTTTTTTATTACAATTTTTTCCACTCAGTTTTTCCCTTATTGTTTCGGATTAAGTAGTGTTTTTTGTTGGGTTTTTCAGGATAATCCATGCCTTTAGGCAATCTTAAAATGTAGAGTTGATCTCCACATTTTAACATTACTTTTAAAAAACCCATTGTTTTGACAAAGAAGTATTGTTTGTTTTTGGAAAGTCTATTAATCCGAGTGTTGGTTGGTTTCACTGATGGATGTGTTGTAGAAAGAGAAACGCTGCCCTTCTGTTTTTGTTTTAAATGAAAACTGCACAACTGTTTATTTAAAATACAACATTTTGCACAGCGTTCACCTTTCTTTGAACCTTTTTTGAAAATATAATTGCATTGTTGTGCAGGAAGTATGCACATCCTTTGCAATGACTTAAATTGTTTGAATTTATCTGAAGGATACTGACTATTTGTGCAAATTACTAGAGGTCTGGTTGAACTTGTAGAAGGTGGAGTTTCAGTTGAAGGGGTAGTAAATGTTTCAGAGCTCGAGCTCGAGGAGGATGATGAAGAGGTGGAGCTCGAACTAGAGGACGATGACGAAGTGGATCTCGAGGATGATGATGAAGGAGAAGATGAACGTGAGCGAGATGTAGCGGAAGGACAATCATCAATATTTACGACGGGTGGTGGAGTTATCTCGGTTGTTTTCTCAGGGATGATCAGGGCCATTGCAAGAGCCTGACGAAGAATAGAACCAACAGCAGAAGTCGAGGGTGATGCAGAAGTCGAGGGTGATGCAGAAGTCGAGGGTGATGCAGAAGTCGAAGGTGATGCAGAAGTCGAGGGCGATGCAAGAGCCTGGCGAAGAATAGAACCAGCAGAAGTCGAGGGTAATGCAGAAGTCGAGGGTGATGCAGAAGTCGAAGGTGATGCAGAAGTCGAGGGCGATGCAAGAGCCTGGCGAAGAATAGAACCAGCAGAATTTGGAGGTGATGTAGAAGTAGAGGGTGACGGTAACAAATCAGAACAAGAAGGAATAGTAGCTTTCATCTTCATTGGTTTTGTTTGTTTCCTAATGTAGGCGTTTGGATCCATAGGTCTGAGCGTAAGCAAGCACAGGCAGCAGAATGATTTTACCAGTGATGGGGAACTTCTTTTATACCCGATGTAAGTGGTGGGGAGTGCAAGAGTTAGAGAGGGGATATTGTTGTAAAATATAAATATATCTTCTAATATTTTACCAAACGAACATATTCTAAGTCTCCAAGGTCATCTAAACAATTGGTAAAACGAGAAACAGAGCAGTATGTAATTCTCACTTGAATTATAAACTACACTGTTCCCCGCTCTGTATTAAAGCAAACAATTATAATCAATGAATTGAATAAGTCCCGTCAGTAGGTCAAGGCCATCTAAACAATTGCCAAAATGATCAACAGAGCAGTATGTAATTTTCACTTGAATTATAAACTGCTCTGTTCCCCACTCTGTATTAAAGAAAAACAATTATAATCAATGAATTTTAATAAGTTCCGTCAGTAGGTCAAGGTCATATAAACATACTGCCAAAACAGGGAATAGAGCGACAATTGATGCTCTATTCCCAGTTCTGTATTTGAAATGATAATTTTGAGGAACCCCGCAAAAAGCTACAACCAAGGTCTGTGTTACAATGGCTAACATCATCCTGAAACCCAATGGTACGTATATACAAACAAAGGGCGTCAGGCAGCCGAAAACCAAAGTTTTGACCAAGGTATTTTACAAAGACTGATTTAAAATTCAAAGGGAAAATACTTATGAAAGATACTCACAGTTATAGGCAATAATCCTAATAACAGGAACCTTTTACTAATTAACCCCCCAAGAAGTTACAAATGGATTGCAAGGTGTATTGACTAAGATACAAAGACTGCTTTAATATTCACAAAAGTTTCTCGTTCGGGAGAGGTAAGATAGGTAATGTCAACCGGTTTGCATGGCCGTATTGACAGGCCGGTTTTCAGGGCCGAACCTTTTTGTAAAGGAATGGGGGGGGGGTTTATTTGAGAAACATATTAAATTAATTTGACAACAATTCAAGACTTTACCCCAGTTTACTTTACATAAGACCGGTTTGCAGGGCCGAACCTTTTTGTAGGAAATGACTTTACCCACAGGTACATATTTAATTAGTAAATAAGACACTTTAACCAACACCAAATATAATCACAAACACTAACTATGTACTACTAGCAAACAACAAGCAAAAATCTAACAAACAAACTACCGTGCTTAACTAACATGCACATGCAAATGCGCATGATCTGTTAATTGCACGTCGGGCCCAACGCACATTTAACAGACCTACGCTGGCAGAGTGCTACCCGCTGGTACGTAGATACAAACAACGGGCAGCGAGCAACTGCGAAAAGACTGCAGACTGCTCCCGCTTATAAAGGCGACAGTCACTGGTGGGGGAACCCCACCTGCTCCACCTGTCTGACCTGAAAAGGTAAACCCCAGCTGTATAACCACATATGTGAAAGTGTTAGAGAGAGGGGATATGGTTGTGAGGGATAAATATATTTTCTAATATTTTACTAAACGAAAAAGAAAATACCCACTGTTCCAGAAATTCGTAAACATTTAGTGAATTAATTACAAGTTACAAAATTATTAATTACAAGTACAACCGTGTTTTATGTATAAAAATAAAAGCTTAGAATGTAAACTTTCTAATAGTATGTATTTCATTGCGTTACATTGACGTTTAAAAGTCAAAATATGCAGTTTAGTACAGACATATAAAATTTGTCTTTCAGAGACGCTTGCCAGATCTAGAGTTAGAGCAATCTTCCTTCCCAGCTGCATGACCATATATGGATAGAGCAAGGTTTCGCTTTCTGACCCTCTATACTCCGTCGGCAAGCTCATTCTGGTTTTGTCTTGCACACTGGAACCACGCTCTACAATGTCGTCCCCAATAACCCCTGAGAAGCTGCGTCGCCTGAAGGAGTCCTTGAAGAGAGTGGAGAAGAGAAGTGGGTTTAAGAAGCCGACTTCATTTAAGTCAAGAGTGAAGAGCAATTTTCAAAACCATCCGCTGTACTTTGCACAACCACCGACACAACCAACAACAACAGCAACTGAGCCTCGACCTTCGACTCCACCTCCTACCGTCGATGAAGTCATGGAGCAAACGAAGGTAATGCAAGAACATGAGCTAATCACGCCCTTGCATCAAATAACTGCAAAGTTTCGACAGTTAAAAGTAAACGTACAATATAAATTTGTGGCGAAATTGGATGACAATTGTTTCATTTTATTTCACAACGAATGTCACATTAAAGTCCACTTACCAAGAACACTACCACCACCGCCTTCTATGATTCCCCATAAAAAATGGTTATATTTCATCCGGCAAAACGGTACAGCGGATTGGATTCTACAGTAGAACACTCATCACCCCCCACATCGGCTTCTCCACCCACATCGGCTTCTCCACCCACACAACTCTTCTAGGACACCAAAAACGGTTCTTTTCAGGACCAACCTAAACATTACAAGTTAGGGACTTTGCCTGTAATAGGTAGACGATTTTTATTAGTCGCCAATTGACCTTGACCGTGAGGCAGGTCCTTGACCGTGAGGCAGGCCAAACAGTTTCTAATTGGTCTCTAACCACATTCCGAAACGGCGCGGCGAATAATCTCCAGCCGCTTCCTAAACAGCGACCGGTTTCCCCCCTCTCCACGTTGACCTCTTTGCAACAAAACTTACAGCGTTTCAAATGTATTCTTGCTCCGATTCTTGCTTGACTCCGATACCTCCACATCATTATGAACAACGAGTTAGGAACAAGGAAATCTTCCTATTATTGGAAGATTGCCTTACTTTTGGGATTTAAAATATAACGTAAAAGTACTAAAATTACGCGGCTCGACAAGACAAACAAGAAGTTGCAATTAAAAATTCAAATCCGATTAGAGATATAACAGCAATAGCGGACAAACAACTATTTTGAGGATAAAGTAACGATGTGAGGAGGGTAGATTTTTATCCTACACGCTAGCGGTACATCACTTTAATTCCAGCTCTTGACAAATACACATCTACCTATAAAGTTTAAGTAAAGTCTGAACATGTCACAGTTTTACAGAAATATGACGAAGGTGTCATATAGTACTCCACTTACGACAACCTTCTACTTTTCCGACAATGAAGATAGAATGTCTACGCTTTTATTGGACTGTGAACGGTTTCGACGAAGGATAATCAAGACTGAAACACTCTTAGCCAGTTGTCTGCTACGAAAGGAGCAACACATGAAGACATGCACTAGTTTAGATCATAGTGACTGTTATACCTATACACATACGATGTTTAGCACTAATCATTAAAGTTTTCAGTTACGGAGCTACAATTCTCACAGTGTAAGAGCTAAACCATAACTAAATAGCTATCCCGTGGTTATTATGCGAAATAAAAAAATTGTGGGAAACGCTGTGGTGGGGGTAAGAGCTGGGTACCCATCCTACATGCTCGTGACACATCAGTGTACCTTCAGCCCATGCCCAGTACTCATGGACTCGTCAATCCAAGACAATACTGTTTCTTCTACATCTTCTTGTAATTTTGAACAAGCTGTCAATAATGTAAATACAACTGATCAAATACAAGTATATGAAGTTTCTACCACAACGTCTTCTGATGCGGAAGCAATAATGTTATCCTTGGTAGGATTTGACTAATGACTATTTTATTTAACAATCATAGAAAGAAGCATTACAGGATCTAACTTATAAATGCATCATTTTGTTCGGCTTGTTGAGACGTGACAGCAGAGTAACCACATGCCATACTTTGGGTAAAGTTTAGCATCAAACAATTTTAATAGTTTAAAATGATCGAATCAAACTTGTGCAAGATAGTTTTTTAAAAACTTCTTCAGACGACCTTGACCTAGTCCAACATCTATGACATCACTAATACGTCGCCAACTACGTCGCTAAATACGTCATTAAATGTCACCTGACCGGAAGCTGTCAATCAAATGGGCCAAAAGTCTCAATTTTTTACTACTCACGGGTTTAATACCTTTACGCTAACCCTGAACAAAGTTTAGACTTGACTATCTATAACAAAATATAAATAAAAAACTACTAAAGTTGATTCGGTTAGTATTTTCTATATGTGTACGGTGTGTACTGTCAGAATTTAAAAGGGAAATTACATTTAAAATGTGTAGTTCATAATTTAATGTCTCATGATTAACGCATATTTAAATACATTTCAATACTTTCCACCTAAAGAGACCAAGAAGTTGTTTACATTTTTAAAAACATAAATAGGTTTCTTACAAACCAAACTCATAAAAGTTTAGTTTCCTTTGCAATGCTGTGTTTGAATTGTAAACATATTTTTACGTCGCAATCCATCAACTCGCATTCTAATGTCGTCAACATGCGGTATCCTATAAATTCCAAATATGTTATTTATATAAAAATGGAAAATAATGTGATAAATTTAGTTTAAAAGTCCTTCGTGTTTTCTTCGACGTGTAATCATAAAGTGCAGTACAAAGCCATTGCCAATTTGTTCCAAGTTCAAGTCGATTTCTGAGGGGTTGACTGCCAATACTGTTGGAAGTTAAATACAACTACTCCAGTAAATATTATATTAGCATATGACAATGCTAATCATATGTTTATATTTACTATGAAAGGTTTTAAGTTTAAATAAAAATGGCTTCATTGTTTTATCTTGATTATGTTTTGTATTAATAAAAAATAGAACCACTGCACTGCTTTTAATAATTTCTTTAGGTTGATGTGCCCAGATAATGTAATTTCTATTTTTTTTGTGATATTGTTTTTTTGTTTGATGTCTAATTAAAATGACAACGTTAACAAATCTTCCCCAACTAACTGATTCAAATTTTTCAAACTGGAAATTCAGATTGGAATGTATTCTTGATGAAAAAGGTGTCAAAGAAGTCACACAAAAGGAATACACCACTGAAGATTTAGATAAACTTCCAGAAAAACAGAAGAAAGAAACTTTGGCACAAGATGCAAAAGCTAGATCAATAATTGTACAATGTATCACGGATCGACATTTGGAGTACATAAAAGATGCCAAGACTGCATATGAGATGTTAAAAGCACTTAGGAACGTCTTTGAACGTAAGAGCACCTTATCAAGATTGTATATAAGAAGACAGCTCTTAACGCTCCAATGTGATGCAAATACAAATCTGCAGGACCATTTCATGAAGTTCGATGCACTGATTAGAGACCTCGAATCTACTGGTACAAATCTGGATGAAGATGACAAGGTATGTCATTTACTGTTGACTATTCCTAAGAAATATGATACAGTAATTACAGTCTTAGAAACGACTACCTCCACACTAACACTTGATTTTGTAAGAAGTAAATTGCTTGATGTTGAATTAAAACTAAATAATTCTCAAAACTATTCTAAACCACAGGTAGAATGTTCTTTCAATATCAACTCGGGGAAAAGTAATGCAAACAAATGTTTTAAGTGTGGTAGCTTTGATCATTACCAAAATAAGTGTCCAAAAGGTTATCACAAAACTGAGGGGTCTAATAATCAACAAAATAGATATCAAAATCATTCTGGGGGGAGATCAAGAGGTAATTTTCGTGGTAAAAGGTGGAATAATCGCAGTAATCACAATGCTAATGTAGCTGAGCAAGACTCGGACGCTAGTATTTCATTCACAAATTTTACTGCTTATTCAACTACAATTGAAAATGTTCAAGAAGAAGGTAAAGTTAATTTTATTGTTGATTCTGGAGCAACTAATAATATGGTTTGTTCCTCAATGGAGAAATATATGAGAGATGTCGCGGATATCATACCAATACAGTTAAAAGTAGCTAATGGACAAACTATGGAAGCCAAAAGACAGGGAAAACTGGTTGTGTATTGTAATCAAGGGATTAACAAAGTACCAAAACAAATCAGTATTGAAGCACTAATTGTAGATGGATTACCATTTAATTTATTCTCTGTTCAAAAAATCAATAAAGCAGGTTTCAGTGTAACATTTGATCATGGTTGTGCTCAAGTAAGAAAGAGAAACAACCTACTTTTCAAGTGCAATCTTGAAAATAATCTTTTTGTCGCAAGATTTAGCTTAGGGAAACCAAAAGCGAGCACTGGCTTATCGTTGTCTTCTGATGAAGATCTATGGCATCTACGTCTTGGTCACCTTAATAGAAGAGGGTTACAATTACTTCGTCTGCCATATTCAAAGACTCCTTGTGACTCCTGCAAGAAAGGTAAAGCAACCAGAAATGTTTTTAAAAACGCACAGGGACCTCGTTCAACACGTATCGGGGAACTTGTTCACACTGATGTCTGGGGACCTGTAGATGTTCCAACTCTAAACGGTGAGCGATATTATGTAACAATTACAGATGATTTTTCTCATTTTTCACATGTATATATTCTTAAACATAAGTCTGAAGCTGAAAATAAACTGATTCAATATGTAGAGCAACTGAAATCACAGAACATTAGAGTAGCTAGATTAAGATCAGATAAAGGAGGAGAGTTCACATCAAATAACTTTAAATCTTTTTGTGCAAACAATGGTATGCAGTTAGAGTATACTGCTAGTTATACGCCTCAACAAAATGGTGTCGCTGAAAGGCTGAACAGAACAATACTTGATAAAGTAAGATCCATGTTTGTGGATACTAACTTGCCCAAATATCTGTGGGGAGAAGCAGTCTGTTGTGCGATATATCAGTTAAACAGATCACCAACACGTGCTCTTAATGGGAGAGTACCTGCCCATATTTACTTTGGTAAATCAAATGGAACTTTAGACAAATTGAGAGTTTTTGGATCTAAAGTTTGGGTATACAATCTTCCAAAGAAAGGTAAGCTTGAACCAAGAGCAACAGAAATGCGGATGGTTGGGTATGGTGGTCCTGGTTACCGTTTATGGAATCCAGTAAACAACAAAATTGTAGTGTCTCGTGATGTCAAATTTAACGAAAATGATTACAGACACCAAACTGTTTCAAAAGTAACAGAATCAAAAGTTGTCCCACAGCTTAGTAATGAAAATGAAGAACCAGACAGTTCTGATGAAATTCAAGAACAAACTCAATTACATGGAAATCAATATGATGAACCCCATGAGGAGCAGAATCATCAAAGGAGTAAAAGGAAAACAACGTTTCCAAAAAAGTATGAGGATTACGATATCTATAGTGCTTATTATTGTTTAATCTCAACCGAAAATGATCCTTCAACTTATAAAGAAGCTATAGAATCTGGTAGTGAGTGGCAAAAAGCTATTCAAAATGAACTGGATAGTCATAACAAATTTCAAACTTGGTCAGTAGCAGATTTACCTGAAGGAAAAGTTGCAATAGACACTAAATGGGTTTTCAGGACCAAGCAGGATAATGTTAAAAAAGCCAGATTAGTAGCAAAAGGATTTCAAGAACAGTGTAGTTCTAATGTCTATGCTCCTGTTGCTAAAATGACTACTGTTCGAATGACAATTTCTCATGCACTTCAGAATGATTGGGAACTTAGACATTTAGATGTTCCCACTGCTTTCTTAAATGGTAGATTGGAAGAGGATGTTTTCATTAAAATACCTCAGGGAGTAACCGCGCCAAAAGGAAAAGTTTTAAAGCTCAATAGAGCTTTGTACGGACTAAAGGAATCGCCTCGTTGCTGGAACAATTGTTTCAATGAATTCATTCAAAAGAACGGATTGAAACGCTCAATGCATGATGTGTGTTTATACATAGGAGAAGATGTCTGGTTAACACTATTCGTTGATGATTGTCTTTTAACAGGAAAACAAGAGAAAATTGAAGAGTTGGCGAGTAAATTAAAAAGTGAATTTAATGTAAAAGATTTAGGCCGTATAGGAACATTCCTCGGAACTGAAGTATCAAGAAGTGGTGACACATTATCTCTAAGCCAAACTAAAATGATTGACAAAGTACTACAGAAGTTCAATATGATTGATTGTAAAGGAAAAGAAACTCCAATGGAAGTAAACTTTCAAGTTAATCTCGATGAAGATATTATAACCAATGTTCCATATCGTGAGCTAATTGGAAGTCTAAACTACTTAGCAATGATTTCAAGACCTGACATTTCATTTGCAACATCGTTTCTTGGAAGATTTCTCGACAGACCAACACAGACTACATGGAAAGCTGCAAAAAGGATTTTGCAATACATAAGTAATACCAAACATTTAACACTGAAATTCAAGAAAAGTCAAAACGAAGAATGTGTTGAGGGTTATGCTGATGCAGATTGGGGAAATGATATTTCTAACAGAAAAAGCATAACTGGCATTGCAATTTATCATTTTGGTAATCTAGTGTCCTTGACTTCAAAGAAACAACAAGTTGTTGCTTTGTCGACTGCCGAAGCTGAATATTTGGCTGCAGCACACTGTGCAACCGAAATTATGTTTGTCAGCGGATTGGCTAATGACTTTAAACAAGCAGAAACAACTCCAGTCTTAAATGTCGACAACCAGAGTGCAATTGCAATGATGAAAAACTATGAGAACACCAAGAGATCCAAACATATTGACATTAAAGCTCATTTCATCAAAGATATTGTCGCTAAGGGCATTGTGAAAGTTCTATATGTATCTTCAGATAAGAACGTAGCAGACATTTTTACCAAGTCGTTGTGTAAAGAGAAGTTTGTTAAATTCTCAAGAGCCTTAAGTTTGTTGTAATTTTGTGATGAGCAATTTTAAGTTTTATTATTCAATAACGGACTTAAAATTGAACGGGGGTGTTGGAAGTTAAATACAACTACTCCAGTAAATATTATATTAGCATATGACAATGCTAATCATATGTTTATATTTACTATGAAAGGTTTTAAGTTTAAATAAAAATGGCTTCATTGTTTTATCTTGATTATGTTTTGTATTAATAAAAAATAGAACCACTGCACTGCTTTTAATAATTTCTTTAAATACTTCAAACAATATTTCAATACTACAAGAGGCCTACTACAATACTTCACTCTAATACAACACTAAGAGCCGCGCATTTAACTGTGGCTGAGCCACGAGGAAAAAGTGCTTTAAAATAATCCTTAATGTAATGTGCATGCGTTTTTATTGAGTACAGAATAGCTCTTTATGAATTTATTTAAAAAACATAATTTATATTATGTTGCGTGCAAGCGTTTTTTCTTTTATTTAATAAAAATGCAACGGAATTATTATATATTAATAGAAATAGTTAAGATGGGTACTACTAAAAGTAAATAAAGAAGTACTTAACTCCATATTCTTCTACTCCACCGTACATTCGGGGACAACCAAAAATACATAAACCTGGTAATCATTTAAGAGTAATTGTCAGTACAATAGGAAGTCCTACTTATGTATTATCATCATACCTTAAAAGATTTCTACTACCTCTAACATTTATAAGTGAGAGAACCTTAAAAAACTCTACTCAATTGGTTGAAACTCTTAAAGAAACTAAAATTGATTATGAAGATATATTAGCAAGTTTTGATGTACAAAATATGTTTCCAAGCATACCTGTCCAAGAAACACTTAATATAGTACGCAAACTGTTAGAAGAAGCTAAAACCCCTAATAATCAAACTACTCTATCAGTTAGTACAATTTTAGAACTTCTTACAATTTGTATGGATGCCAATTATTTCCGGTACAAGGATGAATATTATCAACAAACAGAAGGGCTCCCTATGGGAAGTTCACTTAGTCCAATTTTAGCCAATATTTATATGGACAGTTTTGAAAAAGAAGCCATTGATAGCAGTATAGTTAAACCAAAACTATACAAAAGGTATGTAGATGATTGCCTAATTATTTGGAATGATAACTTGGATTCTTTGCACTCATTTTTAAATCATTTTAATTCAAAAAGTAAAAATATAAAGTTTACTATGGAATTGGAGAAAAACAAAAAACTTCCATTTCTAGATGTTATGATAAATCACTCAAATGGAATTGAGTTTTCTGTATATAGAAAAGAAACAAATAGTGGAATTTGTTTAAATTTTCAATCAAATCACCCAGAATCAACTAAAAAAGGAATAATAAAAGGAATGCAACACAGAAATAAAATTATATCAAGTAATGAAAAAATTAAGAAAAAAGAAGAAGAGACTATTGTCGAAATATTACAAAATAATGGATATCCAAAAAGTTTTATATTTAAGAACTTAAAAGAAAACCAAAATAAAGATAATTTAGAAAATAAACCTATTTCGCATATAACAATACCTTACATTAGAGGACTTTCAGAAAAAATCAGAAGAATTAACAGAAAATACAACATTATTACAACATTCTACTCGGAAAATAAACTTAAAACAAACTTAGTTAAATTTAATTACAATTATGAAAAAGATGTTATTTACGAGATACCATTGTCTCTGATTGTGATAGTGTATATATAGGTCAAACTGGATCGTTTCTCGAGAAAAGACTAAACCAACACAAATATAATTTAAAAACAGCAAAAACAGAAGTAAGTAATTTAGCACATCACCAGTGTACGAAGAATCATAAAATAAATTTAAATAAAACCAAAATTCTGGCAAAAGAACATGACAAATTCAAAAGAATATTTATAGAATCAGCAGTAATGGCTTATTCAGAAAAACATGTTTTCAGTAAACCAAGTTTTGAAATTAATAGTATGTGGAAACCAATTTTAAAACAAGAATTTGAAAAGAATAATTTATAATTACGTTTTTCCATTTTAATTTACCTACTAAATATTTAAACATAGATGTTAATCACATGTTTAAGAAAATTAGTTATCATATTTTGTAAACAAACAAACAAATGTAAACAACTGACGATGAATTGAGTATCAATTCGAAATATATTGGTTTAAATTTAAAATTGTTTTACTTAATATAGTTTTATAGAAGATGAGAGTGCCTAAAAGTCAACTAAGAATACAATCACCATCTTCAACAACAACAGAAGGATTTAGAAGAAAAAACTAAGAACTTTTATTTTAGTTTGAAATTAAGTCAGAAAATGTAAAAGAAATTTTATTTTCAGAGGAAGTCAGAGTTGGTTGTAATATTGTTTTCAAGCTCGACTATGTAATACAATAGTTTGTATTCTCATAATATCCTATATTCTGGACATCTGTGCATGTATGAGGTCCTTTGGAACTCTTTATTGGAGAAAGATACCATGAATATCTGATCAGTTGCTCAGACTGCTGACCAAAATAACAACTAAACAATGGCAAAAGAATACAAAATTACGTTAATGGAAGTTAATAATGAAAAATAATGGTGATAATACGGTGAGAATTAAGAAAAGTTTTATACTTGATAAAACAGCTGTGTAATGGCAAACGTTGCATGAGTAATAATTGGGGTTGTGGCTGTGTACTAGTAAAGATAAATTAATAACAAATCTGTGATAATGTACTTACTTGTATTATCTATTTATACATAAACTGTTACCTTATAGAATAGCATCATTTTACAGCCATTATACTATTTTGAAAACGTAATCTGAGAGGAATTAACACGCACAGCGGAATTTAAAAAAATACTAGGAAGATATGGGTAGTTGATAAATGAAAGATATTTTAAATTAATTTATATCTTTAACATTTGCAAATGTTTTCAAGACAGTCTAGATATTTGGTCGAGTCGTATTATGAACTATATATATATATATAAAACTATATATATATATATTATGAACTAAGCTATAAAAAGTACCAGGAAAGTAAAATAAAACCTGATCTGAAACTGTATACCTCGAACCTAATTTAAAAATACTTAAATCAACGGTTTTTAAGTGAATAAGTAACAATCTTGCGATAAGCTTCTGTAGTGCCAAGGTGTCGACGCACTTCCTAAAGACTGGAAGAGGACTGAACGAAATTAAAACGACTTTTTTATTAGAAATATGTATTGTTATGATTACGGGATGTGGTTGAAAAACATCTTACAACACTTAAAACATAGTTACACTTACACTGAACTCCCTTGCATGATATTAAATATACAAGGAAGGTACAAGACAGTCGTCACAAACCGGTCACACAGATCATCATAAGGCCCAATGAGAGAAATGGGCGATTATTCTCTCACTGGGGTCTAATAAAACGGTGCGACCAATCGAAGTCAATTGCCTTGTCCCATGTTTGATACATTTTTACCGTCTCAGTGTATAGTGTAAATGTAAATATATTTTGAAGTGTTGTTATATATTTATCTAATTAAAACTCAAGAACTGTTTGGATTCCACCTAAAGAACTTGCTACATAACTGACCTTCCTATTCATTGAAGGATTATTTTAGTTGAAAAATTACTTATCATAACATGTAACGTCTTAAATTCTTACCACTCAACAGTAGATTCGCATTGATGTCATTAGTAATCTCGATGATTATTTAAATAAAGAGTACAAATCAAAGATTAATATTTGATTACATAATATTATAGTGAGGGGCGAATATAAGGGAGGTGCAGGGGACCGATCCCTCCCCCCGAAATGGAAAAAATTAACCAATCTGAATTATTATAAACATAATGCACGAGAGAAAATAGAGATATATCATCAATGCTGAACGTGTAGTGGTAGAGATACAACATAGTGAACGGGTAGTGGCACTTAACCTACGAGGATGAACAGGAACAGTTATATATATATATATATATATATATACATATATATATATATTATAGGTTCCGTGGGTAACGAGGAAATAGATACATTCCTCCTTTTAGTGACGAGGAAGTTCTTGATACGTTTACAAGTGCGCCAAGACAACTGAGCTTTGTTTTGTAACCATGTTAACCTCGTTGGTCGAAACACGAAGTAAGGCTCACTTTTATATGTATTCACTCCATTGCTAATTGGATAATTGAACGAAGTGAAATTTATCCTTATACACAACTTTACTGCTTAGACTGGTAAGAGAATCAATTCAACTGGCATGTCTGTGACCAAAATAACTCAAGAACGCCTCCACAGTTAAACTTAAAATTTTCCAGATAAACTTAACAGGTCAAAATCTCGGTCGAGTTCGTTGTTCAGATAATTTCGTTCAGTATTAATAAAATTATCTTATACCTATGGCTATAAAATGTAGGCCTATACACTTAGGCTACTTAGGCCTACTTATTTTAGAAGTTTCATGGACGGTCTTGGACCAACCCATGCTTATAGAATTTAATTTCATGATAGCCTAGGCTATTGAAACAATATATTGAAATATCATTTTGTAAAATACAACTGTTGTAAAATACTTTAAACACATTACCAGGAATGTTGTAGCGAATCAAAACAAAAGCTTTCAACTATTCTAACCAAACTAAGCCTTTTATATAGGTTATCTGAAATAATTTGACATATCCTAGGTTTGGATTATAGTGAGCTGTTTTCATCATAAACTTGGACCTATGGCTATAAAATGTAGTCATATACACTTAGGCTACTTGCCATTTTAGAAGTTTCATGTACGGATTTGGACCAATTCATGTTAATAGCATTTAATTTCATGACAGCCTAGGCTATTGAAACAATATATTGAAATCTCATTTGTCATTTAAATAACTGGACCTGACGACTTATTGTTAATCCTTAAGGATATTTTGACTTAGCCTATAGAAATTGTTAACATTAGTTCATTTAGGAAACTCGCTGTTCCCTTAAAAGTTAAATTAACCACACTGCTAAAGTCACTGCTTAGCCCAAAATACTCTGTTTGTTCTAATATAACGCACCCATGCCAATCCCAACAACAAACCATGCCTGAAATCTTCATTTTATTTTAAAAATAAATAAATTTACGGATTCGTACAACATTTACTTTGATAAAAACGAGTGATAAATGTATGAATGTTTTTCTACGGATAAGATGTTAGATCGGCGACGGGATCCGAACCTGCGACCTTTCGCTCCAAGAGCCAGTGCTATACCATTGATTATAAGATGTATAATCAATGGCTATACCAACTCAGCTACGGCAATAAGTGTTTCTTAGGGGAGAAGTGACTAAAACTATACCTATTATAGACATAAAACCCGGATTCTGGCGGCAATCAAATGATAACGGAATGTATTCTCATGATGTTACTCAAATCAGATATTGAATTTTTTATGAGACTCGATTTAAATTTGATCATGTGTTTCAATTATCCTTATACGCGAGGAATGAACGTGCATCTAGTTATTTAATTCATAAATAAACCATTTTTCTGCATTTTCAGTCATTCACTTTGCATAATATCAACAACAATAATACTCATCTCATCTAGCGCTAATTTACCCTCTGAATTTGGCCAGCAAATCTAATGTAAAACATTGAGTGTCACTACTTTCCTAATAATTTATTATTTATTTGTCTTTAGACAATGATATTATTTATATTTTCCACTGATTATAGTCAAACGAAAACACATTTTAAAATGTTTAAAGCACTATAAAATATTTAAAACTATTACCAGACGTGATTTCTAACTGTAATCTTGTAAAGGATACTTTTTCATAAGAAAAGTTGGTTTCTTATAAATTTAAACTTTTGAAGGTAAATCATAGTGAAAAGCTAATTTTATTTTATTTTCAATGTAAAAGTGTATTATTTAAAGAATCTGTAGGTTTGTCCAAGCAGTTCAGTGCACTCATGTAAACTGTATTGCTTGAGGGTCCTTTGACTAAATGAGTACTTGTCGTAAAAGCCTTTGAGGTTATGAAATTTAATTTTTCATGAATATAATATGAACCAATTTATTTGAAATAATATTTATTTGATTCGCACGGACAAAATGTATCGTATTTAAGAGTATTGAGATGGTAATAATATCCCTATTAGGCCTACTTTGAGACCGCAAAAGTGACTTCCCTGCTGAAAATGGTCCATAAAGATATTGTTATGGATATCAATACATACGTGCGTTTGGAACACGGATATCCGTAATATGGATATCAATACAGATCTTATGGACATCAATAAGTCATGAGTTACGGACATCAATATAAGGTATACGGATATCAGTATACAAATGTTATGGATGTCAGTATAGAAATGTTACGGATATCAGTATAAAAATTTTACGGATATCAATATGAGACCTATATGGATATCAATATGAAGTCAGTCAATTATCAATACAAATTAATTTATAAAAATCATGTATATTAAGATGTTTCTCCTGTATAAATGTTACACAGCACAATCATATGACGCTCTTCTTCGTACTTCTTAACTGAAGCTTTAATATCTTGTATTAATAAACAACATTTTATTAAAACAAAAATTATCCCAAAGATTTATATAGTGTGATATGATGTTAATTTTTGTAAGTAAAACCTTATTATTGTAGGTAACAATACATGAACAAACTAACTGTTTGAAGAGTATAAAACACTTATAAAATCTGTCAACTTATTTATTTACTTTTAATAAAGATTAACAAATACCTCCATCACCTTACAAAAGGGTTTGCAATATTTAAATAATTATGTGATGGGAATTTTGTGAGAGGATACATATTAATGCCAAAAGTACTGATAATTTGTGTTTGAAATTATATATGGAAATTAATTTATTTCATGAACATATTGTAACTGTACCTTAATATATCTTAAAATTAAAGAGTGTCCTGGAATAGGATTTTTCAGTGCATATTATACACTACAATAAATTACTACAGGATTATAACAAGATTTTTATTAAAATTAGGAAATTACAAGCATGTATACATATATCTTTGGTAAAGAACAGCCAATCAATTAACAAGCAATGAACAATTAAACAAGAACAAAGTAATAGCACAATCAGACATGTTACTTAAACAAATTCGGTGAGAGGGAATAATTACAAAAAAAGGAGAACTTTGCTATGAGAATTATTAAAACTGTTTAAGCATAGTAAAAAGTTAACTTATTTGCTAACAGCCACCAAAAACCACATCAAAATGTACCAATTAATTTACAAAACTTAAAATGTACCGTACAGTAAACCTCGTTTCATCTCTTGTTTGCTGACAGTCATAAAGTAACTCCAGGTCAGTGTTTAGTATCGTTTTTCAATAAAATCAATTTTATCTTTATTGAATATTTGTTAAATCAATAATTAACCTCCGATATATTTTTACTATAAGAATTTACCTCGATATTCACATTTTATCATATTTATAGTAGCAATTTCATTTTTAAAATAAAAAGTACCAAAAGTTATTTAAGTCTGTAAGGCTTTTTACAAACTTGCAGGTGAAAAATTAATAATAAGTCAAGTTCAAAACTATGTAGGGCCTACTCTAAAACAAATAAGCTATGTAGGCTACGGTATGTAATAAAAACTGGATTATAGAATATTGAAGAAGAATTTTGCTTAACGTTTAAGAAAAGGAAAATACAGGTTTAAAACTAATAGTGTTTAAGCGATTTTTTAATTATGACCTTATAAATCTATTAGCAAAATTCTCAATCCTAGAAAACATTAAATTCCTCCAGAAATTGAATTTGAATATATAACATTGGGTTTATGCATTTAAATTAATAACCAAACAATCTTAACACATTAATGTAGTAATTTTTTTCTATTCGCATAGCCTACAACAGGATCCGATTAGTGGTTCACTCTAGTAGGAAATCTGAAACTACTGACTGCGAGCAACTACAGTTCACCCCGCTAGGTTGCGGACTGACTATAAACCTATCTAACACCGCTAGGCCACTGGTCGTGATAGCCGTATGGGCTATAAACCTATCTAACACCGCTAGGCCACTGGTCGTGATAGCCGTATGGGCTATAAACCTATCTAACACCGCTAGGCCACTGGTCGTGATAGCCGTATGGGCTAAGTCGTGGAAACATTTTGGCCAGGTGTTCTTACGAAACTCGTGGGTTCGATTCCCGCTCACGACCAAAACTGACTAGTCGTGCAACTCACAATGAGTTAACGGTCTGTGGCAACGTTGGTAGAAGGACCCAAGTACAGCAAACGGTGACAGGCTTGCTTGGAAGCCATAGAATGCCGTTGAATGTTCAATGTTACATGTCATTATTCAGAGAATTGTTAATAGACAATGGTTTTATGCACAAATATTTATATTATTGGGATCGGATCCAATTCATAGATTTAAAAAATGACAAGTAAGGAACAAAACCAGCTCGAAAGTCAACGCCAATGGGTTAGTACAGAATCTGAGTTACTGTCAAAGTAACGCTTGTATGTGGTAAAACAGAAATGTGGCTTTTCTCCAAGCAAACTTCAGTCCAGAGATACTTTACACTTGAAACAATATATTTTATGAAAAAATAGTACGAGATTACAGAATACCTTAGTCAAACGTACCTAACGTGGAACCTAACGCACCTAACATACATAGCCTAATGTGAACATAACACCTAGGTAGGTAGGCTCTTTAGGCCTATTTTGTCATAACCCAAGACATCAATTTTAAAATTAAAAATTAATTAGTTTCTGATAGCCCATGCCATACGGAGCGGACTTACGAGGCTACATATCAAATTGAGGTAAGAAGTAGATAAAAATCAACATTAAAAGTTAAAATATGTTTTATTTTTTAAAACGCTAATATTTTCTACCATGTTTATCATTAAGGCAGACTAATTTTATGTTTTTGGCATTTGTGGTTTATAGGGGCGAGTGTGAAGTTTTCCTTAGTTAAATAAATAAACAATAAGTGTAATGGATTTCACTTTAAAATATTTTTAGGAAACGCAATAATTTGTATCTATATTTTTCATGCCATATTCAAACCCTGCTCCGGTTGGAGTGAAGATGATGCAATTACAGTAGGCTAGGTCTATATAAAAAATAAAAATTAATAAAATAAACATGCCTACATGTCTGCTTAAAAAATATGAAAAGGTTGAATTAACTGAGCTGACTAATCCATCTGTCGCTAGCACATTAGTCCAGAGTGAAGGAGGTTTACTATACATGTGAAATAATATATTACATTAACTGGTAATATTATCATAATATAGTCACATCACCACAAATTGTTCTTTTTCTTCACTCCACCAAAGTTAATTTTCATCACAAGATTGAGCCCCCGTTATTCTTTGTGAAGTCTTCTCTATCAGTCATATTTTGTTCATTCCTCCTCTGTAATCCCATCATGAGTAGTCTATTCTGAAAAGTTGAAATTAAATTAGTCAAGATAAATTAATTGGAAGTAATGAAATGGCGGAGCACAATAAATCAGCATCAGAAGATACACACACAAAGAGGAAAACAGCATAGTAATTACAAGAACTACTTAGTAACGATTTGTGAATATGAAGTAGATATTTATCAATAATATATTTCATCATTAGTTCGGTTTTTCAATAATAGTATTTTTCAGCTCTGGATTTGATTGATGCTCAAGTTATATTATTATTTTATAAATATCATTTTACAAAAATAATAAATGTGTCTAAGACCTGGCTAACTTATCTTGTTTTGTATTTTCACTTGTCATGTCAACTGATCAAATGGTAGATTGCTTGTATTAATTAACTTACTTGAGTTTGGTTGTCATTTGTACTATTGTAATAAAATTGTGAGATGTGACCAAATTGACCAAAGCCTATTATTAATGTAATTATCTCATATTTAACATAATCAAACCTAGATTAACCAACAGATTGCTGAACGAACAACAAGCAACCTCAAATTCTTAATGTACAGCACACTGTGGCGGTTAGGCTAGGTAGGAATACTGGTATATGAAACCCTAAAAAACAAGTAGTATATCTTATATAAGAAAGTTAATCAGAACTGTTGAACCACAGACTATTATATTAAGTTACACGTCTCATTAATGATTAAAATACGCTTGCAAGTCAATAAGAATAATGCATCTTCAAATGTGCAATTATTGCTATCTGCTAAAAACATGATGGTTTTTTAGACAAGTGGATTTAGTGTTATTTTACAAAATAATAATCTGAAAGAAATCATGGATTCATTGTACATAGCCTAATTTAATCCCACAATGCTAAATATAAGAAATACATATATCATGTACTAAAATAAACCATGTTTACAAGGCTAAAGACAATTTTGAGTAACAACTGCTGATTATAAATATTTCATATAGGTACAATGCATTATCAACTTATACATAAAACTGTATTAAAAAACCCTTAGCTCATCAAGTGTAATATTTTGAGCCAGCAAAACTCCGTCATCATAACAGGCTGGCTATTAGTAATTATAGATTAACTCATAGAAAATAAAGCCCACCTGTGTTTGTTTTTGGGATTCAGTTTAGGGTTACAATCTGTTCTGTTGTCTGCGCTTTAATTCTTCCTCCGGGCAATCTTCTTCTGCTAACCTCTTTTTGAATGAGTCTGAAACATAAATATATAGCCTAAATTATCTCATTTCACTTTATTTCTTTTAATTTATTAGTAGTACTAACTGATTGCATTGTCATGATTGCATTGATAGAATCATGAAAAATTAATTTTAGTTAAATCAAGCTGAAATTTGAGATTGAGGGAATAAACCAACTTTGAAAATTAACATAGAAACTTTTGCCAACATACTTAGGCACTAAGCTCTGGCGCAATATTTACAATCTTGTTTCTTATTGCCTAAGAGTACAGCCAGGAAAACGAACATTCTATCCCAGGATGATTACCGTGTAGGGGCCTATCTGACATAATCATTACTAATATAAATGATACTATCCAAACCAAAGATAGGTAAAAACTAATGAAAGTTTACCAAGCTTTTATTCAACTACGCACTGAGAGCCTAGGCCTAGTAAAAATTGTGACTAAACTTACACCACTTTCAGAGACACTGAAAAAGGGTATTTTTAACATTTTAATTTTAATTTTACACTTTTTAATGAACAAGCTGTTACAAGAGTCGTTTCATAAGTGTAACAATATTTACAACCAGATGGTTTTTCCGATAACTTATATCGAATGGTTCGATAACATATCACTATGCAATATTTTATTTACTAAGAACAGCATTTGACTCCGAGTTATGTTATCATGATTAGTTCAATTTAATATATAACTTAATAACGTTAAAATATTATTTATATTTTCTCATATCAGTAGCTATTTAAATAAATATTAACAAAGGAGGGGGCATTTCCTCATAAATTATCGTCATACACTGATCTGCAGAGCTAGGTTAGGATCTAGTTTACTATAAATATGTAATTAATATTATAAACTAACCTAACCTAACCCCGCAGAGTGCTTTAAGAGGGTAATTTGGAAGCAAATCCTTTGTTTATTTACATTTAAAATTGTTAAACATACATGTATAATACAAATTATCCAACATAGCCTATATATAAAATGTATAACAATCATCCAGTTGTAATTATTGGTCACAGTACGGTTATGGAAGTATCCGTACACAATTTTGTAGTAAGAATTTGCACGAGCTTATCTGTTCCCAAAACTAAGTTAATGCATAGCATATTCCAAATTGGGGAGGCCTACCTAATCATTAGTATACAGGGCTTGAACGATAAAAAAAGGTAAATGAGCCTCTAAGCTGCAGCGTGTTAACAATGGAGGTTCTTATGGAGTATACATGACCCCAACTACATTGAGTTAAATTTGCATTTTTCTTAAAGAATTTTACCTCTAGAATCCAGAAATAACATTTCTTTTGCGCGGAAACCATTATTAATTATAGAAAATATTACTTAAAATTATTATTTCCGATGCAAGCAGACACTACTTAGAAAAAGCTTGACCCGAAAACGATAGTTAATAAAAAACGCTACATATTCGTACGGTACGTGACATTCGAGTGTACACTTAGTACTGGCATGGTTGGTTGGTGGGCTTGCCATGGGTGCTTATTAGGTTAACTAGCTTGAGTTAGGTTAGGTTTGTTAGGTTAAGTGTGGTTTGTTGGGTTTTTTTTGTTTGTTTTGCCGTCCAGCTACGGTGGCCGAAGGTTTTACAGGTTTTACCGTACCTGAGATGGCAAAACAAACAACAACAAAACTAACAAACCACACTTAACCTAACAAACCTAACCTAACCCAACGCTAGTTAACCTAATAAGTACCCGTGGCAAGCCCACCAAGCAACTACCCGAATATAAGTATACTTTGATATTATACTCCTAATTAGGTTAGGTTAGGTAATCAAAACAATACAGTTGCAGTCGAGCAATTTTAAAGGCTTCGAGTTGGCAAACCTGCTCCAAGTAGAAAAATCTGCTCCGAAGCGGAAAAAATGACAAAATGGGCGTTAACAGCGTTTATTTAATTTCGTACTGTTAGTTTTCATCTTAAAAGTTGTTATTTCTTTCTGTTTACTGACATATAATTATTTTATGAACATATTATAATTATCTCTAGTGGATGATGATTGATCAAACGGTTTTATATGTTTTATTTATTAACAAGTTTGTAGATTGGAAATCTCTTGCAGACAGTTCCATGTTGCAATTCGAACGTTCCTCCCCTCAAACCACTTTATTGTTTGGCAGAAGAAATTGGAATCGTCCAAGTTTTTTTTACTATTTTCACCATTAAAACGGTCTTTCCGCGGAAAAAGATTACTTTTATCGTGTTTTTCAGGTCAAAATCTATAAGAAAAGTGTAAATTTACCTCGATTTTGTTGGGGTCATGTATACTCCATAATTACCACAATTGATATAAATGGTTGGTAAAACTGCAAATGTTATACTACATGGAATAAGACGATCATAGAAAGAAGTTGTATGGTTCAAGTCTGCGAAATACTAACTGTGACCCTTGGCAGAACTCCTCGCGTCACAATGCAATCAGATAGTTCTACTGAGTTAAATAGCATCTTTACCCAATATGTTTATTTGATCGAGCGTTACGGTATTCAATTTTTTGGAACTAGTTCTAGCCTATGTTTGTATTTGATTGCTTCTAAAAGCATCTTATGGAACTGCAGCCCTACCTATTTATAGAAGGCCAGATCCACTTAAGGATGGGCTTAAGTAAGTAAATAGGCCTACACACCGGTTTAGTTTGATCAATGGGTGGGTTCTGTGTAAATATACAAACCAGAAGATATGTTGCAATCGATACAAATATCGACCTAATCAATATAACTTACCGTATCAAACAATTTCATTCGGTTTTATATATCGTTCCGCTTATGAAAGTCTACCCTTAACATTTAACCTGGATGTTACCTACTCATTGAGGTTTGACCTAAACTTTGATAATTTCCTTATGTAGCCTATATCTAAGCTGAAGACTAATTTAATATCTAAATTCAAAATGATAGTATCAAAAATAGTTAGGCCTATATCCATTACTTGCTTCAAAACCTCCAATAAGGGCCTTTGGCTCACCAAAGGCTTCCTTATATTGCCCATGAGCCTACAATTAACTATAATGGCTCAAGTCATAGGTCTTAGACGAGGTGGTAGACTACTTAGGTTATAATAGTTTAGTTCTGACTTACCTGTTGACTTTAATACTTTGGCTTTATGCTAATACCCAGCCAAGGATTTCAGATATTTTCCTTAGGACGTCTCTGGAATCTCTTCCATGACCAAAATCATTCCTTGTGCCTTCCTCATCAGGATTCCAAATTACTTGAATTTCTTGGTCATTTCGATTTTTATCGAGGACTTCCAGTTTTTGTATATAATTCAGATGCACTATATCTGTGATCCCTCCACATAAATAAGTAAGTACTTATCTCACTGAACAAACTAAACTTATTAATTTGTTTACACACTTGATAAACAACGAACAACTGAACAACAAACAGACAACAGACGACGACACGATCCAATTTCAATAAAGTGTGTAATGGTTCAAGCAACGGGTTCAAGCCGGCAGCGGCATAGAGCTCATTCGGTAGCGGTTGCTTCGCTTAAAGCATAGAGTACATTTCACTTTGTTAAACTTTTGGTAACTGAAAAAGTAAAAACACATTTCCAATGTCTGCATTGAATTTAGTTTACTTTTGACCAGATCCAGATATACGCATAGGCAACATAGGCAGATTTAGGAGCTGTAAGCCCCTAGGCGCAACTAGTGGTGCGGGCCATTAGCACCCAGGTCGGTTGGTGACTTGTTTTACTTGTTTCAGTTGTTTCAGGCTTGTGTAAGTGTTTTTGTGAGTTGCCGGCCCTTAGTTGTACGCCAGTTTAGCCTATGCTTAAATCGGGCCTTGCACAGGCGTGCGCCTAGAGGCCCGCACTACAAGGGGCCCGCACCATACAAAAAATCCACACATAAACACACACATAAAAGCATTTAAAAAGAGAAACTCGGTAATCCAAAGATTTACACAAATAACTATAACTTCCATTTTCTTGTATTTTTAAAAGAAGGCTAATCCTTAAAAAAACTTCAGTTTCAACTACATTGGGATTTGCCTTGACCTATAGGGAAATATTTGTAATTTTCAACTATTATATATTGGCCCAAATAACAACAATTTTATACTTGTGTATTATTAGAATTATTTAAATATAACACACCCCTTCCCCTCACCATCCCCTCCCCCTCCCCTCCTCTTACTCTTTAGACGGTAGAGATTCGTTAACCAAATAAAAATTTATAATTTACAGGGCTTACCTTTTTAGACATTTGTTCTATTAAATGTTATAAAGTTTACAACATACATCAGGTAAATAGTGTAATAAAGATAACCGAACCATGAGCATGTCTACTTTTAAATTCATATACCTAGCTGTTCTTTGAGAGTATAGGTATTAATAGATGACATTATTAATTATTGGCTTTAACATTTAAGAATATCCTGTATCTCTCCTGATTGTAAATATTAATAGTTGATTGGCCATAAACAGTACAGTTGTATTGCATTTGAATTACAAAAATAAATTTAAAACACAAATTCTAGCCTAAATTGTGTACAAGTTTACTGAACTTTATTTTATTTTTTCTTCTAAGAATTCATTAATTTTATAGTATCTATCATGGACTATACACCTATACCTACAGGTGTATAGTCAATATTTCCAGCTTGAGGAATTTTCTTCATTGCCTTCTTAAATTTGTTACAATTTCTTTCTTTCTTGTAATGCAGAGGACTTTTATCATATAAAACTACTCCAATATACAATAAATGTTTCTTGAAAAGGGATGTACTGTGTACAGGAATGATGGATATTGTGTTTGTACCTAGTGTTACTTTAATTTTTTGTGTTGTAAACAAAATTAAGGTGTCATGTTGTTTAACTAAATTAAAATTTTCATTTACATAGGCTAACATGCATGGACCTGTTAAAATATTGTTTTCTTTAAACATTTTTTGCATGGGTAGTTTTACCTTTGATAAAAACTACCCATGCTTCGATATGGGCTTAATGACAATGACAACTTTTGTTATTTAAATACATGGACATACACTGTAGATGTTTTAAGTTTTAAGTGAATTATATTTATGTAACACACAATTTCCTAATTGTGGTTGGAATGTAATTGGACCCTTCTCAAATCAGAATAACTGCCAGGTGTAAGTTAAAATATGAAAATTACTAAAGTGTAGATTGGAATTTCTTTGATTTGTTAACTAAAATGGGAAAACAACGCCTTATTGGAACAAATTTGTAGCAGTTAGTTTTGAGATGACATACCGGTACCTAATTTTTGGATAAATTTGTCATTTTATAATACCCTGAACATTTTAATTACAGTACTATTGAATCATTTAATAAAAAAAAAACTGTTGTATTTATATAAAGTATTGTATATAGTTTCTTAGTTCACAAAACCAATAAGAAACTGTATCAACAAAGAGTAAATTTGTAAAACTATTTATTATTGTCTAAATTAATGTTATTGAAATATCCACATTATATTTGTAATTCTCCCAAAATCCAATGTCATTTTGTTTCTAGACTATTTAGATTCTTAATTATTCCTCAATATTGTTTACTTTTTTGTTTAAGTTAGTATATAAGTCAAGATACCTAACCAAAAGTTTATCATCCGGGGGAAAAAAGTATTATATTCTCATGATGATTTTCAACATACCTAAAGAATAATTGAAGGTTCAATATTTTTATATAAGACGATTATAGAAATAAAAATCATATTTCTTTGATTAATGGGCTCAGCGTATGGATATCCATAGTAGGTTATTGATTTATAGATCTATACGTATTGATATCAGTAAGTACCAGCATACGTCCATACTGATCCATATGCAAACCGTAAACTATACGGATATCCATATAATGTGTATGGATTAATGTAGTGATATCACTATCCTCCATCCATACCTTATGGATATCAATAATATGGACATTAAATCTTACTGATATCAATACATCTGTTATGGATATCCATAAATTTGTATGGACATCTATATGTTTTTTTTATTGATCTTTATGGATCATTTTCAGCAGGGTTATTAGTCCTTTGAGATATTCAATGATCCTTGCTGTTACGGTGAACAAAGTTACTTATACTAAGCCTATTTTATTTATTAGAGGCTAAAGATTAGATTTTTCGGATCGGGATTTGATCGGTTGAACCGCAGGGTTTAAATTGAGCAATTCTTTATTAATCAAATTTTATTAATTTTATGACCCATTCAATTTTTTTTATTTGATTTAAGTAACTATCCATTTTACAGTTTTTTTATTAGTATTATTTTAATAATAACTTAACTAATTGCTCTGTAACTTCAATCATAAACCATTATAACTTGATCTATGTATATTTAATTATAATGTTTTCGTAGTCATATCACTAAATTAACTATATAGCAGATTTTAAACAGTTATTTCCATAACCTAATTATATTTTATGATCAAAGCTAGATATGAATTAATTAGTACAATTAGTACATGGTTTCTTGGCCATTGTGGATATCTTCAGTCGATGCACAAAGCTGCTTGTGGTGTCAGGCTTCTTTGATGTGCCAAAGATTGGTTTATATGTATATATATAAACAATCAGACCAGTTTATAATTGTATTTGTTATTGTTTGGAAAGGTTAGCCACAGTAACACCCCCTAATAAGATTATTACTTGACATAATATTGATAAATGCTGGTAAAAAAGGCTCTCTTAACTTATCAGTTAGCGAATTAAAAAACAAGTAATACCTTCAAGCCAGAAAATACATTTATATATATAATTTATTTGATTTATTTGAGTCTAGAGTTTTTATTTCAGTTTTAAACTAATCTAAGGGTTTATAACAGTTAAAATGTTTCCCGATAACAATTACGGCTTTTTCCAGTGCTAAGTCCTTGGAAATCCGGACTCACATTATTGAAGTATTGTAAGTCAATAGAAATGGGAGGAAGTACTGGTTAAACGTAAATAAATAAGTTATTTTATTAATTTGGGAAAGTGTACAGTTTATTGTTTTCGTTCATTTTACGGAAGAAAAGTCAAGCTATATTAAAAAAGTTCTAACACATAAAACACAGGACATAGCAGGGTTTAAAAATCAAACGAGTTCGCATGCAGCACGCTGACGTGAGGGAAGTGAATTTCCGCATACAAAACTTTTAAAACTCAAAAACAGCGTAAAAACATACATTTATTCCAATTTTGTTGAAATCTGAAAAAATTGATTTTTTGGCTGCTATGATGCTCCTGGTTTCATTTACCTGCAATGCTGGAAATACAATTTTGCGCATTATAAAGTTAGGAAAAGGTCCAATCAGGCTTGAAAGTAGGCGTGAGGTTGCTGGGAATGATAAAAGTACACCAACAAATGAATAACAGGCTTTTCTAATGTAAAACCCCCATGAGATAACGTACTGTGTTTAGTCGATACACATTTTCATTAATAACTCGGTAAATATTTATGATAGAATGACGAGAGATAGCTTAACACTTTCGCCTCACTAACTCCCATCTTTTTAAATGTATTAATTTTACATCTGGGGATTTTCTGACCCTTTTCGGGCCCAAAAACTCGAAATTTGAAAGATTAATACCCAAAAAAGGGGTTTAGAGTTTTCCGATTGTTTTGCCCAACGAACTTATCCAACTGATTATAGAAAGCAACGTCCCTACCAAATTTGAAGTAAATCGGACAACAACTCTAACGCTAGAGAGTATACATATATTTATATATATAATTTTGAACGACCCCCCAAAACGTGTTCAGGGGTCACGTTAGGAACTTCCATGGTAGTCCCGGGCTTAAGTTTCACTATGCAATTCATGCTAATAGTTCACTTTCCATAGGAAATTCACTAATAAAAGCAATGTCACATGATGTCTTGCTTAGCATTCATATCATCAAAGCTACTTAAAATAGTTTTTATTGCAGAGATAACTTATAAATAAATAACTGGTAATTACAAAGGGTTTTCATAAAATTTAAACCAAGAGAAATGTTTTTTTGTATCCGACCTCTCAAAGGGAAGCCATAATTAACACATGTCCCTTTGCGATTCATATCAAACGGTCCTTTGATTAAAAATAAAAAAGCCAAAGCTCACTTGCTCGATTGGGTCGCCGAGGTGACCTTGTTTGAAAATTTAACTCTGCAGGTTAAAGTGACAGTCAAACCCATATTTAATGGACGCGTAATAATATGAATTTACTGTTGTTGTTTACTGTAAAAATACATAATGAAATGTAAAATATTATTTTATTAAATTTCGTTTTTACGAACTATTGTAAATAACTAGTAGGATCTGGCGATTGATTTCCAACCAATGTTATTGTCATGCTTTTAAATCTACAATAGTCCTCGTAATGCATCATGACCACTACTTTGTATTTACAGTAGTTATTTTTATTTATACAGAGTCATCCAAAAAGAACTGACGCATTTTAAAATCAATGTTTACTGACAACATTTCAACTTCTTATATGGTAACATGTACAGATAGATAAACTAAAAAAAATTTCGTGGTACTGTACTCAAAACATTTTGATGTGGCTACCGTCTGAATCTTTAGGCGTCGGCGTCGAAGCGAAATTTAGCCTATCGCCTAAAACTGCTGCATCTTTTGATCGTTGAATTGATCACATATTAGGCAGTGCTTGTAATGTCAGCTTTTATTCGCAGTTCATAATTTAGCTGTAAAACAGCTGTTTATAATTTATTGTTTAAACAGGCGTTTGTTGGTAATTCATTGTTTTCATCGATGAAAGCATTCACATATTCTTCATTGATATGGCTACTCATCTGCAAAAGCTCAGTGTGTCTTGTGGTTTACTGAGTTTAAATCCATCAATCCATCTTAGTTCTAAGACGTTTTAGACTTGAATATGGTGTTTATATATCTTCGCGTAACTCTTCAAGCAACAGATAAAGATGTTTAAAGAAACTGGCAGTGTTTTTAATGATAAATCCACAACAATGTTCGGGATGTTCTAGATAACGAATTTCAAGCTCGGTAGATTGGGAGAGGAGGACTGATACAGTGGCCACCAAGGAGTCTAGACTTAACTGCAATGGATTTTTTTTTCCTACTTTAAGAACATTGTGTATTCAGAGAAATTTAGAAACCTGAACCAACCACCCTAAGAAAGCGGACAGGAGATTCTGTTGCAAGCATTAACTGTTTGGCTAGAGATTGAATTTCGATTTGACGCCTGTAGAAATTTAAACGGTGGTCACATTGAAAACTTATTGAGTACCACTAAAAAACCTTTGAGTTTTTATATCTGTTAATAAATGTTACCACGAATTTGATAAATTAAAATTTATGTTAAAATGTGGCAGTTCTTTTTGGATAGCACTGTATGTATGAATAATAAATAATACATACAAATATATATTACATTATATACATTATACAATATATATACATTTAACATTACACATTGTGTATAATGTCTGTTCTTGCAGTTTTACTGTGTTTTTTTTATATATCAACAGCCGTCACGTCTACAATTCAACCGATTTCTATTTACCATAAAATGACGCTTTGAAAGCCTGTGTAGCGAAGCAAAAAAATTAAACGAGTTCGCACGCAGCACGCTGACGTGAGGGAAGTGAATTTACACATAACATCTTTTAAAACTCAAAATCAGTGTAAAACATACATTTATTCCAATTTTGATTGAAATCTGAAAACAGTGATTTGTTGGCTGTTCTGATGCTCCTGGTTTCATTTACCTGCAAAGCTGGGAATACAATTTTGCGCATTACAATGTTAAGAGAAGGTCCAGGCAGGATTGAAAGTAGGCGTGAGGTTGTGGGGATGATAAAAGTACTCTAACAAAGGAATAACCGGCTTTTATAGTGTAAAACCCCCATAAAACAACGTACTGTGTTAAGTCGATACACATTTTCTTTAATAACTCGGTAAATATGTATGCTAGAATGACGAGAGGGCTTAAAACTTTTGCCTCACTAATTCCCATCTTTTTACATGCCCTTTTAGGGCCCAAAAACTCGAAATTTGAAAGATTAATCCCCAAAAAAGGTTTTAGAGTTTTCCGATTGTTTTGCCCAACGAACTTGTCCAACTGATTACAGACAAGAATGTCCCTACCAAATTTGAAGTAAATCGGACAAAAAATGCGACCACTAGAGTGCAAATACACTCACATATAACACACATAATTAACATTTTGAACGACCCACCAAAACGTGTTCAGGGAATCAAATTAGGAACTTTTATGGTGGTCCCGGGCTTAAGTTTTACCGTGCGAGTCATGCTAATAGTTCACTTTCCAAAGGAAATTCACTAAAAAGATTTCCAAGAATCCATTTAATAGTAAAACTGTTACTATTACCAAGACAGAATTCCAAAAAAGAATTTATCTTTAGACATATAACAAATGAGTGCGATCTAAACTAAACCCTAAACTACGTCACTTCTTTAATTGTAATTAGTAATATAAGTTGTTTGTTTAGTTACTCAATAATAGAAACATTTCTGAATAAGATTGTTTGTTTAATGTCATATAAAACTGATTTTCAAACAAGATCTCCAACTGAACTGTAACGTTGTTGTATTAATTTTAATATATGATTTTCTCAAGATTCAAAGCTATCGTTTTAGCGAAGGATCTTCAATTTTAACGTGTTACCTCAAAATAAACATGAAATGAACATTTCCATGGTAATACTTTCATTATTATTTGTTTTAGCGAATTTCCCCTATAGGGATTAAGCTGTTACCGTAGTCAGCATGGTAAGACCTAGGCCCGGGACCATGATACATTTTTGATTTGAGGTCCCCAGACCCCAAAAATAACATTCGTTTGAAACTGTATATATATATAGTATCATATATATGAGTCCGTGAGCACGATAATTCTCGTAAGTATGATCAGATTTGTATTAAATTTGGTTTGAACTTGCAAAGCAACATTTATGTCTTTAAGTTCGAAAACCAGCCAGATCGCTTCATCCAAAGGGGTATTTTGAGGGGGTTTTGTACCCCAAAAATCAGTTTTTTGAATATTTTACGTATCATTTTTGAAAAAATCAAATTTTAGTTTTTACCACTGGATTTAGCTTAAAAAACACATAATTTGGTAGTTTGATCATTTCTCTACGTCAATTGGTTGCCGAGATATTGAAAGTGCTAAACACAGGACGTCGTCTAATGTTATTCTTATGGAGGAAAATAAAAATGTTATATCTCGCTTATTTATGAACGTATAATGACGAAAATTGGTACAAGGCTTCATCAGGTTGTGGTCTATTGATGTTTGCTCAAAAAAAGTTTTGCTAAAGGCTACCGTAGCAGCGAACCTGCGTACTCAGCCCCCATGTGATTTTTATGGATAATAATTAAATGCTATGCCTCCCTTAATTATGAACATAAATTAATAAAAACTGGTATACAACTTCACCTAGTTGAGTTATATTGATATTAGCATAAAACCCCATTTTTTGTGTTCCTTGTTGCAGCAAACCTGCGTACTCAGCCCCAATGTTAATCTTATGTAGAACAATTAAAATTGTATATATCACTTATTTGTGAATATATTTTTATGAAACTTGGTAAGTGGCTTTATGAAGTATTAAGACATTTATATATGCATTGTAAATTCGCTGAGTATGCAGGTTTGCTGTGACGGGGGTATTTACCTATGCACTGGTGGTTTATTAACTTTAAAATTACAAACATCCAGCCTGCAAAGTTTAATATAACTGTAATAATGGATGCAAGGAATGTGGCCATTGTTAAGCTATTTACTCATAATTTGAAGCAATAGTTTTTACAAACTTAGCTTTTCTAGTTGTGCAGAGTGAATAAAAAAAGAGCATCTCAGTTACACAATGATATTATACCTGCTATAACAATTTACAGGAAAGAGTATAGAGGAGGGTGGTTTGTTTCTTCAGGTGCTAAGTTAGTTATAATCATAATTAAATAAATGCAATGGAATTACATTTACACCGTATGCTCATCGGTATACATTTATGTATTTATTTATACTCTCTAACGTATACACAGAACATTTTAGAAACACATTACCTCGTGAACGTCTTGAGCTAACAGAAAAGACGACTTGTCCGACAAATGACTCTTGATCCAATTACTGAAATTTTGTTGTTTTTTAGAACTGTATAATTACCCTGAACAATCAGTGTACTAGTTGAATTATAAGTACTCACTACAGTAATTATTAAAATGAAAAAATAAAATAAAGAGTCCTTGGTGGCTGCTGAAGTTTTCTCGATAGAAAGATATAAACACCATGAGATGTTTCTAATATCATAACAATCACAGTATATATTTTTAGCTTTAATCTTGGATGCTAAACATCACAGCACCTAAAATTGTCGTTATGTGGGTGTATTCTTTGGTGCTTTTTGCTTTCCCAAGGACCAATGTTAACATAATCCAGTATATATAGTTTTTATGATCAGAAAATTATGGTTAATATATCAAATTAAAGGTCCCGTGAATATATCCTTTGTTTGTTTGTTAAATTTTTCATTTTACAATTACACTCCCCAAAATTGATAAAAACCACTATTTATTAATTTTGTAACGTTTTAAATCAAATATAAAGAAATATACTTCACGAATAAAAAATGATAAAGCATTCAAATCAATTACTTTTAAAACATTTGGTTATATTTTAACGAAAAGTGAAGACATGTTGAGCGCAAATTGGCAGTCACATTGCCACTGGTTAGCCTGCGGTCAGCTAGCCTGTTATAAAACCCAACTCGTTTCCGGTGTGCAGGAATACACTTTTTAGTACAAACTTCAAAAAAAATTTAACTACTGTACATAAAAGAAGGAATAAAAATAATTCAGGCCCATTATTTTAGCAACCACGCTGTGACACTCACGTTGATAGCCCTTTGGGTGTACTCATAACTCTTTATTTACCATTATAAATTTAACTCAAATAATGGGTTTGGCTCTTTTTATATCTCCATGGAATCTCAAGTCGTTCTGTCGTGGATATAAAATGAAACCCAAAAACGTGTTATAATAATAACTATATCAAATATCTTGTGCTGGTCTGTTACCAATTGTTATGTGTAGCCTTCTTCTTCTGCTACTACTATTTGTTATTTTACCAGAATGAAAAACAAGAGTATGAATGAGACCACTGGTTATGTTTCCATAACCTAACTGCAATTAAACCCTGTATGCCTGTCAAATTTAAAACTCAATTTATTTCAATTTCATTAATCTGTCAATTGCAGTAATGCAGAGTGAGTGTTGCTCGGCCCAAAAACACTCGTGGATCTCTGATTTAGTTGTGGGTTGCTTGAATGAAGAAAAACTGATTGCAAGAAACTATTTTATTTATATCTAGGAAAAAACATTACAACATATACATGCCTAAATCAGAGCCGGAAAAGAGTATTTTAAATTAATCTGGAATGGATCACCTTAGAGGTTATGGCTTTGGTCGATTTCTGGCCTTTTTAGTTTTAATATTTTTTTGTATTTTGTATTTTAAATAATCAAAAGCAGTTCTCAAGTGAAAGTTTCAAGTTGTGGTAATCAGGAAATCCTAGTTAATCAAATGGTGGTTCATAAAACAAGCGAGTGGTCGGGAATAAATAATAATATTCTAGTCCTCCTAACTAAACCTCCTGACCTCCGACACACTCTTTCCTCCTATATCATTTTACCACCAAATAAAATTACACATTCGAATGATTCATGATTAACTTATTAAAATCTGTTGTGAATCCTGATTTGAGCTCTGAACTGCAAATTAATTAACTTTATACTCTTTTTTTTTAAATCAACCAAACAGTAACACTCTGTTATATAAGTACTAAATTTCCTAGAATTTCGGATTCTACTAAATTTCCATCTCTCACAATCATTTTAGATTTGAGACAATGTTATTAAATTTAAATATTTTTTAAAAGTATTCTTGCTTAAATATAAATTAATTCTTGTACAGCAATTATGTTTTCAAGTTAAATTACAATAAATAGAGAGTTGCGTTAAATGATCTGTGAATATGAAATTACATCAAATAAATTAACAATGATAAATGAATTCAAACTTAACAATTATTAAACATTGATCAGTACCAATTATGACATGTGCTCTGGTGAAATATGACCAAGTATGTAAAACAAATAAATATTACTTACATGACCATTGTAGAAAATTACATACACAATACGCTCACAATATAAATACACTGTAACACTATTAATGCACTAAATACTAATAATACCAGTTGTTTAATCCCCAAAAAACGACAAGAATGGCAGTGTTAAAACCTGCTCTTAGCACGTGTAATTTTGAAAATGTTTGATAAATTAATTTATACGAATGCGAAATTGTACCTCGAATTTCGGCCTTTTCTTTAAAATAATTCGCGAAATAGAGAACGTATGGTATGCACCCCGTTAACAAATCGACGAACTTTTAGAATTGGCAAAGAAACGCGGTATTACTTTAGAAAAAGGTTTTAGATGCTGTTACGCCGAATTGTTCCGAGCTAAGAGAACGAGTAGCCGCGGTCGGTCAGTTTTATGAGCGAGGCGGGTCACGTGACTGCATTGTTATTAGATCCTTGTGTGTGCGGTAGTGTGTTCTAGATGTTTCCGATATGGCGGCAAGTTTGATTTTGAACTTGTAACAATCTTATATATTAAAAACTATCGGTTTTAATTTTCCGAGTCCGTTCGGCTCTTCTACTCGACCGATTTTCATAATTGAGGTCTTAAATTAAATGTATTGCTCACCCAGATTTGCCATCAATCATCCGCATTCATTTATCTACCGCATAACTCGACTTATACTCAATCAACAATTCCTGCTATGCATTTCTTAAGGGAGTTTCAAATTTGCAGCATTGTCATATGATTGTGTTTAATATATCTCAAAATTTAATCCAGGTATATAGTTAGTTTTGATCTTGAAATACTCTTTAAATTACAGGCTTTCATATGAGATAGAGATAATTCAAATTTGTCGAGTTTAAGGTGAGTTATGGCGAGAAGTTGAGGCGAGTTCCAAAGAACATAAATTTGAATTTGTCCTAAATCCGACTTTATTTAAAGATCTATATCTCCAGTTCAAATTATGTTACCCGAAATGTCTTTGTCTAAGAACCATCAGTGGAGGACTAGCTTTCATTTAAGCCATTAGTTATAGAGATTGGATGAGTTTCTAGCGAATGCAAGGTGGACAACCTAAATTTAGTTTTAATTTTACCAAGATTTGTCGCCAGTCGCTAATTAACGATTTATAGATCCAGTATTATTAATGTTATTATATTATATATGTTTTAGTATGAGAACACTCAATGTTTTACAGGCTTTCATTTGAGTCATATTTTAAGTAGTTCTAATGAATATGAAGCGAACTGTAGACCTCCAAACAACACCAATTTTGTTTGTTTTAGGCAATTTTTGTGCCTGCAATTATTGACCAATAACCCCAGTTTAAAAAAGGTTATTTGATATGTTTTGATCTTAAAATATTCATTAAATTACAGGCTTTCATTCGAGCTATTGATAGTTTAAATCTGACAGGGTTTAGGCGATTTATGATCTTCAAACTAACATACATTTTAAATTTTCCAAAGTTTGCCTTTAATTAAAGATCTATACCTCGAATTCTTATTAAATTACCCTATATATTTTAGTCCAAGAACCTTCAGTGAAATACCGGATTTCATTTAAATCATTGGTTATTGAAATTGGAGGAGTTTTAAGCGAACGCAATGTGGACAACCAACTTAAAGTTTAATTTTTCCAAGGGTTTTCCTTAAGTAAAGATCAATGGCTCCAGCATGTTATGTTAATATACTGTATATGTTTTGGTATGAGAACAATCTGTAAATTACAAGCTTTCAGTTGAGCTGTTGTTTATTTTTGTAGGATGAACTTTCTGCGAACTGCTTAGTTCCAAATAACGCAGATTTTATTTTTTATAGGATTCGTCTTCAATCACCGATCCATAACTCCAGTTTAAAAAAAGTTTTTTGATATATTTTGGTCTTAAAATACTCATAAAAATAAACTCTTTTATTTGAAATATTGATTGTTGAGATCGGACAAGTTTAAGGTGATAAATGAACCTCAATACAGCACAAATTTGTTTTTTTCCAAATTTATAATTATGTCAAGCCAAATATTTTGGCCTAACAGCCTTCAGTGAATCTTTGGCTTTTTGTTGAGGTTTTAATTATTACATTCGGATATATTTGTGCTATAAGGGTTTTGAGGGTTACAAAGTAAGAGGTATGTTTACATGTATACATCTGGCAGGCCTACTAATTTGATTAGAATATATTATCACCATTATTAAGTTAAGTGATTTTTTTATATTTTTGTATTATTAATTTCATTACTTCGGAGCAGCACGGGTTCTCTAGTTATATCTTACATTGATAAGGTAATCTTTGTATACAAGCGAAATTTATAAGTCAAAATTGTGGGAGTTTGGCAATTTGCAGTATTATGGGAGACGGCTCAAATTAAAGGACTCAATGTCAAGGACTCGGGGAAAATAGCAGTTTTTTTTTAATTAAACTAGAAACAACGTAAAACAATCCCCATAAGAAAAAGATGGGGATTTAATAACGTCTGCTTTGTTTACATTAAAACATGTGACAAGTGTTACTTTGTTTACGAACTGACAGTGATAAATCAGATAAGGCAGAATATTGGAGCAAGGTTAGGGGCTATTGCCCCTTCAAGTCGCTAGTATCCATTATACTAGGAGTACGCTCTTATATCGCGTATGAGGATTGAGCTCACAGTTAAAAATACAAAAAAAGTTTCAATTGACAATATACCTCATGGGCCCTCAATTATAACTGCAGCTTGACAATGACATACAAATCCAGAACATGACAAACAATGAGGCCTGAAATCTGTCAATCAGTCAGACAAAGTGCATATGAAGTAGTTACTCACCCCTCAGTCTCACTGAGGGCTGTATCATCTAGGCCCTCATAATAATATTAGCTGAAGATTTTGATCAAATATAATATGTTGGCGGCAATAAAGGTCCCCAATCAGTGAGAACACGTAGTTTAAAAGTAGTTGTTAACACTTTGGTTCCACTGGAGGACCCATCAGGATATTTATTTTATTGTAGCATTTCCACTTAAAAAAGAATCCATAGCATAAAGCGATTTCTCGCCACTTTTAATTTGGTGAATTTTCCCATCTTTACGTAGCCCCACCAATACGGTAAATTTGAAAAGTTAATGATGCTGTATTATTAGCGAATTTCCCCTATAGGGAAGAAGCTATTACCGTAGTCGGCATGGTAAGACCTAGGCCCGGGACCATGATAACTTTTCGTTTTGACCCCAAAAACACCATTCATTCGATACTGTATATATATATATATATATATATATATATATATATATATATATATATATATATATATATATACACGGCTATGCCCGGAGAGCCAGTCACTGAAAATATACCCGGGGAATGCAGTCAGTGACACCCCCACGTATATTTGGAAAATATGCGATATATACATTTTTGCATTTGCTCAAATATTGTCGTTGGCCATTTCCGATTATATATATGTCATATATATTTAAAAAATAAACCCTTTTTATACGTAAAAATTCCTATGCTAAGCCAGTCACCGGCGTTTTTGCCCGGAAGGCCAGTCACGTAAAGTTTGTACTGCTAAGCCAGTCACATATATTGGACTAAGTGCCCGGGATGGCAGTCACTGAAAATCTGCACTGGGAAGCCAGTCAGTTACACCCTCAAATATATCTTTGCTTATCTGTTGTTTAACTAAAGCGATAAAGCATATTTCACTGATAATATGTGTGGCATTATATCAAGGGGGTTTTTGAAGCTCCCACGTATTCCAAAAATTGTATTTATAACGTCTTATAAATCTTGAAAGTTCACTCTGCAATTCTAAAGAACTCCAAAATGTAATTTTATTCATAAAAAAAACAGAAATAATAACAATTAATAATTACTGCAGTACCTATAACCTGCAGTTACATGGCATTTAATAAGAAAACTTGCTAATTACTTCACATAAAATAGTAACCAACCAATACCATCACAGTAACGCGGCTCACAACGCATCGTGGCTGCAGTGGCACGGCGCCGCGCCGGCGCCACGGCCAGTGTTACGCGTTCAAAAGTCACCTGTACGTCGCTAATCATTGCCCTTATTTATATCTCACCTACCAGACATAATAAAACTGTACGTGTATGTAATTCTGTACACTATTCAATTCGGCATCTTTGAGGCACCACTCCAAGTGTGTAGGATAATATTCTGTGCGTTTTAATCAACACAAAATCCCAAGAGTTTAAAAAAGAGTTTGAAAATATTTACATTATTTAACATTTTAGCCTAATAAACCCAATTATAAACGAACTAATTACTGCATAAGTTATTATTTTCTTAAAGCAAATTTAATTACAAAATGAGCGATGCAAAAATTAGCACTCTTCGTCAATTAGGTGTCTCTGTATTACCATTTTACGAAAAGCATACCTAAATCCAACATGGCGGGAGCTTTTTTCCAAAATGGCGACTTTCTACCACTCCGATTTTTGCCGATTTTCAGTATAATATTGAGGACACTTTTTCTGACATATCGGCATAACTTTAATTTCTATTACCGTTAGTTTGAGGTTTGACCCATTTTACCGCTAATATGGATAAAGTATTGTTTTCGACAAAATTTTCGAATATGAGTTGTTAGTGGAACTATTCGTTTTGGTGTTCCCTGAACCCAAAAAAGAGATTTTTACGTGATGTCTGTGTGTCTGTCTGTCTGTATGGATGTGTACAGAGCTAGAGCCCAAACAAATGGTCCAATTTTTATGAAATTTGGTATTTAGGTACTAATCCACGATATCTCCAGGCGCTTCTTTCATTTTTTGAATTTTGTATTTTTAAGGGTAATTATCCCCCAAAAACCACCAAAAAACATGAAAAATCAACATTTCCCAAAAACGGCTCTAACGATTTTAATTGAACTTTAGCCGTTTGTAGAACTTTAGTTTTCCAACAACATTACACCACCCGCATTTCTGTAAAAATTCGGGTTCATAAATTACAAGACTTAAAATATCAAAAATCCAGTTTTTTATATTTTTCATAAAAAAACATAAATAACATTAAACAAAACATTTAAAACATTAAAAACATTAACATTAACATTAAAAAACATTACTATTCACCATTAAAAAGAACTCAACAAACTAAATAATTTAGTGTTTTGAATTACTTTTCTATTATTAGTGGTTGCGGATAAAATTGAAATTTTCATTTTGCAGTAAACGCAGTACGTTGTCCAATGTTATTCTTATAGGGAGTACAAAAATTACCACTTCTCTCTTATTTCTTGATCAATTTAGTTCAAACTTGATATGCTTGTCATGTTAGCATTGAACAACAGAAGAAGTTCAAAATATGTTGCCCCTTAATAACCCTGAGGGGGGGAATAGGGGACATTTCCCCTCTTAAAACCACGTGTGTAGCGATGGATTCTGTAGTGCCTCCTATACATGGATTTGGGTGGATATTTTTGAAAACAAATTGTTTACAAGATTTTCTGTACATTCGACCATGCTTTGTATTATATATTTATTTAGTAAATAAAAAGTAATTTACTCATTAAAGTTGGGCTAAAAGGGAGAAAGTATGCGTCAGTTTCCTGATACCGTTTATTTATATTCTACTAGCTGCTATCGTAACCGGTTTCACTCAGAAATACAACAGTTCTGTGTGCTGCATTCTGTGGTTAACCCGTGGAACTACTACGAAACTTGATCAGCTGTTTGAATTCTCATGAGCTCAAACTAAAGTGAATGTCTATAAGAATAACACAGGATTGGAACTTTGTCTGCCCGTGGGGCGGAGCGCTTTGGGGATTCCTAAAATCCTTTCTTAGTGGTTACCTACGTTATGGAAAACGTACACGTGCCAATTTCTTGGTAGTAGGTGTAGAACTTTGGCCTGATGGATGATCGGTGTTAAATAATTATTTAATTGTTAATAAGAATAACACAGGATTAGAACTTTGACTGCCCATGGGGTGGATCCCTATAAGATTTTGTTAAACCCTTTCTTAGTGGTTACATGGAAAGAGTACCTACACGTGTCAAATTTCGTAGTTGTATGTGTAGAGGTTTGACCTGGGGAATGATCGGTGTTTCGTATTTATAGATATAGATTTGTTACATTCGCATTCATAGCTATCCATATCAAATAAGTGCCTTACAGGTTAGTTTACGATCAACTTATTACGTAAAGGTGTTTGCCTTTTTTTGTATTTTAATTGTAAAAATAATTAATTAAATGATTAGTGTTTTAAATAAATACATCTGTGGAGATTCTCATAGGGTATTTTAAAGGTGTATTATGTTTGTTTTTTTGTCTGAAAAGGTTACAAGACCATCGTCTTTTTGCAACAGGCACTGATAGTAATGGAAAGTATAGGTTAGCTTGTAACGCTAATCATATGAATGGTAGCGTAGGCTTTATCTAATTTGCACGTTATCATTATATTAATAGGCAAGCACACAACTCTCCCCCTTTTTTCTCAGCGCGTGTGCATCGTAGGATAAATTCAAGCATACCGTTAATAGAAAGGTATTGTTGTATATATGTGCAGAAACACCTTATAATTTACACCAGCCCTCAGACTAGTAGCAATGTTAATCTTAGTTTCAATGTTAATCTTATGGAAGAACAGTAATTAATGGAATTGCATATTTGAAAGTTGATATAATAACAAAATGATAGCCCAAAATAATAGATGTTTTAGGACTAATGTAAATAAAAGATGTCACTGACTACTGGAATAGAGACACCCTTTTCTTATCCGTTTAATACCACATACAAAAATAAACCTGGGTGTGAGGGGGGGAGGTGGCCGATAAAGGAGAGAGGGAGAGAGAAAAAGGAGAAAAATATAGGTTATTCGAGAAGTTCACTAATCTCACAAAAATCTAACTATTATACTTTACCAAGTGAGTGTTACTTTAGGAAATGGTTGTTTTTGAACAGGTGTAGTTTAGTTGTTCCTTAAGCTCGTGATGAGAGATGGTCGTTTCCCAGAATTTTGGGGAATGTCCTGAAAAAAAATAATTCCGTTTTTCTGGCGGGATTTATTTGATCTCAATATTATTTCGGGGCAGGATTATGTACTCGAAACGGTAATCTCTAGTGCGATCGTCTTTTACGACCATGATTACGCGGTGCAATCGTCATTTACGGCCATGATTACGCGGTGCGATCGTCATTTGTGGCCGACAAAACTTAATGTGTGATAATCATTTGCGATCTATATCAAGTGGAACGATCGTCAGTTACGGCCGGTATCACGTGGTCCAATCGTCTGTTTCGGCGGATAGCGGTGCGATCGTCATTATTTTTTTATAAACTGTGGTGCGATCGTCATTTATGGCCAATGGTACATGTTGCGATTATAAATTACGGCAACTATAAGGCGGTTCGGTCATCTATTACTATAAGCGTGATTTCTGTATGTTTATTGGAGGGCAAGCATGGTCCTGATCATGACTATTGCGACTTTTCATATATTACAAGAATATTTTCGCCAAATTTTTGGGGGTCGACTGCCCCCTTACCACCCCCGAATTACGCTTGTATCTATTACGTTGATGATGCATGGTCCGGTATTCTTTTACGGACTATATTACGTTTTGCGATCGTCAATTACGGCCAATGTCATACGGTGCGATTGTCATTCACAGCCGATGTTACGCGATGCGGCAGTTATTTACCATGGGACTGAAACCAAGAGACATAGGCCTAGGACCCTTTAGATCAGACAATGTGCTTTAAGGGGATTTCAGAGCTACCCCTGAGTTTAGGCAACCACTCATTGGTTAGAAAGAGATGAAACTCTAGATTGATAAGAGACAAAGCTACCTGACGCTGTAGGGGCGGATCCAAGGGGAGGCAGTAGGGGCGGTCGCTCACCAAACCTAAGAATTGTTGTGTTTTATTTTATTATTCAGGCATACGATGAACGTTTAAATAAATTCGAATGAAAATGTAAGCATCAGAAGCCTCCCGAAACCCCGTTTTTCGGTTCCGTGAGTCAAATTTTGCCGCTCCCGTCTACAAGCTTACATAAAATTCAAACTAACGAACCTAAACGTTTCTTTAAATGAAATAAAATACTCCCCATTAGACAGGTGAAATTTTAAACTTCCATTTTAGTATATAACACATTACTTATACCTTAAAACTTATACTTATTGCTTATTGGTGTACCTAAAAGCGTCTCACAAAAACATGGATATTGCCAGGATCGTGAAGTTGATACAGTTTTGCCAGTTGACAGACCGATACAGTGTTTTCAACGTAGTCTTGGAGGTAAGTTTTAGCAGCAAAGGTTGCTACAATTGTATTCGGTGATTATATTTTACTGGATTTCGCCCGCCTACCGTCATTTGCTATCAGCGGTGTTTTTTTTACAGGGTAGGTTTGATTTTTGTTTAAAACCGCGTAATCCGTTGCTAGGCAATAAATATCCAGTGGCTAGGCTAGAAACAAAAAGTGCCTCGAATTATATGTAATGAAGTAAGAGGAAACAAAGATTATATTGCGTGCAATCAGAAGCTCATCCGCCAAGTATTTTATTTTGTAAAAATGTGGTACGAAATTTCATTTTTCGAGTGGTTGACCCTGGCTATCAGCCTCATTCCTAATTGTATCTTCGCGTAGTATATATAGTTCAATGTTGCAGATTTCAAATACGTTTTGTAAATAGTTTTTCGTGTGGGTAAATAGTAAAACAAATTCATATTACTTGTTCTTAAGACGCCTACAGATGACGTAGAAAAAAGTGTAATGCCTAAATATTTAATATTTATTTACGGTCGGGTGCAGTAGAACTAAAGTAATTTTTGTTTAGCTTTTTTATAAAGTTAAGATTTATTTTTTTTTTTACTACAAGGTAATTGCTATATTATGTTAACTTACTTTCATTCGTTGGATAAATTCATATAGTTAAAAACTATAATGGGGGTGCCAGGGACAATTTTAGCAGCACAGGTTGCTACAATTGTATTCGGTGATTATATTTTACGGGATTTCGCCCGCCTACCAGGGGTACACAGGGAAGGGGGAGAGGTAACTTTTGGTGACCGCCCCCACCAAACGACCTCTGGATCCGCCCCTGTGACGCTGGTGTACCCTTAACGCTTAACGCACCACAAAATGAAGCTACCTTGGGCCGCGTTCAGGGTTCAGACATTCGTTCATGGAGTCACTTCAACTCACATCCCCCTTCAAGAGTCGAGGGGGGGTCAAATCAGCTCAAGCCTATCGGCGCCACACATCTTAATCAGGCCCTGACCATGTTAATTGTGTTCAGTTTCATAATAAGATTAAAGAAATTTCAAAGTTAGTGACAGCTATTCACTCCTCTTTAGTATATAATTTTGTACGGTATTTTCTTTTATTAATTAAGTTTTGGATATCACAGTTAAAAATAATAGTTGTACAATTTTATGAATGTGATTCAAAAACCTGTTTTTTACAACACTGAGTAATATTTGGACCAAAACTCACAATTTGGAATCTAATTTTCTAAAATATTCTAGGAGAGCCCCCGGAACCATTTTTTTTTTGTGGGGGATCCCCTATCCACGGCACTGTTTATCCGGTATTATAATTAATTTATACCCCGCTTTAGGCTTCAACGGATCTGGTCACCTTAGTCCATGTTGCATGTTGTATGATCTTATGTGTTCCTTACTGCCATATATGTTATTGCGTGTGGTTATATGGTTTAGTATACCGTTGTAGAATAGTGAAGCAGGCGTGTTTCCTCTGTTCTGTGGTAAAATACAATTAGCTGACTAAATGCTCATTAGAAACAATTTGTGCATTATATAATTAAAGGTTAAGTAACCTGTACCCATAATATAAGAATTACTTTGGAGCACTGACGGACCAAGGGGCGGCGGCATAACCCTAATGACGTACGATGATTTGAAACAGCCTAAACGTGTCATGCTGCAAACGATGATAGGTAAAGTATTTTATGTAATTCAGGTACAGTATTTTTTGTAAAATTCAGAAAAAACTGGCTCTTTAAAAGACAGACAGATAAACAAATGACAACATAAATTAAATTTAAATATCCCACTGAATACAACATTTCACTGCTCAAAGCGATGTAGAAACAAAACTTATTTGATTTCTATCGATAAATACATTCCTTACTTGTAACATCTGGTATTGCTAATAATCTGTCCATCTGCAATTCAAATAACATTGTTCCTCATGTTTATCGTAAAGACGAAAAACGAACTTTGAGGCCGGCCCGTGCCCTTCAGATTGAAAATATCGAAAAATAAAAACCTTTATGCACAACTGGAAATCAGGGCAAATATGTTGATAACTCAATCGACAAAATAGGCTCAGAAATAACGGAGGAGTTATCTTAACAAAAATCGGGCTTAGCGTATTAATATATAAGATATAGGATGATAGTAGGCCTAATTTAATAACAATTTCTTGCTGGAATGTCATCAACACTAAAAATGTTAAATTTACCTCACAAAGTTCCTAAATTTAAGCAGCACTAGATTGCCCGAAGATGTCACTGTGTTGACGAAACGCATTCAAGTTAGGAACTGTATTAAAGTAAATCTTAAATTTATAACATAGTTTGATATTTGTTAGTACAATAAATTGAACGGAACTGGTTTTATAAAAGAGAAAGGTAAACTAACCACTATGCCCCAGTCTACTAGATTGACTCTTAATAATTTTAAATATGTGAACTTTCAACTAAAGAGTTCTGTTAGGCCTTGTCATTATGGTATACTTTCCTCATGTTTTATAGTATTGAATAGTTTATTATCATTGAATTCTGTCATTAAAAATTTCAGCGGTCTTATAGAGTATGTTTTATGCTTGATTGTGCAAAGGTTGGGATGTCTGTCTACAGAAAGAGAAGTCCCAACATACCTACACTTCTGTCCCTTAAATAAAACTTAAATTGTAAAATGTGTAATGCAAATTATGACGATTCTGAGAACAAATGGAGGGGAAAAATAAAATGAATATGCAATGTAAAATGTACACTATCAATTTTTGTAGGTTTTGAGGTTTTCTGTCCTTTTGTGGGGAAGGATAAATATAAATAATACAAAATACTTTTAAATTTCAAGATATAAAGGGTAAAAAATTAAACTTAAAATAAGTGCCTAATTTGTACTAACATCTTTTCGTTTTCGTTGTTAGGTAATTTTACTTAAAGAGTACAGTAAAAATATAAAACCTTTTATTACAAGGAGAAGCAAACTCATGCATTTGTATCTTGCTTCATACAAAAAATATAAAAAAAACTTACAAAATCTGCTTACAGATATAATTAACTTACAATTATAAAGCTACACTACAAAAGTACTCCTAGCTAATTAAAGATATGATTTTAGTATCGTATAGTATTTGTGAGATTATTAACAAAATAATTGAATGCGTGTCCAACGGGATTAAAATCCAAGTACTGTATTTTGTATTTGACAGTCATACAGCAGTTAAACTAGTTTCCTCTCCTCGACTGAGCGCGAATGTGATAAGTAGTTCCACATACCGGCACACTACAGCAGCACCAGTAAGCCGTCTCGGTATGTAAAGGATGCACGGCAAGCCGTACCTGACTGCCTTTCGGGAGGGCTGACTGGCTTTCGGGCAGGTGACTGCCACACCGTGTAATATACCAGCGTGGTGACTGACTTACCGGGCGCAGATGAATGTATATATATATATATATATATATATATGTGTCCGTGAGCACGATAACTCTCGTAAAAATTATCCGATTTTGATGAAATTTGGTATAAACGTGTAAAGCAACATTTATGACTTTAAGTTCGAAAACCAGCCAGATCGCTCTATCCAAAGGGGTATTTTGGGGGGGTTTTGTACCCCAAAAATGGGTTTTTTGAATTTTGTATATATCATTTTGGAAATAGTCAAATTTTAGTTTTTACCATTGGATTCAGCTTAAAAAGACACACAATTTGGTATTTTGATAATTTCTTTACGTCAATTGGTTACCGAGATACTGAAAGTGCTAAACACAGTACGTTGTCTAATGTTATTCTTATGGAGGAAAAGAAAAATTTTATATCTCGCTTATTTATGATCGTATACTGACGAAACTTGGTATACGGCTTCATCTGGTTGTGGACCATTGATATTTGCTCAAAAAAACATTTTTTTGCCAAAGGCTCCCTTAGCAGCAAACCTGCGTACTCAGCCCCATGTTATTCTTATGGAGAATAAGTAACGTGTTATCTCCCTTAATTATGAAAATAAATTAATTAATTTTGGTATGTGGCTTTAACTAAATGAGTTATATTGATATTTGTATAAAACCCCATTTTTTGTGGTCCTTCCTTCAGCAAACCTGCATACTCAGCCGCCATGTTATTCTTATGGAGAATAATTAAAACGTCATAAATCGTTTATTTATGAGTGTATATTGATGAAACTTGGTATGTGGCTTTATGTGGTATTAAGATACATATATATGCATTGGAAATTCGCTGAGTACGCAGGTTTGCTGCTACGGGGGTATTTATATCCTTCTAATATTCGCCCTTAGGCAGCTGTTAAGACCATAATTGCTCCGTTTGTATCGAGAGAAGTTTGCTTACAAGCCCTTGGATCTGTTAAGCGAATTATGCTGTAATATTAAAGATGGTTATTACACATTCATTACTTTCAAAATTTAGCAGTGCTTTTACTGCTTTTTAATTTTACTACGAACGAGTATATTAAACCCTACTCTCATCCTTAATTAATCCAAATAAAACCAATAATATCAGTAGTTTGTCACTAGAGAGGTGCTTTAAAATTATTTATAATAGAGCGGGTTTAATTTAAATAAATAACGGTAACCACTACGCATATACATGTTCGTTATTGATATCGATAATGTTGAAAATTATTAAATAATGTAATAACGCTTATAACAAATGTTTATAACGCTTCTTTATTTATTATCACAAGTTACCCGCGGTTTCTCTGGCAAAACTTTAATAAATATTAACCTGATCAGCACTATCAAATCTTTAGTTACATTTAACCATATGACTTCCATTGCAGTGACTGCAAAACATCTTAAGGACAGCTGGTAGTTTTGTAAACGATATCCTCCCATAACATGTGTATTGGAACTTACTGGCCCAAGGATGGAACCTAAGAATGGGTACTAGACAATGTCAGGTTTATATGTTAATGAGATATGTAAGCTATGTCATACATCATTTTAGCTTGTCCGATAGTTCCACGCATATAATAGTTTTTGCATGATGGAAGTATAAAAATACATCCAAATTTTCGCATTTGTAATATTAGTAGGATTTAATTCCAAACTAAGAATACATTCTTATTAACATATTTCTACACTTATTAATTATTAAGTTTCTGTTATTTATTAGTATTGTTAACACAACGCTTTTTACTATTTTTAGTTATTGTTTGTTATTTATTTAATATATTTACTATGATAAATTTGTTTAATTAATATTGGTCACAGCTGTATAAGGTACGTCACTAGGTAAAATACGCGTACATAAAAAAAACTCCAGCTGCAACATGGACTAATGGACGCAGTATCAGATAAGTTATATTTTAAGCCATTGTGTTTCAACTGATTTTTACTTAGAAACCAAAATTTAAAACGCTATTTTATTTTTACTTTTATAAGTTAGTATTAGAGTAAAATTAAAAATGGTAAAAATGTAGTGGAGTTAAAACAAATAAACGCTTTACAATTTCACTTAGAGCATTTTTTCTTAGAAAACCATTTAGGTTATAATAGTTACTAGGTGTACGCTCAAATATTCACGTAAAGGGATGAGCTAACACAGAAAAGACAGATTGACAGAAGTTCTACTCGTCGTCACGAAATATCAAATAAATTACTACATAACATTATTTAGAAGAGCATGCCTGACAAAATCACTACTTTTTGTATTCTAGTCTCTTAGCGACACAGCGGCGCGGCAGTTGTATGAACACAATCCGCTTTGAGTGTTGCAGACGGTTCGTATAACTAAGCAACTTCTCCAACAATTTGAGTAGTGTCTACATTATCTGAGCGGATTTAAACTATGGCAGAGTCAGATTGTTAGTAGATTCACGCAAGGTTGGTCACTTAAATGTTTCTTTAAAGTTCTCAGTTATGACGTAGCCTCGGGCGAAGGTATTTTAGCACAATAACTTCCAATTATCATGTAATAGATAAAGAGTAGTAATATCGCAAATATCAGTAGTTTTTATGTGTTTAAGAAAATGTATGCGGTATTGGTATTAGCAAGTGCACAAGGCAACCAAAACCCGATTGACATTGGTGTCTACCCGTAACTACCTGATATTCAGTATCAGTGTTCAATTGAATTCATTGTATTTAATATGAACTTTTGAGTACCATTTGGAATTTTTAATTTAGCATTGTAAATAAAACTCTAAATCAGTGTAAAAACATACATGTATTCCAATTTTTATTGAAATCTGAAAACATTGATTTTTTGGCTGTTCTGATGCTCCTGGTTTCATTTACCTGCAAAGCTGGGAATACAATTTTGCTATATTGTTTTACTGTATTTATCTTAGCGAGGCTTTTGTATGTGTGACTTTTAATACATCAAATAAAAATAAAGTAAACTAACTTGTTTTAATGTTAATTCAGCCAGGTATGCCAGATCCTCTATTTTAATGTATAAAAATTGTCTTTATTAAAGTGTTTTACTTTTGAAGTCTTTTTGATAATTGTAACCTTTAGAGAAGTTTTAACAATACAATATTTTTAGTTTAAATTTGTTAGTAATGCGTTAATACATCTGCCAACAAAATTTGGTGACACAACATCCAATGGGGTGAAACCAAATAGTGTCAACAATTTATTGTGGTTCTAAAGCTTTCGTTAACAACATATGTTGGCAACTCAATTGTAAACGAACCTTATTGTAACAATTATCCGTAAATCAAAACCAATTATAAATTTTAATAACAAGTGTTTAATTGTAAACTAACCATAAGTAATATTTAAAATGTGCAATTATCTATTCGCTATTGCTTAGTGTCTGACAAATTGAAATGTCATAAATCTGATTACAAAACGAAACGAGTCACACGCAGCACGCTGACGTGAGGGAAGTGAATTTCCACATAAAAACTGTTAAAACTCAAAATCAGTGTAAAAACATACCTGTATTCCTATTTTTATTGAAATCTGAAAACATTGATTTGTTGGCTGTTCTGATGTTCCTGGTTTCATTTACACTGCAAAGCTGGGAATACAATTTTGCTCATAATAATGTTAAAAGAAGGTCCAGTCAGGCTTGAAAGTAGGCGTGAGGTTGCTGGGGATGATAAAAGTACTCTAACAGAGGAATAACTGGCTTTTCTAGTGTAAAACCCCCATAAGACAACGCCCTGTGTTTATTCGAAACACATTTTCTTTAATAACTCGGTAAATATTTATGCTAGAATGACGAGAGGGCTTAAAACTTTTGCCTCACTAAATCCCATCTTTTAACATGCATTAATTATCCATACGGAGCTTTTCTGACCCTTTTTGGGCCCAAAAACTCGAAATTTGAAAGATTAATCCCCAAAAAAGGGGTTTAGAGTTTTCCGATTGTTTTGCCCAACGAAATTGTCCAACTGATTACAGAAAGGAACGTCCATACCAAATTTGAAGTTAATCGGATAAAAAATGCGACCGCAAGAGTGCAAACACACATATGTATATATATATATATATATATATATATATATATATATATATACATTTGTGTAACATTTATGTAAAAAATGTAAAAATGTTTATGTAAATTTTTATGTATGTTTACATATACATTTGTGTAAATGTTATATGTATATATATATATATATATATAACATTTTGAAGACCCCTCAAAACATGTTCAAGGGGTCACGTTAGGAACTTCTATGGTGGTCCCGGGCTTAAGTTTCACCGTGCGGGTCATGCTAATAGTTCACTTTCCAAAGGAAATTCACTAATAACATGTTGGTCACAATCCTATTTAAATAAAATACGAGAATATTTCTAGAAGAATAATTGATAACTTTTCATTGTTTAAACCAAATGGCCCAAGGAACTGATAATCCTTTGTAGAATGTTTTCCAAACCCGACTCCGCGAGCAGCGCTGAGGAAAAACCATCAGCTGTTTTGTTGGCCGTAGCTCTAGCTCTGACGTTACTCACAGTCGGATTTGCCGTCTCAGCCGTTGTTAGAGAGGCTTTAGACCAGCTGTGCGTTGATACCAGCCGATAAGCTGACACTAAAGACATCGAAACATATATCAAATACCGAGAAAACTTCACCATCAAGTTACTAAGTAACTACTATTAAGTAAAATTAAGTTATTACTTTTTTATGTTGGATTTGATTCCCCGTGTTGTCTTGGTTATTGAGGAACCTTTGAAAAGCGTTTATTTTACCAAAATGACTAGTGGATCAATCCAAATACTGATGTACACTGAATCACTGATATACTGATATACATGAAGAACTTACAGTTGGCTAGCTCAAATATTTCAGTTTAGGACTCAGCATTTAAACTATGTTTGTAACATGGCAAGCGTATAGCCCATTTGTTAAGTAACAAATTCTTTACGAAACTTATAAATAGTACCTTACTTAGATATGTAATTTGATTTATTTACTAATAACAGTTTACGAGCTCTCTATAAAGAGACAATACGATATATGTTTTAGTTTTGCTTTTAATTCATATTTTAGCCAAATTTGTTACTGTACTAAATACTTGTATACTAAAAGTTTGTACGTTTTCTATACGATGGGCAGTATTTCAATCCAAATAGACGTGGACCACCGCATGCTATGGACTTAGGAGCAATAATAAACTTATTTTGCTTATCCACAAAAACGTATGGATAGTAAGTGCAAATTGTTATGATACGAACAACTATTGCATTAGTTTTGTTATTTATCTTGTCTATAAAACATATTAGAATCAGTATCTATATATTATTAAACTAGGGAATTTTTCTTCACAGTCATAACTCGATAACGGCTGGACGGATTTTAACATGTGAGGTGACAAATTAAAGGTATCTTTACGTAGATTTTCCAATACGTCTCAGATTTTAAGAAAGGGCATCACTTAAACACAGTAAAGTGCTGAATTTTCGGAACAGTGGGGCTATCCGACAGTGGAAGTCTAAACTACGTGTTGATTGAAAGTGCGTTGTTATCATCCGTTTTAATATAAGATGTTTTGTTATGTTTGTTTACAACTGAAGAAACCTTTCGTTGTGTACAAACTTGCTCGGATTCAAGAAACAGGACCACTAGTTGTATTTTAATATCCATACCATGTTAGTTTGATAAGTATGCACCAAGGAAATAGTTAAGGTTCGGTCGACTCACCCGAAGTCCAAATACACACCCTTGGATGTTACTAACAAGTAATCTATATTATCTTCTGGAATGTGTAGTAAGTTTTAATGTTAGTAAGTTAATCATTGTAGTAAGTTTTATGTTTCAGCTATTTTAATTAAAATAATTAATTAACTGAAAAATAACACAACTGTAACCCTACCACGGACTGAGACTGCAGTTGTCCCCTCCCCATCGGTCAACGTTCCTCTCTATCCGTCATCATTTGACAACGGAATGTCAAAGCTTTCCTTGGATGTGATAAGATGAACTTTCTCAGATTTAAATAAACCATCCTAATCTGGGACGGGTGGCTTTAGTTTCTCTGACTAACCAATATTCAACTAATATCAAGTTTGTATGCTGAGAGTTTAACATGTCTCAGTGTGTAATATGTCAGTGTATATCTCACAAGTTCCAGAGTAAAAAACCACTATGGATTTCAGTTTTAGAAAACATATAAAATTTCTATAAATAAACCAAATATGTATCGATCAAACAATTTCAGAAACATGAAAACCAATGTGTTTTTTCAGCTTAGTCCACGCTCCCAATATGCCGCTAGAATAATCGTCGTATCATTATTTTTTATTTGAACAGAAAGAGATTCATTTATTTAGGGCAAGTTATCAACAGTTAGGCCTATCAATATTTTTGTTATCTATGAACGTTTACCCTCCTTTCGTAGTATTAAATTACATGTTTTTAAAAGCGTCAAACAGTATAAATTGTATTTAAGCGAGATTTGATAGAGTCTCGATAGAGACTTCATAGAATCTATCAATACGTTGGGTAGATAGATTCTCTGTAATTTTAACCTTCAACTTTAACCTTCATTTCTGTTCCTAGTAATATTTCAAATGCTCTTGGACCTAATGTGCCAGCAAAACTTGCAATAGTTTATCTTTTTAAGGTTGTCAGATGTATTTAAAACCTGCTATCAACTAATTAATTTCAAAAGCACTATTAAATTTAACTACAGTATTCAATTTATTTCATTATTCATGAATAAATTATTGTATTTAACGAAATATATTTCCTCTGGCTTCATCGACACTATTATAACACAAATAACATTCAACTTAATCCTTAAGCTAAAATAAACATAAATATATTAAGTAATAAGCGACTAATAGGACAGCAATATTTTGGAGAAGACTGATATTTTATTGATCATGATATTGTTGATGTTTATGAAGTTGGTACGTGATAATATGACTACGGGAAGTGATTAAGAACTTCTTGCAGCCCTTGGCTTTATATTTACAATTAAACTGTATATACACACAAGACGGTAAATATACATAATAGTATGTATTCGAACATTTTTGAAAATGAATTAAACTATCTTCCTACAAAAAATTAAAGTTTGTTTTATATTACTAATAAATTTACCGCGATAGGCACATTTAGATATTTCCTTTCTACTTAGGACTTCACAGGATAAATATGTTAGTGTTAATTGTTTGCGAAAGATTCGCAAACAACCTTCTGGTCACTGGAAGTAACAACTGAGTTAGTGAATGACCTTAAAAATTATCAACAACAAAAATTTCCAAAGGAAATAGCTACCAAGTATCGTGCGAATGTTAACTGCTGCTGTTTATTTTATATTCAAAACTTGTAAAAAAAACATTATTCTTCGTTCCTAATGTCTCCCTGAAGACCAGTAACTATTGCATATCTCTTGGTGCTTAAATTACCACTTAACTCGATTGCAGATAATAAAATGCATCGGGAAACCCTCGATTTATCTGTTTTGTTGTTGTGGACTTTTAAATTAAACAATTATATATTATTGTAAAGTGTTAAGAGGTTTTACCGGGCTGATTTTCGCTGTTGAAATGCTGACGAATTGTTGTTCACTTAGACCTAACTTAAATGTACCACTATGATATAAGTTGCAAAGCAGAGTATTTTCCGCCGAACAGATGGTCATCATTTAAGTACAGTATGTCTGAAAAGTGTGGGTGATTTGTCGCTTTAGATATCTTACAATTTTCTATAGGCTTACTTAAATATTGCTGACCCAGTCGAATCTTCAACTAATCTCACTATAATTATTGCCTAGAATATGATCTAGTAGCATAATTGAACTGTGTACCTTACGTTTTAGGTGTATTTTATTTACAAATCAACGTTTCAAAGCCTTAAAATATAACCTAAAATCTAATATATATACAGCCGCATGTGTAGCTGACTCACTGAGGTATACGAATTCTAACCCACTTCTAGATGAGCTAGGGACGTGAAATTTGGCATGCAGGTAGATTTTACCTTTTAACCCCCAGAAAAATTATCAAAACTTACAATTTTTAATTGTAAAACCTTTAAAAAAGTACTTTAAAATCTATTGGTTTCGTAGACTACGCTACCGACATACATTATTTCGATATTGTAACCGTTTTGCTAACGCAGTTTACAAAAATCTAAATAGGCTTTCTCGTGTAAGCGTTATGTGGTAATCCAGTCACAAAAATGTGTTTCTTATTAAATATTAATAATTTTAAACTTAACTAAATATGTTTACATATACTCATGATTGCTTATTGCTAAACATCTAAACATATAATTTTAGGTTCTCGCTGTTAAGAAAACTAGGTGTTTCAACCATACCTTTTAATGATTCATTATATCAGTACCCTTGAACCCTTCGGTGTATTGTCCAGTTTTTACGTATTTTGGTCGTAAATAATATTTTCTTGCGTTGCCCGTGGATCAGTTTACTAGGCTTTGCGTTATTCTCAGCTTGCTACTTTTAGCAACTACGCGCAGTGCATGGCGAATTCTGCTTGTGCTAGGGGGTAAGTGGTGCCATAAATTGAACATACTCCTTAGTGATATGCTTAATCTATATGCATATGTGCCATTGACGAGATTCTCGTAGCTTGCGACCGGTTGTATACGAGCTCGTGGTGTAACTGACTCAGGTATACGAATTATATCTCACTTCTAGATGAACTACCTAGGAACGTGACATTTTGTACACTTTTGCCTTGGACACTTATGGTTGAGCTAGGAATGTGACTTTTGGCATACAGTGTAGCTTGTAACTCCCAATGTTTAATTATTAACCTTGACAAAAATATAAAAATATATGAGTACGTAAACTACGTTATTTAAATGCATTATTTGGATTTTAAAATGTTTTCGGTAATATCGGTAATTTAGTATGCAGCTTATGCTGTAGTAACATTTTAACTCTTTTAATATTAAACCTATTATTTTCCTATTAAACCTATTTATTTTTATACATTTCAAAAGAATTGGTAGTCACTAAACTATGTTATAACTTAAGGTGGTAACTGATGGTTTTATCCTTTAAGACTATTAATTCTATTTCATTATATATTCTATTCTATTTTCATTATTCACAAGCCCTTAATAATATATGAGTGCATATACCTATACACACAATACGTCTGCATGCCAGGGCCAACAGCAGTCATAGAAACAATTTGATTTATTAACGCATAAGAAAGGTCTAAATTGTTGTGGATTTTTTTGTCTTTTGGTCATAACAGGTGGGAAAAGCCCCACTTGAATTAGGTTATATTTTTTACAGATTACTTTTATTCGGCACGAACATAATATTTTAAGTTATTATAGTGTTTTTGCACTTTTATTCGGCACAAACATAATATTTTATGTTATTATAGTATTTTTCCCTTTAACAACACAAATTTTATCAAATAAGGACAGTTAAAAGTAAGGATTTAAATTATTTCACGCACTTGCATAGCGTCTGGCGGCGTAAAAAATTGCATACGATGTAGCCTTAAACTAACTATACCTGGAATATCATCATTTCATATCCTATTTCTGAATACTATGACCTATACGTAGTATGCAGCATGCATATGAACAATTTGTATGATTTAACTCTCTATAAGAAAGCTAAGCCTTAAAATTTGTGTACTTTTAATATATTTACCTTATTAAATAGATCCTTGAGGAACTCTGTAAATTATTTATTCAAGTTGTATGACGATTTTTAAAATGTTTACTGGTTATTTATTTATTTCTTTGTTTTATTTCCACATATTCTGCATGATTTTCAGGATTGGTTTTGACCGAATTTAGAGAATTTTCAAGGTTTCAGGTTCTGAAATCGTGTTCTACTTCAATATTGTTCTGAGAGGCCTAATTTGTTGCACATAATATTTGCAGATTTCACTATATGAACTACAGATTAAAGGTTTTTGTACGATTTTTTAATTACGTACATAAACTACAACTTATCGATGGTTACCACATTTCCTAAGTTTTTAGTTGTTTGTGATGATTTCAACCCTTGGAACTTAAAAAAAAATATATTTTATAAATATTGTTTGACAGAAGAAGAGTTGTATTTTGGTATAACTAGATTTTTCAAATTTCGGAATATTTTCGAGATTTTGTGGTGGTATTTTATTTTGTATCATGTTAATATAACTGATGAAGGCCTAATATTGGGCACGAAGTGTGTCTATAAAATATGTTTTAGTAAATAACAGCAGTAATTTGACCAGTCTTGATTACTTAAACCTGTCGGAAAATCAAAAGCTCTAAATATCTTTAGATTTGACCATTTTCTTCGTATAAGTAGTAATGCTATGATGGTTCTATGCCAACTGAGATTAACCACGACATGGTTCTATGCCACGTGACACCATTTATACTTGAGCTATGAACTTGATATTTAGCATGGTGGTGTTTTTCACCTATTAAACCCAGAGAAAATTTCCAAATTTTACTTTAGTCAGTTTAAATTCCCTAAATAAAAATTAATAATGGCAAATCAAAAAATTAAATTAAAAAAGTGTCGATTTATTTGAGTTCTAGCGGCCAAACATATTGTCCTCTAAAAAACGGAGACTACCACGTTCCACGGATTTTAGGCGATCTACAATTTTCTTCCTATGTCTTTTTTGCCGTATCTCGACCCCTTCCTTAACCCTTAGATAGCGCTACATTTGTTAAATTTCAGGATTTTTACGTGGTTTTCAATGGTTTGCCGTTCTAATACAGAACTTAGAGGCCTAGTATTTGGCACATAGTATTCCTATATTACAATTAATTAGTATTTAGTACCAGTCATACGCCCAGATTATATCACTTAAACACCCAAAAGAAAAAAAATACTTTGAACTTTTGTAAATTTATTTGTGTTTTTAGGTGTATTTTTTATGTAGCTCTCCAGCAAGGGTAAAAACCCTTATAAATAATGTTATATTTGTTGCAGAATGCTTATTGTTGACCAAATACATAGCAATTTAGGTTGTTGACTTAAAATTTAACATAAGATACGACCTGGGTCGAAGCCCCCCACAGGGGTCTGGGGGCGGAGCCCCCAGCGAGCGAAGCGAGTAAACAATATATAATGTAAATACGTATAATGTTATGTTTGAAATAATAGGCTGTGTTACTTTAGTTCTAAATCTTTTTCCAAACGTTTAATTATTCACTTGTATATATTTGACTCGCTTCGCTCGCTGGGGGCTCCGCCCCCAGACCCCTGTGGGGGGCTTCGCCCCCAGGTCGTATCTTATGTTAAATTTTAAGTCAACAACCTAAATTGCTATGTATTTGGTCAACAATAAGCATTCTGCAACAAATATAACATTATTTATAAGGGTGTTTACCCTTGCTGGAGAGCTACATAAAAAATACACATAAAACACAAATAAATTTACAAAAAGTTCAAAGTATTTTTTTTTCTTTCGGGTGTTTAAGTGATATAATCTGGGCGTATGACTGGTAGTAAATACTAATTAATTGTAATATAGGAATACTATGTGCCAAATACTAGGCCTCTAAGTTCTGTATTAGAACGGCAAACCATTGAAAACCACGTAAAAATCCTGAAATTTAACAAATGTAGCGCTATCTAAGGGTTAAGGAAGGGGTCGAGATACGGCAAAAAAGACATAGGAAGAAAATTGTAGATCGCCTAAAATCCGTGGAACGTGGTAGTCTCCGTTTTTTAGAGGACAATCTGTTTGGCCGCTAGAGCTCAAATAAATCGACACTTTTTAAATTTAATTTTTTGATTTGCCATTATTAATTTTTATTTAGGGAATTTAAACTGACTAAAGTAAAATTTGGAAATTTTCTCTGGGTTTAATAGGTGAAAAAAACCACCATGCTAAATATCAAGTTCATAGCTCAAGTATAAATGGTGTCACGTGGCATAGAACCATCTCGTGGTTAATCTCAGTTGGCATAGAACCATCATAGCATTACTACTTACACGAAGAAAATGGTCAAATCTAAAGATATTTAGAGCTTTTGATTTTCCGACAGGTTTAAGTAATCAAGACTGGTCAAATTACTGCTGTTATTTACTAAAACATATTTTATAGACATACTTCGTGCCCAATATTAGGCCTTCATCAGTTATATTAACATGATACAAAATAAAATACCACCACAAAATCTCGAAAATATTCCGAAATTTGAAAAATCTAGTTATACCAAAATACAACTCTTCTTCTGTCAAACAATATTTATAAAATATATTTTTTTTTAGTTCTAAGGGTTAAAATCATCACAAACAACTAAAAACTTAGGAAATGTGGTAACCATCGATAAGTTGTAGTTTATGTACGTAATTAAAAAATCGTACAAAAACCTTTAATCTGTAGTTCATATAGTAAAATCTGCAAATATTATGTGCAACAAATTAGGCCTCTCAGAACAATATTAAAGTAGAACACGATTTCAGAACCTGAAACCTTGAAAATTCTCTAAATTCGGTCAAAACCAATCCTGAAAATCATGCAGAATATGTGGAAATAAAACAAAGAAATAAATAAATAACCAGTAAACATTTTAAAAATCGTCATACAACTTGAATAAATAAATACAGAGTTCCTTAAGGATCTATTTAATAAGGTAAATATATTGAAAGTATACAAATTTTAAGGCTTAGCTTTCTTATAGAGGGTTAAATCATACAAATTGGTCATATGCATGCTGCATACTACGTATAGGTCATAGTATTCAGAAATCGGATATGAAATGATGATAGTCCAGGTATAGTTTAAGGCTACATCGTATGCAATTTTTTACGCCGCCAGACACCATGCAAGTGCGTGGAATAATTTGAATCCTTACTTTTAACTGTCCTTATTTGACAAAATTTGTGTTTAGGAAAAAAACACTATAATAACATAAAATATTATGTTCGTGCCGAATAAAAGTGCAAAAACACTATGATAACATAAAATATTATGTTCTTGCCGAATAACAGTAATCTGTAAAAAATATAACCTAATTCAAGTGGGGCTTTTCCCACCTGTTATGACCAAAAGACAAAAAAATCGACAACAATTTAGACCTTTCTTATGGGTTAATAAATCAAATTGTTTCTATGACTGCTGTTGGCCCTGGCATGCAGACGTATTGTGTGTATAGGTATATGCACTCATATATTATTAAGGGCTTGTGAATAATGAAAATAGAATAGAATATATAATGAAATAGAATTAATAGTCTTAAAGGATAAAACCATCAGTTACCACCTTAAGTTATAACATAGTTTAGTGACTACCAATTCTTTTGAAATGTTTAAAAATAAATAGGTTTAATAGGAAAATAATAGGTTTAATATTAAAAGAGTTAAAATGTTACTACAGCATAAGCTGCATACTAAATTACCGATATTACCGAAAACATTTTAAAATCCAAATAATGCATTTAAATAACGTAGTTTACGTACTCATATATTTTTATATTTTTGTCAAGGTTAATAATTAAACATTGGGAGTTACAAGCTACACTGTATGCCAAAAGTCACATTCCTAGCTCAACCATAAGTGTCCAAGGCAAAAGTGTACAAAATGTCACGTTCCTAGGTAGTTCATCTAGAAGTGAGATATAATTCGTATACCTGAGTCAGTTACACCACGAGCTCGTATACAACCGGTCGCAAGCTACGAGAATCTCGTCAATGGCACATATGCATATAGATTAAGCATATCACTAAGGAGTATGTTCAATTTATGGCACCACTTACCCCCTAGCACAAGCAGAATTCGCCATGCACTGCGCGTAGTTGCTAAAAGTAGCAAGCTGAGAATAACGCAAAGCCTAGTAAACTGATCCACGGGCAACGCAAGAAAATATTATTTACGACCAAAATACGTAAAAACTGGACAATACACCGAAGGGTTCAAGGGTACTGATATAATGAATCATTAAAAGGTATGGTTGAAACACCTAGTTTTCTTAACAGCGAGAACCTAAAATTATATGTTTAGATGTTTAGCAATAAGCAATCATGAGTATATGTAAACATATTTAGTTAAGTTTAAAATTATTAATATTTAATAAGAAACACATTTTTGTGACTGGATTACCACATAACGCTTACACGAGAAAGCCTATTTAGATTTTTGTAAACTGCGTTAGCAAAACGGTTACAATATCGAAATAATGTATGTCGGTAGCGTAGTCTACGAAACCAATAGATTTTAAAGTACTTTTTTAAAGGTTTTACAATTAAAAATTGTAAGTTTTGATAATTTTTCTGGGGGTTAAAAGGTAAAATCTACCTGCATGCCAAATTTCACGTCCCTAGCTCATCTAGAAGTGGGTTAGAATTCGTATACCTCAGTGAGTCAGTTACACATGCGGCTGTATATATATTAGATTTTAATTTTAATATGATGTTGCCTCATTATTTTTATATAGAAAAATATTCAAGTCTTGTTTAGATTCCCATTTGTTCATCCTTTGGCATATCCTCCAGTATTGTTGGGTTTTATTCCACATTTTTATATTTGTGGTTATTGTGTAGTTAGTGCTCAGCAAAGTTTGACTACAAAGTTGCTGAATTTTTCCATTTAATAGCTTGAAAGTGATCCTTAAAGCGTGACTTAAAGTCTCTTCTAGTCTGACTTATATATACAAGCCATTAAAACTTGTGCAATTAATTTGGTACATTCCAAACTCACTATAATCAATGTTAATACTTTTTCTCCGTATTTAACCGTTTAATTATTAATTGTTTCGCCTTATTGCATGACTAAGCTGTAATTATGACTGAGCAATGTCTTTAAACATTTTAAGTATTTCTTTATTCAGGACCGTTTTTACAAAAAACATAAAACCTTATTTTTTATTGGCTACTTTCACGATTTTGTTTATCCTCTTTCTTTCTTTATAATGGTTCTTATGCTTATGTTGATTAAATCCGGCAGACATACAATTTTGATATCCAAATTTATGTTATGGTATGCTTTTCTTTTTTTTATTCTTTGAAGCTAATGACATATGTCACAAACATGATATGATCATCGAATGGAAACGGTCATATCATGTCAGTAATCAAATATATAGATCATAAAATGGTATGCTCCAATAGATATTTCGGATAGTGGTTGGATGTAGCCGGATTGATAAGATTTTTATGGGTAGGTTTCCCAAATGGCAAACCTCTGTTAGTACAAGCCCTCAGGTAGTGGTAATACTAGTCCCAGACGTTGACAGATAGGCTTTACGATTATGTTGACATCACTGACTGTGTTGTCAGTCATAACGTAAAACAGTACCACTTTATCTGATTTGTGACACATACAAAAAGAAACAAAAACAACCTAATTCAGGATATCAAAATACCTGTCCAACTCTTTACACATAATCTGTAGTTCATACGATATCGAGGATTGATGTCAAACCCATTATGTCCCATTATTCACTACCATCTTGGCGGGAGTTGTGTCGTAAACGTGACATCTGATGTATCGTTGACACTACTATTATCGCCGTAAACACTACCATCTTGGAGGGCGTTGTGTCATTACCATGACATCTGATATATCATTGGCACTACTATTATCGCCGTAAACACTACCATCTTGGCGGGCGTTGTGTCGTAACCATGGCATCTGATGTATCGTTGGTACTACTGTTATCACCATAACCACTACCATCGTGGCGGACGTTGTGTCATAACCATGACATCTGATATATCGTTGGCACTATTGTTATCGCCATAAACACTACCATCTTGGCGGGCGTTGTGTTGTAACCATGACATCTGATATATCGTTGGCACTATTGTTATCGCCATAAACACTACCATCTTGGGGGGCGTTTTTTCGTAACCATGACATCTGATATATCGATGGCACTACTGTTATCGCCATAAACACTACCATCTTGGCGGGCGTTGTGTAATAACCATGACATCTGAAATATAATTGGCACTACTGTTATCGCCATAAACACTACTGTCTTGGCGGGCATTGTGTCGTAACTATGACATCTGATGTATTGTTGGTACTACTGTTATCACCATAACCACTACCATCGTGTCGGGCGTTGTGTCGGACCCATGACACCTGATATATCGTTGGCACTACTGGTATCGCCATAAACACTACCATTTTGGCCGGCGTTGTGTGCTAACCATGACATCTGATGTATCGTTGGCACTATTGTTATCGCCATAAACACTACCATTTTGGCCGGCGTTGTGTCCTAACCATGACAACTGATGTATCGTTGGCACTACTGTTATCGCCATAACTACAACCATCTTGGCGGTCGTTGTGTAATAACAATGACATCTGATATATCGTTGGCACTACTGTTTCGCCATTATCACTAACTACCATCATGGCGGGCGTTGTGTATTAACCATGACATCTGATATATCGTTGAAACTACTTTTATCGCCATAAACGTTACCATCTTGGAGGTCGTTGTGTCGTTAACATGACATCTGATGTATCGTTGGTACTACTGTTATCTCTATAAACACTACTATCTTGGCGGGCGTTGTGTCGTAACCATGATATCTGATGTTTGTTGGACCTACTGTTATCACCATAACCACTACGATCGTGGCGGCCGTTGTCTCATAACCATGACATGTGATACTTTGTTGGCAATACTATTACTGCCATAAACACTACCATCTTGGTGGGCATTGTGTCGTAAACATGACATCTGGTGGATCGTTGGCACTACTGTTATCTCCATAAACACTACCATTGTGGGCGGGCGTTGTGTCGTAAACATGACACCTGATGTATCGTTGGCACTACTGTTAATGCCATAAACACTACTATCTTGGCGGACGTTGTGTAATAATCATAATATCTCATATATCGTTGCCACTACTGTTATCGCCATAAAAACTACCATCTTGGCGGGCGTTGTGCCGTAACCATGACATCTGATGTGTCGTTGGCACTACTGTTATTGCCATAAACACTGCTGTCTTGGCGGGCGTTGTGTCCTAACCATGACATCTGATGTATCGTTGGTACTACTGTTATCACCATAACCACTACCATCATGTCGAGTTGTGTGTCGTATACATGACTTCTGATGTATCGTTGGCAATACTGTTGTCTCCATAAACTCATACAATCTTGGCGCGGTGGTTATTGCTAAGCCACATGAGGCATCTGCTGTCCCATTACAACCGATTTAGTTACATCAAACGTAACACACTACGTACTTTAAACCACCAAAGAGCACGTATCGTGTTTCCGCCATTTTAGCTTACGTCGTATACTACTAATATCGTGAGTAGGATACTTTCCTAAGATAAAATATGATGGAGGTGTTAGTTATACAAGTTCATTAAGTACTTTTTATTACTGAACTATTTTTTTTTAAATAAAAGGCGATTGTTAACCATATGTTTTATTTGTTGTATATTCCAAATTTTTATACATTAATTTGTATTTGTACGATTATACATTTTACTGTTTTTAATATGAAATAAATTTCAAATCTCAAAAGTTAATATAAAAAAAACTCAAAACATTTGATTAAAATACATCCAATTTTTATTCAATGAATGTAAAATTAATTTACACAAAAAATCGTTGACAGTAAAAATATAATAAAAATATAGTTCTCTTTTTAGCGAATTTCCCCTATAGGGAAGAAGCTATTACCGTAGGTCTCATGGTAAGACTTAAGCCCGAGACCATGATAATTTTTTGTTTTGAGGTCCCCAGATGACAAAAACACTATTCGTTCAAATTTATATATATGTATATGTATATATATATATATATATATATATATATATATACATATATATATATATATTTATATGTGTCCGTAAGCACGATAACTCTCGTAAAAAAGGTCCAATCTTAATGAAATTTAGTACAAATGTGTAAAGTACCATTTATTTGAACGAGTTCGAAAACCAGACAAATCTCACCATCCGAAGGGGGGTTTTTGGGGGGTTTTAATCAAATTTTAATATATACCATTGAATTCAGCTTACAAAAACAAACAATTTGGTATTTTGATCATTGCTCTACGTCAATTGGTTACCGAGATATTGAAAGTGCTAAACACAGTACGTTGTCTAATGTTATTCTTATGGAGAAAAATAAAAATTGTATATCTTGCTTATTTATGAACATAAACTGGCGAAATTTGGTATATGGCTTGATCTGGTTGTGGTTTATTGTTGTTTTCACAAAAAAAACAATTTTTCGCCTATGGTTCCCGTAGCAGCAAACCTAGGTGCTTGGTCCCCATGTTATTCTTATGGAAAATACTTAAAATGTTATATACCGCTTATTTATGAATGTATATGGATGAAACTTGGTATGTGACTTCACTATGATGAGTTCTTTTGATATTTGCATAAAAACCCATTATTTTGTGTGCCTTTTTGCAGCAAACCTGCGTACTCATCCCCAATGTTATTCTTATGGAGAATAATTAATATTTTAAATATCGCTTGTTTGTGAGTACATTTCTTATGAATCCACTTAAGTGTTTTAATGTGTGTGTGTGTTAGTGTTTTATATTCATTAGAAATTCGCTGAGTATGCAGGTTTGCTGCGACGGGGGTATTATATGATTACAATCGTTAATAACAGTCTTTGAGTGTGTTATAACTATTTGTATATAACATTCGTGTGTTCAGTAACCAGATTGGTTCTTACAAATATATACACGAACGTTTATTTAAGTAAAGTAAACAATTCAATGTTACATACTCTTTAGAAATGGTGTTTAACAAGCACACTCACAATTTGAGACGTATATATTTGTAGTGTTGGGTCTACGATACCTAGTAATTTTTGTAAGTCACGATTTAGATGGTATGTTACTGATTGTTTAACTATTTCCATAAACAATTACAGCTGTTGTAAAAAAAATATGAATTTTAAAATAATGATGAGTAAATTTGAGGGGCTACATTGCTACACAGACTTATTGCAATGATTTTAAATTCACTGTTTTCTTCTTACAAATAACTTAAAACTTAGAATGGTTTATAGGAGGATTAACATTATGAAGTATGTTAAATCATCAGCTAGATCAGACTGCTACAGGAAGCAAAACTTATTTATAATATATATAAATATATGTTTACAATTTTAAAGGAATTGTGTTTTTTGCATCTGGGGATCAAACGAAATATTATAAACATACCGACTGCGGTAAAAGCTTCTTCACTATTCTGGAAATTCACTAAAGAAATTGACTTTGTTGTTGTACAAATGTATTAGAGCAAAAGAAGCTTGAATTATTTCAGATATGTCCAATAAGATTTACCATCTAGGGCTGAGATTTTACAGGACAGCTGTCCAACCTACTTGACTCCCATTCTAAACCCTTTCTCTGTTTTTCTAAAGCTCACCACGAATTTTTACAAGTTGAGATAATTTTAATATTAAGTGACGAGTGGTAATCACAAAAGTTAATTAGTTTATATTATCAGAATAAATTATGATTAATACGCAGAATCATGAAAACTCTATAAGGTGTAGCATTGACTTTTTTATATAAGTCAATAAACTTAATTAAACAACTTTTTAATTTAATTTGTCTATGTTTATCAAATATAAATGAGATACAAAATTAAAAACATATAACCGTTTCTTCACAGCAAGTATTAGTAATTTAACGGGACCCCTCTAATATTACCAAGTCATAAAGGTTTCTTAAGTTAATGCAAATGAAAAAATCATAATTTATGAAGATTCAAGGAATGAATCAAAGGTTCACAGATACAGGTTTCATTCCATTCCGAAACTACGGACGTAAGTTAATCATCTTTGTTGAAGTAGCTTAACAATTGCAGTTGACAAGTTCATCCGTTGGGGGAGATAACTAATGTGGCTGTATAATTATATTTATCTCTCTTATTGCACCACATTATATGGTTGGTTTACAACCATTGCATAAGTTATATGACCTTAATTGTTATAATTAATTTTGTTTTATTCATGTTTAGACCTACAGTTTATTTGACTTTATTTTAGTTTAACGTTTCCTAATGTTTAACTTCACGCGGGCCTTACAACTAATAGTTTTACTTTCCCTTTATTTCCCATAAATTTGTATTTAAAACTGAATTTTACTAAAACTTATTACACTTTAAATTACTAGATTTGGTCGTAGTACATAGAGTGATAGTACGAAAAACGTAATTTATAGCAGTAGTTGTATTATCGTGAATTTAGACTACCACTTTTGATTTAAGGTTTCACCTATTGGTCTTTAGGTTATTATGTTAATATTCTGGATCTTTCTGGCCAAATGGTTTCTTAACATGTTGTTAATTAGGTTCATCAAATAATTCAGCTATTTAACTATTTTATATCAGTGTTTTCATTGATGTTAGCAGACTTTCTGCTGCGAATTTTCTTGTTACATTTAATTAACATTTCTACTAGCACACACTTCAGTGTGCACTTTAGTAAAGCACGACAGAAGCGCACTGAAGCAAAACAGCATTTATATACTGTTCGGAAGATCAGCAGCGCATCAGAAATGTATATAGGTCTGATGGAACTAAGGTGTGTTATATATAGATCCTGTAGCCATCATTTTGAATTTATAATCAGCAGCTGTGACAATGATTGTATACGGCGTAGAGCTTACATTGAGCGGTTGTGAGGCTTAGTTGTCGAGTCACTGAGTTCCTGAACTCGGTTGTACTCAGTAGTACAGCTGAGTATCCTGGATTATTATTGAGATGTAGATTATTCACTTCATTTTATATAGCTAAAGTAATCTAGTTTATTTATTTTATTGTGTTTGGAGTAGATTAATAAATACTTATAGTACCATATGGGAGTTATTAGTGAATTTCCTTTGGAAAGTGAACTATTAGCATGACCCGCACGGTGAAACTTAAGCCCGGGACCACCATAGAAGTTCCTAACGTGACCCCCTGAACACGTTTTGGCGGGTCGTTCAAAATTGTATATATATATGTATATATATATATATATATATATATATATATATATGTGTGTGTGTATGCACTCTAGCGGTCGCATTTTTTGTCCGATTTAATTCAAATTTGGTAGGGACGTTCCATTCTATAATCTGTTGGACAAGTTCGTTGGGCAAAACAATCGGAAAACTCTAAACCCATTTTTTGGGGATTAATCTTTCAAATTTCGAGTTTTTGGGCCCATAAAGGGTCAGAAAAGCCCCGGACGTAAAATTAATGCATGTAAAAAGATGTGAATTAGTAAGGCGAAAGTTTTAAGCCCTCTCTCGTCATTCTAGCATAAATATTTACCGAGTTATTAAAGAAAATGTGTATCGGCTAAACACAGTACGTTGTCTTATGGGGGTTTTACACTAGAAAAGCCTGTTATTCGTTTGTTAGAGTACTTTTATTATCCCCAGCAACCTCACGCCTACTTTCAAGCCTGTCTGGACCTTCTCCTACCTTACAATGCGCAAAATTGTATTCCCAGCTTTGCAAGTAAATGAAACCAGGTGTATCAGAACAGCCAAAAAATCAATGTTTTCAGATTTCAATAAAAATTGGACAAATGTATGTTTTTACACTGATTTCGAGTTTTAAAAGTTTTTATGTGGAAATTCACTTCCCTCACGTCAGCGTGCTGCGTGCAAACTCGTTACTCTTAAAATCATTAGATCAGAAAAAAGGATTGTTAAAAAAGGAAAACCTTTATAGAACGTGCCAAAGGTCTTGAAACTTATATTTAATAGTAACCTGGTACGATTTATCAATATGTTTTTGAACTCAAGACTTTGTTTTTCATTATCTATTTAAATTACATCAAAATACACTTTGGGCCACCAATGATTTTTTTTCATATTTTATAATACGTGTTTTTTACTTGTGGCTGTGTACAAATCAAGACATAACAAATAGTTGTACAAACCTACTAATTGATACATTGAACAACTAATCTAATTACTTAAATAAAAAAACAACAATACTTAATAACTTGAAGGTCACGTAAAAAGTAGATTAGAAAATAAATCGAAAATAGAGGAGAAAATATCATCTATTAATTGAACAGGTGGTAGCCATATTAGCAGACGATCATGGTTTAAACTACTCTTACACTAAAGTACTTCAGCACCGTTATTAGTTTATAAACACACGCATAAAACACTAAATCAATCATAAGGCTTTACGTAAATTACCAAATTAATCCATACGCATAATAATTTTGTGGTAAAAAGGACATTTTATCATATACAAATCTTGCGTTCTCAGACTTATTACTGTTATTTCACTTTTGGGCAAGTAAAAACTTTTTTGTTTCTACATTATAAGTTTCTAAATACTTAAACAAAAATAAATTATAAGTCAAAATAAAACTAAAAATAGTATCAGGACTTTACTGAATTTCTTAAAATTCAAACTATTCAAGGTTTCTTGTGTGATGAGTTTATATTTGTTAACTGAAAATCCTGTACAAATCAAAAAACAAATATCGTCAATACAGATTACCAAGTAATGCCATACAATGTTCAGGGGAAATCATTGCTCTGTTGACTGTGTGCCATGAACGTCACAATAAACTTGACACTTTATTCCAGTTTTTGCTGTACCGCGATAACTAAGCGATACACCCAAATGTTAGCGTGGAGTGGACAATACAACTCGACAACTTCTCGTTGGATTTGTATAGTTTTATTAACAGCTACTTTTCTAATATTTCAATTTATCTTTCTTTTATAATATGTATTATCAAATTATCTATTAATATATTACATGATACAATTGTTTTGTTCTTTATTTTAAAATTTAGCTAGACGAAGTATAGGATCAGTATACATAACAATACACAGTGAAAATAGGGCGTTTGTAGTACAGCAGTAAGTCCTAAGATGTCTGTAGGTTTCTTTTCTTGTGATATATTTGGCAGTCAGATCTTTTGATCTCTGAGATGTTTCCAAATGTTCAATAACTCTTTTTCAACTACAAAGTGTTATTATTATTTTTTCTTTTCTACATGTTACAGAACTGGTACTTTAAGTTAAATAAAATCTGTTCGAGTATCAGACTATCGACTTTCCCCTAAATATGAGTAACCACCTAATTTTATAGTAATTTATGTTTATTTTGAATCTGTCCATACTATTTAATCAAACTATAGTGAAAGTAAATACCCCTGTCGCAGCAAACCTACGCACTCAGCGAATTCCCAATGAATATATATGTCTTAAATAACACATTAAGCCACTTACCAAGATTCATAAGAATATATTCACAAATAAGCGACATATCAAATATGAATTATTATTCATAAAAATATTAGGGGGATGAGTTTGCTACAACCAGCAATAGAAAAAATGGGTATTTATGCAAATATCAATAGAACTCGACTAGGTACTAAGTTTTATTTATCTATTTTCATAATTAAGGAAGACATAATATTTTACTTATTCTCTATAAAAATAACATGGGGGCCGAGTACCCAGGTTTGCTGCTACGGGAATCATCAGCAAAAATTTTTTATTGTGCAAAACACATTAAATCACAACCTGATGAAGCTACATACCAAGTTTCGTTTGTATATGTATGTTCATGAGTAAGCGTGATATAAAATTATTTTTTTCTCCATAAGAACATTAAATTTTATAATTTCAATAAGACAGAAACGTACTGTATTTAGCACTTACAATATCTTAGTAACCAAATGACCTAGAGCAATAAGCAAAACACCTAAATGTTTGTTTTTACTAAGCTGAATCTGATAGTGACATCTAAAATTTTATCTAAATCAAAATTACATGTTAAAACAAACAAAAAACCTTTTTTGAGAAGAAAATCCCCCTCGTACCCATACAGCCGTCATACAGTGGTCAGCAATATTAGACTGTACCACAGCTGGAACAATCTCGAACTTATTCTTATTAGCTCACAATTACATGATCTATAAAAGTTTTAGAACCATCAGTTATACGTTTAGGTTGATTTAAAATAGACTCAAAACCATTATTAGCTACAATTATCTTAAACTCATCAACTATACTATTATCTTCTAAGAGGTTCAAGTTTATGTCACCAATTATAATAACATTTGGCATAACTTAATTTGACACTTGACAAATAGTTTTTTTTATTTCATCAATAAACTCTTCCTTTGGAAACCTATGAAGTCTGTATACAGCTATTAAATGAAAATCATTACCAAATTCTTCAAAAGAAACTTTAACCAAATCACCAGATTCTAAACATTCTCTGTTTCATTTTGCACCACACTGTAATGTAAAAAATTACAACCTCCTGCCCTATTGTCTTCATTTGTTTTAACATAATAATTATAATTTGGTATTTTATAAAAATTTCCTTGTCATTTTTTATCCAAATTTCAGTCAGAATTATAATTTTTGGTAACACACTTAGAGTAGATAGCTCAGCTAAAAATATATCAAAATTTGCTCTCATACTCCTTATATTCAAATGCACTTTGGTAAAGCCACGGTTTATATCAAACAAATTAATTTCTACGTTTGAATACATTATTTTCACACCCTAAGAAAACAATTAAACTATTTTTCATATCATGGATTAAACTAACAGTAGGGGGCATTGGCCGATTCAGAACCAGCACAGGCGCGGTGAGGAGCAAGTGAGGAGCAAGTGAGGAGCCCCCCCCCGGCCGGCAGCAGCACGCAGGTGAGGAGCCCCCCCCTCCCCCCCCGGCCGGCAGCAGCACGCAGGTGAGGAGCCCCCCCCCGGCCGGCAGCAGCACGCAGGTGAGGAGCCCCCCCCCGGCCACCAACGGCACTTTTCGTGATGACCTTGAACATGAGGGAAAAACTTTTGAAAATTAATAACTAGCCTATTTATCCACCGATTCCCACGGGACTTTTTCCAGAGTGTAGGCCTATCCCCAAGGAAGCGAATGACGTAAGAACCCCATAGATCCACCATTAAACAAGGCCGCCATTAATTTAAAACCGCGTTTTCCTTATGGGATCTCAGCTGTTTACCAACCGATTTTGACGAAACCTCACCACATGTCGGGCCGTGACCTAAGAAAACAATCGCTTAAAGAAAATTGAAAATCCACTGTTAAACGGGCCCGCTATTAATTTTTAAACGTGTTTTCCTTATAGGATCTCGGCTGTTTACCGACCGATTTTGATGAAACTTCACCACATGTTGGGCAGCGGCCTAAGTAAACCATCGCTTAAAGAATATTGAAAATCCACCGTTAAACGGGCCCGCTATTAATTTTTAAACGTGTTTTCCTTATGGGATCTCGGCTGCTTGCCGACCGAATTTGATGTGACTTCGTTACACGTTGTATGCCGGCTTGACTAAACCAACCTGCAAGCGGCTCCGAAATGTCATGTGTCGAGGCGCGTGCTAGGGCCTACGTGACTGCCCGGGGCTGTTTACTCATCAGCGGCCTTCCAGACCCCTCATCACTCCCACACTCCTCCGTTCTAGAAGGTTCCGACGAGTGTGTTGCATGAGGCCTCCTGACTGGAGTGCTCCCCGTTAGCGAAAGACCACCTCTCACGTTTCTGGAAGCTTCTAGAAGGTTCGCTGAAGCGTGCAACCTGGGTATAAAACCGAGGCAGAGCCGCGCGCGCGACCTCAGTGTTGTTCGAGACGTCACCATGAACGGAAACGGAGTCAGTGCAGCTGAAGTGGACCAAACGATCCGCTCCTTCCTAGAGGAGCTGAACGCAATGAACGATGAGAACGCCAACGCACCACCAGTTCAGCAGGGATGTGCGTCAAAGAAGAAAAAGCTCGATGGGTGGACTGTAAAGAGGAAGGAAGTGCCTATCGATTCCCCGACACTGTGCTGGTCCGCTGGTGGATATCAGTACACTGTGAAGAACCCTACCAACAGCGGTAATGTACTGTTGAAGATGAATGTGTTCAAAGGAGGTCGCCCCACGTTCAGTTGCGGCTTGTACTTGGACGAGGAGCGAAACGATGAAATCTGCATATGTCTAGAGGACCTGCTATCCAGATTGCAAAACCTATGGTTGGCAAATAGCGAGACGGGAGAGACAAGATACGACGGGATCACTAGGACCGCTACTCCTCTACCCACCTGGCGAAAGACCGATTGCATCATCTCAGGGAAAACCAAGAGGAGCGCACACTCCAAGCGCGCTACCCAGTAAACGAGAGAGCGTGGAAAATTCCACTAAGCAGTTAATAACCGAGATGCTTCTAGAACAATCCACTTGTTTACGCAGTAAAGCTTTCCATTACGTCAGCCTTCCTGGAATTGAGCGTGGAAACTTCCACTAAGCAGTTGATAACCGAGACGCTTCTAGAACACTCCACTTGTTTACGCAGTAAAGCTTTCCATTACATCACCCTTCCTGGAATTGAGCGAGTAACTATGTCATCATGTTGTTGATACGCGCGAGTCGGCACGTAGACACCGCCAATAAAAGGCGACTCGGTGGCGAGAGCCAGTCATTCTGCATCCAGCCGCTGCGCCATGCTCAACACGGACCAGAAGATGGACCTCAGGACAGCCCTCAACAACTGCAAGGCCGCGGGTTACACTCGCATCGCAGATCTGCGGGACAACACGGTGTACCCGATTCGCTCATTCGAGCGGGTGGATACACCGTACGGCGAGGCGATTATGGCCACCTTGGAGGGTCTCGTCGGCGACGACCCGATCCGGATTTACATGCCCCGGCGGTACCTCACGGTCCTGGACGACAACGCCATCTCCCAGTACAACGTTGGCGTGGGGCCGAGGACGAGCCTTGTAAAGAGGAGTGGCCCTCCTGGCAGCAAACTTCCTTTCCTGGAATTTGTATAAATAAATGGTATTTCCTATTCCCTTATTTCCTTCAATATTTAAAAAAATTAAAAAGAAATAAAAAGAAGCAAGAAAAAAAAGAACCTTTAGTTACAAGAGCCGAGGTGGCGGTGCATGGCAGTCAGTAGACGCCATGGACTTGAGGTGGAAACACCCGTTCACCGCCATCGTGGCCGGGCCCTCGGGCAGCGGCAAGTCGCACTTCGTGGCTCGCTTCATAGAGCACGCCGACCACATGTGCGATACGCGGTTCGCCCGCATCACTTGGCACTATGGTAGTGGTGGCGGCGGTGGTAAGAGCCGTGCGGACTCTACCGTGCGCTACGTAGCCGGCCTGCCGGACCTGGACGACTACGACGGTAGCGAGCCCGCTCTGGTCATCGTCGACGACATGATGCGCGAGGCCGGTCCCGGCGTGGCGGACCTGTTCACCAAGGGCTCGCACCACCGCAACATGAGCGTGTTCTTCATCACGCAAAACCTGTTTCACCAGGGCAGGGGCCAGCGCGACATATCGCTGAACGCCCACTACATAGTGTGCTTCAAGAATCCCAGGGATCGCGCTCAGATCAAACACTTGGCTCGCCAAGTATACCCGGAAAACCCCAAATTCGTGGAGGAAGCTTACGCGGACGCCACGCGTGATCCGCACGCCTATCTGCTCATAGACTTGAAACAGTCCACGCCTGAAGAGATGCGCGTACGTTCAACCATTTTCCCAGACGACCCGGTGAACTACGTGTACCTGCCCAAGAAGAAGTGATAAATAGGCCGAGCGCGCGCCAGCGTCAGTCATCATGTCACACCGTGTGAAGAAGGACGCGGCGCTGCTGAGGGCCCTAATACACGCTACGCCCAAAGAACGCAAGGCCTTGTTAAAAGCGTGCGACAAGAGTCGCATCAAGTCATTGTGCGAGTGCGCGTATAACGTCCTACGCGGAAACGTACCGCTTTCTCCCTGCCTCAAACGCAAATTGAGCAAACACAAACAGGCGCTCAGACGGCTGGTGAAACGCGGCGAGGGCTGGGCCAAGAAGCGACACTACCTCGTTCAACGGGGCGGAGGGATCCTCCTACCTCTACTGTTTAACGCTGTTCTGCCCGTTCTAGCGCAGAAGCTAATCGGACATGGAGTACGCTAGGAAAATGGTGGTTGTACCGCAGGAGCTCATCGAGAGATTGCGAGAAGGACTGGGACCAGGGCCGGGGCCAGGACCAAGAGGAGGAGCAGGTAGCGCCAATAAGCCAGCCAGCCTGGACGCTGAGATGCATCGCATATTGAGCGACAAGCGGCTGGACGATACGGAGAAATGGAAACAATATCAGCAGGTGTTACAGCGGTTCCTGCACTTTTCCGCGGCTAAACGTCAACCCATAGGTCTGTCAATCATCGAGGGTGAGCAGAGGGAGGAGGAGGAAGCGGCAGGGGGTCCGAGTCAGATGAAGCGCGAGTCTAGCGCCTCGGCGGAGGAGGACATTGTGGAATCGTTCTCAAAAATCTACAGGGCGGTGGCGCGCAACTTGTTGCGATTCATGACCCGTCAAGGCAGCCCCATCGCCTGGGACGCCAGTGGGGCGGTGTACGTGAACAAGGTGAAGATCCCCGATTCCAATATAGTGGACATCGCGCACAGTATAGTGAGAGCGCGAAGGGCGGACCGATTGCCTACCGGCTGGCATCAAGTGATGGCCGCCTTGAAGGACATGAACGTGCCCAAAGAATACGTGAGCAATCCCACGGCGTTGCGTTACTTAGGCGTGGGGCTGGACTCGGCATCGAGCCCCTGGGGAGACACGACAGCCTCGTCGACACCCCTCTCACCGAAGTTGACACCGATGCTAGACCGCCTGAGACCGCGACTTCCGGCAGCCAGGAGAAGGATAATAACCGAGGAACCCGACCGGGAATCGTCATTGGACAACTGGGAGCCGTTCTCACCGTAATGGAGAAGCTGTACTATGACCCGAGCCAGCCCGGTTCAACCTCGGTGGGGTGGCCGCCCTGGCCAGAGCCGCGCGCCTCCCGAAACGTCGGGTAGCCGACTGGCTGCGCGCCCAGGACACCTACACGCTGCACAAGCCTGCGCGCAAGCGGTTTCCTCGCAACCGCTACGTCGTGTTCGGGCCCCGGGAGCTGTGGCAGGCGGACCTGAACGACATGCGCGGCCTGAGCCGGTACAACGACGGAGTCAACTATCTGCTGACTGTGATAGACGTATTCAGTAAGCGGCTGTTCACGGTACCACTGAAGAGGAAAAGACGTTGCCCAGCAACAGCTCAATGGACTATTATCCAAACAACACCGTGGCTAACTACATCACCCATCTACCGTCAGTCGTGCGATTGGGTGGCGATGGTGAATGGGAAGTCGCTTTAGTCGAGGTCCATTACCCATGCTCGTTTGTCACAGTGGGGGAGGACGCTTGCGTATATCTCTACACTAAGGATGACACCGACAAGCCTGAACTGACCGCTGTAAAGGTGGAAGCTGGAAACTATAAAGACATCGATGAACTGGTCAACGCCATCAACGCCATTCCAAAATTGGACTTATACCAATGCCAGTTTGAGTACGACAAAGATATTGGGAAGGTGGAATTGATCTCAATAGACCAGACTGTGGTGCAACTGGAATTTAGCCCCACCCTAGCGTTACAGTTGGGATACGACGTGCACAATGTGGATTTGATCAAACATAGAAAAGCTATAAGACCACCCAACTTACTAGCCGGGATCCCTTCGCACATGTACGTGTATTGTGACCTGGTGGAACCCCAGCTAGTAGGCGACACTGTAGCGCCCTTGTTAAAGATTGTGAACATCGACGCAAAAAACTACATCTACGGCGCGAGTATCACCGTGCACTTCACCGACCCTCACTACGTGCCGCTGATGAAGAGCTCCTTCGATAGTGTGGAAATCGATTTAAGGGACAGCGTCGGACGCCACCTGCCATTCCACTTCGGGACTACGTGCATGAAGCTTCACCTGCGCAGAGAGCAGCAGCAATGAACCCGAACGACCCCTATCTGGCGTACTACCGCCAACAGCAGTCTGGGCACGGAGTGTCCACGGTATTCAGAGGAGCCGCTTTCCAACGCGGTCACGGCATCGGCAGTTTCCTAGGCGGGCTGATGCGTACAGTGGTCCCTTTGATCAGATCCGGCGCATCGGCGCTGGGCAAGGAGGCGCTGAGGTCCGGTGTGGGCTTCTTGGGCGACGTGGCGGCGGGCACAGCCGATCCCCGAGTCGCAGCCAACACCCGGCTCAGACAGTTTACCGGGTCGCTGAAACGCAGGGCTGATGAAAAACTGGATCGCGTGCTGAGCGGTGGTGGCGCCTATAAGAGGAGGCGTGTACAGCAGGTTACTCCTCAGTCTCTAGCGAAACTCCTCGGAGCGAGGAAGAAGAGCGCTGCGCCTAAGAGGAAAAGGAAGCCCGCAAAACGTAACGCTAAGAAGAGGAGAAGCAAGAAGAGTGAGAGTACCGTGAAGGACATTTTTGGATAATGGCGTTTCTACATCAGAAGTCGTGCGAGTGTGTCAAGACCGAGTTGGACCTGTTCTCGCTACCGCCAACGCAGACCAGTATAGAGAGTGGTAAATGGGTGCAGTACAAGCCCATCTCCTCCCTGACAGACGACTCACCCGTTGAGTTCATAGTTCCGGGTCATGGGGACGAGTACACGGATCTGTCACAGACGCTACTACATGTGAAGGCCACCATTAGAACGGCTAATGGAGGTGCTGTAACGGGTGATCAAGTGATAAAAGAGATGGGTCCGATTAACAACTGGCTGCACTCGCTGTTCAGTCAAGTGGACCTGTACCTGAACAACAAACTGGTGTCTCCTCAGAACAACACGTACGCCTATCGCGCCTACCTGGAGAACCTGTTGTCCTATGGTGGTGATGCCAAGACATCGCACCTCACCGCGGAGTTGTTCTTTGAGGACTATGCCGGGTACATGGACAATACTGAGGAGGATAATTATACCGGGCTCAAGAAAAGGAGAGAGTTTATCAAGGGAAGCCGGTACGTGGACATGGTCGGACATCTGCACGTCGACCTGTGCAACCAGGAGAAGTTCATGTTAAACGGTGTGGAGATGCGCTTTCGTCTGATCAGGTCAAAGAACTCATTTTCCATCATGTCCAAAACCGTGACAGACTACAAAGTGGACATCGCCGAAGTCAACCTGTTTATGCGCCGCTGTAAGATCAACCCGAGCGTGCTGTTGGCTCACAGCAGGACGCTGGAGTCGGGCACAGCCAAATATCCCATTACGCGCGTGGAAGTGAAATCCTTCACGCTACCTGCCGGTATCAGCAGCAAGACTCTGGACAGTGTGTTTCTGGGTCAACTGCCGAAACGTGTTATAGTTGGCCTGGTCAGCAATCAGGCGTTCAACGGGGACTACAAGAAGAACCCATTCAACTTCACCCACAGCCACGTGAACTTCTTCGCGCTGTACATAGATGGTGAGCAAGTGCCATGTAAGCCGCTTCAACCGGATTACACGTTCGGTCATGAGTTGTGCGTGCTCGCCTACCACACGCTGTACACTGGCACCGGCATCAATTTCTCAGACTGTGGTAATGAAGTCAGTCGCAACGAGTACCCCTACGGATACTGCCTGATGGCGTTTGATCTGACGCCCGATATGGCAGCCTCTCAATCCAGCCACTGGAACCTGGTGCGCAACGGTAACCTGCGCATAGAGATTGGGTTCTCCGAAGCCTTGAGGAGGCGTTCAACTGCATAGTGTACGCCGAGTTGGACAACGTCGTGGAGGTGGACCGTCATCGCAACGTCACAGTCGACTTTGGCAGGTAAACGAGTTGCCGCGCGCTCAAGGTCACCACGCGCGGACCGTTAGGTGATGGCGGCGCGCGCACCCAAGGTTAACCCGCTAGGCGCGCTCCCGCCAGCGCTCAGTCGAGTTCAGTCAGCCGTACGGGATGGACGTGCCGCCACCGATCTACAACGAGCCACCGCCAGCGCGCTGTCATCACGGAAGCGTGGTGATGGATATGCAGTGTTTTAAAGACAGTGATAATGACTTTCTACTGAAAGAGGTTTGTGTGGTGGACGTGACTACCGACACGCTGCTCCTACATCACATCGCCCGCCCGCCCTTCAGTAAGGACCTCCTGACTCCCGAGAAACAGCGCGAGAGCGTCTGGATCACTCGCCACTGCCACGGCTTGGAGTGGGACCAGGGGGACATTGCGTATGTCGCCCTGCTGGACAAACTGCGCTCCTGCCTCATCCACCGCCCCTTGGTCTACGTCAAAGGATCGCAGAAGAGGGACTTTGTACAACGCCACCTCATAACCGAGCCCGCCGCCACCACCGCTCAGGACATGGAGGATCTGGGCTGCGGGTCGCTCAACGGTCCGCCCACCTACCGGACCCTGCGCTGTCGCCACCATAAGAGCTCCCACAACCGTTGCGCCCTTCATAACTGCATAGTATTGCGGGACTGGCTCGTGTCTAACGACAGGTCGGACTTTTCCGCCTCGAGCTGCCTGTGTTGCTTTCGTCCACGATGAATACCGTTCAGATCAGAGAATGCCTGGCGAGGATCCCCGGACTGAGGAACGTCGCGGTCTACGCCTCTGACCAACTACCGGACGCGCCAGTCAATCCACTCACCGCCATCGTGTCCAACACGGTAGCACACACCGAGGGAGGCGAACACTGGGTGGCGTTTTACTGCTCGGAAGAGGACAGACTCGAGTACCTGGACAGCTACGGAAGGCTGCCATACCAGGCCTACTTTCAAATGTTCCTGAGGCGCAATCCTCATCACCGCCACTACGTCTACAATAGGTATCGGCTCCAGGTCTATGATACTTCTGTTTGCGGCTACTACTGCCTCACTTACCTGTACTGCCGGGCTGTTCTCCGCACGTCACTCAACGACTACGTCCAGCTCTTCGACCCTGCCGCTCCCGCCGCCAACGACGCTCTCGTCCGCAGGCTCTTCCACTCCATATTCGCTTAAAACTAGTTTGTAAGGTTTTTGTAGTATGTGTATGTAACCTTATTACTGTACAATACATGCCTCATAATGATAAAGCTTGTGTTTTTCATTTCTCCTTTCTCCTTACTAAATTTTAAAAAAATAGCAAAACTGAGGCAGCGGGGCTGGACCTCAGGTTTATATACCAGCGGCGCGTGTCACTGGCTGAGCCCCCGCCAAGCGGCAGTGAAGGCCGCCAAAGAGGGCGCACCACGAGACTTCTCGGACATCAGCAAACCGCTGAGTAATTCGAGGGTGACCCCTCGGACATCAGCAAACCACTTAGCAACTCCTTCCTGGGCAACTCCTTCAGGGACGTCCCCGACACGCGCCGCCAACCGCTCCTGGTTGGCGGGGGCTTTTTAAGCTGCACGGCTCGGGCCAAACGGCCCATAACGCCTTTCCGAGCCTAACGGCTTGTGACTTTTGAGTGAGCAAAGGGAGGAAATAAACAACTCGGGTTCATGCTGTACATAAAGCTATTATATTTTCTTACAAATACTATTTACAATTTTTTTCTCTTATAACTAATATATACAACTAGACGGGGAATTCCTCTTCTTCCTCGTCTTCGTCCTGGCGCTGTCCCTCCTCCTCCTCACCGTCCACTTCCATCCGCTGCGGATGTTCTCCTCTCCTCCTGGCTGGCGGTAGCGGCGGGACGTCCTTGTGTCCCCATGGCAGAGTGTGGATGCCGTCGGGGAGGACGCACCGCTTGTCGTCAGCTGGACTGAGGCTCAGCTTGTTCACTTCCACGGTGTAGACCCGGTGCAAGTGGGACTGGAACCGGACGTTGGTGGTGTGTTTCTGGACCCCGTCAAACAGACACTCTCTGTAGTCGTCGGGGGTGAGGACGTTCATGACAACGCCCTTCGCAACCCCCTTGGCTCGCTTGAGAGCCTTGCTGCCACCTGTCGCCGCGTCCTCGATGTCCATGAAGTACAGCTTGGACCGCAGGCCGAGGTACTCGTATAAGGACAGGCCGTTGCACTCGTCCTTAAACTTTCCGATGACCTTGGCGTTGACGGGGCTGTAGCAGGGGTGAGACCTCGGATAGCCGCTGGTGTCAAAGTCGTCCAGGTGTTCCTTCATCTCAGCATAGACGTCCTGGGACACGATGTCAAAGACGAAGCTGTCCGTGTCCATGTAGTCCACGGTGAGGCGGTCACCGTAGCGCTCCTTCATCTTGCGCAGGAACTCGTACATGAGCCACTTGCTCAGCTCCAGGACTGACATGCCTACGTAGACGGGCTTGTCTAACACAATGTTGACCTTGGACAGATGCACCAGGGCCACGTCCTCCGTGTAGTACGTCCGGTCCAGGAAGTTGGATCTGGTGACGTACTTGGAAAACTTCTCCGGGGTGCACACCAGCTTCACGTTGAGGCGCTTCCGTACATTCTCGATGGTCTTGCCAAAGACCGCGTTGTTCATGAGCTTGAAGAAGTCCTGTTCAAACTTCGTTTTGGCCTTCTTCCGCAGCTCCGTGTTCATCAGGATGTACGGTTCCAACCACCGCGACTGGTGAAACGAGATCGCCCGATGCACCGCGACCAGCTCCAATCCGTTTTGCAGCGCCTGCTGTAAGACCCTGTAGTGACAGATGTAGTGTGTCTTGTCATCCAGGGTCGTCAACAGTTTGGGGAACTTCCCTGTTGGCGGACGCTTCGTCTCGCAGCAGTAGGGAAGGTCCTTGTGCAGGTCGTGTAGGCGCGTGGGGTAGTGGAGGTCCACTTCCAAGATGTATCCTCGATCGGCCTCCGCGTCCAGCGCTGCAATGTCCAACGCCTGGATTTCCTCACGGCTGAGCCACTGGAACTCTCCGGTCGGCAGGCACTGGAACATGGCCCAGCCGTAGAGGTTGTTGGCGTCCAGGTACAGGAGGAAGCGCGTGGGCTCGTCCGGGCGGTGGTCTGGGCATCTGTCGTGGTTGGCCTTGGCGTAGCGGGTGATGGCCTGTGAGATCCCTCCCCGGATCCCCTGCTCCACGAACAGGTACATGTCGAAGTCCTGCAGCGTGTCCAGCTCCACGCCGCAGGTCTTGAGCATGACGTCCCAGGCATAAGAGGGCAGGGTGTAGTAGTGGGCAGGGTCCAGTCCATACTCAGCCAAAGAGGTGTCGCGGAACTGCTCAAAGACATCGGTGAGCAGGGCGATGTCGCACCGCAGGTACTTGTCGGCATAGTCCTTAAGGTTGTGACACTCAAAGGCTCGCCACACGTTGAGGGCGTGCTCGTACTCCTCCTCCTTGATATCCTCCAGGGTCATGGAGTTCCTGAACGCCTCCTTGGGAGGCAGCTCCCTGGTGGAGTACAACGTGTCGTACGACGTGACAAAGTCGTAGGGGAACACGCCCTTCCTGCGCACCAGGTCGAACAGCCGGTCGTCGGGGAAGCGCTTCCTCGTCTCGCGCATCCTGTCCGTGGGAAGTCCCGCCGCCAGGTTGGCCAGGCTCATGGACAAGAACCTGTAGGTGTCGAGGAACCGCACCGCGAAACTGCTCTGTCGTTGGTTGTCCCCGGGCTGACCAAAGTGAAACCGCTTGGTGAAGGCGATGTAGCGCTCTTCGGTGTGCGCCAGCACGTCCACATCACCGGGGTCGATGGCCAGCTCCCGCACTACGAAGTGGGCGTCGTAGTTGGACAGGTTGTGGAAGTAGCAGTTGATGTGTCGCTGCTCCCGGTACCTGAGGTTGCACGAGCGATGAGCGGCTCCTCGGAACTCGTAAGGCGGGGCGTGGTTGTGGTCCCGCACCTTGACGTCCTGGTCCGTGAACTCCTTCCCGCAGAGGTAGCAGTGAGTCGCCACCAGGTACTCGTCCATCTCCTGCCGGGTCAGAGAAGGGTACAGAGCTCTCATGCTGAACAGGAACTCCCACAGCGCTAGCACGTCCATCTTGAGCCTCTCCATGAAGACCTTGGACGCGTCAGCCCCGAAGTAGACGCGGGGCTCAAACTCCTCCAGGCCGAGCGAGTCCACGATCTGGTAGGCGAAGGCGTATGGGACGTGCAGTTGCAGGGGCCTCGTGCCGGGCGGCGCTTCCACCGGGTCAACAGCAACGGGCTGCAGAGCACACTCAAAGTCTGCGTAGATGCAGAACCTCTCCCGTCTAGTGTACTCAGGGTGGGTGAAGCGGATCTGCTGCTTCTTCGACAAGTCCAGGCGAAGGGGAGCCTTGGCGGTGCAGTATCGCATGTGCTCCTCCAGACGCTCAGCACCAGACAGTTGCAGCTTGTCAGGCCGGTTGTCGAAGTAAGCGAAACATTGCTTACACACGTGGATGGTGTGACCGTGAGACGTCAGCTGGGATCGCACCAGCCTGCTGACGTTCGTGATGTAGGCGTAGTGACTGTCCCCGCCAGTGGTCACGTACAGCAGGTCCCGGTGATCCTCCAACTCCCGCTTGCAGATCTTCAGCGGAAACACGCGGTCCTGGAACTTTGGCGATCCGTCAGGGCGTCTCCCCACCATGGCGCGCTCGATCCCATATACGTTAACGCTGATGGGGTTCCTCCTCTCGAAGACTTTAATATCCTTCACGGCCACGGGGAAGCGTAGGCCGACCCAGTCGTAGCGTGCCATGACGTCCGGTGTGTACGATGCGGGCCTCTCCGGGTGTTGCGTGACGAACTTGGCCAGGACGGCATACGCGAAGCACATGTCATCGACGTTTTGTACGTTGATAACGGCGTGCGTGTCGCAGATGGTCCTGGGAAGCTGGACGAACCGGGCTCCGCGTTCTCCCAAAGGGGTGTAGAGGTTGACGCGGATCTCCAGGTCGCGTATCCGGAGATAGCTCCACCCGCTGCCCACTAGCAGGCACTGCTCCTTCTCTTCCTCCAGCTTGTGGAAGGACGCTGACAGGAAGTCCTCCAAGTTGGACGCGGCGGTGAGAGGCACGTTCTTCGTCTTGAAGGCTCGCAGACAGGTGGCCCCGTGAACGTTGGCGAATTCACACTCCAGGAACATGTTCACCTTGATGTTCGGGTGTCGGGTCCTGACGTCGGCCAGCAGTTCCAGGACGCTGTCGAACAGTAGCACCAGCGCGTCCTCCACGGTCGAGAAGTCCTCCATGGGCCGGGACAGGCCGAAGGTCAGGAGGCGACCGCGGAACACCCGTTGGATGGGGCGGAACGTGGGTAGTCCGCCATCACCCACCATCCCGTCAGGTGCCGTGCTTGGTCCGGGCTGAGGCTCGTGGCTGGGTCCGGGCTGAGGCTCGTGGCTGGGTCCGGGCTGAGGCTCGGAGCTGGGTCGGGGCTCGGGTGACAGAGTGGGCAGGTGCGGCATCTCGTCCACAACGAGGTTCCTCACGATGGGGCAGTTGTGGGCCTCGTGCTGGTCCCGGTTGTAGCGCCGGGTGAAGCCTCGGTCGCAGTAGGCGCACGCGAACCTCATGCCGCGGTGGACGCTCTCCATGTGCCGCTGGAGGTACGCGGCCCTGCGGAAAAGGGCGCTGCACTCGGTGCAACGGGCCTCGTTGACGTGCACCAGCTGCACGTGGCGCCGGAGCAGGTCCTCGCGGGTGAATCGCCGCCCGCACGCGTCGCACTCGGGCCGTGGGTCTCTGACGGGTGGTGTTGCGGCGGAGGAGGAGGAGGAGGTCGAAGCCGACGGGCTTGCACCGTGGACCGCTTCCATATGGTGGCGCAGATCCTCGGGACTCGCCAGGGCGACAGCGCACAACGGGCACGGACGGCCTGCGAACAGGAAAACAAGTCCTATTAGTTACCCTATAAACACAAGGATGAGGAACTATACAGTGGACTGGCGACCTCTTGTTTTCCCCTAGAGTCTGTTTCCTCATCTCAATCGCCAGTTACCCAAGCCTGTTAAATACAAGGGTGAGGAGATGGCGGTGAGGAACATGCAGAGGGCTGGCAACCTCTTGTTTACCTCTCGAGTCTGTTTTCTCGTCTTAATTGTCAGTTTACCCAGTCAGGGCCGTTTACTCTCTCATAAAAACAAGTCATTAGTTATCAAAGTCCACGGGCGCGTCGTGACGTCATGGGTGAGGACACCAGGAAACAGCATACTTAATAAATCTACTGGCGGCTTCTTATTTAAACTAAAACTGTACCTGGCGCTTGGTCGTGAGGAGTGGGAGGATGAACTGCAGCGAGGTGGCGTCGCAAGTTGTCGCTTCGCCCGAAGCGTCTGCCGCAGACGTGACAATCGTAATGGTGATCGTTGTGGACAGATGCTACGTGGCGGGTCAGGTTTCTTGCAACCCCGAAACTGCGCCCGCAAACCTCACACAGATGAACAGCCATCTGCAACATCGGGTATCTGTACTCTCCATCCGTCACAAAGGCGCAGTTGCCCTCAACATTTCGATTGGAAAGTAAAAACAAAACAAAAAAAACTACTTTTATTTTGCTCAAACTTTTTAAAATAAAAAAGAGTGGTAGTGAATCTTTTTTTCTTTTTAGGTTCGGCTTATTAATTTTAATCGTTATAAAACACGACGGTTTCAAGGTCATTACTATTCCACTCATCTCCATCTGAAAGGAAACGACAAGACCCCGTGTACTGGGATATGTAAAAGATGAAATATTAATGTTAACTAATTAGGTTTTAGGGCATCGAAAACTGGTTGATGAAAAAGTAAATTACATGTTACTTACATTTTAAGATATCCAAAGACAAGGCTCTGCACAGTCACACAAATACTCGTAGCGAAAACACCTAGCTCCTCACAGGACGAGTTGCCACTAGATACTGAAGTAGCTTGGGAAAGTAGCGCGCTTAAATAGACCGGTTGATGACGCCGTGGAACTTTCCATCACACTCCGGAGGAGCTTCGCAGTGGAATGTAAGCGGTAAACAGTTCCCGGAACCGCTGATGAGTAAACAGGCTGGGACAGTCACGTAGGCCCTGGCACACGCCTCGACACGTGACATGCTCATACATAGCACTCCAGTCAGGAGGAGGCCTCATGCGACGCACTTGCCGGAACCTTCTAGAACGGAGGGGTCTTGAAGGCCGCTAATGAGTAAACAGGCTGGGACAGTCACGTAGGCCCTAGCACGCGCCTCGACACGTGACATCGCGGAGCCGCTTGCAGGTTGGTTTAGTCAAGCCGGCATACAACGTGTAACGAAGTCACATCAAATTCGGTCGGCAAACAGCCGAGATCCTATAAGGAAAACACGTTTAAAAATTAATAGCGGGCCCGTTTAACAGTGGATTTTCAATTTTCTTTAAGCGATGGTTTTCTTAGGTCACGGCCCGACATGTGGTGAGGTTTCGTCAAAATCGGTTGGTAAACAGCTGAGATCCCATAAGGAAAACGCGGTTTTAAATTAATAGCGGCCTTGTTTAATGGTGGATCTATGGGGTTCTTACGTCATTCGCTTCCTTGGGGATAGGCCTACACTCTGGAAAAAGTCCCGTGGGAATCGGTGGATAAATAGGCTAGTTATTAATTTTCGAAAGTTTTTTCCTCATGTTCAAGGTCATCACGAAAAGTGCCGTTGGTGGCCGGGGGGGCTCCTCACCTGCGTGCTGCTGCCGGCCGGGGGGGGGGCTCCTCACCTGCGTGCTGCTGCCGGCCGGGGGGCTGACGTCACCGGGGGGGGGGCTCCTCACCTGCGTGCTGCTGCCGGCCGGGGGGGGGGCTCCTCACTTGCTCCTCACCGCGCTGGTTCTGAATCGGCCAATGCCCCCTACTACTAACCTTAAGTAAAAGTCATTAATGGTCCACCATCTTCCTTTCTCATGAAGATTCTGCCACCCCACCCATAGCCATTTGAACAGGTTACGCTTATCACCTCGCATTCTGCAGCCAACAACTTCCTTCACTCCGGGGCTAATGACTCATTAATATAAACAGGTGTATCAGTTGGCATATCCATATGTCTAGTGGATGGATTATTTTTTTTGCCTTCGTTAAGCCAGCAAGGTTTCTGCATCTGTCCTCCTGATAAATTTTATAATTATACCTATAGAGGGCTATCAGAGTTTTGTTTCCTTCCGAGTGTGTGACAGGTATCATCTATGGTAAGTCATGGTAACATCTATTTCCATACCCACTGCTTCACCGACCTTTTTAACTACACCCAGAACATCCTTGTCTTTAACTGGCATTCCTTGAAACTCTATACAATTTCTCCTGGAGTATTGCTTAGGTCATCTTGCCTATTTTCTAGTAATTGCACTCTTTCTTTCAGCTGTTTATTTTCTGTGGTCAATCTTGAATTTTTTTCAAAATATTCAGCGATCTTATAGGTTTGATCTGTTTGTATTTTCATCCAGCTTATCATTCAACACCGCATAAGACTTTTAAATTCCTTAGTGTTTTCCCTTACACTTCTCTGAAATACCATTAATTGCCTTCATAACCTCATTTAGATTAAGGTTCCCTCTGTTGCTGCAACTCTAGTCTCAGGCTACGCCGCCTTTCGACACCTCCGCAGATTACCCTCAGAAGTTAAATAATCAATATCATTCCTGGACATCTTCACACATGAACCATGATAACTTTCAGTGCAATCAGAACAGGTTAACTTGAGTTGCTTCGCCGTAAAGGACTTTAAACATTGACCACAAGCCGCCATTTTGAGGTAATGTTTACTATGTTGTGCAACTATGTTGTTACACTCACTGTTTTAAATTATAGGGGTTTCATATAAATACATTAAGACTACTATAGAATAAGACTACCAATACTTAAAAGTAATAGTATAACATTCACCACCCAAAAAGCCAGAAATGCATAAATACTTTGTATTTGGAACGGGACACAAACAATACATATGCACCGCACGACAGCTGACTCATAACAAACTAATTTAAAACTTAATACGTTTGAGTTCAAAAATTAAAATGCTTCAGTTGTCACATATCGGTATTTAGCAATTGACGATTCCTGTCAAGAGCATGAATAGGGGTATTCGCCTTTGTAGACTCAATTGACACCTTTGTATTCTGTCATTGTTCTGGTGCCGTAATTGTGGCATGACTAACAGGCAATGAGTATCTCTGACTGACATAGAGACATTTATGTATATGTTGTGTAACTAGCTAATGTAACAAATGACATAATCTAACGACGCAACAAACTAATAAGTACGTGGGCCATTAAGTACATAAAAAAGGCGTTAATTACATTATCGCTTATTTTAACACAACGTGTTAATTGGAACCTCACTGTTAATTATATTGTAAAGATAAAAGTAACTCATTTTTAAATTAAATTTTCTATCTATTGAAACTAATATTTTCCCTACTTTTCCTTAATTAATATTATGATGGAAGCCTGTACCACATCATATACACTTAAAAAACATAATTATATTAATAATTATAAATAATTATTAATTATAAATATACATTTAAATGTCTAACTTTCGATATAATTGCATGCGAACAATTAGTGAGTAAATATTTATTTGCACTGTAATATTCTCTCTCGTTAAATGCCAACAAAATAAAGACTTATTATTTAACTATTGTATTTGTTAGAGACATTACAACAAGGATTTGACTTTGGCTAAGGAAACTTTTTAATTTTAATTTAACGGTAAAAGGGAGAGTTTAACTTTTAATTGCCAAGGATATAATTTTGGATTTTTATAATTTAAGCATACTTAGGTAGGTCTACTCGTGGCTGTAGTTCAACCATAGTAATATGATACTATTATCCCAGTGCATAGGGTCATATAGAAGTTTTTACAGGGTAGTAAATACAGTTTCAATAACATGAGGTCACTAATACCACTAAAATACCTTGTAAAAACGCTGAGAACCACATTGTACTTATGCTTACTGTTTACTTCTGATTTCTAAAGATCTTCCGTATATTTTAAAGAATTAAAAAATCTTGTAACACCAGTAATTTAAGCCATCATTAAAAAAGTACATAAACAAATGTGGTATTGTAAATTGGGCTATGTAAAATTAAACTTTCCTAATCTGCTTAGCGCTAGCCACACCTCGACTATGTTTAGTTCCAGTTTCAGTTGGCGTGGGAGCGATTGTTAGATAATTAACCATCCCAGGACAACCACAGATTCCAATTTAAAGTTTCCACCAAAGTTGGCCAGTTAATTTCCGTCACTCCGCCGCGACGTCTGTCGTGTTTACAGGGGTTGAAACAGCACTTGGTCCTCATTAATCAATGGGAAATCCGCTTAAGACAAAGGCTGGATTTTAAAAGGGGTAAAACAGGCGAGATGTGTAATTGGCGCTGTGTACAACAGGCTTCAGCCGATGTTCGTTAAAACTTGATAACTATCTTAAGTTTCACTAGTATTCCTCATATAAAAAAAACATGTTTAATTTGGTAAGTGTAAGGTAACACTAATAGAATAAAATACTTTTTGTATAGTTAAAGATAAACTAAATTGTTAAAATCGTTGAGCAATTGTAATTTAAATTAATAAACGAGATCGCACGCAGCACACTGACGTGAGGGAAGTGAATTTCCGCATTAAAACCTTAAAAAGATCAAATAAAGTGTTTAAAACAACACTGTTTACATTTATTTTTATTGTAAATGTTATTTTTTGGCTGTTCTGATGCTACTGGTTATATTTAAGTTCACTACTAGGATGCCAATGGTGAACATTATAAAGTTAGAAGGAGGTATAGCTGGGATAACAAGTTAGTATATGGGTATTGGGGGTGATAAAACGATATTAAGATATGAAAAACAGCCTTTACTAGTGTAAAATACCCACAAGAGAACGTACCGTATTTTGACAATAACATTTTCTTTAATAACTCGATAAGTACTTGTGCTAGAATGATGAGGGAGGGCTTAACATCTTTTTTTTAAAGTAGGCCTACAATGATGTAATGTGCAATAAGTCTACATTCGGGGCTTTTCTGACCCTGTTTTGGTCCAAAAACCAAAAATTTTAAAACTTAAAATCCCCAAAAAAGGGAGTTAGAGTTTTACGATTGTTTTGCCCATCGAACTTGTCGAACTGATTATAAAAAGGAATTTTTCTACCAAATTTGAAGTAAATCGGACAAAAATTACGACTGCTAGAGTGCGACCACATAGGCCTATATATATGCATATATAAATATTTGTATAAAGTTATTAGAGAACCCTCAAAACGTTTTCAGGGGGTCACGTTAGGAACTTTTATGGTGGTCCCGGGCTTAAGTCTCACCGTGCGGGTCATGCTTATAGTTCACTTTTGCATAGGAAATTCAACTTATAATTCGTTATTTTAAACTAACAATCGAACACATTTACATCAATTACATCTGACAAACGCCTTGGGATGCTCAGATTTGAGCTGATTTGATGGGTTTAGTTTCAAGATTCTATTCCACTTCAACGGATTATCCAAAATCATTAATTCATAATATATTACCAACTGCAACCATACAAAATTACGAGTTAACTTGTTATCACATATTATATGTCGCTGATTACACTGACCACAGAATTTTGCACACATTTAAGTGTTTCTACCCTGCTCAGTCCAATGACAACAAAATTATATTTAGCTTGCGTAGCAAGTATTAAATACGAAATTCTAATTAGACAAATGTTTAGGTAGTTCCAATGTGTAAAAAGCATATTAGTTAGGAGGATTAATGCAAAATGTTGATTAGATGTGGACAAGCCGGACAAAAGCACAAATTTTGGTTTACATGCTAGACATATCATAAGCATCGAGTTTTGAGTAGGATTCACTGAATCCCATCAACTACATGGCGTCTATCTTGAAATATATTGGGTGAGTCACACCATACCCGTCTAGCATGTATAACGGGAGAACGGTTCGGTCTAAAACCATCAAACAAAATTCTTCTAAACTAAAACTCATATGGGCAATCTATTAAAAATATTTTCATACAAATCTATAGACAGAGTCCTCCAAAACTGAAGGTCACAGGTTCGGATTAAAACAAAAATATATTTTGTGAACTTAGGGAAAATTATACATGGTTTTAAAGGTCTTGTTAAAATAAATAAATATTTTGGTGAAACAGAATTAATTTATCTTTATCCGTTCCAAATGGCGGTCATTTTTGTGTAATAAATTGACATTTACAGAATACCCTGTATTTTCTAAACCAAAACTCATGTCTTTTTTCCAAATCACATTTCTTACTCGTGATAAACACAGCTTTACTCTGGTATGCCACATAATATGGTTTAAAAAACAATCAACGTTTCAATAATTTTTGTAAATGCTTATATATACCATTGAAACATACCAGAATAAAACTGAGTTTTTCACGAGTCAGAAATTTGAATCGGAAAAAATACGAGTTATGGTTAAGAAAATACAGGGTATTCCGTAACTGTCAACATTTTACACAAGAATAACCGCCATTTTGAAAGGAAAAATATAAACTAATTCTGATTTTACTAAAATATTTCTTTAAACAACACCTTTGACATGATGTATAATTTGCCCTATGTTCATAAATTAATTCTTTTTAATTCGAACTCATGATCTTCAGTTTTGGAGCACTCTGCATTTAGATTTTAATGAAAATATTTTAAATAGAATGCCCATATGCGTTTTAGTTTGGAACAATTTTGCTTGATGACTTTACACCAAACCGTTCTCCCGTTATACATGCTAGACGGGTATGGTCTGATTCACACTGTATATTTCAAGATAGACGCCATGTAGGTGGTGGAATTGAGTGGATCCTACTCAAAAATCGATACTTATGATGTATCTAGCATGTAAACCAAATTTGGTGCTTTTATCCTGCGTGTCCACATGTTTTCATTAATATGCCTGACTATATTAAATTGTAAGAACCAGAAGTACAGTAATACGTTAAAGGTTCGTGCGAAAGTGCTGTATGATCAGTAGTGAAGAATCCTTATATATTACTCTATCTCGTTTTACTACCATTATGTATTTAGTAACATACAAAATGTTATATGAGCACTCTAGGTGTGAGATGGTAGGCTTGTCAAGTTAGCAAACACACAGCTGAGGACCTTAGCGGCTTTGTACTATATAATCCGTAACATAAGCCGTCACAGTTAACTTCTTGCCTCACTAGCTGTTTAAAATAGATAACTCCGATGTTGATGGTGATGTATTTATAGAATAATTAAAAATGAAGTGCAATTTACGTATTATAACAACGCTCAACACTATTACTAAAGAACTATTACCTTCTTCCCTGTTTGGTTTTATTAAATCTTTCTCCTCAAAACTGTAACTATTTTGCTTTTGAGCCTAGCTGGTCTATCGCTTAAACAACTATTTAAGGTAGAAATTTCTAGTATTTTACTATAAGCTACGTCAGAACGCCCTTTTTTCCTATTTTAGTCAATTTATTTTTACATTATTCTCTAAAGTTTTGATGAAGATTTGTTGCCATGTTATGAGTAAATTGTTTAAACCGTTAAAAATGTTCATTATAAACGGTATTAAATTGTCATATGGCAAACATATAAATGAAGTGTGTTCCATTCGTTAATTGAAATTTACGCTATCCAATTAACCAAGCCTAAATAAAACATTGAAAACAGCAAAACCGTCATAAATTAAAGCCGCCGCGCCGTGTAGAATAAATATGGTCAACTTACGTTCACTGAGCCCGAATATGCATGTGAAGAATAATTCAAGAACTGTCTTTGTAGCTTCTCTAATCCGATCCAAACGGTCAATCAACAAAGCGAACATAGGGAGTACTACTGGTACTACAATACTACTGGACAATGTTGTATACGAAGTTTGCTTTTATGTGTTTAGTATTGTAATTGTTTAAAATTATTTAATAAATACGATTTAAGTGAGCATTTAACAAATGAAGCTATACACTTATTAAAAAAACACGTTTAAAGGAGCGACTCAGGGAAGAAAGGGTTGATGAGAATATTTTCTTAGATCACCACTAGAATGCGATTCTCAGTTGTCCATGTTCAATGTAAACGTAACGCTATAAGTAGGAACACCCCAAGTTCAGAGCAAGATTCGTAGGGCTTTCATCCCAGGTATGATCATTTCCATAAGAGTAATGTTTGCAGCAAAGATGTCTTGCGATGTCGTCCAGCTGATGCATAAATCAACAACATAGTATAAGTGTTGCCAAACTTACAGGGGATAATAACATTACAGCTGTTTTTAAATTGTAACTGGACTTGCAGAAAGAAATCTTAAAAATAAAAACAATTGGTATCATAAAATAACAGCTGGTAAAATTACGTAATTAGTTAAATAATGTTTATATCAATTACAATAGTGAGGAAAATATGGTACGAGTACGATAAATATAGTATTTCTATTTAGCAACACTGCAGATTGGATTGGTAGGTGATCACGTGACCTTACAGCTGTTTTTATGATGTCCCTTCCGGTTTGCTATAAAACCTTAATTATATTGACTGCACAAACCTTACAAAGTATCTATGAACCTTGATTTCAGAGGAAAGTAAAGCGCTGACTGCCCTTGCTAATTAACCTTGGTCCCGTCGTGCGCGCTACTGTTTACCTTTAAGCGACAAAATGTGTATGTTTGTTTGACAACAAATTAATAAATAACAGATTCCTGGCAATATATTTCAGCCAGCTATTTGAATTTTAACAATTAACTTCATCCGTAAATATCTTAATCTGGTCAGAATCGAGAGAAATATGCGATTGTGACTATCTGTGTTTGGGAGGCGGCCGGCGTTCTCACTATAAATCTGTTTCCCATAAGCGTGTCCCTACTTATAAGGTTATGTATACATTGTTATGTACTTGTCTCTCTTAGCCGTTACGGTATGTCGTGATAGCTCAGTGGATATGGTTTTAAACATGTGATCCAAATGTATGAGGTCCTGGGTTTGAAACTAGTTACATTTATTAACTTTTTATGTTTGAAAATATTTTGTAAATCTTAATTTAATATTTTGTACAAAAACCCATACTCCTAATTAGGTTAGGTTTGGTTGGGTTATCATAGCTAAATATGACTTTTCTGGTCGGGTATTTCACACTTAGTTCACAGAAAACCACTTATTTTGTTTAAGTTGGCGATATGTCAGCGCTTTAAGGCGGTGATTTAAGAAAATACTATCGTCCATCGTTTCTCCCCAAGTCGCACGCCACGTTACGCATAAAAAACTCAGCAGTTTTTTTATTCAATAAGCGTGTAGTTTTTTATTTTTATTTTTATTTTATTTATTTTTATTCCAAAACATTGACGAGACCGCGCGCCGCAACACAGACGTTTGGTAAATACCACATAAAATGATTTGGAAGCAAAATAATAAATAAACACAACGTGACTATTATCAGTTGGGCGAAGTACTTATTCAGTTTTGAAACGCAAGTAAACTCATAATTAAACTTATGTGACCTTACTGTATTGATCTTTATAGTGGTGATTACTACCAACTTAATGAGTTCGCACGCAGCACGCTGACGTGAGGGAAGTGAATTTCCACATAACAAACTTTTAAAACTCAAAATCTGTGTAAAAACATACATTTATTAAAATTTTGAATGAAAACTGAAAATATTGATTTTTAACTGTTCTGATGCTCCTGTTTTCATTAAACCTGCATTGCTGGGAATACAATTTTGCACATTATAAGGTTGGGAGAAAGGTGCAGTCAGGCTTGAAAGTAGTCATGAGGTTGCTGGGGATGATAATGTACCGTAATTGTCATTGGTACATTAATTTAGTTATTATAAAATAGAGTTTTTAATTTAATTTTTGCCAATATTTTAAAAGCTCAAGAAAACTCGGAAAGCCAAAGGATGACTCAGTATACCAGTATATACAGGATACTAGATAATAGGATTAGTCATGTTTAAATCTTGCTGAAACTAGAATAAGACAAGATTAAATTATAAGAGAGCAAGAGGGGGTAACCCGACGAGGACATTCCTCATTCAGAAGGCGGCGCTGCGGCGTGGCGGAGAGGCTGGTCGGCGGTCTTCGTCGTCGGCTGAATCACTGGTTTACTGCATTTTCACCCTTTTTGAAGGTATTCACAACACTTTGTATTTATTATAGTAGCAGGAGTATATAAATTATGTATTGCATTTTCAGGTGATTTTAATGGATAATTTTGTACATTTTAGATTTATGTAATAATAATTTTGAGTCTGGCTACCGAGTATTTTAAACACAGTAAAGTAAAGTAAAAGTTAAGTTGGGGGATTAACGTTGTAAATAACAAACTTTGAATAATTAAACTTAAATCATTTCGAAGCAATTTCTACAGCGCGGATTGCGCTTGTTTTTTGCTTCAGGGTTCAAGAGTATGGGGAACGAACTTCAGATTAATTTTCCTATCTATTTCCTACCAAAATCCTAACAAAAATAATGTTGTAAAAGTTAAAGAACTGCCATTTTATGATTTTTCAGTAAAAGTATTATTGATTTAAGTTAATATTATGTGAAGGTCAATTGAAAGTAAGTTTTGTTTTGTTTTGTTCACGTCAATTATTTTACATAAAAAAAGGCATTGTGTAACAGCATATTGCATATTGATTTTAATTTTAAAAACCTCACGAATTGTCTCTACCTGCCAGTGTCCTAAATTATATTTAAGATGTGAAGGTAATAAAAAGCACTGGAGTACTGAAAAGTGGTTTCAGAGAATTTATGTGATAGTTGTCGAAATGTAGAGGGCAATTACCATAAATTAAGGTAGGGTACAATAAAAGCACACCAACAAATGAATAACAGGTTTTTCTAATATAAAACCCTCATAAGACAACGTACTGGGTTTAGTCGGTACAGATTTTCTTTAATATCTCAGTAAATAGTTATGCTAGAATGATGAGAGAGGGCTTAAAAGTTTTGCCTTACTAATACCCACCTTTCTACATGGATTAATGTTACATCCGGGGATTTTCCAACCCTTTTTTGACCCAAAAACCCGAAATTTGAAAGATTTCCCCCAAAAAAGGGGTTTAGAGTTTTCCGATTGTTTTGCCCAACGAACTCGTTCAACTGATTATAGAAAGAAACGTCCCACACCAAATTTGAAGTAAATCGGACCAAAAATGTGACCACTAGAGTGCAAACAGACACACACACACACACACACACACACACACACACACACACACATATATATATATATATATATATATATATATATATATAAATCTCATACGGCATTCGGCTACCCTTCATAGTGAAAACAGTATTGAATATGGCGGCCGGTGCACTTGGCTGCCGTATCCGGCCGCCAATTGCATATCACTTGTTATATTGACTGAGGAAGCCGAGAGGAGTACATATTTTGACCATTTGAAGTGGCAGCCAAATAACGTATTTTTGATAGGTGTATGACAAAGTTTAGTTCACCATTATACCACATGGAACGCTGCTGCTTTTAAAGGATACACCACGAGTATGTTCCTATAAATAATTGCCGTGGACTCGGCAGCCTAAAAGTGGCAGCACTGTTAAGTTGAATGTGTATTCCGATTATAAATTTTTGCCGAGCAAGTGTCAGCCAAAACACATTTGGCCTGACACACCGTGTTTTCAGATGTTCAACAATTTTTACCTTCCATCATAATTTCCTGTACTCACTCGGGGCCAACAACATTTTCGAGCCTACATACTTCCCACCCCCTTCACTGTGACATCACTCCGAGAGGTCGATTAGACCACTCGACGCTTTCGGAATAAATCATACATTTGCAATAATTTGCATGTTCTTATTGCTCTTATAATGGGACTTAAGATAATTAGAACAGTTTGGTTATTTTCCTTGGCTATGGCCTGTTGAAATATGTTATTATTTAACATATTTGCTTCAAATCGTTGGAGTTTCCGACAAAACCTGCTTAATTTGTATCGGTAATGTAGTTTCACCTATTACATTTTTAGATACGACGCCGTTTGAACTAAATTACTTCAATTTTTAACAACTGTATTACTCTAGGCGATTTCTACACGAATACGCTACAATAATATGACGATTTCTGTTAAGCTGAAATGAATAATAACCTTGGAACTAATTAGATATACATGGTGTAACTAAAATGTTGCACTAGCAATATATCTTAAGAGTCTACGCCCAAATATAATAAAAATGTGGAGGATTTTTTATTTTATTTTGTTGAAATTCCGCTCCGTTTAGCGTTTATGTCTGCAAGTTATTCTACAAAATTTAAAATTGTACTTTGAACCATATAAGATATTTATTTGAAACTTGGCATATGTTTTTTTCTGTATACAATCCTATTTTAGTTAGAATCTGAGGTTTCTGCCTGAGCCCGTTTCAAAACGGCCATAATTTTTAGTTTTAAACTTTAAATATCGTAATAAATAAAATATTAGTCTTTGATCAAACTTAGGTGAAAACACGAAGTTTTTAGCGAATTTCCCCTATAGGGAAGAAGCTATTACCGTAGGTCTCATGGTAAGACTTAAGCCCGAGACCATGATAACTTTTTGTTTTGAGGTCCCCAGATGCCAAAACCACCATTCGTATATATATATATATATATCTGTAAGCACGATAACTCTCGTAAAAAAGGTCCGATCTTAATAAAATTTGGAATAAATGTGTATAGCACCATTTATTTGAACGAGTTCGAAAACCAGACGAATTGCACCATCCAAAGGGGGGTTTTTGGGGGGTTTTTTACCCCAAAAACGGTTTTTTCGGGGTTTTCATATGTAATTTTTATTTAAATCAAATTTTAATTTATACCATTGAACTCAGCTTAAAAAAACAAACAATTTGGTATTTTGATCATTACGCTACGTCAATTGGTTACTGAGATATTGAAAGTGCTAAACACAGTACGTTGTCTAATGCTATTCTTATGGAGAAAAATCAAAATTTTATATCTCGCTTATTTATTAACATACACAGACGAAATTTGGTTTATGGCTTCATCTGTTTGTGGTTTGTTGTTGTTTGCACAAAAAACAATTTTTCGCATTTGGTTCCCGTGGCAGCAAACCTAGGTACTCGATCCCCATGTTATTCTTATGGAGAATAATTAAAATTTTATGTATCACTTATTTATGAATGTATATGGATGAAACTTGGTTTGTGACTTCACTTTGATGAGTTCTATTGATATTTACATACAAACCCATTATTTTGTGTTCATTGTTGCAGCAAACCTGCGTACTCACCCTCAATTTTATTCTTATGGAGAATAATTAAAATTGTATATATATCGCTTATTTGTGAATATATTTAATGAAACTTGGTATGCGGCTTTATGTGGTATTAAGACATATATTTTGCATTGTAAATTCACTGAGTACGCAGGTTTTCTGTGACGGGGGTATTGTTTAATTGAAATGTATTTGCTTTTGATTTATTATGCGATTGTGACAGTTGTTATATCATTAATTTTCGGACAGATCAATAACAGTTTTGGATATTCTACACCTTCTTCAGAAAAATTATACAGCTAAACTATGAAATTGTATATCATATATTTACAGTACATAATGTATAATATTACACCCAGTGAACTTACTGAAACAAAGATTATTTTAACATTTATGTGTAAGCAAATATAACAGCATTTGTTTACTTAAGAGGACGTTAGAGGCGGCGTCCATTTTGGATTTATACTCCTTAAGAACCAATGTTAGATTTATAATAGTAATGACCAGAAAACTATGATTTATTCATCAAATTAAAGGTCTTTTAAACAAAGGGCTCGGTTAAATTTATTTTTTTAATTATCTGCTGTGAATAAATTAACCAGTGAACTGTCACAGAAGCACTTAAACAAGGTAAAGTATCGACAGATTTCTCGCAAACAGCAACTAGAACCATTGAATAAAGATTGCACATAGACATATTTTTCACCCACGAAACTAATCAAATATCAACGAACATGGCTTGGTCTCCCCGGTCCTAAATGTTTATTTGTCTCTTTTTACATATAATCAGCAGGCCTGTTCAATAGATAGTGCATAGGAATACTTACTTCAACTGAATATACGCACATGTTTTTGGTTGTTGTAAAAATATAAAAATTAAACTAAATGTTGAAATAACGGTAATATAAATTTTATTGTCTAAGGGAAAACTAATTAGTTCAGGTGTAACATTTACGGGAAATTTTAACTATTTAATACAGGTGTGCTCATTACATAAAACGAGTTTGAGGTATTTTCTTAATTTCCCTATAGGGCTCTGCCCCACGGGCTTACGAAGTTGTATTACTAATTGTGGAGACTGATATTTTCAAAATTTTCTGCAACCGCTATTCATGTTATGCTTGAGCTTCAGGTACTTGTACTACGTTGTATTGTATTTTTTCCTCTTAATACTTGTTTACATTCCACTAACTATACAACGGTTGTGATAGTTTTTTCATTCGAGCAAATTATATACTAATCAGTAGGTTTTGTATGTACATATCACGGCTGCAAATTGTAAGCGAATGCAGTGAGAAAAGGCAAACTCCCGGACAAGGCAAATGACCAATATATATTCGCCATCACCACCACTATAAACCTCCTTCGAGTATAAACGACGAGAGAGAAGTTTATGGTCTTAATTAAAAAACCTATTATCAGAAGGTGTTTAAGACAAAAAGATGACATACCTACAGGTTTCCGGGTCACAAATATTTATCATTGGTACAAACTGTGGAACATTTTAACAATGAGTTATAGTGAGTTTTATTTTACTTCTAAAAATGTACAATACTTGAAATAAGTAATGTAAAATATTTTCCCTTACTTTTGCAGATTCTGCGGGGGGGTGTATATATCCCCCCCGGTTAGGCCTCTGATTCAGAAACTATTTTACATATAAACTTATTTGATTGCAATGCGTTAGTAAGATTTAAAACTGAAAAGTAAATTTTAAGTATCCTTACATGGAAAAATAAAATATGATTGGCTATACACAATAATTATGCAGGGAAGTGCATGTTAGACGTAGGGAAATGCAATAATGAAACTGCAGTTGTCATGCATGAACAAATTCAGAGAGCCGCCTGCAAAATGAGTATTACTACGAGATGATGCACGACAATGTTGAACAAAGAAAGACATAACAAAGATCAAACTTGGGTTCAAATAAAATAAATTCTAAATAATGTTTCGTTTCCCAAATAAAAGTCGTGTGATACCTTTTGTACAAAACCCAAACTTTCTAATTGAAAAAAGTATTTTAAAAATTCCCCCGCTAAAATTGAAAAATCCCCCCAAACTAAAATTGTATAGCACGATCCGCGCTTTCATCCCCGCTGTGGGCACCCCTGACCCCTGAGTAATCTAAGGCACTGCGATCCACAACTTTGACTATTTACGGTAAGCTTTTATGATGAATAATATGAGTGAGTTAATAACTGAGATGCAGTAAATAACTTTTCTTTTGTGTGCGAACTTGTACGTGATATTTATAACTTAATGTTAGAGTTTTAAAGTTTATTCTGAGCCTACTTAGAGACTCATTAGAATAAAGACAACAAGTTTATCCTCATTAAGTTACCATGATACCATGAAACCATGGTACCATGTTACCATATTTGTTGTTTACCATGGTTTTGTTTTTTGTGGGTCACTCACACCAACACACGGACAAACGCTGTGGACTAGGACCGGCTGTTTTCCGCTCCGGTGGAACCTTACTAGAGGGTCCTAGTTCATGCCTAACTGTTAATTTGTTCAAAATTGGTTAATGTCAAAAAATTGACCTATACCAATGAAGAAATTCCTGAGGATATTTAATATATAAATGATGGGAGAACATTATACGTGCAATGATTCACTTTTACTAAAGGTAAGGGTTATAATGATTTACAGATGTAAGATGTCTGAACTATAATTTGGTTACTGAAATTAGATAGTTTTTTAAATAAGCTGTCTGAATAATAAATAAATCAGGCGGATCCGGTAATTAGGTAACATTCGGTAAAAATTCGTAAAAAACTGGTAAATATGTATTTGGGTTTCTTATTCAATTGTTGTTATAAATACAAGAACGTTGCAGATTTTTAAAACTCCGTGTGATTTAAATAAATACCCCCATCGCAGCAAACCTGCATACTCAGCGAATTTCCAATGAATATATAACATAACACTTAACAGGATTCATAAGAAATGTATTCACAAACAAGCGATATTTAAAATATTAATTATTCTCCATAAGAATAACATTGGGGATGAGTACGCAGGTTTGCTGCAACAAGGCACGCAAAATAATGGGTTTTTATGCAAATATCAATAGAACTCATCTTAGTGAAGTCACATACCAAGTTTCATCCATATACATTCATAAATAAGCGATATATAACATTTTAAGTATTTTCCATAAGAATAACATGGGGACCAAGTACATAGGTTTGCTGCTACAGGAACCATAGGCGAAAAATAGTTTTTTTGTGCAAACAACAATAAACCATAACCAGATCAAGCCATATACCAAATTTGCCAGTTTATGTTCATAAATAAGCGAGATATACAATTTTTCTTTTTCTCCATAAGAATAACATTAGACAACGTACTGTGTTTAGCACTTTCAATATCTCGGTAACCAATTGACGTAGAGCAATGATCAAAATACCAAATTGTTTGTTTTTTTAAGTTAAATTCAATGGTATAAATTAAAATTTGATTTAAATTAAAACTACATGTGAAAACCCCAAAAAACACATTTTTGGGGTACAAAACCCCCCAAAAACCCCCCTTCGGATGGTGCGATTCATCTGGTTTTCGAACTTGTTCAAATAAATGGTACTTTACACATTTGTACCAAATTTCATTAAGATGGAACCTTTTTTACGAGAGTTATCGTGCTTACGGACACATATATATATATATATATATATATATATATATATATATATAATTTGAACGAATGGTGTTTTTGGCATCTGGGGACCTCAAAATGAAAAGTTATCATGGTCTCGGGCTTAAGTCTTACCATGAGACCTACGGTAATAGCTTCTTCCCTATAGGGGAAATTCGCTAAAAAGTTAGATGAAAAACTACATCCGGATACAAAATTTAATACTGTAACTGTATATTTCTATTCTTACCAGCTTGTGATAAATTAACTACACCAGCAGATGGATGAATACATCTGAACTCTCGATTTAATCACGGATATAATGTAGAACGGGTGAGTTAAATATACTTTTCAGTACATACGTAATGATTACATTACGTATGATTACATTTTTTTATCGATATTAAATAAATGTTGAACGTTAAAACATTCATTTCATAACAGTTTCGGCGTGTATAACTGTTTCCAAGTGACCGATGTCCCGCCCACATTTCCAGCCCAACTAAGCTCATGGTCTTGATGTTTGACGGTCATTGCTACCCCCAACTCTTCTCCACCCCTATTGTTTTACAGTCGTGACTCATATCATTGTTACCTTTTCGTATAGGGAGTACTGAATTCTTTGTTTACAAATTCAATTTGATTCTTGCTTTTTGCTGTTGTGGAGTGCCAGATTCGTTAGTTGTACTGAATTCTTAAGGTGACCATATTTGGAGAGTATGAAAATGGGACGCATGAAACCGTGGGTGTAGGGGTATTGGAACACTCCCCTCAAATGGGGGAGGACTCGGGGGTTCACCCCTGGAAATATCTTTGAACATTAGAAGCAAAATAGCGGGTCGCGGGGATCTTTAAGTAGTTTTTTAAGCTCTGTGGCTATTAAAATTAACTGTTAAAACTGTTTGTAATTTTCTATGTGGTTAGGAATTTAGGTAAATCAAAGGAATCATGGCAACACGTTTTCCAATTTAATACTATTTTATTCCCTAATTTAACAATCGACGGGACAAGTCTTCAAAAATCGGGACTGTCCCTCCTATGTAAAACATACGCTCGCACCCAAAGCACGCCACTCTTCCTCAACCAGTTGTTACGTTACACTTACACATCTCAACTGTCAATGCTGGTTTGACGCCGGCGCCTGGGTGCCGTCACTGTTTGCACTGTTATTGTCACTAAGCTGCGTTTACACTGAGTAACATGATATAACATTAACAATTAACATAAACAAGTTATATGTAACATGTTATACCAAAATTTTACAACATGAAAATTTTTGCAACATGTTACCTGAAACATTGGGTTATAAAACCGAAATTCGTGTTATATAGCACGATTTTTATTTCCCGCACGAAGTCGGTAACAAACAAATTGCTACATAATAACATGTTTAAAACATGTTACTCAGTGAAAACGCAGCTTTACACTGCACATCGGGACGAACGAGGGGTGGAAGGATAAGAATGAATATAAATTTACGAGATGGAGGGGATACATTGTGTCAAAATTTAAGACCTACTTCATTACAATCAAAACGAACGTAAAAAATGAATGCTATTATTAATGCTAAACGATGAAATAGCTATATTAATGCAGGTAAAACAATCGATATACCTAATGGGTCATCACGTTTTGAAGAAAACCCTGTTATTGCGTTCCCCTAAAATGGGAATTACTTAACAAATAGATTTTGTTTTAATCTTGGTTGTAATAAACAAACAAAGCTTATCTAGAACAAAATAACACTGAAGGGCCTTAAGCTTTCCTAATTATTAAGTTTATTATTTCCGGGTATTCTAACTCCTTTATACATGATTTATACCTAGATTGGTTTTGTGAGAATAGAATATAATTATAGTAGAACTAGGATGGTCCGACTCCTCGCTTACCGACGGTGCCGTTATCGGAGTTTGACGTAAACAAGCCACTAACGCAACTCACTTTTTTTCTTATTTTGATGTATAGAATTTAAAAATGTTAAATAAGTCAATATATAAAATTACAAATAAAATGTTTTATATTTTCATTGGACCTATGATTGTTCATGATGCAATGAAATGTGTCACTACCTAACTGTAGTATTTCGAAAACGACAGACGTTCTTGTGCTGCTATTTCAGAGCTTTGGACAAAGCTAACAGTTCGGAAATTCAAGATATGAAATAATACATCAGTTAAAGCAGCGAGAGGAGAGTTAATTATGACCACTATCCTCATAACCTTTTAAGGAAGATCGTCAAGACGAATTGGTAACAGTGGTGGCAGCCAAATAACGCGAAATAGTTATGAAGTATTATTGATGGTTTAAGCACGATGCATGGTATGTAACCAGTTAGAGGAGAGTAAATTTATAAAAAGTAGTAAGACAACAAGAACATTTCCGATTAAAGGTAATTTATCTTTTGAGACAAGGAATGTTGTGTCCCAAATCATTTTTAAAAGATGTCCTAAAGACTGCATTGGTTCGAAAACCAAAAACTTAAGAATACGATTAAGAGGCCATCGCTATGATTTTAAACACAAGGATATGACAAAACCACTGGTCAAGCATGCCATTGAACACAGCGAAAACTTTGAAAATCTGTATAAAGTGAAACCGATAAGACAGAAACAAAACAAATCAAACATTACAAAACCAAGAGATATGGATTAAGCCTACCAGATATTAACAAAACCGAATTATCACAAGATCTTAATTTGAGATAGTTTCAGATAAAATCTTCTATTTCAGCTCAAAGTCTTTACTAAAGTGTTTCTTATCCAATCAGCTGTCATCATATTACCTTCTAAATTTTCTTTATCAATTATTTACATTATTTATAAAATGTCAATTTTATTAAGTGTTTGGTTATAACAAGTTTTTGATATTCACTGAAGAATTGTAAAGCGAAATATAACAATGTAGTAAGTTGTTGGTCTTTTTTAATTAATATATATATATATATATAATTTTGAACGACCCTCCAAAATGTGTTCAGGGGGTCACGTTAGGAACTTCTATGATGGTCCCGGGCTTAAGTTTCACCTTGCGGGTCATGCTAATCGTTCACTTTCCATAGGAAATTCACTAATAATATAAGGTACATTATAAGGTTGTGTGCACAGTGTGTACCGTGTAAGGGATAATTATGGTAACGGAGTTATTTAAATGTAGGCTATATAAGATGTGTGAGTGAAGCTCATGTGAATTACCTGAGTGTGAATCATTCCGTCAAAATGCTGTCACATACAGTATCGTTTACCGAGCATGATATACTTCATCCAAGACATGATAAGTAATAAACATTTTCCTAGACTGACTTTCAAAACTAACCATATGGCACTGTTGGATTTAGATATCATTGGTAAAAATAGATATTCATCCAGATTAAAAGTCATCCAAACAGTTGTTTCAATGGTTTTAGTGTTTTTTTTCGGGTTTCCAATTCTGGATAGGTTATTCCTAATTTATAATCAAGTTACTAAACATTAGGAGATAATATGAGGCAAACACTACTATATTTAATTTATTATTTTCTCTATACTTCAACGACTATAACATTTAACCTTAAGCTAGACAACTCAAACTTATGCATTACGTATTTAAAACCTTGTAAACATACCTCGATTTTGACTAGATGTATTATTAAATGCATTCCGGTAAATTGATTGTTAGCAAAAGGACGAGGAAAATAATATGAACACAAAGGCAACAAATAACTGATCGAACAAAGGCAAACACAAGCATTGTAGCTGTAGGTTCTGATTAATTAATGGCATCTGGGTTGTTACAGTAGGTGAACATTGAAAATAAAGTAATAAAAGTGTTCGTTTGATAATATAAAGTTGAATTTCTTTTTCGTAGTCTTTCTTAATCATCGATTAGTATTTTTTACAGTCTTTTTAGATCGAGTAGGTTTTAACTCTTGATATTTTATTTTTGTGTGGGAAATTAAAGTACTCTAACGAAAGTATGTACAAAATACAAATGCTTCTTATTTAGAAAATCAAAATCAATGTTAGACAATGATAGCAGATTGCAAACTTAAAAAAACCTATCTATAACAAAAGTCTAACTTATTACATTAATTATTAATAATTACGTGTTTTAAACTGTATTAGTGTCAAGAGCTTTACACACGAAAATACATAGTACTTGTCATATATTATAGTCAGGCCCACCTGTATAAGTATTTGTTTTGATTTAGAGTTAGTGCCGCTTATGTAGCAACAATTTTATGAACCGAACTGACTATAATTCGGCACATTAACTACAGAGTTGGGAGCAGACAAACACGAAAAAATAAATGCAATGGGTCAAAACCACAACTTCCTCCTTTCTTCCGTTAAGACAGGTAAAAAAACAAGTTTCATTTGTTATTAAATTACATATGATGTTAACATAGATACAATTGTTTTTAAGGTAGAAATAACTGTGTAAATTAATTTCAATGTTTTAATTAATTTAATTTCAGAAATTATTTTAATATTGCTTATATTGATTATGTGAGTTATACAAATATCTATTTGTAGAGTTAAAGAATATTTAAACCATGCAAATAATTTGTATCGTGTAATATTAAAACTAATTATTTTCATAAAATTAATCTTATTTTTTTAAATCCTTATAAAACTTGCATAAAAATATCGTTTGCTTAACATATTTTCGTAAAAGGACTCACCGGTACATTTGAACCCTGAGCTAATGGAATAACTAAATACAAAATCACAATAGTTTTGCGTGTGTGTGTGTGTGTGTGTGTGTGTGAGTGGGCATAGGTACGCTTACGAGGACAATGACGTGAAATTTCAACGTGCTTACGAGGGCATTTTTGCTTGCGAGGACCGGTAGGCGGTCCTCGCAAGCAATTAACCCTTGATTCGTAATCCTGGATATACAAAACATGTAAAAAAGTTATTTTTGAAAAAAATTTGTCGGACCTCGTAAGCTACCCTAAGTCCGAGAGCGTAGTTCACAGTTATAGCACCACGTCGCGCTACCGTCGTCGACTACGATACATCAACCCGCATCATGCACAGTTTCCGGGGACCAGGTTGGGATAACTCCGTACGGTGTTAACGAGGACCAGGCGTTCTCCCTTGTCAGTGCACCCGTAAAACCCTCTTGTGAGGACCGGCCAGGTAACACTTATTGTAGTCAATATGTTTCTCATTCGAGGAGCATCTCTGACTAAATCTTGTGCCTATGTACACCCATCTTATAAGGACCTTGTCTTTGAGAAGGCAATGCTACCATTCACTATGCTTAATTTTTTATGTTATTGAATTTGTGGCCTCATAAATTATAAATGTGCACGGAATTTTGTTTAGTAAACCTTTTCCCTAACATAAAAAAATCATTGTAATAAATATTTAAGTAAAACCATTTAAGTGGTCCTCTTACGGTTTCCACACCGTCAAATTCCTCACACAATACCCTATGCTCGTATTACGTAGGTTGTTGCTATAGTTTCAAATATCTGAAAGCAAGTCACCAACTATACAGGGTGAGTTTTAAATGAGTCCCCGCCCACATTTTTCCACATTTATGAAGATATCGACCCCCGATCATTGTTGACCAACTTATAATACATTTTGACTTAGTTAATATTTTTGGCCGCCATATTGGATTCAACTATTTATTTTTAAATGTAAAGGTGGGGTTGTGACTCATCTTATAGAAGTATTTTTACGGTGAACACAATGCTGCAATCCGGCTTTGAAAATCATTATTCGTTCTCAAGATAATGGTCAATTAAACACAAATAATTTTGGAGAGAGTTTTAAAGGTTCTAACCATAAACATGCCCATATTCTCATAATTAAATAAAATAATTACCATGAACTACTACCAATCATTGGTGAGTGGCATTCACTTCATTTTTAAAAAATTAAAATGTTTGGCCGCCATCTTGAAATAAGACAATTTCTTTTTTATCTAAAATTAGGATTGTGACCCATAATTTCCAACTGTTCTTCCACGCTGAAATAAATGCCGCAACCTGTTTTTAAACATCACCTACTGTTTTCATGATACTTTCACTTTTTTAAATGTTTAACCGAAATCTTTTAATATCATTGAAACGAAAGGTGGTATTCGAAAACGGATTGCGGAGTTGATTTAAGAGTATAAAAAACAGTTGTAAATGATGGGTCACAACCCTATCTTTACATTTGAAAAAAGTATCTTATTCTAAAATGGTGGATCCAAGATGGCGGCAGAATATTTTAAATTTGAAAAAATGAAGCAAGTGCCACTCAACAATGATTAGTGGTAGATTTTGGTCATTATTTGATATAATGATGAGAATATGGGAATGAGTAGTATGTGTGTATGTAGTATCTATGTGAGGTATGGACCTTCACCTTTTACCTTTTACCTCCAAAGTCCGTCCCGAGGACCGTAGTGGTATGGGACCCGTCAAAAAGTAGAATGGAACTTCAAAATTCTATCCAAAACTAATTATTTTTTATTAGCCAATATATTGAAAACGGATAATGATTTAAAAAAAAAACTGATTGCGGCATTGTGTTTACCGTAAAAATGTATTTCTATATGATGGGTCACAACCCCACCTTTAATTTAAAAATAAATAGTTGAATCCAATATGACTGATCCAAGATGGCGGCCAAAAATATTAACTAAATCAAAGTGAAGTATAAGTTGGTCAAAAATGATCGGGGGTGGTCCAGAGTTGATATCTTTAGAAATGTATAAAAACTACTAATTTAAAACTCATCCCGTATAATGTCAAGATACAGGACCTCGATGCACTCATTGGCTTAGTATTACATTTTATTTTTAGCGAATTTTCTATGCAATAGTGAAATATTAGAATGATCTGTGAGCTGAGGGCCCAGGCCCACCATATAAATTCCTAACCTGATCTCTGAACCTTTGTCGCGGTTCCTATAAACGGTATATATATTTATATTCAGTGTGTCGATTTGTTATGCTCACTATTGGGATCTTGAAAACTGTAGAGATACAATTAGGTTCAATTACAGTGCGAGTATCGAAATAAAGTGACTGGCAGAACGGCCCGGCCGCACGGCGACCAAACATTCTATTTCATAACCTCGTTGTAACGTAAAACACATGGTTAGACATTTCCAATAAACGTTATAAAAATAGTCAGCTAAACACGTTTTTGCACATATTTTTAAAGATTTTGTTTTTATTTCATCCCGATGCGTTTATATTAATAGTTATATTTAAAAAATACTAATTGTGACATTTTAAATTGTAATTCCTGTTTTTGTTCAGCGAATTTCCCATATAGGGGAGAAGCTGTTACCGCAGTCGGCATGGTAAGATCTAGGCCCGGGACCATGATAACTTTTCGTGTTTAGGTCCCCAGATGCCAAAAAAAACATTGTCAAAACTGCACATATACAGAGTGGGGACCGCGTCTAGGTGTCACCCCGTCAACCTGTCACCCCGACAAACCGTCACCTTTTAAAACAGGTTTTGAGGTGACGAGTTGACGCGCATCGTCCCCGACAACCCGTCACCATTTGAAGGAGGTGACAGGTTGTCGGGGTGACACCTTGACGCGAGCGTGCGAGGTCACGGGTTGTCGTGTACGGAGGCGTCTAATCGTCACCTCCAAAGAGAGGAGGTGACATCTTGTCGGGGTTACACCTTGACGCGAGCGTGAGAGGTGGCGGTTTGACGTCGATGCAACCGACAACTTGACACCACAGCAAATCGCCACCCCGATAGGCTCCTCCCTTTGAACTAAAATTACATATTTGCACACATAATCAATTCGTTTAACACTGCAATAGAGAGAGCTTCTTAGACTTTATATTTGGTCTGGTCCAACAAAACCACTGATGATTTTTGTGGTGAATGGTTCTATCAGTGGTTTTAAAATTTATAATGCGTGAATTCTTCTAAACGTATTTTTCAGCTCGCTTCAATGCTGTTTGTCATGTTTATAATAATTCTAAGGTAGTTAAACAACTTTCGCAATACCGCAGAAGTAGTCATTATAGAAATGATTTTGCAATTTCGTCAAAACGTCATCGAAAAATTTGAACACAATCCCCTTAGTAGTTAAAAATAAGTTTCACTGGGGGGTGACCATAATGAAAATGTGTTTCATGTGCAAGCTGCAGTTGGTTTATACATAAGGCAAGACATTTTTCAAAGCGTACTCACGCGTATTCGTGTCTATATCATTGCATTTTTTCCGTTACCAGATGGGATCTGACGAAATGTTGTTGAGTTTGTCATTACGTATTGCTAGATTCAAAGTGATGTGATTGACTATCGTGAGAATTTGATCAATCCCGCAAATCACACTTCGCATAGAATTTACATATTATTTATTTTCTATGCCGCCTTCATGAGAAAAGTTGAATAGTTGAAACCACTGATATGAAAAAAATGGTAGTATCTAAAGAACCGTTCACCGCAAAAATCATCTCTCTAACCAATGAAATAACTGTGCTGTCACAAAACAAAATGTGAGCGCTATTTTTGGACCAATCGTTATACGATTAGGCCTACTAGCAGTTTCCCGTGGCTACGCACACGCTCAAACTGAGGTTATAAACCAGTTTCTTGTTGTTGCCTTTAAGACGAAACCCCAAAGAATAAATTATAAGGTGAAACTTCAACATATATGCTTTATTACAGTTATTGCTTATTTGGTTTTATCAGTTGGTATGTTAAAAAAATAAGACGCTATTATGAAGGTTTATTAAGATGGCTTATAAGGACTATGAAACGACTACCTATCATGAAGACTTCACACGCTATTCTTTAAGATATAATTTTTTGGAGTTGAGAATAAACTATGTTAGATCAATCTCGTGTTAAGGTTATAATGTATAAGAAACTATCTTTGTTTAACTGGTATTTCTGTAACTTTAAAAGGTATTTCTTTAACTGAATTTTAAATTTTGTTTCCGAGGTTAATGATAAGTTTTCTGGTAATTTGTTAAGCGATTTTGGCCCGAGATTTTGAGGTAGTGTAGCGGCTAATTCCAATCTATGAGGAGTTTGTCTATGTGTCTTTGTCTAGTAATTATGGCTATGAATATCTGTACTGGTTACTATTGTTGTTGATTTAAATTTATAATATAGTAGAATTTCAAAAATATAAATGAAATGTAATGTTAGAATTTAAAAAGATTTTAAATATTTTGGCAAAGCGTTCTTTTCTAGACTCTAGACTCCCAGAGAATAATACCGTATCTTAATCTTTATTATACAAGTGAAAAATTATGTGTTCAAGTAGTATATTAGTACCTGGTTGACCGTTGCTTGGGGGAAAATCAGATTATGCAACTTGGCTTGTTTATGAACACCTGATGATTCTTTTGTTTACTATTTCCTTGTTATTTTGTAACCAACATGGCAACCCATAAGGTTCTACATCATAAATTTTTCAACTTTTAAATTCAATTTTCTCGAAACATTGCGTTTTTTACACAAGTTAAAAAAATCATGAGAATCGTTAGAGCCGTTTCCTAGATCCGCGAAACATATAAATATACAAGGATAAATATATATATAAATATACATGGATTGATTTCTGAAACAAAGTTACGAAAATTGACATTTAAAGTAATAGGATTTTTAAATATTAAAATCGAATGAAGCCAATCTAAAGTTTTATTTGTAGCCACAAAGATACAATTCCTAGCATATCATAAATTTATTTGAAAACATACTTGATCTTTGGACGGGTTACAGAGAATATATGAATCCTGATGTGTCAGCTTTTTCAGCCTTTTACTTGCGAAACCTACTCTTTGTGTCATCTTCTTTGTTTACGTTTTAAAAGTCAACTAAAATTGAAATGAAAAATTTTAAAGTGATTACTTTTGATATATTTTGATTTTAATCTTTATTCATAGTATCATAAGGCACTTCTATGAGAAAAAATATGAGTGACTTTGAAATTTCATTTAGGTTTGATGAGAAATAAAGTCGCTAGGCTTTCTGAACATCGAGGTGGAAGATTCGATCACAATTTACGAAACTTGTAATTTTTTGCTAGTTAAAACTCTAAAACAAACTGTCGTATACTTTGGTGTTTTTTAACGTGTTAAAACTGAATTAGGTCAAATTAGGGCTTTAAATTTCTTTTTTGGTGGATCGAAAAATCGCCTCATTTTCCTTCGTGTTAATAGTTACTCACGTCGCGTCGTCGTACGCTCGTCGTCTGCTGGTGGACTTGGCGACGACACACGACCGTGCCTCTAAATTAATGTAGTTTTAAATACGGTAGAAGATTAAACATGAATAATTTAAAATTTTTAAAAGTTTATTATTTGTTTTAAGCATGGTAGCGCTGATAAGCCAAGTGGAGAAATCCTATTTTTGCGTTATAAGAAGACGGAAACAGATGGAGCGGGGTGGCAGGTTGTCGGGGTGACACCTTGACGCGAGCGTGCGAGGTGACGGTTTGTCGTGAACGGCGACGACAGATCGTCACCTGGGAGTAGAGAAGGTGACGGGTTGTCGGGGTGACAGCTTGACGCAAGCGTGCCAGGTGACAGGTTGTCGTCTCTGCATAGACAAACAATCACCTCTAGAAAAGAGGTGACAACTTGACGGGGTGACACCTTGATGGCATCGGTATATTTTTATGAGGTGACAGGTTGTTGCCTGTGGCCAAAATGCCGAGGTGACGGGTTGTCGGGGTGACACCTAGACGGCTTCCCACAGAGTGTCTCACATAAGGTGTCTCAAACCGATTGCAGACCACCCACTTGACCTAGAAGGATGAAATAAAATTATTTTCACTAAATCAACCCAAAGGAGTAAAGTAAAATTTATTTTATTTTGTTGAAAATTCAAGGTGTTCCAAAAGCTGAGGGTCACTAGTTAGAATCTCGGAATTTTCAAATTTAACTATACGACATGTTATACACCATTTTAAAGCCAACAATTTTTATGAAAATAAAATTCAATTACCTCATTCCAATTAAAAATAGGGTCCATTTTTGTGAATAATATTAACATTTACGGAATACGCTGCATCTGCTAAACCATAAGACATATGGCGAAATTAAGTCAAGATTTTGCGAGTTTGGCAAATTGCAGGATGGTGGGAGACGGCTTGAATTAAAGGTCTTGATCCCAGGGACTCGGGAAAAATAGCAGTATTTCTAAAAAGTTACCAGCAATCAAGAAATACGTAAAACATCCCCCATAAGAAAATCATGGGAATTTAAACAACGCCTGCTTTGTTTACTTTAAAACATGTGATTAAGTATCTACTTTGTTTACAAACTTACATATGTTCCTACTTATATTGTTTTATTTTCCTCAACATGTGGAGCATAACAAATTCAGATGATGCAGAGTATTTGATCCAGGTTAGTTTTGACAATTGCTCTACGTCAATTGGTTACAGAGATATTGAAAGTGCTGAATACAGTACGTTGTACAATGTTATTCTTATGTAGAATAAGAAAAATGTTATATCGAGTTTACTTATGAACGAACGTATATCGAAGAAACTTGGTACATGGCTTCATCTGGTTGTGGTATATTGTTATAGGCTATTACATTTTTACCGATGGTTCCCGTTGCAGCAAACCTCCATACTCAGCCCCCATGTTATTCTTATGCAAAATAAGTAAAATATCATGTCTCCCTTAATGAAATACAAAAATAAATATAATTTTGCATAAAAACCAATTTTTTGTGTTCCATGTTACAGCAAACCCTGGTACAATGTTGTTCTTTTGGAGTCTCATTAAAATGGCATACATCGCTTATTTATGAATGTATATAGATGAGACTTGGTATGTGGCTTCGCCTAGTTGAGTTATATTGATATTTGTAGAAAAACACATATTTTCTGTTCATTGTTAAAGCAAACTCTGCGTACTCACATTGTATAAATAAAGAACCACAGCTAAATATCCCCTCACTCGAACCAAGTCTAGTGCCATCAGAGGCCACCTTAAACAAGATCGTTCCCGACCAAGAAGAACCCTTTTATAATAACAGTACCTTAAATTGTAATAACCAGTATGCGAAGCAATTAGAAGGTAACCTCATTGAGAACACTGAAGCAAACGATCTGTTGAATGATAATACGAAATCCCAAGAAATTGCAGCAAATAGTTCTTTCACATTTTCCGAGGAGTTTTTCGAGGAGATTTCCCACAATACTGAGCCTAATGAAATAGAAGCACCAAAAAGGTCGTGTTCATTTGAATGGGATGATGAATATTCTGATAAAAACTATAGTAACACCCACCATGTTCCACCGTTAAAAAAGTTCCGATCAAGATGGGAGACGCAAAATGATACTAAAGAATCTTCCACAAATGTTGCCAATTTAAGCCCGAATGAATTAGAGAAAAATCAAAAGGTAGACTTAGAGGAACCCAAACTCGACCTCAGTTCTGCAAATCCTGAAATAGTATTATTTGAAGAACGTAATAACAATAGCAGACCTCCTGACTCTGAAGAGACCAAGGAGCATCAATTAAGGATAAGCGACAGTAGGACAAAAAATTCAATTGCTTCTATTGCAAAGTTGTGACGTCTAAGTTGCCCCGACACTGGTACAGAATTCATTCTGAAGAGCTTGAAGTAGCCAAAATCATGAGTCTGCCAAAAGGATCCACTGAACGCATGAATCGTATTGAATCGTTAAGAAGTATGGGTACATTTTCCTACAACACCTCAGTAATTCGTCAAGGAACTGGCACAGTTATTCCAAAAAGGAGGCCATCTCAAAATTAAAAAAAGAAAATTACAGATTATGTCCCATGTCAACCATGCCACCAGCTATTTTCCAAAAAACACATAGCTGTGCATCAAAAATCACGATGTAAGATTCGTGAAGAAGCAAAAAATAATGAGACCAAGAGAAATCGAGGTATAAGGGCAGCAAATTCTCTTCTACTCCCAGTAGGGGAAGCTACATCAAAGAGATTCACTGATTGTATTCTGAAGAGGATGAATGGGGACAACATATTTGTAACAATAAGAAATGACAGCCTAATACTCATGTTCGGAGAGCACGAGTTTGAACGCCTGGGTCATGAGAATAAACACCACAGGCTTATTTCGGACAGGTGTAGAGAGTTAGCTCGTCTACTAATCATTGCTAAAGAAATCGAGCCTAACATCAGCTCTCTTAGTTCCATTATAACACCCACTTCATGGAAAGTGTTAAAAGCCGCTGTAAGAATTTTAGCCGGATATAATGAGATAACTGGAACCTTCAAGACACCATCACTCGCCTTAAAGCTGGGGATATCGATAAAAAAGTGTGCTAACATTTTAAAAGGGGAGTACCTACAAGATGAAGTTCTGAGCCAGAAGGCTCCTGATGTTGACAATTTCATTCAGGTGTTTCAGTCTAGGTGGTCTCGGGATGTGTCATCGCATGCATTGAGAACTCTAAGAGAAGCCCACTGGAATGCTCCTCCAAGGCTACCAGTGGCAAAGGACCTACAGATATTGTCACAGTATCTGAACTCACAATCTAAGGCACTGATAAAACAACTACAAGAGACACACGATGCAAGACTTCTTTCAGAACTGGTCGAGATTACCCTAGTGCACATCCTCACTTTAAATCGGCGAAGAGTTGGAGAAGTCCAATACATGGAACTGGCTGAGTATTCAAAAGCTACGTCTATAGACGAAAAAAGTGACAGTTTTCTAACTCTTTCACAAGTCGAAAGAGAGCTCAGTAGATCTCTTTTGAGGTTGATTATAAGAGGAAAAAAAGGAAGGGGCGTTCCGGTTATTCTCACCAAACAGCTACAGGTTCAGTTGAACCTTTTATGTAAGATTAGAGGAGAATATGGGGTTGATGAAAACAACAAATATCTATTACCATCCCTGAACAATGCGTCAGCACACTACAGGGCACAAGATATCTTAAGAAAAGTCTGCATCAAGGCTGGTTGCGAATTTCCTGAAACGGTCACATCAACAAAGTTAAGAAAACATGTCGCTACTATGACCCAACTCCTCAACTTGAAAGAACACGAGCTAGACTCAGTTGCAAAATTTCTTGGCCATGATATTCAAATTCATAGAAATTACTACCGACTGTCTGACGAAAAACTGACCTTGCAAAAGTTAGCAAATTTCTTCTGAACATGGAACACGGAAATTTGAAGCCAATGGTTGGAAAAACACTTGATGAAGTTGCCCTTGAAGACGTTTTAAGCGAAGAAGAAGAAGAAACTGATGATTCACAGCCAATTCCAACCACAGAAAATTCTGAGTCAATACCAAACACCTCGCAGAAACAATCTAAACTTCCTGCAATCACCGAAACAGACTCGGATGATGGTTTAAATGAACCAGTAAAAAGGAAAAAAAAGAGCAAAAAAGAGTTCCATGGAGTATTGAACAATCTAATATTGTTGTTAAACAATTTAAAGCCTGCATTGAAAGCAAAACTGTTCCAAGGAAAAATGACATTGAACAGTTTTAAAAAAATCACAAAGATAAATTTGAAAACAGGTCATGGAGAACCATAAAATATTATGAATACAACAATATAAAATCTATCACGACTAACTAACCCGTATAAATACAATTATACATTAAATAATTTAGCTAAATCATACAACATTTTTTTAAACATAAATAAGTGAATAATGTTTTAATGTTAAGCCTGTTATGCTCGTAATTTCTTAAAATTTCGATTTTACTTGACAGCAGTACTATATACATTTTCTTTTCATTCTAATTAAAATTTAATAAACCATTTATAACAATTTGTTATGTTTTTGCAGCTAGAAAAATTCCAATGATAAAACATTAATATTTGTTTCTTTTCAGTAATTAATGTAGATTTTTTAATGGTCATTATATGTTTACTATAGGCCTACCTACTTTTTATGTTTGATCAGAACTTCAACTGAGACTCTTCATCACCGGAAGTTGCCGGACAAAATCTTGAAATTTAGCTCCATAAGCCCAATCCGATCATTCGATCATCACAAAACAATTGTTTGTGTATCAAAATGAAGCATGTTGTTTCCACATGGAATAACATTTTTGATTTCACCAAGTCAGGTATTCTGATTTACAATAAATTGTTTGGTTGGCAATTTAATTATTTGTCATTATCGCATTAGTTAGTGTATAAATTTAATATGATAAAATTTAATTCCCTAGATAACCAATACAGCTTTACTTTGACACCTAAAATATTCTTTGTTACGTTCGGGTGAGGAATAACGAAGGCAGAAATTGTACATTGGCCTAATGTAATAAAAATCAAAGATGGTGACTGGCAACATCCGGTTATGAAGACACTTAAGGATTCCTTAGCTGCCTTAAACCCTCATAGATGTTTTTGCGAATATAACATATATCTAGGACAGTCATTATAGCTAACACTAGAATTTCTTTGATTGTAAACTTAATTTTCGGATTAATTTAGATTTAATAATGCTCACTTACTAATTTTTCATGGAGCTTATCGCAGAGGAAAGCTTAAAGTTAGGCGTGCACCTATATATTTATTGGAAAAAACATTAATAATCTTATTCATTCATTATAAATATACTGAATATACATAATAAATCATACTAAAATATTTATTCACTATAAATATTTAATAATATTAATGAGAATCCATTTATGCATATAAGAAACTGTGTTTATACTTTCATCCGTTTAAAATTATGTTTATCCAAGAAAATGTTATTCACTACGTTTAGAGTGTTGCGATGGTTGTATCCATGTCCGAGGTGTTAAAAAACCCTTCAGGATCTCTAGATATAATAACTTATACAAAATTAAGAAAAAATTATAGTAAAATGTATCAGAAAACGCATACTTTTCCGTCTTTTTGTTTTTATTTATTTTTTAATTGATCATAACTTATAACATCGTAATGTATCATCTTCGATCATGTTACATTTATGCCGATATTACAACCTGTTTCAGTATCGATTATCAAGTTTATACTTTATACCACTTCAAAATGGCGCCCAGTTTTTGTTATTAAAGCTTAATGTCTTCAAAGCCATCAATATTTTAAAAGACTTGTAAGTAGTGGGGGTTTGCCGGTGCTGGCTCACTTGATTAATTGCTTCCGGAAGCGCTGCGTCATTAAATACGTCATCTGAGGCTGAGCCAGTGACGTAGGCGGTTTTGTGACGTAATGAGTGAAAGGTTAAAGTTCAAGGTCACGGGGAGGTAATTTTAAAAAAGTACTACCTCGCACGCGTAAAATCCGATTGTGATTCGATAGTTAATCGATAATAAATATCGAATAAATATCGAATGAAACAATCGAATGATACGAGTGCGAGGTAGTACTATTACAAATATTACTTTATTTACAATAATTCATGTTTACAATAGTTCCCCGTTGTTGGTTGTCATCGATGTTGTTGATCCGGACGAGTTGCGGCCATCACTTCGCTTTCTGAAGAAAGACGGTAGATACTTCGATCCCTGCGCAGAGTCCATGTTGTTTTTTGATGCGTAAAGTTCCAAAGATAAATCGTAACCGGACGCAATAAGAAGTCTTAACTCTTCACTAAACACCTCGAGGTCTTGGTAAGTCGCAAGATGAATAGAGTCATAATGAATACACCTAATTTTAATGGACATTTTAATATAATGTTTTACGTTTGTGAAGAGCACTCGATGTTCACCAGTCGAGAGCCGGAGGTGTACTGACTATTCGCTAGCTAGCGTTTTGGTATCAAACAAAATGGTGGGGGTAAAAGTGTGGTGGGGCGGAGCAGATGGCGGGCGGCAGATGGCAGGCGGCAGGTGGCAGCTGGTGCGAGGCAGATGGTTGCTACTACATTCGCCGCCACAGTAATGCAATCCTTCGGCGTAATTCTTGTATTTTATCTTGTCGGTTCATTTGATACGTTTTACATCTACATATGCAATAGCTAAAACACTTGCACTTACGACAAGCTTTCCCGTCAACTTGATCGCCTGGTATTTTAAAACATTGTAACTCGCAACAATATGTCTTCAAATTGTTATCGAAAAATAAATTGTTCATAGGTGGCACCGACATGTTAGCTGCAGCGTGTGTTAGACAAGACTGAGACTAACTTCACTGCTCCCTCTCTTTTATACCTCTTCATAAGTTAACCCTGAATGAAAGTTCAAGGTCACCCATTCGAATTTTAAAAAAAAAGCAACACAGCAGTATATAAAATAATATACTGCTGTGTTGCTGTTTTCTTTATTTTTTTTTTCATATTTTTTTATTTTTTTTATTTTTCTTTTCTTTATTAAACAAACATTTTACAATACAATAAACTTAAGTTTAACATTGATGACTAGAAATACAAACAATAAAATACAAACAGAGAAATACAAACAGAGACATTATGTACAAGGATGCATGATGTGCAGAGTGAGTTCCGTTGAGTTGTTGCCGCTTACACCGTGTGATACCAAATACAACGTCCCCGGTTGAATATCTCGCAAATCTTCATTCTGTAGCAGTTGAACAAATCGTTTTGGAAGAAATACTTGAAACTTCGGCTCATCTCCTGAAGTTAAAGGTGCTTCGCTCAATGAAACTAGAATTGCTTCTCCATGTGTGGTTTCCACTTTCTTGATGTTATGAATAATGTAGTGTTTTTGTTCTTTTAATTCTGAACACTTTTTAGTTAGCAGAAGGTCGGATTTTGAATGAGTGTTGAATTGATCAACCAGTGTTTGTAGAAACTGTTGTGATGCCATCTTCGTCAGTGGTGGTTGCGATGTCTTCTGTGATGTTGCCTCTTCGGAGTCTCGAATAATACTCGTGCCGGAGCGGTGTTGGATCCTCGTATTTATAGGCCCCGCTACCCCCACCACATTCCGGTTCTTTGCTACCCCCACCACATTTCTGCGTTTGTTCCAAGTAAGCAGCCAAACGATATGCGTTGTGCAATGCGCAGTTTGATTGTCCGTGTTTAGGATCTTTTGCAGCAACACAAATATTACCGAGATTAATGTTAAAGTCCTTACCGATAGTTATATCGAAAACATCACCGTGCGTGTACTTTTGTATCCAGTTCCTTTTTTCTAATCCTCTTGTGTATATATGTGAATATTGTTTGCAAAAGTTAAACATAATACTGTGCAGATTACTGTAGCTTATAAATCCTTCATACCAATGTATGTGATGAAAGTAGTTTGTTATCCATTTGTTTGTACTTTTTGCTTTGGCGTTAAGGTTGTTAAAAGAAAAAGGAGCTTCAAACGTGAATGGGTAAACTACAAATGTAAGCAAGTCTAAAATTACTAATTCCTTGATAATAAACCTATCATCATTATTTCGAAATGCTTGAAATTCTATTACACAAGGCTTTACACTCACTTCTTCATCCCCTCCGCTCATCATGACACCTAACGATCAACTAAACTGTTTTCCACACCACGGTAGGTTAAATACCAGGCCGTACAGTTGCAGGCGCGTTGGTGTATATTTAACGTGGGCACCGTCCCCAATAGGCCTACCCCACGTGTGTTCTTCTTTACTAAGTTAAACTTTAGTCTTTTTTAACTTCCTCTTCTCGTGTTTCGTTTTCTTCATCTTCTTTTTTCTCCGTTTCTTCTTCCTCTGTTGTTTCTTCTGTAGCTTCTGTAGCGATTTCTACAAGTGGTTCAAAATCCTTTAACTTTCTCCACATGCAAACTTCATGAGGTATTCTATTAAAAATAGATGTATCCACAGGTCCGTACACGATGGTGCTATCAGGTTGTTTTTCCAAAGTATCGACCAAATATTCTTTAATAATAGCGCTTGCAAATACCAACTGTCTCATGTACCTTGTAATAGGTTCTGTTGCGTAGTTTAAAACGTAGAATTCTTCACGTGACAGTAGAATCTTATTTTCATGTTGAGTCAAGTCTCTAATTCGCACTTGTAGTTGTCCGCGATGTTTAACAATATCGATTTCATTGTCACAATCCAAAAGTCGAATATGTGTTTTTCTTCCACACAAACTGTTAGTTAAATAACATTCTATTAAATGTACATGTTTCAAAAATGACTCCCAAGCATTTTGCGAAAATAAAACCTTTTTTGTTCCATGGTGTAAAATTACTGTAGGGGAATAATCCAATGACTTTATCAATCCAACTGATACACTTTTACTGATGCATGCTGAGATGGGGTAAAAGATTCGCAAAAACACTTCAGTTAAAATGTGAGGAGGAATATTTTCTTCGACTTTCTTCTTCCTTTTTGGTACTACCTTTGATGGGTCTGCATTACTTTCCTCCTCTCTATCTCTTTTACCAAACTTTAAAAATGCAGTTATTTCCTTGATAATTTCTGCTTCGCTGGTATTATCACGTTCCAATAACGGTGCTATTTCTGCATCACCTTGTACAACAGATGGAGAACTCATTTTGTAGAAGATGTTGCCCATGCGACGATAGACGATCAACTGAAGACCTGCATTGTTGCTCCGCTATTTATAGGTTAGCGACAGTGGCGGTGCCGGTGGTGGTACAACGTTTTACAATACCGTCTTTACGATACCAGTCAACGGTGTGTATGTAACAATTTTATCGTGCAAAATTAAACAATACGCAGATGTATTTGCAGGTACGTTTTCTTGAAATTCCATTTCTATCTTTATATCAACACTAGACGATTTTACAGATTCGTTTTGTTTGGAGCAATCAATTACAACAATCGGAGCTTTCGATTCAAACTGTACGGGAGATAGTAGAGGTGTGTTTGTTTTGCCGTAATATGAATTTTGGAACCTAGCGTACATATCGTATAAAACACTGTACCTTTTTTTATCAAAAGAGATATTAAAGTTGTCGTAGGGAAAGAATTGTGAATTCAGGAACACTTTACAGTTTGTTAATTTACAATGGTCAAATTCACCAGCATTTTCAGTTAATATACTTTTTTTCTTTGTTTGTAATCCAAAGATTACATATCTCGCTTTTTCCAAATGAGTAGAAGTTTTTACAGTCCATGTATGCCGTTGTGTTGAAGGTAAAACGGGGTATTCATGAAACTCCCAGCTTCTGAATGGTATTACAATGTCTCGATCTGATTTTAACTTTCTTAATAATGTAATCCTGTGTTCATCATTTAGTCGCACATGTGGTACTCTCCAAACAATCTTGTCTAATGTTAGTTTCCAGTCTAAATTGGCTTCAGTTGTTCCAGCAGATGCTTTAATAATATCATTATCGTTTGATGACCTTAATAAAACTAGTTCTTGTTTTACATTTATTATTATTCTTCTGTAATCTTCAGCAAATCCTAAAAGTAATCTTAAAGGTACGTAAAAATCAAAGTTTCCCGAAGCGTCAGGAGTAATTATACTTTTGTCTGGTGCAACCCATCCTGCAACAGCTAACAGATTCTTCTCATTTGGTGTTAAAGACGCTAATCCTTTTAATGTACTGGAAATTCCAACCTTTTTTGTTGAATCGACTGTAACTCCTGAAATTTCATATCTAATCTCGTCAAACAAAAATGCCATAGGATTATTTATGAACGGAACAGTGGTTCCAACAGTACCGTCAGCTTTTGTTACTTTTCCTTCAATATATAAATAACTTTCGCATGGAAGAGTATAAATGTCTTGTTGTTGTATAGGAATCCTAATTTCATCGTTATTGTTTAATTTGGACGAAGCGTAAGGGTTGTGCGTGTGATATTCCTTTTCCCATAAGGTCTCGTCGAATGTTGGGCCCTGCGCTATATCCAGTATATCCATTGTTAATGACCTTTAATCCAATTTCTTCTAGAAAACGAATGTTGTCACTTGTTAATCCTTCTACAGCTGATGAGCTACTGACCTCTTTGCTGGTTGGCTCTCTCTTTTTAAATGATAACCCCATTATCTAAGCGGATGATTTTATATGTATTCTTACAGTAATAGCTTCTCCTCGAAAGTCAATAAGGTTTCCGTCTTGATCCACTATGTTCAGCACGATGTCTGAAATGAAACTGGTGTTTAACGGTAGGTACACAAGGTTTTGAGGCTTTTCTACTATCTTGAAACCCGGTGCGACTGATGGGTAGAATGTGTGTAATATATGCCGATTTTCTCCATCTCTGTAGGATCCTTGTATAATGTTACATGTAATGTCTATGCTGTTTACTTTGATGATCGTCACAGTTCTATTCCCAGAATGAGTTGTATTAGGTTCTAATACCTTTGTTTCCTTAGAAAACCCCAATAAACTACCAATAGAACGTTCTTGGCCAAAATCAATATAATACTTAGAAGTAATTTCGGCTTTCATTGTATTGTTATTGCCTTTTATCGTTATATTTTCTTTTCCCATATGTTTTTGTATAACTTCATTTATATTATCAATTTCATAAGCTCCTGTTGGTAAACTGAATTCTTCCAAAGCTGAATATTTTCCTTTATTATCTTTTGTCTTGTAATAATGTATTTTGTTATTAATTCCTTCACTAACGTTTGGAATAGAGTTATATGTTGTTAAATCCAATAATGCGGCTTCCCATAGTCTTCCTTTTTGCAAACGTAGCGCTGGAAACAGAATACTGCGCAAAGTACATGAGTTACCGGTTAATGACACTGTATACGAAGACATCTTAAAGTTGACTAACACTTTTAGCTAAAAAGTCTAAACATAAATGACCGCAAATGGATGTATCATCAGGTTGTTTTCTTGTATAATTGTAAAAAACATTTTCTGCCGCACGAAAGTATTGTTGAAGTTCTTTCGGTGGTGGAAGGTTTCCAAAACTGTCGAAATAATAAATCGTTTCACCAAGTTTCTTGTAACACACCCAATGAGTGCCTAATCCTTCACTATTATCCAAATTTACTATACCAGTCTCATTTTTCCACATTTTAACCGGTAATTCATCTTTCATAAATACTCCTCTAAAAAATGGGATTTTCAAACAAGAAGCATATGTAATCAGTTCTTCATTGGTTAATTCTTTGTTTTTAATTATTAATTGCTCTTTCTTATTTAATACACACGATACGGTCTTAGGTATAGTCCTCCTCCCTTTTTTATCATTGACCATATTGTTGGTTTCTTTTTACCTTTACCACTAGTAGATCGACGTTTTCTTCTGATATTACCTCCTTGTTTCTTAGCGGGTCTTTTCCCACGCCTTCTTCTCTTTCCTCCTCCAAACGTAGTTTTTGCTTTCATTGCTGCTGTTACTGCTAAAGACGCTGCTTTTTCACCAATACTCGCGTCACTAGATTTTACTCTTTGCCAAGCTTTCTCAGAAAGTGCTCTATCCGCTATTGATCTATTTTTTGTATCACCAAATTTGGAATACGCTATATCGTGCTGTTTACAGGCCTGATCAAGCTTATTTATTCCAGGATCTCCTCTAGCAAGCCGTTTCTCTAATTTGGTTCCAGGACCACAATATTGATATCCTCCAGGTAAATGTAATTCCACAGGTAATAAATCAATCGCCTTGTTAACTATAGCTCCAACCGGTTTACTTAATAGAGAAAATGCTGTTGATGCTATTCCCCTTCCTCTCTGTAATCTCTCTCGATTATGACTGATGCGTTTAGCCCTCGGCATGACTATTTATAGCCAAACTTACAATCAGTAGGTGCACTCTATAAATGTTTTACAATGAATGTAATATTAGTCTTGGCTTCTTGTATTATATATACTGTTTAAAATCCATTTATTATATAGAAATGGATTAATTAATTAAATGTAGACATAATAAATAAAAGTAGTAAAAATAGAAATAAGGTGTAATTGAAGATGTTTTAAATGTTTCTCCGCTGGTGATGGTATCGTTGTTTTCGGTAAAATGAATAAAATCTAAATAGTTGTCATGTTCCCTTAGAAACTTGCCACTTAATCGTTGGTAATTAAATAACACATTCCAGTCTAGTTTATCTTTAAAATTGTCAATGTAATTTTCAGAGAGATTTTGATATTTACTTATTACTTCCCAACAGTTATTAAAATTTGATGTCATCTCTACAAGGAAGTCTTCTGAAAACTGTTGTCTTTGTAAAATATGAATCCAGTTAACTCTGTGAAAATAAATTCTTAACATAGTCATTGTGAAGAGGTAGTGTATGGAAAGTTGTTCCCAATCCATATATCTATCAAACCGTTGAACAAAACCATCTGTCAGCACTCCTTGGGGAAATCTCGACTCTTGAGATATTAAACTCCACGCAGTAATATTGGATTCCATCATCCTCTCTGTATTATCTCTCGAATATGACTGATGCTTTATCCCTTATCATGGGTATTTAAATTCTTTTTTCTCTTATATAATCTTCATCGTTTTCTGTTGGTTCATTAATCACATTCACTTTATCCCCCTTTCCTAATGTCTTGACTTTAGAAGGCTCAGACGGTTTATCTAATTGATTAGGTTTTTCTGGATTGTGTATCTTTTTCCAGTCTAAATAATTGTGGCTGTCAACATCTGAAGCTACAGCTCTTCCTGAAGCCCGATGGATATAATTAAATAAAGCTGCACCAAACCTTTCCATATGTTTTTCATATTCTGTAGTCCATTTCTTGTGTACTATATCAAATATTTTCTTATTTACAGCGTCTCCATCCTGCTCACAATCACCTACATTTGACAATTTTAATTTTTTTACATCATAGCTTGTATCAGTTTCATTCTTTTTGTAAATCGTTAACAATTTTAAAGTCGCTAAATTTACTGCTTCACCATCATAAATGGGATGTTTTATATTGCTTAACCTTTTACCGGAAAATCCCCAATGGTCTTCGTGTACAATCGGGGTTCTTTTATCCATATATTGTACCGTAACCGCATCAGAAGACAAAAGCGGATCACCAACATTTTGAATTACTTTTCCTTCAAAATTATAATTACCATCAGGTGTTAACGGAAACCCAGCTCTTTTTTCACTATATCCAGATTTTACTCCAAACTCGGAATACCGTCCAAACTTGTCCACACTCATGATGTAACTGAATCGCTATCGTTTAGGTTCTTACTATATATATACGTCTACTGAACAATTATTTCTCGTTTTCGCAGTTCATCAACCAAAGCTACCCATTCGTTTTCTAAACCAGTGTGCCCGGCTTCCATAGCTTCATGTAATAACCTCATTCGATCAACTAACTTATTTATATCGTTGTAATATATTATATTGGTTTTATACAAATTTTTTAATAATCCCCTTCCAGATGTAGTAGGATCAGTTGTTTTTCTTTTTTTATGCAAAACATTTAATTCAGCAGAAGATAAAGCTCTTCTTTTAATTGGAGCTTTATTTGATTTCGAGGGGAAAAGACTAGATATAATGTTTGTGTATTTTATTGACCTGTTTCTATGAATAGATAGGTCTTTGGAATATTTTTTTCTATGTGCATTTGTATACTCTAGTATATTTTTAAACAATTGTAAATCCTTTTTAGTATATTTACCAGGATTATTTTTAAAGATGAGTTCAAACAAACCTGTTGTACCTTTATATTTCTTATCACCAATAACTATATCATCATTTTCGTTTATATCTAACTTTCTATCTCCAATCATTAATCCTTTATCCTCTATTCTAGCTCCATATGTATGATAATTTCGATTAGCATGTGTGCCATGTAACATTTTTAATGTATATTTTCTTCCAAGTGTTCCTTTAAACATAATATCTGTGCCTAATTTGCTTAAGTTGGATGGGTTGATATCCTCTTCTTCTGCTCTTGTATCTTCCGCACTTGTATCTTCTGTACTTGTATCTCCTGCAATGTTCTTTTCCCTTAAATCTCCTATATCTCCGCTTTCTTCATACTCGTCGCTTTCTTCAGATGTTTGTAACTGGTCAGAACTTTCATCATTTTGAAATTCTTCTTCATATTTGGAAATTGGTAGCATTTTGTCTCCTTCGAAGCGAATTGAAGGTTTTTCCATATTTTGTGCTAATCGCTTTAAAGGTTCAGTAACAGGTTTGAATGTTGTTTCTAAAAATTGCTCTCTTTCATTTATACCTGATTTTAAAGCTCGGTTTTTTTGTCTAATAGAATCACTAAGTGATTTTATTTCCTTTAATAGCTTTTCCTGGTTAACCATCTTCACACCTTGACGACTTGTACAGTAATACCGCTAATCAGTGTATTAAAACGAATTTATCAAAACCTATTCTATAACGACCATCTTTTATAGCTTGATCTTTCATAATAACCAAAAATCCATAATTTTCCGCCCATGCTTTTCCGCAAAGCTCTTTAAACTTTTCAAATGGCATATCCGCATTCACATGGTCGTTATATATATGTTTTAGGTTAGTATCATCTTGTTTGAATACAATTAGAATATTTGCATTATCTCTGATAAGTTGTTTTGGGATTTTGCTATAAGTTTGTCCTATATATATGCTGTCGATGTTATTATGTCTTCCCATGGCAAAGTAGTTTCTAATAGTATCCTGATTTTCACAAGATACATCGTCAAATATAAATACAGAATACGGTTTCGCTTCGTTTGGTTGCATAATGCTATCACTAGCGTTAAATTTGTAAAAATTAACATCAGACACATCAGATAGGATTTTATCCAGCAATTGATACTTTGGTTGATGTAGAGACTTTGAAAAAATATATAGGTTATTAAACCTTAATCCCTGCGGATTAGTGATCAAATTAAAGACAACATTGGTCTTTCCGCAGTTTGAGGGGCCACTTACTATACATCGAACAGTGTTTGGAAGTAAACTGCCGTGTTTACCATTGTTGATTTTAACGTTATCCACAGTTAAATCATCTATGTTATTAATATTGAATCGATCTTTATGGTGAATAATCTCCATCCTGCTCAAAGGTTAACGATGAAATGAGTTGCTTGCATTAAACCAAGTCCTTTATAGGTATCCATGAATCCTCAGTTTTGTTAAACCCTAACCACCGCACTTTAACTGCGTCCTTTTTTCTTTGTAACACTTTTTCAACAAGATATACATCACCTACTGTTGACTTTAACATTTCATGTCCATAAAATGCACCTTGCAACAAATCTCCTTTGTTATCTTTTAGAATATACGTTTCAGGTACAGTCGGTTGCACTTTATACACTGTAAAAACTTCATTCGTCCAATTGGGAAGGTATTTCTTGGTAAACACTCCCTTATATTTACTAATCCGTACTTTATCACTTACATTAAATTTTCTTGGCTGCATTTTTTCTACTTTAGGCTTTGTATTTTTCTTTATGCGTTTTAATACATCTTTTGCATTTCTTCTATTTACTTTGTTAGGTTTCATACCAATAGTTCTATGAAACCTGTTGTTATAATCATTTATTAATTGTGGTAAAACATCATACCATACGTAAGAACCTCTTTTTGAAAATTGTTTATACAGTGCTCCTTTCAAGGTTCTATTGAATCTTTCTACAATAGCTGCTTTTTTCTCTGAATTTGTAGAATAATGATTTATTTTATATTTATTCATTAACTGTGCAAAGTTTGTATTAAAGTATTCTGTTCCATCATCAGTTTGTAAATGTTTAATTTTGTTTTTATCTCTTTTTATGGCTATTTCCATGGCTTCTGTTACACTTTTACCAGTCTTGTCCTTTAGAGGCAAAGCGTCTGCAACTTTTGTAAAACAATTAATAATTGTGAGTATATATTTAAATCCTTTGTTTATTCTGCTATGCGGTCGCATTTCAATTAGATCCGCTTGATATAGATCATTTATCCCTTTTATAACAGTATTTCTTCTTGGAAACTTTATTCTTGCAGGTTTGTGTAGTTCATTAATAATCTTCTCCTTCAGGTCTGACATGATGGTTTCACGAAGGCAGCTGATATGGTATTAAATATTCGTTGGTATAAATCTCCTTATATATACATATAGTTCAAGGTCATTCAAAACTTGTGTAAAAAAGGGGAAACACAGCTTAACATTGCTGTGTTTCCCCTTTTTTACGGAAAGGAAAAGGATAAAGGATCTAGGACGATGAAAAGGTTACTCGTCAATAGGGTTGAGGGAGTAGTGGCCGAATGGTAAAGTGTGGATGTTGTCTGGAAGAATGTGTCGTTTATCATCATTGGAAGAAAGTGCTTTTTTAACTTCTGTTAGGCTGTATATCTGATGGTTAAAACTTCTAATTGTATTGAATTTAGCTGTAATGACTTTATCTTCAAATAAACATTGCTTGTATTGATCAAAAATAACTTTCTTTTCTAAATATAATTTCTTTACACCTTTAGCTTTCTTAATATAGCTATTCTTCTCGTCTTCTTTTTCATCATATAGTTTTAAGGAATACAGTTTTGACATAAGTGCAACAATCTCTTCAAGTAGAACTCCATTTGCTTCATCTTTAAATTTGCCCAGTACTTTTTTGTTTTTGTCTTGGTCGTAGTTAGGATGGGTCTTTGGGTAGTCAGAAAAATCGAATTCGTTTTTGTAAACAAATGTACGAAGATCTTGATACATATCATTTGTAATAATCCAATACACAAAAGCGTCTGTATCCATGTAGCTAATGCCAATGTTCTCTCTTCCATAGAAGGCAACCATTTTGTTATAATGAAAATCGTACATGTGTGTTTTTGAGATGTCCAAGATTGACATGCCTATATATAAAGGACGATCCATCTTCACATTCGTCTTCTTCATAGACACTGCTACAAGTCTTTCATTAATAATTATAGATGTTCCAAAGTTTGGCTGCTGTACGAGTTTCTGTAGCTTTTTTGCGTCAGTAACAAGTTTAACATTTTTGTGTCTTCTTTTGTTTTCCAATGTTTTTCCAAATATCGCATTATTCATTAATTTAAAAAAGTCTTTTTGAAATTCTGATGTAGCGGCTGCTCTTCTGGTGGTGTTTGAATCAATGTAAGGTTTTAACCAACATGACTGAGAAAATTCCAAAACTCTATTAATTTTTGTAATACGTAGTCCTAATTCGATGGCTTGTTGGACTACCCAAAAGTGAGCCACGTAGCGCTGTTTATTATTTAGAGTCATCATTAATTTAGGGTGTTTTCCAGTTGGAGAAACTTCTGTTTTAGCGAGGAGTGGGAGGTCGTAATGGAGATCGTGTAAATGTTCCGGGTATTCAAAATCGCAATCTAAAATATATCCAGTGTCACCATGTTTTGGAATTTGTGAAATATCGCCAATAGAATCGGGGTTAACCCATTTGAAATTATCATATGGAAGTGGGTTTGACATAGCCCATCCGTATAAGTTGTTTGCATCGAAATATCCCAAATAGGTTGTTGGTTTAGTTTCGTCGTAATTAGGAAGGTATTTGTTGTTGGCCTTAACATGTCTGGTAACACTTTGAACCAATCCACCTCTTACACCTGCTTCAATCATTAAAACCATGTCAATATCTGTTAAAAGTTGGAGTTTGCATTTTGTTTCTTTTAACATAGCTTGCCAAGCTAATCCTGGAGAAGTATACGAATGTAAAGGGTCCAATCCATATGCGGCAAAACAGGTGTTTCGAAATTCTTCAATCACATCACAAAGAAGGGTCACATCTAGTTTGACATAAAAGTCTGAGTAATCCCCTAAGGTCTCCATATTCATCTCGTTCCATACTCGAAGTGCATGTTGATAATCTTCAGGTTCTATTTCTTCATCATTAAGTTTGTTTTTGAATTTATCTGGTGTAGGAAGTGATGTTTCATCAAATCTATTCAGTCCGTCAATGTAATCATAGGGGAAGACTCCTTTTCGAAGAGCTAAATCCATTTTATCATTAGGCACAATTTTACTTGTTTCAATCAAATCTTGTCTTCTTAAATTTTTAGTTAATTTTGCAAGGCTAAAAGGCATAAATCTGAATGAATCAACAAATCTTAGTTTTATTTTACCAACTTTTTTAGAGAAGCTTATAAATTTTTCCATGGTTGTTGCCAAGACATCTATTTCTCCATTATCTCTGCCCAATTCTGGGATTATAAAGTGGGAGTCGTATCCACTAAGATTATGTAAAACAACGGGGATAAAGTTTGGAAGTTTATAGTTTAAATTGCAAGAGTTACAGGCTGCACCTCTGTAAGCTCCTGTTAGATGGTCATGGTCTCGCACTTTACTGTTGGTCAGTGTAAAAGTGTTAATACACAAATAACATGTTGTTGCTGAGTCGTGTCGTTGAATTTCATCTTCATTCATAGGAATCATCGGTACCACATTTCTGTACATTTCTTCAACTTTCCCAGCTATGATATATAAGTCATCGACGAAGTTTCGAGCTGCTTCTTCACCGCGATATATCTTCGGTGTTGTTGTTAATTCATATCTTCGCAAATGTTCTTCAGACAGTGTTGATTTTATCATCAAACAGTAGCTGTTTGGTGTGTGCTGCTGGTATTTGCTTCTTCTTGTTACGTTTTCTTCTTGATGTTCGAGCGGAAGTAAAGACGCCTCAAAATCAGCATACACAACAACAGGTAAACGGTATTGTTGGATTACTTTGTCAAATTTTATCTGAGCTCTGCTAGGATGCGGCAATTTAATTCTTACTTCATAGTTTTCATTACATAGCCGTTGGTGTTCTACAAGCCAATCTGATCCTCCCCTTCTTAGTTCTTTGTTTACGTGACAAAAACATCTTTTGCAAATTGTCATCTTTTTTTCATGTTTGGATAATTGTTTAGAAACAAGACTTTCAAATTGTTTGATATACACAAAGTGTGAAATATCACCTTTAGTTATCAATAACAAATCGGTATGATCTCTGCGCTCATTTGGTGTTATACGCAAGGGGTACACATTGTTTGACGAATCCAATCCAAATAGGTTGATAGAAGCTGAAGGATTTTGTTTTTCAAATTTTAAAACGTCTGTTATAGCAACAGGGTAAGTCATCCCTTGAAAATTATATCTATGTTGTACTTCTTCATATTTGTGACTTGGTCTTATCGGATTGTCTGTTACATATTTGACCAACATGGCATATTTAAAACATTCAGTATCTTGATTTTGTACATTGATGCAGGATTTGGTATCACTAATCTTTTTTGGTAAAGGGATATAGCTACTGCCACGAATTCCATAACCGTGTTTGTGTACTCTTAAGTCTAGCCCTGTGATGCTTAACAAACTCCATCCTGAGCCTCTTCCTTCATGTTCTTGTATTTTTGTCATTAGCTCTTCAAAACATTCAGATACGATTGAATCAATATCTGACGAAAACATAATAGTTCGGTTTTTTGTTAAAAACCCTCTCGGTGAAGTTTCATTTTGAATGTTTGTAAATAAAGCATCCATTAATAGTCCAAATTTGATAAAATTTAATCTTTTTAATTCATTTTGCAAAGTGCTGATTACCAATCCTTTTGCGTTATTTAAAAATTCTTCGAGTTGTAATTTTGCGTTGTCAATTTTGAAGTGGGTTACTACATTACCCGGAAGTGCTCGGGCATGTAGTTTTACATTTACTGCTGTTGATGCTGAAGGACGGTGAAGTGTAGACAGAGCATGCGTAGAAGTCGATGCAGCTGATGATGTTGAAGGACGATGTAGTGTAGACAGAGCAGGCGTAGAAGTCGATGCAGATGATGATGTTGAAGGACGGTGAAGTGTAGACATAGCAGGCGTAGAAGTCGATGATGATGATGCATATTGAATAACACTTGGTCTGGAATGTTGGTGTTGAGCTAACATTCGATCTATTTCTTTCAATTCTTCTTCTTCATACTTTTCATCTTGGTTGTTGTTATGTTTTAATTCTTTATGAATCATTAAAATAAATTCATCCTTAAATGAAGACTTGCAAATATCGCAGCGATGCATAATGTAGGTGCGATCTCCACAAGGGTCAAGGCAATAATGAACAACACTGCAAATGCCCTTCTATTTATACCCTAGCAAAAGTGGTGGGGGTACGTTAAGTTTACTATTTGTTTTTGTTTTTGCATTTTATATTTACTATTGTAGCTGGAGGCTACAAATTTCTGTATTTAGGTCAAGGTCATTGAAAAAATTTGCCAAAACGGGGAATAGAGCAGTAAGTGATTCTCACTATAACCACAAACTGATCTATTCCCCGCTTTGTATTTAAAGTAAACTATTTGAAGACAACAAAAATTTATTCAGATTCTTCCGATGAGCTCATATCACTAAATAACCGACGACGAACACAAAAGTTCCCTGTGACCGGATCTAAAACTACGTCATCGATATTAATACTGCTTGGAGGGGTTCCACTATCAACAAGGTCCATTTCCTCCAAACAGAGCAACTGATGATGACATTCTGGTTCATTATCATCATCGTCGTCGTCGTCAGTCAACAACTCCAACAGCTCCATCTCTCCAGCATATGGTTCACTGCTAGCAAACTCACTTAGTAGTTCAAGATCACTAAACAGTTCATCTTCCATCTCTGAATCGTCTTCGTCTTCATCTTCGTTTATATTTACTGGAATATTTTTAATCATTTCCAGTATAGTCTTCTTAGAAGGGAAAATGTTATCTCTGGGCGACATGATTCCAAGTAGCAGACTGATGTTACCACTAATACAAAACCACCTTTTATACCCCGATTCCGGTGGTGGTGGGGGTAAGTGATGAAAGTGCAAGTGGTAGGAAAAAGTAATAGGGAAGAGGTATTATTGTAACACAAATGATTAAGTCCTGTAAGTAGGTCAAGGTCGCCTTAACCTATTACCAGAACGGGGAATAGAGCAGTAAGTGATTCTTACTTTAACCACAAACTGATCTATTCCCCGTTCTGTCTTCCGCTGTTCAGTATTTCCAAAGTCTCTTAGTTAGTTGAAAAAAGTTGATCAATTTCCATCGTTAGCAATTCTTCAGGCAGTTGAAACGATGTATTTTGTGATAACATTTCCAACATATCAATATATTTTATGGCGTGTTTTATAGTAGAAAGTCTTGAAGCGTTCGGTTCGAGAAAAGGTAATTTTGTTCGTAATAAATTATAGGCTTCATTCAATATTGCAATCCTTTTTCTCTCTCTAGCACACCTTCTTTTCTCTCTATCATTCTCCTCCTTTCCTTTAACATCGAAGTTAGACGATCCTCCTGGGCTATCCATAGCTGAACAATAACTATACTCCGAAGCCGACTGCCTTATATATATATGTTTACCCCCACCCTTTTACAATGAATATAGCTGGTTCAATGTCTTGTTTGGGAAAAAGTCGCTAACCTAACGTGTAGTGTAATAAAGACACAAAACAAACCCCTCTTGTAATAATCGGTCTCTGCAACATCGCGCTTTAATACCCATCATGTAAGTGGGTCAAGGCCGTCTGATTATATTACCAAAACGGGGAATAGAGCAGTAGGCGATTCTCACTTTAACCGCAAACTGATCTATTCCCCGCTCTGTATTTAAATTTTTTCCTTTTTTTGATTCAGTTAAAGGTTTGGTTTGATATAGAACGTTATGTTGATTATCCATCCCTTTTCGATTAACCTAACCATATTAGCAAAAATTTTAAATAACTTCTTACTATCGTTTGTTTTGTATGCTTCATTTTCATTACTATACACTTCACCTGTTGGCCTCCACATGTACAGTTCACAACCAACCTCTATGACAAGATACTTGTGCAGTAATCTTCTTACAGCAAGCAGCTGATCGATGTTTTCAACTCTTCTGCTAACTACTAGAGTTGCTACAGAGATAGAAGGAGCCGATGCAGTCATTTTCAGCAGAATGATCTTTACCGGCAATGGAGACCCCCTTTATACTCGCTGTAGGTGGTGGGAGTAATAGGGTTAGGGAAGGGATTTTGTTGTAAAGAAATAATAATGATTTTTAATATTTTTCTTTTTGTACCAATTGATTATTTTCTAAGTCCTCAAGGTCGTTTGATCCTGTTGCCAAAACGGGGAATAGAGCAGTAAGCGGATCTCACTTTGTCCGCAAACTGATCTATTCCCCGCTTTGTATTTTAAAAGTCTTTAATTTGTTAAGCTTACGCATCCTGATCTTCATCCATGAGGAAGATTTGTTTGTAGGCTGAAGGGTTTTCAGCGAAGAAATGTTCATCCGCCAACTCATCCTCTTTAAGGAAAACTGCTTCAAAAGGTAGAGGGGTATTCGAGATTTCTTCGCGAATTGAAAGCGGATCTTGGAGCTGCGATTGAAGGTTTGCAATGTACTTTATTGTATTTTTTATAGTGGATAATTTAGAATCATACGGATTGGAGGATGGTAATATGGTTTTTAATATTTTATATCGGTCAGCGATTCTCGCTCTCAATTTCCGAGAACTAGCATTGCTTCTTTTGGCTTTGAGAGATCTCGAGTTGGAGTTTGGTGACGTACTACCTGTTTCTGGAAGAATGTGAGATAAAATCATAGCCTGGACAAGTATCGATGGGACAGCAGAGGATGAAACAGTACAAGAAGAGGTGGCAGAAGTTGGTTTTCTGATGTGCTCCATGGTGTCTGAGGTGAACGAACACAAGCAGCAGACTGATTTTATCATCGATAAGGTGTCTCTTTTATACCCAATGGAAGTGGTGGGGAGTGCAAGTTTTAGGGAGGAGATATATATATATATATATATATATTTTAATGTTGTTTTTTACCAAACAAAAATTTTCTAAGTCCCAAGGTCATCTGAACAAATTACCAAAACGGGGAATAGAGCAGTAAGTGGTTCTCACTTGGACCGCAAACTGATCTATTCCCCGCTCTGTATTCTAAAGTAAACAATAAATCTTCTCACTATTGAGCAACCTTTGCTCTTTGAAGCTCAAGTTCTAAGTCTCCAACCAGGCGAAAGTCTGCATCGTGCTCCTCCCATTGTTCAGGAGAACGCGGTTGTGCACACCACTTTGTAAAGGCGTACCTCATTGCCTCATTATACTCCTCCAGGATAACATGATAGGGTCTTGGTTGCTGCGTTGTAGACTGCATCGATGATGTAGTTTGTTGCGGATGTGACTGAGCATCATTCTCCGCAACCTTATTAATCTTAAAAACTTCAGTCATTTCTGCAGCCTCAGCAATTGCGTACAACTCCTCTTCGTTAATTTCCTTTCCCCATGTGTTGCTGTTGACGCTCATGATGATACAACTAATAATTATATTCCGAATCGCTCGCTTAAATACCCGCTTACCCCCTCCCCTCTTTACTGTTGAATAATGACTTTAGTATAATATTTCTCCTTTTTCCTTTTAAGTTTATCTTTGACTTAGTGTAAATTATCCAAGTCCGTTATCTAGGTCAAGGTCGTTGTAACATTGCAAAAAAAAGTGTGGACAACTTATTTACACTCTGCAGCATATGCTACAAATTGTAAATAGGTTGTCCACACTTTTTTTTAATTTGGAAAAAATGCTTTATTTAATTTGGAATAAACTTTTGGTCTTTTTATTTATATTATTATTTTAATGATTTCCACACAGTGATACCTGTATCATTTCGAATTAAATAGTCCTTGTGGGTAGGTTTTTTGACGTGGAGGTCCATGGCTCTAGGTAACTCTACATAGTACAGTTTACCTTCACATTGAACCAACACCTTTGCAAAGTCCTTTATTTTAACAAAGAAGTAGCGTTTGTTTTTACAAAGCCTGTTAATTCGAATTTTAATTGGCACCACTGTTGCACGTGGTGAAGAAGGAGATGCGCCATGGTTTAATTTTAAATGAAGACTGCACGTTTCTTCATTTAAAATACAACGTTTAACACAGCGTTCACCTTTCTTAGCACCTTTTTTGAATATATAATTACATTGTTGTGCAGGAAGCATGCACATCCTTTGTACAGATTTAAGTTGTTTAAATTTCTCTGAAGGAGATGAAGTATATGTGCAGATTACTGAAGGTCTGGTTGGAGAAGATGATTGGGTGGCTGGTTGGCTTGGTCTCGAACTTGATGTTGATGAGGATGAAGAAGCAGACGATTTGGAAGACTTTGATGAACATGTAGAACAACTTGAAGATGTAGAAGGACTTGGAGAAACAGCACGAGACGTTGACAAAGGACTTGGAGAAACAGCACGAGAAGTTGACGGAAGAGGTGAAGGACTTGGAGAAACAGCACGAGAAGTTGACGGAAGAGGTGAAGGACTTGTGTAAGTCGTTGACGCAGCAGGTAGTGGTGGACAGTTCTCCGGGACGATGTTAGCTAACATCAGGGCTGTCCGAAGGATGGATGGAACCGCAGAAGACGGAGTGGTAGAGGCGGGCGAAGACGAAGCAGAAGGTTTCAATTTGAGAGGTTGTGTCTGCTTCCTAATGTGTGCCATGGTGTGAGGTATAACAGCACAAGAGGAAGAATGATTTTACTAGTGCTGGGGGACCCTCTTTTATACATACTGATAGTGGTGGGGAGTGCAAGTGTTATACGGTGGGGGGAGGGGGGGGGGGGTAATAATGTTGTAACGAGTAAATATATATTACAATACGGGGATTTTCTAAGTCTCGAAGTGGGTCAAGGTCGTTTGATCATATTATTAAAACGGGAAATAGAGCAGTAAGTGATTCTCACTTGGACCACAAACCGATCTATTCCCCGCTTTGTACGTGAATTTTCTAAGTCCCAAGGTCATCTGAACATGAAGCCAAAGAGGGGAATAGAGCATAACATACTGCTCTATTCCCCGCTCTGTATTTGGGAAGGGGACAAAAGACAACAAACAAGAGACTGATTTTAAACAAGAGACTGACTTTATATTTTACAAGGTTTTCTCAGGCTAAGATGGGTAATGTCAACCGGTTTACGCGCCGTATTGACACAAGGTCGGTTTGCGCGCCATACCTTAGAGGGGTTAGGAAAAGGATGAGAAGCAAGATACATTACTTTGAAAATAAAGACTTTGCCAGCAACTATGTAAACAAAAATTAATCAGTTAACGTTACTTTTACAAGAACAGCCAAGATCGGTTTTGCAAAGGTCAACAGTATCACTGAAACCCGGTGGGACGTAGACCCAAACACCCGGCGTCAGGCTGCTGCGAACCCAAGTTTTGACCAAGGTTGTTGAGGGACCTGTAGGGCCGGGAGTACATATTTCATTAGTAAATAAGACACTTCAAACCGATACCAAACATTAACATATATTAGACTAACTACATTACCTAGCAGCAAACTACAAGCGTTATCTAACATGCTTAACAAACTAACTAAACATGCAAGGGCGCGGATCTCTTAATTGCGCGTCGGGCCCAACGCACACTTAACAGACCTACGCTGCAGCAGAGTGCAACCCACTGGGACGTATACCCAAACAGCGGGCGGCAAGCTACTGCGACGAGACTGCGGACTGCTCCCGCTTATAAAGGCAAAGTGACGTCACCAAAGCGGAAGGGGGGATGTTACGTCAAAGGGGGGGGGGGGATATTACAATACGAGGATTTTCTAAGTCCCGAAGTGGGTCAAGGTCGTTTGGTCATATTATTGAAACGGGGAATAGATCAGTAATTGATTCTCACTTGGACCACAAACCGATCTATTCCCCGCTTTGTACGTGAATTTTCTAAGTCCCAAGGTCATCTGAACATGAAGCCAAAGCGGGGAATAGAGCATAACATACTGCTCTATTCCCCGCTCTGTATTTGGGAAGGGGACAAAAGACAACAAACAAGAGACTGATTTTAAACAAGAGACTGACTTTATATTTTACACAGTTTTCTCAGGCTAAGATGGGAAATGTCAACCGGTTTACGCGCCGTATTGACACAAGGTCGGTTTGCGCGCCATACCTTAGAGGGGTTAGGAAAAGGATGAGAAGCAAGATACATTACTTTGAAAATAAAGACTTTACCATCAACTATGTAAACAAAATTAATCAGTTAACGTTACTTTTACAAGAACAACCAAGGTCGGTTTTGCAAAGGTCAACAGTATCACTGAAACCCGGTGGGACGTAGACCCAAACACCCGGCGTCAGGCTGCTGCGAACCCAAGTTTTGACCAAGGTTGTTGAGGGACCTGTAGGGCCGGGAGTACATATTTCATTAGTAAATAAGACACTTCAAACCGATACCAAACACTAACATATATTAGACTAACTACATTATCTAGCAGCAAACTACAAGCGTTATCTAACATGCTTAACAAACTAACTAAACATGCAAGGGCGCGGATCTCTTAATTGCGCGTCGGGCCCAACGCACACTTAACAGACCTACGCTGCAGCAGAGTGCAACCCACTGGGACGTATACCCAAACAGCGGGCGGCAAGCTACTGCGACGAGACTGCGGACTGCTCCCGCTTATAAAGGCAAAGTGACGTCACCGAAGCGGAAGGGGGGATGTTACGTCACGGGGGGGATGTTACGTCACGGGGGGGGGGGGGGGGATGTTACGTCACGGGGGGGGGGGGGGGGTGACCTTGAACATGACCCAAAAAAAGGGGGGGGGGGGGGGTGACCTTGAACATGACCCAAAAAGGGGGGGGGGGGGGGGGGGGGGGGGGGGGGGGAGGTTGTGTCGTCACGGGGGAAGGGGAACCGGATGTAGACCGGTTTTTAGCTTTCTACCCGTATATGGAAATGTCACGGTTACACTTGGCGACCCGCTTTGCTCCGTCTGGTACCTCATTCCAGCTTTGCCTTGCGAACTGAATACACCTCTGCGCTATGTCTTCTCCCATTACACCCGAGAAACTGCAACGTTTGAAGGAGACTTTGAAGAAGTCTTCGGAAAAAAGGAGCGGATTCAAAAGACCTAGTTCTTTTAAATCTTGCATACGGAAGAATTTTCGAAACCACCCACTTTACTTCGACCAACGGCCTTCGACGTCCACTGCATCTTCACCATCGCTATCACCTCGCCCTTCATCGCTTCGACCTTCATCGCCGCCACCAACTGTTGAGGAGATAATGAAGAGGACGGCTACGGTGAAACTTACCGAGTTGGTAACGCCGCTGGAGTCTGTCGCCGTCAAGTTTGCGCAGTTGAAATTAAACGTGGAGTATCTACTTGTGGGGAAGATCAGCGATGATGAGTACCTACTCCAACACCTCTTTGGCGGCGGCCGTTACGTCAAGGTCCACCTTCCAAGGTCCACTCTGCCACCTCCTGAGACCAAGTGCGACTTGATTTTAGTACGGCAGAAGGGACAAGTAAAGTGGGTTACAAAGGAAAAATAAACACTGACTACCGCTCACCGCTCCTTATCCACCATCTCCTTCAAACACAAACGGTCCTTTTCAGGACCACCCTAAGCATTTCAAGTTAGGGACTTGGCCTGTACATAGGCAGGAGACTATTAGTCTTATGTCTGTGTGCAGCCCACTTTGTGAAAATTTCTAAGTCCCAAGGTCCTTGACCTTGACCTTGACCTTGAACATGACCCAAAAAAGGGGGGGGGGGGGGGAGGGGGGGGGGGGGGGGGTACACAGTTTGTGCAAAGTATGTCATGTGGGTACTCAAATTACGCGGATTGATCAGACGAACAAGTTGGCGCAAACAGAATTCAGATCCGACAAAGGGTATAGCAGCAACAGCGAAAAACAACTATTTTCAAGGGCAAGCCTAAATAACTTCTTTATTTACGGTTTAAAATATATTAAGTGGGTACTCAAATTACGCGGATTGATCAGACGAACAAGTTGGCGCAAACAGAATTCAGATCCGACAAAGGGTATAGCAGCAACAGCGAAAAACAACTATTTTCAAGGGCAAGCCTAAATAACTTCTTTATTTACGGTTCAAAATATATTAAGTGGGTACTCAAATTACGCGGATTGATCAGACGAACAAGTTGGTGCAAACAGAATTCAGATCCAACAAAGGGTATAGCAGCAACAGCGAAAAAACAACTATTTTCAAGGACAAACCTAAATAACTTCTTTGTTTTTGGTTCAAGGTCTAACATGTGGGTACTTCAATTACGCAGCTTGACAAGGCGAACAAGTAGGTGCAATTTAAATTTAAATCTAACCAACAGTATAGCATCCGTGGCGTAAAAACGATGGTTTGAAGGACAAGGTAACGTTGTGGTGGGGGTAGATGCCTATTATACACGATAACGCTACATCATTATTCTTCCAGCTCTTGTCGTATGAACATCTACCTAGACGGTCTGAAAAATGTCGCAGTTTTACAGGAACATGAGGAAGGTGACCTTCAGTAGTCCCCTTGACACTACTTTCTACTTCCCTGACGATGAAGACAGAAGGTCTACACTTTTAGTGGACAATGAGCGGTTTCGTCGAAGAATAATTGAGGTTGAAACACTTTTAACCAGTTGTTTGCTACGCAAAAAGAACCATATGAATACATGCACCGGTTTAGATCATAGTAGCTGTTATACTTATACAGCGTTGAAGCGCAAACATTATTGAGGTTTTTAGTTACGGAGGTAAGGTCTTGACAGTCTAAGAGCTAAACCCTAACTAACACATGTAAACTAGTTATTGTGCGATGTAAAACTTGGTGGGGAGACTGGTGTAGTGGGGGACTGGTGTAGTGGGGGGACTACCATCTGCCGCACACTTGCCACCTGCCACCTGCCACCTGCCGCCGCCCATCTGCTGTCCACCATCTGCTTCGTTCTACTACACTTTTACCCCCACCATTTTGTTTGATACCAAAAACGCTAGCTAGCGAATAGTCAGTACACCTCCGGCTCTCGACCGGTGAACATCGAGCTCTCCGAGACGCTCTTCACAAAATAACAATATCATTTCACTCAAGGTCTGATAGATGTTTCTATTTCATTGCCGTCACGTATTCTTTCCTCCTGACAGCAATGAAATGCAAACACCTAACAGAACAGATAGGTGTCAAAAACACAACATGGACTCTGCGCAGGGATCGAAGTATCTACCGTCTTTCATCAGAAAGCAAAGTGATGGCCGCAACTCGTCCGGATCAACAACATCGATGACAACCAACAACGGGGAACTATTGTAAACATGAATTATTGTAAATAAAGTAATATTTGTAATAGTACTACCTCGCACTCGTATCATTCGATTGTTTCATTCGATATTTATTCGATATTTATTATCGATTAACTATCGAATCACAATCGGATTTTACGCGTGCGAGGTAGTACTTTTTTAAAATTACCTCCCCGTGACCTTGAACTTTAACCTTTCACTCATTACGTCACAAAACCGCCTACGTCACTGGCTCAGCCTCAGATGACGTATTTAATGACGCAGCGCTTCCGGAAGCAATTAATCAAGTGAGCCAGCACCGGCAAACCCCCACTACTCTTGTAAGACACAGAAAATGTTAGCAATTTTCCCCCCAACATATTGTATAAAGACATTAGATGATTTAAAGGTATTTTCTGTAATCACTATCAGAAAATTTACCATGGTTACCACACAATTTTCAATATATCAGATATTAATAATCTGATCTTAATAACTTTTTCACCATCTCTTGGGTAATGAATCTTCAATATATTGTAGTGTCCTGTAATGTTTTACAACTATGTATTTTTTTAGATTAAACTTTGAAAACCAAAACTGGGCAGTTTTTTGAATTTGTTTAAACTAGGAACTTTTTACTTAATAGTTGCCATACATGTATTAAGGTGTAAAAGGTAGCCATTTGTAATGTTTAAAGATGAAAATTAAAATGATTTATAGTGAATGATTATTTGTGTAAACGCAAACTATATAACATTTGTCCAGTAAATGGGTCGAAACACTCAGATCAGTAGGCCTACGTCTGGCAGGTTCTAATACTATATTACATTATTTCCTCATTAGATGTCATTTGCCATAAATGACTGTAGCTGTAACTTGTCCTAGGGGGACGAACGCACGGTCCTTATAAAGAAGGCTTGAGTACGCACAGGTGGGTTTCAGCTCCGTTCTGGAACGTACAAATTGTTGTTCCTCGCTAGGCTATATGTGGGAAGGAGGTGTCATCGCAGTATAAGCATAATTTACAACTATTGCATATATTTGCATATGGTTAGGTCCTCGTAAGTACCAACATATCTGGGATTCTATCAACAAAAAACTCAGATTAGTTATGAAGTGTATTTGTACATTTTAATTTGCTGTGAACCTGTCACCTATAAGTGTGAAAAAGGCAGATTCATAGGAAAACATTTCTAAATTACATCAATCAAGATGTCCTGATACAATTTACACTGTGTCTAAGTCCTCGCAATATATCTATGTGTCATTTTAGGAGATGTCCTCGCAGGATAATCCTACGATACAAATTATGTGTATTACTGGTCCTCGCAAGCACTGGCAGATGCGGGTCCTCGTAAGAAACAGACACATTTTAGTTTTTGTATTGTATTTATACTTTTTTAACTTAAAATCTCTCCAATAGCGTAAAAACGACCGTTTCATAGTAATTATTGGTTTAACTAAATAGTTCACTTAGTCCTTGTAAGATTTATACCTCGTCAAGGGCCTCGCAAGATATCTATATCTTATGTGTAAGTAAGGGTCCTCGCAAGATAAACTATGACACAACTAATGTGTATTATCGGTGGGTGGGCTGGTCCTCGGAAGCACTGGAAGATGCGGTCCTCGTAAGAAACAGACACATTTTAGTTTTTGTATTGTATTTATACTTTTTAACTTAAAATCCCTCCAATAGCGTAAAAACGACCGATTCATAGTAATTAATGGATTAACTAAATAGTTCAAATGGCCCTCGTAAGATTTATACCTCGTCAAGGTCCTCGCAAGATATCTATGTCATTTGTGTAAGTAAGGGTCCTCGCAAGGTAGCATACGATGCAAACAGTGGTGTGTAATATATGTGTGTCAACAGGTCCTCGCAAGTGCAGGCAGATGCGGAGTCCTCGTAAGAAAAAGACACTATTTTTTTTTTGGAGTGCCTTTAAACTTTTTTTATGAACCTTTTCCCTAATACTGAAACCAACATCCGTATCATATTTTTTTATTTTATTATCAACCCGATCTAGTGGTCCTCATAAGAATGCCACAGCGTCAAAGTCCTCGCAAGGTACCCTATGTACGTATACGTGTGTGTGTGTGTGTGTGTGTGTGTGTGTGTGTGTGTGTGTGTGTGTGTGTGTGTGTGTGTGTGTGTGTGTACCCGTGTAGCGGGATGGGTTTCAACTGATTACATTCTCACTCTCTTTTTCAGCCTGCTATTTTACTATAAAATATTGTCTTTAACTCTTTCACTCACAACTTATTGTAAACCTCTATATAAGGAAAAGGAGAAGAAAACAGTTTCTTGTTGTTGTTAACCAAAACCAACCTATTGTTTTAAATTTCTTTGATTTTTTTATAATTCCCTTATTGGCCAGTTTTTACTTTAGCTATAGTTAAGAGCTGAACATCGACATGAACCAGATCAACAGCTGTTGAACCGTTGTTATTATGAATATGCTTAGATTTTTGTAATCTTTCCTAATTTGTTTATTTATTTATGTTACCTGTAGTTAAAAACTCTGCCTCTACAAACAAACATCTTTCGGACTCAACTTTTATTTGTTCTTAATATTTCATTTTCAATTATATAGTCCATATAGGGAAAACAAAAAGTTAATCTTATTACCGGTCAACGTTTTAGACTTATTTTTGTTAAAGAGGTTTGATTCCCGGACGTCTACTACTATGTCCTTGAACCGTTTCCGTTGAAAATGTAAAACAGATAACACCAATGAAAAAAATAACTAGCGGATATAATTAAAAAAAACAATCCCATTGGTGTTTAGCCTTAAGTTCTACCCCTTGTACTTTCTATAGATTGTTTTAAAGCATAAAGTTTGATGAGCTAAACGAAGCTCTTACATGCGATAATTAATATCGGTGTACAAGCTCATTACAGAATGTTGCACATCAAACTATCGGAACACAAGCTACATACATAATACTGCAAATACAACTTGTAAAGCCTCACAGGTTCATTAGAGATATTGCACATACAACTGTTGGAGCCACACAGACTTGCCAAAGAATGTTTCACATACAACTTTTTGTGGCCGTCTTATAGGCGAATGATTGTAGCATATACGTCTTCTTTGTGGACTGATTTTTTAAATTTTATTAAATATATACTGAATAATTTCACCCTATTAAATTCACTTTTTTATGGCCTGAACCACAAAATTATTATGATATAAGATATATCATAATAATTACATAGATATATAAGATAGATTCTATAGTACGAAATCTCGGTCGAGTTCGTTATTGGGAATATTTGGTTAAGTAATAATAAAATTATCTTTAAAACAAATCTATTTTTTATCCCATAAGATTAACATTGGGAGCCATTTTAGTGGTACTTGAATCGTTGATATTTAGCCAACGTCTTTGTTTCAACTATAGAGTAACGTAACTATACCATAGCCATAGATTCACTACATAACTATAGTTATTCATGTTCATGTTGACTAGGAAAAAAATAGTTCTTTTCGTACCTTGAAACACAAAAACTAAGGTATAAATATTATTAGCTTTTAAAAGTTGTACGTGTATTTTATTTTTTATTAATTAAAAGATGCATTATTATTTTAAATACTATTATAATGAATAACTTTATTGGTACCGTACTCTATGTAAAAAAATGCAGGCCGAGCGGTGCACTCTGGTACTTTGGCCAGTCCTGAGTCCTGAGTCCAGACTCCAGACTCCAGACGACAAAATTTTAACCAAAAAGGAAATATGTGATTAAAGTGATTAAACGCTAATATATGTAATTATATACATTATAATTTCCACTCATTAACAGTAGAAAGTCTTAATTTGTTAAAACAATTATTATCTCGCTTATAAAACTTACGGTAAGTTACCAAATACAATTAATGTTTTGGTTTTTTATTTGGCGGCTATCACCAATGCAACTTTACAATATGACAATAATTAACATTTGTAAGAACAGAAAAAATAACAAACTATAGATACCTATACATCGGGCTTTTAACTATGATTATATGTTATTAAAACTTAATATAACACATTAGTTTTCACCATATTCTGGGTCTAGCCTATTTCCTTTTTGTCAGATTGAAAACTTTAGTCATTTTCCTACAAAAATGATAATTGCATTACCAGAACTACCTTAGACCGCGTGCCGATCTTCGTGAAGCACGCGAAGATGTGTTATTGGTACAAGTGTTATTGGTAAAAGTGTTATTGGTAAAAGTGGTTTAAACCGGGTTTTTAGGGGTGGGGAGCGATTTATATATATTCTTAGACTACTGACTAAAAAAAATCGCTTGTGAGAATCATCTGTTACGTGTCAAACCAAAAACATTGCAAACGCGAAGTGATTGTTAAGCAAAGATCTTATATAGGTTAAGTCTGTCCCACTCATCTCGCGACCAGGCCTAAACATTCGACCGAACATTCTCCCGAATGTTCACTGGACATTCCGTCCCATATTCTTGCTACCAATACACAATGGCCCAACAAAAGCTAGCGCGATAGTTTACTCAGTGTGCTCGTTTATGTACGGGATAGTTCACCTCGCCATGATTTGTGTTTGCCTGTGCTCCGTTTTTGTCAGGTTTTTTGCTTGAATCAAAGGTGACGAGCGGAAGCGAATGGGCGAGCGTGTACTGGTTAGTTCATTCAATTCAATTCAAACTTTCTTTATTCGTTATATACACAAATATACATATTGTGCACATTCGTTTGATTTGGTGCAAAATTCGTTGTCGCGACTCGTTCCGATCATTTGGTGGACCATTCGAGCGATTCATTCGGCGATAGTGTACTGATGCCAAAGAGTTTGTGCAGCTCCCACACTTCTCGGGATTGCTCCGAACATTCGGAGTTCGGCCGTATATGTGTTCGGGCGTATTCGCAAGAAGTGCGGGACAGCATTTATCGATTAGGCCTAACACAAATCATTTTCATTTGTCTTCAACCTAGCGAGTTCACTGCTGCGTCCATATGTTTAAACATTAGTTCAATAGGAAAAATATTAAAATTGCAAATAAACAATCAGCAACAGCAATACATTTTTTAAGAATAAAAACCAGCTGATCGTACAAGAACTATACTGCCTACACCAGGGAAACAGTTCAACGGCTTGTGTTGACAATTCCATGTGAGAAAAAACTCAAGAACCCTAATGTAATCATTTACAATTTGTTAAGACATAATTTTAAATACAATACCGTACTCAAAAACATAAAGAGTGTATTGTCAATTTATGGTTTTAAAAATATCATCCTCGTTTTTTCAAGACTGTAATAAAAACTTAATTACTATACGTTCACCCATTAAAATATATTTAATATTACACAGCCAAATTTTTCCGCAGGAATAGTATTACGACATATGGTATTGTGATCTCCCTTCCAATGCTGACCCCCCCCCCCCACTCTTCTGCTCGCACTACTCAGGCTTCACGAAGATCCGCACGAGGTCTACATAAGTGTTTATTCAAACTCAGTAAGGCAATAAGGCAAACTCAATAAGTTTTGTCCTTTTTGGAGGTTAATATTTGTAAGGTATGCCTATCGACTCTAATTTTCTAGGCATAATTTATGATGTCCATACACCACTGTTTTAATCACATTTTTGTCTACATTTCTTCATTTTTATCCAAAATAAACATTTTCTAAAATTGTTCCGTAAGGTACAACTTAGTCTCTGGATAATTTTGGCTTTTGGCACAAGTTCTTCCTAGGCCTACTTTTCGATTGGAAATGAGCAATTTCATTGAACTAACCTCATATAAATTTACCTCTACAGTTTGGATATCACATTTGTTTTTGCCAGAAACAAGGGAAAAGTGATACAAATTTTAAATCCAAAATAGGGTATGACTTTTAGCGAATTTCCCCTATAGGGAAGAAGCTCTTACCGTAGGTGGCATGGTAAGACTTAAGCCCGAGACCATGATAACTTTTCGTTTTGAGGTCCCCAGATGCCAAAAACACTAATCGTTCAAATTTATATATATGTGTCCGTTACCGCGATAACTTTTGAAAGAAACACCCGATTTTGATGAAATTTGCCAAAAATGTGGAGAGTAGCATTTATGACTGTAAGGTTGGAAAACAAGATCGATCGCACTACGGGAAGGGGGTTTTATGGGGCTTTACAATTATTTACCAAAAATCGGTTTTTGCAAATTTGACCCCAAAATGTTACAAACACTCGATTTTGGTTATAGCCATTTTATAGAGCTTAAAAAAAACAAATAATTTGGTCTTTTGAAACATTAACCTACATTAAGTGGTTGCGGAGAAAATCCAAAAAACTTGTGCCATGTTAATCTTATGGGAAAGAGGTTTTTGGATTTTTCTCAGATAGTTTTACTAAAAACTTCACATTTCTGTTTTATTAATATGTTTAGCTCAACAAAACAAACATTTTGGTGTTTTAATCGTTGTTCTACGTCCAACCGTTGCAAAGATATTCAAAGTGCTAAACACAGTACGTTGTCCAATGTTATCCTTATGGAGAATAAATAAAATTCTATATCTCGATTATTTATGAATGTATATTGATGGAACTTGGTATATGGATTCAAATAGTTGTGGTACATTGATATTTACACAAAAAACAAATTTTTTGTTGATAGTCTCCGTAGCAGCTAACCTGCATACTCGGCCCCTATGTTATTCATATGGAGAATAAGTAAAGTTGTATATCTCCCTTAATTATGGACCTAAATTATGAGAACTTGGTATGTAGCTTCACCTGGTTCAGTTATATTGATAATTGCAAAAAAACACATTACATATCTTCCTCGTTGCAGCAAACCTGCGTCCTCAACCCTAATGTTATTCTTATGGAGAATAAATTAAATGCTATATATCACTTATTTATGAATGTACTTTTATGAAACTTGGTAAGTAGCTCTAAATAGTAGTGAGTCACATATATATATATATATATGCATTGGAAATTCGCTGAGTATGCAGGTTTGCTGCCATGGGGGTATTGTTTAACTTACATTTAATTTACCCAGGCGGATCCAATATGGTTTCGATCTTACTCGGCTTGGGTATACTTTCGTAAGTGTAACAAAATAACGAACCAAATTAAATTGTTCGATAGGCTACGGTATATTAATTAGGTTGATATTTTTAACACTGATTAATATTTAATAGCTTGTATGTTTTTAATTACCGTACAGTACCTACGTCATCTTTGTTTAGTTTGTTATTCAATTAAACTTAAAATAAAAATGAAATAAACAAACATAACATGATAATGTTATTCCTGACAATGCATGTTTAAAGTTATATTGGAACCAACGTTTGTTAACTGGACAAATTTCAAGACACCTAAACTGAAACATAACATACCGTATCATAAAATAGGCTAGACCCGGACACGTACATATTTGTAAACATAAATATTTCTAAACTAACCTGCAAACTTGAGCAGTCGTTCGTTATAGGTAGGCCTACATTTGTTTAGAGCATGCTCTAATCGTAAAACGAGGCATGCTCTAATCGTTTATAACTCACTTCTTTTCTCAAAAATAAAATATTATTTCTAACTAAGACATGTCATTTCTTTTACGTTTGTCCGATTGTTTTCGTGAATAAGGCATAATTTTATTTGGAATTTAAGCGTGCACAATGCCATGCTATTTAAAGAGATAAACAACATATATTAAAAAAAATGTTTCACATTAACGACAGGCCTATTCCAGTTTTGACCCGGACACTTTAATTATACTCCATGGATGGGACTCTTGTCAACCGTTACGACTCGTCCCTGCCGTAAACAGAGTATTCCCGCTATAACTAATAACATCATTGTTGTTTTTAGCTCTGATACGGTATTATTTATAAGAGCAGCGGCGAAAAAGTATTCTTTACCTAATCGACCACAAGTGATCACGTCTGTGGAAAATATAATGGGCCCCATGTTTCAAACTGTATTTTAATCGTCTTTTCCACTTACGGTTCTTTGTTTAGTTTCATTTTAGTTGCAAAGAATAAACAACTGAAACGTGACATAAGAATACCCTTTTTCATCCCCAACCCATAACAATTTTGTATTTATTTCATTTTTAAACCTTTCTGCAAAGGCATCTGCAGACCTCAAAACACCGTTCAACTACGGACAGGAGAGTTTAGTTTATACGTTATAACGTTAGTTAGGTGGATGTCCGGCTCAAGACCGTTTGTGGAGGTTAACCCGGACACTTTTATTTATTCTTAGCGAATTTCCCCTTTAGGGATTAGCAAATTTCCCCTATATATATATAGGGAAGAAGCTATTACCGTAGTCGGCATGGTAAGACCTAGGCCCGGGACCATGATAACTTTTCATTTTGAGGTCCCCAAATGCCAAAAACACCATTAGTTCAAAACTCTATACATATATATATATACATTTGTCCGTGAGCATGATAACTCTCGTAAAAATAGTTCGGTTTTGACAAAATTTAGTATAATTGTTTAAAGCAGCATTTTATGGCTTTAAGTTCGAAAATCAGACAGATCAACCTATCCGAAGGGGTATTTTTTCGGGGGGGGGGGGGGGTTTGTACCCTAAAAGTAAGTTTTTTGAGTTTTTTACAAATAATTTTTGAAAAAGTCAAATTTGAGTTTTTCCATTGGAATCAGGTTAAAATACGCACAATTTGGTGTTTTGATCTTTGCTCTACGTCAATGGTTACATAGATATTTAAAGTGCTAAAGACAGTACATTGTCCGATGTTATTCTAATGGAGAATAAGAAAAATTGTATATCTCGCTTATTTATGAACTTTCCTGATGAAACTTTCTATATTGCTTTATATCGTTGTGGTATATTAATATTTGCACTAAGAAACATTTTTTGACCGACAGTTACCATATAGCTGCAAACCTACGTACTCAGCTCCTATGTTATTCTTATGGAGAATAAGTAACGTATTATCTCCCTTAATTATGAACATAAATTAATAAAATTTGGTATGTGGCTTTACCTTCTTGAGTTTTATTTATATTTTTATAAAACCCCATTTTTTGTGTTCCTTGCTTCAGCAACCCTGCATGCTCAGCCGCCATGTTATTCTTATGGAGAATAATTAAAGTGTCATAAATCGTTTATTTATGCATGTATATTGATGAAACTTGGTATTTGGCTTTAGGTGGTATTAAGATACATATATATATATATGCATTGGAAATTCGCTGAGTACGTAGGTTGGTTGCTACGGGGGTATTTATTTTTCTTATAATAACATCCAACATAATAATATATAAGTTAGGCTAAAGGTAAATGGATATTGTGAATAGTACTTACACTTTACAATGGTCTGGTTTTTATTGGTGACATCGTTAAGGGAAGGCACTATAACCTAAAAATAGTAAAAAAGTGTCCGGGTCAAGCCTGTTTTGCGGTAGGCCTAACTGAAACCTAAATAACCTAAACCTTCATAAAAATGACATGGCGACTTTTTATGCCATTGGGGCAGAGTCCTGAGGTCTGCAGGAAAACAAAAAAGTACCTATCTGCAATTTGTTGGTCCTCTACAACATTATGGTCTGGAGCAGTTTTTAGTAGGCGTTTTCGAAATCCCCTGGGACATACACGTACATGCACAACCATTATAAGTATAGATTTTTCTCAATACAAAATACTTTGAGCTCCCGAAACAGCCCGATTAACATTTTTTTTTTAATTCTTTACGTAAATCTATTAGCAAAAACTACTGTGCCAATTTTTACTGTTTCAGTATTAAATTAAAGGTTTTGGCCTGCAGTTTGTCATAATTACATTTCTTTTCTTTTTAGGTGTTTTTTAACGCACAATGTTTGCGTTTATTATTCCCATAACAAATATTGTTCGACTTTTCAATAAATCACTTACATTACTAGCAAAAACTATTAAATAGTTTTGTATTAAATAGCAGGTTTTGACATACACTAATGTCATCAATATCTTTGTTTAGTTTAGATGTGTTGTTTCTAATAATAAATTAATTTTAATTTTTGGCTCTCATAAGAGCACATGTTCAAATATCAACAACATTCCTTTTGTAAATCCACTAACAAAAACTAAAGGACCGATTTAAATAGTTTTGATCTGAAATTGAAGCTCCTGTCCTATAGAGATTGGTACTTTAATTTCCAGAAAACATGTTTTTCTCAGTGCAAAATTACTTTTCATGTTTAACAAGTAAAAGAGATGCTCCTGTTTAACATTTTGATCAAATTTAGTTGAACTATTTACCAGAAATTGGAATTATATATGTGTTAATGGACTGTGCAGGACTTGTCCTTCCAGGCCGATTATGAAATTTGTTTACTAAGTTTTCTCTAACTTTTTGCTTATGTGTGAACTAATACAATACATTTTATAAATGGAAGGAAACGTCGTTCCTATCTTGTATAATAAATTTTGTTTCCCCCCACCTACTTAGTAAAGTCAAATTTTACTCCTTGTATTGAAGGAGTATAGTGCTACTTTGTCTCCCGGAACAGAATCAGCTGATATTTCGCTGAAATCATTAATGCTGCAGCTATAAGGGAATCGGATCAGCTGATTGATATTTTGCTCCAGCTGCAATTAACGTTCCGAGTTTAGTTATTACGCATTACGCAACCAAAATGGAAAGCGATTGTGAATGTGAATACTTATCAATACTTGTGGCTTTTGGGGTGTGGGAAAAATGTTGTGTGTAAATTTATCGCCCTGGCCTACGGCGTCGGGCGCCAACAATTTTCCAATTTTCCAAGTTCCAATTTTCAATTTTTAATGATTTCTGTAATCATTAATATATATAACTAGCTGGCCCAACAGTCGTTGTCCTGTCCTAATGTCATTGAATTTGTTTTATTTCAAATACTCGTTCATTTTCAAGATAAGCATGTTCGCTTCGCTCACTCGTTTCCCGGATTAGCTCATGAGCTATGCTCACTTGAATATAAAAATACCCCCGTCGCAGCAAACCTGCGTACTCAGCGAATTTCCAATGCATAATATATGTCTTAATAAAGCCGCATACCAAGTTTCATAAAAATATATTCATATATAAGCGATATATAAAATTTTAATTATTCTCCATAAGAATAGCATTGGTGATGAGTACATAGGTTTGCTGAAACAAGGAACACAAACAATTGGTTTTTATGCAAATATAAATATAATTTAACTAGGTGAAGCCACATACCAAGTCTTATCAATATTTCATCATAAGTAAGCACTATATAACATTTTAATTATTCTCCATAAGAATAACATGGGAGATGAGTAAGCAGGTTTGATGCAACAAGAAACTAGAAAAATGGGTTTTTATGCAAATATCAATATAACTCAACAAGGTGAAGCCACATACCAAGTTTTATTAATTTATGTTCATAATTAAGGGTGTCATTAGATTCTACTTATTATCCATAAGAATAACATGGGGGCAGAGCACGCAGGTTCGCTGCTACGGGGATAATCAACAAAAAATCTATTTTTTGTGCAAATACCAATATACCAGTACTACGTGACCCCACGTGCCAAGTTTCATCAATATACATTCATTAATAATGGAGATATCAAATTTTATTTATTCTCCATAAGGATAACATTGGACAACGTACTGTGTTTAGCACTTTGAATATCTCTGCAACGGTTGGACGTAGAATCACAATTTAAACACCAAAATGATTGTTTTGTGGAGCTGAGTTGATTGGTAAAAGCAAATGTGAAGTTTACATTAAAATTAACTTAGGAGGAGATTATGTGAGCAAGTGTTTTTGGATTTTCTCCGCAACCACTTAACCTAGCTTAATAATTCAAGATACCATATTATTTGTTTTTTTAAGCTCTATAACATGGTCTATACCAAAATTAAGTGTTTTAAAAATTTTAGGGTAAAAAATGCAAAAAACTGATTTTTGGAAAATTTAAAACCCCCATAAACCCCCCTTCCCATGGCCCGATTTTTCTGGTTTTCGAACTTTAAGTGATAAATGTCACTTTACACATTTGAGCCAAATTTCATCGAAATTGGACGTTTTTTAATCAAGTTATCGCATTCACGGACACATATATATAATATATATATATATATATATATATATATACATATATATATAAATTTGAACGAATAGTGTTTTAGTCATCTGGGGACCTAAAAAAAAATTTGTCATGGTCTCGGGCTTAAATCTTACCATGAGACCTACGGTAATAGCTTCTTCCCTATAGGGGAAATTCGCTAAAAAGAGTTTGAGTTGCCATTCAAGTACTCTTTTTATTTACAAAATGAGAGTTTCCATTCAAGTAGCTTTTTATTTCTATAATCAACATATGTATAATATGCCTTTCAAGTATGTTTACAGCTGCTTGGTGTAACTAACTGAACTTAGATAAAATCAATAGGAACTTTGAAGGCCTGTGGGGCAGAGCTCTTAGGTCGGATTACAAATTGTCTTTTATAAGAACCTTGTCCTGACATAAACGAACTCAACAAGAAATAGTTATTCAATTTGGTCCACTAATTCTCAAGTAATGGCGTGACCAAGGGAAATAGGGATCCATTTCAGCGAATTTCCCATATAGGGAAGAAGCTATTACCGTAGTCGGCATGGCAAGACCTAGGCCCATGACCATGATAACTTTTCATTTTGAGGTCCCCAGATGCCAAAAACACCATTCTTTCAAAAACTGTATATATATATATATATGTGTGTGTGTGTGTGTCCGTGAGCACGATAACTGTCGTAAAATTCATCCGATTTTGACAAAATTTGGTATAAACGTGTAAGGCAGCATTTATGACTTTAAGTTCGAAAACCAGACGGATCGACCTATCCGAAGACGTATTTGGGGGGGGGGGGTTGTATCCCAAAAGTGGGTTGTTTGAGCTTTTTACATATAATTGTTGAAAAAGTCAAATTTTAGTTTTTTTCCATTGGAATCAGCTTAGAAAGACGCACAATTTAGTGTTTTGATCATTGCTCTACGTCAAATGGTTACAGAGATATCGAAAGTGCTAAACCCAGTATGTTGTTCAATGTTATTCTTATGGAGAATAAGATAAATTGTATATCTCGCTTATTTATATACTTTTGCTGATGAAACTTGGTATATTCCTTCATATCGTTGTGGTCTATTGATATTTGCACTAAAAACCATTTTTCGGCCAATAGTTCCCGTAGCAGCAAACCTGTGTACTCAGTCCCATGTTATTCTTATGGAGAATAAGTAACATGTTATCTCCCTTAATTATGAACATAAATTATTCACATTCGGTATGTGGCTTTACCTACTTGAGTTATATTGATATTTGTATAAAACCCCATTTTTGGAGTTCCTTGCTTCAGCAAACCTGCACACTCAGCCGCCATGTTATTCTTATGGAGAATAATTAAAATGTCTTAAATTGTTTATTTATTAATGTATATTGATGAAACTTTATATGTGGCTTTATGTGGTATTAAGATACATATATATGCATTGGAAATTTGCTAAGTACGCAGGTTTGCTGCTACGGGGGCATTTATATATTAAGATGTATACAAAATGTTGGACCTTGACACAATGACTGGTGGGTTCTAAGAAGTGTGTCTAAGAGTTTTAATTACTTCCTAGATTATATTTAACATAAGATACTACTTTTCCTTTATTTTTGATTGAGGTAATTTATTCTTCTTAAAAACAAATTGACTGATTTAAGCCTTATTGTTTTTTAAGTTCTGCATTTATAGGCTATGTATTTGAACAACCGTATCAAGCTACAATAACAATGGGAGGCCTGGGGGGCATAGCCCCCCCCCCCCCAGTAAGGTTAATGTGTTACATTAAAACCACTGGATTAGAGTTTAAAATATTTAAGGAATTCAAAACCAATTGACTGATTTTCAAACGTATTGTTCATCAAGTTCTGTATTTATACGTATATATTTTTACAGCAATATTAAGCTACAATGAAATAAATATCCTGATGGGTCCTCCAGTGGAACTAAAGTGTAAATAACTACTTTTAAACCACGTGCTCTCACTGATTGGGGACCTTTATTGTCGCCAACATATTATATTTTATCAAAATCTTCAGCTAATATTATTATGAGGGCCTAGGTGATACAGCCCTCAGTGAGACTGAGGGGTGAGTAACTACTTCATATGCACTTTGTCTGACTGATTGACAGATTTCTGGTCTCATTGTTTGTCATGTTCTGGATTTGTTGTCATTGTCAAGCTGCAGTTATAATGGAGGGCCCATGAGGTATATTGTCAATTGAAACATCTTTTTTTTGTATTTTACGCGATCACTCAATCCTTATACGCGATATAAGAGCGTACTCCTAGTAATGGTGTTTAATGCAAATCAATTTGGATGATTTATGTAACGTAATAAAATATTTTTAGACAACAATATTTTTGATAAACAATTTTTGTATATACAGGGTGAGTTTTAAATGAGCCCCCCATTTTTGTATTCAGTTCTTGAGATATCGACTCCAGACAACCGCACAACCTGGGACCAAGCTTTGCTCAGGGAAGGCTAGTCAGTTTGTTTAGATGGCTTGGAGTAATATTTCACCACTTCTCCAACTGATTATCAGATTCTTTTAAATCATCAAGTTTGATTAGCTAAACGAAGCTCTTACATGCGATAATTAATATTGGTGCAAATGCTCATTACAGAATGTTGCACATCATACTATCGGAACACAAGCTTCCTACATAATACTGCAAATACAACTTGTAAATCCACACAGGCCTCCAGAACTACCCCTTGTTTACTTAATATTGCTTGTATTGATTATGGTAGTTATAGAAATAGCTATTTGTAGAGTTAAAGAATATTTAAACCATGCAAATATTTTTTTCGTGTAATAAAATAAAACTATTTATTATCATAAAATTAATCTCATTTTTTTAATCATTATAAAACTTGGACACAAATTTCGTTTGCTTAACATATTTTCGCTTAACACATTTACAACCTGAAAACATGCCCATATCTGCTCATTTGCCTCTTTTCTGCAGTTTTAAGGTCACTCCAGTTGTTATTTATAGCTCAATGTCCCTTTCATTTATTTCAGATTTGACCACTCTACATATGCAATCTTCACTCAACAGTTAGTTGTAGTCATTGCTCTCAGGAACCCACATGTTAACAATTATTAAAAAAACACGAGTATTACTTTGACAGTTCCCTGGTTGATTATGAACAGCTGATACAATTATTTGTTTTGATTTTAAAATCCATAAACCCAATGTTAATTTTTGTAGCTTTTCATGTTCGTATTTTTATATTATTAGACTTTTCCTGGCAATGAGACCTGTCTAGAACTTATTTTTATACTATAAATGAGTTATTTCCAACATTTGAAGGAAATCGTTGGTGTCGTTTTTGAGATCAGAGTTACAAGCAAGCACGGACCGACGCGGACGCAAGCTAGCAAGAAAGCGAGCAAACCTTACTCATATTAGAGTATACTATTAATGTTTTACGGGGAACATAATGCTGCAATTAGTATTTGAAAATAATTAATTGTTTTTAAGATATTGGTCACTAAAAAAAAATTAGAGATACTGTTTATTGCCCCAACCTGAAAACATGCCCATATTCTCATCGCTAAATAAAAAAATGACCATTACATGCTGATGATCATTGTCGAGGGGCATCTGCATAATTTTGAACGAATTAAAATTTTCGGCCATCATCTTAAATCTGCTATTTTGGAAAGAGATATTTTTTAAAATTTAAATTTGGGGTTGTGACCCATAACTTCAAGTTGCATTTTCACGCTTAAACCAATGACGCGACTCGTTTTTAAATATAACTTATTCTTCCCATGATATCGACCCTTTTGAAATGTTAAAAGAAAATTAGTCAATATCATGAGAAGGAAAAGTTGTATTTAAAAACGGGTTGTGGGATTTGTTTCAGCATGATAAAACAGTTTAAAATTAAGGGTCACAACCTCAACCCACACACTTTACACTAAAAAATAATAATAACACTACACCAAAAACACACACACACACTCACACACACCCACACACACTTGAAATTATTATCTCATTCTAAAATGGAGGATCCAAGATGGCGGCCGAAAATTGTAATTTGTTTAGAATGAAGCAAATGCCCCTCAACATTGATCGGTAGCAGCTCGTTGTCATTATTCGATTTAGTGGCGAGAATATGGGCATGTTTTCAGGTTAGGGCATTTAAAAATCTCTCTAATTTATTTTTCTTATTACCAATATATTGAGAACGAATAATGATTTTCAAAAACGAATTGCAGCATTACGTTCACCGTAAAAAAGTAGTTCTATTTGATCATTCATAACCCTACCTAAAAAAATTATATTACAATTTGGCGGATGGTGAATGAATATATTGATCAGAGCTTGTTAGGGATTAAGAATCAAGAAGCTAATCTCTCTTTGAATAGTCATATCCATAGGTACAGTTCAAATGTTTTTATAAGTAGGGTTAGGCTAGATAAGGCACTAAACTGTTTCTCTGATGCAGGAATAAGGTACTTCAATGCCATACCTTTGCCCGTCAGGCAACTATCTACAGAAGGCTTTGCAAAGACATTGAAGGCTTTTTCCCGGATTGCGTAAAAATTTCAAAAATTTGCCCAATTATCAAAAAAGGGGATACAAATTGCCCAGGAAACTATCGGCCAGTCAGTCTAGTACCTGTTCTGTCCAAGGTGCTAGAACATATTATCTACAATCAGGTAAGCTAACAATCATACTACACGCCTTTGAAAACAGGGATTTTGCCTGGGCTACCTTTATTGATCTGAGTAAGGCCTTTGACTGTGTCGACCATGATGTGTTGCTCCACAATCTGGAATTTTACGGAATCAGAAACAATGCTCTAAATCTTTTTCGATCGTATCTTAAAAATCGAAGTCAGGCGGTATACTGTGGGGGTGAATGGTCCACTATGGCCATTAGCAACTGAGGGGTACCCCAGGGCTCTGTATTAGGGTCCCTCCTGTGCCTGATTGCCATCAATGACTTGCCCTTTAGTTTAAATTGCAACACCTATCTCTATGCTGATAACACCACCTTGCTTTCTAGTCATAATGATCTTTTACAACTTGAGACCACTGCAAAACAAACAGTAAGCAATGCTGCCGAGTGGTTTGCAGCTAATAGTTTGATGCTCAACCACGATAAACACAAACAGTTATTTTTGGTCTGAGACAATTCCAGGGTATTGTGGACACTGGTTCCAGCAGAGTGGAGAAATGTCTGGGGGTGTATATTGATAATCAGTTGTCTTGGTCATATCATGTTGAACATTTATGCACCAGGCTAAGTAGGCTTACATTTCTCTTCCGTAGACTCAATTATGAAATTCCTTTCAATTATACGAAAACTGTTTATTTCTCCTTATTTCTGTCTTCTTTAAATTATGGGATTTTTTGGGGGGTATTAGCCCTCACATAAAGGATGTTCTCATCATCCAAAAGATGGTATTAAGAATAATGGCAAAAACGGATCTATTTGAACATTGTCAGCCTAACTGTATACATTTTAGCATTTTGACTGTTGTTAATTTATATATTTTTAACGTACTGTTATCTAGTTTTAAGTATATTGACTCCCTTGCTATTAAAGGTGACGTTCACAGCTATAACACAAGTAATATGACACTAATTGACGTACCCTTTGTAAGACTTAGTAATTCAAAGCAGAGCTACAGACAAGTTGGGTTAAGATGTTTAAACAAATTGCATAATGAAGTACTCTTACTTCCTTTCAATACTTTTAAAGCTAGGATCTACCAGTGGCTGATAAATAATCCTTTTTACCACATCAATGAATTCTTTGACCTTCCTACCCCTGTGAACCTTAGATAGCAATTTATTGATTTTTCTTTATCTTTTGTGATGTTAGTAGCCTTAAAATAATGTATTTCTCATCCCTTTCTGTTGCGTCATGATGATGGTTGTATTTTTGTGCCTGTAAACTTAATTGACTTTCTTGACGATTGTTACCCTCAACATGTATTTCCCCTGCCCATACCTAATGCAATGTAATGTGCCTACTGGTAATAAATGCTTGATTCTTGATTCTTGCTTGGATGTTGGCAAATCCATGTTATAGTTTAAGAGAGTTTTGGGAAACAGATTTGTCCATGCTACTGGGATGAACCTAGGCAGCTTGTATGAACTAAATACAAGTTAAATTGATCCAAAGGTATGCGCGTGGTAGTTTGATTATTTGATTTTTTTGCATGAAGAGTGCTGCATGGTTTGTATAGACTAAAAAGTGCTGTATGGTTTGAACATTATAAAGCTTGTGAGTCAAGAGGATAAATATATTTAATTAGTATGTTTTTTCTTAGTTTTAGTGACGTAGCCTATTGGGAAACATATACTGAACGGCTGAAATCAATCATTTAAATAATTTGGACCAAAAATATGAACTAAGTAAAAATTAAGTATAAGTTTGTCAACAATGATCGGTGGCGGTCCGGAGTCGATATCTCAAGAAAAAAGACACATTTAGAACTCACCCTGAATAATACTTTAGATTAAAAAGTATTCAATAATTTGTATAGTAAAAAATGGAACATTATTAAATCCATTAACAAATGCATTTAATCAGGAGTCATATACAGTAGTTAAAAACTATGTTTTATCAACGAAACTGTACGTAACAAATGTAACTGTATGTTGTTCTCTGTACGTAACTGTGGCAGAGTCGGTTGAAAAGTCTACATCTATTCACTGGATAATGAAGAAACCAAGCGCTTAGATAAGGCTTTTCACTTCAACAGAAGCTACTGGGAATCATAACAGTCCCTTTGATTACAGCCTCAAGTTATTATAATTAGGCACTACCACATCACCGCGCCACCGCACCACCTTCATAATAATTAGAGTACCTGTAGACCGTACTCATATACCTCTGAAAGTGTTATTGAAACATCAACAATTCTCACACGTCGCAGCAAATCTGAGAACTCAACGAATTTCCAATTTACGCGTGTACTTATTTAAATTGTTATGAGTTTAATCACTGCTAATTCAAGAGCTACAAATTTATAAAATTTAATTTCCATTTTTTTTAAATATGTAGCTTTGTTTTCATTATTTGCGTTTATTGAGTATCTTAGCTTTAATCATGGGCTGGCAAAATACTATTATCTTATTTATGGAGTCCTTACAATCACTTGATATAGTAGCATTATATCGTAGAGTACTTGTTTCCAAATTATAACTCACTATTTTACACTTAGGAATGTGATTCATTCGAACCATCTTTATCAAGGCAAAGCTCTGCCATTTACATAACTTTTTCAGGTGTCAATACCGTGTTTTAAAGCCCTCTTTAGCAGATTTTGTTTAATAAATTATTGATATAGCAATCGACAGCAACTTTCTTTTACCATATTTAATTAATATTTACCGTGTTTTGCTGGTAGTGGTTAAAGGTATGTGGAAGTGTTTGTAGGCCTATTTTAATATATTCCCCATTGATATATTCGTACTCGTGACTTTCGTAGAACTCGAAATCCTAATATTTGTTATACGTATTACATTCTTTATACATCAAAATTTGTTCGTTCACCAATGCACCTTCAACAAAATATTGAATGGAACTATCTTGGACCAAGTGACTTAAGTAAGCCTATGAGATGGATTCTAGGGTTGAATAGTATGTAATGGACAGGTACTATTAAAGATTATTGGTATTAATAACTTTAATATTCAGTTAAATTAAGCACTAATACGTGAAACGTACGTGATGGCCAACTTACAGCCTCGTGATTCTAGCCATAGTTTTGACTCTAAAGGATGAGTTCCCCCTCAATAAAAGGGAAATTACTGTCTTTTGATAAGGACGAGAATATCCATCAGGTTTATAACTAATTTTTAGTCCTTCACAGAAATGAGTTTAGTTACCTTGGTAATAGAATCAATTTAGCCCCTCAAGCGGATGATCTACCTCCATGCGTTGTTTTGGTTCCGCCTTTACAATCTTGGACCAAGTGACAAAAGTAAGCCTATGAGATGGATTCTACATTCTAAGTATGTTTAGCAGTTAACGTTATTTAAGCTCCATTAAAAATTAATGATAAAATCCTCCGTAGCAGCAAACCTGTGTACTTAGCGAATTTCCAATACATATATATGTATCTTAATACAAATTAAAGCCACATACCAAGTTTCATCAACATACATTCATAAATAAATTACCTATTTATGAAATTTTAATTATTCTCCATGAGAATAACATGGCGTCTGAGAATGCAGGTTTGCTGAAACAAGATACACACAAATTTTTTAGCTCAAGTAGATGAAGCCACATACAAAATTGTATTAATTTATGTTCATAATTAAGGGAGATAACATTTTACTTATCTCCCTTTATAACATGGTAGTTCGGTACACAGGTTTGCTGCTAAGGGAACTATCGGCAAAAAATCGTTTTTCGTGGAAATATTAATGATTACAACGGTATGAAGCAATATACCAAGTCACGTTAGGATAAGTTAATAAATAAGAAAGATATAACATTTTTCTTATTCTTTATAAGGATAACATTGGACGTCGTACTGTGTTTAGTACTTGTAATATCTCTGTAACTAATTGGCGTAGAGCAATGATCAAAACTCCAAATTTTTGGTTTTTTAAGCTGAATTTAATGGTGAAAACTAAAATTGGATTAACTAAAATATTATATGTAAAAAACACAAGAAACCCATTTTTTGGGTACAAATGCCCCCCAAAATACCCCTTTGGATAAGGTTATCTGGCTGGTTTTCGAACTCAAAGTCATAAATGTTGCTTTACATGTTTGTACCAAATCTCATCAAAATCGGACTATTTTTACGACAGTTATCGCACCCACGGACACATATTTATATATAAAGTTTTTAACGAATGTGTTTTTGGCATCTGGGGACCTCGAAACGAAAAGTTATCATGGTCCCGGGCCTAGGTATTACCATGCCGACTACGGTAATAGCTTCTTCCCTATATGGGAAATTCGCTAAAAACAGCTTACTCACATATACTATATAGGAATTTAATTACAGTTTACAAGTAGGGGATTTACTTGATTTAAGTAAGTTCAACTAGTGGATTGTAAAACTAAAATTAGTAAAACATTATTTGTTACATTCAATATTATGATGATTGGGAACTGTTGTTTTTCACAGTTAAAAACTATTTTTCCGAAACTATACTGATGACGGTTTATTTAAGGTAAGATTTCAATGGATTTCAAAATTATGATTTTAAAATTCATCCCTTCGGAAAGAATGAGTTTTCTCTAGGTCAAAGGATGAATTTACGTCTCTAAAAGAATGAGTATTCATTCATTGGATTTCAGAGAGTTTATATTATAGTTTTTAATGTCAAACGAGAAATTTGCAGTACAACTACGAGGTATGACGTATGTGATATGTGATTAACGTTTTGAATCCTAGATTGGCTTTAAAGGTTTCAGTGGTTGTCTATTGCAGAAATCTTTTTATTCCAACGCGAAAATTATTGTTGAACCGCTTTTAGGGGGAAAACTGTATCGGACACCCCGGTAATCGAACCCGTGATCCCTTAAACCTAAATCCCAGCTATTTTCGCATTACTGTAACACATGTTTATTAGCTTAAATCATTAGTTTTAACAAAGAATGCAAAACAAACAAATGTTGTTTATCTCCATACAAAGCAAAATACAATAATAATGGGATTTCCTGTGCATCTGAAACAATCGTCAGGTCTAGTTGTATATAGAACATGATGTTTGTAAACAAAGAGAACAAACCCTTTGGTGCATTCATCAGTAAAACTGAATTAATTTTAAACCGAATCAAACGGTTTTAGTACCCTTAGTACCATACAGTTCGTTTTAGTACATTTTACTTTTACACAAATGAAATATTACACGTCGGAGCTTAACTTGGGGCAATTATTTTGAAATTGTATCTAGTAAAGTAAATAGAGTATTTACAGTAATTTTGCACCAGTGAATTGTGAGGAAACTAATGGAGGAATTACAGCAGCGACAATGTAGACAAATATGTAGTTTGAACTAAATATATAGAACGTTAAACCATGAAAAATGAGATGTGTTTACGAGATACATTGGACCATTTCACCTGTACTTTCTGTAGTTTTGTAACCAAAATATAATTCCATATGCTATGCTATTAGTTTTCATGAAAAGTGACTATAATTATTTACTTGAAATTCTGGTGAATGTGTTTTAATTGTGGAACTGCGTACACAAAAATATGATAGCAATGAATACAAATAACGACCCAATTTTAATTTTAGAATAACAAATTAGAAGATTTTACTAATATTTATTGTAATTCTGTAATTGCAAGACCTGTTATCGATAATTTGTTCTAAATAAAACGGTTTTAAACCTTTTAATAATATAAAAATCGCAAGAACTATTTTATAAGAAGTTATTAGGATTTTAAAATAGTAATTTTGTATTAAGAGCTTAAAGTAGTACTTGTCTCTTGAGAAAAAAACTATTACAGCACGACACGCAGTAATTTTCCAAAAGCAAAGAGACACCTTAAACTCGAATTACACCATTATTTCTAAAAGCACGATTTTGGATATCACATATATACAAATTTACTTTCATCCATTTTGGCTGGATTTACGATATTGAGGTTATAAACATCTCAAAACCAACAAAATTAGGGTAGCTTGGTATAAACCAACAATCAATCAGCTGTTTTAAAAGGTCTATTTTACTATGTGTACTATGATACTAAAGAAGCTCTTTGGGTACGGTTGTAGGAAAATACATTGAGAGAGCCGCGGGCAGGACATTAAGCAGAGCGATAGGTGAGCCTCTATAGAACAAGCAAGGCAGTAGTTACAGTAGTAATCTTGAATCTTGGATCTTGAATCTTAACACCTACTAGCAAGGATTCGGATTCACCAAGACCGCGATCCAGCGACTAGGCCGCTGCCACAGTTTCAAAATCCGTCACCTTGACCACTGCACCGGCGAGTCACCTAATGTATATGAAGTCATGATTAAAAGTGTAAAGGATAACGGTTTTTTTTCAGAACAATAATCTTTAAAAACTTGGAAATTGGGAAAAACGACAGAAAAGTCTAAGAATCTTTTGTTAATTTTTCAAGCTTAAGAGTCCTTCTCAGGATATCTTTCAAGTAATAGTGTTCTCATTTAATATTAGCTATTTATGCACAGATAAATTCTTTCTAGTGTAAGTACCTTAATGCCAATAATTATTTTAAGTTACTATGTGGTCTCAAGAAATCGCATTTTTCGAGATTATCCTTACAAACTAAGCAAGGCATATTACAAATTAAACTTAGCAAATTGAAAATGTTAGAGCTGTAAATCAAATTAAGTCTGTACGAAGAACAAATAAGGAGGCATCTGCAGTTGGATCGTTATTTGGATGAATGTTGTTCTTAAGTGGTTTGGCTACAAGCCCTGCGAAGTCATTTGGCTTTGTCATTAGCAAAACTTTGAACGTGGTGTTTGGTTTGTCGAGCAATACAATTACAATAGCGAAGAATTAACTCTTTGTTCATACTTTTTTTTAAATTTGTAAATATTATTGTAAAAGTAAAATAGTTATACTGTTACTACTTTTACCGATGTACATTGAACGACAAGGAATTACTAGGGCCAATTGCAATACAAATGCAATACATTAATGGCTCAGGCATCAAGGTTCATTGACAGGGAGATCACAGGTTATTATAATCTGTAACGTTCCCGTTACTTCAATTGACCTTCGGGGAAATCGGCCTGATCAACCGATCGTATTTATTACCTCCCTTTTATTAATTTAATTGCTATGAAATATAGATAACGGATTTACCCCTGTATTTTAAGTATGTGTATATTAAGATTTTTTTGTTGGAAAATATAATTGTTTGACTATTGAAACATGTTTAAAACACCAAAATCCAGATTTGGGTTCGTAGATCTTTAAACTTAGTATTGCCTTTGTGATTGTAATGAGAGGTTTGGAGGAAGTAACAAAATTGACAATTCAAGTGAAAAAATACTGTTTATTATTAAAATAATCATCAAATACGTATAATGAATACACAATTTACAGAATATCTATTAACTCAGGCCTATTTTGTTCAAAAATGAAAACCAAAAGGGTTTAACCAATGAAAGTTTACAATTAACAAGATAAAATACATTTTTCTGTTAAAAATAAGTAAGTTAAAATGTACTTCATAAAATAACTAAGACCTGACAGAAGTGTCCCGGTGAGGGACAGTGCGGGATAGTGTGCCGCAGTGGGGGGCAGAGTTGTCTCGGTGCGGGACAGTGTGCCCCAGTGGGGGGCAGAGTTGTCCCGGTGAGGGACAGTGTGCCCCAGTTGGGGGCAGAGTTGTCCCGGTGAGGGACAGTGCATCCCAGTGCGGGACAGTGTGCCGCAGTGGGGGGCAGAGTTGTCCCGGTGCGGGACAGTGTGCCCCAGTGGGGGGGCAGAGTTGTCTCGGTGCGGGACAGTGTGCCCCAGTGGGGGGCAGAGTTGTCCCGGTGAGGGACAGTGTGCCCCAGTTGGGGGCAGAGTTGTCCCGGTGAGGGACAGTGCATCCCAGTGCGGGACAGTGTGCCGCAGTGGGGGGCAGAGTTGTCCCGGTGCGGGACAGTGTGCCCCAGTGGGGGGGCAGAGTTGTCCCGGTGAGGGACAGTGCATCCCAGTGCGGGACAGTGTGCCCCAGTGGGGGGCAGAGTTGTCCCGGTGCGGGACGGTGCGCCCAAGAACATTTATTATGAGTTAAAAATGACTTAACCTACAATAAAATTTGAACAACAATTCACAATATGACATAATTACATTTTACAACCATATACTTAATTGTCACCTAACCTTAAACAAATACTAAAGCAGAACGCCAGTTAAAATAAATAAACTAAACAAATAATTCAACAACTATGATCGACAGGTAACATTGCAATACAAAAGTAGGCCCATATAGTTTTAATATAAGACGGGTTAAATTATGTCAATCTCTCATATCATAGCTCGCAGCAGGTAGGATGAATCTACAAAAACATTAAAATCCATCTTTTAAGTTTACTAGTTTCATTTGAAAAATACTGAATCAAGAAGGTAATTAATAAATGATTTGGCCAAACACTAAACAGATTTACGGCAATTATCGAAAGAACAAAACAAATCTTTAAAACATTCGCACAACAAAATTACTTGGAGCTCGAACGCCTTGGCTACAGGTTTTAACAAACGACAATCCTTCAAGTCTGAATTATTATTTTCTTTGCATTTCCCCAAAATTTACTGTACATACCTGGCACTCTGGTGTCTGAAACTAAAACGCCATACTGGTGGTGATAATTAATGGAACAAAACTTCTGAAGAAACGTCTAAACAAGACTAACCTAATAGAGCAGCACAGAGACGCGATGTAGATCTAATGAAGGTCGGTTTCCGACTGACGCTGTGACACTACGAAGAGTCGTTGGCCGGTACCCGAAGGGGCGGGGGAATGGAAGGTTCCAGTTGCTTCTCGACAGAACTTTTCCATCCGGCCTCTTCGTTGAAACATACTTCGGTAATCATGCAACACAAAATCTGAGCCGAAAAACTGACACTGCTCACTATAACAAACTGGCCCAGATAAATTAACAACAAGGTTAATCACTTATTCAGAGCGATTCAATATGACTATTTATGAAGAGAACATAAATAAAATCTCAGTATCTTGTTTAATTTCTTTATTCTATTCTATTTAATTTCACCAAAACATTGAATTTAATTATTTGTTTTGAGTTACCTCGTCAAATTAGTGAGACATTTATTTTGTCTTGTTATAATTATATATTTAAATTTAAGAGAGTCAACCAAATATTATGTGATGCTGTTGAGATAGGAATTTTGTAGGGTCTTAACTGCACCTGCCTGCGGATCTGGCCTGTTGAAGCCTGACGGTCACCCGGCCTGGATACCCTGTTGCCGCCTCTCGGTCACCCTGTCCCTGGACACCCTGACGACTGCCTGTCTGACTGGACACTTGGGCCTCTGCGGTCTCCCTTCCGTGGATTGCCCTGGATTGGAACACGACTGATATGTCATACAAGTTTATTCATTTATTTTGAGAAATTTTGTCCCATTCCTTTTCTCAGAATCTTTTCATTGTTTTGGATAGCCTAGACTTAGAAAAATAAGTACGCTTTTGATTTTAAACGTCATTGAAGGGATAAAGTGCTGCTGGATAACTATTTGGTTACATATAGAAACACATCCACATCCTTTTCTCGGAATCTAATCATTGAAGAGGAGAAAGCAAGAATTAGAACTCGTTGATAACCATTTCAAGCAGCAACCAGGAACCCTGGGTAAAGCTATTGGGGTGGAGCATATGATCGACACCGGGGATGCACCTCCCATAAAACAGAGCTACTAACCAATGAGACCAGCAAGGTTAAAGATGGTATATGAGGAGCTTGATAAAATGTTAGGATTAGACGTGGTCACCCTATCAAATAGTGTCTGGTTGTCCCCAATAGTGCTTGTTGACAAACCTAAGGGGACAAAGAGATTCTGCGTTAACTTTAAACGTGTAAATGATGTGACCAAACGCAATGCGTATCCTCTGCCCCATGTCACTACTATCTTAGATAGACTCAAAGATGCGCGTTATCTCTCATCGCTGGATATAAAGTCTGCGTATCGGCAGATCCCGCTCTCAGTGGTCAGCCGAGAGAAAACTGCGTTTACCATACCTGAGCGTGGTTTGTTTGCATTTTGACATTGCCATTTGGTCTCCACAACGTCCCTGCCACTTGGCAACGGTTTATTGATTCAGTCATTTGAGCGGACTTGGAGCCGAATGTATTTATGTATTTGGATGATGTCGTTGTTATCACCAAAAATTTTGATCATCACTTAGAAGTTCTACAGGAGATCTTTTCTCACCTCCATTCAGCGAATGTGACTAAACAAAGACAAGTGTCACCTGTGTCGTAAAGAACTTAAATATCTAGGCTATATGGTGGACCAACGAGGTTTGCGTGTTGACCAAGAAAAGGTTGAGGCAATAATCAAGATTCCAAGCCAGGTTGAGGCAATAATCAAAATTCCAGGCCTAGAAATTAAAAAGCAGTGAGGCAATTCTGCGGTTCCGCCTCGTGGTATCGGCGATTTATTCCCGATTTTGCCAGCCGGTTATATCCAATGTAAAGAAAAACCATCGTTTTGAATGGAAGAATGAGGCAGAAGAACCTTTTGAGGATATTAGAAACTGTCTTGTTAAAGCGCCTATACCAACCTGTCCAGATTTTACGCGACCTTTCATCGTGTCTTGCAACGCTTCTGGTGTCGGGATTGGGGCCGTACTAAGCCAGAACAATGATCAGGGAGAAAAGCTCATCGCATACGCAAGTAGGGCCCTATCCAACGGTGAACAGAAGTTCTCGGCTACAGAACGTGAGTGTCTTGCGGTATGGGCCGTAGGGAGGTTCAGACCTTATATCGAGGGGATACACTTCATGGTCATCACTGACCAGCGAGCACATAATAGAATAGAGAAGACAAGTGCTTATTCCCCATGCATTAAAAGTGAGGCAAGATCCGTCATGTTGGTCTGGCTTGGCCATTATCAATAGTAATAGTTGAACAATATTTTTGACATTTTGCATGCTTATAGTAAAGAGTCTGAGAATAACGATGGTAATAATTTAAAGTTTATAATAATGTTATTAATTGGTATGTAAATAATTTAATACACACTTGTAGCTCTGTTTTTTCAAAAACAGACATGACAAATTTGTTCTGTGGAAAAGTTTTTATTTTTTGGTCAGAGTCATTTTGTCAGCGGGAACTTTGTTGATAAATAAACAAATAGATTTTTTTTATTTCTACTTTTCTTTTCTAAAGTGTTTGGTTTCCTCAGAAATCAAGGTATAAGAAAGCGGCAAAACTGGCTTTCGCGCAGCCCGCTGCCGCGCCGCGCCGGACCATAGCAGTGCAGTGTGTTTGTTTTCTGGCTAGGTTGTTTTTGTTTTTTTTATTTTTTATTTTATTTTAGCTAGGATTTTTTTGTAGTAATGATATCGTATCAATTTAAGGACTAGTAAAATTAAAAATAATTTGAGTAATAACTAGTTTTATTTGCTTTTTATATGTTTGTAATATCCTCGAAGTTTCACTCGCTATAGCTGATTATAGGTATTAAATAACTTATTCCAAATAGTTTTAAGACATTAATCAATGTTCATTGACCCAAATAAATTACAGAATTATTCAGTTGTTGTCCCACCTTATATGTACGCAGACCTTCATTAATAATCTTACTGTAATGATGGATTATTAAACTGAAAGTACTTACGAGCTATTATTTCGATCATTAAACAACAATTATTATCGTCCTACTCATTACCAGAAAAATTTAAAACGTTGGGGAATAAATCCATACCATACCTACAAGTATTGACTACCATATTGAAGATTGACCAAGTTCTGTACATGGTTTTACATTTTACTGAGGATATTGTTTTCACTTAGATTATTATTTTTATGTACATCTAAAACATCTTTCGCAAAGTCGGCACACTTTTAGAAGGTTGTACAAGCCCTTAATTTACGAATACAAAAGTAATGATTTAAAAATGTAAACAATAGTACAAATTAATGTGTATTTTATTATATTATTTATTCCAAGTGTATTTTAGTCCATAAATAAAAATACTGCTTATTATATATAAATAACAACTGGTACTTTCATTTTCGTTGTTTGTGGCTAACACAAAAAGAATCATTAATAGATGTACAGCGACTAGGTTTCATAGAGAAATTATAGGAATATTCAATACAATTTATGACTAAGCAAACGTATGTTTTGTTTTAACCACTTAATATGCGTATTAAAAAAAATCTAAAAAATTCGCTTTTGTGAAATGTAATCCCAGCGGGTGATTGATACCCCGTCTTACATAGGTGTCCGGTTATTGCAATCAATTTACCATCTCGCGTAATTTGACACCTTAGGTCTACAACAAAAGCCGTATCTACCCTCACTGCGACTAACTGAAATAGTGCGTAGCGGTGCGTGGTAGACGCTCGGACTAGGCCGGCGCCGCCATCTTGGACTGTCTCATCTGTCCACCAGGCTAACCGCACTCTTCGCCCCGAGAAGCTTCTCTATTCTATTATGTGTTCGCTGTCACTGACCATTTTAGCCTGCTGTGGTCCTTCAGGTTAAAGTATCCCCAGGGAAAACTTGTGAGATGGGCTCTACGCCTTGAACCGTATAGCTTTGACTTGATACACCTCAAGGGAAAGGAGCATGTGGTGCCAGACTTGTTGTCTAGGTCGACAATACCTGAAGAGGACGACATCCCTGCAGTTGCTGAGACAACCACGTGCAATGATAGATAAAAGGAAGATAAATGGCACAAACGTATGTTGAAGGAGGTCACTGATAATAAGGACACGTATCCTGAGTAGAAGAAAGTATTACCGAGACATAAGAGGACCAAGATACTTGTTCAGCTAAATGATGCTCCCACTGCCGGACAGCTTGGAGTAGCGAAAACATTTGCAAGGGTGCAGAGCCTGTACTATTGGCAAAAAAATTAAGAAAGACATCGCAAAATATGTGTCAAGGTGTAGAATATGCCATCAGACAAAGTCTGAACAGTTCAAACCAGCTGGAATGATGGGAACCGGTAGAGCAGTGGATCACAGCGGACTACAACTATAACTTTGTAGTGGTAGATACATTTACGAAGTTTTGCCTTCTGTTTCCTCTTAGAGCCGCTACAGCTAGCTTGGTGGTTCAGAATTTTGAACGAGATGTATTCTTGATGTGGGGAATACCATGTTACCTAATAAGAGACAATGGCTCTGAGTTCATTGGAAAACCAGTAAAATACTTGACTAATGAATACAAAGTAAATATCTTATACAATGCTAGTAGACATTCACAGTCAAATCCAGCTGAACGAGTGAATAAAACATAGATAACATATTACAAGCCTATGAGAATGACAATCATCGACACTGGGATAAAGAGTTGCCCAAGATTGGTTTAGAACTTCGCACAGCCATACATGACGCTAGCGGGTATATCCCAAATTACCTAAATTTTGTACGAGAGTTAAACCTCAACTTAGATGGAGAGGACGACAAAGAAGATGCACCGGAAGCTATAACTGACAACAGCGTTTACGGGAGGAAGTTACGTGGACTCAAGTATATCAATTCGGAGGTTCAGGAGAAGCTGTACAAATCCTATCAGAAGAACGCTGGAAGATACAACCTTAGAAGAAGACATCAAGAGTTCAAAGTGAACGATTTTATTTGGAAGAAAATTTATCACTAGTCGGACGCAGTGAGAAACTTCTCGGCTAAGTTGGCACCCAAGTTCCTTGGACATTTTACAGTATCTAAAAAGATATCACACCTCGTCTACGAACTAACTGACGAAACAGGAAATGAGAACTTGAAGCTTTACGCCTTGTGGAGAAAATTGCAGGATATTTCCTTCTGCTTGGGGGGTATTTGTACCGTCCGTTCCCGTGGGGAAATCGGCCTGATCGACCGATCGTATTTATTTCTTATTGGAGGGACGCCTTCAACAGCCCCAATATTGGGTGACGCCCGGGACAAAAATTTGCCGCCCACCCATTGCAGGCGCCAGGAAATTCCCTGCGCGATTTACGGTGCAACACGTGCCGACCCCAAATGGACTATGAACCGCTCAGGTCCGTGCACGAGTGGGTGATAACGAAGCCGGTGGACAATGCTTCTTGGCCAAAAGGCTGTTGGAGTTGGATATTGTGAGCACGCTGTTGCCGAGGTTCATCATCAACCCTCTTCTCGCCGTGGATAATTTATTCCTGAGGATATTATTTTAAGAGGTAAGGCAGATCTTTTATTGATTATTAAATTGGAGTGGGACTATTTAGTGTTGAATAATCAGCTTTTAAAATATAATTATTTTGAAACCTTAATTCGGTGATGTAGTTGAGTTTTCATGAACAGACTAATTAATTGCCACTTAAATTCTTGTTAGTTTAATTTTAAACTTTTTTTTAAATATGCTATGCTAATAATTATTTAGAGAAAACTATTTATCAGCTGTTTCATGTAACTTGCAATGGTTGTTTATAATTTTTTTAATAACAGTTAATTTATAAGTCTGTCACAACTATTCAATTCCTTATCATGTATCAAGTATAATATTTTAATGTTAATGCATATTATAATATATTGACGGTTAAATAAACGGTAAGAAGGTATGTTTCATGTGTATTTTACTGCTTTCATGAATTAAATTAGTTAATTGCTCATGGAGGATAAATTATTGATTGGAGATAGTAGGCGGATTATTAAATATGTTTTAAAAATGAAGTTATTGCTGTGGGAATTATTATATATTTATGATTGATGTCATGTATTATGTTTTAATTGATTTCTACTAAGGTTTATGATTTTTTGGTCAGTGGTTTTAGCATAAAATTGTTAAGATATTGTGTAGCACATATAATTTAATAATTTAAATTAAGCAAAATAAGTAAATTTCAATTCTAAACTAGATTGATATATGCAGGAATATCTTGAATAAAATACCATTTGTGTTTTGAGTCACACATTGTGTAAAGGTGTAAATTTTACTGTAGGCTATTTAGTTGTGGAAACGTGAGAAAAAAGTGAAACTATTTTTTACAACAATGGTCATACAAAGAAAATCCCTTTTATTAATTTAATTGTTATGAAATATAGATAACAGATTTACTCCTGCATTTTATGTATAGTATATTACGATTTTTTTGTTAGAAAAAATAATTGTTTGACTATTTCAAATTGGCCCAGATAAATGAACAACAAGATTAATCACCAGTTACTTATTCAGAGCGATGCGATATGACTGGTTTATGAAGAGAACATAAATAAAATATCAGTATCTTATTTTATTTCTTTTTAAGTATGTAAATTCACAATCGTTTATCAAAACATTTAATTTAATTATTTTTTGAGTTAACTGGTCAAATTAGGGAGAAATTTATTTTGTTTTGTTATAATTATATACTTAAATTTAAGAGCTTCAACCAAATATTATGTGATGCTATTTAGATAGGAATTTTGTAGGGTCTTAGCTGCGCCTTCCTGCGGATCTACTCTTTTGACGCCTGACGGTCACCCGGTCTGCATACCCTGTTGCCGCCTCTCGGTCACCTTTTCCCTGGACACCCTGACGACTGCCTGTTTGACTGGACATTTGGGCCTCTGCGGTCTCCCGTCCGTGTATTGCTTTGGATTGGAACTGGATCATTGGATCCCTCCACGACTGATAAGTCATACAAAGTTTATTAATTTATTTTGAGGAATTTTGTCACATTCCTTTTCTCAGAATCTATTCATTGTTATGGCTAGCCTGGACTTGGACAAATAAGTGCTCTTTTGATTTTAAACGTCATTGAAGCGATAAAGTGCTACTGGAGAACTATTTGGTTACATATAGAGCCACATCACTTTGGACTTGGATCCTGCTCAACCCTGCGGTTTGGCTGATAAAACTATTAATTAAATTGTTTGATACTTAAATTTAAGTTGTGTTTCCTTGTTTATAGTTTATAATTTTGATTCAAATTTATATGTGTACTCTCTCATTCCATTTTCAGCGCTGTGGCCACCTGCAGGTTTAATATGACATACTTGGGTATCATGGTTATGTATATTGTCGTGTCATTTTGATCTAACTTGCAAATTTTAAGAAATATTCAGTTATATATTTAGAGTACTCTAAACTTGTTACCTTGGTACCGTATCATTGGTTCTTGGATATACCTTGAGAGTGTTGAGCAATGAGGCTCAATGTGTTTTTCTGTAAATGAAGGTGAATATTTTTAACCCTGCTTAACTAAATGTTGTAGTTGCTCAAGTGGTCTGTTTGTTACTTACCTATTTTTTATATTAATTTTAAATAAAGAAATAAATAAACCAAAGGTCAAAATAATTTTGAACAGACTTGATAAGTATTGTGTGGTTAACAAAATTGCAAAATATTAGGACATGATGAAATATGATACATTTCAGACATTCCATTGTTGCTGAAGTATGAATAAAAGAAAAGCAATGAGTAACTTTTATCTGGGTTAACCTGTTTAAGCACAATAAAACCAACAGAGCTATTTGTTTAGCAGATAGTACGGAGGGATTGTTGCTTATTTTGTTAAAATTGCATGAAAAGTCAATGTTTTGAGACTTAAAAAAAATCTGATCAGTCTTACTGTTGAGTCGCTATACATCTGACCCTACAGGATTGATTCCCCATTGTCTTCCTGATGACATTATAGTTTATAATGGGATGGCGTCCTTAAAAATAAAACAGCCCAGCAATACTACTGTGTACAGCCAAGTGATATTTACAGTAGCCGGAGTTAGCAATGTTCCATGCCCTTCTTCACTGAAGTGGTCGGGATTGGATTATAAATCTTTATATATAATTCTGTGAGCGAAATTTTGAAGGCAGAACTGTGGAAGTTTGGCAAATCGCAGGATGATGGGATACGGCTCAAATTAAAGGTCTCTTTCCCAGGGACAAGTGAAAAATAACAGTATTTCCAAAAAATTACCAGCAAACTAGAAATAACGTGAAACATCCCCCATTAACGCATGGAAATTTAAAAATGTCTGCTTTGTTTACATTAAAACATGTGATTAAGCGTATAGGTACTTTGTTTACGAACTGGCATATGTTTATATACTTATATAGTTTTATTTTACTCAGCATGTAAAGAGTTGAAACGGAGATGAGGCAGAGTATTGTGGCCAGGTTAGGGGATATTGTCCCTTCAAGCCACCAGTTACCTAATAAATGTGAATGCCTAGTTCACAAGTTAACACATTCAATTTATTGACGAAATGGCATTTAACATTACGGTTGCGAAAACGATGTAAGCAAGAGTACTAAGAATATTTCCAAAGTTAAAAGTTTATGTTGTCATAAATAAAATAAGACAGTTTAAAATGCATCCAATATAAATTAAAATATACCGTACCTCATTTAAAAGTATTATAGTAAATTTGGTTGTACAATTGTACTAAATGTTTTTAACAGCCTAGTTAAACGTCTATAGTTTGGTGCGCAAAGAGCACACCACCGTGTTAAAATATTGCATAACTAACTCAATGTAGGCGTCGGACAAGCATTTCCGCTGTCGAACAGGCTTTTGTTTTGTAACATTGCCTATAATCTCAAAATTTATGTGTTCAAACTATATATGATTTTGATCTAATCAATTTAATGGTAATAATTAGATTAACACATTTCGTTAAAATACAGGAATGGTTCTAAATTAATTACTAAAACTCAAATTTCATTAAGTGGGCTTGCTTTATAGGCAAAGTGTAAATATATTTGATGTTTGTTAGTTTATATCATATGTAGTGGAAGCTGTCACATTGTAATGTTATCGCATTAAATAGTACTGTTTTCAATTTATTAAATCTAACAAAAAGAGCATTTGATAAAAGAAAACACACCCTACTGATGATTTGTTATAATTTTGTTTCTGTCTAGGGTTCATGTAGTTTGAAAATACTGTTTTTAACAATTTGAAATGGCTTGCAAATACAAGTCTATGTTACCAACTGTAAGAATGTTTCAAAGTTACATCTAATTTAGTAGTCTAAAATATTAAAGACGTGGTCACACCCGAGAAGGCCACTTTTTAATCTGTCAAAAGACTAATATGAACGCAAATTAAATAAAGCGATTTATTATTCATGCAAAATTAATACATTTCAAAAATATTTTCATAACTAAATGATAAACAAAAATTAACTTTGATAATAAAAAGTAATTTTTCCCACGAGTCCAAAATCAAATAAGGCGAAAATAAATAATACAAATAATACACATATAAAAAGTAGTATACCTTACATTTTATTATTTTTGAAATTGTATAAATAAACAAAATAAAAATATTTAATTTGTAAACATTTTCAAACCACATGTTTTGTTACTAACAACTTTTCTCAGACACAATTATTTCCTGAGAAGGAGGTCCGGGAAAAGGTTTATATGGGGATACACGGTAGGGGAAACAATAATCGAAGAAGACGCGAAACGCAATACAATACAATGTTGTCGTGATGTCACTCCTAAGTGACGTCATCACATTGTTGGAGTTTTAGTTTAGTTCTGCCAACTGTCTATGGCTGAGGCGCCAACACCACGCTGCTGCTACTAAATACCCCCGTAGCAGCAAACCTGCATACTCAGCGAATTTCTAATGGAGATATAAATGTCTTAATACTTCATAAAGCCACTTACCAAGTTTTATAAAAATATATTCACAAATAAGCGATATATACAATTTTAATTATTCTCCATAAGAATAACATTAGGGCTGAGTATGCAGGTTTGCTGCATCAAGTAACACAAAAAATGGGTTTTTATGCTAATATCGATATAACTCAACTAGGTGAAGTCATATACCAGTTTTTAGCGAATTTCCCCTATAGGGAAGAAGCTATTACCGTAGTCGGCATGGTAAGACCTAGGCCCGGGACCATGATAACTTTTCGTTTTGAGGTCCCCAGACCCCAAAAACACCATTCGTTCGATACTGTATATATATATATATATATATATATATATATATATATGTGTGTCCGTGAGCACGATAACTCTCGTAAAAATTATCCGATTTTGATGAAATTTGGTATACACGTGTAAAGCAAGATTTATGACTTTAAGTTCGAAAACCAGCCAAATCGCTCTATTCGAAGGGGTATTTTGGGGGGGTTTTGTACCCCAAAAATGGATTTTTTGAATTTTTTATATATAATTTTGGAAATAGTCAAATTTTAGTTTTTACCATTGGATTCAGCTTAAAAAAATACACAATTTGGTATTTTGATCATTTCTCTACGTCAGTTGGTTACCGAGATATTGAAAGTGCTAAACACAGTACGTTGTCTAATGTTATTCTTATGGAGGAAAAGAAAAATTTTATATCTCGCTTATTTATGAACGTATACTGACGAAACTTGGTATACGGCTTCATCTGGTTGTGGACCATTGATATTTGCTCAAAAAAACATTTTTTCACCAAAGGCTCCCTTAGCAGCAAACCTGCGTACTCAGCCCCATGTTATTCTTATGGAGAATAAGTAACGTGTTATCTCCCTTAATTATGAAAATAAATTAATGAAATTTGGTATGTGGCTTTACCTAAATGAGTTATATTGATATTTGTATAAAACCCCATTTTTTGTGTTCCTTCCTTCAGCAAACCTGCATACTCAGCCGCCATGTTATTCTTATGGAGAATAATTAAAATGTCATAAATCGTTTATTTATGAATGAATAATGATAAAACTTGGTATGTGGCTTTATGTGGTGTTAAGATACATATATATACATTGGAAATTCGCTGAGTACGCAGGTTTGCTGCTACGGGGGTATTATTCATTTATGTTTGTAATTAAGGGGGACATAGCATTTAGTTATTATCCATAAGAATAACATGGGGCTGAGTATGCAGGTTTGCTGCTACGGGAGCCTTTTGCAAAAAATCATTATTTTGAACAAATATCAATAGAACACAACCAGATGAAGCCGTATACTAAGTTTCGTCAGTATAAGTTCATAAATAGGCGAGATATAAAATTTTTCTTTTCCTCCATAAGAATAACATTAGACAACGTACTGTGTATAGCACTTTCAATATCTCGGGAACCAATTGACGTAGAGGAATGATCAAAATACCAAATTGTGTGTTTTTTTAAGCTGAATACAATAGTGAAAACTAAAATTTGACAATTTCAAAAATTATATGTAACGAATTCAAAAAACCCATTTTTGGGGTACAAAACCCCCCCAAAATACCCCTTCGGATAGAGCGATCTGGCTGGTTTTCGAACTTAAAGTCATAAATGTTGCTTTACACGTTTATACCAAATTTCATCAAAATCGGATAATTTTACGAGAGTTATCGTGCTCACGGACACACACACACATATATATATATATATACATATATATATATATATATATATATATATATATATATACAGTATCGAACGAATGGTGTTTTTGGGGTCTGGGGACCTCAAAACAAAAAGTTATCATGGTCCCGGGCCTAGGTCTTACCATGCCGACTACGGTAATAGCTTCTTCCCTATAGGGGAAATTCGCTAAAAGGTCAGTGATTGTGTTTGTGTCATCTTGCTTGGAAACAGTTTGTTCTGTTGTTTTTGTTGTTTTATGTTAATGTTTGTTCGTATACACTATTATTTGACTTTATATTTTAATTATGTTTATAATATTATAATTTTGATTATTTTGCTAGTAATAAACCACAATGTTGATGTTAATTTACATGATTATTTTAAGCATATAATTATAAGCATATCGTATAAGTTAATTAGCCTGGTAACTTATGTCAGTTTAGTTTATTTTCTAAATTGCAGATTTAATTACATTTAATTGTAAATGTATTTTTAGACCGTTCCATCACATTCACAAATTCGCAAAAAGAATTATGTGCCCGAACATTGTGTTTAAAAAATAACCCATGGATCGTAAACAAATTCTAAAACTGTTTAGATATTTTTAGATTTAAATTATAGTTCCTAGAAATACGAGTTGAATGTAAGTTTAAAACTTATACTCACATTTGTTATTATATTAACAATCTAAAACCTAGTGACAGTGATAGTCGTAGACATAAAGCTAAAAATTATGTTATTCAAGGTACAGTTTCGTGTTAAACTGCATAAACAATGTGCACATACTGTAATACCAAAGTAGGAGGCAATTAGGTGATTAACTGTTAATAATCAATAATATTGTCTATAGGCCTAGCTTATAGGCTAAACCAATATTCATTCCGAGTCTAATACATAAGGATAAGCGAGCATATTACTGCTTCAAAAATTGCTACTTGGGGTATTGATGTTATTATATTCTCTATGTGTTATTTTTGTTCTCGATAATAGAGGTATGACTATTGTTATTTGTTTATGACAGACCTATTAATATTGTTTCTCTCTGCTAATTTTTTATAGTTGTTATTGTTATTAGATATTACAAATTAAACATTTGTCTAAATTGATCAGTTTTTTATTTTATATTTGTTATTGACTCTTAGATTAATTGTCCCCAGCTTAAATCTGTTTTAGTATAATTTGCAAGGACTATTTTAAATATATATATAGTTATTCTTAGTGTAAATTTTGTAAATCACACTGGATGGTTACATAGCGACATTAATGTAATAGATTTACCCTTATAATTAATAGTAAAACTCCTGCTTCAACCCTAAAACATTATATTTCTTGACTCTTCATAATATTATATCAGAAGATTGTTTTCTTTAGTCAGGATTCACAAAACGTATATATTTCTACGAAACATAACTATAAGCCAAAAGGGTTAAGCTGAACACTACAATAACTAAAGTTGCTTAAGTAAAGCCTCTAGTCAGAAGGTGGTTTAGTATTACTTAGAAAACGTTATAAAGAAAATTAATAAAAGCTTTTTTTTTGTTTCAACCCTTGGATTTATAAAAGGATCCAATATAATAATAGCGTGTAGTGGCAACGTATAATCACCTATTCAGAATAAACTACTGAACTAGTGGTCGGGTTGGTGTCAAAAGATGTCCCTTAGCTCAAGGATGATTGTAAAAGTATGATATCCTAATTTTATTTACTTACTCCCACGTCGTCCCGATTGACCACCTCGCGGGGTATGAGACCAGTCACTTATGGTACTTGGCTTGTTGGCCGTGCGCACCTACTTTCGGATGGTTGTCATGGAGTTCAACACTCATGGAATGGACGGGGTGGAAAGATAGTGATTTATGTGGAGTGAATGATCAGTTTAGGTCAGGTAAGAAGGAAGCCGGTATAAACGTTTGACTAATAAATACTTTTTGAACTCTTTTTTTAATATTTAAATTCATTTATCCGTGCTAGTTCAGGATGAAGTTGAGAGAGTAGCTTGAGACCAATGTACTTGGGTTTGCTTTCGAAAAGTTTTAAGTTATGTGATACAGAGGAAACAAGATTTTTATTTCGAGTGTTATAAGAATGCTGTTGTGGCTTTACAAGATGTTATTCTTTGACATAAGAAATTACATCAAACATATAAATACTAGGTACAGCCAGAATTCCAAGTTATTTAAATGAAACAAAACAAGAATATGTAGGTCTAAGTTTAAAAATACATCTTACTGCTCTTTTTTAAGTACAAAAATCTTATTTAGGATACTATTTACTCCGTTGTAAGTTTGCGATTTTCAAAAAAACACTGTTTTTCTAGCCATTCTTCATCTTCCCCTTGTATAAGGAAGGTGTAACCACCTATTCAGCGACATCTACTGAACGTAGAGCAGCCAGGTTGTTGTCAATAGATTTCCCTTAGGCCAAGGATGATGAAAGAAATACGATATCCTAAATTTACTCAATTATTAGTTTGTAATTGGCAACAAAAACAGTTTTTTCGCAAATTGTCATCATTTTGTTTACCGTACCATGTGCCCACTTCTCTGCATTCACTTGATTCTCCACAGCTGCTTTAATACTGTTTCTTAAACAAAGCAGACAACTAATATGATTTTGGTCCATGAATACATATAGACTATTAGGAAGAAAACTGTCACAATATTATAGCTTCAACCTGCTTTGGATTAAAAAAAACATTATTTTGATTCTTAGTTGACTTTTAGGCACTCTCATCTTCTATAAAACTAGATTAAGTAAAACAATTTTAAATTTAAACCAATATATTTCGAATTGATACTCAATTCATCGTCAGTTGTTTACATTTGTTTGTTTGTTTACAAAATATGATAACTAATTTTCTTAAACATGTGATTAACATCCATGTTTAAATATTTAGTAGGTAAATTAAAATAGAAAAATGTAATTATAAATTATTCTTTTCAAATTCTTGTTTTAAAATTGGTTTCCACATACTATTAATTTCAAAACTTGGTTTACTGAAAACATGTTTTTCTGAATAAGCCATTACTGCTGATTCTATAAATATTCTTTTGAAATTGTCATGTTCTTTTGCCAGAATTTTGGTTTTATTTAAATTTATTTTATGATTTTTCGTACACTGGTGATGTGCTAAATTACTTACTTCTGTTTTTGCTGTTTTTAAATTATATTTGTGTTGGTTTAGTCTTTTCTCGAGAAACGATCCAGTTTGACCTATATATACACTATCACAATCAGAGCATGGTATCTCGTAAATAACATCTTTTTCATAATTGTAATTAAATTTAACTAAGTTTGTTTTAAGTTTATTATCCGAGTAGAATGTTGTAATAATGTTGTATTTTCTGTTAATTCTTCTGATTTTTTCTGAAAGTCCTCTAATGTAAGGTATTGTTATATGCGAAATAGGTTTATTTTTTAAATTATCTTTATTTTGATTTTCTTTTAAGTTCTTAAATATAAAACTTTTTGGATATCCATTATTTTGTAATATTTCGACAATAGTCTCTTCTTCTTTTTTCTTAATTTTTTCATTACTTGATATAATTTTATTTCTGTGTTGCATTCCTTTTATTATTCCTTTTTTAGTTGATTCTGGATGATTTGATTGAAAATTTAAACAAATTCCACTATTTGTTTCTTTTCTATATACAGAAAACTCAATTCCATTTGAGTGATTTATCATAACATCTAGAAATGGAAGTTTTTTGTTTTTCTCCAATTCCATAGTAAACTTTATATTTTTACTTTTTGAATTAAAATGATTTAAAAATGAGTGCAAAGAATCCAAGTTATCATTCCAAATAATTAGGCAATCATCTACATACCTCTTTGTATAGTTTTGGTTTAACTATACTGCTATCAATGGCTTCTTTTTCAAAACTGTCCATATAAATATTGGCTAAAATTGGACTAAGTGAACTTCCCATAGGGAGCCCTTCTGTTTGTTGATAATATTCATCCTTGTACCGGAAATAATTGGCATCCATACAAATTGTAAGAAGTTCTAAAATTGTACTAACTGATAGAGTAGTTTGATTATTAGGGGTTTTAGCTTCTTCTAACAGTTTGCGTACTATATTAAGTGTTTCTTGGACAGGTATGCTTGGAAACATATTTTGTACATCAAAACTTGCTAATATATCTTCATAATCAATTTTAGTTTCTTTAAGAGTTTCAACCAATTGAGTAGAGTTTTTTAAGGTTCTCTCACTTATAAATGTTAGAGGTAGTAGAAATCTTTTAAGGTATGATGATAATACATAAGTAGGACTTCCTATTGTACTTACAATTACTCTTAAAGGATTACCAGGTTTATGTATTTTTGGTTGTCCCCGAATGTACGGTGGAGTAGAAGAATATGGAGTTAAGTACTTCTTTATTTGTAAAGTAAGTCAAAAGTCAACTAAGAATACAATCACCATCTTCAACAACAACAGAAAGATTCAGAAGAAAAATTATTTTGATTCCTTTGTTAAATAAAACTGATGAGCAAAATCATTTGTTGATATGTAAGTTTACTGGTTACATTTTATTGATGGATTTTAGCCTCCGGATTACTATATAATACTTAAATTGATTTATATATCCAATTTGTTGGAGATATATAAATCGCATGAACCAATTTGTTGCTTCATGTAACCGGTTTTAACTCCTTGGAGTCATCTTCAAGCCGTTGATACAAGGATAAAACAATCTCTGCATATGGAGGTCGTCATGACGTTCATAAAAAAACCATACGGACATTTAAGGGTGTTTGGCCGCTAGGCTAGTCTGGCGGTGAGGAGCAGTAGTTCTACAAGTCGCCACCGCGCGCCGCTACGAAGACAACTCGACCAGTGTTGTGAGTGTGTGTGATCTGTCTGGGGGGATAGCGGAGCGCGTTCTCCTCATTTCTCCCCCGCAGCACTGTCTTTCCGTCAACTCGTTCTTCGTCGGTCCGGGGCGCACGGCTCGACTGGTTGAGTAGGGTTGGGTTGCTTACTATTTCCCACTGATGTGCCTTTCAATGTCGCCGACAACTCATCTTAAATATATGGTTATTTTGAGCGTTCACTTTATAGTTTTGATGAGTATATTTCTTGTAGCCTATACAAATTTTATAATTAAAAGGTTTGACACAGTTGTGAGCACATTTAAATACAGTGGAACTCGGATATTTCGAATCTCAAGGGACCGCGGTAATAACATTCGAACTATCCAAAAAATTGAATTTTAATTATAGAGGTTAGAATTATCTAGGCCCAAATAAGCTAGGATAGCTTTACTGTATTAAAAACAAATAAAATTATTATTATATAAACATTAATTATAAATATAAAATGGTTTGTAATTTTAAGAATTACAATTTAACAAATATATTATACATTAAATATATAATACGTTGATCTTATTAATTTCTTCAAATACTGTATTAAATAAATGTGCAGGGTGTCACCGAACTATTCCATAACACTTTTTCCATAAGTATACAATTGTGGGATATTTTACTCCAATCACCAACATCCTAACCTTTGTTATATGTAAGTTTTTGCTATTGTTGTAATTTAGAATCCGTTTGTTGTTAAAGTTAAAGAAGAATTCCCACAAACAAAACAAATGGAGACCTGGCCTTTGTTTTTACTGTTACAAAGTAAAATTCAGGCACGATCAGGGGCGGATCCAGGGAGTCACATTAGGTGGGGGGAAATACCCGGGTTTTTTTGGGGAGGGGGTGTATAGAATACCCCTCAGGGGTGGGGGGTCCGGGAGTCCTCCCCCGGAAATTTGATAAAAATTCCACATCAATAATAATTTCATCAGCCGTAAAGAATAGCCGAACGCGTTTTATTGACCAATATGTGTGTTTTCGGCCTAAAAAGACAAATGTCTTGAATTCATGGATCAAAATCAGCAATTTGACCGGTTTTTTTCGGATAAAAAATTGCAATTTGACCGCAATTCATAGTCGCCGTAACTTTTAAACCGAAAACGAAAAGTAGGCTTAAACGTTGTTTATCGGCCAAGGAAAACCGTAATAGTTTATACCCAAACCGTAATTTAAAGGCGGCTACACACTACCGGACCTTTGCCCGAATAAGACATCGGATCGAGCAGGGAGCAAGGCACGAAGGTAGCTAAATTCACTCCGAACTTCTTCCCGATCAAGACCCCGAACAAGACATCGGACCGATCTTTCTTTGATATTTCTTAAAAAAAACGCCTCGAGAGCGCTCGGTCTGATGTCTGGTCCGAAGTCTTGTTCGATGTCTGGTTCGGAGGCCCCATTAACTACAGGATTTTCTCCCTTCGACCCCAAATCCTGCTCGGTCCGATGTTTTGTTCGGGAAAAAGTCCGGTAGTGTGTGGCTGTCTTAAAGGCTAACACGCCAGCAGAAGTATCAAAGCATGTAATTTTCGAATTTGAAGATTTTACCAAAACTAAGATTGAAACACATTTTATCGGCCTAAAATAGCAATATATTCTCATTTTGCCGTCTAAAACGTCAATTGAGCCGCATTTTTGCCTGAAAACGGTCAAACTGGGTTTTTAGAGAAATTTACCGACCGGGCGTGTGTAGTTATCAGCCAAAATCGGTATTTTTTGCGATAAATTTACAGCATATTACCATTGACTATATACATGAGTCATAAACACGACCACAAATTTTGTTATCGGCCACTAAACTCAAAGGGGTGGGAGGTGCGACGCGTAACGGGCGGATGAGAAGTCCAGATTATGGGCTCGCTGGTCCAGACTGTCGCGGTGAGTGGTGGTCAGTGACGTTGCCTGTCTTATCCTATGTCACCTGATCAGGCCTATTTAGACCTGAAAAAATCATGAATCACTCAGTTTGTAGTTTGCAGTTTGTAGGTTAGGCTTCCGTAGCTTTTTTTATAGTTTTCAGCGTTGGTTTACTTAACAATATATTTATGTTTCCATATATTTGTAATGTTAATGCCACAACATGTTCCACCCCCTAAAATATGCCAAAACACAGGCGGCACAGGACGCTTACCTCAAGTGCCATTGACGGATAATCGCATTTACAATCCAGATTTATTCACTAAATTCAAAAAAATATATCTAAAATCATAACTTTTAGTTTAAATAGCAATATTTCTCACATTGAGAACGAGGAATTAAAAAAGATGACTTCGTTTAAAAATGCAATTATAATTTGTAAACACTGCAATGGGGTTATTGCGAGCGATCATCCCAATCATTATGTGTCATACTTATTTTAGGACTTAAATATGCTTAGGTGTTAAAACAGAAGAACCCTAGCCTAAAAGAATAAATTTACGATTAAAGTTTGGAATGTATTGACTTGTGTTAGTAAACCGTATATGAATTTAATGGCGTTATGGTAGGCCTATACAATATAAAGTGATATTGTATATATAATACAATATAACATAGTCGTATATAGTGCGATATGACATTGTTAACAATTAATTCTGTTTATACAATCAAAATAAATTGTTCACCTTCGCTTTTGGCTTTCTGACTAATTACGGAGCCTAAAATATACTTCCTACTAAGCTTTTCTATTAGAACGGAGTTTCTTGTAATTTTACTTTTTTGGGATCCTCAGGTTGTCCACAAGTTGATTGGAATCTGTCACAGTTTCCTAACTGTTGATTAAAATCTGTGATTCAAGCTCACAATACTCACAAAAGTCTAAGCTCAATATTGTTTAAGAATTATTTTAATAGAAATTTAATTTAAATCTTTGCAGTAACAAACATAATAGACTAAAATAATGTTTTTACATTTAGAATTTCTCTAGATCTATACCAAACAACTTTATGTTAGTGGCATCGCAATTAACTCATAATTGGCTACCGCCTTCCTCCTTTCACCTGGTTGTTAATGGAAGGTATTAGCAGGTAATTTAATGAAGGTAACTTAGTTCATGCAGTTTTCAAAGCTTGTTTGAATTGACTTAACCTCCGTGTAAAGCTATTATCAGTTCTAACTTGTTGTATGTTCTGCATACAGACCATTTCATCTTTTCCAGACGATTCCATGATAACATTATTGTTTGGACCCTAATTTCTTTAAAGTAGTTTACGATATTATTGAAATATTTAAAGAAATGTAGCCCTAGACTAAAAAGAAACATCAGAGCTGGATTAGGAAGTAAACCCATATCATAATAATGCATAAATAGTATATTAGCAAAGTTTAAATAATAAGTCATTCGTAAATGTAATTAGGGAGTCAATAAAATGTGATAATTACCTATTTACGATTCCTTTTAGCGAATTTACCCTATAGGGAAGAAGATACTACCGTAGTTGGCATGGTAAGACCTAGGCCCGAGACCATGATAACTTTTCATTTGAGGTCCCCAGATGCCAAAAACAACATTCGTTCAAAACTGTATATATAAATATGTGTCCATGGGTGCGATAACTCTCGTAAAAATGATCCGATTTTTATGAAATTTGGTACAAACATGTAAAGCATCATTTATGACTTTAAGTTCGAAAACTAGCCAGATCGCTGTATCCAAAGAGGTATTTTGGGGGGTTTGTACCCCAAAAATGGGTATTTTGAGTTTTTTGCATATAATATTCTAGTAAATCCAATTTTATTTTTTACCATTAAATTCAGCTTAAAAAACAAACAATTTGGTGTGTTGATCATTTCTCTACGTCAATTGGTTACCGAGATATTGAAAGTGCTAAACACAGGACGTTGTTCAATGTTATTCTTATGGAGATTAAGAAAAATTGTTTATCTCGCTTATTTCTCAACTTATCCTGATGAAACTTGGTATATTGCTTCATATCGTTGTGGTTTATTGATATTTGCACTAAAACATTTGTTTGCCTATAGTTCCCGTAGCAGCAAATCTACGTACTCAGCCCCAATGTTATTTTTATGGAGAATAAGTAACGTCTTATCACCCTTAATTATGAACATAAATTAATACAATTTGGTATGTGCCTTTACCTACTTGAGTTATATTGATATTTGTATAAAACCCCATTTTTCGTGTTCCTTCCTTCAGCAAACCTGCATACTCAGCCGCCATGTTATTATTATGGAGAATAATTAAAATGTCATATATCGTTTATGAATGTATATTAATGAAACTTGGTATTTGGTTTTATGTGGTATTAAGATACATAAATATTGGAAATCCGCTGAGTACGCAGGTTTGCTGCAACGGGGGTATTTATTCAGTTTTGCCAACTATAATTATTGGTATATATATATATATATATATATATATATATATATATATATATATAAATAATACATGTCTGCTTTTCCAAACACAATAACAAGAAGATTATGGTCTGGAAGTGGAAAGTTGAGATACTTTATTCCTGTTACTTGTCTCACAGATTAATAAATTACTTAATAATTTGTCCTAATAAATCCAAGGTTAAATAAAAATAAAAGTGAGATGTTTATTTATATATCAAATTCCGTAGGCCCAATTTTTACACTAAAAATTGTGAGTGAACGGGAGGTCGTAGAAAGCTAAGAGAGGTCTCATTTTAAAGGTATGGGCATGAATATTGGGGGAAATTATTCATTATTTGTTACGGAATACAACATTCCCCATTTAAATAACATGGGGATTTAGAAACGACTGCTTTGTTTGTATTAAAACATGTTATTGTGTGTCTACGTTGTTTGTGAACTGATATGTGTTCCTACTTATATTATTTTAATTGCTCCAGCATGTAAGGAGTTACAAAATGAGATGAGGAGGAGAATAGAAGCAAGGTCAGGGGCTATGGACCCTTCAACTTCAAGCCACTATTAAACATAGTAAAAACACAACATTTGTATAAGCACCCAAACTTAAATAACAACTAACAAGTTTTTGCTACAACTAATATTAGAAGTAAATTTGTTTTATGATTATTTAATAAAGCTGGTATATAATACATGATCATGAAAAATTTTGCTAAGAATCTTTTTAGCGAATTTCCCCTATATGGAAGAAGCTATTACCGTAGTCGGCATGGTAAGACCTAGGCCCAGGACCATGATAACTTTTCGTTTTGAGGTCCCCAGACCCCAAAAACACCATTCGTTCGATACTGTATATATATATATATATATATATATATATATATATATATATGTATATATAAATATATGTGTCCGTGAGCACGATAACTCTCGTAAAAATGATCCGATTTTGACGAAATTTGGTATAAACATGTAAAGCAGCATTTATGACTTTAAGTTCGAAAACCAGACAGATCGACCTATCCAAAGGGGTATTTTGGGGGGGTTTTGTACCCCAAAAATGGGTTTTTTGAATTTTTTACATATAATTTTTGAAAAAGTCAAATTTTAGTTTTGACCATTCGATTCAGCTTAAAAAAACACACAATTTAGTATTTCGATCATTCCTCTACGTCAATTGGTTACCGAGATATTGAAAGTGCTAAACACAGTACGTTGTCTAATGTTATTCTTATGGAGGAAAAGAAAATTTTTGTATCTCGCTTATTTATGAACGTATACTGACGGAACTTGGTATACAGCTTCATCTCATTGAGGTCTATTGATATTTGCTCAAAAAAATTGTTTTTGCATAATTCTCCCGTAACAGCAAACCTGCGTACTCAGCCCGCATGTTATTCTTATGGAGAATAATTAAAATTGTATATATATCGCTTATTTGTGAATATATTTTTATGAAACTTGGTAAGTGGCTTTATGTAGTATTAAGACATTTCTATCTCCATTGGAAATTCGCTGAGTATGCAGGTTTGCTGTGACGGGGGTATTTTATAATACACTGATTATATGTTCTTTCCAGACTCAAATCCGCGTCCGTCCTTATTGTTTAAGGTGGTAATGTAAATAGAGTACAGTTTGATCATTCAGAAAACTTGATTTAATATAATTTACGACTAAAATCTTTAACAGTTGTAAAGTATTTCATTTGCTTTGCATTAAGAGGCTTTGCTTTTGAAAACCAAGTGCAGTAAAACCCCTTCAGTTACATTAAAACGCGATTAAAATATTTGTATTTATTGAGTTATAAACTTTAAACTTATATCAAACTTATATACTGTAATTTTATCTCCAATACATATTGTCTTTGTGATGATAAAAGAAAACTATTATAAATCGAGATACAAAAACTATATCAGAGTAAATATACTAAAATAATATTAGTACATACGCAATAATAATATGAATAAATGTTAACCTACTTAGTTATTGGAATATTATTTATGAACTCTCATTAACAATTGTTTTGTATATTATCGTGTTATTTTGTTTTTAGCTAAAGTTATCTACAAATACAAAAAAAATCAATCAATTTTGACTTTTAGCTATGAAATTATCATAAAGATTTGTTTGTATTGAATTTTTTCACTACCTTACATGTTAACATAATATTAAATATGTTTAAGACCAATTTGGTAGAACGAAACTAATCAAGAGAGTTATACTGTGAAAGAATCTATGGATTTTTTTCTTGAAAGAGGGGGTGGATTTTCTTCTGATAAAATTGTTGGGCTTATTCAAAATTAAAAATACCTCAATACCAGATGAAATGCAAACTGATATCACTGATATTGCCTTTGCAATTAGGGGCGTATTTGCTTGCACTGTACTCTCTTTGAAATTTTTTAGAAACGCGTGTTTTAAACATAGAACAAATACTATTCTATCTGTTATATAACCCCAAGCTGTTTTCCATAAGCCTGAGAGTAAATAACATTTTTTATGGTTGAAAGTAAGATGGACAATCATAATATGATCATTAATTTACTAGGAGATTTATAGTTTTAAATTTAAGTTTATATATATATATATATATGTATATATATATATGTATATATATATATATATATATATATATTTATGTGTGTGTGTTTGATTCATTTGGTGAGCATTTGAGTTTATTTATCGCTATTGTTTGTTACACCGTATACAAGTTTATCTGAGTATTCATTTTTTCTCTAGTAAAGTAATGTAACCAGAAATATTATGAAACTCTCTTAGAAGACATGACCTCCTGATTGCTTGAATCAGCTTACAGTCCTTTAAAAATTACTGAAGGGCTAACACTAAACAAGTTGAAATATTTAATGAAACTATTTTAATTGCATATTAAAATATTTTGAGGACATTTTAACTAAACAGATGTAGCCTAAAATGTTCTTTACGATAACGATATTAACAGATTAATTGATTTAGGAAAGACAAATTCAGCTGGGAATAGGTAGTATTAATATACATTCAAAACCATCAGGTTTTGTGTACAAAAAACAAATTGAACTTTTTAATACCCATAATTTCTGACCCCGAATTTCCCAGAAATTAGGGTGGTGTATTTTTTTAAATAACCAAAAAACACCATTAACCACTAAAGTATACAGTTGGAGGTATAGTTGAGAAAATTGGATTCTTAACGAATTTCCCCGATAGGGAAGAAGCTATTACCGTAGACTTAGCTATTATGGTAAGACTTATACCTGAAACCATGATAACTTTTTGTTTTGAGGTCCCCAGATGCCAAAAACAATATTCGTTCAAATTTATATATATGTGACCGTTACCTCAATAACTTTTGAAAGAAACGCCCAATTTTGATTAAATTTGGAAAAAATATGGAGAGTAACATTTATGACTTTAAGTTTGAAATCCAGATCGATCGGACTATAGAAAGAGGATTTTATGGGGGTTTAGAATGGTCCAAAAATCAGTTTTTTCAACTTTTTACCCTAAAACTTTGAAAACACTCACCTATGGTTACAGCCATTTATAGAGATTAAAAATAAATTAGTATTTTGAATCAATAAGCTAGATTAAGTGGTTGTGGGAAAAGTCAAACAACGTGTCCATAACATTTCCTATGTTAATCTTATGGGAATAAGGTTTTTAGATTTTCCTCAGATAATTTTACTAAAACCTTCACATTTCTTTCTACCAATAAGTTTAGCTCTAAAAAACTATAATTTTGTTGTTTTAATTGTTGTTCTACGTCCAATAGTTGCAGGGATATTCAAAGTGCTTAACACAGTACGTTGTCCAATGTTATCCTTGTGGAGATAAAATAAAATTTGATATCTCGATTATTTATGAATTTATATTAAGGAAACTTGGTGTATAGCTTCAACTAGTTGTGGTATATTGATATTTGCACAAAAAATGGTTTTTGTAGATTATCCTGGTAACAGCAAACCTGCATACTCAGCCCCTATGTTATTCACATGGAGTATGATTAAGTTTTATATCTCCCTTAGTTATAAACATAAATTAATAAAACTTTGTACGTTGCTTCACCTGGTTGAGTTATATTAATAATTTCAAAAACACATTTCTAATCTTCCTCGTTGCAGCAAACCTGCGTACCCAGCTCTAATGTTATTCTTATGGAGAATAAATAAAATGCTATATATCAGTTATTAATGAATGTATTTTTGTAACTTGGTTAGTGGCTCTAGGTGGTAGTGAGACCCATATATATGCATTGGGACATTGCTGAGTACGTAGGTTTGCTGCGACGGGGGTATATATTATTTTTGTATTTGTTTTTTGGGATAATGACCCTAGAAAAATTAAAAAATAATCGTTTGAAGACAACATGAATTATTACATATAATCTACATTTTATAAACATCGTTGTGCTCTCTAGGCCAGTACACATCCATAAAACATACTTACAAACAGCACCTTGAAAACCACTTATTTGGGTTCACGGAGCACAAAAACAAATACTTCCACCAATAGTTATAAAATTTGGAAGACGATACTTTCTCCAAACACTGTGTATAGGGGAGAACGTAAACAAAATGCCAGTGAGAGACAAGGTCAAAAAACCTGAAGGTGTTTAATAAGTTATAATTTGTCCAAAGTCAAACTTATAGCTCATTATTTATTGTGTAACAGTGTTAATCTTTGATTACGTTGCGGTGAAACTCAGAGAACTGGTGTAGAATTCGTTAAGGCTGATAAATGTTGTTCCTTGAAGTGGTTTGGATATAAACCTTCCAAGGTATAAAACTTCTGTTATAAGCTCTGTGTTTGGACATTTTAATGAGCTTGTTGACATGTAAACATGTTTTAATATATACTTTAAAAGGAAATTATACTATATGAATATACTTTAATATAGGATGAGGATTATAAAAATAAACTGTACAAAATAAGAGCATATATTAAGTTTACTTGATAATCAATTTAACAAATATTAGTAAAAATAAGCTTGTTTAGCTATTTGCAGTTTAGTGCCAACAACATTTTGTTGATAAATCATAATGATTTCTCAACACACTATAAAAGTTAAATTACAGAAGTTTATAAATCTTTATTACTATAGTAATAATAAAGTATTAGTTAAATCGACGTAAGACTCATATTAACTTAACAATGTCCGTTTTCTTTTTACATTTCTTCATATTTGTTTACCTGAATAATTTTCAAGTATAAATGATGAAAACTCGTTAGTTTATAAGTGTGTTAGGTTACTAGGGATTTCAGAAAAATACCATATTTTATCTTTATCTTCGAAGTTCCAGAAGACAATAAATAAATAAATAATAAATGATATAAATTAAAACTATAAATAATATAATTAAGCGGTACTATAAATGAAGCGGTTACATAAAATCTCCAACACAGTAGTTTTTGTAATACCACAAGAGCAATCACGAAGTGTACTGCTCTAGAGAAGGTTTGGTGTTATGAATATGCTGGAAATATGTTTATGCTTATCAAAATAGTTTAACTTAAAACTAATTTTAGCGAATTTCCCCTATAGGGAAGAAGCTATTACCGTAGGTCTCATAGTAAGACTTAAGCCCGAGACCATGGTAATTTTTTGTTTTGAGGTCCCCAGATGACAAAAACACTATTCGTTCAAATTTATATATATGTATATATATATATATCTATATAAATATATATGTGTCCGTGAATGCGATAACTTGAGTAAAAAACGTTCGATTTTGATGAAATTTGGCTCAAATGTGTAAAATGACATTCATGACTTTAAGTTCGAAACCAGAAAAATCGGACCATGGGAAGGGGGGTTTATGGGGGTTTTAAATTTTTCAAATATCAGTTTTTTGCATTTTTTACCCTAACATTTTTGAACAACCTTATTTTGGTATTGACGATGTTATAGAGCTTAAAAAAACAAATAATATAGTATTTTGAATTATTAACCTAGGTTAAGTGGTTGCGGAGAAAATCCAAAAAAAACCTGCTCATAAAATCGCCCATGTTAATCTTATGGGAAAAATGTTTTTGGCTTTTCCTCAGTTTATTTTAATGTAAACTTCACATTTGCTTTTACCAATCTGTTCAGTTCCACAAAACAATCATTTCGGTGTTTAAATTGTGATTCTACGCCAAACCGTTGCTGAGATATTCAAAGTGCTAAACACAGTACGTACGTTGTCCAATGTTATCCTTATGGAGAATAAATAAAATTTGATATCTCGATTATTTATGAATGTATGTTGATGAAACTTGGTATGTGGCTTCACGTAGTACTGGTATATTAATATTTGCACAAAAAATTGATTTTTTGTTGATTATTCCCATAGCAGCAAACCTGCATATACAGCCCCCATGTTATTCTTATGGAGAATAAGTAAAATGTAATGACTCCCTTAATTATGAATATAAATTAATAAAACTTGGTATGTAGCTTCACTTGGTTGAGTTATATTGATAATTGCATAAAAACTCATTTTTTTTGTTCCTCGTTGCAGCAAACCTGCTTACTCAGCTCCCATGTTATTCTTATGGAGAATAACTAAAATGTTATATGGCGCTTATTTATGATTGAATATTGATGAAACTTGGTATGTGGCTTCGCCTAGTTAAATTATATTTATATTTGCATAAAAACCAATTGTTTATGTTCCTTGTTTCAGCAAACCTAAATACTCATTACCAATGTTATTCTTATGGATAATAATTAAAATCGCTTATATGTGAATATATTGTTATGAAACTTGGTATGCGGCTTTATGTGGTATTAAGACTAATATTTTGCATTTGAAATTCGCTGAGGACGCAGGTTTGCTGTGACGGGGGTATTAAGTTTTCAGATAGTATGGATATACGAACACGTAGAACGAAAAAGTAGGTATACGTATTAATATTCCAATTTTTTGATTTTTTTATTAATTCTCTAGTCCATAACTTAAAAATGAAGCTAGTGGTAAGTAAAATGTATTGTGAGTTTATACAACCTTCATTTGTGTAGATCATTCATACTGTGCGGAGTGCGATGTTCATGACAACAACGTAGCAGTACTGCAGTGATTTATCTCGTAGTTTGCTTGTGTTATTGCGTATTTCTACGTCTGCAGCAATGTTTTAGATTTTAATGAGATTCTTTCCAGTGAATAAATTAATTTTACAATAAAAATGTCAAGTGTAGAGTATGGTGAACAGTGTGTGAAACAATATACGTTTGTATTTTATCTGCTCTTTCCATTTAAGCTACTGATTTTAGGTGACGAATTTTTGCTGTTAAACCGATTTGTTACATAGACTAATCTTGGGGAATTCCGCCAAAGCTTGAACACATTTTTAAAATACCCCCGTCGCAGCAAACCTGCGTACTCAGCGAATATTCAGTGTGACATATTAAACCACTTACCAGGATTCATAAGAAATATGTTTACAAATGGGCGATATTTAAAATATGAATTATTCTCCATAAGAAGAACATTGGGGATGAGTACGCAGATTTTCTGCCACAAGGAACAAAAAATTATGGGTTTTTATGAAAATATCAATAGAACTCATCTAATTAAGTCACATACCAAGTTTAATTTATATACATTCATAAATAAGGTATATATAACATTTTAATTACTCTCCATAAGAATAACATGGAGACCGAGTACCTAGGTTTGCTGCTACGGAAAAAATAGGCGAACAATTTTTTTGTGCAAACAACAATAAACCACAACCAGATGAAGCCATATACCAAGTTTCGTCAGTTTATGTTTATAAATAAGCAAGATATAAATTTATTCTTTTTCCCCATAAGAATAACATTAGACAACGTACTGTGTTTAGCACTTTCAATATCTCAGTAACAAATTGACGTAGAGAAATGGTCAAAATACCAAATTGTTTGTTTTTTAAGCTGAATTCAATGGGGAAAATACAAATTTGATTTAAATAAAAAAAGGTTTTTGGGGTACAAAAACCCCTCTTCGGATGGTGCGATTCGTCTTGTTTCCGTACTTGTTAAAATAAATGGTACTTTACATATTTGTGCCAAATTTCATTAAGAACGGACGTTTTTTACGAGAGTTATTGTGATTATGGACACACATATGTATATATATGTGTGTCCGTGTTGTATATATACATATATACAAATTTGAACGAATGGTGTTTTTGTCATCTGAGGACCTCAAAATGGAAAGTTATCATGGTCTTGGGCTTAATCATTATCATGCCACCTACGGTATTTCCCCTTCTTCCCTATAGGGGAAATTCGCTAACACCTTAAAGGAAACAAAAGTATATAAATAAATGCATTAAAAATAGACTTAAATTGTTTCAAATGTGTTAGTCTATGTTCACTGTTAGCTAACAACGTTTTAACATGTATGAAAAGTTAGTAAAATAAAAGCTACAGTAAATATAAGGAGTTATAAAAAAAAACTTTCGTATTTACTTAGCTTACAACTTGGTTTAACATTGCATTTGACATTATTACAATAAGTGTTCTATATTTATTCACGATTTACACTATAACTTGATGTATCGTGGTGCGAAACTGGATTAGTACAATTACACATGTCCACTTTCAGGGCTGATGAAAGGGCAAATCGAGATACCAGTGTTGCTGTAGCTGTAACTGTTCCGTCAGTCATGACAGGGTTATTGCCGTGACACGCGACTGATAGCTGTTATCAGCTGATTATACACCACGTAACGATGCTCGTGTTGTTCACTGTATCGTTCATGCAGATCTACTGAGAATGGATCGTTCTTGTGATAATGTACCTTGTTTGCCTTTGTGACGTAGAGGACGAACATAGAACTAGGAGTACGCTATTATATCGCGTATGAGGATTGAGCTCACAGTTAACAATACAAACAAAAATGTTTCAATTGACAATATACCTCATGGGCCCCCAATTATAACTGAAGCTTGACAATGACATACAAATCCAGAACATGACAAACAATGAGGCCTGAAATCTGTCAATCAGTCAGTCAGAAAAAGTGCATATGAAGTAGTTATACTCACCCCTCAGTCTCACTGAGGGCTGTATCATCTAGGCCCTCATAATAACATTAGCTGAAGATTTTGATAAAATATAATATGTTGACAATAAAGGTCCCCAATCAGTGAGAGCACGTGGTTTAAAAGTAGTTATTTACACTTTGGTCCCACTAGAGGACCCATCAGGATATTTATTTTATTGTAGCTTAATATTGATGTAAAAATACATACGTATAAATACAGAACTTGATGAACAATACGTTTTAAAATCATTCAATTGGTTTTGAATGCCTAAATATTTTTAGCTCCAATCCAGAGGTTTTAATGTAAAAGAATAGCCTTACTGGGTGGAGGGCTATGCCCCCCAGGCCTCCGATTGTTATTGTAGCTTGATACTGTTGTTCAAATACATAGCCTATAAATGCAGAACTTAAAAATCAATGAGGCTTAAATCAGTCAATTTGTGTTTAAGAAGAATAAATTGCCTTATTTTAAAAAGAAAGGAAAGGTAGTATCAAATGTTAAATATAATCTAGTAATTACAACTCTTTGACCCACTTCTTAGAACCCATCAGTCATTGTTTCAAGGTCCAACCTTTTGTGTACATCTTAATATATACAAATGGATCCCTATTTCCCTTGGTCACGCCATCATTTGAGAATTAGCGGACCAAATTGAATAATTATTTTTTGTTGTGTTCGTTTATGTCAGGACAAGGTTCTTGTAAAAGACAATTTTTAATCCGACCTAAGGTTTCTGCCCCAAAGGCCATCAAAGTTCCCATTGATTTGATCAAAGTTCAGTTAGCAGTACCAAGTTAGCAGTTACCAAGCAGCTGTAAACATACTTGAAAGTCATAAACATTGGTTGATTATGGAAATATAAAACTACTTGAATGGAAACTCTCATTTTGAAAATAAAAAATTACTTCAATGGCAATTCAAACTCTTTTTTCGATATTCAAGTGGGCATAAGCGAATTAGCTAATCCGGGAGGCGAGTGAGCGAAGCGAAAAAGCTCATCTTGAAAATGAACGAGTATTTGAAATACAACAAATTCAATGACATTAGGACAGGACAACGTCTGTTGGGGGCCAGCTAGTTATATATATTGATGATTACGTGTATGGTTCGCTTTTAATAGACGCTGTGTAGCATTTAAATTTCCAAAAACATTATGATCGCATTCTTTTTAAGTAACGGTGTAATATGATCCCACTTATGTTTTATATAATTTACTATCTCAAGTTTAATTTATGCAAACTTTTTTGCTGTAAAAAATAATACGGGGACGGTAGTTGGACGGTGTTTTGAGGTCTGCAGATGCCTTTGACTCAATCAAAGGTTTAAAATTAAAATAAAATTAAAATTTTATGGGTTGGGGATTTTATTCTTTACAACTAAAATTAAACTAAACAAAGAACCGTAAGTGTAAAAGACGTTTAAAATACAGTTTGAAACATGGGGCCCATTATATTTTCCACAGACGTGATCACTTGTGGTCGATTTAGGTAAAGAATACTTTTTCGCCGCTGCTCTTATAAATAATACCGTATCAGAGCTAAAAACAACAATGATGTTATTAGTTATAGCGGGAATACTCTGTTTACGGCAGGGACGAGTCGTAACAGTTGACAAGAGTCACATCCACGGAGTATAATTAAAGTGTCCGGGTCAAAACTGGAATAGGCCTGTCGTAAATGTGAAACTTTTTTACATATAAGTTGTTTATCTCTTTAAATAGCATGGCATTATGCGCGCTTAAATTTCGAATAAAAATATGCCTTATTCACGAAAACAATCGGACAAACGTGAAAAAATTGCTTGTCTTAGTTAGACATAATACTTTATTTTTGCGAAAAGTCGTCAGTTATAAACGATTATAGCATGCCTCGTTTAAAACAAATGTAGGCCTACCTATAACGAACGACTGCTCAACTTTGTAGGTTAGTTTAGATTTATTTAAGTTTACAAATATGTACGTGTCCGGGTCAAGACCCCCTGCCCGGGTCTAGCCGGTTTTACGATATGGTATGTTATGTTTCAGTTTAGGTGTCTTGAAATTTGTCCAGATAACAAACGTTGGTTCCAATATTACTTTTAAACATGCATTGTCAGGAACAACATTATCATGTTATGTTTGTTTATTTCATTTTTGTTTTAAGTTTAATTGAATAACAAACTAAACTAAACAAACATGACGTAGGTACGGTATTTACAAACATAAAAGCTATTAAATATTAATCAGTGTTAAAAATATCAACCTAATTAATATACCATAGCCTAACGAAAAATTTCATTTGGTTATTTATTTTGTTCCACTTATGAAAGTATATCCGAGCCGATTTAGATCAAAACCATATTGGATTCGTCTGGTAAATTAAATGTAAGCTAAACAAAAGTCATAGCTTATTTTGGATTTAAAATTTGTATCACTTTACCCTTGTTTCTGGAAAAAAATGTGATTTCCCAACCCTAGAGGTAAATTTATATGAGGTTAGTTCAATGAAATTGATCATTTTCAATCAAAAAGTAGGCCTAGGATGAACTTTTGCCAAAAGGCACAATCATCTAGACACTTAAGTTTTACCTTACGGAACAATTTTGGAGAATGTTTATTTTAGATAAAAATGAAGAAATTTAGACGCAAATTTTATCAAAACAGTGGTGTATGGACATCATAAATTATGCCTACAAAATTAAAGTCGATAGGCATACCTTACAAGTATTAACCTTCAAAAAGAACCTAACTTATTGAGTTTGCCTTATTGAGTTTGAACAAACACTTATGTAGGGCAGTTATGGTAATGCAATTTTCATTTTTGTAGAAAAAGAAATTTATATTAAACCTAAGTTTTCAATCTGAAGAGAAGGAAATAGGCTAAACCCAGAATATGGTGAAAACCAATGTGCCGCATTAAGTTATAATAACATACCATCATAGTTAAAAGCACGATGTATAGGTAGCTATAGTTTGTTATTTTTTCTGTTCTAGCGAATGTTCATTATCGTCATATTGTAAAGTTGCATTGGTGAAAGCCGTCAATAAATAAATAAATAACCAAAACATCTAATTTTATTTGGTAACTTACCGTACGTTTTATTAGCGAGGTAATAATTGTTTGAACAAATTAGGACTTTCTACTGTTAATGAGTGGAAATTATAATGTAAATAATTACATATATTAGCGTTTATTCACTTTAATCACATAAGAAGGAAGTTTATCACTTTAATACTTTTCTTGTTGACATCTTTCCTTTCAGTTATTTTGTTGTCTGGAGTCTGGAGTGGCCAAAGTCCCATAGCCCAGCGCTTGGCCTGCATTTTTAACATAGAGTACGGTACCAATAAAGTTATTAATTATAATCGTATGTTAAATAAGAATGCATATTTTAATTAGTATAAAATAAAAATATACATACAACTTCTAAAAGTTAATAATATTTAAACCTTAGGTTTTGTGTTTCAAGTTACGAAAAGAAGTTTTCTTTCCTAGTCAACATGAACATGAATAACAACAGTTCTGTAGTGAATCTATGGCATTGTGACTTATTTCACTCTATAGTTTAAACATAGACGTTGGCTAAATATCAACGATTCAAGTACTACTAAAATGGCTCCCAATGTTAATCTTATGGGATAAAATATAGATTTGTTTTAAAGATAATTTTATTATTAAATAACCAAATATTCCCAATAACGAACTCGACTGAGATTTCGTACAATAGAATATATCTCTAAAGTTTGAAATGGATCTGTAGAGGCGTTTTTGATTTATTTTCGTCACAGACACACCAGTTCGAGTTAATTCTCTTACCAGTCTAAGCAGTAAAGTTATGTATAAGGATTTTCCCTCACTTCGTTCACTCAATCGAACAAGAAATACCCCCGCCACAGGAAACCTGCCTACTCAGCGATTTTCCAATGAATATTTATGTCTTAATAATACATTAAGCCACTGACCAGGATTCATACGAAATATATTTACAAATTAGCGATGTATAAAATATTAATCATTCTCCATAAGAATAACACTGGGGATGAGTATGCAGGTTTGCTGCAACAAGGATCACAATAATGGGTTTTTTTGCAAATATCAATAGAACTTATATAGGTGAAGTCACAAACCAATATTCATCCACATACACACATAAATAAGCGATATATAAGATTATAATTAATCTCCATAAGAAGAACATGGGGACCGAATACCCAGGTATGCTGCCCGAGAACTATCGGCGAAAACTTGGTTTTCTTTACAAACAACAATAAAACACAACCATATGAAGCCACGTACAATGATTCGTCAGTTTATGTTCATATATAAGCGAGATAAGTTGCTACAAGAATGATAATTATATTCGGCTATTTGTGTGAACAGCTTCCCCTTCACATTTAATAACCCATGGTTTATCCGAAGATTGGTTTTCCTGTAAGCCCGAAGGAATACTTAAACTCCCTAATACGTCCAGCGTCATCACAGGTACTCTTAGATAAACATATCTGACCCTAATATCTTTTATCGTCTGACATGATGGAGGGCGACCATATCAGAAGAGAAGGCCATCCGAGCGGATTCTGGAAGCTAGAGCTTGTATGGTTCCATAGGAGGGTGCATTCATTCCTTAGAGGGTGAATCCCAAGAGGTCACATGTAAGAACAAGAGTCGAAGTGGAGGATCACCAGCATTTGGAAAAGTTGATAAGCGATTCACACTTATCCTTGTTTTGGTGATTTTAGTCTCTGCTTCACTTTTTCCATCCCTACAGTTTCATTACTTGCAGGCTTAAACAATCTTAGATCAGCCATATGTGCTAGTCTGTGGCCTCCCAATCCAATAAATGACAACGAGTGAGTTCAGTTAATCCTATTCGAGGAAATGTCTTTCTTTTAAGAATATCTAGCTCATATAAGGCCCTACCTGTTTATATCGTGATGCCGTTCCAGAATTATCTGGAAACAGCTGTTTTTGCTGTTGTTTTATTTTTTGTTGGTATCAACAGTTGTTAAATATTAAATTATTGATATTCTTACAAAATATTAAATACCCCCCGTCGCAGCAAACCTGCGTACTCAGCAAATTTCCAATGCATTTATATGTTTCTCACTAGTACATAAAGCCACTCACCAAGTTTGACAAAAATACATTCATAAATAAGTGATTTATAACATTTTATTTGTTCCCCATAAGAATAACATTAGGACTGAGTACGCAGGTTTGCTGCAACGAGGAAGATAAGAAATGGGTTGTTATGCAATTATCAATATAACTGAACCAGGTGAAGCTACTTACCATGTTTTATTAATTTATCTTCATAATTAAGGGAGATATAAAACTTCACTTATTCTCTATAAGAATAACATTAGGGTTGAGTATGCAGGTTAGCTGCTACGGGGACAACCAACAACAAATTTATTTTTTGGGAAAATATCAATATACCAGTACAACATGAAGCCACATACCAAATTTCATCAAAATACATTCATAAATAATCAAGATATCAAATTTTATTTATTCTCCATAAGGATAACATTGGACAACGTACTGTGTTTAGCACTTTGAATATCTCTGCAACGGTTTGACGTAGAATCACAATTTAAACACCAAAATGATTGTTTTGTGGAGCTGAAGTGATTGGTAAAATAAAATCTCAAGTTTAAAGTAAAATTAACTGAGGAAAAGCCAAAAACCTTTTTCCCATAAGATTAACATGGGAGATTTTATGAGCAGGTTTTTTGGAATTTTTCCGCAACCACTTAACCTAGGTTAATAATTCAAAATACCATATTATTTATTTTTTTAAGCTCTATAACATGGTCAAAACCAAAATTAAGTGTTTTAAAAATTTTAGGGTGAAAAATACAAAAAACTGATTTTTGGAAAATTTAAAACCCCCATAAACCCCCCTTCCCATGGTCCGATTTTTCTGGTTTTCGAACTTAAAGTCATAAATGTCAGTTTACACATTTGAGCCAAATTTCATCAAAATCGGACGTTTTTTACTCAAGTTATCGCATTCACGGACCCACATATATATATATATATATAAATTTGAACGAATAGTGTTTTGGACATCTGGGGACCTCAAAACAAAAAGTTATCATGGTCTCGGGCTTAAGTCTTACCATGAGACCTACGGTAATAGCTTCTTCCCTATAGGGGAAATTCGCTAAAATGGAACATTTAAAGGCCCAGGGGGCGGAGCGTTATATAGTTTTCAAACAACTAATAAGCACATGTAGACGTTAAGGCCTTTTATTTAACACAAATATCATTGAATACGACTGAAGCATTCTTTCAAAAATTAGCTTATAATATATTTAAATAAATTATGATAAATATTTAACTCCAATATTCTGATATTTTTTTAGATTACTGATTAAAAAAATTTAATCTTATCGTAATAATTTAAATATTATTCACAATAAATATAAATATAAGTGATATAATTGTGTTAGGATATTAAGGTATTTCTTTTTTAATACTTAAAACACACAAAACGTTTCTTTTTAGAAAGAGGCAAACCGAAAAATGGTTATTTAAATAATACAGATTAATACTCTTTTGCATATTTTAATGTTGTTTGGATTTTCTAAATTTATAAGATAGAGGGGTTTAAACCCAAGTAGACATTATTAAATTATTTAAATAGAGTTGTTTGAATGCTAATGCTCCAATCACCAAGCTCCACTTTTATAGAAAACTGCATAACAGACTTAGTCTTTCATTAAATCTAGAATAGTTTCCTTACTAATGAAATTCAATATCGACTATCGTGAACGAAGATATGATTTCGTGACTATAATTGCATGAAGATTGGTTACGAACTTTGTATTTTCTCTAGGTCAAATTAGTTTGTTTCCTTTTGCCCTTTTCAAATCAAGATGATGTATTTGTAATATCACACGTCTTAAAATCGTTCGTGAATAAATTAATAGACGCAACTAAAGTCTAGGCAATGTTGTTTATATAAGGGTTACAAATTTTGTCCTAATACAATTGGTTGTGTTTCTTGTTTAGTTTGGTAAAATGTAGCTAATTATTACCAATAATATTATTTTACATTTTACGATCAATAAATGTTGAATTCCTTTATTTTGATTGCGGTCTATATATTTATTGTTTTCTGCATAAAACGTAAATTGTATTGACCTCAAGTTCATTAATCATCTAGTTCCTGTTAGATTATAATGAATGGATCAATCCTAAGTTAATCATTAGGCTAATGACAAACATAACAAAACTATAAACTTGGAAACAACTTAATATAATGATGGAAATACTACATTTTAAAGAAAGGCAATGCATTTCAAAATATTTATTCAGTATTTATTTGGCATACCGAGTTTTAAATTACAATAAACGAATATCAGAATATAGTGGTAATTTGGCTTGGTAATACCATAGATTAAACGTACTCCTTGTGGTATTCTTAATCTATGGTAATACAAATTTATAGTAACAAATACCAATAAATCACTATATATGACGCCAACGAGGTCTTGTGCGAATTGTAAGGCGAATTTGAGTAAGTTAAGAGTGTGTAATGAGTAAGATGCCTTGTGCCGCTTTGTTACTGACTAAAACCAGCTGACTATTTACTCAGGATCGTTATTTAATATCCCAATGACCAATGGCAGCTGGGTTGAGATTACAACATTTAGCGAATTTCCCCTATAGGGAAGAAGCTATTACCTACCGTAGGTGGCATGGTAAGACTTAAGCCTGAGACCATGATAACTTATTGTTTTGAGGTCCCCAGATGCCAAAACACTATTAGTTCCAAAAATATATATATATATATATACAATATATATAATATGTGTGTGTGTGTGTATATATATATATATATATATATATATGTGTGTGTGTGTGTGTGTGTGTGTGTGTGTGTGTGTGTGTGTGTGTGTGTGTGTGTGTGTGTGTGACCGTTACCGTGATAACTTTTGAAAAAACGCCCTATTTTGATGAAATTTGAAAACCAGATCGATCGGATTATGGGAAAAAGATTTTATGGGGGTTTTAAATTTTACAAAAATCAGTTTTTTTCATTTTTAACTTTAACACACTTAATTTTGGTTATAGCCATTTTATAGAGCTTAAAAAAATTAATTTGGTATTTTGACTCATTAACCTAGGTTGAGTGGTTGTAGAGAAAAGTAAAAAAACGCGTCCATAAAATTTCCCATTTTAATCTTATGGGTACAAGTTTTTTGGATTTTCCTCAGATAATTTTACTAAAAACTTCACATTTCTTTTTACCAATCAGTTAAACTCTACAAAACAATTATTTTGGTGTTTTAATTATTGTTCTACGTCCAACCTTTGCAGAGATATTCAAAGTGCTAAACACAGTACGTTGTCCAATGTTATCCTTATGGAGGATAAATAAAATTTTATATCTCGATTATTTATGAATGTATATATTAAATATGAATATATGCAAATATTGATGACACTTGGTATGTGGCTTCAACTAGTTGTGGTATATTGATATTTGCACAAAACAGGTTATTTGTTGATTTTACCCGTAGCAGCAAATCTGCATACTCGGCCCCCATGTTATTCATATGGAGTATAAGTAAAGTTGTATATCTCCCTTAGTTATGAACCTAAATTAATAAAACTTGGTATGTAGCTTCACCTGGTTGAGTTATATTGATAATTGCAAAAATACACATTTTTATCTCCCTCGTTGCAGCAAACCTGCATACTCAGCCCTAATGGTATTCTTATGGACATTAATTACAGTTTTTTATCTCCCTTAATTATGAACATTAAATTATTAAAAACTGGTATGTAGTTTCACCTGGGTGAGTTATATTGATAATTGCATAAAAACACATTTATTATATTTCTTGTTGCAGCAAACCTGCGTACTCAGCCCTAATGTTATTCTTATGGAGAATAAATAAATTGCTATTTATCACTTATTTATAAATGTATTTTTATGGAATTTGGGAAGTGACTTTATGTGGTAGTGAGAAACATATACTTTCATTGTAAATTCGCTGAGTTTGCAGGTTTGCTGTGACGGGGGTATTTAGATTTTCCCGAGGATTGATCCGGCAAACTTCAGGAAGTGAGGGAGCGCAAATAGTACTTAACAGAACTAATTATATAAACCATGATCAACACGTCATAAAATTAAAGTAGTTAATATATATATTTACAATATTTTAATGAATTTTGTTTGTCAATACCAAAAGTAAAAAAATATTGTTCAACAACTGTACTCATACAGAAACCAGTAACACTTTTGATTTAGAACTGATGTAACCAATATGGAAATTGGTTAAAATCTGCGTTCAAGCATCAACTCACAATTTACACTGAAACTTACTTCATGTAGCGTAGTACGACACCGGTGTCATACCTACATCCGTTATCAGGGTTGACGAGACAGCAGAGTGAGATAAGGTGTGTTACTGTAACTGCTCCGTCATCCACGCAGGGTTAACGTCACACACTACCGATCGCTGGTATCAACTGATTATGACCACACCACGCCACTTATAACCTCTACACTGCTCGCTGAGCTGTTTATCCAGCACCACTTAAAACCAGTCACTCTTCCATTAATTATTTTATACTAGTCTTTCCCAGTATATATATATATCAAGAATGTATACAAAAAATTAAGTGACAATATTTTGGGCTATTTAACAAAAAATGTATCCTTTTCAACTTTAATACCTTCTAGTTTCTCAAGGGATTAATATTTTCTGAAACTTCGTGCTGAGGATAAATATCCATTTCAGACTAAATTAATCATGTTCAATTCCACCTTAAAGGAAGCACTGGGAGAAATGGCTCTTGGCCCTGGCTAGGTTCTGAAGGTCTGACTAGTAGCATTTATGCTTCAATACTGTTTTATTTTACAAGCGTATGTGGAATCGAACACCTTAATTTACCGCTTTTCAAGTTAGCTAAATTGGTATATACAGATAATTTATATCTGGGAACAAATTGTCAAAAATATCAATCTTAGTGATACTATAAGTTACTTGTATGACCCGCTTTATTAAATAATTTATGAATTTCCTAAAATTATATAAAGCTTCATGATTACATGATTGATAACGCTCTGTGGTAGCCCGGACATCATTAACAACTGCGGTTTTGCAAGTTGATAACGGTTACACCAAACAATGGACTCCACAACACGTCAACCGTCTTGACCCCAAGTTCATTACTCATCTAACTCTTGTTAGTTCATGATAGAATCTGGAAAACCTAAGATTGTTAACTTACTTACTAGACTAATAAAACAACATCTGATATGTATGGGACGATTGTTACGTGTTATGATAATTATAACAATATTAGTAAGTATCGTATTGTATTTATTCATATTTGAGTACTGCTTGTATTGCTTAAAATTATTTAAAACTTCCTATACATAGTTAAGCAAATATACGTTTGCAAGTGTATGTTGATTAAACTTTGAAATCTTAATTATAACAGAAATAGTGGCTAGAAAAACATAGTTTTAACACTGGTAAATTAATTTTCAACTACGATCAATTTATGTAAATATTTGGAAAGAAATACGTAATACCTTAATAAAAGGGGAATTCATCGTCAGTTACAACCATACGACACATCCATCATCTTATACCTACAACCTTATTAAAAAATCAAATAAAATTAGATTTTTTTGTTATAATGCTTTTTTATAACCATCTGACGGTCGTTGGACATATTCGTTTGCTATAGCCAGTAAATTCAAGCTCGTGAAACGGCTCCACCGTTATCCACCGGTCCAACTCTGTTTTAACTAGACCTGTCGACCACTGGCCTCCGGAGAACTGTGGCAGTTTGAGTATCACGTTGTTTGGATTTCACCGGGAATTGAACCCGGGTCTTTTGAGTGGTGAGACAGAGATCAAAATTCACTCAGCTATGACTGTTACAATTTCATATAACACATACTTGGTTATTCATAAAGTTATCAGATTCGATGATCGTTAAAGCTGAACGCCAAAGAACAGATAAAAAAATAGGAACGAGGGATTTAATATTCTTTTGAAACTGTTGTTTATTTCATACTGCATACTTTATTTTGATATCTCTTAACAAAGAAAAATCAAATGTAAATAATATATGTTATATAATGTATAAAGCACTTAGAAACAGTTTATACATCCGCAAAATGTATTTACAATTTTAGCAGTTAGGTTTTAATTTGATATAAAAGCAGTAATCGTAACTATGAATGAGACTCCAACAGATAATCCCAACTCCAGAACTGGGTTTGTAATATTCCCCAAGCAATCTCAAACCAAAATCTACGTTGAGGTTTTGTCGGCTCAGCTGCACAAATTTACATTATTAGATTATTTAAATTTACATCATTTTCTAAATTTAGATTATTTAGTTAGCCGTCAAGAAATCAAACACAACTTTATAATAAAAGATGTATTTTGATCTTGTGTCGAAGTTCATCGTCAGTCTTACCACTAGAAAGGTAGATATAATATCAATTAAATGCACACTATACAATGAATTCCAGAGGCACGATAGTTTGTTTCTTTATTTTCCATAATCAAACTGGTATTGTTTTCTGATTCTTAGAGATAACAACTACGTTGACTGCATTCAATAAAAAATACATTACCTACAAATAATTATAAAATTAGGAATTTAATGTGATTACTGAAAGAACAAATTCGAACATGTTTCAAATTGTATTTTAATATTAAGGGCAGACTAATTGTTGATTGATGCTACATGTATATTATTTTCTCAACTTATAAAATAAAAACAAACATATATGAAGAGCTTATCAAAAGGTTTAGATGATCTGCATAATTTAATCACAATATTCATCGGTATGTTTATAGAAAGAAGCAGTAATCGTAACTATAAACGAGACTCTAACGGTTAAGCCTAAATCCAGAACTATGATTATTAGTAAAGTAATTGCAAAGCGAAATCTCTGTGAGGTTTTGCGATGGTTCCACTTACCTGCTTACTATACTTATAAGTTATAATTTATCTGGGTTATCCTTAACGGTTTTACTCTTCCCAGTTTAAGTTATATTTTATTGTATGTTATGGGTTTAGCTGTTACCCGCGGCTTCGCTTACGACAAATTCAAATACAATAAACATATTAATCTGACCAGTATTTCCAAATCTTTGCTTAGTTTACCACATGACTTACTTTTCCCTAACTGAAAAATAACTACAGCTTGTAATTTTATAAATGATATCCTCCTATAATATTTGTATTGGAACTAACAGGACCCGTGAGGTGGAGCTCTAAGGTTGGATGTAGACATTATAAGGTTTATACGTTAATGTGATAGGAAAGCTATGTGCATACCAAAGTTTAGCTTGTTTGTTTGTTTTTGGGGGTATTAGGAGGCCCCGGCATAGCCGGATAGACACGTCTCCTTTGGGATACTGTGCAGCCACCGGAAAGAGGGAAAAGAGGGATGGGAAAGGTAGAACGGGGTCAGTCTGCCTCGCTCCAGAACGGGAGAGAGAACCTTACCTAGCTCCCGGACTCTGTGGGTGACATAACCCCAGGACGACTCGCCCTCTAACCCGACGTCCCCCAAAGTCCGCCAGGCAGGGGCCGCCATCGCACAGAACCTCCAACCTCTCACGTGTTGGGTGGCCCCAGGACGGTTCGTCTCCCAGCCCGGCAGACCGGAGACCGTCTGGTAAGAGCCCTTCCTCCCAGGAACCTGTCCCAGGCTGCAAGGAACAACCACTACTTCCTCCAAGGACTTGGATTAGACTAGGTATCTAGACCTAGTCAAGCGCCAGAAGAGACAAGGAGGAACCAAGGAAGCGAAGTTGGTCACACTGGATAGCCAAAAAACTTATCAATACTGTGACAGCTTCATTTTTCTGTACCCAATGTCGACCTCTGTACTATTATAGATCAGTCAGAGAGCCATTGAGGACCAAAATTTTAGTTTAATTGGTCCAGTAGTTAATGCATTATGGAAGTACGAATATCCTTAGATCCAAACATACATCCAAACCTCCACATTATCCAAACTTCCGACATTGCCTATTAGTAGGATTACATTATTACAGTTTATAATTATTATAGATTTAAAATTCAAATTATTAATGGTTCAAATTATTAAATGGATCTAGAATCATTTATGTAGTTCTTTTGTTAAAAAAACATTTAAATCTATTAACTAAGTGAGTTGATAAAGCAAAGTAGCCAACAAATCGTTCTTCATTGTAACTAAAATATATATCATACCCAGTTTTATCAAAGGACAATACAAAATGTACCATTATAGACAAGTTTATAATATGTTCTATTGCAAAACTCGACGTTTTTAATTTTCTTGTTAATAAATATAGTTTTATTGCCTTACAAATGTGATAATTGCCTTTAATAATGTGTTTTAGCGAATTTCCCCTATAGGGAAGAAGATATTACCGTAGGTCTCATGGTAAGACTTAAGCCCGAGACCATGTTAACTTTTCATTTTGAGGTCCCCAGATGCCAAACACACCATTCGTTCAAATTTTTATATATGTATATATATATATATATATATTTATTTATTTATGTATATATATATGTGTGTCCGTAAGCACGATAACTGTCGAAAAAACGTCCGATTTTAATGAAATTTGATACAAACGTGTAAAGTAACATTTATTTGAACGAGTTCGAAAACCAGACCAATTGCACCATCCAAAGGGGGGTTTGGGGGGGTTTTGTACTCCAAAAATGGTTTTTTTCAGGTTTCCACATGTAACTCTTATTAAAATCAAATTTTCACCATTGAATTCAGCATAAAAAATCAAACAATTTGGTATCTTGATCAATGCTCTACGTCAATTGGTTACTGAGATATTGAAAGTGCTAAACACAGTACGTTGTCTAATGTTATTCTTATGGAGAAAAAATAAAATTGTATATCTCGCTTATTTATGAATATAAACTGAAGAAATTTGGTATATGGCTTCATCTGGTTGTGGTTTATTGTTGTTTGCACAAAAAAAAATTTTTCCCCTATGGTTCCCGTAGCAGCAAACCTAGGTACTCGGTCCCCATTTTATTCTTATGGAAAATAATTAAAATGTTATATAACGCTTATTTATGAATGTATATGGATGAAACTTGGTATGTGACTTCACTTGGCTGTGTTCTATTGATATTTCCATAAAAACCCATTATTTTGTGTTCCTTGTTGCAGAAAAGCTGCGTACTCATCCCCAATGTTATTCTCATGGAGAATAATTATTATTTTAAATATCGCTTGTTTGTGAATATATTTCTTATGAATCTTGTTAAGTGGCTTAATGTGTTATGTTATAATTCATTGGAAATTCGCTGAGTATGCAGGTTTGCTGTGACGGGGGTATTTTTTACCTTTAAAGTGACAAAAGGTCAGAGTGAAGAAAGATTTATATATTTATTGATTTAAACCAAATTTAAATTAGGTATGTTACTATAATTTTCTCACTATTTATTTGCATGCTGATGCACTGCAATGAAATATCAATTTAATTTAAAAAAATAAAATATATTCTTTGAAGATAATCCGATTCACGTAGATATTAAGTTAAAATTACATCACATGTGAAACGAGGTACTTACATTTGATCACCCAGGTCACTAGAAAGCCCAGTGATAGTAAAAATGATTTAAAATTAATCATGTTATACAATATGGATTTTTTTATATTACAAGAAATATTGTGACCTTAAAAGAACATCTAAAGAATAAAACTAGTTTTCGTTTGAAACTGTATATATATATATATATATATATATATATATATATGTGTGTGTGTGTGTGTGTGTGTGTGTGTGTGTGTGTGTCTGTGTGTCTCCGTGAGCACGATAACTCTCGTAAAAATGATCGGATTTTGGATGAAATTTGGTATAAACGTGTAAAGCAACATTTATAACTTTAAGTTCGAAAACCAGCCAGATCGCTCTATCCGAAGGGGTATTTTGGGGGGGTTTTGTACCCCAAAAATGGGTTTTTCGAATTTTTTACATATAATTTTGGAAAAAGTCATATTTTAGTTTTTCCATTGGATTCAGCTTAAAAAAACACAAAATTTGGTATTTTGATCATTTCTCTACGTAAATTGGTTACCGAGATATTGAAAGTACTAAACACAGTACGTTGTCTAATGTTATTCTTATGGAGGAAAATAAAAATTTTATATCTCGCTTATTTATGAACGTATACTGACGAAACTTGGTATACGGCTTCATCTGGTTGTGGACCATTGATATTTGCTCAAAAAACAATTTTTTACCAGAGGCTCCCGTAGCAGCAAACCTGCGTACTCAGCCCCATGTTATTCTTATGGAGAATAAGTAACCGTGTTATCTGCCTTCATTATGAAAATAAATTAATGAAATTTGGTATGTAGCTTTACCTACATGAGTTATATTGATATTTGTATAAAACCCCATTTTTTGTGTTCCTTGCTTCAGCAAACCTGCATACTGAGCCGCCATGTTATTCTTATGGAGAATAATTAAAATGTCATAAATCGTTTATTTATGAATGTATATTGATGAAACTTGGTATGAGGCTTTATGTGGTATTAAGATACATATATATTCATTGGAAATTCGCTGAATACGCAGGTTTGCTGCTACGGGGTATTTGAGATCAGTGTCGCAAGCAAGCAAACCTTATTGATATTAGAGGATAGGATATAATCAACATAACATATGTTTGGTTAACTACCTGAACTTTGGCCAAATCAAGGGAAACTTTGAAGGGCAATGGGCAGATCCCTTAGATCGGATTAAAAATGTTCTTTTATAAAAACCTTGTCCTGACATTAACGAACACAACAAAAAAATAACTATTCAATTTAGATATCAAGTTAAGACGTAACCAAGGGAAATAGTGATTCATTTTTATATATTAAGATATATATAAATATTTATTATTTTAGATAATTTGTAATTTTAGTTACTTTACAGATCAACAAATGTATTCAATAGTTTTTAAGTAAAAAATCCTTTAATTCACATACTGATTCGTCACAGGGAAAATGCGCGATGTGCCAAAAAAGTTTTAATTTCCCACGGGTTTCAGCTCACTGCACACAACTTGGACATACTTACTTCCATGTACTTTGTGGTCTTTCAAAACTTTTATTCATAGTTAACATGCATTTCACTTGGAAATATTATGTGTTTTTACCTTTCTAAAATACGGAAATAGATAGAAGAAATATACGAATTTAAAAAGTTAACTAAAAAGTACAACACAGTTTCAAAAACGTACTACAATTAGTGTCCTTGCCTATTAATATAATAATGTTTTTTCAGGGCTTTATCTTTCATTAAAATATAAATTATATGTGGGTGTATAGTTTACACCAAATTAAACTAAACTGATTTATTAATTTAAATAATTTGAAATATCAAATCACATTCAATATTACATTAACTGAAAAGTTTAGGTTTTTTATTTTTGCCTTATTATATTTTCTATAATGGCGAGGTATTTTTTTGGACACAACCATTTTCGGAGATCGAAGCCCTTATTGAAATTACGTACTCTTTGACTCAGGATTAACTGTCAGATTCCTTTTAGTATAGTATCAACCGAAGTTATCAACCACTTGATTGATGCGGTGTGGTAATTTATGACCCCCAAGTCCGGGTCTCATCATTAGCAACGGTGGTTTTGTTGTGTGTAACTCTAGACATCGCGAACACTGGACTAGCAAAGAGCTAATTGGCTGGACCTAAAGTTCATTAATCATACCGTTAATGGTACATAAATTATCAAGTTAATCCTATAGCATACTGTTTTTGAGTAATATGAACATCGAACTTTAACTAAAAAATACTATTTGACCATAACAAACAAAAAAAAAGAATCTCATTGTAAATGGTGTTTTATGTAATATTTTATATACAGAGATAAGTATGCATCCATTTAATCGGGCATTTAAATATACAATTTCATTCAAGGCTTCGCTTAATATTGTTTTGAACTAAAAGAGTTATTAAAATTATATTTCACCTTCAAGTGAAGGATTGTGTTTAACACATCCGAGCATAAAGTGTAGGCTAAAGACGTGGACATTTTCAAGATACTACACATTACATTTACTCCTTACTGTGTTGTGAATAACATAATCCAATCCACCTGATAATAATCGAAATACAATGCATATTTGATACCTGATGCCTGGATTGATGGGTAATTTTGGAGATCCCTCAATCATTGAGTACGGCTTTACTACGCTTTGAGTACGGACAATCCTCTATATTGTCCGTACAATAGGCTATTTTAATTTTTAGTGATAACAGTTGCATATCCACATCCCATGAATTTTGTAGAAAACCTATAAGTCATGAAACATATACTTGAATAGTCACAGTGAATAAAAACTGAGGAAGAATAATATTTTGATAAAAGCTCTACTAAGGTCATAAAGGAAGTTAAAACATATTTATAAATCGTGAAATTTGATCAGCTGGGTGATTTGTTTACTACAAACTGTAATCAGACGAAGAAGTGATGGGTAAAACAGTATCTACTGAGCTAACTGAGCATTAAAAGACACTGTTAAGTTGTTGTTGTGATGCTTTTGTAACATAATGCATAGGCCAAAAATCTATACAGAACACGGAAAATAAGTAAATTATTGATATTTATAAATCTATTCAATTTAACTTGTTCCAGGAAGATCGTGTGGAGCTCGCATAGTTAGGGTAAATAATTGGCATTGTTTCAATTACTCATCACGATAAATTACTAATCTTTTGAAATACCTAGTGAATAAACAAGATATCCAGTACAAAAATATTGTTGTTTATCTTTTTTATTTATACTCAGTAAATAAATAAATAAAAGTGCAAATATTTTTAAATTATTTATTTTAATGATTAGCATTGTTTATATTTCAGGGGTAGAATACTGATTATTAAATCTATATCTATATTTCGAATCTGTTAAATAGATTCGAAACGTAACATTGCCTAAAACTATATTTTTTTAATTTTTCAACGATGTCCCCCACTGACCTAAAGTAACAAGTTATTTCGAAATTAAAATTGTGGACACTAAATATAATATATATATTGCTGTTTATGTTATAGATTAGAAAAAAGCTCAATACATAGTTATATATAGTAAAAAATGTATATCAATAGCTACTAATTAAAGATTAGTTGCTGATTAATTTTGAATAATAACATGATACACGAATGGTCCTTGTTGCTGATTTAAGTCGTATTGTTGAATTTAATACTTCTAGTAGTGGCATCTAAGATTTTAAAACACCGAAGCAAAAACAACCTTGTGGTTTTGAACGTTGTAATGTTTTTTTCTGGGCTTTCCACCCTATGTAAAATGTGCCCACCCTAACTAAACTGCTCTTGTTAAAACGTTTACGAAATAAGTTTTATAATTGTTGAAATTTTGAATTCAATAACATATTATAGGAACTTAAACCAAACTTAATTATGGAGAAAAGAGTAAAAACCTGTTGGAAGATATAATTTGAAGGTGAAGTTTATCATTTAGCTCCTTTACAGTTGCCCTTACATAAAGCACAGACACTTTGTGTAAGTAGAAGTGTGAGGAAGTCATAACTTTGCCGCTCGAGGCATCCAGACACACAGCTTCTACGCATTACATTATCCTTATATTTTGTCTGTACTAATCCTCGTAAAATATATATATTTAAATGGTAGGTTGTATACAAAATAACTTTATAATATGTTCCTCTGTAATACTAGATGGTACATTATTTGTACTAATACGTTGTATAACATAAAACAACCACATAACATAACATAAAAATAACATAAAAATAGCGGTTTATGTTATACAAATATATATGTGTACATAATAGGCACCGTATTATGTTAATCATAATTATTTAAGTGTATGACTGGATCTTAATTATTGAAATAACCCGGTTTCAATGTAATTTTGTGCAATTTACAAAACTTAATTTCACATTTTTATTTGTAATATCCATATCCCATATTTTATATAAATTATTTCATTGATATAAATAGTTAGTGAATGCATCTCACCGCGATTTAAGTTAGCAGCGCAATTTTTCAGGCAGTTTATATTTTAAAATGTTAAAAAAAATAAAATTATAAACCATAAATAGATATTATTTGTACAGTTATAATAAACATCGGCATATTACTGTAAGTCTTATCAAAACTGATAGCATTTGCCACGAAACAAATAATGTACCTTATAAACAATAGCCTATAAAGCTGGATTGCCTCTTTTGAAAAAAAATATATATACGGCGTATTAAATTAAACGCAGTATTCTCAGTTCAATCCCTACACAATACTGCAACTCTAATGACACGAGCCAATCTAATCCGCCGGGAGGAGTGTGATCTAGGTCATATGTCATCAGATATTAATGACCTGACCACTAATCATGGAATCACGTATATTTTGTACGGATGTAGTCATTATGTCCAAATATAACAAACTGTGGTATGATAAGTAACACATAAATAACTATCTGGCTAACCACATTTGTTATATATTGATAGTAAAAATACCTTAAATAGTAATCAAGAAGAATAAAAAATTGCCGGTGTCTCATTAAGTACTATTTGGCATTTTTAGTGACACTCATCCTTGTTTGGCATTCAACCGCGTCAATATGTCATTATAATATGATGCAAGATACCACTCAAGTGTGTATTCACTCGTTAGTTACCAAGCCTTATTATGTATCAGCCTTGTATTTAGGCAACTAGAACTTGTCGTTGTTGTTGTTATTTCTGGATTAGGCAATTCAGCCTATTCCATTAGCTGTTAGACCCTGTAAACACACACATTTCTCTCTCTCTGTTGTAGGAAATAACCCCTATAATTCTTGTACAATGAATAAATCAATAAATATTTTTCTATCATTAATGATTTACTAGTTAATTCTTATTTGCTCCGGCAACTGTCTTTTTAAAATGGATTACCTAGTCTAGCAGCTGACTCACTACAATATTTTACAAACTTATGTATCATCTGTACCTTTGAATAAATTACACACAAGGTACAAAGAAAACCCTAGATTTATTGTTTGAAAATACAGTCTTGATAAACTTGAGTTATGAAAACGGGATTTACAATAAATTTTTACAATGATGGGGATTGTTTTATTACTTGAGGTATTTGGATTACTTTTAATTATAGTCTATTAAGCTCAGGGTTACAAGATTCCTTCTGAGGGAGAGATTGTCGTGCTGGTTTCTTACTATTTAGTACTTCATTACTAAACTCATGTTTTATTGATATAGTGTAAAATAAAATGGTTAAAAATTTATAAATTAGTATGAAAAAATTAAAAGGTTTGCTCAGTAACATTCGGAAGATAAAGAAAGTTCACTTCTAAATGCTATGCAGTCCTCCTACAATGCTGTCTGACAACGTGGTTTCTAGACTACTGTTAATTAATTTTAAAACTGTTCCAATTGAATTTAACTCTTTAAGTAGTCCTCGGATATGAAATTTGAAATATTGAAAAATTGTTCTTTACTAATTTGTTGATTGATAAAAGTCTAGTGGATTGGTATGTTATTATAGGTATATAATAGGTAACTGTTGAAAGTTCACATCTGGTCTTACGATGGATAAAAGGTTTGGTCTCACCACCTATTATTTCTTCACTACAGGCTTATATTTCTTCACGGCCTTAACAAAAGGGTTTAAATAATGCCTGTGGATCTTCTTCTATTAAAAAATTGGGTTATTAGTACCCCAAATATTAATTTACAGGGTAAAATCACATTTAAAATGAAGATCAAAATTTGGAGGATGCTTTCACTAGGCCGGCTATATTCACTAGCAGCTAAAAGACACGAGCCACTGGAAGAGGAGCCATTTCCTACGTGAGCGCTGCCAAGTGTAACACTTTCAAATCACACCGAGCGCTACCCGTGGCAAATTTTAAATCACAGCACCGTCTACTGCTTGATGAATTGTAACTTTTACTTAGTTCGATACGCTATGGTAGTCTAATGGATATGGCGCTGGATTCACGATCATGCGGTCTCAAGTTAAATTCTATCTTTTCGTGTTTACTTTTCGAGGTACCAATTTTTATTATATTTTACACAAACCCATTTTTGTAATATTTTACAAAGAAAAGAGCCGCCATACAGCGCTCTGGGGAGTTAGGTTAGGTTATTTTACTATATTTTTTTCGTAAATGTAGCGTACATTTTTAGAATATAAGTAGGTTTCTTCTGTTTACATTTTAAAATACTACATTTCATTGTTTTCTCACAATAAAGCATCTGTTTCGGATAGTTCGTTGGTCATCAGACAAGTTTGGCTTCCTTCGGGTGGCAAAGTTTCTTCTTCCAGTTGCTCGTGTGTTTTTTTAGCTGCTAGTGTTATATTCAAAGAGGGAGTTTAGGGCATTGTTACAATAATTCACATCTGGCATTGCACAGTTAATCATTCTTCAGCTCTTGATGCTCACTTCACTGGGTGCACTATATTAATTTTTAAGGAGCTTAATTTGGATTTTAGAGAAATTTAATGATTTGGAATAAATTATATATAGTTTGAAGCAATTTTGTTACATTATGAATTATCTTCAAATTATTTACCAGCCTAATTAACATTTTTATATGGTGATTTACATAATATGATAGGCCTATATAAACTGTTTCTGGTGGGGAATAAAAATATATTTCTCATACCTAAACTTGATTATAACTTGTAAAAAAATATTTTAAATTAAAAAAGGGGAATTTAAAGTTCAAATTATCAGGGTAAATAGATGAGACGTTGCAGCACGTCTTATATAAATTAATTCAAACTTGTTATTAAGCCTAGTATAAATCGGACTTATTGTAAACAAATATTTATCTAGTTTTTTTGTCTAAAAATCAGTTTCGAACATGACTGCAAATTATATCACGGGTTTATCAGCATCCTAAACCTTATCTGTTAAAACATAGAACTTATTTTGCATTAGTGACTTTACGTCATACGCTTTCTATCTAAATGGCTTAACACAATATAGATGCTAAAGTAAAGTTTTGTTTTAAACATGTTAGACAAATTTTGCATCAACACAAATCTGATAAAAATCAAACGATCGTCTCATTTTTACTTTCTCCCCCGTATAAGAGGAGAAAGTATTGTTTTCGTCAAAATTTTGAATTCGATTTGTAAGTGGAAATATTCATTTTGGTGCTTCCTGAACCCAAAAAAGTGATTTTTACGTGATGTCTGTGTGTCTGTCTGTCCGTCTGTCCGTCTGTCTGTCTGTCTGTCTGTCCGCATGGATATGTACAGAGCTAGAGCCCTAACCAATGGTCCAATTTTTATGACATTTTCAGTTTTTTATTTTTCATTAAAAAAACATAAATATAAAGAATATTACTATTCACCATTCCTATTCTACGATTACTGGTTGCGGATAAAATTTAAATTTTCATTTTGCGGTAAACGCAGTACGTTGTCCAATGTTATTCTTATGGGGAATCCAAAAATTACTATTTCTCTCTTATTTATTCATACATTTTGTTAAAACTTGATATGCTCGTCAAGTTAGCATTGACCAACAGAGGAAATTCGAAATATGTTGCCCCTTAATGACCCAGAGGGGGGGAATAGGGGGCATTTCCCTCTTAAAACCACGTGTGTAGCGATGGATTCTGTAGTGCCTCCTAAACAGGGATTTGGGGGGATATTTTTTGAAAACAACTTGTTTACAAGATTTTCTTTACATTCGACCGTGCTTTGTATTCTATATTTAGTAAATAAAAAGTAATTTATTCATTAAAGTTGGGCTAAAAGGGAGAAAGTATGTGTCAGTTTCCTAATACCGTTTATTATTTATAATGTGATAAAATTAGATTGGTGTATTTTTAAAAACCTATTTGTGTTGGCCTTTTTTCACTTGTAAAAAATGTGTACAACTAAATTGTAAATTTGTTACAATACTATCCACAGTTATTCTCTAAAACGTGATTGATGGTGTACTGTGGTAATGTATGGGCCACAGGTCCAAGCGTCATTAACAACAGCGGTTTTGTAATGGAACACCGGACACTACATACAAAGGACCAAAAAAGCTATCTGGTTGAACCCAAAGGTAATTAATTACTTTGTTACATTAAATGTATAAAAACTCACAGGATAAAATTCACCCGAGAGCAAAACTTTGTGTATAGTTATTTTCAGATTTATCTTTCATTAAATATTCTTAGCAGATGTCTGAGATAATTATTTTAATAAAAGTTCGTGTTTCGTTGAATAAAATATAGAAAATATTTCATCTTATCTTTAACAGGTATTTAAATTTAATTACAAATTACAATAAAGCATTTGTATACGATTATCTTTGGTAAATTAGGTTAATGGAGTGTAGGTGATTGTTTCACTCGTAGAATCTAAACATCTTAACAGAATCATAACATCGTCCTGCAGGATATGTTTTTGACGTAGATAATGGTAGGCCGTAGGGTATTTCACTACACGTTCCTTCGTTAATGTGAGTTGTAAACTGTGTAGCAATCAAACTGATGACCACCTAAAATTAGTGTGATATGATAACTGAAGCTAGGTTATTTTTTCCTAGGATTTAGGGGGATTTTTGGAAATCCCCCAATCATTTTGCTCAGGTTTAGCAGGTGCTTTAAGCGGAACTGTCACTCTGACAATGAAAGGGAAAGGCTTGACTGGTAATTGTGTGGTTAATGTTATAGTTTCGTGTAGTATTTCCAAAATTATCTGTGAAAGGAGTTAACAAATATTTAGAGCAGGAGCAAGGCATTATGTTAGCAGTTATTTTATCTTGTAATTAATTGATTTTGTTTTAAATTTAGTTTACTTGACCCAAACATAAAAAACACTGATAAAATACATAACATAATCCTGAAAATATGGCAAGAATATCAGTTCACTGCTGTTTAATATGTTATAGAGATCAACCCTTTCCCAAAGGACCACAACTAGCTAATGTGATTACTGGAAACATGTTTTGAGGTAATTTGTGTTACAGTATAATCAGTCATTACAATTAATAGCTATACAAATAGTAGTACTGTACATAATAAATACCAACAAAGGTTTTATTACAATGAACTTGCATACTTTTTTACTTTTTATTATTTTGTTTAAACCTCAGACAGTAAATATATTTGTTTAGAAATATTATGATAATACGAGGTAAGCTTGTTATTTAGTAGAGGTAAATGTTATAAATTACTTTGGTTTATGGGAAAGACTACTGCATGTTCAGATAGGTATGTTATTTTACAGTAATACAGTAATAAAAAAGAATTAGTTCCAGTCTGTAGGAAAATGATTTCGAGTTATTTGCATTTGTCCGTCCACAAAATGGTGACATACACTTTGAGTTAACAAAAATGTTAGGAAAGTCATAACTTTGGCGCTTGAGGAAGCATATGCAGTACAACCTTTCAACCTATTTATTAGTACCAAATCAGGTACTTGCTGCAATTCGCTACAACATTTCACTAGGTACTACGAATTTTTCAGGCTAGCGCTCATTCCTGGCGTATAATCGAAACACATGAACAAACTTAAATTTAGTCTCATTAAAGATTAAAGATCTGATTTGAGGAACGTCATCAGAATACATTCCGGGATCATATAATCGCCTCCAGAATGCGGTTTTTACGTCTAGTTATAGTCACTTCTCCGCGGAGACAACATGTCCCGGTAGCTCAGTGGTTATCGCACCGACTCTTAGAGATTAAGGTCGCCGGTTCGGATACCGTCGCTAAATTTTTAGCCGTAGAATAATATTCACACATGTATCACTTGTTTTTATCTAAGGGAATTTGGTAGAAATCCGTTAATTTATTTATTTTTAAAATAAATGTTTTTATGTTTTTTTATGTAAAAAAAACTCATCTGCCCGTCACCATAGGCTGTTGACCTGTGCGGTGAACTAACGACAGCAAAGTACCGTTACGGCATTAGTCACATGGGCAATCCATAGGAGACCGCTCATGATCTTACAGGAGTCGGCTTTTTAAAGTGTATTAAAAGTAATTTCCAAGAATCAATTTCACAGTAAAACTAATATTACCAAGACAGAATTCCCAAACAGAAGTTATCTTAAGAAATATAATAGGAAAATAAAAAATGAGTACGTTCTTAATTAAATCCTAAACTACATCGCTTCTTTAATTGTAATTAGTAATATAAATTGTTTTATTTAATTAATAAATAATATAAACGTTTCTGAATAAGATTGGCTGTTTAATGTCACATAAAATTGATGTTTGCTTTTCAAACAAGAGCTCTAACTAAACTGTATCATTTTGTTTTAATTTATATATATAATGTTCTCAATTCCAATCTGTAAAGTTTAGCGAATGATCATACATTTTAACGCGTTACCACAATACATATATTACAGCAACATGATATGAACATTTCCATAGTAATGCTCTCATTATTTTTTCAGTGCACTGGTGGTTTATTAACTTTGAAATTACAAACATCCAGCCTGCAAAGTTTAATATAACTATAATAATGGATGCAAGGAATGTGATCATTATTAGATATTTACTCATAATAAGAAACAATAGTTTTTACTAACTTTTTTAGCTGTTCAGAGTAAGTAAACATAGAGCATCTCAGTTACACAATGATATTGTACCTGCTATAACAATTTACAGGAAAGAATATAGGGAAGGGTAGTTTGTTTCTTCAAGTACAAGGTTAGTTATAATCATAAACAAATAAACGCATTGGAATGTGACCCTATACCGTATGCTAAGCACTAAGATCCTATTTAACAAAACATTTACATTTTACTCTCATTCTATAGTTCATCATTTCATCATTTTCTATAACACATGTTACTAACTTTACATGTCAGGGTTTTATGTAAGAGTAAAGGTGCTCTTAGACGATTGAAACAGTTGGCACGAATTGGCGTTTGAATGCAATAATGGTTTACATTGAGTGGTGCGGGAACCCAAAGACATTTAGTTATTGTGTATCTTAAAATAAAACATAAACATTTTTATAGTTTTTAGTTTATGACATACAGGGTGTTTCCGACCTGTCTCTGAAAACTTCAGGAACCTGATTCTGGGATAAAAAATCAAATAAATTTATATCAACATAAGGCCTATCTCACCCCGTTTACCGACTGTGTGATTTGTATGTGATTTGTAATAAATACACCGTACCTGAGAAACCTATAAAGGTTTTGATTTAAAACATAGCAAGTATATTATATTTGGTTAAGTCTAATTATATTTTGGCGTTTGTAGCTTTTCATTTTGTTAATTAAACCCATTTCAATTTAATTAAGGTAAATATTTCGAAATGGAAGATTGTCCAAACAATATTTTACTTAAAGACAAACTGGAATGAGATCCCCTTTGCTTACATACAATTTCATATTAATTTTGACCTCAGGAACAAGTTTTTGAAGTTTCCGAGGACAGTTTTGAAACACCCTGTTCAGTGGCGGATCCAGCTTTAGAGTCAGGGGGGCGAACATAGTGGTGGAATACCCCCCTCCCCCCGATTGTTATTGTTACGGATAATAATTTTAATAGTAATCAAATACTAAAAATAACAGATAAACCCAACATATACTAAAGTGAACTGAACTAAGACAGAAAAGGTAGAACAGCGTTCATGCGCAGGTAAGGGTGGGATGACTAATAATCACGTGGACACAGTGGATGCGTGGTCAAACTCCCGTTACCATGGTAACGTGGCGGATGGACGTACGTACCACTCAGCCTGCACCTCACCGCCCTGCTCACTCGAGCTACCGCTGTTGTATCTGATATCTTCTAATAACTACAAAACGTTAATCTTGACGTTTGCCGGCACCCACACTCAAGTATGCGACGGCGACGGTGGTTTCGCGGGTAAAAAAGAAGGCAGGGTGTAAGGGTAGTCGCGTCGTTGCATCAGTGTAGCCACCTGTCAGGCGTCATCAGAACGAAATTATCACTCCCACTAACTGTTTACGCTTGGTTCCACAACTTTAGTATGCATACTAACCGTTTGGAAAAATAACCTATGGTAGATGATGCATAAACTGGATTGGCGATAAAGAATTAATCGCAACACATTAACCAGATGCAAATTACATAACTGCACTATTTTTATACAGTATATAGAAAACATTTCTGAGCTTGAGGGGGGAGGCGATCGCCTCCCTCACTCCCCTTGGATCCGCCCACTGCCCTGTATATCCGTATTAAAATAAACCGACCTCATGTAAAAGTAATACAAATGTATATATTGCAACGTGGTCTAACAACAATAGCATGTCTTTATAGGTTCCCTACGGTAGTTTTGTCTCTTAAACTGTTTGGTTGTGCCGTTTAAATGAGGGGCTAGAAACTTCGGAAATAAAACTGTTTCCAGTTGACGATCCAATCCTTACTGGTCTCTTTCATCTCCTTCCTCTCTTAAAGCTTCACCCATCCCACCTCCAGTGGTCTCAATCTAGATACCGTGCAAAACTCCACAAGTTGTTGACATCAATGTAACAGCCTAGATAGAAGGCCGCAAAATGCCTGCATGTATCGCCTATCTCTATTTAAAAATGGTAACTGAGTTTTATTTCCTGTATATTGCGTTATCGAATAATCCACACAATCAAATCGTACCACCTAAAAACTACTTTTTTATCCTTCCCTTCAGCAACCACAAAAGCACGGTACCAAGTCTTCTTTAAGTAACAAACCATATATTCGTGTCTAAACATATTTCCCCAAGGTTATCTGTAACACAGAACATCTTAGAATCACATTACCTCGTGAACGTAATGAGACCTCGGTGTAATTACCTCGGGAAATGAGACTTCTGGCTCATTTGATTAACACCTTCCGGTCAAGTGACTTTTTGTGACGTAGCTGTAACATATTTGTGACATAGTTGTGACGTCACGGTGAGGTAGGTCAGTTCAAGGTCATCCTGAGGATGTTTTAAAAAAGCTATCTTGTACAAGTTTGATTCGATAGTTTTCATTCGATAAAGATATCGAATGAAAACTATCGAATGAAACCTGTGCAAGATAGTTTCTTTAACTTTTATTTTTTATTTATTTACAATAATATACATCGAACAAAACATGTGCAAGGAATTAATTTTAACTTTGTCTTTATTTACAGTAATGTACACACAGTCAATGATTGTCAGAGAACCACCGATTCTGTGGTGCCCATTGCTTCTGTAGATGTGTAGGGTTCACGTTCACAATAATAATACTTCATTCTCGGCGCGGGTGGAAGTGGTGATGGTCGCCACGATGACGTCTCCGATTCCGTAGAGCTGCTTACATTAAACGAGGCGAGAGGTTCATACTCTCCAAAACTATATTTATTCCCCTGTGTAGGTGGAAGTGTAGTTGTGGATGTTCTCCAGGGTTCTTGAGCTAAAGAGTTTGTTGCAGAAATATCCAGTGTTACTTTGTAGCCGTTTACAATCAAAACTTTCAAGTCATCGGAAAGAAGTTGCAAATCATGAACTGTAGAAAGATGAACAGTATTCTAGTGGGCACATTTAATTTTGAGAGCCATGATGTTACCTCGTGTACGGCTACTCGCGGAGTGTGCTTCCCTCCTCCTCGACTTTCTTTAAGTATGACTGTGTAGTGTCTTAACACGTTTTGAATATTACTTTCTTTAGGACAGTTTTTACCAAAACTTAAAACCTTATTTTTATTGGTTACTTTCACAATTTACTTTATCGTCTTTATTTCTTTCTAATGATTCTTATGTTTATTTTTATTAAATCCGGCATACATACAAATTTGATATCCAAATTTATGTTATTCTATCCTTTTCTTTATTGTATTCTTTAAAGCTAATGATATATGTCACAAACATGATATTATCATCGAATGGAAATGGTCATATCATATCAGTAATCAATTATATTGATCGTTGAATGGAATGCTCCCATTTTATATTTCCAATGGTGGTTGGATTTAGTAGGAATGATAAGATTTGTTTGGGTAGGTTTTGAACTAAGAGATCTACGATGTATATATCCAATTTACCTGAACAAATCCCACTCTTGTTTCCACTTCTATTTTACCACGAGGGAACTACATTATTTGGCGAGTAATATTAGTAGTTTGCTAGAACTCTAAATTGAAATACCTAAATTAACACCTAAACTAAATGTCATTAAAGGGAAAAATCGGGCAAAAACCTAACCATTAGATCTACTTTACTTTGACTGTGCTAACAATTGCAAACCTCTATAAGTCCAAGCCCTCAGCCCTCAGGCAGTGGTAATAATACCAGACGTTGTCAGGTAGGCTTTACGATTATGTTGGTATCACTGATTGTGTTGTCAGTCCTAACGTAAAACAGTACCACTTTACCTGATCTGTGACAAACACAAAATATCCCCGTAGCAGTAAACCTGCGTACTCAGCAAATTTCCAATGCATGTGTAAGTTTATCAGTACGACATAAAGCCACTACCAAGTTTCATAAAAATACACGATTAAATAAGTGATATATAGCATTGTATTTATTCTCCCGAAGAATAAAATTGAGAACTGAGTACGCAGGTTTACTGCAACAATGAACAAAAAATATGTGTTTTTATGCTATCATCAATATTACTTAACCAGTCGAAGCTGCATACGAATTTGTATTAATTTATGTTCATACTTAAGGGAGATATTACATGTTACTTATTCTCCATAAGAATAACATGAGGGCCGAGTATGCAGATTTTCTGCTGCGGGGAAAATCGGCAAAAAATTTTATCCTCCATAAGAATATCATTAGGGCTGAGTACGCAGGTTTTCTGAAAGATAAGAAATGTGTTTTTTAAGCAAATATAAATATAACTCAACCAGGTGAAGTTACATACCAGGTTTATATATAAATAATTGATGTTCATAACTAAGGGAGATATAAACTATACTTAGTCTCTATAGGAATATCATTATGGCTGAATATGCAGGTTTGCTGCAACGGAGATAATCAACAAGAAATCATTTTTGTGCAAATATAAATATACCAGTACTAGGTGAAGCCACATGCCATGTTTCATCAACATACATTCATAAATAATCGAGGTATCAAATTTTAATTATTCTTCATACGATTAACAATGGACAACATACTGTGTTTATTACTTTGAATATATCTGCAACGGTTGGACGTGGAATATCACAATTTGAACACCAAAATGCTTGTTTTGTAGAGCTGCGTTGATTGGTAAAAACAAATGTGAGGATTACATTACAATTAACTAAGGAAAAGCTAAAAACCTTTTTTCCTTAAGATTAACATAGGAGTTTGTATGAGCTCGTTTTTTGGATTTTCTCCGCAACCACCTAACCTAGGTTAACGTTTTAAAAACTATATTATTTGTTTTTTAAGCTCTATAAAATGGATGAATTCAAAATTAAGTGTTTTAACAATTTTAGGGTGAGCATTGCAAAAATAACTGATTTTTGGAAAATTTTAAACTTCCATAAAACCCTCCTTCCCATTATCCGATTTTTCTGGTTTTCAAACTTTAAAGTCATGAATGTCACTTTACACATGACAAATTTAATCGAAATCAGGCATTTTTTACCCAAGTTATCGTGTTAATGGACACACACACACACACACACACACACACACACACACACACACACACACACACACACACACACACACACACACACACACACACACACACACATATATATATATATATATATATATATATACATAAAAAGAATATATTGTCACGAAAACCAATTTGGAGTGTGTACACAAATTTTCACAAGCACTGATTATCTATAAAGGAAAATACAACAGTTTTTAGAGTGGGCCATAAACGATGGTTGTTTGACACCCGGGCCACAATCAAGGTATCTAGGTAAATACATACTATATATACTATAATATACTATAAATATATATATATATATATATATTTATTTATTTTTATTTATTTATTTATTTATTTATATATATATATATATATAGATTTGAAATATATATATTTGAACGAAAAGTGTTTTTGGCATCTGGGGACCTCAAAACAAAAAGTTATCATGGTCTCGGGCTTAACTCTTACCATGCCACCTACGGTAATAGCTTCTTCCCTATAGGGGAAATTCGCTAACAACAAAAACAACCTAGTTCAGGGTACAAAAGTACCTGTCCAACTCTTTACACATTTTCTGTCATTCAACTGATATCGAGGATTATTTCATACCTGTTCTGTTCCATTACCACCATAAACACTACCATCCTGGCCGGCGTTGTGTCGTAACTATGACATTAGATGTGTCGTTGGTACTACTGTTATTGCCAAGCCACATGAGGCAGCTACTGTGACATTACAACCGGCTGAGTTACATCAAACTCTAAACCATCAAAGAGCGCGTATCGTGTTTCCGCCTTGTTGGCTTACTTCGTATGTTACTAATATCGTGAGTAAAATCATTTCCTAAGATAAAATATATTTTAGGTGTAAATTAAAATAGTTCATAATCCTTCAAGTATTTTTTATTACTGACATATAATTGTTTCAATAAAAGACGTTAGTTAACTATTTGTTTTATATGTTGTACATTCCAATTTTTTAACATTAAATTGTATTTGCACAATTATACATTTTACAATTTTTAATATGTATTATATTTCAAAACTCCGAAGTAAAAAAAAATAAAACTCAACACTTATGATTGAGAACTGTCCAATATTTTAAATTGTGTAATGAATGTAAAATTAATTTACTCGAATAATCGATTAAATTAAAAATGTAATAAAATATGTTCCTCTTTTATATGAATATAATCGTTAATAACAGTCTTTGTGTGAGTTATATCAAGATTTGTATTTAAAATTAATGTTTTATATAACAAGATTGGTTTTTAAAAATTGTACAAACGATTATTTAATTAAAATAAACAATTAAATGTTTCATACTCTGTAGTAATGGTGTTTAACAAGCACTGTAACAATTTTAGACATATATGTTATGTAGTGTTGTGTCTACGATACCTAGTAATTTTTGTAAGTCACGATTTAGATGGTATGTTACTGATTATACACTAGTATAAACTATTTTCATAAACAATCATAGCTTTAGCAAATAACAAAATAAAAATTTGAAAATAAAGATGGGTAAATTTGAGGGGCTACATATTTTTAAGTCTTTTAAAAATTTATAATAATAATAAAATAGTAATAATAATAATAATTATTAATAACCAAATTAAGGGGCTATATTGCTGATAGTTATGTTATAGTTAACACAGACGACTTTAAGGGGCTATATTGCTAATGGTTAGCTATGTTATAGTTAACCAAGACCAATTTGAGGGGCTACATTGGTAATAGTAAGTTATGTTATAGTTAACACATACCAATTATAATCGGTAACTTTAGTTATCATAAATGATTTAAAATTCACAATTTTCTTCTTACAGCTAACTTAAAACTTAGAATGGCTTTATAGGAGGATTAACAATATGACGTATATTAAATCATCAGCTAGATCACACTGCTACATGAAACAAAACTTATTTATTATATATATATATACAATTTTAAAGGAATTGTGTTTTTTGCATCTGGGGATCAAACGAAATATTATAAACATACCGACTGGAGTAAAAGCATCTTCACTATTCTGGAAGTTCACTAAAGAAATTGACTTTGTTGTTGTACAAAGGTATTAGAGCAAAATAAGCTTGAATTATTTCAGATATGTCCAATAAGATTTACCATCTAGGGCTGAGATTTTACAGGACAGCTGTCCAACCTACTTGACTCCCATTCTAAACCCTTTCTCTGTTTTTCTAAAGCTCACCACGAATTTTTACAAGTTGAGATAATTTTAATATTAAGTGACGAGTGGTAATCACAAAAGTTAATTAGTTTATGTTATAAGAATAAATTATCATTAATATGCAGAATCATTACAACGGTATTATAGAGGTGTAGGATTGACTTTTTATATAACTTAATAAACTTAATTAAACAACTTTTAATTTAATTTGTCTATACTTATCAAATATAGATGAGATACAAAATAAAAAACATATAACCGTTTCTTCACAGCAATTATTAGTAATTAAACGGGACCCCTCTAGTATTACCAAGTCATAAAACTTTCTTAAGTTAATGCAAATAAAAAATCTATGAGGTTAAAGAAATGAAGCAAAGATCCGCAGAAATAGTTTTCATTCCATTCCGAAACTACGGACGTAAGTTAATCATCTTTGTTGAAGTGGCTTAACAATTGCAGTTGACAAGTTCATCCGGAGGGGGGAGATAACTAATGTGACTGTATAAATTGTGTGACTGCCACAATACGATTATATTAATATTATTTACCTCTCTCTTATTAGACCACGTTTTATGGTAGGTTTACAACCATTACATCAATTATAAGACCTTAATTGCTACAAGGTCTTAACTATACTAGGGGAACATCCATTATGTCTAGTTCATGTTAAGTCCAATAGTTTGTTATTTAAATTATACCCAAGTAGCATTTGTAACGGCCAAATCAATTTTAAAATAATTTTAACATTATTTTTTATGGTTTCAAAATTATTATAAAATATTTTTTTACAAACAAATTTCCTATCTGATCTATTTTATCATATTTTCAAATCATTTTAAAATTAATTTTACAATAATTTTGAAATAACTTTTAAATCAGTTTTAAATTAATTTTAAATGATTTCAAAATATTTTAAAAAATTACAAAATTAATATTTACTGAAAAAATGATGTTTACATTTATTTTTTCGATCTCACTAATGCTATACGCATGAAAATCATTGAACAAAATTATGAAATATATTTTACGTTTCAAAAATATTATGACCAAACCGGATATTTAATCCGCAACCTGTTGATCACTATACACACGCCTTGACCCTCTTGGACACTTCGCCCCTTGATAATTTAAGGTCGGGCTGGCAACATAAGATAACCAATTGACTACACCATACGGGGACTTGGTGAAACTATAGCATTCCTTGTTTGCTTTTGCTGTTGCTGGTAAACACTGTAATTTATATACATCTTGTAAGGTTGTAGAAACAAACCTTATAATATTATTTTGATATATATAAAATTGTTGAGCAATATGGTAACCAAACCCGATTTTACACAAATCCTTTGCATGCCACAAATATAAATACCCCCATAGCAGCAAACCTGCGTACTCAGCGAATTTCCAATGCATATATATGTATCCTTATACCACATAAAGCCACATACCAAGTTTCATCAATATACATTCATAAATAAACGATTTATGACATTTTAATTATTCTCCAAAAGAATAACATGGCGGCTGGGTATGCAGGTTTACTGAAGCAAGTATCTAAAAAAATAGGATTTTATACAAATATCAATATAACTCATGTAGGTAAAGCCACATACCAAATTTCATTAATTTATTTTCATAATGAAGGGAGATAACATGTTACTTATTCTCCATAAGAATAACATGGTGCTGAGTACGCAGGTTTGCTGCTATGGGAGCCTTTGGTAAAATTTTTTTTGAGGGAATATCAATGTTCCACAACCAGATGAAGCCGTATACCAAGTTTCGTCAGTATACGTTCATAAATAAGCGAGATATAAAATTTTTATTTTCCTCCATAAGAATAATATTAGATAACGTACTGTGTTTAGCACTTTCAATATCTCGGTAACCGATTGATGTAGAGAAATGATCAAAATACCAAATTGTGTGTTTTTTTTAAATCTGAATCCAATGTAAAAAACTAAAATTTGACTATTTCCAAAATTATATGTAAAAAATTCGAAAACCCCATTTTTGGGGTACAAAACCCCCCAAAATACCCCTTCGGATAGAGCGATCTGGCTGGTTTTCGAACTTAAAGTCATAAATGTTGCTTTACACGTTTATAAAAAATTTCATCAAAATCGGATAATTGTTACGAGAGTTATCGTGGTCACGGACATATATATATATATATACAGTTTCGAACGAATAGTGTTTTTGGGGTCTGGGGACCTCAAAACGAAAAGTTATCATGGTCCCGGGCCTAGGTCTTACCATGCCGACTACGGTAATAGCTTCTTCCCTATAGGGGTAATTCGCTAAAAGGCCCACGAAAGTATTTATTTAGTTTACATAGACTTTCACGGGAAGGGAAATAAATTTTACATTTATATAAGTTTTTTTAGACTGAAAACGAATTACTACATCAACTCATTTTAGGTAAAGATAAACAATTTTCAAACTAATACACAACTTCTTTGCTAAGCAATCCATGTTTCTCATTTACTTTTAATCACTGAAAAAATCAATATTAATAATTTTAAACATTTCATATTCTTAAAATTTATTTATTTAAACAAATTTTAAAATTATTTTTAAAGGTTTAGTTAGGATTTTCAATTGAGTTGGTAAAATGTTATTTAATATAATTTTAAAGCAATATATAAACAATTTAAATCAATATTTTAAAGTTATTTTGAAACTAATGTTAAACTTATTTTCACTGTTGATTTCTTTATAATTTTTGATAGACCAAACAATGATTTTAAATTATTTAATATAATGTTAAAAAGAATCAAATTTTATAATTGAAAATAATTTTAAATAATATCAAATTAATGCAATTTTAAAATTATTTTAAAATATTGTTTCTACTATTTTGAACGACTTTTGTAACATTTATTTTAAATAATATTAAAACTGATACAGAAATGACTTTAGTATAGGTTTTCAAAATTATTTTTAATCAATTGTAAACCCATATCATAATTATATTAAAATAATTTTAACTTGTTTTAAACAAAAACTCATTTCAAAACCATTAAAAATTATTTTGAATATATTACAAATTATTTCTATGCTACTTGGGTAGTTTAGTTGAAACTTTCCTTACTTCATGCGTACTCTACAACTAATTAATCTAATTTCCATGATGCTACTTTATAATCACAAAACATATGTGCTGTAGTTTAGAAAATGCTGTTCCAACTTAAAACTCAATTTATTTAAAACTTATTTCACTTTATATTACTAGATTCGGACTTAGTTCATAAATTTATAGTAACAAAAACTTAAAATATGTTATTATGTAGTTGTATCATCGTGAATTTACTCTCAAACTTTTATTGAAGATTTCAATCCACCGTGATTAAGTTTTCATATTAGTAAGGGTTTTCTAGAATTGTTTTGCCAAAATGGTTACGTTTTGATATGATAAGGTTACGTTCATTAAATAATTCAGATACTAAACAATTTTATATCAGTGTTTTTATTGATGTTTGCAGAATTTGTTCTGAGAATTTTCCTGTTACATGAATTTAATATTTCTACCAGCATACACTGAAGTAAAGCACGCCAGAAGCGCTCTGCAGTAAAGCAGCATTTATATACTGTTCGGTAGATCAGCAGCGCATCAACAATGTATATAAGTCTGATGGAACTAGGGTGTGTTATATATAGATCCTGTAGCCATCAATTTGAATTTATAATCAGCAGCTGTGACAATGATTGTATACGGCGTAGAGCTTACATTGAGCGGTTGTGAGGCTTAGTTGTCGAGTCACTGAGTTCCTGAACTCGGTTGTACTCAGTAGTACAGCTGAGATCCTGTATTATTATTGAGATGTAAATTATTCACTTCATTCTATATAGCTAAAGTAATCTAGTTTATTTATTTTATTGTGTTTGGAGTAGATTAATAAATACTTATAGTACCATATGGGAAGATTTTTATTATTCTTAAAATTATTATGTCAGATAAAAAGGATTTTTTTAAAAGGGATTGGGGAAAGGAATTTTTAAAACGTGCCAAAGGTCATGAAACTGATATGTTATAGAAACCCGGTCAGATTTAGCAATAGTTTTTTTTAAACTTAAGAATTTTTTCATCACCTATTTAAATTACATAAAAATACAGTTTTGGCCACCAATGAACTAGGTTTTTTCATATTTTATAATTCGTGTTTTGTACTCGTGGCTGTATACAAATCAAGACATAACAAATAGTTGTACAAACCTACTAGTTGATACATTGAACACCACATTTAATGACTTGAGTTTAAAAAAACAACAACAACAATCCTTAACAACTTGAAGATCATGTAAAAAATAGAAATATTAGATCAGAAAATAAACCGAAAATAGAGCAGAATATATCGTCAAAATATGAATTATGAAACGAAATAAGGGTACTTTGGTCTCATAATGATAGTAAAATTAATATTATTAGTAGCACTATTAATCGAATCCTTAATTAATTATATTATTTATCAAACGGTAGAACCGTGATTTTTAAGTTTAACATCATAAAAGTTTGTATTTTTTAGTTAGTACCACAAGTCATTAAAAAATATGATTTTCATAACTTTTACACTTACGAAAATCATCAGGAAACTGTAAATCAGTTGGGAACTGTCAAATGACCATGACAACTACTGTGGTGTGTAATTTAATACAGGGTGTTTTTTCGTAGTCCAATTCGCAAGTACCAAAGTTCAATGGTTAATTTCAAAATAAGTTCTTATAATGTTATTCATGCTATTTGCCTCCTGGATTGATTGTATGACTTAAAATAAGGTTACATACCTTGTCTCCAACAATCCACTAGTTTATACGATTACTAGTTTCGGGACTAGTTTTGTCCCATTATCAAATCTTGATGTATCACAGAATAAAATACTGAATCGTCTTGAGTTTAAAAACATTTCAACATTAAACACAAACTTGCACTGACACATATAAACATTAAACAATTTACAATAAATCTACACTTTATTTCCCATGTGTGGCCGGCCAAGGACAGGAGCAGACTGACTGGATTGATGACGACAAGGTATGTAACCTTATTTTTTAAGTTCTTATATTGGTAATCGTATTAATTTTACAAACCATCAGGTTTGCGTTTTTGCAATGTTGTTTATTTTATTTATTGTTATTGTAAACCCCTGGCCGATTTCGGGAGTTCAAATAATAAAAATGCCGGTTGGGAAACAAAATTATTATTGATTAAGTTCTGTTAGTTCACACAATCAACTTTACAACTTTACAACAACTGATCTAAAGTTTTATACGTCATTAATAATAGGTATATCCGCAGTCAAAACACAATAATTATGGTTACATTAAATTTAGAAAAAAACGCCAATTAATAATTTGACAGGGAGAGGCGGGGAAACGCGTTTAAATTACATCGTGACTTCCTAGGGACTGGGGCGAGGCCTCCGTCTTCCTTTTCGATACTGAACCCAGCCGTCCAATCAGAAACAGTTTAGCACGTGACGTCACGGGAACACTCCGCCGACCAGTGCTGCCCCCGACGCGCGCCACGACGATCACTTACGCCATTACTCAAACTAAGAGGCACAGGAATCGTGCACTTAGGGCCGACGCTGAGTGTCAAGTTGCTGACGCCGCACATTTCTGCTGATATCAACGTCCGACCAGGCCCGTGGGAGCGTCTGATAGTTGAGATCAGCTTGGAGTAAATATTCTAGCTTCTGATGGTTGATTTTATACTTTGTACCAGCCAACTCCATATAATGAAATGATAAATAAAATAATGAAAATAATGTTAAGAGCACCGTTCCTCCTTCCAATTATAGATTTTAGTGACGGTAGAAATTTAATTTAATAGGAACGGCAAACTGTAATTATTTATTTACAGTATGTTAAAGCTACTATTTTACCAGTAAATAAATGGTTTATAATTTGTTTCTGAAAAGGGTATATTGATACATAATGGTAAGGTTCAATCCCCTACTAAACAGTAGGATTTAGCTGTAGAAAGGGCTAAAACAATTAAACATTTTTTTAATTATTTGTAGATTTACTCCCAAATCCTGGGCTACGTAAAAACGTGACCCTAAAGTTGGCGATCCAAGAAATGAAAATAAAATACTGCACAGATTTTGCATGAATAAAATATGTTTTATTGCTAATTCCTACAGCTTCATGATTAAATCCTTTTGGCTGCGAGTTCAAACACACCTCCTTAAACATTTATGCAACGATTCACTCTTTTCAGCAAATACAAAAACATGTTTGTTATTTAAATATATCAACCTAGAGATATTTTTACTTATATCATTGTGTTCGGTTGATATTTTAATAAATGTGTATTTTGGTTTAATAGCTTATGGAATAGTGTGCTGGGGCTATAAATTATTTAAATTTGTTAAACTGGTTGTTAATATACAAAAGAGAATTGTTCGTTGCTTGCTAAAAAATCGATGAGGGAAGCTTCTTTTCCTCTTTATAAATATTTAAACATACTTCCTATAAAACACTTATACGCTTTTAGAGTAGTAAGCGCTTTTTCATTAAATCTCACAAATGGATTTCAATAAACATATGTTATGGATTAAGGCACCAACGATCTAACTCATTCATTATACCATTGCCTAGGTTCGAATTTTGTAGACATTCTTTTGAACTCATTGGTCCAACTTTGTCCAGTAAAATACAAAATCACGTAAGGACTTTTTTTAGTTAAAAGAAGTTATGAAAATTAATAATTATTTGGCTATTTTATATTTCAAATATATTTAACATATATTTTAAACATATTTTATATATATTTTAAAGAATTTTTAAGTATATTTTAAACATATACGAAATATATTTTAAAACTACATTTCAAATATTTTTGTAACATATAATGAACACATATGATATATATCTCAATATATTACTGCGTCCCCTAATATGTGTATTTGAAATATATTAATAATATATACCAAGAAATATATAATTATATATTTGAAATATCAATTTATTTATATATTTCAAATATAAATTTTCCATATGTGTGTATATATTGCTTATTTGTGAATATATTTTTATGAAACTTAGTGCGGCTTTTTGTGATATTAAAACATGTATTATGCATTGTAAATTCGCTGATTGCGCAGGTTTTCTGTGAAGAGGGTATATTAAGATAACAAGGATTTGACATTGGATAGGGGAACCATTACATTTTTTTTAAAGTTAGTTGTAATTTAACTGTAAAAGGGGGAGTTTGACTTTTAATTGCCAAGGATAGTTTTGGGTTTTTAAATTGTAAGCATACTTAGATAGGTATACGGGTGGCTACAGTTCAATCATAGTAATATGATACTATGATACCAGTTTAGAGGGTCAAAGAGATGTTGTTACAGGGTTTTAAAGACAGTAGCAGTAACATGAGGCACTAATACCACTAAAATACCTTGGAAAAAGCGCTGAGAACCACATTGTGCTTAGGCTTACTGTTTACTTCTGTTTTCTGAAGGTCTTCCTGATATTTTATGGAATTTAAAAATGTGGTAACACCAGTAATTTAAGCCATCATTAAAAAAGTACAAAGCAACTGTGTTATAACAAATTGGGCCGTGCAAAATCAAACTTTCCTAATTTACTTGGCGCTAACCACACTTCGACTATGTTTAGTTCCAGTTTCAATTGGTGCGGGGCGATCGTTAGATAATTAACCATCCCAGGACAACCACAGATTCCAATTTAAAGTTTCCACCAAAGTTGGCCAGTTAATTTCCGTCACTCCGCCGCGACGTCTGTCGTGTTTACAGGGGTTGAAACAGCCCCTGGGCCTCGTTAACCAAGGGAAATCCGGTTAAGACAAAGGCTGGATTTTAAAAGGGGTAAAACAGGCGAGATGTGTAATTGGTGCTGTGTACAACAGGATTCAGCCGATGTTCGTTAAAACCCGATAACTATCTTAAGTTTTACGAGTTTTCATCAAGTAAAAAGGATATGTTTAATTTATAATTATGTATAAGGTAACCCTGATACAGTAAAATTCGTTTTGTATAGTCGAAGGAACAAAAAAACTTTTAATTTTACTTTTTTATTGTTTGTAAATTTTTTAACTATAATTATTTTAATTAAAATAATTCGGTATTTTTAACTCACTATCTAAACAATGTCCATAATATAAATTGTTTTATATATTGATGTGCAATGGTCTAGTAAGTGTGATTATTAATGTTGTTTCGGAACTGGTTAATAATTGATGGAAATCAAAATTGCTTTCTACTTTGTGTTTTGAAAAAACTTAAAAATATAACTTAATCTGTGAACGAACAGATGACTGGCGATAGCTGCGACTAATACAAAGTTTGCCTGACAAACACCTTGGGATGTTAAAGAGTTGAGCTGATTTGATGTATAATCATGTTGAGGGGTTTCAGTTTCAAAATTATATTCCATTTCAACGCATTATCCGGAATCATTAATTCATAATATACTACAAACTTAAACCGTGCAACATTACGAGTGAACTTTCATTTGTTATCACATATTATATATCGCAGATTACACATACCACAGCATTGACACACATTTAAGTTTTCTACCCTGGTTAGTTCAACGGCAACAATTATATTTAGCTTGCATAATAAGTATTAAATACGAAATTATAATAATTAGAAAAATGTGTAGGTAGTTTAAATATTTAAAAAGAAAATTACATCGGAGGAATTAGAAGTAATACGTTAAAAGTTCGAACGAAAGTGCTAGATGAAAAATTAACAGCCAAATTGTCCTCTGTAGTCAACAAAATATTAATCTGTCTCACTGTAGTACCATTATGTATTTATTAAACATACAAGTAGTATATGAAGTGTGAACTGGTAGGCTTGTCAAGTTAGCAAACACACACCTGAGGACCTTAGCGGCTTTGTACTATATAATCCGTAACATAAGCCGTCACAGCTAACTTCCTGCGACACTAGCTGATTACAATAGATAACTCCGATGTTGATGGTAATGTATTTATAGAATAATTAGAAAATAAGCCAAAGTTAAGCATTTTATAACAGCACTCAACACTATTACTAAAGAAAGCCCTTACTTCCAATTTTTTTGATTAAATCATTCTGTTGAAAACTGTAACTTTTTTACTTTTGAGCCTAGCTGGTCTAACGCCTGAACAACTATTCAAGGTAGAACTTTCTAGTACTTTATTAAAAGCTACGTCAGAACGCCCTTTTTTCCTACTTTAGTCAATTTTTTCTACTGTACATTATTCTCTAAGATCTTGATCAAAATTTGTTGCCATTTCATTAGTAAATTGTTTAAACCGTTAAACATTTAACATTATAAACAGTAATAATATATCACATGGCAAACATATAAGTGAAGTGTTTTTACTTTTCGTTTATTCTAAATGAAACATTGAAAACAGCAAAACCGTCCTAAATTAAAGCCGCAGTGTAGAATAAATATGGTCAACTTATGTTCACTGAGCCCGAATATGCATGTGATGAATAATTCAAGAACTGACTCTGTAGCTTCTCTAATACGATCCAAACGGTCAGTCAACAAAGCGATCGTAGGAAGTACTACTGGTCAGATGAATCATCTCACTCTTGTTTTTAAATAGTTCCATACAAACTAAATGTTGTATACGAATTTTGCTTTTATGTGTTTAGTATTGTAATTGTTTACAATTATTTAATAAATACAATTTAAGTCAGCAGTTAAAAAATTAAGCTATATACATGTTAAAAGAAACACGTTAAAGAAAGCGACTCAGGAGAGACACAATGGACGAGAATATATTCTTAGACCACCACCAGAATGTGCTTCTCAGTTGTTCATCGCTTATGTACAATGTATACGTAACCCTATAAGTAGGGAACCCCAAGTTCAGAGGAGAATATAGCCATTGACTATAGATACTGAAGTAGACATTTCATCGCCATTATAGAATGTGTCCCTAGCAGTTTTCTTGAGCACTCAAGCGCCCCTGTTGGCTTCCCGCGGTACCAATGGAGGAAGGCGCAATGCAGTGGCGCTGCTAGCGGGAACAAATGGAAAATGCCCGTCACTCGCTCGGTTATAGTGCCAACGACTTCTATTCGCTCAGTGGTTTCAACAGTGGTTACGGACACTGTTTAAGTGTTTGACAGTTAGTTATTATTCAGTGCTTGTTATTTTTTAGTATTTACTTTGGGAAGTTTCTTTTGAAATAAAACTACAATTAGGCTTTCAGTATCTTATAGTCAATGATATAGCGCTGACTGTCCTTGCTAATTGACCTTGGTCCCATCGTGTGCGCTACTGTTTACGATAAAATGTGTATGTTTGTTTGAAAACAAACTAGTAAATAACAGATTGTTGGCGATATATTTCAGCCAGCTGTTCGAATTTTAACAATTAACTTTATCTGTAATTAACTTTAACAAATATCTTAATCCGGTCCGAATAGAGTCAATCATGTTATTGTAACTATATCTGTGTTGGGTGGCGTTCTCAATAGAAATTCATTTTCCATAAGCTTATCCAACGAGGTATATATCTATAGAGGTCTCGTCTGGAGTAAAAAACTGTGCCAACATGCTCTCCACCAGTATGACCCTCTATACCCTCCGGTCTCCATGGCAGCAATATGTTAACCAATCAAATGCTTCCTTCACCAGTTATGTTAGTCTTTCTTTCGCTTTTACCAGATGTTTGTTTACAAAACTATCCACCTACAATATGTTAAACCAATCAAATGCTCCCTTCACAAGTTATGTTAGTCTTTCTTTCTCTTTGATCAGATGTTTTGATTAAAAAAATATCCTCCGGTGAGGCTTCACTTTTTTAACACGAGACGAGAGCTCTGTATTTAGTCTACCACGTTGAGTTTATCCCTATACTTTTAGGGTTATGTATACATTGTTCTGCAATTGACACTCTTAGCCGTTACGGTATGTCGTGACAGGTCAGTGGATATGGTTTTAAATATGTGATCATGAGGTCCTGAGTTAAAAACTAGCTATGCTCATTTGATTTTTATGTTTAAAACAATATTTCGTAAATCTTAATTCGATATTTTGTACACAAACCGATAATCCTAATTAGGTTTAGTTTGGTTGGGTTATCATAGCTAAATATGACTTATCTGGTCGGGTAGTCACAATTGGTTTATAGAAACCTATTTATTTTGTTTGAGACTACTATCGTCCATTGTTTCTCCGCAAAGTCACACGGCTGGTCGCACGCCACGTTAAGCATAAAAAACTCAACAGTCTTTTTACTCTACAAGTGTGTAGGTTTTTTTTTTATTTAAAAACATTGACGCGACCACGCGCCCCAACACAGACGTTTGGTATATACCACTTACAATGAATTGGAACGAAACTAATAAATAAACGCAACGTGACTATCATCAGTCGGGTGAAGCAATGATGCAGTTTTGAAACGCAAGTACAATCACTATTAACCTATTTAACCTTACTATATTGCTCTTTAAAGTGGTTATTAAAACCAACTGGAATATTTTTATGAAGGTACAGTATAAGGTAATATGTGATGTAAGGGATAATTATGCTTACATCATTAACTAAACGTACATAAGAGGTGTGAGTGACGCTCGTGTGAATTACCTGCCCGTGAGTCACTCCGTCGAAATACTGTCACTTGCGGTATCGTTTAACGACCATGATTTACTTCATCCAAAACATAAAAGTAATAAACATTTTCCTAATCTGACTGAGAAAACACTAATTTGGATGTCAATATATTAGTTACTTTTAAAATTAACCACAATATCGTACTGATAATAATCTTGGATTTATATGACGTTGATAAATGGCCACGTCTATAAGTCAACCAATCAGTTATTTCAAGAGTTGTATAGCATTTTCACCGGTTTCAAATTCCGAATAAGTTAGTCCTAAATTTTAATTAAGGAAATGAACACAATTAGGAGATAATCTCATGCTAAAAGGACGCTACTAAATTAATTTCTGTCCATACTTCAAGGAGTATAACATATAAACCTAAGCTAGACAACTCAAACTTTTACATTATGTATATAAACCCTTAAAAATGCATTTTTAACTGCTATGTTTTATGAAATGTTACCATACGGTGAACAGTTTGTTGACAAAAGCAATATGACAATAAGATGATCACAAAAGCAACAAATAACTGATCGAACAAAGGCAAACACAAGCATTGTAGCTGTAGGTTCTGATTAATTAATGGTAGCTGTGTTGTAACAGTCGGTGGCCATTGAAAATAAAGTAATAAAAGGGTTCGTTTGATAATAATAAAGTTGAATTTCTTTTTCGTAGTCTTTTTTAATCATTGAACGAGTAGGTTTTAACTCTTGATATTTTATTTTTGTGTCGGAAATTCTAGTCTAAAGTTCTGTAACGAAAGTATGTATACAATACAAATGCTTCTTATGTAATAAATCAAATTCAATGTTAGACAATTATAGCAGATAGCAAACTTTAAAAACCTACCTATAACACAAATCTTACTTAGTACATTAATTATTAATAATTATGTGTTTCAAACTGTATTAGTGTCATACGAAAATGCAAAGTACTTGTCATATATTATGGTCTGGCCCACCTTTATAACTATTTGTTTTGATTTAGAGTTAGTGCCGTTTATGTAGTAAAAATTGTATGAACCAACTTCACCATAATCCGGCACTTTAACTACAGAGTTGGGCGTAGGACAAACACGAGCAAAAATTAAATGGGTCAAAACAACAACCTCCTCATTTTTTCTGTTAAGTCCATTGAGTCAGATAACAAAAAGAATTTTTAATAAATTCCATAGGACGTTAACACATGACAATATATAAGTGTTTTTTAAGGCAGAAATGATTTTGGAAATTTAAACTTTAACCTCCTCTTTTCCCGTTAAGACTGATCAAAAAAAATTATTTGTTATCTAATTACCAATGATGTTAACATGGATACAATTGTTTTAAGGTAGAAATAACTGTGGAAATTAATATTATGTTTTAATTAATTAAATTTCCGCAAGTATTTTAATATTGCTTGTATTGATTAAGCTAGTTATACAAATAACAATTTGCAGAGTTTAAGGATATTTACACTATGCAAATTTTTTTTCGTGTAATAAAATAAAACAATTTATTTTCATTTAACTAATCTTATTCTTTTTGACATCCTTATCAAACTTGCATAAACATATCGTCCGCTTAAAGTATTTTCGTATAAAAGGACTCACCGGTATATTTGAACCCTCTGCTACTGGAATAACTAAATACAACATCAGAAGAGTTGCGCGCGTGTGTGTGTATACCCGTGTAGCGGGGTGGGTTTTACCAGCCGCCCCCCGGGGGTTGCTGTCGCCACAGCCACACATCACGCTGATTACATTCTCACTCTCTTTTTCAATCTGCTACTTTTACTATAAAATAATAATGTTTTTAACTCTTTCACTCACAACTTATGATACTATACACCTCTATATATATATGAAGAAGAAAACAGTTCCATGTTGCTGTTAACTAAAACCAACCTAATGTTTTTAATTTTTTCTTCTTCCCTTATTTGCTAGTTTTTACTTTACCTATAGTTAAGAGCTGAACATCGACATGAACCAGATGAAAAACTGTTGAACCGTTGTTATTATGAATATGCTTAGATTTGTGTAATCTTTCCTAATTTCTTTCTTTCTTTGTGTTCCCTGTAGCTAAAAAATCTGCCTGTAAAACATCTTCGGATTCAACATTGATCTTTACTTAATATTTCAATTTGAATTATAGAGTCAAGATAGGGAAAACAAAAAGTTAAAATTGCTATCCGCTTAGCGTTTTAGACTTATTTCTGTTAAAAAGGTTTGATTCCCAGACGTCTACTAATATGACCTTGAACCGAATCCGTTTTAAATGTAAAACATATAACACCTATGACAAAAATAACTAGCGGAGATAATGAAAAAACAATCCCATTGGTGTTTAACCTTAAGTTATACCCCTTGTACTTTCTATAGATTCTTTTAAAGCATCAAGTTTGATTAGCTAAACGAAGCTCTTACATGCGATAATTAATATCGGTGTACAAGCTCATTACAGAATGTTGCACATCAAACTATCGGAACACAAGCTTCCTACATAATACTGCAAATACAACTTGTAAAGCCACACAGGTTCACTAGAGATATTGCATAAACAACTGTCGGAGCCACTAAGACTTGCCAAAGAATGTTTCACATACAAATGTTTGTGGCCGTCTTATAGGGGAATGATTGTAGGATATACATATTCTTTGTGGACTGATTTTTAAAATTTTATTAAATGTATACTGAATAATTTCACCCTATTAAATTCCATTTTTTATGGCCTGAACCACAAAATAAGTAGCTTGTCTCCAATGTTTTTATAATAAAGTTTAACTCTAAAGTATATTCACTGAATATCTCGATAAAATATAATATTTAGGAAAGCAAGTAACAAATTATTCAAAAGCAACTGAGAGATAAATAGTAACACATTTTTATTTTACTGCTTACAAGCTACCTCCTTTTTGTTTTCAGCCAAGTGCCAAAATACCGAGTAATATATCGCGCCCAGTTATCTCGTGAGGGGCCAGCTGCGCCTGCTTGTGTTGCGGATTATGTAGTATAATGGTGATAAGCCGCTTTGCGACACAATCCGGGCCAACTTGCAATCACAACAGCCTTATCATTGTAAACTAAGACGGCTTGCATCTTGTTTTGTAAAAATTCGCATACTTGTAATTTACCTTGTCTTGGCATCTTTATATGACTACTGGTTTGGCTGTCGTTGATTTATAATAATTATGTTTATTACGAATAAATTTGGGTAGTTTAAACATTTTTAGATAACACTTTTTTTAGATAAATTAAGTTTTATTATATGCAGGGTGGGTTTTAAATGAGCCCCCCATCCTTATTAGTGAATTCCCTATGGAAAAGTGAACTATTAGCATGACCCGCACGGTGAAACATAAGCCCGGGACCTCCATAGAAGCTCCTTACGTGACCCCCTGAACACATTTTGGGGGGTTTTAAGTATATATATATTTATACTTTTAAAATGGTGAATTCAAAACAACAAGTGTATGTTTTCCTTCTATATTTCGGAGGAGTTCATACCCTCTTCTTCAGGAAGAAAATACTTAAAAACATAAAATTAAAACCAACACATAATAATAAAAATATAATTAGAAGTAAAATGTAAATGTAAATAAAGCCAATAAGCTGTCAGCTGGTTCTTTCAAAAAGTTATTATAGAGGCAGTTTCTGGGGGATACGAAATTTGTCGTATCTTAGACTAAGCCCCATTGGATTTCTTTTTTTTAAAACAATTTGATGGGCTTGCTCATATTTCATTAATTGGTGTCTGTTGTAATCTTCACTTTCGTTAGCCTCTATCTTTGCTACCGTTTTCAGTGAATAGTACTCTTCAGTTTTTTCATTGTTGTGAATTTCAATATGTTGGGCTAATGGCCAGTGGGTAATGGCTAATGGCCTGTCATTCTTATTCTTAAATGATTTGACGTCTGCCCAACATATTGTTTGTCAAAATTGTTGCAAGAAATTTGGTATATCAAATTTTGTGTGTCATATGTTATGTTTTCCTTCGTAGGAAATGTTTTTCCGGTAACCGAACAGCAGAATTCTTTAGAGCCACACATAATTTTGCAGGTACCACAGCGCGGTTCCTTGCAAGGCTAAACGAATACAATACCTGCATTCGTTTCTGGTTTCGGAAAACTCGTGGCCACAAGTTTAGCCTTTAAGTTAGGTGTTTTTTTAAACGTTAATTTAGGTGGAGTAGGCATAAAATCTTTAGCTTCTGGAAGTGTCTCCAGAAGGCAGTAAGCCGTTTTTATTATGGAGTAGATTTTATGAAGGCCAGGGTGAAACTGTGTTACGAATTTTAAATTGTTAGATGCAGTATAATTTTTCTTGCATTTGTATGTCTAAGGGTTTGGTTGTTTACAAGCCCCTCAGAGTACCCCAGCCTTGTAAAGGCATTACTGATCTTAGACACATAGTCAGTAAAATATTTCTGGTCACTGCATAACTTTTTTGCTGTTACTGATATGCTTTTCGGAATTGATTTCTTCATGTTTAACGGATGTCAGCTAGAATAGTTCAGATAACTCATAGTATTTGTCTCTTTAATGTGCTGTTTGGTCTTAGTTATTCCAGAATTAACAAATATATCAAGGTCTAAATATGTAATAATTTTATCTGAGTAGTTCCAGGTAAACTTAAGATCTGAGAATTGTTTAAGGGCTTCCAAGAAACATGTAAGAGAGTCAGTACCATGAGTCCAGATGAAGAAAATGTCATCTATAAATCTGAACCATCGCATGGGCAATAAAGACTGTGAATTCAACAATTCATTTTTAGACTTACCAATAAATAAATTAGCATACGAAGGGGCCATTCTTGTCCCCATTGCTGTCCCGAACATTTGTAGGTAATGATTATTGTTAAACTCGAAATTATTCTTTGTTAATGTCATAGATATAAGATGTAAAATAAACCCTGAACTGGTTTTTTTATTAGAATTTCTACTGTTTAAGAAATACTCAGCTGCATTCATCCCATCAGTGTGGGGAATGTTAGTGTACAAAGAGTTAACATCTACAGTTACAAGAAGCGTTCCTTCTGGTAGTGGTTGTTGTACTACCGATAACTTTTCTTTAAAATCATTTGAGTTTTTGATATAAGAAGGTAGGCACTTGACAAGAGGTTGAAGATGGTCATCTATGTAAGCTGATATCCTCACAGTGGGGCTGCTATAACTAGACACTATAGGCCTTCCAGGAGGCGGATATATTTTCTTGTGCATTTTTGGGAACATGTAAAACGTGGGCGCACGAGGAAATTGAGGATCTGAGATATTAATATCTTTATCGAAGAGCCCTTCACTAGGTCCATGCCCGTCCAAAAATTCTTTGATTTCTTCACTAAATTGGCTTATTAAATTTTCTTTTAATGGTTTATAAACATTATTATTAGACAGTTGGCTATTAGCTTCGTTCAAGTAATCTGTAATGTTCTGAATTACAATTGTGTTACCTTTGTCAGCCGGCAGGGTTACTTAGAGAATTACATTTTTACGGCGAACATAATACCACAATTCGTTTTTGAAAATCATTATTCGTTCTCAAGATATTTGTCATTTAGAAAAATAAATTTTAGAGAGATTTTTTAATGCCCTAACCTGAAAACATGTCCATATTCTCGCCACTAAATCAAATAATGATATTGAACTGCTACCGATCATTGTTGAGGGGCATTTGCTTCATTCTGAACAAATTACAATTTTGGAATGAGATATTTTTAAGTTGGGGCTTTTAAGATTCTCTCTATTTCTTTTGTTACCAATATATTGAGACCGAATAATGGTTTTCAAAAACGAATTGCAGCATTATGTTCACTGTAAAAATTAGTTCTATTTGATAAGTTGTAACCCTACCTTTATATTTGAAAAAAATTGGAATACAATATGGCGGATCCAAGATAGTGGAAAAAATATGAACTAAGTAAAAATTAAGTATAAGTTGATCAACAATGATCGGCGGCAGTCCGGAGTCGATATCTATATAAATAAAAGAAAAATGGGGGGGACTTGTTTAAAACTCAACCTGTATAATACTTTAGATTTAAACTTATTGATTAATTTGTATAGTATGAAAAAGGTAAATTATTAAATCCTTTAACAAATGCATTTAATCAGGAGTCATACCTATACAGTAGTTAAAAACTATGTTTTTTCAACGTAACTGTACGTAAAAACGTAACTGTATGTTTTTCTCTGTACGTAACTGTGACAGAGTCGGTTGAAAAGTCTATATATTTATTTACTGCTTAGTGAAGAAACCAAGTGCTTGGATAAGGCTTTTCAGTTCAACAGAAGCTACTGGGAATCATTACAGTCCCTTTGATCACAGCCATAAGTTATTATAATTAGGCACTACCACATCACCGCGCCACCGCACCACCTTCATAATAATTAGACTACCTGTAGACCGTACTCATATACCTCAGAAAGTGTTATTCAAACATCAACGATTCTCAAACGGAGCAGCAAACCTGAGAACTCAACGAATTTCCAATATACGCATGTACTAATTTAAATTGTTATGAGTTTAATCACTGCTAATTCAAGAGCTATAAATTTACAACATTTATTTTATACTTTTTTTAAGTATGTACTTTTATTTTCGTTATTAAGAGCATTAAGGTAACTTAAGCTCATGGCTGGCAAAATATTATCTTATTTATGGAGTCCTTACAATTAATTAATGATGTAGTAGCGTATATCGCCGTGTAATTGTTTCTAAATTACAACTCAATTAATTTACACTTAGGAAATGTGTTTCCTTCGAACCAGCTTTATCAAGGTCAATTACAGAACTTTTTCAGGTGTCAATACCGTGTTGCAAAGCCCTCTTTAGCAGATTTGGTTTCATAAATGATTGAAGTACCAATCGACAACAACATAATATTTACAGTTTTTTTGCAGGTAGTTGTGAGTTTAAAGGTATGTAGAAGTGTTTAAGGCCTATTTTTAATTTCAGGCTGTAATTTATATGAAAACAATTTTCTATAACTGTTTTCATGTTGGTGCTGAACACAGATAATTGGAAAAACACGTCTGATTGAAAAAAATTTAAATATAGTTGTAATAATTGTACGCCTCACTCAAAAAGCAAGAAGAAACTGTCTCCTTTACATCTACGCTAAAATTCAAATAATGGAAAAAACTAATCTTTTAGCAGGATAGCTAAAAGGCCCTAAAGGATGAGTTCCCCCTCTCAATAAATGGGAAATTACTGCCTTTTGATAAGGACGAGAGGCGCTCCATCTTTTGGGAGGGCGGGGTATCCATCAGTTTTATAACTAATTGTTGGTCCTTCACAGAAATGAGTTTAGTCACATAGGTAGTAGAACCAATTTAGCCTCTCAAGCGAATTACCTACCTAAATGCATTGTTTTAGTTCCGCTTGTACTATATTGTACCAAGTAACTTAAGAAAGCCTAAGAGATGGATTCTAGGGTTAGTTCAACATGTAATGGTCAGGTACTATTAAAGATTATTGTTATTAATAACTTTAAAATCCAGTTAAATTAAGTACTAATAAGTGCAACTTACGTGATGATGGATTATAGAATATGCTAGCCTCGAACATGACGGTTTAAGAGTGTATACATTTTGAGGTTGTGTTATGAGTTTAACATCCTATGTATGTTTAGTAGTTAATGTCATGTAAGCTTCAATAAATATTTAAAAAAAATAAATAAGCAGCATCCTCTCATACACTATGTAGGTCTTTAGTAACATTTTACAACTAGGAAATTTTCTTTATTCAAGAAGGTTAAAACCATGAATTTTAAAAACTAAAATGAGTGAAATATTATTTGATAAATCAATTATTTTCAATATAATGATTAGTAAGATCTATTGGTTTTCATGCCCTTAAAAATAATTTTCCGAAACTAAAAAAATGACGGTTCATTTAAAGTAGGATTTCAAAAGACCTAAAATTCACCCTATCGGAAAGGTCGAGTTTACGACTCTAAAAGAATTAGCATCTATTTATTACCTTTTAGAGAGTTTAAAACGCTAATTTTTAAAATATAAATGTAAATTTAAAATATAATAATGTAAAATATAAATGTATTACAATTAAGTGGTTTTGAGTATACGAGATGTAATTAACGTTTTGAATCCTTAATATATCAAATTTCATAGAATACTTTGTTTAAAAAAGCTCCTTTAGGTTTCGTAATATTGGCCTTAACAGTTTCAGTGGTTATCTATTGCAGGATTTTTTTTGATTCCATCGCCAAAATGGTTTTTGCTTTTGGGAGAAAGCGTTCCAAACATATAACATTGTATCGGACACCTCAGGAATCGAACCTGTGACCCTTAAACCGAAATCTCAGCTATCTCCGCATTCCGAAAACAGAATTATTACTGTAACATATGATTATTAGCTTAAATGTTCATTAGTGTTAGCAAAGACTGCAACACAAACAAATAATGATTTTCTCCATACAAAGCAAACGAAAATAATAATGGGGGTTTCCTGTGCATCTGAATCGATTGTCAGGTCTAGTTGTATATAGAATACGATTTTTGTAAACAAAGAGAGTCAAACCCTTTGATAGATTAAATAAACATTAGTAAAACAGAATCTACTTTAAACCGAACCAAAGTGTTGTAGTACCTTTAGAATCATACAGTTCGTTTTAGTTCCTTTTATTTAAAAAAAATGAAATATTACGCGTCGGAGTTTAACTTGGGGCAATTATTTTGCAATGTTATCTAGTACAGTAAATAGAGTATTTACAGTAATTTTGCACAAGTGAATTGTGAGAAAACTAAAGGAGGAATTACAGCAGCGACAATGTAGACAAATATGCAGTATTGGACCATTTTACCTCTATTTTGTAACTGAAATAACCAAAATATAATTCCATATATTATGCTTTTATTTTGCAGGAAAAGTGACTATAATATTTTACTTGAAATTCTGGTGAATTTGTTTTTAATTGTGGCACTGTGTACACAAAAAGATGATAGCTATGAATACAAATAACATCCCGATTTTAATTTTAGAATAAAATAATCAGAAAATTTAACAAATATTTATTTTAATTCTGTAATTACAATACCTTTTGAAATTAGTTGATACAAAATAAAATGGTTTTAAATCTTTTATCTTAATTTTGTTATTTAAATCAATATAAATATCGCACGATATATTTTATAATAAGTTGTTGGGATCTTAAAATAGTTATTTATGTATTAAGAGCTTAAAGTAGTACTTTGTCTCTAATACCAAAAATGTCCTAACGCGGCGCGCGGTAGTTTTCTAAACGCAAAGACACTTTATACTCGAATTACATACATAATTTATCCAAAAGCACAATTTTGGATGTCACATATGTACAAATTGACTTTCATACTATTTGGCTGAATTTACGAAATTTAGATTATGAATACCTGAAAATCAACAACGGTTTTTTGTTCATTACTATGTAAGGGTTCAATTTTTACACCTCACATTTTTGTTAATGTTATTAAGGAAGATTGAAGTTAATTTCTCCGAAGAGTTAGTTTTATTTAATTTCCATCATCGCTAGTAACCTCGGGCGGCAGAAATTTAGTTTTGAGGTAAGGTTCTAACCAAGGCCGAGGCAGTTAGCGCGGGACCCGATGTTGCCGCCGCCGTGTCTCGATCCAACTGTAGAAACGGGTTTCTGCGCATGACAGGCCGAGACAGGTATCAAAACCAAGCGAGCCGCCGCCGCCAGCCAGTTGTGCCTGTGATTTCCGCTTGGGTACTCGTCTCCCGAAGTAAGTACTGTGCTATACCGACTTGATGCTTGCATTGTGATAAGAGTACAGTATACGATCGTTAGACTTGAGAGTCATTGGTAACACTTATTACCCGATTATTATTTTGAGTAAACAATTGAATATATATATTTTCGAATTGGAATAAAATGTCATTGCCAACTTGGTAAAATTATAAGGTTGATAACAGCTCAGAAATTTAATTTGACTAGATAAATTTACTTTGTTCATTGCCATTGTAGTGGTGAAAGGCTATTACAGTATTTGCTATTAATAGCCATTGATTGAGAGTTTAATAAATGTACTGATCGCCCTAGGCTATTGCACTGCTGATTTATTTACTGGTTATTTATTGATTGATTGCTACACTGTTAATAGATTGCTTAATATGTATTATTGCAATTGAGGTTATGTTGCATCCTTGTTCTGGGATTTAGGTACAGCCTATACCAGGGGAGCCATTGTTTATACACATATTGAGAGAAGTGTAGTAATTTATTGGTGACAATAATAATAGTGTTCCTGGACTTGTTATTTCACTGTTGCGTTCCGACCCTCATGATGTCTTAGGCCTATAAAGTTCATACAACTATACCGTTCAAAAGTTGTTTAGCCCGTGATAGAACGATCGTTTGGGCGACAGCGAACCCCGAGAGCTTTGTTTTAGCGAGTATACCTAACTACATTTTTAGTACAACCCAAATCGAACAGTAAATAAATCCTAGCCTAGATAAAGGTAATATTGCATTGCGTAACGTCTCTGAAGTATCCTTTAACCCATCACCACCTATCCTGGTTGCTAGAAGTATATTCAGCATCCTATTTAGCCGTACAGGCTATCTATCCTAATACCGGCCATCTTGGTTTTTGTAGGTTTTAGGATAGCGATCGAGGTGTTTCACGGGTAAATTAATATTTAGGAATACTAGGCTCTCCTTACGACCCGCCCAAACCTATCCTGGTTGCTAGAAGTATATTCAGCATCCCAGTTAGCCGTACAGGCTATCTATCCTAATACCGGCCACCCGTTTCTTGGTTTTTGTAGGTTTTAGGATAGCGATCGAGGTGTTTCACAGGTAAATTAATATTTAGGAATACTAGGCTCTCCTTACGATCCGCCCACACCTATCCTGGTTGCTAGAAGTATATTCAGCATCCCAGTTAGCCGTACAGGCTATCTATCCTAATACCGGCCACCCGTTTCTTGGTTGTTGTAGGTTTTAGGTTAGCGATCGAGGTGTTTCACAGGTAAATTAATATTTAGGAATACTAGGCTCTCCTTACGACCCACCCATACCTATCCTGGTTGCTAGAAGTATATTCAGCATCCCAGTTAGCCGTACAGGCTATCTATCCTAATACCGGCCACCCGTTTTCTCGGTTTAGATCGGCTTTAGGATAGTAATCAAGGCATTAATCCATATTTAAAGCGTTCTGGGTATAGTAGCCATCCGTTTTATTGGTTTTCATGAGTTTCAAGGACAGCGATCGAAGTGTTTAGTGACATTTGATCTGTTCGAGCGTATTAAGTGTACCTTACGACCCGCCTACACCTACCCTGGTTGCTAGAAGTACACTCAGCATCCTGTTTAGCCGTACAAGCTATCTGTTCTAATACCGGTCACCCTTTTCTTGGTTTTCCAGGTTTTAGGATATCGATCGAGGGGTTTAGTGACATTGATAAAATTTTGGTGCGTACCGTACGTCCCTTCAACCCGTCAAACCCTATCCTGGTTGCTAGAAGTATATTCAGCATCCTAATTAGCCGCGCAGGCTATATATCCTAATTCCGGCAGCCAAGGTTATTGGGGCGTCCCGGCTGAAGATAGTGGAAGAGGCGCTGAGCGATTTACACGTCCCGACCGTTGAGGATTCAAAATTTAATTCAACATAAGGTAGCGATGATGAGGCACATTTGACGAAATTTGATTTCGAAACCTCCCTCCTGAGTTACCCTATAGTTTTTTTTACACATTGAAGAATAAAATTGACACACGATAGACCGATTAAATCGAGAGGGATTTGTTGCCACCGTATAGGAACAAGTAAATCGAGTTAAACCACGACCCCTGGATTTCCAAACCCAGCTAGGCTGAGTCATTCCGAGCAAAGCGTGAAAAGAAACAATAGCACTGGAAATCCCTCGCATATTTATGGCGCCCGAACAGGGACTACTGTGAAAGTAGTGTACGTACGATATTTGAAAAAAATAAACAATAGCACTGGAAATCCCTCACATATTTATGGCGCCCGAACAGGGACCAAAAGCGTTTGCTTATTTGGACGACCTTATTATTGTTAGCAAGACTTTCGAGGAACACCTGGCATTGCTGAAGGAGGTGTTTAGACGTCTAAGGGAAGCCGGATTGAAGCTGAATCCTGAAAAGTGTCAGTTCTGCAAGCGGGAGCTCAAGTACTTGGGCCATATAGTAGATGATAGAGGGATTAAGACCGATCCAGAGAAAGTCCGAGCCATTCAAGAGTTTCCTGTCCCAAATTCAGTACGATCACTACGTAGCTTTCTTGGCTTAGCTTCATGGTACAGGAGGTTCGTAGACAACTTTGCAAAAGAGGTAGCTCTCCTTACGAAATTATTACGGAAGACGGCCCGGTGGAACTGGACTGATGAGCGACAAGGCGCTTTTGATGCTATGAAGCGCAAACTGGCAACAACTCCGATATTGGCCTGTCCAAACTCTGAATACCCGTTTTGATTACAAGTTGACGCCTCCGGCAATGGGCTGGGAGCTGCCCTGACCCAGAGGATTGATAAGAAGGAATTCGTCATCGCTTACGCAAGCAGATTACTATCAGACAGTGAAAGGAAATTCACCGTAACAGAGCAAGAATGTCTGGCACTTGTTTGGGCAGTAAAGAAGTTTCGACCGTACCTAGAAGGGTACAAGTTTATTGCTGTGACAGACCATCAAGTACTGAAGTGGTTGATGAACCTCCAACAACCTTCGGGACGATTGGCGAGATTGGTTCTCGAGTTGCAACAACACGACTTCGAAATTCAGTACAGGAAAGGGACTTTGAACAGGGTTGCCGACGCCCTTTCTCGCTATCCAGTCGGAGACTTGACCGAACCACAAGTGTGTTCATTTGAGATAAAAGATGGCGAATCACAGCAAGATGACGGGAAGGATTGGCACCAGAGGATGCATTCTAAAGTCAAACGGAACCCTTGGAAGTTCGCCGACCTTATGATTAGGAACGACAAATTATGGAAGCGAAGAGTGAATAGACGGAGCGATCTAACTGACGAGACGTTGCAATGGAAGTTGTGTGTACCAATCGCTGAACGAGAAATTGTCCTTAAACAGAACCATGATGTAGAGACTGCGGGACACTTAGGGGCCCGGAAAACGATTAAACGAATGCAGCAAAGATACTATTGGCCTGGAATGCTTAAAGACACAAAGTCATATGTCAGGAAATGTATTACATGTCAAGCCCATAAGGTAGAGCAGAAGAAACCTGCGGGGAAAATGTTTTTCCGAAAACCTACTGGACCCTGGTACACTGTAACAGCAGATTTGGTTGGCCCTCTCCCTAGATCGAAGAAGAGTGCAAGGTGGCAAGGTGCAAGGTGCACAGGATGTTTTCACTAAGTGGGTGGAATTGGCGCCACTGCGATCAGCAACGGCCCTAGCTGTCTCAAACGCATTCCGAGAAATTATACTGCTCAGGTATGGGGCACCTGAAGTGGCTATCACTGACAACGGATCCCAATTCACAGCGAAAATATGGCGTGACTTACTCCACGGATGGGGAATCGAACAACATCTAACCGCGCCGTATACGCCTCAGGAAAATCCAGTAGAGCGATCAAACCGAGTCCTCAAAACCATGATAGCCCAATATATAAAAGACGATCACCGATTATGGGATGTTTATCTAGACGAGTTTAGATACGCCATCAACACAGCGGTACACGACTCGACTGGGTTCACACCAGCGATGCTTAACTTTGGGCGTGAGCTGCGGACACCGAATGCGTTACACGGCCCGTTAGAAGTCCCCACCGACGAGGAAGAGAGTGAACCTGACCACTCTGCCATGAATCAAAAACGACTGAGGCAGTTTTTCAAAATATCCGAACGATGTAAAGCGAACATGGAGAAAGCGAGTCGGCAGCAGGCGAAATACTACAACCTTCGAAGGCGAGACGAGCGATACAAGACAGGAGATCAAGTGTGGTTGAGGCAACACCATTTGTCTTCTGCAGGAAATGCATTTGCGGCGAAGTTGGCCGCGCGTTACGATGGTCCTTATAAGGTAAAAGGAAGGGCCGGCACGAATATTTACGAACTTCAGGACGCGAGCGGGAGATGTACCACACGAGCACATGTAAAGGATATGAAGAGATGGGTCTCAACAATTGACAGCCACCCGCCTGTTGCGAACGCAGGTTGCTTGGAGTGCCTGCCGAATAAGCAGCTGGTTCCGAGCACACCGGGCATGTGAGTACCCTGAGCACCGGGCATGTGAGGCTTGGTAGTTTATTAGCGTAGTGTTGCATGTGCTTGGCTTATTCAAAAGGATCAATATCCGGCGTCTTGGGCTGACCCCGTACAAGCGCTGAGAGACCAGGTCTTTGAATTGTTTTCTTTCACATGTTGAGGAGATTGGTTTATTTTTGTTATGATTTTCTGTTAGATACACCGAGAAGGTTTTTTGTTGGTTTTGAACTGTCCAAAAAAGATTTTTGGAATTAGGTCGGAAGATTAGATCTTTAGTATTTGTGTAAGCAGATTCTAAGAGTCTGAGACTCGATGTTTGAGTATCATGGAGGAAGACACAGTAGTTTTTTTTCTTTTCTGTTTCTTTTTTTTGGCTCGAAGTGAGTGGAGGGTGTAAGGGTTCAATTTTTACACCTCACATTTTTGTTAATGTTATTAAGGAAGATTGAAGTTAATTTCTCCGAAGAGTTAGTTTTATGTAATTTCCATCATCGCTAGTAACCTCGGGCGGCAGAAATTTAGTTTTGAGGTTAGGTTCTAACCAAGGCCGAGGCAGTTAGCGCGGGACCCGATGTTGCCGCCGCCGTGTCTCGATCCAACTGTAGAAACGGGTTTCTGCGCATGACAGGCCGAGACAGGTATCAAAACCAAGCGAGCCGCCGCCGCCAGCCAGTTGTGCCTGTGATTTCCGCTTGGGTACTCGTCTCCCGAAGTAAGTACTGTGCTATACCGACTTGATGCCTGCATTGTGATAAGAGTACAGTATACGATCGTTAGACTTGAGAGTCATTGGTAACACTTATTACCCGATTATTATTTTGAGTAAACAATTGAATATATATATTTTCGAATTGGAATAAAATGTCATTGCCAACTTGGTAAAACTATAAGGTTGATAACAGCTCAGAAAGTTAATTTGACTAGATAAATTTACTTTGTTCATTGCCATTGTAGTGGTTAAAGGCTATTACAGTATTTGCTATTAATAGCCATTGATTGAGAGTTTAATAAATGTACTGATCGCCCTAGGCTATTGCACTGCTGATTTATTTACTGGTTATTTATTGATTGATTGCTACACTGTTAATAGATTGCTTAATATGTATTATTGCAATTGAGGTTATGTTGCATCCTTGTTCTGGGATTTAGGTACAGCCTATACCAGGTGAGCCATTGTTTATACACATAATGAGAGAAGTGTAGTAATTTATTGGTGACAATAATAATAGTGTTCCTGGACTTGTTATTTCACTGTTGCGTTCCGACCCTCATGATGTCTTAGGCCTATAAAGTTCATACAACTATACCGTTCAAAAGTTGTTTAGCCCGTGATATAACGATCGTTTGGGCGACAGCGAACCCCGAGAGCTTTGTTTTAGTGAGTATACCTAACTACATTTTTAGTACAACCCAAATCGAACAGTAAATAAATCCTAGCCTAGATAAAGGTAATATTGCATTGCGTAACGTCTCTGAAGTATCCTTTAACCCATCACCACCTATCCTGGTTGCTAGAAGTATATTCAGCATCCTATTTAGCCGTACAGGCTATCTATCCTAATACCGGCCATCTTGGTTTTTGTAGGTTTTAGGATAGCGACCAAAGTGTTTCATGGGTAAATTAATATTTAGGAATACTAGGCTCTCCTTACGACCCGCCCACACCTATCCTGGTTGCTAGAAGTATATTCAACAACCCAGTTAGCCGTACAGGCTATCTATCCTAATACCGGCCACCCGTTTCTTGGTTTTTGTAGGTTTTAGGATAGCGATCGAGGTGTTTCACAGGTAAATTAATATTTAGGAATACTAGGCTCTCCTTACGACCCGCCCACACCTATCCTGGTTGCTAGAAGTATATTCAGCATCCCAGTTAGCCGTACAGGCTATCTATCCTAATACCGGCCACCCGTTTTCTCGGTTTAGATCGGCTTTAGGATAGTAATCAAGGCATTAATCCATATTTAAAGCATTCTGGGTATAGTAGCCATCCTTTTTATTGGTTTTCATGAGTTTCAAGGACAGCGATCGAAGTGTTTACTGACATTTGATCTGTTCGAGCGTATTAAGTGTTCCTTACGACCCGCCTACACCTACCCTGGTTGCTAGAAGTACACTCAGCATCCTGTTTAGCCGTACAAGCTATCTGTTCTAATACCGGTCACCCTTTTCTTGGTTTTCCAGGTTTTAGGATATCGATCGAGGGGTTTAGTGACATTGATAAAATTTTGGTGCGTACCGTACGTCCCTTCAACCCGTCAAACCCTATCCTGGTTGCTAGAAATATATTCAGCATCCTAATTAGCCGCGCAGGCTATATATCCTAATTCCGGCAGCCAAGGTTATTGGGGCGTCCCGGCTGAAGATAGTGGAAGAGGCGCTGAGCGATTTACACGTCCCGACCGTTGAGGATTTAAAATTTAATTCAACATAGGGTAGCGATGATGAGGCACATTTGACGAAATTTGATTTCGAAACCTCCCTCCTGAGTTACCCTATAGTTTTTTTTTTCACATTGAAGAATAAAATTGACACACGATAGACCGATTAAATCGAGAGGGATTTGTTGCCACCGTATAGGAACAAGTAAATCGAGTTAAACCACGACCCCTGGATTTCCAAACCCAGCTAGGCTGAGTCATTCCGAGCAAAGCGTGAAAAGAAACAATAGCACTGGAAATCCTCACAACTACCTTTGCGAGCGGAAAGGTAAGGCACAGCGATCGAAAAAAGGCTATTTTAAGATGTGTTTTTTAGATCATAAAATACAATGTGTTTTTAGTACTTTAGAAGTGGTTGTAGGAAAGATACATTGATAGAGCAGCGGGCAGGACATTAAGCAGAGCAATAGATAAGCCTCTACAGAACAAGCAAGATAGTAGTGACAGTAGCAATCTTGAATCTTGAATCTTAACATCTACTAGCAAGGACTACGATTCCCCAAGACCGCGATCCACCGACTAGGCCGCTGCCAGAGTTTTTAAATCCGCCAATATGACCACTGAACCGGCGAGTCACCTAATGTACATGTAAAATCATGATTAAAAGGGTAAATGATGACTTTTTCCGAATAATGATCTTTTCAATTTTGAAAACTTGGAAAAATTAGAGGAAAGTCTCAGAATATTGCATTAATTTTTTACGGATACAAAATAATGACAACCCTCAAATAATAGTGGACATATTTTTAGATAACCTATTTACACACAGACAATTTCCTGGTGGGGTGAGTAAATGCCAATAAGTTTTTAAGTTATTATGTGGTACGAAAAATCGCGAGATTACTCTTTAAAATTAAACTATACATTTTCAAAAAAATAACTTCATTTTACTCAATTACGAAAATAACAAATTAAACTTAGCAAATTGAAAATTTTAGAGCTGTAAATCAAATTAAGTCTGTACGAAGAACAAATAAGGAGGCATCTGCAGTTGGATCGTTATTTGGATGAATGTTGTTCTTAAGTGGTTTGGCTACAAGCTCTGCGAAGTCATTTGGCTTTCTCATTAGCAAAACTTTGAACGTGACATTTGGTTTGTCGAGCAATACAATTACAATAGCCAAGAATTAACTAATTGTTTGTTCTTTTTTATAATATTTAAATACTTTACTACTTTTACCCATTTACATCGATCGACAAGGAATTACTAGGGCCAATTGCAATACAAATGCAATACATTAATGGCTCAGGCATCAAGGTTCATTCACAAGGAGATCACAGGTTATTGTAATTACCTAATAAATGTATAAGCCTAGTTAACAATTAACACATTCAATTTATTGACGAAATTAAATTTATTGTTACGGTTACGAAAACAATGTAAGCAAGAGTGCTAAGCATGTTTTCAAATCAAAAAAGTTTAAGTTTTCATCAATAAAATAAGACAGTTTAAAATGCATCCAAAATAATTTAAAAACTACCGTACCTCATCTAAAAATAATATAAAAAATGTTGCTATACAAGTATACTAATTGTTTTTAACAGACTAGTTAAAGGTGTATATATAGTTTGGTGCGCAAACAGCACAACGCCGGCCGTGTTAAAATATTGCATAACTAACTCAATGTAGTCGTCGAACAAGAATTTCCGCTGTCAAACAAGCTTTTGTTTTGAAACATGGCCTCTAATTTTAAAGTGTATGTATATAATTAAAAACATATCATTATTATGTTATAAATTGAATGCTAATAATTAGATTAACAATTTTATTTAATTACAGGAATGATTCAAAAATAATTACAACTTAAATTTTATTAGGTGGGCTTATTTTATACTGTTATAGGCAAACTGTAAATATATTTTGTGTTTGTTCTCGTTTATATAATTTGCAGTGGAAGCTCTCACATTTTTATGTTATCGCATTAAATCGTACTCTTTTAAAATTATTAAATCTAACAAAAAGAGCATTTGATAAAAGAAAACAAACCCTACTGATGATTTGTTGTAATTTTGTTTCCGTCTAGGGTTCATGTAGTTTGAAAATACTTGTTTAAACATTTTAAAATGTCTTGCAAATAAAATACAATGTAAACATACTAACTGTAAGAATGTTTCAAAGTTACATCAAATTTAGTAATTTAAAATATTAAAAACATGGTCATAACCGAAAACACTATTTTGTAATCCGTCAAAAAACTAATATGAAAGTAAATTAAATAAAGTGATTTATTATTCATGCAAAAGTAATACATTTAAAAACATATTTTTATAACTAAATGGTTTAAAAAAAAAACTTTTAAAAATTAATTTTTTCCACCAGTCCAAAATCAAATAAGGTGGAAATAAATAATAAAAATAATACACATATGAAAAGTAGTATACCTTACATTTTATTATTTTTGAAATTGTGTAAATAAACAAAATACAAATATTTAATTTGTAAACATTTATTTTCAAACCTTATGATTTGTTACTAAAAACTTTTCCCAGACACAACTCATTCCTGAGAAGGAGGTCCGGGAAAAGGTTTATATGGAGGAGACACAATAGGGAAAACAATAAACCCAATATTGAAGACGAAACACAACACAATAAACACGTATTGTTGTGATGTCACTCCTACGTGACGTCATCGCTTTGTTGGAGTCTTTTAGCGAATTTCCCCTAAAGGGAAGAAGGTATTACCGTAGGTGGCATGGTAAGACCTAGGCCCGGGACCATGATAACGTTTGAGGCCCCCAGATGCCAAAAATACCATTCGTTCAAATTCATATATATGTATATACATATATGTGTGTGTGTGTGTGTGTGTGTGTGTGTGTGTGTGTGTGTGTGTGTGTGTGTGTGTGTGTGTGTGTGTGTGTGTGTGTGTATGTGTCCGTAGGCACGATAACTTTCGTAAAATGGTCCGATCTTTATGAAATTTGGTATAAACGTGTAAGGCAGCATCTATTTTCATGAGTTCGAGAACCAGACAGGTCGCTCTACTTTAAGGGGGGTTTTGGGGGGGATTTGTAACAAAAAAATGGGTTTTTTGAACTTTTTACATATATTTATTTTTAAACCCAAATTTTTGTTTACACTATTAAATTCAGCTTTAAAAAATCGGTATTTTGATCATCGCTCTACGTCAATTGGTTACCGAGATATTGAGAGTGCTAAACACAGTACGTTGGCCAATGTTAATCTAATGGAGAATAAGTAAAATTGTATACTTCGCTTATTAATGAACATATATTAATGAAACTTGGTATGTAGCTTTATATGGTTGAGTTTTAATGCTATTTGCATACAAAACTCATTTTGTATGGTCCCATGGCAGCAAACCTGTGTAGTCGGTAGCAATAATGTTATTCTTATGGAGAATAAGTAAAACTGTATATCTTGCTTGTTTCTGAACATAAATTGATAAAACTTGGTATGTTCCTTCATCTGGAGGTGATCCATTGGTATTTGCATAAAAAAACAGATTTTTTGGTCCTTGATGCAGCAAACCTGCATACTCAGTCCTAATGTTTTTCTTATGGGGAATAAATAAAATGTCATATCTCACTTATTTATTAACATGCTTTGATTAAAGTTAGTAAGTGGCTTCATGACTTAGTGAAGTACCATTTCAAATTCGCTGAGTATGCAGGTATGCAGGCAACGGGTGTATTTGTTTTGACAACTGCCTGTGGCTGAGGTGCCAACACCACGCTGCTGCTAATGAAAAGGTCAGTGATTGTGTCATCTTGCTTAGTGGCAGTTTGTTCGGTTGTTACAATGATTTTGTTTGTTTCACACACTATTATTTGACTTTATATTTTAATTATGTTTATAATCATATAATTTTGTTTATTTTGCTAACAATAAACCACAATCTTGATGTTAATTTACATTATTATTTTAAGTGTATAATTTTAAACAAATCGTATAAGCTTGTTAGTTTACGTCAGTTTAGTTTATTTTGTAAATTGCATATTTAATTACATTTAATTGTATATGTAATTTTTGGACCTTTCCATCACATTCACAAATTCGCAAAATGTGTTATGTGCTCAAACATTACTTAAAAAAAACCTACAGAACGTAAACAAATTCATAAACTGTCTAGATAGTTTTAGATTTAAATTATAGTTCCTAAAAATGCGATTTATGTTTAATTAAAAATTATACTCACAGTTTTTATTACATTAACAATCTATAACCTAATGACATTGATAGTCGGAGACATATAAATTTTATATTATTTATAAACAGAAGATACAGCTTTGTGTTTAACTGCATAGCCAGTGTACACATAATACCGAAGTATTAAGTGATTACCGAGGCAATTAAGTGATTAGCTGTTAATAATCAATATTCTCTGTAGGCCTGGCTAATAGGTTAAACCAATATTCATGCTAAGTCAAATACATAAGGATAAGCAGGCATACACTGCTTCCAAAATTGCTTCTTGGAGTATTTATGTTATATTATAATATGTGTTATTTTGGTTCTCGATAATAGAGGTATGGTTTTGTTTATTTGTTTATGACATGACAATTATTATTGGCTCTCACATTTAGAGTTGTTATTGTTATTAGAAGTACAAATTAAACATTTTTTTCTTAACTCATTTTTTGTTTTGAATATTATTAATCTTAACGCGATTAATTATTTTTAAATTATAATTTTAGAAGTTCCTAACAAACTTTATCATTCTTGACTCTCTGATTAATTGTCCATCACTAAAATATGTTTTAGTATAATTTGCAAGGACTATTTTAAATAAATATAGTTATTTTTAGTGTAAATTTTGTAAGTCATACTGGATGGTTACATAGCGACATTAAAGTAATAGATTTACCCTTGTAATTAATAGGGAAACACCTGCTCCACCCCTAAAACATTATATCTCTTGACTCTTCAAAATAGTATATCAGAAGTTTGTTTTCCTTTAGTCAGCTTCACAAAATGTATATATTTCTACAAAATATAACTATAATCCAAAAAGGTTAAGCCGAACACTAGAATAACTAAAGTTGTATATGTAAAGCCTTTAGTCAGAAGGTGGTTTAGAATTGTTAATAAAACGTTATAAATAAAATTAATGTAAGATTTTGTTTCTGTTTCAACCCCCCAAAGTTGTTTTTTCTAAAATGATCCTAGCCTATATATTAGCGTGTAGTGGCAACGTGAAACCACCTATTCAGAATAAACAATGTTAACATGCTTGTAATAATGCAGGGGAATAAATAAAATGTCATATCTCACTTATTTATTAACATGCTTTGATTAAAGTTGGTAAGTGGCTTCATGACTTAGTGAAGTACCATTTCAAATTCGCTGAGTATGCAGGTTAATTTTGTTTAGGATCCGTAACGTTTTGCGTATTATGGGATTTTTATTTATTGCGTTGTGGTTGGTACTGAACGTAGAGTGGTCAGGGTTGTGTCAAAAGATTCCCCTTAGCTCAAGGATGATGGAAAAATATGATATCCTAAATTTACTCCGTTGTAAGTTTACAATTATCAAAAAACCTGTTTTTTGCCTTTTTCCATAATCCCCATGTATAAGGAAGGTGTAACCACCTATTCAGCAAAATCTACTGAACGTAGAGCAGCCAGATTGGTGTCAATATAGATTTCCCTTAGGCCAAGGATGATGAAAGAAATACGATATCCTAAATTTACTCAGTTATATGTTTATAAGTTTGTAATTGGCAACAAAAACAGGATTTTTTTCAAATTGTCATAATTTTGTTTACCGTACCATGTGTCCACTTCTCTGCATTCACTTTATTCTCCACAGCTGAGTTAAGATTGTTTCGTAAACAAAGCAGACAACTAATTTGACTTTAGTCTATGAATACATACAGACTATTAGGAATGGGAACATCTACCCTTATCAAATAAAGCAATAGCTTAATTTTGCTCTTTTAAACATAGTTTTTTCTTTACAAATTATTATATTCTCGAATTTAATGATGAACCCAAATGCATATTCCTCGTTTATACAATATACGCAAACATTGTATACAGATTGTAATAAATGGCATGTCGATGGTAATAGTATGTTTTGTAGTGATGCTTTGTTGATAACTAATAATTCATCCTCACATTTAACAAAGTTTAGTTATTTGTTTAATATTTAATTATTTAAAAATAAGCCAAACCTATTATTACTTGTACTCTTGTTCAGATTTTTTTAAAGCTGATATGAAGAATTTAACACGTTCTATACTATCCGCACTATACTGGTAAAATCTGATTAACATAAAACTACCTACACACTCCCTTTAACAATACAAACCTTGAAACATGTTATAGAAAGTTAGCATCGTATGATTTAATCCCTTAATCTTTTAACTTAATTCATATTAAGAAAATATATACATTTTCAATGTTTATTCCACCTAATTAATCTGACGTAACAAAAAGTTACAAAATGCATTTACATATATTTTGATTCGACGTTTGGAACTCAAACCCCATCATCGCCGATAATATAGTAATCTATGATAGTTACAATTTTGCATTTGAATATTTATCTTACCATATCAATCGGTTAAACAATTTCAAACGGAATTACTAGATGGGAACTGAAGCCCTCTAGATAAAAAAATTGATGAATTGCCGCCCTGCTACCAAATAAATTCTCCTTCACAAAACATTAAGCTAATTCAACGCACAGTTTTACGTGTATGAAATTTATATTTACTTTAAACTATTAAAATAAATCCTCATAATAGATATTGAAATAAGAATATTATTTATGAAAATTCTTTATCTTTTTAGTTTATAACAGCTTATTTAGACCTGAAAAAATCATGAATCACTCAGTTTGTAGTTTACAGTTTGTAGGTTAGGCCAAACCTAACTACAAGCTGTTTGTTATAGTTTCCAGCGTTGGTTTAGTTAACAACTAGCTGTATACCCGACCTTCGTACGGGTTTTATATAAATGGTAGATTAACGAAAGCAAACACCAATCTACATTATTTTACAATATTAAAATTACATTTTACACGTTTAATGTGCAATTAAATCAAAGTTAACGAAACATACTGGCTAATAGTTCGGGTCCTGTTGCTAAGTCGAGGAACTCTGTCGGGTAGTAAACGGCGTGTGGTTTGCGACTCCAAATCGGTACACGTAACACTTTGGATTCGCTTTTAGAAATAAAAGAACTATAGTACAAAAAAATAAAGAATATTGGGGTGGGGGAGGGGAGGCATAAAAATAAAATCGGCGTGGTGGAGCAAAATTACTGTCACGAACAACAAAAATTCGATTATATAAAACAATTATCAGTCCAGTATTTCTATATGGAGCTGAAACGTGGAAGATCAATAAAAAGGTTGAGAGGAGATTGATTGTTTTTGAAAATAAGATCCTCAGAAAAATTTATGGGCCAATTTTTGAAGAAGGAGGGTGGAGGAGGAGACACAAGAGGGAATTGAGAGAACTATACAGAGATAAGGATATATTTTGCGAGTTTAAATGCAGAAGAATTAGATGGGCTGGACACGTTTTAAGAAGAGAGGAGAATCATAGTTTGAAAAAGTTATAATGAGGAATCCTGAAGGAAGAAGACCAAGAGGAAGACCACGGAAAAAGTGGTGGAAGCAAGTGAAGGGGGACCTGGAGCGATTGGGAGCGAATGAGGAAGACGCGGAAGACAGAGACAGATGGAGGGGCTTTGTTGGTGCGGCCAAATATCTCCTTAGATATGTGTGGCCATGGGAGTAAGTAAGTAAGTAAGTGGGGGAGCAAAATATAAAATCTGGGCGGTTGTGCAAAATAAATACCAGGGGGGAGAGGGAAAGATATAAAATGGGGGGGGCAAAAATATAAAATGGAGGGGGCATAAAATAAAAATATAAAGTCGAAGAGGGGGGGAGCAAAGTATAAAATCAGTGTTGGGGCAAAAATAAATACCCCCCGTCGCAGCAAACCTGCGTACTCAGCGAATTTCCAATGCATTGATATGTTTCTCACTAGTACAAAAAGCCACTCACCAATTTTGACAAAAATACATTCATAAATAAGTTATTTATTACATTTTATTTATTCCCCATAAGAATAACATTAGGACTGAGTACGCAGGTTTGCTGCAACGAGGAAGATAAGAAATGATTTTTTATGCAATTATCAATATAACTGAACCAGGTGAAGCTACTTACCATGTTTTATTAATTTATGTTCATAATTAAGGGAGATATAAAACTTTACTTATTCTCCATAAGAATAACATTAGGGCTGAGTATGCAGGTTAGCTGCTACGGGGAAAATCAACAAAACATTTATTTTTTGTGCAATTATCAATATACCAGTACAACATGAAGCCACATACCAAATTTCATCAATATACATTAATAAATAATCAAGATATCCAATTTTATTTATTCTCCATAAGGATAACATTGGACAACGTACTGTGTTTAGCACTTTGAATATCTCTGCAACGGTTTGACGTAGAATCACAATTTAAACACCAAAATGATTGTTTTGTGGAGCTGAAGTGATTGGTAAAAGAAAATGTGAAGTTTAAAGTAAAATTAACTGAGGAAAAGCCAAAAACCTTTTTCCCATAAGATTAACATGGGAGATTTTATGAGCATGTTTTTTGGATTTTTCCCGCAACCACTTAACCTAGGTTAATAATTCAAAATACCATATTATTTTTTTTTTAAGCTCTATAACATGGTCTAAACCAAAATTAAGTGTTTTAAAAATTGTAGGGTAAAAAATGCAAAAAACTGATTTTTGGAAAATTTTAAACCCCCATAAACCCCCCTTCCCATGGTCCGATTTTTCTGGGTTTCGAACTTAAAGTCATAAATGTCAGTTTACACATTTGAGCCAAATTTCATCGAAATCGGACGTTTTTTACTCAAGTTATCGCATTCACGGACACATATATAGATATATATATATATACCCCCCGTCGCAGCAAACCTGCGTACTCAGCGAATTTCCAATGCATTGATATGTTTCTCACTAGTACATAAAGCCACTCACCAAGTTTGACAAAAAACATTCATAAATAAGTGATTTATTACATTTTATTTATTCCCCATAAGAATAACATTAGGACTGAGTACGCAGGTTTGCTGCAACGAGGAAGATAAGAAATGAGTTTTTATGCAATTATCAATGTAACTGAACCAGGTGAAGCTACTTACCATGTTTTATTAATTTATGTTCATAATTAAGGGAGATATAAAACTTTACTTATTCTCCATAAGAATAACATTAGGGCTGAGTATGCAGGTTAGCTGCTACGGGGACAATCAACAAAACATTTATTTTTTGTGCAATTATCAATATACCAGTACAACATGAAGCCACATACCAAATTTCATCAATATACATTCATAAATAATCAAGATATCAAATTTTATTTATTCTCCATAAGGATAACATTGGACAACGTACTGTGTTTAGCACTTTGAATATCTCTGCAACGGTTTGACGTAGAATCACAATTTAAACACCAAAATGATTGTTTTGTGGAGCTGAAGTGATTGGTAAAAGAAAATGTGAAGTTTAAAGTAAAATTAACTGAGGAAAAGCCAAAAACCTTTTTCCCATAAGATTAACATGGGAGATTTTATGAGCATGTTTTTTGGATTTTTTCCGCAACCACTTAACCTAGGTTAATAATTCAAAATACCATATTATTTTTTTTTTAAGCTCTATAACATGGTCTAAACCTAAATTAAGTGTTTTAAAAATTTTAGGGTAAAAAATGCAAAAAACTGATTTTTGGAAAATTTAAACCCCCATAAACCCCCTTTCCAATAGTCCGATTTTTCTGGTTTTCGAACTTAAAGTCATGAATGTCAGTTTACACATTTGAGCCAAATTTCATCGAAATCGGACGTTTTTTACTCAAGTTATCGCATTCACGGACACATATATATATAGATAGATATATATATACATATATATAAATTTGAACGAATAGTGTTTTGGACATCTGGGGACCTCAAAACAAAAAGTTATCATGGTCTCGGGCTTAAGTCTTACCATGAGACCTACGGTAATAGCTTCTTCCCTATAGGGGAAATTCGCTAAAATGGGGGGAGCAAAAATATAAAATTAGGGTGGGCAAAAAATATAAAATCGGAGGGATGGGAGGCAAAAATATAAAATGGGGGGCAAAAACATAAAATCGGGGGGCAAAAATATAAAACAGAGGGGGAAAAACATAAAATAAAAATATAAAATCGAAGAGGGGGGAGCAAAATATAAAATTGGGTGTAGGGCAAAAGTAAAAATGGGGTGACAAAAATATAAAATTTGGGGGACCAAAAAATATAAAATTGGGGGGGTACAAAAATATAACTTGAATAAAACTATAAAATCGAAGAGGGGGGGTAAAAATATAAAATTGGGGGTAGGAAAAATTTAAAAATCGCGGGGGTGAGCAAAAATATAAAATCGGGGCTGTTCTTGCTTCTGCTCTTGAAGATGTCAAATGGAAGTATCCACATCTGTTCCCATTACAGTTTCTGAATGTTTATTTTATTCTGAAATGTAAACATTGAAACTTAGGACCTTCTCGGGGCGTTGCCCGAGGGGACTTTAAGGAATTGAATAGGCCTATGTGTTGCATAGGTTCAAGATCTACCTATATGTGTAAAGTTTCAGCCCAGTCGGTTCAGTAGTTTTTGCGTCCACCCGGAATATTAGACAGACAGACAGACAGACAGATACCACCTCTCCTTTATAATATAATAGAGAGATATTTATGTTTCCATATATTTTTAATGTCAATATCACAACATTTCCCACCCCCTAAAATATGCCACCCTAGCCGGTGGCACACGACGCCTACCCCTAGTGTAATTGCATTTAAAATCCAGATATATTCACTAAATTCAAAAAAGGTCTATAATCATAAAGTTTTATTTAAATATCAAGATTTATCACATTGAGAATGAGGGAGTAAAATACCCCCGTTGCAGCAAACCTGCGTACTCAGCAAATTTCCAATGCAAAATATATGACTTAATACCACATAAAGCCGCATACCAAGTTTCATTAAAATATATTGACAAATAAGTGATATATCAAATTTGAATTATTCTCCATAAGAATAACATTGGGGATGAGTACGTAGGTTTACTGCAACAAGGAACAACAAATATGGGGTTTCATGTAAATATCAATATTACTCAACTAGTTGAAGCCACATACCAAGTTGCAACAATATAAATGCATAAATAAGCGATATATACCATTTTAATTATTCTCCATAAGAATAACATGGGGGATGAGTACGTAGGTTTGCTGCAACAAGGAACACAAAAATGGGTTTTTATGCAAATTTCAACAGAACTCAACTAGGTGAACCAATATACCAAGTTTTATTAATTTATGTTCATAATTAAGGGATACGTTACATTTTACTTATTCTCCATAAGAATAACAAAAAGGCTGAAGACGCAGGTTTGCTGCTACGGTAATTATCGGTAAAAATTACGTTTTTGTGCAAATAACAATAGACCACAACCAGATGAAGCCGTATACCAAGTTTCGTTAGTTTACGTACATAAATAAGCAAGCTATATTTTTTTCATATTCTCCATAAGAATAGCATTGGACAACGTACTGTGTTTAGAACTTTCAATATCTCTGTAACCAATTAACGTAGAGAAATGATAAAAACACCAAATTGTGTGTTTTTTAAAGCTGAATCCAATTGTGGAAACTAAAATTTGACTTTTTAAAACATTACATGTAAAAACTTCAAAAAACCCATTTTTGGGGTAGAAAACACGCAAAATACCACTTTGGATGGATCGATCTGTCTGGTTTTCGAACCTAAAGTCATAAATAATGCTTTTCACGTTTGTGCAAAATTTTATCAAAATTGGACCATTTTTATGAGAGTTATCGCACCCACGGACCATGACAACTTTTCGTTTTGAGGTCCCCAGACCCCAAAAACACCATTCGTTTGAAACTGTATATATGTATATATATATATATCTGGGGACCTCAAAACGAAAAGTTGTCATGGTCCCGGGCCTAGATCATACCATGCCGACTACGGTAATAGCTTCTTCCCTATATAGGGGAAATTCGCTAAAAGTCTTTATAATCAGTGACTTCGTTTAAGAATGCAATTGTAACTTGTGAACACTGCATTGAGATTATTGCGAGCGATCATCCCAATCATTGCGAGTCATAAATCTTTTAGGACTTTAATCTGCTTAGGTGTTAAAGCGTAGGAGAACCCTAGTCTAAGAATAAATCTACAAGTTTGAAATGTATTGACTTGTGTTAGTAAAACGTATATGAATTCAATGGCATTATTGTATACAATTTATTGTATCATTGAATATAATACAATATGCAGTAGTATATAGTACAATATAACATTGTTTACAATTATGTTTATGAGAACAAAATACATTTCCCATCTTTGCTTTCGGCTTTCTGAATAATTATCTAAAATGTAACTACCAAGCTTTTTATTAAAACGAAATTTCTTGTAATTTTACGTTATTGGTATCCTCACGATGTCCACAAGTTGACTGAAATCTGTCACATTTTCTTAACTGTTGTTTAAAATCTGTGATTCAAGTTCACAATGGCATTGTCTACGCTCAATATTGTTTAAGAGTTAATTTAATAGAAATTTAATTTAAATCTTTGAGGTAACAAACATAATAGACTAAAATATTAGTTGACATTTAGAACTTCTCTAGATCTATACCAAACATTTTTATCCTTTATCCTTAGTAGCATCGCAATTAACTGCTCATAATTGGCTAGCACCTTCCTCCTTTCACCAGGTTGTTAATGGAAGTTATTAGCATGTAATTTAATGAAGCTAACTTAGTTCATGCAGTGTTCAAAGCTTGTTTGAATTGAGTTATCCTCCGTGTAAAGCAATTATCAGTTCTGACTTGTATGTTCTGCATACAGACCATTTCATCTTTGCCAGACGATTACAGGATAACATTATTGTTTGGACCCTAAGTTGTTTAAGTAGTTTTCAAAATTTTTGAAACATTTAAAGAAATATTGCGCTAGACTAAAAATAAACATCAAAGCTAGACCAGGAAGTAAATCCATAACATATTAATGCATGAATAATATTTTTGCAAAGTTAATTAAAAAGTAATTTGTTAATTTAATCATAGAGTCAGTGAAATGAAATAATTATCTGTTGACGATTCCTTTTCATGCATTTTTGCCAACTATAATTATTGGTATATATATAAAATATGTTTGCCTTTCCAAACACAATAAAGAGAAGATTGTGGTCTGGCAATGGAAAGTTGGGATACTTTACTCATGTTACTTGTCTCATAGATTGATATATTACATAATAATTTTACCTAATAAGAATAAACTGAGATACATGTTTACCTATACATCTAATTCCGTAAGCCCAATTTTGACAATCAAATTGTGAACGAAAGGAAAGTTGTAGAAATCTAGGAGAGGTCTCATTTTAAAGGTATGGACATGAATATTGGGGGAAATTATAATTTTTTATTTCGGAATACAACATTTCCCATTTAAATAACATGAGGTTTAAAAATCGTCTACTTTGTTTGCATTAAAACATGTGATTGTGTGTCTAAATTGTTTGTGAACTGCTATGTGTTCCTACTTATATTGTTTTAATTTCTCCATCATGTAAGGAGTTACACAATGAGATGAGGAAGAGTATTGAAGCAAGCAACATTTGATTTCACCCAAACTTAAATAATAACTAAACATTTGTTGTTATTCAAGGAATTTTTGCGGAAATTTCCATTACTTATTAGTAAAAATAAAATAAGTGATGGAAAATGTCCGCAAAAATTCCTTTAATAACATAAACTCGCCATCACCAACAATGGATTTTAGATAAAAAGATATTTCTACAACTTATTGTACTGGTTGACTATCCTGCTTGTTGTCATTTAACTTTGATTATATTATTATATGTTTAAGATTGTCTTTTTGTTTGGTTTACTAGTGAGTCTAATGTATTTAATAAAACTTTACTTTACATTTATTCATTTTCTCTATTTATTTAACACTTAAAATCTAACTTAAACATGGCGCAGTGGTTTCGTAGTTCGGGGTAAATAAGCAACTTCAATGGTAGCTGCTATCATGTTCAATTAAAAAGCAACATGTCTCTTACACATATAAGAATTCCTGAAACTTTCCTTTTGACCATCAGAATGGCCACCTTGGAAGAGACGTTTTAAACGATATCGTACAATAAGTGATTAAGATGAAACTTCTGAAGAAAAACAAGTCAGTACGCTAATTTATGCAATGGGTTAAAAATCAGAAGAAATACTATCGTCTTTCAACCTTACAGCTGAACAAATAAAATACGATGTTGTTATGGCCATATTTGTTAGTCATTTTGCTCCAAAGAAAAAATTATTTATGAAAGAGTCAAATTTCTACGTCAGAAACAAGGCACAACAGAAACTGCAGAGGGTTTTGTGACAGATTTACATTCATTAGCTTGAGCTTGGGAATGGGAAGCCCTTGAAGAACAAATGCTACTAATAGTTGTTACTATTGGTATACATGATCAAGATCTCAGTGACAAATTACGACAAGAAAATAAAGTTACTTTAGAAACTGCAGTAGCCTCCCTTCGTAAATAAGAGGAATTGAAACTCAAAAAGAAGAACTGAACTTGACATCATTCGATGCTGTGAGCAAAAAACACCGGAACTCGTCAAGTCTTCACAAAGCATTCGAGTTCGACAGTAAACAAATACTCATAATCTTATGTATCTTGAGGTTCAACACCTTCTCATCAAAGAGGAATATGCCCAGCAAAAAAATAAAAAAAATTTCTAAGTGTAACCAAACTGGTCATGTTTCACACTGCTGTTTACAAAATAAAGTTCGTGAAATTGACTTATGATTCAGACAACTCTATTGATTATGATAATGGACCTCGTCCATCAAAACACTTCGTCAGATGTTTAAGGTCTAGTGAAGATAAGAAGTATCCATGGCTTATTGAAGAGGGTATTAACGGAAACGACACAGTGAAGTTTAAAACTGACACAGGTTCTGATGTGACAGTTATACCGTCCAGTATAAAACTCAGCAAGAAACTCGAAGTTCAGCCCACAAAAAATTTTAAGTGAGGCAGGGGATCACCTCTTTCTGTACTTGGAACCGCCACTACAATGCTGCCTTACTAAGGACAAACGTGTAAAGAGAAAATGTGTGTGGCTGACAAATGTACAATTACATTGCTCGGCAACCACCCTTAGACGAACTTAATCTACTACCTGTTATTCGATAAATGTCCAAAACAACTCTGCCTTCTAACAACTGGCTTAAAGCATATCCTGACCTCTTCTGTGGTATCGTTGAAATGAAGGTGTGGGGTATTGAATTAACTGCAAGTTTGTAAATTATTACGGAAGACCAGCCAAGATCTCAAATGCTCGGCAATTAATGGGCGAAATAGTTTTGGTAATTTAAATACAATAAAATGTTCACTCTTAAATATTAATTTCAAACATAATTTTTAACAGTACCTAACAGTACCTTGGACTTATCCACAGAGGGGGGAAATATCCGACACTTGGTTCACTGTGCCGGTGATGTGGGCAGTGGAGTTTCCCAGGTAGGCCTAGGTCTTGGTGATGTTGAGATGAGGAAACGCTATCGCACGAATGTCTACATCACTTTCTTCTTGCCCGACCGCGATACCGGTTGGAGGCGAATTCGCAGTATGTCACTTCTTCCCGCGTACCGCGCACAAAGAAGTTCTGGAAGAGGAGAGCTGTAGCACTTGGGCACTGACACTGAGTTTATGAATTGAAATGGCTTAAAATATTACAGATTTAAAATTAATACAATGTATAAAAAATGGGGTTTTAAAAATTGAGTTTAGAATGGGGAGAGAAATAAGTACATAAAAAAGACTATGACCACGTGAAAAATTTAGAGCTTGACTATCGCGGAGTTAATAGCAAGACCGCCTGAAATGAACCGTGTTGAGGAAAACTCCGGTTGCGATCGCATGGATTTTGGGAGAGTCCATTTTCATCCAATGGGCGATCGTAGAAAAGTGTCGCATGATGTTTGGAGGGGTTTAAGGGGAATATCGTACGACATTGTGCGACAAAGAGGGAATGATGCTCTATCTCCGTATCTCTCTGGGCGCACATAACGTTTTAAAATTTCTTATAGCTAATGCGAATTTATTTAAACATATAAAATAAAAATTACAGTAAAGGCTCCTGATTAATTATATACAATTAAATATTAAACATACTGGCCCCCTTGCAGCATTATAGACTTCAACAAAATATACAAACACGCTCAGAAAAGAAAACATATCTAAAACTATTTTGGGGGTGGATGTTGACCAGCTCAGTTCATGGGTAGAGGAAACACCTTAATGGTGGGGTGAGTAAGGTCCAGTCAGAGTCCTTAAGTCCTCAACACGGACAACTCCGGCCTTTCCTGGGTGGATAACCATTATGCGGGCGAGAGGCCAATTGAGAGGCGAATAGGGGGTGTGCACAAGCACGAGGTCACCTATTTGCAGGTTTTCATGAGCGTGGGTCCAATTGGATCGTTGTTGAAGCGTATGGATATATTCCAAATTCCATCAGTTCCAAATTCGTTGGTGTAACTCCTGAACTAATTGCCAGTGTTTCATGCGGTTGGAGGGTATGTCACTGACATTAGGTGTCGGAAAAGACGCCAGAGGGGCTCCAATCAGAAAATGACCTGGTGTTAGAGCGGCCAAATCAGCTGGGTCGCTCGATAGGGGTGTCATAGGCCTCGAATTCAGCATGGCTTCTACTTGAGTGGATAAAGTTATAAACTCTAAAAGAGTCAAGATAGTGTCCCCCATTACACGTCTGAGATGGCGTTTGGCACTCTTCACTGCGCCTTCCCATAATCCATCTTGGTAGGATGCAGCAGGGGGATTGAAATGGAAGTTGCCACGCTATACAGAAAATCGCTGGATAGTGTCTTGAGCTCGAGGAAAGTTTATGTGTGAATCTGTGAGGCGACGCAGAGTGGCTTCACCGCCTACAAAGTTTGTGCCGCAATATCAATAAATGTCTGTACAGAGGCCAAGGTGGGAGACAAAGCGGGTTAGAGCGGCTAAAATACCGTCAGTAGTCGGATCTGTAACCACTTCAAGATGTACTGCCTTGGTTACCACACACACGAAAACGCACAAGTAAACTTGTACATGTTTGTTGGATCGAAGGTTCAATATCTTGACCGTAAACGGGTCACAGTAATCAATCAATACCTGTGGAAAGAAATGGACGAGCGGGAGTTGCGCGTGATAGAGGGAGGACACCCATTTAGGGTACGTGAACACCGGAGCCGGGATATAAGCATACTCGCATTAAGGCATACAAGACGGTTTATTTCAGCCAATCAGAAGCACGGAACTAGTATGGAAGTCGGTATAGAAGCAGTGAGCAAGGGTAAGATCTAGGATCAGAACCAGGATTGTTTCTGGATGTAAACAAAGGAGGTTGCTATGATAATTTATTATCTGATTAAACAAAAATCAAATCATGTGTTTAGAAACATGTAGACTTAAATACTCTTTTCTATTTACATTGAAGTATTTACTGAATAATGGATTTACAATCATACTTACAGCCTAGGTTAATGAAATGTTATAAAGACAGAGTTTTAACTGATTATTGTACTTTGATCGAGAATAGTACAACAACTTATATAAGGAAAATTTATTTAAAAATTTACATCTTTTTACCAATGTAAAGTGCCAATTGACAAAGAATACTGTACAAAATTTTGGTATGTTAGGATTTGGTGTTGTATAGGTGATTCTTCAGTATCTTCACCGAATATTTCACTGCTGTGAGCGCAATACTGTTAAGTGATGTATTTTTTAGCTGAAATTGTTTCCAAAATCGTTGAACAAAATGAGGCACAGTCCCCCTTGCGCCTATCAAAATTCCATATATCTCAAATTCATTTACATTATATTTTTCTTTATAATACGGAATTGTATTTTGATAGATACCAGTCTTTTCAGTGTTTACATCTTCTGGCTGGTTCAAACTTGTTTCAAACCTTATAGTTGGGTCTACAATGAAACCTCGGCTTTTTTCTTTTTCAATGACAATTATGTCGCTTCTTCTTAATGAGCCGTTAGTTTCAATTGCAGTAACTTCTTCGTATACTTCATATTTGTTTTTTAGTCTAAATTGATCCGCAATAATCTTTCTGATTGTATGGTGTCTTGTATTACGAAGAAGTTCACTGAATGGGCATTGTCCAAGGACGTGGGGTAAAGTTTCAATTATTTGATTCTCAGTGCCAGAACAGTGCCGGCACTGGTTCCCGTCCCTAGACCTTCCATGTAGACTTCTGAACGGGGCTACGTCATTAATTATTTTCAAATATGACTTATACTCTGATTCAGTTAATCCCCGAGAGTTGGCCAGACATTTGTTAATTTTAGGGCATTGTTTAAAAAGGATTAATCCCTTACCTTTATAAGGAAGATTACTCCATTTTTCAAACTCAATTTCTTTTAATGAATTTCGCAATGCCCTCACTGAAATCTTAGGCTGGTCGTTTTGATGTAGGTTTAGTTTCTTCATGCAATAATTTTCTTCTGATTCAAAACTCTTCAATATTTCTAGGTAGGGGTTTTTGGATCCATGCAAAACACGGGAAATATTAATATGTTGTAATATTGCTTCCCATAAAGATTTTGACAAACCCATTCCTTTATATTTTGAGCTACTGTAAAAAAATGGGTTTGGCGTGTCATTTGGTAAATCTAATATCTCCTTAATGGCTGAACGTATGATTTTATCTATGTCATCAAAAAACTTAAGTGACAGCTTTTTCAATGGGGCAGTTTGAAAAGGGTAAATTAAAGTTGGCCAAATATAATTAGTTAGAACAAATATTTTTTTATCAGTCTTTAAGTAAGGCGAGCTTGTCAAATTTTCAATTTTGTTAGTTAAAGATTTAATATTTTGTATAGGGTCAAATATTATTTCATTGGCGAAATTCACACCCAAATATTTAATTTTGTCTTCAAACCCAATCGATTGTATTTCTTCTAAGTCCAACAAATAGTTTTCTTGCTGCATCATGCCTTTTTTTATGCTGATAATCTTGGTCTTTTTAGGGTTAATATTCAATCCAATATCATGAAATAAGTTGTTAATAGTGTTATATAGTAACAATGCACTCTCCTTATTTTTCGCTACTAAGACTGTATCGTCTGCAAAACCTAGAATACTGATTGGTTGTAAGTTAGTACAAAGTTTGAAACCAAGTTCCTCACTAAGAGAGTGTTCTGACATCTGCTCTATAATATTATAATAATAATACTAATAATAATATAATAATAATATAATAATACTATAATATATCTGCTCTAGCTCATGTATACTTTGATACCTAGCCTAGCTCATGTATACGTTTTGTAATTATAATTTAATGTTTTGTGAAAAATTTGGGAATGACTTGCGACAGAAGTAAAGTTTATGTGGAAATAGTATAAACGTTATTAATCGTATAGCTGTAAATATTTGTTGTTATTTTACTTTATCTCTTAAATAAAAGCCTATTTGAAGGTTATAACCTAAGTTACCGTTTAAAACGTGATATTCTTTGGAGTTAAACATATTTTTCTATGTGAAAACTGCGTATAGGTTATTAGGTCTTTATCAGGCCAATACATTTTACATAATCTCATTATTATGTTATAAATTTATTTTATGGTGAGTACTCATAAACTAGTCATAAACCAAGGATAAACTATAGGTAAAAACCGCCTAACCTATCTTACCATAAACCATAACTTTCTGTTGACGATGATTGCGAGGGTGTTGGAGGGGGTTATTGTTTAGGCCCTCGCCCTCAACCCTTCAGTCGTCCGACTAACTACAACCTAGAGACATCTCAGAGGCTCACGATTGGATTCATTTTCAGACTAGATTAATTTCATTCAGATTCGGTTCACTTATTTACGTCCAGTTTTAGATATTGTTTCACCTTTTGATTTGCCAACTGACAATACATTCAGTGATCTACAACGAGTGTTTAATTTACAGATCCTAATTTGCGTAAAAAGTACGGTACGTATAGTTGTGCCTCCACACATACTTTTCATGTTGATAAAAAAATAATTATCAGTTGTTAAAATCTCTCTATTGAAAATAACTCGTCTTCATCACAAGATTCGTCCCTTTTTTATATTGAAAAAAATTACAAAATAGAAAGATTACAATACATTTAAAAACGTTTAAAATTGATGCAAAATGGTTCAAAACATGATTTAAAACCAGTGAGTATACTTATTTTGTATTTTATTTGAAACGAATATTTCCAAACAGCTGACTAAAATTATAACAGGTGAGAATATCGGCTGCTATCCCCGCTTGTACCCTGGGAGTCTTAAGCGGGGCTTGGGCTGGGGGTCTGGGAGTCTGGGATTGTCCCGCAATCCTTCATTAATTTGGACATTTATTTTTATTATATTGTGAAACTTACAACTTGTTATTTCGATAAAGTTAACTTAAAGTGTATAGAAAAACAGAACAATTTGTGAAAGAAGACAGTGTACCAAAGAAGTTGGTGAATTAAAGCAGAACTGATTATTGGATATAAATCAAATACAGTATTATAATTGTATCACCTTCTTTGTCATATTTCATTCTGCAAATGGTCCTCCGTAAAAACATAAACAATTCAAATCAAATTCAATTATTTTTCAATTTTAATTTTCCTCTATCCACCAACATTCTTGACTTCATCGTGGATCATTGCCATAGAACTCATCTCCACGCTGGACCTCAGCTTACCCAGGCTTATCCTGTCTCAATCTGTGTGGATTCTATGTGCACGTAGTATTATACGCTCGCGGATTTTCAAGTGCGTGACTTGCTTTAAAATCAAGCCACGCAATAAGACTCCCAGGGTACGCTGCCAGGGTGCTGGGTCCCGCTTGTACACTGGGATTTGCGTACCCTGGGATGGCGTGAACTGCAAACTAACATTTGCGACGTACTAATGCATTTTCGTCGCCATAACATTGTGTTTTGCTGCGATATTAGACAGATGTATCGTCAGATTTATTTCCATCCTGATGAACGCAATTTTCAGTTGATCTTGTGGGGATCTAACCTTAACCAGCCTGTGTCTATTTATCAACAGAATACACGTATGGAATACAGGCTAATATGGAATGAATAGCTCCCCGTATCTCGCTATCCGACCGTTACACCAACTTGCTGCTGATGAAGGAGACGACAGTAGTCATGCCGCGCGCTTGGGGTCCAACATAGGGTCTTATGGAGAATAGAATAACATGGGCTCTTATGGAGAATAGATTAACATGGACTCTTACGGAGAATAGAATAACATAGGCTCTTATGAGGAATGGAATTAGGGTGTAATTGCCTCCCTCTGTGGCTCTTTTACTACCCTATGTGGTTGATTATTTATCTTTTGCATCTTTCTATGGTTAATTATCTACAATTTTGGTAATTATTTAACCCACGCGTCCTTCTGTCTCCTTCTGTGTATCTAACTACAGCTCCTGTTCTCTCAGCGTACTGTAGCTGACGAGTCGTAACACTTTAAGATTGGCTGGTATGTTGATTCGCGTCCTTCTGTTGTTAATCATCTAGCCTTCAGTGGTAATTATTTGACCCTTGTGTCCTTCCGTTGTTAATCATTTAGCCTTCTGTAGTAATTATTTAACCCACATGTCCTTCTGTTGTTAATCATCTAGCCTTCTGTGGTAATTATCTGACCCTCGTGTCCTTCTGTTGGTAATCATCTAACCTTCTGTACATCTAACCACAACATCCTCAACATAGTCTCTGTCAGCAAACTCGTTGTAACTAGTTGTTACCTATGGGCTCTGTGATTGAAAGAGACATAACCCCCACCACAATACCTGCTACCTTGCCGCGCATTTTCTCTCTCTCTCTTTGCTCCCTGCTCCCGTTGCGATCGGACGTGTCTCTCCGTTCGTTGCGTTTTGCAAAGATTAAACTTGAGCGTTTGCTCCCCATAGCGGCTTCACTTTTCCTAACCTCACTTTTTGCTTTGTATTTTACATAACCTCACTTTTAATTTGTTTTATTCTGCGTAACATAACCTCACTTTGTATTATAGTAATCTTGCGTGTCGTGTGATTTTAGCGTTATCTGACTTGCTAGTGTACAATAACATCAGTTTCTTGTTTGTTCTGGCTAAAGTAGTGTTGTGTTGACTAACATAACCTCACACCCAGTAACCTCAGTTTCTTGTGTCAAGAGTTGTGTCGTACTTGTATTTGTTGGCTGACATAACCTTACATCTGTAACCTTTGAGAGTTACCATAACCTCACCTCCTTGTTCTTTTATACCTCACCATTTTGTTTTACTTGGTAGTGACGTACTTGTATATGCTGACTAACATAACCTCAATCTCAACCATTTTCTTACCATAACCTAATATAACATAACCTCACTTTTTGCTTTGTATTTTACAGAACCTCACTTTGTATTATAGTAATATTGCGTGTCCTGTGATTTTTAGCATTATCTGACTTGCTAAAGTAACCTACTTTTTCTAACCTCCCCCATTACACTCCAAAATGTATAACCTTACTGTATTATATTAATTTGCCGTGCATGGTGTACTTCATTTTATTGTCTTGGCTAGATTAGTGTTGTGTTTATATTTAATTGTTTGATTTGGTAGTTTACAGTAAAGAAAGTAAACATACCCCCACCACCTCGTGGCTAAAGTAGTGTTGTGTTGACTAACATAACAGTAACCTGATTTTTTTGCCCTGGTTCTTTTGTACAGTAAATTCACCTCAACAACCTCACTTTCTATTATTGTTATTTTATGCAGTTTTGGTTGGAGCAGTTTTTGTATGTATTGACTAACATAACCTCACTTTTCCTAACCTCACATCCTTGTGTCAAGAGTAGTGTTGTGTTTGTATGTGCTGCTTAACAGTAATCTCACTTTTCTTTAATGCAGTTTTGGTTAGAGTGGTGTTTGCTACCTTCATTAGAGTTAACCTGTAGTTCTGGCTTGACTTGCGTAGTCTGTGTGTTAGTGTTTTTATGACTTGCGTAGTAATACAGAGGTACTGTGCTCTTTTGTAGATCCTCTGTACCTGTTCTTTTAGAGAACCTGATCGGTGACTTTAAAGTATCAGTTCCAAGTGTTACAGTTACATCATATATCTTGTTCATTTAATATCGATGAAGACTGCCACAAAGTAACAGTTCCAAAAAGTAACCGTTCCAATAAAGTAACAGGTCCAACACTACCCACTCCCACTCCCACAGTTTTCAAGGTAACAGGTCCAAAAGTATCAGTTTCAGTAGATCAAACAGTGAAAAAGTAACAGGTCCACTCTCTATATATATCTCTTGCAACAAGCTCTAGTTCTTCAGTCTGATTTCAGTCGTGACGCTGATCAGACGTGTTTTGTGCTGCTCTTGCGTAAGTGTTCTCTTGCACAGATTATTATTGATTCTGCGTAATTCAGTTATATCCGTGTGAGTTTGACTCTGTTCGGGGTACTTGCTGTTTTAAGCGTTAACACAGTTTAGCTTGTTTTCAGTATTCAATTCTCTGTTGAAGGATGGATGTTTCTAAAAAAGACCCTCAAAACCCGGTAAATTTAATTAGTAAAGATGAAACCTACGTTAATCACTTTAGACTTTACGGGACTAACACTGTTTTCAAATTCACTAAACCTCCAAAAGGTATCTCTGAGTTTGATTGGATTCGTAAAGGTTTTAATCAAATTGTAGAGACATCCAAAGCCAACGTTGCACCCACTGATTATCTAGGGTTTAAATTACAGTCTATAAATTTAAAAAGTGCTGAACCGGGATACGTATCGTTGAGACCGGTCTCTGAAGTTAGCGGTGATGTTCTCTGGGATATTTTCGGGGGCATAATTCAAAGCAATGCGCAATCTATAACCTCTAGTGACACGTTTAGAGTTGATGTTACAAGGATTAACGTCCCAGTAGGTAAAGGAAGGGCAAGACCCGACTTTTACAATACCTTTGATGAAGAATCTAAAACGAGACGGGGAATTGTAGTAATTAATAATAAAGACAATTTATGTTTGGCTAGAGCGTTGGTAGTAGGCAAAGCGTATGCGAAAAATGATCCTCAGATCTACGCTATTCGAAAAGACAAAGGTAAAAGACAAACTTTCAGAGCTAATAAGCTCATAGCAAAAGCCCGTGTAGAAATGCCCGAGGAGGGTGCAGGAATCCCTGTGCTTGAAAAATTCCAGTCCCATCTTAAAAAATACAAAATTACCGTCTACAACTACGACAAAAAAGGCCGGGATGTTTACTTTGAAGGAGGTAATGAAGACGCTAAATTAAAAATTAACCTTCTTTTTCACAACGGTCATTATAATGTAATTACAAACTTAACTGCTGCGTTTGTTTGCAATTTCTTTTGTGAAGCCTGTCATATCCCCTACAGCAACAGACATGAGCATCGGTGCTCTAACAGATGCTCGTCCTGTCATACCATCTCCCCGCGCTGTAAACTAGAACACGGTGGCATCACATGCCGTTTTTGCAACCGCTCCTTCAAAAATGAGCGGTGTTTAGTAGCTCATCAAGGGAAAATTTGTAAAACTGTAAAACTCTGCCGTGACTGTAAGAAAATGATTTATCCAAAAAGACGTAAGACAGCTCATGTATGCGGAGGAGCTTTCTGTAAGCCCTGTGAAGCGTTCAAAGACCCAGCGCATCAGTGTTTCATGAGGGTAGATAGGAGAACACCGAAAGACCGTGATTTTTTGTTTATTTTCTTTGACTTGGAAACAAGGCAGGATGAGTCTCTCCCCTCAGACCCACAACAGAAAGTTCATAAAGTAAACTTGTGTGTATCACAACAGTACTGCTTTAAATGTATTAATGGGGGTGAGTGTGAAACTTGCTCGGAACGGCAAAGGGTATTTGAAAAAGAACCGGTAAAACACTTCATGGACTATATCATGGGAATTCGAAAAAAATTTAAAGATGTCTGTGTAATTGCCCACAACGGGCAAGGTTTTGATTTCCAATTCATACTACAGTATATTATGGAAGAAACTAAATTTACACCAAAAATAACTCCTCGGGGAACTAAAGCTATTTTGATTGAAGTAGCCAACGTAAGGTTTGTGGACTCGCTGAGCTATTTTCCCATGGCCCTCTCTGCACTCCCTAAAGCCTTTGACCTGCCTCCCAAGAAAAAGAAGGGCTACTTTCCCCACCTCTTCAACACTCTAGCGAACCAAAATTATGTAGGCCCTATGCCTGACAAAAAATACTACTGCCCCGAATCAATGTTTGAGAAACCACACAAGGCCTTTGAAGAATGGTATGATGAACAGGTGGCGAGTAACTATGTCTTTGACTTTCAAAAGGAAATCTTAGAGTATTGCATCTCTGACGTAGAGATTTTAGCTCAGGCATGTATTAAATTTAGAGCCTTACTTCTTCAAGAGTGTAACGTAGATCCTTACCTCGAGGCTATAACAATCGCCAGTGCATGTAACTTGGCCTTCCGCCGTAACTTCTTAAAAGAAAATACTATTGGACTAATACCAAAATCAGGGTACCGACTTGCAGACAATCAGTCAGCCGTTGCTTTACAGTGGTTAACATGGGAGGAGGAGAAACGTGGAGTAAAGATTCAACATGCGGGCCGAGGCAGAGAAGCTAAAATTAATGGACTAAAAGTAGATGGGTTTGACGGGGAACGAATTTATGAGTTCCACGGGTGCTACTGGCACGGCTGCCCAAAATGTTATCAATACAGCAGAGAAGAACCTCTGCCGGATGATCCCTCAGACAGCTTGCATCTCCGTTACGAGAGAACCAAGTCCAAAATGGCAAAATTTAATAGCTATGAAGTTGTAGAGATGTGGGAGTGTGAGTTTAGAGCTTTGAAGAAAGACAAAAAACTAAATCACTTGAACAAACTATCCATTCTAAACACACTTCCGCTTAATCCTAGGGATTCCTTCTTTGGAGGTAGAACGGGTAATACTAAAATGTATTGTAAATGTGAAGAGGGAGAAACGATACAGTATGTCGATGTCTGTTCCCTTTATCCGTTTGTGAATAAATATTGTAAGTATCCCGTTGGTCATCCTACTGTTTACGTTGGAAATGCGTGCCGAGAGAGAGGCCTTGAAGTAGAGGGCTTGTTGAAATGCAAAATTCTACCTCCTTACAACCTGTACCATCCCGTACAAAATGAATAATAAATTGATGTTTGTTTTGTGTAGAACTTGCGGTGAGACTTTAAACCAAGGGGAATGTTTTCATGATAGTGAGGAAAGGGCAATGGTAGGAACATGGACTATGGATGAAATTAGAAAAGCTGTAGAAAAAGGCTATGTGATCTTGGACATGTATGAGTTGTGGGAGTATGAAGTCGCCACATACGAGAAAGATGGGCTTTTTACCGATTTTATTAATAAATTCTTAAAAGTAAAGCAGGAAGCCTCAGGCTATCCTAGCTGGTGTAAAACAGAGGAAGATAACGACAAGTATGTTTCTGATTTCTTTGAGCGTGAGGGTATTCAGATGGAGAAAGACAAAATTGCTAAAAATTGAGGACTCAGGTCAGTAGCTAAATTAATGTTAAATTCATTCTGGGGCAAGTTTGGTCAGCGAGAAAACATGACAAAAACTGCAATCGTGAGAGACTCTAAAGAATTATTCAACTCGTTAACTCAACCAGGAAAGGAAGTAAAGTTTTTTGAAGTAATTAACCAAGAGGTTTTATTAGTTAATTGGCAGAATGTTGATGATGCCGGTGAGGCTCTAAAAACTGTAAATGTTGTAATTGCGGCCTACACCACTGCTCATGCCAGGCTTAAACTGTATGAACATCTAGATGCCCTTGGAGGTCAAGTCCTTTACTATGACACGGACTCGTGTATTTATCTATACAGGGAAGGATTGTACAGAGTCCCTACGGGAGATTACCTCGGGGAAATGACGGACGAATTGGCAAGTGAGTACGGGCCCGGCTCTTATATCTTAGAGTTTGTTTCTGGGGGACCAAAGACCTACGCATACCTTGTCTGGTCAGCCAAAAAGCAAAAACTACAAACTGTATGTAAAATCAAGGGCCTCACACTCAATATGAAGACTTCCGAAACATTAAATTTTGAACAGTTAAAAAAGATGGTCCTTAGTGAAGCTGCTGAAATTTTAGAAATTGAAGAAAACAGAATCAGGAGAACAAAGAGACGAGAAGTCGTTACAGTAAGTGAAATTAAAAAGTTTAAAATCACAGGGCCCAAGAGAAGATTTAATGATGATCACGACACCCTAACTTTCGGCTTTAAAAAACAAAGAGTTGCTTAATAGAGCTGTCACTCGCACGGGTACTGAGTGTATATACCTCTAAACATCAGCTCTATTAACTCATTCTGTTCTGAGACGAGGTAGTGAACGGACGTGTCTGTGTCTGTTACTGTTTAATCTTGTTTGTCTCTTCTTGTAGAATGTCTGCTGAAAATAATACACTCCCATTCAAGGGGTGTTTTTGAAGTTTATATCTAAAAGGAAGTTAAATTAAAATTCAAAGTTTCGCATTAAATCCTCAGAGTATGAGTTCTTTCTTACTGGGCCAATAAACGTATCGGAATGGCCTTTAGTGTTTTCGGAGTACATAGTAGATAAAATAACGGAGAACTCCTCATCAAACACCTACATTGGAGTATCAATAAAGTACGGTGATATCTCAGGAAATATACCATTCTTTCCTTTAGGGAATCTAACACCAACAGTCTTTGATGATCACTTTGAAAACATATTTTGTAACGTTAAGAAACTATCTGGTGTTTTACGTCTTGAAGTAACACTTGTCTCAATTCCGTGTTGCTACCTTCGATGAAGGTAGCACCTTTCCTTACGGAGCAATGTTACTCCTGTATATACCAAATGTCACTAGTACAGTTCATCATTCTGCTTCAAGACGCAGTACTGATCAGACGTTCTTCTGCGCTCCTTTTGCCTGTACTATTGAGTAAATTGTGACATGGCTGCCAAGTTCTATACATTCAATAACAAACCGGTATTGGTTCTGTTTGATAGTGAAGGAAAGCCATGGTTTAAATCTAGAGACGTAGCTACTGCTCTAAAGCATGTTAATAGCTGGAGTGCAGTTCGGAAACATGTAGATAGCAGTGATAAATTAACTGTTGGAAGTTTTTACGACGCTCAAAAACAGGGCGTTGGGCCGATTGAGAAAACAACGGTTTTCATAAATGAAGCCGGATTATGTTCTTTGATGTTAAAATCAACTACTCCTGAAGCAAGGCTGTTAGTAAGAAGTCTGTTGCCGGAGAAGTTTTACCTTACTTACACAAATATGAAAGATGAAAGTTCACTTTAAATGTAGTTTTTCCTTAAAATCACAAGTTCCCACTGTATGTGTGTGTGTGTGTGTGTGTGTGTGTGTGTGTGAATGAAGGTCACTGGCGTGGGTGACGAAAAGCCCCGTAAACCTGAATGTGTGATGAAGGGTTTAGTAGATCGAGGCGCCGGGCTAACACCCCGGCTACTCATTGGAACAGGCCGTACGGTGGGACTTGTAAAAAAGTATAAAAAGTAAAATACAAAAAAAATAAACGGAGGAGACAACTATTTTGTTTTTGGAAGGTCTCCACGAGTCATGGCGGTGGAGGGGCCATGACTTTCCTAAAAATTCTCTGTTTATCTTAGTAAATGTAGAGTTTAAAGGTGTTAAAATGAACGGACTTTGTCTAAGTAAATGACCGCCTTCCTCATACACAATGAACGGATTGACAGAGAATACAAAAAAATATAAAAAGGAGGTAGCATTTTTGTTATGGAGTGGCTACCACAGTGAGAGGCGATGGTCGGGGCCTCTCACCCCAGAGGTTAGGCCTCCAGGGGAAGCTCTGGGTAACCAAAAAGAACGCGCCGACGCTCCTACGGCCTAGCCTAAAGGCTTACCGTGGTGTGGAAACGCGAGCGTTCAAAATTATTTCATTGGGGTTAGAAATGATTTACCGAGAAATTTAAAACGTTCCAGGCCAAATACATCATAGCCCCCGGGGCACTTTTCAGCGGTCTTGGGTACAATTGGTCAAGTTATTACACCGTCAAAGTACCCCACGGTCCCCGGCAAACAGCTTTATGGACCCATTTAGTGGGGGTTAGCTTTCTTGCCTGTCCATTTCTGCTAGTGTTCTGCTAGTATTCTCTGCTTTAAGTTAGTAGAGGTTTTCCAAAATAATCCTGCTATCATAAGTATAAAGTTCCAAATATTCCTCAACGTAGAGTCTTTAAAGCAACTAATTACACCAAAAAGTCACATCTGAACTATAAAATGTGTAATCTCTGTACCTTTTTAACTTTACAAAATACCCTACTGTCTCTTTTTACACATTAGTTTGAATTTTTAAACAGCGGGCCATACGTGTAGATAGGTCTATCCCATAGACCATCTACAAGTGTAATTTTTATTAAAGGGGTGCAGGCAATGTAGTGATACTGACCAAATTAATAGGAAAAATCTAACTCCACCATTACGGCGGAGTTTGAAAGTAATACCATTACCACACCATATCCTACCCTGCCATTCCTCCCAATACCATATTCTACCCTACTATACCTCCCAATACCCTATGATACCATACCATACAATACCATACCATACCATACCCTACCCTACCATACCTCACCAAAGCCAAAAGATCCTATACTAAAGTCACAATACCAATACCCCCACCAAAGTCACCATATCCTAACACCCCACCCAAATACCATACAATAACATGACATACCATACCCTACCATACCTCCCAATACCCTACCATGTCATACCATACCATACAATATCAATACCCTACCATAGCTCCCAACACCCACACCATATCAAACCATCAAATCCCATACCAAACCATTACCCTGCCATACCCTACCCTACCATTCCTCCCAATACCATATTCTACCCCACCATACCTCCCAATGCCCTATCATACAATACCATACAATACAATACCCTTACCACACCATACCATACCCTACCATACCTCACCAAAACCATAACATCCTATACCAAAGCCACAATACCAATACCCCCACCAAAGTCACCATATCCTTACACCCCACCCAAATACCATACAATAACATGACATACAATACACTACCCCACCATACCTCCCAATACCATATTCTATCCTACCATATCTCCCAATACCCTATCATGCCATACAATATCAACACCATACCATACAATACCACATCATACCTTACCATACAATACCCTGCCATACCATAGTAATGTTATAAAAAGGGTGCGGGAATTGCTCACCCTTGCTGGTTTTCATACTTTCCTTAACAGTTTGGGTACAAAATGTAACCAAAATACCTTCAGTTTATTTTATTAAAAGAGAGTCCCAATTCCAAACCCATGGAGTGAGGTTATGTTACTTTCTTTACTGTAAACTACCAAATGAAACAATTAAATGCATAGAAGGTTTCCCAAAGTAACACTTAATTTACAGGCATACACAACAGCTACAATTATTCACTCATGAAGCTAAAATCCAGCTAATTCCCCAATGCCTCAAGACAATGTTCCTAAATAACAGCTAAAACCCAGATAAATCCTGATGCTCCTAAATAACAGGTAAAAGTCAACATACTTTACTATCAATTACTTTTCTTCATAACAGCTAAAAGTAGCCAGAGAGTTATTTTAGCGAAAGGGGGTGTATTGACCCCTTCAGTACATTCACGTTAAACAGTCAGTCAAAGTATAATTTATTTTGTGTTGGTTTGTCACTAATTTTCTTGTATGTGAGTTTGTTTCAATTACATATATTTTACAGTGGTATGGTTTAAGAGTAGCTGAGATCTTGGATGATGTAGAGAAAAAAGTGCTAGAATGTCGGGGTAAGGCACTGACACCCTTTAAACTATCAATCAAACACAGTTTACACCAATAAACCAGGCCTTTACTATATTTAACATAAAAACATAAGCTAAAACTTTCTAACACCCTGAAAAACTAGTACGACAGAGCTTGTAGTCTGACCAGTTTTGGTAATGTTTCTTCTTTACAGAGTTTAAATTGTAGTGTGGGTTAATAAGTACCAACAAATCTCAAGATATTACATTTTAAAGTATAGCAACTGTCTTGATACTTACCCGTAGTACAGGGTTTAGGTTTTGGTATGATTTAGTGGAGGTTAACAGGTACGTACATTCCAAGTTTCATGTAAATAGGCCCTACCATTCTCAATAAATTACATTTCAAAGTATAGCTCCTGCAATTGTTTTGATGCTTACCTGCAGTACAAAGTTTAGGTTTTGGTAAGATGTAGTGGGGGTTAACAAGTACATACATACCAAGTTTAATGAGATTCAGCAAAGCCATTCTCAAAATATTACGTTTTAAAGTTTTACACCACCCACCATCCCTTAAACAACCCTTTCCTACCCTCCAACAATATTGAAAGTTAGAGGAGATTAACAAGTACCTGCATACCAAGTTTCATTAAAATAGGCCCAACGGTTCTTAAGATATTGATTTTTAAAGTATGGCTCCTTCAATTATTTTGATACTTTCCCGCAGTACAGGGTTTAGGTTTTTGTAAGATGTAGCGGAGGTTAACAGGTACCCACATACCAAATTTCATTAATATCGGCCCAGCCGTTCTTGAGATAATAAATTTTGAAAATTTGCCCCTTCATTTTTTGAGATGCAACCCACAACATTTTGATTAATATTTTTCATTTGGGTAGGTATACCCCGCGGGCGTCTACACCACGTGGTGGGCGAAATCTGTTGTCAGAATCGCTCTAGGACTTACCGTTTTCGAGATATTAGCGATTTTAGGATAATCAGACTCAAAAAAGAGAAGAAGAAGAAGGAAAAAGAGAGAAGCACAGGCACGGAGTGGTGAGGGGGAGAGGGGAAGGTGAGGGGAGTAACATAGCATGCAGAAGAAGAAGAAATAAACCAGAGGAAGGCTGAGGGGGAGCGGGGGAGGGGGAAGGTGAGGGGTGAGAGGAAGAAGAACACGCAAGTGGTAACAGAAGTGAGTAGGAGACGCAGGAGATGAAGGCTAACATGTTTCGTTCTTTTATATATGTTTATTTGTTGGGAAGTGTTGGGTTGGCAACACTACCCATGCTTGGTCACGTTAGCGTGACGTAATTTTCGGTTGGTCACGTTAGCGTGACGTAAGTAGCCAACAGGTATTTTGTTTTCTTAAGTTGGTACCACTGGTATGTAGTTCATGTTTTTTGTTTTGCAATTCATTTAGGTTGGCTACACGTTTTCTCATAAGAAACCCATGTTAGCGCTTAAAGACTGCGTCTCCTACTCACTTCTGTTAGCACTTGCGTGTTCTTCTTCCTCTCACCCCTCACCTTCCCCCTCCCCCGCTCCCCCTCAGCCTTCCTCTGGTTTATTTCTTCTTCTTCTGCATGCTATGTTACTCCCCTCACCTTCCCCTCTCCCCCTCACCACTCCGTGCCTGTGCTTCTCTCTTTTTCCTTCTTCTTCTTCTCTTTTTTGAGTCTGATTATCCTAAAATCGCAAATATCTCGAAAACGGTAAGTCCTAGAGCGATTCTGACAACAGATTTCGCCTACTACGTAACGTAGGCGCCCGCGGGGTATACCTACCCAAATGAAAAATATTAACCAATATGTTGTGGGTTGCATCTCAAAAAATGAAGGGGCAAATTTTCAAAATTTAATATCTCAAGAACGGCTGGGCCGATATGAATGAAATTTGGTATGTGGGTACCTGTTAACCTCCGCTACATCTTACAAAAACCTAAACCCTGTACTGCGGGAAAGTATCAAAATAATTGAAGGAGCCCTACTTTAAAAATCAATATCTTAAGAACCGTTGGGCCTATTTTAATGAAACTTGGTATGCAGGTACTTGTTAATCTCCTCTAACTTTCAATATTGTTGGAGGGTAGGAAAGGGTTGTTTAAGGGATGGTGGGTGGTGTAAAACTTTAAAACGTAATATTTTGGTAATGGCTTTGCTGATTCTCATTAATCTTGGTATGTATGTACTTGTTAACCCCCACTACATCTTACCAAAACCTAAACTTTGTACTGCAGGTAAGCATCAAAACAATTGCAGGAGCTATACTTTGAAATGTAATTTATTGAGAATGGTAGGGCCTATTTACATGAAACTTGGAATGTACGTACCTGTTAACCTCCACTACGTCTTACCAAAACCTAAACCCTGTACTACGGGTAAGTATCAAGACAGTTGCTATACTTTAAAATGTAATATCTTGAGATTTGTTGGTACTTATTAACCCACACTACAATTTAAACTCTGTAAAGAAGAAACATTACAAAAACTGGACAGACTACAAGCTCTGTCGTACTAGTTTTTCAGGGTGTTAGAAAGTTTTAGCTTATGTTTTTATGTTAAATATAGTAAAGGCCTGGTTTATTGGTGTAAACTGTGTTTGATTGATAGTTTAAAGGGTGTCAGTGCCTTACCCCGACATTCTAGCACTTTTTTCTCTACATCATCCAAGATCTCAGCTACTCTTAAACCATACCACTGTAAAATATATGTAATTGAAACAAACTCACATACAAGAAAATTAGTGACAAACCAACACAAAATAAATTATACTTTGACTGACTGTTTAACGTGAATGTACTGAAGGGGTCAATACACCCCCTTTCGCTAAAATAACTCTCTGGCTACTTTTAGCTGTTATGAAGAAAAGAAAAGTAATTGATAGTAAAGTATGTTGACTTTTACCTGTTATTTAGGAGCATCAGGATTTATCTGGGTTTTAGCTGTTATTTAGGAACATTGTCTTGAGGCATTGGGGAATTAGCTGGATTTTAGCTTCATGAGTGAATAATTGTAGCTGTTGTGTATGCCTGTAAATTAAGTGTTACTTTGGGAAACCTTCTATGCATTTAATTGTTTCATTTGGTAGTTTACAGTAAAGAAAGTAACATAACCTCACTCCATGGGTTTGGAATTGGGACTCTCTTTTAATAAAATAAACTGAAGGTATTTTGGTTACATTTTGTACCCAAACTGTTAAGGAAAGTATGAAAACCAGCAAGGGTGAGCAATTCCCGCACCCTTTTTATAACATTACTATGGTATGGCAGGGTATTGTATGGTACGGTATGATGTGGTATTGTATGGTATGGTGTTGATATTGTATGGCATGATAGGGTATTGGGAGATATGGTAGGATAGAATATGGTATTGGGAGGTATGGTGGGGTAGTGTATTGTATGTCATGTTATTGTATGGTATTTGGGTGGGGTGTAAGGATATGGTGACTTTGGTGGGGGTATTGGTATTGTGGCTTTGGTATAGGATGTTATGGTTTTGGTGAGGTATGGTAGGGTATGGTATGGTGTGGTAAGGGTATTGTATTGTATGGTATGGTATGATAGGGCATTGGGAGGTATGGTGGGGTAGAATATGGTATTGGGAGGAATGGTAGGGTAGGGTATGGCAGGGTAATGGTTTGGTATGGGATTTGATGGTTTGATATGGTGTGGGTGTTGGGAGCTATGGTAGGGTATTGATATTGTATGGTATGGTATGACATGGTAGGGTATTGGGAGGTATGGTAGGGTATGGTATGTCATGTTATTGTATGGTATTTGGGTGGGGTGTTAGGATATGTTGACTTTGGTGGGGGTATTGGTATTGTGACTTTAGTATAGGATCTTTTGGCTTTGGTGAGGTATGGTAGGGTAAGGTATGGTATGGTATGGTATTGTATGGTATGGTATGATAGGGTATTGGGAGGTATAGTAGGGTAGAATATGGTATTGGGAGGAATGGCAGGGTAGGATATGGTGTGGTAATGGTATTACTTTCAAACTCCGCCGTAATGGCGGAGTTAGATTTTTCCTATTAATTTGGTCAGTATCACTACATTGCCTGCACCCCTTTAATAAAAATTACACTTGTAGATGGTCTATGGGATAGACCTATCTACACGTATGGCCCGCTGTTTAAAAATTCAAACTAATGTGTAAAAAGAGACAGTAGGGTATTTTGTAAAGTTAAAAAGGTACAGAGATTACACATTTTATAGTTCAGATGTGACTTTTTGGTGTAATTAGTTGCTTTAAAGACTCTACGTTGAGGAATATTTGGAACTTTATACTTATGATAGCAGGATTATTTTGGAAAACCTCTACTAACTTAAAGCAGAGAATACTAGCAGAACACTAGCAGAAATGGACAGGCAAGAAAGCTAACCCCCACTAAATGGGTCCATAAAGCTGTTTGCCGGGGACCGTGGGGTACTTTGACGGTGTAATAACTTGACCAATTGTACCCAAGACCGCTGAAAAGTGCCCCGGGGGCTATGATGTATTTGGCCTGGAACGTTTTAAATTTCTCGGTAAATCATTTCTAACCCCAATGAAATAATTTTGAACGCTCGCGTTTCCACACCACGGTAAGCCTTTAGGCTAGGCCGTAGGAGCGTCGGCGCGTTCTTTTTGGTTACCCAGAGCTTCCCCTGGAGGCCTAACCTCTGGGGTGAGAGGCCCCGACCATCGCCTCTCACTGTGGTAGCCACTCCATAACAAAAATGCTACCTCCTTTTTATATTTTTTTGTATTCTCTGTCAATCCGTTCATTGTGTATGAGGAAGGCGGTCATTTACTTAGACAAAGTCCGTTCATTTTAACACCTTTAAACTCTACATTTACTAAGATAAACAGAGAATTTTTAGGAAAGTCATGGCCCCTCCACCGCCATGACTCGTGGAGACCTTCCAAAAACAAAATAGTTGTCTCCTCCGTTTATTTTTTTTGTATTTTACTTTTTATACTTTTTTACAAGTCCCACCGTACGGACTGTTCCAATGAGTAGCCGGGGTGTTAGCCCGGCGCCTCGATCTACTAAACCCTTCATCACACATTCAGGTTTACGGGGCTTTTCGTCACCCACGCCAGTGACCTTCATTCAGGTTTACGGGGCTTTTCGTCACCCACGCCAGTGACCTTCATTCACACACACACACACACACACACACACACACACACACACACACATACAGTGGGAACTTGTGATTTTAAGGAAAAACTACATTTAAAGTGAACTTTCATCTTTCATATTTGTGTAAGTAAGGTAAAACTTCTCCGGCAACAGACTTCTTACTAACAGCCTTGCTTCAGGAGTAGTTGATTTTAACATCAAAGAACATAATCCGGCTTCATTTATGAAAACCGTTGTTTTCTCAATCGGCCCAACGCCCTGTTTTTGAGCGTCGGAAAAACTTCCAACAGTTACTATACAGGCAAAAGGAGCGCAGAAGAACGTCTGATCAGTACTGCGTCTTGAAGCAGAATGATGAACTGTACTAGTGATATTTGGTATATACAGGAGTAACATTGCTCCATAAGGAAAGGTGCTACCTTCATCGAAGGTAGCAACACGGAATTGAGACAAGTGTTACTTCAAGACGTAAAACACCAGATAGTTTCTTAACGTTACAAAATATGTTTTCAAAGTGATCATCAAAGACTGTTGGTGTTAGATTCCCTAAAGGAAAGAATGGTATATTTCCTGAGATATCACCGTACTTTATTGATACTCCAATGTAGGTGTTTGATGAGGAGTTCTCCGTTATTTTATCTACTATGTACTCCGAAAACACTAAAGGCCATTCCGATACGTTTATTGGCCCAGTAAGAAAGAACTCATACTCTGAGGATTTAATGCGAAACTTTGAATTTTCATTTAACTTCCTTGTAGATATAAACTTCAAAAACACCCCTTGAATAGGGAGTGTATTATTTTCAGCAGACATTCTACAAGAAGAGACAAACAAGATTAAACAGTAACAGACACAGACACGTCCGTTCACTACCTCGTCTCAGAACAGAATGAGTTAATAGAGCTGATGTTTAGAGGTATATACACTCAGTACCCGTGTGAGTGACAGCTCCATTAAGCAACTCTTTCTTTTTTAAAGCCGAAAGGCAGGGTGTCGTGATCATCATTAAATCTTCTCTTGGGCCCTGTGATTTTAAACTTTTTAATTTCACTTACTGTAACGACTTCTCGTCTCTTTGTTCTCCTGATTCTGTTTTCTTCAATTTCTAAAATTTCAGCAGCTTCACTAAGGACCATCTTTTTTAACTGTTCAAAATTTAATGTTTCGGAAGTCTTCATATTGAGGGTGAGGCCCTTGATTTTACATACAGTTTGTAGTTTTTGCTTTTTGGCTGACCAGACAAGGTATGCGTAGGTCTTTGGTCCCCCAGAAACAAACTCTAAGATATAAGAGCCGGGCCCGTACTCACTTGCCAATTCGTCCGTCATTTCCCCGAGGTAATCTCCCGTAGGGACTCTGTACAATCCTTCCCTGTATAGATAAATACACGAGTCCGTGTCATAGTAAAGGACTTGACCTCCAAGGGCATCTAGATGTTCATACAGTTTAAGCCTGGCATGAGCAGTGGTGTAGGCCGCAATTACAACATTTACAGTTTTTAGAGCCTCACCGGCATCATCAACATTCTGCCAATTAACTAATAAAACCTCTTGGTTAATTACTTCAAAAAACTTTACTTCCTTTCCTGGTTGAGTTAACGAGTTGAATAATTCTTTAGAGTCTCTCACGATTGCAGTTTTTGTCATGTTTTCTCGCTGACCAAACTTGCCCCAGAATGAATTTAACATTAATTTAGCTACTGACCTGAGTCCTCCATTTTTAGCAATTTTGTCTTTCTCCATCTGAATACCCTCACGCTCAAAGAAATCAGAAACATACTTGTCTTTATCTTCCTCTGTTTTACACCAGCTAGGATAGCCTGAGGCTTCCTGCTTTACTTTCAAGAATGTATTAATAAAATCGGTAAAAAGCCCATCTTTCTCGTATGTGGCGACTTCATACTCCCACAACTCATACATGTCCAAGATCACATAGCCTTTTTCTACAGCTTTTCTAATTTCATCCATAGTCCATGTTCCTACCATTGCCCTTTCCTCACTATCATGAAAACATTCCCCTTGGTTTAAAGTCTCACCGCAAATTCTACACAAAACAAACATCAATTTATTATTCATTTTAGCGGGGAGTACGGGATGGTACAGGTTGTAAGGAGGTAGAATTTTGCATTTCAACAAGCCCTCTACTTCAAGGCCTCTCTCTCGGCACTCATTTCCAACGTAAACAGTAGGATGACCAACGGGATACTTACAATATTTATTCACAAACGGATAAAGGGAACAGACATCGACATACTGTATCGTTTCTCCCTCTTCACATTTACAATACATTTTAGTATTACCCGTTCTACCTCCAAAGAAGGAATCCCTAGGATTAAGCGGAAGTGTGTTTAGAATGGATAGTTTGTTCAAGTGATTTAGTTTTTTGTCTTTCTTCAAAGCTCTAAACTCACACTCCCACATCTCTACAACTTCATAGCTATTAAATTTTGCCATTTTGGACTTGGTTCTCTCGTAACGGAGATGCAAGCTGTCTGAGGGATCATCCGGCAGAGGTTCTTCTCTGCTGTATTGATAACATTTTGGGCAGCCGTGCCAGTAGCACCCGTGGAACTCATAAATTCGTTCCCCGTCAAACCCATCTACTTTTAGTCCATTAATTTTAGCTTCTCTGCCTCGGCCCGCATGTTGAATCTTTACTCCACGTTTCTCCTCCTCCCATGTTAACCACTGTAAAGCAACGGCTGACTGATTGTCTGCAAGTCGGTACCCTGATTTTGGTATTAGTCCAATTGTATTTTCTTTTAAGAAGTTACGGCGGAAGGCCAAGTTACATGTACTGGCGATTGTTATAGCCTCGAGAAAAGGATCTACGTTACACTCTTGAAGAAGTAAGGCTCTAAATTTAATACATGCCTGAGCTAAAATCTCTACGTCAGAGATGCAATACTCTAAGATTTCCTTTTAAAAGTCAAAGACATAGTTACTCGCCACCTGTTCATCATACCATTCTTCAAAGGCCTTGTGTGGTTTCTCAAACATTGATTCGGGGCAGTAGTATTTTTTGTCAGGCATAGGGCCTACATAATTTTGGTTCGCTAGAGTGTTGAAGAGGTGGGGAAAGTAGCCCTTCTTTTTCTCGGGAGGCAGGTCAAAGGCTTTAGGGAGTGCAGAGAGGGCCATGGGAAAATAGCTCAGCGAGTCCACAAACCTTACGTTGGCTACTTCAATCAAAATAGCTTTAATTCCCCGAGGAGTTATTTTTGGTGTAAATTTAGTTTCTTCCATAATATACTGTAGTATGAATTGGAAATCAAAACCTTGCCCGTTGTGGGCAATTACACAGACATCTTTAAATTTTTTTCGAATTCCCATGATATAGTCCATGAAGTGTTTTACCGGTTCTTTTTCAAATACCCTTTGCCGTTCCGAGCAAGTTTCACACTCACCCCATTAATACATTTAAATCAGTACTGTTGTGATACACACAAGTTTACTTTATGAACTTTCTGTTGTGGGTCTGAGGGGAGAGACTCATCCTGCCTTGTTTCCAAGTCAAAGAAAATAAACAAAAAATCACGGTCTTTCGGTGTTCTCCTTGTGATGTCGTTTTTCCCTTGAGTTAAGGAAGTAGGAATCTAGGGTCCGGATAGGCAGTCTAGCTGGGTTTTTATTTGCCAGAATAAAGTTCCAGGGGTCAAAATTCTCTAAACGGCCAAATACCTTTATACTGCAGTTTTGATAACAAGGGGGGGCAATAAAATTATTACTGTAGGCAGTGTCAACAGCCGAAGTTCTTTTGTAACATACGGCTTCAACTGATAGCGTTATGGGAAACGTTAATTAAAAAAAATACTCCCGACTCGAGAAGGGGTTTTTGTTGTCGATTCAGAGTCGCAATAGTCTCATAAGAGCCACTCAAGTTTGCTAGGTTCTGAGAACACTCATCATCATCGACAGGTGGAGCCAATTTATGATCTTTGGAATAGGGGAGGGGTACTTTATAAAACACTAGGTTAATAACTCTGCTCTTATGGGGATAAAGAACTAGGTCACAAGGACTAGGTCTGACAAACCAACAACAAGGAGGGTTGGTGTCAGGGAACTAGAACTGTTATTATGAGTTTAAGTTAAAACCAGGATAAATCAAATTAATTGCTTACAATCTAAAAATACCATCAGCTGAAATACAATAAAATGATTAACAAGGAAATTATTGGGTCTGACTACCAACAACAAGGATGGTGTCAGCAGAGGTATATAGCAGTGAGGTTTAAACACAGTTTCAAATTTAAATCTGCGACTTATCTCTCAAAAATTAGGTAGTTAGTTTGTCATACGCTCAGTTAGCTAACCTGTCCCCACTAAGGCTATTAAAAGATCACCTTAATTCAACTTAATTTACCCTGACCTTCTTTACGCCCAGTAAAGCAGCTCTAAATGCAACGAAACTGCTAGTGTCAAGGAAACATATATTATAGGTTAGGGGAGCTGACTTCTACCGTGGGAGGCGTTAGCGTCAGAAAGAAAATCATGGAATAGTCAGGATCGGGCTAACAACCAACGTGGGAAAACGTTAGTGTCAGTAATAGACAATAATGGAGGTAATCAGGATCGGGCTGACAACTAACGTGGGAAAACGTTAGCGTCAGTAAAGTGTCTGGATATTATAAGGACCAGGCTAACAAACTAACGTGGGAAAACGTCAGCGTCAGTAAAAATCGGATTCTAGAGAGGAGGGAATTGACAACTAGCAATAAAGAAGTTAGCGTCAGCGCTAAATGAAAAGAATTAATTTAAACAAGATTCCTTGAGCGTGAGTAGCAAGTACTTAATTTAGCAGCTCAGGGATGCACTAATCCAAATATTTTAGAAATTAACAATAGGCCAGGTAAATTAAAACAGTTATAGATTTTAATAAAAACTAGTAACCCAAAATGTAATTTGTATACTTGAGATAAGTATTCTGATTTTACTGGAAAAGCTGTAAAAAAAATATTACAGCGGCAAGATCTAAACAAAGAAGCGGAGCAAGATTTGGCTATTAAACTAGAGCCGAATATCCAATTTCTTAGGTAAATTAAAGTATTTAATAATATCTCAAGTGGTCAGCTGAGCATATACTAGAACTCGAGAGAAAATATAAGGATAGATTCCTACCTTAGAAGTGTAGATGATCGCCTTTCTAACACAAGTCACCGACTGCCCCGAGGACTGTGTCGACTCCAGTATCCAGGCGCCTGGAGGGGAGAAAGTTACTACGGCGCATGACCGGTGGCGAGCAGGCCGCGACACGCGGGCTTGCCGCGGCGGGAAATTCAAATGGTTTTACCGCTGACGCTTACGTTTTAAACTACTGTAGGTAAATAAAATAGGGGTTTTGTTGTTTTGAAGAGTTCATTAATACTGTCTAACTTTATTTATACCAAACCCTGATAACATTTATTTAGTTGAATATTTATTTAAACAGAACAACTTTATTGAAGATTGAATTTAATTATAAAAATCAAAATTATAGTCAAGCAAATTTTTTTCTACTTACATCAGAAAATCTATTTATTTTGTAACATGAAAAAAAAGCATGTTACACTCCCTCGGTAATTGGGGCAAAAGAAAAAAAGAGAAAAGAAAAACCGTACACTATTTTTTTTTAGGAATAAGGTAAAGATTTGTGGTCCCACCGGATAAGGTATGGGGGGTGCTTCCACGCATAGGAACAATTGAAAAGAAAAGGAAAATTCTTAATAACTCAAAGTAAATGTATCTCTCAAAAATAAGCAACATAAAACATTCTTCATTCAAATAAATGCACCTTTGATTTCACTATCTTAAGGTTAAAGACTAGAAAACGAACTAAATTGAACTAAATTTCAGACTTCAATGAACTTAAAATAATATCTCAGTTATACTTATAAATAAAATCAAAATTATTAAATTGCATTTAATTATTTGACTAAATCAGTCTTATCAAACAAAAGTAAATCTCCATCACACGATGCTCCTGTATTGCACTTTAACAGTTTTTTTTTGTATTTTTTTCATTTAGAGAGAGGCAGCTCCAGTTAATAATAAAATAAAATTATATCACATAACAAAATCACACTCATTTGTAGACCTTAAAATTGCATCACAGGATAAGTTTTTTTTTTCTAGTAACCAAGCAAGATCCGCCGGAGGATTTTGATCGTGGATCCATCAGGGAAGATTAAGGTACACTAGCGGATGTAGGAATGCTAGGTGCCTAGGAGAAGAAGGGTTTAAGATCCTTTGCGTGAGCTACGCAAGTGGTTTTGCTAGACGGGTCTCGGAGCCGGAGTATGTTTTTCCCTATTTTTGATTGAACGATGAAAGGGCCTTCGAATTTTGGTGCAAGTTTTCTTGCAACGTGATCAACTGCAGATGACAGAACATGGGTGCGTTTTAGTACCCGCTGACCGACAGTGTAAGGATTCTCTCTTCTGCGCAGATTGTAGTAACGAGCTTGCCTAATATGAGCTGATTGAAGTTTAGCCTGGCATTTTTCTTTCAGCTTCAACATCAGTTGGAGTCGTTGCTGGTGCTTATTCTGTGTAGAAAGCTCCTTTCCGGTCTCTGTCAGAGATCCACATAGAGAGTTAGGCTGTTTTAACTCCCGGCATAGATTCAACATCGCTGGGGTGAATCCCGTCGACTCATGGACTGCCGTATTTACTGCAAAACGAAACTCCTCTAGATGGTCGTCCCAAGTACGATGATCGCCTTGTACATATTGAGAGATCATGGTTTTTAGCACACGATTCTCACGCTCGGTCGGGTTACCTTGTGGGGCGTAAGGGGCCGTAAACTGATGTTTCATATTCCAGGAATCGGTAAGGGTAGCAAAAAGTTTGGAAGTGTATTGAGAACCATTGTCAGTTAGCAAAACTTCGGGAGCTCCATATCTTAGAAGGATCAAATCGGTGAATTTCCTAGAGACTTGATGACTTGTAGCATTTGGTAAAGGTGCTAATTCGACCCACTTCGTAAAATAATCCTGGCAGACCAGTAAGAATCTATTTCCTTTGCGTGAGCGAGGAAGAGGTCCAATTAAGTCACTCGTTACTGTGTACCAAGGTCCTTGCGGCTGACGAAAATGCATTTTCCCTATGGGTTTACGCTGCTCCACCTTATGTTTCTGACAAACTTCGCATCTCCGGACATAATCTTTGACAGTATTTCGCCACCTCGGCCAGTAATATCTTTCTGCCACTCTTTTGATAGTCTTGAACATACCCATATGCCCTGAAGTAGGAGTGTCGTGAGTTTCTTTCAGCACCGATAACTGAAGATCAGGAGGGACACACATTTTCCATAAGGTTGTAGGATCTACGCTCTTGGAGTTGTTTTTAAATTTTCGAAACATCTTACCATCTTGGAGCCTATAATTTGGAAGAGATAGACCATTCGAAAGGTTTCGGAACATTTCCTCGTACCAATTCAACTTATTGCTTCTTGAAGTATCCGCGCTAGTAGTTTCGGATTCGAGTTCTACCGATGACTTCCCTGTATTGTTTGTAGTTGCGCAAGATAGTACTCGCTCATCCTCCCTTGGATCAGTATCAGTGCAAGTAGGATAACGAGATAAAGCATCAGGAACCTTATGCATAGCTCCCTTCCGGTACTGAATATCGAAATCTAGCTGTTGCAATTCCAATATCCAACGAGCCAAGCGACCAGATGGCTTCTCGATGCTCATCAACCATTTTAGAGCTTGGTGATCGGAAATTGCTATAAACTTGTAGCCTTCGAGGTAGGGTCTAAATTTTCGAGTAGCCCAAACAAGAGCGAGGCATTCCTTTTCTGTAGTAGAAAATTTCTTTTCACTGTCTGATAAGAGGCGGCTAGCAAAGGCGATTACGCTCTCGTGGTTATCTGATCGTTGAGTGAGGGCTGCGCCGAGGCCATCGTTTGAGGCGTCAACTTGTAAAACGAAGGTCTTACTGAAATCCGGACAGCTTAAGACGGGCGCAGAAGTCAGTTTCTCCTTTAAAACCTTAAAGGTGGTATTTTGGGCTTCTCCCCATACCTCTTTGCTATGCTTCTTTAGAAGTTTGGTTAAGGGTGCAGATATTCGAGCAAAGTCAGGAACGAATTTTCTATACCACGAAGCAAGACCAAGAAAGCTTCGCACTCCTTTAGCCGATTTTGGGATCGGGAAGTCCACAATGGATTGAACTTTTTCAGGATCTGTACTAATACCGTTCTCATCTACTATGTGTCCAAGATACTTAAGTTTCTGTTGGCAGAAGTTACATTTCTCGACATTAATTTGCAGACCAGCATTACGAAGCCGTTGAAATACTGCTTTGAGAAGGTCTAAATGTTGATCAAAGTCCTTGGAAACCATAATTAAGTCATCTAGATACGCGAAAGCGTAGGGCTCGAATTCAGGGCCAATAACTTGATCCAGCAGTCGTTGGAAAGTGGCGGGTGCAGAGTGCAAACCAAAACACATGACCTTCCATTGAAATAATCCACGGCCTGGAATGGTAAAAGCTGTAATAGGTCGGCTGCTCTCCTCTAATGGTACCTGCCAATAGCCGTTACGTAGGTCAATAGTAGATATATATTTCGCTTCTCTTAGCTTGTCTAGTATAGCATTAATCTGAGGTAAAGGGTAAGCATCTTTTTCTGAGCACTGATTTACTCTGCGTAGGTCTACACACACACGGTATTTTCCCGAAGGCTTCTTTATAAGGACGAGTGGGGAACTCCAAGGGCTTGTAGAAGGTTCAATGATATCTTCAACTAGCATTCTATCTATTTCCTCATTTATCACAGACTGCATGGCCGGATTACGCGGATAGTATCTTTGTTTAATCGGCGTGTCAGTTTTTAGCCGAATCTTGTGCTCTACTAGATTTGTTCTACCCGGAATGTCTTTGAATAATTCCAATTCATGTTTCAAAAATGTTTCTAGGCGTTGGTTTTGAGCTTCGGTCAAGGTTGAAATCGCACTCGATGGGGTGCTTTGAGTACAAGAGTTACTTTTCACATTAAGTTGGGGGTTGCATAACGGTATTAAATTCAAAGAGGTGATAAGATCCATTCCTATGATGATTGGAGAAGTGAGTTTCTCTAGATACAGGGCTTTTATCGTAAAAGTATTTCCTGTGATTTCTCCCTCAAATTCAAAAGCATGAGTGACTGAGGCGCGAGAGTTATTTGCTAGACTGAGTGACATCTCTGTTTTTAAAGGCTCGTTTCCAAGGTTTATCAGGTGTGCAGCCACGATTTCGCCTATAAGAGTCGCTATTGACCCGGTATCCAGAAGGGCCTGGAAAACTTTCCCATAGATAGACACTGGTAGATAGGGGCGAATATCCCTCTCTTTCACTTTGGTGAAATTGTTAACACCGAAGTTCCTTATGACTTCCAGCCATTGTTTCCACTCTTCGGAGGCAAATTTTTCACTCCGAGGCTCGGTACACCTCCAGACATCCGGCCTCGATTGGCGTTTCCCAAGTAGCATTTGCAATGTACGGTGCGTATTCCTTCAGTGTTGCAATTTACACATCTGAGTTTCTTAGGCCGTTTACATTCATTATAGGTGTGTCCGGGTTCTTCACAGTTAAAACAACGGACGACCCTAGGTGAAGGACATTCTCTGACTATATGATCAGTTTTACGGCAGTTCCAGCAAGAGATTGGAGGACGTATGCGAGAAGCTGCCCTCTCTCCGGTTGTGGTACTAGGTTGATTTGTAGTTGGTTTAGGTTGTGATGGCAAGTAACTGGCTCTACCTTGGTTTGCCTGAACGGGAGAGATTAAAGATTTAGTTGTATCTTCAAGACCTAAGTGATTTCCCTGAGTATGATGATTTCGTGGGCTGCTAACAGAATCTACTTTATACATGTAATGAGTTCGGTTTTTCGAGCTGTAGGCAGTTTCTGGTACCAGCGCTTGAGATGGGTTTGGTGGTGGTCGAAAATTCCTCTTTTCCCGAAGATAAGTTTCATATCCCTCAGCTTGTTGGATAAGTTCACTGATGGAGTGAAAGTTTTCTCTTCGCATAATCAATTTATATTCTGGTCTCAGGTTAGAATATAATCTATTCAATGTGTCATTGAGTGAAAGGTTTCCCCGGCGACGCATCAGTGTAGTAAGAGCTACGGTGTATTTTCTAACAGGTTCAAAATCACCCTGAGTTCTGCGAGAGATTTCCAAATCGAGATTTCTTAAATAGTCTGGTGGAAAATACTGCTCGGTAAAACTTGTGAGGAATTTATCATAATTGTTCCAAGAAGACTTCGTATTTCTGTACCAGAATAGGGCTTCGCCTTTAAATAACTCTGGTAGACATCTAAGTAACATTTCTGGAGGAATATCATAAGAGTCAACTAGTTCATCTAAGCGTTCAATGAAAGACACCGGATCGTGATTACCGTCAAATCTAAGGCCCCACTTTCTAACTTGATTACAGACCTGCGATACTTCCATCGTAGATGTTTTTATAGAAGACCGCATTTCTGGGTAAGAATCCCTACGGTCGTCAAACACATTGGTATACCCGTCACCCAGTGATTTCGGTCTTCTGTATTCGTCTCGCTGAGGAAACCCGGGTTGCGTTGGCATGGTATTTAAGCTTTGGAAAGCTGTCTCGGGCAGACCTGGTCTGATCATAGGGGTCTTAGTGAATTTAGTGGTGTCATTTCGACTTAGACTTGCAAGGCGGTCTTGTACGGCTCGAAAGTTTGCATTGGATGGAAGGCCTAGTATTTCCCGAATGCTTAATTCCTCGTAGCTATGAAGATTCTGCTGACAAGTCGTTGAGATGGGAGCTCCTAAAGAGAATGTTACGTTAGCCCCGTGCGATGCGGGCATGATACTTTCACCTCTACTTTCCTCGCTTCCGATGTTGCCTAAGGGATGGGTGAGATGAGTCATCGCCAGTGACTTACTTAGATTTTCCTCGGTGTTCTTACCACTACGTATAAATGCGCTGAACCATCTTCTAAGAATGTCCACGTTACCTTCGATGCTAAGATGGAATTTACTCATTTCCGATTCAAGTTCATGCCGCCGAAGTAAATATATCCAACCAGTTCTAGGGTCGCTTTCACTTGGGGAATGAAGTTCAGGGCTCATCTCTGGGGGACGGAGATGTGAGTCCGAAGTGGTCAGGGAAAACTGAGATAGCTCGTATGTAGATGCACTGCGTGGTTTAGGAATCGTGCCAGTAGTGGAGGCAGGTGAAACCGCCATCGCCAACTCAGGGATAGTAGTCACCGCTGGAGGAGATGTAGTAACAGGATCCACGCAAGTAGTCGTCACCTGAATAGTAGTTGGACACTTCGCCGCTGAAGATACTTGAGTAGTCGTGGCTGTTGTTGTCGTTGCCGTAGGAGCAGTAGTTCTAGGTTTTGTTACATGTTTAGATGTATTCGTTGACTTGGGATCGTTTTCTAGCACCCCCAAAAAGAGGAGTGATTGCCAGGGCTTAATTATATACTTCAAGGGATACAAAATAAAACTATCCATAGTTGTCCAAGCCTGTAGAAGCAGCAAAATAACTTAGTAAAGCGAATTGCGGTTAGGTAAGCTCAAACAACTTATTACATAGAAAAGCAGGCAATCAAGCTAGCGAGTACAGTAGTGTACCCGTTCATAGATTAAACAAATAGCAGAGTCCCTGTTCGGGCGCCATTTTGTGATGTCGTTTTTCCCTTGAGTTAAGGAAGTAGGAATCTAGGGTCCGGATAGGCAGTCTAGCTGGGTTTTTATTTGCCAGAATAAAGTTCCAGGGGTCAAAATTCTCTAAACGGCCAAATACCTTTATACTGCAGTTTTGATAACAAGGGGGGGCAATAAAATTATTACTGTAGGCAGTGTCAACAGCCGAAGTTCTTTTGTAACATACGGCTTCAACTGATAGCGTTATGGGAAACGTTAATTAAAAAAAATACTCCCGACTCGAGAAGGGGTTTTTGTTGTCGATTCAGAGTCGCAATAGTCTCATAAGAGCCACTCAAGTTTGCTAGGTTCTGAGAACACTCATCATCATCGACAGGTGGAGCCAATTTATGATCTTTGGAATAGGGGAGGGGTACTTTATAAAACACTAGGTTAATAACTCTGCTCTTATGGGGATAAAGAACTAGGTCACAAGGACTAGGTCTGACAAACCAACAACAAGGAGGGTTGGTGTCAGGGAACTAGAACTGTTATTATGAGTTTAAGTTAAAACCAGGATAAATCAAATTAATTGCTTACAATCTAAAAATACCATCAGCTGAAATACAATAAAATGATTAACAAGGAAATTATTGGGTCTGACTACCAACAACAAGGATGGTGTCAGCAGAGGTATATAGCAGTGAGGTTTAAACACAGTTTCAAATTTAAATCTGCGACTTATCTCTCAAAAATTAGGTAGTTAGTTTGTCATACGCTCAGTTAGCTAACCTGTCCCCACTAAGGCTATTAAAAGATCACCTTAATTCAACTTAATTTACCCTGACCTTCTTTACGCCCAGTAAAGCAGCTCTAAATGCAACGAAACTGCTAGTGTCAAGGAAACATATATTATAGGTTAGGGGAGCTGACTTCTACCGTGGGAGGCGTTAGCGTCAGAAAGAAAATCATGGAATAGTCAGGATCGGGCTAACAACCAACGTGGGAAAACGTTAGTGTCAGTAATAGACAATAATGGAGGTAATCAGGATCGGGCTGACAACTAACGTGGGAAAACGTTAGCGTCAGTAAAGTGTCTGGATATTATAAGGACCAGGCTAACAAACTAACGTGGGAAAACGTCAGCGTCAGTAAAAATCGGATTCTAGAGAGGAGGGAATTGACAACTAGCAATAAAGAAGTTAGCGTCAGCGCTAAATGAAAAGAATTAATTTAAACAAGATTCCTTGAGCGTGAGTAGCAAGTACTTAATTTAGCAGCTCAGGGATGCACTAATCCAAATATTTTAGAAATTAACAATAGGCCAGGTAAATTAAAACAGTTATAGATTTTAATAAAAACTAGTAACCCAAAATGTAATTTGTATACTTGAGATAAGTATTCTGATTTTACTGGAAAAGCTGTAAAAAAATATTACAGCGGCAAGATCTAAACAAAGAAGCGGAGCAAGATTTGGCTATTAAACTAGAGCCGAATATCCAATTTCTTAGGTAAATTAAAGTATTTAATAATATCTCAAGTGGTCAGCTGAGCATATACTAGAACTCGAGAGAAAATATAAGGATAGATTCCTACCTTAGAAGTGTAGATGATCGCCTTTCTAACACAAGTCACCGACTGCCCCGAGGACTGTGTCGACTCCAGTATCCAGGCGCCTGGAGGGGAGAAAGTTACTACGGCGCATGACCGGTGGCGAGCAGGCCGCGACACGCGGGCTTGCCGCGGCGGGAAATTCAAATGGTTTTACCGCTGACGCTTACGTTTTAAACTACTGTAGGTAAATAAAATAGGGGTTTTGTTGTTTTGAAGAGTTCATTAATACTGTCTAACTTTATTTATACCAAACCCTGATAACATTTATTTAGTTGAATATTTATTTAAACAGAACAACTTTATTGAAGATTGAATTTAATTATAAAAATCAAAATTATAGTCAAGCAATTTTTTTTCTACTTACATCAGAAAATCTATTTATTTTGTAACATGAAAAAAAGCATGTTACATCCTATCTACCCTCATGAAACACTGATGCGCTGGGTCTTTGAACGCTTCACAGGGCTTACAGAAAACTTCTCCGCATACATGAGCTGTCTTACGTCTTTTTGGATAAATCATTTTCTTACAGTCACGGCAGAGTTTTACAGTTTTACAAATTTGCCCTTGATGAGCTACTAAACACCGCTCATTTTTGAAGGAGCGGTTGCAAAAACGGCATGTGATGCCACCGTGTTCTAGTTTACAGGTCGGGGAGATGGTATGACAGGACGAGCATCTGTTAGAGCACCGATGCTCATGTCTGTTGCTGTAGGGGATATGACAGGCTTCACAAAAGAAATTGCAAACAAACGCAGCAGTTAAGTTTGTAATTACATTATAATGACCGTTGTGAAAAAGAAGGTTAATTTTTAATTTAGCGTCTTCATTACCTCCTTCAAAGTAAACATCCCGGCCTTTTTTGTCGTAGTTGTAGACGGTAATTTTGTATTTTTTAAGATGGGACTGGAATTTTTCAAGCTCAGGGATTCCTGCACCCTCCTCGGGCATTTCTACACGGGCTTTTGCTATGAGCTTATTAGCTCTGAAAGTTTGTCTTTTACCTTTGTCTTTTCGAATAGCGTAGATCTGAGGATCATTTTTCGCATACGCTTTGCCTACTACCAACGCTCTAGCCAAACATAAATTGTCTTTATTATTAATTACTACAATTCCCCGTCTCGCTTTAGATTCTTCATCAAAGGTATTGTAAAAGTCGGGTCTTGCCCTTCCTTTACCTACTGGGACGTTAATCCTTGTAACATCAACTCTAAACGTGTCACTAGAGGTTATAGATTGCGCATTGCTTTGAATTATGCCCCCGAAAATATCCCAGAGAACATCACCGCTAACTTCAGAGACCGGTCTCAACGATACGTATCCCGGTTCAGCACTTTTTAAATTTATAGACTGTAATTTAAACCCTAGATAATCAGTGGGTGCAACGTTGGCTTTGGATGTCTCTACAATTTGATTAAAACCTTTACGAATCCAATCAAACTCAGAGATACCTTTTGGAGGTTTAGTGAATTTGAAAACAGTGTTAGTCCCGTAAAGTCTAAAGTGATTAACGTAGGTTTCATCTTTACTAATTAAATTTACCGGGTTTTGAGGGTCTTTTTTAGAAACATCCATCCTTCAACAGAGAATTGAATACTGAAAACAAGCTAAACTGTGTTAACGCTTAAAACAGCAAGTACCCCGAACAGAGTCAAACTCACACGGATATAACTGAATTACGCAGAATCAATAATAATCTGTGCAAGAGAACACTTACGCAAGAGCAGCACAAAACACGTCTGATCAGCGTCACGACTGAAATCAGACTGAAGAACTAGAGCTTGTTGCAAGAGATATATATAGAGAGTGGACCTGTTACTTTTTCACTGTTTGATCTACTGAAACTGATACTTTTGGACCTGTTACCTTGAAAACTGTGGGAGTGGGAGTGGGTAGTGTTGGACCTGTTACTTTATTGGAACGGTTACTTTTTGGAACTGTTACTTTGTGGCAGTCTTCATCGATATTAAATGAACAAGATATATGATGTAACTGTAACACTTGGAACTGATACTTTAAAGTCACCGATCAGGTTCTCTAAAAGAACAGGTACAGAGGATCTACAAAAGAGCACAGTACCTCTGTATTACTACGCAAGTCAGAAAAACCCTAACACACAGACTACGCAAGTCAAGCCAGAACTACAGGTTAACTCTAATGAAGGTAGCAAACACCACTCTAACCAAAACTGCATTAAAGAAAAGTGAGATTACTGTTAAGCAGCACATACAAACACAACACTACTCTTGACACAAGGATGTGAGGTTAGGAAAAGTGAGGTTATGTTAGTCAATACATACAAAAACTGCTCCAACCAAAACTGCATAAAATAACAATAATAGAAAGTGAGGTTGTTGAGGTGAATTTACTGTACAAAAGAACCAGGGCAAAAAAATCAGGTTACTGTTATGTTAGTCAACACAACACTACTTTAGCCACGAGGTGGTGGGAGTATGTTTACTTTCTTTACTGTAAACTACCAAATCAAACAATTAAATATAAACACAACACTAATCTAGCCAAGACAATAAAATGAAGTACACCATGCACGGCAAATTAATATAATACAGTAAGGTTATACATTTTGGAGTGTAATGGGGGAGGTTAGAAAAAGTAGGTTACTTTAGCAAGTCAGATAATGCTAAAAATCACAGGACACGCAAGATTACTATAATACAAAGTGAGGTTCTGTAAAATACAAAGCAAAAAGTGAGGTTATGTTATATTAGGTTATGGTAAGAAAATGGTTGAGATTGAGGTTATGTTAGTCAGCATATACAAGTACGTCACTACCAAGTAAAACAAAATGGTGAGGTATAAAAGAACAAGGAGGTCAGGTTATGGTAACTCTCAAAGGTTACAGATGTAAGGTTATGTCAGCCAACAAATACAAGTACGACACAACTCTTGACACAAGAAACTGAGGTTACTGGGTGTGAGGTTATGTTAGTCAACACAACACTACTTTAGCCAGAACAAACAAGAAACTGATGTTATTGTACACTAGCAAGTCAGATAACGCTAAAATCACACGACACGCAAGATTACTATAATACAAAGTGAGGTTATGTTACGCAGAATAAAACAAATTAAAAGTGAGGTTATGTAAAATACAAAGCAAAAAGTGAGGTTAGGAAAAGTGAAGCCGCTATGGGGAGCAAACGCTCAAGTTTAATCTTTGCAAAACGCAACGAACGGAGAGACACGTCCGATCGCAACGGGAGCAGGGAGCAAAGAGAGAGAGAGAAAATGCGCGGCAAGGTAGCAGGTATTGTGGTGGGGGTTATGTCTCTTTCAATCACAGAGCCCATAGGTAACAACTAGTTACAACGAGTTTGCTGACAGAGACTATGTTGAGGATGTTGTGGTTAGATGTACAGAAGGTTAGATGATTACCAACAGAAGGACACGAGGGTCAGATAATTACCACAGAAGGCTAGATGATTAACAAGAGAAGGACATGTGGGTTAAATAATTACCACAGAAGGCTAAATGATTAACAACGGAAGGACACAAGGGTCAAATTATTACCACTGAAGGCTAGATGATTAACAACAGAAGGACGCGAATCAACATACCAGCCAATCTTAAAGTGTTACGACTCGTCAGCTACAGTACGCTGAGAGAACAGGAGCTGTAGTTAGATACACAGAAGGAGACAGAAGGACGCGTGGGTTAAATAATTACCAAAATTGTAGATAATTAACCATAGAGAGATGCAAAAGATAAATAATCAACCACATAGGGTAGTAAAAGAGCCACAGAGGGAGGCAATTACACCCTAATTCCATTCCTCATAAGAGCCTATGTTATTCTATTCTCCGTAAGAGTCCATGTTAATCTATTCTCCATAAGAGCCCATGTTATTCTATTCTCCATAAGACCCTATGTTGGACCCCAAGCGCACGGCATGACTACTGACGACTTTCCTGACGCTGCTCATGTTTTGAGAAATCACACGTACGTGAACGATATTATCACGGGTGCGAATACAGAAGACGAAGCAATCGCATTACAAACACAACTAGTTTCCCTATTGAATCGATGGTGTTTGAGCTACGCAAATGGGTTTATAGCTCATCTCTCCTAATAGCCATTTAGAGTTACCAAAGTTTTTGCAAAATTCACAAACACCACATTTTACGGTACTTGGACTACAGTGGTCTCCCACTACAGACATGTTTTCGTACAATTTCCAACTACCTACTGTACCCAACGCTCAACTAAACGGATCGTTCTAAGTACAATCGCAAAAATATACGATCCATGCGGTTTTCTCATACCGTTCATCATGTTTGCTAAGTGTTTTATGCAATTAATATGGTCACGAGGATTATCGTGGGACTCGCCATTGCCAACTGACATTCGTTCACAATGGAAGTCATTTACTGATGATGTCAAATGGTTAGCAAACATATCCATACATCGGGCTTTGAAGCTTTCCACGTCTCACAACAAAGAGTTACACGGTTTTTGTGACTCATCTGAAAGTAGATATGCCGCTGTCGTTTATTTCAGATATGAACAGCCTGATCAAGTAACAACAGTAAACCTTATCATGGCAAAAAGCCGAGCCGCGCCGTTAAAGCGAGTCACTATCCCACTATGTGCAGCTCACTTACTAGCTCAGCTTGTAGCACATTGTAAAGACTTTTTTTGTGACATAATCACTTCTGGCAACATTCATTTATGGAGTGATTCTTCTGTAGCGTTAACATGGTTACGAACTCCGGCATTTAGACTGAAAACTTATGTTGCCAATCGTGTTTCACAAACGCAAGAACTTGTACCTCCTGAATCTTGGAAACACATAGCATCGGAAGATATTCCCGCTGATTGCACATCTCGAGGGTTACTCGTATCACATCTGATAAACCACTTTGGTGGAACGGCCCTTCGTGGCTTTTATTGCCGTCATGCAACTGGCCGACATCTAAATTTACTCCCATCGAACTTGAACCATTACATGAAATAAAACCGAATCCCTTAGCAGTGTATTCAGTCAATTGCTATGCAGAGTGGTCAGTCTTGAATAAATTCTCATCTTGGACTACTTTGCAACGCGTAATGGCTTTTGTCTTATGCTTGATTCATAACTGTCTAAATGCATCTGAGCGCTATGGGTATCTCACCACTGAAGAACTTCTCAGTCCACGAAGCACGCCTGAAAATAATTCCTACTGTGCAACATGCAGCATTTTCTAAAGAACGAAGTTTAGTGTCTCAAGCAAATAATTGGCCACTTGGGCGCATCCTAGAAGTATTTCCCGGCTCTGATGGAATTGTGCGCGTAGCTAAACTACAGACTAAAGATGGAACATTTGTACGACCTGTTGTGAAATTGTTTCTCTTACCAAATGCTTAAGTCAATTTGTAAATCTTTTGAAGTTTATGAAACTTCAGGTGGCTAGTATGGTGAAGATTTATGATCTTTTTATAATATTTTTATAATTTGTTTTCCTTATTTCATGCAGATAGTTGGTAACATCACAATATAACAGCTTTCAATACTTTCAATAAAACAAATGTATTTATTTCCTTCATGCTCTTTTTAGTTCTTGTTAAAATCATCTGTTATGTTTCAATCAGCTGACTTTTGTTTACTTTTAACCATTGTTTTCAAACCAAAATAATACATTCTCACGTTCACATTTCCCCATTGAGTTTTTATACAACAGTTTTATTTTTCATTACCTTAATTCAACCGCATACCTCATCCCGCAATCCTTCATTAATATGGGTACGCCTGGGATTTTTGTTCAAAAAACCTGCGTCATCGCCACCAAACCAACAGCCACCCCCACTCCTTCTTCACTACCATTTCGAGCTCAAAATTCAGTTTATTCTGGAGTTTCGAAAGAGCAACAGCTACGAAGAGATCATTTCCAACATTGAGTGGGATTGTGACATCACCGACACCTAGTTGGAGGAGGCTTGCGTCACAGCAGAGTCACCAATGATTAACAACAAGAGACTATTAGCTGATGAAGACGATGACGATTACTTTGAAGGTGACGAACTCTACAGTAAAAAAGATGATGATGATTGCACCTTGAGACATTTTCGTAAGAGGACACTATAGCGCATTAACAAAATGTTTAAGTACGCGCATGAGCCAAAAATGTACTCAACTATTCAAGAACTGGAAGATGAGATATACGCCAAACTACGGGGAATCAACAGCATGTGGAATCATTGCCCGCTAGACGACTCAGAATGGGATTATTGGCAGCGGGATATGGAGGTCATTGAGTACGAGCAGAACATGAACACTAACAGTACATGATGCTAGTTAACCGGTGAGCCGATGAACTTCACCCAGACATCATCAACATTTTTTCAACAATTAAAATAAATACTTAACATTCACCTCCTAATCCTACTCCGGAAGAAATCGGCTCTTTTTAGGGCCTATCGGTCCTTCTCAGGACCACCTTAAAATTTCAAGTTAGGGCCCGGAGTAAATAAGTTATTCAAAAATGATTTATAGAAATCAATATTCTAAATTGCTGATAAAATTAAGTTTAAAAGGTTTAGCTGTTTTAAAGCCTACTACGATTGAGTTACGTAACACATTGGGGGGAGGGGGGATATGGTCAAGCGTTATGATGCGTTACATGGGGGAGGAAGGAGTCTGAAATGAAAAAAGTGTTACGTAATATGTGTATGGCCCCTAATTCCAACTATGGTAACATTTTGGTATCAGTTATAATGAAACCGAACCTACAACCGCAGTGACAATAATCTCTTCCTTTTACCAAATAAAATAATACCCCGTCGCAGCAAACCTGCGTACTCAGCGAATTTCCAATGCATAATATATGTCTTAATACCACATAAAGCCGTATACAAAGTTTCATAAAAATATATTCACATATAAGCGATATATACAATTTTAATTATTCTCCATAAGAATAACATTGGTGATGGGTACGTAAGTTTGCTGAAACAAGGAACACAAACAATTGTTTTTTATGCAAATATAAATAGAATTTAACTAGGCGAAGCCACGTACCAAGTTTTATCAATATTCAATCATAAATAAGCACTGTATAATATTTTAATTATTCTCCATAAGAAAAACATGGGGGATGAGTAAGCAGGTTTGATGCAACAAGGAACAACAAAAATGGGTTTTTATGTACATATCAATATAACTCAACAATTTGAAGCCATATATCAAGTTTTATTAATTTATGTTCATAATTAAGGGAGTCTTTACATTTTACTTATTCTCCATTAGAATAACATGGGGCTGAGTACGCAGGTTTGCTGCTACGGGGATAATCAACAAAAGTCTTTTTTTGTACAAATATCAATATACCAGAACTACGTGAAGCCACATACCAAGTTTAATCAATATACATTCATAAATAATCGAGATATCAAATTTTATTTATTCTCCATAAAGATAACATTGGACAACGTACTGTGTTTAGCACTTTGAATATCTCTGCAACGCTGGGGTGTAGAATCACAATTTAAACATCAAAATGATTGTTTTGTGGAGCCGAACTGATTGGTAAATGTAAATGAGAAGTTTAAATTGCAATGAACTGAGGAAAAGCCAAAAACCTTTTTCCCATAAGATTAACATGGGAGATTTTATGAGCAGGTTTTTTAGATTTTCTCCGCAACCACTTAACCTAGGTTAATAATTAAAAATACCATATTATTTGTGTTTTTAAGCTCTATAACATAGTCAAAACCAAAATTAAGTTTTTTAAAAATTTTGGGGTGAAAAATGCAAAAAAAACTGATTTTTGGAACATTTAAAACCCCCATAAACCCCCCTTTCCTTGGTCCAATTTTTCTGGTTTTCGAACTTAAAGTCATGAATGTAACTTTACACATTTGAGCCAAATTTCATCGAAATCGGACGTTTTTTACTCAAGTTATCGCATTCACGGACACACACACTCACACACACACACACACACACACACACACACACAAACACACACACACACACACACACACACAAATATATATATATATATATATATATATATTAACTTTCAATCTCATATATATATAATTTTTCAATCTCATTTTAAATTATAAATCGAAAATAGTGTCACTGAAATTGCTAGATACAACATTCCTACCAAGATACCAGTACCTACCTGATACCAGTACAACATTCCTACCAAATGTTAAAACTATATATTCACAAATAACTATTGGACGGAATTTGAAAGTTAATATTGGCCTTATGGGGGAAGCAGTTAGATACACAAAAAGTTTTGTGACTGGAGTGCCCTCTAAAGTCGCTTTCAAGAGGAAATCCCTATGAATTAATGTTGTAATAAATGTACGGAGTGAGAACGAGGACGTGGCTCGCTGGTTTAGTACTCGCAGATGCAGGGTGGGGGGCTATAACAACTCTCCCGCCAAACATTTATACTGCGCGTAGTCGTCGCTGTGGCAGTTCCTGACTGAGGACTCTCGATCGTCTCACCTAGAGCACGACTTCTATTGTATTACAGTAGGCCTACTGTAAGTGATAGCACCTAGTTAATTACAATTGAGAACTGGAATGAAATTCAGTGAGAAATGTAAATGGCAAATCTACTTAGAGGCTTAGGTTGCTGGGCTGAATCGTTTTTATATAATTTTTATGAATACATTATTAACAAATGTGGCGTGCAATACGGTTTCATATCACGATATGGCAATATGATATGTATCGTGTGTGACTTAGGCCAACACTCTACCGCTTTAGATGCGCCGTATAATTTGAATTTAACTGATTTCCTCATATAAGCGAATTAAAAGACAATTTGAAGGGGCATAGATAGCCTGGCTGTAGTTTCCACTCTATAAAAACCTGAATTAATTTCTAAAACTTTGTAAAACATAAAGATTTGTGTGTTTAAAAGTGGTATTAAAGGTATTTTCAGGTAAAAATCTTTAAGTTAAGAGTAGACGTTGGTACAGTACAATATGCATACACCAACCATTCAGTGTTGATATGTCGATCTTTAACCTGTTATGAATATAAACATTTACGGTATCTACGGTATATATTATTATATCGTTAATAAGATGATATTTTTGGTATAAACAATTTGGTTTATTAAACAATTTAAACGACTACAAAATGTGATAACATTTGCAAAGACAACTTATTTGGCTTGCCTACGTTTTTGTACTTAACGTAATTTTGTACTTAACGTTGTCAGAAGACAACGGTCCAAACCTCTTGAAGCCTTGTGGGCACCCCGGGAATCGAACGGCTTCTTGAACCGACCAAGTTGTTAACCGTAAAGCTAGTGAGGCACCAAACACCCTCACTTCGTTAACACGATTTTACGTTATAGGTTTAAAAACCAACTATAAACAATTATTGTTCTAAAAATACAAAAATAACAATAAGGAAATCATAATGATAATGATTTTACAGTGATGGTTTTTACCGTGGTAAACATGAAAGACTCCTAGAACGTGTCTTTCACCGACACCGATACAAATAGAAGTACCAACCGCATGATTTAATATGAGCATCGACAACTACTGACGTTATGATGTACGAAGCATTAATTATTAAGCTTGTTATATCGCCGATCAAATATTGAATTAAGGAGCAGAATATGACATCATAAAACAGCTTGTATAGCCTCATCTGGTATTAGCAGAACAGTGCAATGTAAGGTAAAGAGTTGGGGTTCAATAATGAACACCGCCTTAATTCCAACTGTAATATTTTGGTATATGGCCTATGAACTATAATCAAACCTAACCTAACCAAACAGCCAAATTACGCTGACAGTTACTTCATGTTATTGAATCAAAAATAATGAAACAGTAAGCTGAAAAAGAAATAAGGTTAGTAGAACTGTTGCATCCTGTCGCCGCACAGTTGCGGCCGAGTCATTTGTGCAGCAGTGGCTCTTTTCCGAAGTGTTATAGCAGCGTGCAAGCATTTTTATTTTGTGTTTGCCAAGTCACATGCCTTCAACTTAAATTGACTTAGGTTAAATATACTGGGATGCGCAGCAGAATACCTTTCTTGAGGTATATTTATATCTGATTCTTGACAGCCGTGTTATAGTATTTTCTCTGTGGTTGTTGTTTGTAAATTTCTAAAAAATAGCCTTCTGCAACTGTTTTAGCGAATTTCCCCTATAGGGAAGAAGCTATTACCGTAGTCGGCATGGTAAGACCTAGGCCCGGGACCATGATAACTTTTCGTTTTGAGGTCCCCAGACCCCAAAAACACCATTCGTTCGAAACTGTATATATATATATATATATATATATGTGTGTGTCCGTGAGCACGATAACTCTCGTAAAAATTATCCGATTTTGATGATATTTGGTATAAACGTGTAAAGCAACATTTATGACTTTAAGTTCGAAAACCAGCCAGATCGCTCTATCCAAAGGGGTATTTTGAGGGGGTTTTGTACCCCAAAAATGGGTTTTTCGAATTTTTTACATATAATTTTGGAAATAGTCAAATTTTATTTTTTCCCATTGGATTCAGCTTAAAAAAACACACAATTTGGTATTTTGATCATTTCTCTACGTCAATTGGTTACCGAGATATTGAAAGTGCTAAACACAGTACGTTGTCTAATGTTATTCTTATGGTGAAAAATAAAAATTTTATATCTCGCTTATTTATGAACCTATACTGACGAAACTTGGTATACGGCTTCATCTGGTTGTGGACCATTGATATTTGCTGAAAAAGACACTTTTTTACCCAGGGCTCCCGTAGCAGCAAACCTGCGTACTCAGCCCTGTGTTATTCTTATGGAGAATAAGTAACGTGTTATCTGCCTTCATTATGAAAATAAATTAATGAAATTTGGTATGTGGCTTTACCTACATGAGTTATATTGATATTGGTATAAAACCCCATTTTTTGTGTTCCTTGCTTCAGCAAACCTGCATACTCAGCTGCCATGTTATTCTTATGGAGAATAATTAAAATGTCATTAATCGTTTATTTATGAATGTATATTGATGAAACTTGGTATGTGGCTTCATGTGGTATTGAGATACATATATATGCATTGGAAATTCGCTGAGTACGCAGGTTTGCTGCTACGGGGGTATTTATGTTTAATTTAATAACATGCCAAGTAGTAAATACTATGTAGGCTTAAAATGTAGTTTGTAAGACCTAAGTATGATATTGGTGTAAATTAATTAATGGACCTAATAATTTTGACTACCTAATAATTAATGCAGTAGGCCTAAACTATATGAGCAGCTTAAAAACCCCGTACTCCTGAGGGATCGTAAGAAGCGAAACTTAGGGTCCTACAGGTTAATAAGCCAAACATACAATGTTGCTGATACCAAATAAGTTATGTTTGCAAATGATATTCCTACATTTTTTAGGTTTATTTTTAAAATAAAAAGTTAATCCTAAATTTGAAATATTATGGGTACAGTTTCATAAGCGGCCACCAACTAATGGGATACGATATATCGATCTTAAACATTCGATACCATGTATCGAATCAAAACCCTCGATATTTTGAATTACATTCGAACAGAACAGCCTACCGTATATGTAAAATTATTTACTCACTATTTATATTAATGTTATAATCTAAGAACAACAAATTGTATAAAGTTAATAATAATATGCAATGCCAGCTACAAATATATTTTAATGAAACATTTAACAAATAACAACCAAACGAAAATTACAACTTAAAAATAAAAACAAATAACATATAAACATATAAGCCTAACTAAGCTAAAACTTAAGTTGCCTATATTTGCCAGGCTAAACTTTGTGGGCTGCTTTCATGAATTGAATGAACGGAACCCTGGGGATGGATCAAATGAAATGGTTGGGTAGCACAGTGGTTAGCATGCTCGCTTCATAAGCTGAAGTTTGCCAGTTTGATCCTGAGCAAAATCATGAGAAAATTGGGGGAAGGTTCGATACTGGATCCAGCTGCCATTGGTCATTGGGCTATTAGTTAATGATCCTGGCCAAAGAATCAGTCGGTCAGTAACAAGGCTGCTCAAGGGTTCTCACCCATTCTTCACTCATCACTCATTCATATTTGACTTAAAATTTGCCCAGGTTGCGTTGGCGTCTTAAAGAGTTATTAAGATATATATAAAGATACCGTAACTGACCTTTTACTTGAAAGAGGCGGTTGATTTACTTCCGATAAAATTGTTGGGCTTGTTTAAAAATTAAAAATACCTTAATAGCTGATGAAATGCAAACTGATATCATTGATATTGCCTTTGTAACTCGGGGCGTATTTGCCTGCACTTTACTCTGTTTGAAAATGTTTGAGAAACGCGTGTTTTTAACATAAAACAAATACTATTCAATCTGTTCTGTAACTTCAAGCTTTTTTCCACAAGCCTGAAAGTAAATATAATTTGTTATATTTGATACCAAGATGAACAATCACAATATTATTATTAATTTAATGGGTCATTTCTAGTTTTAAATTTAAGAACGGATATATTTGTTTGATTCATTTGGTGAACGTTACAATTTATTTAATGGTATTGATTTTGTTATACTTAAGAAGTTTATATGAGTATTCATTTGTTTTCACTAGTAAACTTTTGTAACGAGAAATAGTATTAAATTCTCTTAGAAGACATGACAGCTCATTTACACATTTGAAGAAGGTGTTCTACTCTAATAATATAGGCAGTTTATATACAAACTTAAACCAGCTTAAAGTCAATTAAAAATTACTGAAGGGCTAACACTTATCAAGTTTAGATGATTTAATGTAACAATTTTAGCTGCATATTAAAATGTTTCGAGAGCATTTCTACTAAGCACATGTAAAATTGTCGTTACGATAGGGTCTTATGTTATTTACAGGATTAATTGATTTAGCAAATTAATTCAGACTGTGTGATTTGAACAGCTGGGATTAGGCACTGTTAACATCCGTTCAAAACAATCAGGTCTTGTGTAAAAAAGTGAACCTTTTAATCCCCATAATTTATGACCGTCAACTTTCCCAGATATTAGGGCAGTGTAATATTGTAGGAACCTAAAACACCATTAACCACCAAACAATCCCGCTGGAGGTACTTTTGAACAAATTAAATTTGTATGTTTGTTAGGGGTTTTTTTATAATGACCCTTCAAAAATAAAAATAAACGTTTGGAGATAACGTGGATTATTACCTACAATCTAAATTTTATAAACATTGTTGTAATTCCTAGGTCTGTACACATCCATACAAACAGACTTACAGACAGCACCTCGAAACCCACTTATTTGGGTTCACGGAGCACAAAAACAAATACTTCCACCAATAACTAAAATTCTAAAATTTGGAAAACGATACTCTCTCCACACACTGTGTATAGGAGAGAGCGTAATCAAAATGCCAGTGAGAGGGTCAAAAAACCTTAGATGTTAAATTAAGTTATAATTTGTCCAAAGTCAAACTTATAGCTGGTTATTTAGTGTGTAACAGTGTTAATCTTTGATTACGTTGCGGTGAAACTCAGAGAACTGGTGTAGAAGTCGTTAAGGCTGATAAATGTTGTTCCTTGAAGTGGTTTAGTTATAAACCTTCCAAGGTATAAAACTTCTGCCATTAGCTCTGTGTTTGGGCATTTTAATGAGCTTCTTGACAAGTAAACATATTGTAATACATACTTTAAAAGACAAATATACTATATACTAACTGTTATTAGCCCATAAAAAATGATGGCCTTAAACAAACTAAAGAAGTATTGTTTTCTAGTTAAAAAAATAATTTAATAGCTGTATTTTAAAAGCTAATTTTGAATTGCATGGAACAAAATGGGATCCAATGTAAAAAATTGAAAGGTGTTTTTGTAATAAAGCCCCAACTTAATGCATTTTAAAATATTCATTAGAAAGTTTCTAAATTCAAATAGTGTATGTTTACGAAAAACATTTGACGCCTGCATGCAACAGCCCAAAAGGGTTTAGTTTAAACTTTGTTGTTAGTTAGTTTTGGATGTTGAATAAAACCTATTTTGGTGTCACTTCAAGACAAATTTTGTTTCTTAAAAACTGTAAGTTAAATGTTATTAAGTGTTTAAAGGTTTGTTCATCGGGTTCAAATTTATAACACAAATTAACCTAACTACTTTCACTGCTTTCATAAGAAAAAGATAAAAAATACAGTCTACATATTTACCAACATTTAATCTATTTCATCTGCTAACATACAAACTTTCTAAAGGCAGACCAACAAAAATATATAATTTATCTATCTATATTAATAATACGCTACATACAAACTTTGTAAACAATAAGGTTTTTTTGTTGCATGATTTACCCCCACATATTATACACTAAAACGCGTGTCTAGGTGTGCAGATGTAGAAACTGGCTTTAGATTTTCGATTTAGGCCTGAAGGCTCTGCCCCATGGGACTTCCAAGTCCCCATGTTATTCATATGGATGAGAGTTTGATTTGGTTTATGTTACATGTGTTTTTTCTTAGTACAATTAAATTAAATAAACAGCTGATACAAGGATTACATATAACAACTGACTGTCATTGTTTTGTTTACTATTTAACTATTTACTATTTTCGCTTCTCAAGACGGGATGAGCAAGCAGCGCACAGGAAATTCTAATTAGCTATAAACTGTATGGAAAAATATTTCAAATTGTATTCAATGCTAATAGAGTAGGTCAATAGGCCTTAGTTTTCTTATCAATTGCATTAAATTTCTTACCAGAGCTTCATCCAGTTTCACCCAATTTCATCTAATACAGCACATGAAATCGAAATCGAACTAAATTTGTAGATAAAAAAACTGAATCGTAATTTTAAACTTGAAATTTGTAACTGAAATATAGTTTACTATATTATATATCAATCGTCTTAACCTTCACAAATCTTATAAGGTTAATTTTACCTTCACATTTTTACCTTCTATTTTTAGCTGTATTTGTGCCTTAGTCATGTTTTTTTATATACTCATACAAATTGCTATACTACTTTTGAGAGTGTCATCATCGATGTTTAAAAAAGATTTTGATTCAGTTTTAAACAAAACTTTAAAAACTACCTAAACAACTTTAATTCCAGCAGTGAACCACTAGAATGCCGCTCTGCTGCCATATTGTCTTAGACCCAGGATTTATTAAAGGAAAATATTCTACTTCTGGTTCCATTAACAGTGATAAACTCCAATTTCACCACACAAGTAAAAGTAAAAAAAAAAAAAAACTGAAATATAAATAGTAAATATAGAATACATAAATCTGAATTGCACTTTGCTGACACTTTTATACATTATGATAAACTCTAATCACATTCAGCATGGAATTTGTGTTCCTGCTTGTAAATTTCAATCCAAAACCCTAAATTTAGTTAGAATAGTTGCCTGCTTTATTTACAAAAACAACCTTAACTTTGTTCTATTGAATCTGGATGCAAAGTAGGGAACGCATGTCTCGGTAAACAAAAAAATTGCAAGTAAAATAAGACCAAAGAAACTGTGTTTTTTGCCAATTACAAACTTATAAATAAATAAATTTATGATATCGTATTTTTTATCATCCTTGGGCTAAGGGAGATCTGTTGACGCCAACCTGGCCGCTCTACGTTCAGTAGTTTACTCGGAATAGGTGGTTACACGTCCCCACTACACGCTGTTATTATATAGAATACTTTAATGTAGAGTAACAAATAAACTGTACAAAATAAGCGCATATATTAAGTTTACTTGAAATTAAATTTACAAATATTACTCAAGTTAAGCTTTTTGAGTTGTTTGCAGTTGAGAGCTAACAAACAATGTTTGATCAATCATAATGATTTCCTAACACAGGATAAAAGTGAGATTAAATAAGATTATAAGAATTTATTACTATCGTAATAATGAAGTGTTAGTTAAATCGATGTAAGAATCACTATTTTTTAATAATGTCCATTTTGATTTAAATTGATGTGTCGTATTTTTTCCCAGTCTAATTTTAAAGTATAAATTATGGTAACGTAATACATTACGCATTACATTTTGCGTGTTTTAGGTACGTTAGATTTTTAGGGGAAAAAATAACATTATTTTTCTTTATCCTTGTAGTTCCAGCAGACAATAAGCGTTACTATAAATATAGCGCGCTACAGGTACCATGAAATTTCCAACACAGAGTGGTGTTTGTAATAGCACAGCAGCAATCACGAATTTTCATCGGTATAGAGAAGGTTTGGTGTTACGAATACTGATTGAAATATGTGTATACTTATTGACATATCAATTAAAACTAATTTTAAGTTTGCAGATCCATAGACTGTTACAAAAGACAGTAGTAGTATTAAAGATTTACGATTTTTTATTTTATTTCTGAAGTTCCTAGTTGTCCCTAGTTAATTATTTCTTAAGTTATTTATAGTAATTAAAAGAACGCAACAATTTTTGAAGTTAGGTCCTTATCTTGAAAACGAAGCTAGTGGTAAGTAAAATATATTATGCGTTTTTACATTCTTCGTTTGACTAGGTCATTAATAATGTGCGGTGTGTGATGTCCATGAAGGACTTTTAAATAATAAACGTATGATACGCAATACGTTTAACTCAGAATTTACAGATCCTAAATATAGTTCCAACAATTAAAATAGGAAACTATTATAAAGGCGCTCAAGACAATGTTACAACGTATGTAGTACTGCAGTGATTTATCTTGTAGTTTGCTTTTGTTACTCCGTATTTCTACGTCAGCAGCAATGTTTTAGTTTTTAATGGGATTATTTCCAGTGAACAAATTAATTTTCCAATAAAAATGTCAAGTGGTAAGTAGAGTAAATAATAATTATAGTGAATATGGTGGACAGTGTGTTAAGCAATATACATTTTATTTATCTACTCTATCCGTTTAAACTACTGATTTTAGGGGACAAATTTGTGTTTTCAACCCAATTTTTTACATAGACTAATAGTGGTAGAACTCTACCAAAGCTTGAACACATTTTAAAACACCTTAAAGGAAACAAAATTATATAAATAAACGCATTAAAACCAGACTTAATTTTTTTCAAATGTGTTAGTCTATGTTTACTGCTAGCTAACAACGTTTTAACATGTATGAAAAGTTAGTAAAACAAAAGCTACATTAAAGTTAAGGGTTTATACAACCCTTAAACCTATAAAAAACCTAATGTTTTTACTTATCGTACAACTTGGTTTAGCATTGCATATGATCATTGTTAAAATTAGTGTTCTACATTTATTCACGATTTACACTACAACTTGATGTATCGTGGTGCGAAACTGGATTAGTACAATTACACATGTCCACTTTCAGGGCTGATGAAAGGGCAAATCGAGATACCAGTGTTGCTGTAGTTGTAACTGTTCCGTCAGTCATGACAGGGTTATTGCCGTGACACGCGACTGATAACAGCTGATTATACACCACGCAACGATGCTTGTGTTGTTCGCTAGATTGTTAATACAGTTCTACTTTGAATGAGATGCTCTTCTGACAACGTTCCTTGACTTTGTGACATAGAGGATAAACATAGAACAAGAAAAAGAAGCGGATACAAGAATGGTAATTATATTTGGCTATTTGTTGACCAGCTTCCCCTTCACATTTAATAACCCATGGTTTATCCGGAGATTGGTTTTCTTGAAAGCCCGAATGAATACTCAAACTCCCTAATATGTCCAGCGTCATCACAGGTACTCTTAGATAAACATATCTGACCCTAATATCTTTGGTCGTCTGACAGGATAGAGAAGAGAAAGTCATATCGGAAGAGAAGACCATCTGAGCGGATTTAGGAAGCTAGAGCTTAGATGGTTCCATAGGAGGGAGGATCCATTCCTTAGAGGGTGAATCCCAAGAGGTCACATGTAAGGACAAGAGTCGAAGAGGAGGATCACCAGCAGCTGAAACAGTTGATAAGCGATTCACACTTATCCTTGTTCTGGTGATTTTAGTCTCTGCTTCACTTTTTCCATCCCTACAGTTTCATTACTTCCAGTGGCTTAAACAATCTTAGATCAGCCATATGTGCTAGTCTGTGGCCTCCCAATCCAATAAATGACAACGAGTGAGTTCAGTTAATCCTATTCCAGCAAACGTCTTTCTTTTAAGAATATCTAGCTCTATAAGACCCTACCTGTTTATATCGTGATGCCGTTCCAGAATTATCTGGAAATAGCTGTTCTTGCTATTATGTTGTGTTTTATAGTACAGTATAAACAGTTGTTAAATATTAAATTAAATTGAGTTAATTGATTTTCTTCCATAACATTAACATTGTAACATTTAAAAGTCCAGGGATTGGGGCATTGTTATGTCTTTCCAATAATCAAAAAGACACATCCAGACGTTAAGAGCTTTGATACAACATTGAACGGGAACCTCCTCTCAAAAATGGATAGTTATATTAGTTTAATATATTATAATAAATAACTCGAATATACTGTTATTTTCTTCAGAATACTAATTAAGTTCAGTATTAAACTAAAGTATCATATAGTGATAATGTGAAACATAATTTAAAGAAAGAGGACTACCCAGAACAAAAAAGTAATACAAATTTTGGCAAAGCACAAAAATAGCAATCACAGTAAACATAAACGAGTTCGCACGCAGCACACTGACGTAAGGGAAGTGAGTTTCCACATACACAACTTTTAAAAATCATATTCAGTGTTAACAAATACATTTATTCCAATTGTCAAAATCTGAAAACATTGATTTTTTAGCGAATTTCCCTGATAGAGAAGAAGATATTTTGTTTTTGTGTTGTTCCTGGTTCCATTAACCTGCAATGCTGGGAATGCAATACAGCACATTATCAGGTTAGGAGAAAGTCCAGTCAGGATTAAAAGTAGGTGTGAGGTTGCTGGAGATGATATAAATACACCAAGAAATGAATCAAAGGTTTTTATAATGTAAAACCCCATAAGAAACCGTCGTGTGTTTAGTCGATATACATTTCCTTTAATAACTCGGTAAATATGTGTGCTAGAATAATGAGAGTGGACTTAAAACTTTTGCCACACAAATTTATATATTTTTCCATGCATTAAATTTCCGGGGCTTTTCTAAACCTTTTTGGGCCCAACAACTTGAAATTTGAAAAACTACTCCCCCCAATAAATGGTGTTACTGTTTTTCAATTGTTTTGCCCAACGAACTTGTCCAATTGATTATAGAAAGAAATGTATCCACCAAATTTGAGGTAAATTGGACAAAAATTTGACTGCTAGTATGCAAATACACACACATATACATATAATTTCAAGCGACCCCACAAAACGTGTTCAGGGGGTCACGTTAGCAACTTCTATGGTGATCCCGGGCTTAAGTTTCACCGTGAGGGTCATGCTAATAGTTCACTTTTCCATAGGAAATTCACTAATAAAAGTAATGTGATTGTATTAGGATGTTAAAGCAATACTTACAACCTTAATCCGCACGAAATGTTATTTGACAGAAAAAAGCCAACCCAAAAATGTTGATTCAAAGAATAAAGATTATCAATGGAATTCATATATCTACGCATGTTGATATTTGACATGTACAAAGTTCATTTCCAAACAAATTGTTTAGTTAATCTTTCAGTAATATTGAGTTATTTACAATAGGCGGCGTCGGTGAGATCAAAAGTCTGTGTTGCATTTTGTTGTTTGGATTCTCTACATTTATAAGATGGAGGCGTTTGAACCCAAGTAGACATTAATAAATTATTGAAATTGCGTCTTTTAAATGCTAATGCTCCAATTACCAAGCTCCAATTTGATATAAAACTGCAAAACAGACTTGAGTATTTAATTAAATCTAGAATAATAGACTATTGAAATTCAATATCGAATATCGTAAAGGAAATTGAATTAGAAAATCAAATGACTTTTGAATTCAACTACTCTATAATTGCATGGGCATTGGTTACAAACTTTGTATTTTACCCAGGCCAAATTGGTTTGTTTCCTTTTTCCCCTTTCAAATTAAGATGATGACACGTCTTCAAATATTTCATTAACAAATTAATATACCATTTCAATTGCAACCTTTACTTGATGCAAGAATGTTGTAGTACAAGTGATAACAATGTAACATTAACAATTTTGACTTATTACAATTGGTTGAGTTGCTTGTTTAAGGTACCATCATTCACCTCCTTAAATACTATCATTTTACGAGTCATTCACGATAAATTCGTTTTGGAGACTGATATAGTAGTTGAAATAATTCACATAAATAAAAATTAGAACCGGTAGTGGTTAATTTTTAACAGATTATTTTACAAAATATGAAATTTGCTCACATTATATATATTTACTCGATTGAAAATTGTCGGTGGTGATTTAAAAGCCACGAATCTTAAGGATCACCAACAACTACGGTTTTTTCAACTGCTAGTGGAAAAAACTTCAAACAATGGATCCCACAAAAAGTCAATTGTCTAGACCTCATCTTTAATCGTCTAGTTCCTCTTATTTCATGATAAAACTAGGTATACGCTCCTTAGTCCTGTAATAGGATGAAGGGAGGATTTGTAATACCACCATAATAGGCAGTCTCGGTGCCGGATTAATTAATTAAAAGTAACTTACCTAACCTCACCTAGGCCCATATTAATACTTCGACTAGCCTACCACATTCCAGTTTATTGTTGAATCTAGTAGGCCTATATTAGGTGAAGAGCCAACATTTATTCGCCCTGAAAAATAACTACTTACCACATAAACATTCCTCTCAGAATAGTCATTGTGTAAACAATTTGTCTTTGAATTCTGTATTGTTAATTTGAAGTGGATATAAATAGGCTATAGGCATATATTTGAACAAGTCTTTAAAGCCCTCTTACTTCTGGCCTACCAATGCACAACTTCAGTCAATGTCCCTTTTGAGAATCAGGCAATAATTATGCGTCAAATTAATTAAATTATGCGCCAGGAGTCCAGCATCCAGTAAGACCTAGGCCAAATGTGAAAGTATTCTCGTTGGTTTAAATCTAAACAAACATTAACATATTTGTAACGTGTCACAGATTAATTCACTACAAGTAATTTACCAAACCTCACCTAGGCCCACATTAATGCTTCAACTGGTCTACCACACTCCAGTTTATTGTTGAATCTAGTAGGCCTATATTCATTGTTCATTGTAGAGTCTAGTATATTAGGTGAATAATCCAAATTTATACACCCTGAAAAAGTGCTTACAACATATAAACATACCTCTCAGAATAACCATTGTTTAAAATTTGTCTTTGAATAGAATCAAGTGAGCCCTGGGATTACCATAGTAGGCTATGGGCAAAAACTTTAGTAAGTCTTTAAAGCCCACTTACTTTGAACCTACTAAGGCATACATAACTTTAGTCAATGTTACTTTCAAGAATCTGTCATTGCCTTCTTTATTACCAAACATTAATGGAATTTCAAAATCGCAAATTAATATAGCTATGAAACTATGATAGGATATCTAACCTATGACTGTTTTTATGACTTTATACGATATATGAGTTGAAAAACAAAATTTGAGTTTTTCTAAAAGCCAAAATTATGTTATTTGAACATATGACATGACAGCTGATTTAAAAAAATGTTTGTTTCGAAAAACAAGAACAACTAATTGCGTTTTTCTAATGGAACCAAACACTTCCGATTTAACCAAAATTACTGACATAACGATTTTTGAAGACAATATATCAGCAATTAAAGGTCTCACGAACAAAATTTTTGTTCAAATTATAACTACAATTAGGCTATATTGATCCGTTACTGCTACGAGGTCATTTTTGATATAATAATTAAAGTCAAGAATCTCCTATTTTAAATGTTATCAATATTGCTACGTTCTGGGATCATTTGCAGTGTGCTATAAGCAGTTGAAAAAAATTAACCTATTTACCGGATTCCGGCAATAGGGAATCCAGCGCACACATGCAATTGCCGTATATCCAACAAAAGGCAGTCCTAGGGTTAATTGATTGTCAGAATCGCAAATTAAGAAAAGTTAAATATGAAACTATGTTTAAAATAACTAACCTATGAATAACCTACCTAGGCGCTTAAAAAATTGAAATGTAGTAGTTAAGAAATATATATCTCTTACTGAATTAGGCCCTATAATGTTTTAAGTAACAATTTTAAACCCACAACCTAGGCATAGAACACACGATACATGACACATGACATGACATGACATGATACATGGCTGTTTGGTGACTTTAGTATTGTTGTTGGCTTGGATTGATTTTTTTACATTTCACAGTTTCTTTTAGTGTCAAAGTCATGAACCAACATGTAACAGGAGCATATCCAGGGGAATTTCCCCCAGAAAGTTCAAAAATACATGTGAAAAACGGGATAAAGAGTGGGATGTAGGTAAAGCCAAACCCTATCCACCGCAAAAAAATAATCCTAAATAAATTCGCCACTGACAAGTAATAGAGCTAACGTAAGCTTACCGTACTACTTCCTGAAAATGATATCCTAAAACTCAACCCATTTTATTGTAAAAGAAGACAGTTTGGAATTTTCGTGTGATAGGCTATCAGAATTTTTCAAAACTGTAGATCTCTTGAACCACAGTTTACGTCGTACAGTACCTTACATAGGTTAAAGTCGGAACCGAGTAGACACAGACTGTGTAGCCTTTCCAAATGGCCTAAAACTTCCATTACATCCATTTTTGACTATAATACTGAATAAATAATTTTGATTGTTTTAAATTCGAATAAATGTAGAATGATTCTATTACCAATTTTTGATTCAAAATTCATTTATTCGCAAACGCCACTAACTGAACTGACCGGCCACTGCCGGCTAGGAGACCACAGACTACAGACGACATAATCTGTTGTTTTGGTTAGCTGCTATTGGTAACATCCGGCCGTAGTCTCTTTGACTGCTAAATCAGTTGAGCGACTGTTTGCTTACCACCTAGTACCCAGCCCAAGACACATCTGAATATTTCCGGAAAATAAAAAAATATAAATATACCAAAATAATAATCTAATTATAGTTTATTACCACCCTTTTTACAATTAAGAGCTACCCTGAAAATTGCTAAGCTATTTATTATACCGTTAAAAAGGAGTTAGCCTAACAAGAGAGTGACTAACACGAGTATGAAGGATTCAACTCGTTTCGCTCGCTTCATCCAATTATCAATCTTAGGTTACTCGTTTATGTCAGTAAAAAAAACTATAATAAATTTCTAAGTATATTTATTACTGAGAAAACTCCGGTTCAAATGAAGACAATTCATTTAAACCCATTTTTATTAAGTACGTATTAAGCTTTAATTAAGCTATTGAGTTTTAAATTCTAACAAACGAATAACAGGATACAGTGGTATTATACACGCAACTTGATAATACAATTGTTTCTTAACTAGTTACAAATACCAATATATCACTATATATTACACCGACGAGGTCTTGTGCAAAGTGGTGGATATGAATACGTGATGAGTGTATAATGAGTGAGATGCTTTGTGCCTTGTTACTGACTAAAACCAACTGATTGTTTACTCAGAATCGTTAATTAAAAGCCCAATGATCAATGGCAGCTGGGTTTAGATTAAAACCTCCACAGCATTTTTCGATATTGCTAAGGATTGATCTGGCAAACTTCAGTTTGTGAGGGGAGCGAAAATAATGCTTAAGAAAAATAATTATATAGACCATAAAGTGTATATAAATACTCCGTATAATTAAAGTAGTTAATTGCTCTACGTACAATGTGTTAATGAATTTTGTCTGTCAATACCAAAAGTAACCAAAATATTTCGTAACAACTGTACACATACAGAAAAAAGTAACAATTTATTTGTTATAACTAATGTTACTGATGTTGAAATGAGTTAAACAATTAATTTAATTATTACTCAACAGTATGTTATATATTCAGCGTTAAAGCATCAACACGCAATTTACACCGAACCTTCATGTATCATCGTACGCACAGGTGTCATAGCTACATTTACAGTTTCGTTATCAGAGTTGATGAGAGATAACGTGTGTTACTGTAACTGCTCTGCCATTCACGCAGCGTTAACGTCACACGCTAGCGATTGCTGTATCAGTTGATTATAGACCACACTACGCCACTTTTAACCTCTACACTGCTAGCTGAGCTGTTTATCCAGCTTCACTTAAAATCAGTCACTCTTCCAATAATTATTTAATATTAGTCTTTTTCAATGTAGAATTCAAATATTTATTAAAAAAAAAAAAAAACTCAATTTGTGGAACAATTTGTTGGGCTATTTAGCAAACATTTTACCTTTCTCAACTTTAGTACCTTCTAGTTTCGAGAGGGATCAATATCTCCTGAAAATTCCAGTTGAGGATAGATATCCATTGAGGACTGAGACAATCCAAGCACCGGGAAATATAGGCCTTAATACGAGTATATTCTGAAGGTCTGACAGGATATAAGAGAAACTTATATAGAGTAAGAACCTTCGTAACTGGTTCTGGAAGCAAGAAGGGCTGGAGTTTCTAATCTATCTGAAAGAGGGCAAGCCCGTACCTGGTAGCACAAAAGGCACATGGGTAAGAGGGTGAATTAAATAACTGGATTGTTCATCCGTAACACAAACCAGGATTTGAAATAACCTACGACTTATTCACTCGCCCCTTTTTAATAAATCGAACCCCAACATTAATTGAAAATTACATGTTAAATAAATGTAAGGGGAAAAATACTCTAGTAATGTATAAGTGTTTGATTTTTAGATTTAACTGGAGGAGGAGTTTCCTTACCTCCTGAAACGTAGTCTAGATAAAATCCAAATATATCAATAGAGTATATTGCGTTTACTTTTTAAATTTTTGAAATGTATGCGTAACCTGAATATTAATGGCGATGGAGTTGTAAACTAACTCAACAAAAATAAAAATAAATTTTGGCCCACTAGTAGCATTTATGCTTCAATACTGTTTTCTTTTATAAGCGTATGCGGAATCTAACACCTTAATTTACCGCTTTTTTAAATAGCTAAATTGGTGTGGTACAGATAATTTATATGAGGAAACGTAATGTCAAATATTTCAATCTTAGTAATAATTGATGTTACTTGTATGACTCGCTCTATTAATTAATTTACGAATTTCCTTACATTATATAAATTTACGCGATTGAATGCTTGATAACATTGTGGTAGTCCAGAAGCCCGGACATCATTTACAACTGCGGTTTTGCAAGTTGATAACAGTTACACCAAACAATGGATTCCACAAAACGTTGACTTTCTTGACCCCAAGTTCATTACTCATCTAACTCTTGTTAGTTCATGATAGAGTCTGGCAGACTTAAGATTGTTAACTTACTTACTAGACTAATAACACAATATCTGAAATGTATGGGACGATTGTTACGTGTTATGATAGTTATAACAATATTAGTAAGTATCGTATTTTATTTATTCATATATGAGTACTGCTTGTATTGATTAAAATTATTTAAAACTTACTATCCATGGTTAAGCAAATATAAGTTTGTAAGTGTATGTTGATTAAACTTTGAAATCTTATTTATAACAGAAATAATGGCTAGCGAAATCATAGTTTTAACACTGGTAAATTAATATTCAACTACATTCATTTTACGTTAATTTTTTCCAAGGTATTCGTAGGCCTACTACCATCATAAAAGGGAAATTCATCATCAGTTATAACCACACTACGCAACCGCCATCTTATATCTACAACCTGATAAAAAATAAAATACCCCCGTCGCAGCAAACCTGCGTACTCAGCGAATTTCCAATGGATAATATATGTCTTAATACCACATAAAGCCGCATACCAAGTTTCATAAAAATATATTCACATATAAGCGATTTTAATTATTCTCCATAAGAATAACATTTTTAATGAGTACGAAGGTTTGCTGAAATAAGAAACACAAACAATTGGGTTTTATGCAAATATAAATAGAATGTAACTAGGCGAAGCCACATACCAAGTTTCATCAATATTCAATCATAAATAAGCGCTATGTAACATTTTAGTGATTCTCCATAAGAATAACATGGGGGCTGAGTAAGCAGGTTTGCTGCAACAAGGAACAGAAAAAATGGGTTTTTATGCAATTATCAATATAATTTAACCAAGTGAAGCTACATACAAAGTTTTATTAATTGATGTTCATAATTAAGGGAGACAATACGTCTGATTTATTCTCCATAAGAATAACATGGGGGCTGAGTACGCAGGTTTGCTGCTAAGGGAATAATCAACAAAACTCAATTTTTGGTGCAAATATCAATATACCAGTACTACGTGAAGCCACATAAGAAGTTTCATCAACATACATTCATAAATAATCGAGATATCAAATTTTATTTATTCTCCATAAGGATAACATTGGACAACGTACTGTGTTTAGCACTTTGAATATCTCAGCAACGGTTGGGCGTAGAATCAAAATTTACACACCAAAATGATTGTTTTGTGGAACTGAACAGATTAGTAAAAGCAAATGTGAAGTTTACATTAAAATAAACTGAGGAAAAACCAAAAACTAAGATTTACATGGGAGATTTTATGAATAGGTTTTTTGGATTTTCTCCGCAACCACTTAACCTAGGATAATAATTCAAAATACCATATTATTTGTTTTTAAGCTCTATAACATGGTAAAAACCAAAATTAAGTTTTTTAAAAATTTTAGGGTGAAAAATGAAAAAACTGATTTTTGGAAAATTTAAAAACCCCATAACCCCCTTCCCATGGTCCGATTTTTCTGGTTTTCGAACTTAAAGTCATGAATGTAATTTTTCACATTTGAGCCAAATTTCAATATATATATATATATATATATATAATATATATACATATATATAATATATATATATATATATCAATATATATATTGATATATATATACATATATATAAATTTGAACGAATAGTGTTTTTGGCATCTGGGGACCTCAAAACAAAAAGTTATCATGGTCTGTGGTTTAAGTCTTACCATGAGACCTACGGTAATAGCTTCTTCCCTATAGGGGAAATTCACTAAAATCTCAAAAATATGATGTTTTGTTATAAGGTTTTTTATAACCATCTGACAGTCGTTGGACATATTTGTTTGCTATTGCCAGTAAAGTCAAGCTCGTGAAACGGCTCCACCGTTATCCACCGGTCCAACTCTGTTTTAACTAGACCTGTCGACCAACTGGCCTCCTGAGAACTGTGGCAGTCTGAGTATCACGTTGTTTGGATTTCACCGGGAATTGAACCCGGGTATTTTGAGTGGAGAGCCAGAACTCAACATTTACTCAGCTATGACTGTTACAATATCATATAACACATACTTGGTTATTCATAAAGTTATCAGATTCGATGATCGTTAAAGCTGAACGCCAAAGAACATTCATGTTGAAGCTTTCCAGAATTGTTTTATCAATATAAACAGGTCTGAAGAATGGAATAACGTTCTTATTTAAAGTTTTGATAATGGCTACGTGCTAGCAGAAACTTTAGTCAACATTTTGTTACTATAAGGAATTGCTGACGTCAAGGTATGTTAACCTGTTTATATTGCCAAAGAACAGATAAGAAAACTGGAACGTGGGATTTAATATTTTTTTAAAACTGTTGTCTATTTCATACTGCATGCTTTATTTTGATAGCTATTAACAAAGAAAAATCAAATGCATATGTATGTTGTATAATGTATAAAACACTTACAAACAATCTACACATCCGCAAAATTGATTTACAGTATTTAGAAGTTTTGTTTTACTTTGATATAAAAGCAGTAATAGTAACTATGAATGAGACTCCAAAAGATAATCCCAAACCCAGAACTGGGTTTGTAATATTCCCCAAGCAATCTTACTCCAAAATCTACGTTGAGGTTTTGTCGACTTGCCGCTCAGCTGCAAAGATTTACATTATTAGATTATTGAAATTGACATTATTTTCTAAATTTAGATTACTTTGTTAGCCGTCACGAAATAAAACACAACTTTATAATAATCAATCAATAATAATCAATCAGTGCATCATGCCATGCGCTGTGATTGGCTGAGGGGCCGACGCCACAGCCGTGGTGAGCGCGTCAGCAACAGAGTTGAGCGCTGACCCCCGAGGGTGTAACACGCATCTCGTCGTTCCTCATTCAATTAAAACTAAATTAATTATTTTCCAAATTTAATGTTACCTTATTTTGTAATTGACCGCGGCTGTACCTATTGTGAACCGAAGTGTTAGTTGATTTTAGATCAGATGTTCTAAAGTTGTAAAGTTGATTCTGCGAATTAACAGAATTTAATAAATAATAATTTGTTTCCAAAACGGCATATTTGTTATTTTAACTCCCGTAATCGGCCCCTGTGACAGCATTATGATCCTCTTAGCTACAGCTCTGGTCAGTGTTGCCAGTGAAAATAGGCACCAGGTTGTTGTCTGTGCTATATTAGACATTGCCTCACAGACCACTATAATGTCAGAGTACTGTGCTAATATGCTTTACGTTCTGCGCTCACATAAAGTAAAGCCTAAGGGTCTTAAATTTGTGAATTTGTCTAAATCTGAATGCTCTCTAAACCTCACTGTTTTTTACCCAACCACAGGGTTCACAAAAATGGGAGGATCCGTGTTGTATTCAATGCTTCGGCACCTACAACTTCCGAGCTTTCGCTGAATAATATTTTACACCAAGGTCCAAAACTTCATAATGAAATTATATAGTACATCATCCTTCGCTTCCGTCAATACAAAATTGCTTTCACTTGCGACACTAAGCAAATGTTTAGAATGATATCTATTAATGCAGATGACCAAGGATTTCAGCTTATCTATTGGAAAGAACTCCCCTCACTTCCGCTTAAGATTTATTAATTGACAACAGTCCCTTTGGAATGACATCCTAACCCTTTCTGGCAAATCGAGTCATTCAGGAACTAGTTAATAATGAAGGGGAAAATTATCCGATGACTTAAAAATTCTTCGACAACAGATCTATGTTGATGATGCCCTTTTAGGTGCAAACTCAATTCAAGAAGCCTTGCAGTTGAGGGATGAGGTAATAGGCCTTCTAAGAAAAGGGGGTTTCAATTTGCGCAAATAGACCTCAAATAGTACTAGGGTACAAGGGTACAAGGATTACCAGAAAAACACTGTGCAACTCCAGTCTTACTTGACAACACTTTGTTGGGATTTTAGGGCTAAAATGGAACCCTGAATCCGAAACATTTTCCTAATCAATTTAAAAACCTTCAACCTCATTTACCAAGAGATCAGTTCTTTCCACCATTGCCCGAATTTTTGATGTTACAGGGATGTTAGCTCCTCTTACCTTCTGGGCTAAAGCGCTGATGCAACATTTATGGTCGTTAGGACTAGATTGGGATGATCCCCTTCCCATTGAAATTTCAGCTAGATGGTTAACGTTTATCAATGAACTTAAATTGATTGAAAACTTCAGAATCCCTAGATATTTATTCTTAGGAGATGCTGTAAATATTCAGTTACATGGTTTTGCTGATGCTAGTGAACTAGGCTACGAAGCTTGCGTCTACTTCCACACAGAAGACGCACATGGCAATATTGCTGTAAATTTATTGATTGCCAAATCCCGAGTAGCACCGCTAAAACGTCATACTATTCCCCGGTTGGAACTTTGATTCAATTCTGTCCTAGCAAATTTGATTCAATTCTGTGTCGAACGTTATCTGACCAATTTAAATTTAACTCTATCACTGCTTGGAGTGATTCAATCAAAGCACTGCCGTGGATTCATACACCCTCTTACATACTGAAACTCTATAAGAGTATCTCAGATCCAGGAACTAACTCCATCATATATCTGGAAACATGTGTCAACTAATGATAACCCTGAGGATTGTGCTTCTAGAGGTTTAACTGCCTCTAATCTCATGCATAATGATCTGTGGTGGTTTGGTCCACAATGGTTAAAAACTGCACCAGGTTCGTGACATCTCTCTCGCTTCTCCATTCCTGAAGATGATTTGCCAGAAACTAAGGCTACTACAATTAATCTTTTGTCGGCAGAGGACATACTAAATTTTAACTAAAAAATACTAATCGACCAAAAAATTTCATGGCAGATCGTGTTTTTGTAATATTTTATAAATAGAGACAAATAAGCATCTATTTAATGTGGCATTTTAGTATAAAATTACATTCAAGCCTTCGCTTGATATTGTTTTCAACTAAATGAGTTATTAATATTATATTTCACCTTCAATAAAAGACAGTGTTTTAACATATCCGGGCATAAAGTTTTATGGTAAAAGCGAGGACGTTTTTAAGATACTACACATGAAATTCATTCCTTATTGTGTTCTGAATAACATATTCCAATCCACCTAGTAACGATCAAAATACATTGCATATTTGATACCTGATGCCTGGATTGAAGGGTACTTTTGGAGATCCCTCAATCGTACGGCTTTTACTACGCTTTGAGTACGGAAAATCCTCTATATTACCCGTACAATAGGCTATTTTAATTTTTAGCGATAATAGTTACACATCATCGCATGAACCTTTGAGAAAACCTATAAGTCTGACAATCATGAAACATATACTTGAATAGTCACGGTGATAAAAACTGAGGAAGAATAATATTTTGATAAAAGCTCTACTTATGTCATAAAGGAAGTTAAAACAGTAGTGTGGGTTTGCGGGTTTTGCGCCGGAAGTGACGTCATCCGGTCACGTGACCGGATGCGCTGAGTCATGAAAGACGTCATCTGGGGCTGAGCCAGTGACGTAGGCGGTTTTGTGACGAAATGAGTTAAAGTTCAAAGTTCAAGGTCACGGGGAGGTAATTTTAAAAAAGTACTACCTCGCACGCGTAAAATCCGATTGTGATTCGATAGTTTTAATTCGATAAAATATCGAATGAAAATTATCGAATGAAGCAATCGAATGATACGAGTGCGAGGTAGTACTAATACAAATATTACTTTATTTTATTTACAATAATTCATATTACAAATATTACTTTATTTACAATAATTCATGTTTACAATAGTTCCCCGTTGTTGGTTGTCATCGATGTTGTTGATCCGGACGAGTTGCGGCCTCGCCAGATGAATAGAGTCATAATGAATACACCTAATTTTGATGGACATTTCAACAGAGAGCTCGATGTACACCGGTCGAGAGCCGGAGGTGTACTGACTACTCGCTAGCTAGCGTTTTGGTATCAAACAAAATGGTGGGGGTAAAAGTGTGGTGGGGCGGAGCAGATGGCGGACGGCAGATGGCAGGCGACAGATGGTAGGCGGCAGGTGGCAAGTGCGCGGCAGATGGTTGCTACTACATCCACCATCATTAGTCAAACCCTATTAGGGATGACATTATTGCTTCTGCATCAGTAGATATTGTGCTAGAAACTTCATGTACTTGTATTTCATCATTTGTATTGTCAGCTTGCTCAATATTAAAAGAAGAACATGTGGAAGAAACAGTAGTGCCTTGTATTTGCGAATCCATGTGAACTATGCAAGAGCCGCAGGTATACTGAAGTGATACAAGCATGTAGGATAGACACTCGCCTTTACCCCCCACCACACCAGTTTCCCCCACCAAGTTTTCACATCGCACAATAACTACGGGACATGCATTAGTTAGGGTCTAGCTCTGACTCTGTGAGGATCGGAGCTCCGTAACTGAAAACATTAACAATTCTTGCTCGACACTGTTTTTACGCAATCATAACAGTCACTGTGATCTAATTTATTGCATGTACTCATATGATGCATCTTGCGTAGCAGACAACTTGCTAAGACTGTTTCAGCCTGGAGTATTCTACGGCGAAATCGCTCACAATCCACTAACAGCGTAGACCTTCTATCTTCACAGTCGGAGAAGTAGAAGGTGGTGGCAGGGGGACTGTTGAAGGACACCTTCGTCATATTTCTGTAAAACTGTGACATCTTTAGAATAACACAAACTCTATAGGTAGATGTTAATCCTGCAAGAGCTAAAAGTATAATGATATAGCGCTAGCGTGTATGATACCCACCCGACCTACCCGCACAACAACGTTACCTCGGTATACTTTAAACTATAAATAACTTGTCGTAGTTTAATCCATAAACAAAGTATTTATTAATGTCAGGCCTTGAAAGTGTTGTTTTCGCGCTGTTTCTTCCCTAATCTCAGTCGGATCTGAATTATATTCGCACCATCTTGTTCGTCTGATTAACCCGCGTAATTTGAGTACCCACTCGCTATACTTTAACCCAATAATAAAGAAGTTATTAGTATGTAACCTTGAAAACATTGGTTTTTTCGCTATTTCTGCTATACCGTTGGTCGGATCTGAATTATGTTTGCACCATCTTGTTCGTCTGATTAACCCGCGTAATTTGAGTACCCACTCGCTATACTTTAACCCAATATTAAAGAAGCTATTAGTATGTAACCTTGAAAACATTGGTCTTTTCGCTATTTCTGCTATACCGTTGGTCGGATCTGAATTCTGTTTGCACCATCTTGTTCGTCTGATCAATTCGCGTAATTTGAGTACCCACATGACATACTTTGGACAAACTTTGTAGTTTTTTCGCTTCTGCTACTATACCCTTGGCCGGATCAAAATTCTGTTTGCACCTCCTTGTTCGTCTGATCAATTCGCGTAATTTGAGTACCCACATGACATACTTTGGAAAAACTTTGTACCCCCCCCCCAACATGGGTCATGTTCAAGGTCAAGGTCAAGTTCAAGGACTTTGGGACTTAGAAAATTTCACAAAGTGGGCTGCACAAACAAACTCTCCTGCCTATGTACAGGCCAAGTCCCTAACTTGAAATGCTTAGGGTGGTCCTGAAAAGGACCGTTTGCGTGCTGAAGGTTGGTCGGGATAAGGATCAGTTCAAACTTTATTCTTCAAAACCCACTTTACCCTCCCATCTTTTCTGGTTAAGAATAACTCCTGTGTATCAGGTATCAGAGGAGGTGGCGGTGGGAGAGACTGCGGCAGACGCACCTCGATGTAGTGGATGGTGTGTTGAAACAGGAACACGTGGTCCCCGTTGGTTGCCACATATTTATACTCCGTCATCCGCTTCAGATTTCGAAACTCGACCTTGGAGACTTCAAACGGCGTCACCAAGTCGTTCAGCCCCATCACCCTTGTCCGTTGCATCACCTCATCGACAGTCGGTGTTGGAGACGAAGGTTGAGCCGCCGATGTAGAAGGCCGAGGCTGAGCCGATGTAGAAGGTCGAGGCTGAGTCGAGGGTCGTTGTTCAAAATACAGCGGATGACCATGGAGATTCCGTTTGAGAGCCTTCAAAGTTGAAGGTCTCTTAAACCCGCTCCTTCTTTCCGTCGACCTCTTCAAAGATTCCTTTAAGCGCTGGAGTTTTTCAGGAGTCAGAGGAGAAGACATGGTGTAAATAGGATGGAAAAGAAAATGGATAAGATAGAGTTGGATAGAGCACGTGTGTACTGGTTGCAATCCAAAGCCGGAATGAGGCGGCTGGCAGAGTGAAGCAGGTCGTAAAGTGAAACCTTGCCCTATCCATATATGGGTAGAAAGCTGAGGACTGGTTTAGAACCGGCCCCCCCCCCCCCCGACGGACCCCCCCCCCCTTTTGGGTCATGTTCAAGGTCAAGGTCAAGGTCGAGGGAAAAATGTTCTTGGAAGTGCGGGATAAAATCCCGCAACGAAGCAGGGTTATCCCTTATCCCGCTTTCCCCTTAATATCCCGATTTCCCATTCTCCGTCTATATAACCCGAGATTTCGAGCGTCTCTTCGCAGTAGCCTGCCGCCCGTTGCGATGAACGTCCCACTGGGTTGCAGTGCCTGCTGCAGCGTAGGTCTGTTAAGTGTGCGTTGGGCCCGACGCGCAATTAAGAGATCCGCGCCCTTGCATGTTTAGTTAGTTTGTTTAAGCATGTTAGATAACGCTTGTAGTTTGCTGCTAGTTAAATATATTTAAGGGGATCTTGGTCAGGGGATTATTGTACTTCGGTTCGTAGTATTCTGAAGCCTACACAGTGATGAACGTCCTTGCGGTTTCAGAGTGCACGACTGTTGTAAACTGACCATATTTTGATGCTTTATAATAACATTGTAGATGGAATGTGTTTCCTTAACATTTAATGTTTTGTAGTTTGCTTAACACTTAATGCTTTTATCTTCAACGTGTCCTTGACCTAGATTAGGACTTAGAAAATATTCAAGAAACATTCAATGTACACAACCACGTTTTAGCACAAAATTTATGGAAGGGGAAATTTAATATATACTGCAACAGCGTGGTAAAAATCATCATATCGCTATGGAAGCTGTAGGTGTAAACACTTGGCTTGTTCCTTCCGAGCTTGCTATTTCAGAAGCCTTTCTGTCCATCCTTACTTATGAGTTTCGAGGCATTAAATTAAAAGTAAAAATAGAGCTGAGACCGTTGCATAGAAATGATATGCATTGTATTTTGGTGGAATGGGAATCGCCCTCCGGCATTAATCTTTTCCATTTTATCAAAAGATCGTGCAAGGAGTTTTGCGTAAAACGGATAACAGTCTCCCTTGTTTAAACGTAGTACAGATTTCTTCCAAAGTAAAATAGCAAAGGTAACACCTTTGCTATTTTACAAAATATTTTAACGTGTCCTTGACCCAGTTACCGGACTTGGAGCAATTCAAAGTGTGCTATACAGCGTTAGAACAAACTACTGTCGAAGCCCCCCCCCCCCCCGATATATTCCTATAAAAGCGGGAGCAGCCCGCAGAGGGTTCGCAGTCGCAGGCCGACAGCCTAGCTAGCTGTTTGCCCGCGCTGTCCGCAATAGTATCTCTAGTATAGAGTTGGTACCACTATATATTAGAGATGCTACCTTAGCTTAAGGCATGTCTGTGTATTATTAAGCATGTTAGAATAACGCTTGTAGTTTGCTGCTAGTAAATGTAGTTAGTTTAACTGTAGTTAGTTTGGTGTTGGTTTTAAAGTGTTTTTGAAGTGTTTTTTATTTACTAATGAAATATGTACTTTTCTTTCACGCTCCCATTCAAAAAGGTATGGCACGAAAACCGACCTTATGTCTTTAAATATCTCAGGGGGGATTATGTTTCTCAAATAAACACCTTTCCTAACCCCTTACAAAAAGGTATGGCACGAAAACCGACCTTAAGTCATTACGGCGCGCAAACCGGATGACTTTACCTATCTTAACCCTTACTCACGAGAAACAGATTCAGTCAGTTTGCTTATTTTTGGTTAAATTTAAGGGGACCTTGGTCAGGTAATTATTGTACTTCGGTTCGTAAAACTCTGACGCCTACACAGTGATGAACGTCCTTGCGGTTTCAGAGTGCGCGACTGTTGTTAACTGACCATTTTGCTTATCTTGGAGGATACATCATCGGGGAAATAAACTTAAGGGGACCTTGGTCAGGTATTATTGTACTTCGGTTCGTAGTACTCTGACGCCTACACAGTGATGAACGTCCTTGCGGTTTCAGAGTGCGCGACTGTTGTTAACTGACTATATCGTTTGTGTGTTGGGTGAATAATTTTTCGGGGGAGAGGTTAGTGTTCCGTTATCAGGTTTATTTGCCTATAATTGCGAGCTTTAAGCTAGTCCTCTTCTCCTAATACAGAGCGGGGAATAGAGCAGTTTGTGGTCCAAGTGAGAATCACTTACTGCTCTATTCCCCGTTTTGGCAACATGTTCAGATGACCTTGACCCACTTCGGGACTTAGAAAAAATCTTTGTTTGGTAAGATATTGGAAGATGTCTGAAGAACATCTTCAAGAATTTGGACTAACATCTGCTCCGAAGATTTATCGCGGTGAACAAGCAGTGAAACACTTTGTAGATGATTTGTATTACATTGCCTCTAAGATGGAAGAACTCTACAAAATTAAAATACCGATGCAACCTATGGAAGAACACCAACTTCAACATCACAATTTAGCAACAACATGTTATCTGTGTAATAACCTATTTACACCAGATAACGTTAAAGTGCGCGATCACGACCATCTTACAGGAGCCTACAGAGGTGCAGCCTGTAACGCTTGCAACTTAAATTACAAAGTACCATCTTTTATACCCGTTGTTCTACATAACCTTAGCGGATATGACTCTCATTTCATAATCCCGGAGTTAGGAAGAGATGATGGGGCGATAGATGTTTTGGCAACAACAATGGAAAAATTTATAAGCTTCTCTAAAAAGGTTGGCAAAATAAAACTTAGGTTTATTGATTCGTTTCGATTTATGCCTTCTAGCCTAATGAAATTAACTGAGAATTTAAAAAGAGAAGATCTGATAGAAACAAGCAAAATTGTACCCCTCCGGCTCTCGACCGGCGAACATCGAGCTGGAGAAAGGATTTGCTTGTTTACCATGGCAGCAGAGTTTGACAGAGGGTAAAACGGTAGTCAACATATAGGGTACACTTTTTCTCTAGGTATTAATAATAATATACGGTTAGCAGATAAGACAAGTAAAAGTGTCAATAAAAGTCAAATTACATTTTAAGCTGCAATTAAATACAACGTTCTGAATGGAATGGCGGAAATTAAGATTACAAGCGAACTTCCAATACATATATAACATAACACATTAGGTCACGTAACAGGATTCAAAAACAAGTGGATATTTAAAATATTCATTATTCTGTATAAGAATAGCATTAGGGATGAGGACGCAGGTTTGCTGCCGCAAGGAACACAAAATAATGGTGTTTTATGCAAATATCAATAGAAAGTCAAAATAACTCTTGCCTAATTCATCCTTAATTTTTTTTTGAATCATCCTTATTTATATAACGTGTATATTTATAGTGCAATCGTAACCGTGGGTCATTTCAGGTTTACCACGGATTATTCAAAGTAAGCAGCTGGTTTTGTAAGTTTTACATAATCTAGACACTGTTGAAACCGATATCGGAGCAATATTTTGATAAATACATATCTAATGGTACATTGTAATCGATTTCGATTTGTCACACCGTTCATCTGCCCGCGGCGCAGCGTTCGTTCGTTTACACGCTTCTGTACATCTTAGTAATTAATGAAAATGGAATGAAACTTGATGTTGTATACAAAAAAACTACTGAACCGACTGGGCTGAAACTTTATACAAATGTAGATCTTGAACCCTTGCAGTTTACATTTAAAGAAATGTTTACATTTCAGAAGAAATGAAATATTTAGAAACTATAATGCGAACAGCTAATTGTGTTTGAAACACTTAAGATAAATAATTTGTTGCTTTGAATACCTGCATTTTGGCGATAGACTAATTCAACGAATACATATCTAATGGTACATTGTAATCGATTTCGATTTGTCACACCGTTCATCTGCCCGCGGCGCAGCGTTCGTTCGTTTACACGCTTCTGTACATCTTAGTAATTAATGAAAATGGAATGAAACTTGATGTTGTATACAAAAAACTACTGAACCGACTGGGCTGAAACTTTACACAAATGTAGATCTTGAACCCTTGCAGTTTACATTTAAAGAAATGTTTACATTTCAGAAGAAATGAAATATTTAGAAACTATAATGCGAACAGCTAATTGTGTTTGAAACACTTAAGATAAATAATTTGTTGCTTTGAATACCTGCATTTTGGCGATAGACTAATTCAACGATGTTTCTAAGTCCCGATCTAGGTCAAGGTCATCTTAGGATATTGTCAGAGCGGGGAATAGATCAGTATGTAGTTCTTACATTGACTACAAACTGGTCTAGAGTCAAAGTGGTTCTAAGATGTGCAACATCCCGGCTATATAGCACTCGTCGCATGTTAAGCTAACCAACTGCCAATAAAACTATCCGTGTTGGCCATTTTAGGTAACCGTTTATAGACTTGCCTCGGAGCCACTCCGTCAGCTGTGCTAGATCTGCAAATAATGTCTGCACTGTTTAATTACAAAAGGATAGTTTAATCCTTAATCTTAATTTTAGTGAGTATGATTTTAAATGGGGAGAGGTGTGAATTTGCTGTTTGTAATAATAGATGAGTTAAAGGGCAGCTGACTAAAATATGACTTGTGGAGAAAGGATTTGCTTGTTTACCATGGCAGCAGAGTTTATCTTAATTTCCGCCATTCCATTCAGAACGTTGTATTTAATTGCAGCTTAAAATGTAATTTGACTTTTATTGACACTTTTACTTGTCTTATCTGCTAACCGTATATTATTATTAATACCTAGAGAAAAAGTGTACCCTATATGTTGACTACCGTTTTACCCTCTGTCTACAAGCGAACTTCCAATACATATATAACATAACACATTAGGTCACGTAACAGGATTCAAAAACAAGTGGATATTTAAAATATTCATTATTCTGTATAAGAATAGCATTAGGGATGAGGACGCAGGTTTGCTGCCGCAAGGAACACAAAATAATGGTGTTTTATGCAAATATCAATAGAAATAATGTAAGTGAAGTCACATACCAAGTTTCATCCATATACATTCATAAATAATCGATATATAACATTTTAGTTATTTTCAATAAGAAAATCATGGGGACTGAGTACCTAGGTTTGCTGCTACGGGGACCATATTCGAAATCTTTTTTTTTTTTGTGTGCAAACAACAAATTATTCTTCCATAAGAATAACATGGGAGACCGAGTACCTAGGTTTGCTGCTACGGGAACCATATTCGAACGATTTTATTTATTTTTTTTGTACAAACAACAATAAACCATAACCAGATGAAGCCATATGCCAAATTTCATCAGTTTATGTTCATAAATAAGCGAGATAATTTTTTTTCTTTTTCTCCATAAGAATAACATTTGTCAACGTACTGTGTTTACCACTTTCAATATCTCAGTAGTTTATAACATCTGGGATCTCAAAATGAAAAGTTATCATGGTCTCGGGCTTAAGTCTTGCCATGGGACCTACGGTAATAGCGTCTTCCTTATAGGGGAAATTCTCTAAAAGATAGAGTATATTTTATTTTTTTGTAGAAAAGCAGTTTATTAAACAGATGCAGAAATTTCTTTTGCAAAAGGACCAACTAACATGTAACACTTTCACCGTGAGTTTACACGACTCACCGCACTTACTGTCAATAAACCGCTCGCTGTACATCAGAGATGATGAGCTCCGCCTTGACCTGGGTTATGCAACAGCGCTCATCTCCTGGAATACACTGGATGAGAACACACGTTATGTAGATGACCAGACGCTGGTATTATTTACTCCGATACTAGTTGCGGACAAATATTAGTTGCAAAAATCAGGTTAATCAGTTTTAGATTTAATACTGATTGCTGTTTCAAGGCAGCCTGGAATATCACAAAGGCCGAGTATTAGTTTAAGCGAAGCCTGCCTTGTTAGTGACATAAGGAAACTTTGGTGTTACAACATTTCGACGTCATTTATTGACATCATTCTACACTTTGGGATTTAGGTCGTTAACGCGTAGGAAGCTTGACATTGTGAAAATGTAGTTTTGATGTAAAATATAACGAGCTATTTAGGACAAGGATGATGTATTTGTACAAATTAATTAGCCACAAGTTTGTTAATAAATACAATTCATTAGTTCAATAATTTACGTGAGTTAATCCTTTATGCACCACAGCTATTATACATTTGGATTTTGACAAATGATGGCAAATTTAATCCAAAATGTACTCACAATAACTAAGTATACAAAATTATTGGTTTTTAATGCATACTTTTGAAAGAGTTTAAATAGAGTAGAGATAATTGAAACTTGAGATTCGTAATCAAATGAAATATGAAAAGCGGTAAAAACCTGCTCATGTTTATAATTGACAGCTTTTCCTGATGGAGGTTTTGATTGCATTTTAATGAACTCTTAGACGAAGTGGGGGTGAATGATAAATCTCTTCCTCTTATCATTCTCAACCGAAGCATGGACCGGTACAGTTGCAGTATCTGCGCTAAAAGCTTTGCTCGTCGATGCGGGGTTAATCGGCACATGCGCGAACAACACACAGCATGTGATCCTGTTGTTTGCCCTTTCTGCGGAGTTCATTTTCGCAGAGAGGAAAAGTTGGACAGACACATTCGGTGTGGCGCTTGCCGTGGGGAACGACCGCAGCCTTCACCCCCGAGTGGAGCACGACCGCAGCTTGGCAACTTGCAACGTCCGCAGCCTTCACCCCCGAGTGGAGCACGACCGCAGCTTGGCAACTTGCAACAACAGTCAAGATCGTGTCCCAGAGATGCATCGCCTCCACCTTCACCTCCGAGATGTGCACGTGTGCAACGTCCAATTGGTAATACTTAATAGTAATAATAGTATTAAAAAAAAAAAAAAAAAAAAAAAAGAATTATAGGGATACAGGAAAAAGTTGTATTTCTAAAAAGTTATTTGTCAGCCATTTAAATATTTCAAAGACAAATTCCATGAAAACTAGCAACTGAAACAAAATTTTACAAGACATACAATTTAAAGCACTGTGTACTCCAAATCCAATGATATTTTTACCGTAAAAATCGGTTAATAAACAAAAAAGTTATGACAATTTTTTATAATACATTTCAAAATGTCGGCCATATACAAATTTTCAAAGTCAAATTCCTTAGTTCATTTGACCAAGTCCTTTAAATTTTATGTCTTGTAAAATTTTGTTTTAGTTGCTGGTTTTCTAGGAATTTGACTTTGAAATGTGTATATGGCCGCCATTTTGAAATTTATTTAAACAAAATTACCATAAATTTTTATTTATTATCCGGTGACACCCTGCGGTGATACCGCATTTTTGTGACACCCTGTATATATATATATATATATATATATTTGAACGAATAGTGTTTTCAGCATCTGGGGACCTCAAAACAAAAAAGTTATCATAGTCTCGGGGGCCTAAGTCTTACCATGCCACCTACGTGTTCTTTGCTTCAGCAAACCTGTTTACTCAGCTGCCATGTTATTCTTATGGAGAATAATTAAAATGTCATAAATCGTTTATTCATGAATTTATATTGATTAAACTTGGTATGTGGCTTTATGTGGTATTATGATACATAAATATGCATTGGAAATTCGCTGAGTACGCAGGTTTGCTGCTACGGGGGTATTTTAGATTAACTGACGTGTGTTTCTACTTATATAATTGTAGCGAATCTCCCCTATACAAAAAATAGGGTTTTATACAAATATCAATATAACTCATGTAGGTAAAGCCACATACCAAATTTCATTAATTTATTTTCATAATGAAGGCAGATAACACGTTACTTATTCTCCATAAGAATAACATGGGGCTGATTACGCAGGTTTGCTGCTACGGGAGCCTTGGGTAAAAAATTGTCTTTTTGAGCAAACACCAATGGTCCACAACCAGATGAAGCCGTATACCAAGTTTTGTCAGTATACGTTCATAAATAAGCGAGATATAAAATTTTGATTTTTCTCCATAAGAATAACATTAGACAACGTACTGTGTTTAGCACTTTCAATATCTCGGTAACCAATTGACGTAGAGAAATGATCAAAATACCAAATTGTGTGTTTTTTTAAGCTGAATCCAATGGAAAAAAAAATAAAATTTGACTATTTCCAAAATTATATATATATAAAATTCGAAAAACCCATTTTTGGGGTACAAAACCCCCATATACAGTTTCGAACGAATGGTGTTTTTGGGGTCTGGGGACCTCAAAACGAAAAGTTATCATGGTCCCGGGCCTAGGTCTTACCATGCCGACTACGGTAATAGCTTCTTCCCTATAGGGGAAATTCGCTAAAAGTATAGACTTAATCACATGTTTTAATGTAAACAAAGCAGACAACTTTTTTGAAATTTGGAGCAAATGTGGAGAGTGACATTTATGACTTTAGGTTCGAAAATTATATCAATCAAAAATCTGTTTTTTTTTTCTTTGCAAATTTGACCCAGAAATGTTAAAAACATTCAATATCAATATTAATTATCTCTTTCAATCAGTTTTAGTTACAACTTAAACTTAGTAATTTATATCAGAATTCAACTTTGTCTAATAATTCATCCATGCTATAGGATACATTCGTAAAGTCCCTGACTACAACTACAAACAGAAAAGTAGTCAAGTCTTTCCCGTAATGTAGACAAGATTGGTAGGACGTTGCAGAGATGTTCAAAGTTGTAAACACAGTACGTTGTCCAATGTTATCCTCATGGAGAATAAATAAAATTCTACATCTCGATTATTTATGAAACTTGGTTTGTGGCTTCAACTAGTTGTGGTATATTGATATTAGCACAACAAAAAAAAAGAATATTTTTTTTTTTTTTTTTGCTGATAGTCCTCGTAGCAGCAAACCTGCATACTTGGTCCCCCATGTTATTCATATGGAGAATAAGTAAAGTTGTACTTCTCCCTTAATTATGAACCTACATTAAGAGAACTTGATATTTAGCTTCACCTGGTTCAATTGTAATGATAATTGCAAAAAAAAAATAAATAAATAAATAAATAAACACATTATTTATCTTTCTCGTTGCAGCAAACCTGCGTCCTCAATCCTAATGTTATTCTTATGGAGAATAAATAAAATGCTATATATCACTTATTTATGGATGTATATTTGTGAAACTTGGTAAATAGCTCTATATAGGCATTGGAAATTCGCTGAGTACAGGGGTATTTAATTTTCCCTTAACATGTAAATAGTAAAGCAAAAATACTGTATTAATATTTGTGTCTTCTCTTTCTTTTTAGCAGTTGTAAGACCTATACCTCGGGATGATCCGGCTGTGGTGGATGGTCCCGAGGTAATTGACTTAACGGTCGATTAGAAGATCATCAAGAAAAGAAACCCAAGACAGAGATGGTAAGACAAGGAATACAGAGCGGGGGAATTCTTATCAAAAGTCTCGGAGTTAAATTAGAAGGCTTATTTAAAATTCGTTTTGTCTGACTCTGCTTTTATCCCGAAATTAAAAAACTGTCAATGCATTTTTGTGTCCCTTGTATCAAATTCTCTTTATGTCTAGCTCATAAGTCATTGTATGTTCTATTTTTTGCTCTATCATGTAATAATTAATTTTTGACTGTGAAATATGTGTATTTAAATTACTGTATGCCATTTATTAACTTGCAATGGTATACTTGTAATGTGTCTCAATAATTTACTTTATCTGAGTTCGTGCAATCGATTACAATGTACCATTAGATATGTATTTATCAAAATATTGCTCCGATATCTGTTTCAACAGTGTACGTTTTAAAACTTGTTTTTATATTGTAAATTAATTAGTTAAGCTATTTAGAACCTGTTACAGTCAGGGCGCAACCTCAGTACCGTATAGCGTCTTATGGGATATTGACAACGCGAGCTCAATTAAATGAGGTTTACAGCCAAGGGATATTTTTATTGACAATATTTATATACAACCTTTATTTTTGATCGAAAAACAAAATTTACCACTCCATGGCTGCCATATCTGATTTACTCAATACATTCATCAATGTTTGACACATATTTTAGTATCACTTACTTCACTCATCACGATCCTATCTTTATCATCTAAATATATAAAAATCAGATGTATGTCTGTCTTCTGTTTGTCCTTTTATGCGTAACTATTGTTAGCAAAGGTTTTATTGAAAAGCTTTATAATATTTTACCTCTGATTGTTTTACATGTATAGTTTTGCACGTTTGCACCATATTTACCTTTCGTTCATATATGGGTGACCTCAAAACTACCTGATACGGTAGTAACGTTGTAGTATTGTACAATGACAACATATATTTTTAAACGCTTTATTTCCCTAAATTTGTCTGCTGCTGATAAAAAAACTCACTGATTTAATTTAACAAACTAATTTATCTTGTTTGACACATGCACTACTGCTCCCAATTAACTTCTAGTTTCAAATAATCACATGAGACAACAAAATTATCGTTTGATTTGAATAATTTAATCTCGAAGGAAACGGGGTAAGTTTCTCAATAAGTAGCTTCCTTGACCCTCTGGTGAGCAAAGTGCAATTTTTATGACAATGTCACTGCAAAACAACGGCCGAGGTTATCTTAAAGCTGGTCTCGTTTTGTAATAATCCTAATTGGCTGGTAAGCTTATTTTCTAGGGCGTCTGGGTTATCAGGGAAAATGCCTTCGTTCAAAAATGCATCTTTCATTTGGAGTAACGAACTGAAATTACGAAACTCTTGATAAAAATGAGGGCAAATACAAGTCTTGAGATGATAAAATAGATTTCAGCACGTCTGTGCATCTCGAGGACGAGGGTCGTATGAATATTTATAGTACGAGCTGCAGTGATTACCCAAAGCACGAGGTTTTCAACTACAGAAAGAATATTGTTTATATTTGACTTAATCTTAATAATAAACCGATCCACCTTTGCTTTGGTCACACTCTGGGTCGCGTTTTTTTATGTTTTATCTTCTTAAAACTATCAAATCAATCCTCTGCATGATTTATTTATCCTATCGTCTGGTGCAGAGCTGAGCTGAGCACATTTAAGTCTGCTTCGCTCTACAGCCAAAAATAACTATTTTCAAGGGCAAGCCTATATAACTTCTTTATTTTCGGCTTAAAGTATAACATGTGAGTACTCAAATTACGCGGCTCAACGAGACGTTAGCGGAATAACAACTATTTTGAAGGTCAAACCTAAATAACTTCTTTATTTATGGTTTTAAATTATGACCGAGTGGTCTGGTGGGGGAAAGGTAGGTACCTTTCCTACACACTAGTGCTACCTCAGTCTTGTTTAACTTACGCTTCAATCATCATGTCGATGCAGAAAAAAGAAAATCTACCATTCTGTAACACAAAGGGTAATTTCAGTTTACAACTTTAAATTTTTGCACGGTCCATCGTAGGTTATTAATTCAAGGTCGGGTGACTTCGTTAATACAGAGCGGGGAATAGAACACTTTATAATCCAAGTGAGAAGTACTAACTGCGCTGTTCCCCGTTTTGGAAATTGTTCGGGTGGCCTTGGGGACTTGAGCATTTTGCAAAGAACACCTATTTTCAAGGACAGACCTAAATAACTTCTTTATTTTTGGTTTAAGGTATAACATGTAGTTAAAAGTGTTTGCTGCTGAAGGACTTTCATACATAATAAATAAACATACATATACATATACTTAATTTAATGTAAAATCAATTTAAATCTGGATTTATTTCAAAGTTATTACATATTTGTTAACATAACGGGCCTAATTTTACCTTCTACAATTGTACTATTTGCATTTTTATAGAATATTTATTATCTTGGGAACATGATTTACAGTTTACTGAATAGGTAAGGACGAACTGCTAACTTCTAAACGTGGTAGACAACCCAGTACCGGGCCTTGCAAAGATCAGTCATGTGGTGTAAGAGGCGTGTCTCTTATCAGAGTGTAAAGGCTATCGTATGTCTGAAGAGACTCAATAGCAACTTACGCTTAGACGCTTTTAAAGGGGATTATCAGTGACCTTTGTCTCCTGTTATTTTTACAATGCAACAGTAGACACTACTAGCCAATGAGTAGGCATAATCTAAATATAATAAACGTATGGTTTATTGCTTTGTATGCATTAAATGATGTAGATTTTAAGAGTCTTACTTCTACAGTTTGCTCATTGCTATGCAGGTTTGCAAGATTTCATGCCATTGTTGACCATCGTAGAAAGTTGAAAAAATATATTAAAATGCTGCGTCATAAAATTGATTCATGTTTTATATTATAATAATATCTTTAGAGACTGCGGGTTTATTTTACATGTGATGTTAATTTTATAAATTAATATAGGCAAGTAATTTATGCTACATTGTCTAAGACACTAACAAAATTTAGTGTTTGTTGTAATGAAACATTTCAGTGTAGATTTGGTTTACATATTTGAACTATTAAAGGAGGGAATATAACCTACTTAAGTCTTAAATATTTTCAATATTGTATATTGCAGATTTACTGTATTGTATAAGAGTGTAAGTATAGTATGTTGTGAGACAAAGCTTATTGTTTTTTCTGGTTTTGTCATATAACATTGTTAGAAACAAACAATATCATAATAACAATAATGTAAAATTATGCTTCTACAGATACCAATTATGAAGCCAAATACATTGCAAAAGTTGGTACCAAAGATCCATAACTTAATGTTAGTAAATAAATTGTGTATGCAAAACATTTAGCTTAAGTAAATTAAATATATTTGTTAACTATCTGAAATAAACTGTTGGATTCAAGAATTGTTATGATAAACATTTAAACCAAATTTGTGTTAATTTTTGAACAACTTTAACAAAAATTTATTCTGTTTTTACAATTGTCCTTGTTAGAACATTCAAGAGGAGGCATCTTGTATTCAAGAGACACTGGCGTTCTTGAATACAAGATGCCTCCTCTTGAATGTTCTAACAAGTAATATCTTTAGAGACTGCGGGTTTATTTTACATGTGATGTTAATTTTATAAATTAATATAGGCAAGTAATTTATGCTACATTGTCTAAGACACTAACAAAATTTAGTGTTTGTCGTAATGAAACATTTCAGTGTAGATTTGGTTTACATATTTGAACTATTAAAGGAGGGAATATAACCTACTTAAGTCTTAAATATTTTTCAATATTGTATATTGCAGATTTACTGTATTGTATAAGAGTGTAAGTATAGTATGTTGTGAGACAAAGCTTATTGTTTTTTCTGGTTTTGTCATATAACATTGTTAGAAACAAACAATATCATAATAACAATAATGTAAAATTATGCTTCTACAGATACCAATTATGAAGCCAAATACATTGCAAAAGTTGGTACCAAAGATCCATAACTTAATGTTAGTAAATAAATTGTGTATGCAAAACATTTAGCTTAAGTAAATTAAATATATTTGTTAACTATCTGAAATAAACTGTTGGATTCAAGAATTGTTATAATAAACATTTAAACCAAATTTGTGTTAATTTTTGAACAACTTTAACAAAAATTTATTCTGTTTTTTACAATTGTCCTTGTTAGAACATTCAAGAGGAGGCATCTTGTATTCAAGAACGCCAGTGTCGTTTTACCAACCGCCAGGATCGATAAAGTGATACATCATAAAAAATCATAACCGGCTGCCAATACCACTGATGGGTTTGAATTTATTCCAGAGTTTTACTCAGCACCACGTAGAGGTTTGGTGTCTGTAGGTATTTAACAATGCACGATATATTTGTTATTGTTTTATTAGTAAATTGGGTACTGGACAAGACTAATGAAAATTATGAGCTTGCGTTTATCCGTACAGAGATCATAACGAAGGTAGTTATTATCGCAAGTTATAAGTAACAAAAAACAACATGTATAGTTGTGTGTGTTATTGTTGTTTGATCGGATGACTTAAGTAGGTAATTAAAATAAATATATTGTATAATTAACTAGCCGACCTGTTGCGGTTTCCCGTAAACTATGATAGTTGTGTGCTTCAATCTGTGGTTAGCCCGTGGAACTAATACAAATCAAGATTAGCTGTTTGAATTTTCATCACCTCAAACCAAAGTGAATGTCCATAAGGAATATATGGTAACTTTGGGACCCAGGGGGGCGGAACACGGTACATTTCTTAGCAAGCAACTAGGGCCAAAGAGGCACCTATATGTGAGATTTCAAATCTGTAGGCTTTTCATAACCGGCTGCCAATACCACTGATGGGTTTAAATTTATTCCAGAGTTTTACTCAGCACCACGTAGAGGTTTGGTGTCTGTAGGTATTTAACAATGCACGATATATTTGTTATTGTTTTATTAGTAAATTGGGTACTGGACAAGACTAATGAAAATTATGAGCTTGCGTTTATCCGTACAGAGATCATAACGAAGGTAGTTATTATCGCAAGTTATAAGTAACAAAAAACAACATGTATAGTTGTGTGTGTTATTGTTGTTTGATCGGATGACTTAAGTAGGTAATTAAAATAAATATATTGTATAATTAACTAGCCGACCTGTTGCGGTTTCCCCGTAAACTATGATAGTTGTGTGCTTCAATCTGTGGTTAGCCCGTGGAACTAATACAAATCAAGATTAGCTGTTTGAATTTTCATCACCTCAAACCAAAGTGAATGTCCATAAGGAATATATGGTAACTTTGGGACCCAGGGGGGCGGAACACGGTACATTTCTTAGCAAGCAACTAGGGCCAAAGAGGCACCTATATGTGAGATTTCAAATCTGTAGGCTTTATCGTTATGGAATTTCGTGATAGGTCAGTCAGTGTATTTGGATTGTATATATTAAGGTTAATAGTTAGTAATTATATCTATTATAACAGTGTGGTCATTTTGTTTGGACCACCATTGGAATATACAATGGTGCCTCAATGATTTCATGACACAGCACCGATTGAAACCAGTATGTAATTAGATGATATTTTTAGGTTAGTTAAGCTTTATTTTGTTCCGTTTGTGTATTTGCTTTTTTGTTAAATAAATAGTAGTACGCTCATACTACATGGTTGACGACTTTTAACAACAACGATTAAAAGAGTTTTTTTTTTGCCAATCTATCACAGTTCTGGATTATAATTTCCAATGTTAGGTAAGATTATGATTCCAGTAAATTTTATAATTTGTTGAATGTTTCATGCAAAAACTTTATTTATTATTATATTTCGTTTTGAAAAACTAATAATATAATTTAAATTTAATAGCAGTAAACGTTATAAATCAAATAAACTATACACGTTTTAAAACTTGTTTTTATATTGTAAATTAATTAGTTAAGCTATTTAGAACCTGTTACAGTCAGGGCGCAACCTCAGTACCGTATAGCGTCTTATGGGATATTGACAACGCGAGCTCAGTTAAATGAGGTTTACAGCCAAGGGATATTTTTATTGACAATATTTATATACAACCTTTATTTTTGATCGAAAAACAAAATTTACCACTCCATGGCTGCCATATCTGATTTACTCAATACATTCATCAATGTTTGACACATATTTTAGTATCACTTACTTCACTCATCACGATCCTATCTTTATCGTCTAAATATATAAAAATCAGATGTATGTCTGTCTTCTGTTTGTCCTTTTATGCGTAACTATTGTTAGCAAAGGTTTTATTGAAAAGCTTTATAATATTTTACCTCTGATTGTTTTACATGTATAGTTTTGCACGTTTGCACCATATTTACCTTTCGTTCATATATGGGTGACCTCAAAACTACCTGATACGGTAGTAACGTTGTAGTATTGTACAATGACAACATATCTTTTTAAACGCTTTATTTCCCTAAATTTGTCTGCTGCTGCTGATAAAAAACTCACTGATTTAATTTAACAAACTAATTTATCTGTACTCAAATTACGCGGCTTGACGAGACGGACAAGAAGGTGCAATCAGAATCTAGATCCGACCAAGGGCATCGCAGCGTTAGCGGATAATCCAAGTGAGAAGTACTAACTGCGCTGTTCCCCGTTTTGGAAATTGTTCGGGTGGCCTTGGGGACTTGGGCATTTTGCAAAGAACATCTATTTTCAAGGACAGACCTAAATAACTTCTTTATTTTTGGTTTAAGGTATAACATGTGAGTACTCAAATTACACGGCTTGACAAGACGGACAAGAAGTGCAATCAGAATTTAGATCCGACCAAGGGCATCGCAGCGTTAGCGGAATAACAACTATTTTGAAGGTCAAACATAAATAACTTATTTATTTATGGTTAGATCATAGTAACTGTTATAATTATACAGCGTTGAGCAAACATTATTGAAGTTTTCAGTTACGGAGCTAAGGTCTTGACAGTCTAAGAGCTAAACCCTAACTAACACATGTAAACTAGTTATTGTGCGATGTAAAGCTTGGTGAGGGGACTGGTATGGTGGGGGAAGGGCCGAGTACCTAACCTATACGCAGACGATATATCACTATACGCCCAGCTCTTGCGCGGTACACTTTGATTCACAAATACGATACAATAATGTTTCTTCCACATCTTTATCTTTTAATATTTACCAAGCTGACACTAATGAAACGACTGATCAAATACAAGTACAAGAAGTGTCTACCACAACATCCTCTGATACAGAAGCAATTACATTATCCTTGATGGGTTTTGACTGATGGATATTTTATTCAAAGTATCCCTCCCCGCGCCAGCTGCCATCTGCCGCGCACCTGCCGCCTGCCATCTGACGTCCGCCATCTGCTCCGCCCCACCTCACTTTTACCCCCGCCATTTTTGTTTGATACCAGAACGCTAGCTAGCGAATAGTCAGTTCACCTCCGGCTCTCGACCGGTGAACATCGAGCTCTCCGAGACGCTCTTCACAAAATAATAATAATAATAATATCATGTCACTCGAGATCTGATAGATGTTTCTACTTCATTACCGTCAGGTAGTATTTCTACCTGACGGTAATGAAATGGAAACACCTATCAGAACTGATCGCAACAAACAACATAGACTCTGCGCAGGGATCAAAGTATCTGCCGTCTTTCATCAGAAAGCGAAGTGATGGCCGCATTTCGTCCGGATCAACAACATCGATGACAACGAACAACGGGGAACTATTGTAAACATGAATTATTGTAAATAAAATAAAGTAATATTTGTAACAGTACTACCTCGCACTCGTATCATTCGATTGCTGCATTCGATTGTTTCATTCGATATCTATTATCGATTAACTATCGAATCACAATCGGATTTTACGAGTGCGAGGTAGTACTTTTTTGACTTAAGCTTATTGTATTGTAAGATGTTTGTTTAATAAAGAAAATATAAAAAAATAAAAAAAAATAAAAAAATAAAAACAGCAACACAGCAGTATATTATTTTATATACTGCTGTGTTGCTTTTTTTTAAATTCAAATGGATGACCTTGAACTTTCATTCAGGGTTAACTTATGAAGAGGTATAAAAGAAAGGGAGCAGTGAAGTTAGTCTCAGTCTTGTCTAACACACGCTGCAGCTAACATGTCGGTGCCACCTATGGACAATTTATTTTTCGATAACAATTTGAAGACATATTGTTGCGAGTTACAATGTTTTAAAATACCAGGCGATCAAGTTGACGGAAAAGCTTGTCGTAAGTGCAAGTGTTTCAGCTATTGCATATGTAGATGTAAAACGTATCAAATGAACCGACAAGATAAAATACAAGAATTACGCCGAAGGATTGCATTACTGTGGCGGCAAATGTAGTAGCAACCATCTGCCTCGCACCAGCTGCCACCTGCCACCTGCCGCCTACCATCTGCTGTCCGCCATCTTCTCCGCCCCACCACACTTTTACCCCCACCATTTCGTTTCATACCAGAACGCTAGCTAGCGAATAGTCAGTACACCTCCGGCTCTCGACTGGTGAACATCGAGTGCTCTTCACAAACGTAAAACATTATTTTAAAATGTTTATTAAAATTAGGTGTATTCATTATGACTCTATTCATCTGGCGACTTTCCATTCTCCGCCCCACCACACTTTTACCCCCACCATTTCGTTTCATACCAGAACGCTAGCTAGCGAATAGTCAGTACACCTCCGGCTCTCGACTGGTGAACATCGAGTGCTCTTCACAAACGTAAAACATTATATTAAAATGTCCATTAAAATTAGGTGTATTCATTATGACTCTATTCATCTGGCGACTTTCCAAGTTTCGAGGTTTTTAATGAAGAGTTAAGACTTCTCATTACGTCCGGCTACGATTTATCTTTGGAACTTTACGCATCAAAAAACAACATGGACTCTGCGCAGGAATCGAAGTATATACCGTCTTTCTTCAGATAGCGAAGTGATGGCCGCAACTCGTCCGGATCAACAACATCGATGACAACCAACAACGGGGAACTATTGTAAACATGAATTATTGTAAACATAACTTATTGTAAATAAAAATAAAGTAATATTTGTATTAGTACTACCTCGCACTCGTATCATTCGATTGCTTCATTCGATAATTTTCATTCGATATTTTATCGAATTAAAACTATCGAATAACAATCGGATTTTACGCGTGCGAGGTAGTACTTTTTTAAAATTACCTCCCCGTGACCTTGAACTTTGAACTTTAACTCATTTCGTCACAAAACCGCCTACGTCACTGGCTCAGCCTCAGATGACGTCTTTCATGACTCAGCGCATCCGGTCACGTGACCGGATGACGTCACTTCCGGCGCAAAACCCGCAAACCCACACTACTTAAAACATATCTATAAATCGTGAAATTTGATCAGCTGGGTGATTTTTACTACAAACTGTAATCAGACGAAGAAGTGATGGGTAAAGCAGTATCTACTGAGCTAACTGAGCATTAAAAGACACTGTTAGGTTGTTGTTCTTGTAATGCTGTTGTAACAAATGCATAGCCCAAAAATCTATATATTTCTTATTCACCACACAGAAAATAAGTAAATTTATATTTATAAATCTATTCAGTTTAACTTGTTCGAGGAAAATCGTGTGGAGCTCGCATAGTTAGGGTAAATAATTGGCATTTGTTTCAATTACTCATCACGATAAATTACTAGACTAATTTTGTGAAATACCTAATGAATCAACGAGATGTCCAATACAAAACTATTGTTGTTTATTTTTTTACTTAATACTCAGTAAATAAATAAATAAAAGTGTAAATCTTTTTAAATTATTTATTTTAACGAGTAAAATTTTTTTGATTCCAGGGTTAGAATAATGATTATTATGAGAGTTAAATATACTCGAAACTATATGTCTGAAACTATACTTGTTAACTAATCAACCATTTCCTTCACTGGCCTAAAATATATATATATATATATATATATATATTATATATATATATGTATATATATATATATATACATAAAATCACTCTTACAGTTGATTTTATGAGTAGTCCATCCCTTGTGGTCCAACTTGTTACTGTATATATTCGTTCAGTTCAAAGACTAAGTCACTGAAAATGATTTATTAATGTCTTTTATAAAATTTCAGATTGATATATAGTTGTATACACTAGTATTTTTTCACTTATAACAGATTTTAAAGAAAAGCTGATACTCTTACAGGTTACCACATCAAGCTGATATAGAAAACCCCAGAGATCCGCCATGTTTAATCGTATAATACATTTAAGAAATCCCATATTTAGATGATACTTCTAAATGTCTCTCTTCAAGTAGATACTGGGGAAACTGTCAAACCGCCATCTTTATAAAACTTAAATTTTCTTGATACAGCAGTGTATATCACAGTTATACAGTTTAAAACCAGCATTGGGTTGATACTACCCAAATATTAACTGCGTACTTGGCTTAAAACATTTAGAGAGCAGTGAGCAGTGTCAAGGTGACACGTACGGTTCACAGAGAAAAATGAATAATTGTTGAAACTACCAAAAATATAATAAACTAAACAATCTAATTTGTGTATGGACAACTAATTTCATTGTTTGCTTTAAACATTGTCATTTGCAAAACATATTGCTCTGTAAAAAAATGCTGGGGTATTTTAAACACAAAGATGTTGGTTAAACTGATTGTGTGAAAATAGACACTGAAATTGGTTTACTAGAGGCTTTAGTAACCAATTCGCATTCGTGGTAAAACTATGCTGTGTCAATTTGGCATTTGTGACACGAAAGCGTGTTGGTCTTCTAAACTATATTTTAAACACGGTAATTTTGTGTGGAATTGTGGGTAATTAATGTGCGTTGCACCCGGGATTGGCCGTAATTCACAAAAAGCCAGGAAAAATATGCGATTAAGTGTAATTTTGTATATGTTGACGGTAGTTATAGTAAATGAATACAATTTTGTTTATTAAGAATACAAAACAATTATTTAAATAGCACAAATGATCAACGGTGAAAGATAAAAATCTGTATTACACTATTAATACTATTACATTTAGTCTAAGTTTGGGTAGGGCTTCGGGTATGTAATAAACTAATAAAGCAACTCAAGATTAGGTTTTTAACACTATGATATGTATTTAAATTGGCAGAAAAACTCTTTCAAAAAGGATCCATGAACAAATATCTCTACCTAAAAAGTAGAAGTAGAAGTACATTTTTTAATGTAGTTGCAGTTGCAGATGAATGAAATTATCGACTTATTACTGAGAATAATTATGAATAAATCCTACTGTTGGTACACTGGTGAGGCAAATTTATCGTTCTTTGAACTATCATGATTCGTTGTTTACTCCTATAAGTGATTCTACTCGTGAAAATCACTGGAGTAAAAGTAATACAAGTTGGAGCAAATTCATTTTTCACTCTATTTATGCATCTAATCTTGCCGTGAAATATGATAAATCATGAGCAAACAAACGAATACAAGTTTATTAATGTTAAAATCATTAGTAGGTATTTGTTTGAGTTACTTTGCCAACTAGTTAGATTTCAGCGAGTAGTTCTTTGCCTCACCAAAATTTGGAAAGAACGGCTCGTAGTTTTGTTCATCAGTGTTACCTCCAGTAATACCAATAGAACTCCTTGACAGCGACAGACGACACCCGGCAGCATTCTTTTTGTTAGTTTGTCAGTTTACGTTCTTTGAGTTTTAAATTGCGAATGTGGAACTGCAAAACTGCAATGCAGGAGCCAAATACTACTGTTACTACATGTCGTCAAGATGGGTGATAAGGTAAGTGAAGATTTAGCTGTAAAGGTAGTGATCAGTGTTATTGTAGGCTGTAAGTAACCCCTACAACTCCGTGAAGGAAGCGGCGTGCTTGAGTTATTAGGGTGATTGATGTTAGAAGGACATCCTAGGAAAAACAATTTTGTTTGACAAAATAACTTAGGCCTTGTCAATTTTGCCTACTTATCCTCTACTCAATAGATTGCCATGCATACATAGTGTAATCCATCTTACGTTCAAGTAAGGTTATCTGAATTTCAAAGTAGGTATGCCTAGCTCACAAACTTAACTTGGCTCGATTTTGTTGGGGTCATGTATACTCCATAATTACCGATTACAGGCCTAGCCTACTCTCCAAAGCCTGTACGACTCGAGGTTAAATCTCACTTTTGTACTCCTTACATTAAAACTTTGAAGGGGTCTGAGAACTTAATTTGCTAATTTTATACAAACATGTTATAACTCCTCTAGTATTTTGACTGCTCCAGCTTTAGTGAGTCTACTATAGACAAGTTAAGTTTGTGAGCTAGGCGTACCTACTTTGAAATTCAGATAACCTTTCTTGAACGTAAGATGGATTACACTATGTATGCTTGGCAATCTATTGATTAGAGGCTGTATGTATTGATTAGAACCTGTAGGTAATTATGGAGTATACATGACCCCAACAAAATCGAGGTAAATTTACACTTTTCTTATAGATTTTGACCTGAAAAACACGATAAAAGTATTCTTTTTCCGCGGAAAGACCGTTTTAATGGTGAAAATAGTAAAAAAAACTTGGACGGTTCCAATTTCTTCTGCCGACTAGTGGTTTGAGGGGAGGAACGTTCAAATTGCAACATGGAACTGTCTGCAAGAGATTTCCAATCTAAGAACTTGTTAATAAAGAAAACACATAAATACCGTTTGATCAATCATCATCCACTAGAGATAATCATAATATGTTCTTAAAATAACTATACGTCAGTAAATAACAACTTTTAAGATGAAAATTAACAGTACGAAATTAAATAAACGGTGTTAACGTCCATTTTGTTATTTTTTCTGCTTCGGAGCTGATTTTTCTACTTGGAGCAGGTTTGCCAACTCGAACCCTTGAATATTGCTCGACTGCACCTGTATTACCTAACCTAACCTAATTAGGAGTATAATAGGTACCAAAGTATACTTATATTCGGATTGTTGGTTGGTGGGCTTGCCACGGGTACTTATTAGGTTAACTAGCGTTGGGTTAGGTTAGGATTGTTAGGTTAAGTGTGGTTTGTTTTTGTTCGTTTTGCCATCCAGGTACGGTGGCACTTAACCTAACCCAAGCTAGTTAACCTAATAAGCACCCGTGGCAAGCCCACCAACAAACCATGCCAGTACTAAGTGTACGCTTTAATGCCAAATACCGTACGAAGATGTAGCGTTTTTTATTAACCATTCATTTTCGGATCAAGCTTCTTCGCCAGCTCACTTCCTACAGGATGAGCTTACGCGCTCCGCGCTCACTTGCCTCCATGGTGACCTCGTTTGCTGTCACGTACCCTACGAAGATGTAGTGTTTTTTACTAACCATCGCGCTCACTTGCCTCCATGGTGACTTAGTTCGCTACGCTCATTTACTTTCAGAATGAAAGTTGTTCACTTTGCTCACTCACCTCTCAACACTTAGTCACTTATAATGGGTAAGGGGTAAATAAAGCACAAAACATAACTTTTTATTAGATACATATTATCTACGACATTTCATTTATATATATTGTATACTCTATGGACGTTTTCCTGATAGTCTGTAGAAACTAGAAACATTGAAAGTTGTGTTCTAATCTGTGGTTTGTAAGTATTGTCTGCTTGCATCGAAATAATAATTTTAAGTAATATTTTCTATAATTAATAATGGTTCCCGTGCAAAATAAATGTTATTTCTGGATTCTAGAGGTAAAAATCTTTAAGAAAATTGCAAATTTAACTCAATATAGTTGGGGTCATGTATACTCCATAAGAACCCTGTAATCAAATACCTACTTAATTTTATTGTTAGCTCAAGTAAACAATTCAGGGCTTAAATAAAGTAGTTTCCGGTCCGCCTCCACATATATGAAGACGTGAGTGATGCCAACTTTTTATTATCAACAATAACATAACATAACTAAACTTCTGTCATACTAACACCTCGCTTTGAGAGTAGTTTACATCTCACCTAACCTCAATTTATCGAATAAGAGTCGTGCCGACTGTACTGTTCTGAGTAGGCCTACCGTACCTCCGTAGCTCCTTAACCTATTAAGCCCCTTGTCAACCTGACCAACCAACCATGCCAGAAAGTATACTTGCTGATACGCAACTTGCAACTCGCAATACACAATGACAGTGAGTAAAATTGTTGATGGCGAGACTTATCGCCATATTGCGATATCGCTAGCAAACGAATATTTGCTTAACATAAGATAGAGAAAATATTGATGTTAGTCAAACTGTTAACATTACCCATTACGGAATACACACAGCATAAAGGTGGGAGAATTCTTTTACATACGTAGGGTGGTGGAAACTTTCAAATTAACTTACAGGAGAACATTAATTTTGTGACATTCAAATATCGCATGAAAATATCGAAGTTTTAACAATCGATATATATATCGAATAATTAAACTGTATTCTATTTTTAATAATCAGATGTTTTTAAACATTTTTAATTAAAATTGTTTATTTACATTTTAAAATAAAGTAAATAAAAATAGAAGTAGGATGTGATTGTGAGTTTGTGAATTTTACATGTTTCTGTAAACATGTGTTTAATCCAATAGAAACATGTGTTAGTTTTCTTCAAGACAAAGAACTAATAGGTACCTAATAATCCAAATTGTGATGTGTGTGGAGGCAAAACAAAAAACACTAATACGTGGTGAAAATTCAGTCAAATTTTGATGCAAAAAAAAGGTCAATGACGAATACGATGTAAGAAAGAACGCTTTAGAAAACACTTTTTTCGAAAATGCCAAGTTTGGATTGATTAACATTCTAACTTTAGTTTAATTTTTTGTATAAATGTTGTAAATTATGATTTTTAATAAGAAAAACAAGCACATCAACATCTAAAACCAGCAGGAAAACTATCGCTGATTGGATGTCGTTTTGTAGAGAGCTACATCGACAGAAATTTGAAGAATAAGAGTAATCGATATATCAACTGTTAAAACTTGATATTTTCATTCGATAGTATGGTAGCCCAGATCCGGAACTGCACCCGTTTAAACGTTTAGGTATTTTAGTTCAGAAAAGGTAATTTGTAACTTTTATTTATAGAATGGAACCAGACGAGAAATTCAATGATTTCAACGGTTCACCTACTTACCTCCAACAGCAAGTAGAAAGAAAACTGGACAGAGTGAGAGTGGGAGTGGCAGTTCTACAAGGTAAAATCCAATATAACAATCCGAATAAAAAAAAGAAAGTTACAGTCCCCATCTAACCCCATCTAACATACGCTACCGACAGTGAGGTGCCTCCCTCCTATCTTAAGATTAAATTATAAACCCTTTTTCCAGGCCTATTACAGTGTCAGGGGATATTTAGTTTGCCGGCAAGCTAAGTATCCAAACAAAAATACCCTTGCTGCAGCAAACCTAATATTTAATACACAAGCAGATTTTGTGTCACGCTGAGATATCAGGATCACTGTACCGATTGTTATGATTGAAGTATCTATGCGGAAATGTCTCAATGCGTAGGTCTGCAGAAAATCATTAAAATCTACATCGGCCCTCAGGCCCCAAAGGCCTTCAAAGTTGCAATGTTAATCTTATGCAGTGTCTCCAGTTCGGCCAGGGACAAATACCATACAAGTTGTTAAATACAGTAGAGTCTCACAAACTCGACTCCCGATAACTCGACACTCTGGGAAAATCGACACCTCATTTACTATACAGTACATGCATTACAAGACTATATATTTTGGAAACGAGGACAGTTAGTTATTAATTCTCAATTTTTAAGTATTTATCTAATTTTTATATTGTCCTTAAGTTTGTAATACAGTAACATTATACATTTATAATATAATGTGTTTAAGTAAAATCTAATACAGTAAACAATTTACAGCTAAATAATGTGTTTTCCTCCCCTCCCAATGTAATTCTGGATAACTCGACATTCCACAAACTCGACAGGGTCTTAGTCCACATTGTGTCGAGTTTGTGAGACTCCACTGTATTATTGTATTGTAGGTAAAATTATTGCACGTTTGCAAAGACACCTAAAACTTAAACTCAAGCGTTAAAATAGACAAACATTCAATTTTTTTAAGTAGAACAGCTGTAAATTTCCAAACGAAATAAAGGTTCGAATAAATAAACAAATGCTTAACAAAACTCACGATATTTTACAAAGCCTATGTAGGGTATTTATAAAAATAAATGGCAAAGAATCCAACAAAAAATTGTATTTAGTACTTTTAAAATATGTTCTGAGAGCCTATTTATGTATTTTTAAAATTTAATTCATTAAGTAGTCAGTAATTAGTTCATCATTAGTAATCATTCAATTAATTAGTAGGTCATAATCATGTATAGTTTAGGCTGATCCCAAATTATTATACAATTTACCGTATCGTACGTGACCTATCGTACATGGTACAACGGGCTGAATTATCGTACAAAACGATAATAATCGTACAACTGGAGACACTGATCTTATGGAAGAACAGTAATCATTGAAATTGAGAATTTGATAGCTGTTGAAGGTAACAAAACACAGTACAGAAGAAAGATCAGCTGCTTCAGGCTAACTTTTGGAATGGCAACACAATTTAAAGTCACAACCGTATTTGCTTGAATTTGTGAGCAGCTGGATTTGCTAGTTTGTTATAATATTAAAAAGAAGAGATGGTTTTTGTCTGTCTGTCTGATGTTCTGGGTGAACACAAAAACTACTGAACTGACTGGGCTGAAATTTTACATAAAGGTAGATCTTGAGCCCATGCAACATATAGGCCTATTCACTTCCTTAAAATCCCCTCGGGGCTAAGCCCCGTGAACGTCCTAAGTTTCAATGTTTACATTTCAGAATAAAGTAAACATTCAGAAACTGTAATGCGAACAGCTGTGGATACTTCCATTTGACAGCTTTAAAGAGCAGAAGCAAGAACAGCTGTTTCATGCTAACTTAATTGCAGATTTCATTGACTATAGATTGGGTAAAGAAAACACCTGTGCGAAGAACGGGTACATCAGCTAGTTCTCCATAAGATTCACATACTGTATTTAGAACTTTCAATATGTCAGTTACCGATTGACATATAGCAATTATTCAAAATGCTAAATTGTTAGCTATTTTAATGGTGTGCAATAAAGTTTCATTGGCTCTTGACAGTGGCGTAACTGATTTTTTGGCCCCCCCCGCAAACTTATTTTTAGCCCCCATGTAGCATAATCGCACAGTTTCAAAGAATCAATTCGAGATGACCAGCGTGTTGGGCAACTTTTTTTATATTTTTAAGTGTAAGTATTTTAACTTAAAACGTCATACCTTGTAATACTTTGACTAAAAGAACTACACCAAAACAATTATGTTTTTTGGAATATTTGAAAAAGTATACCGGTAACCTAAAAAAAAGTTTAAAGTGTGGGCGGCAAAATGAACATTGCTGTTTTTTTTTAGACGACTTATACAGTGAAAAGCAGCATAACTAATTCAGAATGGCTAAAGTTATTAACATTTATCAAAATTAAGTTGAACTATTTCATCCCAAAATGCGGGCCTGCCAGAGCATTTACCTCGGCTCGTGGGCCCAGCAGTTACGCCACTGGCTCTTGAACCAAAAGAGACACAGCCACTGGATGCCTTTAGTTGTCCTTGCTTTGTATATGTACTACCCTCAAAAGTTTTATGGGCTTCTCTTGATGAAGTACCCAAATAAGTATTGGTATAGCTGACCAATTGCTGACCAGATATATAGTATTGAAAAATATTTTTCAGAATGGCCATTCTGGAAGAGCTAGTAAGCAGTTCAAGTGATCTTCAGCCATATCTTTCAGCCGTGGACCAACAAAAGATCTCCAGCCAAATCTTTTGACCTGTGCAACAGAAGAAGTGTCTCCCCGTACCTGTTAGAGTTAGATTTAAAGGGCCGTTGAAGCCTTCACGATAAAATCATTGCATTAAACAATGTGTGCAATAAAGTGTTTTATCTTTAAATGTTTAGTCTTTTTGAATATACCTATTTACATATAAAGTTGGAAGATCCAGTGATTTAGAATCTTGAAAATTTCATTGTATCTTTTGGTACGGTTGTGAAAAGTGATAACTTTTAATCCAGGTTAATTTTTTCAATTAACCGTTTTTAACGTAACTTAATAGGAATGCTTAATTTATTTACAGATGAAATATTTTTTGCAATATTATATATTAAATATATGAACAAACTATAAAATTTGAATAACCCCTCAAAATTTGTCCAGTTTAAAGATTATGTTTTTTTTAAACAGTTTAAAAATATTTTTTTACTGTTTTGGTCACTCAAGATCAAACCTGTAATGTGAAGACGAATACCTGGTGTAATTTTAAACTATGTAGAGTATAAGTGTTTCAAAAGCAACTTTACGGTGGGTTACCTTTATTAGTATAAAGTTTTAAATTTGGACCCATCTTAATGTGATATATAAATTTTTACTGAAACTTGGTGTATAAAATTGTTGGTGGACAGGTGATGTTGAGTTGAATTTGTCTGTGCAATATTTCCCGGTGATTTAACCTTTCTCAAGTGATGTATACCATTACAGACATTTAATTTTGCACAAGAAATAAGCTGTTCACTGTTTTTCTTTACACAGAAAAAATACAAACTTACCTGACAGGTATTTTGGTTAATATTTCACTCAAATTTGTGTAACAAATATAACACAAATGTTATGTGTTGACTTATTATGCTGCGTGTTATTTACAATAAAATGGTTATATTAATACAAATTTGGGTAAGTATTTTAACACAGTATTTCTGTGTTGCTTAATCATAGAGTAATTTTTTTCACACACAAAAATGTGTTAAACATTTAACACGGAAGAAATATGTGTTACCGAGTGACACAAGGAATTGTGATGGTTTCCAACTCAGGTAAGTGGGTGAACTTCAACACAAGCAGCTGAGTGTTATTTCGACACAAGAGTGTGTGAGGTCTTACTGGGACATCTTGGTATTAAATTTGGGTCGAATTAACACGATTATTTTTTACAGTGCGAAGGTTAATTTCAAATATAGTTTGGTCAAACAAAAATTAACAGAGTTTAGCACTCATTAATTTGTTGTTTCTTAAATAAAACTTAAATCATCTCAAATGATTAAATGTTCTCAAATGTTCGGGATAGTTCGCCTCACCATAATTCGTGTTCACCTGTGCTGTTTTTGTCGGGTTTTGGCACAAATCAAAGGAGACGAGCGGAAGCGAATGGGCGAGCATGGTATTGCATTGGTATTGGGCGAGCGTGTACTTGATTAGTTTGTTGTACACATTTGGTTGATTTGGTGCAAGACTCGTTCCAAACATCGAGAGAATCATTCGGCGATAGTGTACTGATACAAAATATTTCGTGCAGCTCCCACACTTCTCGCGACTACCGAAAAATTGTAGTTAGGCCAAATGATCAGGCGTATTCGCGAGAAGTGTGGGACAGCCTTTATTGATTAGGCCTAACACAAATTATTTTAATTTACCTTCAACCTAGCGAGTTTGCTGCACCCATATGTTTAAACATTAAGTTTTATAGGCAAACAAATATTTGAATAACAGCAAATAAATTTTAAATCAGCAAAAGAAAATAAACTTTTTTAAGAGTAAAAAATAGCTAATCCTACAAGAACAAATGTTCCAAATATACTGCTTACAACAGTGACACAGTTCAATGGCTTGTGTTGACCATTCCATTTGAAAAAAAACCAAGAAACCTAATGTAATAATTTAGTACCTATTTGTTAAGACATAATTTAAAATACAATACTCAAAAACATAAATGATATATTGTCAATTTTGGTTAGAATACCATCCTCGTGTTTATAAAGACTACCATAAAAACTTATTACCATACGTTCACCCAGTAAAATATATTTAATATACTGAGTAGCCAAATGTTTTACGCAGGGATATTATTATGACAGATAGTATTGTTAACTTCCCCTCCAACGCTGATCATCCCACTTGTTTTAGAAATATAAATTGCTATTGAAATATTCAGTCTCTTGGAGGTAATAAATTTTAAATTCATTTGCCTGATAAAAAATTAATACTAAAGTGATCAGGCCTACTTTATAACATTTTCACGGGATTTTGTATAGCAAATTAATGAAATTGTATTACTTTACTTACTAGCAAAGGAAGTAGCTTAAATAAAACTCAAATTATTGATAAAATTACAAATTTTATTGAATACCTTATATGAATAGAAAAGTAATATCAAAAAAACACTGTATTCTACTGTTGTTTTTAATTGATTTAATTTTATGTCATAAATTGCTAACTTTATTATTTTCAAAGCGCCCTCCAGTTCATCCAGGAAACTTCTTCTGCACTGCCACTAAAATCAAAAACCAAAACAGATGTTAAAACTTATGTTAAATAAATTTAATGCAACATAACAAGCAAAATTAATACACTTGCTGCAGGCACAGGTATATGTGTCTCTAGTACGAGGCACCATCGCAAACAATTCTTCATATTAACAAATCTGTAAGCAAGTATTCAAATTCAATTATTTCTTTACAAGTTAATAACTATCACACTGTACATTCGGTAAACCGTGCTACACGCATGGATGAAATGGGAATTAGCCTCTATTTAAATTAATCTATATATAGTTAAATATTTTCATGCATCACTGCATTCCGGGCATGACCAAAGCTTCCGAAACCTCTTAAAAACTCAGAAGTCGTATTCCAGATAACTAAGTAACTTATCTATAATTTCATTAAGAATAACTCAATTGGTTACCTATATTATTTTCATGCAAGTACATTTGCCATTGGGGTGTGATCGAGCTAAAGGAAACTTTATAGCACGACAGATCAATATTCCCATGCGTAGTTCCCACTGACTCGTCAGAACCAGGGGCGGATCCAGGGAGTCACACGGGGGGGGGAATGCCAGGGGTTTGGGGGGGTATGGAATCCCCCCGGGGTAGGGGGTCTGGGAGTCCTCCCCAGGAAATTTGTTAAAAACTCCATATCAATAATTTTATCGGCTGTAAAAAATAGCCGAACGCGTTTTATAGACCAAAATGTGAGTTATCGGCCTAAAAAGACGACTATTGAATTCATGGACCGAAATCAGCTATTTGACCTGTTTTTTGGATTAAAAATGGCAATTTTACCACATTTCAAGTTCGCTGTAACTTTTAAACCGTAAACGACAAGTGAACATAGTTTATCGGCCAAAAAAACCTCAACAGTTTATATCCAAACTGCAATTTAAAGGCCAAACACGCCAGCGGAAGTATCAAAGTATGTTATCGTTGAAAACAAAAATTTTACCTAAACTAAGATCGAAACAAATTTGATCGGCCGAGATACGGCGATTTTAAACGATTTTAAGGGACACCCGAGACACATATTACCAGCCTAAAATAGCAGTGCTTCCCGAAAGGTGGTCTGCGGACCCCCAGGCCCCAAGACAGAATGTTCTCATTCTTTCTGTAACGGAATATGTAAAATCCCAAAACTTTCTGCAAGCCTAAAGCGATTTTTCATGCGCCTACCGCAACCATTGGAATCATATTATAAAGCCCCTTGTAAAAAACTAATAAGTACGAAAATTATTTAAATAAATCATCTTATTGGAAAACTCCAAATTTTGGCAATCCAAAAGAAAAGTAATTTAATAGCAAAAATTACAACAATAGCCTGATTAGCTTGAACATATTAAACTAATATCTATAATAATAACAATAATATTAATCAGGTAGTACAGTATAATCAACCAATGTCTAAAATAAGCACTTACTTCTAAATTAATTTATAGACTGAGATTCAAGGTCTGTAGGCATAATTTGTTGTATTAAAACAAACATATTTTTGTAATAACATATTTGGAAACACAGTTAGTCAACTAACTTGGAGTCCCTTACAACCAAATAATTAATATTTATTTAGTACTTAAGTACTTTCATCTATTTTAGGTATTTTCGTCAAGGACCCTGCATTGGAAATAATTTTTCGTCGTACTATGCGGGAACATATGACTTCGATACTAAAATGCGGCTGGAAACTTGCTGTTTTCATTTAAAATAACATATGTTCCTTTGATGTCTTTTCCAATCACTTCTTTTCCGATCACTAAAATTAGCTACATGTTAATCTTATGGTGAAAGCCTATTTTTGCCGTACAGTTCTTTTCCGATCAGTTTTAGAAGTTACAAACGCGACGCAACAGCTGACTTTCATTGTTGTCAAATCATTGGCCACAGTTAACCTCTCATTGATGTTACACGTGTGAAGCACATTATGGCATTGTGTTTTTGTCATTTATAAAATAATGTAACAATGAAAATTGCACCATAAATATCAATTTGGATTTTGATAAAAAATAGCTTAGAAGAAATCTTTTTAAAGCTAAGTAGCCTAGGCTTATGGTTTTTGTTTCATAAAATATGTAAATAGCCTATAGTAAAATAATAATCAGGCCTATGTGTTTTTTTGAGTAAAATAAACCTTGATTCTAGAGTAAAATTATTTCTTGGTTTGTAATTAAATGACTTTTTTGTAGTATGACGAAAAGTATCGTTCAATACTCGTCCAAAAAGCTCTTTGCCAGTGCTTGATCTAAGTTCCGTGGTCGACTTCGTCTCGCACGTTGACACGATCTCGCACTGGCAAAGAGCGCTTTTCCGGACTAGTAACGAAATATACTATTCCGATAATTTTGCTCGTAGCAGACTTGCATTTAATAGACAATGCCTGGTGATGCATCGCGTAATAGGGTTTTTAATTTTTTTATATAATATTTCTAAACAAACCAAGCAAAAGACGGCTCAATTGGTTGGTTGGTAGAATCAAAAACAGACAATGTAACGTCACTGATTGGAGCCGCACGATCATATGATATATCCGAGCGATGCATTGCATAGTAGTTGAACTATGAATATCCCGATTCTCTTTAAATATCGTATCGATTAAATACGTACTGCCGTATCGTATGGCTTGCATAGTGGGATGTGCTGCTGCAAGTCAGAAATATTTAATTACTTAAACTCCCAGATAATCCTGGGTTGCAGTAGAAAAAATTGTTGAATCGGACGGCAAATGAATCGCCCAAAACCAGTATTGAAAGATAATCCTTCTCCTCCGGGACCCTGGATTAACGTTTAAATTACGTTTAAATAACGTTTTAATAACGTTTAAAAATTAAAGTTTTACGGGATTGGCGGGAGTGAGCTGAATTTGTTTGTGAGCTATCTTCAAAACCGAAGTCAGTCTGTTTATGTTAATGGTGAATGGTCCAGAACTACAGTAGAACTCCAATTATCCAAATTAATTGGGGATCGGGCCAATTCGGATATGCAGAAATTCGGATAATCAGGTATACCTCGGGAATTAAGCAAAAAACATCACCATACATAAAAAATCAGAATTTTATCGACAAAGTTATTATAAATGTAGTGAACAGAAAGTGAGCGAACTGTATCAAGAATATACGTCATAAAAATTAAATTACACGAGTTAAATTGAATACAGTATATACAGTTGCTCTTATCAATAGGCCTACATACTGTACGTATTTCACTGTTCAATGTTGGTTATTTCACTTGAACATCTCGAGCAAAGTGAGTTTATCACTTAGCGAAAGGACAACACGTTTACGTTTTGTACTCATTTCGAACGATAATCTCGGTGAAAGAACAGTAGCGACTGATGATGAGCAGGGCGGGAAGGGGGTATGACTCATTGTTCCCTGCGAAAATATCGTCCGGAAGGTAACAGCGCAGGCTTTTATTTTAGCGCTCACGGCGCATTATCGCTACACGCGCTCCCGCTGTTATTTTCTTGATTTTTATATTTCTATTATTTCACTCAAAATCGATTCGGATAATTGGATATTCGGATAATTGGGGTTCGGATAATTGGATTTCTACTGTACAGAGATTACGTGTGGCATCCCTCAGGGGTCGATTCTTGGTCCCTTACTTTTTCTTATTTCTATTAACGATTTACCTGCAAACCTAAATGCCTTTACATATATGTACGCAGATGACAGTTTTCTTGGAATTCAGATGTTTTTGAGCTCAAAAAGGTAGCTGAATCCACTCTGGAAGAAGCAGCCAATTAGTTCCATGCAAATAATTTATTTTTAAACGATACAAAAACACAACCAGTCATTTTTACTTTAAAAAAACTGCCTCCTGGTATTCATAAAAAAACAGTAATTGTGAAGTACTTGGGGATAACTCTTGATTCGACTCTCAACTGGGGCTCTCACGTTTATCTCGTAACAAGAAGAATCTCCCGGGTTGCTTTTTTGTTGAAGAGATTATTAAATGTGGTTCCATTAAAATATGTCATCACTTCATACTACGCATTTTTTCAATCAATTATCAGATACGGGCTTATTTTTTGTGGAAATTCATCTAAAACGCACAATATCCTTTTGATTCAGAAAAAAGTTGTTAGAATGCTCACAAACTCATCATGGAAAGCTCACTGGAAACCTCTCTTTAAAGATCTGAAGATTCTGTCTGTCTACAACTTATACACTTTTTATTTAATTTTATAAATCTTTAAAAATCTGAGTAGTTTTAATTCAAGAAATAATACTCACTCCTACTACAAACAAAATCAGTCAAAAATTGATGTACCTTATCGAAGAATGTCCAAAACTCAGTCTAGCCATATCATTATAGGAATTAAACTGTATAACAAATTACCACAATCTGCTCTTGACATTCCATTTAATTCATTTAAGAAAATACCATTTGAATGGCTACTTTCAACCCCATTTTACTCTGTTGATGAATCTTTAGAGCTAAATAGTAGAGACGTTTCGTTTAGACGCGACAACGAGAGCTGCGTGCCGAGATGTTGTTAGCGAAATGTTTCGTTTAGACGCGGCAGCGAGAGGTCCTTGCCGAGATGTTCTTACTGAGATGTTGTTAGCGAAATATTTCGTTTAGACGTGGCAACGAGAGGAACTTACCGAGATGTTTTTTAGCGGAATGTTTCGTTTAGACGAGACAGCTATTCTCGTACTGGGCAATCGAAATTGTTAGCGTGATGTTGTAACACCGCCCACGAGGTACTTCTCAAACAATCAAAACTAACACTTTTTCAGCAAATTTACTTTATTCAACACACATGATTTTAGGTTTACAATATCGCAGTTTGAAGTTTAAGTTAAATTACTAAAGTTTAACAGTTAAAATTTAGAAAACGCCAATTAGTAAAATTAAACAGGGAGAGACAGACACGACGCGTCTTAATTAATCATCAACAACTCAGCGACTGGGGTGAGGCTCTTGTCTCCTTCCCCAGTGCTGAACCAAGCCAGCCAATCAGAAACAGTTTCGCACGTGACGTCACGGGAACACTTCCTTAACAAGTGCTGCAGCCAAACGATCACTCACGCCGCTACTCAAACTAAGAAGCACGGGAATCGTGCACTGAGGTTCGCACTGAGAGATGAAATGCTGACGCCATGCACATTCCTGCTGATATCAACGCCCTGCCGGGCCCGTGGGAGCGTCTAAGTTGAGATTAGCTTGGAGCAAACATCCTAGCGTCTGTTGGTTTATTTTATATTTCGTACCAGCCAACTCTTTAAAATGAAATAATAAATGAAATAATGAAATTAATGTTAAGAGCACCGTTCCTCCTTTCAATTATAGATTTTAGTGACGGTAGAAATTTATTTATTAGGAGCGGTAAATTGTATTATTTAATTACAGTGTCGTATTAATGGCTTTTAACAGTCTAGGGATTTTTGGGCCGTCACAATGTTTTGTTAACTAAATATGTCGCCGATCAATATAATTATTTTTAAAGAGATTTTTGCATTCTATATTCTGTTATATTTGAGCAATCGACATCTCTACCGAGATGTTTTAACAAATTGCTACATTTGGGTGTTATTTAATAAAACGATGCATTCAAATACGTGAAAATTAAAAAATAAAATAAATAAAATCTAATACGTAAATTAATAATGGAGAGTAGAAACAAATGTTAATCATTATTAAATATAGACAAGCATAATTAATTATACTTTTAATGCTCACAGAATTTGTGAACGTTTTAGGCAGCAGTATAATTCTGCAACTTTCCCACTTTTTATACTATATACTCTCATTCCAACATTTGTTATTACTTATAAAATTGTAAATGAAAGATGTTTTTAGAATTATTATGTAGAAATAAAATACTATAAGACGTTGCCAAAATTATAACACACGATTAAAATCAAATAAAAACAAATATTTGATCGAATCATTAATTAATTTAAACTTAATAATAATTAAATTAATTTGTTTACACACGATATAGGATATAAGGAAAACATTGCCCATTGAAATTGAACTCCCAATAAAGCCAGTATATTTTACAACATTAAAAACTTGTTTGGTATTTTCTCCTATATAGAGTTTAATAATATGATACATAAAAACAAATATGAGAACCAAATTAATAAACGGTATCAGGAAACTGACACATACTTTCTCCCTTTTAGCCCAACTTTAATGAATAAATTACTTTTTATTTACTAAATATAGAATACAAAGCACGGTCAAATGTACAGAAGTCTTGTAAACAAGTTGTTTTAACAAACATCAACCCAAATCCCTGCTTGGAGGCACTACAGAATCCATTGCTACACTTGTGGTTTTAAGAGGGGAAATGCCCCCATTGCCCCCCCCCAGGGTTATTAAGGGGCAACACATATCGAATTACCTCTGTTGTCAATGCTAAATTGACAAGCATATCAAGTTTGAATGAAATTGATCAGTAAATAAGAGAGAAATAGTAATTTTTGTATTCCCCATAAGAATAACATTGGACAACGTACTGCGTTTACCGCTAAATGAAAATTTCAATTTTCTCCGAAACCAGCAATCGTAGAATAGTAATTCAAAATGCTAAATTATTTAGTTTTTGAGCTCTTTTTAATGGTGAATAGTAATATTTTTTTATATTTATGTCTTTTTATGAAAAATCAAAAAAACTTAATTTTGGATGTTTTAAGTCCTGTAGTTTCTGAACCCGAATTTTTACAGGAATGCCGGTGGTGTCACTTTGTTGGAAAACTAAAGTTCTACAAACCACTAAAGTTTAATCCAAATCGTTAGAGCCGTTTTTGAGAAATTTTGATTGTTCATGTTTTTTTGGTGGTTTTTGGGGGATAATTACCCTTAAAAATCAAAAATTCAAAAAAATGAAAAAAACACCTGGAGATATCGTGGATTAGTACCTACATACCAAATTTCATAAAAATCGGCCCATTGGTTAGGGCTCTAGCTCTGTACACATCCACACAGACACACACACACACACACACACGTGTTTATATTGACGTGGGGTGAAATAATAAAGGTATATCTAAAAACAACTAATTACGGGTGGCTTATTTGCAAAAAGTAATTTTAGTGCCTGATAAAAATGCGATCCACATCTATAACGGGTTTATCCTCTCGCCGCGCGCCGGCAGCAGACGATTTTGCTTAACGAATGCAACAATCGAGAGAAAACATCTCGATTATACAAACCTCTCGCTAAGCAATCGAAACAATCGATAAGCGGAACCTCTCGAGAAGGAACATTTCGATTGTTTTAACCTCTCGCAATCGCGCATCACTAGTTAGGTCAGGTGAGAATTTCATTAAAAATTAAAAATAAGACAAAAATCCAGACTTATCTGGTTCAGAGTGGCCAGACTTAAAATAAAACAATGAGACAATTACAGAAAACATATTTAAACACACAAAAAAACGTATTTAAAGGATTTTTAACATTTTAGCTTGGCGGTGCATTCACATGCATTTTTGTAAAAAAACTCAAACACTTCTTGACCGAATTTGCTGGGAAAGGTTTTAACAGCTGGGGGAAAGGTGCCCCCAGCTATCCAATCCCAACCCAGCACTTAAAAATTGGCCTGAGGTCAACTGGACGTAATGTTCCCTGGGGTAACTTAAATTACAGAAATAGCAAAACTTAAAATGCTTATTATTTTCTTATCTATGAAATAAATTAAATAAAGCTTGCAGGGAACATGTATGAGCTTAATTACAACTAAAAGTGACCGAACGTGGCACTGGAAAAGTCCCAGAAGCCCACTTATTCAAGATAATCAATTGAGTCACTATGCCTAACTTAACAAGTCTCAAAAACACATTTACACTGAACCAAAATGAATGGCTGACCTCACCAAGGTGTAGGTCAACCCAAGAACATAAAATAAAGTTATTTGGAGGCCTTAGGCCTAATATTACACAAACCGTGGACAAAATTCATTTTGGCTGAACACATAGCCTATTTCTGGCCGAAAGCCAGAACACTTTCAATATTCCGATACGATACGTATCGCACATCACTACTACCAACACTTCAGCTAGGCAAAAGTTATTGATTTTACTTGGGAAGGTAATATGAAACTGTGCCATAGGGGCTAAATATGTTGAAACTGATTAAACTGCTAACTTACTGAACAAGTTGAATCACAGATGCTAAAAAGATGATTTGCTAACTAAAACAGCATACAAACAGAAAATAACTTTTACATACACTAGACTGTATTCTGGCAACACATTACTTTAGCTTTTAGCAGAAATTGCTGCAGAATAAACATTTTGATTAGGAACTTGTTTGAGGTTAAGCTTCCACTGACATTTATTGCTGTGACTGACAGCTGGACAGTGTTGCCAATCAAAATCTTCTAAATTCCCACCTTGACCTGAAATAATTAGTACCTGTTACCTCAAATTACCACCTCACACAAGTATACCTATTTAGGACCAATGCGAACGCACTATCATCGACGTTATCGTATTAAAAACGTGTTGGCACTTTGTAATTCACTTCAATATGTGCATTCATTATTTTATTAGTTTGGAAGTTTAAAATTATGTATTATGGAGATATTTAGAGCTCTACTACAGTAATAGCCAGAAGGTACTACTACAGTAAAAGCCAATACGATACGATACGTATCGCACATCACTACTACCAACACTTCAGCTAGGCAAAAGTTATTGATTTTACTTGGGAAGGTAATATGAAACTGTGCCAATCAAGTTAACCAAGCTAATCAAGTTAATAAAATATAGAATCCATGTAAAAATAAACAGTAAACTCAACCAAGAGTCATCGTAGATCGTAATCAAGACGAAAACATCAGAATTTTTTTAACAATAACGCCGCGCCACTGACAGAGTTGACACCACGACACTGACTCTACATAGCGTACTAAAATCGAGAATATTGTACCAACAATAATTCAATCCCAAAGAACTAAAAGCTTAGAGTATGAAATACAGCATCTCAAACTGAAATTAAATTCATTTATGTGACGGAAATTTGCAGATTGTGAAATAAGTCACGGTTGTTTAATGCAAGAATCAAAAATTTTTAATTTTAATCAATTTAATAGACTGCCGCGAAATTACTGAAACTATTATTTCTTACTTATATTAATTCTACATTGCCTGACTCGCCCTAGCTTCCATCCCCTTAAGTAGTCGCTTAGGAATGTCCTTGCAACAGTTTCAGTGGTTTCAGAAGGCATTTAATTAGGTTTAGTTTTTTAATGAAACATTTAACAAGTAACAAACAAATGAAAACTAAAATTTAAAAATACAACAAATAATAAAGAAACGCATAACCAAGCAAAAACTTAGGTATATTTGCTTAGGCCTAACTTATATTAACTTAGTTTATTCAATCCAAGAAAGCAGCCCATAAAGTTTACCCAGGCAAAGATAACTTAGGTTTTAGCTGAGTTGTACGTTTCTTTAGAATTTATTTATTTGTTTAAGTGTAGTTTTCGTTTGTTTGTTATTTGATAAATGTTTCATTAAAATATATTTGTAACTGGCATTGCATATTATTATTGACGATATACAATTTGTTGATTTTAGATTATAGCATTAATATAAATATCGAGTAAATAATTTTCTATATGTAGGTACTGTTAAAATGTGATTCAAAATATCGAGTGTTCCGATTCGATATAATGAATGTTTAAGATCGATATATTGCATCCGATTAGTTGGTGGCCGCTTATGAAACTGTACCCCTTCACAAGCTCACTTTTAATGTGGGAATGTAGGTTTATATGTGACGGAAATTTGCAGATTGTGAAATAAGTCACGGTTTTTTAATGCAAGAATCACAAATTTTTTAATTTTAATCAATTTAATAGACTGCCGCGAAATTACTGAAACTATTATTTCTTACTTATATTAATTTTACCTTGACTGACTCGCCCTAGCTTCCATCCCCTTAAGTAGTCGCTTAGGAATGTCCTTGCAACAGTTTCAGTGGTTTCAGAAGGCATTTAATTAGGTTTAGTTTTTTAATGAAACATTTAACAAGTAACAAACAAATGAAAACTAAAATTTAAAAATACAACAAATAATAAAGAAACGCATAACCAAGCAAAAACTTTGGTATATTTGCTTAGGCCTAACTTATATTAACTTAGTTTATTCAATCCAAGAAAGCAGCCCATAAAGTTTACCCAGGCAAAGATAACTTAAGTTTTAGCTGAGTTGTACGTTTCTTTAGAATTTATTTAATTGTTTAATTGTAGTTTTCGTTTGTTTGTTATTTGATAAATGTTTCATTAAAATATATTTGTAACTGGCATTGCATATTATTATTGACGATATACAATTTGTTGATTTTAGATTATAGCATTAATATAAATATCGAGTAAATAATTTTCTATATGTACTGTTAAAATGTGATTCAAAATATCGAGTGTTCCGATTCGATATAACGAATGTTTAAGATCGATATATTGCATCCGATTAGTTGGTGGCCGCTTATGAAACTGTACCCCCTCACAAGCTCACTTTTAATGTAGGAATGTAGGTTTATATGTGACGGAAATTTGCGGATTGTGAAATAAGTCGCGGTTGTTTAATGCAAGAATCACAAATTTTTAATTTTAATCAATAGACTGCCGCGAAATTACTGAAACTATTATTTCCTACTTATATTAATTCTACATTGCCCGACTCAACCTAGCTTTCCTTCCCTTAATGCTACTACTTATCTAGACATCGTCAAGGCGATGCTTCCGGACGAAATTGTAGCGATCTGCTCTGTTGACCAAAATGGGGTGTGTCTCGTGCCGGAGAGTGACGGCTAAGCCCGACGCTTACCCTCTTGCTGGCGGAAGGAGGCAACAAAGGTGACGTCACCCCACTTCCGGACCAGCCATCTGCTGAAGCGAGCCAGTTACCGGGTTGGCAAAAGAGGAATATGTATGAGGGTGACGTTACACGGCACAACATGTAGGAATTGTGAGAACAAAAGTAATCGCGAATACAAAGTAGTCGGTACTCGGTACTAGTCTGTACTAGTATCGGATATAATCGGTACTGGAAAGTAATCGTTTAGTCCTTCTTTAAACTTAAAAATAAATAACAAAAATAAACTCTAAACAGTCTATGAGTAACAAATATTGGGCAGCTGAATCACAAGACTTACGCTAATATCACAGTTCATCATCAACAGGAGTTGTAATCCGCCGCGGCACGGTGTAGAGGGCTGGCCTGGATTGCATGGGTAGGCGGAAGACGAAGAAGAAGGCGTCACATTCCTGGACCCTGTAATGTAACACCAATTCCTAATTTCTATGTAATGATTTATTCACAGTAGCTCAAAAGTTTTAAGTTCATGTGTTGTTTTGGAATAGCTTTAATTATGCCCAAGCTCACTTTAATTTGCAGATATACCCATCCAGAGTTCATTTGCCCAGTGCTTAACATAAATTTAAAATACTGAAAATAATTAAAAAATATTTATAACAGGAAAAAATTTATATTTATATTTTTAAGACTGAAGCTTAATGAAAATGGTTGTGAACTAATTAAGTAGACTAGATAAAATAAACAGCTTGGTAGGAAAACATCTAATCAACAAATTATAAAATAATTAAGATGTATTGCTGGATGAATCTTTCAGTTATCTAAATTCACAAGGTTCCTAGTCATTTTACTACAACATTTGTTATCCAAAATTAATAAGAAGCATTTTAAAACAAGGGGGCACATCTGAGCTAAAAGTAGATACCAGAACATTTAAATTGTAATATGCATAAGGAAAATTATTCACCAAAATATAGGCCAACTACACCTAAACCGGAAACCAAAATTGGCCAAAGTTTTGTGAAAAATGATCTGTGGGCTCAGTTTATTGACAAAATTGGTCCAAACTTTCTGAAAAGCAGGAGCTTAGGCCCCTGCAACTAAATAATAAGCCACAGTTCATTTAAATCATCTCCTTTGGGACTAAGCCCAAGAATCCCCTATGCAAGAAAGCAAAAACTAGCCTAAAACACATTCTACGCCAAGAAAATATAAGTTAAAAGTGGGGTAAGGCAGTTTACCCATAGTTGAGGGACATTGACAAACATAATTTACCAAAACCCCAGCTTCAAACCCACCCTATTTGAACTTAGCCTACAAAACCGTACAAAACATAATTGAGAACACTGAATGAATGATAACTTTCAGAGTATTGCAGAAAACTTAATTAAATGTTTAGCGGTCTCCTAAGGTAGGGAAATGTAATTAGGAATGCATACAACTGTAATACCCGTATAACAAAATAAATTAGCTGCGGGGTCATAAACCAAAGTTGTTTGCCGGCAAAGATGCCTTGATAGCCAAATCTTTAAACATTTGAAACTACTTTGTTTTATGGCCCAAGGGCTCTGAATGAGAATGAAACATTAATTAAACCTTCGGGAGGTTCAGAAGGAACTTTAAAATCCAGAAATGCTTCTGCAACGAATGAAAACTGAAATGAATATGTGCTCTCAGAGGTTATATTTACTTCTGCCGCTAAGGTTAAGGTTAAGACTTGGATATTGCTATCTACTTGATTTATTAAATGGCAAGCTTACTTGCTCTTGTGTAAAATGAGATATTCAAAAATATACACCTAGTACCGGTATGTCGTTTGTAGACCTTAACACATCAATAGGTATCAATGTTGAACTAGAAGAACTTCAAACTTTTGTTTGGCTAAGAATTAACAAAAGGTGGTAAGTTAAAAGAATCAAAAATCGTATTTGCCATTGCCATTATACATGCATTATCAAAAGTCTTAAAAGTCTAGCTTATTTGGCTACGGTCATAGTATACAATAGAAGAAACCTGGAGCAAAATTTATTATTATTATTGTTTTCTTGGTTATGTTTTCTCTAAAACACTTAACTAAATCAAACCTCCAGAGAAAGTGAGATTAACAAATGATAAACTACAATAATTTAGGTACCTAAAGGAGACCCAAGCCTCCTGCCGATAATCTTAAAGACATTTCTAAGGTTACTGTAATTAGTTACAACGTTTAATAAGTGTTATTTGCTACTTAACATAATATTGCACAGTTTTGGTTGCACAACAGCACAACTGGACATTGGACAACGAAGTGACTGCGTACACGTCCAATATAAGGGCAAATTCACTTTGCTACCGCTTAGGTTATGTTGGGTTAGGTTACGTTACGTTATGTTTCGTTAGGTTAGGATAGGTTAGATTACGTTAGGTTAGGTTAGGAGGTTTTCTGGTTCTCAATTTGTTTTAAAAATCACAGGAAAAGTAACGCACGGTGCATAATTTGGAACGGACGTGAACAGTAGCGGCTCACGTCGGACGTGTACGTAGCCACTGCCATTGGACAACACAATAGCCGCCTTTAATGACAAAGACTTCGCACTTTCTCAAAGCGGTAAAACTTCCAAGTTAACTAAGGCACAGGCAGATAAAAGTAGCACAGATTTTTTTGAGATATGTTCTGGAAGAATTGACAGTATTACAAAAACCAATTGATATATATGAATATGAATAATTAAAAATCGGTCCTTCTATGTTCTTACAGTGTTTGAATTGCAATATATGATGCAGAGATGGGCGTTTTTTAACGTAATAGGATAAATAACACTATTACTGAAGTGTCACCTATTACCTTGGTAATAGGTTACTGAAAATACCCTATTATTTGTTTAACGTCTTCTGAACTGCTTGAACGAGCGAGTGAAATAACTATCCAGCTGAGAAGTTGAGATGAGTGTCTTGGTGTCTTCCTATTAACAGCAATCATCACGGAATAATAGTACTAGTCTGTCTGCGCTTACTATTACGGCGAGAAATAACTAAATAAAGTTATCACGGGTGTAACGAGTGTATTACCACAAAGCTAAGGAACGTTCCTGAATATTATTGCAAAGTAACGGTATTTCCCATCTCTAATATGATGGACCCTATTTAATCAATAAAGCCGCCATATTAATTGTTGGTTATGTATCAACACTAACACTGTAGTTTATGTAGATTTCCAAGGGAGTATGCAACTGTTAAGATGATACCTAGGGCTGTTTTGTTGATATATCAACATCTAAACAAATATCAGCACGAGTAGGTAAGTTTCAATACAAATATCAAAAATCGGCCCGCAATTATACCTATGTATATATATATATATATATATATATATATATATATATATATATATATATATATATATATATATATATATATATATATATATATATATATATATATATATATAGCTGTTTAAGTTATTGATTGAAAAAAAACTCAATACAAAGTTATGTATGGTAAAAAATGTATATCAATTGAAGATTGGTTGCTGATTAAATTTGTAAAATAACATTATATAAAAATTATCATTGTGACTGATTTAAGTCGTATTGTTGAATTTAATACTTCTAGTTGCGGCATCTAAGATTTTAAAGCACCGGCATTAACGAAGCAGAAAACCTTGTGGTTTTGAACGTTGTATTGTTTTTTTCTGGGCTGGTGGGATACCCACCACCATGTACAATGTGCCCACCCTAACTAAACTGCCCTTTTTTAAAACTGTTACGTATTAAGTTTTGTAATAGTTGAAATTTTGAATACAATAAAATATTGTAGGAACTTTAGAGAGTGGAAACCTGTAGGAAGATTTAATTTGAAGGCGAAGTTTATCATTTAGCTACTTATACTTGCCCTTACATAAAGCACAGACACTTTGTGTAAGTAGAAGTGCGAGGAAGACATAACTTTGCCGCTCGAGGCATCCAGACTCACAGCTTCTACGCATTACATTATCCTTCTATTTTTCTGAACTAATCCTCGTAAAATATAAATATTTAAATGGTAGTTTCTATAAAAATTACTCTATAATATGTTCCTCTGTAATACTAGATGGTACATTATTTGTACTAAGACTCTGCATAACATAAACCCCATATAGCGAAACATAGGTACCGTATTAAGTTGATCATGATTATTAACTTGTATGACTGCATCTTAATTATTGTTTACCGTGGTTTCAATGTACTTTCATGCAATTTACACAATTTAACTTCACATTTTTATTTGCAATATCCATATCCAATATTTGATATAAATGATTTTATTGATATAAATGGTTAGTGAACGCATCTCATCACAATTAAAGTTAGCGTCGCAATTTCCTTCAGGCGATTTATATGATAGGATGTTAAAAGAAATAATACCCCCGTCGCAGCAAACCTGCGGACTCAGCGAATTTCCAATGCATAATATTTGTCTGAATTCCACATAAAGCCGCAAACCAAGTTTCATAAAAATATATTCACATATAAGCGATTTTAATTATTCTCCATAAGAATAACATTGGTAATGAGTATGTAGGTTTGCTGAAACAAGGAACAGAAACAATTGGTTTTTATGCAAATATAAATAGAATTTAACTAGGCGAAGCCACATACTAAGTTTCATCGATATTCAATCATAAATAAGCGATATATGACATTCTAGTTATTCTCCATAAGAATAACATGGGGGCTGAGAAAGCAGGTTTGCTGCAACAAGGTACAGAAAAATGGGTTTTTATATAATTATCAATATAACTCAACCAAGTGAAGCTACATACCAAGTTTTATTAATTTATGTTCATAATTAAGGGAGTCAGTACATTTTACTTATTCTCCATAAGAATAACATGGGGGCTGAGTACGGAGGTTTGCTGCTACGGGAATAATCAACAAAAAATCAATTTTTTGTGCAAATATCAATATACCAGTACTACTTGAAGCCACATACCAAGTTTCATCAACATACATTAAAAATAATCGAGATATCAAATTTTATTTATTCTCCATAAGGATAACATTGGACAACGTACTGTGTTTAGCACTTCGAATATCTCTGCAACGGCTGGGCGTAGAATCACAATTTAAACACCAAAATGATTGTTTTGTAGAACTGAACAGATTGGTAAAAGCAAATGTGAAGTTTACACTAAAATAAACTGAGGAAAAGCCAAAAACCTTTTTCCCATAAGATTAACATGGGAGATTTTATGAGAAGGTTTTTTTGGATTTTCTCCGCAACCACTTAACCTAGGTTAATAATTCAAAATACTAAATTATTTGTTTTTTTAAGCTCTATAACATGGTAAAAACCAAAATTAAGTTTTTTTTAAAATTTTAGGGTGAAAAATGCAAAAAACTGATTTTTGGAAAATTTAAAACCCCCATAAACCCCCCTTCCCATGGTCCGATTTTTCTGGTTTTCGAACTTAAAGTCATGAATGTCATTTTACACATTTGAGCCAAATTTCATCAAAATCGGACGTTTTTTACTCAAGTTATCGTGTTAACGGACACATATATATATATATATATATACATATATATAAATTTGAACGAATAGTGTTTTTGGCATCTGGGGACCTCAAAACAAAAAGTTATCATGGTCTCGGGCTTAAGTCTTACCATGAGGCCTACAGTAATAGCTTCTTCCCTATAGGGGAAATTCGCTAAAATGATAAACCCTAAATAGATATCACTTGTACAGTTATAATAAGCACCGGTATTTTATTTTAAGACCTATCAAAACTGATAGCATTTGCCACGAAATAAATAATGTACTTTATAATAGCCTATAAAGCCTCTTTTTAAAACAAAAAGTTATATCAGGCGTATCAAATTGAATGCAGTGTTCACAGTTCAATCCCTACACAATACTGCAACTCTAATGACACGAGCCAATCTAATCCGCCGGGAGGAGTGTGATCTAGGTCATATGTCATCAGATATTAATGACCTGACCACTAATCATGGAATCACGTATATTTTGTACGGATGTACTCATTATGTCCTAATATAATTAACTGTGGTATGATAACTAACACATCAATAACCATCTGGCTAAACACTTTTGTTATGTATAATATATATAATAACAATAACGTAATAAGTAATTAAGAATAAGAAAAGAATTTGCAGATGTCTAACTCGATACTACTCATTGTTAGTGACAATGGTCCTTATTCGGCAATCAACTGTGATACAATACGTCATATCTTATGACGCAAATCACTGCTCAAGCGGATATTCACGCGTTAATTACCAAGTCACATGTATCAGCCTTGTATTAAGGCAATTCAAACTTGTTATTATCGGACATACTATATAAAAATATCTATCCAGTTTTTTTAGTCTCAAAATCATTTTCGAACATGACTGAATATTATTAACAACTTCTTGATTAGCATATTATGTGTTGTTATTACTTACAGGATGTAATAAAATACGTCTTACAACACTAAAGAATATATTTACACTTACTGATTCACATACAGACGGTAAACATACATAAAAGATGGTATAAGGCTATCGATTTCGACCACTCACACCGGTCTTCATCAGGCCAACGATTCTCTTTGGTGTAATATTTTCTTTACGTTCTTTACCACCCATTTGTCCACTGGTCAAACCTCGGTCAGTCATCCATCCTAGAAAGATGTGGGTGAGAGGAATGGATTGCATTTTTTCTGTGTTTAGTGCTGAGATATCTGCATCATAATATAAGTTGGGCATATAGGTATACGTATAATAAATACCCCTGACATAAAACCTGTGTACTTAGCGAATTTCAATCCCTCATATGTATACAGTACCAGTTCCAGGTTCCACATAGTAGAATCGGGCCATTATGTTTAATGTGTTTTATTTAGTTTGTAGTGACTCTATGACCAACGCTGATTCACTGAGCACCAGCCAGGATACCTGATCTAACGAGTTATACTCAGTCACTGATTACAACCCGATCCTTTGATCAGCTCCGTGAAACGTTATTTGGGAGAGTATTCAGCACAGACTTAAAGCTTGGTTGATTCAATGATTGACACAGAGAAATGGAGGAGTTTCAATGTACGTATCCTTTTCTGAAATTTCGTTAAAATAAACATAAACTGAACACAATTTAAAAAACATAAAGAATATTACTTCTTTAGTCTTTCCGTAAAGCTTATTAGTGAATTTCCCCTATAGGAAAGAAGCTATTACCGTAGTCGGCATGTTAAGACGTAGGCCCGGGACTATGATAACTTTTAGTTTTGAGGTCCCCAGATGCCAAAAACACCATTCGTTCAAATTCATATATATTTATATATCAATATATATATATATATATATATATATATATATATATATATATATATATATATATATATACGTGTCCGTAGGCACGATTACTTTCGTAAAAAGAGTCCGATCTTGATGAAATTTGGTGTAAACGTGTAAAGTGGCATTTATTTCCACGAGTTCGAAAACCAGATAGACCGCACCAATATAAGGGGGTTTCGGGTGGGTTTTTACACCAAAAATGTTTTTTTTACTTTTTACATATAGCCTAATATTTTTAAATCCAAATTTTAGTTTGCACTATTGGACTCAGCTTAAAAAAAACAATTTGGTATTTTGAACATCGCTCTACGTCAATTGGTTACCGAGATATTGAAAGTGATAAACACAGTACGTTGTCCAATGTTAATCTTATGGAGAGTAAGTACAATTTTATATCTTGCTTACTAATTAACATATAATAATGAAACTTGGTATGTGGCTTCATATGGTTTGGTTTTACTGACATTTGCATAAAAAAAATTGTTGTGGTCCCCATGGCAGCAAACCTGCGTACTCAGCAGCTATAATGTTATTCTTAAGGAGAATAAGAAGCAAATGAACATAAATATAAAATATAAACAAATACAAGTTTATGAACATAAATTGGTAAAACTTGGTATGTTACTTCATCTAGTGGTGATCTATTGGTATTTGCATAAAACCCAGATTGTTGTGGTCATTGATGCAGCAAACCTGCATACTCAGTCCTAATGTTATTCTTGTGGAGAATAACGAAAATGCCATATCTCGATTATTTACGAATATGCTTTAATGACAGTTGGTAAGAGGCTTCAAGACGTAGTGAAGTATCATTTGAAATTCGCTGAGTATGCAGGTTTGCTGCAACGGGTTTTAGTTATTTTATATTCCAAAATAAATGCGCACGTCATTAGTTCATACTTATACTTGAGAAATATGCTTATAACAATAAATTCAACAAACTATACTGAGAAAATGATTTAGTTAGTTTATTCTAACTCCCAGTTTTTATTATTTTGCACTTTTCACCAAACAATGCAATACATACAAATTAACAAAATGTATTGATGGTTTTTGCGAATAAACATCCGTATATCATTGTATGTTTGAAGTTTAACTGCCTAGCATATTTTACTTAAGTAAGCACTTAAGGATAGTAAATTATAGTAAGCACGTGCACGTTCGTTCTGGCATAAGCGAATTGATTAATCCTGCAGCACAAAATAGGTGGAGTTGCATCATAATTTTTAGTAGAGGTGTTCTTTATACCCAGAAACACGTTTACCTTGGTAACATCCCGTAACATCATGAATGTGGTGAAACGAGCTGGAAAGGACCAGTAGACCAGGGTACTTTATAAGAGTAAAATGCTTCCACGAACGGAATCTAGACAGATATATGACATCCGTACACAAATGTCCTGGATATTGGTCTTGTGTGGAACATGTATATCTTGGTGAGAATTCATAATGAGGTGGGTTTGCTAAAACTCATTTCAAGGTATAGTGCTCACTCCGGCTCAGTAAGTGGCGTGGCCAAAGAATGGCGTCCTTTGTTGTGTTTGTTATTATGTGGAAGACCGAATCCCGAGATGTCATACTACCCTCCGAGCTCTTTAAACAAGCAAATTACTGATATTTACTGGTAATAATGGAAAGCTGGGTCTGCCCCTTGAAACCGAATTGATTTTGAAGTAGCGTAGCACATTTTACCTTTTTGTTAGCCATATCATTTTGTTTTCTGTGCCATATCACTAGTTCAAGAAATTAAATATTAAAATGGTTTAGCTATCTAAAGGTGTTAAAAAATATACAGCACAAAATAGGTAGTATGCTCAAATAAATACCCTTATGAATTTTTCTCTGTGATAAAATCTTAAATGACTTAATACGCATTAATATTATCAAACAACTCAAACTATTTTAAATATCACTACAGTATATTATATAGATCGATCAAACAGCTAACATAATAGTGGTATCACCCAGAAACTCTCACCCTGGAGTGGTTTAGTTCTCAAAAGGTATTTCAAAATAATTTGAAAAAACTATTTAATCGTTTGCTGCCTAAGTCAACAAGGATAACTCACCACGGTTGCAAGCCGATGTTTTGATCCAACCCGCGAAACGGTATTTGAAAGGATATTCCAAATCAACAGAAACTTTGATAATCTCACTGTGGTTTTACGCGAAATAGTTTTAAAACCGTTTCGGAATGCCGATTTTTGTCTGTTGAAACTGTACCACGATGGCATTATTTAGTTACTAGTTGATGGCCCACTCTCCGCACAAGGTTCTTTCAGTTGTAAAGCCAGATGTTACGTCAGGTTCAATTTACATCAATCACAATCAATTTACATCTGACTTACTGTTATCATAGTGATCATAATTTAAATAAATCCCCATACGAATAACATTGGAGTATTATTGGAGTATCAATCTAAATCTTTCCTTTCTTTCCAAACTTTGATTAAGGTTTGATCAAATTCGGTAAAGCCGTTTGTGACTTCTGTGATGAATGAAACATCCAAATAACTCAAAGAATTGGTATCTAAGCAAAGACAAAAATTGTGTTCTCATAGGTTTTAATAATTAAGATTGTTTTATTTATCAATTAACACTTCATTACTCTTTTTATTTAACTGCATTAAAGCTTGAACTCAGTAAACACTTCGTTTCGTAAGTGTGGATCATTCTAACAAAATAGTACATTTAACATTTAATCATTTGAAGTTGAATTTATTTAAATAAATTTAACACGTATTTTTAAAAAATACTGGGAAAATAAAATAAATGTAAATAAGTTGCAAAACACATCGCCCAATATCAGGATGAATTACAATTATTATACAAATCAGAACTTGGCCACTGGACGGGGACTATTAGATTACAACCCTGTGACGCCGGCGGCCTCGCTTGTTAAATGGTAATGGTCATTTGTCAATCTATATCAAATTACATGGTTAGAAATAATGAATATACATCTGGACCCTAACAAATATCTAAAACTCATTATAATGTATTATAATTGAGTAGGTTGTATTTAATTATTTGGTCATTGTAATCGTACTTCACAAAAACCCTTTTTTTGGACTGTGTATCTCAAGATACGGATTTTAAATTTACCCTTCTTGATATTTTGTCAAACACGCATTTACTTAGATGGACTGCCATCAAAGTTTAAGGTTTAATTTCCAATATCTTTCAGTTCCATGCAAAATTTAAAATAATTTATTTGTTGCCTTGATAAAATAAGTATTATTAAACTAATTTTTAGACAGTAAAAAACTTTATTCACATTTAGTAGAAAAAAAAAATTAAAATGCTAATTGTATATCTTTAACTTTATTAAGTTATTAAACATTACTTTATATATGTATCTAGTCAAATTTTAATTTATTAAAACATTAGTAATCCTACCGATACACGTTAATGTCATGATATTATTGATGTGGCAGAATTGATCATTAGGATCTGAAATATAATGTGCACTGTTAATTTGTAACTACATAATATAGAATTATATTGTAAATAGTGTACAGAATGAGACACATATGTATTTCGAGAATAGATTTTTGAAGGCAGGAAAAACTAAGCAGCTTACCACTACATAGAACAGCTTGAACCGGCGCAATCTAATTCATGTGTAAAAGAGAAATGCAGGGTTAGAAGACTCGAAGCCAAACACATCTAAAATGTAAAAAAACTTGATTACCATTCAACCATCGTGGTCCATAAATTTGACATTTAATTATTTTCACTGAACTTTCGAATTAATGTTTATTGACTCTATTTCCTTATTCAGATGAAATACTCTATGCCACTTGACTTGTTGAAGAAGTTAATTTCTGGGTGAGTATCCAGCAGAGTAATTGCTTACTGTAACTTTCAAATCCAATTAAACTCGAATAACAGACGGAGTTAAGTAATTAACGTATTCAGTACTCTGTGCTGAACACGATTTCGGCTTTAGAACGACATTTCCCCTAAACAAACTTAGCATAAAGTTATGTTGCTTTTATTTTGAAAAAGAAATAGTTTTCTCTAAAATAGGTCATACTTTGTGTCTGATTCCAACTGATTTTCACAGCAAAGCTGTACAATTAGGGGCAGGATTTTTGATACCTTTAGTTACCTTTACCTTAAGTTTTAGGAACCTTTTGTAGGTTTCAGTTTTGACCTTGGCATTTAGCTTTACAAACATGTAGTAAGAAAATCATTACGTATAAAGCTGAGGTGTTTTTTATTTTATAAAACATGAACGATGGAATCATCCTATATTCTAGTATGAGTAAGGTTTGCTTGCTTGCAGCTCTGATTTCAAAAACAGCTCCAACAATTTCTTTCTAATTTCCGAAATAACTAAATTCTGGGATAAAAATTAAGTTATAGACAGGTGTCATCTTCAGGAAAAATCAAATAATGTAAATAGATGAAAATAAATAATTAACATTGGGCTCATGGAGTTTTAAATGTTTGTCTTGTTTTAATGTATTTAGTTATAAAGATAACTTTTGTTGGTGATGTAGTATGTTTTGAAACTTGACGCTATCAATCCCCTTTCTGGTAAAATAAAAATAAGATGGTAATGGATTCAGAATTAGAATCATAATCAGAATAAGAACCAAAATTATCTTGATTTACAATCATTAAGATCACAAAATAATGTCAAGAATTTATAGATTAATACATTAATGTAAATTTGTCTCTGGTAATGGTAATGGTAAAATCAAAACCAAAGAATTCTAACAGCTGTCCAACCAGGGAACCAGGGAACTGTCCAATTAATATTCATGTTGTTTAAGTAAAACATACGGTTTCCTGAGAACAGGATCTAAAACCATTAAATGAAAATTACATACATTGTGGTTATATAATAAACAAAATGAATCAAAGTGACACGGAGCTATAAATAACAACTGGAGTAACCTTAAACATGCTTAACAATAGCAAATGAGCTATGAAAATTTGTTCATCAGTAGGGGGACGTGGTGAAATACTACTCCAAGTCATCTAAACTAACTGACTGACCTCTCCCGACCAAAGCTCGGCCCTCCAGGTACTTATAATATAATATAAGACACGATCAATTTTATATAATTTATTTAACTAAATAAATCCTTGATCTAATATAATATATAAGGGGTACCATAGAATTGTAAGATTGAAATCAAAGTACACACAGTGACATACTTGGTTCTATGGACAAAATCTTGCTTTTTGACTGGCAGCTCACTGGATATATTACACTTATTTACGCCAAAACACCTAGCCTGCATTGTACTAAGGATATTTAACAGTGGATGCGTTCTTTTGATAAGAAATATGCCTAGCATTTTACAGTTACAGTGGTGGTAAATAATCAATGACAAGTAATTTTGGACATTTTTCACTTTAAATAGCAGTATTAAATACATAAACAAATAAATTAGGGGCCATACATATATTACGTAACGCACTTAAGGGGGGAGGGGGTATGGTGTAGCGTTATGTGGGGGAGGAGGGGGTTTGGATCAACGTTACGTAACTCAACACATATTAATCCTATAAGAGTTAGCGCTCTCCCGTATCTATTGATACTGTTATGAATCTTTCAAAATTAAAAATAATCAAATAGATATCTAAATAAAGGTTATAGTTAGTTATATAAAAAGTACTTCCGTCATACTATTTAAATAATACTTAAACTAAAAATAAATTCATAACCTGTTTTAAATAAGTTCTGTATTGCTCTACACCTATGTTTTGTGTTGTTTTATGGTATAAGATGATGAAATGATTCAGTACTGCGCAAAGACACCCATATCTTTAGTTTTTTAAGTTTTTTAGCGCATTTCCCCTATAGGGAAGAAGCTGTTATCGTAGGTCTCATGGTAAAACTTAAGCCCGAGACCATGATAACTTTTTGTTTTTAGGTCCCCAGATGCCAAAAATACTATTCGTTCAAATTCATATAAATGTGTCCTTGAATGCGATGACTTGAGTAAAAAAGTCCGATTTCGACTAAATTTGGCTCAAATATGTAACGTGACTTTCATGACTTTAAGTTAGAAAACCAGAAAAATCGGACCATGGGTGCCCTCGGTTTATAGGGTTTCAAAATTTTCCAAAAATCATTTTTTGCACTTTTCACCCTGAAATTTTTAAAACACACCTTTATTGGTTTACTTTTTTATAGAGCTTAAAAAAACAAATAATATGGTTTTTTAATCATTAGCCTAGGTTAAGTGGTTGCGGAGAAAATCCAAAAAACGTGTTCATAAAATCTCCCTTGTTAATCTTATGGGAAAATGGTTTTTAGCTTTTCCTCAATTCATTTTACTCTAAACTTCACATTTGCTTTCACCAATCAGTTTAGCTCTACAAAACAATCATTTTGGTTTTTAAATTGTGATTCTACGTCCAACCGTTGCCAAGATATTTAAAGTGCTAAACACAGTGCGTTGTCCTTATGGAGAATATTTAAAATTTAATATCTCGATTATTTATGAACGTATATTGATGAAACTTCGTATGTGGCTTCTTCTAGTACTGGGATATTGACATTTGCACACAAAATTGATTTTTTGTTGATTATCCCGGAGCAGCGAACCCGCATACTTGGCCATAATGTTATTCTTATGGAGAATAAGTAAAGTTTTATATCTTCTTTAATTATGAACATAAATTATTAAAACTTGGTATGTAGCTTCACCTGCTTGATTTATATTGATAATTGCTTAAAATCACATTTCTTACCTTTCTTATTGCAGCAAACCTGCGTACTCAGCCCTAATTTTATTCTTATGGAGAATAAATAAAATGCTATATATCATTTATTTATTTATGTATTTTTATGAAACTTGGTAAGTGGTTTTATGTGGTAGTAAGAAACATATGCATGCATTGGAAATTCGCTGAGTACGCAGGTTTGCTACGACGGGGATATTTGTATTTGTATTAGTTATAAATTAAATTTCTTACGTTTTATTTAATATAGTTTATTTTGTAGTTGATATTATTAGTTACAGCCTTGTTTGTTTGTATACATTTTGCTTTAATAATTTATTAAAAAATATTGTTAAAAAAATTAATTTAAAGTTTAATGATTCATAGAAATCCATATTCCAAATTCCTAACAAAACGATGTTTAAAAGGTTTAAGCTGTTTTAAAGCCTACTAAGATTGAGTTACGTAACTCTCTGTGGGTGGGGGGGTGGTCAACGTGGCGTTACATGGGGGAGATGGGGGTCTCAAATGACGAAAAAATGCGTTACGTAATATGTGTATGGCTCCTTAGTCTTTTAGCTATAGATTATTTGAATAGCTAGTGTTCTGATTGTAAACATTAGAGATGAGTTTATTATATTTATAAATCAGAGTAACCTGATAGTAACTAAGGTAACTATCCTTAGGTGTTACTCACCGAGCAAGTATCCAGAGATTACTCGCCTCCAATATAACGCCATCCCTAGAATTGTTCTTAAGCAGCTTAATCTGTTGCAACAGATTACGATGCCGTTTATACAAATTTTTACATTTTTCATTTATTAAACTTAATATCAGCGTGAACGCAAAGATACATATTATCTTTGACTTTACACTGTTATGCGGTCAGACTTTCCTGATTTCTGTAACTGATAATTATAAAAAAAAACTATTGTATTAACAGTTTAAGATTAATGCACTGATCAGAGACATTCATATTCTTATGATAATAATTAAAGATAAAATGTGGATAATAATTTTGTATTGTGGAGTAATTAATGGAGGAATACAGTACAGTACTACAAATTCTTCCCTGATGGGATTATACAGGGTGAGTTTCTACTCGCTACATTAACTTCGCCAGTGAGTTATACTCACTAAAAGGAACAAAAATTGTCCTGTAGACCCATATCCGATTCTCAACCGTTTGGCTTTAATTGGGAATTTTTAATTTGATATAACATACTTGACTTGGCCTTATTAATTGAGCTACAAAACGGTAACCCGTTATTCTACCCAAATCCACCAATAGAAAAATCATTACATTTTCAATAAATCCGAAGTTTTACAAAAGGATTTGCGTTTGGAAACATCAGGTTGTAACGGAAATAAAGTAAAAAATACTCTGTTAATACAAATACTCTAATAACTTTGTTAACTAGCTGAATGTCCAAATGTACTTAAATCCGTTAATTTCAATAAAAGAATAAATATAGTAAACAAGGTTTTATTTAATTATTTAGGTAGTTATACTGTCTTTTTGACTAACAACACCTTATTAATAGCACATAATTTTAAATGTTATTAAATAAGGAAGTTTTCGTTTAACTTGACATCACACAGCATAACTTTTAGGTGTGAAAATGGGGCCTTGAAATTGAAATAAAACGATTATTTATGAGTATTTTTTACTTTATTTTCGTTACAACCTGGTGTTTTCAAAGACATATCCTTTTGTAAAACCTCAGATTTATTGCAAATTTAATTCTTTTTCTAATGATGTTAAGCGGAGTTGGTTAGAATAACGGGTTACAATTTTATAGCTCAATTAATATGGCCAAGTAAGTTATAACAAATGCAAAATTCCCAATTACAGCCAAACGGTTGAGAATCGGACATGGTCTAAAGGAAAATTGTTGTTCCTTTTAGTGAATAGAACTCACTGGTGAAGTTAATGTAGCGGGTAGAAAGTCACCCTGTATATAGAGGGCAGATTTTTTGTATGATAATGTGATTAAAAATACGTATCATGTTGTGGAAAACAAAATTTAAAAAATATATACGAAATATTTGCTATTAACAATTAGTATAATGGGGGGTTAAAAGGTTTAGAGTTGTTTTATAAGTGCCACACTCTGCCAACATCAGTGTCTGCCATGGCCAGTGGACTTCTCTGTTTCATAGAACTTCCAGAGGGATGTGGACATCGTGTCCTGAGCTTTCAATATTTGGATTGGGATTCATTGGGATTGCCTACAACTGGGAGAGGTTCATCTTCATCCGAGGAGCCACATATTCGTGGGATTGGTCATTCCTTTCTATCCTATTTTCTTTCCTTTCCTTCATTTTTATTTTTGTTGGTTGTTAATGAATATTAATTGTTGATGGATGTTAGTTAAATTTAATTTTCCAATATTGATGTTTTTATTTTTTCTTTATTTTATGGGGCATGTAAGAGAGACGCTGAGGACATCATCTCACCGATCAAGGGGGATGTAATGGGGGGTTAAAAGGTTTAGAGTTATTTTATAAGTCATTTGTATTGTGAAGAACTAATTGTAACTAGGTCTCTGAACCCTTGTTGTGAGAAGTAAGACCTCGCCGAGTAGGAAGCGTTCTGGAGGTGTTTATGTAAACACTGAGTGCTTTGACACTCAGTAGAAGGCGGTCAGTTAAATAGGGTGGCTTGTTTTGTATCGGGGTCAGTGGAGCACTGGGCCCAGGAGAGTCCAGGTGGGTGAGTAGACGTATTGGTTACTGTGTAGGGTTGAGCCCTGTCAGGTTAGGAAGACTAAGTTCATTTGGGGTTTTGAGTTCGATAGTAGTTTTGTATGTGGGATTATTTGATAAGAGGGAATATTATCGAGGGATTAACACACGTTAAATTGGGTGGTCTGATTTCCTATAAATCAAGGAACAGTCTCTAAATTATTAAGGGGATCAAGTTACTTTGACCGTGCTGCCTCCACGACGCTACCTGGAGTTAATCAATTCGATTATACTTAACTTAGGTATTATTATCAATTATACTTTACCAGAGAGAAGTGAGGACTAAATAAAACAGTGTTAAACCTTGGAAACTTGTCTCATTGTGAGAAACCTACTCTAAAGGGTACTCATTAAGGTACGCTCCTGGTGATTGTATATCGACGAGGTCGTGTACATCACATTAGTGTTGTTTTTATTTGACAAACTGTATTACGTATTGTAATTGTGATGTAAATAAAAATTATGAAAGTTAGAGGATATTTTTCTTAATTTAAATACACGTTAATGACGTTATATGAGTAGTTTTACTTTCAACTATGATAAGTCATGCAGGAAATTAATTGTTTAGTATGATTATAAAAAAGGTTTAAAGCTAAAATAACATGGTAAACTGTAATACGGTTCCGCATTGCCGAAAGGCCAAAGCGGATATTGATAAAACTCAAATAGCGTTCTGAGTTCTGAATGTGTTATTCAAAGTATTATCCTAAAGGCACATTCATTCCATTGAACATGATTTTAATATTCAGGGAAAACAGAGACCAGTCCTCGAATTTACTTTTATTTAATTTGATAACTTGTTTGTGTTTAAATACTTACAAAAACCTAGATTTTAATTACTTCTCAAATTCCAAATTTTTGAATTAACTTTTAGTTTGAGGAATTTATTAATTTAAACAACAAAAAGCTCCTCTGTAATTTGATATTCATCATTCTCGTTAACGTGTGAGAGGACTTATTACAAACTCTTTGTATATCCAAAACAAAGCTTCTCAAAAGCAGCTTATTTCAAGGAACTCATAATTACATTGGAACTAAGGTAAACTTTACTCTGTTGACTGCATTAAGTCAGTACAAGCCGCCTAGTGCCTACACAATATCTGTACAGAAAGTAAATTTATAAGAAAGGAAATAAAACCAATCGTACAACTTAAGTTCGTAATCTTTTTTCAATAATTTCGATGTAAAATTTGTTGATACACCATTGTTTAAACACAATATCGTTTAGCAGAATAAATTATTGTATCCATGAAACATTATGTTTATCAATCAAGAAAAATTGCTAAACATATATTAATAAAAGTGTACAGTTACATTAACGTAAATTCATTTCATACTTAAACGCCAACTATACACATTTGTAATTTGTAAAGATATTTCGGAAATGCATTCAACTAAATTGCAAATCCACCGTACTAAAGTTTAGCTTGACATCGTGATAGACGTTCAAAATCCTCTCAATATTTTGGGTTTGATTTATATGTGTAACAAATTCAGAACATTTTCAAAAATCCCTTGGGGGTTTTTCCGTTTGGCCTTGTATGTTTCACATGTAAATCGCAAACGATGATTATACTTCATGAGATTATTATTTAATAATATTATTTATACAAGCCGAAAGATTTAATCTACCTCAGAAAGATTGTCAAGAGAGGGGTTTACACCTACGAATTTCCTCGATTTAACCGACATTGTAGTTATCGTGAGCCTCGAAATATAAAACGATTTACTCTACGTACTAAAATTTAAAATAGTTTTCGAAATCATTAAATCATTGTGTAATGTGCCAAAGGTATTATGCGGCGTTAGTCCATATTGGTGACGATTTTGAAGAGGTTTTGTTCTTCAAAATCGTCACCAATATGGACCAACGCCGCATAACCTGAATGTGGGTAGTGCCCAATAAAATTAGGATTTTTGAATGTTCTACATACCTAACGTGAGACATTGAGAACGTATTAATTAGTTTTTCCCACCTACTGTGTAAAGTCGAATTTTACTCCTTGTAATGAACGAGTGAAGTGCTACTTTGTCTCCCGCGGAATAGAATCAGCTGATATTTCTCTGCAATAATTAATGCTGCAGCTCTAACGGAATCGGTTCAGCTGATTAATACTTCGCTCCAGCTGCAATTAACGTTCCGAGTTCCGAGGTAAGTTATTACGCATTACACAACCAAGCGGTTGTGAATATGAATACTTATCGATACTTGTGGATTTTGGGGTGTGGGATTGATTTTGTTTGTATTACGGGAGTAAAGTACATTGTCTCCATCGGGAAAATCGTAGCCCTCACCTACGGTGTCGGGCGCCAACAATTTCCCTCAGGGAGACAAAGTTTTACACGAAAAAGGTTTTAAGACACTTTACTCTCTCAATACATAAATAACTATTAATTTGTCAATATTTTTGCTACTATTGTATGGTCGTATTTACTCGATGGAAGTAATACCTGTAGTACCAGAGATCGGCCAGGTGTAGTGGCTGTCCGCAAGTTATCGAGTTCGGTCCTCGACAGTGGCTAAGTGATAGTCTTGTGGGCTCGGAACTCAGCTTAAGAGGGGCTCCAGTCACCTGTTTCTAGCTGATCCTCCCTTAGGGCCTATGCTTACTTTCAAATCCCGTCCTACCTCAACGGATTATCCAAAATTGTGGATTTATAGCTTATTTTAGAAAAGAACAAAATATATAGTTATTTCGTCGGGCAGAACTTTAATATCTCAAATAATAATCATTCAAATCAATTTCAAATTATTCAATAACTGCGATTTCGTTGGGATAACTATTTGTGATATCAAACTTTCGCTCACTGCAATCGTGAGGTACTTTTTTGCTCTTTAAAATGTAACTACCCATTGAGGAATTACGGGCTTTGAAAGTTTACATTGGCCTTATAGAGGAAGCAGATAAAAACGCTAAATGTTTTGTGACTGGAGCCCACTATTAAGCTGTAAGTCTACTTATCTTTAAAAAAGAAAAAAAGGTCACTGAAACTATGAGAACATCGTCAGGACCAAAGACCTCCCTCACTAAAACTCGTACGATAAAAATAAGTAATGAGATACCCACAATGTGAAAATTGAGTATCTTGAAAGATTGCTATTTTGCAAAGTAAATTGTTGTGCTTATTATCAACTGGCCAGTGACCTTGACACGCTCAGATTCCAGACGTGACTGCAAAACCGGTTCATGCAGGAACCTGCAATCGCAAGATCAACGAAATGGGATATCCCGATGAAATGAAAGATAATTTTTAAACACTTAATGAACCACAAGGTGAGTTTTGTGGAGTGAAAAAGTCTGTGTATCAAAGTGATTGCTGAGGTCATAATCGGCGAAACGAGTCACCCTTTGTTGATAATGATTACTTGTACTCATGACACGGGTACAGAAATTTACGTAGGAACTTTTACCCTCGCTGCCTATTCGTGTATCTTAGGCACAAAGAGTCGTCGGCTTTGTGGGAGTTCTAAACCACTTTTACCTCGTAAAACAGCCAGTCAGGTTCGAACTGAGGGACCGTGAAACTAAAACTTTGCTCAGTTATCGTTCGTTTATGATTTTATGAAGACCAACGTATTAAAAGTTATCAAAGGATAAAATAATTTTAATTTTAATTAATTTTGTATTACTTGCCTAAGGAACCACTCTTTAAGTTGTAACAGTTAGAAATTAACCATTTGATTAGGTTAGCATATACAATCAAGAAATAATTTAATTTCTTATATTTTGTTGTACAAATTCGCATTAAGACCTGAAATAACCCTTGACTCACCCGAATTCTCCGTGTAATTTTTTATTTTATTTATGAATTTGAGCGTATGTATTTGTAATTTAGTATTACAATTATCAGAATATTCCTGACAAGCGGATTGTTTGTTTATTCTTACTTTTGTAAGTTGTATTAAGTTGTACAGTTTTACAAATATAGTTCATTTATTAGCTGATTTCAGGGCTGGCTTGCAACTCCAGGGTTTTAAATACTCCATTCCACTTTATTTGTTAACTTCATCCGACTTCATCCGATCATTTTTGGGTAGTAAGTTCTTCATTATGAGTCAGTTAAAATTTTAGGCCACCAACTTGGATCCACCAAAATCTATTCAAATAGGTTTCAGCAATCCGTTTTTAAATATAATTTTTCATTCTCAAGTATTGTTACTTTTTGAATTGTTAAACAAAAATGTTAAACAAAACTAGTCCCGAAAATAGTAATCATATAAACTAGTGGACTGATGACAACAAGGTATGTAACCTTATTTTTTAAGTCAAACAAAAATGCGCCAACTTCTCAAAATAAAGTACTTACTACCTAACAATAATCGGTGAAGGTCCAAGGTTGATAATTCAACAAATGTAGGAAAGCCTAGGAGGTGGATTTAAAACTCACGTTACACACCATGCTTTGTCTGGGCTCCGTAAAACGTTTAACTCTTGAAATTCAGAAGATTTCAAACAGATTATAGTGATTAATTGAATTCCTTTCTATGTAAAACAAATACAAAATAAAAAAAAACATCAAAACAAGGAGATTTATCACAATAATCTTGGACAATTCAAAAATATATAGAACATGATATTGAAATGACTAAATATTTTAAACGGGATACTTGATTAATTATATTTTGTATATTTCCTGTAACAATTAAAACTGATCTTTTATATTTGGCAAAAGGTCTCAATAAATAAGAATACTTTTAATACGTTAAATTTAGATAGGTAGAAAAATGTTCATTTGACCTAATAATCAAAGAAATAAATAATGTTCTATTAATAAACTAATGTTAGAACTAAGCCGTATAATGGTTATGGAAGAAAATTGTTAACATTTGGAATTAATAAAGCTAAATCTAAGTTATACTTTAGTAATACTTTTAGGACATTTAATAAATATAAATTAACAACAACGTAATGTACTAGGCAATTATTTAAATTTTAAGAAATGCAAATTAAATTACTAACTAACCCTATGTTATAAAAAATGTATCAATAGTTGCAACCTAGTTAATTTACTTTTTTTAAATTGTATTATTATTTTCTTTATAAATATATTTCCATTTACACATATATAACGTAGATTTACACTCTTTAGTGATAAAGATTCTAACTACTTCCAGATCAGTAAGTACGAATTTTCATCGCCAATACTATTAGTGTGATTAAATATTACAAAATACAATTACATATGTAGCTAGCTCACACAATGAAACATGGCGATTCGTCAAACACCATTATAAGCTTCTTCTACCCACACTGAATCTATTAGCCATATACAATTCAATTTAAAATTAGGAGAGCCAAAGGATAAGCATTTACTTCTGGTTGTTTACTAAGTCATTTATTTATTCCTTTTTGCATTTATACCTTCCAGACACACATCGTTTATAGTGTTAAAATTCGTATATTGAATTATTTTATTTTATTTCTTACATAAAAATGACAGTTACTCTATAAGTTCCTTAAATTTATTAGTTACCTCGATCTTTGGTGAAAGAAATGAATCATTGAATATTTCAGCAATATATTTTATATGGCGTGTTACGAACAAATTATGTTGAAAACAAATTAGAAAAGTATTAAATGTACTGTTTTCAAAATTTAATAAATTACCATGTTTACCTTTTTAGTTGAAAATCATCAAAAATAATACCTTTGGCAGTTTTAAGCACAGCGTTTGCTGCACTGTAGGTAAACTCGTTACTATTGATGAACGATAGAAATAGAAAATGAGGTGTCCATTTGGTTTGTGGAATACCCATTGAATCATAAAAAAGAGTCATAAAACTACTGCACAACTAAACATAGAGTAAAATAATACACAATTATCACATTAAACGCATTATACAAATAAATGCAAATAATAACTTAAAGTCTTAAAGTTTCAATTGAACTTGTTGCTCTGTAACACTGGGACTTCTAAGATAATCCTGAGTTGGAACAGTTAAAGCTAACAACACACTAAGGTCCTCCGTATACGTTCAGTTCTTGTATGGTTATAGATGAATTAGATATAAGCAATCTCAGGGGCTCTAGATTAGGCACATCTACAACCATATCGTCAAATCTCCTTGATGATGCTCTGGTTCTTTTGTAGGCTGATTTGGCATCGCGCAGAATCCGGCAAAAACTCTTCATTCCTCCTAAAGAACAATTATCATATTATCAGCGACATTACCAATCTCAACTAGCTACACAATTCAAATTGCTTATCGTTATTATATAATGTATACCTTATGATTTATCATTTAAAATAAAGTATTTATTGATCTGCGAATTAGAAAAGCAAGTAATTTTTATTGTTGTACGTGCGCTTTTACACCGTTTATTTATTTACACCAAAAATGGTGGTACACAAATTTGTCAATTATTTTTGTTATGGAAGCGTATTTGAATTGGAATGAGTATCCAAGTATATAGCATCGTCTTGCATTGCGATACAGTCAAATAGTGTTATAATGATATAGTGATATAGCGATCAAGTACTGTTAACCTGAATAAATAATCCTGGTAGACTGAGATTAGTAGTGTGGCATGACTACGATAATTTATTTCAAAACTAACGTCTGTTGTAAATTTTTTCTTAATTGTCAAAAACCAAAAATATAATATTAGATGAGATTATTATAAATAATTCCAGAGAGCATCACTGAAGTGTGTTAAAATGTTGGTAAAAGAAGTGTTTTTAGCGAATTTCCCCTACAGGGAAGAAGCACTATACCGTAGGTGACATGGTAAGCCCGGGACCATGATAATTTTTGTTTTGAGGTCCCCAGATATCAAAAACACAATTCGTTCAAAAACTGTATATATATATATGTGGGTGTGTCTGTGTGTGCGTGTCCGTGAGCACGATAACTCTCGTAAAAATAGTCCGATTTTATTAAATTTAGTACAAACGTGTAAAGCAACATTTATGACTTTAAGTTCGAAAACCATATGGATTAAATGTTATATTACGGGATGTAATAAAAGACGTCTTACAACACTTAAGAATATATTTACACTTAAACTGATTCACATACAGACGGTAAACATATATAAAAGATGGTACAAGGCTATCGATTTCGACCAGTCACACCAGTCATCATCAGGACAATGAGAGAACTCAGTTTAAGCCCAATTTTAATTTTTAACTTTTCATTTTCGTTGTTTAACATTATTTGATTATTCCTGGGGATGAGACCTGTCTAGAACTTATTTTTTCCCCAGAAATTAGTTATTTCCAACATTTGAAGGAAATCGCTGGTGTCGTTGAGATCAGAGTTACAAGCAAGCAAGCACGGACGCACACAAACCTTACTCATATTAGAGTACTGTATAGTATATGCATTGTAAATTCGCTGAGTATGCAGGTTTGCTGAGACGGGGGTATTTTTTATTACTGTTTGTTCAAATCAATCTAATCAACTATAGCTACGGTTGTTTAAAATTTTCCTTAAGTATTATACCTTATCATTTTGCAAAATAATTGTTTTTTCTTACCTGATCTTTCAATAAGCTGAACGAGATCCTGTACCAGGTCGCCCTGAAGATCGTTCTCTCCTGGCTGGTCGTATTGAGTGTCACCCCCCTTCTCCCTGATGGAGGAGGATGTGGTACTATCGGCTTCTATTGGTGGGGCTGGAGGAGTCACCACAACTGAGCATTGCATATCACATGTATAAGACTGTATGTATAATGTTGCTGTAAATAATATTGGGAACACTAAACATTGATCATGAACCCCTTTAAAAATTGTAGTTTATGTTTTTCAATATTTATTCAAACATATCCAAATAAGAGGTGAGTGTTTTCTGTTTTAAAATAGAAGGGTGTTGTCTGTGTGTCTACTTATATGTCGCTAAGTATCGTATTATGTCGTCATTGTATCTCTTGTATGTATGTTAGTTCTGCTATAATTTGAATGCTCTTTTAACGATTCGGCTGACATTTTTGATCAAGTCAGCTAAAATATATGGGCTTCCCATAGACTTGTTTGCATCCCAAAAATCTCTCAAGAAAGCCCCCTCGAACTACAAAGACCAATTTGGTTTCCTTTGATACTGATTTCTTTATTCATTACCATCGCAGGAAATTATAAGCAACTTTAAAACTAGCGGAACCCGGTGCGCATTGCTATATCCAAGAATAGAACACATCACTGAGAAAACTTCACTCATAGTATTTACATTTCGACTCGCTACATAAATAAATAAAACGTTATTAACAATAATTTTAATCAAAACTAATCTTTTCATCTGATAAAAGCAAAAACATATTTACTTCATATGAATAATATTGCAACTTTGAAGGCTAGTCAAGGGAAGCCCTAAAGTCTTAGGACTTTGATTTGTGGCTTTAAACATTCCCAGAGTTAACTTGAATAACTATGCAAAGTTTTATTAACTTCGGTTGAACGGTTTAGGAATCCATAGGGAACAATACGTCCATGTATTCATTCATTTATATATATATATACACTGATTGACTGTGTTTGTGATGTTATAATGTTTTTCTTTTAAGATTGTTCTTAGGTGGTTAGTGTTATTGTTTTCCTATCCTTGTATAAGTACCGGGTGATTCATAAAGAATGGAGAAAAAAAAGGTTAGATTAATTTCAGACGAAATAACACAACCCCATGAAAAGGGGTCATGAAAAATTCATTATTTCAACAAATTTTATAATCGCACTAAAAAGGTTTCCGTTTTCACTACAAATGCTTGATGAGAGCGCCGTTGGTAGTTCTGCATACATCCAGGCGATATTCCAATTCCGCCCACACACTCAGCAGCATGTCCTGTGTTATGTACTGTGTACACTGCACCGGTTACACATAGTTTTAAGTCATCCAGATTTTTAGGCATGGGATGGTAGATGCATAATTAAATCTTTGTTGAAACCCCACAAAAAATCGCAAGGGTAACGTTCGCGTGGGGTAGCGAAACAGAGGCCTGTCATGATTCCCAGAGCGATCAATATACATGTTTTCTTGCTTTGTCGTTTATAGTCATTTAATAAACACGTCAGTATTAGTTAACAAAGCAGCCAAGACAAAACGTATCCTTACCTAAACAAACTTACAAACGTACTCTTTCGCTTAAGGTAATAATCAGCTGTTTTAGATAATGCAAACAGAAATACCACATGATTAACTTTGCACCATTCTTGTATAACCATCCGGTGTGTGAGTTAGTAGAATAAATAGTAATTACGTAAATTTTTTTATATATTTATAGCAGTTTTACCTGGGCGTCTGGTGAGTGGTGGAGGGACATACGTGGGGGTGATAGCAGGAGGGGAGGTGGGGGGCGGTCTGGTAGGGGCGTCGGTCAGAGGAGGTCTCGTACGCACCGTGGCTCTTACTGGATCCTCTGGGAAAATCCTAAAAAGGTCATAAAGTCAAGTAAAATGCCCATTTACATAGTACATGACTCACTGTAGTTTTCGTTGTCCTAGTTACTCCGTGATGAAGCGATTAATGTTCAGTTGCGGAAGTTGTACCATGCTGACGTTTCAAATTTATTTCATAGCTCATCTTCAGGGCTATGCCACGACTTGTATCTCTACTAGACTAAGATATTATAGATGACGCCACTAGCATTGCAGATTAGCTATGTAATCAACTCGAACCTGTGTATGCTACAGTTGTCGTGACTGTACATTCCGGTGTAACCTGGGCAATGAGAACTTCAGCGATCCATCTTACCCTGGAAGTCTACATACGTCGATAGTACATAACTCTTTAAAACCTGCGGGTTATTTCCCTGAGTTATGATCAATAAATAAATAACTTTTTGAGATGGCAAAAATAGTTATAGAGTCAGTCTGTCTGTGAGCATAGGGGACATGGTTTTATATACTAAGGAAAATTATCGTGCTATTTAAATATTTGTTTTTTAGGCACAACGCACCTCAGTCCAATTGGAGAACGCTAGTCTGGTCAACTTACACAACATCAAAAAAGGTTCACGATAAAGTACCTAAACTGCGGTACTTCGCCTTCAGGCTCTGGGTGCAGTTATAGAATTTAGATTGGACCCGTGAATATATTAAGTATCTCAAAAAATATAAATAAACCTAAAGCAATTTAGTGTTCTAATGGAAGGAAATATATAATAAAGACGTGAATACTATTAAATTAAATTATTATAGTAATTATGTTTAAAAGAATAATTATACATAAATTAATTATAATTAAATAATTATATAAAAATGATTAAATAAATTAAACAATAAATTACTAATTACTAAATTATATACTAAATTGAATAGTTTATTGGTTTGCCCATCAATTTGTAGTTTGTTAAAATAGGAATTATAACCTACACTTTTAGTTCACACATAAACAAAATCAGAAACGTGGAATAGAAGCTTGCCAATCCGGCACGGTTGGGACTTTGGCAGAGCTGGATTCCCGAAAATGCTGGATTACTGAGCGCCATCTAAAAATAGCCGTTATTGCGAGAATAGCGGAAATAATGCTAAAAATAGAGAGTCAAAAGCCTATCATTGGTCCATTATTTCATGTATCATTGAGATTTCTCTGATTTCGGCAGTGATGGAAAAATGTTAAAAACAAACATTTTAACTCAAAATTATATTTACAGTATCATATCTTAATACACACAGTATAGTTACTCCTGCCGATTGCCCGTGAACTCGACCGATCGCGCTCGAATAATACCGAACGCGCCCGAAAGGCTCATACAGTGCACAAAACTGTTTTTAGAATTCTTAGACCGAGATGCCGAATTATTGAAAGTGCCGGAACAACGGATGCCGGATTAGTGGGTTTTTACTGTATATTATCTTTGAAGAACATCGGAAAATGCCTTGAGTATGTATAAAAGAGATGGTTAACAACTAGAATAATGTAAAAAGCTGTTTAAACCATCTATATAAATTTAATTTTGGCAGTTTATATACAGTATAAATATATTACATTTTGTGATGTATACAGTATTTACAATTTTCGTAAGGCGTTATATTTGATCGACTTGCGCGTTTTATTGTTTTGCTGGAGAAGAGCTGTTTTTTTGCCAACGTTTCAGTAACGTCGCAAGTGTCTACCTCAAGGCCAACTGTCATGTTGCCCGGCTGAAACAAACCCGAGCAGTGGCAAATGATGTGCCCACAGACTCATTGTGAGTGAAGTCACTCTAAAACTGATAAAGTCCCTTTATCGTAGAAAAGCGCCGTTTTAAAGTAACATCGGCTATTCTGTGTAGACCAAGGGTACTAAGGATAAAAAACTGTCACAAAAGCATAGTTTCATAGACTTATAAAAGCATAGTCTTAGCATAGTAACGCGTTCTGGTCATATAACAGATTATTTGTTTGAATAATATAAATGGTATATAACGGGCAGCAATATGAAAAGTAAATATACAAGTGTGATTACATCTGAGTTTCATCTCGATAAGACTTCATGTTGAGTTCGTCTTTGGCAGCGTTGATGAGGGGGAACCTCCGTTTTCCACAGGATCCTAGGAAGTCGTCGTAGTCGATGGTCCAGAACACAACTCCTGCGAGCCCTCTCTGCTTGGCGTAGCGGGCCTGCAACGTTCACAAGGAATTATGGTTGTGGAAGGCATCTTATTAAGGTAGTAAAACAACTCTATTGACCCTTTTGAATTCCCATTAGAAGTCGCTTTATAAAAATAACCCCTACTTAAAATATTTTACTTATGTGGTTAGAGAAATAATCTATATTAGGTTTTATATCTGGGCTTGACATGAATAACATAGCTTGATAATTAACCTGGGTTTTTTTATACATCAAACCACATTGAATGAATTTTCCAACTGATTAAAAATTCTCTGCTGGGATTTTGTAAATACGTGATATACAAAAATTAATACACACCATATACAACTTTCATTTGCTATGTTAATATTTTTTATTATATGTAAATGGTGTTCTATTGTTGGTATACCATATCTCACTCAATACTTCTTAACAAACAATAATTAAGCCTTCATTTTGAAGACTACCTTCAACTCTAAGTACAAAAAGTAAACATTTAAATAGTTTAATTGGTGATTGTCACTCATTTATTTTTATTCGTACTAGTGGCTTTATCTTACAGTGACAAGGTGAACTAAATCAAATCAGTTGTTTCAATGCACCAGCTGCGCCATGGTAATTCTAAGCCCTCCTACTGCATAAGTGAGAATGTAATATTATGTTTAATATGTAGGACACTGAAGTTGATGCGATGGTAAACTTTTTTCATTTCAGGGTTGTGTGAGAGACGTCATCAAGTACAAGGCTAGCCATTTTCTTTCAAGAAAACCTTCAAAAAAGTTGTTTAAATAAAAACGTCAATAGCATAATCTACTTTCAGTGCACGGCATAGCTCCGAAAAGCACAACTCCGACAAGGTTTAACTCCGACAAAAATACGGATTTTAACTGAAATAAATCATAAATCCACAACTCCAACACTTTTACGGCTCTAAAGCAGTACTCCGACATAAAGTTTACGTTTGGCGTAACTCCGACAGATAGTTGCCACCAATGCGTTACTCCGACAGATGTTTTTCGGACTTATGCCTTACGGAGTGATTCGTGTCGGAGCTGTGCATAACTGCTTAAAAAAGTGTAGGAGTAATGCATTAGCGGCCGAAAACCAAATAAGGACAACCGAACGAACCGATGACGACTATACCAATAATCGAATGGTCATTCGGTTTATTTCAATCGAACGATTCGTTTTTCCTTAAGTATCCTTATACGAAATACAACAAACGTATGCTGCTTGAAAACATTGTAACGGCATAACCTCTTGGAAAACGTTTTGCAACGTTCCTTCCCAAATACCTTAATAAGTCATCTATGTATTAAGTTATATCTTCGTTGTTCAGGTTTTCCAATGTCACATACATTGTGATTTTTATATAACTTTATTTCTTATCAACTTTTATTTAAAAGCCACATTCCTCCGAAACTGAAGATCCTAATTTTGATATATTTTAATGTGATGTTTACGAAAAGCTATTTAAAGTGGGGTTTAGGGAAAATCACAATTTTATAAAATGACTATACTGTTTGTGGTGGATAGAATAAAAACGCTACACCAGTAGTTAGTTGTTGTAACTACATCAGAAATACACCTCAGAGGTTACCTGTAATTTATTCTTGATAAGACAAAACTTGCAATGTAACAAGCCGCGAACTAACCGACGCAATTTGTAGACGGCAGTGTTTGTCTAGTGCATACTTGTAGTTGAAGGCGTAATTGACCACCTTTTTGCGCCCTCTTAGAAATTAAATCCATTTTAAATGTAATTAATTGTCAAATTTCTCATGACTGTAAAGAACAACGTATGAGTTATTATATTCAATTTGTTTTAATAAAACAAAGTTTATAAAATTTGAATTGTAAATGACAGGCGTATTTGAATGTAATAAACGGCAATGCCAACAAAATTTGTATTAATATACTATTGCTTGTATCAGGTTAACCTTAGAGAGACCACTGGTTTCCATGGTTAATCGTTGATTAGGTTATAAAATCCCTCCATGAAGAATGTTCAATCGTTATTCACACAAGGATTTTAAATAACTGATATTATTATTCGGATTCGCACTTTTTACCCAGATTCCTTATTACCCAGATGTTACCCGGATTACAATATAAACCCTTTAATATTTTCTTAATATGTTATAAATTTCAAAATGGTCTATAATAATGCTATGCGCTTGTCCCTTACTAAAATTCTTAGTATTCTTCTTAGACGCCAACGCATCAATGGCGTATTTTGTCAAATATGCATGATTGATGTCATTGTTTAACAATGGTCTCCCTAGTTTGTAGTACACACCGTTATACAGTTAGTTGTCAACAATCAGATTGCATTTAGAGCATGTTTACCAGTTATAGTATTAAAATGTTTATTGTGTTCGTTGTGATGTTTCCAGCAATTAAGTTTACACTCTCATGTCAATAATTTTACTCCCAGTGTGCTTCTACTTTTGTGTTTGTACTTTGTGATATATGCAACAGTTAACAACAGTTATGCAACAGTTATGCAACAGTTATGCAACAGTTAATGGATTTATCATGTTTTATATCATTTTAAATCAAATCAAATTGTTTGATAAAATTGTGTTTGTAGTTTACATAACAAGCGGACCGGTGCCCAACAACTGTTAATTATAATATTTTAGAAGCTAACCTAAACTGCTGTAATTTAACCAACTGTTGTGCACTGTTGTTTGAGTAAAAGATATTATCAAATTTACTAGACTATCTATTACTTACTACAATAAATTACTTAACAACCTGTAATTTTCAGTTTTATGGTAACTGCAACCATAATTAAACGACTTTGCAGTTTTATTTGTTCTGTTGTACGTAGATTATTCATCTCATAGAAAACCAAGCCATTATTTTAGAATTGATATTGACAACTGTTATTGAGTATTGAGTGACCGTGATCAGTAAAGCCTCGTTATCTTTACTATGGAATCGTGAGAACGAGGCTTAAGCGCCGTACAAGGGCGTAGCCATGTTTTATTTTGCGGAGTGCTCAACCACCCTAGTTTATAAGGATGTAACAGATATGTAGTAACTAAATTTAAATTCATTAGGATACAAAAACGAACAAGCGACAAAATAACTAAAAATGTTTTGGTATTATTGCTTTAAACAGAAAACTTATTATAATATAATTAATTGTATACTTAAAGTTAATTGCTTTGATGGCCTAACAAACTACAAGAGAACCAGCTTCCTGGTTCACGCTCGCCATTACAACCAGTACTTGTTCTGATGAAACACTGACATTGCCGTCATGTACAATAGTGCAAGATCAGCTAGTCTTACATTAAAATGTACTAATAATTCAAATAAATTAATAATTCTGTAGTAATTCATTGTGTACACCGCTCACATCACCAATCATATATCATAGACTAACAACAGTACTGTCGTTAGTATTTGCAAATATTCTTGTATCGTAAAAAAACATTATAGTGCATGATCCTACAGACTGATATTATTAATCTAAAGAATAACAATTTGTAGTTAAGAATAGGGCCTATATTCTATATATAGGCTACAAAATACCTATAAGGTGACGCAAATTTCATGTACATTTAAGATTGTAAAAATCTTCTTAAAAGGCAACTAGGTTACGTTATGTCCATCTGATTTTATTTGCAACCAGAGCCGGATTTAGGAGCTGTGGGCCCCTAGGCGCAGGCGGTGGTGCGGGCCCTTATCACCAAGGTCAGCAAGCTGGCGACCTTTTTTATTTGCTTGTTTTATGTTGTATGTGTGATTCGTGTGCTGCGGGCCCCTAGGCGCGCGCCTGTGTAGCCTATGCTTAAATCATGCCCTGTTTATAACAATTGTTTATTTGAATAAAAAAAGTGGTTGATTGAAGTAGTAATTGTGAGTCTGCGTCCTATTACCATAGTTTGGTTAAAAAGCTACTGTCCGTTTTAGTGTCGCGTCTCGTAATGTCCGCGCCAACTAACCTCGCTCACTTGTTCGATAAACTAATCAGCAAGGCAACAACACTGAGGTTTATTAAGGAGGTTAAAGAAGCCTCTGTAAGTCATTGCTAAAAACGTAATGTGATGAGAATTTCGGGGGGTGCTGGAGCACCTTCAGCACACCCCCTGTCTACGCCCTTGGCTACCTCACACACCATCTCTATTGAAAGGCCCCTAATATGTGATAAATCCTTAAAATTTATATTATTACTAACAAATATTGCTGCACCACCATGTAATACATTAGGCCTACCATAAAAAGAAGCAGCTGTATAACCAGGTACACATAAACATCGAGCATCAGTCTCATTAATCCAATGTACAGCTACAGCTATGACATCTACATTATATTTTGTACATCAAACATTCATATAGTCGACTGTGTTATTAAAACCCTGAACATTCCAAAACAAAAACACAACATTTATGGCACTATTTAAATTTTTTGTTACCGACCTATCCCTTAACTACATGTAATCGCAGCCTATTTTATTGTTTTCAGCAGGTACAGCCTCATAAGTGACTTTGTCAAAATTAGCAAGAACAGACCTAGAACCACTTAATGTAATAAAATAAAATACTTTCACATCCATGAAGTGCTATTGTTAGATTTGTGGGGGCTGCTTTATCCTTAATTTATTTTACAAATAACATTCAAGAGTTGTTTCTTACCAGCACGATTGAAATGTATTCCATCAGTGCTAAATTTTCGATGTTACATTTTCAAAACCCGCGCTCTGATTAGGCCTACATCCATTTAAAGAAAGAGGATTAAAATACTGCCACTTGCAAGTTATGTTTGAAGGATATGGAATTCTATAGAAATAGATATAATCACTACAAACCTTAACAACCCTGTGTTTAAGTATTTGTTAAATTAAAATCAAAAATAAAATTATATCAATTTGGTTTTGAGTCTTTCGGTACGATACTTAGAGGTATCTCTACAGTGTGTTAATTTGTTATGATCACCATTAGGATCTCGTAAGCCATAATACTTACGAGGAAGGTTAAATGAGCAAAGTAGTGCGTAATTATAAGCTAAATAAAATGGCGCAAAGAAATCGAGATTATTCCGCCAAACTCGTTCGCTACGCTCAAAAAACTATTTGTTACCAAAAATAAAAATTGCTTATAACTTACTTATTGTTCAAGATAAAAAAAACTTTCAGATCAAATTTGCGTTAAATCTTCCTTAAAATTTGAATATATAGCTTAAAATTAAATCTTATACTCGGTTACTTATATAAAATAGGCAAGTCCTAAATCTCTAATGGTAGGGGAGTATTTTTATAATTTTATTTATAAGAAATATTTGTCCTTATTACACTTATTTAAAAATAAAATAAGTCCAAAATTGAACAAAACCTGTTTTTAGCTACCTCTTGTTGGATTTTTTTACTGGATTGCACATACAAGTATTAAATTTATATTATCCGGCTGATTTGCATAACACAGCTGATTTAGAGAGATTATGCTGTTTTAACATTTTAAAAATAATTAACGCTTATTATTTTTTTTTTCAACATGCTTGTCAAAATATTCATTTTATTTCATTTTTAAACAGCTGATTTATCTCTGAATCAGCTGTTTTATGTAAATCAGCTGTAAACCATAAAATTAATCCTTTTATTTTGATTGCAGTACAAAATATCCAACAAATCATTCTAAAAAGTAGGTTTTGTTCAATTATGGAATTATTTAATGAACACAATATCAGGGAAAATATGTCTTTCAAATAAAAATATAAAAATACCATACTTGCATTACAGACTTTTGACTTGACCATTTAAACAAGTAACAGAGTAGATTATTTATTTTAAGCTACATATTCAAATTTTACAAATACTTTCACGCAATTTTGATCTGAGAAGTTTTTTTATCTTGAAAAATAAGTAAGTTATAAGCAATTTTGCATTTTGGTCAACACTGTTTTTTTTAGCGTAGCCAACGAGTTTGGTGGAATATTCTCGATTTATTTGCGCTATTTTATTTAGTTAACCATTACACACTTCTTTGCTAATTTAACATTCCTTGTAACTATTATGGTTTACGAGATCCCAATGGTGAGCATAAAAAAAGGAACACACTGTATACTCTGGGTTCGGTAGTCTCAATAATTGATAATTTTTTAATCGATATTGTATCGGAATTTAATATCGGGTCCTAGCACCCAGGCGGGAAGCCTTTGACGGAATTACGCTTAACTTTGCAGTTGTGTCGGAGTAACGTCAAACTACTCAAAACTTGTCGGAGTTGTGCATTTCGGAATTAAAACATTTACTTAAGCTTTAAATCAGACTTTTTAAGGGTTTGTCGTATTATATTTATGTATTTCATGTGCTATACGTTGCTCCCAAATCATTTACATGATGTCGAACAGATTAACACCAACAAGGCGTAACTCCGAAACAATAATACAAACTAAAGCACAACTCCGACAGTAAAACCAACAGAAATGTACAACTCCGACAAATCTGTCAGAGAAACGCCTTGTCGGAGTTGTACTTTTCGGAGCTATGCATATAGCAGTTCGGTTACCTTGGTTCGCACCATCTCGACGTCATCGTAGCCGACCCATTGGTTGTCCTTGAAGGCGTGAGGGCCGACTGAGCCGTACGGCTTGGAGCGGGCCACCGTCCAGTTATCGTTGTTTATTTTTAAACATATCTAAAATTAGAAAAATATTTAATTTATTCTGCGTCATTGAATTTTATATTGATAGTTTATGCATATATCCCCAAATGTTTATAATACCCAAAAATTGAAATTTAGGGGAGATGAATGAGGGACTCATAGAAAATTGGAAGAAGAGGAGAGGGATAAGGAGAGTAAGGGGAAGGAGGAGGAGAAGGATGAGAAGAAAAATAAATAGGATGAGAAGAAGAAGAAGAAGAAGAAGAAGGAAAGAGGATGAGAAGGATAAGAAGGAGGAGAAGGAGAAAAAAATTAGGAGGAGGAGATGGTGAAGAAGAAGGAGAGTCCTCCATAGAGGGCGGTACATGGGATGTTAGAATACCCCCGTCGCAGCAAACCTGCATACTCAGCGAATTTCAATTGGAGATATAAATTTCTTAATACTACATAAAGCCACTGACCAAGATTCATAAAAACATATTCACAAATATGCGGTGTATACTATTTAAATTATTCTCCATAATAATGACATTGGGGCTGAGTACGCAGGTTTGCTGCAACAAGGAACACAAAAAATGGGCTTTTATGCTAATACGAATATAACTCAACTAGGTGAAGTCGTATACCAGTTTTCATTAATTTATCTTCATAATTAAGGGAGACATAGCATTTAATTATTCTCCATAAGAATAACATGGGGCTGAGTACGCAGGTTTGCTGCTATGGGAGCCTTTTGCAAAGAATTGTTTTTTGAGCAAATATCAATAGACCACAACCAGATGAAGCCTTATACCAAGTTTCGTCAGTATACGTTCATAAATAAGCGAGATATAAAATGTTTCCTTTCCTCCAAAAGAATAACATTAGACAACGTCCTGTGTTTAGCACTTTAAATATCTCGGTAACCAATTGTCGTAGAAGAATGATCAAAATACCAAATTGTAGCTGAATCCAATGGTAAAAACCAATATTTGACTTTTTCAAAAATTATATGTAAAAAATTCAAAAATCCCATTTTGTTGGTACGAAACTCCCCCAAAATACCCCTTCGGATGGAGCTATATGGCTGCTTTTCGAACTTAAAGTCGTAAATTTTGCTTTACGTTTACACAAAATTTAATACAAATCGGATCATTTTTACGAGAGTTATCGTACTCACGGACACATATATATACATATATATATATACAGTTTCGAACGAATGGTGTTTTTGGGGTGTGAGGACCTCAAAACGAAAAGTTATCATGGTCCCGGGCCTAGGTCTTACCATGCCGACTACGGTAATAGCTTCTTCCCTTACAGGGGAAATTCGCTAAAAGGAGAAGCTAATAATTATAATCAATATTTTACTCAATCTAAAATATCCGCTAAACATAGGGTACTGATGTGCATTTAAATACTCCAATTCAACCAATTGTTTAAATTGCAAACGTATTTTTGGAGTATTTTGTTATAAGTAATTCAGTACCTCGAAGTAAGCCAAAAATCCATCTTCGCCAGTGTAAGGCCCCTTCATCCCTGGCCCGTCGGCGTCAGCTCCTAGCTCCGTGTCGCTAGGATTTACCAGCTTCCTGGTCCGTCCGTAGGTCGGAATGCCGAGTACCAACTTTTCAGGATCTGCTCTTTCCAAGAAGTAATTGACGGTGTAGTCCTGAAAAACGGTGATGAATTATTTCAGGCTAAAAAAATCACACATATTGTGTGAGTACGATTTTAAAATTGTGTTTAAATATAACAGAAAGAAAAATAATTATAAATATAAATCTACACAAATACTGTCATAACAAACTTTCATATTGGTATCAACAACGTGATAAAATATGTCCTTGACAAATAAACAAAATTAAATTATAAACCAAAAACAAGTTATTTTTTAGATTCCGAGTGATATTTGAATTCCTGTTACGGTTTGATTGTGGCCTGTTGAAGCCTTACAAAGTTGCACTGAAGAAAATGAAATTTGGCTTCGGAGGAACCAATAGCCTACACTAAATTTAAGAACTTTGGAGCAGAATATCGGAGGTCTGTAAGTGAATGCTAGTATTTCCATGCGACTGAGTTGGAGCTTGCTGAACTTCAACGATATTTCATTATTTCCCGTAGGTCACTCATATAAGAATCTAAACTTAATTTTTCTGGTTCTGCGATGAACAATTCACAAATACTTTAATGCAAATATTGCTATCACTATAAATTTCCAGTAATCTAATTTTATTTGATCTCATCAACATGAGATCGAAGGTGGAAATACTATCTGTTTATAGGAGTAAAATTAAAATAAACTTGAATAACCTAATTTTTGTTTAATATCTTTCAATAGCTCTTTTTGGTATTTTAAATAAATATTAACAGATTGAAAGAGAATATTATATGAACTTACAATGTTGAACGTTTTTTCATCCTCGTAGTCAGGGCTATCCGGCATCGCGTGAAGGGGCGAGTGATGCTTCACTGAGGTCAACTGAGTGGTCTGGATGAAGTAGTCGTAGCACAGTATGCTGATGAAATCCATGTAGCTGCAATAAAAATGTGTACATCAAAGATTCATATTTAAAATACCCTGATTGGCGATAAGATAAGCATATGCTATACAGAGTGTTCAGAAAAAATCAAATAATTTATGATGGTATTGTGTACATAGAAATAAGCAAAAACGTTCCTGTGAACATATGTCCTAAAACGTATAGTTTTCGTCTATCTGTGTTTTTACATAATTTAACATTTATTTTTACCAACTTAAGGTAACAACTTCAAACTTGGTATATGTATGATGACTGATACAACCTAACTTGGTACGGAGTATCAATTTTGTACATTGTACCAATTCAAAATGGTGGCTATTTTCGTTTTTCACAGCTAAATGTCTTAGAAACCGTAACAATCAAGAAGGTTGGGGCACTTTGTCCTAAAAATAATTATATGAAAATTTTAACTATAGGATCATAAGTAACTGAGAAATTTGGATTTGTATAAGTTAAAACATGATGATATGGTCCAGAAATGGCAAAAAAGCATGTTTAACTTATAAAAACACACAACTTCTCAATTATTTATGATCTTATAGTTAAGATCTTCATATCATTATTTTTGAGACCAAAAGACACTACTTTTTTATCCTTACAGTGTGTTCAGAAATGTTATGGTTTTCAAGATATCTAGCTTTAAAAAAAAGACGCCACTTTGAATTGGTAAATGTTATGTTATGTTAAATTAAGTAAAAAACACAAACAGATAGACGGAAAACTATACGTTTTAGGACAAAAACTCATAGGAAAAGTTTTCCTTATTTTTATGTGAACAATAACATGCTAAATTATTACGTTTTTCCCGAATACCCTGTACATCACTGACCTGTAAGAGTAAGGTAGTGTGAAAGGTACTTGACAGGCAATAATGGTTTAGGAAACTGCATTAACTGCCCGCATGTTTTTGACGACGCGGAAAATACTTTCTGCCGTTGCCCCTGGCCTCGCCAGGAGGCCATAAGACAAACTGGTGTGCAATCGGTGGAAAAAGTGCGTTAAGGTGATAGAGTGTGAGGACAACTGGAACTTCAAATCACTTCTTGTCTATGGCATCCTTCGCACAAAGAAGACTACATGAGACAACGGCAGACGCACTCGAGGACAGAAGTGAGAGTGGTGGAGAGATTTGGGAAGATTCGCGGAAGACAATCCACGGGGGAGAGGTGGTGATTTCTATACGATTCGTATCACCGAGAAGTATTCTACTTCAGTAATTTTTACCAAGGTGAAATACTCAGCTCATTTGTTTAATTTCTGAGCTATGTCAACGACGATTCCGTACTTTTGTGTTCAAACTGGAAACGGCCATCTTTGATCTCCTTAGCAAAACGATCAGTTAAAATAGTATCTGTCCTTTAGGGCTGACGTTATGTTGTGATTGCTGGATTTAGAAAACCCAACTAAGCTGCTAGGCACGTCTAGGAATGAAACCGGAGTTTCTGTCCCCAGCCGCTGCAAATGGAGGGACCAAAGGTGGAAGGGAAGCTTGTCATAATGGACATCCAAAAAACTTACCATTATGTTATTTTACCTAACAAGTTATGCATGGTATCATTTTTAGTTGTGATCAGTTAAGGCAATTTACTTCTGTGATCATTCTTTCTGCCAGGAAACACTTGTTTGTACCATTTTTCATGTCTAAGTAGGCTACATGAGACCTTTGTTTAAGTTAAGTGACGTGTTCCATTGCATGTAATTATGTTTAAAGACCAATCAAATTCATTTATTCATTTATGTAAACTTCATTTTCTGTATCCAATGTCTGGCTTAAAACTGGTATAGACCAGTGTTAAGGTTGAGCTGAGACCTTAGGGTTTCATACTACCATATATATATGCAAAGTGCTAAAGTTGAGGTTTGGTCGGAGTTACCAACAAGACTGCTAGATGCACCGTAAATAACTGCAGTAATTCTGCGGTTCCTAGTTGCCACCAAAAAAGTAATATAAGTTTGCACCATAATTATATTTCTCACGAGAAGTGAGTAAGGTCAAAGGGAGTTGCCACCATTGATTTTGACATGTGCAGCGTTTACTCCAGACAATGCTACTAAACTATAATTTAAAATATAGTTGCCTACAAGCTGACATCAACAGTTGACAACTTTTTCGTTAACTAAGTTTCTTAATGTTAATTAATATTAGTTTTTATAATGTTAAATGCTATTTTGACAATAAATATTTTTAGTAAAGAAATTTGTAATAACGAATGCTTATTTTGTTTGGTGGCGATAAAGATATTCGTATTTTTTACTATGACAACTCATTTACTATTATAGTCAATACCATGTTGTAAAACGCACCTTAATTTTGAAATACATGTAATCAAAAGGAAATCTGCCTTACTAAATGTGAACGTTTTATCGTGGTAAAACCCTATCATAAAGCATATTAATTCACAGAAAAAAACGTGTAGTTTTATCGATGTTTTTATCCTTGGTTTCCGCGTACGGAAACCGTTAGGTCGGATCGAAGTATGATAAACAAGAGAATCCCAGCTAGAGAATGGGATGTTTTTAGTGGGTAGAATTCGTCTAGCTGGCGTACCACAATGCAGACTAGTAATCTGTGTAATGAATAATAACGAATAATGAATATTTACTGTCATCAACACTATACAGGTTATAGACAAAGTCAGCATTAAATACTACAAATAATAAGCAATTTCTACATTTTTTATCTATAACAAATTATACAAAATATATGAAAAATGTCAATACAGATGAGCAATACTAATTCCAAACAAACAAAAACGAAGACAAAAATTGATTTCTTAATGCAATACTTAAAAATATAATATTACTATTATTCCAGTTTAAAAACTGAGTTGGGTAACTAGAATTTTATGCCTAAAATTGGATGACTATTTTGAGTTTTTGATAACCTGCAAAAACGTACATATTTTGAACTGTTTTGACTGTTTTGAATTTTGACTTGTTGTGTAAGAATGAATATTTTCTTTTAATCAAAATCTGTTAATTTTTTTAAAAATTTATAGGATAGTGTCAAAAATAAATAGGTTGTATATAATTCAAATATTAAAGTACCGAAGTAAAGTTATACGGTGGGAATCCCTTGGTGAATTTGTTAATATATGATTAATATTTTGTTGAATTAAAAATATCTTTTGTCTATAAAAATAACTTGATTGACTATAAAAAATAAGCCATATCTTATAACTGACTGAAAAATGTATAGTATGAGGATATCACATATTTCTGTGGAGCAAATTTAACCATCTTTGCAATAAAAATATAACTATTGATATCTTTATGTTTACTATATCAACATGTGGAGCCCAGCTGAGCCTATGATCTAGCATCGTTACTAAATATTTGCCTGGTTCAGGATCTTATACGATATCATCGGGGAATAATTAAAGAAAAAAAAACTGCCTGAGGTTTTTCATTGTTAAGTAGGAAATTGTTTGAACTAAACTTGTCAGAAGGTCCCAGGACAATTTTAAAACTAGTCTATACCAGTTTTGAGGCTGACACTGGGTACAGCAAATGAAGTTGTCATTACATATGGTAAGTCTTTTGGCTGTCCATTATGAAAAGCTTCCCTTTCACCTTTGGTCTCTCCATTTGCAGCGGCTGGGGACGGGAACTCCGGGTTTAGTCCCCAACCTGAGAATGTGTACCTGGCTGTTGCACATGGATACCCTGTCAGTTGAGTTGGCCAGTTGGAGGGCAGAGCGGGTCCGCATGTTTGAGCCTGATCACAGCTGTCACAGGAGCACGGGAGTTGACCCTCTGAAAGGTAATTTTGGCTGCCTGTCCCATCCCAACCTTTCCATTTCTGCTATATATCCTATCCGTCCGGTAACCTGCGCAAAATTCCTGCTTGTGGAAGATGTGCCTAGTAGCTAATGCTAGGGTTTTATAATCCAGCAATAACAACTAACAACTAATCAGTCAGAAGCATCTATTAAGGAGGATTTTACGAAATATTTGAGGTTGTTGATGTTAGAATTAAATTACGACAAAGCAGTATAATCACTATACATGTATGTAAGAGAGTTGATATTGGCTGGCAGGTGTTTAATCTATATCTATAAATACGAAAAACCTATCATTCCCCTGGACAAATTCCCATAGGGTTCCACCTCACGGGTAGTCAAAGTTCAAATACTGTGTTATTCGTATGACCAATCTATAGTCACGAAAAACCAATGATTCCCCGGGCCAAACACCTGCATCAACGAAATTTGGCACGTATACTCTTTCCATAACGTTGTTGACAAATTAGAAAGGATTTCAAGAAATTTCCATAGGGCTCCGCCCCACGGGGCTTCAAAGTTACAATCCTGTGATATTCTAATGGGCATTCACTTCAGTTTGAGCTGATGAGAGTTCAAACAGCTGATAATGATTTCTAGTAGTTCCACGGGTTAACCTCAGAATGCAGCACACACAACTGTTGTATTTCCGGGTAAAACCGGGTACGATGGCAGCTAGTGTATTTAATAAATAATAAAGGGGCAATTTTTCAGCGTTTTCCCGCCTCTCCTCAAAATATGTGTAAGGTATTAAAAGAAGAAACCTACTTGTTGAAGCTCTGTATGTCGTAAGCTTGCGTGAGTGGCTTCATCGCCTGAAGAATGCTGACCGCCAATAGAAGCCGCGGCTTTCCTGACTCCATCGCTTCATTGTTAAATGCATCTCTTAAAGCCTGTGATACCAAAACAATCATATATCATAATTTTTATCAAAATTAAGGGGCCTATTATGAATAAATTATGTTAAGATAATTATTATATGATTACCAAAACAATTTTGATTTTCAATAGCTTTATCACAATTTAAAAAGTTATCATATTTTATATAAATTGTTAGCTCTTTTATTCTGTTTTCAATGTTGTTTTTAAATTATTAATATCAAATACAAGTTTTAATATGTATTTAAGGTTCTTCCTCATTAGCTTTAAATGTTCTAATGCTAATAGGTTGTCTTCAATCAAGATATTAGTAGGATGACTGTCCGCTTCAAAAAAATTATCCGAGTTTAAACCAGTGGTAAAAACTTAATATTGATCCGACATTTACATTATAGGTCTACATATCAATATTTAGTTTCTTTAATTCTACGTTACATCATATAAGTTAAAGACAAAATTCTATAACTTACACATATTATAAATATGTGTACTATCCAAGAAACATTGTGTAAAAATGTCGAAGACCTAGCCCAAATAGTTTTCGTTGTAAAAAAAATTGTAAATCAAATTATGTTCAGGAATTGCTCAATAATAGTTTTGTTTACATTCCAACCGCAGCAAAAAATAAATAATTATTATAAATACTGCTTGACAAAAACTGTTTTTTTAATTGTTATAAACCCTGCAATCTCATGATTACTTGGTCGTAAAAGTTTGCAACAAGATTTAAATAGACCGGTTTGAAAATCAATAAACAAAAGTAAACGTTGATTTATATTAGTAAAATTCTGTGATTTTAATTAACTTGACTCACACTCATAGTTCATCTTAATGGCGTTGCACCCCCGCTTGCTTATCACACTTTTTGTACACTGGTACACCCCGGAACGGAAAAAGTACTAGTTAAGGTCAAGTGCCCATGGTCACCAGCACCCACCGAAAGGATACTTACGATATTTTTTTATAACGTATTTATGAGCGCGCTACCGACATAATTCTTTAAGTGTCTACCGATTATGGAGCACTAGACTTTTTGATTCTTTAGGTTAGCTGTAGATTATTGAATACCAGTTTTGATAGTACTTCCCTTGCTATTTTTTTAACAAGAACCGAGGGGAAGCCCATAAGTTAAGCCACACATAATTAAACACAATAGATAAAATTAAATTTAACTCCATTTGTATAAGTACACCAGATTGCTTCAGATTTAAGTTAGTAGTAAATAATACTGAGGAATAAAATCATTGTATTCACATTAAAATTACAAGAGAGAAATAAAAGTGTGATGCATCTTAAAAAATAAAACCTTTAATCTATTTTAAATTTATTCTTACATGATAGTTATTGAGGCTTACTTTCAAAGATTGAAACAACCCAATATTTTTGAATGGCTAACAATGTTAATACGTTATTGATAACGTATTAACATTCGTATGTTTTATACGAATAACGTATTAACGTCTCTGATATGTTTTTTTTTATAGTTAATTTTAAGAATGTTCATAATCCATCAAGTCTTAAACTATAAAGTTTAAAATAATCCTCTACTCCTTTAGTGTGTTTTTGTCCAATGCCACAGATATTTTTCATGAGAATATCCCATTTTAAATTAACTGCGAGAAGCCTAACAAAGTGTTTACAAATCTTCAACAAAGTGTTGACAAATACATCCAATTGAATGTTTCGTACTAGTATGATCGAATTATCTTGAAGTGAAAAAAGGAAAAAGGCATTTTTTATATTTTTCTTTATCGATACGAGTATAATAAATTAAAACAATATATAAAATCATATCACTATTTCGTACCTGTGCCAAGAGCACATAGTTCTCTCTATCCTCTGGTCTTCCTCCCTCCCTAAACGTCGGGTGCTGCCAGTTCAAGTCTATCCCGTCAAATTTATTATCTCGAAGAAAGGTCACGACGTTTTGCACAAACGTCATCCTGGTTTCCTGAGTCTTGGTTATTTCCACAAACCCTGTAGACCCCTCCTTCCAACCCCCCGCAGCAAACATGATCTTTAGTTTTGGATTTCTTTGTTTCAGTGCAATTAAACGAGGCTGTAGGACCATAAAGTCACCTGCAAAATAAAATAAATTGTAGTAACTGTTTATAGTTATACTCTAAAGTAACCAATCAGGATTCAAAGACTGGTTGAAGAATAGTTACTATAATATAAAAATATCCTCGCCGCAGCAAACCTGCGTACTCAGCGAATTTCCAATGCATAACATATGTCTTAATACCACATAAAGCCGCATACCAAGTTTCATAAAAATATATTTACAAATAAGCCATATATACAATTTTAATTATTCTCCATTAGAATAACATTGGAGATGAGTACATAGGTTTGCTGAAACAAGGAACATAAACAATTGCTTTCTATGCAAATATCAACTAGGTGAAGCCACATACCTATTTTCATCAGTATACATTCATAAATAAGCGATATATCCCATTTTGATTAATCTCTATAAGAATAACATGGGGGATAAGTACGCAGGTTTGCTGCAACAAGAAACGAAAAAATGGGTGTTTAGGTAAATATTAATATAAATCAACTAGGTGAAGTCATCTACAAGGTTTTATTAATGTATGTGCATAATTAAGGGAGACATGGCATTTTAATTTTTCCCCATAAGAATAACATAGGGGCTGAGTACGCAGGTTTGCTGCTACGGGTTTCTTTAGCAAAAATTGTTTTTTGAGCAAACATCAAAAGATCACAACCAGATAAAGTCGAATACCATGTTTCGTCAGTATACGTTCATAAAGAAGCGAGATATAATTATTTTCTTATTCTCCATAAGAATAGCATTAGACAACGTACAGTGTTTAGCACTTTCAATATCTCGGTAACCGATTGACGTAGAAGAATGATCAAAATACCAAATTGTGTGGGTTTTTAAAGCTGAATCCAATGGTGAAAATGAAAATTCCATTATTTAAAAAAATATATGTAAAAAGTTCCAAAAAACATTTTTGGGGTACAACACCCCCCCCCCCAAAATACCCTTTTAGATAGAGCGATATGGCTGGTTTTCTAACTTAAGTCATAAATGTTGCTTTAAACGTTTATACCAAATTTCATCAAACCGGACCTTTTTTACGAGAGTTATCTCACACACACACACACACACACACACACACACACACACACACACACACACACACACACACACACACACACACACACACACACACACACACACACACACACACACACATATATATATATATATATATATACAGTGTCGAACGAATGGTGTTTATGGGGTCTGGGGACCTCAAAACGAAAAGTTATCATGGTCCCGGGCCTAGGTTTTACCTTGCCGGCTACGGTAATAGTTTCTTCCCTATAGAAAAAATTCGCTAAAAACAGTTATATTGAAATTAAATCGATTTTTCTTTGTATTGCAACCAGATTGATAAATAATATTGACTATATTCATGCCACCGCTTAGTAGAATGTGGCTTATCATTCTGTGGTACTACTTAACATGGAAATTGTCTGTGTTTTTTTACCAATTATTTATGCTTGTTAAGGACGTTAAAGTAATTTTAGTGGCACAAGAGTGTCTAAAGTCATCCTTAACAAACATCCTTCAGTCATCCTTAAGTTTGTCTTAATGTTGTTTCATTAGTTTTTTGTTTAACTATCTATTGTTAAATATAATTGTATAAAGTGGTTAATTAGCATCCATCAAATAGTATTAGTTTTTTACTGAATATTTGAATTTCATTCTTCATATAATAAATATAAAAATTATTTTTTGGTGTTATAGCATTGACTAGATAGACTGAAGGAGACATCCCATCATACGGCCCAGCTGTCCCTCTTTTAGAGTTAGCCAGAAATTGATGTGGACGTAGTTTTATCTATTCACTGGCAGAATGTGTTGCTGTCAACTACTTATTTTAGTTATTTACGTTAACTTGTAAAAAGTCTCCACTCCAGAAATTAATTGATAATCAACTTATGTTTACTTCCTGACACACCAACAGGGGTTTGTATTATCCGCTCCTGAGAGGATAAGTAATAGTTGACAGAAGTATACTGTGTTGGTGATTAGAGTAACTACGTCCTCTTTTAATTCGGCTCCCACAAATAGGGACAGCTTTTACAATGGCAATGAGGAAACTACTTCGATGACTATAGTCAATGGTAATAGTTTCACATTTTGTGAAGTTGGTTGGACTAGCAGGCTTATTAACCGCCGTTATGGTTAAATACCTACACCAAAATCCGACATAGCCAGGCCAGCGACGTGGAGCTTATAAGTTGGGCTAACAAACCTTGAGTCTTGTCAAAGTCATAGTTCTGTCCAAAGATGGCGAAGGCATATATGACGTGGGTGCAGAGGAAGGGGTCCACATCCTCTGGTTTGAAGTTGTAAGGCGGTTTTCGGCCGTAGCTCCAATAAGTATAGTAGCAGACTACATGGTTTCTCTCCTTGGGCTGGGAATCTTGTGCTGAAGAAAAAAGATTGTCGAGCTATAAACGTCATTAATTCTGGCTAAAGGACATTATATTACTCTAGTGTAGGGTGATAAAATCAAGTATATTCCAATATAATTCATTTTTATTCAAAAATATCTTCAAAATACCTTAACTTTGTATGTTATACTGTCTTACAGAGCTGTTATATATTTCATTAGTGAAAACTACTGGAAGAAATAGAATGAGCTAGTATGGTACAGTATAAATATTAGTACGCATTTTACTTTATAAATTGACCTCTAATTGGTCAAAACAAACACAATTCGTCATCACATGCAGCCTCCTCAGCATACGCATGTTTACATTCGAGGTTTTTAGTACACCAGCCAAAAATAGATACAATTGGCAAACGAATTCTACATACATTCTTTCTTCTTTTGATTTATCTGGTGTAAGCAAATTACGATCAAGAAAGGGCATGGAAAAATAACTTTACTGTGACTACAATCCAGATATTATTTATTGCATTAAAGCCCCAATTTAATACATACATTCTTTAAACGTTATAAAAAAGCGTACAAATGGCCTTGGGAATTTATTTCCTTTGTAATTTATCGTTAGTACAATTAATTTGGTTCGGAACTTATCAATAATGAGTAAATTTAATTTGTTTTAATATTATACTTCTCTTTCCCATATACAGGCCATGACACTCACTGACTCAACCCTAGCAATTACAAAGAAAAAGAGACTATCTGAGATTGATGGAACTATATCTGACCTTTTAATTAGTATAAAATATTATTCTGGCTTGGAGTACAATTGGAAATATTTCTTATTTTAATGTTTTAATTTATATATCTTATTGGGTCATAGTTTGGTAGTTCCAAGGGCTAACCACATAATGCAGCACACACAACTTTCGTAGTTTACGAGGGCGAAGCCGCAACTACGGGGTCTATAAATAAAAGGACACTAAAACATTATAAAATTAATTAAGTAAATAAAAATCAATATCCGTAAGTAACTGTTTTTATTGCAATATTTTTAAAATCATGGTTTAATAAGGTTTTTCGTTTACTAACTAGTAAACGAAAAACCTTATTAAACCATGATTTTATTAAACCATGCTAGTTGTTTACTAGTTAATTACTAGTTGTTTACTAGTTGTATACTAGTAGTCGCACTAGTTGTGCGTTTTCGAAAAATATTAGCTGTTATGCAATAGTTTTGGGGATATTTTTGTGAAAACAAATGCCCAAATAAAGTAGCTGTCTTAATTGCTCAACCCCTTTACTTATTTTACATGCAATAACTACTGAATATTTATACAGTACTTATACTGAATTAACTTAATAACATTTTCAATGTCAATAAAAAGTATATTAGTAAGTGGGTACATATGGGGATATAATTTTGAATATTCCGAGATAGAAGAGGAAGAAAGGTAACGCACTTAACTAACATAGGTCATTTTAAACATCTTACCTATGACGACTGACGAAATAGACGCCAAAATCATAAGCATAAAAGCAGCCCTCATCTGAAAATAAGGGAACGATTAACATACATAAATCTAAGAAGGAACCATTAAATGAGGAATTCAACAATCACCAGAAATAATTTGGAAAACTTGTGGAACATTACATGCTTAAATGGTTCTTTCAAATAGATTTAACAGTGTTATTGTTGCATATTTAATTTTTGTCAGCTAATTTATTTAATTTTGTCATTATTATTTTCAGTCTGCTAAGATACACTGTAACTGCCTGAAATCAGTAAGATAACATCGTCTACTCTGACTTTGTGCTTCACGACACTCTTAAATTTTTTATGCACGACATGTTTGTCCTCCTACGTCATTGAACAATTTTGGCTGTTATAATTGAGTCAATGCTGTTACCTTACCTAACTGCCTTGTTTGTCTTCTAAACAAAATTTATTTAATCTAAATGAGAAGTTTCAATCTGTATAGATGATTCTCATTACGATTGCCAAAATATGCTGCACGTGCAATGATTTTATTCATGGTAGTTTACATTTGTGTATCTTTATGCGCATTTTCTCCTGATGGTAAAAAAATACCATCAGCGTAGAAAGTCACGATACACAAGTCAATACTTATTTCTTAATAGGATGTTTCCAAATTAATGTTGCTAACTTCAGGATATTGTTCCTTATGTCAAAAGAAACGTAAATCATCATATAACCGGGGGTCTGTTTCTTTTCGTTTACTGTCTGTCTGTATGTGATTTTTACTAGAAAATGTATTTTTAAATAAACGGTATCAGGAAACTGACACATACTTTATCCCTTTTAGTGCAACTTCAGTGAATAAATTACATTTTATTTAATAAATATAGAATATAAAGTACGACGAATGTACGAACATTTCTAAAATAGTTGTTTTCAGAAATATCCACCCAAATCCCTTTTTGAGAGACACAACAGAATCTGTTGCTACACACAGTGGTTTTAAGAGGGGAAATACCCCCTTGGCCCCCCCAGGGTTAAGTTGCAACAAATTTTAAATATCCTCTGTTGGTCAATGCTAACTTGACCGGCATATTAAGTTCAAACGAAATTCATCAGCAAATAGGAAATGGTAAGTTTTGTATTCCCTATAAGAATAACATTAGACAACGTGCTGCGTTTCCCGCAAAATGAAAATTTCAATTTTCTCCGCAACCAGCAATTGTAGAATAATAACTCAAGGAATTTTTTAGTTTTTTGAGCTCTTTTTAATGGTGATAGTTAATATTTCTTAACATTTATGTTTTTTATGAAAAATAAAAAAAAAATGAATTTGGGATGTATTAAGTCCTGTAATTTCTGAACCCGAATTTTTACAGGAATGCGGGTGATGTCATTTTGTTGGAAACCTAAAGTTCTACAATCCTATAAAGTTTAATCAAAATCGTTAGAGCAGATTTTGAGAAATATCGATTTTAAATATTTTTAGCATTTTTTGGGGGATAATTACCCTTAAAAAACAAAAATGAAAAAATAATTCCCCTATGTTAATGATTCAAAATACCGTATTATTTGTTTATTATTTGTTTTTTAAGCTCTATAAAATGGTCGGAACCGAAATTACGTTGTTTTTATTTTAGGGTGAAAAATGAAAAAAAAATATATTTTTGTAAAATTGTAAACCCCCATAAACCCCCCTTTTCCCATGGTCCGATTTTTCTGGTTTTTGAACTTAAAGTCATGAATGTAATTTTACACATCTGAGCCAAATAAAATCAAAATCAGACTTCTTTACTCAAGTTATCGTGTTAACGGACACACATAAATATATATAAGTTTCAACGAATAGTGTTTTTTGTATCTGGGGACCTCAAAACAAAAAGTTATCATGGTCTTTGGCTTAACTCATACCATGCCACCTAAGGTAATAGCTTCTTCCCTATAAGGGAAATTCGCTAAAACCCCCTACACTGACAGCCATTCGAGTATATTAAAATACAAGTTCTCTCCAAAGCTTAATGTTCAACAAATATTGTTAAAATTATAAAAATATCTCACTTTTAAAAAACATCTGAAGGCGTTGTTATGGAAACAATAAAGGAGAAAGCTCATAACGAAAGAATTTTCAAAGAAATTGTATCAGAAAACTGACACATACTTTCTCAATTTTAACCCTTTTTTTAATAAAAACCTTTATATTTTTATAATATATTTATAATAAAAGGTATGTAGCCTACATATAAATATTCGACGAAATTATTTTCAAAAGTTTTGACATAAATGCATTTTTTGGAGGAATTACAGAATTATTGTATATGCTGTTTGCTGTTAGTTGATATGCAGGATTGATTATTTGTAGTTTTACGGGAGGGGGGGATCCACCCTCATCCATAACCTATAGGGTTTAGTAGCAACATAATCCGAATACATTATATTGTTCTATGTTAGTTTGACACATAAACGAAGATTTAATACAATTTGTCAATAAATAAGAGATAAATGTAAATGTTTTCTCTTGTAATTTAAAAATGTAATACAAATGACAAACAAATACAAATACAAATGGAGTGTAAGTGCGTTGTTCGCATAATTTGACAACGTACTGTGTTTACTGCTAAATGAACATTTGAATTTACCCACGACTATTAGCCGTAGAATTAGTATTGTAACATACTAAGTTATTTTATTTTATAGTTTATTAATCTATTTTTAATGGTAACAAATACTTTTCAATAAAATGTATAGTATCGTAAAATACTGTAACAAAATACAGAATTTTGGAAATTGCAAGCTCTATAATTTCTGACCCCGAATTTTCCTATAAATGCAGGTGGTGCCACTTTGTTATAGACCTAGAGCACGACAAAAACCAAACTTTTTTTCAGAATCGTCATAGTTTTCGAAACAATTTATTTTTTCTGTTTGTTTAGCGGTTTTGGGGATAATTACCCTTATAACTAAAAGCACAAAAATAGCTACTAGGGTTTGTAACAATAATTTTAATTCAATAAGTATACGTTATCCAAACTGGGCCATTAGTTAGTCTTTAGGTCTGTACACATCCACAAAGACAGAAATCACCTTGAAAACCAATCTTTTAGTTCAGGGAGCGCGAAAAGGAATATTTCTACCGACAACAAAAATTCAAGAATGTAGACAACAACAATACATTCTCCAAGTCTATGAATAGGGGAGAAAGTAAACAGTGGTCAGACTATTCCCGTCACACTCCCTTTTTACCTTCTTTCCCTAACCCCGCTAATTTGGTATTGAAGTAATATCTGTCTGTATGGACGTGTAAAGACCACCAAGATACCAACAAATGACTCGACTTTGGTAAAATGTTGTATTGAGGTAGAAATATCACCAAGTTTTTTTGTATTTATTTATAATTTTTATTTTTAAGGGTATTTGTTTCCCAAAAACTATGACGAATTCAGTTCTGACTAATGGCTGTTTTTGAGTAAATTTTGTGGTTTACTGGGTTACACAAAATTACTATTTCGGAAAAAAAACTTGAAGGTTTCTATACAGTGTAAACCGTTAGTTTAAATAGTGTAATATAGTGTGAATAGTGTAAACCGTACTTTATAGTCTACAAATAGTATAAATATTAGAAAAGTGTTGATTTAAATAGGATTCAAATGGATAAATTATGTTAGTTTTCTAATACTATTTATTTACTTGTGACAAAAGTGCTAGAGGTTAGCCTAAGCAGATTTATCTAGCGTACAATTTAACAATTAAACTCTTTATTCTAGCATTGTATAGTCCTAGGATATAATTAGTTGCCTAGTGAATTTTTTTATTAATTGAAGAATGTTAGGAGGAATGGTTGGTAAACAAAGGAGGAGGAAAGAAAATGACTAAACTATTGAGTCAATATATTTGTTAAGGAAGATAATGGAGGTCCTTGACGTTAATAGTTCTCTCCGGAGGCTCAAAATGGGTAAGACTCTTACAATCTTGTTTGTTTTACGTTGTAGAAAATGTCTGTTGACTATACAAAAGAAACCCGACTGACCGATCTCCCCCACCAAATTTAGGAAACTAGCAGGTTATTTCAGGAGTAAGATTTTATCAACAATTTTTAGTGAAAGTAAATCTACGATATTGTGGTTTCAATTTAAGTCACGACTTGGACTCATGGACTTGGAAATTGGACTAATTGGCCTCTAAATGGCCTCTAATTGGCCTCTTATGATAGCAAAATTAACCTATTATTAATGACCCTATTGTTGTATTGTGACATGCGAAACATAATACTTTCCAAAACCTGATATTGACTTAAATATCAACTAATGTTGCAATTTCCCAAAGATTTGTAAAAGGGTTCATTTTTTCATCATGCGCTTTGTATTTTTTAGGCCTACACTAAATTTTTAACTTTATCATGTTTTTAAATCACCTAAGTACTCGTTTTACACATTTTATAATAAAGTAGTGCTCACATGTTTTACAAGTATGCATTGAAGTATAAAATAAAGCTATAAAACTATACCCTTAAGAAATATTTACCCGTTGATATTTTGTATTTATTTTACACTGAGAGAAAAAGCCTGGTAATAAACCATTAAAGACATATGATTTACTAGTAAATAATGGTAATTCATGGACATAATTCCAACCTGTTAAAGTACCATGCCCTTACATGGTAAATACCCCGAGGTGCAGCAAGGTATTTTACCTGCACAGCAGGACTACAGCAGGTGACGTCACAGCCAGTGACCTTATGAATAATCAGCAGCTATCCTACATTGACGTATGAAAAAACTATGCCTGTCTGTGTATCACACCATACAACAAGCGCCGTTTTGTAACCCACTCCTGTTATAACGTTATATTTGCCATGTAGTGCAGTAAGATTTACCATGCTGCCTGTGGTATGCGTTTTTCTTTCAACACCTCTGTTCGGCTTTGCCGTATTTTTTAACATGCCTATTTTTATCAACAGTGACATGCCTTTGTTTCAGTGACATGTGCCTAAATTTAATATGAAATAACATGCCTGGCTGGACTAAACACGCTGCTTTGCCTATGAAAAATCATGCCTGGCTGGACTCAACACCCTGTTTTGCGTATGAAAACCCATACATACCTGGCTGGACTTAACACCCTGCTTTTCGTATGAAAAACCATGCCTGGCTGGACTCAACACCCTACTTTGCCGCATGAAAAACTATGCTTAACTGGACTAGAAACCCTGAAATGCAGTTAGATTTTATACAAAAATATGTTTGCAGGGTGTCAATTTCAACTATTCCCCATGTATATAAAATAAACAACACAATTGAAAGGAAACAACATGGAGACTAGATTTACTTTTCAGTGGTAATTCAAACTATGGATTTTGAATGTGGCCACATCTTTCAAACATGGCGATAAAACTTGCAAATTTGTAATGGAACCCTAATTCTCTCATGTTGGTTTATCAGTAATAATGAGGACATGATTTTAAAACTTGTTTGTTCTTAATTGCAAAGTGGCTGCCACATTTGAAAATCCATATTAACTTGTAGTCAATGAAAAGTTAGGTAAGGCCCCCGCTTGATATCTGCACTCTTCATCCATACTGATACAGCAAATAAAAACATTACACATACTAACAACAATTCAAGTATCGTACAACTTATCGTATCAACGTTGAACGCGCAGGAGTAAGCTGCCCTCACTTCTACCACAGATAACGAATTCCTTTGTGCTCCTACAGCTGTCAAACGTAACTGCAACTGCGAACTGCAAGCGATGCGACTGCGACGATAAGGGCTACAGTATTACTACGAACTACATAACAGGGAGAGCAGAATCTATGAGCCATAGGTTTGTGAATACCAAGCTTTTACGTAATAATGAAATAGTCCAGTTCTCTAAAAACTGGGTAAAACATAAGGCTTTGCGATTTACAGTAAACTACGTATGAAATGTCCTGCTAGCATGATTTAATACCATACTATTATGTATGGCTGGAGTAATCTTGCTGCATCCCGACGATTCGGCATTTTGTCCTGCTGTCAGAGTAAATACCACCAATGCATTGGTATTTACTCTAACCAATACATTGCAAGTTCATTGCAATACATTGGTATTGGTCAGAGTAGGGTTGTGTAATTGTGTCCTTGAAAATGTACCTTAAATAATCAATGTCAATCTCAAATGTCTCATGAACTTTGAAAAATTCTGATTCATCAAACAAACCATAGAGAATGATGTTATAAGTCAACTGCTAACTATGCCAGTGTTAAAAAGCTCCAATACATTGGCATTTTGTCCTGCTGTCAGAGTAAATACCACCAATGCATTGGTATTTGCATTGGTATGAGTTTTACTTACGTAAAATTCATACTGACAGGAAAGGTAACTGTCAAATACTATGTTTTGCAGTTAGGTTGTTATGACGTCACGGATAAGTCTATAACTGTAATGGTATGAACACGAATTAAATATTAAGGTACGATACAATACCATTCAGTACGTATTTTACCATTATCATGGTATTGCCGTAATACCATTTCGTGGTGTGGTTTAAAACCATGCTGTTTTTTTTCTGTAACGTTAATTTATACGTACTAATGGTAAAACAATCGTATTTAGCCTACATATGTAAAATACGGTGGCATGTTAATGTGAATTTAACATTCCGTCTGGACTAAACATTTTTATCAGTGTAGCTATTTAAACATATCCTGTCTCAGAATTCGTATCGATTTGCCCACAGGGCTTAACATGCAACTAGGATTATTATGACATGTAAATACATACAAGCAGTCTTGTTCTACCTGCATTATAATATAAACACGAAATAAAACATACAACAGTACATATTAGAAGTATTCCAATTATACTTTCGTATATTGTGGTATCACTAGTGTAGCCTTCCTTTAATCCTGTAAATTAAATAAAAATTATCACTAGGCAAAACATGTTAATTAGCAACGGAAACAATGTGTAAATAAACCAATGAAGTAAATAAATACACAATGCAAAACAATGATAATTATTACCAATAGTTAAATTAAATAATGAAATTATTACGTTAAACTGTATCCAATGGATGGCCAATAAGTAACAAAGCTTTCACTAAAACTAGCTGTAATTCTACAATTTAAATTTTACACTACGTAAGGGATTAACAACTAAACATTAAATTGACATATAGGTTTAATTTGCTGGAGAATATTATAATAAAAAAATATCAATAAGTTAAAACTAAGGTAAGGTTATATTTGGGCGAGTTAAAGAAAAGAGTGAGACCTCATATCCGACTCCAATGCTTGAACTGCTAACGAAAGTGATTCAAACGGAGTGTCAATGCTCACGATTTCTCAAAAATTCCTCCACAGATCTATTTTGCAGATATATTCCTTGTTACCCAATCTCTGTTGAATTAACTATAGAAACGGTTCTGTTTGGCATTAAGTAAATTATTTTGTAAACAGTTCTTGTTTTTTACCCCATGAAATTACATTATGAGCTATTTTAGTGGTATTTGAATCGCTGATATTTAGCCAACGTCTATTTTTCAACAAAAGAGTAATGTAAGTACCGGTATTGAACTTTATGATATTCGGGTTAGGACTAAGTGAATATAACGTTTTCATATCTTAAAATACACACGATAAGATTCCAATATTGCTAGTTTTTAAGACAGAATATATATATTTATTTTACACAAAAGCGAGCCTCGATATAGTATCATTATCAAAATTATAGAAATAGTATTATTTTTAAATTTTGTTATTATTATAAATACCTTTTGGTACGCTATGTAAAAAAGCTTTTGCCAACTGTAAACAAAAGTATATTCCGGGCTCGGGACTACCACAGACAAACAATGAAACGAAAGATGATAACGAAAGATTCTTAAGGGCATAAAGTTCTACTATAGTCCGTTATCAATAATTTTATTTATCTTTCTTTTTGTAATAACTATTGTCAACCAAATAAGGCGTTTAGTTTATTAATACTTTTGTAGCCTTATAACCTTTTTCCAGTACATTGCTAACAAATATAAATGTTTTATCAGAATCGTATTGCAGACCAGTCCATTTTTTATCTGAGTTAATAGTCATAGGCTTACGTTTGTAGCCAAACTTTTTCATTATCTAGGCCTAGACTAAATTTTTATTTAAAACTGAATGCAAAATATAGATTCGAATCAAGCTATTCATGTAAAGTTTGCCAATTTTTGTTACATCAAAATAATTACGGATTCAAATTTAGCATAACCTAGCCTATGCTAACCTCAAATAGGCCTTTTGGTCAATTTATATATTTGTATCACTATTTATTTATTTTTGCTTGTTACGATAATGGTGAGCTCATTCTCTTATGATAAAAGAGCGTACTCCTAGTCTAGCTGTTGTATCCCAGCATGTATCCCACCCATGCAATGCTGACAACCAAGGATGTATGTAAACAAAGCTACTAACCTTGTCGAGACCACGCCAACCCGCCACTGCGCGCCTGTTAGTGAGCCGGGGAATTTAACCAGCTCATCGATAGCTACCGCCAAACCAGTTCCGCACCGCTGAGACATCGCGATAGTCTGGGATTTCTTAGTGATAACTTCCTCAGGGATTCACCCTTTGTCGGTGGTTCGATGTTTTTGCACTAGATTTGAATTATTGTTTTTGTCTTACCATTTTACCATTGTTACGCTTTTAATTTGGCGTATGTAGGAGTAAGAAAGTATGTATTAATGAGAATTAAAATTTTCTAAAAGTAAACATTTATTATTACAGATTATTAGTGTAAATTAAAATGTAGTCAGTTAGTTTATAATGCCATTAAAATGCAGTAGCCCAAACCGATATTTTAAATTTAAATTTGTTTTTATGATGACAAATTTACTAAATTGAAATAAATTATTAAAACTGTATAGTAATTCAATCTTTACATTACTTTAAATCATATTAAAGCCTTTTTCTCTACTGCCTTTATTTATTTTATTATGTTTCAATGCAAATCATATACCAGAATATTTTGTACATGATCGCAAAACATATAGTTATCAAATTTTTATACTATGTAGCACTAGCATATACACAGAAAGAGTTAAAATGATGTGTCTGTCGAATAAAATACTCAAAACGTGGTTTTTGATTCACCATTTAGATTAGCACATCACTAGTCTAGTCACAAACACAAATTATGGTGAGATAATTTGTGTTATTACGAGTTTGTTTTTGAACGCAATAATGTCATTTACTCATATACAGTAACGCGACAACAGTATAACAGCGTTGAAGAGACGAATGCAGGGGGTCCCGCTTTCCCTTCACCAAATTTCACCGGGTTATTTGGTAGGACAAAAGAAACAGATAATGCAATAGAACAGGTGTCCTATCTTGATCCTTTTTATGTCTGTGAGTTTGAATGTATATTTTACAAAAACCTCAATTTCTCAGAAAACATTAAAGATACAATTATGTAACTTCGTACGAATATTGATGTACAAATATAACAAATTCCTACTAAATTTTCTTTAATGTGCGAAATTCCGTTTACAAATGGCGGTGGTTTGAAATTGTCAATACTAAATATCTCGAAAACTGATAGAAATACAAACAAATTTTAATAAATAAAAATATTAAAGAATTTTAAGCAATCTAGAACAATGTGTCATATTTAAATATTAGATTATAAATAACGGAGGAATCATAAAAAAGAGGGCCTTTTGTCTATGGAATACGATAAAACCCCTACCTACTTCTGAGCTCTACATTTGAGTTGTCTCCGTTATCATAATTCAGTCTTTTAATATGAGGGCCAATAAACCCCCTTTCTCCGAGAATTTAGAAGGATGTTTAAATTAATTTCAAGTTTAGACGAAGTTTTAAAACTTTTGAGTTTTAAAATTATACAATTTGTTATTTATGAGGAAATTGTGTAGTATTCAAATTACGTTTTTTCTAACAAATATAATACTAAATGTAAATGTTAATTTTTTTTCTAATAAAATGTGAGTTTCCTTTTTAAGGACATTCTACGTTGTTAAGTTGGTACCGTTGTTAGTCGCCGGGTGGCGGAAGATCGTCTGAGATAATGAATGTGAGTTACTCTTTGTAGTGTTAGTTAATTGATTGCAATTTACATCACAACTAAATTGCAGCAACGTGAAAAAGGTAATGTCTTAGTTCAGTTGAACTGTTGAGTATTAATTTCAGATATCCTGAGGAGACAAAACATAGTCCGGAGTTTAGAGGCAGGCCGAGTGTTTGCCGGGACACCGCGCCGCGCCGGTTGCCATGGCTGTATAAATACTTCTTTAAATATTTTGAGCTTATGATTCAGTGCATGTGCACAGTAACATTGTTTTTGATATTTGGTTTATAAGTCAAAAACCAATTGTTTTAACATGAATTACTGAAAATCTTTTTGAACAAACAAAACTTTAAAGGTGTCCTATACTTAAAATTTATTTTCAAAGGTTACTAGAGGACGTTTGTAATGTAAGTAGGGATTTTAAGTATTTTAACCCCGAAAACCAGTCAATGCCACCTCCCCGTCCCCCAAATCTGTCCTGTAGCCGCCACTGATATTACACCATATTAGATATGGCTTGAAATTGTCAGTATTTTGTAAACTTGTCAACTAACGTACATCGACATTCTACACCGTGGTACTAATCCACACAACGGTGTAAAATGTGCTCCAACAAACCGTTGCGTTGGTAGGCATCATTCACACGGTACGTCGTATATATTCGGTCTAGGTAACACGACCTTGAAACATCATCTTTGACTGATGAACATCGCAGCAGGAAATCCATTCGGGTTCCTGTTCAAGGTTATTTCATGTAATGCAGTTACATGAGGAAAGGGGAGAAAATAGGACAAACTATGAAGAATTGTCCTACTATGCCAGACACTCGTAATTCCAAAATTAATGGATACATGATTCCACCAATTAATCAATTTTGAAACAGCCACAAAATGTTTGCATTTATTATCTGAAAGACTGGGACATTTGGTACCGTTTGAATCTCAATCAGTTATAAATATTGTGTCACGTAGTATGTACTTTCAGCTGGAACCCGGCACGACTTCGTTCATTAATCTTTTGATTACTATTCCCGTTAAAAATATTGTTACATAGAAACTCCATAAGGTTAACACTGATAATTTTAAACATAAACAATTTTGATGTCGGTAGGGCAGAGCCCCAAACGATTTCCAGTGCGGGTATATATGTTTGCATCTCATTTACCTATCTTCCTACCGAATTTCATCACCTCAGCCCCATTACTCCAGTATTATAGGCGTATATTAGTAAACACACTCCAAATGCCAGTAAGGTGGAGGCCTATGCGTGGGATTAGCATAATGTTTTATTCTGTATCAATATCCAACCGAACTTCAGATTCACCATTACAATTACTTTATTATGATTAGCATATGAATAATAAAGACCAATGGGGCAGAACCCTAAATAATATTTTAATCAGGATCTGCTTTGAGTGTATACCAAACTTCAAGTCTATCAGTCCAATAAAAGTTGCGAGATGGTTTTCATACTTTTTAAATTCAGTGGGGCGGATTCCCGTGGGATTTTCAGAACGGGAAACGGGAATAGCACCATTTTTATTCGGGTGTACGGTCTTTCTTCTTAACAAATTTTACCTTCTTCTGTTAAGTGGTATGTTAACATAGCAATAATAAAGGCTTACGGGGTGGATCTCTAAAGAATATTTTATTGGGAGTAGGCCTATATCTGCTTTGATTGCATTAGCTATTTTTACCGAACTTAGCTCCATCAATCCAGTAGTTGGTGCCAGATGACAAACATAACTTTAAATGTCAGGAGGGAGAATTTCGAAGGATGTTCGGATTAAGGAAACGCCTTTATTTGATTCTGGTGTATTAACTATCCTCCAACCAAATTGTTGCTCCAATTCAGTAGTTGGTTTGTTATTATTTAAATATGTACATGATAGGATCAGTGGGGAATTTTAGAATTATATTTTGGAAAATAAATTCTCTGGATATATAATTTAAACGAAACTGGGTTAAAATCATTTACACTTCAATACTTGGACAAAGAAAAATATTTTATTCATAAAAATCTGTAACATTATATTTAAATAAAATCAAATAAAACATTAAGTAAAACAAAGTCATTCTAAACCCACAAAATTCAAAATCAAAACTAACTTTTTTCTTTTTGTAAACAGTTACAATAAATAATTATATAATATAATATCGAAACATATGAAAACATCTTTCAATGTCCACATTTCTTCAATACTCCCTCTCATTGGTTCACTCAATGTTAGTCCAATTTTATTCATATGTACTGTCAAGTTCGGTTTATGTAAAGGTTTTGTCAACATATCAGCCAGCTAGTGTTCAGTTGCAACTGGTTGAATCCTTGTAAGTCCTTTTTGAAAAACCTCTCGTACAAAGAAGTGTCTAATTCGAATATGTTTTGTGCGTTTGTGGAACTCAGGGTTCTTTGTCAGTTTTATGGCAGCTTCATTGTCAATAAATAGAATAGGTACTCCTTTTAAGTATACTAATTCCTCAAGAAGTCTTCTGAGCCAAATCAATTCACGAGCAGCTTCACTTGTGGCGACTAGCTCAGCTTCAGTTGTAGATAAAGCTACACCTTGCTGTCTTTGGCTAACCAACGAAATAGGTCCTCCACCATGCAGACAAATCACTCCAGTAGTTGATCTTCCTGTATCAGGGTCTCCTCCTAGGTAAGCGTCACTGTATCCTTCTAAATTCAGTTTACTTTTCGGTCGATATGTGATACATAGATCCTCAGCTCCTTTCAACTATCGAAAAATTCTCTTTACTCGAATAAAATATTTTGGATTTTCAAGCTTTCTTGATGCAACTCCAACTACATATGCTTTACCTGGCATTGTAGAAACCATACACATACATAAGCTCTCCAACTGCTTGACGATAAGGAAATTTACTCACGTCTCTCCCTGCTTTGAAAGTTTCATGATGTGTTCCACCTATGATTGGAGTGGTGATGGGTTTACATTAATCCACCTCAAATCTTTGAAGTATTCTTTTAATGTAGTTTGTCTGATGGATCTTTATCGTTCCGTCCTCTTTCTGATCGATTTCTAAGCCAATAAAATATGAAAGAGCTTTTTCTTTGAGCTTGAACTCATTTTTCAAGCTCTTTAAAAATTCTTCCAGGCGATGCTTGTTATTCGATGCTACCAAGCCGTCATCAACGTAAATAACAACCAAGATCTGAACCACTCCTTACCCTCTGATGAAATAAGATGGATCAGCAGTACTCTGGATAAATCCTTATTCATTCATAAAATCAACGATTCTTTTGTGCCAGCATCTTGCAGCTTGATTCAAACCATACAAACTTTTCTTTAACTTGCAAAACTTGACTACTATCATCTTCAAAACCTGTAGGTTGTTGCACATATAGTTCTTAGTTTTTTTCTAGTTTTCCTTAAAAAAATGTAGTTGAAACATCAAATTGAGCAGGATTCATCTTTTGAATTGCTGCGACACTTAGAGTAACTCTTATTGTACTCATTCTTGCGACTGTACTGAATGTTTCATTTGTAGTCTACCCCTTTTTGTTGAGAAAAACCTTTCACTATAAGTCTTGCCTTATATCTCTCAACAGTTCCATTTGGGTTTTCTTTAATTTTGTAGACCCATTCACATGGCAAGGCTTTTTTATTGTCGGGTAATTCTCGAAGTTCCCATGTTTCGTTTTCTTCAAGTGCCTTAAGCTCAGTTTCCATCGCTGTTTTCCAATTATCAGCATCTTCTGACTGGATAGCTTCATCATATTTTGTCGGTGTTTGACGTTTCTGCCATGACAAGTGATTCAAATTCATTGTATCGCTCAGGTTGAAGCATACTCTCCCTGTTTGTGAGCTTCATTTTCAATGAGTTTTGTTTTTCACCATCTTCTGGTTCGTTCATTTCATTTTCATGTGTGTGATCTTCTGATACTTTTAAATTTTCTTCTTTTTTTGCCACTTTCATTTTCTTTGGGTAAGCAGATGGTCTTAGCATCAGTGTTCAATGTCAGTGGACTTTCATTGAATATTACATCTCAAGAGCTCAACACTTTAAATCCTCCAGTCCATACTCTGTAGCCGAAGCGATCGTAGCCAACTAAGATTCCTTTGACTGCCTTCTTATCGACCTTCTTTATCCTTTGTTTTGGTAGAAGTACAAAGCATTCACTTCCAATAATTCGAAGATTTTTGATTGTTGATTTCTTGTTGAACCACATTTCAAATGGTGAATTTTCTGGATCTCCAGACTTTCCTGTTCTGTTGATACTGTATACAGCAGTGTTAGTCATCTCTGCCCACAGAGCTTGAGGGAGGTTTCCATGAGCATGTAGGAGTGATCTTGCTGCTTCTACTAAAGTTCGGTTATCCTTTTCGATGAATCCATTTAGTTCGCTACAATAAGGCGGAGTAAAAATTTGCTGAATGCTATGTTCGTCCAACAATTTCTTTATTCGATTATTATCGAACTCACCTCCATTATCGGATTGAAAAGTTTTAATTTTGTGACCAGCACGTTCACATTCTTTAATAACCAATTGAAATTTGTCATATACTTCAGAATTCTCTTTTATGCAGTAGTTAAATCTAAATCGGGTATAGTCGTCTTTGAAAAGAACATATAGTAGTAGTTTCCCCCAAAAGATTTTTGATATGGACCACATACATCCGTATGAATTACCTCTCCAAGAGTTTTGCCTCTTTGTCTTGTACCAAACCTTTGTTTATGCGCCTTTCCATAAATACAACCCTCCCAAATTTCAGAGTTAACAGGAACTTTAATCCCTAACTCACGTTCAATAACGTTTTTGACATGACGTTTATCCTGGTGAGCAATCTGATAAATCCTGACTTATCCTGGCTGCGCTCATGATAAATCTGCAAAGTTTTGCTAGGATTAGTTACTGCATTTACAATGGATAATTCATTAGGGATATTTACAACATTTAATTTGTACAGTCCATTGTGTCGTTCTCTTTGTCCAGTAAAAACTATTTTACCATTGACTTCAAACCTACATTTATCTACAGTTTAAATAAACTTACTGTTAGGCTGTCTGTAATGACCTGATAGCACAGAAAACAGATTTTTATTCATACTTGGTACTAACCATATGTTCGTGAGTGTAACATCTCTGTAACTGCCGTTTTCATAAACTTGGACATCTACATCACCAACTCCGTGTGTTAACTGTTTGACCATTGGTTGTAGTAACATTGTGAGGTCCACCAAAAGGTTTAATAGATTTAAAAAGACTCTCATTGTTACATAGATGATTTGTAGCACCGTTAACTACAAACCAATGTTGATCGTGGCATTTAACAGAAAACACACTTGATGTACACAATTGCATTTAACTTGACCCTGATTCAGATTTTTTTTAGGAGGCTTGCCATCTTTTTTCACTTTATGCAATTTTTTATGATATGACCTTCCTTTTTACAATAGTGACAAACAAACTTAGTTTTGGGTTTAACTTGTTTTACTTTATATTTACCCTTAGTTAAACTCAAAGTCTCCTGATCCCTGGCCCCAGTAATACTCGAGGGAGATGCAAACAGAGCTCTCTCATGTGCACATAGTTGACTTGTTAAGTGATCAACTTTTCTTTCAGATCTGGCCATCAGTTGCCAACTAGCTTTGAAAGAAAAATATTCAGGAGGCAGTTTCCAAAATCTTACATGTTAACAAAATGTATGGAAGTTTGTCAACATCATTACCATAATTTAGCTCAATATTTAAACTGTTCCAAACATTTTTCATTTTTGAAAGGTGGTTGGACAAATCATCATTAGAGTTATATTTTTAATTGAAAAACTCAATGCACAAAGAAAAGGTTTTATCCTCAGTAACCCCTTCATACAATCTGTGAAGTTCCAACCATACTTCTCTAGCTGAACCAAATCTCATAACTTTAGTGAAAGTTTCTCCAGTCATATTAGCTGTTAACATTATAAAGCTTTTGTATCAGCATTATTGAAAACTTCTAATCTAGATTGATGTTGTTTTACCTGATCCTCATTGGAATTGTCTATTAAAGCCTCTGGTTTTGTGAGTTTACCCTTGATGACATCCTCTCCTCCTAGAATACTCCTCAGCAGGATTAAGACTTTGTATTTCCAAGTTGCCCAGTTATTCTTCCCTTCCAAAAATCCAATATTTACTTTCAGATCCATTTTGAAAACCTTCAGCAGTGGCACCTCAAACTCAGAAGCTAAGTATTAAACTTTCTGCACAGTGGAAGTTCTGATGTGACCCATAACCTTTTAGAATTATAGTTTGGAAAGTAAACTATATGAATATATAGTTTAAACCAAACTGGGTTAAGTCATTTACACTTCAATACTTGGACAAAGAAAACTATTTTATTCATAAAAATCTGTAACATTATGTGTAAATAAAATAAAATAAAACATTAAGTAAAACAAAGTCATTCTAAACTCACAAAATTCAAAATCAAAACTAACTTGTTTCTTTTTGTAAACAGCTGACAATAAATAATTAAATAATATAATGAAACATATGAAAACATCTTTCAATGTCCATATTTCTTCAATAGGGCAAAGGCCTGAAGTATAATACTATCCGAAGTAGGCCTATTTGCAGTAGCTAATTCAGTTTTGCCATAACGATTTAGGTGCAATCAATGTTTTGTGATATGTTTTTAGTATATTAAAATCAATTACATTAATACCTTGACGAACTGCTATTTATTTTATATAATGATTTTCCAAATCAATATCAGCGTGATGAGGATGACAAATCCCTAAATCATATCGTTGGGGAATTTTTGAAATTTATATTTTATTTGAATTTAAATTCTTAATTTTTTTTAGATTTGTATACACATATTTTAATGATCTTTTCAAATAGTTATTTGAGCCACATAATAATACAACATTTTCATGAAAAATATATGAGGCGGTTTTAAACACTTGTTTACTAACTGCATTGGGCATCACAGTGCGTTCGTAACAATTCCCTCCGCATAATTCATAATTTTTTTGTGATAAACCTCTTCCCTGACTATCAATATAGAGTGAAAGAGGTGTTTTGTTCTTTCTCTCTGCCATTTCAAACCCTCCCGTTTGTTTAATTTGTTTGATATTAACTTTATTTACATGATATGCTCTTTTTTTGTTGTTTTTTTACTATTTAGATACATATTTGGACGAGTAACTGGTTGAGGTTTATCTTGAATCTCAACACAGTCAATACTACTCAATAATCTTTATATATAATTCTGTAAGCGAAATTTTTAAGTCAAACTTGCGAGAGTTTGGCAAATCGCAGGATAATGGGAGACGGCTCTAATTAAAGGTCTTGATCCCAGGGACTCGGGAAAAATATCGATATTTCCAAATTAATACCAGCAAACGATAAATAACGTCAAACATCTCCCATAAAAAAAGCATGGGGATTTAAAAACGTCTGCTTTGTTTACATTAAAACATGTGATTAAGTGTCTACTTTGTATACAAACTCGCACTGATATGTGTTTATTTTCCTCAGCATGACGAGACCGAGTATTGAAGCAAGGTTAGGGGCTATGGCCCCTTCAAGCCACTAGTTTATATATATTATCGGAGACAAAAGGGTTATCTTTAACAATTCTTGTAGAATTTCCCTTTGGTTTTTCATTTATTGTTTTCCAAGAACCATCATCTTCTTTATCTGTTTTCTTTTTATTGGATAGCTGATTATCTTGGTCTATTTTATTTTTAGGATTTTGAAATTTGTCTTTTATTTCTTCAAATAGATTATCATTCCTCATGATCGTTTGGATTTTGGCATCATTTGCTGCCCTAAGTATGGAATTACAAACGTATACGTATCACAGTGCTTTATAGTGCTAAGAGAGTAATCATTATCATTGATACTCTTTGTGTTATCTTGATCTATCAGATTATTAAGTTGTATCTTTAAGTAGTTTATTTCAGAGTTTGAACTTTCTAGATCTACCTGTAAATCGACTAATTTTCTCCTTAAGTTATCCTTTTGATAAGTTAACCATTCGATTTTATCCAGTAAACAAGTCATTGGTTGGTAAAGTTCATTAGTTTGAGTGCTTATATTTACTGAACAATTTTGTATGTTATCAGTACCTTTAGCATCAAAATTGGGTATTTTATTATTTGAAGGGTTGTCATTTGCTGTACTTTTCAGAATCAATACATCTAATGGATTGATTTTTCCATTTTTTATAACATTTACTTCAGTTGAATTGTCTACAATTTTAGATTCTTCTTTGATCTTTTGTGAACGTGTTCTTATTATTAGAGAAAATGTGTTCATTGTCCCTAATTTAAACTTCAATGTTTTATTTTAGGTTATACATCTCTTGTTTACTGTATAATGTCTAGTAAAATATAAGGTAATTGGTTTGTAATTATTAATAACCAGGATGGACTTAAATGTATCAAATAGTATATAGTAATATTCACTTACTTAAAACTTAATTCATAAATTTAAAAAATATTCACCAGAAAATATAATGTGAGTAAACAATTTTTGCACGTCAGCTGTTCATCTTAAAGTTTCATTGTGCAAAGTTTCATCGTAATCGGGTGTATGATGTAGAAACGTATAAAGTTTCAAATAATATTTATTTAATGTTGATTTGTTTTGACACAAAAAACAATATCTATGAGATGTACATCAAAGTATAACAGATAAACACATAAACAGCTGTTTACAATAGTTTAAATTAATCATTTGATGAAACCATAACTAATCTTTTTCCTATAAGAGTAACAATGTAACTCTGATCTCCAGTAGGGCGAAGCCGTAAGACTTCGCTTAATGTATTTTAATCTTTCTACAGTCAACCTGAATGGCCATGCAAAGTTGCATCGCAATCACATGAATAGTGTAGGACCGCATAAACACCTAACAAACAGATATAATAACATCATTATGCACACATATAGATTATTTTTTATTTTTATATCTTATAGATTATCTATAGATTATTGATTATATACCATTTTTAGGTGGCTGCACAGTTGTGCTAATCAAAAAATTAGCAACTAAGAGAAGGATTGTAAAATATGGCCGAGGCTGTTACTCACGTTATTTTAAAAACGTTGTTAAAAGTAATTAATAATTAACTTAGTGGATAAGCATTATAGAGTTCTCTTAAAGTAATTTGTCTTCAGTTTGAAGAATATTCCATTTTAATTTATAGATACAACCTGTGCTTTAGTACACAGACATTCTACTTATGAAAGATGTAATGTTTAACATCCAACCTGCAAGTACTCATTTAATAAACGGATGACAAACAAAGTAATTAGGTTTCCAAGAACGGCTGAACGCACAACTGCAGTGCGCCGAGTCCAAAGTCGTGCGTCGTCGGGTCGTCAGGTGACCGCGACCTCCACCGCCGGCCGACGACTGTAGAGACCAGGAAAATACCTTCCACATGATCGGTGGGTCGACCTTGAAGAACCGGCGCGGCGGCGTGAGGATAACGCTAGGAATAACCGCGTAGCGGAGGAGTGACTCCCTGAGTGAAGATTACAAGGTCGGGTAACGCTGGGTGTTTACAACTTAGCTACTACAAGACATTACTTTGAAGAAATTGAGTGGTACATTTTAGGGTGTTAAGGCTTCGATCCTTTTAATTATAGTTAAAGTATACTATTACAGAGACAAAAATATCTACAAATTTATTCTTTTAGTTTTTGTATTTTTTAACTCACCTGCCCGCCGCCATAGACCAATATGCCTGTGCGGCGATCTAAGATAGTGAGGTACCGTAATGTTACCAGTACACTATGATCCATCATAGGCGAACAAAGGCTAGCGCGATAGTGTATTCGGTGTGCTCGTGTATGTTCGGGATAGTTTGCCTCACCATGATTCGTGTTCGCCTGTGCTCCAATTTTTGTCAGTTTTTTTGCACAAATCAAAGAAGACGAGCTATTGCGAATGAGCGAGCAAGTTCTTGGTTAGTTCGTTGTATACATTCGGTTTATTGGTGGAAGATTAGTTTTCGCGACTCGTTCCGAACATTCCGCGAAATTCGAGCGAATCATTCGGCGATAGTGCACTGGTCACATGGGCAATCCAGTTGTGACGTGACCGCTAGTGAAAAGTAGCATAGCAGTCTGGTGGTATCGAACCTACGATTGACCACGGCTGACTTGCGAGACTAGTAGTCTACCTCTGAGCTACCGCGTCCGGTAAATTCAATAATGTAAAATAACTGGAAAAACTTAAAAGGTGAACCATATCAAAATCATTAAACTGACATAAAATGTGTAGGATAAATATACAAAAAGCTGATAAGGAAAATTCTGATAAAGGGCTGAATTAACATACATGTGAAGTTGAGGAGGAGCACTTAAAAAATATTGGTATTAATAAGGTTCCATTGAAACGGTAAAACCAACCTGGCTCGTATTAATATTTATATAATTTCCGAAGATTGGATTATTGCAATATGGCGTCGAACTGGGCTTGGGCTGCTTAATAACGTAATGATGGAAAAATTAAGCAAACAAACTCAAATTGAATTTGAAAAAACTGTTGAACCCGTTGGCAATGTAAATAAAATTGTTATCCTTTGATATTTTAATTAAACCCGATTTATTTGTTTAAGCGTCAGAATAATTTATATTACACACGTAATAGGCCTACACCTATATTCAATTTTAGCATTGGCTATGCAAATAAAAATACGTTGTCATATTTAACCTTTATTTGCCTTTACTAAAGCAAGAAAATGAACAACTTTTTATTTTTTTGATTAAAGTAACATATTTTTAATTTCAAGGCACTAAAACATAGCGAATTTGTATTTAGATGGATTACTATAAAAAGGTTTAACCTGTGCACTTTTAAATTTGTTTAACTAAACACATTCTTTGAGTAAAACTAAAACTAACTAACTAGCAGTAGTTTCTCTAGATAGCAGTATTTACTCTGAACACAGACTAACTACTAACAAAAACATTCTAAAGTGGGTATAGCACACACTTTTATAAACCCATAATCTTAAAATGTGACTACAAAAATTACGTGATAAAATTTCACCCTATTTTAAACGTATATACAGTTTTTTAAACTTATTCTGTACACAATGTATAAATCATGGTTCTAACAATGATCTTTAGTACGAATATGATAAATTCACGGATTCATTATTTTTATCGGGAGTTATTCTGAGTTCATTGTACGGATAATATTTTGTATAGCTGTGGAATGTTCTAAGTTAAAAGAAAATTTAGTTGAGCAAAAATAAGTTTAGCACGCTTCATTAATTGTTTACAATAACAAATATTTTAATACGTTTTTATTAATCTGGGTACAACAATTTAAACTTCAGCCACGTCAAAACCATTGTAAATGAAATATAAAGTCAGTCACTGAAATCGCTATGGGCTTTGCGAAAAAACTCGATAAGCTTGATAAATGGTGGGAGTGGTGTTGCATACAAAATGAAACGGTGGGCTCCCCGTGGGGGTTTATAACCTTGGGGTAATTCCAAGGCGTGTCGATGTTTTCAGCAATGCCACAGAAACTCCCGAATTAACTTTATGTACTTTAATGTATAACGAGCTACTCCCCCGCAAAATTTTGCGGTTATAAAGACCTGTTAAATTTGATGAATTGAACTAAGAATAAAATCATTTGACATAAACCAAATAAAACTCTCCTAGATATGAATAACATAGGAACTTGGAAGTCCCGTGGGGCAGAGCCCTGAGGCTTAAATCAAAATTCTTTCCGTTACGACTTTCTAAGCAAAATTACCTTCCTATAAAAAAAGATTCATCGAAATCCGTCAACTAATTGTCTCGCAATCTGCACGAACTAAATGACCCGATTATTATAGGATATATATAGGATACCAGTAGGGAACAATGGGGGTTCCGACCCCAGGAGGAGCAGGAGGAGCCCCCCCCCCGAGGTCCCGTCTGTGACACTTTGCGAATTTTTTTTTTGCGAACTTTTTTGCGAACTTTTTGCAAACTTTTTTTGCGAATTTTTTTTTTTGGGATTTTTTTTTTTTTTGCGAATTTTTTTTTTGCGAAATTTATTTTTTGCGAATTTTTTTTTTTGCGAATTTTTTTTTTTTTGCGAATTTTTTTTTTTGCGAATTTTTGTTGTTGCGAATACTAACCTAACCTAACCTAACCTAACCTAACCTAACGTAACGTAACCTAACCTAACCTAAGGTAACCTAACCTAACCTAACCTAACGTAACCTAACCTAACCTAACCTAACCTCGGATCAGATTTCTGATTGCAGATTCTTGTTCGTCTAGTCGAGCCGAGTCATTTGAGTACCCACATCGTACACTTTGGATGATGTTTACAAAAAAGGGGCCCGCACCACACTTTTGACCTTTTTTTTTTTTGCATTTTTGGAATCTCCTCGTCAAGCCGAGTATTCTCAGTACCCACATGACATACTTTGGATAATTAATACAAGAGTTGAACAGGGTAACGCTACAACCAACAGAGCTAGCCCATCAGCGCTTGCGGTCAATTGAACTAACAGTGAATGCAAATTTTAAGGAGAATATAATTGCAATGCTTTGAACATATACTGCATATACCTTCAAGTACTCTGCACCGAGGCAGCTGTTCGCACAACCGACTGACGCGTCCAGTCTACTGTCTGGGAATGCGGATGTTGTAATTGGATACCTCGACTGGAGGGTGCAGGTGTTCACACAAAAAACCGACAAGTCGAGACCTGTCTGGGAATGCGGATGCTGTAATTTGATACCCCGACGGGAGGGCGACGCGACCCTTCCAGGAACCCATTATGGTCCGCCCGTATCGAATTCCGAGCAATAAATCACCAGTTGTCAAACACCCACAGTATCATTCTTGTTCTAGTCTTCAACAATTCCTGACGTATGGGGGAGCGAAAATCTCCCCCTAGTAATTAAATCAACAGAACACCAGTTGTCACGGTCTCATTCTTGTTCTAGTCTTCAACAATTCCTGACGTATGGGGGAGCGAAAATCTCCCCCCTAAGCCATTATGTGTTAGGGGGAGCAAAAATCTCCCCCTAAGCGGTGCGCGGGTCGCGACACGCCACAGTCTCTTGATAGACTTCTTCGAAGACGGACGTCTACATTAATTCGATAACAATGTCGTTTATTCATCAGAAATCGTGTGAATGTGTGAAGACTGAACTGGACTTGTTTTCGTTACCGCCTACGCAGACCAGCATCGAGAGCGGTAAATGGGTTCAATACAAACCGATCTCATCGCTGACGGACGATTCGCCAATAGAGTTTGTAATACCCGGTCACGGTGACGAGTACACGGACCTGACACAAACGTTATTACACGTGAAAGCCGCTATTGTGAAACAGGACGACACTAAAGCGGACGGTGGGCAACCTGCTAAAGACGTGGGCCCGGTGAACAATTGGCTCCACTCGATATTCAGTCAAGTGGATCTCTATCTCAATCATAAACTGGTGTCACCACAAAACAACACGTACGCTTACCGTGCCTACTTGGAAAACCTATTGAACTACGGATGTAGTGCGAAGAATTCGCACCTGACTAGCGAGCTGTTTTTTGAAGATTCGGCCGGACAAATGGACGATTGTGACGAATTGAACGAGGGATTGAAAAAGCGTCGCGATCACACGAAAGAAAGCGATGTTTGCGATATGGTCGGTCGATTGCACATCGATCTGTGCAATCAGAACAAATTCATGTTGAACGGTGTCGAGATGCGATTGCAACTTAACAGATCCAGAAACTCGTTTTGTATAATGTCCAAAACGCTAACTACCTACAAGGTGACAATTAAAGAGATTAGTCTTTTCGTACGTCGATGTAAGATCAATCCGAGCGTATTGTTGGCGCACAGCAAAACTCTCGAGACCGGCACGGCCAAGTATCCGATCACGCGTGTAGAAGTGAAATCCTTCACACTACCCTCCGGTATAATGAGTAAAGCTTTAGACAGCGCATTTCTCGGTCAGTTACCGAAACGTGTGATAATTGGACTGGTCAGTAATCTTGCGTTCAACGGAGATTTCAAGAAGAATCCCTACAACTTTCAACACTACGATATGAATTATCTCGCATTGTACGTGGACGGTGAACAAGTACCGGCCAAACCGTTACAGCCTGTTTACACATTGAACAGTGAGACATATATACTCTCTTATTACACATTGGTCACTGGCACCGGAATCCAGTTCTCCGACGCAGGTAATGAGATCAAGAGAGGTGACTATCCGTACGGTAATTGTCTTATGGCGTTCGACTTGACACCGGACATGTCCGCGGCTGAGTCGAGTCACTGGAATCTCCTGCGCAACGGTAATCTACGTATCGAAATCGGATTCTCCAAAGCGTTGTCCGAGACCGTCAACTGTATAGTGTACGCCGAACTGGACAACGTCATCGAGATCGATCGTCACCGTAACGTAACAGTTGACTTCAGCGGGTGAATAAAAGCGAACGCCAAACAGAAATATTGTCTGACAGCGAGTGCATACAGTTTACTTCAAGGGTGAGCAGACGCACCACCAGTCAGTAGTACGGTTGAAGTCACACGGTAAGGACGTGAACATGGACGCTTACGCTTCTGCGGACGACTATATCAAATCGTTTATTCAGGAGATTGAGGTTATGAACAATAATGCTAGTGATCAGACGTTGGCATCACCTCAGTCGTCATTTGTAAAACCGACCACTGCCTGCAAGAGACGAAGGAGGCCAACTCCCATCGAAGTGGAAACCAAGAAACCAGGATGGGTGCCAAAGCCAACAGATGATTCTCCCATAGTGTCATGGATGGACGATGGGAATACCTTCGCAGTTCAAAACCCAGGAAACAAAGGACAAATTTTATTGAAAATGGAAATGTACGATGGTACAGATATGGTGTTCATGTGCGGTTTATTTTTGGACAAAGATGGTGAAATGCACCAAAGTGTTAAACAAGTAGTTGATAAAGTGGAAAACATGTGGATCTATAAATCAACAGGAGTACCGAAAATTACAGGCTTAACTCAAACTGTTACACAACGCAGTGCAGTTTCGCAGCCAATGCCTAAGAAGCGAGCTGTGAGGAAGAAACAACGAGTGGCGTCGGCATTCAACTAGAGCATCCGCATTCCCAGACAGGTCTCGACGCGTCGGTTTTTTGTGTGAACACCTGCACCCGACCCTTCGGACCACCCACGTAGAAGAAAATGGCGGCGAGGGTTTATAAGGCGGGGCCCCGCCCGATTGAACATCATTCGCCACCAGACCACCACCTCACATAGACCTACTCCAACTACTACTACTAGAGATGTCGAGCAGCAGCACTTTCAAGCTAGAGTTTCCGGGCGTGAACGGCACTGCAGCAACCGCGGACCTTAGAGCTACCCTCAACAACTGCAAGTCTGACTCTCCGCTCTACACCAGGATAGCCGATCTCCGAGAGGAATGCGGCTATCTCATCACTGCGATGGAGCGAGCCACTACACCCTTTGGCGAGACAATCATCGTGATCCTGGAGGGGCAGGTCGGGGATGACTTCTTTCTGCGAGTCTACCTGCCTAGGCGCTTCAACGAGGTCCTGAGCAACACCGACATCGAGCGCTACAACAGCGGGTTTGGAGAACGCCTTCGCTTGGTGAAGCGCAGCCCGAGGGGTTCCAATAGCAGATTCACACCGTTGGAGTTTATGTAAAGCAAGACTTGAAGATTATGTTAATACCTTTGTAAATTAGTTTTCGTAGTCAATACTTATAGTCACGTTCAGAACATAACCACTGTGTTATTTATTTCACTTAACCCCAAAAATGTCCTTTGGTAGTAAGTTTAAGAGTGTGAGTATGGTAACTGTGAGGTGTTTAGTAGCTCAGTAGTAATCATGGGCTTGATGTGGAAACATCCGTTCTCAGCCATTGTGGCGGGGCCTTCGGGTTGTGGCAAGTCTCAGTTTGTGTCAAAGTTTATAAAACACATTACAGAAATGTGTGACGCACCATTTACCAGTATAAACTGGCATTATGGTAGTGGTGGTGGTGATGGTGGCGGCGACCCGAAAAATGTCACCATTAACCACGTAGAAGGTCTACCAAACTTGGAGGATTTTTCTGGTAACGAGCCGATACTTGTGATTATAGACGATATGATGCGTGAGGCCGACAACCGTGTGGTGGATCTTTTCACAAAAGGTTGCCATCATCGCAACATTAGTGTGTTTTTCATTACACAAAATTTGTTTCATCAAGGACGCGGGCAGAGGGACATCTCACTGAATGCGCATTACATTGTGTGTTTTAAGAATCCTAGAGATAGAGTTCAGATTAGGTACTTGGCCAGACAAATATATCCAGACAGCCCGAAATTCATCGAGGAGGCGTACGCTGACGCTACTAGGAATCCACACGGCTACCTACTGATAGACTTGAAACAATCAACAGACGAAAATATGCGAATACGAAGTTGCATATTTCCAGACGATTCTACCAACTATGTGTACTTGCCAAAGAAAAGGTAATTTCGCCATCAGTAGTAATCATGTCGTGCTTGCGGAAGGACGCAGCTCTGCTTACGGCTTTCATACACGCAACACCCAAGGAGCGGAAGGCACTGTTAAAGGTGTGTGACAAGAGCCGCATTCGCTCAGTGTGTGAGTGCGCATACAACGTGCTGCGAGGTAACGTTCCTCTGGCGAAGAAGAGTAAAAGTCAGCTAAGCAAACACAAGGCGACGCTACGTCGATTGGTGAAACGCGGCGAAGGCTGGTCAAAGAAACGAAAGTATCTCATACAAAAAGGCGGTGGAATCTTTATACCATTACTTTTGAGCGCAGTACTACAAGCAGCACTGAGTAGATAAAAATGGCTGGCATCAACAATCAGTTCTATTTGACACTGCCCAGCAACAGTTCGATGCAGTATTATCCGAAAAATACAGTTGCAAATTATATAACACATTTGCCGAGAGCTATTCAACTGGACGCTGGCGACTGGGAAATTGCACTTGTGGAAGCGCACTATCCAATGACATTTCTATCTGTCGGTAATGACGAAACAATTGACATTTGCATACAACCGCAAGAGGAAGCAAAAGTGAACATAGAAGCGTTGGCGCGGGTTATGGACAGCACTGCCGATGTAACACCGGTAGTGTCTGCTACTCCAAAACAAAACCACAGAATTAAATTGAAGACTGGTGATTACGCAAATATTCAAGAATTGTGTGATCATATCAATTCACAAGAACTAGCGATTACTTTTGGTGTAAAGTTCACCGTTGAAAACTCATACAACAAATTCATTGAAGTATCGATGGGAACTGATGTTGGAAAAATTACATTAAGTCCAACGTTAGCGCTTCAATTGGGGTTCGATCCGAATGAATTGACGCTGGAAGGTGATGCAGTTAACAAAAGCATCCGTTCGCCCAACATTCGTCTTGGCTTACCGTCACACATGTACGTGTATTGTGATTTAGTCGAGCCGCAGATGGTCGGCGATACAGTCGCACCGTTATTGAAAATTGTCAATATATCCACGTCTACTTATGTATACGGATTGCATAAATCAACATCATTCATCGATCCGCACTATGTGCCTGTTATGAATAGATCTTTTGACAGTGTGGAAATTGACTTAAGAGATAACATTGGTAATCATTTGCCATTCCACTTTGGAACGTCGTGCGTGAAGTTACACTTTAGAAAAGTAGCTAGCCATTAGCACAAAAATGGAACATGCGAAGAAGATGGTAGTTGTGCCGCAAGAGTTGATTGATCGACTGCAATCAAATGCTACGGATAACAGACCGACTAATCTATCCAGTGAAAACAGCCTCGACGCGGAGATGCAACAAATATTGAATAACAAACGTATGGACGATAGTGAAAAGTGGAAATTGTACAAACAAGCGTTACATCGCTTCTTGCATATTGCAGAGAATAGACGCCAACCGATTAGCATACCAATCGTGGAGACGGGTGGGCTTGAACATAGTCAACGATCGCACCCCGCTGCGGAAGGTGGTCCAGTGGAAGAGATTGTGGAAACGTTTTCCAAAACTTACAGATCTGATGCCCGCAATCTTTTACGTTTCATGAAACGTGACGGCAGCTTAATCAGTTGGGACAGTGGCTATTCAGTGTACATCAACGGTGTAAAAATCCCAGACTCAAATCTAGTGGATATCTTAAATTGCATAGTAAAGGTGCGTATGCGTGATTACATACCGCCAGGATGGCGGGAAGTGCTCAACGCATTGAAAGCGATGAACGTGCCAAAGGACTATATGAATAATCTAAGAGCACTAAAGGAAATAAATGCCGAATATCGATCATCATTCACAGGAGGAGAAGGATCAGACGATGACGTGGAAGACACGTCAACTGAATCAATACTGAGAACACCGCTAGTAAATCGGCTTCGATCGGCAAGAGGAAAACGTGTAACATCTACACCGACAGGGCAGTTTGATCTTCTAACTAGAAACAAGCCGTCGTCAAATTTGGACAAGTGGGAAACGTACACAGGATAGGTTTTCAGCATTATGGAGCGTTTGTATTACAATCCTATCGAACCTTCGTCGTATGGCGGTGTAGCTCCTTTAGCGCGAGCTGCAAAACCAGTTTCAAAACGCAAAGTGATTGAATGGTTACAAACACAGGACACTTACACATTGCACAAACCGGCACGCAAGCGTTTCCCGCGCAATCCTTACATAGTGTATGGTCCATTTGAATTGTGGCAAGCGGACTTGAACGATATGCGTGGTCTTAGTAAACACAACGACGGCGTCAACTACCTACTGACTGTAATAGACGTGTTTAGCAAACACCTGTATGTGCGGACGTTGAGGCGGAAAGAAGGAGCTGAAGTGGCCAACGCTTTCGAGGAGATATTTGCCGAAGCGACCGACACACCTCGCTGTTTACAAACTGACAAAGGTACTGAATTCACCGGTGCCAAGACGAAAAGGTTATTCAAACAATACGGAATCATCTATGTCACTACACAAAACCCAGATGTTAAAGCGGCCGTAGTGGAACGCGTGAATCGCACTTTGAAAACACGCATGTGGCGATATTTGACTTACAAAAACACATATCGTTATGTAGATGTGTTGGACAAACTGGTTAGCGCATACAACAACAGCGCTCACAAGAGTCTAGGCAACAGAATACGACCAGTCGATGTGACTGTTGACAACAAGCGAATATTGCATCAGGTATGGCGTCGCATGTTCGGTAAGATACCGCGTCGTGTTAAGGCAAAACTGACAGTTGGCACCACAGTGCGCATATCTAAGGAGAAGGGCACATTCGCAAAAGGTTACGAGACTAATTGGAGTAAAGAAGTGTTTGTGGTGCGTCGTGTAAACACATTGATGCCTCTGCCAATGTACACTTTGGCGGATCTCAACGGTGAACAAGTGACTGGTCAGTTTTACGAATACGAATTACAAAAAGTGACAATATACAACGACCATCTGTTCAAGATTGCTGAAATACTAGACGCTAAGGGTCGCGGTCGCAGTAAGCGTTATTTCGTCAAGTGGGCAGGTTACGGAGACGAGTTCAATTCTTGGGTAGGAGCGCAAGATTTGCAAAATGCCTAATAGCAACCAGTTCTATTTGACATTGCCCAGCAACAGCTCAAAGGATTATTTTCCAAAAAACACAGTGTCCAAGTACACTACACATCTGCCGAGACAAATTCGATTAGAAGGCGATGGCGAGTGGGAGATGGCTTTGGTCGAAGCGCATTATCCATGCTCCTTTATGACTGTGGACGAGGAATCGTGTATTTGGCTCGACTATAAACTCGTTCTGCCTAGTATTCCCGTCACACTCAGTGTCGAGCACATTATGCTAAAGATGAAACCCGGTTATTACAAGAACATAACCGATTTATTGAAAATGATCAATAAAGCGAAGGATGTAACCCAGTACTTGTACTTTGAGTATGACAAAGAGCAGGACAGAGTCAAGATCACGACAATGGTGGACGGTATAAGCAAAGTGCATTTCACCGAAGCGCTGTCTCTCCAGTTGGGTTTCGATCCGTACGAGAACGTTTTGACAAATGACCTCACAGCGATATGGCCACCAAATCTGACTATGGGACTGCCGACACACTTGTACGTGTATTGTGATCTGATTGAACCGCAGCTGATTGGCGACACTACAGCGCCACTTTTGAAGATTATCAACATTGACAGAGATAACTACACACACGGCGCGCATAAGACTGTGCATTTCATCAGTCCTCATTATGCGCCAGTTATGAAAGGAACATTTGAAACGATCGATATTGACCTAAGGGATCACGCTAGTAAAAAAGCGTCATTCCTCTTTGGGACGTCGTACGTGAAGCTTCATTTCAAAAGAGTAGCTCAGCAATTATGAATACAAACGATCCCTACTTGGCTTACTACCGTCGCCAACAATTGCAGCAGACCGGCGGCAGTATCGATAGGGTATTTCGCGGTGCACCCTACCAGCGCGGACATGGAATTGGCAGTTTCCTAGGCGGTATGTTCCGCACCATCACACCGCTACTCAAGTCGGGAGCCTCTGCTGTGGCCAAAGAGGCGTTGAAATCCGGTGTTGGATTCTTGGGCGACATGGCCATGCACCAGCGGGATCCCAAAGAAGCCGCTAGAGATCATTTCAGCCAGTTTACAGACTCGCTAAAACGCAGGGCGGACGGCAAACTTCAACGTGTGCTAAGTGGCGGCGGCGGCTCTCGCGCGAAACACCGTCGCGTAACGCGAAAGAATACCACGAAACACCGACGCGCTACTCCTGCGCGAAAGACTAACGCGAGACTCTCGCGTAAGAGGAACGCGAAGCGCGCCATGTTCGGCGGCCGTCGTGTCACACCGCAGTCTTTGACGAAACTCCTTCGAGGAAGGTCGGCGTCATCCAAGAGCAGCAGCAAGAAGAGAAGGTCAGTTAGGAAGAAGACGAGGAAGACGAGGAAAGCAGTGAGGAGAACTTCCGTACGTGATATATTCAATTAACACACACGCTAGCAATGTCGTTTCTACATCAAAAGTCGTGTGAATGCGTCAAGACGGAATTGGACTTATTCTCCCTACCGCCGACGCAGACCAGTATCGAGAGCGGCAAATGGATTCAGTACAAACCAATCTCCACACTGACTGATGATTCGCCCATCGAGTTTGTTGTGCCCGGCAACGGCGAAGAATACACCGATCTTTCGCAAACAATGTTGGAAGTTACAGCGTCTATTGTCAAGTCGACAGGAGCGGCAATCGCAGATGCCGATGAATCGAACAAAATTGGCCCAGTCAACAATTGGCTGCACACGTTATTCAGTCAAGTCGATATGAGTATGAATCAGAAACTGGTCACACCACAAAACAACACTTATGCATATCGAGCGTATATTGAAACATTGCTGAATTACGGATATGATGCTAGGAAATCACATTTAACATGTGGATTGTGGAACGCGGACGATGCCGGCTATATGGACAATACTCTGGACGATAACGATGGACTAAAGGCGAGACGAAAAATGACAAATAAAAGTCGTGAAATCGATATGCTCGGTCGCCTACATGTGGACATGTGTAATCAGAACAAGTTCCTGTTGAACGGTGTGGAACTGCGTTTTAAACTGATCCGATCAAAAGATTCCTTCTCCATTATGTCGGATGATGGTGACTACAAGGTGCACATTGTTGATGCGAATCTCTGGATACGAAGGTGTAAAGTTAGCCCCACTGTACTGTTGGCGCACAGCAAAACGCTTCAGACCGGCACAGCTAAATACCCAATCACCAGAGTGGAATTGAAAACATTCACACTGCCGTTTGGAGTGAGGAGCAAAACTTTGGACAATGTGTTTCTAGGTCAAGTGCCGAAACGAATCATTGTCGGACTGGTCACCAACGCCGCTTATAATGGCGATTTAAAAAAGAATCCATTTAACTTTCAAAATTTCAAAACCAACTACTTCTCGCTGTACGTGGACGGTGAACAAGTGCCGTCCAAACCGCTACAACCACACTACGAAACCGGCAAGGGAAAATACGTGATGGCGTATCACAGTCTGTTTTCAGGCTCCGGCATACACTTTAGCGATGCTGGTAATCTCATAAATAGAGACGATTACGACGATGGATACTGTCTGATGGCATTCGATCTAACACCTGATATGTCAGCAAGCGACACGACTCATTGGAACCTAGTGCGCAACGGTAGTGTGCGTATGGAGATTGCTTTCGACACGGGGCTCACAGAGACTGTCAACTGTCTGGTATACGCAGAGTTTGACAACGTCATCGAAATCGATCGTCATCGCAACGTGTCTGCGGACTTTGGCGGTTAGATCGTCGGCGGCGGCGTCCTCCTCCTCAGTCTACAACCAACACTCGCACAAGATGGATCGTTTATGCAGAGTACCGCGTAAAAATTCCGCATCTCCAATTATTGTGGATTTTCAATGTTTCAAGGACAACGCAAATGACTACATTCTGAAGGAAGTGTGCGTCTTGGAATTGGTCAGTGGAACACTGCTAATGCATCATATCGCCAAATCACCATTCAGTCGAGATTTCCTATCACAAGAGAAACTGCGTGAAAGCTATTGGCTCACAAAACACTGTCACGGATTGGAATGGGACCAAGGTGATATCTGGTATCATGTGCTAGAGGAAAAGTTACGCGCATGTATCGCCAAACGACCGATTGTCTACGTCAAAGGTGCTGAGAAAAAAGAGTTTGTACGATACAATTTCATCACGGATCACTGTACTACTAATGTCATGGATATCAACGATATTGGCTGCGGATCACTATCGTCAATCAACAGTCTACTATCAACAAACGCAGTGCGATGTCGCCACCACAGAACAGCTCACACACGATGCGCTCTAGCCAATTGCATCACATTACGCAGTTGGTTACATCTAAGTACAAATATCGCTGACGCTGATGATTACGCTGACGAAGGTGAGAGTGATACCAGTTCCTGCTTTTGTTTTGCTACTAGCACTACTACTCCTACTACTGACTGTGGCGTCGACACAGTAGAATGAATACCTTAGAGATACAAAAGTGTATGGCTAAACTGCCCGTACAGAATGTTGGTGTCTACGCTGCGGATCAATTGCCCCATTATATTTCACCATCTACTGCTATGATTGTGAACACTGATCCACACAATGAAGACGGCACTCACTGGGTCGCTTTCTACCTTAACAGAGGAGGAGGAATAATTGAATTCTTTGACAGCTACGGTCAACCGCCACATCTTCAATTCTACCAAGGATTCCTGAGACGCAACGCTCGTCGCTACCTGTACAACGAGCATCGCCTTCAAAGTGACAACACTCTGGTCTGCGGTCAATACTGCCTTGTATTCCTGTACTGCCGCACCCACTACGGCATGAAGATGAAGGACTTTGTGCAGCTCTTTGAACACTCTTCTTTCGGCCACAACGATGCACTGATCAGAAGACTCTTTGCACAAATGTATACCAATTGAGTTTTGAAATTTTGCATTTGTTTTTTATCAATAAACTAGTTGTGTACTCAGAATAAAAAAAGAAACATTCTTATTATTTCCCATCCTCGCCTCCTTTACCCCAAAGTGGGGCAGATCTATCATACAATGACATTAGCAGGTGCATTCTAGTCTTCAACAATTCCTGACGTATGGGGGAGCGAAAATCTCCCCCCTAAGCCATTATGTGTTAGGGGGAGCGAAAATCTCCCCCCTGGTAATTAAATCAGTTGAACAACAGTTGTCAACCACAAATTGGGACATACCTATCATACAATTATTGTAAAGTAACATTCATATCTGAACCTGGTTTATATGAATTAACATATTCCTGAATAATTTTTTTGTTTACTTTAGTATCTTAAGACTATGTGAGGGGAGAAAAAAAAGACAAATGTATATACGAACAATTTGGCTATTTATTTACACACCTTATATATATATTTCACATCGAGTATGTGCTCCTGAACATTTGTGTTTGGCTAGCAAAAACGAGACTCGACACAAACTAACGACTAGAACAAAAAAAGGAGCACATTTCTAAGTTTTACGAGACTCGATACAAACTAATGACTAGATTTAGCAAAATCGGAAATTTACAAGTCAAGTCAGGGTCTTTGGTAATATGACACAACCACTCAACGCTCCTCATCCTCCGCCTCTTCATCGTCTTGAGGGATGTCTTCGGGCTGAGGTGGAACGTCAACATGCCCCCAAGGCAGTGTATTTACACCGTCCGGAAGGATGTAGCGTTTGTCATCGTTACAGCTCAAGGATAGCTTGTCGACTTGAACTGTGAAGACGCGGTGGTTTCGGGACTGGAACCTGGTGTTGATGGTTCTCTTCAACACGCCGTTGAAGAGACATTCCCGATAGTCGTCAGAGGTTAGATTGTGTTTTACAACACCTCTAGCGACTCCCTTGGCGCGCTTCACTGTCATGACCTGCAACTCGTCATCTTCGGTCCTCTCCTCGAACTCGACAATGTCCATGAAATAAAGTTTTGAGCGAAGACCGAGGTACTCGAGCAGCGGAAGACCGTTCGCTTCATCCTTGAACTTTCCGATGACTTTTGCGTTGACGGGGCTGTAGCAGGGATGGTTTCGGGGGTACGCACTGGTGTCAAAATCATCCAGATGCTCCAACATGTCCTTATAAACATCTTCAGTCTGGATGTCGAACACGAAACTGTCAGTGTCCATGTAGTCAACTTTCAGACGATCGCCGTAGCGGTTCTTCATCTTTCGAAGGAAGTCGTACATGAGCCACTTGCTCAGATCGAGGACGCACATTCCGACGTAGAGCGGTTTGTCCAGGACGATATTGACTTTCGACATGTGTACAATGGCGACGTCATCGTTGAAGTAGGTTCGGCCCAGGAAGTTTGACTTGGCCACGTACTTCCTGAACATCTCCGGCGTACACACCAGTTTAGCGTTCATTCGCTTGCGAACATTCTCGATCGTCTTGCCAAAGACCGCATTGTTCATAAGCTTGAAAAAGTCTTGTTCAAACTTGGTCGTGGCCTTCTTCCTCAGTTCGGTGTTCATTAGGATGTAGCTCTCTAACCACCGAGACTGACGGAACGAGATGACGCGATGCACGTTCACAAGCTCCACTCCGTTTTCCAGCGCCTGTTGCAGGATTCTGTAATGACAGATGTAGTTCTTCTTGTCATCCAGAGTCGTAACGAGCTTCTTGAATTTCCCTCCTGGCGGACGTTTGGTCTCGCAGCAGTAGGGGAGATCCTTGTGAAGGTCGTGCAGGTGGGCGGGGTAGCGAAGGTCAACTTCCAAGACGTAGCCCGTGGGTCCTTCGGGGTCCAACGCTGCAATATCCAGGGACGAGATCTCCTCTCGGCTGAGCCATTGGAAGTGCCCCTGTGGAAGACACTGGGACATGGCCCAACCGTAAAGGTTGTTGGCGTCCAAGTATAGCAGGTGATTCGTTGGCTCTTCAGGTCGTCGATCTTCAGGGCGACATCCATCATGGTTGGCCTTGGCGTGTCTGGTGATCGCCTGGGAAATACCTCCTCTGATGCCTTGCTCGAAGAAGAGGTACATATCAAAGTCCTGTATCGTATCAAGCTCCACTCGACAGGTCCTTAACATAACATCCCAGGCGTATGACGGTAGGGTGTAGTAGTGCGCAGGGTCTAGTTCGTATTCAGCCATCGACGTGTCCCTGAAGCGTTCAAAGACGTCAGTCAACAGCGCAATGTCACAGCGCAGGTACTTCTCGGCGTAGTCCTTGAGGTTCCTACAACCGAAGGTTTCCCACACGTTGCGAGCATGCTCGTAGTCTGCATCCGTTATGTCCTCCAGGGTAAGGTCGTTGTGAAAATCTCGCTGCAGAGGCAGTTCCGTAGTATCTTCCAACACGGCGTTCGACGTTACAAAGTTGTACGGGAACACGCCTTTCCTACGGACTAGATCGAAGAGGTGGTCTTCGGGGAATCTCTTCCTCGTCTCCAAGAGTTGAGCTGGTGGAAGTGCGGCGGCGAGGCTGGCGAGGCTCAAAGCCAGGAACCTGTAGGTGTCGAGGAACCTGACTCTGAATCCTGGCTGTCTTTTTCCACGCCCTTGCATCCCAACCGGTGCCGCTGCTCGGTCGAACAGGAACCGCTTCGTGAAAGCGATGTACCGCTCTTCCGTGTGAGCCAACACCTCAACATCACCAGGGTCGACCGCCAACTCCCGCACTATGAAGTGAGCGTCGTAGTTGGAGAGATTGTGGAAGTAGCAGTTGACTACTCGCTGCTCCCTGTAGCGTAGGTTACATGATCTGTGCGCAGCGCCACGGAACTCGTAGGGCGGCGCGTGGTTGTGATCACGAACCTTTGGGTCTTCGCTTGAAAATGCCGATCCGCAGAGGTAGCAATTCGCTGTCGAGTTGTACTGCATCGTTTCGGCTGGGGTCAGAACAGGGCGCAGATTTCTTGCTTCGTACAGAAAGTTCCACAATCGCTCAACATCAGTTTTCAACATCTCCATAAATGTCTTTGACGCATCATCCCCGAAGTAGACTCGAGGCTCAAACTCCTCAAGTCCGTACGAGTCGATGATCTGGTACGCAAAGGCGTATGGGATGTGGATGTGGGTGGCTACTCCTCCGTGCGGTTCGTCGACTTGTTCATCCATCTCCGCGGTCGGCAGTAGAGCACACTCAAAGTCCGCGTAGATGGTGAAACGCTCGCGTCGGGTGAACTCTGGATGGCTGAATTTGATTTCTGTCTTCTTCGGCGTATCCATGCGAATAGGGGCCGAAGCGGAGCAGTATCGCCTGTGCTCCTCCAGACGCTGTGCACCCGTCAGACCGAGGTTGTTCGGACGGTTGTCAAAGTGCGCGAAGCACCGCTTACAGATGAATATCCTGTCCTTATGTGCTGTAAGCTGGGGACGGATCAGTCGACCAAGGTCCTTGATGTAGGCGTAGTGACTATCACCGTCCGTTGTCACGTACAAAAGGTCGCAATGGTCTTCACGCTCCTGCCTACAAATCTTCAAGGGGAAGACGGTGTCCTGATACTTTGGTCGTCCGTCAGGTTTCTGACCCACGCACGTGCGATCAATACCATAGACGTTGATGCTGATGTTGTTTGTCCGCTCAAACGTCTTGATACTCTTCAGAGCAACGGGGAATTGAAGGCCGGTCCAATCGTATCGGGCGATGATGTCGTCGGTGTACAATGCCGGTCTATCGGGGTGATCTTGAACAAACTTTCCCAGGACTGCATACATAAAACACCGCTCATCGGTGTTCAATACGTTGACGACTGCTTGGGTGTTCTCCAGAGACGTAGGCAGTGGGAGCCAAGCTCGACCATCTTCACCTAGAGGAGTGTATTCGTTGATGCCTACCTCCAAATCACGAACGCGAAGGTATGTCCACCCGGAGCCGATATGATCACACTCAGCCTTCTCTCTGATAAGCTTCGCAAAAGCTGTTGTGATGTACTGGTTCAGGTCCGAGGTCACCGTCAGCGGAGTCATCTTCGTTTTGAAGTTGCGCAGGCAGGTGTTGTTGTGAATATTTTGGAATTCACACTCCAGCTTCAAGTTGACCTTAATGCTGCGGTGTTTCGCCAAGGTGTTCTCAAGCAACTCCGTAAGGCTAACAATCAACAACGCCATCACTTCTCCGATTGTGACGAGATTCTCCATCGGTCGCTGCAGACGGTAGGTTAAGAGGCGGTTGCGAAAACCCCGTTGAATGATTGAGAATACGGGGCTTGACTGTCCTGCTCCAGTCATCTCAACATCATCGGGTTGCGGGTGTGTGCTCGTACCGGGTTGTGGCTCCGTGCTGGTTCCTGGCTGGGGTTCGTCCTGCACCATAGCCACTCGGTTCAGGATCAGGTCCTTCATGATCGGGCAGGTGAACCGCTCATGATGGTCCTTGTTGAACCCCGCGTTGAAATCCCGGTCACAGTATGCGCAAGGGAATCTTCGTCCATGACCATCGCCGTGAAATTGCATGGTGTGTCGACGCAGGTTGTCTTCCCTCTTGAATTCGGCGCCGCATGTGCCGCATATGAGCCTGCGGACTCTGCTGTGGGTCGAATCCACATGTCGACGCAGGTTTCTTTCACGACGGAAACGGCGACCGCATTCATGGCATGTGTGGTGGCCAGGACCCGGTCCTTCATCTGAAAATAAAAATAAAAAACAGATTAGGATAACTAAAGATACAAATTCCCCTCTCTCGAGAATCACATTTCAAAGTTAAGTTTGTTAATTAAAAATATCAATTTTCAAACAGGGAATGTAATCTTCTGTACTGTTTGTCTACATTCATGATTCGGGGTTCAAGGCTAAGGATGTAGCTGCAATATTGAGCTGCGCCAACCCTAAAGAAGCATTATGTTTTAGGGGGAGCGAAAATCTCCCCCCCCCCCCTAGCAATTAAATCAATTGTACACCAGTTGTCACGGTCTCATTCTTGTTCTAGTCTTCAACAATTCCTGACGTATGGGGGAGCGAAAATCTCCCCCTAACCCATTATGTGTTAGGGGGAGCGAAAATCTCCCCCCTAGCAATTAAATCAATAGTACACCAGTTGTCACGGTCTCATTCTTCTTCATGTACCTAGTTAAATAATTATAAAAAAGGTAATTAGTTTCAAGGGGAAAAAGTTATTTTAATGTGGATTCTCACCTTCAACGGAGTGTTGATTGACATAGGCAGTCGTCTGCGGAGCATCAATCACCTGCCGGGGTGGAATGACTCGGTGGTTCGCTTCCATGTGACGCTCTAAAGCTCCCCGGTCTACGAAGGTGGCTCGACATGCAGCTACTCCATCTGCAAACGCACAAAACGATTAGATTGTGAAATGTTTAACACCTACCTTTTTTTAAAGTATGTAATGTGGATACTCTGATGACTTGATGGGGCGAGCAATAACATAAGTTATTAAAATTAAATTATATTGATATAGTCATGTAATTTTAAATTTAAAAAACAAAGAGTTCTCTATTCGCGCTAAATAGTTAAAGCTGTTAAATAAAAATAATTGTATCACTCTGCGGTTATATTGCATAACGTATTTCTATATTACTAACATTTAGGTCTGATTAAAACAATAATGCAACGCAAAAAACGTACCTTGCTGCGTTGGTGTTGGTGGTGGTAGTTGTGGTCTCAAGCCGTGGAATCTGATGTGGTGTTGCACCAAATTGTTTCTACGCACGAAAATACAACCACAAATGGTACAAACGTGTGTGGCGTTCATCTTTAATATGGATTATAAGTTTTAATAATCACAAACAATACAGCACAACACGTACGTTTTAAATAGTTCAAAGGTGCTTTACGCAAATCGCAAATCGCAAATGATGATAATCAGCAACTAACACAAATCGCGTAGAACGGAACAGGATCGGACTAACACGTCTTCACGCACTGAACTCTCGAACTGAACTGATGGAGGGCTGGTGATGTGGGTGACTATCCCCACTAATGGATTCCGGAGAAGGTCGGGGCAAAAACTCTCAACCGCTGTCTGGGGTAAAGACCACCCTGCTCTAATGGAACTCGATACGGGCTGACTATAATGGGTTCCTGGAAGGGTCGCGTCGCCCTCCCGTCGGGGTATCAAATTACAGCATCCGCATTCCCAGACAGGTCTCGACTTGTCGGTTTTTTGTGTGAACACCTGCACCCTCCAGTCGAGGTATCCAATTACAACATCCGCATTCCCAGACAGTAGACTGGACGCGTCAGTCGGTTGTGCGAACAGCTGCCTCGGTGCAGAGTACTTGAAGGTATATGCAGTATATGTTCAAAGCATTGCAATTATATTCTCCTTAAAATTTGCATTCACTGTTAGTTCAATTGACCGCAAGCGCTGATGGGCTAGCTCTGTTGGTTGTAGCGTTACCCTGTTCAACTCTTGTATTAATTATCCAAAGTATGTCATGTGGGTACTGAGAATACTCGGCTTGACGAGGAGATTCCAAAAATGCAAAAAAAAAAAAGGTCAAAAGTGTGGTGCGGGCCCCTTTTTTGTAAACATCATCCAAAGTGTACGATGTGGGTACTCAAATGACTCGGCTCGACTAGACGAACAAGAATCTGCAATCAGAAATCTGATCCGAGGTTAGGTTAGGTTAGGTTAGGTTAGGTTAGGTTACGTTAGGTTAGGTTAGGTTAGGTTACCTTAGGTTAGGTTAGGTTACGTTACGTTAGGTTAGGTTAGGTTAGGTTAGGTTAGGTTAGTATTCGCAACAACAAAAATTCGCAAAAAAAAAAATTCGCAAAAAAAAAAAAATTCGCAAAAAAAAAAATTTGCAAAAAATAAATTTCGCAAAAAAAAAATTCGCAAAAAAAAAAAAATTCGCAAAAAAAAAATTCGCAAAAAAAGTTTGCAAAAAGTTCGCAAAAAAGTTCGCAAAAAAAAAATTCGCAAAGTGTCACAGACGGGACCTCGGGGGGGGGGGGGGCTCCTCCTGCTCCTCCTGGGGTCGGAACCCCCATTGTTCCCTACTGATACCTCGCCCATAATACGAAAAATAGTAGTGAGACACTGGTAGTTTGAGCTCATAAAACCTCTGTACTTAAACTCGGAAGTTAATCTTTGAATACTTAATTACAATTAGAAATTACAGACCCCATAATTTCACGATAAAACGGGTTGAAGGTTCCACCAGTTAATAACAATTTGAAGTTAGATAACTTTGAAGATTATAGCCATAGGTATTATTAGACGGCTGTATAATTAAAGGGGGGTATTACTAAGCGGAGGTATTACTAGGCGTGGGTGTTATTGTTAATCCTTAAACGTTGACTATTCAACTGCGGCAACGCCGGCCGTGTCAAAATAGGTGTTTGACTGCTATTGCATTTGTATGAGGAACCCATGTCCTTCAAGAACTCCATTTTGCCACTCAAAATTAAACAATATTATTATTATTATACAATCTATAATTTTAAAATAGTTCAACATTATGATATCTTCCAACGGTCAAATAACAATACCCCTCCCCCTCCTCCTTAGGAGAGGGTGTATCCTCCTCTTAACACATCTTTCAAAATTTCAAGTACTTAAAACATTGGCCAAAGGTAAATTTTACGTTGTTCATACCGTAAGTAAACCGTAGGTTGTTGTGTGTTTAATATCATCGTTGGATCAATTGATAATGAAACGAATTGTAAAAATTCTCATTAATTAATGTTTGTACATTTAGCTCAACAATGAATTGAATATTTTGTAGATTTTTTTAAATTCAACATGTAAATTTCGCATTTATTATATTACTATGCCTAACGTTCCTAGTTATTCCGGGAAGATTCATACAGAGCAAAAAACATTAGTTTGTGCTTCATCATTTGCAGGAACTGATAAACTTTTACGACTTCTTTATAATTAAGATTTCTTTATAATTAAGGCAATTAACTTGACTAAAGAAAATCACCAACTACAATAAATAAACATTGAAGCTGTTGAAGAAAATGAAGAGAAGCCTTGAAGGAATATTGGACATTTTCTTAATGCTGACACATTTAGGAACCCGATGAACATTTGTATATGCAATATGTTACGGTTTTGGCATGATATATACACCCTTCAATTTTGGAAGGATCGAATTATTTATTCCCAAATTAGCGTTTTAAATATTGATTCTGCTTTGGTATTTAATAAATAATTCATATAAATGTTAAAAAACAGACCTATAAATATATTTAAATTATCATCTTGGTATGATATTGGGGCAATTCGACATATTTAAAGAGGATTGCAATTCTTGGATAAGCCGAGAACAACACGAGCCCATATCGGCTCCATTTTTAAGTAGATTATTTACTGGGAAAACGTTGTCCGTCGTTGTTCAGCTGTACTTTTAACGTTTGTGTTAAGAATACAAATTACAGTGATTAGATTTAATTTACCTTACCTACAGTAGCCATCTCGGTGTTTACTAATCTGTGATCGCGGGAGCCGGTTTGTGTGTTCTGCTTGCACGCGCCAAGTCTCCCGGCGGCGCGGCGGCGGTTCGAAGGTCGCGACGCGCATTGCTGCTAAAAGGCCATTTCACTCCACAATCTGCGGCGACCATAGACCTCTGGGGACGTCCGCGGATGTCGTAGATGCGGCCAATCCATACGTGCCAATTCAAACTGCATGTTGACGGATTTGTAGTGGATGTGTAATTCGTCCCGCCTACTTCCTCCTACATCTGTCAACAACTCGTCGTTGTTTACTTCTACATTGTTGACTTGAATATTGTTGTCATCAAGCGGTGGGACGTTAGTTTCATCTCTGAAAGTAATAATACCCTAATTTATAATAGCATACGGTTTACATGATGTATCTCAACTTTAATAATATTTTTTTTAGATAGTATGCCTGAATCAAAGACAAATAAAAATATTACACATTTTTAAAACGTTACCCTTACAGCTGCCATCTTTCCCCCATGAACATTGTTATTATACGAGGCAAATTAGAGTAAAATATAGGGTGAGCAATGGAAAAAATCCCGAACAAGCTGATATTTTATATTCACGTTAGTATGACCCTTGTAAACTAAACGACAAAAGTCCAAAAAGTCCAGGCCTGGCAACGACCCCCAGCTTGAAAATAGCATTTCCGGTCCATTTTTTCTTCACATTTACTTAATTTAGGCAAAACCATGAAAGATACGAAAAGGGTGCCTAAGACATTTCTCATTAAATCAGTATAAATACAATAACAGAATAATAGAACCAACCAGTGTTATTTAGTTTTTGCCGAATTTCTATTTTTGCAGTTTTGTTAATTTTGCAATGTTATCTTTGGTTTTGCCAAGTCTCTTACTCTAATTCCTGCAACCTCAAGAGTTATTTTGATAAATTAAATAATTTACTATTCGTAGTGCAAGTATAGATACTTTTAGGTTTTAAAATAAGAGTTCTATACTTGTAAAAGACAGTCTCTGTAGAATGGGAAATCATTGGCTTTTAGTCTCGCCCAAACAAGTCAACCTCAGTCCGCACGTTGCATTGCGCAAGCCTTCATTCAGTCAGGATGAACAGCTCTTCCTATTGATGTTTTGGCGTAATTCGTTGTGATGTGAACTACATAATTATGTAAAGAATACAAATGATATACAAAGTTAGTCAGATCTACCATCGAGCAAGTATAACAGGAGAACGGATTAGTCTAAAATCACTCGGTAAAATTACGTTCCCCGAAACAGGACATTGGAGATAAATTACAAATATTCTTATCGTTATCTTCTATGTTTAGGCTGTTCTAAAACTAAAGGTCATGTGGTCAAATTTTAAAATTTTCTTATTTGAATCCATGAAAAAATAATGTATAATTTTTAAGTCCTCGTGAAAAATGTTGTCGGAATCTGAATTCTATATTCTAAAACGAGCATTGTTTGTCTGCAAAATATATCTCAGAATCCATCTGAGCGATTTGGTTAAAACTTTGCAATTAGGTGCTTTGAGACAAAAAATACGGTTGGTAAAATCCTTAACCCCAGAAAAATTCATATTTTTTAAAACTATTATTTGAAAATTGGAAATTTTAACTTTGGGCTTATGGAGTTTCAAATCAAAACAAAGGAATCATAACAGATGCGAATACATTAACCAGTACATTGTCAAAGTAGCACTGACTTAAGGTAAAGTATCAACACATAATTTCTTGAAAACAGTAACTGAAACCCATGAATAAAGATCGCATAAAGATAAATGTTCACCCACGAAACTAATCAAATATCAACAAGCATGGCTCATTCTCCCCGATACTTTAGTTTAATCCGTTTAAAAATAATGACCGTTTATGTTGAAAATATTTACACTTACGGAGGACGCTATATTTTTTAAACCGATAGTTGTGTATCTTCTCAGATTCAAATTTCTTACTGCTAATAAATTGAGCTTTAATATAATATTATACTTCACAGCTTTTATTACAAAAAAAGATGTTTAATATTTCTTATATGTTTTAAATTTTAAAAAGTCAAATTGTAGTATTGTAACATACCATTGTAAAGACAGATAAAGTTATACATGCTTAATACATGTATTGGCCACATACGTATGTTAATCTCCAAGAAAAAGGGAAGCCGACATGTTGTCACCATTTTCCCCTCTGCCTCAACGTTCTCACGACATCAAAACTAACCATGAGCTATAAAATTAAGTAATCAACCCAACTGTTTCCCATACAGAAAACAATACAAGTTTCCTGAACACCATATATTTGTTAATTTTAATCGGTAGTAAATATATAACACAAAAAGGAAAAATATGTTTTTTTCTTAATGCAACTTTTATCTCGAACATATATGCGATTATACGATTGCTGGAATCATTGTTCTCTGTGGTTTATTTAAAAGAAAAATCATCCAGTGGTGGCTTCACTTTTTGCCTTAGACGAGAGCTCGAGATGTATTCAACTCGTTGATTGTAAAGGGCGTGTAAATCCTAGGAACTTTCTTATTGACACCAACCTTTATATCACTTATCAATTTTTTTCTCCTATCGGTAAAAATGTCACTGTTCCATATGAAATGCATGCGTTAAACCTCCTTGTATTATTTGACCTCAATGACTTGCACTTTATTTGGGAAAATTAGGTTTTTACTCTCTGCAAACAACGAAGAAAGATACTTAGTTGGTGTAAATAAAGACGTTTCTAGGATTTACAAGGGCTTTCCGATGTTATGCTTTTTAACATATATTTCAAATTCCTATGTACATTTCTATTTGAGTTTTTGAAATGTAGTCTTTTGAAAATTAAATAACATTGATCTGTATATTTTAGCGAATTTCCCTTATAGGGAAGAAGCTATTACCGTAGGTCTCATGGTAAGACTTAAGCCCGAGACCATGATAACTTTTTGTTTTGAGGTCCCCAGATGCCAAAAACACTATTCGTTCAAATTTATATATATATATATATATATCCATATATAATATTTTCTGACTTTGAAAATGGCATTATAGCCGAAACGTGTTGTGTAATAAAAATGTTTAAAAAAGGGTACTCTGGAAATTTTGTTTTCAATCTAATAATAATATATATATATATATATATATATATATATATATATATATATATATATATATATATATATGTATGTGTGTGTGTGTCCGTTAACACGATAACATGAGTAAAAAACGTCCGATTTTGATGAAATTTGGCTCAAATGTGTAAAATGACATTCATGACTTTAAGTTCGAAAACCAGAAAAATCGGACCATGGGAAGGGGGGTTTATGGGGGTATTAAATTTTCCAAAAAACAGTTTTTTGCATTTTTTACCCTACAATTTTTAAAAAACTTAATTTTGGTTTCAACCATGTTGTAGAGCTTAAAAAAACAAATAATATAGTATTTTGAATTATTAACCTAGGTTAAGTGGTTGCGGAGAAAATCCAAAAAAACCTGCTCATAAAATCTCCCATGTTAATCTTATGGGAAAAAGGTTTTTGGCTTTTCCTCAGTTTATTTTAATTTAAACTTCACATTTGCTTTTTTCAATCTGTTCAGTTCCACAAAACAATCATTTTGGTGTTTAAATTGTGATTCTACGTCCAACCGTTGCAGAGATATTCAAAGTGCTAAACACAGTACGTTGTCCAATGTTATCCTTATGGAGGATAAATAAAATTTGATGTCTCTATTATTTATGAGTGTATATTGATGAAACTTGGTATGTGGCTTCACGTAGTACTGGTATATTGATATTTGCACAAAAAATTGATTTTTTGTTGATTATTCCCGTAGTAGCAAACCTGCGTACTCAGCCCCCATGTTACTCTTATGGAGAATAAGTAAAATGTAATGACTCCCTTAATTATGAACATAAATTAATAAAACTTGGTATGTAGCTTCACTTGGTTGAGTTATATTGATGATTATATAAAAACCCATTTTTCTGTTCCTTGTTGCAGCAAACCTGCTTTCTCAGCCCCATGTTATTCTTATGGAGAATAACTAGAATGTTATATAACGCTTATTTATGATTGAATATTGATGAAACTTAGTATGTGGCTTCAACTAGTTAAATTCTATTTATATTTGCATAAAAACCAATTGTTTCTGTTCCATGTTTCAGCAAACCTACGTACTCATTACCTATGTTATTCTTATGGAGAATAATTAAAATCGCTTATATGTGAATATATTTTTATGGATCTTGTTTTGCGGATTTATGTTGTATTAAGACATATATTATGCATTGGAAATTCGCTGAGTACGCAGGTTTGCTGCGACGGGGGTATTTGTTATTATCATTAGTGTTACCATCATCAATAATATTACTAGGTGTACGCTCATTCCTCGCGTATAAGGATAATTGAAACACATGACCAAACTTAAATCAAGTCTCATTAAAAATTCAATATCTGATTTGAACAACATCGTCAGGATACATTCCGTTATCATTTAACTGCCGCAAGAATCCGGGTTGTATGTCTATCTAGCTATAGTTTTAGTCACTTCTCCGCATCAATTATCGCGGTAGCTGAGAGGGTATCGCACTGGCTCTTGGAGCGTAAGGTCGCAGGTTCGGATCCCGCCACCGAGCGAACATTTTATCCGTAGAAAAACATACATACATTTATCACTTGTTTTTATCAAAGTAAATGTTGCATAAATACGTAAATTTATTTATTTTTAAAATAAATTGAAGATTTCAGGCATGGTTTGTTGTTAGGATTGGCATGGGTGCGTCATCTTAGAACAAACAGAGTATTTTGGGCTAAGCAGTGACTTACGCAGTGTGGTTAATTAAACTTTTAAGAGAACAGCGAGTTTCCTATATGAACTAATGTTAACAATTTCTATAGGCCAAGTCAAAATATCCTTAAGGATTACCAATAAGTCGCCAGGTCCAGTTATTTAGATGAAAAAATGAGATTTCAATATATTGTTTCAATAGCCTAGGCTATCATGAAATTAAATGCTATAAACATGGGTTGGCCCAAGTCCGTACATGAAACTTCTACAAGTAGCCTAAGTGTATATGCCTACATTTTATAGTCATAGGTCCAAGTTTATGATGAAAACAGCTCACTATAATCCAAACCTAGGATATGTCAAATCATTTCAGATAACCTGTACAAAAGGCTTAGTTTGGTTAGAATAGTTTAAAGCTTTTTTTTTGGTTCGCTACAACATTCCTGGTAATGTGTTTAAAGTATTTTACAACAGTTGTATTTTACAAAATGGTATTTCAATATATTGTTTCAATAGCCTAAGCTATCATGAAATTAAATTCTATAAACATGGGTTGGTCCAAGACCGTACATGAAACTTATAAAATGGCAAGTAGCCTAAGTGTATAGGCCTACATTTTATAGCCATAGGTCCAAGTTTATGATGAAAACAGCTCACTATAATCCAAACCTAGGATATGACAAATCATTTCAAATAACCTGTATAAAAGGCTTAGTTTGATTAGAATAGTTTAAAGCTTTTGTTTTGGTTCGCTACAACATTCCTGGTAATGTGTTTAAAGTATTTTACAAAAGTTGTATTACCAGTTAGATGTCGGCTTACTCTTACTGTAATCCAACCCTAGGCTATGTCAAATCATTCAAGATAACCTTCCGAAGAAGGCTGGTTGGTTAGAATAATCTATAGCTTTTATTGTGGTTACCTACTACATTACTGGTGATGTATTTTATGTAATTTAGACAATTTTTATTATTAATTTAGTGAAAATATAACCTAGCAAATAATTGTCCTACAAAATAAATTTTAAGGTTGTTCTCTTACTGTGACTAACTTCATCAACACTTTCTAGACAAATTGAGGCTTTGTATACTTTTTACACATGACAATCACAATATTACCAATTGCCTAAGAAAATGTAATAAAACAAACTATTTTATAAGTTAAGTTAATATCTTAGAATCTACAGTCATTAAAAAGTTATTTTGAGTTTTTCGAACTGCCAGACGCGTCGTCTGTCGTCTGCCACTGTTACAACGTCGCCTCTGATCGACTGACGATATTTACACAGAGTAAGCGTACTAAGGGAATATTAACTGTATTGATATATTTTTTTAAAAGTACACTTAATAATTTATAAAATAATAAATATGCTCACAACTTAAAAATATACTTCGATTTATCTCTCTTGTGTGTTTTTTGTTGGTAAAAAACTTTTGTTATCCAGTATAACAAAGTATACTCTAGTAAACTAACTATTGTTACTCTGTTGTTGAAACATAGACATCGGCTAAGTTTTAACGATTCAAGTACCACTAAAATGGCTTCCAATGTTATTATTATGGAGAAAAAAATAAATTTGGTTTTAAGATAATTTGATTTATACTGAACGAAATTATCTGAATAACGAACTCGACCGAGATTTTGACCTGTTAAGTTTTTCTGGAAAATTTTAAGTTTAACTGTGGAGGCGTTCTCGAGTTATTGTGGTCACAGACACGCCAGTTGAGTTGATTCTCTTACCAGTCTAAGCAGTGAAGTTGTGTATAAAGATAACTTCACTTCGTTCAATTATCCAATTATTTGTATTATTACATTATCATTAGTAGTATTATTATTGTTATTATTATAAATGACTAGCTGGCTCGACAGACGTTGTCCTCCTAATGTCATTGAATTTGTTTTATGGCAAATACTTGTTCATTTTTAGATGAGCTCATTCGCTTCGTTCACTCGCCTTCCGGATGAGCTCCTTCGCTACGCTCACTCATCTATTTTTATATAGTGCTAATTTCAGCATCGAAAAAAGTTTGAGTTGCCATTCAAGTAGATTTGTTATTTCCGTAATGAACATATGTTTATGCCTTTCCGTATGTTTAGATATAATCCTTGTTAACAGATGTTTAGTGTAACTAACTGAACTTTTATAAAATCAATGGGAACCTTGAAGGCCATTTGGACAGAGCCCCTAGACCAGATTGAAATTTTTCTTTTATAAAAACCTTGTCCTGACATCAACGAACCCCTTTTTGGGGAATATTCTTTCAAATTTCGAGTTTTTGGGCCCAAAAAGGGTCAGAAAAGCCCCGGTTTACGCTATGCATGTATTAAGATTGGAATTAGTGAAGAAAAAGTTTTAAGCTAACTCTCGTCATTCTAGCATAAATACTTACCGAGTTATTAAAGAAAATGTATATTGGCTCAACACAGTACGTATTCTTATGGGGGTTTTATATTAGAAAAGCGTTATTTATTTCTTGGAGTATTTGTATCATCCCCAGCAACCTCGCACCTACTTTAAAACCTGACAGGACCTTCTCCTAACCTTATAATGCGCAAAATTGTATTCCTAGCATTGCATGTAAATGAAACCAGGAGCATCAGAACAGCAAAAAAATCAATGTTTTCAAATTCAATAAAATTGGAATAAATTACACTGTTTTTACACTGGTTTTGAGTTTTTAAAGTTTTGTATGTGGAAGTTCACTTCCCTCTCGTCAGCGCTGCGTGCGAACTCGTTTTTATATATTAAGATTATTATTGTTATCACCACTATGGTTGTTGCTGTTGTTCTTATCATTATTAGAATATTAGCTATGAGTAGCCTGTTACAGTATTTTCATTTTACCTCATCACCTTACATTGATTCTTTTGCAATTGTTAGGTATTAGAATTTTTATATTACGATTAAGGTGGTCATATCATATCCCCCTTTAGGAACATATTTTTAAAAACCTTATTGATCAGTGTTCTAAAAAATTGTTTTTTGGTTACATTTTTAATATAGTTGGATTAATCAAACCGGAGTGAAACCATAGCCTTTAAACGTAGAATTCCTAACTTGACACAACAGAACTCAGAACATCTTTATCAATGTACCTTCAAATGATAAATCGTATACGTCTTGAGCCCAGTTGATCAGAAAATTCCTTTTATTGTTATAATAATCGAAATCGAAATCGGAAAAGTTAACCATGAGGTATGAGGTGTTCGAGTAAGAAATCAAAATAGGAGAAAAATATACGTGTGTAGTGATTCATAAAATAAAGGGTATCCCGCAAATGTAAATAGTGTCAGCAAAAAATGCCATAATTTTTAAACGGATAAGAAAATAAAAATCGACAACTGTTTCTTTTTCTTGACGAGGACTTTAAAATTATATATGAATTTTCCATGGATTCAAATAAGAAAATTTTAAATTTTTACCCCATGACTTTTAGTTTAAGAAGAGCCTAAACATAGATAAACATACGAATATTTATTTGTAATTTATCTCCAATGTTCGATTTTGGGCAAAGGAATTTTACCAGGTGATTTTAGACTAAACCGTTCTCCTGTTATACTTGCTCAATGGTAGATCTGACTGACTTTGAATTTGTATTCTTACATAGTTATATAGTTCACATTATAAAAAAATACGCCAAAGCATCTTTAGAAATATCTTTTCCTGCCGCCTAAATGAAGGCGTTGAATTGGCTTGCGCAATGAAACGTGCAGACTGAGGTTGACTTGTTTGGGCGAGGCTAAATGCCAATGATTTCCCATTCTACAGAGACTGTCTTTTACAAGTACAGAACTCTTATTTTAAAACCTAAAAGTATCGAAACCTGCACTACGGATAGTAAATTATTACATCAATCAAAATAGCTCTTGAGATCGCAGAAATTAGTGTAAGAGACTTGGCAAAACCCAAGATAACATTGCAAAATTAACAAAACTGCAAAAAGTAGAAATTAGGGGAAAAATAAATAACGCTGGTTGGTTATATCATACTCTATTTATACTTATTTTATTTTAAGTGTTATCCTCTACAAAAAAGGTCTTGTGCACCTTTTTCGTATATTGCATGGTTTTGCCATAAATTAAGTAAATGTGAAGAAAAATATGGACCAGAAATGCTATTTTCAAGATGGCGGCCGTTGCCAGGCCTGGACTTTTTGGGACTTTTGTGGTTTTGTTTACAAAGGTTATTAAAACCCTTAAAACACACTGTAAAATACACTGTTATTTGTTGCTAACGTTTATACAAAATATCAGCTTGTTCGGAATTTGTTCCATTGCTCAAGCTAATTTGCCTGGTCTATATTTGAAGAATGGGTTGTTGAATTTAATATAAATGTTGTATAGAGCGTAATAGCATAAAGACCTAATTAAAGTGAAGAAATAATCGTTTTATGATGTCTACTTTGTAAGGCTAAATTATTACGTGGGGCTAAATTTTATGTCTTAAATAAAGAAAAAGTGGTGTAGTATTACTATGTATATTTTGCAGTGTCGCAAGACGCAACCAACTACATCTTGTTTTATTGTAACTAGCTTTTCCTAACAGCTTCGCTTATTCACATGATTTTCGTTTTATAGTCAAGTTAATTGACGAAGTTGACCAAATTTCCATGATTTTTGACTTGACTCTTAAATTGAATGTTTTACCACAAGAATTAATGTACCAAAATATAATATTTGTCCTCAAATTTTATACCACGACCTTTCATTTTAGTATATGATCCATGGGTGTCAGTTTTCTCAAATATTTCTGATATGGTTTGGTTTTATATATATGGTTACGTAAGATATTAACCGAGAAATCATTTTTGAACTCTTAACTCTCCATCAAGCCCTTCACCGACTACGATATAGCTTGGAGCTTTGCTATTTAGAATGTACAAGTCCCACACACATGTTTATTATTTAGTGCATATTCATGTTTATGATTGCTTTAAGCCTAACATAATTAGCATTACGGAACTAGAACTTAAATGGGGTTAAAATAAATGTCGTAAAAGCTCACAATGTTTATTGACAATCTAACAAATTTCCCCAATACTTGGCATTTCCTCTCATGTCGAAGTCCCTATGGAGAGCTCTTCCTTGGCGGCGTTGACAAGGGGGAACTTCTTGTTGCCGAGGCAATTTCCCAGGAAGTCGTCATAGTCCACGGTCCAGAACATCACCCCGGCGAGGCCCTTCTCCTTGGCATACCGAGTCTGCAAGTCACAACATGCAAAATTAGGTTATGTGTTGTTGAAGGGACAGATTCAGAGATCCGAAGTTTCAGATATCCTCACACGTCAACCAACGCTTATTGTGGCCCCCTTGTACGATAGTTGAATAAACCATTTCCCGTACCCTTTACGAGATCCAGGAGTGTTTTTCCCAATACTAACGTTCCATTTATGACCTGGTTTCTTGCAACCAAACAGAGTCTTTCTCCTTGCCTCGAGTTACTTGCGGTCCAGTATGATGTGCTTGGCAGTCTCCTCAGATTGATTGCAAAGTCTACACACCTAACTCTCGTTTGTAAGAGATGTTTCCTGAAGTGGCAGACTACCTGCTTAACCCAATCTATGCCCAACTTCACCAACCAGCGCTAGTGTCTGCTAGCAGATTTTTGCCAAGGGCTAGTCCAGAGTGACCCTGCCATTGCTCTGTACCAAAGAATGACATGCCTGCACCCCTTTTTGCAAGCTCGTCTGCAAACTCATTGCCACCTATGCCTACATCTCCATAAGCACGTGTTGCATCTTCAAAAAGAGCGTTGAACCACTCCCACACCAATTTAGGTTTTTATTTCGACTTCCACTCCCATTTTTGATTTCGTTACAGACAAGGGCCTTGAGAATGGCCTGACAATCTGACAAGATTGATATATGCTTGTAGCAATAGCGCCTGAAACAAACATTTATACCAGCCATGATGCCATACATTTCTGCTTTAAAAATAATACAACTAGCTTTAGAACCAGTTAAAAGGGTTTTAGGTTTTAGTTTATCCCACGTAATACTTCACTGATTTTATACCTTAATATATGATTCATTTCATTTCCTACACTTTAATTGAAGCCCAAATATGTCTTTTTGTATTAAAATGAAAGCATTAATCAGCATTTAGCGAATTTCCCCTATAGGGAAGGAGATATATTGGTTATCGCTCCATGCGATAACGCACGAAAAAATGGTCCGATTTTGATGAAATTTTGTAGAAACATGTAAAGCCACATTGATGACTTTTTGACAACCAGCCAGATTGCTCCATACAAAAGGGTATTTTGAGGGGGTTTTGTACCCCAAAAATGGGTTTTTTGAGTTTCTTACATATAATATTTTAGTAAATCCAATTTTAGTTTTCACCATTAAATTTAGCTTAAAAAAAGCAAACAATTTGGTTTTTTGATCATTGCTCTCGTACGTCATTTGGTTACAGAGATATTGAAAGTGCTAAATACAGTACGTTGTCCGATGTTATTCTTATGGAGAATAAGAATAATTGTATATCTTGCTTATTTATAAACTTATCCTGACGAAACCTGGTATATTGCTTCATACCATTGTGGTCTATTGATATTCGCACGAAGAACGATTGTTTTGCCGATAGTTCCCGTAGCAGCAAACCTGCGTACTCAGCCCTTATGTTATTCTTATGGAGAATAAGTAAAAATGAGTTATCTCCCTTAATTATGAACATAAATTAATAAAACTTGGTATGTGGCTTCACCTGGTTGAGTTATAAATAATGTGTATACAAACCCATTTCTTGTGTTCCTTGTTTCAGCAAACCTGTGTATTCAGCCCCCATGTTATTCTTATGGAGAATAATTAAAATGTCATAAATTGTTATTTATGAATGTATATTAATGAAACTTGGTATGTGGCTTTATGTGATATTAAGATACATATATATGCATTGGAAATTCGCTGAGTACGCAGGTTAGCTGCTACGGGGTATTTATTTTTATTTTATCTTTCTTTATCTTAATATTTGTATCATGTTTTCTCGTATTTAGCTTTATTTTAATATTCCCCTTTTTATTTCCCCTTACTTTATTTTCACTAGTCATTGTACTAGCAACATCATCCACATCCGAGCAAAGATTTGTCTAACTAAAAATATGAATCAGTTTTAGTCATGCTATTTATAAAGTCAAATAGACGTGGTATGACCTGGATCATAAAGTAACTTAAGTATACACAAAAGCGTTTAAAGAATGAGATACATTTGTTCATGGCCTGATACAAGTTGAATACTCAACAATTTGCTTGCCAAGTGTTAAAACCCCCCGAAATGTTATAAATTGTTTTTTTCATTAGCAAATAATAACTTTACATTTTCAATTCTTTTATATTTTACAGCATAACATTACTTTATACAAAAAACAATTGATTGCAATTTTAATATTATGTTGTTAACTGCCTAAATATTTAAAGAAGGAAAAACATTATAACAAGTTTTAGATTAATTAATATTACTACAAGGATTTGTTTTGTATAATAATTTTTGGGTGCTGACTTGTAAACGTTTTATATCGAACCAATATGATATTGTTAATTGATAATGCGATCTATATTACTCAGACAAATAAATGTCTTCATTTCCTTTCCATGTTTCTTGTAACTTGGTTGTCACATCTCGCCAAAAATTTAAATATGTTAAAGTCTGTTTAAACTGATCAATTATTTTGTGTTGAAGCTGTTACAGCAATTTTACCAGGACTTGAAACATATCAACACACATTATCAAGTAATCTATCAGCTTCTCGGTCAGATTTTCATAAACTAGATCTTCTCGCTCCATATCGTTTAGGGGACACGATACATACCTTGTGACGAATCATTTCTACGTCATCGTAGCCTACCCACTGGTTGCCTTTGTAGGCGTAAGGCCCCACTGACCCAGGGTAAGCATCTACTACTGTCCAGTTCTGTTTCTGCACTTTAGTACAAATCTGAAAAATAATATAAATTAGGTTCTGTGAGTCGTTCTTCTATTAATCCAACAGTGACGTAATACCCGATGTTGTTTATATAGCTTGAAATTTTGGTCGATATTTGGAAAAACTTATAACGAATTTGAATACTGTAAAAAATGTTGTTTATGTGTGCATTTTCGCCATAATATTTACTACCGTTAAAAGATAAATTTTTTAGTCAAAGTTTTGTAAAATATGTTTATTTATTTCATTTTCCTGAAGTACACAATGCAAAATAAATTGTAGACAAAGATTAGCATTACGATGACTAAATAACTAATGCGTAATAAGCCTAAATTGGAAGGTACCTCTGCGGTGGCCAATTGGTTATCTATTTAAGGAATTTTTTCTCAGGATGGACCAAAGAGCAAGTGAAAACACCCTTGAACCACTGAAAAATCCATAATAATTATTGGCTTGTAGGGACTAAAACAATTAAAATTTTGTTTTAATTTACTTTTTGCGTGTTAAGGAAAATAAATCTTTAGGGGAGTATGAACACATGTTAACACACAAACAAATAAGAAACTTAAATCACGGTATAAATAATCTTAGGTGATAACTAGTTAGTTTTTTGCTTATTAATAAAAACACTGTAGTGATATATAAGAAAATCATTGGATCTTTGAAGTAAATTTTAAATGATTTAAATTATATACATGGTGTTTCGGGATAAGTGTAACTAACTTCGCCAAATGATTGCTTACATCAAGACAAGAAATATATGTCCTATCAACATGGGTCTGGAAACCGTTCTTTTCGGACTTACAGCCAAAATTCGGGGTTTTACGATTTTCAGTGTACTTTATTTTTGTTTTGGACAAAAGACACTGATCCTATAGCATTACATTCATTATTCTTAAATGAGCCATTGCCGAAGGCTGTAGGTGAAGTGTAGATCTTTAAATTTTGACGCACTCGATTTGGCTTGCGAAATTACATATATAATAATGAGTGTGATATAAAATGCTAACCTTTACTGTATTTTAAAACAAAATAATACTAGTCTAATGATAAACTTTTTCTTCTGAATATTTCTGAATTCGGAAATTATATAATGGTAAAACTTAATAAAAAAACGATAAACTTAATATGCATATTCTCCGAGACATGGGTTATTTTACCTAAAAACATTGCAACTTTAATTTACTTTAGAACTCTCAGCTTGAATCTCATTGTCTTTCAAAGTCTTACGACTGATTATTTAAACGACTGTCTAATGTAATTATTTTGTTTGGGGGTGATACAGTCATTAGTTTAAGACTCGTAAAATGTTTTTAATATTTTACTAAGAATCACTTATGAAATTTTTTTGTTTGTTTATTATTAGTAACTTTAGAGCGGAGTAATGTTAAAGTGTTAAGCAATGTCAATAAGTATTAACTTAAATTATTGCATCGTTTAAAACAGCATTATTTAACAGTGTAACATTCTGACCCTTCTACTTACTATTTTGGTTTAATTTTGTGTTTACAAAGAATAAAATCAAAATTGTTTTTATACTTTACACTGAAGTTTGTTTGCGTTGGTTAACTCAGTCACCAGTTTGTGATATATGATATTGTGTGTGAGGATTTGACTTTGCCACACTCAACCCACGAAAGAACATTTTAATTTATTGGATAATTGGTTAATACCTTAGTGTAGTTGTATGCCTGTATTGATACATGTAATTAAATAAATACATAATTTATGTTTTGAGACTAAAAAAGTCATTTCTTGCTTGTACCTCGAAGTACGCCAGGAACCCCTTCTCCCCGGTGAAGGGCCCGGCCTCTCCAGGCCCGTCGGCGTCGGAACCCAAGCCCCTCTCCTCTGGGTGCTCCAGCTTGTAGGACCTACCGTAGGTGGGGATCCCGAGAACGAGCTTCTCCGGGTCAGCGAACCGTAGGAAGTAGTTGATCGTGTGGTTCTGGGAAAAAATATTTATTTTAACCTTGTTTACCGTTCAACAACCGTCATGATATCGCGAATGTCAGTACTCTAAAACGGTTAGAAGTAACGAAACAGAAACATAAAGATGTCTGATCCTTATAACTGAATATGCATTGTTTAAACTCTTTTAGGTAATGTAATAGGTTTTACTGCACAAATATATCTTTGTAATGAAACCTTTACAAAGTTTAGAACACGCATTTTTTACCTTAATTCACCTACCTTGCATTTACCTGTTAATGCCATTTTCAACTTTAGTTTAACTCGAGTCAAGTTAATGAGTTTTCAACGCCCCTTCTAACTCATTGAGCCTACTGTGATGTCATTCCAGTAGCATCTTTATTTATAACATGTTTGTCACATCTGTTCTTGCTGTTGTGCTAATATGTTTTGTTAACTTTTTAACAGCGGGTACAAATAACAGTTAATTTATATTATTTCATAAGGTTTACATAATTTTTCAAGACCTGTGGGGCAGAGTCTCAAGAGGCAATGCAGTCACAAAACATTTTGCGTTTCTACCTGCTTCCCCCAAAAAACCAGAATGTTCAACTTTCAAAGCCCGTACCTCCTCAGCAGGTTTATCCGATGTCGTCGATGTATAGCTCATTTGAAAGAACAAACAAACATGTAGTGATTTCAGTGAACAAAATGTCTATATCATAAACCATAAATGTTCAGGAAAATTCCAAATTAATAAATATTTAAGATTTGTATGAGTAAACTATTAGTGGCTAGCTGATGTACCCGTTCTTTGCACGGGTTAGAAAGGTTGAGATCTTGAAGCAGCTGTTCCTGCTTCTGGTCTTTAAGCTATCAAATGGATGTATCCACAGCAGTTCGCATTACAGTTTCTGAATGTTTAATTTCTTCTGAAATGTAAATATGGAAACTTAGGGCGTTCACGGGGCATTGCCCGAGGGGATTTTAAGGAAGTGAATAGGCCTATGAGTTACACGTGTTCAAAATCTACCTTTGTGTAAGGTTTCAGCCAAGTCGGTTCAGTAGTTTTTTCGTTTACCCGAAACAGCAGACAGACAGATAGAAATCACCTCTTCTTTATATTATTGTGGATATATATAAAAGCTGATAGGTTTATAGGTTTATAAGTGGATAGAAATCGATAGGTTTATTTTTACTATTTAAAATGGAGTATAAATCATCGATTTCGGATAATCCGTTGAGGAGAGAAGGACTTAGAAAGTTAACATTAGTTTTAAGGGAGAAGCAGGTAGACGGAGAGGACCGAAAACAAGTAAAAACAAGTTTCAGAGAACTGTAACTATAACTTTTGACTGTTTTTATAGCCCTCTGGTTTAGCTTTTTCTCAGCTTTGCTTGGATTGTGCCATTAATATTTTGTGTAGTTTTGTAATGTTTTAGGTATTTTCTTTCACCTAATGACGGAATCAGATTCCAGATACCGAATCGTCTTGAAACTTGTTTTTACTAATCAGTGATGGAAAATGCCAGAAATAGTTTTTTAAATAACAGAGATTCATTGGTTTTACTAAAGCAATAACGAAGATGCTTTTATTATTGTTTTGTCACTTACAACGTTGAGTTTCAAATCGCCCTCGGATCCGTTGACGGGCGGCGCGTACAGGGGGGAGTGGTGATTCACCATGGTCACGTAGGAGAAGCTGTAGTCGTAGCAGATCACGCTGATGAAGTCCGTGTACCTAAAACAAAAAAAATTGATCGTGGTCTTGATTACAATGTTACATAAAATATGTTATGGTTGTGAATCTTTGCATGGATATAACACAATATACAATGTACCGACGCAATTTTACCTTGTCAAAAACTGCTAAGAAAAATTGTTTCACTCCTTTTGCACTTTTTTGACGACACACCATAACCTGTCTGAAGGAAAGCTATGTTAATTCTTTTTGGATAATTTTGTTTTGTAAAATCATTTATTTGTTTAGCCTTTATTTATTTTTTAATTATTAATCGTTGCCAGTTAGCTTGTTTACTGAAATATTTATACTCGTTTGCTGGATTGCTTGAATCTTTGCTTGGATTTTGTCGTTGTTAATTATTAATAGTTGATTGTAGTGGCCTTACCCGCATAAACCATCCTCACTCTACAATTTATATTCCATCGATCAAATAACTTTTTTATTAGCATATTAAGTGTTGTTATTACTTACGGGTTGTAATAAAAGACGTCTTACAACACTTAAGAATATATTTACACTTATACTGGTTCACATACAGACGGTCAGCATATATAAAAGATCTTACAATGCTTTCGATTTCGACCAGTCATACCAGACCCGGGGCCTGATGATGACCGGTGTGACTGGCCGAAATCGATAGCCTTGTAAAAAAATATTATAATCGTTTACCTTTTATATATGTTTACCGCCTGTATATGAATCAGTATAAGTGTAAATATACTCTTAAGTGTTGTAGAACGTGTTTTGTTACATCCCGTATTGATGGAATGTTTCGCAGCTGATGGCATCAACCAAATGATTTCAAAGTTCTTCGGCTGCTAGAATTTTTCAAAATCAAAATCAAATTTGTAATAAATTAAAAATATAAATGGTGATTAAGGCTTCCACATTCCCTTCTACTCAAAATTGCCTTTCTTACAGAAAGAGAACTATGAACATCCGTGAGTGATTAACTCAGAATCTTTTCATACAAAACATCAGGTTATTTTAATATATAGGATTACTATCATCATACGTTTAATGTATCCGTAATTATTCCTGTTCTACTGTATGTTCTGTTGTTGTGGGCAACAGATTATTCTAGTACAACACCAATGTGTTCAATTTTCCAGCCATATGCCTATGATTAATTATTGCATGATAGATGTAATGTAATGGGTTTCCCTTTGAAATAAATTAACTATAAACCCCCAGAAGACAGGGAGAACAATACACGTCATGCTGACCATATGATTAAAATAGTTTTTTTTTTAGAAAACGTCGTAGAAACGAATTAAATTGTGTGTCCACTAAATTAGTTTTCTATCACAGCTATAAACGTATTTATTATCAAATTTGTAAATTGTGTTAATTATCTTTAGGAACATAATGTTTTATTGTCTTAAGTATCTTACTATATAGTAATGCGTGGGGAGTTATAATTTAAATTTTCTATGTTCAATATAGAAAGACCACTATGCACTTCGCACTTCTTTAAATATTAAATCTTGGATATTAAATCAATATTTAATCTAGCAACCCCTTTAAATTGTATTGTTTGGCTAAGCTTTTTACTCCATGATTTGTATCATTTGTATAGTTTATCGCCTAATATTATTGTACAATTCTTACACATAAATTGAAACAATTTAAAACCTTTTTGACATTCACTGAATTTAATAATTTATAAAATTGTGAAATCTATAAATTTCATTTAAAACTAATAATCAACCCTATGTGGAGGCTACACCTAAAACGTGAATACAAAAAGTACAGGGAATCATATTTGAAATAGTATTTTTGTTTTTGAAAATCTTACTTATTGAAGCTTTCAATATCATATCCTGGCAAGGACTTCATGTGATGAGAAATGCCAATAGAGAGAAGGAGTTTTGGCTTATTCTTCTCTGCAGCCTCTTTCTCGAATTCCTCTTTCAGTACCTATCATAATAAAACACATTAAATTTATTATTAACACTTTAGTTTTAATTCAAATAAGTTGTACACTTTTTAAGTAAGTGACTTGGGGCCCTGCTTTAGGATATGACATAATTGTTTAAACATAGTAAAATACAAACATTGATAGGTACGTAGGCATGAAACATAATATGTATTAATTAATAACCAACTTTTGTTGTTAAATGTACAATCGATTAACGTAAATCTTAAGAATATTGACAATGAACTTACTGAAAACTGCTAGCAATACTAAAATCTCCCATCTAAGTTGAAATAACAATAGCCGCAGGATCCAATGAGAACGGACGGTTCTCGTCTGGAGTCAGAAGTATGGATCAGTTATATCGTTGTTTTAAGTAGCCCATTTATTTTCTAAAGTACTAATAAGTACATCCTATTAGGTAAAAATTAATATTCAAATCATGTACGGTGTACTGCCTTTAAATATTAATGTACTTCAGAGAACTGACATATGTTTCTAATTGTATTGTTTTCGTGAGTATGTAAAGAGGAAAACCATTCATAAGAGGCAGAGTATTGGATCAAGTGATAGAATAACACTGGCTAAATTGTTAAGATAACAATTTCTAATGAAGTTAAATAACTAAACTATTTATATCTTCTCGTTCGAGTTTTAAGTTATGTTTTAGTTTTATTAGGCAACTTCTTCCTCAACTGTTATTATTTTACAATTACTGAACTCACCCATCTCCTTTATAGCTTTAAAAATAATCAATAGTGGGTGGGTCCAATAGTTGCAGTATAATTCAATAATCCCATCTAACAACATAAATGTCAAACGGATAAAATGTCTTTAACAACTCACTAAAGAGTAGGTTGAAGTTAGGAAAGAAAACAGCCCCCAGAAAATATGTTGTGTTTTTCAATTCAGAACAGTTTTAAAAAGAAACCCCGAATCCTTCCATTTATTGGATTTTAAGGCATTTTTTAAGATAATTTTGATGTTTTAATATATAATGCTTGAATTATTTATGTAAAATGTGATGATAAGCGAAACCGTTGTTTTTATAATGTACAAAACGGAAATGATGGAAGGTTAAATGGGAAGTACTGCAGACCTTATTATTTTATAATCGTTTATATATATTTTCAATCTCTAGAAATTAAATTCAAACAAGTTTCTTTTACGGAAAGTCACCATCGTGTTAATCTCTTTGCAGATATTGGACCTTGGATAATGTTTTTTATTATTTTTTTTGAGCCTTAATATTCCTATTTGTTATCTTGTATTCTAAATTGTGAATCAAAACCTAACTACCCTTTAGTTTAAAGATATCAATTGCCTTTCTTCCCTTTTTGTTATTTATTTCACATATTTTTTACACATAAGATGTTAGGAGACCAAAACTGCGATGGCAAGACCAGGTGCAGAGACCTCAGGAGATTGGGAGCAACATGGGAGCAGGCTCAAGACAGGCAGGAGTGGAGGCGAATTATTGCGGAGGCCAAACCTACTTTGGTTTGAATGGCCCCAGCGGTAAGGTAAGGTAAGATGTTAGGTTAGGAAGGACATGCTATCTGGGCCCAAAATGATTTTTATGCTCAAAAGCTGATAGTCTGATATGATAAAGGGATCTAACAAGAATTTAAAATGATAATTGTTTATTAATATTTAATTTTGAGGCGATTTATTTCTTTATGTGCAGTAATTTATTTCTCATATAACTTGCAATTAACTGCTTAAGGTAAATGTATTAAAGTTTGAATTTGTATTTCCATTTTGGTGTTTTCAATTTAGTTACCTGAGTATAATTAAAGTCATTAAACTGTAATCTGAGATCACCGATGAGAAAATTGAATTTTTTCGAATTATTAATTAATAATTGAATCATTTAAAACATATATGCATCTGAAAATGCATTAGGGTGGAACTCGTAAACTCCCTTCATTGTAATATATTTTTAATTATTTATGTATTATAACTTAAATTTTGTAACGAACAGCCAAATTTGATCCACTCTCTTTTACGATTTGCATTAAATTGCATTACTGTTCAATATTGACCCTTGGATATTTTTTTGTACCTTAGTACTCCATTCTTAAATATTGTGCTCTAGTTCATTGTTCAAAACCTAAATACCCTTTTTTCAATACATTAACGACACCTTATTTACGTTGGCGTCTAAAAGTGATATTAAGACTCCCTTTTTCGTTTATTAGTTTACCAAACACAAACTGCTAGAAAGGGCATAGTATACCTTAGCCAGAGACACGTAGTTTTCCTTGTCCTCCGGAGTCCCCCCCTCTCTGAACGTAGGGTGCTGCCAGTTCAAGTCCATGCCATCGAAGTTGTGCTCCCTGAGGAACCCCACGGCCTGCTTTGCGAACTTCCTCCTCGTGGTTTCAGCGGCTGTTATCTCAGCAAATCCAAGAGTACCTTCCACCCAGCCCCCGGTCCCAAGCATAACCTTTAGATCCTTGTTTTTCTTCTTTAGGTTTGTCACGTTAGCGTAGCCATCTGTGAATACGAACAGTTCAATATAGAGTCTTATTTCAAATTTATTCAAATTCCCTGCAATGTCATATTAACATGCTTTTAGGATTGAAATTTGACTCGAAAAAACATGTTTGCATATCTTTCAGTCGTCAATCCTTGGTTTACTAGCAGATTACGAGTAGTGTCGTAGCCCTCCTTGTGCTCGGTGCCCCGTTGTCTGGACTTGTCATTGGCGGGCCAAACGTTATATGTTGTTTTAGCGAATTTCTATAGGGAAGAAGCTATTACCGTAGGTCTCATGGTAAGACTTAAGCCCGAGACCATGATAACTTTTTGTTTTGAGGCCCCAGATGCCAAAAACACTATTCGTTCAAATTTATATATGTGTGTGTGTGTGTGTGTGTGTGTGTGTGTGTGTGTGTGTGTGTGTGTGTGTGTGTGTGTGTGTGTGTCCGTGAATGCGATAACTTGAGTAAAAAACGTCCGATTTCGATGAAATTTGGCTCAAATGTGCAAAGTGGCATTCATGACTTTAAGTTCGAAAACCAGAAAAATCGGATTTTGGGTAGGGGGGTTTATGGGGGTTTTAAATTTTCCAAAAATGAGTTTTTGCTTTTTTCACTCAAATTTTTAAAAACTTAATTATAGTTTTGACCATGTTACAGAGCTTAAAAAACAAATAATATAGTATTTTGAATTATTAACCTAGTTTAAGTGGGTTTGGATAAAATCCAAAAAACCTACTCATAAAATCTCCCATGTTTATCTTATGAGAAAAAGGTTTTTTTGCTTTTCCTCAGTTCATTTTAAGGTAAGCTTCACATTCGCTTTTACCAATCAGTTAAGCTCCACAATCATTTTGGTGTTTAAATTGTGATTCTACGTCCAACCGTTGCAGATATATTCAAAGTGCTAAACACAGTACGTTGTCCAATGTTATCCTTATGGAGGATAAATAAAATTTGATGTCTCGATTATTTATGAGTGTATATTGATGAAACTTGGTATGTGGCTTCACGTAGTACTGGTATTTGCACAAAATATTGATTTTTTTTATTATACCCGTAGCAGAAAAACTGCGTACTCAGCCCCATGTTATTCTTATGGAGAATAAGTAAAATGTAATGACTCCGTTAATTATGAACATAAATTAATACAACTTGGTATGTGGCTTCACTTTGTTGAGTTATATTGATAATTGCATAAAAACCCATTTTGTTGCTCCTTGTTGCAGCAAACCTGCTCACTCAGCCCCCATGTTATTCTTATGGAGAATAATTTAAATGTTATATACAGTAGCATTTATTTATGATTGAATATTGATAAAACTTGGTATGTGGCATCGCCTAGTTAAATTCTATTTATATTTGCATAAAAAACGATTGTTTGTGTTCCTTGTTTCAGCAAACCTACGTACTCATCACCAATGTTATTCTTATGAAGAATAATTAAAATTGTATATATCACTTATATGAGAATATATTTTTATGAAAATTGGTATGCGGCTTTATGTGGTATTAAGACATATTTTATGCATTGGAAATTCGCTGAGTACACAGGTTTGCTGCGACGGGATATTTATTCGTACCATGAGTTTGTGTTGTTTTAATGTGTAAAAACTGTGAAAACATGTCCTTAGACTAGATAATAGGACAGTAATCTTAGGATTGACGACGGAAAGTTAAGTAAACCTGTTTATTTCGTGTCCTATTTCAAAGTTGTTTATTAAATAGAGTAGTTATAGTGAGTGGGTGTGTATAGTGTTTGGTCCATGTTAGTTCTTTCATTTCACATTTTAAAGGTAAGCTATGTTCATCAATGTAAAATTGCTTAACAACTATTTTATTTTCCTGGTTAAGAATCTGTGTTTCTCAATACGCCTGAGATTTTTTAATTACGTTTCACTGCAAACCTCACTCAAGTTTTCCTTTTAAAATCTTAGAGATACAGTTTTTCATAAACGTGAGTCAAAATCTTGGGTATATTTGTCACCAAGTGCAAAATAAGTATTTGATGCTTACTTTCTGATAAGTACAATTTATTGTTTCAAATAAATTTAATTATCTCTGTTTTCCCGGTCAAAATGCTGTGGATTAATTAAAAGTATTATAAGTTAAAACAAAGAATAACATTGATTCCCCTTATTATCTATTTCAGTCGTGAATCATCACATTTTATTTAACTATCTCTCAAGGGTATCACATCAAAACAGGTTAAAATGGTAACAACCGCTGGGTTTCTACATGAGATTCGTCAAACAATGCTATCTCATTTAGAAAATTCCCAATAAAATGCAATACTAAATTATCTTATCATTTAAAACTGTAATTACTTCCTTCAAAAATTATTATAATTGAAGCGAAACGTGTTTCACTTCGATTACGATGAATCTTCAGTCGCTCAAATACAACTTAGCACATCGCGGCTTGTCATAGTTCACACTTACGCAAACACTGATCCTTTACATTTACACGGCACAAATGAGACGAAACAAATATACTAAGAGTTTTAGTAACTAACATGACTGCCGGCACGTGAAAGATCGCAATCGCGTGGGTTACGTAACCTATTGACACGACCGTCCACTTCCTTGGGGTCAAGGTCACCGTCACCTGGTCAGCTGTTACTTGGACCATTGATGCTTCCTTCCTTGGCCTGTTGTGCAAATGAAAACTATTTCAACAGCAAAATTCTGCTTTACATTAAACAAATTCTCTTGGAAATGTAATGTGTCAAGGTTACATTAATAAAATACGTCTTAATTTGTGTGTGAACTGTAACAAGGCAGCAGTGTGCAATTTTATTTGGGCGATTGGAAATTCACCTCAGCTAATGTGAAACAAGTTTCGGTACAATTATCAATCATTTTGGATTCCTAAATAGAGTAGTACCTATTTTTTTTAATTAATGTCATGGGTCAAGGCGATTAAAACAATATTCTAATAACTAACTGATTGTTTCCTCTTTACTATACTGATAAGTTAATTAACTGGTTGGTTCTGGTCACACCTTATGGCTGGATGGTACCTACATTTTTAAACATTTAGGTCATATGTCAAGATAATTACAAAAAATATTCTATTAACTGTTTTCCCCTTGACTATACTGATTATTTAATTTTGCCAGATTGATATACGGCCAAGTAAAAAAACAAACTAAATTATAACCATTTTACTCACGGCCATTTGTTTTACACCATTTTGTTATACTGGCAAGTTAATTATCTAGTTGGTTTTCATCTCAACTGTTTTCTTACAGTTTCCACTGAGGGAAAGCTTACTTTTCCTCAGTGTTTAACAAATCCCCATACATGTCCGTTTATAATGGATCGTTCAAACCTTTACAAACCATCAAAACAAACTCTGGAAGTTCCAAACTTACGGTTCGTAATCTCTGCCTCGGGGTCCGAGGGGGCGAGGTTGTAGTCATTCCCGAAGGAGGCGAACGCGTATATGATGTGGGTGCAGATGAAGGGATCCATCTTGTCAGGGGTGAAGTTGTAGGGGGACTTGCGGCCCTTGCTCCAACTCGTCAAGTAACACACGACCTTCTTGTCCCCAGATGTTGCTTTAGGATCAGCCCCATCCGCTGCAAAAACATCGCCGACTTAGACCAACAAACTTGTCACCCCTTAACATTGTTGGAGCTTCAAAAGAGATTGTGGCTCGGTTTGGGTGTATAAATTTGTAATGGACTGTTTTCATTTACAGTTCTCAATGTAAACAAATTTTGTGAATTAAATTCACGAAAAATAAAAATAATAATTAATTGGGAAACAAACTTTATATGGGGTATGTCACTTGGTTGTTGGACATATAAATGCCATACGATTGTTTGACCGAATTGAAGAGGTGAATCAATGTATATCTACAAAATTAATCTATGGGTGTAAAGTCAACCCACGAAACCTCATCATATTCATAAAAAAGTGTATTTTGTATTGCCCATTTACTTGATAACCTGATGGAAATATTTGTTTTATTCTAAACCAGCATTACATCGTATTTTTGTCAACTTTACGTATTTTATACTTACCAATGCAGACTAAGACGAGGCATAAGAACGACAGTGTAAAATACACCGCAGCCATCTGAAAATATAAGTTCTTTAAATTACAAAGCTCATATAATAATCAAAATAAATTTTTAAGGGAGTTTTAAACTCGACTACTGCACGTAGATGAGGTTTGTCCAACTGAATTTCAGTGTCAAGAAGTTAGTACTCTGGTTGATACTGAAATCAAATCCCGTACGGTTACATTTAAAATTTGCTTGTAAAACTTCATCAACAACTGTACAGTTTGTGTTAAGCTGCATCTACAGGTCACAAATACCCAAGGTTGCCAAACATAACGACGAGACCTGTTATTGTCAACACGTAACTCATTAATGTTACAAAAATCACAGCTAAACAGTGTTACTACGTCATAATTATATATTTTAAAACCAGTTCCTGTTCACTGGTAGGTTTTTTTAAAGTGACTACAGGATGGTTCTAAGGAACGTACAATATGCTACGTAACTTAGGCTACTTCAGGGAGAAACGTAATTATATAGCTGTTATTTGATATTTTAGGAAGGTGGTTTAAACCAGTGTCATAAAATGTAAACATATTTAGTTTTATCCTAACACGTTAAAAAATAATTGCAAGATTTAATTTAGATGTTTCATTTTACTTTCTCCTTCAAACATTATTTGAGTTAGTCCTATTATTTTTGATTTCTTAAGAGTAATAATTTAACAATCGTTGTTACTGTTACGGTGTTTTACTGTTTACCATGGTGTATAAATAAAATCACATTTATATATTCTTTATTTTCGTTTTTGTAGATTTAATATTTAATAAATGGTAAGGTATGGTATATAATGTATACATTTTTCTAAATTCAACTTTATTTAAACCTTATAAATTATAGACTAATGGTTTTAATTTGTTAATTATGTTAATTTGGTTTTATTATTTTTGCGTTATGTAACACGAAAGGGTGGGATTCGTTTCAGTTGTGGGTGTTACATTGAGAGGAGGGGGAGAGGTTAAAAAATGTGTAAGGAAAAATGTGTATTGTAGCTTTAATATTTTTGTTTATTGAACAAATAAATTATCAGAGTATTTTTTATACATAAAGTAACTAGCGCATTTGTACGTGTTTATTTGAAGTCAGTATTTAAAAACTTCTATATTTAGATTGTATCCTAAATGTCTTGTTTATTAATATCACTTACGGGATGTAATAAAAGACGTCTTACAACACTTAAGATATATTTACACTTATACTGATTCACATACAGACGGTAAACATATATAAAAGATGGTACTAGGCTATCGATTTCGACCAGTCACACCAGTCATCATCAGGCCAATCAGTATAAGTGTAAATATATCTTAAGTGTTGTAAGACGTCTTTTATTACATCCCGTAACAACAACACGTAATATGCTAATAAAAAAGTTGTTTATTAATATCAGACAAACGTAATTGTATTCATGATTTATCCTGTCAGTAGTGCTATTATAATTTCCCAACATTCATATTTTTTATAATATTTACAGTTTTATTTCATGTGTGATTCTATGAATTAAATTTGCAAAGATGAGTAGCGGACGTTCAGTACCTTGCACTATTATGGGAAAGGCCCAAATTCGGGCGTTTAGTTTGTAGGGCTTAGAAAAAAGAGTGAGTAGAAATGTTGCGTACAAGCAAGCAATGATAACTTCTTGTAATAAAGATGATGATCTCAGGTCTTCTGTGTAGTTACAACATGTTTATAGTACAGTGATTAATAATATTTGTAATTAGCTGTTATCGCAAGTCAAAAATGACGGGTCTAAACAAACTATAGAAGTATTGTTCACTAGTTATAAAATCAATTTAATGGATTAAAAATGCATATTCATAAAGCTAATTTAAAAAATGCATGTAATAAAATAGGAATCCGCCGTGCAAAATTTAAAGGTCGTGTTGTAATAAAGCTCCCACATAATGCATATTAAAATATTCACTGGAACGTGTCTGAATTCATAAAGTGTATTTTTAGGAAAGACTTACGCATGCAAAATAGCCCAAAAGGGTTTTTAATGGTTTAGTTTAAACTTTGTTGATAGTTAAGTTTTGGAAGTAGAATCAGATCCATTTTGGTGTCACTTCAAGCGAAATTTTGTTTCTTAAAAACTTAAAAATTTACGCCAATATGTTATTTAATGTTTAAACATTTGTTCATTGGGTTTAAATTTGTAATACAAATTAACCTAACTACTTTCAATGCTTTTATACCTCAAATAAAAACACACCTGTTTTAATAATTCAATTAATTTAAATTAACAGCTGTTATAAGGACTACATTTAACTACAGACTGGCATTGTTTTGTTTACTATTTCTTTACTATTTTCGTTTCTCAAAACAGGATGCATCGAATGACAATTTATTACCAGAGTTGCATCCAGTTTCACCCAATCCATAAAAGGACATACGTTTTCCAATACAGCACGTGAAATTGAATATAGTCGAAAAATCTAACTAAATATTAGATAAAAAACTGAATCCAAAATTTAACTTAAAATATGTAACTGAAATATGTTTAATGGATTATATCAATCGCCTTAACCTACACAAACCTAAAGTGGTTAATTTTACCTTCGCATTTTTAACTCCTATTTTTAATTTAATTTGTGTTTTAGTCATGTTTATTTGATATACTCAGACACAAATCGCACTTTAGGGAGTATAATGGCTATCATCGATGTTTAAAAAAAGCTTTTGATTCAGTTCTACACAAAACTTTAAAAACTACCTAAAAAAGTACAATTCCAGCTTTGAACCGCTATAATGTCACCCTGCTGTCATTCTGAGACCCAGGATTTATCAGAGGAAAATCATCTCCTTCTGGTTCCGTTATCAGTGATAAACCCAATTATTCCGCGAGAGTAAAAGTATAAAAACACCCCCGCCGCAGCAAACCTGCGTACTCAGCGAAATTCCAATGAATATATATGTATCTTAATATCACATAAAGCCACATACCAAGTTTAATTAATATACATTCATAAATAACAATTTATAACATTTTAATTATTCTCCATAAGAATAACATGGGGGCTGAATACACAGGTTTGCTGAAACAAGGAACACAAGAAATTGGTTTTTATACACATTTTTTATAACTCAACCAGGTGAAGCCACATACAAAGTTTTATTAATTTATGTTCATAATTAAGGGAGATAACTCATTTTTACTTATTCTCCATAAGAATAACATAAGGGCTGAGTACGCAGAGTAAAAGTATAAAACACCCCCGCCGCAGCAAACCTGCGTACTCAGCGAATTTCCAATGAATATATATATATATGTCTTAATAACACATTAAGCCACTTAACAGAATTCATAAAAAATATATTCACAATTAAGCGATTTTGTAAATATTAATTTTTCTCCATAAGAATAACGATAAGGATGAGTACGCAGGTTTGCTGCAACGAGGATCACAAAATAATATATTTTTATGCAAATATCAATAGAACTCATCTAAGTTAAGTTACATACCAAGTTTCATCCATATAGATTGATAAATTAGCGATATATAACATTTTATTTATTTTCCATAGGAATAACATGGGAACCGAGTACCTAGGTTTGCTGCTACGTTAACCATAGGCGTTAATTTTTTGGTGTGCAAATAATAACTAACCACAACCAGTTAAAGCCATGTACCAAGTGTCGTCAGTTTATGTAAATAAATAAGCAAGATATCAAATGTTTTTTTTTCTCCTTAAGAATAACATTAGACAACGTACTGTTGATTATATGCACTTCCACTCAGTTGGAAAAAACTATTAATAACGTTTTGTACCCATCTAGTTTCTTCTCGTAGAGTTTTTCACTTTACTATAAGTATTTTATAAGTTAAAATATCATTAAATAAGATCAAGTAACACAAATTATAAGTAAAACTTTGATAACACACTCAGGTTATCTCTATCTGACAATCAAATGCGACCGCTACTATTATGTAGCACTACGTAAAGCTCGTTTACTCATTTATTAACGTGACTAGTAATTCATACCTCCTATACTTCGATTAATACAAGCTACAAATGCATTTAATTATCTACGTAGACAATAACTAACCTTTCTCTCTCCTCGCCGGGCCGCCACTGCAGAGTCTAGCGATGTTGACGCCCTCAATCGCATCACCAATCAGCAACCAGTTTGCCAAACCTGTTCGAGTCGTGTTGTCTACCGCTGGGATTCCCTTCCTTCACAATGCTCATGCGTTATTACCCACTATTATATATTTTGTTGTTGTTTTACCTTGAAGGGAAAGACACGTTTTGCTGACATCATAAATAATCTGCAGTTAACGCGATGAACACACGAATACAATTTTCATTTAGAAAGTTTACTCGCACACAAGGCAGTACGACAGAGTGCATGTTGTAAGTATAGTAAGTTGTAAACTGCAAGATAACTGCATTAACATGCTGTAGTTTTGTTAATGATATTTTGTTCTTTTAGTGTTGCATTGATATTAAAATCCACTTCCATTAAATACAAAACATATTTATTCTTACAATTAGCACATGATACTTTTCAGTTACCGAATTTAAACTATCTATCTTAAATGGAAGCTGAGTTAAATTAAAACTGTTAAAAATCACTAATAGACCGACAGACAAAAAAACTAGGCATTTTAGACCCATGATTATATGGTGTTTAATAATCGCCTCGACCTAAGGAACAAATGCACAACGTGTGTCCCTTCAGTCCAGTTGGCAAGTCTTTTTTGCGTTTGATGGGTCAAAGTGCCTTTCATTGAACACTGGGTCGAATAGAAAGAAAAACATTTTTGAGTTATCATCTAACATATGTTTTGGGGTAAAAAGTAGGCCGGATCCTGATTGTATATGTTCTAATAAGTCTGTGTTTAAATTTGACGTGAAAAAATGGTTCCTTTTTACAAAATGTCATTTGTAAAATTAAGGAAAATATTTTGTTGACTTTTTTTGTGGTCTATCGACTTTTTTGTGTCGTTACGGGACTAAGATGGTACTATATATCCACTTATGTTTGCATAAATTCACCTGTAGTTTTCAGAGATAAATACTTGCATCCACCGCTTTTATATGTTATCACCACTGGCCAAACTTGACATATTCTAACAAAATATGAAATTTATTAGGAAATGTATTATTTCGATACCTTACAAATCAAAATCCTAGCGACAAAAATATTGTTATCAAATAATTTAGTGATTTTAAAACAAAAGTTAAAACTTGTAGAGTGTATAAATTGCTTTATAGATTATGTTGTAATAATTGTTAAAAATAAAAGGATTACCTTTACTCTTCAGTTGCAGGCGCCTGTAAAATAAAAAAAGCTTCACAACAAAACTGTAGTCATAAAATAACTCGAATATCGTTACAGCTGGTTCAGGACGAAGCGGATGTGACAGGATATCCGGTCAATTTTGAGTCAGACGCCATATCAAAGTGATCCATTGTAATTATAGGTCCATTAGTACAAAAATAGCTTTTATAAACTCTAAAATCTATAGTGCGATTCCCCTCTCATTAAGTGCAGGACATAATTCAGCTTTAATACACGTATTTACAACTCTTAAATTATTAAAACTACCATATATTATAATTTATATTAAACAAACTATTAACATTATCTTAAGTAACTAAAACACTGGACTCTTGATAACATAATCTAAATATTATCTTAGCTAAATTAAAAAACGTAACCATAACGTAAAACAGGTTTTTTTAATAAGAATTTACTATTGGAAAACGCATTATATTTGAACCTTCTTACTTGTGCCACTTTTTGTTCTTCATTTATTTACGTTTTGATAGGGAACGGTCCAAACCCTGATCTTGTTACTATTTAAGGTTGACCTGTTTTTAAAAAGCATCATTAATTAATAGCCCAATGGCAAATGGTATCAGCTGGGTCCAGTTTTGAATCTTCTCAACATTTTGCGATTTTGATCAGAATCGATCTGGCGAACCTTGGTTTACGAGGCGAGCACAGTAACCACTACGCTGTGAGCCAGTTCATCAAACCTTTTACTGTATTTTTGAATACGCAACAAATTAATTGTCCTTAACGAGATTTAAGTTAAAAAGTATAATCTTGTGTTATTACCTAACAGATTTATTCCACATTATGAAACATCAAATAGCTGTATTTTTTCTACATCTACAAATTTGATAACTTATACTATGGACAAGATGATATTTATTTGCTAGTTCATCTGAAGCTTTTGTGTTACGGGATATAGAAGTTAGCTGTAATGCACCAGCTCTATAGCAGTTTCTAGTTACATTTTAACAAGGCTGATGTGAAGGCAAATGATTGGCGAAGCTCACTTGAGATTTGTGTGGCCACGAGAGTAAGTTAAAGTAAGTAAGTACCTTTGTGACTCACCTTATATAATGTATTGTTGTCAAAATCTTGAACAAAAATATTAAGTAAAAGAATAATCAGTTTTTTAAAACTATAATCATGATACTTAGGAATACTTAGGATACTTAGGATACTTAGGTTCTTACACCCCTTTGACTTGTGGATGTGTGCTTAGTTTTAATTACTATTTTAATTATTTTGTTATTGTTATTTGAAATGCGTCCATTTACTGTGACAGTTTACACTTAACGACAAAAATCCCTAGTTAAGCTTGTTATGGTTATAAGAACTATCTTATACTTTTACCTATTTATATTTATTACCTTTTAGCGAATTTCCCCTATAGGGAAGAAGCTATTACCGTAGGTCTCATAGTAAGACTTAAGCCCGAGACCATGATAACTTTTTGTTTTGAGGTCCCCAGATGCCAAAAACACTATTCGTTCAAATTTATATATATGTATATATATATATATATATATATATATATATACATATATATATGTCCGTTAACACGATAACTTGAGTAAAAAACGTCCGATTTTGATTAAATTTGGCTCAAATGTGTAAAATGACATTCATGACGATAAGTTAGAAAACCAGAAAAATCGGACCATGGGAAGGGGGGTTTATGGGGGTTTTAAATTTTCCAAAAATCAGTTTTTTTAATTTTTCATCCTACAATTTTTAAAAAACTTAATTTTGGTTTTGACCATGTTATAGAGCTTAAAAAAACAAATAATTTAGTATTTTGAATTATTAACCTAGGTTAAGTGGTTGCGGAGAAAATCCAAAAACCTAATCATAAAATCTCCCATATTAATCTTATGGGAAAAACGTTTTTGGCTTTTCCTCAGTTTATTTTTATGTAAACTTCACATTTGCTTTTACCAATCTGTTCAGTTCCATAAAACAATCATTTTGGTGTTTAAATTGTGATTCTACGCCCAACCGTTGCAGAGATACTCAAAGACACAGTACGTTGTCCAATGTTATCCTTATGTAGAATAAATAAAATTTGATATCTCGATTATTTATGAATGTATGTTGATGAAACTTGGTATGTGGCTTCACATAGTGCTGGTAAATTGATATTTGTACAAAAAATTGATTTTTTGTTTATTATTCCCGTAGCAGCAAACCTGCGTATTCAGCCCCCATGTTATTCTTATGGAGAATAATAAAAATGTAATGACTCCCTTAATTATGAACATAAATTAATAAAACTTGGTATGTAGCTTCACTTGGTTGAGTTATATTGATAATTATATAAAAATCCATTTTTCTGTTCCTTGTTGCAGCTAACCTGCTTTCTCAGCCCCCATGTTATTCTTATAGAGAATAACTAGAATGTTATATAGCACTTATTTATGATTGAATATTGATGAAACTTAGTATGTGGCTTCGCCTAGTTAAATTCTATTTATATTTGTATAAAAAACAATTGTTTCTGTTCCTTGTTTCAGCAAACCTACTTACTCATTACCAATGTTATTCTTATAGAGAATAATTAAAATCGCTTATATGTGAATATATTTTTATGAAACTTTGTTTGCGGCTTTATGTGGTATTAAGACATATATTATGCATTGGAAATTCGCTGAGTACACAGGTTTGCTGCGACGGGGGTATTTTCTAAAGAGAAGGTATATTATTTAAATTGAAGTAAAAGTTGTTTTTGATGGCGGACTAAATAATATTGAAAACATTCATTTAAAACTACGTTTTAAATATGTAATGAGATCGATCTGTTCAAACAACACTATAACAAAAACCTATTTAATTGTCTCACTTACTTATGAGTTCATCACTCAACATCTGTCTATATACCAGACTAAACGTAACAGAAGGGCACTAACTACCTACAAATTGCATTCTTTGTACATAATTAACATTGGGAATGATTTCAGTTTAATTACACACCAAAACAGCGTTGATATAAAAGGAAAGATTTTAAATAAGAACGATTAATTTAATTTTTGTTATTAAAATGTTAGCACATTTGTTTGTGCTTTATAATGTTGTGTCATGAAGATGATTGTTTTAATTCCAAAATAGGTAAATGAGCAGAGTGAGTTTTTGTAAATATACTAAACGTAGATCAAAGAAACATGGTTAAAGGCTAAATGATGGGATTGATAATACAGACAGATATACAGCTAAATAATATGGAAGGATTTAATTTTGTTATCAAACTTTGCTTCAGTTCGAGGAAAATATTTCCTGGTTCTTTATATTGTGATAAAGAGGAACTTTCTAATCGGCTGTTCACTTCGACAGCACAACTTGCACTTATCGCCGCACGTGATCTGATAAGATTGTTTAGTGAACTTACCTAATTAGATTTAATAATGAAAAGGCTCGTCTGCGTTCCTTGGCTCTTGTTCACTGCATCGCTTTTATTGTAATGATCCAAGTCATGGGACTTATACTTACTCTAATTTTTATAATCCTTTATAATGCACAAAATTAGCTAGTAAATTAGTTTGTGAAAATTTCATAGGTGATTAGTTATTAAAGTGTATTCTCCATAGTTAAAAAAATACCAATCCAGATTAATAGCAGATTTGAAATTGAATCCTGTAACTCGGCATTTAATGTTAAAACATTGTTATATGTTAATATTACATTCTAAACTGCTATTAATAATTCTATTGACAGTTAAATATTATAGTTCATGTTTCGTGTTTGAGTAGCATGCCACGTGTTGTTACATGAAAACAGGACACAATAATTAAGTCCTCGCAACACTATACGTCATATTTACTCCTTAACTCTACTTATATACAATACAAAAAATTATTAAAATATGGTACTATGCAAATGATTTCGATCAGACACACCGGTCATCATCAAATAATTTATCTTTTCAGATGGCTTCAATCAGAGAACATATAATTTTTCACTTTTTTTAGTAATTATTCTTAAGCTTATCTCATTATAGGGCTACGTTCTCATCTCAACGCAAGGGAAATGAATTTTAAATTAAAATCATACTTATTTCTTTCTTATTGAACATATTTACTCTTTAACTCTACTTAAATAAAATACTTTTTTGTGTTTGTAACACAAAACAATTATACCAGAATAAAAAATACAACCTAATAATAAACAAGATTTTTTGTGAGTTTAAATTTTATTGTGATAGTTTCTTATAAAGCTTGAAAGCTAGTTAAAGGACTGGAGGAGCAAATTATTCTTTAAAAAAATGGTACGGTTCACTTTACTGTGATCTCTACTTATTTTATTTTTAATTATCTAATTCATGTTGTACTAATTAGTACTGTGTTAAGACTTTGGCACAAACCTAAAGATAAACTAGTGCAACACTCAGAGAATAACACTAATAGTATTTCCAACCCTTGTAATACAATTTTTAGTTCAACATCTAACGTGTCATCTCTGTAAGACTTCTTGAGTTGTTTACTCTTAGTTCCTGCTGACTTTGGTTCTCAGTTTTGTTTGTCTAGAGGTGTTTGAAAACTCCTTAATGTTTGTTCTTCTCCTCCATTTTCCTTTTTATTATACGTGTATACTTGAAACTTGTATAGTGTTTTTTTAAACTATATACTTTAATGAAGATAATAGTGTTTTGCGGGTACAAGGATATTTTTTTTCCTTGCGGAAAACAACACTATATACAGGGAACTTTGGAGCCATATTTTCTAATGGTCAGTCATAATTTGCTGTTGGTGAAAACATTTTTGCTTTAAAATGGAGATGTTGAAAAAAGTTACTTATTGGAGGAAAAATAATATCTGAAGCCTTAACCCAGTGAGGTAGCACAGTGGCAACGCTTGTGACTCGCAGTCGGGAAGACTCGTGTTCTCTGAACCCATAAACCCAGCGAGGTAGCACAGTGGCAACGCTTGTGACTCGCAGTCGGGAATTCTCGTGTTCTATGAACCCATAAACCCAGCGAGGTAGCACAGTGGCAACGCTTGTGACTCGCAGTCGGGAATTCTCGTGTTCTCTGAACCCATAAACCCAGTGAGGTAGCACAGTGGCAACGCTTGTGACTCGCAGTCGGGAAGACTCGTGTTTTCTGAACCCATAAACCCAGTGAGGTAGCACAGTGGCAACGCTTGTGACTCACAATCGGGAATTCTCGTGTTCTCTGAACCCATAAACCCAGCGAGGTAGCACAGTGGCAACGCTTGTGACTCGCAGTCGGGAATTCTCGTGTTCTCTGAACCCATAAACCCAGTGAGGTAGCACAGTGGCAACGCTTGTGACTCGCAGTCGGGAAGACTCGTGTTTTCTGAACCCATAAACCCAGTGAGGTAGCACAGTGGCAACGCTTGTGACTCACAATCGGGAATTCTCGTGTTCTCTGAACCCATAAACCCAGCGAGGTAGCACAGTGGCAACGCTTGTGACTCGCAGTCGGGAAGACTCGTGTTCTCTGAAGCCATAAACCCAGCGAGGTAGCACAGTGGCAACGCTTGTGACTCGCAGTCGGGAAGACTCGTGTTCTCTGAAGCCATAAACCCAGTGAGGTAGCACAGTGGCAACGCTTGTGACTCACAATCGGGAATTCTCGTGTTCTCTGAACCCATAAACCCAGTGAGGTAGCACAGTGGCAACGCTTGTGACTCACAATCAGGAATTCTCGTGTTCTCTGAACCCATAAACCCAGTGAGGTAGCACAGTGGCAACGCTTGTGACTCACAATCGGGAATTCTCGTGTTCTCTGAACCCATAAACCCAGTGAGGTAGCACAGTGGTAACGCTTGTGACTCGCAGTCGGGAAGACCCGTGTTCTCTGAAGCCATAAACCCAGTGAGGTAGCACAGTGGCAACGCTTGGGACTCGCAGTCGGGAAGACTCGTGTTCTCTGAAGCCATAAACCCAGTGAGGTAGCACAGTGGCAACGCTTGTGACTCACAATCGGGAATTCTCGTGTTCTCTGAACCCATAAACCCAGTGAGGTAGCACAGTGGCAACGCTTGTGACTCACAATCGGGAATTCTCGTTTTCTCTGAACCCATAAACCCAGTGAGGTAGCACAGTGGTAACGCTTGTGACTCGCACTCGGGAAGACTCGTCTGAAGCCATAAACCCAGTGAGGTAGCACAGTGGCAACGCTTGTGACTCACAATCGGGAATTCTCGTGTTCTCTGAACTCATAAACCCAGTGAGGTAGCACAGTGGTAACGCTTGTGACTCGCAGTCGGGAAGACTCGTGTTCTCTGAAGCCATAAACCCAGTGAGGTAGCACAGTGGCAACGCTTGGGACTCGCAGTCGGGAAGACTCGTGTTCTCTGAAGCCATAAACCCAGTGAGGTAGCACAGTGGCAACGCTTGTGACTCACAATCGGGAAATCTCGTGTTCTCTGAACCCATAAACCCAGTGAGGTAGCACAGTGGCAACGCTTGTGACTCACAATCGGGAATTCTCGTTTTCTCTGAACCCATAAACCCAGTGAGGTAGCACAGTGGTAACGCTTGTGACTCGCAGTCGGGAAGACTCGTCTGAAGCCATAAACCCAGTGAGGTAGCACAGTGGTAACGCTTGTGACTCACAGTCGGTAAGACTCGTGTTCTCTGAAGCCATAAACCCAGTGAGGTAGCACAGTGGCAACGATTGTGACTCACAGTCGGTAAGACTCGTGTTCTCTGAAGCCATAAACCCAGTGAGGTAGCACAGTGGCAACGCTTGGGACTCGCAGTCGGGAAGACTCGTGTTCTCTGAAGCCATAAACCCAGTGAGGTAGCACAGTGGCAACGATTGTGACTCACAGTCGGTAAGACTCGTGTTCTCTGAACCCATAAACCCAGTGAGGTAGCACAGTGGTAACGCTTGTGACTCGCAGTCGGGAAGACTCGTCTGAAGCCATAAACCCAGTGAGGTAGCACAGTGGTAACGCTTGTGACTCACAGTCGGTAAGACTCGTGTTCTCTGAAGCCATAAACCCAGTGAGGTAGCACAGTGGCAACGATTGTGACTCACAGTCGGTAAGACTCGTGTTCTCTGAAGCCATAAACCCAGTGAGGTAGCACAGTGGTAACGCTTGTGATTCGCAGTCGGGAAGACTCGTGTTCTCTGAAGCCATAAACCCAGTGAGGTAGCACAGTGGCAACGCTTGTGACTCGCAGTCGGGAAGACTCGTGTTCTCTGAAGCCATAAACCCAGTGAGGTAGCACAGTGGCGACGCTTGTGACTCACAGTCAGGAAGACTCGTGTTCTCTGAAGCCATAAACCCAGTGAGGTAGCACAGTGGCAACGCTTGTGACTCACAATCGGGAAGTCTCGTATTTAAATTCCAAATGGTTCATTATGAGTTAAACGAATACCTCTCCAGATGTACTTTTTTCGATCTCGCCTAGACAGATGCCAGAAAAGCGCCATACCTTGCTTGGTAAATTGCTAAATGTTTCATTTAAATTTATCGTAAACATTTCCCTTTTTACAACAAACTATCCTAGTAAATTCCCTAAATATTATTTAGAAATCACATTCTTCTTTGTACATATATAATTTAATGTCCGGTTCCGCAATAATAAACCAAAAGTTGAGTCAAACAGTGAAGTAAAATAATTTAAAAAGTTATTTCGCCGCCATAATTCGGTTTCTAAACGAAATAATTCCGGAAAATGTTTTGTTTTATTTTAATTTAAATATTTATATTTGTTATGATGCCTAAAGCTTTTGCCCTTTAGGCCTATAACCTCGACATCTGTACAATAGCGTGTGCAGTTACATCGGACCATCGCATCGTCTCAAACCTTTCGACGAAAAATTCAAAGTGAAACGAAATTAAAAAATAAATAAAAATAACTTTGTGAGCATATTTTGTACATGAATGCTGTGATTTAACATGTTAATTCGTACCAAAATATATCAGAGTTTTAGTAAAACTATGGCAATTGTATATTTATATTTTTGTTTAATTTATAACAATATTAAGTACACTAAATTGAACTTTTAGGACAAGGATAATGGTTAAGAATAAAAATACATTTAATATACACTGTATTTACTCTCTTCTTACAGAGCAAGAAATTTAAATTCGAAATAACTAAACAGAATATAAATGCTTATTTTTTAATGATTTGATGCTTGGTTTTTCCATTATAAACATATTTAATTGATTCACTGTTGGCGCTCAACGCACATTGGTTCAATGCTGCGAGCACCATTCTGGGCCCTTAATTGTGTTTTATTTGTTTGTTTTGGTTGTATTTCGTGTCAACGGCTCCTGTAACTATAACATGTATCACATTTCTGACTCATTCGATATTTTATAGCCATCCATATACATTGATCATGATTTAGAGAATTGTTAAAGTTGTTACGGTTTAATAATCCTAAAATCCCGATGATTCTGATGAAAATTCCTGTTTCATCAAATCCTTTTATTTTATTGTATGAACAGGTATAGTTATTTTGATTTGATTAAACAAAATTAGATTTTTAAACTAAACATGAATAAGTGTAAGTAGAACATAATTGTTATACATTGTTATAAGGAGGTGTAGTGTATTTTACTGCAATTACAAGTTCAACTTCATAAAAGCCAAGTAATATTTATTTTATTTCTGAAATGTATTTACCACAAGTAAGAAATAATATTATTTCTTACCTGTACAGTTTTAAAACCACTTCCAGCTAAATTAATACAATTTGTATTTCGCCCTTTATAAGATAGCTTGTGGTAGTATTTGTAAGTGATTTTCAGGTACACCTTTTAGAGAACATGTTTTAACAGTCAATAATATATCCAATGATCATACCACAAACTGCGATATGTCTAACCCACAACTATTTGTGTGCAACCACTACAATTATAACACAAAAAGTGCAATGATCTGTAATTGTGCAAGATATCTGAAACTGTGGAGGGAAGGTAATTTCGCTAACAAGAGCTTTAAGTACTCCCCGGGATGGACTCATTAAAGTTTAGTTTAGATTAGCTTTCTTGTTTCTTACAAAGTTTGCGGTTAGTTTGTGGCCTTGCTGAATCACAATTTGACCCGTAAATTACTTCGAGGATGAAACTTGATTCATACAAATGTATAATTGTTGAAAAACATTTCCTCCTTGTTCAACTCATCGTCTTTATAATTATTGTTAAGTGTAACTAATTACAATATCATCCCGAAAACTAAAAATGATTTAAATATAATGCAAGTATATGAGTTAGGTTACCATTCCGTTTAGGAGATATTGAGTGTGATAGGACCAACCTACCTAAAGTAGCCCAGAAGGGTCTCGCTCCTAGATATACGGAACCTTAGGAAATGAAATGGATTTTTAAATTGTTTAAGTAAGTTTATTAAAGAAATTTAAAATTGAGAATGATTGTAGGCAATATTTTTGTCACATATCATCCTCACAAATATCATCCTCGTTAACACTTAGGTTTGGTGCACACAACAGTAGAGCAATTGCTGTGGTCAATACAATCAATTTCTAATTGACATGGTTCAGCAAGTTGTGTTCGGTAGTTTCCAAATACCTTTATAACAAACAAAACTAAAAGCTGAACTCAGCGAGTTCCTCAGTGTAAACAACTCAAAAGTTATAAAAATCAATTTAGCTCTTCGGAAGGGGTTATAATAGGATTTAATTTGAGTGTAACTTATTATTTATTTTCACCAATAAATTACTAGCTCATACTAACTAATACTACTAATAGTACTAGCTAATACTAGCTAATTACTACTATAAACGTTAGATAGTCTTCACACAGGTTTTATTATTTTTGTTGTAATAGGTGTATGATTATTTGAGAAAATTCAAGTTAAGTTGCATTTGATGGATTGTGTACGTACTTACTGTGGATAAAACAGTTATTTGTGCTGTGGTATGTGGCGTACCTAATTTACCTTCTAAGTTAATAGCGGAGTACACATCGACTTTTAGACCGATCTCGAGAAAAATGCACCTAAGCTGCCTTAAGTTGATTAACGGCACCGATGCTGCCGGTTTTTTTATTCCCCTACCAAAAATCCTATTACAGGTTCTGAGCCATATTTTTTTCGTTGTAGTATTATACGTTTATGAATTTACAAACACATTTTTACATTACCGGATTTATGAGAGTGCCATTGAATTTACTATATATATTTAACTACTATACTTTATAAATAAATAAAAGAACACTATACTGCGTTTATTCACAACTATAAATGTTTTTCCCAGGTTTATTCCCAGGATTATTAGAATTTTTACATTTTTTATTTTAAAATTGTATGTTATAAAACAACATTAACATTTAAATTGATATTTGTTAAAGGTGCGTTTCGACTCAAATGGCAGTCAATTATTTTTAACCAAAATATAATGATAAATAAGCAGAACATAACTGCATAATTATTATAATTATGAACAAACATTCGTATAAATTGGTTACTTCAAATAATAATTTATACACTTTCTGAAACATTATTCAAAAGTATAATGTTTTGGTCAAATCAAATTATGGGTAACGTTGTTACTCAGTAAAACAGTTATTACATTATTAATAAATATGTTTCCGTTTATCGCCAGGAACAAATATCTTATAATTGGAAATAATTTAACCAAACCTTATGAATTTCAATGTGTATCTTATTTACAAATATAAAACGGGCCTTTAAACTAATTTTACAATAAGGTGTGATCTTTATTTTATTTAAATAGATATCTAAAAAAAATTTAAAAAGTAAATGCTTGATAAAAATATAATAATTTGAAGGAAATTCAAGACTTTGCACACTGTTTACTAATAATGACTAAATACTTTGTTGTTTGTTGAGTTTAAATCGGATGATTTTTTTTCTATCCAATGATGCATTGCTTTTGTACTATTGTGTTGTATTTTATTGCATTTCATTGTACGCACTGTAAATTGTATATTAAAATTAATTGAATACCCCCGTCGCAGCAAACCTGCGTACTCAGCGAATTTACATTAAATATATATGTCTTATACACATTAAGCCACTTACAAGGATTCATAAGAAATATATTCACTAACAAGCGATATTTAAAATATTAATTATTCTCCAAAAGAATAACATTGGGGATGAGTACGCAGGTTTGCTGCAACAAGGAATACAAAATAATGGGTTTTTATGCAAATATCAATAGTCATCATCTTAGTGAAGTCACATACCAAGGTTTCATCCATATACATTCATAAATAAGCGATATATAACATTTTAATTATTTTCCATAAGAATAAAATGGGGACCAAGTACCTAGGTTTGCTGCTCCGGGAACTATAGGCGAAAATTTTTTTATTTGTGCGAGCAACAATATACAAGAACCAATATACAAAATGTCGTCAGTTTATGTTCACAACTAAGCGAGATATACAATTTTTCTTTTTCTCCAAAAGAATAACATTAGACAACGTACTGTATTTAGCACTTGCAATATCGCAGTGACCAATTGACGTAGAGCAATGATCAAAATACCATTTTTTTGTATTTTTTATGCCGAATTCAATGGTAAAAATTAAAATTAGATTAAAATAAAAATTACATGTGGAAACCCCAAAAACCCCATTTTTGGGGTGCAAAACCCCCAAAATCCCCCTTCGGAGGGTGCGATTCTTCTGGGTTTCGAACTCGTTCTAATAAATTGTACTTTACACATTTGTACCAAATCTCATTAAGATCGAACCTTTTTTACGTAAGTTATCATGCTTACGGACATGACATATATATATACATATATATATATATATAGTAGGGTCTCAATTATCCGACTTAAACCGGCCGCGGCAAGGTCGGATAAGCAGGAAGGTCGGATAACACTGATAATAATAAAAACATAGTACAAAATTTTGATTTTTTCGAAGCGCGCGGTAGTCGATCGTTCGATCGTTCACGGCGACTATAACAATAACGAACGGAAAAAAGTTTTGATTTTGTTAGGCGTGGAAATTGATCGTTTGATCGTGAACGGAGACAGTCGGATAACACGGAAGGTCGGATAACCAAATGTCGGATAATCGATACTTTACTGTATATATATATATATATATAAATTCATATATAACAATTTGAACGAATGGTGTTTTTGGCATCTGTGGACCTCAAAATGAAAAGTTATCATGGTCTCGGGCTTATGTTTTACCATGAGACCTACGGTAATAGCTTCTTCCCTATAGAGGAAATTCGCTACAAAAACTGTTATGTAAAAACACAGACAACGCCTGTTTTCATCACTCTGTATTCAAAAATAGCCCATTACCATCCAGCTGAGATCTTCGAAAATCGTCGATTTCCATACACCAAAACAAATAATGATCGGTTGACTTTACCTGTCCTAAACATTATTTTACCTGTCCCAAACAATACTTTACCTGTCCAAAACAAAACTTTACCTGTCCTAAACAACTGACGGTCCCGTTTTACTCAACAGGAGCATTAGTGTGATTTTGTTATTTTTGACGATTCTGTGTTCAAACAGCTGACTTTAACACTAACATGAATTTTGTATAATTAAACCCGTGTTGTGTTTACTTATACAAAATTACTAGACCCTGAAATAGCAGATCATATTTGTTTAAGTTTAATGTGGTTTTTTGTTACGTGATGAAAAGTATCGTTCACTACTCGTCACTAAAGTCCTATTTCAGTGCTCGATAGCATTTTCCACGCTCGCCTTCGCCTCGCGCGTAAAATGCTACCTTGCCCCGAAATAGGCCACTTTCGTGACTAGTAGTGAAATATACTATTTATATCATCTCTATTTGAAGGTTTACCGCTCTTTAACCTTATTTACTATACATATTTCCAAACGTCTCAGCGGAAAATTTATAATTTTAAAACAGTTTCTAAAGTAGGATGCTTGAAAAAGTAATTCTTTAAATCAAAACTAATCCTTTACTTTATTTAATCTTCACTCTGTGTTACATTCCATTATTTCTTTTCAATATTCAATTCTACAATATAAAACCCCCTACAAAATAAACAGTTATATATAGTATGTATCATCACAAGGAGCAAAAGTGGTTGTTTTTGGTGCGCAATCGTGTTGACGATTTACGGGAAAACAATTAAGCACCAAAAAGACAATTTTGCTCTAAGTGATGAACAACATTTTTTATCCTCCTGCCCATGTAAGCGTTTGGTAGTTGAAAATTTGGACCAAACATTAGGTGATCTGAATCGTTTTGGTTGTTCAAATATGTTAACTTTACAATATTTGCATTTCTTTTATTTACAAATACCGACTTGCATTTTTCCTACATGTTTTTTACCTTTGAAATACATAAACGTGCAAAGGAACACTAACAATCTTTGAGGTTATTGCACTGAAAAAATCCACAGCTCATTTTTCGCTGCCCTATTTTAGGGTATCAGAAAAATGCGATTTCACGGATTAATTACAGACCCAAAAACTGCTGATTTTCATGCAGTATGATAAAACATATTTTTAAATAATTGACAGTTGTTAAGATTTAAATTTTGTTATGTTAAAAGAGTTTATCAAAATGTACTCTTACATCTTTAATTTAAATACAATTACCGTTTGTAAATAAATTCAATTTTCCTACATTAGCAAGGCAAGGTATTTATTAATGCAAATACCAAAATAAAACAAAAAATGCTCACTCAAAACATTTTGGGGTTAAAAAATACATAATTATTTACTGTTCCGCACCAAACAAATGACAGTAATTTAAAGAAGGCCGGTGCAAGGAGGAAGCGGTATTCATACGGCAGCGCTGGAAATATCTATAATCTCCTTGAATCCTTGCAACCTGATTGGTTGCGAATTGCCTTACTAGTACAATTGAGTTAGTTACAACAATTTTAAATTATTTTACATATGCTACATATGGTATAAAGGGGTCGGCATTTATGAGAATATTTTTCCAAAAGCGTTTCCTTTCGAGAGATTTACATACGCAGTTAGTCACGACGCAGAAGGTAACGTAGTTGGATACCTCCGACAACTAAGTTTTATGGGAACCTTGATTAAGTTAAATATAAATACACCCACGTTCAAATTACGAAGGGCGATAATAGTAATTACCTCCCGAGTTTTCTCAGAATTCACAGAGTACCCGGTTGCGATTATGAGCAAAAAGAACAACATTGCGTAAGCCTTATCAAAAGGAAGGCTTGATGAAGTCTCTTGTCTAATGAATAACTTAGTTATTCAAATTCAACCAGCGGAACATCTCACAAAGCAGCGATATTTTTGTAACAGAGAGTGTTTTGTTCCTCCTCTCTGCTTGTGTGTAATATTTCATTCATGTAATTTCTCGCATATACCATCGCATAGGTTTATTAATGTTGGCGTGTTTTTATATTTTTTTAAATTTTTGTTATAAAATAGCTTGACAGCCTCTTTTTGCTTTACTTTGCATGTCAACCAAGACTATGTACATCTGTGTGTGGTATGTATACAGCAAAGCATGGGATGCGATTTTGCAGTACGAGTTGTGCAGTACTGATAAAATGGATATGCCAGGACCGGGATTCGATCTCATGACTTCGAAATCGTAGTAATTTGAAGAGCAACTGCCATGGTTCCGGAGGCCGTAGCTTTGACCACTACTCCAACGACTCACTACGTTGGAAAAGAAGACCAAGATAATTAAATGTTAAATCAAATAAGGAGCTTTAAAATAAACTATTCAACCGGTTTTAATCCAACTTTTAAATGTTCTTTTACTTATAGTCTATCATTGCTGCTATTTTCGAAAAGTTGTGTTTTACTTTGTAATCAATGGGTAACACTACACTATAAATTTGACTTATTCGAGTTTCAATATATTTAATTTTTTAATATATTGCTTTATTGTTTGATTTTGAACAGTTTATTATTATTTTTAAATCAGTGTAAACATGTAAAAGAATTCTATCGAATTTAAATAACAAAATGAATTCAACTTATATGTTGCTAAACTTAAAATATCATAATTACTTAGTAATGTGTTTTTTACATTTGCCTGTAATTTTATAAATAACTCAAATATATTATAGAAATTTCGTATTAGTAAAGTTAAAAAAATGTAAAAGTAATACTTTTTGTTATATCACAAATGTTCTTATGACTGCCATTACATATTTTTAAGACAAGGTTAAAATAAGTTGTTACACTTCTTTATATTCAGTTTTATGTTATATCTAATATTTCGCAGAAATGTTTTCTTGAAATATCATAGTATTTTAAAGTACATAGTTATTATGTCATCTAGAAAATTACTTTTAAGCATCATATTGTCACAATACGCAAAGTACAACAACCAAACCAAGGGAAGGATGGAAACAGGAAGGAATTAATCTCGGGTTTATGTGATGAGGTTAAGCTCAACAAATGTATCTTTCTCCTTATTCTTCCTCTCTCTACTTGGTTTGAGTTTTCCTTAATGTATTCACATATTCATACAATCCATAGCTAAAAAACATATTAGGGCCGGTGGTAACTTATTCAAAGCCAATCATTAAAGGGTGTATTCTATTCCGAAGAATTTTTGACATGATATTAATTAATTTATGGACTAAATTTTAAAATTGTCGGCAACCAAGGAAATATTCTCATGAAAGCTATTATTTTGAATTGTGACTATTGTCCCAGGACAACCTTAAACTGGTCTATACCAGTTTTGAGGCTGACATTGGGTACAGCTTGGCCACCTTTAAAGAAGGCCGCGGCGTTCGAACTGCCAACGCCGCCATCTCACAGAGCAGAGGAGTCACTGTTTGCACAAAGCCCATAGCCACCAGTTAAATAAGGCGACCTTTTAAATAATTTTAGCTATATTATTTTGTTTTGTTGGAGAAAACAAATAGAATGGGTGGCAGGGATTTTTGATAAAGTATACAATAACCAAAAAATAGTATTAAACAATCAAATTCACAGTAAACTAAAACTACAGGCCTATATGAATCATGTACTTCTGTTAGGTTCTTTAGATTATTGCTTTGAAAAAACCATGGCCAGAGTAACTTATAATTTTAGATGTCTCCATGAATACATTTTAAAATTAATATATTGAAAAAATGCTACTAATAAACGGTTTTAAGTAAAAATAAACCGTGACAAATGCAATACGAGGCACACAATTATTTCTTTGGAAGATAAATGTGCATACAAAATGTTAATACTTTTTACAGACAGTTACCCATATATACCAAAGTATACTTTGTCTTTAAATAAACGGTTGTATAACGTTGTTTTAAATCTTGTGTAATATGTTGTTTTGAAGAATGCTGTAATTTATTAGCACATAGTAAATGGTCCTAAATGTAGTTACTAGCTGCCTTATCTATTGATATTTATAAAACAAAACTAATGAAAAAGGTAATTATAATTAATTAATACTTAACTAAACTAATACAAAACATAACTTGCCTGTGCTATGGATTAACAACTTTAAAAAAGCCAAATTACGGCAAAAAGAAATGTATACAACTCTTTAGTAAATCAATTTTGAAGTACTAAATAACTTGACTTTAAATTCAATAAGTGGTTGGGTTTGTTGCTAAAGGGGCATTTTAAAGGTTATTAAATTCCTAGCACATTCTTGAATCAACGCTGCTAGGCATTATAGTTTTACTATGCCTACGTGTAAAACCATAGACAATCACCTTTAAAGAAGGCCGCGGCGTAGTAGAATTGGCAACGCCGCAAGAGGAGTTACCGCGTGCCTCGCCGCCCGTATACTAACATGGGGAAAACGAGACGCCGCCATCTAAAATCGTTATTTTTTACTCTTCTTGTTAGAAAATATCATTTAAGTGATATTTGTCGTTTCGAGTGTCTTACCCTGTTGTGAGCCCACCAAGGTTCATATTTAAACTGAGAGTAAAGATAAGCGTGTTTATAGTCAGTCTTGCTGGGTTTTACACGTAGGCACAGTACAACTATAATGCCTTGCACCGTTAATTCAAGAATTTGCTAGGAATTTAATAATTTTAATAATTTTTTAAAATGTCCCCATAGCAATAAATCCACCCTCTTATTGAATTTAAAGGCAGGTTATTTAATAGCTCAAAATTTGTTTACTTAAGAGTTGTATACATAAATTTTTGCCGTAATTTGGCTTTTATAAAGTTGTTCATAAATAGCACAGGAAAGTTACGTTTTTTTATTAGTTTAGCTAGATATTAATTACAATTACCTTTTATCATTAGTTTTGTTTTATAAATATCTATAGATAAGACAGCTTACTAACATTTGTTAAGTGCTAATAAACTACAGTATTCTTCAAAACAACATATTAAACAAGATTCAAAACAATGACATACAACCTTTTATTAAGTCAAAGCGTACTTAATACAGCAACAAGTATAAATACAACTCATGGGTAACTGTCTGTACAAAGTATTTCCATTTTTTCTCTATTTATCTTCCAGATAAATAATTGTGTGCCTCGTGTTGCATATATGTCACTGTTTATTTTTACTTCAAGCAGTTTATGAGTGGCATTTATTGAACATATTAATTTTAAAATATATTCATAGGGACATCCAAAATGATAAGTTACTTTGACCATTTTTTAAAAGAAATAATCTTTAAAACCTAATAGAAGAACATGATTCATATATAGCCCTATTATTTTAGTTTACTATGAATTTGCATGTTTAATATTAGTTTTCGGTTATTGTATACTTTATCAACAATCCCTGATGCCCATTCTATTTTTTCTCTCCAACAAAACCAAATAATACAGCTAAAATGATTTAAAAGGACGCGTTACTCGACTCGCGGCTATGGGCTTTGTGCTGTCAGTGACTCCTTTGCTCAGTGAGATAGCGGCGTTGCCAGTTCGAATGCCGTTGGTAAAACCCAGCAACACTGAACATAAACATGCTTAACTTAACTGTCATTTTAAGTGTGAACCTTTTTGGGCTCACAACAGAGTAAGACACTCGTAAGCAAAACGATAAACATCACTGAAACTGTATTTTATAACTTGAAGAGTAAAAAATAAATATTTTAGACAGCGGTACCGCTCGTTTCCCCCATGTATAGTGGATTAAGCGTAAACATATTTCACTTCCGGACACCAGCACCAAACTTTGAGGATCGAATAACTACATGTAAGCATTGACTACATACATAAGTCAATGATGTAAGGCAGTACAAATCAGCTGGGAGCCAAGCTCAGAAATGGTGACGTCACGAGCTGTGATTCATCCAAATTTCCGCTCAGTGATTTTTGTAAATTCCCATATCTCGGTAACCGCTTATCGGATTTTGATAGATGAGGTATCATTTTAAATTTCTTGCTATTACCTATAAGAACTGTCATTACATGTTTTGTCTTAAATCTAACAGTTTTTGAATAAATTTAAAGATTGTGATTTATTATAAAATTCCGTATTTTTAGGGAATTTATTCGTAGTAGTTCGTAGAACAAGTGTTATAGTCATGTACCTATTTCACTTCCTGACACCAGCACCAAACTTTGGGGATCGAATAAAACACGTAAAGGAGTAAAAATCAGCCGGGAGCCAAGCTCAGAAATGGTGACGTCACGAGCTGTGATTCATCAAAATTTCCGCTCAGCGATTTTTGTAAAGTCCCATATCTCGGTAACCACTTATCCAATTTTTATAAATGATATTTCATCTTAAATTTCTTTTTATTTCATAAAAGGAATGCTATTAAATGTTTTGCCGTAAACTTAAGGGTTTTGAGTACATTTAAAAATAGTGATTTATTCAAAGAATTTTGCATTTTTAGTGAATTTTTTTCGTAGAAAATACGTTATTATCGCAATTAGTATGACAGTAGGCTCGGGAGCGTTATAAATTGTCGTTATAACATTATCAAAATTAAACTTCAGTCTTAAAAGTTGTCACTTTATAAAAAAAGTTACATTTTAAAACTATACTTTTTTGTTAATTGCTGAATTTTTAACATGTTTGGGCCTTAAAACGGCAATTTATAACACTATCGAGCCTACTGTCATACTAATTGCGATAGTAACGTATTTCCTACGAAGAAATTCGCTAAAAATGCATTATATTTTCATTAAATCACTATTATTAAAATTATTCAAAACTCTTATGTTTACGACAAAACGTGTAATAACAGTTATTTTAGGAAATAGTAAGATATTTAAAATGAAACATCATTTATCAAAATCAGATAAGCGGTTACCAATATAAGGGACTTTAAAAGATTCGCTTATTGGTCATTTTGATGACGTCACAGGTCGTGACATCATCATTTCTGAGCTTGGCTCCCGGCTGATTTTTACTTCTTTACATGTATTTATTCGATCCCCACAGTTTGGTACTGGTGTCTGGAAGTGAAATAGGTACATGACAATAACACTTGTTTTACGGACTACTACGAAGAAATTCGCTAAAAATACGTTATTTTATAAATCACAATTTTTTAATTACTCAAAAACTGTTAGATTTATGACAGAACATGTCATGACACTTCTTTTAGGGAATAGCAATATCTTTAAAATGAAACCTCATCTATCAAAATCGGATAAGCGGTTACCTATATATGCGACCTTAAAAAGTTCGCTGAGTGGCCATTTTGATGACGTCACAGCTCGTGACGTCATCATTTCTGAGCTTGGCTTCCGGCTGCGTTTTACCCCAATTACATATATTTATTCAATCCCCAAAGTTTGGTTCTGGTGTCCGGAAGTGAAATATTTTTATGATATAGAACACTTGTTCCACGGACTAATGCTAGTATACGGGCGGCGAGGCACGTGGTATCTCCTTTTGCGGTGTTGCCAATTCTACTACGCCACGGCCTTATTTAAAGGCGACTATGGTACGGCAAATGAAGTTGTCATTACATATGGTAAGTCTTTTGGCTGTCCATTATGAAAAACTTCCCTTCCACCTTTGGTCCCTTCATTTGCAGCGGCTGGCGACGGAAAATCTGGGTTTGAACCCAACCTGAGAATGTATGGTCCCTGGCTGTTGTACATGGATACCTTGTCAGTTGAGTTCGCCAGTTGTAGCCAGGCAGAGCGGGTCCGCCTGTTTGAGCCTGATCACAGCTGTCACAGGAGCACGAGAGTTAGGCCTCTCAAAGGTCGATTTGGCTGCCTGCCCCATCCCACCCTTTCCTTTCCTGCTATATCCTATCCTTCCGGTAACCTGCGCAAAATTCCCGCTTGTGGAAGACGTGCCTAGCGGCTATGCTGGGGTTTCCTAATCCAGCAAGAATGAATGAATGACTGAATGGTGACTATTCCATCAACAAAATAATGTTCTTTTAACCAACTCAGATTTAATAAAATGCTTTTACATATTACGTATTGTAACGACATAAGTTATCATACTAAAACTAGATCAGTGATTTATTAACGTAGATAATATTTAATTCTGATTGTTGATAATAGATTAACATTAAAAGATAGACCTACATGTATAGCATGTTAGGTATGAGGTAGTTTTGTCAAATAAAACGATTACAAAGATAAGATGCACTTTGCACACATTTCGGGAGGTAAATTAAAAGTTTCCGATTAAGTAGCGAAGATTGAGTAGAAAAGACAGGGTCTCGGAAACAATTTTTAAAAACTTTATGTAAAAACATTTTTCATAACTTCTATCGATTCCTTAAAAATTGGTTTACACATTCCAATATCAAATATTAATATTATTTGTGCTTAAACAAATGCTACACTCCCCTTTTAAAATATATGTGTATAAAATACAATTTTATATTCTGAGTAAGATCGTAAAGGGGCAATAAAAAGGCGGGAAAATGGGACATGCTATAATAATTTCAGACCCACGGAATTACCCAGGTAATGTTACCAATGTAAGTAAGAACTGCGCTGTTGTTTTAGAGAAAATATAACTAAAAGTATGATTAGAGCAGCGCCATTCCCTAGAATCCGTGTATTTTCCAAATAAAAATCACTTCATTGCTATAGAAATGTTTATTTGATGATAATTTTATACAATGTTATGAAACTTTAAAGTTCAAAATTAAACTGTTTCTTGAATCATAATAAATAGTATTAGTGTTTAGTATAAATTTTAAGAACATACAATTATAACTCTAAGATCATTATATAGGGTTGGGAAAAAGACTGGAATATAGTTAATAACTACTGAACTTACAGTCAGAATTTAATGAAACTTAGTGTATAAAGTGTTAAAGGTATTATTTTTTATAAAACACAACTGTGCAACTCCGGTCGCAAAGGGTTAACCCAGTCAAAGATTACGGCTTCTCAAAGTGTTCAATATTTTCTTAGTTTAAAACAGCTGGTTTTGTTTTGTTGATTTTAAATCAGCTGTCTAATTTAATGTTCAAACGCGTGTTTCATTTTTACTTTCTCCCCCTATACATAGTATATGGAGAAAGTATTGTTTTCGTAAAAATTTTCGAATTTGGGTTGTTAGTGGAAATATTCGTTTTGGTGCTCCCTGAACCCAAAAAAGTGGTTTTTACGTGATGTCTGTCTGTGTGTGTGTGTGTGTGTCCGTGAGTGTGTGTGTGTGTGTGTGTGTGTGTGTGTGTGTGTGTGTGTGTGTGTGTGTGTGTGTGTGTGTGTGTCTGTGTGGATGTTTACAGAGCTAGAGCCCTAACCTATGGGCCGATTTTTATGAAATTTGGTATGTAGGTACTAATCCACGATATCTCCAGGCGTTTTTTTCATTTTTTGGGATTTTTGATTTTTAAGGGTAATTATCCCCCAAAAACCACCAAAAAACATGAAAAATCCAAATTTCTCAAAAACGGCTCTAACGATTTTGATTAAACTTTCGTGGTTTGTAGAACTTTAGGTTTGCTACAAAACGACACCACCCGCATTTCTTGAAAAATTCGGGTTCAGAAGTTACAGGACTTAAAACATCCAAAATTCAATTTTTTGGATTTTTTATAATAAATCATGAATGTTAAACAAATTACTATTCACCATTAAAAAGAGCTCAAAAAACTAAATAAATTAGTATTTTTAATTACTATTCTACGATTGCTAGTTACGGAGAAAATTTAAATTTTCATTTAGCGGTAAACACAGTACGTTGTCCAATGTTATTCTTATGGGGAATACAAATATAACTATTTCTCTCTTATTTACTGATCAATTTCATTAAAATTTGATATGCAGGTCAAGTTATCATTGACCAACAGAGGATGTTCGAAATGTGTTGCTATTTAACCCTGGGGGGGCAAGGGGGAATTTCCCCTCTCAAAACCAATGTGTAACTACCAAACAGTGGTCCGTTGGTAGACCACTCAAGCAACGGACTCTATAGTGCCTCCCAAAAAGGGATTTGGGTGGATATTTCTGAAAACAACTATTTTAGAAAATTTTCTGTACATTTATCTATACTTCATATTCTATATTTAGTAAATAACAAATATTTTTGTCATTAAAGTTTGGCTAAGAGGGAGAAAGTATGTGTCAGTTTCCTGATACCGTTTATTGTTTACCTATTTCGATTTAAATTGTTATAAATGTTTGAAATTAAATCAGACAGCCGATTTAAAATCAACAAAACACAGCCAGCTGTTCTAAACTAAGAAAATATTTAAAACTTGGAGAAACTGTAACTTTTGACTGGGTTAACCCTTTGCGACCGGAGTTGCACCGTTGTATTTTATAAACAAACATTTTTTAAATGAGGTATAACTCGACATAGGTTTATATTTAAAAATTGTATGACTTCCTTCGTAGGCCGTCCCCAGATCATGAAAAAATCAGTGAAATACGACAAGATGTGGGTAACAATATAAAATAGAAACAAAACTAAGTTTAATTAAATTCTGACTATAAGTTTAGGAGTTATTAACTATAATCCAGACTTTTACCCAACTCTGTATATTTTAATAATTTCCTGTCTCATTTAAAAAACGCATCCAAATTTCAATTGAGAATGGATAGTCACATCAATAATACAAGAAAATACCCCCGTCGCAACAAACCTGCATACTCAGCGAATTTCAAATGCATGTATATTGGTACCACTACTACCTAGAGCCACTTACCAAGTTTCACAGAAATACATTCATTAATAAGTGATATATAGCATTTTATTTTTTTCTCTATAAGAAGAAAATTAGAATTGAGTATGCAGGTTTGCTGCAACAAGGAAGATAAGAAATTTGTTTTTTTGCAATTATCAATATAACTCAACCAGGTGAAGCTACGTACAAAGTTTTATTAATTTGGGTTCATAACTAAGGGAGATATAAAACTTTACTTAAACCCCAAATAAATAACATGGGGCCGGAGTATGCAGGTTTGCTGCTATTGGTAAAAATCAAGAAAAACCATTTTTTTGTGCTAATATCAAGATACCACAACTATTTGAAGCCACATACCAAGTTTCATCAATATACATACATGAATAATCTAAATATAAAATTGTATTTATTCTCAATTAGGATAACATTGGACAACGTACTGTGTTTAGCACGTTGAATATCACTGCAACGGTTGGACGTAAAACAACAATTAAAACGCCAAAATGATTGTTTTGAAGAGCTAAACTGATTGGAAGAAATGTGCAGTTTTTAGTGAAATTATATGAGGAAAATCTAAAAACCGTATCTCCATAAGATTAACTTGGGAAATTTTATGGCCATATTTATTGACTTTTCTCCACAACCACTAAACCAGATGATTAAATTATCTAGCTTAATGATTACAAATACTACATTGTTTGTTTTTTAAGCTCTATAAAATGGATATTACCAAAATCAAGTGTTTTAGCGAATATCCCCTATAGGGAAGAAGCTATTACCGTAGTCGGCATGGTAAGACCTAGGCTCGGGACCATGATAACTTTTCGTTTTGAGGTCCCCAGACCCCACAACCATTATCGTTCGAAACTGTATATATATATATATATATATATATATATATATATATATATATATATGTGTGTGTGTGTGTGTGTGTGTGTGTGTGTGTGTGTGTGTGTGTGTGTGTGTGTGCGTGTGTGTGTGTGTGTGTGTGTCCGTGAGCACGATAACTTTGGAAAAAATGATCCAATTTTGATGAAACTTGGTATTAACGTGTAAAGCAACATTTATGACTTTCAGTTCGAAAACCAGAAAGGTAGCTCTATCCGAAGGGGTATTTTGGGGGGGTTTTGTACCCCAAAAATGTTTTTTTTAAATTTTTTACGTATAATTTTTGAAATAGTCAAATTTGAGTTTTCACCACTGGATTCAGCTTAAAAAACACACAATTTGGTTTTTGATCATTCCTCTACGTCAATTGGTTACCGAGATATTGAAAGTCCTAACACAGTACGTTGTCTAATGTTATTCTTAAGGAGGAAAAGAAAATTGTTATATCTCGCTTATTTAAGAACGTATACCGACGAAACTTGGTATACAGCTTCATCTTATTGTGGTCTATTGATATTTGCTAAAAAAAATATTGTTTGCCAAAGGGTCCCATAGCAGCAAACCTGCGTACTCATCCCCATGTTATTCTTATGGAGAATATTTAAATGCTCTGTCTCCCTGAATTATGAACATAAATGAATAAAAACTGGTATACGACTTCACCTAGTTGAGTTATATTTATATTAGTATAAAAACCCATTTATTGTGTTCCTTGTTGCAGCAAACCTGCGTACTCAGCCCCAATGTTATTCTTATGGAGAATAATTAAAATTGTATACATCGCTTATTTGTGAATATATTTTTATGAAACTTGGTATTTGGCATTCAGATACATGTATATGCATTGGAAATTCGCTCAATATGCAGATTTGCTGCTACGGGGGTATTTAAAATTTTAGGGTAAAAAGTTTAAAAACTTATTTTTGGAAAATTTTAAACCCCCCAAAAAAACCCTTCCCATAGACAGATCGATCTGGTTTTCGAACTTAAAGTCATAAATGTTACTCTCCACATTTGTGCCAAAATTTCATCAAAATCGGGTGCTTCTTTCAAAAGTTATCGCGGTAACGAACACACATATGTATATATATATATATATTTGAACGAATAGTGTTTTTGGCATCTGGGGACCTCAAAACAAAAATTTGTCATGGTCTCGGGCTTTAGTCTTTCCATACCACCTACGGTAATAGCTTCTTCCCTATAGGGGAAATTCGCTAAAAACATTAATTGACACTACAATGTATCAAACAATTTTTTACCAAAAATTCCCAAAATATAATACAGAATTAAATTTTATAATAAATTACCAGAAAAATTCAAGATAATTAACGATCCGGCCAAATTTAAGACAATTTCAAAAGAAGAACTTATTTCAAATTACACAAAATGGAGGATTTCTTCGCAATTTCTGATTAATCTTATTTAGTTTATATTAATATGACATTTTAATGTAATATTACTAAAATACCCCCGTCGCAGCAAACCTGGGTACTCAGCGAATTTCCAATGCATATATATGGGTATCATTACTACCTAGAGCCATTCACCAGGTTTCACAAAAAAACATTCATTAATAAGTGGTATATAGCATTTTATTTATTCTCCATAAGAATAACATTATAATTGAGTACGCAGGTTTGCTGCAACAAGGAAGATAAGAAATGTATTTTTTGTAATTATCAATATAACTCAACCAGGTGAGGCTACATACCAAGTTTTATTAATTTGGGTTCATAACTAAGGGAGATAAAAAAATTTACTTATTATCCATATGAATAACATGGGCCGCGAGTATGCAGGTTTGCTGCTATTGGGCAAAATCAAGAAAAACCTTTTTGTTGTCCTAATATCAATATACCACAAATAGTTGAGGCCACATACCAAGTTTCATCAATATACGTACATAAATAATCGAAATAAACATTTTATTTATTCTCCATAAGGATAACATTGGACAACGTACTGTGTTTAGCACTTTGAATATCACTGCAACGGTTGGACGTAAAACAACAATTAAAACACCAAAATGATTGTTTTGTAGAGCTAAACTGATTGGTAGAAAGAAATGTGGAGTTTTTAGTGAAATTATCTGAGGAAAATCTAAAAACCGTATTCCCAAAAGATTAACATGGGGAATTTTATGGACACATTTTTTGACTTTTCTCCACAACCACTAAACCTAGCTTAATGATTGAAAATACTAAATTGTTTGTTTTTTTAAGCTCTATAAAATGGTTATAACCAAAATCTAGTGTTTTTAAAATGTTAGGGTGAAAAGTTCAAATAACCGATTTTTGGAAAATTTGAAACCCCAATAAAACCCCCTTCCCATAGACCGATCGATCTGGTTTTTGAACTTAAAGTCACAAATGCTACTCTCCACATTTGTGCCAAATTTCATCAAAATCGGGCACTTCTTTCAAAAGTTATCGCGGTAACGGACACACACATATATATATATAAATTTGAACGAATAGTGTTGTTGGCATCTGAGGACCTCAAAACAAAAAGTTGTCATGGTCTCGGGCTTAAGTTTTACCATGCCACCTACGGTAATAGCTTCTTCCCTATAGGGGCAATTCGCTAAAAACAACTATAATCATGGAAATTGGGACGTTACGCAAATAAACAAATAATTTTCATTTAATTAAAATACTAAAATAGTCTGTTTAGTTAGATTTTTATCCAGGCTCTTCATTTTAGGTAATTAAAAGTATAGTTGAAATGTTCTACTTTCACTGACAGTCTAACTTTATTCGCTTGTTTAAAGTTGGAGACTAATAATGCAGGGATTCCGAACTAAATCCTGGCCTAACAGTAAACGTCTTAGACTTCGGTTCAGGGGGTCACGGGTTCAAATCCTGGTGATTCAACAAAACATTCAGGCGTTATGGACCGCTTTCCCCTAAATACCGTAATGCAACTTGAACAAAAATTCCGATTTTTTTAAATAAAAAAATATACACTTTCAGCTGGCTAAAACTCTATGATATGATTCACAAAATAATAACACTAGCTATTGAAAGCATATTTTAAATTTGTGTTTGATGTTATTGAGATACCCGATTTCTGCTCCAAGAGTCACTCGGCAAACGTGAATCCGATCAATAGTCGAGTTCCATCTTTCAAGTTCTTTAAAAGGTGTCCGTCTATACATTTCCTACTGTTGCTGTTATTCTGCGTCCGAATCCCACGAGCTTTAAAGGCAGAAGAAGAACACTCACTGCATATTTTACACGTCTGGAAGAAATACATTTTCTCTCTTTCTGAATAATTTTTTCAATTGGTCATGGGATTATCAGTCAAGCTAATATTTATGTTTGAGAAGGTTAAATGTGTGACAATTAATTATGCCAAATGTGTTTTCCAAGCACTTAACCTGTGCTATGTATAAAGTGGTGAACATTCTCGATAAACGGTAATCGAAATAAGTAATCTGACAATATTGCTGAAGCTTATTATAATTATGTTAATGCAGATTACCTAAACATGGTATCCGAAAGGATAAAAATAAAATTTTACACTTTCCTCAAATTTGTATTAGTACTGTAATTTGCTTCATTAAACAGTAAATGGTGGCACAGAATGGTTTATTTTTGCTTGAATACTTTTAATTTGACACAGTCTTTCTGACTTGTTTATCATCATTAATTAATCAATAATGATTTTAAATGTAAAATATTAAGTAATTATATGTAATTAAATAGTGTTGGGTTTAAATATATATGTAAAATAAGTATATATTTTAAAATAATTGTATATATAATACACTATTTATTGTATTAATTATCTATACAGAGCCTATAAGTACTAGATACGGACGTCAAAATATCATGTACCCTAATAGGCTTGTAAATGATTAAAATAACAAATTGAAAGAAATTATAACAAGAAAGTTAGTTTTGTATTAAATATTGTTTTTACCTAGTCTTAAATTTCATTTTCTGATCGTCGCGCGTTAGTACCGTTGACAAAATATTAAGTACAGGCTGGTCTTTTATACTATATTTATTTATTAATATCAATCTATGTTAATGATAAAATATTAATGTAATAATTTACATTGTCAATGCTAACCAAACAATAGTTGGATATAAATAACCAATTAAAATATTTTACGGTGGTTAGTGTTGACAAAAAAATCCGGGAAAGAGTCACTGAATATTTATAACCTTAGAATTTGAAATGGCCGCTTTATTACTGAAAATCTGTTTTGAATCAACTAAACACATAATTGAGTTTGTCAATCGAGTTAGTTAGTCTTTGAAATTGCCATGCATAAAGCAGAATATTGTTGATAGTAATTATTCCTCAACTGATCAATACAAAACAATAGAAACCCCCAGATGGTTTTTAATTACACTTACGGAATTTCAGATTATATTTTAAATCAAGTGAATAAATTGAAAAGTTAAAACATTTAACACAAATGATGATACAAATAAATTGGTAAGAGGGATAATAATACAACCATTAAACTCAGCAAGTTCCTAAACAAATCCGATCAATATCAAAGGCATTTAACAAGAATCGAAGTATAAAAGTAGCAAGACTTTCAAGAAAGTGAAAAATATGGTTGTTTTACTCCTGAGTATAGTAAAAATCTGAACTCCTAATTATTCACAATATTTCCTAAAATAAATTATACAAATACAATTTTGTTGCTAGTTTCAAATTCTCCATAACTAAGTAAAGTAATTACCAAAGCTATTATGTATAAGTAGCCAAAATATAATAAACTAAATCAAGTTTTCTCCTAATATAAAACACGTGTTTCAATATCGGTCCAATAAAAGCAGCGTCCATCTGGTTACCTTCACACAACAAAGGTACTTACAGTACATACAACATGAGGATGCAAAGATAAATAAAATAGAAGAGCAAAGAAGAGTACCCCTGAACTATCTGCTTCTATGTAAATAACTAACTGTATTTTTCTGTAATTTATGCTCAAAACAGTAGCATACTTAAAATTATTATAGTATATTAACAATTTTATGTAATGTTTATTATTTTTTTCATACATGTTAATCTTACATGTCTTTTTTCCCATGTTAATCTTATGGGAAAAAGGTTTTTAGATTTTTCTCAGATAGTTTTACTAAAAACTTCACATTTCTGTTTATTAATGTGTTTAGCTCAACAAAACAAACATTTTGATGTTTTAATCGTTGTTCTACGTCCAACCGTTGCAGAGATATTCAAAGTGCTAAACACAGTACGTTGTCCAATGCTTATGGAGAATAAATAAAATTCTATATCTCAATTATTTTTGAATGTATATTGACGAAACTTGGTATGTGGCTTCAACTAGTTGTGGTATATTGATATTAGCACAAAAAAACAAGTTTTTGTTGATAGTCCCTGTAGCAGCAAACCTGAATACTCGGCCCCCATGTTATTCATATGTAGAATAAGTAAAGTTGTATATCTCCCTTAATTATGAACCTAAATTAATAAAACTTGGTATATAGCTTCACCTGGTTCAGTTATATTGATAATTTCAAAACAAAACATATTACCTATCTTCTTCGTTGCAGCAAACCTGCGTCCTCAACCCTAATGTTATTCTTATGGAGAATAAATAAAATGCTATATATCACTTATTTATGGATGTATTTTTGTGAAACTTGGTAAGTAGCTCTATTTAGTAGTGAGTCACATATATATGCATTGGAAATTTGCTGAGTACGCAGGTTTGCTGCGACGGGGGTATTTACAGTATTTCACCTTTTCTCCGCAAACACTAATAGAAGTTATTATTTTAAATTCCTTCATTAATAAAACAGCCTAAAACTTGTTGGTTCTAGTGTTCTAGTTAGTTTATAAAGTGCAGGTACTAACAGATTAAAAGATTATTGCGTTTGGATAAAAAATAGATACGTATCGAACGACAGAATGGTAATAATGTAGTGGTAAGAGCTTTCATGATCTGACGTCATTACGTTAATTCTGGGTGACACACTTTCTAAGAAAAGTTGTACTTGTTTTATTTTAAAATATTAAATAATTATAATTTAGGAGTCAATTACTTTTTGAATATAAAAATATAAAAACAGACTGATACAGTTTTTATTCATTGATTCAGCCAGCCAATCGTGACGCTGCTAGCCGCTTATCGAACCTTATACTTCAGGGATTAGCTTTCAGTCCGTGAGACTCGCTATGGAACGCTGAGATTTTTGTGAATAGTTAGTTAATATAAACAGATATTAGTATTTGCCGGAGGTAGTGATTTAAAACTTCAGTTTTACTCTCCAATCCTAACTTGCGTTTTAATATCATAGGGCGATGGACTGTTAGCGTCATAGTTATAAGACGTAATTCCATTTATTAACTACGTCCCCTTACTAAGTTAGCAATACCGTGTTGCAAAACGTAAGGTCAATTAAGGGAAAACTATAAATTGTACATTTATATTATAAAATGTAGCAATAATGGGTTTTAATGCCCTGTAGTAGATACATACATTGCATTCTTTAAAACCACTATATAATTTACTTTCACCATAAAATCTCTTGTAAACCCTTCTGCGAACGACCCTTTTCATACAAATATTTTGATACGGTGCCTTTGAAAAATATTCTCACTTGTCGGGTTTCTGGACAAGATTTGGTAGCTTAGCATCTGAAGATGTGCTAAAAACAGCAGCCCTGTAGAAGTCAAGACAATAATATATTCAAAATAACTTACTTATTTAAACATAGCACAGTGATAAGGTAACATATCCCTCACTAAAGAACTTTACGACATCATCTTTATAATAATATAGTTACTTATGTATTAAGAGCGTAAAGTATGTTCGGAAGATTACCTCAAGCGAGACACTTTTCGCTCGAATTATGTACTCAGTCTTTCCTACAACTAACTACAATTGAGATACCACATAACATTCAAAGATAATTTTCACCCATTTTTATTGGATTGTTGAGATTGAGGTTATAATCGCCGAGTCAACAAAATAAAATAAAATAAGCTTGGTTCAAAACAACAAAATCAGCTGTTTATTACCATAAGCAAGCGGAAGCGATAGTTACAGCCAGCGAAGACGACTTCTTTGCAAAACAGAAAACAGCTGTTTTACGGTGTATTTTCAGATCGTAAAGAAACACTTAAGGTGCGGTTGTATGATGAATGTGTGTTTCTTTGTTTCGTTGTCCGTTATGTTATACCGTTCATCCGATTGCGATGAAATTTGCATGGCCCTTTCGGGTTAACACTATAAAGGTTATTCGATATTAATTGAAGTTCTAAACCGATTAGGGCAGACCTCTTCTGGGACTTTGAAATTATCACTGTTAACCTCATGATGAAGTTATTTTGTTGAGGTTTCAATGGCATCAATATTTTGGTAATTCGAAGTAATGTGTGGGTCAGTTCAAATTTTCTTATACTTCCATGTATTGTTCTACTGGTTAGTAGTAACAGGAAAACATAACTAATAATTGTCGGAAAGGGGTTGTACGGAGTAGGCGATCCTCAGAAGGTCAAAGTCCGCACGCGGCGTTATCTCTCGTTACCGGCCGCTTCTAATCAGTCCTTACAGCATTCGTACTTGACGATAATTAGGTTAGTCAGTTAATTTATATCTAGTTCAATTTCTAACATAACGTAACCTAATTCGTATTAACATATTTAAACCGTTCTCTGCCCACATAGCACTCTGCGGAGTTAGGTAAGGTTACGTTACGTTGGAAATTAAAAAGGTTACAAAAAAACTCAACAAATGAGCGTTTCCAACATCAAATTGTTTGTTAAGAGCAATATAAATAACAACATATATTTCCTTTGTTATTCCAAAATATGAACAAAATTGAAGTTGACCCACACATTACTTATAATTAGCCTTATCAACGGGGAAAACAGGGATCACAGAGAATCACGGATAATCACGCGAATTAAGACTTTGGTACAATTAATAATACTAGCGTGTAATCTATTTACATTGTCAATTGAGTCTTTTCATATATGCTTTTATTCGCAGTGTAATTACACTTAAACAATAATAAATCAATAAAGAAGTTAGGCTACCAAGCCCAAATGAAAGATTATAAATCTCTCAATCTGTGATAAGGTGGGTTTGATACCCGGCAGTAATCCTGATGCCTGGATTACCTTGAAAAGATCAGCTCTACAGCCCCACATATTGTTCCAGTTTGAGGGCGCTAATGGCTGTATTTTGTTGTGTTACGACCTTTCTTTGAGTTGTTCTAAAAGAACGTTGGTAATATTTAATGACGTAATGAGTTTCAACATAGTTTTAAGATCAAATTAATAACGTTTCTTAAAAAAGTTTATACAACTCTAAATCTTAGATTATCTTAGAGTATCTTAGAGTTAATTTGTTGATATTTTTATTTTTACTTAAGACTTGTTAAAAGTCTGCACTCTCAACAAAGGTACAACTTCAACACGTTTGTTAATCTTCGTTACAATGGTGTTGCACGTAAATAGCCAAGAACATGTTCCTTAGTTTTCTTGTTAACGGACAAGCACGAGTCTTGTTTTAACTTTATCCTTTTATGTTATTTCTCGTATTGTCATAGCTTAGTAAATGCTTAGTATAGATCGAAACTATATTTATATTAATTCTTCCTGATGTAAAAACAATTTTATAGGCGCTATTTGTGTGGTAAAAAAGGCATATTTGCTTTAAGTGGAATTTTGTTTTCAAAGGAAGAGAATTTTTAAAGATTATCTTTCATCTCATCGCAAGATCAGCCAACAGACATAATTCATGTTTGAACAATCTTAAAAACTCAATTAATCCCTGAGGTTTCGGCAAAAACATCTATCGTTGGTCTCAAACATTGGCTGATTTACTAAACAAATAATGTTCTTTTCTCAGGAAATGTGAGGCAAATTAGTTTAGTTGTAGTAAGTCAAACAATACTAAACCTTATTGGTTTTAGGGAAATGCTCTTTCCTCTCCAATAGAAGTGTATGTACTTGATGCTATGTCAGCCCAAAAGTTTGAATGTTATATCAGAATACCTAGTACTAATAAAACGCCTTAATTACTTAAATTACATATTATTCAACCAAATTGCATTTAGATAATGACTGACTCACTATATAAGTAAGCGATATTCAGATTTAAATATTGATTTCCAGCCGTTCAAACCTCAGAGAATACCTGCAGTCTTCAAAAAGATCAAGAATATAATGTTTTAAACAAAAGCTACTAATTTTTTTAATGAATTGCTTTTTGAATATATATATTATTTGAGTAGTGGGGGTTTACCGGTGCTGGCTCACTTGATTAATTGCTTCCGGAAGCGCTGCGTCATTAAATACGTCATCTGAGGCTGAGCCAGTGACGTAGGCGGTTTTGTGACGTAATGAGTGAAAGGTTAAAGTTCAAGGTCACGGGGAGGTAATTTTAAAAAAGTACTACCTCGCACGCGTAAAATCCGATTGTGATTCGATAGTTAATCGATAATAAATATCGAATAAATATCGAATGAAACAATCGAATGATACGAGTGCGAGGTAGTACTATTACAAATATTACTTTATTTACAATAATTCATGTTTACAATAGTTCCCCGTTGTTCGTTGTCATCGATGTTGTTGATCCGGACGAGTTGCGGCCATCACTTCGCTTTCTGAAGAAAGACGGTAGATACTTCGATCCCTGCGCAGAGTCCATGTTGTTTTTTGATGCGTAAAGTTCCAAAGATAAATCGTAACCGGACGCAATAAGAAGTCTTAACTCTTCAATAAACACCTCGAGGTCTTGGTAAGTCGCAAGATGAATAGAGTCATAATGAATACACCTAATTTTAATGGACATTTTAATATAATGTTTTACGTTTGTGAAGAGCACTCGATGTTCACCAGTCGAGAGCCGGAGGTGTACTGACTATTCGCTAGCTAGCGTTTTGGTATCAAACAAAATGGTGGGGGTAAAAGTGTGGTGGGGCGGAGCAGATGGCGGGCGGCAGATGGCAGGCGGCAGGTGGCAGCTGGTGCGAGGCGGATGGTTGCTACTACATTCGCCGCCACAGTAATGCAATCCTTCGGCGTAATTCTTGTATTTTATCTTGTCGGTTCATTTGATACGTTTTACATCTACATATGCAATAGCTAAAACACTTGCACTTACGACAAGCTTTCCCGTCAACTTGATCGCCTGGTATTTTAAAACATTGTAACTCGCAACAATATGTCTTCAAATTGTTATCGAAAAATAAATTGTTCATAGGTGGCACCGACATGTTAGCTGCAGCGTGTGTTAGACAAGACTGAGACTAACTTCACTGCTCCCTCTCTTTTATACCTCTTCATAAGTTAACCCTGAATGAAAGTTCAAGGTCACCCATTCGAATTTTAAAAAAAGCAACACAGCAGTATATAAAATAATATACTGCTGTGTTGCTGTTTTCTTTATTTTTTTTCATATTTTTTTTATTTTTTTTATTTTTCTTTTCTTTATTAAACAAACATTTTACAATACAATAAACTTAAGTTTAACATTGATGACTAGAAATACAAACAATAAAATACAAACAGAGAAATACAAACAGAGACATTATGTACAAGGATGCATGATGTGCAGAGTGAGTTCCGTTGAGTTGTTGCCGCTTACACCGTGTGATACCAAATACAACGTCCCCGGTTGAATATCTCGCAAATCTTCATTCTGTAGCAGTTGAACAAATCGTTTTGGAAGAAATACTTGAAACTTCGGCTCATCTCCTGAAGTTAAAGGTGCTTCGCTCAATGAAACTAGAATTGCTTCTCCATGTGTGGTTTCCACTTTCTTGATGTTATGAATAATGTAGTGTTTTTGTTCTTTTAATTCTGAACACTTTTTAGTTAGCAGAAGGTCGGATTTTGAATGAGTGTTGAATTGATCAACCAGTGTTTGTAGAAACTGTTGTGATGCCATCTTCGTCAGTGGTGGTTGCGATGTCTTCTGTGATGTTGCCTCTTCGGAGTCTCGAATAATACTCGTGCCGGAGCGGTGTTGGATCCTCGTATTTATAGGCCCCGCTACCCCCACCACATTCCGGTTCTTTGCTACCCCCACCACATTTCTGCGTTTGTTCCAAGTAAGCAGCCAAACGATATGCGTTGTGCAATGCGCAGTTTGATTGTCCGTGTTTAGGATCTTTTGCAGCAACACAAATATTACCGAGATTAATGTTAAAGTCCTTACCGATAGTTATATCGAAAACATCACCGTGCGTGTACTTTTGTATCCAGTTCCTTTTTTCTAATCCTCTTGTGTATATATGTGAATATTGTTTGCAAAAGTTAAACATAATACTGTGCAGATTACTGTAGCTTATAAATCCTTCATACCAATGTATGTGATGAAAGTAGTTTGTTATCCATTTGTTTGTACTTTTTGCTTTGGCGTTAAGGTTGTTAAAAGAAAAAGGAGCTTCAAACGTGAATGGGTAAACTACAAATGTAAGCAAGTCTAAAATTACTAATTCCTTGATAATAAACCTATCATCATTATTTCGAAATGCTTGAAATTCTATTACACAAGGCTTTACACTCACTTCTTCATCCCCTCCGCTCATCATGACACCTAACGATCAACTAAACTGTTTTCCACACCACGGTAGGTTAAATACCAGGCCATACAGTTGCAGGCGCGTTGGTGTATATTTAACGTGGGCACCGTCCCCAATAGGCCTACCCCACGTGTGTTCTTCTTTACTAAGTTAAACTTTAGTCTTTTTTAACTTCCTCTTCTCGTGTTTCGTTTTCTTCATCTTCTTTTTTCTCCGTTTCTTCTTCCTCTGTTGTTTCTTCTGTAGCTTCTGTAGCGATTTCTACAAGTGGTTCAAAATCCTTTAACTTTCTCCACATGCAAACTTCATGAGGTATTCTATTAAAAATAGATGTATCCACAGGTCCGTACACGATGGTGCTATCAGGTTGTTTTTCCAAAGTATCGACCAAATATTCTTTAATAATAGCGCTTGCAAATACCAACTGTCTCATGTACCTTGTAATAGGTTCTGTTGCGTAGTTTAAAACGTAGAATTCTTCACGTGACAGTAGAATCTTATTTTCATGTTGAGTCAAGTCTCTAATTCGCACTTGTAGTTGTCCGCGATGTTTAACAATATCGATTTCATTGTCACAATCCAAAAGTCGAATATGTGTTTTTCTTCCACACAAACTGTTAGTTAAATAACATTCTATTAAATGTACATGTTTCAAAAATGACTCCCAAGCATTTTGCGAAAATAAAACCTTTTTTGTTCCATGGTGTAGAATTACTGTAGGGGAATAATCCAATGACTTTATCAATCCAACTGATACACTTTTACTGATGCATGCTGAGATGGGGTAAAAGATTCGCAAAAACACTTCAGTTAAAATGTGAGGAGGAATATTTTCTTCAACTTTCTTCTTCCTTTTTGGTACTACCTTTGATGGGTCTGCATTACTTTCCTCCTCTCTATCTCTTTTACCAAACTTTAAAAATGCAGTTATTTCCTTGATAATTTCTGCTTCGCTGGTATTATCACGTTCCAATAACGGTGCTATTTCTGCATCACCTTGTACAACAGATGGAGAACTCATTTTGTAGAAGATGTTGCCCATGCGACGATAGACGATCAACTGAAGACCTGCATTGTTGCTCCGCTATTTATAGGTTAGCGACAGTGGCGGTGCCGGTGGTGGTACAACGTTTTACAATACCGTCTTTACGATACCAGTCAAAGGTGTGTATGTAACAATTTTATCGTGCAAAATTAAACAATACGCAGATGTATTTGCAGGTACGTTTTCTTGAAATTCCATTTCTATCTTTATATCAACACTAGACGATTTTACAGATTCGTTTTGTTTGGAGCAATCAATTACAACAATCGGAGCTTTCGATTCAAACTGTACGGGAGATAGTAGAGGTGTGTTTGTTTTGCCGTAATATGAATTTTGGAACCTAGCGTACATATCGTATAAAACACTGTACCTTTTTTTATCAAAAGAGATATTAAAGTTGTCGTAGGGAAAGAATTGTGAATTCAGGAACACTTTACAGTTTGTTAATTTACAATGGTCAAATTCACCAGCATTTTCAGTTAATATACTTTTTTTCTTTGTTTGTAATCCAAAGATTACATATCTCGCTTTTTCCAAATGAGTAGAAGTTTTTACAGTCCATGTATGCCGTTGTGTTGAAGGTAAAACGGGGTATTCATGAAACTCCCAGCTTCTGAATGGCATTACAATGTCTCGATCTGATTTTAACTTTCTTAATAATGTAATCCTGTGTTCATCATTTAGTCGCACATGTGGTACTCTCCAAACAATCTTGTCTAATGTTAGTTTCCAGTTTAAATTGGCTTCAGTTGTTCCAGCAGATGCTTTAATAATATCATTATCGTTTGATGACCTTAATAAAACTAGTTCTTGTTTTACATTTATTATTATTCTTCTGTAATCTTCAGCAAATCCTAAAAGTAATCTTAAAGGTACGTAAAAATCAAAGTTTCCCGAAGCGTCAGGAGTAATTATACTTTTGTCTGGTGCAACCCATCCTGCAACAGCTAACAGATTCTTCTCATTTGGTGTTAAAGACGCTAATCCTTTTAATGTACTGGAAATTCCAACCTTTTTTGTTGAATCGACTGTAACTCCTGAAATTTCATATCTAATCTCGTCAAACAAAAATGCCATAGGATTATTTATGAACGGAACAGTGGTTCCAACAGTACCGTCAGCTTTTGTTACTTTTCCTTCAATATATAAATAACTTTCGCATGGAAGAGTATAAATGTCTTGTTGTTGTATAGGAATCCTAATTTCATCGTTATTGTTTAATTTGGACGAAGCGTAAGGGTTGTGCGTGTGATATTCCTTTTCCCATAAGGTCTCGTCGAATGTTGGGCCCTGCGCTATATCCAGTATATCCATTGTTAATGACCTTTAATCCAATTTCTTCTAGAAAACGAATGTTGTCACTTGTTAATCCTTCTACAGCTGATGAGCTACTGACCTCTTTGCTGGTTGGCTCTCTCTTTTTAAATGATAACCCCATTATCTAAGCGGATGATTTTATATGTATTCTTACAGTAATAGCTTCTCCTCGAAAGTCAATAAGGTTTCCGTCTTGATCCACTATGTTCAGCACGATGTCTGAAATGAAACTGGTGTTTAACGGTAGGTACACAAGGTTTTGAGGCTTTTCTACTATCTTGAAACCCGGTGCGACTGATGGGTAGAATGTGTGTAATATATGCCGATTTTCTCCATCTCTGTAGGATCCTTGTATAATGTTACATGTAATGTCTATGCTGTTTACTTTGATGATCGTCACAGTTCTATTCCCAGAATGAGTTGTATTAGGTTCTAATACCTTTGTTTCCTTAGAAAACCCCAATAAACTACCAATTGAACGTTCTTGGCCAAAATCAATATAATACTTAGAAGTAATTTCGGCTTTCATTGTATTGTTATTGCCTTTTATCGTTATATTTTCTTTTCCCATATGTTTTTGTATAACTTCATTTATATTATCAATTTCATAAGCTCCTGTTGGTAAACTGAATTCTTCCAAAGCTGAATATTTTCCTTTATTATCTTTTGTCTTGTAATAATGTATTTTGTTATTAATTCCTTCACTAACGTTTGGAATAGAGTTATATGTTGTTAAATCCAATAATGCGGCTTCCCATAGTCTTCCTTTTTGCAAACGTAGCGCTGGAAACAGAATACTGCGCAAAGTACATGAGTTACCGGTTAATGACACTGTATACGAAGACATCTTAAAGTTGACTAACACTTTTAGCTAAAAAGTCTAAACATAAATGACCGCAAATGGATGTATCATCAGGTTGTTTTCTTGTATAATTGTAAAAATCATTTTCTGCCGCACGAAAGTATTGTTGAAGTTCTTTCGGTGGTGGAAGGTTTCCAAAACTGTCGAAATAATAAATCGTTTCACCAAGTTTCTTGTAACACACCCAATGAGTGCCTAATCCTTCACTATTATCCAAATTTACTATACCAGTCTCATTTTTCCACATTTTAACCGGTAATTCATCTTTCATAAATACTCCTCTAAAAAATGGGATTTTCAAACAAGAAGCATATGTAATCAGTTCTTCATTGGTTAATTCTTTGTTTTTAATTATTAATTGCTCTTTCTTATTTAATACAGACGATACGGTCTTAGGTATAGTCCTCCTCCCTTTTTTATCATTGACCATATTGTTGGTTTCTTTTTACCTTTACCACTAGTAGATCGACGTTTTCTTCTGATATTACCTCCTTGTTTCTTAGCGGGTCTTTTCCCACGCCTTCTTCTCTTTCCTCCTCCAAACGTAGTTTTTGCTTTCATTGCTGCTGTTACTGCTAAAGACGCTGCTTTTTCACCAATACTCGCGTCACTAGATTTTACTCTTTGCCAAGCTTTCTCAGAAAGTGCTCCATCCGCTATTGATCTATTTTTTGTATCACCAAATTTGGAATACGCTATATCGTGCTGTTTACAGGCCTGATCAAGCTTATTTATTCCAGGATCTCCTCTAGCAAGCCGTTTCTCTAATTTGGTTCCAGGACCACAATATTGATATCCTCCAGGTAAATGTAATTCCACAGGTAATAAATCAATCGCCTTGTTAACTATAGCTCCAACCGGTTTACTTAATAGAGAAAATGCTGTTGATGCTATTCCCCTTCCTCTCTGTAATCTCTCTCGATTATGACTGATGCGTTTAGCCCTCGGCATGACTATTTATAGCCAAACTTACAATCAGTAGGTGCACTCTATAAATGTTTTACAATGAATGTAATATTAGTCTTGGCTTCTTGTATTATATATACTGTTTAAAATCCATTTATTATATAGAAATGGATTAATTAATTAAATGTAGACATAATAAATAAAAGTAGTAAAAATAGAAATAAGGTGTAATTGAAGATGTTTTAAATGTTTCTCCGCTGGTGATGGTATCGTTGTTTTCGGTAAAATGAATAAAATCTAAATAGTTGACATGTTCCCTTAGAAACTTGCCACTTAATCGTTGGTAATTAAATAACACATTCCAGTCTAGTTTATCTTTAAAATTGTCAATGTAATTTTCAGAGAGATTTTGATATTTACTTATTACTTCCCAACAGTTATTAAAATTTGATGTCATCTCTACAAGGAAGTCTTCTGAAAACTGTTGTCTTTGTAAAATATGAATCCAGTTAACTCTGTGAAAATAAATTCTTAACATAGTCATTGTGAAGAGGTAGTGTATGGAAAGTTGTTCCCAATCCATATATCTATCAAACCGTTGAACAAAACCATCTGTCAGCACTCCTTGGGGAAATCTCGGCTCTTGAGATATTAAACTCCACGCAGTAATATTGGATTCCATCATCCTCTCTGTATTATCTCTCGAATATGACTGATGCTTTATCCCTTATCATGGGTATTTAAATTCTTTTTTCTCTTATATAATCTTCATCGTTTTCTGTTGGTTCATTAATTACATTCACTTTATCCCCCTTTCCTAATGTCTTGACTTTAGAAGGCTCAGACGGTTTATCTAATTGATTAGGTTTTTCTGGATTGTGTATCTTTTTCCAGTCTAAATAATTGTGGCTGTCAACATCTGAAGCTACAGCTCTTCCTGAAGCCCGATGGATATAATTAAATAAAGCTGCACCAAACCTTTCCATATGTTTTTCATATTCTGTAGTCCATTTCTTGTGTACTATATCAAATATTTTCTTATTTACAGCGTCTCCATCCTGCTCACAATCACCTACATTTGTCAATTTTAATTTTTTTACATCATAGCTTGTATCAGTTTCATTCTTTTTGTAAATCGTTAACAATTTTAAAGTCGCTAAATTTACTGCTTCACCATCATAAATGGGATGTTTTATATTGCTTAACCTTTTACCGGAAAATCCCCAATGGTCTTCGTGTACAATCGGGGTTCTTTTATCCATATATTGTACCGTAACCGCATCAGAAGACAAAAGCGGATCACCAACATTTTGAATTACTTTTCCTTCAAAATTATAATTACCATCAGGTGTTAACGGAAACCCAGCTCTTTTTTCACTATATCCAGATTTTACTCCAAACTCGGAATACCGTCCAAACTTGTCCACACTCATGATGTAACTGAATCGCTATCGTTTAGGTTCTTACTATATATATATATATATATATATATATATATATATACGTCTACTGAACAATTATTTCTCGTTTTCGCAGTTCATCAACCAAAGCTACCCATTCGTTTTCTAAACCAGTGTGCCCGGCTTCCATAGCTTCATGTAATAACCTCATTCGATCAACTAACTTATTTATATCGTTGTAATATATTATATTGGTTTTATACAAATTTTTTAATAATCCCCTTCCAGATGTAGTAGGATCAGTTGTTTTTCTTTTTTTATGCAAAACATTTAATTCAGCAGAAGATAAAGCTCTTCTTTTAATTGGAGCTTTATTTGATTTCGAGGGGAAAAGACTAGATATAATGTTTGTGTATTTTATTGACCTGTTTCTATGAATAGATAGGTCTTTGGAATATTTTTTTCTATGTGCATTTGTATACTCTAGTATATTTTTAAACAATTGTAAATCCTTTTTAGTATATTTACCAGGATTATTTTTAAAGATGAGTTCAAACAAACCTGTTGTACCTTTATATTTCTTATCACCAATAACTATATCATCATTTTCGTTTATATCTAACTTTCTATCTCCAATCATTAATCCTTTATCCTCTATTCTAGCTCCATATGTATGATAATTTCGATTAGCATGTGTGCCATGTAACATTTTTAATGTATATTTTCTTCCAAGTGTTCCTTTAAACATAATATCTGTGCCTAATTTGCTTAAGTTGGATGGGTTGATATCCTCTTCTTCTGCTCTTGTATCTTCCGCACTTGTATCTTCTGTACTTGTATCTCCTGCAATGTTCTTTTCCCTTAAATCTCCTATATCTCCGCTTTCTTCATACTCGTCGCTTTCTTCAGATGTTTGTAACTGGTCAGAACTTTCATCATTCTGAAATTCTTCTTCATATTTGGAAATTGGTAGCATTTTGTCTCCTTCGAAGCGAATTGAAGGTTTTTCCATATTTTGTGCTAATCGCTTTAAAGGTTCAGTAACAGGTTTGAATGTTGTTTCTAAAAATTGCTCTCTTTCATTTATACCTGATTTTAAAGCTCGGTTTTTTTGTCTAATAGAATCACTAAGTGATTTTATTTCCTTTAATAGCTTTTCCTGGTTAACCATCTTCACACCTTGACGACTTGTACAGTAATACCGCTAATCAGTGTATTAAAACGAATTTATCAAAACCTATTCTATAACGACCATCTTTTATAGCTTGATCTTTCATAATAACCAAAAATCCATAATTTTCCGCCCATGCTTTTCCGCAAAGCTCTTTAAACTTTTCAAATGGCATATCCGCATTCACATGGTCGTTATATATATGTTTTAGGTTAGTATCATCTTGTTTGAATACAATTAGAATATTTGCATTATCTCTGATAAGTTGTTTTGGGATTTTGCTATAAGTTTGTCCTATATATATGCTGTCGATGTTATTATGTCTTCCCATGGCAAAGTAGTTTCTAATAGTATCCTGATTTTCACAAGATACATCGTCAAATATAAATACAGAATACGGTTTCGCTTCGTTTGGTTGCATAATGCTATCACTAGCGTTAAATTTGTAAAAATTAACATCAGACACATCAGATAGGATTTTATCCAGCAATTGATACTTTGGTTGATGTAGAGACTTTGAAAAAATATATAGGTTATTAAACCTTAATCCCTGCGGATTAGTGATCAAATTAAAGACAACATTGGTCTTTCCGCAGTTTGAGGGGCCACTTACTATACATCGAACAGTGTTTGGAAGTAAACTGCCGTGTTTACCATTGTTGATTTTAACGTTATCCACAGTTAAATCATCTATGTTATTAATATTGAATCGATCTTTATGGTGAATAATCTCCATCCTGCTCAAAGGTTAACGATGAAATGAGTTGCTTGCATTAAACCAAGTCCTTTATAGGTATCCATGAATCCTCAGTTTTGTTAAACCCTAACCACCGCACTTTAACTGCGTCCTTTTTTCTTTGTAACACTTTTTCAACAAGATATACATCACCTACTGTTGACTTTAACATTTCATGTCCATAAAATGCACCTTGCAACAAATCTCCTTTGTTATCTTTTAGAATATACGTTTCAGGTACAGTCGGTTGCACTTTATACACTGTAAAAACTTCATTCGTCCAATTGGGAAGGTATTTCTTGGTAAACACTCCCTTATATTTACTAATCCGTACTTTATCACTTACATTAAATTTTCTTGGCTGCATTTTTTCTACTTTAGGCTTTGTATTTTTCTTTATGCGTTTTAATACATCTTTTGCATTTCTTCTATTTACTTTGTTAGGTTTCATACCAATAGTTCTATGAAACCTGTTGTTATAATCATTTATTAATTGTGGTAAAACATCATACCATACGTAAGAACCTCTTTTTGAAAATTGTTTATACAGTGCTCCTTTCAAGGTTCTATTGAATCTTTCTACAATAGCTGCTTTTTTCTCTGAATTTGTAGAATAATGATTTATTTTATATTTATTCATTAACTGTGCAAAGTTTGTATTAAAGTATTCTGTTCCATCATCAGTTTGTAAATGTTTAATTTTGTTTTTATCTCTTTTTATGGCTATTTCCATGGCTTCTGTTACACTTTTACCAGTCTTGTCCTTTAGAGGCAAAGCGTCTGCAACTTTTGTAAAACAATTAATAATTGTGAGTATATATTTAAATCCTTTGTTTATTCTGCTATGCGGTCGCATTTCAATTAGATCCGCTTGATATAGATCATTTATCCCTTTTATAACAGTATTTCTTCTTGGAAACTTTATTCTTGCAGGTTTGTGTAGTTCATTAATAATCTTCTCCTTCAGGTCTGACATGATGGTTTCACGAAGGCAGCTGATATGGTATTAAATATTCGTTGGTATAAATCTCCTTATATATACATATAGTTCAAGGGCATTCAAAACTTGTGTAAAAAAGGGGAAACACAGCTTAACATTGCTGTGTTTCCCCTTTTTTACGGAAAGGAAAAGGATAAAGGATCTAGGACGATGAAAAGGTTACTCGTCAATAGGGTTGAGGGAGTAGTGGCCGAATGGTAAAGTGTGGATGTTGTCTGGAAGAATGTGTCGTTTATCATCATTGGAAGAAAGTGCTTTTTTAACTTCTGTTAGGCTGTATATCTGATGGTTAAAACTTCTAATTGTATTGAATTTAGCTGTAATGACTTTATCTTCAAATAAACATTGCTTGTATTGATCAAAAATAACTTTCTTTTCTAAATATAATTTCTTTACACCTTTAGCTTTCTTAATATAGCTATTCTTCTCGTCTTCTTTTTCATCATATAGTTTTAAGGAATACAGTTTTGACATAAGTGCAACAATCTCTTCAAGTAGAACTCCATTTGCTTCATCTTTAAATTTGCCCAGTACTTTTTTGTTTTTGTCTTGATCGTAGTTAGGATGGGTCTTTGGGTAGTCAGAAAAATCGAATTCGTTTTTGTAAACAAATGTACGAAGATCTTGATACATATCATTTGTAATAATCCAATACACAAAAGCGTCTGTATCCATGTAGCTAATGCCAATGTTCTCTCTTCCATAGAAGGCAACCATTTTGTTATAATGAAAATCGTACATGTGTGTTTTTGAGATGTCCAAGATTGACATGCCTATATATAAAGGACGATCCATCTTCACACTCGTCTTCTTCATAGACACTGCTACAAGTCTTTCATTAATAATTATAGATGTTCCAAAGTTTGGCTGCTGTACGAGTTTCTGTAGCTTTTTTGCGTCAGTAACAAGTTTAACATTTTTGTGTCTTCTTTTGTTTTCCAATGTTTTTCCAAATATCGCATTATTCATTAATTTAAAAAAGTCTTTTTGAAATTCTGATGTAGCGGCTGCTCTTCTGGTGGTGTTTGAATCAATGTAAGGTTTTAACCAACATGACTGAGAAAATTCCAAAACTCTATTAATTTTTTTAATACGTAGTCCTAATTCGATGGCTTGTTGGACTACCCAAAAGTGAGCCACGTAGCGCTGTTTATTATTTAGAGTCATCATTAATTTAGGGTGTTTTCCAGTTGGAGAAACTTCTGTTTTAGCGAGGAGTGGGAGGTCGTAATGGAGATCGTGTAAATGTTCCGGGTATTCAAAATCGCAATCTAAAATATATCCAGTGTCACCATGTTTTGGAATTTGTGAAATATCGCCAATAGAGTCGGGGTTAACCCATTTGAAATTATCATATGGAAGTGGGTTTGACATAGCCCATCCGTATAAGTTGTTTGCATCGAAATATCCCAAATAGGTTGTTGGTTTAGTTTCGTCGTAATTAGGAAGGTATTTGTTGTTGGCCTTAACATGTCTGGTAACACTTTGAACCAATCCACCTCTTACACCTGCTTCAATCATTAAAACCATGTCAATATTTGTTAAAAGTTGGAGTTTGCATTTTGTTTCTTTTAACATAGCTTGCCAAGCTAATCCTGGAGAAGTATACGAATGTAAAGGGTCCAATCCATATGCGGCAAAACAGGTGTTTCGAAATTCTTCAATCACATCACAAAGAAGGGTCACATCTAGTTTGACATAAAAGTCTGAGTAATCCCCTAAGGTCTCCATATTCATCTCGTTCCATACTCGAAGTGCATGTTGATAATCTTCAGGTTCTATTTCTTCATCATTAAGTTTGTTTTTGAATTTATCTGGTGTAGGAAGTGATGTTTCATCAAATCTATTCAGTCCGTCAATGTAATCATAGGGGAAGACTCCTTTTCGAAGAGCTAAATCCATTTTATCATTAGGCACAATTTTACTTGTTTCAATCAAATCTTGTCTTCTTAAATTTTTAGTTAATTTTGCAAGGCTAAAAGGCATAAATCTGAATGAATCAACAAATCTTAGTTTTATTTTACCAACTTTTTTAGAGAAGCTTATACATTTTTCCATGGTTGTTGCCAAGACATCTATTTCTCCATTATCTCTGCCCAATTCTGGGATTATAAAGTGGGAGTCGTATCCACTAAGATTATGTAAAACAACGGGGATAAAGTTTGGAAGTTTATAGTTTAAATTGCAAGAGTTACAGGCTGCACCTCTGTAAGCTCCTGTTAGATGGTCATGGTCTCGCACTTTACTGTTGGTCAGTGTAAAAGTGTTAATACACAAATAACATGTTGTTGCTGAGTCGTGTCGTTGAATTTCATCTTCATTCATAGGAATCATCGGTACCACATTTCTGTACATTTCTTCAACTTTCCCAGCTATGATATATAAGTCATCGACGAAGTTTCGAGCTGCTTCTTCACCGCGATATATCTTCGGTGTTGTTGTTAATTCATATCTTCGCAAATGTTCTTCAGACAGTGTTGATTTTATCATCAAACAGTAGCTGTTTGGTGTGTGCTGCTGGTATTTGCTTCTTCTTGTTACGTTTTCTTCTTGATGTTCGAGCGGAAGTAAAGACGCCTCAAAATCAGCATACACAACAACAGGTAAACGGTATTGTTGGATTACTTTGTCAAATTTTATCTGAGCTCTGCTAGGATGCGGCAATTTAATTCTTACTTCATAGTTTTCATTACATAGCCGTTGGTGTTCTACAAGCCAATCTGATCCTCCCCTTCTTAGTTCTTTGTTTACGTGACAAAAACATCTTTTGCAAATTGTCATCTTTTTTTCATGTTTGGATAATTGTTTAGAAACAAGACTTTCAAATTGTTTGATATACACAAAGTGTGAAATATCACCTTTAGTTATCAATAACAAATCGGTATGATCTCTGCGCTCATTTGGTGTTATACGCAAGGGGTACACATTGTTTGACGAATCCAATCCAAATAGGTTGACAGAAGCTGAAGGATTTTGTTTTTCAAATTTTAAAACGTCTGTTATAGCAACAGGGTAAGTCATCCCTTGAAAATTATATCTATGTTGTACTTCTTCATATTTGTGACTTGGTCTTATCGGATTGTCTGTTACATATTTGACCAACATGGCATATTTAAAACATTCAGTATCTTGATTTTGTACATTGATGCAGGATTTGGTATCACTAATCTTTTTTGGTAAAGGGATATAGCTACTGCCACGAATTCCATAACCGTGTTTGTGTACTCTTAAGTCTAGCCCTGTGATGCTTAACAAACTCCATCCTGAGCCTCTTCCTTCATGTTCTTGTATTTTTGTCATTAGCTCTTCAAAACATTCAGATACGATTGAATCAATATCTGACGAAAACATAATAGTTCGGTTTTTTGTTAAAAACCCTCTCGGTGAAGTTTCATTTTGAATGTTTGTAAATAAAGCATCCATTAATAGTCCAAATTTGATAAAATTTAATCTTTTTAATTCATTTTGCAAAGTGTTGATTACCAATCCTTTTGCGTTATTTAAAAATTCTTCGAGTTGTAATTTTGCGTTGTCAATTTTGAAGTGGGTTACTACATTACCCGGAAGTGCTCGGGCATGTAGTTTTACATTTACTGCTGTTGATGCTGAAGGACGGTGAAGTGTAGACAGAGCATGCGTAGAAGTCGATGCAGCTGATGATGTTGAAGGACGATGTAGTGTAGACAGAGCAGGCGTAGAAGTCGATGCAGATGATGATGTTGAAGGACGGTGAAGTGTAGACATAGCAGGCGTAGAAGTCGATGATGATGATGCATATTGAATAACACTTGGTCTGGAATGTTGGTGTTGAGCTAACATTCGATCTATTTCTTTCAATTCTTCTTCTTCATACTTTTCATCTTGGTTGTTGTTATGTTTTAATTCTTTATGAATCATTAAAATAAATTCATCCTTAAATGAAGACTTGCAAATATCGCAGCGATGCATAATGTAGGTGCGATCTCCACAAGGGTCAAGGCAATAATGAACAACACTGCAAATGCCCCTCTATTTATACTCTAGCAAAAGTGGTGGGGGTACGTTAAGTTTACTATTTGTTTTTGTTTTTGCATTTTATATTTACTATTGTAGCTGGAGGCTACAAATTTCTGTATTTAGGTCAAGGTCATTGAACAAATTTGCCAAAACGGGGAATAGAGCAGTAAATGATTTCATATTAAACCATAAACTGATCTATTCCCCGCTCTGTATTTAACTAAGACAATTTTCTCCAACAGGAACATTTGATAAATTTTAAACTCGGATGTGAAGTTGGATTGTACATATTGCATCTCGATCAACTAAAAATTTCATAAAACAATAGGGATCTTCAGTTGTAGATTCATCTTTAACATATTCAATAGTCAACATTGCCGAACGAAGATCTTGTGGAATTACGTCGACTTTTATGAGTCGCCTTTCGAGTTCAAACCGTTTTGTTATTGATGTAAGTTTTATCACATCATCGATATCGATGAGGGGAAAGCTGTAGCAAACGGAGTTTCCTGGTGGGTTCATCATGCCGATATGATAAATATACACTGTTGCATCGTCTTTAAATAGACGTTCCCCCACCATTAAATGTATAAGTTACCCCACTTTTTCAATCATGTAAATGGGTCAAGGTCATACAACGATATTACCAAAACGGGGAATAGAGCAGTAAGTGATTCTCACTATAACCACAAACTGATCTATTCCCCGCTTTGTATTTAAAGTAAACTATTTGAAGACAACAAAAATTTATTCAGATTCTTCCGATGAGCTCATATCACTAAATAACCGACGACGAACACAAAAGTTCCCTGTGACCGGATCTAAAACTACGTCATCGATATTAATACTGCTTGGAGGGGTTCCACTATCAACAAGGTCCATTTCCTCCAAACAGAGCAACTGATGATGACATTCTGGTTCATTATCATCATCGTCGTCGTCGTCAGTCAACAACTCCAACAGCTCCATCTCTCCAGCATATGGTTCACTGCTAGCAAACTCACTTAGTAGTTCAAGATCACTAAACAGTTCATCTTCCATTTCTGAATCGTCTTCGTCTTCATCTTCGTTTATATTTACTGGAATATTTTTAATAATTTCCAGTATAGTCTTCTTAGAAGGGAAAATGTTATCTCTGGGCGACATGATTCCAAGTAGCAGACTGATGTTACCACTAATACAAAACCACCTTTTATACCCCGATTCCGGTGGTGGTGGGGGTAAGTGATGAAAGTGCAAGTGGTAGGAAAAAGTAATAGGGAAGAGGTATTATTGTAACACAAATGATTAAGTCCTGTAAGTAGGTCAAGGTCGCCTTAACCTATTACCAGAACGGGGAATAGAGCAGTAAGTGATTCTTACTTTAACCACAAACTGATCTATTCCCCGTTCTGTCTTCCGCTGTTCAGTATTTCCAAAGTCTCTTAGTTAGTTGAAGAAAGTTGATCAATTTCCATCGTTAGCAATTCTTCAGGCAGTTGAAACGATGTATTTTGTGATAACATTTCCAACATATCAATATATTTTATGGCGTGTTTTATAGTAGAAAGTCTTGAAGCGTTCGGTTCGAGAAAAGGTAATTTTGATCGTAATAAATTATAGGCTTCATTCAATATTGCAATCCTTTTTCTCTCTCTAGCACACCTTCTTTTCTCTCTATCATTCTCCTCCTTTCCTTTAACATCGAAGTTAGACGATCCTCCTGGGCTATCCATAGCTGAACAATAACTATACTCCGAAGCCGACTGCCTTATATATATATATATGTTTACCCCCACCCTTTTACAATGAATATAGCTGGTTCAATGTCTTGTTTGGGAAAAAGTCGCTAACCTAACGTGTAGTGTAATAATCGGTCTCTGCAACATCGCGCTTTAATACCCATCATGTAAGTGGGTCAAGGCCGTCTGATTATATTACCAAAACGGGGAATAGAGCAGTAGGCGATTCTCACTTAAACCGCAAACTGATCTATTCCCCGCTCTGTATTTAAATTTTTTCCTTTTTTTTTTGATTCAGTTAAAGGTTTGGTTTGATATAGAACGTTATGTTGATTATCCATCCCTTTTCGATTAACCTAACCATATTAGCAAAAATTTTAAATAACTTCTTACTATCGTTTGTTTTGTATGCTTCATTTTCATTACTATACACTTCACCTGTTGGCCTCCACATGTACAGTTCACAACCAACCTCTATGACAAGATACTTGTGCAGTAATCTTCTTACAGCAAGCAGCTGATCGATGTTTTCAACTCTTCTGCTAACTACTAGAGTTGCTACAGAGATAGAAGGAGCCGATGCAGTCATTTTCAGCAGAATGATCTTTACCGGCAATGGAGACCCCCTTTATACTCGCTGTAGGTGGTGGGAGTAATAGGGTTAGGGAAGGGATTTTGTTGTAAAGAAATAATAATGATTTTTAATATTTTTCTTTTTGTACCAATTGATTATTTTCTAAGTCCTCAAGGTCGTTTGATCCTGTTGCCAAAACGGGGAATAGAGCAGTAAGCGGATCTCACTTTGTCCGCAAACTGATCTATTCCCCGCTTTGTATTTTAAAAGTCTTTAATTTGTTAAGCTTACGCATCCTGATCTTCATCCATGAGGAAGATTTGTTTGTAGGCTGAAGGGTTTTCAGCGAAGAAATGTTCATCCGCCAACTCATCCTCTTTAAGGAAAACTGCTTCAAAAGGTAGAGGGGTATTCGAGATTTCTTCGCGAATTGAAAGCGGATCTTGGAGCTGCGATTGAAGGTTTGCAATGTACTTTATTGTATTTTTTATAGTGGATAATTTAGAATCATACGGATTGGAGGATGGTAATATGGTTTTTAATATTTTATATCGATCAGCGATTCTCGCTCTCAATTTCCGAGAACTAGCATTGCTTCTTTTGGCTTTGAGAGATCTCGAGTTGGAGTTTGGTGACGTACTACCTGTTTCTGGAAGAATGTGAGATAAAATCATAGCCTGGACAAGTATCGATGGGACAGCAGAGGATGAAACAGTACAAGAAGAGGTGGCAGAAGTTGGTTTTCTGATGTGCTCCATGGTGTCTGAGGTGAACGAACACAAGCAGCAGACTGATTTTATCATCGATAAGGTGTCTCTTTTATACCAAATGGAAGTGGTGGGGAGTGCAAGTTTTAGGGAGGAGATATATATATTTTAATGTTGTTTTTTACCAAACAAAAATTTTCTAAGTCCCAAGGTCATCTGAACAAATTACCAAAACGGGGAATAGAGCAGTAAGTGGTTCTCACTTGGACCGCAAACTGATCTATTCCCCGCTCTGTATTCTAAAGTAAACAATAAATCTTCTCACTATTGAGCAACCTTTGCTCTTTGAAGCTCAAGTTCTAAGTCTCCAACCAGGCGAAAGTCTGCATCGTGCTCCTCCCATTGTTCAGGAGAACGCGGTTGTGCACACCACTTTGTAAAGGCGTACCTCATTGCCTCATTATACTCCTCCAGGATAACATGATAGGGTCTTGGTTGCTGCGTTGTAGACTGCATCGATGATGTAGTTTGTTGCGGATGTGACTGAGCATCATTCTCCGCAACCTTATTAATCTTAAAAACTTCAGTCATTTCTGCAGCCTCAGCAATTGCGTACAACTCCTCTTCGTTAATTTCCTTTCCCCATGTGTTGCTGTTGACGCTCATGATGATACAACTAATAATTATATTCCGAATCGCTCGCTTAAATACCCGCTTACCCCCTCCCCTCTTTACTGTTGAATAATGACTTTAGTATAATATTTCTCCTTTTTCCTTTTAAGTTTATCTTTGACTTAGTGTAAATTATCCAAGTCCGTTATCTAGGTCAAGGTCGTTGTAACATTGCAAAAAAAAGTGTGGACAACTTATTTACACTCTGCAGCATATGCTACAAATTGTAAATAGGTTGTCCACACTTTTTTTTAATTTGGAAAAAATGCTTTATTTAATTTGGAATAAACTTTTGGTCTTTTTATTTATATTATTATTTTAATGATTTCCACACAGTGATACCTGTATCATTTCGAATTAAATAGTCCTTGTGGGTAGGTTTTTTGACGTGGAGGTCCATGGCTCTAGGTAACTCTACATAGTACAGTTTACCTTCACATTGAACCAACACCTTTGCAAAGTCCTTTATTTTAACAAAGAAGTAGCGTTTGTTTTTACAAAGCCTGTTAATTCGAATTTTAATTGGCACCACTGTTGCACGTGGTGAAGAAGGAGATGCGCCATGGTTTAATTTTAAATGAAGACTGCACGTTTCTTCATTTAAAATACAACGTTTAACACAGCGTTCACCTTTCTTAGCACCTTTTTTGAATATATAATTACATTGTTGTGCAGGAAGCATGCACATCCTTTGTACAGATTTAAGTTGTTTAAATTTCTCTGAAGGAGATGAAGTATATGTGCAGATTACTGAAGGTCTGGCTGGAGAAGATGATTGGGTGGCTGGTTGGCTTGGTCTCGAACTTGATGTTGATGAGGATGAAGAAGCAGACGATTTGGAAGACTTTGATGAACATGTAGAACAACTTGAAGATGTAGAAGGACTTGGAGAAACAGCACGAGACGTTGACAAAGGACTTGGAGAAACAGCACGAGAAGTTGACGGAAGAGGTGAAGGACTTGGAGAAACAGCACGAGAAGTTGACGGAAGAGGTGAAGGACTTGTGTAAGTCGTTGACGCAGCAGGTAGTGGTGGACAGTTCTCCGGGACGATGTTAGCTAACATCAGGGCTGTCCGAAGGATGGATGGAACCGCAGAAGACGGAGTGGTAGAGGCGGGCGAAGACGAAGCAGAAGGTTTCAATTTGAGAGGTTGTGTCTGCTTCCTAATGTGTGCCATGGTGTGAGGTATAACAGCACAAGAGAAAGAATGATTTTACTAGTGCTGGGGGACCCTCTTTTATACATACTGATAGTGGTGGGGAGTGCAAGTGTTATACGGTGGGGGTAATAATGTTGTAACGAGTAAATATATATTACAATACGGGGATTTTCTAAGTCCCGAAGTGGGTCAAGGTCGTTTGATCATATTATTAAAACGGGAAATAGAGCAGTAAGTGATTCTCACTTGGACCACAAACCGATCTATTCCCCGCTTTGTACGTGAATTTTCTAAGTCCCAAGGTCATCTGAACATGAAGCCAAAGCGGGGAATAGAGCATAACATACTGCTCTATTCCCCGCTCTGCATTTGGGAAGGGGACAAAAGACAACAAACAAGAGACTGATTTTAAACAAGAGACTGACTTTATATTTTACAAGGTTTTCTCAGGCTAAGATGGGTAATGTCAACCGGTTTACGCGCCGTATTGACACAAGGTCGGTTTGCGCGCCATACCTTAGAGGGGTTAGGAAAAGGATGAGAAGCAAGATACATTACTTTGAAAATAAAGACTTTGCCAGCAACTATGTAAACAAAAATTAATCAGTTAACGTTACTTTTACAAGAACAGCCAAGGTCGGTTTTGCAAAGGTCAACAGTATCACTGAAACCCGGTGGGACGTAGACCCAAACACCCGGCGTCAGGCTGCTGCGAACCCAAGTTTTGACCAAGGTTGTTGAGGGACCTGTAGGGCCGGGAGTACATATTTCATTAGTAAATAAGACACTTCAAACCGATACCAAACATTAACATATATTAGACTAACTACATTATCTAGCAGCAAACTACAAGCGTTATCTAACATGCTTAACAAACTAACTAAACATGCAAGGGCGCGGATCTCTTAATTGCGCGTCGGGCCCAACGCACACTTAACAGACCTACGCTGCAGCAGAGTGCAACCCACTGGGACGTATACCCAAACAGCGGGCGGCAAGCTACTGCGACGAGACTGCGGACTGCTCCCGCTTATAAAGGCAAAGTGACGTCACCAAAGCGGAAGGGGGGATGTTACGTCAAAGGGGGGGGGATATTACAATACGAGGATTTTCTAAGTCCCGAAGTGGGTCAAGGTCGTTTGGCCATATTATTGAAACGGGGAATAGAGCAGTAATTGATTCTCACTTGGACCACAAACCGATCTATTCCCCGCTTTGTACGTGAATTTTCTAAGTCCCAAGGTCATCTGAACATGAAGCCAAAGCGGGGAATAGAGCATAACATACTGCTCTATTCCCCGCTCTGTATTTGGGAAGGGGACAAAAGACAACAAACAAGAGACTGATTTTAAACAAGAGACTGACTTTATATTTTACACAGTTTTCTCAGGCTAAGATGGGAAATGTCAACCGGTTTACGCGCCGTATTGACACAAGGTCGGTTTGCGCGCCATACCTTAGAGGGGTTAGGAAAAGGATGAGAAGCAAGATACATTACTTTGAAAATAAAGACTTTACCATCAACTATGTAAACAAAATTAATCAGTTAACGTTACTTTTACAAGAACAACCAAGGTTGGTTTTGCAAAGGTCAACAGTATCACTGAAACCCGGTGGGACGTAGACCCAAACACCCGGCGTCAGGCTGCTGCGAACCCAAGTTTTGACCAAGGTTGTTGAGGGACCTGTAGGGCCGGGAGTACATATTTCATTAGTAAATAAGACACTTCAAACCGATACCAAACACTAACATATATTAGACTAACTACATTACCTAGCAGCAAACTACAAGCGTTATCTAACATGCTTAACAAACTAACTAAACATGCAAGGGCGCGGATCTCTTAATTGCGCGTCGGGCCCAACGCACACTTAACAGACCTACGCTGCAGCAGAGTGCAACCCACTGGGACGTATACCCAAACAGCGGGCGGCAAGCTACTGCGACGAGACTGCGGACTGCTCCCGCTTATAAAGGCAAAGTGACGTCACCGAAGCGGAAGGGGGGATGTTACGTCACGGGGGGGGATGTTACGTCACGGGGGGGGGTGACCTTGAACATGACCCAAAAAAGGGGGGGGGGGTTGACCTTGAACATGACCCAAAAAGGGGGGGGGGAGGTTGTGTCGTCACGGGGGAAGGGGAACCGGATGTAGACCGGTTTTTAGCTTTCTACCCGTATATGGAAATGTCACGGTTACACATGGCGACCCGCTTTGCTCCGTCTGGTACCTCATTCCAGCTTTGCCTTGCGAACTGAATACACCTCTGCGCTATGTCTTCTCCCATTACACCCGAGAAACTGCAACGTTTGAAGGAGACTTTGAAGAAGTCTTCGGAAAAAAGGAGCGGATTCAAAAGACCTAGTTCTTTTAAATCTTGCATACGGAAGAATTTTCGAAACCACCCACTTTACTTCGACCAACGGCCTTCGACGTCCACTGCATCTTCACCATCGCTATCACCTCGCCCTTCATCGCTTCGACCTTCATCGCCGCCACCAACTGTTGAGGAGATAATGAAGAGGACGGCTACGGTGAAACTTACCGAGTTGGTAACGCCGCTGGAGTCTGTCGCCGTCAAGTTTGCGCAGTTGAAATTAAACGTGGAGTATCTACTTGTGGGGAAGATCAGCGATGATGAGTACCTACTCCAACACCTCTTTGGCGGCGGCCGTTACGTCAAGGTCCACCTTCCAAGGTCCACTCTGCCACCTCCTGAGACCAAGTGCGACTTGATTTTAGTACGGCAGAAGGGACAAGTAAAGTGGGTTACAAAGGAAAAATAAACACTGACTACCGCTCACCGCTCCTTATCCACCATCTCCTTCAAACACAAACGGTCCTTTTCAGGACCACCCTAAGCATTTCAAGTTAGGGACTTGGCCTGTACATAGGCAGGAGACTATTAGTCTTATGTTTGTGTGCAGCCCACTTTGTGAAAATTTCTAAGTCCCAAGGTCCTTGACCTTGACCTTGACCTTGAACATGACCCAAAAAAAGGGGGGGGGTACACAGTTTGTGCAAAGTATGTCATGTGGGTACTCAAATTACGCGGATTGATCAGACGAACAAGTTGGCGCAAACAGAATTCAGATCCGACAAAGGGTATAGCAGCAACAGCGAAAAACAACTATTTTCAAGGGCAAGCCTAAATAACTTCTTTATTTACGGTTTAAAATATATTAAGTGGGTACTCAAATTACGCGGATTGATCAGACGAACAAGTTGGTGCAAACAGAATTCAGATCCAACAAAGGGTATAGCAGCAACAGCGAAAAAACAACTATTTTCAAGGACAAACCTAAATAACTTCTTTGTTTTTGGTTCAAGGTCTAACATGTGGGTACTTCAATTACGCAGCTTGACAAGGCGAACAAGTAGGTGCAATTTAAATTTAAATCTAACCAACAGTATAGCATCCGTGGCGTAAAAACGATGGTTTGAAGGACAAGGTAACGTTGTGGTGGGGGTAGATGCCTATTATACACGATAACGCTACATCATTATTCTTCCAGCTCTTGTCGTATGAACATCTACCTAGACGGTCTGAAAAATGTCGCAGTTTTACAGGAACATGAGGAAGGTGACCTTCAGTAGTCCCCTTGACACTACTTTCTACTTCCCTGACGATGAAGACAGAAGGTCTACACTTTTAGTGGACAATGAGCGGTTTCGTCGAAGAATAATTGAGGTTGAAACACTTTTAACCAGTTGTTTGCTACGCAAAAAGAACCATATGAATACATGCACCGGTTTAGATCATAGTAGCTGTTATACTTATACAGCGTTGAAGCGCAAACATTATTGAGGTTTTTAGTTACGGAGGTAAGGTCTTGACAGTCTAAGAGCTAAACCCTAACTAACACATGTAAACTAGTTATTGTGCGATGTAAAACTTGGTGGGGAGACTGGTGTAGTGGGGGACTGGTGTAGTGGGGGACTACCATCTGCCGCACACTTGCCACCTGCCGCCTGCCACCTGCCGCCGCCCATCTGCTGTCCACCATCTGCTTCGTTCTACTACACTTTTACCCCCACCATTTTGTTTGATACCAAAAACGCTAGCTAGCGAATAGTCAGTACACCTCCGGCTCTCGACCGGTGAACATCGAGCTCTCCGAGACGCTCTTCACAAAATAACAATATCATTTCACTCAAGGTCTGATAGATGTTTCTATTTCATTGCCGTCACGTATTCTTTCCTCCTGACAGCAATGAAATGCAAACACCTAACAGAACAGATAGGTGTCAAAAACACAACATGGACTCTGCGCAGGGATCGAAGTATCTACCGTCTTTCTTCAGAAAGCGAAGTGATGGCCGCAACTCGTCCGGATCAACAACATCGATGACAACGAACAACGGGGAACTATTGTAAACATAAATTATTGTAAATAAAGTAATATTTGTAATAGTACTACCTCGCACTCGTATCATTCGATTGTTTCATTCGATATTTATTCGATATTTATTATCGATTAACTATCGAATCACAATCGGATTTTACGCGTGCGAGGTAGTACTTTTTTAAAATTACCTCCCCGTGACCTTGAACTTTAACCTTTCACTCATTACGTCACAAAACCGCCTACGTCACTGGCTCAGCCTCAGATGACGTATTTAATGACGCAGCGCTTCCGGAAGCAATTAATCAAGTGAGCCAGCACCGGCAAACCCCCACTACTTATTTGTTTTCAAAAAGAGAAATCCACAGCTTTTCTTGGTTGTAAATATCACATAATTTAAAACTCAATACAAAATGGCTATATTAATCTTTAAAACGATTTACATTATTTTATTTCAGCCCAAAAGTTGAAATGCTATGTTAGAATACTTAGTTTAAAAAAACCATAAAGTATAACCACAAGAAATCGAGTTTAGTGATAAACTTAAGCTAAACCACTAAACACATCCGACTTTTATACCATGTGTAATATTATGGAAGTTGAGTTCTAAATAACAAAATAACATCTATATTTAAAACATTAATTTTTAACATAGATAATTTTTAATTACTGCACCTAATGCGCATTAAAGTTATAAAACCCCAACATAATGCATCTAAAAATGTACAATTATGTGCCTAGTTGTGTAAAAATTTGATAAAATTACCATGGGCTTCCTTCACGACTATTATGGGCGTCACCCATAATAGTTTCAATGTTTATTTGTGGCAGATAATGGTTTTATTTCGTCAAATGATTATACTTATTTATGTCTTATATATATATATATATATATATATATATAGACAAACATAAGTGTGTTAGTTATTTAGTTGTGTTGACATGTGTTGTTAGTTGTAAAATATCATCACTTTATATATAGAATGAAGCACAAGAAAAAGTTGTTCGCTCTCCATGGTTCATCCCGGTGTAACTGTGATCGTCAGTTCTAATAATATAAACGACAAAACCAACATTTGTTTTAAATTACGTAATGTATAAGCAACAAATTAAGAATCATTATAACTAAAACTAAAAGTAGGCAAATAAAGTAATTTTTAAAGAAGGTTGAAAGGGAGAAGAGGAGAATTCGACGGGGGCAGTTTGATTGTGAAGTAAAAGAACACTCTGACGGCGTTATTTCGACGGCTTGATAAAGTACTGTAATTTTCAACGGAGAAACTTTTTACTAAATCTGTTCCACAGATTTGTCTAAAAACACCTTTTGCTGTCGCTCTTTAGCTTTTATGTATTTTCATCTCCAAGCTTAAGTATTTTATTTCAAACTAAAAGAATTTAAAATGCTATTTGTATGATATGAAACTTGAGTCATTTATTTTGTAGTAACTGGCATTAATTAAGCTAATAATTTGTTAAATAACGTTTTACTTGTGCGGTCGAAAGTCGCGCGCTGGCCCATTTAGTAGTTTTGCCACAACGACTAGCACCACGGCATTGAAGGTAAATGTTGAATTTTATAAATCACTAAGCAACTAAGCTTTGATTGATGTCATTGCTTCCGGTATGGCCATACAACAATAGCCATTTAAATATATGGTTTTATAAAAACTGACCGGTTCGCATATCGAATATTGTAATCGGTCCTACATGTCGTACATCACAAAAAAAAGTAAAACCGATACGAAAAATAAATACCCCCGTCGCAGCAAACCTGCATACTCAGCGAATTTCCAATGAATATATAACATAACACATTATAACACTTAACAGGATTCATAAGAAATGTATTCACAAACAAGCGATATTTAAAATATTAATTATCCTCCATAAGAATAACATTGGGGATGAGTACGCAGGTTTGCTGCAACAAGGCACACAAAATAATGGGTTTTTATGTAAATATCAATAGAACTCATCTTAGTGAAGTCACATACCAAGTTTCATCCATATACATTCATAAATAAGCGATATATAACATTTTAAGTATTTTCCATAAGAATAACATGGGGACCAAGTACCTAGGTTTGCTGCTACAGGAGCCATAGGCGAAAAATTGTTTTTTTGTGCAAACAACAATAAACCATAACCAGATCAAGCCATATACCAAATTTCGCCAGTTTATGTTCATAAATAAGCGAGATATACAATTGTTCTTTTTCTCCATAAGAATAACATTAGACAACGTACTGTGTTTAGCACTTTCAATATCTCGGTAACCAATTGACGTAGAGCAATGATCAAAATATCAAATTGTTTGTTTTTTTAAGCTTAATTCAATGGTATAAATTAAAATTTGATTTAAATTAAAATTAAATGTGAAAACCCCAAAAAACACATTTTTGGGGTACAAAACCCCCCAAAAACCCCCCTTCGGATGGTGCGAGTCATCTGGTTTTCGAACTCGTTCAAATAAATGGTACTTTACACATTTGTACCAAATTTCATTAAGATCGGACCTTTTTTACGAGAGTTATCGTGCTTACGGACACATATATATATATATATATAAATATATATATATATATATATATATATATATAAATATATATATATATACATATATAAAAATTTGAACGAATGGTGTTTTTGGCATCTGGGGACCTCAAAATGAAAAGTTATCATGGTCTCGGGCTTAAGTCTTACCATGAGACCTACGGTAATAGCTTCTTCCCTATAGGGGAAATTCGCTAAAAGCCTAACTATACTTAACATTTCAAAGAGAACAAATATAATAGAATAGAAAATTACTTGAAACAACAATTTCGTTCTCATGGGCGAACATCTCATTCTTATAATGAAGGCGTAAAAATAAATATTCGGAATATCACAGATTGTCACTAAAAAAAGCATTGTGTTCATGTTTCAAGGCTTAAAGTTTTACCTAAATCTAGCCTCATTTGTTTTAAAATAGTGAGTTTGAATAAATTTATAGACACTCTCAACAATTTCTTATGTCATCACTTTTACGATGTTGACAGTATTTTTAATAATTCAAAGCTGTACAGTCCTTACTGTGTGTACATTATCCAACCTGAACCTATTCCTTAAGGTGGTTACGACAGAGTTTGCACCAAATTGACCTGTCTACCGCTCGTGAGGAGCAAACGGACGCCAGAAATAAGTGCAAGTAAGGATATCAATAATTATAGTTCAGAGCAGAGATATATACATGATGGCAAAATTATAGTCATAGACCCAAAAGCCTAAAATGTCGACTTTACTTTTTAAATATAGCTAGTTCAATTATAACCACAAAGTCTTACAAAGTATCAAAAAGCTTTATCTTTCAAGTAATATTCACGAAAGGGTGCAGACTGATAGAGAATTTTCGATTTAACGGACACTCGACAACTCCGGGATAGATAGGAGCTCAATAACACTCAACCGGATGCCCTTCAGTTTGGCATTACTGGTGTTGATGAGCTGTTATCTCACGAGTGCAATAATATTTGGATTTCAACGTTTGTGACAACAGCGCGTGTATGCACATAGATAAGTCTACATTTTGTATGTAATCGTGTAACATAAGCACGGGTGAGCGTTTCACATTAGTCTTTGGACACAGTAGTAGCTGTTGTCCTATTCCTGTTGTTTTAGTCCTATTGCTCTGGTCTTGTTGCTCTGGTCCTGATTTCCTTGTCCTGTTGTCCTGAAGCTCTGCTGTAGAACACTATGGCAGCACAGGAGAAAGTGGAAATTGACACCAACAACTTCCGCTCCACAAGTATGTTCATTTGAAACTTTATCATATTATTTAATAGCTTGGACCTACGACATTTCCGCGTGTTTTCTTAGCGAATATCCTCAACAGTGAATAAGCTATTGCTGCAGATGTCATGGTAGGACTTAAGGTGAAGACCATATTAACTTGCGTTTGAATTATAGTCCTGGCAAGTAAATGTTATCAGTCGTACTGGCTCGCAACTTGCTTTGTTCGATACGTTCCTCGCACGGATCTGTGTTCTATGTTGACAGCAAAAGTAACGCAGAGATTATTTGACAACCTCTTTTAATATGTAGAGTCTTTTAGTATACATATGTATATATATATATTTATGTGTATATATATATATATAAAATTCTAAATAGATTTAAAATACCTGAGTACCCTTTTAAGTTCTACAAAACGTTGAAGTAAACCCTGTGGTATACATAAACAGACACTCAAATAATTATATGTTATTGACTCAACTATTTATCTAAGTATTCAATCGGTTTTGTTAGCTATTTTTTCTGTTTTATAATATTCCAAATCTATTGTTGGAAGGTCTCTTCGTATCTTCTTTTATACCTGTTTCCCAATATTCCAAGTGTATTTCGAATTCGTCCAATAAAAGACAAACAAATAATCTAGAAGATTCAAACTTCCATGTGTAGTCTTTCCTGTTTAAGGTGGTGCAATCGCCTCTACTGACAGGCTATTCCGTCTAGAGGTCAGGCCAGTCACTGTTCACTCACACACACATGCAGAGCCCCGGATGCTCGCTCACATACATGCAGAGCCCCGGATGCTCACTCACACACACGCAGAACTCAGGTATTTTAAATGTATTTAGAATTATAAGTATAGTAGCCCTATTAAATGAACTGAAAATTTCAATATACATATATATATATACAAGAAATGAGTTGTGAAGGGTAGTCAGGTAATTATATTTAAAAAATAATATATATATACAATTATTTATATTACAATTCAACTTCAGGCCTCTGCCTCTTTTGGGATCTCCACCCTTTCCATGAACGCTGGCTTTATATCGAGTATGATCACAATAGTCATTGGAGTCCTGAGAGCAGACACCACCACCATGACGCTGAGCGAGAGTCAAGCTTCGTGGTTCGGTGAGTGTTAGGTTTTATTTGCAACACTACACAGATAATGATTAACAATTGATGTTTCAACACATTTAATGCTGCAAGTCATTTTGAAGACGAACTATTTGTCTAGGTATTTAAAATGCTGGGGTACAATTTAATCTTTGTATATATTTAATTTCGTAAGCGAATCGGTCCCCACGAAATATCCTGAGCTAGGAAGAAGTTAGGTTATGACGATTCATTTTAAAGCTTGAGGGCCAAGGACGGCGGAAAAAGTATCAGAAATTTCAAAGATTACGTGGGCTACGCCCCACTTGATTTCAAAGATCCAATGATTTTCTTTTGGAAATATCACTGCAGTGTTTTTATTAATAAGCAAAATGAACTAATGTTCAGCTGTGAGTATCCACTTACGCAAAATGTTTGGGGCTATAGCCCCTATAAGCCACTAGTATTATTTAAACTCTTTTTAACTGATTGACGGCTTTATACTCAGACTAGAATCTTAGTTAAAAGATTTTAAGAAAATATTGAAAAATTGTATGATTTTGTATACATGCAAATATAATTCGAGGTAATTCAAGAATAATTCGACAACTTGCATTATACCTATGATATACTGATGAATCTGGCGTTTTGTTCAAAGTGACGACGGACTCCAAAACCACAGTGATCTTGGCATTGGTTCTAATTCTAGTTTTGGGCAGATAAAATGTATCAGTGCTGTCCAGCTTGTGCTTTAATGGCTCTCCCTTTGGGACAGTGTATGCGCAGTCCACGAAAAAGCTTGAGGCTCCTGAGAACAAGACAAGTAAGTGTTTTATGACCGTCAACCTCAATACATACACATGTTGTTGTTGTTTTGATTATTTAACCTCTCAACGTTTTTATATGTAAATAAAGGTATGAAAAGTGCAATTAGTTAAAAATGTATTCAATCAAGAGCCTGTAGACTGTACGATGGATCATGTTTGGTTAGCGCAAATATATAAGCTGCAGTACCCGGTTTTATCTGAGAATTACAACAATTTACTGCTGCATTTTGCAGTGAAAATTTGGAACCATCCCGAAAATGTATAAACTTTATTATATTTTATTAGTTATTCCTTAATAAAATTAAATTTACAGTACATGAGACTATTTCCGAATGTAAGAGACCAGTGAATTGGAGCTCTAAAGAATTGTAATGGGTACAGACCTAAGTTTTAGCGAATTTCCCCTACAGGGAAGAAGCTATTACCGTAGGTCTCATGGTAAGACTTAAGCCCGAGACTATGATAACTTTTCATTTTGAGGTCCCAAGATGCCAAAAACACCATTCGTTCAAATTTTTATATATGTATATATATATATATTTATATATATATGTGTCCGTAAGCACGATAACTCTCGTAAAAAAGGTCCGATCTTAATGAAATTTGGTACAAATGTGTAAAGTACCATTTATTTGAACGAGTTCGAAAACCAGATGAATCGCACCTTCCGAAGGGGGGTTTTTGGGGAGTTTTGTACCCCCAAAAATGGGTTTTTTGGGGTTTTCACATCTAATTTTAATTTAAATCAAATTGTAATTTATACCATTAAATTCAGCTTAAACAAACAAACAATTTGGTATTTTGATCATTGCTCTACGTCAATTGGTTACCGAGATATTGAAAGTGCTAAACACAGTACGTTGTCTAATGTTATTCTTATGGAGAAAAATAAAAATTGTATATCTTGCTTATTTATGAACATAAACTGGCGAAATTTGGTATATGGCTTGATCTGGTTATTTGCACAAAAATATTTTTCACCGATGGTTCCTGTAGCAGCAAACCTAGCTACTTGGTCCCCATGTTATTATTATGGAAAATACTTGAAATGTTATATATCGCTTATTTATGAATGTATATGGATGAAACTTGGTATGTGACTTCACTAAGATGAGTTCTATTGATATTTGCATAAAAACCCATTATTTTGTGTGCCTTGTAGCAGCAAACCTGCGTACTCATCCCCAATGTTATTCTTATGGAGAATAACTAATATTTCAAATATCGCTTGTTTGTGAATATATATTTCTTATGAATCCTGATAAGTGTTTTAATGTGTTATTAAACCTGGTTATTCATTGGAAATTCGCTGAGTATGCAGGTTTGCTGCAACGGGGGTATTTTGTATTAGCTATCTGTCTATATTATTTAGCTGAGTGGTTCCAGTAGCTATCATATCATACTAATGTTATTAAGCTGAAATTTTGTGGGCTTAGTCTGTGAGTTTGTATATATTTGTGGCTAAATCACGACTACTGAACCGATTGATCTGATATTTGGTAGGAAGATAGCTAATATCCTAAGGTAACATCTAGGCCTATTTACGTTTTAAAATTCCTTTAGGGCTTTACCCCAGTGGCCACTAAACTTCCCATGTTTATCGTATGGGCATTAACATTTACTGGATCAGATGAACTGATAACTGAAACAGGTGTTCTACATTTTAGATTTTGGGTTTATTTATTTATTTATTTATATTATCGTTTACACTTTTGATGCACGTTTAACCACGAAGGTACCAGCATCATATAATGCCAGGAAAACGGAAGCCAAACCTGTTAAAACCTGTTAAATCCCGATTTATTAACTGGGATAGAAGTCAGAAAACTTTAGCACGAATGGAAATTAGAAGACTTCAACAAGGTTTACGGCAGGCAGCTCACGGAGCAGAAGAAACTCCAGAAGAACTGTAACTTCAACGTGAGAGCAAACTCAGCGGCAGGTAAGTTTGAGTGCATCTGAAATGGCACTATATGGCAAAGCAGTGATCTACAGAAATTATCGAGGAATTTACTGTAAGGGCTGAGCCCAGCGGTGGCAAACGTTTACCAGAAATAAGTAGTTCGTCTTTAAAATTGCTGCATTGAAGTACGATGCGACTCTTAGTCAGTTAACATATCTTACTAACGCTATCTAGTTAGTGCGGGCGAGGCCGCGACGGGTAACGACTGGTAGGATATAAAGCAAACAATAATCATGTACTCAGCCTTTTAAACTCTGTATGTATTAGTACCACCTGACTGATGAATTCAAAAATCTATCTTTAAGCTTCTTGTTCCAGAAAGTCTCATGTACATAACGCAGCCAATCGGTAGCCTCTCTTCCGGATTCTTTCAGGATTTCCTCGGACGAAAGCTCGGCATCCTCTTAGTTGAGGTCCCCCAGCTCTTGGCCTTTCTCAGCTCTACTTCTCCTCAAGTGTCGCCCTCTTATACTTGGCCATGGTGCTGTTCGGCTTCTCCTTTGGTTTCTTGGAGGCCCCCGCCGTCTCATCCAACGGGGAGGTGACTCTGCCGCGTCTCCGTGGGCCGTTAAGCTGTTTCGGCAGTGTGTTCTTCAACGTGGGGTTCTTGTTGGGGATATGGCTAGGCTCTAAGTTGCCATGGAAGTCTATGGTTTTGTGGAGTGTGCTCAGCCATTTATTAGGGTTCGTCATTATATCACTGGTTAGTAACTGCAGATAAAATTTAATTAAAAGTATTACAATTATAACGCATGGTCATTCAAGTGTCGTACCATGAGTGTCTGACTCTTAATTGTATGTCCTAAAAAGATGTGGAAACTTCGTCTCTAGTTCAGGTACACTCGAATTTGACTAAAATAATATTTAGAAAAATTAAAAGAGCTTCGGATTGTAGATATATCCCCCAGGCAGTTCAAAATATACAGTATTCAGAAGAAATATATGAGTTTGACAACATTTAAATTTCAAAAGGTGATATTGCAACTTGTTTATCAACTTTTGAGTTTTAGTTTCTTCGATGGCGGCTTGCACAGTTAATTAATGAGCATACGCTTCAAAAGAAAAATAAATAAGGCATTGCTTGTACAATAAGTTGGAAAACAACACAGCTCAATTAAGTACTTCGTATACAGTATTATCTTCATCTAGGGAGTCACCAATTTGTCTAAGACCTCTTTAATCGGTATCTCTTTTTTAATGGAAATTAAATTGACTGCTTGTATGTAGATTATGTAGTTGTAAGTATGAATTCCTACATGTAGCCTTTTTATAACTACAACCAAACTACCAATTGTCCTGAGGGATAGTGGTATCAATCTAACAGCTCTGATTACAGTAGACTCCCATGTGATGTCCCTAGCTGCCAGAGTCTCCGGCATGGTTGGTGACCAAGGGGCGGGTGCGGGAGGCGGAGCGGGCGTACAAGTGGCTGCGAGGAGGGTCTCGCGGGGAGCGGTACGAGAGGAGCTGGAGGACATGATCAATTATGTGAAGGAAACCCAGGGAACAAAGCAGCTTTACAGTGGAGACTACAGGCCAGTGGCCACTATACTATTGAACCACTATTTGGTGGTGAATATTCTGGTTTGATTAAAAAATGTGTAAGATCACAAATGTGTAACATCATTTTCTAAAAGCTGAAATATTCAAGAAATTTTCGGTGGTAGAGAGAAACACTTGAAGGCTGAAAATACCCCCGTCACAGCAAACCTGCATACTCAGCGAATTTCCAATGAATATATAACATAACACATTAAGCCACTTAACAGAATTCATAAGAAGTATATTCACAAACAAGCGATATTTAAAATATTAATTATTCTCCATAAGAAAAACGTTGGGGATGATTACGCAGGTTTGCTGCAACAAGGAATAAAAAATAATGGGTTTTTATGCAAATATCAATAGAACTCATCTAAGTGAAGTCACATACCAAGTTTCATCCATATACATTTATAAATAAGAGATTTATAACATTTTAATTATTTTCCATAAGAATAACATGGGGACCGAGGTTTGCTGCTGCGGGAACCATAGGCGAAAAATCTTTTTTTGTGCAAACAACAATAAAGCACAACTAGATGAAGTCATATACTAAATTTTGTGAGTTTATGTTCATAAATAAGTGAGATATACAATTTTTCTTTTTCTCCATGAGAATAACATTAGACAACGTACTGTGTTTAGCATTCTCAATATCTCAGTAACCAATTGACGTAGAGCAATGATGAAAATACCAAATTTTTAAGCTGATTTCAATGGTAAAAATTAAAATTTTACTAAAATAAAAATTACATGTGAAAACCCCAGAAAAACATCTTTGGGGTACAAACCCCCCCCCCCCCCAAAAAACCCCATTTCGGATGATGCGATTCATCTGGTTTTCGAACTCGTTCAAATAAATGGTACTTTACACATTTTTACCAAATTTCATTAAGATAGGAGCTTTTTTACGATAGTTATCGTGCTTACGGACACACACACACACACATATATATATATATATATATATATACATAAAAATTTGAACGAATTGTGTTTTTGGCATCTGGGGACCTCAAAATGAAAAGTTATCATGGTCTCGGGCTTAAGTCTTACCATGAGACCTACGGTAATAGCTTCTTCCCTATAGGGGAAATTCGCTGATAAATGGATTTAAATAATAAATTTGAATTGATTTTTGCATATTTGTTGTCTCTGCATGAAGATACGACAGCCGAGTCACCCAAGCCCGTCAAGGGCAAGTTCGAGTCGCTTCAGGAGCCCGGGGTGCTGAAAGCCTTCTGGATCGTCCTCGTTTAGCACGTCATTGGGTTTTGTGCCAGTCTCTGCCATAAAGCCCTTCTTCGTCGATATCCTAAACAACCTAAGTTTACACATCAGTTCACATAAATCGTGGTAAGCACATTATTGACTTTAACCTAGTTGTTGTGACATAGACAAACAACTAAGGGCACGGTATTGTATATTATCTATGTGGAGAGGTGTAGGGGTAAGAGCTCATGACCTTGGTTTGTGAGGTTCTGGGATCGATCCCCTCCAATCACCAGTGGCATAATGTAAGTGTAAGTTGTAGGTCAACTTATCTAGACAAATAAATATAACGTCCTTTTCGCCGTGCCATCGTTCTACGAACGGTTTGACGTGGCTTTACAAGTCTTGCAGTCCATCCTCTAAGAAGCTCTTTTCGACTGGCTGCTGGAGAGGGAATTCTACTCTATTGAAGAATGCTTGGAGAGAAGAAGCCCACCTCGCTGGTCAAGAAAAACTATTGACGCCATGACTGTACTTGATGTTCATGTAAACAAAGAAATTGTTGTCTTTGGGTCTCCTGCCCCTAGCTATATTGTCATTGCTGGTAGGTGTGGGAGCCCTATTTGGATCTAACAGCGTCTTTACCAATTTCACCTCTGATAAATTGCCTTCCTCTCCAATGCCAAGATGTTGACAGGGATGACGCTTTCCAGGACGGCCAGTTCGGACACTGTACGGGAGACGACACACAGTTGGAGTCCAGCTTGACGGTCTACTTGATCGTGCCGTAACCATTAAATCTACTTTTTCAGAGGGGCTACCCACATTTCAGCCCCATACATGAGCACAGACAGGAATCCAGACATCAATAAATGTCTTATGCTGTACCAGGTTCACCCAACCATGGCCATCAGCTTGCTAAGATATGCGGCTCTCTTAGCAGCCTAACCCGCCAAACGAAGATCTGATCCCTCCACCTAGACTTATTGTTCATCTTGACTTCGAGGTATTTGATTTAGGTATAAGTGAGGATGCTGGGTCTATACCACTTGCATCCTCACTTACAATGAGACAATGACGTCTATAATTTTCTTTGTAAGGATCACGATCTTTCTTTTGATCTAGATGGTCGAAAGACCGTGATCATACAGCCAAAGGTTAACTAGAAGCATCGCTTCATATGGGCCAGCTAAACGTTGCATGCAGTGATGAGAGCTGCGACGTCATCAGTTTACCCAAACAAAACAGTTTCCTCAGGCATTTCAGCTTTAGTAAGCAGCGTTCAAGAGACCCAGGCCTAGTATTGAACCCTGTGTGGCAGGTAAAATGACACCCATCGTCCACGTTTCGTCTTTCGTGCCATGGATCAAGGGCCTAGAGAGAATATAATCTTCAATAAGCCGCAACGGATTCGAAGAGATGCGGAATATATTTCACAGCGCATATCAGCGCATATCAGTATCCAAGTTGAAGTTATTCTTGACATCAAGTGTAACGAGAAGCTCCAGGGAGAGAACTTACGTTTCCAAATCGTCAATGCTGAAGAAGAGAGTGTCCTCAACCCATCCAAAATCAACTTGTGGTTGCAGCGGATGTTCAGAAAAAAGGCAGTGACGATCGTCTCCTTTGTGGAGCCCTCCATGATGAAAGGAGGATAGCGGGTTCCAAATTTCTGAGTAATGACGTTATAACCTCGGGCCCTCGGATCAGTCGATATCCTCCCGAATTTTCCTCCAGCTGTCAGCTTTACTCTGGTTGATGGCCTTGCAGATAGACTTTCTTGATGCATTATGGCTGTCCATTATGACAAACTTCCCTTTCACCTTTGGTCCCTCCATTTGCAGCGCCTAGGGGCAGAATCTCCGGGTTTGGTCCCCAACCTGCCAACCAGAGAATGGATGGTCCCTGGCTGTTGTACATGGATACCCTGTCAGTTGAGTTTGACCAGTTGGAGGGTAGAATGCTGGTCTCCTGTTTGAGAGCCTCACCCTAGCTGTCACAGGGGCACAGGAGTTGGCCCTCTAAAGAGTTGATTTGGCTGCCGTCCCATCCCACCCTTTCCTTTCCTGCTATATCCAATCTTTCCGGTAACCTGCACAATTTCCCCGCTTGTGGAAGATGTGACTAGCAGCTACGCTGGGGTTTCCAAATCCGCAACAATGATGATGATGATGATGATGATGATGATGATGATGATGCATTATAGACCTCTCAGTTACGAACTCTGCAGAAAACCTCGCAAGCGATGCGGTCACTCCGGATCTATTCAGTACACCAGTATCCGGGTTGCTCATCAAGCTGGGATTTCCTGTGCGGCAGAGACTGGTCAAAGGTTGAGACATTCACTTCCATCATAGATATTGTAATATCCGAAATCGTTTATTTATTATGCCTCGGTGCAGCCTCGCTAGGTGCTGCAGGGTCCTCTTGCGCTCCCCGTCAGATCACCTGGGTGAACTTGGCCACGTCCAGTTTTTTGTGCCCCAGTGGTGTGGCCCTTCTCGAGATGTGGGTTATCTTTGCTGTTCTTCATGAACGTTCAATAAAACTAATTGGTGGTCACAGCCCGTGTAATTCTCCACCAATCGCCAGTCAAAGATCCTTGATATAAGTGGCTCAGACACATTATGGTTATGTCGGTGATCGTTCCTGTCTGCCCGGGCACTAAAGGATAGGTGAGTCACCCTCATTTAGAATTACAAGCCCGATCCTGGTGGCGAATCCTAGGATGTATTTCCCCCCGGGAGTTTTTAGAAGGCATTCTCCACTGACAACCCTAGCGTTGAAGTTCCTTTCAATGACGAAGTCACCTAACCCAATTGAATCCATGACCACGTCCATGACTTCTCAATGGTTCTTATTGTTGACGCACCCAAAAGGCAGAAGTACTGACTATTGGGGAGCCAGGAATTGTAATCCCTGTATCGGTACTGTTCGCTGACAAAGAGCGCCTTAACGCCGACTTCTTGAGTGAGCTGATTCAAAGATCAGCCTCCCTGGATCTCCAAATATTGCACTGGAGGATGCGGTTTACTGGAGGATGCCCTTAACTTCTGCCTGTACGATTGCAACCTTGAAATAACTGCACTGTCCAGAGCCTGGTAAGCCTCGATCTCACCGAGGCCTTTCTCCTTGAAGAGGAAACAAGAGAGACTGGAGGTGCACCTTTCTTCTTATGGCCTTCCCATACGGGGTATTTTTACTATTACATTAATTTAATGTCACTCTAGCATAGTAGGTACTGTTCGGGTCACAGTGCTTGGCGTTTGGTTAGCGTATGCTCTAAAATGACTTTTCGCCTCTATTTGGCTAAGTACCGTTAGTTTTACAGTACCCTTTTGTCAACAGAAAGCAAAATTAACTAATTAAATTTTTAAAACAGAGGTTTCGGTTATCTTGTCTGCTTTTATTTACGAGATAGTTGTGTTGTTCTCTCGCCTTTCCCAGGCGCTAAGTATCTTGGCTCGAACTGTATACAATAGACTCGCTTCGCTCGCTGGGGGCTCCGCCCCCAGACAGGTCGCTCTTTGGCCACAATTTAATGTAAATTGGTCCAAATTCTCTTTAAGACCTATAAACTCTACAAATATTCCAAGGTTTTTATTATTTTTAGGGATTTAACCTATCAAATCTGGTCATATGCCAGTTGGTGAATACTACTTGGCATGGAGAAGTATTGTATGTTAAATTTTAAGTCTCCATTTATTATCTAAGTGCTTGGAAAGAAAATGTAAACCCTACACTGGATTTTGTGATAAGCCTTTATAGGACGTCGCCTAAACCTTATAAGGGGGAAAAACAAAGTTAACAACCTAAATTGCTATGTATTTGGTCAACAATAAGCATTCTGCAACAAAAATAACATTATTTATAAGGGTTTTTACCCTTGCTGGAGCGCTATATAAAAATACACCTAAAAAACAAAAAAAATTACAAAAGATCAAAGTCTTTTTTTTTTCTTTCGGGTTTTTAAGTGACATAATCTGAGCGTATGACTGGTTCTAAATACTAATTAATTGTAATATAGGAATACTATGTGCCAAATACTAGGCCTCTAAGTTCTGTGTTAGAACGAAAAACCATTGAAAACCACGTAAAAATCTTGAAATTTAACAAATATAGCGCTATCTAAGGGTTAAGGGGTCGAGATACGGCAAAAAGTCATAGGAAGAAAATTGTAGATCGCCTAAAATCCGTGGAACGTGGTAGTCTCCGTTTTTTGATAGGGCAATCTGTTTGGTCGCTAGAACTCAAATAAAACGACACTTTTTTTATTTAATTTTTTGATTTGCCATTATTAATTTTTATTTAGGGAATTTAAACTGACTAAAGTAAAATTTGGAAATTTTCTCTGGGGTTAATAGGTGAAAAACACCAACATGCTAAATATCAAGTTCATAGCTCAATTATAAATGGTGTCACGTGCATGTCAATTAATCTCAATTGGCATAGAACCATCATAGCATTACTACTTATATGAAGAAAATAGTCAAATCTAAAGAAATTTAGAGTTTTTGATTTTCCGACAGGTTTAAATAATCAAGACTGGTCAAATTACTGCTGTTATTTACTAAGACATATGTTATAGACATACTTCGTGCCCAATATTAGGCCTTCATCAATTATACTAACATGATACAAAATAAAATACCACCACAAAATCTCAAAATATGCTGAAATTTGCAAAATCTAGTTATACCAAAATACAACTGTTCTTCTGTCAAACAAGTTTTATAAAATATATTTTTTTAAGTTCCAAGGGTTAAAATCATCACAAACAACTAAAAACCTAGGAAATGTGGTAACCATCGATAAGTTGTAGTTTATGTACGTAATTAAAAAATCGTACAAAAACATTTTAATCTGTAGTTCAATTAGTGAAATCTGTAAATATTATGTGCAAAAAATTAGGCCTTTCAGAACAATATTGAAGTAGAACACGATTTCAGAACCTGAAACCTTGAAAATTCTCTAAATTCGGTCAAAACCAATCCTGAAAATCATGCAGAATATGTGGAAATAAAACAAAGAAATAAATAAATAACCAGTAAACATTTTAAAAATCGTCATACAACTTGAATAAATAATATACAGAGTTCCTTAAGGATCTATTTAATAAGGTAAATATATTGAAAGTATACAAATTTTAAGGCTTAGCTTTCTTATAGAGGGTTAAATCATACAAATTGGTCATATGCATGCTGCATACTACGTATAGGTCATAGTATTCAGAAATCGGATATGAAATGATGATAGTCCAGGTATAGTTTAAGGCTACATCGTATGCAATTTTTTACGCCGCCAGACACCATGCAAGTGCGTGGAATAATTTGAATCCTTACTTTTAACTGTCCTTATTTGACAAAATTTGTGTTTAGGAAAAAAACACTATAATAACATAAAATATTATGTTTGTGCCGAATAAAATTAATCTGTAAAAATATAACCTAATTCAAGTGGGGCTTCTCCCACCTGTTATGACCAAAAGACCAAAAAATCCACAACAATTTAGACATTTCTTATGGGTTTTTAATAAATAAAATTGTTTCTATGACTGCTGTTGGCCCTGGCATGCAGACGTATTGTGTGTATAGGTATCATGCACCCATATATTATTAAGGGATTGTGAATAATGGAAATAGAATAGAATATAATATAATGAAATAGAATTAATAGTCTTAAAGGATAAAACCATCAGTTACCACCTTAAGTTAGAACATAGTTTAGTGACTACCAGTTCTTTTGAAATGTTTAAAAATAAATAGGATTAATAGAAAAATAATAGGTTTAATATTAAAAGAGTTAAAATGTTACTACAGCATAAGCTGCATACTACATTACCGATAACATTTTGAAATCCAAATAATGCATTTAAATAACGTAGTTTACGTACTCATAGATTTTTATATTTTTGTCAAGGTTAGTAGTGGAGAAACCACAAAGAGGCATACTATTCGGCGCTTTTTCCCCATGTTATTCTTATGGGGATCAGTTTTTGGACCGACACCCGATCCCGCCTATACTAATAAGCCACAAGTTTCCTTGTTGGCCTATATTAATACCCAACCCTTGCCTATATTAAATATATTGTCCCCATCCCTCCTCTATATTTTTTAAAATTAATTTTCAAATTCTAAAAAACTATCTTTAGTGTTTATGGTCCGATTTGTTTAAAACTTGGATATGTTATTGTCGTAGGCAAGTGTTTTAATAAATTCCACTTACATTTCCCAAATTCACTATAACGGTCAAATTAAAAAATATTTTTTGAAAAATACTGCCAATTGCCACCTTCTTTATTAACTGTCCGATTTGTCTTCAATTTGGATATGTTATTGTCCTAGGCAAGTGGTTTAATAAATTCCACTTACATATCCCAAATTCACTATTACGGTCAAATTAAAAAATATTTTTGAAAAATACTGCCAATTGCCAACTTCTTTATTTACTGTCCGATTTATTTAAAATTTGGATATGCTATTGACCTAGGCAAGTGTTTTAATAAATTCCACTTACATATCCCAAATTCACTATTATGGTCAAATTAAAAAATATTTTTGAAAAATACTGCCAATTGCCAACTTCTTTATTTACTGTCCGATTTGTTTAAAATTTAGATATGTTATTGTTATAGGCAAGTGTTTTAATAAATTAGCCTTACATTTCCCAAATTCACTATTACGGTCAAATTAAAAAATATTTTTGAAAAATACTGCCAATTGCCAACTTCTTTATTTACTGTCCGATTTGTTTAAAATTTAGATATGTTATTGTTATAGGCAAGTGTTTTAATAAATTAGCCTTACATTTCCCAAATTCACTATTACAGTCAAATTAAAAAATATTTTTGAAAAATACTGCCAATTGCCAACTTCTTTATTTACTGTCCGATTTGTTTAAAATTTGGATATGTTATTGTTGTAGGCTAGTGTATATGCACCATCCACATTTTACAAATATTGCGGTTAAATTTTAAAAAATTTGGAAAAATACTGCCAATTGGCAACTTCTTTATTTATGATTTGTTTAAAATTTATATATGTCATTATTCTAGGCTGGTGTATATGTACCATCCACATTTGACAAATTAACTATAATGGTCAAATTAAAAAAATATTTTGAAAAATATACTAACAATTTCAAACTTCTTTATTTACGGATATGTTATAGCTCTTATATAGGTAACAAGACCACACTACCACACGTTCCACAACCCCCTACAATACAGTATTTTGTCTTTTTTGTTTGTTTATTTTGCTGTAATCCCAAAACTGACTTTGCTGTTTATTGTCCGATTTGCCTACACTTTGGATATTGTCCTAAGCATTTATTGTCTGATTTATTTTTGGATATGTTATAGCCCCCAACTATTATATCTAAAATTACAATATTATTTCCACCTATAATACAGTTGATGTGTTGTTTGTTTGCCGCAACCTAAAAACGAACATTGGTATTTGTGTTTTTACAAAACTATATTTTGCGGTTGGATTAAAAAAAAATAAATGCAAGCTTATTATATACATCCAGCTGTTATATTTGCCACATTTCCAATATTGCTGTGACCCTCTCAACTACCTCTCATTGTAATATAATAAGTAATAAATTTTGGATATGTTTTAAGCCAATGCAAAAAATAAATTTTTAAAACCCAAAACAACTAAACACAAAACACTAATCTTTCTTTGTGCTTATCCAACTTAATTTTGCAGTTAAAATCAAACTTCCCACATTCTAGCTCCCTTTCCAGCCAGTGGTTGGAGACATAAAGGTTACGAATATTTTCAAACTGTACAATATATCTACCCCTATGTTGGACTTGTTTAATAGCGCACCATATTCCAAATCCTCCAGTCCATTCTTTAAATTTAACATTGCCTTTAATATCTTGCATCTCTATGTCTTCTTGTCCATTGTTACGGAAACTGTCTATTTTTGGAATTGCCATAAAATGTTGCGGTTCCGTTAAAGCTTGCAAGTGGCTCGTTGGTAGGTAGATAAATAATGTCCAAATCACCACTGTATGGCAACACGCCTTGCCTATTCTTATTTATCTCTATAAATACAGTTTTACAGACACCTTTAACATAGTATACACCCCTCCATCCTTTTCTGCCAACACTCCCACAAACTTGTTTACTACAAACGCATACACTATATAATGTCCATAAAGCTCTAGATCCTCGTCGCAGGAAGTAATCTTTTAATTTATCCTCTCTTTCCCTTCTTTCTTTAGCCAACTGTGCTTTGTATTCCTCTGCAACAGTATTTTCCACATATTCCAATGTCTTCTAATTCCAATTTCCTCTTTTTGGAACAACTCTCTAAGAAAGGCTTGGAAAGTGGCTCTATTTCTTTAATAGTGTATGGGTACAGTTTATTGGTCCGGCTTCTTAAAACGTAGGGAGTAAGGTTAGGACTTTCCACTAAGCCTAATTCTTCTAAATTGATGTGTTTAGGTATAGTGGAGAAAGGTGTATTTGATTTTGTAAAACACGTGCCCCCAGATTTGATGTAACACTTATGCTTTACACTTATGGCATCCTCCTCTATTACCTCTACATAGTTAGTTGGTAAACAGTTAAAGCTAAATGCAGATAGAGCATACTTTATTAACTTTTCCCTTTGTGTACTATCTTTTGGCAGTTTTAGTTGTACTCCAGTTATCTTCCCCCAATATGCATCGTTAAACACTAAACAACAACTGTTTTGTGATTGGCAACTTTCACCCACATCTTATGCAGAGGTACAGCATAGAATGGAGCATTTTGAAAGTACCGTTTGTTGTCTTCTATTAGACTTAAACAATCTCTTAAAGGTTCAAACCCTTTACCAAAACCTCTACAATAGATTGTTGCCTCTAACCTTGTTATTCCATTCTCTCTAGCTAGTTTAGACGAGAACGTTTCTTTTAGTCTCGCATCTGGACAGTTTACAAAGTTTATTATATGGTTTCCTATACTTTTAATTACTCCAGGGCTTGTAATCTGGCATATAAATTTATTATATATTTTTACCCTGCTATTAAACCATGTTAAACAGTCTTACATTATCTACAATAACATTATATCCATTCGCCCCTTGGTAGCAAAAGTTTTCTGTAAGATATTGGCACATTTCCTCCAGCCAAATCTAGTGTTATATCGAAATCCATAAGATAGTACATTTCTTTTTCCAGATCTTGCAGTATCTTTGGAAGATCTTCCAACAAATCCTTAATTTTAACATTTGCAAGCTCTATTTTATAGGGAATTGCTATAGGATCATCATACTTTTGTTTAATTTGGTCAATATCTTTCTTTATTATTTGTAACACACCCTCGCTTTGGGAGAATGGTAGTTTGGCCACAACACCATGTCGAGCTAAAGAGAACTTTTTAAATATTCCTCGTAAGTAGCTATTAAACGAGCCACATATTTCCTTCTTAACTTTAAATTTATCCGTAACATTGGTTATCTTAACTAATGTTATCACAAAACGCATCCGTTATAGATGTTAAGTTATTTAATTTTGGTTCGCCCTCGCAATAGTTTATATTACCTATGTCTGTAAGAAGGTTATTATTACGTAGATTTTCTAATAAAAACCATATACCGAATCTTTCGTTAGTAGGTTTAATACAATTTCCCAATAAATGGCTAACAGAGTACATTTATTTTATACAAAAAAGTAGCGGAAACATGTAAACAGGACAGATTACACTATAGGTATATATGTGTTGTAAATGGATATTGTATATAAACATAGGCGAGCGGTAAGTGTAACATGTACGTGGACACCCATATGCAAATATGGAATACCCACAAATTCGACTAAATAAGTTTATAGTCTCAATATAATTAACATATTAACATTAGTACCCAAATTGTCGAAATTCTATAATTCTATTCTTAGTCCTTGTATTAGGTTTTGTACTATTAAACCCTACATCCTGTGCAGTAATATATGTATTTAATACCGCACATTCTACAAGACCTGTAAATCTGTTGTATAAGCAGCAGAATAGACGTCTCATTGTGTTGTTGTAAAGTAAAACATAAATGTGCTGGATACAACCGGCCAGATATTAGACAGGAAATGTGTTGGAAGTGTATTGCCAAAGACAAATCACATAGTGCAGCATGTAAGCAATCCATTACTATTTAGACAGTATTGGTACAACATCCGATATATTAGCCAAACCCACAATCAAACATTGTGTCCTCAAAATGTTATGATAGTGCAAAATTTGTTTATATTACATATATTTCTTACACAATTTACAAACTATTTTTGTGTCAGTTGACAGAACGTGTAAAGTTGTGTTAAATGGCTGTAAACCAGTATCTGTGCCTGTGTCCAAATGTGTTGGAGTGTGTTATTGTGTCTCTGCATTTGTGTTGTTTTATAAACTTTAAATATTACTATGTCCTTATACTCTTACTATTTCTGTTACTATAATATTATTTTTTACTGTTTGTTTTCCAAGTTTGATTGTGGGTTTGGCTAATATATCGGATGTTGTACCAATACTGTCTAAATAGTAATGGATTGATTACATGCTGCACTATGTGATTTGTCTTTGGCAATACACTTCCAACACATTTCCTGTCTAATATCTGGCCGGTTGTATCCAGCACATTTATGTTTTACTTTACAACAACACAATGAGACGTCTATTCTGCTGCTTTTACAACAGATGTACAGGTCTTGTAGAATGTGCGTATTAAATACATATATTACTCTACTGCACAGGATGTAGGGTTTAATAGTACAAAACCTAATACAAGGACTAAGAATAGAATTATAGAATTTCGACAATTTGGGTACTAATGCGGGATGGCACCGTTAGTTAATATGTTAATTATATTGAGACTATAAACTTATTTAGTCGAATTTGTGGGTATTCCATATTTGCATATGGGTGTCCACGTACATGTTACACTTACCACTCGCCTATGTTTATATACAATATCCATTTACAACACATATATACCTATAGTGTAATCTGTCCTGTTTACATGTTTCCGCTACTTTTTTGTATAAAATAAATGTACTATGTTAGCCATTTATTGGGAAATTGTATTAAACCTACTAACGAAAGATTCGGTATATGGTTTTTATTAGAAAATCTACGTAATAATAACCTTCTTACAGACATAGGTAATATAAACTATTGCGAGGGCGAACCAAAATTAAATAACTTAACATCTATAACGGATGCGTTTTGTGATAACATTAGTTAAGATAACCAATGTTACGGATAAATTTAAAGTTAAGAAGGAAATATGTGGCTCGTTTAATAGCTACTTACGAGGAATATTTAAAAAGTTCTCTTTAGCTCGACATGGTGTTGTGGCCAAACTACCATTCTCCCAAAGCGAGGGTGTGTTACAAATAATAAAGAAAGATATTGACCAAATTAAACAAAAGTATGATGATCCTATAGCAATTCCCTATAAAATAGAGCTTGCAAATGTTAAAATTAAGGATTTGTTGGAAGATCTTCCAAAGATACTGCAAGATCTGGAAAAAGAAATGTACTATCTTATGGATTTCGATATAACACTAGATTTGGCTGGAGGAAATGTGCCAATATCTTACAGAAAACTTTTGCTACCAAGGGGCGAATGGATATAATGTTATTGTAGATAATGTAAGACTGTTTAACATGGTTTAATAGCAGGGTAAAAATATATAATAAATTTATATGCCAGATTACAAGCCCTGGAGTAATTAAAAGTATAGGAAACCATATAATAAACTTTGTAAACTGTCCAGATGCGAGACTAAAAGAAACGTTCTCGTCTAAACTAGCTAGAGAGAATGGAATAACAAGGTTAGAGGCAACAATCTATAACTATTGTAGAGGTTTTGGTAAAGGGTTTGAACCTTTAAGAGATTGTTTAAGTCTAATAGAAGACAACAAACGGTACTTTCAAAATGCTCCATTCTATGCATTCCTCTGCATAAGATGTGGGTGAAAGTTGCCAATCAATTACAAAACAGTTGTTGTTTAGTGTTTAACGATGCATATTGGGGGAAGATAACTGGAGTACAACTAAAACTGCCAAAAGATAGTACACAAAGGGAAAAGTTAATAAAGTGTGCTCTATCTGCATTTAGCTTTAACTGTTTACCAACTAACTATGTAGAGGTAATAGAGGAGGATGCCATAAGTGTAAAGCATAAGTGTTACATCAAATCTGGGGGCACATGTTTTACAAAATCAAATACACCTTTCTCCACTATACCTAAACACATCAATTTAGAAGAATTAGGCTTAGTGGAAAGTCCTAACCTTACTCCCTACGTTTTAAGAAGCCGGACCAATAAACTGTACCCATACACTATTAAAGAAATAGAGCCACTTTCCAAGCCTTTCTTAGAGAGTTGTTCCAAAAAGAGGAAATTGGAATTAGAAGACATTGGAATATGTGGAAAATACTGTTGCAGAGGAATACAAAGCACAGTTGGCTAAAGAAAGAAGGGAAAGAGAGGATAAATTAAAAGATTACTTCCTGCGACGAGGATCTAGAGCATTATGGACATTATATAGTGTATGCGTTTGTAGTAAACAACAAGTTTGTGGGAGTGTTGGCAGAAAAGGATGGAGGGGTGTATACTATGTTAAAGGTGTCTGTAAAACTGTATTTATAGAGATAAATAAGAATAGGCAAGGTTATGGCGTGTTGCCATACAGTGGTGATTTGGACATTATTTATCTACCTACCAACGAGCCACTTGCAAGCTTTAACACTAACGGAACCGCAACATTTTATGGCAATTCCTTTCCAAAAATAGAAAGTTTCCGTAACAATGAGTGGGATGTTGGACAAGAAGACATAGAGATGCAAGATATTAAAGGCAGTGTTAAATTTAAAGAATGTAGTAGACTGGAGGATTTGGAATATGGTGCGGAATTATTAATAAGCGCTATTAAACAAGTCCAACATAGGGGTAGATATATTGTACAGTTTGAAAATATTCGTAACCTTTATGTCTCCAACCATTGGCTGGAAAGGGAGCTAGAATGTGGGAAGTTTGATTTTAACTACAAAATTAAAATTAAGTTGGATAAAATAAAGACTACTCCAAACAAGCACAAAGAAAGATTAGTGTTTTGTGTTTAGTTGTTTTGGGTTTTAAAAATTTATTTTTTGTTATCGCATTGGCTTAAAACATATCCAAAATTTATTACTTATTATATTACAATGAGAGGTAGTTGAGAGGGTCACAACAATATTGGAAATGTGGCAAATATAACAGCTGGATGTATATAATAAGCTTGCATTTATTTTTTTTTAATCCAACCGCAAAATATAGTTTTGTAAAAACACAAATACCAATGTTCGTTTTTAGGTTGCGGCAAAACAACACATCAACTGTATTATAGGTGGAAATAATATTGTAATTTTAGATATAATAGTTGGGGGTTATAACATATCCAAAAATAAATCAGACAATAAATGCTTAGGACAATATCCAAAGTGTAGGCAAATCGGACAATAAACAGCAAAGTCAGTTTTGGGATTACAGCAAAATAAACAAAACGAAAAAGACAAAAGGGTAATGGAACGTGTGGTGGTGTGGTCTTGTTACCTATATAAGAGCTATAACATATCCGAAAATAAATCAGACAGTAAATAAAGAAGTTATTGTTAGTATATTTTTCAAAATATTTTTTTAATTTGACCATTATAGTTAATTTGTCAAATGTGGATGGTACATATACACCAGCCTAGAATAATGACATATATAAATTTTAAACAAATCATAAATAAAGAAGTTGCCAATTGGCAGTATTTTTTCCAAATTTTTTAAAATTTAACCGCAATATTTGTAAAATGTGGATGGTGCATATACACTAGCCTAGAATAATGACATATCCAAATTTTAAACAAATCGGACAGTTAATAAAGAAGTTGGCAATTGGCAGTATTTTTCAAAAATATTTTTTAATTTGACTGTAATAGTGAATTTGGGAAATGTAAGGCTAATTTATTAAAACACTTGCCTATAACAATAACATATCTAAATTTTAAACAAATCGGACAGTAAATAAAGAAGTTGGCAATTGGCAGTATTTTTCAAAAATATTTTTTAATTTGACCGTAATAGTGAATTTGGGAAATGTAAGGCTAATTTATTAAAACACTTGCCTATAACAATAACATATCTAAATTTTAAACAAATCGGACAGTAAATAAAGAAGTTGGCAATTGGCAGTATTTTTCAAAAATATTTTTTAATTTGACCATAATAGTGAATTTGGGATATGTAAGTGGAATTTATTAAAACACTTGCCTAGGTCAATAGCATATCCAAATTTTAAATAAATCGGACAGTAAATAAAGAAGTTGGCAATTGGCAGTATTTTTCAAAAATATTTTTTAATTTGACCGTAATAGTGAATTTGGGATATGTAAGTGGAATTTATTAAACCACTTGCCTAGGACAATAACATATCCAAATTGAAGACAAATCGGACAGTTAATAAAGAAGGTGGCAATTGGCAGTATTTTTCAAAAAATATTTTTTAATTTGACCGTTATAGTGAATTTGGGAAATGTAAGTGGAATTTATTAAAACACTTGCCTACGACAATAACATATCCAAGTTTTAAACAAATCGGACCATAAACACTAAAGATAGTTTTTTAGAATTTGAAAATTAATTTTAAAAAATATAGAGGAGGGATGGGGACAATATATTTAATATAGGCAAGGGTTGGGTATTAATATAGGCCAACAAGGAAACTTGTGGCTTATTAGTATAGGCGGGATCGGGTGTCGGTCCAAAAACTGATCCCCATAAGAATAACATGGGGAAAAAGCGCCGAATAGTATGCCTCTTTGTGGTTTCACATCTACTAAGGTTAATAATTAAACATTGCGTGTTTTTGCAATTTGCCCGATAGTTTATAGTTACAAGCTACACTGTATGCCAAAAGTCACGTTCCTAGCTCATCCATAAGTGGCCAAGACAAAAGTGTACAAAATGTCACGTTCCTATCTAGAAGTGAGATATAATTCGTATACCTGAGTCAGTTACACCATGAGCTCGTATACAACCGGTCGCAAGCTACGAGAATCTCGTCAATGGCACATACGCACAACCATATATTAAGCATATCCCTAAGGAGTATGTTCAATTTATGGCACCACTCACCCCCAAGCACAAGCAGAATTCGCCATGCACTTCGCGTAGTTGATAAAAGCAGCAAGCTGAGAATAACGCAAAGCCTAGTAAACTGATCCACGGGTAACGCAATAAATGTCATGGCTACCAAAAATACGTAAACATGGACAATAAACCGAAGGGTTCAAGGAAATTTGTATAATGAATCATCAAAAGGAGTGGTTGAAACAAGTTTTCTTACCAGCGAGAACCTAAAATTATGTGTTTAGATGCTTAGCAATAAGCAATCATGAGTTTATGTAAACATATTTACTTAAGTTTAAAATTATTAATATTTAATAAGAAACACATTTTTTGTGACTGGATTATTGCATAACGCTTACACGAGAAAGCCTATTTAGATTTTTGTAAACTGCATTAGCAAAAAGTTTACAATATCGAAATAATGCTGTCGGTAACGTAGTCTACGTAACTAATAGATTTTAAAGTACTTTTTTAAAGGTTTTGTAATTAAAAATTGTAAGTTTTGGTAATTTTTCTGGGGATTAATAGGTAAAATCTACCTGCATGCCAAATTTCACGTCCCTAGCTCATCTAGAAGTGGGTTAGAATTCGTATACCTCAGTGAGTCAGTTACACATGCGGCTGTATATACAGGGTGAATCTCGTAAGTTGTCCAGTATTGATTTCAGACAAACCGTTGGTCCTACGATGATGAAATCAAATTATTTCCCACTAAACCAACCCCAAGGAATAACGTAAAAATATTTTTAACGATTTTTAAATACAGGGTGTACCAGAAACTGAGGGTCACTAGTCCGAATCTACGAAATATCAAATACAAACGTATATCATGATATACATCAAATTAAAGCTCTTTTCAATCCAAACCATTTGGCGGAATCGGATTTTGATTATTATTGATTCATTTCAAAATGGCGGCTGTTTTTGTGAAAAAATTAGTATTTTTTTGAATACCCTGTATCTTTCTTAAAAATGCAGATATCTTGATTCTGATTCAAATATCGCATTCCTTATGAGCTAAGCTTTATTTTGATATGCAACACTTCAATATTATCTCAAAAACAAAAAGTTTCAAAAATATCAGTTTTTGAAAATATGTACATAGCCAAAACTCAAAAATTTCAAATAGCACCATATGTCAAATAGCATATCATTTTAAAGGTATTGCAATTCTAAGAAACTTTCAAATTTAAACCTTATGCGTATCTATTTTGGTTTTCGAGTTATCAACAAAAAACATGTTTTTCCACATTAAAACGCATGTTATTTGTTAAACATGGTGGTAATAGTCAGCCTTTACCACCATGTTTAACAAATAACATGTGTTTTAATGTGGGAAAACATGTTTTTTGTTGATAACTCGAAAACCAAAATAGATACGCATAAGGTTTAAATTTGAAAGTTTCTTAGAATTGCAATACCTTTAAAATGATATGCTATTTGACATATGGTGCTATTTGAAATTTTTGAGTTTTGGCTATGTACATATTTTCAAAAACTGATATTTTTGAAACTTTTTGTTTTTGAGATAATATTGAAGTGTTGCATATCAAAATAAAGCTTAGCTCATAAGGAATGCGATATTTGAATCAGAATCAAGATATCTGCATTTTTAAGAAAAATACAGGGTATTCAAAAAATACTAATTTTTTAACAAAAACAGCCGCCATTTTGAAATGAATCAATAATAATCAAAATCCGATTCCGCCAAATGGTTTGGATTGAAAAGAGCTTTAATTTGATGTATATCATGATATACGTTTGTATTTGATATTTCGTACATTCGGACTAGTGACCCTCAGTTTCTGGTACACCCTGTATTTAAAAATCGTTAAAAATATTTTTACGTTATTCCTTGGGGTTGGTTTAGTGGGAAATAATTTTATTTCATCATCGTAGGACCAACGGTTTGTCTGAAATCAATACTGGACAACTTACGAGATTCACCCTGTATATTAGAATTATCTTAATTGTTTTCCAATTTTAGGTATTTTTTCGTAACTTCCTAATAGATGCAAGATACTATGCTTTCAAACAAGTTAGTTTTGATTAAAATTCACAGTAGACCTATGTGTGTACTTGTGTTTTAATTAGCATATCTTAGAAACCACCTGAGGTACTTACTTGAAACTTAGCACGTGCATTATAAAAGTTTAGGGAATTTTACTGTATTGAATTTTACATATTTACCTCTAACCGATTCAATATGGTGGTCATTTAAATTAATTGTTGTTTCCAAACATAATATCGTGAAAACGTAATTTTTTAGGAATTGATCCGTGCTTTTAAAAATATGTAATTCCAAGCCAAAAATATGGTATAACGATTTTAAAGATCACCCAACTCATAGCTAAGCAACTGCAGTTTTTACGAGAAGAAGCACTTTAGGCGCGGTTTTAGGAAAATAAATGTGTGTTTCCTTGCTTCGTTGCCCCTTATGCGATCCTATACCATTCATCCGATAGCGATGAACCTTTGCTATCACATTAACACTACAAAGGTTTATAGTCTTTTGCCGAAGACCCAAACTGGTAAGGGTGGAATCATAATAGAATGATAACCCTATAAAGTAGTTTTTAATTTGGATTTTCATGCAACAATATGTTTACCAACGGAACATAAACAGGAACCACAGTGACTTTAGTTATTTATACGTGTATTCGTGGTCAATGGTTCAATTTACACTAAACAAGGATAAATCAAGAAAGAAGTTAGGCTACAACAAATAAATTAAAGAGGGAAAATCTGCAAAACTGTGACAAGACGGGTTTGAGACCCGGCTGTAATCCTGTTGGTATGGGTTTCATTGTTAAGATCGGCTTTACAGCTCCACCAATTTTGCGCTATCTTGATCCAGTCTGAGAGCGCTAATGGTGGTGGTGTTACAACGATTTTGGAATTGTTCTAAACTATCTTTGGTAATATTCGATGACGCAAAGAGTGCAACATAATTTTAAGATGAAATTATTAACGTTTCCTGTTAAAGTTTGGATTTATGAGTAATTAATAAATATATAAATATAATACGTTTAAACGGCATATACATAAAGCTGTTAAATGTTCCTTTAAAGGTTTTATGTAAATGTTAAACTATCTTACAATTTGTTTTTAGGCATCTTTTGTACGTATTAAAAGTACTTTTGCATGCTTAATGAACAAGCTAAAACTCTACATCGGGTTTTCTTTTTTTCACGAGTGGCATTTTGTATTTAACGTTGTTAGAGGACGGTCGCGTGCCGGCGTGGCGGCCCCATAGTCACGTGTGCGGCCCGGGAATCGAAGCCGTGACCTCTTGAACTGGAATCTAGGAAATTGATTGGAGGATTATATTTAGTCTCATGATCTCATGATCCCTCGGTTGGCAAAATCTAAGTAGCAAATTGTCATGGGTTGGACCGACAGTCGTTAAAAACTGTTATCAAAAGTTAATTTGAGTTTTTGATAAATGTTTTGGTTGTTCGGTTGTTGCGATAGCAGTGCTAATGTTATTTCTATTTCTATGCTATGTATTTACTTATTCTGTGTATTATGCCAATTTATCATTAAGATCGCTTTAATCATTTGATAATTTTATTGTTGCACAAATTTCCAAATTCTCCCTTCATGCGAAGTAGTAAACGTCAAGTTACTTGACTCTACACTCTCAGCAAAGGTACATGTTCAACACATTTTATAATCTTCGCTACAATGATGGTACACGAGAATAGCCAACAACAAGTTCCACTGTTTTGCTTATAAACGAACAAACACGAGCCTTGGTTTCACTTGATTCTTTTATGTTATTTTTCTCATTACTAATTTTAATAGTTTAGTAAATACATATTCGACGTTACAATTTTTATTAATTCACCGTATTTAAAAATCAAGTTTGATGGAGTTATTTGTGTGTCATGAAAGGGTTATTGTTGACAAATGAAGAATATTTTCAAACATTGTAAGATTAGCAAACGGACATTTTTCATGTTCGAGCAATCTTAACAACCCATTTGATCACAGATGATTTTCCAATAACACTCAAGATAATCTTCAAATGAAAGACACCAACCTAAATTATTAGAGAAAGTAAATTCCTTTCCTCAAGGAATGTGGAACACATTTTTAGTTGCAGCAAGGCAACAATGAAAATCTTAATTTTTTAAAGTATATATGCTATATCCCTTTCCAATAGAAGTTTAATTAAATTTAAAACTATTAAAAACTACGTAGGCCTACTCACTAAGATTTAGGGGTAAATATTATTATTCAACAAATCTGTATTTATAGTCAGTGTAATACTCACTATAGGAATATAAGAGATTCGGATTTTAATATTAATTTGGGGAACGTTTCATAACCTCCAGGTACAAGAACGTCAAGGTCCTCTTTTGGTTAAAACTAGCTGCTAATCCCGTGCTTCGCAACGGGGGAAAAAATCAGAGTAGACAAATACCCCCGTCGCAGCAAACCTGCATACTCAGCGAATTTCCAATGCATTTACATGTTTCTCACTACCACATAAAGCCACTCACCAAGTTTCATAAAAATACATGAATAAACAAGTGATATATAGCATTTTATTTATTCTCCATAAGAATAACATTGAAGGATGAGTACGCAGGTTAGCTGCAACAAGAAAGATAAGAAATGTGTTTTTATATAATTATTAATATAACTTAACCAGGTGAAGCTACATACCACGAAGTTTTATTAATTTATGTTCATAATAAAGGGAGATACAAAATATTACTTATTCTCCAAAAGAATAACATTAGGGCTGAGTATGTGGGTTTGCTGCTACGGGGAAAATACCATATTATTTGTTTTTTTTAAGCTCTATATAATGTTCAAAACAAGAACTGAATGTTTTACAAATTTAAAAAAACAATTTTTGAAAAATTTTGAAACCCCATAAATCATCCCCTTCCCATGGTCCGATATTTCTGGTTTTAGAACTTAAAGTTATAAATGATGCTTTACATGTTTATGACAAATTTCATCGAAATCGGATGTTTTTTAATCAAATTATCGGATTAACGGACACACACACACACACACATATATATATATATATATATATATATATATATATATATATATATATATATATATATATATATATATATATATATATGTGTGTGTGTGTGTGTGTGTGTGTGTGTGTGTGTGTCCAATATACATATATATATATTGCAAACTACAGAAATATTACAATGAACTAACTAATTCTCCCCCTTCATTACAATATATATATACATATATATATATATATATATGTGTATATATATATATATATATATATATGGAAGGGGAGATAATTAGTCAGTTCAGTGTAATATTTCTGTAGTTTGCAATATTCAATATAACAATATGCAAGAGGGAAATAAAAATTGTGTAAGGAGGAAGTATTGGGCATGAGGTGTGAGTAGGCTGGAATTGTTATTTAACAGTCTTGCTGATCTGTTGAAGGCTCTGGCTTAAGTAGGTCAGCTGGGCAGTTTTGGGGGTCAGTCAGTCAGTCTGTGAGATGGGGAGGTAGAGTTGAGTGTTGGGGCTAGGGGAGGGCCTGTTAGGCCTGGGGCCTAAGTAAGTTTCTTAGTCACTAGTTTTTCTAAATTAATATTTAGAACTCTGCTTTACACTACCGGAGTTCGCCGTCTTCTTGGGTCGAACATTTGAAGACTCGAACCAGGAGGATTAGTAATTTGGCTGTTTCAAACCGTCAAGGTACAAAAAGACAAGGTTCTTATTTACAATGTTTTTAATTTATCCGTTTCAGAAAGTCAAGGTACAAAAACGTAAAGGTTCTATAAATTCATTAGATGTAAAACCACTATTTTCAAAAATTAAAGTTTCACAACGTCCAGGTCAATAACTCGCTCGCTTTCAGTTCACTTGGAGAAAAAAAATATAAATGCAGCCGAGGACGGTTTTTAGGTTGTGTACTTTACGTTATGTACCTTGAAGTTGTGAAACAGATGTTTATAAGCAATTTGAAAAAAGTGGATTCAGATTTGGAATGGATTGAAATCACATTCAGGGTTTAGGGTTATAACAAATACTACCTTGACGTTTTGTACCTTTACTTTTTTAAACATCTCCGATTTTAAATTGTTTTATAATAATACCTTTTTCGTTTTGAAACTGGAGGTTTTGAAAACAGTCTTATTTTACATTTAAATAACTGAGACTTGACGTTATGTACCTTTACGTTCTGAATCCACGCATTACTTTAAATAGGATCTTTACGTTCTGCACCGTGACGGTGTGGAACGGACCCATTTTATAATAATACCTTTTCGTTTTGAAACTGGAGGTTTTAAACACAGCCTTATTTTACATTTAACTAACTGAGACTTGACGTTATGTACCTTTACGTTCTGAAACCAAGAATTATTTTAAATAGGACCTTTCAGTTCCGAACCTTGGCGTTGTGAAACGGACCCGTTTCTTTGCACCTGTTGTCTCAAAGCTGTAGCCTTAAAAATATAAGGACTATGGTGTATTAACAACTAATTTTAAAAATGGTTTCTTTTCTGGGTAAATTTTAAGTTTTCAAAGCGAAAAGTCCATAGCATTTCTGTGCATAGTCTATGACATTTATAACTAAATATGTGTGTACGAAATGTGACTATTAATTTTTAAAACTATGTACTTCAATTTATTTCAGCCCAAAAATTAAAATGCTATATCAAAATACCAGTATTGTACTATTGGGTCATATGATGCTAAATAATTATAAACAGATGATTATTGATATTGTTTATTTGATGTTTATTATGTTTTGGCTATTGCTTGAGATGTGATTAAAAATGATTGTTTCTCATTTTGTAGCTTTCTTTATTTGAAATAAGTTTCAAATATCATATTGGCGACGAGGATGCCTAGAAGAAACCAAAAGAGTGATGAAGACATTTGTATTGGTACACAAAATGACTTGGAGAGGAAAAAGGAACGATTTGTTTTTGACCCATATAAAAGTGAACAAGCCACTTCTGAAGAGTATATTGAACAATTTCAGCGTGTCTATCGGGTAAAAGGGCTGGGAGGTTCAGATGTACACAGCAAGGAAGCGAAGAAGGACTTATTGCTGGCGTATATGGGAAGTGAACCTCCACAGAAGCTGCAAAACTATTTTATCCCGAAGTCACTTGACTCTTATTCCTATGATGAGATAAAGAGAGCCTTTGTTACTCTTTATGGCACTAGTCAAACAATATTTTCTTCTCGTTGTGAATTTGAAAGAGCAATTGGAAACGAAAATGAGTCATTCGCAGAATTCTTTACTCGATTAAAGAAAATGAGCAGGGGCTGTCGATATGGGCAAGGCTTGGACGAACGGATCCGAGATCGTTTCGTCGCAGGCGTTAGTAGTGTGGGTTTGCGGGTTTTGCGCCGGAAGTGACGTCATCCGGTCACGTGACCGGATGCGCTGAGTCATGAAAGACGTCATCTGGGGCTGAGCCAGTGACGTAGGCGGTTTTGTGACGAAATGAGTTAAAGTTCAAAGTTCAAGGTCACGGGGAGGTAATTTTAAAAAAGTACTACCTCGCACGCGTAAAATCCGATTGTGATTCGATAGTTTTAATTCGATAAAATATCGAATGAAAATTATCGAATGAAGCAATCGAATGATACGAGTGCGAGGTAGTACTAATACAAATATTACTTTATTTTTATTTACAATAAGTTATGTTTACAATAATTCATGTTTACAATAGTTCCCCGTTGTTGGTTGTCATCGATGTTGTTGATCCGGACGAGTTGCGGCCATCACTTCGCTTTCTGAAGAAAGACGGTATATACTTCGATTCCTGCGCAGAGTCCATGTTGTTTTTTGATGCGTAAAGTTCCAAAGATAAATCGTAACCGGACGCAATGAGAAGTCTTAACTCTTCATTAAAAACCTCGAGGTCTTGGAAAGTCGCCAGATGAATAGAGTCATAATGAATACACCTAATTTTAATGGACATTTTAATACAATGTTTTACGTTTGTGAAGAGCACTCGATGTTCACCGGTCGAGAGCCGGAGGTGTACTGACTATTCGCTAGCTAACGTTCTGGTATCAAACAAAATGGTGGGGCGGAGAAGATGGCGGACAGCAGATGGCAGGCGGCAGGTGGCAGCTGGTTGCTACTACATTCGCCGCCACAGTAATGCAATCCTTCGGCGTAATTCTTGTAGTTTATCTTGTCGGTTCATTTGATACGTTTTACATCTACATATGCAATAGCTGAAACACTTGCACTTACGACAAGCTTTCCCGTCAACTTGATCGCCTGGTATTTTAAAACATTGTAACTCGCAACAATATGTCTTCAAATTGTTATCGAAAAATAAATTTTTCATAGGTGACACCGACATGTTAGCTGCAGCGTGTGTTAGACAAGACTGAGACTAACTTCACTGCTCCCTCTCTTTTATACCTCTTCATAAGTTAACCCTGAATGAAAGTTCAAGGTCATCCATTTGAATTTTAAAAAAAGCAACACAGCAGTATATAAAATAATATACTGCTGTGTTGCTGTTTTTATTTTTTTTTTATTTTATTTTATTTTTTTTTTATTTTCTTTATTAAACAAACATCTTACAATACAATAAACTTAAGTTTAACATTGATAACTAGAAATACAAACAATAAAATACAAACAGAGACATTATGTACAAGGATGCGTGATGTGCAGAGTGAGTTCCGTCGAGTTGTTGCCGCTTACACCGTGTGATACCAAATACAACGTCCCCGGTTGAATATCTCGCAAATCTTCATTTTGTAGCAGTTGAACAAATCGTTTTGGAAGAAATACTTGAAACTTCGGCTCATCTCCTGGAGTGAAAGGTCCTTCGCTCAATGAAACTAGAATTGCTTCTCCATGTGTGGTTTCCACTTTCTTGATGTTATGAATAATGTAGTGTTTTTGTTCTTTTAGTTCTGAACACTTTTTAGTTAGCAGAAGGTCGGATTTTGAATGAGTGTTGAATTGATCAACCAGTGTTTGTAGAAACTGTTGTGATGCCATCTTCGTCAGTGGTGGTTGTGGTGTCTTCTGTGATGTTGCCTCTTCGGAGTCTCGAATAATACTCGTGCTGGAGCGGTGCTGTCTCCTCGTATTTATAGGCCCCGCTACCCCCACCACATTTCTGTTCTCCGCTACCCCCACCACATTCCTGCGTTTGTTTCAAGTAAGCAGCCAAACGATACGCGTTGTACAATGCACAGTTTGTTTGGCCGTGTTTAAGATCTTTTGCAGCGACACAAATATTACCGAGATTAATGTTAAAGTCCTTACTGATAGTTATATCGAAAACATCACCGTGCGTGTACTTTTGTATCCAGTTCTTTTTTTCTAATCCTCTTGTGTATATATGTGAATATTGTTTGCAAAAGTTAAAGATAATACTGTGCAGATTACTGTAGCTTATAAATCCTTCATACCAATGTATGTGATGAAAGTAGTTTGTTATCCATTTGTTTGTACTTTTTGCTTTGGTGTTAAGTTTGTTAAAAGAAAAAGGAGCATCAAACGTGAATGGGTAGGCTACAAATGTAAGCAAGTCTAAAATTACTAATTCCTTGATAATAAACCTATCATCATTATTTCGAAATGCTTGAAATTCTATTACACAAGGCTTTACACTCACTTCTTCATCCCCTCCGCTCATCATGGCACCTAGCGATCAACTAAACTGTTTTCCACACCACGGTAGGTTAAATACCAGGCCGTACAGTTGCAGGCGCGTTGGTGTATATTTAACGTGGGCACCGTCCCCAATAGGCCTACCCCACGTGTGTTCTTCTTTACTAAGTCAAACTTTAGTCTTTTTTAACTTCTTCTTCTTGTGTTTCGTTTTCTTCTTCTTCTTGTTTCTCCGTTTCTTCTTCCTGTGTTGTTTCTTCTGTAGCTTCTGTAGCGATTTCTACAAGTGGTTCAAAATCCTTTAACTTTCTCCACATGCAAACTTCATGAGGTATTCTATTAAAAATAGATGTATACACAGGTCCGTACACGATGGTGCTATCAGGTTGTTTTTCCAAAGTATCGACCAAATATTCTTTAATAATAGCGCTTGCAAATACCAACTGTCTCATGTACCTTGTAATAGGTTCTGTTGCGTAGTTTAAAACGTAGAATTCTTCATGTGACAGTAGAATCTTATTTTCATGTTGAGTCAAGTCTCTAATTCGCACTTGTAGTTGTCCACGATGTTTAACAATATCGATTTCATTGTCACAATCCAAAAGTCGAATATGTGTTTTCCTTCCACACAAACTGTTAGTTAAATAACATTCTATTAAATGTACATGTTTCAAAAATGACTCCCAAGCATTTTGCGAAAATAAAACCTTTTTTGTTCCATGGTGTAGTATTACTGTAGGGGAATAATCCAATGACTTCATCAATCCAACTGATACACTTTTACTGATGCATGCTGAGATGGGGTAAAAGATTCGCAAAAAAACTTCAGTTAAAATGTGAGGAGGAATATTTTCTTCAACTTTCTTCTTCCTCTTTGGTACTACCTTTGATGGGTCTGCATTACTTTCCTCCTCTCTATCTCTTTTACCAAACTTTAAAAATGCAGTTATTTCCTTGATGATTTTTTCTTCACTAGTATTATCACGTTCCAATAACGGTGCTACCTCTGCATCACCTTGTACAACAGATGGAAAACTCATTTTGTAGAAGATGTTGCCCATGCGATGATAGACGATCAACTGAAGACCTGCATTGTTGCTCCGCTATTTATAGGTTAGCGACAGTGGCGGTGCCGGTGGTGGTACAACGTTTTACAATACCGTCTTTACGATACCAGTCAACGGTGTGTATGTAACAATTTTATCGTGCAAAATTAAACAATACGCAGATGTATTTGCAGGTACGTTTTCTTGAAATTCCATTTCTATTTTTATATCAACACTAGACGATTTTACAGATTCGTTTTGTTTGGAGCAATCAATTACAACAATCGGAGCTTTCGATTCAAACTGTACGGGAGATAGTAGAGGTGTGTTTGTTTTGCCGTAATATGAATTTTGGAACCTAGCGTACATATCGTATAAAACACTGTACCTTTTTTTATCAAAAGAGATATTAAAGTTGTCGTAGGGAAAGAATTGTGAATTCAGGAACACTTTACAGTTTGTTAATTTACAATGGTCAAATTCACCAGCATTTTCAGTTAATATACTTTTTTTCTTTGTTTGTAATCCAAAGATTACATATCTCGCTTTTTCCAAATGAGTAGAAGTTTTTACAGTCCATGTATGCCGTTGTGTTGAAGGTAAAACGGGGTATTCATGAAACTCCCAGCTTCTGAATGGCATTACAATGTCTCGATCTGATTTTAACTTTCTTAATAATGTAATCCTGTGTTCATCATTTAGTCGCACATGTGGTACTCTCCAAACAATCTTGTCTAATGTTAGTTTCCAGTCTAAATTGGCTTCAGTTGTTCCAGCAGATGCTTTAATAATATCATTATCGTTTGATGACCTTAATAAAACTAGTTCTTGTTTTACATTTATTATTATTCTTCTGTAATCTTCAGCAAATCCTAAAAGTAATCTTAAAGGTACGTAAAAATCAAAGTTTCCCGAAGCGTCAGGAGTAATTATACTTTTGTCTGGTGCAACCCATCCTGCAACAGCTAACAGATTCTTCTCATTTGGTGTTAAAGACGCTAATCCTTTTAAGGTACTGGAAATTCCAACCTTTTTTGTTGAATCGACTGTAACTCCTGAAATTTCATATCTAATCTCGTCAAACAAAAATGCCATAGGATTATTTATGAACGGAACAGTGGTTCCAACAGTACCGTCAGCTTTTGTTACTTTTCCTTCAATATATAAATAACTTTCGCATGGAAGAGTATAAATGTCTTGTTGTTGTGTAGGAATCCTAATTTCATCGTTATTGTTTAATTTGGACGAAGCGTAAGGGTTGTGCGTGTGATATTCCTTTTCCCATAAGGTCTCGTCGAATGTTGGGCCCTGCGCTATATCCAGTATATCCATTGTTAATGACCTTTAATCCAATTTCTTCTAGAAAACGAATGTTGTCACTTGTTAATCCTTCTACAGCTGATGAGCTACTGACCTCTTTGCTGGTTGGCTCTCTCTTTTTAAATGATAACCCCATTATCTAAGCGGATGATTTTATATGTATTCTTACAGTAATAGCTTCTCCTCGAAAGTCAATAAGGTTTCCGTCTTGATCCACTATGTTCAGCACGATGTCTGAAATGAAACTGGTGTTTAACGGTAGGTACACAAGGTTTTGAGGCTTTTCTACTATCTTGAAACCCGGTGCGACTGATGGGTAGAATGTGTGTAATATATGCCGATTTTCTCCATCTCTGTAGGATCCTTGTATAATGTTACATGTAATGTCTATGCTGTTTACTTTGATGATCGTCACAGTTCTATTCCCAGAATGAGTTGTATTAGGTTCTAATACCTTTGTTTCCTTAGAAAACCCTAATAAACTACCAATTGAACGTTCTTGGCCAAAATCAATATAATACTTAGAAGTAATTTCGGCTTTCATTGTATTGTTATTGCCTTTTATCGTTATATTTTCTTTTCCCATATGTTTTTGTATAACTTCATTTATATTATCAATTTCATAAGCTCCTGTTGGTAAACTGAATTCTTCCAAAGCTGAATATTTTCCTTTATTATCTTTTGTCTTGTAATAATGTATTTTGTTATTAATTCCTTCACTAACGTTTGGAATAGAGTTATATGTTGTTAAATCCAATAATGCGGCTTCCCATAGTCTTCCTTTTTGCAAACGTAGCGCTGGAAACAGAATACTGCGCAAAGTACATGAGTTACCGGTTAATGACACTGTATACGAAGACATCTTAAAGTTGACTAACACTTTTAGCTAAAAAGTCTAAACATAAATGACCGCAAATGGATGTATCATCAGGTTGTTTTCTTGTATAATTGTAAAAAACATTTTCTGCCGCACGAAAGTATTGTTGAAGTTCTTTCGGTGGTGGAAGGTTTCCAAAACTGTCGAAATAATAAATCGTTTCACCAAGTTTCTTGTAACACACCCAATGAGTGCCTAATCCTTCACTATTATCCAAATTTACTATACCAGTCTCATTTTTCCACATTTTAACCGGTAATTCATCTTTCATAAATACTCCTCTAAAAAATGGGATTTTCAAACAAGAAGCATATGTAATCAGTTCTTCATTGGTTAATTCTTTGTTTTTAATTATTAATTGCTCTTTCTTATTTAATACACACGATACGGTCTTAGGTATAGTCCTCCTCCCTTTTTTATCATTGACCATATTGTTGGTTTCTTTTTAGCTTTACCACTAGTAGATCGACGTTTTCTTCTGATATTACCTCCTTGTTTCTTAGCGGGTCTTTTCCCACGCCTTCTTCTCTTTCCTCCTCCTCCAAACGTAGTTTTTGCTTTCATTGCTGCTGTTACTGCTAAAGACGCTGCTTTTTCACCAATACTCGCGTCACTAGATTTTACTCTTTGCCAAGCTTTCTCAGAAAGTGCTCTATCTGCTATTGATCTATTTTTTGTATCACCAAATTTGGAATACGCTATATCGTGCTGTTTACAAGCCTGATCAAGCTTATTTATTCCAGGATCTCCTCTAGCAAGCCGTTTCTCTAATTTGGTTCCAGGACCACAATATTGATATCCTCCAGGTAAATGTAATTCCACAGGTAATAAATTAATCGCCTTGTTAACTATAGCTCCAACCGGTTTACTTAATAGAGAAAATGCTGTTGATGCTATTCCCCTTCCTCTCTGTAATCTCTCTCGATTATGACTGATGCGTTTTGCCCTCGGCATGACTATTTATAGCCAAACTTACAATCAGTAGGTGCACTCTATAAATGTTTTACAATGAATGTAATATTAGTCTTGGCTTCTTGTATTATATATACTGTTTAAAATCCATTTATTATATAGAAATGGATTAATTAATTAAATGTAGATGCTTTATCCCTTATCATGGGTATTTAAATTCTTTTTTCTCTTATATAATCTTCATCGTTTTCTGTTGGTTCATTAATCACATTCACTTTATCCCCCTTTCCTAATGTCTTGACTTTAGAAGGCTCAGACGGTTTATCTAATTGATTAGGGTTTTCTGGATTGTGTATCTTTTTCCAGTCTAAATAATTGTGGCTGTCAACATCTGAAGCTACAGCTCTTCCTGAAGCCCGATGGATATAATTAAATAAAGCTGCACCAAACCTTTCCATATGTTTTTCATATTCTGTAGTCCATTTCTTGTGTACTATATCAAATATTTTCTTATTTACAGCGTCTCCATCCTGCTCACAATCACCTACATTTGACAATTTTAATTTTTTTACATCATAGCTTGTATCAGTTTCATTCTTTTTGTAAATCGTTAACAATTTTAAAGTCGCTAAATTTACTGCTTCACCATCATAAATGGGATGTTTTATATTGCTTAACCTTTTACCGGAAAATCCCCAATGGTCTTCGTGTACAATCGGGGTTCTTTTATCCATGTATTGTACCGTAACCGCATCAGAAGACAAAAGCGGATCACCAACATTTTGAATTACTTTTCCTTCAAAATTATAATTACCATCAGGTGTTAACGGAAACCCAGCTCTTTTTTCACTATATCCAGATTTTACTCCAAACTCGGAATACCGTCCAAACTTGTCCACACTCATGATGTAACTGAATCGCTATCGTTTAGGTTCTTACTATATATATATATATATATATATATATATATATATATATATACGTCTACTGAACAATTATTTCTCGTTTTCGCAGTTCATCAACCAAAGCTACCCATTCGTTTTCTAAACCAGTGTGCCCGGCTTCCATAGCTTCATGTAATAACCTCATTCGATCAACTAACTTATTTATATCGTTGTAATATATTATATTGGTTTTATACAAATTTTTTAATAATCCCCTTCCAGATGTAGTAGGATCAGTTGTTTTTCTTTTTTTATGCAAAACATTTAATTCAGCAGAAGATAAAGCTCTTCTTTTAATTGGAGCTTTATTTGATTTCGAGGGGAAAAGACTAGATATAATGTTTGTGTATTTTATTGACCTGTTTCTATGAATAGGTAGTTCTTTGGAATATTTTTTTCTATGTGCATTTGTATACTCTAGTATATTTTTAAACAATTGTAAATCCTTTTTAGTAAATTTACCAGGATTATTTTTAAAGATGAGTTCAAAAAAACCTGTTGTACCTTTATATTTCTTATCACCAATAACTATATCATCATTTTCGTTTATATCTAACTTTCTATCTCCAATCATTAATCCTTTATCCTCTATTCTAGCTCCATATGTATGATAATTTCGATTAGCATGTGTGCCATGTAACATTTTTAATGTATATTTTCTTCCAAGTGTTCCTTTAAACATAATATCTGTGCCTAATTTGCTTAAGTTGGATGGGTTGATATCCTCTTCTTCTGCTCTTGTATCTTCCGCACTTGTATCTTCTGTACTTGTATCTCCTGCAATGTTCTTTTCCCTTAAATCTCCTATATCTCCGCTTTCTTCATACTCGTCGCTTTCTTCAGATGTTTGTAACTGGTCAGAACTTTCATCATTCTGAAATTCTTCTTCATATTTGGAAATTGGTAGCATTTTGTCTCCTTCGAAGCGAAATGAAGGTCTTTCCATATTTTGTGCTAATCGCTTTAAAGGTTCAGTAACAGGTTTGAATGTTGTTTCTAAAAATTGCTCTCTTTCATTTATACCTGATTTTAAAGCTCGGTTTTTTTGTCTAATAGAATCACTAAGTGATTTTATTTCCTTTAATAGCTTTTCCTGGTTAACCATCTTCACACCTTGACGACTTGTACAGTAATACCGCTAATCAGTGTATTAAAACGAATTTATCAAAACCTATTCTATAACGACCATCTTTTATAGCTTGATCTTTCATAATAACCAAAAATCCATACTTTTCCACCCATGCTTTTCCGCAAAGCTCTTTAAACTTTTCAAATGGCATATCCGCATTCACATGATCGTTATATATATGTTTTAGGTTAGTATCATCTTGTTTGAATACAATTAGAATATTTGCATTATCTCTGATAAGTTGTTTTGGGATTTCGCTATAAGTTTGTCCTATATATATGCTGTCGATGTTATTATGTCTTCCCATGGCAAAGTAGTTTCTAATAGTATCCTGATTTTCACAAGATACATCGTCAAATATAAATACAGAATACGGTTTCGCTTCGTTTGGTTGCATAATGCTATCACTAGCGTTAAATTTGTAAAAATTAACATCAGACACATCAGATAGGATTTTATCCAGCAATTGATACTTTGGTTGATGTAGAGACTTTGAAAAAATATATAGGTTACTAAACCTTAATCCCTGCGGATTAGTGATCAAATTAAAGACAACATTGGTCTTTCCACAGTTTGAGGCGCCACTTACTATACATCGAACAGTGTTTGGAAGTAAACTACCGTGTTTACCATTGTTGATTTTAACGTTATCCACAGTTAAATCATCTATGTTATTAATATTGAATCGATCTTTATGGTGAATAATCTCCATCCTGCTCAAAGGTTAACGATGAAATGAGTTGCTTGTATTAAACCAAGTCCTTTATAGGTATCCATGAATCCTCAGTTTTGTTAAACCCTAACCACCGCACTTTAACTGCGTCCTTTTTTCTTTGTAACACTTTTTCAACAAGATATACATCACCTACTGTTGACTTTAACATTTCATGTCCATAAAATGCACCTTGCAACAAATCTCCTTTGTTATCTTTTAGGATATACGTTTCAGGTACAGTCAGTTGCACTTTATACACTGTAAAAACTTCATTCGTCCAATTGGGAAGGTATTTTTGGGTAAACACTCCCTTATATTTACTAATCCGTACTTTATCACTTATATTAAATTTTCTTGGCTGCATTTTTTCTACTTTAGGCTTTGTATTTTTCTTTATGCGTTTTAATACATCTTTTGCATTTCTTCTATTTACTTTGTTAGGTTTCATACCAATAGTTCTATGAAACCTGTTGTTATAATCATTTATTAATTGTGGTAAAACATCATACCATACGTAAGAACCTCTTTTTGAAAATTGTTTATACAGTGCTCCTTTTAAGGTTCTATTAAATCTTTCTACAATAGCAGCTTTTTTCTCTGAATTTGTAGAATAATGATTTATTTTATATTTATTCATTAACTGTGCAAAGTTTGTATTAAAGTATTCTGTTCCATCATCAGTTTGTAAATGTTTAATTTTGTTTTTATCTCTTTTTATGGCTATTTCCATGGCTTCTGTTACGCTTTTACCAGTCTTGTCCTTTAGAGGCAAAGCGTCTGCAACTTTTGTAAAACAATTAATAATTGTGAGTATATATTTAAATCCTTTGTTTATTCTGCTATGCGGTCGCATTTCAATTAAATCCGCTTGATATAGATCATTTATCCCTTTTATAACAGTATTTCTTCTTGGAAACTTTATTCTTGCAGGTTTGTGTAGTTCATTAATAATCTTCTCCTTCAGGTCTGACATGATGGTTTCACGAAGGCAGCTGATATGGTATTAAATATTCTTTTGTATAAATCTGCTTATATATATATATATACATATAGTTCAAGGTCATTCAAAACTTGTGTAAAAAAAGGGGAAACACAGCTTAACATTGCTGTGTTTCCCCTTTTTTTTACGGAAAGGAAAAGGATAGAGGATCTAGGACGATGAAAGGGTTATTAGTCAATAGGGTTGAGGGAATAGTGACCGAATGGTAAAGTGTGGATGTTGTCTGGAAGGGTTTGTCTTTTGTCGTCATTACAGGATAGCGTCTTTTTAACTTCAGTCACGCTGTACAGCTGATGGTTAAAACTTCTGATGGTGTTGAATTTAGCTGTAATGATGTTATCCTCAAATAAGCATTGCTTGTAGTGTTCAAAATGCACTTTCTTCTTTAAATATAAACTCTTTACACCTTTAGCTTTCTTAATATAGCTATTCTTCTTTTCTTCTTCTTCTTTTTCATTATAGAGTTTCAAAGAATATAGTTTAGACATCAGTGCAACAATCTCTTCAAGCAGAACACCATTAGCCTCATCCTTGAATTTGCCTAGTACTTTTTTGTGTCTGTCATTGTCGTAGTTTGGATGATCTTTTGGATAATCGGAGAAATCAAAGTCGTTCTTGTAAATAAATGTACGTAAATCTTTATACATGTCCAATGTTACTATGCGATATATAAAAGCGTCAGTGTCCATATATGTAATAGATATATTTTCTCTTCCGTAGAACGCCACCATTTTGTTGTAGTGAAAATCGTACATGTGTGTTTTTGAGATGTCCAAGATTGACATGCCTATATACAAAGGACGATCCATCTTCACACTCGTCTTCTTCATGGACACTGCTACAAGTTTTTCATTAATAATTATAGATGTTCCAAAATTTGGCTGCTGTACTAGTTTCTGTAATTTTTTTGCGTCGGTAATAAGTTTAACATTTTTGTGTCTTCTTTTGTTTTCCAATGTTTTTCCAAATATCGCATTATTCATTAATTTAAAGAAATCTTTTTGAAAGTCTGATGTAGCTGCTGCTCTTCTGATGGTATTTGAATCAATGTAGGGTTTCAACCAGCATGATTGAGAAAATTCCAAAACTCTATTAATTTTTGTTAGACGTAGTCCTAATTCGATAGCTTGTTGAACCACCCAAAAGTGAGCCACGTAGCGTTGTTTATTATTTAATGTCATCATTAATTTGGGGTGTTTTCCAATTGGTGAAATTTCTGTTTTAGCAAGAAGTGGAAGGTCATAATGAAGATCATGTAAATTTTCTGGGTATTCAAAATCGCAATCCAAAATATATCCAGTGTCACCATGTTTCGGAATTTGTAAAATATCGCCAATAGAGTCGGGATTAATCCATTTAAAGTTATCAAAAGGAAGTGGGTTTGACATTGCCCATCCGTACAGGTTATTTGCATCGAAATATCCTAAATAGGTTGACGGTTTGGTTTCATCGTAATCGGGTAGGTATTTGTTGTTGGCTTTGACATGTCTGGTAACACTTTGGGTCAATCCGCCTCTTACTCCAGCTTCAACTATTAAAACCATGTCAATGTCTGTTAAAAGTTGGAGTTTGCATTTTGTTTCTTTTAACATGGCTTGCCAAGCTAATCCTGGTGAAGTATACGAATGTAGAGGGTCCAAACCGTATGCGGCAAAACAGGTGTTTCGGAATTCTTCCATTACATCACAAAGAAGAGTTACATCTAGTTTGACATAAAAGTCCGAGTAATCTCCTAAGGTCTTCATATCTAACTCGTTCCATACTCGACGTGCGTGTTGATAGTCCTCAAGTGATATTTCCGAATCATTAAGTTTGTTTTTGAAGTGTTCTGGTGAAGGTAGTGATGTTTCATCAAATCTATGCAGTCCATCGATGTAATCATAGGGGAAGACTCCTTTTCGAAGAACCAAATCCATTTTACTATTGGGTACAATTTTGCTTGTTTCTATCAAATCTGTTCTTCTTAGATTTTCAGATAATTTCATGAGGCTTGAAGGCATAAATCTAAATGAATCAACAAACCTTAATTTAATTTTACCCACCTTTTTTGAAAAGCTTATAAATTTTTCCATTGTAGTAGCCAAAACGTCTATTGCTCCATTATCTCTTCCTAGTTCGGGGATTATGAAGTGCGAATCATAACCACTCAGATTGTGCAGAACTACGGGGATAAAATATGGTAGTTTGTAGTTCAAGTTGCAAGCGTTACAGGCTGCACCTCTGTACGCTCCCGTAAGATGATCGTGGTCACGAACTTTAACGTTATCCAGTGTAAAGGTGTTATTACACAAATAACACGTTGTTGTTGAATCATAATGTTGAAGTTCTTCTTCTTCCATAGGTGACATGGGTACCTTTGTTCCATACAGTTCTTCTACCTTTACAGCTATGTCATACAAATCATCGACAAAGTATTTGGCTGCTTCTTCACCGCGATAAATCTTTGGAGAAGATGATAGTCCATATTTTTGAAGATGGTCTTCAGTCAACGTGGATTTAATTAGTATGCAATAACTGTTTGGTGAATGAAGTTGGTATTTGCTTCTTCTTGTAACGTCCTCTTCTTGTTGTTCAAGCGGATGTAAAGAAGACTCGAAATCAGCGTAAACAACAACAGGTACACGGTATTGTTGTATTACTTTGTCAAATTTTATCTGCGCTCTGCTAGGATGCGGCAATTTAATTCTTACTTCATAGTTTCCATTACATAACCGCTGGTGTTCTACTAACCAATCAGACCCTCCCCTTCTTAGTTATTTGTTCACGTGACAAAAACATCTTTTGCAAATTGTCATCTTTCTTTTATGCTTAGATAATTGATTAGAAACAAGACTTTCAAATTTTTTGATATACACAAAGTGTGAAATATCACCTTTAGTAATTAATAACAAATCGGTATGATCTCTGCGCTCATTTGGTGTTATACGCAAGGGGTACAAATTGTTTGTCGAATCCAATCCGAAGAGGTTGACAGAAGCTGAAGGATTTTGTTTTTCAAATTTTGAAACGTCTGTTATAGCAACAGGGTAAGTCATCCCTTGGAAATTATATCTATGTTGTACTTCTTCATAATAGTGACTTGGTCTTTCCGGATGAATTGTTACATATTTGGCCAACATAGCATATTTAAAACACTCAGTATCTTGATTTTGTACGTTGACGCAGGATAAGGTATTTCTAATCTTTGTTGGTAGAGGAATGTAGCTACTTCCTCGAATTCCATAGCCGTGTTTGTGTACTCTTAAGTCTAGCCCTGTGATGCTTAACAAATTCCATCCAGAGCCTCTTCCTTCATGTTCTTGTATTTTAGTCATTAGCTCTTCAAAACATTCAGATACGATTGAATCAATATCTGACGAAAACATAATAGTTCGGTTTTTTGTTAAAAACCCTCTCGGTGAAGTTTCATTTTGAATGTTTGTAAATAAAGCATCCATTAATAGTCCAAATTTAATAAAATTTAATCTTTTTAATTCATTTTGCAAAGTGTTGCTTACCAATCCTTTTGCGTTATTTAAAAACTCTTCGAGTTGTAATTTTGCATTGTCAATTTTGAAGTGGGTTACTACATTACCCGGAAGTGCTCGGGCATGTAGTTCTACATTTACTGCTGTTGATGCTGAAGGACGGTGAAGTGTAGACAGAGCATGCGTAGAAGTCGATGCAGCTGATGATGTTGAAGGATGATGAAGTGTAGACAGAACAGGCGTAGAAGTCGATGCAGATGATGATGATGATGTTGAAGGACGGTGAAGTGTAGACATAGCAGAGGTAGAAGTCGATGTTGATGGTGCATATTGAATAACACTAGGTCTGGAATTTTGGTGTTGAGCTAACATTTGATCTATTTCTTTCAATTCTTCTTCTTCATATTCTTCATTTTGGTTTTTGTTATGTTTCAGTTCTTTATGTATCATTAAAATAAATTCATCCTTAAATGAAGACTTGCAAATCTCGCAGCGATGCATAATGTAGGTGCGATCTCCACAAGGGTCAAGGCAATAATGAACAACACTGCAAATACCCCTCTATTTATACCCTAGCAAAAGTAATGGGGGTACGTATTACGTTAAGTTTACTATTTTTTTTTTTTTTTTTTTTTTTTTTTTTTTGCGTTTTATATTTACTATTGTAGCTGGAGGCTACAAATTTCTGTATTTAGGTCAAGGTCATTGAACAAATTTACCAAAACGGGGAATAGAGCAGTAAATGATTTTATATTAAACCATAAACTGATCTATTCCCCGCTCTGTATTTAACTAAGACAATTTTCTCCAACAGAAACATTTGATAAATTTTAAACTCGGATGTGAAGTTGGATTGTACACATTGCATCTTGATCAACTAAAAATTTCATAAAACAATAGGGATCTTCAGTTGTAGATTCATCTTTAACATATTCAATAGTCAACATTGCCGAACGAAGATCTTGTGGAATTACGTCGACTTTTATGAGTCGCCTTTCGAGTTCGAACCGTTTTGTTATTGATGTAAGTTTTATCACATCATCGATATCGATGAGGGGAAAGCTGTAGCAAACGGAGTTTCCTGGTGGGTTCATCATGTCTATATGATAAATATACACTGTTGCATCGTCTTTAAATAGACGTTCCCCCACCATTAAATGTATAAGTTACCCCACTTTTTTAATCATGTAAATGGGTCAAGGTCATACAACGATATTACCAAAACGGGGAATAGAGCAGTAAGTGATTCTCACTATAACCACAAACTGATCTATTCCCCGCTTTGTATTTAAAGTAAACTATTTGAAGACAACAAAAACTTATTCAGATTCTTCCGATGATAATGATGATGATGAGCTCATATCACTAAATAAGCGACGACGAACACAAAAGTTCCCTGTGACTGGATCTAGAACTACATCATCGATATTAATACTGCTTGGAGGGGTTTCACTATCAACAAGGTCCATTTCCTCCAAGCAAAGCAACTGATGATGAAATTCCGGTTCATTATTATCGACATCGTCGTCGTCAGTCAACAGCTCCAACAGCTCCATCTCTCCAAGATATGGTTCACTGCTAGCAAACTCACTCAGTAGTTCAAGATCACTAAATAGTTCACCTTCCATCTCTGAATCATCATCGTCTTCATCTTCGTTTAAATTTAATGGAATATTTTTAATCAATTCTAGTATAGTCTGCTTAGAAGGGAAAATGTTATCTCTGGGCGACATGATTCCAAGTAGCAGACTGATTTACCACTAATACGAAACCACCTTTTATACATGATTTCGGTGGTGGTGGGGGTAAGTGTTGAAAGTGCAAGTGGTAGGGAAAAGTGATAGGGAAGAGGTATTATTGTAACACAAATGATTAAGTCCTGTAAGTGGGTCAAGGTCACCTTATCCTATTACCAGAACGGGGAATAGAGCAGTAAGAGATTCTTATTCAAACCTCAAACTGATCTATTCCCCGTTCTGTATTCCCCCCCCCCCTTTGGCGTTTTATTTAGTTTATGAGGTTGTGTAATAAAGGCACAGTGTGTAGCCTTCTTGTAATAATTGGACAATTTTTTTCTTCAAAGGGATTGGTTTTACATCTATTTTTACTTCTTCTGTTCCACGAATACCCAATCCTTTAACCTGAACATGTTGGTACTCCGTTAACAGTTGGTAAACACGCTGGATAAAAGTATCCGCTTTAGCAGTAGAGTCAATATAGTGGAGGTATACCATGGTAGGTGCTCTCTTGACGCAATTCAGAACCAAAGTGATAATTGTCTCTGTAACATCGGGCTTATATACCCATCGTTTTTTTTTTTTTTTTTTTTTTTTTTGCTTTAATTACAGGTTAGGAACAATATAAAATGTTATATTAATGTTCCATCCTTTATCGACTAACCTTACCATATTACCAAAGATTTTATATAACTTTCTACTGTAGTTTGTTTCAAATGCTTCATTTTCACTACTATAAACTTCACCTGTTGGTCTCCACATGTACAATTGACAACTAACCTCTATATCAAGATACCGTAGCAGTAATCTCCTTACAGCAAGCACCTGATCAATGTTTTCGACCCGTCTGCTAACTATTATAGTTGCTGCAGAGATAGAAGTAGTGGATGCATTCATTTTCAGCAGAGTACTAATTTTTACCAGCGATGGAGAACCTCCTTTATACTAAGTTTAGGTAGTGGTGGGGGTTAGGAAAAGATATTGTTGTGAGAAATAAGAAGGTCTTTCATTATTTTTTATCAAACGAATATTTTCTAAGTCCCAAGGTCATTTACACCAGTTGCCAGAACGGGGAATAGAGCAGTAAGTGGTTCTCACTTGGACCGCAAACTGATCTATTCCCCGCTCTGTATTTTAAAGTAAACAATAACTCTTCTCACTATTGAGCAACCTTTGTTCTTTGAAGCTCAAGTTCTAAGTCTGCAACCAGGCGAAAGTCTGCATCATGCTCCTCCCATTGTTCAGGAGAACGCGGTTGACCACACCACTTAGTAAAGGCGTACCTCATCGCCTCATTGTACTCCTCCAGGATAACATGATAGGGTCTTGGTTGTTGCGTTGTAGACTGCATCGGTGATGTAGTTTGTTGCGGTTGAGACTGAGCACCATTTTCTGCAACCTTATTAATTTTATAAACCTCAGTCATTTCAGCAGCCTCAACAAGCGCGTACAACTCCTCTTCGCTAATTTCCTTTCCCCATGTGTTGCTGTTGACGCTCATGTCGATACAACTAATAATTATATTCCGAATCTCTCGCTTAAATACCCGCTTACCCCCTCCCCTCTTTACTGTTGAATAATGTCATTAATATAATATTTCTCCTTTTTCCATTTAAGTTTTATCTTTGACTTAGTACAATATATCTAAGTCCGTTATTTAGGTCAAGGTCGTTGTAGCATTGTAAAAAAAAAGGTGTGGACAACCTATTTACACTCTGCAGCATATGCTACAAATTGTAAATAGGTTGTCCACACTTTTTTTTTTTAATTTGGAAAAGATTATTTTTAATTTGGAATACACTTTTTAATCTTTTTTTATTTTAAATGTTTTCCACACACTGAAACCTGTATCATTTCGAATTAAATAGTTCTGTTTGGTAAGTTCTTTGACGTGGAGGTCCATGCCTCTAGGCAACTCTACATAGTACAATTTACCTTCACATTGAACCACCACCTTTGCAAAGCCCTTTGATTTAACAAAAAAGTATCGTTTATTTCTACAAAGCCTATTAATTCGAATTTTGGTTGGTCTCACTGTTGGATGGGGTGTAGAAAGAGAAACGGTGCCCTTGTGATTTTGTTTTAAATGTGATCTGCATACTTCTTCATTTAAAACACAAGACTTAGCACAACGTTCCCCTTTCCTTGCACCTTTTTTAAAACTGTAGCTGCATCTTGGTGCAGGAAGTATGGACTGCCTTCTCAAGGTTTTTAATTGTTGAAATTTCTCTGAAGGAGATTCGTTGTTAATACAGATCACTGAAGGACGGGAAAGGACACTTACAGAAGGTGTAGAAGGTTTGGTAGGAGAAGAAGAATGTAGACTTGCAGATGGTGTTGAAGAGCCTGGTGTAGAAGGTGGAAGAATGCTTGCCAGCGCCTGCTGAAGAAGCGAAGGAGCTGGTGAAGCCAAAGATGGTGCAGTTGTTTGCTCATCCTTCCTCGGTGATGGAGAAGGTGAGCGAGAAGTAGCCGAAGAAGATGAAGACGACGAAGACGATGAAGAAGATGAAGAAGATGAAGAAGCGGACGGGGGAGCAACGAGGTTTTCTTGAAGTGGTTGCGGTCGTGGTGCAGGCTCCTCAGGAACAATGCATGATAATATTAACGCCTGCCGAAGGATGGAAGGAGCTGGCGGAGCAGATGACGGAGCAGGTGAAGAGTGCTCAACCTTCCTCGGCAAAAGTTGCTTCCTACGGTCAGACATCTCGGGAACTGAACTGAACTCGTGATGTGTAAGCAGCAGAATGATTTTACCACTGGTGAAAACCCTCCTTTTATACCCAGTTGTAGAGGGGGGGGGCTTTAGAGGTTAGGGAAGGAATATTGTTGTAATGTTTTACTAAACGAAAATTTTCTAAGTCCCGAAGTGGGTCAAGGTCATCTGAACATGTTGCCAAAACGGGGAATAGAGCAGTAAGTGATTCTCACTTGGACCACAAACTGCTCTATTCCCCGCTCTGTATTAGGAGAAGAGGACTAGCTTAAAGCTCGCAATTATAGGCAAATAAACCTGATAACGGAACACTAACCTCTCCCCCGAAAAATTATTCACCCAACACACAAACGATATAGTCAGTTAACAACAGTCGCGCACTCTGAAACCGCAAGGACGTTCATCACTGTGTAGGCGTCAGAGTACTACGAACCGAAGTACAATAATACCTGACCAAGGTCCCCTTAAGTTTATTTCCCCGATGATGTATCCTCCAAGATAAGCAAAATGGTCAGTTAACAACAGTCACGCACTCTGAAACCGCAAGGACGTTCATCACTGTGTAGGCGTCAGAGTTTTACGAACCGAAGTACAATAATTACCTGACCAAGGTCCCCTTAAATTTAACCAAAAATAAGCAAACTGACTGAATCTGTTTCTCGTGAGTAAGGGTTAAGATAGGTAAAGTCATCCGGTTTGCGCGCCGTAATGACTTAAGGTCGGTTTTCGTGCCATACCTTTTTGTAAGGGGTTAGGAAAGGTGTTTATTTGAGAAACATAATCCCCCCTGAGATATTTAAAGACATAAGGTCGGTTTTCGTGCCATACCTTTTTGAATGGGAGCGTGAAAGAAAAGTACATATTTCATTAGTAAATAAAAAACACTTCAAAAACACTTTAAAACCAACACCAAACTAACTACAGTTAAACTAACTACATTTACTAGCAGCAAACTACAAGCGTTATTCTAACATGCTTAATAATACACAGACATGCCTTAAGCTAAGGTAGTATCTCTAATATATAGTGGTACCAACTCTATACTAGAGATACTATTGCGGACAGCGCGGGCAAACAGCTAGCTAGGCTGTCGGCCTGCGACTGCGAACCCTCTGCGGGCTGCTCCCGCTTTTATAGGAATATATCGGGGGGGGGGCTTCGACAGTAGTTTGTTCTAACGCTGTATAGCACACTTTGAATTGCTCCAAGTCCGGTAACTGGGTCAAGGACACGTTAAAATATTTTGTAAAATAGCAAAGGTGTCACCTTTGCTATTTTACTTTGGAAGAAATCTGTACTACGTTTAAACAAGGGAGACTGTTATCCGTTTTACGCAAAACTCCTTGCACGATCTTTTGATAAAATGGAAAAGATTAATGCCGGAGGGCGATTCCCATTCCACCAAAATACAATGCATATCATTTCTATGCAACGGTCTCAGCTCTATTTTTACTTTTAATTTAATGCCTCGAAACTCATAAGTAAGGATGGACAGAAAGGCTTCTGAAATAGCAAGCTCGGAAGGAACAAGCCAAGTGTTTACACCTACAGCTTCCATAGCGATATGATGATTTTTACCACGCTGTTGCAGTATATATTAAATTTCCCCTTCCATAAATTTTGTGCTAAAACGTGGTTGTGTACATTGAATGTTTCTTGAATATTTTCTAAGTCCTAATCTAGGTCAAGGACACGTTGAAGATAAAAGCATTAAGTGTTAAGCAAACTACAAAACATTAAATGTTAAGGAAACACATTCCATCTACAATGTTATTATAAAGCATCAAAATATGGTCAGTTTACAACAGTCGTGCACTCTGAAACCGCAAGGACGTTCATCACTGTGTAGGCTTCAGAATACTACGAACCGAAGTACAATAATCCCCTGACCAAGATCCCCTTAAATATATTTAACTAGCAGCAAACTACAAGCGTTATCTAACATGCTTAAACAAACTAACTAAACATGCAAGGGCGCGGATCTCTTAATTGCGCGTCGGGCCCAACGCACACTTAACAGACCTACGCTGCAGCAGGCACTGCAACCCAGTGGGACGTTCATCGCAACGGGCGGCAGGCTACTGCGAAGAGACGCTCGAAATCTCGGGTTATATAGACGGAGAATGGGAAATCGGGATATTAAGGGGAAAGCGGGATAAGGGATAACCCTGCTTCGTTGCGGGATTTTATCCCGCACTTCCAAGAACATTTTTCCCTCGACCTTGACCTTGACCTTGAACATGACCCAAAAAGGGGGGGGGGGTTCCGTCAGGGGGGGGGGTCCGTCGCGGGGGGGGGGACTGTCGCGGGGGGGGGGGGTCCGTGGGGGGGGGGTTCCGTCGGGGGGGGGGGGCCGGTTCTAAACCAGTCCTCAGCTTTCTACCCATATATGGATAGGGCAAGGTTTCACTTTACGACCTGCTTCACTCTGCCAGCCGCCTCATTCCGGCTTTGGATTGCAACCAGTACACACGTGCTCTATCCAACTCTATCTTATCCATTTACTTTTCCATCCTATTTACACCATGTCTTCTCCTCTGACTCCTGAAAAACTCCAGCGCTTAAAGGAATCTTTGAAGAGGTCGACGGAAAGAAGGAGCGGGTTTAAGAGACCTTCAACTTTGAAGTCTCTCAAACGGAATCTCCATGGTCATCCGCTGTATTTTGAACAACGACCCTCGACTCAGCCTCGACCTTCTACATCGGCTCAGCCTCGGCCTTCTACATCGGCGGCTCAACCTTCGTCTCCAACACCGACTGTCGATGAGGTGATGCAACGGACAAGGGTGATGGGGCTGAACGACTTGGTGACGCCGTTTGAAGTCTCCAAGGTCGAGTTTCGAAATCTGAAGCGGATGGCGGAGTATAAATATGTGGCAACCAACGGGGACCACGTGTTCCTGTTTCAACACACCATCCACTACATCGAGGTGCGTCTGCCGCAGTCTCTCCCACCGCCACCTCCTCTGATACCTGATACACAGGAGTTATTCTTAACCAGAAAAGATGGGAGGGTAAAGTGGGTTTTGAAGAATAAAGTTTGAACTGATCCTTATCCCGACCAACCTTCAGCACGCAAACGGTCCTTTTCAGGACCACCCTAAGCATTTCAAGTTAGGGACTTGGCCTGTACATAGGCAGGAGAGTTTGTTTGTGCAGCCCACTTTGTGAAATTTTCTAAGTCCCAAAGTCCTTGAACTTGACCTTGACCTTGAACATGACCCATGTTGGGGGGGGGGACAAAGTTTTTCCAAAGTATGTCATGTGGGTACTCAAATTACGCGAATTGATCAGACGAACAAGGAGGTGCAAACAGAATTTTGATCCGGCCAAGGGTATAGTAGCAGAAGCGAAAAAACTACAAAGTTTTTCCAAAGTATGTCATGTGGGTACTCAAATTACGCGAATTGATCAGACGAACAAGATGGTGCAAACAGAATTCAGATCCGACCAACGGTATAGCAGAAATAGCGAAAAAACCAATGTTTTCAAGGTTACATACTAATAGCTTCTTTAATATTGGGTTAAAGTATAGCGAGTGGGTACTCAAATTACGCGGGTTAATCAGACGAACAAGATGGTGCGAATATAATTCAGATCCGACTGAGATTAGGGAAGAAACAGCGCGAAAACAACACTTTCAAGGCCTGACATTAATAAATACTTTGTTTATGGATTAAACTACGACAAGTTATTTATAGTTTAAAGTATAACGAGGTAACGTTGTTGTGCGGGTAGGTCGGGTGGGTATCATACACGCTAGCGCTATATCATTATACTTTTAGCTCTTGCAGGATTAACATCTACCTATAGAGTTTGTGTTATTCTAAAGATGTCACAATTTTACAGAAATATGACGAAGGTGTCCTTCAACAGTCCGCCTGCCACCACCTTCTACTTCTCCGACTGTGAAGATAGAAGGTCTACGCTGTTAGTGGGTTGTGAGCGATTTCGCCGTAGAATACTCCAGGCTGAAACAGTCTTAGCAAGTTGTCTGCTACGCAAGATGCATCATATGAGTACATGCAATAAATTAGATCACAGTGACTGTTATGATTGCGTAAAAACAGTGTCGAGCAAGAATTGTTAATGTTTTCAGTTACGGAGCTCCGATCCTCACAGAGTCAGAGCTAGACCCTAACTAATGCATGTCCCGTAGTTATTGTGCGATGTGAAAACTTGGTGGGGGAAACTGGTGTGGTGGGGGGTAAAGGCGAGTGTCTATCCTACATGCTTGTATCACTTCAGTATACCTGCGGCTCTTGCATAGTTCACATGGATTCGCAAATACAAGGCACTACTGTTTCTTCCACATGTTCTTCTTTTAATATTGAGCAAGCTGACAATACAAATGATGAAATACAAGTACATGAAGTTTCTAGCACAATATCTACTGATGCAGAAGCAATAATGTCATCCCTAATAGGGTTTGACTAATGATGGTGGATGTAGTAGCAACCATCTGCCGCGCACTTGCCACCTGCCGCCTACCATCTGTCGCCTGCCATCTGCCGTCCGCCATCTGCTCCGCCCCACCACACTTTTACCCCCACCATTTTGTTTGATACCAAAACGCTAGCTAGCGAGTAGTCAGTACACCTCCGGCTCTCGACCGGTGTACATCGAGCTCTCTGTTGAAATGTCCATCAAAATTAGGTGTATTCATTATGACTCTATTCATCTGGCGAGGCCGCAACTCGTCCGGATCAACAACATCGATGACAACCAACAACGGGGAACTATTGTAAACATGAATTATTGTAAATAAAGTAATATTTGTAATATGAATTATTGTAAATAAAATAAAGTAATATTTGTATTAGTACTACCTCGCACTCGTATCATTCGATTGCTTCATTCGATAATTTTCATTCGATATTTTATCGAATTAAAACTATCGAATCACAATCGGATTTTACGCGTGCGAGGTAGTACTTTTTTAAAATTACCTCCCCGTGACCTTGAACTTTGAACTTTAACTCATTTCGTCACAAAACCACCTACGTCACTGGCTCAGCCCCAGATGACGTCTTTCATGACTCAGCGCATCCGGTCACGTGACCGGATGACGTCACTTCCGGCGCAAAACCCGCAAACCCACACTACTGGCGTTCTCAACGAACAACTGGAAATAGAAGTAAGGCATCGCTGGCCGGATGGTTTGGAGACTGATGACAGCATTGTAACAGTGGAGAGGGTGTTCCAGTTGGCCAGATCTATGGAGCGAGCTAGAAATGAAGTGACTACTTCTTCAGCGTCTACTATATGTCCAGTGAAGAAACCTCAGCTAACCTGGAATAGGAGTAAATGTGAGTACTGTGGAAAATATAGTTGCGTGAAGTAGAAATGTGCAGCAAAGGGTCAATAATGTAGGATATGTCGTAAACTTGGTCATTTTGCGAGGTTTTGTAAACGAAAATTTATAAAGAAAATTTATGACAACTGTGACGATATAGAATATAACTCATGTGAGTTTGAATTTCATCTTAATGTTGTAAATAAAAGCACAAGCAAAAACCCCCGAGCTTCAATCAAAGTGGTCATTAATGGTCTGCCCTGCCTTATGGAATTCGATTCGGGCGCAAGAATATCTACAATTGGGCAAACGTTATGGCACAAACTGGGACAACCCAAGTTAACTCCACTTTATGGTTTGTCAGGTTACGGGAAAACTCCTTTAGCTTGTTTGGGTAAATGTTATGTTTCTGTGAGACTAAATGGTGAGACACAGAAACCGCCAGTCGCAGTAATGGAGCAAGATGATACTCCTTTGTTTTGACTTTCATGGATGTTATCATTTGAAATGGAACTTCTTCCTGAAGTTTCAGTTAAGGCAAATAACATAGTGCAAGAATAAATGCAAGTTTCCAAAGAAGAAGTCCAAACTTTGGTCAAAGAATTTGAGAATGTTTTCACTGATGGTTTAGGTAAGATTGAAGGAGTAAAAGCTAGAATAAACGTTAGGACAGATTTACACCCATTGCATTACAAGCCAGAAGAGTACCATTTCCCTTAAAGAAATCAGTGGAGAATGAACTAAACAGACTTGTTGAAAATGAAGTTCTTGAAAAAGTTGATCCGAGTGAGACTGCAATTGTTTGGTTAACATCGACTTTGAATGTAAACAAGGGTGGAGGAGTAGTTAGAATATGTGGAGATTTCCGAGTTACCCTTAACACAGCAATAGTACCTGAAGTTCATCAAATGCCTACCTTTGCTGATCTTACAAACAAAATAGCAGGAGGCCAGTTGTTTACTGTCATTGATTTGAAATATGCATACTTGCAGTTAGAAGTTGCAGAGGAAGATCGTAACTATCTTATAATAGCTACTCATATGGGCTATTTTCGTTACAGACGCCTTGCATTTGGCTTAACTGATGCTCCAGCGAAATTTCAGAGATTCATGGAAAATCTCCTCAAAGATATTCCTTTAGTTTGTGTAAACCTAGATGACATAATTGTGAGTGGAAGAACCAAAGAAGAACACTTCAATAATGTTAGGACTGTATTAAAGCGACTTGAAGTTGCGGGTATCAAAGCAAAAAGATAAAAATGTCAATTCTTCCAGAACAGTGTGTACTACCTGGGGCATAAATAAGATTGATAAGTTTGGAATACATCCTACAGAAGATAAGATACGGGCGCTAAAGGAAGCCAAGACTGCGACGAATAAGAAAGAACTCAGGGCGTTTTTGGGAGCAATTAACTTTTACGAAAAGTTCATTCCCCACCTTCATGAACTTTTTTCAAGATTGCATCGATTAACAAGCCCTAAAGAAGACCAAGAGGCATTTGATAGAGCACGCAACTTACTCGCTGAAGATGATTCAGTTGCCCCATACAGAGATGACTTGCCCACAACACTGTCCTGTGACGCCTCTGAGGTAGGTTTGGCAGCGATTCTTTTGCAAACGTACCCTGGTGGTATAGAAAGGCCAGTAGCATTCGCTTCACGTACTTTACAGGAAGCTTAAAAGCGATATTCATCCATAGACAGAGAAGCACTTTCCTGCGTGTTTGGAGTTGTAAAATTTCACCAGTACTTATATGCTAGACATTTTATATTGAATAGTGATCACAGACCTCTGGGGAGAATTTTTGGAGTACATCAGGATTTGACGAAGACAATGAATAACAGATTGGTTCGATGGGCTATTTTCTTAAACAACTACGACTTTGATATTAAGTATATAGAAGGAAAAAACAATGTGTTGGCCGATGCGCTTTCTAGACTGCCAAGTGAGAGCAGTAGTCCATCTAGAGAGGAACTGTCTGTAAGGCTACTGGTGAAAGACAAAATAGATGATATGGCCCTTACATCTGCAGAACTGCAAAAAGAAACGAAAAAAAGATGAGGTATGCAGGCGAGTTATGATGTATATGGAATCAACATGACCACAAAAATTACCTAATGATTTGTTGTATTTATCTCCTTATTTTCATAGTCGGGAAGAACTTTCATCTGTTAAGGGAATTCTGATGTGGGGAAATAGAATAGTTATTCCACAAACTCTTCAAAATAAAACACTATGTGTTTTGCATCAAGGCCATCCTGGAATTGAAACCCTGACTACCATGCTACTATGTTCACGCTACTATGTTTGGTGGGTGAAAATAGACGAAGACATAGAGAAAAATGTAAAGGATGTCAGGAAAATTCCCCACGAGAGCCAGAAGTACCTCTTTATTCCTGGAACATACCTGATCGTCCTTGGGAACGTTTGCACCTAGATAATGCAGGTCCTTTTGAAGGGTCTTATTGGTTGGATGATCGTTACCGACAATGGAACTCAGTTTGCAGCTGATGTCTTTCAGAGGTTTTGCAAAGACAATGGGATAAAGCATGTACGCAGCACACCGTGCCATCCTAAGACTAATGGACAGGTTGAACGGTTTATCAAACCCCTCAAATTTAGGTATTTAGCCAGCAAATATGATAAGGTTGCACAGCAAATATGATAAGGTTGCACAGCAAAAACTCTTCAAACTGTTATTTGCCTATGGAAATTCACCCCAGAAAATAACAGGTAAACCGCCTTCGGAACTGTTCTTTGGGAAACGTCTGCCCTCTCCATTGGATCATTTAAAACCAACTATGAAAGATGTGATTACAGAATCTATTTCAAAACAGCAGAAATATCATGATGTGAAAGTTCGACCAAGAGAATTTGTGGAAGTGGAAGAGGTCTGGGTGCAGAATAAGGTCGGCGCATTTGGACTCCAGGTGTGATAAACTCAAGAACTGGCGAGCTTTCCTACCAAGTAAGAATTGGAGGAGCCTTAAAAAGGAAACATGCAGACCAACTACGCAAGAGAAGCGGGGCGTTGTCTGAAGGGGGAGACGTGTAATATTGGGTCATATGATGCTAAATAATTATAAACAGATGATTATTGTTATTGTTTATTTGTTGTTTATTATGTTTTGGTTATTGCTTGATATGTGATTAAAAATGATTGTTTCTCAGTTTGTAGCTTTCTTTATTTAAAATAAGTTTCAAATATCATAAGTATGAATAAACTATAGCTATATTTAACTACAAGAAGTCAATTTTAGTGATAAATTGAAGCTAAACCATTATACCCAACCGGTATTTATCTCAAATGAAAATTGAAGTCTAAATAAAGAAATCAATTCTATGATTAAAATTATCATTTTGGAAATTATGTAATCAAATGGGCAAACCGCCTTGCCGAATCCGTTTTATCGTTACATCTTTATATATAATTCTGTAAGCGAGATTTTAAGTCAAAATTGTGGGAATTCGGCAAATCTCAGGACGATGGGAGACGGTTCAAATTAAAAGTCTTGATCCAGGGACTCGGGATGAATAGCAGTATTTTTAACAAGTCACCAGAAAATGAGAAGTAACGTTAAACATTTCCCATAAGAAAAGCTTGGGTATTTAAAAACGTCTGCTTTGTTTACATTGAAACATGTGATTAAGTGTCTACTTTGTTTACGAAACTACGCATGTGTTCTAACTTATACCGTTTTGTTTTCCTCAGCATGTAAAGAGTAAACTGTCAGAAGATTTGGGGCTATCGCCCCTTCAAGCACTAGTAATGCATATCAAAATGTACATTATAATTCCAACCAGTGTCAAAATTTAAAAAGTTAACAAGATTCTCTCAGGACTTCACCCATAAAAGTGTCAATGTTTATCTATTGCAGATAATGGTTTAATTTCGTTAGGTCATTATTTGAACATGAGTATATTAGTTGTGAAAGTTCATCGGTTTCTCCACAGAATGAAGCACAAAGCGATGTGTATCGTTCTTCATGAATCCCACCAGTTTAACTGGGAATATCTGTCCTAATAACATTTTCGTCAGCACAAACAGTAGTATTATATTACGTATAGTATAAGTAAATAATTAGAGAATCATTATAACTAGAACAAAGATTTGGCAAAGAATTCATTTTAAAAAAGGTTGAAAAAGAATAAGAAGTGAGCAGTTTGATTGTAAAGTAAAAGAACACTTTGGTGGCGTTATTTTGACGGCTTGATAAAGTACTGTAATTTTCAACGGAGAAACTTTTTACCGAATATTTTCCTCAGATTTGTTTAAAAAAAATCCTTTTGTTGTCGCTCTTTAGGTTTTATACAATTTGATCTCCAGATTAAACATTTATTTTAAACTAAAACAGTTGAAAATACTATTCATATTAGGCTTATATTAAACTGTGAATCATTTATTTTGCAGTAACTGACGTTAAGTAAACTTACGTTAGTAAAGATTTGCGGTCAAAATCCGCTCTAACCAACTCACTAACTTAGCCACAATGACTGGCAACCACACGATCTTGTAAGCAAACTATGGATTTTCAAAATCAGTAAGAAACTCAGTGTAGATTAACCTCGTTGCTTCCAGATGTTGGCCAGATACCAGAAGGGTGGATTAAAATTTGTAATGAGATACGGGGAATTATGCATTCTAGGATAAAGAATTAACTTTGTAAAGAATTAATGTAACTGAATTGTATTAACCTTTTGTTAAGTTATTTTACAGTTATGAATATAAACTCTCTCAAGCATTAAGATTAATTTATTAATATTCGAAATTGAGCTGTTCAAGTCAAAAAGGATGTATCTATAAGTGCTTAAACGAATATGCCCAACAATAACCATATTAATGTATAATTGTAAAACTATAATCGGTTCGTTAATCGTAACGATGTGGTCGTTTTTGTATAAGTTGTACATTCCACCTAACAAAAAAAAACTATTGAAAACTAAAAATCCAAACAATTAAATTGAATATTTCTAAGGGAACAGATATAGTAAACTATTAAATTACAAGTGGCTTGAAGGGGCGATAGCCCCAAATCTTCAGATATTTTTACTCTTTACATGCTGAGGAAAATAAAACGGTATAAGTTAGAACACATGCGTAGTTTCGTAAACAAAGTAGACACTAATCACATGTTTTAATGTAAACAAAGCAGACGTTTTTAAATACCCATGCTTTTCTTATGGGAGACGTTTAACGTTATTTCTCGTTTGTTGGTGAGTTCTTAAAAATACTGCTATTTTTCCCCAGTCTCTGGGATCAGGACCTTTAATTTGAGTCGTCTCCCATCATCCTGCGATTTGCCAAATTCCCACGATTTTGACTTAAATCTCGCTTTCAGAATTATATATAAAGATTTCATTAAGACAACATATCAATAACTATAGTCATAGACCCAACACAATCTGTAAAATGTCTATTACACTTTTTAAATATGGCTATTTCAATTATAAGAACAGTGTTACAAAGCATCAAAGCTTTATCTTTCAAGTAGTATTTGCGAAAGGTTGCAGAATGATGGAGCATTTTCGATTTACCGGAACACTTGACAAGAAACACCTCCGGTATAGATAGGAGTACTACAACAATCAACCGAATTCCCTTTAGATTGGCATTACTGGTGATAACGAGCTGCTATCCCTCGAGTGCGAGATTATTCGGATTAGCTCGTTCTTAATGACAGCGCGTGTATGCACATAGACAAGTGGTCGTATTTTATGTAATATTTTAACATATGCACCGGAGAGTGGTTCACATTAGTCTTTGGGCTCACTGGTCGCAAAGTGGCAGTTGTCCTATCTCTGTTGTCCTATCCCTTTCTGTCCGAGTCCTGATTCCCTAGTCCAAATGTACTTATCCTGGTGCCCTAGTCCTAATGTACTACTCCTGTTGTTGTCCTAATCCTGTTATACTAGTCATGATGACCTAGACCTGTTGCCTTAGTTCTGTTAACCTAGTCCTATTGTCCTTGTACTGTTGTCCTGAAGCTCTACTGTAGAACACGATGGCAGCACAGGAGAAAGTGGAAATTGACACCAACAACTTTCGCTCCACACTTGCCCAAGTATGTTCATTTAAATCTTCATTTTATTATTTACTAGGTGGGACCCGCGACTTTGTTCGCGTGGTTTTCTTGATTCCCGGTTGTCCCTGTTTTTTCCCGGAGGTAGAAATATTGTCTGCATGGACACACAAATAAGATAATTACTCCATAACACTTACATAGTTAATTTAACAGTCTAGTTAAGCGGGCCTGGTTAAGATTTAGGACTTCGGTAAAGGGATTAACCAATCTAGGGTCGACATGCATGACCATTCAAAGTTCCGTCGCAATCGGATGAATGGTATAGGTCACATAATAAACAAAGAAACAAACGTCCATTTTTTTACTTTTATATTTAAAGTTTACTCGATCTTTATCATAGATTTTATTAGTAACTTCTTTAAATTAACTTAAGGATTGTATGCAATATGTGATATTAAAAGTCTGACTAAAATGTTATTAAATGAGTTTTTGTCTAGTACAATGCAAATTTTATTATTTAAACTATACAAAACATGTTCTACTTGGCAAAACACCAAGATAATTGGCAACTAACTGTAATGAGTATATATTTTAAATTTAACCATACAATTTTAACCAATTAATTTTAGAAGTTGCAATAAACTACGAAACCCAGGCTTTCTACAAAATACCTGTAGAAATACCTGTAGGTGATTTATACATTACCTAGCAATCTGTTATAAATCATGTAATTTTCTTACTTTGCCTAGGCATTTTACATAATTCCTAGGTATTCTACAAAATGTTAAATGTTCCTCAGGCAAAGTATTAAACGAAAGTAATCTAACCGCCTCAGCGCGCTGTACAAGAAAAATTTGAAGTGACCCATGCTCAATTGGAGATGGATCTGAACACGTCAAATAGGTCGTCCTAACATTAATTTGTAAGTTAAAAACACTCGAGTATTTATTAAGCCTAAGTTAGTAGGTGGCGACTGGTAAGGCCATACATTTAGTTATGATGGCAAGCAATAAAATAACTGCACATTAGAAAACTTCACTAATATTAACCTGTAAGAGGACCGTTGATTTTGTTTTTTATTATTCCTTAATTATAAAATAACACACTCCTGTTGGTTAACACATTTGTAAGTTCGAAGCCTTGGGTCTTGACTAAAAGCCGGACATCAATCAGATTTTGACCTTGCTTAAAGTCACATCGAGCATTTTATAGAACGCCTAGACAAAGTATGAAATACGTTTACTTTTATTATTTTCCTGTGAAATTTGGCAAAATTAATAGTTACCGGTACTAGGTATTCTAATAAATGTCTGGTTTCACACATGTAAAATAAATATTTATAATAGATAGTGTGGGTACTTAAATCAGATAGTATATACTTATAGAAGTGAGTAGATGTTACCTTGGTAGATCTATGGTAGTATCTTAGTTTATACTATTTAACTATATGTATATGCATACATACTGTTATTTGTTTGCCTTAACTTTATATTAATATTATGGCAATCAAGACATGAAATAATAAGGAAGCAAAGAATACATAATTGTAAATTGTTGCTATGTAAGTTAAATAACAAATTGTACCAACATTACATTACTTATTTCAATTACATCATGTAATTTAAGAAGTATGTATTCAAAATTCTTTTTGTAGTTTTTAAAGTAAATGATTAAAATACGAAGAACAAACAATATTATTTCGGCAATGGTGTTGTCATAGTAATATGGCAGTGACGTCAAGGAAGAATGCTCAGTACAGCCCAGGAAAATATCAATATACCAGTACTACGTGAATCCAAATACCAAATTTCATCAATATACATTCATAAATAATCAAGATACCAAATTTTATTTATTTTCCGTAAGGATAACATTGGACAACGTACTGTGTTTAGCACTTTGAATATTTCTGCAACGGTTGGGTGTAGAATCACAATTTAAACACCAAAATGATTATTTTGTGGAGCTGAACTGATTAGTAAAAGAAAATGTGAAGTTTACATTAAAATGAACTGAGGAAAAGCCAAAAACCTTTTTCCCATAAGATTAACATGGGAGATTTTATGAGTAGGTTTTTTTTGGATTTTCTTCGCAACCACTCAACCTAGGTTAATAATTCAAAATAATATATTATTTGTTTTTTAAGCTCTATAACATGGTCAAAACCAAAATTAAGCTTTTAAAAATTTTAGGGTGAAAAATGAAAAAACCTGATTTTTGTAAAATTTAAAACCCCCATAAACCCCCTTCCCATGGTCCGATTTTTCTGGGTTTCGAACTTAAAGTCATGAATGTCACTTTACACATTTGAACCAAATTTCATCGAAATCGGACCTTTTTACTCAAGTTATCGCATTCACGGACACACACACACACACACACACACACACACACACACACACACACACACACACACACACACACACACACACACACACACACACACACACACACACACACACACACATACCTGTAGGGAGTAGCAAACGGGCACACGCACACAGAAATCACTAAACGGGGTCGTGGTTATTTTAATGTTTGATTAGTGTAATGTTGCCTAGTACTTATAAACAATTAAGTTTTAAATGGTTTTATAAACTATTTGTTATTTTTTAAATTGTTTTAAAGTAAACATTAAACATGCAAAACGGGGATTGGCATGAAGGGGAAACTCAAACGTTTGAGGTTGCAGGGAAAGAAGCACCCGTCATAACGGGGAGACTTGCACTCGTCAAAACGGGGAGACATCCACTCGTCATAACGGGGAGACTTGCACTCGTCAAAACGGGAAGACTTGCATTCGTCTTAACGGGGGACATGCACTCGTCATAACCGGGAGATATACACTTATCATAACGGGGAGACTTGCACTCGTCATAACGGGGAGACTTGCACTTGACATAACGGAAAGACTCTAAACCATCACAACGGACAGAAACACATTCATAACATATTGGCACAAAACACAAATTACGACAAGAATTTTTCTCTTAACTCTCTACTTATAAAATATATGCCTTAATGAATAGTTATAAATTACTAAATGTTCATCATTAAACAATTCTTTATTTAGTGCATTGCGTAATGAAGAAGAATATTTTATTATTGTTTGTATTAAAAGGTTTATAGTGCTGTCCGACTTTGACATCTTCTCGTATGAATAAAACAAATTATCTATACTTTGTCATATTAGCCTGATGATGACTGGTGTGACTGGTCGAAATTGATAGCCTAGTACCATCTTTTATATATGTTTACCGTCTGTATGTGAATCAGTATAAGTGTAAATATATCTTAAGGGTTGTAAGACGTCTTTTATTACATCCCGTAAGTAAAAAAACACTAATATGCTAATAGAAAAGTTGTTTAAATAAAATATAACTCCATAAATTTAACATTGGAAGTTTAAGAGCCAATGAGGTGGAGCCCTGAAGTTGGATGTTTTTCAAAACCCCAAAAGGCACATCTAGAGGGTAAAAGCATTGCCTATAATATCTATAGTCAATGGTAAAAGCATTGACTATAATATCTATAGTCAATGGTAAAAGCTTTCGATTAATACCAAATATGTATTACAAATAATAGTTTAAAGGGTCGAAAATCGCCGAACAAAACAAAGGAAATTCTTTTAATAATAAAGATACAACTGTTACTTATGAAGTTTTAAATTAAAAATCAGAAGTACATCTCTCCCATACATGTTAAGAGATGTACCTAAAAATCTTATAATTTCATCCATCGTCATAATCTGGTTTTATATCAAAGTCTTAATTTTAGTATATTGGCTAAAATCATTTATTAAACAAACCTTTTTTCATAATCCGTAAGGATATAAACAAAATAATAAGATAATTTCTCCACCTTCCAATCTTGATTCAAAATTAATATATTATAGTTCTTTTAATACGTAAACAAATAAATCAAATTTTTAGATTTGTTAATTATATTTGTACTGTTTTTCATTTAAATCTATCGATGTATAATTTGTATCGATTGCACTAAAGAATTTATCTTATAAGATCTAGTGTAAAAATACAAAATCTTCTAAAAAGGTTTATTAAATTTAATTATATGTGAAGATGGCAATTTTGTAGAGAGAAATATAAACGGTAAATTATAGACTTGCAGTAAGAGATCGCTGACATTTAACTGTAAATTATAGAGGAATAGCTTATTTATATTGAAATATAATCCAAAAATTACCTCAAAATGTTCTTGTGTTATATTATAAGAGTTTAAATTATGATTTACATTTGTTTGTAAAAGAACTATCTAAGAAATATGGTCAGACTTATTTAATAGCAAATACCGAAAAAAATTATTTATTATACAACTAATTTTGGATATGGGTATGAATTTTAAGAATATTCATCAATATTCGTTTTAAATTACCATTTGTTGATACACTAAAATTTATGTCTCCATACATTGAAAGATTAGCTAAAAAAACTTAAAGAAACAGCATTTCAAACATTTAAACGAATTTATCAAAGACAATTTAAATTAAGCAATAGATGATGATAAATTTTATATAACGTCTTGAAGAGTAATTTTTCCATATATATTTATAGATGATATTGAAATATTTAATCATGATCAAATACTAGACGAAGATACGTTTTACAGTTGCTAGGCAGGAGAAAATCTATGGTGGGTATAAACATGGTTTAAAAGTTTAGTATAAACTAAAGCCTAGGCAGATTAATATACTATTCAATATGTGTTGTTCAAAATATGTGAATATGTGGCTGATATTTTAACATTTTTAGATTTGTATGTTTAAAACATGATTCATAAAATCGAGCTCATTATATAACATTACCATCTTTAGCTTGGGGATTTTATGTTAAAATTGTAAAATATATAGTTAGAATTAATAGATGATTATAGTATTTATTGAATTATTAAAAAAGGAATTAGAGTTGAAATATCTCAGTATGTTACTAGATATTGTAAAGAGCTTTTAATCCTACTTCAAGTTAAAGGTTTACTTTTGAATTTTCTATATTGCTCAGTACCTTAAAACTTCTTAAAATCATTCTTATATTTTTTTTATTGGGGACACCTTTCTTTATTCCTTTTATTTTTAAAATATTTTTACCATACAATTTCAATCTTAAACCAAAATATTATTTTAATGCAACACTGTTTAACTCATTTTTAAACTTTCCTAAAACTTCTTTCTGTTTTTACTATAACATATGATATTTATAATAGTAACTTGAATCAATTCATTTATACTTTCTTTTATAATTTTATAAGTTTCTAACTTTAACTCAACAAAATACTATATGTATCCATATATAACAATTTTACATTTGATCAAACTTGTTCTATTTCTCATAATAATACTCATACATTAATCATGTTGGTGATTATAATATTACAAATAAAATATAAGTTGTTTTATCAAACTTTACTCTCCCTTTTTTCATTTGACTTCCTATAAGATCTTTATCAAACATAATTCTTTTAAATTGTTTTGTTTTTAGTGAATATTCTACATTACCTAATTTTATAACACAATAATTGCTAACATTTGCCATAGTTTTACCAATTACAGAATTACTCATCAGTTTAAATAAATATTTAAAAAATCAGATTTATATTGTGCTCTCAGTTTTATTAAATTTAATATATCTTTCCATATGACTGTCTAGATCAAATGAATAATTCTATTAAATTTTTAAAAATTCAATCCTTGTTTTAGATAGTATTTTAGTTCCTAGAGCGAATTAAACACAATAATAATTGTTATCAAAATTGGTTGTACACAAATTATTAGTGTTCCAGAGTTAATGATACATCTATGTTTAAGTTGTAATTGTTTTTGAAATTCTAAATTAACATTTAATTTATAACCTCTCTACTTGATGTTGATACATCAACAAATAAAACATTTAGTCGGACTTTTATTATAATCTCAAACCATTTTCAATCTGAATATCCTTTTTTCTTTTATAACATCTATAAGCAATTGTTGATATTTAAAAATAATTTTCCAGTCTAAATCATCTTTATATAATCTTCTAAAAAATATTTTGAAAGGTTCACCTATCATAATAACGTAACGTTTCTTAAAACATCTTCAGAAAGTGAATATTTTAGTCTAAAGTCATCAAACAAAATTCTTCACCACTTAAACGCATATGGGTAATCTATTAAAAATATTGTCATCAAAATATAAGTACAGAATGTTCCAAAACTAAAGGTCACGGGTTCGAATCTCATAATTGTCTTATGTATTCATAGGGCAAATTATACATAATTTTAAAGGTCTTGTTAAAAGAAACATTTTATCGAAAACGGAATTTACTTATCTTTATCTGTTTAAAAATGGCGGTCATTTGTGTGTAAAATATTGACATTTACGGAATACCGTGTATTTTCTGAACCACTACTCGTATAGTTTGTTTTATATTTGTTATTCTTATTTCTTACTCTTGATAAGCTGATCCCTGATATCCTACACGACAGACTTTATTCAAAAAATCTAAATTTCAATTAAATATGTTTTTTTGAAAATGCTTAAATGACCAAAATTCAAAAATGTCAAATGGTAGCGTATGTCATAAATCATTGAAATGGTCTTATAAAACCTAGCAACTTTCTAATTTACACCAACTTGTATCTTTTTCGTTATTGTGCAATCAGCAACAACATTTTTTTTCTCCTTGCATTTATTTTTTGACCACATTCATTTAATGTGTTAGGCCTATGCCCATTTAACGTGCATGTATAATATGCGCAATGTTTATATACGAGAATTTTGAGATTCGAACCCGTGAACTTCTGTTTTGGAACATCCTGTACACATATTTTGATGAAAATATTGTCCTAAACACAATAGTGCTAAACACAGTAATTTTGTATGCCCATATGCGTTTTAGTGGGGAAGAATGTTGTTTGATGACTTTAGACTAAACCGTTCTCCCGTTATACATGCTGGACGGGTGGCACCCTGTATATATACGATAGTAAGGTGTTAATTTATTAAGACAATTGTTTCATTTACAATTTTGTTTAAAATATACTATTTAATTTATTTATAATAAATATTTTCAGTCTGTTATTTTTTTACATTGTTCTTTTGTATGTACTTTATCTAAATCTTTAGTGATGTGATTGTTAAATTCGTCAACCCCTTTTTATGTATTTTTAAACATATATTTGACAACATTGTTCATAATGTAAAAACAAATTATTTATTGGCCTGATGATGACTGGTGTGACTGGTCGAAATCGATAGCCTAGTACCATCTTTTATATATCTTTACCGTCTGTATGTGAATCAGTATAAGTGTAAATATATTTTAAGTGTTGTAAGACGTCTTTTATTACATCCCGTTATATTTTATTTAGTCAAACAGCTGATTATAATGTAAAACAAAACATCTGACCCTGTGCCTGCCAGATTCCCGTGCGGAGAACGGGACAGCTACTAGTACAAATTTAAAAAATAAGATTTAGAAAAATTAGAGATTTTAATTTATAAAATAAAAAATGTCTTTCTTAGAAATGGGTTTGATCAAAGAGATTAAAAGATTTAGTAAATTGGGGAAAAATTATCTAAACCAATAAATAACTTATGTAAGATTGATTAGTTCTAAAGAACAAAAGACAGCTATAGACAAAAAGAACAAAAGACATACTATATGTGAGTATTGCTAAATTAGAAGATTGTAAACTAGTCTGGATGGTAAAAAGATTAAAGAATTAAATATAAAATATTCATTCAATCATATAGAATTCATTAAAAAATAGGGAATTTGTTATACTGCATTATATTTTAAATTTAATATTTAAGAAATCGAATATATTTTAAATTTGTTCATTATGATTGTAGATTAAAATATCTACAACTATTTAATTAAAATTAACTAATTTATTTATCTTAACTAATTTTTTTAAACATTTTACAAACTGATTTTTGTTTAAAATGTTCCTGATTGTTTAATTTTTCCCCTTAACAATATGCTGAATTTTCATAAAATAATACCCAAACCTATATGAATATTCGGAATTAAAAAAATGTGTAGGAATAAAATAGAAAACCGTTGTGATATAATTATACAATGATCATTTATGGTTCTTGAACGGAGATTTTGCATTGAGTATCTGTTAGTATCCGAATTGTTTTTGAATCCCCATATATCTATCTACTTAGTACACAATATCAATGAATCAAAATATCATTGACTATCAATTATGTATTTTATACTATAGAATATAAATCACTAGAGCGTTTTTAAACTATTACAAAGTTCTTTGCATTTTGTTGGAAAACAATTATCCAGATAATAAAAAAATATCAGTGGCTAGCCAGAGCCTACGGTGGCAATTCAACCTGTGCTACCGTGTAGTCCCCAACCGAGCCTGAGCACGAGATGCAGAGCGTTGTTCGTCTGCCCACATAGTAGAATGATAATTTAAACTGTGCGTCCCCTCATAAAGTCTAAAAACAAATTGCCTGGTTCGTCTCCCCACATAGTCGGGGATCAGCTTGAACTGTGCGTCTCCCCAAATAATCCAAACCTTACGCGAAGAGTGCGTCGCAGTGTGCGAAAGCGATCGCGGCACAACGTGGTGGCGGGCACTGGAACTAAACGTGTAAGTTGTGTATGTATTAGACAATGATAAACGGGGAGATTTGCCAAAAAATAGTTATTTACGTTTAGGTAGTCCTAAATAACCCCATTATGCTGAAATTTTACCATCAACCAAACGGGGTCTCCCCGTTTGAAATCGTCTCCCCGTTTTGTGTTGTGCGTACTTGTAAATCTCCCCGTTTCCTACTCCCTACAAACACACACACACACACACACACACACACACACACACACACACACACACACACACACACACACACACACACACACACACACACACACACACACACACATATATACAAATACGGTTTTTGGCATTTGGGGACCTCAAAAAGTTATCATGGTCTTGGGCTTAAGTATTACTATGAGACCTACGGTAATAGCTTCTTTCCTATAGGGGAAATTCGCTAAAATAATATAAAAATATGTATAAAGTCATTACAGTCCATGCAACATTTTTAGTTGAGTGTACGCAACCGTTCGAGGGGATTAGTAGTTGGAGGTGTTCATTTTTAGGAGGTTAATTTTTGTTAATTATGAGGATTGTCCCAAATCGCTTTTGGATAAATGTTTGACGAATTTTGTTCAGAAGGTATCTTCGGAAAAATATTACTTGTATATGTTGTTACTACTGTAGTAATGCTGTTAATGCAGTAGTAATGCTCTTCACACTCTGGCCACATGTGATGCATGAACATCTCACCTTGTAATTTTACAACATAATAATCAGCTGGAATAACGTGAGCGGAGGCGAACCACCCATCCACAGACTCAATTCATCTATGCTTGCCTAGATTTGGTCAGAGTGTGGCTAGGTGGCATAAGAAGACATTATTTTTGTTACACGGAAACTATATATACAAACAATGTCTTAATAATTTATTTATGAGTTGTTTGATGTGTTTTAAGAGAAATGCAATTGTTAAAAAAATAGTTTGTTTCAAAGAAATGTCTCATTTTTCCAATCTTGAATTCTTTAGGGGCCTATAGGATTTAATATACCGATACATAAGTGATAAAATTGATTATTTTATATTAATTATTTTTACATTTAAAAACAAACCAATTTCCACTAAGGTAAAATTTTGGTGTAGGGCATATCAATTATAATCAAACCTAACCTGTTGTACAGCCGCAGTGCGCTGAATAATTTCTTCCTTTTACAGAGTAAAATAACGAGGTATCTGTTCCGTATACGGTTGCCTCTAGAATATTGTGTTTAGTAGTAGCAATGGATTTCTTTCTTTGTTTAATAACTGTTTAATCAACTTTTTTCTGCAGGTAAACATTTTTCCCTCATTTTCATGACTTCAACATGCACGGTAACTATCTAATCTATCTAGGAATCCCGGTGGAATTCTGGGGTAATGGGTTGGGAGAAAGGGAAATGTGAAGGGAGAAACAGGGAAATGTAAGTGTTTTTCCCAACACAATGTAAGTCATAAAACGAATCACTGCCTGCGGCAACGTATTTTTGTTCAAATTGTAACTATAGCTAGGCATTCATTGCCAATTCAAATTTGTTAACTTTTAGTTGCTTACCAGAGGAAATTCCTGTATATGAAGGCTGTAAACAAACATAAATTTAAGTTAATTATATCAAAGTCAATCTATTTTCAGGGATTTCCTCTTGAAATTAGTCATAAGAGGCACCAAATTGGAAATAGCAAAAAGGCTGAGTATGAAAACCCTGACGTCATAGACATAACCGAGATAATGTTTTATAGTACTGTAAGTGGTAGTAGTTAATAACACTACAGAATTGGAATGAAATTAAGCAGTAGATGAAAATTAAAAATCTATTTACAGGCTTAGAGTGTTGGACTGAATGGTATTTACATAATTATTATTATTACCTGTTATTACAAATTTGGTGTGAAATACAGTTTTATCGCGATAAGGCAATATAATACGTATCATTGACATTTGTTACGCTCGTATAATTTGAATTTAACTAACATCACTCTACCGTCGATCCGTGCACTGCGCATCCTGGACCCACCGCTCACATTAAATTTGATGGCCTATAATAATTTTATTTGCACATACAACTGCTGCAATTTTAGTTGCATCAATAAACATGTGAAACAATTACATATGACAACCACACAGATTTAATCACCTGTATAAGCATAGTCAACAACTACAAAAGCCGTAACACAATCGCATTGTTGTGAAATGCTACTGCATCCCTGATGAAATCACATCAGTGCTGGCCTACAATAATGTGTAAAATGTATAGAGTAGTTTGAAGATGAAAAAACTCAATAGTAATAATTATTAACATGACTATCGTATCGTTGTATAATATTGGTAAAAACTGTTAATATTTCCTATCGTACTACCGGATGGAGCATATGGGAGAAATTAAAGAACAGGATGTGATGTCATAAAATGGGTTAGCTGTTGTTTTAGTAGAAGCACACAAGTTTTTACAAAATTTAAAAAAATAATCTCCTAACAAAATGTAACTCAAGCTATGGATCAAGCCTTTGGCGTTACGTCCCGCCATCTGCGGCGATGTTTTTTTTTTCTTAGAATGGAAACTTAGCCAGGCTATGATAGCTTCTTTGAATTTGGGGCCTTTCAAGTTGATTAAAAACAAGAGGAAATGAAATCCAATTCAAGATAAATAGCATCACCATATTGCAATCATATTATTGCATCGCAACCAACGCTGATCAAATTGCATTAACGGGTCAATATTGTATAAAACCGATGTTTTATAAACTTAATTATATGTGATTCAATCATGCAAAGCCTTTCTCATGGGGTATCACCACACCGGGAATCTTAAGAATCACTTCATGATTGCAAGATTGAAATATAAGACAAATTGAATTCTCCTAAAAATGCAGACACAAGTAATGAAGTAAGTTAATGATGCACACATTACAGAACAATTTTATGTTAGGTATTTGTTTTATGGTCATCTTTGTGTAATTTGCTGGTATGATGTCAAACAGTAAGGGGACAACCCTTTTTCATGCATTTCATGGCAAGTTTCCTTGGTGAAAACCACCATGTCCAAACTCATTTTGATATCCTTTTTGTTAGGCCTATGTGTTTTATTTTGATACAATACAGTAGACCCTCTCTTAACCGACCCCGGATCAACCGCCACTCGGATTAACCGCCTCTGCCCGGAGAAAAATAGAGGTCGGTTTATCCGCCCTGAATTTTGAAACTAGTCGGTTAAACCAACCTTTTCTAGGAATCTAGAGACTTCCGTTCCCATCCTTATCGCTTTACTAAAACAGAAACGTATCCATTCAGGCCAAGTTTTGTTATGTATCAACATATCCGTTGAGGTCAAGTTTTGTTATGAATCATATGGGAAACTCACAATATTTTGGAACGTCAGTTTATCGCTACTCTGCGTCGAGTACAGTACAGAGCTCTTTCTTTTGTGCGTCGCGCGTGTGTACAGCGTACCGGATCACAGTACAGTATTGTACGGGTACTGTACCGTGTGATGACAGTTTAGTGGTGTTTTCTATAATTTATTTATTGTTATCAATTTATTTTATAAGAAAATTGCAAAAGTAAGGTTTAATATATTCAGCTGAGTTTTTTACTCATATAATTTAATAATACATTTACTTGTACAGTATTTTACATGTTTACATAGTTTCCCGTTTTAACCGACCATTTAGGTTATCCCATCTAGGCCCGCTCCTGTGAGGGTCGGTTAAGAGAGGGTCTTCTATAGGTCTTTAAACCTAGCATACAATCCTGTTGATAATCAATAATTTATGTTTGTATAGGCCTAACGTTTTGAATTTTGTATGTTATTAAATTTCTTAGGTTAGAGTCTATTAAAAGAAAAGTTAACCCGTTGAGTGTCATACAACGATAAATCGTTGCAAATCTCAATCTGTATAGACTTTCATAAGCATAACATCATAAAATTGTTATTAAGAACTAAAAGTCACGTTTCATATTTAGAATAGGACTGTGTAGATCAATTATAATCAATCAAACTATACATCGTTACCTCAAGCGTGAAATTGAAATTTGGCACTTTGAAACCAGTAATCCAACTATTTGACAGTTCGAGAACTTCACCACATGAACCAAATCAGCTACTGAATATAGTTCAGTTAAAAAACTATCAATGATTAAAATGTAAGATTAATTGTCCGTTTATAGTTTATTAGAATCATTAAATCATCAAAACGTTACCCTACAAATTCCATGACAATCCATAAAACCTTGAAAATGTAGTTAACGTTACACTACTTCGATTTGTTTAGTCACGTATTTCAGACTCGCTCAGACAACGCATAGACGTTGGTTAAAATATAAACTACTCAAGCACCACTAAAACTGCTTCCAATGTATTTATTATGGGGAAAAACTAAATTTAATTTTAAGATATTTCGTCAATGACTGAACAGAATTCTTCCAAAATCAAACTTCGATCTACAATTTACGCTAAAAATCTACTGCCAAAGTTAGGAGTCGATCTGTGGATGCGTTCGAAAGTTATCGTCTCCCGTTCAAATAACGAAAGTCATTTTTCCCCAGACCAATGTATAGAGACAGAGTCTAGTATGAGGATTCCTTCACTTCGTTCCGACCATCCAACAAATAGATAACGTATAGAAGTATAACGATATAACTTATAGAAGTTATCTAATCAGAAAATTTCAATTTAAGTTATCTATGTTATATTTCATCTAAAAGGCGTTTCTTTAGTATCCAACCCATATCAAATGTTTTATCGGGTTTCATAAGTTGTATGCATCATTTATCTAGTTTAAGAGCCTATTCAAGTCAAACCTAAAACAAGTCACTAACATGTTTTAAGAGTAGTAATATATACTTTTAAAAATAGTAAGGCGATAAAAAGTAGATTATTTATTACATTCGGCCTAATCTAACAAAACAACCGACACAATATTCATTGATTTTAAGCAGCTAGACAACAAATCTGCAAAATACATGTGCTACTTAGTTACGGTGATTCGCTATTATCTTATTAATTCCCAACGACCCCTTTCCCTTTCGACAAATAGTTCGGCAGTTCACAAAGTCCAAGAACATATTTTCAATTTGTCTGGCCTTTTACCTAGCCAAACCATTCTGACAATCCCAGAGAAAGTTTATCATGTACAAAATAATACTTATTAGATGAAAAATATAAACCATCATTTGTAGAGCTATCATTTCATAACTCATCTTGTAAGGTTGAAATTTATAAATATACACACACACACATATATATATATATATATATATATGAATCAGCTGATTTTTTGTATAATAATGATGCAGAAAACTTGTTTGACAAAATATTTTCAGTTTTTAATCAAAAGTTAGATATTCCAATATAAATTAATTAATCTTAGTGAATTTCACCTGTAGGGAAAAAGGTATTGTCGTAGTAGATGGTAAGACCTAGGCCCGGGACCAATATAACTTTTCGTTTTTAGGTCCCCAGACCCCAAAAACACCATTCGTTCAAAACTGTATATATATATATATATATGTACATATTTACAAGCAGAACCACACAGCAAGGTTCGGGTGGTTCACTTTTTGCAGTCTATGATGGCTGTTGGGTTTATGGCTGTATATATATACATGTCGTGGGTGGGAGCGATAACTCTCGTAAAAAAGGTCCAATTTTGATGAAATTTTGTACAACCATGTAAAGCAACATTTATGACTTAAGTTATTGTTATGTAGAAAAATTAAAATTGTATTAATCGCTTATTTGTTCCTATATGTTTATGACATTTTGTAGGCGGCTTTATTTGGTATTAAGACAAAAGTAGAGGAGAACTGCGGGGGAGGGGCCGTAATCGGCACTTTTTTCCCATGTTATTCTTATGGGGATCAGTTTTTGCACCGACGCCCAATCCTACCCTACACAAATTTCCTTTTTGGCCAGTACCCTTGCCTTAAATACATTTTCCCCATATATTTTTAAAATTTGCTCTAAATTCATTTTAATACATCCTTTGCAGAAATCCACGAGTTTAAAAATAACTCCACACTAAATAAACAACACATGTAAACAGCTTAGAAGTGCACTCGGTTATCGCCACTAGCGCGACAATCAACCTTGAAGGAGATTCTGTAAGATCGGCACCAAGGACACAGCGACCGATGCATAGTAACCGATGCGTAATTTTACAAATTAATTTTGTGAATTGTCGGCTATATAAAGAGCTGCTGCAGGCTAGGGTCCTCACTTCATATCCTACAGCCCCAGCACCAACAAGACCTTCAGTGTTGCAGATTTTAACTTAAAATTCAGCGGTTAGAATAATTTCGGCTAAAATATGCTTTTTTTACTCTGGACTTAGAAAAATTTAGTGCTTAAAATAATTTCAGCTAAAATATGCTTTTTTTACTCTGGACTTAGAAAAATTTAATGGTTAAAATAATTTCGACTAAAATATGCTTTTTTTACTCTGGACTTAGAAAAATTCAGAGTGGTTCTTATCACTAATGACTTAAATAATAACTTATGACTTAAGAACTTTGAAGATGAAAGGGAATCGTTATTTTTGAAAACATTTTCATTTTTGATTAAAATAGCTTAACTTTTGATAATTACTTTTGTTATTTATTTTTTTTATTTTACTTTAACTACTTTTATATTGGACTTTTGGAATTGTTATTACTTGCTCTTTGACTTGGGTGTTTTTTAGTATCTTCAAAAACACCGCGGGGAGCGCAAGCACCGGAGAAGCAGAGCGGTACAGGATGCAAAAAATGCAATTTTCGAAAATTGCATATATCTCGAAAACGGTAAGAGATATCGAAAAAATAACGAAATTTTTAAAAATGCCTATGTTATAGGTTTCGGGGGTTCCCCACCCATTCCAGGTTTCAAAATTTTTTTTGACCCCTTTTGGTCCAAAATTTTTTTTGACCTTTGGCCTTTCATTATATCTCCGTTATTTATAGAGCTATTGGGTTGAAATTTGGTATATAGGTACATATAGATGTGAAACATTGTTTGGTAAAGAAAATTATCAATTTAGGGGACACACCTGAGCGCTACAGGCGATAATTTGAAATTAAACAATTAGCTCCCATGTGGTTGTTTATCATCCAAATTTGATATAACTTGGATTGTACATGTAGAACATCAACCACCACTTGATAGCGTGTACGGATTTTTAAAAATAATTTTTGTTTCTTTTATAATTACAAATTTTGGTTTTCCAAAAAACCCTCATAACTTTTTTGTTTATTGAGATATAAGGTTCAAATTTGGTTTGGAGGTACTTTATACAATTATCTAAAAATTAGTTTCCCAGATTTTTGATAAAGGGCTTAGTTTTTATACAAATTTTGAATTTGTGTTTATGTCTAAAATCTTCATATTTTGAATTTTGATCGTATTTAAATTTTTAAAATGGTAATTTTTGTCTATAAAAAGCAGAGCACGACATCTCTACAGTCATTTCAACAAAAAATGTTGACTTGTGCAGTCTGTTTTATGTCTTACTCCAACAGAAGCAATTTATTACGCCATTATCGACTTGTTCACAAAGTTATTCCTAAAATTTGTAAAAAATGCCATCAAATATTTGATAATAACAATCATTTTAAAATGCATATGCTAGAGAACCACAATACTTGTAATGTGTGTAAGAGAGTCATCACTCGGAACAAACCCCGCCACCACCTACGATGTGACAAGCGACCCTATAATGTGTTTAAGTTTCAGGGTGAGTCCGTGGATGTATTAAACACCCTTCAATCATGTCCTTTACCAATAAAATGGATTCTTATTAGGAGAGTGAAGTTTATTAAACACACAGTTAGTAAGAATGGTGAATTATTAATTGATAAAGAAACTATTGCTAACTTTCGAAGTTTAACTAATTTATCAATTGAGAAAGCACAATTAAAGACACAAATTGAAAATTCACTTTTAAAAATCGACACATCTTTACACAAATTTCAATCAGAAGGCAGTGGATGGATATATGACCATACTAAATACTGGCAGCTGCATGTTTACAAGTATAAACCCCTAACTCCCAAGTCATACATCCCCACACCAGAAAATATAAAATCAAAACACGCTGTTTTAAATATTAAAAATAGTGATAATAAATGTTTTTTGTGGAGTATTTTAGCAAACTTAAATCGAAGGAATCATGGAGAACATGCAAATCAAGTATTTTACTACGAACCCCACGTAGGTCAGTTAAATATGACAAATATAAAATATCCCGTAAAAATATCCGACATTGATAAATTTGAAAAACAAAATAATATAAGTGTTAATGTATATGGAATTGAAGGACAATTAATATATCCATTGAGAATAACTAAACTAAATAGTAATACGCACGCAAACCTGTTGCTTTTACAACAAGGCCGCAAATCACATTACTGTTTAATTCGTGATTTTGATAAGTTAATGTTTAATTCTACAAAAGATAACCGTAAGAAATATTTTTGCAAGTTCTGTGTGCAACATTTTTACACTAAAGATATATTGGAACGTCACATAACATATTGTAAAACCTTTGATGCCCAAAGAGTACAAATGTCTAAAAAAGATACATTACAATTTACGAATTACAAATATCAACTTAAAGCTCCCTTTGTGATTTATGCAGATTTCGAATGCTTTATAAACTCTGGCAAACACACTCCTTCTGGATTTGCTTATGTTGTAGTGAGAGATTCTAAAATTATTTACGAAGAGTTGTACAGTGGTGAAAATGTAATGGATGTGTTTTTCGAAAAGTTATTTAAAACTTATGACTTTATTAAAAGTCAGATGGGAGTATATGTTCCCCTTGTAATGACTCCAGAGCAAGAGACGTTATTCCAAGACTCTGAATAACGTCTCTTGCTCTGGAGTCATTACAAGGGGAACATATACTCCCATCTGACTTTTAATAAAGTAATAAGTTTTAAATAACTTTTCGAAAAACACATCCATTACATTTTCACCACTGTACAACTCTTCGTAAATAATTTTCACATATGCCGCCAGCCGTTACTGTGTGATAAAGTGCGCGACCATTGTCACTTAACAGGAGTTCAGAGGGCCCGCCCATCATTCTTGTAATTTAAACTATAAAGTAACTAAGAAAATTCCAGTATTCTTCCACAATCTTAAAAACTATGATGGTCATTTAATAATGCAACACTTAGGAAAATTTAATCGCAATTTGAATTGCATAGCCAAAGATATGGAAAGGTATATTTCATTCTCTGTTGATGATTTAGTATTTTTGGATTCCTACAACTTTCTGTCCCTTCTCTTAAGCAAATTAGCTTCCAATTTAAATACATTTAGATTTATGGACAATCCACTACTACAACGTAAGGGCGAATTTCCGTACGAATAGATGACAGGACCAGAAAAGTTTTTAGAGCCTCTCCCACCCATAGAGGCATTTTACAGTAGTCTAACTAAAGAATGTATATCTCCTGCACAATATGAACATGCTAAAAACGTATGGAATCATTTTAATATAAAGAATTTAAAAGAATATCACGATTTATACCTTAAAACAGATGTGTTGTTATTGGCTGATGTGTTTGAGACATTTAGGGACTTATGTTTAAAGGATTATAAACTTGACCCTGTCCATATGTACTCACTGCCTGGACTAACATGGGAGGCATGTCTTAGAATGACCGGCATAAAATTACAATTATTTCGTGACATTGACATGCATTTGTTTATAGAACATGCCATTAGAGGCGGTGTAAGTATAATTTCCACGCGCTATGCTAAAGCCAATAATAAGTACATGGGCGAATATTATGACCCAAATCAAGAAAGCACCTATCTTGTATACTTAGACTGTAACTCGCTGTACTCTACAGCAATGTGCGAGTCGTTGCCCATCGATGGCTTTAGATGGACAAATGAGAAAGATTATAAATACAATCAAAATGAAAACTTTGGATTTATTTTGGAAGTTGATTTAAAATACGATAAAAGTTTACACGATTTGCATAATTACAACCCGCTCGCACCAGAAAAAATGAATGGAAAATTAATACCAAATTTAAATGACAAAACTAAATATATTTTACATTATAAAGCACTAAAAAAATACGAAGAACTGGGTTTGGTAGTTACAAAATACCACAGAATTTTAAAATTTAGACAGTCGAAATGGCTTGCTCCCTATATTAATTTTAATATTGAAAAGCGACAAACAGCTAAACACGATTTTGAAAAAGACTTTTACAAACTGTTAAATAACAGTCTCTTTGGTCGAACAATTATGAACCAACGTAAGTTTCGTGATATACATCTTGTAGACGAGTCTAAGTTAACAAAGTACGTTACAAAGCCAAGGTTTGACTGTAGCAAAATGTTCGATAACAATTTGCATGCTGTACATTTAAATAAATTAATTGTAAAGTTTGATAAACCAATATATTTAGGAATGACCATTTTGGATATTAGTAAAGTAATAATGTATGATTTCCACTATAATTATATGTCAAAATTTAAGAATAAAAAGTTTCTAATGACAGACACAGACAGTCTTGTTTATTCTATAGTAACAGAGGACTTTTACAAGGAAATGCAATGTGACTTGGACTGTTTTGACACCTCTGCATATAGTAAAGACCATTTCTTATACTCTGATAAAAATAAAAAAGTTAGGGCAAGTTTAAAGACGAATTAAATGGTAAAATTATGTATGAATATTGTGGTTTAAGGCCAAAATTATACTCTTTCATTCCTTTACAATGGTTATACGAAAAAGAAAAGCAAAATGAGCTAGAGGTTAAAAAAGCAAAGGGGGCTGACAATGCCTCAGTTAAACATCTCTTAAGACACCAACATTACTTAAACTGTCTTGCAACCGGAGAAGATTACTATGAGAATGTTACAAGAATTAAATCCACAAACCACCATCTTCAAACATTAACGATGAACAAAAAGGTACTCTCTTTTGATGACGACAAGAGGTTTATTCTGGATGGCATTAACACTCTTGCCCTTGGTCACTATAAAATTGGTCAAACATAAATCTGTATTTGCCATTATTCTTTGGCCTTTCCTTGTCTATTACAAAAAAGCCATATTTAGACCTATCCCAGCATTGATGGCAGAGATTTCTGAATTGGTTAAATGAAAAATCATTCCCCACATGATTGTTATACACATTTTTTAAATTTAAATCGTCTTGTTTAAATAAAATTAGAAAATTAACATTGTCACGTAAATGTTTGTTTACTTTACTGTAAGATTGACACAAGTAAAAACTGTTAATATTTTTGTGTCTGCCCATTGAGAAAAATTGTGTGATATTTGGACTATTTATGTCGTCAAATACAACTATTGAGTGTGATTCTACATCATTTGGTGTGATTTCACAGTTTGAATATGTGTGTAATTTAACTTCATCACACAGACGGAATATTTCAATTATTTTTTTTATATTTTTCTTGTTCTAAAGATTTGGATATTATATATAAATTTGTAAACTTTAATCCTTGCTTTTTTACAATTAAGTTATAAATTACAACGGTCTTCCCCGAACCGCTAGGCCCTATTATAAGACAGCGAATATTATTAGGAAATAGACCCAACTTCTTTGGTGTATTTTCTTTATGTGCTATTTTAAATTTGTTCTTTTGTTGAATAAATGACATTTTTTATATAATAAAAATGGCAAAGAGAAAGTGTAAAAATGTCCAAGGTAAGGGATTATTCTTAAAGCCATATAGAGGCCGTGGCTTGTTAAATACCCTTATAAACAACCTTCCTTTCCCCCTCCACATCCCGTCATATTCATATTGTGGTCCTGGAACTAAGATACGTGAAAATTTAGCCAGAAATGTACCTCCAAAAAATAAGCTAGACTCTTATTGTAAAGAGCACGACATATTCTACATGAATAATCCTGATACAGCCGCCCGGAACAAGGCAGATATGAGATTAGCGGACCAGGCTTGGACTAGGGTTTCGGCAAAGGACGCCAATCTAGCTGAAAAAGCAGCAGCTTATGCAGTGACAAATTTGATGAAGGCCAAGGCAAAAATGGGAATGGGATTAAAATTTAATAAAAAAGATGGACAACTTTCAGCTGTTAGAGGCCGCAAGAGACGTGCCTCACTTTCGAGGAGTGTACCTAAAAAACGAGCTAAGAAAACAGAGACCAAAAGTAAGAGAATGTGGAATTATTAATTTAGACAGTGACAGGGGCACACATTGGACAGCATATCGTAAAAATAAAGATATTGTAATATATTTTGACCCATTCGGAATACAGCCTCCAAAAGAGGTAATTGAATATTTTGTACCATTTAAAATTTACTATACAACTGATCAAATACAATATTTAAGCAGTTCCATTTGTGGAATTTTATGTTTATCATTTCTGAAAAATTTTAGTTTATAAAAATGGATTCATTTACTATATCATTTACGGGTACAGAGCCAGAGTTGAAGTCGGTGTTCTTTCCTCCTATAGAATTAAATGGTGATTATGTAATTGGACTGGTAGATTTTCAAAGTTATAATTCTATATTTAATGTTAAAAAACCTCTAAATACTTTGACATATTACAAAATGCACAAAATTACAACCCCAAAAGGGGAGGTCATAATTGACGAATTAAACCGAGCATTAGATGGTAAAATTGAAGTTATTATACAAAATAAAGTAGCATTAATTAATAAAAAATTCAAACTTATATTTTACAAAGGGCTAGTTCCAAAATTAAATAAACTTAAAGACACAAAATTAACTATAGACGAGGGTGAGGATGTGTATTATTACGATCACAAAGCTCCAAATGTAATTGAAATTGCTGAAGGTACATACGAAGTGTTTGAGCTTGCGAAGGAAATTCAAAAGCAACTCCCAGATTTTGTACTTATAGCCGATAATAAAACTATGAAAGCCACATTACATTCTGGCCATGTGTTTGATTTTACAAAACCGTGTTTAGGGTCTGAATTATTGGGATTTAAAGGATTTTCTACTCCAGATATTGCGTTTAAATCCGTAAATAAAATCAACATAAATAATGTAAATTTGATAAGAGTAAAATGTAATATTGCAAATGGGTCTTATTTAAATGGTGACAAATCACACACCATACACAGTTTTTACCCAGAAGCTCCTCCCGGCTACAAAATTATTGAGGTCCCCAGAAATATTATATACTTCCCTGTAAATAAGAGAAGTTTAGATGTTGTTAGCATTACATTTGCAGATCAACACGACAAGCCAATTGACTTTAATAAAGAAGAAACTACAATTACTTGTCATATAAAAAATATATGAGAATTTACAAGAACGGACTGAGTGTGCAAAATGCCAGGTTTCTGCGATCAATTGGGTTGAAGTTAAAATTTTCTATTAATAAAAATGGAAGATTTTCTAGACGTTACAGGAAAATTCCAATACGACGATAGCGTGGTTAAAATTACAAATCACTCCTATGTTCCACACAACACTTTAGCAATAAATAATTCCGATGAAATTCGAATATGCATAAATAATCAAGATTAACTAACACTCCCATGTAGGAGTTATCTGTATATTAAAGGAGAGATAGAGAATCATGATAAAGGACATTTTATAAATAATGCATTTGCATTCTTATTTGACGAAATTAGATACGAAGTTGCTGGTAAAGAAATAGATATTGTAAGAAATCCGGGAATTTCCAGTCTTATGAAAATATTGTGCTCTTACAATAAAACAACTAAATTGTCAAATGTAGCATTTGATTCTGATGAAAATTTAAAGGAGTTCCATAAAAGCGGCAAGTTTAGTACTTGTGTCCCGTTAGAGCTGTTAATGGGTGTGTTTGAGGATTTTAATAAGGTTTTAGTAAATGTTGAACAAGAATTGGTGTTGAAAAGATCCAAAAACGACTTAAATTGTATATTAACAACATCTAATGCTCCAACTGGGGTCGATCCTATTCCTAAAATTACACTTAAATCGATTCAGTGGGTGATGCCGCATGTGGTGCCATCTAATGGGGAGAAGCTTCAATTACAAAAGATGTTATTGCAAAATAAAAATTTGCAAATTGAATTTAGAAGTTTGGAGCTGCACGAACTCCCATCATACCCCGAAACCAAGAGACATACATGGTCAGTTAAGACGTCTTCGAGTTTGGAGAAGCCCAGGTATATTATATTTGGTTTCCAAACTGGTAGGGACAACAGTGCACGAAAAAGAACTGATGAATTTGATCACTGTAAATTGAAAAATCTCAAAGTGTTTTAAACTCTGAATATTATCCTTATAGTGATTTAAATCTCGACTTTGAAAATGGAGATGCCTCTAAAGCTTGTGAGATGTTTGTGAGGTTTAGGGAGAATTACTACAACACCGTCCCCGATCCTATGTTTAACAGAGCTGACTTTATAAAGAAATATCCTCTAATTGTAATAGATTGTTCTAGGCAGAATGAATCAGTAAAAGAGGGGGGTTGTAGATATTAAATTAGAAATTGAAACTGCAGAAAATGTCCCTTCAAACACATCTGCATATTGCCTAATAATACACGATAAAGTGTTTGAGTATAATCCTTTGACAACTGAGATAAATAAAATGTAAATAAAATGAAAACAAATATTCAACAAGAATTGGTAGACTCTGCAAAACAAATAAGAGAAAAATATAGGGCGTTAAAACGTGGTACATTTCTAGAGGCTGAAGAGAGGTTCCAAACATTCCAACCGTTAATAGAGCCTTTGCAAGAATTACAAAATTTAGCCACAAAAACAGAGAGGCCAGTTCTCCCAATGATTTTAGAAAAGACCCCGTCTAGAATACCAAGAATAACCCAGATAACACCGCACAAATTAGATTTTGGTCTTTTAGCATCAGACTATTTAGGAAATTACCTTAGTAGAAGTAGTATGACAGACACCACATATGGTATTAGGCGAGAAGGAAATAAATTTTTTATTGGGAATCAGGAAGTTCAAATTGCCAATGATGATGTTACAGTTGGAGAAAAAATGTATAAAGGGACAAAGGGATTGTGGAAATTGTTAACTTTAAAAGAACCCGTAAACTATAGTCAGGTTGATTTGCAAAATTATAAAGAGATTTTGGAAGCTACAAATGCACATTTAAAGGGTTATAAAACAGGTGCGGCGATGTCAAGTAATAAACACACTAAATATCTTAATATAATTAAACCCCTGTTTAAGACTGTTGGTGAAGGTTTAAGGCAGGTAACTGGTAATAAAATAGACTATGTTTATTGGGACGATCCTAATGAGCTTGTAGATAGATTAAGACTGCTTTGGTTAAGCCGATTGGCGGGAAATTCTGGAGTGGATAATGAGATTGATTCTATCATAGAAGAATTGAGGGAAAGTGGAATTGTTTATTAAATAAAAAGATGATAGATAAATTTTATCGCGTATATAACCCGTATAGTAAACCAGAAGCTAGAAGTTTTAAAGAAACTACTTTAAATCTAAAAGATGATGGTTGGAATGCTTTAAATTATAAAATTAGTAGTGTTAAAGGTGGGGAGTTTACTGATGATGGATCGACTTTGGGGCAGACGTTAACTAGAAAAGGTGATGCTTTTGTACAAGGTAATACTAAATATAAGTTTTAGAATCCAAGAGTAATAATTGGAACGCTAATAAACGCAAAATTACTAATGTTAAACGAGGTGAAAGCTCAACCGATGTACCCACATTAGAGCAATTTTTAAAAAGAAAAGACAAAAATAATTATGAATTTTTGGAATCGGAGAATGGTAATTGGAATGCCAAAAAGCGAAAAATAAGTAATATGTTGGCTGGTAAAGAAAGCGATGATGTTGTAAACGTCTCTCAAGTACCAAAAATGGATCTAAAATTTGATGGTAAAAATAAGCAATTAACAAACATTTTACCTGGAACATTGCCAAATGATGTGGCTGTTGTTAATCAAATATTAACAAAAGGTGAGAAAAGCATAATAAAACAGGGGGATAAAAATTATAATGTATTAACATTAGATAGCGATATGTGGGATGCAGAGGACAAATTAATAAAGAATGTACCTGAAGGCAAAGATAGGAGTGATATTTGTTTAATGTCACAGGTTTTGAGGTATGATGATAATATTAAAACTTTTAGACAAGACAATATTAAATTTGATATTTGTTTAAAATCACATGCATTAAGGTTTAACAATAAAACTAAGGTCTTTTAAGGTGTTGGGTATAAACGAAACTGTTCAAATAGATTTAATAGATATGCGGAATTATGCTAGAGAGAATTGTGGGAATAAATATATTTTAACTTTAATAGACACATTTTCTAAAAAAGCTTATGCTGCTCCACTAAAGAATAAAACTGGATTAGTAGTCACAGAAGCTATTAAAACTATTCTCCCAAAGGGAGTTAAAAATATTCAATCTGATAACGGAAAAGAATTTTTTAATGAACATTTTACCAAACTAATGAAAATTCTAAATATTAATCACTACCACACTTACTCTACAACTAAGGCGGCTATTGTGGAAAGGTTCCAGAGAACTTTAAGGAATTGGTTGTATAGAGAGTTTAGTGCACAAGGGAGTTACAAGTGGTTGGATTTACTTCCAAAGTTAATAAGGATATATAATAATAAAGTACATAGATCCATAGGGATGAAGCCTAACCAAGTAAGTGCTAAGAACTCTAAAGATGTACATGAAAGGTTAGCATCTAAAGTACAAGTGAAAAAGCCAAGATATAAGGTGGGGGATAGTGTAAGGATATCTAAATATAAACATGTATTTAGTAAAGGATATACCCCTAACTGGACGGGAGAGCTTTTTACAATAGCAGAAGTTAAGAAAACAAAGCCTGTGACTTATATTTTGAAAGATGAAAATGGCAATATAATCAAAGGAGGATTTTATACAGAAGAATTGTTAAAGACTAAATATAAAGACATGTATTTGGTAGAGATGGTAATTAGGAGGAAGGGTGATTTATTATATGTCAAATGGCTCGGGTTCCCAAGTAGCCAGAACTCGTGGATTTCTGCAAAGGATGTATTAAAATGAATTTAGAGCAAATTTTAAAAATATATGGGGAAAATGTATTTAAGGCAAGGGTACTGGCCAAAAAGGAAATTTGTGTAGGGTAGGATCGGGCGTCGGTGCAAAAACTGATCCCCATAAGAATAACATGGGAAAAAAGTGCCGATTACGGCCCCTCCCCCGCAGTTCTCCTCTACTGACAAAAATACCCCGTCGCAGCAAACCTGCGTACTCAACAAATTTCCAATTCATAAGACATGTCTTGATACCAAATTGAGCTGAATACCAAGTTTCATAAAAATAAATTCACAAAAAAGCGATATATACAATTTTAATTATTTTCTATAAAAATAACATTGGGAATGAGTACGTAGGTTTGCTGAAACAAGGAACACAACAAATTGATTTTTATGCAAATATAAATAGAATTCAACTAGATGAAGTCACATACCAAGTTTCATCAATATTCATTAATAAATAAGCAACACATAATGTTTTAATTATTCTCCATAAAAAATACATGGGGGATGAGTAAGGAGGTTTGCTTTATTGACTTTTGAAGATTTTGTATGTCAAAACCTCAAAAAACCCATTTTTTTGGGTACAAAAGCCCCAAAATACCCCTTTGGATGGAGCGTCCTGGCTGGTTTTCAAACTTAAAGTCATAAATTTACACGTTTGTACCAAATTTCATCAAAATCGGATTATTTTTACGAGAGTTATCGTGCTCACGGACACACATACACACACACACACATATATATATATATATATATATATGTATGTGTGTGTGTGTGTGTGTATATATATATATATATACAGTTTCGAACGAATGGTGATTTGGGGGTCTGGAGACCTCAAAACTAAAAATTATAATGGTCTCGGGCCTAGGTCTTACCATGCCGACTACGGTAATAGCTTCTTCCCTATAGGGGAAATTCGCTAATATGCACTGGAATTTTGCTGAGTACGCAGGTTGGCTGCGACTGGGGCATTTCTATCCTCCTGATCAGTCAAATGTACGAGGTGGCAAAATGTTAAAATACCGCAATAAAATTTCGAGGAATATCAATAAAATATTAAAATCTATAAATAAGAATTTACAATAATAAAACATATAGTTAGGCAGATTAATAAAAAAATGTTGATTGGATGTGGACACGCCGGAAAAAATACCAATTTTGTATCCATGCCATATATCATAAGCTTTGAGTTTTGAGTAGGATCCACTCACCCACCACTTACTCGGCGTCCATCTTGAAATATACAGGGAGAGTAAGCCTATACCCGTCCAGCTTGCTTGAGAACGGTTTGGTTTAAAGTCGTCAAACAAAAGTCTTCCCAACTAAACACATACGAGAAACTTATCAACAATATTTTCATCAAAATTAATGTTCAGAGTGCTCCAAAACTGAAGGCCACAGGGTGGAATCTAAAACCTTTTTATGTATAGGGGGAATGAAATATAATTTTAAAGGTCTTGTTAAAAGAAGCATTTTGGTAAAATCAGAACTGACTTATCTTTATCCGTTTTAAAATGCCAGCCATTTGTGTGTAAAGTATTGACATTTACAGATGATTACCCTGTATTTTATAAACCACTACCACTACTCATTTTCCCGATTAAAATGTCTTATTCGTTATTAACTTAGCTTTACTCTGCCATCACTGTATCCTCCAAGATTCACCCCTAAAACATAATGTTAATAAATCATTTTTAATTTGTAATTTTAATGTGAGTCTGTGGAGTAGTGACCACGGTAACGGACTTTAAAACCATGGCTGCGGTCCTGTCATGGATTAGAATTCCAGTCCTGGCTAGTGAATTTTATCACTACTGTTCAATTCGTCCTGGCTTACCCCTTGCTTTGCTGGATATTTTGATAGACAAAGTAAGGCAGACATAAGCTTCCAAACTTTTTTAATACTGTACATGCGTTATTATTGATTTATTATTTCTATTTATTTTACAATTTACTTCCAGACCACAGCTACTTTTGGGATCTGGACCCTTTACATCAACTCTGGATTTATATATAGTATGACCACAATAGTCATTGGGGCCCTGAGAGCAGACAACACCACCATGACGCTGAGCGAAAGTCAAGCTTCCTGGTTTGGTGAGTGTTTTCTTCTTTTTTCATTTGCAAACGCTATACAATTATGGTTTAAACCCATTTAATGCTCCAAGTTATTTTGAAGATGAACTATTTGTTTGAATATTTAATATAAAATTTAATGTTATTCAGACTCCCCTTTAATGATTAACGGCTTTATACTCAGAGTGGAATTACAATTATAATGTTTGAGAACATTTCGAAAATGATTTTATGATTTTGCTACATGCAAATATAATTCTATGTAAATGAAGTACAATTATTGTGACTTGCATCAATGCAACTATAGTGATGAATCTGGAATTAAATTCTATAGCAGAGAGATAATCTAAGACAGTACTATGATGGCTGTTTTAAAAGAAAGTAATCACTAAAACTTTATATTCACTACAATCACTATATTTTGCATAGTTACGATTTATATCTCAATGCTGACTGACTGACTAATCATTCCTAGCCACGCTGTCTAAGAAAATTCATACCACCGTGATGGAATTTTTAAGCTCATCCCATTATACGACACCCGATAAAATACAAATGTATACAAATTTGAACGAATGGTGTTGGCATCTGGTGACCTCAAAACGCAAAGTTATCATCGTCCTGGCCACTAATATGTCAGCTATACGTCCCTGACCAAGGCAATAGCTCACTCCATCTGGGAGAAATTCGCTAAAAAGGGAAATATTTTATAATCAACTATAGTTGTTCTCATTGTGTGAGCTATTGGTAAAGTGTAATGCAGAGTTATTTTCCTATTTAAGTAAAGCGCAGAGCTATTATGGTTTTAATTTTCTGAAAACTACTATAGAAAATACCCCCGTAGCAGCAAAATTGCGTACTCAGCGAATTTCCAATGCATATATATATATATATATCTTAATACCACATAAAACCACATACCAAGTTTCATCAATATACATTCATAAATAAACGATTTATGACATTTTAATTACTCTCCATAAGAATAACATGGCGGCTGAGTTTGCAGGTTTACTGAAGCAAGGAACACAAAAAATAGGGTTTTATACAAATATCAATATAACTTAAGTAGGTAAGCCACATTCAAAATTGTATTAATTTATGTTCATAATTAAGGGAGATAACACGTTACTTATTCTCCATAAGAATAACATGGGGCTGAGTACACAGGTTTGCTGCTACGGGAACTATCGGGCGAAAAATGTTTTTTAGTGCAATTATCAATAGACCACAACGATATGAAGCAATATACCAAGTTTCATCATGATAAGTTCATAAATAAGGGAGATATACAATTTATCTTATTCTTCATAACAATAACATTGGACAACGTACTGTGTTTAGCACTTTTAATATCTCTGTAACCATTTGACGTAGAACAATTATCACAAGACCAAATTTTGCGTCTTTTTAAGCTGATTCCAATGAAAAAACTAAAATTGGGCTTTCAAAAATTATATGTAAAAAACTTTAAAAAAAATATTTTTGGGGTACAAACCTCCCCCCCCCAAAAAAAATACCCCTTCGGATAGGTCGATCCGTCTAGTTTTTGTACTTAAAGTCATAAATGCTGCTTTACACGTTCATACCAAATTTCGTCAAAATCGGATTATTTTTACGAGAGTTATCGTGCTCACGGACATATCAGTTTTGAGCGAATGGTGTTTTGGCATCTGGGGACCTCAAAACGAAAAGTTATCATGGTCCCGGGCCTAGGTCTTACCATGCCGACTTAATAGCTTCTTCCCTATAGGGGAAATTCGCTAAAAAAACACTTTAATATATATAACAACACAACTTTTAAAAGAACCATAATATGATGACTGTTTTAAAAGGAAATAATCACTATATCTTTATATTCACTATAATCACTATATTTTCCATAATCAGGATTTATACCCCGAATTATTTAAATCAATAAATCCCAACGGTGTATTTTGGCTCACACACTCATTTTGTGATGTCCTTTAAAATTTTCCCCAGTTTTCAATGCAGGACTTTAGGAAATAATACCTGAGTGCTAAACATTGTCAGGTTTAAAACCGATAGCTAAATACAAATACACACCTATTCAAATACGCACACGTACAAATCCATATACAGAATTCCCACATCAAGAAACCCCAACGGTTTATTTGGACAATAATTTATGAAGTTTTCAGAGTGAATTCAGTAACAAATTAGTCACGTAAAAGACCATTTCTTAGAAAGGTTCATTAAGGAACGTAATGAATTAGATGATCATGCATGTGTTTGAGAAAGCTTTAAATGTCAGTCGGTTAGAAGTTATTGAAATAGCCCTAAAGTTACAGCAAAACCTCAAAACATAAAATACTCCTATTCAAATACATATAGAAAGCCTTCTTAGCTAATGTAGCATATTTTCTCAACCTATCATCGTACAAAAATAACTGGATTACGTGTACATTCTTGACTATATAAACACCAGCAAATAAAGAATTTGTATTATGTGCTGCATTATTCTTTGGAGAACCAAATGCACTCTCTTGGTTAATAAACATGTATTTTAAGTGATCATCTGATGTAAACACACTTCCTCCATAAGATTAACATGGTAACTTTAAGAGCCACTGGAGCAAATCCCATTGACAATATGTTAGTTTGGATGAGTGATGACATATCTAGACATAACTACTTATCAGGTAACTAAGTAACCTTGAAAATCGGCCCAGTAGAACGGTCTGACGGACTCAACAAAGTTTTGCAATTTTTTTAAATATATATAATTATAAATGAACGTAAGAGGCCAGTGGGGTGGAGCTCTAAAGAATCGTAATGGGAATTGAAGGGGGGAATTGTAATACCAAAGTTGTTTGTATTAGCTATCTGTCTATATTATTCAGCTGGGCGGTTCCAGTAGCTACTGGAGATAAAGCAAACAATAATGATATACTCAGATTTATTAAACTCTATATGTATAGAAAAAAACATCTAACATTAAGCTTCTTGTTCCAGGAAGTCTCATGTACATAACGCAGCCAATCGGTAGCCTCTCCTCCGGATTATTTCAGGATCTCTTTGGTCGAAAGCTCTGCCTCCTCTTAGTTGACGTTCCACAGCTCTTGGCCTTTCTCATGGTCTACTTCTCCTCAAGCGTCGCCCTCCTATACTTCGCAATGGTGTTGTTTGGCCTCTCCTTCGGTCTCATGCAGGCCCCCATCGTCTCATACATCGGGGAGGTGACTCAGCCGCGTCTCCGAGGGCCGTTGAACTGTTTCGCCACTGTGTTCTACGACGTGGGGTTCATGTTGGGGACCTGGCTAGGCTCTGTGTTGCCATGGAGGACAATGGTTTTGTGGAGTGCGCTCAGCCCTGTAGTAGTGTTCGTCATTTTATCACTGGTTAGTAGCTAACGAGAGATATTACAACTAAAACATGATACTTTAGGGTCGTACCATGAGGGGTTGACTCTTCATGGTATGTCCTACAGAGATGAGCCAATTTCGCTTATTCAGATACAAAACTCGAGTTGGACAGGCAGAAAATCACGAAAATATCCAAAGAGTTTCAGATCTACTAGGCAGTTCATAATATCTTTGGGAGAAATATATGAGACGGACAAACATATAAAGAGTGATATTGACGCTTGTATATCCACTTTTGAGTTTCTGTTTCCTCAGTGTGCATACGTCTCAAAAGCTTTGTGAAAACAACATTTCTTGTATAACATGTTGGAAAACAATGATGCTCAATTAAGCACCTTGTACACAATCTTCATCTAATGGGGAAACAAATATATTTTTATCTAAAAGCTCACCTTATAAAATTGTTTGCTCATCCTGGAATAAACTAAAGTTTATGGGGTACATTTAGTTTTAAATTCAGATAAGTACCTGTTTCAAATGTTATTACCAAGAAAAAAAGAACTAAGTTTTAACAATTATTTAAATCACCTAAATATAAGTTAATGAAAGATAATCATATCCGGGATGACAAGAGTTTCAGTTGGAACCAGACAGTTCGATATTGGTTTAAAAATTCCAACAACAGAAAATTATATCTGTATTCAGTGTAAATGTTTATTATGAATTATATAAAATAAGAAACTAAATTAATTAAGTAGTAACTAGTGGCTTACAGTTCATTTTGCTAATTAATGAAAACGATGTAGTGATATTTCCATAAGAAAACTATTGGATCTTTGAAGTCCAGTGGGGCGTAGCCCACGTAGTTTTTTACATTTCTGATATTTTTCCCACCGTTCTTGGCCCTCAAGTTTTAAAATAAATCGTCATAACCTAACTTAACTTCTTCCTAGCTCAAGATATTGCGTGGGGACCGATTCGCTTACGGAATTAAATATCTAGATTTTGTGTAACATTCAACCACCAGATTTTTTAATTCACTTAAGAGGATTAAACTCTTTCATCAGTATGTATATATTTAGATTTAGTATTACATTTAATGTGTTTATGTAGAGTATACATAGTTATAAATAAATAGTATATAATTTCTACTTTAACCTATTCTAATAACATCGAAACTGCCACCTTTTCTTAGAGGCAGTGGTATTAACCCCCTACTGACAGCTCTGTCTACGGTGGATTCCCATGCTTTGTCCCCAGCTGCCAGAGTCACCGGCGTGGTTGGTGACCAAGGGACGGGTGCGGGATGCGGAGCGAGCGTACCAGTGGCTGCGTGGGTGGGTCCCGCGGGCAGCGGTGCGAGAGGAGCTGGAGGATATGATCAATTATGTGAAGAAAACCCAGGGGACAAAGCAGCTCTACAGTGGAGACTACAGGCCTGTGGCCACTATTGAAGGTAGAGAACATACTGATTTGATTAAAAAATGTGTAAGTTACTTGTGAAGAATATTTATTTCTCTAAAAACATTTTTAGACGTAAAACTGGTTTCAAAATTCAACTGTGAAGACGAGTGTTTAATATCTAAATTGTCTAACCAAAGTTCTTAAAGTTGTTATTGATTAAGTAAATCCAGTTTTACACTGCAAGTATTGATGAATACAGCAGCTTAACAATAATTACTGTCAACTAAATGTCTAGCGTGGTCTTCGACGCTAAAGAATAAATAAACGTCAGTCAGGTTAAACATTGTCAGGTTTAAAACCGATAGCTAAATACAAATACACACCTATTCAAATACGCACACGTACAAATCCACATACAGAATTCCCACATCAAGAAAGGTTTCAAACCTCCCCCCCCCAAAAAAAATACCCCTTCGGATAGGTCGATCTGTCTGGTTTTTGTACTTAAAGTCATAAACCCCCACCACCACTCGTGCATACGTGTCTAATTATTGGTTTACGTGCATTTTACGTTATGATTGCAAATTCTTAGTTATAATTTAAAGACTAAAAAAAGAAAATATATGGATTTGTGAGGATGGACCTGTTAAAAATAGTTTGGTGTTTCATTGGCTGGGTAGCACAGTGGTTAGGGAGCTCGCTTCATAATCTGAAGTTCGCCAGATTGATCCTGAACAAAATCCTAAGAATATTTTGTGAAGACAAAGTTTAGTAAGCTTCCTAAACATGATACTGGATTCAGCTGCCATTGGTCAGCTAAAAAAAAAGAAATTAATGGTTAAATTAATGATCCTGGCTAAATAATCAGTCGGTCTTAGTCAGTAACAAGGCTTACCCAAGGCATTTCATCCATTATGCACTTATCATTCATTTTCGCCTTGAAATACGCCCTAGTTGCGTCGGCGTCTTAAACAATTATTTAATGATTCAATGATTTCATGATTTTATCTGAAATAGTAACTGGTAATTCTCGTTTATAACAACGACAGTAGGGATGGCAATGATTGAGCCGTGGCCAATCAGAGGGCACCATTTAGGTCACGTGACTTATGACGTCATTAGGCCCCGCCCCAAGATGGCGGTGCCCATGTCGGCTTCACTTTTTCCCGCCAAATTTTCTAACCTCACTTTTTTCCCGCCAAATTTTTCCCACCAGATTTCCTAACTTCACTTTCCCGCCACCACGTTCCCTCCAGATTTTTTTCGGTAGTGTTGCCAACTTAGCAGTGTTGCCAACCTATGGTTATTATATGCGGTATTATTATATGTATATATGCTCCGAGGTTAGACTATTATATGCTCTATAACTTCATCATTATATGTATATATGTTCTATGCTATTATATATGCTCTATGTATACTTTTAATTATTGCTACATTATATGTATATGCTCTATGCTATGGCTCCACTATCATATTCTCTACTATTATATATATATATATATATATATATATATATATATATGTATATGATCTACGATACATTATTATACATATACCCTATAGCTACACCATTTATTATTTATATAATAATATATCATCTTCTTCCTCCTTGCCTCCCTCTTCTTCTTCTTCTTACTCTGTGCTGTACTCATCAAACACCGTTAGTCAGCTAAATTATCCAGTTTCAACCTGTTAGGCGCGCAAGCCACAGCCTTCCTCCGTCAGCTGTGACAGGAAAACACCAAGGTTAGCTGCTGCTTTCATCTTCTTCTTCTCTTTATTGAGTCTGATTATCTTAAAATTGCTAATATCTCAAAAACGGTGGGTCCTAGGGTCATTTTGACCCCAGAAAACTGCCTACTACGTAGTGTAGGCACTTCAGAGGAGTATCTACCTACATGAAAAGTCTTAAACAAAATTTTGCGGGTTGCATCTCAAAAAATGAAGGGGCAAAATTTAAAAATTAAATATCTCAAGAACGGCTAGGCCGATTTCAATGAAACTTGGTATGTAGGTACTTTTTAACCTCCGCTACATCTTACAAAAACCTAAACTCTGTATTGTGGGAAAGTATCGAAAAATGTAAGGAGCTATACTTTAAAAATCAATATCTTAGCAACGGCTGGGCCTATTTTAATTAAACTTGGTATTTATGTACCTGTTAACATCCTCTACATTTTACTAAAACCTAAACCCTGTACTGTGGGCAAGTATCAAAAAGTTGAAGGGTTATTGTTAAATTCCTTAAATCTCGCAGCATAATCGGGGGGAACGCAGTGGCCTAGTGGTTAGCGTCTTGGACTACGGTTGAGGCGGTCCAGGGTTCGATTCCCTTCCTATGCTAGGTACCCTTCATCAAAGGTATTATACAGGCTGACTCGTACCCTGCCTTTACCAACAGGGACGTTAATCCCTGCTACATTGACACTAAAGGTGTCGCTGATGGTAACTGACTCAGAGTTACTTTGAATGATGCCACCAAAAATCTCCCAAAGGACATCGCAAGGAACATAGCATGATCTAAGCTAAGTAAGGCAAACTCCCACAGGGGGAATTTTTTAAAAACTACAAACTAACCTGTAATAGAACAATGAAAAATACAAGTCAGAAGCAGTCACAATAAATCCGAGAGGATGTGGTGACGATTAGATCGCCCGAGCCTTAGGCAGTCGCTATGGCACCATCACTCTATCAACTGTCTCTTGAACATATATGTAGTGCATTTCCAAACAAACATCAGCTTTTAAGTATTGTAAGTGAGCCCAAACCTACAGTGAAAGACTTGGACGAAAAACACCAGAGCAAGTGCACTAGACTGGACCACAGTGCCTATATGACATAATTTGGAGGTGTTTAATGTTTTCTTTGTATAACGATAATAAGAGATACCATACCAGACACGTTTTCCTCTGGGATCTGAGAGGGTACCAGAGAACAACTGCGATTAATCTGGTTTTACACTGCGATGCTTGAGGGGTCATCGCAATATAAATCTTGGAGAGATTGTTGCTGTTAAGGTAAGATATTTCTTTATACTATTAGAGTTGTCTACCTCCCCTGGGGAATAATTTACCTTTGACGGTGTAATAACTTGAGAAATTTATCCAAGTCCGCTGAAAACTGTCCCCGGGGACCACAATTTTCTTGGCCCGGAACGTTTTAAATTCTCCAGTCAAATACTTCCAAGTAGAACGTTTTCCTGCGGCCAGTATTCCAGCCTCGATCCATCGAGTCTCCACAGCTACTGACTAGGATCTCGGGGCATCCCGTAATACAGTACTCCTGTATAACTACGCAAGTCAGAAAAACACTAACACACAAACTACGTATGTCAAACCAGAACTACAAGTTATGAGGTTACTGAAAGGCAGAAAACAACTCTAATGAAGGTAGCAAACACTACTCTAACCAAAACTGTATTAAAGAACAAGAATAGAAAGTAAGATTACTGTTATTTTTGTCAGCACATACAAACACAACACTACCCAGCCACAAGGAAGTGAGGGTATGTTTACTTTCTTTACTGTAAATTACCAAATCAAACAATTAAATACAAACACAACACTACTCTAGCCAAGTCAGACAGTTATACTGTTTAGAAACCTCAAGATACTATTAACAGTAACTTAAAGGAGAGAAAAGGCTTGTAAACCCTACGACTAAGCAGAAGTGGATGAATTAGATGTTAACATTTATTTTTGACAGCGGTGAAAAGAACCTGAGATGTCAGAATGAGTCATTTGTGTTAAACGACGAATGGGGCGAACCGGAAGACCTTACGATTTATGATGAATTTAATAAAGAGGATGTGCACCATGTGTTAATCAAATTTAAGAAACCTGACTACTAGTTGTTACATGAAAAATCCAAGTAACCCTATTGGTTATAATACAAATACATTCTATTGGCTGTAATTAGACGTCCTGCTCTCTGATTGGTCAAATTTTTAGCGCTCTTTATTCGAAAGCGTTAACTTCACTCTGCCCCTTGCATCTGCACCGGTCAGAGGTCCCTGCGTTACTTGACATAACCTATAAAAATGTCTCACTTAACTTCGTATGTATTTAATAACCAGCCCATTTCTGTACTTTTTGACAGCGGTGACAATCATTGGTTCAATGGAAAAGAAGTGGCTCAAATCCTGGGCTAATCCAACCCTAAAAAAGCTCTTCTAGCACATATCAGTGAAATATACAAATCAACTCAACCGGAAGTTGTTGGGACCCAAAATGGGTCCCAACTCAATTATCATGATTCTAAAGTAGTTTTTATATCAGAACCAGGTTTATACGAGTTGATTTTTTCCTCTAAACTACCAGAAGCTAAAGCGTTTAAATACTGGGTTTTTGAAGAAGTCCTGCCTTCCATTAGAAAGTATGGAGTGTATCAAATCAAATAGGAGAATAATCAGTTAAAAAATCAAATTTCTAAACTCATGCGAGAAATTACAAACGTTATAGAAACTAACCAACAGCTCACTCACATTAACTCAGAATTTAAAACTGCAAACGATATAATGTGTAAAGAAAACCAGTCACCTAATGAGTTGTTGACACCGGGGTTATTTTATAACGGTACAGCCATAGCCAAAATAACTTTCCTGGTAATAGTTTTATTGGACTTGGAAACGATTTGACAGTAAAATTTAAAAGTTTCAGGCAATGTATATTTTGCTCCCACTATGAAGTATTTTCAGGGGAGGTAGAAACTTTTGGCCGGGAAATTTAAGATGCTACTGTCAAGCTAAATTTAACCCCCGGTAAAGTATTCAAGCGGTGTTTTTTAAGTTTATATCTAAAGGAAAGATAAATATAATTTCAAAACTCCCTATTACATGCTCAGAGTATGAGTTCTTTCTTACAGGGCCAATAGACGTATTGGAATGGCCCTTGGAATTTTCGGAGTAAATAGTAGATAAAATAACGGAGAACCCCCTATCAACTGCCTATATTGGAGTATCAATAAAGCACGCTGATACTTGAGGAAATATACCATTTTTGCCTTTTGCGAATCTAACACCGTCAGTCTTTGATGATCACTTTGAACAAATATTTTGTAACTTGTCTGTACTATTGAGTAAACTGTGACATGGCTGCCAAGTTCTATACATTTAATAACAAACAGTTATTGGTTCTGTTTGATAATGAAGGAAAGCCATGGTTTAAAGCTAAAGACGTAGCGTCTGCTCTTAAGCATGTTAATTGCTGGAGTGCAGTTCGGAAACATGTAGGTGACAGTGATAAATTAAGTGTTGGGAGTTTTTCTGACGCTCAAAAACAGGGCGTAGGACCTATTGAGAAAACAACAGTTTTCATAAACGAAGCCGGATTATGTTCTTTGATGTTAAAATCAACTACTCCTGAAGCAAGACTGTTAGTAAGAAGTCTGTTGCCGGAGAAGTTTCACCTTACTTACACAAATATAAAAGATGAACTTTCTAGTTTACTTTAAATGTTACTTGTATTTAAAATCACAAGTTCCCACTGTATGTATGTGTGTGTGAATGAAGGTCACTGGCGTGGGTGACGAAAAGCCCCGTAAACCTAAATGTATGAATGAGGGGTCTTACAGACCTCGGGTGAATGAAGGACTTAGTACATCGAGTAGTCTAGCTAACACCCAGGTTACTCCTTGGAACAGTCCGTACGGTAGGACTTGTAAAAAACTAAAAACAACAACAAATAAAAATAAACAGTAACAAACTAAATAAAAAAATCATATGAAAAATAAAAAGGATGTATTGAATCGTCAGTGGCTACCACTGTGAGAGGCGAGTGTTGGGACCTCTCACCTCAGAGGTTTAGGGATCCTGGTGACGCTCTGGGTAATCAAAAAGAACGCGCCGACGCTCCTACGGTCCAGCCTAAGGCTTACCGTGGTGTGGAAACGTGAGCGTTCAAAATTATTTCACCGGTTTGGCCGGGAAATTTAAGAAGTTTTGGTCAAGTTAAATATAGTTCCCGACCAAGTACTTTCAGCGGAGGCAAGAGTAAATGACCGAGAAAGTTAAAGCACTACGGTCAAGTAAAATGCATCCCCGATAAACAGTTTTCACCGGTCTGTAAAATAAATGACGGAACAATTTGAAAGATCTCAGTAGATAAGAACTAGCAAAGAGACATACTATTCGGCGCTTTTTCCCCATGTTATTCTTATAGGGATCAGTTTTTGCGCCGACGCCCGATCCCGCCTTACACAAGTTTCCTGTACTAGTACCCTTGCCTTAAATACATTTTCCCCATCCTCTATATTTAAAAATTAACTTTGGATTTGTCAATCTATCTAATGCATTAATAACTCCCAAATTAACTATTACGGTCGAATTAAAAACTGCCAACTTACTGATTTTTGCACCCTAATTTCCTTTTTGACCCTTGCCATATTTTTCCCAATTTTAAAATTTGCATTCATTTTAATACATCCTTTGCAGAAATCCACGAGTTCTGGCTACTTGGGAACCCGAGCCATTTGACATATAATAAATCACCCTTCCTCCTAATTACCTTCTCTACCAAATACATGTCTTTATATTTAGTCTTTAACAATTCTTCTGTATAAAATCCTCCTTTGATTATATTGCCATTTTCATCTTTCAGAATATAAGTCACAGGCTTTGTTTTCTTAACTTCTGCTATTGTAAAAAGCTCTCCCGTCCAGTTAGGGGTATATCCTTTACTAAATACATGTTTATATTTAGATATCCTTACACTATCCCCCACCTTATATCTTGGCTTTTTAACTTGTACTTTAGATGCTAACCTTTCATGTACATCTTTAGAGTTCTTAGCACTTACTTGGTTAGGCTTCATCCCTATGGATCTATGTACTTTATTATTATATATCCTTATTAACTTTGGAAGTAAATCCAACCACTTGTAACTCCCTTGTGCACTAAACTCTCTATACAACCAATTCTTTAAAGTTCTCTGGAACCTTTCCACAATAGCCGCCTTAGTTGTAGAGTAAGTGTGGTAGTGATTAATATTTAGAATTTTCATTAGTTTGGTAAAATGTTCATTAAAAAATTCTTTTCCGTTATCAGATTGAATATTTTTAACTCCCTTTGGTAGAATAGTTTTTATAGCTTCTGTGACTACTAATCCAGTTTTATTCTTTAGTGGAGCAGCATAAGCTTTTTTAGAAAATGTGTCTATTAAAGTTAAAATATATTTATTCCCAGAATTCTCTCTAGCATAATTCCGCATATCTATTAAATCTATTTGAACAGTTTCGTTTATACCCAACACCTTAAAAGACCTTCTACAAAGTTCTTTCTCGCGGGCTTATGCAATTCGTAAGCAATTTTTTCCATTTTTTATTCTTTATTTTTAATGTTAACGTATCTGCCAGTCTCTGTCGTTTAAAAAACACCTCCATTGCTACCAATTAACATACCATCACTCATTCTTTGATATACATAGTTTTTTGGCAAATATGCCTCTCCATCTAAAGTCTTAAATCCGCTTAAAGATGTAGGGTCTGCAACCAACAATTTAGGATTGTACATCATCAAATCGATTTCATTATTGTCCTGCATAAATTTATTAGTTTTATTGTTAAACCTTAATGCATGTGATTTTAAACAAATATCAAATTTAATATTGTCTTGTCTAAAAGTTTTAATATTATCGTCATACCTCAAAACCTGTGACATTAAACAAATATCACTCCTATCTTTGCCTTCAGGTACATTCTTTATTAATTTGTCCTCTGCATCCCACATATCTCTATCTAATGTTAATACATTATAATTTTTATCCCCCTGTTTTATTATGCTTTTCTCACCTTTTGTTAATATTTGATTAACAACAGCCACATCATTTGGCAATATTCCAGGTAAAATGTTTGTTAATTGCTTATTTTTACCATCAAATTTAAGACCATCTAAAGTCACAGTCTAATGTTTTGTAACACAATCGTTCTCATCAACAGCGGGTTTAACACGAACTAGCCTTTTATTATTAAAATCCCAAAAGTTTAGATCCATTTTTGGTATTTGAGAGACGTTTACAACATCATCGCTTTCTTTACCAGCCAACAAATTACTTATTTTTCGCTTTTTGGCATTCCAAATACCATTCTCCGATTCCAAAAATTCATAATTATTTTTGTCTTGTTCAAAGACACCATCTTTTCTTATTAAAGTTTGCTCTAATGTGGGTACATCGGTTGAGCTTTCACCTCGTTTAACATTAGTAATTTTGCGTTTATTAGCGTTCCAATTATTACTCTTGGATTCTAAAAACTTATATTTAGTATTACCTTGTACAAAAGCATCACCTTTTCTGGTTAACGTCTGCCCCAAAGTCGATACATCGTAAGTAAACTCCCCACCTTTAACACTACTAATTTTATAATTTAAAGCATTCCAACCATCATCTTTTAGATTTAAAGTAGTTTCTTTAAAACTTCTAGCTTCTGGTTTACTATACGGGTTATATACGCGATAAAATTTATCTATCATCTTTTTATTTAATAAACAATTCCACTTTCCCTCAATTCTTCTATGATAGAATCTATCTCATTATCCACTCCAGAATTTCCTGCCAATCGGCTTAACCAAAGCAGTCTTAACCTATCTACAAGCTCATTAGGATCGTCCCAATAAACATAGTCTATTTTATTACTAGTTACCTGCCTTAAACCTTCACCAACAGTCTTAAACAGGGGTTTAATTATATTAAGATATTTAGTGTGTTTATTACTTGACATCGCTGCACCTGGTTTATAACCCTTTAAATGTGCATTTGTAGCTTCCAAAATCTCTTTATAATTTTGCAAATCAACCTGACTATAGTTTACGGGTTCTTTTAAAGTTAACAATTCCCACAATCCCTTTGTCCCTTTATAAATTGTTTCTCCAACTGTAACATCATCATTGGCAATTTGAACTTCCTGATTCCCAATAAAAAATTTATTTCCTTCTCGCCTAATACCATATGTGGTGTCTGTCATACTACTTCTACTAAGGTAATTTCCTAAATAGTCTGATGCTAAAAGACCAAAATCTAATTTGTGCGGTGTTATCTGGGTTATTCTTGGTATTCTAGACGGGGTCTTTTCTAAAATCATTGGGAGAACTGGCCTCTCTGTTTTTGTGGCTAATTTTTTTAATTCTTGCAAAGGCTCTATTAACGGTTGGAATGTTTGGAACCTCTCTTCAGCCTCTAGAAATTTACCACGTTTTAACGCCCTATATTTTTCTCTTATTTGTTTTGCAGACTCTACCAATTCTTGTTGAATATTTGTTTTCATTTTATTTACATTTTATTTATCTCATTTGTCAAAGGATTATACTCAAACACTTTATCGTGTATTATTAAGCAATATGCAGATGTGTTTGAAGGGACATTTTCTGCAGTTTCAATTTCTAATTTAATATCTACAACCCCCTCTTTTATTAATTCATTCTGCCTAGAACAATCTATTACAATTAGAGGATATTTCTTTATAAAGTCAGCTCTGTTAAACATAGGATCGGGGACGGTGTTGTAGTAACTCTCCCTAAATCTCACAAACATCTCATAAGCTTTAGAGGCATCTCCATTTTCAAAGTCGAGATTTAAATCACTATAAGGATAATATTCAGAGTTTAAAAACACTTTGAGATTTTTCAATTTACAGTGATCAAATTCATCAGTTCTTTTTCGTGCACTGTTGTCCCTACCAGTTTGGAAACCAAATATAATATACCTGGGCTTCTCCAAACTCGAAGACGTCTTAACTGACCATGTATGTCTCTTGGTTTCGGGGTATGATGGGAGTTCGTGTAGCTCCAAACTTCTAAATGCAATTTGCAAATTTTTATTTTGCAATAACATCTTTTGTAATTGAAGCTTCTCCCCATCAGATGGCACCACATGCGGCATCACCCACTGAATCGATTTAAGTGTAATTTTAGGAATAGGATCGACACCAGTTGGAGCATTAGATGTTGTTAATATACAATTTAAGTCGTTTTTGGATCTTTTCAACACAAATTCTTGTTTAACATTTACTAAAACCTTATTAAAATCCTCAAACACACCCATTAACAGCTCTAACGGGACACAAGTACTAAACTTGCCGCTTTTATGGAACTCCTTTAAATTTTCATCAGAATCAAATGCTACATTTGACAATTTAGTTGTTTTATTGTAAGAGCACAATATTTTCATAAGACTGGAAATTCCCGGATTTCTTACAATATCTATTTCTTTACCATCAACTTCGTATCTAATTTCGTCAAATAAGAATGCAAATGCATTATTTATAAAATGTCCTTTATCATGATTCTCTATCTCTCCTTTAATATACAGATAACTCCTACATGGGAGTGTTAGTAAATCTTGATTATTTATGCATATTCGAATTTCATCGGAATTATTTATTGCTAAAGTGTTGTGTGGAACATAGGAGTGATTTGTAATTTTAACCACGCTATCGTCGTATTGGAATTTTCCTGTAACGTCTAGAAAATCTTCCATTTTTATTAATAGAAAATTTTAACTTCAACCCAATTGATCGCAGAAACCTGGCATTTTGCACACTCAGTCCGTTCTTGTAAATTCTCATATCTTTTTTATATGACAAGTAATTGTAGTTTCTTCTTTATTAAAGTCAATTGGCTTGTCGTGTTGATCTGCAAATGTAATGCTAACAACATCTAAACTTCTCTTATTTACAGGGAAGTATATAATATTTCTGGGGACCTCAATAATTTTGTAGCCGGGAGGAGCTTCTGGGTAAAAACTGTGTATGGTGTGTGATTTGTCACCATTTAAATAAGACCCATTCGCAATATTACATTTTACTCTAATCACATTTACATTATTTACGTGATTTTATTTACGGATTTAAACGCAATATCTGGAGTAGAAAATCCTTTAAATCCCAATAATTCAGACCCTAAACACGGTTTTGTAAAATCAAACACATGGCTAGAATGCAATGTGGCTTTCATAGTTTTATTATCGGCTATAAGTACAAAATCTGGGAGTTGCTTTTGAATTTCCTTCGCAAGCTCAAACACTTCGTATGTACCTTCAGCAATTTCAATTACATTTGGAGCTTTGTGATCGTAATAATACACATCCTCACCCTCGTCTATAGTTAATTTTGTGTCTTTAAGTTTATTTAATTTTGGAACTAGCCCTTTGTAAAATATAAGTTTGACTTTTGTATTAATTAATGCTACTTTATTTTGTATAATAACTTCAACTTTACCATCTAATGCCCGGTTTAATTCGTCAATTGTGACCTCCCCTTTTGGGGTTGTAATTTTGTGCATTTTGTAATATGTCAAAGTATTTAGAGGTTTTTTAACATTAAATATAGAATTATAACTTTGAAAATCTACCAGTCCAATTACATAATCACCATTTAATTCTATAGGAGGAAAGAACACCGACTTCAACTCTGGCTCTGTACCCGTAAATGTTATAGTAAATGAATCCATTTTTATAAACTAAAATTTTTCAGAAATGATAAACATAAAATTCCACAAATGGAACTGTTTAAATCTTGTATTTGATCAGTTGTATAGTAAATTTTAGATGGTACAAAATATTCAATTACCTCTTTTGGAGGTTGTATTCCGAATGGGTCAAAATATATTACAATATCTTTATTTTTACGATATGCTGTCCAATGTGTGCCCCTGTCACTGTCTAAATTAATAATTCCACATTCTCTTACTTTTGGTCTCGGTTTTCTTAGCTCGTTTTTTAGGTACACTCCTCGAAAGTGAGGCACGTCTCTTGCGGCCTCTAACAGCTGAAAGTTGTCCATCTTTTTTATTAAATTTTAATCCCATTCCCATTTTTGCCTTGGCCTTCATCAAATTTGTCACTGCATAACCTGCTGCTTTTTCGGCCAGACTGGCGTCCTTTGCCAAAACCCTAGTCCAAGCCTGGTCCGCTAATCTCATATCTGCCTTGTTCCGGGCGGCTGTATCAGGATTATTCATGTAGAATATGTCGTGCTCTTTACAATAAGAGTCTAGCTTATTTTTTGGAGGTACATTTCTGGCTAAATTTTCACGTATATTAGTTCCAGGACCACAATATGTATATGACGGTATGTGGAGGGGGAAAGGAAGGTTGTTTATAAGGGTATTTAACAAGCCACGGCCTCTATATGGCTTTAAGAATAATCCCTTACCTTGGACCTTTTTACACTTTCTCTTTGCCATTTTTATTATATAAAAAATGTCATTTATTCAACAAAAGAACAAATTTAAAATAGCACATAAAGAAAATACACCAAAGAAGTTGGGTCTATTTCCTAATAATATTCGCTGTCTTATAATAGGGCCTAGCGGTTCGGGGAAGACCGTTGTAATTTATAACTTAATTGTAAAAAAGCAAGGATTAAAGTTTACAAATTTATATATAATATCCAAATCTTTAGAACAAGAAAAATATAAAAAAATAATTGAAATATTCCGTCTGTGTGATGAAGTTAAATTACACACATATTCAAACTGTGAAATCACACCAAATGATGTAGAATCACACTCAATAGTTGTATTTGACGACATAAATAGTCCAAATATCACACAATTTTTCTCAATGGGCAGACACAAAAATATTAACAGTTTTTACTTGTGTCAATCTTACAGTAAAGTAAACAAACATTTACGTGACAATGTTAATTTTCTAATATTATTTAAACAAGACGATTTAAATTTAAAACATGTGTATAACAATCATGTGGGAAATGATTTTTCATTTAACCAATTTAGAAATCTCTGCCATCAATGCTGGGACAGGTCTAAATATGGCTTTTTTGTAATAGACAAGGAAAGGCCAAAGAATAATGGGAAATATAGATTTATGTTTGACCAATTTTATAATGACCGAGGGCAAGAGTGTTAATGTCATCCAGAATAAACCTCTTGTCGTCATCAAAAGAGAGTACCTTTTTGTTCATCGTTAATGTTTGAAGATGGTGGTTTGTGGATTTAATTCTTGTAACATTCTCATAGTAATCTTCCCCGGTTGCAAGACAGTTTAAGTAATGTTGGTGTCTTAAGATATGTTTAACTGTAGCATTGTCAGCCCCCTTTGCCTTTTTAACCTCTAGCTCATTTTGCTTTTCTTTTTCGTATAACCATTGTAAAGGAATGAAAGAGTATAATTTTGGCCTTAAACCACAATATTCATACATAATTTGACCATTTAATTCGTCTTTAAACTTGCCCGTAACTTTTTTATTTTTATCAGAGTATAAGAAATGGTCTTTACTATATGCAGAGGTGTCGAAACAGTCCAAGTCACATTGTATTTCCTTGTAAAAGTCCTCTGTTACTATAGAATAAAGAAGGCTGTCTGTGTCTGTCATTAAGAACTTTTTATTCTTAAATTTTGACATATAATTATAGTGGAAATCATACATTATTACTTTACTGATATCCAAAATGGTCATTCCTAAATATATTGGTTTATCAAAATTTACAATTAATTTATTTAAATGTACAGCATGCAAATTGTTATCGAACATTTTGCTACAGTCAAACCTTGGCTTTGTAACGTACTTTGTTAACTTAGACTCGTCTACAAGATGTATATCACGAAACTTACGTTGGTTCATAATTGTTCGACCAAAGAGACTGTTATTTAACAGTTTGTAAAAGTCTTTTTCAAAATCATGTTTAGCTTTTTGTCGCTTTTCAATATTAAAATTAATATAGGGTGCAAGCCATTTCGACTGTCTAAATTTTAAAATTCTGTGGTATTTTGTAACTACCAAACACAGTTCTTCGTATTTTTTTAGTGCTTTATAATGCAAAATATATTTAGTTTTGTCATTTAAATTTGGTATTAATTTTCCATTCATTTTTTCTGGTGCGAGCGGGTAGTCATTATGCAAATCGTGTAAACTTTTATCGTATTTTAAATCAACTTCCAAAATAAATCCAAAGTTTTCATTTTGATTGTATTTATAATCTTTCTCATTTGTCCATCTAAAGCCATCGATGGTTAACGACTCGCACATTGCTGTAGAATATAGCGAGTTACAGTCTAAGTATACAAGATATGTGCTTTCTTGATTTGGGTCATAATATTCGCTCATGTACTTATTATTGGCTTTAGCATAGCGCGTGGAAATCATACTTACACCACCTCTAATGGCATGTTCTATAAACAAATGCATGTCAATGTCACGAAATAATTGTAATTTTATGCCGGTCATTCTAAGACATGCCTCCCATGTTAGTCCAGGCAGTGAGTACATATGAACAGGGTCGAGTTTATAATCCTTTAAACATAAGTCCCTAAATGTCTCAAACACATCAGCCAATAACAACACATCTGTTTTAAGGTATAAATCGTGATATTCTTTTAAATTATTAATATTAAAATGATTCCATACGTTTTTAGCATGTTCATATTGTGCAGGAGATATACATTCTTTAGTTAGACTACTGTAAAATGCCTCTATGGGTGGGAGAGGCTCTAAAAACTTTTCTGGTCCTGTCATGTTTTCGTACGGAAATTCGCCCTTACGCTGTAGTAGTGGATTGTCTATAAATCTAAATGTATTTAAATTGGAAGCTAATTTGCTTAAGGGAAGGGACAGAAAGTTGTAGGAATCCAAAAATACTAAATCATCAACAGAGAATGAAATATACTTTTCCATATCTTTGGCTATGCAATTCAATTTGCGATTAAATTTTCCTAAGTTTTGCATTATTAAATGTCCATCATAGTTTTTAAGATTGTGGAAGAATACTGGAATTTTCTTGGTTACTTTATAGTTTAAATTACAAGAGTTATGGGAGGGCCCTCTGAACTCACCTGTTAAGTGACAATGGTCGCGCACTTTATCACACAGTAACGGCTGGCGGCATATGTGGCAGCGTGTAGAGTTTTGAAATAACGTCTCTTGCTCTGGAGTCATTACAAGGGGAACATATACTCCCATCTGACTTTTAATAAAGTCATAAGTTTTAAATAATTTTTCGAAAAACACATCCATTACATTTTCACCGCTGTACAACTCTTCGTAAATAATTTTAGAATCTCTCACTACAACATAAGCAAATCCAGACGGAGTGTGTTTGTTAGAGTTTATAAAGCATTCGAAATCTGCATAAATCACAAAGGGAGCTTTAAGTTGATATTTGTAATTCGTAAATTGTAATGTATCTTTTTTAGACATTTGTACTCTTTGGGCATCAAAGGTTTTACAATATGTTATGTGACGTTCCAATATATCTTTAGTGTAAAAATGTTGCAAATAGAACTTGCAAAAATATTTCTTATGGTTATCTTTTGTAGACCGTAGCATTAACTTATCAAAATCACGAATTAAACAATAATGTGATTTGCGGCTTTGTTGTAAAAGCAGCAGGTTTTGCGTGCGTATTACTATTTAGTTTAGTTATTCTCAATGGATATATTAATTGTCCTTCAATTCCATATACATTAACACTTATATTATTTTGTTTTTCAAATTTATCAATGTCGGATATTTTTACGGGATATTTTATGTTTGTCATATTTAACTGACCTATGTGGGGTTCGTAGTAAAATACTGGATTTGCATGTTTACAATTCCTTGGTTTTAAGTTTGCTAAAATACTCCACAAAAAACATTTATTATCACTATTTTTAATATTTAAAACAGCGTGTTTTGATTTTATATTTTCTGGTGTGGGGATGTATGACTTGGGAGTTAGGGGTTTATACTTGTAAACATGCAGCTGCCAGTATTTAGTATGGTCATATATCCATCCACTGCCTTCTGATTGAAATTTGTGTAAAGATGTGTCGATTTTTAAAAGTGAATTTTCAATTTGTGTCTTTAATTGTGCTTTCTCAATTCATAAATTAGTTAAACTTCGAAAGTTAGCAATAGTTTCTTTATCAATTAATAATTCACCATTCTTACTAACTGTGTGTTTGATAAATTTCACTCTCCTAATAAGAATCCATTTTATTGGTAAAGGACATGATTGAAGGGTGTTTAATATATCCACGGACTCACCTTGAAACTTAAACACATTATAGGGTCGCTTGTCACATCGTAGGTGGTGGCGTTTCTTGTCACGGGTGATGACTCTCTTACACACATTACAAGTATTGTGGTTCTCTAGCATATGCATTTTAAAATTGCAATTGTCAAATATTTGATGACATATTTTACAAATTTTAGGAATAACTTTGTGGATGTTACGATAGTGTCTGATTAAATTACTTCTTTTGGAGCAGGGCACGGAGCAGATTGCACAGGACAACATGTTCGATGTAAATAAATTTTGAGATGACATTACTCTGTTTTTTATAAACAAAAATTACCATTTTTTAATGTTAAATTAGACAAAAATTATTTAACAGCGGTTTTAAATTATATTTTACTTTAACAAGTTTAATTTACGAATATGAGAGTTCATAAATTGCCATTTTTAATGTTAAATTAGACAAATCATTTAACAGTGGTTTTAAATTATATACTTTAACAAGTTTAATTTACAAATATGAGAGTTCAAAAAATTACCATTTTAATGTTAAATTAGACAAAATCATTTAACATTGGTTTTAAATTATATTTTACTTTAACAAGTTTAATTTAAAACATGAAGTTATAGATGTGTGAAACCAACGTCAGTGCAGCTGAACTGTTTGTTTGGACTGGATACGTCTTCACATTGTACAATATAATTTTATAAATAAAACTGCCATTTTGAAACTATCAATCTACATATTCAATTAGAACAGATAATTTAATATTTAAAGTCTAAAATTCAAAATATATTTTACTTTAATATTTAGTTTGATCAAAGTACAAATAATTTTCAAAACACATTTAACTTTGAAGTGTAAGATAATTGTTGCGCCCTAAATTAATATCCTTAAAACATCCTAAGAGATTTGGTGATGGGAGTGACTGTTAGATCACTAGTAATTTTGTATCTCCCAATTCAATAGTTATGTTTTACGATTACAGTTTTGAAATGGAGAATTAAATTAGTAAATGGTGAATTGGAAGTATGATTTACAGATGAGAATTTAAATATGAAAATCTATTTTAAAATTTAATTTGGAAATGCAGCTGTTACATTTGAAATATGATTTATAAATGGATATTTAAATATGGAAATCTATTTTCAAATTTAATTTGGAAATGCAGTTGTCACATTCGAAATATGATTTACAAATGGATATTTAAACATGGAAATCTATTTTAAAATTTAATTTGGAAATGGTGAATTGGAAGTATGATTTATAAATGGATATTTAAATATGGAAATCTATTTTAAAATTTAATTTGGAAATGGTGAATTGGAAGTATGATTTACAAATGAGAATTTAAATATAAAAATCTATTTTAAAATTTAATTTGGAAATGCAGTTGTCACATTCGAAATGTGATTTACAAATGGATATTTAAATATGGAAATCTGTTTTAAAATTTAATTTGGAAATTCAGTTGTCACATTCGAAATGTGATTTACAAATATTAGGAAAGCTATTTCACAATTTTCGGAGCGATTATAAAAAAAATGATGGATTAACAGTCAGTTGTGATTGTCCTCCGCTGAAGACATCATCTACACTTTAGCTACAACTAACTACCGTCGCTAACACTCCCTCATTATCAGCTAACATAGTCGGAGTCCTAGGTGCGAAGACGTCGGGCCCAGTGACGGGAGCCGTGACGCGTCCAGTGCTCGGCGTGGTGACGTCATCCAGTGCTGCTCGCCGCCTCGAGGTCGTGTCACTGTTGACTGTCCTGGGCCCTGGGGTGTTGAACAATAGAGATAATGTTGTCGGTAACTTCTTATATACACGTCGAGAGGTTGGATTTTCAATTTAACCAGGAAATTACCTCATAGCTAATTCTGGCCAAGGCTGGTCGCCCACTGACACACTGACCACGACGGCAAGGCCGGTCACGCATGTGTGTCAGTGTGTCAGTGGGCAGCGGTGTGGATCGTTGCGTGTGTAGGCATGCGTGACCAGGACCTTGGCGTCAGTGGGCAGCGGTGTGGATCGTTGTGTGTGTGTTTTAATTACAAAAATCAGTAAGTTGGCAGTTTTAATTCGACTGTAATAGTTAATTTGGGATTTATTAATGCATTAGATAAATTTCAGACAAATCCAAAGTTAATTTTTAAATATAGAGGATGGGGAAAATGTATTTAAGGCAAGGGTACTAGTACAGGAAACTTGTGTAAGGCGGGAGCTGGTGTCGGCGCAAAAACGGCTCCCCATAAGAATAACATGGGAAAAAAGCGCCGATTACGGGGTCTCTTTCTGGGTTCTCCTCTACTGATCTCCGTTAAAGTAAAATGTAACACGTTATAAAGTACGTCCATCGGAGGCAGGAGTAAATGACCGAGAAAGTTAAAACACAACGGTCAAGTAAAATGCAACCCCCGGTAAAGTATTTTCAGCGGACGTGGAGACGTTTGGCCGAGATATTTAAGACATTACGGTCAAGTTAAATGTAACCCCCGATAAAGAATTTTCAGCGGACGTGGAGACGTTTGGCCGAGATATTTAAGACATTACGGTCAAGTTATATGTAACCCCCAATGAAGTGACTTCAACGGACTCGGAAACGTTCAACTAAGAAATCACACCCTTAAACTGTAGAACGACCGTCGTTTTACAAAACTTGGACGCATATGACCACGTAATTACATCGTCAAAGGTAAATGTTGCCCCTGGTTTCATGGGAATCATAAATAAATTACCGAGGAGAAAATACCATATAATTTACCATACTAAAGATCGTATTTCACTATTGGTCGTCTTCTGATATGTACCCATGGTGTGTAATTTATGGCCAACTGTCCGATATTGGCGTTGGTTGCAATCCTTTTACTAGTAAATACAGTAAAATGATATATTTATTTTTTGTTGGTGTTTCGTAACAGCGTTTTTCAGTAACTGATTTAATAAATACAACTACAACAAAAAGACAACTCTAATCTCTGTATTTGTTTAACTTTACAAAATACCCTACTGTCACCTGTCTCTTTTTTACACATTAGTTTAAATTTTTAAACAGTGGACTCGATGTACCACAAGGTCTAACTCTTTGAATCCTTATCAAGTGGGACCCATTTTGGGTCCCACCTACTTCCGGTGGAGTGGGGGTATAGTTCTTGTCTGTCCATTTCTGCTAGTTTTTACAAGCCTCTTCTCTCCTTTCAGTTAATATTACCTTGAGATTTCTAAATAGTTCAATACATGTAAAGTTGCCCAAAGTAATCCTGCTATCATAAGTATAAAGTTCTAAATATTCCTTTAATTTACATACACTACCCCATGCACAACAACTAAAGCCCAGCTATTGGTCTATTTATCTAATAAACAAGGCAGATACATACCCCATTAGAACAGCTAAAAAGTCAACATATTTTAACAATAATTACCTTAATTGTAATAGCTACAATTTTGTAAATATACTCTCTGAAGGGGGGTCTATTGATAAACCCCCCTTGATCTTCAGTACTTTCAACACCTTCACTGGTTTATATTCTCGTTGAATAATCAGTCAAAGGATCATTTATTTTGTGTTGGTTTGTCTGTCAGACAAGCTTTCTTGTATGTTTGTTTTTTTCAACCACATGTATTTGACAGTGACATGGTTTAAAGCCAGGGAGATTGCTCAAATCCTGGACTACTCTAACCCACGAAAAGCAATCAGAGATAATGTCAGAGAAAAATATCGTAAAACAATGCCTGAAGAAGGGAGGAACGAAACGTTCCTCCCTTTGAATTTTCAATTTCAAACAATTTACATCAATGAACCAGGATTAGAGACTGGTATTTATTCACTTCATTTAACATATAAAACAGAAGTTAAAACTTACAGCTCCCAACACCCGCATGCTAGCCTTTACAGACTCAGGACTTATACCCAGTTAATGACCTCATAAAAAGGCAGAACCTGATGAACCCGACAGCCAGCTAAAAAGTCAACATACTTTACTAACAATTACTTTTCTTCATAACAGCTAACAAATTGCCAGAGAGCCATTTTAGCGAAGGGAGGTGTTTTGGCCCCCTTTAACTTCAGTAACTTCACGTTAAAGAATCAGTCAAAGTATAATTTATTTTGTGTTGGTTTGTAACCAGTTTTCTTGTATGTTTAATATTTTTCAATCACAAGTATTTGACAACTGTAACTGAACTAAAGAGACTGCTCAAATCTTGGGTACGCTAACACAAAACAAGCAATCCGTACCCATGTAATAGAAAAACACCACAAAACAACACTGGAAGTACGAGGGGGCGAAACGCCCCCCTAACCCATAATGAGAAACATGCAATCTTTCTTAACGAGCCCGGTCTTTATTCGCTAATTTTAACACAGAGCTAGATTTCTTATATGTGAGTGTGTTCTTGTATGTGGTATAAACTGTTCAACCATGTCAGTGGCATGATTTAAGAGTACCTGAGGTATTGGATGATGCAGAGAAAACAATACCGGAAGTACGGGGGAGCGAAACTCTCCCCCTAACCCATATTGAATAAACCAAGACTTTACTCACTTAATTTTACACAAAAATAGAAGAAAACACCTTGGAGACTAAAAAATTAACTCAAAAGTTAAAACTTTCAAACACCCTGAAAAACTAGTAATACAGAGCTTGAGATAAATGGTTCTGTCCAGTTGTTGTGATATTTCTTCTTCTTTATAGATTAAATTGTATTGAGAGTTAACAAGTGCAAAGTTCCATTAAAATTGTCCCAGCTGTCCCCATGATATTTAATTTCTGCCCCTTCAATAATTTTTGATACTTGCCCGCAGTAAAGAGTTTAAGTTTTTAATGTAGCGGAGGTTAACAAGTACATACATACCAAGTTTCATTAGAATCGGCCTAGCCATTCTCAAGATATTACATTTTAAAGTTTTACACCCCTCCATCATCCCCTACATAGCCCTTTCCCACCCTCAAACAAAATTGAAAGCTAGAGGGTGTTAACAAGTACATGTATACCAAGTTTCATTAAAATAAGCCCAGCTGTTCTTAAGATATTGATTTTTAAAGTGGGGTCAAAATGACCCTAGGACCCACCGTTTTTGAGATATTAGCAATTTTAAGATAATCAGACTCAATAAAGAGAAGAAGAAGATTAAAGCAGCGGCTAACATTGGTGTTTTCCTGTCACAGCTGACGGAGGAAGGCTGCGGCTTGCGCGCCTAACAGGTTGAAACTGGATAATTTAGCTGACTAACGGTGTTTGATGAGTACAGCACAGTGTAAGAAGAAGAAGAAGAGGGAGGCAAGGAGGAAGAAGATGATATATTATTATATAAACAATAAATGGTGTAGCTATAGGGTATATGTATAATAATGTATCGTAGATCATATACATGTAGCATATATATATATATATAATAGTAGAGAATATGATAGTGGAGCCATAGCATAGAGCATATACATATAATGTAGCAATAATTAAAAGTATACATAGAGCATATATAATAGCATAGAGCATATATACATATAATAATACCGCATATAATAACCATAGGTTGGCAACACTGCTAAGTTGGCAAAAAATCTGGAGGGAACGTGGTGGCGGGAAAGTGAGGTTAGGAAATCTGGCGGGAAAAATTTGGCGGGAAAAAAGTGAGGTTAGAAAATTTGGCGGGAAAAAGTGAAGCCGACATGGGCACCGCCATCTTGGGGCGGGGCCTAATTACGTCATAAGTCACGTGACCTAAATGCTGCCCTCTGATTGGCCACGGCTCGATCATTGCCATCCCTACTATCGACCATAAATTTTTATAAAATATGAAAATTTATATTTTTTATGAGCCTTAAATACAATAATAAGTAATCGCAATATAATTGAATTCCATACATATTTAAATAAACTAGGAAAAACAAGTCCATGGAACAAGTAAGGTTTTTAAAGTTATTTTTATTTTTTTGTGGTACAAGAGAACCTATTTGGATAGGAGGTACTCTGTGGATAATATGGTGCCAAAATAATTTTTGGGAAATTTTAACATTCAAGAAATTTCTTGTACTAGAGAGAAACACTTGAAGGCTCAAAATAAATTAGTCTAAATCATACATTTGAATTAATTATTACGTATTTTTTGCCCCTGCAATAAAGATAAGACTACAGAGTCATCCGAGTCCGTCAAGGGCAAGTTCGAGTCCCTCCTAGAGCCCGGGGTGCTGAGGGCCTTCCGAATAGTCCTAATCTACTACGGCATTGGGTTTTGTGCCAGTCTCTCTGGTATGAAACCCTTTATAATCGACATCCTAAACAACTTAAGCCTACCCATCAGCTCATATTCCATCATGGTAAGTACATTCTTGACTATACTTTAGTGGTTGTGACGTAGACAAACAACTAAGGGCATGGCGTTGTATGATATCTCTGTGGAGAGCCTGGTGTAGTGGTTACAGCTCGTGAGTTTTGTCTTTGAGATCTTGAGTTTGGCGGCAGTCACTCATGGCTATTAGGTATTAGGTATGACAATGTATAAGTGTAAGCTTCCTAAACAAGTAAATAAGAGGTCTCTGAGGTAGAATCACTGTCTCTGTATTATAACTCTCCTTTTACAAATAACACACGAGTACCAAGCCTAGTACCAAGTGAGTAGTGTGTTGTTTGGCTTAGACGAGTTGAATACCTTGGCCTAGTACGAATCCATTGATCCTTTGAATTTTCTATCGTGTTTTAAGATTAAGTTCCAAGCAAACATACCAGCCTGTGGTCTTCCAGATCTCTGGGCCTAGTAAAGGTGTTCTTGATAATTATGATATCATAGTTTGCACCGACTCATATAAAACGTTTAAAAACCTGATGGTGTTGAAAACCACAAAACCAATCTCTATTTAATTAGCAATTTCTTACCTTACTACAAACTTCTATAGACAAATTGCATACAGTGTAAATACCCCAAACTTAAAAGAAAGCTTTACTTAACAAGTAATTATTTATGCAGCAATTTATTATTATTATTATTATTTATTATTATTATTATTTCTGTAAACTATGATTTGCTAGGAAATTAAGGTATGCATAATGCGTATTTGCTTATCAATTGATTACAGGCTCTCTGCGGAGTGCTGGAATCCCTGGGCGCCATCAGCATGAGTGCCACTCTGAAGCCGCTGGGCAAGAGAGGTGTCAGCTTCATCTCCCTAGGTCTCAGCGTCTTCTGCTGCCTGGGCCTCGGTCTCTATTTCGCTTCTGGTATCAACTTCCCCTGGGTGCTCGTCACACTCTTCGCCCTGTCCTACTACGGATCTTCCCTCGGATTATACAATATCCCTTGGATACTTACGATTGAACTATTCCCTCTACGGTTGGTCTACTTGACGAAAGATTCACTCATCCTGATTATTGTTTTTATACAAAGTTATATTAGGAGTCCGGTTTGCTCAGTATCTTTTAGTTTCACCGAGTTTCAAAATTACTGCATAATAGTAAACCACAGATAAAAAATTTGTACTTAAAGTGTTATGTTAAGGCAGTTGGGTTTAACAACTCTATAAATATCGTTAATCTCAATGTCAATTCATAACTCTATCAAATTCACGATGCTGCATCAGTTAAAGTGAAATTCTGTAGGAAGAATGCGTATGACCAAAGCATATGATGTCCTCCTAGCTGGAGCGGGAAAGGAGGACACTATCGTATTGACCTTTTAAAGTTCCAATCTTATTCGTATGAACATTTAATTTTATTGGATCAAATGATTACAAGAGGTAGACATATTCAAGAATATTAAAGATACCTAGAAAGCATCAACTGATGTATAATCCTGGGCCAGCGAGAATAGCTACTAGCTACTCTCACTGATCCTGGTATAATCTGTGAGTAATTCCAGGTATTACAGCTAGTCAAATATATGTTACTGCAATCGCATGAATCGTTTATCTTACATTTCAGCATTTATCAAATACTATCATAATTTCTACATTAAATTATATTCAACAAAGTCGTAAGCAACTGCATTCTTTAGTAAACAAATAAGTTGTTCTAAATAACTTTAAATGTTGTAAAATAGTTTGTATTCCAATATTTCAGGGTTAGAGGGATAGCCAGCGCAATCTGCGGGTCGTTCGTTTGTATTTCCTCGTTTCTGATGACCAAAACCTACTACAACCTGGAGGCCTGGCTGGATGTATCAGGAGCCTGCTTCTTGTACGGGGCCATCGGTGTCCTGGGGTTCGTCTACCTGTACCTGGACCTGCCGGAGACGGAGGGCGTATCGCTGGAGGAGATAGAGAGGAGGATGAGCGTGCGAAGGCGGAAGAAGGAGCAAGAAACGTACAAGAAAGGGAAACCCTGAGGAGTGAGGACGTTTTTTTAAAATATTATCGTTATTAAAGAGCTCTGGAATATTTTAGAAAGATTTAAATTTGGTGTGATGTTTATACTTTTTTCGTGTAAAATCTTTGTTTATAATTTTACTATTATACAAGTGTACCATCACTCTAGCACAGTATGTATAATACAGTGATATATTCGTTAATTTTCAATATTTAACCAGTTATTTGTACTTTGTGTGGATAATTTGTAATAAATTAGATTTAGTCCAGTCAAATGGTGTTTAAAATAGTTTAATCCAGGAACAAATTTCGGAAGTTTTATTCTCAATGGTTCTGTATGTTTTTTGGGGTGCTGAATACGAACTTCATGTTTGCCACCTCGATAAAGGACCGCTTCACTGAGAAAATCACAAAAAACCTTAAATATTCTGCACTTTTTTAGTTTTTAACTTATATCTTGAAAAATATGCGTTTTATCTGAAAGACTATAGCATACGAAATTAAAGAGGACAGAATTCCCTACAATTTTACATATTAATTGAATTTCTATAACAAAGAATGTAGGAAATACAGCGCGTTAAAAACGGTGATATTTATGCCAATCTGGCCAAAACGAGAGAAACGTCCTCTCAAACACTCCTTGAGAGGCAACACGTTGTTCAGCGGCAACGTTCTAGTTTTAATAAGTCACGGTAAAAACCCACTTTTTGAACGAATAAATTGCGAATTCAGCTTACTGCTGTAAAATCAAGACTGGAGTTGAATAATTGCATTATATCTCTTAATCAAATTACATTAGATTTAATGAAGCGTAATGGTAATAGTAAGCGTGATATAAGTTTGAATTAGAACAATAATTATAAGGTAAATGTATTTAAAGTAATAGTTTCAGTCTTATTTAGCGATAAAGGCTAGGTTAGAAGGTTGAACTCCCAATACATTCCTGGAAAAATTCTGAAATAATTACATAACTGTTAAAATTAAAACCTTTTTTATCTTTAATTATTTGTAATATTTCCCTGTTTTGTTGATAACTGTAAACTGTCTTTGTTGAAATGTATTTTTTTAGATTTTAACTGTCGGGATTACACCAATTGTTATAAAACACAAGTTTATTATTACTATTATTTTATATATGAGTATTATTAATTTACTTATAAACTATCAAAAATTCATATAGCAGTAAAATTAAAGAGAAAGCCTTCAACAGGATACACTTTATGGGGAAGGCTTTTTAATGTGACTTAACTATTCAAATCTTTGATTAGGCGTATTCGGTCACATTTTACACTTTGGACCTGTTCAACAATAGCAGCTTCTGTTTCGACAATTGAACAATTGTTTTTGTTTTTCTGACTGCATTTGTACCTTCCAAAACCATGTATCATAAGATGTTACCAATATATAGTGTTTCAAAGATTCTTGAAAAGGTGTACCTTGACTGTCCTTGGGATATCGCCTTTAATCTCATTGATCAATTCTTCACTGGTAAATTGACTTTCCTCGACCCTATTTTCAAGAAAACTGATAATACTTTACATTTCTGCATCTAACTCTTCTTTGTAGGGTCTGCCTGCAACTTGTGTTCCTGTGTTCAGTCACCACAGCACATTATATTGTGCTTCAGCAGTTACATAAGGCAGTCGGTGGCTCTTAACGATACGGAACCATAGCATGTCCAAAGACATCATTACGATTTGTCGTGAGTCCTCGAACAGTTTATCTGACAGCTAGTTTATTCACATGGTAAACAATATTCAATATTCCAATATTTTATTTTAAGGAAGACTAAATCATTTATCATGGTCTGGTAGCACTCCTTTGCACATACAAACCAATTGGCTTTTAAGTTATATATTAGGTATACATTAGATTGACTAAGGTGATTCAGGGTTATTTTAGGATTTTTTCACATATATAATAGGAATAAGCAACACATTTCTCATTTATAAATTGCTTCCTATTGGCAGGTATTAAATATGGTCATCGTATTATTCAATTTAGTGGGTTGCTTTTAAATACAATAACCCTACCATACTGCAGTGCAGATGTCATTTACTTGCTCATTAAAAGATGTCAACCACATTTCTTTAACAAAAACTGTCTGTGCCCCCAACTTTTCAACGTTTTATCGCAAATCATATAATTCCAAAAGTTCCCAAACATCTTTTGAAAACAAAACAAAAAAAAACATTACAATAAAGTCAGTACATTTATCTGCCATGTCAGGAAATATTAGGAGTAATTAAATATAAAATAAATTATTTAAATTTTAACAGTTATGTAATTAATTATTTAAGAATGATTTTTAGGAATTACCTGTGTGGAGTTCAATAATAACCTTTTAATCTAGCCTTTAAATCTATATAAGACTGAAAGATCTATTTGTCAATTATATTAGGTAAAATAAATTTACCGTATAATTAATTTTCATTCAAACTTATATAATACCAGAACATTACGCTTCATTAAATCTAATGAAATTTGATTAAGAGATCTAATGTAATTATTCAACTACAGTTTTGATTTTACGGTAGTTAGCTGAATATACAATTTATTCGTTCAAAAAGTGGGTTTTTACCATGCTTTTACAAAACTAGAATGTTGCCGCTGAACAGGAGTGTTTGAGAGGGAGTTTCTCTCGTTTTGGCCAGATTGGCTCAAAGTCGCCGTTTTTCAACGCGCTGTATCTCCTACATCATTTGTCATAGAAAAGCAACTAATATGTGAAATTATAGGGAAATTCTCTTTAATTTCGTACTTAACAGTCTTTCAGATAAAACGCATATTTTTCAAGATATAAGTCAAAAAAAGTGCAGAATATTTAAGGTTTTTTGTGATTTTCTCAGTGAAGCGTCCTTTCTCGAGGTGGCAAACATGAAATTCTAATTCAGCATCTCAAAAAACATACAAAACCATTGAGGAAAAAGCTTCCGGAATTTTTCCTGGGAAAAAGTACCATTTGATTGAACTAATTATTTAAAAGACGCATTTCAATTGTATCACATAGTAATGCAAGTAAACATAATTTAAGAATTTTAGCATAAGTACCATAATTATTGTAATGCTTGTATTGAATATTTCATTGACCCTTGGTACAATCTTTCGCAAAATGGATTAATAACATTTCCTAACTATACTACAAAATATTGAAACGATTCAAGCATAATACACATCCAAATAATAACTTAAAAAGTTTTTTTATAATTATTTCAGTGAATCTTTCAAGTATTTCTAGAGAACATTTTCCCACAAATAAGTTAAATAAATCAAAAGCACAAATTATTAGCATAGAAATAAGAATAGTAGTTTTTTAAGCGCATTTAAGTTTTCTGAGACGCCTTAGAAATCTTCTGCGTTTTAGGTCTCAGGTTGATGGTACATATATCCATAAATAACCAATTAAATCAATTTGTTTATGGCTTGAGAGGATTTTATCACTGTTCTCTGACCACGATTTTAACAAAATATATAAAGACAAATTGTAATTTGAAAATACTACATAAAAATATAATAGTTTCAATGAAACTATAAAAATCCCTTAAAAATCGCATTTATTGTTAGTATTTTCAGTATGACCTGCTGTTATCAGAAAAATTATTCTATATCACTTTGGGGGCCCAATTGGGGATCCGCCACCTTTAAGACAATTTTCCTTTTGCTTTAGGTTTAACCTCTGAAACTATTTTTATTGTTTAGTAAAACTAAAAAATATGTATTGGTGGGAGAGACATTTTTCCACCCTTTTAAGTATTTTGAAACCCCTAAAAATACATTTTAGCGAATTTCCCCTATAGGGAAGAAGTTATTACCGTAGGTGGCATGGTAAGACTTAAGCCTGACACCATGATAACTTTTCGTTTTGAGGTCCCCAGATGCCAAAACACTATTCGTTCAAATTTATATATATGTATATATACAGTATATATATATATATATATATATATATATATATATATATATATATATATATATATTAATAAGAAATAAAGGAATAAACCTTGAGTACCCTTTTTTCATTTTTATTTTACACGACACGTGTTTCGACTTTCAAGTCATCTTCACAGTGTAAGTACATTAACCTAATATATAAATAAACAAAGACAATCAGATGTAATTAAAATAGTGTAACTATCATATGCTATTATCTTTTCTTAGTTTATAATCGTTGGTGAAGTTGTTTCTTTGATATTATGATAGTTACACTATTTTAATTACATCTGATTGTCTTTGTTTATTTATATATTAGGTTAATGTACTTACACTGTGAAGATGACTTGAAAGTCGAAACACGTGTCGTGTAAAATAAAAATGAAAAAAGGGTACTCAAGGTTTATTCCTTTATTTCTTATTAATATTATACTAGTAGCCCTAATTTGTGAATCAAGCATATGTATATATATATATATATATATATGTATATGTATATATCTTTTGAAAGAAACACCCGATTTTGATGAAATTTGGCAAAAATGTGGAGAGTAGCATTTATGACTTTAAGTTCGAAAACCAGATCGATCGGACTATGGGAAGGGGGTTTTATGGGGGTTTACAATTTTCCAAAAATCAGTTTTTTGCAAATTTTACCCCAAAATGTTAAAACACTCAATTTTGGTTACAGCCATTTTATATAGCTTAAAAAAACAAATAATTTAGTATTTTTAATCATTAACCTAGGTTAAGTGGTTGCGGAGAAAATCCAAAAAACGTGCCCCATGTTAATATTATGGGAAAAAGGTTTTTAGATTTTTCTCAGATAGTTTTACTAAAAACTTCACATTTCTGTTTATTAATGTGTTTAGCTCAACAAAACAAACATTTTGGTGTTTTAATCGTTGTTCTATGTCCAACCGTTGCAGAGATATTCAAAGTGCTAAACACAGTACGTTGTCCAATGTTATCCTTATGGAGAATAAATAAAATTCTAATATCTCGATTATTTTTGAATGTATATTGTTGAAACTTGGTATGTGGCTTCATCTAGTTGTGGTATATCAATATTAGCACAAAAAACAAGTTTTTTGTTGATAGTCCCCGTAGCAGCAAACCTGCATTTTCGGCCCCGATGTTATTCATGTGGAGAATAAGTAAAGTTGTATATCTCCCTTAATTATGAACCTAAATTAATAAGACTTGGTATATAGCTTCACCTGGTTCAGTTATATTGATAATTGCAAAAAAAATTACTTATCTTCCTCGTTTCAGCAAACCTGCGTCCTCAACCCTATTGTTATTCTTATGGAGAATAAATAAAATGCTATATATCACTTATTTATGGATGTATTTTTGTAAAACTTGGTAAGTAGCTCTATGTAGTAGTGAGTCGCATATATATATGCATTGGAAATTCGCTGAGTACGCAGGTTTGCTGCGACGGGGGTATTTAACGTTTTTATGGATTTTTTAATTTTGGAATAACTTATTTGTTTTTTACCAATTTGAACCAAATCTGTTTTATTATATAGCCTAACAAACAAACAAAGTTTTGTGAATAGTAACTCATGTACTACTTTTAGGAAAAAAGTTAGAAGGTTTTAAATTTGTTTAGATATTTTTTTAATTATTTTTAACATAATATTTTTTCAATTAAAATTTGTTAAAGCTATAGGGTTACCTATACCCAAAAATCTAAATATAACTAAGATAAAGAAGTAAAAATTTCAAATGTATATGTCTAATACTTTAGATTTTTTAAACATATGTGTATAACAATTTACATGAAAAGTGAACTTTCGGGAACGAGAATTTAGTTTCGACATTGTAAAAGTCTGTTCTTTTGTAACTCATAGGTTTCACTTTCATTTAATTTTAAAACTATTAAAGCTAAGAGAGGTCATCAGGGAGGTCATTTTAGAACAGGGAGCCAAAGTGGTAATAGCTTTTTCTCCCGGAGTTCAAGTGTTACCCTAGGAAAGTGTCTTAGAATAGTTCACCCTTAGTTAATAGTTACCCTTAGCATATAAATAAGAATAGTAGTTTTTTAAGCGCATTTAAGTTTTCTGAGACGCCTTAGAAATCTTCTGCGTTTTAGGTCTCAGGTTGATGGTACATATATCCATAAATAACCTATTAAATCAATTTGTTTATGGCTTGAGAGGATTTTATCACTGTTCTCTGACCACGATTTTAACAACATATACAAAGACAAACAACATTGGCGAGTCCTATGTTAGGAAACTCGTCGCGGAAAGAGAGTCTCTAGCAAAGGTAGTCGGGTTCGCGTAATGTCAAAACCCTATGTGTCATATAGCACGTCATCATCCTGCAAACATCCTCCATGGACAGCAAATTGGCTGTTCTGCGATAGGGGGACACATGGTCGAATCTTTTCAAGAAAAAAACAAAGCGGATGGCTTAGTTTTGTAGCTTTTGGATCCGACCTAAGTCCTCCCTAGATATGGTGTTGCTATATGCATGAAAGCAGTAGTAAATACTGAAAGTATCAGTGACTGCGGTCTCTGGCAGCAGACTCCTAAACCTATCAGCCTCATCACAGCCTTTCTGAAGCTCGTTGACAGGCATGCGTGACGTGGTCTGTGAAGGTGAGATCTTGGTCAATCATGACGCCGAGAGTCTTAGCCCTGTTATTCACAATCTCAAAACATCTTAGTATACATCAATACCAGACACCCTTTCTGCAAAATATCTGTTAATTTCGTCAACATTAAAATCATGAACGACTTGGGATTCACTGTTCCTGTGTACATCGCACTGCTTTAGACATGTCCAAAAATCCTTACTGTTTTTGGTTGACGATAATTTTTCTGTAAAGTATCTTGTTTTGGCTTGCCTGACTACAGAATTCAGAACACACAACTATCATAGTTTACGCGGGTGAAGCTGCAAGGGGTCGACTAGTACAAATATAGGGCTTATCTCGCTTCATTTCCATTAAATGTGTCTGTGTGGTTTTTTTTACAAATACAGTATAATATCTTAGGATCCACTTGAGGTACTGACTTGAAACTTGGTCCTGTATTATACTAGTTTAGGGAGAATTAAGTACTGAATAATATCAAAATAAAAATTTAGCGAATTTTCCCAATAGGGAAGAAGCTATTACCGTAGTCGGCATGGTAAGACCTAGGCCCAGGACCATAATTACTTTTCGTTCTGAGGTCCCCAAATGCCAAACATTCCATTAGTTCAAAACTGTATATATATATATATATATATATATATATATATATATATATATATATATATAGGGGACGCGACGAAGTCTACCAACAACACAGTCTACCAGCTACAATCCCTGCCACTTTTGAGTGGTAGACTTTGTTGGGGCCGGCCAAGACAAAGTCCACCACCTAGGAATTCAGAAAGGCATGTGGTAGGGTTTTTCGCTGGTAGACTTTGTCGTCGGTGGGCCAAACTGAAAAGTGGTTGCTTTTGTCCGGCCCGGCCGAGACCAACTCTACCACTTTTTGAGTACAGAACCCACTTTAAAGCCATTTATAAGTATTTCTTACGTTTTAACTACAAACGTAAGAAATACTACAAAGTGTCAGTTATTTATTTCGTTATGACTAAATATTTAAAACAAATATTGACAACTAGCTGTGTACCCGTCCTTCGTAAGGGTTGTATGTCTAAATAATAGATGAATTTGAAAAGAATAACAACCGAATTGATTTTACAATATTTAAATTACATTTTACATTTGTTAAGTACAATTAAATTCAAATTAATAAAATATACTGGCAGATAATTCAGGTACTTTTACTGACCTGAGGAACACTGTCGGGTAGTGTCGGGTACTGGTTAAAAGGACAGTGTTAACAAATTGACACTCCCGTTCCTCGCTTGGGAAGAGATACATCACCTTTATGTTGATCTCTTGCTTGTTCATTGGTGGACGTGAGGATGGCACAAGGCACTTTCGAAATTAATCTGTTTATGAACCTCAGGGAAAAAACTGTCGATCGGTTGTTCCTGTTATACATCGATTGAATAGAGTGAAGGAGGGAGGTTTATGAGACCACCTGTTTTCCAATGTCCTGTTCCCAACTTTTAAAAGGACATAATACAACTCGTCATCCCTTTAATCTTATCGAAAAATAATCTTCAAATTTACTTTTAAGTTGAGACACTCAGTAGTTGACTACATAGAAGATCTATTTAGAGGAATAGATCTCGTCTCCCCATGACTCAAGTACACAAAGTGTCTGTATGAAATCTATGAAATCTTTAGAGAGAACATCACCATGACTCCCCATTATGGGCCATGTTGTTGTTGCTGATGTCCTTTAAAGTACCAATTTTCAGCTTTATTGGTTGAGTAGTTTGTGATGATTAGATTAAAGGTCAGTGGGGCAGGTAGCTTAAGTATTTTTATCAGCTTTTTTTGCTACCAAATTTCATCTCCATCAGCCCCGTAGCAGGTGCAAGATTGTTAAAATAAGTATTCTGAAGGTTCGGGGGTGGGGCCCTAAAACACGTTCTTAACGGGAATAGGCTTGTGTTTATTCTGATATATTAGGTATTTTCCTACCGAGTCCAACTTAAAAGGTCTGAACTAATGCTCATTAGATTGCCAGCAATAAAAGTAAATTAGGACAGACTCGGGTAGGATTTTGTTTCAAACCTAGCCTTATTGTACATCTGCAGAATAAGGGACACCGCTATGCGAAATTCCACCTTCTTAGACATTGTCGTTTTTTAGTTACAGTGATCACAATGTGAGCGAGTGAATGTGTCTGAAAAATATATAATATGTCCACTATGTATACTTCTGTTATTTATTACCAATCTTCACTCATCGTTTTAAATCAGAACTACAACAGCTGATTGTGGAATAAATATTCTTAAGTCATCAACTGGTTCAGTATAAATAAATGATTTGCCCATAATCATAAGATGGTATCTTGAAAATACCGTGGAGTGTAGCCCTGAGGTGAATTCAAAATGTTGAAATAGCTTATAATCTTCTAACGTACGTATAGAACATAGAAACCATCTAAATCAGTTCACCCGTTTACCTGGGAAAGGCGATCAAACACAATCAAAACCGCGCAAAAACACGTTTTTGAGCGGAAGCCATTATTTTTCCAAAAGGCCAGTTTAAGGTAGCCTAAAACCTTCTCACAAATGTATAAAACAAAGAAACTAAGATTCATCTAAATAAGTGCACCCGTTTTCCTGAGAATAGCGAACAAAAACATTTTCTTGAGCGTTACCGAAGGACAAACACACGGACAAAATTGAGATAAGACTTGTTTTGGCTCCCCTAGGGTGTAAAACGCGAAAATATGCAAAAATGTCATAATTCCAAGCAATGTACTGACAAAACTTTAAATTTGTTATATAGATATCCTCTCTGTATACTTATGTCATTTAGTACCAATCTTCACTCAACGTTTTAAATAAGAAGAATTACAAGAACTGCAGCATCTGTTTATAGAATAACTATTGTCAAGTCATCATCTGGTTCAATGGAAATAAATACTTTGTCCATAAGAATAACATAGGATCTTTAAAACACCGTGTGGCAGATTCCTAAGGTGATTCCCAAAAATCCAATTAACTAAAACTTTATAACGCACATATAGAACATAGAAAAGGTTTCATCGAAATCAGTGCACCCGTTTCCCTGTGAAAAGCGAACAAAATATGACCAAAATCGGAAGAAATCACGATTTTTGAGCGGCAGCCATTCTTTTAAAAAAAGGCTTATTGTCATTGCCGACAGACAGATAGACAGACAGACTGAAATTTAGATAAGACTTGTTTTGGTTTCCCTAGGGCGTAAAACGAGAAAATATGCAAAAATTTCATAATCCCAAGCAATGTACAGACAAAACTATAATTTTATTTATATATAGATTACCAATCTCGACTCAACGTTTTAAATAAGAACTACAATAGCTGTTTACGGAATAAATATTCTTAAGTTTTATACACTCTGTATACTTATATTATTTATTACCTATGTTCAATCAACGTTTTATGTAAGAACTACAACATCTGTTTATAGAATAAATATTCTTAAGTCATCATATGGCGCAATATAAATAAATGCTTGGTCCACAAGAATAACATAGGGTCTTTAAAACCCCGTAGGGCAGAGTCCTAAGGTGATTTAAAAAAAAATCCAATTAGCCTGAAACCTTCTGACGCACATATAGAACATAGACAAAAAGTTTATCGAAATCAGTACACCCGTTTCTTTGTGAAAAGCGACAAAAATACTACCTAAACCACACGAGATCACGTATTTGAACGGCCACCGTTATTATTCCAACAAACGTTATGACAGTTTAAAATAGACTAAAACCTTCTCACGCATGCATAGACAAAAAACAAAGTTTCATCAAAATCAATGCACCCGCTTTCCCATGAAACGCGAACAAAAAACCCGTCTTTGAGCGTTACCGACAAACCGACAGACAAACAGACAGACAAAAAGATAGACAGACAGAAATTGAGATAAGACTTGTTTTGGCTTCCCTAGGGTGTAAACGTGAAAATATGCAAAAATGTCATAATTCCAAGCAATGTTCAGACAAAACTCTAATTTGATTTATATAGATAAAAGATAAACGTTATTTAAAAATAAAATAACGTAAATAACGGTGGTTAAGTTAATTGATGATGTAAACGAAGACAAAATGATTAGCTTTCCCCCTCCCCCTCCAAAAAAAACTCAAACAATTGTGCAATGAAAGTCGCGCTGCGCTAGTAAGATCATAAACAATTATAATAAAAATAAAAACTGAAAAATAAAAATAATTCTAGATGCTCTGGAAAAATATTTTAATTAAATCTAATGTAGTGCTTTCTACTATACATATTTATGGGGTTTCCTTTACTTAAATATTGCATAAGCTTCTCACATAGTCTAAATTTTAAAACATGGCAGTTTGTGATTATATAACTTGTTTGGTCCGACTTTGTACATAATGTATGTACAAACTACTCCTGATTTAAAACTAAGCGTTATTATACAAAATTATCACTGACGTTTCCCCCACAGAACTATGTAATCCTTATAATTATCGAATTAATTTGAAACTCTAAATTACAGCGCGGCGCGGCGAAAGCCGTGCGTAAAATGTGGTAGGGTTTGTCGCTGGTAGACTTTGTCGCCGGCGGACCAGACTGAAAAGTAGTTGCTTTTGTCCGGCCTGGCCACGACAAACCCTACCACCTTGGAATGCAGACTTGAATGTGGCATGCTTTTTCGGTGGCGGATTTTGTCACTGGTAGACTTTGTCGCCTCTGGGCCATATTAAAGTGGTAGGGTTTCTCGATGATAGACTTTGGTAGCTTCCCTAAATATATATATGTGTGTGTCCGTGAGCACGATAACTCTCGTAAAAATTGTCTGATTTAGATGAAGTTGGTAAAAACGTGTATAGCAACATTTATGACTTAAGTTTGAAAACCAGAGAGATCGACCTATACAAAGGGTATTATGGGGAGATTTTGTACCCCAAAAGTGGGTTTTTGAATTTTTTACATATAATCTTTTAAAAAAGCAAAATTGGAGGGACCATTGGATTCAGCTTAAAGAAAAACACAACTTGGTGTTTTGATCATTGCTCTACGTCAATTGGTTGCAGAGATATTGAAAGTGCTAAACGCAGTACGTTGTCCAATGTTATTCTTATGGAGAAAAATATAATTGGATGAAGTGAGCGAAGCGAGTTGCATCCTTCATACGCGTGTTTAGTCACTCTCTTGTTACGCTAACTCCTTTTTAACGGTTTGATGAATTGCTTTGAAATCTTCAGGGTAGCTCTTAATTGTAAAAAGGGTGGTAATAAACTATAATTGGATTCTTATTTTGGAATATTTCTATTTTTTCATTTTCCAGAAATATTCAGACGTGTCTTGTGTTGGGTAGTAGGTGGTAAGCAAACAGTCGATCAGCTGATTTTGCAGCCAAACAGACTACGGCCGGATGTTGACAATAGCAGCTAACCAAAACAACTGATTATGTCGTCTGTAGTCTGTGGTATCCTGGCTGGCAGTGGCCGGTCAGTTCAGTTGTTCAGTTAATGGCGTTTGCAAGTAAATAAGTTTTGGATCAAGATTTTTTAATAGGATCATTCCACATTTATTCTTTTTTAAAACAATCAAAATTATGTATTCAGTATCATAGTGAAAGTACCTATACGATGTAAGGAAGTTGAATGGAAGTTGTAGGCCATATGGAAAGGAAACACAGTCTGTGTCTACTCGGTTACGACATTAACGTATGTAAGGTACGGTACGATGTAAACTATGGTTCAATAGATCTACAGCTTTGAAAAATTCTGATAGCCTATCACACAAAAATGCCAAACTGTCTCCTTTTACAATAGAATGGGTTGATTTTTAAGATATAATTTTCAGTAAGTAGTTCGATAAGTTTGCGTTAGCTCTATTACTTGTCAGTGGCGTATTTATTTAGGATTATTTTTTGCGGTGGATAGGGTTTGGCCTTACCTATATCCCACTCTTCCTCCCATTTTTCACATGTATTTTTGAAATTTCAGGGGGATATTCCCCCCCTGGATACACCCCTGTTACATGTTGGTTATTGTTTATGAAAAATTTGGTTAGGCCTAGGCGTAGTCTAATGTTATACATAACTAATTATTACGACTTTCTTATTGTTTTAATAACTTAAGTCATGACTTTGACACTAAAAGAAACTGTGATATGTAAACAAATTAATAGCCAACAACAATACTAATGTCACCAAACAGCCTAGAGGCTAATGTATCGTTGTTCTATGGGTTAAAATTGTTACTTAAAAACTTATAGGGCCTATTTCAGTAAGGGCCGCTTTCCCCAAATGAGGTTTAACTATGATGCTGGTTTAAACTCTTGTTTAACCAAAACATCACTTTCCCCAAACAACTTCCTCCGTTTAAACTAGGTATAAGTTAAACCACCTGGAGAGGTCATTTAACGAGTAATAGATAGTTTAAACCTAGAGCAAAGAGTAATATTTTTCTAAACATAGAGGATAGACTGTCACCGAATCTTGTTTTGTCTACTTCTTACATTCTAACCTAAAATTTAAAGTTGTAGTGTAAAGGAAATGTTTGATTTGTATGTGTGTAGGCTTGTTAAAATATTTATGAATTTAATTATTAAAGCTAGTGTTTGAGGTTAAAAAAGTTTGACGTTTTAATAATTCTGGTTAATTTTTAAACCCCATGTAACAACAGTAAACAAGACAAAAAACTAATAAATTATGAATGAGCTTGTGATATTTTCCAAAGGCCTTTTGGAATAAATTTAAAAAAATCTAGTAAACAAAAAATAAACAAATCCGTATACAATACCAAACCTCGCCGTGTCCATGATAACCAATTCTACCTGACGTGTCCATGGTAACCAGGTAACCCCGTTCTTTGACCATGACCATACGTTTTGTTCATGCCGAGGCTGCCAATGGTTGTCACCTTGTAGGCTTCACATTTTTACCCCTGACGAAAGCTCCGCAATTAATCTCGTTGGCAAAAATGCAGACGAAATGGCAAATCAGTAGTGCCAACACTGTTACCTACAAGGATAAACTAAACCAAAGCCACTGAGCAGTTGGGAAAGTGTCTGGAGTTTAAACCCCAGTTTACATTTAAACCAGCTTAACTTAAACCACATTTGGGGAAAGCGGCCCTAAGAGATAAAGATTTCTAACCTACTACATTTCAGTTTTTTTTTTTGCGCCTAGGTAGGTTATTCATAGGTTAGTTATTGAAAACAATGTTTCATATTTAACTTTTCTTCATTTGTGATTCTGACAATAAATTAATAGAGGAGATTCTTAACTTTCATTTTTATACAACAAGCGGAACAATATAGCCTAATTGTAGTTATAATTCGGACACAATTTTGTTCGTGAGACTTATAAGTGCTCATATCTTGTCTTCAAGAATCGTAGTGTCAGTAATTTTTGTTAAATCGGAATTGTTTGGTGCCATTGGAAAAACTCCATTAGTTGTTCTTTTTTTGCGTAACAATTATTTTTTTTAAATCAGCAGTCATGTCATGTGTCAAAATAACATTTTGGCTTTTGGCAAAACTCAAATTTTGTTTTTCAACTCATAAATCGTATAAAGTCATAAAAACCGTCATAGGTTAGTTATCCTAACGTAGTTTCATAGCTATATTAATTTGCAATTTTGCCATTAAATTAATGTTTGATAATAAGGAAGGGAATGGCAGATTCTTGAAAGTAACATTGACTGCAGTTATGCCTTAGTAGGGGCTTCGAAGTAAGTGAGCTTTAAAGACTTACTTAAATTTTTGCCCATAGCCTACTATGGTAACCCCAGGGCTCTGAGCTGGAAATATCCCACCCCTCAGAGCCCTGGGGTTACCCCTATCATGTTCTCTTAAACTTAACTCTATTGAAAGACAAATTTTAAACAATGGTTATTCTGAGAGGAATGTTTATATGTTCTAAGTAGTTCTTTTTCAAATTTTGCATTCTTTTTACAAATTTTGGTTATTCACCTAATATACTAGACTCTACAATTGATTGGAATGTGGTAGACTAGTTGAAGTATTAATGTGGGCCTAGGTGAGGTTTGGTAAGTTACTTGTAGTCAATTAATCTGCGACACGTTACAAATATGATAATGTTTGTTTGGATTTCAACCAACGAGAATACTTTCACATTTTGCCTAGGTCTTATAGGATACTGTACTAGCTTTTTCCCTGGCAATAATTTGACCCATAATTATTGCCTGATTCTCAAAAGTGACATTCACTGAACTTATGCATTGGTAGGCTAGAAGTAAGTGGGCTTTAAAGACTTGTTCAAATATATGCCTATTGCCTATAACCTATTTATATCCACTTCAAATTAACAATACAGAATTCAAAGATAAAATGTTTACACAATGACTATTCTGAGAGGAATTTGTATGTGGTAAGTAGTTCTTTTTCAGGGCAAAGAAATTTTGATTCTTCACCTAATACAGGCCTACTAGATTCAATAATAAACTGGAATTTGGTAGCTAGTCGAAGTATTAATGTGGGCCTAGGTGAGGTTAGGTAAGTTACTTTTAATTAATTAATCCGGCACCTATACTCTTTTTCATGGTGGTATTACAAATCCACGCTTCATCCTATTACAGGACATAGGAGCGTATACCTAGTACTCTTATATATTATATAAGAAAAATCTTATATCTTGCTTATTTATGAACAAATACCGACGAAACTTGGTATATGACTTCATTGGTTGTGGTCTATTGTTATTTTCACCAAATCCCATTTTTTACCGATGGTTGATGTTGCAGCAACCCTGCGTAATCAGCTCCCATTTTATTCTTATGGAGGATAATTAAAATTCCATTCATTGCTTATTTATGAATGTTTATTTATGAAATTTGGTATGTGGCTTTACCTAGATGCAAATAATGTGGTTTTGCCCTTGCTAAGCGATGCAAGGCCAGGGTTAGCAGGATTAAGTTTTACCTTATACTGTAACCCGTCGCGGCTTCGCCCGCGATGTTAATAAGTTATAGGATAATTGATGATTGTAGGATATACGCAAATATTTATATTTGCATAACAACCCATATTTTGTGTTTTGTGTTCCAAATCTGCGTACTCAGCTCCCCTTATGTAGAATAATTAAAATGGCATATATTGCTTGGTAAGCAGCTTTATGCGGTATTAAGACATATATGTGCATAGGAAATTCGCTAATTACGCAGGTTTGATGCGACGGGGGTATTTAGCTTTAACCGTTTCAAAATTGTGGCCATTTCATTCTTCTAAAGTTATATCTTGAAAACGGAATTTCTTTTAGGAATTGATCGATGCATTTAACAAATATGAAATTTTAAGCAAACAAATATGGTATAACGATTATATAGATCGCCCAGCCCATAACTAAGCAATTACAATTTTTACGAGGAAAATCGTGGTAACTTACTAGAGTATTTACTAGAATAATATGTACTCTGTACAAACATTTAACAGGTTAATGTACATTTGGATTCATTATACAGTGTAAATAACTGTGTTATAAGGTTCACATAGAAGGCAGCCTCCTCGTAATTCGAATATTAGCATTTAAAATTGCAGACTCGAGTCGCTGCGACCGCGGTGTGATCTAATAACGTCCCCCCCCACACGCGCGGCTCATGGACCACCGACATCATAACCTAATACTGTCCCTTTTAATTCAGTCAACTTAGAAATAAAAGCTATTAAATTAATTTGATATATTCTGAAATATTTACGAGAGTAAAATTTCCATCTAATACAATTTAATCTTAGCGTTAGCAGTTTTATGTGAAAAGGTTTTTGGAATATGGATGTATATTATAGTTAGAAATAAACATATACCTTACAAGTAGTGGGCATTTGGGGCTGCTAGACCGGAAGTGACGTCATCCGGTCACGTGACCGGATGCGCTGAGTCATGAAAGACGTCATCTGAGGCTGAGCCAGTGACGTAGGCGGTTTTGTGACGTAATGAGGGAAAGTTTAAAGGTCAAGGTCACGGGGAGGTAATTTTAAAAAAGTACTACCTCGCACGCGTAAAATCCGATTGTGATTCGATAGTTTTCATTCGATAAAAATATCGAATTAAAACAATCGAATGGAGCAATCGAATGATACGAGTGCGAGGTAGTACTATTTCATTTAACTTTATTTTTACTTTTCTTTTTATTTACAATAAGTTATGTTTACAATAATTTATGTTTACAATAGTTCCCCGTTGTTTGTCATCATCGATGTTGTTGATCCGGAGTCGCGACCATCACTTCGCTTTCTGATGAAAGACGGTAGATACTTCGATTCCTGCGCAGAGTCCATGTTGTTTTTTGATGCGTAAAGTTCCAAAGATAAATCGTAACCGGACGCAATGAGAAGTCTTAACTCTTCATTAAAAACCTCGAGGTCTTGGAAAGTCGCCAGATGAATAGAGTCATAATGAATACACCTAATTTTGATGGACATTTTAACAGAGAGCTCGATGTACACTGGTCAAGAGCCGGAGGTGTACTGACTATTCGCTAGCTAGCGTTTTGGTATCAAACAAAATGGTGGGGGTAAAAGTGTGGTGGGGCGGAGCAGATGGCGGACGGCAGATGGCAGGCGGCAGGTGGCAGCTGGTGCGAGGCAGATGGTTGCTACTACATTCGCCGCCACAGTAATGCAATCCTTCGGCGTAATTCTTGTATTTTATCTTGTCGGTTCATTTGATACGTTTTACATCTACATATGCAATAGCTGAAACACTTGCACTTACGACAAGCTTTCCCGTCAACTTGATCGCCTGGTATTTTAAAACATTGTAACTCGCAACAATATGTCTTCAAATTGTTATCGAAAAATAAATTGTTCATAGGTGGCACCGACATGTTAGCTGCAGCGTGTGTTAGACAAGACTGAGACTAACTTCACTGCTCCCTCTCTTTTATACCTCTTCATAAGTTAACCCTGAATGAAAGTTCAAGGTCATCCATTTGAATTTTTAAAAAAAGCAACACAGCAGTATATAAAATAATATACTGCTGTGTTGCTGTTTTTATTTTTTTATATTTTTTTTTATATATATTTTTTTTTTATATATTTTCTTTATTAAACAAACATCTTACAATACAATAAGCTTAAGTCTAACATTGATGACTAGAAATACAAACAGAAAAAATACAAACAAAGACATTATGTACAAGGATGCGTGATGTGCAGAGTGAGTTCCGTCGAGTTGTTGCCGCTTACACCGTGTGATACCAAATACAACGTCCCCGGTTGAATATCTCGCAAATCTTCATTTTGTAGCAGTTGAACAAATCGTTTTGGAAGAAATACTTGAAACTTCGGCTCATCTCCTGGAGTGAAAGGTCCTTCGCTCAATGAAACTAGAATTGCTTCTCCATGTGTGGTTTCCACTTTCTTGATGTTATGAATAATGTAGTGTTTTTGTTCTTTTAGTTCTGAACACTTTTTAGTTAGCAGAAGGTCGGATTTTGAATGAGTGTTGAATTGATCAACCAGTGTTTGTAGAAACTGTTGTGATGCCATCTTCGTCAGTGGTGGTTGTGGTGTCTTCTGTGATGTTGCCTCTTCGGAGTCTCGAATAATACTCGTGCTGAAGCGGTGTTGTCTCCTCGTATTTATAGGCCCCGCTACCCCCACCACATTTCTGTTCTCCGCTACCCCCACCACATTCCTGCGTTTGTTTCAAGTAAGCAGCCAAACGATATGCGTTGTACAATGCACAGTTTGTTTGACCGTGTTTAAGATCTTTTGCAGCGACACAAATATTACCGAGATTAATGTTAAAGTCCTTACTGATAGTTATATCGAAAATATTACCGTGCGTATACTTTTGTATCCAGTTCTTTTTTTCTAATCCTCTTGTGTATATATGTGAATATTGTTTGCAAAAGTTAAACATAATACTGTGCAGATTACTGTAGCTTATAAATCCTTCATACCAATGTATGTGATGAAAGTAGTTTGTTATCCATTTGTTTGTACTTTTTGCTTTGGTGTTAAGTTTGTTAAAAGAAAAAGGAGCTTCAAACGTGAATGGGTAGGCTACAAATGTAAGCAAGTCTAAAATTACTAATTCCTTGATAATAAACCTATCATCATTATTTCGAAATGCTTGAAATTCTATTACACAAGGCTTTACACTCACTTCTTCATCCCCTCCGCTCATCATGGCACCTAGCGATCAACTAAACTGTTTTCCACACCACGGTAGGTTAAATACCAGGCCGTACAGTTGCAGGCGCGTTGGTGTATATTTAACGTGGGCACCGTCCCCAATAGGCCTACCCCACGTGTGTTCTTCTTTACTAAGTCAAACTTTAGTCTTTTTTAACTTCTTCTTCTTGTGTTTCGTTTTCTTCTTCTTCTTGTTTCTCCGTTTCTTCTTCTTCCTGTGTTGTTTCTTCTGTAGCTTCTGTAGCGATTTCTACAAGTGGTTCAAAATCCTTTAACTTTCTCCACATGCAAACTTCATGAGGTATTCTATTAAAAATAGATGTATCCACAGGTCCGTACACGATGGTGCTATCAGGTTGTTTTTCCAAAGTATCGACCAAATATTCTTTAATAATAGCGTTTGCAAATACCAACTGTCTCATGTACCTTGTAATAGGTTCTGTTGCGTAGTTTAAAACGTAGAATTCTTCACGTGACAGTAGAATCTTATTTTCATGTTGAGTCAAGTCTCTAATTCGCACTTGTAGTTGTCCGCGATGTTTAACAATATCGATTTCATTGTCACAATCCAAAAGTCGAATATGTGTTTTCCTTCCACACAAACTGTTAGTTAAATAACATTCTATTAAATGTACATGTTTCAAAAATGACTCCCAAGCATTTTGCGAAAATAAAACCTTTTTTGTTCCATGGTGTAGTATTACTGTAGAGGAATAATCCAATGATTTCATCAATCCAACTGATACACTTTTACTGATGCATGCTGAGATGGGGTAAAAGATTCGCAGAAAAACTTCAGTTAAAATGTGAGGAGGAATATTTTCTTCAACTTTCTTCTTCCTCTTTGGTACTACCTTTGATGGGTCTGCATTAATTTCCTCCTCTCTATCTCTTTTACCAAACTTTAAAAATGCAGTTATTTCCTTGATGATTTCTGCTTCACTAGTATAATCACGTTCCAATAACGGTGCTACCTCTGCATCACCTTGTACAACAGATGGAGAACTCATTTTGTAGAAGATGTTACCCATGCGCCGATAGACGATCAACTGAAGACCTGCATTGCTGCTCCGCTATTTATAGGTTAGCGACAGTGGCGGTGCCGGTGGTGGTACAACGTTTTACAATACTGTCTTTACAATACCGGTCAACGGTGTGTATGTAACAATTTTATCGTGCAAAATTAAACAATACGCAGATGTATTTGCAGGTACGTTTTCTTGAAATTCCATTTCTATTTTTATATCAACACTAGACGATTTTACAGATTCATTTTGTTTGGAACAATCAATTACAACAATCGGAGCTTTCGATTCAAACTGAACGGGAGATAGTAGAGGTGTATTTGTTTTGCCGTAATATGAATTTTGGAACCTAGTGTACATGTCGTATAAAACACTGTATCTTTTCTTATCAAAAGAAATATTAAAGTTGTCGTAGGGAAAGAATTGTGAATTCAGGAACACTTTACAGTTTGTTAATTTACAATGGTCAAATTCACCAGCATTTTCAGTTATTATACTTTTCTTCTTCGTTTGTAATCCAAATATTACATATCTCGCTTTTTCCAAATGAGTAGAAGTTTTTACAGTCCATGTATGTCGTTGTGTTGTAGGTAAAACGGGGTATTCATGAAACTCCCAGCTTCTGAATGGCATTACAATGTCTCGATCTGATTTTAACTTTCTTAATAATGTAATCCTGTGTTCATCATTTAGTCGCACATGTGGTACTCTCCAAACAATCTTGTCTAATGTTAATTTCCAGTCTAAATTGGCATCAGTTGTTCCAGTAGCTGCTTTAATAATATCTTTATCGTTTGATGATCTTAATAAAACTAGTTCTTGTTTTACATTTATTATTATTCTTCTGTAGTCTTCAGCAAATCCTAGGAGTAATCTTAAAGGTACGTAGAAATCAAAGTTTCCCGAAGAGTCAGGAGCGATTGTACTTTTGTCTGGTGCAACCCATCCTGCAACAGCTAACAGATTCTTCTCATTTGGTGTTAAAGACACTAATCCTTTCAATGTACTGGAAATTCCAACCTTTTTTGTTGAATCGACTGTAACTCCTGAAATTTCATATCTAATCTCGTCAAACAAAAATGCCATAGGATTATTTATGAACGGAACAGTGGTTCCAGCAGTACCATCATTTTTTGTTACTTTTCCTTCAATATATAAATAACTTTCGCATGGAAGAGTATAAATGTCTTGTTGTTGTATAGGAATCCTAATTTCATCGTTATTGTTTAATTTGGACGAAGCGTAAGGGTTGTGCGTGTGATATTCCTTTTCCCATAAGGTCTCGTCGAATGTTGGACCCTGCGCTATATCCAGTATATCCATTGTTAATGACTTTTAATCCAATTTCTTCTAGAAAACGAATGTTGTCACTTGTTAACCCTTCTACAGCTGATAAGCTACTGACCTCTTTGCTTGTTGGCTCTCTCTTTTTAAATGATAACCCCATTGTCTAAGCGGATGATTTTATATGTATTCTTACAGTAATAGCTTCTCCTCTAAAGTCAATAAGGTTTCCGTCTTGATCCACTATGTTCAGCACGATGTCTGAAATGAAACTGGTGTTTAACGGTAGGTACACAAGGTTTTGAGGCTTTTCTACTATCTTGAAACCCGGTGCAACTGATGGGTAGAATGTGTGTAATATATGACGATTCTCTCCATCTCTGTAGGATCCTTGTATAATGTTACATGTAATGTCTATGCTATTAACTTTGATGATCGTCACAGTTTTTTTCCCAGAATGAGTTTTATTAGGTTCTAATACTTTTGTTTCCTTAGAAAACCCAATAAACTACCAATTGAATGTTCTTGACTAAAATCAATATAATACTTAGACGTAATTTCGGCTTTCATTGTATTGTTATTGCCTTTTATCGTTATATTTTCTTTTCCCATATGTTTTTGTATAACTTCATTTATATTATCAATTTCATAAGCTCCTGTTGGTAAACTGAATTCTTCCAAAGCTGAATACTTTCCTTTATCATCTTTTGTCTTGTAATAATGTATTTTGTTATTAATTCCTTCACTAACGTTTGGAATAGAGTTATATGTTGTTAAATCCAGTAATGCGGCTTCCCATAGTCTTCCTTTTTGCAAACGTAGCGCTGGAAACAGAATACTGCGCAAAGTACATGAGTTACCGGTTAATGACACTGTATACGAGGACATCTTAAAGTTGACTAACACTTTTAGCTAAAAAGTCTAAACATAAATGACCGCAAATGGATGTATCATCAGGTTGTTTTCTTGTATGATTGTAAAAAACATTTTCTGCCGCACGAAAGTATTGTTGAAGTTCTTTCGGTGGTGGAAGGTCTCCAAAACTGTCGAAATAATAAATGGTTTTACCAAGTTTCTTGTAACACACCCAATGAGTGCCTAATCCTTCACTATTATCCAAATTTACAATACCAGTCTCATTTTTCCACATTTTAACCGGTAACTCATCTTTCATAAATACTCCTCTAAAAAATGGGATTTTCAAACAAGAGCATATGTAATCAGTTCTTCATTGGTCAATTCTTTGTTTTTAATTATTAATTGCTCTTTCTTATTTAATACACACGATACGGTCTTAGGTATAATCCTCCTCCCTTTTTTATCATTGACCATATTGTTGGTTTCTTTTTAGCTTTACCACTGGTAGATCGACGTTTTCTTCTGATATTACCTCCTTGTTTCTTAGCGGGTTTTTTCCCACGCCTTCTTCTCTTTCCTCCTCCAAACGTAGTTTTTGCTTTCATTGCTGCTGTTACTGCTAAAGACGCTGCTTTTTCACCAATACTTGCGTCACTAGATTTTACTCTTTGCCAAGCTTTCTCAGCAAGTGCTCTATCTGCTATTGATCTATTTTTAGTATCACCAAATTTGGAATACGCTATATCGTGCTTTTTACAAGCCTGATCGAGCTTATTTATTCCAGGATCTCCTCTAGCAAGACGTTTCTCTAATTTGGTTCCAGGACCACAATATTGATATCCTCCAGGTAAATGTAATTCCACAGGTAATAAATCAATCGCCTTGTTAACTATAGCTCCAACCGGTTTACTTAATAGGGAAAATGCTGTTGATGCTATTCCCCTTCCTCTCTGTAGTCTCTCTCGATTATGACTGATGCGTTTAACCCTCGACATGACTATTTATAGCAAAACCTACAATCAGTAGGTGCACTCTATAAATGTTTTACAATGAATGTAATATCAGTTTTGGTTTCTTGTATTATATACTGTTTAAAATCCATTTATTATATAGAAATGGATTTATTAATTAAATGTAGACATATTAAATAGAAGTAGTAAAAATTGAAATAAGGTGTAATTGAAGATGTTCCAGATGTTTCTCCGCTGGTGATGGTATTGTTGTCTTCGGTAAAATGAATAAACTTTAAATAGTTGTCATGTTTCCTTAGAAACTTGCCACTAAATCGTTGGTAATTGAATAACACATCCCAGTCTAGTTTATCTTTAAAATTGTCAATGTAATTCTCAGAGAGATTTTGATATTTACTTATTACTTCCCAACAGTTATTAAGATTTAATGTCATCTCTACGAGGAAGTCTTCTGAAAACTGTTGTCTTTGTAAAATATGAAAATAAATTCTTAACATAGTCATTGTGAAAAGGTAATGTATGGAAAGTTGTTCCCAATCCATATATCTATCAAACCGTTGAACAAAACCATCTGTCAACACTCCTTGGGGAAATCTCGGCTCTTGAGATATTAAACTCCACGCAGTAATATTGGATTCCATCATCCTCTCTGTATCGTCTCTCGAATATAACTGATGCCTTATCCCTTATCATGGGTGTATTTTAAATTCTTTTTTCTCTTATGTAATCTTCATTGTTTTCTGTTGGTTCATTAATCACATTCACTTTATCCCCCTATCTCGTTGATTAAGTTTCTCTGGATTGTGTATATTTTTCCAGTCTAAATAATTGTGACTGTCAACATCTGAAGCTGCATCTCTTCCTGAAGCCCGATGGATATAATGGAATAGAGCTGCACCAAACCTTTCCAAATGTTTTTCATATTCCGTAGTCCATTTCTTGTGTACAATATCAAACATTTTCTTATTTACAGCGTCTCCATCCTGCTCACAATCACCTACATTTGATAATTTTAATTTTTTTACATCATAGCTTGTGTCAGTTTCATTCCTTTTGTAAATCGTTAACAATTTTAGAGTAGCGAAATTTACTGCTTCCCCATCATAAACGGGATGTTGTATATTGCTTAACCTTTTACCGGAAAACCTCCAATGATCTTCGTGTACAGTTGGGGTTCTTTTATCCATGTATTTTACCGTAACCGCATCAGAAGACAAAAGCGGATCACCAACATTTTGAATTTCTTTTCCTTCAAAATTATAGTTGCCATCAGGTGTTAACGGAAACCCAGCTCTTTTTTCACTATATTCAGATTTTACTCCAAACTCGGAATACCGTCCAAATTTGTCCACACTCATGATGTAACTGAATCGCTATCGTTTAGGTTCTTATTATATATGTACGTCTACTGAACAATTATTCCTTGTTTTCGCAGTTCATCAACCAAAGCTACCCATTCGTTTTCTAAAACAGTGTGCCCGGCTTCCATAGCTTCATGTAATGACCTCATTCGATCAACTAACTTATTTATATCGTTGTAATATATTATATTAGTTTTATACAAGTTTTTCAATAATCCCCTTCCAGATGTGGTAGGGTCAGTTGTTTTTCTCTTTTTATGCAAAACATTTAATTCAGCAGAAGATAAAGCTCTTCTTTTAATTTGAGCTTTTTTTGATTTCGAGGGGAAAAGACTAGATATAATACTTGTATATTTTATTGACCGATTTCTATGAATAGGTAGGTCTTTGGAATACTTTTTTCTATGTGCATTTGTATACTCTAATATATGTTTAAACAATTGTAAATCCCTTTTAGTATATTTACCAGGATTATTTTTAAAGATAAGTTCAAACAAACCTTTTGTACCTTTATATTTCTTATCTCCAATAACTATATCATCATTTTCGTTTATATCTAACTTGCTATCTCCAATCATTAATCCTTTATCCTCTATTCTAGCTCCATAGGTATGATAATTTCGATTAGCATGTGCGGCGTGTAACATTTTTAACGTATATGTTCTTCCAAGTGTTCCTTTAAACGTAATATCCGTGCCTAATTTGCTTAAGTTGGATGGGTTAATATCCTCTTCTTCTGCTCTTGTATCTTCTACACTTGTATCTTCTGTACTTGTATCTTCTGCGATGTCCTTTTCCTTTAAATCCTCTATATCTCCGCTTTCTTCATACTCGTCGCTTTCTTCAGATGTTTGTAACTGGCCAAAACTTTCATCATTGGGAAATTCTTCTTCATATTTGGAAATTGGTAGCATTTTGTCTCCTTCGAAGCGAATTGAAGGTTTTTCCATATTTTGTGCTAATCGCTTTAAAGGTTCAGTAACAGGTTTGAATGTTGTTTCTAAAAATTGCTCTCTTTCATTTATACCTGATTTTAAAGCTCGGTTTTTTTGTCTAATAGAATCACTAAGTGATTTTATTTCCTTTAATAGCTTTTCCTGGTTAACCATCTTCACACCTTGACGACTTGTACAGTAATACCGCTAATCAGTGTATTAAAACGAATTTATCAAAACCTATTCTATAACGACCATCTTTTATAGCATGATCTTTCATAATAACCAAAAATCCATACTTTTCCGCCCATGCTTTTCCGCAAAGCTCTTTAAACTTTTCAAATGACATATCCGCATTCACATGATCGTTATATATATGTTTTAGGTTAGTATCATCTTGTTTGAATACAATTAGAATATTTGCATTATCTCTGATAAGTTGTTTTGGGATTTTGCTATAATTTTGTCCTATATATATGCTGTCTATGTTATTATGTCTTCCCATGGCAAAGTAGTTTCTAATAGTATCCTGATTTTCACAAGATACATCGTCAAATATAAATACAGAATACGGTTTCGCTTCGTTTGGTTGCATAATGCTATCACTAGCGTTAAATTTGTAAAAATTAACATCAGACACATCAGATAGGATTTTATCTAGCAATTTATACTTTGGTTGATGTAGAGACTTTGAAAAAATATATAGGTTATTAAACCTTAATCCCTGTGGATTAGTGATCAAATTAAAGACGACATTGGTCTTTCCACAGTTTGAGGGGCCACTTACTATACATCGAACAGTGTTTGGAAGTAAACTACCGTGTTTACCATTGTTGATTTTAACGTTATCCACAGTTAAATCATCTATGTTATTAATATTGAATCGATCTTTATGGTGAATAATCTCCATCCTGCTCAAAGGTTAACGATGAAATGAGCTCCTTGCATTACACCAAGTCCTTTATAGGTATCCATGAATCCTCAGTTTTGTTAAACCCTAACCACCGCACTTTAACTGCGTCCTTTTTTCTTTGTAACACTTTTTCAACAAGATATACATCACCTACTGTTGACTTTAACATTTCATGTCCATAAAATGCACCTTGCAACAAATCTCCTTTGTTATCTTTTAAGATATACGTTTCAGGTACAGTCGGTTGCACTTTATACACTGTAAAAACTTCATTCGTCCAATTGGGAAGGTATTTCTTGGTAAACACTCCCTTATATTTACTAATCCGTACTTTATCACTTACATTAAATTTTCTTGGCTGCATTTTTTCTACTTTAGGCTTTGTATTTTTCTTTATGCGTTTTAATACATCCTTTGCATTTCTTCTATTTACTTTGTTAGGTTTCATACCAATAGTTCTATGAAACCTGTTGTTATAATCATTTATTAATTGTGGTAAAACATCATACCATACGTAAGAACCTCTTTTTGAAAATTGTTTATACAGTGCTCCTTTTAAGGTTCTATTGAATCTTTCTACAATAGCTGCTTTTTTCTCTGAATTTGTAGAATAATGATTTATTTTATATTTATTCATTAACTGTGCAAAGTTTGTATTAAAGTATTCTGTTCCATCATCAGTTTGTAAATGTTTAATTTTGTTTTTATCTCTTTTTATGGCTATTTCCATGGCTTCTGTTACGCTTTTACCAGTCTTGTCCTTTAGAGGCAAAGCGTCTGCAACTTTTGTAAAACAATTAATAATTGTGAGTATATATTTAAATCCTTTGTTTATTCTGCTATGCGGTCGCATTTCAATTAAATCCGCTTGATATAGATCATTTATCCCTTTTATAACAGTATTTCTTCTTGAAAACATTATTCTTGCAGGTTTGTGTAGTTCATTAATAATCTTCTCCTTCAGGTCTGACATGATGGTTTCACGAAGACAGCTGATATGGTATTAAATATTCTTTTGTATAAATCTGCTTATATAGGTCAAGGTCATTCTAAACTAATGTATAAAAGGGGGAACACAGCAAATACTGCTGTGTTCCCCCTTTTATACGGAAAGGAAAAGGAAAAGGGATGTAGGACGATGAAAGGGTTACTCGTCAATAGGGTTGAGGGAATAGTGGCCGAATGGTAGAGTGTGGATGTTGTCTGCAAGGATGTGTCGTTTATCATCATTTGAAGAGAGAGCTTTTTTTACTTCCGTCACGCTGTACAGCTTATGGTTGAAACTTCTGATTGTGTTGAATTTTGCTGTTATATCTTGATCTTCAAATAAACATTTCTTATAGTGATTAAAATGCACATTCTTCTTTAAATACAAACTTTTTACTCCTTTAGCTTTCTTAATGACTTGGTTTTCATTTAGTTGTAAAGAATATAATTTTGACATTAGTGCAACAATTTCTTGAAGTATAACACCATTGGCTTCATCTTTAAATTTGCCAAGCACTTTTTTGTTTCTGTCATTGTCGTAGTTTGGATGATCTTTTGGATAGTCGGAAAAGTCAAAGTCGTTTTTGTAATCAAATGTCCGAAGATCTTCATACATATCGTTAGTAATTATCCAATATATAAAAGCGTCTGTATCCATGTAGGAGATGCCGATGTTTTCCCGTCCATAAAAGGTGACCATCTTTTTGTAATGAAAATCGTACATATGAGTCTTGGAGATATCCAGGATTGACATTCCTATATACAAAGGACGATCCATCTTCACACTTGTTTTCTTCATAGATACAGCTACAAGATTTTCATTAATAATTATAGATGTATTAAAGTTCGGCTGTTGTACGAGTTTCTGTAGTTTGTTTGGATCTGTAACAAGTTTAACGTTTTTATGTCTTCTTTTGTTTTCTAACGTTTTACCGAATATCGCATCGTTCATTAATTTAAAAAAGTCTTTTTGAAAGGCTGATGTAGCAGCTGCTCTTCTGGTAGTATTCGAGTCTATGTACGGTTTCAACCAGCACGATTGGGAAAATTCCACAGCTCTATTAATTTTAGTAAGACGTAAACCTAATTCGATAGCTTGTTGAACAACCCAATAATGAGCTACGTATCGTTGTTTATTGTTAAGGGTCATCATTAATTTGGGGTGTTTTCCAGTTGGTGAAATTTCTGTTCTTGCAAGGAGTGGAAGGTCATAATGAAGATCGTGTAAATGTTCTGGATATTCAAAGTCGCAATCCAAAATATATCCGGTATCTCCATGTTTTGTAATTTGTGAAATATCGCCAATACAGTCGGGATCAACCCATTTAAAGTTGTCAAATGGAAGTGGGTTCGACATGGCCCATCCATACAGATTATTTGCGTCGAAATATCCCAAGTACGTTGAAGGTTTCTCTTGATCATGGTCAGGTAGATATTTGTTGTTGGCTTTAACATGTCTCGTCACGCTTTGAGTTAATCCACCTCTAACACCCGACTCAACCATTAAAACCATATCTATATCTGTTAACAGCTGGAGTTTACATTTTGTTTCTTTTAGCATTGCTTGCCAAGCTAGTCCTGGAGATGTATACGAATGTAGAGGGTCCAAACCGTATGCTGCAAAACAGGTTCTTCGGAATTCTTCCATAACATCGCAGAGAAGAGTCACGTCAAGTTTTACATAAAAGTCTGAGTTTTCTCCCAAAGTCTTCATATCCAACTCGTTCCATACTCGACATGCATGTTGATAGTCTTCAAGTGAAATTTCCGATTCATTGAGTTTGTTGTTAAATTGTTCTGGTGGAGGAAGTGATGTTTCATTAAATCTATGCAGTCCATCGATGTAATCGTAGGGGAAGACTCCTTTTCTAAGAACCAGATCCATTTTACTACTGGCTACAATTTTGCTTGTTTCTATCAGATCTTCTCTTTTTAAATTCTCAGTTAATTTCATTAGGCTAGAAGGCATAAATCTAAACGAATCAATAAACCTAAGTTTTATTTTGCCAACCTTTTTAGAGAAGCTTATAAATTTTTCCATTGTTTTTGCCAAAACATCTATTGCTCCATCATCTCTTCCTAACTCCGGGATGATGAAATGAGAGTCATATCCACTAAGGTTATGTAGAACAACGGGTACAAAAGATGGTACTTTGTAATTTAAGTTGCAAGCGTTACAGGCTGCACCTCTGTAGGCTCCTGTAAGATGGTCGTGATCACGCACTTTAACGTTATCTGGTGTAAATAGGTTATTACACAGATAACGTGTTGTTGCCAAATTGTGATGTTGAAGTTGGTGTTCATCCATATGCTGCATCGGTATTTTAATTTTGTAGATTTCTTCCACCTTGGAGGCAATGTAATACAACTCATCTACAAAGTGTTTCGCTGCTTGTTCACCACGATATATCTTCGGAGCAGATGATAGTCCATATTCTTGAAGATGTTCTTCAGACAACGTGGATTTTGTTAGTATACAATAACTGTTTGGTGCATGTTTTTGATATTTGCTTCTTTTTGTGATATCCTCTTCTTGTTGTTCAATTGGAAGTAAGGATGCTTCGAAATCCGCGTACACAACAAATGGAACAGGGTATTGGTGATTTACTTTATCAAATTTTATCTGCGCTCTGCTGGGATGTGGCAATTTAATTCTTACCTCATAGTTTCCACTACATAACCTTTGATGTTCTACTAACCATTCTGTACCTCCTCTTCTTAATGGTTTGCTCACGTGGCAAAAGCATCTCTTACATGTTGTGATTTTACTTTTATGTTTTGTTAACTGTTTACATACGAGCCCTTCAAAATCTTTTATATACACGTAATGTGATATCTCTCCTTTATTGATTAATAACAAGTCAGTATGATTGTTGCGCTCTTTCGATGTTATGCGCAAGGGATACACATTATTTGATGAATCCAAACCAAATATGTTGACTGAAGCTGACGGATTTTGCTTTTCAAATTTAGATATATCAGTAATTGCAACAGGGTAAGTCATTCCTTGGAAATTATACTTATGTTGAACTTCTTCATATTCTCTATTAGGTCTACACACAAGATGTTTTACATATTTGGCCAACATAGCATATTTAAAACATTCATTATCTTCATTTTGCACATTAATACAGGATTTGGTATCACTTACTTTTTTCGGAAGAGGAATGTAACTACTTCCTCTCATTCCGTAACCGTGTTTATGAACTCTAACATCCAGACTTGTTATACTTAATAAAGTCCATCCAGATCCTCTTCCTTCATGCTCTTGTATTTTCGTCAAAAGTTCCTCAAAACATTCTGTTACGATCTTTTCAATATCTGACGCAGCTATGGTGGTTCGGTTTTTTGTCATAAAACCTCTTGGCGATGTTTCGTTTTGAATGTTAGTAAATATGGCATCTAGCAACAGTCCAAATTTGATAAAATTCAATCTTTTTTGTTCATTCTTTAGTGTTTTGGTTACTAATTCTTTGGCGTTATGTAAAAAGTTTTCAAGTTGTAATTTTACGTTGTCAATTTTAAAATGTGTTACTACCTTACCAGGTAGTGCTTGAGCGTGTAGTTCCACATCTACTGCTGTTGATGTTGAGGGTCGGTGAAGTGTAGACATAGCAGCTGTTGATATTGAAGGACGGTGAAGTGTAGACATAGCAGGCGTTGAAGTCGATGTTGATGGTGTTGATGTTGAAGGATGGTGAAGTGTAGACATAGCAGGCGTAGAAGTCGATGTTGATGGCGTTGATTGTGCATAATGAATGACACTTGGTCTTGAAACTTCATTTTCTTCTTTTTCTTCATTTTCTTCTTTTTCTTCGTTGTGTTCTTCTTCATTTTGTTCTTCTTGATGTTTTGCTAGTTGTTGGTCGATTGAATCTAATTCTTCTTCATTTGGTTCTTCTGTATTTGTATTGGTGTTATGTTTCAATTCTTTATGAATGGTTAAAAGCCATTCATCTCTGAAAGAAGCTTTACAAATATCGCAGCGATTCATAATGTAGACGTGCTCTTCACAAGGGTCAACGCAATAATGAAAAACACTGCAAATGCACCTCTATTTATACCCTAGAAAAAGTGGTGGGGGTACGTTTTAGGTTAAGTTTAAGTTTGTAGCTGGAGGCTACAAAATTCTGTATTTGGGTCAAGGACATTGAGCATATTTGCCAAAACGGGGAATAGAGCAGTAAATGATTTCATTTTAAACCATAAACTGATCTATTCCCCGCTTTGTATTTAACAAGGACAATTTTCTCCAACAGGAAAATTTAATATATTTTAAACTCGGATGTGAAATCGGATTGTACACATTGCATCTCGATCAACTAAAAATTTCATAAAACAATAGGGATCTTCAGTTGTAGATTCATCTTTAACATATTCGATGGTCAACATTGCCGAACGAAGATCTTGTGGAATTACGTCGACTTTTATTAGTCGCCTTTCCATTTCAAACCGTTTTGTTATTGATGTAAGTTTTATCACATCATCGATATCGATGAGGGGAAAGCTGTAACAAACGGAGTTTGCTGGTGGGTTCATAATGCCGATATGATAAATATACACTGTTGCATCGACATTAAATAGACGTTCCCCCACCATTAAATGTATAAGTTACCCCCACTTTTTCAAAACAAACAAAAAAAATTGAAAGCTAGTCAGCCAAACCAGTTGAGCCCCCACCCAAATGGTTCTGACCTTGAGTAGGGGGGGGGGTGTTTTGTTGTAAGAAATAAATACATCTTCCAATATCTTACCAAACAAAGATTTTCTAAGTCCCGAAGTGGGTCAAGGTCATCTGAACATGTTGCCAAAACGGGGAATAGAGCAGTAAGTGATTCCCACTTGGACCAGAAACTGCTCTATTCCCCGCTCTGTATTAGGGAAGTGAATTTTGAAGAAAGGTCACAGTTATAGGCAATAAACCTGATAACAGAACCTTTTATTAATTTATCCAAACAAAAGGAAGTTACAAATGGTTTGCAGGGAGTATTTTCAAAAGTTTCTCGAGGGTAAGATGGGTAATGTCAATCGGTTTTCGTGCCATATTGACAAAGGTCGGTTTTCGTGCCATACCTTTTTGTAAGGGGTTAGGAAAAGGATGAGAAACATACTGATCAGTTAAAGTTAATTTTACAAAGACCAACCAAGGTCGGTTTTACAAAGGTCAACAGCATCCTGAAACCCAGTCGGACGTTGGTCAGTAACGGGCGCCAGGCAACTGTGAACCAAAGTTTTGACCAAGGTTAGTTATAGCGTGTAAGAAAAGGACATACCAACCAAGGTCGGTTTTACAAAGGTCTACAACATCCTGAAACCCAGTCGGACGTTGGTCAGTAACGGGCGCCAGGCAACTGCGAACCAAAGTTTTGACCAAGATCAGTTTTAAAGCGTGAAAGAAAAGTACATATTTCTTTAGTAAATAAAAACACTTCAAAGACACTTTAAAACCAACACCAAACTAACTACAGTTAAACTAACTACATTTACTAGCAGCAAACTACAAGCGTTATTCTAACATGCTTAATAATAAACAGACATGCCTTAAGCTAAGGTAGCATCTCTAATATACAGTGGTACCAACTCTATACTAGAGATACTATTGCGGACAGCGCGGGCAAACAGCTAGCTAGGCTGTCGGCCTGCGACTGCGAACCCTCTGCGGGCTGCTCCCGCTTTTATAGGAATATATCATGGGGGGGGGCAAGGACTTCGACAGTAGTTTGTTCCAACACTGTATCACATACTCTGAATTGCTCCAAGTCCGGTAACTGGGTCAAGGACACGTTAAAATATTTTGTAAAATAGCAAAGGTGTTACCTTTGCTATTTTACTTTGGAAGCAAGCTGTACTACGTTTAAACAAGGGAGACTATTATCCGTTTTACATAAAACTCCTTGCACGATCTTTTGATAAAATGGAAAAGATTAATGCCGGAGGGCGATTCCCATTCCACCAAAATACAATGCATATCATTTCTATGCAACGGTCTCAGCTCTATTTTTACTTTTAATTTAATGCCTCGGAACTCATAAGTAAGGATGGACAGAAAGGCTCCTGAAATAGCAAGCTCGGAAGGAACAAGCCAAGTGTTTACACCTACAGCTTCCATAGCGATATGATGATTTTTACCACGCTGTTGCAGTATATAAAACATTTCCCCCTCCAGTTTTTATTTTTAATACAACATTTTTGTGTCAACCTTGTCCGCATGAAATATCTCTAAGTCCACATTTCTTCCAATATTTGATCAAACGACGGTTTTTCTAAGTCCCGTCAGTAGGTCAAGGTCATCTGACATAATGCCAAAGTGGGGAATAGAGCATAACATACTGCTCTATTCCCCGCTCTGTATTGGGGAAGGGGACAAAAGACAACAAACAAGAGACTGATTTTAAACAAGAGACTGATTTTAACGTTTCTCATGGGTGAGATAGGTGGTGTCAACCGGTTTGCATGGCCGTATTGATCTTATTGACAAGGCCGGTTTTCAGGGCCGAACCTTATTGTCAGGGGGTTAGGAAAAGGATGAGAAACAAGATACATTACTTTGAAAATAAAGACTTTACCAGCAACTATGTAAAAGAAACAAATTAATCAGTTAACGTTATTTTTACAAAAACAGCCGAGGTCGGTTTTGCAAAGGTCAACAGTATCACTGAAACCCGGTGGGACGTAGACCCAAACACCCGGCGTCAGGCTGCTGCGAACCCAAGTTTTGACCAAGGTTGTTGAGGGACCTGTAGGGCCGGGAGTACATATGTTATTAGTAAATAAAACACTTCAAACCAATACCAAACACTAACATATATATTAGACTAACTACATTACCTAGCAGCAAACTACAAGCGTTATCTAACATGCTTAAACAAACTAACTAAACATGCAAGGGCGCGGATCTCTTAATTGCGCGTCGGGCCCAACGCACACTTAACAGACCTACGCTGCAGCAGGCACTGCAACCCAGTGGGACGTTCATCGCAACGGGCGGCAGGCTACTGCGAAGAGACGCTCGAAATCTCGGGTTATATAGACGGAGAATGGGAAATCGGGATATTAAGGGGAAAGCGGGATAAGGGATAACCCTGCTTCGTTGCGGGATTTTATCCCGCACTTCCAAGAACATTTTTCCCTCGACCTTGACCTTGACCTTGAACATGACCCAAATGGGGGGGGTTCGAGGTCGGGGGGGGGGTGCTGCTGCTCGAGGGGGGGGTGCTGCTCGAGGGGGGGGGGTGCTCATGCTCGGGGAAGGGGGGGGGGAGGGATTGACGTAACCGGTTCTAAACCAGTCCTCAGCTTTCTACCCATGTATGGATAGGGCAAGGTTTCACTTTACGACCTGCTTCACTCTGTCTGCCACCTCATTCCAGCTTTGGTTTGCAACCAGTACACACGTGCTCTATCCAACTCTATCTTATCCATTTTCTCTTCCATCCTATTTACACCATGTCTTCTCCTCTGACTCCCGAAAAACTCCAGCACTTAAAGGAATCTTTGAAGAGGTCGACGGAAAGAAGGAGCGGGTTTAAGAGACCTTCAACTTTGAAGTCTCTCAAACGGAATCTCCGTGGCCATCCGCTGTATTTTGAACAACGACCCTCGACTCAGCCTCGGCCTTCTACATCGGCTCAGCCTTGGCCTTCTACATCGGCGGCTCAACCTTCGTCTCCAACACCGACTGTCGATGAGGTGATGCAAAGGACAAGGGTGATTGGGCTGAACGACTTGGTGACGCCGTTTGAAGTCTCCAAGGTCGAGTTTCGAAATCTGAAGCGGATGACGGAGTATAAATATGTGGCAACCAACGGGGACCACGTGTTCCTGTTTCAACTGCTCTATTCCCCAATCTGTATTAGAAGAGGACTAGTTTAAAGCCACTTTGTGAAAATTTATAAGTCCCAAAGTCCTTGGACTTGACCTTGACCTTGAACATGACCCATGTTGGGGGGGGAGGGGGGGGTACAAAGTTTTTCCAAAGTATGTCATGTGGGTACTCAAATTACGCGAATTGATCAGACGAACAAGGAGGTGCAAACAGAATTTTGATCCGGCCAAGGGTATAGTAGCAGAAGCGAAAAAACTACAAAGGTTGTCCAAAGTATGTCATGTGGGTACTCAAATTACGCGAATTGATCAGACGAACAAGATGGTGCAAACAGAATTCAGATCCGACCAACAGTATAGCAGAAATAGCGAAAAAACCAATGTTTTCAAGGTTACATACTAATAGCTTCTTTATTATTGGGTTAAAGTATAGCAAGTGGGTACTCAAATTACGCGGGTTAATCAGACGAACAAGATAGTGCAAGCAGAATTCAGATCTGACCAACGGTATAGCAGAAATAGCGAAAAAACAATGTTTTCAAGGTTACATACTAATAACTTCTTTATTATTGGGTTAAAGTATAGCGAGTGGGTACTCAAATTACGCGGGTTAATCAGACGAACAAGATGGTGCGAATAGAATTCAGATCGGACTGAGAGTAGGGAAGAAATAGCGCGAAAACAACACTTTCAAGGCCTGATATAAATAAATACTTTGTTTATGGATTAAACTACGACAAGTTATTTATAGTTTAAAGTATACCGAGGTAACGTTGTGGTGCGGGTAGGTCAGGTGGGTATCATAAACGCTAGCGCTATATCATTATACTTTCAGCTCTTGCAGGATTAACATCTACATATAGAGTTTATGTTATTCTAAAGATGTCACAGTTTTACAGAAATATGACGAAGGTGTCCTTCAACAGTCCGCCTGCCACCACCTTCTACTTCTCCGACTGTGAAGATAGAAGGTCTACGCTGTTAGTGGATTGTGAGCGATTTCGCCGTAGAATACTCCAGGCAGAAACATTCTAAGCAAGTTGTCTGCTACGCAAGATGCATCATATGAGTACATGCAATAAATTAGATCACAGTGACTGTTATGATTGCGTAAAAACAGTGTCGAGCAAGAATTGTTAATGTTTTCAGTTACGGAGCTCCGATCCTCACAGAGTCAGAGCTAGACCCTAACTAATGCATGTCCCGTAGTTATTGAGCGATGTGAAAACTTGGTGGGGGAAACTGGTGTGGTGGGGGGTAAAGGCGAGTGTCTATCCTACATGCTTGTATCACTTCAGTATACCTGCGGCTCGTGCATAGTTCACATGGATTCGCAAATACAAGGCACTACTGTTTCTTCCACATGTTCTTCTTTTAATATTGAGCAAGCTGACAATACAACTGATGAAATACAAGTACATGAAGTTTCTAGCACAATATCTTCTGATGCAGAAGCAATAATGGTATCCCTAATAGGGTTTGACTAATGATGGTGGATGTAGTAGCAACCATCTGCCTCGCACCAGCTGCCACCTGCCGCCTGCCATTTGCCGTCCGCCATCTGCTCCGCCCCACCACACTTTTACCCCCACCATTTTGTTTGATACCAAAACGCTAGCTAGCGAATAGTCAGTACACCTCCGGCTCTTGACCAGTGTACATCGAGCTCTCTGTTAAAATGTCCATCAAAATTAGGTGTATTCATTATGACTCTATTCATCTGGCGACTTTCCAAGACCTCGAGGTTTTTAATGAAGAGTTAAGACTTCTCATTGCGTCCGGTTACGATTTATCTTTGGAACTTTACGCATCAAAAAACAACATGGACTCTGCGCAGGAATCGAAGTATCTACCGTCTTTCATCAGAAAGCGAAGTGATGGTCGCGACTCCGGATCAACAACATCGATGATGACAAACAACGGGGAACTATTGTAAACATAAATTATTGTAAACATAACTTATTGTAAATAAAAAGAAAAGTAAAAATAAAGTTAAATGAAATAGTACTACCTCGCACTCGTATCATTCGATTGCTCCATTCGATTGTTTTCATTCGATATTTTTATCGAATGAAAACTATCGAATCACAATCGGATTTTACGCGTGCGAGGTAGTACTTTTTTTAAATTACCTCCCCGTGACCTTGACCTTTAAACTTTCCCTCATTACGTCACAAAACCGCCTACGTCACTGGCTCAGCCTCAGATGACGTCTTTCATGACTCAGCGCATCCGGTCACGTGACCGGATGACGTCACTTCCGGTCTAGCAGCCCCAAATGCCCACTACTCTTACAGTCTAAATGATGATCTTCAGGACATCTTCTTGAGGCGGGAGTTTTCACAACGATGATAGAAAGAATTAAATTTTATAAATTGTGCGGCGGTTTGACTTTAGAGAGCGAGATTAAGAACACTTGCAGCGTGTAACCTGTTCAGAGTCATGGAGGCAACTCTGCTCGTCTGGCTTCTCCACATACTCAGGTACAAAGGGCACGATGCCCGTGATTGGTGGATTTGCGGAAAGGACAATTTATATGCGTCTGCTTACGCATCCAACCACCTGTCATGTTATTTGAAAACATACATTTTATTTTCTACTGAGTAAAACTGAACAGCATTGGCCATTACAGTCTATTAAAATTAGCTTTAGGATTGACTGTAACGCCTAAGTGACAGCTATCGGAAGTTTTGGTGGTGCAATGTTGCCAAATCTACAACCAACAGGAGACGACGCTACATAAGGTTAAATCACATTACGGAATCACTTTTCTCAGCTTAGCAAAACAATGGGAATTACAATTTTCTTGCGAATGTAAACAAATGTTCACCCTTGCTAAGCGATGCAAGGCCAGGGTTAGCAGAATTAAGTTTTACCTTATACTGTAACCCGTCGCGGCTTCGCCCGCGATGTTAATAAGCTATAGGATAATTGATGTTTGTAGAATATATTTTAAATATTTTTGTTCATAAAGTACTGTGAGTTACTAATATTATTGATTCAGAAGTATGACTTACCATTGTATGATATTTTAGGTCAATCTATTGATTAAATAAGATAGAATTATCGGAACAGGAGCAAGCCTATGACGTGCTTAATCTAACGTTCTCCAAAAAATAATCTCAATATGTTTTGGACTTGGCGCGTAATGGATAATATACACATTTTCAAGACCATAGGGGTATGACCCAAAAATACTATTAAAAAGGGTAATTTAAGATAAGGAGAATGTGGTCTTTGTCAAGTTTTGGGACGTTCTTTTTTCGTGCGATAATGATCTAAACTGATTTTCGACACGATAATAATAATAGTATAATTTTGTGTCCAAGGTCACTTGAAAGTTTAAATTTTTTTGTATAAATTAAATACCCCGTCGCAGCAAACCTGTGTACTCAGCGAATTTCTAGTGCATATTTACGGGTATCACCACTACCTAGTTACTAGGATACTTATCAAGTTTCATAAAAATACATTCATTAATAAGTGATTTATAGCATTTTATTTATTTTCCAAAATAATAACATTATAATTGAGTACGCAGGTTTGCTGCAACAAGGAAGATAAGACATGTTTTTTTTTTAAATTATCAATATAACTCAACCAGGTGAAGCTAGATACCAAGTTTTATTAATTTAGGTTTATAACTAAGGGAGATAAAAAACTTTACTTATTCTCCATAAGAATAACATGGAGGCCGAGTATACAGGGTTCCTGCAAAATCAACAAAAAACTTTGTTTGCTAATATTATTATACTACAACTAGTTGAAACCACATACCAAGTTTCATCAATATACATACATAAATAATCGAAATATAACATCTTATTTATTCTCCATAAGGATAACATTGGACAACGTACTGTGTTTAGCACTTTAAATATCACTGCAACGATTGAACGTAAAACAACAATTAAAACGCCAAAATGATTGTTTTGTAAAGCTAAACTGATTGGTAGAAAGAAATGTGGAGTTTTTAGTGAAATTATCTGAGGAAAATCTAAAAACCGTATTCCTATAAGATTAACATGGGAAAGTTTATGGACACATTTTTGACTTTTCTCCACAACCACTAAACCTAGCTTAATGATTCAAAATACTAAATTATTTGTTTTTAAGCTCTATAAAATGGCTATAACCAAAATCTAGTGTTTTTTTCAATTTTAGGGTAAAAAGTTCAAAAAACTGATTTTTGGAAAGTTTTAAACCCTCATAAAACCCCCTTCCCATAGACCGATCGATCTGGTTTCCGAACTTATTATAAATATTATTCTCCACATTTGTGCCAAATTTCATCAAAATCGGGTGCTTCTTTCAAAAGTTATCGCGGTAACGGACACACACACACACACACACACACACAACGAATAGTGTTTTTGGCATCTGGGGACCTCAAAACAAAAAGTTATCATGGTCTCGGCCTCAAGTCTTTCCATGCCACCTACGGTAATAGCTTCTTCCCTATAGGGGAAATTCGCTATATACGAACAAGACTTCGTATATACCGAAACATTTTAACTTAAAAATTAATAAGTTTGCTGTTTTTTTGGAGGAAATAACGTAGCTTGTTAGTCTTCTTATGGAGAAACACATGTCTCACATAGGGGCTGAGTTTGTGTATTAATCATCACACACCAACTTCTCAACCAATAGAGCTGAAATTTGGTGAGTATGCTCAATGCTTAAGTTGTTTTGTTATTGGTATTTGCATATGTGTGTGTGTTTGTGTGTGTCCGTGAGCACGTTAACTCTCGTAATAAAGGTCCGATTTTGATGAAATTTGGTACAAACGTGTAAAGCAACATTTATGACTTTAAGTTCGAAAACCAGTCAGATCGATCCATCCGAAGTGGTATTTTGTTTTTGGGGGGAAGGGTGGTTTTGTACCCCAAAAATGTTTTTTTTTTAAGGTTATACATGTGATATTGTGAAAAGTCAAATTTTGGTTTTATCCATTTAATTCAGCTTTAAAAAACACACAATTTGGTGTTTTGATCATTTCTCTATGTCAACTGGTTACAGATATTGAAAGTGCTAAACACAGTACTTGTTATTGGTACAGGTACAGGTTCAATGTTATTCTTATGAAGAATAAGAAACATTTTATATATCGCTTATTTATGAACGTATACTAACGAAACTTGGTATACGGCTAATCTGGTTGTGTTCTATTATTATTTACACAAAAAAAGCAAATTTTACTGCTTATTACCAGAGCAGCAAACCTGCGTGCTCAGCCCCCATGTTACTTTTATGGAGAGTAAGGAAAATTTTATGTCTCTCTTTATTATGAATGTAAATTAAAATATAAGAGAGTAAGTAAAATGTAATGACTCCCTTAATTATGAACATAAATTAATAAAACTTGGCATGGGGCTTCACTTAGTTGAGTTCTATTCATATCTGCATAAGACCCCATATTTTGTGTTCCTTTTTGCAGCAAACCTGCTTACTCAGCCCCTATATTATTCTTATGGAAATTAATTAAAATGTTATATATTGCTTACTTATGGATGAATAGTGATGAAACTTGGTATGTGGGTGCACCTACTTGAAATCAATTGATATTTGCATAAAGATTCACTCATAACCAATGTTATTATTATGGAGGATAATTAAAATTGTATATGTCGTTTATTTGTGAATATACTTTTATGAAACTTGGTAAGTGACTTTGTGTGGTATTTATATACATAAATATGCATTAGAAATTCGCTGAGTTTGAAGGTTTGCTGTGACGTGGGTATTTGTTCTCTTTTCACGGGAAACGAGTGCACTGACTTTCATGAAACTTTGGTTATTTGTTCTATAAATGCGTGAGAAATTTTTAGGCGACTTTAAACTGGCATACGCCTTTTGGCAAAAGAATAGCGGCCGCTCAAAAACGTGATTTTGTATGGTTTTGGTCGTATTTTGTTCGCTTTTCCCAGGGAAACAAATGCACTGATTTTGATGAAACTTTTTTCTGTGTTCTATGTGTGTGTTAGAAGGTTTTAGGATAACTGGATTTTTTTATGATCTTAGGACTCTGCCTCACGGGGTTTTAAAGATTCTATGTCATTCATATGGTGACAAAGCATTTATTTATATCGATAATTTATACCAGATGATGACTTAAGAATATTTATTCTACAAACTGTTGCAATAGTTATTATTTAAAACGTTGAGTGAAGAATGGTAATAAATAACATAAGAATATAGAGTGGATATGACTTAAGAATATTTATTCCATAAACACATATTGTAGTTCTGTTTTAAACGTTTTGATTGAGGATTGGTAATAAATAACATGAGATAAAGAGTAGATATATGATATAAATCCATATTTATCAGACTCATATCTCACTTTATCTAAAAAACCACAATGTCTATGAAGAGAAATTTTGCATGGTGATTCCACTTTTGCTGCTATGTACAATTAGAATTGTACATTTGATGCTCTAAATTACTTTTATGGCAATATTATGAGTGTTAGTATTTATTGATCTTTTTAAGTTGAAATTCGGTAGGGATGTAACTAGTACATCAGATCGAAACACAAGCCTATTCTCGTTAAGAAAATTGACAAGGGCTTTGCCCCGGATTTTTTTAATACAATCTTTTAACAATCATGCACCTACCTTCTGGACTGATTTAGCTGGAATGCGGAAGGAATATAGCTGATAGCTCAATGCAGACATATACCTACTCTAGATACGAATATACTCGAGGGTTCTAGCCCACTGGCCTTTAATATAAGCGTGTTAATCATCACACACCAACTACTCAACCAATAGAGCTGAAATTTAGAACCTTAAAGGACATGAGAAACAACATCGTGACTTAAATGGGGAGTCACAGTAATGTTCTCTGGAGATTTCACACAGACCCTTTGCTGTGCGTGAGACATGGGTGGGCGAGATCTACGCCTCTCTAAAAAGAAATGTTATCTAGCCAACCAGCGAGCGTCTGAATTTATCAGTAAATATGAAAATGTATAAGGGTTTGAGTAGTTTTCTTATGCTCTTTTAAAAGTTGAGAACGGAACATTGAAAAACGAATGTTGTCTCTTAAACATCTCTCCTTCACTTGGCAAAATCGTCGAATCACAGGATTTACTGATCGACAGTTTTCTTTTCTTTTTTTTCCGAGGTTCATAAACTGTTTAATTTGGCAAGTGCCTTACTCTGTGATTGTGTCATCCTCACGTCCACCAGTGAACAAGCAACGGAGATTAAACAAAGTGGTTCTCTTCCAAAGTAAGAATCGAACATATAGATTTTTAACACCGTTCTTTTAGCCATGACCTCCGTTCACTACCCGACTGAGTTCCTCGACTTTTTAACGACAGAACCCTAACTATCTGCCAGTATATTTCTTTAAATTTTATTTAATTGTTCATTAAACACGTAAAATGTAATTTAAATATTGTAAAATTATATGCGTTGTTTTTTCCTTTAATTAATCTATTATACATACAACCCATACGAAGGATAGGCCCACAGGTAGTTTGAAATAAATTAAACTTATTCTTGTTCCATCTTCTTCTTTATACAGAAAGAAAGTAACTTATACTGTCCTAGAAAATGATTTAAATAAATCTAAATGGTTAATTTTTAGAAGAATAAAATTAATTTTTGTAAGTTGCGAGCAAACAAGAAATAACGTAAAAGATTCCCCATAAGAAAAGCATGGAGAATTGAAAACGTCTAATTTGTTTACGTTAAAACATGTGATTGAGTGTCTACTTTGTTTACAAATTAACATGTGTTCCTACTTATACTGTTTTATTTTCCTCAGCATGTAAATAGTAAAAATATCAATAAGGCAGAGTATTGGAGCAAGGTTAGGGGCTACAGCCCCTTTAAGTGACTAGTATATAATAAAAATATAAATCAATTTATTGTTGTGTAAATATGCTAAATAGTCCAGTAAAAAATTATAAAAAATAAAACACCCGTGCGTAGAAAGGTTCATATAGTTCTAGTTGTATAGTATGTTGTTATGACGTATACCACAAGTTTGCAGCTTCGAAAGAACTGCGCTACTGGCGTAGTAGCAAAAAACCTTCAAATTTTTGCGCTTTTTCAGTTTTTGGTAAATATCTCTGAAAATATGCCTCTGACAGAATATATTGTCCAATCCTTTCTTAAACTGGGTTACGTTTGCTAAAGTTTGAGATGATAACGACCTCAGTAGCCTACGTCCATTATTTACTAAGATACAATTCTTTAAAAACTCAACCCCCATTAATTATTCTCCGTTTGAATAACATTGGGACTGAGTACGCAGGTTTGCTGCAATGAGGAATACACAAATTGGGGTTTTATGAAAATATCAATAGAACTCAACTGGGTGATTCCACATACCAAGTTTTATTATTTTTTTCTTCATAATTAAGGGAGACATAGCACTGTAATTATTCTTCACAAGAATAACATGTGGGTTGAGTGCCCAGGTTTGCTGAAACGAGAATTATCGGCAAAAATGGTTTTTTGTGCGAAAAACGATGAACTACAACCAGATGAAGCCATATTTCTAGTTTGCCAATATATATTTATAAATAAGCGAGGTATACAATTTTTCTTTTTGTATGACAATACGTCACAAAAAATCTACCATAGCGAAAATATTTCATTTTTGGGGAATTTTTCAAAGTTTTAAGAGTATTTTATCTTAATAAATAATAAACGTACTGAACTTGTTATCATCTCAAACTTTAGCAAGTTGTATCCAGTATGAGAAAGGATCGAACAACATATTCTGTCAGAAGCAAACATTCCGAGATATTTAGCAAAAACTGAAAAATGTGCAAAAATGTGACTGTTTTTTGGATACTACGCCAGTAGCACAGGTCTTTCGAAGCTACAAACTTGGTTTCTTACTTGTGGTATAGATCCTAAAAACGTACTAAAAAATTATAACTACATGACCTTTTGCATACAAGAACCCTTTTTAATGTCTACCTTGACTGGACTATAAAGTTTTATCATGGAAAATGTATCATGGAATTATTGCTTTGGTGTTTTAAAATTATGATTTTGCTTTAACATCTTATTTTGCAACTATAATAAGTCAATAAGTACCCTTTAATCTGGTTATTTACATGAAACTTTCATAAATGGGCTGCAAAGACGTTTACATAAGCATGTAAATTCTATGAGGTTAGAAGTGTGTAGAGATAGATTTATCTAGGTCATTCTCATGCATGATTCATGATGTTCTGCAAACATCACTCATCGTTTAGTGGAGGTATATGCATAGACACGGTGAATGAATTTCCTTTACTTAACAAACAAGCATATTAGAAACTAATAAAAGCATTACTTATAAAAAAGTAATCGTATAATATTCTAAACAGGCAAAACATTCGGATTCAAAAACTTTAGAAATCGGTTGTTCTTAAGTTGATAGTTTTTAGAAACTCTCTAGTATTATACAATAGTATAAAAGCTTCCAGTATTACACATTGCCGACAAATGTATCTAGTATTACACACTGGTATAAAAACTTTCTAGCACTAAATGCTGGTGAAATATAGTTTTCTATAGGGAAATGTATGTAACAATTATGAGATCCCATGAATCCAGTCAGCCTGAAGTCATAGAAGACATTGATTTTGTTTTCATAATGTATTTTTCAATACATAGCTCTCTCGTTAGTTAATAGTTATAATTCATTCATTTCTTAAATAAACTAATGTAATCTGTAAAAGAGCTTTATACTTATAGTAGGGTCAAAACTCGTACCTGAAGTTTGGATCACATTTCAAATCCCAAATCGTCGCAAAATGCATTTTTCTATGATTAGTGATGGGAAGTGTCTGGACCTAAAATAATTTAAATGAAATAGCTCATATATTTTTTTAATGTGAACTAAAGAAATAAACGGTATCAAGAAACTGATACATACTTTCTCCCTTCTAGCCCAACTTTAATGAATAAATTACTTTTTATTTACTAATATAGAATACAAAGCACGGTCGAATGTACAGAAAATCTTGTAAACAAGTTGTTTTAAAGAACATCCACCCAAATCCCTGCTTTGGAGGCACTACAGAATCCATAGCTACACTCGTGGTTTTAAGAGGGGAAATGCCCCCTATTCCCCCCCAGGGTTATTAAGGGGCAACATATTTCGAATTTCCTCTGTTTGTCAATACTAACTTGACAAACATATCAAGTTTGAATGAAATTGATCAGTAAATAAGAGAGAAATAGTAATTTTTTTATTCCCCATAAGAATAACATGGGTACAACGTACTGCGTTTACCACAAAATGAAAATTTCAATTTTCTCCGAAACCAGCAATCGTAGAATAGTAATTAAAAATACTAAATTATTTAGTTTTTTGAGCTCTTTTTAATGGTGAATAGTAATATTTTTTATGTTTATGTCTTTTTATGAAAAATCCAAAAAAAAACTGAATGTTTTATGTTTTAAGTCCTGTAATTTCTGAACCCGAATTTTTACAGGAATGCGGGTGGTGCCATTTTGTTGGAAAACTAAAGTTCTACAAACGACTAAAGTTTAATCAAAATCATTAGAGCTGTTTTTGAGAAATTTGGATTTTTCATGTTTTTTGGCGGTTTTTGGGGGATAATTACCCTTAAAAATCAAAAATTCAAAAAAATGAAAAAAACGCCTGGAGATATCGTGAATTAGTACCTACATGCCAAATTTTATAAAAATCGGCCCATTGGTTAAGGCTCTAGCTCTGTAAACATCCACACAGACACACACACACACACACACACACACACACACACACACACACACACACACACACACACACACACACACACACAGACAGACATCACGTAAAAACCACTTTTTTGGGTTCAGGGAGTACCAAAACGAATATTTCCACTAACAACTCAAATTCGAAAATTTTGACGAAAACAATACTTTCTCCATATACTATGTATAAGGGGAGAAAGTAAAAATGAACTTGTACTTCAAGGGAACGAAAATAAAAAAATAAAGGATCGAGGGTTAAGGAAAGATTAAATTCCGTAGATCCACCTAAGGCAAATTTTATGTGATTGAGATGATGAGAAAAAACTGAAGGTAGCTTGACATTTCGTTAACAATATCACTTCAATATTATCGCTTAAGATTGTATTAGTTTATACTGCATCAATAATTCATTCATTTATCATGTCAAACAATATGTTTTATAAGTCTCTTGTTCATTGACATCATAAAAAATTTAAATATTCAAAGCATATCCTAAAATGTCCATTATACCTCAGTTTCCCATCAGGTGCCATTTTATTTTATGCACATTTGATTAATTTCACTCTATATGCAACCCAGTTAATGTTGCTAGTCAATGTGCTGCCTAGAATGTTCACCTATGTGGTAACGAGAATCAATGGTTCTAGTCACTGTTCTCAAATGTGTCAAATGTCAAATATGTTGATAAATTGCCAATGATTGTTACTTCGATAGATGACTTGTGTTTATGGACAGCTTTTATTATTATTTTGTTCTGCTTTAAAGTTTCTAATTTTTAAATGAGTTTTATTTACAAAATATTTGTTTTCCTGGGGTTGGAGGTTCTCACCAATTGGTTTTTGAGGTCAAACCAAATCATAATCTCAAAGTTTATCAAAAATCTAGAATCCGCTGGATTTAAAAATAAACTTTTCAACCAACAAACATTGCTCGTATTAGAATCCATGATAGGATATCTGATTTCAACATAGTAAAATCTATAAGCCCTTATAATTTTGAAACTACATATTCTTTTTAATATCAACGTACGGCGTAGGGACGTGGCGACCCCACCGCCCGGTGGCTTGTCCATTGCAGCTAGCCTCTCTGGCTCCCTACTCTTCATCTGTGTCAGAGACTTTCCTATTGATCCGTGTTCTTTCCATTTATGTACACACGGATCAGCTTTCTTCATCTTGCTATCTCCAACCTGCTCTTCACCCGAATTCTTCCCTCCCCTTCCTCTATCTCTGTTACAGGCCAACCCAAGGTGTTACGTGGACCGTGCTGATGGGTGGATGGCACCAGGCCTTTTGTATGGTGTCAAGAACGGTACCTGCAGGATACCAGGCGCCCTCCTGCAGTATACAGCCTTGCCCGGGCATGCGGGGCTCTGTCCGGGTCGACTTCATGTCCCTAGCTTCTCGTGGGAACCACATGGACCGCCAAGGGCAAAACAACCAATCAGAACCAAACCTCGAGGCAACTCCAGAAGTTGCCTTGCCCCTAATTCCATCAGGATCTGCCCCATCAGGGCAGGTTCCTCAACCTGAAATGAGTGCATCAGGAACACAGGAGGTTCCGATGCATTCTCATGAGGAGGCTATCAACAATGAGAAGGCTTCCACAGACTTCAACATGGACGATGTGAGCTCAATCACATCAGCCCCACTGGAGGGGGAGGATGAGCTTCTCAGAAGTCCAGGAACACCAAAATCTACGGGTATGCTCGATGATGCCATAGAGCAACTGAACAGCCTGCGGGTTAAGAGAACGAACCTCACCACTGCCCAAAGAAGGAAGGCTATTCAGGCAAAACTTCTTGAGAGAGGTGAAGTTTTTGACCCAGCGAAGTTTCGGAGGGGCAAAAAGAAAAAACCAAAGAGACATGATATGGGTGAAACTCCAGGCACGAATGTGGGTCCAGAAGCTGAGTCGAGGGCGGCCAAGCGCCCTAGAGGCAATATGGCCACCCCTCCCTCGGCGGAAGGACCTACTAAAAAGGCCAGGAGTGGAACTCATGGAAATCATGATGACCAAACCTTAAATCCAGGGACTTCTAGCAAAGGAGTCTCTTACAGGGACATTTCCGCAATCAAAATGGCCATTGTCTTGGAGGGCTATCCTGAGGCTAAGCTTTCAGCAGAGCAAGGTGAAGCTATTGAAGACGCCATCATGGATGAGCTCGAACCCCTAGAGGACGGCTCTGCTCCATCGTTTGCAGGCACCTACATGGAAAAAGGTGCCTTAATAACATCCTGCATCAACGAAGCAACTAAGCTTTGGCTGGAGACACTCATCCCCAGACTTAAACCACTTGGGGAGAAGAAACTTACTGTTGGACTAAGGAGAGACATCTTGAGGTCAACGAGGGTATTCTTTAGAGCTCACCCGAAGCTCCTGAAGAAAACTCCAGAAAAGGTCCTTGAGATGCTCGACAAGCAAAACCCCACCCTGAAGGTGAAGGAATGGAAGGTCCTGCCAGCTAAGCCAGACCCAAAAGGTTACGGATTCGTCTGTTTCCTGGATGAGGCCTGCTTCAATGCTGTTAGGTCAGCCAACTCTAGAGCCAATCTAGGACTCTGGCAAGTCTCAATTGTCTCAACGACAGTCAAGGACAATGCCCAGGGTCCTCCAGATCAATCTTCACCACAGTAAAGCGGCCTCGGCCGCTTTCTGCCAGTTCTTCCTCAGAGAGGGATTTGACCTGGCACTGATTCAAGAACCATGGCTTCACCAAGGAAGGGTTGCAGGCCTGGGCGATACCAAGGGTAGGTTGATTTACTGTACCTCTCTCAAAAATGTCAGAACATGCATACTTGTGAAGAAAGGTATGGACTGCCTAACCCTCACTGAATTCTGTTCTAGAGATCTCACTGCGGTGTCTATAACCTGGAGTTATGAAGGCAAGGAATGGAGCACAATTGCAGGCTCGGTTTACTTGCCCTACGACTCCGGGGAACTTCCTCCATCGAGAGAGCTCGAACTTTTGGTGGAGTCATCCTGCGCTGGCGGACGACAACTCCTTTTAGGTTGTGACGCCAACGCTCATCACACAATCGGATGGGGAAGCTCTGACACGAATCCAAGAGGTGAGGCTCTTCTTCAGTTTCTCATATCTAAGAATCTTTATGTCTGTAATGTTGGAAACCGTCCGACGTTCGTTACACAAAATCGAAGTGAGGTTATTGACATTACTTTTTGTTCAGAAGCAGTCCTTAGAGTCATTGACAATTGGCACGTAAGCCACGAGGCCTCCTTGTCTGACCACAGGTACATCTGTTTTAACCTGCAAGGTGAGGGTGACTCGCCCTGCTATCGAGATCCCAGGAAAACAGATTGGTCACTCTATAAGTCTGACCTCCTGTCTCAACTGGGATCATTAGGTGGGAGGGTCAGCTGCTTTGCGGACATGGACCAGATTGCTTCTGATCTTCAGAACGCAATTGTAAGCTGCTTCCAGGACAATTGTCCATTGCGGCGGGGAAAGAGTCGCACTAATACTAAGTGGTGGACTGCTGACCTTGAACGTAAAAGGACGGTTGTCAGGAAGCTTCATAACCATTGCAAACGGAGCCGTATCTGGGAGCCATACCATAAGGCACTCACAGAATATAGCCTTGCAATCAAAAGAGCCAAAGAGAACTCTTGGAGACGGTTTACACAGGAGGTAAACAGTTTCAGCGCAGCAGCAAGACTGCAGCGTGTTTTAGCTTCAAGCCCTATTGGCCTCCTGGGATCCCTGAGGTCACCAGGGGGACAATATACCACTGGAATTGAAGGAAGTCTCAAACTTCTCCTTGAGACTCACTTTCCGGATTGCATTTTTGAGAGTGACTGTTTAGGCATGTCCGGCAACAGCGAAAGGGGCTCATGGCCAAGAGCTGATCGCGGAAGCTGGACTTTAGCCAGACGGATTGTCACACTTTCCAAAGTTAAATGGGCCATCAGCAAGTTTGGCCCTTTCAAATCTCCTGGGGGGGACGGTATCATACCGGCAATGCTACAGCAAGGACCGGAAGCTCTCTTGGTCCTCCTGTGCGAACTCTTCAGAGCGAGTCTGGCTTATGGGTACATTCCTCAAGCCTGGCGCCTCAGTAGGGTGGTCTTCATTCCCAAGAGAGGAAGAGCAGACTACTCAACTGCAAAATCATTTCGGCCTATCAGTCTCTCATCGTTTCTCTTGAAGACGCTGGAGAGACTGGTAGAAAGACATCTAAGAAAGGGAGTGCTTTCAGGTACTCCTCTCCATCGAAACCAGCATGCCTATCAGTCTGGTAAGTCCTGCGAAACTGCCCTGCATCAACTTGTTAGCAGGGTGGAGGACAGCCTTGCTGCTAAGGAAATCGCTCTATGCACCTTCATGGACATTGAAGGTGCATTTGACAATGTCACTTACACGGCCATGGTCCGGGCGGTGCGTGGGCGTGGTCTTGAGTCTGCTGTATGTAGGTGGATTGAGACCGTGCTCTGCTCCAGGCGGATTAGAGCCGATCTTCAAGGTGAATCGATAGTGATCGCACCCACGAGGGGTTGTCCGCAGGGAGGTGTACTTTCGCCTCTTCTGTGGAACCTGGTGGTGGACGGTCTCCTTCGTGAGCTCACTAGCAGAGGCGTCTTTGTCCAGGGCTATGCAGACGACATAGTCCTAATGGTACAGGGAAGGTTCACGAATATTGTTGCTGATGTCATGAATGTCAATCTTCAATATGTCAATGTCTGGTGTCTTGGAGAGGGTCTAAGCATAAACCCCTCAAAGACAGTAGTTGTTCCGTTCACAAGGAAAAAGAACCTGGAGTCTCTTTCCAGGCTGAGACTTGGACCAACACGGCTTGAAGTATCAGGTACAGTCAAATACCTAGGGCTGACAATTGATTCTAAGCTGACTTGGAATGATCATTTGAACAATACACTGCATAAGGCGAAATGGGCGCTCATGACGTCCAGGAGATTTGTAGGCTCCACGTGGGGGATCAAGCCTCACATAGCACTGTGGCTGTACAAGGCAGCAATAAGGCCTCAAGTCACATATGGATCACTAGTCTGGTGGACAAAGGTGAACCAGACTACAGCCATAGCCAAACTCACAAGTTTACAAAGGTTGGGCACACTTCTAGTCACTGGAGCTTTCAGGAGTAGCCCGTCAGCAGCTCTCGAAGTTGCTCTTGGATTACTGCCTTTGGATATCTTCATCAAGGCAGAAGCACGGAAATCAGCCTATCGATTAAAAGTCGCAGGCCAATGGAGGGAAGGCCTGTCTGGAACAGGCCATTGCACCATCACCAAAGCTGTTGCTCAAAACCCTGTGCTTGATATGACATCAGATGTCATGAGTACGGAGATGGTTTTCACTAAACCTTTTTCTGTTGGATTCTGCTCCAGAGAAGAGTGGACATCTGAGGAAGGGCCCTATTCCAGGAAGGGTAGCCTTGTCTGGTACACGGACGGCTCTCTCATTGAAGGAAAATCTGGCTACGGGGTGTACAGTGAATCACCTAGAACAGAACTCTGTGCAAGTCTGGGACAACACTGTACTATTTTTCAAGCAGAAATTTGTGGCATCATGGTTTGTGCCAATCTCGGCATTGCCAGACGCTATTGCGACAGGCATATAGTAATCTTGTTAGATTGTCAGGCTGCCCTCAAGGCTCTTGACTCCAACGAAATCAAGTCAAAATTGGTGTGGGAATGTTACAACACTCTCTGCAAACTCGCGACACGCAACTCGGTGCATCTTGGTTGGGTACCTGGCCATGTAGGCATAGGTGGCAATGAGTGTGCAGATAAGCTTGCTAAAAGAGGTTCCGGTATGCCATTCTTTGGTCCAGAGCCAAGCTGTGGCATAAGCAAAACAACTGCTTTTCACACAATAAACAAATGGTCCAGGGACTTACATCGCCAGCAATGGCAAGGTCATACTGGTCAAGCACTTGGCAAAAGGCTGCTAGCAGATACTAGCTCTTACTTCACTAACTGGTTGGTGAGGTTGGGCAGAGGTCGGGTTAAGCAGTTGATTGCTCTGATAACTGGACATGGCCATTTCAGGAAACATCTCCACACTCTCGGACTCAGAAATGAAAGTCAGGTGTGTAGGCTCTGCAATCAGTCTGAAGAGACTGCCAAGCATATCATACTGGACTGCGAGAGACTCGGGGCAAGGAGAAGGGCTCTGTTTGGTTGTAAGCAACCAGGTGATGAAAGGGACGCTAGTATTGGTAAAAAACTCCTGGATCTCGTAAAGGGTACGGGCATTGGTTCGCCATACTAACGTACAAGGGACACACAATAAGCTTCGGTTGACGTGTGAGGATCTTTGAATCTTTGGATCTCTGAATCCGTCCCTTTAACAACACATAAACATAAACATAATATCAACATTTTGTAATAAATCTTAACATCTAAATTACATAGTCGTTAACAGAAGACAGTAAGACAAAATACGACGTAGTTTTAAATATTACACAACGAAAATATTGTATTTATCACATACTACATTATTAGTTAACCACAAGGTAAATCGTTAACTGATTTGACCACTTTTACTTTCTCCCCTTATACATAGTATATGGAGAAAGTATTGTTTTCGTCAAAATTTTCGAATTCGAGTTGTTAGTGGAAATATTCGTTTTGGTGCTCCCTGAACCCAAAAAAGTGGTTTTTACGTGATGTCTGCCTGTGTGTGTGTGTGTGTGTGTGTGTGTGTGTATGGACTCATCTTACTAGGGGGCCCTGTGTGTGCATCTCACCAGACTCGGGGGTCCGCACGAATTGTGGGGCATTACACAGGGCCCCCGAGTTAAAATCGTTTTATTGGAGTTCTGGCTCAACAACGATCATTTTTCGTAAATTTAGTGGAGACCCCACATTCTGGTTCTATGCATGTGTTCTTACGGGGCCCTACGTACGCTAGCGCTCTGTTGCGCTGCGCGCCGTGGCCTTTACGGGAACTACTCCCACCGCCGCTCGCCCCCCGCTCCCCTCTCCATGGCATTGTGAATTCCCGGAAGCGCTTCCGTTCTCTCGCATTATTTTTATTTTGTGGAGAACTCTGGCTATGGTTTCGATAATTCAGACTTCAGAGCTGACCCTACAGTCTTTATCCTTACTCGAGACTCTAGGAGCTGTGAGTGAGGGTTTAAGTCGGCATCTAGTCTAAAGTAACTTTTTGCTGAGTGTTGCAATATAAACCTTGGTGGTACGTAAACTCTTATCGTATATTTTCCAGTGGTCGATAACATGGAATATAGGAGGCAAACATGACGTATCAATTATTGTATACTAGTATTAAATACTTACGTCCTACATTATTATCAAATCGGGGCCTACGGTAAAAATAGGATAAGTAACTGGCCTCTACACATTTTTGGTCATGTCACTGGTCATCTTGAAGCTGTAAATCACTTTGAATGTTTTATAAAAGTATATTTTATTGTTTTTCTCATCTTTCAAATAGAAATATACAGCTAAATATACAATTTAAGTATCTTTTAATCTATGAAACGCCCAAGAAACTTTTTCTGCCGTATTTTTAATTTGTTCTAACCATTTTGATTACAATGAGGTATTTTATGTATTAATGCACAGTTGAAACGCTGATATCTAACGAAACGATCGAAACGATTTTGAAGGTTGATGTGTCAAATTAAAAAGTATAATGCATAGGTTTGCCGAATTTCTTTCGAAATTTTTGTTTGTCCATCGGTACTTCCTACAAACCTTTAAGTTTCAATCAATACAATTCTAATGGAAGAATATAATTCAATTCAATTCAATTAACACATGTTGATGCAACAACAAAACATAGGATGGTATCGAGAACAGCGTAGTCAACATTTTTAAATAATTTCAATGCGATTGTAAGCGAAGCTGCAACAGTAATCTAGTAAACACAATTAATACCCTGTTTCGTACTATAATTCTTTTTATTATTTTGCTATCTTAACATTTTATAGAAAGCTGTACGTCATCAAAGTTTACTTTTCAAGGTCGATGATAGTCCATACTTGAATAAAAGTTAGAAAATATCAGATCACCTGCTTTCAACGTTTATCATACTAAACAATAAAGTACCTGACAAATTCTAACAACGATTACAATTTTATTTTAATGGTCAAAGATCCGAGATCGAAAAAAGCGAAAAGGGTCTCGATTTTCAAATGTTCCCCAAGAGTTGTTTCCTTTATCAGAATCTGTTATAGTAAATTGTAAATATGTAAATTTATAGTTGTTAAAAGTAGTTTATTCACAAACGAATACATTTCGAGGCTTTATATTTCCATAAATATACATATTGGCTATGGATAAAACCATTTTTAGGTTAATTTTCCTTCATTCGGCTTTTAATTCGATATCAAATAAACACAGATTACGGGTAATTTTTGGATCATATTAAAACATCTCTAATAATCTCGATTTAACCCAGTAACTCGTTAAACTCGTCTTGTGGTACTGAGTAACGTTACTTTTTACTTTAGATCCATTGTCTGAATGTGATGATACCCAATGATTCAATGATACACTGGGTACCCGTACTGTAATGTGCCGTGCCGGCGCGGCGGTCGCGGGCGCAGGCGCCTCGGTTGAGGTGGAGTGACGCTCGCACGCCCGCGAACATTGCATGCTTTACGATAACAGACTACTGATGCATTTAATTTCTTGTCAGTTCTGTTTCGTACTAATATATTCATTATGTTAAAAAACCAATACCAAAAAATCTACACTTAACGCTAGGGGTCTTTTGAAATCAGAGCTCCTAATATAGTTCTGAACTAATTTTAATAAAGTGTCGTTGGAAAGAGCTCGCCAACAAGTTGTGCATATCATAGAATTTATGAAGGTCAAACTTAAGGGCAGAGGTCTAGACGCCCTTAAATTTTGATATTTGTCCTTAAGATTTACCTTTTTAATGGAAATTTTAAGCAACAGCTGGATTAAATTACAAAATTAATTGATATAAACACAGTTTTATCAGCAAAATCATAATGTTATAACTGTAAATATAACCATTGACTATTGGTACTGAAAAGATTTCCATGTCAAACTTAGTCAAACTGGGTCCACTTCAAATTTTGTGTTAAACTAAAAGGGGCACGTCTTAAGAAGGATAGTAAAGTATTCCTTCAGTTAATTCTATAAAGCAACAGATAAAGAGGTTTGTATACGTTCGATTAATTAATAGAAAATGAAGATTGATCAATTATCATGAAGTCCAGCACACGGAAAAATTTGAAATGTTGCTAATATTGTTTATTTTTGTCAAATTATAAAAACAACCTTACATCTTCAAATCAGAAATTATTATTTGGGCTGAAGTTGATATCACCCCAAATTCGATTTTGTTGTTGTTTCAGGGTCCAAAGATGAAAAAAGTTGAACGGTTACTGGGTTTATATATTTTTTATATTACTGTAAAATTAAAAAAAATATATTAAAACTTGACTTCAGTAAGAAAAATTCAAGGACGAATCAAACGATAACTTGATCAATATAAACAGATAATATACAGCCCAGTTATAAAGAATGATTATAGTCTATTAGCTGTTGTACCCGTTATTCGCATGGATTTAGATAAATAACCGGGAAAATGGCAATGGTTCCTATGGAAACCAAATAATACCCCCGTAGCAGCAAACCTGCGTACTCAGCGAATTTCCAATGCATATATATGTATATTAATACCACATAAAGCCACATACCAAGTTTCATCAATATACATTCATAAATAAACGATTTATGACATTTTAATTATTCTCCATAAGAATAACATGGCGGCTGAGTATGCAGGTTTGCTGAAGCAAGGAGCACAACAAATGGGGTTTTATACAAATATCAATATAACTCATGTATGTAAAGCCATATACCAAATTTCATTAATTTATTTTCATAATGAAGGGAGATAACACGTTACTTATTCTCCATAAGAATAACATGGGGCTGAGTACGCAGGTTTGCTGCAACGGGAACCATTGGTAAAACATTGTTTTTTGAGCAAATATCAATGGTCCACAACCAGATGAAGTCGTATACCAAGTTTCGTCAGTATACGTTAATAAATAAGCGAGATATAACATTTTTATTTTCCTCCATAAGAATAACATTAGACAACGTACTGTGTTTAGCACTTTCAGTATCTCGGTAACCAATTGACGTAGAGAAATGATCAAAATACCAAATTGTGTGTTTTTTTTAAGCTGGATCCAATGGTAAAAACTAAAATTTGACTATTTCCAAAATTATATGTAAAAAATTCGAAAAACCCATTTTTGGGGTACAAAACCCCCCCAAAATACCCCTTTGGATAAAGCGATCTGGCTGGTTTTCGAACTTAAAGTCATAAATGTTGCTATACACGTTTATACCAAATTTCATCAATATCGGATAATTTTTACGAGAGTTATCGTGCTCACGGACACATATATATACAGTTTCGAACGAATGGTGTTTTTGGTGTCTGGGGACCTCAAAACGAAAAGTTATCATGGTCCCGGGCGTAGGTCTTACCATTCCGACTACGGTAATAGCTTCTCCTCTATAGGGGAAATTCGCTAAAAATCACCAAAACACAATAAATTAGTATAAAATATGAACGAAAGAAGCTCACAGGACGTAGCCCAAAAAGAACGGGAATAGGGCACAAACCTTCCCAGGCATAGAACCATTTCCCAAAGTTTCACGGCGGCAGAGATCGGATGAACGGTTTAGTAATGCATAAAGGACGAACAGACAGACAGACAAGAATTCGTTTAAAAATGTAAATAGATTTTTGACCAATTCCCGTGCTTGATGATGGTATTATGGAACGAAAAATGTTACAGAAAATAAGGAAAACTAATTATAATACAAATACGCACAGGCCGAGATGCAATACTAAGCAAGATAGAGGAACTTTGCTTATTTTTACCTAAAAAACTAAATTATTAAGTTTGGTACCGGAACAGACGAGACGTCCTCCCAGTATACAGTATTAGAATGGGAAACCGAGCTCCTGATCGAAAGGGAAGAGCAAAAACTACTTTTGTTTCGTCGATAAAATAAAAAACTTTCCTTTTTCCGAATAGTTATGAAAGCCTACTCTACACTATAACTCCTTTGTTATCATTTTTTAAAATTGAACATTCAGTGTGATTTCTGGACCAAAACAAGCAACATGTTTTCTGTTTAATTACATGTTTTATTTGGAATGTTGTCTGGTTTTTAACTTTTCACCACAACATTTGTATTTTTTTATTGGTTTTTATTTTGTCAACCCCGATGAAAGCAACAAATATAACTTTAAAAAAAGTTTTACTCGATCATACCTTAAACCCCTGCCTTGATTTCCCATGAAACCCCTGCCTTGATGTCATTCCTGCTGTCGACAAAGGCGCTCTTATCTCCAGGAGAGGTTCAAGGATAGTGATAGTGATAATGAGCGGTCCTAGCTCTACCTACCTCCTGCTCGCTCTCACTCCAACACGTGACTCGTGTCCAGGGGCGGCCCGTCAGTTTTTCAGCACCCGTGCAAAGACCAAATTTGTCACCCCCCGCCCACCACAACCAAAACCTTCCTACCCCATAGTTCTGAGATATACTGACACGTGCGCGCCTCACTCCCTCGCTTGTTGTTGATGCGTTTGCGATGTTTCTGGTTCCATGCTATGCTGATCACCTGAAATGACAAACTATGGAACACATTCAGATAAGAGAATTGTGTAGTTCAAAATCATGATTTCATATACTATCGTCCTGGAAAGGTATCTCATTTTCGATCTTCGCGCCGCTAAAATGTTTGCAATTAAAATACTCAAAACCTCAAATAATTAAAAAGAATATAAATTTTTAAAAACCACAAATGTGCACAATTGTAGTCAACGTATCACAATACACTGTGTATCATAAAACAATTATATGTTTATTTAAGAAAAATAATAATGAAAACAAACCCTTAAAACTGAGTAGGAACGGTGAAGCACATACTGATAACAGTACATCTGTTCTGAGCGTGGGAAAGATTTCGTCCAGGGAAACCAAAACAATAATGAAAACGCTTATCAAAACCGACAGCGATTCTGACGGTTCGTAGCTGATGTTCGCGATGGATACAGCAAAGTTTGTTGTTAGAGTTTTTTTTTAAATTAATTTCTTCTGAATATAATTTTTGTTTATTGGTTCTAATGTACAACACGTTTTTCAGTTATACGGACTCTATCTTCGAGTATTTAATCTTTAAGGTTTAGTGTAGCTATAAACCTTATTTTTATTTGTCTTTATTCTGTGATATATTGAATCTTATCTTCTAAAAGTGTTTGGATCAATTAAGTTTAATACCAATTACTCTAAAAACTCAAGTTGGGTGCAAACATGTTTTTTTCGTTAGTACTATACTGTGATATACTGTCGCAACTTATTTAAAGAATTGCTAACTTGTAAGAAATACAGATGATTAGTCACCCCAGAGCTCAAATAATCTCTGTAATGAGAAGTATATGTTTAATTCTTAACATTTCCCACTCAATCTCCAATACTCCTAAATGACTCAGTTAATAAATAAGAACATGGTTGAAATGGTTACTAAACAGACGGAACGATAAACTATATTTTTCAAAGTAAGCTAAACGAGTGGACCTTACAAGTAACGATGTAAGGGGGTGCCAAAATCTGAGGAGGGTGCATCATATTTCCCCTTTATTTCATATGCATTAATACTAAACTCAAATATATCAAATCCCTGTTCAATACTCTCCAGTCTCCAAACCATATATTTCTTCATCTACAGGAACTAATTTTAAAAAATCGAAAGGGAGGATTAAAACAATTAGTTGCATTGTGTTACTTTATATTTTAACATTGCAATTTTTTTGCATCGTATTGCGAGTTTTATTCAAACTCTCAATACCAATCAAAATACCCTGAAGTTGTCACAAACCGATGGAGGTCAAAACAACTGCTCGTTTTGGAATAGAGGGGAGCAGAAGTTTTATTATCTGATATGTAAATTTAATGTTTAAGTATGATTAGGTGCAAAACATGGTGGATACTCATAAATTTCTTTCAAATATTGCCTTTCAACAACTTATAATACTAATATACAACAATTTACAATATCAGTTTGGTTTTAGTGAATTTCCCCTATAGGGAAGAGCTATTACCGTGGGTCTCATGGTAAGACTTAAGCCCGAGACCATGATAACTTTTTGTTTTGAGGTCCCCAGATGCCAAAAACACCATTCGTTCAAATTTTTATATATGTATGTATATATATATATATGTGTGTGTGTGTGTCCGTAAGCACGATAAATCTCGTAAAAAAGGTCCGATCTTAATAAAATTTGGTATAAATGTGTATAGCACCATTTATTTGAACGGGTTCGAAAACCAGACGAATCGCACCATCCAAAGGGGGGTTTTGGGGGTTTTGTACCTCAAAAATGGTTTTTTTTGGGTTTTCACATGTAATTTTTATTTAAATCAAATTTTAATTTATACCATTGAATTTAGCTTAAAAAACAAACAATTTAGTATTTTAAACATTACGCTACGTCAATTGGTTACTGAGATATTGAAAGTGCTAAACACAGTACGTTGTCTAATGCTATTCTTATGGAGAAAAATCAAAATTTTATATCTTGCTTATTTATTAACATACACTGACGAAATTTGGTATATGGCTTCATCCAAAGTCGTTTGTTGTTGTTTGCACAAAAAACAATTTTTCGCATATGGTTCCCGTGGAAGCAAACCTAGGTACTCGATCCCCATGTTATCCTTATGGAGAATAATTAAAATGTTATGTATCGCTTATTTATGAATGTATATGGATGAAACTTGGTTTGTGGCTTCACTTTGATGAGTTCTATTGATATTTACATACAAACCCATTATTTTGTGTCCATTGTTGCAGCAAACCGTGTACTCACCCCCAATGTTATTTTTATGGAGAATAATTAAAATTGTATATATCGCTTATTTGTGAATATATTTTAATGAAACTTGGTATGCGGCTTTATGTGGTATTAAGACATATATTTTGCATTGGAAATTCGCTGAGTACGCAGGTTTGCTGCGACGGGGGTATTTATATGTGTACAAATACTTTATGTTAGCGGCCTATGCCCCCCACCCCGCACCAGGGGGGGCGTGGGGGGCGGTCCGCTTTGGCATAGGCCCCAAATTTTGAAAAATACTAAAAAATCTGAGCGTATCTCCTACCGATCTCCGGAGAATCGCTACCGATCTACTGTCGTATTTTCGGCCGTTATTACGTAGTAAATTCGTCATTTTTGGACTGTATTTTGTTTTCTGTCGAAGTTTATAGCCGATATTACGCGGCAAGGACGTTAATTCCAGATTATATCATCTGTAACGTCTTCAGTTACGGCGGATAAAACGTGATTCGGTCCATTTACACAGTTAGGTTGTTTTTTTATGACCGATTCATGTGTAATACATAATGTTAAGTCTCGTAATTTTCGGCCGATTTTACGTGGTCCGATCATCTTTGGCAGCAGTTTACTACGTGATTTGGCAGGTCGCGATCGTCCAAAGATTGGCGGGAAATACTTGCTCGAACTTTGGAGTATTTTTCAAAACTTTGAGTTCATTTGACTATTTAAATACTCACATTTTGAGTACTCGCACGCCCCTAATACATCGTTTACACAAATATGAATAGGCCCCGAGGAGCCTTTTTTCTGGGGGCCCCATATTTTCTGAGGGCCCCTTATTTCTTGGCGCCCTTTATTTCCTGGGGGCCTACTATTTATTGGGGGCTCCGTTTCGCTTGGGAGTTTCAATTCACCCGGGGGCCCATTTTCGACCGGGGCCCCGGGCCAAGAAGAGCGCCAAAGAGGCCTCCTCGGGCTCAAAGCTTGTCCCCGTGCGCCCCTATGTAAAAATGGCCCTGAACCCCCATGTAATGTTTTAAAACATATTTGTTTAAGTCCCCTAGATTTGGTTCGAGGAACACGTGTGTTAAGCCCCCCAGTATTGTCTGATGCACAGTGTGTATAGCCCCATAATTTGGGACGGGTGTTAAGCCCCCCAGTCTTGTCTGATGCACAGTGTGTATAGCCCCATAATTTGGGATAGTGCAGAGATGTGTTTGGCCCCGATATTTGGTTTCATGCAAGGTTGTGTTATTAAAATGGTGTGTTTAGAGAAACAAATCATGTACTAAAACTTGTCTCCATCTACACGTTAATAAACCGTATATAACTCTTAGGACCCCACAATTGGGTTTAAGGACAGGACCCCATAGCAAGTTAGGGACATGTATGTGTGTGTGTGTGTGTGTGTGTGTGTGTGTGTGTGTGTGTGTGTGTGTGTGTGTGTGTGTCCGTGTGTGTGTGTCCGTGTGTGTGTGTGTGTGTGTGTGTGTGTGTGTGTGTGTGTGTGTGTGTGTGTGTGTGTGTGTGTGTGTGTGTGTGTGTGTGTGTCTGTGTGGATGTGTACAGAGGTAGAGCCTTAACCAATGGGCCGATTTTTATGAAATTTGGCATGTAGGTACTAATCCACGATATCTCCAGGCGTTTTTTTCATTTTTTTGAATTTTTGATTTTTAAGGGTAATTATCCCCCCAAAACCGCGAAAAAACGTGAAAAATCCAAATTTCTCAAAAACAGCTCTAACGATTTTGATTAAACTTTAGTCGTTTGTAGAACATTAGTTTTCCAACAAAATGGCACCACCCGCATTCCTGTAAAAATTCCGGTTCAGAAATTACAGGACTTAAAACATAAAAAATTCAGTTTTTGGATTTTTCATAAAAATACATAAACATAAAAAAATATTACTATTCACCATTAAAAAGAGCTCAAAAAACTAAATAATTTAGTATTTAGAATTACTATTCTACGATTGCTGGTTTCGGAGAAAATTGAAATTTTCATTTTGCAGTAAACACAGTACGTTGTACCCATGTTATTCTTATGGGGAATAAAAAAATTACTATTTCTCTCTTATTTACTGATCAATTTCATTCAAACTTGATATGCTTGTCAAGTTATTATTGACCAACAGAGGAAATTCGAAATATGTTGCCCCTTAATAACCCTGGGGGGGAATAGGGGGCATTTCCCCTCTTAAAACCACGAGTGTAGCAATGGATTCTGTAGTGCCTCCAAAGCAGGGATTTGGGTGGATGTTTTTTAAAACAACTTGTACACAAGATTTTCTGCACATTCGACCGTGCTTTGTATTCTATATTTAGTAAAAAAAAAGTAATTTATTCATTAAAGTTGGGCTAGAAGGGAGAAAGTATGTGTCAGTTTCCTGATACCGTTTATTTTCTTACTGGTTCCTCTGAACGTTGCTCTTTTACGGTAGGACTATTAAATGCAGTCAAGTAACAAATAGTGAGCAGCGTTTTGATGACTACAGATTTAGTACGCATGACTTGAACTTTTTCGTGCTTAAAGATGAAAGAATAACATACGGTACCTATTTTCTAAAGTAAAATAAACTGTACTGTATCAGGAAACTGATACATCCCTTTTTATTAACGCCTTTGGCATTTTTTTACGTTTTGATAGGGAACGGTGTAAACCCTGGTCTTGTTACTATCTAAGGTCGACCTGTTCTTAAAAAACATCATTAATTAGTATAACCCATTGACAAATGTCAGCTGGGTCCAGTTTCGAACCTTCTCTCAAAAGTTTGCGATTTTGATCAGGATCGATCTGACAAACCTCGGATTACGAGGCGAGCACGATAACCACTACGCTACCAGCCATTTGTTAGCAAAATTGTAATCTCTAAATTACTTTATTTGCACTAAATATAGAATATAAAGTACGATATCATGATTATAAAATCGTTCGATGAACTTTACTTCAGAGCCGTTGTAGAAACATATTGTGCTACCCAAAGTACCTGTAACAGGGGAAATGCCCCCTCCTACCACCTTAGGTTGAGGCAAAAAAATTCCGAATATCCTCTGTTGGTCAATGCTAACTTGAGAAACCGAGTTTTAATTAAACTAACCAGTAAATAAGAGTCAAATGGTGATGTTTTGGTTCCATAAGAATAGCATGCATTAGAATGCGTGCTAAATGGAAAATTACATTTTCTTCACAACCATTAAACGTATATTAATAATTTAAAGAACAATTTTTTTTAGTTTGTTTGCCTCTTTATAATGATGATAAATAAACTGTATTTCAATTTTGTGTCAGTAAAATAGCGAGTCTTTGAACTATTTAAGCCATATAAATTCCTGAACCCAAATTTCTCCAGAAATGCGGGTGGTGTCATTTTATTAGAGGCATAAAGCACTTTAAACCTCTTAATTATAAATAAAGTTACTAGAGCGGTTTTTAATAAATTTTGATTAATAATGTTTTTTGTGGTTTTCGGAGATAATTATACCTAGAAATAACAAGTTTTAAAAAGCCTGGAAATACCGAAGATTGCTGCCTTTGGACATTGACCTTACAGCAGTAGCTCGTGTGCGAGCTTCAGCTTCCTCAATAGTTTCTGTAGATCACTGCTCTGCCATAGTGCCATTTCAGTTACTCTCAAATTGAGCCTGCCGCTGAGTTTGCTCTTCACGTCGAAGTTGCTGTTCTTCTGGCGTTTCTTTTGCTCTGTGTGCTGCCTACCGTCGTAAAGCTTTCCATTGTTTGTGTTTTAAGTTGCTTGACTTCTAACCACTTTAATTAATCGGGCTTTTTCAATCTTTGAGACAAACTTTATTTACGTTTCCCCGGCATTATTGTGATACAGGTACCTTCGTGGTTAAAGGTGCAACAAAAAAATTTAAACCGCAATATAAACAAATAAATTAACTCAAAATATAAAATGCAGTACACCTGTTTTAGTTATAATCTGATCCAGTAAATGTTAATGCCTATAAAATTAAAATGGGAAGTTTAGTACCCATTGGGGCTAAACCATAAAGGAATTTTAAAACGTGAATAGGCCTATATGTTACATTAGGATATTATCAATCTTCCTACCAAATCAGCTCAATCGGTTTAGTAGTTAGAGTGTGAATGAGCCACAAACTAATAAACAAACAAACTCACAAACAAACTTTCAGCTTTATAATATTAGAATGATTAGTATGATAGCTGGTACTTCAAATGTTGTCGGTTGTCTCTCATCTCTTAAATCTATTACATATTTTAGTAGACACGTTAACGTATGCTTGCGGACCTTTGCAAAGCTCCTTAGTTTTATAATATATCAATTCAAATTTTCTCTAAGTATTTTTAAATACAAGTAATCTGTTGAAATCTTTAGTATTTGTACTCGTACATTCACACATTTGTAATCTTTCTCTGCCAGATTACAATATAAACAATTTATAATTATTTAGATATGTTGCATATGGTCTAGATATTTGTTGACCTATTATAAAAGTGTTTGGCAAAACAAGGTGTAAGTTAACAAAAGCTAAATACGCAATATGTCTATTCAAATATATCTTTAAAAATTCAGTCTTCGTTCATCCTCTTACGGGAAGAATGAGCGTACACCTAGTACACCTAGGAGGAATGTATAGAGGGAGAAAATTAAAGGGTTAAATTACCAGGGAAAGAGGAATTTATTGTAGTTTCACAGGTTTGCAGTTCCCTTAAAACATTTATAAAATTTGTCACGTGGGCAACATCGGCTGCAGTATCACGTCAGACAGGCAATTAAAACTTAGTTGTTGACTAAAGTATGTAATTAGGCGGCCCTGAGGTTCCCTTGCTGTTAACTTTGAGAAAGCTCTTGTTCTTGTTTCTCGACATTCAAATACTCAAATATTTGAGTATTTCCCATTAATTAATGTGGCTTGTAGGTTTAACAGCTTTGTTTAGTTTATTTTCCATAATAATTCATTATTATACTGATTTCATTATATTGATATTTTCTACGGAATTCAGCCTGAAAGAGAGAATATTAATTTAATGTTTCCGTGTATTTTATTAATCTGAAAGAATGTATCCGTATGGATGTACATTGTATTATTGACTACTTTTACAACTATATTTATTTTACTCATTGAAAACTATTATAAATTTGCCAGTAAGAGAACCCATTTTTGCTGATGTTTGATTTAAAACATTAAAGCCCAATTATGTAAATTATAACGTACAGAACTTAAACTATTTGTTTTCGGTCATTCTCTGATTGGGCCTGATGGCGACCGGTGTGACTGGTTTAAATAGATCGCCTAGTACCATCTTTTATGTATGTTTATCGTCTTGAATGTATATACAGTATTAGTGTAAATATATATTGTGAGTATTATGAGACCCGTATCACGCCACTTAAGAAATCATTTTAAATGTTTTAACCAAATTATCCTTTCATGTGAAAACGGCTCGAAATTTATATTCCCCCATTCCTAGTTAAATAATCCCTTTTCAACTTTAGAATAGATTTTGTTCTTTCATCTTGAAATAAAATCCACGTTTTGCGTTTTCTTGAGCCTTTACTCCCACATTTCCTAAAGCATTTATCGTCCATGGTGTTTAGGTGTTCTCATCCATGCGATGTGTTTAAAATGGTATTTTTAAATGTATTATGTGTTTTAAATGTTTTTATTCCAAGGCCTTCCAGTTGTTGATTAATTATCTTACCATTTTTGTTTTCCCTGTATATGAGAAGACTTTCTAAAAGATCCAGTTTTTTGCTTTTATTTTCTTTGTTTAATATTTCCATGGTTTTATGTATGTTTCCAAATTCATGGTTTTCATTTAAAATGTGAAGAGCATAGTGGGATTTCGGTTCGCTGTGTGTAATAGAGTTAATTTGTTCTCTGTACCTGCTGCGAAAATTTCTACCTGTTTGGCCGGTATAAGAATTGTCACAAGAAGCACATTTTAGTTTGTACACGCCACTGTTTTAGAATTTGTCATCTGATTCAATTGGTATACGCAGATTCTTTTCCAAACTATTATTTGTTCTAAAAGCTACATTACACCTAGTAAGAATCTAGAATAGAAATATTTCCAGAGCAACAGAGACACCGCAACCGCTCGAAACAAAGAAGTCCCGAATTCCAGGAACCCCATTGATGCCCCGCGACGCGCCTAACCCCATTCGTTACACCACTACCTACACCCAGAAATTTCCAGACATCATAACAATAAACTGGATCACCTATATATACCCCCAAAACTCAATCAGCTGAAGATGCCGATGTGGCGAAAGCATTCTCCTGCGACCATCAGTGTCAGTGAGTGCAGTTCGACGGAAGACGACGTTAGTGAAGTCATCGACTCTACTGTACGGCCCAACACAACAATGGACATTCGTATTTGCCAACGTTGTTCGGAACATATGTAATTATGAACTTAAACGGCCCCAATACGTAAATACAATTGTTAAAAAGGTTTATGATGTATGTTTAGTACACAAAAATGAGACCTATAAGTCAATATGATGGCTTGCAGTAGTCAAGCTATAAACAACCAGCGATACCTGGCCTTGTATCTTCACAATCATATGTCAACCATAATCATCTACAGGATTACCAGATCACCTTGTACCTCTGCTGTCTGGTTATTCCTAGCGTTATTCCCTCACCCGAAGCAAGACGGCTCGTCGGTCATCTGGAAGGGGTTTTCCTGGTCTCTCCAGTCTGCGCTTAGGTCGCGGTCCCCAACCACACCCGTCCTTGGACTCAAAAAACCGCAGTTGTGCGTTCAACGACCAACTGGAAATTTCAGTCGCTAATGGAAACATAATTATCTGGCATTCGTTTGGTAAATGAGTTGCTGCAGATTATACGTTAAATAATACATCTTCCATCAGTTGTTTTTTATGTCTATGTAGTAAAACATAAATAGTTTTATGAAGTTATTTACTTAGTGAGAAATGGAAATTATTGAATATTCGCTACGTGTGGTCTTTATCAAAATGTAAAAATTCACTCGGAACTTTATCCCTCAATCTAATTTTAACAACTTGTTTGAAAAAACGTGAGGAGCTGACCAAGCCATATTCGACAACCCTTTTAGTTGCTTATTTACTGAGTGGAAAAACTGTGCAGCCACCTCAAAATAACAGTATTATACATATCACATTTTTTTAAACTTTGGGAGATTCCAAACTGACCAAATATCCCAACCGACTTTCAGATTATTAAGAACGTGTGTGACTGATTTAGAATCAGTTATACTCTATTCTGCGTTCACCGTGCAGTACATGGCTTACGGGAGTTACCACACTACTATCACTGGAGAGGACATCCAATGCTTTAATATTAGGGGACCGAGATCCTTCCCCTCGCAACTGGCGTTAAGAGGGCAAGCGAGTCAGCTTAATTGAATATGAATTTTCATAAAGATAATTTTTCAGTGGCTAAAAGTATTTTTTATTTGTATTCCTGATTAAGTTTTTAAGTTCTTGATACAAAATATTACGATATATACGGGCTAACAACAGCAAGTAAATACATACTAGCTGGTGTTAGCCCGTCAAAATTTACGGACTTAAAACCTAAAGAGATATTGTTAGTTTGAAATTAATTAATTAATTAGTTATGAAATAAATTTAGTGGTTTAAAAATTTGTATTTAAAAACTTAGATTTAAAACGCTATTTTTTTATTTCATCTTATAAAATTGGAACCTGCCGTGTAAAATAAAAGGTGTTACTGTAATAAGGCTTCAACAAATTGTACATTAAAATTTTCTTTAGAACGTGTCAAAATTCAAAAAAGAGTCTTTTTACGCCTGCATGCAAAATAGCCTAAAAAAGGATTTTCAATGATTTAGTTAGTTCAAAACATTGCTGTTAGTTTAGTTTTGGATATTGAATCACATCTTTTGGTGACACTTTAAGCCACATTTTGTTGATTAAAAACCGTAGTTAAATGTTATTAAAAATGTTTAAAAGTTTGTTCATTGGACTCAAATTGTTAGTAAAAATTAACCTAACTACTTTCACTGTTTTCATAACTAAAAGATAAATACGGTCTACATATTTACCAATATTTAAGTTAATTGTATAAAACAACTGAATTGGAATCTTTGACTTCAAACTTTTAACCGAAATACAGGATTATATCAATCGTCTTAACTTTCACAAACCTTGTATGGTTAATTTTAGCTTCGCCTTTTTACCATAAACCTCATATTTATAATTTACGAACTCATATAATCGCACTTTAGGGAGTATAATGACTATCATCTTTGTTTACAAAAAGTATTTGATCCAGTCTTACACGAACATTAAAAGCTACCTAAAAAACTACAACTTTAATCTTGGACCGCTAGAACCCTGCTGCCATATTTTCTGAGACCCAGGATGTATTAAAGAAAAATCATCTAATTCTCATTCAATAAACAGTAATAAAACAAAATTTTGCTGTAAGAGCAAAAGTAAAGAAAACCTGAAATATGAATACAAAGTTTTAGAATAAGTAAAGTTTTAGAATAAGTAATTTTAGAATGTTGCTGACACTTTTAACCAGTATTATAAACTCTATTCCCATTCGGCGTGGATTTGTGTTCCTTATTGCTTGTAAATCCAAAAACCTTAATTTATTTAGGAATAATTGTCTGCTTTGTTTATCAAAACAACCTTAACTTTACTCATCTGTTGTATTGAATTTGGATGAAAAGTAGGAAACCCATGGCTCGGTAAAAAAATGATTGCAAATAAAATATAGCGAAAAAGCAGTATTTTTCCCAATTAAAAAATTATAACTAAATAAATTTAGGATATCGTATTTTATTTTTCTTCATCCTTGGCATAAGGGAAATCTTGCAACACCAACCTGGCCTCTCTACGTCCAGTAGTACTGTGAATAGGTGGTTACACGTACCTTATACATGGGGATGTCATTGTTATACGGCTTTATCTGGTTGTGGTCTATTGATATTTGCTCAAAAAACAATTTTTGCTAAAGGTACCCGTAACAGCAAACCTGCATACTCATCCCCCATGTTACTCAAAATGCTATGTCTCCCTTAATTATGATTATAAATTAATAAAACTTTGTATATGACTTCACCTAGTTGAGTTATATTGATATTTTCGTTCCTTGTTGCAGCAAACCAGCGTACTCATCTGCCATGTTATTCTTATGGAGATTAATCAAAATGGGATATATCGCTTATTTATGAATGTATATTGATGAAAATAGGTATGTGGCTTCACCTATAGTTGAGTTATATTGATATTTGCATAGAAACCAATTGTTTATCTTCCTTTTTTCAGCAAACCTATGTACTCATCCCCAATTTTATTCTTATGGAGATTAATTAAAATTGTATATATCGCTTATTCGTGAATATATTTTTATGAAACTTGGTATGCGGCTTTATGTGCTATTAAGACATATATCATGCATTGGAAATTCTATGAGTACGCAGGTTTGCTGAAACGGGGGTATTTTATCATCCTTGAGCTAAGGGAAATCTATTGACACCAACCTGACCGCTGTACGTTCAGTAGTTTTCTCTGATTAGGTGGTTTACATGTCGCCAAAACACGCTATTATAATATAGGTTATATCAAGTTTATAATTAATAAGTGGAATAGAAACTTAAAAGAATTACTATTCACACTTGGTATGTGCTCACCTCCATTGAATTCATGGACAATATATAAAGTTTTCATACAAGTGTCCTAGTTACTTGCGTTCTACATGAGTGGCGTGAATTCTTACTACTAAACTTAACCTTATTCGACCGGTAAATATTTAGTACAAATTGTAATAAAAACGAAAAATTTAAAACGTCCAACCCGCACTCTCTTTAATTTGTATTCTGACCAATAAAAAGTTTGTGTAACCAAATAAACGATTGATTGGTGTCATTTATTAGTGCCCAAACTATTAATGCTAATTTTAACGGTGTTTTGGTGGTATATTTAATAAGAGTAATAACTACTTAGAAAATGTAAAGAAAAGTCTAAAACCCCGCTCACTTCATTACGTTTCTGGCTCGTATAAACTATCAATATTCCAATACCCTTTTTATTTTTGCAATTGTTAATATCAAAACATACACACCCCATTTTGGTGGTACATTTTCAAGAAAAGTAATAACAGCTTCCAAGAGTAATACAATAATCTTATCACCCAATTAAATTATTGATCTGAACCTTCTAACATAAATCATACTGTACCAGTAAGCACGCCTGGAAGGAGCGGCGATGAAGCTGCGGCACGGCCTCTCTCCCTCCCCCTCAGGGCAGTCAAGCCGTCAAGCGAGGCTTCACTACCTGTCCGCCGTGGCCGCTCCATTTACACTACCTCCCATGGCTACTATCTGAGCTGTGTTTATCATGTTTATTGCCATGCGGGTTGCGTCAACTGACCTCGTAAACCGCTTGAAGGCGCTAAAATAAATGTACTACTTTCTATACTTTATAATAAGTTATGTCAAATGTATATTATCTGCTGTGACTTTATCGCAATACAATTGTTATGAATGAAGAACAACTGACTAACAACAGTGTAAGAAAACCTAGTTAAATTTTAAAAAATTACAAGTTAATGTTTTCGGAACGGCTAGTACCTCTCTGTGATTAGTTTTTGAAATACACTGCTTATGTTGGCTCCGTACTGCACGGTGGGAAAGGAGTATTGTATATATAGTTGAATCAAGTGTCATTACATTTCCCTTATTTTTGGGATTATAAGTGACTGTAATGATAGTACACTTGCTCACAACTCCATTACTTGGAATATCCTTGAACACGAACCCGGATGGTGTTCCTGCTGTGGTGTTCAGAAGTCGAGAATCTTATTTCAAGGTGGCGGTATCAAGACTGACTGCACTACGAGACAATCACCGCCGTGTCCACCACCGCTTCGTTGAAGCACCTTTTACAGCGTTGTACACCAATCCACATTGTAGAATGACAGAATTTCAAAAGGTCAGTTGACGAGGAGGGGTGCTTAACGATCTAAATTATTATAGGGTGATAATCTGATGTGAAAAATTACTTCAAGATTATGTTTATAAACAAACCACAGAGAAGGTTTCCAGGAAACATATGATCAATTTTTGACGTAGTCGATCAAGGTCGTCCTATCCGGGCGGTTGTTTTTGTGGCCAGAAGACTTTCTTCTGATACATGAGTGGTTCCTGCAATTTATTGGTATACGTTATATCATGTAGAACCTAAGTTATGCTATTGACTTTTTCTACAAAAAATTAACAAAGGTCTGTCCCTTTTGAGAAGAAAAAACAGTCGAAGATATCTTATTTAGTTAACTTCCTCGCTGTTTTAAAATTAAAGAAGAGATTGCCGAGACAATATAAGAAATATACTTTTAAGATGTATGAAAGGATAGTTTTTGGCATCTGGGAACCTCAAAACGAAAATTTATCATGGTCCCGGGCATAGGTCTTACCATGCCGACTACGGTAATAGCTTCTTCCCTATAGGGGAAATTCGCTAAAAGGGGGAATAAAACTTGCTTATGAGTTATACTATAAGCGAGGAAAATTTAATTTTAGATTGCACAAGATTCTGGGGATTTTTATGAAGGTAAAAACTGGGAAATAATAAATCATTAATTATGGAACATAAGGGAGAAAGATTGGATGACGGAGCGGGGATTGCCAATGCTTTGGAGAGTGTTGTAGGTCAATGTTTGAAAAGTACGTCAAGATCGGAATGTGGAGGCTGCGATGTCAGGGCCGTGTCTGGAGAGGGTAGACTGCTACGCGATGGCAGGGCCGTGTCTGGAGAGGGTAGACTGCTACGCAATGTCAGGGCCGTGTCTGGAGAGGGTAGACTGATTCGCCCGCCCTCGCCTTGAGCACCAGGACGTGCAGGATACAACAGGAAAAATCAAAATGTACCACAAGACCCGATCTACTTCCACAGTATTTATTCAAAGGTTGTTTTATTTGTTTTCAAACCAATATCTTTTTTATTTGATTTATGTTTAAAGTCAAATCTTTCCTACTAATATTATGAGTGTAAAATGTTTATGGATGGATGTTTGTGACTCCATCATATCACGCAAAACCCTTTTGACAAATAAAGGTAATATTTTCTTAGATAAAGCTTGCATGCCTAAATAACATCTCACTTTAGCCTCAGTTCTTCTTCCCATACATAATTTATATTCCAATGTTAATTTATGAAATAATCGTTTAGAGACTTGTATAGTGAGATTATTATTATCACCATATATGATTTACATTTTCTGAACGTTGCTATTGAATTGTTTGTTTCCACCAAACTATGATTATAGAGCTCGCCCGTCCCGGTTTGAAACAAAAAGCCTAGTCGTGACGTTAAACGTCACAGTTTATATTTGTAGAAGAATAAAACTATGGATAGAAGCCATAACTTTATATCTCGAGTTTATTAAATTTTACAGGAGAGCGATTTTAAGTTTTGATTACTGTCAAAATTTTGAAATTGACCCAAATTTATTAAGTAAGTTTTGTTTGGCAGCTTTAATATTAAACGTTTGCTGCTTTAAAATTAATACTGAAATTTGCATTATTACCTGACATAATGACGATTTTACATCAAGAGGTTTACATAACAGGTTTTGCCAGCTGTAAGAATAAACATCTATATATCAATAGGCAAAGAAAATTTTTGTGGTACTGATTTCTCGGATATGCGGCATTTTAGGATTATGAAACTTGGCACACTTATTTAGTATTACTAGGAGATGTGTCGAATGTAAATAATTTTGTGTTTGGGTGTGAAGGGCTTTGCCCTTTTGGCTTTCAAAATTTACATGTTATCCTTATGGGAACGTGCATTCTGCTTTTTTATGCTTTTCATTTAATAAAGAGGTATATATTTAATAAATATCTAGCACAAAAGCAAGAACAGATGATTCATAAATAAAAATTATTACTGGACTACTGGAATGGTAACACCATCCTCTTATCCGTTTTAACTCCAAATTAAACAAATTACCTGGGGACGAAAGTTGGGGAGGGAAAGGGGGGAAAGGGAGAGAGATAATGAGGGGAAGAGAGAGGGAGAGGAAGAGAGATGAGCGCAATAGAACCCACTAGATATTAAACATTTTTTTAATATTTGTCAACTATATATTCAAAGAATATTAGGTCGAATTTTGACCATTGGACGGTTTCTAGTCACCATTAATGGGGAAAATAGGGGTACGATAAAATTATCAGTTAAAATTATAAAAAAAATATGTTTATTGAAACAAATAACAATTATTTGAAATTACAATCAACATTTTCTGAGTAGAAAATATTCATTAATGAGACTTAAAATCATCCTATTACAAGCTAAGAAAAAATATATTCTAAATTAAGTACTCGTGGATTTGACTTTCAACAAGTTACAAGGAACAACATTACCTATTATAACAAGTTCCAAATCAATTTTATTAATAAAAAAATGTATGGATCAAAAATACTCAAGGATCAGTCTTAGTTACAAGGAACAACATTACTATAACAAGTTACAAAAAGCATGTTTTGAATCAAAAGCATTTATGAATCAAAAATACTCAAGGATCAGTCTTATCTCTTTCTTATGGCTTGGTTGTCGCCTTCACCTTCAGAGTTTTCGTCTTCATCATCAAGCTCGTCAAACTCACGTGTTTGTGGACTTGTCGGTATATTCTTGTAGAAGGTTTGGCATTCTTTGTCTATTAGGTCTAATATAGACAGCAGATCTTTCTTTTTCTTTGTCTTGATACCCAGTTTTTTGGAATAGCAGTTTGGTACTGCCAGAGTTGCTGCATTAATGATCTTTCGGCCTTTTCGGTCCCTGATGAGGTTGAGTTTCCGAAAAGGAGAGAAAGGATTTAGGTCATACGACTCGTCCTTGAAGTACACAATACCAAATTCTTTCGTATACCTCAACCACTTAATGCTATGCCGGTTTACAGGTTTTTTTCTGTATTTTTGGATCGGTGAACCAAGACATTGGTCTTCAAAAGTACGGAGAATGCCTTAAAATCATTGCGATGCATTTCAACCACTTTAAACTTTTTCCCCTGGGAGGGATCTAACGAACTGAGTCCAGTCTCGAGGTACCATCATCCCCATCTTTTCTCCATCTTTTACGTATTGATGACACAGATAGTGCCAGACATTTTTTTCCTGTTCGATTCAATTCTGAGTTTGAAACACTGAATATCTTCACTGACAGCAGATGTATTAACAAACATAAAATCTTTCATAATGCTAAACCATGGTATATCATGCTTAAAGCAACACTAAACAAACTGAGTAATATTTTGCAGAAGTCAGCACTTGATTTTTAAACTTATCCAGTTCTGCCAACATTGTAAATCTCCAAATAATTTAAATCTAAGATATACAATTTTTGATATGCCGACATATGAAGTTTTGCTATCTGATAAATTATAAGCTAATATAATCTTTTCTAAGATATTAAAAGTGGGTAATCCCATGTGTCAGGTTTTGCCATCTTATAAATTAGTAAACCTGCAAAACAAACTTGCAATGACGGTTTATATAACCTATAGTATATATAAATATATATATATATATATATATATATATATATATATATATATATATAAAGTTATGACACCTTAAATAATATCCCCGTCGCAGAAAATCTGCGTACTCAGCGAATTTCCAATGCATATATATATATATATATATATATATATATATATATATATATATATATATATCACTACTACACAGAGCCACTTACCAAGTTTCACAAAAATACATTCATAAATAAGTGATTATAGCCTTTTATTTATTCTCCATAAGAATACCATTAGGGCAGATTAAGCAGGTTTGCTGCAACGAGAAAGATAAAAAACTAGGTATTTTTGCAATTATCTATATAACTCAACCAGGTGAAGCTACATACCAAGTTTTATTAATTTAGGTTCATAACTAAGGGAGATATACAGATTTACTTATTCTCCCATGAATAACATGGGGGCCGAGTATGCAGGTTTGCTGCTACGGGGGTATTTAAAATTTTAAGGGGAATAATTCAAAAAAAATGATTTTTGGACAATTTAAAACCCCCATAAAACCCCCTTCCCATAGTCCGATCGATATGGTTTTCGAACTGAAAGTCATAAATATTACTCTACACATTTGTGCCAAATTTCATCAAAATCGGGCGTTTGTTTCAAAAGTTATTGCGGTAACGGACACACATATGTATATATATATATTTGAACGAATAGTGCGTTTGGCATCTGGGGACCTCAAAACAAAAAGTTATCATGGTCTCGGGCTTAAGTCTTACCATGCCATCTTCGGTAATAGCTTCTTCCCTATAGGGGAAATTCGCTTAAAACAAAATTTGACATATCAGGTTTGGGCATGGTTAATAACGTCTTTATTAATAGGAATTTGACATATCTGGTTTTACCATCTTGTAGATCTCAACGAGAGGAACCTGGTGGTACTGATAACTCAATTTTGACAGAAAGTTGACTTACCAAGTTATGGCTTCTATCCACAGAAACAATTGTTACTACCCATTTATTTAATGTACTCAAGATAGACATAGACATTCTCTGGTCAGAATATCCTTTAGGGCTCCGCTCCTCTGGCCTTCAAAATACATTCCCTTGTTAACCCTCATACCTACTACTGAACCGATCGAGGTTAAATTTTTGTCGGGAGATAGGTTATACACCAGAATCATAGATATACTAGTTCTGAAAATTCGTTAGGCCACCACCCTACAGGCTTTTCAAATTACGAAAACCAACAAGCACCAACTACTTAAGCAATGAAGCTGAGATCCGGTAGGATTTTTCATAATACACCAGATATAAAATAGGCGTAATCTCGTATCAAAGGTATTTTGGGGTTCTATACTGGCATTATAACTGATAATTTTCACCATCATGCACCAACTACCAGATTATTTGTTATGATATTTTGTAGGAAAATTGCTTATTATGTACTCAAGGCATAAGTCTTCACCCGATCCAAAAATCCTCTGTGAATCCGCCCTACTGGTCTTCAACATCCCTAAGTTAATCTTACAACACTGAAAATATGTACAGCATTTAAAATTAAAAACAAAAACCAAGCGTAAGACAAAAGGTCGTTGGGACTTGACCCTACTGACTTTTGATATCGAATCCACAATTAACCATTATTTATTTAAACTAAGTACTGAACCGACTGACTAGGCAAAATCTTTAGTAGGAAGAATTGTGTTCCGAATAGTATGGTTATTATTGTATTAACGTGTGCACAAAATACTCTGCTATTATTATGTTTGCGTTTAAATTTAATAACGTAAATAAACACAGGCTAAAGGAAAACATCTGGTTTAATATAATGTAATGTTGAATTTGCAACCATTTTCATAATCTCATTTAGTCTACTCAGTACATAAAAAATTGAAATTTAATTTATGAGTTACATATTACTAGCAAGGCAAAATAATTTACTACATATTAAAAAAGGCAGGAATATCGTTTTAAAATACATTTTACCATTAGCAAGTTTTCATTCTCATTAAAACATGATGGTTTACTTTGTCACTACTCACGCCAAAAGCATAGAAGTAGTAAGGAGGTTAGACAAAAACAAGATCTTCAAGCCTGGTGCAAAAACTTGGAGCCACTATTAATAAATTAATGAATCCCAGAGGATATTATCTCTTGGTATTCACAACCTACCGCACCGCAGACGGCGCGGCGCGGCGCGGCGCGGCGCGGCGGTTGGAAACTGGTTTGATGGACCGATTAAAGTCGCCAGTTCCCGTACAGGCGCTCAGTGGCCGGCTGTCGAGCTCGCGACAAGGTTAGTAGCTTTATCAATACACATCCTCGGTTATCAGCATGCAAGCGTGGATAACAGATAACAAATAGAGTATTAAATCTTCCGGTACTTTTAATTGCGGTATTTATTATTATAATTTTCTTCACCTAATTAAACTGATATGGCAACAATTTGTTTAGTTTTTCATCCCCTGTTTTGAGTTTATTTTAATTGTAGAATGGCAGGTTATTTTTAGTGCTTTGTTATTTATTGGTCACCTGTTTGATACGGTATAGAGTCTTAATAAAATAAATTACAAATTTATAATTTTGTTTATATAGTTTTATAATATTTTAGTCAGTTTGGTTTTTAATCATGTTCAAAACATGTTATTCTTGATTATATTAACAGTTTCTTCTCCATGGCACAAATCTTTTCAATATTTAACTGACTAAGATAGTTTTAATTACTCAATTTTGTATTGTCAATTTGAATTCAAAACACTTTCGTTCGTTTTATTATTTGGGTTTTGTTACGATAACACATTGAAAATTGACACGGCGGATTTCTCATTAAGTTAGATGCATTCCAAAATTTAATTTTAAATATATATTTGTAAAGAACAGTTTTGAAGCTGTTTCATTTATTTCATTACTAATGAGCCGTATTTTATTAGTTTTTAAACTTGTTATTTTTTATGGGCTGATAATTCTAGTTGATTTTAACATACTGCTTTTTCATATTGATTTTATATACTTCTATCGGTGATTTAGAGGTTATTTATACAGTGAAATAAATGATAGTTATGAAAGCTAATATGCAATTTGATTTTTTAAAGTTTTTCGAGTGGTAGTGAAAGTTTTTCATGTTTATAGTAGTGCTGTAGGTACGCATAAATATTTAACTTTGGACTTATCTACCGGAATATTTCGTTTTCTTTTTTTCTATCTAGATCGGTATGTATAAATACAGACAGTCAGACATAAATCACCTTAAAAACAAATTTTGGTTTCAGGGAGCATCAAAACAAATATTTCCATTGATAATTTAAATTCGGAAGTTAACGAAAACGATTCTTTCTTCGTCAATTATAGGGTAAAGAGTAAAAGTTGCGCCTCACCTTATAAGACCTTTATTGATATAACACACCGCTAAAAACCTAACCTTAAAGGGGCACCTGACTCACTGTAAACTTGTATTGTATATTATTAGGCTTACCATACGTCCGGGATTTTAGGCTGTGTCCGGGGAAATGTCCAGGGTTGGATGGTGTCCGGAATTGTTTAGCCTGGGTGTAAGTAGAGTAGGACATTTCACTGTACTATGTTTTGGACCGTCAAAACAAACGTCACTCAAGTTGTTATTTACACTCATCGTTCTAAAACTGTAACGTTACACAGTGTTTTTCTTTGTAAATGTTCTTGCGTTGTGTATTTTTGTTTATAAAAACAATACTGCTTAAAAATCGGTCCGAAAAAACATGTTTTTAAGGAAAAACTTCGTTGCAAATACAAATTTATCAGCATTTTTCTTCACAAAATAATTACTTAGACAGTAATAAAATATGTTAAACTATAACTTTAAAGTTATTTTTTATTTATTTACTAACTAACAAGCCCTCTCTACACCTTACCATCTCACAATATGAAAATAATATCACATTCTTGAATTTATCATTCTCATAATATGATTAGGTTTAGAGTGTTGGTTTGAATGTATCAACTAACTACACATGCACTCCAAAAGCAAATTCTAATAACTAAACTTGTTGGTACATTAGTGAAACTGTAATCAATGCTAATTAATTATGTACCTAAATAAATAAATAAAAATTACTTTCTTTACCAGCCAAAAGAAGTAAGTTTTTAGTTGTATAACTTCCTATGATATTAATTTTGATAGGGAAGGTCCAAACCCTGGTCTTTTTACTTTCCAAGATATAACTTAGAAAGCTAAATTAATTATTAATTCATTAATAATTGGTTCTGCCTAATATAGTAAATTTTTTATTATTCGTTTTCGGCTGTGCAGCTGTGGAAGCAATCACTCGATAAATTTAATCTTAGATAAAGAATAAGAGTAATTTCATTTAGCACTTATTATTTTACTAGCCCTGTAAAAGCATTTGAGCAGGTGCATTTATTCTCATAAACCATGGCTATTGATAAACTAGAATTTCCCCACGTAACGTGTCCGTAACATACATAAATGTAAACTCCCTGAAATAAAATCATTATGGACTTGCTGCAAATGTTGGCAATCCTAATGAGTTATTTTAGTTAACCCGAGCATGTTTTGGTAATTATCAGTTCAAACTGAATCTTCTCAATGAGAATAATATTGATATTTTAGAAAGCTAACAAGGCGAAAAATTATAACAAGTTTTGAAACATAAATTGTTCAATGCCAAATGTTCAGTTGTCTACCATAAAAAAGCTAAATTACATAGGCCGGGTTTAAAATCTAACTTTGCTGATACCGAGTTTCTAAGTTGACTGGGAGGATAAACTAAACTAAAATCTATTTTACAGAACTTGAGAGTTGTATTTCCACAAACATTCCTAATGATTTCCTCAAATTATTGTATTATTATAATGGCTTTTTTTGTTTCTGTAAAAACGTTTCCTTATTTCCTTATTTCCAGATGAGGGCTGTTGTTATGCTTCTGATTTTGGCGTACATTTCATCAGTTAACGTAGGTAAGTCATTTAAAGTTAAATTACCTTCTTGAAAAGATGAATTTTTTACAGTTTCCTCTTCTATGATCAAATATTCAAAGTATTAACCACATGAATTCTCAATCTGAAAATAACATATGAAATACCCTCTCATCTAATTTAATAACAGAACTAAACCAGATTACTATTTATATCTGGTTATACATTTTTTGGTCACTAGCAAAACTACATTCAAAGCTACAAATGATATTAAGGCCGATATATTGGTAATATAAAAAACATAATAAATGACAAAAATTTACAATGACTGTTGAACTAAGAGATCTATCGAAGTCATAAACATGTTGTATATGCGGAGGCTGTAGGTGGTGACTAATTGGGCTGGATTTCAGTCGCATGAAGTGAAATACCCGCTTAATCGCTTTTTGTAATTACATAACAACAAATTTAATATTCGACAGGGACCTTATTCAGTTTTATATAATAATTGTCATCAAAAATAAGTATAAAGTATTTATGTAAAAACAGATGACCATAACCAAAACAGTATTTTAAGGATATTTTAATTGGAAATTACGTATATTCTTGAATTTATCATTCTACAGCAAATTAATACAATATCCTTTACCCAGAATTCATAACGCTTATACCTCTGTGATGTTGTTTTCTACAGCACAAGACCTGCAACCCAAGTCAGGAAATCTTGTAGTCTGCTACTACACATATTGGAGCAAATATAGAAAACCGCCTTATGACTTCAAACCAGAGGACTTGGACCCCTTCCTCTGCACCCATGTCATATACGCCTTCGCCACCTTTGGGAAGAACTATGATTTCGACAAGACTCAAGGTTTGTTAGCCCTGTGTATGAAATTATGCTTCACCAACTGTTAAACTATTACTTAAGAAAATATAATTTACATTTAACATATAAAGAATCAAATGACAAAAATTCAGTACACAACTAGTGTTGTATAAAGCATGTTAAATAACAACTTTGATAAAATTATAATTACAAATATACTCACTAGCTCGCTATTTAATGCTTAGACTCTCTTGTACAGCCCCTGAAGAAGTTTTACTGGCACTAAAAAATAATAAATCGTTTATTTCAAAACCATCACTCGACCATGTCAAGTGGTGCCACAGAATAACAAACCACTTTCTGTATCCAGTGGTGGCATCAATATGGTCAGTAATTCTTCAGCAATTTAAGAAAAATGCAGTTTTCCTTCTATTAAAACTTTGCTTAGAGTTAAAAACATTTTTCAACAACAGCTTAACTATTTTGATAAGTTTAAAACTAAGTAGAACGATAAAGGGCTAGTAAAATTAATATATTTGAATCCTTCAGGTGACTTTATGGAACTCCAGCCTCGCATAATCGCGTTGAAACAGCGGAACCCAGAACTGAAGGTTTTGTATGCAGCGGGGGGTTGGAGGGAGGGGTCTACAGGCTTTGCGATTACGAAGGATCAGGAAAGCAGGTTGAAGTTTGCGGAAAACGTCGTACGTTTTCTTCGAGAGAATGACTTTGACGGGTTAGACTTGAACTGGCAGCACCCGACGTTCAGGGAGGGAGGAAGACCAGAGGATAGGGAGAACTACGTGTTCCTGGCACAGGTGCGAACTGGTGGTGTGATTTCATAAATTTGTATTTCTTATAGTTATTAGATGAATAAAATACCCCCGTAGCAGCAAACCTGCATACTCAGCGAATTACCAATGCGTATAAATTTATCTTAATACCACATAAAGCCACATACCAAGTTTCATCACTATACATTCATAAATAAACGATTTATGACATTTTAATTATTCTCCATAAGAATAACTTGGCGGCTGAGTATGCAGGTTTGCTGAAATAAGGAACACTAAAATTGGGTTTTTATACAAATATAAATATAACTCAACTAGGTAAAGCCACCTACCAAGTTCTATTAATTTATGTTGTTAATTAAAGGGGATAATACTTACTTATTCTCCATAAGAATAATATGGGGCTGAGTATGCAGGTTTGCTGCTACGGGGACTATAGGCCAAAAAATGGGTTTTTGTACAAATATCAATAGACCACAATTAAATGAAGCAATATACCAAGTTTCGCCAGGATAAATTGATAAATAAGCGAGATATACAATTTTTCTTATCCTCCGTAAGAATAGCATTGGACAACGTACTGTGTTTAGCACTTTCAATATCTCAGTAACCAATTGACGTAGAGCAATTATTAAAACACCAAATTTTGCGTCTTTTTAAGCTGATTCCAATGGAAAAAAATAAAATTTTACTTTTTCAAAAATTATATGTAAAAAACTCAAGAAACCCATTTTTGGGGTACAAAAGCCCCCCAAAATACCCTTTCGGATAGGCCGATCTTTCTGGTTTTCGAACTTAAAGTCATAAATGCCGCTTTACACGTTTGTACCAAATTTCGTCAAAATCGGACCTTTTTTACGAGAGTTATCGCACCCACGGACACATATATATATATATATATATATATATATAGATATATATATATATATACAGTTTAAAACGAATGGTGTTTTTGGGGTCTGGGGACCTCAAAACGAAAAGTTATCATGGTCCCGGGCCTAGGTCTTACCATGCCGATTACTGTAATAGCTTCTTCCCTATAGGGGAAATTCGCTAAAAGAACATAAACAACAGGCCTTAATCCGTTTTACATTGTAAGTGCATAAGTAAACTATGCACAAACTAAATAATAATAATCAGAACAAGATTGTTTTAAATATTGTATTTTTATATTAAAAACTAAACATCTGGGGCACTAATAGGTACTGAATTAAAAGCTAATTATTTGAATTTATAGAAGCAATAAAGTAATGAAATTCACAGGCAAACAAAGATATTCTTTAAAAACTATCATGCCAGACGAATAAACTTAAAGCTTGAACAAATATTGTGTAGGTTTCATTTTTTAAGATGAAACTTGCTTTTTTAAATTTGTTTTACAAGTGTTATTTTAATGTGAATATACTAATTGCATTCTTCAATATTATTTACTATTAATTTGTAATATGTGAATAAACTGGTATATTTTAAAAATAGATTTAATTTGCATTTTTAGCGAATTTCCCCTATAGGGAAGAAGCTATTACCGTAGGTCTCATGGTAAGACTCAAGCCCGAGACCATGATAACTTTTTGTTTTGAGGTCCCCAGATGTCAAAAACACTATTCGTTCAAATGTATATATATGTATATATATATATATATATGTGTGTGTGTGTCCGTTAACACGATAACTTGAGTAAAAAACGTCCGATTTTGATGAAATTTGGCTCAAATGTGTAAAATGACATTCATGACTTTAAGTTCGAAAACCAGAAAAATCGGAGCATGGGAAAGGGGGTTTATGGGGGTTTTAAATTGTCCAAAAATCAGTATTTAGCATTTTTCACCCTAACATTTTTAAAAAACTTAATTTTGGTTTTGACCATGTTATAGAGCTTAAAAAACAAATAATTTAGTATTTTGAATTATTAACCTAGGTTAACTGGTTGCGGAAAAAATCCAAAAAAAAACCTGCTCATAAAATCTCCCATGTTAATCTTATGGGAAAAAGGTTTTTGGCTTTTCCTCAGTTTATTTTAATGTAAACTTCACATTTGCTTTTACCAATCTGTTCAGTTCCACAAAACAATCATTTTGGTGTTTAAATTGTGATTCTACGCCCAACCGTTGCAGAGATATTCGAAGTGCTAAACACAGTACGTTGTCCAATGTTATCCTTATGGAGATGATGATTGAATATGATTGAATATCGATGAAACTTAGTATGTGGCTTCGCCTAGTTAAATTCTATTTATATTTGCATATAAACCAATTGTTTCTGTTCCTTGTTTCAGCAAACCTACATACTCATTACCAATGTTATTCTTATGGAGAATAATTAAAATCGCTTATATGTGAATATATTTTTATGAAACTTGGTTTGCGGCTTTATGTGGAATTCAGACAAATATTATGCATTGGAAATTCGCTGAGTCCGCAGGTTTGCTGCGACGGGGGTATTATCTAGTGTGACCTAATAAAGTATTGTTATTTGGTTTTCGTATAAAAATAGAATGTAACCAATCCTAATAGCAGGGAAAATTGGAATCAATAATATATTAATATCCAAAAGAATACAAAAATCTAGTGCTCCATTGTAAGCCCTTGATAATTATATTGGGAGCCCACTAACAAATGCTATATCAAGTAATGTCGTGTTTGAAGAAAACCACTCTACAATTCACATTGGAAGTTATTAAGGAGAAGAAATCTTAATATATACTTAAAATGTGCATTTAATATTGGTATTTTTCATTTTATATAAAAATAGCTGATAATCCCGCGCTTCGCAACGGGGACAAAATTCAGAGTAGAAAAACTAAGCAGTTACGTGTGCTGCATTCTGTGGTTGTCCCGTGGAACAACTACGAATCAAGATCAGCTTTTTGTATTTTCATCAGCTCAAACAAAAATGAACGTCCATAAGAATAAAATGGGAAATTGGGAGTCTCGTGGGGCAGAGCCCTGAGGAATTTTCAAAACTAAAATAGGCCTATGTGTTAATTTGGTATATAAGGAATAATTCCTGTAAATTTTCATGCCAATCGATTCACTAGTTTTTGAGTGATTGAGGAACAAAAAGCAGACAGACATAAACCATTCCTTTTACTTTCTCCCCTTATACATAGTATATGGAGAAAGTATTGTTTTCGTCAACATTTTAGAATTTGAGTTGTTAGTGTAAATATTCGTTTTGGTGTTCCCTGAACCCAAAAAAGTGTTTTTTTGTGATGTCTGTGTGACTATCTGTCTGTCTGTCTGTATGGATGTGTACAGAGCTAAAGCCCTAACCAATGGTCCGATTTTTATGAAATTTTGTATGTAGGTACTAATCCACGATATCTCCAGGAGTTTTTTCCTTTTTTGGAATTTTTCTTTTTTAAGGGTAATTATCCCCCAAAAACCGACAAAAAACCTAAAAAATCAAGATTTCTCAAAAACGGCTCAAACGATTTTGATTGAACTTTAGTAGTTTGTAGAACTTTAGTTTTCCAACAAAATGACACCACCCGCATTCCTGTAAAAATTCGGGTTCAGAAATTAAAAGACATAAAATATCGAAAATTCAGTTTTTTTATTTTCATAAAAAAATCATAAATATAAAAATATTACTATCTACCATTAAAAAGAGCTTAAAAAAACTAAATAATTTAGTATTCTGAATTACTACTCTACGATTACTGGTTGTGGGGAAAATTTAAATTTTCATTTTGCGGTAAGTTTCATTTTGCAGTACGTTGTCCAATGTTATTCTTATGGGGAAAACAAAAATTACTATTTCTCTCTTATTTATTGATCAATTTCGTTCAATCTTGATATGCTTGTCAAGTTATCATTGACCAACAGAGGAAATTCGAAATATGTTGCCCCTTAATAACCCTGAGGGGGGAATAGGGGGCATTTCCCCTCTTAAAACCACGTGTGTAGCAATGGATTCTGTAGTGCTTCCTAAACAGGGATTTGGGTGGATATTTTTGAAAACAACTTGTTTACAAGATTGTCTGTACATTCGGCCGTGCTTTGTATTCTATATAGTAAGTAAGAAGTAATTTATTCATTAAAGTTGGGCTAAAAGGGAGAAAGTATGTGTCAGTTTCCTGATACCGTTTATTTACTTTCTCCCCCCATACATAGCATATGGAGAAAGTATTGTTTTCATCAACATTTTCTAATTTGAGTTATTAGTGTAAATATTCATTTTGGTGCTTCCTGAACCCAAAAAAGTGATTTATGTGATGTCTGTCTGTCCGTCGGGATGTGTATAGAGCTAGAGCCCAAACCAATTTGCCGATTTTGATGAAATTTGGTATGTAGGGACCAAACCACGATATCTCCAGGTATTTTTTTCATTTTTTGGAATTTATGATTTTGAAGGGTAATTATCCCCCATAAACCACTAAAAAGCATGAAAAATCCAAATTTCTCAACATCGGACCTAACGATTTTGATTAAACTTTAGTGGTTTGTATAACTTTACGTTTACAACAAATTGAATCAACCCGCAACCCTGGGACAATTCGGGTTCAGAAATCACAAGACTTAAAACATCAGTTTTTTATTTGTTCATAAAGAACCATAAATGTTAAAAAAGATTACTTATCACCATTAAAAAGAGATCAAAAAACTAAATAATTTTGCATTTTTAATTACTATTCTACGATTGCGGGTTGCGGAGAAAATTGAAATTTTCATCTTGCGGTAAACGCAGCACATTGTCTTATGTTATTCTTATGGGGAATACAAAACTTACCATTTCTCTCTTATTTAAGGATCAATTTCGTTTAAACTTGATATGCAGGTCAAGTTAGCATTGACAAACAGAGAATATTCAAAATATGTTGCAACTTAACCCTGGGGGGGGACAAGGGGGCATTTCCCCTTTAAAAACCACTGTGTTTAACAACGAATTCTGTAGTGCCTCTCAAAAAGGGATTTGGGTAGATATTTCTGAAAACAACATTTTTAGACAATTGTCTGTACATTCTTCTGTACTTTATATTCTATATTTAGTAAATAAAAGTAATTTATTGATTGAAGTTGGGCTAAAAGGTAGAAAGTATGGGTCAGTTTCCTGATAACGTTTATTTATATATTATTATGATATGATTACTGTATTCTTTTTGAACGCTTAAAACAGACTGACCTTTTGAAAATTTTAAATGTTTTGTTGGATCAGAATGTGTATACGGGAGTAATGATCTTCATAAAGTATAATCTTGACAGACCTTTGATCTTCGATTAATATATATGAATTATGTTTCTTTTCATATTTTAGACTTTAAGAGACGAATTTGAAAAAGAAGCGATGGAGTCCGGAAGGCCGCGCCTTCTATTGGCAATCAGCATCCTTCAGTCAATGAAGTCGCTGCCAGCTTACGACATCCGGAGCTTCAACATGTATGTGATAATCCTATATCCTGTTTTATTCCCTTATACATTGCCGTGGCCAGACAACAGTTTAGGAGGACTCCACCCAGACGTAGGCCAGCAACTAAAAACACCCTGTTGTCTTAAAGACTCTAACCTGGGAGCTATTTATCACATTTCGACATCCTAGGCCCACTTTAGGCTTTCGCCTTCAGTTCTTGTGGCTCTTCCGGCCGACAACAAACTTGTAAACACCTAGTCCGCGTCCCGTTCTAGGTCAGTTGGTTTCAGGGCATATGCCCGCTCGGAGTTGGGTTACTATCAGCTGTGCCGCACGGTCATAGGCATTCGGAAGGTACCTGAAATTCCTGAAAAAGGGCGCCGGGAAACGAGAGCCCATTTAAACCGAAGATTGCGCCGGGGATCCTTGATTGGTCGGTAATATCTCCAGCAAATAACTCACAAAGTTAAACACCCATAAGTAAGACAGTTTGCATGGTGACTTGGTTTAAACACTTACTTATCTAAAATCGAAACGAACGATCGTAATCTTACGATTGCATTGATCGGTTTTCATGTGATCAAAATTATACTCTCACTCACGATATAAAATTAACACGCGCATTTTAACAGACAGCCCTAAAACGATGGTTTAAATGCGTGATGACATCTAGTCATATATATCTAAATAATTACTTTAACCGTTCGTTTTAATATCCCTACTCAGATGCCAAGGTAATCAAAGATATTGTCAATACAGTTTTGTGATCCGGTCTTGACTATCAAGTACCTTGCCCTTACCTTAATCTTACAGGCCAGTGACATGATGCATCTATTGTTTGTTTCACATATCAGGCTACATTAAATCAATACCAGAGACCGCCCAATGGTCGGAATTCGACCAAATGCTTTTTGTTAATAAAGTCGACGAATAGATGAGAAAATGTTTGTCGAGGAATATATGAAATATCTAGGGTTTAATATCTAGTGTGTTATAATGCGCTCATCTCTCTCTCTCTCTCTCTCTCTCTCTCTCTCTCTCTCTCTCGAGAAGGGTGTCACCATTCCAGTCGTCAGACAAATTTGTATTTACGAATCATCTGTTCTTTCTGTTGTGCTACATATTTATTTGAATAACGCAGCTGTTTATTAAATGAAAAACATAACAAAAGGCAGAACGCATTTTCTTATAAGGATAACATGTAAACTTTGAAAGGCAAAAGGGCATAGTCCAACACACCCAAATATAAAATTGTTGTATTCGACACATTCCCTAATCTAAATAAGTATGCCAAGTTTCATAATTTTACGATGCCGCATTTCCAAGAAGTCGGTACCACACAAATGTCCCTAGCCTATTAATACATAGACTGACAGTACAATAGATCGGTGATAGTAATTTTATTCCAGATACATGGATTTCATTAGCGTGCTGTGCTACGACTATGTCTACTCGTACACGAGCACAGTGAAGCACCACGCGCCTCTCTTCGTGATCCCGGATAGCCCAGACTACGAGGAGGACAAAACCTTAAACGTGGTAAGTTCAGAAAACACTCTCGTTCAATGATCTAATATGTTTGAAATACTGAGCCTTTAAAATACAAAATTGAAAGAAGAGTTAAAACAAGATATATATATATATCTTGTAATTCCGTAACCCGCCTGTGTTGCCACTTTAGATCTCATTTTGTTTGAGTCATACACAATTACACCATCGCATATTTACAGTGGCACATTATATATTATCTGTGAACCGTTTACCACAGAACGAGAACAGATGAGATATATTAGATACATTTACAACGGGAATATATAATACTAGCTGTTACCCGGCAGACGTTGTCATGCCTTTAACTATTACCCACTAAAACCAATATCACCAAGATCACCTGTTCAAGTAAACATGTCACTAGCTTTTATGTAAACAACAATATATTTTCATAAGGTTTATATGGGAACCCTTTTTGCCTCTTGGGAGAATCCAAATTGAGTTAGGACAAAATGGATGGCTTAAAAACCTTCTCCGTGAAATTTTACATATATATACCAAGTTTCATGGCAAACGGTCCAACGGTGTCCGAGTCCATAAACTGCAAATATATATACAAACAAACAAACCAACATCCTTTTTTTATAAATATAGAAGATATATCTTTGTTGTGCAGCAATTTTTCCATCGGCAACTTCATGAAACTAGCTGACAGTTGCATATCCGTAGGTAATTTCCTCGAAACATTTTTAAAATATCAGTTTTAGCACTTATATTGCTAGATACTGAGCCAAATGACAATCACGATAACTATTTTATTAGAATATTATAGTTTAATTTGTTTTAATTTTATTTATTGAGGCGATTCTTTAGTCTTTTGCTCATACTAATTACCAAAGACACATAATTTAGTAATGTGTCTAAAACTAATTTTATATTTTTGTCAACTTTATATTATTTAACAAAGCAATTTTTAAATCTTAACTTCGCTAACGTCCTCTTCTGTCGAGTGGTTTGACAGAAAACGACGTTACCGAAGTCATCGACACTACTGCACGGCGGCGGGCGCAGCACAGCAATGGATCATATAATTTTAATACCAATGGATAGGATTTTTTCTAGCCTGAAAGCATTACTGATAATTATACATTTTTCAGGACTACACCATCGATTACTTCTTGGACCAAGCAGCCGATCCTGACAAGTTACTCCTCGGCATTCCGACCTACGGGCGGACCAAGCGGCTAATAGACCCTAGCGACACGGAGCTGGGAGCTGACGCCGACGGGCCAGGGATGAAGGGGCCTTACACTGGCGATGCTGGCTTTTTGGCTTACTTCGAGGTACTGAATTATTTGTAACGAAGTATTTAAAACCAGGTTTGATTTTTTACAAATTGGTTAAGAGGAGTACTCGGGACGTATACTATACGGGTATTACTCAGTTATATTTAGGTGATAATTTAGATTGAATTAAACTTTGATAGCACCCCCATAACCTCCACCAGCGAGGATTATCCTTCTTCATTTCAGTCGTTTCTCCAATACCCCTACATTTAACACTGTTATACATCCATGTAAAATTCATTTTAATATAATATAAATATTTTTCTATTTTTAGATTTGTTTAAAAATAAACAACGAGAACTGGACAGTGGCTCAGACCAAGCCGTACGGCACAGTTGGCCCTCACGCCTTCAAGGACGACCAGTGGGTCGGCTACGATGACGTCGAGATGGTGCGGACCAAGGTAACCGAACTGCTCTTGCAATTTTGAAGTAAATTATTCTTCTGACTATGATTTATTGAATGAATTTGTTATGAAGGTTTTCTTGAAAGAAAGTGGCTTGCCTTGTCTGAGATGATGCCTCTCCGCACAACCTTGGAATGTAAAAGTTCAATAGAACGTCAACAACAGTGTATAAGATATTTAAAAGATTACAATTTTACGTATGCAGTACGAGGAACTAGAATTGAAACAACTTGTTTGTGTTGGTTGAACTTTTATTCTGTAAGATTGTGCATTCAGCACGTTGAAACGTGATTGAGTGATTGGTAGCGTTACCAGTTGCAACAGTTACATTTGATAAGGCCTACTTAAGTGTAAACATTTTCCTGTTTTTTGGCTACTTCGAAAGTAGCACAGGTCTTTCGAAGCTGCAAACTTGGTTTCTTACTTGTGGTATAGGTCCTAATAACATAGTAAAAAATGTACTTTAATAACATAGTAAAAAATTAGTGCTTTTGCATGCTTGGACCCTTTTTAATGTCTAACTTGAATGGACTAGTAAGGGTGGGTAACATACAGCATATGAAAAATAATAATTGAGTGATACAATTGAAATGATAGTTTATCAGTAGGTACCTTAAGCAGATGCTTTCCACAACCGTACAACTTGTGTACATTGCAGGCCCGCTACGCCAGGCAGAGAGGGCTCGCAGGAGTGGTGTTCTGGACCATCGACTACGACGACTTCCTAGGCTCCTGTGGAAAACGGAGGTTCCCCCTCATCAACGCAGCTAAAGATGAACTTAACATGAACCGAAATGAAACTCAGATGTAATCACATTTTTATCTACATACCTTTCATATTTGGTAGACGGACTGAAGATCCCCGGGTTGAAATTGACCTGGGAATTGTTTACCTGTTTTGGCGAGGCTTGACCATCGAGGTAAAACTACTGGAGAGATCGCTAGGTGAGCTAAAAACGGTCCGCGTCGGACTGAGCGGAACAGAAATGGTGGGCCACTGTGTGCTCAGAGCTGTTACTGGCGTTGAACGCGCTGTCGTTTACACGCTCCTGGACTTCACTGCCATGTTTGAATTGTAATGAAATTTATATATCCTTTGTGTACGTGAACTACGGAATCCGAAAGTATAAATATTGTTTTATTTTACCGTGTTTTAATATTTTTAATAATTAAAAACTCTTACGTGTTATTAAAGAGGGACATGAAAAAGTTACTCAGCGAGGAAGTTTTTTATTTTTAGGTTAGAAGCAAACTTCCAGCGGGAAAGTTGTAGATAATTAGTTTCTCTAAAACTTTTATTTCAAACATTTGTCGGTAAAGTTGTTGGTTTGCCTACAATTCGTTTGGAAAGATGCTGAAACCTTTCGCCGCGCTCTATCCAAAACGCGCCGTGCCGCGCTGTTAAATTCAACTCAGTGATGCTGTGTTACAACATGGCCTAGTTTTTTGATAAAATACATAGTTATACGACTTTTGTTTTAGTTGTCAAATTCGGGTTACGTTTTAGTATCGCTTTTACTGTTCCCAATTAACTAAGTAAATTAACAAACCAACATTCAATTTAATCACATTTGATCAACGAAATTTAGTTATAGGTTAATAGTAACGTTTAACGTTGGTAACCATGTTGGTAATTAATGTTTATTAAGAATACATTTGCTATTAAAAAGTATTTGTCTTGTATGGTTTTCATTCATCAACAAAGTTTTATGATATAGGCCAATTAACTTTCATGCAATCTACAACTTTTGGCGAACGTCGAAGTTTATATGCTAAAATTCAAAGTTTCACTGCCCAAAGAACGATATTACTGCTCATAAAAAAATTCATACCAGTACCAAAAACTTCAAAACATCATTATTGAACAACACCTAAAGCCTAGTGGATCGTACATAAATTCATATGACTGTAAATATGAAAGAATCAGCCATCGAGAAGATTATTTTACAAAACTCCCAACTTTCTGTTCTTTTTACGCAACTAACCCTGGTCGGATATAGTTACTTTTGGTATTAAAGATTCGAGAAACTATTCAGGAATACGGATCAGAAGGCCATTCAACCATAAAAAATGTTCCCTGGCTGCAAATGCAATTCAAGTGAGCGCGCGTCGTGTTTTTCCCTATATCTCCCATGCTAAGCGCTGCCGCGGTGGCCCACCATTTGCAGCGCGACCTCGAACGCGGCCGGACCGAAATTTGGTTCGCTTCACCACGGGCGCGAGCGGTCCAGTAGTTTTAAGTCTTTGGGCTTGACTGAAGATCCCAGCACTAATGAGGGGTCGAGCTGGGATCTTCGGTCAAGCCTCGCTCTTGGGATCTTCATCGAGTTTGATGAGGGTTGACAAGGGGCGCCAATAACACCTCACACCTTGGGTCACTTAAATTTTGCAGTAATTGAAAATAAAATATTAACTAATGGCTTTAGTTCCTACCCTGTATTTCAGTACACAACAATACAAAAAAAACTGCTCTTTTTGACTGCAGTTATGACAGATTTTACTTATATTTTCATTGTTATATAAAACATGCTAATGTTCTATGTATGGTGACATGTAACATTAACATACATACCCGATAACGTAAACAAAGATTTTATAGTGCTGGTCAGGTTAATATTTGTAATGTGGTTTAATTGTTCACGAGTGAAGCCGCGGGTAACAGCTAGTACATTTATATATTACTAGAATGTTCTATGCGCAGCTTGCTCCCGTTTTGTGATGCGAGAATAGCAAATAGTTAAATAGTAAACAAAACAATGACAGTCTGTAGTTAGACACGATCCTTATGACAGCTGTTTATCTAATTGAATTGGAAAAAGAAAGAGCACATGTGACATAAACCAAATAAAACTCTCCTTCATATGAATAACTTGCAGGTCCTGTGGGGCAGAGCCTTGATGCCTAAGACGAAAATTTAAATCCAGTTTGCCTATCTGCACATCTAGACGCGCGTTTTAGTGTATAATAGTGGGGGTAACGAAAAAGTTTAAAAAGTTGTCATGTAGCGTATTGATAATATAGATAGATTTCTCCATATAGGCTTTCCGGTTAACCATATCAACGGTAAAACTTCATAAAAACCAATAATTAGACAATAATTTTTAAGATTACCTTCACCGCTAAATGAGAAAAATAAACAAATAATCTAAACCATACAAATTATAATTTACTGGGCGATAATCATTTATTTATTTTTCAACGTAATAGGGACACCATCCTACAGCGACAATTACAACTAAATCAAAACAGGTGTTCCAATGCGCGAGTTGCGCAAGAGCAATTCTAGTCAATATTATTCTGTGAACAAACAATTAACTGTTAATTATTTGTCCCAGTTTCTAAGACTTTTTAATAAAATAATCCATCTGCTTCTAACACTGCAGACGTCCCTACGACCTATTACACTAGCAACCAATCTTAATATTAATACGCAGGTAGTTTTTTATAGCAAGGGCGAAGTTTAAAGAGCTACTGTACTGATTTTAATGCTTCATGTGTTGATTAAAAAAATTCGAGGTGTATATTTGACGTAATAAGAATTGCGTTTATTTCGGGACTTAACCAATGGAATAGGCCTACGATCTCCGATTCATGATATATTTGAGGCGAGGTGATAATGCACGATTTGGTAAGAAAATATTATGTAGGTTGATTTTGTATATAATAAAAGTCTTTATGTAATTTTTACTTTACTAAATTGAGTGAAAAGCAAATTGGGTTATATTTTTTCAGTTTTGATTTGGTGCGGTTATGCTTTCGCGGTTATAAAAAGTTATACTCTATATCAATTTAACCATAGCCTGGTTGCTATAAAAATAATACATAGCCTACTTATTTTTTGGTCTGTTTTAAAATGTGTTCGATAAGTTTAATAATTCTGTTTTAAGTCTTGCAGAAAAACATAAAGTTTTAGCCTAAGATTTGCAATACAAATCCTACAACAAAACTGTGAGCTTGAAACTATAATCTATAGTTATAATTACGAAATAAGAGATAGACAGGGCCGATGAGAACAGCTAGTCCCAGCGGTTCTCCCGCCTGGCAGGTAGAGGCGGAGGCCCGAGTGCCGTATACCTGTTTTTCGAGGCTTGACTGAAGATCCCAGGGCTAATGAGGGCTAGGGAGGGGATCCTGAGTCAAGCCTCGCCAAAATATTTTACAACCGACCCTTGATCGGGCTACCCTGGGATCTTCAGTCCTACAACCTTCATATTTCTATCGGAGATATAACATTGGCATTATTCAAAATAAGAAAAAAACTGATTTTAATGACGGCAGTAAATGTTGAATATTCTTTATGCTATACGCTTTTCAATGCTATGAACTTCGCTTTTTCGCTTTAATTTTTAGTGTTGAGTAGCGAAAGTCTGCCAATAATGACAAATATTGATGTCTTTAAATCGGTGAGAATCTACAATAGAGATTTTAATATAATTCTAGGGCGACTTCAGTCACTTTAGATCGTTGGGTGCACCATTTATCCCCGCCCGATTTCAGCCTGATAACGTTGATTATTGGCCTTGATTAATACACTTGTGAATTACTGAAACTTCGGAAAACAACAAACTCATTAAGTTGCAAAACAATTAAACACTTAAGTCCTTAAAAAATATAGTGCTGATATAGTACGATAGCCTGAAATATTTATCAAATAACATAATTAATTTAGAACTTAAATTTGCTAATTTATGAATAGTGGTATTAAATAAAGTATGAAGTTTACATTACTATAATGAAACATGATTCGATATTATTTTGTAATGATTTTGGTCACCTGTGACGAAGTGTCAATGTTATCATTTAACGTAATCGTCTCGTGTTTTTTTTTCAAAGTGACGTGCTGCCATGGTCGAGCGTATGTTCGATCCCGGCTGACAGCTATGATAGTTTTTCACGAGTGGTCACCACTGGCTTGCCCATGTCACTATTTCCGTTACGGTTCCTCGCTGTCTTTATACCGCCGTACAGACCTATTGGCCTACGGTAACGGGCAGTTGAGTTTTTTTTTTCAAGAAAAAAAAATAGATTGGAAAATTCAGTGTTTGCCATTCTTGATCTTAACTAGGTTTTTCTTACATACTTTACCTCAAATAAAATCACGATAATGCTCCTATTTGAATCAAACAATATTCTCAATACCCACTGACTGTCTCACAACTATTTTCAACAATTCGAAAAGTCCTCTAATTATGTATCTTAGTTCACGGAGATAACCACAGATTTTAGAGAGTTATGTACTATCACCGAATGTAGATTTCCACGGTGCCATAGGTCACTGTAATTGTCATTGTCCAGGTTACATCGTGATGTACAGCCGCGGCAGTTGTAGTATACTGACATTTCGAGTTGATTACATAGGACATCTTCAGCGCTAGTATCTTAGTCTAGTAGAAATATAAATCGTGACACTAGCCCTGAGGATAACCAACGTAATCAACTCGAAACGTCGACACACTACAACTTCTGCAGCTGGACATCAAGCGCCTCGTCACGGAGTAACTGGGACATGAAAACTACATTGAGTTATGTACTATGTAAATGTGCATTTTGCTTGACTCTAACCTATTTTTGTTGTAATAGGTTGTTTCCAAAGGAACCAATGAGAGCTATTGTGAAACCACTGACGATGCGACCGAGACCTCTGACCGACGCCCCTACCAGACCTACCCCTATCCGTACCAACACCCCCTCGTATGTCCCTCCGCCACGCAACAGACCCCCAGGTAAAACTGATATAACTCTGTTTAAAACAGCATCCACACACTTCATATGCCAACTTAATACAACATGTTTATCGAGTTTATGAAATCAATAACACTAACCACCTTAAAACTTTTATTGAAACAAATTGTATTAGTTAGTATCCTGTTCTTTACACGGGTATCTTGTAGTCACAAAACACAGTTATTTTTAAATAGTCATAGCATACGACTTACTACTTAGGTAATCAATAAAGAAATCAACATTACAGAGAACAAATTGAAGTTAGTAGATCCATGGAGTTTCCCAATGCGAATTTTGGAATTCGAATAAGTCTATGGGCAGCCTAGATATTTTATCTTTTAGAATGCAAAATGGCAGCTGAAACGTTTTAGAAGTTTTCACGCTGTAACAAACCAATTGTGATGATATACAAACAGACACACATACACCATCCTTCTATTATAATACAGGTAACACCTCTGATTAATATACGTTTCATTAAATACAAGTTGAAAATATAACCAACATTTGTAAAGGTTTCATGTTCATTGGGTTATTATCAATGAGTAGTCTTCCCAATATTATTTACAGTAGTATTATGACACGTTATATGGAATGTTCAGCTGTGATGATTCCGCCCTCGCTGATAGACGCCTATCGTCCCACATCCTCCCCTACCATCCAGAGGGAGGATGATCCTCAATTCGAACAGCCAAAGGGGAACGATCTCCAGGACGACCTGGTACAGGAGCTCATTCTGCTGATCGAAAGAGCAGGTAAAAACACAATCTTGCAAGATGATCTAATAATTGGGGAATATTTAAACAACCATAGCTATACTTCTGTGTGTCATTCATTTACCAGAGCATCATTCAATTGGATATTGTTGGTAATAGTATAGTGATCGAAAAAAGGTCGGGTGATAGTCTGTGAGGCCGGCCATTTTGGAAAATGGTCTCCATCTTTGAAGATTTTTGAAAAATAATAAATGCAATGCATATAGGCATGTGAGGTCTCATTTTCGATGTTTTTTAGGGTGCTGAACACGTTAAAGGCATTTAAAAAGCATTATATAGACTTTTACAAGTATATAATTAAAAGCATGCCTAATATATTATTTTAAAAGTTATAAAATCATCATCGTTTCACTGATTAACGCTTTGAGGGCCAATTGACGATTCACCGGACCACTCAATAGTGTGCGAAGAAGACCAAGTGGTCCGGTTTATAGCCACTTCGTATCATTGTGAAAAAGACCACCTGACGATTTACCGGGCCTCTCTGTTTTTGTACTAAATGTTTGTTACCGGGCACAAAATCTTATACTTTATGGCCGTTAAATGGCATTTTAGATGGCTGCTAAACTTGTTTGGTCTGTTACAAGCTGATAGTTGTATTTATATTGTTGACAAAACAGCTGCTTCTCCTTGCTATTAGTCCGCCATTATGTCTGCTATAAACTAGTTTTGAGTAATCTTGTATAGTGCGTGTTATTTTGAAGTTTATAATTAATATTTTTCGTTTAGTTTTTATAAATATTTTTCGTTTAGAAAATAAATAATATAAATAAATATATTAGGTAAGAAAATATTTTATTAACTAATATTTTTCGTTTAGTTTTTAAAAATACGGCAAAGTGGTTACGTTTGAAGTGTTGTTTTATTTATGTTTACATGGTTACCGTATCAGTAGTAGTTTATTAGACAATTGTTTTCGCTTGTGAATAAATATTGTTATTCATTACAACGATTTTATTTTATGGAGAGGAATCACAAGCAATTGTTTTTGGTGTGGTCTTTTCACATATCCCGTGGCAAACAAGAGAACACCCAAAAATGCTGACACATGTCAGAAAATTGCTGAAGTCAATCCATTATCAAAGAACAACGGTCGGAAACGAGTCTAGGAAGAGGTTGCTGATCGTCAAGATAACTCTAACTTTCAATAGACTCACTCAAATTGGTCAAGATTGCACATTTAAGTGCCATGTAACTAATGCACGTTATGAAAAACTACACTCTCTTGGTTCAGCTTAACAGATCATCGCTAAACGAAGAAAATGTGATGATGAAACGGTACCGAAGGTGAAAGCCAAATACGACCAACGTCGACAGTAAATCGTATTACAGTACTATCATCATCACATTTTATACTCTTCGGGACAATCCTCTCCAGCTGAACCTAGTGTGTGAAGCTGTTATAACATTTATTAGTTACATTGCACTTAAAGGTGCTATTTTGCCCAATTAGAGTGAGTCTGTTAAAAGGTTTACCTTGACGAATAGCACCTGCCTCATAGACTCGTTTTCGTCAGCTTTCCGTTGATACTGGGTCAACTTCAGCAACTTCCTGACATATAACACATAGTTCATAATCAACGGCAGTCTTCTTCTTGTTATACATATACCTTCTGGTTTTATATTGTAACCACTCTAATTTTCTATACTCGGAAAAAAACAAATTTAACCCTTTCAGGGCTAAGACAAAATTAAAAAATCTTTGTGTCAGCATCTTTTGTTTCTCTCGTGATTGCTACGAGATATGTGAGAAGGCCACGACAAAATCAAACGTTTTCGATTTCTCTCCTAAAAATAAAATATTTATGATTAATAACAAAGTTATTTAAAAGCACAAAATGTACGTAATAAACTGCTACTAATACGTTAACCATGTAAACATAAATAAAACAATTAACACTTCAACCGTGACATTAGTAAATTTATTTATAAAAACTAAACGAAAAATATTAATTACAAACTTCAAAATAACACGCACTATACAAGATTACTCAAAACTAGTTTGGAGTAGACATAACGGCAGACTAATAGCGAGGAGAAACAGCTGTTTTGTCAACAATATAAATGCAACTATAAGCTTGTAACAGACCAAAAAAAGGTTAGCAGCCATCTAAAATGCCATTTAAAGGCATAGAGTTAAAGATTTTCTGCCCGGTAACTGACATTTAAGACAAAAACAGAGTGGCCCGGTAAATCGTTGTTGTTGTTTTGTGAGGTTCCAGTGGGCGGGAAAGTCCCTGGCCCACTGTGGCTGCTTTAGGGTGCTTGGGCCCTCTTCAGCCGTCAGATAGGGGTTGGTTGGTGAGGGGGAGAGTCAGCTGGTCTTTTTCACAGTGATATGAAGGGCCTACACACCGGACCACTTGGTCTTCTTCGCACACTATTGAGTGGTCCGGTGAATCGTCAATTGGTCCTCAAAGCGTTAATCAGTGGAATGATAGATGGTTTTATGATATTTAACATAATATATTAGGTATGCTTTCAATTATATCCTTGTAAAGGTTCGTTAAAGTACTTTTTAATTGCCTTTAACGTGTTCAGCACCCTAACTAACATTGAAAATGACACCTCACATACCTGTATGCGTTGCATTTATTATTTTTCAAAAAGCATCAAAGATGGCGGTCATTACCAAAATGGCTGCCTTCACAAACTATCACCCTACCTTTTTTCGATCACTACACTATTACCAACAACATCCAAATGAGTGATGCTCTGGTAAATGACTGACACACAGAAAGATTCTGAGCAATTGTATTATATGTGTTGATTCGGTAGAAACTTTACAGGGTCAATTAAATAAATTACAGTGCCACCTAAATGTCCCGATTGAAAAAGTATACAAATAAGATTTAAAAGTAGAAAATGTCTAATTATTTGGTGTCCTACTAAGCAAATAAAATCCAACACCCTTAAAAATGCGTGAAGAATGTTTTTATTATAATTTTGTTAAACAAATACTTTTACCAAAATTATAACGAACTGCGTAGAGGTACTTTGATTATGAGTATTGATTTACATAATTATGCCTATAGTAGTCTAAAACATTTTTAAGAGAATTTTTTTGTTTTAGGGCAATTTATAAAAAACGTATACAAAAAAAGTGTTAGCGAATTTCCCCTATAGGGAAGAAGCTATTACCGTAGGTCTCATGGTAAGTCTTAAGCCCGCAACCATGATAACTTTTTGTTTTGAGGTCCCCAGATACCAAAAACACTATTCGTTAAAATGTATATACATATGTATCCATGAATGCGATAACTTGAGTAAAACACGTCCGATTTCGATGAAATTTGGCTCAAATGTGTAGAGTGACATTCATGACTTTAAGTTCGAAAACCAGAAAAATCGGACGATGGGAAGGGGGGTTTATGGGGGTTTTAAAATTTCCAAAAATACGTTTTTTTTGCATTTTTCATCCTAAACTTTTTTCAATACCCCGTCGCAGCAAACCTGCGTACTCAAGCGAATTTCCAATGCATAATATATGCCCCATGTTTTAATACCACATAAAGCCGCATACCAAGTTTCATAAAAATATATTCTCATATAAGCGATGTATACAATTTGAATTATTCTCCATAAGAATAACGTTAGTGATGAGTATGTAGGTTTGCTGAAACAAGGAACACAAACAGTTGGTTTTTATGCAAATATAAATAGAATTTAACTAGGCGAAGACACATACCAAGTTTCATCAATATTAAATCATAAATAAGCGCTATATAACATTTTAGTTATTCTCCATAAGAATAACATGGGGGCTGAGAGAGCAGGTTTGCTGCAACAAGGAACAAAAAAAATGGGTTTTTATATAATTATCAATATAACTCAACCAAGTGAACTACATACCAAGTTTTAGCGAATTTCCCCTATAGGGAAGAAGCTATTACCGTAGGTGGCATGGTAAGACTTAAGCCCGAGACCATGATAACTTTTTGTTTTGAGGTCCCCAGATGCCAAAAACACTATTCGTTCAAATTTATATATATATATATATATATATATATATATATGTCCGTTACCACGGTTAATGGTTGCGGAGAAAATCCAAAAAAACCTACTCATAAAATCTTCCATGTTAATCTTATGGGAAAAAGGTTTTTGGCTTTTCCTCAGTTCATTTTAATGTAAACTTCACATTTGCTTTTACCAATCTGTTCAGTTCCACAAAACAATCATTTTGGTGTTTAAATTGTGATTCTACGCCCAACCATTGTAGAGATATTCAAAGTGCTAAACACAGAACGTTGTCCAATGTTATTCTTATGGAGAATAAATCAAATTTGATATCTCGATTATTTATGAGTGTTTGTTGATGAAACTTGGTACGTGGCTTCACGTAGTCCTGGTTTATTGATATTTCCACAAAAAATTTATTTTTTGTTGATTATTCCCGTAGCAGCAAACCTGCGTACTCAGCCCCATGTTATTCTTATGGAGAATAAGTCAGATGTTATGACTCCCTTAATTATGAACATAAATTAATAAAACTTGGTATGTAGCTTCACTTGGTTGAGTTATATTGATAATTGCATAAAAACACATTTTTTTGTCCCTTGTTGAAGCAAACCTGCTTACTCAGCCCCCATGTTATTCTTATAGAGAATAACTAAAGTGTTATATTTCGCTTATTTATGATTGAATATTGATGAAACTTGGTATGTGGCTTCGCCTAGTTAAATTCTGTTTATATTTGCATAAAAACCAATTGTTTGTGTTCTTTGTTTCAGCAAACCTACGTACTCATTACCAATATGTTATTCTTATGGAGAATAATTAAAATCGCTTATATGTGAATATATTGTTATGAAACTTGGTATGCGGCTATATGTGGTAATAAGACAAATATTATGCATTGGAAATTTGCTGAGTACGCAGGTTTGCTGTGACGGGGGTATTTTTTTATTTCAGGGTGAAAAAATATTTTTTGAGAATTTAAAACCCCCATAAACCCCCTTCACATGGTCCGATTTTTCTAGTTTTCGAACTCAAAGTCATGAATGTCACTTTACACGTTTGAGCCAAGCTTCATCGGAATCGGACATTTTTTACTCATGTTATCTCATTCACGGACACATATATATATATAAAGTTATATATATATTTTAACATATATTTTTGATAGCTATATATTTAAACGAATAGTGTTTTTGGCATCTGGGGACCTCAAAAAACAAAAAATTATCATGGTATCGGGCTTAAGTCTTACCATGAGACCTACGGTAATAGCTTCTTCCCTATAGGGGAAATTCGCTAAAACATAATTTTGGGTTTGACCAAGTTATAGAGATTAAAAAAAAATAATATTGTATTTTGAATTATTAACCTAGGTTGAATGGTTGCGGAGAAAATACAAAAACCGTACTCATATAATCTCCCATGTTAATCTTATGGGAAAAAGGTTTTTGGCTTTTCCTCAGTTCATTTTACTGTAAACTTCACATTTGCTTTTACCGATCAGTCCAGCTTTACAAAACAATCATTTTGGTGTTTAAATTGTGATTCTACACCCAACTTTTGCAGAGATATTCAAAATGCTAAACACAGTACGTTGTCCAATGTTATCCTTATGGAGAATAAATAAAATTTGATATCTCGATTATTTATGAATGTACAGATTGTATATTGATTAAACTTGGTATGTGGCTTAACATAGTACTGGTATATTGATATTACCACAGCTAACTTATTTTTTGTTGATTATCCCCGTATAGCAGCAAACCTGCGTACTGGGCCCCCATATTATTCTTATGGAGAGTAAGTAAAATGTAATGACTCCCTTAATTATGAACATAAATTAATAAAACTTGGTATGTGACTTCACCTTATTGAGTTATATTGATATTTGCATAGAAACCCAATTTTTTGTTCCTAGTTGCAGCAAACCTGCTTTATCAGCCCCATGTTATTCTTATGGAGAGTAATTGAAATATTATAGGGCCTCTAGCGCTTATTAGTGAATTTCCTTTGGAAAGTGAACTATTAGCATGACCCGCACGGTGAAATTTAAGTCCGGGACCACCACAGAAGTTCCTAACGTGACCCCCTGAACACGTTTTAGAGGGTTCGTTCAAAATTTTTATGTATGTGTGTGTGTGTGTGTGTGTGTGTGTGTGTGTGTGTGTGTGTGTGTTTGCACTCTAGCAGTCGCATTTTTCCGATTTACTTCAAATTTGGGAGGGGCATTCCTTTCTATAATCAGTTGGACAAGTTCGTTGGGCAAAACAATCGGAAAACTCTAAACCCCTTTTTTGGATATTAATCTTTCAAATTTCGAGTTTTTGGGCCCAAAAAGGGTCAGAAAAGCCCCGTATGTAAAGTTAGTGCATGTAAAAAGATGGGAATTAGTGAGGCGAAAGTTGTAAGCACTCTCCTCATTCCAGCATACATATTTACCAAGTTATTAAAGAAAATGTGTTTCGACTAAACACAGTACGTTGTCTTATAAGGGTTTTACATTATAAATGCATGTTATTCATTTGTTGGTGTACTTTTATCATCCCCAGCAACCTTACGCCTCCTTTCAAGCCTGTCTGGCCTTCTCCTAACATTATTATAATGTGCAAAATTATAAAATTCCCAGCTTTGCAAGTAAATGAAACCAGGAGCATCAGAACAGTAAAAAAAACACTGTTTTCAGATTTCAATAACAAATAGAATAAATGTATGTTTTTACACTGATTTTGAATTTTAAAAGTTTTGCATGAGGAAATTCACTTCCCTCACGTCTGCGTGCTGCGTGCGAACTCGTTTATGATTTAATATTGATGAAACTTGGTATATAGCTTCTCCTAGTTAAATTCTATTTATATTTGCATAAACTCCAATTGTTTGTGTTCCTCTTTTCAGCAAACGTACGTACTCATCACCAATGTTATGATTGTGGAGAATAATTAAAATTGTATGTATTGCTTATATATTTTTATGACTACATTTTTGTGAATATATTTTTATGAAACTTGGTATGCGGCTTTATGTGGTATTAAGACATATATTATGCATTGGAAATTCGCTGAGTACGCAGGTTTGCTGCGATTGGGATATTTACAAGTTATCGCAATACAACGCCACATCACTAATCTCAATCTGCCACGATTCCCTCTTGAGGTTGACCGCGCTATATCACAACATCACTGTATTACTAGCCTATATCACAATGCAAGTCACTGCTAAACACTACGTATTTAAATATCATTCCAATTTAAATATGTTTTAATCAACAACAAAAACGCAAAATAAAAATAAAATGATACATTTAAATAGAACGTATACATTTTGTTACTACTTTTTTAAATAAATGAATAAAAGTAGCACCACTTAAAAATATATGTAAAACGTTACATGACATAACACGTTATTCTGTAATTAGTATATCAGTGGAACGAAATTTCTAATTACTTCTATTTCAATGTGGTAAAACATAAGGAATGGACATTACATACCGATAATTAATTTACATAGTGAATCCCTAACTGGAATTTTTAATGTAACTGCTAACATGATCATTGTTCTGCAGGAGGAATGAAGAGCTTTTGCCATATCCTGCGACAAGCCAAATCAGCCTACAAACGAACCAGAGGTCCAATGAGAAGATATGACGACATGATTATAAATGTGCCTAATCTAGAGCCCCTGAGATTGCTTATATCTAATTCATCTATAACCATACAAGAACTGAACGTATACGGAGGACCTTAGTTGGTCGTTAGCTTTAACTATTTCGAATCAGTATTATGTTAGAACTGCCAGTGTTACAGTGTAACAAATTAAACTTTTACCGTTAGACTTTAAGGTACTATTATTTTTACTTATTTACACCATGCGCTTAATGTGATAATTTGCAATGTGTTTTACTATATGTTTAGTTGTATAGTAGTGTTATGTCTATCTTGTTTAGGACTTCATAATAGATATTCCAATGACTACAAACCAAATGGCCACCTCATTTTCTTTACATTAGAGATTTTTAAAGGAATTATTATTAGAGATAAAAATGTTATTTAACAGATTAAACTATTGGCAATTTTTATTTTCATACATATTCAATTATTTTACCTGACTGACCCCAACCACCGTCTGAGTTTCAATGTAATCTTTATATAATAAACCATTAATATGATCGAAAAATGTTAAACCAAATGCATTACACTTACAATAGCAATAACAATTGTTACATTTAATATGTTAACAAAATCTATATATATATAATTCTGTAAGTGACATTATTAAGTCGAAATTGTGGGAGTTTGGGCATATCGTAGATTGATGGGAGGCGGGTAAAATTTAAGGTCTTGATCCCATGGACTTGGGAAAATAGTAGTATTTCTAAAAAGTCACCAGCAAACAAGAAACGAGTTCGCACGCAGTACGCTGACGAGAGGGAAGTGAATTTCCACATAACAAACTTTAAAAACTCAAAACCAGTGTAAAAACATGCATTTATTAAAATTTTTAATGTAATCTGAAAACATTGATTGTTTGGCTGTTCTGATGCTCCTGGTTTCATTTACCTGCAATGCTGGGAATATAATTTTGCACATTATAAGGTTAGGATAAGGTCCAGTCAGACTTGAAAGTAGGTGAGAGGTTGCTGGGGATAATAAACGTACACCAACAAATGAATAACAGGCTTTTCTAATGCAAAACCCCCCATAAGACAACTTACTGTGTTTGGTCGATACACTTTTTCTTTAATAACTCGGTAAACATTTATACTAGAATAACAAGAGAGGGCTTAAAAGTTTCACCTCATTAATTTCCATCTTTTTACATGCATTAATTTTACATCCAGGGCTTTCCAATTCCAATTCCAATTATAATGTTATTCTTATAGAGAACAAATAAAATGTTACATATCACTTATTAATGAATGTATTTTTGTGAAACTTGATAAGTGGCTCTAGTTAGTAGTGATACCCATATATATGCATCGGAAACTCACTGAGTCCGCAGGTTTGCTGCGACGGGGGTATTTCATATCTTGATGTAGTTTTATCACCCCCAATACCCCTATACCAACTTGTTATCCTGACTATACCTCCTCCTAACCTTATAATGTACAACATTGCCATCCTAATAGTAAATTTAAATATAACCAGGACCATCTTAACAGCCAAAAAATAACATTTTTCAATTTTCCAAAAAAGGTTACCTGTGTTATTTCAAACTCTGTATTAGATTTGTTTCAAGGTTTTAATGCGGAAATTCACTTCCCTCACATCAGCGAGCTGCTTGCGATCTCGTTTATTGAATCGAATGGGATAATATCTGCATCTGCAGTGTTATGAAATATATTGGGAAGTATCATAACATTTGTTATGCATCTAAATTTATTTTTAAGTGACATTTTCGGAGCTGCATTTTAATTTTACCTCGGTAAATCTTTCACAAATCCAATCTGCTTTACATTGTATGAATAATATATGACGAGCAACTTATGAAAATATCTTCCGCCGTCTTGAAGCTGATCATAACGCCAGACTATCTCTCAAAACGGTCCTTCATGGGGGGGGGGGGGGGTAGAGGACCGTGTCGACTGTATAAAGCATGTCAGACTATTTATAGGAACAAGAAAAATCGTTTTTTTTTTAATAACAACATGGAACTATTTAAAAACAAATAATATAAATATATATAAAACCATTGTAAGGAGAAACCCCTTAAATATATCAGTTAAACTAATAATAACTAGATATATTAACTTTAAATCAATCGATTTTCGTTAACTTACCTTCAATTCCTAACCAAAATTCCTGACCTAACGTAAAATTATCAAAGAAAAGTTAATTCGTGAAATATGTTACAAATCAGCTGATATGTGATTTGTTTATTCTCACTTCCTTAAATGTTTGGTTTTGTCAGTTTTTGTATTATGCATTATTTATTTTTGTAATTAAATAATTTCATTGTAATAGTGAACATTTATTACTAGAAATATCAAACTCTAACTGGTTATGGGCCCAGAAAACGTGTAAAGATATTGTATCAGTATAATAATGGATGTTAAAGTCAGTTTAGAAAAGTTAGAAGGACCTAACTGGCCTAGATGGAAGAGGCAAATTGAACTACTTTTAAAACATCATGAGGTCTACGATACAACAACAGGCGAGGTCAAATGTCCAACAGGGGATGAGACAGAAGTAAAAAAGTGGAAGAAAGCTGATGCCTTGGCTCAAGTGATACTTGTTAGTAATATGAATGATTCCAATGTAGATATTACAGCCACTTGCAAGTCAGCATTTGAAATCTGGAGCAGAATGGGGGAATTGAGCGTGAAATGCGGACTTTAGTTGAAAGTGCCCGTACTATGATTCATGCTAATAATCTGCCTAAGAGTCTGTGGGCAGAGGCAATAAATACTGCTTGTCACGTTATAAATCGTACTGGTCCATCAGTTGTTGCTGGTAAAGCTCCAATAGAGTTATGGCTTAGCACAAGTCCATCTCCTATCAATCACTTTCAAGCTTTTGGTGAAAGGTGTTATGTACATGTACCTAAAGCAAAAAGGAAGAAGTGGTCTGCTAAGGCCGAAGAAGGAATCTTGGTTGGGTATTGCGGCGAACGAGATGGATATCGTATTTACAATGGGCGAATTGTGTTAACCTCAGCTGATGTAGTTTTTGTAAAGGACAAGAAGGGAGCTTTGAGTGAAACCAAGGAAAAACCTGTTGGGAGTATCAAAGAAAATCCTGTTCATTGGATTTTGCAATCTCCAAAGGAATCTGATTCAGAGGGAGAAGATCCTGGATCTGAAACAGATGGTCCTGAAGCACAGAATAAGGGAGAAAATGACGACTCTGACGTAGACAACAGTGATAATCTTGAAGATGATGTCCAAGAACCAGGAAATGGTGAAAATAGAAAAGAAACGGTCACAACACGATCTGGACGAAACGTTTATGCTCCAGAGTATTTGAAGCATTATGTATGCAGTGTCTCTGATAACATTGACTGGAGTCATGCTATGAAGGAAGAAATGCAAGCTCTTCGTGAAAACAATGTTTTTGAAGTTGTAGATCGTCCAGTGGGGAAGAAAATTATAGGTACGAAGTGGGTTCTAAAGGAAAAGCTGCGATCAGATGGTACACTCGACCGTCTAAAGGCTAGACTAGTAGCCAAAGGATTCTCACAGAGAGAAGGAGACTACGATGAAATTTTCAGTCCTGTTGCAAGGCTTGAAACTGTTCGCACAGTTCTAAGTGTTGCAGCTAACGAAAAACTTCAGATGCGGCAGTTTGATGTCAAAACAGCCTTCCTATATGGTAACCTTAAAGAAGAGGTGTACGTGAGTCAACCTAAAGGCTTTGAGGACGGTACCGATCGTGTATGGAAACTAAACAGAAGCCTCTATGGGTTGAAACAAAGCCCTAGGTGTTGGAACAAGAGACTCGACGATTTCATTAAAAAGCAAGGATTACAGCAGAGTAAATCAGATCCCTGTTTATACGTAAGAAATAAAAATGAAAACAAATTAATAGTAGTTTGTTATGTCGATGATGGACTTATCGCCGGGACAAACTTGAAGGATGTAATGGATTTTCTAAGGGACTTAGAAACCGAATTTAAGATCAAAGTTTCTGATCCAGACTGCTATCTTGGCATCAAAATAGAACAAAAAGAAAACGGAAACATAGTTCTCAGTCAACGAGCCTATGTTGAGAAATTGCTATCAAAGTTTCGTATGACTGATGCCAACCCTGTTAAAACTCCAATCGAAGTAATTGGTGTAAGCGATGTCCCTGAAAAGCCATTGGGTAAGGAGGTGCCTTATCGTGAAGCAGTTGGAAGTTTAATCTACCTGTCTTCCGGTACCAGACCTGACATTGCATACGCAGTAAGTATGGCAGCACAGGATGTTGAGCATCCAACTGACCGTTCTTGGAGAAAAGTAAAGAGAATCTTTCGATACCTGAAGGGGACCATGGACTTCAGTCTAACATACAGAAGTGGTCAGAAGAGGGAGCTTGTGGGATTCAGTGATGCAGATTATGCCGCCGACAAATCCAGGCACTCTCGTACAGGTGTAATTTGTGCTTACGCTGGGTGTACGCTTACGTGGCTAAGCCAAAAGCAGAAATGTATCTCTGTCTCTACAATGGAAGCCGAATATGTGGCAGCAAGTGAAGCAGCCAAGCAACTTGTATGGCTGAAAAGACTATTGCAAGAGATATCGATGGGTATAGGTCAACCTAAACTGTATATCGACAATCTAAGTGCAGTACATCTTGCGAAAAACCCTGTATTTCACTTCAAGAGCAAGCACATCGATGTAAGACATCATTTTGTGAGGGAGAAAGTGAACCTAGGAGAACTTGAAGTAAAACACATTGAAGGGGAAAGGCAGCTCGCTGATATTCTCACGAAAAGTCTGCCCAATCCTCGGTTTGGGACTCTTGCTAGGAGTGCTACCGATATTGCCCAAATTAACTTTGAGGGAGTATCAAAGAAAAGTTAATTCGTGAAATATGTTACAAATCAGCTGATATGTGATTTGTTTATTCTCACTTCCTTAAATGTTTGGTTTTGTCAGTTTTTGTATTATGCATTATTTATTTTTGTAATTAAATAATTTCATTGTAATAGTGAACATTTATTACTAGAAATATCAAACTCTAACTAAAATGTATGTGTGTCTAACTATTCACTTATTCAAATGAGTGAGTTTAATGAGCTTCACTCTTCTGTAGGGTGACAAGCTCGTATTTTCATTTATAGATAAATGTTACTTTACTCTTTATAAGATGAAAATATCACATGTTCATTCTTTAAATTAATTATCTAACTAATTAATTAACTCTGAATTGAACGGACTCCACTCTTTTAATGAGTGGGAATCTTTTAGTCTTTTACGGGATGACGGCAGTTCATTTTTCTAAAGAGTGAACGTTCACTCTAAAAGAATCGCTGGATTTTCTCTACCCCAAAGAGGGGATGTGGTCCGAAAATTGTAATACCATCCGTAAAACGAAATAACTTTAGATAATGTTATTCTCATACTTCTGAATTTAAACCCCTCTCTTACCATATTGGGCGTTCTAAGACAATAAAAACAGATTTAACTTTTGAAAAAAATCCCTATGCCAATATTACATATTACAATATAAAAAAATCATAAAACACATACTGCATACACTGTAAATTCACTATACTTGTATATCATAATGTGTTAATGTTGTTGTTGTTTCATTTTACGTAAACTAATTGGTAGGTCATTTGTTAATTATGAGGTTTAAGTATTATTTTATTTGTATAATGAATGTAAAATTTGTTCTTGCTGTTATAATGTGTATTGTAGGTGTATCAATAGATTTTATATGTACGATCCAATGAATTATTTTTAATCCATAAATGTTACATTACAATTCAGAAAGTTTGTTGGACAAAGTCCTGAAAGCGGTTGTCCTGAGGATGGGTCTTGAGGATGGGTGTCTTGAGGATGGGTGTAAATTATAACCGATTTTGTCAAATGCACCCCTTAGCCTCTTTTATTCAGTAAATATCAGTCATAAATTCTGTTCAGTAATTCCTTATCTCCCCTTACAAAAGCCTGATTGTGTGAAGTGATATATCTTTAAAATGGGCCTCCTTGTGGAAGACGTTTTTAAAGAAACACACATTACAGTATGATTTCCCATCAAGCATGAAATTACGATTAAAATACAAAAAATCACGCATTTCAAAAAGCATTTTAGTAGTCACAGCATTAACACATTAATTCAAATATGTTAATTCAATGTGAACGTTCCATCAAGTTTGACAACTAATTACACATTTCATTTATGATTTATGTTTTAAATTTCAGCTATGATCGCATTTTCTGCAAATAAGGTTCCTCATTAAAGGATTACCAGTGTTGAACAGTGTGTTCTGTAAACAGCGTAGTTTGGTTGATTTTGTATTTTAATCTGTCTTTATATTCCTCCCTTGTTGTTGATGTCAAAATTTGATAAATTCTGGTTATAGTTCACTTTTCCATAGGAAATTCACTAATAACACTGGTGGAACTTTAACTCGCAGCCGGATAAAATTGTAACATCTTGTAACATTTTTAAGAGGTTGGTAGCTATCATAAGCTCTAAATAGTGATGGTGTTGTCATGTCAGTAGTTTTTGCATTTAGATTCTACTCATAACATATGTTAATGTTAATGCTGCAAAACTGTGTTTTATTGCATAACCAGCTGTTTAACAAGTTTTGGACTGGTTAGATCAGCTGCTTGAACTCAAGACAATTTTATTCTCATACTTTAAAATTTAAAAACCACTAATAACATAGATATGTTCATAGTGCGTTGAAATGTAGTAACTACTAGTGGCTTGAAGGGGTCATTGCCCCTAACCTTTCTCTAATACTCTGCAACATTTTTTCACTCTTTAAATACTGAGGAAAATAAAACAATATAAATAAGAACACATGTCAGTTCGAAAACAAAGTAGACACTTGATCACATGTTTTAATGTAAACAAAGCAGACGTTTTTAAATTCCATTGCTTTTCTTATGAGGGGTGTTTCACGTTATTTCTTGTTTGCCGGTAACATTTTAGAAATACTACTATTTTTCCCAAGTCGATGGAATCAAGACCTTAAATTTTACCCAAGACCCAAAAACCATTTTTGACCAGAAACAAAAATTGCTTCAACTTTCTTATTTTTCAAGATACAAAAAAATATGTCAGATCTAATATGCGTGACATTTCCGTAGAATTTTAATATGCAGCTTAGAATTAAATAACATTATCAGTTACTGATATAAAATGGTCAAGTCCAAAACTTTTAATGCAGGTATAGTATATTTGACTTTAATTTGAAAGAAGTCTTTTCCCTGATTAAAAAAATACCACTTATGTGGTATTTTGTTCATAAAATAAGTCCATAATTAAACAAAACCCGTTTTTAGCAACCATTTTTTTGATATTTTGTACTGGCTCCAGCATGAAAGTATTAAATTTATGTTTTACAGCTGATTTACACAAAACAGCTGATTCAGGGGGAAATCAGCTGTTTTTAAATGTAAGAAAATCTTTAAGATTTAATTTTTTTCAATAACATACTTTTACAAAAACTTTATTTTTTTACATGGATAAACAGCTGATTTCTCCCTGAATCTGCTCTTTTATGTAAATCAGCTGTAAAACATAAAATGTAATACTTCTATGTTGGAGCCAGTACAAAATATCCAACAAATTGCTAAAAACCGGTTTTTGTTCAATTATGGGCTTATTTTATGAACGAAATACCAAGCTCCCTAGTGTTGTGAGCCGACATTGATTTTTCGTAATAAAACTTATATCGAAATTTTGTACTATTTTTGTACCGCAAAAAGAAAATGTTTTACCACTTTACTTTGGAAGCTATAACCAATATAAAAGGCGGACTACAGGGTTAGCCCAAAAACACTAGTTTTATAAAAGTAAAAAGTAATTATATCATAATTTGTTACTCTTTTTGTACCACCAAAATAATGGCTCAGTAATAAAACAAGTCGGCTCACGGGTCTATGTAAAAAACACAAGTACCTTAAATGGAAAACAAATTATGCCGTATAATCGTACTATTTTTGTACTCTTTTGTACTACAAATTACAATTGTTGTACCGCTCAAATAAGAGCTCTATGATTGATATAAAAAAGTCGGATCACAGGTCTATTACAAAAACTGTGAGAAGTTAAAGGCAACATATTAAAATAAATAATTATAAAAAATTACATTTTTGAATATTGTTGAATAAATATTAAGTTCATAGCAATAGTGTAAATACAAAGAAGATATCCTGTAAAGCCCCGTTTCCATTAAACATTTACTTGAATAATGTTTTGAGCTAAGCTCAAAGCTGTTTTGAGATTAGCTCAAAACAGTGTTGGAGCCCGTTTCCATTCTCCAAACTCAGCTCAAAACATTGTTGGAGACCGTTTCCATTCTCCCAACTCGTGCCAACATTTCCCGCGAAAAGCTATCTTCTCTCCACGCACGAAGCGTTCGTCCATTAATACATACGTTCGTGTGTAGCCTCACTTTTGTTGCTACACAAGTATGTCAATACAATCAAACGCAAAAACAGTTACAGCGTTTTTTTAAACTGTTTTACAAACAAAATATATTTCCATTCATTTGTTTTCCAATAAACTATCCTTGTAATTTTTCATGTCAAATCCAATAGAAGTCGTATAGGCCCTAATTTAAAATGAATCACCAACATGTGTTGACTATAGCCCAGTTAAGTATTTATCTTTCACTGTAATATATAAATTACATGGAGAGTTCTTTAGAATTTAGTGTGTCGGTAGGCCTGTGTTTTAAGAAACCAAACTATTATTCTATTTGCTGGAATAGGCCTACTAATAATTTCTTACACACTTAAATAATAAGGCAAAATAAAAAGCTATTAACAATTAGAGGTCGACATTTCAAACCAGTTATTTAGTTTATAAATCTGATGAAGATAAATTGATAAGGCAATTTTGTTTTAATGCATACGCTTGATAAGTTATACCAAATTTGTATTTAATATTTATGGAAACAATTGTTCATTTCAAACTAACAAGAAGTTAACAAAATATAGTAAATTTACAGTAAGTCACTAGAATATATAACACAGTTTACTGTGCTTAACTTTTTTGAAATGCATATATAGAACGATTTAATTACTTACAAAATAATTGTCTAACTTCTGTCCAACAGGCTAAAGGACAATAGTCCCACAACCTGTTGTATAAACTAATTGTACGACATAGTAATGACCCAAGTCCCAATCAAAACCACGTATTGTCAACGGAAAGGACACGGCGACCAAGGGCGCGACGGTGCGGGGTGGCGTGGCGTCGGCTGCTAACGCTCACTGCGCATGCGCGAACTCTGCTCACAACAGTGATGGATATTGGGACACCGTTTTTCCATTATGTTTTGAGCTCTCCTCAAAACTTTGTTGTCAGCTGCATCGGCTCAAAACACATTTTGTTGGCCAACAATGTTCAAAACAGTTTGCGAGCGTTTCCATTAAACATTTTACTTGAACTTGGTTTTGAGTTTAGCTCAAAACAATGTTTTGAGCAGAAACTGTTAGAATGGAATCGGGGCTTAACAATATCTTTCAAACAAAATAAGAATCATCCCAAACCGTTTAATGGTATGTGAAATGTACACATTTAAAAAAATACCCTAGCCGCCATCTTGATGACGTCATAGCTGGAAAACGTACCAGGTGCAGACTTGACACTCGAGTGGAAAACACTTCCTAAGACACCTTTATTGAATTGCAAAAGCAAAATTCTCTATACACGACATACACACTGTGCACAGAACCATAGTCAGATCCAGGACTATTAGGGTAGGCGGGATGAAAGGTATTTATTTACAAGTAATAAATTTATTATAATGCTATCAAAATGTTATTTGGTTTAATTAATGTTATATTTGACACTAAGATTTTCTTGGAGTAATAAGTTAGTACCTTTTCCGTCGTTAATCCTAAATTAGTAGTAGATGAATCGTTTCGGGACTGTTGTCCTATTTTCAAATCAACACGTTTCAAAATTGGAAACAGCCCCTAAAACTATTCATCTACTAGTTCTTCAGGTTTGACGACGGATAAGGTACGTAATATATTACTTCAAGTCGGTTTCCAATCCAGGATGCAAATTATGATACTTTACTTTCTCATTGCATTAGTTATATATTACATTTTACTCATTCTATTTTAATTACCTAACATATTGGTAAGTTGTAGAGAGTTCTAACACCACCTTTTGTAAGCCTCTTTTTGAGTTACGTTTCTGTACCAGTAGCAAATGTAAAGTACAACACAGAAAACTACATTCATTTGTTATTGTTTCGTAGTAATCTAACTATTTAAAACCATAGAAAAATATATTGGTCATCCCAATTTCTTCAGAATTGCAGCTAATCGTGGGTGAAGCCTGTTTTTAGTATTTCCTACATCTTGGCGTACGCGCACTTTTTGTACACTGTTTATTGAAAAAAGCCAAACAAGAAAACTATCAAAGTAAGGTTTTTAACGATAAGCTGTGATCAAATCTTGCAATAAAACCAAATAAAATAACTTTGTCCAATGGCATAAATATAGATAAATTGTGGCGGGGTAGTTTTCCCCTCATTCTTTTGTGTACTAGCTTTTGACATCAATTCACTTCCGTAAAGTAATCCTTTACTAAATAATTGATGATAGTAAATGAAGTTTTTGTGTGCTATAGATAACCAAAATCATCAAAAACAAACATGTTATTACGTATGTGTCAAAAGGATAAAGTCACAACACGTGTAACGCTATCTGTTGGGATCGCCATTTTGGTGGTACTGTATTAATCTGTGGTTATTTTTTACCCTGGATACCCAGACTACTTTTTCCATGGTCTTTGGCTGTCACCCGTTGCCGCAAAGTTGAAGCAGTGTGCAAACGTTTTATTTTCCTGGGCACATACCACCAACTTAAATGACGCGGCAAAACTCGGGACCCAACATATTTTTCTATCAATTCTATTGTTTACGTCATACGAGGTTTTCGAATTCAATATTCCTATCATCGATTGTTTGTAATACGCTCTCGCAACCCCATAACTATCACTCGGATTTTTCCTTACAAAAAGACACTTTAACCTTACTAGTAATGTTGTTCATTTATAACTGCTAATAGGTTTCTATTGTAACTGAGAGCATTTAATGCACAGTCGTTCACGTGATAAGCCGAAACTACTACACTACGATGCAACCAACCATTCCGGTTGCCTTTAAAGAAGTATTGCATTAATAAATAACTTAGCTGAGAATAACTCTAACCTCACATAAGCTAGTTGTAAGTCTGATTGCGATACATTAAACCTGTAAACTGTAGATTAATTATAGACTTTCTCTGTTAAGCATATCTAAAGCTAATATCTAAATCTTCCTTAGTTAAATAGTTTGTGTATGTACTGTGCGTGCAACATACGTAATAAATTCAATAAACAAACTAACTAGTTTAAAAACAAGTTAACATTTTAAAATATTGTTCTCCTGCTACCAAGATAAATATTACAATTCCAACATGTTAGATAAAGGTTGGGTGTATTTTATATAAGAAACAAAGTATAAAATCTCCTTGCATCTTTCCTCGAAGTTCTGGTTGTTTCTTATTCCGACATCAGAGGACAAAAGAAAAGCATTCTCCTCGAGGGTAGGGTGAAAACTAATAAAATACAACTTACTAAACATTTAGTTTTCTAGCTGTCAAAACATAACCGTGTTCAAATTGTTTTAAGACTGGAGTAATTTTTTTTAGATATGTTCTGACTTGCGGATTTTTGAGGTAAGATGATTTATATTTGCTACATTCTTGCTCCCCAACATACTTTAAAAAAAAACTGTCTGGTATTATTTTTACACTTTTCATTGCTGTTTAAACTTGAAAACTCGATAAGGCATGGTTTCATGTAAAGGGCTTTTAAAAAACACGTAGACATTATTTCCAAATCTTAGTTGTTTTATATCGTCTGAACATAAATTTATTTCTCCATTCAATAACGAAAATATCATTACTCTAGGTCTTAAACCTCAAAGGTCGATTAATATCGATTCAAATTATATTTTGAAGTTTTTTTTTTAACTTGTGAAATAAATCAAATAATTATTATAAGCGTACTTCGTACAGTACTTCGTCCAGTTAACATCTTCTTTATAGACATAGTGCTTTAAATTATAAGTACTTACTTTCAAATATAAATAACAATTTAATTCATGACATGGGTGGGTTAATTCACTCACTGCATAGTGAATTGAGCAGTAAATTGCCTATTGAAGATACTCACTTAGATTTTGACCATACATTCCAAAGGAAAACGAAAGTAATTCAAGATATTAATGAGATTTAAATATTATTAATACGTCGTAATGTTAAGATAAATTTTTAAAGTATTGTTATCTTTCTTTGTAATAATACTAGGACAAAAATTATTTTATTCCATTAAAATGGAATATTAAAATTTTTGATAACGTGGAGTTTTTATTTATTGTCACATATTGATACAAAAATGAAACTTTGACGATCAAAGAAACAAAGGATTTTTCGTTGAAGGAAATTAAATTCCAAGGAAACGCCTACAACAATAACTCTGTAGTCTGTTTGAAAATATCTGGGTGAATGACTGCCAGGCTCTGCAAGACAACATTTTATTTGTTGACAATTGGTGTCTTGTGAATAAAATTAATTTAAACCCAGATAAGTGTTAAATAATATAATTTGCGAGGAAACATTATGTCATAAATACGTAATAACTACAAGGCTGGATACGATTTTCTTATCTATACCTATAGGGAAAATTTCAAATAAACTATCAATGGATTTCATGTTATTCAAATGTATATACAGTTCGATTATGAGTTAAAAGTTAATACCCCCGTAGCAGCAAACCTGCACACCCAGCGAATGTCAAATAATACTTCAATACGTCATCGTCATGAAGCTACTTTCCAACTTTCATCAAAGCATATTCACAAATAAGCGAGATATGATATTTTAACTTAGTCTCCATAAAAAAATTAGGACTGAGTATGCAGGTTTATCAAGAAACACAACCATCGGGTTTTAATTTAAACACCATTGGAACACCAACAGATGAATCAACATTCCAAGTTTTATCAATTTATATTCATAAACAAGCAAGATATAACATTTTTCGTATTCTCCATTGGAATTACATTACAGCTGCTGAGTACGCAGGTTTGCTGCCATGTGAACCACAAAAAATGAGGTTTTTATGCAGATATTAGTAAACCCCGACCGGACAAAGTCACATTCCAAGTTTCATTAATATATGTTCATTAATAAGCAAGATATAAATTTAGATATTACTTAAGTATTACTTTAGCCAATTCTGGCGGTGGAGCATGTGTGGCGGGTAAGCCCCCCCCCCCCCGGCGGAGGGTGAACCCCCGGATTTTTTTCGAGACATTTTTTCGCGAATTTTTTGCAATTTTTTTCGCACATTTTTTGCAATTTTTCACAGATTTTTTTCGCAAATTTTAATTCGCGATTTTTCTCTTTTGCGAATTATTTTCCGGATTTTTTTTCTTTAAATTACTTAGCAATGGACATTTTAGATTTCATAAGTAATGAATATAATCCAGGCTCTTTAAGAAAGATTGAATGTTTCTCATTATGGGTTAGGGGGAGAGTTTCGCTCCCCCGTACTTCCCGTATAGTTTTGCGATATTTTCCATAACATGGCCTCTGATTGCTTCATTAGGGTTAGCGTAGCCCAGGATTTTAGCCACCTCCTTAGCTTTGAACCAGGGGTTGGTTGTTCCGACACCTGCGCTGCAGCTGCGCCAGCCCATGGGAAAAACTGAACCTACAGCCTGAGGATTGCAGCGTCATTCTGTCCCCTCCTGCCGTGTTGGATAAACCTCCCTGCGCTTCTCGTGTTTGTGAATCATGTCTTGCATTACACCGTACATGTTTAAAAATCGAAACGTTACTGTACTATTTGATAGTGAAACTAATCCGTTGTTTTGTGCTAAGGAGGTAGCTGATATTTTGGAATATGTAGAACCGAAAAAGGCAGTAAGAGATCATGTAAGAACAAAACACAAAATACATTAAGAAGATTTAAAGAAAGGCGAATCGATCATAATGTCATTTACACATCCACAAACTATACTTATAAAAAAACCCGGATTATATTAATTAATTATGAAGTCTAAAATGAAATTAACAGAACATTTCCAGGACTGGATTACAGCAGACATTTTACTGTTTATACGAAAGCATGGAGAGTACAAACTTATAAATGAAAATAAACTTCTTAAGAACGAAAACGCTCGGCGTACTCAGTTGTTCACAAACTCAATCGATAACTAACCAAGATAAAAAATCGCCGACATAAAGGGCAACGATTTTTTTAAATATTCAGCAACAAACCTAACTTAACAGGGCATAACCGTCAACAAACCCAATTTCTTGGAATTGTTATTGGTGTACACAAATATAACAAGCACGGACTGATTACTAAACGCGTATGTTACAATGCAAGTGACGATTGTTTTATTTACAATACTTATACCGTTGGGAACATTTTCTCTAAAGTAGCAAGTTTCAAATCCTTCTTTTTTGTTTTATTTAAAGCTTGTTCGAAACATAATGCGCATTATGACTGAAGCAAGAAGAGTGGTTAATGCGTCAACAAACAAGTTACGTTTTAAAGGAATTAACATACGAGAATGGTTCGCAGTCAAGCTAGTGCTAGAAGGAACGAGAACCGTGTTTTTCGAGAGCGAATTCCATTCGAATCGTCAGCACCACGAAGAAAACAAAAAGTAAAAAAGTTCTAAGTTGAATGTAAAACTAAACACTCACTACACTTACGAACCGCGCAAAGATTTACAATAGTTCACGTAGAATCAAATCACAACAGATGAAATGAGATTATTCATAAAATTTCAATTGATGTTGAATCATAGAATGATACATCTAGTCTGTTGTGACGAGGCATATCTCAACACTTGTGTGCAGTTTATTTCAAGCGTTGTTAGTACCAACCGTCACTTACACAATAATGCATATTGAGACACACTTGCATGGGAACATTATGGGATACCCTCATGGGCGCCACCTCTATCGCCATTGTTTTGCTATGTTTTCCTCTTACATTCATTTGTAGGACTTTACCTGGGTTAGCATAGTTAAAGGGGGGGGGTGTCGACACACCCTTCTTTGTTGATTATGCTCAAAGCATCATATTCAACATAAATTGCATTCACTGTGTTATGTCAACCCACGAAAATGAAAAACCCTGCAGCAATACGTCGCTGTGTTGATATGCTCGGTTAAGTTAGATTTGAAGATGGTTATGCTCTGTTAAGTTAGGTGTGTTATGGTTATGCTCCGTTAAGTTAGATTTGTTGACGGTTATGCCCTGTTAAGTTATGTTTGATGCTGAATATTTCAAAACATCGTTGACCATTTTATCGACGATTTTTCATCCTGGTTAATCGTCAATTTTTATCGATTGAGTTTGTTTGAGGTGTGCCGACATAAAGAGTAACGATTTTTTGAAATTTTCAGCAACAAACCTAACTTAACAGGTCATAACCGTCAACAAACCTAACTTATCGGAACATAACCATCAACAAACCTAACTTAGCAGAGCATAACCATTAACAAACCTAACTTGACAGAGCATAACCATCAACAAACCTAACTTAACTGGGCATAACCTAACCTAACAACGTGATATTACTGGTAATATTTCTATGCACAAACCTAAATTAACAGAGCATAACCATCAACAAACCTAACTTAACAGAGCATAACCATCTACAAACCTAACTTAACAGGGAAAATAACACCGTGACATGATGCTGCTGGGTTTACTTTCATGGTTTGACATAACCCAATATTGTGGCTTGTGTGATAATGAAAACACAAACTTCTTCAAACATCGTTTACTTGGAATTTGTCTACCAACGTACACAATTCTTCAAACCCCAATTACTTGGAATTGTTTTTGGTGTACACAGATATTACAAGCACGGACTGATTACTAAACGCGAATGTTACAATGCAAGTGACGATTGTTTTATTCGCAGTATTTATACCGTTGGGAACATTTTCTTTTTAAGTAGCACATTTCAATTCCTTCTTTCTTTGTTTTATTTAAGGCTTGTTTGAAACATAATGCGCATTGTGACTGAAGCAAGAAGAGTGATTAATGCGTCGATGAAAAAGTTATGTTTTAAAGGAATTAACATACGAGAAAGGTTCGCAGGTAAGATAGTGCTAGAAAGAACGAGAGTCGTGTTTTTCGAGAGCGAATTCCATTTGATTTGTCAGCATCATGAAGAAAACAAAAAAAGAAAAATTTCGTTAAGTTGAATGCCAAACTAAACACTCACTGCACTTACGAACCGAACGAATATGTACGTTAGTTCAAGTGGAATCAAATCACAACAGCTGAAATGAGATTATGCATAAAATTGCAATTGTTGTTGAATGATAGAATGATACATCTAGCCTGTTGTGACTAGGTGTAACACAACATATGTGCGCAGTTTATTTTTAAAGTGTTGTTAGTACCAACCGTCACGTACACACGACGTTAACTGTTGCCCATCCTCACGTGGTTCATAAGTATAATGAGTATTTATTTTTTCATTAAACTTAACGGACTTTTTCCTTTTTTAGTTTTCTTCAAGATGTTAACATTTCATATGGAGGACATTCCTTCTAGAACTAACTTGACTGTGAGCCTTTTCTCGTATGTTAATTCGTTTAAAACGTAACTTGTACAGTGACGCATCGATCACTCTTCTTTTGTCATCCGCAATTCGCATTATGACGAGCATGATGATTGACCTCACAGTGTGCGGACGTTATTTTGTTTTGAAATGTCCAACTCAACAGGTTAGATATATCATTTTCTCATTCAACATCAATTACAATTATGTGAGTTACCTCATTTCGTCTGTTGTGATTTGAGCACAAGATTAAGTGTTTCCATCCTCACGTGGTTCGCAAGTGTAATGAGTATTTAGTTTTACATTAAACTTAACGGACTTTTTTCTTTTTTGTTTTTTTTCATGATGTTAACATTTCATGTGGAGAGAAAAATATCGTAGAACAATACCAGAAGTACTAGGTGAACTCTCTTTTACCACCCCACACCAAGGGAGTCCTGTTCGGGACTGCCTTTGAATTATCAAATTATTTAGTTTCCCGCGGTGTTTTGCAATGTTTTTCTCTAACATGATCTCTGATTACTTTTTGTTTGTTAACATAAACCAAGATTTGAGCAATCTCTTTAGCTTTGAACCATGGGTTATTACTGCTGTCAAAAATAACAATGACTATCTGGTTATTGAATACATGCGAAGTTAAGTTAGACATTTTAAAACCAAAAAACGTTCGCACACTGTGAGGTGCCCAATTTGTAAATACCTTTGTAAATGTTGATAGTTTTCGTAGTCAATACATCTAGCCACATTCAGAACATAACCACTGTGTTAAATCATTGCACTGAACTCCAACCTCTTTTAATTGTATGTGTATGATTTAAGTGTGCTAAACTCTTGTCGTAGTGAGTACGACAGTATTGACCGCAGACCAGAGTATTGTATTTTTGAAGGCAATGATCTTGTACAAGTAGCGACGAGTGTAGTGTCTCAGGAATCCTTGGTAGAAATGTAGATAGAGATGTTGACAATAACTGACAAAGAATTCATTTTTCCCCCCAGCAACGTATACCACATTTTCAGAATTACGCTTGAACAAGGGTGATGACGCAACCAAAAATCTCCACAGGCAGACCTGCCTTTTAATTATCAATCTCATACGGTATACATCAATGAACCTGGTTTATACAAATTAATATTTTCCTCCAAACTACCGATTGCTGAGGTCCGACTAGCACTTCCGACGGTTTTTTGTGGTGTTTTCTCTAACATGATCTCTGATTGCTTTACGTGGGTTAGAGTAGTCTAGGATTTGAGCAATCTCCCTAGCTTTGAACCAAAGATTATCACTGCTGTCAAACGGTACAGCAACTAGTTGTTATTTTACTTACGTCGTCAATCCAAGTTTATTTGTGATGAACGCGTTTCGGCGATAGGCCTTCATCAGCATCCGTGATTTCCGAGTCGGCTCCCTTACCCGTGCACACGAGGTTGTTATAATAGTATTTTTTTAGTCGTGTAAACGTTCTTAATGTGTGTAAATATTCGTTTTTTAACAACATGACGCAGTTTTCTACTAGACCTACGCAACGCAGATCTCATGAATAATCTAGTTTATAGTGTATGGATGCTGATGATGGCCTAGCGCCGAAACGCGTTCATCACAAAAAACTTGGATTGACGACGTGAGTAAAATAACCACTAGTTTGTCATTATCAATCCGTGCTACAAACCGCACATAGAACAGCAACGGTCAACCCAGTCCACGGTTCAAATTTTGTCTGAACAGACCTCTAAAGCAGCAGCGTTGCCTGAACAACTTTACTTCGAGCCTTTATCATATGTTAGTTCGTTAACAACGTAACTTGTACATTGACGCATAGATCATTCGTCTTGCTTAAGTCACAAAGTACATTATTGTTTACTTGACGACTGATAATAATAGTGCTTGAAGTAAACTGAGCACATGTGTGAGCATACGTCTTGTCAAAGCAGGTTAGATGACTCATTTTCTGATTCAACGTCAAATACAGTTGTAGGCGTAATCTCATTTCATCAGTTGTGATTTAAGTCAACGTTAACTGTTGGACAACCTCACGGGGTTCGTAAGTGTAATGAGTATTTAGTTTTTCATCCAACTTATGGGACTTTTGACTATTTGTTGACGTTGTATATGGAATTCACGTTCTCGTATGTTAATACGGAAAAAACATTACCTGTTCATTGATGCAACGATCACTCTTCTTGCTTCAGTCTCAATATGCATTATTGTGTACTTGACGGTTGGTACTAACAACGCTTGAAATAAACTGCAGACATATGTTGTGTTACGCCTAGTCACAAAAGGTTAGATGTATCATTCTATCATTCAACATCAATTGAAATTTTATGCATAATCTCATTACTTCTGTTGTGACTTGATTCCACTTGAACTAAAGTACATATTCGAGGTTTATCCAACACTGCAGCAGGGGACAGAATGACGCTGCAATCCTAAGGCTGTAGGTTCAGTTTTTTCTCATGGGCTGGCGCAGCTGCAGCGCAAGTGTCGGCACAACCAACTCCTGGTTCAAAGCTAAGGAGGTGGCTAAAATCCTGGGCTACGCTAACCCTAATAAAGCAATCAGAGGCCATGTTATGGAAAATATTGCAAAACTATACGGGAAGTACGGGGGAGCAAAACTATCCCCCAACCCATAATGAGAAACATACAATCTTTCTTAACGAGCCTGGATTATATTCATTACTTATGAAATCTAAAATGCTCATTGCTGAGAAGTTTAAAGGAAAAAATCTGCAAAAAAATCGCAAAAAATTGCAAATAAAATCCCCGATAAAAAATTCGCGAAAGAAATTACGAAAAAAAACCGCGAACAAAACTTCTCGAAAAAATCTTAAAAAATTGCTAAAAAATTTCGAAAAAAATTCCGCGAAAAAAAATCCAGGGCTCACCTGCCTCCGCCGGGGGGGCTCACCCGCCACCACCGGGGGGGCTTACCCGCCACTCGCCTGCCACCTCCAGCAGCAGTATCGGCTAAAGACCCCTACTTACTTATTCTCCATAAGATTAACATTGGATAATATACTGTGTTTAGCACTTTCAATATCTCGGTAACCAACTGATGTAGAGCGATGATCAAAATACCAAATTGTCTGTTTTTTAAGCTAAATTTCATGGTGTAAACCAAAATCTGGGCTGAAAATGAATGGTATGTAAAAAGTTAAAAATAAGAAGTTTTTTGGGGTACAGACCCCCCAACCACCCTTTAAAAAAGAGCGGTCTGAATGGTTCTCGAACTCATGGAAATGGATGCTGCCTTACACGTTAATACCAAATTTCATCAATATCGGACTATTTTTACGAAAGTTATCGTGCCTACGTATACATGAATTTGAACGAATGGTGTTTTTGGCATCTGGGGGCCTCAAAACGAAATGTTATCATGGTCCCGGGCCTAGGTCTCACTATGCCGACTACGGTAATAGCTTCTTCCCCATAGGGTAAATTCGCTAAAAGGTCGAAATTCCATTATTTATTAAATTTGTAATCGCAAAAAACTGTAATTGAATTTAAGGTTGCCTGATATATTCGTATTGATCCTAAAATGTCTTAGCAAAAAAGTTATCGTACATAATTAGCAAATTTCCCTTGCAAAATTTAGATCCCTGACTACTAAAGAAGTCGTGATCACTTGACGCCCTCAACACGTTTTTTCTTTCTTTTTTTAGGGGGGATCACTAACAATAATATATGTGCGTAAATAAAAGTTTTTATTCAGAAATTTGCCTCCCTCACGTCAGCGGGCTGCGCCCGAACTCCTTTATTATTCGAAAGCTGTAAACAATCCGCTGAAACAATGTTTTATAACACAAAGTTGTTATTTTTCCAGCACTCCACTCAAATATTTTAAAGCACCGTTAAGATAAACCCCGGTTTAGTTTCATTCAAACCTCACCTGTCCTAATTGTTTTTAAATTGGCGTTTTTACATTAGGCCTACAGTAATAGTCATTTGATCGCAATAGCCGTGGGCCGTGTGAGTGCACCAGATTTACCTCAATTTTTGTATCCCTCTAAGCGAACCCAGCTGAAAGCCCACGAGTCATTTGGTTCAATCTCTGTATTAGGTATAATCTTATTCATACATTCCTAGAGTAATAAACCGTTATAAAAATAATTGTTTTAACATAGCGTGCTTTTTTATGCAACCCAAATTTTTTAGTAAAAACTGGAAATGTAAAGTAAAACATGGCTATTTTTTATTGCTTTTGGCACTTGCCACGTCTAATTTCTGATTCATTTCCTACTCCATTATTAAAATATTATTGTACTCATGGGAGTACTGTTCGTATGTATTTATTAAAATATCATGTAGGCCTACTTATTATCAAACTACAATTCTACGTGTAAAGATCAAGAGCGACAATTAAAACCTTATGCGCAAACTGTGTAATGAGGTCTAGTTGAGGTCCACTCCATGCTAACTTTTAGTGATATAGTTTCTCTCAATTAATTATCATTAGCATAAGTTGGTCTTTTTATACGGTTTTCATTTTGTAAATATTTTTTACAAAGTTGAGCAGGAAAGATGGTCAATTGGTATTAACGAACATATTTGGATTATAATAATTGTCAATAAAATGTGTGCAATTTGTTACTTTTTATTATTATTTAATACGTCAGTTTTAAGTTTTAATTCGTGTTTTAATATTACACATTTAGACAGAAATATGTTAAAAGTGAATAATATTGCATACAATTCATGGGATACAATTAATTAAAGTCTAAAACCAACTCGAATTGTAATTTTCCTCTTCCTGATAATCGTTAATTAATTAAAAACCGGTTTAGGAGTGTGTAGTTATTAGTTAATTTGCTATGGAAAAGTGAACTATTAGCATGACCCGCACGGTGAGACTTAAGCCCGGAACCACCGTAAAAGTTCCTAACGTGACCCCCTGAACTCGTGAGGGGTCACTAAGAATGTATATATATATATATATATATACATATATATCAAGATATATGTGTGTGTGTGTGTGTGTGTGTGTGTGTGTGTGTGTGTGTGTGTGTGTGTGTGTGTGTGTGTGTGTGTGTGTGTGTGTGTGTGTGTGTGTGTGTGTGTGTGTGTGTGTGTGTGTGTGTGTGTGTGTGTGTGTGTGTGTGTGTGTGTGTGTGTGTGTGTGTGTGTGTGTGTGTGTGTGTATGTGTGTGTGTGTGTGTGTTTTCGCACTCTAGTGGTAGCAATTTTTTTTCGATTTACTTCAAATTTGGTAGAGAGATTCCTTTTTATAATCAGTTAGACAAGTTCGTTGGGCAAAACAATCGGAAAACTCTAACCCCCGTTTTTGGGGATTTTAAATTTTCAAATTTTGAGTTTATGGGCCCAAAAAGGGCCAGAAAAGCCCCGAATGTACACTTATTGCACATTAAAGTATTTTACGTACAAATCCAAAGATTTTAAAACCTCTCTCATCATTCTAGCACAACTATTTACCGAGTTATTAAAAAAATGTTAATTGTCTTAACGCAGTACGTTGTCTTGTGGGGATTTTACACTGGAAAAGGCTGTTTTTCATATGTTGATGTAGTTTTATCACCCCCAATACCCCTAAACCAACTTGTTATCCTGACTATACCTCCTCCTAACCTTATAATGTACAACATTGCCATCCTAATAGTAAATTTAAATAAAACCAGGAGCATCAGAACATCCAAAAAAAGAACACTTTTGAATTTTCAAAAAATGTATCCAGTATTAATTAAAACCCTTTATTTGATTTTTTTAGGTTTTAATGATGCGGAAATTTACTTCCCTCACGTCAGCGTGCTGCGTGCGATCACGTTATCTTTAACTTCATATTTTACTTCATAACACAACATTTTACATCGGTTAACACGCATTGAAATCTGTAATACAATTGTATAAGTCCACAATAAGTAAACAACATTTTACAACTGAATTAATAAACACTACAAATAATTCATTTATCGATGAGTTAAATAAATATCTTGAAACAATATAATAACAATCGATACGTCATTTTTGTATGTTTAAAATTTAATTTTGCGAAATAATCCTCCTGCTTTAGAACAAAATCAGAAAAAACCAACCTTATATGTTATTTATTTAATTTTGTTGTGTTTTTTCTCAAAAAATAGTTTAATTTTCTAGAAACTAATTATGTAAGCGCATATTGAAATGACTTCGATGTTGCCATAAGGTTTTATCGCATATGTCAAATATAGCTTTTTTAGACAGTCTTATTCAAACAGATTAGTTACCTTAACCACATCAATAATTTATCCACAAGATAAATAAACGAGTTCGCACGCAGCACGCTGACGTGAGGGAAGTGAATTTCCACATAAAAAACTATAACAACTCAAAATCAGTTAAAAACATACAATTATTCCAATTTTTATTCAAATCTGAAAATATTGATTTTTTTGGCTGGTTTGATGCTCCTGGTTCTATTTACCTGGAATGCTGGGATACAATTTTGCGCATTATAAGCTTAGGAGAAGGTCCAGTCAGGCTTTAAAGTAGGCGTGAGGTTGTTGGGGATGATAAAAGTACACCAACAAATGAATAACAGGCTTTTCTAAAGTAAAACCCCCATAAGACAACGTACTGTGTTTGGTCAATACACATTTTCTTTAATAACTCAGTAAATATATATGCTAGAATGACGAAAAAGGGCTTAAAAGTTTCGCCACACTAATTCCCACCGGTTTTCATTCGTTAATTTCACATCCGGGGCTTTTCTGACCCTTTTTGGGCCCAAAAACTCAAATTTCTAAATTTAAAATCCCCAAAAAGGGGGGTTAGAGTTTTCTGATTGTTTTGCCCAACGAACTTGTATAACTGATTACAAAAAGGAATGTCCCTACCAAATTTGAAGTTAATCAGACAAAAAATGCGACCACTAGTGTGCATACACACACACATATATATATATATATATGTCTATATATATATATATATATATATATATATATATATATATATATATATATATGTCTATATATATATATATATATAATTTTGAACGAACCCCCAAAACGGGTTCAGGGGGTCACATTAGGAACATCTATGGTGGTCCCGGGCTTAAGTTTCACCGTGCGGGTCATGCTAATAGTTCACTTTCCATAGGAAATTCACTAATAAAACGAGTTCCATTAATAAATATCGCGGGTAAAACGTGTTTTGCCGAACATTAATTAACATTATGCAAGTTAAAGTATACGTGGTCACCGACTAATCATGCATATTTCAAATTATGTTTTCACATTAATATTTACACTCTGATGAGTAATTTCGTAAATTTAATTCATCGCTAATTACTTTTGTGATTGCTAGACTAGCAAAGCTGTGATGTTTGTTACGAGGGGTCACTTACGTTACATTAAACAGTTGTAGGTAAACCTTGAATTTATGGTACCTTATATCTCAGGAGTTGTTGATATATTAGAATTATTGCCCTGCTTACGTCCCTTTTCATCGTTCCTTACCTCTCGCCTTGCCCCTTTACCTTCCATCCTTTTGCATCGTTCCTTACCTCTCGCCTTGCCCCTTTATCTTCCGTTCTTTTTCATTGTTCCTTTCCTCTCGCATAACCCCTTCATCTTCCGTTCCTTTCCATCGTTACTTACCTCTCGCTTTGCCCCTTTACCTTCCATCCTTTTGCATCGTTCCTTACCTCACGTCTTGAACCTTTATCTTCCGTCTCTTTCCATCGTTCCTTACCTTTCGCTTCACCCCTTAATCTTCCGTTCTCTATAATATCGCTGGGAAAAATAAATCTTGGTAATAAAAGCGATCGGATGAGAAATGGTTACTCTTTCGTTATATACAGACGGGGTTTATTGGAAGTTCCCTTCAAGTCGCAAATAGAACCAAAATTTTGAAAATATTATTAGACTAGTGTTGTTTAAGAGATTATTGCGGATATTTTCCATCACTGATTAGTAAAAACAAGTTTCATGATGTTTCAAGATCTGGAATCTGATTCCGTCTTCAGGTGATAAAATACCTAGAACATAACAAAATTACACAAAATATTAAAGGCACAATCCAGAAAAGGCTGGAAAAACACAAAAAGCAAAAACAGAGAACTTTAAAAGCAGTCAAAATAGCAAAAGGAAAAAATCTAACCAAACACAAAAGCCAGGCAAAAGACAGAACATACGGTGCGGTACAGGACTGCACGGCGCGACTACTCAAGCGAGACTCAGCCACGTTCTTATTTTATACCAAATTTAATGTTTAAGACCAGACAAGATTTTTAAGAGGTAATTTATTTTCCACCGAGTCATCAAGGCTCCACCGCACTGGAAGTTAAATTTCCCATGATATTGTTACGAAAGAAACTGTTTTTGGGTTCACATGAACTTCGTTTTGTTTAATTCAAATAAACATCAGTTACAAGAAATGTTTCTAACTTCAGCCTGCAACTGGGTTGTTGGTGAATTTCCTTTGGAAATTGAACTATTAGCATGACCCGCACGGTAAAACTTAAGCCCGGGACCACCATAGAAGTTCCTAACGTGACCCCCTGAACACGTTTTGGGGGGTCGTTCAAAATGTTATATATATATATATATATATATACAAAATTAAAAATATGATTAAATTTAACATATGATTCTTAATTTGTTTACCATTTAATAATTTGAACTATGTGAGGTTACAAAAATAATGTAAGACATGACTATGACCTAAAGGTTTGAAACTAGTCGTCTAATAAAACATATTATGTTAAAACCAAAAAGGGTACTCTGTTTTTAAAATTATGCTTACAACTAATATATATATATATATATATATATATATGTATATATATATGTATATATATATATATATATATGTGTGTGTGTTTGCACTCTAGCGGTCGCATTTTTTGTCCGATTTACATCAAATTTGGTAGGGAAATTCCTTTCTGTAATCAGTTTGACAAGTTCGTTGGGCAAAACAATCGGAAAACTCTAAACCCCTTTTTTGGGGATTAATCTTTCAAATTTTGGGTTTTTGGGCCCAAAAAGGGTCATAAAAGCCCCAGATGTAAAATCAATGCATGTTAAAAGATGGGAATTAGTGAGGCGAAAGTTTTAAGCCCTCTCTCGTCATTCTATCATACATATTTACCGAGTTATTAAAGAAAATGTGTATCGACTAAACACAGTACGTTGTCTTATGGGGATTTTACACTAGAAAAGCCTGTTATTCCTTTGTTGGAGTACTTTTATCATCCACAGCAATCTCACGCCTACTTTAAAGCCTGACTGGACCTTCGCCTAACCTTATAATGCGCAAAATTGTATTCCCAGCATTGCAGGTAAATAGAACCAGGAGCATCAGAATAGCCAAAAATCAATATTTTGAGATTTGAATAAAAATTGGAATAATTGTATATTTTTAACTGATTTTGAGTTGTTATAGTTTTTATGTGGAAATTCACTTCCCTCACGTCAGCGTGCTGCGTGGGAACTCGTTTAACATTGCAATGTAGGTCTGCGAGAACCCGGAGGGGAGAACGGGAAACCGACTAGTTTCTTCTAAAATGGTATAAAAATGTTACGATAAACAATCGAACAGCTGTTACTCTAGACAGCTGTTTTTACTGTAAACCGTGTAACTTAGCCTTATTAGGGCATCGGACAGTGATTATGTTAATAGATCTTTATTTCGTAGCACTTACCTACATGTTCATTTAAGTTTTAGCGAATTTCCCTTGTAGGGAAGAAGCTATTACCGTAGGTGGCATGGTAAGACCTAGGCCCGGGACCATGATAACTTTTCATTTTGAGGCTCCTAGATGCTAAAAACACCATTCGTTCAAATTCATATATATGTATGTATACAGTATATAAATATGTTTGTGTGTCCTTAGGCACGATAAATTTCGTAAAAATGGTCTGATCTTGGTGTAATTTTGTATGAACGTGTAAAGGCCTTTTCACACCGAAATCTGTCACATAACGTCCGGTAACGTAACGTAACGGGTGGCCAATTCACACCGCAAGTGACGTCCGTATGCTACTGATATGAGTTTTCCAGTTTTCTCCCCCGACTAATGTCGGATTTAAAATTATGGATACTCGAGTTAGACTTGCCACCAAGGATTAACCGATTGAGCTACAATAAAGGTGGTTACAAAAAAATAGTCCTTGTCTTATTCTTCGTGTTTTGTGTAAAAAAGATTTTAAATTATGACTATCAGCCAGCGTCACTTCATTACTTCGAAATGATATTTATTGTTTAATTTATGTTATTCTTTGACTAAACATGTTTACACAATATTCGTAAGACTCTAATTGACTTTGAAATTGTTTAAACAAACTCTGTTAACCATAATTATATAACTCCCTTTTTCACTTTTTTAATTAAAAACTAAATATGCATATGACCATGGCTGCGTTATTAGACCTTATGTTTTATCTGTAGTTTTTAGATATTTGGTCTTATTCAGTTAAAAGTGAGAGAACTGTATTAGGCACTTCTGTAACCGTTAGTTATGCCTTGCCATTATGGCAACATTTTGTAAATGTTCCTGTAGTTGTTTTTTTCATATCGGAAGTAACGACAACGACAAAATCTACATACTTCATTCATTGGCCCGATATCAAAACCAGTGGGATTGACCGAATTGTCTGTGGCCATGGATAGGGGCGAAAACGATTAGCTCTGTCTCTAGCCCTAGCATTTACATTGCGGACGCGGTCTCTTCTAGGCATCTGAGAAAACAAATAAATGCAAATGAAACACACTATCAAAAAACAAAACCTAAAGCAAGACATTATCTTTTTTGAACTTTTGAGGAACCATACTTGGTTGAACCTAAAGTAGTAAATCAATAATGTGTCCCAAAAATAGCACGACAACGCTCTGAATATAGTTCAATACATATTAGATACAAAATGATTATTATATATTGATGTGAAACCAGAAAAACACTGATGTCGAAGTATCTAATTCATGATAAAATATTTGAAAAGTTTTAACACACAAATTATTGAATACTTCACTCATTCACTTCACTTCATTGTCTTATATGAAAAGTATAAGTATATATGGTAATTTTACATGGTTGGGACACATCCAAAAGTCAAATCAGACAGTAAGTTGGCACTCAGCATTATTTAAAAAAATATTGTTTAAATTTGGAAATTATAGGTGAAATTTACAAATGCATTAACTTAGGACAGTAACCAAGTAGCAAACAAATCCATAAACACCAAAGTTAGTTTTTGTGGATATGTTGCACATAAAGTATATATGTATCGAAGATGGAAATTATGTAAGGTAAATGTTACAGGGGGCTCTATCCGAAAATAAGTTAAATGGTAAATTAATAAGTCTGCAATTGGCACTATAATTTACAAAATTATGTTTAAATTTGGGGATTGTGTTTACTTATGCTTAGCTTTGGCAGTCTTTGTAGTAGCCAGATTGTAGACAAATCGGACCATAAACACAAAAGTTAGTTTTTTCTGGATATAGTATATATTGTACAAAGTATTGGACATAATATATGGTCATTTTACATAGTTGGGGGCTATAACATATCCATAATTAAATCGGTAAATAAAGATGTTTATATTTGGCAGTAATTTACAAAAGAGTGTTTAAATTAAATTTGGGAATTATAGGTTGTATTTACTTATGCACTAGCCTAATACAGTATCCAAGTTACAAACAAATCGAACAGTAAATAAAGAAGTTGGCAATTGGCTGTAATTTACGAAAAATTGTTTAAATTGACAGTAATATGGAATTTGGAAGTGATTGGTGTAATTTACTAATGCATAGGACAATAGCTTAGGCTTAGGGCAATAGGCTTAGGACAATAACATGTACAAAATTGCACACAAATCGGACCACAAATACCACCAAAGTTAGTTTTTAGATTAGGTTTTAGGTTTTTAGGTTTTTAGGTTAGTTTTTAGGTCTGCCACAAACACCACCAATATTGCGGCAAAATAAACAAACAACATATTGACTGTATTATAGGGTTTATGAAAATAATATATGGTAATTTTAAATAAAATAGTTGGGGGGCTATAACATATCCGAAAACAATCAAAATCGGACAATAAATGCATTAGCTTAGGACAATATCCAAAGTGCAGGCAAATCGGACAATAAACAGCAAAGTCAGTTTTTGGGATTACAGCAAAATAAACAAACAAAAAGACAAAATATTGACTGTATTATAGGGGGTAGCGGAACGTATGGGAGGGAACGTATGGTTAGCGGAATGTGGTCTTGTTGGCTATATAAGAGCTATAACATATCCGAAAATAAATCAAATCAGACAATAAATAAAGAAGTTGGAAATTGTTCGTATATTTTACAAAACATTTTTTTAATGTGGCCATTATAGTGAATTTGTCAAATGTGGATGGTGTGTACATATACACTATCCTAGAATAATAACATATATAAATTTTAAACAAATCAGACCATAAATAAAGAAGTTAGTAAAAGGCAGTATTTTTCCAATTTTTTTTAATTTGACCGCAATATTGAATTTGTCAAATGTGGATGGTGTGTCCATATACACTAGCCTACAACAATAAAATATCCAAATTTTAAACAAATCGGACAATAAATAAAGAAGTTAGCAATTGGGAGTATTTCTCAAAATATTTTTGACCATTATAGTGAATTTGGGAAATGTAGGTGGTGTGTACATATACACTAGCCTAGAACAATAACATATAAAATGTTAAACAAATAGGACCATAAACCCCAAATTTAGTTTTTTAGACTGATTTTAAAAATTAATTTTAAAAAATATAAGGGACAGATTGTGATTGGAAAAATTTGTATAATATAGGCAGGGGTTGGACATTAGTATAGGCCAACAAGGAAATTAGTGTAGGGTAGGATCGGGTGTCGGCGCAAAAACTGATCCCCATAAGAATAACATAGGAAAAAAGTGCCGATTACGGCCCCTCTTTGCTAGTTTACCTCTACTCACATACACAAGTTTATATGATAATCAATTTCCAAATAAAATAATCGTCTGCCTTATTTAAATATTGAAACCTTTAAGACCAATTGGGCGAATCCCAGAGGGGTATTTGGACATTTTCTGAATTTCTTACACATCTAAGATTACCAACGAATATTTTGATAAAAATACGTTAGGGTCTTGACACGATAAAACCTGTAAATATGGTACGGTGGGTTTGCCAATTGATTACCGATACATGTGTTCCAAAATTTGCTTTTTAGTCGAAAATGTGCGACCTTCTTCAGATGGGTTTTAATATCAGTAGGTAGTTCTTATTACATTAAATTTATTTCCTTACGATTATAGTATGTACCAAAAGTAGGCCTAGCCTAGATTGTGGAGAATTCTTGTTTTGAAACGTTTCAATTACCATAACTGAGGGTCATTAATATTTGTAACATGTATTATTATTGTTATTTTATGTTTAATTGAAATACTTGTAAGATGTAATAGTAAATAATTCGTAAGTATCATTTGTTAAATGTGTATTCCAACATAGGTCCATTTACCATAGAGGTTAGGCTGTCCAGAATGACGATTTAATAAGTAGAGTAGACATTTTCCGATACTTTATTTGATGTATATTTAGTTTACAAATCATAAGTAGTTCATTTAAATAAGTTTATAATTATTAGAACATATTTTAAACCGATTTATTCTAATAAAATACAATTTAGTACTAAGGTTAATGTTTGACAACTAGTTCAGTTGAGTCATGGCGACGCCGACGTCGGCAGACGAAGTTGCAGCCGACTCCAAGCCGGTCGTCTACTTTTGCACCTGGCACTGCCCAGCCGCCACCAGCAAGAGGACACACGTCTCCCAGTCGCTGCGGGTCAACAAGACCATTTGTCCTGCGACAGGACAGGGATAGAGGGATTTCTGTCGCTGCGGGTCTCTGACCATATGCTTTGCGATTTTATAAATAATAATTAGGAGAGTTATAGGACAATATTGTATCTGAATATTAGCAATTTAGATAACTCCATTGAATTGGGTTGAAAATAGTGAAAAGTTGTAAGGATAGTTTATCGAACATTAATAATTCTGTCAAGTTAGTTGTATTTGTTAATATTTGAAATAAAAGGTCAGTCAGTTTTATTAATGTGAGTATTCATTTCACGGTAAGTCATCTAAAATATCTATTTCCCCAAATACAATCACTCACAAAGCATTTGTCCTGCCCCGACTGTCCGTCGGCGCTGCGACAATAGTAACAATAATATAAATAATAGTACAAGGACATTGTATTGGTAATATTGAAACAGTCTTACAGTCTTGGCATTTGGTTTACACTACACATCCAACACATTTCTTACTGTTATCTGACCATGTAATATCTGATGTCTTTGGATTTTGCCATCTCTTTATTTTGCGTTATTTATATATAAATTATGTAACGGCTATATCCAATAACACATATATGTGCTAAGTGTAAGTACAATTGGACAATTGTTATTTATGTTTTACTTTACAGCACACATGTAACAAACAACAAATCAATTTAGACGCCTAATCTAGTGCTTATACAACAGATCTGTGTTTAAGTGCCAGTCGGTTATAATATGCCTATCTGCATTTAATTACATAAAGGTGGAAGGGATTGGTCATTACTTTGCAACACATTTAACATAACAATTGCATATTCTGCCAACTCTGGTAATTATACAACGGGTTATGCATATTATAGAATAGCACAGACGTACCTGTAGAAAAATTAGAAGTTAGCACTATTTATAACAGTTTATAATATAACACATGCATAGATTATTGCAAAGATTACATATAAGAATGCAGGGTTTAATTATTAGTACAAAACCCAATACTAAGTACACAAGGACTAAGAATAGTTTGACAGTAAATTATTATAGAATTTGGACATTTTAGGTACAAATGCGGGATGGAATTGTTAGTTTATAATATCAAATGTTAATTATATTGAGACTATAGCAGTATACCTTTTTAGTCAAATTTGGAATTATAGTAATAGTTTAGAGGGGCTTTCCATCATTGTATAACATATTGGCACACATATGGGACAGAAAACTTAATAAACAACAAACACCATGTCTAATAATCTGTCAACATAATATATCCAAGACAGTTTATTCTTATATGTTATAGATGTAGAATTAGTACCAGAATGTTTGGACAAAATCAACAACATTAGGATTGTAAGGTTAAGGTATTGTAAGAGGTCTAAGAGTCACAAATTGGAGATAACATTGTGGAATCAAATAAAACTTTTAATTTGGAATATTTACATATACTAATAGTGGGTCATAACCAAAAACACATTTTCACAATTAAAGTAAGATAACATTTTGGGCAATAACTCCCGTTTGGATTTGTAAATAAAGAAGTTATAAAATATCACAATAATGGTGTTTAAATATTGTCTTAGGCAATAACAACAAGTTTTGATGATGGTGATAGTACATGCCATTGGGTAATATATCTAACACTAAAAAGTTGACGATTAAAAATTAGTATATATTACGTTTAACGTAGCAAAGGATATAATTTGTTAACAGTTGTTGGCATACTATCCTAAAAGTCTGTTATTCATTAAGAATCTGATAATCTGTATTAAAATTCGTTGTTCTATGTAGTATTTATACACAACCCAGTATCGTACAAAATGATATCGATCAATAAACACCAAAATCGGTATTTTAGGATTATATACTTATTATACAATAGTTGTGGGCTATAACATACATGACAATTGATAAAATAAAGAAGCTGGACCTATTGTAATTTAAATTAAGATAACGGAATTGCGATATACTTATATGGTTTTAGCTTAAGACAACAACATACGCAATAATAAATTAAATCGTCCAAAGTTAGTAGTATTTTGCAAAAAATACAGTTACATAGTATGGGGACAAAACATGGGCTACAACATATCCAAAACTTGGCGCAAAAACTGATCCCCATAAGAATAACATAGGAAAAAAGTGCCGATTACGGCCCCTCTTTGCTAGTTTACTTCTACTCACATACACAAGTTTATTTAATAATCAATTTCCAAATAAAATAATCGTCTGCCTTATTTAAATATAGAAACCTTTAAGTCCAATTGGGCGAATCCCAGAGGGGTATTTGGACATTTTCTGAATTTCTTAACATCTAAGATTACCAACGAATATTTTGATAAAAATACGTTAGGGTTTTAACACGATAAAACCTGTAAATATGGTACGGTGGGTTTGCCAATTGATTACCGATACATGTGTTCCAAAATTTGCTTTTTTAGTCGAAAATGTGCGACCTTCTTCAGATGGGTTTTAATATCAGTAGGTAGTTCTTATTACATTAAATTTATTTCCTTACGATTATAGTATGTACCAAAAGTAGGCCTAGCCTAGATTGTGGAGAATTCTTGTTTTGAAACGTTTCAATTGCCATAACTGAGGGTCATTAATATTTGTAACATGTATTATTATTTTGTATTGTTATTTTATGTTTAATTGAAATACTTGTAAGATGTAATGGTAAATAATTCGTAAGTATGATTTGTTAAATGTGTATTCCAACATAGGTCCATTTACCATAGAGGTTAGGTTATCCAGAATGACGATCTAATAAGTAGAGTAGACATTTTCCGATACTTTATTTGATGTATATTTAGTTTACAAATCATAAGTAGTTCATTTAAATAAGTTTATAATTATTAGAACATATTTTAAACCGATTTATTCTAATAAAATACAATTTAGTACTAAGGTTAATGTTTGACAACCAGTTCAGTTGAGTCATGGCGACGCCGACGTCGGCAGACGAAGTTGCAGCCGACTCCAAGCCGGTCGTCTACTTTTGCACCTGGCACTGCCCAGCCGCCACCAGCAAGAGGACACACGTCTCCCAGTCGCTGCGGGTCAACAAGACCATTTGTCCTGCGACAGGACAGGGATAGAGGGATTTCTGTCGCTGCGGGTCTCTGACCATTTGCTTTGCGACTTTATAAATAATAATTAGGAGAGTTATAGGACAATATTGTATCTGATTATTAGCAATTTAGATAACTCCATTGAATTGGGTTGATAATAGTGAAAAGTTGTAAGGATAGTTTATCGAACATTAATAATTCTGTCACGTTAGTTGTATTTGTTAATATTTAAAATAAAAGGTCAGTCAGTTGTATTAATGTGAGTATTCATTTCACGGTAAGTCATCTAAAATATCTATTTCCCCAAATACACTCACTCACAAAGCATTTGTCCTGCCCCGACTATCCGTCGGCGCTGCGGCCTAACACAAACACGCACTTTACACGGCATTTGTTTTGCACTCTTTGTGCTGCGGCCGAACTTAAACAATTAGTGGCATTTTTCCCCCTTTACCAACAAGGCATATTTTCCCTGTCCCGACAGTCCGTCGGTGCTGCAGGCTAACATTATCACTCATTCACATGGCATTATTTGTCTTGCATACCTATCGGTACTGCTGCGGCCGAGCACTTACAATTAGTGACACAATGCGATATTGGATCAGTCTTTGGCAAAGAACCACGCTGAGTACAAAACCACCCTGAGAACAAAATCTGTAAAGCAATAACAAATTCCTTTTGGTGAAACATTTTGAAACACTGTAGTCTTTAAACGATTTTTCTGGTTTACACATAATAAAATATTTCTTAAAATATCATTAATCATTGTATTTTGTAACAAAGTTTACCACTTTTTGTTTATTCATCCTACTATTTATAACTGGTTTAATTTTCATTTCGGTGAATATGAAAAATAGTAGTCAGTTACATATTAAAAATAATATGAAAAGTTACTCTGTCAGTAATTAGATTAAACAAAGCAAATTATAGTTGAATGCTACTTTCATTCAGCATATTTTTCTAAACAGAGTGTATGTGAAGGTAATTATCTAATTAAGGTAATTTCCTTAATTAACTACATTACATTACAAAACGTCTCTATGGTTTTAAGCGAATTTCCCCTATAGGGAAGAAGCTATTACCGTAGTCGGCATGGTAAGACCTAAGCCCAGGACCATGATAAATTTTCGTTTTAAAATTTTGTATAAACGTGTAAAGTAGCATTTATGACTTTAAGTTCGAAAACCAGACAGATCTACCTACCCGAAGGGGTACTTTGGGGGGGTTTTGTACCCAAAAATGGGTTTTTTGAGTTGTTTACATATAATTTTTGAAAAAGTCAAATTTTAGTTTTTTTCATTGGAATCAGTTTAAAAAGACTCACAATTTGGTGTTTTGATCATTGCTCTACGTCAAATAGTTACAGAGATATTGAAAGTGCTAAACACAGTACGTTGTCCAATGTTATTCTTATGGCGAATAAGAAAAATTGTGTATCTCGCTTATTTATCAACTTATCCTGATGAAACGTGGTATATTGCTTCATATCGTTGTGGTCTATTGATATTTGCACTACAAAATATTTTTTGGCCGATAGTTCCCGTAGTAGCAAACCTGCGTACACAGCCCCCATGTTATTCTTATGGAGAATAATTAACGTGTTATCTCCCTTAATTATGAACATAAATTAATAAAATTTGGTAAGTGGCTTTACCTACTTGAGTTATATTGATATTTGTATAAAACCCCATTTTTTCTGATACTTTCTTCAGCAAACCTGCATACTCAGCCGCCATGTTATTCTTATGGAGAATAATTAAAATGTCATAAATCGTTTATTTATGAATGTATATTGATGAAACTTGGTATGTGGCTTTATGTGGTATTAAGATGCATATATATGCATTGGAAATTCGTTGAGTACGCAGGTTTGCTGCTACGGGGGTATTTGTATGAACAATACAAGTATGGTGTCTGGTGTACTAAAGTTAAATTTTGCTATAGTAACAGACCACACGAAGTTACAACAACAAACCACCAAAATCGTCTCCTTTCATCGTGAGAGAAAAATATAATCAGGGTTATCTTTAAAGCCGCGTTTACACCGGAGTTTGGAACAAAATGTTTGGAACTTTTTGTTGCTAACACTTGTTTCTAACATTCGTTTGTAACAAAAGTTTACAACATATAGTGCACTTTTCTTTGATTTTGTTCGAAACAATTCATTCACCGTTCCCGCGTTCCCGAGGACACGAGGTCAGTCCTTCTCGAGATGACTACAGAAGAGGATGTTTTACTGGCCGCGGCTAGGGTTGTTAAATATTTCCGTACCGGTGACTTTGGCGCTAATATTTGTTGGTAAAAGTAACTGATATTTTTTTGGCGCTGTCACTGAAGTCACTGATCCGGCAAAGTCACTGGATCGCACATCTCTAGCCGCGGCGGCGTGTGTGATCTTATCTAAACAACGGAGACCGAGACGGTACTGGGTGAGACCGTCACTGCAATCCAGATCAAAATACAGTGGCAATGACCTGTTAGATGATTTAAATAGGGATGATATCGACTTGCTATGGGGAGAACTGCGGACGGACGGGAGTTTCAAAAACTTTTTGAGAATGTCCACTGCTGACTTTGAATATTTGACCCCTATGGTTGGCCAGAAGATTAGCAAAATGGACACCAATTACAGGAAGGTTATTTCTGTAAAAGAAAAACTTGCAGTTACCTTGCGCTTTTTGGCTTGTGGCGCATAAGCTTGAGCTATTTGTTCAAGATCTCAAAATCGACGATCTCTTTATTTGTACCTGAGGTGTGTGAAGCTGTAATAGATCTCCTTAGGGTTAATGACAGCGCGGGAGCGGCGCGTGGTCACGTGGTGGTGGCTAGGCGCGGGGGCTAGCGGGGAAGTGTTGTAAACAGCGAAGAAGTACTGAAACATGTTTTCCAAACAAATGTTTGGAACACCCTTTGATCTTTACCGACTTCTGGCGGGAAACAAAATTTCTGTTGTAAACACTAAAAAACTGTTCCGAACATCAAAATGTTTCTTTTCAAAAAGTGGTGTTTCTTGGTTTGTTAGAAACATTTGTTGTAAACACGTGTTCCGAACTCCGGTGTAAACGCGGCTTAAGAGTTGTACTTATATGTACGCTTGTGTGAGGCCAGATCAGTAAGCAAGTTTGAATAACAAAGTTCCTGATTTGAAAACGTGATACTCGTTCATCATACTCGTGTTAAGTCCTTCTCGAGTCTTGCCTTACATTTCAAAGTCACCAAAGTATTCATTCTTATTCATTTAATTGTTTCAACGTTTTTATATTTACATAATTGAATAGTTAGAGGGATTTATCATGGGTTTATATATTTTTCAATAAATTAGGTTATTACTGTAACAACCAACAACTATTTTCATTAAATTGGTTTAGTTTGTGATATTTTTTGTTCAAAAAATAAATACATTCATTATTAACTAGCAGATCCTTTGTTTTGCATGTTTTTCAAAATATTTCTGTTTTAAATATGACGAACACAATAAAAAACTTTACTAATTTTGTCCAAACTTATTTTACTAATGCCTTACTATTAGCTTTTAACGTGTATTTAAATGTTTGTTTAAAATTGGGAAATAGAATATGAACATGTATTCATAATGTTGACAGTAATATTGCGTTATAAATATGAGCCTTTACTTGGTCGTTTCGAGCAAATTATCATAATCAATCAGGATTATAACTAATTTCAATGAATCACGTTTCTAATTAAATTTCTAGTTACAAGTTGGTAGCTTTGGTACTGAAACTATTTGGTAATTAAAATATTGTAAATGAAGATTATTGATGATTAAAGCGAATTTCCGATGTTCAAATAGTTACTCATGCAAGTAAGTTACATTATGTTTTCTCACTAGTTACAGATTTCAAATCAATACAACACAGTATTTAATAACGTGTCGTCCTCCAGAAAAAGTTGTGTTATTTTCTATCGTAGATGCGAATACAATTTCTATTTTCAAATCAATGGAAAAAGAGTTTTGACTGGTTTATTCAAATTACATGATTGATTTATTGGAAATAATACCTTAAATTCAAATATTAACTGATCTTTAATGTGGCACTTCATTGAAAGCCACCAAATGTTCAATCGAATCGCATAACAGTTTGTTCCAGAGCAAATCTGTTCATAATATTCCACCGTCAAAATCATTAATATGTACAAGCGCCTTCCCTACTTAGGAAAATGAAATTTTTTTGCAAAAGATACAAACAATTTACATTGCTATTAGGGCCAAAATAACGTTGTAAATGAAATAAAATTGTCTAAGTAAGAGTAATTTTTAAACTCTTACATACGGTAAGGACATTTCATATGGAAACAAAATAAAATCACGACGTCCCAAGTTGTGTTAGGAGGTGGGTGTATGCTGAGAAAACGAGAGGATATTTGCCGAGAAAACAATAAAGATCAAACATGTTTACAAGAGACCAGCTGAATAGTATCAATATAATTTCCATTTTTTATTTTTCCGTCACGAGCTTCATATTTATGGATAACTTAGCTGCTTTCAAATCTAAATTGGGTAACGGAAATTCGACTGGTTTTAATTTTTTTTTAATATTAGCTGGTATGGATATCATAGCTACTTTGATTATTACTTCTAAAGAATGCTATAAACTTAAGCAACACATATTTTATTATTTGTAGACACCGTGAAAAACCGCAGACGAACATTGTGGTCAGTAATTGCTTGTCAGTTAATAGTATTAAAGGCTTTATATTTCTAGCTAGAAGGAAAGTTTGAGGCGAAGTTGCCGAGGCTCCGGGTCCCCAAAACATATAGTAGCCCTTAAAATACTCAAAAAATAAATAAACTTATAAAATAATTAATATTTTAAATAATGAAACTTGTACATGTATTTCATTAGTACAATTTACAAATATTATTTTATAAAATACAATGCTTAATGTTATATTGTTGTATTATTTAAAAATACTACTGTAGTGGTAAGTCATTTCATTATTCAGTTCATTCCTGTTGCACTATTTGACCAAAGTGATAATGCATGCGAGAAGTGTACATTCTAGTAATTTTAAACATGAACTCCCCTGAAACTCCTTTGGCGGTTTTGTTGTATTTGTTTTTAACGTATTCCTTTATTGGAATTTACTGAATGTGCTACTGAACTAGCCGATGTCCCGTTCTTCTAACGGGAATCTCGCAGGCGAGGGGTCGGATGTTTGAAAGTTTTACATTATAAACAGCTCTTTGGACCTTAACATCAACGTAATGATGCGGCTATACAACACTCTTCCTGACAATACTGATATTTTTCAATGAATCTTAACCTCTTAAAAATAAATAATAAACGAGTTCGCACGCAGCACGCTGACGTGAGTGAAGTGAATTTTCACATTAAAAAACTTTTAAAACTCAAAATCAGTGAAAAACACACATTTATTCAAATTTTGATTGAAATCTGAAAACACTGATTTTTGGCTGTTCTGATACTCGTGGTTTCATTTACCTGCAATGTCGAGAAACAATTTTGCGCGTTATAAGGTTAGGACAAGGTCCAGTCAGGTTTGAAAGTAGGCATGAGGTTGCTGGGGATGATAAAAGTACACCAAATGAATTACAGACTTTTCTAATGTAAAACCCCCATAAGACAACGTACTGTGTTTGGTCGATACACATTTTCTTTAATAACTTGGTAAATATTTGTGCTAACATTACGAGGGAGGGCTAACAGTTTCGCCTCACTAATTCCCATCTTTTAACATGCATTAATTTTACTTCCGGAGCTTTTCTGACCCTGTTTGGGCCCAAAAACTCGAAGATTAATCCCCAAAAATGAGTTTTAGAGTTTTCCGATTGTTTTTACCAATTATCTTGTCCAACTGATTATAGAAAGGAACGTCCCTACCAAATTTGAAGTAAATCGGAAAAGATGCGACCACTAAAGTGCAAACACACACACACACACACACACACACACACACACACATATATATATATATTTCAGGGGTTCACAATAGGAACTTCTATGGTGGTCCCGGGCTTGAGTTTCACCTTTCGGGTCATGCTAATAGTTCACTTTCTATAGGAAATTCACTAATAAAATTTGATAATTTCTGTTGACTCAATAATTAATTTTAAGTATATTGCCATTTTACATCAATTATATACCTATATTTCGAATTACTGTTATGTGTTTTTCAAAAAGCCCAGATTTGAAATTTTCACAAGATGATAATGATAGGTTTTTTTTAAATTATTTGCTTTTAGAAATTCTCTAACGTGTTTTTTAATATATTTTGTAATTCGGTTGGAAACTGCGATTTTTGTTTTCCTATCAAGTTAATTTTAATAGTCTTAATATTATTTTAGTATTGGATTTATAGTTGCTTATCAATCGATTATTTGTGGAGTTGCTCCAAGAAGAGACTTTATTTGAGCTCAAAATAATAATTTATTTTTTGTAAAATACCATTTGAATGATGTTGATTATTTGTATTTTTGTTTATATGCTACATTGTAATTGGATGTACGTCTGTATTGTAGCATTTAAAATTAAAAAATAAAATGAAACATTAATCGTGGAACAATAGATTAAGAATACCACAGTTGGAACTTGTTCCTCGAGTATGTTTAATCTATGGTGGAACCTTAAAATCCAATAGAGTGGAGCCCTGCAGGCTTTTGGAACCTCCAAAATATGTAGGCATCTTGATGCTTTTATTCCAAACGTTTAGCAAAAATAATAGTTTTAGTAGTCTAAAATCGTCGAAAGAACAGAGAAATTATTTTAATATTATTGATGTTAAGCCAACGTAAACTATCTGTTACCTACATAACTCTAACTGTGAAAGTGGAATATAGCAGCACACCTTGTAAATGAATAATAATTTACAAAGACATTCTTTCAAAGTAGACATCAAATATCCTGTTTCCAGCCGCGTCTCTGAAGGTAAAAACCTCGCTAATGAGCAATATCATCCCCTTGGCGCAACAGAGGGATGTTTCCTTAGTGGCAGTGTAGAGTTACTTGGTTATAACCGAACAAATAAACAAAAAATCCTAGCTAACTCACGAATATTATTGTTAATGTAATATTTTCAAAGCACAGAATTAGGTCGTAAAACCTAAATTATATATTCACAGGTTATTTTCGTCATTAGATGATTTAAGATGGAAGCGATTTAATTCGTAAGCAATTATAACTTTTGAGACTACACTGCTGGATGTTTGAACACTAATCTAATGTGTTAGGAAGTATGTGGTGTAATGTCGGTTGTAATATAAACAGCTCGGGTTGCCGCTACCGCCTAACTTATGACTTCCTCAACAGTGCTGCCAACTGCGCGGCGGGTGGAGGGGTTGATGTAAGGAGGGTTAAGAAGTACTTCACATATTTCACTTGCAGGTAACGTCTTCCTTCGTGTGTACATTGTGTTTTTTCTGCTCCGTTATGAAAATATATATGTATACTTATGTATTTTTACAACGTTAAAATAACATTATGTGAAAAACAGTGAAGGTACAAAAGTAAGCCAAATGATAGGCTTTAAGTCGGAAGGGGGGATGAATGTGACTCCTAAATTGGGAGAAGGGTAAAATGTTTGACTTTAGCACAAAAATCTCAATTTTTCACTGTTATTATGACTAGAAAACTATAATTCTCTTATCTAAGAAATAATATCGAAGAGAACAAAATAACATTGATGTTATTGTAACGAATACTTTGAGATTTATATACTGCTGTTCATTTACATCAATTGAAGGGTTTTGTAGTGTGGAATGTGATGATATTGTCGCAAAACGCAGCAATCGAAAAGTAACGAGATTTGTAACTGAGAAGCGAGGGAGAAAATCCTCGCACAAGAAAGGCTGGGTTATAGTGTCATAGTTAACTCCAACAAGTACAGCACTTCCTTCGACCTCACTTCCACTATGTTACAAAAACACTACTGAACCAGCGTAAGATAATGTGAGTAGTTTAAACTTATAAATATGATATAGCCTATCAAACTTCAATATCCTAACAAAGTCTATTTTTGTGTTATTGGTAATTGAATTGTAAAAAGAAGGAATACCTTTGTGTGACCTCTAGTATGCAAGTAGACAGTTGGAACGCATAAATTTCCTTTCGAATTATTTGTACATCAAGACTGGGACAGACTGTAACTAAATACAATTGTAGAAATGGTTAGTTCTCCAGACTGCCTGTGCTGTGCGGGTCTTAATCTTTGGTTCGATGCTTCATGTAGGCTAACATCGTATTTTAATCTAAAATTTCCCGTAGTACTGTACTTAAGATTTATTGAAACTATTATTTTAAAACCAGTTTTATCAAATAAAAAAACACTACGACGTTAAGAGTATGACTTGTTTTCTTATACAAATATTTTAATTATATGCAAAGATTTAAATTTTATTTGATAGTTACGACACAGTGCACTCGACATGCTTCTATTTCTTTCAACGAGAAAAATATATTAGATTCGACTGAAAACTAAGGTCCCGTTTCTTTACCCATAAGCGTACTGTGCTGCGATCATACGGCGAAGTTTTTAACTAAACCCAGTCCTCCGCACCACAGAACGTTGTATACGTACGCGCCGACGCCAAGAGCGTTGAACGCCCGCATATAGTTCTCGAAGTGTTCATTACCTTGGCTAAGTCTAAAGAATGCATTCTCGTGAAGCAAATTTAACCAACGGTGACATTTAAAATTAACAAAACCTTTGTATTTTCACCACAGTTTCAAATAAACTAGTAGCCCGTCGCGGCTTCGCTCGCGTTTACAATAAAATGTTATGTTTGAGAAGGCAGTAACATTTTTGTTAAAGCTGCTGGGGGACCGGGCTTTGCTCGAAAAGCCAATCAGTTTGTTAAAAATACCTAGAGTACCTATATTCACGGTTCCTCTCCAATGCAAGCATATTTGCTTTGCTTATTTTCTCGTTCATTTTCATTTAGTACATATCCGCTTTATCTTCAATCCTCAGATTTAATGGTTCTCACAGTGTGTACATAACATAATCAAGTATATTTAAAGCTATGTACACATTGGTTCTAATCACTATCCTCACAAAAATCACATGATACTTTAACAATTCAGTTTTAGCAATTGCATTTTTGCAATTGAATGGTTGCTTATGAACAGCTGTCATGATTCATTTGTTTGTATTTACAAATCTTAACCATAACCCTAATGTTAAAATAACGTTCTATTCAAAACGGGTTTTCCCATGAATGAGACCTGATTAGAACACACTTAATAAACCCATAGATTCGATGGATCCAAGCATTTTAGTAGCAGGAGTATAGGCAAAGGTTTTTATTTTTTTGTGTGCTCAAGCGGTCCAGTTCACTACTAATTTAATGATGATTAAATTCAAATTTTAAAGGCGAACGGAGCAAATACGTCCCAAAGGACATACGGAATGGAAAGTATAGGCCTGATTCTGATTATAGTGTATTGCCTGCTGTCTTTCTACCAAACTTTTGCTCGGTCGGTCTAGTAAGTATATGATTAACATGGAAATATAACATGGATAACATGGAGCTTTTGTTGAAGCTCATTGGAATGGGAATAAGCCCATAACTGTTTTTTTTTTTTTTTTTTTGTATGGACCCATCTTCTTTCATCTGCTCAATAACTCCTGTAGTTTGTTGGACTTATTGATGGCAGACTATAAAACACATAAAATATTCAGTATTATAATCACAATACCTAGACAAACTGAGCTTTAAATACCATGATGCAAGAGCTTATGAGTTCCGTACCCAATTTTTAATTGCCGTGCCAATATTTTATTTGGTTTAGTATTGTAGAGTAGTAAAGCAAACATGTTTCCTCGGTTCTGTGATAAAAGATAGCTGACTAAATATAGCTGACTAAATGATATTTGGAACAAATGTGGTGCATTCTGCAGACTGCAGTGAAAGATTAGGTAACCTGGACCTTGAAGACCTGCTTTGTATCAGTGCCGGACAAAGGGGCATAACCCTGATAACGTACAATGATTCAAACCATCCTAAAAGTTTCCTCCACTCGAAAATGTGCAGAATGTTTTATTTCATTCAGAACAGTCTTTTTTGTGAAACGCGGAACAAATATGGCTCATAAACAGACAGACAGAGAAACAAATTTTAACAACAATTTAAATATCTCCGCTGCATTCAACATTGAACTACTCAAAGCGATGTTGAAAAAATTGTATTTAGATAGTTAGACACATTATTTACATGTAACATATTTACATGTATTGCTAATAACCCGTCCATAAGGTATTAACAGCTGCAATCCAAATACAATTATTCCCTATGTTAATCTTATGGGCGAAAATCGAACTTTGAGGGCGACCCGTGCCCTTCAGATTTGACATATATCGAAAAATGAAAACCTTTATGCACAACTACAAATCAGGACGAATATTTTAGTACTTAATCGTTAAAATCGGTTCATTAATAACGGAGGAGTTCTCTTAACAAAAATCGGCTTAGCGTATTAATATATAAGATATCCGATACCTGCGACTAATTGAATTACATTGCTTTTTAAATTAAGACGCGCAAGCGAAAATACCAGCTTTTGTTTTCTTTTACTGAGGATCATTGGACATTTATTATGTATTTTCCTGAAAAAAACTAACAAAATTAAGTAAAACAATGGATTTATCCATATGCATTTTTTTGTAGTAAAGAAAATTATAACTTCGGAGCATACTTTAACATGTATTTTAATCAAGTTTACTTATACATATCGCTGTTTTGAATATGGACTTTAAAAATTAATTACAGATTTGTTATATCTGACAAGGGAATTTTAAGTTTTTATTTAAATAAATAATCATCTTATGTTAAACAATCAGACCTTTATGATTTGTAAATCACCCTTTTGAGTGTATCTTTTTTTATTTAATTGTTATATTATTACACCAGTCAGGAAGAGTCCAGCATATTATGTTTACATTTAGTTGTTGTGACTCGAATGAAAAATAATCTGTTGGCAACTTAAATTTCTTAAAGTATTCTATTTTCGGGAAATTTCATAACCTCCAGGTACAGAACGTCAAGGTCCTCTCTTATCTTAGCAGTTTTGCTGTTTTAAATCGTCAAGGTTCTTATTTAGAATGTTTTTAATATAGCTGTTTCAAAAATTAAATCTACAAAACGTAAAGGTTTATAAATACATAATATGAAAAACAACTATTTTCAAAACGTAAGGTTTCACCAAGGTTGGTAGAGCTTTCAGACAAGGTGTGCTGATTTACATAAGCGCAATGTTCGCAGCAAAGAGGTCTTACGAGGTCGTCCAGCTGATTCATAAATCCATAACATACCATAAAGTGTAGCCAACCTTACAGAGTATAATATTGGTACAGTTACAGTTAGTTTTAAATAGCCACTGGACAGTGGACTTTCGGTACATGACTTTTACGTATTTACTTGAATAATGTTAATTAGGTAATTGTTATTACAATCGTAGAACAAATTGAATTAAAAGCCGTTGGTATTTAGAACTGTTTACAAGAATAAGTGTCCAAGAATTAAAAAATAACTAAGTTAACTAGTCAATCTTGTCTAAGTTTAATAATTTGAAGCCTTTATTGTAAATGGAATTCATCTTAAACTTGATACCTTATATTAAACAATACAATTTATTGTTCATGGACATCGGGTAGTAATAAAAAATAATATTATTGTTATTATTAGGCCTTCCTTATTGTTTTAATAAATTTTTATATGCAGTGTAAGTTAATAATCAGAATAAATCAAAGCGATATATTATTAGTTTCATTAAATAACAGCTGATAAAAATATTCAAGCAGTTAAACAATGTTATTTTAACAACGGTGAGAAAAATATGGTACTCGTACGATAAAGATCGTGTTTCCAGCAACACTGCAGATTGGATTGGTGATCACGTGACCTTCCACCTGTTTTTACGAGGTCTCTTCCGGTAAAGCAGAAATCCTTAAATAGATCGACTCAGCACACCTTGTCTGAAAGCTCTACCAACCTTGAGGTTTCACAACGTCCAGGTCAGCAACTCGTTCGCTTTCAGTCCACTTGGAGGCTAACACAATTTTTGAGATTGGCTGTACTTGACGTTCTGTACCGTGACGTTGTGAAACAGATGTATTTATAAGTAGTTTAAGTGGATCCAGATAAGTAGTAAAGGGTGTTTTTTTAGTGGTGCGGTTTTTAAAACGAAATAAAACAATGAAAAATAACTTGTATTGACATAAAAATGCATTTATTTTAACCACAGTGTTATGACATTAGTGTTTAAAAATGATTTCTGGCATATGGGCTCCATTGCGTTCCCGTAGAAAGCCCAATCTAGCAGTCCAATTTTCAAACACCCTTTCCAGCAGCTGGGGGCGTATTCCGTCAATAACTCGACGAATGTTGACTTCCAAGTCATTTAGAGTCTGTGGCTTGTCAGCGTAGACTTGAGACTTGACATATCCCCACAGAAAGTAGTCTGTCGGCGTGATATCACACGACCGTGGAGGCCAGTTAACATTACCTCTATACGAGATAATGCGTTCACCAAACGTTTCTCTCAAGAGACCAATTGTGTCGTTTGCTGTGTGGCACGTCGCGCCGTCTTGTTGAAACCACATATTTTCTAAATCCACTTCGATTTCGTTTAGCTGAGGAACGAAAAAGTCCCTTACCATTGCCCGATAGCGTTGACCGTAAAAAAAATCAGCTGTTTGATTTTAATTTGATTGTTGTGTTTAGCAATGATACCAACTTAAAAACCACACAACTAAAAAAATCACCCTTTATAAGTTAGAGTGGTTCCGGATTTGGTTGGAGTGAAGAGTGAAATCACTTTCAGCGTTTACGGATACAACAAATCCTACATTGACGTTTTGTACCTTTACGTTTTGAAACACCTCCGTTTTAAATTGTTTTATATTAAATTGTTTTATAATGATACCTTTACGTTTTGAAACTGGAGGTTTTGAAAACAGTCTTATTTTACATTTAAATAACTGAGACTTGGCATTATGTACCTTTACGTTCTGAAACCACGCAATATTTTAAATAGGACCTTTACGATCTGTATCTTGACGTTGTGAAACGGACCCCTATTTTTAATAGTATTTTAAGATGTAAAATATCGAGTATTTACTTCTCTACTATTGTGTTCCAGCAATCTATGTATTGTAAACCAAACCAGGAACTTTAGAGCGAACGAAAAGTGTTGGAGCCATAAATCATTTAGTGGAAAGGTTCTTGGTGAGACTGAAGAAAATATTCTCAGATGAAACCTCTCATAAGAATTAATATATGAAAGACTCGACTTTAAACATATTTCAAAATATTGCAGGTTGATAAATCCTTTAATTATATTATACTTTTTTTCCATATAGGTTAGAATATCAGACGGAGATTATAACTGTTACTAATATACAGGTTTTTCTTTTTTCATTCCTATTTTTTTATTTGTACGCAATTCAATTTATAATTACCATTACTTCATTCCCTATCATTTTCTATGTAGTTCATATTCCTGATTAACAAGTGTTGTGATTCAGTTCAAGATTTGTATTTAAAAAAGAGCATTTGAAATATAATTGATTCCATAAAAGAATGTCTGAAGTAAAATTCAAATCAATAGCTTTATTTAGTCATTAATCGAATCTATTAATAACATTAAACCATACTACTTAGACACTACAAAAAGTAAAACAATTTAAGCTTATGTAATTTTTAAATTGTTCAGCTTAATACAAATTTTGATTTCATTTGTCATCATTTCGATGTTATTCTATTAAAGGTACAAATAAGGTTTGCTGCAAAAAGGGTGGCCTGTTGCTGAATTGTTTAAGGTAGTCTGTTTGTTCCCATAGTCTACATAAAATGTCAAGCAAGAAGTCAGTTGCATTGGTTGAAGCAAGTGTCAAAAGCTATAACACGTATTTTAGTTATGTAAAATACTTTTAGTTTCACTTCGAAACCTGGGGTTGCGTTTTAAAAAACATCCTGATTGAGTAAAGACACAAAACACTTTTGTCAAGTTTGTTTCCTAGATACTCATTCCATCTTTTCCTAACTGTCAGATAGTCAAATTTATTTTCTCACCTTCCATTATGTACCCTTCATTTTCCACGTTTTAAGTCTAAGTAATGTAAACATATACATGGCTGTGACAACTGACAGCCCTGTGTCATCCCAGTGTTGGTACTGTACACATATTCAACTTCCAACTTCCACACTTGTGCATTGGAGATATTACAAAGGAGTAGAACAAGTAGGGCCTACGTTTGGGGTGTCAAGCCAAGGTACGTTTCCCAAACATTTATATCATCTAATATTACTTCATTGCTTTCTAAGAAAATAACTTAATTTTAACTGATCATACCATCACTAATTCATTCAAAATAATTCCGAACTGGGTTTTATCCATTTTTAAATAAGCTGATATTGATATAAAAGGTAATAATTTAATAAGCTAATATTTTCAAGCCAGGTACTTGAATTTCCATAAAGAGTTGACAGTTTTGGATTATCTATCTAGTTATCATTCTCTTAAAATTCCTAATTGAAATTTGTGACCGAATGAAGAAAATTAAAATTTGATAGTAAGATGGACCCAAAATAGATCACTGATTCTGGATTGTTGATTCTCTGGTAAATTATGTAATTTCATTCCGTCTGGAAACTTTTCATTTAAATAAAATATGTGTTCAACCATTCCTTAGTTTTTTCTCCAACTATTAAACACGTATTTAAGGTCTCTATTTTGGCTTTCATAACTTGTTATGTTATATATTCAAACATTGAATTATACACAATATTTTTAAAGTAATTTTTCTCTGTCAAAATTATTTATTTGTTGGTTCAATCAGTGGTGATAATAGTTGATTTTTTTCTCTCCTAGTTGTTGGTCTGTTGCGATGGCATTTTCAGAACTGTGCAAATGAATAAATAGGCAATTTACATTCTATTCTTCAATTTTATTTTTCCCTCAAAACGATAAAAAAAACTGTAAGAATTTTGTCTCTTTTTTATTTTTGTTCCAAATATCTTCATTGTTTATAGTTTATAGTTTATAGTTTATAGTTTATAGTTTATTTATTTCGTATGTAGTTTTACTTTTCTTAGGAAACAGATGTGTTCCGAATGAGACTTCACTATGTACCCTCGTTTTTCAGCCCCGAGATGCGAGTGCCTTTTCTCCTCAGTCTGTTCCTCCTGAATCGCCGTGCGGAGAACGGGACATCTGCTAGCTGAAATTATTGTAATTTTTGATGAATACAGATTATTGTTTGTTTTTTATTATATTTTAAAAGATATTAGGTACCTCAATCGTTTAAATCGGTTAAGAAATAACGGAGGAGTTATCCTAACAAAAATCGCCTTAGCGTATTAATATATAAGATTCTGGAAATGACAGGATTCGTAGTTTGAAATTGTCGTATTTTGGGAGTATAAGACAATTCTAATGTGTATGTCAGTTGGCAGAACTGCTGTTGTTATGTATGAGTGGGAACGAGGGCGTGGCTCCCTGGTGTAGTACTCGCGGCTGCGTGGTGGGGGGACAGCGCCAGTTCCCCGTCAAACATTTTTACTGCGCGAGGACGGCGCTGCAGGAGGTCCTGACTGTTCCAATTCTGCGCTCCCGCGTAACACCCGTTGAAAAATCAATGGCAATTAATGTAATTATCTAACGTTAGCAATAAATCAACAACGCTTAAATAATTTTGTTCTAAAAAAAATAATCTCGTCTGTCTCAGTAATCTCAAGTGAGTCCTTAAGGAGGATTTAAATTGCAATTTAAATCGGATTGTGGAAAAGACATTCGAAAGCGATCGAAGGACATAATTTTCAAAATAACAAAGAAACAATGCAGACAGCAGAATAAATCATTATGTTCAAATATAACTGAATTTCATGAGTGAACTTTAAGCGTCGATTGATTTTGTCCCTACTATAGTCAGTTATTAGCATGATTCACACAGTGACCTTCTAACGTGCCCCCCTGAACACATGTGTGTAAAACGATGTGGCTTTACATGCTGAGGAAATTAAAAATATGTAAGTAGGAGCACATGGCAGTTCACAAACGAAGTAGACACATAATCATATGTTTTAATGCAAACAAAGCAGACGTTTTTAAATCCCTATGCTATTCTCCATTATATCCTCACGCTAACAATGATTTATATATACAGAGTGAGCTACGAGGGTATGGCACAAATGCAGGATTTAGTATAACTTATCAAAAGGATCAAAGAACGTCTTGTAAACTTTGTTCTAAATCGCTTCGTTCTTCGTCTGTCTGCCTGAATGTGATTTTTAATTAATACAGAATATCTTAGGAACCACCTGAGCTACTGCCTCGGAACTTGGATTGTGTATTATATAGTTTAGGGCAATTTGGTGTAAAAACTAGCTGTAACCCGCGGCTTCGTTCGCAAAACTTCAATCTTAACCTAATCAGTACTATCAATTCTGAGTTTACATTTTACCATATAACATCCTTTGCATTAACTGTCAAACATCTTAACTACTGCTGGTAATATTATAAACGAGGGCCCATGGGGTGGAGCCCTAAAGTAGGATGTCAACGTTTTCGGGTTAATATTTTAATTTGGTATGTAAGCTATGTTCATTAAAGATTTTAGTTTAATTGGTCCAGTAGTTTTTGCGTGATGGAAGTCTAAACATCCATCACGTCCATCATTTGATTTTTCATTCAAACTATGGTTCACTTTAAGTTAAAATTGGAAAACTTACATAAAATCGAGTACTAAAGTACTGTACTACAAATAAAAAGCGGGCAATGATTTAAAAAAAAATCTATTTTTTCAGGAACTCATATAACAAATTGGTAGGATAATGGAAAGACCAAATTGCATTTTGTACAGGCAACAAGGGGTTTGTCGCCTTCAACAGAGAGTCAACAAAGATGACACACAAACTGGAGGTGTGTATTAAAAGAAGTTGTTTGCACTTTATAATTGCTGATTTTTTATACTACCATATTATTCTATAAAAATAGTTTGGATGTATGGCCACCACCTCTTACATTTTAACTCTGAACTCCGATGTGTACCAAGGAAGCGGAGTGTGAAACTTGATCAAACAAATTAATAAATTTATTTATCACCTTATTTAATTTTTTTTTTTCAATATATTAATTTAAATACCAATATACAGGGTGTCTCAAAAGTAGACGACCAAACTTCACAGGCTTGTTATGTGGACTATTTTCAACAAAAATTGCATATATTTATTTATCATACTCTTAATAATTCACGAGCTAGTCACGTTTTTACTATTTTTTAGTGAATTTCCTTAGGAGAGTGAACTATTAGCATGACCCGCACGGTGAAACTTAAGCCCGGCACCACCATAGAAGTTCCTAACGTGACCCCCTGAACACGTTTTGGGGGGTCGTTCAAAATTTTATATATATATATATGTGTGTTTGCACTCTAGCGGTCGCATTTTTTGTCCGATTAACTTCAAATTTGGTAGGGACGTTCCTTTCTGAAATCAGTTGGACAAGTTTGTTGGGCAAAAGAATCGTAAAACTCCAAACCCCTTTTTTGGGTGTTAATTTTCCAAATCTCGGGTTTTCGGGCCCAAAAAGGGTCTGAAAAGCCCCAAATGTAAAATTAATGCATGTAAAAAGATGGGAATTAGTGAGACGAAAGTTTTAAGCCCTCTTTCGTCATTCTAGCATAAATATTTACCGAGTTATTAAAGAAAATGTGTTTCGACTAAACACAGTACGTTGTCTTAATGGGGGTTTTACACTAGAAAAGCCTGCTACTCCTTTGTTAGAGTACTTTTATCATCCCCAGCAACCTCACGCCTACTTTCAAGCCTGACTGGACCTTCTCCTAACATTATAATGCGCAAAATTGTATTCCCAGCTTTGCAGGTAAATGAAACCAGGAGCATCAGAACAGCCAAAAAATCAATGTTTTCAGATTTTAATAAAAATTTAAATACAAGTATGTTTTTACACTAATTTTAAGTTTTAAGAGTTTTTATGTGGAAATTCACTTCCCTCACGTCAGCGTGCTGCGTGCGAACTCGTTTTAAATCCGTGTATTGCAATGCCATCAATTATTTTAGGTAAGAAAATATACACGTAGGACCATACAACGTTTACACTGTATAACAATGGACAGTATAAACGTAAACAGTATAAAATTAAAAACACAATTAATGCAATTTTAATTCAAATTTTACATTTCAAAAAAACTTTTTACATTCAAACGGTGGTGCCGTTTACAGTTTCTGCCTTAGAGAGTGATATTATATTATATCTTAAAAACTTTCCCATTTATTGCAAATAATAATATTATTAAGATATAAAAAGATTTATTTTCCTAATTTAAGTAATGGATTTTATTTATTAATACACTTTTCCTGAAAATATCCATTAATTTTAAGTAACAACAAATAGGAATATAAATAAGAATTGCGTTAATTTGTTTATGTTATTAAACTCTTAAAAGCAGCATTTCTTATAATTACTATTTACTTTTATACGCTGTTAAGTTGAATAGCCTTACGTGCATATTTTCTTGCCTACAAATGATTTTTGAGATTGCAATACGTAGATAATAAAAACTATTTAAAACGTCAATAGCTTGTTAACTATGAAGAGTGTGATATGAACATGTATACATTTTTTGTTGGAATAGTGCATATAACAAGCCTGTGAAGTTTGGTCGTCGACTTTTGAGACACCCTGTATATTTAATTACCTTTATTTAATTATAGATTGATTTTTAATGATTGTTCACAAATTGTTCATAAGCACTATTTTTCATAATCTAATCTTTTTAAAACCTCTAATTTCAAATGTTATGTTATCAATGGGACACCCGCCGTAACAAATTAGAAGGTGTTATCGTGCCAATACCCTAACATATTGCATATCAAAGTGTCAAAATTCATAACATGTTAGAAATGTAATAGTGTCTCGTCCCATTGACATTTAAATTGTAAATATACTTTGCAGAAAATGACTGTTTATGGGTATGTAAAATGTTTATGGGTGTGTAAATTATGGGTATATAAATCTCATAATTTAAAACTATTGTTATGTCTTCCCGTGTATCTGGGATTGTCAACTGCATTTATTTTGTTACGCCTATCTACCGAGTTTCAAAAGTTCGAGACCCCCTCTAATTTTTGTATTTGTTAAAATAAACTAAAATCCTTTGGGTATTGATAGTGACTTATTGACATAGTAACCCTAGTATCTTTTGAGATAGTTTAAAATGAGGGTTTACTCAAAGGGGGTTAAAATTTAACTATTTTGAATTGCCCCCAAAATCCCCTTTGAATTTAATCGGATGAACTTAAAGATTTCAACAATGTCAAAATAGGATACCTCTTAAGTTACTATTACTACTTAAAGGCTAACTATTTGTTTAATTTAAAAACAATAGTGGAGGATCCAGACCTTTAATTTCTCCCGGTCATACAACCAGATAATTTCTCTTTTCACTCTTCTAAATCCCCTTTTCACGATTCCCCGTGTCACTGGTTCTACCCCAGAAATGTCTACCGAGGGGCAAGTACTGCGACGTGATACCAGGCGGCCTGGTGGGCAACAGGTGCACGGGCAAGGCGGTGGAGGTGGGGGAGGATGGCACTGCCGCCGTGGAGATCAACCCCTACCAGCTCTACGACTCCAACGTGGAAAACAACGGCGTCTCGGCTCTGCATGTTGAAGTAAGTGCTGATTGAGAAATGATTGCGGACATTTGCCGTTACTGATTGGAGAAAAATATTTCACGATTCGGGATCTGGAGTCCCGAAAACAAATAATTAAATTATAGTTGAACCCTTTGAGCCCCAACTGCAAATATATTGCCATTTGAATCAGCTACCTAAACCACGGTTTATTACGCTTTAAGCATTCCAAAATGGTCACTGTCAAAAATATACAAAAAAATACAAATTCTCAACCTTGGTGCTCAAATGGTTAATATCTCTCAGAAGTAAAATGGTCATTGTGCGTAGTTTTTTCATTGAATGATTTAAAACTTGATACATTGCAAGAGAAGGGTTTAACTTTTTATCTCGCATGTAGCATTAGAGAAGAGGGAATACATCTTAACCGCTTAAAATTGATTTATCAGCTGATTATATAAATACCATTTTGACCATGTTATATAATGTTTTTGTTTTGATTTGTCAATGTTTCAATGTTTACAAGTTAGATACACTTTCTTTTAATTAAACAATGTTTCATTTAACTTGTATTGATTATTTTACATAAGTATTGTATACAAAAGTGGCGAAGAGGATGGTTGAAGTTACAAAAATGAAAAAGGCAATTACTACACATAAGATTCAAATGACAAAAGCTTACAAGTCAATGGTGTAAAATAAGACAGTTGAGAGGATGACATGTGAAGAGGTAAATATACGATTTTTATCTTTACGCACTTATTGGCAGCGATTTGAAAAGGCTCAGTCTGATCTTGAATCAACTGTTGACGAAGAAGAACTCGAACAATTAGCATCAAGCAGGAGCGATACGGAAGAGTTATACATTACAACTGAAGTAGCATTAAGAAACAAAACCCAAACACATACCCTACCACCTTCGACTCAGTCTACTGTGCAAGCTTCTGTCACATCAAACATTGCTTTTGTTTCATTTGATGAGGATGAATCTGTTACCAATTTCATAAGGAGATTTGAAAACTTTGTTTCACTTAAAGCTATGTCAGATGATAAAACCAAACTGTGTACATTACTTGCAGTTTTCCCACCAAAACTACATAAAAAAACTTCAGAATTTAGTTTCTCCAGATGATCCTTTTATGATGGACTATGACTATGTCAAGGTAATACTGTAAAAGACTATTTGGAACCATTACCAAGTGTTATATCTCTTCAACATAGGTTTTTAGTTTTAGTCAACAGGATGAATCAATAATAGATTTTTCTATGAAGCTCAAGAGACTAACAAAAGATTGCCATTTTAAATGTGAATGTGGTAAGTCTGATTCATACATGTTACTGCAAATGTAGTTTGTAAGAGGCCTTAAAGATAATGACGTGAGAGGGCAGTTATTACAGAAAATGTATTGAAAAGTTATTTAAAAGTAACAGTACAAGTAGCAATATCTTCAGAATCTTCAATACTGGAAAGTAACATGATGTTATCGAATCCAACGGTAACAGCAGCAGTTCTCAAAATAACAGAAACACCTGATGGAATTAAAGCAAGCCAACATGCACCAAAATTCACGAACAAGACTGGTAAGGCCTTCCCCCCAGTTCGCTCTACATTTGACCAAGTACAGGGACGGTGCTATCGATGTGGGGATCGATTTCATAAGGCTAATATGGCTTTAAGGTCAAATCAAGGATGAATTCTGCAATGCATACAATAAGGTTGGTCACTTAGCCAAGGTGTGAATAGCAAAAGATAGGTAGAGCACGTTAACCAGATCGAGGATAATGATGATTTAACTGAAGTGGATCATGCAACATACGATGCAAATAAAATACAAGTAAGTGGTTCTGAGAAGTTCATGATTGATGTTAAACTAGAGGGCAAGTCACTTCAAATGTAATTGGAAACTGGAGCAGCTTTGTCTTCTATTTCTTCCAAGGATGATAAACAGCTGAATTTGGACAAAAGAATATTTCACACTCATGTAAAACTGAGAACTAACACAGGTGAAATTATTAAGCCCAAAGGATTAATATATATTCAATTTAACTTCAAAGAAAAATCATGTTTTGGAAAATTGTACATTATAAAGCAAAATGTTGAACCTATTTTTGGAAGGGATTGGCTTAGGGAGGCTAACTTAGAAATTGGGGATACCAGGTCGATACAAAAAGCTCATGTGATCTCCCTAAAATTCTCGAAGAGTTTTCAGATGTTTTCAAGAAGGGAATAGGTTGTATTCCAAAAGAAAAGGTTCATTTATCACTACAATAAGGATGTAAACCAATTGTCATAAAACCACGGCAAGTTCCATATGTGATTAAAGGGAAAGCAGAAGAACTCAATCGACTTGAAATGTATTATCATTTATAAAGTAAATAGCGCACAATGGGGAACACCGATTTTCCCAGTGGTAAGGAATCCGTAAGGATGTGTGCAGACTTCAAAACCACATTAAACAAAGTTATAAGAGATGAAAAATACCCAATTCCTAGAATAGATGACATTTTTACAGAAATTAACGGAGGAAAACTTTTCTGTACCCTAGACATCAGTAATGCCTATCTACATATGCCAATGGATGAGGAACGTTCAATTATGCAAACTATAAGTACTGAAAAGGGACTTTAGGAGAGTCAATAGATTAATGTTCGGTGTTAAGGTAGCACCATCAATAAAGCAAAGATTTATGGACAGGCCTTCGCCAGGAATTATTGGCGTGAAATGCTTCTTTGACAACATCATCATTCAAGGATCAAACTACCAAGGCACACTACACAGGTTAAGTGGCACTTGATAAACTCAGGGAGCATGATCTTATATGGAATTTAAAAAAATGTAAATTCTTCCAGAAGAAGATTGTATATTTAGGTCATACAATTAATGAAAATGGACTACACAAGGGATCTGAAAAGGTTAAAGTGATTATAGAGGCGAAACGACCATCAGATGTCAATCAACTACGTTCCTTTATAGGATTAGCAAATTACTACAATAAGTTTATAACTAGACTGGCAGAGAAACTAAATCCACTGAATAAACTGTTACAGAAAGGCATAATGGACAAATGAATGTGAAAGTAGTTTTCAATCTCTTAAAAACGATATTTCAAAAGATGAAGTACTTATACACTACAATCCAATGTTACCTTTGATCTTGATCAACTGATGTTTCCCCAAATGGCTTCGGAGCTGTGATTTCACTCAGGCTAAAGGATGGTTCAGAAAAGCTGATTGCTTTTGCGTCCCGCTCCTTAACTAAAAGTGAAAGACAGTACAGTCTAATCAAGAAGGAGAAGATCTTGATCAAATGGGGAAGATCTTGAGACAGTTGATTTCATAATAATGAGTTTACTTTACACGAAGGATGTATTTTCTGAGGTAGTAAAGTAATGATACCCTAATCTCTCCAAAATGAAGTGCTTAAAGAACTTAATAATGGCCATCTAGGAATGACAAAAAAAACGCGATGGCTAGAAGTTATTTATATTGGAAAAACATGCGCACGCACGTCAAAGAGTTAGTTAGAAATTGTAAGAAATGTAATCAAAAGAGGAATGAACCTCCTAAGAACAACACTCACCCAAGGGAAGAACCAGCTGGGCCATGGCATAGGACAATACCCCCGTCGCAGCAAACCTGCGTACTCAGCGAATTTCCAATGCAAATTTATGGATATCACTACTACCTAGAGATATCACTTACCAAGTTTCACAAAAATACATTCATTAATAAGTGATATACAGTATAGCATTTTATTTATTCTCCATAATAATAACATTATAAATGAGTATGCAGGTTTGCTGCAACAAGGAAGATAAGATATGTGTTTTTTTGCAATTATCAATATAACTCAACCAGGTGAAGCTACAAACCAAGTTTTATTAATTTAGGTTCATAACTAAGGGAGATATAAATCTTTACTTATTCTCCATATGAATAACATGGGGGCCGAGTATGCAGGTTTGCTGCTACCGGGAAAAATCAACAAAACACTTTTTTGTGCTATTATCAATATACCACAACTATTTGAAGCCACATACCAAGTTTCATTAATATACATACATAAATAATCAAAATATAACATTTTATTTATTCTCCATAAGGATAACATTGGACAACGTACTGTGTTTAGCACTTTGAATATCACTGCAACGGTTGTACGTAAAACAACAATTAAAACGCCAAAATGATTGTTTTGTAGAGCTAAACTGATTGGTAGAAAGAAATGTGGAGTTTTTAGTGAAATTATCTGAGGAAAATCTAAAAACCGTATTCCTATAAGATTAACATGGGAAAGTTTATGGACACATTTTTGACTTTTCTCCACAACCACTAAACCTAGCTTAATGATTCAAAATACTAAATTGTTTGCTTTTTAAGCTCTACAAAATGGCTATAACCAAAATCTAAGGTTTTTACAATTTTAAGGTAAAAAGTTCAAAAAACTGATTTTTGGAAAATTTTAAACCCCCATAAAAGCCCCTTCCCATAAACCGATCGATCTGGTTTTCGAACTTTAAGTCATAAATGTTACTCTCCACATTTGTGCCAAATTTCATAAAAATCGGGCGCTTCTTTCAAAAGTTATCGCGATAACGGACACACATATATATATATATACATAATATATATAAATTTGAACGAATAGTGTTTTTGGCATCTGGGGACCTCAAAATAACAAGTTATCATGGTCTCGGGCTTAAGTCTTACCATGCCACCTACGGGAATAGCTTCTTCCCTATAGGGGAAATTCGCTAAAAACCAAAAAAAGGCCTGGGCCTGGGCCTGGAAGGTCTGGTTCTGGGGTGGTGTGGGTGCCATTTCATCCTTCCAGTAACGGACAAGCTGAACGCGTTGTTCAAATTGTAAAGAAAGGACTGAAATCAATGATGGACGATCGAGGTGACTTACCGACTAAAATCGACACATTTGTGGGACAGCTCAGAAAAGCACCAAGTTCTACGACTGGAATGTCAGCCTACAAAATGATGTTTGGCAGAGCCATACGATCAAAATTAAATGTCATGGCAGATAAAGCGGAATGTACAGAACGAAATACGTCGGTGGAGCAGAGAAACGTGGGAAGTCAGTTATGTGTGGGGCAAAAGATACAAGCAAGGAACTATACATCTAAAGAAAAATGGAAATTAGGACAAATAATTTCCAAAGTAGGCCATGTAATGAACAAACTAAAAATGGATGATGGACTTAAATGTCATGCAGACATGCAGACCAAATACTCTAAAAAAAAATAAGAGGGGAGAGTTGATTCATATTCTAAATATCAGCTGATTATATAAATACCATTCATACAATTAAAAAAGAGTAAAAGGATGATAAGGCATGGATTTTTAGACTAACACAAATTGTGTGATTTTTATTAAAACACACAACCAAAGCAACAAACGTTAATATGACACATCAGCAGGTAAAAGTAACACATTATATTAATCTTTATACGTTACTGTGGGCCGATCAAAGTTATTAAAAATTGCGTCTGATTAAAGAGTTTGTCTTGCAATGATATTAAATTGATCTCCATTATATACTAAAGGGCAAACAATGGGTGGCTTAAGGTCCGCCCTCCCCTTCAACTAACTGTGCCACTGACAGGTGATCTCTCCATGAGCTGCACATAAAAACCACCGACTGTGATGGGATTCGAACCCTCGATCCAAGTGTTATCCCCGGCCGGGAAGATAAAAATAGCAAAACCACTGCACAGCTACGGATCGAAGTCATTTATTTGGTAATCGCCAAAATCATTTCAGAAATAGAGGGGGCGTTATGTTTATAAAACTCACCTTAGATAGATATAGATTTCTCAAGGATGTTTTTGTCGGTACGCTCAATCGGTACCTCCCAATACTTCTCAAAATCTCTATTATCTACTTCATTAAAACCAATAATGGTGACACAATTTTTAAGATTGCCTACCCTGCTGGTATCAAACTACTGCCAAAGACAACAACTTTAGTGTATCAGTTTTGATTCATACCGAGTTTTGTTTAAGATTTCACTTTTTGCAGGCAAGGATTTTAGACGAAAGTGACCCCTTCGGAAATAAAGCTGATTCTGGAGCATCAGAAGGAAATCGACCTTCCGGGGAGTACGTTCCCTTGGGAGGAGGAGAATCCAAACCTGCTGAAGAAAGCGGTCCTGGGGACTGCCACTGTTCTCACGGCAACTAGTAACCCGCTTGGCGGGAAACCCTCCCAAAGGTCGTCGAGAGGTGGCACGTCCTCTGGAGGTGCTGGAAGTTCCAGAAGTGGCGGATCGGCGTGTGACAAACTGATGAGTCTTCTCATAGGATCAGTCTCACACGGATCAGGCCTAGAGGATCCTGTTCTTCATCTTCGGTTCTAGGTCAAAGCTATGACGAGTTGGCACTTCTGAGAACATTTGTAAAAGTCCAGAAGCTAGAGAAGATTCTTGATTTGTTATCAGTCATTTAGCAGCTTTTGTTTATAAATATGATATTGTTGGTAAAGTAATTATATATTGTTAAAGTAATAAACCTTTCGAATTATCTTTGATTAATTTAAATTTGTTTTTGTATTTGCACGGTATAACCGTTTAGTACATACTTGTTTAAAATACGGATATTATACTTACTCATTTAAAATATATAAATTTTATTATCATAATAGGAATTTTTACCAAATGACCACTGTATCTCTTTGAGCAATCACTTAATTTTGGGGCTGTTACGGGTTTTTTGCCTAGGATAATAACAAATTGCTTTTAGCGAATTTCCTCTGTAGGGAAGAAGCTATTAACGTAGTCGGCATGCTAAGACCTAGGCCCGGAACCAGGATAACTTTTCGTTTTGAGGTCCCCAGATGCCAAAAACACCATTCGTTCAAAACTGTGTATATAAAAAAATTGTGTGGGTGAGTGTGTATGTGTGTGTGTGTGTGTGTGTGTGTGTGTGTGTGTGTGTGTGTGTGTGTGTGTGTGTGTGTGTGTGTGTGTGTGTGCGTGTGTGTGTGTGTGTGTGTGTGTGTGTGTGTGTGTGTGTGTGGGTGCGATAACTCTCGTAAAAATGGTCTGATTTTCATGAAATTTGGTACAAACATGTAAAGCAACATTTACGACTTTAAGTTTGAAAACCAGCGAGATCCAAGGGAGGGTTTTGTGCCCCAAAAATGATTTTTTTAGTTTTATACATATAATATTTTAGTAAATCCAATTTTAGTTTTCACCACTGAGTTCAACTTAAAAACACAAACAATTTGGCGTTTTGATCATTGCTCTACATCAATTGGTCACAGAGATATTGAAAATGCTAAACACAGTACGTAGTCCAATGTTATTCTTATGGAGAATAAGAAAAATTGAATATATTGCTTATTTATGAACGTATCCTGTCGAAAATTGGTATATTGCTTCATACTGATATGGTCTATTGATATTTGTACGAAAATCTACTTTTTGTTGATAGTTCTAGTAGCAGCAAACCTGCGACCTTAGTTCCCATGTTATTCTTATGGAGAATAAGTAAAATGTTATCTCCCTTTATTATGAACATAAATTAACCCTTTCAGTGCTATGGACCGATATATCGTCTTTTGAATCTGTTATCAGTAAACACTGTTACTGCTTCTTGAGCGATTGTACCGTTAGGCGCTCAGTATACAGTCTCGGTCTGACATGTGGTGAAACCAAAGACTTAAAACTACTGGACCGCTCGCGCCCGTGGTGAAGCGAACCAAATTTCGGTCCGGCCGCGTTCAAGGTCGCGCTGCAAATGGTGGGCCACCGCGGCAGCGCTTAGCATGGGAGATATAGGGAAAAACACGACGCGCGCTCACTTGAATTGAATTTGCAGTCAGGGAACATTTTTTATGGTTGAATGGCCTTCTGATCCGTATTCCTGAATAGTTTCTCGAATCTTTAATACCAAAAGTAACTATATCCGACCAGGGTTAGTTGCGTAAAAAGAACAGAAAGTTGGGAGTTTTGTAAAATAATCTTCTCGATGGCTGATTCTTTCATATTTACAGTCATATGAATTTATGTACGAACCACTAGGCTTTAGGTGTTGTTCAATAATGATGTTTTGAAGTTTTTGGTACTGGAATGAATTTTTTTATGAGCAGTAATATCGTTCTTTGGGCAGTGAAATTTTGAATTTTAGCATATAAACTTCGACGTTCGCCAAAAGTTGTAGATTGCATGAAAGTTAATTGGCCTATATCATAAAACTTTGTTGATGAATGAAAACCATACAAGACAAATACTTTTTAATAGCAAATGTATTCTTAATAAACATTAATTACCAACATGGTTACCAACGCTAAACGTTAATATTAGATCTATAACTAAATTTCGTTGATCAAATGTGATTAAATTGAATGTTGGTTTGTTAATTTACTTAGTTAATTGGGAACAGTAAAAGCGGTACTAAAACGTAACCCGAATTCGACGACTAAAACAAAAGTCGTATAACTATGTATTTTATCAAAAAACTAGGCCATGTTGTAACACAGCATCACTGAGTTGAATTTAACAGCGCGGCACGGCGCGTCTTGGATAGAGCGCGGCGAAAGGTTTCAGCATCTTTCCAAACGAATTGTAGGCAAACCAACAACTTTACCGACAAATGTTTGAAATAAAAGTTTTAGAGAAACTAATTATCTACAACTTTCCCGCTGGAAGTTTGCTTCTAACCTAAAAATGAAAAACTTCCTCGCTGAGTAACTTTTTCATGTCCCTCTTTAATAACACGTAAGAGTTTTTAATTATTAAAAATATTAAAACACAGTAAAATAAAACAATATTTATACTTTCGGATTCCGTAGTTCACGTACACAAAGGATATATAAATTTCATTACAATTCAAACATGGCAGTGAAGTCTAGGAGCGTGTAAACGACAGCGCGTTCAACGCCAGTAACAGCTCTGAGCACACAGTGGCCCACCATTTCTGTTCCGCACAGTCCCACACGGACCGTTTTTAGCTCACCTAGCGATCTCTCCAGTAGTTTTACCTCGATGGGTGAAACCTGGTACACAACTGAACTACCTCGTCCAGAGCCTAGGCTTTAATACCACCTGATCCGCTACAACTGCTAGTCTGACCAGTGGCTGTGCGGTCTAAGGCGTTATCTTCCCGGCCGGGGATAACACTTGGATCGAGGGTTCGAATCCCATCACAGTCGGTGGTTTTTATGTGCAGCTCATGGAGAGATCACCTGTCAGTGGCACAGTTAGTTGAAGGGGAGGGCGGACCTTAAGCAAACGGTGGACGGCTCAGGTCATAGCTGACGGGATGGGTGAATTCTTTGTAAGTTGCACATCTGGGTGTTGTACTACTTCCTGTAACAAGCATCAACAGTTTAATTTAAATTTAAAAATTCTCTGCCTCTGTATAAGATACAAAGCTGATAAATGGTTTTAATTATAAGTATTTAATCCGTGCTACAAAAAAGACTACCTTGAGCAGACGCCTGTTAATCGCCTTACACCACACCGCACATCTTTTGTGTCTTGGTATTGCCTGCCGGTGAATTGAAGGCGAGACGGAAACTCGGTATTGCGTCCGCGACCGTACAAAAAGGCCTATCAAACGTAAAATGTAACTTCGGATTAAATATGTTATTCGCTTTAGTTTAATGGACCAATTTGGTAACTGGTAACAGCTCCGATTCTGATTCTGTTATTGTAGGAAAGTACCCTTAATACCTCTGAGCAGTGAGTGTACAGTAATAATTGTTTTGTTAGGATTTTCGCATGTGAAGAAGATGATTGAAATATCGGTACGGTTAGCGTTACTTTAAGGTTAACAGTAACTTAAAGTAAACCTCATTTTACACAAGCAACACTACGACAGACAGACGTTACTACAGCAAAGTATCTTTTGCTGGGGGCGAGATCGAAAAATTCCCATGTTTACCAAATTTCCCATCGTTGCGGGGTGAGTAAATAACGGACAAACTATTTAAAATTTGTTTAGCGATTGTGTATTTTATATGAAAATTATCTCCAAAAACTTTAATGATCATACCTGTATTTTTCATAAAATACGGTTTTTCATTTAATTAGAATTAAAAAGACCATTTCAAATTAATCAAAACTATCATAACCCAAATCTATTAATCGAGTTATAGGATTTATAATTTCAATAACTGTGATTGGTGTGTGTGTTCCACGGTCTACATGAATTTAAGTTGGACCTTCGGATAAATCTACTCCTACTGTTGATACTAACGTTACATGCCCACCAAGCGGCCACCTGTACTAAGTTAGTAGTTAAAGATATTTAAGTTGAAAATTTCGACCGTTGTGAGTGTTGATTCCTGACAACAAAGATTTTTCAATTAAATTTGTGTGTTTGCATTACTTCAATATTACTAGTAATTGTTTGATATTTAGAATTAATTAAGGTTGACTTGATAACGGGAGGAGTTTCCTTACCTCCCTAAACGTAATTTGTGGTTTTAAACACTAGAAGCGATAGGTAACCTCCAAATAAATCAATAATAAATACTTCAATAGTTACTATACACATACAACTAGACATGTTGGATATTTATTTATGTATTTACCCTAAAACAACTTAAAAAATCTTCGTAAAACATCAGACGTTCGTAAAGTAAATTTGTAAGCTGCTTTTAGTAATCGTATCTTTCGCATTGCAATTTGGCCAAAAAATCAGTAATCATCAAATATCAAAAACCTCTATTTTTTAAAAAACGTTTCTTGTTGTAAAAAGTCTTTCAAACAAAACCAAAAGTTTACTGAAATCGGATATTATATTAATCGAGTTTATGACATTATTTGTGAATGTTGGTGTTCCGCACCGAGTTTCAAGTAGCTCCCTATCTGAAAAGTTACCTTTTCGCATCAAATATGACCACAAAAAGTGGCACACTCTATTACAAATTCATAAAGTCATGTTTTACCTATTAAGTCAAAAGTACCTATTTTTTGAAAACTTGTTTTAAACTTACCACCGGCATGACGTCTTTGCAGTTAGTAAGTCATAAATTGCACTTTAATGTAAAATAGAGTTACTTGTAGACATGATTCTCGAAACCGAGCAAAGTTGTTCCGTCTAATACTTTGTTCTGCTCATCTATCTTAGACATACCTGCCCAAATCTCCTGCTGGAGGAGTATAGCAGTGCCAGCCTGGACCTACAATGTATGTCTTAGGCATAGTCCAAATTCTTTACAGTAACCCAAGTTTAACCATGTGTTCAATATTAAGTATACCAACAAAACATAAATTTTGTTTTTGTTAATCCTTACACATAATGCAAATCATTGTTATAAATATTATTTAAGTTGGTCAATGTTTACTTTATGCTCGGCATTATCTCCTAATACTGTATTGGTGTTTTTCGCGTGTCCCGTTTTAATCCCGCGGAGGCTTCAACAGTCTCAGAAACGGAATAAGATTTCCGCGATTGAAAACACTGGTGCCAGTACCCCCTCGGTATGGTGACGAACTAGGTTTCATGGTGGATCTTTCGCGTAATAGATGGGCTGTAAGCTCGATTCATCTTTTCTGTAAACGTAAGGCCGCTATTATACTAGGCGACTGTCGCCTGCCAACTCTCGTAACACCGTTGTTTCAGCTGCAGCAGTCGCAAGTCAGTGTAATACCTCCCATGTTACGAAAGTTGTCGGGCGACTGTCGTCAGTCGACAGACACCTGGTATAATATCGGCCTAAATAATGCTAGCGAGCCGAACACACGTGTTAATCGTGTCAAACTGTGTTTTATTTCATTAGCTGTTTTAAAATGCAATTTAATTATAAATCGTTTCCATTTGATCTTTCTGGGCAAGACGCGAACGTAGACGGTGGTCTGTGCCCTTGATAATAGAGTTATCAACAATTTAAAACCACAACAAAGGGACGAGGTACATGTATTGATACATCAATTGTCGAAATCGGTCTAGAAATTACGGAGGAGTTCTGTTCACAAAAATCCCCCTTTCCAATCTATTCTGTATTGCAACAAACATTTTAACAAATGTGTACAATACTAATGCATATTCCTTAAAATCATCATATATATAATGTATACAATGGTTCTTTTGCCAACATTTTTCCGATATCCTTGTTGGAATTCATGCATATATATATTTGTATTTTATTTGATTCACTAGTTTTTCACTACCATAATGAAGAGTTTTTTCAAACAAAACTGTTCTGTAAATCTTATACTGAACGTTATTTTATTTGTGGTATTATATCTTAAAATATGTTGATCTCGTTTTAATTCTTCTTGATTTGTTAAGGTATAACTTTAATTATTACAAAACCTACAAGCTAAATACTGTTTTTATTCTTGATATTTTTAAATAATCATAAATAATGCACCCCAAAAGCATACGTGTGTGGTATTCACATCGAGTAGAATATTACTGATAGTGTGTAGTGTTTGTTAAATATTACAAATTTAGAATATGGGGCTCTTGTTTATTCGTTAGTATAAACTTGTTTACGATTTTTTAGGGCAACTTCCATTTATTGAGAATGTACTGAAATAGTGTGTCCTTTATCAAAGCGTGAGGATTCTTCAAAGCGAAAGTGGATTCAGTTAAGAATTACCTTTACTTGACGTAAACCTAAGAACTGTGTACAACTCATCGATATAAATACTACAACTTTGTAGTCTACTATGCACTTACGTCTGTCTATAGGTAGTTTTCGATACCAGGCTATCCACAGGAGTTATATCCCTGAACTTCGTGAATTTTCCCAAAATAAGCACAGACACAGAATGAGAAAAGCAGATTTGTCTTCTTTGTCGAGAAATATAAAAATAGGGACGAAAACTTCATCTGAAAATAACTGCACGCTGAATCAACATAAGGATACGTTCATAAATCAATTGCTTGAACAAATTTGTGGCCAAGAAGTCACCATGAGTTTAACTTTGAAATGGTGTAAAACATGTTATCACTGTTTATTGAAATTCACTTCCTTACCTTGTCAAGTTTCTTGGCTTGGCAACTTAGGAAGAAAATAAGACCACCTTTATCTTATAATTTGTATATATATATATATATATATATATATATATATATATATATATATATGTATATATAATATATAATATATATTATATAATGATATAATATATCACTAATTTGTAACTCTCTTTCTATAGTTTTCATTCCAAACAGTAAAAATATTATTTAATTTCTTGTGTTCAGTAGTCGTAATAAAGTATCTTCCCGATTTCTTTGAAAACTATTTTTTACCAGTGCAAGAGGACTGCTTTAAGACTGAGCTACACTGTGATAGTACCGTCGAAGTCTTGGTAAATAAAGTTTTCATCTTGATTTAAATTGTGAACTTTTCCAACTTCGTAACTTGTATTTAACTGTGAGATTTTTAACTTCCTGAACTAGTGGCCAAACAACTCGGTATGCACTTGGTATAATCTATTTATCTTGAACTCTGTAGTTTTCTGATCAAATATTAAAATACCGAGTTTTCTACTTTGGGTCGGGTGAGCTTTCGCCACCATATTGGAAAATGGCGAACATGATGTTTGAAAAAAAAGTTAACCTTTTATCCGATTTGGCTAAAAATTATATTAAACCTAGACAAATACGATATCTCGGACCTGATGAAGCCATAACCCACATACCAAGATCCAATTAGTATTCTGGTGAGTTTTCCCTTCAAAAATGTGGTTTTTAAGTTTTTTGGCCATGTATTTTAGTATATTTTTTTTAATACTTGCCATCATGTTTTAGAGCTTAAAAAAGCGAACATTTTAGTATTTTGAATCATGACTTTATCTTGAGTAGTTCTGGAGAAAAGTGAAGAAAGCCTGCTGATGCGAAATGCAGTACGTTGCCTATGAATGTTATTCTTATGGGAGATTAAACAATTTTCAGACAAAAGTAAGTTAAATATATATTTAAATTGTATCCTAAAATTTAAACTCCTTGACATTCATATAAAGCAATTTAAGTAATTTTCGACCCGTTAGTAAAGGAAATAAGATTGAGACAACGTACTGTCTTGATCAAATATGTATTTTTTAATTTTTCTCTGGAACCAGTCATCGTATGATGATGATTCAAAAGAAGAAAATTTGTAGTTTTTTAAGCTAGTTGTCATGAAAAAGTTATAGTTCGGTAAGTTATTAAAAATATAAGGATAAAATAAAAAAAATCAGTGTTTAGCGTAATAATTCCTACAATTTGTATACTTTTTAGTCAGTTAAATTACTTTTTCTTGTATTTATGACAAGGTAATCAAGATCAACAAATGCTGTCGAAATTGGATAAAAACTATACTATTTATAAACAGTTTCATAAATATTATCATACATTTCTATATAAAATTGAGGAAAAAAATGGCGGCGAAAGATCTCTTCACTCGAAGTAGAAAACTTGGTACTTGAATAAGGGGACCTCAGGATAAATTTTTTAACAAAAATATTTCTGCATGCAATTTTTTCATTGTTATCCAGTTTGTTATCCTAATTTCCCTGACCCATGTGTTAAAACGGTGTATATGAACCCGGTAGAACTCCTAAGGCACAGCCCCCTTCCAATTAAGTGCACAATGTTAAAAACCTCAATATCTATACCAAAAACAGCGAAAAAGTCTTTAGTGTCCAGAATGTTTTTTTTTCTTGGTCTGAGCAGTTATAATCGCAGGGAGTCCGTTTTAAACAACAAGACACTCCCTAGCGGGTGGCAACTGACGAGCGATGCTGAAGTGGGGGGGGGGCATTTTCAGAAGATGTTCTGCTCCACATGCCGGGATGATCCGCAGACTACGAGGCCGTCGTATCAGGGGATATCCGATGTCGAGGCGGGGGAACAAAATAGCCCGAGGAGCATCTACACTGGCCACACGCCACGCACCTGCAGGTACACTGCTGGACACGTTTGTGCCTAAATAGATTTGGAAACCAAATTTGTCAAAGAGAGGGTTCCAGTCATGAATGATTTCACGTTTCTACCTATGACTCTCATAGGACAAAACAAACACGTTAACGCAGAGACCGTACCCTCTCAACGGATAGTTCAAAATTATTAATCAACTCAATATCAACTCAACTTGAAGAACTCAAAATATCTAGCGATTTCAGTGAGCACTGATAATTATGAGGTAACTATTTGTTACATCAACAAGTTCTGCTCTCGGGAATCGCTAGGTCTGTTTTTAGTTTTCAAACATGATAACATGTGTCAGTGATTTAGGGTAATCCGTTAGGGAGTGTACGGAACTTTAACATCAACGGTGTTCTTGTGTGAGCAGGAGTACTAAGAAAGAAACGAGTAAGTAATGTTCGTGACCGAGTGGAGGCCCCTTCTTAAGCAACAACTTCGCTCAGTTGATAGACAGTTGTTTAATCTAAATTAATTTTTGTATCTATATAACTAAATATCTTTAAAATTATAACTCACAGAATAATATTTATTCCATGATTATAATTTAATTTAAAATTTTTACACAAGTCCTTCCTACACTCTTAACCTTCCGAGTTAACCTTCAAGATGGAAGATTTTTGGATTGTCATTCACAAAGTTTGTTTCTAATATGTAAACTCTAAAAACAAGTACGGCAATTCTTTTTAGCCAATTTCCCCTATAGGGAAGAAGCTATTACCGTAGGTAGTACGGTAATATTTAAGCCCGAGACCATAATAACTTTTTGTTTTGAGGTCCCCAGATGCCAAAAACACTATTCGTTCAAATTGATATATGTGTGTGTGTATATATGTACATGTATATATGTATATATATATATATGTATGTATATATATATATATATGTATGTATATATATATATATATGTCTGTTACCGCAATAACTTTTGAAAGAAGCGCCCGATTTTGATTAAATTTGGCACAAATGTGGAGAGTAACATTTATGACTTTAAGTTCGAAACCCAAATCGATCGATCTATGGGAAGGGGGTTTTATGGGGGTTTAAATTGTCCAAAAATCAGTTTTTTGAACTTTTTACCCTAAAATTTTAAAAACCCTAGATTTTGGTTATAGCCATTTTTTCGAGCTTAAAAAAAACAATTTACTAGTTTGAATCATTAAGCTAGGTTTAGTGGTTGTGGAGAAAAGTAAAAAAAGTGTCCATACAATTTTACATGTTAATCTTATGGGAATACGGTTTTTAGTATTTCCTCAGATAATTTCACTAAAAACTCCACATTTCTTTCTACCTATCAGTTTAGCTCTACAAAACAATAATTTTGGCGTTTTAATTGTTCTTTTACGTCCAACCGTTGCAGTGATATTCAAAGTGCTAAACACAGTACGTTGTCCGGTGTTATCCTTATAGAGAATAAATCAAATGTTATATTTAGATTATTTAGGTATTTATATTGATGAAACTTGGTATGTGGCTTCAACTAGTTGTGGTATATTGATATTAGCACAAAATAAATTGTTTTTGTTGATTTTTACCGGTAGCAGCAAACCTGCATACTCGGGCCCATGTAATTCATATGGTTAGTAAGTAAAGTTTTATATCTCCCTTAGTTATGAATCTAAATTAATAAAAGTTGGTATTTAGCTTCACCTGGTTGAGTTTTATTGATAATTGCAAAAAAACGCATTTCTTGTTTTAGCAAACCTGCGTACTCAATTATAATGTTATTCTTATGGAGGATAAATAAAATGCTATATATCACTTATTGATGAATGTATTTTCGTGAAACTTGGTAAGTGGCTCTAGGTAGTAGTGATACCCATACATATGCATTGGAAATTCGCTGAGTACGCAGTTTTGCTGTGACGGGGGTATTGTAATTAAATTACGTGTTTAACAAATTGTAACTTTTGGAAACATTAATTATTGATGTATTTTTAATGTTAATTCTAAAAGCTTTGGAATTTGCAATATGATATCCTTAACATTAGTAAAATTAGTAAAATAGTAAAATTTTTAACGTAAAAAACTTAGTAAATGTTTATACTTTTGCTGGCTCATCTGCTTAGTACATACTAATCCTATTCCTTTGTTTAAAAATCATTGTTGAGATGGTAAATAACATATTCTTATTAGTTCACAATAATGATTTTAATACCCACAAAAAATTAATAAATTGTGCCAGCGATTTCAGCAATTTTAAACCGATTAAATCACCTTAGTTACAGGGTAAAATGTTAGAAATCTGTTCTTCATATTTTTATGTCCTCGGCCACGCTTTCGGCAGTTTTCATCACAGTTTCTTTTTGCCATCCCTCTGGTTTTTGGTACACAGCCAATCACTTATTTAAACGGCGGGAATCTTAGCATATCGTTAATGTACTGAAAATATTTATACGTTTCACGGCCATCATCCACAACCACAAACAAATTAAGTTGACGGCATGAGCAGAGCTGTAGGAGCGGTTGATGTTTTTGAACTGGGCTAGTTATACAGAAGGAATCCAGATAAATTGGATCTACTTTGTACTGAGAGTTGTGATGTCTTAAGTCGGCGTATGCTGCATCTTCCATCTCAGCTTTGTATTGAGAGTTGTGATACGTTAAGTCGGCGTATGCTGCATCTTCCATCTCAACTTAGTACTGAGAGTTGTGATACGTTAAGTCGGCGTATGCTGCATCTTCCATCTCAACTTAGTACTGAGAGTTGTGATACGTTAGGTCGGCGTATGCTGCATCTTCCATCTCAACTTAGTACTGAGAGTTGTGATACGTTAAGTCGGCGTATGCTGCATCTTCCATCTCAACTTAGTACTGAGAGTTGTGATACGTTAAGTCGGCGTATGCTGCATCTTCCATCTCAGCTTTGTACTGAGATTTGTGATACGTTAAGTTGGCGTATGCTGCATCTTCCATCTCAACTGAGTACTGAGAGTTGTGATACGTTAGGTCGGCGTATGCTGCATCTTCCATCTCAACTTAGTACTGAGAGTTGTGATACGTTAAGTCGGCGTATGCTGCATCTTCCATCTCAACTTAGTACTGAGAGTTGTGATACGTTAAGTCGGCGTATGCTGCATCTTCCATCTCAGCTTTGTACTGAGATTTGTGATGTGTTAAGTCGGCGTATGCTGCATCTTCCATCTCAACTTAGTACTGAGAGTTGTGATATGTTAAGTCGGCGTATGCTCCATCTTCCATCTCAACTTAGTACTGAGAGTTGTGATACGTTAAGTCGGCGTATGCTGCATCTTCCATCTCAACTTAGTACTGAGAGTTGTGATACGTTAAGTCGGCCTAAGCTGCATCTTCCATCTCAGCTCTGTACTGAGAGTTGTGATACGTTAAGTCGGCGTATGCTGCATCTTCCACCTCAGATTTGTCCTTACAGTATTGCTTGGCTTCTTCTAAAATATAAAATTGTTGTCAGTATTGACGACGTTCAGTAAATAGTGGTATAGAATATTAACCGATTTTGGCTTTGTGATGTGATGTGAGGACAGCGTTCTGAGTGACTCGAAGAATAGTTCCATCGACTTTGACTTCAAAGATTACAGTCACGAAAAATAAAGCGGCTAACCGATGTAGTATCATTGTCCTCGGACCGCAGTACAGTACAGTTGTACCTGTTCCCACTGAGATCTCGGTGTGGAATGACACTGGACTAGGGTTGTTAAATATTTCTGTACCGGTGACTTTGGCGCTAATATTTGTTCGGCACCAAAGGAGCTGGTGCCAGGAAATCGTACTAACCAGCTCCAGTGACTTTGGTGACAGTACGTATTCACTCACTCAAAAGTCGCTGTCGCTGTCACTCTGGTTGGTTCAATGTATCCCCACTAGGTTAGTGGCGCTGTCACTGGAGCTGGGAGCTGGTCACTGTCACTTGTCACTGTTTGGTGATTTCGAGGTATTGCCACTAGGTTCGTGGCGCTGGCGCTGGTTGCAGCTTGGCGCTGTCGCTGGAGCTTTGAGCTGGCATAGATGAGATGGACGAACCAGCACCAGTGACTTCAGTGACAGCACGAGCCTGCATCCTTCATGAAAGTCGCTGTTGTGCGTTTACTAACTAAAGCGCTGATAGTTAATTAATTTGCCGATGACTCTTATTTGTATAAGTAAGTAGTCTTTTTACTAGCTCCCTTTATTTATGACTAGCTGTGTACCCGTCCTTCGTACGGGTTGTATATAAATGGTAGATTAACTAAAAAAATTAACAACCCACATAATTTTACAATATTAAAATTACATTTTACACTTTTAAAGTAGAATTAAATTTAACGAAATATACTATGGCAGATAGTTCGGATACTGTTGCCAAGTCGAGGAACTCTGTCGGGTAGTGAACGGTGTGGTTTTTGCGACTCCAAATCGGTACACGTAACACTTTGGATTCGATTTTAGAAATAAAAGAACTCAAGTACAACAAAATATTAACCCTGTTTAATTTAACATTTTAAATACTTTGCTACATTAATCTTTACATTCCAATAAATTAATAGTAATGTAACGAAACGTTAAACTTTAAAAACATTGACAAACAGCTTTTAAAATCACCATTCTTGCCAGGACCTGTTTTCATTATAATTGTAAATAAACAATTTAAACTTGGAAAATCATATGTTTTAAAAACATATGACTTCTTGATTTTATTTAAATAAATGTAAATCAATATATACAAACTGTTCTAACAGTGGTCATGGTTAAATGAACGGTATTAAATATTGTATGTGTTCGTTCCTCCCTTTGGAATAGACCTACATTTGTGTTGATCTCTGTTGCTTGTTCATTGGTGGATGTGAGGATGGCACAATCACAGAGCCAGGCACTTTCCAGATTAAACTGTTTATGAACATCGGTGTAACAAACTGTCAATCAGCAAATCCTGTGATTCATCGATAGTGTCGAGTGAAGGATAGATGTTTCTGAGACTTAATTTGTTTTTCAATGTCCCAATCTCAACTTTTAAAAGCGCATAAGAAAACTGCTCAACCCCTTAATCTTCTCAAAAATACATTTTCATATTTACTGTTAAGTTCAGACGCTCAGTGGTCGGCTACATAAAATATATTTTTAGAGAGGCGTAGACTCGTTCACTCATGTCTCACTTACGACAAAGAGTCTGTGTGAAATCTCCAGAGATCAACACCGTGACTCCCCGTGATGTTGTTTCTTATTTCCTTTAAGGCATCAAATTTCAGCTCTACTGGTTGAGTAGTTGTGTTATGACTAACACGCTTATATTAAAGGCCATTGGGCCAGAGTCCTTGAGTATATTTGTGTCTAGAGTAGGTAAATGTCTGCACTGAGCTATCAGCTACATTCCTACCGAATTTCAGATCCATCAGTCCAAGAGTATGTGCAAGATTGTTAAAATATTGTATTTTGAAATTCCGGGGGGCGAAGCCCTTAAACATTTTCGTAACAGGAATAGGCTTGCGTTTTGTTCTAATGAATTAGTTATGTTCCTACCGAAATGTAACTTACAAAGGTCCAGTAAATACTAATACTCTTAAAATTGCCATAAAAGTAAATTAGCGAAGAAACCTATAGGACTTTTTTAAACGTATTCTTATTGTGAATCTGCAGCATAAGGGGAACCACCATCCAAAATTTCATCTTCAATAGACATTGTCGTTTCTTAGATAAAGTTATCACCATGTCAGTGAGTGCATTAGTCTGACAAATATAGATTTAGATCATATATCCACTTATGTTATTTATTACCAATCTTCACTCATCGTTTTAAAAAAGAACTACAACACCTATTTATAGAATAACTATGCCATCATCTGGTTCAATATAAATAAATGCTTTGTCCATAAGAATAGCATAGGATCTTTAAAACCCTATGGGGCAGTGACCTAAGGTGATTTAAAACAATCCTGTTAGTCTAAAACCGTCTAACGCACACATAGAACATAGAAAAAAAGTTGCATAAAAATCGGTGCACCCGTTTTCCTGTGAAAAGCGAACAAAACATGACCAAAACCGCACAAAATCACGTTTTTGAGCGGCGGCCATTATTTTTTTAAAAGGCGTATGCCAGTTTATAGTGCCCTAAAACCTTCTCACGCATATATAGAACAAAGAAACAAAGAAGTTTCATTAATGTCAGTGCACCCGTTTTCCAGTGAAAAGCGAACGAAAACCCGTCCTTGAGTGCTACCGGCAGACAGACAGACAGACATAAATTGAGATAAGATTTGTTTTGGTTTCCCTAGGGTGTAAAACGTGAAAATATGCAACAATTTCATAATTCCAAGCAATGTACAGACAAAACTCTAATTTTATTTATATAGATTCATTATACGGTATATTGAAATAAATATATATATACTTGATGTACACGTTCTTCGCACCGGGGTTTTCCATACCCGTTCTATAGTCTATGCAAATTGCATTTTAGTTAGCTTGAAACAGCTGTTGTTCTTGCTTCTGCTCTTTAAGCTGTCAAATGTAAGTGCCCTCAGCTGTTCGCATTACAGTTTCTGAATGTTTACTTTCTTATGAAATGTAAACATTGAAACTTAGAACGTTCACGGGGCGTAGCCCGAGGGGATTTTAAGGAAGTGAATAGGCCTATGTGTTGCATGGGTTCAGGATCTACCTTTGTGTAAAGTTTCAGCCCATTTGGTTAAGTAGTTTTTGCGTTCACCCGGAACATCAGACAGACAGACAGACAGACAGAAACCACCTCTTCTTTATAATATTATAGATTTACTAACAACTGTTATTTTACTTCTAGGTAATTAATATTTTATTAGTGATACTCCTAAATTATTTTTCGTAGTTAAATGAGAATTTGTACTAAGTATTCTAATTATTACTTGTTGTTCCTATTTTATGAAATATATTTATTTAATTCTAGTGCCAATAAGTAGGCTGTTGATTCCTTATAAGGTCATGATGAACTTTGATAAATAACATAGTGTCAAAAAGGGGTAATTTTTATTTAGGGGAGTTTTCATGATGAACTGCGCCAGTAACTGGTGCCAAGTCCCCGGTAAAAGTAACTGATATTTTGTTGGCGCTGTCACTGAAGTCACTGATCCGGCAAAGTCACTGGATCGCTCAACTCTACACTGGACAGTGCTACACCAACGGACTCGCGTTGGTGGGAGTCGTTGTTACGAGGACGTCATGCCCATGTGTTAGAGCAGGTGTTGGTTACGTGTAACATTTCGGAACATTATGCTTATGGTAGACCTACTGACATTTTATCGTTAAAACTATTTCGATAATACATTTAATAATCACACTGAACCTATTCATTGTCACTAAAATTACGCCCTTTAATGGGTTCGAACTGCTTTACCCAATAAAAGTCATCGTTTGACCGGTAACACATAATTTTGAAAGAAACTTCCGATTTCGATGAGATTATTTATGAAGGTGAAGAGCGAACTGAGAGAATGTTTGAATGGAAGCGGTTTTACGGGATTTCTAACTCCTCAAAAAAAATTTTTGTATTTGTCCTTAAATACAAAATACAATTTTGTTTAGTAAAATTCACTTGCAATTTATTTGTAGCACTAAGGGATGTTACTTTTTTCATTACTCTATAAAAATAATACTTAATTCGTTAATTTAAACCTACCTCCTTCAGCTATAGATTTATTCAGTGAGATACAACTATCTAAATCCACCAATTAACTAACTTTCTATATATTTATCTATATATATATATATATATAATATATATTATATATATATAATTTATTATATATATTATATATATTATATTATTATATATATATATATATATATATATATATATATATATATATATATATATATATCATTCTACAAATCGAACTAGAATATTAAATTTCAAAATTGTCTACTATACATTGGTGCAGTTATGCAGTTAATGATATTATATCATGTACAATTTCAAAATTAAAGTTTATCTTAAGCTAACTTTGTTAGAAAACCCCCTTTTTTATTTTCAAAGCCCTGATAAAATTTAAATCCAACATCAGTAAAACAAATGCCTCGCAGAAAACTTCGGTATCCAGCAAATCTTAATACAAATAAATTTACCTTACTACCACACGAAGCAACTTACCAAGTTTTACAAACAGAAATAGGGGATAGAACCAAATTGCACGTACCCTACATAAGAATAAAATCGGACAACTTACTATATTAAGCAATTTAATATATTTGCAACGACTCAATGTAAAAGTTAAATTTACGATTGAGGAACTCAAATTTAAAAAAATATATTAATAATATTTTAAGCTAATCTTATTGGTAAACAATGGTTGCTTTGGTTGTACTAGTAATAACTGTAAACAAGCTAGTTTTCCCCATAGGATTCACATGATTTATTTTATTCTTCATACACAGTTTTCGTATATTCTCCGCAAGCAATTCACCTATTTAATAATTCAAAATAATAAATTGCCTGTTTTTTCTATACAGTGGTCATAACAAAATGCCGAAATATTAAATGTTTTGGGACAAAGAATAACAAAAAAAACCTTGATAAATTACAAACTCCTTGAAACCCGTTCTCATGACCCTTCCTGGTTACTGAACGTTTTGTAGACAAAAACAAAATGCCAGGGGTGTATATCTACGCCAGTGGCATTTTATTAGAGAGTTACTTAACGCTTTTGGAGAAATCATACCCATATATCACTTACAACAAATATTTAAAACCTAGAATTATTTGTGATTGGTTTACAATCAGTGCAATTACGAAGGTAGTTGAGCGGACCTAGTCGTAGGCAGAGTGTGTCGCCCCTGTTAGAGCCTGGGTGCTAGGTGCTAGGTGCTAGGTGCTAGGCAACGGTTCACAGCTGACGGGTCGCCCTCGTCACCAGTACCTCCATGACGACCCTCCTCCCGGTCCTCGTGCTCGGGGCCTTCGCCCTTCCCTGGTCCTCCGGCGTCAACCGGTAATGCTGTTCACTCCAAATAAACTAAACTAGAATTACAATTTTCATAAGATATAAAATGCCCCCGTCGCAGCAAACCTGCGTACTCAGCGAATTTACAATGCATGCATATGTTTCTCATTACCACATAAAGCCACTTACAAAGATTCATAAAAATACATAAATAAATAAGTGATTTATAGCATTTTAGTTATTCTCCATAAGAATAACATTAGGGCTGATTATGCAGGTTTACTGCAAAAAGAAAGGGAGGAAATATTTTTTTGTACAATTATCAATATAACTCAACCAGGCGAAGCTAGATACTAAGTTTTATTAATTTATGTTAATAATTAAGGGAGATATAAAACTTTACTTATTCTCCATAAGAATGACATTAGGGCTGAGTATGCAGATTTGCTGCTACGGGGATAATCAACAAAAAATCAATTTTTTGTGTAAATATCAATATACCAGTACTACCTGAAGCCACATACCAAGTTTCATCAATATACATACATAAATAATCGAAATATCAAATTCTATTTATTCTCCATAAGGATAACATTGGACAACGTACTGTGTTTAGCACTTTGAATATCTCTTCAATGGATGGACGTAGAATTACAATTTAAACACCAAAATGATTATTTTGTGGAGATGAACTGATTCGTATAAGCAAACATTAAAATGAACTGATTGGTACTGCCAGGTTTACATTAAAATGAACTTAGGAAAAGCCAAAAACCTTTTTCCCTTAACATGGGAGATTTTATGAGCAGTTTTTTTTTTTCTCCACAACCACTTAACATAGGTTAACAATTCAAAATACGATATTATTTGTTTTTTTAAGCTCTATAACATGGTCATAACCAAAATTAAGTGTTTTTAAAAATGTTAGGGGAAATTTGCTAAAAGCTAGAATGTGGCTAATTAAAATATATTTCGACTAAGATGTTTCTAAAATGTTTATTCTTTTTCACTATGTTAATAATCATAGATAAACCACTAACACGGGGCGGAGGCCTAAAATACTTTTGTAACGGAAATACTACAGTGCGTCAGTACAGTAGTGTAGTTGCGCTGGTAATGAAGCTGGGAAAAGATATTTTTCGGACAGCTATACCCATCTATCTGAATACTTACGATTATTAGTCTACATAGTGTTTTATGTATCAAACATTTTATCCAAAAATATATATACAAAATAATGTTCCCAGCCTAATAAAAGAAGTAACTTTGATGTTTATGGTTCGACTTTTATGAAACTTGGATATGATATAGGTCTAAGCCGGGGTATATATAAACACCTACTAAAGATGCCAAATTCAGTAACATGGTAAATACAAGCATAGTAACAATATTTTAGTATAAATTGCCAACTTCCATGAATTTCATCCTCTACTACTAATAGTTAAGTATAAACAAACGTATTCCCTCATTTTAATACATCTTTCGTTTGCATTCTCGATTTCCAGCTACTTTAATAACCCAACCACTTGACATAAAACCCAACCCTTCCTTTTAACTACCTTCTCAATTAAAACCATGACTTTATATATTTGGCCGTTAATGATTCTTGCTCATAAATTCGTTCTTTTATATTGCCGTGTTCATATTTTAAAATATAAGACCCCGGCTTTGTTTTCTTAACTCCTGCTGTCCAATGAGGAGAGTAACCTTTACTAAATATATGTTTTAGCGAATTTCCCCTTTAGGGAAGAAGCTATTACCGTAGGTGGCGTGGTAAGAATGAAGCTCGAATTCATGACAGATTTTTGTTTTGAGATCCCCAGATGCCAAAAAATCTATTCGTTCAAATTTATATATATATATATATATGTGTGTGTGTGTGTGTGTGTGTGTGTCCGTTAACACGATAACTTGAGTAAAACACGTCTGATTTCGATGAAATTTGGCTCAAATGTGTAAAGTGACATTCATGACTTAAGTTCGGAAACCAGAAAAATTGGACCATGGGAAGGGGGTTTTATGGGGGTTTACAATTTTCAAAAAATGAGGTTTACCAATCAGTTCAGCTCTACAAAACAATCATTTTGGTGTTTAAATTGTGATTCTATGTCCATCCGTTGCAGAGATATCAAAGTGCTAAACACAGTACGTTGTCCAATGTTATCCTTATGGAGAATAATTAAAATTTGATATCTCGATTATTTATGAATGAATGTTGATGAAACTTGTCATGTGGCTTGACCTAGTACTCGTATATTGATTTTTGCACAAAAACATTTTTGTTGATTTTCCCCACAGCAGCAAACCTGCATACTCATCCCCCATGTTATTGTTATGGAGAAAAAGTAAAATGTAATGTTTCCCTTAATTATGAACATAAATTAATAAAACTTTGTATGCAGGTTCGACTGGTTAAGTTATATTGATAATTGCATAAAAACACATATTTTGTGTTCCTTGTTGCAGCAAACCTGCGTACTCAGCTTTCAATGTTATTCTTATGGAGATTAAATAAAATGCTTTATATAATTTATCTATTCGTTTTTTTTATGAAACTTGGTGAGTGGAGTTATGTGGTAGTGAGAAACATATACATGCATTGGAAAATCGCTGAGTACGCAGGTTTGCTGCTACGGGGGTATTTAGAAATTCTTGCACTATCCAACAATTGATATCTTGACTTTTTAACTATATTATTTTTAAATGCCAACTTTGTATGGACGTTTTTAGAGTTTTTAACAGTTACGTGATTAGGCTTGAAACCTGTTTATCTATTTTAAATGTTTCTCCATTTTAGATAATTATATAAAATAACCATTTATGTATTGTTTTTCTAAGCTAGTATGGCCAAAACAAATTGTACATTGTTTGAAAATAAACAAATAAAAACCTATTGAATAATAAATCAAAACCTATTGATCCAAGCATTTGTATCTTCCTTGTGCACTAAACTCTCTAAATAACCTATTCTTTAAAGTTCTCTGGAATTTTTCCACAGTAGCCACCTTAGTTGTGCTAAATTTGTAACAGTGGTTAATAGTTAGCTTCTCAATGTAAAACTAACAATAATTCTACTTGGATATTTACTTCTTGCTGGTTACTCTTTAAATATGTTTTTACTGATTGCAATTCTCTATTAGAAAGTTACAAAACATATTTCCAGAATCCATCTGTTTATTCTGAACCTAATATAAGCAAGATGTGGACGGATTACAAAACAGTTGTTGCATTGCTTATAAATATGTATTGCATTGTGTTTAATGATGGATAAATTTACCATGAAACTTGTTAAAATAAATCTTAACCTACCCCAGGACACAGTAAGAGAGAAAAATTAATAAACTATGGTTTATCAGGTTTATTTTTAAATTCTCGCTATATATAAATAACGATATAGATGTCATATAAGACAAAGACAATAAAGGCATTGTAAATATCATCCATAAAGCATTAATTAAAAAATAGTTTGTATACAGCGAGAACATTCCAAATTCATAAGTAACTCCAATTGGTTAAATAAACATCTTGAAGTTGCTAAACTATACAAGATGTTCATAAACGTCGCGTCAAGTATTAATATTTTGGACAGCCAGGGATTTTAATACTAGGTTTTATTTGAAATGGATAAAGCATTTTTTAAACAGTTGTTTAAATAACATAGCTTATACTTATTGTTGAATTTATGTGCCAAAAAATACCTAAGTGTCATATTACCTTTTTTATCTGGCTTCATTCCTGCGAGATCCCGAGAAGTACGATAGTAACACAATATGACTCAATTTCTGTAAGTTTGTAATCCAGAAGCAGCTCTATAAACATTATATGTTACAGTTCTGAAACAGACGCTGTTGGGAGAAGTTACGGGAGTAGCTACAACTACAACAGCTACAATACTGGAATTACTAACGACGATTACAACAGCAACTCCAACACCTACAACCAGATTGACTCCAGCAGCTATGGGGTGGGGAGCAGCTACGCGGTGTCTTCGACTGAGGATGCTCCTGGCTCCACCTTCCCCAGCCACTCGGCTTACAACAGCAACTCTAACACCTACAAGATAGACTCCAGCAGCTACGTAGTGTCGCCGTCTGAGGATGCTCCAGGTTCCACCCTCCACAGCCACACTGACCAACACTCCCAGCCGGGGTACTACGCGAACCCAGCCCAGGACAGGTTTCATCCCCACAAGTCCAAACCTGATCATCAACTACTCAGTGGCAAGCCTGACGAAGATTCGCACGCTGGAGAGGTGGTTTTACCTCCAGTATCTTCCGGTCCAGATCTACTAGCTAGTGGCAGTTCTCAAGATGAGACGTTTGCTGAGCCCGACTCCGCGGCTCAAGGAAGTGTCGGAGTTGAAACTGCAGATTCTGCCCCCGTGCAGTACCAAACTTATGACTACACACAGCCAATTTCCCCTCCTCTGCCTGGCGGTTATGATTATATTCCACCCCCTCCTCCTCGACCGCCTCCACCACCACCGCCTCCACCACCACCACCGCCTCCTAGAAACCCGATCCCTTACTATTACTACCCTCCACCTGCCCCGTCAAACCAGTACCTTCCATCCCCTCCTCCCGGCCAATACCTCCCAGCACCGTCCCCTCCTCCCCCTCCACCGCCACAAGAGGAAAGGCAGAGTGACTACACCTACTATTATCTCGGGCCCAAGTTGTGGTACGTTCCTTTATTCTTCAGCATTTATTTCGTCATCTACGTAGGCGCGTTGATCATCAAAGCTGTTTCCAGGCACAAGATTCTGTTCCCTCAGCAACTGTACAATGCAGCAACATCTGTTTACCAGGCTCGCGGCTCCAGGCTTGAAGAAGTCACTGCGAAAGTGACAAAAGGATTGGCCCAAGCTGCTCTTCGATATCTTACCAGACGTAGAAATAAGAATTAGTCATTATTTAGAATTTTTTCATAAAACACAACCACCACCAGTGCCATTGGCTGCTATATGTTTATTATTTTGCCTGCATTATTCTCTTCTGCTTCTGTTACCCGTAAACATGGGTTTGCATGGTCCGCCAGCCCCAACCGACGGACGGTTGCAATTAATATATAGAATATTTCAAATTTGCACCTAAAGTTTTTGAAATTTACCTGCAGTTAAACATATTGGTTTCCATTAATGTAGATTTTTTTACTACAAGTACTACACATTTAACTAAAAACTTAGTTAAGGAATTGGTCTGCAGGGAAAAAGGGGTCACATCGTTTATTACCTATTAAGTTTATATAAGTATTGGTTTTTTTAGGGAGGGTTAGTCTTTTGACAGAAGGGGTAGTAAGTTTGTTGCGTCTTAAGGGAGGGTGGGCACGTCTAAATGCAGGAGCTTGGGCCTACTGAACTCCCTTTAATTGTACCAAAATTTCGTACATTTGCCGGATTTCGCAATGATATTCTGACTGTCACGACTTTTTACGGCCGCTGCGACCAACGAGGACACATCTGCTGTGATGTCAGCAAGATTAAAACTCGAGTTTCTATTGGTCGTGCATTCGCCGCTCACCTGTGTTTGCTATTCTGACGTCACAGCGTGGTGGAAGAGAATAATTTCACAATCAGCTTATCACTTTATACAAACTAAAACTACAAATTATTTTCTAAGTAACCAACGATATTTGATAACTATATAATAAGGGTTACTACTGCAGGCTTATCCATAATATTATAAAAGGAAGGAGGTGTCAGTCTGTCCTCCCTCATCGACGTTCCGTTGTAGCGCCAAACCTCAACCACCATATTTTTCTAATAACAATAAAATAATCAACCCACAGATAAGCAATTGCCATTGTTAGGTGTAATATCGTGCACATTTGTGTGAGAAGTTAAGCAATAATATTTTCTTTAACATATTTAAACTGTGAAAAATATAAACACATGCTACAGTCATAATCTTAAAATTACTAAATAACTGCCTACAGCCACAGGATCCCTGACGTAGAAGATCCACCATAAATCTAATTTCCTTTCTTACCACAAAAGCTTTTTTGGCAGCATTTGGTGATATGAATTGTCCAAAATAAATTATTTAATACTTTAAAGCTGACGTACCTTTTTTCATTGCTAAGATTGAAACAATTTTATATTGTATTGGATATCTGCAGGGACGGATTTAGATTTGTAACTACGACGAAAACTTCCATAAATCATCCCAGTGCGACTGGGGTCGTCGGGCCTAGTGATATAAAAACTTCCATGAATGATCCCAGTGCGACTAGGGTCGTCGGGCCTAGTGATATAAAAACTTCCATGAATCATCCCAGTGTGACTAGGGTCGTCGGGCCTAGTAATATAAAAACTTCCACGAATCATCCCAGTGCGACTGGGGTCGTTGGGCCTAGTGATATAAAAACTTCCATGAATATTCCCAGTGCGACTGGGGTCGTCGGGCCTAGTGATATAAAAACTTCCATGAAAAATCCCAGTGCGACTGGGGTCGTCGGGCCTAGTGATATAAAAAATACCATGAATCATCCCAGTGCGACTGGGGTTGTCGGGCCTAGTGATATAAAAACTTCCATGAATAATCCCAGTGTGACTGGGGTCGTCGGGCCTAGTGATATAAAAACTTCAATGAATAATCCCAGTGCAACCGGGGTCGTCGGGCCTAGTGATATAAAAACTACCATGAATCATCCCAGTGCGACTGGGGTTGTCGGGCCTAGTGATATAAAAACTTCCATGAATCATCCCAGTGCGACTGGGGTCGTCGGGCCTAGTGATATAAAAACTTCCATGAATCATCCCAGTGCGACTGGGGTCGTCGGGCCTAGTGATATAAAAACTTCCACGAATCATCCCAGTGCGACTGGGGTCGTTGGGCCTAGTGATATAAAAACTTCCATGAATATTCCCAGTGCGACTGGGGTCGTCGGGCCTAGTGATATAAAAACTTCCATGAAAAATCCCAGTGCGACTGGGGTCGTCGGGCCTAGTGATATAAAAAATACCATGAATCATCCCAGTGCGACTGGGGTTGTCGGGCCTAGTGATATAAAAACTTCCATGAATAATCCCAGTGTGACTGGGGTCGTCGGGCCTAGTGATATAAAAACTTCAATGAATAATCCCAGTGCAACCGGGGTCGTCGGGCCTAGTGATATAAAAACTACCATGAATCATCCCAGTGCGACTGGGGTTGTCGGGCCTAGTGATATAAAAACTTCCATGAATCATCCCAGTGCGACTGGGGTCGTCGGGCCTAGTGATATAAAAACTTCCATGAATCATCCCAGTGCGACTGGGGTCGTGGGGCCTAGTGATATAAAAACTTCCATGAATCATCCCAGTGCGACTGGGGTCGTCGGGCCTAGTGATATAAAAACTTCCATGAATCATCCCAATGCGACTAGGGTCATCGGGCCTAGTGATATAAAAACTTCCATGAATGATCCCAGTGCGACGAGGGTCGTCGGGGCTAGTGATATAAAAACTTCCATGAATCATCCCAGTGTGACTGGGGTCGTCGGGCCTAGTGATATAAAAACTTCCATGAATGATCCCAGTGCGACTAGGGTCATCGGGCCTAGTGATATAAAAACTTCTATGAATCTCCCAGTGCGACTAGGGTCGTCGGGCCTAGTGATATAAAAACTTCCATGAATCATCCCAGTGCGACTAGGGTCGTCGGGCCTAGTGAGATAAACACTTCCATGAATGATCCCAGTGCAACTAGGGTCGTCGGGGCTAGTGATACAAAAACTTGCATGAATCATCCCAGTGCGACTGGGGTCGTCGGGCCTAGTGATATAAAAACTTGCATGAATCATCCCAGTGCGACTATGGTCGTCGGACCTAGTGATATAAAAACTTCCATGAATGATCCCAGTGTTACTAGGGTCGTCGGGCCTAATGATATAAAAACTTCCATGAATGATCCCAGTGCGACTAGGGTCGTCGGGCCTAGTGATATAAAAACTTCCATGAATCATCCCAGTGCGACTGGGGTCGTCGGGCCTAGTGATATAAAAACTTCCATGAATCATCCCAGTGCGACTGGGGTCGTCGGGCCTAGTGATATAAACACTTCCATGAATGATCTCAGTGCGACTGGGGTCGTCGGGCCTAGTGATATAAAAACTTCCATGAATCATCCCAGTGCGACTGGGGTCGTCGGGCTTAGTGATATAAAAACTTCCATGAATGATCCCAGTGCGACTGGGTTCGTCGGGCCTAGTGATATAAAAACTTCCATGAATGATCCCAGTGCGACTGGGGTCGTCGGGCCTAGTGATATAAACACTTCCATGAATGATCCCAGTGCGACTGGGGTCGTCGGGCCTAGTGATATAAACACTTCCATGAATGATCCCAGTGCGACTGGGGTCGTCGGGCCTAGTGATATAAACACTTCCATGAATGATCCCAGTGCGACTGGGGTCGTCGGGCCTAGTGATATAAAAACTTCCATGAACCATCCCAGTGCGACTCGGGTCGTCGGGCCTAGTGATATAAAAACTTCCATGAATTATCCCAGTGCGACTAGGGTCGTCGGGCCTAGTGATATAAACACTTCCATGAATGATCCAAGTGCGACTGGGGTCGTCGGGCCTAGTGATATAAAAACTTCCATGAATCATCCCATTGCGACTGGGGTCGTCGGGCCTAGTGATATATAACCCTCTCCGCACTCGGCTTGACTCCCGGTTCTGTTTTTCAACGACAGCAAGGTTTGCTTGCTTGCACAATATCCTAAAAATAGATTCATTAATTATTAATTTTAATTATTTGAAATAACATACTTTGGGTTTAAAATATGTTTTAAATAATTCCGACCTCACAAAAATTAAGAAGATCAACATTGGGGCTGTGGAGTTTTAACATAAAACACAAAATGAAAGTCAAAAACACCCAGTAAACTGACAAAGTAATACCTGATCATACTTACGTTAAAGAGTGTAAATATGAGATTAAATTGAACTGAAACATAAACAATCACCGAGCGAAGTTATTTAATTACGGAATGAGCGAAGCAGAATCGGTCTACTAATGAGCTGAAAACCCTCTGAGTATTTTAAAAATAAGTGTGCACAACATTTTTACTCTACAAAAAAGAGCTATATATACTTTCTAAAATTCCTAAAAAAGACTCATGCCGACCTTTATTTCAAGAACACAAAATTTTAACTCTAGCATCATTCTTAAAAGCACATATTTTACAAATTATCTGTTTTATACACAATAACATATCAAAATGTCAAATGAGAATGAATACTCATAGCTATTATACAAGAACAAAGACAATTGAACTCCAATATTTAAAACATCTTTTTACCAAAAAGGCCCAGAATATATCGCAATACAAATTTACAGTAAATTACCAGACAATTTCAAAACAAATAACAATCCAAACAAATTTAAGACAATTTTAAAAGTTTCAATGTTTTTATACAAAATTGATGACTTTTTCACAACCTTTGACTAATTTTAAATAGGTTATTCACATGTAATTTTAGCGAATTGCCCCTATAAGGAAGAAGCTATTACCTTAGTCGGCATGGTAAGACCTAGGCCCGGGACCATGATAACTTTTCTACTAATACATACTAATATACACACTATATACTAACACATTGAAACATGTGGATGTAAATGATGAAAAAGAAGTTTTTTGTGAATTTTCGTTTATTATACAAACGTTTTCAAGCAATAAAGGAGAAAGGATGGAATTTTAACAGTAAATAAATAAAAATAAACAAATATTTTACATCTGACTTTTAAAAACTAAAACATGTGATTTTAGGTACAGGAAAAAAATAAAATTTAAATTAAAGTTCAGCTGAACGGCATTTTAGCATCAGCTGAGTTGAATCATTTTAGACTTAAGAAAAATTACCAGAGATTTAACCGAGAAGGAACCTTGGTAGGAACCAGAAAGTAATTTGAAAACCTTCTTTATTTTTGCTATGGCCGCCATTCACTTCTTGGAAAGTATAAAGAAGGTTTTAAAATGGCTTTATTGCACTTTAAATGGTATTTTTTCATAGGTCTGATCAAGAGGAAGTTTGATTGTCCCACAATGTATCTGATTTCTGGTAAGGAGGGGAATTTTAGCAGTATAAATAACAAAATTAATAGTTTTTTGATGGCCATAACATTAGATTAAATAAACATATATTATAGAAAAATCTATTTTGAGGGGTCCATTTCCTTTTTCCCCTTTTTAAAATGATATGCAACTTGCTAGGGATTGCCGTTTGAAAAATAAAAACTACCCCCAGCAACACCTATTTAGGGGTGAGGGTTAAACTCCTTAATCACTAAAAAAATTACTTTGACTTATGATACAGACATTTACCAAAGATTGTTTGAAAATGTACTGTCGTTCAAAAATTAAGAGGTGGGGTACCTTTATGTCACACCCGGTATATATATATATATATATATATATGTGTGAGTGTGTGTGTGTGTGTGTGTGTGTGTGTGTGTGTGTGTGTGTGCACGATAACTCTCGTAAGGTCCGATTTTGATGACAAACACATAAATCAACATTTATGACTTAAAGTTCGAAAACCAGCAGATCGCTCCATCCTAAGGAGTATTTGGGAGAGGGGGGTTTGTACCCCAAAATTTTTTTTACATATTAATAAAACAAATTAATAAAAACAAAACCTATTAAAAAAAACTATTAATAAAACAAATTTTACTTTTCCCATTGAATTCAGCTTAAAAAAATTAGTGTGTTGATCATTACCCCTCATAACGCTACACCATACCCCCTCCCCCCCTTAAGTGCGTTACGTAATATGTGTATGGCCCTTTTGCATTTTAAGTCACAATATCCTCATAAATAAAAAATCTTTATTAAAAACAACAAAACATCCCAGACATTTGTTACGAACCATTACTGTCTTTTGAGACGATCGATGCGTCATGCTATAAACATGCTCAAGTCACTGGCCGGCCAACGCTCTGCAACATAAAGTTTTAGATAGGCACTATTAAAATAAAGCATTTAAATTGTTCTGACTTACGTTGACATTTATGATAAACACTGTTATGAATAGTCAATGTTCGCTCGCAGCTAGTGCAGGTGCATGGACGGATGCATGTGTAATCACAGTCGGTGCAGCGGCGCGCCGGAGCATGTAGTCGCTTAGAATAATGTTTGTACAAGCGTTAAATTACGGAGAACTTCGCGAAACGGGTCGTTTTCTTTTCTCTGTAAACGGAATGTCTTGGGAGCTAGTGGAAGGTGTATGAGAGACTAAACTGTTACGTTCTAATATTTTCTCTAAAGACTAAAGCCCATGCACATTCCAAGTAACCATTTTTTCGTCATCCCCCTTCACCCATATAACGGCTAAGGTTTGAGTACACCCCCACTCTCCACATTGAGTCACGTAAAGTGATCGTGCAACAATTTGAAAAAAATTGATCGTGCAATCTTTAAAAACACGTAAAACATAATTTTGTACACGATTTTGCAAATTTAATAAATTATAATTGTTTATGAGGTGATCGTTTGAATTTTACTACACCACTTGTTAGCAAAGTAATTATAATAAGAATCTCAAATAAGTTTTATTTGTAGTAGCAAAAACATATTTTATAACAAACTCTTCAAAACTGTGTGTGGAACTGCGCCAAAACATGTAATGATTCTATGTTCATAAATATGGCAAATCTTTTGGATTGAATACTCACAGTTGGATTATAAATAATCTAAACAATAAATGAATGTCATAGACAAGAAAACACGAAATTCAACAAAAGTTTTAACAAGAACTTGGGGATAACTTAACCAACATATAAGTTATAGAAACTTTAGGAATCATACTTACATAATTTTAAGTTATTCCTAACAAGTAAAACACATTCAGATCGACAGACGAAAGCAAAGCGTTTTAGGACCTATTAGTTTATTTTAAGCCATAAAATATTCTAGTTTTTAATGGAATTTTTTTCCTCTAGGCAAAGTACAATATTCCAAGTCCTACTTTTGAGCAACACTCACCTTGTTCTTTTGATCCTTCGGCGACGTATGTCCAGTTTTTAGCTGGATTTTCAACCTTGTCGAAATTTGTTTTAGACAAATAAACATACAGACACACAGACGAAACACACATAACGTAGTCTACCGATATTTAGCGGAACAACAAAAACGTTCCGCGTTTTCAAGGGGGATTTCCCTTGTTTGCCAGTCGCGTATTCTGGTTGAACGCCTGACCACGACTCCATAAAACCTTATGCTGTGTGTTTTCCATTTCACCTAATTATTGAGTTCACCAATTTACAGAGGATGTTTTGTCTCTTGGATCTGACTTCTTAGACTCACTAACCTTAACAGGACAGAAGAAACATCCATCCAGTAGCAAAAGTAGAAAAAGATCAAACATGACTGAGGGTTAGAATCTCATCCCACATTATACTGTTCACGGCTTGTGCAGTCTTTAGTTTTGGAAACAGTGAACATAAGAGATTGTGTGGGGTTAATTTTGGTGGAATCATTGATAGAGGTTTAGTTTTTCCCTTCTGTAAGTCAAGAAGGGAAACTCCAAACTTTTAATTTATGGGTAGGCCTTATTAGGTCTGATGTTTGTAATTACGTTGTCGATGCATGCATGACCCCGTGTTGGTTCAAACACGTCTCAATAAAACCCTATCGAACGAAGAACATCATGGAGTCGCACTGTAGTTCTTTCATTGTCTTTGGCTTTAAAGTTGATGTCCCCAAACAGATTGACTTTGAGGCTTTTTAAGTAATAAGCAAAAAAGTAGCTTCAATGTTGTTGAAAGAGAGTTCCAAATCTGCATCCGGATTTTATGAGGACAAGACAACCAGCCTAAGAAATTGAAACTTTATTGCACAAACCTCAATTTTTTTACTGCAGAAATTTGATACATTCCTTACATAATGAACCCTGAGTTTGCTTTTAACTAGGCATAAATTTACTCTTTGCAATACCGTGCGTAGGCCTATTATGTTATTGAAATACTATTTTTATAATTATTATTGTTATATTGTCATTATGTTATATTATCTCTTTCCTGATCCACTCCGATATTATTAGTTTTATTAATATATTTATTTATATTAATAAATTATATTAATTTATATTATATATAATTATATTTATATAATTTATATTAATAATAGAATTTTATTGCAAATTCTATTTTAGTAGGAAACGGATCAAAAAGTTCATCTTGTCGCTTTCTAAAATATGCATTTTCTGACAACGTACATATTTAACTCGTATTTGGCTCGCTGGGGGCTCCGACATTTTGCTCGGGATTGAATGGATAACCCTTAGAAAATGAGATGAGCTTTTCAACTTTTTATTTCTGCTGCTTAATGAACATCAGTAATGAGCTGCTTTTTGCCGATTTTTTAAAATTTTTAAACGAAATAGTTGCGGGTTAAACGGGAAAATTAATATCGATAGTCCTCTTGTACCATCGGACAGAATTTGTAATTAAAATATTGTTTTACTCACTTTGTATATTAAATAGATTAGTAAGTAATAGTTCTCCACAAACATGACGATAAGTCTCAACACCCCGATTTTATTGTAACAAAAATAGTTAAAATATGAATCGATAAAAATAAGGGTTTTGTGTGCATATAATTAATAATTTAAACAAAAGAATACTATAAATAACTACAACTTATTGTAGTTAGGACCTGTGGGAACAAAATAGAGGTCTAATTATTTATCTGAAATGTTCATTCACAATGCTATTTATGTGTGTTCAGTAAAAAATCACTTCTTATAACTTGGTACAAACTGTGCTGCATAGTTATAAGGTTCCGGCGGGGTTCCGCTATATGTTAAAGAAATTCAAAACGGGTTTCAGCCAGGGGCCTACAAACCGCCAGAACGCCTCTGCAACTATCAATAACAACTGAAAATTGATCAAACTTTAGCAGCAGAAGTAGGCACCGTGGCGTAGACGTAACGCACTCATTTGAAGCCACTGAAGGCATAACGTGGCAAACAGTTGGTGCGCAGCGATCATAGCAGCGAGTGGCTTCAGAGACAAGAATTTACATTATCTGTCGATTGTGACCTTGTTCCACTCCTTAAATGTGGCATTCAGAAAAGTGTATTTTTGTCGATTATTTTTAAATCGACTTTACAGACATTTATTTACTAATCGACGGCCGACGCGAATACACAGTAACTAACAAGAAGTAGAAAGAACATTGGGTAGCTAATAAGCTGAACAAGTGAAATAACTGATAAGTAGCTAGCAATTCAAACATTAAATTACATAAATACAGGTAGAAAATGTATTAGATTATTCTAAATTCACAGACAATATTTGTGAAAACGTACAAAAGTGCATGGAACAAGAATATATACAATAAAAAATGTGTTGAGGGTAATAAATCAAAAATAAAAATCAATACAACGAACTGATAACTAATGCGATTTAGTGACTAGAATAAACTACAGTAACTTCAGAAACGAATTGAGCTAAAACTAGAATGAAAGATTTGTAATCCCTTCGGATGAAACGGGACCACCATAGAAGTTCCTAACGTGACCTCCTGAACAAGTTTTGGGGGGGTCGCTAACAACTTTATATATATATATATATATACGTATATATAGGTAGTAAATAAGTAACTGAGTACCCTTTTTTAAAGAATTAATTAGCGACATGTTTCAACCTAAGGCCATTGTCAAGCTTCATTTACCTACCCTAGTATAAACAAAACAACATTTAAAATGAAGCTTGACAAGTGTGTGTGTGTGTGTGTGTGTGTGTGTGTGTGTGTGTGTGTGTGTGTGTGTGTGTGTGTGTGTGTGTGTGTGTGTGTGTGTGTGTCTTCGCACTCTAGCGGTCACAATTGTTGTCCGATTTACTTGAAATTTGGTAGGAACCTTCCCTTCTGTAAACAGTCGGACAAGTTTGTTCGACAACTCTAACCCCCTTTTTGAGGATTATAATTTTCCAAATTTTAAGTTTTTGGCTCCAAAAACTGTCAGAAAAGCCCCAGCTATTATATTATTGGTTATATTATTTATATAATGTAATTTAGCATTATTGCATATTAAATTACTTTACGTAAAATTCCAAAAATGTTAAGCTCTTCTTCATTATTCTATCACAAATATTTACCGAGTTATTAAAGAAAATGTAATTTGTCTTAACACAGTACGTTGTCTTAGGGGGATTTTACACTGGAAAAGGCTGTTTTTCATATCTTGATGTAGTTTTATCACCCCCAATACCGCTATTCAAACTTTTTATCCTGACTGTATCTCCTCCTAACCTTATAATGTTACAACATTGTCATCCTAATAGTCAATTTAAATATCAACAGGAGCATCAGAACAGCCAAAAAATAACATTTTTCAATTTTCCAAAATAAATGTTACCAGTGTTGTTTTAAACCCTTTATTAGATTTGTTTATAGGTTTTTATGTGGAAATTCACTTACCTCACGTCAGCGTGCTGCGTGCGATCTTGTTTATTTACTTGAAACTCTATACTGTTTGTTACTGACACATGCTATTCAATTTATTGTCATAAGAAATAAAGATGTTTATTTATTTTGTCTTGTTTTTAAATAAGAAATTGATATTTTTTAGTTATGTGAGTACCCACTATTTCCCTCCCTCACATCCTCTAGCGTAATTTAGTTGTGAGGGAAAATAAAAATAAACAAAATTAATAACAATCTCACCCAACCTATCGAAATATAATAGTAATAATTCACAAATTTTAATGATTGCTAAATATGCGAGACTTGTATTTAGTTCTCCTTTTATCCTTCCAAAAGAAAACTATTTCAAAACAATTCAAATGCTAGTTAATTACAGTCCCATCACTCTTAACATAACTCCAATTCAGGACAAATTACGACGTAAATTGGTTTTTGCGAAATAATTGTAAAGAGATTCGACGGATGGGCGAGAGCGCGCCGCGGCCGGGCGATCACACGGTGGCAGCGGGACGACAAAAACAGGGCTCCAGTCGTACGACATTGCTCGCTGCAAGAACCTCTTAATTTTGGTCAGTTCATCAACATCTGACGGAGTAATGACCTCGCCTGACTGACAGGAACAGGGCGGTACTGCGCGCGGTGGCAGTGACATGGTACTGCCGTACCTCTGGATAGCGCTGCCGGGATGACACTGGCGTGATACTGGATACCTCTGGATAGAAATGCTCTGTGGATAGAAATGCTCTGTGGATAGAAATGCTCTGAAATAGTACTGCATATCTTAGGATAGCGCTGTCCTGATGACACTGACATGATACTGGATGCCTCGGTATATAAATTCACTGACATTATATTGGAAACCACAGGATAGCGATGCCCTAGTTACAATTGCATGGTACTGGTACCTAAAGAAAGGGATGCCCTAATAAAACCACCATGGTACTGTATACCACAGGATATTTATGACCTGTTAACTCCGACATAATACTGGATTACTCAGGATAACAATATTCTAATGACACCGACGTGATACTGGATACCTCAGGGTAGCGATGCCCAGAAGATATCAACATGGTACTGCTTACCTCCGTATAGTAATGTCCTGATGGTATCGACATGGTTCTGGATATCTAAGGATAGCGATGCCCTGATGACACTGGCATGGTACCGTTCATCTCAGAGTAGCGCTGTTCTGATGACACGGGCACGGCACTGGTTACTGGTGCTACCCTAAACATATTAATTTATATCCTGATCGCAGAATAGTCGTCTCAAAATACTTTATATTTTCTTGCTCTTCGACAAATTACAGCTTCCCGTTTACAAAATTGTGCATCTAGACCTATGTCTTTACGAGGGTTGAGAGTGAAATGACGCTAATATATCTAATACAGCCGAAAAACATGTTAATAAATATCACTGAAAATATTAACCTTTAACCGCCACCAAATAATGCTCGCGAGAACAAAATCAAACATAGCAGCCGAGACTGATGTATATTTTTAAAGATATATTGACTCGTGGTAATAAGCTCTGTATCTGTTTACATGATAGAATAGAAACCCAAATATGTATTACTGAGGTAATTATTTAAAAACATTTAGCAGGGAAACTACGTGTGATAGTTCGTTCATCATAAAACACAACAAACAAAAATGCTAATTTCTTCGCTCTTAGATGAAAAAATCAAGAAGACGAGTAGAGGATACAATGATGTTACATTATTTAGATCTGATAGTTTCTCAGTTCTGTTGGAAGATCGAAATGAACTTGTAATTTAAATGCAATGTACGTCTGCACATAAATACTTTTATGTTAGTTATTTCTTCTTAATTCATGTCACACAGAATTTACATTGTGGTCAAAAGTTGCCTCTATTCTTTGATATGTCTGGGTATGGATTTTTTATCTCAATTATATTGTAATGAAATTATCGCCTTCATAAACCAAATAAGAGCTATATTTATTTTTATTAAATCAGTGGTGCAGTAACTATCTATAAGACAAACCTAAAACTTCACCATGTATATCGGATATGCTTATCATTCCCCAATCTCATGTAGACGCACAGCATTATCGCACCAGCTGAAATTGAATGCGGCGACCGAATCGAATCGGCCGAAATCTTCCAAGAGGCGTTCTTGCATGTAATGGCTTATTGTTTTGTCCGAACCTCGACGATTTATTTTTTACCTGCTCACAAAAACTAGCACGTAGTTTGGTTAACTACTTAACTATACGAACGGCACTTGGCTGTATGTAGCCCTTGAATTATATTCGAGTGGATTGATCTAATCGTTCTGTTTTTTGCCGTGTTATATAACATTGATTTTGTAAATTGGATTATCGAATTCCTGTTGGGAACAATTTTTATATTTTTGATTGTAATTCATCTTAGCCTCTAGATTGCTTGAATTCATATATTTTACTGTCTTACCTTAGCAATCAGTTTTCTTTTCTATTCTAATATCGATTTCGAATCCGAAGAGCCATCCTTAGTTAGAAATCCAGGAGACCAAGTTTATCTGAAGTATTCATCGAGGGGATTCCGCCGATAATTTAGATACATAAAATTGGCGTACATGACACTTAAAACACTTAACACAAAACATACATTTAAAACATAAACAATAGTTTGAGATTTTAGGTCTTCGGGTTAACCTCACTTTTACAGGTGCACGTTATCAACAACTGGATGATAACAGTATCAGGTTATGTGACCTTTGAATCTGGCGAAACAAATGTTGGTTCATTTACTTGTGACATTTGGATTCATTAAATTAGGTGTTTTATTGGTTCTTTAATTTTAATATGGTATCAAAAATTATGTTTGCAGAGAAATTTCTTTGATCATTGAGGATTTCACTTGGGTTGTTTTTGGTGTTGCTATATATATGAAACTGTTCTATTATATCCAACTTGTTGCTTTTCGGGGCTTTGTGTAAAATTTAAAGTTCCTGTTCTATTGATGAAAAAGAATGGCTGTTGTCTATTAAATGCTCAGCTTATGTAGATGTGTTATTACGGTGATGTTTAGGGAGATGTTGTTTGTAGCGAATTTGAAAGCTCCGCCCTGTTTGGCCGATATAGTATTTCGGGCAGGTTGCGCATTTCAGCTTGTACGGCTAGTATACTCCCGTTGCCTAGGAATTGTCTCTGTTTTGTACTTTGGTTTACTTAAAATTTCAGATAAGCTGTTTTTTCGGCTGTTTTTTTATTTGTAAGCAATTCTGTAGCCTTTATTTTTTAAGACGTTGTGGAGTGAATTATTGATCGGTCCATGGTAGGTCATAAGATCAAATTTGTTTTGTGGATCAGGAGGGTTTTCTTCACGTTGTTTGTTCTTGTGTCGCCATATGAGTTTATTTATGATGTTGTGGTTGTATCCATTATTGACTGCTACCTGTTTAATTATGTTGAGTTCAGCAATGTAATCTTCTTTAGATAGTGGAATGTTGAGTAGTCTATTAATCATCTTGTGAAAAGCTGCATATTTATGGGCTGTGGGGTGGTTGGATGTATGGTGGATTTCTTGATCTGTATTTGTTGGTTTTCGGAATATTTTGAATGTGTGTTTGCCATCCTTCTGCAAATAGTAAGGTCCAGATAATTTAATACATTGTTTTCTTCATTTCAGTGGTGAAAGTTAGGTTTGGTGGATTTTGTTGGGGCTGTTTCTAAGAATGTTTATTTGTCTCCGGTTACCTTGGAGCAAACATAAGATGTCGTCGGCATATCTGTAGTAATAGATGATTTATGGGCTATTCTGTTATGGTCACTGATTAAGATGTATTGGTTCTCAGTATGGTTAAGGAAGATTTTGGCCATGATGTTTGAGAGGGGGGATCCCATTGCTAAGCCTTTGGTCTACATGTAGTATTCTTCATTATATTCAAAATAATTTTTTTCTAAGACTGTTTGGGTAAGTTTGAGTAAACCATCAATTATAGGTGCTGAATTTTCTCTGTTGGATCAAGTTTTGCTTCAGGATTGTAAAATTTTCGGTTACTCGGATGCTGGGATAAAGATCGTTAATGTCAAATGATGATAATATGTGTGTTTCAGGGAGATTTTGATATGTGATCTTTTTAACTAACTTGACTGTATTTTTCAAAGACCTGCTGTCTGTATTATCACTTCATTTCTAATTATTGTATCTAAAACTTTTGCTAATTTATGGGCTGGGCTAGTAATTTAATTGACTAGGTGTCTAATGGTTCCGATTCAATTACTATCCCAGCCCATAAATTAGCAAAAGTTTTAGATAAAATTAGATTAGAAATGAAGTGATACTACAGACAGCAGGTCATTGAAAAATACAGTCGATTTAGTTAAAAATATCAAAGACCAAAATCTTCCTGCAACACTCATATGATCATCATTTGACATTAAAGATCATTAATACCAAATAATAATAACACAATTACAATACACTAATAATTCAACAATAATAATTCAATACACTACATTAGATACATAAATTTTCAATCTTTTAAGCCCTGTAATGCCCCTGTGGGTTAGAAACATGAAGCGACATGAACCACCAAATTTGTATCCAAATCGTTAGATATTTTTTGAGGATTTGATGTTTCTTTCAGTTGTCTTTGGGGGATGGGTTTTTTCTAATTTATTCACCTTCAAATTAGAAATTCATAAAAATGTAAAACACGCCTGGAGATACAGAAGTGTAGATTAGTACTAACATAGCAAAATTTACCTAAATCGCTGGCTATTGGTGTGATTTCCATGTCTGTTCACATACATCAATAAATTAAAGATTAGTTTGTGTTCACCAAAACAAATATTTCCACCGATAGCTCAAGTTTGAAATTGTTGACGAAAATAATACTTTCTCCATATGCTATGTTTAAGGGGATAAATTAAAAATACCCCGTCGCAGCAAACCTGCGTACTCAGCGAATTTCCAATGCATGCATATGTTTCTCACTACCACATAAAGCCACTTACCAAGTTTAACAAAAATACAATGTGTTTATAGAATAATCAATATAACTCAACCAGATGAAGCTACATACTAAGTTTTAGTAATTTATGTTCATAATTAAGGGAGATATAAAACTTTACTTATTCTCCATAAGAATAACATTAGGGCTGAGCATGCAGGTTTGCTGCTACTGGGATTATGAACAAAAAATCAACTGTTTGTGCAAATATCAATATACCAGTACTACGTGAAGCCACATACCAAGTTTCATCAATCTACATTCATAAATAATCAAGATATCAAATTTTATTTATTCTCCATAAGGATAACATTGGACAACGTACTGTGTTTAGCAGTTTGAATATCTCTGCAACGGTTGGACGTAGAATCACAATTTAAACACCAAAATGATTGTTTTGTAGAGCTGAATTGATTGGTAAAAGCAAATGTGAAGTTTACATTAAAATAAACTGAGGAAAAGCCAAAAACCTTTTTCCCATAAGATTAAAATGGGAGATTTTATGAGCAGATTTTTTGATTTTCTAAACAACGACTTAACCTAGGATAATAATTTAAAATTCTACATTATTTGTTTTTTTTAAGCTGAATAAAATGCTCAAAACCAAAATTGAGTGTTTTAAAAATGTTAGGGTGAAAAGTACAAAAAACTGATTTTTGGAAAATTTAAAACCCCCATAAACCCCTCTTCCCATGGTCCGATTTTTCTGGTTTTCGAACTTAAGTCATGAATGTCACTTTACACATTTGAGCCAAATTTCATCGAAATCGGACGTTTTTTACTCAAGTTATCGTTTTAACGGACATATATATATATATATATATATAGATAGAGAGAGAGAGGGAGAGAAAGAGAGAGAGAGAGAGAGAGAGAGAGAGAGAGAGAGAGAGAGAGAGAGAGAGAGAGAGACACACATATATATAAATTTGAACTAATAGTGTTTTTGGCATCTGGGGACCTCAAAACATAAAGTTATCATGGTCTCGGGCTTAAGTCTACCATGAGACCTACGATAAAAGCTTCTTCCCTACAGGGGAAATTCACTAAAAATTAGGATTTAATTGGGTTTTTGATGAGTACTAGTCTGCTACGGTAGACATTTCATGTATGTTTCTTATGAATAACATATTCATAAAGTAACTCAATTATGGCTACAATTTTCTCAACCCCACTTTACTTAGATTGTTTACAAATATTCAATATATTTGCATACAAAAGACCACAGTAATAATAACATGCGAACTAATTATTTTTAATTTGCAACACCTGAGTCGGAGAGGCAGCTGACACTTTTTCAATGATAGTTCACAAGACTGTGAGACATATATAATCAGTTTTGGTCCTCTTTATACTATGCTTTACAAACATAGTCAACGAATTTATGAACAAAATATATATCTCGCATGAACAATTAATTGTACTAAATAATTGGCCAACATTTAGCTGTATGGTATAGTATCCATATTATGTAACAACACTTATTCTCTTCTGTCTGTGTTCCATAAATTTTCAAAGATGTTTTAATATATAAGTAATTGGAAAATACTGCCCTAATTATTTTAATTCTAGGATATACTTACTATAAACTCAGGGGATTATCAGAGTTAATTATCAGAGTCCAATTAACCTACAGTTCACCGTGGATTCTGGACCCCTCCCCACTATTTACTTATTGGAAATGTTTCCCGGTATTAGATTGAGCATGACCATCGATTAAAAGTAATTGACTAGAAGGACTCTATGACTAGAAGCTTATGAAAAACGAACAGTAACGAACCGATAGGTAGCCTAAATGCTAAAATAAGTGATGTCTTTGAGCGGAACATTTGTTACTCAAACCAACCTTACCTTGGATCTCCCTCAAACAGCTATTTGAGAACGGTATGAGATAAATTTATTGGGAAAAGGAATGTTTTATAACCCCACTCTTGTTACTTATCAATTCCAGGGTGCATTAGAAGAATATCGATACTGCGAAGTCTTTACCTGTCCAGTATCCAATACCTTTAAATACATACACCTCAAACACATACTCTATTCCAGAACTCATAGGATATGCAGCGTCTGGATTGTTTGTTTATTTTATTTCCAGGCTTACTTTAACAATCCAAAAAATATAGATGTAAATCGATTTCAGATCCGAGGACTCATCATCAGTGGATGTACAGAGAACCAAGTTGTTTTTTAAGTTATTATCCTTAAATATAATTCTCTAGATTTCACAAATTAAGACACAATGATTTCACTCAGGAGATATTAAAACCCATTTGAATATCTGACACATCTTTTTAAATGTAGCTTCATGTCTCTTCATTGTTTAACATTTTTTTTATGTACTATGTATGTGTGAAATCTAGACAAAATCCAGTCAAGGTTGATAACTGTTAAAACAACTTGGTTTTCTGTGCATCCACTGATGGTGAGTCTTCGGATCTGAAATCGATTTGGATCTATAATTATTGAATTGTTAAGGTAAGCCTAGAAATTATATTTCAGAAACTCGAATTCAATTTGAGGACCACATGACGGTCAGTTGCAGTAGGAGATCTATTAGCGAAGACGCGTGTACGTGATGATCGACCGTGGCCAACTGATGATGACGGGCGGTTCGTGACGCCCCGGGGTAACGAGGTCTCCGATGGTCTCCTGATCACCTGCCGATCGCCTATCATCCACTCCACTGGCCCTCCGTGGATGCCCTACAACTCGTCCTCTTCCTGATGAGGAGGTAATGGCCTCAGGAAACGCTAACACAGGATATAGTTGACGTCAGATCCGAACTGGGTCGAGAACGCTTCCCTCACGTAAACGAGAATTGTGTTTAGGGTTGGAGAAATGAAATGAATACCAATGAATACACAAACACTAAGAAGATTCAAAGAAGTTAATACATATAGTCTATAGAGGTCTCGTCTGGGGTAAAAATGTAAAGTAGCTAGCTGTCCGATATTTTCCTCAGATAACCAATCAAATCCTCTCTTCCCAAGTTATATGTTTGTCAGCTGACTGTCATATATTTTGTGAAGAGAGGATTTGATTGGTTACCATGTTGGTTGCCATGGAAGCAGAATTGACAGAGGGCGCAACTGGTGGTCAACATCGCAGGTTACACGTTACTACCCCAGGCGAGACCTCTAGATATATACCTCGTTAGTCTGATCTAAGGTTAAACAATAATTATAAACTTATTTGACGCTTGGAGCGTTGAGGCCGATGTTCTTCACTGAACAAAAGATGTCGTATAAGCGGTGGGTTATATTAACTCCACATGCTCTCAAATGATCAAATTATTCTTACACTTTATTTTACATGGTTGTCTAAATCTTCTCAATCTCTACATAGAACAACTACTCCACAGAATTTTCACAGATCGTGTGTACATAAAACGAGTTCGCACGCAGCACGCTGACGTCAGGGAAGAGAATTTCCACATAAAAACTTTAAAAACTCAAAATCAGTGTAAAAATATAGATTTATTCTAATTTTCTTGAAATCTGAAAACATTGATTTTTTTGTCTGTTCTGATGGTCCTGGTTTCATTTACCTGCAAAGCTTGGGAATACAGTTTTGCACATTATAATGTTAGGAGATGGTCCAAACAGGCTTGAAAGTAGGCGTGAGTTGTTTGGGATGATAAAAGTACTCTAACAAAGGAATAACAGGCTGTTCTAGTGTAAAACCCCCATAAAACAACGTACTGTGTTTTGTCGAAACACATTTTCTTTAATAACTCGGTAAATATTTATGCTAGAATGACGAAATAGGGCTTAAAACTTTCGCCTCGCTAATTCCCATCTTTTTACATTCATTAATGTTACATCCGGTACTTTTCTGACCCTTTTTGGGCCCAAAACCTCGAAATTTGAAAGATTAATCCCCAAAAAAGGGGTTTAGAGTTCTCCGATTGTTTTTCCCAACGAACTTGTCCAACTGATTACAAAAAGGAACGTCCCTACCAAATTTGAAGTAAATCGGACAAAAAATGCGACCGCTAGAGTGCAAACACATATATATATCGGTTGTCTCAGGTTCAAACAGATTTGTAAATGGTTTATGTGTATGGCTACTAAACCGTTCAGTTTCTAAGTTGATTTGTCAAGACTACACTGTAGTGCTCTTGTATTATTGCATATATATATATATAATTTGGAACGACCCCCCATAACGTGTTCAGGGGGTCACGTTAGGAACTTCTGTGGTGGTTCCGGGCTTAAGTTTCGCCGTACGGGTAATGCTTATAGTTCATTTTCCAAAGGAAATTCACTAATAATCTATAAACAGATTTTGGGAATCGGTTGCAGTCAATCTATTGTTATTCGTTAGGGATAGACGTTAGGTCAACTGCTACTGCCAAGCAGTAGTTTGTTAGTTATTGGGCTTAAAATATATTTCTGATAGAAATTAAATGCAGAGTTCAGGGGGCTTTTATTACACTAGTAATGTCGTATACTTATAGATAAAACCGAGGAGAAGTGTTTTAGGTTTATATTTGCATACACCAATAATTTTGGTGTACATTTTAATATGCAGAATCCAGGTTTCATTAAATCCAATATTGAGCTTTCCTTGAAAAGGTTTCAACAAATTTCTACTGATGAATGAAAGCTGTACCCAGTTTCGAACCTTCATTTTCAAGATTTTTAGTTTTAGATAACCTGTGTTTTAAAATTGTTTTCCATACACCTGTGCTACAAGTAACTCTCTCGATTCCCTGTTCAAAAACTGAGCTGTATGTCGAAAACGTTGCTGGTAAAGTATTTGGAAATGTTTTAAGCAACCTTTATATTTTAGGTAGTAAAAAACAAATATCGAAGTTACCCAATAACACGAATTTATTTTAGAAGATCCCGAAGCAAATCTTAGATCTTCATTGATCAGTTTTACCTAGTTTCAACAGTTTTACTCGTATCGCATTACCATATGACATTATCTACTCAACAAGGTATAATAATTAGAAAGGAATGAGCTGCAGGAAGTTTCAGCCTGTTACAGTTAGCGGTAACCCTGGTTTAATAGGAGGTTGTTAATTGTGTTCTCACTTACGTGTGGAGGCGAAGATACACAGCAGCAGAGGCGAGTGTAAGGGAGATGCGGTACTGCGCTGTGATCACTGTCATTTGCGGGTGCATGGTGGCGCGCGCCCAACCGAAGAATTCATCCCTAGCGTACACACAGATCAGTGCTGTGGACGGATTACAGAATAGGTAACGTTTAGTTAATAATTCAATTTCGATTATCATAATAGTTTAACAGGATAAAATAAAACTACGTCTCACAACACTACACAATATATTTACACTTATACTGTACTTACATACAAGCGGTAAATACACAAAAGATACCGCATCGTATGTAAGTACAGTATAAGTGTAAATATATAGTGTGTAGTGTTGTGAGACGTTTTATTTTGTCCTTTTAATTTTAACAACACTTATTATGCTAGACTACTCAAGAAACTATTACATAATATTTTATCATTAAACCAAGCAAAGCTTCCATCAATTTCAAAGTTTATTCAATACGTATATTTTAAGAAATAATATTGTTATTCTTGAATTTGTATGAATATATGTATTGCAACCATAAGTGATCAGAGTATTTTGATCGGGGGAATGAACGTAGTTGTCATTATTTTGACATTTCATATATTAAAATATTAAGCTCGCCAAATTATTGCGGGGCCAAACACCCCCCTCCTTTCTCCCATCAAATTACACCTATGATTATAACAATTCATTAAGTTAAATTTAGGGAAGGGCTGGCTGTAGGTAATTTATTTAGGGACAAATTGTATGACAGTAATAATGTTGATTGTATAGTAATAGCGTAATAGTAACTGGAGTGGCTCGTCAATGATAACTAAAAAGTAATTCATAAATGATGCTTTAAGGTTCCAACAGATTTGTAAATGGTTTATGGTGTATGGCTACTAAACCGTTCAGTTTCTGAGTTGATTTGTCAAGACTACACTGTAGTGCTCTTGTATTATTGCATTAAGGGTGCGCCCTACCTGCCTTCCGCACGCTCAAGTAAGGGGTTTGCATCTCCCTCATTGTATGCTAAATTGTTAACCAATTAAAAATAATTTGATGTTATTTAATTCAATAAATGTTCATCTAGAGATCATACGATTTAAAAATCGTGATTTTAATTCAAAATAAGTGGTAGGCCATTAGTAATGTTCTCAAATTAAGCGTTTTTCTAAAGATTCCTAACGTACGGAGAAAAATTATTTTGGAGAAAAGGAACCGTATGATCCCTAGATTGGAATCTGAAAAGTGTGAAACTGCAAATAGTTTGGTAGAAATCTGTAAAATAACAGTGCGATCGAGGAGAACAAAACGGTCTTCAAGCGTAAATATGCATGGCCCTGCTTGTTGGCGGCGCCGGCGCGGCGCTAAACAACAATGAATTCAATCTGGGTAGGGCGCACCCTTAATTTATGACCGTGTACTTTTTGGTGACCGTACTAGCCACTGTTCCGTTCTCCGCACGGGAATCTATCAAGCCAGATGGTTTGAAATATTTAAATTAGAATCAGTTGACTTCCTAAATAAAATAACTTCATAAAATTAACATTGGAACTTTAAAATCCTATGGGGCAAAGCCCTGACTGTAAATATTTGTTAAACCCACAAAAGGCACATCTAGAGAATATGAGCTTTTGATTGATACCAAATATGTAAACAAAAAAATAATGTAAGAGGCCGAATATTGCCGAACAAAAATACAGAAATTATTTTGTAATTTAGATACGTAATTTAATTACTTAATGTTAAAGGAATAAATTTCAGTAGCCAATTACCCTCGACAGTTGTTTTGTTTTTTATTAACCTAATAAATGTCGGCGGTTGTCATTATCACTGTTTCTATCAATTTATTGATTTTGTACAAGTTATTCTAGTTTGTTTATTTTTTTACCGTTTCCATGTTTTCCTCATTTCCAGTGGCGAGGAGCCGCGGCTTGGAGTGGTCACAAACTCCTACTACGACTTTCTCATCAATGAAGGCAGTTACAAGTTCTGGGCTGTATTCCAGGTAAGCTGCAATGCTCACTGCTTTCTGTGTTGAGTAATTTGAAAAAAGTCTACCCCGTAACATTCTCCTTATGGCTTATTACGAACTAATGTACAGTCACTTAACTTATGGGATAATAATTTGCGGCGCGTGTCCAAAAATAGTTCGAAAGATTGTTTGTTTTACAAAAAAAACATATGAATAATTTGGAATTTAAATAAGGACAATTTCAAGAGTATGCGTTTACTCGCCTTACCATGTGTTTACATATTGGAAACAATAGATCATTGTCTTTCCAAATGTGAATAATTGTGTGGTAGGGATCACAAAAATATGATATAAAATCAAGTAATAAGTTCCGTTCTCAACAACAGTATTAAATTTATTAAAACAATCCTCAATCCCAGACAGGAGTTAGACTTATTAATAATTTACCAGCGGACTTTAAAGAATTTGTTATCTTTTAAGATAAAATTAAAGGAATATATCATTGAAAATACATTTTATATTGTTGATGAGTTTATAGTTCATTCTCAAAATTTCACTCAAAAGTTCGACATATGTATTAAATTTTGATATCTATGTTAGTCTTTAACATAGTCCAGAGGCTTATAAAAATGGATTTTAATCTTTCAGCCTGTCAGGCACATTTTAGCCACGCAATACAGGAATGTCAAATTAAAACTAGCCAACACACTTCGGAATATAAAATTTAACAAAGATTGTCTGAGACTAGATATTATTCCCAACCATGTCTAGATTATAATTTAAAATCAGTCACATGCTGCTAGGAAAACCAAAGCATATGCGGAAAAACTCTGGATAAAGAATGATATTAATAGCGCTATCAAAATGTGTATTCGTTCGTGTATGTGTTGTGTTTTGTTTAAATTGTAATATCACGACTTGCAATAATGCTGCACATGAAACGAAACATGTTGTCATAACCAATTTGTTAGAAATCTTTGACGGAAATAAGAACCACATTTAGTCTTGAACATGGCCCAGGGGCTAATAAACATAGATTTGAATAAGAAGCGTAAGCAAATAAACAACTACAAGTATTTTTTCGTGAGCCAGCTAAAATCTTATAAAATGATTCACATTCCTTTTTGTCATATTTACAGAAACGGGTACTTGAAGTAAATAAAAATACAATGTTTTGAAGTTTCGCAATAAGGTAAATTTAAGTAAGCAGTTTTATAGACCTCCATCTCTAATACTATTCCTCCTATATCTTCTCTGCCCAGTCTGAACTGTGAACTCAAAGCCTCTTTGACATTTCAATGGCGTTATAATTCACTTCTGGGTTTTAAGTTTTCTCGTAAAAAACCAAGTGCAAGGCTTCGCGAGCGCATGCGATGTACAATTGCATTCCCCCTGATGCGCTTTTGATTTACGGTGATAGTGTTGCCGCGTTTAGAGGCGGCGTCCGCGGCTCAGACGCATCAGCTGAGCTTGTTCACGCCCCTACAAGGCCTTCACACGCCCCGCAACTATTCCCACATATTATTTCAAAGTGGGTTTTAGTTATTATTCTTGGGATTTTTATTTCGTTAAGAGTTTAATATTCTTACTGTGGAAAATGTACAAGAAAGGAACACTCGCCTTCAGCTTAGCAGAGACACCTGTTATTGACGATGTAGTGGGGATGAGTGTGTGACTTAGACCCGAGACCCCGGGTTGCCACAAATTACTTTTAGCTACGTGTAATGCTGCAAATCGATGGCTCGGAAACCACCGTAATCTTTAGGTCCTGCTATCTAGAAAACAAAAATTTAAATCAATTTAAAACTGAATGCTACAATTGATTGAGCATTTCATTGTTACCGACTTTTTATGTTTTTGATTGGTATAATGTATCAACTGTTTATGCTATCGATTTCTCTTGATACCCTGTAAATATGAACAGACTGTTTATGTAACCAACGGTTTATTTTACGAACTGATTTTGTTGCTAAATAATAAAGTTTTACCAATTGTTGATGTACTGATCGTTAATTATCTTACTGTTTATATTACAGACTTTTAATATACCCGCTGTTTATGTTGCCGACTGTTTATCTACCTTTTTTGTGTTACCGACTCTTTATATACTGATTGCTTATGTTACTGACTGTTCGTTTTACCGACTTTCCATATTAACGACTATCTTTGTTTCCGACTGACCATATTAACGACTATCCTTGTTATCGACCGTTCATTTTACCGACTCTCCAAATTAACAGCTACCCTTGTTACTGTTCATTTTATCGACTCTCCATATTGACGACTACCCTTTTTGCCGACTGTCCATTTTATCGACTATCCATATTAACGACTACCCTTGTTCCTTACTATTCATTTTACCGACTGCCATATTAACGATTACCCTTGTTTCCGACTGTTCACGTTATCGACTGTTCCAGCTAGTGACGGTCGCCATCCTCCTGTACTCCACGTTCGCCGCCATCTACTACGCCAAGTACACGTTCCTCAAGGAGGTGGAGAACTCGGACGTGGACGACTTCCTGATCCGGTCCTCGCGCAGCGTCCGCGGTCGTCCCATCTTCCTCGGCCTGGACCCTGCCACCTTCCTGAGGATAATCGATTCCGTCTCCTCGCTCAACGTCCGTTAGTCCGACACTCCTGTTGCCCACTGCCCCACTTCATACCTCATCACTCTATCCTCTACAGCTCCATTCTTTCATGCTCCATGGCCCTACACTGTTCCACTTTTACTGCCTCGTTTTTACCTTTGTAAAGTAAACTGTAACCGTAACTGGGATCGATTATTTCATGCCTGTTTTAACATAAAGAGTCTCGTGAACTTAGAGGTCTTAGTTATTTCGACGATGGGGAGCAGCCATTTTGGAATTGTTCGTCTATAAGATCCTATTTATTAAAAGAAAGTGATGTTGTTTTTGTTTATATTTAAAGATTCTGAGTTATCCACTCGACAGATTTTCATGATTATTATTATGAAGGAAATTCAATTTTGAATGGAAGGGAGTGTCGGGAATTTGGAGTCGTAATTTCTTACTAATTTGATTTTAACTTTTAATAAGTCTATCAGCCGACGCAAACATTTTAAGTTTGTTTTAATAGACGTTCGAATAATATGGTGTCAGCTGTGAAAAATTAAATCCACGGATGTAGTGCAGTGATGATGGTTTGTAAACATAAGAATATAGAGTAAACATCTCATGTTAATAATCCTATGTTTTAGTTTATGGGGACCAGGTCAAGCAGCTATTAATATTAATTCCCACTCGATATCCCTTCATTTAAGAGTTATTTTTATTACTAATTAACCAAATAGGCCTACCTGAAATAAATAACGTATGAATCTTAAACAAATGTCTGAAATTTTAAGCGAAATATTGTTGCTCCAAAAGTAAAATAGGAATATCCATATGTGTATGAAGAGTCTGTTTGTTTGGTTATGGACTTGTAATCTTGAACCAAAAGTTGACAAGCCACTATAGTAATAATCTTAAATGATGATTTAGGTGATGATACTCAGATTTAAGTTTTCGCTGTTAAAAACTTAACGCTTTTAAACTTTAACAGAGGGTCAAATAAAACAGTGAAAAAATATCCAATATTACCCGGTAAACTATATTTAAATAAATCCATTAAATACAATAAAACCAACAATGAACCCAAAATTGCCAATCTCCATCAGCCTTCATTTCTGTATGGATTTATTAGTTAGAATTTTTATTCAAACTTACAATTTGCCTCGGGTAGTAATATAATATAACTGTTGTAATATGTATAACATGTGAAGGAAACCGTGCTAGTTACAAGTTGCCACTTACTATGGTAAATAAATAAAATAAAAAACACCCGAAATTATATATTCAATTTAAATCAATATACTTTTACCAACATGAGATGGATATAAAAAGTTAATATTTTGAAACATCAATACCTCATTTCTCTAAATCTACCTAGCATAATTTTGTTTGTTTGTTATATATTAAATTAAAATTATTTGTTTAACTGTTGTATTTTTGTTAAACTTATAAAATTACAGAATAAGGTTTGTTATTGAGATTTAAATATTACTCCATTTGTTACAGATTAAGTGGTAGAGAGGACTTGACAGTCCTAACGTTGGCTCTTTAAAAATACATTTTTCGTTTCATTTCAATAAAACTGTAATTTTAAAGAAGCCTAAATAAGGAGGTATCAGCGCCCTAGGCTGACTCCACTTCTTACTATCGTCATTTTCTAAATCGAAAAGGATTGAATGTATTTATAATTCTGTCATTCTTTAGAGTTATTTTTTCAACACAAACTCATGTTACACGATGACGATGTTACATATTTTCCATACTTGGTTAGCCCTTTTGTCATAGTATGTTTTGACATACCCGAGTAACCGAACACTGATAGCGTAGATATATGCCAACGATTTACTTAATAAGAACTACCAAACAACAATCAATGACTATATTAAATGTTATATTAAAGTATCAGAGAGATAGTTTATGTGTTTCTTGGGTCCGCTCTATATGTTTAGTTATTCAATGGCTCAATTCCCTGTTAACTGGACAAGGTAATCTTTAAAATTACGACTCAGTTATTTGTTTAGTGAAGTATTAAGGGAGATGGCCTACCGACAAACTATACCCTTGAGAAACTCTACACGCTGGTGTTTCTTTTCCGGAATGACACTGAGAAAACCACTCGACGGATTTAAACAATTCTTAGTTTTGAAGTAAATGTAATTCTGATTATAGAAAATATCAAAGCCAGAATTTTAATTTAGGTTTTAAAATTTTTACGAACTTGATTTTAATTTTTAAAAAGGCTAGCATACAATGCTAACACATTAGTTTATTTTAAAGAGAACTTTTAATTCATAAAGAGTAAATAACGCATGGAAAATTCAATCCATGGATCAGCTCACGTCAGCGTGCTGCATGCAAACTTGTAATATATTAAGATTGTATAGATTCCGCGTGTATAATAGTGTCAGTGTTAACTCCAAGCACTCTAAGTTCTTGTTCCTCCACTGGACTGGTCCCCATTCAGCGGTCCGCTACAAAACAACGACGGCCAGAAAGCCTAAAAGCGTGCTGAAGCAGATTAAGATGCGCAGATTGGCGGCAGGCCGTAATGAAGTGTTAGCCGGGGCTGTGTCCGGCCGCCATTATATTATCTCCACATTCTGCCCCGATTTATTGAGTATTAAGTTTGTGCGATAAGAGACGGGCCCAATTTGAGCCAGCCATCATCCCATCCCTTTATAGCCCATAAACAGGTTAATAACGCTTCCATTCCGCAATAAATCGCCCCGATATTCCTGTATCTCAGCGTTACAGCGATGCCTTTTAGGCTGACATTGTGCTTGAATAATAATAGCTAATGCGTTCGTAGTTATGCGCTACTAAATTTATCTGATGATCGTCCGAACATCGCGGTGTTTTAGGATTCCTGCATTCATTTCCAAAAATTAGGCAAAAACTCTTGTACCCAGGGTTTAATAGGTTGGTCTTGTCTTGTTAATTTTTCGGTATAATTAATTACCAATTTGGTATTTGATATTGGCAGTTTAGCTGATTTAGAAAATTTGTTTTTTATTCCACTTGTACTCTTACGATATTTAGTGGCAGGAAGAGTGTGTCTTTAATCTTTCAAAAAAGTTGTATATAATTTTCTGTTGACTACGAACCTTCATGGTGACAACACCGGCATCGTTATGAGCAAATGAGACAGCGGGAAGTCCTTGCATGAATATTATACTGATCTTTATAAGTTTGGTTTGTATACATTTGCACTGCACGTTGCAATATACGGTTATAGAGAGTTTGTGGTTGTTTGAAAATCCGAATCCGTTTTATTCAACATTTCCAACTTTATCGCCATATTTTTCGAAAGAGATGCAAACAAATATTGTATGTATTTTCCTTCTTTTTAACGGATTAGATTCTACTAATTCCTTGAACCTCATTGAGCTTGTAAGGAAACTTACATTATATTACATATCCAACATTCGATTCTGCTTTCATTCAATTTCGAGACACTACTGACAAAACAATTCCAGTTTTCACATTATTAGCTACCTAATGAAAACGCAAAATTTCTATTACACAGAAATACGTATTTACAAAAATATATACACAGACAACGTAAGAAATAATGCAAATAAATTAAAAGGTTACTATATACATTATTAAATAATTTTACTCATGAACAAATATATATACTCCAAATTTGTTTGTTTAATTTTCTTTAGTGAGTTTCTCCAAAATCAAAACTAACGAAGAAATTACGGGGACTCATATGCGTTGCATGTTAAGTTCTGCTAACCTGATAAACATATTTTGCAGCTGACATAAATATTTTGTATTGCGTGTAATTTAATAGAACCGAATGTCGATCTATGCAGCCTAACACAAAGTATTGCCAAACTAATGCAAACAGCCTCTATAGTAGGTAGTATTTCATAGTTACTAGGCTTACCATAAGTTCGCGATTTGCCCGGATAATACAGATTCGAGCATGTGTCCAGGAGATTATTGGAGATTAAGAATCTCCCGGGGTTTGTATGTTAGGCACATGAAGACAGGGAAGTTATTTCTCGAAATAGAGACTGCTTTTCATTAACGCTAAGGTAAATTTATGGAGTAAAACATTCTTTCTCTTACTATAAGTTGACCTTAGTTTTATTGAACAGTAAACTGCTAGCTCGAACAGTGTGAAAGATATAAGATGAATAATGTTTCATAGTAGTTTTAACGCCGGAGTCAACTTCTTCTCTTGCCGCTATTAGATTTTAAGCTATTTTAACGCAGCTATAGACTCAACAATCGGCGGGAGAATTGGCATAATGTGTCTTAACATCAAAATCCACAACTCAAATACAAATATGTCGTGTGTTACCTTTATGAAAATGAAGACTTATAGGCGTTTGTCGAAACGACATAGTTTTTAGTAAATATTTGGTCGCCTCGTACTGGGGTTTTTAGATTCTTTATATGTTTATAACAACCTAGAAAATAACAAAGATAATTCTAAACATTGTACATTGTACTACATTAAAATTAATGAAGTATAGCGGATTAGCTAACCTATTGTGCACTTTTTTATAAAAGTACCAAATTTGGCACAATGGTAGACCGATGTAATGTGAACAAATTGAGATGTGGAGCCATCGGCCAACCACCCCCCGGCGGCTATGGCGGCCATTTTTCTAAATTTTCAAATCGTGGTTCGAATCTCAACATTTTCTTAAGTAAACATAGACAAATTATATATCATTTTTAAAGGTATCGTTAAAAACACATTTGAGCAAAGACAGAATTTACTTACCTTTATCCGTTTAAAAATGGCGGCCATCCTTGTGTAAAATATTGACAGTTACGGAATACCCTGTATTTTCTAAACCATAACTCGTATCTTTTTTCCGATTAAAATATCTTACTCGTGATAAACTCAACTTTACTCTGGTATGCTACATGACCGGCTTTCTTGAAAAGATCCAAATTTCAATAAAACAGTTTCTTTTTAATGTTTCTATGCCCAAAATTCCAAAAATACAAATGGTAGCGTATGTCAAAGAGCATAGCATTTAAAAGGTCATGTAAAAGTGGTAAAACAAAGCAACTTTCTAATTCACACCAACCTTGCATCTCTTTTTTTGCAAACCAGTACTAATGCCTATAGTTTGCTTACTGGCAGGTCTGTTCTCAAAATTGACTCTAACGATTTACTTTCAAAGTTGTAATTAACGTATTTTCGGGTTAAAAATAAGTTCTTTACAGGTCTTATCCCCAGGAAAAATCTAATTATGTAAACAAAGTGTTAAAAGTAAAAAAATATCATTGGGCTTATAGAGTTTAAAATCAGAATAAAATAATTATAACAGCTGTTCATAATCAGTGAACTCTTAAAGTGGCTTTAAATACTCAAGCCCTGAGTATGTAATTTCCTGAGAACCGTGAGTAAAACTATTGAATGAATATTTCATTACTGTGGGCATGATTGTAAATAAATTAAATGCGTGTATATGTGTAATTATGCGTGTAATATATACTGCATATATTAAAAGGTACTATTTTAATGCTTAAAGAGACATAGAGTTATAAAAACAACTGGAGGAACATTAATGTGCAGAACAGAGACAAATGAGCCAAGCAAATCTGCTCAACATGATAGGACCGTGGTGAAAAATTAATTTAGGCCTTTTAAACAAACTAACTGACACTCTACGAGCAAAGCTCGGTCCGCAGGTACTCATATAAAATATTCCCCTAAATTTTAAATTGGTCTGTTAGGGTACTAGCTTTCTAAGGCGATATTTCATGAATACATCTTATTTGCGTCGAACATTCTCCCGTAACTATGTAATTAAATAACTAAACATCCATCGTCCCTACCCAAAGAACTTATAATCACCCTGTCAGATAAATTGCTAACATTTTTATACTTAGCACAATCATCTACAATGATAATTTATAAATTTAGGATGACTAGAAAATACACTTTTTATTTATGTTTTAGATGTTCCCATTCTCAATATAAACTGGTTTCATGTATCTAACCATCCACTATACAATATTCCGTTATTTTGGTCTGATTCCAACTTTTTGTTCGTTTTTATCGACAATCACAAAGGACTTAAGGAAATAAATTAGTATAGTCTTCTCGTGGGTTGCTTTTAATTGCGGTTTTTTCAAGGCCAAATTGTGTAATATGTCACTGATACAGTAAACTATAACAAAGTATTGTTATTTCGTATCAAGACTTCATGAGGTAAATAGTGTGCGTCGAAGGCGAGATTATACACATTATAAGTGAAATTCGACCCGGACAAGGCAAAATGAAGCGTAATGTCAACGTAACTGAGCTAGGAAAGCGAAAAATACAAAAGCAAATCAGAGTGTTCCCATACCACTCAAGAAGAGTATGCTCTTTTTGCAATTTCCTTTTTCGTGTCGTTCTTTAGGGTAGGAAGTACCACTGATTTATTTTCAAAAGTAATTTTTCGAGGTTTAAGAGTATAAAACGGTAGATATATACAGCTCACAAAGTAGAAGCAAATGTGTTTTAAACCCATAAAGCGGGTTTCTGGCGAATATTGAGGGTCTAAAGGTCTTAAGGAAATGTGCTTCTGGAAGAAGGAAAACCCACGTCGCCGACGACGGTCGCGGGTCGGTCGCCTTGAACGGGATTGAATAGGAAATCTTTGATGTCAATGTTGTTGGGTTTTCCCCGTCTCTTCAATTTACCTTATTCAATTTGTATGTTATTCTGTATTAAGAACAAAACTACAATTAACAATTTAGTTCAGTCAATATTGTATATAAATAGTTTATATTTAGTGGATAACTAGCTGCCATCGTAACCGGTTTCACCCGGGAATACAACAGTTGTGTGTGCTGCATTCTGTGGTTAGCCCGTGGAACTACTACGAATCAAGATCAGATATTTGTATTTGCATCGGCTCAAACAAAAATTAAAGTGAAGGAAAACATGGTAAATTTTAACTCCCGTGGGGCAAAGCCATATAGGATTTTCAAAACGAAAATAGGCCTATGTGTTTAATTGGTATATAAGGAAAATTCCTGCATGCCAATCGATTCAGTAGTTTTTGAGTGATTGAGGAACAAAAGGTAGACAGACAGACGGACACACACCATCCCATTTGTATCTATTAGTAACGATTTCTTTGGAAATATGCTTGCATATAGGGGGATTTTACAAATGTTGGTTATTCTAAGCAGTGTTCTAATGCTAGTAAAATAGTGTCAATTGTGCAGCGAATAATGAGGGAATTCCTCCAATCATATGTATTGTATATTTACTTTTAATTTGTTGGAAAATTTTGTATATGAAAAACTAAGACACTACTTTAAAAAATCAAAGAGATTTGTCAAACATGTTTGAAATAATAGATTTTACTATAGCTGTATTACCTAAGTAAGGACAACATAAACCAACTATTTATACTAATAAAGTAGTTGTGCGTGTGTGTGTCCTAGGTGATTTCGAAAACGGCTCCTCAAAACCCCTCCCGGACCATACCACGTTGAGGACCAAAAATCTTAGATGTATTTTTCCCCCAGACCTCAGGACTCCGCCCTAGTAGTATCAAAAGCTGCCATTTATTCTTATGAAGAAAATATTTTTTCTAAATGTCTCGAAAACGGTTTCTCAAATCTGCTCCCGGACCATACCATGTTGTTGGGGACTAAAGTCTTCGGATATCTTTTCCCCGACCTCAGGGCTCCTACCTACTGGCTTCTCCTACCTCGTTCCGACGTCTAATTTGGATGTATGATAGTTATTTTGATTTGTTTTACATCTCTTGAAATACTCCCCAACGTTGGATACGCTCCCCCCACAAACTTAGAGGTCCTACTACTGGAAAAATCTCCGTGTTATTCTTTCAGGTTTTTTGTATGATTTTAGCCAATTTCCATTGATCCATAACATTTAGATAGGTTTTTATAACCCCGATCCTAGGGCTCGGCCTCACTGGCTAACACATTGTCATGTTATTATAACGGAGAAAAGAGTACCCCAGGTGATTTCGAAAGAGGCTTTCGAATCAAGTCTGCTCCTGGACCTTATCACGTTGTATAGGGGACAACAAATTTAAAATACCTTTTTCTTTTTCCACTGACGTCATGGCTCCGCTCCACTGGCATCAAAAGCTGCCATGTGGGGAAATATGTTTGTCTAAATGGCTTGAAAACGACACCTAAATTCTGCTCCAGGACAATTCCATGTTGTTAGGGGACTAAGGGACCATACACATATTACTTCTCGCATTTGATCGTCATTTCAGACCCCACAGACCCCATGTAACGCAACCATAAAACTTGATCATACCGCTCCCCCCCCCCATCCTCCCAATGTGTTACGTAGCTCAATCGTGTAGTAGACTTTAAAACAACTTAAACATTTTAAACCTTTTAAACATCGTTTTATTAGCAATTTAAAATATGGATTTCAATGAATCATTAAACTTCAAATGAATTTCTTTTAACAACATGTTTTAATAACTTATTTCAAATCAAAATGTATACAACCAAACAAGACTGTTACTAATAATATAAAAAAACTATCTCAGCTAAAACATAACAAATTTAATTTATGACTAAAACAAATACAAAACAACTCAAAAAATAAAGATGTGAGTGGCATTGCGCAATACCGTTATGAAGTCATGATTTTACACTCTAAAACAACACAAAACATAGGTGTAAAGCACTACAGAACCTACTCAAAACAGGTTATGTATTTATTGTTAGTTTAACTATCATTAAAATAGTATGACAGAAGTATTTTGTATATAACTAACTGTAACCTAGATTTAGATATAAATTTATTTTTTTTTATTTTGAAAGATTTATAATAGTATCAAGGGATGGGGAAGTGCGCCAGCTCTTAGGGTTAGTATGTGTAAGCTACGTAACGTTGATCGAAATTCCCCCTCCCCCCTTAATTGCGTTACTAAATAAGAGTATGGCCCCTAAAATACTTCCGATACATTTATACCGACCTCCAGGGCTCCTTTTTTACCCCTCTGGCTTCCTCCATCACTTCCTGACATCCAATTTTGACGTGCGATGGTTCTTTGGGTTTGTTTTACAAAGCCGCAACTCTTGAAAATTTACCCATGTTAAATAGGTCCCCTCTATCCTTAGGGGTTTGTTTGCGGGATTTTAGCCAATTCTCATTAATCCTTTTAATGTGAATACTTTAAACGAATATAAGAATATATGGATCAAAGTCAGATCTATACACCATACCACGTTGCAAGGTGTATGTCCCTCCCCCTCCAAAAAAAAGAAATCTCAGGGCTCCGCCTCAAGGGAGTCATAAAGTTTCCATGTAACACTTATGAAGAAAATATGTTATCTCAAAGGCTCAGAAACTGCTCCTGGACCATACAACGTTGTTAGTATGGATATGTTTTACTGACCTTAGAACTCCACCTCGGTGGCTTTAAATTTTGTCATGTTGATGTTATGATGAAAATATTGTTCTTGGAGCGACGAAAGGCGTTAGGTCTAGGTACTTTCACAACAGTAATGTACCCAATAGACACAACCAAATTAAACGAAAAAATACATTTTATTGCAATTTATATTATATTTTTGAATTGGAAATTTAAGGGTGGGCTCTATAAATATAGTATAGTCATGAAATATTTTGCATGTCAACTTTCAAAGCCCGTTCCTCCTCAACGGATTTTCCGATATCGTTGGTTTATGGCTCACACTACAGAGCAAAAAAATACCTAGCAATTTACATGAGCAAAATCTTGATATCACAAATAATAATCTTTCAACAAAACTAAAACATTTGTAATAGTTACGATTTTTTTATAAGTGAACTATTTGTGATATTGAAATTCTGCTTACTGAAATCGCTAGTTTGTTTTTCTCTCTTTAAAATGAACAATAGATCAGATATTTCAAATAATACATTGAGGAGGGACGGGATTTAAAAGTTGGCATTGGTCTTACGGGAGAAGCAGATGGAGCCCCACTAAAGGACTAAACTAAAGGAGAACTGTGTACAGTGTCTTACATTTTTGCTATTAATAAAACCACCATTTTCCAAAACATTTGAACCCCAACGCCTCCACACCCACCTCTTCTCGTTTTGAAACGATTAGTCCCATAATGATGTCAACCCTTCCCAACAATCCGAGCTTTCATGAGGCGACAAAGCTGCACTTCAAGACCCTCGTGATCTCTTGGCTGAGATGTAGAGCTTTGTTGAGACTGAAGGTGGAGATGGACAAGAACAAAACAAACGTGATAAGCGGTAGGGAGAGACGAGAGAAAGAGAGAGAGCGTGGCGGGGAGGGGATAATGAGTAGTGGAAGGAAGGAAGCCCGGGCTTAGGAGTTGCAAGTTCAATGCCATCCTGGAGCCACGACGGTGTTGACGGCGCAGTCGCTGGCGGCATGGACTCGCCGCATCACCGGCCGCCTAGGTACTACCAGGTGGGTCTCTCTTTTGCTTAGTTATGATGGAATTATTATTATCCTAATATTAAGTTATTTTATGAAATAAACAAGCCACTTTCAGAAACTCGAAAACATTTTAGATTTTAGACGTTTAATTTGACAGAGTAAAAGGTAAACAAGGTTTCATCGGGAGACGATTTCAGGTACAGTTCGGGACACGGTGCTTGGCACCTGGGAGAGGCGATAAACTATTGACATTTTTTCATAATTAAAAGTAGAGGTTAACAAAAATAACCATAACAAATGTTTTAAAATTAAATAAGTATTTTTTTTCTTTCTGTTGACAAAAGTAGACTGTAACACTAACAAAACTAAGCCAAATAGAGGCGAAAAGTCATTCCAGAGCATACGCTAACTAGATGCCAAGCACTGTGACCCGAACTGTTAATCATTTCCAGTACCTGAAGAAGCTTCTATGTTAGTTCCCAGTACAATTAGTACATATTATCAGTTACTACCACGTGAGTACTACTTTGTCAGTTCTTTTATTGTTTTTGAACAACTGTTATTTTTATTCAGAACTCCATAAAGCAAATATTTTAAATGTTTAAACTTTATTCTCAACGTCATTTGTTTTGGTATTAGTACAAATTTAAAACTTACATTGAACCAATACATAGTTTAATAATACCAGTATTTGGAGAACATTTTTTATACATTTTAGCGAATTTCCCCTATAGGGAAGAAGCTATTAGCGTAGTAGGCATGGTAAGACCTAGGCCCGAGACCATGATAACTTTTCGTTTTGAGGTCCCGAGATGTCAAAAACTCCATTCGTTCAATACTGTATATATATGTGTGTGTGTGTGTGTGTGTGTGTGTGTGTGTGTGTGTGTGTGTGCGTCCGTAGGCACGATAACTTTCGTAAAAATGGTCCAATTTTGATTAAATTTGGTACAAACGTGTAAAGCAACATTTATGACTAAGTTCGAAAACCAGACAGATCGCTTTATCCGAAGGGGTATTTTAGGGGGGTTTTGAACCCTAAAAGTGTTTTTTTTGCTTAAAAAACGAACAATTTGGTGTTAAGATAATTTCTCTATGTCAGTTGGTTACCGAGATATTGAAAGTGCTAAACACAGTACGGTGTCCAATGTTATTCTTATGGAGAATAAGAAAAATTGTATATCTCGCTTATCTATAAACTTATCCGGACGAAACTTGATATATGGCTTCATTTCGTTGTGGTCTATTGATAATTGTTCAAAAAACAAAATTTTGCCTATGGTTCCCGTAGTATCAAACCTGCGTACTCAGTAAACCGTAAACCTTTGAAATTCAGATACTTTCTTTTATAATAGTCATTACTCATATTATATTTTCACTCTGTTAAAAGAACGTGAATTTTTATAGTATATAGACGCATACGGAACTCTCCTTCCCTATGTATAATCAATGGTGGAATTTGAACGATGTCGAATTATTGTTCTCTCAGTTTATACTGAGAAGAATCTGGTTCAAAAGTATGGTCCATGCATGTCAGACTTACCGTTTGATCAGAGAAGTTCCTGGTACGGTTTGACTTTACACATGGATGTAGTCTGTTGTTCAAAAACAGAAACTTATCCTGGCTGTCAAATTTCCCCGACCCAGTTTTCCTTGCGGGCACCCTCCAAACTTATCGCAAGTGAACCGTTTCGTGTTATCTACCCACAAAACCCGCAGATAAAGGAAGTAATTACACCTAATGATGTGCAAACGAACTGCGGAAGACCTTGCGTGGAAAACTGCCTTCCAGGCGCCAGCTTTAAACCGTTTATCTAATTTCACAACTAGTATTCTTATCTTGTTCCTAGTCTTCGTCTAATGAAGCTGTGTTTATTATAAAAATGAATATAACCAAAAAGTAATTTTATTCACATATAGTACTTCACCATAGCAAACGGTGTAATAATTAAGAGATGATTATATATAACCATACTTAATTACGTAATAATCTGTCCATTACTTTATTACGTAATCCATGTAAGATATATTCTGTGATGTTCTTAGGTCAAGTATTATGACTATATTGTTTGTTCTCTCGAATTTACTAGGAATATATATATTTTTTTAATCTATGAATTTGCGTAACTAAACTAGTTTTTAAATTGTTTATAATTATGTTTAAAATAAGCGATTTGACTTTTAAGGAATAGTGATATTTATTACGATGTAATACTCGTACTTGAGTCAACCATCTTAGAACTATCGTATACGTGTATTGTATATACCTAGTACAGTTAATATTACAGATTGCATTACATTAATTTAATGTATTACAGAAAAAGTTTCATATGTGATTTACGGTTTGGATTGTAATTAACTGATCAAATTTAATTGCAAATGAATAAATTATTCATTAAACCTAACTACTTCAGTATACTGAAATACGGATCGGGAAGTTTAACTAATGAATTAATTGTGATTGAATCTTGTAACTTGGCCAAATTCTCCCTAGCAAATTCCTAATAACAAAATGCAGCTTTATTTATTTTGTCTTTTGCACTTAGCAACACAAATGTTTACAATAAAACCTAAAATAATGGTAGACTAATGTGACACTGTAAATAAACAAATATATAAATAATGTAAACAAGCCACACGATTAGTGAAGGGATTTCTGTGTTCATTATGATTGAATTTATGTTTTTACTTATTTAAACAATAACAGATTATGTATATCTATTTGTTATTCACGAAACCACTGCATTAATACATACTACACTGAATTTTCGTTTTTATAATACTGTACCTGGGAATTACCCAGTGAATAACTTAGACACGGATTAAATACCCCCGTCGTAGCAAACCTGCATACTCAGCGAATTTCCAATGAATATATAACATAACACATTAAACATACCACTTAACAGGATTCATAAGAAATATATTCACAAACAGCGATATTTAAAACATTAATTATTCTCCTTAAGAATAACATTGGGGATGAGTACGCAGGTTTGCTGCAACAAGGAACAAAAAATAATGGGTTTGTATGCAAATATCAATAGAACTCATCTAAGTGAAGTCACATACCAAGTTTCATCCATATACATTCATAAATAAGCGATATAACATTTTAACTACTTTCCATAAGAATAACATGGGGACAAAGTACCTATAGGTTTGCTGCTTCGGGAACCAGAGGGAAAAAGTTTTTTTGTGCAAACAACAATAAACCACAACCAGATGAAGCCATATACCAAATTTCGCCAGTTTATGTTCATAAATAAGCGAGATATACAATTTTTATTTTTCATAAGAATAACAGTATTAGACAACGTACTGTGTTTAGCACCTTCAATATCTCAGTAACCAATTATTGTAGAGCAATGATCAAAATACCAAATTGTTTGTTTTTTTATGTTAAATTCAATGGTAAAAATTAAAATTTTATTTAAAGAAAAACTACATGTAGAAAACCCAAAAAAAACATTTTTTGATCACAAAACCCCCCCTTTGGATGATGCGATTAATCTGGTTTTCAAACTCGTTCAAATAAATGGTACTTTACACATTTGTACAAAATTTCATTAAGATCTGACCTTTTTTACGAGAGTTATCGTGCTTACGGACACACACACACACACACACACACACACACACACACACACACACACACACACACACACACACACACACACACACACACACATACATATATATATATATATGTATATATATATATATATATATATATATATATATATATATATTTGAAAGAATGGTGTTTTTGGCATCTGCGGGGACCTCAAAATGAAAATTTATCATGGTCTCGGGCTTAAGTTTAACCATGAGACCTACGGTAATAGCTTCTTCCCTATAGGGGGAATTCGCTAAAAAGCTTTTAAACAGTTATATTGATTTAATTCCGTACTGGAAATAGATTTATATTCGTCTGTCTATTCTTGGATTAGTTCCAGTAAATTTAGCAATTACAATCGTCACAAACATAACACTAATAAATCGTATTTCATCAGTTCATACCATGTAACTGCAACAATAGCATCTGTATAGAAAACTAATTTTAAAAATATCTACCTACTGTAAATACAAATGTAATACCGTATAAAAGTCACTAACGTAACAGAGCAAGTCAAAAATAAAGATGCAATGACGAAAGAACATTTCAGTTCTGTTATCAACAATGTGTTAAAATTTAATTACTTGACCATAACCTGTTTTAAGAGGGAGCTCCACGCACCGGCTTCTCCCGTAAGATCAATCAATGTTAATTTTCAATGTAAATTTTTAATGTTGATTATCAACGGATTATCCGAAATTACTGGATTATGGTCCATTAAGTACTAAAATATACCTTCATTGAGAAGAATTTTGATATCAAAATATTTGTTCACTTGTAAAAAATTGAAAATATTGAATATTTGGAAAGTTATTGAACGATTATCATTTGTGATATAAACATTTTGCTTACTGAATTCGCTAATTTTTTTTTCTCTTTTCTTTTTAAAATGAGCCATAAGTCAACAATATAGGATCATCCGTTGAGGAGAGACGAACGTTGATCGTTAACATTGCCCTTATGTGAGAAGCAGATTGAAACACCAAATGTTTCGTGACTGGAGCCCACTCTCCAGGCAAAATTATCATTTTTCTTTAAGCATTTCCAATTTTGCGTTGATCCAAAGAGGCACGTATAATGACTATTGATTTTCCTAGACGCATTAAGTAACAACTTAAGTCTGAAGAAGTGATAGAACATTTCCATTCGCACAAGGATGTTTACATTCATTCCCCGACAGCATCGTCTTCCGGCGCACAGCACAGCCGTGCATATTATATTGATACTCCACTTGAATAGAATGACTAGCAGGTCTAGGACCCGTCCCAAACATTCGGATTCGAATATTGAAATAGCGCTGAGTTATTAACTCACTTTATTAATTCAGTTTTCATTTTAGCTAATATTAAGTAATTTTACACATTTAGATTAGCTCAAAATTTGTGGTTCCTAAGGATTACGTTGTTAATATATAATACCCCCGTCGCAGCAAACCTGCATACTCAGCGAATTTCCAATGCAAAATATAAGTCTTAATACCACATAAATCCGCATACCAAGTTTCATAAAACTATCTTCAAAAATAAGCGATATATCAAATTTGAATTATTCTCTATAACAATAACATTGGGGATGAGTACGCCGGTTTGCTGCTACAAAAAACAACAAATATAGGGTTTCTTGTAATTATCAATATTACTCAACTAGGTGAAGCCACATACCAAGTTTCATCAATATAAGTTCATAAATAAGCGATATATGCCATTTTGATTATTCTCTATAAGAATAACATGGGAGATGAATACGCAGGTTTGCTGCAATAAGGAACACAAAAAATGGGTTTTTATGCAAATATCAATAGAACTCAACTAGGTGAACCAACATTCCAAATTTTATTAATTTATGTTCATAATTAAGGGATACATTACATTTTACTTATTCTCCATAAGAATAACATGGGGCTGAGGACGCAGGTTTGCTGCTACGGGAATTATTGGTAAAAATCGGGTTTTTTGTGAAAATAACAATAGACCACAACCAGATGAAACCATATACCAAGTTTTGTTAGAATACGTTCATAAATAAGTGAGCTGTAATTTTTTTCTTATTCTCCATAAGAATAGCATTGGACAACGTACTGTGTTTAGCACTTTCAATATCTCTGTAACCATTTGACGTAGAGCAATGGTCAAAACACCAAATTGTGCGTCGTTTTAAGCTGATTCCAATGGAGGAAACTAAAATTTGACTTTTTCAAAAATTATATGTAGAAAACTCAAAAAACCCATTTTTGGGGTACAAAACCCCCCCAAAATACCCCTTCGGATGGTCCGATCTGTCTGGTTTTCGAACTTAAAGTCATAAATGCTGCTTTACACGCTTATACCAAATTTCGTCAAAATCGGATTATTTTTACGAGAGTTATTGCACGGACACACACATATATATATATATATATATATATATATATATATATATATATATATACATATATAGATACCCCCGTCGCAGCAAACCTGCGTACTCAGTGAATTTCCAATGCAAAATATATGTCTCAATACCACATAAAGCCGCATACCAAGATTCATAAAAATATATTCACAAATAAGCAATACATCAAATTTTAATTATTCTCCATAAGAATAACATTGGGAATGAGTACGCAGGTTTGCTGCAACAAGGAACACAAAAAATAGGGTTTTATGCTAATATCAATATAACTCAACTAGGTGAAGTCGTATACCAGTTTTTATTCATTAATGTTCATAATTAAGGGAGACAGAGCATTTAATTATTCTCCATAAGAATAACATGGGGGCTGAGTACGCAGGTTTGCTGCTACGGGAGCCTTTGGCAAAACTTTTTTTGAGCAAATATTAATAGACCACAACGAGATGAAGCTGTATACCAAGTTTCTTCAGTATACGTTCACAATTAAGCGAGATATAAACATTTTCTTTTCCTCCATAAGAATAACATTAGACAACGTACTGTGTTTAGCACTTTCAATATCTCGGTAACCAATTGACGTAGAGAAATGATCAAAATACCAAATTGTGTGTTTTTCTAAGCTGAATCCAATGGTGAAAACTAAAATTTGACTATTTCAAAAATTATATGTAAAAAAGTCAAAAAACCCATTTTTGGGGTACAAAACCCCCGAAAAATACCCCTTAAGGTAAAGCTATATGGCTGGTTTTCGAACTTAAAGTCATAAATGTTCCTTTACACGTTTATACCAAATTTCATCAAAATCGGACCTTTTTTACGAGAGTTATCGCACCCACGGACACATATATATATATATATATATATATATATATATATATATATATATATATATATATATACAGTTTAGAACGAATGGTGTTTTTGTGGTCTGGGGACCTCAAAACGAAAAGTTATCATGGTCCCGGGCCTAGGTCTTACCATGCCGACTACGGTAATAGCTTCTTCCCTATAGGGGAAATTCGCTAAAATCAACTGGTATCAAATGTATTTTTTTTTTTTATTCATTTGTTATATTAAATAGAGTAATCGTGTGTTCTCAAATAAATACGTTCACTCTATTCCTCAAATGGATCAAATGTTTGTTCAAATAATTACCCTACAATATTTCAGTCAAACTGATAAAAAGCTGAAATATCGTTGGTGATTAATTTAACATCTTGAAACATTAACACTTCTGTTATGACGTGACTACGTTGTCTAAAACTAATTAAATTAGAGTTAGCAGTTTTATTTGATTGTTCAATACTGCTAGAGACGTACAATTTTAGCGACTCTACCTCAACAATATGTAAACTACATTTTCTGGAAAAAGCTACAAGACAAACTACTCAAAGCATGCTCTTCTTCCTGTACTAATGCATCTTGTAAATTAGTCTTTGGATAGACTTTTAATTTGCTTCAAGATCAAACCCAGCGACATCTAATTTCCTCTAGATAATGTTCTGGATTACTAATTATAAGTATTGCGTTAGTTTTAGCGAATTTCCCCTATAGGGCAGAAGCTATTACCGTTGGTCTCATGGAAAGACTTAAGCCCGAGACCTGGATAACTTTTCATTTTGACCAAATAAGCGAAATTCTGCTGCAACTAAGTCATTATTTGGAAATTTCATTATTTCCAAATAATGAAATTTGGTCTGGTGTTTTTGTCCCAGATGCCAAAAACACCATTCGTTCAAATTTTTATATATGTATATATATATACAGGGTTGGTGAAAAGTCCCGGGACGGCTTAATATTTTTTTAACCGTTACAGATGGAGCTATACAAGTTGGTACACTGTTACTGGGCATAAAACACTATTTTACTACAATTTCAATGAGCCGCTACCACCTCAGGGGGACGGCCCACAAGGAGTCGGAAGAAAATCTTAAATAGAAGCATAGGTTGATATGCACATCAAATTAAAGGTCTTTATTATTAGAATACAATGCCGCAAATCCGACTTTAAACGGACAACCGAGCCCAAAATGACAGCTATTAAAAGATGGCTTGAATTTGAAATGTTGATAAGTAGCTGTGTGTAATCTAATGTAACACATTTAAATTTTGCATTAAAATGTAAAATTACATTAATGTATTACATTTCAATTTAATTTGCAAAAATTTACTCTCCTAGCTAATAAATTACTAAACCGATTCAAAACTTCAGCACATCAAAATTTCAAATTCAAGCCATCTTTGAATAGCTGTCATTTTGGGCTCGGTTGTCCGTTTAAAGTCGGATTTGCAGCATTGTATTCTAATAATAAAGACCTTTAATTTGATGTGCATATCAACCTGTGCTTCTATTTAAGATTTTCTTCCGACTCCTTGTGGGCCGCCCCCTGAGGTGGTAGCGGCTCATTGAAATTGTAGTAAAATAGTGTTTTATGCCCAGTAACAGTGTACCAACTTGTATAGCTCCATCTGTAACGGTTAAAAAAATATTAAGCCGTCCCGGGACTTTTCACCAACCCTGTATATATATATTTATATATTTATATATATGTGTCAGTAAGCACGATAACTCTCGTAAAAAAGGTTCGATCTTAATTAAATTTGGTACAAATGTGTAAAGCACCATTTATTTGAACGAGTTCGAAAACCAGACGAATCGCACCATCCAAAGGGGGGTTTTGGGGGGTTTTGTACCCCAAAAATGGGTTTCCACATGTAATTTTTATTTAAATAAAATTTTTATTTTTACCATTGAATATAACATACAAAACAAACAATTTGGTATTTTGATCATTGCTCTACAATAATTGGTTACTGAGATATTGAAAGTGCTAAACACAGTACGTTGTCTAATACTGTTATTCTTATGGAGAAAAAGACAAATTTTATATCTCGCTTATTTGTGAACATAATCTGACATTTGGTATACGGCTTCATCTGGTTGGGGTTTATCGTTGTTTGCACAAAATACAAAATTTTCACGTATGGTTCCCGTAGCAGCAATCCTAGGTAATCGGTCCCCAAGTTATTCTTATGGAGAATAATTCAAATGTTAGGTATATCGCTTACTTATAAATGTATATGAATTAAACTTGGAATGTGACTTTACTTAGATGAGTTTTAATGATATTTGCATAAAAATCCACTATTTGTTTTCCTTGTTGCAGCAAACCTGCGTACTCATCCCCAGTGTTATTCTCATGAAGAATAATTAATATTTTTAATATCGCTTGTTTGTGAATATATTTCTTATGAATCCTGTTAAGTGTTATGTTTAATGTGTTATGTTATATATTCATCGGAAATTCGCTGAGTACGAAGGTTTGCTGCGACGGGGGTATGTTTAATTAGTTGTATTGGTAATATCGTTTATATTGGTTAGTTTATTTATTATGTTGCATGTGACTATCGGTAGATTTAGTAAGGTATTGTTCTCGTGGTTAGTTGAAAGACATTTTTACGAGATTTTACTGTGCTGATACTGTTAATTTATATTTTGCTTGATTTTTGGCCCTTCGTACTAAATTTTATATTATTTTATTTTATTTTAACTACTATGCATCCTTGAAACAAGTATTTTAGTTTATTTTGGCCTAGTCAACATATTGTTATTGCAAAGTAGGCTATATAGGATTGCATTTTAATTATAACTATAATAGCTGATTACCCGTGCCTGGCACAAATAATTCAGGAAAGAACAGCTGATTAAAATTCCTGCTGAAACTACATCTTTTTCTGATCCATTAAAACGTAATGCATATAAGAATAACATTATAACTTTAAGGGCGACTGGGGTGGAGGCCTAATGGATTTACAAGATAGGAATAGGCCTATATGTAGCCCAGATAAACTATCTTCCTAAATGCAAATTTTCAGCTCGATTGGTTCAGTAGTTTTTACGTTAAAACGGAACATACAAGTCGACAGACAGAAAGACAGAAACCACTTTTCTTTTATAAATGTATAGGACTTCAACTGATTATTTATCATTGTAAATTATTGTGACGGGTGCCATTGAATTTATTTATTTAATCCTATAAATTTATAAAAGAAAGGTGGTGTCTGTCTGTCTGTCGTCTTGTATGTTCCGTTTTAACGTAAAAACAACTTAACCAATCGAGCTGAAAAATTGCATGTAGGTAGATAATTTATTTGGGCTAAGGTATTGTTCTCGTGGTTAGTTGAAAGACATTTTTACGAGATTTTACTGTGCTGATACTGTTAATTTATATTTTGCTTGATTTTTGGCCCTTCGTACTAAATTTTATATTATTTTATTTTATTTTAACTACTATGCATCCTTGAAACAAGTATTTTAGTTTATTTTGGCCTAGTCAACATATGGTTATTGTAATTTAGGCTATATAGGATGTCATGGTGTGTTTGATGGGTGGTAGCCCTATTCCCATCTCAGCAACCCTTTAGGACTCCGCCTCAGTGGCCCTTAAAGTTCCAGTGTTATTCTTATGGGCAATAGGTTCAATGGATCAGATAATTGCTTACTAGTAATTAGATGTAGTTGCAGCAGGGATTTTAATCAGCTGTGCGAAGCACGGGGATCAGCAAGTGGTCAATCAAATCTTGAATCTTTGCTACCTAACAGTATCAACCCATTGCAATTCCCTAAGTGTTTTCTTGACACCACTTTCAAAAATTCTTCTTAACTTTCACCTCTTTAACAGCATTATTCATTCCATCCATGAAACTAACTTGTACTATACTCCACTACTTTGAACCGAGTAATCAGTGTTATCAACTGCCAGAGCTCCGCTGCAGCTCAATTGCATTCAGGTTCAGGTTCTTCCATTAAGGAGAAATTCTTCCTCGGATGACCTCTATTACTTTGACCTTGTCCTTGACCAAGGTCGCGTGGTTTTACTACGCGCAACTGTTCTTCGATAACCGTTATTCTGGCTTTACATATTGCTGACTTGCATTCTTGACAAATTTGAAAAATATTATTTCATTTTGTCCATGTATTCCCTTATTTAACGATTTAAAATACTAATTTATACAAACTAAATATATAATTTATTAACACTTATGTTGTTTTTAGCGAATTTCCACTATAGGGAAGAAGCTACCGTAGGTGGCATGGTAAGACTTAAGCCCGAGACCATGATAACTCTTCGTTTTGAGGTCCCCAGATGCCAAAAACACTATTCGTTCAAATTTATATATATGTTTATTTATATATATATATGTGTGTGTGTGTGTGTGTGTGTGTGTGTGTGTGTGTGTGACCGTTACCGCGATAACTTTTGAAAGAAACACCCGATTTTGATGAAATTTGGCACAGATGTGGAGAGTAGCATTTGTGACTTTAAGTTCGAAAACCAGATCGATCGCACTATGGGAAGGGGGTTTTATGGGGGTTTACAATTTTCCAAAAATCTGTTTTTTGCAAATTTGACCCCAAAATGTTAAAAACACTCAATTTTGGTTATATCCATTTTATAGAGCTTAGAAAATAATTTAGTAATTTTAATCATTAACCTAGGTTAAGTGGTTGCGGAGAAAATCCAAAAAAACGTGTCCCATATTAATCTTATGGGAAAAAGGTTTTTAGATTTTTCTCAGATAGTTTTACTAAAAACTTCACATTTGTGTTTATTAATGTGTTTAGCTCAACAAAATAAACATTTTGGTGTTTTAATCATTGTTCTACGTCCAACCGTTGCAGAGGTATTCAAAGTGCTAAACACAGTACGTTGTCCAATGTTATCCTTATGGAGGATAAATAAAATTCTATTTCTCGATTATTTATGAATGTATATTGATGAAACTTGGTATGTGGCTTCAACTAGTTGTGGTATATTGATATTAGCACAAAAACAAGTTTTTTTTTATAGTCCCGTGGCAGCAAACCTGCATACTCGGTCCCCATGTTATTCACATAGAGAATAAGTAAAGTTGTATATCTCCCTTAATTATGAACCTACATTAAGAGAACTTGGTGTGTAGCTTCACCTGGTTCAGTTGTATTGATAATTGCAAAAAAAACACATTACTTATCTTCCTCGTTGCAGCAAACCTGCGTCCTCAACCTCAATGTTATTCTTATGGAGAATAAATAAAATTCTATATATCACCTATTTATGGATGTATTTTTGTGAAACTTGGTAAACAGCTCTATGTAGTAGTGAGTCACATATATATGCATTGGAAATTCGCTGAGTACGCAGGTTTGCTGCGACGGGGGTATTTAGTGATAAAAAGCGTTCATGAGGTATAATTAAGCGGTTATGCATTTCACTTTTCAACACTCTAAGGATATTTGTGATCGATAACAAGAAATTGTTTGTTATGCAATGCAATATTATATGTTAACAATAATAATAGATTTTGTATGTAGCTCAGTGGTAAAATATAACGAGTAAATATTAAAAATTATAAACGTCTTTAGTTACTTTAGTTTTACAATATACATTTCAATATGTATCCCATATCCCAGCCTTACAACCCAATACTTTCTGTATGTTTCACACTATTCGATTTAAGTAAAAAGTACAGATTAGCCAAATCATACTTTAATAACAATAATTGCAAACATAAATATTCGTAAATTATTTTATTCTATTTTGAAATCATCCTCCATAAATGTAGTGTTGGTGTTATCCCATACTTTCCCAATAACATTACAATAGTCCCACATCTTACAAAATGCTTAATGGAAACAACGGTACCTAATTTGAAAGTTATTTTGCTACAAACCCTTAACATATTCAATATCCATAAATTAATTCAAATTCAGGAAATGTTCTAAAACCTGAAGGGATTTGCTTTTTCAGTTTTTGCAAATTCAAATCAACCCTTCCCTTATTCTATTGCTTGTCATTTAACTCAACGTGTATATAAATCAAACTGATTTTTTGACAGTAATTAGCTAAACTCTTGAGTTATAAGTTTCATACATCAAAGAAGTCAAAATTAGTGTTTGAACTATGTCTGTCTATGCATCTATTCCACTCGTGGTCTATATTTTCTTCGCTTTTCAAGGAAAACTGCTTATGAATATAAAATCATTGTCACACTGTTCCGCGTAGCTGTGAAATACCCCCGTAGCAGCAAACCTGCCTACTCAGCGAATTTCCAATGCATATATAAGTATCTTAATACCACTTAAAGCCACACACCAAGTTTCATCAATATGCATTTATAACAAAAAAATGATTTATGAAATTTGTATTACTCTCCATAAGAATAACATGGCGTCTGAGGATGCAGGTTTGCTGAAACAAGTTACACAAAAAATGGGGTTTAATGCAAATTTTGTTATAACTAAACTAGATGAAGCCACATACAAAATTGTATTAATTTATGTTCATAATTAAGGGAGACAACATTTCACTTGTTCTCCATAAGAATAATATGGGGGCTGAGTACGCAGGTTTGCTGCTACGGAAACTATCGGCAGTAAAATTGTTTTTTGTGCAAATATCAATAGACCACAACGGTATGAAGCAATATACCAAGTTTCGTCAGGATAAGTTGATAAATAAGCAAGATATACAGTTTTTCTTTTCCACCATAAGGATAACATTGGACAACGTACTGTGTTTAGCACTTTCAATATCTCTGGAACCAATTGACGTAGAGCAATGATCATAATACCAAATTGTTTGTTTTTTAAGCTGAATTTAATGGTGAAAACAAAAATGGATTTACTGAAATATTATGTAAACAACTCAAAAAACATATTTTTGGGGTACAAACCCCCCCCCAAAATACTTCTTTGGATAGACACACACACACACACACACACACACACACACACACACACACACATATATATATATATATATATATATATATATATATATACATACAGTTTTGAACGAATGGTGTTTTTAGCATCTGGGGACCTCAAAACGAAACGTTATCATGGTCCCGGGCCATGCCGACTACGGTAATAGCTTCTTCCCTATAGGGAAAATTCGCTAAAAACTTTAGCCATTTCTAATCACCGTACGTCAATAGGGCTGTGCCTCATAGTCAGACACAGTACCAAGGTTGGTCTTAAGAACACTTCGTTTTTGATCACATAGGTAATAATTAAACTGTAAATTTCTTAAACATCTGACTGCAATAACCCCGCACGAAGAACGGGTCACTAGCTAGTTTCCAATAAATTAACATCTTTCCAAAAATCGATTTTCCAAACCCACAAAAAAGCGTCAGATTTAAGTGAATGTATGGATTTCTTTGAGTAAAAACGTAAGCATGTAAATTGTTAAACACACGCATATAGACAGACTATTTCGTTGTGTAATTAGCAAAGATTAATGTGTGTAAACGTGAATAAAATGTGTATCAGTGTTGCAATGCTGAATGGTTTCGATGCCGTGACAGTTCCGTTGGCTGATGTGTGACTTGGGCTGAGAGTAACGGTCACAACCGCAATAACTGAACACATACTGAACCCGACCGCGGTGATGCCACCAACTGCGGCGCTGCGGTACTGCGGTCGCGGTCAAGCTCTCACTATAGACCTGCAGTCTACAGCCTCTTTACCCGACTGTACTGGACTATTCTGTGGGTCTAAGCAGCCCAAAACTGATGTATTTCCATTAATGAGTTTGAAGAAGCGCCTTGCTTAGTAGTCATGCTGATATTACCGCGTGATTATGAGTTTGGACATTTTTTAGATTAAATTTTCATTCCTTAATAGCTATTCGATCAAAATGTACACATTTACATTTGTTTATTTAGTTTAGTGTATTGAGTTTAACTTGTATTTGATAAAACATATGAATTTCCTAATGAATGGGCTTTCATACATTTTAAATTACAAAATATTTTTAAGAGCTAAATATATGAGTTGTACACACAAATATAAACTAAATTATTGTAATTAAATATCAAAATAGCTTAAGCATGTAAGTATAGCACGAGTATTTTAGTTATTTTAAATTGTAAAAACCTCTGTGCTTGTTTTTTGTTTTTTGTTTTTTTATTATTATATCCGCGTCAAAATGTAAGTTTAAGATACAGTAATTTTAAACGAACCTATAACATTCAACCCGTACCTAGTATAAAATTATACATTAGGATATTCTTCGCCGTTTTATAGCCTACTCCAAAAATATGTTCCGATTGTTCCGATGTTTGTTATAAATTGTATTACTACTGATACTAGGCCTAATATTTATTTAAATATTTATCGCATTTTGGTGCGTAAGGGAAAAATCGTTGTGAAAATATGGCAACAGATTAAAGAACGAAGTATTTGGTATATCTGTGGGTCTTTTATACATTTCTCTACAATTATATTTACCACAGAATTATTATTAGTCACGCCATTTTAGGTTAGTGATTTGTATCACATAATTATAACTTTTTTGTTGGCTATAACCCGAGTAATTATTTAGTTAAAAAGGAATCAATCACTTATCTTCAACTGGGGTTCAGACGTTCCTTACAGTCCAGAGAGACGAAGATATTTATCAGTTTGACAACTCTTTTTACAACCTGAGACTTAACAAAAACCACTTGGTGTCTGCGTCCCTATAGTCTTCATTTGGGCCTCCGAGGTGGGGTTGCAGACGAATGACAAGGCCGGTATAACAATAGTGAGAAAAACAGCTGATTAGGTCTATTGTTGCAAGGTACTTCCAGGTTTGGACGAAATAATAAGGAACAACAACTCAACCGTATGGGTTATTTCGCCGTAGGAAAAGTGAATAGAAACTCGCGGCATTATCAAAACTATCCTTAACAATATTTACTGTCATATACGGGTCAGTTTCTAAAAATATATTTTAAATTTTACAGTTACGCCTATTGACAAAATTGCCAACTGACAATTGTAGTGAACTTTTATTGAGATGCGTATACCTAATACTTTTCAAAACCAACAACTTTCAGTTATGACATTTCCAATTTGTAATGCCTTTAAAAAACGTACTATTGTAGAAAATGTTACTACTTTTCTTATGACAAATGTTGATAATATGTTTATGCAAACACCAATGGATCACAACCGGATGAAGCAACATACCAATTTTTATCAATATATGTTCATAATCAAGCGAGATACCACACGTTTCTTATCCTCCATAAGAATAACATTATAGCTGCTGAGTTTACTCAGGTTTTCTGCCATGAAGACCACCAAAATGGCGTTTGTAAGCAAATATCGGTAAACCCCAACCATATGAAGCCACATACCAAGTTTCATTATTATATGTTCATTATTAAGCAAGATACAAAATTGTACTTATTCTCCATAAGATTAACATTGGACAACATACTGTGTTTAGCACTTTCAATATCTTTGTAACCAATTGACATAGAGCGATGATCAAAATAACAAATATTTTTTTAAAGCCGAATTTAATGGTGCGAACCAAAATTTGGATTTAAAAAGGATTATATGTAAACATTTCAAAAACCCCATTTTTGGGGTACAAACCCCCCTCCCCCAACCCCTCTTAAAATTGCGCGACCTGTCTGGTTCTCAAACTCATGAAAATATATGCTGCCTTACATATTTATACCAAATTTCGTCAAGATGATCGGACCATTTTTACGAAAGTTATCGTAACCCCTAACATATTCAATTTATTTGTTAAGAGTCATAAATGAATCAATACCCCCGTTGCAGTAAACCTGGATACTCAGCGAATTTCAAATGGTATTTCACTAAGTCATGAAGCCACTTACCAACTTTAATCAAAGCATATTAATAAATAAACGAGATATGACATTTGATTTATTCCCCATAAGAAAAACATTAAGACTGAGTACGCAGGTTTGCTGCATCAAGGACCACAAAATCTGGTTTTTATACAAATACCAATGGATCACCTCCAGATGAAGCAACATGCCAAGTTTTATCAATTTATGTTAATAAACAAGCAAGCTATCACATGTTTATTATTCTCCATAAGAATAACATTATAGCTGCTGAGTACTCAGGTTTTCTGCTATGGGGACCACAAAAAATTAATTTTGTATGCAAATAGCAAAAAGCCAACCATATAAAGCCACATATCAAGTTTCATTAATATATGTTCATTAATAAGCGAGATATACAATTTTACTTATTCTCTATAAGATTAACATTGGACAACGTACTGTGTAAGGTACTCTCAATATCTCGGTAACCAATTGATGATCAAAATACCAAATTGTTTGTTTTTTAAGCTGAATTTAATGGTGTAAACCAAAATATGAGTTTAAAAATAATGATATGTAAAAAGTTCAAAATACCCCCGTCGCAGCAAACCTGCTTACTCAGCCAATTTCCAATGCATGTATATGTTTATTACTACCACATAAATCCACTTGCCAAGTTTCATAAAAATACACGAATAAATAAGTGATATATAGCATTTTATTTACTCTCCATAAGAATAACATTAAAAGCTGAGTACGCAGGTTTGCTGCTACAATGAACACAAAATATGTGTTTTTATGCAATTATCAATACAACTTAACCAGTCGAAGTCGCAAGCTAAGTTTTATTAATTTATGTGCATAATTAAGGGAGACATTACATTTTACTTATTCTCCATAAGAATAACATCGGGGATGAGTATGCAGGTTTGCTGCTGCAGGGAAAATCAGCAAAAAAATAATTTTTTGTGCAAATATCAATAGACAGTACTAGGTGAAGCCACATGCCAAGTTTCAACAACGTACATTCATAAATAATCGAGATATAAAATTTTAATTATTCTCCATAAGGATAACATTGGACAACGTACTGTGTTTAGAACTTTGAATATCTCTGTAATGGTTGGACATAGAATCACAATTTAAACACCAAAATTATTGTTTTGTAGAGGTGACCTGATCGGTGACAGTAAATGTGAGGTTTACATTAAAATGAACTGAGGAAAAGCTAAAAACCTTTTTCCCATAAGATTAACATGGGAGATTTTATGAACACGTTTTTGTATTTTCTCCGCAACCACTTAACCTAGGTTAATGATTAAAAATACCATATTATTTGTTTTTTAAGCTCTATAAAATGGTCGAAACCGAAATTAAGTTTTTTTTCTATTTTAGGGTGAAAATGCAAATAACTGATTTTTGGAAAATTGTAAACCCCTTTTCCCATGGTCCGATTTTTATGGTTTTCGAACTGAAAGTCATGAAGGTCACTTTACAAATTTGAGCCAAATATCATCAAAATCAGATGTTTTTTACTCAAGTTATCGTGTTAACGGACACACACACCCCATATATATATATATATATATATATATATATATATATATATATATATATATATATATATGAATTTGAACGGGTGGTGTGTTTGGCATCTGGGGGCCTCAAAGCGATAAGTTATCATGGTCCCGGGCCTAGGTCTTACCATGCCGACCACGGTAATAGCTTCTTACCTACAGGGGAAATTCGCTAAAACTACAACATTCTTATACTAGAAAGTAATACTCCATTACACATTTTAAGAGCGGGCTCCAGTCATCTGATTCTCCCACAAAACCAATTCCTTTCAAATCTAATCCCTCCTCAATGGAATTTAGAGAACAGCAAAATACTTAGCAATTTTAGTGTGCAGAATATCAACAGTTCACCGAAAAAATTATAAATATTCAATATTTTGGGATTTTATTGATCGATTATTACTTATTGTATCAAAATGTTTCTCAATGAAATCTCTAGCTATTCTTTTGTTTTTTTAAATGAGCTAAAATACATAATCCGTTGATGAGAGCTGGGCTTTGAAAGTTAATAATGGCATTTATGGGGAAAGCAGATATAATTGTCAAGTTTGTGACTGGAGACCCCCTTACAGTGCCGTGCACGCTCGTTTCCTTACTGTGATATGTTGAATGTAAAACTTGATTATAAGATCGGGACAACACCTACACATTGTAAAACCGCCAGTGTTCATTTTTATTTAAGTTAATATTTAAATACATGATGTCTTTGTTCCCTCTTTCCCTCCACCATAACAAACCGTTGCGAGAGGTGACAACAGCTACACCAGGCCATCAACCCGCAGTTGAGGTGTCACCAATGACGTGATAGCCGGGAGATGCCTGGGTCAACGACTGTATGTGCAGTATTTATAACTCTCATCACGTTCTGACACCTCCCTTGTACTCGCTCGCTCTGCCTGCTCTGGTATTCAAATATCTAAAAGGGTCTAATCGCCTAATCTACAGTGCATTACTCGAATGAAAAAACGGGCCGTCCATAAGACTAGTGTTAATTTTAATATTGTACTTATGGACGACTTGGTTTTTCACCGTACCGTTGGAACATAAGTGAAAGTGAAGAACTTGCAACTCTGTTCATTAGGAAATATTAAATTTTATGTTGTTATCTATCTTATATATCTATCTTCTATATTATTACCATTATTTCTTGATTTTTGTTCGGTGATTTTAGGCCTCTCAAACTGTTCATTTTCTTGCATGTCCGGTATCAATCGAAAGCTCTTACCCTCAAGATGTGCATTTCGGAGTTTTTAAAAACATCCAACTTCAGGGCCCCACCCCATGGGCATTTAAAGTTCCGATGTTAACATTATGGGGCTATATTTCATTTAGTCAAATAGCTGACTAATATCAATATGTAGACATTTCCAAACCTCTGACCCTATGCCTGAGAGATTCCCGTGCGGAGAATGGGACACCTGCTAGTATTTATTAAATTGGTTATAAGATTATGGACGTTTTTTCAAAGGTAAAATCATAATATTCATGTATACAAGTGATTTATTTTATGATGAACTTCTTTATAGTTATTATAGTTTTATTTGTTATTGATTATGTAATCCATGCCGATAAGGTCAGGAATATTCATCATAGGAAGACGTATTGGAGACTCCATATAAAAATAATGGTTAATTCAGGACGCATTACTCCTCAAACGTCCGTCCAATAATTATTGTTGCGTAAATTTAAATAAATTAAACATTTAAAATTAAATACTACTCATTTAAATTAGATAACATTAACCTTACTGGAGAAGCAGGTAATAATGATAATGATAAAATTTACCATGACAATTATTTACAATGTATTGGAATTTACAAAATTTGTGTATGGGGAAACCTTTCAACCAGGTAAGTAAGGTAGGCCGTAGTTCTATATGCCCTTTCCTGGTGACCTTTCCTAGAAACTATTCCGGCATTTGCTTAAGTGAGATTAGAAACCGCACCAACTCATCTCAAAATGCCCGGCCTGGAATGAAACCCAGAAACGCCAAATGTTTCGTGGTTGGAGCCCCATCTTAATATTCAAAAACGTCCAGAGACTGTAGTCCAAGGTGGCAGTGGTAGTGGCCGCGCCGGCGGTAACACACCACGCACCACTCGCCACTCACCGATGCCAGACTCTCGGACCGTGTCAGTGGCGCAGTCCCTCGCATTAGTGACGCCCCGTGGGCTTATTGTATGTCGGGGCTTGTCCTTTGATCCTACAGAACCGTGGGACTCCGCCCCATTTGTCGCCCTCATAATCTAGATTGTCGGATCAAAATTTTGACGTATTGAGAACAACTGGCCGAATGGGAGAGGACGAACTGTACATTGGATCGTCGTATTTTAAACTGTTAAATAAGGATGAGATTGAGGTTATAACGTTTCCACCATTCCTATTTCAGCCAAGGACCTGAAATATCCGTTTATTGGTAATACCATTGGGTTTATATTTACTAGAGGGGACACCTTATGCGAGCCAGAGTGAGTAAAAGCAGTGCTGCGATCTAGCGTCATATTACTAACTACGTGATCTGCGACATCATTAGGCCGAGTTAACTCGTCCTCCGTACCCGACCTGTGTAAACAAATTATCACTTTGATGACCATCACAAAAAATATTTATTTAAACATTTTAAAATCTCTACGATAACATTCCTAACAAATATTGTGAACAAAACCGCGACGATCCCTGGCGGCGTAAGTTGGGAACTACGTCGACAAATCTCTCACATTATTAATTTGCATTTCGTGTCCCCTCTAGTAGATATAAACACAATAGTAATACTGTAGATACTGCTTACCAATTTGGTTGGTAGCCTATGCCGGAGATTTTATCAGGTTGGCACACTAGTGAAGAAAAGTGCTCGTTCTTTGAACTGCAGTAATGGGTTGTACAATTCTCTCAAATCACTGGAATAAAATAAAAGTAATTAAATTGGAACAAATTAATATTGTTCCTTTCATATACGTATCTATTTTTGCCAGTAAATATGATAAACTGTGAATAAATTAATAAATACAATGTTATTAATTTTCAAATCATGAATGATTATTCGTTTGATTCACTTATTCGACTAGTTCTATTCCAGCGACTAGTTATTTTCCTCACCACAAAATAGCTACGGTGGCACGCAATTTTGTTAATCGGTGTTCTCTCCAGCGTTACCAATAGACCTCCTTGGATTCAGCACGATTTATTATAATTCAAGTTACACCGGGAATATGCTTAGAAAATCACTTGTTCAAATAAAATAATTGCCTGACAAAATAAGCATCAAAATCCGCTTAAATCCGCTTAGGGCTAAAAGCCCTAAAGAATTTTAGAATATCCTCTTAATTCTGATACGTGTGGTAATTACAACGAACATATTAGTATGTTTTATGATGGGTTTTTGTCACGATATCACCTTCAAACAGGATGGATCTCCCTTTTGTTAGATGCACTCAAAAATTAGCATCAAAATATGTATAGTATTATAATAATGGAACCGTTTAGGCGAGGAGGCAAAACATATTTGACAGCACGATTCTGCCCACTAATAATCAGTATTAGCTACAAGTTAAAGGATAAAAATCTGTTGACCTGATGATTGTTGATGTTTACCTCAGTATGTCTACTCTGTTGTAATTTTGACGTGACGTATTCAACATTAAGGTTCTTATTTTCAAAGGCTTCGATCCTTGATAATGTGAACTAACGATAATTTTTTTATTTTATAAAATTTCATTTGTATCTGTGTGGAAAGTAAATATAAAAGGTCGCCCTCGTTAAGCGTGGTTTCCTTAACCACGTTGAGCGTTTTTAAGTGTTGGTTTTACACGTGGACGCTCTGCCTAACTGACCGGAGAGCGGCGTCCTGGTTCCGGTGATCGAACCATCGTGACGTCAGCAATTTAACAAGCGATGGCTGGAAATTGTTATTTTTTGTGATTGTTTTGTTTTCTTAATTTTATTTTAGAGAATGGAGGTTTTTATCTGTAACAAATAGGTTGACAGGCTCTCTATTTTTGCTTTACTTTGCCCTCTCGTATAGACAACAGATCTAAGAATGATGTGTATCCAGAAAAGCAAGGGCGAGCCTTTACAGTCCGAGTTGAACAGTACTGATACAAACAACCTCCCATTCAATCCACGACAGGGCCGCTGCAGTGGATTCGATGTCCCTTGTCTTGACCACTACGCCAACGACTCATAAATCGGTAGATTAATTGAACGAACTGTCGTGTTCTAAAACAAAGCAAAGTTACAGAAGTAGTTTCAAGCAATTTGTGTCGTTTGAAACTAGAAAAGAAGGAGGTGTGCTAAAACAGCCGATAGAATTTCTTTGATGTTAGGGATGTTAGGTGTGCTTCATATAATCTTCGGAGTGGGCTCCAATAAAGAAACATGTTGTGTTTCTACCTGCTTTCCCAAAAAGGCCAATTTTAACTTTCAAAGCCAATTTTTCCCTCCTCAACGGATTATCCAATATTGTTTATTTATGGCTCGTGATACAGATCAAAAAATACCTAACGATTTCAGCGTGCGCAATTTTGATGTCACACGTTATAATCGTTCAATAAATTCCAAAATATTTCATATCTACCATTTTTTATGGGTGAACCATTTTTAATATCGAAACTGTGTTCATTGAAATCGCTAAATATTCTTTTCTTTCAATTAAACCATAAATCAACGAGTTTGTATAATCCGTTGAGGAGGTAGCATTGGCCTTAAGGGAGAAGCAGGTAGAAGCCGATGACTAAAGCCCGCTTAGAGCTTCAGGAACGTTTTTATCGATTTACAGTTGTATTCGTATTCTTCTTGGTTTTGAATTTCTCCACTTGTAAACGCTTAATATAGGTTTTACAATTTATTTTATAGAGCTGCAGTAACTTGTAACAACGGCAATTATTTAACACTACCGCTTACTCTACGGCATTTTTTAATAAGGTTTCTCTCAAATCTCTTACATTCCCAACAGATATAAAATGTTACCTCTTCTTGCCTTGTAATTCATATTGCAAGATAATTCTAATCGAAAAAAACGTTCTATATCGTTAAAGTCCTTTCATAACTAAACAATGACTCTTGTTGAATGAATAATCGTAACAGCTCATCAAGAACAACCATTAAAATGTCAATGTAACACTCATGGTAAAGCATCAATCAATATGTGTTTCTTCCAAGCAAAGTTCGGCCCCCAGGTGCTACAAATTAGTCTTCAATGTAAACGGGAATCTTTTAAAACTGCGGCGAATGCATCTAGTAATTCTACAAACCAATCAACTTTGAGAAATCCATTAAATCATCATCCCAATACGCCGAAATCTCCGAAGTAAATAAATAATTATGTAAATGTGAGTCCAATTCGGAATTAAACGTTATTATGGGATTGGTCGGGTTAGGATCCGATGTTGTCGGACTAATGGTATTGGGGGTTTATCACTTGTTTACTAAACAGCTGATTGCATCGAGCGCCGAGTGGTCGGATAAGCCAACAACCAGTTGTTAAACCGCCGAAGACAGAGAACCAGTTCAGACAACTGGGCGGTCTCTACGAACCATTCTCTAACAACGAGAGTTGTCACGAGAAGGGACAACGTATTTTTACTATAAAGCCGATGGTTTCTCTAACAAAGTAGTTATTTTCTAGTTAACAGTTAAGTGTTTTACTTCTATCTAGGCAAGAATGTGATAAAATTTTAGCGAATTTCCCCTATAGGGAAGAAGCTATTACCGTAGGTCTCATGGTAAGACTTAAGCCCTAGACCATGATAACTTGTTGTTCCGAGGTCCCCAGATGCCAAAAACACTATTCGTTCAAATTCGTGCGTGTGTGTGTGTGTGTGTGTGTGTGTGTGTGTGTGTGTGTGTGTGTGTGTGTGTGTCTGTTAACTCGATAACTTTTGAAAAAACATCCGATTTCGATGAAATTTGGCACAAACGTGTAAAGCGGCATTCATGACTTTTTATATTTTATACATACAAATAAAAGTTCGAAAACCAGAAAGATCGGGTAGTTTTATGGGGGTTTACAATTTTCCAAAAATCAGTTTTTTTTTAATTTGTTACCCTATGGTAAATGGCTTTATGTGGTAGTGAAAAAACATATACATGCATTTTAAATTCGCTTGGTCTGCAGGTTTGCTGCGACGGGGGTATTTTGGAGTAGTAATGTTTTTTGGGATTGTATTTTTAAGGGACTGGTTGCAGTTCCATATAGGTTCTACCATACCGTTAAATGAAAATATCAAACTTAATAGTATCCATAATGCATTTTTTATTTTTATTTTTCAGAATTATATATGATATGATTTTATTGTAGACTACAAACACACCGTCACTTGGTAAACTTTATAGTTATGTAGAAGCTACACAATTTGGTGGTAATTGAAAGTATCTCATCGCCATGAAAGGATTTACATTTTGTCCAAAGAGTGTTTAAGGTCACCCCTTTATGTCAAAAATAACAAAGGTCACATACTTTAATTTTTAAATATTACTGTACTGCGTTTTCTTTTGAGAACATATATACAACTAGCATTTGCAATGGGTAAAACAAGAGTAAAACAATAATTTATGAGACTATGCACGTCCATAAACCGTTAAAATAAGCTTCCTGATTTCGTTGTTATGTCTATTTAAATTGCGATTCCCAAAAACTTCGTTTTTGCAACTTAGCGGTCAATTTTCTTAAAGACTATTAAAAGTAACATGCTGAAATATTAACCATTATATCATCTGTATGTTGATTTAAATTTAAAACAAATCCCCGTATTAAAGTTTTTACTAATATATAGAGTATTTTGTACACATTTCATTCAATTACCTTTTGTACTTTCAGATTAAAGGGTGCACAAACGTTTTTAATTTATATGGTGGAGCGTAGGACCTCCAGTTTATATGGCGGAGCGTAGGACCTCCAGTTTTATATGGCGGAGCGTAGGACCTCCAGTTTTATATGGCGGAGCGTAGGACCTCCAGTTTTATATGGCGGAGCGTAGGACCTCCAGTTTTATATGGCGGAGCGTAGGACCTCCAGTTTTATATGGCGGAGCGTAGGACCTCCAGTTTTCCTTAAAACATTTACCCAGTTTTATGAGTTGCATTATGTCTACAGTTGATTTATTTTCATATTTTGCCTGGTGCCAGCTGAAGGTACGCAATTAAATAGTTCTCTAAGCCCCAGGTAAGAAGAATTCAGCTATAGCTCCCGTTTATACCCCGTGGGAAATACGGCTTGCACGTTCGCCAACATTCTGACAGTAGACGAGTTCTTCGCAGTTCGCGTGTTCCGCTAATGTCGGAGTTAGTTTAATTTGCTGACATTTAGCACGAAATGACATCAGAGGGTCGGGTAACGGACGCCGCGCCGTGTGTAAGAGAGATGGGGAGTGATGAGGGGGAGAGAGATCATTATGCACCAACCGTCTCCCCACTTCGTATTCTTCTTGGTTTTGAATTTCTCCACCTGTAAACGCTTAATATAGGTTTTACAATTTATTTTATAGAGCTGCAGTAACTTGTAACAACGGCAATTATTTAACACTACCGCTTACTCTACGGCATTTTTTAATAAGGTTTCTCTCAAATCTCTTACATTCCCAACAGATATAAAATGTTACCTCTTCTTGCCTTGTAATTCATATTGCAAGATAATTCTAATCGAAAAAAACGTTCTATATCGTTAAAGTCCTTTCATAACTAAACAATTACTCTTGTTGAATGAATAATCGTAACAGCTCATCAAGAACAACCATTAAAATGTCAATGTAACACTCATGGTAAAGCATCAATCAATATGTGTTTCTTCCAAGCAAAGTTCGGCCCCCAGGTGCTACAAATTAGTCTTCAATGTAAACGGGAATCTTTTAAAACTGCGGCGAATGCATCTAGTAATTCTACAAACCAATCAACTTTGAGAAATCCATTAAATCATCATCCCAATACGCCGAAATCTCCGAAGTAAATAAATAATTATGTAAATGTGAGTCCAATTCGGAATTAAACGTTATTATGGGATTGGTCGGGTTAGGATCCGATGTTGTCGGACTAATGGTATTGGGGGTTTATCACTTGTTTACTAAACAGCTGATTGCATCGAGCGCCGAGTGGTCGGATAAGCCAACAACCAGTTGTTAAACCGCCGAAGACAGAGAACCAGTTCAGACAACTGGGCGGTCTCTACGAACCATTCTCTAACAACGAGAGTTGTCACGAGAAGGGACAACGTATTTTTACTATAAAGCCGATGGTTTCTCTAACAAAGTAGTTATTTTCTAGTTAACAGTTAAGTGTTTTACTTCTATCTAGGCAAGAATGTGATAAAATTTTAGCGAATTTCCCCTATAGGGAAGAAGCTATTACCGTAGGTCTCATGGTAAGACTTAAGCCCTAGACCATGATAACTTGTTGTTTCGAGGTCCCCAGATGCCAAAAACACTATTCGTTCAAATTCGTGCGTGTGTGTGTGTGTGTGTGTGTGTGTGTGTGTGTGTGTGTGTGTGTGTGTGTGTCTGTTAACTCGATAACTTTTGAAAAAACATCCGATTTCGATGAAATTTGGCACAAACGTGTAAAGCGGCATTCATGACTTTTTATATTTTATACATACAAATAAAAGTTCGAAAACCAGAAAGATCGGGTAGTTTTATGGGGGTTTACAATTTTCCAAAAATCAGTTTTTTTTTAATTTGTTACCCTATGGTAAATGGCTTTATGTGGTAGTGAAAAAACATATACATGCATTTTAAATTCGCTTGGTCTGCAGGTTTGCTGCGACGGGGGTATTTTGGAGTAGTAATGTTTTTTGGGATTGTATTTTTAAGGGACTGGTTGCAGTTCCATATAGGTTCTACCATACCGTTAAATGAAAATATCAAACTTAATAGTATCCATAATGCATTTTTTATTTTTATTTTTCAGAATTATATATGATATGATTTTATTGTAGACTACAAACACACCGTCACTTGGTAAACATTATAGTTATGTAGAAGCTACACAATTTGGTGGTAATTGAAAGTATCTCATCGCCATGAAAGGATTTACATTTTGTCCAAAGAGTGTTTAAGGTCACCCCTTTATGTCAAAAATAACAAAGGTCACATACTTTAATTTTTAAATATTACTGTACTGCGTTTTCTTTTGAGAACATATATACAACTAGCATTTGCAATGGGTAAAACAAGAGTAAAACAATAATTTATGAGACTATGCACGTCCATAAACCGTTAAAATAAGCTTCCTGATTTCGTTGTTATGTCTATTTAAATTGCGATTCCCAAAAACTTCGTTTTTGCAACTTAGCGGTCAATTTTCTTAAAGACTATTAAAAGTAACATGCTGAAATATTAACCATTATATCATCTGTATGTTGATTTAAATTTAAAACAAATCCCCGTATTAAAGTTTTTACTAATATATAGAGTATTTTGTACACATTTCATTCAATTACCTTTTGTACTTTCAGATTAAAGTGTGCACAAACGTTTTTAATTTATATGGTGGAGCGTAGGACCTCCAGTTTATATGGCGGAGCGTAGGACCTCCAGTTTTATATGGCGGAGCGTAGGACCTCCAGTTTTATATGGCGGAGCGTAGGACCTCCAGTTTTATATGGCGGAGCGTAGGACCTCCAGTTTTATATGGCGGAGCGTAGGACCTCCAGTTTTATATGGCGGAGCGTAGGACCTCCAGTTTTCCTTAAAACATTTACCCAGTTTTATGAGTTGCATTATGTCTACAGTTGATTTATTTTCATATTTTGCCTGGTGCCAGCTGAAGGTACGCAATTAAATAGTTCTCTAAGCCCCAGGTAAGAAGAATTCAGCTATAGCTCCCGTTTATACCCCGTGGGAAATACGGCTTGCACGTTCGCCAACATTCTGACAGTAGACGAGTTCTTCGCAGTTCGCGTGTTCCGCTAATGTCGGAGTTAGTTTAATTTGCTGACATTTAGCACGAAATGACATCAGAGGGTCGGGTAACGGACGCCGCGCCGTGTGTAAGAGAGATGGGGAGTGATGAGGGGGAGAGAGATCATTATGCACCAACCGTCTCCCCACTTCGTATTCTTCTTGGTTTTGAATTTCTCCACCTGTAAACGCTTAATATAGGTTTTACAATTTATTTTATAGAGCTGCAGTAACTTGTAACAACGGCAATTATTTAACACTACCGCTTACTCTACGGCATTTTTTAATAAGGTTTCTCTCAAATCTCTTACATTCCCAACAGATATAAAATGTTACCTCTTCTTGCCTTGTAATTCATATTGCAAGATAATTCTAATCGAAAAAAACGTTCTATATCGTTAAAGTCCTTTCATAACTAAACAATTACTCTTGTTGAATGAATAATCGTAACAGCTCATCAAGAACAACCATTAAAATGTCAATGTAACACTCATGGTAAAGCATCAATCAATATGTGTTTCTTCCAAGCAAAGTTCGGCCCCCAGGTGCTACAAATTAGTCTTCAATGTAAACGGGAATCTTTTAAAACTGCGGCGAATGCATCTAGTAATTCTACAAACCAATCAACTTTGAGAAATCCATTAAATCATCATCCCAATACGCCGAAATCTCCGAAGTAAATAAATAATTATGTAAATGTGAGTCCAATTCGGAATTAAACGTTATTATGGGATTGGTCGGGTTAGGATCCGATGTTGTCGGACTAATGGTATTGGGGGTTTATCATTTGTTTACTAAACAGCTGATTGCATCGAGCGCCGAGTGGTCGGATAAGCCAACAACCAGTTGTTAAACCGCCGAAGACAGAGAACCAGTTCAGACAACTGGGCGGTCTCTACGAACCATTCTCTAACAACGAGAGTTGTCACGAGAAGGGACAACGTATTTTTACTATAAAGCCGATGGTTTCTCTAACAAAGTAGTTATTTTCTAGTTAACAGTTAAGTGTTTTACTTCTATCTAGGCAAGAATGTGATAAAATTTTAGCGAATTTCCCCTATAGGGAAGAAGCTATTACCGTAGGTCTCATGGTAAGACTTAAGCCCTAGACCATGATAACTTGTTGTTTCGAGGTCCCCAGATGCCAAAAACACTATTCGTTCAAATTCGTGCGTGTGTGTGTGTGTGTGTGTGTGTGTGTGTGTGTGTGTGTGTGTGTGTGTGTGTGTGTGTGTGTGTGTGTGTGTGTGTGTCTGTTAACTCGATAACTTTTGAAAAAACATCCGATTTCGATGAAATTTGGCACAAACTTGTAAAGCGGCATTCATGACTTTTTATATTTTATACATACAAATAAAAGTTCGAAAACCAGAAAGATCGGGTAGTTTTATGGGGGTTTACAATTTTCCAAAAATCAGTTTTTTTTTAATTTGTTACCCTATGGTAAATGGCTTTATGTGGTAGTGAAAAAACATATACATGCATTTTAAATTCGCTTGGTCTGCAGGTTTGCTGCGACGGGGGTATTTTGGAGTAGTAATGTTTTTTGGGATTGTATTTTTAAGGGACTGGTTGCAGTTCCATATAGGTTCTACCATACCGTTAAATGAAAATATCAAACTTAATAGTATCCATAATGCATTTTTTATTTTTATTTTTCAGAATTATATATGATATGATTTTATTGTAGACTACAAACACACCGTCACTTGGTAAACATTATAGTTATGTAGAAGCTACACAATTTGGTGGTAATTGAAAGTATCTCATCGCCATGAAAGGATTTACATTTTGTCCAAAGAGTGTTTAAGGTCACCCCTTTATGTCAAAAATAACAAAGGTCACATACTTTAATTTTTAAATATTACTGTACTGCGTTTTCTTTTGAGAACATATATACAACTAGCATTTGCAATGGGTAAAACAAGAGTAAAACAATAATTTATGAGACTATGCACGTCCATAAACCGTTAAAATAAGCTTCCTGATTTTGTTGTTATGTCTATTTAAATTGCGATTCCCAAAAACTTCGTTTTTGCAACTTAGCGGTCAATTTTCTTAAAGACTATTAAAAGTAACATGCTGAAATATTAACCATTATATCATCTGTATGTTGATTTAAATTTAAAACAAATCCCCGTATTAAAGTTTTTACTAATATATAGAGTATTTTGTACACATTTCATTCAATTACCTGTTGTACTTTCAGATTAAAGTGTGCACAAACGTTTTTAATTTATATGGTGGAGCGTAGGACCTCCAGTTTATATGGCGGAGCGTAGGACCTCCAGTTTTATATGGCGGAGCGTAGGACCTCCAGTTTTATATGGCGGAGCGTAGGACCTCCAGTTTTATATGGCGGAGCGTAGGACCTCCAGTTTTATATGGCGGAGCGTAGGACCTCCAGTTTTATATGGCGGAGCGTAGGACCTCCAGTTTTATATGGCGGAGCGTAGGACCTCCAGTTTTATATGGCGGAGCGTAGGACCTCCAGTTTTCCTTAAAACATTTACCCAGTTTTATGAGTTGCATTATGTCTACTGTTGATTTATTTTCATATTTTGCCTGGTGCCAGCTGAAGGTACGCAATTAAATAGTTCTCTAAGCCCCAGGTAAGAAGAATTCAGCTATAGCTCCCGTTTATACCCCGTGGGAAATACGGCTTGCACGTTCGCCAACATTCTGACAGTAGACGAGTTCTTCGCAGTTCGCGTGTTCCGCTAATGTCGGAGTTAGTTTAATTTGCTGACATTTAGCACGAAATGACATCAGAGGGTCGGGTAACGGACGCCGCGCCGTGTGTAAGAGAGATGGGGAGTGATGAGGGGGAGAGAGATCATTATGCACCAACCGTCTCCCCACTTCGTATTCTTCTTGGTTTTGAATTTCTCCACCTGTAAACGCTTAATATAGGTTTTACAATTTATTTTATAGAGCTGCAGTAACTTGTAACAACGGCAATTATTTAACACTACCGCTTACTCTACGGCATTTTTTAATAAGGTTTCTCTCAAATCTCTTACATTCCCAACAGATATAAAATGTTACCTCTTCTTGCCTTGTAATTCATATTGCAAGATAATTCTAATCGAAAAAAACGTTCTATATCGTTAAAGTCCTTTCATAACTAAACAATTACTCTTGTTGAATGAATAATCGTAACAGCTCATCAAGAACAACCATTAAAATGTCAATGTAACACTCATGGTAAAGCATCAATCAATATGTGTTTCTTCCAAGCAAAGTTCGGCCCCCAGGTGCTACAAATTAGTCTTCAATGTAAACGGGAATCTTTTAAAACTGCGGCGAATGCATCTAGTAATTCTACAAACCAATCAACTTTGAGAAATCCATTAAATCATCATCCCAATACGCCGAAATCTCCGAAGTAAATAAATAATTATGTAAATGTGAGTCCAATTCGGAATTAAACGTTATTATGGGATTGGTCGGGTTAGGATCCGATGTTGTCGGACTAATGGTATTGGGGGTTTATCACTTGTTTACTAAACAGCTGATTGCATCGAGCGCCGAGTGGTCGGATAAGCCAACAACCAGTTGTTAAACCGCCGAAGACAGAGAACCAGTTCAGACAACTGGGCGGTCTCTACGAACCATTCTCTAACAACGAGAGTTGTCACGAGAAGGGACAACGTATTTTTACTATAAAGCCGATGGTTTCTCTAACAAAGTAGTTATTTTCTAGTTAACAGTTAAGTGTTTTACTTCTATCTAGGCAAGAATGTGATAAAATTTTAGCGAATTTCCCCTATAGGGAAGAAGCTATTACCGTAGGTCTCATGGTAAGACTTAAGCCCTAGACCATGATAACTTGTTGTTTCGAGGTCCCCAGATGCCAAAAACACTATTCGTTCAAATTCGTGCGTGTGTGTGTGTGTGTGTGTGTGTGTGTGTGTGTGTGTGTGTGTGTGTGTGTGTGTGTGTGTGTGTGTGTGTGTGTGTGTGTCTGTTAACTCGATAACTTTTGAAAAAACATCCGATTTCGATGAAATTTGGCACAAACGTGTAAAGCGGCATTCATGACTTTTTATATTTTATACATACAAATAAAAGTTCGAAAACCAGAAAGATCGGGTAGTTTTATGGGGGTTTACAATTTTCCAAAAATCAGTTTTTTTTTAATTTGTTACCCTATGGTAAATGGCTTTATGTGGTAGTGAAAAAACATATACATGCATTTTAAATTCGCTTGGTCTGCAGGTTTGCTGCGACGGGGGTATTTTGGAGTAGTAATGTTTTTTGGGATTGTATTTTTAAGGGACTGGTTGCAGTTCCATATAGGTTCTACCATACCGTTAAATGAAAATATCAAACTTAATAGTATCCATAATGCATTTTTTATTTTTATTTTTCAGAATTATATATGATATGATTTTATTGTAGACTACAAACACACCGTCACTTGGTAAACATTATAGTTATGTAGAAGCTACACAATTTGGTGGTAATTGAAAGTATCTCATCGCCATGAAAGGATTTACATTTTGTCCAAAGAGTGTTTAAGGTCACCCCTTTATGTCAAAAATAACAAAGGTCACATACTTTAATTTTTAAATATTACTGTACTGCGTTTTCTTTTGAGAACATATATACAACTAGCATTTGCAATGGGTAAAACAAGAGTAAAACAATAATTTATGAGACTATGCACGTCCATAAACCGTTAAAATAAGCTTCCTGATTTCGTTGTTATGTCTATTTAAATTGCGATTCCCAAAAACTTCGTTTTTGCAACTTAGCGGTCAATTTTCTTCAAGACTATTAAAAGTAACATGCTGAAATATTAACCATTATATCATCTGTATGTTGATTTAAATTTAAAACAAATCCCCGTATTAAAGTTTTTACTAATATATAGAGTATTTTGTACACATTTCATTCAATTACCTTTTGTACTTTCAGATTAAAGTGTGCACAAACGTTTTTAATTTATATGGTGGAGCGTAGGACCTCCAGTTTATATGGCGGAGCGTAGGACCTCCAGTTTTATATGGCGGAGCGTAGGACCTCCAGTTTTATATGGCGGAGCGTAGGACCTCCAGTTTTATATGGCGGAGCGTAGGACCTCCAGTTTTATATGGCGGAGCGTAGGACCTCCAGTTTTATATGGCGGAGCGTAGGACCTCCAGTTTTATATGGCGGAGCGTAGGACCTCCAGTTTTATATGGCGGAGCGTAGGACCTCCAGTTTTCCTTAAAACATTTACCCAGTTTTATGAGTTGCATTATGTCTACTGTTGATTTATTTTCATATTTTGCCTGGTGCCAGCTGAAGGTACGCAATTAAATAGTTCTCTAAGCCCCAGGTAAGAAGAATTCAGCTATAGCTCCCGTTTATACCCCGTGGGAAATACGGCTTGCACGTTCGCCAACATTCTGACAGTAGACGAGTTCTTCGCAGTTCGCGTGTTCCGCTAATGTCGGAGTTAGTTTAATTTGCTGACATTTAGCACGAAATGACATCAGAGGGTCGGGTAACGGACGCCGCGCCGTGTGTAAGAGAGATGGGGAGTGATGAGGGGGAGAGAGATCATTATGCACCAACCGTCTCCCCACTTCGTATTCTTCTTGGTTTTGAATTTCTCCACCTGTAAACGCTTAATATAGGTTTTACAATTTATTTTATAGAGCTGCAGTAACTTGTAACAACGGCAATTATTTAACACTACCGCTTACTCTACGGCATTTTTTAATAAGGTTTCTCTCAAATCTCTTACATTCCCAACAGATATAAAATGTTACCTCTTCTTGCCTTGTAATTCATATTGCAAGATAATTCTAATCGAAAAAAACGTTCTATATCGTTAAAGTCCTTTCATAACTAAACAATTACTCTTGTTGAATGAATAATCGTAACAGCTCATCAAGAACAACCATTAAAATGTCAATGTAACACTCATGGTAAAGCATCAATCAATATGTGTTTCTTCCAAGCAAAGTTCGGCCCCCAGGTGCTACAAATTAGTCTTCAATGTAAACGGGAATCTTTTAAAACTGCGGCGAATGCATCTAGTAATTTTACAAACCAATCAACTTTGAGAAATCCATTAAATCATCATCCCAATACGCCGAAATCTCCGAAGTAAATAAATAATTATGTAAATGTGAGTCCAATTCGGAATTAAACGTTATTATGGGATTGGTCGGGTTAGGATCCGATGTTGTCGGACTAATGGTATTGGGGGTTTATCACTTGTTTACTAAACAGCTGATTGCATCGAGCGCCGAGTGGTCGGATAAGCCAACAACCAGTTGTTAAACCGCCGAAGACAGAGAACCAGTTCAGACAACTGGGCGGTCTCTACGAACCATTCTCTAACAACGAGAGTTGTCACGAGAAGGGACAACGTATTTTTACTATAAAGCCGATGGTTTCTAACAAAGTAGTTATTTTCTAGTTAACAGTTAAGTGTTTTACTTCTATCTAGGCAAGAATGTGATAAAATTTTAGCGAATTTCCCCTATAGGGAAGAAGCTATTACCGTAGGTCTCATGGTAAGACTTAAGCCCTAGACCATGATAACTTGTTGTTTCGAGGTCCCCAGATGCCAAAAACACTATTCGTTCAAATTCGTGCGTGTGTGTGTGTGTGTGTGTGTGTGTGTGTGTGTGTGTGTGTGTGTGTGTGTGTGTGTGTGTGTGTGTGTGTGTGTCTGTTAACTCGATAACTTTTGAAAAAACATCCGATTTCGATGAAATTTGGCACAAACGTGTAAAGCGGCATTCATGACTTTTTATATTTTATACATACAAATAAAAGTTCGAAAACCAGAAAGATCGGGTAGTTTTATGGGGGTTTACAATTTTCCAAAAATCAGTTTTTTTTTAATTTGTTACCCTATGGTAAATGGCTTTATGTGGTAGTGAAAAAACATATACATGCATTTTAAATTCGCTTGGTCTGCAGGTTTGCTGCGACGGGGGTATTTTGGAGTAGTAATGTTTTTTGGGATTGTATTTTTAAGGGACTGGTTGCAGTTCCATATAGGTTCTACCATACCGTTAAATGAAAATATCAAACTTAATAGTATCCATAATGCATTTTTTATTTTTATTTTTCAGAATTATATATGATATGATTTTATTGTAGACTACAAACACACCGTCACTTGGTAAACATTATAGTTATGTAGAAGCTACACAATTTGGTGGTAATTGAAAGTATCTCATCGCCATGAAAGGATTTACATTTTGTCCAAAGAGTGTTTAAGGTCACCCCTTTATGTCAAAAATAACAAAGGTCACATACTTTAATTTTTAAATATTACTGTACTGCGTTTTCTTTTGAGAACATATATACAACTAGCATTTGCAATGGGTAAAACAAGAGTAAAACAATAATTTATGAGACTATGCACGTCCATAAACCGTTAAAATAAGCTTCCTGATTTCGTTGTTATGTCTATTTAAATTGCGATTCCCAAAAACTTCGTTTTTGCAACTTAGCGGTCAATTTTCTTCAAGACTATTAAAAGTAACATGCTGAAATATTAACCATTATATCATCTGTATGTTGATTTAAATTTAAAACAAATCCCCGTATTAAAGTTTTTACTAATATATAGAGTATTTTGTACACATTTCATTCAATTACCTTTTGTACTTTCAGATTAAAGTGTGCACAAACGTTTTTAATTTATATGGTGGAGCGTAGGACCTCCAGTTTATATGGCGGAGCGTAGGACCTCCAGTTTTATATGGCGGAGCGTAGGACCTCCAGTTTTATATGGCGGAGCGTAGGACCTCCAGTTTTATATGGCGGAGCGTAGGACCTCCAGTTTTATATGGCGGAGCGTAGGACCTCCAGTTTTATATGGCGGAGCGTAGGACCTCCAGTTTTCCTTAAAACATTTACCCAGTTTATGAGTTGCATTATGTCTACAGTTGATTTATTTTCATATTTTGCCTGGTGCCAGCTGAAGGTACGCAATTAAATAGTTCTCTAAGCCCCAGGTAAGAAGAATTCAGCTATAGCTCCCGTTTATACCCCGTGGGAAATACGGCTTGCACGTTCGCCAACATTCTGACAGTAGACGAGTTCTTCGCAGTTCGCGTGTTCCGCTAATGTCGGAGTTAGTTTAATTTGCTGACATTTAGCACGAAATGACATCAGAGGGTCGGGTAACGGACGCCGCGCCGTGTGTAAGAGAGATGGGGAGTGATGAGGGGGAGAGAGATCATTATGCACCAACCGTCTCCCCACTTCGTATTCTTCTTGGTTTTGAATTTCTCCACCTGTAAACGCTTAATATAGGTTTTACAATTTATTTTATAGAGCTGCAGTAACTTGTAACAACGGCAATTATTTAACACTACCGCTTACTCTACGGCATTTTTTAATAAGGTTTCTCTCAAATCTCTTACATTCCCAACAGATATAAAATGTTACCTCTTCTTGCCTTGTAATTCATATTGCAAGATAATTCTAATCGAAAAAAACGTTCTATATCGTTAAAGTCCTTTCATAACTAAACAATTACTCTTGTTGAATGAATAATCGTAACAGCTCATCAAGAACAACCATTAAAATGTCAATGTAACACTCATGGTAAAGCATCAATCAATATGTGTTTCTTCCAAGCAAAGTTCGGCCCCCAGGTGCTACAAATTAGTCTTCAATGTAAACGGGAATCTTTTAAAACTGCGGCGAATGCATCTAGTAATTCTACAAACCAATCAACTTTGAGAAATCCATTAAATCATCATCCCAATACGCCGAAATCTCCGAAGTAAATAAATAATTATGTAAATGTGAGTCCAATTCGGAATTAAACGTTATTATGGGATTGGTCGGGTTAGGATCCGATGTTGTCGGACTAATGGTATTGGGGGTTTATCACTTGTTTACTAAACAGCTGATTGCATCGAGCGCCGAGTGGTCGGATAAGCCAACAACCAGTTGTTAAACCGCCGAAGACAGAGAACCAGTTCAGACAACTGGGCGGTCTCTACGAACCATTCTCTAACAACGAGAGTTGTCACGAGAAGGGACAACGTATTTTTACTATAAAGCCGATGGTTTCTCTAACAAAGTAGTTATTTTCTAGTTAACAGTTAAGTGTTTTACTTCTATCTAGGCAAGAATGTGATAAAATTTTAGCGAATTTCCCCTATAGGGAAGAAGCTATTACCGTAGGTCTCATGGTAAGACTTAAGCCCTAGACCATGATAACTTGTTGTTTCGAGGTCCCCAGATGCCAAAAACACTATTCGTTCAAATTCGTGCGTGTGTGTGTGTGTGTGTGTGTGTGTGTGTGTGTGTGTGTGTGTGTGTGTGTGTGTGTGTGTGTGTGTGTGTCTGTTAACTCGATAACTTTTGAAAAAACATCCGATTTCGATGAAATTTGGCACAAACGTGTAAAGCGGCATTCATGACTTTTTATATTTTATACATACAAATAAAAGTTCGAAAACCAGAAAGATCGGGTAGTTTTATGGGGGTTTACAATTTTCCAAAAATCAGTTTTTTTTTAATTTGTTACCCTATGGTAAATGGCTTTATGTGGTAGTGAAAAAACATATACATGCATTTTAAATTCGCTTGGTCTGCAGGTTTGCTGCGACGGGGGTATTTTGGAGTAGTAATGTTTTTTGGGATTGTATTTTTAAGGGACTGGTTGCAGTTCCATATAGGTTCTACCATACCGTTAAATGAAAATATCAAACTTAATAGTATCCATAATGCATTTTTTATTTTTATTTTTCAGAATTATATATGATATGATTTTATTGTAGACTACAAACACACCGTCACTTGGTAAACATTATAGTTATGTAGAAGCTACACAATTTGGTGGTAATTGAAAGTATCTCATCGCCATGAAAGGATTTACATTTTGTCCAAAGAGTGTTTAAGGTCACCCCTTTATGTCAAAAATAACAAAGGTCACATACTTTAATTTTTAAATATTACTGTACTGCGTTTTCTTTTGAGAACATATATACAACTAGCATTTGCAATGGGTAAAACAAGAGTAAAACAATAATTTATGAGACTATGCACGTCCATAAACCGTTAAAATAAGCTTCCTGATTTCGTTGTTATGTCTATTTAAATTGCGATTCCCAAAAACTTCGTTTTTGCAACTTAGCGGTCAATTTTCTTAAAGACTATTAAAAGTAACATGCTGAAATATTAACCATTATATCATCTGTATGTTGATTTAAATTTAAAACAAATCCCCGTATTAAAGTTTTTACTAATATATAGAGTATTTTGTACACATTTCATTCAATTACCTTTTGTACTTTCAGATTAAAGTGTGCACAAACGTTTTTAATTTATATGGTGGAGCGTAGGACCTCCAGTTTATATGGCGGAGCGTAGGACCTCCAGTTTTATATGGCGGAGCGTAGGACCTCCAGTTTTATATGGCGGAGCGTAGGACCTCCAGTTTTATATGGCGGAGCGTAGGACCTCCAGTTTTATATGGCGGAGCGTAGGACCTCCAGTTTTATATGGCGGAGCGTAGGACCTCCAGTTTTCCTTAAAACATTTACCCAGTTTTATGAGTTGCATTATGTCTACAGTTGATTTATTTTCATATTTTGCCTGGTGCCAGCTGAAGGTACGCAATTAAATAGTTCTCTAAGCCCCAGGTAAGAAGAATTCAGCTATAGCTCCCGTTTATACCCCGTGGGAAATACGGCTTGCACGTTCGCCAACATTCTGACAGTAGACGAGTTCTTCGCAGTTCGCGTGTTCCGCTAATGTCGGAGTTAGTTTAATTTGCTGACATTTAGCACGAAATGACATCAGAGGGTCGGGTAACGGACGCCGCGCCGTGTGTAAGAGAGATGGGGAGTGATGAGGGGGAGAGAGATCATTATGCACCAACCGTCTCCCCACTTCGTATTCTTCTTGGTTTTGAATTTCTCCACCTGTAAACGCTTAATATAGGTTTTACAATTTATTTTATAGAGCTGCAGTAACTTGTAACAACGGCAATTATTTAACACTACCGCTTACTCTACGGCATTTTTTAATAAGGTTTCTCTCAAATCTCTTACATTCCCAACAGATATAAAATGTTACCTCTTCTTGCCTTGTAATTCATATTGCAAGATAATTCTAATCGAAAAAAACGTTCTATATCGTTAAAGTCCTTTCATAACTAAACAATTACTCTTGTTGAATGAATAATCGTAACAGCTCATCAAGAACAACCATTAAAATGTCAATGTAACACTCATGGTAAAGCATCAATCAATATGTGTTTCTTCCAAGCAAAGTTCGGCCCCCAGGTGCTACAAATTAGTCTTCAATGTAAACGGGAATCTTTTAAAACTGCGGCGAATGCATCTAGTAATTCTACAAACCAATCAACTTTGAGAAATCCATTAAATCATCATCCCAATACGCCGAAATCTCCGAAGTAAATAAATAATTATGTAAATGTGAGTCCAATTCGGAATTAAACGTTATTATGGGATTGGTCGGGTTAGGATCCGATGTTGTCGGACTAATGGTATTGGGGGTTTATCACTTGTTTACTAAACAGCTGATTGCATCGAGCGCCGAGTGGTCGGATAAGCCAACAACCAGTTGTTAAACCGCCGAAGACAGAGAACCAGTTCAGACAACTGGGCGGTCTCTACGAACCATTCTCTAACAACGAGAGTTGTCACGAGAAGGGACAACGTATTTTTACTATAAAGCCGATGGTTTCTCTAACAAAGTAGTTATTTTCTAGTTAACAGTTAAGTGTTTTACTTCTATCTAGGCAAGAATGTGATAAAATTTTAGCGAATTTCCCCTATAGGGAAGAAGCTATTACCGTAGGTCTCATGGTAAGACTTAAGCCCTAGACCATGATAACTTGTTGTTTCGAGGTCCCCAGATGCCAAAAACACTATTCGTTCAAATTCGTGCGTGTGTGTGTGTGTGTGTGTGTGTGTGTGTGTGTGTGTGTGTGTGTGTGTGTGTGTGTGTGTGTGTGTGTGTGTGTCTGTTAACTCGATAACTTTTGAAAAAACATCCGATTTCGATGAAATTTGGCACAAACTTGTAAAGCGGCATTCATGACTTTTTATATTTTATACATACAAATAAAAGTTCGAAAACCAGAAAGATCGGGTAGTTTTATGGGGGTTTACAATTTTCCAAAAATCAGTTTTTTTTTAATTTGTTACCCTATGGTAAATGGCTTTATGTGGTAGTGAAAAAACATATACATGCATTTTAAATTCGCTTGGTCTGCAGGTTTGCTGCGACGGGGGTATTTTGGAGTAGTAATGTTTTTTGGGATTGTATTTTTAAGGGACTGGTTGCAGTTCCATATAGGTTCTACCATACCGTTAAATGAAAATATCAAACTTAATAGTATCCATAATGCATTTTTTATTTTTATTTTTCAGAATTATATATGATATGATTTTATTGTAGACTACAAACACACCGTCACTTGGTAAACATTATAGTTATGTAGAAGCTACACAATTTGGTGGTAATTGAAAGTATCTCATCGCCATGAAAGGATTTACATTTTGTCCAAAGAGTGTTTAAGGTCACCCCTTTATGTCAAAAATAACAAAGGTCACATACTTTAATTTTTAAATATTACTGTACTGCGTTTTCTTTTGAGAACATATATACAACTAGCATTTGCAATGGGTAAAACAAGAGTAAAACAATAATTTATGAGACTATGCACGTCCATAAACCGTTAAAATAAGCTTCCTGATTTTGTTGTTATGTCTATTTAAATTGCGATTCCCAAAAACTTCGTTTTTGCAACTTAGCGGTCAATTTTCTTAAAGACTATTAAAAGTAACATGCTGAAATATTAACCATTATATCATCTGTATGTTGATTTAAATTTAAAACAAATCCCCGTATTAAAGTTTTTACTAATATATAGAGTATTTTGTACACATTTCATTCAATTACCTGTTGTACTTTCAGATTAAAGTGTGCACAAACGTTTTTAATTTATATGGTGGAGCGTAGGACCTCCAGTTTATATGGCGGAGCGTAGGACCTCCAGTTTTATATGGCGGAGCGTAGGACCTCCAGTTTTATATGGCGGAGCGTAGGACCTCCAGTTTTATATGGCGGAGCGTAGGACCTCCAGTTTTATATGGCGGAGCGTAGGACCTCCAGTTTTATATGGCGGAGCGTAGGACCTCCAGTTTTATATGGCGGAGCGTAGGACCTCCAGTTTTATATGGCGGAGCGTAGGACCTCCAGTTTTCCTTAAAACATTTACCCAGTTTTATGAGTTGCATTATGTCTACTGTTGATTTATTTTCATATTTTGCCTGGTGCCAGCTGAAGGTACGCAATTAAATAGTTCTCTAAGCCCCAGGTAAGAAGAATTCAGCTATAGCTCCCGTTTATACCCCGTGGGAAATACGGCTTGCACGTTCGCCAACATTCTGACAGTAGACGAGTTCTTCGCAGTTCGCGTGTTCCGCTAATGTCGGAGTTAGTTTAATTTGCTGACATTTAGCACGAAATGACATCAGAGGGTCGGGTAACGGACGCCGCGCCGTGTGTAAGAGAGATGGGGAGTGATGAGGGGGAGAGAGATCATTATGCACCAACCGTCTCCCCACTTCGTATTCTTCTTGGTTTTGAATTTCTCCACCTGTAAACGCTTAATATAGGTTTTACAATTTATTTTATAGAGCTGCAGTAACTTGTAACAACGGCAATTATTTAACACTACCGCTTACTCTACGGCATTTTTTAATAAGGTTTCTCTCAAATCTCTTACATTCCCAACAGATATAAAATGTTACCTCTTCTTGCCTTGTAATTCATATTGCAAGATAATTCTAATCGAAAAAAACGTTCTATATCGTTAAAGTCCTTTCATAACTAAACAATTACTCTTGTTGAATGAATAATCGTAACAGCTCATCAAGAACAACCATTAAAATGTCAATGTAACACTCATGGTAAAGCATCAATCAATATGTGTTTCTTCCAAGCAAAGTTCGGCCCCCAGGTGCTACAAATTAGTCTTCAATGTAAACGGGAATCTTTTAAAACTGCGGCGAATGCATCTAGTAATTCTACAAACCAATCAACTTTGAGAAATCCATTAAATCATCATCCCAATACGCCGAAATCTCCGAAGTAAATAAATAATTATGTAAATGTGAGTCCAATTCGGAATTAAACGTTATTATGGGATTGGTCGGGTTAGGATCCGATGTTGTCGGACTAATGGTATTGGGGGTTTATCACTTGTTTACTAAACAGCTGATTGCATCGAGCGCCGAGTGGTCGGATAAGCCAACAACCAGTTGTTAAACCGCCGAAGACAGAGAACCAGTTCAGACAACTGGGCGGTCTCTACGAACCATTCTCTAACAACGAGAGTTGTCACGAGAAGGGACAACGTATTTTTACTATAAAGCCGATGGTTTCTCTAACAAAGTAGTTATTTTCTAGTTAACAGTTAAGTGTTTTACTTCTATCTAGGCAAGAATGTGATAAAATTTTAGCGAATTTCCCCTATAGGGAAGAAGCTATTACCGTAGGTCTCATGGTAAGACTTAAGCCCTAGACCATGATAACTTGTTGTTTCGAGGTCCCCAGATGCCAAAAACACTATTCGTTCAAATTCGTGCGTGTGTGTGTGTGTGTGTGTGTGTGTGTGTGTGTGTGTGTGTGTGTGTGTGTGTGTGTGTGTGTGTGTGTGTGTGTCTGTTAACTCGATAACTTTTGAAAAAACATCCGATTTCGATGAAATTTGGCACAAACGTGTAAAGCGGCATTCATGACTTTTTATATTTTATACATACAAATAAAAGTTCGAAAACCAGAAAGATCGGGTAGTTTTATGGGGGTTTACAATTTTCCAAAAATCAGTTTTTTTTTAATTTGTTACCCTATGGTAAATGGCTTTATGTGGTAGTGAAAAAACATATACATGCATTTTAAATTCGCTTGGTCTGCAGGTTTGCTGCGACGGGGGTATTTTGGAGTAGTAATGTTTTTTGGGATTGTATTTTTAAGGGACTGGTTGCAGTTCCATATAGGTTCTACCATACCGTTAAATGAAAATATCAAACTTAATAGTATCCATAATGCATTTTTTATTTTTATTTTTCAGAATTATATATGATATGATTTTATTGTAGACTACAAACACACCGTCACTTGGTAAACATTATAGTTATGTAGAAGCTACACAATTTGGTGGTAATTGAAAGTATCTCATCGCCATGAAAGGATTTACATTTTGTCCAAAGAGTGTTTAAGGTCACCCCTTTATGTCAAAAATAACAAAGGTCACATACTTTAATTTTTAAATATTACTGTACTGCGTTTTCTTTTGAGAACATATATACAACTAGCATTTGCAATGGGTAAAACAAGAGTAAAACAATAATTTATGAGACTATGCACGTCCATAAACCGTTAAAATAAGCTTCCTGATTTCGTTGTTATGTCTATTTAAATTGCGATTCCCAAAAACTTCGTTTTTGCAACTTAGCGGTCAATTTTCTTCAAGACTATTAAAAGTAACATGCTGAAATATTAACCATTATATCATCTGTATGTTGATTTAAATTTAAAACAAATCCCCGTATTAAAGTTTTTACTAATATATAGAGTATTTTGTACACATTTCATTCAATTACCTTTTGTACTTTCAGATTAAAGTGTGCACAAACGTTTTTAATTTATATGGTGGAGCGTAGGACCTCCAGTTTATATGGCGGAGCGTAGGACCTCCAGTTTTATATGGCGGAGCGTAGGACCTCCAGTTTTATATGGCGGAGCGTAGGACCTCCAGTTTTATATGGCGGAGCGTAGGACCTCCAGTTTTATATGGCGGAGCGTAGGACCTCCAGTTTTATATGGCGGAGCGTAGGACCTCCAGTTTTATATGGCGGAGCGTAGGACCTCCAGTTTTATATGGCGGAGCGTAGGACCTCCAGTTTTCCTTAAAACATTTACCCAGTTTTATGAGTTGCATTATGTCTACTGTTGATTTATTTTCATATTTTGCCTGGTGCCAGCTGAAGGTACGCAATTAAATAGTTCTCTAAGCCCCAGGTAAGAAGAATTCAGCTATAGCTCCCGTTTATACCCCGTGGGAAATACGGCTTGCACGTTCGCCAACATTCTGACAGTAGACGAGTTCTTCGCAGTTCGCGTGTTCCGCTAATGTCGGAGTTAGTTTAATTTGCTGACATTTAGCACGAAATGACATCAGAGGGTCGGGTAACGGACGCCGCGCCGTGTGTAAGAGAGATGGGGAGTGATGAGGGGGAGAGAGATCATTATGCACCAACCGTCTCCCCACTTCGTATTCTTCTTGGTTTTGAATTTCTCCACCTGTAAACGCTTAATATAGGTTTTACAATTTATTTTATAGAGCTGCAGTAACTTGTAACAACGGCAATTATTTAACACTACCGCTTACTCTACGGCATTTTTTAATAAGGTTTCTCTCAAATCTCTTACATTCCCAACAGATATAAAATGTTACCTCTTCTTGCCTTGTAATTCATATTGCAAGATAATTCTAATCGAAAAAAACGTTCTATATCGTTAAAGTCCTTTCATAACTAAACAATTACTCTTGTTGAATGAATAATCGTAACAGCTCATCAAGAACAACCATTAAAATGTCAATGTAACACTCATGGTAAAGCATCAATCAATATGTGTTTCTTCCAAGCAAAGTTCGGCCCCCAGGTGCTACAAATTAGTCTTCAATGTAAACGGGAATCTTTTAAAACTGCGGCGAATGCATCTAGTAATTTTACAAACCAATCAACTTTGAGAAATCCATTAAATCATCATCCCAATACGCCGAAATCTCCGAAGTAAATAAATAATTATGTAAATGTGAGTCCAATTCGGAATTAAACGTTATTATGGGATTGGTCGGGTTAGGATCCGATGTTGTCGGACTAATGGTATTGGGGGTTTATCACTTGTTTACTAAACAGCTGATTGCATCGAGCGCCGAGTGGTCGGATAAGCCAACAACCAGTTGTTAAACCGCCGAAGACAGAGAACCAGTTCAGACAACTGGGCGGTCTCTACGAACCATTCTCTAACAACGAGAGTTGTCACGAGAAGGGACAACGTATTTTTACTATAAAGCCGATGGTTTCTCTAACAAAGTAGTTATTTTCTAGTTAACAGTTAAGTGTTTTACTTCTATCTAGGCAAGAATGTGATAAAATTTTAGCGAATTTCCCCTATAGGGAAGAAGCTATTACCGTAGGTCTCATGGTAAGACTTAAGCCCTAGACCATGATAACTTGTTGTTTCGAGGTCCCCAGATGCCAAAAACACTATTCGTTCAAATTCGTGCGTGTGTGTGTGTGTGTGTGTGTGTGTGTGTGTGTGTGTGTGTGTGTGTGTGTGTGTGTGTGTCTGTTAACTCGATAACTTTTGAAAAAACATCCGATTTCGATGAAATTTGGCACAAACGTGTAAAGCGGCATTCATGACTTTTTATATTTTATACATACAAATAAAAGTTCGAAAACCAGAAAGATCGGGTAGTTTTATGGGGGTTTACAATTTTCCAAAAATCAGTTTTTTTTTAATTTGTTACCCTATGGTAAATGGCTTTATGTGGTAGTGAAAAAACATATACATGCATTTTAAATTCGCTTGGTCTGCAGGTTTGCTGCGACGGGGGTATTTTGGAGTAGTAATGTTTTTTGGGATTGTATTTTTAAGGGACTGGTTGCAGTTCCATATAGGTTCTACCATACCGTTAAATGAAAATATCAAACTTAATAGTATCCATAATGCATTTTTTATTTTTATTTTTCAGAATTATATATGATATGATTTTATTGTAGACTACAAACACACCGTCACTTGGTAAACATTATAGTTATGTAGAAGCTACACAATTTGGTGGTAATTGAAAGTATCTCATCGCCATGAAAGGATTTACATTTTGTCCAAAGAGTGTTTAAGGTCACCCCTTTATGTCAAAAATAACAAAGGTCACATACTTTAATTTTTAAATATTACTGTACTGCGTTTTCTTTTGAGAACATATATACAACTAGCATTTGCAATGGGTAAAACAAGAGTAAAACAATAATTTATGAGACTATGCACGTCCATAAACCGTTAAAATAAGCTTCCTGATTTCGTTGTTATGTCTATTTAAATTGCGATTCCCAAAAACTTCGTTTTTGCAACTTAGCGGTCAATTTTCTTCAAGACTATTAAAAGTAACATGCTGAAATATTAACCATTATATCATCTGTATGTTGATTTAAATTTAAAACAAATCCCCGTATTAAAGTTTTTACTAATATATAGAGTATTTTGTACACATTTCATTCAATTACCTTTTGTACTTTCAGATTAAAGTGTGCACAAACGTTTTTAATTTATATGGTGGAGCGTAGGACCTCCAGTTTATATGGCGGAGCGTAGGACCTCCAGTTTTATATGGCGGAGCGTAGGACCTCCAGTTTTATATGGCGGAGCGTAGGACCTCCAGTTTTATATGGCGGAGCGTAGGACCTCCAGTTTTATATGGCGGAGCGTAGGACCTCCAGTTTTATATGGCGGAGCGTAGGACCTCCAGTTTTCCTTAAAACATTTACCCAGTTTATGAGTTGCATTATGTCTACAGTTGATTTATTTTCATATTTTGCCTGGTGCCAGCTGAAGGTACGCAATTAAATAGTTCTCTAAGCCCCAGGTAAGAAGAATTCAGCTATAGCTCCCGTTTATACCCCGTGGGAAATACGGCTTGCACGTTCGCCAACATTCTGACAGTAGACGAGTTCTTCGCAGTTCGCGTGTTCCGCTAATGTCGGAGTTAGTTTAATTTGCTGACATTTAGCACGAAATGACATCAGAGGGTCGGGTAACGGACGCCGCGCCGTGTGTAAGAGAGATGGGGAGTGATGAGGGGGAGAGAGATCATTATGCACCAACCGTCTCCCCACTTCCCTTCTATTCATCTCTAGATTGTCAACACATAATGTAATTCGTTTTTGAATCGTGGCATCCTCTTCGCTATAATATTTACATTGTTGTCGTATTGTGAGGGTAACGTGTGTTTAAGAGTATTGTGATAAATCCCACTTGGTCAGAACAGTTATGTACTTGAAATGGATGCTGCTGTATATGAAATGCTCTGTAATACGATGTCCTGAGCTAGACTTGAAAGGATGGCATTATAACGTGAGTATAAATGAGAGTGAATGGATCGAATTTGTGCGCCATCAGTTAAATTGTAACTTCTATGTGGATTCGAACGGCCTTTCTGTTACAAAGGAAGGCCAAAAGAAAGGTAAACGAATTAAAGCGATGGACCACCATACATACCACAGCGTTGGCCCACCATACCACCATGTAAGCGAAGGTAGATTGAATTTGCTCAGCGTGAAGAGGGGTATTTTTGAATCATGATTTTTTTTAATATTAGGTCTAAAAAACTAACTAACGCACTTATAACAAGCTTATTGCCTTTATGAAACTACCTTAATACTGTGATCACAGAAGTCTAACACCCATCAAACGCATACTTAAATCGGAAGTTTTGGCGTGTAAATTATGTTGCAAGCCCTTTCAAAGGATCCATATATGTGGAAGGGTAAAATGAAGAGTAGGTTCTAGTCCTCTGCGTCTACCTGTTTCTCCCATAAGAGCAATGTTAACTTTGAAAGTCCGTCCCTCCTCAACGAATCATCCAAAATCGATGATTTATGATTCATTTTATAGAGCAAAGAATAATCCTCCCGATCTATTTCAGCAAGCAGAATTTTGATATTACAAATACTTCACCCATAAAAAAATAATACATTTTGAATATTTTTTTAATTTCTTTGAACGATTATTATTTCCGATATTGAAATTTCACTCACAGAAATTGCTAGGTATTTTTTTTCTCTTTAAAATAAGCCATAAATCAACGATATCGGATAATCCGTTGAAGAGGGACGGACTTTGATAGTTAACACTGGCCTTATAGGGAAAGCAGGTAGAAACGCGAAAGGTTTCGTGACTGGAGCGCCCTTTTAAGATACATTCAAAAATCCTGCAAGTCAATCAACTGGGCAATTTTATTATACCACCTGACACCAGAAGAACAAACTTATATATTGACCCAGCCAATGGAGTCAGTGGCATAAAAAGCAGTACAAAATAAAATAGTCTTTGTTACAAAATGTGCAAAGTTGTGTGTGCAATTATTTACACGCGAGTTGGAGATGCGCTTTTCACAGGACGCAGGTCCGGCCGGCCGTTGGTGCCGTGTCAAGGCCAGGACATGGAGCAATAATTACGAGGATGCTGGTTGGATATTACTCCGTGTCCTGACATGGGAGGCGCTGCCGAAATTGAGGATGAACGCTTCCTTGCTTTCAACACCTTACATAACTACTTCCATTTAGAATTTCAAGAACGGGGGGAATCGAGCCATGCTCTGCGAAATTTACAACACTCATTAGAAAAACGTTGTATTAAGAGCAGATTTTCTTCGCTTGATTGATTCTCTTCCACATTTAGAGTCACTCCAGTTTTATTATTACTCAATCTCCCTAGTGTTGTGTATTTGTACACATTAGATTAATTTAGATTAGTGTCCACTCTATATGCAATCGTTATTCAACGATTCTAATCACTGTTTTAACCCATTGTTTCACGGACATTTTTCTTTTTTTTGTACCAAACGAATATTTTTTTTACCTTTACAGTAAAGAACAATGGGAAAAATGATTTTTAAAATCTATATATTAATACGCTAGGGGTTTTTTATTCACAGTCATAACTCGATAGCGGCTGGACGGATTTTAACGTTTGAGGTGCCAAATTAAAGGTATTTTTACGTTGATTTGCCAATACATCTCAGAATTTTAAGAAAGGGCATCACTTAAACACAGTAAAGAACTGCATTTTTGGAACAGTGGCGCTATCCGACGGCGGAAGTCTAAACTACGTGTTGATTGAAAGTACGTTGTTATTATCCGTTTTAATATAAGATGTTTTGTTATGTTTGTTTACAACTGATGAAACCTTTCGTTGGGTACAAACTTGCTCGGATTCAAGCAACTGGACAACTAGTATATCTTTATTTTTACAGATTGTGTTAGTAAAAGTACACGTGGAATCGTGTACATACCACTATGCATTAGTTGTTATTCTAAGACAGGTATGAACATGTATGGAAGGACATTTGAAGATTCTAGAGGTAACACAGAGACAGCAAACAACATTCTAGATACTAAGGGCACCTCATCCAACTCATCAGCAGCTTCCACAGATATTTCATTTTCAACTGATTCAGTTCAACCTTGTGCTAATCATGGTAGCTGGTGGTGCTTTGGGGTTGGGTACTTGGAAATTATAATTTCTTCCGGAAATAAATGGAGATAAATTAGGGGATAAAAAATCATTAGCAGTAGAAGGACCAGCCAAAGATGAGTTTGGTAAAGGACTTCATCCTGGAATTTACTTGTGAGATTATTGAATCATCATTCAACATTATCTCTGTGTTTCCATCGTCATCTGCAGTATCTGCATATCTGTATATCTTCAGTTCTGTCCTCTGGTTCACTATCAGATAAGCCAACTTTGTCGCAGGAACCACATCTTAGAATATCTGTTAGTATCATATACAGCATTGTGTTTACTCCTCGGGAAGCCAGACACGATTTTTGACATGTGCAAAGGTATAAAATATATATACAAATATCAAATTTTTTACTAACCTGCTATGTATACTTAACATAATAAGAAATATACTTGTAATGCTAGTTTGCCTTGGGCAGGTGGCAAAGATTGTTTAATGTCCTGTTGCATAGTGATATTCTCGGAATGCCTCGTTTGTTTGGTAAAATAATGTACAGTTATTGATTGAAAACAGTTTTGGCAGTGGTAAATTGTGGTAAAACTATTTTCTAACGTTTAATTTAGTGAATGAGCATATAGCTTATCTTGATATTTAAATTATAAGCGCGTGTGAAACAGCCAAAACACTTGTGACACTGTAGACAGTAGCAGGTCGCTCCGCCTACAAGCTAGAACATTACTGCTAAATTACCCCAGTAGGAAGGATTTACAACAAAATCCGCTAGGTTACAGTACTGACCAAGCCTCAGATATGGTATTGTCACAATACCACCATGTAGCAACGCAGAAAATAGTATTTTAAAATTGGTATTATCATATTTAACACCACCGTGAATCAAAGGGTTCACTTGTTGATACTTCAGCATGTGCAATTGCTACTTTATAGTTCACTGGCTAATTTACTCACAGCTTTATGATTATTTTCTTTTAATTCTAAACTCCATAAGCCCAATGTTAACATTTCCAACTTTCAAATGATATTTTAAACAAGTGTTTTCATGAGGTTGACTTTTTTACCAATCGATCCCAGACTTTTCCAAACAAACAAACAGACATTGTTCGTATAGGGTAAAGAGAAAAGTACAAAATTTGTTTCATCCCCAGGTTTTAAGAACAACTTTGATATTTTCGGGTTGAAACCTTGTTAGGTCCACACATAAAGATACACTGCAAAATTGCAACTCTATCAAAAACATTATTGCGGATTGCCATCATGTATTTCAGGAGAGAAAACCCAGTTTCACGTTTTGTTTTTCTATCTCAGTGATGGCAAGTGTCCGCAATAATTACTTAAATAACATAAACTTACCATCATCATCAACAATGAATGTCAAACAAATAATACACGTCTAACATAAAACAACAACCATTACTGCATTGTATGTTGTAATTAAAATAATCAGCTGATTCAACTATATTGACGTGTTCAATAGTTTAAGAGTTTTCTGAATGCCACAGAAGATTTATTACAACTTTTTTTCAGAATAAGAATTGAAGATACTTACCAACCTTCATTTATTCAAAATTCATGTAATTCAAGACCACATTGGTAACGATTCGGCAAGGTTAGACCACTTCATTTTTACATGCTACTTGTGTAGTTTTTATTCAAGAAAACTCTATACAAAGAACTCTTAAAGTTGAGCGATCAATTTCCAGAAAATAAATTGTCACTTTTCTTCGACATGACGAACAACTTTTGGACTTTATATTTAAATTAATTTTTACAATCTATATATTTGTATAAATTATTAAAATGTATATTTTTGTCAATAGAAAATACGTATTACTGATTGTTGTGGGTCATCGTGGTTGTAACCAAAAACCGTAACAAAGATAAACAATAATATTATGAGATATTAAGCATGTTGTTTACGATGGTTTCGATCAAGCTTTTTGTTTTGTTTACAAGAATTACGTCATGGTAATTATTCACTTTGGACTTCGTTTTCCAGTGGGGGGTTCGATCACCGCTGACAATACAGAAGTGTTCTCATAACTTTGTGTCTGGCTCGGCAGCTAATCGCATGCAGTTGGCGCTACAGGCCCAAAACAAGAATAACCTTGCTGTATAGACCGGCACTAGACGTGTGCCAGACCGGTTACTGTATCTATCATCTGCTCAGTCGTCTGTACTGTCACTTTTCCAGTACTGTTAGTCCTTTCCGCTGCATGAGTTCACTTGTTCCATACGTCAGAGGTTATTCAACTCACATTATAATTATATATCTCTCATTTTCTCAATTTACAGCAACCTGTGTTTAGTTTTGCATTAAATAGATTTACTGTTATTTCATTTGATCCTGTTTATAACATAAATTTGTTTAGGTGCCTCTTGATATGGAGAGAGAGAGAGAGAGAGAGAGAGAGAGAGAGAGAGAGAGAGAGAGAGAGAGAGAGAGAGAGAGAGAGAGAGAGAGAGAGAGAGAGAGATATGAGCACAACAGAAGCCACTACATATAAGCTTTATTTTAAATATTCGTAAAATTATATGTGGTCGAATTTCGACCATTGGGCGGTCCCTAGTATATATAATTGACCTACCACAACTTGAACATTTATAGTCCATACATATCACACTCTTTATAGTGTTACCACTACAATACAATGAATACAACTATGCATACAATTTCTTTTAACTTTTCTGTGTGCACATGCGTAACAAGTGTCCATACAAATTCCTAAACCCTTATAATAGGTGTTTTATTGTTTTTATTTTCTTACAGGAAAGGGGATTAATTTTAAAAATGTTTACCTCTTTTAAAAATGCGTTACCTGAAAAATCTCAATTTTAGTTAATTTTATGGAAATATTCTATTCAGTGAACTCATTACACCAAGTAATGTTGATAAATGAGTTTATGTTCTTTATGCATTTCAATTCAGAACTCAACAAAATTGAAAGCTTATTACAAACATATAAATCTGCTTGTAAAATGGCAAAAATGATATTGTTCTGACATAAACACAGAACACTAAACTAACTGTTTGACAGAGCTGCATTTAGTGAAACATCTTCAAATTTGATACTGTACATTTTCCATTAATTACGTGCATTGCAAAACTAGCTTTTTATTTTCTTTCACACAAAGCCATAAAAATGTTCCAGAGACAGAACCACAGCTACTACAACCAGTACCAGCCTCAGCCGTATGCAGAGTCATCGTCGTGGACCCTGTGGCGGGACCCGCGGGCAGCCACCCCCCTGGGGCTTCACCCCCTCGGCTACCCCCGGGGAGGGCCCAGGCGGAGGCGGTGGTGCAACGTAGTGGCGGCTGTCGTGGTGTTCCTGATCATCTTGGCTGTGATGGTCATAGCCGGACTGGCCATCTACATGGGAGGTGGGTTGGAGTGGTTGTTTAGTTAGGTATTTCAGCAAAATCTAGGGTCCCAGTTTTAACACAATTAAATAGGTCTAGATAATTGTAATTTGCATATTATAGAATAGTAGCATGTCGGTAAATCCAAACTCTTAAAGGTCCCTGTCAAAAAATACATCTCAATACATTTAATTGTAAATATCACACGACATGTGATATTCACAATTAACATATCTATTTTTATAGAGATGGATATTCTTTTGATAGTGACCTTTATTATAGGGTGACCAAATGTCCCGTAAAAACGGGCTTGTCCCGTTTGTTCACGATCGTACCCGGAGTCCCAAAAAAGTCTCTGGAGACGCTTAAATGTCCCGTATTTACGTTGGGTACTACTAAACACATTTTAAAATCACTAAAACTTCCTAATTTATATTATAACTTCAAGTAATATTTTTCATTTTTGCTAGTTATGTAGTCATGAATTGTAGGAAGCCAGCGCTAGTAGCCGAATAGCCAGAAGCGAGTACTCTACAATTACAAAACAATCTGTTCTAGTTTTTACAACTTTATATTGGATGAGAATGAGGTTTTAAAAATGGCTGGCAAAATATCCCCAGTTCAAATCCTTGGGATTTTTAACAAAATGTTTGTCTAACAATTTCGGTTATCTTTTTTTTATGTTTTGAAGTATATAATAATAAATAGGTATTCATCACATAATTATATTTTTAATTTATTATGTGCATCATAATTTAAATTAAACTATAAAATCAAAGGTATATTGAAAAAGATTTAAAGTACTCAAAATAGCTAAAAAGAGCATGTTTCAATGACTATGTCCCGAGGGAGGCCCCTCGGACCCCCTTAGCTGGAGGGTAACACCCCCAAGCCCTCCTTGATAGTTCCATACTTCACATTCTCATGCTAAGTTTCCTTTTTAGATGTACTGTAACAAGTAGGGTTTACTTGATAGCGGCAGAATTTTCTTACCTCCTAAAATGTAGTATAGTTTGAAACACACATTAATTTTAATAATGACTTGTCAAACGCTTGCCCAAACGACTCAATGAAACGTTTAGCCAGAGTGGGAAGCACTGAAGCATAACTGTAATTTCTCAAGAAATTGTGGGAATTTGTTGATTTATGAGCCATTAAAGAGCAAATAGCATGCATAATTAGCGGATTGTGATCATCTTTAAAGTGTTTGCTGTTGAGTTGTCGCATATTTTATTTTAGTACCTATAGGGAAGAAGCTATTACCGTAGGTCTCATGGTAAGACTTAAGCCCAAAACCATGATAACTTTTTGTTTAGAGGTCCCCAGATGCCAAAACACTATTCGTTCAAATTTATATATTTTATTATATATGTGTGTGTGTGTGTGTGTGTGTGTGTGTGTGTGTGTCCGTGAATGCGGTAACTTGATTAAAAAACTTCTGATTTCGATGAAATTTTGCTCAAATGTGTAAAGTGACATTCATGAACAAATAAAATAGTATTTTGAATTATTAACCTAGGTTAAGTGGTTGCAGAGAAAATTCAAAAAACCTACTCAAAAATCTCCCATGTTAATCTTTTTTAATCAGGTCATTTGGTTTTTGCTTTTCCTCAGTTCATTTCAATATAAACTCCACATTTGCTTTTACCAATCAGTTTAGCTCTACAAAACAATCATTTTGGTGCTTAAATTGTGATTCTACATCCAACCGTTGCAGAGATATTCAAAGTGCTAAACACAGTACGTTGTCCAATATTATCCTTATGAAGAATAAATAAAATTTGATATCTCGATTATTTATGAATGTATATTGATGAAACTTGGTATGTGGCTTCACGTAGTACTGGTATATTGATATTTGCAACAAAAATTGATTTTTTATTGATTATCCCTGTAGTAGCAAACCTGCGTACTCAGCTCCCATGTTATTCTTATGGAAAATAAGTAAAATGTAATGACTCTCTTAATTATGAACATAAATTAATAAAACTTGGTATGTGACTTCACTTTGTTGAGTTATATTGATATTTGCATAAAAACCCATTTTTTCCCTTGTTGCAGCAAACCTGCTTACTCAGTCCCCATGTTATTCTTATGGAGAATAATTAAAATGTTTTATAGCACTTATTTATGATTGAATATTGATAAAACTTGGTATGTAGCTTCGCCTAGTTAAATTCTATTTATATTTGCACCAAAACCAATTGTTTGTGTTCCTTGTTTCAGCAAACCTACGTACTCATCACCAATGTTATTCTTATGGATAATAATTAAAATTGTATATATTGTTTATATGTGAATATACTTTTATGAAACTTGGTATGCGGCTTTATGTAGTATTAAGACATATATTATGCATTTGAAATTCACAGAGTATGCAGGTTTGCTGCGAGGGGGGTATTTTAATGTAATATCTTACTACGTAATTGAATTAGGAATTTCTTTGTACAACTAAATCTAGAGTTCCAGTGGGCCGATTTTCATAATTGATGCGTCATTCGAAACTTCTAGCAGTTCAGATGGTCAAAAAATTATGAAAGTGGTGAACTTTTCATGATTTATGGGGTAAAAAACATAAAATTTTTCCCGTAAGAAATACATAGGAAATTTTTAGAAACGTATTTTATCCGCCTCTGAGAAAACATCTTTAAACAACTAAGTCTTGAGTTCTATTGTACCGATTTTAATGTTTCATGTGTCATTGAAAACCTCTGATTATACTAATTTGTAAAATATCATAAGTAATGAACATTTGCTCTTGATATATATGTAGAAAATGGCAAATATCTCATACTTACAAAATCATTAACAATATACAGCTTATTTTTCTGTCCAACTTTTGATGGGGCTTTATCACTTTTATCAAGAAATGCATAATAGCAGTTTGTAGGAAATTTTATATACTTTTAGAAAACCACCAAGCACTTTGGTAAATTTCCCAACCGTTTTTGAGTTACAGGCAAAATACCTACATGACTTCAGAATTTGTCATTATATTTAAAAAGAAATACAATGTGTGCAAGGGGTATCTTTGTACAACTGAACCTGGAGTTCTACTGGACGGATTTTAATGTTTAACACATCATTGTAAACCATTAATTGTCTAGATTATGAAATAATTATGAAAGTCTGACATGTGTAGTAAGTTATGTTGGAAAAAGTAAAATATTAAATTATAAGAAATACATTCAAAATTTGTACAAAAATTAATTGTTGTTTCCAGTCAACATTTATCTTTGTACTATCAGTGTTGTAGCTAACGACTTATATCGATGTAAAGCAATAAATTTCATAAGCTTCAATAATATAACATCTGTTGTCGTAGATTTTTCTATCGTTTTTTACTTACAGATGGAAATTCATACCAATTTCCAAATTCGCAATCTACCTTTAGCAAAACACATGAATGTAAGGGGTATCTTTGTATAACTAAATCTGCAGTTTCAACTGACGGATTTTAATATTCAACCCCTCATTGTAAGCCCTGAATTGTGTAGATTGTCAAATAATTATGAAAGTCTGACATATTTAGTATTTTATGGTAGAAAAAGCGTAAAATATTAATTTTTAAGAAATTTAAAAGAAATTTATTGTTTTTTCCAGTCAACGTTTGTTTTTGTTGTATCAGTTTGGTAGCTAGCGCTTTATATGGTTTAAAATAAAATTTCATAAGCTTCATGAATTTGTCAATTTGTCTATAGTTTTTTTAAGTATAGATACAAATTCAACATAACTTCCAAATTTGCAATCTACCTTTAGCAAAACTCATGAATGTAAGGGGTATCTTTGTACAACTAAATCTGGAGTTCCAACGGACGGACGGATATGAATAGTCTACCCCTCATTTTAAACCTTTAATTATCTAGATTGTCAAATAATTATGAAAGTCTGGCATATTTAGTAATTATGGTTGAAAAAGCGTAAAATATTAGTTTTAAAGAAATTCAATAGAAATTTGTAAATACACATTTATTATTTTTTCCAGTCAACGGTTGTTTTTGTAGTATCAGTTTTGTAACTAATTGATTTAAAGTAAATTCCATAAGCTTCATTAATATAACATCTCTTGTGGTCGAACTGTCCAACGTTTTTGAATTACAAATAAAAATTCAAATAAATGTCCAAATTCAAAATTTATCATCAGCAATATACAGGGATGTAAGGGGTGTCTTTGTACAACTAAATCTGGAGTTCCAATGGGCGGATTTAAATAGTCAACCCCACATTGGAAATCCTGAATTTGGTAGATGCTCAAATAATAATGAAAGTGTCTTATTTAGTAATATATGGTGGAAAAAGTGTAAAGTATTCATTTTAAAGAAATTCAGTAGACATTTGTAAAGAAATTTATTGTTTTTTTCAGTCAACATTTTTGTAGAAACAGATCTGTGGCTAACGCCTTACATCAATTTAAAGGAAATTTCATAATCTTCAAAAATATAACATCTGTTGTGGTCGAATTTCCCACCGTTTTTATACTTCTAGCTGGTGACCCATTCTCCACAAGGGGATTAACAGGCATAGAGCCAAATATTTTTAAAATGTATTTACATTTCAGTCACTCAATAAAATATAACTCCATAAGATTACAGTACCTTGGAAATTTCAAAGCCTATGGGGCGAAACTCTTAAAGTGGATGTTTTTTTAACACTCCAAAAGGCACATCTGAAGACTAAGAAGTTTTAATTGATATCAAACATGTATACAAAATAATAGTTTTAGACGTCAACAATCACTGAACAAAAATCAAGAAATTCTTTCAATAATATAGATAATGTCATAAATCAATACATCCTCCAAATTTGCAACCTGTCTTTGGCAATATACGACTGTCTTCATGTATTTCTTATAATTTAATATTTTACGCTTTTTCCACTATAACTTACTATACATTTCAGACTTTCATAATTATTTCATAACCTAGACAATTAATGGGTATCTTTGTAAAACTAAATGGAGTAAACTTTCATTAAAACAATATGAAAGTTTAGAATATGTACATTGTTATAAAGACCGTTGCATTTTTTTTACAACAGGCTTTGCTGTTTGTTATTATTATTATTATTCTACTAGGTCCTTTTTTCTTATTTTAAGACATTAAATTAGTTGTGGTTATGAATATGTTATCTTCTACCTAGAGACTACTGATTGAATAAATTTGCTACATGTTCTAAAGTTCACAAAAAACAATATTAAAGTACAGTCTATAATAATAATAATAATTTATAATATTATTAATACAATTGTTTATTAAAACTAATTTAATTTATAGCTACCATTCATATACATGATTTTCAAATATTGGCATATTATAATATATGGGGCAATAATTTATTTATTCTATAATGCATCGCTTTTTACTTGTTTGGTGGCATTATCTAACTAGATTTTTCTTTTCCAGCTTTGAAGTTGGAGGTGTCACAATGTAAGTAAAATATATTATAATTAAGTTATATATTTCCAAATAGTTCTAGAGTTCCAAAAATAAATTTAACTGTTTTTGGCTGTCCAAAACATTGTGATTTAACATGATTATGTTTGTAATATAATCTATATATGTTTGTAATATGTTTGCATATGGCTAGTTAATATTTCGGCTTAATATCACTCTAACGTCCTGAACAAAGATCAAGTATATACTTGTAAATCAAATTTTTCTTTAGGATCTGCTTTAATGAAACAGGAAATAATTCCACATCAAAATGTATTTTTTAATTGAAAATCAGTCAGTTAAAACAGGGTAGTCAGTTTTATTGAGAAATTGTATAAATGGTTTGATTACATTTGCCTATTAATATTAAATTTCCTTTGATGCTGGTTTAAATACAGGACATATATATGTTTTATTCATAATACCGGGTGTCCATAAAATATTTATCGGGTTTTAATTGCATATATATCACTTAATTTTTCTCCCACGACACTGTGACTCATATGTGGTTAAAGAGAATTTTTCTAAGTTTTATAATCATATGTTCATTGTTCATTGTTACCCTTTTTGTTTACTTTCATTAGTTGTTTTTAAAATGCCTACAATTGAAGAAAAAACCTTCTGTGTCTTAAGAAATGATAATAGTTTTTCTTTAATAACTGTCCAGCGTGAGTTCTTCAGACACTTCGGAAGATCTGCTCCAACTCACCAGAGCATTTTGAGATGGTATCAACACAGGAAGCCTGTTGAAACGTAAGAATCCTGGTCGACCAAATGTATCTGTCGATACAATAAATAGGGTCAGGCAGTGCTATGAACGAAGGTCTCAACAGTCGGTAAGAAATTCTAGCCGTGAACTTGGCTTACCTAAGTCGACCGTTTGGAAGGTTTTACGAAAAAAACTGCGCTTTAAGCCATATCAACTACAGCTGCTTCAGAAATTACAACAGGGCGATTTCCTAAAACGTAAAGAGCTATGCAACAAACTTCAAAATCACTTAGAAGATGTACATTTTTCTGCTCATCTCGTATTCAGTGCAAGGGCGGATCCAGAGGTCATGTTTGGAGGGGGCGGTCACCGAAATTAACTCCCCCCTCTCCTCATGGGTGGTCACTGGCACCCCCATTATTTATTTTAAAACTATATGAAATTATTCAACGAATGAATCTAAAGTTCAAATAATATATCAATAACCTTGTACTCAAGGCAAAAAAAAAACAATCATAACTTTCTAAAAATAGGTACTAGACAAAAAAATAACTTTATTTCTGCTTCGTCCGACCGTAAATAAAAATAACAAACATTTAGACATTAAACTTTTATCTACGTCATCTGTAGGCGTTTAAGAACAAGTAAGATGCCTAAATTAAATAAACTATTAATTTAAGTTATTACACATGCGAAAACCTACTATTTACAAATTTATTTGAAATCTGCATTTGAACTGTGCAACTCGAAGATACAATGAGGAATGAGGCTGACAGCCAAGCTCAACGACTTTAAAAATGAAAATGTACCACATTTACAAAATGAAATAATTGGCGTATGAGCTTCCGTTTGCACACAATTTAATCTTTTTTTCTTCTTATTTCATTACGTATAACTCGAGGCAATTTTTGCTCCTAACCAAGCCACTGGATATTTATTACCTTACAGTGGATTAGGTTTACACAAAAATAAAACCTAACCTACAGCTGAAGCAAACAGCGGTCGACAGGTGAAATCCACTGAGCTCCATGTTATATCTGGAGTCATCACTCAGTGTCAGAAAAGCGTGCCACTGTGTTTTTAGGCCATTATGTTGGCCAAATTGTTTTACTGATGTATTATGGGAGTTTTTGACGTTTTGAGTTTTGGCGGTATGGTAATTTTATTCCCCATTTAAATCAATGTTAATTTAGTGATTTTTCAAAACCTTTATCATTGTTTTTAAGTACATTACGAGTCGAAACCTGGTGTTATAAACTTAAAATTGAAACCTTGTGAATATTTTTAAATAAAAAGTAACCAATTATCTTGAAGCTAAGTAATGATTTAGGTACCGGTAACATAAAAATAGTCTTGTTTCTAGGTTTAGGGTCGTTGGTGAATGACATTGAAGATCGTACACTCGGGTGGTTGGTTTGATTATTTATTTTACTTACACATCAATACAGTAACATTATTAATAATGGATGATTCAAATATTAAATTCAAATCCAATGTCAGTGTTAACTGTTGACAGTAAACACTACAGGAGAAAATCGGTTGGCGACTTTTAATTTTGACAGCGTCCACCCGATGAATTTTGATTGGTCCACCTAACACCAAGGTGCAACACAACAAAGCAAAAAGCTGATCTAGACGGCACGCTTTTGGGAATTATTTAGTCAAAGAATAGTGACTCTAGATATAATGTAGAGCAGAGCTCAGTGTTGAAATTCAGTAAAAAATAACCAACGAATATAATGGGACCAACCTTTTCTGTTTGCGGTTAAAATTTACCTCCAAGACCATGTTGAAAACACTGAATTTTTGGCCTGTCAACTGACAAAACTGCAACAACTTCGTGACAGTTGGGAATATAAATGTTTTTGTAAGTCGCTTTTAGGTGAAAGACGGACCTAAGTACAGTAATGTGTTATATATTAAAATGAAAGTTTAGAATCTCATCTGTTTAACCCTTTGAGTGCCAGAGTTTTTCGGTCGTCATATCCCTAGAGTGCCAGAGTTTTTAACACAGTATATCCCAAAAGTGCCAGGCACAAAATCAACATTTTGCAAGGGTTTGCAAAAAAATTAATAACTTTTTTATTTGGTAAGATATTATTATGAAACTTTTTTTGTTTTGTAAGTTTAAAGTTTAGCTATAATATTATGCACATATATAATATTTAAAAAATAAAAAATAAAAAATTTGAATAAATATATGTATGTGGGAAATTTCTTTTAATTTTTTTTATTTGTTTCAGGTAAATAAACATTGTTCAAATATAAGATTTTTACCAAATAACTACTAGATTTATAGAGGACATGTTTCCCAAAATATTTCCTGAAAGTTTCATTAAATTTGGGCTTTAGGCGGACAAGTTATTTCCATAAATGTAAAAAAATATAAAAACGGCAAATTAGTACACAAGACAGTAGCCTAACTTTATTCAAGGGTTTAAGTTTTATTACAATTTTATTTCATAAAGCAGACTAACTAGGCCTCGTATATTTATGGAGTATATGTTTACCTGAACATATCCTGGAAATGTCCTGGAAGAAATAATAAAAAGTAATGGCGAAAGAAAAATTTTCTATAACAACGATTCACAAAATCAACATTTTGCAAGGGTTTTGTACATAAAATCAATAACTTTTTTATTTGGTAAGATATTATTATGAAACCTTTTTTGTTTTGTCAGTTTAAAGTTTAGCTATAATATTATGCACATATATAATATCTAAAAAATACAAAATAAAAAATTTGAATAGGTACATAATATTATACATGCGGGACATTTTTTATATTTTTTCAGATAAATAAACATTGTTCAAATATAAGATTTTCACCAAATAACTACTAGATTTATAGAGCTAGAAACTATCCTGGAAATCACCTGTAAGAAATAATAAAAAGTAATGACGTAAGAAAAATTTTCCATAACAACGATATATCGTTGCAATGTATTTTTCGGTAAGACCACCGACGACGATATATCGTTGTGAAGTATTTTTCGGATGTTCCGTGCACAACGATATATCGTTGTGTGGCACTCAAAGGGTTAATGGTATATCTTTTATTCCACTTTTCAAACTTATTTTTACGTGCAATAGTTTTAATTTGAATGTAACAATGTAGACGGGAGCAGCAAAATTGATTTTCGCAACCGAAAAACGGGATTCATTAAGACTTTTTCTACTGCAATTTTCATTCGGATTTATTCAAACTTTCTACTTAGGCCTAAGTAATAAAATAAAACACAATAATTTTTAGGTTTGGGCGGGGGCAACCGCCCCTACCGCCCCCCCCTTTGGATCCGCCCCTGATTCAGTGATGAAGCGACCTTTCACTTAAGTGGAAAGGTTAACAAGCATAACGTGCGGATTTGGGCGTCTGAGGCTCCGCATGCCTTTATGCAACTTGAGAGGGATTTGCCGAAACTGAATGTTTTTTGTGCGGTGTCAAAGACCAAAGTGTATAGCCCGTTTTTCTTTTCAGAATAAACTATAACTGGTGTTGCATATCTGGACATTTTGAAGCAATGGTTGTTTCCCCAACTTGAAGAGAACATGGAAGATTTCGTGTTCCAGCAGGACAGGGCTCCACCTCATTGGCACTGCGATGTCCGAAGTTTTTTAAATGAGAGACTCCCTGTTGGTTGGATTGGCCGCTGTGGTGATGATGACTTAGCTCTCCTAAGGTGGCCACCCCGTTCCCCAGACCTTAGTGTATACGATTTCTTTCTCTGGGGCTATGTGAAGGACAGGGTATATATCCCGCCATTAGCTCATACCCTGCCAGAGCTCCGAGAAAGGATTCGCGTTGCAGTGACTATAGTAAGCCAGGATATGCTTACCCACGTTTGGGCAGAGTTGCAACATAGACTGGAAACATTTTTCGCTGCAAACGGGCATATTGAGCAACTTTAGTGATATCAAACAAAACTTGAGAGCTTTCTCTTTCAACCCATGCAATTTGTAGTAGCATTTATGTATCTGTAAGTTCAATAAAGTATTTTAAAACCCGATGATTATTTTATGGACACCCGGTACATATTGAAAACACAAGTTATGCTGACTAATGTTCCCTGTGTGGCTGATCAATTGTTAAAGTGTTTATAATATAAATTGCATGTATATCATCCACACATTGAACTGTTTTATAAATATACAGGGTGAGTTTTAAATTAGTCCCCCCCTCCCCCAATTTTAGCGAATTTCCCCTACAGGGAAGAAGCTATTACTTAGCTGGCATGGTAAGACCTAGGCCCGGGACCATGATAACTTTTCGTTTTGAGGTCCCCAGATGCCAAAAACCCCATTCGTTCAAAACGGTATACCATATAATATATATATAACATTCAATAACAAAAATCTGCAAGAATAAATGTATCTTATAATACACCACTTTATATGTGGTGGTTTTCCATATATATATGGAAAACCACCATATGTGTGTGTGTGTGTGTGTCTGTGGGTGTGATAACTCTCTTAAAAATGATCTGATCTTGATGCAATTTAGTACAAAAATGTAAAGCAACAAAATGTTGCTTTAAGTTCGGAAACCAGCTAGATCACTCTATCCAAATGGGTATTTTTGGGTGGTTTTGTACCCCGAAAATGGATTTTTTAGTTTTTTACAGATCATTTTTGAAATAGTCAAATTTTAGTTTTTACCATTGGATTCAGCTTAAAAAACTACATTTCTCTACATCAATTGGTTACCGAGATATTGAAAGTGCTAAACACAGTACAATGTCTAATGTTATTCTTATGGAGGAAAAGAAAAATTTCATATCAGGCTTATTTATGAGCGTATACTGACGAAACTTGGTATATGGCTTCATCTGGTTGTGGTCTATTGATAATTGCTCAAAAAATTGTTTGCCAAATGCTCCCATAGCAGCATCCCTGCGAACTCAGTCCCATGTTATTCTTATGGATGATAATTAAATGCTATGTCTCCCTTAGTTATGAACATAAATTAATAAAAACTGGTATATGACTTCACCTTGTGAATGTTAGCACAAAAAAAACATTTGTTATGTTCGTTTTAGTAAATCAAATTTTATTTTTCACCATTTCATTCAGCTTAAAATCACAATCAATTTGGTGTTTTGATCATTCCTCTATGACAATTGGTTACAGAAATATAGAAAGTGGTAAACGCAGTACGTTGTCCAATGTTGTTCTCATGGAGAATAAGAAAAATTGTATATCTCGCTATTTATCGACTTATACTGACGAAACATGGTATATTGCTTCACATCATTGAGGTCTATTGATAATTTGGACTAAAAGCAATTTTTTGGCTGATAGTTCCTGTAGCAGCAAACCTACGTACTCAGCCCCCATGTTATTCTTATGGAGAATAAGTAACTTGTTATCTCCCTTAATTAATTATGAACATAAATTAATAAAACTTGGTATATGGAATGGCTTTAGTTGGTTGAGTTATATTGATATTTGTATAAAAACCAATTTTTTGTGTTCCTTGTTTTAGCAAACCTGCATACTGCCATGTTATTCTTATGGAAAATAATTGAAATGTCATAAATCGTTTATTTATGAATGTATACTGATGAAATTTGGTTTGTGGCTTTATGTGGTATTAAGATACCTATATATGCATTGGAAATTCGCTGAGTACGCAGGTTTGCTGCTACGGGGGTATTTTCTTTATTTCTTGAAATATTGACAGACCTCCGCCGATCATTGTTGATGGACTTGTACTTCATTTTGACTAAGTTCATATTTTTGACCGCCATCTTGGATCCGCCATATTGGATTCAAATAGTTTTTTTCCAAATTTAAAGGTGGGGTCATGACCCATCAAATAGAACTACTATTTTACAGTAAAAATAATGCCGCAATCAGTTTTTTTAAATCATTATTCGTTCTCAATATATTGGTGAATTTGAAAAAATTATTTTAAAAATTATTTTAAATATCCCAACATTGCCATATTCTCTTCATTACGTCAAATAACGACTATACTGCTACCAATCATTGTTGAGGGGCGTTTGCTTCATTTTGAACAAATTATAATTTTTGGCCGCCATCTTTGATCCATCATTTTAAAATGAGATTTTTTTCAAATGTAAAAGTGGGGTTATGACCCATCATTTCCAACTATTTTTCCACGCTGAAACCAATGCCTTAATCTGTTTTCAAATATCACTTTTCGTTTTCATGACACTGACAGATTATTGTTTAACATTTCAAGAAGGGTCAATATCATGAGAATGAAAAGTGATATTGAAAAGCGGGTTGCAGCATTGGTTTCATTGTGGAAAAGCAGTTGTAAATGATGGGTCACAATCCCAACCTTACATTTGATAAAATATCTCACTCCAAAGTGGCAAATCCAAGATCGTGGACAAAATTTGTAATTTATTAAAAATGAAGCAAATGCCCCTCAACAATGATCGGTAGCAGTTCATGGTCATGATTTAATTTAATAACTAGAATGTTTTAAAAATTCTCTTTAAAATTATTTTTTTTAAAACATCAATATCTTGCGAACGAATAATGATTTTTAAAAACAGATATCGGCATTATTTTTACCGTAAAAAATTAGTTCTATATATTGATTGGGTCACAACCCCACATTTACATTTGAAAAATAAATTTGAATCCAATATGGCGGCCAAAAATATAAACCAAGTCAAAATAAAGTATAAGTTGAATGATCGGCGGTGGTCCGGGGTCGATATCACAAGAAATAAAGAAAAAAGTAGAGGGGAATCGTTTAAAACTCCTCCTGTATATATTGACTCATTTACACACAAATGTTTTGTTAAAGGAGCATTGCTATGTGTTAGGGGCCTTGTGTTTGGATTGTATTGTTATATGGATCTGTTTCAAAGTCAAATTTCAAAGTCATATTCCTGGAAAACTAGCAACTAAAACAAAATTTTACAAGACATAAAATTTAAAGGACTTGGTCAAATGCACTAGGGAATTTGACTTTGAAAATGTTATATGGCCGCCATTTTGAAATTTATTATAACAAATTACCATAACTTTTTTATTTATTAACCGATTTTTACAGTAAAAATGTCATTAGATTTGGATTACAAAGTTCTTTAAATTGTATTTCTTGTAAAATTTTGTTTCAGTTGCTAGTTTTCATGGAATTTGACTTTACAAATTTAAAATGGCTGCGATTTTGAAAATAAAGGTCGGAAAAAAATAATTTTTTTGTGGATTTATACATTTATCCTGTAAAGCTCCATACCAAATTTTTACTTGATACATTAATCCATTACGGAAATAGAAATGTTTAAGTGGAAAAAGCTGCTAAACGAAGTTGAAATCGAAAAAATTTTACTGAACATTTTCGATTTATTTTTGTATGTAGAATATGGTTATGTATAGCCAGTTCCGGATTTTTGTGACACCCTGTATATATATTGATGAAATTTGGTATAAACGTGTAAAGCAACATTTATGACTTCAAGTTTGAAAACCAGCCATATCGCTTTATCCGAAGGGGTATTTTTGCGAGGTTTTGTACCCCAAAAATGGGTTTTTTGGATTTTTTACATATAATTTTGGAAATAGTTAAATTTTACTTTTAACCATTGTATTCAGCTTAAAAAACACACAATTTGGTATTTTGATCATTCCTCTACGTCAATTGGTTACTGATATATTGAAAGTGCTAAACACAGTACGTTGTCTAATGTTATTCTTATGGAGGAAAAGAAAAATGTTATATCTCGCTTATTTATGAACGTATACTGATGAAACTTGGTATACGGCTTCATCTAGTTGTGGTGCATTGGTATTTGCTCAAAAAAATCAATTTTTTGTCAAAGGCTCTTGTAGCAGCAAACCTGCGTACTCAGCCCCATGTTATTCTTATGGATAATAATTAAATGCTATGTCTCCCTTAATTATGAACATAAATGAATACAAACTGGTATATGACTTCACCTAGTTGAGTTATATTGATATTAGCATAAAAATCCATTTTTTTATGTTCCTTGATGCAGCAAACCTGCGTACTCAGCCCCAATGTTATTCTTATGGGGAATAATTAAAATTGTATATATTGCTTATTTGTGAATATATTATTATGAAACTTGGTAAGTGACTTTATGTAGTATCAAGACATTTATATCTCCATTGCAAATTTGCTGAGTATGCAGGTTTGCTGCGACGGGGCTTTTTTTATTCTGGATCAATGTTATATACATTACACTCAGAAATGGTAACAATTAATTGTGAATAACATGATCAATCAGGCTCACCCTATCAGAGACACCTATTAACAATTAATGAACATATGTACAAATGGGATTAAATGTTACAATGAATTACAAATAAATAATATATATACTACTATTGTTCGCCATTGAAAGTAAAGACATATTGGGGCAACCTTGCTTTTAATCTCCGGTCCATTGTCGAATTTCCTAGGCCGTAGGCAACTGCATCGGGGACATTTTGTAAGTTGTTGATAAACTTGACTTTAGTCTTCATTATAAAATCTTTAACAGTTTCAATACCGAGTTCACGGTGAAGCTGGGTGTTTCTTACGAACCAAGGTGAATTGACTGAAATTCTCAAAATTTTGTTTTGCAGAGATTGGATTTTCATTAATTTTCCTTTACTTATGGAACCTCCCCATACAGCACAAGTATAAGTTATCAAAGGACGAATAATACAATTTTTGTAAATTAAAATGGTGTAGCCTGTTTTAGAGATGATTTTCTATTAATTAGAGGAAATAACTTTGACCGTCTGGCATAACCTTGATTTAATTTTGTGTTTACATGCAAATTCCAATTTAACTTTTTACCAAGAAAGACTCTGAGATATTTTATTGCTTGATCACTAAGGTTCCAAGGAATTTGAGTGTTATTAATAACTATGTAATTTGGAAATTCACATTTCTTTAATGAAAATTAATTTTGCTTGACACTTGCTTGAGTTCAAGGATATCCTCCATGAACTGAACCATGCCACTACTTCGTCTAGAGATCGCTGCAAAAGTCCAGCAGCTTCGATTGCACTTTTGTTTTGAGCAATTATTGCAGTGTCATCTGCATATAGTGCCATAGACACGTTTTGAGGTTCAGGTATGTCTGCTACAAAGATATTGAACAGTAAGGGACCCAAGAGTGAACCTTGAGTGCGCCAGCTTCTATTTGATGGACTGAAGAAAAGCTTGAATTTATCCTTACAGAAAAAGTGTGGTTTAACAGAAAGGATTCAATTATATTTTTTAGATAAAGAGGAAAACCGAAATTGTGAAGTTTGTACAACAAACCATCATGACCTTATCAAAGGCTCAGACCTTATCAAAGGCTTGAGCGACGTCCAGGAATGCTGCTGCAGTTACTTCTTTCTTTTCAAAAGCGCTAATTATCAGTTCAGGCAGACGTAAAATTTGGTGTGTTGTTCCGTGTAAAGGGCGAAATCCAAATTGATGACTTGGTAGTATGTTAAGATCTTGAATACATTTTAACATTCTTTTTTTAATTACCTTTTCAAAAACTTTAGAAATACTGGAGAAAAAACTGATTGGCCTATAACTTGCAGGTGACTTTGCCGGCTCCCCTGGTTTATGTATGACTATAATTCCTTTTTATATATTGATTATAATTTAAAAGTTTGGGAAAGAAGTAATTCTGATTTTGAATTTAAAACTTCCTAAGTAACAATTGTACACAAATTTAAAAAATAAGATTTAAAAAATAGATTAAAAAAATTTGAGATCTAAATTTCTAAAATCATAAAATATTTTTTAGAAATGGGCTTGATCAAAGAAATTAAAAGAGTTAGTAAATTGGGAAAAAATTATTTAAACCAATAAAGAACTTATGGAAGGTTGATTAATTCTAAAGAACAATGGATGGTAAAAAGATTAAAGAATTCATCATAAAATGTTTGTTTGATCATATGGAACAAATTTTAAAAATAGGTATTTGTTTTATTAGATTTTAATTAAATATTTAAAAAAAGCAAATCGATTTTACATTTGTTATTATAATTGTAGATTTAAAATATTCACAAATTAATTGGAATTAACTAGTTTCTATATTTAAACTACTTTTTTAAACATTTTACATTAAATAATTAAAATTTTTTTATGATTTTTGTTAAAAATGTTCCTGATTGTTTTAATTTTTCCCTTAACAATACGCTGAATCTTCTTAAAATTATGCTTAAACATATATGAATATTCGGAATTTAAATAAATTCGAAAATTATTGTGATATAAATGCACAACGATTATTAATGGTTGTTGAATGATGATTTTGCATTGAGTATCTGTTAGTTTCCAAATTTTTATTGAACCCCATATATCTATCTAATCATGCACATAATATTTATGAATAAAAATATCATTGACTCTTAATTGAGTACTTTATTCTATAGAATATAAATCAGTAGAGCGTTTGCAAACTATTACAAAGGTCTTCGCATTCTGTTGAAAACCATTATCCGGATTATAAAAAATATCAGTGGCTAGCCAGAGCCTACGGTGTCAATTCAACTTGTGCTACTGTGTAGAAACCGACCAAGCCTGAGCAAAAGATGCAGAGCGTTGTCCGTCTGCTCACAAAGTCGAATGATAATTTAAACTGTGCGTCTCCCCATATAGTCTAAAAACAAGTTGCCTGGTTCGTCTCCCCACATAATCGGAATTCAGCTTGAACAGTGCGAATCCCCAAATAATCCAAAAATAACGCGAAAAGTGCGTCTCCCCAAATTGGAGAATCAGGAAAGGAGCTTCAGGGTGGTGGGTGGTGATGCCTACAATATCTCTCTTAAGGATCACTCCAGTCCACTGTTCCAACTGAAGCGTGTGGTGTTTCAGTCTTGGTGTTGGATGGGAGCTTCAGGGTGGTAGGCGGTGAAACATACAATATATCTATCAAGCATCACTCCAGTCCACTGATTCAACTGAAGCATGTGATGTTCAGTCTTGGTGTTGGATGGGAGCTTCAGGGTGGTGGGCCTACAATATCTACTGAAGCGTGGTGGGCGTAGAGATATTGTAGGTGTCACCGCCCACCACCAACTGAAGCGTGTGATGTTTCAGTCTTGGTGTTGGATGGGAGCTTCAGGGTGATGGGAGGTGACACCTACAATATCTCTCTCAAGGACCGCTCCAGTCCACTGTTCCAACTGAAGCGTGTGATGTTTCAGTCTTGGTGTTGGATGGGAGCTTCAGGGTGATGGGAGGTGACACCTACAATATCTCTCTCAAGGACCGCTCTAGTCCACTGTTCCAACTGAAGCGTGTGATGTTTCAGACTTGGTGTTGGACGTGAGCTTCAGGGTGGTGGAAGGTAACACCTACATTATCTCTCTCAAGGACCACTCCAGTCCACTGTTCCAACTGAAGAGTGTGATGTTTCAGTCTTGGTGTTGAATGGGAGCTTCAGGGTGGTGGAAGGTAACACCTACAGTATCTCTCTCAAGGACCACTCCAGTCCACTGTTCCAACTGAAGCGTGTGATGTTTCAGTCTTGGTGTTGAATGGGAGCTTCTGGGTGGTGGAAGGTGACACCTACTATATCTCCCTTAAGGACCACTCTAGTCCACTGTTCCAACTAAAGCATGTGATTTTTCAGACTTGGTGTTGGATGTGAGCTTCAGGGTGGTGGGAGGTGACACCAACAATATCTCTCTCAAGGACCGCTCCAGTCCACTGTTCCAACTGAAGCGTGTGATTTTTCAGACTTGGTGTTAGACGTGAGCTTCAGGGTGGTGGAAGGTGACACCTACAGTATCTCTCTCAAGGACCACTCCAGTTCACTGTTCCAACTGAAGCGTGTGATGTTTCAGATTTGGTGTTGGATGTGAGCTTCAGGGTGGTGGGAGGTGACACCAACAATATCTCTCTCAAGGACCACTCCAGTCCACTGTTCCAACTAAAGCGTGTGATTTTTCAGACTTGGTGTTAGACGTGAGCTTCAGGGTGGTGGAAGGTGACACCTACAGTATCTCTCTCAAGGACCACTCCAGTCCACTGTTCCAACTGAAGCGTGTGATGTTTCAGACTTGGTGTTGGACGTAAGTTTCAGGGTGGTGGAAGGTGACACCTACAGTATCTCTCTCAAGGACCACTCCAGTCCACTGTTCCAACTGAAGCGTATGATGTTTCAGTCTTGTTGTTGAATGGGAGCTTCTGGGTGGTGGAAGGTGACACCTACTATATCTCCCTTAAGGACCACTCCAGTCCACTGTTCCAACTATGTTTCAGACTTGGTGTTAGACGTGAGCTTCAGGGTGGTGGAAGGTCACAATATTCCAACTGAAGCGTGTGATGTTTCAGACATGGTGTTGGATGTGAGCTTCAGGGTGGTGGGAGGTGACACCTACAATATATCTCTCAAGGACCACTCCAGTCCACTGTTCCAACTGAAACGTGTGATGTTTCAGTCTTGGTGTTGGATGGGAGCTTCAGGGTTGTGGGAGGTGACACCTACAATATCTCTCTTAAGGACCACTCCAGTCCGCTGTTCCAAAGGAAATCTCATATTTATAAGCAAATGGCAAGTAATTTTAATAAATCTTTCAAAAAGTATTTTTGATATAATTTTCTTTTGTTACTATGAGGTATAGGCCTATTGACAGGTGTTTTTCAAGATAAATTACCATGTAAATATTCTTAACAGTTTACAAATTTTGTTGAATTTACCATCAACAATATTGTTGTACATTATGTCAGCGCTTAAACGTGTTCTATATAGTCTGGTAGGAAATCAGAATAGCAAAATTGTACCTGCAGTAGACTCTCTTCAGTTATCCACCTTGGAACAGTTTCCTCGATCAGACTACAAAATAATAAAAGAAACCGGAGATACTATTTAACTGTGAAATACACTCTAAAACTACACTACTATACTGCCTGTTCGTAAGAATATCTATTAAGATGGTTAAAACAGTTACATGATAGCATAATTGCCAAAAATGTTTCAATTTGCAAGTGAAAAGTCTCGATGAATTTTCAGTCTCATCACTACTCATTTAACTTTGCTTATCTGTACCGACATAACAAATTCATTGTGTTATTGTTTTTTTTTTATGTTATGGTCAGATATATTCAAACTGAAGGTTGTTAAGGGACCTTTCTCGTCCACTCTGGAATCTATCATAAATTGCCAATCGACTACTATAATATGCAGTTCAAGCGTCCCAGACAGCACACAACGTCCATATCTGTAGGACAATGGAGGTCCGAAATGTCCAAGGATATCCACGGGGAAAATCCTTTTTTTCTGGGACAAACAGGATATCCTATGGACATCAATTGAATGTCATCTCAACCCATGTAGCACATACACAATGTGAACCACTCACGTTGAAATGACGTTTATGACCAACGAGGAAATAACGTTAAAATGTCCCAACTTTCAACGACTTGTTCAACGTTTTCTTTTAAATGATGGATCAATGTTAAATTTAAACGTGAACTTTGATGAGTGTTGTTTTGATACTTTTATTTGAAATTTGATGTGAACATGACTTTCCTTGCAAACTTTATTATAAAAGCTATTCTAGTAACAGTTATACAGTCAGATATGTCCTTATTTGCAGTGAAAAGTTAAGTAAATCATTTATATTTACCATAACTTATACCTACTTTAAATTTTTGCTAACCCATAATTTGTATTATTATTTTCTCAACGTTCCTAACTGAGATGATAATAAAACTTATGTCTGACAACACTAAAAGGTATATTCACACTGTACTATAACACTTGTATACTTGTACACTGTATAGTTTCAAAAAGGTAATCCACTTTTTAATAAAAAAAAGCACATATTATAAGGATTGATATCACAGAATGGCTTCCGGTACATCAAAATGGCGGGAAGCACAAGCAGTACATTCTCTTCTCTCTTCATCTTTGCCTGCTAAATAAACTATTTTTCAACCAACATTCAATGGAAAAACCCACAAACACTGTCATGGAGTACGGCTAAAATTTGTAAACAGAACAAATTTTTATAACGTTAACTCAACTAGTTAAAAAAACATTGATTTATAAATGTTGAAAATGTCAACCAATAATCTTATTCATAAAAGCTGACCAGATTTCAACGTTAAAAAATGTGGATGTGCTACATGGGAAGGATGTCTGTTTTACAGAGTTCGTGAATGTCCTCTGGACATCTGCAATATCCTCCACTTCATAAAGCACATTTGTTTGGAAAATATTTTAATGCCGACTGAGTTGACCTAAGTAGACACTTTAACTTCAACTGAAAATCCTATATAATATTTTATTTTATAGTTAAATTGAGTAACAAGGTTTTGTACATGATTTATTCAACAATAAAATTTACTTATCAGGTAGTTTGCTAAGTATTATTATTTGTATTACATTTATTCCATTTTTCTTACTTAAATATATATTCAACGATAAGCCAACTAACTGCAAAAAGCAGCTTTAGCATTTCGTTCAAGTCCTATAGACTTAGAACACAGAGAGACTAAATGGTAATTTTTAAATCTTAGCCCAAACCCTACAATTTTTGTGACTCAGAGCCGAGGGCAGTAAGGCGTGTGTACAGTTTGTCTAGGATTAATTTTGGACATCAACTTTTAATGACATTTTAACTTCCACAGGACATCCTAGGGTTGTCATTAGGACCTTTTTCTGGAAGACCATAAGACATCTGTAATATATGTTGACATCAGCTGGACTTGCTACCTATTGGTTACCGGTATCAAAATTCCAATTTTATCCAATGTTACAAAAATGTTCAACATTTTCTGTCTGCTTTTTTAAAACTAATCAAACAGCTGTTAAACTTGAGTGAAGATAAAAATATGATTTTTAAACATAAACATAACGATATAGAATGTTCAAAGCATGTTGCATGTGATGAAGTATGTTTGGCAGTTTATGAGAAGTACCTTTTTTAATTAAAAACATTTCAATAGTTATAGAATTCTGTATTTTCAAATGCGATATTTGGTGTAAATTTAGTTGTTTTATTTGCTTTTATAGAAAGAAAAACAGCTGATCTATGTTTGTGCATTCTCTTTTGGAAGGAATGAGCATGCCTAGTTCTAGTTGATCAACTAAGTTACATTATTAATAAGTTCATTATTTGTTCAACTTTACTCTTACTACTTGCTCATAGCTTTGTCTCAAATCATTCAACATCCAACTGTTACTGAGTTTTTGTTCCAGATAGAGAGCATATTCAGAAGAACTGAGTTCAGCCCTGCTTTAAAACATTGCTCCATTTTAGGTTTTAAAAATGGAAGTGTAGTTGTATTCTTCAGACTAATCCTGGATAGGCGGAAAATCCCAAAGTGAGTATTACTATAAAAAGGTTGTTTTTGTTTATCTGTTATTTAGCTGCTCTGTGGTCTGTTAGTTATTTACCTCTATAATTCCTGTAGGTTGATTTTCATTCAAACCATAATTTTAATTCCACAAATTATAATAAGCCTTCTGAAAAATTATTTAAACTATCTAACAAAATTAGATTAGTTAACCATTTATTTTACATACAATGTATTAATTATATATTCTTAGACATATTAATATGATTGTAAATAATTTTGTTAAATACTATAGCATTGACTATACACACTACGTGAGGAGACGAGTTATCGGATTCGTGTATTTGAAGACGGCACAAGTGGCGCGGCTCTAGCGGCGCGAAGCGGTGTACAACTCATTCATAGCACTGCGTCAGTCAGTCCGGCCGCGTGTGGCTGGCCCGCGAATCACCACCGCTTCTCCCCTGCACTACCAACCCTGCCTTGCTACTGCCGTGCCGGAGCAGACGGATCCTTCATAGACCCCGCCTGGCTTCTGCTCCTTTCTCAGTGACATAAGCTAAATGAAATGCTCGTTTTAGCGAATTTCCCCTATAGGGAAGAAGCTATTACCGTAGTCGGCATGGTAAGACCTAGGCCCGGGACCATGATAACTGTTCGTTTTGAGGTCCCCAGACCCCAAAAACACCATTCGTTCGAAACTGTATATATATATATATATATATATATATATGTGTGTGTGTCCGTGAGCACGATAACTCTCGTAAAAATTATCCGATTTTGATGATATTTGGTATAAACGTGTAAAGCAACATTTATGACTTTAAGTTCGAAAACCAGCCAGATCGCTCTATCCGAAGGGGTATTTTGTGGGGGTTTTGTACCCCAAAAATGGGTTTTTCGAAATTTTTACATATAATTTTGGAAATAGTCAAATTTTAATTTTTCCCATTGGATTCAGCTTAAAAAACACACAATTTGGTATTTTGATCATTTCTCTACGTCAATTGGTTACCGAGATATTGAAAGTGCTAAACACAGTACGTTGTCTAATGTTATTCTTATGGAGGAAAAGAAAAATTTTATATCTCGCTTATTTATGAACGTATACTGACGAAACTTGGTATACGGCTTCATCTGGTTGTGGACCATTGATATTTGCTCAAAAAAACAATTTTTTTCCAAAGGCTCCCGTAGCAGCAAACCTGCGTACTCAGCCCCATGTTATTCTTATGGAGAATAAGTAACGTGTTATCTCCCTTCATTATGAAAATAAATTAATGAAATTTGGTATGTGGCTTTACCTACATGAGTTATATTGATATTTGTATAAAACCCCATTTTTTGTGTTCCTTGCTTCAGCAAACCTGCATACTCAGCCGCCATGTTATTCTTATGTAGAATAATTAAAATGTCATAAATCGTTTGTTTATGAATGTATATTGATGAAACTTGGTATGTGGCTTTATGTGGTATTAAGATACATATATATGCATTGGAAATTCGCTGAGTACGCAGGTTTGCTGCTACGGGGGTATTTTGTTCTTTTGGTTGTAATGTAATAAACTAATTGTGCTGTGTCTTCATCTCTGCAGGTATTTACGGTAATTTTACTTTCTATTAAAAAGGTTAAGGATCGAAATATTTTAAGTACTATTTTTTAAACCAGTACAATAAAATTAGGGCATATTCAGTTTATTTGGTTACTAACAATGACTAAAAAAGTTAGTTGAACATTGTTATATTTTGTTAGGCAGGTTTTGTGTATTTTAAAATACACCAACCGCAACAACAAATGCCTTGCACAAATTTAATATTTTATAATCACCAAACTATTTAAAGGAAACTTTTAACTTTTTTGAAAAACAATGAAACTATTATTACTACATGGAGTTAAAAACAGTGTTAGAGACTTTTTGTATGCTGATTTTTAAGTGTTTTATAGCAAAGAAGTATGCAACCTATAACATATAAATATAGTATCTTTTAACTCTAGATTATTTACAAATTAATTTTTATTGCAAATGCAATATTTATTATTATGAGGAAAACAAAGATTATTATTATTACCAGCAAATCAAGAAGCTCCAGAGAAAATATTTTTTTCTTTTTGGGAATATCTAGCTCTTATACCTTTTTAAAAGTTTACAGATGCAATTTTTCCATAAGTTGGCTTAAAACAGTTGATATTGATTCTGCACTGTTTATTAGGATCATCAGCTGCTGTTAAATGTTAACTTTTAAATTACATTTACTGCTATTCTTCCATAAGATTAAAATTGTAACTTTGTACGCCCAGGGGGCAGAGCCCTGAAGGTGGACGTCTTCCAACCACCCAAAAGGCACATCTAGACGCCAAGGGCTTTCAAAAAACACATCAAATATGATTTTAAACCTAATAGTTTTGCTGGTAGCCCGTTAAAAATGCCTTTTTTAATAATATGATCATCACCTATAAAGAATCTTCGAAAAGGGATACCAAAATTTTTTAGATAGCAATTGATAAAATTATTTGGTTTTCCCCATCAATCCCAATGAACCAGACAATTCTTTTATAGGTCGTGTTTGCGCTATGGAACCTACAAACGAAAATAGAGAAACCAAGAGAAGTAGGCCTAACAAATGTTGCTTTGCTGGTTGTTCTAGAACTAAAAGGCAGTATCCGAATTTTCATTTTTTCCAATTTCCTGTAAGTCGACCGGATACTTGTAACCAGTGGGTATTAAATTGTGCTAACGAAGCCATTAATTCCTTGCCACCTGCAACGTTGAAAGGAAAGGTTGTGTGTGAACAACATTTTACTCGTGATTGCTTCACAAGTGATATGAAAACAAAACTAAATAAACAAGCAGTGCCTACGTTGTTAGCCCAAGAAGAACTTGATACCCATGTGCCCGTTGCTGTTGTTGAATCTCATGAGGAAATACCGCAGCAAATGAACACGCCTATGGTAGTTCCACAAACGCATCCAACACCAACTGTTTCATCCTCAGAACTGTCAACCCCGCCTCAGATGATGGTCATAAGAGACAACTTTGGCCAACAAATAGCTGATGAAACACCTATTGCCCGGAGGTCATTATTTAAAACTTGTACTCCGTTAAACGACAATCAAAGTCCCAAATCAATCTGCACACCATTGTATAAGAAGTTAAAAAGTGTACAAGGGCGTAAAAGTACGCCATATAAAGTGCTGACACCGCAAAAAAAAAGCATTTACAGAAACTTCAGTCAACAATTAAATTAAAGAGAAAATATCTCCAATTAGTTAAGCGAAAGTCCCGAAAAGCCCCAAAACCCTTAAGTAAAGACCAGTTGATCGATGGAATGAAAGCTTATCTGCCACAAACAGTAACTGATTTGTTTGAAATGCAAATTAAACATGCTGGAAAATGTAAACTCCAGTGGTCAGAAAAAGAAAGACAACAAGCCTTAAAGATAAGGTATAAATCCCCTGCAATGTATGATCAAATGAGGAATGACGGGTTTGCGTTACCGAGCCCTACCTCACTAGCCCGTTGGCTTCGAGGTGTTGATTTGAGGCCAGGGGCCTGCAGTGGCATTATGCATTTTCTAAAATTGAAAGTGGAATGCAGACTTAGAAAAAAAGTGTGTTGTCTTAGTAGATGAAATGAGTATTAAACAATGCCTCGAATATGACTCAACAAGAGATCTAGTTGAAGGTAAGAACATTTTATTACTATACTAAAGACATCAGAAACTCATCCTTATTTCAAATATTTTGCAGGTGTTTTATACAACTGCAGTTCGTTCCCGATGTGATTTTAACGATTATATAAAGTTATTAAATGTAATTAAATTTGGCAGTAGAAGCCCACCAACATTAGGGGATTTTTTAAGCATATTAGCCAATTTTTTAAACTTACATTATGAACTTAAATTTAAGGATGAACTTAATCATAATTTTAGTGGGTCTATATGTTATTTGTGGTTTTTAGTTATCTAATACAAAATATCTCCTTGCTTAGTAAATGAAGAGTTTATATTTGTTTTTAATGGCGTATAATGTGATGAGCACAACAAAAAGGTGTAGTAGCAGTAAACAAAACAGTCGCATCTCATGCCGCGGAAGCAGTTCCCCGCGCTTCGAGCCCGCCCAAAGTTGTGACGCGACGCCTGAAGTGGTGGGGGAGCAGCACGGTCTTTATATCTAGTGCTCCATTGAGTAGACTCTCTCTAGTCCCGCCTTCTCGGGACCGGACCCTCGGCCAGATTACACTATGGCCGATCAGAGTCATCAAAAATACCAGGACAGCGCGGACGCCGCAGCAGAGCTACTCTATAAAGGCCCGGTGCACATGAATCAGCGGTTTGTGGCGGCGGCGCCGCGGTGGGAGGAAGCGTGGTGTGTTGACGCGAGCGAGCAGGAGAAATGAAATGGTATGAAGGATTGAAGGAGCGATGCACGGAGAGTGTGGAGAGGAGTGAGGGGGGGAGTGGAACAGAGATAGAGATATGTGCGAGAGAGCGCGAGAACGAGATGTGGCGCAGCTCTAGCGGTACGAAGCAGAACTCTGTCCAAGGTCGCGCGTACTGCCGTCTTCAATCCAATGCATTCGATGACTCGTCTAGTAGTGTGTATAGTCAATGACTATAGGCTCTTTACAAATACTGAATTGCTTCATTAAATTTATTAATTTATATCGCTTTATCCATTTAATTGGTTCATTATGATAATATTCAAAACTAAGAGTTGCAACTTGCTAGTCATAAGTCAAAATATATTAAATAATTACTTACTGTTGTAGTTTGATTTATTTTTTGAAAACACTGTATATTGATTTAAGAAAATATTGCTTTACAGTTTTACAAAATATTTGAAGATTTACAAATTTTGTTTTATAATTGCAGATCTGGTTGTTTAAAAAATCTGTATCTGTAAAATAATTTAGAAATTACAAATGTAATTGTGTTAATGGAAATTCCCATTTAAACATAAGTAGTAAATTTTAGATTTTGATTGTTTTATAAGTAGAAAATATCGGTTTATAATTTCAAAATGTTATAAGTTCACAAATTTTGCTATCGCATAAAATATATTTTGTTAAACCAATACAAATGCTGTCTTTGTCTAGTTGTCAAGGGTTCTGATTGCAAGTGTGTTTGCAGGAAAGCAATGCCGGTGGAGGAGCAGGTCAGAGCTATTCTGCTGCAGAGCCTCCCTGCTGCTTCACCTTTGAAACACTTCAAGGTCGATAAAACTCAAGTGTTTCTAAAACGTGAGTTTTGAGTTATCTACAAATGTATATTTTAATAATTTATAACAAATTTAGAATGAGATTTTTTATAAAAGGTGGAAACGTTAAATTTAAAAACAAATCAGCCTAAAACATGAATAATTATTTTTATGCAAACTTAAAATCAATATCTCAACTGATTCTTTAAATGACAACACTCATTGACAACACTGACAACACTGATTCTTTATTAAAAAAAGACAACACTCATACCGAAAATGTTTCGAGAAAATCCATAAGTTTATTTGAAACCTTGGTTTTTTCATCCGAAGGAAAAATTCATGAATCTTTCAGAGGGAGTTTGGAAACGCATTGTGTACAGATGGGGCGATTTTGGACAGAATTTCATTACGAAAAGATTAGGAATTAAATGATCATGTATGAATTTTTTGAAAGCTCTAAAGTTCTATGGATCAGACGTTTTTAAAAGAGTCCAAAGTTAATAGCAAAACCTCAAAATGTAAATCTTTCCCATTCAAAAATAGTTAGCATGCTTATTTCACTCATTAAGTAATTTGTTCTCAATCCATTATCGTGGAACAATAACTTGATTCATGTACATTCTCAAATACACAACACTTGTAAAGAAAGGAGTTGTATTTTGTGCTGCATTATTCTTTGTCTAACTAAATGAACTCTCTTGGTTAATGTACATATGTTTTAAGTAGTCAACTGATTTAAACAAACTTTTTCTCTAAGATTAACATAGAAAATTTGGGCGTCTCGCTAGCGTTAGCGTCTTGGACTTCAGTTCAAGTGGTCATGAGTTCGAAACCCAAATTTGAGGGGTTTGAAACGCTTTCCCTTAAAATTGTTTGTAATGTACTCTTAACATAAAATGCCACTGGCGTTGAAAACAAAAACAAACAAACTTTGAAAGCCAATCTGAGGCAAAGCCCAATGAAGATATTTAAGTTTGAATGAGTGATGATATATCTAAGCATAATAATTATCCATTATTTAAAAAAAGATTCATGAAAATCGGCCTGATAGAACAGCTTGACGGAATGTCCAAGCTTTTCCAATTATTTTTAATATATGTATACAAACCGTTTTACAGCCTCCAAATATATTACAAGTTGAAAGCAACTACATGAATGACTCAGATAGCAACACAATCTATTTACAGCATATGATAGCATGACTCTTTTAATAACCATGAATAAATTTTCTTGGTTTTAAGCGACAGGTCCACTAGTAATTTATAATATAACATGCAATTAAATATACATATCAAATCCAAAAACCTCTTATATAGGCAGTTTTTTTTGTGTTTGTTAGCTTAACTGTGGGGTTTGAACAGTCAGATTTTAAATTATGCCCACATTGTAATAAAATGATTATTCCAACTATAGCCTATGATTATTAATAAATTAAGAATTTATCAACCATCAAATGTTGTTGTTTCAGGAGTTGGAGAAAACACAAGTCAGTCTCAGTCAGTGGGAGATTTAGAAACTAGAAATCAAAGCTTTGAAACCCACAACGGCCTATTAAGAAAAGGTCCTCCACAAATAATAACATCTCATTATACAAACACTCCTTTTAGTCGGCCCCAAATACCAAAGACAACTTCCACCTCAACCGAAGGGGTTATTGGAGGCTCTTTCAAACTGTCTGAGCCAGATCAGACTACAAAGTTATGGCAAACGACTTCTCAGAAACCTTCTAGTCAAGAATTTCAAACAAGCCAAATGGTTAATAAAACCTTAAGAAATAATGTAACATCCTCCATAGATTTCTACCAACACAGTCCAGCGTTACATGCCTTATTGAAACATAAAGCTAGAATAGAAACGTCATCTTCAACAGCAACGACTCCAGAGATTGAGCCAACTTTGAGTCGAGATGAGACTGATCTCATAACTTTACTGCCGTATATATTTCAAGGGGAAGAGGAGCCGTGGAAACCTGTACTTCCTGAAAACTTCACGAGATATCCAGAAAGAAGGCCATTTGCAACTGAAGATTACAGTTCAGGAGGGGTAGGAGTTGTGGAAGTGGTCTTAGATCCGGAAGATCTTTCACCATCTATTCCCTCCAAACCGAATCCGTCGAAAGAGGAAACTAGCGAAAAACAACAGTATTTGAATCTTGCAAACCCAGTCAGTTTTGCTAGTTTAACTTCCTCAATAAAACCTGCCAGCAATATCAACAGAAAGGAAACATTTGGTCCTCGGTCTGATGACAAGGTTTCATTTTTCCTAAATACAGAAGCGGATAAAAACGAGGAAAACTATGACCATTATGAAAAATTTCATAACATCTTTATCAAGCACAAGAATAATAATGAGCTAAAAGGAAACATTTCAAGCTTAAGTGATATATTGCCTGATTTTCCAATAATTCAACAATTTCATAACTTGGATGCTCTGTTGAGATCGTACAGTCTGAAATCATTGAACCACAAAGCAGATGACACTCCTGTAACACTACTTCCTGCTAGATCTAATTTAGATATAAGAAAACAAATACGTCCTCGACCTTCATCACCTAACACATCGTCTAGACCTAGTGATGAGCTGATCGAGCTCATTGAGGATTCTTCAAAAATATTACAACATAAATTATCAGTAAAGATAAGTTCCACGTCAGATGATAACACTTCAAAGACAGATGTTTCAGTGAGTACTGAAAGAGATTATCAGGAAACTGACACTACAGTTGCACAAGAGAACAGTTCTTTTGAAATTGACACAGAGAGTCCAACTTCCACAGAACAAGAAATAAATCTTAAACAGTCACATGAGATTTCTGAAAACACTGAGTACACTAAAGATTTAGCGACAAGTACACAATCTGAAGATCCTTCTTTCATTCAACTTTTAAATCCGAGCATAGAAACTTATGAAACCGTTTCAACTGTTCAAGACACTCTTCATGAAACAAAGCATTCAGGAAATATAGATTATATTAAATATGTTGAATTAACAACCCAACCAAAACCATTAAGTCCTACAGGGATGAGTTTCAGAAATAATCGCCAGTCAAAAATGTCACCAACATTTCTCATTGGAGGAAATCCACTAAAGTTTGATTTGCAAGGGAATCCTGATCAAGTTTCAGCAGCTGGTGATGGAATGAAAACTAATCAGGAAAACTCAAACACGAAAAACACCTCGCAAGATCAATCTAACATAGTCAAATTAAAAGATGTGAAAATTCAAGAAGTCCTTGAGAAAATCATATATAATCTGACATCTCCTGAAACTATGGAAATACCAGATGTTCCTTTAGAACAAGATCCTAAACAAAACCATGTAAATGATGATCCAAGTATTGCACTGAATAGAAAGTTTGGTCAAAGTTCTGCAGATAGTAAAAATAGTCTGCTAAAAAACTCATCTGGCTTTGATATGAAGCCAGATGTTATATTTTACTTCTTAAAACACCAGAATAAAAGTTCTTTAAGTTCCCAAGCACTGAGTTACTCAAGTAGCTATGTGAAAAATACTAACAGTGAAGGGTTTAATAAGAGTTCACCCAACTATGTTGTCAACAAGGATGGCTTCTTGATGTTAACCAAGGTGTACAACAAGGCTTCAGCCAGCTCTCAGACGAATAATGAACTTACACTACAATCAAACACTACAGGGAACCGAACTACTGGTGGGTATTTTACTTTACTATTTAACACTAATCAATAAATTATCAACTTTTAAATTTCAATACACCATTTTGAACTTGCAGTACAGAACATTCTTGTATTCTTAGTTTTCAATTTATATAAAGTTATTTTTAACATTCTGCACGAAATCCACCTGTTTTTTGTTCTCTAAATAGTACGCAAAACGTCACTTTTTACTCCTAGGACCTAAAAAATCAGCTGTGATCTTTTTTAAGTCCTAGGACGTAAAAAGTCAGCTGTTTGCTAAATATTATTATTGTTTCGTGATCTGTACATGATAGAAGCGTTCCTTACCACACGTTATAAAAAATATTGTTTGTAAATAACAGAAATGTAAACACTGTATATTACTTACTTTGTAAACATAACCTCAAAAATACAACTTTATAGTTACAATTTTCAACGATTAAAAGTCTAATTCCGCATTATGATAAAAAACGTTGTTCATCACTCGGAGCAAAAGTGTCTTTTTGGTCCTAGTGATGAAAACTACTATTACGAGAAAGCAGTAAGCTTTATTACATGTTTAGAGCAGTTTCCAATATAGGACTTAATTATAAAAATAATTCACTCCCCAAAGCCCTTGGGGAAAGTAACTTTAGCAATAATTTTCATGTAATCATTAGCTCCTCAAAATCCAAAGATTAAAAACTTCTCGACTTTGTCTTTAAATTAGATATTGTGTTTTTTGTTTTTTTAAAGAAACTGTATGTTTAACCACTTTATTGATGAATGTATGAACCCATTGCAGGACTGAGAGATTAATGACAGTAGACTTTCCGACATTGTCAATGTAAATATAACCCTCTCAGTACGACACGTCATGTTATTTTAGTATTAGTTCACTCATGGATTTAAGAGCATTTTTTAAGGACAGTTTGTCCAGCAGAGTAGTTTTTCAGCTCTAAACTCAAATTAACCCTTCTCTCTCATAACATTGGGTTTATATCTACTATAGGGGACACCTTATAGGAGCCAGAGTTAGTAAAAGCAGTGCTGCGATCTAGCGTCATATTAAGATAACTACGTGATCTGCGGCGTCATTAGGCCGAGTTAACTTGTCTGCCGTACTCGAACCATGTAAACAAAATACCACTTTGATGACCATCACAAAAAAGGTTTAATTACACATTTTAAATTCTCTACAAAAACATTCCTAACAAAAATTTGATGAACAAAACCGCGACGATCCCTGGCGGCATATGATGAAACTACGTTGACAAATCTCTCACATTAATTTGCATTGTGTGTCCTCTCTAATAGATATAAACCCAATGCTCTTAGTAAATCGTTTCTTTAAGTTTTATGTACATTCCTAACTCTTTAATTGTTTCCAGAATGTTTAGGAGGCATGAAGATCAGGTGTGGCAGTGGGGAGTGTATCAACTCCCTGTCCCGCTGTAACCACCTTGTGGACTGTGCGGACGGATCTGATGAGAAGAATTGCTCCTGCGCGGAGTTCCTACGAGCCCAGTACCTGACAAGGAAGATATGCGATGGAGTCGTGGACTGCTGGGACTTCTCCGATGAAAACAATTGTGGTGAGTTGACAAATCTGTAGGAACGAAGTGGTTCTGGTAGTTAAACTGATGGGTCTACTCCAAAACCCTTACAGTGGCGTCTTAAAAACTTAACACTCGACACCTCCATTTTCCCATACTCACCTAACGTGCGGCTGGCTCTCGACCGTATCTCACGCGCCTCTGATTCTCAACCTTACCTCTTACGCTTCTGTTGTTTTAGTCGTTCTTGAAAAATTTGGAAATTTCCTCAGTCCGTCTCTAGTTTTAAGTACATTGATGGTTTATAGTTTGTCTATGTCTTGTAACACCATATACAGTATGGGATTTCGTTTCCTCCCCCCGATGTTACTCCGAGAAACTCGACACTCACCAAACTCTACAGTGTGTAAGTCCACATTGTGACAACTTTGTGAGGCTCTACGCGTGAATATCGCCCGAATATTCTGCCAAAAATTCTCCAGAAAGTTCACTGAATTAAATTCTTATCAACAATTAAATTTGATTTTTGCTGTTAAAGCAGCTCCCATACCATCCAGCTATACTGAGCATATTCGCGGGTAGCATAGGTGTAATTTGAGGGTGGAAAGGGGGGGGGGGGCAATAGATTGGAGAAAATATGATTGTAATATGTGAAAAATCACAATAATCACGATCATGACCATGTTTGCCCCTCCAATCAAAATACAGAAATTACGCTTACGGTAAGTAGTGTGTGGCAGTCTTAAATCTGCTGGAGGTTCTGAACAAATTTATTTCAATAATTAATTTTGCCAATATATGATCACTAACAATTAACATTCAAAGTTTAAGTCAATCTGTGAATACGTTCACCTGACAGTGGTAGAGTTGAAGGGAAGCGTGGTCTATAAGCAAACGGTGGACGTCATGGGTCAAAGCTGACATGATGGATGAATTACTTGTAAGCTCCCCATTTCATCAGCTGTTCAACTTTTCACCTATCTGAACTGTGAAAATGTATACCCACAAGAAACATTCTGTTTTGAGTTTTAAATGGTCAGAAGTTCCAAAAATTTCAAAAATCATTGAGACAACACAGATTTAACCATTTCATTCAAAATCTCATGTTCGCTGCGGGAAAAAGGTGCAAAATAAGTTGCTATATGCTACACTGACTCCTATGCAGGATGACACCTTGAAAACGATGATTGCCAAAAGTTCGGAAAAGACCTTCTCTAGAAAAGACAACAGCAGCCACCTCACTGAATGAGTGCTGGCCGGCCACTCATCCCATTTGTCAACAATGTTATATATGCTGATATTATAAAACATTTATAAAGTATTTATGTTTTATATGTCTGTGAGATCTAGCCAGAAGTTGGTCCGGTGGTTGTTGATGCCATGCTGGACCTCGGATGAAATATAAATGGATAGCGCCTTGCAATGCTAATAAGAGCCGAAAACCGTGCCATCATTAATGCCAGACCCCGATGTCAGACGACAAAACAACGCTACATTCAAACTGACATTTATACTACAAAAACTGAGATAATTATTATATCTTTCCATCAGATTTTACAGCTTTAAATAGTGAATCGAACAACATACATTAAAATTGTAAAAAGTACTGGAACTAATTTTAATAATCACCTAACACAGAATGTTTTTAGGTTGAATATAGAATGAGGTAAAAAAAGTAGTAAGCGAGGAACTATTTTATTTTTTGGTCAGGTAAAAACTGTTTCCAGGAAAGTTGTAGATAACATTCTAAAGATTATTTGTTATTTAAACGATTTTTTGTAACACTAGCCATTACCTGTAAAACCTTTTTTTAACCCATTGGCTTACCTGAAATTTGCAACCTGACAAACCGTTCAGTTTCCTAAGAAAAATTACATAAATGGAGACTTTTACTGAAACTGTCACTATAGCAACAATTATTTACTTAATTTTTGCACTAATCTTTAGAGAAATAAATTATCTACAAGAAGAAAATACTTTTGACAGCATTTATGTATGGTAAATATTATATATATATATATATATATATATATATATATATATATAAAACAAAAATTATTTTAAAAGGAGCTGACATGTTAAAAAACAATAAATTATGTTTCAGCCCAACAACTATTATTTACTTGTAGGTTTTTTATTTTTGTACATGAAAATAAAAAATGTTAGCGTTACATTTACATTTGACCTAGATACAACATATTTTCTAAAATCATATTTTTCTTAATTTGACTAAGTTTCCCCAAGTATGGGCATATGCATACAAAATACATAAAACAAAAAATAAAAACAACTAAAACAAATAAAAAATACAAATTAAAAAAATTAAAAAATTAAAATTAAAAAACGCCGGGCTACTTGCGGCGGCCACGAGTATACTCGGGATTGTGAACCAATGGGTTAAGAGCGGATTTCGTGGAAGAGCACATCATACCTAATTCAAGTACAGTAGCGGCAGAATACTTGGAAAAACAGAACGATCTAGACTATGGAATTATTTTAGGGATTTGGAATAATTCTCTGCCAAATATTAATTAAATCCTCTGACATGTATTCCTTCTTTTTAGCGAATTTCCCCTATAGGGAAGAAGCTATTACCGTAGTCGGCATGGTAAGACCTAGGCCCGGGACCATGATAACTTTTCGTTTTGAGGTCCCCAGACCTCAAAAACACCATTCGTTCGAAACTGTATATATATATATATATGTGTCCGTGAGCACGATAACTCTCGTAAAAATTATCCGATTTTGATGAAATTTGGTATAAACGTGTAAAGCAACATTTATGACTTTAAGTTCAAAAACCAGCCAGATCGCTCTATCCAAAGGGGTATTTTGGGGGGATTTGTACCTCAAAAATGGGTTTTTTGAATTTGTTACATATAATTTTGGAAATAGTCAAATTTTAGTTTTTCCCATTGGATTCAGCTTAAAAAATACTCAATTTGGTATTTTGATAATTTCTCTACGTCAATTGTTTAGCGAGATATTGAAAGTGCTAAACACAGTACGTTGTCTAATGTTATTCTTATGGAGGAAAATAAACATTTTATACTGTATGTCGCTTACTTATGAACGTATACTGACGAATCTTGGTATACGGCTTCATCTGGTTGTGGACCATTGATATTTGCTTAAAAAAACAATTTTTTACCAAAGGCTCCCGTAGCAGCAAACCTGCGTACTCAGCCCCATGTTATTCTTATAGAGAATAAGTAACGTGTTATCTCCCTTCATTATGAAAATAAATTAATGAAATTTGGTATGTGGCTTTACCTACATGAGTTATATTGATATTTGTATAAAACCCCATTTTTTGTGTTCCTTGCTTCAGCAAACCTGCATACTCAGCCGCCATGTTATTCTTATGGAGAATAATTAAAATGTCATAAATAGTTTATTTATGAATGTATATTGATGAAACTTGGTATGTGGCTTTATGTGGTATTAAGATACATATATATGCATTGGAAATTCGCTGAGTACGCAGGTTTGCTGCTACGGGGGTATTTAGTTTTATTTTCCTCAGCATGAAAAGAGTAATGAAAATCAGACGAGGCAGAGTATTGGTGGCCCCTTCTAGCTACTAGTTTAATATTTTTTCAACTAGCAGGTAGGCAAGTGGTTAGACACAATTAAAGCCAATAATATCCACAAACAAATAAAACCAATTTAAATAATACAGATAAACAAACTAGTGTTTACTTTTTATGTTTGTTAAAACGTTGACTATTTTTATGACAAAAAGTTTTTTTTATATTTGAGCACATTTCAAATAAAACAAAATTTAAATATTTGTATTTTTACCGTCCATTTTTATTAATTTTAATCAAAATTTATGCAGCTGGTTATACGTTGTCGTAATGAAAGTCACGCTGCAGTCTTGATTGTGGCGCGCAAACTCAAACTTCTTTCAAAGATAAAAAATGGCTTTTATCTTATTCTATTAATCAGACATATAAAAACATAAATGTATTATAAATGTTTTATAATATCAGCATATATAACAAACAAAGGCACAATGATGGTTGTATTTATACAATGATCGCTCCTAGATTCAAGAGTTTTATTGTTTCTAAGCAAGCGTACATACAATAGACAAAGTCAAGTTATTTAACAATTGTATATAGGCATATTCCAGGGATCAAAGCTTAAATTAAAATTCTAATACACCAAGTTACAATTAAAAGATTGAGAGACAAACACATTTTAAAACAACCACAACAAAAACTGAATAAAACATAGACAAATGCGGAATTTACTGTTACTTGGTGAGGTTTGGATGGTTCATCAATAGGTTTATTTTCTATTGTAGGAGGGGTAAAAGCAGTTGAAGGATTACTTGTCATAGACGGATCAGACAGATTAAATGTAGAGTAATTCTCACTGACATCACTGTTGTGGACAATGTCCAAGATTTTAGCCTTTAAGTTATTTTGCAATTTTATATTTAAGTTGAAACTTTTTTCTGATTCCTTCAAAGCATTGTTGAAACTTGAATTTCTTTGTTTTGGCATACCTGCTTTGATTTATTTTCCAGGAACTGGCTTATCACTCTCCTTAATATAGCCAATCTCATTGGTGCTATAGAAGACAACTTTATATTTTATTATTTTATTCTTAGATTCAGCAATATTGTTAATGAGAGCTAGCCAGTAAGGGTGACCCTTTACTTTAGCAAAAGCCCTGTCACCAGATTTATATTTACTTGTTATGTCCATTGGTAAAGAAAAACTTTCTATTTATTTATCCTTGACTGAAAAAAACTGTAAATATTGAAATATAGATAAGGTAAATATTTCCAGTATTTTGACAGGTAGATAGATGAGTAAATGGTTGCAGTAGTAGTCCAGATGGCTAATCAGAAAGTTCAGAGTCCAGGAAACCTCTCATCAGTTTTGATAAGGAACATTTTCCTTGCCTGTTCCAATAAATGGCTGTTCAATACTCTGTTTTTCACAAATTATTTTCAACTGAAACTTCACTTTAGAAACTGAAACTAAAATAAAGACTGGGTTCACCATGTCTTGGTGCACAATGCAAACCAAAAATTCTACTTCAAGACTTAAAATATCTACATACATTTCACAAAACTCATGAGCACAAAACTAACTGACTTTCAGCATGTGGGACTTCCCCTGCCTACGATTCGTCTCTCAGCGCTGAGGTGGTTTGTTGTATAATTACAAAGCCTGTAGCAAACATGTTAAAGTGTTAATAACTTAGTACTTGATCAATTGTTTGTTTTCCTTTCTCAGAGTGGTGCTCAAGGGGCCAGTACGTGTGCAGCAGCTCCAGGGTCTGTGTTGACCAGGAGAGGGTGTGCGACGGCCACGCAGACTGCCCCAACGGAGACGACGAGAAGAACTGTGTCTCCATCGCCCCCGATATCTCCCAGGCTGACACCATCAAGTACCACACCTCAGGTAAAATATATTTTATATACACCTGTGCCTAAAGGTGTTTCTTTACGATCATAAAACATTTGCTTTCTGTTTAACGAGCGAAAAAGGCTGTTTTGCTCACTGTGAGTTACTTTGCCGCTCACTGACGGTAACAAACAGCTGATTGACTGATGCTTTGGACCGAGCTAATTGACTCGTCTCAGTGTTTATAACCTAAACCTCATGAATTCAATAAAATGTACAGTAACATTCAAAGTTTTTATGAGAGAATCTTCAAACTTGATTTAAAATTACCGCCAAACAAATTAAACAGGAAAAACGACTAGAAAATGCCAGAAAGATCTAGAAGGAAGGCAGCAAAACGACACACAGGAAGGCAGGAAGGCGTGGCACAGCCCGTGGCCGCATTTAAGCCGCGGCAGCGAGCTCGAGGTCCCATTCCTTACTCGTTAAATCACCTATTCGGACTAATTCGGCAAACTTCTTTCAAAATTGCGAAATTGGGTTAAATTTATGATTTGTATATGGGCTGATCAGCCATTGTTCTCTATTTCGTGAATCATACCGGGAAACTACTGAATTAGCAATGTGATTAAAGTAAACAAACTCAAAATTATTACTCTAAATTTCGTTCCTTATTCTGAAGGTCGACCACACGTTTTTCCAAATTGAATTTTAAGTTGTGGAATTTAAAAGGGAAACTCTCAAATAAAGTAAAAGGGGTTTATTTAATATATGGCAACAACTGTGGTGACTGTTTAATTAAGTTAATAGTCATTATATATTTTTGCAACTTGTCTTCATAATGTTCCTGTAAGTAATACTTGTTAGTTTTATGATTGTTATATGATTCTTGGTCGTATTTTAAAGCATTACTGTAAATTGTATGTGCCACTGATCCATTTCCAGTATTACTAATTGTTTAAACTAAATAAATTTGTGATAACCAATGCACATGGTCTGTTAAGTTTATAAAATATTTATCTCTGTTATACTGTTAATATGCAGAACAATTATTTATGAACAATGAGTTTTTAGAATATATTTTTTTTCACTTCAATTAAATTAATTTGTAAGGACTAGTGATTTTGATTAACGGCAACAAAATTCTAGGGGTAATAAACCTGAAATAAGTAATTGCATTCATTTATTTAATTGGTCTCACAAAAAAAAAGATAAAGAGTAAGTAATGTTTAAATAGCAACACAGATTTATGGCAGTAGCAGCAAACTGTACTGGCAATTAATTTATTAAATGTGGCACAAGTTAGGCGGTTATGGAGGGTTAGAGGTGATGAGGTGTTTTTACTAGGCTATATCAAATAATTCCTAACCCTTTTGAAATATTGTGTGTAGCCATTTAATTTCATAACACTTGTTCAGGAGCTTTTTGGAACATATTGAATTCCATATTATGTTATCAGTGTTATCCAAGTAATTTATATCTAAAGTAAAATACAAAAAAAAGAAATGAAGGTCAAAACTAGATCAATTAAAATAATGACATGCAGGTAAACAATCATTGCTAGCGTTTTTTTAAAGCACAATCCAAGTCCCTGGTTCATTGTGTTAAATTATAAAGTCTGTCTTAACTCAATAAACAATTATTTTAGGCTCAACCACTATTATTATTATGCAACCCACACATATCAGAGATCCCGAAGTGTCAATTGAGCCCCCAGCACACTTCGAAAGAATCTCTCACCACAGTTGTAAGAATGTAAAATCATTTATTAGTAATAATTTGTAGCTCAACCATTATTACATTTTTTTTAAGTTTAACAAAGTTAAATGGTAGTCCCTCCTGTCCTAAACCTCTGTTTTCAAAACAACCCATTGTAGCGTGCTCGGAGCACGGCCAAGGGTTAGACCACAGAAGCCATCCTCACTGTCCAGTAATTCTTAGAATTTCTCATTTGTTTCTTCATGGTTAGACGAATACAACAAAACTTGAATCACAATTCTTCGATGTTCCGTAATCGAGATCAATTTATTTCTTGATTGTTCATTTCCACTTCTCTTTCCATTTTCCACTTTCCAGACTTCATTTCCACCCAGTTACATCGCAACCCTGTTCTGTGTTCTGTTGAGTTTCAAAAATTCATGTCCATCGTTTCTGTGTTTGTGTATTAGTGTTTAATTGTACACTTTATAATTAATTGTGAAGACCTTTATTGAAATATATTGATGATCGAGGGGTGCCCATCCCCCCCAAGCCTCATGGCGCCATTCCCCCTCAAGCCTCGTGGTGCCATTCCCCCCCAAGCCTCATGGCGCCATTCCCCCCAAATGTGGCTACCCCTCCCCCCCCCCCGTTATAAGCAATAAACCTTGATAATGGCGACAAAAATAAACAATGAACAAAAATACCTGAGTTATAATTAGGTAGATTACCTACCTACTGTCACAGAGAAATCTATTGTCCGTGCTACTGTACTACCTATATTACAGTTTATCTAGAAACAAATTTCATCTGGAACAGCTGACAAAAACCATTCAGACGAAAGTCTAGGGGAGTGCGGGGTCATTAAATTAGCATTACAGAAAACATAACCTTATAAAACAGTAACATGTGTTTCTTGCTATAATTGTTTGTTGTTGGATCAAAAATCTAATGCTGTACTAAGATTGTTTTGATTAATCAAGACTGATTTCTCAATTAATTCAAAATACATTATTTTACAGTTTGTTTGGATTTAGATATATATATTATTTTTGGATTAAATGTGGGAATTTTCCGTCATAACCATGACATTAATTCCTGGACGATATTGAAAGTCCGACTACTGCTTGTGGACTTGGGCTTGACCTGGTCGGGGCTACTAGATTGATTAATGATTTCACTCAAATTCAAATTCAAATTCAAATTCTTTATTTGCCATATTAATTTTTTTACAAATCATTGACAATGTCATATATCAGGATTACCTACGTCATGCAAGCCATAATACAAACACTTACATTAAAAATATTGCAATTTCAAAATACACTGCTAAATAAAAGTTACCTTCAAAGAAATACATGAATATTATGAGATTAAATTAATTAATAATAACATCAAGTAAAAGAAAAATTATTTAAGTACCATTTCAAAAATATGAATCAGTATTAGAAACAAGAATAGGGGACTCTGAATGCATGAAATATCATGAATTGCCTTAAAACGAAATCTTTCTGATATTGAAAAATTCTTCTAGGCTGTAAAAAGGGTTGTTCAATAACCAGTTATATAGTTTATTTTTAAACTGATTTTGGGTATACTGGTCAATCAGGTGCTTTAAAGCGTTGTATACCTTTAGTGATAAAACCACATGACTGTTTTGTGATTTACCCAAGCGGAAAAAGGGAATGTCTGCCTTATTCTTGTTTCGTGTATTGTGGTCATGTTTACTGTTATTAAATTTAAAATACTCGGGATGTTTTAGAATATAAATTGTGAGATCAAACAGATACAAATTTATTACAGTCTGGATTTGGAAATTAATAAAAATGGGCTTACAATGTTCTCTGAAATGAGCTTTAGCAATAATTCTCATCACTTTCTTTTGTAGTATTAAGATGTCCTGAATTCTGGTGCAGTTTCCCCAGAGAACAAGACCATATCTCAGAATTGATTCAAAATAAGCAAAATATGCACTTTTTACATAGTTTTCTGGGATAACATTAATGAGACGCCTCATGAGATATATCACACGTGACAGTCTAGAACTGATATATTCTACATGTGAGTTCCAGGACAGTTGACTATCTAGATGAATTCCTAAAAATTTTGCAGTATTGACTGTGTTATGGTTTGATGAATTTAAGATTTTCTTTAGATGAAAAGACAAGTTTTTAGTTTTATCCTTATTAAGCAAAAGTCCGTTTGAGTGAAACCAATTAGATGCTTCAGTCATCGTATCAGAAACCACTTTTTCTAAATCAAACAGATTGTTTCACCAATCACTGATTGTTTCACTGTCGTTATCACTGACAGTGATAACGAACTCACTAGAGACTGATGAAGAAAATCCTAGGCCTTTTTACTAAGCCGTTTTCCATGAATCTGCTTTAAAAACAGTCAATACGTTAAATGTTCATATATACTTAGTTTGTTGTAGTTTATTTTCCTTTTAGCGAATTTCCCTTATAGGGAAGAAGCTATCACCGTAGCCCTCATGGTAAGACCTCTAGGCCCGGGGACCATGATAACTTTTCGTTTTGAGGTCCCCAGATGCCAAAAGAACCATTAGTTCAAAATGTATATATATATATGTCCGTGAGCACGATAATTAAGGGTGTGTGAGTACTCGAAATTCAAGTTTTCGGCCGAGTATTTTAATAGTCAAACTCGACTCGAAGTTTTGAAAAATACTCCGTTTTGAAAAAAGTTCGAGCGAGTATTTCCTGCCGATTTACGTACGATCGCTAACGATTGTGACCGGCCAAAACGTGTAGTAACTGCCACAAAAAGCGATTTCATCACGTAAAATAGGCCTAAAATGACGATCGCTAATGATTGCGATCGGCCAAAACGCGTATTAACGGCCGCAAAAGGCGATCGCATCACGTAAAATCAGCCGAAAATGACGATCGCTAACGATTGTGGCCGGTCAAAACGGTATTAACGCCCGCAAATGGCGATCGCATGTCGTAAAATCGGCCGTAAATGTCGACGAACACATAATATCGGCCGTACCTAACGATTTCGTTATCTCTAATATTGATTATAAGCGATGTCTGGACAAGGTGATATTGGCCAAATAGCAACCGGACCATATTTTATCAGCTGGAAACGAATGTCAAACCGTGTTTTGTTTGTCAATATGTAATACAGTTTGACTGTACTGGCCAAAAATTTGCATTGCTACTCATGTATTAGTTAGAAACCATGTTTAGATTGTCAAACCTAGGGTAGTATTCAAATCCTGTTATACTATTTTAAACTACCAACTGATGGCAAATACTCACTCAAAAATACTCGCAACTCGAAAATAATTAGCACTACTCGACTCGAGTCGACTCGATTAAAAAAATCACTATTCGCCACACCCCTAACGATAACTCTCGTAAAAATGGTCCGATTTTGATGAAATTTAGTTCAAACCTGTAAAGCAACATTTATGACTTTAAGTTCGAAAACCAGCCAGATCGCTCCATCCAAAGGGGTATTTTGGGGGGGTTTTGTACTCCCAAAATGGGTTTTTTGAGTTTCTTACGTATAATATTTTAGTAAATCCAATTTTAGTTTTCACCATTGAATTCAGATTAAAATAATACACAATTTTTTGTTTTGATCATTGCTCTAGGTCAATTGGTTCCAGAGATATTGAAAGTGCTAAATACAGTACGTTGTCCAATGTTATTCTTATGGAGAATATGAACAATTTTATATCTCGCTTATTTATGAAGGTATACAAACCAAACTTGGTATATGGCTTCATCTGTATGTGGTCTATTGTTATTTGCACAAAAAAGCATTTTTAGCGAGATAGTTCCTGTAGCAGCAAACCTGCGAACTCAGTCCCCATGTTATTCTTATGGAGAATAAGTGAAATATTATGTACCCCTTAATTATGAACATAAATTTAAAGAAATTATTAAAAGCAGTGCAGTGGTTCTATTTTTTTATTAATACAAAACATAATCAAGATAAAAACAATGAAGCCATTTTTATTTAAACTTAAAACCTTTCATAGTAAATATAAACATATGATTAGCATTGTCATATGCTAATATAATATTTACTGGAGTAGTTGTATTTAACTTCCAACACCCCCGTTCAATTTTAAGTCCGTTATTGAATAATAAAACTTAAAATTGCTCATCACAAAATTACAACAAACTTAAGGCTCTTGAGAATTTAACAAACTTCTCTTTACACAACGACTTGGTAAAAATGTCTGCTACGTTCTTATCTGAAGATACATATAGAACTTTCACAATGCCCTTAGCGACAATATCTTTGATGAAATGAGCTTTAATGTCAATATGTTTGGATCTCTTGGTGTTCTCATAGTTTTTCATCATTGCAATTGCACTCTGGTTGTCGACATTTAAGACTGGAGTTGTTTCTGCTTGTTTAAAGTCATTAGCCAATCCGCTGACAAACATAATTTCGGTTGCACAGTGTGCTGCAGCCAAATATTCAGCTTCGGCAGTCGACAAAGCAACAACTTGTTGTTTCTTTGAAGTCCAGGACACTAGATTACCAAAATGATAAATTGCAATGCCAGTTATGCTTTTTCTGTTAGAAATATCATTTCCCCAATCTGCATCAGCATAACCCTCAACACATTCTTCGTTTTGACTTTTCTTGAATTTCAGTGTTAAATGTTTGGTATTACTTATGTATTGCAAAATCCTTTTTGCAGCTTTCCATGTAGTCTGTGTTGGTCTGTCGAGAAATCTTCCAAGAAACGATGTTGCAAATGAAATGTCAGGTCTTGAAATCATTGCTAAGTAGTTTAGACTTCCAATTAGCTCACGATATGGAACATTGGTTATAATATCTTCATCGAGATTAACTTGAAAGTTTACTTCCATTGGAGTTTCTTTTCCTTTACAATCAATCATATTGAACTTCTGTAGTACTTTGTCAATCATTTTAGTTTGGCTTAGAGATATTGTGTCACCACTTCTTGATACTTCAGTTCCGAGGAATGTTCCTATACTGCCTAAATCTTTTACATTAAATTCACTTTTTAATTTACTCACCAACTCTTCAATTTTCTCTTGTTTTCCTGTTAAAAGACAATCATCAACGAATAGTGTTAACCAGACATCTTCTCCTATGTATAAACACACATCATGCATTGAGCGTTTCAATCCGTTCTTTTGAATGAATTCATTGAAACAATTGTTCCAGCAACGAGGCGATTCCTTTAGTCCATACAAAGCTCTATTGAGCTTTAAAACTTTTCCTTTTGGCGCGGTTACTCCCTGAGGTATTTTAATGAAAACATCCTCTTCCAATCTACCATTTAAGAAAGCAGTGGGAACATCTAAATGTCTAAGTTCCCAATCATTCTGAAGTGCATGAGAAATTGTCATTCGAACAGTAGTCATTTTAGCAACAGGAGCATAGACATTAGAACTACACTGTTCTTGAAATCCTTTTGCTACTAATCTGGCTTTTTTAACATTATCCTGCTTGGTCCTGAAAACCCATTTAGTGTCTATTGCAACTTTTCCTTCAGGTAAATCTGCTACTGACCAAGTTTGAAATTTGTTATGACTATCCAGTTCATTTTGAATAGCTTTTTGCCACTCACTACCAGATTCTATAGCTTCTTTATAAGTTGAAGGATCATTTTCGGTTGAGATTAAACAATAATAAGCACTATAGATATCGTAATCCTCATACTTTTTTGGAAACGTTGTTTTCCTTTTACTCCTTTGACGATTCTGCTCCTCATGGGGTTCGTCATGTTGATTTCCATGTAATTGAGTGTGTTCTGGAAGTTCATCAGAACTGTCTGGTTCTTCATTTTCGTTACTAAGCTGTGGGACAACTTTCGATTCTGTTACTTTTGAAACAGTTTGGTGTCTGTAATCATTTTCGTTAAATTTGACATCACGAGACACTACAATTTTGTTGTTTACTGGATTCCATAAACGGTAACCAGGACCACCATACCCAACCATCCGCATTTCTGTTGCTCTTGGTTCAAGCTTACCTTTCTTTGGAAGATTGTATACCCAAACTTTAGATCCAAAAACTCTCAATTTGTCTAAAGTTCCATTTGATTTACCAAAGTAAATATGGGCAGGTACTCTCCCATTAAGAGCACGTGTTGGTGATCTGTTTAACTGATATATCGCACAACAGACTGCTTCTCCCCACAGATATTTGGGCAAGTTAGTATCCACAAACATAGATCTTACTTTATCAAGTATTGTTCTGTTCAGCCTTTCAGCGACACCATTTTGTTGAGGCGTATAACTAGCAGTATACTCTAACTGAATACCATTGTTTGCACAAAAAGATTTAAAGTTATTTGATGTGAACTCTCCTCCTTTATCTGATCTTAATCTAGCTACTCTAATGTTCTGTGATTTCAGTTGCTCTACATATTGAATCAGTTTACTTTCAGCTTCAGACTTATGTTTAAGAATGTATACATGTGAAAAATGAGAAAAATCATCTGTAATTGTTACATAATATCGCTCACCGTTTAGAGTTGGAACATCTACAGGTCCCCAGACATCAGTGTGAACAAGTTCCCCGATACGTGTTGAACGAGGTCCCTGTGCGTTTTTAAAAACATTTCTGGTTGCTTTACCTTTCTTGCAGGAGTCACAAGGAGTCTTTGAATATGGCAGACGAAGTAATTGTAACCCTCTTCTATTAAGGTGACCAAGACGTAGATGCCATAGATCTTCATCAGAAGACAACGATAAGCCAATGCTCGCTTTTGGTTTCCCTAAGCTAAATCTTGCGACAAAAAGATTATTTTCAAGATTGCACTTGAAAAGTAGGTTGTTTCTCTTTGTTACTTGAGCACAACCATGTTCAAATGTTACACTGAAACCTGCTTTATTGATTTTTTGAACAGAGAACAAATTAAATGGTAATCCATCTACAATTAGTGCTTCAATACTGATTTGTTTTGGTACTTTGTTAATCCCTTGATTACAATACACAACCAGTTTTCCCTGTCTTTTGGCTTCCATAGTTTGTCCATTAGCTACTTTTAACTGTATTGGTATGATATCCGCGACATCTCTCATATATTTCTCCATTGAGGAACAAACCAGATTATTAGTTGCTCCAGAATCAACAATAAAATTAACTTTACCTTCTTCTTGAACATTTTCAATTGTAGTTGAATAAGCAGTAAAATTTGTGAATGAAATACTAGCGTCCGAGTCTTGCTCAGCTACATTAGCATTGTGATTACTGCGATTATTCCACCTTTTACCACGAAAATTACCTCTTGATCTCCCCCCAGAATGATTTTGATATCTATTTTGTTGATTATTAGACCCCTCAGTTTTGTGATAACCTTTTGGACACTTATTTTGGTAATGATCAAAGCTACCACACTTAAAACATTTGTTTGCATTACTTTTCCCCGAGTAGAAAGAACATTCTACCTCTGGTTTAGAATAGTTTTGAGAATTATTTAGTTTTAATTCAACATCAAGCAATTTACTTTTTACAAAATCAAGTGTTAGTGTGGAGGTAGTCGTTTCTAAGACTGTAATTACTGTGTCATATTTCTTAGGAATAGTCAACAGTAAATGACATACCTTATCATCTTCATCAAGCTTTGTCCCAGTAGATTCGAGGTCTCTAATCAGTGCATCAAACTTCATGAAATGGTCCTGCAGATTTGTATTTGCATCACATTGGAGCGTTAAGAGCTGTCTTCTTATATACAATCTTGATAAGGTGCTCTTACGTTCAAAGACGTTCCTAAGTGCTTTTAACATCTCATATGCAGTCTTGGCATCTTTTATGTACTCCAAATGTCGATCCGTGATACATTGTACAATTATTGACCTAGCTTTTGCATCTTGTGCCAAAGTTTCTTTCTTCTGTTTTTCTGGAAGTTTATCTAAACCTTCAGTGGTGTATTCCTTTTGTGTGACTTCCTTGACACCTTTTTCATCAAGAATACATTCCAATCTGAATTTCCAGTTTGAAAAATTTGAATCAGTTAGTTGGGGAAGATTTGTTAATGTTGTCATTTTAATCATACATTAAACAAAAAAAATAGAAATTACATTATCTGGGCACATCAACCTAAAGAAATTATTAAAAGCAGTGCAGTGGTTCTATTTTTTTATTAATACAAAACATAATCAAGATAAAAACAATGAAGCCATTTTTATTTAAACTTAAAACCTTTCATAGTAAATATAAACATATGATTAGCATTGTCATATGCTAATATAATATTTACTGGAGTAGTTGTATTTAACTTCCAACAAAATTAATACAACTTGGTATGTGGCTTCACCTAGTTGAGTTATGTTCATATTTGCATAAAAAAACATATTTTGTGTCCCTTGTTGCAGCAAACCTGTCTACTCAGCTCCTATGTTATTCTTATAGAGAATAATTAAAATGGCATATTTCTCTTATTTATGAATGCATATTGATAAACCTTGGTATCTGACCTCACCTAGTTAAGTTATATTCATATTTGCATATAAACCCATATTTTGTGTCCCTTGTTGCATCAAAACTGCGTACTCAGCTCTCATGTTACTCTTATGGAGAATAATTAAAATGTTATATTATATCGCTTATTTGTGAACTTGGTAAGTGGCTTTATGCAGTATTAAGACATATATATGCAATGGAAATTCACTGAGTACGCAGGTTTGCTGCGACGGGGGTATTTTGATATGTTGTAGGTCAGTAATTTTATAACTTATTTAGTTTCGGGATGTAATAAAATACATCTTACAATTTTTTTTTACATCCTTTTATTACATTTCTTAAGTAATAACAACACGTAATATAGTATAAACTTATTTAGTTTATACTATAGAATTTGCTACGTATTTTCACCACGCTCACAAACCTACATAAACATTTAATTATCATGTATATTGTAAGTATTTAAGATAAATTATTTGAAAATGAGCAGGTTATCAACACAATTAGAAGTTAGCATGGGCCAAAATACAACAAATATATAAATCCTATAAATCACAAACCATTTAGTTGAATAATACTCTAACTCCGCCCCATCTTCTATGCTAACTAGAAATAAAACCCTTAATTTTCTGTATGGTTATGAATAACACTCTGAGCTTTATGTTATATCTGGAGTCACTACTCTTTGACTAAATATTTCCCAAAAGCAAGCCGTCTAGTTTAGCTTTTTGCTTTGTTGTGTTGTCACCTTGGCGTTAGCTGGACCAATCAAAATTCACAAGTTGACGCTGTCAAAATTAAAAGTCGCCGACCAGTTGTCTACTGTAGTGTTTACTACTGTCAAAAGTTAACATTGACATTGGATTTGAATTTAATATTAGCATCATCCATTATTTATTAATGTTATTATATTGATGTATAAGTAAAATAAATAATTAAATTAACCACCCAAGTGCCCGTTTTTCAATGTCATTCACCGACGACCCTAAACCTAGAAACAACACTATTTACATTTCACCTAAATCATTACTTAGCTTCAAGATGATTGGTTACTTTTTATTTAAACAAATTCGTAAGGTTTCAAAGTTAAGTTTAACACCAGGTTTTAACTCGTAACTTTACTTTAAAACAATGATAATGGTTTTGAAAAATCACTAAATTAACATTGATTTAAATGGGGAATAAAATAACTATATTACCAAAAACTCCCACAATGCATCAGAAACTTTTTTTGTAATATTGGCTAACATAACGATCGAAAAACAGAGCGGCACGCTTTTCTGACACAGAGTAGTCAGTGGACTTCAGCAGATATAACATAGAGCTCAGAGGTATGAATAGGACCTGCATTCAGAAGGCCTAGTTTTTTAATAAGGTAAAAACATAACGTAAGCGACTAAATTTATGTCAATCCGTTTTGTTAACTATAAAATTATTGTTTTTAGATAAAAGTCCACTTAGTTGGCACTCAGAAAGTGTGGTTAGGTTGTGAGCATAAAGAGAAAACAGTTAAAGTGATTTTTTAGGTGGATGTTTCAATTCAATCAGGTCCTATAATCAGAAGCATAAATGTCTAGGATTGTTATAGTACAGGAACACTTGCCATATATCAAAAGAAAGGTTATTTTTGCGTACTGTACTATAACAGAGTACTTTGCCAATAATATTATTTATTATTCTCATCCTCCCATACAAACACGAATTTTCAATTGTGATTCATAAATTGTCACAATTATTTATAGTTTCAAAAATCCCCCTCAAAATTTGTTTTGATAGCGCTTTGAGCGCCATCATCCCCCCTTCTGGGCACCCCTGTTGATGATGACTAACTTGATGATGGTTTTATCTAGAAACCGAAACTAGTTGCCACAGCAACCATTAGATTACTTTGGATGCAGGTATAAGAACCACTTCTTTTAGTATTCTTGTATTAATGTACTGGCAACAAGTGGTACAGTAGAACCTCGATAGTTTGACACTTTGTGGACTAAAGGGGTGTCGAACTATCGAAATGTCAAACTATAGAGAGTATATGGAACATTTTAACACAGGGAGTATTATGAGCAAAAATCAATAGCATATCACGAAAGAATCAAGAACGTGTTAACTCCCGCAGCGTCTCCAGCGAACTGACTTCTTAACCTACTTACTGGGAAGGGCGGGGAAAGGGGTGGATAGGACGGGGTAGGGGGTAGGAAGGATAAGTTATTTATAGAAAAGGCGATAGCGCACGTTCACAAAAACAATAAGCGGGCTAGCTCCCATCACTGACCGGCGAACCCGTCAAGGACACTATCGGTCGCCGCTCCTGTCATGTCATGTCGTCACGGCCCTTGTCGATGTATACGGACTGTCGAACTATCGATTGTCGAACTATCGAAGTTCTACTGTATCATGATTCCAAGAACAATGACTCAGTTAGAGTTGTTTACAAGGGCCTCAGCAATCCTTCTAAACTATCGAATATTTTTCAAAAACTCATGAATAGCTGTTGGCAGCACCTAACATAAAATAGATACATTTGTACGAATGAAGCTTAAGAGTAAATAAATAACTAATACAACTTATATAGTAACCTTAATAACCTTTAGTTTGTTCTACGGCTCCTTTTAATTCAATAGTAATGAATCTAACTTTTGTATAAGAATAGTTCTGCTATAGGGTTTTAAATCATCATTAAATTTTACAACACTTTGGAATATATTTATTCTTTTAGTGTACCACCTTATTTATGTATTTAATATATTGTATGTGGGTATATACAGCGTAAGTGTAAATGTAATATATTAAAAGTGTTTTAGTTGAAAGATGTATTTTATTACATCCAGTGATAAATTCCATCTTATTGAATTTTCAGGAACTCTAATGATTAGAAAAGAAGGTCACTGGGGGAAACTTTGCACGCAGAACTTTCAAGACTTGAACTCCATTTTCAAATCTAGATGGACTCTGGAAGACTTGGGCAGGGTTGTTTGCAAGACAATGACATTCAGGTATGATTCTTGAATCAGTATTATTTAGGCATTGTTACTTACTCTTAAATCAAGGTTAAATCAAGGTTTTTAACATCTTACAGTAATAAGCAGACCTGGTGCCTTCTATATAGATCTTGGTGATTTAGTAGTTATACTAAAAGGACTAAGACACATCATATTAATTACCAAATGGGTTCACTTTGTATTTATACTATATTTTGACTTTTGACTTATTAGAAAACTTGTGCAAACTTAACTCTTGGTTCCATTTGACTCTTTTTTAGTTTTCACAAATTAAGATTCTAGGGAGAAATCATTGTAAACTCTTAATTCTAAATAATGTTATAAACATATCTGTGTATGGCCCAATTAATCTCAATAATCTGTTAAATAAATTCTATTCTAAGATACAAGGATTGATTCATTAAAATTAATTCATCTAGTTTTTACAAATAGAATACAGTTTTATATTAGTTTAAATAAATTTAAAATTTTGACCTTTAGTTTGTATGCTGGATATAAAAGTCCTAAAATACTAGTGCTTTTTAGCAAGTGAGCAATGTATTTCAAATCTAATTATACGCAAATATAAACCCAATCTTTTTAAAATCGTATACAGGTTTTATTATCATTTGATTATATTGTATTATGTTTTCAGATCTTTTGAGAGCATTGAACACGTTAATGACACAAATGCAGATGGAATGCAGCCAAATAAGTTTTATGAATTGGCATTTTCTAAGGATTCCTCCCAACAACGAAGCTCCAGGTAAAATATAAAGAACAAGTTGTGCATGTAAACCAATGAATATACAAAAACCATCTTTATTCAATGCAAAAACTAAGAAAATCAGGTCTAATGTTAAAAGTTCAAACACTGTTTTAGGCCTGGATTACTGTAGACAGTGGTACAGTCAAACAATAGATAGCGCTAGCATACAAGCATGGATCAGCTTTCTTCTCTCTCAAGAGCTACAGTATCTGTTTTTTGACAAGTTGGCTGCCATGTCATCCCGATCGGGGTGACACAAAGTTGGCTCGTTTGTGAGCACTAATAAGGTTACCCATAAGGTCGTCATAATTTGTAAGGTTATTATGTTTTGCTGCTATATGTGTGTACACTATATGTAATCAAACACTATACTTCAGAAATACATATTACAATCTAGTTGGATATCGATGTTTGAAGACCCTGTGATATTTATAACAAGTTCAAATTTACTTCATAAAGTACTGAAATTTTGCCATCCCGATCGGAGTGAGGTTAATTCTTTTCACCAACTTTACGTAATATTTTTTGTAATACCATAATAAGATGTAAAATTAATACACAGGTTACCTTATTTAGCAATTTTATATGATTTATTTTGTAATGTATATGACTGAAATATAAAAGATTATTGTTTGTGAATTTTATAATATTTATGTGTAAAAAAAATAAAGATTTATTTATTTATTTTAAACAAATATTTCTAAATCATAAAGACAATTAATATTAATTTTAATAATAAAAGACAGGAATGAAAATAAAAAGAACGATGTTTTAGCCAGTGGGGCAGAGCCCTAAGATCGGAGTTATTAAAAACCTATCAAAATGTTCAGTAAAATGTATTCAGCAAAATTTTGCTAAAAAATGTACTGTCACCCCGATCTAAGTGACACATTGTCCGCTATTTGTTTATACTAATTTGGACAGATAACACTACAACTAACCTAAAAAAGTATAAATAATAACTGAAATATTACGAGAGTATATGTGGCTGGCAATAGAGCAAAATACACTGAAAATAGCCGTGGCAGCCAACGTGTTAAGTGCAGGACTTGAAACTTAAACTGAATTTTCATCATTAGACCTGACCTTATTGTTTATGTATTCAATGACGTTAACCTTTCTAGCAAGAAATATTAGTACGTCTTTTTGAATGCATTATACGAAGTTTTTTTCTATAACAGATCTTAATAACAAAATATCTAAATTTGTGATGTGTTGGAGACAAAGGAAAAGCTACACAAATTAGAGCAAGTCTGTGCTAGTATGGATAAAAAAACTACAGAATTTTTGTAGTATTAAAAACTATACTTTTGTCTTCAGATTAGGCCTGACATTTGGAAACACAAACTGTTCGGAGAAGAAAGTTGTCCGAGTCACCTGCGGCAATCTGGAGTGCGGAGTGAGGCCTCAGGCACACCGCCCGTGGGACAGGTAAACTTACTTAACATACTAAAACGTTTTATATCTATCAAAGTAAAATATTTTTCGGGTGCGTTGCGTTAGTTCCAAGTGGATTTAACTCCAAAATTATATTTCAGTTCTTTAGTTCCAAAATGAATAAAATCACCAGTGGCGTTAGTTCCAAAACGCATTAAAGATTTAAAATAGGGAGTGGATTTAGTTCCAAACGTCGTAGTGTCCAAAATTACAGTCAATATAGAAATTAGCAACATTTTGTTTGGTTTTAGACAGAACGAGAATGGAGATAACACTTGAAAACTACTTTTAAAATTAGTAGCTCTCGTTCCAAAAGCAGCCGAGTGGATTAAACTCCAAAAGTACAGCCGCCTAGAATTAATGTAGACCTCGCAGTCATCTAGGCGGGCGACTATACTGCATGGCTGACCCCTGCGCATGTATATTGCAGAGCAAATAAATAAGGTGTGGAAGAGCTAAGACAAAATAAATTATATCATATTTGCGAATTTCAGTTAATATAGGTTGACTGGATCAGGCGGCGCGAGAGAAATAACTCCCTACCGTTACGCGTCGCCTCTGCCCTATACCAGCTCTTTTTGCTGAGATAGCATCAAAGCTATATTATTATAGCTTTCAAACCCAAAATACGAGAAAATAATAATTTCACAAAAAAAATGTGAAAGAGGACATACTTGCGTTTAAATATGTCTAAAAGTATCCCTCCTTCGTGTATGTTTGGTGTGCAAACGACACGACGCGACGCTGATAATTTTAGTAGAATAGTTCTATGATGTGTATTTGCATTTCCTCCTTATCCGATGTCTCATCCTCTCTCTTCTTGTCTGATGGTCTATCTCAGTATTTTCGTGTGGTGCCCAGCCAGGTGGCTGAAGCCTACCGACTTATGGACAGCTGTCTTTCACTGTTTATGGCAGTTAAAGAAGTCTTAGTGGTCATGGAGGCACTTGCATTTTTAAAATGGAAACAGTAATCGGGATAATTTCATAACAGTTTTGAACAAAATTAACTCCCATGCATGTGAATAGCCTCCAATCCCTATTATAATTTGAATAATTTACTATGAATAGTGGTTAAATCAGTATTTTTAATCGCCCGGTATCACTTCACAAGAGTACGTTTGTAATGATTAAGAAAGAGGTTGTACAAAAGTAAAAGTCTCGGTGGCGCGGCGGTGACAATGGAGGTGAAGGTAAGTGACTAGACATAAGCATAATCCTCAATCACCTAGTTATTTTTAAAACACTGTTATTTTTCCGTTAAGTGCAATTGACTCTTAACATACAAAAATGCAAGCTATTACATTGTTGCTGGAACATGTTTATAATAACGTCAATGTCTGGCTTTGAATGTTAGGCTTTCTACAATAAGTCGCTTAACCCATGTAACCACAATAATGTTTCGCCTAGGATAATAATAGATGGTAAGTCTAGATGTTCATAATAAAATGATGCATTAAAAGCAGTACCCCTTATCTTTCAGGGTTATTCTTAATACCTAGACCGAGAGTCTAACGCAGAGTGATGATTAGAAAAACAAAATTTGTTGCATTTGAAGCTAGTTGACATATTTTACACTATTTATATAGTTTAAGACAAATTTTCTAACCAGCTAATTGCTATGTATACACCACCATAGAAGTATTTCTGAAGCAAGGTCATATTAATATACATTTTTAATTCAACACAAGTCCTAGCAAAATCCTCAATCCCCAATTTTTATAGTAAAAATATGCTATTGATTTTTGTAGTTTTCTTCTAAATGTTATTTCCATAGCTCATTCTTTATTTGCTAAGAAATATACATGCGCAGGGGTCAGCCGTGCAGTATCGATGCCTACTTAGACGACTGCGAGGTCTACATTAATTCTAGGCGGCTGTACTTTTGGAGTTTAATCCACTTGGCCGCTTTTTGGAACTAGAGCTACTATTTTGAAAAGTAGTTTTCTAGTGTTTTCTCCAGTCGCGTTCTGACTAAAACCAAACAAAATGTTGCCAATTTCTATATTGACTGTACTTTTGGACACAACGACGTTTGGAACTAAATCCACTCCCTATTTTAGATCATTATTGAATTTTGGAACTAACGCCACTAGTGATTTTATTCATTTTGGATCTAAAGAACTGAAATATAATTTTGGAGTTAAATCCATTTGGAACTAAATAAACATCACTTATTTTTCTTATATTTCAAAAAACATTCAATCTGTTATACAACTAATATTTTTGTTCTGGCATTGGAAAATCATTAACTGTCAAATTATTATGGCATTGTATCCAGGGACGGTTTTCCATAACTGCCGCCCCTAGGCACTATCTGACAGCCCCCCCCCCACGTAAGCCGACCAGGGGTGGCACCTAAGAGGGGTGGCACCTTTTACCACTTTTACTCACGCATGCGCATCAATGTAGCCGACCGGCTCATCTCTGACTCATCTCATGGGCTGGTTGGCTACATTAAGTGTCCGAGGGAGGGTAAGCCCCACTGGACGTCTGAGTATAGGAAACATCTTGCATGTAGTTTTAATTTTAGACAGTATTTGCAGATAGATTATACAAAATTTAATCTAAATTCTGGGGTTGATGTTAATAAAAACTCAAAGTTATTGATTTAAAATGTTTTTAACTATCTAAGAATTAAGAATATTCTTACAAACTGACAGATTTTCAGTAGGCTAAATTTACGTAATACAAAAGTTTCCTTTACCATTTGATAAAGTTTTAAAGTGATTGTTCTAAAAACGAGGGAAAACAGTATCAGCTATAATAAATAATAAATCAAGTCTATTATGACTTTACAATTTTTAAAAACATAATTCAATGTTTTATAATTAAGAAAAAAATAGATGTTAAAATATAGAAAATCAATACACATATCTTATACAGTATATCTACAGAGGGGCCATTTTTCTTTACATAGGTTTTCTCCTGGATTTCATAACCGAGAAATCCTCTATTTCTACTAAAGATTTGTTTATTTAAATAGCTGGCTTAATTGACAGAATACCTTTAGAGTTTTTAAACTCACAATCCGTATTTTGATTTATTCCTCCGTGTAATAATACTTCGATAGAGGTGTAATTTTTTCCCAATCAATGGGGTTGCCACTAACAATACAAATTATATAAGTTTATATTGAAATGGAACTTGTTTGTGTATTACCGAAAGTTTGTTATCACCACTCAATATAAATTTATCTGCTTCAGGGGTTGATAGATCATTATTTTTATTATTTACACCACTGTCGGTGACTTTGTACTGTTCCCAAGATGAGCAGCCCTCTCCATTCCCACGGATTTTTCCAAGATGTTTAAAAAACTGTCAACAGTCTTCTAATAGTTTTTAAAAGGATATATGGTTTCTTTTTCACGTTTTTCTCTTACAATTTTGTGGTAGCCTGAACGGACAAAGCTTCCGACGTGTATCGGTATCACTCACTGTTATTGGTATGAATTGTAAGATTTAGAATACAAAAGTGAGAAAATTCAAAGTAAGCTCCCTTTCACTGACTTTCTCGGTCACCGCGCCCGGCGTCGGCAATTCGTCCGATGCCACAACGTCTGTCAACCGTCAGACCTTGCCGCCCCCCAGACTGGCCGCTCCTAGGCACGTGCCTAGTGTGCCTAATGGGAAATACGTCCCTGATTGTTTCACAAAAGAATTTACTTTTGTAAAATTGCAGTTCTTGATGAAACATATTTTGCTTAAATAACCATGTGTCTGTTGTAATCATGATTTTTAACTCTGAATGTACACTCATACTAGTAGGGCTATCCTTAAAAGGAGAAGAAAGAAGATTTTCAACAAAAAATCAAATAAAAACATTAAAGTTGTTGGCTGAGTTGGTTTGCTAATAATTTTCGTGTAAGTCCACCGGAACTCAAAGTGGGTTTTAATTCCGATTGGTCTGTTTCTCTTACCGAGTGATTCCATTGGATGGAATGAACCATACCTGTTCTCTTCCTCACTTAACCCTACCACTCCTGCCAACCTGACAATGTTACCAGAGTTTGTGAATTTACATTCACTCTGGCCACATTTAAACATAAAAGTTGCAAATGTGTCTATGTTGATCGGTGACTCGAGACCCAGTCAGCTACAGCCAGCGTGTTAACAGCGTACGATATCTGTCCCCAGAGCCAAGCGAGGGGGGTTGCGCCACTCCAGGATCGTGGGTGGGGACAACGCGGGGCCGGGGTCGTGGCCGTGGTTGGCAGCACTGTACAAGGAGGGAGAGTTCCAGTGCGGCGCTACTCTCATCTCCGACCAATGGCTGCTCAGCGCTGGACACTGCTTCTATCAGTGAGTGGCTTTGTTGATAAGGCTTCATGTGAGGTTAAGTAGATAAGTTTTCGTAGAGCTAAATATTCGCTATACATGAAAAGTTTGTATAAAAAACAAGTTTTAAAACCAAAGGGTAGTTTATTTTTTATTTATTTATTTATTTTTTGTAGTTTAACACCAATGGCATTTTTGTTCAGAGTACAATACAAACATTAAAAAGAAAGTGGTCTAAACCCCTCAAATTTGTGTGGACACCCTGGGATTTGAACCCATGACCCCTTTACCAAAATCCAAGATGCTAACCGTTAGACTAGAAAGATGCCCAACAGAGGTTATGAGTAGAATGTAGGAGAATATGTTATTTTATTGGAGAAACGTTTAACAGCTGGACAGAGTAGTATATATATATATATATATATATATATATATATATATGACTTTTAAAACATGCAATACGTTTTAAACATAATTAAGGACAGTTAAGCCTGTATAGCTCAAAATCAAAACATTGAGCATGTTAAATCATTATAAAAGTAGCTCAAGTTATGAGATGTAACTAAATACAAAACAAAGATAAAACTCTTATACAGCACTTAGTGCCTATACTGTTTTTACAGTGCCCTGTGCATGAAAAAGAGTCATCTCAACAACATAATCAAAACTTATAGTTAAATTTTGAGTAGTGTACCTCAGGTAACTAGGTGCACATAATATATGTAGGTATATCGTTTGATGCAACATAAAAGTAGATCCAACCCAAATCTAATAATTTTGTTGTTTTACAGAATTGCGCTTTGAGTTAACAATTAAGTTAAAAACATTTCTTGACTTGTATAAAATATTAATCAATTGCCCTGACATTTTTCAAATTCTCTGACTTTCCCTGACTCTTCAGAAAGTGCTAACCATGTACTAGCTGCACCTATCTCCCTCCACTGTCATGTGATAAATCAACCGACTGATATTGCCCATTCCCCTCAGCGCCCTGGATGACCACTGGGTGGCACGGCTAGGGGCATTGCGCAGAGGTACCAACCTGCCCTCGCCCTACGAGCAGCTACGCGTTGTGTCCCGTATCCTGCTACACCCTCACTATGTGGACGCTGGGTTCATCAATGACATATCGCTCCTGCGTCTGCGCGAGCCTGTCACGCTCACCAACTACGTGCGACCGATCTGTCTGCCGCAGCCCAGCACCGCGCCGCGCGATGGCACCATGTGCACCGTCATCGGCTGGGGACAGCTATTCGAAGTTGGGCGGATATTTCGTAAGTTTTTGAAAAATTGTATAGTTTTAGAAACCTGTTTAGTGAATTCAAAATGGAACAGTTAGCTCTTGAATAATTAAATGAGATAAAGTAACTGGGGCTTTTCTCAAAAGAAAATCACATTGATACTTTACCACATTAGTGTGTCTTTGACAGCTCACTGTTTTTTTTTTATAAACTATTATGATTATTTTGTTACGATTTTAAATACCTTAACCCAAAGTTAAAACTGTAAATGAATTTGACTTTTCCCAATCTACATCTGAGGCCCTATATTTATAGTTTAAGCAATATCCTTCCAAAGGATTCTGAGATTCATCGCATCGCTTGTTTTTTTACCCTCATATGAAATTTATCTGGTTCACATTTTTTGAATAAAAATTTATTTTCTGGTTTTATTTTACCAAACTTAATTGGAGATATCACTGATGAGATTGTTCTTCCTTTATAACTACCTCTGAAATCTTTTCAGTTACATTGTTTCTGTACTTGGACCGCTTAGAAATAACTTTTAAGAGAGCTTGTACAAGAGCGATTCAATAAACGGTGGAAAATACGAGGCATGTTTTTAAAGTAAGTACCGTTTTTGAATGCTGGCAAGCCTAAGACGCTAATAGATGCAGGTACACAGTGCAGCATGCAGGAATGCCAACCGCAGCGCTACAACAGAGGAGTTCAAAAACTTACTTTAAAAACATGCCTCGTTTAATGGTTGTCTATTAGAAATCCTCCACCGTCCAACTAAATACCATTTGTTCCAAAAAGGTTGTTCAAGATATCAGAGATTAATTAATTGATGTTCTAATATGATGCTTTACTTCTGTCCAACTATCAGTGCCAGAGTATAAAGTGTTTTCATAAAATTAATGTTTGTTTTTTCCTAATTGTATACACTTTTGTGTCATTAAATTGTATGAGGTTAAACTCGATGTAATGATGTTTCCAGCGGATACACTACAAGAGGTCCAGTTGCCTGTGATCTCTACTGCGGAATGTCGCAAGAGAACTTTGTTCCTGCCGCTGTACAAGGTCACTGAGAACATGTTCTGTGCCGGCTACGATCGCGGAGGTAGAGACGCCTGCCTGGGAGACTCAGGCGGGCCCCTCATGTGCCAGGTAGGCTCCAAGCTGTTCTCTGCAGTTTAAATAGTAGAATCTAGATCGATAGAAGAAATAAGATAAAAGGATTTAGTCTTGGATCAGTAACATTTCAAAAATTCTCGTAGACTTATAATTCCAGGGTCAACCATTGTGAGTGCCAAGCATGAGAATTAAATGATTGGATATGTATGGTGTCTTTAGATTTTTTAACGTTTTGAACACATAACCACTAAAACTCTAAAAGAAAAGTAGAATTACCCATCACATCAGTTTAACCCATTAACGTAGTAATTATATTCTATTTGCAATGGCTGATAACGCAATTTGATTAGTGCTGCACTCTAGTAGCAACATCTGTAACTAATGGCTGCGTGCAACTGCGGTTCTCTCCGCTAGGGGCGAGACTAACTATAAAAACTTAAATAATTCAAATTCAAATTCAAAATGCCTTTATTCATTTAATATATATACATAGGTATACATGAATAGTGTCAAGGTTATGATAACAAGCTTTGAATAGCCCTTGAGCAGGAGCACATCTACAGAAACAAACACATACATTGGCAATCTGAAAATATATACAAGTGTGACAATAAGAAATAAATAAATAAAAAATAAACTTAAAATTTAAACTTTGGAACCATTGCTAGCTACAATAATAACATGAAAATAGGAAAATTTAAAGCTCTTGAAAACAATACATCGCCTTGTTGATGAGAAATTTCTTTAGTTTTGTTTTAAATTTGCCATATGACACTTCTGACTTAATGTCGACGGGAAGTTTGTTATAAAACTTTGATCCAATATATTTTGTTTTTTTTTCAAAAAGTTGCAAGTTGTAGGTGCTGATTGCTAAATTGTTACGATTTCTTGTAAAATAGTTGTGATTATCACCGTTAATTTCTAGTTCATGTAGCCTGTTCTTAACTGATAAGGTTGTTTCAAAAATATACATACCATATACAGTTATAATGTTTTCGGATTTAAAATATTCTTTAACTGATGTTCTGGGTTCCAAATTACAAATTACTCGTATAGCTTTTTTTTTGCATTTTTAAAATAGAATTTTTTAAGTTATCCTGAGAGGTTGCGCCATACAGTGAAATTCCAAAAGATATAATTGAATGAATATAAGAAAAGTAGATTACTTTTAAAGTTTCTTTTTCGCACAGGTGTTTCAATCTAATCAATGCATACAAGCCTGATGAAATTTTCAAAAGCAATTTTTCCACATGGACATTCCATTTAAGGTTTTTGTCTATCTCTAAACCCAAAAATTTGATGCTGTCCATACTTGCAATTGCTTTATCATTCATTGTAATTTTAGGCTGAGATTGATGTTCAGTTTGCTTAGTTTGAAAGTAAATTAAACTAGTTTTATCTGAATTTGAGATTAGGTTGTTTGAATTGAAAAAGTGGTTTAGCAAAATTACATCTGAGTTTGCTTTTATCTCCAATTCGCTATCAGTTGTTGCTGAGACTTTTAAATTAGTGTCATCGGCATATAAACACAATTTACTGCACTCACTAAGTTGAGGAAAATCTCTGAAGTAACAAATGAATCCAAGGATGGATCCCTGAGGTACTCCATATTTTACTTGCTTTAGTGACGACTGATAATGAATTCTATAATTATTTTCATTCTGATGAATAATTTCTACAAATTGTTTTCTTTCCCAGAGGTAGGATCTTATCCCATTTAACTCGTTTTTTTTATTCCTAAACTGTATAATTTTAACAGCAATAATTCATGTGATATTGAATCAAATGCCTTGCTGAGATCCATAAACAAACCTGCTATTTTATTTTTGCTATCTAGACTGTCAATAATGGATTCAATGAAATCAGTGACAGCTGTTAAAACAGACCTCCCACTGCGAAAGCCATGTTGGTGGTCATCAAAAATTTTATTTTTTTCAAAGAAATATACAAGTTGGTTGTAAACTACTTTTTCATATATCTTAGAGATCGAAGGTAACAAGGCAATGGGTCTATAGTTTGGTACTAATTGCTTATCTCCCTTTTTGTGTAATGGTTTTAATTTTGTGATTTTAAGTTTGTTAGGAAACATTCCGGAGATTAATGATGAATTTATCAGGTGGGTGATTGGTTTCAGTAAAACAGACCTAGCTTTTTCTAAGAGCACCACAGGAATTCCATCGTAACCAGCACTAAAAGAATTTTTCAGATAATTTATAATTTCGTCCACTTCTTTCCATCAACAAAGTTAAATTTAAAACTACATTACTAAAAAACACTCCAGTTTTCCACCAAGACCTCTGCAGATGGTTCCAGGTTGGGTATCACAGTATTATCTACTACATTTGTAAAATAATTGTTAAATGTATCACAAATTAGAAGAGGATCCAAAGATACAGAATTATTAACTTTCAAATTTATGTTTTGAACACTTCTTGGACTTGTCCCTACTTCAGAATTTATAATCTGCCAAGAAGTTTTATTTACATTAATTGAGTTAGAAATTTTTGTTTTATAGTATTGATTCTTCAGTTGGTCAATTTTTTCCTTAGCTGCTTGTTCATTTTATTTGCTTTCTTAGATAAAGCTCTACTTTTGAACTTTCTAGCTGCGTTGCTTATATTTATTATTTCTTGTTTTTCTGATTTAAGCTCCCTAGAAATCCATTTTTGATTAGCATGATGCCTTGACAGAGTTTCAGGAAAAGAAACATTAAAATATGACATGAAAATAGTGCAGAAAGTATCATATTTATTTTCAACTGGTGATAAGTAACCCTCTAGGTGTCGCATCAAAAAAACTGAAATGTTACGCCATTTTTTTAACTTTTGCAGAATTTTATATAAAATGCTATAAAAAAATAAAATTTTGATATATTGGTAAACAAGTATACATTTTATTAGAGAGCAGAAAATGGGCTATCTTTTAATATAAAATTTGTTGGCCTAAATGTATGGTATAACAGTCCGGCTTGGGTTAAAATCTAGACAACCCCAAAAAAAAAACTTATTTTTTATGTTACGAGACCAGTAGAATAAATTTAGACAGCCATAATCAAAAATCCAAGATATACATTTTGTTCAAAATTTAATAAGGAAAAAGAAAATATACATATATATACATGTATATATAATACACAACAACGTAACCTCACATTACGGCATTCCTATTAAAAACATAACTAAACAGCTGATTAAAAACGGCTGCAAAAGTATTAGTTCGCAAAAGGGCAAACATTATTAGTTGCCATGAAGCCCAGACGTTGCCGATCACTTTAGTATAATGGATGGTTCGAAACGACCGATCGTCAACGAGATATACACGCTAAACTGGATGTCTGCAAAGTCGACTGAAATCAGTCGATTAACACTCGAGAGTCAAAAAAAGTCTACTGAAATCAGTCGATTGACACTTAGAGGGATAAAGGTCAAACCATGTTTCACTTTGAAGAAGATTGATGAACTGTGTAATATTAGACTCACAAAATTTTCATTTATATTCAAAACTAATGTATGAGGAATTATTTACTGGAGCTTTGCATTTGAAAATTTCAAGTATTTGACCATCAAGATCTGAAAGTTGAGTGTTGACTCCAATTATTTTATAAAATAGACTGTCTAAGTTAGTGAAAACATTGTCTATAGCGGTTTCTGTTGATTCAGTAATACGAGTAGGGAAGTCAACCAATGATTGAAACCCATTCGCAGTAACAATATTTAATAAGCAATTTCTGTTCCTGTCTGTTTCATTTAGGATATCATTGTTGATGTCCCCAAGAAAAACATTTTTGTACTTTAAATTTATTATTTCAAGTAAGATATTGAATCTTCTAATAAAATCGGGTTCATTTTGTTTGATAGGATTTCTATAGCAGCCAATTATAAGTAATTTGTTGTATGTTTGTACTTTTTCTAATTCTAAAAAAAATACTCAAATATTTTGTCTGTAAGAAGATCCTGAATTTGTGGAAATGTAATTTCTTTGCAATTTAGAAATGGTTTCGTTAAAATAATTACTCCCCCTCCTCTGCTCTTTTCCCGACAATAATTAGCACTGAGGTTATAGCCATTGATATTGAGTCTTTCCAAAGATGCTTTTATCATTTTATGTTCTGCCAAGACAACAATACTAGGCTCCAATTCAGAAAGAGTTATATCTAATGATTCCAAAGATGACTGTATTCCTCTTATATTTTGGTGAAAAATACTAACATTAGGTTGCTTTAAGTGAGGCTTAGATTGGCTTGGCTTAAAATTAAAAAATAATCTAACTGCTTAGGGCTACTACAAGTTTCTTCAGTTCCTAGAACAACACTGAGCACTTCACTCTGCCCCAGATTGCCCTTCTGCCCTTAATGCTGCTAGGCCACTGGTCATGGTAGCTGAGTCAATTAAGGCGTAGAAACGCCTTGGCCAGGTGTTGATACGAACTTTGTGGGTTCGAATCCCGCACACGATCAAACCTGACCAGTCGTACAACTCTCAATGAGTTAACCGGTCTGTGGCAACGTTGGTGGGAGGGCCCAAGTAAAACAAATGGTGGCAGGCTTGCTCGGAAGTTGACGGGATCGGTTAATTCTTTGTGAGCTGAACATGGTCAATACTGATTTTGCTACTTTTTACTTATGTCTACTGTGTGTGTGCCAATGCGACTCTCTATTTTTAATTAAAATACGTCATTAATCCATTTAAAAACACCAATTTTATATTACAATTCGTATGTTTAAAAAATGACAAGTAAGGAACGAGACCAGCTCGTATGTCTACGACAATGGGTTAAACCGTCTGCCCTTTGCTTAAGGTTCCCTTCAACTATACTATACACAGGATAGGTCCCCATAAGTTGTACATAGAAACAACCATCTGAGTCAGAATTTGAACCCATTATCCAAGTACTACGCCATGGCCAGGAGAATAGTACCTTAGACCACTCAGCCGCTGATACGACAAACTTATGTAATACTATAGATATTAAAGCCTATCTGCTAGACGAGTTAGTTATATTTTTCTCCATCTGGTTACACCACATTTAAAACACAGTCTACAGACATTATTTGCAATGGTACTCTAAGGGCTGACCAGACCTTGGCACTTCTCACATTTAACCTTTACTGTCCATTTAACCGGAGAATGGTATTAAAAGGGTTCAAATATGGCTGCATCTGCTTCCATCAAAAAATAAATATGGTACATAAGAAGTTCATTAATAAAGAATTCAGAAGTTTACAAGTAAACAACAGAGTATTGATACATTTTTCTCTTCTGCCCTAAATGATCAATCATACCTTGTGTTTGTGCATCAGTCAAGATGCAGTCTGTAAATTAGAGAACATTACCCACACTATACGAGTAGTAGTGTCTGCTGATTGAACTCAAGCAAATTGCCCCAATTGACGAATATTATGATCACAGAACAAATATTTCACTAGAAGCCTGGTAATCTGTACCCCACGAATCCAAAAATTTACGTAGTCTAAACTTTTCGTACATAAATTTTACCCATAAGTTAAAAGATAAAAGTATCAAAATTAATGGACAACAATGACATAAACAATGTTTTATTATTATTTTGCAACAGTGTAAGAACCGTAATATGGTGTAAAACAATATTTTCAAATGTTTTATTTACCTAAAAATAATCATACTCATACTCAGTGATACCAGTCCTGTAGAGCTGATTGATTACTTGACCACCTCAATGCATAAATATTAAAGGCAAGGAACTAAACTGGTTCAGATCATACCTCAAAAATAGAATGCAATGTGTTGAACCCCATAGTAATATTCATTACCAAAATAGTAAATATAAATACACTCAAAGTTGTTACTCAGACTTCCAGACAGTAAAGCATATGGGGTGTCTCAGGGTTCAATCCTAGGTCCACTTTTATTGCCGATGATGCTAATTTAAAATTTTCAGGCGATGACCAGAAAGATATTGAGCTTGCTTCGTTCATTAGTCTTCTGTCCGTTAAAGAATTTTTAGATAAGAAAAATCTGTTACTAAATACAAGTAAATCAAATTTTATATAATTTTCCACCAAACGAAATAGATCAGAATTACAGCCAAATGTATACATAAACGATTCAAGTCTTAAGCAAGATGTTTTTAGTACATTTCTTAGCCTAGTATTAGACCAGAATTTGAGCTGGAATAAGCATGTTAACCACATTGTAAATAAAATGTCTTTGGGACTCTAAGCATTGTGCCAAATGTGTAGAGTATGCAATGTAGAAACACTAAAAGCCATTTACTTCTAATTAATAAATTCTCATATGTCTTATGGTATTGCCATATATGGAGCTACATCAAAAAAATATGAACAGAATTTTTTTACAACAAAAAAAGCACTTAGAATCATTTTTAATCTGAAGCCAAGGCAGTCTGTTAGGGAATACTTTTCTAAATTTGGGATCTTAACAGTAAACGCTTTAACATTTTTGAAATCGTAACGTACTTAAAAGCAAACCAGACGATAACAAGTTCAAACGATCATCATTATAAAACTAGATCTAACCGATTTGTTGAACTACACAATCTGAGATTTTATGAGAAGAAAGCTAGTTTCATAGGTAACAAGTTTTTATTTTCCTTGCCAAAAACCATTATACAAGAACAAAATATTCAAATATTCAAAAAGATGTTAAAGATTATCTATTAATTGTATCATTATATTCCTTGGATGAGTATTGGGATTTAAATCATGTATAAATTGCTGTTTTTTTTTGTTTTCTTAGTTACTAGCCCACACGGATTGTGAATGTGGTAATGGTGGTGAACAAAAGTTTAATAGTTTAATCAAAATATTGTGTACAGTTCACATTATTATATTTTAGTATTATGATTGTATGACGCTATTTATGAATATTTTGTACATTGATGAATAAAGTATATTTTGATTGATTGATTGATACCTGACATAAAGCGACGGAAGGGTATAGAGTTGTGCAATGCACCTATACAAATATTTAAATAGATTTCCAAAGTAACTTTGGGTTCTGGATAATCTGAAATACAGTAATCCGATCAGGTTCTGGTCCCAATTAGTTCTAGTGTAATGCTGTAAAGTTTACACCTCGAAATCTTTAATTTAACACATAATCATACAAATAATAAATTACAGTAGACTCTCAGAAATCCAGAATGGTATTCCGGACTGATGATCTTGAATTTGTTTATAACTTTTTGTTGCAAATAAAAACAAAAACAACAAAACTTCACGTGAATAGCCCACATTACACAAATGTCAAGTTGTTTGCATTGTCACACGCTCTACATTTTAGTTAAATTAATGTTTTTTATGATTTATGAGCAGTATTCATAACTTCTTTCAGAAGCTCAATCTTGTATGAGCACAAAACGGAAACGCATATTGCCATAAGAATGAAATTGATTACTCTTGCCCACATCCGGAAATCCGGATTTTTCTAAATCCAGACTGTCCGCCAGCCACATTAGTCCAGATTTCTGAGTCTACTGTATAGAAATCGATTCACTAGTACCTTAGATTTTGGCTTTAAAAAACACCTTAACATAAGATATTCACTTTTAACTCATTCAAATGTTCACTCATGACTCCCTCAGGAGAGTGACGACCACTGGTCCCTGATAGGGGTGACGAGCAACGGCTACGGGTGCGCCAGAGCCAACCGACCCGGCGTCTACACCAAGGTGGCCAACTACATAGCATGGGTGCAGTCGAGCATGGCGGCGGACGAGGCAGAGGCGGCACCTAGGCGGAACACCTCGTGTCACGGACACCGCTGCCCCTTGGGCGAGTGTCTGCCGCCTGCCCGCATCTGCAATGGCTTCATGGAGTGCAGTGACGGGAGTGACGAGAAGGACTGCTGGTGAAGAATGTCAGGGAAAGCATAAGGTCCACATAACATTTTGCTTAACCCTTTCAGTGCTAAGCTTCTGAAAGGAGCAGATGAATTTGTGATGCTTTGTTGAGTTTTTAAATATCTCGGATGCCTGAACAGTTTAAATTTAAAATAACACGAGTCCGGTGGAGACACACACGCAATAAGATTATAGGCAATAGACAAGGATAGTAAGGATAAGGTAAAAGTAGCAAAATACCGGATCAGATGTGCAACTCACAAATTCACCCATCCCGTCAGCTTTGACCCGAACCGACCACCGTTTGCATAAGGCCCTCCTCTTCAACTCTGCCACAGACAGGTGAACTCTCCATGAGTTGTACATAAAAACCACCAACTGTGTCGGGATTCGAACCCTCGATTCAAGTATTACCCCTGGCCGGGAAGGTAGCGCCATAGACCGCACAGCTATGATCAGACTAGCAGCTGTAGTTGACCGAATGTTATTAGAGCCTAGGCGCTGGACGGGGTAGTTCAGTTTGTGTCTACCAGATTACACCACATGTCAGACGCAGACTGCAGACAGAGCTCGAAACAGTACAATCACTTATGCTTCAATTAACAATGTTTTTTGGCGATATATCGGCCCATAGCACTGAAAGGGTTAAAACGTCCTATTTTCCTCGGCTAAGTTAACTGGGTTTTCTTGCAGGAAGTTGTACTTTGAAATGTTCTACTTATTTTAAAATTACCAAGGTGCCAGGTACATTTTTACACCTCGCTACTGCTGCTGCTGTGTGATTGTTTTCAACGTTTCAGGTAAAACACTATAGAGCTGTACGAGCAAAATCAATCTCAATTTAAACCCGTTTGACATACTTTTAATATCATACTACAGGGCAACACTTACTAAGTGTGGATTTGTAGTATGTGATGGTGCTGTTACCTCTGTATGTCCTTATAAATATTGTATAAGGCTTCAAAACGGAGTACAGTTATTTTTATAATAATTTTGCCACACCGGTTCTGGCGGATGTAAACTGGCGTGATAACAATGATGTGGAATAAAGTTTATGGTTTTACTCTTTGAGCGTAATGGAGAAAATGTGCAAATTACTTTAGAATAAAAGCAATTTACTAATGGAACTTGTCAAGTTTTGAAGTGTGTCCCAGTTGTCATTAGAAAACATTACAAGTTTAGGATGTGAATGAAAGAGGTAAAATTTAGTCTGCTCCCATGCAATTTGCTTATTGTTACAAGTAATAAAAACAAATACTAAAATAAAAGTTAACAAAATAAATACTGTATCATAAAATTATATTTTTTTATTATAAATAATCATTTTCAAAAAAATATATAAATAAATATTAATTATGTTCACAATCTCGTGTTTTGACAAAAAGCAATGTTAAAAGTAATCATAAACTCAGCCCTTTTTAGATTGCGGCTTTGTTGGACTCTTTTCTTTTGTATATACCTTTTCTTCTTTTTCGAGGAGATGGGGAAATACTTTTACAATGGTGGGTAAGCAAAAGACTATGGGATATTTGCTAAAGCTCTGGATAGGAAAATATTACATTACAATATTTTTACATCAGAACAACTTTTCAAGTACTAAAACCTGATTTCAAAGGATGAAATTGAAAATATCACTTAATAGAAAATGTACGGTATGCAAATAGTGCCGCTAAAACCATAGTACAAACTTAATTAAATATGAGTAAATTGGATTTTACTACTTTTGTATATATTGGCTTTGAGAAATAACTGTATTTGATTTGAGTACCTTGCATATTACATACACTTATAAGATTTACAACTTTGATTTGTTGTGATCTGTATTTAAGAGTCATCATCACCGGAAGTTGCCGGACGCCTTCTTGGTGTTTTGTTCCATAAGGCCAATGTTAACTTTGTGCCTCCGTTACTCCTTACCTGATCGTCACAAACAATTAATTTTGGTGTCAAATTAAAGGTTTCGTCGTCCTCTAGGGAAATACAATAGTCGAATTTGGATATTGTTATAAGTTAATGAGAACATGTACAGTGTTTCAGTTCAAAATTAAACTATTTATTATGAAACTATGATACCCAAATAAAGTAATTCGGCATTGTATTTCCCTAGAGGACGACGAAACCTTTAATTTGACAAAAAAATTAATTGTATGTGACGATCAGGTGAGGAGTAATGGAGGCACAAAGTTAACATTGGCCTTATGGAACAAAACTCCAAGATGGCGTCTAGCAACTTCCGGTGATGAAGACTCTTAAGACTGTTTATATAATTTTACTCATCAAAGTTGTAAATTGATGTAAGGTGTGACAGTGCTCATGAATAATATGTGTAAACTTAAGGATATTATCATCTACTGTAAATACTGATTTTTATGATTCCATGTTATCATGTTTTATTTGTATCATTAAAATATACTGTATGGTACTATTAATTGTTGTATTTATGTTAATCCTTTCTGTTTGGCCTTCAACAGCTATAATCGGGCAACAAAATCCTCAGTTACAACTATCAATAGTTAACATACAATATTATCAAGCTTTTGAGTTCTTATATCACTTAAATAATTATTTTCATTGAAAAACCTAGACAATTTTCTATAGCAGTTTTGTCACAGGCTCTTATGAAGTACAAGACGTCATATATAGAAATATACGTGATCCAAGTCGACAGACATTTTAGCAGAATTTGGGTTTATTTTCCCCAATATATCCTCTGTTTTTAGCGAATTTCCCCTATAGGGAAGGAGCTATCACCGTAGTCGGCATGTGATAACTTTTCGTTTTAAGGTTCCCAGATGCCAAAAACACCATCCGTTCAAAACTGTATATATATAATAATATTTTTACGAGATTTATCACACCCACAGACACTTACATATATATACATATATATGTGTATCCGTGGGTGCGATAACTCTCATAAAAATAATGGTCTGATTTTGATGAAATTTGGTACAAACATGTAAAGCAACATTTATGACTTAAGTTCGAAAACCAGCTGATTCAAAGGGGTATTTTGGGGGGGTATTGTACCCCAAAAATATTTTTTTTTAGTATTTTAGTAAATTAAATTTTCCTTCAAAGAAATATTGAAAGCGTAAAACACAGTAAGTTGTCCAATGTTATTCTTATGGAGAATAAGAACATTTGTATATCTCGCTTATTTATCAACTTATCCTGACGAAACTTGGTATATTGCTTCATATAGTTGTGGTCTATTGATAATTGCACAAAAAAAGTTAACTTAATGCAATGTTTACAATGTTTTAAATTGGATTTTATTAATTTTGTATATATTGGTTTTGAAAAATAACTGTATTGTATTTGAGTACCTTGCACATTATATACATATTTAGTAACGGATGTTTTGCCGATAGTTCCTGTAGCAGCAAACCTGCGTACTCAGCCCAAATGTTATTCTTATGGAGATTAATTAAATGTCATAAATCGTTTATTTATGCATGTATACTGATGAAACTTGGCATGTGGCTTTATGTGGTATTGGTATTAAGATACATACATATATATGCATTGGAAATTCGCTGAGTATGCAGATTTGCTGCTACAGGGGTATTTTAAATACTCACCATTTAAAAACAGCTTTGTCACGGTAGAACAATTTATTCAGCTTTTTCAATGCAAGACCATAACCGTTTCCTAACTATTATTTAGATTGTTATCTTGGATTGTGCAAATCTCTTAACAATTTCACTCTGTGGTGGATTGTCCCTGAAGTCATTTACATTAGGAAATTAAATTCTCTCAAACTATACAATTATACTATACTATTGTTTTCAACATATGTGTAAAATACCCGGGTGGAGGGGTGTAACTGATGAGCAGTGGAATCTTGTTAGAAGATCATGCAGTGGTACTGTCGGCAGGTCAGGGTGTAAGTTGATGTCAAGTGATTGCTACAACTTTCGTAGTGTTGGGAAGGAGAGCAGCGTTACGTGCTATAATTTTACTCTAATTGTAATAGTAATTAAAAACAAACCTCAAGTATTTGTGAGAAAGCATAGACAACAAAGAGAAGGATGAAATCATAAATAGAATAGGAGCACCAGGCAGAACTTAGTGGAGTTTAATAAAGCTTATCAAAAGCAAACTTTTGTCCACAGATACTGAAATAAGAATAGAATATAATTTTACATCAATTTGATCTTTGTACTAAATACTATCAGTGTAATCATTACATAATTCTTGTTCATAGAAATACACATAAAACATAAAGAAATTCAAAGCATTAGCGTTTGCTAAAACCTAACAGACGTTTAATAACAACAAACAAGGTTTTGACGTAAACACAATAACTTTTTTCAATAAAGATTTAATTTGGTGACAATAACCACCCTTAGTGTCTGATCGAAGGCAGTGCAGACAGCCAGCCCGGTCTTGTCGGGACTCCACTGGAAGCTGGAGACAGGTTGTGAGGAGAGGACACTGTTCTGTAGCAAACTGACGTGGCCCGCCACCCCCACCTTCTCTCCCTCGCCAAACTCTCTCACTCGCTTCTCTGGGTAGTTGCTGCAACATAACATCATGTAATAGGAAGCTGGAGACAGGCTGTGAGGAGAGGACACTGTTCTGTAGCAAACTGACGTGGCCCGCCAACCCCACCTTCTATCCCTCGCCAAACCCTCTCACTCGCTTCTCTGGGTAGTTGTTGCAACATAACATCATATCACAGAAAGCTGGAGACAGGCTGTGAGGATAAAACACTGTTCTTTAGTAGACTGACTTTACCCGCCACCCCCACCTTCTCTCCCTCGCTTCTCTGGGTAGATGCTGCAACATAAAATCATATCACAGAAAGCTGGAGACAGGCTGTGAGGATAAGACACTGTTCTTTAGCAGACTGACTTTACCCGCCACCCCCACCTTCTCTCCCTCGCTTCTCTGGGTAGATGCTGCAACATAACATCATATCACAGATAGCTGGAGGCAGGCTGTGAGGATAAGACACTGTTCTGTAGCAGACTGACATTGCCCGCCACCCCCACCTTCTTTCCCTCGCCAAACTCTCCAACTCGCTTCTCTGGGTAGTTACTGCAACATCGCATCACACTCAACCTTTTCCGCATGGTAAATAAAACAGGATTCATGACTCATGGTTTGCATAATTTAGCCCTTTGAGTGATCTTGATTATGCCATCTATTAAAAAAATTGTGATGTAAGGGGTGTTTGAAGTGCAGCAATTTTGTTTCAATTCAATGAGCAATTAGAATTTTGATTCAAACGATGCAACTAACTCAATCCAATAGGCAATATTCTTTATTTGTATGAACATTGAGAACAGCGGTAGAGTCTGAATACCGTTATTAATATGGTTCTTAAGAAGGTTAATTTGTGAATGGGTCAGTCCATTGGTGGTTTTCAGCCAGTGAGTAGAAAGAATGCTACTATAGTCTGCTTCCAAAGTGCATGAAATTTTGTAAATGTATGATTACATCAATCCTTACAGCACAGAAAGTTCCAGTTCATTTTTTAAATAAAAATATAAAAACCCAGTTCATACATTCAAAACTGAAATTTTGCACATACAAATATTATAATATGAAGCAATATACTCACTATTTCCATATACACAAAGAACCACCACCTCCAGTAGTTGCAAATATCTCTCTATTCTGGGGCAAACTTCTGGCAGCCCAGACTGTGGACTTATGAGCCTGAAACACATAGGATTACTTAAGCAGACAATTATTTAAAAAGATAACAATATCATACTTTTAGTAAAAGAATCAAACGCAAAAAATTGCACAGAAAACAGAGTAGTAGTATTAAAATGTAATATGAAACTGTTGGATGACAAACCTTCTCAGTTAATTTGGCAAATCCCTTTTTCGGATGCTGAGTTTGGAGATCGTAAATGTGAAAAGTCGATTCTAGTGTTGTAGCCATTAGTTTGTTCATTTTTATGTCTTTCCTGTCAAATTCCACACAACATACCTGAAAGAAAAATAATCCATTTGAAATCAGCATACGAAAGCTGCAAGTTAAAGAACTAACCAAAATCTGTAATACACAGACTAATTCTGATTTTGAAAAATGTTAAGCTACAAGTTTGTTGAATTTTAGTTTGGTAAAAGTGAAAATCAAATGATTGCGGACTAAAGTGGTGGTATCCTCACTTGGATGGCTGAAAACTCAGATAAACCAGCACAATGACAAGAATGGTACTTCACTATTAACGATTTACTAGAGTCAACCAATTTACCAACCGATAGACATGTGGGGGGGGGGGGGTATTGGCTTGATATATTCAAGTTGTTCGATGTGTATTTGACTATTGTGTAAAGAAGTGTACAACTGGATAGTCATATAATTTTTAGAGGTGTTTCTTGCAAAGTATATTATAAAGGACGATGCCAAAATGTGTACACAATTAAAAAGGAATACAGTATGTATAAATGCGATTAGGTTTTAGCGAATTTCCCCTATAGGGAAGAAGCTATTACCGTAGTCGGCATGGTAAGACCTAGGCCCAGGACCATGATAACTTTTCGTTTTGAGGTCCCCAGACCCCAAAAACACCATTCGTTTGAAACTGTATGTATATATATATATATATATATATATATAAATGAAATAAAAACAATAACCAGAGGACCCTCTTTTTTGAAACATTTTTTATTACTGTCACGTGTTTCGACACTTAGGTCACGATCATATTTACAAGTAAATAACCTAGATTTATTAGCCAAAATAAATAATTAAATCTAAACATATGAAAATAAACAGATGTAGAAACTTTTCATTTAAGCTTATTGAGTTGAGTTGGTTCTATTTTATATCTGTTGTGTATTGTTTCTAAATTCTCTTATTTTTTCATATATATATATATATATATATATATATATATATATATATATATATAGTCATAAATAACCAGATAAAAGAATGCTTACCAGATGAAATTAACTACAGTGTAAAAAATACGGAAGACCTTATAATATTGAAACTTAAAGATATTGAAATACCAAATGATACGATATTTGTATCATTCGATGTCGTTAATATGTATTCTAATATCCCAATCAAAGAAACACTAAGTATCCTTAGGAAAGAATTATCAAAAAATCATCTTTTAACCAAAAACAAAACTGAAGACATCATAAATCTAACAAAAGTTGTAACAAATCAAAACTATTTTGAAATTCTTCAAACAAGTTGATGGTTTAGCAATGGGATCACCACTTTCGGGTCTCTTGGCAAATATATATGGCAAACTTAGAAACAAATAAAATACTTAATGAATGCAATCCACACCAAAGTAACATCTTACACTGGTATAGATATGTGGATGATATAGTTTGCCTTTATAAAGGAAATGAAAACACATGTGCATCATTCTTAGAATATCTAAATCAAATATCTGAAAAAGAAAAGTTTACCATGGAATCTCAAAAAGAAGAAATCAATTTCCTTGACCTAACCATTGGTAAGAATGATTTAAAGCATACATTCAAAATCTATAGAAAAGCAACGCAAACGGATCTCATCATACCAGCCAACTCTAGCCATCCTTGGCAACACAAGATGCCAAGTTTCCATTCAAATGGTAAACAGATTAGTAAAAATCCCAATGAGTAAAAAGGATTTTGACAACGAAAGAAATACCATAAAATGTTTGGCAATTAGAAACAGGTACAAAAACAATTTAATAAATAAACTAATCAACAGGGCACAACTCAAGAAGAACAAAATTGTTATATGTAAATTGTTGATAATGACCAAAACAATGAATATTTAAGTGTACCATATACAGTAGACGCTCTTTTATCCGGCACTCTATGAACCGTCACATTCTATTAACCGGCACCAGGCGACCCGTTTTTCCAGGTATTTTCGGTCGTTTCCGTTTCGTACTGCGACTGCGCTGGACTGTTCCTGCCTTTTTCTTAGTCACCCGTTGTTTGTTTACGTCTCAAGCAGTTTGGTTTCTATTTTTAGACGCCAACTTCCGCCCGGCTGTCTGTCCGCCCGTCTGTCTATCTGTGTGTCTGTCTGTCCGTCCAAAAATGCAGGTGTTCCGGAGCAGTGCCAAGGTCAACCAACGCACGCGACCACAGCTCATTACTGACAGACTCTCAGATTACTGTATTCCCATTAATAACTAAAAAGTTCTATTATCCGGAAAAATCTATTTACCGGCATGGGCGTGGTCCCGAACATGCTGGATAAAAGAGCGTCTACTGTAGCTCCATACTCAATAGACCCATAAGAAAAACTTTTGAAGGGTCAAACTATAAAATGAGTTTCAAAACTATAAATAACTCATTTAAACTCATACAAAAATTCTCTAATAACCGCCAAAACCAACAAGAAAATAAATATGATAAAACTGGAATTTACAAGATTAAATGCAAGGAATATCCGAAATATAATATAGGGCAAACAGGAAGAAGCTTTTCATGCCGCTTTAACCCTAGGACTGCCCTGGATTGATTTTGGCTAGATTGCTCGGTGTCCCGGGCCTGAAATCCGGCCCTCGCATGTGGGTACTGGCTGTTCGAGGGGCGGAATCCGGCCCTCGGGGTCATTTTTTTTCAAATGCTTTTAACAGATTGAAAATAAACCAGAAACGTAATAATATTGATACCATATTAAAGAGGGGACTCTAAACTTTCATTTTCATATAAAAACGAACCTTGTAGCAGTAACAGATCAATATAACTGCTATTACAATTTGAACGAAATTTAGCGTGCGAAACATTTTTGACTCGCGAGCGGCGAAATCTCGTAAAAAAGGTGTTCTTCAAAAAAAATCGCAGTGTCTGTATTTTGGCCCAAACAGGAAGCGGTTGGTAGCATTGGAAACAGCATGAGTGGTTGTTTCTTTTCGTAACAAGAACTTTGTCATACGACTTCAGGAAGTCTGAGGAATAATTTTTGAAATCAGCTGTTATTTGAGCTGTTCATTTGCCCCGAGGGCCGGAAATCCGGTCCAGTCTAAATCCAAAATAAATAGCTCGATAAATGATTTAGCGTGACACAATTCATACCAATTTGAAGCCAATAAAAGGTTCTTCCTCTTTGTACCACTGACGTACTGTATGGAATGTCAGGTGACTCGTGTAAATAATAACAATTCAAAGATTCTTTCTGCTAGCCAAGCCAAAGTCGTGTGATTCTTTAGTGCGAGTATTTTACATCACATGTTAGTGTTTTAGTGATAAACTAGTGTATTGTCATGTAGTGTATGAATTATTAGTAATATTTATCCATATTATATATACTATGGGAAAATATTATTATTTATGTTCAAATGTGCGTTATTGAAAATGTGAGTATTTTCTAGGCTAGGTCTACAAAATTTGGAAATTTTCACTTTTCTTGACTTTATCTAAATATCTACCTAACCGCGTTTTCTATTCTAATTTTCTATTCTTTTGTGAACAAAAAGAGTATGCATATGAGAGGGTTATATTTTTTGGTTTGGGCACAGACACAGTTTGAAGTAACCTCTGCAGATTTTGCCCAAATATGGCTATGCTATGGATGTAGGTTCATAAATCAATATGTGCTTATGGAACCTTTATTTGTTCATATTTCTCAATACATATATATATATATATATACTTACTTATATATATATATAATTATATATATTATATATATTATATATAATTTATATATATATATATATATATACTTTTCCAGAAATATATTTACTATAAATATGTGCCATTTATTATATTATAATAAAGTACAAAAATTATATCTAGCTTCAAATAACTAATTTTGGCTTTTGGTGAAACTCAAATTTTTCAACTCATATAAAGCCATAAAAACAGTTATTACTTCGTACTAAAGTGCATTATTTACAGTAACTATTGTTACCTTTAGTAATATAAAAGTTTTAGTATATTATTGTTATACTTTTTATTTTATTTTTATTTTTCAAATGTGCAGCGTAAGTTTGTTGATTTTCCCCGGTTTCCATGTTTCTTTTCGTAATTCGCGTAAAAAAAACTTTACAAATGAATCAAACACATTTTCACGTAGGGATATAAATTGCCTACACTGTGTATATCTTTTATTGTCTGTAAAATAAATAGTTTAAAAACGCTAGGACTCTACTTCTGAAAATTATTTCAAAAATTTGAATAAAATTTAGGTTTTTCACATATTGCAAAAAAACTACCAACACGGATTCGTTTATGCATAACCAACAAAACGAGTATGCATATGACTACGTTATCAACAGTAGTTTAGGTTCTGCGAATTGTTAAAAAAATCTCTGCAAAATGGCCAAAAATGTCAGGGCACCGAGCAGTTTTGCAAATGGCTGCCTGGGGCAGCTAGCGCACACATTCCAGGGCCGGATATCCGGCCCGGGGCAGTCCTAGGGTTAAAGAACACATTCAAGCAATTAAATCAAATAACCGTACGACTCAAAGATCGATGTTTTCCGAACACATTCTTGATTCTGACCATAAAACGGCAAATTAGAAGAATGTATGGATGTTCTCGAATATGAAATAAAAGGAGAAAAAATTAACACGAAAGAAGAGCTCCAAATTTATCTGAACTCTAAAGCCGATAACGACATCCTTAATAAAATGCAAATACAAAAACTAAATCCTATATAGGAAAAAATAAGATAATTTAGAAACAGTAGACAACAGATATAAAATAGAACCAACTCAACCCAATAAGCTTAAATGAAAAGTTTCTACATCTGTTTATTTTCATATGTTCAGATTTAACTATTTATTTTGGCTAATAATTTTTAGGTTATTTTTCTAGTACACTGTGATCATGACCTAAGTGTCAAAACACGTGTCAGTAATAAAAATGTTTTAAAAAGTGGGTACTCTGGTTATTGTTCTTGTTTCATTTTAGCGAATTTCCCCTATAGGGAAGAAGCTATTACCGTAGTCGGCATGGTAAGACCGAGGCCCGGGACCATGATAAATTTTCATTTTGAGGTCCCCAGACCCCAAAAATACCATTAGTTCAAAACTGTATATATATGTATATATATATATATATATATATATATATATATATATATATATTATATATTATATGTGTGTGTGTGGCCATGGGTGCGATAACTCTAGTAAAAAAGTCCAATTTTGATGAAATTTGGTACAAACGTGTAAAGCAGCAATTCTGACTAAGTTCGAAAACCAGACAGATCGACCTATCCGAAGGGGTATTTTGGGGGGGTTTTGTACCCCAAAAATGGTTTTTTTGAGTTTTTATATGTAATTTTTTTTAAAGAAAAATTTTATTTTTTTCTATTGGAACCAGCTTAAAAAGACGCACAATTTGGTGTTTTAATCATTTCTCTACGTCGATTGGTTACTGAGATATTGGAAGTGCTAAACACAGTCTCGCTCATTTGTACCTAATTATGACTTTTTGGGCCTAATAGCTTTTAGAGTACATAAGTGGCTATAGAGTACATACGTCTTTTATCTGTGTATATATATATATATATATTTACTGGGTCGTCCAGTAAATGACGGAGGACCGGTGTTTACTCATGGGTAGGTTACAGAATCAATTAATGCCCACTATAGAAACAAGAATTTTCTCTCTGTTGAATGCATTATTTCCCTGGCAACCATTTCTAATTTAGTTTCAAAATTTACAAAGTACACAACGGTCCACATTTTTTCAAATTCAAAAAATAAACAAATCAAAATGAATACAATAATCTTACCATGCACACACAACATGAGGGACAGAAGGCAATTGAAGAAAAAGTGGCACCTGAAAACAGTAAACAAGGCCCGCCTCCTAGGCCTGCTCAGCACGTTAAAACCCGAGACAATCCTGATGGAAGCTGAGGACAAGAGGGCGTTGGCTGATACAATGCTAGCTGCCTTAAGAACCCCTCGAACTACGAGACTAACTTCAGGGGTTAGGAATCAGGGTCATAACAGAAAGGACAATACTTTACATTCTGTGTGTCGGGCGCTGGTCTTCCTAGGTGGTCTTCACAAAACCTTCTTAATAAGTTCGAAAACCAGACAGATCGACCTATCCGAAGGGGTATTTTGGGGGGGTTTTGTACCCCAAAAATGGTTTTTTTGAGTTTTTATATGTAATTTTTTTTAAAGAAAAATTTTATTTTTTTCTATTGGAACCAGCTTAAAAAGACGCACAATTTGGTGTTTTAATCATTTCTCTACGTCGATTGGTTACTGAGATATTGGAAGTGCTAAACACAGTCTCGCTCATTTGTACCTAATTATGACTTTTTGGGCCTAATAGCTTTTAGAGTACATAAGTGGCTATAGAGTACATACGTCTTTTATCTGTGTATATATATATATATATTTACTGGGTCGTCCAGTAAATGACGGAGGACCGGTGTTTACTCATGGGTAGGTTACAGAATCAATTAATGCCCACTATAGAAACAAGAATTTCCTCTCTGTTGAATGCATTATTTCCCTGGCAACCATTTCTAATTTAGTTTCAAAATTTACAAAGTACACAACGGTCCACATTTTTTCAAATTCAAAAAATAAACAAATCAAAATGAATACAATAATCTTACCATGCACACACAACATGAGGGACAGAAGGCAATTGAAGAAAAAGTGGCACCTGAAAACAGTAAACAAGGCCCGCCTCCTAGGCCTGCTCAGCACGTTAAAACCCGAGACAATCCTGATGGAAGCTGAGGACAAGAGGGCGTTGGCTGATACAATGCTAGCTGCCTTAAGAACCCCTCGAACTACGAGACTAACTTCAGGGGTTAGGAATCAGGGTCATAACAGAAAGGACAATACTTTACATTCTGTGTGTCGGGCGCTGGTCTTCCTAGGTGGTCTTCACAAAACCTTCTTATTATTAATTGAAATTTGCTTATTAAGAAGGTTTTGTGAAGACCACCTAGGAAGACCAGCGCCCGACACACAGAATGTAAAGTATTGTCCTTTCTGTTATGACCCTGATTCCTAACCCCTGAAGTTAGTCTCGTAGTTCGAGGGGTTCTTAAGGCAGCTAGCATTGTATCAGCCAACGCCCTCTTGTCCTCAGCTTCCATCAGGATTGTCTCGGGTTTTAACGTGCTGAGCAGGCCTAGGAGGCGGGCCTTGTTTACTGTTTTCAGGTGCCACTTTTTCTTCAATTGCCTTCTGTCCCTCATGTTGTGTGTGCATGGTAAGATTATTGTATTCATTTTGATTTGTTTATTTTTTGAATTTGAAAAAATGTGGACTGTTGTGTACTTTGTAAATTTTGAAACTAAATTAGAAATGGTTGCCAGGGAAATAATGCATTCAACAATCAACTTATCCTGACGAAACTTGTTATATTGCTTAATTTCATTGTGGTCTATTGATATTTGCACAAAAACCCATTTCTTGGCCGATAGTTCCCGTAGCAGCAAACCTGCATACTCAGCCCCATGTTATTCTTATGGAGAATAAGTAACGTGTTATCTCCTTTAATTATGAACATAAATTAATAGAACTTGGTATGTGGCTTTACCTAGTAGAGTTATATTGATATTTGTATAAAAACCCATTTTTAGTGTTCCTTATTTCAGCAAACCTGCATACTTAGCCGCCATGTTATTCTTATGGAGAATAATTAAAATGTCAGAAATAGTTTATTTATGAATGTATATTGATGAAACTTGCTATGTGGCTTTATGTGATATTAAGATAAATTTATATGCATTGGAAATTTGCTGAGTATGCAGGTTTACTGCTACGGGGGTATTTATAATAAAAGTAGCCCTAATTTGTGAATTTCAATTTGAATATATATATGTGCGATAACTCACGTAAACAAGGTACGACTTTGATGAAATTTGGTAAAAACGTGTAAAGCAGCATTTAAGACTTAAAGATTGAAAACCAGACAGATCGCCCCATCCAAAGTGGTATTTGGGGGGGGGGGTTTTTTACCCCAACAATTCTTTTTGAAGTTATTACATGTAATATTTATTGAAATCAAATTTTAGTTTTCACCATTAGATTCAGCTTTAAAAAACAAACAATTTGGTGTTTTGATAATTTCTCTACGTCAATTGGTTACAGAGATATTGAAAGTGCTAAACACAGTACGTTGTCCAATGTTATTCTTATGGAGGATAAGAAAAAATTGATATCTCGCTTATTTATGAACGTATACAAACGAAACATCGTTTACAGCTTCATCTGGTTGTAGTCTATTGTTATTTGTACAAAAAAAGCAATTATTAAGGATTATTCCTGTAGCAGCAAACCTGCGTACTCAGCCCCCATGTTATTCTTATGAAGAATAAGTAAAATGTAATGTTCTCCCTTCATTATGGACATAAATTAATAAAACTTGGTATGTAGCTTCACCTAGTTGAGTTATATTGATGTTCACATAAAAACCCATTTTTTGTGTGCCTTTTGCAGCAAACCTGCTTACTCATCCTCCATGTTATTCTTATGGAGAATAATTAAAATTGTATAAATCACTTATTTATGAATGAATATTGATCAAACTTGGTATGTGGCTTCACTTAGATGAATTATATTTATATTTGCATAAATACCAATTGTTTGTGATCCTTGTTTCAGCAAACCTACATAACTATGCAACTATGTTTTTATTCTTATGGAGAATAATTAAAATTGTATACATATCGCTTATTTATGAATATATTTTCATACAACTTGGTATGCGGCTTTATGTGGTATTACGACAAATATTATGCATTGGAAATTTGCTGAGTATGCAGGTTTGCTGCGACAGGGGTATTTAATATTACCACGGCTTTTAGTAAATTTCCCCTATAGGAAAGAAGCTATTACCGTAGTCGGCATGGTAAGCCTAGGCCCGGGACCATGATAACTTTTCGTTTTGAGGTCCCCAGACCCCAAAAACACCATTCGTTCGAAAATGTATATGTATATACATGTGTCCGTGGGTGCGATAACTCTCGTAAAAAAGGTCCGAATTAGATGAAATTTAGTATAAACGTGTAAAGCAACATTTATGACTTTAACCCATTGAGGTAGTAATTTTATTCTATTTGTAGTAGCCTATAACGGGAATTGATTGGTGCTGCACTCTAGTAGCAAAATATGTAACTAATGACCGCGGGCGTCTACGGTTCTATCCGCTAGGGGCGCGGACTGACTGAAAACCCTTAATATCGCCGCCAGGCCTTTGGTCGTGTTAGCTGAGTTGGCTACGTCGTGGAAACACCTTGGCCAGGTGGCGATACGATGTTCGTGGGTTTGATTCCCGCACACGACCAAAACTGACCAGTTGTGCAACTCTCAATGAGTTAACCGGTCTGTGGCAACGTTGGTGGGAGGGCCCAAGTAAAATAAACGGTGGCAGGCTTGCTTGGAAGTTGACGGGATCGGTTAATTCTTTGAGACTTGCACATGGTCAACACTGATTTTGCTAATTTTTACTTATGTCTACTGTGTGTGTGCCAATGCGACTCTCTAAACTGAAAGAAAACAATATTTTAATTAAAATATGCCATTAATCCATTTAAAAACACCAATTTTATACTCCAATTCACACGTTAATAAAATTACAAGTAAGGAAGGAGACCTGCTCGTATGTCTACGCCAATGGGTTAAGATTGAAAACAAGCCATATCGCTCTACCTTTTAATCAAATTTTAGTTTTTACCATTGGATTCAGCTTTAAAAAGCACACAATGTGTTATTTTGATCATTCCTCTACGTCAATCGGTTACCGAGATATTGGAAGTGCTAAACACAGTACGTTGTCTAATGTTATTCTTATGGAGAAGAGGACAAAAATTATATCTCGCTTCTTTATGAACGTATACTGACGAAACTTGGTAATCGGATTTATCTGGTTGTGGTCTATTGATATTTGCTTCGAAAAAATAATTTTTTGCTAAAGGTTCCTGTAGCAGCAAACCTGCGTCCTCAGCCCCCATGTTATTCTTATGGAGAAAAATTAAAATGCTATGACTCCCTTCATGACAGCATCATGACAGGACTGAGGTTGTCGCTAAGATTTAGCAGGTTCTATACTGGTACAAACTACTTTTTTGACTACTTTTTAACACTCTTAAAGCGTTTTTAACTTTGGCAAACCATAATCTGGATAACTCGGGATCTGGATGATTGGAGTCCGGATGCAACAGACTTTCCAGTATTTGTATAAATAACGTGTAAAGTAAATTTGGACTTGATACCTCACAAAGAAGTGAATGAGACTCACCCCATTCTTAACGTTAGTCTCCCACCTAAGGCTCATTGTTTTCAAATCAAACATTTTAATATCACCGTTGTCATATCCTGCACACACAACTCTCTCCTCCGTGTTATAGGAATTGCCTGTCAAACAGAATAACACCAGACATAAATCAATCTGCTTCATGACAGTACATAAACAAATTTAAAAATACAGAGTGCTTAGAAAAATGCTTTCAGAAAAGCTATTCATTCAAAATTAATTAAAAATATATGTCCTAAAATACTTAAATTTCCAGTTATAATTTTATTTGAAATGTTATTCCTCCAGAACCACTTGGAATACAAACATGAAACTTTGCAAATAGTATTTTTGAAACTTATAATAGCGATGAATTTGAATTTATTATTGATTTATTTGGGCGTTACCTATCGCCTCTAGTGTTTAAAACTACACCACATTTTGTGAAGTAAGGAAACTCCTCCCCTTACCAAGTGAACCCTACAAAAAATAAAAAATAAAATAAAAAATGAAGATTAGTTAGGTGTAAGTACTTGATATTTAGATGCAAGTTGTGAAGCGGGGGAGAGAGTTATGCTACCTTTATTGGAAGAGTGAATTACCCAGAGCCCGATCGATCTGCCAGATTTATTGTCTTGCCATAGCCAGCTCTAATGAGTTAACTAAACATCCTGTACTACTGAAACTGGCGAAGAGCCAAACTCCTTCAACTACTGACACGGCACAGTTGGGTTCACTTGAGGGAGGTTTTCCTCTACACTACACTCAAAATGTAGTGTAGTTTTAAACAATAGTTAAATTAAAAAAAAAATAACAATAAATAATAATAAATTGGCAAATATATTATTCTTTTTAAGACAGTATTCGGATGAAAAAATCTGTACTTGTTTCAAAACGGTGGACATTAAAAATCTTAAAATTTAAATGCTGGTAACACAAAAACCACTTTATAAAGCAACCCAAAGACAATCTACAACAACAATCAATAATGCTGCAATCTTTGATGAACACTGACCGATAATTGTATACTCACTTTATAAAAACATCATAAAGGAGTTTAGTCACTAGATCAGTTTTACTATAATACGTTAGACCTGCCTATAATTTGTATACAATTCTTTTGGTATTGTAAGTTTTTGTGTTTTTTTTGCATTATGGTGTGTTGTCTTGTAAGTTTTCAAATACTTAAACTAAGTTTCTTGTCACCTAATGGTGACAATACGCCCGTTAAATATTTACATTTTCACGTTAATTATTTTGTTTAACGCCCTAACATCTGTTATAACCTCTACCTCTACCTCCACACACTCACCGAACGCCACGGACCAACAATCCCGACGAGTCTCCCCCTCAGCTGGCTCCATCACGGCCACTGGCTTGTTCTTCTGGCGGGGGTCCCACACCTTCACACTACCTGGCACAACAACTGACATTATACGCTGCAAAGGTGGGAGTATCTCACTGCAACATCACGGACACTGGTTCGTTCTTCTGGCGGGGGTCCCACACCTTCACACTACCTGGCACAACAACTGACATTATACGCTGCAAAGGTGGGAGTATCTCACTGTAACATCATGGCCATTGGCTCGTTCTTCTGGTGGGGGTCCCACACCTTCACACTACCTGACACAACAACTGACATTATACGCTGCAAAGGTGAGAGTACCTCACTGTAACATCACAGCCACTGGCTCGTTCTTCTGGCGGGGGTCCCACACCTTCACACTACCTGGCACAACAACTGACATTATACGCTGCAAAGGTGGGAGTATCTCACTGTAACATCACGGCCACTGGCTCGTTCTTCTGGCGGGGGTCCCACACCTTCACACTACCTGGCACAACAACTGACATTATACGCTGCAAAGGTGGGAGTATCTCACTGTAACATCACGGCCACTGGCTTGTTCTTCTGGCGGGGGTCCCACACCTTCACACTACCTGGCACAACAACTGACATTATACGCTGCAAAGGTGGGAGTATCTCACTGTAACATCACAGCCACTGGCTCGTTCTTCTGGCGGGGGTCTCACACCTTCACACTACCTGGCACAACAACTGACATTATACGCTGCAAAGGTGGGAGTATCTCACTGTAACATCACAGCCACTGGCTCGTTCTTCTGGCGGGGGTCTCACACCTTCACACTACCTGGCACAACAACTGACATTATACGCTGCAAAGGTGGGAGTATCTCACTGTAACATCACAGCCACTGGCTCGTTCTTCTGGCGGGGGTCCCACACCTTCACACTACCTGGCACAACAACTGACATTATACGCTGCAAAGGTGGGAGTATCTCACTGTAACATCACCTGTGGAGGAGGAGTAGTTCAGTTTCAACAGAACGAGAAAGAGATGAAAGGGTTTATAGAGGTATACGTCAGCCTTTACGAACATTAAGATCTTGTCAACTACTGAAAACAATCTCCATCAAGACTAGTAGAATGGTTTCTACTAGTGGCTTGAAGGGGCCGTAGTCCCTAACCTTGCTCCAAAACTCTGTCTCGTCTGATATTTTTTTAACTCTTTACATGCTGAAGGAATTAAAAAACAATATAAGTAGGAACATATGACAGTTCACAAACAAAGTAGACACTTAATCACATGTTTTAATGCAAAGAAAGCAGACGTTTTCAAATCCCCATGATATTTAAGTGGGAATTATTGTATCCTGTAATAAATTTTTGGTACAAAATTAAGAAAAATGAATAATTTTCTCCAAAATGTCATGCCCAGACCTTTAAAATGGCCCCTTCTATCTTTCTAAGACTCTCGTTTGCTCACAATTTCATTGTCAAATTTTGGCTTACAGAATTAGATACCGTATATAAAGATATAAGATTAACTAGTAGGTGCCCGTCGAAATTCTACGGATACAATACATTAATAACAACTGGCATGACATATGAACTTTGCCAGGAGGCAGAGGCTTAAAGATGCTGGGCGGGACGTATTAACATTGGGGCTTCATTCAAGATATGCGGTTTTTAAAACTAATCCAAATAACCACATGTCAGTTCCATGTCGGGACGTGGTGGACAGGGAAAAAATCAGAGGTCGGGAAGTGATGGAAGGAGCCAGTGAGTTGGCCCTGATGTCTGGAAAAAATTATCAGAAGTTTTTTATCCTCCTAACAACCTGGTATCGTCCAGAAACAGATTTGAGGAGCCTTTTTCGCAATCGCCTGGAGTACTCTGTTCTCCATAAAAATAACAAAATTCAAGCAAATGTTGGTGAAGGGGGGGTGTACATATTAAACGTTGGGGCACCATTCAAAACATGAATCTTTATAAAAAAAAATCTAAAGAACCACCACAAATCAAAGTTGGATGTTGGGAAGTGATAGAAGATGCCAGTGGGGCAGAGCCCTGAGACCGGGAAAATATTTTCCGAAGTCTTTAAGTCCCCTAATAACCTGGCATGGTCCGAGAGCAGATTTGATGAGCCATTTTTGCAATAACCTGGAGTTTACTCTTTTTTTCCTCCATATACCCATGACAATGTTTTAGCGACTGGAGCGGAGTCCTAAGGTTGGGGCCATAAAAAACCTACGATACCCTAATGTTATGGATTAATGAGAATTGGCTAAAATCACATAAAAAAACTGAAAGAATAACATTACACTTTTGCCAGGTGGGTGGAGACCTAAGGTTTGTGGGGGGACATCTCCAATGCGAAAAAAAAGTCCTTTAGTCCCCTAAAAATCACCCACCAGAAACAGTACCAACAGTGTTATTTTGTTGGTATATTATGGTCCGAGAGCAAATTGAAGAGCACTTTTTGCAAAAACCTCGAGTACTCATTTTACTATAAGAATAACCATGGCAATGTTTTAGCGACTGGGGCGGAGCCCTAAGGTCGAGGTCATAAAAAACCTATCCAAATTTTATGGATCTTTGACAATTGGCTAAACTCACTAAATAAACGGAAAAAATAACACAACAATTTTGCCAAGGGGTGGAGCCCTAAGGTTTGTGGGGAGGGCGTATCCAACGTTGGGATATCGTTCAAGACATATGGCATTATAAAACAAATCCAAAGAACCATCACATGTCCAAATTGGACGTCGGGAAGTGATAAAAGCCAGTGGGGCAGAGTCCTGAGGTCGCGGAAAAAATAATCCAAAGACCTCTAACAACGTGGTATTGTCCGGGAGCAGATATGAAGAGATGTTTTCGAGCCATTTAGGAAAAACCTTTTCTCCATAACATGGCAGCTTTTGGTGCCACTGGGGCGCAGCCCTGAGGTTTAGGGGAAAAACAAAATAATACATAACTAAAATGTGTTGGTCCCCTACAACGGCGTTTTCAAAATCACTTGGGACACACACACGCACAACTACTTTATTAGTATAGGCTAGATAGATAATACACAAAAAAAAATCAAAAGCTTGATGACCTGATCAGCTGTCTAATGAAACTTACTGAGTTGGGATTATGATCAGCTGTTTGTTGTAAACAAAACATACTAAAAATCCCACCAAAAAGGTTTGTAGGCATGTATGTTTTGTATCATTTGATAAACTTAAAAGGTGAAAATAATACATCTGACAATTTTGGGGAGTATCAGAATGTTTCAGCTTCAATTTGGTATAAATCCCATGGCCACGTGTGACTTTGTTTTCTCAAACTAAGGCCGAGTGGTCAAAATTTCTCCCATAAGAATAACATGGGGAAATTTTAGGACTTTATAAATCTGACAAATTTACAACAAACTTGATCAGGCCTGATGAAATGTGGTCATGCCTGATCAAGTTTGATCGGGCCTGAACAAACTTGATCAGGCCTGATGAAATTTGGTCATGCCTGATCAAAACAGTTGATCAAGTTTGATCGGGCCTAAACAAACTTGATCAGGCCTGTTCAACTACTTGATCAAAGTTATTCAAACTTGATCAACTCTGTTCAAATTTGATCAATTTTGATCAAGCCTGATTAAATCATTTTCATGGGGGAACATCCAGCCGTAGTCTGCTTGACTGCAAAATAAGTTGAGCGACTGTTTGCTTACCACCTACTACCCAACCCAAGACACATCTGAATATTTCCGAAAAATTAAAAAATATAAATATACTAAAATAATAATACAATTAAAGTTTATTACCACCCTTTTTACAATTAAGAGGTCTCCTGAAAATTTCGAAGCAATTCATTAAAACGTTAAAAAGAAGTTAGCGTAACAAAAGAGTGACTAAACACGAGTATAAAGGATTCAACTCGCTTCGCTCGCTTCATCCAATTGGGGCTGAGTTTGCAGGTTTGCTGCAAAAAAAGAGAAGAAATATGTTTTTGGGCAATTATCAATATCACTCAACCAAGTGAAGCTACATACTAAGTTTTATTAATTTATGTTCATAATTAAGGGAGATATAAAACTTTACTTATTCTCCATAAGAATAACATTAGGGTTGAGTATGCAGGTTTGCTGCTACTGGGATAATCAACCAAAAATCAATTTTTTTTGCAAATATCTATATACCAGTACTACGTGAAGCCACATACCAAGTTTCATCAATATACATTCATAAATAATTGAGATATCAAATTGTATTTATTCTCCATAAGGATAACATTGGACAACGTACTGTGTTTAGCACTTTGAATATCTCTGCAACGGTTGGACGTAGAATAACAATTTAAACACCAAAATGATTGTTTTATGGAACTGAGTTCATTGGTAAAAGCAAATGTGAAGTTTACATTACAATTAACTGAGGAAAAGCCAAAAACCTTTTTCCCATAAGACTAACATGAGAGATTTTATGAGCAGGTTTTTTTGGATTTTCCCCGCAACCACTTAACCTAGGTTAATAATTCAAAATACTATATTATTTGTTTTTTTAAGCTCTATTTTCTGTGGTGTTAAGGGTTATGATGGAGGTTAGGGGAATTGGGAAATGCTCAATGATATGGCAGACCACCTTCCACAGCAAGAAAAACCTTTCCAGGGTCAAAGATATTTGTAAATAGTATTTTGAATCAGGCTGACATCAGTGATGCAGCACTGATAGATTTAAATTACCAACTTCAGTTCATGTGCTGGAACTTTGGTGTATCTTTTGTAAAGACCTCGCACTTAATTTCTAGACGTCACTTGGCAAGAGATGGTCGCCATCTCAGCAGGTATGGGAATTGTTGCCTAGGCTATCTTATGCTTCGAATATTGAGGAGAGCTCACTGTGGGTGAATAACCTTCCATAGATCAACTACCAAGGAACCCTCTCTTGATAACTCCCAAAGTGTGTTTCCTCTTCAGTCAAATAAAAACTTGGATAGTTTATTTAAACTTATCCTCCAATCCTTCATCACAGACATAGAGTGTAATACTCTAAAAATACTCCAACAAAATGCCCAAGGACTTGAAAATAAGCTTGATGTTTTCCAATCTGTTATTGATATAGAGGCTCCTGACGTGATTTGTATATCCGAGCATCACCTGAAACAGTTTAAATTTGATGTTTTAAGATTGCATGGGTACGTTGGATTTTCATCTTTTTGCCGTAGTAACCTAAGTAAGGATGGCCTTTGAATCTTTGGAAAGGAAACGTTAAATATTGAAAAGCTTGATGTTTTGGGGTTTGTTTGGAGGGTAAGTGTGAACTGGCAGCTGTAAAAGTTAGTTTTTGTGATAGAGTTTTTCTTATTGTAGTTGTTTATAAGCCGACCACATTTTCTGCCTCTCTTGAGGAACACATGATTTTCTAGAATCATTTATCATTCTTCCTTGATAAAGTGATGAAGTTATTATTCTTCCAAATTATAGTACACTTGTGGTAGGTGACTTCAACGTAGACCTATCTATTTCGGACCTAAAGGTTGACGTGCTGATGAATACCACGGAATGTCATGGATTGAGAAACATAGTTTCGTCATTTACGAGAGAGTTAAAAAACTCTAGGTCACTTATTGATCATGCATACACTAATCTTCCCAAAGATTACGTTGCTGCTTCTGTTCTTGTGATTGCCTTGGCAGATCACCAAGCTCAAATGACTACAGTCAAGCTGCTTCAACAAAGAGAGGCTTCCCCAAAATTTCGTTCCTGCCGGTCATTCAGAGATGAAAACATGTTGATATTCACAATTTTCAAGCTCGTGAGCAATGGGCAGAGGTTTTTAGCACAGATTCTTTTGAATCAAAAATGGAGAACTTCACCTCTACAATTTCTTTTAATATATTCAAAATTATGGATACTCAAGTTTGACTTGCCACCAAAGATTAACCGACTGAGCTACAATAAAGGCAGTTAAATCAAAAATGCCCTTGCCTTATTCTTCGTGTTTTGTTGTACAAAATATTTTAAACTATGATTGTAACTCATTTTTATTGCGGGTAGAATATGAAAAGTACACGATTTTTGTCGTTTTTCTAGCAACTACGGACTTTAAAAATTCATATTTCTGAAACGGGTAAACTTATCGATTCCAAATTTTGATACGTCATAGATAGACATGTTTTTAGTTTATTTGTATAATTTTAGATTTTTAAACTTCATTTTATGAAAGCTGATATAAATTTTGTAAAGTGATGTTTTTTCAGCACTCAAAAGAGCTAAAAACTTGTTTAATGGCTTGTTATGAAGCTCGTGATTTTGATAGTCTAATTTTGAAAGTACTTAAACCAAATCTAATTCGAAATGGTTTATTCAGAGTGATTATTAAGTAGTATTAAATAAAATACTAGTATTAATTACTAGTATTAATTTAAATACTAGTATTGCATTTAGTAGTTCGTCAGTCACTGATAAAAACAAACCTTTAACACGTTCGCTGCGCATGTTCCCATAGAAGGACATCCTTGCTTATTTTCGCACGCTCGTGTGCGTATATGGGGACATGCCTCTTTTTAAACTAAACCAGTCAGTCTGAGCTGAGCACCTGGTCGATTCACATGATATGTTGTGAGCGTGTAGGAGGGGTCCCGTAGTGTTGCCGGGCGGCGTCAGTTTCCAGAATTTGCGTCTGTCTCCAATGACCTTGGCTACGCGCGCCGCACGGCCGAAAACGGTTTCGCGCTCTTTATTGTAACTAAACCAGTTAGTGTGAGCCCATCACTTGTTCGAGGCAGGTGATTTACTGTCTGTGTGTAGTGCGGGTCACGTTGTGTTGTCGGGCGGCGTTACTTTTCGTATCGGCCGCGTATTTTGTGCGTTTTTTGGCGCATTGTTCCACTTATTTCGAGTAGTATTCCTGTGGTGTTACATATGCTTGGGAAGGTATGTAAATATTGTATATAAGTTATAGTGATAAGAATATTTATAGTAGGTACGTTTTTACCAAATAATAACATTGTGACTGTCATTTCATGTGATTGTAACTATGTATGTACAAGCAACGGGTGCTACGGTCCTGAAATCGACCGGAACTTTATGACGTCATTAGCGGCTAAACTAAAGTTCTGGAATGCTTTGAAACCACATGGTTGGTATTCTATTCGTCATAGGAAAGTAAATCAACAATAAAAATTGTCAGCATCCACAAAAAATTCAAAATTTTTCGTGCGCAGCGAATGTGTTAAGGTGGTAGGATGTGGTATTTTTATTATAAGTATTTATTATAAGCCGTGGTATTTTCGTTTTCAAGAATATATTGCGCTGACTGCATTAAAAATGTTGTGCTAAATATAGGCTTAAAAATCTGTTATAGTCGTTTTCAAAACTAATAGATTTGCTACAGTATATTATGCTACAGGTAAAGTCCCATTGATAAGGTTATTTTTATTTTCGTTTTGGCCAAAGTTAGTCAACATTATCAAAAACAGCGGGTATAAAAATATGACTGGTAGCAAATTAGTACACCAAACAAATTTGACCTCTTTAAACGAGAATATTTATCCCTTTAATTCATATAAATTAAATTATGTAGGCCTACTTTAAAAAGTGTTATATTCTTATTATTTAGAATATCATATACCAGAAAATGAAAATGAATTATTATTTTTCTAATCAACTATCCCACAACAGTAGTCGGGCACGTACCTCATCAATAAACTAATAAACTGATCCATGTTTATAACAACCAAACAAACAAACAATAATAGAAATAGTATATGTCGAAACCCTTCAGCAGCTCCGGGGCACATGGGGCAGGAGGACAAGTGGCTCAGTGCGCATGCGCGAGGCCACCGATACCGCTTACGTTTCTAAAAGATCGCTCCCCGAGCGATTCCCAGCAATTAGTTGGTTTAGTTCGCCAACTACGCGTTACGTTTTTTCGGCGGTGTGAATTGCCCCATTTGAAACAACGGTGAGCGATCTTTTAAAAAGTCTGTCACGTCCTGTCACATAACGTAACGTTACGCCGGTGTGAAATGGCCTTAAGGTCCAAGAAAAAAAGGTTTCATAGCAATACTTCATCAAGCAAATAACAGGCTGATCTTCGGGACTTAGTCAGATCGTGGTACTCCATTACCTAGGATCTGAAGAGAGATCCAATCCACTGAGGCAACACTTCCTAAGATTAAAAGCTCAACATCGTCAGAGTACAAAACATTATAAGTCTCTCAAGGTGTCCAAACAAATAAATAACTCTTCAAACAAGTCAAAGACTATGTGGAACATCATAAATGAAAATAGGGTCACTTCAAAGTCTCATCATGATTTTAATTTTGCTGTAAAAAATAGCAAAGGAGAATTATTTATTCATTTCAAGGAGGTTTCCAACATTTTTAATGATTTCTTCATAAATATATCACAGTGCAACACTTTGAATAGCAAGAATGTAAGATTCTCTTCAAATAAAAGCTCCACTTCAAAGTCCTTCTTTCTAAAACCTGTAAGCGCAGCAGAAGTTATCGATTTGTTACATTCATTACAGCCCAAAACGGCATCTGGAATTGATCATGTGTCATCCAAGTTCCTAAAATACTGCTCTAGTTCCCTATAAAATCCTCTCGTACATCTAATTAATAGCTCTTTTGAAACTGGAGTATTCCCTGGTTTTCTGAAACTTCCAGTTGTAAGCCCACTTTTTACAAAAGGAGAAAAAGAAATCGACAATTATAGACCTATTGCGATAACATCTTCATTCTCCAAGATTTTTCAGAAAGCAGTTTTAAATAGAATGATTTAATTTATTGACAAACATAGTATTTTATTGTATGGTCAATTTGGCTTTTTAAAGGGCAAGTCTACTGTTGGTGCCATGTTTTCCCTCATCAACTTTATTGCAAAAAAGATAGATCAAAATAAATCTGTAGCAGGTGTCTTCTTTGATATCCGAAAGGCATTTGACATGGTAAATCATGGTCTGCTTCTTGAGAAACTTGAGAGCTTTGGAATACGGGGCACTGCTCTAACATGGTTCTCCTCCTTCCTTACTGGACGTAGGCAAATAGTAAAGATACCTTCTGTAGATAAAGATTGTATGACATATTCAAACTCAGATGAGAAGTTCGTCATCTCCGGAGTTCCTCAGGGTTCAATCCTGGGCCTGCTGTTGTTCAGTTTATATATAAATGACTTAAAATCATGAGTTATAAATGGTAATCTGTGTCTTTTCACAGATAACACCTCATTTGCCATATTGCAACAGGCACAAACAGATTTGGAAATTGACTCTTTTGTTAAATCAAATAGTATCGGGCAATGGTTCCATGAAAATGTGTTGTGTGTCAATTCCGATAAGACCAAACTGCTTGATTTCTCCATTAGCCATAAAGAAACATCTCTTCTAAAACTGTCCATAGGTGAAAGTGTCGTTACTGCGGAAGATGACATAACATTTTTGGGACTTCACCTAGACTCAAATTTAAAATTGTTTTCTCACATAGAGCATGTCGCTAGCCGTTTGTTCTCAGGTGTTTCTATGTTAAGACGTCTATCTACCTTCTCCAGTACTGCAGTTCTTCTCTCAGCATATTATGCCCTCATTTATCCATTTCTTTCATACGCAGTTGTGATTTGGGGATCTGAGAGCTCATTTACGAAGACTTTTTCATTCTTCAAAAAAGAGCAGTGAGAATAATTTCAGGAATCGGCAAAACAGAATCATGTGCTCCCTACTTCAAGGCTTTTGATCTGCTCACCTTTCCATCTATTTATATCTTGGAGTCACTTATTTTTTTAAAAAGAACCAGCACATTTTTTACGAATTTTACCATTGTCAAATAGTAAAACCAGAAACAATCACATTTATAACATACCACCACACAAATCAACCTTTTTCAAAAACCACTCACTCTATAATAGTATAAAAGTGTTCAATAGCCTTCCGACCACTCTTATACAAGAATGTAATCTAGTCACCTTCAAAATAAATGTAAAAAGGTTCTTACTTAAAAGTAGTTTTTATAATGTTAAGGATTATATTGACAAGAAATATGTTTTGTTTTAGGAAAATGTTTGTACTGACGTATGCTAATACAATTTATTTTGTTTGGTGGCAATAAAGATTTTTGATTTGATTTGATTTGATTATCACATACCGGTAGTAGTAGTCTCTATGTAAGTGTAAAAAATAATTTAAGACTAAGCAATTTTTAAATAGGTACAGTAGAACTTCGATAGTTCGACACTTTGTGGACTAAAGGGGGGTCGAACTATCGAAATGTCGAACTACAGGGAGTATATGGAACATTTTAACACAGGGAGTATTATGAGCAAAAAACAATAGCTTATCACGAAAGAATCAAAAACGTGTTTTACTGCAGCGTCTCGAGCGAACTGACTTGACCTACTTACTGGGAAGGGCGGGGAAAGGGGTGGATAGGACGTGGTAGGGGGTATGAAGAATAAGTTATTTATAGAAAAGGCGGTAGCGCACGTTAGCGAAAACAATAAGCGGGCTCCCATCACTGACTGGCGAACCCGTCAAGGACACAATCGGTCGCCGCTACTGTCATGTCATGTCGGCATGGCCCATGTCGAAGTATACAGATTGTCAAACTATCGAAGTTCTACTGTAGCTAAACTAAGTTTACTTTCAATTTAAAACCTCCAGGTTAACCTTTTCCTCTTTACCATTATTGGCATTTTCTTCTTTACATTATTAAGTGCAGCATGTATTTTCCTTTAAAACCTCAAGGCCCCTTTCACACTAGGCCACCGTGTCTGGACACCAGTGGCAGCTACTAGATACCGCCCGGGTAACTGCAGTGGGCACCACGAGCAACCATCAAGCCACTCCATCAAGAGCCGTCAGATTGTGTATTTATAAATTAATAATTTATTACACAAATAATTTGTTAAATAACGATTAATACTGGTAGAGTAAAGAACACGTAAGTTGGGCAAAACAGAAATAAACAAACTATTGCCTTTTTGCGAACTCAAGCTTGAAATATAGTAGGCTACTGTATACATATTGTCCATTTGTATTTGTTTTTAGTGAATTTCCTTAGGTAACTGAACTATTAGCATAACCTGCACGGTGAAACTTAAGCCCGGAACCACCATAGAAGTTCCTAACGTGACCCCCTGAACACGTTTTGGGGGTCAATCAAAATTGTATATATATATATATATATATATATATATATATGTATATATATATATGTATATATATATATATATATATAGACATTGATATTTTCAGTTCATTTAATAGGGCTACTATAAAAAAGTTGAAAACTTTATCAAAAACAACACATTTAAATGCCTTTCAAAAGATCCAACCACAGAGTTTAATAAAAACACAAATGCCATTATTTCAAAATGTAAAACATTATCAAACAATGAAAAAATTAAATTAAAAACTATAAGTCCCAGCGCACCTAAACTAAGAGGTCTACCAAAATTACACAAAGAAGATATACCGATTAGACCTATAGTTAACTACATAAATGCCCCATCATACAAAATATGTAAATATCTTAACAACAAATTAAAGAATACATTTAGATTTGATCAGGATTTTAGTGTAATTAACAGTTTAGATTTAATAGAAAAAATCAAAGATACGGAAATACCAACAAGTGCAATATTTGTGTCATTTGATGTATCTAGTATGTACACAAACATACCAAAAAATGATACATTAAAAATACTAAAAGAAAATCTTGTTAAAAATAATATAACGAAGAATGAAGTAGAAGATATCATGAAATTAACAAAAACATCTGTAAATCAAAACTATTTTAAATACAATTCAAAATACTACATTCAAGACGAAGGTTTAGCTATGGGATCACCCCTGTCAGGCACATTAGCAAATATATACTTGAACAACTTGGAAATTAACAAAGTATGTAATGATTGTAATCCGTTCAAACAAAACATAATTTATTGGTATCGTTATGTAGATGACATTATATGTCTTTTTAACGGAAATGAAAATGCTTGTCAAGAATTTTTAAACTATTTAAACAACTTATCAGATAAGATCAAATTCACAATGGAAACTCAAAATGAAATGATAAATTTCCTAGACTTAACAATATATAAAGAAAATAAAAAACATGGATTTAGAGTATTTAGAAAACAGATGCAAACAGAATTACTCATTCCTGCAACATCCAACCATCCCTGACAACAAAAGATGTCAAGCTTTCATTTCATGATAAACAGACTCCTTAAAATTCCTATGAGTCAAAAAAAGATTACGAAAAAGAAAAAAGAGTAATAAAATCCCTAGCTATAAGAAATGGGTATAAGGGTAACTTAATTGACAAAATAATTAAAAAAATAAAAAACAAAACTGCTCAAAACAAACCAAAAGAAAACAAAGAAGAATACATGTGCATGCCATATAGTTCTGTATTAAATAAAGCAGTAAGGAAAACATTTGAAAAAACATACTTCAAAATAGGTTTCAAAACGAGAAATAACTGCTTCAATATCATCAAGAAATATTCCAATGAATCAAACCTCCAAAACAACGATAAATTTAATAAATCAGGGATATATAAAATTTACTGCAAAGATTGTCAAAAATGTTACATTGGACAAACTGGTAGAACATTTACTTGCAGGTACAAAGAACACATCCAAGCCATCAAATCTAACAACCGTACCACTCAAAAGTCTACATTTGCAGAGCATATTTTAACAACTGATCACAGCTACGGTAACCTAAAAGAAAGTTTAGAAATTTTATCATTTGAGAACAAAGGCAATAAAATGAACGCAAAAGAAGATTTTTTTATATATATGAACCATTTTGATGACCAAAATAATTTACTAAATGTTATGCAAGCAGAACAAAGAAATCCAATTTTTGAAAAAATCAAGGAAATTAAAAATAAAAGACCCCACACCCTGTATTAAAAACTCAACATATGTAGATTGAATCATATGATTTGATTTAAATTTAAGTTATGTTTTGTATTTTTTAAATTATAGGTTAAGTATATAAGAAAGTTAAGACGCTGTGAACATGGCATTATAGCCGAAACACGTGTCAGCAGAATAAAATGAAATTAAAAGGGTACTCAGGTATTTTAAATCTATTTAGAATTATATATAGACATATATATATATATATATATGTGTTTGCACTCTAGCGGTCGCATTTTTTGTCCGATTAACTTCAAATTTGGTAGGGACGTTCCTTTCTGAAATCAGTTGGACAAGTTCGTTGGGCAAAAGAATCGTAAAACTCCAAACCCCTTTTTTGGGGGTTAATTTTCCAAATTTAGAGTTTTTGGGCCCAAAAAGGGTCTAAAAAGCCCCAAATGTAAAATTAATGCATGTAAAAAGATGGGAATTAGTGAGACGAAATTTTTAAGCCCTCTTTCGTCATTCTAGCATAAATATTTACCGAGTTATTAAAGAAAATGTGTTTCGACTAAACACAGTACGTTGTCTTATGGGGGTTTTACACTAGAAAAGCCTGCTACTCCTTTGTTAGAGTACTTTTATCATCCCCAGCAACCTCACGCCTACTTTCAAGCCTGACTGGACCTTCTCCTAACATTATAATGCGCAAAATTGTATTCCCAGCTTTGCAGGTAAATGAAACCAGGAGCATCAGAACAGCCAAAAAATCAATGTTTTCAGATTTCAATAAAAATTGGAATACAAGTATGTTTTTACACTAATTTTAAGTTTTAAAAGTTTTTATGTGGAAATTCACTTCCCTCACGTCAGCGTGCTGCGTGCGAACTCGTTTTTACTTGATAGGTTTCATGAAAATCTATTGTTGCAGATGCACCTCCAACGTAAATTGTGACAGGTTTTAATGCAATTTCTTTTAACTATATTACTGGCATTCACACTATAGCGATTTACATTGCACGTAAATGCATCATTATAAATTATTCATCTATGTAGCCTCCTTTTTAGTTTTAATTTATTTTATTTTATAAAAAGTTTATTATACTTGTTTGTTACTTTCTTCTGAAATAATGCAATTTTTACTTTTTCCTCCTAAAAACATATAGTAATAGTAATAGTGTATGGGGAAATTATGGTTTTCGTCAACATTTTTTAATTTGAATTGTTAGTGGAAATATCCGTTTGGGTGCTCCCTGATCCCAAAAAAGTGATTTTTACATGATGTCTGTGTGTCTCTTATCTGTCTGTCTGGATGTGTACAAAGCTAGAGCCCACACCAATTGGCTGATCTTGATGAAATTTGGTTTGTTTCACTAAACCACGATATCTCCAGGCATTTTTTCATTTTTTGGAATTTTTTATTTTTAAAGGAAATTATCCCCCAAAAACCGCTAAAAACATGAAAAATCAAAATTTCTTAAAATCGGCTCTAACGATTTTGATTAAACTTTAATGGTTTGTAGAGCTTTACGTTTCACACGGGATATAATAAAATACGTCTTACAACACTTAAGATATGTTTACACTTATACTAATTCACATACAGACGGTAAACATATATGCTAATAAAAAGTTCTTTACACTTCAACAAAATGACACCACCCGCATTCCTGGAAAAATTCTGAATTAAAACATCCAAAATTCAGTTAAAAAAAATATATATAAATGTTAAAAAAGATTACTTATCACAGTTAAAAAGAGCTCAAAACACTAATTAGTATTTTGAATTATTATTCTACGATTGCTGGTAGCGGAGAAAATTTAAATTTTCATTTTGCGGTAAACACAGCACATTGTCTAATATTATTCTTATGGGGAATACAAAACTTACCATTTCTCTCTTATTTACTGACCAATTTCATTTAAACTTGATATGCAGGTCAAGGTAGCATTGACCAACAGAAAATATCTACTTATATAAAGCTAGACAGGTTCACTCATTCACTGACATAAACTATGAGGCACTTCCCGTAATCTACCCCCCTCAACATCGTACTTGAATTAAAGCTCTTGACGAGAAACTGCCAGAAAAATTGCCAAAGGTTGACATCTTTGAGTTTTTGAGGCATTTTTGGGGCGAGAAAAATTCCACTTTTCAGTTTTTCCACTTTGAGCACGTTTTGTACGGAAACGGTAAGAGATGGCAAAAAATGTTAAATTAAAAAGATGTAGAAAATTTATTTTCCAACTAACAATTTGCTGTCAGATTTAAGATCCGATCATTCATTTAGCCGCTATTCATCGGAAAAGGAGTAATTTTGAGTATTTTGGCCCATTTAAATGTATACAGTTTTGGAAAGTCGTTTAAATGAAAGCATACTATATTTGGCTAATACCACATGTTTGTATCAGCTGATTTAAATAAACAATACCAGTAGCTGATTTAATGAGTAGTGTAGGCAGGGAGGTTTATTGTATAACTGGAGGTAACACTGCTTAACGATTTTGGTCAGAAATGTGAGCCGGTGATTTTGTCACATTGGTTCACTTGGTGCTAAGGCAAATTTATTGTTCTTTGAACTATCCTGATTGGCTGTTTTATTCCTGTAAGTGAATCTACTCATGCAAATCCCTTGATTAAAAGTATTACAAGTTTGAGTAAATTAATATTTTCGTTTGATTTATGTATCTAATCTTTCCGTGAAACATTAATTATTATGAGGAAATAAACAAATACAAGTTTATTGAGTTTCAAACCATGGATGGGTACTTGTTTGATTCACTTTGTCGACTCGTTCGATTTCAGCGAGTAGTTCTTTGCCTCTCCAAAATTTGGAAAGAATGGTTTTTAGTTTTGTTCAACAGTGGTCCCTCCAGTAATACAAATAGAACTCCTTGAGTGTAGGTGATACTAATTTGCTCACATGAGGTGTATATAAATCAGCTGTTACAAAACAAGGTGAGCACATTATCGCCTACACGGGAGGTTCAGTATCGCGAATATCATTTGTTACGAGATTGGAAAATGTAATTAAACCGATTGTTTGTTCTATCGAATGAATTTAGCCCAGTGGATATGTTGTCAGATGATTCAAGATCATGTGGTGGTCACGGGTTTGAATCCTTCTTTTGATGCTTACTTTTTGAGGTCTGCAATTTATGTTTGATTTGGCTTTATTTTGTTTTAAAAAATTCATTTATTTGTAATTATGTTGCTCAACGAACAGCCACCATACAGCGCTCTGCGGAGTTAGGTTAGGTTAGGTTACTATAATTTTGTCGTGAACTGAAGTCTAATTTGTTGTTATTTTTTACACGTAAATCTATTTGTAGAACTCCAATTTAACATTATAACAGGGTTTAAGCTGCGGTCGCATTTGTCGCAAAATGCGACATGCACCACGAAAATGCGACAATATTTGGGCAGGCTGTCGCTTTTTTGCTACAAAGAAAAGTATAAGAAATTGTTTTAAATTTTATTGCAGAAAATCTGGTTTTAACAATACAAATTGCATTAAAAGTCCATGATCACGATCCACAACCAAAAAGATTAGAAGAGTAGTTGGGATGTTGTAGAGGCTTAACGTTGCGTTGGTTGCACTAAGTCACTTTACCGATCGCCTCTGAGCGAGTGGTAGAGGAGACGAGCCTACATTACATAAACAGTGTCTGTCGATTTCAACTGCGTACCTTGTAAACAGAACGGGCGAGTTACTGAGAACGGGCGAGTTACTGATATGACAGTTGTAGTGACAGTAGCTAACCCCCTAGCAGACGTCATGCGCTGTGACTCAAGTTTGGCGCGCACTCTGTAGTAGCCGAGTCTAGCCGAGCGAATCGGCGAATGCGAGAATGTCGAGGGCTAGTTCGCCACCGAAGGGATGATTGCGCTCGCCTCGCAATCACACCGATTCTTGTCGGTTTTTGTGACCGAGTCAAAGGAGACGAGCGGCAGGTCCTCCATACTTAGTGCCGCTCGCGGTCTCGACTCGCTGCAGAATGTGGGCGGTTACACGAGCACGAGTCGCTCGAAATCGCAATGATCGGGCCAAAGTGTTGAGGTACCTTAGCGAAAACAGACAACTCAAAATCGCTGATGCGCAAATGCGATCGCGATATGCTTTGAGGTTATGTTTCAGGTAATGTTCGGGGTGTGTGAGTTTTAGTTGTTCTGGTGCCATATTAGGCCTATTCTATTAGAATGTTTAGTATATTTCCATTACCGACTTTAATGGTTAAAATGGATAAGATAAGTTTCCAAGAAAAGTAGACTCTGCTGAATTATATATTATTAAAATGTTAAACCTTAAAACAAATACAAGCAAAAACAACTTAAGACCAAAAAATAGTATAATGACACGCGATAAAAATGCGAAAAGGAAAATATTTTTGCTACAAGTCTCTAAGAGCTTGTAGCATTTTTGCTCAAAGAATTTTTATCCCAGCTGAATCCCTGCATTATAACCACACATTTTTATTTATGTCTGATTGACTTTGAGTGAGCACTTTATTTTTTGCTTTTATACACCTCGAAACAACCATCGTAGTTGGGAGTTCATTCGATAAAACGTTCAAACAGCCAGTTGGTAAAATGTTTCGATATCGAACCGATATGGGACCGCCTGTGTAAGTTACCAAAGTTCACCAAAGGTCATTATTGTGTAGTTTTTCTTTGGTTAATGAACTACGAGTTTGATTTAAACTTGAGTTGACTGAGGAATGCAAGTGAGCGAAGCGAACTCCAAAAAGGGGTTTGGGGGGCTTCCAACGGTGATAAGCCTAGTTCAAAATATGTTGCAACTTAACGGGGACAAGTGGGCATTTCCCCTCTCAAAACCACTGTGTGTAGCAACCGATTCTGTAGTGCCTCTCAAAAAGGGATTTGGGTGGATATTTTTGAAAACAACTATTTTATACAATTTTCTGTACATTCATCTGTACTTAATATTCTATATTAAGTATAAAAAGTAATTTATTCATTGAAGTTGCGCTAAAAGGGAGGAAGTATGTGTCAGTTTCCTGATACCGGTACCGCTTATTTATCTCATAATTTTAATATATAATTTGTCAAATCCTATACACTGGTATGAGTATAGTTTGCTTGCTTGGTTGGTTGGCTGCGTGTTGCTTGTAACTCTGATCTCATAAACGTCTCCAACGATTTCCTTCAAATGTTGAAATAACTAATTTCTGGGAAAAAAATAAGTTATAGATATTGCAAAGTTTCACCAACATGTTAATGGAAATGCTTTTTATAGCAACTTTATAAATTAACATCCAATTGATGTAGTACTTTCAAATAATAGATAAACAACAATTGTTGAAAATAAAACTGCATTGATAATAAAGAAAGCAAACGATAATAACACAGAAAATTTCCCTTCTAACAGGGGGGTGCATACACATACAATGGCCAGGAAGTGGCGGCAACCAGTGTCCTAGTGTGAATGTCTGTGAATTGCACTAGAAGACACTACTTGGACACTGTGTACTGGTGGGCAACTGCAGTGGACAAGTGTGAACACTCCAATTTAAAACAGTGTTTCACGAAAAGTAGCCACCATAGGTGGCGGACACTGATGGACGAAAGGGACCCAAAGGTTACCTGCCTCGCTCATGTGCTTATGGAGTAAACAAACAATCTAGGTAGGAGACCATCTAGGCTATAGTAGCCTATTATGGAGGGTGTTTATGTAGAGGCTACCCAAGATTTAGGCAATTTTTAGAGTAATTTTCTATTCCTGTACCACTTTTTTCACCTTGTTAGTACCTTTCATTCCAATTACTTTACAAAATTCCAAAAGAAAGGCTTCCCTGACAAGCTAATGCCTCATAATCCATCCATTTATTTATAATATAATGTTATCATTTACAGTGAGCTACCCATGATATACCTGTCATAAATTAAGCAGAGGAAAAACCATTTGACACCTTACCATCTCGACTTCCAGTCACTATCTCTGGGGCACCACAGCCAATGCTCTGCCCACCAATGCCATCGATGCTGTTGATAATCTGTTTGTGTGCATTCACCGAATATACTGGAGATGACATATCTTCCAAATTCCTGTAATAATGTAATATTTTAGTAACTTATACCTATCATAGGTAAAAATTAACTAAATCAAAGAATTAAAAAAACTATTACCGGTACCTACTTTTAAGAGGAAATTACTCAATAGCTAGCTTACATTTCTTGATGACAAACAAGATAACCATTGCTCGCTATACTCAGTTCCATCTTCACTGAACAGTATTGAGTGCCCATAAGCATTTTTAAAATGACAATTAAAATTGTAATAGCCGTCCTGAAAGCATTTACTTGAGCGCCTTCACGGGGGCAAGGGGACAGTTGATGCAAACCACATAACCACACTAACAATACTCAGTTAGGTAGTAACATGACTATCTTTCATAAGACTTGTCCTGTACTGCAGGGTGAACGTGGAACAGGGGATATAGAATATGTGTATGCGCTGAACAAAAACAGGTGTAAGAGTTATTAATGAATGACTTTTTAACAGCATAAATGTTTTTGTCACTTTAACAAGTTATTGCTTATGCCGTGTCTGAAATCATAGATTTGATATTGCAGAAGCAATTGTCAGATGGGCCAGTCACTTAAATTAGACACTGGCAATACAATGGTGTCATATCCATCCACTGAGTGGTTGTGCTGATTAATAGACCCTGTGCCCAAGCAGACCAATTAACCAGCTTTCAAGTTCTTACAAGAAAATGTCTTTGGTTCATACAATTTTCTTATAGCTTCAGCTAAAAAAACTGGAATAATAATTTGTTATTTAACTATTAACTTTAGAAACAAAATGGATCAGTAAAGAGGCTACTTATGTGTTATTATCAGAGAATGTAGGCTACATGCACACAGGTAATGCCACATACCATATTTGTAATCTTCCCTCAAAATCCCCAGTGGCTAGCTGTCTCTGGCGCAAAGATGATGCCCCGAATGTCCCACATTTGAAAGCTGTGTTTTTTTCAACCTATAAAGTAGAAGATAGTATAAACTAAAAATTTACAAAAACATGTTATTGTTACTTCATCTACATAGTTAACATAATCCTTAGCTTACCTAACAAATCTCAATTTAAAGGAAATAAGAAGGAAACTAACTTATTATCTACATATATGTTTACTTTAGGCCCAAATGTAAAAAGGGTTATGAGTTGATTAGCCTATTAGTAGTTTTTAACCCTAGCCGTGGCCATCTGACCAACTTGGTCGGATTTTTATGTCGCCTAGAGTGGCCACTGACCAAATTGGTCGGATATGACTGAAAATGTTGTAATTAAAAAAATAAATAGTAGGCTAAGTTAATCAACTCAAAAATGATCAATATATATATCATTCGAAAGATCACATTCTGAACTTTCATTTTATTACATAAATGAACCGTGTAGCAGCTGTAAAACAATTACGACGATTAGAAATCGAATGAATTTTTGGCGCAATGCAATTGCTGCAGCCAACGCTCTGACAATGGCAAAACACAATATTTTTTAAATTACCCAGCTTGGGTAATTTTTCTCGCAGGTAGATGTGGTTTGTACCAATACACAGCTAAAGAGTAGCGTTTTATGTTGGTATTGATTTTTAGAATGAAATATTGATTGGACAGGTTATATAATTTATAAAAACAGGTGTTTCTGGTTTTTTTGTGGAGTGGCCAATCCGACCAAATTGATCGGCTACATACACGTTAATATGTAGTGTATGTTATAGTTACTAGTCAAATAATATGTTATTTTGAAGAGGAAGAAATGTAGAGTAATTTAGTTTTGCTGTTGGTAGCACTGTTTTCCCTTGGCTTCATCACCAAGGAATTGTTTCATTACGTCACATTTTTGCCTAATCGGCAACTGCGCAGCTGTTTACGAAGTCTCAGTCAGTTTGTTTGGCTCGCTCCAAACTGTATTGTATTTGGTATCACTATAAACAGCAGATTTCAGGCTTTCTTCCTTTATGTGTCTCGATGTGTTGTGTTTTTGTTAACAATATGACATGACATCTGAAATATGTGATGTCCAGTCCCAGTCCAAAATGGCGCGCTATGTTATTGTTTGACCGCTGTCAGTTGTGTGAGAGTGTTTTAGTTATTTATTTGGCCGAATTTACGCAAAAATTGATTGTAGTGACATTCAAGGTGCTCTTGAAGAAAGTATTAGTGACATTAATGACGATTTAGAGGGTGATACAGGCAGTGATATTGGGGTGAACGACTTTCCTGATGATATGTCATAGGCGTCAGGCTAATTGGATTATTTATCTGGTAGGCCTAGTGGTGAATATGTGTATTTCTATGTATTCTATGTATAACACGTTATATCTGTCTACTTAGAGAATTGAAGGTACTTTGGTATTATACGGATGCCACTATTTTTGGAGGTTGATTTTTACCGGATACAAAGGATAACTACATAATTCGAAAAACGTACTTTTATTGACTTACTGTAAAAATTTTACATCATTCTGATGAGCGGTCTTTGTGTTGTGCCTCCCAAAAGCCAGCGATGTCCGCTAGGATCGTGTTGAATGCGTCGCCGCCGCTAGCAGCCACACCCGATCGCCACATGTACTCCGCAAAATATACAGCGCGCTGCGGCAGTTATGTTAGGATGGGTTATCATAAAAATACGTACGGTTTCCTCTTCATTTCGAGGTAAATCCCACACCAAAAGAACGTCAATCATTATGAAAACAAATGTAACGTAGTGCACGGCAATAAATCACTCATGACACTGACCCAGATACAGGCGGTGACAGCTGATGCGCGCGCTCCGGTCAACAACCTGACCTTGGCCTATTTGGAGGGGGTTTGGCGGCCGGAAGTACGACTCATCAGGTATCATTCGATTTGTAACGAAACAAGGAAAGTCCTACAATCATTTTTATGATAACCTATCCTAACATAACTGCCGCAGCGCGCTGTATAAGGGTGGCATCCGTATAATACCAAAGTACCGAATTGAATGTACAACAACATGTTTATATTGATTTGGTGGTAAAACATTTGGCAAAAAAGTTATATACTAAATACTGTGAAATCTTTTTTTCCAAATACGCAAAAATAGCAAAACATTCTTTTATTTACATTTATTTATAAGTGATACAAATTTGTTGTTACCATGAACTTTATGACTTTTTTAGATTCCTTACTTCATTAGCTTTACAAATATGTATATATCATTATTAGTATATTAGTATATTACATGGCTTATTTACAACACAAACTAATAACACTGTACAGTTTACACATATTTCGTGTTTCCGTTTATTATTATAGTACGCCCCTTAAACTTACAAAAACATTCTTTCCACAACATGTTATATATTTCTAAGTAGGGAATTATATTGTTTACAAAATGTATATAGAAAGAATTTTCAATAAAAAATCTGTAGACAAAATTTTACCGAGTCTGTTTTTGAAATTTCTAAAAAGAAAATCTATTTTTTTATTTTTTCACTTTACCAAAAAAAGTTCCTAGATATTTTTTATTTTAGTATTCCTAGATTCTCCTGTTATTTCCGATCAAAATTAATATGAGTTTGGCTAGGTTGACTTCGACGGTTGAATCTAAGTTAGGGCCTATATGAATTTTCAAAAAAAGTCTGCACCCGGTGGGTCGGTTGGCCACTACTATAGTCAAGAATTATTGTTTATTACTATAGTGATACTGTCCAACATCCTTACAGTCAGTTTAATTTGGTGCGGTGGTACTTACAAACAAAAAATGTAGTACCTATATAGAGATTTTGCCACAGTGGACAGGCTAGGTTAATCATTAACTGAAAAGTCACTAACCACATAAAAGGTATAGGCCTAGTAAAGATACAAAGTGCAGTAAAAACGTATAATCAACAAAGGGATAAAGCAATAAATCAAAGGAGACGGGGCCACCTGCAGTGACAGACAGTAATTTCTGCCAGACTATGACCGCCCAACCTTGACTAAGTGGGAGGGAATTTGGCAACTAGCAATATGATATATAGGAACAGGATAAGCGGTACCCAAGCAAAACACATATAGCCTAGGCCCTAATTGATATTTAGAGAAAAACTAACCTCTGCCCCACCACCACTGTGTGTTGTACAAAGTAGTACTATAAAATATGGAGTCCTGCAATTTAACTTTGCTTAACAAAGTTGCACTTACATTTTTTATGGTGCAGACATCACCTTCGTTGATTTCATAAATCTGTAACACACCAGTGCCTCGAGGCTGAGATCCAAGAAGCACAAACTTTGCAGATGATGGAATCCATAAAGCATCATAAAGTGTGAAAGGTAGAGATTTTTCTATGTGACAGATGATTTGAGGTTTATCCATGTTGCATACTTCAAGAGCTAAGACTAACCATAGTGACAACCTAGTAATAGGACGATGGGGGTTAACAATACCTTATTTAGATAAGCCTTATCCTAGACTAAACTTTATTAGATTATAGTTTATAGGCTACATAAAACAGCCAAATTTAAATTGGCACAAAATATATTCATAACTAACTTTTACGAAAAATACTCTGAGTAAGGTTAGAAGTAATTGGATGTTATTTATTGAACAAACAATAAGATCATTATTTTGATGTTGCTATGGAGACAACCACGGAGTACTAATAAAATAAAATGTTTGTATAATGCCATAGAGTATCTGTTTTTTGTACCAATTTAGCTCGATGGTTTTATCATTGATCATACATCCTATCTATTACTATGATGTAACCTTTACCATTGGTGTTTGTATATTTACAATTATTGTGAAAACATTTTCTTTACCTTCTGTATTCAGGGCATTTACCTAATAAATTATACATTCTGCCAGCACATGTTTACTCTTACAGTAAACAAATATGCAATATATTTTTCAGAGTAACCTAGGGGATTTCCTACTTATTTCAATCACCCATTGTGGTGAGCACTTTTTCGCCTATGCTGACGGTCCAATATTGGTTCGATATCGAAACATTTTACCATCCGGTTCCTTGTGCTTGTTCGTTTCATCGAATGAACTTTCGACTGCGATAGTTGTTTTGTAGTGGAAAAGCACTAATGGTGACTCGATTCAAAGTCAAGCAAATATAAGTTAAATACACATTCGTGAATACAATGTTAAATTGGATCTACAAATGGATTTGCGTGAACAAAATAAAAAACATCTAGCTTGCAGTTAACGACAAAATTATAGTAACATAACCTGACCCAACTCCGCTTAGCGCTGTATGGTGTCAGTTAGTTGTTCAACATAATTACAAATAAATGGATTAGTATAAATAAATAAAAGTGAAATTAAACAGGAATTTCTGACCTGAAAAGTAAGCAGCAAAAGTAAGATTCTATACCGAACAAATTAAAGTAAAATTTAAAAGAAAATTTCAGATCTCAAAAAAAACATCAAAAATGAGATTGGAACCCCGGGACTGCCCGATCGTTGATCTGACTTCGAATCCAAAATTTAGATGTTCGGGCCACCGAACCATTAGATGACCTGAAAGTTACAATTCATGAAGTAGGGAGCAATGATTATAAATTAATTCGATAAAACAAACAAACAATCTGTTGATTAAATTTTCGATATAGCAACAAACGACATTAGCGATTTTGGACCGTCAGCGTAGGCGAAAAAAAAGGTGAGTGGTCATTCACCCCTGTAAAGGTTTGGCTTGATTTTTCCATTTTATTTAATTTATATCTGAATCATACGTACTTATATGTATTGTGTTTCCTATGTGTATCTGCAATTTATTTACATATTTATAGGTCCATTTGATTCAGACTTCAAAAATAAAATTAAATACAACCGTCAAAGCAAACCTGCGTACTCAACGAATTTCCAAAATCCATATGTATGTGTTTCACACACACTAAATAGAGCAACTTACCAATTTTCGCAAAAATACATTCATAAATAAGTGATATCTAGCATTTTATTTATTCTCCATAAGAATAACACATTAGGGGTGAGTACGCAGGTTTGCTCCAACGAAGAAGATAAGAAATGTGTTTTAGGAAATTTCCCCTATAGGGAAGAAGCTATTACCGTAGTCGGCACGGTAAGACCTAGGCCCGGGACCATGATAACTTTTCGTTTTGAGGTCCCCAGACCCCAAAAACACCATTCGTTCGAAACTGTATATATATATATATATATATATAATTTAATAAAATTATATATATATACACATATATATATATATACATACATGTATCCGTGGGAGCGATAACACTCGTAAAAAATTGTCCGATTTCGATGAAATTTGGTACAAATGTGTAAAGCAACATTTATGACTTTAACCTCGAAAACCAGCGAGGTCGCTCCATCCAAAGGGGTATTTTGGGGGGGGTTTTGTACTCCAAAAATGGGTTTTTTGGAGTTTTAACATGTAACATTTTAAAAAGTCAAATTTTAGTTCACACCATTGGATTCAGCTTTAAAAAACACACAATTTGGTGTTTTAGCGAATTTCCTCTATAGGGAAGAAGCTATTACCGTAGGTCTCATGGTAAGACTTTAGCCCGAGACCATGATAACTTGTTGTTTTGAGGTCCCCATCAGATGTCAAAAACACTATTCGTTCAAACACGAATAGTGTTCAAATATATATATATATATGTGTGTGTGTGTGTGTCCGTGAATGCGATAACTTGAGTAAAAAACGTCCGATTTCGATGAAATTTTGCTAAAATGTATAAACTGACATTTATGACTAAGTTGGAAAAACAGAAAAATCGGACCATGGGAAGGGGGGTTTATGGGGGTTTTAAATTGTCCAAAAATCAGTTTTTTGCATTTTCCACCCTAAAAATTTTAAAACACATAATTTTGGTTTTGACCATGTTATAGAGCTTAAACAAACAAACAATATGGTACTTTGAATTATTAACCTAGGTTAAGTGGTTGCGGAGAAAATCCAAAAAACATGCTCATAAAATCTCCCATGTTAATCTTATGGGAAAAAGGTTTTTGGCTTTTCCTCAGTTAATTTTACTTTAAACTTCACATTTGATTTTACCAATCACTTCAGCTCCACAAAACAACCATTTTGGGGTTTAAATTGTGATTCTACGTACAACCGTTGCAGAGATATTCAAAGTGCTAAACACAGTACGTTGTCCAATGTTATCCTTATGGAGAATAAATAAAATTTGATATCTCGATTATTTATGAATGTATATTGATGAAACTTGGTATGTGGCTTCACGTTGTACTGGTATATTGATATTTCCACAAAAAATAAATGTTTTGTTAGTTTCCCCCGTAGCAGCTAACCTGCATACTCAGCCCTAATGTTATTCTTATAGAGAATAAGTAAAGTTTTACATCTCCCTTAATTATGAACATAAATTAATAAATGTGGTAAGTAGCTTCACCTGGTTCAGTTATATTGATAATTGCATAAAAACTCATCTCTTATCTTCCCCGTTGCAGCAAACCTGCATACTCAGTCCTAATGTTATTCTTATGGGGAATAAATAAATAAAATGTTATGAATGACTTATTTATGAATGTACTTTTGTCAAACTTGGTAACTGGCTTTATGTAGTAGTGAGAAACATATAAATACATTGGAAATTCGCTGAGTACGCAGGTTTGCTGCGACAGGGGTATTTATCATTTCTCTACGTCAATTGTTTACAGAGATATTGAAAGTGCTAATCACAGTACACGTTGTCCAATGCTATTTTTATGGAGAATAAGAACAAAATTTATACCTCGCTTATTTATGAACGTATACTAACGAAAATTGATATATGGCTTCATATGGTTGTGGTCTATTTGTTATTTGTACAAAAAAAAACAATTTTTACCGATAATTCCCGTAGCAACAAACCTGCGTACTCATCAGCCCCCATGTTATTCTTATAGAGAATAAGTAAAATGAAATGTCTCCCTTAATTATGAACATAAATTAATAAAACTTGGTATGTAGCTTCACCTTGTTGAGTTATATTGATATTTGTATAAAAACTCATCCCTTCTGGTCCTTGTTGCAGCAAACCTGCATACTCATCCCCCATGTTATTCTTATGGAGAATAATCAAAAGGGTTTTAATCGCTTATTTATGAATGTATATTGATGAAACTTGGTATGTGGCTTCATCTAGTTGAATTCTATTTATATTTGCATAAAAACCAAGTTTTTGTGTTCCTTGTTTCAGCAAACCTACGTACTAATTCCCAATGTTATTCTTATAGAGAATAATTAAAATTGTATATATCCCTTTTTTGTGAATGTATTTTTATGAAACTTGATATTAAGCATTATCTTATGCATTGGGCGTTCGCTGAGTACGCAGGTTTGCTGTGACAGGGGTATTTTGCAATTATAAATATAACTCAACCAGGTGAAGCTACATACCAAGTTTTATTAACTTACGTTCATAACTAAGTGAGATAAAAAACTACTTATTCTCCATATGAATAACATGGGGGCCGATTATGCAGATTTGCTGCTACAGGGAAAATAAAAAACAATTTTTTTTTGTACAAATATCAAAATATACCACAACTAGTTGAAGCCAGATACCAAGTTTCATCAATATACATTCATAAATAATCGAGATATCAAATTTTATTTATTCTCAATAAGGATAACATTGGACAACGTACTGTGTTTAGCACTTTGAATATCTCTGCAACGGTTGGACATAGAACTAATTAAAACACCAAAATTATTGTTTTGTACAGCTAAACTTATTGGTAAAAAAAGTAAAGTTTTTAGTAAAATTATCTGAGGAAAATCCAAAAACCTTTTTCCCATAAGATTCATAGAAAATTATGAACACCTTTTTATACTTTTCTCCATAACCACTTAACCTAGGTTAATGATTCAAAATACTAAATTATTTGTTTTTTAAGCTCCATAAAATGACTATAACCAAAATTGAGTGTTATTAGAATTTTAAGGGAAAGAATAAAAAAAAATATTTTTGGAAAATGTAAAACCCCTTTCCCATGGTCCAATAATCTGGTTTTCGAACCTAAGTCATAAATGTTACTCTCCACATTTGTGCCAAATTTCATCAAAATCGGACGTTTCTTTAAAAATTTATCTAGGTAACAGACAACACACACACACCACACACCACGCACCACCGCACCACGCACACAAGCACACTCGCACACACGCACACACACACAAATTTGAACGAATAGTGTTTTTGGTTTCTGGGGACCTCAAAACAAAAAGTTCTCATGGTCTCGGGCCTAGGTCTTACCATGCTGATTACGGTAATAGCTTCTTCCCTATAGGAGAAATTTGCTAAAAACTAGTACATTTTATTGGTGGTGAAATAAACGTTTATTTATTGAATTAATTTATCGTGACTTTGACCTTTTCCTCTGAAGTCTGTCCCGAGGACAGACTTTATTAATTTAGGATTCATTTACCAACTTGTAGGATAAAACTCCCTGCACATTAATAGTAATATCTTGTAAAATGAGACAAATCTACTGAAAGGGAAATTATGCTTTTAGCGAATATCCCCTATAGGGAAGAAGCTATTACCGTAGGTCTCATGGTAAGACTTAAGCCCGAGACCATGATAACTTTTCATTTTGAGGTCCCCAGATGCCAAAAACACCATTCGTTCAAATTTTTATATATGTGTGTATATATATATATATATATATATGTGTGTGTGTGTGTGTGTGTGTGTGTGTGTGTGTGTGTATGTGTCCGTAAGCACGATAACTCTCGTAAAAAAAGTCCTATCTTAATGAAATTTGGTACAAAAGTGTAAAGTACCATTTATTTGAACGAATTCGAAAACCAGATGAATCGCCATCCAAAGGGGGGTTTTGTACCCCAAAAATGTGTTTTTTGGGGTTTTCACATGTAATTTTAATTTAAATCAAATTTTAATTTATACCATTGAATTCAGCTTAAAAAAACAAACAATTTGGTATTTTGATCATTGCTCTACGTCAATTGGTTACCTAGCTATTCAAAGTGCTAAACACAGTGCGTTGTCTAATGTTATTCTTATGGGGATCTGGTTGTGGTTTATTGTTGTTTGCAAAAAAAAAACAATTTTTCGCCTATGGTTCCTGTAGCAGCAATCCTAGGTACTTGGTCCCCATGTTATTCTTATGGAAAATACTTAAAATGTTATATATCGCATATTTATGAATGTATATGGATGAAACTTGGTATGAGACTTCACTAAGATGAGTTCTATTGATATTTGCATAAAAGCCCATTACTTTGTGTGCCTTGTTGCAGCAAACCTGCGTACTCATCCCCAATGTTATTCTTATGGAGAATAATTAATATTTTAAATATCGCTTGTTTGTGAATACATTTCTTATGAATCCTGTTAAGTTTTTTAATGTGTTATATTTTCATTGGAAATTCGCTGAGTATGCAGGTTTGCTGCGACGGGGGTATTTTAAATTACCTTGTATGCCAAACAATAGGCAGGCCTGTCATTTGATGGTGATTGTGAAAAGTTGGTATTTTTGTGATACAATGTCTCACAGACTGTGAGACATTGTTTCACAACAATACCCCCGTCGCAGCAAACCTGCATACTCAGCGAATTTCCAATGCATAGTTTCACAAAAATACCCCCGTCGCAGCAATCCTTGCGTACTCAGCGAATTTCCAATGCATAATATATATGTATATATATATATATATATATATATGTATATATATATATATGTCTTAATACCACATGAAGCCGCATACCAAGTTTCATAAAAATATATTCATATATAAGCGATTTTAATTATTCTCCATAAGAATAACATTGGTAAATGAGCACATAGGTTTGCTGAAACACGGAACATAAACAATTGGTTTTTATGCAAATATAAGTAGAATTTAACTAGGCAAAGCCACATACCAAGTTTCATCAATATTCAATCATGAATAAGCGCTATATAACATATTTTAGTTATTCTCCATAAGCATAACATGGGGGCTGAGTAAGCAGGTTTGCTGCAACAAGGAAAAAATGGGTTTTTATGCGAATATCAATATAACTCAATAAGATGAAGCCACATACCAAGTTTTATTAATTTATGTTCATAATTAAGGAAGTCATTACATTTTACTTATTCTCCATAAGAATAACATGGGGGCTGAGTACGCAGGTTTGCTGCTACAGGAATAATAAAAAAAATCAATTTTTTGTCTAATATCAATATACCAGTACAACGTGAAGTCACATACCAAGTTTCATCAACATACATTCATAAATAATCGAGATATCAAATTTTAATTATTCTTCATAAGGCACTTAAGATATAGTACCTGGGGGGCCAAGCTTTGCTCGGGGGAAGGCCAGATCAGTGTTGTTTAGAAGACTTGGAGTAATATTTCACCACTCCCCCCTACTGATAATCAGATTTGTATAACTCATTTTCCTCTTTTGTACATTTTTAAGGTCACTCCAGTTGTTATTTATAGCTCAATGTACCTTTAATTTATTTTACTACTCTATTTATGGAATCTTCACTCAAATCTTTTAATCTCTGCTCTCAGGAAACCACATGTTATAATCATATACAACATGAGTATTACTATTTGACAGTTCCCTGGTTGATTATGAACAGCTGTTATAACAGCCGTTCTTTTGTTTTTGATTTGAAACTCCATAAGCCCAATATTAATTTTTTTAACTTTTCATTTTAGTTTTTTTACATTATTTGATTTTTCCTGGGGATGAGGTCTGTCTAGAACTTATTTTTATCCCAGAAATTAGTTATTTCGAACATTTGAAGGGAATCGTTGGAGCCGTTTTTGAGATCCGTGTCGCAAGCAAGCATGCATGCAAGCAAGCAAGCAAACCTTACTCATATTAGAGTATAGGATTTACACTTATACTGATTCACATACAGATGGTAAACATATATAAAAGATGGTACTAGGCTATCGATTTCGACCAGTCACACCAGTCATCACCAGGCCAATGAGAGAACTGACAACACGTAATATGCTAATAAAAAAGTTGTCTTCATAAGGATAACATTGGACAACGTACTGTGTTTAGCACTTTGAATATATCTGCAACGGTTGGGCGTAGAATCACAATTTAAACACCAAAATGATTGTTTTGTGGAAATGAACAGATTGGCAAAAGCAAATGTGAAGTTTACATCTAAATAAACTGAGGGTAAAAGCCAAAAACCTTTTTCCCATGAACGAGTTCGAAAACCAGATGAATCGCACCATACGAAGGGGGGTTTTGTACCCCAAAAATGTGTTTTTTGGGGTTTTCATATGTAATTTTAATTTAAATCAATTTTTAATTTATACCATTGATTCCAGCTTAAAATAAACGGGATCAGGAAACTGACATATACTTTCTCCCTTTTAGCCCAACTTTAATGAATAAATTACTTTTTATTTACTAAATATAGAATATAAAGCACGGTCGAACGTACAGAAAATCTTGTAAACAAGTTGTTTTAAAAAACATCCACCCAAATCCTTGATTTGGAGGCCCTACAGAATCCATTGCTACACTCGTGGTTTTAAGAGGGGAAATGCCCCCTATTCCCCCCCAGGGTTATTAAGCGGCAACATATTTTGAATTTCCTCAATGCTATCTTGACAAGCATATCAAGTTTGAATGAAATTGATCAGTAAATAAGAGAGAAATAGTAATTTTTGTATTCCCCATAAGAATAACATTGGACGACGTACTGCGTTTACTGCAAAATTAAAATTTTAATTTTTTTCACAACCAGCAATCGTAGAATAGTAATTAAAAATACTAAATTATTTAGTTTTTTGAGCTCTTTTTAATGGTGAATATTAATATTTTTTATATTTATGTTTTTTTTATGAAAAATCCAAAAAACTGAATTTTTGATGTTTTAAGTCTTGCAATTTCTGAACCCGAATTTTTACAGAAATGTCATTTTGTTGGAGAACTAAAGTTCTACAAACGACTAAAGATTAATCACAATCGTTAGAGAAGTTTTTGATCAATTTTGAGTTTTCATGTTTTTTGGCGGTTTTTGGGGGATAATTACCCTTAAAAATAAAAAATTCAAAAAAATGAAGAAACTCCTGGAGATATCGTGGATTAGTACCTACATACCAAATTTCATAATAATCGGCCCATTGGTTAGGGTTATAGCTCTGTACACATCCACACAGACACAGACACAGACACAGACACACACACACGTATTCGCTCAATTGTGGAAAACACCCAATTGTAGCATCTTTAAGACGAAAGATACTGCGTTATCGACAATACTGTGGACATTATGTTCCACAACTCACTTTCCCAATACACACCGATTTTAGCCCTTACACACTAGAAAACAATTGTAGCAACGTGCCACAATCGTGCAAACTCCGACTTTGGTGTGTACTCCCACCACGTCACGCCAGCGCTGTTGCCAGTTCGTACCGGTGCGGCGGTGCGCGGCGCGGTGGCCAGCTTGGTGACTGGGTAACTTGCCTTCACTCCGTGATCTTTTTTGGCTCAGATGTTCGTTTTTAATGCTCTATTGATGCTTTTTGATAATTGGGCTGCATGTTGTATATCATAATATATTTTTGAAATCACTGTATTTTAAATTATCTCTGATTTAAAATAGAAACCCATTTTTACGTAAATTGAACAGTAGGCCCTAAAACTAGTTAATATAGTATGGTATATATTATATTGTTTAATAATTAAAACCATTGTAGAACTTTTATATTGTTGTTAGTATTCGGTACTTATTTTAGCGAATTTCCCCTACAGGAAAGAAGTTACTACCGAAGTCGGCATGGTAAGACCTAGGCCCAGGACCATGATAACTTTTCGTTTTGAGGTTCCCAGATACCAAAAAAATCGTTTGTTTAAAAATATATTTATGTGTGTACGTGGGAACGATAATTGTAAGTAAATAGTAAAACTAGTTTGTTGATTGGTTAACTGATCGCTTTGAGATACCAAAACAAGTTTATAATTCTCAAGCCAATAAACAAATGTGTAAAATGTGTTAACACCGAACGGTACGGATTTTGAAAAAAATGTCCTCATGATCAAACATTATTAAAAAATATCAAATTAAAACAGATTTGATTAACTTTGGAAACTTTGATCAAGCAAGCTAAACAATTCAGTTTAATAAAACTTGATCGACTGTCTTGATCAGGCCTGATAAAATGTGTCCCGATCTAACCTTAGGGAATCTAACCCCAGGCATTGTTAAACTCCCCATGTTATTCTAACGGTATAATAGAAATCAATTAAATTGGATATGTAAACAGATGTCAATAAAAAACAGAGTACAAAACAGGATAACTACGGGATTTTGATTTTGTTCTCACCTTTAGGGCGCTCTGCCTCACGGGTGATCATGGGATGAGCATGGTCCCCAAGCTAAACTTATGGATATTAATGTTTAAGCTAAAATTTGTTAGTTGGATTAGTAGTTTCTATTATTACTGACATAAACCTTCAAAATATCTAAAAAAAATCTCTTAGGACTTCTCCCATTGCCTTTGAAGATTAATTATTACTGAGGCCATTGAGATGACATATTGGGAGGGAGGTAAGTAGTACAGTTATGAATGACATATAACTACTCACAATTTAAGTACTCTTTAGGGCTCCGTCCCACTGGTTTAAAAGTTCTCAAATTAGGAACTACTGAACCAATTGGGTTGCAATTCTGGAGGGAGATTGGTGTTAGAATAATCATACTCACACAAATCTGCTCATGATCTAAGTGCCCTTTTGGGTTCCGCCACACTAGCTTTGGAAATTATCAAATTAAGTATTACTGAACAAATTGAGCTGAAACTTGGGACGGAGATAGAACTGATACATACACATTGACTCATTCTAAAACTAATTCATTGTAATTAATTCATTGTTGGTGATGGCGAGGTCATGTTATTTCAGGAGTTATTGCAGACATTTTCAATCACTTATTAGTAAATGAAAATTAGGAACTGTAAAAACGAGTTAGAAATGAAGTATGTGTTAGTTTCCTGATTCAATTTATTTAGCTTAGACGCGACTATGTTAGTTTCCTTGAATTGTCCCCCAATCCAGATACTGTTATGTCCATGCTATCTTAATACGGTATATAAAATTGAATCTATGTTCCCTACGGACTATTAAGCCACTCAACTGAATTTAATGACATTTTCATTATTAATGTAGCATTGGGTCGGGATGGTTCCTGGAAAGTTTATTAAAAATTTAATAAAAAATATAATACAACAAGCATTTTTTGTAAATCTCATAAGAAATACAGCAGCGTATGCCAGTTACCACTAGTCAATAATAAAATAGGTAACATGAAATGAAAGCCAAATAAAAATCGAAAGTGAAATAAAAATAACATTAACTAAACTAAAGAGAATGTGAGAATCTAGTCAATAATTATCTCCTACCAGTGGCTGACAGTCAAAGCAGAGCCTAAAACGGTGATTCTTGATGACTGAAATGTAGCACACATGTACTTTACTCAATATACATGAAAATCAGTGGAATAAAAGTAGTAAGAGTAAATTCATATTTTCGTTTGATTTATGTATCTAATCATTCTGTGAAACATAATGTATTATGAGGAAATAACAAATACAAGTATATTGAGTTTAAAATCATGGATAGTTACTTGTTTGATTCACTTTGTCGACTCGTCCGATTTCAGCGAGTATAGTTCTTTGCTTCACCAAAATTTGGAAAGAACGGCTCGCAGGTTTGTTCATCAGTGTTACCTCCAGTTATACAATAAACCACCCTCATTTCAACCTTAGGTGCGCTGAAGAGAATTAAAGGTTTCAGTCAGAGCGCTCCGAGTAATAATTTATTTATTTGTTACTGTTAGGACTTTATTCTTCGGATGGCAGCTTGTGTCATAAATAACTCATGCTCCACTGAAAAAAATCAAGAATTTGTTCAACAGTGTACTTAAATAAATAACTTCTAATAATTTATCATGCCTCAACTATAACTTGGTTTTTAATGCCTAGGGAGTAGAGAACAAAATTGATTAAAAAATGAATTTTAAGTAGACAAGTTTGAGTTATCCAATTCCCTTTTGTATATATATATACAAAACAGGATTTTGCAAACATCACCTGCGTTTTACAAATACAGTTATTATACTTCATGTGGTTTTATTTTACATATAGGTATATACTTTTATATATATATATATATATACATGAGAATTAAAGGTTTCAGTCAGAGCGCTCCGAGTAATAATTTATTTATTTGTTACTGTTAGGACTTTATTCTTCGGATGGCAGCTTGTGTCATAAATAACTCATGCTCCACTGAAAAAATCAAGAATTTGTTCAACAGTGTACTTAAATAACTTCTAATAATTCATCATGCCTCAACTATAACTTGGTTTTTAATGCCTAGGGAGTAGAGAACAAAATTGATTAAAAAATGAATTTTAAGTAGACAAGTTTGAGTTATCCAATTCCCTTTTGTATATATATATATATACACAAAACAGGATATTGCAAACGTCACCTGCGTTTTACAAATACAATTATTATACTTCATGTGGTTTTATTTTACATATAGGTATATACTTTTTCATATATATATATATATATATATATATATATATACATGAAAAAGTATATACCTATATGTAAAATAAAACCACATGAAGTATAATAATTGTATTTGTAAAACACAGGTGATGTTTGGAAAATCCTGCAAACAAAGATAGTAAATAATTATGCCCCAATTAATTGCAATAATATCGTTCTATTAAAACAAATCTTTCATTTTACTGTTGTGTAGCCTGACATACACAATTAGGGTGATGCAACAGTAAAGTAATATGACAAAAAAAAACAATATAAGCAGAGTCTTCTAACAGTAAAAACCAACCAGCAACTGACGCCGCGAACATGAAATAACGTAGCGGCAACACCGTACGACCTTGCCACTAGTTATACGCTGCTCCGCTAGGATCGCTAGTGAACGATAACTGGCAAAATGCCACAATCCAGCGAATTTCGGTGTTTCTTACACACCTGATGGAAACTCAAAAGTGGCAACTTGAGTTAGTTTGACTTATTTTGACATTTTAACCTCAAAATTATCGATAAAAATTGTAGCATCGTCTGTAAAATGCCACAATTGGGTCACGATGCCATAGTGTGGTTGTGTGCATGCCCATGATGCTACAATTGAGTAAATACAGACACACACACACGCACGCACGCGCGCACGCACACACACACACACACAGACATCACGTAAAAACCACTTTTTTTGGGTTCAGGGAGCACCAAAACGAATATTTCCACTAACAACTCAAATTTTGATGAAAACAATACTTTCTCCATATACTATGTATAGGGGGAGAAAGTAAAAACAAACAATTTGGTATTTTGATCATTGCTCTACGTCAATTGGTTACCGAGATATTGAAAGTGCTAAACACAATACGTTGTCTAACGTTATTCTTATGGGGAAAAAGAAAAATTGTATATCTTGCTTATTTATGAACATAAACTGGCGAAATTTGGTATATGGCTTGATCTGGTTGTGGTTTATTGTTGTTTGCACAAAAAGATTTTCCCCTATGGTTCCTGTAGCAGCAATCCTAGGTACTTGGTCCCCATGTTATTCTTATGGAAAATACTTAAAATGTTATATATCGCTTATTTATGAATGTATATGGATGAAACTTGGTATGTGACTTCACTAAGATGAGTTCTATTGATATTTGCATAAAAACCCATTATTTTGTGTGCCTTGTTGCAGCAAACCCGCGTACTCATCCCCAATGTTGTTCTTATGGAGAATAATTAATATTTTAAATATCGCTTGTTTGTGAATACATTTCTTATAAATCCTGTTAAGTTTTTTAATGTGTTATGTTATATATTCATTGGAAATTCGCTGAGTATGCAGGTTTGCTGTGGCGGGGGTATTTTAAATTACCTTGTATGCCTAACAATAGGCAGGCCTGTCATTTGATGGTGATTGTGAAAAGTTGGTATTTTTGCGATACAATGTCTCACAGACTGAACCACCACAAACACCACATGAAACCGTGGGGTTGACATTCCCTTGTGGAAGTGATCAATAGAAATATTTTTGGCGATACACAGTGATATCGGTACGTAATTGGATCAATACGTATCACTAGACATCAATACGTATCACTAGACATTAATAGAAAATGTTTCCTATTGATGTCTAGTGATACGTATTGATCTAAGTTAATAGCTACAGGACCGGATTTAAGCATAGGCCATAGACTAACTTCAGTATAAGATACATAGGCGCGCGCCTAGGGTCCTGTACTACAAAGGGTACCCGCACCAAACAAAAACACCAAAAACAAAGGCCTCAAATAAAAAGATCGCCAGGTTGCTAATCTGGGCGGTAAGGGATTGAACACTGGTTGCGCCTAGGGTTATACAGCTGTCCAGCCCTGAATAGCTATGTCAACCTTTTTTAAACATGAAAATTTATAAGTTTCATATGTGTTTAAAGGATTGCTTTTAAACTCCTTAAAGATCCCGGTGAAGAGGCTAGAACATGTGAGACCAAATAAATTACCAAATCTGAAGAATTCAGCCTATAATCCTAATTCATGAAAACAACAAATAATACTGAATTGTGAGGTTCCAACTCCCTTTTTGAGTCTGCATTCGAGAATCTTTCCTTTAGATTGTTTATCAGGTTATTGACAAAATCATTGAGCCAACAGATTAATTTTGGCAAAGCCTATGTTTCAATACTGAGAACTTTTGTATCATCTGCAAACAAAGAATGGATCTTGTACACATCCACATTAACTTATTCTAGAAAGAGGATCGGACCCTTGGCAGGAACTATATTTGTTTTGATTTTTGTCTTCGTGTGTGATTGGTTTTGAACACTGGTTAATTTTTTCAGATTGGTTTGAAATTAGGTAAACCACTTGAGAGCTTATTACCTTTTCCCACAGATTTAAAAGTTTAAGGTTTTATAAGGTATCATATTATTGTTATAAGACCAAAATACCTTTTTAAAATAACATACTTTTATTATTGTGTAGCAACAATTAGTTATTTTTCAGCAACTTTCAGGTATGTTATGGGAACATAAACCCACCAGAAAAAAACCAACCACCACAAACACCACATGAAACCGTGGGGTTGCTTTCATGTTGGGGGTTGTTGATTTTTAATCACATCTAAAAAAAGTGGCCAAATAACTCAAAAATACCTGATTTAAAAGGCTATTTAATGATTCGAGTTGATAAAAAGAATGTCAGCTGTTGCTTGAATAATTGTTATATCAACATTTTTGTGTAAAGATACGGAAAATTGTAACATATAGTAATCGTGGTTCTTGTGTGAAAGTGGGCATATAATGCCCTAGCCCTCCAACAGCATCCCGCACATGTATTTTTATAACTAACTAGTGGCTTGAAGGGGCCAGCCTTGCTCCAATACTCTGCCTCTTCTGATTTTAGTTTACTATTTAGATGTCAGTTTGCAAACAAAATAGTAATTTAATCCCATGCTTTAATGTAAACAACTTGATTTAAAAAAGAGAGTCTTTTCAGAAATAAACATTGATAATTTTGTTCAGGTACTTAAAGAAACCTCACCCTGGAATGTGTCCACTAAAAATTAGGTTCAAGACAATTTTAACAACTTTTTATGACTTCAAAAGTAATTTTCAGTCATGTTTCCCATTAAAATACATAAAAAAGATTGGTGGCAATATGAATAACTGGGGAAAAAGTGGGTCACCTAAGGTATCAGAATTTCTAGCACTAAGAAAAGAGAGCTCAGCAAAACAGTTAAATACTCGACTAATCAAGACTAAAGACGTTAAATCTGTATGCAATTTGGCTAAGAAACGCTCACATTTGAATTATATTAAGAACTCGGATGATAAAAGTAAGGCTGTGTGGGCAGTTGTAAACTCAGAGCTTGTAATTAACAAAATAAATACAGCTTTTCCAATACTAACGAGCAAAATCATGTTATTAGTGATGGTTTGGAAATAGCTGAGCATTTCAGCAAAACGTTTTCTGAGATTGCAAGATTCAATACTGCCAATTTTAATTAAGTAAATGTGCAAAGCCTTTGAGCAATGTTAACTTTAATAAACCTGCTTCATGAAAAATTAAAGTGAAATTTTCACTTTTGAACCAGTATCCAGGACAAAAATATCAAGTGTCATACTATCATAAAAAAACAAAATGTCTTCAGAATGGGATGAAATTCCAATTAAGTTGTTTAAAAAAAACAGTAATATTGTTGCTGGCCCTCTAAGTTTGATAATTAACCAGTCCTTTCAAATTGGAATTTTCCTTTATCAACTAAAATATGCTGAAGTCAAACCACTTTTTAAAAAGGGGAGTAGAACAAAGTCTAATAATTATCGCCCTATACCTATCAATCCTACCAGCATTCTCTAAAGTTTTTGAAAAAATAGCTTCTGAACAACTGCCTTTTTTCCTTTGAGAGTAACCAAATTTCTGTGGGAGAACAATATTAGTTTAGATCTGGACGAAATACAATTCAAGCTTTATCTGACTTCCTATGGGAGGTAAACTTGGACAGGTCGCAGAATGTAGCGGGTTTGTTTTGTGATCTGTCCAAAGCCTTTTATTGTGTGGTACATGACATTTTACTATTAGTTTACAGTATTACAATATTTCTCAAATTGCTTTAAAATAGATAACATCTTACTTAACTAATAGATTTAACAGAACGGTTATTTTGAAAAACAATACTTTTAATTATTCTAATTGGGAAGAAAGCTCTCGTGGTGTCCCCCAAGGACAAAACCAAAATATTAGGACCTCTTTTGTTTTTGACTTAAATAAATTACCTAACTTCCAATTTAAATAGCAAACTTATTCTTTATGCCGATAATACCACAGCCATACTTAAAGCCAACAATCCTAACAGTTTACAAAACTCAATAAATAATGCTTTTAAAGAATTAAATAGATGATTCACAGCAAATAGTCTTGAGCTAAATTGTTCCAAAACTCAAATAATTCAATTTAAAACCTCACGTAACAGGACAAATTTGTATATACAGATTGACTTTGAAGGGGAAATTATAAAGCAGATGAACTGTACAAAATTGTTGGGAATGCAAGTACAAAGTAATTTAAAATGGGATGAATATATACAAATTTTAGCAAAAAAACTGAATACAGTCTGCTTGCAAATGTCAGTTCTACAAAATGTTACTGACTTAAAACCAAAATGATTGTGTACCACACATTATTTATCTCGCTAATACAATATGGAATATAATTTTGGGGTAATTTTTCAAATTCAGAATCAATTTTTAAAATACAGAAAAAAATCCTTAGAATTATGACTTTTTCAAATGCAAGAAGCTCATGTGAAACATTATTTAAAAAATTGGAAATATTAACAATGCCATCACTGTACATTTTACAAAGTTTGATGATCATAAAAATAAATCTAAATTTTTCATGAATGAAAACCATCAGCATTACTATTTAACAAGACATCGAGGAAATTTCCAGCTGTCCATCCACAGACTTACTTCATTAGAAAAACTGCCCCAGTACCTAGGAAAAAGATGTTACAATAGACTGCCTGATTCTTTAAAATCAATTGAAAACATTGAAATGTTTAAAAGAGAAACCTCAAAGTTCTTAATAAATAAAGCCTATTATAGTGTCAATGCTTATTTAGGTGATATTTTAATTTGACTCCAAGTAAGCACAGTTAATTTTACTCCATCTTCATTAAATTAGTTTTGTATATTTTAGCCTAAAAATTTCACCTGTTTTTCCAGCATTGCTGGTGTATGTAAACGTAATCTATAATATTATAAAGAAGAGGTGGTTTCTGTCTGTCTGTCTTCTGTCTGATGTTCCGGGTAAACGTAAAAACTACCAAACCGACTGGGCTGAAACTTTACACAAAGGAGATCTTGAACCCATGCAACACATAGGCCTATTCACTTCCTTAAAATCCCCTCGGGCTATGCCCCGTGACGTCCTAAGTTTCAATGTTTACATTTCAGAAGAAAGTAAACATTCAGAAACTGTAATGCGAACAGCTGAGGACACTTCCATTTGATTGCTTAAAGAGCAGAAGCAAGAACAGCTGTTACAAGCTAACTAAAATGCAAATTGCATTGACTATAGAACGGGTAAAGAAAACACCTGTGCGAAGAACGGGTACATCAGCTGGTGTGAAATAAACTATTATCTATTGTCTAAACAAAGCAGACTTTTTAAATTCCCATGCTTTTCTTATGGAGGATGTTTTACGACATTTCTCGTTTGCTGGTAACTTTTTAGAAATACTGCTATTTTTCCCGACTCCCTGGGATCAAGACCTTTAATTTAAGCCGTCTCCCATCATCCTGCGACTTGCCAAACTCCCACAATTTTGACTTACAAATTTTGCTTAAAGAACTATATATAAATATGAAAGTGCATGAAAAGTATACAATCATATTTGTTGATGTAACAACATGAGTAGAACGATTAAGAAATAAAAACAATTTTTCTTATCATATTATACCAGCAACTCTCCCCTAAAGACAAAATGGGATCAATAATTTAAAAAAAAAAATACCTTTCATATTGACACTGGGAAAATAATTATTAAAACATATTTTAATTAGCGATTTTGTCTAAGGTGACAAACAATTAAGTAAATAAAAAGTATATAAAACTCATTGTGATAATTTATTGTAATACAAAAATATCTCCAGAGCTAACAAAATGAACAGAATATTTAAAATTAGCTTAAGGAACAAAAAGTATAAAATTAAGTTCTTAACATTATATCACAATATTATAGACAAAAGTCAAAACTCCAGATCAAATCTTCGGTTAGTTTACTTAAAACTTGCTAAGTATAAATAATACAAATCGTAGTGAAGACTAGAAAAATTACCACATACTGACAATGTGAAAACATACTTCTGAAATACTTGTGAAATACACTGCTGAAAATTATACTACTTCTAAATCACGTTGGACTGAGAAATAAGACATTGACTGCTTTGCTAGTTGTATGTTTTTGCTATTTTGGGACTTCCATCCATTTTGGCCAGGTTTCTTTGCCACCAGCTTCATTATGTTGTACTGTTCTTTGCACTTCTGAGGACGTCATCAGATTACAGATGCTAAATGATGTGAAACTTTATTTTTCCTAATTGGTGATGATGGTATATGTCAGCGCTAACGTCTTAAATCAATATATTAATTTTAATTTCTGGATTGGAAAGAGGAAATTGGAAAGAGAAAATAAGAGTTTGGCCAAAAAATAGTTGATGTATAGTTTTGACTGTCAAAGACATTTATGAAACTCAGTAATCAAATCACACCACTAGTTTCAGCTACTCTATTTCAACTACCAATATCGCTAAAGGAAATCATTTAAGGGCCATAAAAGGAAATTGATTCACAATCAAAGAGAGCCCTGACAAATGGAAAATTCATCCCAAGTGACATGAAAAATGACCACCTTCAAAACAGAACCCATTCTTTGGATCCAAAGGGGTCCAATCTATCCTAAGGGGATTACATCTATCTGGATCCACATGTACAAAAAAAGAAACAAACTAAATTAATAATTTATGTTTCAACTTAATATTTAAAGGGGAAAAGTCTGTACAAGTCCTAAAATGGTGCCCTTAACCATAGCAGTCTATAATGTTGAAGTGGGAAATGGCCAAGCAGATTTGGCGATTTTGCAGACCTTTTTTTGAAAATTCTTATAAATTCAACCGTAAAAGTAAACCTAGCCAACCTCTTATTAATTTTGATCAGATATAACAGGAGAATCTAGGAATAATAATCTAAAAAAGATCTAGGAAAATATTTTTTCGGTTAAGTGAAAACAATAAAAAAAAATTGATTTTTTTAGAAATTTCAAAAACAGCTCCGGTAAAATTTGTTCTACAGATTTGTTATGGAAAATTCATTATATACATTTTGTAAACAATCTAATTCCCTACATAGAAATATTTAACATGTTGTGGAAAGAATTTCCTTTGTAAGTTTAAGGGGCGTAATATAATAATAAACGGAAACCCGAAATATGTGTAAACTGTACAGTGTTAGATTGTGTTGTAAATATGTCATGTAATATATGTATATACTAATAATGATATATACATATTTGTAAACCTAATGAAGTAAGGAATCTAAAAAAGTCATAAAGTTGATGGTAAAATTTTTTTATCACTTATAAATAAATGTAAATAAAAGAATGTTTTGCTATTTTTGCGTAATTAGAAATAAAATATTTCACAGTATTTAGTATATAACTTTTTTGCCACATATTTTACCCCCAAATCAATATAAACATGTTGTAGTACATTCAATTCCCTACGTATAAATATATAACATGTTATACATAGAATACATAGAATACATAGAAATATACATATAAATATATAACTCACCACTAGGCCTACCAGATAAATAATCCAATTAGCCTATGACACATCATCAGGAAAGTCGTTCACCTCAATATCACTGCCTATATCACCCTCTAAATCGTCATCAATGTCACTAATAATTTCTTCAAGAGCACCCCGAATGTCACTACAATCCATTTTTGTGTAAATTCGGCTAAATAAACAACTAAAACACTCTTACACAACTGACAGCGGTCAAACAATAACATAGCGCGCCATTTTGGACTGGGACTGGACATTGCATATTTCAGATGTCATGTCATGTTGTCAACAAAAACACAACACATCGAGACAGACATAGGAAGAAAGCCTGAAATCTGCTGTTTATAGTGATACCAAATACAATACAGTTTGGAGCGAGCCAAACAAACTGACTGAGACTTCTTAAACAGCTGCACAGTTGCCGATTAGGCAAAAATGTGACGTAATGAAACAATTCCTTGGTGATGAAGCCAAGGGCAAACAGTGCTGCCAACGGCAAAACTAAATTACTCTACATTTCTTCCTCTTCAAAATAACATTATTTGACTAGTAACTGTAGCATACACTGCATATTAAACGTGATTTTCTGATCCGACCAATTTGGTCGGATTGGCCATTCCACAAAAAAACCAGAAACACCTGTTTTCATAAAATCAGATAAACTGTCCAATCAATATTTCATTCTAAAAATCAATACCAACATAAAACGCTACTCTTTAGCTGTGCATTGGTACCAACCGCATCTTCCTGCGAGAAAAATTACCCGACTTGGGTAATTTAAAAAATATTGTGTTTTGCCATTGTCAGAGCGTCGGCTGCAGCAACCTCAGGCGTTGTGCCGAAAATTAATTTGATTTCTAATCATCGTAACATTGTTATACAGCTGCTACACAGTTCATTTATGTAATGAAATGAAAGTTCAGAATGTGATCTTTCGAATGACATATATTGATCACTTTTTAGTTTATTATTATTGGTTTTTTAATGTTACAAAATTTTCAGTCATATCCGACCAATTGGTCGGTGGCCACTCTAGACGACATAAAAATCCGACCAAATTGGTCGGATGGCCATGGCTAGAGTTAAGTTTTATTCCAGTTACCACTCATAATATTTTATCAAATAACATTTCTGTAGATATTATATATTCCTACAAAATAATTAGATAATGTTAACCCTAGGAGTGGCGCCATGTTAACGCGTAGTGTGGCGAGCTAAATTTGGCGATTTTGCAGACCTTTTTTTAAAAATCCATATAAATTCAACCGTTAGAGTAAACAAGTTAATTTTATATTCATTTTGTTCAGAAAGAACAGGAGATTCTAGAGATATTAAAATAATAAAGATCTAGACATTTTTTTTTCCGGTAAAGTGAAAAGAATAAGAAAATTTTGATATTTTTTTTTGAAATTTCAAAAGCAGCCAGGGTAAAATTTTTTCCACAGATTTTTTATGGAAAATTCATTATATACATTTTGTAGACAATCTAATTCCCTACATAGAAATATATAACATGTTGGGGAAAGAATTTTTTTATAAGTTTTTTGGGGCATAATGTAATAATAAACGGAAACCCGAAAAATGCGTAAACTGTAGAGTGTTAGTTTGTGATGTAAATAAGTAATGTAATATATATGTATACTAATAATGATATATATATATTTGTATAGCTAATGAAGTAAGGAATCCAAAAAAGTCATAGGTTTATGGTAAAACATTATTGTCACTTATAAATACATGTAAATAAAATAATGTTTTGGAATTTTTGCGTATTTGGAAAAAAAGATTTCACAGTTTTTAGTATATAAATTTTTTACCAAATATTTTACCCCCAAACCAATATAACCATGCTGTAGTAAATTCAATTACCTACATAAAAATGTATAACACTTAGGGTAAATTATTGTTTTTATATGTGTTATGTAGCACTAAACAGTCGCGGATTTGGCAAATTTCACTAGGCCTATGTAGGAGTAAACACAACACTTTATAAACACTATTTGTCAAACTTCAGTAATATTTATGCATAATATAATGCATAAAGATTTCTGTTATATACACACAAACACTTCACTAACACTAAAACTCCGAAATACTAAATTATTTAGTAATAACTCACGGATAGAAATATCACAACGCACATAAAACGAAACTCAAAATGGCTGATACAAGCTGTTGACAGAACAAATATAACACAATGGAACGTTTACTCTATCGAGTGCGGCTACATTCAGTGCTGCCATCGCGCAACACCAAATTATTCGCCATTCTTTCTTCTTTCAAATAAGATATTATATGTCATGCAAATATAACATTACACTGGATATATATTCGATTTTGCATTCCGCCGGTTTACGGCGGTTCAGCATTTTACAGAAGAACAAAAATCATCTGTGTTTATAAAATCATATTATCTGTCAAATCAATATATCGATCTAAAACTCCATACCAAAATGAAATATAACTCCTTGGCTGTGCATTGGTACTACCCGCAACATCGTGCGACGAAAATTACCCGAGGTGGGTAATTTCAAAAAAGTCATGTTTTGACATTTCCCAAGTGTCGGCTGCAAGTATCGTGTCGCGCCCAAAATTCATTTGATTTCTAATCGCGGTGACATTGTTATATACCTGCTACAGGGTTTGTTTATGTAATAAAATGAAAGTTCAGAATATTATCTTTCGCATGATATATATATTATTCACTTTTGAGTTGATTAATAGAGGTTTATTTACGTTGCAAAATTTTCGGTCACATTCCGCCGGAAACCGGCGGTCAGCACAGTAGGCGACACAAAATCCCGCCGGAAACCGGCGGAACAGCACTCCTAGGGTTAAAAATGTCTACAAAAACATATAGGCTACAAAAAAATTAAGACAACTTATATTTATTGCAATAGTCCAAGCAAGTCTGTTTAGCGTAAGTTTGTGTTGTGACATTGATTATCGTTATGTTTCCTGAACGTTTCTGTTCCCCCAAGTTCAATGTTTTTGTCACATTTTTCTCTCAGTCATACAAGTCATAAACCTCATTATCTATATCCGTTTAGTACTCCGTGGGTACTCTGTATTCAAGTCTGGTAGTAGACTCAAGAACTTCTACGTGCGAGATAGTTTGCTTGTTTTTTCAGTGTGTAGGAAGCCATGTTATTCCGATCCTTTATGCTTTGAAAGGCCTAGAATGAGTCCAAGAAAGTAATACAATTTGGCCAGTAGGATTTTTTTGTCAGTAGGCCATTTCTTCATTGATACTTCATCAAACCCAATATTTGAGCCTTCATTTTGAAGATTACCTTCACCACTAAGTGTTAAAAATAACAGTTCAAAAACATAGAAATGATTATGTAATGGATGATTCTCACTTATTTATTTGTCAACATACTGGTGGCACCATCTTACAACGACAAGTTCAGCTAACATAAAATGGGTGACAATAAGTTTATGATCACATTTTAAAGAGAAGATTTAGGTACAGGTGTTTCAATGTGCAGATTGTGCATGGGCTACATAGCCATCTATGATTCTAATATATCTTTTGGATTATTGAACATTATGTTTAATACAAATCCTTACATTTAAAGCTCTTTGACTTGGAAAGTGCTTAGTTAAAAGATAGTTACTGAACATAACTGTGAGTTTTCTTTCCAGCCCTTCAGGGAACTAGATAATAAAACAGAACCAGTTATAAAGCTATGATACCTAATAAGAGATATTATACATTCATATATATATATATATATATATATATATAAATATATATATATATATATATAAATATATATATATATTCCAATTTGATTGAATTATATTTGGCATCCCAAAATTTGTTAAATGAGAAATACAGTGTTATGTTTTTAATAGTAGAGCAAAGTTAGTAAACTTTACCCTACTAAAAACTTGTTGGCCAAGAATTTTAAAATTCTTGCCAAGGTCTGTAGCGAGAATTTTCAGATCATCCTAGAATCAAAAGTCAAATCGCCTGAGAATTAAAAGTCATGTGGATTTCACCGGAAATCGAACCAGGTCTTTTTTTGGTGGTAGATCAGGACTCAACCTCCTGTCATTTTGAAATTTAAATCAGACTGTTGCGTTGAAAAGAGAAAAACCATAGGCTACTAATATTAGCAGATCAACAACTTCTACAATTATTAAATTGGTACCACATATTTGACACACAAAAAAAACACTTAATTCTCAGGCAGGCAATTTTTGGGACCCCTGGTATAAATAAGTATTATAATCGCTACTTGGCAAGAATAGGCCTATCGAAACTCTGTGGTACAGTAGCTGCGGTGCTGCAACGCTCTCTCGGTAGACTAGCAGATGAGTGTGATCCCGCCAGTGTCCGCTCCCAGCAGCAGAAGTCGGTTGAGCGGGAGCACCTGCAAACCATAGGCAAAACATCATCAGGCCATATTTCATCATTTATAAATTTCCTATGGAAAAGTGAACTATTAGCATGACCCAACCTGTAAAACTTAAAGCGCGGGACCACCATAGAAGTTCCTAACGTGATCCCCTAAACACATTTTGAGGGGTCGCTAACAACTTTATATATATATATTGTTAGGAACCTTCCCTTCTGTAAACAGTTGGACAAGTTAATTGGGCAAAACAATCCCCTTTTTGGTCATTTTATTTTTCAAAGTTTGAACTTTTGAGTCCAAAAAGGGTCAGAAAAGCCCCGAATGTAAAATGGTTGCTTATTAAATTATTTGACATACAAAGCATACAATTTTAAGCCCTCCCTCATCATTCTAGCACAAATCTTCACCGAGTTATTACAGAAAAGTCAATTCACTAAACACAGTATGTTGTCTTAACCCTCTAGGTGTGATGTGTCGCTATAGTGACACAAAACACATCCGCTGGGGTGTTTCCTGTCGCTGCGTCGACAGTCAAACAGCGGTTACGAAATAGTCTCTGGGGCGCATTGAATCTTAATGAACCGCATCAAAATTTTGTAAAATATATTTACTTTTAATTTAATGAGAATACAAAATTTTATTAAAGTAATAAAAAATAGAGGGAAGCAACTAGGAGTTGAAATCAGATGGTTCTAGAATGTTTTATCTTGAAAAGATTTCATCTGCAAGCTGAGGCAGGGCTGGAATATTCTAGACTCTGTCTCCAGTTTATATAAGGAGGTCACTGCTTGTACCCTCTGTTAGTTGTCGGTAGCATGTGCTCAAGAGTGGAACTGGGGATGCAGCAGCCTACTGTTAAAGTAGTAAGTTAAATTTATTTAATTATTTTGAATTTCCTGCCTCTTACAAGAAGTCTTGTTTTGTTCAGTATTATTCCTGTTGTAATTGATCTAAAAATGTTGCATCTGCCTGTTATTAAATACAAAACACAAAGTCAAGTACAGTATGAAACTTTATTTTAAAAATCAGTAAATACATTTAAAGCAAAAAAAAAAACAAAGAAGGGAATTGTTTTAAAATTCAATTATAAGATTTAAATTTAAAGTCAGAGTTTAAATGTCATAATTTACAACAATTCAAAGAAAGTTTATTGTAAAAAGGAAGTATTTTAATTTTATTATTTTTATATCGTTGATTTTGTTGTTACTGTTAAGCAAGAAAAGGGAACTTTTTTTGTTTCAGGGCTCGAGTATGACCCCATTTAAAACCACTTGAATGTTTAGTCAATTTAAAATTGAAGTTAATTAAGCTTAGCTTTTGTGTAGCGAGAAAAGTTTTGTTTAATAAATTTAGTAGTAGACCAATAGAAATTCTTAGATTCAAATGCTCACTTTTAGCTTCATACCTCAAAATATCTATTGGTCTACTACTTGCATTAAGATCTTTAAGTTTACTTGCTAAAACTTTCAAACTTATGTCTATATAATCCAACTCATCTTGCAATACTAATTTATTACTCAAATGTTTTGCATCCCTTTCTACTTGATTTCGAACTAACAGTCTTAACTTTTTTCTTAAAACTGAACAAGTGCTTTTACTATCTGGCTCAAAATTTCTTAACTTTAACTCATATTCTAATTCGCTTTTAGACAACAGGTCTATTTTGGATCCCATTTTGAGGCTTGTTGAAATTACTTATTCCGTTATCAGTAATATTGGGCAATTATTAATAGAAAATTTGTGAGCAGAATAACATCTAGAATAATTCAACCAAGCAGAAGCTGAGTATAGCAGAGTTGCGCATTTTGTTATGTAACATCATCTAGATTTTTTCAAGCACTTTTGTTTTATTATTCCTTGGAGAATATAATTGGTCTTCAAAAACTTATGCACTCATTTAAAATCAAACTTCTTCTTTATTTTACATTAAAATTTGCCATCATAATAATTAAAATGAAAATCTCATAATCCTTTCTAAGGCAGGTTATTTAACAGTTCCATACTATATTTTTAACTGTGCCCAATATAGTTCGGTTCACTTTAAATTTATTAAACAAAACTTTTCTCGCTACGCAAAAACTAAGCTTAATTAACTTCAATTTTAAATCGACTAAACATTCAAGTGGTTTTAAATGGGGTCATACTCGAGCCCTGAAACAAAAAAAGTTCCCTTTTCTTGCTTAACAGTAACAACAAAATCAACGATATAAAAATAATAAAATTAAAATACTTCCTTTTTACAATAAACTTTCTTTGAATTGTTGTAAATTATGACATTTAAACTCTGACTTTAAATTTAAATCTTATAATTGAATTTTAAAACAATTCCCTTCTTTGTTTTTTTTTGCTTTAAATGTATTTACTGATTTTTAAAATAAAGTTTCATACTGTACTTGACTTTGTGTTTTGTATTTAATAACAGGCAGATGCAACATTTTTAGATCAATTACAACAGGAATAATACTGAACAAAACAAGACTTCTTGTAAGAGGCAGGAAATTCAAAATAATTAAATAAATTTAACTTACTACTTTAACAGTAGGCTGCTGCATCCCCAGTTCCACTCTTGAGCACATGCTACCGACAACTAACAGAGGGTACAAGCAGTGACCTCCTTATATAAACTGGAGACAGAGTCTAGAATATTCCAGCCCTGCCTCAGCTTGCAGATGAAATCTTTTCAAGATAAAACATTCTAGAACCATCTGATTTCAACTCCTAGTTGCTTCCCTCTATTTTTTATTACTTTAATAAAATTTTGTATTCTCATTAAATTAAAAGTAAATATATTTTAAAAAATTATTTAAAACTCAAATTTCTGTTTTGTATAACTAGTAACCATGTTACAAAATTTTGATGCGGTTCATTAAGATTCAATGCGCCCCAGAGCCTATTTCGTAACCGCTGTTTGACTATCGACGCAGCGACAGGAAACACCCCAGCGGATGTGTTTTGTGTCACTATAGCGACACATCACACCTAGAGAGTTAAGACAACATACTGTGTTTAGTGAATTTACTTTTCTGTAATAAATCGGTGAAGATTTGTGCTAGAATGATGAGGGAGGGCTTAAAATTGTATGCTTTGTATGTCAAATAATTTAATATGCAACCATTTTACATTTGGGGCTTTTCTGACCCTTTTTGGACTCAAAAGCTCAAAATTTGAAAAATAAAATCACCAAAAAGGGGATTGTTTTGCCCAATTAACAACAAACCTTCACACTTCAGCTGTCTGCTGAAGTACTCAGCAGACAGCTGAAGTGTGAAGGTTTGTTGTGCGTCGTTAACCTAACTTCGGGAATGGCGTTGTTTTACGATTTTTTGATGTTTTTATTTGTAAAAATGGACAGTATTGACATACGTGACGCTTTAGAAGAAAAGTTTAGTGATGATGATGGTTGGTTGATGTTCCTGGAGAAATAGACAGCAGTGATATCGAGGTAAATTATCCTTCCGACTGTAACGTTGCCAAGGCCATTTTGCTCATTTGCTATAGCACATAACAACAGATTATTATCTAAAACTTTTTTATTCGCTGCTTTACCTGATTATTTGTTTATATATTTAGTATCCTTATAAAATTTAAAACAAATTGGCTATTTTGAAAATTGTATATTCTAGAAACGTTTATAATTTGATGGAGCACAAAATTTAAAATTGTTTTATTTATTTTTATTTGTATTTATTTTAACATAACATAAGTTTTCCATTATAATTTTTATGAGATGTTATATACATAGTTGACCCATGATTTTCTGAACAAGAAAAACTAAACAATCATACAGTTTGAAGTGTTTTTGAGTTTTTTACATTTATTTGAGTAAAACACTGCAAAATCGCCAAAATAGGCAAACATTAGACCATTATTAAAGACACTTGGAGGGTTAAGGGGATTTTATATTGGAAAAGGCTGTATTTCATATCTTGTTATAGTTTTATCACCCCCAATACCCCTATACCAATTTTTGATCCTGAGGAGACCTCCTCCTAACTTCATAATGTACAACATTGCCATCCTAATAGTGAATTTAAAAATAGAACCAGAAGCACTAGATCAGCCACAAAGTAATATTTTTTCATTTTTAAAAACTAGGTAGCGTTCGCGAAAGCGCCCACAAAATTGAGCGGACAGTAATTATACATATCGATGTTTCCTTTTATAATGTCCCTAGATAGATATTCACATATGTTGTTTTAACATTAGGCTGGCATTTTCTACTAAGTTAAAGTGAAAGTTTATGTTTTCTCTTATAAATGTAAAGTAAAAATGTAAATTAATTAAAATGAATATAAATATTTTAATGTTTTAAATACAACACAGCCCAACATAAGAAGAGGGATAAACATTAGGAAATGCTGTGATAGTGCAGAAACTTTACAAGTAATTGTAAATTGGAGTTAACCTTCTCCAAACACAATTTCACGACTAATCCCTGCAATGGAAAGGTTCGCACTGACAGTCAGCATGTTTGGGTCTCTCCTACACGTCGTAGATAAGAAATTTTCCTTGATTTCTTGCAAAGATTTCACTTTACAATTTGTGCAGATCACATATGCTATACACTGGAGAGAACGATCAAATTTGCTTGCCAGCTCTGAATCAGAATTATTGTTTCTGATGGCAATGTTTGAACACGAAACCACTGCATGTTGGCGATGATTGTTAGAACTCCTTTGCATTCCTTGGTCATCTAGACAAGTTTGAACCTATGGCTAGTTGAGGCATTTCAAACTATAATGTACTTCGAAAAAAATAAGACACTTTAATAGAAAACATTGTTAATAAATAATGAGTTGTAAAGAAACATGATTAAACAGATCATTTCATTTTCTAAAACTGAGAAATTATACATAACATTTATGAAATAATGTCAACTTTCTAAAAAACATCTTTTTTTAATAAACTTTAAAATTATGTGTTATTTTGGAAGTTCCGATAGGAAAACACAATGAAAACCAACTGCATGTGTCTGAAGAACTAAATATAAGACAAATTAACTTGTTATGTAGTAAATTCATCCTTTCCATATCCATCTTCACAAGTACAAAGAATAGAAAGAAACTAAAGTCAGTAAATAACAACTTTTTTAAGCTCCGTTTCCATTAAAAATTTACTTGAACAATGTTTTGAGCTTAACTCAAAACATTGTCGGAGGAAGTTTTCATTCTCCCAACTAAGCTCAAAACATTGTTGGAGGCCGTTTCCATTCTCCCAACTCGTGCCAACATTTCCTGCGAAAAGCCATCTTCTCTCCACGTGCATTAAGAAATACGTTCGTGTGTAGCCCAACTTGTGTTGATAGTTGATACACAAGTATGTTAATGCAATGTAACGCAAAAACTGTTACAGCGTTTGTTAAAACTGTTTTACAAAAATAAAACAACAAACTGTATATTTCCATACATTGTTTTCCAATAAACTATCATTGTAATTTTTCATTTCAAACCCAATAGAAGTTGTGTAGGCCCTAATTTAAAATTAATCATCAACATGTATTGACTATAGTCAAGTTAAGTATTTATATTTCACTGTAATAAATCAATTACATGGAGAGATTTCTTTATAATTTAGTGTGTCCGTATATGTTTTAAGAAACCAAACAAATATAATATTTTATTTGCTGGAATAGGAATGCTTATAATTTCTTACACACTTAAATAAGGCAAAATAAAAACTATTAACAATTAGAGGTCAAATTTTAAATCAGTTATTTAGTTTATGAATCTGATGGAGATGAACTGATAAGGCATTGTTGGTTTAATGCACACGCTTTATTAGTTATACTACAGAGAAGAAAGAATTCTTTCTTCTCTGTGGTTATTCCAAATTTGTATTTAATATTTATAGAAAAAGTTGTTCATTTAAAACTAACAAGAATAAAATCCCTAGAATATATAACAGTTTACTGTGCTAAATCTTTTGAAATGCATACCTATGTAGAACGTTGTAATTGTTTAAAAAATAATTGTCCAACTAATTTCCAACAGGCTGAAGGACAATAGTCTTACAACCTGTTGTACTAACTAATTGTACAGCATAGTATGACCCAAGTCCCAAACAAAACCACGTGTTGTCAATGGAAAGGACGCCGCGACCAAGTGCGCGACAGTGCTGGGTCCGTGGCGTCGGCTGCTCCCAGTCACTGCGCATGCGCGAACTCTGCTCACAACAGTGTTGGGTGTTGGGAAGCCGTTTCCATTATGTTTTGAGCTCTCCTCAAAACTTTGTTGTCAGCTGCATCGGCTCAAAACACATTTTGTTGGCCAACAAAGTTCAAAACAGTTTGCGAGCGTTTCCATTAAACATTTTACTTGAACTTTATTTTGAGTTTAGCTCAAAACAATGTTTAGAGCAGGAACTGTTAGAATGGAAACGGGGCTTTACCAATATATGTTGGTGGCATGATTTGGAATAAAGAATGTTTGGATTGTTTTGACACAAGTAAAATAACATTTATTGGTAGTTGACAATCCATGATAAAACATAATTGAACAAAAGTTAGGCTCAAAGTTAGGGTAAGTTAGGCTCATTGTGTTTATTTTCCTTACTGTCTTTTAGCTCAGTTGTTATCAAACACTGAACATCAAACTGGCATTATGCCAACGTGCCTTTTTATAACATGTGCTGTTCTGGCATGAGAATAATGCCAGGAGCTGACACTATCACCAGCATCTTAGCAGTAAGAAGAGTTCCTGACATTTCAACAGTAGTCAGAGAGCTTCAGCTTTATTGGGAGTAAAACAGTATATTTCTGATGACTCTAAGGCCGGGTTCACACGAGCGCTTTGCAGCGGCGTCAACACAGCATCATTTTGCAACACGATTAACCAGAGCAAGTTCTCAAACGGAGAATTCACTGCCGCTGCGTTGACGCTGCTGCAAAGTGCTTGTGTGAACCCGGCCAAAAAATGTGAGGTGTTCGAAAAACTGCCATACCAAAACAAGCATTTTAATATTATTTTACAGTAAATTTGTAAGTAGCCTAATGAAAAATGATGTCTCAAATTCAAAGATCTGTGTGTTCCTCAATCAGATAGTTAAAAAAAAAAATTGGTTAGAAATATGTTGGCCAAATTTCATACAGAATGCTTGTTGAAACAGTATACTTTATTGAGAGGGCACCATTCCTTTGCACCTCCAATAATACCAATGTTAACTTTCAAACAAAGTACATCCCTCCTCAACGGATTATCGGAAATTGATAATTCATGGTTCATTTTTAAGTTCTAAAATATAGCTAGTGATTTCAGTGAGTAAACATTAACAGCACAAAGAGTTTACCCATAAAAAAAATAAAAAATACTGAATATTTGGGAATTATTTTTATAGATTATTATTTGCGATATTAACATTTTGCTCAAAGAAATTGCTAGATGTTTATTGTTCTTTAAAATGAGCTGTAAAACAGCAATGTAGAATGATCTGATGAGGAGAAACAAACTTCGAAAGTTAATATTGGCATTGTGGCGGAAGCAGGTAGAAATATGACAAGTTTCATGACTGGTAATTAACTCCACAACTATTGAATCCATATAAATAATATCTAATAAAATTACCCCCCTATTCCTTGAATTCGAGAGGTATACAAATTCCTTGAACTCCAGGCACACCAAATTAACGTACTTTCAGATACACAAAATGTACTTATTTCCAGGTTCTAACTCTCCGACTTCCAGTGTATTCTCTGACCTGTAGTGTGGTGAGGACCCCCCGGAAGCTGTCTGACCGCAGCCTGGAGGAAGAGAAAGGAGCTGCAGGGTCGACAGAGCCATGGACACCTACGCGGTTGGCCGTGGTCCCGGTCACCAGCTGGCCCCCGTACTGGTCTAGGCAGTGCACTGGCTCTGTGGGGCCCCTGCGACACACACTCTACGTTACTGCACACTCTCACTACACAACCGTGGACACCCACACGGTTGGCCGTGGTCCCGGTCACCAGCTGGCCCCCGTACTGGTCTAGGCAGTGCACTGGCTCTGTGGGGCCCCTGCGACACACACTCTACGTTACTGCACACTCTCACTACACAACCGTGGACACCCACACGGTTGGCTGTGGTCCCGGTCACCAGCTGGCCCCCGTACTGGTCTAGGCAGTGCACTGGCTCTGTGGGGCCCCTGCGACACACACTCTATGTTACTGCACACTCTCACTACACAACCGTGGACACCCACACGGTTGGCCGTGGTCCCGGTCACCAGCTGGCCCCCGTACTGGTCTAGGCAGTGCACTGGCTCTGTGGGGCCCCTGCGACACACACTCTACGTTACTGCACACTCTCACTACACAACCGTGGACACCCACACGGTTGGCCGTGGTCCCGGTCACCAGCTGGCCCCCGTACTGGTCTAGGCAGTGCACTGGCTCTGTGGGGCCCCTGCGACACACACTCTATGTTACTGCACACTCTCATTACATAACCGTGGACACCCACACGGTTGGCCGTGGTCCCGGTCACCAGCTGGCCCCCGTACTGGTCTAGGCAGTGCACTGGCTCTGTGGGGCCCCTGCGACACACACTCTATGTTACTGCACACTCTCACTACACAACCGTGGACACCCACACGGTTGGCCGTGGTCCCGGTCACCACGAACGAAAGAAATCGTTGGAGCTGATTTGGGATCAGAGTTGCAAGCAAACAACCAAGCAGGGAAAACCTTACTCAAATTAGAGTATATTATAGGATTTGATTATGACTACTGTAAACTTGGACCTTGCATCAGTAAAGATTAGGCTTCCTATGTTCTCTTCTTCCCTTTCTCTCCAACCACAATGCAAACTACTGTATGGGTTTGGACCGCTCTCCCTAAAAATCATTTAGTAGTCTTCTTAACACATTGAATGCTTGCGCCACCTCCTGGTAAGAGTAAGAGATCAAATTTAATTATTCAACTCATTTCTTAATTTTACATTAGTAAACTGAATATGCAACTAATTCTTTCCCAAACTTGGCTTCTTGCACATAGTAAAAATAGAAAGTTTCTGCTAAATAGGAGTATGTGAAAGGGCGTTTTTCTCGTTTTGGCCAGATAGTCTTCCGACTAAAATTAGTCGAATTTGCGATAGTCTTAAAAGCTTCTCGTTTTCAGAATGTCCTACATTCTTTGTCATAAAAATACAATTAACAGATGAATATTATAGGAAATTTTGTCTCCTTTAATTTTGTACTGAACAGTTTTTCCGATAAAACGCATAGTTTTCAAAATATACATGAAAAACTAAAAACAAATGCAGAATACTACTAGGTTTTTTGAGATTTTCTCAGTGAAGCCGACCTTTCTTGAGGTGGCAAACATATAATTATTCAGCATCTTAAAAAACATATAGAGCCGGTAAGAAAAAACTGCTGAAATTATGTCTTGAGAAAAGTACCATTTGGGTGGACTAGATGAAGACTTAATATATGGCCAACACAGTAACTCACCATTATTAGGCTGCCGGGATGTGCCGACCCTCTTTGCTTTCTTCCCCCACAGCCTTAGCGTAACATACAAACCCAAATAATTGTACATCAGTAGACTTATAAGAGAGTGGCCTCTTTCTGTAGTCCAAAGTTTTTGACATACAACCACTTTTGATAAAGCATATTGTTAAAAAATCAAAATATGAAATGTAAAGTTATACTTGTTCTCATATTAACTTAAATCGACGAGGAACCAGTGGGTTTAACTAAAATATAAAGAGGACCAATGTTATAGCCAATTTAATTAAAAACAAAACAAAAAAAAGTTAAGTCGATCCGATAATTATTAACGTAGATAATAGCTTTTGTAAATAGGCCTATTGACATTTTGAACCTTTAAGGGGGCTGAGGAGCGAAGCTCCAGGGGGATTTTTGGTAGGGTTGCCATATCACCGGATTTTCCTGGAGATTACCAGATTTTAAAGGGTAAAAATATAGCTCTGGGGAATTTCTGTGATATATTAAAAATCTCCTCTTCTTGACAATTTTCCCAAAAATGTTGAATAAAGAAAATACACCTGTGAACGAAAATGTATTTACGTTAGTAACTTTATCTGTTATGCAAAACGATTACCAAAGCTAAATCCTGTCCCCCTGTAACTCTAACCTCTATTATTTGTTACTCTTTTGCTTAATTTCGGCGGGAAATATCGTTAACTTTCACAAGTACTCAATATCATCGAATGCTGAAAATCAGTATGAAGATTCATGACTCTCTGCGGTTGATTAAGTTAAAAATCTGAAAAGTAGGTAGCCTATATTGTTTTAGGCTATACATTTTAGTTTTTATTAGGGATGAGTCAATTCCAAATTTTCAATTCCGATTCTTACAAATCGATTCTCGATTCCGATTCCATAGATTCCTAATAATAGGTGAAATATCAAAGGAATGTTTAAAAAATGATTAAAGACAATAAGTTAGTCATTAATTGAATTGTATTTAATAAATTGAGACAGTCTGTTGGTTGGTGATTATTTTTCATTAATAAAAAAAAACTTACAAAAATAAATAATAAAAAAACCTCAGTTGAATTGCATGTTTATTTTTCATATTCAGTCAACTCCCGATTATCTGGGAGCGGATTAATCAGGTTGCGGTTTAACCGAGGTCACGAAATGTTTATTTTTATTATTTGTATTTATTCCCTTGTAAACATAAATAGAGCAATAATAACAATTTATTTTGCTAAATTATCTCCAGAATCGGATTTCATTTACTTGTTTTTATCCAAATAAATACTATACAAACAATTTAGTAAACACAACATAATTTGAGAGTCTGTCATTTCGCTAATGAGCCGTGGGCACGTGATGGGAAGTGATGACCTTGACACTGCACAGACGGTCGGACGCAGACGTCTAAAAATATAAACATCTCAAAACAATCACCCTTCCGGCGGCGTTGTTCACCCTCATTGGGTTTTTCCCCAAGTGCGGAATTAATCAGCATACTGTTCGGTGTAGTTAAGAGACTTCGCTGTTTAGAGATTTTTAACCTATTAAATATCATTAGGCGTTTTGGATAGTATTCACTGCTATCAAACATTGCTAATATTAACTATTATTATCTTAATTGTTTGTAGGTGTTGTCACAATTTAAAGATTTTCAAAAGTATTTCATTTTCATGAATATATCTTAAATGACATTAAAACACAATATTGTAGCATACAAATGTTGATAAACCTTTATTATATTCATAATATTCAATTTATTGAATCCCTTTGTTTTAACTGTGGTTATGGGTTATTCGAGCCCCTCCAACCGGTCATTACCCCGGATAATCGGTAGTTGACTGTAATTGTTATGCTTTAAGTTACATAAATCTCCCATGATATTTTCTTGAAATTGGTTTTCTTGTGTTATAAAACAATCACTTTGGATGTTACCTATTCTTGACCGATAAAAATACATTTGTAATGTTAATGCCAAATTTAGGGTTTTAAATTTTGTATAAAGTTAGAAAGCAATTTTTTTAATAATTAATTTTTAATGACTGTAGATCAACGTTTTTAAATATACTGTAATGTTATTTAGCAGCTTTTAGTAGTTAATTATGAAACGATTCATGGGGAAAAACGTGGTTATAAGATAAATGACTCAAAGAAATAATATTGGTCAGCCGACTGATTTATTGCTTTCAACCGTACCACACCCCTCCCCTCCCGTCTGGTCTTCCTTCCTTATCTCCAAGGTCAGATTTTTTGCCCGAACCAAACACTCCCTGTGCCCCTCTCTTACTTATCTTAGTTCACAGGTAAATAACTCACCTTTCATATGAGCTAAAAATAAATTTAAGGCTTATTTTTCTTTATTTAATTCATATAATCACACATTAGTTAACGACGTAAATCTGTAGCTATACAATTTTCAACTACTCAACTCGAATTGTTGATGGTTAGCGGCGTAAATCTAGGTAAACGACAGGAGTATCGATTCCGATTCTAAGTCTGAGAATCGGTGGAATCGAGAATCAACAATTGGAATCGACCCATCCTAGTTTTTATACTTTGGTGTATAGTTTTGGTGTGATTTATGATTCTAACAACAAATAAATTTTCCTACAGCAGCACCCTTATTTTTTTTATACCGGTTTATAAGCTTTCCAAATAAGTTTCATTGGTATATCAAAAGACTTTGTTTTAAAGTTTACTTTAATCTTCAATTACTTTTTTATCGCTCTCACTAAATATGGGAACTAAAAGCATATACAAGTGGCAAATAATTTGATTTGATAATTGACTTTATATGCTAAATGCAATAAAAAGTTTTTTTTCATACATGATATTCAATAATTTTCCGCCTACCTCCGGACCCTCCGACCCTCCCCCATAAGGATTATTACAAAATCTCCTCTTTTTTCAGGGGTCACCAGCTAAAATCTCTTTTTCCTGCACTACCATATGGCAACCTTAATTTTTGGGGACTTTTGTAAAAATGTTCTTCTATCATTGGCGTAAAATTCAGCTTTACCCTAATATTTTCCCTTTTAAAGATTTATTGACGGGCTATTTAGCTATAACATTGAACATGGTAACCAAATCCCTCTGGATATAGAAAACAACTTTTACACAATTTGAAAATAAAATTTCTCGTATCACTTAAAAAATAAACAAATAACTACAATCCACCCAACCCAATACCACATACTACACTCCAACTAGACAAACAAATAAATCCCAAATAAATAATGAGATCCAAACAAGAATATGCAGATAATAACACCTACTTGATGTTAAACTTGAGTTTCCCTTCGCTGGGGTTCCACACGGAGACAGCCTGATCCAGGGAGGAACTGATGAGAGTAGTGTCACTAGCTGCCACCAGCTGCAGCACCTGTGACACACATTCCAACTAGAGATTTGAGGGAAGTGTTCCATAATAATATATGATCACTCAATAGCTTATATCTTAAGCGAACAGCCAAAAATTACAATGAAAACTTTAATCCAACAATATATATCAACTTGAAAAAAGTAAAAGAGTTAAAACCAGTCAAAACAAATCGTGAAACTAAAAAGGGTAAGCCTAACTCGTTCATCATCGTCATCGTTGTTGCGGATTAGGAAACCCCACCATAGCTGCTAGTCACATCTTCCACAAGCGGAAATATTGCGCAGGTTACCGGAAAGATAGGATATAGCAGGAAAGGAAAGGGTGGATGGGACGGCAGCCAAATCGACCCTTCAGATGGCCAACTCCCATGCCCCTGTGACAGCTGGGGTGAGGCTTTCAAACAGGGAACCCGCATTCTGCCCTCCAACTGGTCAACTCAACTGACAGGGTATCCATGTACAAGGGCCAGGGACCATCCATTCTCAGGTTGGCAGGTTGGGGACCAAACCCGGAGATTCTGTCCCTAGCCGCTGCAAATGGAGGGACCAAAGGTGAAAGGGAAGTTTGTCATAATGGACAGCCAAAAGACTTACCATATGTAATGACAACATCATTTGCTGTACCCAATGTCAGCCTCAAAACTGGTATAGACCAGTTTTAAGGTAGTCCTGGGACGCCAAACTCGTTTTAATAATTTTAAATGTTAATAAATGTAATATACATAGATGTAAAAAAGTAGGGGTGTGCGAGTACTCAAAACTTTGAGTTTTCAGCCGCGTATTTTTATACTCAAACTCGACTTGAAGTTTTGAAAAATACTCTAAAGTTTGAGCGAGTATTTCTTGCCGATTTAAGGACGATTGCGACCGGCCAAATTGCGTAGTAATGGCTGCAAAAGGCTATCACATCACATCAAATCGGCCAAAAAAGACGACTGGATCACGTAATAAAGGCTAAAAATTACGACGGTATTCAGAGTATTGGCAAGCATGGCAACCGGGCCACTTAATAGTATCGGCCAAAACTAACGACTTCGTCATCTAATATTGATTATAAGCGATGTCTGGACCAGGTGATACTGGCCAAATGACAATCAGACTGTGTTTTATCGGCCAGAAACAAATGTTAAACCGTGTTTTGTTTGTCTATACGTAATCCAGTTTGATTGTCCTGGCCAAAACTTTGTATTGCTACTCATGTATTAGTTAGAAACCATGTTTAGATTATCAAATATGCAGTGGTATATCCAAATCCCATAACACTATTTGAAACTACCAACTGATGGCAAATACTTGCTCAAAAATACTCAAAACTCTAAAATAATTGGCATTACTCGACTCGACTTGATTCAAAAATCACTACTAGCACACCCCTACAAAAAAGTAACATCAGTACCCTGAATAAATCATTTTCATTACACTTATATGTTTCTACTTATATTTATCGTCCTTAACCCTCTAACTGCCAAAGATCACTATCACTATCACTATCCAATTATCAGTATATGCTATGCGTATACTGCTAAAGACGCGATTGCACTCCTTTTGCTTCACCGTGCGATAAATCGTTATTGTGCAAAACATCGACACTCAAATCAGCACCATACGATTCTATTTGGAATTTGTAATCGAATAATGTATTAGAAGTAGTATTTCCGTGTTTTTTGTAACTGATAACAAAATGTTGCAGCTTTCCATTGTTGGCGCCATTTATAGTGTCGTGGTTTATGCCGTTTTTCGAGAAAAGTGTTATTTTAACCCAAACAAAGCATATATTTTTGCAATTGTGCAAAACATCGACACTCAAATCAGCGCCATACGATTCTATTTGGAATTTGTAATCGAATAATATGTATTAGAAGTAGTATTTCCGTGTTTTTTGTAACTGATAACAAAATGTTGCATCTTTCCATTGTTGGCGCCATTTATAGTGTCGTGGTTTATGCCGTTTTTCGAGAAAAGTGTTATATTAACCCAAACAAAGAATATATTTTTGCAATCTGAGAATCATTTAGCTCATTATCTTGCAATTGTAAACTACCAGTTTATTTTTTAACTACTATGGCACATAAGAAAATTTATTTATAGATTCTTTTTCTTGCTGATCAAAATGAATATATAGTTTAAAAAAAAAACTCATGCAATACAGTGACAAATACCTCAGCAGTTCAGAGAAACATAGTAAGCAGTTGGAGGGTAAAATAATATGTATAAAATTGCATTGCTATTTCACCTGTTATTAGGAATCATAATTGAGAATCGGGAATCAATTTGTAGGAATCGGAATTAAAAAAGTGGAATCAACTTATGTCAGTCATGTCTAATTGTAAAGGATAGAAGTAAGACATATCCTTAAAGGAACACCTCTCGGGTTTGGTAAAAACCCTGATTGTTCACTTCCAATCATTGCATCCCCATAACCTTGAATAGAACAACTTGCACAAGTAAATTGCACTCCATGAACAGCTTGATGAAATACTAGAGATGTGCGAGCACTCGAAATTTCGAGTTCGAGCCGAGTTCGGCTCTGAAACTCGAGGTTTTACTGAAACTCTAAAGTTTCGAGCGAGTTTACTCCAGCCGTTTACCAAGGGTTGTCCGCGGCCGCGCGTCGTCTGTAAATTCAAATTGAGTGGGAACGCATTTGAGCTGTTAAAGAGTTGTGATGTGGATTTTAGTGTTTTATTAATAAATAAGTAAGTTGTGGTTTATACATTTGTGTTACTTTTTACAAAAATGGAGGATTTACCAGGACCTTCAGATTGAGTTGTATGAACACTGTCTGTATAGTCCACTTTTAGGTTAACACTTTTAGGTAAAGTTCAAATACATATCTTATATGAAATCTAATAGGTAAGCATAAGAAATTTGTGCATGTTTTTTGTTCCATAATAATTGAAATTGAGTCAAACCATTAATTTTAGGCTCAACAGTCCTTTGGCATTGAGCTTTTTTTAAAGACAAGTGATTTTTTTGGCCTTTTTTAAGTTTTATTAATGATATTTTAAATAGTTTGTAATATTTTAAAACTCTAAGACATGGCTTCAATTTCATCAATTGATTTTCCAGGCACTTTCAAACATATTTTCATGTTGTTACTGACTGATTGTTCTTATTAGGACTATTAGTGTTAAAATTAATGCCAAGATATGTTAGTAAATACATTTTGTGTGGTACGTAAGTAGGCTAATGTTTTATCATGTAATAGGCCTTTTAAATATTAAAATAAAGTTTATTTTAACTTAAGCCTAAACATAATTTTATTTTCTCCATTTGTAGAAGGATGTAGTTTAGGTCTAAACATAAATACAAAACATGGGATGGATAAAAAGGAGGAAATAAAATAAAACGAGTTCGCACGCAGCACGCTGATGTGAGGGAAGTGAATTTCCACATAACAAACTTTTAAAACTCAAAATCAGTGTAAAACATACATTTATTCCAATTTTTATTGAAATCTGAAAACATTGATTTTTTGGCTGTTCTGATGCTCCTGGTTTCATTTACCTGCAAAGCTGGGAATACAATTTTGCGCATTATAAGGTTAGGAGAAGGTCCAGTCAGGCTTTAAAGTAGGCGTGAGGTTGCTGGGGATGATGAAAGTACATCAACAAATGAATAACAGGCTTTTCTAATGTAAAATCCCCATAAGACAACGTACTGTGTTTGGTCAATACACATTTTCTTCTATAACTTGGTAAATAGTAATGCTAGAATGATGGGAGAGGGCTTAAAAGTTTCGCCTCACTAATTCCCATCTTTATACATGGATTAATTTTACATCTGGGGCTTTTATGGCCCTTTTTGGACCGAAAAACTCAAAATTTGAAAGATTAATCCCCAAAAAAGGGGTTTAGAGTTTTCCGATTGTTTTGCCCAACGAACTTGTCTAACTGATTACAGAAAGGAATGTCCCTACTAAATTTGAAGTAAATCGGACAAAAAAATGTGACCGCTAGAGTGCAAACACACACATACATATATATATATAAATATAATTTTGAACAACCCCCCCCAAAACGTGTTCAGGGGGTCACGTTAGGAACTTCTATGGTGGTCCCGGGCTTAAGTTTCACTGTGCGGGTCATGCTAATAGTTCACTTTCCATAGGAAATTCACTAAAAACTGATATTATTTTTTAATGAAACTGTTCATTAATACCATATAGGTTCTAACCTTAATACCAAAAGATTAAAAGTATTTTATCTTCATGGCAAAATGTGGTGCAATTACTTTGGTATGATTTATTTTCAGACAAATGTACTTACCTTTTCCCAATGAAGCAGGAATCCATTTATTTTACTTACTATTGTTATTTTTAGGTCATAGTGACTAGAAAAGTATATTTTAATAACAACATTCTAAAATGGAACCCTATACACTGTTTTGATTCAATTCAACTCGGCCTATGTTTTTTTTTATGTGTATACTCGACTCGAACTCGAGATTCAAATCTTTTGTCATATACTCGACTCAAACTCGACTCGACTTAAAAAACATGTACTTGCACATCTCTATGAAATACGAACATATGTTAACAGCTTGGTTAGAACTTGGAACTTGGAGCTCTAACTAGAGATTACCTCGCCGTCGTGGCCGCGCCAGGCCGCCAGTATCGCACCGGTTCGCAGGTCTATGACAGTGAGCAGCCCCGACGCCTGCCCCAGCGCGACCCACGTAGCGCTGGGTGACACCGCAATACACCGCACCAGCCCTGAGCCACTGGACGCCACCTGCACATAAGTTGGAACACGTCAGTTCGTAAACAAAATAGTCTCTTAATCACATATTTTAATGTAGAAAAAGCAGACATTTTTAAATCCCCATGCTTTTCTTATGGTAGATGTTTTACATTATTTTTTGTTTGCTGGTAACTTTTTGGAAATACTGCTATTTTTCCCGAGTCCCTGGGATTGAGACCTTTAATTTGAGGCGTCTTCAATCATCCTGCAATTTGCTAAACTCCCAAAATTTTGACTTAAAAATGTTGCTTACAAAATTATATTTAGGACTCGCTTTGCTCGATGAGGTGCTAGACCTTGATGGGGTCGCTCCAGCTGTTATTATAACTCATGTCCCTTCAAGTATTTTTTTGTATAGTATACTATTTGGATTCATTTGGGATATGAAGTATATTGAATCAGCTGATCTAAGTTTGTTATGCTTGTAATATCTTTGGATATAAATTGTAATTTATAAAGGATAGAAATGTCTTATTATTTGGTGTAGTTACAAACACAACAGTGACGACGAGACAACAAAAAACCCGCGCCAAAAGGCATCAAGAGGATTTGGTTGAAATGCAAGTGCAACCACAAGAAATTGAAGGACACTTGAAGTTCAAATGTGAGCAGTTCGACTCAGAGACCATGGAATCTGATGTTTGGCATATTAAGTTTGAAACAAATCTCCAGCTCTTCGACGTACAAGATGTGACTACTCGGCGCTTACTTTTCATAAACTTTTTAAACACAAATGTTTTACAGACACTTACGAATCTTTGCAGGCCAAAGTCAATCAGCGAAGTTGTTCTTGTATGAAGAACTGTTTAAAATATCAGGTAATTATAAAACTAAAAGAATAGTAGTTGCCGAAAGGGTAAAATTCTTTTCATTCAAACAAAACGGGGAGTCTTTAACTGAATACGCCAATAAATTAAGGAACATGATAAACCTCATTTTGCGACCGAGAAAGAGTTAAGTTGGTGACAATCCTGTGGATATTTATGGTGTAAGTCTGTACTTGTAGAGGAGGTTATTTAGATTTGCTTCTAATCCTTTTGGTGACTTTTCTTGGCACAGATTCCGCAATGTATTTTTCATTGTGTGAACATACTTATCCACCTGTCTATTGGAAGCTGGATAGTTTACTGGTGTTGTCACATGTTCTATTTCAAGTTGTTTACAAAATGTAGCAAAATCTGTTGATGTAAAGGAAGTTCCGTTATCAGAAACTATAGTTTTTGGAATCCCATAACGGCAAATCAGGTTTTTTAGTTCTTTAACTGTCGTTGCAGTGGACATAGAGTTAACTTTGGTAATTTCTATCCACCCTGAGTAAGCGTCAACCACTAAAAGAAATGTGCTGCCCAGGAATGGCCCCGCAAAGTCAACATGAATTCTGCTCCATGGCTGATTTCAAACAGGCCAACTTGATACAAATTTTCTTTGAGGTTGTTGAAGAGCATACATGTTGCAGATGCCACAAGTTTGAGATACACGTTCTATTGATTGATCTCTACTGGGCCACCAAATGTATTCTCGGGCCAGTGCCTTAATTTCCACTATACCTTGGTGGGTTTCATGAAGATCTGTAAGAATTTGTCTCTTAGATTGGTTGGAATCACAGTTCTAACCCCCCACATAATGCAACCCTCATGTACAGTCAATTCATGCTTTTTCTTTTTGAAAGGCTCCAGATCTGGACGAAAGACACTTAACGGCCAACCATTTACAATCATATTTTTTACTTCACAAAGAACTGGATCTTTTTCAGTTGCCTCTTTAACTTATTTGGAAGTTACTGGAAGAGAGTTAAAACTTCCCGAAAAAATGAAACTTACAAACTTACTAAATGCTTCATCTGCTTCATCAAAAACTTCATCCTTACCGACTGGCATTCTTCTTAAACAGTCTACTTCCCCAAATTCTTTTGTAGGAACGTACTCAGTTTTAAATGAGAAATTCGTAAGATTTAATGCCCATCTTTGACGTCCACAAGATGTTGCTGTGGGGACTCCATTCATCGAACCAAATATGGATAAAAGAGGTTCTGTCTGAATTAAGAAGTTGATGCCCCAAAGGTAAATGCGAAACTTTTAGAGCATACACTATATCCAAAGCTTCCTTTTCAATTTGAGAGTAGTTCTTTACAGCTGCTGTTAAGGTCTTTGAAGCTTAGGCAGTTGGTTTGTCCTTTCCATCTGTATATAGATGAAATATAGCACATCCGATTCCTTTTGACGATGCATCAGCTGCTACTACAAGTGGCAAATTCCTATCGTATGGAACCAAAATTGGAGTTGATGTCAGTGCTGCCTTAAACCTAGTAATGGCTTCAGAACATCTTGTGTCCAATTCCATATTATTCCTTTCTTTCGTAATTCATTGAGAGGTGCACAGATGTCTGCGAAATTGGGGATAAACCTTGAGTAAAAGTTGGACATTCCAATAAATGTCTCCAGTTGATTCACATCTTTGGGTTCATCCATATCTAAAATTGGCTTAACTTTGTCCATGTTGGTGGCAATTCCTTCTTTGGAAATGGTCAAACCTAGATAATTAACCTTATCTTGTAAAAGCTTGCACTTGGCTCGGTTTAAACAAAATCCTTCTTCCTTGATTCTTTTCAAAACTTCATGTAATCTGCTTAAGTGTTCTTCATCGTTTTCTCTGATGATTATTACATGATCAAGGAGAAATGAAACTCCTTCCAAATCAGAGAGCATACCATACATCCGTCAATGTATGGGCTCTAAAAGATCGCTGTTGCTGAGGCTAGCACAATCTATTGTAACTAGGGGTGTGCGAGTAGTGATTTTTTTAATCGAGTCAAGTTGAGTCGAGTATTGCGAATTAGTTTTGAGTTTCGAGTATTTTCGAGCAAGTATTTGCCATCAGTTGGTAGTTTAAAATAGTGTAATGGGATTTGGATATCGCCCTATATTTGATCATCTAAACATGGTTTCTAACTAATAAATGAGTAGCAATACAAAGTTTTGGCCATTGAAATCAAACTAAACACGGTTTGACTTTCGTTTCTGGCCGATAAACCAGTCAGGTTGTCATTTGGCCAATATCATCTGGTCCAGACATCTTTATAATCAATATTAGATTACAAAATCGTTAATTAAGGCTGATATTAAGTGGCCCGGTAGCCAATTTTGCCGATATTATGTATACCGTGTTTTTAAGCCACTAGTATATATATATATATATATATATATATATATATATATATATCCGTGAGCACGATAACTCTCGTAAAAATGTCCCGATTTTGATGAAATTTGGTACAAACTTGTAAAGCAACATTTATGAATTAAGTTCGAAAATAAGCCAGAACGCTCCATCCAAAGGGGTATTTTGGAGGGTTTTGTACCCCAAAAACGTTTTTTTTTTTAGTTTTTTACGTATAATATTTTAGTAAATCCAATTTTAGTTTTCACCATTGAATTCAGCTTAAAATAATACAAAATTTGGTGTTTTGATCATTGCTCTACTTCAATTGGTTCTAGAGATAGTTAAAGTACTAAATACAGTACATTGTCAATGTTATTCTTATGGAGAATAAGAACAATTTTATATCTATCGCCAATTTTGCCGATATTATGTATACCGTCGTCATTTTCGGCCTTCAGTACGTGATACAGTTGTAATTTTTGGCCGATATAATGTTTTCCATCATCATTTACGGCCGAAACTACGGTCCAATCATCATTTTTGGCCGATTTTACGTGATAAAATCGCCTTTTGCGGCCGTTACTACGCGTTTTGGTCGGTCGTAATCGTTAGCGGTCGTTATTATAGGATGAATTTAACGTGATGCGATCGCCTTTTGCGGACATTGCTACGCGTTTTGGCCGGTCGCAATCGTTAGCGATTGTCATTTTCAGCCGATTTATGTGATAAAATCGCCTTTTGCCGCCGTTACTACGCATTTTGACCGGTCGCAATCGTTAGCGATCGTCATTTTTGGCCGATTTTGCGTGATGCGATCGCCTTTTGCAGCCATTACTACGCGTTTTGGCCGGTCGCAATCGTTAGCGATCGTCTGGAAATACTCGCTCGAACTTTCGAGTATTATTCAAAACTTCAAGTCGAGTTAGGGTATTAAAATACTCGGCCAAAAATTCGAAGTTTCAAGTACCCGCACACCCCTAATAATTGTAACGCATCAAACCAAATATTGTATTGATTACAAGGAGATTTTTTGAGTTTTCATCCATAGGAATTGAAAGATACGCATCAGTAAAATCAAGTGTTGTAAACTTTTGTCCTCCTACTAATTTTGAAAATAACTCATCATGAGTAGGGAGTGGGAACGTTTGTACTTCCAATGCCTGATTCAATCCTGTGGATAAATCGGTACAGATGCGTAATGCTCCATTCGGTTTTCAAAGTATTACGCATGGTATGGCCCATTCCGAGTGATCAATTTCTTCTAGCATGCCATTACTTACGAGACGATCTAATTCCTCACATACTTTGTATCTAAGTGCTAAAGGAGCCGGTCTAGCTTTTCTAAAAACCGGAACAGTATCTTTATTCAAATAAAGTACTGCGGGAACTTTAGAACGTTTATCTTCCCCTGGTGTGAATACTTCATCAAACTCATTGCATAGATCGGATATACTTATGTTTGAGTTCTGAATTTGCAGAGTATTAGCATTTGTACTAGTAGAGAATTTCTGCAAATCTACAAGTGATTCCCCATGTAATCTAAGCTGATAAATCCAGTCTCTACCTAGAATGTTTTGGTTTACTCCAAAAGCAACAAAAAGTTTTAAGTTTTCTATTTAAATTCCCAAGAGCTACCTAAACATTAACTTCCCCAAGCAAACCAACAGTTTGACCGATAAAAGAAGTGAAAGATTGTTGGCTTGGGCAAAGAGGAGGTTTATTAAGATCAATCCAAGTTTGATCAGATACTATGGATACACAACTACCTGTGTCAAATTGCATAGGAACCGATCTATCATTTATAAGAACTTTGATTATTAACACAGGAAAGCTCTCTATCTTACAATTAATGCAATGTACGTTTTGGATTCCCCCTAGCTGACTATCCATTTTTTTCCTTTGGTTTCTGCTTGCTATTATCTTCCACTAACTCAACACTCTGTTTAACTTTACAGTTTCTGGTTTTATGCGTTTTACTGTTGCATTTGAAACAAATTGGATTTTTAATTTGAAAATTCCTTTTAAAATTATTTCCTCTGCCCAAACACACATAATTACCCAAATGAAGAACGGGAAACCTCCGTGGACAAAGGGAAAAGTAGTGATGAGATTGGGAAAAAATGTTTGGTAAATAGAAGCTGGAGGACATGTTTTAAAAAAACACGCCGATCAGTTAAGATATAGATTCCAAAATTCACAGCCTCATAAGGGGAGTGAAGCGAGGAGGTGAAGTATATTGAATCATCTGATGTACGTTTGTTATGTTTTAGTGAATTTCCCCTTTAGGGAAGAAGCTATCACCGTAGTCGGCATGGTAAGACCTAGGTTCGGGACCATGATAACTTTTCGTTTTGAGGTCCCCAGATGCCAAAAAACCATTCGTTCAAAACTGTATATATATATATATATATATATATCTATCATAATATATAATTCTGTAAGCGAAATTTTTAAGTCCAAATTATGGGCGTTTGGAAAATCGCAGGATGATTAAACAGGCTCAAATTAAAGGTCTCGATCTCAGGGACTCAGGAAAAATAGCAGTATATTGCTAAAAAGTTACTATAAACGAGAAATAACGTTAAACCTCCACCATAAGAAAAGCATGGGGATTAAAAAACGTCTGCTTTGTTTACATTAAAACATGTGATTACGTTCTACTTTGTTTACGAATTTTCTCCAGCATGTAAATAGTAAAAAAATTAGATGAGGCAGAGCAGGAAGAGTATTAGAGCAAGGTTAGGGGCTATGGCCCTTTTCAAGCCACTAGTATATATATATATATATATATATATATATATATATATATATATATATATATATATATATATATGTATCCGTGAGCACGATAACTCTCGTAAAAATGTCCCGATTTTGATGAAATTTGGTACAAACTTGTAAAGCAACATTTATGAATTAAGTTCGAAAATAAGCCAGAACGCTCCATCCAAAGGGGTATTTTTGGAGGGTTTTGTACCCCAAAAACGTTTTTTTTTTTTAGTTTTTTACGTATAATATTTTAGTAAATCCAATTTTAGTTTTCACCATTGAATTCAGCTTAAAATAATACAAAATTTGGTGTTTTGATCATTGCTCTACTTCAATTGGTTCCAGAGATAGTTAAAGTACTAAATACAGTACGTTGTCAATGTTATTCTTATGGAGAATAAGAACAATTTTATATCTTGCTTATTTATGAACGTCTACCAACCAGACTTGGTATATAGCTTCATCTGTATGTGATCTAATGTTATTTGCACCAAAAAAAATTTTTCCTCAGACAGTTCCTGTAGCAGCAAACCTGCATACTCAACCCCCATGTTATTCTTATGGAGAATAAGTGAAATATTATGTATCCCTTAATTATGAACATAAATTAATACAACTTGGTACGTGGCTTCACCTAGTTGAGTTATATTCATATTTACATAAAAACCCATATTTTGTGTCCCTTGTTGCAGCAAACCTGTGTACTCAGCTCCCATGTTATTCTTATGGAAAATAATTAAAATGGCATATATCGCTTATTTATGAATGTACATTGATGAAAATTGTTATGTAGCTTCACCTAGTTAAGTTATATTCATATTTGCATAAAAACCCATATTTTGTGTCCCATGTTGCAGCAAACCTGCGTACTCAGCTCCCATGTTATTCTTATAGAGAATAATTAAAATATTTTATTATATGCTTATTTGTGAACTTGATAAGTGGCTCTACGCGGTATTAAGACATATATATATATATACAATGGAAATTCGCTGAGTACACAGGTTTGCTGCGACAGGGGTATTTTTATTCATGTTTGTAATATCTTTGAATATAAATTGTAATTTATAAAGGATAGAAATGTCTTATTATTTTGTGTAGTTACAAACACACAGGATATATTCACTCTACATTTTATCTTTATTCAATGGCCCTATAATTTGTTTATTCTCCTCCATGTGAAAATTACACTGACAGTTTACTAGATATTTTGCTACAGCTGTTATGATTCTTTAATTTTGATTTGAATGATAAAATTATCAAATCAATGATAAAATTTACAATTTTCAAGGTAAAGATTCGAGGATTAAAAATGGGAAATTGTAATTTTTAACAACAATTTCCAGGAGGTTTCTAGGTATAAATTACCTGCATGCGAAATTTCACGTTTCTACCTCATATTTAAGTGGTCTATAATTCGTATACGTGAGTGAGTAACACATCGGGCTGTATAGTTATTTTGATTAGATTAATATAACTATATAACTCAGTATTTACTATGAAGAGCTGTCCTTTAAAGAAATTTTCATAATTATTGAAATGTAAGTACTGGCTTGTCTATTCACACAAGTGGCCTTGGGTCACTTCATGATGAAAATTACACATTTGTTTTGTCAATTAGGGGTGTGCGATTATTCAAACTTCGAGCTTTTTCAAGCCGAATATTGCAGTATTTGGCCCGGCTTGAGATTTGCAAAAAGGTTCGAAGGTCGAGCCGAATAGTGAAAAGAGTCATCTACAAAAGTAAATTTAAAGCAAAAACTTTCCAGAATCAATGTTAGGATTCTTGTAGTTTGCGTCGGTAGAGCTCCATAACAAATATAATTCAGCAATGCTAATGCTTTCAGTCCTTCATTTAAAAGATAACCAAATATTTAAAGTACTGTAATATTTTCAACTGATCAACCAACAAAATGGAGCTACTTTCTCTACGCTCAATCACATCAAGTGGGCCTATCACACTATTCTGTTTGTAGTGCACACTAGTGCAGTGTTGCCGTGCAATATTTCAAGGTTAATAATAATTAATACAACAATCGTACTGCTCCAGAAAAAGTACCACAGCAAAAAACTAATATCCATGAAAACACTTTTATCATCGGCACCGGTACAGTCTTTTATACAACTTACAACTTCGTTCATTACACAATAATTATATTCCTTGGAGTCTGAAATTACGTCTGGCAACACTGTTGGCGTGCCCACTTTGCGAACTGCCTTAAGACGTTGAGTGAAGATGGTTAATAATGTAATGGTAATAATGATTAAGCGGGACCAATAGCTAAGGACAAGGTTGTAGGTGACGAACCAATAGATTAATATCATGACGGCGTTTTAATGTGCAGCCGAAATCTTACTCTAAAAAAATTGGATTGTTAAAAAATTGACTAATTGCGAGGTTCACAAAATATAAGGATTTTATTCAAATTCTGAATGGTTACGTAACGCACGTTTATAATACCGGTGGTCATATTATTTAAAAGGTTGATTATATTCTATGTACTCTGAAGGCTGTAACCAAGAGCAAGACGCGATCAAAATGGCACAGTGTTTTGTTAGGCAAATGCTACAGCTGTGCGATTAAAATCATATTGTTAACTCCGCGGGATTGTTTGAATGTGTTAGTAAACGTCAGTAGAAAGCATATCATTTTGTAATTGTATGCTATCAAACTGTTAAAGCAGTGATGGAAAAAGAATGCATTGACCATCCTCTTCCACCTTCTGCAGATATAATAGGTAGGCCTATTAGGTTAGATAGAATATAAGATAGGCCTACGATTGTTGGATAACTTATTTCTGTGGGTACAATAAGATATACAGACTGGTTTAACTAACTTATATTTATAAAAGGATAACCTAAAAAGTACTATTTACAAACAGTTGAATGGGGTTTTGGCAATTCCCAAGGCTTGGGCCTAAGTCTTTGTTACTTGGAAAGTACATATTGATTTATAGTCAATTATTATTATTATGTCTATTAATAAATACAGTAATAACTGCATTAGTTATCCTGTGGGCTTATCATTCTAGTTACAAAATTTGTAGTTCTCTTCCTTTACATTATTTGTTTCTATGTAGGCTACCTACTTTATATTGAAATCAAAATCAACAAGTAATCTCAATAAATTTTTCCTTTTTAGTAGCCTACTTATTTTGTTATTTTCCCACTGTAGGCCTTTATTTATTGAACATAGGGATAATGAATAAAGAAGAAGTGAATGAAAGATGACAAATATTGAAAGTTATAAATTATTTTACATAACTATAATGAATAAAATACTTGTTATTTTAAACATAGGCCTAATATAAATAAAGCATACATATAGGCCTAATCAAAACTGCTCAAAGCTCAAGCACTTTGACAAAATTCTGCCCGGCTTGGCTCGAGTCAGAAAATTACTACCAGTATATTGCACACCCCTAGAGAAAATTCCTATCAAAAAAGCTCGGATTTACTTATTAGCGAATTTCCTATGGGTAAGTGAGCTATTAGCATGACCCGCTTGGTGAAACTTAACCCTTTGCAGTCCGCCAAAATTTGTTGGTCCTAGCCAAAAATGCCGGTACCTTTACTTATAGCACTAGCCAAAAATACCAGGCCTTTTTAATCAATTTTGTAAGCATTTAGTAAAATGTTTTTAACTTTTTTGCCTTAACAGATAGAGCCATAATTCTTTTTTTGTTTAATTCCCTAGGAAATTCTACATCCAAATATGTATAATAGTCTCATACAAAAAAAATATTACCTTTTTTTATTATAAAATATTATTGTTTATTTTTTGCGAAATCCAACTTTTGAACACAAATAGCAAAAAAAAAACATTGAGCCCATACATACTATTGGTATTCTCAAGTTCCCTACTTAGTTCTAAACCAAACACAACAAATTTCATGCACCTACCTTGAAAAATAAAGAAGTTGTAGAAAAATGTTTAAATTGTGGTGAAATCCGCCAAAATGGTGTATTCTTGATAAATTAGGGTTTATACACCACCTTAACACAAATCAACTGTTTTCATCAAAGACATAGACTATAGTATTGTAAAATTAATTTCTACTAAAAAAGTCAACAACATTTTTAAAATAAGTTTAATAGGTTTAGCACTCCTTTTTTATGCACCGAATAATGAAATACAATTTTTTGTGTTATTCATGTAAGCAAATCAACTCAACTTTGTTCTTTCTACAAAAAGTACATGATAAAATGTCATACAATCACACAATAAAAATAACTACGCTATTTACAAACAGGATTTTGCATCTTTATGCACATTTATGTTTGTTAAAACATATGAACATATGTTCATATAACATATATTAAACATATGTTATATGAAAATATTGAAACATATGAAACATATGACAAGCAACAAATAAATAGCTTTGTCATAAGGAAAAAGGGCATAGAGTAATACTCAACATCTCTATCTGACACATATACAAAAATATTAGCGCGTTTGTGTAATTTATAAAGCCAGTATGATCGATTTTACTGACGTCCGAAAAATCGGACGTTGGACTTTTTGGCATAAACAGCGATGTCCGATATATTGGACCGCCGACTTTTTGGCATAAACAGCGACGTCCGATATATCGGACCGCCGACTTTTTGGCATAAACAGCGACGTCCGATATATCGGACCGCCGACTTTTTGGCATAAACAGCGACGTTCGATATATCGGACCGCCGACTTTTTGGCATAAACAGCGACGTCCGATATATCGGACCGCCGACTTTTTGGCATAAACAGCGACGTCCGATATATCGGAGGTCGGACTGCAAAGGGTTAAGCCCGAGTCCACCATAGAAGTTCCTTTCATAACAACCCTAAACACGTTTTGGGGGTCTTAAAAATTTTGACAAATTTGTTAGGCAAAAAAGCTATTGGAAAACTCTAGCCTTTTTTTGGGATTTTAATTTTTTTAATTTTTGAGGTTTTGGGCCCAAAAAGGGTCAGACAGTCCCAAATATAAAATTATACATGTTAAATTATAGGACATAGAAAGCCAAAAAATTGTAAGCTGTCTCTCGTCATTCCAGCACAAATATTTACCGAGTTATTAAGGAAAATGTAAATTGACTAAACACAGAACGTTGTCTTCTGGGGATTTTACTTTTGAAAAGGCTGTTTTTCATATATTGATGTAGTTTTATCACCCCTAATACCCATACAACTTTTGATCCTGAAGGGACCTCCTCCTAACCTTATATTTCACAGCATTGCCATCTCAATATTGCATTTAAAAAAACCAAGAGGATCAGAACAGCCAAAAATCAAATGTTTTCAATTTTGATTAATGACACCAGTGTTTGTTTAAACCCGTTATTTGATTTGTTTAAAGTAGGTAATGCAGAAATTCGCTTCCTTCACATTAGTGTGCTTCGTGCAAACTCGTTTTAAATGGTATTACTATGTAGACACCCTATTGTACTGGGACTGACTCGTTCCCCAACTACAGGCAATAGCCCATTTGGGGATCAATTTCATTTTGTAAGTTAATGACACCAGTTAATGGTACTTGGAGGAACCAGGTTACATTTAAATGGCAAGATAACAAAATTATTTTAAGTACTTTAATCCACAGATGAAAAGCACAACCTAAAATAGTGAGTACTAACTCCCAAAATCTAAAAACAATAAGAAGTTTACACATGCATTACCTTGAGTTCGTTAACATATCCACCAACTCTCGTATCCAAAGTTCTCAAAGTGGGGTCCGTAGTTGCTGCCAGAACCTACATGAAACACAACACTGAAAATCAAATATGTACAGATATGTTTATGGACAAATTTTATTTGAAGAATTTATTTACTGGTATCTATATATATTTTTACCTGTTGTTTATTTTTAATTGTTGATTCTGCTTGCTGTTGCAAAGTGAGATCTGATTATGGTTTTTATTTGCAAACATAGCATTCCAAATATAAAATGTCTGAATCTTTTGTAGTTGTTATACATTTGAGAGTTAGAAGTGCATTTTTGCCAATGTACTAAATAGGGATGAATCGATTGCAATTTTGATCGATTCCGATTCTTACAAATCGCTTCTTGATTCTCAATTCCGAATTCATCGATTCCTAAATAATAGATGAAATAACAAAGTAATGTTTTAAAAATTATTAAAGATTATGAGTTAGTCAGTAATTGATTTTTATTTAATAAATTGAGACAATCAGTCGGTTGGTGATTATTTTTCATCGATAAAATAAAATAAACTTACAAAATTAAATAATTAAAAAACTAAGTTGCATTGCATGTTTATTTTTCATATAATTGTTATGCTTAAGTTACATAAATCTCCCATGAAATTTTTTGAAATTGGTTTTCTTGTGTTATAAAACAATCACTTTGGATCTTAACTATTCTTGACCAATAAAAATAAATTTGTAATGTTAATTAAATTTAGGGTTTTAATTTTTGTATAAAATTTAGAAAGCAATTTTGTTAATAATTAATTTTTAATGATTGTAGATCAACGTTTTTAAATATTCTATAATGTTATTTAGCAGCTTTTCATAGTTAATTATCACTAATTGTTAATGCAATTTTTACATGATTTAATGTTAATTTCACTAGTATACTGTAGTAATATAGAAAAAGAACATCTGTTTAATATTTAACACTAGCTGTTCCCGCAGGCTTCTCCCCGCAAATAATCTTAATATATAAAAACTGACAGTTGTGTGTGCTGCATTCTGTGGTTATCCCGTGGAACTACTACGAATCAAGATCAGATGTTTATATTTTCATCAGCTTAAAATTAAAGTGAATGTCCATAAGAATAACACAAGATTGGAACTTTAACTCCCCGTGGGGCGGAGCCCTTTGGGAATTTCTTAAAACCCTTTCTTAATGAGCACCTAATACGCAAAAGGAAGGTATGTTCCAAATTCATTGCAATCCGTTCTGTGGTTTTTGAGATTTCGTGATGAGTGATTTCGTGATTTCGTTGACTCTATGAGTCAGTGAGTGGTATTTGGATTTTATATATTAAGATAAATTCATAATTCATGGGGAAAAACGTGGGTGTAAGATAATGACTCAAAGAAATAATGTTGGTCAGCCGACTGATTAATTGCTTTCAATCGCACCCCACTCCTCCCCTCCCGTCCTGTCTTCCTTTCTTATCACCAAGGTCAGATTTTTTGCCCCCGACCCAAACACTACCCGTGCCCGACTCTTACTTCACAGGTTTCCATAAATAACTCACCTGTCATTGTCTCCTTTCATATGAGCTAAAAATAGATTTTAGGCTTATTTTTTCTTTATTTCAGCCATATATTTTGTTAAACATTAGTTAGCGGCATAAATCTGGGTAAACGGCGGGAGTATTGACGGCCTGGAATCAATGGAATCAGAATCGACTTTGGGCCATCGATTCTCGATTACGATTCTAAGCCTGAGAATCGGTGGAATCGGGGATCGACAATTGGAATCGACTTATCCCTAGTTAGTAATAAACATTATCAAAGGAATTCAGAAGCTGAATAAAAATGTGGTTTGAAACCTGTCGGTTAGACCAAGTGGTTTTAGGGTTTTAGGATTGCAATTTTTATTAAATAAACAATATTAAGGAATTTGTATATTTATATTTAATCAGAGCATTGCTCATACAAAAGGATTCAGATGACTGTGTAATTAGCACTTTTAGGATAAAAGTACATTACAAAATCAAAATACCCCCGTAGCAGCAAACCTGCGTACTCAGCGAATTTCCAATGCATATATATGTATCTTAATACCACATAAAGGAATACCAAGTTACCAAGTATACCAAGTTTAATCAATATACATTCATAAATAAACGATTTATGACATTTTAATTATTCTCCATCAGAATAACATGGCAGCTGAGTATGCAGGTTTGCTGAAGCAAGGAACACAAAAAATGGGGTTTTATACAAATATCAATATAACTCATGTAGGTAAATCCACATACCAAATTTCATTAATTTATTTTCATAATGAAGGCAGATAACACGTTACTTATTCTCCATTAGAATAACATGGGGCTGAGTACGCAGGTTTGCTGCTACGGGAGCCTTGGGTAAAAAATTGTCTTTTTGAGCAAATATCAATGGTCCACAACCAGATGAAGCCGTATACCAAGTTTCGTCAGTATACATTCATAAATAAGCGAGATAACAAATTTTTATTTTTCTCCATAAGAATAACATTAGACAACGTACTGTGTTTAGCACTTTCAATATCTCGGTAACCAATTGACGTAGAGAAATGATCAAAATACCAAATTGTGTTTTTTAAGCTGAATCCAATGGGAAAAAATAAAATTTGACTATTTCCACAATTATATGTAAAGAATTCGAATAACCCATTTTTGGGGTACAAAACCCCCCCAAAATACCCCTTCCGCTAGAGCGATCTGGCTGGTTTTCGAACTTAAAGTCATAAATGTTGCTTTACACGTTTATACCAAATTTCATCAAAATCGGATAATTTTTACGAGAGTTATCGTGCTCACGGACACACACACACACATATATATACATTAGTTGTAAGCATAATTTTAAAAACAGAGTACCCTTTTTGGTTTTAACATAATATGTTTTATTAGACGACTAGTTTCAAACCTTTAGGTCATAGTCATGTCTTACATTATTTTCGTAACCTCACATAGTTCAAATTGTTCAAATTATTAAATGGTAAACAAATTAAGAATCATATGTTAAAATTAAACTTAGAATATGGGGGACTTTCTTGAATATAATATTTTGTTATTGTCTTGAGGTATATAATATGAAATTATTTCTTTTATCCTTTTTTTATATGACAAATTTTGTCGAAGATCGGATTTCTTTGATGTATGTTCATGGTGTTCAGCAAATTATTCGGGTTATTTTCGTAATTCATATATATATGAAAGTCTTCTTTTACATATAATTTATCTCTTTCTTTCTCGTATTCTAATATTGTTAAGTTGTCATTGATACTTTTGTAGCTGTGTCTTGTTTCAATTAAATGTTCAGCGAAGTTTGATTTTATTGTCGTTCTGTTTCCGGATTTTAGGGCTTGGATGTATATATATATATATATACATACACAGTTTCAAACGAATGGTGTTTTTGGGGTCTGGGGACCTCAAAACGAAAAGTTATCATGGTCCCGGGCCTAGGTCTTACCATGCCGACTATGGTAATAGCTTCTTCCCTATAGGGGAAATTCGCTAACAAAAGACCTACCTGGTGACTCGGTGCAGGTAATGACCGAAGTGTGTTGACAGGAGGAGATCGGGATGGGTCAGTTTGGGCCAACACTCGGCCAACGTATGGATCCCACACGTGAACGGTAGAGTCACATGATACCGCCAGCCGAGCCGCCTCACAGAAACTGACGGACATCACAGACTTGCGATGGCCCGTGTAGGTCCACTGAGCTGGCACTATAGTGCTGCCATCTCCCTGCAACGTAACACAACTATTGAGTCACATGACACCGCCAGCCGAGCCGCACCACAGAAAACAACAGACATCACAGACTTGCGATGGCCCGTGTAGGTCCACTGAGCTGGCACTATAGTGCTGCCATCTCCCTGCAACGTAACACAACTATTGAGTCACATGACACCGCCAGCCGAGCCGCCTCACAGAAACCAACAGACATCACAGACTTGCGATGGCCCGTGTAGGTCCACTGAGCTGGCACTATAGTGCTGCCATCTCCCTGCAACGTAACACAACTATTGAGTCACATGACACCACCAGCCGAGCCGCCTCACAGAAATCAACAGACATCACAGACTTGCGATGGCCCACGTACGTCCACTGACCTGGCACTATGGTGCTGCCATCTCCCTGCAACGTAACACAACTGTTCAGTCACAAGATACTGCTAGCTGGACTGCAACTTGACGAACTATTGAGACAAGTGAAAGTAGGACTAGACATGATACAAGACAACCTACAAGATCACTACATCATGAAGTTGCCAAGATTAGATTATTTCACAAATAACTTTTATAAATAACAAAAGACTGAAACGGGGAGATTTCAACAAATATTTAATTTATTGGTTACTTGTAAAACATGTTTTTACATTTTTTTGGATTATTAACAAAATTGAAAACAATATAGATTAATGTAATTAGTAAATTAAATTTGTTTACTTAAAATGTTTGACAAATAGTCCAATTATTCCTCGTACATAAAATTAAACAACTGCGTGAAGGAAGCCAGTTCAAGAAAACCAAGGGTGAGCGGACTTGTTGCCTCAGTTGTTAAATGGTTTGTTGAACACTGTATGCATAATTTTGTTTAATTATTTCTCTCCTCCACAATCACAGAATGAGCTTAAAGAAAATGTCGTCTTGAAAATAACAGTAGCAAATGGGTTGAATGATTCGAAACTGAAAACACAGCGTACTGAGTACTTCCAACATCTTAGACTGTAAATACTACTAATATAAAACCAGCCATGCCTCAAATTATCTACTGCCTCTGCACCACACCGCCTACATCGGTCGAAAGATGCTGAACCTCCTACGCAAAAACCTTCGGTAGTTGACGGGAAATGCTCTGAAGAAAGAGCTCCATGACTTCCTTGTAAGTCGTCTAGTCTACAGTGTGGATAAGTTTATTGCCCGATGTGAGAACCAAGCACGCCATCCGAAAGCTAAGAAGACTTTAGATCTCCATTTGTGTTCTAAGACTGTATCACTGTCTTTACCATTGTTCAGGAATTTTGTGAAGGTTACCAGAAGGATGGGATATGCAGGAAAGGAAAGGGTGGGAAGGGTCAAGTGGCCAAATTGACCTCTCAGAGGGCCAACTCCCGTGCTCCTGTGATTAGGCTCAAACATCTAAAAAAGTGTCTGTTTTTAATCAGGAATGAAAGAGTTTCAAAAGTGTAGATAACGGGGAAGAAAACTAATCAATTAGAATAACCCTAGTATCGGTGAACTGAGCAAGTCTTCGCAGATTAAAAATACCACTATTAATTCTACTGGAGACCTTGTTAATGTGTCTGGAATAATCAAGTTAAGAATCTATGGTAAGCCCTATAAAATCAATCATTTCGCATGCTTCTATTCAAAAATCTTCTACAGTAATATTTGAACCATCAGAAATGCCATCGGAATTCCTTAATTTAAAATCAATAAACTTGGTTTTATCGGAATTAACAGTAAGGTAGGTTGTTTACAGCCAACCACTGAACAAGAAGACTACTCTGCATGAATGTATTGATTTCAAGATTTTCTCGGGATATATCGTTGATACTGAACGATGTATCGTCGCCATACAGACACAGATCATATTTAGGCACACTACCAGCGATGTCATTGATGAACCTTAAGAAGAGGATCGAGCTGCCTAACATATGGTAAGACAGCCAAAAGACTTACCATGTGTTACTGCAACCCAATGTCAGCCTCGAAACTGGTATAGACCAGATTTAAGGTTGTCCTGGGACTGTATTTACCATTGTGGCGCTAATTCTGTTCTTGATGAACACACAATAAAGTTATTGTCTATTGTCTACTTGGTAAGTTAACACCTACAATATCTACGGTACTGACTAGGTGCGTGCCTCACCATGCTGCGGAGGGACCACACCTTGACGGTCTTGTCGCGCGACGCGGACAGGAAGCTGTTCTCGTTGTCGAGTACCACGAGCGCCCGCACACTGTTGCAGTGGCCGCTGAAGCTCAGTAGCTTGATCTGCTTGACGTCCAGTAGCGGTGACGTGTTTCCCACCTCGTGCTGCCAGTAGCTCAGCCAGTTGCCTCTCAGATGCCTACATCACACCACACACATTACTCTTTACAGGCTAATTTTATAGTAGAATCCCAATATTCAGCCTATGTGGATGTGTGTGGCTAACAATACTACGCAGGGTATCCTGTAAGTAAGTGACCAAACTTTAGGAATCGGTTTTATGAGTCAAAACACAAATGAAATCAAGAACAACCTTTTTCCCAAAAACACCTCGTTTCCTAAATATCGGTACCACCATTTTGTAATTTTTTTCTTTAAAAACTAAATCTCCAAAACCACTAAATTATTTTAGTTAAACTCGGTACGTTTTTAAAGGTAGTTAATAACTAACGAGAGAAAAATAATCAATCTGAAAATTTAATAATTTCAAAATGGTGGCCATTTAAGTAGGCCTAATTGTAATCAAAACTACCAAAAATTGGCTGATATTTTTATAGTAAATTATAGCCTACTTTAATATACTTTTTATATACTTTTATTTACTAAGTTTAATTTTATATCAAACAACAGTACTCAAAAGATTGAATAAGAAGTAGCTGAGGAATCACATTTATTATTTTAGGAGTTGATTTAGAGGTTAAGTTTACAGTCTTTGAGTTATTTTCAGATTAAACTTTTACATGGCCACTATTTAGAAATGGATCATTAAATCTTTATATGACAAAAAAATATATTTAAAATCAATCAATTAAACCATTCCAGAGGCATTATTTTGTGACAAAAAACCAAATGACGGCAACATGGAAAATAGCATTTTAGGACCTATGATTATAGGATCATTTTTACTCTAGATTATTTAACAAAATTGCTGGTAAAATATCAGTCCACTTTTTTGAACCCCTGTATATTTGATCTTTAACACTTTTTTCATGAAAAAGGTTGGCAGTTTCTTTTTGTCTTACTTTACTTGTCCACACAGACTACTGATCTGTGCGTGGAACATACCCAGCAAAGCCAGGAGTGAACCGTTACAGTACAAGTTGAACAGTACAGATAAATTTTACTTTCAAGACGGGATTCGACCCTACAACAAGGCTGCTGCCATGATTTTGAAGTCTGTCGCCATCGTCACTACGTCAACAGCTCACCTTTCACTGCCTGATTGATTGTCATCATAATGTAGAAGTTGAATGCCAGGTGATGGTCCCAGGACTACTGATGGTCTATATCAGTTTTGAGGCTGACATCGGGTAAAACAAATTAAGTTGTCATTACATATGGTAAGTCTTTTGGCTGTCCATTGACAAACTTCCCTTTCACCTTTAGTCCCTCCATTTGCAGCGGCTAGGGACAGAATCTCCGGGTAAGGTCCCTAACCTGCCAACCTGAGAATGGATGGTCCCTGGCTGTTGTACATGGATATCCTGTCAGTTGAGTTGACCAGTTGGAGGGCAGAATGCGGGTCTCCTGTTTGAGAGCCTCATCAAAGCTGTCACAGGGGTACAGGAATTGGCCCTATGAAGGGTCATTTGGCTGCCGTGCCATCCCACCCTTTTCTTTCCTGCAATATTCTCGCTTGTGGAAGATGTGCCTAGCAGCTATGCTGGGGTTTCCTAATCCGCAGCAATGATGAATGATGGTGATGCCAAAATGATGGTAAAATAAATCCAAATAAAATCATAACTCTAGGCATTGAAACCGTTTTATGTAAATTAAAAATTACTATTTAAATTATGGTAAATGATTAACTATACATAAATAATAGAACAAATAAGAAAGGTGGTGCTTGTAGATGTCCTACCTAGTGTTGTTATCAGTCCTGCGTGAGACATCGGTCGTGTCCTCAGGACAAGGATTGGGGCTGGAGGACTTGGCGACAGGCTCCTGTAACAAATTAACTCTTAAGTAGGGATGAGTCGATTCCAACTGTCGATTCTTGGTTCCACCGATTCTCAGGCTTCGAATCAGAATCAAGAATTGATGGTCCAAAGTCGATTCCGGTTCTATCGATTCCAGGCTGTCGGTACAAAAAAAAAAAAAACTTAGCGAGGGTAAACAAACAGAGATATAAACTAAACAACGTTTACCAAAGTAAGTGGTTGATATAAGACTCCTCCCTACAACTAATCACTTCCTTTCCAGACCCAAAATAACTCTCAACTAACACGAAAGGAGAATTGACAGTTCTATTTATGAATGTACGAGAATGAAGACAACAAATAAGGATCAAAGCTAGTCGACCCTCTATTTTTTGTCCCATTCTTAATGGCTGGTCTATTGTTCGGCTTCCGGTCGAGGGTCCCGGTAATTTATTCGAGAGATAAGAGTTTCTATTTAAAACTGCTAAAACCGAAACTAATTATCTTAAAAAGGCAAATGACGGCTTATTTTTTTCGTCTGATTACCACAAATAAAATGAAATGTCAATCAAAGTTGTGTGACTTTCCGTGCAAGAGATATGGATAATATAATCACTGTTTATCAGTTTTATTATTTTCCCCGACTATTCAAACTTTTCTATGTTGATTTCCTTCTTTCCCAACATTTTATTTCTTTCTATTCAAATTCCCCACTTTCCCAACTTTTTCGACTGCTAGACATCCTAAAATTTATTATTCAATTTATTCAAAGTAGAAATTAAAATTACAGTATACAGGGTGTCTAGTGATATTTGATCTCAAAATTCAAGACTTTTTCCAGACTTTTTAAGACTTTTTCCAAAATTTTCCAGACTTTCGCAAGATAGTAAAAATATACTAAAAACGTCATAAGAGTAAAAATATCATGTTTTTACCACTTTTTGGATTTTTACTTTCTCCCCCTTATACATAAGGAGCTCAAATAGCTCAAAAAACTAAATAATTTGGTATCTTGAATTACTATTCTACGATTACTGGTTGCGGAGAAAATTTAAATTTCCATTTTTCATAAACACAGTACGATGTCCAATGTTATTCTTATGGGGAATACAAAAATTACTATTTCTCTCTTATTTGTCGATCAATTTCGTTCAAACTTGATATGCTTGTCAAGTTAGCATTGACCAACAGAAGAAATTTGAAATATGTTGCCCCTTAATAACTCTGAGGGGGGATAATAGGGGGCATTTCCCCTCTTAAAACCACATGTGTAGCGATGGATTCTGTAGTGCCTCCTCAACAGGGATTTCGGTGGATATTTTTGAAAACAACTTGTTTACATTATTTTCTGTGCATTCAACCGTGCTTTGTATTTTATATTTAGTAAAGAAAAAGTAATTTATTCATTAAAGATGGGCTAAAAGGGAGAAAGTATGTGTCAGTTTTCTGATACCGTTTATTTAAACTATGGTAAACAAATTTAAATAGTGAAAAAGAATGACACTTGGAAGAAAAATCACTACCGGTAACAAAACCAAAACTCAATATAATATTTTTTATTAAAAACTCAAATACTGCATAATATATGAACATAAATATTTATATATAAATATATATTTTTTCAATTTAACTTAAAATACAAATGAAATAAACTTTACCGGTTAGCTATATACAAAATAATTTAATTAAAGAAACAAAACTAAAAACGTCAACAAATTTAAAAGGGCATAAAATATCAGCATGTTAAAAGAACATAAAAGGATATTTTCCAGAGTTTTTCACCCTAATTCTAAATAAGCATTCACATAGAGATGGTTGGTGATGTGCTCGGAACGTATTCCTAACAAAGTTTGCTATCTGGACAAATTTCAAGACGATAAGTATCTTCCAACTCTTTAGACCGAACGTAACTGTAACCTAAATAATCCGTATGAACAATTACTTTTGGTTTTTTACATCGTTCCGTTTATGAAAGTGTACCCTCTTTATACATTGGAAAGCAATGAGGATTAAAATAAAATACAGTACCGGTAAGTTAGTAGCCTGTTCATGTACAGCAACAAATACAAAATTTCGAATAGGTTGGCATATGAAAATAAAAGGCTAAAGTAAAACTAATTTTTACTCATAACTTTGAAAACATATTTAGGCATAAATCTAGGCCTGTCGATCTCATCACTGGCCAAAAAAATATTTAAGAAGTCATCTAACTTATATATTTTTTTATATCAGTACCTAAATTAATTTCAATCGAGTTCAGTTTTAAAAAACTAGGCCTGATTTAAATTTTTACAATTTCTCCCATGTTGACATAATTTGGCGATTAAATCAAAGTTTAAAATTACGCAGATGATAGTAAGCTTTGGCCTAGTTAAAATGTTTTCAAAGGTAAGTTAAAACATTACAGTGACTAGGCTTATTTGATATTTAGGCCTATATAGCCTATGTGTATAGAGAACCACTTTATTAAATGTTATAAACAGTTAATTAGTAAACATGTTCAGACCACAGTTTAATATTTCCAAGGGTAAAAGTAAAGTAACTTCATTAGTTTAGTGAGTAGGCTATATTATTTACGACATTGTTCAAATGTCACTAAGCCACTGTTTAATGGTGTTCTGGTGATCTGAGAAATAGTTGACAACTGTAATTAAAACTATAAAATTGTATAACTTAATACTACTGAACAACTGTCGGGCGAGTTACTTCGCCCCGTTCCGTGGAAACCAGGCCACAGTGCAAGCGGTGCAGACGACGAAATTCGGCCGTGTTCGAAGTAAATTGCAACGTAAACTTAAAAGTTTTAACACGCAAAATATTAACTTAAGTGTGTATTGCTCACGCTCACCGTTGAACGAAATTTGAAGCATTGTTGGAATGCAAAGGGAAATAAGAATAGATCATAGTTAAGTTGTTAACCTGTACCGCCAATAATTTGCAGGCATTATTCAATATTTACGGATAAATCCCGGTTTTAACTCACTTCACTCGTCAATGTAATCTTTAACCTACAGGTTTAAATGCTTCACTATGCGTCCGTCAATGCGCGCAAATGCGCAGGTACTACGACGACGCGACGTGTGCGTGTGAGAATCAGAGTCGGAGTATAGATAGGGACGTTCCGATACGATACTACTCACTACTGGCTACTGGCTTGGACCCGATATTTGGTATCGCTACGAATCGAAACTAAAGTATTGATACCCATTACAGTACTCTAAGAGGAACGCGGGAGATAGCTTGGAGTCGATTCTCTCTATCATAAGTTACAAGAACTATATTTGAAGTTATTATTTGTGTTTATTTTGCTAAAAAGTATATTAAACAAAAAATAATCTATGTTTTAACGACGTAAAAATGTACTATTTTTCCGATACCGATACTCAACTTTTCTTTCGATACCACGATAATATCGGTTAACCGATGCCCAGAGTTCCGAAAACAAAGTTTCGATACCTACTCGGGTCGGAAGTATCGGAACTTGTCTATCTCTATCAGAGTCCACTAGCCGAGGGATGGCGAACGACGCGGGCGAGAGTGTAGAGGTACCTTCAAGGTCACCGCTCTCCACCCCTCCCCCCTCGTGACTCATCTTCCTTTTCGCGTTGCCATAGTAACGGCATGTACTTGACTGGCTTTCTTAATTTCTCCGAAAAACTATGGGCCTTGCTTCGGTTGTTCCACAACGTACATCTTGTTTCAATTGCCATTGATTATAAATACTAGTACCTTGATATCACTGTTTATAAGTTTTATCCAATTTCCCGACTTAATAACAATTTTATATATTAATTCCCGCCTTTCCCGACATTTTATTAATTTCTATACAAATTCCCGACTTCCCCGACTTTCCCGACTGCTAGACACCCTGAGTATAATTAAAAACGTTGATCTACAATCATTAAAAAAATTATTTTAAAAACAAATTTTGATTTCCAAATTGTATAAAAAATTTAAAATCCTAAATCTAACATTACAAATAAATTGTCATCAGCCAAGAATAGTTAACATCCAAACTGATTGGTTTAAAACACAACAAACCAATTAAAAAAAATATCATGGGGGATTTATGTAACTTAAAGCATAACAATTATATGAAAAATAAACATGCAATGCAACACAACTTAGTTTTTTAATTATTTATTTTTGTAAGTTTATTTGATTTTATTAATGAAAAATCACCAATCTATTGCCTCTATTTATTAAATAAAAATCAATTATTGACTAACTTATTGTTTTTAAATCATTTGTAAAACAGTATTACTTTGCTATTTCACCTGTTATTACGAATCAATGGAATCGGAATCAAGAATCAATTTATAAGAATCGAAACCGGAATCGGAATCAACAAAAATTGGAATCGACTCATCCCTACTCATGTAGAATGAATTGAACACAAGAAAGAACTATATGAAAAAATAACATTAACTTTCAATGAAACATGATATTTGAATAATTAAAAATGCATGCTTTGAAAATAATTAAAATGTAAGCCTGTCTGATTAAATCCAAACTAACTTTTACTGGATTTGGTGCTTTTGGTTTACTCAGTTGTTGAAACCCTTGATTTTGAATTCATAACTAGATTATTAAATACAGAATTCGTTAGATGTGACTCATAATTTAGCCTTTTAAATATATGCGATCAAAGTGGACACTCTTTTATCTATTTAGGGTCATGGCAATGTCTGATTAGCAAATTTTTCAGATTATAATTCACTCTTCAAGAATCTTACATCACTATATAACTGTGTGCGGCACGGACAAACAAGATAACTACAGCTATGTCCAGAGTCATGACGATCAAGGTCAGAGCCCAAACATAACAGGAGAATCTAAATAAAGTGGAACGTGGCTAATTGAAACTTCTATAATTTAGGGGTGTGCAAGTAGTGATTTTTGTAATCGAGTCGAGTCGAGTCGAGTAGTGCCAATTATTTTCAAGTTTCGAGTATTTTCGAGCGAGTATTTGCCATCAGTTGGTAGTTTAAAATAGTGTAATGGGATTTGGATACCACCCTAGATTTTATAATCCAAACATGGTTTCTAACTAATACATGAGTAGCAATACAAAGTTTTGGCCAGTACAATCAAACTGGATTACGTATTGATAAACAAAACACGGTTTGACATTCGTTTCTGGCCGATGAAACAGGGCCCGGTTGTCATTTGGCCAATTTCACCTGGTCCAGACATTGCTTATAATCAATATTAAATGACGAAATCGTTAGTTACGGCCGAAATTACGCGGTCCGATGGTCATTGCTTATAATCAATACTAAATGACGAAATCGTTAGTTACGGCCGAAATTACGCGGTTCGATCGTCATTTACGGCCGATTTTACGCGATGCGATGGCCTTTGGCGGCCGTTACTACGCGTTTTGGCCGGTCGCATTCGTTTGCGGTCGTCATTTTCGGCCGATTTTACGTGATGCGATCGTCCTTTGCGGCTGTTACTACGCGTTTTGGCCGGTCGCAATCGTTCGCGGTCGTTATTTTCGGCCGATTTTACGTGATGCGATCGTCTTTTGTGGCCGTTACTACGCGTTTTGGCCGGTCGCAATCGTTTGCGGTTGTCATTTTCGGCCGATTTTACGTGATGCGATCATCTTTTGCGGCCGTTACTACGCGTTTTGGCCGGTCGCAATCGTTAGCGATCGTCCGGAAATCGGCGGGAAATACTCGCTTGCACTTTCGAGTAGTTTTCAAAACTTCGAGTCGAGTTTGAGTATTAAAATACTCGGCCGAAAACTCGAAGTTTCGAGTACTCGCACACCCCTACTATAATTCAACTTTTTATAATCACATGTTTCACTACCATTTCCTATATACAATGTAGTTTAGTTAATTCAAATTTTATTTAGGATGGTAAAAAGTTTTACTTTAAGGCCTGGATAAAAATGTGGCCATAGTACAGTTTCTTAACTAGGAAAGCCCGAAAACAGGTGTAACAGTTGGCATGAGGCCAAAGTCTCGCATATTTCCCTGCTTAGAGGTGTGAAGGTGCAGCTGGAACTGGAACTAATTTGTTCTAACACTCCCAGGGTGAAAACCATTCCAACATGAACAAGAATTCAGTTCTGCTTAGAACTTATTTTCATACCAGATAGCTACAGCTTTAGTTAGCGCTGCAGTGATTCATTCCAAAAATAGCCGAACGGGATCGCACCAAAAACAGATGCAGCGTCTTAGGTCTAGAGTCCCACAGGATAAACTAGCTACAGCTGAAACTGGTTTTGGAAGCAGTTCCGTAGGGTCTTTAGAACTAGCTGAACTAGCTGTTTTGCGTTAGTAACTGCTGGTCACATCTCCAGCAGCGCTAAGCTACGTTCAAGGTCACTGTCCCCACTCCACCTCCCGCACTTCCAGTCCATTCCTATTGTTTTGCAGTTGTGTGTGACTTGTTGCACCTTTCCAATGTAGTTGTGATTTACATACAACTAAATTTTCTTTAAATTAAATATTTTCTCTATAAATGGGAATTATGGTCATTTAAGCCTTTTTTGTACATATTTTGAAATTAAAATATTTTTTACTGGTTCCTTGGGGTTTGAATTAGCCAAGTTCCCCTGTATATGTGGGTTAACCGATGTTGTATTTTAGAATGTGATGGTTTACAAAGTGGCAGATGAAACTTGTCTGCAATAAATTGATAAGGAATGAACAGTGATTAGATACTGACATGCAAGTCTATCCTGTTGCCAATGACGACCACATTGTTCCCAAAGCTGCCGACTGAGTCTTCAACGTCACTCTCTCCTGCACGGTCAATCAGCAGGGAATCTGAGTAACAATAAAACATTGTCAATACCATATAAACATAGGTGTTACAGTACCTCCGTCTTCAGCTTTTTACAATCCAAACGGGACGACTGTGGTATCAGAAGTTATAATTCTATCTTCAGTTTGAGTTCCATGAAGTCAAACAGCTATAACTATAACTATCGATCACCCAGAGGTCAAAATTCAACCAAAAATAATTCTACTTAAACCCAAAGCGGCACATACAAATAATGGCTGTTTGTGTGAATGTTACGCCACATCCTGCGTGAGCAGTTAAATAAAATGCATTTGAACCAGTTTCATTATGCTGAACTTCACAAATAACCTCTCTTTCTCTCTCTCCCTGTCCTCCTCTCCCCACCAACACCCTCACACCCAAGTTTAATTTGTTTAATGTGGAGTTAAAACGGATAAGAGAAGGGTGTTACCATTCTAGTAGTCACTATTATTTGTTATTTACATTCTTCCTGAAACATTTGTTCTTGCTGTTGTGCTAGCATTTGTTATTATATCACCTTTCAAATACACAATTCAATCGATTACTGTTCTTCGGATCTTCCATAAGATTAACATTGAAACTTTGAAGCCTGTGGAGCATAGTCCTCAGGCTCTATGTAAATTATAAAGAGTTTCTGCTAGGGATGTGTTGGCTCTTAAAGTCAGTTGTCGGTTTGACCAGATTTTTACAAAAAAAAACCGAAACCGAGAACCGATGGTCAAATGTCGGTTTCGGTTTTTCACTGTCAGTAAGTGCTCGTATTGGAAATAAGCATTATAATGTTGAAAAAATATCGAATGACAAGCTAAAAAACATTTAACAAAATAAGTGGTTGAAATAAGACTCCTCTGACAACTAATCACTTCCTTTCCAGTCCCAAAATAACTCTCAACTAACACAAAAGAAGAATTGACAGGAGTTCTATTTAGGGATGTACTTGAATGGAGACAACAGATAAGGAAGCAAGGCGAGGGGGGTGGGGAGGGTTTGGTTGTGACAAAAAATTTGACCTTGCAGGTCCCGAGCGCAATTATTATTCACTGTTAAACATCTTTCTCTCTGAATACGGAAATGTATATTTAATCGTGCTCTTTTCCCAGTATAAATTTAAATTAAACTGATTTAGTTTATTTTATATTACTGTAGGATACTGGTGAAATCAATATTAAACTGTAATTGACAAGATTGTAAGTTAGGTTAAAAATTAACCATAAAATACCTACTAAATAATTGTAAAATGGCTACATATGATTTGAAATTGTATACGTTATTTAAAATAAAATCACTTAAAACTGTACACTATAGAGCCACTTAGGAATTTAGTATTCTTCTGCTTCAACGGGATTCATTGTTTTCATAAACTCTCAGAGGCATTGAATGACAGGTATAGATAAGTGATTTATTGCTCTCTATTCATGAAAAGTGCTAATGTAAGAGTCTGAAAGTGAGCAAAAAACTACCTGGAGTCTAGACACAACAAAATGCCGGTCTGTCTGTCTGTCTAGGAGTATTATTTGTGATCACTTCCTTGTTTAAAATGTTCTGGTTTGGTTTAAATAAACTAATCTGTAATCTATAAACTGTACTTGGAATTAGATTCTGGATTTCCAAAGTCTGCAAAACTAAAATATCAGCAAAAACAGGTAAACTTATTTAGGTTTTAAGGTTAGGCCTACAGTAGGCTAAACTTAAACCTAAACATATAAACAAAGTTTAAGTTAAAGATTATTTAGATTACGTTACTGCCCTAGGCTAACTTGTTATTATTTGGCTAAACAAGATTTAAAGCCTAGGTGATTAATTAATTTTGCAATGGCCCATAATATTTCATTTAAATTCATTTGTTGATTTGGCTTTGATTGATTTGTGACTTTTTAACCAACTCTCCTGCGTAGTGTCTCTGCAGCAATATTTATACAAACCAGTCAAACAAAGTATGAAATAGGGATTTATAGGTACCGGTATATAATCAATTAAAGTTTTTTTGTTGGCAGAATTTCATAATCTAGGTAGAAACTTAAATTTAAAGTATGGACGAGACAGTTATTAGGTAAGTTCTTTAAAAAATAACCGAAACCGACAACCGATTTTTGTAAAAAACCGAACCGATAAAAAATGCAACCGACCCATCCCTAGTTTCTGCACATCTACAGGACAATAACTTTCTAACGTTATGCATAAATTTCTCCTACAATGCACACGAGCTGAGAAATAAGGAGGGACAGTTTTGTGCTTGCCTATTAATATAATGATGTATGTAAAATTATAATAGTATGTTTGTTGTCAATCATTAACCAACTGGCCTAGACTTACGGAACTTTTCCGTGCGGCAGCCGCCTGCCCCGATATTAGACTTACGTCATGGTTCCGTCTCCAACAAACACAAGGTTCTGTACAGCACTGTCATCATCGTAGTTCGTCCCGATGCCGCTAGATAGTGTAGGTAGTATTGTCAGACCTTAATATATTCGTAGTTTGTCTAAAAATATCGCGTAAATAACTTTAAAACAATTAAATATGACAGACCTGTGCTTTAAAAATTCGATGCGCTTGCAGAATGTCGTTGGCGTCATTTTTAAAGCTTTTGATAGCTAAAATACAGAATAAAATAAATATTTTTGTTGGTTTCATTTTCAAAGTAGTGATATTTTTACTGTTGTAGTAGTGTCAGCACTGGCTAAGAATAACCTTACCATCTGTAAAACATTTATTTGTACATCTGTCTGCTAGTGCGAGAGTTTTGTTTACGTGAGAATGACGTTTGTTTGTTTTACTGTGTCATGTTTTGTTTGGTTATATTATTTTATTGAAATGGAAAGGGACATTGTGAGTTCTGAAATAGATCGTATGCTTTTAGAAAGCGATTATGAAGATGGGGACTTTGATTTAGACGATGAAGATGACTTCATTCCACGTGAGTACCGTGACAATGACATTGATCTTGATAATGACGAAACTGAAGTTGAAAACGAAGAAATTGTTGTTAGTGCTAGGCAAAGTAATATTTCTGTTGATGAACCAGGTTATATGGAGGTTGATCAAGAATGTCATGAACTTATTACTATTCATGAAAACACACTTTTGGGTGGGGGCGATTGTAGGCCTAGTGTGGAAATCACAAATAACCCTAACCAGAATTTACTGTCAAGAGATTTTCAAGATAAGCCTAGTTGTTCATTTCATGACCAAGCCGTGGTGATTGGTGAAAAAAGTAAGCCTAATCCACCACAAAAGCGAATAATAAAAAAGCCTCGTAGACCCGCTTCCAAGCCACGTACACCTGCTTCCAAGCAATGTAGGCCTAGACCCGCTTCCAAGAAAACAAAATTTCAAGATAGCGACTGGCCTTGGCTTAATGTGGATAATTCACCTAAAGTAATTGGTTTCAAAGGAACACCTGGTGTAAATTCAGTAACCTCGCGTAGCCTAGGACCAAACCTAAATGAAATGGACTGTATGGGGGCATTTCTCGGCCAGGAATTCTGGGATATGGTGTGTACAGAGACTAATGATTACGCACAAAAACAATTGTTGGATGAAAGCCGAAAGTCTCTGAAATCAGATAAAAATTGGCAAGAAATAAGCTCGGATGAGCTGAAAGCCTATTTAGCTTCATATATCCTTATGGGGCAAGTAAAAAAACCCTCAATACAATTTTACTGGTCTCATAGAGCAATTATTGAGACACCAATTTTTTCTGATACAATGCCAATGGAACGTTTCCTCGCAATCTTACGATTTTTACATTTTTATGATGAAAATGTTGAAGACTGTGCTGGAGATAAAGTTAAAAAATATCCGGCCTGTGCTGAGGTACTTGGAAACTAAGTTTTTGAAAGTCTACAAACTAGAGAGAGATATTGCATTAGACGAGACTTTGTTGAAAATGAGATCTCGACTAGGTATCATCCAGTTCAACCCCAAAAAAAGAGCACGATTCGGGGTCAAAATTTATAAAGTTTGTGAGTCTTCGTCGGGATATTGCTCTGTATTCAAAATATATGTTGGTGAAGACAAACAGGATGATACACCCGCTACAATGTCAGTTGTTCTCGACCTTATGCAGCCATTTTTTGGACTAGGCCACATAGTATTCCTAGATAATTGGTACTCTTCCCCTTTATTGTATACTGCTCTTCTAGAAGAAAATACATATGCAGTAGGTACTGCCATTTCCAATAGGAAGTGTATGCCTAGGGTTTTTTTGACAACCAACCTGGAAAAAGGAGAAGCTGTGAGAATATCAGGAAGACAGCTTTTAGCAGTCAAGTGGAGAGACAAGAAAGATGTCTACATCCTATCCACTGTCCATGATGGCATACAAATGGAGACAGACAAAGTGACTGTATGGGGGGAAAAAGAAGATGTAGTGAAGAAACCCAAATCAGTTATAGAATACAATAAAGTCATGTTAGGAGTTGACAGGCAAGACCAGGTGCTGGCTAGTTTCCCTATCATGAGGAGAACGGTAAAAGCTTACAAGAAGATATTTTTTTATCTTATGGGCCTAACTCTGTTCAATTCTTTTTGTATTTTCAAAAAAATACAAAGAAGAAATTACACTTCACTGGATACCGGCTAAACTTGGTAGAGCAGTTACTACATTCAGTAACACTGCCTGAAAGGTCAACTCCAGGCCGAGCTCCCATCGCCGATACACCTCTTAGGCTAAAACTCTTAGGCAGAAACTGGGGACATTTCCCCATACAAATACCGCCTACCCAAAGCAAACAGTTCCCCTCAAGACCATGCCATGTTTGCAAAAAACACAATAAGAGATCTGAAGTAAGGTGGTTGTGTGAAAAATGCAATGTCCCCCTTTTCACCTGGAGCAGTGCTTCAAAGTGTACCACACTAAGGTAGACTACTAAAGTGTAGTGAAGCAAGAAACATGTAAATAGTGTACAAGTAGTTAGAATATTCAATGAGTTTAGTTAGTGTCAAGTGTAAAAATAATGAAATGTAAAAATTATCAAAAGGACATTATTTCTGGAAGTAAGGATCAATCTCTTCATTTAGTATGTGGTCTAAGTTTGTATTTTTAATGTAATTATTTTTGTTTAAATATAAATCTGTTTATGTACCATAGTAATACTATTATTCTCTTATTTCCAAAAAAATGGAAACTATAGGCCTATATTTCAAGACAATTCTAAGAGATTCCTTTCATAAGGCAACGATGGTTCTACAAGTGGTTATGAGGAGCCAACCAATGTACCAATACCAATGTTTATCATATTACTTAATATTTTTTATTTTCCTTAAAAAATATGTTATGATTAATAAAATGAAGTTTTTATGTACAGTTTGAGTTGGTTAATAAATTAAAACTATTTGTAATTGGGTAAAAAAAATTTATATCAGTATAATTGAGTTACTTTTGAAATTTCATTTTTTTATTTTTATTTATTTTTAAATCGGTTTTAATAAATGAAAATTGTTGTAATAATATTTATTTATATCCAATATATTATAGCACATTTATTCCTTTCAATGTAGGTGAAAACAGAATCAAAATATAATGTTTCCTAAAAAAGTTAAAGCTATTTTAGTAAAACTCTGCATTTTAGGCAAATTTAATTGCTAGTGGAAGGTGCAGCAGGGAACCAAGTAAAGGCTAGGCCAATGGGTTAAAATCACACAAATACACAAAAAAAATTACAACAAAATTAAACATTTAAACAATTTTAAAAAGTGCACTGGTATTTACCGGCTGGTAGGTGGTCACTGCCTCTGGTACATGCCAGTGCGTTTTTTAAGATGTTGTGGTTAGTAATGAATGGTCAACAGTAACAAAAGGCGCGAAATGTCATTCACATGCGCATGCGCTACCAGCTCACTCTATACTGCAGTTTCTATGATACTTAACGCGTACATTAATGTATTGCGGTTGTATCTGAGACTTAGAAGGCACTAGTGCAAAAGAAAAATCATGTTTTAACTGTAATTTACAATTTTTTTATTTCGGACTACCTCGTCCGGTTATTCCTGATAATTTAATGAAAGAACATAATAATATATATATATATACTATAATATAATATATAATATATAATATATATACTGTACATACAATATTATTTAAGTAAGTTACTTTTTTATTAATAAAATTTATGCTTTGAGAAATTATAAAATAATCATTATTGTTATAAACAAAGTTTAGTTATGGTCTTAGGAATAAGCTGACATGGGCGCTTGTGCGTCGGCTCTGGGTTGTGTCCAAAATAAAAATGGCCAAATAATAATTGATTTGTAGTAAAAATAACAAGGAAAAGCAAAATATAATAAAAACTATGAGATGTAAATTAATAAGAAAAAAAAACAACACGAAAATGAATATGAATGAAGTGAGCATGAGAATGCTGGCAGCAGCTGAAATTGTCCTTTTGTGATGGCTGGGGGGGGGGAGTGGTGAAGGGCGGTGAGAGTAAAGGGTCAGTTTAGTGCCGCCTGGAATCTGCTGCAATAATAGACTCGGCCTCGTCCATCCCCAACCTGAGCAACCATTCATTAACACGTCTTTTGAATATATTTATGGAAGGGGAATTAAATAAATGCAGGTCTTGAAAATGATTACATAAATTACGGTACTCGACATGAGAAATGTAAAATGCGACAGTTGTAGAAAAGGTTTTATAAATTTGTAACAAAGCAATTCCAACTCTTTATGCATATCTGGTGTTATGTGAGTGAGAAATTTGAAGAAAAATATTGTGATTATTAAAAATATGAATTAAAATTATTTTTATATATAGTTGTCTGATAGTTAAAATGGAAGTTTCTCAAAACAGAGCGTCAGTCGGGTATCGTTTACTGAGGTGTACTGTATTACAACAGCAGGCAGCACGCACGCTCATGCAGCTGTATAATTATCAATGGGTTGATCAGACCCAGACCGTTTAGGTATAGTAATATAACATTGGGACGTTACAATCCCCGTGCGAAAAACAACACACCAACAGCACACACAAAAATAGTTTTAGTTTCATTCTGTTTAATTTGAAGTTTACGCGGGCGAAGCCACGGCTGGTCTGCTAGATTCATATTAGGCTTATCGCCGTTTGAGTCCTCGCCCCCAAACCCTCTTTTGGAGTTTGCTTCGCTCACTTGCATTCCTCAGTTAAAACGAGTTTAAATTAAAATCAACTATTGTACTTTGTTAACGTGTTAACAAACAAAAACTAGAACAATGAGCTTTATATAAAACAGCTGTTAAAAACCTGTGATAGTAGCCAAAGGTAGTGTGCTTTCATAAAACATCCAAAACTTTGTACATATTTAAATGGGCCAAAACACTCAAAATTACTCCTTCTCAGATGAATAGCGACAAAAAATATGATCGGATCTTAAATCTGACCGAAACTCGTTTGTTTGGAATTAAATTTTCTACAACTTTTGTATTTAACATGTTTTGCTATCTTTTACCATTTCTGTACAAAACGGGGTCAAAGTAGACAAATTGAAAAAGTATAATTTTCCTGCCCATAAAGTGCCTCCAAAATTCAAAAATGTCAACGTTTGCCTACACATTTTTCTGAGAGTTTTTCATCAAGAGCTTTAATTCAAGTATGGGGTCGAGGGGAATCCAACTACGGGAAGTGCCTCATAATTTATGTTAGTGAGTCAGTAAACCCGTCTAGTTTTATATACGTAGACTAGCAGTACTCCCCCTCCTACCTGACATGTGACTGTGGCTGAGGCGGCGCTCCTCGCACAGCTGCCGCACCAAGGAGTGGTTCTTGAGCGACTGCTCCATCAGAGACTCCCCGAAGAAGCTGGCGAAAGGTCCGTAGGCCCAGTGGGCGAGTTCCGGGGACATCACCGACGCCAGCTCCTCCTGGGCCTGCGTACACCACCACTCTTATAGTAAATATTTACAATTTTTTTAACAACACTCTTGAGTTGCGAATGATGGGGTGCACTTGATGGGTGATTGGCTATTGCTATTGATGCAAAGGTGTGAATTACAAGTTGACTGGTGACTATGGTTGCTGAAGTAAGGGAAGCAAACTTAAGAGGAATATGAAATATTTAACGGCTACAAAAACATTTGTAGGAAGATGTTGGAATTACCCAAAGGCCAGATCGTACCTAACCCAGAGCTGTGCTAAACCATTAGAGCCAGCTTTAATGAGCTGTTAAATGGAAAGGCCTACCTAAACACACCAGATTTGACAAGCAATTTTCCTGTATTCAACAGGTTGGAGTTTACGACTATTGACTATAATTACCGGAGAACACACTTGAAATCAAACATTTATACAGCAATTTACTAAATGGAAGAGCTAAGCTATTGATATCAGGAACTAAAAATTAATTTACATTTACTCCACAATGACGACCTCGTGGAAGATAGTCTGACCTGGCAGGGCCAGACGGCTAATTTCAGCTACATTTCAAATTTGTGGAACTACTTTAAAGAGATATCTTGGGTCATGAAAACCCCCTTGTGGGCCCCGATATATTAAGTTCTATTCCATGGTGGTATTTTAACTATTGCTAGATAAAATCGAAACTTAGTTGATAATTTATTAATCCGGTCTGAATAACGGTTTAACTTGAAGCAGGGCACTTCTAAATTCTAAACTCGCTGAGGAGAGAGGGAATTGGCAGTTGGATTTTAGTGGCCCGTGGAATCAGGGGACTATATATCAGGATATATAAATGAAAGTGTGCAGGGTGGCACACTTGTAAGGACACAAAATGCTCGATTCATGTCAAGTTCGTTCAACTCACTCCTACAAGTCCTACCCAACTGGAGTACAATACAGTTATGAGCCACCACTAATTTCTTTATTTCCTAGTTGAGTATTGCTATTTGCATAAAAACCTAATTTTTTTGGTCCTTGATGTAGCAAACCAACGTACTCAGTCCTAGTATTTTTCTTATGGAGAATAAATCAAATGTAACATCTCGCTTATTTATGAATATGCTTTGATACAAATTAGTAAGTGGCTTCATGACGTAGTGAGGTACCATTTGAAATTTGCTGAGTATGCAGATACCAGCAAATTATTTTCCATGAAGTTAGTCTCATTTGAGTTTTTCCCCAAGTCAAGTTTTGAAATAAAGCATGTAACACATTAAATTATTGAATTAAAGTAAGTCCCTAGGGGGCCGAGCTTGAAAAGCGTAAATTATTCTTGTTGCAGCACAAATTATTTAGAACATAATTGCATTGTTTGTAAATCAAATCACTCATTAATTGCCAATAGTTTTGATTTTTCCAACCGGCCCATGTGCTTGGATGCAATACAAAACAGCAAGTACGAATGGCTCTTGCATGTAAATGTTCAAGGTGGTCTAGTTACGAAAATTGATGAATTGAATATTTCGCTAATGGATTCTAACGTTTTGGTTGTATGCTTGAACGAACATTGGTTGACTACCGATACTGTATATTTATTAAATTCATTACCTGGTTATACATTAGCTGCATTTTACTGTAGGAACACTTCAATTCATGGTGGTTCATGTATAATAATAAAAAGTAATTTAAACTTTATAGAAAGGCAAGATTTATATATTTACAATGAGGATGGAATTTTTGAAGCCTCTTGTATTGAAATATCGACTAAAAATATTTTTGTAGCTTCAATTTATAGAACACCATGTGACAGAAATTTTGAGAAATTTATTGATAAATTCGAATCATTTTTAATCTTAATAAAAAAAGAAATTCAGACAAAAAATGTATTTTTAGCAGGTGATTTTAATGTTGACATTTTGGAAACTTGTAAATCTCCAAACCAGAAGGAAATATTTTTGAATTTACTACAAATGAATGGTCTATCAGTTAATTTTACATCCCCAACAAGAATCACGCTAACCACAAAGACATGCATTGATAATGTAATTACTAATCAATTTCGAACTGGATGTCACCTTTCAAAAATGAATTTAGAATTGGGTTTGTCTGACCATAGGTCACTTTTTATTTCTGTTAAGAATAAAGAGGTTGGTAAAGAAAAGTCAAATGTTCGTGTAAAAAGTAGATTATTCTCAAAAAGGAATGTGAGTCTTTTTGTACATACTGTAAGTAATATTGTATGGAATGTGAAACCTAATTATAACATAGATTACAATTATGACTCATTTTTTAGCTGTTATAAAAATATTTTTGAAAACTGTTTTCCGTTAAAATTTTACTCAAATTGTTCAAGTAAGAAGAAAAAGAGTTGGGTTACAAATGGAATTAAATTATCCAGTGTAAAAAAGAGAGTACTCTGTAGAATGGCTAAGAAATCAACAGATTTACATTTCATTTTATATGTTAAAGTATATAAGAAGATTTTTAAAGCAGTATGTAAAAAAGCTAAAAAGTTAGAAAATAATTATATAATAAAGAAAGCTGACAATAAAACTAAAGCAGCCTGGTCAATAGTGAGTAAAGAACTTGGGGTGGAGAAGCATTTTCAAAATTTCCCTGACTTTTTAGTAGAAGATAAACAGATTGCAGATAGAAACAAAATTTCCGATTTATTTAATCAAAGGTTTTCTAATATTCCAAAAATACTTAATATAGTTCCTTCAAAATTTCAAGCAATTCAATTTTTACCAAGGCGTGATCATTGCCACCAAGAGTTCACTTTCTCGTTTATCTCACCTAAGGAAGTGGCACAAACAATAAATTCTTTAAAAAATAAAAAGTGTGCAGGTTGGGATGAAATTCCTCAGAATATAATGAAAATGACCAGTGATTCAATATGTGGGCCACTCAGTTGTATTATAAATAAATCTTTTGAATGTAATAAATTCCCTTCAAAATTAAAATATGCTGAAGTCAAGCCTCTGTATAAAAAAGGAGCGAGGGATATTTTGGACAACTATCGTCCCATATCATTATTGCCATGTTTTTCAAAAGTTTTTGAAAAAATTGCACCTAACCAAATTACAAATTTTTTGGAATGTAATAATTTGTTTGTGAAAGATCAATTTGGTTTCCGATCAGCAAATAATACAACTTTTGCCATAGCTAAGTTTTTAGCCCAGGTTGCATCTGCCTTGGATAGATCACAGAGTACGTTGGGTGTTTTCTGTCATCTGACCAAGGCGTTCGATTGTGTTCAGCATGATATCCTTTGTGAGAAACTTAAATATTACAATTTTAGTGATTCAGCGGTGTCTTGGGTGAAATCTTATCTATCAAACCGCTATCAAAGAACCATTGTTTTGAAAAATAATATTAAATGTATTTCAAATTGGCATGAATTAAAGTATGGTGTGCCTCAGGGTTCAATATTGGGACCTCTAATTTTTTTGCTATATATAAATGATTTGCCTCTTAGTGTATCTCCAAAATTGGTTCTTTATGCGGATGACACTTCAGCAATTTTGAATGCAAACTCAAATCAGGATATTAAAATTATTTTTCAACATGCTATAGCAGAGCTTCAAAATTGGTTTTCAGCAAATGGTTTGTTGCTTAACAATTCCAAGACGCAAATTGTTAAATTTCAAACTGCTCAAAGCAGAGAAACCTTTGAACAAAATATTTCTTTTCTAGGCAACTCTTTCTCAGTAAATAACTCAGTTAACTTTTTAGGAGTGGAGGTTGATTATCAATTAAACTGGAAGGCCAATATTAGTAAATTAAGTAAAAAACTAAATTCAATCTGTTTTCAAATGATTATTTTACGAGAAGTTGTTGAGACTCAGACAAAGCTGATGTTATATTATGGGCTTTTCTTTCCAATCATAAGTTACGGGATTGAATTTTGGGGAATCTCAAGTCACTCAAAATTAGTTTTTAAAATGCAAAAAAAATACATCAGAATTATGACATTCTCATCAAAAAGGAAATCTTGTAAACCTTTTTTTAAAGAATTCAGCATTATGACAGTACCCTCATTATATATTTACAGGTGTCTAATTTTTGTTAAAAATAATCTTCAGAACTTAAAAGAAACACAACATGAACATAATTATAATATTAGATTTTGCAATGATTTCCAGTACCCAAGACACCGTTTGAAACTATTTCAAAAAACTCCTCAGTACATGGGGAGGAAGTTGTTTAATAAATTACCAGGCAACTTAAAGAGTATAATAAATGAAAATAGATTTAGAACTGAATTAAAAAAATTGCTTCTACAAAATATATACTACTCAGTGGATGAATTTTTGGGGGGGTGAATGAATTTTATTTGCTAGAGTTCATTATTATTTGGAAAATGTTGTAATAATTTACTTATTGTTAGAGTTTAGTATTAGAAATTTGACAATGTTATATGTTCTGTGCTGGCCTTGCTAGCTGTAAAAGAATGTTACTTATAACAATAAAGATATTCTTATTCTTATTCTTAATTTATTAATCCGGTCTGAATAACGGTTTAACTTGAAGCAGGGCACTTCTAAATTCTAAACTCGCTGAGGAGAGAGGGAATTGGCAGTTGGATTTTAGTGGCCCGTGGAATCAGGGGACTATATATCAGGATATATAAATGAAAGTGTGCAGGGTGGCACACTTGTAAGGACACAAAATGCTTGATTCATGTCAAGTTCGTTCAACTCACTCCTACAAGTCCTACCCAACTGGAGTACAATACAGTTATGAGCCACCACTAATTTCTTTATTTCCTAGTTGAGTATTGCTATTTGCATAAAAACCTAATTTTTTTGGTCCTTGATGTAGCAAACCAACGTACTCAGTCCTAGTATTTTTCTTATGGAGAATAAATCAAATGTAACATCTCGCTTATTTATGAATATGGTTTGATACAAATTAGTAAGTGGCTTCATGACGTAGTGAGGTACCATTTGAAATTTGCTGAGTATGCAGATACCAGCAAATTATTTTCCATGAAGTTAGTCTCATTTGAGTTTTTCCCCAAGTCGAGTTTTGAAATAAAGCATGTAACACATTAAATTATTGAATTAAAGTAAGTCCCTAGGGGGCCGAGCTTTGCTCGGGAAAGGCCAGACAGTTTGTTTGAATGACTTGGAGTAATAGTTCACCACTTCCCCCTACCTGATTTTGTTTAGCTCATTTGCCTCTTTTCTGCATTTTTAAGGCCAATCCAATTGTTATTTAAAGCTCAATGTCTCTTTGATTTATTTTGGATATGACCACTCTATATAAGTAATTTTCACTCAGTGGTTTAGTCACTGACCTGAGGAAACCAGATGTTAATAATCCGTCAAAATTGAGTAAGTTTTGCTTGCTTGTATGCTTGCTTGCATCTCTGATTAAAAAAAAACGGCTCTGATTTCCTTCAAAAGTCCTAATTAACTAATTTCTGGGTTAAAAATAAGTTATAGACAGGTCTCATCCCCAGAAAAAATCAAATTATGTAAAAGACGAATTTGTAAAGTTAAACAAATTAACATTGGGCTTATGGAATTGAAAATCAAAAAAATCATAACAGCTGTTTATAATCAATCAGTGAACTGTCAAAGTAATAATCATGTTGTTTATAATTAACATGTGGTTTCCTGAAAGCAGTGACTAAAACCATTGAGTGAAGATTTCATATATTTATTTAGAGTCCCGGCCACCAAATCGGGCGGGTGAGTGATTTTGTGACGTTGCCACACATGGTTTTAAAGATGAGAATTAAGGTCGATAATTGCTTACTTGAACGCACGAATTGGTAACTCTGAGCGTGCAGCGTTGCTAGTTCATTGAAATCAGCTACAACTTAAAACTTATTTACCATTTTATTTAAAATAGTAACAAATCGTGGTTTACATTCTTTAGTATTTCTGTAATTATTTAAAGTTTCTGAAACAATTTTTGGGAATTGCGGGGTTTGATTAAAAATGGAAAATGAGCAGGATCAACCTGAGTTTTCCACTTAATTGCCCGTGGATGTATTAAATCCAGCAGCCAATAAACAGAACCCCAGTAAAACGAAGACCTAAAGGAGTGTATAACAATAACCTGGTCAGTCAAAAGAAATCAGTGATTGTGTGGTAAATGTTTTGAGTATCAACTGTTAATTTGGCCTATCCGGGGTTCAAAAACATTGTAGACTTTAAAAAAAAGTCAAGAGTGAAGGGCTAAAATGCGATGTGAGCTTAAGTTCGGTGTAAAGATGTAGGCCTAACCACGAAGCAAAATAATTGTCCCCGCCTGACAAGTTAAAATTCGAGCCATCTAGGAAAACATTTAAAAAAGAATCAAACTTTAAGTATGTTGAATAACTTTGATTGTGATGTTGCTCGGCGAACCGTGCTAATACTTTTTGATAGTGGAGAATTAATAAAAATACAAACATTGTTACACTTCCGTAGTATTACAAAATATATATTTATTTGTATCAAGCGTTGTTATTCAAAAATAATTAGGCTCCTAGTTCTATTCTTGCTATTGTCATTATATTTGTATAGCCTTCAATGCTTACTGAGAATTCATTTCTTGAATCCTCATATTTTGTGCTTCTTGTATTTAATGTTTTAGTACCTTACTACAAAAGTTTGAATTAAGTTTGATATTTAGCTGAAAATGGTTTTTGGTGTGAAATGTATCTGTACAACCTAATGTAAAAATTATCAGGTAATATTATTGTTCATATTACATAGTTGCATGTTTAACATAACTTAAGGGTGTTTGGCCGGTAGGCTAGTCTGGCGGTGAGGAGCAGTAGTTCTAGCGCGCCGCTAGGAAGACAGCTCGGGCAGTGTTGTGAGTGTGTGTGTGTGATCTGGCTGAGGGGGGGGGAGGGTGTACTCCTCATTTATCCCCCTCCCCCACGCAGCACTGACTTTCCGTCTACTCGCTTCTTTGTCGGCCCGCGGCTAGACTGGTTGAATAGTAGGGTTAGGCTGCTTACTATTTTCCACTGATGTGCCTTTCAATGTCGCCGACAACTAATATTGAATATATTTTTTATTTTGAGCATTCACTTTATAGTTTTGATGAGTACATTTCTTGTAGCATATACAGATTTTATCATTAAAAATGTTTGATACAGTTGTAAGCAAATACAGTGGAACTCGGATAGTTCGAATCTCAAGGGGCCGCGGTAATAAAACTATCCAAAAAATCGAATTAAAGAAGATTATTAATTATAGAGGTTCAAATTACCCAAGCTTTACAGTATTAAAACCAAGTTGTTAATTGCTAGATTTAATTATTATTTTGCGCTAGTTTAAAAATAGAATAAGCTTAGAACATTATTTTGTTTAGTACAAAGTAATTTATATTACAAAAAGTCTGATAATTATTTTACAAGAAACACGATACATTTAAATTTAAAAGTTTAATAAGTCACTCCAATCACCAAAATACTAACCTTTGTTAGATGTATTTTTTACTGCTATAGTTTGAATTTAGTATCCGTTTGTTGTTAACTGTAAGAAAGAGGAATTTGTTACTGACTGTTAGTAAAATTCAGCCACGATCAGGGGCAGATCCAGGGAGTCACATTGGGGGGGGGAAATGCCCGGGGTTTTGGGAAGGGTATAGAATATCCCTTAGGGGTAGGGGGTCAAGGAGTCATCCCCCGGAAATTTTTTAAAAATTCCATAATTCCATTCAATAATTTGATTGGCCGTAAAGAATAGCCGAACACGTTTTACTGACCCAACATGTGTGTTATCGGCCTAAAAAGACGACTGTATTGAAATCATGGACCAAAATCAGCAATTTGACCTATTTTTTTTTGACACAAAATGGCAATTTGACCGCATTTCATGGTCGCCGTAACTTTTTGCCATCTAAAATGTTACTCGAGCCGTATTTTAGCCTAAAAACGGTCAAACTGGGTTTATAGACAAATTTACCGACCAGGTGTTGTTATCAGCCAAAATCGGTGATTTTTGCAGTAATTTTTGCAGCATATTACCATTGACTATATACATGAGTCATAACTACGACCGCAAAGTTTTTTATCATAAAATTTGCCGCAACATGGTGTTCAAATACACTCAAATTACTGAATTTTTTAGGTAGGACTGGACCGCGTTTTATTGTCCAGAAGCGGCAAACAAACCGCATATTATCCACGGAAATAGCAATATAACCTCGTTTTAGCGTCCGAAAAAGGCAATTGACCGACGAACCCATACTGTGATTAGTAGGGCAAAAACATCGACCACAGTAAAATTATGGGCCGCATTTTACAGGCCAAAGAAGACTGCCGGACTGTGTTTTACAGAAAAAAATTACTGACTAAAATTATTTTATAAAACAAAATAGGCAATTTCACAGCATTATATTTGCCGAAAACAACTGTTCCTCGCATCCCAAAGTCCGAAATCGATGGCCGCAACGTGTTTATTGACCGAAAATGACGACCGAGCCTTAATATATGCCAAAATTCACAATCTAACCATGATTAATTTTCAAAATTGGCAATCGGACCTCATTTTCCCAGCGAAAAATTAAGCCGGATGCCGCCAGATGCCATTTTATAGGCCCGAATGACTACCGGAATGTATATTTTTTAGAATACAATCGGCAATTCGACCCCGTTCTATCGCCAATGAACGCCTATTTTTACTATTTACTGATTCTAAAACATATATACTCAAATCAAAAATATACACTGCTTGGAAAATAAATGGATTTTATGGTACTCTTTATTTATTTTTAGTTATATTTGTCATAACGCATTTTGATTTTGAATTTACTATCTGGAATTGGCTACTTTCGAGTTCGTAGAGTTCATGGAAAGTCGAGTTTACCCGACAGAACAAAAAAATATGAATTTGTAAATATTCAACCGTAATGCCGAACGAACAGGTAACACTGTGAATATTTGCTGCAGCCGCCGAATTGTGAAGATTTCGCACGAAACAAGACAATGAGAATACACAGGTGCGTGAGGTGGAGGGGGAAAAGGCGAGAGAGAGAGCAGAGACAAGATGGACACGATTTTGCGCGGCCACACGCTCGTGCGCACTCGACACGTGCGAGCACTGTAGATGATCACTAGTACTCTTGCAGTGCTGCGCGTCAACCTGACATGGCGTTATTTGTACTAACATTAAAGCAGAACTATTATACATAGAAATGATTTTAAAATTTCTTAAGAATCAGAAATAAAACCCACATATAATAAAACGGAACCCGTTGAGTTATTTGTACAAACTTAATTAATAAACAAGGTGTAAAGCCAAAAACTTAACAATTTTTTTACTGTAACTTTTTTTATTTTAATGTTAAGGGGAAGCAATCCGAAAGACAAAATTTTTTTATTTGAAAATTTTTTTTAATGGATTACTTTGATTGTTGCACCAAAACACCCTAATATTGGCTCTTTAACCCCTTGTAATTCACCCAAAAAAATTGTTATTTTTTTTAAACCTCATTCTCGTGTTTAGTACATTATAACAAACCCATTCCAACATAAAAATCTGAAATTTAATTTTTGATCAAACACCCTTAATTTGCCATATATTATAATTCAAACTTATTGTGTTATATGTAAATTAGAACTGCCTACAAAATGTAAGGTAAAATAAAACAGTATTGATTTTTATAACCTTATATTTATTGATCAATTCTATATATTATTACTAGTATTAGAAAAAAAGTTGTTCCACATCAAGTTGTTTTAATTTTTATCTCAGAATATTTGTTGTTAATTTCAACGTTTATCTGCTAAAAAAATTATTCAATAGCCGCCATTTTATAAACTCTCAGGAACCTAGACCAACACCAAAAGAGAAGACGAATATATTACTTTAGCCAAGTAGTAACATAAATATCATAATTTTAATGTTAAAAAATAGGCTAGGTTTTAGTTTAATGTAAAAAATAGGCTTATGAATTTTGTACACAAAATGTTCAAAAATGAGCTATAAGAAAAGTAACATTTTGAAAGTTCTACATAAGGCCTATTTATTTCAAGCAGGTTCACAATCCAAAAATACACAGTGTACGCATTTTCCTAACACTATGCATGTATATTTTTTGTATTAATAGTTTAAACAAATTGATTCTTGGAGAAGGATGAACATGCCAGTGACTATGATGTAAATATTTACATCATGGCCAGTGACACTTCAAGTAAGGCGAGCAGCAATGTATACACCAATCAGCTATCTCTGTAAATCTGGAAACATCCCAAAATCACTTACCCGCCCGATTTGGTGACCGCGACTTTAATTTATGTAAAGTTTGTATAAACATTGCCTGTGACTTATCATGTTTCATTGACAATATACCGCATGGTTTTGTATGTACTTGACTTGTCTATGCGTATTGTATGCTAAAAGACCAATAAATAAATTGTGTCCTATGCATTATAGAGTGGTCATATCCAAAATAAATCAAAGTAACATTGAGCTATAAATAACAATAGAGTGAACTTAAAAGGCTGAAAAAGAGGCAAATAAGCTATAGAAATCCGATTATCAAAGTAGGAAGTGGTGAAATATTACTCCAAGTTATCCAAGGAAACTGAGTGGCCTTCCCCGAGCAAAGCTCGGCCCCCAAGGTACTTATAAAAAACTTGATTATTATTTTGGCAGTTCACTGATTGATTATAAACAGCTGTTATGATTATTTTGTTTTGATTTGATAAAACTCCATAAGCCCAATGTTAATTTTTTAACATTTCAAATTTGTTTTTTACATGATTAGATTTTTTACGGGGACGAGACCTGTCTAGAACTTACATTTAACCCATAAATGAGTTAACTGCAACATTTTAAGAAAATCGTTGAAGCCCTTTTTGAGGTCAGAGTTGCAATAACGCAAGCAAGCAAACAACCTTACTCTTATTAGAGTGTAGGCTGGATTATATAATTCTGAAAACGAAATATTAGTTCAAATATAAGAAAACTGACTCCAACAATAACCTATTACATCCAAGCAATAACAAAATCTCATATATATATATAAATTATTAATAATCCAAGATTATCCAAAAATTGCTTGATTAACCGAGATTTTACTGTACCTTGGTCTTAATGGATTCTCCATCACCTAAACTGGATTTTGGTGGAGAAAATGAGCCAACTGAATCTGAATCTCTGAGTTTGTTCACTGCATCGTCAATCCTGCGAACATGCAGATAACATGAACAAAAAATTAAGAAATAATTTGTATTTAATCTTGTTTGTTTAGCCAGTTTTGAGTTTACATGCTCTTACTGTGCCATTATTATTTTATTTTAATTTATAATAAAGATGATTAATGAATCTTGACAAATTGTGGGAAAGGTTAATCATAAACCAAATTAAGGCCAAAGAGTTTTGTCTAGTAAAGAAAGTGTATTCATATTAGGATTAACAATATTTAGTTTTGAGCACTATAACAAGCAAATTAGGAAATTGGAAACCAAACTATTATGTATTTAGTTTTAACCACTGTAAACTCTGGAACTTTGTTTGTAACTGTAAAAGTCAATTACAGCTTGTAAGTACTTCAAATCACAATATACAGTACATCTACCATAATCTTCGTTTTTATTCAGTAAACTTCTTTGAAGTTCTAAAACCTTATTTTTAGGGGTGTGCGAGTCCTCGAAACTTTGAGTTTTCGGCCGAGTATTTTAATACTCAAACTCGACTCAAAGTTTTGAAAAATACTCAAAACTTCGATCGAGTATTTCCCGCCGATTTCCGGACGATCGCGACCGCCCAAATTTGCGTAGTAACGGCCGCAAAAGGCGATCGCATCACGTAAAATCGGCCGAAAATGATGATCGAACTGTGTAATTTCGGCCGTAAATGACGATCGGCCCGCGTGATTTCGGCCGTAAAAGGCCGAAAATGGCGACGGCAAAAGTGGCGACCGGGCCACTTAATATCGGCTGTGACTAACGATTTTGTCATCTAATATTGATTATAAGCCATGTCTGGTGATATTGGCCAAATGACAACCGGACTGTGTTTTATTGGTTGGAAACGAATGTCAAACTGTGTTTTGTTTGTCAATACATAATTCAGTTTGATTGTACTGGCCAAAACTTTGTATTACTAATCATATATTAGTTAGTAGGGGTCTGCGGTGCACCGAAAAAACGGTACCGGTACGGTACACAACTAATTACCGTCATCGGTTCGGTACAGAACATAACCCCGGTACAGATTCGGTACGGTACAGTTTACTACTTCAAACAATAAACAGAGATAAGCTAAACAATGTTTAACAAAATAAGTGGTTTAAATAAGACCGACTCCTATTTATAACTAGTCATTTCCTTTAAGGAAAACAAGCCCCAAAACGCGTAGGAAAAGAGACGTTGACAGGTGTTATTTATAGCTGAACGAGAATGGAGATAAGAAAGGTGGGCAAGGGGAGTGGGGGGTAGGGTCGCAAAAAATGTCCTTGAAGACAAGAAAGGTTTAGACTAGGAAAGCGTGAGGGGTAAGGGGGGAGGGAGGTAATTAGCTGTAAATCAGTTGTTTGTCAACAATATTCCCAGGGTGAGTGGCTGTAAATCAGTTGTTTGTCAACATCATTCCTAGAGTGAGAAAAGGAATACTATCTTTTAAATCGCTTTCGTTCTCCATTATGATTTCAAATTAAACTGCTTTTATTTATGTATTATTATTATTGTTATTGAAGTATACTAGTTTTATTTTTTACTGTGCTGTGAAATTTCTACATACATATATCTGTTATATGTTAGATTATCTTGTGTGGTTTTGGAAAATTCAACTACAATTTATTATCATCAATAACCTAAATTTATTTTTGATAAGGTTAATAGCTAATTATTTCAAATATGACATAGGCAAATTAACATTATATAAAACTGTCTTACTTTTATTACTTTATTTTTCAGTTTTCCATGGTACTTACTGTATGTTTAAATAAATGTACTGTAATATTTGTTATGGACTTCAATTTTGAATTTAGTAATGTAATTAAGTAATTTTAGAATTATTTTGATTTTAATCTTCAGTATTTATTGGTCTAATTTTCTAATTTATAATTTCTTTTAGTTTCACATCATACATAGTTTTATTTAAGTTATCTGATTTTACTTTGTATTAATGATACAATAATCTCCCAATGCAACAAGAATAGTATTTATAAAACTTTGATTTTTGTTGTTTGTATGAATTAAACCAATAGTTTTTATTTATATTGAAATCAATATAATTAATCAGTTAGCAACTTATGCAATTGATTGATTTTCAAGTAATTTTTGAATTTATTTCTCATGATTATTTCAAGAACTTGCATTAATACCTAATAATAACAATGTTAAAATGTAATACTCCGAAGATGCAGGTTTTAAAAATATTTTTATCTTTAGTATAGTTATTTATTTGTTTAATCAAATTAATAATAATAATTGTATATGACCTTAATTATTACTCAATAATTTGTTTATGATACATTCAGATTAAATTAATTAATTACATAATTAATTAAATAATAACTAAATTAGTATATATGACGGTACATTGTACCGTACCGAATTTGTACCGAGAACCGAGGTACAAAATCTTTTACCGTACCGAACCGTACCGATCTGAAATTGTTGGTACCGCAGACCCCTATTAGTTAGAAACCATGTTTAGATTATCAAATCTGGAGTGGTATCCAAATTCCATTAGACTATTTGAAACTACCAACTGATGGCCAATACTCGCTCGAAAATACTCAAAACTCGAAAATAATTGTCTCTACTCGACTCGATTCAAAAGATCACTACTCGCACTCCCCTACTTATTTTTAACTACAAATCATTTATAAAAGCAGAGGGACATTTTGAGGGTAATCAGCATTATCCAGGGACTTTCTTTAGGAACATCTTGAAGTTTAAACCTAAGGAGATGTGTTTTTACAATTTCACTGACAAATATTTAAAATAAATCCCTATTTTCCTCATAAATTGTAAATTTATCAAATTTCTATGATTTGTTCTACGTTGATAGACACCATTATAAAATTAGGCCGATTTTTTTAGTTTTTTTATGATGATTGGGCCTGATTTAAACTTACCGGTAGCATTTTCATAAAGTAGGCTTTCGTACATTTTACAATTATTTGACAAATCTAGGCTTTTCAGCAAACAAATGCTTTATTATATAGTTAGTACCTATGTAAAATCTAGATGATGTTCATAACCTTGACAAAGTCTATTTCTTGTAACAGTTTAATGACCGAACGAGAATTCTTGAATCTTGCTCTATAAAGAGAATAAAAGGCCAATCGACCGACCTAGAGTCATCCGCGTATCCTAGGGCCTTGCTGAAGACAGAGAAGAACTTGGCCATGGTGTGGACCAGAGCGATCTTCTGCTCGGTGGTGGCTCGCAGCATCAGAACGTGTAGACACTGCACCAGCTTCAGCATGAGAGCCCGCCGCGCCGCTACACCGCCTGGGAACACCTGGCGCAGAGTGGCCCCCAGGCGCAGCGCCGGCCCGCACACACGGCTCAGAATCACCTCCTGTGTATCACAGTACAGTGAAATCTCCATAGCCCGACATTTGCCAAGCCGACAAGTTTTGTAACCCGACAACCCAAAATTGGTAGTCTTAGCTGAGTGGGTGGATTGACAAATGAAACATTATTTTCCTGCCAGAAATAAATCACGGTCTGTTACCTTGTAAAGTTATTACTAGTAATAGACTTAGGGTATAAAAAAGACTAAGAAACCATTGATGAGGTGACACTCGATGACTAATCAGACGACAGTGACACGAGGGAGACGGGTGTTGCACCAGCGCCTAACCTGACTCTGACGAAACTACTATATCAATACTACTAGGTACATTGGAAATATTTACATAAAAATAATGGTTATGAATACATTGGCATTCTTGTGTTAAAAACACTCAAAAGTTTATTTAAAATTTAAGAATCATTTAATGTAAAAAAGGACAATTTATGATCATTTTAATCAGGTATAAGGAATTTAATTATCAAACTAACGTGCGACAGTGCACATAAGTTATACATTTTTATTTCTCTTGTGTATTATTGGATTATGTAGGCAGTGGCAAGGCTTGTGGTTATTTCTAAATTCAATGGACCAAAATTAATTAATTTTAAGAATTTGTTGAAAATAATATCAGTTTTTCATATTCTCAACTATTTGCTAAAGCTTTATAAAAGAAAATTAATCATCGGATTGCCTAAATGATTCAAACCGCCCGATTTGTCCACCCAACAAATGAGAACACACGAGCACTTCTCATACTAAACAAATTCAACTAAATGAAACAACAACAAATATCACTAAAGGATCACCCAAAGCATAGTAATAACATTTCTTCACATGCATATTTGTTGTGCGATACATTTGCCCTTCCCCCACGCCCATCGACAGTCTTTCCACTCCCCCTCCCAGCCATACCTACTGCAAGACATTCGACATTTTTAGGATTTCTGAGTCAAGAAAATTACTAAAGATTGATTGAAATGAAGAATTTTTAACAACAAAACTTCCATTGTTAAAAATCTACCTCTGCCTGGAGTGTTTGATAGCTAAATTACTTTTTAGAACATGTCTCTTTCACGTCTTCATTGTGAGAGTCACTTTTTACTGTTTGGTAGCAGACAAGTTGTTGTCCGATGATACTACACCAATCGTGGATGTCTTAGGTACCTGGAAGAGCTGGTGGAGAGTGTTGTCCGACAGGAGGGGCAGGCAGTGAGTCAGCAGAGCTAGATGGGCGACCACGGCTGCCTCCAGACTCAACGTCAGTTTCTTGGACAGAGAGATCACGTCGGCGGTGGCTGGTAGATACTGCACGACCACAAACTGCTCCCCATACAGCCCTGCAAGCATTTCCTCATTGGGAATATCTTGAGTGGAACTCAATATTTCTTAAAATTAATTTTTCATCTCCTTAAATTGTAGTGTCCAATAATTAAAAGTTCAAATTCAATGTATTCTTGTTTATTTGTGTGTGTGAGGGACTGCAGCACACTAGCAAGATTCTTGACACCCCCTCCCAAGGCCTGTTAACATGCTGCTGAGTGCAGCCATGCTGGGTGTAGCACAGATTCAGCAAACACTACCAGCTATCAGCACGAGGTCTAGATAACAACTCGGCCATTTTACTCACCCACAATGTCACTGAGACACTGCAGCACACTAGCAGCATTCTCGTCCCCCAGCAGTCTGGCACCATGCTGCTGAGAGCAGCCGTGCTGAGTGTAGCACAGACTCAGCATCCGCAACAGGTTCCTGCTGAGGTAGGTGGCAGTCAGCACGGCGCCCAGACGGTGACTCAGCCACTGCACACTGGCCACACCAACCTCGGACACCTCCAACAGGCAACACTTGGGGTACATAAGTCATACACTTGCAGGAAATTACTGTGCCTTTTATAATTATAGTTTTTGTGCATGAACTGATATACAGTCATTAATATAACTTTTTCAACTAATAAAGATGTTCTGTGGTAGTAGAGGGTCGTTGCTGGTCCTCCACAGAGGCCATAGACTCTAACGTCACTCGGCTCTATCTGCTTCACAGTTCCTTTCTCCCCATCGTCATAGTCATCTGTCTGCAGGTCTACCATACGTTGTACTCTGTGGTAGTTGGTAGTCGTTGCTGGTCCTCCGCGGAAGCCACAGACTCCACGTCACGAGGCTCTACCTGCTCCACAGTTCCTTTTTCCGCCTTGTTACAGTCGTCCGTCTGCAGGTCTACCATACGTCTGCTTGTACTAACCTTGTTGTACTCTGTGGTAGTTGGCAATCGTTGCTGGTCCTCCGCGGAGGTCACAGACTCCACATCACTCGGCTCCGCCTGCTCCACAGTTCCTCCCTCCACATCGTCACAGTCGTCCGTCTGCAGGTCCAGCAACAATGATGCTATCTGCTGTTGCTGATCCACCTCCTCTGTCTCCAGCACAAACACTTCTGCAACACAAGGGTTAGGCTGTAGCCAGAATGATACAAAATCAAAAAACCGTCAAGTATAGTTGCTCGACACCCAGAATAACTGCCAAAGGCTAGATCCAGTGATAACAAATTTAATGGGGAACAAATCTGAGACTTGCAAGGTCAAGTTTACATTACAATGGAAATACTTTTCTTGTAAACTCCAAATAAAGCTAAACAATGGGTCCGATACTTCACCAAGCAAACTTTACAGCGTAAGGGGTTTTCCTTAATAGTGTTGTATTTCCTAAGTTTAGGTAGTGGTTTTATAGCTACCCAACGAATTTACAAGAGTGCAGCTTTAATCCAAAATGTGCAATTTGCATTAACAAATTTATCTAAAAAAGTTTGTTTTTGAAAATACCTTATGATTAATTTAGCTATATAGTAACACAAGTAAAGATTTTTTTAAAGTGTATCCCGCAGTAGTAAATTTTGAAACAATGTATTTTTAAACGATCCTAGTTTAAATAAAAACACAATAAATAGCCAAAGCAATAAATAGCCAAAGCAATAAATATTCATGTTATTTTCAAATACAGTGAAACTTGGATAATTCGAACCTCAAGGGACCAGTTAAAAACTTCGAATTATCAAAAAATTCGAATTAAAGAAGTTTCTAGCCCTTAGCGGTCGGAAGGCCTCTACGTGTGGCCACAAGATCCGTAACGGGACAAGGTGTAATATATATACGAAGTGACGCGCCTACAGCTCGGAAGGGCCACTCGTAGTGGCCCCGCATCACTGCGTAGTTTGGCCGCCATTACTACTTCTCTTGTTTACGTCTTACGCTTGGATTAAATACCGTGTGGCGAGCCTTTTAACTCCAAAACACTGATGTTTAACCTAACATTTGACTGTAAACTCGGTCATCATTAGGATTCAATTATGTACACTCGTATTTAATAACAACTTTATTACTCAAATATTAAAACGTTTATAACAATTAAATTATTAATACTCTTAAATAAAATAAAAAAGTAAAGTATCTTTTACGGTTAAAAAAGTATCTTTTACGGTTAAAACTGATTAAAAAACAATGAAAATGGTTCATTTGCAATAAAATATTAAAAAAAACTACAAATCTAAATATATTTGACAAGTTATATAATTATCATACAGTATTATTCAAATTACCAGCTTTATTATGAGTTTACTGAAAAGTAGAAAGAACATAGATAATATATAATATTAATTTAAAATCTTGGTACTGAAACAAAATAATATTAAGAAGTATATTGTATATAAAACCATTAAAAGAACTGCAAAAAGCTTTACAAAACTAAATTGAAATCATTATTGCCTAACATTTACACATGAAGAGTATTATAAAGAGTATTATAAATCCCGTATAGTATCGGATGTTAAGTCACTATTTGAGGCCATTTATTAATCATAAATATCAATTTATTAAAAATTAAAAGCCTTTAAAAGGACTGGTGCACAACACAAGCAAATAACTCACCAATGACAAACGTGATAATATTGTGATCAGCTAAAAATATACTGTCTTGTTGTTGTCTCCAGATAGTTCCGATGATTGCCGAGGGAGCGCAGCACCTCCCAAGCAGAGAGAATTGAAAACAAAATTACAATGTTAAATAATATGAAGAGAAACAGGGGGCCACTACGGGGTGGACAGCCGAGCTGAACAGGAAACGCGTAGAGGGCCACTACGCGTGGCCGGCCCGAGCTGTGGGGCTACCTTCAGCGCTGACAATGTCGCGTCATTAGACAGAATGAGAGGGCCACTAAGTGTGGCCTTCCCGATCTGTAGGGAAGGAAAAGAGAACGATGAATACGACCGCTAAGGGTTAATAAATAGGGCGAAAACAATAAAACTTCACAATTTCAATCAAAACTCTTTATAAATTGACACTCTTTAAATAAAAATACATTGATTAACGCCTATTAACAAGATTAAAATAACCTTAAAAAATAAATACAGTATCTATTTTAACAAACTACAGTACGAAGTAAAGTACAGTAACATTTTACTAATGTACGTGTACTAATCTTAAAATGTGTTCAGCAATATCTGAACTGCTGTAGACTAACAACTTAACTCGTACTCGTACAGTACGTTATTACAGTATAAAATGCCATAGCAAAATATTAAAATGGAAACCTAATACTGTAACCAAAGAGATTAAAAACATTGAATACTGTATTGCCCAACAGAATATTGAACAATAAACATAAATACACCTGGAATGGTACTATATTTAACTGCAACCATAAAAAAACAATCTATTGTTTTTCAAACTGTACTGTACTGTTATCACTTTCCACTACAAAATAAAAGACGACTTCAAAACTACGTTAACAAACTAGATGACACACAGACCGAAATATGCAGTTGAACAGGTGACCGATAACATTGGAATGCGTGAGTCAGTTTGGCAGGGTGGGTAAGGGGGAGAGGGAGGGGGCGAGTACGATAGGACGGTCGGCGGGCGGGAGGGGAAGGGGAGTTATCAGACTGTACGATGGCACTGACTGGCATGCGTTTGGTCTAACGCAAACCTTTTGCCGAATATCATTACTAAAACGTATTTCCCAATAAATTTACAATTATTTTGAGTCGCAGCTTAAAATTTATACCTTAATTAGCACGCCAAAAATTTGAATTATCCAAAATAAAATTTGAATTATCCACGATTTTTTAGCATTGTTTAAATACAAAATGCTAGGGACCAAGAGAAATATTTGAATTAAAGAAGATTTTGAATTAAAGAAGTTCGAATTATCCAGGTTCCACTGTATAACTAAAATGAAAAAGTGGTAACTAAATACAGTGAAATAGAAACTCTTAGGCGCCAAGTTTTGTAACCAGTAAAACTCTCATATATTTAGTATTCAATCATTTATGCATTTTTATAAAGCAAGGGCAAGTCTCAGATTTTTCTCCCATTCAATTTTGTATCAATTCAATATCAATTTTTTAACATTAAATTTTTTAAGTGTGGGGGTCCACGCTTTGTCTTTTGCTCGCTCTTTCTGTTGTATTTGATGTGCAACACTCACCAGGCTCCAGCTCATTGCTGGCGTCTGGCTGATGTTGAGAGTCATTGCTGGAGTCGGCGACCACAGGGGTCTTCTCCGAGTCTGCAGAAGAGTCCTCATCCAGTGGAGACATCACACTAGCACACTCTGTTGCCTCCTCCACCTCACTGCTACTGGAAAAACAAAATATACTTATTTTCTTATTCTTGTCTGTGCGACGACCATCTTTACGTTTTGGGAATTGGTACGATCGTTGGTTGTCTGTTTTACTTAGGACATAACTAGAAGTTATCTGATTGATCAGTTTGAATGTGTCAGTTGAAAAGTGTTAATTAGTTAATCTGTAAGACGGATTCACTCTCTTTTAGCATCTGCAGAGCTAGGGACCATCCATCTTATCTGCTATTATCTTAATGCTCATCAAAATGGCTTGGCTTGGGCTTTGGCTGGGGGATCGATCCTTTCCCAGATTTCCGGTACCATCGTAATAAGATTCCGACTCGTTGCATCTGGTAGCAGAGCGTGGTTACGATCTAAGTACTTATGGGGTATGGGCCCAGCACACTTCCAGTCTGAAAGTTGAATCATTTCTTTTGTATGAATTTAGCTGGCGACTCGCATAAGCAACTGAGAGTAATTGGCCATCCACGGACTGAGCCAACCAGCGAGCACAGAATAATAAAGAGAGGCGACCCAGGCCTGCCGGTGAAGCAGCCTCTGGGTGCTAGTCCCTACTGTCATGGCGGCCGCGGCGGATGAATCACCCTACTGGCGAGCGTCTGGACACGTGCTCACTGCTTGGACACTCCTACTCGCTCCGGAGGCGGTGTTTGTGTGTTGTTTGTTGATGGCGATGAGTACACGTTTTACCACATGTTTTATTTAGAATGCCGAATAATTGTGTGGCTTATGGTTGCAGTAATAAAGGGAAGATTGATGGAATAACATATCATAGGTAAGGTTTATTAACTTTTCATTACTGAAAATCTGTGCAGTGAGTTTGCGGTTGTGAGGATTTTGACGTTGTTCATAACCTCTAAATAAAATGATACAACCATCGATTCATTATCATTATTCGCATAAATGATGGGATCATCGCAAACTCACTGTATTTTCTTTAAATCATTTACAGCCAGGCTCAGTACAGTAGAGCCCCTCATATCCGACCTCGGTTTTACCTATTTCCCACGGCTTACAGCCGTGTTGACTCTCTGATACTCTCTCACGGTATCTCTCTGTTTGCTTACGTTGAATTATTTCCCTGTTTGTGTTTGTTTCCTAAAATCTGCGTTTCCTAGGGAACACTATCTCGATCAAGAGTCCGACCAGAACCATTTTTATTTACTAATAAAAGCAATATGTAAGCAGTACTTTACTGTAAGGTTGCATCATACAGCAACATTTTCAATGACTCCCTTCATCCAAAAAAGTTAGGAAAGCTTTGCATAAAATTATCACTTTCACAAGGCAATAAAGTACATATGTCAATACATAATTACTTAGGCAGAGAATGATTTGTTAATTGGTTCCCTATTTTATCATACTGCATAATACGATAATTTTTATGATAATGTTAAGCGTTATTTCGTAAAGTTTGTAGATAACGCATTGCATTGTAAAATAAATGCATATAAATCTTGATGCTATGTTTTAATTCCAAGCCCACTAACCTATAAAACGAAAACCAGGTGTTATCAAATTTACAAAGTAACTATGGATATTAAAATTGTAATATCATAAATTAGCAGCTTCAATTATCTGTTTTAATCTAATATGATAATGCATTAGCCCGCGCCCGGCGGGACGCAAGCGTCGAGTTGTAACAATCGCCTTTTAAGAGGATTAATAAACGAACCTTTTGCCGTATCTAAAAACGTTACAGTAATAATTGCAGAGGAACTAATTATCTACATTTTTGCCCCTGGAAGTAAGTTTCTACCCCAAAAATAATAAAAAATCCTAGCTCACTGACTTTTTCATGATTTAATACCGTATTTCCACTTAACTTTTCATTATTAAAAACTATTCATTTGCGTAAACTAAAATATTTTTACACCTTCAGACACTTCAGTAAATGTAGATTACAGCAATGTAAGTTTTATACAAAAAATTTATTCGTACAAACGTAGGGAGGCGTATAAATGAGATCGATGTATGCGTGGCAGCGGTCATGTGTTGCCGCATGGTGGGTTGGGCGGGGCAGCGCTTCGGGGAAAAGTAAAAGAACGGTCTGTTCAACCTGTCTTCCTGGGAAAACTAGACGCGCTGTAAAAAAACGTTAAATACAAAGTGTAAAGTTCATTTCATTAGCTACAACTTTCGTGCAGACGAAACTCACCTGACCAAAAAATGAAAAAGTAGTAGCCGACTAACTTTTTCATGTCACCAATTAAAATTTAAATGGGATTGGGAAAGTAAATCTAGTTATTTAATATGATATAGTTAATTGTAAATTTTAAATATTGTCTCATCACCAGCTGTCGACATTCTTCTACAGTCTTACAAAATTTCAATTTTTTTGGAAATGCCTAAGGGTTTTAAAACAGTTTAGTTAGTGCGCGTTCGGTCTACCTTTTTAGTTGCTCACCGGTGGTTTTACGTTTCTGGACCCAACTGTCGTGGTGGCCAGGGGCTTCACAGCCCAATATGCAAGTCATATAGCAGTAGCCCCTCTATATTATTCTGTGCTCACTGGAGCCAACAAAGCCGCCACCGCAATTGCTGATGTGTCAGTTTGAACCGTGAAAGGAATGTCAAAATTTGACAAACACAAAACTGGATGAGATACGAGAGCAGCCCTCAACGTTTCTAAAGCTTGTTGATGTTCAGGTCCCAACTGAAATGTACATTTTTACGCTTTAAAATGCTAAGCAGCTCACAAACCTCTGCAAAATATGTTATGAAATTTGAATATTCGGCACACATTCCTAGGAACCTGGATAACTGCTTGATATTTTTTGGGGTGGGAAAATTATTGATTGGTTTAACTCTGTCAGGACACATGAATACTTTCCCGTTCTCAAAAATATGCCCTAAAAACTCAATACTCTGTGAGGTAACTACCTTCTTATCAGAACAGACTGTTAGTTCTACTTCTTTTAACGGTTTAAGAACTATGTCCAAATGAGATTTGCGGCTTTCAAGATCCTCACTGAAAATTACCAAATCATCAGAGAATGAAAATAAAAAATCATACTTAACATCTGCAATTACCTTGGCAATGAGTCTAATTAGGATCATACTACCAGATGATAACCCAAAAGAGGGATAGTTAAATTCCCACTGGCTATTGCCTGCTACAAATGAAGTGTACCTTTTTGAAGATTCATCTAGAGAATTTGGTTGTACGCACTAACCAGATCAACCATAGAAAATCATCTGGCCAATCCAAAATATTGGAAGGCAGCTTCAACAGTCTCAACTGGCCAGGAATCCAACTCCATAACCCGATTGATGGGATAATACTACTACCAATCTAGTGATCAATTTTCTTCAGAACCAGAAAGATTTCACACAAAGAACAGAGGGCTAGAGGGCCTAATGACCCCCTTCTAGAGAAGGTCCTGAATATGACTGTGCATCAGAGCCATTTTAAGTGGTGCATAATGATAAGGTCGGGATTTGATTGGTTCCTCCATTTTGAGCTTGATGATGGTGTCAGTCAATAGATCAATTTTATCAAGGGTATTTCAAATAGTTTCAGGGTAACGGTCAAGAACATTCTGAAAAGCTTGCACTTGGTCAGAAGCTAACGCATCTCCAAACACAGGTCTTCTTTTACCACTGTCGGATCCAAAACTCATGCTAACCTCAATATTTGACAATACTAAAGCCTTATCGAAAGGAAAAGTTACCTGTTGTTGGACAACATTAATAATCATCTGGGAGAATTGATAAAGGCTAAGCCTATAATAAAATCAAGCGGCAAATTTTCAGAAACAACAAAGGGGGAAATCCAAGTCAAATGGTGGAGTTTGAAATGCAAATGAGCCTTGTGGTGAAAACCACCTATCGAACCATCAGCTGGTATAGCTGCAGGGTTTAAAAAAGTTGTAGGGGAGAGGATGTGACGACCATCTTTATGTTTGGGAAATGGTAGTACTGATCGCTGGTCGTCTGCTTTATTTAGGACATAATTACGAGTTATCCGATAGGTCAGTTTGAATCTGTTAGTTGAAAAGTGGTATTAAGTTAATCTGTAAGGCGGATTCGTTCTCTTTTAGCAATCTGTAGGGCTGGGGATCCACCTTCTTCTCTGTAATAATGTTAAGGGTCATAAAGATGGCTTGGCGATCGATCCTTTCTTGAGCCTCTGGTAACAAGTTATAAGATTTCGACTCGTTGCATATGTGTAATTTGGATTAATTACTGAAAATGCTTGCCATTGAAAGAGCAAAACTGGATTTACAAGGTGTCTACTTGTTTACAAATTTGAAAATCCGAGACTTTTCAGGGACTTTCAGGGATGAAAAATTTTTAAAATCCGTTACTTTTTTGTAAAGGGTTTTCTTTACGGCTACCTTAGATAAATTTAAGTGTTGCAATCGGTCTAAAGCTAGATATGTTATGTTTTTATTAGATCAATAAATCAATGACAAGTATATTTAAAAGTAATGTTCCACAACCAATGCAAAATCTTCAATGATACAAACTGCAATTCCATTATTAAATATATAAATTTTTAAAATATAAGTTTACTAGACCTATATCTCGTTGCTTATTTATTTATAATTTGTAAGCTAAAAATAAAAGGTAAAACAAGCCAAAAGTAAGTTTTTATCTCTGATGATTTTTAAAACCAATCAGCTATTGGTAACAACCAAAAAAACATTTTCATAATAATTAATTTGGCTATCCGAACCAAGAAAAATATAAATCACATTTCAGAGTGTGAGTTGATGTTACAGGCTCAGTTGCTTTGTTAAAAGCATGCAGTGACAACTGTTTGTCACTTGATAGGTTGGTTTCCATTTGTTTATGTTTTTCTCCTTTAGAATGGCTTTTTAAATAAACTCACATAAATGAATGGCAAACGTCAATAAATTGTTTACATAACATACAAAAAGTCGTATAAGAATTTTTCCCAGGTCGTAGCCATAACCTCCAATCATGTTCATCAATCCACACTTCATTAAATCGACACTTTCCCATTAGGCCTGTGGTATTTCATTTTTAAAAAATACTTAAAACACCAAACTAAACTTCAGTTTAATAGTTAACAAACAAACTGATTGAGAGGGGAAATACAAAAGAAGGTAAACAAAACTACTAAACACTGTTTAGTCAACACAACACCGCACCGCTATTTTAGACGATCAGTGAGTGACTCATTGCCTCAAAGTGATGGGCGATTCGCGAACGAACCGTTCAAATTGAACAGATCACAAGGCGAATCAAATGAACTCAATTTCTGAAAGAGCCGATTCGTAGTGTGAGTCCATTTCAGTTATTGAAAGAGTCGAGTTGACAACCATTATAGTTTCGTTCGCGTATCAAGGTATAAAACGCATAAACGGAAGCCAAACTATCGATAACAACAGACTTTTTGGCATTCTACGGCGAGCAGGAAAAGTGAATCAAATGAGTCGGTTGAAGATACGATTCATTTGATTTGAGTGATTCATATGAATTGATCCTCCAAGATGAATCAAACCGCCCATCATCACCTACGACTATTTCAAGCCGTGTAATCCTTCAATTTTGAGTTCTATTTATCCAATAGAACTGTGAGTAATCAAGTTTACCTGGTCGCTAATTATTGAGTTTGTGAGATTTGGTTTCTACTATGCTATGTATTTTTTTTTTCAGTGAACAAACACTCAATTAATAATACTTATTACAGTATTTTCTATTGATAACAATAATCAGCTGTATATAGAGACTTTTTCCCATAAAGAAATCCTATAGACAGTGCCTAGTTCACAGAATACCTAGACAAGTATAATCATAGCCTACAAGTCAATTTTGTAAATCCGTTTTAGTATTAGGTAATCAATTTTTTAGATATTAAGGATAATTCCCAACAAGTATATTTTACAAAGAAGTAATAACCTTTAGATAATAAGCATTATATTAATCGATATACTCACAGAATTATGTTAATCCAACATCCATTGGCCTATCTCAGGATACATAATTTAATAACCATGACAAGGTTAAATGTTACAAATTGGTTCCGGTATGTTTATTTATTTTTATACCAGAACAAAAGAATTTTGTAATAGGATATAAGTAACCCATGTCATTTGTAAATAATATCGTAGAAAGATTTAAATTCATTATGTACGACTATTTTTCACAACGGAAATAACCTTTCTAACACTGCACCTTTCTGAGAAGATTAGCACTATTTCGAACTATATAACCATATTGATTGGAATTTAAGAGTAAGTAGGACACTTCTCCTATCCATTTTAACTATAAGATTTACACACAAATGTAATTGAAAACGAAATAAATGTAAATAGGTAAACATACAACACCATTCTCTTGATCCACGGAAGCCATCTTGTTGAACGAATGTCGTCCGTCACTTACCACACAGCCGGTCCATTTAGTGCCGACACCTAGTGGATAAACTCTGAACTACTACCGTATAAATTTCCACACAGCACATTGTATCCTACCGCTATTTTTAAGATATTATTTTACATTTTTAAATTCAAGTGTACATTATAATGAAAGTAAATATTTTAACAATTGAACTAAAATTAATTGTAAACTTATGGTATAGGAGAAATAACCTAAATATGTGAAGAAATTAAGTGTTTAACCAAATATTATAAATATTGTGAAACTTGAGTGATTTCCCTAAACAGCTGTTTTATGACATGGTCATTGTAGAAATGCAATTATGAGTATTTTAAGTTGAATTTAATATATTTTAGTAACTATTTCGATTCTTAATCATATTTTCTAGTTTTGAAGACCTAAATTCCTGTTTTTCCAAATTCAATTATGTAGAGAATGATTTTATAAATTCAGTGAAGTGTACAACCAATTAAAAGTGTAGTTTTCAGCTGATAGCCAATAAAAAAATTAGACAGATCCTGGATTATTGGCAAGCGATGCTATTGGATAATTGGCCTTCTTCTACAATTTGAACCAAGAAGTGAAGGAGTTGCCTTTGGAAAGTCTTAGGGCAAGGAGCATGTCGCTCTAACCCAGAAATTAGAAGAAGAGAATTTGTCCAGTTTATTTATTTAGTGCGGTTTAACAAATGTAATAAAAGTTTCCCCCAGCTGTATTAGCTCACCTGAATCTTTTTTTATCTTTTTATCGTTTTTCCTAGGCAATCAACAGGACTTTGGGTGAGATCACTCCATCTTTTCAGAACTAACCTTTTCAGCTCCATTTAGAAGAACTTTATTGTTTTTAATAGGAACTTTTGGACTCATCTAAACTATTAATTAATTATTTTATTAACTATTTTAATTCAAGAAAGGAAAAGTGTAATACAATCTCAGCAATTTTCGAAAAGCCTTTGAACATTGTTCTTTTTCAAAATTTAGTATCTCTACATAATATTTTGCATTGAATATTTTAATTTAATCATTTATGATAACTTTTGTTAACAAGCCAGAAGCATTTGAACCCATGAATATAAATTACCCCGAGTTATAGAGACATTCTGAACATTTTTTTTGTGAATACTATTTTATATGTTTTGTAACTGATGTATAGTTTTTCATAAGTGAGTAAATTGATTTTCTTTGTTCATTGTAACTAACAGCTGTTCTTTATTTCTCTCATAGAAATATAAAAAAAAATAAAATAAAATAAAAATAAATAAATAATATACTTTTGAAATAAAAATGTGAGAGGATTACTACCCGAAAACCAATATAATCCTTCATACTTTCAACAAACAAGTATATAAATGTTACCCGTAATGACTAACTCATTGTGATGTGCAGGAAGCAACAGGTCGACATCGTGATACCCTCCGACGGCTTCCACCAGCGGAGTGATGAAGTGATCGAGGAACGTCCGCAGGCGGAAGCGGACCATGAGCCGCAGCAGGAAGCTGCGGTGGTAGAGCTTGAGACGCTTCTTGAGCTGCGCCGGTGGACTGAGGGAGTGGTCGCAGTCGTACAGCCGCACCATCGGCTCCAGCAGAACCTTGGAGCTGGCTACCGGGCCTAGGGCTCTGCAACAGCATACGTTGCGTGAGGTGAATTCTTATGGAGAATGAACACAATTTTATATTTCGCTTAAATATAAATATATTTCGCTTAAATATAAATATATTTCGCTTAAATATAAATATATTTTTTCTCGATATAGATAAATGTGAGGCGGAAAGCAAAAAAGGACCTCTTGTCGGGAATTTCCGATTTTGAGATGTTGATATTTTCAAATTAAGCTTTTAATTACGAACAGTTTGTTAAAAACATTATGTCTCTATGATTTTTTTGTTCAAGTTACAGACGTTTGAGTTTTGTAAAATAAAAATCGGCTTTGTGAGAAAAACACATTTTAAAACTTTAAAACACTACAAAATCTTTATTTTTTACATTTAAGGAATGAATTTGATATCAAAACAAACCCTAAAACTTATTCTTTAAAATGGTATAAGAAACTGTTCTTAAATTTTTTTATTTTTTCAAACAGATGGCTTTCGATGCTTTGTCGAATGGTCAGGAACAGCTGGCGGGTCGTCAGGTGGAGCCTCATCATCATCATCCATGGGTAGATAGCAGGTCCTGGTTGTGGGCAAACAATATCCTAAAACTCTTCTTTGCAATACTCCCGGATTATTTTTGAAGAGATATTATATTCATTTCTTATTGTTTAATAGGACAGACAGACTGAATAGAACTTTAATGGCTCGAGGAGTACAGAGTGACTGTGATTCTCTGATTGCGACAACGTTTATTTTTGTAGAAGGGTTCAGAAAATAATTACAGGAACCTAGATAAGATCCGTAAAACCAGCGTGATTATTGGACAGTATTAGCGGATGGTAAAGTGGGAGTAGATTGTCAGGGAAGAATGGAGAAACAACTGCTGTGACTGGCTGACTGATTATGCATGGTTGCAAGCCTTTCTACTTACAAACTTACTACAAATGCTGTAATAGTAATTATTAGTTATTAACAAAAATGAATAATATTACTGTAATGGTAATATCAAAAACATTGATCGGCTTGTAAACCTACGAAGTAAAAGGTACCTGATATCGGGGCGAGGTTATTATAACCAGACAATGTTCTCCTGTTATGAGAAACCCGTTGTAGTTCCCTCAGTTACCACTAGAGTTCAGGGAAGACTGGTTTTTAAAGTAATGCGAAGTGGACTTGTGTGTTTTAGAAATGGGACCTCATGTCGGCCATGTTATTGGCCCCTAAGCGACAAAAGGTACCTTTTCCTAGGCAGAACATTGTCTCCTTTATCGATTATTATGAGTATTTTATCTGTTCGAAACGGTTTTGTTATCGATTGTGTCTTGCAAACGACATTATAAAGAGTAGTAATATGCAAAAAACCGAAAATCAATATTTTAAACCCGGATGACTTATTTCGACTGTACTGAAAAATCTACTTTGCCGACAAGAGGTCCCTTCTTGCTTTCCGCCTCTCAAATATAGATGTATCTCGTTTAAGTGGCTTCATATGATACTGTGGCTTCACCACAATTTAACTAGAAGCTGATACAATTTTATTTATTTATTCCAAAGTTGTATTGTGGAAAAACCAAAGATGGGCTGTGTCTGGTTATACGTAAATTGCATTAGACTGGTTATTTATTACTTGATTTCAATTAGTGATGGTCAAAACCAGAAATTTTGAATCTCGAAACCGAAACCGAAACTTACAAAATCGAATTTCGAATCTCGAAACTCAAATCGCGAAACCATATTTACTTGCCTGGGTATGGTTATGAAAAATAAATCCAGTTACCCCAAATAAACCAGTTAACTTACTGCCATTCTCGAAGTATCCTAGAAAAATGTTAGTTTCAGAACTACTAGTGAACCAATTATTTGTAGCTTAATTATAAACTTTGGTTAGAGTTGTTCTTTCGCAAATAAGAAATCAATAATCCACAAAAGGTGAAGGTAGACGACCGATGACAGTAGTAGGCGTTTGACCTTCACATTATTAATCAACACTCGGGCGTGATTTCTGTTAAAAAAACAACAATGACACAAAAAATCTCGGCAGTTTTGAGTTTTGATTCTCGAAACTCGCCGATCGAATCTCGAAACCGAAAATTTTCCAAAGTTTTGGTGATTTTGAGATTCGAGTTTTGGTTTTGACACATCACTAATTTCAATACTTGACATCAAAATCCCTAAAAGAAATTATTCTTGTAAATATTTTTTTTTTAATGGCTGGTTTTCGAGCCATTTAGGTTGGCAAATGTAAAATGACCACCAGTTTTAAATTGTCAGGGATCATTACACCACAACTTTAGTGTTGATAAACCCTATCACCATAAACAGTTGACTTACATTCAGTTGAATTCAGTAGTTTATGAAATGCAAACTGTAATGAAATACCCATATTGACAGAACAATGGAAAACTAGGCACGGGACACCCATGTTCATCTGGTAAAATGTAATTATACTGACCCAAGGAATAATGCTTTATACCTTTATCCAGAGACGTACGAGCCGCTGTGTATGTATGCTAGGTAATTCACTAAGTACAGAGGTCTGCTGTACCCACCTAGCGATGGGGTCGAACAGGTACCAGGCGGCAGAGACGGCAGTGTCCGGGTCCTCTAGCAGCTGCAGCACATGGCTCAGCACCAGATCCACGGTGAACTGTGGGTGGTCGGACAGCAGCTGCAGCTGGCGCGCCACACTCTCCACCTGCAACACACAGTGCTATCAGTAGTCCAACAGGTGCCATACGGCGGTGTCCGGGTCCGCCAGCAGCTGCAGCATGTGGCTCAGCACCAGGTCAACTGTGAGTGGCTGCAGCTAGCGCGCCAAACTCTCTACCTGCAACACACAGTGCTATCAGTAATCCAATAGGTGCCAGACGGCGGTGTCTGGGTCCGCCAGCAGCTGCAGCTCGTGACTCAGCACCAGGTCCACTGTGAGTGGCTGCAGCTAGCGCGCCAAACTCTCTACCTGCAACACACAGTGCTATCAGTAATCCAATAGGTGCCAGACGGCGGTGTCCGGGTCCGCCAGCAGCTGCAGCACGTGGCTCAGCACGAGGTCCACTGTGAGAGGCTGCAGCTAGCGCGCCAAACTCTCTACCTGCAACACAGTGCTATCAGTAATCCAACAGGTGCCAGACGGCGGTGTCCGGCTCCGCCAGAAGCTGCAGCACGTGGCTCAGCACCAGGTCCACTGTGAGTGGCTGCAGCTAGTACGCCAAACTCTCTACCTGCAACACAGTGCTATCAGTAGTCCAACAGGTGCCAGACGGCGGTGTCCGGGTCCGCCAGCAGCTGCAGCTCGTGGCTCAGCACCAGGTCCACTGTGAGTGGCTGCAGCTAGCGCGCCAAACTCTCTACCTGCAACACACAGTGCTATCAGTAATCCAACAGGTGCCAGACGGCGGTGTCCGGGTCCGCCAGCAGCTGCAGCACGTGGCTCAGCACCAGGTCCACTGTGAGAGGCTGCAGCTAGCGCGCCAAACTCTCTACCTGCAACACACAGTGCTATCAGTAATCCAACAGGTGCCTGACGGCGGTGTCCGGGTCCGCCAGCAGCTGCAGCACACGGCTCAGCACGAGGTCCACTGTGAGAGGCTGCAGCTAGCGCGCCAAACTCTCTACCTGCAACACACAGTGCTATCAGTAATCCAACAGGTGCCAGACGGTGGGGTCCGGGTCCCCCAGCAGGCCTTGTTTTGGTCGTGTTTACGTTTCATGAATGATTTTTTAAACACTTTGTCATATTTGAAAACTCAATTTAAGGCATGGCTTTAATTTCATCAATTGATTTGCCAGGGACTTTCAAACATATATTCATGTTGTTACTAACTGATTGTTCTTCATGATACAGTTGGTTAGGACTATTAGTGTTAAAAGTAATACTAAGATATGTTAGTAAATACATCTTGTGAGGTAAGTAAGTAGGCTAATGTTTTTAACATGTAATAGGCCTTCTAAATATTAAAATAAAGTGTATTTTAACTTAAAGGCCTACATGTAATTTTATTTACTCCATTCGGAGAAAGATGTAGACCTAAAAAGCGTAAAACACGAAACATGGAATAAATGAATAGGAAGATATAAAATAAAAACAGAGATTATTTTTTAATGAAACTGTTAATTAATACCGTATAGGCTATAACAATCGTAGTACCAAAATAACCCCGTCGCAGCAAACTTGCAAAAAGAAAGAGAAGAAATCTTTGTCTGTGCAATTATCAATATAACTCAACGAGGTGAATCTACATACTAAGTTTTATTAATGTTTATAATTAAGAGAAATATAAAACTTTACTTATTCTCTATAAGAATAACACTAGGGCTGAGTATGCAGGTTTGCTGCTACGGGGATAATCAACAAAAAATCACTTTGTTGTGCAAATATCAATATACCAGTACTACGTGAAGCCGCATACCAAGTTTCATCAATATATAGATTAATAAATAATCTAGATATCAAATTTTATTTATTCTCCATAAGGATAACATTGGACAACGTACTGTGTTTATCACTTTGAATATCTCTGCAACAGATAAAGGTAGAATCACAATTTAAACGCCAAAATGATTGTTTTGTGGAGCTGAACTAATTGGTAAAAGCAAATGTGAAGTTTACATTAAAATGAACTGAGGAAAAGCAAAATACCCCCGTCACAGCAAACCTGCATACTCAGCGAATTTCCTATGCATGAATATATTTCTTACTACCACATAAAGCCACTTACCAAGTTTCATAAAAATACTTAAATAAATAAGTGATGTATAGCATTTTATTTATTCTCCATAAGAATAACATTAAGGCTGGGAACGCAGGTTTGCTGCAACGAGGAAGATAAAAATGTGGGTTTTTTTGCAATTATCAATATAACTCAACCAGTGAAGCTACATACCAAGTTTTAATGATTTATGTTCATAATTAAGGGAGATATAAAGCTTTACGTATTCTCCATAAGAATAACATTAGGGATGAGTATGCAGGTTTGCTGCTAAGAGGATAATCAACAAAAATCCATTTTTTGTGCAAATATCAATACATCACTACTAGGTGAAGCCACATACCAAGTTTCATCAATATACGTTCATAAATAATCGAGATATAACATTTTAAATATTCTCCATAAGGATAACATTGGACAACGTACTGTGTTTACCACTTTGAATATCTTGGCAATGGTTGGACGTAGAATCACAATATAAACACCAAAATGATTGTTTTGTAGAGCTAAACTGATTGGTAAAAGCAAATGTGAAATGTACAGTAAAATTAATTAAGGAAAAGCTAAATACCATTTTCCCATAAGATTAACATGGGAGATTTTATGAACACGTTTTTTGGATTTTCTCCGCAACCACTTAACCTAGGTTAATGATTCAAAATACTATATTATTTGTTTTTTTAAGCTCTATAAAATGGTTAAAACAAAAATTGTGTGTTTTAAACATTTCAGGGTGAAAAGAGCAAAAAATTGATTTTTTTAAAACCCCATAAACCCTCTTTCCCATGGTCCGATTTTTCTGGTTTTCGAACTTAAAGTCATGAATGTTACTTTACACATTTGAGCCAAATTTCATCGAAATCGGACGTGTTTTATTCAAGTTATCGCATTCACGGACACATATATATATAGGTAGTAAATAAGTGACTAAGTACCCTTTTCTAAAGATTTTATAAGCGACATGTTTCAACATAAGGCCATTGTCAAGCTAAATATACCTAACCTAATATAAACAAAACAACATTTAAAAGTTTTCCATATGATTAAAATAAATACTAAATTATTTAGAAAAAAGGGTACTTAGTTACTTATTTACTACCTATATTACTAATAGTAGCCTTTACATGTGAACAAATTCATAAATATATATTAGGGGTGTGCGAGTACTCGAAACTTTGAGTTTTCGGCCGAGTATTTTAATACTCGAACTCGACTCAAAAACTACTCGAAAGTTCGAGCGAGTATTTCCCACCAATTTCCGGACTTAGCGCGTAGTAACGGCTGCAAAAGACAATCGCTTCACGTAAAATCGGCCGAAAATGACGACCGCAAACGATTGCAACCGGCCAAAACACGTATTAACGGCCACAAAAGGCAATCACATCACGTAAAATCGGCCAAAAATGACAACCGCAAACGATTGCGACAGGCCAAAACGGTTAGTAACGGCCGCAAAAGGCGACTGCATCACGTAAAATCGGCCAAAAATGACGATCAGACCACGTAATTTCGGCCGTAACCAACGATTTCTTCATTTAATATTGATTATAAGCAATGTCTGGACCAGGTGAAATTGGCCACATGACAACCGGGCCCTATTTCATTGGCCAGAAACAAATGTCAAACCGTGTTTTGTGTGTCAATACGTAATCCAGTTTGATTGTACTGGCCAAAACTTTGTATTGCTACTCATGTATTAGTTGGAAACCATGTTTAGATTATAAAATCTAGAGTGGGATCCAAATCCCATTACACTATTTTAAACTACCAACTGATGGTAAATACTCGTTCGAAAATACTCAAAACTCGAAAATAATTGGCATTACTCGACTCGACTCGATTAAAAAAATCACTTCTCGCACACCCCTGTTAATTTGAATGAATTTGAATGAGTGTTAATTTGAATGAATAGTTTTTTGGCATCTGGGGACCTCAGTTATCATGGTCTCAGGCTTAAGTCTTACCATGAGAACTAAGGTAATAGCTTCTTCCCTATAGGGGAAATTCACTAAAGATTAAAGTATTTAATCTTCATCATTAAATGTTATGCAATAACTTTGGTATGATTTATTTTCAGATAAATGTACTTACCCTTTCCCAATGAATCAGAAATCTATTTATTTTACTTACTATTGTTATTTTCAGGTCGTATTGACAAGAAAAGTACATTTTAATAATAACATTTATAAATGGAACCCTATACACTATTTTGATCCAATCCAACTCAACCTGTGTTTTTTTATTTGTATATTCGACTCAAACTCGAGATTCAAATCTTTTGTCATTTACTCGAGCCGAACTCGATTCGACTTAAAAACCTGTACTCGCGCACATTTGCTAACTTTGAATAAACTTTCTTTTTAGTCTGAATATTTTTGTATTCAGGAACTGAGTAACACTGCGGATCTCACATTTTGTGGGATTTTTGATTGACACCACCATTTTGAATCGCTGTAGAAACAAAACGTCAGACTGCTCAGCAATGAGACTTGGCTCACACTTTGGCAGGAAGGCGAGTGGATTTCCGCACACGCAGCCACAGTGGTATGGGAGCTGTGCTTGGCATAATTAGCAAACGTTGTTTACTTTCCGGATGACCCTCATGTAAGAAACCCGAACTATCAGTAGAGAAACTGTAGCGATTTAATTAATTGTTAAAACACAATTTAGTAGTACTGTTCAGTCTAGAAATTTAAATTCTAACTGTTCACCCCTCACTTCCCTTTAGAGTAAGTAATTATATGTATGCCTGAGGAAACTGAGGATAGCCAAAGTAAAATAAATACAAAAGAACTGAGTTATGTAGTCCAAAAACCAAAGAACTAATGCTTTTCTACTAAAAAAAGTAAATTTCGTGTAACCTTCTGGCCAAGGTCTGTTGTCAGAGTTTTTCGGACGCAATAGTGCCTCTGACATGACCTATCGACTACTTGTGTAATTCTACTTAATAACTTTGACATTCCACCCAAACGATGGTTTTTAGGGCATTGCCTTATAAACGGAGTACTTTGTGACTTAGTAAATGAATAAACAAATTAAAAATAAAAAGACTTTGGCAGTTACAGGAAACACTGGTATTAATCAAAGAGATGTTTAGATGTTAAACTAAGAATAAATTGACACAGACCTTACACTGATTGAGCTGGTGAATGCAGGTGAGTAAGGTTTCGTCCTTGTCAGGGTGGGTCTCGCGCAAGGTCTGCAGTACAGTCACTGCCGCCATGTGCTCGCGTAGCGCGGTCACCAGACTGTACACGGAGGGCAGGGTGGGGCACAGTGGCAGCAGACTAGAAGACAGGGCGGGCTGCAGCAGCTGGTGGGCGGAGGGGAGAGGCGCTCCTCTGGCGGTGACTGGCGCCTCACTGTCGCTCTCTGTGGCAGCACAATGGGGGGCTTTAAATTACTTTATTTTGAACGACAAATTCCAGTTCAAGTTGAATTATATTTTTGATAGCCCACCAAATATTAAATGTCCCTATCTTGAGAGGTAAGTAACGAGCTTTATTACAGACCAGGGAGGTAATAACTCATAGTGTTACGAATACACTCCTGGCAATCAGCTGTTCCAATAATTGTAGCTGTTGCGTTTAAAACAAAGTTTTCACAACATACAATTACAATCAGCTGTTTTTTCCCAATCTTGTTTGTTCGTAATAAAACTCCATAATAATTAAACTAAACTGTTATTTGCGAATTCCCCCAAGCTATATATATATGTCTGTTACCTTGACTACTTTTGAAAGAAACGCCCAATTTTTATGAAATTTGGCATAAATGTGGAGAGTAACATTTATGACTTTAAGTTCGAAAACCAGATCAATCGGACTATAGGAAGGGGGTTTTATGGGAGTTTTAAATTGTCCAAAAATCAGGTTTTTTGAATTTTTTACCCTAAAATTGTTGCACTCAATTTTTGTTATAGCCATTTTATAGAGCTTAAAAAACAAATAATTTAGTATTTTGAATTATTAATCTAGGTTAAGTGGTTGTGGAGAAAAGTAAAAAAGTGTCCAAACAATGTCCCATGTTAATCTTATAGGAAAAAAGTTTTTGGATTTTCCTCAGATAATTTTACTAAAAACTTCACATTTCTTTTTACCAATAAGTTTAGCTCTACAAAACTATCATTTTGGTGTTTTAATTGTTGTTCTATGTCCAACTGTTGCAGAGATTATTTAAAATGCTAAACACAGAACGCTTTCCAATGTTATCCTTATGGAGAATAAATAAAATTTGATATCTTGATTGTTATGAATGTATATTGGTGAAACTTGGTACTTCAACTAGTTGTGGTACATCGATATTTGCACAAAAAACATGTTTTTTTGTTATTTTCCTCGAAGCAGCAAATCTGCATACTCGGCCCCCATGTTATTTATTATGGAGAATAAGTAATACCTCCCTTAGTTATGAACATAAATTAATGAAACTTGGTATGTAGCTTCACCTGGCTGAGTTATATTGATAATTGCAAAAAAGACATATTTCTTATCTTCCTCGTTGCAGCAATCCTGCGAAGTCAGCCCTAGTGTTATTCTTACAGAAAATAAATTAAATGCTACATATCACTTATTTATAAAACTTGGTAAGTGGCTCTATGTAGTAGTGAGACACATATATATGCATTGGAAATTCGCAGAGTATGCAGGTTTGCTGCGATTGGGGTATTTATGTTGCCTACATTGTGGCTGGGGGGAGGCGATAAAATACTGTATGCGCCTCGGGAATTAAGAGCCATAACGCACTCATGCTTTCAAGCATCGCCCTCATATTGTAATGACGTTCTTTCTACACTAGGTGCATAAATAACTATAGCGCTGTTAAGAAAATTACTCTTTATGGAGAGATTTATTTATGAAGTTTATTTTACTTTACTTAAGGATAGGTCAATTTTTATGTTATTAGCTATCAGTGAACATTGAACATTTTCTAAGTTTCATTTAACTAGGCACAATCCTTTAATTTTTTTTTAAAACTAAAGCCTCCAGTTTGCATACAGACCAAATTCAAATTTACCATCACTCAATCCCACTATTTCAACCGAATTCACTTCTTGACCACTTCATTTTGCGCAGATAGTAAGTGCGATATGTCTACCTGTACCGCTCATTTCAATTTGTAACTGACATTCTCTTCTTAAGTTTGAAAAAGGCCACACAATTAGCCAAAATATTACTGATTTATGCGTATTTTTAGTGCACTGTCCCAAGTCATCATCCTTTCACAAGATCTCTGAAATGTCTAAGCCCCGTGCTTTTACCATTAAATCCTGAAGACACAATTAGTCTTTAAACACATTTTACCTTATATTTGAAGCACAAACGCCCTTATCCAAAGAAGAAACATACCTACATCAGCTGATAGCCAGGACACCAATAACAAGATGAAAACAGGACAAGATAATCCCGACTTCAACTTTCCAGTAATCTCTTCCTATTCGGGACTGTGGCTACGTCGCTCACCGGTGATAGGCCTATCAAATAAATGTGTTTTTCTGTGGTGTGTAGTGGAACCTCGATTAACCATCACTCTCTGTTATCTGTCATAGTTAACAAACTTTTTGATTTTGTTAAACAGCAATATTAATAGAAGTATCTGTTATCAGGGGTTGCAGAGTTTGTCAATCCTCATCCTATCTGTCACTCTTGTCTGACTGGCAAGTAACCTGAGTGTCCAGATCAGTGTTTTTGAAGTGCCGTTATTACTCTGCATCACATTTCAAAGGTTGCTGAAGGCCTTGTTGGTTAGGATTCTACTGAAAAATTAAAATTATTAATTGTTTGAGGAGGTCAAAACTGCTGCCAGATTAAAAGTTGAAATGCAGATATTCTTCTTTGTAACATACAGAACATTGTTGCTCAAAAAGCATGAGTCTAGAATAAATAAATAAAAAGATTAATTATTTTTTATTATAAACCTTATTATCTGACATAAGCACATTCAACTAATACATATTACAATTCTGTACCACTTTTGCTGTTCACAATTTTGTGGACACAAATGGTTATTAAAACATTTCAACGTGTTTTTATTTATGCCCCAAAACAACAAATATTCAAAATTTTGTGATCGTACATTTTATCACACAATTTCTGTTATCCATCTATTCAGTTAACCGCTACCGAGCCAGTCCCAACAGAGGTGATTAATACAGATTTTACTGCATAGTCGTGTCATCCCTGTTTTTTGTATGCACTGTGTCTTGTGCTGATTTTAGGAAACATGGCATTAAAAGTGTTTATAGTGTCATATCCTGCATGTTGAAAATAATGTAAAGCCAAAACATATGTAACACTTTAAATACAGAACAGCAGACAGTTGTATTTACATATACAAAATGTCTAATTGCAGTTTGGGGCTAAAGATATGAACTTCAAAAATTATACAGATTTTGTTAGTTTAAAAGTGAGTTTGAAAGTTAGTTTTCCCGAGCTATGGCAAAGCAGACCTAAAGGTTGTTTAATGAATGAAACTGAATAGTTAGTTCAGGAATTATTAAAATATATCAAATGTGGTTCTCAGTAAGATATTAATTGCATAACTAAGAACACTTTACTTCTGATGATTACTAAATATATCATCCAACCAACCATCGAGCAGTAAAGAGACGAGAGAGCGAAAGCAGCGAGGCACCGAGTCCCGATTGGCGGCAAACACGGAACGGCAAACAGCCAAACGCTCCGTCAGAGAAGGCATCTGGCCGATGAAACGGACTTTGTTGTTGAGGAACATCTCCACAATCAAACAACCCAGCACCTGGCGACATAAGAGGCATAAAGTGACATAAGAGTGACACAATGTGCGGCGACTGGCCAGTACTAATGACAGTCGATTCATGTTATTGGTCAAATAGTTTGTCGCCTTGGTTACGGTAACGAACAAACAAATTGAAATTTGTTGCTTGTCTATGCCAGTGGCAGTTTACAACAATCTACACCTCGATCATGTGGGGCACTTAGATGTCAAACCCCTGTGATTTTGCCCTAAACCCAAGATACTACTAAGTATTACTCTAAAATCTGCTTTTGACATCTCATGTGTTTTTAACTGTGAAATAAATTTAAATTCTAAACACTTACTCTAGCCACTACTAACACACTCCGTGCAGGTAGCCCAGAATTGGGTTATGGCACAACATTGAAACATATGCAAGTTTAAAGTTTAAAATCCAGCAACAGTGTTAATAGCAAAACAGGGAGCACTGTAAAGTTTCAAATTTACCTATTATATTTACTGATTCTAACTGTCACACTGGCATTTGTGCAAAATATTCGCAGCTCTTAAGAAGTGATATTTAAGATTTTAAGATGTTAGCTGCGAGGCGTGTCTGCAGCCTTCACTGCCACCCAGACCACGTCTCAACATGTGGCTGGATGTATGAAGTGTTTGCTGTTGTGCAGTTGAGTTATTTGCCGCCATACCGCACAAACTGCTGTGACTAGAGCTGGTGTGTGTGGAGTCTGCAAGGAACGTATTATTTTATATACACACCTACTGAAATAACAAAATAGAGCCCTCAGAGTCATTACTGGCCCAAGAGACAGTTACAAGAACACATTTAAGGATTTAAAGAGTCTTACTGTTATTTCGTTTACATCATCAAAACTGTTCTCTTCTGTGTAACAAGAGGTCTAACAAGGCATGGAGATGTGCATGGTCACAACACAAGACCTTCAAGCTATTTCCACCTTTCTGGACACAGAACAGCTACCTAAGAAAAACAAATCTTATGCTGGAATGATGATGTACAACGTGCTGGCTGAAGACACGAAGAACAACGACCCGCAAAACTGAAGAAGGCTATGCGGAACTTTCTTCAAGACCAGGTCTTCTACAGCCTGGTAGAGTTCTTCAACTAAAGGAACAATGCAGAAATACACACTTAAAGGGAAAAATAAAACTTTATCTGCATTGTAGGCTATTTACTCCTATGTTTCATGATGGTCATGTGATAAGAAGAGAGGAGGGCACCAAAACAAAAAGCACTTAAGTACAACCCAGATCACAGAAGGCCACTACATAGACCAAAACTGAGATGGAAACTCCAGATGAAGCGAGACTTGAGAAGACAGCAGAAATGAAGATCAGGCCCAGGACAGAGAAGGCTGGAGGCAGTGTGTAGGCGAGGCTAAGTACCATTTGAGATACCAGGGCCACGACAGTAAGTATTAAATAAATAGCAAATTGACAGATATTCTAATCTTGAACATTATGAGTAACGAATTTCTCATTTCTGATTTAAATTTAAAAACTTAAGAGAAACAAACATTCAAGAATTACATCTGCAACTCCAGGCGTTACACTGATGACATTACCTGCATCTCCTCTTGTCTACGCGAGGCCACCACCTGCTTGCACAGCGCCGCCTGTCCCAAGGGGTCATTGACCTCCGCAGGTCCCGTCCCTGTGAAGCTGTACAACGCCTCCACAGCCGTCAGCAGAGCCACTGGGTTGTAGTCGTGGGGCAGACTGATGGTACCCTGCTTGTCCCCTGGTGACGATCCACTTGTCTGCAACAAGCACCTAGTGTCATGTCTTTGTTTGAAATTCATTGTTGGTGATAGTTAGCAAGGTAGTTTAAGAAATTACCTGCTGCCCTCAGTGAATTTCAATTTTTTTATATGCAAGTAGTTGTTTTAGAGATTTGATTCTGTATCACTACAAAACTCAAAATTCCCTCAAACCACTGACTATCAACAATTTCTGACTATCTACTTTTTTAAGATAGTTCACAATTATCAATAAAATAATCAAACAAATAATTTTAAATAAACTCTTTTTAACAAAAAATAAAACCAATTCCAATAATTGAATGGCTCCCGCCAGTAACGTTGTAAGCGACAAATTTTATAAAATAGAGATATCTAAGCAGTAGGGATGGAAACGACATCCTAAACCAGTGCAGGGTATTTATTAGTTGATATATTTTAAGTTGGCAGTACTAGGACCGGTGGAAAACCACAAGTTTTTGGTCCCACCGTGCAGTAAGGTTGCATGTGTTCGGGAAGGCAACACCACCGCGTCTGAGTCTTTCGCCCTCAGATATTAATCGGCTTAAACCGATGTAAAAAACTTTATATTAACATTCAAATCTGGTCCAGGAATGTTTGAAAAGTAAACAGGAATGCCGGGGAATCCTACGTCAGTGAAAATAAAAACCCTGCACCCTGAAAAATGCCTCCACGTGAGGTACATGCACGTTATAACCGCCAAGTGCCCAAGTCTCTTGATTATAATAAAACTAAACATTACCAGTTTTACAAGTCTTAAGGTTGAAAATTAAAGGGCTTAAGGCTGTTTACAAGAAATGTTTTTCATTTAATTTTATGTTATATATTAAGTATTTTGTTTGGTTTACTTTTGCCATCAAATCAATTTAGTTTCAAGGTAAATATAACTTTTTATTGATTATAGCAGGTTTTATATTGTAACTTTAAGGCAAATATTTGACTTTTCTATTTTAGGACATGTACAATATGTATTTCTTAGTGTAATAATAAACTTTTCTACACATAGCAGCTTTTATCTTTTTTAACACAATAACGTTGCAACCGCCATTTCACCTAAAAAAACCGTCATTAACAACTTTTTGCAAAACTGAAATCACGTTTGGTCATAACTTAATTACTACTTTTACTTTCTCCCCCCTATACATAGTATATGGAGAAAGTATTGTTTTCGTAAAAATTTTCGAATTTGAGTTGTTAGTGGAAATATTCGTTTTGGTGCTCCCTGAACCCAAAAAAGTGGTTTTTACGTGATGTCTGTCTGTGTGTGTGTGTGTGTGTGTGTGTGTCCGTGTGTGTGTGTGTGTGTGTGTGTGTGTGTGTGTGTGTGTGTGTCTGTGTGGATGTTTACAGAGCTAGAGCCCTAACCTATGGGCTGATTTTTATGAAATTTGGTATGTAGGTTCACTAATTCACGATATCTCCAGGCGTTTTTTCATTTTTTTGAATTTTTTATTTTTAAGGGTAATTATCCCCCAAAAACCACCAAAAAACATGAAAAATCCAAATTTATTAAAAACGGCACTAACGATTTTGATGAAACTTTCGTGGTTTGTAGAACTTTAGGTTTCCAACAAAATGACACCACCCGCATTTCTGGAAAAATTCGGGTTCAGAAATTACAGGACTTAAAACATCAAAAATTCAGTTTTTTTGGATTTTTTATAAAAAATCATAAATGTTAAAAAAGATTACTATTCACCATTAAAAAGAGCTCAAAAAACTAAATAAATTAGTATTTTAAATTACTATTAAACGATTGCTAGTTGCGGAGAAAATTGAAATTTTCATTTAGCGGTAAACACAGTACGTTGTCCAATGTTATTCTTATGGGGAATACAAAAATAACTATTTCTCTCTTATTTACTGATCAATTTCATTAAAATTTTATATGCAGTTCAACTTAGCATTGACCAACAGATGATGTTCGAAATGTGTTGCTATTTAACCCTGGGGGGGGCAAGGGGGCATTTCCCCTCTCAAAACTACTGTGTGTAGCAACGGACTCTACAGTGCCTCCAAAAAAGCAATTTGGGTGGATATTTCTGAAAACAACTATTTTAGACAATTTTCTGTACATTTATCTATACTTCATATTCTATATTTAGTAAATAACAAATATTTTTGTCATTAAAGTTTGGCTAAAAGGGAGAAAGTATGTGTCAGTTTCCTGATACCGTTTATTTTAAGATATTATTGTGATATTTACTTTAATGACGGCTTGTACTATTTAATAAATATGTGACAAACAAATATATTTCATTGTTATTTTCAAGTTATTTGTTTTTTTAATTTCCTGAAAAGTTTACATTTTGTCGCTTACAACGTTATTGGCGGAAGCCATTCAATTATTAAAACACGCTAAAAAGTGTGAATTAAATGATTACATGTTTCTTTAAATATAGCACTGTCAGGAGCGTTACATAAATAAATACAAAGTATTGTCTTATATTAAGGCCGGGAATTAAGTAGGCCTACTTGTATAACAATTGTTGATTTGATTTGGAGTTGGTTCCATTCTTGTAACGCAACATTCCATCAACGGCACCAACTCCAAATCAAATCAACAATGTTTCTTATTGTGTCCTTATTTCTTAGTTGAAGTTACACACATGGTCTGCCAATTTCATCAAATCTCATAGAATAACACTTAGCAACTAGTTTATAATATTTTATAACGACTGGCAGGTCAAATGAGTATCCAGAAGCTAGGGATTCAATACAAGTACAGGGAATTTTCATCCTCCAATGTTGGCTAACCTGCAGGGATCCTCGTGACCGGCTGAGTAGCCTGGTGAGGCCGAGTGGGGAGGAGTGGGGAGTCTGGTTGCTCGGGTTGGCTACACTGTCTTCTCCTCCACTGCTCGGACCTTCCTCCTCATCACTTCCTTCTGCAGACACAAGACTCTCTCATTCAATGTAATAAGTACAATAACAAAGAAAGAATATTTCAATGACTATGTAAATATTCAAGCATCCAAGGTTTATTTTAACTTTTATATTACACCCTAATCAAGAAAATTTACAACTGAAAGATTTATTATTTCATACCTTTATGTTATACCTTTGTAGATATGTTTTCTATCGTTCTATAAGTTGTATTCAAGCACCCTGCCAACCCAAACTAGCAGCTAAAAAAAGGCACAAGGCACTGGAAGAGGTGACATTTCCTATGTGAGCACTGCCAGTGGAAAACTTTGAAATCACACCAAGCGCTACCTGTGGCAAATTTTAAAATCACAGCGCCGTTTACTGCTTGATGAATTGTAACTTTTACTTAGTTCGTTAAGCTATGGCAGTTTAGTGGATATGGCACTGGATTCACCATCATGCGATCCCAGGTTCAATTCTTCCTTTTTGTATTTACTTTTTGAGGTAGCATTTTTTGTTATATTTTACACAAACCCATTTTTGTAATATGTTACAAAGAAAAGAGCTGCCATACAATGCTCTGCGGGGTTAGGTTAGGTTAGTTTACTATAATTTTGTTGTAAATGTAGCGTAATTTTATAGAATATAAGTAGGTTTCTTCTGTTTACATTTGAAAATACTACATTTTAGAGAGGTGCGAGTACAGGTTTTTTAAGTCGAGTTGAGTAAATGGCAAAAGATTCGAATCTCGAGTTCGAGTCGAGTATTCAAATAAAAAAAACACATAGGTCAAGTTGGATTGGATCAAATCAGTGTATAGGGTTCCATTTATAAATGTTGTTAATAAAAGTATACTATTCTAGTCAATGTGACCTGAAAATAACAATAGTAAGTAAAATAAATGGATTTATGCTTCATTGGAAAAAGGTAAGTACATTTATCTACAAATAAATCATACCAAAATTATTGCATAACATTTGCCATGAAGATGAAATACTTTAAATCTTTTGGTATTAATGTTATTATAGTATAGCCTAAAACCACGAGTTTGTGGATTAATTAACAATTTCATTCAAAAATAATCTCAGTTTTTAATTTGATTTCTCCTTTTAGCGAATTTCCCCTATAGGGAAGAAGCTATTACCGTAGGTCTCATAGTAAGACTTAAGCCCCAGACCATGATAACTTTTTGTTTTGAGGTCCCCAGATGCCAAAAACACTATTCGTTCAAATTTATATATATGTATATATATATATATATATGTGTCCGTGAATGCGATAGTTTGAGTAAAAAACGTCCGATTTCGATTAAATTTGGCTCAAATTTGTAAAATGACATTCATGACTTTTAAGTTCGAAAACCACAAAAATCGGACCATGGGAAGGGGGGTTTATGGGGTTTTTAAATTTTCAAAAAATCAGTTTTTTGAATTTTTTACCCTAACATTTTTTTAAAACTTAATTTTGGTTTTGACCATGTTATGGAGCTTAAAAAAACAAATAATATAGTATTTTGAATTATTAACCTAGGTTAAGTGGTTGCGGAGAAAATCAAAAAAAACCTACTCATAAAATCTCCCATGTTAATCTTATGGGAAAACAGTTTTTGGCTTTTCCTCAGTTTATTTTAGTGCAAACCTCACATTTGCTTTTACCAATCTGTTCAGTTTCACAAAACAATCATTTTGGTATTTAGATTTTGATTCTACGCCCAACCGTTGCAGAGATATTCAAAGTGCTAAACACAATACGTTGTCCAATGTTATCCTTATGAAGAATAAATGAAATTTGATATCTCGATTACTTATGAATGGATGTTGATGAAACTTGGTATGTGGCTTCACGTAGTACTGTTATATTGAGTTTTTGTTGATCATTCCCTTAGCAGCAAACCTGCGTACTCAGCCCCATGTTATTCTTATAGAGAATAAGTCAAATGTAATGACTCCCTTAATTATGAACATAAATTAATAAAACTTGGTATGTAGCTTCACGTGGTTGAGTTATATTGATAATTGCATAAAAATTATTTTTTTGTTCCTTTTTCCAGCAAACCTGCTTACTCAGCCCCCATGTTATTCTTATGGAGAATCACTAAAATGTTAAATAGCGCTTATTTATGGTTGAATATTGATGAAAATTGGTATGTGGCTTCGCCTAGTTAAATTCTATTTATATTTGCATAAAACCAATTGTTTGTGTTCCTTATTTCAGCAAACCTACGTACTCATTACCAATGTTATTCTTATGTAGAATAATTAAAATCGCTTATATGTGAATATATTTTTATGAAACTTGGTATGCGGCTTTATTTGGTATTAAGCATTATGCATATTATGCATTGGAAATTCGCTGAGTATGCAGGTTTGCTGTGACGGGGGTATTTATTTATCATATGTTTTTTATATTATAACTAAGCCTAGGCTACATCATTCTCCGAATGGAGAAAATAAAATTACATCTAAGCCTATAAGTTAAAGTAAACTTTAATTTTAATATGGCCTACTATATGGTAAAAACATTAGCCTAGTTTCTTACCACACAAAATGTATTTACTAACATATCTTATCATTAATTTTAACACTAATAGTCCTAATAAGAACAATCAGTCAGTAAGAACATGAAGATATGTTTGAAAGTGCCTGGCAAATCAATTGATGAAATTGAAGCCATGTCTTAAATAGAGTCTTCAAATATTACAAATTATTTAAGAAATCATTAATGAAACTTAAAAAATGCCAAAACAAATCACTTGTCTTTAAAAACAGCTCAATGTCAAAGGACAGTTGAGCCAAATATTAATGGATTGATTCAATTTCAATTATCATAGAACACAAACAAGCACAAACTTCTTATGCTTACCTATTAGATTTTATTACAGGTATGTTTTGTTATTTTATTTAAAAATATAACAAGGTTAGGCTAACCTAAAAGTTGCAATGATTCACTTTTTATGTAAACATTTTCATCACATTTTCATACATTTATAAATAATTAATAATCATATTTTGCATATGTGCCCTGTTCAATAATTCAATATGTTAAGATACCTGTTTGTCCCCATGCGTTACTTTTTCCCAATGATGTATCAATATAATTTAATATAATAATTATGTATTGTTTTAATTTTCCATCCCTCTGAATATTTCACTTTAGTTATTAACCATTTAAACCATTTAATCCCATGAATAGATATTTCATTATAAGTCACAATAGCCTACCTAACATTTAATTAATTGAAAGATTCATCCTGTACAATTATCTCAGATCACATTTTATATATAGCCTAAGTATTTAAAATTCAAAATTTATCTCATTTTATAACCAGAAGTGAACATGTGTTTCCTCCAGAGAAAGTAACTTTGGGCTCAAGATTAGTGTTTTGTGTTTAGTTTTGTGAACCCTATAACAATCAACAGAGAAAGCACCTGTGATGAGGACTCCTGGAGAAGACATGGCCTGTGTTAGATGTTTGGAGGACACTGTCCCAAATTTCATTTAAATTTCCCATTTAAAATAGTATTTAGACATCAACAGTCTAATATTTTTATAGTCACCGGAGCCCAGATCAGTTACTTTCCTTATTTGGCCACCTCAAGAATAATTAATAATATCTGGGCGAAGAAATATGTTGCTGAATTGGTGAGATTGTTTCATTTAGTAGGCCTAACTACAAACTTCAAGACTTTACCAATATAAATTACTTCAAGAATTACTAAAATATTTAGACATAAACTTTGAATCCGAAATAGGCTATTACTTTTACAGCACATCAAAATTACCATATATAAACTTTGAAAGAATATCAGGACTTTAAATATAGCCTAGAGAACTTTTGTTTATTGGCAACCATTTTGAATTCTATAGCATCTCAAAGACTATACCAACAGTGACTTTCATTAGTTTCATTAGAGATCACTAATTAGACTTTTAATAATATTAAATTCGTTTTTCATTGGCTTGTAGATCAATTCTAATTTATTATATATTTATTTACTCAATTATCAAGAGTTTTATGGAATTTTTCCGGCACGATCAACTACACCCTGAGGCAGAATCCCTTGTGCATACCAATTGAGCTAAGACACCATTATTGTAATTCAATTATTAATTCAAACTTTAGAAAGTCCCTATGATTGTAATATATAATTGTTAGTCCCTTTCACATAATTAATAGTCCAAACATATGTAAATTCCTTTAATAAACAATCTATCTACCCATTGTTAACAGCTGTTTCCTTTACCTAAGTTAAGTAGTTGTATAACAGCGAACAGAACATAAGAGGAAAAGGTATTTGAGTAACACAGTCAGTTGTCTCACCCCCTTTGTATTTATTTATTATTTCAATGGCGCAACCAACGTGTGGCAAAATTCTATAACTCTCTTTCAATAAGATCTGAGATAATTAGCCTAGTTAAGTTAGCCTAAGCCTATGTTAACGTAGATTAAGCATACCTGTGATTTGTATCCTGTACTGTTTCCCCTTTTCCCTCCCTATATCCCACAATCGTGTTCCCCATCACTGTTATTCCCCCTATTCAACTTTCATACCCCACTAAATATTTAAAATGACCGAACGTTACAAACTCAGACCTAACCCCAAAATGAGTCTTCGACGACAAGTCAGAATCCCCAGCTTCAGACGAGGACAATAACATTAATCAAGATTTACTAGAAACACAAAACAACACAGAACAATCTACACTAGTCACTGAACAACACACAACAGACGAAAATACAGTAACACCGCCAGTTGAGGAAATCGCCGACCCCAAAGAAAAATTAGACATCTCAGCCCAAATCTCAGCCGCCGAGCCGACCGCCAGTACGACGGCGCGCGCATCATTTACTGTTTCTATGACAACGCCCCCTCCCTCTGACCATATCTCACTGAACGATACGCAAGTCACCCGTAACTCCCAAACCATTCAAGCGCCCACAACCACCGAACCTAGCATCGCTACACTCGATCGGCACGATCAAGTCAGCGGGTCAGACCCAAACCTCCTGTCGCAAATATTAACAGTAGTACAGTCATTAAAATCCGAATTAAAAACTAGCCAGGAATCATTAAAATCCGAATTAAAAACTAGCCAGGAATCATTAAAATCCTAATTAAAAACTAGCCAAGAGGCACTCAAATCAGAATTTAAAAACAGTCAAGAAACACTCAGGTCTGAAATACAAAATTGCAAAACCACACTTGAGCAACAAATCTCAAATCTTAGTCAAACCCAACTTAATTTCCAGACTGAATTGAACCAAATTAAAGACATTCAGCAAAACCACACTATCGAACTAAACAAAATCCGGACAGAATTTGATTTTAAATTAGAAGACTGTGACACAAAGATCCGAGAAAACCTAATCCAGGACCTAGAAAAACAATTAGCTTCACTAAAAAATCTAATCATCACTGAAAACCACAACACTTACACAGCCCTTGATTCGAAAATAAAAACAAACCACCACGACGTCACAAATCAAATTCAGGAAGTTAAATTTGAAAATAAAGCCCAAATCGAACAATCGATATCACAATACACGAATCGGCTAAATGAACAACTCGTCCCCAAATTCGACTCCAACTTTGAAGAAATACAGAAACAAAAGGCACAATTTGAGCAACTAAACCACCACATCACACAATGTGAAGACAAAGTAGAAAAACTCACACTAAACCGACCTAACACTATCATGCCCCCTGTCCAAATATTATGTAACGGAAATTCTGGCTTAGTTCCCGACCTAAACTTACCCAAATTCAACGGTCGAACACACAACCCTCGAGAATACTTAACCAAATTCAAAAAGTACTACGAACGGAGTCTAAACCAACTTAACACGGACGCCGACCCAAGAGAACACCTAATCGACCTAATAGATGGCAGTCTCGAAAACCACGCTGCTCAATGGTTCTATCTAGTTAAATCGGATATACAAAATTGGGACGACTTTGAATTGGCTTTCGATAAAAGATATTGGAACCGTGAAATACAAAAACGGATCCGCCAAAAGCTCGAAATCGAGAAATACCGACCGAAAGGCAATCTAACTAGGGCCGAATATTTCGTAGAAAGGGTCATCACATTACAATCGTTAACACCACCACTAAGAGAAGATGAGATTGTGACATGTTTATCAGAACACTTTGATGATCTGATCCAAGACACTCGTCGGGTACAGAACGTAGACTCCATAGTGGAATTTGAGGCTCTTTTACAAAGAGAAGACTTGAAAGACGCTCACAAAAAGTCCAAGATCGATTCACAATTCAGTACATATCGCAAGAACGAGTCTCCATACAATAAAAGTGAACACCGACCCGAACACAACCAATCAACCCCTCACAGACAACATAATAATCAACAGACACAACACAGAAATATTGATAATCGAGCCTATCAACCCCACAACTATAGTTACCAAAACAGAAATAACAGCCATCACAACCAAAACAACCCCCACACAAACTATGGCCAGAGATACAACAACCAAAATTGGAAACACGACAACTACAGAAGAACAAACAGTCCTACACGACCACGACCACAATCCCCACACAACCCAGAACCCCGTACCATTAGCTTCCCCAGTGATGAACATCGCAAAGTTTGCACAACTATTTTAAAAAAACCCCGTAGCAGCAAACCTGCGTACTCAGCGAATTTCCAATGCATATATATGTATCTTAATACCACATAAAGCCACATACCAAGTTTCATCAATATACGTTCATAAACAAACGATTTATAGCATTTTAATTATTCTCCATAAGAATAACATGGCGGCTGAGTATGCAGGTTTGCTGAAGCAAGAAACACAAAAAATGGGGTTTTATACAAATATCAATATAACTCATGTAGGTAAAGCCACATACCAAATTTCATTAATTTATTTTCATAATTAAGGGAGATAACACGTTACTTATTCTCCATAAGAATAACATGGGGCTGAGTACGCAGGTTTGCTGCTACGAGAGCCTTTGGAAAAAAATTGTTTTTTTGAGCAAATATCAATAGTCCACATCCAGATGAAGCCGTATACCAAGTTTCGTCAGTATACGTTCATAAATAAGCGCGATATAAAATTTTCTTTTCCTCCATAAGAATAACATTAGACAACGTACTGTGTTTAGCACTTTCAATATCTCGGTAACCAATTGACGTAGAGAAATGATCAAAATACCAAATTGTGTGTCTTTTTAAGCTGAATCCAATGGAAAAAACTAAAATTTGACTATTTCCAAAATTATATGTACAAAATTCGAAAAACCCATTTTTGGGGTACAAAACCCCCCCAAAATACCCCTTTGGATGGAGCGATCTGGCTGGTTTTCGAACTTAAAGTCATAAATGTTGCTTTACACGTTTATACCAAATTTCATCAAAATCGGATAATTTTTACGAGAGTTATCGTGCTCACGGACACACACATACATATATATATATATATATATATGTGTTTGGGGTGTTTAATATATAACGAATGGTGTTTTTGGGGTCTGGGGACCTCAAAACGAAAAGTTACCATGGTCCCGGGCCTAGGTCTTACCATGCCGAATACGGTAATAGCTTCTTCCCTATAGGGGAAATTCGCTAAAAGGACCCCAACCGCCCCCAGTGCACCTCAAAACCAAAGAAAGCCTTTAAACTAGAAAGCACTGTCGATATTGGAGGCCTACACCCTGAAATATCATTTAATCACGATCACGCAATAGCTTTAGTGCAAATTAATTCACTCGGATTAGAGAGGCCTAATGAAAATATTTATAATGACATTCAAAATAACGATAACAATATTTCTAATAACAATAATCCTAATAATGTTAGTAATTTAAATGATGTTATAAATAATCAAAACGATTCAATGATCAGCAATATATATTGAAATAGAGAATTTCTATTATCTGAAGAATACGAACATGTAAATAATGAGCAACCTAAATCAATATCAAATTGTCCAGAAATAACAGTACAAATAAATAAACTAAACATAACAGCTTTAATAGACACGGGATTGAATATAACTTGCTTATAATGGCATGATGAAAATCGACAAAATATTGGAAAACATGAAGAGTTACCAGTTACGAACACCTACATTAGAACCGCCACAAATGAAAAATCAAAAAGGATTTCACGTATTATAATGTTACATGTTACAGTTCAGAATCAAACTACCAACATACAGATATTACTCATCCCAAACTTGGTACGCCCCCTGATTTTTGGAACTGATGTGTTAAGCATTTGGAAGATGGCAATAAACTTTGATCGTGAAGAAATAAACCTAATAATAAATAATAATAAAATCACATTGAAGTTTGGAACGGGAAACGCAGAAGGAATTACATGTCATATATTTGTTAAAAATAGCCAGAGGCAAAATAACAATAACGAACATAATAATGGTTATTACAATGGTCATGGGTCAACCAATACATATAACATCACCAGAAGTATATCACCTGAAACAATAGAAGAATCACTGAACACCAACAACCTACTAAACTCTACACAAAAGCAACAGTTAGCAGATCTATTATTAGTATACCAAGATAAATTTTCTGAACAGCCTGACCTTAATAATACATACCAACATGTTTTAAATGTAGAGAACTCTCAGTATTTTTAATGTAATTCTTACCCCATACCATGTTTCCTCCTTGAAAAAGTATCTCCAGCCCCAGTGCCTTAACGAAGAGTAAAACAATTTATTTTATGAAGCCAAACAGTGATTATCTATCTCCCTTATCCCGGTGTAAATATATATTCAGTGTGTAGAGACCTCAAAACATCATAGTGAACATTAAACACCAATACATAAACACAAACCCTTGTAAATAGTGCATAAAAAGGAAGAACTAATTTAATCTCAATATTCCCCAATGTAAATAATATAAACAATCATTCCCCACAAGTGAAAACCCCAAGATAAATATTGTTAATGCCAATAGGAATCAAAATGTGTTAAGGTAATCAACCAATAAACAGTAATAAAGTGGTTAAAGATAACTAATCCCCTGTGTAAATAATCCCAATATAAACTCTGCTATGTCAGTGACCCAAAGTATATGTTTACCCCTAATGATTTGTGTGTGTTAAGATTATAAACCAATTAATTATTTGTTTGTGTTATGTTACTTTTTCAACTCCCACTTACCCCTGTTTCCTCATAATTTGATGTTTTTATTGTATGTCATTTTCATTGCCAGTTTGTTATAAATGTAATTCAAATGTTTTCATAATTGTTCATCATTATGTCGAAGTCATGTCACTCATTTCATTACCTACCATGACTTCTGAGGGGATATTGCAATGATTCACTTTTTATGTAAACATTTTCATACATTTATAAATAATTAATAATCATATTTTGCATATGTGCCCTGTTCAATAATTCAATATGTTAAGATACCTGTTTGTCCCCATGCGTTACTTTTTCCCAATGATGTATCAATATAATTTAATATAATAATTATGTATTGTTTTAATTTTCCATCCCTCTGAATATTTCACTTTAGTTATTAACCATTTAATCCCATGAATAGATATTTCATTATAAGTCACAATAGCCTACCTAACATTTAATTAATTAGTGAATTTCCTTTGGAAAGTGAACTATTAGCATGACCCGCACGATGAAACTTAAGCCCGGGTCCACCATAAAAGTTCCTAACGTGACCCCCTGAACACGTTTTGGGGGGTCGTTCAAAATTTTATATATATATATATATGTGTTTGCACTCTAGCGGTCGCAATTTTTGTCCGATTTACTTCAAATTTGGTAGGGACGTTCCTTTCTATAATCTGTTGGACAAGTTCGTTGCGCAAAACAATCGGAAAACTCTATACCCATTTTTTGGGGATTAATCTTTCAAATTTCGAGTTTTTTGGCCCAAAAAAGGTCAGAAAAGCCTCAGATGTAAAATTAATGCACGTAAAAAGATGGGAATTAGAGAAACGAAAGTTTTAAGCCCTCTCTCGTCATTCTAGCATAAATATTTACCGAGTTATTAAAGAAAATGTGTATCGGCTAAACACAGCCGACACATTGTTGTCTTATGGGGGTTTTGCACTAGAAAAGCCTGTTATTCCTTTGTTAGAGTACTTTTATTATCCCCAGCAACCTCACGCCTACTTTCAAGCCTGTCTGGACCTTCTCCTAACCTTATAATGCGCAAAATTGTATTCCCAGCTTTGCAAGTAAATGAAACCAGGAGTATCAGAACAGCCAAAAAATCAATGTTTTCAGATTTCAATACAAATTGGACAAATGTATGTTTTTACACTGATTTTGAGTTTTAAAAGTTTTTATGTGGAAATTCACTTCCCTCACGTCAGCGTGCTGCGTGCAAACTCGTTTAAAAATTCATCCTGTACAATTATCTCAGATCACATTTTATATATAGCCTAAGTATTTAAAATTCAAAATTGATCTCATTTTACAACCAGAAGTGAACATGTGTTTCCTCCAGAGAAAGTAACTTTGGGCTCAAGGTTAGTGTTTTGTGTTTAGTTTTGTGAACCCTATAACAATCAACAGAGAAAGCACCTGGTGATGAGGACTCCTGGAGAAGACATGGCCTGTGTTAGATGTTTGGAGGACACTGTCCCAAATTTCATTTAAATTTCCCATTTAAAATAGTATTTAGACATCAACAGTCTAATATTTTTATAGTCACCAGAGCCCAGATCAGTTACTTCCCTTATTTGGCCACCTCAAGAATAATTAATGATATCTGGGCGAAGAAATATGTTGCTGAATTGGTGAGATTGTTTCATTTAGTAGGCCTAACTACAAACTTCAAGACTTCACCAATATAAATTACTTCAAGAATTACTAAAATATTTAGACATACACTTTGAATCCGAAATAGGCTATTACTTTTACAGCACATCAAAATTACCATATATAAACTTTGAAAGAATATCAGGACTTTAAATATAGCCTAGAGAACTTTTGTTTATTGGCAACCATTTTGAATTCTATAGCATCTCAAAGACTATACCAACAGTGACTTTCATTAGTTTCATTAGAGATCACTAATTAGACTTTTAATAATATTAAATTCGTTTTTCATTGGCTTGTAGATCAATTCTAATTTATTTTATATTTATTTACTCAATTATCAAGAGTTTTATGGAATTTTGCCGGCACGATCAACTACACCCTGAGACAGAAACCCTTGTGCATACCAATTGAGCTAAGCGACCATTATTGTAATTCAATTATTAATTCAAACTTTAGAAAGTCCCTATGATTGTAATATATAATTGTTAGTCCCTTTCACATAATTAATAGTCCAAACATATGTAAATTCCTTTAATAAACAATCTATCTACCCATTGTTAACAGCTGTTTCCTTTACCTAAGTTAAGTAGTTGTATAACAGCGAACAGAACATAAGAGGAAAGGTATTTGAGTAACACAATCAGTTGTCTCACCCCCTTTGTATTTATTTATTATTTCAAAGTTGACTAGACAGACAGTGTTCATACAACTCAATCTGAAGGTCCTGGTAAATCCTCTGTTTTGGTGTAAAGAATAACACAAATGTATAAGCCACAGCTTACTTATTTATTAATAAAACACTAAAATCCACATCACAACTCTTAAAACACCTCAAATGCGTCCACACTCAATTTGAATTTACAGACGACGCGCGGCGCGGGTAAACGGTGGGACTACACCAAACTCGCTCAAAACTTTTGAGTTTCAGTAAAACCTCGAATTTCAGTGTCAAACTCGGAATTTCGAGTACTCACACATCTCTACTACATTTCACTGGTAATGTAAGACAAACATTGTTTTCTCATAATAAAGCATCTGTTTCTGTTGCGGATAGTTCGTTCGTCATCGAACGAGTTTGGCTTTCTTAGGGTGCAAAGACCACTTCCAGTGCCTTGTGTCTTTTTTTAGCTGCTAGTCCAACCCAATGCGGTTTTGAAATGTACATTTATAAGTCTTAATTGTAACCCATCCAGGGCTAAATTTAACTGTGACGTAGAGCATAATAGTTTTAGGAAAAACTTTGCAACGAACTTTTGTTTTAAATATTTTTCTGTTTTTAAATAGGTTATAGGTTATGTAAAATCAGCTTTTTTCAGAAATAATGTTTTTGTATGTTTTATAGCAATTAACACAAAGAAATTTCGTCAGCAAGGTACTCATGTACGGTTGCAAACTCCTAGGGCTAAAATACCCACATTTAAAGCAACCTGAAATATTTTAAACAAATAAATATAGGTTAATTTGACATGAATTTGACAAATGAAAAATAAACATTATTTTCGGGTTAGGTAATTGTGAGGGATATATCCGTCTATATCCCGGGAAATTATAATCAATAAACGGATATTTCCGTCTTTGGCCCAGAACGGAAATAAAATGAGACGGATGGATATATGCGTCAAAAACCCGGGACGGGTTAAGGATTAATCTCTAACACTCAACTTCTATAGACATACACCAGGAACAATGAACTGTGAAGTTTCTTATACTGACTGTTGGCAGGGCGATGGTGGTGATGGTGCAACCGAGGGGGGGTGATGCCCCAGTAGGGGGAGGGGGCTGCCCGTGGGGGGTGAGGGGAGGAGAACAGCTGCACCACCCCGCAGTCCGTCACTCCCGTGTGACCATCCACCAGCTGAAGGCACACGTTCTTGCTCTTGACGGCAGCCTGGCCTGACAACCTGTCACGACAAATGCCACACAACACTTTATTCAAAAACTTAATTCATGAATGGTGTCATAAATACAAGAAAATAATATGAAACTGAAATATGTTTTTTATTACAGTACAGAATGGTGTCATAAATACAAGAAAATAATATAAAAGTGAAATATGTTTTTTTATCTTGATTTGCATGTCTATTATTTAAAATACATACGAATACCTAAAACCAGCCTGTTTTGCAAAATACTCGTCTACATTGTATAATGGCTTACTGATAAGGAATAACTTTAGGTACTTTTTAACCCTCCGAGTGGCATTCGACAATTAATTTTCTAATTCACGGGCTTTGTTGAAATGGCATCGACAATTAATTGTCAAATTTGGTCATTTTTCTTATAACATGGACTAATTTATAGCCCATTAAACCCATAAATTCCCATCAAGAGGTCCTGCTGAAGAGCTGCTCTTTGACTTTCGCCTTGTCTCTTCCCCCTCACCCCCTCTCCCCACCCCCTCCACCGAACCGCTACTCAAACCAATTTCCAAACAGTAAATTCATTGAGGGTAGTGAGTTAATCAGCTGTTAAGTGATGAGTGACGGGTGTAGAGACCATTGTGGAGCCAACAGGAAGTCAGACACACTCCTGGCACATCCGTTCCGTCAGACCATCGGTCCTGGTAGTTACAAACGATGGATTTGTGACGTTCCAGATTAAAACAATTAAAGCCAACAGCTAAACAACAAACCAGGAATTTCAAACGTTTACACAATGCACTAAAGTACTGGATAGAATATTTGGCATAAAAAGATGAGGTTCTAAACTTTTATTTGATTACATAAATGAACCTTATAGCAGCAGTAGATCAATTAAATTGTTAGATTAATTTGAATGAAAATTCCGCGCAAAATAAACTTTGCCATCAGTGTGTTGCGCAACAGCTGATCCGATACATTTCGAAAAATCATAGCGTGGTAAATTTTGCTCATATCTAGAAACGAGTGGTACCACTGGAATTGGGAAGGAGTTTTCTTTTTAGCAGTATATGTTGTAAATGGTTACAAAAACATCCAAAGAGTACTTCCAATACATCATTCGATTTCAAATTCCATATAGAATAATATCAAATCAAATCAAATCAAATTTATTTCCAAATAAAAACAAATACAAGATCATGTACACAAACAATATCGCGGAAAACAAAATTCTCACATAGACCCATCGGCTTGTGCGTGAGAACGAGCTCTGACTCAAATTCAGTGCACTTAGAAAATAACAAAAAACATTTAATTATTGCTAAAACAATTACATTTACTTTTTGATGATTAAATACGCTACAAACACACATAAAAATAAAAATAAAACAATATTTGCAGTTGTGTGTATATTAACCATGAACAAAATTAAGATTTGTTTTGCATTTAAATATCAAACACTGATTTTAAATAAATAAAAATAAAAATGATATACAGCTGATTTGAGAATCGATGTTTCACACAACAGCGATGAATAGCACCATGAAGAAAGTCACGATCGCGACTTTAACAGTATAATTACACTTAGTGTAATTGGATCGCAACATTTGGCAATTGGAGAGCTAGATCAGTTGCACATTGTAGGAAGCTCACTTGTATCCAAAGGTGAGGTCTATCCAGTGGTGGAGTCTGTCACTGACGTAACTGCTCTCTAGTGCGGCTCGATGATGAGCCACCAGCTGTTCGGCAGACGACGACCACGAAGGTACTTCCAGGTCTGGTAAGTCCGGGTGAATCGACTGCCCATAAAGAAAGAATAAACAAATTCAAAATACTTTTGCTTAGAAAAATATGTTTTCTAAAATATCTCAATTCCATAAAAAAGAAGAAAGTTTATAAATTACCTCTTAGTATTACATAATTATTTAGTGTCGAAATTTTTGAAGACCAACGTTTTCTATACTTTAAGATAGGGATGAGTCGATTCCAATCCCGATTCCGATTCTTACAAATTGATTCCATCGATTCCTAATATAAAATAAAAGCAAAGTAATGAAATAGCAAAGTAATGTTTTAAAAACTATTAAAGACAATAAGTTAGCCGATAATTGATTTTTATTTAATAAATTGAGACAATCGGTTGGTAATTATTTTTCACCAATGAAATGAACCTAATAAAATAAATAATAAAATACCCCCGTAGCAGCAAACCTGCGTACTCAGCGAGTTTTCAATGCATATATATGTATCTTAATACCACATAAGGCCACATACCAAGTTTCATCAATATAAGAAAAACATGGCGGCTGAGTATGCAGGCTTGCTGAAGCAAGGAACCCAAAAAGTGGGGGTTTATAGAAATATCAATATAACTCAACTAGGTAAAGCCACATACCAAATTTTATTAATTTATGTTCATAATTAAGGGAGATAACACATTACTTATTCTCAATAAGAATAACATGGGGGCTGAGTACGTAGGTTTGCTGCTACGGGAACTATCGCCCAAAAAATGTTTTTTAGTGCAAATATCAATAGACCACAATGACATGAAGCAATATACCAAGTTTTATGAGGATAAGTTGATAAATAAGCGAGCTATACAATTTTTCTTATTCTCTATAAGAATAACATTTGACAACGTACTGTGTTAAGCACTTTCAATATCTCTGTAGCCATTTGACGTAGAGTAATGATCAAAACACCAAATTGTGCGTCTTTTTAAGCTGATTCCAATGGAAGAAACCAAAATTTGACTTTTTCAAAAGTTATCTGTAAAAAACTCAAAAAACCCATTTTTGGGGTACAAAACCCCCCCAAAATACCCCTTTGGATAGGTCGATCTGTCAAACATAAAATCATAAATGCTGCTTTACACGTTTATACCAAGTTTCGTCAAAATCAGATTATTTTTACAAGAGTTATCGTGCTCACGGACGGACACGCACGCACGCACGCACGCACGCACACACGCACACACGCACGCACACACACGCACTCACGCACGCGCGTGCACGCACGAACACACGCACGCGCACACACACACACACACACACACACACACACACACACACACACACACACAGATATTAATTCAATTCAATTCAATTCAAAATATCTTTATTCATCTTTTATGTACATAAATACATTGAATAGTGTCAGTACAGTATATTATGTAGGTCCTATAACAAGTATTGTTTAAAATAAAATAACACACTACATAGCAAATACACCAATTCCAATTCCACTCCATTATTCCAGAGTATTTACATGTTTAAATATTCCTCAATGGAGTACAGCCTCAATCCCACAATGTATTGTTTTAATTTTATTTTAAAAGTGGTCTGGTTTGGTTCATTCTTTAATAAGCTTGGTAGTTTACCCAGAAACTTATTTCCCATATAAGATGATTTTTGTTTATATAATTCTAATCTGTGGTGATTTCTAATCATTTCAAATTTTCTTCTAGTATTATAGACATGAGGCTCAGTTTTTTTGTCTTCACTAACATTGGTCTTTACATACAAAATTAGCTCATAAATATATAACCCATATACTGTTAATATTCCCAAATTACTAAATTCATCTTTAACACTGATTTCACTTTTCAATTTTAACATAATTCTTATTGCTTTTTTCTGCATTTTTAATATTTTGTCCATGTTTTTCTTGCTTGTTGATCCATAAATTGTTATTCCAAATGAAATATGAGATTGAATGTAGGAATGATAAATTGTTTTTAAAACTGAAATACTACACAAATATGACATTTGCTTTAAGGCATAAAGACCTGAACTTAATTTTCTCAAAATAAAATTTACATGTGCATCCCAACTTAAAAAATTGTTAATTTTCATACCCAAAAAATTGGTCTCACAAACCTCTCGTACTCTATAAAAATTGATTTTTATAATCGGTTCAATTGGATTTCTGTTCTGTCTAGTTGAAAAAGTAATAAATTTTGTTTTATTCGTGTTTAAAAACATATTATTAGAATTAAAATATGAGTTTAGGTTTGCTAATTCGGTAAAAGCCCCACTCTCCAATTCGTTTACAATCTTTCCTGACACTTTTAGGTTTGCATCATCTGCATATAGTGTCAGTAGGTTGTTGTGACAATCATTTAGCGAATCAGAAATATCATTCACATAACAAAGAAACAATAAAGGACCCAATATAGAACCTTGTGGTACTCCGTATTTAATTGCCAAGTAATTTGATTTGATTTTCATTACTTCGCCTTGATTTGAATTTTTTGTGATTTCTACAAACTGATAACGATCTGATAGGTACGATTTAAACCAAATTTGAGATACCCCTTTTACCCCAATATTGAAAAGTTTTTGCAACAGTATACTGTGGTCAACACTATCAAAAGCCTTAGATAAGTCCATAAAGATGCCAACAAGTTTTTCCCCTTTATCAATTGAATCAATGATAGAATCTAAAAAAGTTGTTGTTGCTGTTAGCACTGATTTTCCTTTCCTAAAACCATGCTGAATGTTATTTAGTAGTGACTGTTCTTCTAAATAATTATATAGCCTTTTGTGAACTATTTTTTCAAAAATTTTTGATATCGAAGGCAAAATTGATATTGGGCGGTAATTTGAAGGTTCTTGAGTGTTTCCTGCTTAGAGATATATATTATATATATATATATATATATATTTATATATATATATATATACAGGTTTGAACGAATGGTGTTTTTGGGATCTGGGGACCTCAAAACGAAAAGTTATCATGGTCCCAGGCGAAGGTCTTACCATGCCGACTACAGTAATAGCTTCTTCCCTATAGGTGAAATTCGCTAAAAAAAAAGTTGAACTGCATGTCTACTTTCCATATAATTGTTATGCTTTAAGTTACATAAATCTCCCATGATATTTTTTTTAATTGGTTTTCTTGTGTTATAAAGTTTGGATGTTAACTATTCTTGACCGATAAAAATACATTTGTAATGGTAATGTTAAATTTAGGGTTTTAATTTTTGTATAAAAGTTATAAAGCTATTTATTTTATTTATTAATTTTTAATGATTGTAGATCAACGTTTTTAAATACACTGCAATGTTATTTAGCAGCTTTTTGTAGTTATTTATCAAACTAATTTTTTATTTTTACATAATTTAATGTTAAATTCACTCATATACTGTAGTAATATAGAAAAATAAAATCTGTTTAATATTTAATATAAATTTATAATTCTTAGGGAAAAACTTAGTTTTAAGATAATGACTCAAAGAAATAATGTTGGTCAGCCGACTGATTTATTGTTTTCAACCGGACCCCAATCCTCCCCTCCCATCCCGTCTTCCTTCTTTATCTTCAAGGTCAGATTTTGGACCCTGACCCAAACACTCCCCATGCCCTTCTCTTACTTCACAAGTATCCATAAATAAGGAGTTGAAAATTGTATAGGTACACCCGCCGTTTACTCAGATTTACACCCCTAACCATAGAAAATTCGAGTCTAATTATGCCAGGATGAAAATTCGAGTCTAATAATTCGGCGGGAAAATTGCATAGCTACTCCCGCCGTTTACCCAGATTTACACTGCTATCTAATGTTTAACAAAATATATGACTGAAATAATGAAAAATAAGCCTAAAATCTATTTTTAACTCATATGAAAGAAAGGTCACAATGACAGGTGAGTTATTTATGGATATTGTGATGTATTAACATTATTAATTAATGGTAAGTAAAACGGATTTAATGTTTCATATTTGATGTTACTGGGGAATGCCTATAGTACCAGTTTTAAAACCGGATGATTCAGTACGAATTTGCGTTGACTTTAAGGTTACACTTAACCCAAACTTAGAAGTGGAATGATATCCATTACCCAGGGTTGAGGATCTTTTGCTGAACTTCAAAAGGGAGAGTTGTATAGTAAAATAGATTTAAGCCAAGCGTACATGCAGTTGAAATTAGACGAACCATCTCAGAACTTATGTACTATCAGTACACGTAAAGGTTTTTTTGCTTACAAACGTGTCCCTTATAGTATTTCTTCAGCAACGGGAATTTTCCAAAGAAAAATTGAACAGACATTGCAAGGCGTGACAGGAGTAGCAGTATTTTTAGATGATATATTAATCTCTGGTCCTGATTTGAAAACTCATATGTGTAGATTAAGAGATGTTTGTCAACATCTACAAAAATGTGGGTTAACTGTTAAGAATGAAAAATGTCAGTTTTTTGTTCCCAAGCTGGAATACCTAGGGTATACAATTGACAAACACGGGCTACACACATCCCAAGGTAAGGTTAAGGGTGTTTGGTCAAAAAATTAATTTGTAATATTTTTTTCACATCAGGATGAAAATTAGGAAACAAAATAGATATATATTAAATAATTTGCATTACTATTAAGGGAGTTATGGGTCTTAAAAGTAGAGATTTTGTCAAATGTTGGGAGAAAGTCAGTAAGAAAACCTTTGGTCTGATTTCAATGAAAATTTGCAGTTGTGTGGGAAAAATTCAGGTTATTATTACTAATATCATTTCATTTCAAAATAAAAAAATCAGAAATCTATTTTTTACTTTAAAAAAATGTTAAAAATATATTTATACAATTTTGTTGTATAAATAATAGATGTAGTTGTGCGGGTCGGTATGATATACATGTTAAAATTTGTTTGAAGATTATATCTTTTTTCGTTTGTTCTGTGACCTGGTCCTTTGGTTCTTGGAAATTGCCTTCCGGGGCAGAGCAGGCCAGCCGCACTGCGCCTCACTAACACAAACTCACACGCACAGCGCCACCACGCGCGCACCCCACGCACGAGCGCATAGTCCAAGGTTGCGCCGCTCCCTACACTCCCTCCAGCCACACCCTCCATGAATCCCGCCACTCGCTCAACGAGTACCGCGTGTCCGCGTTTTTCAGTTTTCAGAGTATTATGGTATTACTGCAACCGTAGCAATTAATGCCTTGTAAGAAATGTAGGCATACAATAAATAGAAAAGCAATTGCGAGTAAAACATTGTTGTGTGAAACAAGTTATAGGCTAGGGCCTACCTGTCATGTAACTGAAGATCCAGCTTCTTCTGAAGATGTATTTAACTAAGTAATAAGAAAGTGAAAATTCACGATTTAATTCAATTTTAAATTCAATTTAATTAATTTCCTTGTGAAATTACCATACTGATAACTTTTTAATATTTTTTATAAATAAATAAAGAGAACCATAAAATCCATTTATTTTCCAAGCATTGTATATTTTTGATTTGAGTATATATGTTTTTAAATCAGTAAATAGTAAAAATAGGCGCTCATTGGTGATAGAACGGGGTTGAATCGCCGATTGTATTTGTAAAATATACTTTCCGGTAGTCGTTCAGGCCTATAAAACGGGATCCGGCTTCATTTTTTGCTGGGAAAATGTGGTCTGATTGCCAATTGTTATTATTAATCACGGTTAGATTGTGAATTTTGGCACATTATGAGGCTCTGTCATCATTTTCGGTTAATAAACACCACGTTGTGGCCGTCGATTTCAGACTTTAGAATGCGAGGAACAGTTGTTTTCGGCAAATATAATGCTGTGAAATTGCCTATTTTGTTTTTCTATTTCCGTGGATAATAATTTTGTTAGCTTGCCGCTTCAGGCCAATAAAACGCGGTCGACTATACCAACAAAATTCAGTCGTTTTGGTGTTTTTGAACACCATTTAGCGGCAAAATTTATGTTTTTACCGATAAAACACGGCCTAAAATGCGTTTTGGACGTCGTTTTTGGTATATAAAACACGACCCGGCTTCATATATTACCAAGAAAATGCGGTCCGATTACCGTTTTTGAGCGATTAAGTACATTTCCAGCATAAAATACGGTTTGTACTCAATTCTTGGCCGATAACAAAAATTGCGGTCGTATTTATGACTCATGTATATAGTCAATGGTAATATGCTGTAAAATGATCGCAAAAAATTACCGATTTTGGCTGATAACTACACACGCCCGGTTGGTAAATTTCTCTAAAAACCCAGTTTGACCATATTCAGGCTAAATTGCGGCTCGATTGACGTTTTAGACGGCAAAATGAGAATATATTGCTATTTTAGGGCGATAAAATGTGTTTCGATCTTAGTTTTGGTAAAATCTTCGATTTCCAAGACTACATACTTTGATGCTTCCGCTGGCGTGTTAGCCTTTAAGACAGCCACACACTACTGGACTTTTTCCCGAACAAAACATCGGACCGAGCAGGATTTGGGATTGAAGGGAGAAAAATCCGGTAGTTAGTGGGGCCTCCGAACCAGACATCGAACAAGACTTCGGACGAGACGCAGACCGAGCGGTCTCAAGGCGATTTTTTGAGGAAAGATGAAGAAAGATCGGTCCGATGTCTTGTTCGGGTTCTGGTTTGGGGTTCGGTAGTGTGTGGTACCTCCATACGCTGCTCCGAGCGCCGTCAGGAGCCCCACCGCTAGCGATACGACGACGGTGAGGGTTGCGGTCTTGACCAGCGAGCACATAATACAGCTGATCTTGACTGTTGCCATTTTAGTTTCCAGTTCTCTAGTTTATGTAAAGTAGTCTGCACGATGGAGTGGTCTGAGGAAAACACTTTGACGTTTATTTCCAAATACAATAATGGGCCAGTTTGTGGGACTAGTCCCATCCTTCACTACCACAAAAGTGAACAGGAATGACGCTTGGAGAGAAGTGGGTGAAATCATGGGGCGGTGGAATCATGGAAGAAGTGGGTGAAATCTACAGACAAGTACACTGCCGACTTACACAACGGCAACTAAAAGTCGTCCCCACCGTTTTTACTCCGTTCGGTGGTTTTCGCGCTCAATCTGTCCGATCCGATGTCTTGTTCGGGATCTTGATCGGGAAGAAGTTCGGAGTGAATTTAGCTACCTTCGTGCCCTGCTCCCTGCTCGATCCGATGTCTTGTTCGAGCAAAGGTCTGGTAGTGTGTGGCAGCCTTTAAATTACGGTTTGGGTATAAACTATTGCGGCTTTCCTTGGCCGATAAACTACGTTTAGGCCTACTTGTCTTTTTGGTTTAAAAGTTACGGTGACCATGAATTGCTGTCAAATTGCAATTTTTTATAAAAAAAAAAAAAAACGGTCAAATTGCTGATTTTTGTCCATGAATTCAAGACAGTCGTCTTTTTAGGCCGATAACACACATGTTGGTCAATAAAACACGTTCGGCTATTCTTTACGGCCGATCAAATTATTATTGATATGGAATTTTTATCAAATTTCCGAGGGAGGACTCCCGGATCCCCCACCCCTGAGGGGTATTCTATACATCCCCCCCCAAAAAAAAACCCCCACCCAATGTGACTCTCTGGACCCGCCCCTGATCGTGCCTGAATTTTACTTTGTAACAGTAAGTAACAAATTCTTCTTTAGCTTTAACAACAAACGGATACTAAATTCCAACAATAGCGAAAACTTACATCTAACAAAGGTTAGTATGTTGGTGTTTGGAGTAAAATATCTTACAATTGTATATTCATGGAAAATTTGTTATGGAATAGTTCGGGAACACCCTGCACATTTATTTAAAACAGTATTTTAAGAAATTAATAAGATCAATGTATTATGATTAAATGAGATTCAAACTATCCGAGTTCCACTGTATTTAAGTGTGCTCACAACTGTGTCAAACATAAAATCTGTATAGGCTACAAAAAATGTACTCATCAAAACTATAAAGTGAACGCTCAAAATAAAAATATATTTAAGATTAGTTGTCGGCAACATTGAAAGGCACATTAGTGAAAAATAGTAAGCAACCCATCCCTACTCAACCAGTCGAGCCGCGGGCCGGAGCCGTGCGCCCTGGACCGAAGAAGAAGGAGTAGACGGAAAGACAGTGCTGCGTGGGAGGAGGGGGAGAAATGAGGAGAACGCGCTCCTCTCTCCCCCCATCCAGATCACACACACTCACAGACTCACAGCACTGCCCGAGTCGTCTTCCTAGCGGTGCGCGGTGGCAACTTTTAGAACTACTGCTCCTCACCGCCAGACTAGCTCAGCGGCCAAACACCCTTAAAGCTGTGTTAGATGTAAAAGTGCCAGGAAATGTAACAGAAGTTAAAGCTTCCGTAGGGCTAGATAATTATTTCGCTAAGTTCCTTCCAAATCTGGCCAGTGTTCTAAGGCCATTGTTAAGCAACCCATCCCTACTCAACCAGTCGAGCCGCGGGCCGGAGCCGTGCGCCCTGGACCGAAGAAGAAGGAGTAGACGGAAAGACAGTGCTGCGTGGGAGGAGCCATTGAGTGGCGTATTTATGGCCATTGTTAAAGAAAGATGTTCCCTTTGTTTTTGACAAAAATTGTATGAATAGTTTTAATCAGGTAAAACAGCAGTTGACAAGTGCACCCGCGTTGGCCCACTACGATCCCCAAGTGCCTGCAATTTTAACAGTTTATGCATCAAGTACAGGGCTGGGTTGCGTTTTAAGTATTGTAGGGAAGACGGCGCCGAGAGGCCTGTGTCATACTGCTGAGATCCAGTCCCCCGTAAGGCAGAACTACACAATTGGCACTATCCTAGCACACCGTGGGAACAGTTACACTTAGATTATCTAGGTCCTTTTAAAGGTAAAATGTTTTTGATTGTGGTAGATGCCCACAGTAAGTGGTTAGAGGTGTTTGAAACTAAAAACACATCAGCTAAGTTTGCTATGGATAATTTTAGAGAATTGTTTGCTAGATTTAGACTTCCGGAGTCGGTCCATTCTGACAACGGACCACCCTTTTGTTCAGTTGAATTTAAACAGTTCTTTATGTCAAATGGAATAAAACAATCAACATCTGCTCCTTACTGGCCTCAGTCTAATGGTCAAGCAGAAAGTTCTGTAAAGTACGCTAAGAATAAACTGAAATGTGCACTAAGAGATAATGTTGAAACCAACGTAGCTTTAAGTAGGATTCTATTCGATTATAGAAACTCCGTTCATTTAATCACTAATCAATCACCAGCTCAACTCATGTTTAACAGAAACCTCAGAACTAGATTTGATTTACTAAGACCTAATCTTCCAAGATTAGTTAGTGAAAAACAAGAAAAGCAAAAATTGTATGCGCGAGGATCTAAAACTAGAATATTGTATCCCAATCAATCTGTATTAATTAGAAATTATAGAGGCTATAGAGGCAAAGATAAATGGGTTGAAGGGATTGTTAGTCAGCAAATTAGTACTGTAATGTACTTAGTACAACTGAGTTCTGGCATTGAGTGGAATCGCCAGATTGACCAGTTAGTTGCAATAGAAACGGAGACTCCAGCTGATAATACGTCAAATGAGAGTACCGTTACGGTGCCTTATGTAAATAGTCCATCAGCTGACTCCCTGACCACTCCACCTGTGACGTCACCTAATGGTGATCGTCGGCCTCCCTCTACCCCCTCTCCACGAGGCGCTCGCGTACGCCGGTCCCTGCCCTCTGCCTCTCCTGGTACCGTTACAGCAGCTGACCACCAGGATAACACACCACCGAATGTTTCGTTGTCTCCCTGTCACCAAGGCGGAGTAACCCGCCGTTACCCTGTCAGGGACAGGAAACCGGTGGAACGAATGAATCTTTAACAATTGCAATGTAGTATTGTTAACAGGTTATTGATGTAGTGATTTTTGAATCCTGGACAATGTTGCTGTGTTTGTAATTTTTATCATACTGAGTGTTATATTTGTTTGTTTATAGTTGTAACAATTTATTGAGTGATTTTAGTGTTACAACATGTTTATTTATTTATACAATAATCTTTACTGTGCTCACGATTTTAATTTGTTGAATAATTTAATCTTAAAATTTTGCTGGGAGAAATGTGAGGTATTAACATTATTGTTAAGTTAATTAAAAACATTAATGTTAACATTAACATTAATGATAAGTAAAACAGATTTAATGTTTCATATTTGATGTTTCCATTTTGTACAATCTCGGTAAGTTATCATCGTCTGTTGTATCAGACCACCGCCCACCTGACCCGATTGGACTACATGATCACACGACTACCTCTCCAGTTTACCCGTCGATCACCTCCTGTCCTCCTTTGGCCAGTTCCCAAATAGCTCCCTTGAATCCAACATGTAGTCGGTCGGTTATTTAAGTATAATTGCCGTGTCGTCATTTTCCCCGTACATCCAAAATTCGTCAAGTAAGATAAGTAAGAGAGGGGCACAGGGAGTGTTTGGGTCGGGGAAAAAATCTGACTTTGGAGATAGGGAAGGAAGAAGGGACGGGAGGGGAGGGGTGTAGTCCGGTTGAAAGCAATAAATCAGTCAGCTGACCAACATTATTTCTTTGAGTCATTATCTTGCAAACACGTTTTTCCCCATGAATAATTTCATAATTAACTACAAAAAGCTGCTAAATAACATTACAGTACATTTAAAAACAAAACCGTTGATCTACAATCATGTATGTGAATCAGTATAAGTGTAAATATATTCTTAAGTGTTGTAAGACGTCTTTTATTACATCCCGTAGGTAATAACAACACATAATATGCTAATCAAAAAGTTGTCTACAATAATTAAAAACTAATAATTTAAAAAAATTGCTTTCTAACTTTTGTACAAAATTTAAAACCTCAAATTTAACATTAAAATTACAAATATTTTTATCGGTCAAGAATAGTTAACATCCAAAGTGATTGTTTTATAACACAAGAAAACCAATTTCAAAAAATATCATGGGAGATTTATGTAACTTAAAGAATAACAATTATATGAAAAATAAACATTCAATTCAACTTAGTTTTTTTATTTTTTATTATTATTTATTTTTGTAAGTTCATTTTATTAATAAAAATAATCACCAACCAACTTATTGTCTCAATTTATTAAATAAAAATCAATTACTGACTAACTTATTGTCTTTACTCAGTTTTAAAACATTACTTTGCCATTTCACCTATTATTAGAAATCGATGGAATCGGAATCGAGAATCGATTTGTAAGAATCGGAACCGGAATCAGAATCAAAACAAATTTTAATCGACTCATCCCTACTTAATATAGATTATAAACTATGACCAGACCAAGTGATACTGGCCAAATGGCGACCGGAATCTGTTTTTGTTTGTCAAAACATAATCTACTTTGATTGTAATGGCCAAAAATGTGTGTTGCTACTCATATATTTAGTTAGTAACCATTATTAGTGAATTTCCTTTGGAAAGTGAACTATTAGCATGACCCGAACGGTGAAACTTAAGCCCGGGACCACCATAGAAGTTCCTAACGTGACCCCCTGAACACATTTTGGGGGGTCGTTCAAAATTGTATATATATATGTGTGTTTGCACTCTAGCAGTCGCATTTATTGTCCGATTTACTTCAAATCTGGTAGGGACGTTCCTTTCTATAATCAGTTGGACAAGTTCGTTGGGCAAAACAATCGGAAAACTCTAAACCCCTTTTTTGGGGGATTAATCTTTAAAATTTCGAGTTTTTGGGCCCAAAAAGGGTCAGAAAGGCCCCAGATGTAAAATCAATGCACGATAAAAGATGGGAATTAAAAAGGCAAAAGTTTTAAGCCCTCTCTCGTCATTCTAGCATTAATATTTACTGAGTTATTAAAGAAAATGTGTATCGACTAAACACAGTACGTTGTCTTACGGGGGTTTTATACTAGAAAAGACTGTTATTCCTTTGTTAGAGTACTTTTATCATCCCCAGCAACCTCACACCTACTTTTAAGCCTGTCTGGACCTTCTCCTAACCTTATAATGCGCAAAATGGTATTCCCAGCTTTGCAAGTAAATGAAACCAGGAGTATCAGAACAGCCAAAAAATCAATGTTTTCAGATTTCAATAAGAATTGGACAAATGTATGTTTTTACACTGATTTTGAGTTTTAAAAGTTTTTATGTGGAAATTCACTTCCCTCACGTCAGCGTGCTGCGTGCGAACTCGTTAAAATATCAAATTATATCTGAAGAGGTATACAAACTCCATTACACTATTTGAAACTATCAATAACAATATAATGCTGATGGTAAAAATACTCGCTCAAAAGTACTCAAAATCAAGAATAATTGGCACTACTCAACTTGACTTGATCCAAAAAATCACTAGCCTACTTGCACACTTCTACTTGGCAATGATTTAAACTTTGGCAATGCCTTTAGTGTGATGAGCTATGGTGTCATTTTCTAGGGAAACGCTTCTGATTCCCTAAGGGGTTTCAAAATTCTGAAACAAATTATTAGGATATTGGCGGGCATTAAAAAATGAGATCACTGTAAGAGTTGGTTTATCCTTTTAATCCTTAAGGTTTTAACTTTGCCATCACTTTACATATACCAGGTCCTCATATTCTGGAAAAATAACCTGCACTTGTTTGAAAATGATAGAAACAGATACAACACGCGTCATAGAGAGGACCTGGTGTCTCCCGTGCACCGGCTGCCATTGTTGGAGCACGGGCCGCGATAAGCAGTCTGTACAACGCTTTGCCATGACATCTTAATGATGCACCTACCACTGCCGCTTTCAAAAAGGTTCTCAAGGTGAACGCTTAATTAGAAGGTTTTTTATAAAGTGGCAGATTTTTTATCTGTGGCAAACGAATGAGGTTTTTTAGGTTAATAAATCATTTTGTAAGTAGGGAAAATAAATTGTACTTTTTTGTTTTATTACTATGATTTGGATTGTTAGGTTGAGGTAGACTAGGAGTACGCTCAAATATTCACGTAATGGGATGACCAAACTCAGAAATGGTTGTTGAAAGTTTCTGCAGTTAACGCGAAATGCCATCTTAAAATATTAAATAAATAGCCCTGGGGACTCTGTAGGAAAATATCTGCTTTTCTTTTGGTTAATTTTAGGTCATAGGATAAATCGTTCTTATATTATTAGAGGTGCAAATTCTTCAACAAAAAATAACACGGTACGTTGCCTATGCAGTAAGGTACATTGGAAATTAGCTGAGTAAACAGGTTTGCTATGACGGGGGTTTTAATATCATAAACTGACAAAAGAACACAGCTGGCATAAGTAAATATGAAATAAATGGCTGCTGCCATCTAGCAGATAAACTATTAACTCACTCACATTACTCACATTATAGGAGAACGTTACCTTTATTTGTAAAAACTTTTATTAGTTTTTAATATGAAAATTTTAAAATCCTTTGATAAATTGAATTAAATTATGTTAAACGGAGAGTACTATATTTTTTTAATCATAGAACATATGAATAAAACCATTTTTTAGTAGTTTCTTGTAATTACAAAATAATATTGTATTAGTATCTCGTACTTTAAACCCAGTATTTTTTGTCCAATGCTTTATCTTATGGAAATTTTACAACTCTTAAATGTTAATTAATAAAAAACTATTTAACGAATGTGTTCAATTTTTGAACTGGAAGCGTGAAATATACTGGAAAACAGTTGTGTAGAATCTGAAAACGATACGTGAAGCCGTTTTCACATTACTGCGTTCCGAAAACACACAACCACACACACGACCACTTACTGACGGACAACGAATCATTGTCTCTGCTAATACATAGATTCCTTCACTTCGTTCCGTCATCAATTAAGTTAGTGCCTAGATCAATACAATGTAAATATTGTACCATTGAACAATAAATGAATTGAATTGAAATAAAGTTGAATTTTTAAGATATTTTTTTTTTATTTTCCAAAGGAAAACAGAGTACAATCAATGGCAAAACTGCCATTTTTTTCTTCAGTAATATTTTTTAGATTAAAAAAGAACATAAAGTATCTTAGCTAAAACATAAAAAGATAAGGTATTTGGAAATAAACCACATACATATGTAATACAATGTAAAAAAGTAATAATATCATATCATAAAAACAGAAGTATTCTTTCATTCCTAGCATTTCATTAAAATGTGCGAGTTATGTAATGCTGAGTCAGACCCCCCTCCCCCCAAACAATGCAGAGTAACGCTACGTTGTACCCCCCTCTGAAGTGTGTTACGTAACGTGTGTATGGCCCCTACACTTTACCTTAAAGACGGAAGGGTCGGTGAAGAACTCAGGGATACACTCATCAGGCGTCCACTGCTGGAGCCGCTGTATGGAGCTGGGGTACTCGGCCGGCACCCACTGTGGCCTCACGTACTGACACAGGACAGAGCGTGGCGTTACGCGCGACAGGTACACATAGTATGTGATCTCGGACAGCACGTCCGATATGTGGTGGGGCACCTGTCGCGCAACACACAGACGGAGATTACAAAATACCCCTGGTGCCTGTCTCCCTGCAGAACACCACCTGTACACAATACGCTGAAATAGTGTTCTTAATTTATGAGAAGGTTAGAGATCACGGAATAATAAACCTAGAAGAATCTTGATTTAATTTGGAATATCAAATAAGTGCCAGTATTTTTAAATAAACAAAAAAGTTATATTTAGTGTTAATGAAATTAGCAGTTTCAGTACAAGTTCCCAAGTATCCATCCTATCTTAATTTTGTATCCTTAAATAAAGACCAGAATTATAACCAGAAAAGGTGGTTAACAAGGTACTAGGTGTCTTTATTATCTTTTTGGTTTAATATTTTTTAAATATTCACCAAATACAAATTAAACTAGTCCAATATGAAAATTAATTTTTCAAATATCTTAATTCCTTTATTCACATTAATTTTCTAATAATTAATTATAATATTAACTTAAAACCAATCGCATAGTTCACACTTTTATTTTGGTAATGATTTCCCTAACTTTCCCTGACCAAAATAGTAAATTTTCCCTTATTTTCTCTAACCAAAAAATAATAATTCTCCCTGACTCGCGACTTGGAATGCAAAATTGTACACAAAAGGTAATAATCAACAAAAATATCCTTCCCCATAGCCGTCCAACGATTTTCTGTTTAATTTTATTTTTATAGTTTGCTGTTGTCTAATACATTCATTGCCTTACCATGTATGGTTTGTAGCTTATATTTTATTGGGGGGCCAGAGGAACGTGGATCTTTTACCCGAGACCAGAAAGCCTACTTAGCCAGCTTTGATTTAATCTAAATAACTGAAATGAACTAACTAACGATCCTTCCAAAAACTGATATATACTAAATCGGCATCTGAGGTTATTGCAATACTGATCTAGGCATGGTAACTAATCCTTAAGCTAAATGAATGTATAGAAATACTGCAAGCTAATAAAAAACTATGGATAATCTTCTGGGGAGTCTGGTTAATTTGGTCTAAACGTGCTGAAAATTCAACCTGTTGCAAAGTGTTCGGGGCAGGCCCGAACACTACTATTTGTTCCTACATTCCTGTATCGGGGCGAACCTTATGGGTTTCCCCTTAATAAGCTGTTTAGCCAGCCATTCTGTCTCTAAATTACCCTATACTTAAATGAAAACTTATCGGTTGTGCGTATTGGTTGCAGAGATGAGGTTCAACACGTCCGTCCTTTCTGACGCCGGCAGTAGGAAGGGGGAGAGGACGCCGCTAAGCCAGATTTCGTTGACAAGACGGAAAAAGTTGTTCGCTCTGTCAACGGCGCGACAGGCGAAGTGCTCCAGGCAGTGGCTGCGCGACGGAGTTTGCGCGCACTATATAAAATAGGGTGACGCTAAGCGTCACAACCACCCCCCTTACGCCAAAAGAAAAGAAAAAGAATCAGTTTTGCTGAAGGTGTGAGGTTGTTGAGTGTTTTGAGTGGTTTTTGTTCGAGTTGCCTCCCTCTATCGTGCTCTGGGTCCCGAGATGTCATGGTCCCGGTTTTAACTCAAGGGAAGCCGAGAACAGATGAGGAAAGGCGAAAACCCCTGACCAGTCCGGCTTCGACTTGGAACCTGGTTAGCAACGTTTGTTTGGGGAAAAAGCTGATTGTTTTGGTTGACCAACCATGGCAGGGATCGGGATCCACCCCCCCTCGCGAATAGAGGAAGGTATGTTGGGTGCGACAGCTAAATTAACCTAACCTAGCAAACTTGTGACTACTGTGATCTTGGCTCAGCTGAAACAGAAAGTCGGAAAGCGACAGTAAAAGGGACGGACAACTGCACGCACAAAAACATGTTTTTTTTTTTTTTTTTTTTTTTAAGTTGAAAATCGCACAGAGTTGGAGAAGATAACGTGGTCTTTGGTGATGTTTTTGTTTGGGGGGTGTCCGAGAGGAGGTCTTGCTCAGGCATCGACTTGGCTGGTTCCCCGCTGACAGGTGATGGAGAAAACTGGAATAGCCGAGGATTGCAGGCAGCAGGGTGAGATGTGCTCCCAGCAGGTCCTGATCACCGCGTTGCTGTTGGTGTGGACAAAGCTGAGGCTCTGCTGGATCTGCCTTTGAAGATGTTGCCATCCTCTCGGAACTTGGTGTCGGAATATCACTTCTGTCACTTGGAGCTGATGATGTGAACTTGCGGTTGAGAAAATGTCTATTTTACTGTCCAAGTAACTGACACTGTCCAAATAAAGCACTGGTAACTGATATTGCTTGAGATCACTTTATTATTCTGTCTTTAAATAATATCATTTGGTTGCCGGTTGTACTGTTTAATGTAAATTTTTGATTGTGCAGTTGTCATGGTGTTATTTTAATAGTTGGGGGTATTAACTGTATTGATCGGTGATGATTGCTAAACAAAAAATCTTTTTAAAGGTGAACTGTCGTGGTGAAGGTGATGAAAGGTTGATCGCAAGGCGGCGGTCCGATAACTGACGGGTTGGTCTTTTCCTAACTGGGGTACCGTGGGATTGTCCCATGTTTGGCGCCGGGTTACCAAGGCCAGACTGGTGAGGTCCGCGGAAACTGTTTCTGAAGTGAGTGAGAGTTGTGGAGTTTGGAAGGATCTGCAAAACTGTTGAAAACCCTTTTTTTATATTTTTTTGCTTCGCATGCAGAAAAAAATTGCGCTCGCAATTACGCTATGATGAGCGGTAATTTCAGGTGAGGATAGGTGCTTGTGGACTGTTTGGGGGAAAAAATCTTCCTAGTGCCCGGTTCTTGCTTAATTGAGAAAAATCCTGCCCCTACTCGTTCTTAAAATCGACGTTTGTCTTGGCATATCTATTATAACATGAAAATCTTTAACTTAACTACCTTCTGATCTTCCCTAGACTGTTCCTAAACCTAACTACTACTACTTTAGTGACTAATTAAGCTAAGAAGTGTGAAAAGAGCAAAGGGAGAGAAATAGGAAAGAATAGTAAAAGAGTTTGTCTTCCAAACACTCGACTAGTACAAAGGTCGCCACAGAAGGTGCCACCACTGAGCCTCTTCCTGCGATGGTGAAAAAATGAATAAAAAAAAAAAAAAAGGTAACCATGCGCAGAAAGGTTAATCTCAATCAGAAAAAAAATTCTTTACAAGACCCAGTGAGGGTGTTGGAGACGAAAAGGGGAGGGGAAAGATTTGGCCGACAACGCACGGGGGAGGACGTGTAGGGCAACCCATCCTAGGGAAGGATACCCTGAGACTCACAGTCCCCCGGGCGTTGGCGGGGACAGCGACAGAGAGAGAAGACTTAACCTAATATCACTTTTGTAGAGCGTTTCTGGTCTGGGTAAAAGGTCTTTAATATTTTGGCTGAAAAAATCTTTTTAACTGCGAAACATGAGCGTTTCTAATGAACTTGCCTGTTGAGGGGTTTAACAAACGTGCGGTGACGGGTGAAGAAAATGACTCAATAACACAAGGTTTGGACCAGACAGGCAGCAGCTTTTTGTTGATTGATTCGGCAGCCTTGCTGAGGTGGTGTTCTCTGAACATTACCCAATCACCGGTCTTGTAGGGGTTGGGCAGTCTGTTCAGATCATACTTTTGCTGCCTACGTTGCCTAGCCTTTGAGAGGTTCTCGACGGCCGTTCTCCACTCCTCGTTCGAAGATTGTTGGGAAGCATGGTCGTCGACTAGCCTGTCTAAATTCCAATGGAGTTCTAAGGGGTGGGAAATGTTCCGGCCAAGGAACAAACGGGCTGGAGAAACTTTGGTGGAATCATGACGGGCGGAATTGAAGGCTATCTGGAACCAGTGTAGCTCGTGGTCCCAGCGCTTTTGGTGCTGGTTGTGAAAAATTCGGATGGCTATCTTTATTTGTTTGTTTACCCTCTCGGCATGCGAGGGGTTAGGGTAGTATGGACTAGTGTAGATATGCTGGATGCCTAAGCCCAAACAAAGATTCTTGATTACTACTGATTTGAAATTTGAAACATTATCGGAGACTAAATATTTAGGGGGGCCAAAGATTGAAAAAACTTGCTTGGTGAGGACTGAAGCTGAGGTCTCTGCTTTAGTATTTTTTACTGGTATCATGAGGCAAAACTTGGAGAATGAATCGACCACAGTCAAAATGTATTTATTTCTGTTTAAAGAAAGGGGTAGAGGGCCAATATGATCAATAAAAATCTTTTCCCACGGCTGGGTCACGATTTCAGAGGCCAGCTTCCCAACCTTGGTGTTTGGGGCCTGCTTACACCGTTGGCACTGGACGCAAGTCCGAACCCTATCAGTGATGTAGGCTTTTAGATTGGGAGCCCAGAAAAAGGGTTCGATGCGGGCGAGGGTCTTGCTGATGCCCAGGTGTGCTGAAGTGGGCGACTCGTGGTAGTAGGAAAATAAAAGATCAAAAAGTTTGGTGGGGACAACTACTCTGGGCTTTGTTTGGTTAGGCTGACGGTAAAGAAGGGTATTGCTGTCTATTGAATAGTTTGGAGGCTTGTTTGCGGACCTAATGATCTTCCTGAGGTCAGGATCATCCAGTTGATGTTTGGAAATGTCCTTGAAAGCCTCAGGCAGGGAAAAAAGAGACAAAAGTGTTGGTTGTTGGATCGGGGGTGCTACAACTGTTGGTTCTACATTTTCAAAAAGTCTGGACAAGCAATCAGCAATAACATTGTCTTTTCCGCGAATGTGATAAATCTTAAACTGGAAGGAGTTAATGAAGGATATCCAACGGGCAATTTTACCCATCTGTCGGGGGTGATTGAGAAGCCAAGTGAGAGCCGAACAGTCCGAGTGAAGCTCGAACTCTCGGTGTTCCAAATATTGCTGGTATTTCTGTAGGGCAAACACTATTGCAAGGCATTCAAGCTGTAATGTGGAATAGTTGAGTTCATGCTTATTGAGGGCCCGGGATGCATATGACACTGGGAACAACTGATCACCATGGGGTTGAAGGAGGACCGCTCCGATTGAAGAGCCGGAAGCGTCAGTGTGCACTATGAATTGTTTATTAAAATCGGGCATACGGAGGATGGTAGAGGAAACTAAAGCTTTCTTTAAGGTTTGAAATGCTGCTACTTGGTCGGGGCCGAAAACAAAAGGAACTCCTTTCTTCTTTAAATGATTTAAAGGAATGGTAATAGTGGCATAATCCTTAATGAAGCGGGCATAAAAGGCTGTCATGCCCAAGAAACGTGATAACTGCTTGATGTTCTTGGGAGTGGGAAACTCATCTATGGGTCGAGTCCTCTCGGGATGGATTGAAATGGTGTGGTTAGAAAACACATGACCAAGAAACTGAATCTTATTAGACGCTACAGTGATCTTTTCCGGATTGACGGTGAGTCCGGCGTCACGGAGGCGTTGAATCACTAACCTGACCTTTTCCAGGTGGTCTTCAAAGGTTGAATCACTGTAGACGCACAAGTCATCGAAAAAGTTGTAAACATACTGGAACTTTATATCACCAAAAATCTTATCTATTAAGGAGGTGAGAACCATACTGCCAGACGCAAGTCCAAAAGGGAGAAAATTGAACTCATATTGAGCCCAAGGAACAACAAATGACGTAAATTGCTTTGACTCCTCATCAAGGGGGATCTGGTTGTATGCCGAGTTCAAGTCAAGGAGCGTGAACCACCGAGCTTGGCCTAAGTGTTGAAAAGCGCTTTCGATCGTGGGCATGGGTGTAGCGTCGAGTTCTAAAATGGAATTAAGATTTCTGTAGTCGACTACCATGCGTGTTTTCCCACCCTTTTTGGGAACTAAAAAGGCAGCTGAGGCATACTGGGATGTGGAGGGTCTAATCACTCCCTTCTGAAGCAGATCGTCGATGTGTTGTCTCATAAGTTGGAGTTTGGGAGGGGCGTACTGATATGGTTTATTGCGGACAATTTTACTTTCTTTGATCCTGATGTGGTATTTTAAAAGATTTGTGCGGCCCAACTTGCTAGTTATCGTTTCGGGGAAATGAGAAAGCAACTGAGTGACTGACTGACGCTGTTGGGGATTTAAGTTCTCCCCCATACCGACTGGATGGTCCGGTTGCTCAACAATCGTGGAGCAAATGAGTGGAAAAGTTGTGGGTGAACCAGGTGATCCATAGGGAAAGCTAAGAGTGTGTGTGAACATGTTAATTACTGCCTTGGTCTTTGTCAAAAAGTCAGAACCTATTAAAAGCGGGACTGGTAAATTATCAGTAACAAAAAATGGGAAAGTCCAGGAAAGATGATTTATTTTAAAGTGGACCCTGACTGAGAAATTGAAATTGATGGGTTCGCCAGCGGCAGAGATGGCTGATAAAGATGTCGGATGTCTGCTGACCACTGCTTTGGTATGACGCTTTAAGAGCTTGTAAGTATCGGAGGACAATAAACAGAATGAAGATCCGGTATCTATCAGTGCATCTTTAAATAATCCCTTGAAATCCAGTGTGACGTGGCACAGATCATTTGTTGGAATGCTTGGGGAACCTTTGGGTTTATTAGGCAAGTTTTGCTTACCGGGCACCTGCTGCACAGATTGTACCAGGGGAGGGGCCGAGGCGCCTAACGGTACCCCCCTCTGGCGTTTCCCTGACCCTGACCTTGTGAACCGAAACCTCGGTTTGAATTGAATTGTTGTTGTGGCTGGTATGTCCTAGGTGGTCGCTGTTGATTTTGGTGAAATGGAAATTGTGGGATGCGGGGTGTGGATAGTTGATTAGAGAAATTCGAAAAGTTGCGGTTGTCATATCCTGGAAATCTTTGATTTCCCTGTCGATAATTCGGATTGTTACCGGGGGTCAAGCCCGAATGCTGGTTTTGACGGTAGCCGACACTGAGCTGCGTGGTCTCTGGTCGCGAGACGGCCTGCCCCTGTTCCAGCGCGCGGACCACCTGAACCCTGGGAGCCAAGGCCAGGAGGTCTGATAAACTACACGCGGCCGGAAAGGCGGCAAGAGCCGCCCGCGTTGGTGCATTCAGACCATTCAGTACGGTGTCAAGCACATCGCGCTCTGAGAAGTTTGAAATCAAAAGGGATGCCGCGGCGGAAATGCTATCCACAAATTCGGGAAGGGACTCTAAATGTTGCTGGGCCCTGTAAACCATCGTGGTGACCATAGCGTGCCTGACCTGTGCTGGGAGAAAAAAATCCCTTACACCTACAACTACCTGTTCTAAACTGACACGATCGGCGATTCCCTTTAGCCAAAAGGCCCTTAGCTGTTCCGCCGTGCGGGGAAGAACCGCCAACAAAATATTCTCGTCAGCAAACAAACCCAATTTGGCAATTTTGGCAGCCGAAATCAAGAACTCCACCAACCTACGTGGCTCGGCACCAGTAGTCAGTGGCAACGCCCTAACAAGGTCGTCTAGGACCTTCATCTTACTTTGAATTGCGCGGGGAGGGGAACGACTGCTGGCCATGGCAGAAGCCACTTGCTGCCCTACGGCAATCGCGGTATCCTGGACCAACTGGGCCCAATCCACCTTAGGTGAACGTCCACTGTCGGTATTCTGGATCGCGGTGTCGTGAGGGGCACTAGGGTTTGCGTCGCCGAACTGTTGATTTCCCGCAAGGGGCGTCATTACCGGCGTCGACTGAGAGGACGTTGTGACCGTGGCCGCGCCAGTGACTGTTAGGACAGTGGGTGCAGTAGTGGTGCTTCCGTCCTGAATTGTCTTTTCATCGGTTTCGGTTAGCGAGACGGTGACTGGGCAGGTCAGATCCGGCCTGGAATTGGGGGGCAAGGGCTCGGATCCGCCATTCAACTGAAGAGTTTTCAGAAACTCACTCAAGAGGGACCTATTAACTGACAGGGTCGTTGAAGGCGCAATCCCTAAAATGAGACATTGATCAGTCGCGTCCTGAGCATTGAGAGTAAAAACCCAGGAAGTGCCTGCTGGCAACTCCTCGGGCGAATATACCCTTGAGGGCATTTTGTCTAAAAACCAGGAAAACTACAAAGTGAGAAAAAAAAATTTTAACACAAAACACCTACTGCCTATGGGTATCCCTTATCAAGAGTCGTTGCTCAAAAATTCAAATTGCGCAAAAAGGGTAACCCAGGCAACGCGCCCAACACAAGAAAAGAGGTATTAATTAATTTTTTTTTTTTTTTAAATTTTAATCCAGAATCCCAAAAAAAAAATCCCATTAATTTCGAGAAGGGAAAAACAAATCCCTAAATGATTGGGGGTTGAGCAATTGCAAAACAATTGGCCGTAACAGACTTTCCCTGGAGCATAAAATTGCTGTTCGTTGAAAACATTTACAAAAAAAATCTACGTCGGCATTGGTGAAAAAGAATTTTCTATTACAGGAATCAACTCTATGAATGCATCGTTGTTGAAATGTATTCCATCACGACGCATTGATTTCCCATAATAGGCATGAAAAAATCGGGTGCGATTTAATTCGTCGGGGAGGTCTATCACTTTGACGAAGTGTGAACGTAATGTGAGCAAAAACCTATTAATTTTATGTAAAATGGTAACTGCTGGGGTGTAGTTTCCTATCCGTGGATAACTCGGCAATGTTGTAAAAACAATGACCATCCTAGGATATAAACGCCGTATCAGTCTCAAAAAGGACAAAAAAGAATTCTTGAAAACTGTAATATCTACGTTTGCTAAAAAATCGTTTGTACCTAAGAAACATAACAAGGGCATATGCGGCTGTATGGCTGAAACATTTAACTTAACAAAAGTCTTAAGGTCAGATACTCTTGCTCCAGAGATGCTCCGAATTGAAATTGGCCGTAAACTCCCAGTTAGGCCGGGATTTGCTCGAGAAAAATTGCAAAAACTGGCGGCATATGAGTCGCCAAGGACCTGAACACTAATCAAATTACTTGCTTGGGCCATAAATAAATTAACAGTGAAGGGAAAAACCCAAGCTACGCCGACCGACACTGGAAGGTGTCTATTTGTGAAATGAAATGGAAAAGGTCGGCCCCTAATGTCCCGTATCTAACTACATTAGAAAACAAAAGCGCAAGAGCTATCCTAAATTTTCCCCAAATGCAAAATTCGGTTCCCTGAACAAGTAACTGCACACAAGCAAAAATAAAATTGATAAAAGTGCCGGTTTAACTTCAGTTAAACTAATTGAAAAAGATTTTACTAGCAAAAAAGGTGGGTGCAGCGCTAATCCATTGGCCGCCCAACCAGACGTTAGCTGTAGGTAAGCTAAGTTCAGCACAAGAATTGGTGGCGAGTGACGTAGCGTGACCGGCCGGAGAATCGACCAATTTATAAACACTAGCCCCGACCGAATTACTAGAGGCACATTGTTGCTCAAAATGCATAGTTATAAATACATTTGGCACGAGGAAAAAGAAAAAATATATTCTACAGTATCTTACATTAATGCCTTGATGTAAAATGCCAGCTGTACCAAGCCAGAATTCTGACTTAGCCTAAAAGTGAACTGAGTTAAAAACCAACTGAAATGCAAAATATAAACTAAATTGACTATGGTTACCTATGTTAGACATGTCCTGAGAACCCATTCTACAATTATATACCATAAAAATCTAGCCTAAAGGGTTTTACTGATCCAAAATTTGCAAAAAACTTCCTACTGCAAAAACTGCTAGGCCCTAAAAACTTTACTATTGGCAGATTCTGGCCCTGTATTTCTGGCCCACTGAATGCTTACCCTAAAAGAATATTATTGTTACTAGGGATGACCAATAGTGTGAGAAAATATATTCACATAATTTTAAAGACAAAATCACATAGTACAAAGAATAAATTAAACATTGGACAGACAAACAGCACAGATTGTAGCCACAGACTAACAGTTGTAAAAGATGAGGCTGCAGCATGATAAATATATTTTATTGAACAATTAAATAACATAAAAAACAGTCACTGAATTTAACACATAGCAAGGTGTTGGCTTTAACTATAGAAACTGGTCTTTATTTGTATAACAAAACAAAACACCTTGGTTTTGGCCAAATGCCATTCTAATTGTAATAAAAATTGGGTTATGGCCGTTAAACCACCATACCTGAGACCTGTACCCAATACATTTTTTTATAGACCAGATATGCCTCTTGCTAGGCTTACAAATTAAAATCCTAAACACTGAATAAATCACTGAAACACTGTTACTGCTGCCAAGGCCTGATGAGTTGTGGATTCTCACTGAAATACAAAACAGAACAACAAATACAAAATCCTACCTAAGACACACTATTTTCCCTTGGTCACCCTAGTTTGATAAATTTAGAAAAGGTTTAACCTCAAAAATTGTGGGCAAGGACCCCTACCTTCCTGGTGTCAGTCTAGCATTCTAAAAAATTCTGATATGGGACATAACCTCCCCAGAAGATTAATCGACTAAATCCTAAGTTTACTAACCTAACAAAAACAAAGCTGCCTAAAGCTCTCTGGTCCTAGGCTTATGTCTGCTACCATATGTAGCTTATATTTTATTGGGGGGCCAGAGGAACGTGGATCTTTTACCCGAGACCAGAAAGCCTACTTAGCCAGCTTTGATTTAATCTAAATAACTGAAATGAACTAACTAACGATCCTTCCAAAAACTGATATATACTAAATCGGCATCTGAGGTTATTGCAATACTGATCTAGGCATGGTAACTAATCCTTAAGCTAAATGAATGTATAGAAATACTGCAAGCTAATAAAAAACTATGGATAATCTTCTGGGGAGTCTGGTTAATTTGGTCTAAACGTGCTGAAAATTCAACCTGTTGCAAAGTGTTTGGGGCAGGCCCGAACACTACTATTTGTTCCTACATTCCTGTATCGGGGCGAACCTTATGGGTTTCCCCTTAATAAGCTGTTTAGCCAGCCATTCTGTCTCTAAATTACCCTATACTTAAATGAAAACTTATCGGTTGTGCGTATTGGTTGCAGAGATGAGGTTCAACACGTCCGTCCTTTCTGACGCCGGCAGTAGGAAGGGGGAGAGGACGCCGCTAAGCCAGATTTCGTTGACAAGACGGAAAAAGTTGTTCGCTCTGTCAACGGCGCGACAGGCGAAGTGCTCCAGGCAGTGGCTGCGCGACGGAGTTTGCGCGCACTATATAAAATAGGGTGACGCTAAGCGTCACAGGTTTTGTTGTCATATGGTAGGCTAAACATATGATATTTCAGAGTTTACTAAAATAATTATTACTTTGTTTATATCTTTGTTTTGGACTTCAGAACAAAGTTTTGTTCTTGTAAGAAATGTTTTGGGACAACATCAAAGTCGACACCGTCAAAGTCAGACAGCGACAAAGTCGGTCAGTGTCAAATCAGGACACTTTACAAAGTGTCCAGGTTTGTCGGGTGCGTAAGGAGTCAAACCTGGACACTTTAGAAACTGTCCGGGTTTGTCCCCTACGTAAGGCGTCAAATCTGGACACTTATTTCGGTACAAATGCGTCAGTCGGACAGCTTCAAAGCCAGACACTTTTACTTTTGAACCAGACTGTACAGGTCCCTTTAATCAGATGTCCAAAGAGGGCCTGGTCTTCTCCCGATTGTTGTCATTGGCTGGCCATCTGCCCAATCAGTCATCATCGTTACTGAGCTCCGTTATCTCTTGACGATATCTTGTTAATTATTTTACAGAACAAAAGCGTAGGACGTGTTTACGATTTATTGTCTTACGAATCAAAAGAATATTATGTACTCTCTACATACATTGCGTGCCATAGGCATTGAATCGGGTGACAAGATTTATAGTTTATTCTAGGTATTTTCCAAATTTGGGCACCAAAGCTAATAAAATAAAAATTCCGTAAATAAATTTTTCAGTCATGTCAATTACAACCAAACATCGTCAGTTCTCTTTATATCATTTAGTTCATCTTTGGTGTGCTTAAAATGTTATCTGTTTAGTACAAATAAAAATATACATGGAGGCCATATTGTTTTACAGATAAATATTATTGTGTGTGCATATTATACTGTGTTACATAACATAGCTCAGTTTAGACTTTAAAAAACACTTTTGACCTCAACTTTACTATTTTTAATATCTACAGTTTGGAAGGTCATTTAACTTTAAAAATGGAATAGGAAATAAGTTTAGATGTACGTTTAGTATGAGTGCATTTAAAACTACTAGTAAAATTACTAAAGAAGATTTTAGAGAGCTTCTTGAGAAGGTGGGGCAGCATCACAAACACTATGGGGTTTGGGGATGAGGGTTATTGTTTCGCCTAGCATGGCGAACTGGTAGACAGTACAGTCAGTGACAAAATTTGGGTAGGGGAAAAACTGTCCAGTTTTGTCAGATGCATAAAGCGTCAAACTCGCACTGTTATTTCTGTACAGGTACGTCAAAGTCGGATAGCGACAAATCGGGACTAAAAATGTGTCCGGAATTGATGCTGTCCGACTTTGGCGCGGTCCGACATTGACGCGGTCCCAATGTTTTACTTTAATATTTTATCATATAAGGTGATAAATATATTAATATGTTTTAATATTTTTTTTATATGGTGTAGTGTCAGGTGTTAAAATGTATCCAATAAAACAAAGAAAGGGAAAATAACATCAAGAGGATGATATTTTTCCAACTGAACCTCTTTCTGTAAGTTCTAGAACACCACCACTTCAACAGGGGTTTAGGTATCAAGGCCAACGTCTGCAACATTTTTCATTTGTTGATTCAGAATGGGAAATTTTGTTTCGTACATTCGAAAGATTAGATCTGCTTCAAGGGTGTTTTTAGAGTCTGATGAAACACTTTAAATCTTACAATGGGTCCTAATGTTGAAACAATTCTTGAAAGCTTTAATTTCTCAGGTGATGATCTAAACAGGTATAGTTTTGTTGTAGAATGTTTTCACAAATATTACACAAGGAAAACTAACATAATTTATGAGAGGGCTAAGTTTAATAAACGTTACCAAAAGGAGGACGAACCTGTAAGCGTCTTTATAACTTCACTTTTTGATTTGTCAAAACATGTAAATACGGAAGTCTGGGTTCGTGCCTCCCTTGGAAGTTACTCTTTTAGTTGATGGTATTTCTACTGTTTTTAAAGTTGATACTGGAGCTGACATTACATGCATACCAATTACACTGCTCTCTGTGTATCTGTGTTTCTTAAAAAAAACACAATCACTTTTAAATACAGAAAAAAACTAATTTTGTAAATTTTAAAATCCCATAAAATCAAAAACGGAAGACTTATTGATAAGCTGTGAGTCAAACCTAATTGAAAAGAAGGATATCATAAACTTTTGGGGCTTAACGATTGACCAACATCTAAATTGGAATGAACACATACATAAGATAGTTAAAATTAACTCCGGAGTTTATGCCTTGTCACGAATGAATTATTATTGTGATGTAAAAACCTCGAAAAATGTATATTTTGCGCATGTTCATTCACACATCTCTTTTTGCATTGCACTCTATGGGTCCACAACAAAAAAAATCAATTTAGAGAGTATTCTAAAACAACAAAAATAAGCTATTAGAATCATGCTAAAACTGAAATATGATGATTCAGCAAAGGACCATTTTAAAACTTTAAAAATGTTTACGGTCTACGGCCAATATATTTTTGAAACTATTCTTGCTGCAATAAATTAAAAACTCAGTCTCAATATTAACTCAATGAGGACTCATTCCTACAACACCAGAGGACAAATTCAGTTGTCTCAGAGACACAAATTGAAATTGTTTGAAAAACCGACATATATAGGAAATACTTACCTAAAGCATATTCCAAAAAGTATATCAAAGAAAAATGGCTTAAAGTTAAAAAATGTTAACAAAATATCTTATAAACATGGCATTATATTCTTTTGATAAGCTTTCCACCCCTCTCTAATCTTAGTTGAGTACAGTGGAACCTCTATTAACCGTCACCTTTGGGACTGGGACTGTGACGGATAACTGAATAGACGGATAATAGAAACATCATATTATAAACGTGTTCAGGAACTAAATTTTAAAATGTTTGACAGAGAAATGATAATAAACTGTGTACAAAAGGATAATACTTTCCACTACATACATATTTATGTTGTTTGAAATAATATAATAGCTCGTACAGATGCTCAGACACTGCCGTACGGCGCAAATCTTGAGTCTAATAAATAGTAATATTCTCATAGACGGACGATGGATAACAGAGAGTGACAGTTTAAAGAGTGACGGTTGATTGAGGTTTTCCTGTAATCATAAATGTATTCTTGTTTAGTTTAATAAAATGTATTCTTTTGATGATGCATATCTTGACGCTATTTATTGTACAGCTTGTGCATAATGTAAATAAAGATTTGTGACTATGACTATGACTATCAATTTTGTGTGAATCTGAAAGTGATTTAGAACACTACAAAGGGTTAACTGAAAATGCAGGGAAAGGAACCCTCTTTTGTGTAGGCACATTTGAAGGCGAGTTGAAGGTGGTTTCTGGTAGGTATTCTATTCAAAGAATTGTTGTATTAAAAGACTTAAAAAATCCGCTACTAGGAAGGCCAGCAATACAGTCATTAAAATTACTCACCTTGTCTGCTGAAGTTAACCATGTTATTGACGGAAAAGTTGTAGAGGAAAGGGAGAGATTCATGTCGTTGTTTTCTGACGTGCCTGGGGTAATGGCGGGTGGTCCCCATCATATAAAACTTGTTGAGGGTGCTAAACCTTATGCCATTTCAGCCCCTTATAGGGTTTCTTTGCCATTATATGAGAAAGTCCGAGAAGACTACTTTTAATTGAGAAGAATTGTATTATTTCCAAAGTTGAAGAAGCTACAGAGTGGTGTGCTCCTATTGTTGTGGCTACAAAGAAATTTGGTTCTATTCATCTTTGTGGAGATTACACTGAACTTAACCAGTATACTGTAAGAGAGCATTTACTGCTACCTTCTACGGAAGAAGTATTTGCAACAATTTCTAATGCTAAGGCCCGGTGCACATCAGCGGTTTGCGGCAGCGGTGCCGCTACGGCGTGCGGCGACGAGAAAGGTAGTGCACATCAGCGGCGGCGGCGGTGGCGCGGCAGCGGCAACTATATAGTATTAGCATTTATTATACATAAGGTGAATAATCAATGGTAATAATCAATCTGTTACTCTATAACAACAACTTTGGTAACAAAATAAATAATAAACAACAATTTTAAAAAAATTGATATATTTTCCAACTCAATACCTATTTAATTTGTTTCTTAAAATATAATCGTACGAATCTAAAGTAAATACTGTACTTAATTTAATATTCAGTCAGTGCTGTTATTAGTTTACAATATTTATGAATGATTGTAAACTTTGTTTTTGTTGTTATGATAAGGTATTGCTGGCATGTACAAACTAGAAACCGCCCAAATATATTTTGAATATAAAGTCGACGAATATATATATTTATATATATATATATATATATATATATATATATATATATGGAATATATATATATATATATATGGAATATATATATATATATAAGCAAGTTTATTATCTACTGGGCTCATCTCTCCCCCCTCTCCCTCCCCTTCCACCATCCTCAACTCCAGGTATTTTTTTTTAACGTGGAGTTAAAACGGATAGCAGAAGGCGCAAGATCAGTGGCCTTTTTATTTGTGCCTGAAAATTCTCCACCCCGCCCCTCTTCCCCCCCTCACATACATATTTTTTATGTTGAGTTAAAACGGAGGAGTTAAGAGAAGGGTGTTACCATTCCAATAGTCAGTCATATTTTATATTTATGAATCATCTGATCTTGCTGTTGTGCTACATATTTATTTGAATAACGCAGCTGTTTATTAAATGGAAAACAACAAAAAGCAGAACGCAAGTTCCCATAAGGATAACATGTAAACTTTGAAAGCCAAAATCACACCCAAACAAAAATTATTTTCATTTCGGCACATCCCCTAATAGTACTAAATAAGTGTGCCAAGTTTCATAATTCTACGATGCCACACATCCGAGAAATCGGTACCACAAAAATTTCCTTAACCTATTATTATATAGATTAACTTAAAATATACTAGAGCATGTGTTTTATGTTTTGTCTAGTAATAAATTTTGTATCTGCAATATTATATGGCTAGACCAGTCACCCCACGGTTATTTCTGGGTAGCGTCACACTTCCTCTCAGTAAATAGATAGACTACTCCGGATATAAAATTTTAGTTTATGCCCGTCAGAATAAAATAATTGGAATAAGTAAGATCAAGAAAAGTATTTTAATTCTACAAAAAAAATAATAATGTAAAACAAACGATATGTAAACTACGATTGTATTTTCTTTCAAAAAGCTTTAGCTACAGAGATAATTATGCAATGCAGTGCAAGAACAGAATGGGCATTCGAGAAAATAATTAGTTTGAATTATTACTATTGAATGCATTATTTTATTAATTCCATAACACAATTTAGTTTTGTACAATATTGCATAGTTAAAGTTAGTTCAAGAAGATTATTATAGTTTAATAAACCAGTTGTTATGTAAAAATAACGGGGCTCCCGAATTTTACTTATAAACATCTGTGTTGAAGTCGTTTTCCATCACTACTGGAGTGGTCCGAAGCCTGCGGCGAACTCGCTGCCGCCGCGAGTGTGCACTGCTCCATTTGATTCTATGCCCCGACAGACCTTGTGGCGGGGCTGCGGCTGGACAAAACTACGGCGAAGATTTCACTGTCGCCGCGCCGCCGCCGCAAACCGTTGATGTGCACTGCTCGGCAATTCTCCATTTACTCCCATGTATCTAAGAACGCGCCGCTGCCGCGCCGCCGCCGCAAACCGCTGATGTGCACCGGGCCTAAGGTGTTTAGTAAGCTCGATATTAGAATGGGTTTCTGGAAAATTGTAATATCTGAAGAGTCAAATAGCTTAACGACATTTATAACACCGTTTGGACAATATTGTTTTAACAGAATGCCCTTTAGAATTTCATACGCGCCTGAACATTTTAAGTGAAGGGTAGCACGGATCTTAGAAGGACTCGAGGGATGCGTCAACATGATGCATGACATCCTAGTTTGGGGAAACACAATTGAAGAACATGATATACGGAGGGTTGATTATGATGGGTAATAGGTTTGTCGTCCCTCGCAGTTTTCAAGAGTTTGTTTTAGATAAAATTCATGATGGTCACGTGGGAGTATACAAATGTCGTGGCTTAGCAAAGGAAACGGTGTGGTGGCCAGGCATTAATAAAGATATTGAGCGGAAATTAACTGATTGCTATGTGTGTTTACAAAATAGAAATAACACAGCATTGTCACTTATTCCTCCGGACTTCCCTCAGTTACCTTGGTCAGTGGTTGGGGCGGATCTGTTCCGTCTTCAATAAAAAGAACTACCTGGTTGTTCAAGACTACTTTTCACGTTATTTGGAAATTATTGTACCATTGTCTTCTATAAGCTCAAGGCATTTTCCCTGACATTTGGCCTTTTTCCAATTTTTTCCCTGAATTCCAGAAAGTGTGAACCATGAATTGGTAACAAATGTAATTAAACATATTTAAATTGTTTTTCATTAATAAAAAGTATAAATGATATATGACTGATGATCTAAATTTTAGCTTGGGAATGGTATTGAGAAAAACATTCTGTTTGATTACAGGACAACTGCTGACATTCCTAAAAGAACTGAAATGATCATGTTACAGAGTGTACAGGACTAGCACTACAATGTCCAAAAGGAATTGGCCACAGTTACAGAAATTGACAAAACTGTTGAATGTTCTTTTCTTTTAAATATGCTTACGGTTGCTGACTTTCAAATTTTGTTTATATTTTGTAAATGTTAAAGCTGCAGTTGCTTCACCTGAGCAGTGTTGCAGCCAGGGGGAAGATCATACGTCAGGTCCAGCTGACGATCGCCCTTGTTGAGGCGGAACTTGCTCTTGGTGAGGTCGCGCCAGTTGGCACCACTGGGGGCGGAGAAGTCCGTGACCCACGGCACCACGTGGTGACACCGCGGGTCTCCAAACCTGCACCACAAGAATCTCACTGTCTCGCAAATAATTATACAGTAGGCGCTTACTAACCGGGCAGAAATCAACCGGTAACTGTCACTTTGTTTCATTACACCTTACATAAAAAAGACCAATTTGACCAATAAGCTTATGTGTCATAAGACATTGCCTAATGCATCGCGTGTATGTCTGCTGACTAATAAAAATCTTGAATCTATAATGTTTTTGTGTATGATAATCCGTTCGCCTATTTATGTATTTTTGTATAGCTGGTTTAAGACTTTTCTAATACTAGCATGAACGGTACAAGGCCCTATTTTATTAATTTATTTTTATGTTTTATAACTTGAGTTTAGTTAAGATTTTTAGAGATGCGCGAGTGCTCGAAATTTCGAGTTCAGCCGAGTTCGGCACTGAAACTCGAGGTTTTACTGAAACTCAAAAGTTTCGAGCGAGTTTACTCCCGCCGTTTACCCGCGATACCAAGGGTCGTCCGCGGCCGCGCATCGTCTGTAAATTCAAATTGAGTGTGAACGCAATTGAGGTGTTAAGAGTTGTGATGTGGATTTTAGTGTTTTATTAATAAGTAAGTTGTGGCTTATAAATTTGTGTTTCTTTTTACACCAAAATGGAGGATTTACCAGGACCTTCAGATTGAGGTGTTTTGTGGACTGCCTGTATAGTCCACTTTTAGGTTAACCTAACCTTGCCATTTTTTAAAGTAAAATATCAAAACCATGTCTGTAATGAAATTTAATAGGTAAAGCCTAAGAAGTTTGTGCTTGTTTTTTGTTCCATAATAATTGATATTGAGTCAATCCATTAATTTTAGGCTCAACTGTCCTTTGGCGTTGAGCTGCTTTAAAGACAAGTGATTTGTTTTGGCCTTGTTTAAGTTTCATTAATGATTGTTTAAATAATTTGTAATACAGTATTTTAAAACTCTATTTAAGACATGGCTTCAATTTCACCAATTGATTTGCCAGGCACTTTCAAACATATCTTCATGTTGTTATTAACTGATTGTTCTTATTAGGACTATTAGTGTTAAAATTAATGCCAAGATATGTTAGTAAATACAATTTTGAGTGGTAAGTAAGTAGGTTAATATTTTACCATGTATTAGGCCTTTTAAATTTTAAAATAAAGTTTATTTTAACTTATAGGCCTAAATGTTATTTTATTTTGTCCATTCGTAGAAAGATGTAACTTAGGCCTAAACATAAATACAGAACATGGGATGGATAAAAAGGAGGAACTAAAATTTGTTAATGAAACTTTTAATTAATACCATATAGGCTATAACAACCTCAATACCAAAAGATTAAAAGTATTTTATCTTCATGGCAAAATGTTATGCAATTACTTTGGTATGTTTTATTTTCAGATAAATGTACTTACCTTTTTCCAATGAAGCAGGAATCTATTTATTTTACTTACTATTGTTATTTTCAGGTCGCAGTGACTAGAAAAGTATATTTTAATAACAACATTTATAAATGGAACTCTGTAAACTGTTTTGATCCAATTCAACTCGACTTATGTGTTTTTTTTGTTTTTTTATTTGTATACTGTGTTTTTTGTTTTTTTATTTGTATACTCGACACGACTTAAAAAAACCTGAACTCGCACATCGCTAAAGATTTCATTTGTATATTTGAATTTTTGGGCATGAATGTTACTATTTTGTAGTGTATTCATATATCCTATTGTTTAAGTAGGCTAATTTATGCACCTCATCGTTGACTGACGCCTGTGCCTCAAGAAATATATTGTAACATGTAATGTGACATGAGCTATTTCCTGTAAGGTATGGGGACAAATGATTTAATAAACTATCAATTTATCTTTTGACAACCTTTTCAGAGTGAAATTTTACGTTTCAGCTTGATAATGACAAACTAGCTGGGTCTAAACCAGTCGTCAATACAGGGACATTTTGAACACTCGACAGTTATAATGTAATCAACCCCTTGATTTAATACCACTTTTCCTTGTTACTTATATAGATTTTGATTTCATTCAAGACAAAGTCTGAGATATGAAAATGTAAAAATGCATGAGGTGAATCAGTAAAAATTTGGATAAGTGAGTAGAATTTAACATATGTTACCTGCGGCCAGCTAGTTTGTTGAGAGCAGTGAGGTAGTCCAGATTACTGACAGCTCCTCTCACCCAAGCTAGTGTGAGCTCACTGAGCTTACGCTCACTGTCTAAGCTCGAGCTCGAGCAAACTTTTGTCTTGTCTGACTCTGTAGTGGCTGAGGGCAAGGTATACTGGTTGGCTGCTAGTTTAGGTATCACCTGTTAAAACAAATAGTAACATTAACAGAACAAATAACTTTATGTCCTTTGTGAATCATGTTTTGCAATTAAGCATTTGACTACATCAACAGAAAATATAATTCTGTGTACTATTTAATAACTATGCAATTGTACTTATATGAACATTGTCTGCAGTCTGTGTCTAACTTGCGGTGTAACCTGGAAGTCAAACAGAAACTAACTCAGCTAGCATAGGACTTTATCAGCTGGTTCCACATAACTGCTGGTCTGACCAATGGCCGGTGGTTTAAGCGCTATCCTTCCAGCCAGGGGGCATAGGTATGTGCAGCGGGAGTGCCATTGGTGCCGTGGCCCCCACATAGCTCTTTTGTCTTATGGGGGGAGTCAAAAGAGACGATTAAAAAAGGGTTGTATATGTAAAGAGTAACCTAACTAAATTTAGTTTAATAAATAAGTAAGACATTATAAGTAACTTTTCATTTTTATTATCATTATAGAGAGAGTGCAATTTACTGTTTCAATTCAGTATTATTTACAAATGTGAACATTTGGCATAACCTAAGTTTTGAGGTTTTATGAATCAGGAACTCTGGTCCAACAACAGGCAGATTTCTCAGTAAACGAGAAGACGAACCGGATATATTGACAATCCCCTCTCGCCTCCTCTCTATTGTTGCCTATAATTTTGAGATACAGGTAATCCAAATTTATCAAATTTATGTTGTTTCTCCAGGATTATAAATTAGGGATGAGTCGATTCCAATTGTCAATTCTCGATTCCACCGATTCTCAGGCTTACAATCGGAATCGAGGGCCCAAAGTATATTCCAATTCTATCGATTCCAGGCGCCGATACCCCTGCCGTTTACCCAGATGTACGCCCCTACCATAGAAAATTCGAGTCGAGTAGTTGAAAATTGCACAGCTACAGATTTGACGCTGCTAACTAATGTTTAACAACATTATCTTACAACACGTTTTTCCCAATGAATAGGTTCATAATTAACTACAAAAAGCTGCTAAATAACATTACAGTACAGTTAAAAATAAAAACGTTGATCTACAATCATTAAAAATTAAATATTAAAAAAAATTGCTTTCTAACTTGTATATAAAATTTAAACCCTAAATTTAACATTAATATTACAAATGTATTTTTATCGGTCAAGAATATTTTACATCCAAAGTGATTGTTTTATAACACAAGAAAACCAATTTCAAACAACTATCATGGGATTTATGTAACTTAAAGCATAACAATTATATGAAAAATAAACATGCAATTCAACTTAGTTTTGTTGTTAATTATTTATTTTTGTAAGTTTATTTTATTTTATTAATGAAAAATAATCACCGATTGTCTCAACTTATTAAATAAAAATCAATTGCAGACTAACTTATTGTCTTTAATCATTTTTTAAACAATACTTTGCTATTTCACCTATTATTAGGAATTGATGGAATCGGAATCGAGAATCGAGAATTGTTTTGTAAAAATCAGAACCGGAATCGGAATTAAAAAAATTGGAATCGACTCATCCCTAGTATAAATATAAATTTTTCATTAAACTATACTTTGTTATCACCAATCTTGCTATCAGATTAAAATCAAGTAGGATTCCAAATTTATGAATAGTACTGAGAAAAAAAAGTATAAGGGTTATCCAAAAAGTAAAGTATTTGCACACTGCACTAAGCACAGTTTCCCCACCACCGCGACTGCATGTGTGGCAGTCCACACACTTTCCCGCCAAAGTTTGAGCCAAGTCTCGTTGATAAGCGGACACGTGTCTTGATCATTTTAATCATCACAAGATCTTGCAATCTCTGGAAAAGAGTCATGTAATGTGCTAACAGTAAACTGTCTGCTTTCCCTCAATTCTTTCTCTCAATCATCTGTAACAAGCAATGGCCTGCCATTCTGATCCTTGGTGTGCACATTGGATCTTCCTTTATTAAACATGATTCACCATTTTTTCCCTGAATATTCTTTCATTGCACTTTCATATTGAACTTTCTTTGGCGTTTGTCAACGATTTTCAACAGGCCAAACAATTTTTGTATTCAGACACCAATTACCTGCGGGTCTCACATATGGCAGGATTTTCAATTGACGCTGCCATTTTGAATCGCTGTACAACACAGTCCTACCTGTATCCAGAGGTGGGAGTCGACGTGTATATCAGCTAGGGTGATGTCACCCAACACCAGTCCCTGGTCATGGACATGTCTGAGCAGGCACAGCAGCTGGTACACAAGGGACTGAGCTTTGCTGTGGGAATGAATCACAGCTGGGCTGAACATTACACAGTCTTGGAGCGTGTGACTTGGAACACCTTCCTGGAATACAAACTAAATTTAATACTGCTATAAAATTGTTTGCATGTTTTATTAACTACTTATTATAGACCTGACGATCCCAGTTACACCGGGAAGATTCATGGAGAGAGAACAAAATTTGTTGTATTGTATTCTGTAGAGAAACTGTTGAACTTTGACTATTTATATAATCACCTGGCTATAATACTGCATATAAACAATGCAACTTTTAAAGCCAATGGGCAAAACCCTGAGGGGCGTGTGGTAATCTTCTGAATTTTGACATTTTTAGATATTGGGGATCAGTTGATTCCAAATGTCAATTCTCGATTCCACCATTTCTCAAGTTTAGAATTATTATCAAGGATTGATAGCCTAAATTTATTCCAATTCTATCGATTCCAGGCCATCAGTAACAAAATAACAGTCCTTTAATAAAACTAGGGGTGTGCGAGTTCTCTAAACTTTTGAGTTTTCGCTGAGTATTTTTCGACTCAAAGTTTTGAAAACTGATCGAAAGTTTGAGCGAGTATTTCCTGCCAATTTTCGGACAATCGCTAATGATTGCGACAGGCCAAATTGCCGCAAAAGGCGATCTTATCACGTACAATCGGCTGAAAATGACGACCGGACCGCGTAATTTTGGCCGTCAATTACGGTGGAAAACATAATATCGGCCAAAATAACGACTGGATTACGTAATAAAGGCTGAAAATGACGACGGTATACATAATGTCGGCGACTGGGCCACTTAATATCGGCCATAACTAACGATCTCGTCATATAATATTCATTATAAACGAGGTCTGGGCCAAGTGATATTGGCCCAATGACAACTGGACTGGGTTTTATCGGCCGGAAATGAATGTCAAACCATGTTTAGTAAGTCAATACATAATCTAGTTTGATTGTACTGGCCAAAACTTTGTATTGCTACTCATGTATTTGTTAGAAACCATGTTTAGATTATAACATCTGGAGTGGTATCCAAATCCCATTACATTATTTGAAACTACTAACTGATGGCAAATACTCGCTCAAAAATATTCAAAACTCTAAAATAATTGGCACTACTCGACTCGATACAAAAAATCAATACTCGCATACCCCTAAATAAAACCTTATCAAACCCTTAAATTTATGAATTTAGTATAGGCTATTTAAAAATTGCTCTAACTGTAAATACATGGTAGCAATCAAAACTTTTATAAGTAAATCAACACATTGTCCTTTAAGTGAACAATCTTTTTTTAAGTAAAACTCTGTGTAAACAATGTTATTTTCTATACTACTTCTTAACCTGTTGGATCCCAAGTTTTTTTCTCACAGCCCCTCCAGTGGCCTAGGTTTTGAAGCTGATCATACAGCTTAGGCCTACTACAATTATTACTAAATTCTACGACTACTACAGTAGACTAATCAAACCATTTAAGTTTGATAATTAATTGATTAGTTTACACAATATTCTACTTAACTGTATACAGTAGCCTATTTCAAATGGTATGTTTATAACACGAAAATAGAAACATTTTCAGAAGGCTGTTTTGGCAAAAACTTATAAAAATAACAGTTTCTATAAGAGAAACAACAGAAAATACTTTGACAGGGCTGTAAAGACACGCAACGCAAAACAAAATATACTACAAGAAAGATTAATCTGTAGTGCATCTTGGTATATTCAGCGTTATTGTAGTTGATCATAATACTGTGTCATATTATGTTCTCAGACAAACACAAAATAAAAATTATAGCACACCGCCGCGACAGGCTTCTTATGGTTCGGCCTCAAAGTGTGGTGACGGAATCCAACAGATTAAAATTTTCATTCAAAATTATTGCTGTTAACAATATTATTCCAGGTAAATCCAGGTGATTTATATAAATTAATGACAACAGAGCGGACAATACTTGCATGAACCAAGATAAAACATCGGCTGTCCTCCAAGGCAAACCTGCAAGGCAGCAGGTTGGGGTGAACGGCAGCAGTCTCTAGCGCAGGCACGGAGCTGCCATCTAGTGACAGTATGGGGCAACCGTATGCACGTGCTATCACGTCCCGCAGCACCCTAGCGCTGTCTGTCAACTCTATCGTAGACTGGTCTGGATGTCGACCACTGTATATGTTATCTGAAACAGCCAATTTTATAGGTTACTTACAACTCTTGGTGCCTATAAGGTGAAGGCTGAACTGACAACCAACAACCTTTAACTCCACTAGTTAACAAACTGAGCCCCCACTGCAGATAAATCCACAGAACAAAATCACTTTGCGATAATTTCAATATTGCAATGCTAATGTGGCTAGACTAGGGTGTATTAGTACAGATAAGCATATTAGCTTACAGATATTGATCATTATTTTTACAATTAGTCAATCTGAGGTATTTCAGGAGGTCTCAACAAGTAAAGCAATATTTCAACATCTCAATTTGAATAAGACTAGGTTTAACACAATTAAAACTAACAAGTACACATACTTGAATATTTTTTAAAAGCTTCCTTCCAGAGATTCTTGTGATTGGTGTGAGAGACATAATGTAAGACTTGGTAGTAGGACAATACTGACTCGCTCTTTCCTCCAGGTTTTGCTCTCGGAAGTGGAATCACCGGCGAATCATGTTTCCACACCACCTACAATAATGTCACAGTACAACATAATAATCGTTTATTTCCTTAACTCCACTTACTGTCAGGATAAAGTTATTATTTATAAAAACTGGATATTATAGTAATTGTATACAGTAGCCACCCTCAAGACTCTACCTCACGTCCTCCATTTTATCTGCTCGGAAGGAAATTGTGTTGCCCCGTTACCACCCCATATCCATGATCCCACGGTACACATGATTCAATGACCTGTTATGACATGTATTAAAATATCTGCAACAGGCAACATTGTTTTGTACAATTGATCATTTTATTCACTGGAGTGTAGATTTTGTCTGTTATAGTTGTGTGATTGTTTTAATTTATTATAAAAAGGTGTCTCTAAACTTAAAGTAAACTTGTGTTTATTATTACCTGTATGATAGTCAGGAGTGAGAAATGAAAACCTAAGGGAAATGAAAACATAATGTAGTTGTTAATTGAATAAAAACTAAAATTATAACAGAATTGGAATTTTGATTTTTAAAATACTGCCAGATCATAAAACTTAAATTATACTAAAGGCCAGCCAATAATAGCTGATAATGACTTTCATGACCATAACTATGCATTTCTTTTTCACTAGAATTTCATATGCGTAGCTTGCGCATCCCATGTTGAGAAGCGAGAATAGTAAATAGACAAAATGGTAAACTAAACAATGACAGTCTGTAGTTAGATATAATCATTGTAACAGCTGTTTATTTAACTGAATTGAATCAATAAAACCACATCTGACATAAACAAAATAAAACTTTCCTTCATATGAATAACATGGGGTCTTGGGAAGTCTCGTGGGGCAGATCCCTGAGGCCTGAATCGTAAAATTTACGATTTAATCTAATTTAATCTAATTTAGATTTAATCTAAAGCCAGTTTGCACATCTGCACACCTAGACGCGCGTTGTAATCAGTCAGTTTGCATGTAGCGTATGTATTAATAATATAGATAGATTAACATTGCCCAGAATTATTTCACTTCGACCTGACTTGATATTATTCATATTTTCGAGAGCTAATTCATATTTTCGAGCACATGTTATTGGTACCTTACTTGCGTCTATACTCTCGGTTGAAAAATTAGCATCAATCTCAGCTTCAAATATTTTTGTATTATGAAATCTGATTGTTATGAAATTTGGCACAAATGTGGAGAGTAGCATTTATGACTTTAAGTTCGAAAACCAGATCGATCGCACTATGGGAAGGGGGTTTTATGGGGGTTTACAATTTTCCAAAAATCGGTTTTTTGCAAATTTTACTCCAAAATATTAAAAACACTAAATTTTGGTTGTATACATTTTAGAGCTTAAAAAACAAATAATTTAGTATTTTGAATTATTAACCTAGGTTAAGTGGTTGCGGAGAAAATCCAAAAAAACCTGTCCCATGTTAATCTTATGGGAAAAAGGTTTTTAGATTTTTCTCAGATAGTTTTACTAAAAACTTCACATTTCTATTCATTAATGTGTTTAGCTCAACGAAACAAACATTTTGGTGTTTTAATCGTTGTTCTACGTCCAACCGTTGCAGAGATATTCAAAGTGCCAAACACAGTACGTTGTCCAATGTTATTCTTATGGAGAATAAATAAAATTCTATATCTCGATTATTTTTGAATGTATATTGATGAAACTTGGTATGTGGCTTCAACTAGTTGTGGTATATTGATATTAGCACAAAAAACAAGTTTTTTTGTTGATAGTCCCCGTAGCAGCAAACCTGCATACTCGGCCCCCATGTTATTCATATGGAGAATAAGTAAAGTTGTATATCTCCCTTAATTATGAACCTACATTAAGAGAACTTGGTACGTAGCTTCACCTGGTTCAGTTGTATTGATAATTGCAAAAAAAAACACATTACTTATCTTCCTCGTTGCAGCAAACCTGCGTCTTCAACCCTAATGTTATCCTTATGGAGAATAAATAAAATGCTATATACCACTTATTTATGGATGTATTCTTGTGAAACTTGGTAAATAGCTCTATCTAGTAGTGAGTCACATATACCGGGTGTCCCACGAAGAGGTTTAAACATTTGATTTTATATTACGTAACCATTCATGCACCGAACTTTTTTAAACTTTACACAGTTTACAAAGTAGGTTCTAAAAATAATCTGGAAAAATTTCAGCTCCCTAACCTTAATAGAAACAAAATGGCGGCATATTGAAAAACGATACTTTAAAAACATTAAAAAAGGTGTTTTTGGTTTTATAAAATATTTTTATTGTTACATTCTAGGGCAATATGACTTTTAAATAAAAGAACTAGAACATAGCCTAATGGAAAACCTTAAAAGTCCAAAATTATTCAAACTGTAACCCATCCACAGCAACACACTGATAACAGCGCGTAACAAATGATTCGTAAGCTCTTACAAAGAAACTCCGCGGTATCCGGAGAAGTTCCTCTTCTATTGATCGTTTTAGTTCCTCATCATTATTGAAGCTATAGGTATAAACTTGTTCCTTCAAATAACCCCATAAAAAAAGTCACAAACAGTTAAATCAGGTGATCGGGGTGGCCAATCTAAAAAATCACTTCCATGACCAATCCAACGGCCATGAAGGTTGCCATTTAGTAATTGCTTGACAGGATTTGCAAAATGAGGTGGAGCACCATCTTGTTGAAAGATTGCTTGATTCATTTCTGGTACCGTCAAATGGGGCAAGACCTGTTCATTTAAAACTCGTGCATACCTAATCCCAGTCATTGTATTGTTGGATTACTAGGTGGTTCAATTCCTGGGTAGGCAACCTGAAATTGTCTAATTGCTTCAGTGACGTTGCCAAAAGCAATAGCCCACGCACAACACTTAACTTTTTGTTCAACATTAAAAGCCATTTCTCGACTCCACTTTCAGTAAAACAGTACCGAAGAAAGTTAGGTTATGTTTTTATGGCTCAAGCGAAATTTTACAATCAAACAGCTGTTCTTCAACAATGAGCATTAGAACCGCAACGTAGTAAACAAATCAGATAATAAATCATGAAAGTAGTTTTTATAGGAAGCAAATTGGTAAATTTTTCAATATGCCGCCATTTTGTTTCTATTAAGGTTAGGGAGCTAAAATTTTTCCAGAATATTTTTAGAACCTACTTTGTAAACTGTGTAAAGTTTAAAAAAGTTCGGTGCATGAATGGGCACGTAATATAAAATCAAACGTTTAAACCTCTTCGTGGGACACCCGGTATATGAACTGGAAATTCGCTGAGTACGCAGGTTTGCTGCGACGGGGGTATTCATTATGCAAATCAGTTTAGCTTATCTATTTTATTAAAATAATTTCTTGATTTTGGTTCAGCGATTTTAGACCCCTAAAACTATTATTCTGTATACATATTTGGTATCAATGAAAAGCTCTACTCTCTAGATGTGCCTTTTGCGGGTTTGAAAACCTTACACCTTCAGAGCTTCGCCCCGCAGGCTTTCAAAGTTGCAATGTTAATGTTATGGAGTTATATTTTATTTAGTTAGTCAATTATTATGTAAATAAGCTTTTAAACGTCTGACTCTCTACCTGTTAAACCCCCTTGCAAAGAACGGGACATTTGCTAGTTTTACTTTAATAGAAAGTCACCTTAGGTATTTTACAGTCCTTGGGGAAAAAATTAGAAAAGCAATCAGATGCCTGGACAAGCAATCTAAAGCCAGAGACTCATGAAAGGCAAAATTTATGTAATTGTTCATTTTAAGCTTTCCTTATCATTTTATTCTGTAAGTGATTATTTAAAAAATAATCTGATACAGTCCCATCAACATCATTATTTTACCAGAAACCATAGAGTCCATCTGTTCAACATGATTTAAAGCTGTTTGAATCAAAACCGAGCTACGCAGGCCTTAAATACTTCTGACAAATCCCATCACACATTCTAGTTATCATGGACATTAATAAATTCAATAAATAACTGAAACTTCATCTTTTAGAAAAGTGTTTCTACAGTTTGCCAGATTTCTGACCACAGTAGAATATTTTCCATATTTCTTCTCTGTCCCATACTGGACTCTTTTTCTTTCACCACGCTTCAAAACCATATAAACCCAATTCTGGCATTATCCAAACATTTGTTTATGAACCTGACGGGTCCCATGCCACTAAAGTCCTCGGGATAGACTACGAAGGGAAAGATCAAATAAACTCACCACGAGTAGCAAGTGCGTCCACATTGGGCCGAGACTTTCCCCCTGTTTGAACCGAGCCTCTACCTCCGAGGGGCACAGCTGGTCATGCGTCACAAACTGATCAGGCACTTCATTGCCCTCCTCTAGTTGCCTAAAACATAAAATAAAATATATAATGTGGAATCCAACTCGATCAAAATCAAGAATGCTTTATTAAGTTGAAACTATTTACAAAGTGTAGATAAATAGTCACATATTTACTCAGTAACAGCAAGATATGTCAGTAACATGACTGAGATACATCAGTCTGGTCCTTGTAAGTATTGTACGAAGATGGTTTAATGGCAAATGAGAGGTAGGCCTAGGTTGGTGTGGAGAGTTCAGTTGGTACTCCCTCTACGCATTACACAAACGTCATGTAGTTTGCATTGTCGGACACTCTGTGTTCCAGTACAATTGATGTCACTTAAGATTTATGAGGCAGTGGAAGTTGTCACGTGGCGGGAGGAGGCCTACTGTATGTAGGCTACTGTAATTTATTATGGAGTGTTCACAACTTTTTTTCAGAAGTTCACTATTGTATTAGCACATAAACGCATATTGTCATAATTGTTCACCATAAAGGTGGAATCCGTGACCGATGCCCACCTCTGAGAAACTGATTTTTCAAACACCGGACCGGCTGTCCGCCACATTAGTCCGGACTTCTGTGTCTTCAATGAATTTTCTTCAATTAATATAGCAAGGTACTGTACACTAATAACAACTTCACACACAGTAGGAAAAAACACTTTTTCCTCATACTGCTTCGAAAATGGCTGTTCTCAATACATGCGTTGCGGGGCAAAAGTAATTCTTTTTAGCCCTAGGGCAAAAAAGAATCAGCTGGTGTCGAGGTCATCAGTTGTTCGTTTTTGTCGTTTATATCAATCTAGTAATGTTGATTGTAAGTAATCGGTTGTGGGGAGAATAGTAATCCATTATTTTATCAATTGTAATTATTGTTGCATTGTTTTAGTTATAATTATAGTCCACAGCATTCGATATATCAATAGTTATAGGTAGTCTAATCTAACACTAGCACATAAAACGTAAAAAACAATAGGTGAACACATCTGTAACAGCTGTTTGTTTTAAATAGCAAGAACAAGATGGAAGCCATTTTGGGAGCAAACTTTTAAAGGTAAACAAGTTATAACATTTTAGTTTTGTGAAGTAGTTAGCTATTGTTCAGCAAAATGACATATATAGTTCATTAGAAGGGCCAAAAGTGGCTTTTCAATTCTCGCTCATTTTCCAACCTCAGCTTTGCGTCGATTGTTAAACTTCAGCTCGTATCGAAAAGCGTCACTTTTGGCCCAGTGAAAAAATACACTATATATTCATATTTCCTTTACAATATATTTCATTACTAGTGCCGAAAGTGGTCTTTTCCGGCACGGGATCATGTTTTCCATACGAGGCAATAGCCAAGCGCGAGCATTCGATCAAGTGCCAGAAAAACACTACGTACGAGTTACGTTAGGTAGGTATGAGTTATGAACAAAATTTTTCATCAAGAATTGTTGCTCCCAGGAATTGTTGGCACTTGCTGTAATGGACAAGTCTTAATGGATGGATTACTCAAACCTGGAGCTGATATTAACTATGTTTACAGTCAGGCCACTAAGTACATAGGCCTCTTGTGTTGCTGGCTGGAACTAATGATCTCTTAAAAAAATCCCCGGAAGTGATATACGGAAAAATGGAAAGGGAACTGCAGGCTCTTAGTGGTCCAAGGCCGGTATGCATCACGACAATCTCACCTCGCTATGATGTCCATCTTGATAACACAATGCACTATGACATTGCTCTGGCTAACAACTACATTAGAGAGCTTGTCTCAAGACTAACAATGTTGATATTATTGACCTAGATCACTTTGACAGAAACAACTTTACAAAACATGGCATGCATCTAAATTACAGAGGGAAAAAATTACTCACAGACAGGATTATTGATTTTATTAAAAGAAGACATGGATCATTACATACAGTAAGAGGAGTTTTAACCCCCCAGGATGAAGGAAGCTTAACATGTGACCCTGACTACTCCCAAAACATCAATATAATCGACAGCCACATGGCAGATGTTATCAAACACAACAAGCATAATAAAACAACTGATTTTGCACACAGAATATCTAGAGCTTTTGACGACCCTGGTCACATGACAGCTGGTGTTGCGGTCATCTTTAAGGAGCATTTTGGAAAACCTAAAGTTTCAGTGCCTCACCAACCATCTGGCTGCACAGGATTATTCAAAGGGGGCCTCCATTTTCAGTTTAATCGCCAAAGACATATTTTTCAGTAAACCAACCAAAGTTAATTTTGATGCTGCCTTCCATGACTTAACTGAAATCTTTAAAATATGGGGACTGAAACACCTAATCTGCCCTCCAATTGGCTGTGTACGTGATAGGATCAATTTGGAGTTTTTTATTGACAACATATTTCAATTTCAGCACAATATTAAAGCTAGAATCACTATCGTAACACATTCACAAAAATCTGATCAGATCCTAAAAAATGGAATGACCCATGAAGCTTTCATGGCACGGTTAAAATACCTTATCTGTAAAATATCAGGGATGAGTCCCCTATTGCCCGGTGATGGTAGTTTTCCTATGACTACTGATGATTTGAAGATAGCCCGAGAAGACACGGAAACCACAGGAGTCACGTCATTAACAACTGATGTGTTACCGGATGGTGATCCGACTCATGACCGAGGCAGCGTCATCAAGAATACGTTGAATACGTTGAATGGTGGTATTGCAGTGGTTTCGGGCGACCTCACATTTATTGGTTGTGGATTGAAGCAGAGCATTTGTGGTAGTGATACAAGTGTTATTTCAATTTCTAATAATGTAAATAGTATTCATCAAGTTTCCCTCTCCAAAGAAAAATTACATGAAAATGAGCATTTAAATAGTAGTAATTTGGTCAGCTTAGATTATATTGTATGGAATCTCAATGTCATGCTAACATAAGTAATCTGGAAATCAGTAGCCACGAATATCTTTCCCAAAGCATTGCAAAATCAGGTTTTTTAGACATAAGTATAATAGAAATCTCTTAGTTTCACAAATGCCTAGCTCAGATTTTGTAAGTAAAATGAGTAATGACAACTTAAAAATATTCTCCCTAAATATGCAAGGCCTTGTTAGTAAAACAACTAATGAAATAGCTATTTTGGAAAGTTTATTTTATAATTTAAAAAACGCTAAAATAGTGTGTATCACGGAACATTGGCTTAGTATAGATGATGGGGTCATCTTTTCCTTCCCATCAGGATATCATTGTGCAGGCTCATATAGTAGAACCGATCACATTAGGGGGGGCTCACTTGTGTTTGTTCACAACTCACTGGAGACAAGAGCCTGTGACATTACTCGTTTCTGCTCTGAGTTTCATTTTGAAGTATCTGCGACTCTCATAAACATGTTGAGCATTATACTAGTGTACATCTATCTCAACAGCAGGTGATCCCAACATGTTCCTAGAGTCACTAGACAAGCTATTTAATTGCCTTACTACTACTACTACACGGAGAAACTGTACTATCGTGATGGGTGGAGAATTTAATTGCAAATTTGATGTAACAAAAGAGAGTGAATCTGCTCTTGCTTTCCAAAACCTTTTAAGACAATACAATTTTTATTGTTTGAACCACAGTCCAACAAGAGGCAATAACTGTTTGGATAATGTCTTTATAAATAGTAGAAGTCATCAGGATCTTGTCTCTTGTGAAATCATAGATTTTCCTTTCTCGGATCACGATGGTATTCTGGTTGATCTGGGGGAGGTCTCAAATTACAGAACCCGGGAGGGTCAGCCCAATAGTGCCAGTAACTTTAAAATTGTTTTTACTAAATAGTCATTATATGATCTCAGCATGACACTTGCCTCACAGGACTGGGAAAATATAATCTATCAATATAATAATAGTAATGCACCCATATTCTTCAACAAAATCTGGTCTATAATCAACAATGCTATGTCGTACTTTAAAATACAATTTTAAAAGATGTCAATTCACACACATCTAATAAAATAAAAATTGACAATTGGCTAAAATGAAGGAAAAGCTGTTATACTTTCATAAAATATCGAAAAAAGATGTGGGGTTGAGACAGCATTTTCTAACCCTTAAAAAAGAATACAGGCAAGGTATTGCTTCAGCCAAGCTTTTACACAATGAAAATTATGTACATAACAGTAGTAAAAAGTGCAAAGCTGCCTGGAGAATTATTAAACATAACAAGTGCTCTTCTGACACTAAAAGTAATAAGACCAATATTAGCCCTGATTTTTTGATAATTTTTTTATAACATCTGTCTCAGAAATAAAAGAAAGCCTTGGCAATCCATCCCGTACCCCCTGTTATTGGTTGGATAGCCATAAGTTTAATCTACCACTTGAAACCTTCCAGTGGACAAGTGTCAAGGCTGAGGATATTCTTGAATCAATAACAAATCTGAATAATTCGGACAGCTATGATATATAGAGTATGTCTAATAATACGATAAAGACAAAAGTTCCTGAAATTGTTGTCCCTCCCACCTTTTATTTTAATCGCTGTTTGAGTGATGGCTACTTCCCTGAGGAACTTAAAGTCTCAAGACTTTGTCCAGTGTTTAAGAGGGGTCCAAAAACAAACCTGAGAGTTATCGTCCCAATTCTATAATTCCAGTTTTTGGTAAGTTATTTGAGGCCTTCGTATATAAACAAATTTATAGCTACCTTGAAATGAACAACCTTCTAAGTTCTATGCAATTTGGTTTAAAAAAATCTACTCTGCAAGCTTTAGACAACTAGTGAGAGATGTCTCACAAGCCTTTGAGGAGAAGACTTACTCCGGCCACTTTGTGTAGCCTGAGCAAGGTTTTTGATTGTGTAGATATTAATGATATTAAATTATCATACTATGATTTGGCAGTAAGACTCTCTCTTTTCTCAAATCTTACTTGAGCAAAAGGAAACAAAAAGTCTATAGCAATGGTGACTGGTCTGTGGAGACTACCGTAAAGTATGGTGTTCCGCAGGGATCCATACTAGGCCCATTGTTCTTCCTAATCTGCATTAATGACTTACCATCGTCAGTTTCATCCACAACACAATTCTGTCTGCAGATGACTCAACTTTTTAAATACGAGTAAAAATCTAGACAAACTGAACACTATTACACAAAATACTTTAGTAGAACTTCTAATTGGTTTAAAAAAAGCAATAGCTTCCTCTTAAATGTCTAAAACTCAAAATATTCTTTTTGCCTTAAGATCATTTGAAAATCATGATGCTCAGTGCAACTCAGTAAATAGTGCAACATTTTTAGGATTGTTCATCGACAAACATCTAAATTGGGATGACCATATAAATTACGTTTCCACTACATTATCAAGAGTGATATTTCTTCTCAGACGTCTCATTTCCTATTTCAATCAAAATTATGTCAATCTGTTTATTTTGCCTTTTTCAATCCATAATGAGATATGGGCTTGTTGTATGGGGCGATGCCAGTAAAATAAACAATATTCTAATCCTCCAAAAAAAAGCCATAAGAGTAATTACTAATTCACAACCACTAGAATACTGCAAACCTCTTTTTATTAGTTTAAAAATCCAAACAATAATAAATCTGTATCTGTTTGATCTTACAAAGTATTTTTTTTTTAAATCCACACTTCTTAATGCCTAGCAGTAAAATCCACTCCCACAATACCAGAAATAAGAAGTCCACAAGTATAAATTTTAATAGACTAAGCAAGACTCTTAATAGTCATTCTGTGATTGCACTGAGGGTCTACAATCACATCTGGTGAAAAGGTATAACAATAGAATGTTTCTTAATAAGTATTATCAATGGCTATTGGATAACCCCTTTTATTCACTGGATGAATTTTCCGTATGAGGTCTATAGTGTTTCCTATTACAGTACAGTTACAGTACATTACAGTACAGTTTGTTCAGTCATTTTCCTATTACTGTACAATACTCATACAAACCAAAATACTGTAAAATTTTTGTATTACCAATTCATATTACCACTTGGAAATGTTATTATTATAGTAGTATTAGTGTAATGACCAAATTATATAAGAGAAAAGCTTTCTAAAAATATATTGTAATTTTTACCTTATATTGGACCTGGCTGTCAATGGAACTGTGATGTGACTTTGTCAATGATCTGTGATTTGTATGACAATAAATGATTTGATTTGATCTGATTAATTAATGTCTGATTTTGTCTGATTTTTTAATATCTGATATTTAATGTCTGATTTTGAATACACATATCCCATTTCAATTTATATACCTACTCCTACTACTAACTAAAGGAAAAAGAACATCTAATTTTGAATGAAATACTGCTATTGGTAGACACAGCAAGCTATTGCAAGCTGTTAGTGCAGATATGTTTCACGATCAGCTGTGATAAAATTTTGGAATAAAAAACAGTTAAAATTACTTGTCCAATGGCATAAGCAAGAAAGGATTGTGGTGAGGGTAACTGTTTCCTCACCCATTCTTTTCAGAGTGGGGTGGACTGTTCCCAAAGCAAATCAGCCGCTAAGACCAGTTGGTTTTGCCCTCCCCGTTGGATTGGTTTCAGAACCCATCAAAATTTCCGGATGAAATCCTGCAGCCTGCAGTTGAGCTCCGCCTGAGGCATATGACTGCTCCTCATCATGGTGCTCCTCACCATGGAGCTGTGTGGTGGCCTTACCTCAGCCAGCACAGGTGTCCATGTCCAGTGACTAGCCCAGTAATTTGTTTGATGTCTTTTCTACAGAATATCCGAGGCCACTCGCTGCAATGATGAATGGAGGGTGAGCTTGCTTCCTCAGAGTGAAGGGAGTGCATACTCACGAGTGATTTCACAGAAGGGTTCAGAGCCTATGAGAGCTGCCGACAACACTGTATTTGTTAACTCATCACATTTGTTGCATCTGCAAATGCATGATACTGTTCAAAGACAGTCCCACACAACCCTGGATCTGAATTCCCAGGAATCCAGTACTTTCAACGCAACTGGCTGTCTGAGAAAATGCTAATGTTCACATCCCTGAGGCCACGTCCCGAGCACACTCCACGATCGCAGTGACCTCAGCCTGGAACACCATGGGAAACTACTCACCCCTTTGTTTACTAGCTGGCCATCAAGTAATCTCTGTACAGTACAGCACATAATCCTAACTTAAGGGAACAAACAATTTGCACACTCACAATACTCACATAAAAGAGGCAAAAAAACAATTTGAGCTGTATTATTGCTTGCCTTGAATGATGCTCTAATGAAATGTAAACACCTGCATCATAAATATAAATTCAAATAAAATATTATTAAAGAAATTTGCACAATTATACAGTGCATACAATCATACTCATGTAAAATTGCATCAATAGGCTATTTAGATTTTACTCTTCAAATTCATGACGCATAAAACCTACTGAGAAAAACTGCATTAGGCAGTGTAGAATGCGGGCTTTATGCTGGCAACTTTACCGCTCTTTCTGAGCTCTAAGTAGACTATTATTTAAAAAGGAAGGATTAAACTTAATCTTCACAGTTTGTGAACTTACCAATTATATTACTGTACTATTTATTGGATTGATAATCTTTTAAATCAAAACTTCGATAGACATAAACTGAATCTTTAAAAAAGTACACCTAATAACATGCATCTAAAGCTTTTAGAATTAAAAAGCAAGTACAAACCTCAGCCAAGAACGATGAACAATAGCTTCAACTCTGTTTTCCTGGGAGAAATTGTTCAAATACTTGGTTGGAATTTTGAGAAGTTGATTTACTATGTTGGCAGCATCCATTTCACTGTGGAATAATAAATTTCATTAGACAATATCATGTTATTCCATTTTTATACCATCCAATCAACTTTCTTAGAACCAACTTAATTTGATGAGATTTTTATAATTTTTGCATGAATTAATTATATCCTAAATTACTGAAGGGTTTTTATAAACATCCCTGTAGCCTATATTTGATTTAGCAACATTAATAAGAGGCTGTGGTCAAAATATAGAAGTGAACAAACAATTATTTGCAGTTTCTGCTTCTTGCACTAATAGGGCACAGTACGATAAGCGCCCAACAAAACTATTGGATATAAAATATCGGATTACCTACCATTATTGATACACCGATAACCATATTCCCATTCGATTGTTATTGTTTTTAACACACGATTACGAAGTGTTTTACTTTCCAGTGCTCTATTATGATAGATTAGCTTAAATTAACATAAACTGCAATAAACTAACCAAACCTGACTCCGCAGAGCACTGTTTTTGTCATGGTTTGGTTGTTTTCATTTTGTTTTAGAAATTCTCATATGTAATATTGATGTACCAGTTGTTCGATATTTTATATTTTATTATTTTTGTGGACTACACCTTATCGTACTACACCCTGCTAACTTAACGCGTTCGCGGCTGCGGCCATTTTCGCGATCCCCTCCCCCCATCCTGAAATATAAAAATGTCATAAAATCTTACCTTAGTGTGTAATAATGGCTGTGGTGTAGTTGTAACAGCTTCCAATCATTTTTGAGCGGTGAAAAATCTCAGTAAATACATACATTTACTTTACATACACAAATACATACATCTCAAATAAATACATCAATACATACATACATACATTTGAGCGGTCACTAAATACATAATCAGGATCGTCAGGATCCATAGTTGCAATAAATAACAACAACTAAATAATAAATAATAAATAAATAACAATAACGTAAACAGACGACTAACAATGTCCGCGCGCGAAAACACAGCTGTCACTGACGCGTAGGTCGGAAAACGGCCGCTAGATCTGCAGGCAGCACTGTACGGCGGGACCCAGCTGTTCTGTGAATAACACACATGTCTGACTAGTGCTGGGCAAAGTTTCAATGTTCTAGCTGTAATCCTGAACTTTTGGCGGGTCATTTAATAAAGCAATACACGACGGCAACAAATGTTGCCGTCAGGATGGCGTTAAGGACCTGAGCGGCAACAAATGTTGCCGCGCCGCCGCGAACGTGTTAATATGTTAGGGTCAGACCATTAAGTTTTGTTAGTGACAAGTATGTTTTGAAAATTGACGCTATCAATCCCCATTGGGGTAAAAGATGAAGAAGATGGTAATGGTAATGGTTTGTTAATCATCGATATCGTAGCATAACCCAACCTAACCGCTGCAGCGCAGTATAAGTTTGTGGTTTGTGGTTTGTGGTAAGGGTCACGTAAACAAAACTGATGACGTATTCGGTGCACTGTTGTTTTTGTTTACCTACTGCAGACACCTAACTGTCAAAACCTTTTTCATTTTTTGATGTTTTGTCTTAACCTATATATTTTTTTTATTGGAAGGTTGGAATGATTTTCGCACACCCCCGCTCCTGCGGGGGTATAGTGATCATTGTTACATCGGTTCATTATTTCTATTAGGATTACTTTCCTTGCAGCTACTGTTTTCTACGAAAGAATCAAACTCGTTATCAAGTGTTTGCGCATTTACTTTGTATATTTCATCTCGTTTACTTGCAATAATTGATTTGAAGGTTAGAGCTTGGGAGGGATTTTAAGTGTGGGTAATGCAGTTACTATCAGAGTTCTTCTCGGTTTTAAACACAAGAGATCAGCTCTGAAATCACGTTCGTAGTCTATGTCACTGAAATGACAAGAGCATACCCGCGCATTATCAATAATTAAGTCATCTTTTATGCCACACGCAACTTTCCACTTTTGCCTCATTTCTAAATTTGTTGGAAAACGGTGAAATGAAATGCCATTGTTTTTTTAATTTCTCTCATTATAATTACAATTTAAAACGCGACAACCGGGCATATTTAAATATCGAAATAACCTAATATAACTTAAAGATAAATACAACAAATTTGTTTGTTTACATTCAGTTAAATGTAAACAAAAAATTACGACAACGGAGCACTATGGCCAGATGTTTGGCATGCAATTTGCTGGTGATCCTTACCTCTTTTTGTTCTAGGTTCCTTGGGCCTAACTTTGAGTGATTTTAGTAATTTGTCTCTATGTTTGGTTTTGAATGCTGTCTCGCAGGTTATGGTAGATTTTTGCTCCGATGTAGTTTGGATGGTCTTGTGATTTCTTGAGTCTGTTGTAGTATAGAAGGTCAATGTTGTTCATTTTCTTTATTTCATACTAACTTAGTGGGTTTCCGATCTTGTTTGTAAGTTGTATTTTAGGCAGTGTGATACTGTCTCATATGTATTGATATTATTCTGATATTAACTTATTAGGCCTATGTCTTTGATATTATGTATTTGGTTTTTGATAAAATATGGTTTGCAATGCTCTTGTGGAGGTAACTTTTTAATTATTCTTATGGTTTTTTTTTAATGAGTATAGTGGTTCAATGTTGCTCTAGGGCGCTGCTCCTATACATAAAAGCCCTATGTTGATGATAAATAGCCTAGGCCAATTAGTACCAATTGTTATAATATTAGGTATCAAATCTGAGACACTCAAGAAGAGCAGCCTCATAATATATTATTTTGAACAAATTACTTTTACATCAGTAACAGAACAAAACTGTTATCAATAGGCCTACTGACCTGTAAGCCTGTATTTATACACTGTCTTTCAGAATAACCTTATTACATTATATTAAATATTGGTTATTTGCAATTTTTAGAATTAGCATACTAATGTTTAGGCAAGCTACTTACTGAGTTTTGTAGATTATTTACGTTTAATTAATTTAACGTATTTTAAACCATTTAGTAAAGATTTTCTGACTTGAAACACTACAGGGTGTTAAGGATATATAAAGTAGCTTCATAAATAATTATAATTCAAATAAATTGCCTAGAAAGCTGAAAATTTAATAAAGTTACACAACAAAACACTTCTGAAGGAAAATCAATTCGTTGCGGCTCGCGGTTGCATCCGTGTTTTGGTTAAAGAAGTTGGTTTTGTTTATTTTTTTATTTTATTTTTTTTTTTTTCTTGCTTTATAAAAGCAGGACCTGCATTAAAAGTTGCATGGGTCCGTAAGAACAGTAAGTTATGGTATTTCCTCTGATTTTGGATTAACACTTTTTTATTTTCACTTCAACACTTTCACTTTCACTTGGGAAAAATATTTCAATTTGGTACTTAGATTCTTCAATGTGTTAGGCTACTTTCCACTGTGGCTGACCTTATGGAAGGCAGACTGTTTCTGGAATTAGACAAACAATAATGGATTAGTATACATAAATGAGCACAGGAGTTTTTTCTGTTGGCTATATTGTGTATTTTTGTTTGAGTCTGTAGTCAATCACAATAAAGACAGGATATTTCTAGAGGGATAGGTCTTTGGCATATATAGGATACTATGATAAGGTTAGGTTACACTAGGATTAGAATTCTTCACGCCAGAGGTCTGTCAGGCGGCTTCCTAACCCGAAAGAGGATAGACCTTGGAGTAGATAGAGAAGCACCCATGAGAAGGAAAACATAAATGTCTAGAGTATATTGTGACAATTTTTTTTTTTGTTTTTTTGTGTGTGTGTGTTTTCTTTTTGTAACTTTTTATTTTATTTTTTATTTTTTTTAATATATATTTTTATATATATTTTTTAAATCTCTCGCTTGATTTGTTTTAAAAATCTCACTATTTCTACCATGATTTTCAAATCGCTTTTTCCTAATATTTCTCTAAGCAAAAGGGGTCGTCTGAAATTAGCTCTCTGAAGTTCCATATACATGTTATCCCTGAAGCTTTCAAAGGCGGGACATTCGAAAATCAAGTGCTGGAAGTCTTCCGTTGTATTCATTGTGCACCTAAGGCACTTAGGGGAGGGTGATAGTTTTATTCTGTGCAATGTCTCGTTAACTAGGCCATGTCCAAATCTTAACCGATTAATGGTTATAATGTCTGATCTAGGGAGTTGGCACCTACTATACCAAGCCTGGTTGTAGTAACCTGTTTGAACACTTTTATACCATCTTGCTTTGTTGCTATCTGCCACAATAGTTTGAAAGGAAGATGCCATGTTTCTTTTTAGTCCAGAGACATAATCACCGATTGGTAACCTGAAATCAAGCAAGTCACCACCAGAGGTGATTGCCTCTTTAGCTAGCTTATCTACTAGCTCATTACCTGGAATGCCTACATGTCCTGGAGTCCATTGGATAATAATTTCTAGATCATGCTTAATTACCTGGCCAATTATTTGAGCTGCAATACTATCTTCATAATCAAGGAGCTTGGCGGATTCTATGGATAATATAGCCAATTTAGAGTCTGTACAAATAAGATACTTTAGTCCAGTGTATTGAGAGGCTATTTTAACAGCCTTATAAATAGCATACAACTCAGCTGTATAGCTACTTGCTAAGCTAGGTAATTTGAAGGATTTATTTATATTCAGTTCCTGACATACTACAGCTGCTCCGGTTCCCCGACTATTCTTGGAACCATCTGTATATATCTTGATGTGGTCTTTAAATTCTGTATTAATTACTTCCAAAAATTATTCCTTGAGTAAAACTGGTAGATCCCGCTTGTTCAAATTTCCAAGTTTATCATATAGGCTATCCTTGGTAGTGAGTTTTACTGGAGTCATTGATAATGGATTGGTTAAAACATTTACTAGTGGTTCCTCCTTAGTGAGGTTATGAACTATTAGGCTAGAGATGTTGTTTGCAGCTGCAATATAAATAGGCTTCACCTTTTTAGTCCAATATCTGTGGTTGTCTGCAAGCAGGCATAGGTGATTTATATTACAATGACTAGGGTGATTGTAATTATCTATGATCTTAAATATAAACTTATGACTAAGCATTTCTCTTCTAAGTTTGAGTGGTGGGATGCATGTTTCCATCTGTAGGGCTATGATTGGGGTAGTTTTAAAGGCTCCCGTTATTATTCTAAGTGCTTGGTTTTGGACAGTATCAAGTTTATTTAAAATATTTAAAGGTAAATGGCTGAACAAAAAGCAGCAGTATTCCAGCTTGGATCTTATTATACTGATGTATACCTTGGTCAGCAGCTGAGGGTGAACACCATATCTTGAGCAGGCAAGGGACTTGAGAATATTTAAGTCATTTAAGCCTTGATTGACTAGATGATTAACATGGGCTTTAAAGGTAAATTGTCTATCAAATATAATACCAAGGACTTTTTGAGTATCACTCACTGGGATTGCATTATTACTTACAAACAAGGTTGGCAAAGATTCTGGTTGTCTTTTCCTAGAGAACACAGTTACTTTGGACTTGGAGGGATTAATTTCTAATGATAGGGCAGCAAAGTAATTTTCTAATTCATATAATGTTTGTTGTAGAGTTGTAATTGTGTCTGATATATTCCTGAGGCTGCATATTAAAGAAATATCATCGGCATATTGAAGTAAATGAATGTTATTAGGAATGCTTTGGTTGATGTTGGATATATACAGTGCAAATAACAAAGGGCTTAACACACTGCCTTGAGGGAGCCCCCTGCAGGTGGTTCTGGCCATTATTTCCTGGTTTGATGAAAAATAAATCACTCTGTGACTTAGCCACTTATGGAGATGTAGTATGAATCTAGCTGGTATATTTAATATGAATAATCTAGTGATAAGGGCAGGCAGAGACACATGGTCATATGCAGAGCTGAGGTCAAGGGATACCAGAACAGAGGAATTGCCCTTGGTTAAATTTATCTGGGTTTCTGTTGCTAACTGTAGCAAGTAGTCTGAGCAGCCTTTTTTCCTTTGAAATCCAAATTGGCTGCTAGGGATTAGTTTATGCTTGCTGATTATCCATTCAAGTCTGTTCTTAACTAAGAGATTAAAAATTTTCATGAAACATGGAATCAGGGCTATTAGTCTATAGGAGGTATCATTCGATCTCTCTTTACCTGGTTTTAGAATTCCACTTATTTTAATACTCCTCCAGATTACTGGAATGTCTTCTCCAAACCAAATGTTGTTGAATATTGTGAGAAGCAGTGTTTTGGCTGAAGTGGGGAGCGTCTTTATTACCGTGTAATTTACACCATCAATTCCAGGACTGGTATTTTTTTTCCTCGACTGTATAGCTTTGTCTAACTCATCTAAAGTGAACTTATCTTCTAATGAGTTAGGTCTATAAGGCAGATTGCTGACTATAAGTGGCGGATTAAGTTCATTATTATGAGGGACATAGTCTGGGGTGACATTCTTAAGGAAGGAATATCCCAGGTTTTGGTCCTCCTTCAGGAATTTACTACTGGAGTTCTCGCAGTTGTATTTCAATTTACGTATTGTGTTCCAAATTTGTGTTTTGTTGTTGTTATCAATGCTTGAGCACAGGTCGTGCCAGGCTTGTCTTTTAGCATTCTTAATTATTTCTTTAGCTTTGAGCTGTGCTACTTTATAGATATTATAATTAACTGGCGACATATTATTCGTAAATATTCTGAAGCATTTCCTTCTGATAGCCACTGCTTTGGAGCATTCAGGTGTCCACCATAATTTTGGGACAAACTTTGTGTTGTAATTATTATAAGTTTTTATAGACGGGATAGAGAGTGACATTGCATTCTTTATTATTTCATATAAGTCATCGGATGTTATATCTGAGCTTTGTTTTGTGGATAAGAGGTCAGAAGATAGTCTCTCTGTGATTTCCTTGAATTTTTTCCAGTCGGCTTTCCTATAGTTGTAGGAATCAAGAGAATTTTTAAAGGGAGGATTGAAGATATGACTGTTGGTCAAGGAGGTGATGTCAAACTCTATTAAGATCGGGAAATGATAGCTTCCCATGGAATCACAGTGAACTTGCCACTGATTTAGCAGAATTTTTAAGTCAGATGTGGCAAATGATAGATCTATTGTAGCTGGATTTCTGTAGGAATCTCCAGTGGTAGTGGGACTGTTGTTATTTAATAGTATGTAATTGGATTGGAGATAGGTATTGAATATGTGGTTGCCTCGAACATCTTGCTTAGCATTATTACACCAATATGGGTGTTTTGCATTGAAATCACCGCAAATTATGGATAATCCATTATCTTTAGAGAATAACTCTTCCCATACAGACTTAGGTACTTTATTATTGCTAGGCTTACAATAGACGTTATAAATAAAAATTGGCTTTTTAAAGCTAGTTATTGCTATACCTTGGATCTGAAGGTTATGTTCGGAAGTATCAGGGGTGTCAATGTGTTTCCATGCTAAGTTCTTATGTATTAATATAGCTATACCACCATATCCATCGAAGCGGTCCGCTCTAATACTAAAATAGTCTTTAAATGTAATAGTTTCCTTGGGAGCCAGCCAAGTTTCCTGCAATAAAACTATTTCTACCTTATATTTTGTTAGGAAATATGAAAGCTCATTCCACCTACATTTGATGGACTGAGCGTTCCATTGACTTATTTTTAGTGTCCTCATTTCAACTGTTTGATGCAATACTGTCCTCTGAGTGAAGGTTAGTGCTGCCTATGGTAATACTATACAATATTTGTTTGATTTGCTCTAATACTATATCTATCACCTGTGATGGGTCCGAACTGTCATTGAAAGCCTGGGCCATTAAGTTCTCGAAGTATGCCTTGGCTTTTCTATCATCAAGGGCCTGTTTAAGGTTGTCATTTCTCAAGATTGTAATGGGCTGATCAGTTGCATCCTCTAGTTCTGGAGATAGGCCTGTTTGGGATTCTAAATGAGGTTGAGTTTTGCGAGATTTATGAGAGATGTTTCGTGGAAGTATGGAATAGGCCTGCACTTTGGGTTTACGGAAGAACGTCTTAGGTAGATTGGGATTACTAGTATGCAGTTCTGGTTCTTCGCCCAACATTTCATAAGGGTTATTAGGCATAGAGCTATTCTGTTTATTGAAAGATTGATTTGACCAGATGGCGGGAAAGTCACTTTGGCTATTGATATTTGGAACATATGCTGGCTTTGAAGCTAGTAAAAGGGCCCGATTGAGATTATTTTTATTACTGAGTGGGCTGGGGTGATGCTGTGAGGCAGTGATAAAATCTTCATTGTATTCGGACATCCGGTTTCTAATAGATACCTGCCTTTTATATTCAGGACATATTTTAGAGAAGCTTTTGTGGCTGTCGCCACAGTTGGCACATTTAGTGGGATTAGAGCAGTCACCATGCTCTTTCTGGCCACAATTACTGCATAGTTTATTGTTCTTACAAGGGGAATTGGCCACATGTGTGTATGAGAAACATTTATAACACTGACGGACTTGTTGAATGTATTTTTCTACTGGCAGTAAGACATAATTTAAACTAATCTTTTCTGGTAACTTGTTACCTTGAAACATTAACTTGACAAAGTGTGTAGGAACCCTTCCATTCCCCTCCTGGGCCTTCTTTGTAATTCTGTATGCTTCTAGAATAGGAACAGTACTTTTGGCATAGTTAACAAAATCTTGAGTTTCAATAGACGGATCAGCAAATACAACACCACAGATTTGTACCCTATTTCCAGGGATGAATATGGAATAATCTGGTAGAAAAGTTGCCTTAACTAGTCTATTTGCAGTTATATAATCATTACAGAATATGGAAACATTCTTACCTTTACGAACAATGTGTTCGATGCCTTGTTCATGCTTTTCAATAATTTTACCAACTGTAAACGGATTTACTTTACCTTGATTGGGTGGCCTAGTTGCAACCATAACCTCAAATGGTTCTTTATGATCGCATGGATAGAGCCTTTGAGTCTTAGTCTGTCTAGGAATTTTAGTTTTATCCTCAGATAGGTAAAGTCCTTCATCACTTGAGTGCTTTCTTTTATTGTTCCCATTGTAGGAGTGTTCCTCAATGACTTCGCTATTATTGTTACTACTACCATTTTCACTTAAGATTGATAAGACTGCCTTGTTAGTCTCCATTTGATCTTTAGAAGTGGGAACTGACATGCTGTTGGCTTAACCCGATGAAACGGGTCAGCCAGAGATTACTGTTTGCAATTAAATCTGTTTCTATAGGTTTGATAGGTCTAATGTAAAACATACACAAAATAACACAAGGAGAATGAACGAATCCCAATACCATTAACCAAAACATTAACCTACATACATAGAAATTAGACAATTATTACAAACTCACCAACACCAAAGTAATCAGGGATAAACATGAAATTAACACGACACACAAACTGACGATTAGGTCAGCCACAAACGATAGCCAAAGGGAGAATGTGGTTTTGTTTACACATAAAGAAACAATTTCATCCTTTCATTCCTTTCTCTTTCTCTTTTGAGTTGACAAAAAAGGCAACAGCTGCAACTATCGGCTGCATCCAAGTAACAGCTAATCGTTGCAGTTTTGTTTAGTTGTTTTTTAAAAAAGCCATGACCATCGATTACAGAATCTGTATTCTGTATACATATAATCAATGTTATTATCAACACAACCATTTACTTGGATTAAAAATAACTTAAGACTCAAATGATACAGTAGTAACATGTGTTCGGCTCAGGCCTGGTGGCTCAACTCAACACTCAACCAAGGTTCGTAGAGCTTTCAGCCCGAGCCCAGGTATGATCATTTCCATGAAAAATGTTCACAGCAAAGATGTCTTGCGATATCGTCCAGCTGATACTTAAATCAACAACATAGTTTAAATGTTGAGAACCTTAGAGGGGATAATAATGGTACAGCTATTTTTATATTGTCACTGGACATGCAGAAGGAAAGTTTAAACCCAGTCCATTAATCTAATAAAACAAATAAAGTTAAAAAATAATTAGTTTCATAAAATAACAGCTGATAAAATTATGTAATTAGTTAAGCAAAGTTTATTGTAATTACAATGATGAGGAAATATGGGACGCGTACGATAAATATCGTGTTTCCAGCAACACTGCAGCTTGGATTGGTGATCACGTGACCTTATAGCTGTTTTTACGATTATCTTCCGGTTACCAAGAAAACCTTAAATATACCAACTGCACAGACCTTACAAAGTATCTATGGACCTTGCTATTCAATGATGAGGTATATATCTACGGAGACAGGGCCGGATTTAAGAATAGGTTACATAGGCGCGCACTTAGGGGTCCGCACCACACAGAACCACATACAAAAGCCTGATACAGGAAAAAAGGGCACCAACTTGGATCTGAACAGTAACATGGGCCCTCACCACTAGTTGAGCCCAGGGGCCTACAGCTCCTAAATCCGGCGCTGCTGTATAGAGGTCTCGAATGGGATAACAAAAAATTAAGCCTAAATGCTGATCGCCCTCCTCCTCCTCAAAATGCCATTTTGATTCTGTTTGGGCTATCCCTTATTCCTTTCCAACCACTCCCTGCAATCTAGTGGACATTGAGTGAACTACATACCTACATATACATTGGTGATATATCCACTTTCACTTTCTCTCTCTCTTTTCATGATGACTTGATGGAAGCGACATGTCTCTTACCTAGCTGAGTATTTAATAGTATCTTATTTTGGTTTTGAATTAAATATAGCGAAAATGTAGTGTTTCTAGTTAACTAAAAAAAGTAATTGTTTTGATAAAGTCATAAAAATGTAAATTTCTCTGCGAAAGTGGGTAAGATCTCCCTAGTTTGTTTACAAATGAACAATTTTCTATAACAGAGTGTAACACAGACAATATGTGGCCACTTCCCAATCCCTTGTCCTTTCATAAAGCCCAAATCCTATTTAAATAATGGGGGATAAAGCTCTCTGGCCAATGGGGGATAAAGCTACGGTATTACATAAAATCAAGAGATTTCAAGGAAATTGTATAATACTAAGTAAAAGGTATCAGGTATAAAAGCTTAGCCAGCTACCCTTAAAGTTGTTTCTAATCCATAATTAATTTAAAGTTATCTTCATCCTATGAAGTCTCTCTAATGTATTTGATACAATTGTAAGTACAGTATAATAAACAGTTTGGATCAAAATATACTATTATTTCAAGTCAAATCTCGAATTCTACAGTGATTTAAACTAATACAGTCCACTCTTATTTTATCGAAGAAGTTATGTTTGTTTTTTAGGCATTGGCCTTGTCAGATCCTCCTGAACAGGTCCGGATTCAAGCAAAGGCTACATAGTCACGGACCTAGAGGCCCGCCCCATACAGAACTAGGGTTGAGCGTAGGGGCTCCTAAATCCAGTCCTGCTCCTGTACCCTCAACAACCAATAAAATCTTCTCTTCACAAGTTATGCTAGTCTTTATTAGCTCTGGTGGATGAGGCACACCAAAACTCTCCCGTTTTCCTAATTTCTTTGTAATTTATCAGATTGTGACGGCCCAAAATCCCTAGACTGTTAAAAGCCATTAATACGACACTGTAATTAAATAATTAAAGTTTCCCGTTCCTAATAATTAAATTTCTACCGTCACTAAAATCTATAATTAGGAAGAGGGACGGTGCTCTTAACATTATTTCAATTATTTCATTTATTATTTCATTGTGAAGAGTTGGCTGGTACAAAATATTAAATCGACCACCAGACGCTAGGATATTTGCTCCGTGCTAATCTTAACTTAGACGCTCCCACGGGCCCGGCCAGGCGTTGATGTCAGCAGGAATGCAAGCGTCAGCATTTCCTCTCTCAGCGCCAACCTGACAGCACGTTTTCAGTACCTCTTAGTTTGAGTAACGGCGTGAGTGATCGTTTGGCTGCAACACTTGTCAATGAAGTGTTCCCGTGACGTCACGTGCGAAACTGTTTCTGATTGGCTGGCTTGGTTCAGCATTGGGGAAGAAGACGTGAGATTCTCCCCAGTCCCCAAGATGTGACGAGGTAATTAACACGCGTCGCGTCGCCTCTCCCTGTTAATTTATTAATTGGCATTGTCTTTCTAAATTTAATGTAACCTTAATTATTGTATTTCAACCGCGGATATAACTATTGTTAACGACGTTTAAATTGTTCTAGATCAGTTGTTGTAAAGTTTAATAAATAGTAATTTTGTTTCCCAACCGGCATTATTATTATTATTTGAACTCCCGAAATATCGGCCTCTCAGTTACAATTGGTGTCAGGTGTGGGGTAAGTGTCGCAAGAAAACACCACTTGAAGAATCCCACGGACGGAGAATGGATTTTGGTAAGTGACTAAATTTATTTGAATTAATTGGTGCAATCTTGTTAATTTTATATGTGTCGTTTTAACAGTAGGTAACCGCTTAATCTTGCAAAGCAATAAATTAAACTCATTTTAGCGCAACTCCCGTAAAGAAATATGCATTTTTCGAATTATTAGAGAATTTCAAAGTAATTAGATTAATTTTAATAAATCTTCAAGTCGCCATTACCCTCATCGTGAGAGGAACAGTTAGTGTCGGTTCCCCCTCCTTCGTCACTCTGCATTCATTGTATGTGACGCGAGTAGTAAAAAATTGAGACTTTTGGCCCATTTGATTGACAGCTTCCGGTCAGGTGACATTTAATGACGTATTTAGCGACGTAGTTGGCGACGTATTAGTGATGTCATAGATGTTGGACTAGGTCAAGGTCGTCTGAAGAAGTTTTTAAAAAACTATCTTGCACAAGTTTGATTCGATAATTTTAAACTATTAAAATTGTTTGATGCTAAACTTTACCCAAAGTATGGCATGTGGTTACTCTGCTGTCGCGTCTCAACAAGCCGAACAAAATGATGCATTTATAAGTTAGATCCTGTAATGCTTCTTTCTATGATTGTTAAATAAAATAGTCATTAGTCAAATCCTACCAAGGATAACATTATTGCTTCCGCATCAGAAGACGTTGTGGTAGAAACTTCATACACTTGTATTTGATCAGTTGTATTTACATTATTGACAGCTTGTTCAAAATTACAAGAAGATGTAGAAGAAACAGTATTGTCTTGGATTGACGAGTCCATGAGTACTGGGCATGGGCTGAAGGTACACTGATGTGTCACGAGCATGTAGGATGGGTACCCAGCTCTTACCCCCACCACAACGTTTCCCCCACAATTTTTTTATTTCGCATAATAACCACGGGATAGCTATTTAGTTGTGGTTTAGCTCTTACACTGTGAGAATTGTAGCTCCGTAACTGAAAACTTTAATGATTAGTGCTAAACATCGTATGTGTATAGGTATAACAGTCACTATGATCTAAACTAGTGCATGTCTTCATGTGTTGCTCCTTTCGTAGCAGACAACTGGCTAAGAGTGTTTCAGTCTTGATTATCCTTCGTCGGAACCGTTCACAGTCCACTAAAAGCGTAGACATTCTATCTTCATTGTCGGAAAAGTAGAAGGTTGTCGTAAGTGGAGTACTATATGACACCTTCGTCATATTTCTGTAAAACTGTGACATGTTCAGACTTTACTTAAACTTTATAGGTAGATGTGTATTTGTCAAGAGCTGGAATTAAAGTGATGTCCCGCTAGCGTGTAGGATAAAAATCTACCCTCCTCACATCGTTACGTTATCCTCAAAATAGTTGTTTTTCCGCTATTGCTGTTATATCTTTAATCGGATTTGAATTTTTAATTGCAACTTCTTGTTTGTCTTGTCGAGCCGCGTAATTTTAGTACTTTTACGTTATATTTTAAATCCCAAAAGTAAGGCAATCTTCCAATAATAGGAAGATTTCCTTGTTCCTAACTCGTTGTTCATAATGATGTGGAGGTATCGGAGTCAAGCAAGAATCGGAGCAAGAATACAATTGAAACGCTGTAAGTTTTGTTGCAAAGAGGTCAACGTGGAGAGGGGGGAAACCGGTCGCTGTTTAGGAAGCGGCTGGAGATTATTCGCCGCGCCGTTTCGGAATGTGGTTAGAGACCAATTAGAAACTGTTTGGCCTGCCTCACGGTCAAGGACCTGCCTCACGGTCAAGGTCAATTGGCGACTAATAAAAATCGTCTACCTATTACAGGCAAAGTCCCTAACTTGTAATGTTTAGGTTGGTCCTGAAAAGAACCGTTTTTGGTGTCCTAGAAGAGTTGTGTGGGTGGAGAAGCCGATGTGGGTGGAGAAGCTGATGTGGGAGGTGATGAGTGTTCTACTGTAGAATCCAATCCGCTGTACCGTTTTGCCGGATGAAATATAACCATTTTTTATGGGGAATCATAGAAGGCGGCGGTGGTAGTGTTCTTGGTAAGTGGACTTTAATGTGACATTCGTTGTGAAACAAAATGAAACAATTGTCATCCAATTTCGCCACAAATTTATATTGTACGTTTAATTTTAATTGTCGAAACTTTGCAGTTATTTGATGCAAGGGCGTGATTAGCTCATGTTCTTGCATTTCCTTCGTTTGCTCCATGACTTCATCGACGGTAGGAGGTGGAGTCGAAGGTCGAGGCTCAGTTGCTGTTGTTGTTGGTTGTGTCGGTGGTTGTGCAAAGTACAGCGGATGGTTTTGAAAATTGCTCTTCACTCTTGACTTAAATGAAGTCGGCTTCTTAAACCCACTTCTCTTCTCCACTCTCTTCAAGGACTCCTTCAGGCGACGCAGCTTCTCAGGGGTTAATGGGGACGACATTGTAGAGCGTGGTTCCAGTGCACGAGACAAAACCAGAATGAGCTTGCCGACGGAGTATAGAGGGTCAGAAAGCGAAACCTTGCTCTATCCATATATGGTCATGCAGCTGGGAAGGAAGATTGCTCTAACTCTAGATCTGGCAAGCGTCTCTGAAAGACAAATTTTATATGTCTGTACTAAACTGCATATTTTGACTTTTAAACGTCAATGTAACGCAATGAGTTACATACTATTAGAAAGTTTACATTCTAAGCTTTTATTTTCATACATAAAACACGGTTGTACTTGTAATTAATAATTTTGTAACTTGTAATTAATTCACTAAATGTTTACGAATTTCTGGAACAGTGGGTATTTTCTTTTTCGTTTAGTAAAATATTAGAAAATATATTTATCCCTCACAACCATATCCCCTCTCTCTAACACTTTCACATATGTGGTTATACAGCTGGGGTTTACCTTTTGAGGTCAGACAGGTGGAGCAGGTGGGGTTCCCCCACCAGTGACTGTCGCCTTTATAAGCGGGAGCAGTCTGCAGTCTTTTCGCAGTTGCTCGCTGCCCGTTGTTTGTATCTACGTACCAGCGGGTAGCACTCTGCCAGCGTAGGTCTGTTAAATGTGCGTTGGGCCCGACGTGCAATTAACAGATCATGCGCATTTGCATGTGCATGTTAGTTAAGCACGGTAGTTTGTTTGTTAGATTTTTGCTTGTTGTTTGCTAGTAGTACATAGTTAGTGTTTGTGATTATATTTGGTGTTGGTTAAAGTGTCTTATTTACTAATTAAATATGTACCTGTGGGTAAAGTCATTTCCTACAAAAAGGTTCGGCCCTGCAAACCGGTCTTATGTAAAGTAAACTGGGGTAAAGTCTTGAATTGTTGTCAAATTAATTTAATATGTTTCTCAAATAAACCCCCATTCCTTTACAAAAAGGTTCGGCCCTGAAAACCGGCCTGTCAATACGGCCATGCAAACCGGTTGACATTACCTATCTTACCTCTCCCGAACGAGAAACTTTTGTGAATATTAAAGCAGTCTTTGTATCTTAGTCAATACACCTTGCAATCCATTTGTAACTTCTTGGGGGGTTAATTAGTAAAAGGTTCCTGTTATTAGGATTATTGCCTATAACTGTGAGTATCTTTCATAAGTATTTTCCCTTAGAATTTTAAATCAGTCTTTGTAAAATACCTTGGTCAAAACTTTGGTTTTCGGCTGCCTGACGCCCTTTGTTTGTATATACGTACCATTGGGTTTCAGGATGATGTTAGCCATTGTAACACAGACCTTGGTTGTAGCTTTTTGCGGGGTTCCTCAAAATTATCATTTCAAATACAGAACTGGGAATAGAGCATCAGTTGTCGCTCTATTCCCTGTTTTGGCAATATGTTTATATGACCTTGACCTACTGACGGAACTTATTAAAATGCATTGATTATAATTGTTTTTCTTTAATACAGAGTGGGGAACAGAGCAGTTTATAATTCAAGTGAAAATTACATACTGCTCTGTTGATCATTTTGGCAATTGTTTAGATGGCCTTGACCTACTGACGGGACTTATTCAATTCATTGATTATAATTGTTTGCTTTAATACAGAGCGGGGGAACAGTGTAGTTTATAATTCAAGTGAGAATTACATACTGCTCTGTTTCTCGTTTTACCAATTGTTTAGATGACCTTGGAGACTTAGAATATGTTCGTTTGGTAAAATATTAGAAGATATATTTATATTTTACAACAATATCCCCTCTCTAACTCTTGCACTCCCCACCACTTACATCGGGTATAAAAGAAGTTCCCCATCACTGGTAAAATCATTCTGCTGCCTGTGCTTGCTTACGCTCAGACCTATGGATCCAAATGCCTACATTAGGAAACAAACAAAACCAATGAAGATGAAAGCTACTATTCCTTCTTGTTCTGATTTGTTACCGTCACCCTCTACTTCTACATCACCTCCAACTTCTGCTGGTTCTATTCTTCGCCAGGCTCTTGCATCGCCCTCGACTTCTGCATCACCTTCGACTTCTGCATCACCCTCGACTTCTGCATTACTCTCAACTTCTGCTGGTTCTATTCTTCGCCAGGCTCTTGCATCGCCCTCGACTTCTGCATCACCTTCGACTTCTGCATCACCCTCGACTTCTGCATCACCCTCGACTTCTGCATCACCCTCGACTTCTGCTGTTGGTTCTATTCTTCGTCAGGCTCTTGCAATGGCCCTGATCATCCCTGAGAAAACAACCGAGATGACTCCACCACCCGTCGTAAATATTGATGAGTGTCCTTCCGCTACATCTCGCTCACGTTCATCTTCTCCTTCATCATCATCCTCAAGATCCACTTCGTCATCGTCCTCTAGTTCGAGCTCCACCTCTTCATCGTCCTCCTCGAGCTCGAGCTCTGAAACATTTACTACCCCTTCAACTGAAACTCCACCATCTACAAGTTCAACCAGACCTCTAGTAATTTGCACAAATAGTCAGTATCCTTCAGATAAATTCAAACAATTTAAGTCATTGCAAAGGATGTGCATACTTCCTGCACAACAATGCAATTATATTTTCAAAAAAGGTTCAAAGAAAGGTGAACGCTGTGCAAAATGTTCTATTTTAAATAAACAGTTGTGCAGTTTTCATTTAAAACAAAAACAGAAGGGCAGCGTTTCTCTTTCTACAACACATCCATCAGTGAAACCAACCAACACTCGGATTAATAGACTTTCCAAAAACAAACAATACTTCTTTGTCAAAACAATGGGTTTTTTAAAAGTAATGTTAAAATGTGGAGATCAACTCTACATTTTAAGATTGCCTAAAGGCATGGATTATCCTGAAAAACCCAACAAAAAACACTACTTAATCCGAAACAATAAGGGAAAAACTGAGTGGAAAAAATTGTAATAAAAAAAAAGTTCTTTTCAAATTAAATAAATTTCTTTTCCAAATTGAAAAAAGTGTGGACAACCTATTTAAATTTTGTAGCACATGCTGCAAAATGTAAATAGGTTGTCCACATTTTTTTTAATGTTACAACGACCTTGACCTAGATTTTAAACTTAAATATATTGTACTAAGCCAAAAATATGAGTCAAGAAAAAAGAGGGGGTTGATGGGTATTGGTGAGGGCTTGTGGGTATTTAAGCGAGCGCTTCGGAATATACTTATTAGTCAGCTATGAAGACCTCAGCAAGCACATCCAACTCCGGATCTCTTAAAACCAAGAGAAACGTTGAAAGTTCGCGGAAATGGAGAGCAAGAATGAACGATGGTTTTCAAAGACTAAAAAGCAGCTTACCATTCGCGCATGCCGATGAATCTAAATTTAAAATTATAACAATGGCCATCAAGTATATCAAGCATCTTGAGTCACAACTCATGGTACCCCAAACATCTGAGAAACCGCTCACCCCTCAACCGTTTGAATCTGTTTTTCTTCAAGAGGATGACTTAGCGGCTCAACATTTCTTCGATGAAGAACCCTCAGTCTATAAACAACTTTTCCTTCTTGATGAGGACCAGGACGAATGATCATTTTAACCAATTAAAGACTTATAAAATACAGAGCGGGGAATAGATCAGTTTGTGGTCTAAGTGAGAACCACTTACTGCTCTATTCCCCGTTTTGGTAGTAAGTTTAGGTGGCCTTGACCCACTCACAGACTTAGAAAATTTGCGGATAGGATAGATATGTTAAATAAAACACCCCTTCCCTACCACCTACCCCCACTCTAATGGTATTTAAGCGACCGTTCCAGAATTTAGTTAGTAGTCAGCTATGGACGGTCAAGCTGGATCAACTAACGTAAATAGCGTGCCAAGAAATGTCCGGGGGCAGAAAAGGGTTTTAAAAGTAAATCAAGCTTATAGTTTACTACAATCCCAATTACCATTTGCTAATTCGAAAATGACCAAATTATCGATTATACACCTTGCAACAAAATATATCAAAACCTTACAAATGGAATTGGAAAACCCATTTACTTCACCCCAACTGCCTGAACAACCAATCACAACCTCAACTTTTCAAGAAATTCTTGTAGATGAGATTGCGCTTCAACGTTTGTTTAGCGAAAACTAAAGACCTTTAAAATACAGAGTGGGGTAATACAGAGCAGGGATAAGATCAGTTTGCGGTTTGAATAAGAATCACTTACTGCTCTTATCCCTGTTCTGGTGGTATTTTAAGGTGTCCTTGACCCAATTACGAGCTTTAAAAACCTTTCAGATGGTTAAAATGGTTAGATATATTTTAATTTTATAACCTACCCCTTCCCTATTACTAAAACCCCCCACCACTTATCCTCCACCAACTGGATCGGGTATAAAAGAAGGTTTTGCGTCAGTGGTACAATCATTCTGCTGAAAATGAGTGCATCTGCTCTGTATAACGCTCTCTCTATCTCTGCTGCAACACTAGTAGTAAGCAGAATTGAAAATGTAAATCAGTTAACTGCCTTGAGAAGTGTACTGAAAAAAATTATCGATTGTGAGGTTGGTTGCGATTTGTATATGTGGAAGCCTACAAGTCCAGTGTTTAATAGTGAACAGGAAGCATGGAAAACAAACTACCCAGATAATATATTGTTACGTAAAATGTTGAGTATATTGGCAAGATTACTTCGGCAGGGATGGATTATCAACATAACATTTTATATAAAACGAAACCTTTGTTAAAACAATAAAAAAGAGGAGTGGGTTGAAAAAAAACAGAGCGGGGAATAGATCAGTTTGTGGTCTAAGTGAGAACTACTTACTGCTCTATTCCCCGTTTTGGAAGTATGTTCAGGTAACCTTGACCTGCTTACAAGACTTAAAAGACTTGCGGATAGTATTGATTTTGTAAATAAAAATACCTTTTCCCTCTCACTTACACCCCCCACCACCTAAATCGGGGTATAAAAGGAGGTTTCCCATTAGTAGTAAAATCAGTCTGTTACTTGGAATCATGTCACCTAGAGACAATATTTTCCCTTCTAAGAAGACTATACTGGAAATTATAAAAAATATTCCAGTAGAAATTAACGAAGACGAAGACGAAGACGAAGACGATTCAAAAATGGAAGATGATTTATTTAGTAATCTTGAACTATTAAGCGATATTTCCAGCAGTGTACCATATTTTGGAGAGATGGAGCAAATCGAGCTGTTGAGTGACGACGACGTTGATCCAGAGACGTTGATTATGTATCATCAGTTGCTCTGTTTGGAGGAAATGGAACCCATTAATATTGAAACTCCTTTAAGTAGTAGCAATACCGATGGGTTATTTATAAATTCAGACACAGGGGACTTTAGTGCTCGTCGCCGCTTATTCTGCGAAATGACCTCATCATCATCATCATCATCATCGGATGAGTCAGAATAATCTTCTTTCTTCAAATATTTAACTTTAAATACAGAGCGGGGAGTAGATCAGTTTGTTACAATAACTTACTGCTCTATTCTCCGTTCTGGCAATATGTTTAGATGACCTTGACCCACTTGAAAGACTTTAAAAGTTTAATTTTAAAAGCTAATGCAAAAAATTATAATCATACAACTATTTGCTCCCCACCACTTAATTTTTTATATAAAACTGCTATATAAGCGCTATGTTGCAATTCTGATTACCACTTTGGTTGTGAACTGCTTCATAGAGCATCTACCATGGTACTCATACATTGCATAACCTCTGTTACTGAAGCGGATATTTTTCTCCATCGTGTTTATCAACTGCTTATGGAGTTTCACAATGTGCATGTAAGAGGAACAGGTATTCGTGAAGCAGAAGAAATTAAAATAAATATAAAACAAATCCCTTTGGCAAACGAAATCTACCGTTTATTACGAGAAGGTTACATCCTGTGTCTTTATTACACAACCTCGTAAACAGTATTCGAGTGGATTAGTTTCAAATACAGAGCGGGGAATAGAGCAGTTTGTAGTCAAAGTGAGAATTACTTACTGCTCTATTCCCCGTTCTGGCAATGTGATCAAACGACCTTGACCCACTGACAGGGCTTTAAAAACTTCGGTTGTATAAAAATTCAACAATATATTTTCTTTTTACAAAATACCCCTTTATTTACATTACATTACTTACTTACCCCCCACCGCCACCAACACTTTTTAATTGGGTATAAATAGAGGTTTATTAGTGGGGGTCTCATCTGTAATAGGCTAACCTTTGAAGAAGACACACACCTACATGATGTACCGCTGCGATATTTGTGGAGATTCGTTTAAAGATGAATGGCTTTTAAACATTCATAAAGAAGTACAACATAACAACAATAACATGGGAATTGAACAAAATGAAGAAGAAGAATTGGAAACAATAGATCACATGCTAGCCCAACATCAAATTTCAAGACCAAGTGTTATTAATTATGCGCCTGGACCAATAGTAAATGTGGAACTACACGCCCGAGCACTTCCAGGTAATGTAGTAACTCATTTTAAAATTGACAATGCACAACTACAACTAGACAAATTCGTAAGTAAAGCAAAAGGGTTAGTGCGCAAAACTTTGGAAAATGAACTAAAAAGATTAAACTTTATCAAATTCGGACTGTTACTGGATGCAGTGTTTACTAACATTCAAAATGAAACATCACCAAGAGGATTCTTGACAAAAAACCGGACCATCATGTTTGCATCAGACATTGAGTCTATAGTAAATGAATGTTTTGATGAACTTCTAACAAAACTACAAGAACATGAAGGAAGAGGTTCTGGATGGAGTTTATTAAACATAACCGGTCTTGACGTAAGAGTACATAAACACGGGTATGGTATAAGAGGAAGTAGCTACATTCCTCTACCAGAAAAAATTAAAAATACCAAATCCTGTATTAACGTACAAAATGAAGATACTGAATGTTTTAAATATGCAATATTGGTAAAATATGTAAAAACTCATAAGGAAAGACCAAGTAGAGAATATGAAGAAGTTCAACATAGATATAACTTTCAGGGAATGAGTTACCCTGTTGCAATTAAAGATGTATCCAAATTTGAAAAGCAAAATCCTACAGCTTCTGTCAACATTTTTGGTTTAGATTCATCAAACAATGCGTATCCTTTGCGTATAACACCAAATGAACGCATAAATCATACAGATCTGCTATTGATCACTAAAGGAGATATATCACACTATGTATATATTAACAAATTTGAAGCTCTTGTTTCAAAACAAGTATCAAAACGTAACGGAGAAAACACCACTTGTAAAAGATGTTTTTGTCATGTAAACAAACCATTAGGAAAGGGAGGTTTGGAATGGTTATTAGAACATCAGAGGTTATGTAGTGGAAACTATGAGGTAAGAATTAAATTGCCACCTCTTAGCAGAGCACAAGTAAAATTTGATAAAGTAATTCAACAATACCGTATTCCAGTTGTTGTGTATGCTGATTTCGAATCAACATTACTTCCACTTGAACTCCAAGAAGAGGAAGTTACAAGAAGAAGCAGATATCAGCTGCATACACCAAAAAGTTATTGTTATATTATTAAATCCACACTTTCTGAAGAACATCTCCAAAAATACGAATTATCGTCTACGCCGAAAATTTATCGTGGTGAAGAAGCAGCTCAATACTTTGTTGATGAATTGTATAATATAGCTGGAAAAGTGGAAGAAATGTATCGAAACGTGTTACAAATGGCCCCAATGGAAGAAGATGAACTACAACAACATGCTTCGGCAACAACATGTTATTTGTGTAATAACACATTCACACCTGATAACCTAAAAGTCCGTGATCATGACCATCTCACAGGAGCTTACAGAGGTGCAGCCTGTAATGCTTGCAATTTAAACTACAAACTTCCATCTTTTATTCCAGTTGTTCTGCACAATCTTAGTGGTTACGACTCCCATTTTATAATCCCAGAGTTAGGAAGAGATGATGGAGCAATAGATGTTTTGGCTACAACTATGGAAAAATTTATAAGTTTTTCTAAAAAGGTTAATAAAATAAAACTAAGATTTGTTGATTCTTTCAGATTTATGCCTTTTAGCCTTATGACATTAACTAAAAACTTAAGAAGAGAAGATTTGATTGAAACAAGAAAAATTGTACCTAATGATAAAATGGATTTAGCTCTTCGAAAAGGAGTCTTTCCCTATGATTACATTGATGGACTGCATAGATTTGACGAAACATCCCTTCCCACACCGGACAAATTTAAAAACAAACTTAATGATACAGAAATAGAACCCGAAGACTATCAACACGCATGTCGAGTATGGGACGAGTTGGATATGAAGACCTTAGGAGATTACTCAGACTTTTATGTGAAACTTGACGTCACTCTTCTTTGCGATGTGATAGAAGAGTTTCGAAACACTTGTTTTGCTGCATATGGTTTGGACCCTTTACACTCGTATACTTCTCCAGGATTAGCTTGGCAAGCTATGTTAAAAGAAACAAAATGCAAACTACAGCTTTTAACAGATATTGACATGGTTTTAATGGTTGAATCCGGAGTAAGAGGCGGATTGACTCAAAGTGTTACGAGACATGTTAAAGCCAACAACAAATACCTTCCCGACTATGATGAAGGAAAACCATCAGTATACTTAGGATATGTCGATGCCAATAACTTGTATGGATGGGCTATGTCAAACCCACTTCCATTTGACAATTTTAAATGGGTTAATCCAGAATCTATTGGTGATGTTTTACAAATTCAAAAACATGGAGACACTGGTTACATTTTAGATTGCGACTTTGAATATCCTGACCACTTACACGATCTTCATTACAATTTCCCACTACTTGCAAAAACAGAAGTTTCTCCAACTGGAAAACATCCTAAATTAATGATGACTTTAAATAACAAACAACGATACGTAGCTCACTTTTGGGTTGTTCAACAAGCTATCGAATTGGGATTACGTATAACAAAGATACATCGAGTTTTGGAATTTTCCCAATCATGCTGGTTGAAACCCTACATCGATTCTAATACCACCAGAAGAGCAGCAGCTACATCAATTTTTCAAAAGGATTTCTTTAAATTAATGAACAACGCAATATTTGGTAAAACACTTGAAAACAAAAGAAGACACAAAAATGTTAAACTTGTTACTAACCCAAAAAAACTACAGAAACTTGTACAAAAGCCAAACTTTGGAACATCTGTAATTATAAATGAAAACCTTGTAGCAGTATCCATGAAGAAAACAAGTGTGAAAATGGATCGTCCTTTGTATATTGGAATGTCAATCTTGGATATTTCTAAAACACATATGTACGACTTTCACTATAATAAAATGGTCGCGTTTTACGGAAGAGAAAATATATGTATTACATATATGGACACTGACGCTTTTATATATCGCATACTCACACTGGACATGTATGAAGATTTACGTACATTTATTTACAAAAATGACTTTGATTCCTCCGACTACCCAAAAGATCATCCCAACTATGATAACGACAGAAACAAAAAAGTACTAGGCAAATTCAAAGATGAAACAAATGGTGTTCTACTTGAAGAGATTGTTGCACTTATGTCTAAACTGTATTCTTTGAAACTCTATAATGAAAATGAAGAAGAAAAGAATAGCTATATTAAAAAAGCTAAAGGTGTAAATAATTTATATTTAAAAAAGAAAGTACATTTTGAACACTACAAACAATGTTTATTTGAAAATCAAGTTATAACAGCAAAATTCAATACAATCAGAAGTTTTAACCATCAGCTGTACAGTCTAACAGAAGTTAAAAAAGCACTTTCCTCTACTGACGACAAACGACATATCCTTCTTCCAGACAACATATACACTTTGCCATTCGGTCACTATTCCCTCAACCCTATTGACGAGTAATCCTTTCATCGTCCTACATCCTTTTCCTTTCCGTAAAAAAGGGGGAACACAGCAGTATCTTGCTGTGTTCCTCCTTTTTTACACCATTTTTGGGTGACCTTGAACTATTAAGAACGAGTATATACAAGCGATATTTAATACTCCTCTAGAAGTGCTGGTTGAACTATCAACTGATATGGATCTAAAGAGTAAAATTGTTGCTGAGCTTCATAAATCTGCAAGGATACACTTTCCAAGAAGAAATACTGTTATAAAAGGTATAAATGATCTTTATCAAGCAGACTTAATTGAAATGAAACCTTACAGTAAAATAAACAAAGGATTTAAATATATACTAACAGTTATAAACTGTTTTACAAAAGTCGCAGACGCTATTCCATTAAAAGACAAAACAGGTCAGAGCGTGACAAAAGCAATGGAGTTAGCTATACGTAGAGATAAAAACACTATAAAACATTTGCAAACTGATGACGGAAAAGAATATTTTAATAAAGATTTTTCAAAGCTGATGAAAAAATATAATGTAAACCATTATTCTACGAAATCTGAAACGAAAGCAGCTATTATCGAAAGGTTTAATAGAACTTTAAAAGGAGCAATGTATAAAGCTTTTTCAAATAGAGGTTCCCACGTGTGGTATGACATACTTCCCGACTTAATACACAATTATAACAACAAGTTCCATAGAACTATCCGGATGAAACCGATTGAGGTGACCAAAAAAAACTCCAAACAAATTTTGAAAAATATTAAAAAGAACACCAAACCTAAAGTAGAAAAGAGATCACCACGAAAATTCAACGTGGGGGATAAAGTTCGTATTAGCAAATATAAAGGAGTATTTAGCAAGAAATACTTACCCAACTGGACTAATGAAGTTTTTACCGTACATAGAGTACAACCTACATATCCAGAAACTTATTTACTTAAGGATAATAAAGGAGAACTTTTACAAGGTGGTTTTTACGGGCATGAAATGTTAAAGTCTACTGTTGGAGATGTTTATCTTGTGGAAAAGATATTAAAACGAAAGAACGACCGAGTATTGGTGCGCTGGCTGGGTTTTGATGAAAGTGCAGACTCGTGGGTATCTAAACAAGATCTTTTATAAGATTTCACTAGTATCAAGTTAACCGTCAAAGAGTGTTGACATGGAGATTATAAAACTTAAGGATTCTTTTATAATTGCGAATATAGATGAATTAACTGTGGATAGTGTAAAACATGTAGAAGGGAAACATGGTAACTTATTACCAAACAGCGTAAGGTGTATAGTGAGTGGACCTTCAAATTGTGGGAAAACAAATGTAGTGTTTAATTTAATAACTAATCCTAACGGATTAAAGTTTAATAATCTATACATTTTTTCAAAGTCTTTGCTCCAACCAAAATATCAGTTATTAGATAAAATAATATCTGATGTACCGGAAGTAATTTTTTTCAAATTTGATGCAAGTGATAAAATTTTGCAGCCGAATGAAGCAAAGCCTTACTCAGTCTTTATTTTTGATGATGTTTCTTGTGAAAACCATGACACCATTAGAAACTATTTCGCGATGGGGAGACATCACAATATAGACTGTATCTACATTGGTCAAACATATAGCAAAATCCCAAAACAGTTAATTAGGGATAACGCAAATATTATCGTTATATTTAAACAAGACGATATGAATTTAAAACATATACATCACGATCATGTTGGTGCTGATATGTCGTTTGAAAGGCTAAAAGAAATTTGTAGTAAAGCATGGGAAGATAAATATGGATTCCTGGTGATTGATAAAGAACAAAGTGTTAAAAATGGTAGATATAGATTGGGATTAGATCGAATTGTTTTAGTTCAATAACATAAACACATAATCTTATATAAAATTGCTAAATTGGTCTTTATTTTGTAACGTATATAAATAGTTTTATAAACGATGATACAGTCATTTGTAAAATGAGTGTGGACAAGTTCGGACGTTATACCGAATCCGGTGTAAGATCAAGATTTTATGATAAAGAAGCTCACACTGGTTTGCCTCTTACACCGGAGGGCGACTACAACATTAGTAATAAACGTTTAAAGTATGTTAATGATCCTCAAGATAGTAATGACGCTATAAATTTAAAAACTTTACAATCGGAAGTGTCAACAAGCTTAAAACTTAAAGGAGATGTGTACGATGCAAAAACTCATAGAATTGCAAATATCGGTAACCCAGAAAATGAACAAGATTCAATAACAAAAATATATTTAGACTCTAAATTGGAAAAGACTATAACTAGACAAGGAGATGCATTTGTACAAGGAAAAATGAATTATGAATGTTTAGAATTGAAAGATAATATGTGGAATGGTAAAAAACGTAAAATAAATAATATACTACAAGCTGAACAACCAGACGAAGTACCTGTGATGGGTCAAACGCTAACTAGACAAGGAGACAACTTTGTACAAGGTGATAACAAATATAATTTCTTAGAATTAAAAGAAGACAAATGGAATGCTAATCACCATACAATTAGTAATCTAAATGATGGTAAGGAAATCGGTGATGCTGCAAATGTTTCTCAAATACCATTAAAGAGTAAAGGATATTGGGATTTTGAAAATAAATATTAGTTCGTGTTAAACCCGCTGTAAATGATAATGATTGTGTTACAAAAAGTCAGACTATTACATTAAACGGGGATAAGTTTAATGCTAACAGTAAACAAAAAACAAATACAAAAGAAGGTGTATTGCCAACAGATGTAGCAGTGGTGGGACAAATATTAACAAAGGGTGAGAAAAGCATAATTAAACAGGGGGATAAAGTGTACAACGTAATAATGTTCGATAAAAAAGAAAAATGTTGGGATGCTGAAAATCAATTCATAAGGAATTTACCAAAGGGAGAATTTGGGGATGATATTTGTTTAATGTCACAGGCTTTATGGTATGATGATGAAGTTAAAAAGTTTAAATATGCTGGTGTAGAATTTGATTTGATGAAGTACAATCGTGATTTGTTGGTTGGTGATCCCACATCTGTGAGCGGATTTAAATACATAGACAATAGACCATATAAACCAAAAAATTATGTATTTAAAAGAATAACAGATGATGTATTAGTTGATGCTGATGGTAGCCCTTTTAGAACTTCAGAAAGTGATCAAATGGTAACAAGGAAAGGCTAAAAATGTTATATATATATTTTCATACATAAGGACTTAATCATTTATAAAATGAGTGTGGACAAGTTCGGACGCTATACCTAATTCGGTGTAAGATCAAGGTCAAATGACAAAGAATCGTACACCGGATTGCCCCTTACCCCAGAGGGTGATTATAATATTAGTAATAAACGATTAAGATATGTTAATGATCCTCAAGATAAAAATGATGCTATAAATTTTCAAACTTTACAGTCTGAAATAACGTCAATTAAAAACTATTTTGTTCGAGTTTTAAGCGAAATGTTTTTTGATTTTTATAATGATTTGGCTAAAACTAGAATTAAAGAAAATAAGAAGAATGATTGGATTCAAACAAATATTGTAAACAAATACTTTATAAATCCTGCAACAAAAATCTTACGAAATGTTGAGTGAATACATAACATATAAAACCAAAAGACAAAGGAATAGAGATACATTTGCATTATGAACAAGGTTTCCGTTGGGTGAACATGGTTAACCAAGAAAAGTTGATAAAAGAGATAAAATTGCTAAGCGATTCTATAAGAAGTAAAAACAGAGCATTAAGACTAGGGATTAGTGAGAGAGATACGTTTCTTGAAACAACATTTAAACCAGTTATTGATCCTTTAAGGGAAGTATCTCAAAAGCTTGGAAAAGTTTCAGAAGGAGATTTAATTTTACCTTTTTTAAAATCTGATGATAAAACTGAAGAAACTGAAGAAGAATTTGAAGAAACTGAAGATGAACCGGAATAAATACAATATGAACAGGGTAAAAATATAAGTGAAGAGGAAGAAGAAGACATACAAGAGGGTGCCCCGTCAGATATTAGCAGATTGGGTTTAGATATTCAGTTTAAAGGTGATCTTGGTAGAAAATATGTATTAAAGATGTTACAGTCTTCTATACCTAATAGAAATTATCATGTATACGGAGCTAGGCTGGAAAGAGGAGGTTTAATGATTGGAGATAGCAAGTTAGATGTAGATGAGCAGGATAATATAATTATAAATGGTAAAACGTACAAAGGAACAAACGGATTGTTTGAATTGATTTTTAAAAGCAAACCTGTCAAATATACAACACGAGACTTGGCAACTTTTAAAGGTATATGTCTAGATACAAATTCTCATAAAAAGAATTATAAACCAACATCTTCAATACATAGAAATCAATCTATAAAGTATAGGAACATTATTTCAGAGTTATTTCCAACAAAACTGGAAAAAACTAAAAAGAGGTTCATGTCTACTGAAGAAGTTACTCCTTTTTATACTGAAAGGAAAAAAAGAAAGGTAAATGAAAAAACAGCTTCTGGAGAAGGATTATTAAAAAATACTTATAATACAAATATAATTTATTATAATGATGTTAATAAATTAGTAAATAGAATGCGGTTGATACATGAAGCAATAGAAGCGGGTCACACAGGTCTTCAAAACGAATGGGTTGCTTTAATTGCTGAATTATTAAATAGAGGTATAATCGAACGATGAAGAGGTATATAATGGATGGCAAAGCATTGAAAGGATCATTCTTTGTTAATCCGTCACCTGAGAAAGGTATAAATATCAATGGGGAAAAGGAGCAGTGTTAGTTCTCATCGAGATTCGATAACGAAAGGAGGCGGTGTTGTCTCTTCAACACTAAACTTGCTAGGAAAACCAATTTCAGCTTTAGTTAATAAATCCATAGATTTGTTACCTATCGAACTTCATCTACCTGGCGGTTATCAATATTGTGGACCTGGAACTAAATTGAAAAAAAGATTGACAAGAGGAGACCCGGGAATCAATAAATTAGATCAGGCTTGTAAAGAGCACGATATAGCCTATTCAAAATTTAGTGATTCTGCTCACAGATCAGTGGCCGATAAAATACTTGCAAAAAAAGCTTGGGAAAGAGTTAAAGCGAGTGACGTTAGTCTTGGCGAAAGAGCGGCAGCATTAGCAGTGGCAGCAGCAATGAAAACCAAAACAGCAATTGGTGGTGGAAGGAAAAAGAGAAGAGGGGGAAGGAGAAAAACAACTCGAAAACTAGGAGGAAGAATTAAACGAAACACTAGACGTTCTACTAAAAAAGTCAAACCATCAATATGGTCCATGATAAAAAAAGGACAAGGACTTTACCTAAGGCCGTATCGTGCCTATTAAATACAAGAAAACAGTTAATAGTTCCTAATCGTGCATTAAGTAACCAAGATCTTTTTAGATATGTTTCTTGTTTAAAGATACCATTCTTCAGAGGAGTGTTTATGAAAGATAATTTACCATCAGAAATGTGGAAAAATGAGAGTGGTATAGTAAATCTAGATAATAGTGAGGGACCGGGTACACATTGGGTATGTTATAAGAAACTCGGTTCAACAGTTTACTATTTTGACAGTTTTGGTAATTTACCACCTCCAAAGGAACTTCAAAAGTATTTTCGTTCTGCTAAACAAGTTTTATACAATTATGAGCGGGTGCAACCTGACGATACATCTATCTGTGGACATTTATGTTTAGAGTTTTTAGCAAAAAGTGTCAGTCAGCTTTAAGATGTCTTCATATACGGTCTCTTTGACTGGTACAACGTCAACCTTGCGGAGCACTTTATTCCCCACATTACGTTTACATAAAGAAAAACAATGGGAAGCAGCATTACTAGATTTTACAACTTATAATTCTATACCAAATATTACTGAAGGCGTGAATAATAAACTTCACTACTATAAAGCAAAGGATGCAAAAGGACAGTTCCTCCAGCGTAACGAAGTTGCTCTATCCACGGGGTCTTATGAAATAGATGATATATGCAAGGAAATACAGAAAAAGCTGGGAGAAGATAATATTACTATAGAAGGAAATAATAATACTTTAAAAACAGAAATTAAATCAAAGTATTATATAGATTTTAGCAAACCACATTCAGTTGGAGGATTATTAGGATTTCCTTCTACAACACCAATATTAGAGAGAAATAAGAAACATACAAGTTCAAATACTGTAAGCATACTTACATTGAACACAATTGATATAACTTGTAACATTATACAAGGATCGTACAGACTGGGTGAAAATCGACACATATTGCATACATTTTACCCATCGGTGCCTCCAGGATTTAAAATAATTGAAAGACCACAAAACCTAGTGTATTTACCTTTAAACACCAGTTACATCTCAGACATTGTTCTGAACGTATTAGATCAAGACGGTAACATAGTTGACTTTAGAGGTGAAACTGTCACAATAAGAATACATATACGATCGATTTTATAAATAATGGGATTGACGTTTAAAAAGGATCGAGTGAGTGATAAAAAGCTCAGTAGCGTATCAGCGTCAGAGGAGTTAACAAGTGAAAACATTCGATTTTTAAAAGAGAGTGGTTTTAAAGTTATTAACAATGGATATTCTGGATATAGCGCACGGACCGACGTTCGACGAGACCTTGTGGGAAAAAGAATATGAAATTAAAATATAGTAATAAAGTAAATAACTTAGAAACAGTAATAACTTTTGAAAAATATTTATATAGAATTTATTAAACTTCAACTTAGATTATATTTTTCGTTTTATTATCCACTAATGGATATTTCCTCTGTGCCGTAGCTATGAGTTCAAATCAAGGAAGGATCGCATAGTTTCACTGTAGAATAATGGTTTAAAGGTAATAATAAAGGATAAAACGATTTTTGGATTTTCGGCGATTTTTGGAAAATTTTTATTAGTAGGGGTGAAATAGGATTTCTGTGACATTTTAAGGAAATAAATTGGGACTTAGAAATAATCGACGTGGACCATCATAGTAGTGGGGAAATGGGCGTTCGACAGTAATTTTCGAAATTTATTGTGTATTTTGAGCTAAGGACTAGCCGAATTTTTCAAAATTTCACTGAATACTACAAACGACTTGTGATACTTTTGTAAATTAAATTGGTGAATTTAATTGAGTAATTCACCGTGTTGGGACTTAGAGTAATCGTGTTCTGGGGTTTTAGTGTACTTTATTGAACTTTAAGTCGGGACTTTAAATTATTTTTGAAATTTTCTTTGAAAATGAACAACGTGTGGACTTAGGCGTGTGAGCCTCTGATGATTGCTTCAGTTAAGTATTGGAAATTATAAATGGGACTGGGCGAATTTTATTTATTTCAGAAGCTCTCATCAGTAGGGGGTTATTGAGGGTTCTACACCGGTGGATCCAGTAATTTTAATGTTGAGAGAATTAACGGGCAGTAACCTTCGGTAACGGTTGTGAAGGGGTAATAAATCAGTTATTTAACCTTTTGTTTGCAGTTTTGGAAAAAAGGCTGTTTTGCTCTCCTTCAAAATTATGTGATACAAAATAGCATAGAGGAGAAAATCAAATCGCAGTTGGTTGCTGCATTGATTTTTGAGAACTGGGCTATACTGTGCTCATTGTTTAGTTCTGGTTCCTGGTTTTGGGCCAACTGAACATGACAGTCAGTAGAGCAGTGGTACTGTTTGTTTGTAGTACCGGACTTTGTATTTTTTTTATGCAAGTTAATCAGCAATGTGAAGATATTTAGTATATCTCTTTGTGTGTGTGTGAATTTAGTTAACAGCATTAAAGGAGTAGGTGTAAAAAAAAATTATTAATTCAAATTGGAACTAATAAAGCTTTGAGTTGAAGCCAGTAAATTGTGATGCGTATTTATGTTCAGTTTTAGGATCCGCAGATAGCTTTAAATACTGTTGCAGATCGGTGCTTCGTAAACAATGATCGCATTTCTTTTTACAGTTTGAAATCGTGAGCGTCAAATTGCCTAGTTTGATAGTTTGAAAAATTTAATTTTGTTTTTTTCCTGCAGTCTGTCCCTTAAATTGTATGGCTGCATCTGTTTTATTATCAGTACTCCGAAAATGAACAGAAATTATTTACTGATGTATTATTTAAAATGTCTAATACTTTTACCTCCTCATATGGGACTGAGCATTGTGAAGCCACAGCTCCCATTTGCGTTGTGATGAATTAGATAATGAACCAGAGATTAGGAGTAAATACGATGATTTATGATTTAGTCAATTTACACTAAGTTCAAAATTTGCAAAAAGAATCCAGTTAGCTTCCCTTATATTTAAAATATAAGGCTGGTGAAGTTAGTGATAAGTGATTCTTCGTAGGAAGTTTGTTGTTTTTAATGGTTTGTGCTCTAACTTGTGATAACATGTGTTCACTGGATAACCTGTTCCGTTTGTTATACAGGAAAGTTCTAATTCTAGGCCATTCTTGTGCTGTCCCTGTGGATTGGGACACCGGAGGGTCTTCCTCGTTGTGGATTTGCCAAGGGAGTGCATTCGTAACCATTACTGAATGGATTATGCTGATGTGGACAAGTGTTATCACCTAAGTATACTGATGTACTAGTGTTTAGGAATCACATTATGGTTATTTGTTTTTTTTAAATAGAATTTCAAAATGTGTGCTCTGCTCCGGGAATATGCTTGCTAACTCATGCTATTCTTGGCCAGACCTTGAAGAGAACGAAAATTTAATAAAAGCAAACGGGAATAGGGAGTAAATTATGTTTTGCTTGTGCTATGGCAAGCTGTTCTGTAGAAAGCCCAGCCTGTGCAACGCAATTCATCTGTACAGCCGGCAAAACGGAGGTTGATGGTTGTGTGTTTACTAAAGGGTTGGTACGAGTAAACCAGCCAATGGTCTACTGGGCCTGTTGTTTTAGTCTATTTGAGTTTTGTTTTGTGGGAAATGCCCCATTAAAATTATGACGTTGAATGGGCCTCCCTCAAGAAAAAAATAGATGTGTTTGTAGTAGCAACTGATGAGTCCAATATTGCCTGCCCGTGCAAACGGCAGCAGTATACTCATGTCGGATCGGAATGTGAAGTTGTGATTTCTGACTTTTCTAAGTCAAATGCTCTCTCTTGAAGAGACTGAAGTGATCGGTGTGATTCGATCACTGACGGATCGGATGCCTGCCCGATTTATCGGCAGCTACTTGTATTCCAGCGTTTGTGGAAAAGTGGTTTTTCCTGAGATTGATGGGTGCATAGTGCTTCAGAGCCCTGTAAGGTAACTCTGAACTGTTATGAGAATGACGAAAAGATCAACCTGACCACCATGAAGTTGAGTGGAGTTGGAGTGATCTCCGAGGTGTAATAACATGCGACGTTATTAGTGATGAGTTTAAAGTGCCTGCCCGTATACACGGCAGCAACACTCATGTCGGTCAGATGAGTAAAGTTTTGTTCTTGATTTGAGGTCGATGCTCTCTGACGAAGAGACCAAGTTGATGAATATTGATGTGAGTGCCACCTTGAAGGTCCTGCAGGGACTAGGTGATCAGCTTGGCACCTAAGCGTAAAGGGGTATTCTTTGGAGAGTACTTTCCAGCACCTTAGAGTCCATTATGCGGGCGCCCGCATGGTTGAGTAGGACATGTGGGGCGGCCGTTCGGTTATTGTGATAATCACAGTTGTCTTTGTAGGTTTGAGATGGAGAGTTCGAGTTGCCGACCTGCTCCGTGTCACCCTGGGAGGCCGTGTACAGCGCCCGCAGGCTGCGCAGACAGAGTCGCCACTTCAGAACCGTGGAGAGATGGTACCCTACTGTCGAATTGGTAGCAGATCATGCACCGGAAGCAGAGCACGACAGTTCCACGAGCGCAGCTGAAGTTAGGCTGACCGTGCGGAAGATGTGACGAGGAGTGAATTACGGACCCGGGACACTTTAAGTAAGTGAAAAGTATTTAAGAAGCATAGACTTTCGACCGCGATCAAGAAGTCGCATACTACGCTGTGAAGGAGCGAGTACTTCTGGACTTGTCTCCGCGAGGACGCGGTGGCGAAAGGACTGGGGATCCCCCTCCGATTTTTGTGTTATTATGTTAGCATTAATGATTTTTGTGTACCGGTATGTTTTGTTGTGTGTTTCTAATAATGGTGTAATATTTGTAGGCTGGTAATGGAAACTTTTTTGAATTATTATTCGACGCGATCCAACTAACGCTACTAGTATATCCCACGAAGGGTAAAGGATTCACTGGCCCAACTGGTCTCCACAGGAAGGTAATGTGCGCACTTCCCACCCCCCTAATAACCCCCTTCCCTTCAACTCCCCGACTGGACTGTAGGCACCCGGGAGCCAGCCTGAATGATTTTTCAAAATTTAAAGAAAAAAAAATGACGTATAGTAGTGTATAGTCAGTCAAGAGTACTGCAGAAAATGCCTTGCTGAGGGATTTTCCGGACCCTGTCAGCAAGACAGTGTTGTGTCGCTACCAGGCCTACTGAACGCGAGGTTGTGTTAAAGATTAGTTAATAATTCTTTCTATCATATTGATTATTCGATTGTATATTTGATTTATTATTGGTAATTATTAAGTGATTTGAGGCTTCGGCCGATAGTGGGTGGAGTACCACCGGAATTTATGAACGATCATTGGATTGGTGAAAAGTTTTTTTTTGTTGATTCTTGGTGTCAATATGTTACTTGGCTATTTCGACATGTGTTGACGAGTTAATTAGAGTAGGCACTGTAGCGTGGGAAAGGGTGTGTTAGGATAGCAGTAAATTTTCTTTTGCTAATATTTGACCTACGTTGGAAGATCCGTTACTACCGAAGGGGTGACAGAGTGTAAGACCGGCCTCAAGTGAAACCCCGTGCGGCTTCCCCATAGCGGGCAAGTAGCGTTCTAAATTGCCATAAAAGTACTGAACTCAATTACCCTCTTTCGAACTTTAAAATATAATAATTCATACCCTGTTCAGATACTTAGAAAAATTAACCAAATGGTTCTAAATACACATAATTAAATTCAGTGACGAATCTTCTAACATTGTTGTAATGGTCTGTTTAGATGGGAATGTGTGTTGTGTTTAAGTTTAGGTAACTTTTGTCCTTGTGAAATGAGATATTTTAGTTTTTTTTAGGTGTTGTTTTGGTTGTTTAACTTTGACTTTTGAGATGTTTTGATTGTGATATTTTTGAGATATATTTTGTAAAGGGAGAGGCTAATGCGGACCGGCGACAATTCGAGTTTTTAGCGAATTTCCCCTATAGGGAAGAAGCTATTACCGTAGGTCTCATGGTAAGACTTAAGCCCGAGACCATGATAAATTTTTGTTTTGAGGTCCCCAGATGCCAAAAACACTATTCGTTCAAATTTATATATATGTATATATATATATATATATCTATATATATATATCTATATATATATATCTATATATATATATATATATATATATATATATATATGTGTGTGTCCGTGAATGCGATAACTTGAGTAAAAAACGTCCGATTTCGATGAAATTTGGCTCAAATGTGTAAAGTGACATTCATGACTTTAAGTTCGAAAACCAGAAGTATCGGACCACGGGAAGGGGGGTTTATGGGGGTTTTAAATTTTCCAAAAGTCAGTTTTTTGCATTTTTCACCCTAAAATCTTTAAAACACTTAATTTTGGTTTTGACCATGTTATAGAGCTTAAAAAAACAAATAATATGGTATTTTGAATTATTAACCTAGGTTAAGTGGTTACGGAGAAAATCCAAAAAAACCTGCTCATAAAATCTCCCATGTTAATCTTATGGGAAAAAGGTTTTTGGCTTTTCCTCAGTTCATTTCAATGTAAACTTCACATTTACTTTTACCAATCAGTTTAGCTCTACAAAACAATCATTTTAGTGTTTAAATTATGATTCTACGTCCAACCGTTGCTGAGATATTCAAAGTGCTAAACACAGTACGTTGTCCAATGTTATCCTTATGGAGAATATATAAAATTTGATATCTCGATTTTGTATGAATGTATATTAATGAAACTTGGTATGTGGCTTCACCTAGTACTGGTATATTGATATTTGCACAAAAAATTGATTTTTTGTTGATTATCTTCTTAGCAGCAAACCTGCATACTCATCCCTAATGTTATTCTTATGGAGAATACGTAAAGCTTTATATCTCCCTTAATTATGAACATAAATCATTAAAACTTGGTATGTAGCTTCAGCTGGTTGAGTTATATTGATAATTGCAAAAAAACCATATTTTTATCGTCCTTGTTGCAGCAAACCTGCGTTCTCAGTCCTAATGTTATTCTTATGGAGAATAAATAAAATGCTATATATCAGTTATTTATTTAAGTATTTTTATGAAACTTAGTAAGTGGCTTTATGTGGTAGTAAGAAATATATTCATGCATAGGAAATTCGCTGAGTACGCAGGTTTGCTGCGACGGGGGTATTTTTTTTTTTTTTGTAAAAAAATAACGTTGAAGTTAAATAATTTTGTTTTATTTGCGGAGAGAGTTGAGGTTGGCTGTCCGGAGTTAGAAGTTTCCTGATCACCGACCAGCAAACGGGAGATAAATGTGTACTCTCCTAACATTGAGAGAAGTTGGACTTGGCAATCTGCTGTTACCTCATGCTGGGGACAGCATGGTCTAAGGGTGAGGGGGGTGTAACGGCCCAAAATCCCTAGACTGTTAAAAGCCATTAATACGACACTGTAATTAAATAATTAAAGTTTCCCGTTCCTAATAATTAAATTTCTACCGTCACTAAAATCTATAATTAGGAAGAGGGACGGTGCTCTTAACATTATTTCAATTATTTCATTTATTATTTCATTGTGAAGAGTTGGCTGGTACAAAATATTAAATCGACCACCAGACGCTAGGATATTTGCTCCGTGCTAATCTCAACTTAGACGCTCCCACGGGCCCGGCCAGGCGTTGATGTCAGCAGGAATGCAAGCGTCAGCATTTCCTCTCTCAGCGCCAACCTGACAGCACGTTTTCAGTACCTCTTAGTTTGAGTAACGGCGTGAGTGATCGTTTGGCTGCAGCACTTGTCAATGAAGTGTTCCCGTGACGTCACGTGCGAAACTGTTTCTGATTGGCTGGCTTGGTTCAGCATTGGGGAAGAAGACGTGAGATTCTCCCCAGTCCCCAAGATGTGACGAGGTAATTAACACGCGTCGCGTCGCCTCTCCCTGTTAATTTATTAATTGGCATTGTCTTTCTAAATTTAATGTAACCTTAATTATTGTATTTCAACCGCGGATTGTTAACGACGTTTAAATTGTTCTAGATCAGTTGTTGTAAAGTTTAATAAATAGTAATTTTGTTTCCCAACCGGCATTATTATTATTATTTGAACTCCCAAAATATCGGCCTCTCAGTTACAAGATAAGAGATAAGATAATCCTCCACCTACAGTTTCTTGGAAGATCATCATTAGTTTTGGGCTTCAAAAAAAAAATCAATGGCCAATAGTTTTAAGTTTTCTTACTAAATATCATAAACAACGAAATATATATTATACTTAAGAAGTAATATGTATATAGTTTCAACAACTTCTTTATTTGAAAAATGTAGCAGAACAGCGGAATCACCAAATTTGAAGTAGAAACTATAGGGGTGTCAGGATTTGTACTTAAGTGGCTCGTATTACATTTGAGCGTGAGAGTGAGCAGTGGCGTAGATAGACCTTTGCCAAGCAGGGGGGATATCTCATTAGGGAATGCAAAACAAAAACCTGTGTTCGTGACCATAGAGCTGATACCGGTGTACAAAAATTGACATCATTGACGTGCCTTATCAATGAATGTAGGCCTTACATTCATAATTATTGATAGGCCTACACAGCTACACATCCAAGACATAATTAAACCATTGATACAAAGTAATAATTAGTAACCAGGACCAAAAAGTACTTGTATCAGTTGTAATCAGTACTGGAAAGTAATCGTAAAGTTAGAGTGCCAAGTCACCGCGGATTTCCCCGGAGTTTTAAGGTTGAAAGAATTGCTATGGGGAATGTCCGTGAAAAATATAAAATCTTTCCTTTTTGAAATTCTTTCCAAAAATACGTTGAATAACGCAAATTTTGGATTTAAATCTTATCTGTGAACGAAAATGTACTTATGTTTGCAACTTCATCGTCATGCAACGATTGCCAAATAAAGCTAAACCCTGTTTCCCTGTTCACTCTAACCTCTATTATTTGTTACTCTTTGGTTTTATTTCGTCGGGGACGGGAAATATTGTTCACTTTTACATATATTTTCCATTAAGGAACTCTGAAAATCAGGATGAAGATTTATGGCTCTCTAATAAGGCAACCGACAGTTACCCTAGCAGCACACATTGTTGGGCCAACGTTGGGCCATCGTCGGCATTTTGTAGGATATGGTAGGGAAATGGTCGGTTGGCATTAACGCGGTTGGGCCAACGAACCAATCGTTGACTTGCCCACGTTAGCAAATCCTACCATAGCCAACTTTGGGCCATTAAATGCTATTGTTGGAAAATCCTGCCATTATATTATTATTGATTATATATTCATAAATATATATATATATATATATATATATATATATATCATAATATATGATCATGTATATATAATTAATAATTATATAATGGTAGGATTTGCCAACAATAGCGTTTGATGGCCCAACGTCGGCTATGGTTGGATTTGCCAACCTGCGCTAGCCAACCGACCATTTCCCTACCACATCCTACAATTCTGACGATGGCCCAACGTTTGCCCAACGATTTGTGCTGATGAGCCAACCTCGCGCAAACCGTTGGCCTACCATTTTCCTACGTTGGCCCAACAATTTGTGCTGATGGGGTATAAATTAACATCATATTTTTATTATTATAATTATATTAATATATATTAATTTGCTCGTAGTTTTTCATATTTCATAGATACATAAATCAAATTAACTTGTTCCTACTTTTAATACTGCTGTGATTTTTCCATGAGTAGATTCACGTAGAAGAATAAAACGAGTACTATCCAATCTTAGAAGAATAAAACATAATAGTATATAGCTAGGACAAGTCGTGCAGGTACAGACTATTAGTAATCTCTATATCTCAGTCCATCCTTCCATTCTCATAAGTCAGATTGGCCGTGGGGGTTGTGGGGGTTAAAGCGAGTGTTCAGTAACTCAAAGGTTTAGGTTCGGGACCCAACCATGACTCAATATTTTTGTAACTTGATTCCTTTTTTAAAATTTCTATAATTGGTTTACTACAAATTCAATTAGATAAATCATGATTTTTTTAAATTAAAATAACCATTTAAATACAAAATTATAAACCGTTGGCATTTGATTGGGTATTGGTTGGCATTGTGGATAATGGTTAATCCATCGATGGGCCAACCTCGCGCCTCGCGACATGCCTACCGTTGGCCAACCATTTCCGCCGACCATTTGCCAATGTTGGCCCAGCGATTTGTGCTGATGGGGTAAGCAAATCACTTAAACCGTCTAGACGTCAAGGTCTGGTGCGCTAGTTGACAAAACTGCCCGCTAGTTGGGTGAGGGTAGACTGTTCGGTGACTCAAGTCCCACTGTGCAGTTCATCTGCTACTAATATTTATTGGATACGAACAATATTCTTAATCTATAAATAACATATTTTGGAAATACTGCAAATGTATGTTGTTTTTTTTCAGAATTTATTTTTAATCAAAATACATAAGCTTGATTTTAGGAGGATACAAATTTTAACTTTTCCCAAGTTACAAGGGGGGAATATATCCCCCTGACCCCCCCCCCCGTATCTACGCCACTGATAGTGAGAAAATAGAGCTAAAAACTATTCCGCACATTGAGTCTTCCGGCATTCTAAAGAAATTGTTCTCTTCGCCCAAGATAGAGGCGTCCCCCGGGGCTCAATCTTTGGGTCTTATCAACGACATCTCTGTCACTTTGCTGAAGGGGGCAGCCTTGTCATCTTCGCAAAAACACAACGCTTGGTAAAATTATCATATATTGAAACATATGGAGACCTTTTTCAGAATATAATTTTTATTTATTTATTTATTTATTATACTCTCAACAGTTACAAAAAGTACAAGATGAAAAATACATAACAAAACAATCAACATATCAAGCAATACAGATACTAGAATACATAACAGTAACTTAACAAGCAAACATTCAAATATGAATAATAAATGTATTATATAACTTATACAGCTTTTTACATACTTGAAAAAATTCAGAAAAATCAACTTCCTGTATTTTTGAACAGCACACACAGGAAAAGGAGTAGCTAGACTAGAAATAATCAGTCAATAAGCGTTCACCGTTTCGTTCACATTAGTGACACAATGTTTGGAGGAGATGGGAGTCACCAGTTTTCTGGGTTCAAGGTCAATAGACTACTCTTTGGGAATGTCACATTGATGGACTTTTCTCATCTATATATACGGTCTCGTCTGGGTTATTTGTTGCAAAGTTCGCGAACCTTGATCATTCTAAGGCAGTGTGTTAGAGTCTGTTTGAAAATATTAGTGAAAATGATAAATAATAAAAGGCAAAGCCCTCACTCACTCACTCATCACAAATTCTCCTACTTCCCATCATATACCTAGAAAGTTGAAATTTTGTACACTGATTCTTCAGGCATGAAATAGGAAAACTATATTGTTTTCATCCTGATCTGACCTTAGGGCTCCGCCAGAGACCCCGACAAAGTTCCCATGGTTTCTTTATGGACATTCATTTTTTTTGAGCTAATGAAAATACAAACAGCTGATCTTGATTCGTAGTAGTTCCACGAGCTAATCACAGAATGCAGCACACACAACTGTCATAGTTTTTATACTATTTTTAACTATCATTTGCGGGGCGAAGCCTGCGAGCAACAGCTAGTGTTCAATAATATCAGGTGATATCACCTAACATCAGTTGACTTCTGGCTGATATCATTTGACAATCTGCTGATATCAGTTGATACCAACAAGGTACACATCTATAGAGGCCTCGTCTGGGGAAAAAACTGCAGCCTACATGCTGCCCGCCATTTTGACCCTCGAATGGCTCATTCTGTAACCAATCAAAACCCTTTTCACAAGTTATAATTAGTCTTTGTTGGTCGTTAATTGCTCTTTGGCCAGATGTTTTGTTTACAAAAATATCATTCAGTGAGGCTTTACTTTTTTAACACGAGATGAGACCTCTATATAGATTTTTACCCATCGAGGTATACATTTATTTACATATTATTGTATTTAGGTATACCACGTTGGCTGATGAAACTTGAAGGTTTTACCATAGACTAACTACTGTAGTTATTTATGGTTTTAATGACATCAGTGAACAGAGTTTATTGACATAAGCTGATACAAGTGAACAGTTCACTGACATCAGGCATGCAATTGATAAGTCCACTGCCATAATTTAGTAAACCACTATCTCTGGTTTAACAGACATTCTTGCGACTCAAAAATATTGATGATTAACAAAGAAACCTTTAAAAATTTGAAAATATTCCCATTCACAATATTTGAGACAAAATCTTATAATTGAAACTTATTTTGATGTTATTTAATTACTGTTATCAAATTAAATGTTTAATTTTATATCGATTTTATAAATTAAACAATCTTATGACTGGAAAATTTTAACATTATACAGGTCTGATCATATGGTGCCTGACATGTAGGGGAGGTAGTGCGAGACTGCGAGAGAGATGGTGAATACCTCCCACTACTATAGTTAAGTACAGTTCGTGCCACGGTGCTTGGCGCCTGGGAAAAACGAGAACCAACTCAAATTCTCAAACTCAAACTCTAAATAAAAGCAGACAGTAACGAAAATAACCAAAACCAATGTTTTAAATTAAATTAATCAATTTTGCTCTCTGTCGACAAAAGTTTACTGTAAAACTAACGGTACTAAGGCCAAATAGAGGCGAAAAGTCATTCCATAAAGCATACGCTAACCAGACGCCAAGCACTCTGTGACACGAACTGTACCGTCAACACAAAATTTCACATAGATTGTTATGTGACTTGTCATCTGCTATGTTTTTACACTGCCTGCTCAGGGCCCATTTTCTAAATAGGTCAAATAGGCCGCGGCCTAGGGCGGCAAATTTTGTTGGGGCGTCAAATTTCTGGGAGAATTTTTTTAAATATAAATTGTTCTAGATGGATTTAAAATATTGTGAGCATACTTGCAGTGATAGTTATACATTTTATAAACTTTGTAAATAATTTTTAATGTCAAGCAAAAATAACTAGATGATAGGTTATTCCAAAGGCAGGAAGGGCGCGGGGATCATAGTATTTAATTTGTTTATTCGCCTTTGCCAGTCATGAAGGGCGGCACCGGTGGAGTCACCGCGCTTGTTCACAAGGCCGATGTTTACCGGCGAGATCGCGGCGAGTATTTCTCGTGCGAAGTAGGAAGTAGCGGACAAAAGAAACAAATGGTACATTTTTTTACCCAAAAACACTGAATAAAAGTACGTTAACAAGGTATAAGGTTATTTGGTATAAGCTATGTGATTTGAAGGGTATTTGGCATTAGTTGTGTAGGTAAAAGTAAAAGCAAAAGTCACCAACATGAATATTTCTCAATTTTTAAGAATTGTTTAATGACTGTTGGTAGTATTCTTCCCGAACTTTAAGAAAATCACTTTGGTCGATTTAACCCACAGTTTTTGAGCTGCAGACAAAAAAATACCTCTAATTCTGTGTTTAAATATTTAAAAAAATATTATTAATGTAAGGTATCTTTGTACAAACTTAATCTTGAGTTCCACCAGACCGATTTTTATATATTCAACCCCTCACTGGAAACCCTTAAGGTAAGTAACACGTAGCAATGTATAGACAATGCTTGAGTTCAGTCAGTTGATTCCTTTAAGTTATAACAAATTCCTCGTTGGTGTTTTTTTTATTAATTTTTTTATCTAGACCTATAATAATTTAAAAACGGAGGGCAGATCGACCACAAAATGGATGTAATTTTCTTTAACCTTGTGCAGTTTCCTACAAATCGATAAAAAGCATTAGTTGACATAGCTCATAAAACAAAGGCAAAGGTTGATTGTAAAAATAATTAATTTGTTTATACATTTCTAAAGTATTTCTTACTGTATAATGTAATATTTTACGTTTACCTTTCATAAATTTTAGAATAATTCAGACTTCCATGGTTTTTTTACAATCTACGTAATTAACGCAAGGTAATAATAATGACATTTTATTGATATAAAACGACCACAAACTTGTGGATCAATGTAATAAATACATACATTTTGATATTATCAAATGATTATATAACTATGCATAATTTACAATAGTTTCAACCTAACACATCCTATATGTATAAACAAATTAAGAAAAAGTTTAAAACAAACCCAATTTTGTAGTTTTAATTGGATAATTGTTTTTTGTTTTTTTGTTTTTTAAGTGGTCCATAAACTCATCTACGTTATAAAATTCACTAAAAATATTTTGTTAAATTTTGATTAGAATCAATTACGATTGGTTTTGACTTTAATATAATTTGTTAGTATTTTTTATAAACCGACACCTGTATAATGTTAAGTAATATCTCCACGCTCACTGAGATCTTGCCGAGATTGGATTGCCTGTGTGAATTGTGGGATTGCGAGTACGCAGCGGGCTCGCCGCGTTATCGCGGCGATCCCTCTCGCTCGTGTGAATCGAGCTTTGTGTAAATATTGAATGCAACACATCTTGTCGATATCTACAGGAACGATCTTGATGACGATATTGACGATGAGTTTATAATTTTTAATCATACTGTGAAGCTACAGTTGAGAAATTCGTAGACTGCTCGTTGAGAGGCATTTTAAATTACCTGAGCTTCTGGGTGCAATTCCGGGTGCTAATTGTTCTGGCGAGATGAGTATTCCTGCCTGAAGAGGGGTGAAAATTACTTAAAATCTACCCTAAGAGTCTTATTGCGGGCCTAGAACACTCTCTCTCGGCCACCGCCAGCCGTCGCGGTCCCTTTGCGACAACAACTGTACTTCTATTTCTTTCCTTATCACTATTTGGGGAGTGGTGAGGGGGCGGCAAGCTTCATACGGCCTAGGGGCGGCACAAAGCTAAAATGGGCCCTGTGCCTGCTAGTTTATATACAACAGCGCACAAATTTAATCAATGACCAAAATAATCAAAACATATGTTATGAAAGAATCATGCGTATTGGTAAGCTGACTGTACTAAGACATGTAGAGGAGGAAAGGCTTTACTGTGCATGTGCAATCCAGGTGCCGACCACCGCGAACAGGGCTGAACTTTTAAATTGTTGCTTTTATTAACCAGCAGTAAATTTATGTGTGTTTTATTTATTCTTAGTGAATTTCCCCTATAGGGAAAAAGCTATCAACGCAGATCTCATGGTAAGACTTAAGCCCGAGACCATGATAACTTTTTGTTTTGAGGTCCCCAGATGCCAAAAACACTACTCGTTCAAATTTATATATATGTATGTATTAGATGTATCTTCATATTTTATCAAAGTACCCTTTTTTATGAAAAACATTTTTTCAGACTGACATATTTCGTGCACTTAGGCCATTATCAAAGTCTATTAAAAATATAACCTCACATATAAAATAAAATAAATATTAATTGTATGTTAAAATTAAGTATTTTAAAGCTGCATATGAATTGTTTGTTATAACCCATAGTATATTTTATTTTTTTCTGTTATTTTCTTTGAATACTAGTACTTGGGGGGCCGAGCTTTGCTCGGGTAAGGCCAGTCAGTTTGTTTAGATGACTTGAAGTAATATTTCACCACTTCCCTCAACTGATAATCAGATTTTTATAGCTCATTTGCCTCTTTTCTGCAATTTTAAGGTCACTCCAGTTGTTATTTTTAGCTCAATGTCCTTTTGAACTATTTCGGATATGACCAATCTATAAATGCAATCTTCAACCACTCAACAGTTTTAATCACTGCTCTTAGGAAACCTCATATGTCAATAATTATAAACAATAAACGGTATCAGGAAACTGACACATACTTTCTCCCTTTTAGCCCAACTTTAATGGATAAATTACTTTTTATTTACTAAATATAGAATACAAAGCACGGTCGAATGGACAGAAAATCTTGTAAACAAGTTGTTTTAAAAAACATCCACCCAAATCCCTGCTTTGGAGGCACTACAGAATCCATTGCTACACTCGTGGTTTTAAGAGGGGAAATGCCCCCTATTCCCCCCCCAGGGTTATTAAGGGGCAACATATTTCGAATTACCTCTGTTGGTCAATGCTAAATTGACAAGCATATCAAGTTTGAATGAAATTGATCAGTAAATAAGAGAGAAATAGTAATTTTTGTATTCCCTTAAGAATAACATTGGACAACGTACTGCGTTTAACGCTAAATGAAAATTTCAATTTTCTCCGAAACCAGCAACCATAGAATAGTAATTCAAGATACTAAATTATTTAGTTTTTTGAGCTCTTTTTAATGGTGAATAGTAATATTTTTTATATTTATGTCTTTTTATGAAAAATAAAAAAAACTGATTTTGGATGTTTTAAGTCCTGTAATTTCTGAACCAGAATTTTTACAGGAATGCGGGTGGTGTCATTTTGTTGGAAAACTAAAGTTCTACAAACGATCAAAGTTTAATCAAAATCGCTAGAGCCGTTTTTGAGAAATTTTGATTTTTTCATGTTTTTTGGCGGTTTTGGGGGGATAATTACTCTTAAAAATAAAAAATTCAATTACCCCCGTCGCAGCAAACCTGCGTACTCAGCGAATTTCCAATGCATAATATATGTCTTAATACCATATAAAGCCGCATACCAAGTTTCATAAAAATATATTCATATATAAGCGATATATACAATTTTAATTATTCTCCATAAGAATAGCATTGGTGATGAGTACATCGGTTTGCTGAAACAAGGAACACAAACAATTGTTTTTTATGCAAATATAAATATAATTTAACTAGGTGAAGCCACATACCAAGTTTAATCAATATTCAGTCATAAGTAAGCACTATATAACATTTTAATTATTCTCCATAAGAATAACATGGGAGATGAGTAAGCAGGTTTACTGCAACAAGGAACTAAAAAAATGGGTTTTTATGCAAATATCAATATAACTCAACAAGGTGAAGCCACATACCAAGTTGTATTCATTTATGTTCATAATTAAGGGAGTCATTACATTTTACTTATTCTCCTTAAGAATAACATGGGGGCTGAGTACGCAGGTTCGCTGCTACGGGGATAATCAACAAAAAATCAATTTTTTGTGCAAATATCAATATACCAGTACTACGTGAACCCACGTGCCAAGTTTCATCAATATACATTCATTAATAATGGAGATATCAAATTTTATTTATTCTCCATAAGGATAACATTGGACAACGTACTGTGTTTAGCACTTTGAATATCTCTGCAACGGTTGGACGTAGAATCACAATTTAAACACCAAAATGATTGTTTTGTGGAGCTGAGTTGATTGGTAAAAGCAAATGTGAAGTTTACATTAAAATTAACTTAGGAAAAGCCAAAAACCTTTTTCCCATAAGATTAACATAGGAGATTTATGAGCAGGTTTTTTTGGATTTTATCCGCAACCACTTAACTACTTAACAGCTTAATAATTCAAAATACCATATTATTTGTTTTTTTTAAGCTCTATAACATGGTCTAAACCAAAATTAAGTGTTTTAAAAATTGTAGGGTAAAAAATGCAAAAAACTGATTTTTGGAAAATTTAAATACCCCATAAAAATCGAGCCCTTCCCATGGCCCGATTTTTCTGGTTTTCGAACTTAAAGTCATAAATGTCACTTTACACATTTGAGCCAAATTTCATCGAAATCGGACGTTTTTTACTCAAGTTATCGCATTCACGGACACATATATAGATATATATATATATATAAATATATATATATATATTTATATATATATATATATACATATATATAAATTTGAACGAATAGTGTTTTAGTCATCTGGGGACCTAAAAAAAAATTGTCATGGTCTCGGGCTTAAATCTTACCATGAGACCTACGGTAATAGCTTCTTCCCTATTGGGGAAATTCGTTAAAAAATTTTAAAAAAAATGCCTGGAGACATCGAGGATTAGTACCTACATACCAAATTTCATAAAAATCGGCCCATTGGTTAGGGCTCTAGCTCTGTACACACACACACACACACACACACACACACACACACACACACACACACACACACACACACACACACACACACACACACACACACACACACACACACACACACACACACACACACACACACAGAGACAGACAGACAGACATCATGTAAAAACCACTTTTTTGGGTTCAGGGAGCACCAAAACAAATATTTCCACTAACAACTCAAATTCGAAAATTTTGACGATAAAAATACTTTCTTCATATACTATGTATAGAGGGAGAAAGTAAAAAGGTTTTACTTTGAGAGGTCAGCTGTGAATGTGATCTGTTTATTACGCTATTACGTATCAGTTTTCAGTGCTATAATTTTTACTTTTAGTTACAAGTTTTTATTTGATTTTAAACCGTGTAAGTTGGTTTTAGTTTCAATCTTCATTGTTTGTGATTTCTCCGAAATTTAAAGCGAGATCCTTCTTCAAAAAGAGGGTATATAACCCTGAAATTCGGATGATGTCCACAACTGTCAACACGGATATAAACAATGTCAGTTCTAACACTAATAATTCTGAGCAATCAGAAAATTTAAGTGCAAATCAAGAAGATTTTCCGATCATCTCCCCTCCTAAGCGTAAAGTTGCAAAAATACAATCATCTGATTTATCTCAGCAAGACTGCTTGTTCTCAATCCTTCTCAATTGTCCTTAGGGAACAGGTTTAACAGTCTTATCGCTCATGACTATGCAATAAACTCTGTCGAAATGTACACTGATTCACTCGAGAGTTCTGTTAAAAAGATCAAACTTTCTCTGATATTTTTGCATAATGTTAATAATCACCAAGCGATCGTTTCTGACATTAAATCATTTGTGAAACATGAATTTACTACTGCCCTTAGAGGTTCTTCTCTTAAAATTAATCTTGAAGACGTTGATGATTATAGAAACCTAACATGCTTCTATGACAATTCTAACGTGAAATTTCACACTTTCCAATCTCCCCAGGATACAAAGCTGGAAGTTATCCTTAGGAACGTCCCTCTTTCCTTAACTGATGAAGAAATTAAAACTGAACTACTAGATTTGGGTTTTCCTGTTATAAAAGTTGATAGATTAACACGTTCGCTGCGGATAATAAAGTGAGAAAATCAAATATTAATGCTAAACAATTGTATTATGCTAAAACATACCTTTATATGTGGTGATTCGAAAATGATGTTTGATAAGGACGTAATACAGTGAGTTTATGACGTAATACAGTGACGTCATATATATGGCACAGTACTGTGCCACCCGCACTCGGGGGCAGAACACAAACTAACACTTCAGTATATTATAGAAAAACGGCACAGAGATAATAAGTTTATGTAAAAAATAAACAATTGGGGCTATTTACAGTTTTGTTAGATTATATACAGCACCAAATAGTGACGTCATATATATGGCACAGTACTGTGAAAGTACTGTACTGAAATTATAAAAGTACTGCGACGCGGGAACCAAGCTACCCGAAAGTTATGCAAGACATACAAACCAGGCTAACGTGGTTTGCGACCGACTCTGCTATAGGCTACCCTGACAACGAGCAACTGATTGTTGCATTGCACCATGGCACAGTACTGTGCCATCAGCTATTGCTGTCAAATTATCATGGCACAGTACTGTGCCACCCGCAGCGAACGTGTTAATAAACAAACATAAGTCTTTCCTTCCCTTAGTTTTACTTGAAAACAATGAGAAAAGACTAGACATTTTTAATCTTGAAAAACTCTATCACTCAATAATTCAAGTTGAAGCAAAACGTAAGAGTAAGGACATTCCTCAGTGCGTAAGATGCCAACGCTTTGGCCACACTAAAAACTTTTGCCGTCTTGATCTGAGATGTGTCCGGTGTACAGGTCAACATTTGTATTCTGATTGTACTCTGGCGAAAACGGTTGAACCTAAGTTTGTTAACTGTGGTGAAAAGCATACTGCTAACTAAAGGGGGTGCAAACATTATTAAGATTTAAAAAGTAAAGTGCCACAAACAACCTATACTAAAGACAAACATGTAAGGAAGCCTTTCGTCAATGTATCCATTGAACCTTTGGTTAATACCCAACCTCAAAATTCTCCTAGCGCTTATTCTATGACCACAGGTGTAAGAGGAAGCTATGCTGCTATTGCTAAAGGCAACGTACAAAAACAATCATCTTCGTTTCCTCTTCATGGGCCAAACCTTGAATCTGTTTCATCTAGTCAGGACTTATTACTCGACCTTGATGGGTTAATTATGAAATTAGTGAAGTCAGTCATCCCGGTAATAAAGGAATTTCTTTCTAATATTCTCACCTCAATGTTGTCACATGCCTTAGCCTAATCATTTAATACTTAAAAACTTAAAGTCCTTAATTGGAACGCAAATGATCTAAAATCTCAAAAATGAGCATTTTCATCATTTTTAGTCCGACACAATATTGATATAGCTTTCATGACTGAAACTCATTTCAATAATGCTGAGCCTTTTAAAATATCTGGATACACTATATATAGAGAGGAGAGGATGGCCCCAATTGCATCGGGAGGAGTTGCCGTTTTTATTAAAAGGTCAATCAGTCACCATTCTCTATTTTTGCCTAGATTGATGAATATTGAAGCTGTCTCTATTAAAATAAATTTATCTAATAACGAAAGTTTAACTATTATTTCCGGATATAAATCTCCAAACAAGCGACTTCGAGAAAACGACATCAACAACCTGTTTTCGCTAAACACTCCTAGTCTTCTTGTTGGTGATCTGAATTGTAAGCACCAGTTCTGGGGTTGCAGGATTTCCAACCCCAATGGCGAACGTCTAATTCGAATCATGCCTGATTTTAACAACAATATTTCTGCTCCTGATGAAGCTACGTTCCATCCTTGGCAAATAAATTGCCAACCTGATGTACTAGACATTGCTTTGCACACACAATTTAATGCTCCTATTCTCCAACAGGTGCTGCCAGAGATGGCTTCGGACCACCTACCTGTAATTTTAAGATTCTTTCTCCAACCTCAATTCTCTACATTACCTAATAGACTAATTACTGGTTGTGTTGACTGGGCCATGTTTAGATCTAACTCAATGAATCTCTCATTGTTCCTCAAAACCTTTCCTCGGAGGATCGGATTGATTTGGCAGTAGCACGTTTTACAGATTGTCTCCAGAATGCCACAAAAAGTGCTATAACCAAGCGATTCCCCCAATGATCAAACTCCTTCCTGCATCCTCCTTTAAGGATTTTAAATCTTATTAAGGAAAAACATAAAGCTAGAAGACAGTGGCAAAGATATAGACAACCTTGGATGCGGCGAAGGTTAAATCAACTCATTCGGCAAGTTAAATTTGAGCTGGATAACTTCAAAATTAACTCTTATAAATTATATGTACATGGTATTAATCCTATTGACTCAAGCCTTTTGGCAGGCTACCAAACGTGTTCTTTGCCAACCGACGATAATTCCTCCACTCCAACAAGACAGGCAGTACTTCCAAAGCGATTCTGAAAAGTGCAAAGTTTTTGCAGACTTCTTTGAAAAAGCTTTTTCTCCTAATGATATAATTAACCAAGAAACCACTGATCTTGTTGACGCCTCCCTTCAAAACGTAACACAGACGGTTGAATTACCGATACACTTTTCTTCCCCTTCGGAAATATATGAATTAATAAAAAGGCTCCCTATAAAGAAGAACCCAGGACCCGATCTTATACTGAATATCGTTTTGAAAAATCTTTCACGTAAGAGTCTTGCGATTCTCTCATACAAGTTCAATGCCTGCATCTCTCTTCTGCAACTGCTTGGAAGGAGGCAGAAATTATGGTAATTCACAAACTAAAAAAAGATGCATTCTCCTTCTAGCTACAGACCAATACGTCTACTATCCTCTATATCAAAGCTGTTGGAAAAAATCATCCAGAAGAGATTATCACACTTCGTCGAGTCATCTGAAACTAGCATCCCTCATCAACTTGGCTTCCATCCAAAACACTCCACTACTCATCAAGTTCAGCGAATCTCCGAAGTTATCAGCAACAGGTTTGAAAGAAAAGAGCATTCACTGGCAGTTTTTCTCGATGTTGCCCAAGCATTTGATAAAGTTTGGCACAATGGCGTAATATTCAAGATTAATTCATTGGGTTTCCCATTTTATTTGAAAAATTTGATTAAATCCTTTCTCCTTAACAGAAAATTTCACGTAAAAGTAAATCATTCTTGTTCAACAGCTCGTGATGTCATGGCTGGGGTTCTCCAAGGCTCAATATTAGGGCCCATACTATTTAACATATTTATGACAGACATCCCCATTCCACTGAATGCTTCACTTGCATTGTATCCCGATGATACTGCTATTATAACTCAGCACTCTGAAATTTATACAGCACAACAAAATCTGCAAACTTCCGTTGACACGCTAGTGGAATGGTTCGACAAATGGATGTTTAAGTTAAACGCTTCGAAATTTGAAGCCAAAATCTTTAAGGAAACCTCAACTTTCACTATACCAACTTCTACTATCCTGGCACCTGGCCGCCTTTCATATGTGGAAGCACTAGTTCAAGGCGATGCAAATGCTAGTTTCAGTGAGTTCATGAATGATGATGGTAAACTACTCACTGGAGATTCCAACCAGAATTTTATTGATATAACAGGAAAGCCTTTTCCTTTTTACTTTCTCCCCTTATACATAGTATTTGGAGAAAGTGTTGTGTTCATCAAAATTTTTGAATTTGAGTTGTTAGTGGAAATATTCGTTTTGGTGCTCCCTAAATCCAAAAACGTGATTTTTACATGATGTCTGTCTGTTTATCTGTCTGTCTTTCTGTCTGTATGGATGTGTACAGAGCTAGAGCCCTAACCAATGGTCCGATTTATTTGAAATTTGGTATGTAGGTACTAATTCACGATATCTCCAGGCGTTTTTAGCGAATTTCCCCTACAGGGAAGAAGCTATTACCGTAGGTCTCATGGTAAGACTTAAGCCCCAGACCATGATAACTTTTTGTTTTGAGGTCCCCAGATGCCAAAAACACTATTCGTTCAAATTTATATATATGTATATATATATATATATATATATATATATATATATATATATATATGTGTCCGTAAATGCGATAACTTGAGTAAAAAACGTCCGATTTTGATGAAATTTGGCTCAAATGTGTAAAATGACATTCATGACTTTAAGATCGAAAACCAGAATAATCAGACTAAGGGAAGGGGGGTTTATGGGGTTTTTAAATTTTCCCAAAATCAGTTTTTTGCACTTTTCACCCTAACATTTTTTAAAAACTTAATTTTGGTTTTGACCATGTTATAGAGCTTAAAAAAACAAATAATATAGTATTTTGAATTATTAACCTAGGTTAAGTGGTTGCGGAGAAAATCCAAAAAACCTACTCTTAAAATCTCCCATGTTAATCTTATGAGAAAACAGTTTTTGGCTTTTCCTCAGTTTATTTTAATGTAAACTTCACATTTGCTTTTACCAATCTGTTCAGTTCCACAAAAAAATCATTTTGGTGTTTAAATTTTGATTCTACGCCCAACCGTTGCAGAGATATTCGAAGTGCTAAACACAGTACATTGTCCAATGTTATCCTTATGGAGAATAAATAAAATTTGATATCTCGATTATTTATTAATGTATGTTGATGAAACTTGGTATGTGGCTTCACGTAGTATTGGTAAATTGATATTTGCACAAAAAATTGAGATTTTGGTGATTATTCCCTTAGCAGCAAACCTGCGTCCTCAGCCCCCATGTTATTCTTATGGAGAATAAGTCAAATGTATTGACTCCCTTAATTATGAACATAAATTAATAAAACTTGGTATATAGCTTCACTTTATTGAGTTATATTGATAATTGCGTAAAAACCCATTTTTTTGTTCCTTGTTGCAGCAACCCTGCTTACTCAGCCCCCATTTTACTCTTATGGAGAATCACTAAAATGTTATATAGCGCTTATTTTTGATTGAATATTGATGAAACTTGGTATGTGGCTTCGCCTAATTAAATTCTATTTATATTTGCATAAAAACCAATAGTTTATGTTCCTTATTTCAGCAAACCTACGTACTCATTACTAATGTTATTCTTATATAGAATAATTAAAATCGCTTACATATGAATATATTTTTATGAAACTTGGTATGCGGCTTTATGTGGTATTAAGACATATATTATGCATTGGAAATTCGCTGAGTATGTAGGTTTGCTGCGACGGGGGTATTTTTTTCATTTTTTGAATTTCAGGGAATTTCCCCTATAGGGAAGAAGCTATTACCGTAGTCGGCATGGTAAGACCTAGGCCCGGGACCATGATAACTTTTCGTTTTGAGGTCCCCAGACCCCAAAAACACCATTCGTTCGAAACTGTATATATATGTATATATATATATATATATATATATATATATATATATATATATATGTGTGTGTCCGTGGGCACGATAACTCTCGTAAAAATTATCCGATTTTGATGAAATTTGGTATGAACGTGTAAAGCAACATTTATGACTTTAAGTTCGAAAACCAGCCAGATCGCTCTATCCGAAGGGGTATTTTGGGGGGGTTTTGTACCCCAAAAATGGGTTTTTTGAATTGTTTACATATAATTTTGGAAATAGTCAAATTTTATTTTTTCCCATTGGATTCAGCTTAAAAAAACACACAATTTGGTATTCTGATCATTTATCTACGTCAATTGGTTACCGAGATATTGAAAGTGCTAAATACAGTACGTTGTCTAATGTTATTCTTATGGAGAAAAATAAAAATTTTATATCTCGCTTATTTATGAACATATACTGACGAAACTTGGTATATGGCTTCATCTGGTTGTGGACCGTTGATATTTGCTCAAAAAGACAATTTTTTACCCAAGGCTCCTGTAGCAGCAAACCTGCGCACTCAGCCCCATGTTATTCTTATGGAGAATAAGTAACGTGTTATCTGCCTTCATTATGAAAAAAAATTAATGAAATTTGGTATGTGGCTTTACCTACATGAGTTATATTGATATTTGTATAAAACCCCATTTTTTGTGTTCCTTGCTTCAGCAAACCTGCATACTCAGCTGCCATGTTATTCTTATGGAGAATAATTAAAATGTCATAAATCGTTTATTTATGAATGTATATTGATGAAACTTGGTATGTGGCTTTATGTGGTATTAATATACATATATATGCATCGGAAATTCGCTGAGTACGCAGGTTTGCTGCTACGGGGGTATTTTATTTTTAAGAGCAATTATCCCCCCAATACTGCCAAAAACATGAAAAATCAAAATTTCTCAAAAACAGCTGTAACGATTTTAATTAAACTTTAGTGGTTTGTAGAGCTTTACATTTCCTACATAATGACACCACCCGCATTTCTTTAAAAATTCAGGATCAGAAATTACAGGACTTAAAACCAAAAAAATTAATTTTTAGTTTTCATAAAAAAACATAAATATAAAAAATATTATTATTTATCATTAAAAAGTACTAATAAAACCAATAAAGTACTAAAGTACTAGTAAAATTAAAACTAATAACCGTGCTTTGTATTTTATATCTAGTAAACAAAAAGTAATTTATTCATTAAAGTTGGCCTAAAAGGAAGAAAGTATGTGTCAGTTTCCTGATACCGTTTATTTATAAATAAGACCAGAAAGAAATTTTCCTTTTAGCGAATTTCCCCTATAGGGAAGAAGCTATTACCGTAGGGCTCATGGTAAGACTTAAGCCCGAGACCATGATAACTTTTCGTTTTGAGGTCCCCAGATGCCAAAAACACCATTCGTTCAAATTTTTATAAATGTATATATATATATATATATATATATATATATATATATATATATATATAGATATGTCCGTAAGCACGATAACTCTCGTAAAAAAGGTCCGATCTTAATAAAATTTGGTACAAATGTGTAAAGTACCATTTATTTGAACGAGTTCGAAAACCAGACAAATCGCACCATCTGAATGGGGGTTTTGGGGGGATTTTGTACCCCAAAATTGTTTTTGGGATTTCACATGTAATTGTTATTTAAATCAAATTTTAATTCATACCATTGAATTCAGCTTAAAAAAACAAACAATTTGGTATTTAGATCATTGCTCTACGTCAATTGGTTACTGAGATATTGAAAGTGCTAAACACAGTACGTTGTCCAATGTTATTCTTATGGAGAAAAAGAAAAATTTTATATCTCGGTTATTTATGAACATAAACTGACGAAACTTGGTATATCGCTTCATCTGATTGTGGTTTGTTGTTGTTTGCACAAAAAAAACAATTTTTCTCCTATGATTCCCGTAGCAGCGAACCTAGGTACTCGGTCCCCATGTTATTCTTATGGAGAATAATAAAAATGTTATATATCGCTTATTTATGAATGAATATGGATGAAACTTGGTATGTGACTTCACTTAGATGAGTTCCGTTGATATTTGCATAAAAACCCATTATTTTGTGTTCCTTGTTGCAGCAAACCTGCATACTCATCCCTAATGTTATTCTTATGGATAATAATGAATATTTTAAATATCGCTTATTTATGAATATATTTCTTATGAATTCTGGTAAGAGGCTTAATGTGTTATTAAGACATATATATTCATTGGAAATTAGCTGAGTACGCAGGTTTGCTGCGACGGGGGTATTTAAATTTAGAAACCAATTAATTGTAAACAAAAGTCCTATTCCACTGGTGTATCTTCATATAATGATTCTATTAGTAACAGTAATAAGAATGTTGTAATTCATTGGAACCTCCAGGGAGTAAATAAAAAATGGAGGAATTAGGATTTTTCATTTCAGATTTAAGCTGTGTAAAGTAAAAGTAATATGTATAAATGAATATAGGTATCTGTTGAATAGAATGTCAAATTTCAATTTAGCTGACGGATATTTTAGGGAGAGGTCAGAGGAGGTTCCTGTATTTTAGTACACATGCAACTCCCTATCATTTATTGTTAGAGACAATCTTGCTGTGTTTAATGAGGAATTTTCCTTTGAAGGTTCTTTCATACAAATCACTATATTAATCTCTTAATTTTTTCAATCTATAGAATTCCAGGAAATAAAACTTCTAATCTAAGATTTGTTTGAAAAAATTTTATGATTTTTCTTGTTTCTGTAAAAAAATTAAAACAAAAAAACTTTAGTGGATTATTCAGACTTTAATATAGATTTATTAAAGAAGGATACAAATGCAAGTAGATTTTACAACATTGTTAAAAAATATGGCTATGATATACATTTTTATGGGGCAACTAGAATTACTGATAGCACGGCCTCTTGCATTGACAATTTTATAAGTAACTGTGGATCTGTTTTGTATAATATTAAGTACTGTCTTTTAGACTATAATGCATTGATTGTATCTCTACCTAAATTTCCTAAAAATGTAAGTGTTAATTGCTCCTTGTACTTTTAAAAGATATTTTTCACTCGATAACTCAGAGCATTTTTTAATGTTACTTAATAAAAATATACAGAACTTTACTATTCTAGACTCAACGAACAGTAGTTAAGACTGGTTTCTAAATATATTTATAACAACTATGCATGAATCTTTTCCTTAAAACTGTCCAAAGGTACAAAACAATCTAAGGATTTTTGGGTTAATGATAAAATCAAAATGTTAGCTGATAAGAAAAACTGTTCTATAGAAAATGTAAGGAATTAAATAGTTAAAAATACAGGTCAGACTACAAAAGCTGTAGAAAAGAGCTAAAAGTTCTTGTAAATCAAAGTAAGCGAGCAGCAAATAGTAGTTTTATTCTTAATTTTAAAAATAGAATGAAAGCCACCTGGTCTGTTGTGAGAAGGAAATAGGATTAAAACATAGAGGAAATGCAATTAGAGGTTGAAGGTGGTTTGATTGAAGATCCCGTAATCATAGCATCTCGCTTTAACCGCCATTTCATAGAGGCAGTTTATATTTTTAGGCATCCCAACTGCTTCTTTAACAGCTTGTGATGCCTCGCCAACTGTGCCAGCTTCCGGTTTTTTTGGACCTTCACCTATCACAGGCTCCAGAAATAGGGGAAATTATTTGCAGTTTAAGCAATTCTGGCACTGTTGGTTGGGATGAGGTTCCAACAAGGCTCATAAAACTGTCAAAACTCTAAATAGCTCTTGGTTTTAGTACGATCGATCGTCAATCAGTGCTTTATTACAGGATAATTTCCAGATAAACTATCAGTTGTGAAACAAATTTTTAAGAAAGGAAAAAGAACAGATATAACAAATTATAGGCCAATCTCAGTTGTAAGCAATTTTTCAAAAATCTTTGAAAAAGCAATTAATTCCCGTTTGACAAATTTCTTGGGAAAAAATTTATTTTTACAATCACAATTTGGTTTTCGAAAAATAAGTCAACCACAAATGACCTCACTAAATTTGTCAACATGGTCACGGAGGCACTCGATGGGATTCAGAGTACTGCTGGAGTATTCTGTGATCTATCCAGGGCGTTTGACTGTGTTGACCACAAACTATTAATTTGAAAACTAAATACCCCCGTCACAGCAAACCTGCATACTCAGCGAATTTCCAAGGAATATATAACATAACACATTAAAAAACTTAACAGGATTCATAAGAAATGTATTCACAAACAAGCGATATTTAAAATATTAATTATTCTCCATAAGAATAACATTGGGGATGAGTACGCAGGTTTGCTGCAACAAGGTACACAAAAAATGGGTTTTTATGCAAATATCAATAGAACTCATCTTAGTGAAGTCACATACCAAGTTTCATCCACATACATTCATAAATAAGCGATATATAACATTTTAAGTATTTTCCATAAGAATAACATGGGGACCAAGTACCTAGGTTTGCTGCTACAGGAACCATAGGCGAAAAATTTTTTTGTGTGCAAACAACAATAAACCACAACCAGATCAAGCCATATACCAAATTTCGCCAGTTTATGTTCATAAATAAGCGAGATATACAATTTTTCTTTTTCTCCATAAGAATAACATTAGACAACGTACTGTGTTTAGCACTTTCAATATCTCGGTAACCAATTGACGTAGAGCAATGATCAGAATACCAAATTGTTTGTTTTTTAAGCTGAATTCAGTGGTATAAATTAAAATTTGATTTAAATTAAAATGACATGTGAAAACCCCCAAAAAAAAACATTTTTGGGGTACAAAACCCCCCTTCGGATGGTGCGATTCATCTGGTTTTCGAACTCGTTCAAATATATGGTACTTTACACATTTGTACCAAATTTCATTAAGATCGGACCTTTTTTACGAGAGTTATCGTGCTTACGGACACACACACACACATATATATATATATATATATATATATATATATATATATACATATATATATATATATATATACATATATAACAATTTGAACAAATGGTGTTTTTGGCATCTTGGGACCTCAAAATGAAAAGTTATCATGGTCTCGGGCTTAAGTCTTACCATGAGACCTACGGTAATAGCTTCTTCCCTATAGGGGAAATTCGCTAAAACATTAGGGATTGGCGGTAAAGCTCTACAACTTCTCTCATACTACCTAAAATATAGAAGACAACGTACTGCAATTTTTAAAAATAATACAAAATTCTTGCCAAGATGGGAAAAAGTCATTTATGGTCTTCATAAACACCATCATCTTACATACATCTTGGGCCCCGTATTATTCCTGATATTTATTATTATTAATGACAAAGACACTCATATATCAGGGAATCTGTTCTTGTAGGCAGATGACTCGAATGTTGTAGTAAAAATTCCAACTTTCATCAATTACAGATTTCAGTTAAAAAACAATATAAGAACTATAGCGCTGACTAGCAGGCTATACTATTTCTTGAGGTTAAGAAGTGGTCATAAAAAAATAAAAGAAATGAATAAACTCTTCTTGTATTTATTTAAATAAACAAATTAAAAGTCTTTCTTCTCAAATAAACAATTCAAATAATTAATAAAATAAATAAATAAATAATGAATTAATAAATTCAAATAAATAATTCAAAAATAAAATTAAACTTGGTTTTGCTTATCACTTCTGTCCTTCAAAATAAAAGATTAACTGTTCCATCCTTTGTTAATATTACTGGACTTTAATTATAAATCTTCCTTTAGTTCTTTAACAGTCTGGCTTTAAGCATCTCTTCAACGCAAGTATAAAAGAAAAAGATGAATCGAAGAAAGAAAGAAACGCCTCGAACCCTGAAAAAGAAATAATTGTTTTACAGACTGTTCCCCTTTTTGAAAAACAACAAATGAGAAATTGGAGCAATTATTTAAATTGAAACTCTAAATTTTAAAACAACTTTGTACCTTCCAATCTGAAGAGATTCACGTTTCGTTGGGCGACTTACGACACACTCACAAGACCAATGGTCAACGTAAAAATGCCGCAGCCTCCCAGCGATCGTGAATATATAACCCTGGCTAAGAAACTTCCCGAAACAGGGGACGCCGGCCGTCACGTGACCCAGCTCCAGTCCAATCCAGCCAAGCAAGGATTTAAATGATTGTCTCCAACTCTTTCTGACATACCCTAACAAGAAAATCGCGATCTTGCCTTGACTTGCAAAACCAAGTAGCACCAGCAATTCTTATTTGCAACTGTCAGCAATTATTCACAAACCTTTTTTTATATATTTTATACATATTTCTTTTAATATATAACAAATAGTATATTTAATTGTATATAGCGTTTCAATTACAATTGGGACGCTATAAAACTAGAGGAATAGTTCTCCAAAAATGGTCTATTGATGAATAATTCAAAAACACAAATAATACACTTCAAAGAAAAAACCAACAATAAAACAGTACAAATGCTTTATCAGACAACACATTGAATTTGGTGGACACTCATAAGGTTTTAGGCATACTTATTGACTCAAAATTAAAATGGGATGACCACATTCAATTTTCAAGAAAATAACTTCATTCTTTTCGATATGCAATAAGGTCATTCATTATTAATACAATATATAATGATATTTGTAAATGGTATATTATGCCTATATTGAATCTGTAATTAGATATAGAATTTTACTTTGGGAATTCAGTTCCAAAACAAAAAAAACTTCTCAATGCACAAAAATCAATTGTGCGGACAATTACTAGGATTTCAAAAAGAACAAGCTGTAGACCTTTGTTCAAGGAATTGGGAATTCAGTACCGGCTCTAGGGCAGTGCGAGCCGTGCTCCAGCACGGGGCGCGCGGGGCGCGGCACTTTTGGGGGGGGCGGCGCTCGGCGCTCATAACGGGTCGTGGGATCGGTGGCGTACCGATGTAGTTGGGGGCCTGGGGCGGCGGATGTATTTGTAGGGGCCTATATATACATTAGGGGTTGAAGAGGAAGGCCTATTCATATATATGTATACGATGTATTAGGGGCGTGCGAGTACTCAAAATGTGAGTATTTAAATAGTCAATTGAACTCAAAGTTTTGAAAAATACTCCAAAGTTCGAGCGAGTATTTCCCGCCAATCTTTGGACGATCGTGACCTGCCAAATCACGTAGTAAACAGCCATCGAAGACGATCGCACCACGTAAAATCGGCCGAAAATTACGAGACATAACGTTATGAATTACACATGAATCAGACATAAAAAACAACCTAACTGTGTAAATGGCGACCGAATCACGTTTTATCGGCCGTAATTGAAGATGTTGCAGATTATATAATCTGGAATTAACGTCCTTGCCGCTTAATATCGGCTATAAACGTCGACGGAAAACAAAATACTGTCCACAAATTACGACTTTACTACGTAATAACAGCCAAAAATACGACAGTAGATCGGTAGCGATTCTCCGTTGATCGGCGGGAAATACTCGCTCAGACTTTCGAACATTTTTCAAAATTTTTGGGGCTATGACAAAGCGGGGCCTGGGGCGGACCGCGCCCGCACCTCCCCGTCGGCGTCGGTACGCCACTTGGTCATAGGCCGTAGCGCTAACATAAAGTATTTTGTAAATATATAAAAACCAAACTGATTTTGTAAATTGTTGTATATTAATATTATAATTTGTTGAAAAGCAATATTTGATAGAAAGTTAGGAGTATTCACCATGTGTTGTACCTTCATCATACTTAAACATTAAATTTACATATCAGATAATACAACTTCTGCTCCCCTCTATTCCAAAACGAGCAGTTGTTTTGACCTCTATCGGTTTTTGACAACTTCAGGGCATTCTGATTGGTATTGAGAGTTTGAATAAAACTCGCAATACGATGCAAGAAATTTGCAATGTTAAAATATAAAGTAACACAAATAATTGTTTTAATCCGCCCACGTCAATTGTTTTAAACTAGTTCCTATAGATGAGGAAATATATGGTTTGGAGACTGGAGAGTATTGAATAGGGATTTGATCTATTTGAGTTTAGTATTATATGTAATAAGGGGGAAATATGATGCACCCTCCTCAAATTTTGGTACCCCCTTACATCGTTACTTGTAAGGTCCACTCGTATAGCTTACTTTGAAAATTATAGTTTATCTTTCCGTCTGTTTAGTAACCATTTCAACTAAGTTGTTATTTATCAACTGAGACATTTCGGAGTATTGGAGATGGAGTGGAAAATGTTAAAAATTGAACATACCTCTCCTCACTACAGATTAAGATTATTTGAGCTCTGGTCGTGGTTAATTGACTAATCATCTGTATTTCTTAACAAATTGGCAATACAAATTAACAAATTTCAATACAAATTGGCAATAAGTTGCGACATTATATCACAGAATAGTAATAACGATAAAAACATCTTTGCACCCAACTTGAGTTTTTAGAGTCAATGGTATTAAAATTAATTGATCCAAACACTTTTAGAAGATAATATTCAATATACTGTATGAGTGAAAAAAAATTAAAATAAGTTTTATAGCTACACAAAACCTTAAAGATTAAATACTTGAAGATAAGAGTCCGTATAACTGAAAAACGAGTTATACATTAGAATCAAATAAACAAATGTTATATTCAGAAAACATTAGTTTTTTCAAAAACGAAAATAACTCTAACAACAAACTTTGCTGTTCCATCGCAAACTTCAGCCTCACAGATTCCAGGAACCGTCAGAATCGCGGTCGGTTTGGATCAGCGTTTTGATTATTATTTTGGTTACCCTGGAAGAAATCTTTCCCACGCTCAGAACAGATGTAATGTTATCAGTATGTACTTACTACCGTTTCTACACAGTTTTAAGGGTTTGTTTTTATTATTATTTTTCTTAAAGAAACACATAATTGTTTTATGATACACAGTGTATTGTGATACGTTGTCTACAAGTGTGCAAATTTGTTTTAAGGTTTTGAGTTTTTTTAATGGCAAAAAGTTTAGTGGCGCGGAAAATTGGAAACGGGATACATTTCCAGGACGATAATATATGAAATCAAGATTTTGACCTACACAAGTCTCTTATCTGAATGTGTTCCATAGCTTGTCATTTCAGGTGATCAGCATAGCACGGAACCAGAAACATCGCGAACGCAACAACCAGCGAGGCGCGCAAGTGACAGTCTACCTCAGAACTATTGGGTAGGGAGGTTATGGTTGATGGTGGGGGGCGGGGGGCGGCAAATTTGGTCTTTGCACGGGCGCTGAAAAACTGACGGGCCGCCCCTGTGGGAATTCTAACCATTACTAGCATATACATCTTTGAAATTGTTAAATTACTGTACAGTGAGTGCATTGGGACAGCATTGGAAAGTTTAAATGTACTCACAATTATTCCACATATCATCAACATTTATTTAAATTCCCTCACCATAGACTAGAACAGTCCAAATTATATGGCCATCAACATTAACAAATTTAACAAATTACTAAAAAGTCTGATCACGAACACTTCAAAAAATTTGCTCATGAAAAATGTTCACAGATTATTATTAGAAAAATCGTTTTATAATATTGAGGATTTTTTAATGGATAGTGTGAAACTAATTTGACAAGAAACTTTTCTAATAAGTCGGATACGTTAATGCCGACTTATAATGCAGACTAGCTGGCACCATGTACCATGTAATACAGACCAGCTGGCATTCACAGCTCACATTTTAATCTGGATGTACATTTATTGTTCAGTTAAAATATTGTTATAATTTTTAAATTAAGTTGTAATTTTTGTTTTAGTAACTATATTTAGTATGGTAACTTCTAGCATATGACAAAACTCCTGTCTGTGTACATTGTACATTTGTAAGATGTTATGAGTTAATAAACGAGTTCGCACACAGCACGCTGACGTGAGGGAAGTGAATTTCCACATAACAACTTTTAAAACTCAAAATCAGTGTAAAAACATACATTTGTTCAATTTTTATTGAAATCTGAAAACATTGATTTTTTGGCAGTTCTGATACTCCTGGTTTCATTTACTTGCAAAGCTGGGAATACAATTTTGCGCATTATAAGATTAGGAGAAGGTCTAGACAGGCTTGAAAGTAGGCTTGAGGTTGTTGGGGATGATAAAAGTACCCTATCAATGGAATAACAGGCTTTTTAGTGTAAAACCCCCATAAGATAACGTACTGTGTTTAGTTTAAACTCATTTTCTTTAATAACTCGGTAGATATTTATGCTAGAATGGCGAGAGAGGGCTTAAAACTTTTGCCTCTCTAATTCCCATCTTTTTACATGCATTGATTTTACACCTGGGGCTTTTCTGACTCTTTTTGGGCCCAAAAACTCAAAATTTGAAAGATTAATACCCAAAAAAGGGGTTTAGTGTTTTCCGATTGTTTTGCCCAACGAACTTGTTCAACTGATTATGGAAAGGAACGTCCCTACCAAATTTCAAGTAAATCGGATAAAAAATGCGACCGCTAGAGTGAAAACACACACACACACACACATATATATATATATATATAAAATTTTGAACGACCCCCCCCCAAAACGTGTTCAGGGGGTCACGTTAGGAACTTCTATGGTGGTCCCGGGCTTAAGTTTCACCGTGCGTGTCATGCTAATAGTTCACTTTCCAAAGGAAATTCACTAATAATTTGATTTGAATAAATAAATTGCTATATATCACTTATTTATAAATGTATTCTTATGAAACTTGGTAAATGGCTTTATGTGGTAGAGAGAAACATGCATTGGAAATTCGCTTAGTATGCAGGTTTGCTGCAACACAGGTTTTTTTAGCAGGTTTTTTTAGCCACACACATAAAAAATGGGTTTTTGCTGGCAATAGCGCTTTGTATAAACAATTAAAGACATGGATAAATAAACATAAGAACCAAAAAAAATATAATATTAAATGAATAATTTATTAATAACAGATTGGTTATATTACATACATAAACTGAGATTTATGTCTGGGCACTAAATTGAGTTATTTCAGCGAGATGTCTTGGAGCTTGCAGAGGCAATTTTATGTGATGTTCTCCTGACCCTGGGGAGCTAATGAGCGATAATAGCTGAAGACCACCAACAGTGTGTATAAGTCAATCACTAGAACATTAAAACATTGAATATTATAAAGTATTGAACTTTTACTGATTTTAATAATATTTAATAATTTGATAATAACTGATTTTTTGTTCCTCTGGGGGACTTCATCAGAAAGAGATTTTATTTCTGGTTTCTGGTGTAACTTTACGCTGTCAGAATATTAATGTGAAACATTTTGTAACACACAGCACTAATATAATATCAATAGATGGAGTACGCTGGCAAATAGTTTAAGCGCAGAGCCCACAACAACATGGCGACTGTCGGAGATGATTCATCATAGTGGCCTGATCAAATTCTTAAAATTTTAAAAACTAAAAATTATGTTTAAAAAAAATGGGATAGAAGCCTATAAGAATTGTAGGAAACACTTAACATGTGCTCACTTTAATTACTGGTAATTATTGGTTTAGGCTTTTGACTGAATTAACCGGCTATCCTGGTGGAGAGGTTAACATAAGCTTTAAATCATAAAAATAAATTTAATATTTTATTAAAATATTAGTTTTGGATTTTGCGATATAACCAACTAACAGCTTAGCTGAAATTAGACCTTGGCAATGTGGATTTTACCTAGGAAGAAGATAAAGAATGTGAGCCACCCAGTATGGGTGCCGAATTGAGTATCAGCCACCATCTCTGCAACCTGAGATTGCATAAAGACTACTTGCAACACAGCGGAGAATGACGTGACCACCAGCCATGGGAGTAGGAACTTCGCCTTCTCCTGTTGTACAAAACAATTATATTTTATTGATGTAAAACAACTACAAAGTTGTGTATAAGTTAAATATTTTACATTTACACATATACATACACATATACAAATATATACATATATATATACATATTTTACATATATTTTTATATTAACTAAATCACTCTGTAAGACGCCGATGCAACTAGGACGTATTTTTAAGGCAAATATGAATGAATGATGAGTGTAGAATGGGTGAGATGCCTTGTGTAGCCTTTGTTACTGGCAAAGACTGACTGATTCTTTGGCCAGGATCATTAATTAATTGCCCAATGACCAATGGCAATTATAAAAAAATGGATTATAAAAAAACAATATTTCAATACACAACCTAGATATGTAAACAAATTAAGAAAACGATTAAAACAAAACACATTTAGGATTAAATAATTTGATTTTCCCTTGTCATACTGGTCTATAAACTTATATACATTATAGAATGCACTTTTAATAAAAGGTTATTAAATTTATATATGAATACATTCCGATTGGTTTCAACTTTAATATAACGAGCTGCTCCTCCGCAAATTTGTGGATATAATCCTTTCTTTATTGAATTAAGAAAAAACACATGTGACATAACCCAAATAAAACTCTTATCCATATGAATAACATGGGAACTTGGAAGTCCTGTGGGGCAGAGCCCTGGGGCCTAAATCGAAATTCTGGCTTCACAGCAACTTAGAACTTGAAATTATCTTTTAAATTAAAAAATAATGATCTAAATCAGTTAAGTATTAACTTCAGGAAGTGAGTGAACAAAAAACAGGAATTTTTTAAATATGTAGATTTGGCAGTTTATTGAATAAACCTACATACCTACATAAACCTGCATTACATGGAAGGGTTGAATGGTATACATCTTTACTAGTACTAGTGCCGAAAGTGGTCTTTTCCTGTAAGTGATCGTGTTTTCAATCAAATCCCGGAATAACACTTTAGGTACGAGTTGTGAACGATACTTTTCATCACATTGTAAATAATAATAATAATGAAATATCTTTTTCAGACATTTGTATCAGGTTTGTTGAGTAACATTTCTCACAACATAATGACAACCATAGTGTTTATATTGATTTTACTGTATTCTAGTAACTAGATTAATAAGAACAGCCGATTTTGAATGCACACATTGTATTTCCGTTTATACCAACGAGATATTGCCCAATAATTTTTGTCTATTTTTCAATGATATCTGCACAACTTTAACAAAAACAAACAAGAAAACTTTAGAAGTATAAATCCTTCAACAATGCAATAATTTATTACAAGAAATACAGGAGAGAAATAAATTGCTGCATACTCAGCAAATTTCCAATGTATATATATGTAACTTAATACTACATAAATCCACATACCAAGTTTCATCAATTTACATTCATAAATAAACGATTTATGACATTTTAATTATTCTCCATAAGAATAACATGGCGGCTGATGAGTATGGAGGGTTGCTGAAGCAAGGAACACAAAAAATGGGGTTTTATACAAAAATCAATATAACTCAAGAAGGTAAAGCCACATACCTAATTTTACAACATGTTCATAATTAAGGGAGATAACACTTACTTATTCTGCATAAGAATAACATGGGAGCTGAGTACGCAGGTTTGCTGCTATGGGAGCTATCGGCCAAAAAATGTTTTATAGTGTGAATATCAATAGACCACATCAACGATATGAAGCAATATACCAAGTTTAATCAGGATAAGTTGATAAATAAGCGAGATATACAATTTTTCTTATTCTCCATAAGAATAACATTGGACCAACGTACTGTGTTTAGCACTTTCAATATCTCTGTAACCATTTAACGTAGAGCAATGATTAAAACACCAAATTGTGCATATACATGTATATATATATGTACACAGTTTTGAACGAATGGTGTTTTTGGCATCTGGAGACCTCAAAACGAAAAGTTATCATGGTCCCGGGCCTAGGTAATAGCCCTAGCTACGGTAATAGCTTCTTCCCTATAGGGGAAATTCGCTAAAACTCTAAAATGGCATCAGTAATATTTATATGATTGGAAAACTGTCATCATATTCCAGTACTAAATTAGTACTACAGTAAGTGCATAATATCATTGGGTTTATATCTACTAGAGGGGACACCTTATGAGGGCCAGAGTGAGTAAAAGCAGTGCTGCGATCTAGCGTCATATTAAGGTAACTAACATGATCTGCGGCGTCGTTAGGCCGAGTAACTCGTCCGCCGTACCCGACCTGTGTAAACAAAATATCATTTTGATGACCATTACAAAAAAGGTTTATTTCAACATTATAAAATCTCTACAAAAACATTCCTACCAAATATGATGAACAAAACCGCGACGATCCCTGGCAGCGTAAATAGGGAACTACATAGACAAATCTCTCATATAAATTTGCATTGCGTGTCCTCTCTAGTAGATAAAACAACCATGATAATATGGAAATGTTTATCCCCATCTTAGCTATTTTGTGCCCATCTGGGGATCAGAAAATCATAGGTCAAAATTATATTCAAACTTTAAAAAAGATTAATAAGTATAATATTTCATTTGAAACAAATAAGGGATTCTTGCAAATCTGATTTTCAAAAGTATGGAATTTTATAATTTACTTTTATATATATTCTTCAAACAATCATTTTTCTTAAACAGAATTGCAAACTTTTTGAAAATGACCATTTAACATCCAAATACAGTTTGAGAAATAGAAATAGTAATAATTTTCATTCTCCTGAGTTTTTAAAAATCAAGCAAGATAATCATCTATTAATTTCTTACCATCATATATCAAAAAGCTATTTTAAATAATAACTGTTATAAAAATATTTAAGAAGTTTAACACATGGCTCGGCAAGAAAGGATTTTATTGTGTCCATGAATATATTAATGCAAAATAAAAACCAACATCTAAAAAAATCATCAATTAAGATAAAATATGATAGTAAGAATTGTGTTGATGATTTAAAGCCATGGCATAGTGGTTGAAATATCCCAATAGAAAAAACAGTAGATAATATGAATATATGAATAAAACAAAAATATTTCACTGAACAACAGATAGGCCAACTCATCCACATTAATTTTTAAGTTCTAAATATGGATAAAATTATTTGGTGGGTTTAATTTTTGCCAATGCAACATATAATTGTCTATCCTGGCTAAATAAATAAACGAGTTAGCACGCAGCACTCTGACGTGAGGGAAGTGAATTTCGACATACAAAACTTTTTCACCACACTACGCTGTAATTACCTGTTTTCGGGACGTCATTTGAATACAGAGTAGAGTTTTTCCGCCCAAGGGCCGAAAGTCAGCTGATTTATTTAGCCAGTGTTGCCAACTTGTTTTTAACACGAAGTTACCCGGTTAATACGTGCATACTATTTTGTGTTCTTTGGTTGAAACACCAGAAAAAATAACAACAAAATTCAAAACATTGTACTATTGATGTTTTGTTTAATGGTTAACTGTTTTTAGTCCGAGATCAAGGTTCGTAGAGCTTTCAGACCAGGTGTGCTGAGTCGATCTATCTAAGGTTTTCTACTTTACCGGAAAGAGACCTTGTAAAAACAGCTGGAAGGTCACGTGATCACCAATCCAATCTGCAGTGTTGCTGGAAACACGATATTTATCGTATGAGTACCATATTTTCCTCATCAGTGTAATTAGAATTAACATTGTTTAACTGCTTACATTCTATGATAAGCTGTTATTTTATGAAACTAATATATTGTTTTGATTATTAGATTAATGGATTAAGGGTTTAAATTTTCTTTCTGCATGTCCAGTGACAATTTAAAAATAACTGTACCATTATTATACCCTTAAGGTTGGCAACACTTTATGGTATATTGTTGATTTATGAATCAGCTGGACGCCCTCGTAAGACATCTTTGCTGCGAACATTACTCTTATGTAAATAAGCACACATGGTCTGAAAGCTCTACGAACCTTGGTCCGAGATTGCATGAGGCCGCTCGTGTTTTATGACTGTTCACATTTTTCCCGTTAATAATAGTAGTATGGTGAAAAATAGCAATCGCACCTCTGCCAAAGTTTTTTGCATATCCCTCGAACGATTTATGACCTCGACTTCGTCTCGGTCATAAAACACGATCTCGGGCCAGCAAAACCCCACTAATAGAAATATACTAATAGAACTCAAAATCAATATAACAAACTCACAAAACCACCCAAATCATAGACGGATATGAACGGGCGAGGTGTTCTTGGGAACATACACTTATTCCAATTTTTATTGAAAACTGAAAATATTGATTTTTTGGCTGTTCTAATGCTCCTGATTTACGTTCAATGCTGGGAATACAATTTTGCACATTATAAGGTTCGGAGAAGGTCCAGTCAGTCTTTAAAGTAGGCATGGATTGCTGGGGAAGATAAAAGTACACCAACAAATGAATAACTGGCATTTCTAATGTGAAACCTCCGTAAGACAACATTGTACTCAGTCGATACACATTTTCTATAATAACTCAGTAAATATTTATGCTAGAATGACGAGAGAGGGCTTAAAAGTTTTGCCTTGATAAATCCCATTTTGTATGCATTCATTTTACATCCGGGACTTTTCTGACCCTTTTTCGGTCCAAAAAACTCAAAATTTAAAAGATTAATCCCCAAAAAAGGGATCTAGAGTTTTCCGATTGTTTTGCCCAACAAACTTGTCCAACTGATTATAGAAAGGAACGTCCCTACCAAATTCGTAGTAGATCAGACAAAAAATGTGATCTAGAGTGCAAACACACACATATATATATATAATTTTGAACGACCCCCCAAAACGTGTTCAGGGGGTCACCTTAGAAACTTCTATGGTGGTCCCGGGCTTAATTTTTTACTGTGCGGGACATGTTAATAGTTCACTTTCCATAGGGAAATTCACTAATAAATGTATCACATAAAAAATGGAAACGAGAACGCACGCTGACGTGAGGGAAGTGAATTTCCGCATTAATACCTTAAAAAAAAACAAAGGGTTTAAAACAACACTGGTAATATTTTTTTGGTAACACTGGGACAATTGAAAAATGTTATTTGTTGGCTGTTCTGATGCTCCCTCCTGGTTATATTTAAACTGACAATTAATGACAATCAATTTTTATTAATGATAATCAATTTTGTACATTATAAGGTTAGGAGGAGGTATAGTCAGGATAAAAAGTTTGTATAGGGGTATTAGGGGTTATAAAACTACGTCAAGATATGAAATACCCCCGTCGCAGCAAACCTGCATACTCAGCGAATTTAAAATGGAAATATAAATGTCTTAATACTACATAAAGCCATTTACCAAGTTTCATAAAAATATATTCACAAGTAAACGATTCATGCAATTTTAATTATTGTTAGTTATTATATTTTATTATATATTTTTTATTGTTATTGTTATTTTGTTATCCATAAGAATAACATTGGGGCTGAGTACCCAGGTTTGCTGCAACAAGGAACACAAAAAATGGGTTGTTATGCTAATATAACAGCTCAACTAACTCAGCTGGTCAGTATAACTAAAATAGGTGAAGTCGTATACCAGTTTTTTTTTTCATTTATGTTCATAATTAAGGGAGACAGAGCATTTAATTATTCTTCATAAGAATAACATGGGGGCTGAATATGCAGGTTTGCTGCCACGGGAGCCTTTGGCAAAAAATTGTTTTTTTAGCAAATATCAATAGACCACAACGAGATGAAGCCGTATACCAAGTTTCGTCAGTAAATAAGCGAGATATAACATTTTTCTTTTCCTCCATAAGAAAAACATTAGACAACGTACTGTGTTTAGCACTTTCAATATCTCGGTAACCAATTGACATATAGGAATGATCAAAATAGCAAATTGTGTGTTTTTTAAGCTGAATCCAATGATAAAATCTAAAATTTGACTATTTAAAAAATGATATGTAACAAATTCAAAAAACCCATTTTTGGGGTACAAAACCCCCCCAAAATACCCCTTCAGATGGAGCGATCTGGCTGGTTTTTGAACTTAAGTCATAAATGTTTCTTTACACGTTAATACCAAGTTTCATCAAAGTCGGATCATTTTTACGAGAGTTATCGTGCTCACGGCTACACATATATTAAACATAACAGAGTGATTAGGGCTACTAATGTGTTGGTTTTAAGCATAATTTTATAAACAGAGTACCCTTTTTGGTTTTAACATAATATGTTTTATCAGACGACTAGTTTTAAACCTTTAGGTCATAGTCATATCTTACATTATTTTTGTAACCTCACATAGTTAAAATTATGTGAGGTTACAAAAATAATGTAAGATATGACCATGACCTAAAGGTTTGAAACTAGTCGTCTGATAAAACATATATGTTAAAACCAAAAAGGGTACTCTGTTTATAAAATTATGCGTTTATAAAACGTGTTCAGGGTGTCACGTTAGAAACTTCTATGGTGGTCCCGGGCTTAGGTTTCACCGTGCGAGTCATGCTAATAGTTCACTTTACCATCGGAAATTCTCTAATGATGACTGTAACACTATAATATGCTTACCAAAAAACAAAAAGTGTAGAAAACTTACTTGATATGCCCCTAGTAGAAGGAAGACAGAGGTGATCATTTGTACAATTATTACGGTCAAATCCAGTACCAGCATTGGTTCAATGAACTCTGAAATTCAAGGGCATTGCAATGTCAATGTTTTACTAGAAAAGATTTTGATTATTATTAAGTTTGTTTTTCACTAATATCAAGATTACAATGAGCATACTGAAACATGTATGGTTTCCACAGTATAAAACTGTGTCATAAAATACCTTTAAGGTTGGTTTCATAAATAAATATATGACACTAGCTACCCGCAGCTTCGCTCGCAAAAACCTAAAGCACATTTAAAAGATTAACCTGACCAGCCCTATAAAATCTTTGTTTATGTTTTACCCATATGACTTCCAGTCTATCCTCCCGTGTTCCAGTCTATTTGTCATCGAGGATTACTCTCGGCGTAGGCTCTTGGTTTATGAAACAAAAAACTGTATTTGGTTCATGAATGCAACTTCCGGCCGTGCACATGGTTCAATATTCAACCCAGATCTCTGAAAAGTTGCTTATGCCAGTGGAGACCATTCTGGTAGGGTACCTACGCCAATGACATTGCTGCTACCATCCAATGCGTTGAGCTGGCCCAGCTAAAGCTGAACCATGTGATGTGCATTATATATTCAATTTGCTTAGTTGTGTTATTTTTTGTGGTTGTTATTGTACTGTTATACTATTCTGTAGCATTTGGTGTTACTGTTTTGTTAAATTGTAGCCATCATCATGTATTGAAATGTAAACTGGCGTATTGTCGTTGGAATGATAAATAAATAAATAAATTATCAACGCTCGGATAGTTCGCTCACTTTGAAAAAAACAGCGATCGTGATCCTGATGAAAGATTGGATTAACACCATTGTTCCGCTATGAGTGGAGAAATTTGTCCAGACCACATTTGTGCTGCCAGGAACCTCAGAGTTGTGATTGAAAAGATGCTTAATTGGAGGGACTAGATCTTTCATACAGCGGACAAGAACATCAGGCATATAAGGGTGTCAGTTTTCTTAGTAATCTGAAGGCAAATTTCGGAAATCCCAATACCAGCTAAAGACGATTGCTGATTTATGCAGTCCAGTCTGTGCTCTTGTACGGAGCTGACAAGCTGAATAAGGAGGTGTAAAAGTTGCGGCTGCGGCTTGCTCGAATGCAACATCAGGTGGCACACATCCACTTGCCGCAGAGTCCAAACTGGCCATCCTGGCTATCGCTAGAGCCTCTTCTGTCAAGCTCTTGGCAGCAGAAAGGAAGCAGGTAATTTACCAGAGGCAAAACGAGATCGGTGAGGATTCGGCAAAAGCTGAGAAGCACGCCCCCACCTACCAGCAATGGCAGAAGAGATGAGAGCAGCCCTAGTAGCACACATCATTGGCCCAACGATGGGAATGGTTGGCATGGTTAGAAATGGATGGATAATGGCCAGTTGGCATTACCGTGGTTGGGCCAAGGAACCAATCGTTTGGTAGTCCGCGTTGGCAAATCTAACCATAACAGACGTTAGGCCATCAAAAGCTATTGTTGGCGAATCCTACCATATTATATCTAAATACCTATACAGCCCGATGTATAACTCACTCAAGTATACGAATTCTAGACCATTTTCAGACAAGCTAGAAACATGAAATTTTTCATGCATGAAGGTTGCACCTATAAAATCCCGGGAAAATTGCCAAAAGTTAAATTTTTCAATCTTAAAACCACTAATTTTTATCTTGAAAATTGGAAAATTTAACATTGGGCTTATGGAGTTTCAAATCAAAACAACAGAACTCATAACAGCTGTAAACAAATATCCAGTAAACTGTCAAAACAACTTGCAGATGGTAGGATTTAACAAAATGATAGAACTATTGAAAAATGAAAACATCTAGAGTGGATATAACCTTTATTAATCTAAATACTATCATTGATTTTATACGGATGTATAATCAATGATTTGATGATGACTGTATACAAATTCTTTAAGGGTCATTGACTCATAATAACAACTGGAGGTCAAGCGGGGGTCTGGGGACGGAGCCCTCGGCGAGCGAAGCGAGTCTTTTTTATGTACAATTCTGTAAGCGAAATGTTTAAGTCAAAAATGCGGGAGTTTGGCAAATCGCAGGATTATGGGAGACAGCTCACGTTAAAGGGTTTGATCCTAGGGACTCGGGAAAAATAGCAGAATTTCTTAAAAAGTTACCAGCAAATGAGAAACGAGTTCGCACGCAGCACGCTGACGTGAGGGAAGTGAATTTCCACCTAAAAAAACTATAAATACTCAAAATCAGTTAAAAACATACAATTATTCAAATTTTTATTCAAATCTGAAAATATTGATTTTTTGGCTGTTCTGATACTCCTGGTTCTATTTACCTGCAATGCTGGGAATACAATTTTGCGCATTATAAGGTCCAGTCAGGCTTTAAAGTAGGCGTGAGGTTGTTGGGGATGATAAAAGTACACCAAAAAATTATTAACAGGCTTTTCTAATGTAAAACCCCCCTAAGACAACGTACTGTGTTTGATCAATACACATTTCCCTTAATAACTCGGTAAATATATATGCTAGAATGACGAGAGAGGGCTTAAAAGTTTTGCCACACTAATTCCCATCTTTTTACATTTGTTAATTTCACATCAGGGGCTTTTCTGACCCTTTTTGGGCCCAAAAACTCGAAATTTGAAAGATTAATCCCCAAATAAAGGGGTTTAGAGTTTTCCGATTGTTTTGCCCAACGAACTTGTCCAACTGATTATAGAAAGGAATGTCCCTACCAAATTTGAAGTAAATCGGACTAAAAATGCGACCGCTAGAGTGCCTGCACACACACACACATATATATATATATATATATATATATATACATATAAATATATATAATTTTGAACGAACCCCCAAAATGTGTTCAGGGGGTCACGTTAGGAACTTCTATGGCGGTCCCGGGCTTAAGTTTCACCGTGCGGATCATGCTAATAGTTCACTTTCCATAGGAAATTCACTAATAACGTAAAACGTACCCATAAGAAAAGGAGCATGAGGATTTAAAAAAACGTCTGCTTTGTTTACATTAAAACATGTGATTACGTCTCTACTTTGTTTATAAACTGACATGTGTTCTTAATTATCTTAATATATAATTCTGTAAGCGAAATTTTTAAGTCAAAATTGTGGGAGTTTGGCAAATCGCAGGATGATGGGAGATGGCTCAAATTAAAGGCATCGGGAAAAATTCCCCCAGGGAACTCAGGAAAAAAAGCAGTACTGTATTTCTAAAACGTTACCAGCAAACCAGAAATAACATAAAATATCCCCCATAAGAAAAGCATGGGGACTTAAAAACGTCTGCTTTGTTTACATTAAAACATGTGATTAAGTGTCTACTTTGTTTACGAACTGACATGTGTTCAAATCAGATTAGGCTAAGTATTGCAGCCAGGTTAGGGTCTTTAGCCCCTTCAAGCCTCTAGTATTGTTTTATTTCCCTCAGCTTGTAAAGAGTAATATAAATCGGATGACGCAGAGTATTGGAGAAAGGTTATAGGGGCTATAGCCCCTTCAAGCCACTAGTTATTATTAATTAGATTAAATATATATATATATATATATATTAATTTGCTCGTAGTTTTTCATATTTCATAGATACATAAATCAAATTAATTATTTGTTCCTACTTTTATTACAGTGATTTGCACTACTAGAAAAATTTAGAAGAATAAAACAAAAGTATTATCCAATCTTAAAAGAATAAAACAAATGTATATAGTACAAGTCGTGTACTGTTGGTAATTTTTATATCTCAGTCCATCCTTTGATTCTCATGAGTAGATTCTCAGAATAGCCATGGTGGTTAAGGCAAGTGTTCTGTATCATCATCATGATTGTTGCGGATTAGGAAACCACAGCATAGCTGCTAGGCACATCTTCCACAAGTGGGAATATTGTGCAGGTTACCGGAAGGATAGGATATAGCAGGAAATGAAAGGGTGGGAAGGGACGGCAGCCAAATCGACCCTTCAGAGGGCCAACTCCTGTGCCCCTGTGACAGCTGGGATGAGGCTCTCAAACAGGGGACCCGCATTCTGCCCTCCAACTGATCAACTCAACTGAAAGGGTATCCATGTACAACAGCCTGGGACCATCCATTCTCAGGTTGGCAGGTTGGGGACCAAACCCGGAGATTCTGTCCCTAGCCGCTGCAAATGGAGGGACTAAAGGTGAAAGGGAAGTTTGTCATAATGGACAGCCAAAAGACTTACCATATGGAATGAAAACTTCATTTCCTATACCCAATGTCAGCCTCAAAACTGGTATAGACCAGTTTTAAGGTAGTCCTGGGACAAGTGTACTGTAACTCAAAGGTCGTAGGTTCGAAACCCGACCGGGACTCAATATTTTTGCAACTAAAATCCTTTTTATAAATTTGTATTATTGGTTTACCAAACAATTCAATTGGAGAAATCATGCTTTTTAAAAATAAAATAAGCATTTAAATAAAAAAAAATAAAATGTTGGTATTTTGTTGAGTATAGGTTGGCATTGTTGGATAATAGTTGAATAATCCATCAATGGGCCAACCTCGCGACTCGTGACCAGTGGTGACTAGTGGATTAGGGGGGGGGGAAGGGGGCTATAGGGGCTGCAGCCCAGGACGGAAAATTTTCAGAAATATTATTTTTTTCAAAACAAATGTTTAAAATCGGGAAAATTTTGACAAAAGTGGAAGGTGATGCCAGTGAGCCGCCCTTTTAATGGCGATAAAGGAAGTAATCAGAGGCTAATGTATTACTCTTACAATATCTCACGCCGTTCTTCCCTAAAACAGTTTTAAACTTTTAATACATTCGTCCCTACAAGTTTAGGTCGCAGAGAAAGATTCACAGGGTGGCAAGAGACAAACTACAGTGAATTCCAATTCTCTTCTTAGCCCATCAGGGGCTGCGCCGCCATTACCAATGTATGATATTAATTTCCCATACATTCGCATACTATTAACTACTTTTGACACAATATCAAAAATTACTGAGGCACGCCTGAGGAATGTGGCAGAATTTGAGATAGCATTGAGATAATTTTGACTATAATGATATTGTCGAATATGGACATGATGGACAGGAGTGGGAAAAACTTTACTCATCAACACAGAATGGCTATTTTTTCGGTTATTATCGCAGTGTTACCAGTCAGGTGTTACGACAAAGTTACTCATAATCCTTATAATTATCTTTAAATGCGTTTTACGACACATTTTACTACCCTTGCAACAAATAAACTAATACCCTTCGTGGCAGGAGTCATTTTAATTATTATTGTTTCTTTAAGCAAAGTTCCAGGCATATTTTTTACACTTTCATAATCTATCAAATATTACCTTCGCCCCCCAAAAAACGTGTAAAATTAAAGTTGAACACCTATAATAAGCTGTGACAGTAACTACCTGGAAACAAGCAATTGTATTGGCCTCGTAACCAAAGCTACATAATAAACACGTTTTGATTGATAAACCTAAACAGTATTCAAGTTGATTGAACAGATTTAAATACCTCCGTAGCAGCAAACCTGCGTACTCGGCGAATTTCCAATAAATATATATGTATCTTAATACCAGATGACGCCACATACCAAGTTTCATCAATATACACTCATAAATAAATGATTTATGACATTTGAATTATTCTCCATAAGAATAACATGGGGGCTAAGTATGCAGGTTTGCTCAAGCAAGGAACACAAAAAATGGGTTTGTATACAAGTATCAATATAACTCAAATAGGTAAAGCCACAAACCAAGATTTACTAATTTATGTTCATAATTAATGGAGATAACACTTACTTATTCTCTATAAGAATAACATGGGGCTGAGTATGCAGGTTTGCTGCTATGGGAACTATCGGCCAAAAGATTTTTTTGAGCAAATATCAATAGACTACAACAATATGAAGCAATATACCAAGTTTCATCATTATAAGTGTATAAATAAGCGAGATATATTTGTCTTATTCTCCATAAGAATAGCATTGGACAACGTACTGATGTGTTCAGCACTTTCAATATTTCTGTGACCAATTGACGTAGAGCAATGATCAAAACACCAAATTGTGCGTCTTTTTAAGCTGATTAAAATGGAAGAAACTAAAATTTTTCTTTTTCAAAAGATATATTTAAAAAAACCTTTGTTGGGGTACAAAACCTCCCAAAATACCCCTTCGGATAGGTCGATCTGGTTTTCGAACTTAGTCATAAGTGCTGCTTTACACGTTTATCCCAATTTTGTCAGAATCGGATTATTTTTATGAGAGATATATCGTGCTCACGGACACACCACAACTCACATATATATATAAACTTTATATACAGTAACTGTATTGACTGAAAATATAAACCTGCATTAATTATAAAATATAAACGAATGGTGTTGATGGCATCTGGGGACCTCAAAACGAAAAGTTATCATGGTCCCGGGTCTAGGTATTACCATGCCGACTACGGTAATAGCTTCTTCCCTATAGGGGAAATTCGCTAAAATACAAAATAATGTGCTTACTCAGGCACATTAATAGCCCATTATCATTGTTTCCATTTGAGAGATATTATTTTTACTCTGTTAGATTTTCAGTTTCCTAGGAATCGAAAAGATATATAAATGTTTGGTTAATTTTAAATTTTCCTTGGGGAGTTTGCTCTAAATTTTATGAGTACCTTATTTTAATCTGACTTGTAAATAGGTTGTGAGAGGGTGTTAAAATGTATAGCCAGTGGCTTTTAAATTATTGTGCCCGACGAAAGTACGGGCAGATATTATGAACATCTACAGCATCGTGGAGGTGAAAAGATAATTTAATTTATGAATTTGTTTTAGCCTAAACATACATTAAGATTAAGAATATGATTGAAAATGTAGAGCAGGGGTCTCCAACCTATTTACCATAAGGGCAAGATGATAAATCGTTGGAGATCAAGCGGCCCAATAACATACAACATACAGGGGGAATGGAACACCCCCAAGGAGGTAAATTTTGTAAAATTTAGGTGTTAAATGGTGAGTTTTAAGGCTATTGTAGCAGTGTTTTAACTTATATGTAGTTGCTATAGGACTATATATATTTGTGCTATTTATTTTGGGCTAATCGCGGGCCGGTTAATAACTGTTCCGGGTCGGATGTGGCCCGTGTGCCGTAGCTAGGTTGGATACCCCTGGTGTAGAGAGTTTTATAAAGACTGCACCAATTAACTTGATATGTTTCTGATCCAAACATAAAAATAATTCTTTGAATAAAAATATAATTTACAAAATGAATGAAAAACTGTGTTAAAAAACTATATCTAAGGATTAAAGTAGTCTTAAAGTTCGAATTTTGAGGCTACAATGTTTTCATATTTGCAGGTTATAATTTTCAGTAGTTTTTGCGTTGGTGTAACAATTATTATTGGTTAGTAAGGGATTTTTAGGCCTTTGTTGAAGGATTTTCGTGTCAGTAAAAGTAGCACTGCTTTCAACTCAAACACTTGTCGCTAAAACTTGTAGGATTGATCGTCATTGTATATATTGAACTGTGTTCATGTGGGTGAAATCATAATTCTACATTACACTACCATTTATTCGTTATTAAAATTAGGAAAAACGGCAATTCCTTAATTTATTCATTCAGTAAATTTAAATAATCGTTACATACAGTCATAAAATAACCAACTAAACGAGATGTACAAGATGTTTAGGTGGCTGAGAAGGAAAAAATGTTATGTTATGGAAGGGGGGCGGCAGATTGCTACTAGCCTTTATAAGCGGCAATTGTGTAAATCCAAATCCAACACTGCTCGCGACATGCCCAACCGTCGGCCTACCATTTCCGCCAACCATTTTCCAACGTTGGCGCAACGACTTGTGCTGATAGGGAGGATACCCGAAAAAATTTGAAATGTCCAGCCATGGGTGGAACAGCGGGTTAGGCGAGGTGGACCATTACCTTATACAATTCTTGTGGGGCATGGCTATTTTCGGTCGTACCTGTAAGCTGTGGGTAAGACTGGTTAAAGACTATATTTACTGCCCGCCCACGTACATTCCCGATGACGCGGAACACGCACTTTTTTACACTGTCCACGATGCAAAAGGTCACAAGACATCTTGGTGTGCTGTCGGTGATCACAGTCTGTGTGAAGTTGATGAGATTGTGGACAACTATGATTGGGATGCGAGCTAGGTCTTAGCAAGTTATTTCATCGGACAGAAAAGACAAAGCCGTGAGGAGGCTTGAGCCTAAATTAGGCCCAGACTGAAGTCATGTGATAAACAGTTTCCAGTTCAGAGTCCAAAATAGTAAATTACGTTTTAAGTGGGTAAACTACGTATGGAGGAGTCCCACAGTCTGGCCACCTGTGCGCGTACAGCAGTTTTATGCCTCTTCCTCATAAAAATTTATATTCCATTTAGTTTGTGTTGTTATATTATGCAAGAAACCTGATTTTTTTGAATTGTATAAAATAACTAAAAAGTAAAACTATGAATTAATTAAGAAACATAATTGCATTACAAGACACATGTAATATAACAAATACATACTTTTTTCTTTCGCTAGCTCAATCAAAACCCCCACATAGGACACGCTTGAACAAAAACAGAGCAACTGAAACAAAACATTTTTTGTTAAGATAAAGCTGTTATTAAGTAATACGGACAATCCAACTTTTATAAAAGGATGGATAGTCAGAGCAGTTACCAGCAGAAGGGGCGTTTTCATGTTCAGAAAAGGTGTAGTAATAATCAAAAGAGCAGCTAAGTACTTTCCAGAGGGATTGTATGGAGATTATAAGGGAGATTACAAGTCTCTTCATGCAGGGAGATTAGTTGTGATTCATTAAACAAATACTGGAAACGAATTAAATGATTTTAACTTAAACATTTTAAATAGATAGATCTAAATTAGTTTTTAAAACTAGTTCAGCTAAGGTGTCTCAAACCGATTGCAGACAAACCACTTGACCTTGAAGGATACTAAATCGATCCCAAGGAGTAACGTAAAAATAGTTTTAACTTGTTTAAAATACAGGGTGTTCCAAAAACTGAGGGTCACTAGTTCTAATCTCCGAATTTTCAAATGTAAACATAGGTCATATTGCACACTATTTTAAAGGTCTCTAATATAATACAAAAAACGTATAAACGTTTTGGTGAAAACAGAACTCACTTATCTTTATCCGTTTCAAAATGGTGGCCATTTTTGAGAAAAATATTAACATTTACGGAATACTCTGTATCTGCTAAACCTCAAGACATATTTTTATTCCGATTCAAATTTCCTACTCTTGTATTGAACTCAGCTTCATCCTGATTTGTTGCATGCCAGCATTCAAAACATAGTAAAAATAAATCAAAAATACTTTTTTTGAAAATTTGTCTAAAAGTTCATAAAGATTTAACAAAAGTTTATACTCATTTATAAAAGATGCCTCGAAGTATTTGGAAGGGTTATGTACAAATAACATGTATTTTATATAGGGAAATGATGATTTTTGTTGATTGCAAAAAAAGAGATTCGAGGTTGATGGGATGTAAACTAGAAAGTTGTTAGGACCTTAGTTGTTAAGACCTTTAAAATAATATAATTTTGGAGCATATTAGGATAAAGCTGAGTTCACTACGAGTAAGAAATCTGAATCAGCATAAATTCATACGTGAGTTCTGTTTTCACCAAAATGTTTGTCTGTTAAAGGGCTTTAAAATGGTGTATAAATGACCTATATGTTTACTTTAGAAATACTCCGAGATTCGAACTAGTGACTCTTAATTTTAGGAACACACTGTATAGTTTAACCAAGTTAATATTATTTTTACGTCACTCCTTGGGGTCAATTTAGTGGGAAATATTTTTATTTCATCCTTCTAGGTCAAGTGGTTTGTCTGCAATTTGGGTCGAGATACCTTACGTTAGACACTCTGTATAAGTGTGTTAAGCAAATTGCTCAGAGACTAGTTTTTTTTAGTTCTTAATACTAAACTTACTCACCAAATATATAAATCCAATTATTTTTGTTCCTGGTCGCAACGAGACGAAGCAGCAGCAATATTTGACTCCAAAAAAGCTGCTCAGCCGCATTTTGGTTGGATATGAAGAAGTCTCCTATAAAGTTCAATCAATAAATCAAAATCTCCTTCATATGCAATTGTACATGTACAAGAATGGAGTTACAACCATCATAACTTATAAACTAAAATGTTTTACCATTGATTTAAATTTAAATCTCAACCAGGATAAAGTAAACAACGTGACTAGACGACAAAATATATTTACTCTTATACTGTACTTACATACAAGTAGGGACTATTGGCCGGTTCTGTGTGTATTCCCCCGGCCAATAGTCCGGGTTTTTTACCCGGTAGTAGTAGTATTAGTCGTAGTAGTGGCATTGTATATTTAATTAGTGAATTTCCTTTGGAAAGTGAACTATTAGCATGACCTGCACGGTGAAACTTAAGCCCGGGACCACCATAGAAGTTCCTAACGTGACCCCCTGAACACGTTTTGGGGGGTCATTCAAAATTAATGACACATATAGATATATATGTGTTTGCACTCTAGCGGTCACATTTTTTGTCCGGTTTACTTCAAATTTGGTAGGGACGTTCCTTTCTGTAATCAGTCGGACAAGTTCGTTGGGCAAAACAATCGGAAAACTCTAAACCCATTTTTTTGGGGATTAATCTTTCAAAATTCGAGTTTTTGGGCCCAAAAAGGGTCATAAAAGCCCCAGATGTAAAACCAATGCATGTAAAAAGATGGGAATTAAAGAGGCGAAAGTTTTAATTCCTTTCTCGTCATTCTAGCATAAATATTTACCGAGTTATTAAAGAAAATGTATATCGACTAAACACAGTACGTTGTCTTATGGGGGTTTTACACTATAAAAGCCGATTATTCCTTTGCTAGAGTACTTTTATCATCCCCAGCAACCTCACGCCTACTTTCCAAGCCTGACTGGACCTTCTCCTAACCTTATAATGCACAAAATTTTATTCCTAGCATTGCAAGTAAATGAAACCAGGAGTATCAGAACAGCCAAAAAATCAATGTTTTCAGATTTCAATAAAAATTGGACAAATGTATGTTTTTACACTTATTTTGAGTTTTACAAGTTTTTATGTGGAAATTCACTTCCCTCACGTCAGCGTGCTGCGTGCGAACTCGTTTTTGCTTCACATCTTCACAACATTTAGTAACTACAACTATCCCATTAAAGCAAATAATCTTTGAGTACTAGAAGTACGTTTTAAATATGAAATAACTTTGTATCACAATAATAATTCAGTACTCATTTTACTCATTTAGTTTGTTTTATATCACTTTAACAAGATATATCTAAATGAATCTCATTGATGTAAATAATCTTTCAGTTTATTACTAAACAACATAACTAATAGTGGTTTTGTCTCTCTTTCCAGGGTTCCAATGCGTTCGATGTTGCAAAACCTATTCGAGGAAGGACGCGTTGGTACGACACATGCGATTTGCTTGTTGAGGTCGTGAGGAGCGGGCGATCCCAGTGGATGCAGCAGTTGACGGGCCCAGCGGACTGCAGCCACCTTCACCTGGGCCTTCTTCATCGTCAGCTATCAGCGATCCTGAAGCTGGACCGCCAATGATCCCTAGCGACTTGGCTCCTATCGGCTTCGAGGAGTTCCAGACGGCGTTCCGCGGGCGATTAAAATCCTACCGTCTGATTGAATCAGCGGATCAAGCCATCTCTTTGATAGAATTTACACCTAAGACGCGGGCGCAGGTAATTACACTCATGCGACGCATATTAGAAACGGTAAATGCCATCAAGGTACAATTTGTGGATAATCTGTGAATTCGCGAACGTACATGGCGAATCTTGTGAGCGGAACTTCAAATCGAAATACGCTTCCCTTTTTCAATCATCAGACTTGGAGGAAATATGCCAGCAATTCCTCCAGACAATTATGTTGGAAAAGGAGATGTGTGAATTGAAGGGTTCGGGATGGAGTTTTGTTAGGGAGTTAGATATGGAAGTGAGAGTAGATATTTAAAACCCTCACAGAGGTAGCTCCTTCATCCCGCTGCCACAAGATATCGCCAGAAAAAGCTGTGGTTAATGAACTAAACGATTCGGATAATCAATGTTTATGGGATGTAATAAAAGACGTCATACAACACTTAAGATGTTTCTTCAGTGTTGTATGACGTATTTTATTATATCCCGTAAGTAATAACAACACATAATATGCTAATAAAAAAGTTGTTTAATCAATGTTTTGAATATACAATTCTATCTAAATTCATTGCAGATCCCTTTAGAAACCAGCTCAGAGCTCATAACTTCACTGCAGAGCTCCGAGCACAAACTAATTTAATTTTTGACGGCCTTACTTTTCCCGTTAGTTTTCAGCAAATCAAGCGCAACAATCCCGGCGTAAGCGTAAATTTGTATGATCTGGGTAAGAAGAAGAAGAAGAGGAACGTTGCCAACTAAGAAGATGAGCACATCGCATACCCTCTTCGTGTTGTGGATCAAGAGCTTGCCAACCACTTCGACTTTCTGTTCCTGACCAATGAGAGGACATCCCATTATGCCCTGTGTGTGTGTGTGTGTGCGTGCGTGCGTGCGTGCGTGTGTGTGTGTGTGTGTGTGTGTGTGTGTGTGTGTGTGTGTGTGTGTGTGTGTGTGTGTGCGCACATAAAGTAACAAATGGCACCATTTAGGAGTTCTTAAGGAAACCTGTGGCAACAGTTGTACTTATGACAACATGCTCGGTACCTATGGCGACAGTAGCCACTTGTTTTCTTAGACGTGAAAGTGTCGTTATAATGCCTCCGAAATAAACACAAATTCCATAGCAGTTAGTTCAGAGTAAATCCAACAGATTTCGTTGGCATCGTTAATGCTACTTGCACAGTCATTAATCCTACCGTTTCTCAGATACTTTGTGAAGACACATTACACAGTGTGTTACTAGCTGTGAGTATTTATTTTGGAGCTTTGCAAGTGGCCCAGAGGTGGCCCTACATAAAGGCGAACATGGTGGTGCCTGGGGCCGCGCGCTGTTTTAACGGTTGGAAAATGTAGTAACGCTAGTTTAGCAATCGGAAAAATGTATATAAAATCATGAATAATCAGTAAAACGTCGTACCTGCACAACTGATTCACAGATTTTATTTATTCTAACGCGGTGTTGGCTGGCATAAGTTAAGTTGGGGATAATTGTTGCGTCACTGTTGGCAACATGGTCGACTGCAGTGTCCGTCGCGACCTCTGTTTTATGTCACATAATCACATGATGGAGTCTGCCGGTGTATCATCCAAAAAGTTAGGTGCGGATACAGAGGGGGGTCATGGGGGTCATGACCCAAAAAATAAAAAATAAAACCCTCAGAACTTCACGTATTTTACCCATTTTGCACCGTAAAAAGGTTATTGTATTTTGACAATTTAGATATTTTTTCACTCATGACCCCCCCTAAAACGATAGTCTGTATCCCCCTGCAAAATATGGAGTGTGGGCGAAGGCGTCGGGTCTCAGTGGCACATGTGACCCCTCCATGTATGAATGGGTGCCTACCTGAGTCCGGGTACTATTAGTGACCTTTTGAGTTGGTTCTAATATTAACCATCACTCATCAACTAGTAATTTGATTCAGCTGAAATTTGATAGAAAGATAACTAATACATCAATCTAAATATTTACCAACTACTGATCCATAAATTCTATCGTGCACTGCCTTAAAAATTCCTATGTTGGCAATCACGCACCAGCTAATTGACCGATAAAACTAAAATATTGTAGGATATGCAATGCACCACAGTGAAAAATAAAACCTTTCCTTTTCCAGAAGACATGTGGGGCTATGCCCCGCTGCCCTTGACATTTCCAATACTAACCAACACTTACGAACTAATGGACCGATTGATATGAAATATGGTAGTGAGGTGATCAACATATCACTTTTATACACCACTAGGCTTATCGCCATTGGAGGCTTCGCCCCCAAATCCCCTTTGGAGTTCGCTTCGCTCTCTTGCATTCTTCCCCAGTTAACAAAGATTAAATCAAACTCAACTATTGTAGTTCATTAACCAGAGAAAAACTACACAAATATGAGCTTTGGTGAGAATATTATCACCTTCACAGACGGTCCAATATTGGTTTGATATCGAAACATTATACTAACGGGCTGCTTGTTCATTTTATCGAATGAACTCCCGACTACGATAGTTGTTTCGTGGTGTATACAAGCAAAAGATAAAGTGCTCACTCAGTTCAAAGTCAAGCATATGTAAGTTAAATAAAAATTTGTGGATACAATATTATATTGTAGTTCTACAAGTGGATTTACGTGTAAAAAATAACAAGTTAGGCTGCAGTTCACGACAAGATTATATTAACCTAACACCACAGAGTGCTGTATAGTGACTGTTCGTTATGCAACATAATTACAAACAAATAAATTCAAATTAAACAAACATTTCAGACCTCATAAAGTAAAAATCAAAAGTTCGATTTGAACCCGAGACCGCATAATAGTGAATCTGACAACACTGGGCTGGGCTACTGTAGCTTGTCAAACTTTCTGAAAGTTGCAATTCATAAAGCAGTGAGTAACGATTATAAATTCATTCAATTGAACAAACAATCGGTTGATGACGTTTTTCGATATTGTAACTATCGAATTAGGCTAACGATATCAGTGATATTGAACATCCCGTGTAGGCAATAATGTGCTCACCATGTTTGTAATAGCTGATTTATATAAACCTCAAGGTGAGCACATTATTGCCTACAGGGGAGGTTAGTATAAATCAGCTGTTACAAACATGTGGTATTAGCAAAAGGTAGTGTGCTTTCATAAAACATCCAAAACTTTGTACAAATTTAAATGTGCCCAAAAAACTCAAAATTACTTCTTCTCGGGTGAATAACTGCTAAACGAATGATCGAATATGAGATCTTACGGATATTCGTTAGAAATAAATTATTGGGCACTACCCACCTCCAGGATTTTTGGCGTTATGTCAGAAGTTACTGAAAATCTCCGAGTAGAAATCCTCTTGTCAATACACATATACACAAACACATATAAAACACACACGAATAAACGATTACTAACGCCACTAACACGGGTAGTGTTAGTGGCGTTAGTAATCGTTTATTCGTGTGTGTTTTATATGTGTTTGTGTATATGTGTATTGACAAGAGGATTTCTACTCGGAGATTTTCAGTAACTTCTGACATAACGCCAAAAATCCTGGAGGTGGGTAGTGCCCAATAATTTATTTCTAAATACATCAACCCCAACAAAAACATGTCTTTTAAAGGAAGGAAATTCGTTAGTTTGGAATTAAATTTTCTACAAATTTTGTGTTTAACATTTCGTGCCATCTCTACCGTTTTATTGAAAAAGGCGCTCAAAGTGGAAACATTTAAAAAGTGGAAATTTTCCCGTCTAAAAATTGCCTCCAAAATTAAAAAATATTAACTTTTGGCAATTTGAGAGTTTCCTGTAAAGAGCCTGAATTCACGTAAGAGGTCGACTAGGGTCCGATTATGGGAAGTGCCTCATAATTTAAGTCATTGATTCAGTTTGTCAGTCAGTGAGTCAGTCAATGAACCCGTCTAGCTTTATGTGAGTAGATAACCATAAAGTTAACTGAATAATAATAAAATTAATACTTTGGAACTATATTCTAATATTTTGATTAACTTATAGTTTGCCGATCGATATCAGTTCAATTATATTAGTATAGTGTATAAGCAATTTCCACTTGTCGTGTCATAAACGCATGGGACGAAGTTAGTCTCGACATAAATATTAAACACAAAAATAAAGGATAACTAAATTACCAGTTTAGGGCGTGGTTTTCCGTGGGCAAGATATATTCTCGTGGGAAACTAAAATTGAAATGTTGGGTGTATGTCTGGCTAAGATAAATGATAAATAGTTGCGAACTAACCATTACTACAAGCAGCTGTTAAGATAAGTAAGGCTTCTTTCAGATTCCTGACACCACTTTTTAATTCAGAGATCACATGTCGTAGAAGCAACGCTGTCGCCTCTACATACCTTAGTAACACCTGTCGCCAAAACGCATGGGGTGTGTAATCTGTCAGATAGGGCCACAACTAACTTTAAGGAAATTCCTTTACTGTCATCATTTATAATGTAGAGGACACGTGTCGCCATAAGAAACAAGTCGCCTTTATGTGTTCTTAAAACGCGTGTCGTCATAAGGTAAACACAGGATTTTCAACATGACATATTTAAGAGTGTATTATCATACTCGTTATGTAGAGGGCAAGCTGAACAAGAATATCTAATTTTAGCGAATTTCCCCTATAGGGAAGAAGCTATTACCGTAGTCGGCATGGTAAGACCTAGGCCCGGGACCATGATAACTTTTCGTTTTGAGGTCCCCAGACCCCAAAAACACCATTCGTTTGAAACTGTATATATATATATATATATATATATATGTGTCCAAGAGCACGATAACTCTCGTAAAAATTATCCGATTTTGATGAAATTTGGTATAAACGTGTAAAGCAACATTTATGACTTTAAGTTCGAAAACCAGCCAGATCGCTCTATCCGAAGGGGTATTTTGGGGGGGTTTTGTACCCCAAAAATGGGTTTTTCGAATCTTTTACATATAATTTTGGAAATAGTCAAATTTTATTTTTTCTCATTGGATTCAGCTTAAAAAAACACACAATTTGGTATTTTGATCATTTCTCTACGTCAATTGGTTACCGAGATATTGAAAGTGCTAAACACAGTACGTTGTCTTAATGTTATTCTTATGGAGGAAAATAAAAATTTTGTATCTCGCTTATTTATGAACGTATACTGACGAAAGTTGGTGTACGGCTTCATCTGGTTGTGGACCATTGATATTTGCTCAAAAAAACAATTTTTTACCCAAGGCTCCCGTAGCAGCAAACCTGCGTACTCAGCCCCATGTTATTCTTATGGAGAATAAGTAACGTGTTATCTGCCTTCATTATGAAAATAAATTAATGAAATTTGGTATGTGGCTTTACCTACATGAGTTATATTGATATTTGTATAAAACCCTATTTTTCGTCTTCCCTTGCTTCAGCTGCCATGTTATTCTTATGGAGAATAATTAAAATGTCATAAATCGTTTATTTATGAATGTATATTGATTAAACTTGGTATATGGCTTTATGTGGTATTAGGATACATATATATGCATTGGAAATTCGCTGAGTACGCAGGTTTGCTGCTACGGGGGTATTTTTTCCTAGCACCAGTATTAATGGGTGGTGCCATAGAGCATCTGAAGCGACACTGTCGCCACATGTGTGTTAAGGGTGTGTGTATGTGTGTGTGTGTGTGTGTGTGTGTGTGTGTGTGTGTGTGTGTGTGTGTGTGTGTGTGTGTGTGTGTGTGTTCTTTATAGTTGGTTTTGTTATATATTTTACATATTTTATTAGATTAATTATACTTATTTTTGTTACATATTTACTTCAAATTTTATAAGATGAATTAAATTAATCTTTTAGTATATAGTCCATAAATGAACTAAATTCATACTAGCAAACCATATGTTTGTATCTTTAATCCCAGCTGTTGTGCTTCTTTTGTTTTGATTTGCTGTCCAATGTTATTTAAATGGGCCTAAACCGTACTTTGAGGGCTTCCTAAGGGTTTCTGGTTCCACGCCGCACTGACTTGAGACCCCCAAAAGGCACATCTAGACGTTAAGGGCTTTCAAACGACAAGTAAAACATCAAAATCGACCCAGTAGTTTGGCCATAATCTTCTGCACAAACATCGCCTTATTCTTTTAATATAATGATTTATTAAATCAATCCACATTGGAAAAATAATAATTCGTATTAACCAGATTCATTGATGTATACTGTATGAGATTAATAATTTAAAGGGGTGCGGGATTCGGACCTCCCTTCTTCCGGTTTTGTTTTTCTTTAATATGAGTTCGGATTTTACCTGGCTTAACGTATAGCTAAAGGGGGGTGTATCGATACATCCCCCTTCGCTGATTATGTTCAAAGCATTAAACTCATCTTTTTCAGCATAGTTTACTTACACTGTCTGTTTTGTATCTTGATAATCTAGTCATTGTTGTTGATATATACTGATGAATATGAATAAATATAGTGAACTGTTATATACTTGTTCAATATTTTCATTCCCAAATTAGTCTTAAGTTAGACATATGGGTAAAAACTGACTCTCATAGAAATCAATAATATTCAATTTAGTCTTGTTTTTTTCATTGAATCTGAGTCTATAAACTAAATACTAAAGTGAATACTAAAGGAGGAGGATGGAAAATAACAAGAATAGTTTTTATTTTGAGTACACAACCAGTTTATTGAGAACAAAAAGCAATTTTTCAAATTGTAATTGGTATACATTTATACAAAGAGTTTTCTGATCAGGGCATCGTTGTGGGGAGTAGAAGAGTCATCAAAGAGCTGAACAAAGTCCGTCATCTTCATGCCGTAGTGGGTGCGGCAGTACAGGTATACAAGGCAGTAGTGGTCGCAGACCAGAGTGTTCACTTTGAAGGCGATGATCGTTGTACAGGTAGCGACGAGCGTTGCGTCTCAGGAATCCTTGGTAGAATTGTAGATGTGGGTTGACCGTAGCTGGCAAAGAATTAAATTATTCCTCCTCCTTTGTTAAGGTAGAAAGCCACTCACTGGCCAGTGAGTGCCATCTCCACTGTGTGGATCAGTATTCACAATCATAGCAGTAGATGGTGAGATATAATGCGGAAAATGGTCCGCAGCATAGACTCCAAAATTCTGCACAGGCAGTTTCGATAGATACTTTTGGATCTCTATGATATTCATTCTACTGTATCGATACCGTCAGGATCAGAAGTAGTACTAGTAGTTTAATGACCAAAAATAAAGTAACAGTTTCGTTCAGAACGACCAACAAACTTAATTCGCCAACAGGAAAGAACGCCAATGTATGAAAAGAACAGAGTATACAAGATTAACTGCAATGATTGTCCAAAATATTACATCGGTCAAACCTCCTGTTCTTTCAATAAACGTTTTAGAGAACACATACCAAGAAAAACCACATCTCTTCAAACTTAAAATGTTGCTGACCACTTAATTTCGAGTAATCATAATTATACGAGTATAGACAGAAATATGGACATTTTACATTTTTCACAGGATTGTTATTACAGAAACACATTAGAAGAGTTTGAAATATACAGAGCAGTGAGATCTGATAAACAAAATTTTCTGAACGACAAACTTTCCTTCCGAACAAATTTTATTTATGATACAGCTATTAAGTTATTGGAGGGGGAGAGGGCTGAAGGGAATGCGACCATCAGGTGACATGAGATAAGACAGGCGACGTCACTGACCGCCACTTACCGAGCAGTCTAGACTTCACTTCCGCCCGGTACGCGTAGCGCCCCCCCTTTTGTGTTTAGTGTTTTTTTAAATGTCTGTATCCGTTGTCCGTTCGATGTCCGTATGTGTTTTTGTTCGTGTGATGAATGTCATGACGATCTTCAAATAAAGAGATTGTTTTATACTTGTACCAACGGCCTGATGATGACTCCACGGAGTTGAAACCGGTTGCATGAAGCAACAAATTGGATTACTTAAATACAAGTATCAGAGGTGGATCCGGAGGTCATGTTTGGGCGGGGGGGCGGTCACCGAGAGTTATCCCTCCCCCTCCCCCTGGGTGGTCCCTGGCACCCCCATTATTTTTTTAACTATATGAAATTATACAACGAATGAAAGTAAGTTAACGTAATATATCAATAACCTTGTACTCCAGAAAAAAGGCAATCATAACTTTATAAACAAACTAAACAAAAATTAACTTTAGTTCTACTGCGCCCGACCGTAAAAAAATAACAAATATTTAGTCATTACACTTTGTTCTACGTTGTCTCTAGGCGTATAAGAACAAGTAAGATTCCTAAATAAACTATTTATTTTAGTAATTACCCACGCGAAAAACTATTTATAAAACTTATTTAAAATCTGCAATACTGAACTCGTACCATATTTTTACTAAATAAAATACTTGGCGTATGAGCTTCCGTTTGCACACAATTAAATCTTTATTTCCTCTTATTTCATTACATATAATCTTTTGCTTCTAGCCTAGCCAATGGATATTTATTGCCTCGCTAGATTACGCGGATTACACACACAAATCAAACCTAACCTGTAAACAAAACACAGCTGACAGTAAACGATGGTAGGCGGGCGAAATCAAGAAAAAGTAATCACCGAATCCAATGGTAGAAACCTTTGCTGTGTGTGTGGCTAAAATCTACCTCCAAGACCATGTTGAAAACGCTGAATTTTCGGTCTGCCAATTGGCAAAATTGAAAAAACTTTGCGATACTTGGCCTGGGAAAATTCATGTTTTGTAAGACGTTTTTAGGTGAAAGACGTGGATCGAAGTGATGTGTTATATACTAAAATGGAGGTTTAAAATTTCATCTGTCTAATGGAATGTATTTTATTCCATTTAACGAACGTTTAGGTGAACATATATCCACCTCATAAATCGACCTAACAGCACACAAAGCATGCAAGCATTAAAACATACACATGAAAAAACACGAAAACATCACCAAACATCACTTTCTGTAATACGTTGTCTCTTATGCGGCGTATTGGAGTATCGCCGCTTGTCTGGCTGTAATTTCCAACATTGTCGGTGAAAGATCAATGTATTCTTCACCATTGATAAGTCTTCAAGTGATAGTCTTGTATCACTTTTTTCGTTTCTTTAGCTTGAATTTTAATGTGACAATGCAGACGGGAGCGCCCAAATTTGACTCTCGGAACCGAAAAACGGGGTTTCGAGAGGCTTTTTGCTATACTTACATTTTAATTCGGATTTATTCAAACTTTCATTGTATGCCTGAATAATAAAATAAAACACAATAACTCTTACTTTGGATCTAAGAATTCCTATTACAATTATACCTGAGCAAATTATGCTGAGGATGAAAAGAACATAAACATTTATTACAAGAACATAAACGATTTATTAAAAATGATGAATAGTACAAAGGATGTGACTCAGTATGTATACTTTGAGTATGATCAAAAACAGGATAGAGTCATGATAACAACAATGGTAGAGGGTATAAACAAATTACATTTCAGTCATGCACTATCTCTTCAGTTGGGTTTCGATCCGTACGAAAATGATTTGACAAATAACCTCACAGGATTATGGCCACCTAATCTGTCTATGGGACTGACGACACACAAGAACGTGAGTAGGGGGCAAAGACCGATTCAAAACCAGCAAAGGCGCGGTGAGGACGCGAGGACGCGAGGACGCCCCCCCCCGACCTTCCCCATAGCCAAGCTCGGACCCCCCCCATGACGTCATCCCCCCCCCCATTTGCAACATTTTTCATGATGAGGAAAAACTTTCAAAAATTAATAACTAGCCTATTTACTCACCGATTCCCACGGGACTTTTTCCAGAATGTAGGCCTATCCCAGAGGAAGCGAATGACGTAAGAACCCCATAGATCCTCCATTAAACAAGGCCGCTATTAATTTTTAAACGCGTTTTCCTTATGGGATCTCAGCTGTTTACCGACCGATTTTGATGAAATTTCACCACATGTAGGGCGGCGGCCTAAGTAAACCATCCCTTAAAGAAAATTGAGAATCCACCGTTAAACAGGCCCGCTATTAATTTTTAAACGCGTTTTCCTCATGAGATCTTGGCTGTTTACTCATCAGCGGTCTTCCAGACCCATCATGATGGTTCAAAACCGGCAAAGACGCGGTGAGGATGCAAGCCCCCCCCCCCGTTTAGCCTGCATCTGTAAACCTCGCTTTCGTTTCTATTATTTCTTTTAGTTTTATAATGTGTATTTTACCATAGAAGAGGTAATTAAGGAAAGGGTTTAAAGGTATATTTATTTATTATCGAATTTTTCCGCAATTACATTTTCTAATTGCGCTAGTAGGAGTTCGCTTTGCTCCTCCAGCCTCCGCATTTCCTCATCCATCTGCGCGGCTGCGGCGGTGTCCCCGACGGGAGCGGCGGTGTCCACGACGGGAGCGACGTCCGGCATCCCAGACATGTCCTCCACGTCCTGGAGCAACGTCAAGAGGTCCTCCTCAGGGTACCGGGGAAGGGCGGTGGCGTCCTCGACGGGAGCGGCGTCCGCAAAGGGGTAAGGCGGCGGCGGGGGTCGCTGCGGCTCGGGCGGAGTCGAGGTGGGTAGAATCGCCCGTACCTCAGCCACCTCATGCGTTCGTGTGTGTCTCCTCGCCTCAGCCAGACTTTGAAAGGCCGATCCGCAGACGGAACAGTCATACAGCGGCGCATGACCGTGAAACCTCCGCGCGTGTCGGAGCAGGTTGTCTGTGCGGCTGCAGCGTGTTGAACAGTAGGGGCAGGGGTACATAGTGTCGGGCGGTTGCGGAGAGACTGACGACGGTGGTGGCGGGACGATTGCACAAATAAACAGTAGGAATTTTCCCTAGATAAACAATAGTCGGAAATTTCCTCAAAACAGATCAGGTCCCCCCCCCCGACATCACTTGGTTTGAGAGGGCGCCTCTGGAGGAGTATAATAGACCCTAGGTCCGGTGGCGCACGGTCTCAGTTTCGTCCGAGACTTCTTCACGAGCGGTCACAGCAGCGGCATGAGCAACGCGGCCGAAGTGGATCGAACGATCCGCTGTTTTATGGAGGAGTGGAACGCGATCAACGAAGAGAACGCCAACGCCACCACCCCCATACCACCGCAGCAACAACGGACGACAGCTAAAAAGAGGAAGTCCAATGGCGGGTGGACCGCGAATAAAGAAGTGCCTGGCGATTCCCCTACACTGAGTTGGACCGCGGGCGCGCGCCAGTATACGGTGAAGAACCCTACCAACAATGGCAACGTCCTTCTGAAGATGAACGTTTTCCAAGGAGGTCGCTCGACTTGGGCCTGCGGCCTGTATTTGGACGAGCAGCGGGACGACGAGATCTGCATGATTCTGACGGATCTGCTGACTAGGCTGCAGAACCTATGGTTGGCCAACAGCGAGACGGGAGAGCCTAGATTCGACGGAATCGTCAGGACCGTCAGTCCGCTGCCCACCTGGAGGAAGATCGCGGATCGGTGCGTTTCCACCGCCGCTGTCGCCATCCCCGAAAAGCGGAAAAAGACGAAAAAATAAATGAAATAAACTAAGTAATTCGATCCTTCCCTTTCCTACTTTTCCTTAATGTACACTATTATAAAAAATAAAATAAATAAATAACGTAATAAAGCGAATGAGCGTGTTCCTCGAGATACATATCCAGCCTCACCACTCCTCCACTCCACCATCCCTCCACTCCTCCTCCACTCCTCCACTCCTCCACTCCTCCTCCACTCCTCCTCCACTCCTCCACTCCTCCACTCCTCCTCCACTCCTCCTCCACTCCGCCAGTTGATGTTTTCATCACTACGCCTCCTCCGCGGTTGTCTACAAAAGGCGACTCGGTAGTGAGAGCCAGTCATTCTGCATCCAGCCGCTGTGTCATGCTCAACACGGACCAGAAGATGGACCTCAGGACAGCCCTCAACAGCTGCAAGGCCGCGGGTTATACCCGCATCGTAGACCTGCAGGACAACGTGGTCTACCCGATCCGCTCGTTTGAGAGGGTGGATACACCATACGGCGAGGCGGTGATGGCCACCTTGGAGGGTCTTGTTGGTGACGACCCGATCCGGATATACATGCCCCGGCGGTACCTTGCAGTCCTGGACGATAACACCATCACGCAGTATAACGTTGGCGTGAGGCCGAGGATGAGCCTTGTGAAGAGGAGCAGCTCTCCAGGCAGTAAAAGTCCTCTCCTAGAATTTGTATAAATAAATGGTATTCCTTATTCCCTTATTTCCTTCAATAAAAAAAAAATCAAATAAAAAAAAAAGCGAGAAAAGAATTTAGTTTTAAGAGCCGAGGTGGCGGTGCATGGCGGTCAGTAGACGCCATGGACTTGAGGTGGAAACACCCGTTCACCGCCATCGTGGCCGGGCCTTCGGGCAGCGGCAAGTCGCACTTCGTGGCTCGCTTTATAGAGCACGCCGACCGCATGTGCGATACGCGGTTCGCCCGTATCACTTGGCACTATGGCAGTGGCGGTAGCAAGAGCCGTGCGGACTCTGCCGTGCGCTACGTAGCCGGCCTGCCAGACCTGGACGACTATGACGGTAGCGAGCCCGCCCTAGTCATCGTAGATGACATGATGCGTGAGGCTGGCCCCGGCGTAGCGGACCTGTTCACCAAGGGCTCACACCACCGCAACCTGAGCGTGTTCTTCATCACGCAAAACCTTTTTCACCAGGGCAGGGGCCAGCGCGACATATCGCTGAACGCCCACTACATAGTGTGTTTCAAGAATCCCAGGGACCGCGCTCAGATCAAACACCTCGCCCGTCAAGTATACCCGGAGAACCCCAAATTTGTGGAGGAGGCTTACGCGGACGCTACGCGTGATCCGCACGCCTATCTACTCATAGACTTGAAACAGTCCACGCCCGAGGAGATGCGCGTACGTTCAGCCATTTTCCCAGACGACCCGGTGAACTACGTGTACCTGCCCAAGAAGAAGTGATAAATAGGCCGAGCGCGCGCCAGCATCAGTCATCATGTCACACCGCGTGAAGAAGGACGCGGCGCTGCTGAGGGCCCTAATACACGCTACGCCTAAAGAACGCAAGGCCCTGTTAAAAGCGTGCGACAAGAGTCGCATCAAGTCATTGTGCGAGTGCGCGTATAACGTGCTACGCGGAAACGTACCGCTTTCTCCCTGCCTCAAACGCAAATTGAGCAAACACAAACAGGCGCTCAGACGGCTGGTGAAACGCGGCGAGGGTTGGACCAAGAAGCGACACTACCTCGTCCAACGGGGCGGAGGGATCTTCCTACCTCTGCTGTTGAACGCTGTTCTGCCCATTCTAGCGCAGAAGCTAATCGGACATGGAGTACGCTAGGAAAATGGTGGTTGTACCGCAGGAGCTCATCGAGAGATTGCGAGAAGGACCGGGACCAGGACCAAGAGGAGGAGGTAGCGCCAATAAGCCAGCCAGCCTGGACGCTGAGATGCATCGCATATTGAGCGACAAGCGGCTGGACGATACGGAGAAATGGAAACAATATCAGCAGGTGTTACAGCGGTTCCTGCACTTTTCCGCGGCTAAACGTCAACCCATAGGTCTGTCAATCATCGAGGGTGAGGAGAGGGAGGAGGAAGCGACGGGAGGTCCGAGTCAGATGAAGCGCGAGTCTAGCGCCTCGGCGGAGGAGGACATTGTGGAATCGTTCTCAAAAATTTACAGGTCGGTGGCGCGCAACTTGTTGCGATTCATGACCCGTCAAGGCAGCCCCATCTCCTGGGACGCCAGTGGGGCGGTGTACGTGGACAAGGTGAAGATCCCCGATTCCAATATAGTGGACATCGCGCACAGCATAGTGAGAGCGCGAAGGGCGGACCGATTGCCTACCGGCTGGCATCAAGTGATGGCCGCCTTGAAGGACATGAACGTGCCCAAAGAATACGTGAGCAATCCCACGGCGTTGCGTTACTTAGGCGTGGGACTGGACTCGGCATCGAGCCCCTGGGGAGACACGACGACAGCCTCGTCGACACCCCTCTCACCGAGGTTGACGCCGATACTGGACCGCTTGAGACCGCGGCCCCCAGCGGCCAGGAGAAGGATAATAACCGAGGAACCCGACCGGGAATCGTCATTGGACAACTGGGAGCCGTTCACACCGTAATGGAGAAGTTGTACTACGACCCGAGCCAGCCCGGTTCCCTCGGCGGGGTGGCCGCCCTGGCCAGAGCCGCGCGCCTACCGAAACGTCGGGTAGCCGACTGGCTGCGCGCCCAGGACACCTACACGCTGCACAAGCCTGCGCGCAAGCGGTTTCCCCGCAACCGCTACGCCGTGTTCGGGCCCCGGGAGCTGTGGCAGGCGGACCTGAACGACATGCGCGGCCTGAGCCGGTACAACGACGGAGTCAACTACCTGCTGACTGTGATAGACGTATTCAGTAAGCGGCTGTTCGCGGTACCACTGAAGAGGAAAAGCGGGCCTGAGGTGGCTGCTGCGTTCGAGAGGATATTCGCTGAGGCGACTCCTCGCTGCCTACAGACCGACAAGGGGACGGAGTTCACCGGGGCCGCGACCAAGCGAGTGTTCAAGAGTCACGGTGTCAACTACTTCACCACGCAGAACCCCGACGTGAAGGCGGCGGTGGTGGAGCGAGTCAACCGCACGCTCAAGAACCGCATGTGGCGCTACCTGACCTACAAAAACACGTATCGCTACGTGGACGTGTTGGACAGGCTTGTGGACGCCTACAACCGCAGCCCGCACAAGAGCCTGGGTGGCCTACGACCCGTGGACACGGACAGCGGCGATGGTCAAACGGTGTACAAGGTGTGGCGTCACATGTATGGAAAGGCGATCCGGCGACACAAGCCCAGGTTCGAGCCTGGTGACACGGTGCGCATAGCCAAGGAGAAGGGCACGTTCGCCAAAGGTTATGAGACCAACTGGAGTAAAGAGCTGTTTGTGGTGGATCACGTATACGGGTCGCATCCTCTACCATTGTACGTGCTGCGAGACCTGAACGGGACGCCGCTGGAAGGGCGCTTCTACGAGCATGAGATGCAAAAGGTAACGATGGCCCCGGACCGCCTGTACCAAATAGATAAAATACTGGACACTAAAGGGCGAGGCTCCAGTAAGCGCTACCTAGTCAAGTGGGTCGGTTACGGAGAGGACTTCAACTCGTGGGTACCTGCATCTGAAGTGCAACAGCTGCGATGATGAGGCACGACCAGTTTTACCTGACGTTGCCCAGTAACAGTTCAATGAAGTACTATCCCAACAACATGGTGACAAACTACACGACCCATCTACCCTCGACCGTTGATCTGTCAGACGGCGAGTGGGAGGTCGCTCTGGCGGAGGCGCACTATCCCTTCTCTTTTCTGACCGTCGGTGAGGGAACCTACATCAAACTAGTGCTGGGAATGAGGGACTCGAAAGGCGGGTTGGCCGTGGTGGACAAGTTGTTAATCAAAGTGGAGCCGGGCAATTACAGTAGTACCGAGGAACTCGTGCATGCAATCAACAACCACCCTCAAATGAAGAGTAACCTGTGCACCTTCTCGTATGACGAGAGGTCCTCCAGGGTGGAATTGATGTCGACGTCTTCAGCCGTTCAGAGCCTCAAACTGAGCCCCAGTTTGGCGCTACAGTTTGGCTACGAGGTGGATACGGATATCGTCAAGCGTCACAGGTCCGTGAGGCCGACTAACCTCTTCGCCGGTCTACCATCACACATGTACGTGTATTGCGACCTGGTGGAACCCCAACTGGTGGGCGACGCTGTGGCGCCACTACTGAAGATCCTCAACATCGACATCAGGAATTACACGTACGGTGCCAACACGACAGTGTATATAATAGACCCGCACTACGTGCCGGTGATTAAAACCTCATTCGAGAGCGTGGAAATCGATTTAAGGGACAACCAAGGGCGACACTTGCCATTCCACTTCGGGACCACGTGCATGAAGCTTCATTTCAGGAAAGAGAGGCAGCGGCAATGAATCCGAGCGATCCCTATCTGGCGTATTACCGCCACCAGCAGGCGGGCCATGGCGTATCCTCCGTATTCAGAGGAGCCGCTTTCCAACGCGGACACGGCATCGGCAGTTTCCTAGGCGGGCTGATGCGTACAGTGGTCCCGTTGATCAGATCCGGCGCATCGGCGCTGGGCAAGGAGGCGCTGAGGTCCGGTGTGGGCTTCTTGGGCGACGTGGTGGCGGGCACAGCCAACCCCCGAGTCGCAGCCAACGCTCGACTCAGACAGTTTACCGGGTCGCTGAAACGCAGGGCTGATGAAAAACTGGATCGCGTGCTGAGCGGTGGTGGTGCCTATAAGAAGAGGCGTGTACAGCAGGTTACTCCTCAGTCTCTAGCGAAACTCCTCGGAGCGAGGAAGAAGAGCGCTGCCCCCAAGAGGAAGCCCACAAAACGTGTCGCTAAGAAGAGGAGAAGCAAGAAGAGCAAGAGTACCGTGAAGGACATTTTTGGATAATGGCGTTTCTACATCAGAAGTCGTGCGAGTGTGTCAAGACCGAGTTGGACCTGTTCTCGCTACCACCTACGCAGACCAGTATAGAGAGTGGTAAATGGGTGCAGTACAAGCCCATCTCCTCCATGACAGACGACTCACCCGTTGAGTTCATAGTTCCGGGTCATGGGGACGAGTACACGGATCTGTCACAGACGCTACTGCATGTGAAGGCTACCATTAGAACGGCTAATGGAGGCGCTGTAACGGGTGATCAAGCGATAAAAGAGGTGGGTCCGATTAACAACTGGCTGCACTCGCTGTTCAGTCAAGTGGACCTGTACCTGAACAACAAACTGGTGTCTCCTCAGAACAACACGTACGCCTATCGCGCCTACCTGGAGAACCTGTTGTCCTATGGCGGTGATGCCAAGACATCGCACCTCACCGCGGAGTTGTTCTACGAGGACTATGCCGGGTACATGGACAATACTGAGGAGGATAATGCCGGGCTCAAGAACCGGAGGGAGTTTGTCAAGGCCAGCCGGTACGCGGACATGGTCGGACATCTGCACGTTGACCTGTGCAACCAGGAGAAGTTCATGTTAAACGGTGTGGAGATGCGCTTTCGCCTGATCAGGTCAAAGAACTCATTCTCCATCATGTCCAAAACCGTGACAGACTATAAAGTGGACATCGCCGAAGTCAACCTGTTTATGCGCCGCTGTAAGATCAACCCGAGCGTGCTGTTGGCTCACAGCAGGACGCTGGAGTCGGGTACAGCCAAATATCCCATTACGCGCGTGGAAGTGAAATCCTTCACACTACCCTCCGGTATCAGCAGCAAGACTCTGGACAGTGTATTTCTGGGTCAACTGCCGAAACGCGTTGCCGATAGCTGACCAGGCCAGCAATCAGGCGTTCAACGGGGACTACAAGAAGAACCCGTTCAACTTCACCCACAGCCACGTGAACTTCTTCGCGCTGTACATAGACGGTGAGCAAGTGCCATGTAAGCCGCTTCAACCGGATTACACGTTCGGTCAGGAGTTGTGCGTGCTCGCCTACCACACGCTGTACACCGGCACCGGCATCAATTTCTCAGACTGTGGTAACGAAGTCAGTCGCAACGAATACCCCTACGGATACTGCCTGATGGCGTTTGATCTGACGCCCGATATGGCAGCCTCTCAATCCAGCCACTGGAACCTGGTGCGTAACGGTAACCTGCGCATAGAGATTGGGTTCTCCGAAGCCTTGGCGGAGGCGTTCAACTGCATAGTGTACGCCGAGTTGGACAACGTCGTGGAGGTGGACCGTCATCGCAACGTCACAGTCGACTTTGGCGGGTAAACGAGTTGCCGCGCGCGCTCAAGGTCACCGTGGACTGTTAGGTGATGGCGGCGCGCGCACCCAAGGTTATCCCGCTAGGCGCGCTCCCGCCAGCGCTCAGTCGAGTTCAGTCAGCCGTACGGGATGGACGTGCCGCCACCGATCTACAACGAGCCACCGCCAGCGCGCTGTCATCACGGAAGCGTGGTGATGGATATGCAGTGTTTTAAAGACAGTGATAATGACTTTCTACTGAAAGAGGTTTGCGTGGTGGACGTGACTACCGGCACGCTGCTCCTACATCACATCGCCCGCCCACCCTTCAGTAAGGACCTCCTGACTTCCGAGAAACAGCGCGAGAGCGTCTGGGTCACTCGCCACTGCCACGGCTTGGAGTGGGACCAGGGGGACATCGCGTACGTCGCCCTGCTGGACAAGCTGCGCTCCTGCCTCATCCACCGTCCCCTGGTCTACGTCAAAGGATCGCAGAAGAGGGACTTTGTACAACGCCACCTCATAACCGAGCCCGCCGCCACCACCGCTCAGGACATGGAGGATCTGGGCTGCGGGTCGCTCAACGGTGCGCCCACCTACCGGACCCTGCGCTGTCGCCACCATAAGAGCTCCCACAACCGTTGCGCCCTTCATAACTGCATAGTATTGCGGGACTGGCTCGTGGCTAACGACAGTCCAGACCCGTCCACCTCGAGCTGCCTGTGCTGCTTCCGCCCACGATGAATACCGTCCAGATCAGAGAATGCCTGGCGAAGATCCCCGGACTGAGGAACGTTGCGGTCTACGCCTCTGACCAACTACCGGACGTGCCGGTCAAGCCTCTCACCGCCATCGTGTCCAACACGGTAGCACACACCGAGGGAGGCGAACACTGGGTGGCGTTTTACTGCTCGGAAGAGGACAGACTCGAGTACCTGGACAGCTACGGAAGGCCGCCATACCAGGCCGACTTTCAAATGTTCCTGAGGCGCAATCCTCATCACCGCCACTACGTCTACAACAGGTATCGGCTCCAGGGCTACGATACTTCTGTTTGCGGCTACTACTGCCTCACTTACCTGTACTGCCGGGCTGTTCTCCGCACGTCACTCAGCGACTACGTCCAGCTCTTCGACCCTGCCGCTCCCGCCGCCAACGACGCTCTCGTCCGCAGACTCTTCCACTCCATATTCGCTTAAAACTAATTTGTAAGGTTTTTGTAGTATGTGTATGTAACCTTATTACTGTACAATACATGCCTCATAATGATAAAGCTTGTGTTTTCATTTCTCCTTTCTCCTTACTAAATTTAAAAAATTAGCAAAACTGAGGCAGCGGGGCTGGACCTCAGGTTTATATACCAGCGGCGCGTGTCACTGGCTGAGCCCCCGCCAAGCGGCAGTGAAGGTCGCCAAAGAGGGCGCGTCACGAGACCCCTCGGACATCAGAAAACCGCTGAGTAATTCGAGGGTGCAACCTTGAGCGTCAGCAAACCACTTAGCAACTCCTTCCTGGGCAACTCCTTCAGGGCCGTCCCCGACACGCGCCGCCAATCGCTCCCGGTTGGCGGGGGCTTTTTAAGCTGCACGGCTCGGGCCAAACGGCCCATAACGCCTTTCACTTTAGTTTTTCTGAGCCTACCGGCTTTTGAGTGAGCAAAGGGGAGGAAATAAACAACTCAGGTTCGTGCTGTACATAAAGCTATTATATTTTCTTACAAATACTATTTACAAATTTTTCTTAAAATTAATATTAAAACTAAACTGGGAATTCCTCTTCCTCGTCTTCATCCTGGGGCTGCCCCTCCTCCTCCTCACCATCCACCTCCATCCGTCGATCTCCTCTCCTGGCTGGTAGCGGCGGGACGTCTTTGTGTCCCCACGGCAGAGTGTGGATGCCGTCGGGGAGTACACACCGCTTGTCATCAGTCGGGCTGAGGCTCAGCTTGTCCACTTCCACGGTGTAGACCCGGTGTAAGTGGGACTGGAAGCGGACGTTGGTGGTGCGCTTTTGGACCCCCTCAAACAGGCACTCTCTGTAGTCGTCGGGGGTGTGGACGTTCTTGACAACGCCCTTTGCCACCCCCTTGGCCCGCTTGAGAGCCTTGCTGCCGCCTGTCGCCGCGTCCTCAATGTCCATAAAGTATAATTTGGACCGCAGGCCGAGGTACTCGAATAAGGACAGGCCGTTGCACTCGTCCTTAAACTTTCCAATGACCTTGGCGTTGACGGGGCTGTAGCAGGGGTGGGACCTCGGATAGCCGCTGGTGTCGAAGTCGTCCAGGTGTTCCTTCATCTCGGCGTAGACGTCCTGGGACACGATGTCAAAGACGTAGCTGTCCGTGTCCATGTAGTCCACGGTGAGGCGGTCACCGTAGCGCTCCTTCATCTTGCGCAGGAACTCGTACATGAGCCACTTGCTCAGCTCCAGGACTGTCATGCCTACGTAGACGGGCTTGTCCAACACGATGTTGACCTTGGACAGATGCACCAGGGCCACGTCCTCCGTGTAGTACGTCCGGTCCAGGAAGTTGGATCTGGCGACGTACTTGGAAAACTTCTCCGGGGTGCACACCAGCTTCACGTTGAGGCGCTTCCGTACATTCTCGATGGTCTTGCCAAAGACCGCGTTGTTCATGAGCTTGAAGAAGTCCTGTTCGAACTTGGTCTTGGCCCTCTTCCGCAGCTCCGTGTTCATCAGGATGTACGGTTCCAACCACCGCGACTGGCGAAACGAGATCGCCCGATGCACCGCGACCAGCTCCAATCCGTTTTGCAGCGCCTGCTGCAAGACCCTGTAGTGACAGATGTAGTGCGTCTTGTCGTCCAGGGTCGTCAACAGTTTGGGGAACTTCCCTGTTGGCGGACGCTTCGTCTCGCAGCAGTAGGGAAGGTCCTTGTGCAGGTCGTGTAGGCGCGCGGGGTAGTGGAGGTCCACCTCCAAGATGTAGCCTCGATCGGCCTCTGCGTCCAGCGCCGCAAGGTCCAACGCCTGGATTTCCTCACGGCTGAGCCACTCGAAGTCTCCGGTCGGCAGGCACTGGGACATGGCCCAGCCGTAGAGGTTGTTGGCGTCCAGGTACAGGAGGAAGCGCGTGGGCTCGTCCGGGCGGTAGTCCGGGCACCTGTCGTGGTTGGCCTTGGCGTAGCGGGTGATGGCCTGAGAGATGCCTCCCCGGATCCCCTGCTCCACGAACAGGTACATGTCAAAGTCCTGCAGCGTGTCCAGCTCCACGTCGCAGGTCTTGAGCATTACGTCCCAGGCGTAGGACGGCAAGGTGTAATAGTGGGCAGGGTCCAGCCCGTACTCTGCCAACGAGGTGTCGCGGAACTGCTCAAAGACATCGGTGAGCAGGGCGATGTCGCACCGCAGGTACTTGTCCGCGTAGTCCTTGAGGTGTCGACACTCGAAGGCTCGCCACACGTTGAGGGCGTGCTCGTATTCCTCGTCCTTGACGTCCTCCAGGGTCATGGAGTTCCTGAACGCCTCCTTAGGCGGCAACTCCCTGGTCCTGTACAGCGTGTCGTAGGACGTCACGAAGTCGTAGGGGAACACGCCCTTCCTGCGCACCAGGTCGAACAGCCGGTCGTCGGGGAAGCGCTTCCTCGTCTCACGCATCCTGTCCGTGGGGAGTCCCGCCGCCAGGTTGGCCAGGCTCATGGACAGGAACCTGTAGGTGTCCAGGAAACGCACCGCGAAACTGCTCTGTCGTTGGTTGTCCCCGGGCTGACCAAAGTGGAATCGCTTGGTAAAAGCGATGTACCGCTCCTCCGTGTGGGCCAACACGTCCACGTCGCCGGGGTCGATGGCCAGCTCGCGCACTACGAAGTGGGCGTCGTAGTTGGACAGGTTGTGGAAGTAGCAGTTGATGTGTCGCTGCTCCCGGTACCTGAGGTTGCACGAGCGGTGGGCGGCTCCTCGGAACTCGTAGGGTGGGGCGTGATTGTGGTCCCGCACCTTAACGTCCTGGTCCGTGAACTCCTTCCCGCAGAGGTAGCAGTGAGTCGCTGCCAGGTACTCGTCCATCTCCTGCCGGGTCAGAGAAGGGTGCAGAGCTCTCATGCTGAATAGGAACTCCCACAGCGCCAGCACGTCCATCTTGAGCCTCTCCATGAAGACCTTGGACGCGTCAGCCCCGAAGTAGACGCGGGGCTCAAACTCCTCCAGGCCGAGCGAGTCCACGATCTGGTAAGCGAAGGCGTACGGGACGTGCAGTTGCAGGGGCCTCGTGCCGGGCGGCGCTTCCGCTGGGTCAACAGCGACGGGCTGCAGAGCACACTCAAAGTCCGCGTAGATGCAGAACCTCTCCCGCCTAGTGTACTCGGGGTGGGCGAAGCGGATCTGCTGCTTCTTCGACAAGTCCAGGCGAAGGGGAGCCTTGGCGGTGCAGTATCGCATGTGCTCCTCCAGACGCTCGGCACCGGACAGTTGCAGCTTGTTGGGCCGGTTGTCAAAGTAGGCGAAGCATCGCTTACACACGTGGATGGCGTGGCCGTAAGACGTCAGCTGGTGTCGCACTGGCCTACTCATGTTTGCGATGTAGGCGTAGTGACTGTCCCCGCCGGTGGTCACGTACAGCAGGTCCCGGTGATCCTCCAACTCCCGCTTGCAGATCTTCAGCGGGAACACGCGGTCCTGGAACTTTGGCGATCCGTCGGGGCGTCTCCCCACCATGGCGCGCTCGATCCCGTACACGTTGACGCTGATGGGGTTCCTCCTCTCGAAGACCTTAATGTCCTTCACGGCCACGGGGAAGCGTAGGCCGACCCAGTCGTAGCGTGCCATGACGTCCGGTGTGTACGATGCGGGCCTCTCCGGGTGTTGCACGACGAACTTGGCCAGGACGGCATACGCGAAGCACATGTCATCGACGTTTTGTACGTTGATAACGGCACGCGTCTCGCAGATGGTCCTGGGAAGCTGGACGAACCGGGCTCCGCGTTCTCCCAACGGGGTGTAGAGGTTGACGCGGATCTCCAGGTCGCGTATTCGGAGATAGCTCCACCCGCTGCCCACTAGCAGGCACTGCTCCTTCTCTTCCTCCAGCTTGTGGAAGGAAGCCGATAGGAAGTCCTCCAAGTTGGACGCGGCGGTGAGAGGCACGTTCTTTGTCTTGAAGGCCCGCAGACAGGTGGCTCCGTGAACGTTGGCGAATTCGCACTCTAGGAACATGTTCACCTTGATGTTCGGGTGTCGGGTCCTGACGTCGGCCAGCAGTTCCAGGACGCTGTCGAACAGCAGCACCAGCGCGTCCTCCACGGCCAAGAAGTCCTCCATGGGCCGGGACAGGCCGAAGGTCAGGAGGCGACCGCGGAACGCCCGTTGGATGGGGCGGAACGTGGGTAGTCCGCCGCCACCCACCATCCCGTCGGGTGCCGTGCTTGGTCCGGGCTGGGGCTCGTGACTGGGTCCGGGCTGGGGCTCGCGGCTGGGTCCAGGCTGGGGCTCGCGGCTGGGTCCGGGCTGGGGCTCGCGGCTGGGTCCAGGCTGGGGCTCGCGGCTGGGCTGAGGCTCGGGTGACAGGACGGGTAGGCATGGCATCTCGTCAACAACGAGGTTCCTCACGATGGGGCAGTTGTGGGCCTCGTGCTGGTCCCGGTTGTAGCGCCGGGTGAAGCCTCGGTCGCAGTAGGCGCACGCGAACCTCATGCCGCGGTGAGCGCTTGCCACGTGCTGCTGGAGATAAGCGACCCTGCGGAAAAGGGCGCCGCACTCGGGACAGCGGACCCCGTTGGCGTGCACCAGCTGCACGTGGCGCCGGAGCAGGTCCTCGCGGGCGAATCGTCGCCCGCACGCGTTACACTCGGGCCGTGGGTCTCTGAGGGGTGGTGTTGCGGTGGAGGAGGTCGAAGCTGACGGGATCGCACCGTGGACCGCTTCCATGTGGTGGTGAAGATCCTCGGGGCTCGCCAGGGCGACGGAGCATAACGGGCATGGATGGCCTGCGAACAGGAAAAACAAGTTCTATTAGTTACCTCGATAAACATGAGGGTGAGGAACTGGCGACCTCTTCCTCACCTCGTTCGCCAGTTTGAGCCCAATATATACAAGGGTGAGGAATTGCATAGAGGCCTGGCGACCTCTTCCTCCTCTCGAACGTCAGTTTGAGCCCAGTAATACAAGGGTGAGGAACTGAACGGAGGCTGACAGCCCCTTGTTTACTACTTGAATCTGTTTACTCGGCTAAAGCCGTTTACTCTCGAAAACAAGCCATTAGTACTGGTTTCCTTTTTAACGTAAAAACCGTGCCTAACGCTTGATCGTGAGGAACTGCATAGAGGACTGGTGACCTCTTCCTCATCTCAATCACCAGTTTGAGTCCAGTAATACAAGGGTGAGGAACTGAACGGAGGCTGGCAGCCCCTTGTTTACTACTTGAATCTGTTTACTCGGCTAAAGCCGTTTACTCTCGAAAACAAGTCATTAGTACTGGTTTCTTGTTTAACGTAAAAGCCGTGCCTAACGCTTGATCGTGAGGAACTGCATAGAGGACTGGCGACCTCTTCCTCATCTCAATCACCAGTTTGAGTCCAGTAATACAAGGGTGAGGAACTGTGTATGAGGATATTGGAGAAGTGCTTAACAAATCTACTGGTGGTTTCCTATTTAACCTAAAACCATACCTGGCGCTTGATCGTGAGGAGTGGGAGGATGAACTGCTGCGAGGTGGCGTCGCAGGTTGTCGCTTCGCCCGAAGCGTCGCCCGCAGACGTTGCAGTCGAAATGGCGGTCCCTGTGAGCGGCTGCCGTGTGACGAGCCAGGGTTCCAGCGAAGAAGCGACCGCAGACCTCACACATACGAGGAAAAGCCATCTGCAACATCGGGTATCTATACAGTACATCGGGGCTTGGTAACAGTACTCTTCTAATAGTAGACAGAAATAAATTACAAGAATAGCTCCTATGACATTCCTAACACTGTTACACGTCTTTATCTTTGTTTCGCTCGCACATGGCGATTTTAATCTCGTCTATAATTCTACTAAGCAAAACCAAATTTTATTTTCCACTGTGATATATAAAATATTAAATATTAATTTTAGCTAATTGGGATTTAGAGCATTGGTAAATCGGCTGATGAAAAGATAAATTAAATGTTACTTACATTTTAAGATATCCAAAGAGAAAACTCCACACAGTCGCACAAGCACAGGTTGTAAAGTGTATCTCGGAGACGGCAATACTTCGTCCGCGCAGTAAGAGCTCCAAAGACAAACTGATGAAACCTTCGAGGACGCGCTTATAAATAACACTCCGGTCGGGAGGAGGCCTCGCCGGAGGAGTGAGGGAAAGTCGCTAATGAGTAAACAACCCCGGGCGGTCACGTAGGCCCTAGCACGCGCCTTGACACGTGACTCCGCGGAGTCGCTCACGGGGGGGGGCTTGCATCCTCACCGCGTCTTTGCTGGTTTTGAACCATCATGATGGGTCTGGAAGACCGCTGATGAGTAAACAGCCAAGATCTCATGAGGAAAACGCGTTTAAAAAATTAATAGCGGGCCTGTTTAACGGTGGATTCTCAATTTTCTTTAAGGGATGGTTTACTTAGGCCGCCGCCCTACATGTGGTTAAATTTCATCAAAATCGGTCGTTAAACAGCTGAGATCCCATAAGGAAAACGCGTTTAAAAATTAATAGCGGCCTTGTTTAATGGCGGATCTATGGGGTCCTTACGTCATTCGCTTCCTCTGGGATAGGCCTACATTCTGGAAAAAGTCCCGTGGGAATCGGTGAGTAAATAGGCTAGTTATTAATTTTTGAAAGTTTTTCCTCATCATGAAAAATGTTGCAAACGGGGGGGGGGTCCGAGCTTGGCTATGGGGAAGGTCGGGGGGGGGATGACGTCATGGGGGGGTCCGAGCTTGGCTATGGGGAAGGTCGGGGGGGGACGTCCTCGCGTCCTCGCGTCCTCACCGCGCCTTTGCTGGTTTTGAATCGGTCTTTGCCCCCTACTAACGTGTATTGCGATCTGATTGAACCGCAGATGATTGGTGATACTACAGCACCGCTTTTGAAGATCATCAATATTGGCAGAGAGAACTACATACACGGTGCGCATATGATAGTACATTTCACCAGTCCTCATTATATACCAGTAATGAAAGGGGTGTTTGAAACGATTGATATAAACTTAAGGGGACACGCTGGTAAAAAAGCGTTATTCTTCTTTGGGACGTCGTACGTGAAGCACGAAACACAGACGCGTAACGCGAATGAATAACGTGAAACGCGTAACGCGTAAGATTCACGCGAAACGCGCTATGCGCAGTAGCAGTCGTGTCACACTGCAGTCTTTGACGAAGCTCCTTCGAGGAAGGACGTCATCCAAGAAGAGGAGGACAGTTAGAAAGAAAGTAGTAAAGTCTGTAAGTTTATTTTTATTCATTTAACTCCAGCAATCTAGTTTCTACATCAAAAGTCTTGTGAATGTGTCAAGATGGAATTGGATAATTTATTCTCCCTACCGCCTACACAGACCAGTATACAGTGGGCCAGGGACTTTCCCGCCCACTGGAACCTCACAAAACGAACGAACGTATCAAGAGTGGTAAATGGGTTCAGTACAAACCAATCTCCTCTTTGACCGATGATTCGCCCATTGAGTTTGTAGTACCCGGCAATGGTGAAGAATACATTGATCTTTCACAGAAAATGTTGGAAATTACAGCGTCTATCGTAAAACCAACAGGATTGCCAAAGAAGCCGAAGCCGAAGAAGCGAAATTAGTTCGACTCATCAACAATTGGTTACATTCGAGATTCAGTCAAGTGTATATGTGTATGAATCAGAAACTAATTACACCGAAAGCAACACTTATGCATATCGAGCGAAACATTGGTGAATTACGGCTTCGATGCTAGGAAATCGCATTTGACATGTGGTCTTTGGCAATCAGACGATGCTGGCAATATGGACGATACTGAGGACAATAATGACGGACCAAAGGCGAGACAAAAAATGACAAATAAAGTCATGAAATCGATATGGTCGGCCATCTATATGTGGACTTGTGTAATCAGAACAAGTTCCTGTTGAACGGTCATACGGTTGATATGGCCCAACAGTTCTTGAATGTTGGCATAATCTCCAGTCTTCAACTTAATTTTGTAGTTTTGTTTTGGAGTAGCTGACACTATTGATGTTACATCAACATTGCTGTCCACAACCCGCTCCAGTGCTTTGAGGTTCACTTTTGCTTCCTCTTGTGGCAGTATGTGCATGCCAATTGTTTCATCATTATCGGCTGATAAAAATGAACAAGGATGATGCGCTCCCACAAGTGTCATTCCCCATTCACCAGCGTCCAGTCGAATAGCTCTCAATAAATGTGTTATATAATTTGCAACTTTATTTTTCGGATAATATTGCATTGAACTATTAATCGGCAATGTCAAATAGAACTGATTCTGGGTATTAGTAATTTTTAACTACTCAATGCCGCTTGTAGTACTGCGCTCAAGAGTAATGGTATTAAGAGTCCACCGCTTTTTTGTATTAGATACTTTCGTTTCTTTGCCCAGCCTTCGCCGCGTTTCACCAATCGTCGTAGACCCGCCTTGCGTTTGCTTAACTGACTTTTACTCTTCTTCGCCAGAGGAACGTAACCTCGCAACACGTTGTAAGCACACTCTTTTACTGAGCTAATGCAGCTCTTGTCACACACATTTAACAGTGCTTTACGCTTCTTGGGTGTCGCGTGTATGAAAGCCGTAAGCAGAGCTACGTCCTTCCGCAAGCACGACATGATTACTACTGATAGCGAAGTTACTTTTTCTTTCGTAAGCACACATAATTCGTAGAATCGTCTGGAAATATGCAACTTCGTATTCGCATATTCTCGTCTGTTGATTGTTTCAAGCCTATCAGTAGGCAGCCGTGTGGATTTTTCGTAGCGTCAGCGCACGCCTCCTCGATGAATTTCGGACTGTCTGGATATATTTCTCTGGCCAAGTACCTAATTTGTACTTCTTAAATGTAGAGTTGATCTCCTCATTCTAACATCACTTTTAAAAAACCCATTGTTTTGATGACAAAGAAGTTTTGTTTGTTTTTGGAAAGCCTATTAATCCGAGTTTTGGTTGGTTTAACTGTTGGATGTGTTGTAGAAAGAGAAATGCTGCCCTTCTGTTTTGTTTTAAATGAAAACTGCACAATTGTTCATTTAAAATACAACATTTTGCACAGCGTTCACCTTTCTTTGGACCTTTTTTGAAAATATAATTGCATTGTTGTGCAGGAAGTACGCACATCCTTTGCAATGACATTAATTGTTTAAATTTCTCTGAAGGAGATTGACTATTTGTGCGAATTACTGATGGTCTGGTTGGACTTGTAGTAGGTTGAGTTTCAGTTGAAGGAATAGTAAATATTTCAGAGCTCGATCTCGACGACGATGATGATGAGGTGGAGCTCGAACTCGAGGACGATGATGAGGTGGATGTCGAGGATGATGCTGAAGGAGAAGATGGACGTGAGCGAGATGTAGCGGAAGGACACTCATCAAGATTTACGACGGATGGTGGAGTCATCTCAGTCGCCTTCTCAGAGATGATCAGGGCCATTGGAAGAGCCTGACGAAGAATAGAACCAGCAGAAGTTGGGGGTGATGCAGAAGTCGGGGGTGATACAAAAGTCGAGGGTGATGGTAAGAAATCAGAACAAGAAGAAATAGTAGCTTTCATGGTAGCTTTCATCTTCATCGGTCTGGTTTGTTTCCTAATGTGGACGTGTGGATCCATAGGTCTGAGCGTAAGCAAGCACAAGCAGCAGAATGATTTTACCAGTGATGGGGTACCTCTTTTATACCCACTGTAAGTGGTGGGGAGTGCACGTGTTAGAGAGGGGCTATTGTTGTGAGGGATAAATATATCTTCTAATATTTTACCAAACGAAAATTTTCTAAGTCCCCAAGGTCATCTAAAAAATTGCCAAAACGGGGAACAGAGCAGTAAGTAATTCTCACTTGAATTATAAACTGCTCTGTTCCCCGCTCTGTATTAAAGGAAGACAATTATAATCAATGAATTTAATTAGTCCCGTCAGTAGCTCAAGGTCATCTAAACAGGTTGCCAAAACAGGGAATAGAGCAGCAATTGGTGCTCTATTCCCCGTTCTGTATTCGGGAAGATAATTTTGAAGAACCCCAAAAAGCTACAACCAAGGTCGGTGTTACAATGGCTAACATCATCCTGAAACCCAATGGTACATAGATAAAAACAAAGGGCGTCAGGCAGCTGAGAACCAAAGTTTTTACCAAGGATTTTACAAATACTGATTTAAAATTCAAAGGGAAAATACTTATGAAAAATACTCACAGTTATAGGCAATAAACCTGATAACCAAAACCTTTTATTAATTAAAAGTATCACATTAAAAGTATCACCTTTTATTAATTAAAAGTATTTAAAGTTGGATGTGTTCTAGTGATTGCTTTGTGTATTTTGTTAACACGTCGCTATTCTTTACGAGAAAACTTTCTTATACATATTTTTACACATTTCAAATAAAGGCTGAAATAAATTATTACATTTTTACTGCCCATTTCTATAAGTTTTAATAAATCGTAATGTTAGCAGTTGGTTACAGCGTCGTAAAAGAAGTCACGTCGCGGTCTCGATTGCGGCGCGCAAACTGTTGAAAAAACTCAAAACAATTTGTTTATCTTTGTAAGAAGTTGTTCTTACAAAGATAAACACTTTTTTCAGTAATCATATTTACATTATTAATACCTTTAATATTCCCATTAGTCTAAGGTTTAATTGATTTAGGTGCCAGCAGTCGCTCATAGTGAGACTTAATTAAAGTAATGTCATGGCACGTGAAGCATAATATATTTGAAATAAAAATCAATGTTCTCATTTAATTTAAGTAATAATATGTATTAAATTGTGCAGGATGTAATCTTTCTATTTATATAGCTCTCAATATATTAGAGTGTTTGTATAGAGTCACAGGGATGCATGAATTAAGTAACGTTATACATAAGACATAAATAACTTTTATTTAAAATGACTCAATTCGTGTTTAAACACAATATAACTATCAACATAAACTCATCGGAATAAGATAACAATTTTTTGAAAAATGTGCTATATGTGTGTTTAACTGACTATTTAAATAAAGTGTATTGTAAATTTCTAACCAATTGCGTTTCCAAGAGGTTATTAAATAGAATGTTCAGTCGCCGCGTCGCCGCTCCGCCAGTCACTTTCTTTTGAAAATCGGACTATAATCATAGCCAATTCCCGCGAGGCTACCGGGAAAGAGAGGAGTGACGCAGAAAATAAAAGGTCTCAACACGGTGTGTAGTCTGTCTGTGCCTAGCCGTGGAACGGAGAGGAACGAATCGCCGATACAACAATTTTATAATTATTCGCCTTATTTTATCATAATATCTTAGTAATATAGTACCGGGGAGACTGAGCCATGCTCGTTGATATTTGATTAGTTTCGTGGTTGAAAAATATCTCTATATGCAATCTTTATTTAATGGTTCTAGTTACTGTTTTCAAGAAATCATGGGTTGATCTCTACCTTGTGTAAGGGCTACTTTGACAGTTTTACTGGTTAATTTATTCAAAGCTATTATGATTCTTTTGTTTTGGTTTTGAACTCCTTTTTAAGCCCAATGTAAAAATTTCCAATTTTTAAATGAGATTTCCAACAAAATATGAATTTTCCTGGGGTTGAGGTTTTTACCAATCATATTTTTAGGTCCAAAAGCACCAAAATTGTTCCGCTGGATTCCGAGATCAATTTTGTAGACGGACATTGCTCGTAATCGAGTATGGGTTAGGATTTGTTAGGAGGCCGGTCCGCAAGGTAGAGAATCTGTAGCTAAATTTAACTATTAATACCCCCGTAGCAGCAAACCTGCGTACTCAGCGAATTGCCAATGCATATATACATGTGTCTTAATACCACTTAAAGCCACATACCAAGTTTCATCAATATACATTCATAAATAAATGATTTATGACATTTTAATTATTCTCCATAAGAATAACATGGCGTCTGAGGATGCACGTTTACTGAAACAAGGTACACAAAAAATGGGTTTTTATGAAAATTTGTGTATAACTCAACTAGGTGAAGCCACAAACCAAATTTTATTAATTTATGTTCATGATTAAGGTAGATAACATTTGACTTATTCTCTATAAGGATAACATGGGGGCTGAGTACGCAGGTTTGCTGCTACGGGAACTATCGGAAAAAAATTGTTTGTCGTGCAAATATCAATAGACCACCACGGTATGAAGTAATATACCAAGTTTTGTCAGGATAAGTTGATAAATAAGCAAGATATACAATTTTTCTTATTCTCCATAAGGATAACATTAGACAACGTGCCTTGTTTAGGGCACTTTCAATATCTCTGTAACTATTATTTGACGTAGAGCAATGATCAAAACACCAAATTGTTTGTTTTTTTTAAGCTGAATGTAATAGTAAAAACTAAAATTGGACTTACTAAAATATTATAAATAAAATACCCCCGTCGCAGCAAACCTGCGTACTCAGCGAATTTCCAATGCCTAATATATGTTTTAATACCATATAAAGCCGCATAATAACCAACTTTCATAAAAATATATTCATATATAAGCGATATATACAATTTTAATTATTCTCCATAAGAATAGCATTGGTGATGAGTACACAGGTTTGCTGAAACAAGGAACACAAACAATTGGTTTTTATGCAAATATAAATATAATTTAACTAGGTGAAGCCACATACCAAGTTTAATCAATATTCAATCATAAGTAAGCACTATATAACATTTTAATTATTCTCTATAAGAATAACATGGAAGCTGAGTAAGCAGGTTTGCTGCAACAAGGAACTAAAAAAATGGGTTTTTATGCAAATATCAATATAACTCAACAAGGTGAAGCCACATACCAAGTTTTATTAATTTATGTTCATAATTAAGGGAGTCATTACATTTTACTTATTCTCCATAAGAATAACATGGGGGCTGAGTACGCAGGTTCGCTGCTACGGGGATAATCAACAAAAAACCAATTTTTTGTGCAAATATCAATATACCAGTACTACGTGACCCCACGTGCCAAGTTTCATCAATATACATTCATTAATAATGGAGATATCAAATTTTATTTATTCTCCATAAGGATAACATTGGACAACGTACTGTGTTTCGCACTTTGAATATCTCTGCAACGGTTGGACGTAGAATCACAATTTAAACACCAAAATGATTGTTTTGTGAAGCTGAGTTGACTGGTAAAAGCAAATGTGATGTTTACATTAAAATTAACTTAGGAAAAGCCAAAAACCTTTTTCCCATAAGATTAACATAGGAGATTTTATGAGCAGGTTTTTTTGGATTTTCTCCGCAACCACTTAACCTAGCTTAATAATTCAAAATACCATATTATTTTTTTTTTAAGCTCTATAACATGGTCTAAACCAAAATTAATTGTTTTAAAAATTTTAGGGTAAAAAAGGCAAAAAACTGATTTTTGGAAAATTTAAAACCCCCATAAACCCCCCTTCCCATAGCCCGATTTTTCTGGTTTTCGAACTTAAAGTCATAAATGTCACTTTACACATTTGAGCCAAATTTCATCGAAATCGGACGTTTTTTACTCAAGTTATCGCATTCACGGACACATATATATATATATATATATATATATATATATATATATATATATATATATATACATATATATAAATTTGAACGAATAGTGTTTTAGTCATCTGGGGACCTAAAAAAAAAATTGTCATGGTCTCGGGCTTAAGTTTTACCATAGATTAAACATTCTTAATCTATGGTTTTACCATGAGACCTACGGTAATAGCTTCTTCCCTATAGGGGAAATTCGCTAAAACTAAAAAAAACTATTTTTGAGTTTAACCCCCCCCCCCCAAAACACCCCTTTGGATAGAGCGATCTGGTGGGTTCTCGAACTTAAAAGGCATAAATGTTGCTTTACATGTTTGCACCAAATTTAATCAAAATTGGACCATTTTTACGAGGGTTATCGTACCCACGGACATATATATATATATATATATATATATATATATATATATATATATATATATATATATATATATATTTATAAGTAAGTTGGTCTTTTTATTTTTATATACACGCTGGCCTGACAAACGTTGTCCTGTCCTAATGTCATTGAATTTGTTTTATGTCAAATACTCGTTCATTTTCAATATGAGCTCACTCGCCTCAATATTTTCAATATTTTCGCTTCGCTTACTCGTCTATCGAAAAAAGACTTTGAGTTGCCATTCAAGTAATTTTGTATTTCCAGTATTAGGGTTGCCATTCAGTAGGTTTTTTATTTCTATAATCAACAAATATTTATGCCTTTCAAGTATGTTTAGATATACTCCTTGTTAACACCTGTTTGGTGTAACTAACCGAACTCTGATCAAATCAATGGGAACTTTGAAGGCCAGTAGGACAGAGCCCTTAGATCGGATTTTAATGAAAAATAGTTTAGTCCTATTAACACACCTACTGAATATACACACAATATTTCATAAGAATCGGTCAAACCGTTTCGGAGGAGTTTTGTTACAAACACTGTGACACGAGAATTTTTGAGCGGAGCTCCTATACTGTACTACACTCCGGCTAGGGGGCCCACCAATTGACCGAAAAGACACTTGTGCGGATGACTATTTTGGCGACATTTCAAATATTATTAATTATTACTAAAAAGAGGGCTGAAACCAAGATATCGACATGACATTTGCTCGGATAACCATATTGGCGACTTTAAAAAAATTAATAATTATTAATTTTAATAGGGCTGAAACCAAGTTATCGACAAGACACTTGCCCAGATGACCATATTATCGACATTTAAAATAAAGAAAGAAATAAGCAGAAACCAAGGTATCGACATGACACTTGCCCGGATGACCATATTGGCGACTTTTTAAATAATTCAATATATAAGCAGAAACCCCAAAATATCAACAAGGTACTTGCTCGAGTATCAATATGACCGACTTTAAATTAAATAATAATAACTGGGGCTACCATTTGTGCGGCAAGACATTAGTGCAACTTTCCCCTTCCCCGCCTATACTCCGCCCAATTCCCAGCTTTTTATAGCGGGAGGCGTGTTCTTGGAGCGCTGTTATGGCGAAGTGAGCCGTCAATCAGTAATCAGTACTGCCAATCCGCTGTAGAAAAAATTCCCTTACTGATAAAATTTACTTTATAAAAGTAAAATTCTAGTTTTGTCTGTAATTGTTGTTAGTTTTGAAATATTATCATATATTCACGTTATACACGTTATCGAAGCCCGAAAATCTTCTCCAGTTTATTACTGTCAGCCTTTCGTTAACGCTGAAGTACGTGTTTTTGTTAGCTTTTCAGTGGTAACTGGTGCACTGATTTTCATGACACTACTTTGTTTCTTTGTTCTATACATGCGCGATAAGGTAGTAGGCTATTTTAAAATGTCCTATGAGTTTTGAAAAAGATTGGCGGCCGTAAAAACTTGTTATTTCGTGCTGTTTTGGTCATGTTTTCACAGGGAAATGGGTTTACTGATTTCCATGAAAAAGGTTTGTCTAGTGATGTGTATTTTGAGTTATAAATTAAAATTTGTTTAAAGATAAAAGTTTACATGACTAAATAAATTCGCAGCAATTGCATGTATGCAGGGTTAGTTTTAAATAATTCCCTCCCCTACATCTTTAAAAATTTGCCAAGTTATCGACTCAGGACCACCGCAGAAAATTGTTGACCAACTTAATCTTCATTTGTATTTATTTGATATGGTTTTCCGCGCATATTGGGTTGAAATAATTTTTTTCCCCAATGTAAAGATGGGGTTACGGCCCATCATTTAGGAGTATCTTTTTACGGTAAATACAACTCCACAACCGGGTTTTGATAATAATTAACTATGAGTTCCCAAAAGATTTGGTGATTTAAAAAAGTATTAATTATGAAAATATTATTAAATGACCCAACCTTAAGTGAAATCCATATATTATAAGCATTATATGAAATAATGACCATATACAATTACTAATGTTTGTTTATTAACATTCGCTTCATTGTGAAAAATTCAAAACCTCCTGCCGCCATCCTGGATTCGCCCTTTTGGAATAAGAGTTTTTGTTTAAATGTTAAGATGGGTTGTGACCCAACATATAAATTATATTTACACGCTGAGACCACTGCCGTAATCCGTTTTAAAACAATCACCTTTTGTATTAAATTTAATTTTTGTGTTAAAATTTAAAAAATTGTCACTATTATGATAACGAAAACAGATATTTAAGAACGGATTTTGGCATTAGTTTAAGCGTAGGAAACCAATTGTAAATGAATGGTCTCAAGTCAAATTTCACACTAGAAAAAAGTTATCTTATTCCTAAATGGCGGTTTCATGAAGGCGCTTTAATATAATTTGTTTCAAAAAGAAGCAAATGACACTGAACAGTAATTGGTAGTAGTTCACTGTCATTGTTATATGTAATGATGAGAATATCGGTATGTTTTAAGGTTGGGGTATTTAAATTATCTTTAAAATTATTTCCCTAAAATAACGAAAATATTGAGATTGAGAAAGAATAATTATTGTCAGAAACGGCCCGGGGCGTTATATACACCGTAAAAAAATACTTGTATATAATGGTTCACAACTTCACCTTTAAATAAAAAAAATACCCCCGTAGCAGTAAACCTGCATACTCAGCGAATTTCCAATGCATATATATGTATATTAATACCACATAAAGCCATATACCAAGTTTCATCAATGTACATTCATAAATAAACGATTTATGACATTTTAATTATTCTCCATAAGAATAACATGGCGGCTGAGTATGCAGGTTTGCTGAAGCAAGGAGCACAAAAAATGGGGTTTTATACAAATATCAATATAGCTCATGTAGGTAAAGCCATATACCAAATTTCATTAATTTATTTTCATAATTAAGGGAGATACACTTACTTATCACACTTAATCACACTTACTTATTCTCCATAAGAATAACATGGGGCTGAGTACGCAGGTTTGCTGCTACGGGAGCCATTGGTAAAAAAATCTTTTTTTGAGCAAATATCAATGGTCCACAACCAGATGAAGTCGTATACCAAGTTTCGTCAGTATACGTTCGTAAATAAGTGAGATATAAAATTTTCATTTTCCTCCATAAGAATAACATTAGACAACGTACTGTGTTTAGCACTTTCAATATCTCGGTAACCAATTGACGTAGAGAAATTATCAAAATACCAAATTGTGTGTTTTTTTAAGTTGAATCCAATGGTAAAAACTAAAATTTGACTATTTCCAAAATTATATGTAAAAAATTCGAAAAACCCATTTTTGGGGTACAAAACCCCCCCAAAATACCCCTTCGGATAGAGCGATCTGGCTGGTTTTCGAACTTAAAGTCATAAATGTTGCTTTACACGTTTATACCAAATTTCATCAAAATCGGATAATTTTTACGAGAGTTATCGTGCTCACGGACACACACACACACACACACACACACACACACACACACACACATATATATATATATATATATATATATATATAGACCTCAAAACGAAAAGTTATCATGGTACCGGGCCTAGGTCTTACCATGCCGACTACGGTAATAGCTTCTTCCCTATAGGGGAAATTCGCTAAAACACATTTTAATCCAATATGGTTGATCCAATATTAGTTATAATTATATTGCATTCTTTAAAAGATGCTTAAATGGCTAAATGTTCAAGAATAGTGATGTACCATGGCTAGTTTTGGGAAAAAATTTAAAAAATCCAAGCCTAAAAATTACAAAATTATGGAGAAAGTAAAGAAAATCCAGTAGTAAAAATTTAAAAAATCAATTTATTAACATATTGGACATTATTGTAAATACCAATAAGAGTTAGAATGACAAACCACTGTGTAATCGTAATGTATTAATAAACTCTTCGGTTGGGTATCAAATGGCTCCAAACGAATACAACTGAAATAACAAATAACAATGACACTCCATAATAGAACATGACCTAGCTCAAAATAAACAAGAACCCTGTTGAACTGGTTCTAGAAACTCGAGTAATATCTTATGAATCCGTGATATAACAAACATTAAAAAATATAGTTAACAAAAACCTTTTTAATAATTTCTAAAAATTATTGATGAACGAAGTGAATCACTGTATTGATGAAGAAGTTTCAGTGGCCGTGTGTGGGTGTGTGTGTGTGTGTGTGTGTGTGTGTGTATGTGTGTGGGTGTGTGTTATCGAAATACTAAATAACTGTAAAACATTTCTTAATGAAATTTTGAAGGAGTCATTTGGGATACCAAAGGGATGTTTTAACACAGCATTTGTATTTTATTTTGGATTATTAATAATTATTAAAACTAATTTTAATGTTTGATATTCAGTAGTTGAATTGGCTTTCGTAGTAAGCTATTGACTATGGTTGTCTTTAAAATGTCAGCTGGGATTTATCTGTGTTTCACTTGAGGGATTTTTATCCCATATATGGGATATTTTGACTGCTTGTGGGATAAAATGGGATTGTGGGACAAAGTGGGATTTTTTTGAAATCGGCATTACGTCTGCTAGTTTGCTTACAACTTACGACCAGAGCACTTTAGCAGTAGCACTTCTAGTGGATTTTCTCGCCGTACTGGCAGTTGCGGGGTTTCCCATTTTTTAACCTCGCTGTCCGCACCTATTATGATTTTATAAACGTCACAGAACGAACACTGAATCATGTCAATTTCGCTGGCCGAGCCATGTTGGAATTAACAAGCAAACTATTTGCCATTATTTAGTACCTACTTCGTACTCTTTAGTACTACCATTAAAAATATTAGTACCTCTCACGTAAATAAATTATTTAATTTAGTTAATTCACCGTATCATTTAACCTATGTCGCATTGCTCAAAATCCTTTGAGGTACTAAAATGTAAAATACCTATAGGTAATTAGTAGATCTAAATAAGATCTATCTAACGGTATAAATATTGTACTAATACATTATTCAATAATCATATAATATTTAACATTAATTGTGTTGCAATGTTTAACAAATCAGTGGGAAAGTGTGGGATATGACGAGGGATACTATAAGGGAGAGTCTGGGATAAAGTGGGATTTTTTGTATCAGTGCGTGGCATATTTTTACCGTAGAGTGGAAACACTGCATATTTGTTTATAAACACTCAAATGTAAACATATTTCAACTATGGATTTGGTTATGTTTTGTTCCATCAATTTTTTTTATTTCGAAATAGTTTAAAATGTGAGTGTTATGTAAATTAATAGTGTTTTGTCGTGTTTGAAACAATGCTTGTATCTATTTAGATTTATTATCAGTTTATTTTTTACTGGAAAACTTCGATATAAAAGCTAAGTGTTTGGACTAGTGATGATAAATTAATACAATAGGTTTTGGAATTTTTGAATTACTGGGACAGTATAACTCTGTAACACGACTGACTGTGATTGATAATCAAACGTGTTGTAGACCTATAGTAGTTTATTTACATTGTGAACAAATTACTTGATGGCAGACTTACTAAACGATCATACATGAAAACTACCTTTATTACATGTAATGTACCAAATAAGCCTCACTGTCACCTAATGACATGGGATTAAAGTTTTGTAATCCACCAGTCAGTAAAATAGTCTGGTTACAGTTTATATTTGTTTGCATTTTCTGTGGTTAATATTGATTTTCATAAACAATCAAGATGTCCAAAACTCCGTAATCCCAACCGTCTACATTGTTCAGCTAATTACGATGTAGACAGATTGCCCTCCTGAAAAATTGCCATTAATGTAGTTGTTGGATTTTGCTTTTAAATCTCTCGTTCTGCGATTTCAGTAGCTTGTGTATTTAAATTCAAACTAACATATATTAATGTTGTAAACATTTTTTAATTTAAGGTATGAATTTTATAAGATACTGTTATATAAATAAATCATTGAATACCTTTTTTTACATTAAACTGGTTTAAAACAAGTATATTTCTGTATGTTTAACCCCCTGATTTTGGAGCTGGAAATTAATAGGTCTAATAATAATTGGCAACTTTTCCCTCAGGTTATATATTTAAAACTCGTCGAAAACCATCCGGTGCCAAAAATAAATTAGTCACTGGCCGAGTCATAAAAAAGCGTGAACAGGCCTGATGGTCATAGCTAGGACCTGTGACCAAATAAACGCAATCAGTTTAATCTAATTTGCTAGGTACACACAGTGGTTTTAAGAGGTTAATCGCTCCACCTCACCCTCCAGGGTTGGATGGAAACGTATTCCGCATATTCTCTATTCATTGTTGCTGGATTAGGAAACCCCAGCATAGCTGCTATAGGCACGTTTTCCACAAGCGGGAATTTTGCGCAGGTTACCAGAAGGTTAGGATATAGCAGGAAAGGAAAGGGTGGGATGGGACAGGCAGCCAAATTGGCCTTTCAGAGTACCAACTCCCGTGCCTTGTGACAGCTGTGATCAGGCTCAATGTGGACCCGCTCTGCCCTCCAAATGGCCAACTCAACGGATGGGGTATCCATGTACAACAGCCAGGGACCATACAATCTCAGGTTGGTGACCAACCCCTGAGTTTCCGCCCCGAGCCGCTGCAAGTGGAGGGACCAAAGGTGAAAGGGAAGTTTGTCATAATGGACATCCAAAAAAAACTTCATATGTAATGACAATTTCATTTTCTGTACCCAATGTCAGCATCCAAACTGGTATAGACCAGTTTTAAGGTTGTTCTAGGACAAATATTCTCTATTAGTCAATGCTAACACACCAAGTTTTAATAAAATTAATCAGTATACAAGAGATATATGTTTTTTATTTCTTATAAGAATAACATCGGACAATATACTTATATGCTGAATGGAAATTGAAATATTCTCCACAAACCATTAGCCGAATAGCCTACTAACGAAATACTAATTTAACCGTGTGTGGATTGGAGTACTAATTTTTCATCTTTTAGAGCTTTTTATGGCAATGAGATAAAACTGTTGAAACCTGCTAAAAATATGTAAAGTTTATGGTACTAAGAAATGTAAAAAAACTGAAGTTTGGGATCTCTTAAGCCCTGTAATTTCTGAACCCAAATTTTTCTAAAAAATCAGGTGGTATATTTTATTAGAAACCTAATATAAACCACCAAATAAAAAATCCAAAGATTTCGAAAGCGGCTCCTCAAAACTGCTCCAGACCTATATACTACGTTGTTGGGTACCAAAATATTATGGATACCTCTTCGTTCTTCCCTCAGGGCTCTGCATTTACTATCACTCCCAACGTTTAATTTTAACGTATGATTCGTTGGATTTATTTTGTTAAAGCAGCATCTCCTGAAAGATGTTCCCACGTTTGATACGCCTTCCTACTCAACCATAGACCTCCACCGCACAGGACAATTTTCTATGTTATTATTTACGCCTTTTTTTAGTAATTTTAGAAAATTTTCAATCATACAAAACATTTTTGTTATTTTTTTTAACCCCGACCTTAGAGATCCGCCTCGCTGGCTTTAAAAGTTGCCTTGTTAAATTTATGGAGGAAAGATGATCCTTGGGTAAGCGTTCGGGAGTTCGGGTCAACATTCGGGTTGAGTACTACTAGCTGGTCAGACAGACATCATTCTGTCCTAAATGTCACTATGTCAAAGATTATCGTTCTTTTTCAAGATGAGCTCGTTCGCTTCAATCACTCGCCTCCAGGATGAGCTCGTTAGCTACGCTCACTTGCTTATGTTTATATAGAGCTTGCTTCGGTATTGAAAATGAGTTGCTATTCAAATAGATTTATTACTTATATAATAAACATATGTTTATATGCTTTTCAAGTATGTTTAGATATCATCCTTATAACAGCTGTTTGATGAAACTAAATAACTAACATACAATCCCGACTTTGTTTTATGTATTTAGATAATGAAAATCACTTAATAATATCTTTCCATGACAACGTTAACATACACTAGGCAGCAATACGGATTTTAGCAATTTGAAATTTTTAAGTAATTGCACAACGCCATCTGTAGAGCCTGATATAAGCGTAGGTTATATTATATAAATCAAACAGGAAAGTTGGCCGGGCTGGTAAGGGCCCGCACTTGCATTTAGGGTGTAGACCAGAGCCTGTACAGACCCTAAATTCAGCCCTGGCCGTCTGTATGCAGAACTTCAAACATGCTAGAATCCAGAATCATTGTCCCTGTCTCGTGTACATTCTATGTGCCTAAGAGTAAGAATATGTTATAGTCAATCAATACAAATTCTGAATTATTTTGACTCAATCCTATCCTACACTATAATATGAGTAAGGTTTGCATGCTCGCTTGCTTGGTTGATTGCTTGCAACTCTTATCTCATAAACGGCTCCAACGATTTTCTTGAAAAATAACTAATGTGTCCTTCCAACTACTTGTGTTGTAAAACCTGATATCTGGGTTAAAAATAAGTTCTAGACATGTCCCATCCCCCCAAAAAATCAAATAATGTAAAAAGCCGCTATGGAAAATTGAAAAAAATCACATTGGGTGGGCTTTTGGAGATTAAAATAAAAGCAAAAGAGTCATAACAGCTGTTCAAAATCTTTCAGCGAACTCTCAAAGTTATACTCATATAGTTTAAGTACTACCTGGGGCTGAGCTTTGCTAGGGAAAGGTCAATCTTGTTTATGACTTGGAGTTGTTTTTCACCATGTACCCTCTACTAACGAGCATTTTTGAGGTCACAACAGTTGTTATTATAATGCACCTTTGAGTCATTCTGGATATGACCACTCTACATGTAATCTTCATTCAAAGGATTTATTATCTGATTTTATGGAACCACATGGAACTCATGTTGTTTATGATTATTAACATGTGGTTTCCTGAGAGCAGAGATTAAAATATTTGAGAGAATATTACATATGTAGAGAAGTAAAATAAACCAAAGGGATATTGAACTATGAATAACAACTGGAGTGACCTTAAAAATGTAGAAAAGAGGCAAATGAATTATACAAATTATCTAATATATATATATATATATATTAAGGGAAGTGGTGAAATATGCTCCAAGTCATCTAAACAAACTGACTGGCCTTCCCCCGAGCAAAGCTCGGCCCCCAGGTATCATATACTCTAATATGAGTAAGGTTTGCTTGTATGTTTGCTTGCTTGCTTGCTTGCGACACTCATCTCAAAAACGGCTCCAACGATTTCCTTCAAATGTTCAAAATAACTAATTTCTGGGATAAAAATAAGTTCTAGACAGGCCTCATTCCCAGGAAATATCAAACAATGTAAAAAAACTAAAATGATAAGTTAAAAAAATTAACATTGGGCTTATGGAGTTTTAAATCAACACAAAAGAATTTTAAATCAACACCAGGGAACTGTCAAAGTATTTTTTTTAATCTTTTATTAGAGGCTTTGTATGAAATTACATGCAGCCTTAAGAGCTACGAACATAAATATTATTATATTACAATTCAAGTCCAAAATTTAATTGATTTCATCCGGTTTATGGTCACTTAAATAATTTTATCAATTTTATGTAAAAATTCTAGGACGTAACACTATAATTTTGAAAACACACTGAATTAATTTCAATTATAATACTCATGTTTTTTATGATTATTAACATGTGGTTTCCTGAGAACAGAGATTAAAAGATTTGAGTGAAGATTACATATATAGAGTAGTAAAATAAATGAAAGAGACATTGAACTATAAATAACAACTGGAGGGACCTTAAAAATGTATAAAAGAGGCAAATGAGTTATACAAATCTGATTATCAGTAGGGGAAAGTGATGAAATATTACTCCAAGTCATCTAAACTGACTGACTGGCCCTCCCCCGAGCAAAGCTGGCCCCTCCAGGTACTGTCGTGTTAAAACGGATATGAGAAGGGTGTTACCACTCCAGTAGTCAGTAGTATTTTTTATTTACATTAGTCCTAAATTATCTGTTCTTGCCGTTGTGGAGTTAAAACGGATATGGGAATGGTTTTACCATTCCATTAGTAAAATGTTTGGTTTATTAATTATCTGTTCTTGCTGTTGTGGAGTTAAAACGGATAACAGAAGAGTGTTACCAATCCAGTACCTGCCTACATATATCTTTAAAAATTCAGTCTTCGTTCATCCTCTTACGGGAAGAATGAGCGTACACCTAGTAATTGTAGTGGTATAATAATGAAAAACAATAATTCTGTTTAAATCCATATGAATAAGCAGTACATATCAGCTGTTTATAATCAAATTTTACATATTTGTTATGTTTTACTTTACACTACAACCTAAACCACTATTGCACGTCCCGAGAACATATTTGTTTTACACGGTAACCCCCAATTTATTGTGTCGGACAAATCTTACAGTTTTGTTGGTACTTAATTTTAAAAATATTCCATGAAATTAGGTTTGTTTTCAAAAACTGATTGACCTTGGTCATGCCGCAACAAATCGTTTAGCAGAACGAATGGTATACACACTGAAAAAGTCGTTGAGAGCGATGAAGAAAGATCCAGGTAACATAATAAATAATGTACAAGACTTTCTACTCCAGTACACAGCCACACCACTCTGATATGGACTATCTCCTGCAGAACAGTATCTTAACCGAAAGTTTCGTATTATGTTTGATGCACTATAACTTAACAATTTATAAGTTAATTAAATTATAAACTCTTGTGTAAGAAAATGTAATATGGGGGATTGTAACATCATATTGCATTGCCCTGTATGGATCAACATTAAAAAGTAATATGGACAATATTTTAAAACAACAAAAAAGGCCATAAGAATTATGTTAAAGCTAAAAAATGACGATTCGGCAAAGAATAACTTTAAAAAATCAAAGATATTTACAGTTAATGGCCAATTCATATTTGAGAAAATTTTAGTAGAAAAAAATAAAGGGAAGATGTAAAATTTAAGGGACCCACTCATTCTTATATTACAATGGGGAGAAATGAGGTAACCCAGAACCACAGGCTCAGGTTGTTTGAAAATAAACCTTCTTATATCGGAACCAAATTTTTAAGACATATACCAAAAAATATAAAAACCGAAAATGGGTTTAAGTTTTAAATATTGTTAAAAGACTACCTACTTAATAATTAGAGCGCTTGACTCTCTAGAAAAACTTTCCACCTCTACAAAAAACGCCTTCTTTGGCGAAGTTGATCAATAGCTGAAAATTACTCTTGTTTTTGATTTATTGTTTTGCAGTTCTATCAGAATGAGAATATTGTTTTTCATTATGAATCCAACGTGTAAAATAACTGTGCAATCGTAATTCTGGTTGGTATTGAGAGTGTGAATAAAACTCTCAATACGATGCAAGCAAATTAATTGCAATGTTAAAATATCAAATTACGCGATGCAGCTAATTATTTTAATCCGCCATCGTTGATTATTTTAAACTACTTCCTAGATGAGGAAATATATAGTTTGGGGATTGGAGAGTATTGAATCGGGATTTCATCTTTACTTGAAGTTTAAATGATTCAAGCAATATTAATTGCTATTATGTGTAAATACCCCCCGTCGCAGCAAACCTGCGTACTCAGCGAATTTCCAATGCATTGATATGTTTCTCACTAGTACATAAAGCCACTCACCAAGTTTGACAAAAATATATTCATAAATAAGTGATTTATTACATTTTATTTATTCCCCATAAGAATAACATTAGGACTGAGTACGCAGGTTTGCTGCAACGAGGAAGATAAGAAATGAGTTTTTATGCAATTATTAATATAACTGAACCAGGTGAAGCTACTTACCATGTTTTATTAATTTATGTTCATAATTAAGGGAGATATAAAACGTTACTTATTCTCCATAAGAATAACATTAGGGCTGAGTATGCAGGTTAGCTGCTACGGGGACAATCAACAAAACATTTATTTTTTGTGCAATTATCAATATACCAGTACAACATGAAGCCACATACCAAATTTCATCAATATACATTCATAAATAATCAAGATATCAAATTTTATTTATTCTCCATAAGGATAACATTGGACAACGTACTGTGTTTAGCACTTTGAATATCTCTGCAACGGTTTGACGTAGAATCACAATTTAAACACCAAAATGATTGTTTTGTGGAGCTGAAGTGATTGGTAAAAGAAAATGTGAAGTTTAAAGTAAAATTAACTGAGGAAAAGCCAAAAACCTTTTTCCCATAAGATTAACATGGGAGATTTTATGAGCATGTTTTTTGGATTTTTTCCGCAACCACTTAACCTAGGTTAATAATTCAAAATACCATATTATTTGTTTTTTTAAGCTCTATAACATGGTCTAAACCTAAATTAAGTGTTTTACAAATTTTAGGGTAAAAAATGCAAAAAACTGATTTTTGGAAAATTTAAAACCCCCATAAACCCCCCTTCCCATAGTCCGATTTTTCTGGTTTTCGAACTTAAAGTCATAAATGTCAGTTTACACATTTGAGCCAAATTTCATCGAAATCGGACGTTTTTTACTCAAGTTATCGCATTCACGGACACATATATATATATATATATATATATATATATATATATATATATATATAAATTTGAACGAATAGTGTTTTGGACATCTGGGGACCTCAAAACAAAAAGTTATCATGGTCTCGGGCTTAAGTCTTACCATGAGACCTACGGTAATAGCTTCTTCCCTATAGGGGAAATTCGCTAAAAGGGGGAAAATATGATGCGCCCCCCTCAGATTTTGGCGCCCTTCGATCGGTACTTGTAAGGTAAGGGGTCCTTTAGCTTCCTTTGAAAAATATAGGTAATAGTTCCGTTTGGGTACTTATGCATTATACCGACCACCACCTGTAATGGCGCGCTGCGGCTTTTATGATAGGTTAGGTTACTGTAATTGTGTAGAATACTCTTTTTTCGACAGAATTTATCAAGTGTCGTGCAGCAAAACTTCTTCTTTCCTCCCTACCTTGGTATACAGCCACACACATTTTTTTTCAAGACATATTTTGTTATGTAGAGAATCTACTTATATAGCGTGCTGAGGTGGTTGGTTAAGGTTAAGGTACTAACCACACAATGCATGATAACTAACCAACCTAACCGCCGTAGCGCGCTGTGTTAAGGGAATGAGATTACATAACGCCAATATTGTTGTTGTTCTGGGATTCTCAAACATGTTACGTGTAATTTTGAGTGCTTGTAAGTTGTAGGCTAAATAATAAAACGTCTCTATCTTTTGTCCATGTAGTTTGTTTGGTTTGTCCCACTAGAACAATATCCTAAAAGGTCGGTATAGTGCATAAATACCTCCGTTTGTTTAGCATAATTTCAATCAAGTTCTTATTTGTTAACTGAGTCATTTCGGGGCATTGGAGAAGGAGTGGGAAATGTTTAGAATTAAAAATACTTCTCGTCATTACAGATTATTTGCGCTTTCGTCGTAGTCAATCGATTAATCATCTGTATTTCTTCCAAATTGGCAGTACCTTAAATGAGTTTCGATTGTATTAACGAAAAACATGTTTACAGCCAACTTGAGTTTTTAGAGTAACTGGTATTAAACGTAAGTGATCCAAACACTTTTAGAAGTTAAGATTCAATATATCACAAAAAATAGAACAAAGCTTTATAGCTATACATAACCTTAAAGACTAAATCCTCGACGATAGAGTCTGTATAACTGAAAAACGTGTTAAACATTAGAACCAATAAACATAAATGATTAAAAAAACATTATTTTTGTAAAAAAAAACATGAATAGCAAACTTTGCTGTTTTCATTGCAAACTTCAGCCTATTAAACTCCCGGAACTATCAGAATCTTGATCTATTTTCATTATTTTTTCCCCCGGACTAAATCTTTCCAACGCTCAGAACAGGTGTACTGTTGTCAGTTTGTACTTCCCACTTCCTACTCAGTTATGAGGTTTGTTTTCATTATTATTTTTCTTAAACAAAGACATAATTGTTTGTTGATATGCATTGTAATCCTCTGGGTCAGTGGGTAAGTTAGGGTGACCGGTAGACGGACTGATGATCCCAGAGTTAAAATTTACCTGAGAATTATTTACCTGTTTTGACGAGGCTTGACCGAAGGTCTCAGCACTAATGAGGGGTCGAGCGGGGATCCTGAGTCAAGCCTCGCTCGTGGGATTGTCATCGAGTTTGATGAAGGTTGACAAGGGGCGCCAATAACACCTCACACCTTGGGCCACTTACATTTTGCAGTAATTGAAAATAAAATATTAACTAATGGTTGTAGTTCCTACCCTGTATTTCAGTACAAAACAATACAAAAAACCTAATTCAATCTCCATTATTTCCTCTATGTGGGTAGTTTGCTCTTTTTGACTGCTGTTATGACAGATTTTCGCTTATATTTTCATATATATAAAAAATATATCATACTAATATTCTAAATGTGACAGTTTGGTTGTATGTATAGATGGATGATTCATCGCATCCAAACACGACTGAACCTAAATTACCCCACTTCCCTAAGCTCGACCCTATAACTTAAGTAAGACGGTACAATGCAGGAAATATAAAATATATACATTGAATGTATTGCAATCCCAGAAAACCAAATCCAAGTTAAATGTTAGGTAAATAGAATTCCCCTATTCTATTTCAACTTTCTTTTTGATTTTTTGGTCACCCAGAAGTGTATATTCTCATTCTGAAACACCATCTGACAGGCACGCTGTATTGTCTATGCCAAACCAATTTACAAGTGTTATATTTTTTCAAAAATATTGTTTTAATGTAAAGTGATATTTTGTAGATAGAATAAATTAATATGCAAGTTTAAGTTTATGAGAAGAAGCACCCTTTAACTATTTGTCTAACACAAAACAGAGTGTGTAATTTTACAATAACATAATACTCTTTTCATGTCACACCTTCTGTTAATTTGAATAACAATAATATTAATAGTTATTCTTATAATCATCGTCATCGTCATATACATTTAAAAAAATCCAAAGCATGGTCGAGTCTTTCAGACTGTTATACTGGACCCACTTTAATATGATTCTTTTCAAACCGATAGGTAATAATGTTTAAATATGTCATAACTCATCCAAAGTAACCGATTTACAATGTGGTTCGTCCCAGTGGCTCTTAAACTCTGTCAAAAACTTACGATGTGAAGGCACATACTTGTTTAAGCTGTAATATTATAAAGAAGAGGTGGTGTCTGTCAAAAGCTCTGGGTCTGTGTGTCTGAGTGTCTGATATTCCGGGTAAACGCAAAAACTACTGAACCGACTGTGCTGAAACTTTACGCAAAGGTATATCTTGAACCCATGCAACACTTACTTCATACATTCACTTCCTTAAAATTAAGGTGTCCAGACGTCCCGATTTCGCAGGGACAGTCCCGCTTTTGAGGTATGTCCCGGCGTCCCCACGATTTCTGTGGGGACAGCCTAATGTTCCGCTTTAGCAGTTTGACATGAAGATACTCATTGATTCATAAAAACCAATATATTTTGTTTATATTTGGCATACAAACAATCCCATCGACCAGCATTGTGATGAGTTGTTCAAACACTTTGAAGCAAAACTAGTGTATCGAGACCTAACATTTTTTCTAAACTTTCAACTGAGCTAGTGCACTCTCTATGCCTGGTACCTATGCACTATGAACAATTTAGGAACCGAGAACAAGTTATACTGGTTAATAATTATAAGATAGAAATGCATGTTGTTGCTAAAAATTAACGTGAATTTAGACTGATTTCAGTTTTAAATAAGATTCAAGTTTATGAAAGTTATTCATTCCTCTGATAACTATCAGTAGTTTTGGTCGATATTTTTTTATTATTTAAGATTTGCATATCTGATAGTGATGGTTCTGCGTTGTATAATCATTTTATGAATATGATTACAAAACCAGTTGTTACAATACTAAGTAATATTTGGGCTAAACCTGCACAAAACTCACAATTTAGTTCGCGGTATCTAATTTTGTAAAACATTCCAGGAAGAGGCCTTCGGACCCCCCTTTTTTAGGGGGAAATCCACCCCCACACACACCGCGGTATTTTCAGTTATTTAATTTATGTCCCACTTTAGGCATCTACAGATCTGGTCACCTTACTTAAAATCCCCTCGGGCTACGCCCAGTGAACGTCCTAAGTTTCAATCTTTACATTTCAGTGGAAAGTAAACATTCATAAACTACAATGCGAACAGCTGGGGACACTTACATTTGACAGCTTAAAGAGCAAAAGCAAGAACAACAGCTGTTTCAAGCTAAATAAGATGAAAATTGCATTGACTATAGAACGGGTAAAGGAAATCCCTGTGCGAAGGACGGGACCATCAGCTAGTACCTACAATATAAATATAAGAGATAGAGAAAAATTTCCCATTCAATTTCCATTCATACCTAGTGGGATTTTCAAAGCGTGTTTTTCAATTTATCATCCGCAACAGGTTGGCATACATTAATTCTATATACTAAATTGTGGGCTTTTTAAAGAAGTTTTACGTGGTTGAAATACAAATCTAGCAGATCACAGACATTAGGATAAATAATACAAAACCCATTTTAACCCTCAACCCGTTTTACATCCATATAATATTCCGCTCCCGTTAACGGGACAAGGGGCAGGGGATAAAGCCTACAAATGCGAGAAAACGCGGCCCAATGGATTGACGCACGAATTTTGCTTCTGGCAATGGCAGGCGCATCATTGGTCAGGGATCATTGGACAGGGTTCCTACAGTGGGAGGAGCGCCGCACAAGTGTCTTGCCGTACTAGTGGTAGCCACAGTTATTATTATTTAATTTAAAGTCGGTCATATTGACACTCGAGCAAGTAACTTGTCGATATGTTGGGGTTTCTGCTTATATATTGAATTATTTAAAAGGTCGGCAATATGGACATCCGGGCTAGTGTCATGTCGATAACTTGGTTTCTGCTTATTTTTTTAAATGTCGATAATATGGTCATCTGGGCAATTGTCTTTCGATAAGTTGGTTACAGGCCTATTTAAATTAATAATTATTAATTTTTAAAAAGTCGCCAATATGGTTATCCGAGAAAATGTCATGTCGATATCTTGGTTTCAGCCCTCTTTTTAGTAATAATTAATAATATTTGAAATGTCGCCCAAATAGTCATCCGCACAAGTGTCTTTACGGGCAAATGGTAGCACCCCTTTTTATTTACACGTACTCCTCCTGAACGGCTGGAGTGATCCTCACGAAATATGCTCCGTCATAGTAACCATCTATGGGAAGGTATAAATCTGAAATGGTCCAAATCGGACATAAGGGTTCTGCCCTACGGCCCTTTAAAGTTACCATGTTATTTTAATAGGAGAAATATTTTATTTGGTTTGTTTACTGTGTGTTGATTATACAGCTGTTATATGGATCAAATTTAAATGCAGACTGTTACTATCAGCTGTTTGTAAATACAGTAGTTTTCTGTGAAATTGTTGTTTTGTTTATTTTAGTGGTTTGTTTGTCGATACATTTCTGAAAATTATTGATTAAATAAATACTCGCTCCGCTCAATATTGCAAGCAGACAACTGCATTGTATACCTAGTTTATATTAGACTAGCTGGCCCGACAGATGTTGTCTCGTCTTAATGTCATTGAATTTGTTTTATGTCAAATACTCGTTCATTTTCAATATGAGCTCGTTCGCTTCGCTCACTCACCTATCGAAAAAATGTTTACGTCCTATTCTCAGACCTACCGAATATACACACAAAATTTCAAAAGAATCGGTCAAGCCGTTTCGGAAGAGTTTTGTTACAAACACTGTGACACGAGAATTTTATATATTAGATATACAGTTTTTAACGAATGGTGTTTTTGGCATCTGGGGACCTCAAAACTAAATTCAACATGGTCCCAGGCCTAGGTCTTACCATGCCGACTACGGTAATAGCTTCTTCCCTAGGGAAATTCGCTAAAAAACTAATAAATTAATGTAGGAATATACAATTATTGCCGCCGCGTAACCTTCAGACGCCGACTTTTAGTTTGCTACTTCTGTATTTTGGAATAAATAAATTGAGAGGAAGCTAACCCCAACCCCATCACAAACTCTGCATACTACCAATGGTTATACTACAGACAACATTCGATTCTATATGTGGTTACGTAACATATTTACTTCACTTCATCCCAGCAAAGAACCATTAAACATTATATATCATTATATTTTTTGATGAGTTATGTAGTTGATTGTTGAGCTTGTCATCGGTAGGAAAGGGTAATTTCGTCTCATCCTTTTCACCCCATGAAGTCATACCTCCAATATAATCTAACAACTTCACTATCATATTGTTCACCACGTGAAAAATTTTATTTTTTTACTTTCATATTTGTTAACATTTATTACTTGAACAAAATGTTACTAGTTAAATAATGACATTAAGACTTTAAATTGTATATAATGGATGCCAATAAATAACAAACAATGCACTAAAAACGACCTGTCTCTGTCCGTCTACAATTTAAATAAACACTATATGAGGGATTAAAACCTAAAAAAATGGTTGACATATCAATTTAATTTGGTGAAAAATATAACAATATATATATATACCAAAAAGTTAGAAGTGAGGTAAGATTTAATATTCTATCTGTTGTATGTTTATCCGTTCAATGATGGTGGCCAAGGGAGTGTATAAATAAAGCTACTAACCTTGTCGGTATCAAGCCAGCCCGCCACTGCGCGCTTGTTTAGGGAAGCGGGGAATTTTCCTTGCTCATCCAAACCAGTTCCGCACAACTATAGTTCTGCACCGTCGCGTCGTCGTCGGAGGCGGCGCGACATCTCAGAGATAATACACCCGGGATTCAATAACTCTGTGTTGTCAGTACTTCACAAGTTTCGTACTAGATTTTAAGATCTTGTTTTTGGGTTATTACTGTATTTTTAATATGTAATCAACGAGTTTACAACGAGTGTGTGGTAATTATCCACACATGAAATAATTTTTAACAGGTTTGAGGACGTTGGTATTACTGTGGGTAGGGGTGTTACGTTCTTTCAACTTCCAACCCCGTGTAACAGTCGGGTGTTAGGGGAGCTCCAAAAATATGTCCTGAAGCAAATTTTTCAGTTTTCATGATTAGCATGTTGTAACAAATTCCTTTTGAAAAATATTAAGGAAAATTGTTTTAGTTTGAAACCTCAATCGTCAAAATTAGCCATGAAATAAAAACGTCCTTGTTGAAATTCTTCCACGATTCACATTTAGGTTAGTTCAACCCTTTATCAACATTTTGTTTATCATTGCCTCTTTTAGCGAATTTCCCCTATTATAGGGAAGAAGCTATTACCCTAGGTCTCATGGTAAGACTTAAGCCCGAGACCATGATAACTTTTTGTTTTGAGGTCCCCAGATGTCAAAAGCACTATTCGTTCAAATTTATATATATGTATATATATATAAATGTATATATAAATATATATGTGTATATCATATATGTGTATATCAATATATATATATATATATATGTGTGTGTGTGTGTGTGTGTGTGTGTGTGTGTGTGTGTGTGTGTCCGTTAACACGATAACTTGAGTAAAAAACATCCGATTTCGAAGAAATTTGGCTCAAATGTGTAAAGTGTAAAATTCATGAAGTTCGAAAACCAGAAAAATCGGAACATGGGGGCTTTATTGGGGTTTTAAATTTTCCAAAAATCAGTTTTTTGCACTTTTCACCTTACAATTTCTAAAACACTCAATTTTGGTTTCGAGCATTTTATAGAGCTTAAAAAACAAATAATAAAGTATTTTAAATTTTTAACCTAGGTTAAGTGGTTGCGGAGAAAATCCAAAAAACCTGCTCATAAAATCTCCCATTTTAATCTTATAAGAAAAAGGTTTTTGGCTTTTCCTCAGTTCATTTTAATGTAAACTTCACATTTGCCTTTACCATAAATTCAGCTCTACAAAACAATCATTTTGGTGTTTAAATTGTGATTCTACGTCCAACCGTTGCAGAGATATTCAAAGTGCTAAACACAGTACGTTGTCCAATGTTATCTTTATAGAGAATAAATACAATTTGATATCTCGATTATTTATGAATGTATATTGATGAAACTTGGTATGTGGCTTCACATAGTACTGGTATATTGATATTTGCACAAACAATTGATTTTTTTGTCGATTATCCCAGTAGCAGCAAACCTGCATACTCAGCCCTAGTGTTATTCTTAAGGAGAATAAGTAACGTTTTATATCTCCCTTAATTATGAACATAAATTAATAAATCTTAGTATGTAGCTTTACCTGGTTGAGTTATATTGATAATTGCATAAAAACACATATATTGTGTTCCTTGTTGCAGCAAACCTGCGTACTCAGCCCTATGTTATTCTTATGGAGAATAAATAAAATGCTATAGATCAATTATTTATTTTTATATTTTTATGAAACTTGGTAAGTGGCTTTATGTGGTAGTGAGAAACATGCATGCATTATAAATTCGCTGAGTACGCAGGTTTGCTGTGACGGGGTTATTTTGTATTAATATAACACGTAATTCATTCCACATCTTTGTGAAATTTTAATGATTTTCATGGCTCTTCTATTTTTCCAAACGTACGTAATATATTGAATTTGAATAGCCCCCACACATAAATAGAATATATTTATTGTAATAGGCAAGTACTGTACAAAACTGTCCCGCCTTTTTACTCAGCTTGTGTGTATTGTAGGAGAAATTCACGCTTACCTTTAGAAATTTATTGTCGTATGGATGTGTAGAAACCCCTTATAATTTTATTTACAACGGACCTCTGGGCTAGGCCCCACTGGCTTTAAACATTTCAATGTTATTCTTATGGAAGAACTGAGTACAAGAGCAAGAGCTGGAATGGTAACACCCTTCTGTTTTCCGTTTTCACCCTACAAAAAAAATAAATCTTGGGTCGAGGGAAATGGTGGGGGAGGGGGAAGAAAGATAGAGTGCAACAGCATCGTGGCACTGATTCAAATGATTTTGTTTAACTGCTAATGCAGGATAGTGTGATAAAACAGTAACGTAAACAGCCATTATTTGTCAAATAACATCTGGTCAAATTTCGGCCATTGGGCGGTCGCTAGTCGTTATCAAGATTTATAATGTCCTTGTGTTACATACAAAATGTAACCCTTCAGTATATTTAAGGTAATGTCTTGTAGTAGCTAAGTTGTAAACACCCAGCGTTACCCGACCTTGTAATCTTCACTCAGGGAGTCACTCCTCCGCTACGCGGTTATTCCTAGCGTTATCCTCACGCCGCTGGTTCTACAAGGTCGGCCATGGGTCACGTGTAGAAGGTGTTTTCCTGGTCCCTCCAGTCCTCACCTGGCCGGCCGACGCGACGGCGGCGGTCGCCGGCACCCGGAAAACACGCGACCTTGGGCTGCAATTGTGCGTTCTGTAATCGCTTTAAATTGCCTGATATTCCGCTTGTTGGAGTACCTTTTACACCGTTGTGCACTAATCCACTCGTAGAATGTAGATATACCTTAGTTTACAAGCTGACCTAATCAGGGCCGTACTTATCTAAGGGCGCACGGGGCGAACGCCCGGAGCCCCGGGCCCGAGGGGGCCCCCAGACCACGGAAGTGGGATCCCACGGGCCACTAAGGGGGACTTCGCTTTAATTTTGTTCTGAAAAAGTTGATTATTCCTCAACTGACAATAATACAAATAATTTTAAGTTGTAAAGGGTGTAAGTTCGAACTATAAGTCTCAAACCCAAAGTCATTCACTAATGCTTATTATTTTGAATACCGTGTGCGGATTTGATAACCATGCCCTAATCCAGTAACAGTAATAGGCCAGGGGAGATTTGAAATGCAACTACAGACAGTATTGTAGATCACCTTATTTTGCTGAGTTTAAGTTTTAGATATTGTATATTTTCAATAGATGATCTTGTTCTTTAGCAATATTTTTTGAGCCTGTCCCCCAACCCTATAAATGGTTTAATATCCACCATGCTTTGCCGTACTTGGAAGTTGCAGATTCCGTTCAAGCCGATTTAAGTTAATTTTATTCTTGTTGCACAAAACTCAATTATGATGTATTATAAAATATTAGGTACCAACAGCCAAACAGAAAGTAATTAAATAATAGTATCATAATTATAATTGGTAATTGGTAATGAAAGTCAACGTAGGACCCTGAGTTTAGTCTTACGCGTTTGAGGTTATCCTAGATATGATAATACAATTAATAATAAACGGTATCAGGAAACTGACACATACTTTCTCCCTTTTAGCCCAACTGCAATGAATAAATTACTTTTTATTTACTAATTATAGAATACAAAGCACGGTCGAATGTACAGAAAATCTTGTAAACAAGTTGTTTCAAAAAACATCCACCCAAGTCCCTGCTTTAGAGGCAATACAGAATCCATTGCTACACTCGTGGTTTTAAGAGGGGTAATGCCCCCTATTCCCCCCCCAGAGTTATTAAGGGGCAACATATTTCAAATTAACTCTGTTGGTCAATGCTAAATTGACAAGCATATCAAGTTTGAATGAAATTGATAAGTACATAAGAGAGAAATAGTAATTTTTGTATTCCCCATAAGAATAACATTGGACAACGTACTGCGTTTACCGCTAAATGAAAATTTCAATTTTCTCCGAAACCAGCAATCGTAAAATAGTAATTCAAAATACTAAATTATTTAGTTTTTTGAGCTGTTTTTAATGGTGAATAGTAATATTTTGTTATATTTATGTCTTTTTATGAAAAATCAAAAAAACTGAATTTTGGATGTTTTAAGTCCTGTAATTTCTGAACCCGAATTTTTACAGGAATGCGGGTGGTGTCATTTTGTTGTAAAACTAAAGTTCTACGAACGACTAAAGTTTAATCAAAATGGTTAGAGCCGTTTTTGAGAAATTTTGATTTTTCATGTTTTTTGGTGGTTTTTGGGGGATAATTACCCTTAAAAATCAAAAATTCAAAAAAATGAAAAAAACGCCTGGAGATATCGTGGATACCTACATACAAAATTTCATCAAAATCGGCCCATTGGTTAAGGCTCTAGCTCTGTACACATCCACACAGACACACACACACACACACACACACACACACACAAACACACGGACACACACACACACACACACACACAGACAGACATCACGTAAAAACCACTTTTTTGGGTTCAGGGAGCACCAAAACGAATATTTCCACTAACAACTCAAATTCGAAAATTTTGACGAAAACAATACTTTCAATGTATAAGGGGAGAAAGTAATAAAAATGATGGTAATAATAATGATATGATAGTTTGTAGCCTCTTGTTTGTTGTTTTTTTTCATATTATATTTCTGGATTTTATAATAGTTTGAAGGTGAAGATGTTTGTTTTGAATAAATTTATACTCATTACGATCAGCACTGTCCCGGCCTTGGTAAGGGTTACGGGATGAATGCTTATCATTGTTCTGGCCAACTCTGAATTCTTCGATTACCCCCCACGTCCAGTTTAAAATAACGTAGGAAGAGACAAGAGCCAATGATGAAGATAGCATTTTATTGTGTTATCATCATATAAACTTAACATGAAAATAATGTACAAACATCTACGATATAACTGACTTTTTACTACGTTTCCAAATATTTAAACCCCTTTAAGAATATTTTTGTTTGTGATAATATTAAATGCATCCGCAAAAAGAAGATTTTTTTTAAAGTTTAACCTTGTAAAAAGTATCCTTTGAATTATCATTAAACCAGAGTGATTAAGGCCCGGTGCACACCAGCGGTTTGCGGCGGCGGCGCGGCAGCGGCGCGTTCTTAGATACATGGGAGCAAATGGAGAATTGCCGAGTAGTGCACACCAACGGTTTGCGGCGACGGCGCGGCGACGGCGAAATCTTGGCCGCAGTTTTGTTCTGCCGCAGCCTCGCCGCAAGATCTGTCGGGGCATAGAATCAAATTGAGCAGTGCACACTAGCGGCGGCGGCAAGTTCGCCGCAGGCTTCGGACCACTCCAGTAGTGATGGAAAACGTCTTCAACTCAGATGTTTTTATTAGTAAAATTCGGGAGCCCCGTTATTTTTACATAACAACTGGTTTATTAAACTATAATAATATTCTTAAACTAACTTTAACTATGTATTATCGTACAAAACTAAATTGTGTTATGGAATTTATAAAATAATCCATTCAATAATAATAATTCAAATTCTCTTTATTTTCTCGCATGCCCATTCAGTTCTTATACTGCATTGCATAATCATCTCTGTAGCTAAAGCTTTTTGAGAGAAAACACAAGCGTAGTTTGCATGCATATTACATACCGTTTGTTTTACATTATTAATATTTTTGTAGAATTAAAGAACTTTTCTTGATCTTACTTATTTAAATTATTTTATTCTGACGGGCATAAACTAGAATTTTACATCTGGAGTAGTCTATCTATTGTATTGGGAGGAAGTGACGCTACCCGGAAATAACCGTGGGCCGACTGGTCTAGCCATGTATTATTGCAGATACAAAATTGATCATTAGATAAAACATAAAACACATGTTATAGTATACTTTAAGTTAATCTATATAATAATAGGTTAAAGACTTTTTGTGGTACCGATTTCTCGGATGTGCGGCATCGTAGGATTATGAAACTTGGCACTCTTATTTAGTACTATTAGGGGATATGTCGAAATGAAAATAATGTTGTGTTTAGGTGTGTTTTTGGCTTTAAAAGTTTACATGTTATCCTCATGGGAACTTGCGTTCTGCTTTTTGTTGTTTTTCATTTAATAAAAAGCTGCGTTATTCAAATAAATATGTAGCACATCAGCAAGAACAGATGATTCATAAGTACAAATTTTACTGACTGCTGGAATGGTAACACCCTTCTCTTAACTCCTTCTCCGTTTTAACTCTACATAAAAAACCTGTTTGTGAGGGTGGTAAGAGGGGCGGGGAGATGATAATGTGGAGATTTTTCAGTCATAAATAAAAAGGCCACTGATCTTACGCCTTCTGCTATCCGTTTGAACTCCACGTTAAAAAAAATTATCTGGAAGTGTGGATGGGGGAAGGGGAGGTAAAGATGAGCCCACTAAATATTAAACTTGTTTTCATATGTATTCGTCGACTTTTTATTCAAAATATATTTGGTCGAATTTCGACCATTGGGCGGTCTCTAGTTTGTATTAAACATGCCAGCAATAAATAAATACTTTATACCATAACAACAAAAACAAAGTTTACAATCATTCATAAATATTATTGTAAATTAATAATAGCACCGATTGAATATTCAATTAAGTACAGTATTTACTTTAGATTCGTACGATTATATTTTAAGAAACAAATTAAATATCAAGTTGGAAAACCTATCAATTTCTTAAAATTGTTGTTTATTATTTATTTTGTTACCAAAGTTGTTGTTATAGAGTAAAAGATTGATTAATACCATTGATTATTGATCTTATGTATAATCAATGCTAATACTATATAGTCGCCGCTGCCGCGCCGCCGCCGCCGCCGCTGATGTGCACTACCTTTCTCGTCGCCGCACGCCGCACGCCGCAGCGGCGGCGCGGCAGCGGCGCGTTCTTAGGCCCGGTGCACATCAGCGGTTTGCGGCGGCGGCGCCGCTGCGGCGACGAGAAAGGTAGTGCACATCAGCGGCGGCGGCGGCGGCGCGGCAGCGGCGACTATAGTATTAGCATTGATTATACATAAGGTGAATAATCAATGGTAATAATCAATCTGTTACTCTGTAACAACTTTGGTAGCAAAATAAATAATAAACAACAATTTTTTTTAAAATTTATACATTTTCCAACTCGATATTTAATTTGTTTCTTAAAATATAATCGTACGAATCTAAAGTAAATACTGTACTTAATTTAAAATTCAGTCAGTGCTGTTATTAGTTTTCAATATTTATGAATGATTGTAAACTTTGTTTTTGTTGTTGTGATAAGGTATTGTTGGCATGTACAAACTAGAGACCGCCCTAATATATTTTAAATAAAAAGTCGACGAATATATATATATATATATATATATATATATATAAACAAGTTTATTATCTACTGGGCTCATCTCTCCCTCCCTCTCCCTCCCCTTCCACCATCCTCAACTCCAAGTATTTTTTTTAACGTGGAGTTAAAACGGATAGCAGATGGCGTAAGAGGAGTGATAAAACCCCTCTTCCCGCCCATCTTCCCCCCCCTCACAAACAGATTTTTTATGTTGAGTGAAAACGGAGGAGTTAAGAGAAGGGTGTTACCATTCCAGTAGTCAGTCATATTTTTTATTTATGAATCATCTGATCTTGCTGTTGTGGTACATATTTGTTTGAATAACGCAGCTATTTCCTTAACCTATTATTATATAGATTAACAAAATATACTAGAGCATGTGTTTTATGTTTTGTCTAGTAATAAATTTGTATCTGCAATATTATATGGCTAGACCAGTCGCCCCACGGTTATTTCTGGGTAGCGTTACACTTCCTCTCAGTACAATAGATAGACTACTCCGGATGTAAAATTTTAGTTTATGCCCGTCAGAATAAAATAATTTAAATAAGTAAGATCAAGAAAAGTGTTTTAATTCTACAAAAATAATAATAATGTAAAACAAGCGATATATAAACTACGATTGTATTTTCTCTCAAAAAGCTTTAGCTACAGAAATAATTATGCAATGCAGTGCAAGAACAGGATGGGAATTCGATAAAATAAATAATTTGAATTATTATTATTGAATGCATTATTTTATTAATTCCATAACACAATTTAGTTTTGTATGATATTACATAGTTAAAGTTAGTTTAAAAAGATCACTATAGTTAGTTAATTAATCAGTTGTAATGTAAAAATAACAAGCTCCCGAATTTTACTAATAAAAACATTTGGGTTGAAGTCGTTTTCCATCACTACTGGAGTGGTCCGAAGCCTGCGGCGAACTCGCCGCCACCGCTAGTGTGCACTGCTCCATTTGATTCTATGCCCCGACAAACCTTGCGGCGGGGCTGCGGCTGGACAAAACTGCGGCGAAGATTTTGCCGTCGCCGCGCCGCCGCCGCAAACCGCTGGTGTGCACCGGGCCTTAGAAACATGGGAGCAAATGGAGAATTGCCGAGCAGTGCACACCAACGGTTTGCGGCGGCGGCGCGGCGACGGCGAAATCTTCGCCGCAGTTTTGTCCAGCCGCAGCCCCGCCGCAAGGTCTGTCGGGGCATAGAATCAAATGGAGCAGTGCACACTAGCGGCGGCGGCGAGTTCGCCGCAGGCTTCGAACCACTCCAGTAGTGATGGAAAACGACTTCAACTCAGATGTTTTTATTAGTAAAATTCGGGAGCCCGTTATTTTTACAACTGATTTATTAACTAACTATAGTAATCTTTTTAAACTAACTTTAACTATGTAATATCATACAAAACTAAATTGTGTTATGGAATTAATAAAATAATGCATTCAATAATAATAATTCAAATTATTTATTTTCTCGAATTCCCATCCTGTACTTGCACTGCATTGCATAATTATCTCTGTAGCTAAAGCTTTTTGAGAGAAAATACAATCTTAGTTTACATATCGTTTGTTTTACATTATTATTATTTTTGTAGAATTAAAACACTTTTCTTGATCTTACTTATTTAAATTATTTTATTCTGACGGGCATAAACTAAAATTTTACATCCGGAGTAGTCTATCTACTGTACTGAGAGGAAGTGTGACGCTACCCAGAAATAAACGTGGGGCGACTGGTCTAGCCATATAATATTGCAGATACAAATTTATTACAAGGCAAAACATAAAACACATGCTCTAGTATATTTTAAGTTAATCTATATAATAATAGGTTAAGGAAATAGCTGCGTTATTCAAACAAATACGTACCACAACAGCAAGATCAGATGATTCATAAATAAAAAATATGACTGACTACTGGAATGGTAACACCCTTCTCTTAACTCCTCCGTTTTAACTCAACATAAAAAATCTGTTTGTGAGGGGGGGAAGATGGGTGGGAAGAGGGGTTTTATCACTGATCTTACGCCATCTGCTATCTGTTTTAACTCCACGTTAAAAAAAAATACCTGGAGTTGAGGATGGTGGAAGGGGAGGGAGAGGGAGGGAGAGATGAGCCCAGTAGATAATAAACTTGTTTATATATATATATATATATATATATATATATATTCGTCGACTTTTTATTCAAAATATATTTGGGCGGTCTCTAGTTTATACTTGCCAGCAATACCTTATCATAACATCAAAAACAAAGTTTACTATCATTCATAAATATTGTAAACTAATAACAGCACTGACTGAATATTAAATTAAGTACAGTGCTTAAGATTACTTAAGATTTACTTTAGATTCGTACGATTATATTTTAAGAAACAAATTAAATATCGAGTTGGAAAATGTATAAATTTTTTAAAAATTGTTGTTTATTATTTATTTTGCTACCAAAGTTGTTGTTACAGAGTAACAGATTGATTATTACCATTGATTATTGATTATTGATTATTGATTGATTATTCACCTTATGTATAATCAATGCTAATACTATAGTCGCCGCTGCCGCGCCGCCGCCGCCGCCGCTGATGTGCACTACCTTTCTCGTCGCCGCAGCGGCGCCGCCGCCGCAAACCGCTGATGTGCACCGGGCTTAAAAGCTTTAGCATCCTGGGTATAGAAATTGATACTCTGCGTTGCCTTGACTTTGTACAATAGAACTCTATTAATACACCTGGAACGCTCGGGCTGTATCAAGAACCCCCACCCCTTCAATGGCACTCACGGCCGCTCAGTGGATTTCAGCATTGTGCGCCCTATCGTTTACACGCTTTTGCGCCTCGCCAGATACAATAAAGTTTATATATCATTGATCTGCATGAACTACGGAATATAACAGTATAAACTTCTTGTAGTTTAGTAATTTTTTTATTCATAGTAATGAAAACTAGTTATTGTTTTAAAAGTGGGGCACGAAAAGTCACAAAGCGTAAACTTTTTTGCTTTGGTATTAAACAGAAAATTCCAGCGGAAAATTTTTAGATAATTAGTTGATCCACAATTTGTATCCCAAACATTGTTTCATAAGTTGTTTTATTTGTTAGATGGTAACAACGTTTCCCGCGCTCAAACCAATTCGTGCCGCACTCATTCCAGCTAACTGACGCAACACTTTGTTATACAACACGACTTTGATTGTATTAACAAGCTGAACTATGACTTATTATTTTACAGGCAGTAAGTGGTCTAGGGTAGCTACTCTTGCTTTTATTTTGGAAATAGATATTTGTTTGATTGCCGCTGTTTTTTATTAAATAAACTGAATCACAAGTGGAACCAACATATACGGTAGCATGTAAAATGACACAGGGAACAGGTTAATATTCAAAATGAATTTTAAACCCTATTTTAAATGATACTTTATTATAATATAACATTATAAAGCTGTTATTAGACATCTTAAGTGTTATTAAATAAAATGAACTTATTTAATTTCTGCCTTAGGCTCATTGATGCTTTATTTTGTTCCATGGATTGAGTCCAGGTTAAATCATGGCATAATAGTTTCAAAGTAATAGCAAATCTTTTAACAAGTTCTAACACATGCCGATCATCATAATGGGAGGTGATCGGATTTGAACAAAATATGTTGCCACTAAAGTAATTGATTTCACTGTTTATAAAATGAGGCATGCCTCCCGCGAAAAATAAAAAACTGTAGTCACTGCGTTGTTTTTTAATCGTATTCTAAGGCTACCAATTTAAATTAATCTTGTTTGAAGTGCTGACTACTAAGTCTACTTGAATCTGACGGAAAAAGTGTTTTATTTCGTATAAATTGACCCATTTTCTTTAAGACCCTGGTCTGAAGGTAGATTGGAAATAAACCATGGGAAATAATGAGTAAGAAATTTTAGTGAGTTCGATTTAATTATTAGTTAAGCTTATTCCTTAATTATACCGGGTTTCCCATAAATTATCTTTACAAATTTAATCGTGTGTAGAACGTAATACAGTAGAAATTTAGTGGGGATAGATTTTTTTCTAATACATGTTCTTAAGTTTGCTAATTTTTGCATAGTCTTTACTTATTTACTTCATCAAAACTATCTATTTTTAAAATTTTAATTGAAATGGAGGTGAGGTGTGTTTTAGGTTAATTAGTACGAATTCTGATATTCGAGTTCAAAATAATGTTGAAAACTCAATTTCAACAACAAAATTATGGAACAGGAGTGTAATCTACCCAATAAAATAGTACTTGTTAAACCAAGTCACACAGCTTGCCCTTCCTTCAGAAGAAAACGTACTTTTTATTATAAGATAGTTACAAAATTAAGAAGAATAGGATATCATGGAATAAAGGTTGTTTCCGGCGCGGGACAGCAACGCGACGCGACGGAGGCCCGGCAGCGGTGGAGATAACAAAAGCGCGCGTTTGCCCTTTAAATGTGAGAAAACTAAAGACTGTACAGACAAATGTGGTACTTTGGTATTATACGGATGCCACTATTTTTGGAGGTTAAATTTTTACCGGATACAAAGGATAACTACATAATTCGAAAAAACGTACTTTTATTGACTTACTGAACAAATTTTACATCATTCTGATGAGCGGTCTTTGTGTTGTGCCTCCCAAAAGGCAGCGATGTCCGCTAGGATCGTGTTGAATGCGTCGCCGCCGCTAGCAGGCAGACCCGATCGCCACCGCTAGGATCGTGTTGAATGCGTCGCCGCCGCTAGCAGGCAGACCCGATCGCCACAGGTACGCCGCCAAATATACATCGCGCTGTGGCAGTTATGTTAGGAGGGGTTATCATAAAAATACGTACGGTTTCCTCTTCATTTCGAGGTAAATCCCACACGAAAAGAACGTCACTCATTATGAAAACAAATGTAACGTAGTGCACGGCAATAAATCACTCATGACACTGACCCAGGACCCAGATTACAGGCGGTGACAGGTGATGCGCGCGCTCCGGTCAACGACCTGACCTTGGCCTATTTGGAGGGGGTTTGGCGGCCGGAAGTATGACTCATCAGGTATCATTCGATTCGTAACAAAACAAGGAAAGTCCTACAATAATTTTTATGATAACCCATCCTAACATAACTGCCGCAACGCGCTGCATAAGGGTGGCATCCGTATAATACCAAAGTACCACAAATGTTTCAAATAAAAGTGTTTATTCAACTCATTTCCAACATTTTTCTCGATTGAAGTTTGTTTCTACATCAAAAATAAAAAATACCCCCGGCGCAGCAAACCTGCATACTCAGCGAATTTCCAATGGAGATTTAATGTCTTAATACTACAAAAAGCCACTTACCAAGTTTCATAAAAATATATTCACAAATAAGCGATATATACAATTTTAATTAATCTCTATAATAATAACATTGGGGCTGAGTACGCAGGTTTGCTGCAACAAGGAACACAATATATGGGTTTATGCTAATATCAATATAACTCAACTAGGTGAAGTCGTATACCAGTTTTATTAATTTATGTTCATAATTAAGGGAGACAGAGCATTTAATTATTCTCCATAAGAATAACATGGGAGCTAAGTACGCAGGTTTGCTGCTAGGGGGGTCTTTGGCAAAAAATTGTTTTTTTGAGCAAATATCAATAGACCACAACGAGATGAAGCCGTATACCAAGTTTCGTCCAAATACATTCATAAATAAGCGAGATATAACATTTTGTCTTTTCCTCCATAAGAATAACATTCCACAACGTACTGTATTTAGCACTTTCAATATCTCGGGAACCAATTCACGTAAAAGAATGATCAAAATACCAAATTGTGTGTTTTTAAGCTGAAACCAATGGTAAAAATTTAAGTTTGACAATTTGAAAAATTATATGTAAAAAATTAAAAAAGAAAATGGGGTACAAAACCCCCCCAAAATACCCCTTCGGATAAAGCGATCTGGCTGGGTTTCGAACTTAAAGTCATAAATGTTTCTTTACACGTTCATACCAAATTTCATCAAAATAGGATCATTTTTACGAGAGTTATCGTGCTCACGGGCACATATACATAAAGTTTCGAACGAATGGTAGTAGGTGTGAATTGCCGGTTTAACGCCACTTCCGGCGTTTTTTTCCCATGTTATTCTTATGGGGAGCCGTTTTTGCGCCGACGCCAGCTCCCGCCTATACTAATAAGCCACAAGTTTCCTTGTTGGCCTGTACTAATACCCAACCCCTGCCTATATTAAATATATTGTCCCCATCCCTCCTCTATATTTTTTAAAATTAATTTTCAAATTCAGGCTAAAAAACTATCTTTAGTGTTTATAGTCCGATTTGTCTGCAATTTGGATATGTTATTGTCCTACGCAAGTGTTTTAATAAATTACACTTACATTTCCCAAATTCACTATTACGGTCAAATTAAAAATTATTTTTGAAAAATACTGCCAATTGCCAACTTCTTTATTTACTGTCCGATTTGTCTGCAATTTGGATATGATATTGTCCTAGGCAAGTGTTTTAATAAATTTCACTTACATATCCCAAATTCACTATTACGGTCAAATTAAAAAATATTTTTGAAAAATACTGCCAATTGCCAACTTCTTTATTTACTGTCCGATTTATTTAAAATTTGGATATGTTATTGTCCTAGGCAAGTGTTTTAATAAATTCCACTTACATATCCCAAATTCACTATAACGGTCAAATTAAAAAATATTTTTGAAAAATACTGCCAATTGCCAACTTCTTTATTTACTGTCCGATTTATTTAAAATTTGGATATGCTATTGACCTAGGCAAGTGTTTTAATAAATTCCACTTACATTTCCCAAATTCACTATTACGGTCAAATTAAAAAATATTTTTGAAAAATACTGCCAATTGCCAACTTCTTTATTTACTGTCCGATTTGTTTTAAATTTAGATATGTTATTGTTATAGGCAAGTGTTTTAATAAATTACACTTACATTTCCCAAATTCACTATTACAGTCAAATTAAAAATTATTTTTGAAAAATACTGCCAATTGCCAACTTCTTTATTTACTGTCCGATTTGTTTAAAATTTGGATATGTTATTGTTGTAGGCTAGTGTATATGCACCATCCACATTTTACAAATATTGCGGTTAAATTTTAAAAAATTTGGAAAAATACTGCCAATTGGCAACTTCTTTATTTATGGTCTGATTTGTTTAAAATTTATATATGTCATTATTCTAGGCTAGTGTATATGTACCATCCACATTTGACAAATTAACTATAATGGTCAAATTTAAAAAATATTTTGAAAAATATACTAACAATTTCAAACTACTTACTGTCTGATTTATTTTCGGATATGTTATAGCTCTCATATAGGTAACAAGACCACACTACCACACGTTCCATTACCCCCTATAATACAGTATTTTGTCTTTTTGTTTGTTTATTTTGCTGTAATCCCAAAACTGACTGTTTATTATCCGATTTGCCTAATTGGATATTGTCCTAAGCATTTATTGTCTGATTTATTTTTGGATATGTTATAGCCCCCAACTATTATATCTAAAATTACAATATTATTTCCACCTATAATACAGTTGTTTGTTTTGCCGCAACCTAAAAACTAACATTGGTATTTGTGTTTTTACAAAACTATATTTGTAAATTACTACCAATAACTCCTTTATTTACTTTTCGACTTGTTATATCCCCTTATATCTAAATTTACCGTATATTATTTCCCTTTTAGTGCTGTTTTGTCGTAACCAAACTTTGGATATGACTGCAATATATTACTGGCCATTGCATAAGTGCATTTCCAAATTCACTATTACGGTTGGATTAAAAAAAATAAATACAAGCTTATTATATACATCCAGCTGATAAGTAAATATCCACAATTATGGTCAAAACTGCCTAAATTTTGGATATGTTTTAAGCCAATGCAAAAAATAAATTTTTAAAACCCAAAACAACTAAACACAAAACACTAATCTTTCTTTGTGCTTGTTTGGAGTAGTCTTTATTTTATCCAACTTAATTTTGTAGTTAAAATCAAACTTCCCACATTCTAGCTCCCTTTCCAGCCAGTGGTTGGAGACATAAAGGTTACAAATATTTTCAAACTGTACAATATATCTACCCCTATGTTGGACTTGTTTAATAGCGCACCATATTCCAAATCCTCCAGTCTACTACATTCTTTAAATTTAACACTGCCTTTAATATCTTGCATCTCTATGTCTTCTTGTCCAACATCCCACTCATTGTTACGGAAACTTTCTATTTTTGGAAAGGAATTGCCATAAAATGTTGCGGTTCCGTTAGTGTTAAAGCTTGCAAGTGGCTCGTTGGTAGGTAGATAAATAATGTCCAAATCACCACTGTATGGCAACACGCTATAACCTTGCCTATTCTTATTTATCTCTATAAATACAGTTTTACAGACACCTTTAACATAGTATACACCCCACCGTCCTTTTCTGCCAACACTCCCACAAACTTGTTGTTTACTACAAACGCATACACTATATAATGTCCATAATGCTCTAGATCCTCCCAACGTCGCAGGAAGTAATCTTTTAATTTATCCTCTCTTTCCCTTCTTTCTTTAGCCAACTGTGCTTTGTATTCCTCTGCAACAGTATTTTCCACATATTCCAATGTCTTCTAATTCCAATTTCCTCTTTTTGGAACACCTCTCTAAGAAAGGCTTGGAAAGTGGCTCTATTTCTTTAATAGTGTATGGGTACAGTTTATTGGTCCGGCTTCTTAAAACGTAGGGAGTAAGGTTAGGACTTTCCACTAAGCCTAATTCTTCTAAATTGATGTGTTTAGGTATAGTGGAGAAAGGTGTATTTGATTTTGTAAAACATGTGCCCCCAGATTTGATGTAACACTTATGCTTTACACTTATGGCATCCTCCTCTATTACCTCTACATAGTTAGTTGGTAAACAGTTAAAGCCAAATGCAGATAGAGCATACTTTATTAACTTTTCCCTTTGTGTACTATCTTTTGGCAGTTTTAGTTGTACTCCAGTTATCTTCTTCGTATTACTATTCCCCCAATATGCGTATTGTAATAAATCATTAAACACTAAACAACAACTGTTTTGTAATTGATTGGCAACTTTCACCCACATCTTATGCAGAGGTACAGCATAGAATGGAGCATTTTGAAAGTACCGTTTGTTGTCTTCTATTAGACTTAAACAATCTCTTAAAGGTTCAAACCCTTTACCAAAACCTCTACAATAGTTATAGATTGTCGCCTCTAACCTTGTTATTCCATTCTCTCTAGCTAGTTTAGACGAGAACGTTTCTTTTAGTCTCGCATCTGGACAGTTTACAAAGTTTATTATATGGTTTCCTATACTTTTAATTACTCCAGGGCTTGTAATCTGGCATATAAATTTATTATATATTTTTACCCCGCTATTTACATTAAACCATGTTAAACAGTCTTTACTAACATTATCTACAATAACATTATATCCATTCGCCCCTTGGTAGCAAAAGTTAAAGTTTTCTGTAAGATATTGGCACATTTCCTCCAGCCAAATCTAGTGTTATATCGAAATCCATAAGATAGTACATTTCTTTTTCCAGATCTTGCAGTATCTTTGGAAGATCTTCCAACAAATCCTTAATTTTAACATTTGCAAGCTCTATTTTATAGGGAATTGCTATAGGATCATCATACTTTTGTTTAATTTGGTCAATATCTTTCTTTATTATTTGTAACACACCCTCGCTTTGGGAGAATGGTAGTTTGGCCACAACACCATGTCGAGCTAAAGAGAACTTTTTAAATATTCCTCGTAAGTAGCTATTAAACGAGCCACATATTTCCTTCTTAACTTTAAATTTATTCCGAACGTCCCCATCACAATCCGTAACATTGGTTATCTTAACTAACATTATGTTATCACAAAACGCATCCGTTATAGATGTTAAGTTATTTAATTTTGGTTCGCCCTCGCAATAGTTTATATTACCTATGTCTGTAAGAAGGTTATTATTACGTAGATTTTCTAATAAAAACCATATACCGAATCTTTCGTTAGTAGGTTTAATACAATTTCCCAATAAATGGCTAACAGAGTACATTTCTTTTATACAAAAAAGTAGCGGAAACATGTAAACAGGACAGATTACACTATAGGTATATATGTGTTGTAAATATATGGATATTGTATATAAACATAGGCGAGCGGTAAGTGTAACATGTAAGTGGACACCCACATGCAAATATGGAATACCCACTATTAATATAATTCCAAATTCGACTAAATAAGTTTATAGTCTCAATATAATTAACATATTAACTAACGGTGCCATCCCACACTAGTACCCAAATTGTCGAAATTCTATAATTCTATTCTTAGTCCTTGTATTAGGTTTTGTGCTATTAAACCCTACATCCTGTGCAGTAGAGTAATATATGTATTTAATACAGATACGCACATTCTACAAGACCCGTACATCTGTTGTATAAGCAGCAGAATAGACGTCTCATTGTGTTGTTGTAAATTAAAACATAAATGTGCTGGATACAACCGGCCAGATATTAGACAGGAAATGTGTTGGAAGTGTATTGCCAAAGACAAACACCACATAGTGCAGCATGTAATCAATCCATTACTATTTGGTCAGTATTGGTACAACATCCGATATATTAGCCAAACCCAGTCCAAACTTGGAAAACAAACAGTAAAAAATTAATATTATAGTAACAGAAATAGTAAGAGTATAAGGACATAGTAATATTTAAAGTTTATAAAACAACACAAATGACACAATAAATAACACACTCCAACACATTACGACACAGGCACAGATACTGGTTTACAGCCATTTTACACAACTTTACACGTTCTGTCAACTGACACAAAAATAGTTTGTAAATTGTGTAAGAAATATGTGTAATATAAACAAATTTAACACAATCATAACATTTTGAGGACACAATGTTTGGACTGGGTTTCGCTAATATATCGGATGTTGTACCAATACTGACCAAATAGTAATGGATTGATTACATGCTGCACTATGTGGTGTTTGTCTTTGGCAATACACTTCCAACACATTTCCTGTCTAATATCTGGCCGGTTGTATCCAGCACATTTATGTTTTACTTTACAACAACACAATGAGACGTCTATTCTGCTGCTTATACAACAGATGTACAGGTCTTGTAGAATGTGCGTATCTGTATTAAATACATATATTACTCTACTGCACAGGATGTAGGGTTTAATAGTACAAAACCTAATACAAGGACTAAGAATAGAATTATAGAATTTCGACAATTTGGGTACTAATGCGGGATGGCACCGTTAGTTAATATGTTAATTATATTGAGACTATAAACTTATTTAGTCGAATTTGGAATTATATTAATAGTGGGTATTCCATATTTGCATATGGGTGTCCACGTACATGTTACACTTGCCGCTCGCCTATGTTTATATACAATATCCATATATTTACAACCTCTATATGCCCATAGTGTAATCTGTCCTGTTTACATGTTTCCGCTACTTTTTTTGTATAAAAGAAATGTACTCTGTTAGCCATTTATTGGGAAATTGTATTAAACCTACTAACGAAAGATTCGGTATATGGTTTTTATTAGAAAATCTACGTAATAATAACCTTCTTACAGACATAGGTAATATAAACTATTGCGAGGGCGAACCAAAATTAAATAACTTAACATCTATAACGGATGCGTTTTGTGATAACATAATATTAGTTAAGATAACCAATGTTACGGATTGTGATGGGGACGTTCGGAATAAATTTAAAGTTAAGAAGGAAATATGTGGCTCGTTTAATAGCTACTTACGAGGAATATTTAAAAAGTTCTCTTTGGCTCGACATGGTGTTGTGGCCAAACTACCATTCTCCTTGGAGAGGTCCTCTGGGGTCCAAAGCGAGGGTGTGTTACAAATAATAAAGAAAGATATTGACCAAATTAAACAAAAGTATGATGATCCTATAGCAATTCCCTATAAAATAGAGCTTGCAAATGTTAAAATTAAGGATTTGTTGGAAGATCTTCCAAAGATACTGCAAGATCTGGAAAAAGAAATGTACTATCTTATGGATTTCGATATAACACTAGATTTGGCTGGAATATTTAATAAAGAGGAAATGTGCCAATATCTTACAGAAAACTTTAACTTTTGCTACCAAGGGGCGTACAAGAATGGATATAATGTTATTGTAGATAATGTTAGTAAAGACTGTTTAACATGGTTTAATGTAAATAGCAGGGTAAAAATATATAATAAATTTATATGCCAGATTACAAGCCCTGGAGTAATTAAAAGTATAGGAAACCATATAATAAACTTTGTAAACTGTCCAGATGCGAGACTAAAAGAAACGTTCTCGTCTAAACTAGCTAGAGAGAATGGAATAACAAGGTTAGAGGCAACAATCTATAACTATTGTAGAGGTTTTGGTAAAGGGTTTGAACCTTTAAGAGATTGTTTAAGTCTAATAGAAGACAACAAACGGTACTTTCAAAATGCTCCATTCTATGCTGTACCTCTGCATAAGATGTGGGTGAAAGTTGCCAATCAATTACAAAACAGTTGTTGTTTAGTGTTTAACGATTTATTACAATACGCATATTGGGGTAATAGTAATACGAAGAAGATAACTGGAGTACAACTAAAACTGCCAAAAGATAGTACACAAAGGGAAAAGTTAATAAAGTATGCTCTATCTGCATTTAGCTTTAACTGTTTACCAACTAACTATGTAGAGGTAATAGAGGAGTTTCCTGATGCCATAAGTGTAAAGCATATGTGTTACATCAAATCTGGGGGCACATGTTTTACAAAATCAAATACACCTTTCTCCACTATACCTAAACACATCAATTTAGAAGAATTAGGCTTAGTGGAAAGTCCTAACCTTACTCCCTACGTTTTAAGAAGCCGGACCAATAAACTGTACCCATACACTATTAAAGAAATAGAGCCACTTTCCAAGCCTTTCTTAGAGAGTTGTTCCAAAAAGAGGAAATTGGAATTAGAAGACATTGACAGTAATAAGCGTAAATTGGAATATGTGGAAAATACTGTTGCAGAGGAATACAAAGCACAGTTGGCTAAAGAACAAGAAAGAAGGGAAAGAGAGGATAAATTAAAAGATTACTTCCTGCGACGTTGGGAGGATCTAGAGCATTATGGACATTATATAGTGTATGCGTTTGTAGTAAACAACAAGTTTGTGGGAGTGTTGGCAGAAAAGTATGGACGGAGGGGTGTATACTATGTTAAAGGTGTCTGTAAAACTGTATTTATAGAGATAAATAAGAATAGGCAAGGTTATAGCGTGTTGCCATACAGTGGTGATTTGGACATTATTTATCTACCTACCAACGAGCCACTTGCAAGCTTTAACACTAACGGAACCGCAACATTTTATGGCAATTCCTTTCCAAAAATAGAAAACCTAAGTTTCCGTAACAATGAGTGGGATGATGTTGGACAAGAAGACATAGAGATGCAAGATATTAAAGGCAATGATAAATTTAAAGAATGTAGTAGACTGGAGGATTTGGAATATGGTGCGGAATTATTAATAAGCACTATTAAACAAGTCCAACATAGGGGTAGAAAAAGATATATTGTACAGTTTGAAAATATTCCTAACCTTTATGTCTCCAACCACTGGCTGGAAAGGGAGCTAGAATGTGGGAAGTTTGATTTTAACTACAAAATTAAAATTAAGTTGGATAAAATAAAGACTACTCCAAACAAGCACAAAGAAAGATTAGTGTTTTGTGTTTAGTTGTTTTGGGTGTTAAAAATTTATTTTTTGCTATCGCATTGGCTTAAAACATATCCAAAATTTAGGCAGTTCTGACCATAAATATTTTGTAGATATATATTACTTATCAGCTGGATGTATATAATAAGCTTGTATTTATTTTTTTAAATCCAACCGTAATAGTGAATTTGGAAATGGGGTATTTACTTATGCAATGGCCAGTAATATATTGCAGTCAAAGTTTGGTTACGACAAAACAGCACTAAAAGGGAAAAAATATACGGTAAATTTAGATATAAGGGCATATAACAAGTCGAAAAGTAAATAAAGGAGTTATTGGTAGTAATTAACAAAATATAGTTTTGTAAAAACACAAATACCAATGTTAGTTTTTAGGTTGCGGCAAAACAAACAACACATCAACTGTATTATAGGTGGAAATAATATTGTAATTTTAGATATAATAGTTGGGGGCTATAACATATCAAAAAATAAATCAGACAATAAATGCTTAGGACAATATCCAAAGTGTAGGCAAATCGGACAATAAACAGCAAAGTCAGTTTTGGGATTACAGCAAAATAAACAAACAAAAAAGACAAAATACTGTATTATAGGGGGTAGTGGAACGTGTGGTAGTGTGGTCTTGTTACCTATATAAGAGCTATAACATATCCGAAAATAAATCAGACAGTAAATAAAGAAGTTTGAAATTGTTAGTATATTTTTCAAAATATTTTTTAAATTTGACCATTATAGTTAATTTGTCAAATGTGGATGGTACATATACACTAGCCTAGAATAATGACATATATAAATTTTAAACAAATCAGACCATAAATAAAGAAGTTGCCAATTGGCAGTATTTTTCCAAAATTTTTAAAATTTAACCGCAATATTTGTAAAATGTGGATGGTGCATATACACTAGCCTACAACAATAACATAACCAAATTTTAAACAAATCGGACAGTAAATAAAGAAGTTGGCAATTGGCAGTATTTTTCAAAATTTTTTAAAATTTAACCGCAATATTTGTAAAATGTGGATGGTGCATATACACTAGCCTACAACAATAACATATCCAAATTTTAAACAAATCGGACAGTAAATAAAGAAGTTGGCAATTGGCAGTATTTTTCAAAAATATTTTTTAATTTGACTGTAATAGTGAATTTGGGAAATGTAAGGCTAATTTATTAAAACACTTGCCTATAACAATAACATATCTAAATTTTAAACAAATCGGACAGTAAATAAAGAAGTTGGCAGTTGGCAGTATTTTTCAAAAATATTTTTTAATTTGACCGTAATAGTGAATTTGGGAAATGTAAGGCTAATTTATTAAAACACTTGCCTAGGACAATAACATATCTAAATTTTAAACAAATCGGACAGTAAATAAAGAAGTTGGCAATTGGCAGTATTTTTCAAAAATATTTTTTAATTTGACCGTAATAGTGAATTTGGGATATGTAAGTGGAATTTATTAAAACACTTGCCTAGGTCAATAGCATATCCAAATTTTAAATAAATCGGACAGTAAATAAAGAAGTTGGCAATTGGCAGTATTTTTCAAAAATATTTTTTAATTTGACCGTAATAGTGAATTTGGGATATGTAAGTGGAATTTATTAAACCACTTGCCTAGGACAATAACATATCCAAATTGAATACAAATCGGACAGTTAATAAAGAAGGTGGCAATTGGCACTATAGTATTTTTCAAAAAATATTTTTTAATTTGACCGTTATAGTGAATTTGGGAAATGTAAGTGGAGTTTATTAAAACACTTGCCTAGGACAATAACATATCCAAATTGCAGACAAATCGGACCATAAACACTAAAGATAGTTTTTTAGCCTGAATTTGAAAATTAATTTTAAAAAATATAGAGGAGGGATGGGGATTGGGAAAATATATTTAATATAGGCAAGGGTTGGACATTAGTATAGGCTAACAAGGAAACTTGTGTAAGGCGGGATCGGGTGTCGGCGCAAAAACTGATCCCCATAAGAATAACATGGGAAAAAAGCGCCGATTACGGCTTCTCTTTGCTAGTTCTCCTCTACTAATGGTGTTTTTGGGGTCTGGGGACCTCAAAACGAAAAGTTATCATGGTCCCAGGCCTAGGTCTTACCTTGCCGACTACGGTAATAGCTTCTTCCCTATAGGGGAAATTCGCTTAAAGGTTTACGCTTACTAACTTTTTTATGTTCCAGTTTGTTTAGCTAATTATATTTTTTATTTTTATAATTCTATTAACTGACTTATCTGTAAGTTGTTTACTCCGTTAGAATCCTCAGTTATTCCAGATAATAAATATATAAGTTACATTAGAATCGGATGATCCCAGAGCGATGGCGCTTTCAATATCGCCACCGCCGCCGCACGACGATGACGCACTCCATTGAAAGTAAATCGTGCGACATTCATAAATTTGTGAACAGTGCAATAAATTACTTTGGTGATAAAATTTTTTTTCCCATCCGATCATCTCCTCTGATGATGATCGGCATGAGTTACAGCTTGTGAATAAGATTTGCTATTTGTTTTAGCGAATTTCCCCTATAGGGAAGAAGCTATTACCGTAGGTCTCATGGTAAGACTTAAGCCCGAGACCATGATAACTTTTTGTTTTGAGGTCCCCAGATGCCAAAAACACGATTCGTTCAAATTTATATATATGTATATATATATATATATATATATATATATATATATATATATATATATATATATATATATATATATATATATATATGTGTCCGTTAACACGATAACTTGAGTAAAAAACGTCCGATTTCGATGAAATTTGGCTCAAATCTGTAAAGTGACATTCATGACTTTAAGTTTGAAAACCAGAAATATCGGACCACGGGAAAGGGGGTTTATGGGGGTTTTAAATTTTCCAAAAATCAGTTTTTTGCATTTTTCACCCTAAAATTTTTAAAAAACTTAATTTTGGTTTTGACCATGTTATAGAGCTTAAAAAAACAAATAATATGGTATTTTAAATTATTAACCTAGGTTAAGTGGTTGCGGAGAAAATACAAAAAAACCTGCTCATAAAATCTCCCATGTTAATCTTATGGGAAAAAGGTTTTAGGGAAGAAGCTATTACCGTAGGTCTCATGGTAAGACTTAAGCCCGAGACCATGATAACTTTTCATTTTGAGGTCCCCAGATGCCAAAAACACCATTCGTTCAAATTTTTATATATGTATACGGACACATATATATATATATATATATATATATATATATATATATATGTGTCCGTAAGCACGATAACTCTCGTAAAAAAGCTCCAATCTTAAGGAAATTTGGTACAAATGTGTAAAGTACCATTTATTTGAACGAGTTCGAAAACCAGACGAATCGCATCATCCGAAGGGGGGTTTTTGGGGGGTTTTGTACCCCAAAAATGGGTTTTTTGGTGTTTTCACATGTAATTTTTATTTTAATCAAATTGCAATTTTTACCATTGAAATCAGCTTAAAAAACAAACAATTTGGTATTTTGATCATTGCTCTACGTCAATTGGTTACTGAGATATTGAAAGTGCTAAACACAGTACGTTGTCTAATGTTATTCTTTTGTAGAAAAAGAAAAATTGTATATCTCGCTTATTTATGAACATAAACTGACAAAATTTGGTTTGTGACTTCATCTGGTTGTGGTTTATTGTTGTTTGCTCAAAAAAACAATTTTTTGCCTATGGTTCCCGTTGTAGCAAACCTAGGTACTCGGTCCCCATGTTATTCTTATGGAAAATATTTAAAATGTTATATATCGCTTATTTATGAATGTATATGGATGAAACTTGGTATGTGACTTCACTTAGATGAGTTCTATTGATATTTGCATAAAAACCCATTATTTTGTATTCCTTGTTGCAGCAAACCTGCGTACTCATCCCCAATATTGTTCTTAGGGAGAATAATTAATATTTTAAATATCGCTTGTTTGTGAATATATTTCTTATGAATTCTGTTAAGTGGCTTAATGTGTTATGTTATATATTCATTGGAAATTTGCTGAGTATGCAGGTTTGCTGCGATGGGGGTATTGGCTTTTCCTCAGTTCATTTCTATGTAAACTTCCTTTCCCAATGTCACTTCCCAATGTTACTTCCTTTCAAGGTCACATTTCCTTTTACCAATCAGTTTAGCTCTACAAAACAATCATTTTGGTGTTTAAATTGTGATTCTACGTCCAACCGTTGCCGTGATATTCAAAGTGCTAAACACAGTATGTTGTCCAATGTTATCCTTATGGAGAATATTTAAAATTTGATATCTCGATTATTTATGAACGTATATTGATGAAACTTGGTAGGTGGCTTCACCTAGTACTGGTATATTGATATTTCCACAAAAAATTGATTTTTTGTTGATTATCCTCTTAGCAGCAAACCTGCATTCTCATCCCTAATGTTATTCTTATGGAGAATACGGAAAGCTTTATATCTCCCTTAATTATGGACATAAATCATTAAAACTTGGTATATAGCTTTACCTGGTTGAGTTATATTGATAATTGCAAAAAACCCACATTTTTATCTTCCTCGTGGCAGCAAACCTGCGTTCTCAGCCCTAATGTTATTCTAGAGAATAAATAAAATGCTATATATCACTTATTTATTTAAGTATTTTTATGAAACTTGGTAAGTGGCTTTATGTGGTAGTAAGAAATATATTCATTCATAGGAAATTCGCTGAGTACGCAGGTTTGCTGCGACGGGGGTATTTATTTATAAATTTGTGTTGTTATTTTAACTAGTAATAATGTTTTTTTATTGTATTTTAATTGAATGTATTATTCAACTGGATTGAATGTAGCTTATTGGATATAGGCTTAAGAGTGCTAAAACCATACTAAATCTTGTAAGAAAAATTAAACACAAAACTTTTATATTGTGAGTTAAAGTTTTGATAATAAATTAAAATTTATTATTTATTTGTATCTTTGGTGTATTTATTAAATACTAGAATATTAAAAATAATAAGGTTATTTTACGGAATAGAAACAATAATTTTCATATATACATATAGCTACAAACATACTTGTATTTATGTTAGGGGGCCCCATTTTACTATAAGCCCGGGCCCCAGAGGTCCTAAATACGGCCCTGGACCTAATACTGAAACAATTTCAAGCCAGATTAAATCATTAAACGCAACTAGGGCGTATTTTAAGGTGAATATGAATGAATGATGAGTGTAGAATGGAAGACGCCTTGTTACTGATTAAAACCGACTGATTCTTTAGCCAGGATCATTAATTAATAGCCCAATGACCAAAGGAAGCTGGATCCAGTATCGAACCTTCACAAAATGGTCTCAGGTTTTTTCTCAGGATCGATATGGCGAACAGGGCCGTATTGAGGACCTCTGGGGCCCCAAATTCTCTTCCTTAAAAACTGGAGTGAAATTGTATTAAATGTTTAAATGTTTTTTTCTTTGGGCTCAAATATGCAATACAAATTTACCTAACTGCTTTCCTTGTTTTTATAACTAAAAGATAAACACAGACCACATATTTACCAACACTTAATTGTATTTCATCTGCTGACATACAAACTATCTAAAGACAGACCAACAAAAAACACATAACTAACTACACTGAATAAAAATGTATGTATTCAATGCTGATAGTGGTATAGGTCCATATTTCTTAGTTTTCTTATCCCTTTTATCACAATTTCTTCCCAGAGTTTCCTCTACCTTTATCCAATTTCATCCAATATATAGCAAATAAGGTATATTATATAGCAGAGAACGTCTCTATGAAATCAAACTGAATTTTTGACTTAAAAATTGCTTATTGAAGTATACAAATTTACCTTTGCATTTTATCATCAGCATAACAAATAAACAGCCCCCCCCCCCCCATATACGTTTTGTTGAATCGTGTATTTGTGTCTTTAATCATGGTTTTTTATACTCATATTCAAATCGCACTTTAGAAAGAATAATGGCTATCATCATCATAGTTTACAAAAAGATTTTGATTGTTTGTATTTACACAAAACAATAGAAACTGCCTAAACTGCAACAAAAACAAAGACTACAATTCCATATGTGAACTGCTATAATGCCGCTTTGTCGTAAAAATTTCCGTGACCCATGATTAAACAAATGAAAAATCTATCTTTAGTTATATTATCAGCAATAAAACACAATTATTACTGCAAAATTAAAGGAAACAAATTAGAAGTTTAAATAGAGGATATAGAATACTTAAATCTGAACTTTAATTACAATTAAATTGTTGCCACTTTTATACAATATTATAAACTCTATTTCTACTCAGCATATAATTTGTGTTGCTTATTGCCTGCCAATTTCAAACCAAAAAACCTAAATTTAATTAAGAATAGTTGTCTGCTTTGTTTACAACTTTGACTTTGGGTTTGATACTTTAGTTTGAACATACACCCTTTACAACTTAATATTATTTGTATAATTTTCAGTTGAGAAATAATCAACTTTTTCAGAACAAAGTTATAAAACTGTCTCGCGAAGTCCCCCTTAGTGGCCCGTGGGGTCCCACTTCCGAGGCCTGGGTGCCCCATTTGTGCCTGGGGCACCGGGCGCTCGCCCTGAGCGCCCTTAGGGAAATACGGCCCTGCTGGCGAACTTCAGACTATGAAGCGAGCACGCTAACCACTGTGCTAACCAGCATAGTAAAGATATAATAGTGTGTCAAGGGGGTTTTAGACGAGACGTGGATAAGTCGCTTTTTCAAGCCACTTGTTCTTGTCACTTTTTGACTTCCTGTCTTTAACTTGCTTTGGAGGCGCTTGTGCGTGTTTACACGAGGATTACTACAAGCAAAGATTACACATGCTACGCAAAATAGATATTGCAGCTTACGGCGTTCGGATTAATATGTTTTTCAGTCAGAGTTTGCAAACAGCTCGAGCCTTGTTGTCTGTTGAATCAATATCATACAGAGCTAGTGGTGATCGTCTGTAGAGGTAGCAGTGAGTGTAGACTGCTGAGTAACAGCTGGTGTATCTTCATTGTACATAACTAGTTGTGTTGGCATAGCGTCCTTATTTAGTTTACATCTCATATTATTTGTAAAGCAGTCAGGTTCAGAATGCAGTTCACACACTAAATGTGAATGTAAAGCAGAGTCAGGAAGGCCTTTCAGTTTTTCGTTTGCTGTGTTTGTTATGGTACCCATTTATCACATACACTCTTATTTTTCAAAGGAAATTTGAAAAATCTCAAACTTGGACTGTTAATGCGAGTAGACAGACAACCAATAAAACAGCACGTCTCAATACCTGGAATTGTTCAAGAAAAAAATACATCATACAATCATAATTCACTACAAACGTTCTTCACTCTTGCTAATCCATCTTTTTAAACCTCTAGTCACTTATATAAGTAAACAAACACAAGTCAAGGTTAACCATAACACAATAAACAACAACGAACCAATACGTAAATATATAACAGCTGATCCATGTCGGCAATGAAGTCTTAGCAGTTGTCAAAACATTCGCATGGACAAACATGGAAATTGATATAAGAAAATGGCTTGGCTGCAATATCTATTTTGCGTAGCATGTGTAATTTTGCTACAAGTGACTCGTGTAATAACACGCAGATTACCTAATATTTGTTTGACGTCAAATAAATATCAACATTTTGACAATGATATGTCAAATTGATATCGGCCAATATTTACTTTACGTCAATTTAACACTCAAATTATATTTGGACATCACTAAAATTCATGTTCAATGAATATTCAAAATATGAAATTTGTAGGTACGACCAGCAATTATTGGAAATTTAAATGACAAGTTTTTTTTAATGAAAAAGCAATTGGAAATCCATATTCCAAAATATAAAAAACCTCACCATGGGGTTTTGAAATGTTAAAGATAACCTTTTAAAAAGTCAAAGTTTTCACCATTGGATTCAGCTAAGCATAGAAAACGCTCAAGTTGGTATTTTGATCATTTTACAGTCAATGGTTACAGACACATTGAAAGTGCTAAACATAATACGTTTCCCAATGTTATTCTTATGGGGAAGAAAAAGGATTTTATATTTAGCTTATTTATGAACGTATATAATGACGAACTTTGGTATGTGGCTTGATATGGTTATGTTCTATTGTAATTTGCACAACAAAAATGTACCGATGGTTCCCGTTGCAGCAAAACTCTGTTCTCAGCCCCATGTTATTCTTAAGGAGAATAAGTAAAATATTATGTCGTTCTTAACATGAACATAAATTAATCAAACTTAGTATGTCGCTTCACCTAGTTGAGTTATAATAGTATTTCTATCAAAACCCATATTTTGTCTTCCTTGTTGCAGCAAACCTGCTTACTGATCCCCAATGTCATTCTTAAGGAGAATACTATTTTATATATTGCTTATTTGTGAATATATTTTTATGAAACTTGGTAAGCAGCTTTATGCGGTATTAAGATATAATGCATGTGTTGGAAATTCGCAGAGTACGCAGTTGTGATGCGTACAGGTACATTTTTTTTGATAATCGGCGTGTCTTGCATTCCCAAACTACTCGTAGACCCTCAAACAACTCTTAAGAACCGAATAATTTGATCAGGGGTATATTTTTGAGCAATTACTATCTTCTTTGAATCACTACATGAAGGAATTTTCTCATAAAAATAATAACTACAGAAATTCAAACAACTATGCAGCTAGCAGGGGCGGATCCAGAGGACATGTTTGGGGGGGCGGTCACCGAAGGTTACCCCTCCCCCTCCCCGTTTGTGGTCCCTGGCACCCCATTATTATTTGTTAACTATATGACATTATACAACGAATTAAAGTAAGTTAACATAATATATTATAACCTTATACTCCTTATACTTATAATAACCTTGTACTCTAGAAAATAAACGGTATCAGGAAACTGACATATACTTTCTCCCTTTTAGCCCAACTTTAATGAATAAATTACTTTTTATTTACTAAATATAGAATATAAAAAGCACGGTGGAATGTTCAGAAAATCTTGTAAACAAGTTGTTTTCAAAATTATCCACCCAAATCCCTGTTTAGGAGGCACTACCGAATCCATCGCTACACACGTGGTTTTAAGAGGAGAAATTCCCCCTATTCCCACCCCCACAGCGTTATTAGGGGCAACATATTTCGAATTTCCTCTGTTGGTCAATGCTAACTTGACAAGCATTGAATGAAATTGATCAATAAATAAGAGAGAAATAGTAATTTTTGTATTCCCCATAAGAATAACATTGGACAACGTACTGCGTTTACCGCAAAATGAAAATTTAAATTTTCTCCGGAACCAGTAATCGTAGAATAGTAATTCAAGATACTAAATTATTTAGTTTTTGAGCTCTTTTTGAACAGTAATATGTTTTATATTTATGTTTTTTTTATGAAAAATCCAAAAAACTGAATTTTTGATATTTTAAGTCTTGTAATTTCTGAACCCGAATTTTTACAGAAATTCAGGTGGTGTCATTTTGTTGGAAAACTAAATTTCTACAAACGACTAAAGTTTAATCAAAATCGTTAGAGCCGTTTTTGAGAAATATTGATTTTTCATGTTTTTTGGCGGTTTTTGAGGATAATAATAATAATAAAAAATAATAAATTATTTATTTGCCATAAAACATTACAGTATTGACAGTCTCTCTCACAGCATACAGCCAAGTCAGATAATCACTATTCCTAACATAATAATATTATCAAAGTGAACATAGTAATGAAAATTAAGAAAAGGTATATTTAGTGCAGTACATACAAGATAAACTTAACACAACTAAAAGTGCTATAAACTTAAAATTAAATTTTTTCATTGCAAATAGTTCATCAGCTGAATACATGGGGTTATTTAAAAGCCAACTGTAACATTTCCGTTTAAAAGTCTTTTCGTCGTAAGTTTTTATGAGATGTTTCAACTTGTAGAGTTTGAGACTTAGAACTTTGTAGCTTTTTTGACTTTTGGTCAATCTAGAAAAATCAATTACTACATTGTCTTTGTTTCTAGTTTTGTAAGAGTGTGTATTAGAGCTGAGGCTCAGAAGATCTGGGTTTTTAAATAGATACACTATTAAATCAAAAAGGTACAAATTTATGACTGTCAAAATTTCGGAACTGATAAAAAGAGGTCTACAATGATCAAAAGTTCCTGATTGATTAATTATTCGAATCGCCTTCTTTTGAAGAACCAAAATTTCATTAATTCTGCTACAATTGCCCCACAGTATAAGCCCATATCTAAATATCGATTGAAAATAAGCAAAATAGGCCACCTTTACGTAACCCAAGTTGACACAGAAGGTAAGGTGCCTCAGAAGATAAATAACTCTTGAGAGTTTGGCAGAAATGTAATCAATGTGTGAACTCCAAGTCAAGTGATAATCAATGAAGATGCCCAAGAATTTAATGTCAGTCACCAAATGGTCATCTTCATCGGATGGATTTAAGGGTTGTAAAGTAAAGATGATATTTTTTGTTTTATCAGCATTCATTAAAAAGCCATTGGAAACGAACCAGTTAGAGGCCTCAGTTAAAGTTGTTTCTGCCAACTGTTTGAGCTGATTGAGATCTGAATTACAGTTAATAAAAGTAGTATCATCTGCATAGAGAAGACTATTGGCTTTAAAATAAATAGGGAGATCATTAATAATTATTATGAATAGTAAAGGTCCTAAAATAGATCCTTGAGGAACGCCCCAATTGACCTTAAGTTCCTCTGACCACTGTCCATCAATATAAACTTTCTGGCTACGGTTACACAGATAGGACTCAAAGAACTTGAGGGGAGAACCCTTAACTTAGCTTAGTGGGACAGCTTCATTAGAAGATTGCTGTGGTCTACACAGTCAAAGGCCTTGCTCAGGTCACACAAAGAGGCCTGAGCATAGGCCTTTTTTTCAAAAGCTGAGAGAACTTGCCCTACCAAACCCTCCATAGCATCCACGGTTGAAAGTCCCCGTCTAAAACCAAACTGAGAAATACTGAGTAAGTTATTACTTTCAAAATATTGGCCAATCTGATCATAGACCACAATCTCTATTATTTTAGAAAGAGTAGGGATAATAGAAATTGGACGATAGCTCTCTGGGCTTGATTTGGGACCTCTTTTGTAGATGGGACAGACGCGAGAAATTTTCGGGGGATCAGGAAACATGCCCTCTTCTAGACATTTGTTAATGAATAGTGAGTGGTAGTACAATAATTCGTAGAAGAGCCTTTGACATATTGTTGGACATGAAATAAATATCCCAACTCTCAGACGAATTTAATCTCTTCCCAGCATTTATGATATCCTCAGATGAAACTGTTTTCCAGCAGAATTGTGTATGACTTCCAGGTGTTTTTTGTGAGAACTCATTAGATGTGTCAGCAGTGAAAACCATGGACTTTTTAATTTGATTCACCAAGTTGATGAAAAAATAATTAAACGCACTAGTGAGATTTCCGAGTTATGCGTTTTTGAGGTTGCCTTGGGATTATTTGATTTTATAATGTTCCAGGTAGCTTTACATTTATTTTGACTTTTGTCAATAGCTGAGTATTGTATGACAGTTTGGCTTCTTTAATACTTTGTTTGTAATGAATTTTAAGAGTAGTGAACTGATTCTTTAAGTTAGCGTTATCTGAGTTCTTAGAGATACTATGTAAAAAATCAAGCCTATTTTTAATATTAGCTAAATCTTGATTATACCACTTATTATTTATTTGAGAGTTATTAGTTTTAGCACTCTTTACAATGATACAATTATTTACATTATTTTCAATTAGACGGAAAGTTTTTGAAAAACCGTCAGTGCACTAAAAGACTGGATTGACTGGCAGAAAGAAGGAAACCCAATCATAAACCAGCAAATTATTAAGCAAATCATTGATTTTATTCTTTGGGAAAATTAATTTGCAATAGTTGATAGAGGCACTGGGGCTAGTACTGTCCATAGCTGTTATGTATCTTTTATTGATAATTTCGAATACAATACCATCTTGGTCTGTAAAGTGAAACTGAACAACACGTCATAACAATGAAAATCTAACACCATTATTGACAAAAACATTATCCAAGCAGTTGTCGCCCCTTGTTGGTGTTCTGTTTTGGCAAACAAAATTATGCTGTCTTAAAATATTGATAAATTCCTTAGCTGTTATTTTTTCTGAAGTAATATCAAAACTGCCATTTAAATCTCCCCCAACAATAATTTGATAATCCGACCATCGAGACAAGAAAAACCAAAAGGGCTTCAAATGTTTCAAGAAAAATGAGTGGATCACCAGCTGTGGAGTGGTATACAGAAATAATAATATATATTTGAGTTCATCAATAAACACAGCAGATGCCTCAGAATGAAACTCTTTAATAAAATAGCTTATGTCACATTCTCGGGTTACAAGATCGTTGTGAACAAATATAAGAGTTCCCCCTCTAATATGTTCCTGCCTGCTAAACACACTTGCACACTTGTACCCTTCAGGGGAAGCAGCAAAAGCATCACTGGTATTAAGCCAATGTTCGGAAATACATAGAATATATGTATTTGGCTCATTTGCTAAAAAGGCCTCCAGAATTAGTGACTTATTTTTGAGTCCCTGAATGTTCAAGAACAGGATTTTAATATTATCCCCAAAATTATTATTTTCTTTATTCTAGTGTGCACTGATGGATTTCCATTACATTTTATGGTATTAACATTTGAATTATTTTTTAAGTTTGATAATTACCTTTAGAAAAAATTCCAAAAATGTATAAGAGAGAAAGTAATAAATGGTATCAGTAACGGTCACCACCGAGATCGTCATGTCCGAGTTCGTCACATCTATGAAAATCAATGAGCCGTACTAATTAGGGTCGGCTGTCTACCTGCCCCGCCGGGTATGTCATGCCTCCTCTGCCCGAACAGGAACAACTTATCCTAGTCACAGATCACAAGAGAACGGTCAAATACAGTTCTGAATCTTTACGCTTAAAGTTTACTGATGATGGTTCTTCATGTAGCTAAAAATTATACAAACTAACTCGTGAAAAAATTGATGACAAAATTGAAGTCATACGACTACATATCGCACTGAAAGGATGAATTAGGCCGATTGATGTTTGTTCGTGAGTCCGAAAAACAGCCTTAGTAAAAAAGGATTCGTGTTACAAAATTGAAAAGTGTCATACAAAAGGATATCACACTGAAAGGTGTGAATTCATTATATTATACTAGGATAACAAGATTATTTTAAGAAACTTATTCGTATTTTTAAGCCCATTTTTCATTTGTTACCAGTAAAAATCACACAACACATTCAAACAATTCAAAATTTTAAAAGAGATTTAAAAAAAACGTTCTAGGATAGAGTATTAATTTTATTTTTTTTAAATTGTTAGTACTGTAAAAAGAATCTAGTTTACTTGAATAAATATGGTTTAACGAATTTATGTATGGTGCTATTTTTAGAAGTTAACATTGTTAATATGTTAAATACATTCTTACAATTTAAGAATTTAATAAATATAACAACCAAATCCTATCATGGATAAAAGTTTAATTGAACTTATATCTAACACTTTTAATATTGCTCGGCGAAATGTACAGGGTAGTTGTAATTTTCAGCTAGATGAAGAACCAACATCAGTAAACTCTGAGCGTAAAGATTCAGAACGGTATTTGACCGTTCTCTTCTGATCTGTGACTAGGATAAGTTGTTCCCGTTCGGGCGGAGGAGGCATGACATACCCGGCGGGGCAGGTAGACGGCCGACCCTAATTAGTACGGCTCATTGATTTTCGTAGATGTGACGAACTCGGACATGACGATCTCGGTGGACACGCAGTAAACTGACACATACTTTCTCCCTTTTATCCCAACTTTAACGAATAAATTACTTTTATTTACTAAAAATATAGAATACAAAAGTAGAGGCAATATGGGGAGTCTGGGACAGCTGAAAAATAATTGTTTTTTAATCAGAAGTGACGTTTGAGTGACGTGGTGATGACGTATGTGTGACGAGAGGGTGTGATGACGTCACGGCGATGACGTATTGGTGTGACGATACACATACGTCATTGGATGTGAGGTAATGTGAAAACGGGTGGATTTATATTAAGAAACGGTTTAGTTACGTCGGTTTGCGACTTGAAATGGCCAACCGTCCATTTACGTCGGTTTGTGTTATCTTATCTTATCTTATCTTATCTTATCTTATCTTATCTTAGATCTAGATCTTAGATAAGATACCCCCGCACTTGCTTCGCTCCCAATCCCACGCCCTACAATCCCCCTCCACTAATCACCCCCGCCACATTTACGGCTTAATGCAGAATCGCGCGTTACGATCCATTCACACTCCAGATCTTAGCCGCAACGCAACCATGGCTCGCAACTTACAACCGATCAAACGCCCTGCTGACTCTTCTGACGACGACTACTCGGACCAAGAGGATCACAGACGTCGCAGGAAAGAGTTCAAGTTCTGCCAAACTAGACCGACGGCTACAACTACTCCTGTGGGGAGAGCGACGATTCAAATAAAGCGAGACATCTTCACTTACCGACAGATCAACCAACTCATGGACATCTTGGACCGCTACCGACACCTTGCCGATCAGATGATCATCGAGAAAGTAGCGGAGATCACTTCCACCTCATCATCCAACATCAACACTTGGACACAGTCGACGCTAGCCTACGCCGACAATTACAACTAAGACAATTTCTTCGGGTCGTCGCTTCCATCCCCCCACTCTAAATCCAGGACTCCACTCCTTCTACAAACGGCCTTTATCAAGGCCACCACTTATATCATTCGTTGTGAATCAGCCTAGCAATCATACAACATACTAAACCTACATTAAGTACATTTCAATCCAGATTCTCAGGACTTAGTCATTTAACATCAATCATTTTGGTGGCCTTTAAAAAGGCCATTTTTACAAGTCTCAATTATTTTAACTTTCACAGTCTTAGACGATTCCTTTACAAGTCTCAGCCTCACATCTTGTTACTTCTTTTACAGGAGGAGTATTCAACATTTTCTGGACTTTGTCATTTATCCAACTTCACTTTAGTGGCCTTTATAAAGACCGTTTTAATAAGTCTCAATTTTCCAACTTTCGCGGTAACAAAGAATAGTTATTCAGTTGTAGCTATGAATGTTTTAGGGGACTTTAAATAATTATAATTTATATTCTCCAAACATGTTCAAACGTGTTCAAGGTCATTTTAATACTTTAAAAAAAAGGATCTTGACTGTGGCGGATTGCCCTGCCGACCAGTCAAGAAGGGTCAGTTCATTCGTGGCGGTTTGCCCATGCCGACCGATTGAACTGCTTAGGGTATGGGTGGACCACAGAACTCCACACTGCGCGAACCACCCGGGTTTGTTTTTGGGGTTGTGATGGGAATAGGGTAAGGGACAGAGTTTAACTTGTACAAATCAGCAAATTGTGTTAGTGTTAGTGGGAAACCAGCGAAGCCATGCAAGACAGAAAAGGATTGTACAGAGAAGAATAAGAGATCGGCGCTGAGTTTAACGAATGACACGGGCCAGATCCATTGCCCACCGCACTGTTCACCCAACGCCCGGAGCAGTGCTGACCACACAGGGGGACTTGTCTCAGGCCTTGTGCGACGCAGAAGGTGTTGACTCCGCCTCGGGACCCGGCGGAGATCAGCGTAGAGATGCCGGCCGATAGCAAGTGAGACCTACATATGTGGTGCTCGCTATATCACAGAAGTTCCAAGCCCGGGGTACCACTGCAGGGATTGCGGTACTAGGAGACCTCCGTGGATGTTCAGCTTCTCTCCGATGATCTCCGCTGTGTCCCGCTTCTCTGGAGCTGCTCTGGACTGGTCCCGTGTCTGCATGCCGAATGATTCGAGTGGAACGAGCGTCCCGGTTTTATGAACTTTTCCGCTGAGTCAGCAGAAAATAACCTCACCTCATTGGTTGAACTGTTTGACCAATGAGAAGCCGGCTTGTGCTAGTGAGTATACCGCTGTTCTTAAGCGAATCACTTTTGCTCACCCTTTCGTTACGGACGCAACTCCACCATGTTCAGGAAGCAGACCCGGCCTAAGATGGTTGACATGCCTCGTCGGGAACCATCGTTCCAGCTTTCCAGCTCCAGGCCCCACAGTGTCACACCTCGGTCATCACTCCGGCAGCCTCGTCAACGTCCAGCTCCAATCCCAGCCCCAAAGAGCGAGTCCGTGACAGGGCAGCCTCGTCAACGCCCGGCTCCGACACCAGCGTCAAAGAGTAGACCCGTCGATGTAATGCCTCGACGGGTAAACATATCGACTTGTGCCCGGGAACCGTTCTCTTTACTTAGAGAAATTCTCTCGGACAAGACGAGGGATCTGGAACCTGAGAAGAACTATACGGCCCAGATCCCTGTTATCAATGAGCCGAGGGAGATTCGTCGGCCGAGCTTCGAACCGGCATTCCCTGGGTTCAAGCTCCACCGCCTGTGGAAACTGCAGCCGGGACTTAATTGTCTGCTCGGATGGGACAAGCCTTCGCGGGAGCTTTTGTTGCGCCACCGCAACTTTGTCTTTAGAAGTTACCTGCCGAATGGAGTGATTGAGCCACCGTACGATACATTAAAGACCTACTTGGAGGTCGGGAAGCCGGAAGATGGGCAACGACGTCGGCGTGTCACCGTCCAATGGGTGTCCATGTAAACAATGACACTGATAAAAACGGCCTTTTTGAAGGCCACCAAAAATTTCAATCGTTTGACACTCAGTAGCGTAAAACATATATTTTGTTTTACCCCCCAGTCTTACTCCTGCTGTAGCGAAGTTTTATTATAAGTCCCATGAGGTTTCAATAAAGTTTGTTGGTATTTTGTACGGTACGGTACTTAGTTACCGACTTCAACAAATATGGTTTGACCGAGAATTTTAATCGTTCCTCTGTCACCATAGTTTGTTCAAAGGGGTAAGCGCTTGGACTGGGACATTAAATAATTAAAATGGCCTTTCTCAAGGCCACTAAATAAAACGCTGAGTCAGTGTTATTAGTGCGCACCAACAGGAGACCTGCAGCGGATCCTATACGGTACGTAGCGTCGCACCTTAGAGACCAATGATTAGTGGAGCTCAGGACATCCTGCTTGCGCTGAGGAGAGAAGATGGAAACTACGGTGGAAGAAATCTTCGCTGAGATGATTGAGCGACGGGCTCCACTAGCACCGATATCCTCACTCCGGCCGCCTCGTCAACGTCCAGGAGCCTCGAAGAGGCGTGTTTGCTTCGCGTTGGACTGTCCAGCTCCGATACCAGTGCCAAGGAGCAATCCTGTCACTGTAATGGATTGTGTTGCGGCTACTCCACGGCGAAAGCTTCAGAGGCTGGAGCGGCGCTTCTACACTCCACTTGGGCAACTACGCCATGGCGAGCAGAATCGACGGTTGTGGCGGATGAAACCCGGCCTGTACGAATTGCTATTTTTCGTACGCCAGGATGGTGAGGCTACTCTGCGGGAGGTTGGTTCCTTGGAGCTGACGAGAGTTCGCCTGCCAAGGAGAATGGAGTGGCCGTGGAAGTCGACGCATCTGAAGATTCACGGGCCGGGGGAGGACCTTTCGTATCCCAGAGGGAAGGCCGAATGGGTCCGTCGCTAGATCATCTCAAAAAACGGCCTTTTTAAAGGCCACCACATTTTTCAATCGTTTTTGAACTCATGCATTTGCAAAGTTTTATTATAAGTCCCATGACATACTGGGTATTGGTAATCTGTACGGTACGTAGTTGCCGACTCTAAATAATATATTTTGACCGAGAACTTTGTTCATTATTCGGTCAACACAGTTTATTTAATGCGCTTAAAATAAATGTTATGGGGCTTAACAACCATAGCTTGGAGTAAAGAATAAAATGAGTTGTGTTTGCAAACACAAACAATTCCACGTTTCTAACATAGAGTTACAGTCGGGCTAAGATTGGAGATATGTAGTTGCCGACTCTAAATAATATATTTTGACCGAGAATTTTGTTCGTTATTCAGTCAACACAGTTTGTTTAATGTACCTAAAAACAAATGTTATGGTGCTTGAGTAAAACATAAAATTGCTTTCAAACACAAACATTTGCAAGTTTCTAACATAGAGGCACAGTCGGTCCAAGATTGGAACATAAAAACGGCCTTTATCAAGGCCACCATTTTTAGTACTTAAATTCAACTGACCAATAGGAGAAGAGTGCTGTGTCAGCAACGCCTATATAATGAGAGAGTAGTGCGATGTTTCCTCATTCCTCCACTGAGCTGATTGCTGATCTGATCACCAAGTCATGGACTCTTCTGAGACTTCTGCAGCTGAAGAATCCATCCTGGCTGAGAACAAGGTGAAGTCTATCTTCGATCCGCCGGACGCACCTTCTACATCCACAAGCGTGGTTTCGCCACCAAGTCCCCTGCACTTTGGAGCACCGACAGCAGAGTCATCGGATGAAGATACTAGGAAATTCATTTCAAAACATGACCCCTTCGTACCGAAGGCAACTTCATCCTCCAGCACACCAAGAATATCATTGAAGAAGACACCACGGGTAAGAAATGCGCCCAAGTGTACCCACCAATTTAAGAGAGGGCCGAAGAAGGGTGAAGTGTGTGCAGTCTTCTGCAAAATAGGAGAAAAGTTCTGCGCTAAACACAAACCTGCAGAGAAAAAGCCGCCAGCATCTAGTTTTGACTTTGAAACTATAGCTCAGGAGGGAAAATTCCGAAGATTGAAAGTTTCCAAAAAATATAAACTCCTACAAATTAAAGAGCGCAAAGTAATTTTGGAAAACAGCGGAAGAATCCTAAAGGTAAGACTGCCTGGATATTTGCAACCAATACCCAAGACTGGGTCAGTAGTGTGGGTTTGCCGGTGCTGGACCGGAAGTGACGTCACATCCGGTCAGTGACCGGATGCGCTGAGTGAATAAATACGTCATCTGAGGCTGAGCCAGTGACGTAGGCGGTTTTGTGACGTAATGAGTGAAAGTTCAAAGTTCAAGGTCACGGTGAAGTTTTTTTAAAAAATCTACCTCGCACTCGTAAAATCGATTGTGATTAGATAGTTAATCGATAATAAATATCGAATGAAAACCATCGAATGAAACAATCGAATGATACGAGTGCGAGGTAGTACTATTACAAATATTACTTTATTTTATTACTTTATTTTATTTACAATAATTCATGTTTACAATAGTTCCCCGTTGTTCGTTGTCATCGATGTTGTTGATCCGGACGAGATGCGGCCATCACTTCGCTTTCTGATGAAAGACGGTAGATACTTCGATTCCTGCGCAGAGTCCATGTTGTTTTTTGATGCGTAAAGTTCCAAAGATAAATCGTAACCGGACGCAATGAGAAGTCTTAACTCTTCATTAAAAACCTCGAGGTCTTGGAAAGTCGCCAGATGAATAGAGTCATAATGAATACACCTAATTTTTATGGACATTTCAACAGAGAGCTCGATGTACACTGGTCAAGAGCTGGAGGTGTACTGACTATTCGCTAGCTAGCGTTTTGGTATCAAACAAAATGGTGGGGGTAGTAAAAGTGTGGTGGGGCGGAGCAGATGGCGGACGACAGATGGCAGTTGGCAGCTGGTTCAAGGCAGATGGTTGCTACTACATTCGCCGCCACAGTAATGCAATCCGTCGGCGTAATTCTTGTAATTTATCTTGTCGGTTCATTTGATACGTTTTACATCTACATATGCAATAGCTGAAACACTTGCACTTACGACAAGCTTTCCCGTCAACTTGATCGCCTGGTATTTTAAAACATTGTAACTCGCAACAATATGTCTTCAAATTGTTATCGAAAAATAAATTGTTCATAGGTGGCACCGACATGTTAGCTGCAGCGTGTGTTAGACAAGACTGAGACTAACTTCACTGCTCCCTCTCTTTTATACCTCTTCATAAGTTAACCCTGAATGAAAGTTCAAGGTCATCCATTTGAATTTAAAAAAAAGCAACACAGCAGTATATAAAATAATATACTGCTGTGTTGCTGTTTTTATTTTTTTTTTTATTTTTTTATATTTTCTTTATTAAACAAACATCTTACAATACAATAAGCTTAAGTCTAACATTGATGACTAGAAATACAAACAGAAAAATACAAACAAAGACATTATGTACAAGGATGCGTGATGTGCAGAGTGAGTTCCGTTGAGTTGTTGCCGCTTACACCGTGTGATACCAAATACAACGTCCCCGGTTGAATATCTCGCAAATCTTCATTTTGTAGCAGTAGAACAAATCGTTTTGGAATAAATACTTGAAACTTCGGCTCATCTCCTGGAGTGAAAGGTCCTTCGCTCAATGAAACTAGAATTGCTTCTCCATGTGTGGTTTCCACTTTCTTGATGTTATGAATAATGTAGTGTTTTTGTTCTTTTAGTTCTGAACACTTTTTAGTTAGCAGAAGGTCGGATTTTGAATGAGTGTTGAATTGATCAACCAGTGTTTGTAGAAACTGCTGTGATGCCATCTTCGTCAGTGGTGGTTGTGGTGTCTTCTGTGATGTTGCCTCTTCGGAGTCTCGAATAATACTCGTGCTGGAGCGGTGCTGTCTCCTCGTATTTATAGGCCCCGCTACCCCCACCACATTTCTGTTCTCCGCTACCCCCACCACATTCCTGCGTTTGTTTCAAGTAAGCAGCCAAACGATACGCGTTGTACAATGCACAGTTTGTTTGGCCGTGTTTAAGATCTTTTGCAGCGACACAAATATTACCGAGATTAATGTTAAAGTCCTTACTGATAGTTATATCGAAAACATCACCGTGCGTGTACTTTTGTATCCAGTTCTTTTTTTCTAATCCTCTTGTGTATATATGTGAATATTGTTTGCAAAAGTTAAACATAATACTGTGCAGATTACTGTAGCTTATAAATCCTTCATACCAATGTATGTGATGACAGTAGTTTGTTATCCATTTGTTTGTACTTTTTGCTTTGGTGTTAAGTTTGTTAAAAGAAAAAGGAGCATCAAACGTGAATGGGTAGGCTACAAATGTAAGCAAGTCTAAAATTACTAATTCCTTGATAATAAACCTATCATCATTATTTCGAAATGCTTGAAATTCTATTACACAAGGCTTTACACTCACTTCTTCATCCCCTCCGCTCATCATGGCACCTAGCGATCAACTAAACTGTTTTCCACACCACGGTAGGTTAAATACCAGGCCGTACAGTTGCAGGCGCGTTGGTGATATATTTAACGTGGGCACCGTCCCCAATAGGCCTACCCCACGTGTGTTCTTCTTTACTAAGTCAAACTTTAGTCTTTTTTAACTTCTTCTTCTTCTTGTGTTTCGTTTTCTTCTTCTTGTTTCTCCGTTTCTTCTTCCTGTGTTGTTTCTTCTGTAGCTTCTGTAGCGATTTCTACAAGTGGTTCAAAATCCTTTAACTTTCTCCACATGCAAACTTCATGAGGTATTCTATTAAAAATAGATGTATCCACAGGTCCGTACACGATGGTGCTATCAGGTTGTTTTTCCAAAGTATCAACCAAATATTCTTTAATAATAGCGCTTGCAAATACCAACTGTCTCATGTACCTTGTAATAGGTTCTGTTGCGTAGTTTAAAACGTAGAATTCTTCACGTGACAGTAGAATCTTATTTTCATGTTGAGTCAAGTCTCTAATTCGCACTTGTAGTTGTCCACGATGTTTAACAATATCGATTTCATTGTCACAATCCAAAAGTCGAATATGTGTTTTCCTTCCACACAAACTGTTAGTTAAATAACATTCTATTAAATGTACATGTTTCAAAAATGACTCCCAAGCATTTTGCGAAAATAAAACCTTTTTTGTTTCATGGTGTAGTATTACTGTAGGGGAATAATCCAATGACTTCATCAATCCAACTGATACACTTTTACTGATGCATGCTGAGATGGGGTAAAAGATTCGCAAAAAAACTTCAGTTAAAATGTGAGGAGGAATATTTTCTTCAACTTTCTTCTTCCTCTTTGGTACTACCTTTGATGGGTCTGCATTACTTTCCTCCTCTCTATCTCTTTTACCAAACTTTAAAAATGCAGTTATTTCCTTGATGATTTCTTCTTCACTAGTATTATCACGTTTCAATAACGGTGCTACCTCTGCATCACCTTGTACAACAGATGGAGAACTCATTTTGTAGAAGATGTTACCCATGCGACGATAGACGATCAACTGAAGACCTGCATTGTTGCTCCGCTATTTATAGGTTAGCGACAGTGGCGGTGCCGGTGGTGGTACAACGTTTTACAATACTGTCTTTACAATACCGGTCAACGGTGTGTATGTAACAATTTTATCGTGCAAAATTAAACAATACGCAGATGTATTTGCAGGTACGTTTTCTTGAAATTCCATTTCTATTTTTATATCAACACTAGACGATTTTACAGATTCATTTTGTTTGGAACAATCAATTACAACAATCGGAGCTTTCGATTCAAACTGTACGGGAGATAGTAGAGGTGTATTTGTTTTGCCGTAATATGAATTTTGGAACCTAGCGTACATATCGTATAAAACACTGTACCTTTTTTTATCAAAAGAAATATTAAAGTTGTCGTAGGGAAAGAATTGTGAATTCAGGAACACTTTACAGTTTGTTAATTTACAATGGTCAAATTCACCAGCATTTTCAGTTATTATACTTTTCTTCTTCGTTTGTAATCCAAATATTACATATCTCGCTTTTTCCAAATGAGTAGAAGTTTTTACAGTCCATGTATGCCGTTGTGTTGTAGGTAAAACGGGGTATTCATGAAACTCCCAGCTTCTGAATGGCATTACAATGTCTCGATCGGATTTTAACTTTCTTAATAATGTAATCCTGTGTTCATCATTTAGTCGCACATGTGGTACTCTCCAAACAATCTTGTCTAATGTTAATTTCCAGTCTAAATTGGCATCAGTTGTTCCAGTAGCTGCTTTAATAATATCATTATCGTTTGATGATCTTAATAAAACTAGTTCTTGTTTTACATTTATTATTAATCTTCTGTAGTCTTCAGCAAATCCTAGGAGTAATCTTAAAGGTACGTAGAAATCAAAGTTTCCCGAAGAGTCAGGAGCGATTGTACTTTTGTCAGGTGCAACCCATCCTGCAACAGCTAACAGATTCTTCTCATTTGGTGTTAAAGATGCTAATCCTTTCAATGTACTGGAAATTCCAACCTTTTTTGTTGAATCGACTGTAACTCCTGAAATTTCATATCTAATCTCGTCAAACAAAAATGCCATAGGATTATTTATGAACGGAACAGTGGTTCCAGCAGTACCATCAGTTTTTGTTACTTTTCCTTCAATATATAAATAACTTTCGCATGGAAGAGTATAAATGTCTTGTTGTTGTATAGGAATCCTAATTTCATCGTTATTGTTTAATTTGGACGAAGCGTAAGGGTTGTGCGTGTGATATTCCTTTTCCCATAAGGTCTCGTCGAATGTTGGACCCTGCGCTATATCCAGTATATCCATTGTTAATGACCTTTAATCCAATTTCTTCTAGAAAACGAATGTTGTCACTTGTTAATCCTTCTACAGCTGATAAGCTACTGTCCTCTTTGCTGGTTGGCTCTCTCTTTTTAAATGATAACCCCATTGTCTAAGCGGATGATTTTATATGTATTCTTACAGTAATAGCTTCTCCTCTAAAGTCAATAAGGTGTCCGTCTTGATCCACTATGTTCAGCACGATGTCTGAAATGAAACTGGTGTTTAACGGTAGGTACACAAGGTTTTGAGGCTTTTCTACTATCTTGAAACCCGGTGCAACTGATGGGTAGAATGTGTGTAATATATGACGATTTTCTCCATCTCTGTAGGATCCTTGTATAATGTTACATGTAATGTCTATGCTATTAACTTTGATGATCGTCACAGTTTTATTCCCAGAATGAGTTTTATTAGGTTCTAATACTTTTGTTTCCTTAGAAAACCCCAATAAACTACCAATTGAATGTTCTTGACTAAAATCAATATAATACTTAGAAGTAATTTCGGCTTTCATTGTATTGTTATTGCCTTTTATCGTTATATTTTCTTTTCCCATATGTTTTTGTATAACTTCATTTATATTATCAATTTCATAAGCTCCTGTTGGTAAACTGAATTCTTCCAAAGCTGAATACTTTCCTTTATCATCTTTTGTCTTGTAATAATGTATTTTGTTATTAATTTCTTCACTAACGTTTGGAATAGAGTTATATGTTGTTAAATCCAATAATGCGGCTTCCCATAGTCTTCCTTTTTGCAAATGTAGCGCTGGAAACAGAATACTGCGCAAAGTACATGAGTTACCGGTTAATGACACTGTATACGAGGACATCTTAAAGTTGACTAACACTTTTAGCTAAAAAGTCTAAACATAAATTACCGCAAATGGATGTATCATCAGGTTGTTTTCTTGTATGATTGTAAAAAACATTTTCTGCCGCACGAAAGTATCGTTGAAGTTCTTTCGGTGGTGGAAGGTCTCCAAAACTGTCGAAATAATAAATGGTTTTACCAAGTTTCTTGTAACACACCCAATGAGTGCCTAATCCTTCACTATAATCCAAATTTACAATACCAGTCTCATTTTTCCACATTTTAACCGGTAATTCATCTTTCATAAATACTCCTCTAAAAAATGGGATTTTCAAACAAGAAGCATATGTAATCAGTTCTTCATTGGTTAATTCTTTGTTTTTAATTATTAATTTATCTTTCTTATTTAATACACACGATACGGTCTTAGGTATAATCCTCCTCCCTTTTTTATCATTGACCATATTGTTGGTTTCTTTTTAGCTTTACCACTGGTAGATCGACGTTTTCTTCTGATATTACCTCCTTGTTTCTTAGCGGGTTTTTTCCCACGCCTTCTTCTCTTTCCTCCTCCAAACGTAGTTTTTGCTTTCATTGCTGCTGTTACTGCTAAAGACGCTGCTTTTTCACCAATACTTGCGTCACTAGATTTTACTCTTTGCCAAGCTTTCTCAGCAAGTGCTCTATCTGCTATTGATCTATTTTTAGGATCACCAAATTTGGAATACGCTATATCGTGCTGTTTAAAAGCCTGATCGAGCTTATTTATTCCAGGATCTCCTCTAGCAAGACGTTTCTCTAATTTGGTTCCAGGACCACAATATTGATATCCTCCAGGTAAATGTAATTCCACAGGTAATAAATCAATCGCCTTGTTAACTATAGCTCCAACCGGTTTACTTAATAGAGAAAATGCTGTTGATGCTATTCCCCTTCCTCTCTGTAATCTCTCTCGATTATGACTGATGCGTTTAACCCTCGACATGACTATTTATAGCAAAACCTACAATCAGTAGGTGCACTCTATAAATGTTTTACAATGAATGTAATATCAGTTTTGGTTTTTTGTATTATATACTGTTTAAAATCCATTTATTATATAGAAATGTATTTATTAATTAAATGTAGACATATTAAATAGAAGTAGTAAAAATTGAAATAAGTTGTAATTGAAGATGTTCCAGATGTTTCTCCGCTGGTGATGGTTTCGTTGTCTTCGGTAAAATGAATAAACTTTAAATAGTTGTCATGTTTCCTTAGAAACTTGCCACTTAATCGTTGGTAATTGAATAACACATCCCAGTCTAGTTTATCTTTAAAATTGTCAATGTAATTCTCAGAGAGATTTTGATATTTACTTATTACTTCCCAACAGTTATTAAAATTTGATGTCATCTCTACGAGGAAGTCTTCTGAAAACTGTTGTCTTTGTAAAATATGGATCCAGTTAACTCTGTGAAAATAAATTCTTAACATAGTCATTGTAAAGAGGTAATGTATGGAAAGTTGTTCCCAATCCATATATCTATCAAACCGTTGAACAAAACCATCTGTCAACACTCCTTGGGGAAATCTCGGCTCTTGAGATATTAAACTCCACGCAGTAATATTGGATTCCATCATCCTCTCTGTATCGTCTCTCGAATATGACTGATGCTTTATCCCTTATCAGGGGGGTATTTTAAATTCTTTTTTCTCTTATGTAATCTTCATTGTTTTCTGTTGGTTCATTAATCACATTCACTTTATCCCACTTTCCTAATGTCTTGACTTTAGAAGGCTCAGACGGTTTATCTCGTTGATTAAGTTTCTCTGGATTGTGTATATTTTTCCAGTCTAAATAATTGTGACTGTCAATATCTGAAGCTGCATCTCTTCCTGAAGCCCGATGGATATAATGGAATAGAGCTGTACCAAACCTTTCCAAATGTTTTTCATATTCCGTAGTCCATTTCTTGTGTACAATATCAAACATTTTCTTATTTACAGCGTCTCCATCCTGCTCAAAATCACCTACATTTGATAATTTTAATTTTTTTACATCATAGCTTGTGCCAGTTTCATTCCTTTTGTAAATCGTTAACAATTTTAGAGTAGCGAAATTTACTGCTTCCCCATCATAAACGGGATGTTGTATATTGCTTAACCTTTTACCGGAAAACCCCCAATGATCTTCGTGTACAGTTGGGGTTCTTTTATCCATGTATTTTACCGTAACCGCATCAGAAGACAAAAGCTGATCACCAACATTTTGAATTACTTTTCCTTCAAAATTATAGTTGCCATCAGGTGTTAACGGAAAACCAGCTCTTTTTTCACTATATCCAGATTTTACTCCAAACTCGGAATACCGTCCAAACTTGTCCACACTCATGATGTAACTGAATCGCTATCGTTTAGGTTCTTATTATATACACGTCTACTGAACAATTATTCCTTGTTTTCGCAGTTCATCAACCAAAGCTACCCATTCGTTTTCTAAACCAGTGTGCCCGGCTTCCATAGCTTCATGTAATAACCTCATTCGATCAACTAACTTATTTATATCGTTGTAATATATTATATTAGTTTTATACAAATTTTTCAATAATCCCCTTCCAGATGTGGTAGGATCAGTTGTTTTTCTCTTTTTATGCAAAACATTTAATTCAGCAGAAGATAAAGCTCTTCTTTTAATTTGAGCTTTTTTTGATTTCGAGGGGAAAAGACTAGATATAATACTTGTATATTTTATTGACCGATTTCTATGAATAGGTAGGTCTTTGGAATACTTCTTTCTATGTGCATTTGTATACTCTAATATATTTTTAAACAATTGTAAATCCCTTTTAGTATATTTACCAGGATTATTTTTAAAGATGAGTTCAAACAAACCTTTAGTACCTTTATATTTCTTATCTCCAATAACTATATCATCATTTTCGTTTATATCTAACTTGCTATCTCCAATCATTAATCCTGTATCCTCTATTCTAGCTCCATAGGTATGATAATTTCGATTAGCATGTGCGGCGTGTAACATTTTTAACGTATATGTTCTTCCAAGTGTTCCTTTAAACATAATATCAGTGCCTAATTTGCTTAAGTTGGATGGGTTAATATCCTCTTCTTCTGCTCTTGTATCTTCTACACTTGTATCTTCTGTACTTTTATCTTCTGCAATGTCCTTTTCCTTTAAATCCTCTATATCTCCGCTTTCTTCATACTCGTCGCTTTCTTCAGATGTTTGTAACTGACCAAAACTTTCATCATTCTGAAATTCTTCTTCATATTTAGAAATTGGTAGCATTTTGTCTCCTTCGAAGCGAATTGAAGGTTTTTCCATATTTTGTGCTAATCGCTTTAAAGGTTCAGTAACAGGTTTGAATGTTGTTTCTAAAAATTGCTCTCTTTCATTTATACCTGATTTTAAAGCTCGGTTCTTTTGTTTAATAGAATCACTAAGTGATTTTATTTCCTTTAATAGCTTTTCCTGGTTAACCATCTCACACCTTGACGACTTGTACAGTAATACCGCTAATCAGTGTATTAAAACAAATTTATCAAAACCTATTCTATAACGACCATCTTTTATAGCTTGATCGTTCATAATAACCAAAAATCCATACTTTTCCGCCCATGCTTTTCCGCAAAGCTCTTTAAACTTTTCAAATGGCATATCCGCATTCACATGATCGTTATATATATATATGTTTTAGGTTAGTATCATCTTGTTTGAATACAATTAGAATATTTGCATTATCTCTGATAAGTTGTTTTGGGATTTTGCTATAAGTTTGTCCTATATATATGCTGTCGATGTTATTATGTCTTCCCATGGCAAAGTAGTTTCTAATAGTATCCTGATTTTCACAAGATACATCGTCAAATATAAATACAGAATACGGTTTCGCTTCGTTTGGTTGCATAATGCTATCACTAGCGTTAAATTTGTAAAAATTAACATCAGACACATCAAATAGGATTTTATCCAGCAATCGATACTTTGGTTGATGTAGAGACTTTGAAAAAATATATAGGTCATTAAACCTTAATCCCTGCGGATTAGTGATCAAATTAAAGACAACATTGGTCTTTCCGCAGTTTTAGGGGCCACTTACTATACATCGAACAGTGTTTGGAAGTAAACTACCGTGTTTACCATTGTTGATTTTAACGTTATCCACAGTTAAATCATCTATGTTATTAATATTGAATCGATCTTTATGGTGAATAATCTCCATCCTGCTCAAAGGTTAACGATGAAATGAGTTGCTTGCATTAAACCAAGTCCTTTATAGGTATCCATGAATCCTCAGTTTTGTTAAACCCTAACCACCGCACTTTAACTGTGTCCTTTTTTCTTTGTAACACTTTTTCAACAAGATATACATCACCTACTGTTGACTTTAACATTTCATGTCCATAAAATGCACCTTGCAACAAATCTCCTTTGTTATCTTTTAGGATATACGTTTCAGGTACAGTCGGTTGTACTTTATACACTGTAAAAACTTCATTCGTCCAATTGGGAAGGTATTTCTTGGTAAACACTCCCTTATATTTACTAATCCGTACTTTATCACTTACATTAAATTTTCTTGGCTGCATTTTTTCTACTTTAGGCTTTTTATTTTTCTTTATGCGTTTTAATACATCTTTTGCATTTCTTCTATTTACTTTGTTAGGTTTCATACCAATAGTTCTATGAAACCTGTTGTTATAATCATTTATTAATTGTGGTAAAACATCATACCATACGTAAGAACCTCTTTTTGAAAATTGTTTATACAGTGCTCCTTTTAAGGTTCTATTAAATCTTTCTACAATAGCTGCTTTTTTCTCTGAATTTGTAGAATAATGATTTATTTTATACTTATTCATTAACTGTGCAAAGTTTGTATTAAAGTATTCTGTTCCATCATCAGTTTGTAAATGTTTAATTTTGTTTTTATCTCTTTTTATGGCTATTTCCATGGCTTCTGTTACGCTTTTACCAGTCTTGTCCTTTAGAGGCAAAGCGTCTGCAACTTTTGTAAAACAATTAATAATTGTGAGTATATATTTAAATCCTTTGTTTATTCTGCTATGCGGTCGCATTTCAATTAAATCCGCTTGATATAGATCATTTATCCCTTTTATAACAGTATTTATTCTTGGAAACTTTATTCTTGCAGGTTTGTGTAGTTCATTAATAATTTTCTCCTTCAGGTCTGACATGATGGTTTCACGAAGGCAGCTGATATGGTATTAAATATTCTTTGGTATAAATCTGCTTATATATATATATACATATAGTTCAAGGTCATTCAAAACTTGTGTAAAAAAAGGGGAAACACAGCTTAACATTGCTGTGTTTCCCCTTTTTTTACGGAAAGAAAAAAGGATAAAGGATCTAGGACGATGAAAAGGTTACTCGTCAATAGGGTTGAGGGAGTAGTGACCGAATGGCAATGTGTTGATTTTGTCTGGAAGGGTTTGTCTTTTGTCGTCATTACAGGATAGCGCCTTTTTAACTTCAGTCACGCTGTACAGCTGATGGTTAAAACTTCTGATGGTGTTGAATTTAGCTGTAATGATGTTATCCTCAAATAAGCATTGCTTGTAGTGTTCAAAATGCACTTTCTTCTTTAAATATAAACTCTTTACACCTTTAGCTTTCTTAATATAGCTATTCTTCTTTTCTTCTTCTTCTTCTTTTTCATTATAGAGTTTCAAAGAATATAGTTTAGACATCAGTGCAACAATCTCTTCAAGTAGAACACCATTAGCCTCATCCTTGAATTCTCCTAGTACTTTTTTGTGTCTGTCATTGTCGTAGTTTGGATGATCTTTTGGATAATCGGAGAAATCAAAGTCGTTCTTGTAAATAAATGTACATAAATCTTTATACATGTCCAATGTTACTATGCGATATATAAAAGCGTCAGTGTCCATATATGTAATAGATATATTTTCTCTTCCGTAGAACGCCACCATTTTGTTGTAGTGAAAATCGTACATGTGTGTTTTTGAGATGTCCAAGATTGACATGCCTATATACAAAGGACGATCCATCTTCACACTCGTCTTCTTCATGGACACTGCTACAAGTTTGTCATTAATAATTATCGATGTTCCAAAATTTGGCTGCTGTACTAGTTTCTGTAATTTTTTGCGTCGGTAACAAGTTTAACATTTTTATGTCTTCTTTTGTTTTCCAATGTTTTTCCAAATATCGCATTATTCATTAATTTAAAGAAATCTTTTTGAAAGTCTGATGTAGCTGCTGCTCTTCTGATGGTATTTGAATCAATGTAGGGTTTCAACCAGCATGATTGAGAAAATTCCAAAACTCTATTAATTTTTGTTAAACGTAGTCCTAATTCGATAGCTTGTTGAACCACCCAAAAGTGAGCCACGTAGCGTTGTTTATTATTTAATATCATCATTAATTTGGGGTGTTTTCCAATTGGTGAAATTTCTGTTTTAGCAAGAAGTGGTAGGTCATAATGAAGATCATGTAAATTTTCTGGGTATTCAAAATCGGAATCCAAAATATATCCAGTGTCACCATGTTTCGGAATTTGTAAAATATCGCCAATAGAGTCGGGATTAATCCATTTAAAGTTATCAAAAGGAAGTGGGTTTGACATTGCCCAACCGTGCAGGTTATTTGCATCGAAATATCCTAAATAGGTTGACGGTTTGGTTTCATCATAATCGGGTAGGTATTTGTTGTTGGCTTTGACATGTCTGGTAACACTTTGGGTCAATCCGCCTCTTACTCCAGCTTCAACCATTAAAACCATGTCAATGTCTGTTAAAAGTTGGAGTTTGCATTTTGTTTCTTTTAACATGGCTTGCCAAGCTAATCCTGGTGAAGTATACGAATGTAGAGGGTCCAAACCGTATGCAGCAAAACAAGTGTTTCGGAATTCTTCCATTACATCACAAAGAAGAGTTACATCTAGTTTGACATAAAAGTCCGAGTAATCTCCTAAGGTCTTCATATCTAACTCGTTCCATACTCGACGTGCGTGTTGATAGTCCTCAAGTGATATTTCCGAATCATTAAGTTTGTTTTTGAAGTTTTCTGGTGGAGGTAGTGATGTTTCATCAAATCTATGCAGTCCATCGATGTAATCATAGGGGAAGACTCCTTTTCGAAGAACCAAATCCATTTTATTATTGGGTACAATTTTGCTTGTTTCTATCAAATTTGTTCTTCTTAGATTTTCAGATAATTTCATGAGGCTTGAAGGCATAAATCTAAATGAATCAACAAACCTTAATTTACCCACTTTTTTTGAAAAGCTTATAAATTTTTCCATTGTAGTAGCCAAAACGTCTATTGCTCCATTATCTCTTCCTAGTTCGGGGATAATGAAGTGCGAATCATAACCACTCAGATTGTGCAGAACTACGGGGATGAAATATGGTAGTTTGTAGTTCAAGTTGCAAGCGTTACAGGCTGCACCTCTGAACGCTCCCGTAAGATGATCGTGGTCACGGACTTTAACGTTATCCAGTGTAAAGGTGTTATTACACAGATAACACGTTGTTGTTGAATCATAATGTTGAAGCTCTTCTTCTTCCATAGGTGACATGGGTACCTTTGTTCCATACAGTTCTTCTACCTTTGCAGCTATGTCATACAGATCATCGACAAAGTATTTGGCTGCTTCTTCACCGCGATAAATCTTTGGAGAAGATGATAGTCCATATTTTTGAAGATGGTCTTCAGTCAACGTGGATTTAATTAGTATGCAATAACTGTTTGGTGAATGAAGTTGGTATTTGCTTCTTCTTGTAACGTCGTCTTCTTGTTATTCAAGCGGATGTAAAGAAGACTCGAAATCAGCGTAAACAGCAACAGGTACACGGTATTGTTGTATTACTTTGTCAAATTTTATCTGCGCTCTGCTAGGATGCGGCAATTTAATTCTTACTTCATAGTTTCCATTACATAACCACTGGTGTTCTACTAGCCAATCTGACCCTCCCCTTCTTAGTTCTTTGTTCACGTGACAAAAACATCTTTTGCAAATTGTCATTTTTTTCATGATTGGATAATTGTTTAGAAACAAGACTTTCAAATTTTTTGATATACACAAAGTGTGAAATATCGCCTTTAGTAATCAATAACAAATCGGTATGATCTCTGCGCTCATTTGGTGTTATACGTAAGGGGTACACATTGTTTGACGAATCCAATCCGAATAGGTTGACAGAAGCGGAAGGATTTTGTTTTTCAAATTTTGAAACGTCTGTTATAGCAACAGGGTAAGTTATCCCTTGAAAATTATATCTATGTTGTACTTCTTCATAATGGTGACTTGGTCTTACCGGATGGTCTGTTACATATTTGGCCAACATAGCATATTTAAAACACTCAGTATCTTGATTTTGTACGTTGACGCAGGATGAGGTATTTCTTATCTTTGTTGGTAGAGGGATGTAGCTACTTCCTCGAATTCCATAGCCGTGTTTGTGTACTCTTAAGTCTAGCCCTGTGATGCTTAACAAACTCCATCCAGAGCCTCTTCCTTCATGTTCTTGTATTTTTGTCATTAGCTCTTCAAAACATTCAGATACGATTGAATCAATATCTGACGAAAACATAATAGTTCGGTTTTTTGTTAAAAACCCTCTCGGTGAAGTTTCATTCTGAATGTTTGTAAATAAACCATCTAGTAATAGGCCAAATTTGATAAAATTTAATCTTTTTAATTCATTTTGCAGAGTTTTACTTACCAATCCTTTTGCGTTATTTAAAAATTCTTTGAGTTGTAATTTTGCATTGTCAATTTTAAAGTGGGTTACTACATTATCCGGAAGTGCTAGGGCATGTAGTTCTACATTTACTGCTGTTGATGCTGAAGGACGGTGAAGTGTAGACAGAGCATGCGTAGAACTCGATGCAGCTGATGATGTTGAAGGACGATGAAATGTAGACAGAGCAGGCGTAGAAGTCGATGCAGCTGATGATGTTGAAGGAAGGTGAAGTGTAGACAGAGCAGAGGTAGAAGTCGATGTTGATGGTGCATATTGAATTACAGTTGGTCTGGAATGTTGGTGTTGAGCTAACATTTGATCTATTTCTTTCAATTCTTCTTCTTCATATTTTTCATCTTGGTTGTTGTTATGTTTTAGTTCATTATGAATCATTAAAAGAAATTCATCCTTAAATGAAGACTTGCAATTATCGCAGCGATGCATAATGTAGGTGCGATCTCCACAAAGGTCAAGGCAATAATGAACAACACTGCAAATGCCCCTCTATTTATACCCTAGCAAAAGTGGTGGGGGTACGTATTACGTTAAGTTTACTATTTTTTTGCATTTTATATTTACTATTGTAGCTTAAGGCTACAAAGTTCTGTATTTAGGTCAAGGTCATTGAACATATTTGCCAAAACGGGGAATAGAGCAGTAAATGATTTCATATCAAACCATAAACTGATCTATTCCCCGCTCTGTATTTAACTAAGACAATTTTCTCCAACAGGAACATTTGATAGATTTTAAACTCGAATGTGAAGTCGGATTGTACACATTGCATCTCGATCAACTAAAAATTTCATAAAACAATAGGGATCTTCAGTTGTAGATTCATCTTTAACATATTCGATGGTCAAAATTGCAGAACGAAGATCATGTGGAATTACATCGACTTTTATTAGTCGCCTTTCGATTTCAAACAGTTTTGTTATTGATGTAAGTTTTATCACATCATCGATATCGAGGAGGGGAAAGCTGTAACAAACGGAGTTTCCTGGTGGGTTCATAATGCCGATATGATAAATATACACTGTTGCATCGTCTTTAAATAGACGTTCCCCCACCATTAAATGTATAAGTTACCCCACTTTTTCAGTCATGTAAATGGGTCAAGGTCGTACAACGATATTACCAAAACGGGGAATAGAGCAGTAAGTGATTCTCACTATAACCACAAACTGATCTATTCCCCGCTTTGTATTTAAAGTAAACTATTTGAAGACAACAAAGACTTATTCAGATTCTTCCGATGATAATGATGATGATGATGAGCTCATATCACTAAATAAGCGACGACGAACACAAAAGTTCCCTGTGACTGGATCTAGAACTACATCATCGATATTAATACTGCTTGGAGGGGTTTCACTATCAACAAGGTCCATTTCCTCCAAACAGAGCAACTGATGATGACATTCTGGTTCATTATCATCGTCGTCGTCGTCGTCAGTCAACAGCTCCAACAGCTCCATCTCTCCAAGATATGGTTCACTGCTAGCAAATAACACTAATACGAAACCACCTTTTATACCTGATTTTGGTGCTGGTGGGGGTAAGTGTTGAAAGTGCAAGTGGTAGGGAAAAGTATAGGGAAGAGGTATTATTGTAACACAAATGATTAAGTCCTGTAAGTGGGTCAAGGTCACCTTATCCTATTACCAGAACGGGGAATAGAGCAGTAAGAGATTCTTATTCAAACCTCAAACTGATCTATTCCCCGTTCTGTATTCCCCCCTCGGCCTTTTATGTAGTTTATGAGGTTGTGTAATAAAGGCACAGGATGTAGCCTTCTCGTAACAATTGGTCAATTTTTTTCTACAAAGGGATTGGTTTTACATCTATTTTTACTTCTTCTGTTCCACGAATACCCAATCCTTTGACCTGAACATGTTGGTACTCCATTAACAGTTGGTAAACACGCTGGATAAAAGTATCCGCTTTAGCAGTAGAGTCAATATAGTGGAGGTATACCATGGTAGATGCTCTCTTGATGCAATTCAGAACCAAAGTGATAATTGTCTCTGCAACATCGGGCTTATATACCCATCGTTTTTTTTTTTGTTTTTTTTTGCTTTAGTTACAGGTTTGGAACAATATAAAATGTTATGTTAATGTTCCATCCATTATCGACTAACCTTACCATATTGCCAAAGATTTTATATAACTTTTTACTATAGTTTGTTTCAAATGCTTCATTTTCACTACTATAAACTTCACTTGTTGGTCTCCACATGTACAATTGACAACTAACCTCTATATCAAGATACCGTAGCAGTAATCTCCTTACAGCAAGCAACTGATCAATGTTTTCGACCCGTCTGCTAACTATTATAGTTGCTGCAGAGATAGAAGGAGTGGATGCACTCATTTTCAGCAGAGTACTAATTTTTACCAACGATGGAGAACCTCCTTTATACTTAGTTTAGGTGGTGGTGGGGTTAGGAAGGGATATTGTTGTTGTTGTAAGAAATAAGAAGATCTTTCATTATTTTTTATCAAACGAATATTTTCTTAGTGTAAAATATCTAAGTCCGTTATCTAAGTCACGGTCGTTGTAACATTGTAAAAAAAAGTGTGGACAACCTATTTACACTCTGCAGCATATGCTACAAATTGTAAATAGGTTGTCCACACTTTTTTTTTTAATTTGGAAAAAACTATTTTAATTTGGAAAACACTTTTTGATCTTTTTTATTTTAATGTTTTCCACACAGTGAAACCTGAATCATTTCAAATTAAATAGTCCTTTTTGGTAAGTTCTTTGACGTGGAGGTCCATGGCTCTAGGTAACTCTACATAGTACAGTTTACCTTCACACTGAACCACCACCTTTGCAAAGGCCTTTGATTTAACAAAAAAGTATCGTTTGTTTTTATAAAGCCTATTAATTCGAATTTTGCGTGGTTTTACTGTTGGATTTGATGTAGAAAGAGAAACGGTACCCTTTTGATTTTGTTTTAAATGAGATCTGCATACTTCTTCATTTAAAACGCAAGACTTAGTACAACGTTCCCCTTTCCTTACACCATTTTTGAAACTGTAGCTGCATTGCTGTGAAGGAAGTATAGACTGCCTTCTGAAGGCTTTTAGTTGTTTAAATTTCTCTGAAGGAGGTTCGTTATTTATGCAGATTGTCGAAGGACAGGGATGGATACTTGCAGAGGATGTAGATGGTCTGGTGGGAGACGAAGGATGAACACTTGCAGATGGTGTAGAAGGTCTGGTTGGAGAAGGTGTAGAAGGTCTGGTTGGAGAAGGTGTAGAAGGTCTGGTTGAGAAGGTGTAGAAGGTCTGGCTGGAGAAGGTGTAGAAGGTCTGGTGCAAGAAGAACTTGAGGATCCCGAGCTCGATGATGAAGAAGAGGATTCCGAGCTCGATGATGAAGAAGAGGATCTCGATCTTGGCCTTGGCGATGGAGAAGATGGAGAAGCGTGTGGCGAATCAGACTTTGTTTCCGGAAGAATGCAGGATAACAATAATGCCTGGCGGAGTATAGATGGAAGACTGGAAGAAGAAGCCTGACGGGGTGGAGATGGATCAGAAGCAGCAAAGCCAGCGAAGATGAAGCCTGGCGGGGTGGAGATGGCTCAGAAGCAGCAGAAGCCAGCGAAGATGAAGCCTGGTGGGGTAGAGATGGCTCAGAAGCAGCAGAAGCCAGCGAAGATGAAGCCTGACGGGGTAGAGATGGTGCAGTAGAGGGGATCAACTTCACCGGTCTGGTTTGTTTCCTGATGTGCATCATGGTTCTGAGGCGAGTAAGAACAAGCAGCAGAATGATTTTACCAGTGATGGGGAGTTTCTTTTATACCCAATGTAAGTGGTGGGAGTATAGGTGTTAAGGAAGGGATATTGTTGTAAAGAATAAATATATTATCCAATATTTTACCAAACGAAAAGTCCCTTTAGTAGGTCAAGGTCATCTGAACGTAAAGCCAAAGCGGGGAATAGAGCATAACATACTGCTCTATTCCCCGCTTTGTATTTGGGAAGGGGACAAAAGACAACAAACAAGAGACTGATTTTAAACAAGAGACTTTGTTTTTATATTTTACAAAGGTTTCTCGGGTTAAGATGGGTAATGTCAACCGGTTTACGCGCCGTATTGACACAAGGTCGGTTTTCGCGCCATACCTTAGGGGGGTTAGGAAAAGGATGAGAAGCAAGATACATTACTTTGAAAATAAAGACTTTACCAGCAACTATGTAAACAAAATTAATCAGTTAACGTTACTTTTACAAGGACAGCCGAGGTCGGTTTTGCAAAGGTCAACAGTATCACTGAAACCCGGTGGGACTTAGATCCAAACACCCGGCGTCAGGCTGCTGCGAACCCAAGTTTTGCCAAGGTTGTTGAGGGACCTGTAGGGCCGGGAGTACATATTTCATTAGTAAATAAGACACTTCAAACAGATACCAAACACTAACATATATTAGACTAACTACATTACCTAGCAGCAAACTACAAGCGTTATCTAACATGCTTAACAAACTAACCAAACATGCAAGGGCGCGGATCTCTTAATTGCGAGTCGGGCCCAACGCACACTTAACAGACCTACGCTGCAGCAGAGTGCAACCCACTGGGACGTATATCCAAACAACGGGCGGCAAGCTACTGCGAAGAGACTGCGGGCTGCTCCCGCTTATAAAGGCGGCAGACAGTGGTGGGGGGCAACCACGCCTGTGTCGTCACAAGGGGGTCAACCTTGACTTGACCTTGGCGTGACCTTGGCTTGACCTTGACTTGACCTTGGCGTGACCTAGGCGTGACCTTGGCTTGACCTTGACTTGACCTTGGCGTGACCTTGGCTTGACCTTGACTTGACCTTGGCGTGACCTTGGCTTGACCTTGAGTTTACCTTGAGTTGACCTTGACTTGACCTTGGCGTGACCTTGGCTTGACCTTGACTTGACCTTGGCGTGACCTTGGCGGAGGGGGTCCCGGATGTTAACCGGTCTAGGTCAAACCAGTCCCCAGCTTTCTACCCATATATGGATAGGACATGGTTTCACTTATGACCCGCTTTACTCCGGCTGTCAGCTCATTCCAGCTTTGCCTTGCGAACTGTAACCACCTACATCGCTATGACTTCTCCTCTGACAATCGAGAAACTGCAACGTGTGAAGGACAGTTTGAAGAAGACTTCAGAGAAACGAAGCGGGTTTAAAAGACCAACTTCTTTTAAGTCTTGTATCAAAAAGAATTTCCGGAACCACCCACTATATTTTAAACAACAGCCTGAGCCTCGACCTTCAACTACGCCTCAACCATCTACTTCTGCCACGACTCGACCATTGCCTCGACCTTCAACTACGCCTCAACCATCAACTTCTGCAACGACTCGACCATTGACTCCGCCTCTAACTGCCGATGAGGTGCTGAAGCGGATGAAGATCGACAGTATAGTGACGCCATTCGAGGTCGTGAAGACGAAGTTCAGAAAACTGAAGTTGGAGATGGGTTACATATTTGTATGTAAAAACGAGAACACCTGTCTTCTTCAACACCACTTCAGTGAAAGATACATCGAGGTGGATATGCCGCAGTGTATTCCACCGCCTCCTAAGACAGAGAAGGAAATGCTTCTAATTAAGCAGAAGGGGCTTGTAAAGTGGGTGGTAAAAGAATAAACCACTGACCTCCAAACTGACCGCCGTTCCACCGTTCCCTGACCACTGTCCTATCACACACAAACGGTCCTTTTCAGGACCACCTTAAGCATTTCAAGTTAGGGACTTGGCCTGTACATAGGCAGGAGACTGTTAGTCTTATGTTTGTGTGCAGCCCACTTTGTAAAAATTTCTAAGTCCCAAGGTCCTTGACCTTGACCTTGACCTTGAACATGACCCAAAAAAGGGGGGGTATAAAGTTTGTGCAAAGTATGTCATGTGGGTACTCAAAACACGCGGATTGATCAGACGAACAGGTTGGTGTAAACAGAATTCAGATCCGACCAAGGGTATAGCGGTAATAGCTAAAAACAACTATTTCGAGGGTCTAACCTAAATAACTTCTTTATTTACGGTTTAAAATATATTAAGTGGGTACTCAAATTACGCGGATTGATCAGACGAACAAGTTGGTGCAAGCAGAATTCAGATCCGACAAAGAGTATAGCCGCAACAGCGAAGAAACAACTATTTTCAAGGACAAACCTAAATAACTTCTTTGTTTTTGGTTCAAAGTATAACATGTGGGTACTTCAATTACGCGGCTTGACAAGAAAAACAAGAAGGTGCAATCTAAATTTAAATCTAACCAACAGCATAGCATCCATAGAGTAAAAACGATGGTTTGAAGGACAAGGTAACGTTGTGGTGGGGGTTAGGTGCCTATCATACACGATAACGCTACATCATTATACTTCCAGCTCTTGACGGATGAACATCTACCTAGAGGGTCTGAAAAATGTCGCAGTTTTACAGGAACATGAGGAAGGTGACCTTCAGTAGTCCCCTTGACACTACATTCTACTTCCCTGACAATGAAGACAGAAGGTCTACACTTTTAGTGGACAATGAGCGGTTTCGTCGAAGAATAATCGAGGTTGAAACACTTTGAGCCAGTTGTTTGCTACGCAAAAAGTACCATATGAATACATGCACCGGTTTAGATCATAGTAGCTGTTATACTTATACAGCGTTAAAGCGCAAACATTATTGAAGTTTTTAGTTACGGAGGTAAGGTCTTGACAGTCTAAGAGCTAAACCCTAACTAACACATGTAAACTAGTTATTGTGCGATGTAAAACTTGGTGGGGAGACTGGTGTAGTGGGGGGACTGGTGTAGTGGGGGGACTATCATCTGCCGCACACTTGCCACCTGCCGCCTGCCACCTGCCGCCAACCATCTGCCGTCCACCATCTGCTTCGTTCTACTACACTTTTACCCCCACCATTTTGTTTGATACCAGAACGCTAGCTAGCGAATAGTCAGTACACCTCCGGCTCTCGACCGGTGAACATCGAGCTCTCCAAGACGCTCTTCACAAAATAACAATATCATTTCACTCAAGATCTGATAGATGTTTCTATTTCATTGCCGTCAGGTATTATTTTCCACCTGATAGCAATGAAATGCAAACACCTATCAGAACAGATATGTGTCAAAAATAAACACAACATGGACTCTGCGCAGGAATCGAAGTATCTACCGTCTTTCATCAGAAAGCGAAGTGATGGCCGCATCTCGTCCGGATCAACAACATCGATGACAACGAACAACGGGGAACTATTGTAAACATGAATTATTGTAAATAAAATAAAGTAATAAAATAAAGTAATATTTGTAATAGTACTACCTCGCACTCGTATCATTCGATTGTTTCATTCGATGGTTTTCATTCGATATTTCTTATCGATTAACTATCGAATCACAATCGATTTTACGAGTGCGAGGTAGATTTTTTTAAAAAACTTCACCGTGACCTTGAACTTTGAACTTTCACTCATTACATCACAAAACCGCCTACGTCACTGGCTCAGCCTCAGATGACGTATTTATTCACTCAGCGCATCCGGTCACTGACCGGATGTGACGTCACTTCCGGTCCAGCACCGGCAAACCCACACTACTTGGGTCATACTTAATATTTCAAAGGGCGGGCAAAGGCGAACTGGCAAAGGCGATGTGGGAGTGCGTCTGGATTGGATCAGCAGCTCAGAAACGGCCTTTTTCAAGGCCACCAATTGTTTCACTCGTTATAGTACTCACAGTGTGCTAACTCTGTTGTCTTTCACAAACAAAGTATATTATGTAAAATCCTACAACATAATTAACCTATATTGCGTAGCTTTCCTTCCAGTCAACAATGGTCGAGACCAGTCGTAAACCTTGGTGGAGAATTCAAAAACGGCCTTTTTAAAGGTCAAAAATTGATTCACTCGTTATAGTACTCACAGTGTGCTAACTCTGTTGTATTTCACAAACATAGTATATTATGCACAATCCTACAACATAATCAACCTACATTGCGTAGCTTTCCTTACAGTCAACAACGGTCTAGACCAGTCGTAAACCTTGGTGGAGATTTCAAAAACGGCCTTTTTAAAGGCCAGCAATTGATTAACTCGTTATAGTACTCACAGTGTGCTAACTCTGTTGTATTTCACAAACAAAGTATATTATGCACAATCCTACAGCATAATTAACCTACATTGCGTAGCTTTTCTTACAGTCAACAACGGTCGAGACCAGTCGTAAACCTTGGCGGATAATTCAAATACGGCCTTGTTAAAGGCCAGCAATTGATTCACACGTTATAGTACTCACAGTGTGCTAACTCTGTTGTCTTTCACAAACAAAGTATATTATGAGATGAAATAAACTGATAATGCAACCTGCAGACTGAATTAATATTTACATCTCTCGTTTTAGTACTCAAATTGAGCTAACTGTGTTGCCTTTCACAAACGAATTATATTATAAGATGAAATGAACCGATAATACAAGCTGCAGCCTGAATTAATATTTACAACTCTAGTTTCATCGATTCTTTGCATTCAAAAAAAGATTTTGTTTGTTTGTTTGTTAGGTTGACCTTGAAAATAATAAAAGCATTGTCAGCAGTTAAGATAAGAGACTGCTGAAAAGCATTGTCAGCAGTTAAGATAAGATACTGCTTAATATACAGTAGTTATTACTATAAATAGAGGCGTTCTGTAGAGTTGATCACATCCATCTGCGACGTTTACCTGGCAACATGGTCTACGAGATTGTTCACCACCAAACAGCGAGAAGGGTTAAACGCTCTCCTCTGTGGCTGAAAACATTCTACCTCCGTGTTCCGATTTATTGGACGACGGAGATAACTCAAGAATGCGACTTGTGGAGAGTTTCTGAGGCTCTAGACAGTATCAGGGCCGACTGCCGAGCGACTACTATTAAATTGACAACGTCCGACGTAGGGTTCTGGATGGCGCCTACTCCTCTGGAAGATGACTTACCCTTCAAGACCAACGTCATCAAAGACCTGAAGCGTTTGCTGCGGCTTGGCCAAAGGGTGACTCTCACCGTCATCGTTTCTTGAGGACGTATCCTGCAGACCCACAACGCCATCTCAAACTCCACCTTCTGAGGGCAACTACAAACGGCCTTTTTCAAGGCCACCATGAATTTCACTCGTTTTAACTAAGCTAAGCGTCTTATTTGAACCATACCAATTATTTATCTTTTCGATTATTAATGTTTCTACTAATAATGAAATTAATAATTACCAACACATGGTTTTTAAAATTTTTAGTTGTACAAAACACATGATGGTTTCTTAATTTTACCTCAACTAACAATTGAAATTTATGATATTAAGTATGCACAAGTGTATCTCTTTCTCTCTCTCTCTCTCTCTCTCTCTCTCTCTATATATATATATATATATATATATATGTATACATTTTTTGAGATCAAAACCTATGTTTACGGGTTTTCTACCATATCTTAGCACTTTTTTTACTGACTAAAACCTTATGCTCTTATTCGTTGTTTATTTTTGCTTTCTCATCGCAAAATTCCCCTATAAATAAAGGTAAATAGTAGTCACCGGTCATTCATATCCTATCTACCACCATGGCACCACTAGACATCCCTCACCACTGGAAGCAAATTGGAGAAATAATTGAAAATGTCTTACAGGAAGATGTGGAGGAGATTGAAGATACTAGCGACTCCGAAGACCTGACCAACTCCGATGACAACACATCATCACTAGATGTCTCTGACATAGAAGATGCAATAGCATTTGTTCTTAACGAGGATTATCCGGAGTCAGTCGCCGACAGTATTGAATTTTATCTCCTGTCCGAAGATGAGGATGACAACAGGACTCCTGTCCTACGTGATGTTCCCGATGCAAGGCGGAGACTATTCGATAGTTCCAGTGGTGAGGAAGACGATGATGGCGTTGCATACCTGAGCGACTAATTAGAGAAGTCTGTTTCAAACGGCCTTTTTCAAGGCCACCAATTGTTTCAATCGTTTTAAAACTCAGCCGAATTCGCAATGTTATTTTTCCTTAAACTAAAAAAGCCACAAGCAGAGTATAATAAACGAATGAAAAAATGGTAGCCGTTAAAACGGCTGTTTGGATGTGTTTTTCAACTGTAGAAAGGGTTTATTGTTCAACAATGATGTCATCATCTGATAGATAATCTGCCCCTACTAATCATTCTAATGCAGCCATTACTTCTCTGGATTGGATAGTTGTTCTGCTTGATACAACGTTAACCTGTACTGGTTGATCATCACTTTCTTGTCTTTCCGTGGGTGTAAATGATAATTGAAAAGGTGGTGTTGTGGAGGATATATCTGGGACCTGTATAGGCTGCTCCATAATTATGTTGTGGTTAGTAAGCTTATAGCAATACTAATTTATTATTTAATTTATGTTTACTTTTTAAATGAATGAACCAATGGCAATGAAAGTGATGATGTTAGCAAAAATATAAACCAATAGTAATTCAATGCTGAGGTCAGCATTTGCTATAAAACTAGAACATGTGAAAAATGGGTCTCAATACTACTTTTGGAGCAGTCTATAACACACTGAGAAATTTATTCAATCACAATGTACTATTGTCAACGTTGTAATGAAGATTTCATAAATGAGGATTTATATATATATCACTGTTAAATTTACCATAATGCTACTAATAATGCATTATCCGATTGTGAAGACCATTCCGATTTCTTACACTTCCTTGCTGACACTGAACACTACACGGCAGAGCAGACCAAGCGTAATTGCATATGCACCTCCTAGCAAACAAAACTCAGTGGATCCTGAAAATGAATCCTCACACTCTACTTCTAGAGGGACTGCGAACGAAGATGCAACGTTGGGAGTCAACATTTTAGTGGAGGCGTTTGACAGATCTGTCGTTCGACATTACAGAATAAATAACATCAATACACTTGAACTACAAATATTTCTGACCCTCGTTAAAGATGTTATAATTGCAAAATTAAATTATGAACTTAACCGTTTGAATTTCATTAAATTTGGATTACTATTGGACACAACATTTAATAATGTAGAAGGAGAAATATCCAACAGAGGGTTTCTTTCTAGAAACCAAACTATCATGGAGACGTCAAATTTAGATGAAATAGTTGATGAATGTTTACAAGAATTGGTGCTTAAAATAACTGAACATGAAGCTCGTGGATCCGGATGGTCCTTGCTCAATGTAAACAACCTGGATTTACGAGTTCATAAACGTGGATACGGTGATCGTGGCAGCAGTTTTATTCCATTGCCAGCAAAGATTAAAGATATTAAATCATGTATTAATGTTCAAAACAATGACAATGAATGTTTCAGATATTCCATGTTGGCGAAATTTCTTGTTCATGAAGGTGTCCAACATCCTGAACGACCGAATAGAAGATATCAAGAACTAAATGGTAGATATAAATTTAATGGATTAAACTACCCAGTGTCATTGTCTGATATAGGAAGTTTTGAAAAACGTAATGCAGGTGTATCTGTTAACGTGTTTGGACTGGACAGAAGAAACAATGTGTACCCGTTAAAAGTGGTACCACGTGAATTGACTGACCATACTGATTTACTGTTACTAAAAGATGAAACTGTTTCACATTATGTGTACATAAAAGATTTCACTAAGCTCATTCACTATCAGCTCACCAAAAGAAAGTCACCAATAACAGTGTGTAAAAGATGTTTCTGTTTTAAAAATATCTCTATAAATAGAGGAGGTCGTAGTTGGCTGACGGAACACTCTAAACTTTGTGGAGATCATGCAGCAGCAAAAGTTATCCTTCCAACTCTGAATAGTTCTATTCTAAAGTTTAGGAATATCCATCACCAGTATCGCATCCCAATTGTAATTTACGCAGATTTTGAATCGTCATTGATACCAGTGGAAAATGTGGATCCTGACGCAGCAGACAGTAGGAAATACCAAAAACACGAGCCAAACAGCTATTGTCTTTTGGTAAAATCAACACTTTCATACGAGCATCTTCGGCACTACGATATTCCAACGGAGCCAAAGCTTTACCGTGGGGAGCAAGCTGCAACACGATTTGTTGATGATCTATATGATATTGCTGAAAAAGTATCTACTCTCTACAGTTACATTGTTCCTATGGAAAATCTCACTGACCTTCAAGAACTATGTCATCAAATGGAGGACATTTGTTACTTGTGTAAACAGGAGTTTTCTGAGGACAACATCAAAGTGCGTGACCATGATCATTTGACAGGAGCCTATAGAGGAGTAGCTTGTAACGCCTGCAATATCAACTTTAAGCTACCTAACTTTATACCGGTTGTATTACACAATTTAAGTGGATACGACGCACACTTTATTATTCCAGAACTTGGACGAGACAAAGGACAAATTGACGTATTGGCTCAAACGACAGAAAAATTTATTAGTTTTTCAAAGAAAGTAAAAAATATAAAATTAAGGTTTATAGATTCCTTAAGGTTTATGCCATTCAGTTTGATGACACTCTCTAAGAATCTGGAAAGAGATGACTTAATTGAAACGAGGAAGCTGGTTCCAGAAGATAAGATGGAGCTCGTATTAAGAAAAGGAGTGTTCCCGTACGACTACATAGATTCCCTTGCTCGATTTGACGAGACTGCGTTACCTCCACCAGAAATGTTTTACAGTAAACTCAATGAATCTCCAGTAGATCCAGAAGATTATGAGCATGCTGTCAAGGTATGGAAGGAACTTAATATGTCGACGCTCGGAGATTATAATGATTTTTATGTGAAACTTGATGTAACTCTCCTTTGTGATGTAATGGAGGAATTTAGAAATTCCTGTTTGTTAGCTTACGGACTGGATTGTTTCTATTACTTCACATCTCCGGGGCTGGCTTGGCAAGCTATGATGAAGGAAACTAAATGCGAACTCCAACTTTTAACTGATATTGACATGGTTCTTATGGTTGAAGCTGGTGTTAGAGGAGGGCTCACACAATCGGTCACACGATATGTCAAAGCCAATAACAAACATCTTCAAAATTATAACTCCACTAAAGAATCAGTCTACCTAGGCTACTTCGACGCCAATAACCTTTATGGATACGCCATGTCAATGCCATTACCTTTTGGCGGATTTTGCTGGGTTGATTCTAATGTTTTAGGAGACATTATGAGCATCCCGAAGTTCAGCGATATCGGATACATATTGGACTTTGACTTCGAGTATCCTCAGCACCTTCACGACCATCATTATGACCTTCCTTTATTACCAAGGTCCGAGGTTCCTCCAGGAGGCAAATATTCAAAGTTGATGACAACACTTGAAAATAAATCTAATTACATTGCACATTATTGGATTGTACAGCAAGCAATTGAACTAGGAATCAAAATTGTTAAAATCAACCGAGTGCTTCAATTTACACAAAAGACCTGGCTAAAACCGTATATAGAATCGAATACTTCAAGAAGAGCAGCTTCCACATCAAGTTTTCACAAAGAATTTTACAAACTGATGAATAACGCCGTCTATGGGAAATGTCTTGAAAACAAAAGGAATCACATGAATTTGAAACTTGTTTCTGATGAAAAGAAAATGTTAAAATTAGTTCAAAAGCCTAACTTCAAAACATCTATCATAATAAACGAAAATCTTGTAGCTGTATGCATGAACAAAACAAATGTTGTCATGGATTGACCTCTTTATGTAGGAATGTGTATACTTGATATTTCAAAGACCCATATGTACGACTTCCACTACAACAAGATGGTTGCCTTTTATGGACGAGATCGAATTGGAATTAGCTACATGGACACTGACGGGATCGTATATTGGATCAAGACACTTGACATGTATGATGACCTTAGAGTGTTTCCTCACAGGAATGATTTTGACTTCTCCGACTACCCAGTCAACCATCCGACATACGACAACTCTGTTAACAAGAAGGTTTTAGGAAAGTTCAAGGATGAAACTTGCGGAGTACCACTTGAAGAAATTGTCGCCCTCATGTCGAAGATGTACGCGTTAAAATTAATGACAGATAGAACAGCGAATGTCACATCAACAGTTGCAGCGGATAAGGATGAAGCAGGGATTATCAAGAAGGCAAAATGAATAAAAAAGATGTACATAATGAAAAAAATGAAATTTGAACATTACTACAACTGTTTATTCAGAAGAGTTGGGTGCAGTGCATCTTTTAACACAATCCGGAGCTTCAATCATAATTTATATAGTATAACTGTGAAAAAGAAGTCATTGGCAGACAAAGACGACAAACGTGTGATCCTTCAAAACAACATCCACACACTTCCTTATGGACATTATTCATTAACATAAATTGATTAAGTGCATCATCATCCTGAGAAGTAAACTGGTGGAAGATCTATAAAATGCTAATTAATTAAGTATATGTTAAATAAAGTTTTTAAAAAGCCACTTCAGTGGCCTTGACCCAGTTTTCGTGTGTTCAGAATAAGCAATTTTTTAAATTAGCAAAAACTACATTACTTATTTAACATTTAGCCTTTTTTAATAAATGAAACAGTTTTATAGTTCAGTTACTAAACGATTGGAGGATAAAGCGAACCGATGGACGAGAGAAAACCCATCGTTGAAGAACTTCACAAACCAGTTCGAAGAAATTTTCCTAGAAGATCAACGGTCGTGAAAGGCATTCATGACCTATATCAAGCGGACCTTGTAGAAATGAAACCGTACAGTAGGATTAATAAAGGTTTTAGGTACATTTTAACGGTTATTGATTGTTTTACAAAAGTAGCCAGTGCAATTCCACTGAAAAACAAAAGTGGATCGTCTATTACAGAAGCAATGAAAGAAGTACTTCAGGCGATAGGGAAACGTATAAAAAATCTGCAGACAGACGATGGTACAGAATTTTTTAACAACGATTTTTCTGATCTAATGAGGAAAAATAAAATAAATCATTATTCAACTTATAGTGAAAAGAAAGCCGCTATTGTAGAACGTTTCAATCGCACTTTGAAAACTTCAATGTACAAGAAATTTTCAGAAAGAGGCACCTATGTATGGTATGATATTCTTCCTACTTTAATAAAAGATTACAATGATAAAAAACATCGTACAATAGGTATGAAACCAAATCAGGTGAATAAAGCAAATGAATCTAAAGTTTTGAAACGCATAAAGAAAAGTACCAAACCAATATTAGATAAGAAACCACCCAAAAAATTTGCAATAGGAGACAATGTGAGGATATGTAAATATAAACAGATCTTTACCAAAGGTTACCTTCCGAATTGGACAAACGAGGTTTTCACAGTGCATTGAGTACAGCCTACTATTCCTGAAACTTATATTTTAAAGGATGTTAAAGGAGAGATACTGCAGGGAGGGTTTTACGGACATGAGTTGTTAAAATCCAAGACTGGCAATGTTTATTTGGTTGAAAAGATATTAAGAAAAAGAGGTAATAAACTTTTAGTGAGATGGTTGGGATTTGACAAGAGCGAAGATACTTGGATAGACAAAAAGGACCTACTTTGAAATAAAAAATCAGTAACGGGACAGCATTTGAGAAGACTGTTTATGCAGTAAATAAATTATGGAAATTATCTGCCAGAATGAAAGACTTGATATTAACAATATTGATTGTTTGACACCGGATATTTTTGATAATGAGGTAAGTAAACATGGCTGTTTATTGCCTAACACAATGAGGTGTATTATTAGTGGGCCTTCAAACTGTGGAAAAACCAACGTTGTTTTTAATTTAATAACAAAACCAAACGGCTTAAGCTTCAATAATGTTTATATTTTTTCCAAATCTCTGAATCAACCAAAATATTTATTATTGGAAAAGATTTTGCATGATGTACCCGATGTTTCATTGCATAAATTTGACGCAAGTAGTGAGATTATAGAGCCTAACAATGCTGAACCGTATTCAGTTTTTATTTTTGACGATGTTTCCTCTGAAAATCATGATAGGATAAGAACATACTTCTCTATGGGTAGACATAATCATATTGACTCTATTTACATAGGTCAAACATATAGTAAAATCCCGAAACAATTAATTAGAGACAACGTAAACTTTTTAATTGTTTTCAAGCAGGATGAAAAAAATCTCAAACATATATACAACGATCATGTTGGTGCAGATATGTCATTTTAAAAATTTCGAGATGTGTGTGGGAAAGCTTGGAAAGAAAAATATGGGTTTTTAGTTATAGATAAAGAAAGATCTATGACAAATGGTCGTTATAGAATAGGGTTCGATGGATTTGTTTTATTACATTGACTTCTGCCTATAATAAATTCAGTATTTGTGGTGAAGGCGTTGAGAACAGTCGGAACTAATAATGTCGAACCAGGAGGAGTTGCTTAGTGAAATAAAAGTCCTAAGTGACTCAATACGGAAGAAAAACCTGCTACTAAAAGAAGGATTGATGGCTAGAAATAAATATTTGGAGGAAACCTTCAAGCCCATTGTCGAACCCCTGAATAAAATAAATGATAAAATGACCAAATCGACTCTACTAGATCAAGAAGTAAATGAACGAGATAAAAAGATCGTTAAACAAGATGAAACTTCAGGAACATACGGATCAGAATCTGGGTCAGAATCATTTAGCAGAACGAGTCGTTCAGGAGAAGAAGAAGAAGAAGAAGAAGAAGAAGAAGATAAAGAAGATGAAGAAGAAAGTAAATCCGACATTGAAGGTGAAACAGATCCTTTAGAACCAACAGAATCCCCCACAAATATTAGTATTTTAAGTAAAGAAATTGGCAAAAAAGGACCTCTTTCACGAAATTATATACTAAAAATGCTACATGGTGCACATAAATCGAGTAAATACCACGTGTATGGAGCACGCTTGGAAAAAGACGGTCTTCGTATGGGGGATAGTATGCTAGAGATAGATGACAAAGATAATATAACAGTTAAAGACCAAACTTTTAAGGGTACCGCTGGACTGTTTGAATTGATCTTTATACCCTCTCCAAAAAAATATACTAAGAAGGATTTGAATGATTTTAAAAACATATGTATTTTAACCAACTCCCATAGAAAAGGTTATTCACATAATACACCTATTCATAGAAATAGATCGGAGAAGTATAGAGAAGTTATTTCAAAGCTGTTTTCTAGTATTAGAGGAAAACGTCCGAAGGCTAAGGGTAAAGGAATGTCGATGAAATCGGTGTATGATACAAATATTATATACTATAATAATGTGAATAAGCTTGTTGACAGAATGCGATTAATATATGAATCTATACAGGCTGGGCATAACGGATTAGATAACGAAATGATTGCTTTAACGGAAGAGTTAAAAGGTCGGGGATACATAGCTTAAGTATTCAGTCTAAAGATGAGTGTTGATAAGTTCGGTCGTCATGAGAGCTCTTTGGTTCGAGAGGTTTTGAGAGGTCCACCTGGAGAAGGTTTTCAGTTGACTCGAGACGGAAACTATGATCTAAGAAGGAAACGTTTGTGCAATATTGCAGATCCTATTAACAAAGATGAAGCAGTAAACCTTGGAACAATTCGTACATTTACATTAAATTGCGAGACAAATGACACCATGTTTGATGCTAAATATAAAAGAATTATACATGTGGCAATTGCAGAACAAGATACAGATGCTGTGAATAGGCGATTTGTTTTGGAAGAAATAAAGCAATTAAAACAAGATATTTACCAAAAAATCGACAAATTACAGTCTATGGTGATTCTTTTCACCTCTTCGAAGAAGGAAAGTCGGGGAACACCTTCAAACAGTGTAAACGCAATATATGATACAAACAGTGATGCAGAAGAGTCATTATCACTGCAAGACGTTAGAGTAATCTAATGAAGTAAGGTGTTAAAACAAAAATAAATTATCATACATGGAAGGAAGACGTTCAGTAGTGAACTATCACTCATGAAAAGAGGACGAGGACTCACTAGTAGCGCAGTGTCTCTTTTTAAAAAAGCATTTTCCACTTTACCTACAGGTGCATTAATAAACACAGCTGTTGACGCACTTCCAATTGAGCTACATTTGCCTGGAGGTTATCAATATTGTGGTCCAGGTACGAAATTGCGAAAGCGTTTGGTACGAGGAGATCCTGGAATAAACAAATTGGACGAAGCTTGCAGAGCACACGATATTGCATATTCAAATTACTCAGATTCGGAAAGAAGATCAATTGCAGATAGAGCTCTTGCTGAAAAAGCTTGGCAGAGAGTAAAATCAAGTGACGCAAGTGTTGGTGAACGAGCAGCTGCATTAGCAGTAACTGCAGCCATGAAAGCCAAAACAGCAGTTGGAGGAGGATCGAGGAGAAGAAAAACAAACACACGTCGCAGAAGAAATATTTCCGGTGGGGGCACTAGTAAAAGAAGGAATACTAATAAGAGAGTTAATCGTAAGCGAAAAAAGTGTTCAAAATGTTCAAAAAAAAAGGTAAACGGAAGAGGATTATACCTAAGACCATACCGTGCATATTAAATAAAAACAAATTAATTTTGCCGAATAAACCTTTGAACAACGAGGAACTTGAACGGTATGCATCATGTTTAAAAATCCCTTTTTTCAGAGGGGTGTTCATGCGAAACGGATTGCCAAGAAAAATCTGGAAAAATGAAGCCGCAATTGTAAACCTTGATTATGCTAATGGTGCTGGAACACATTGGGTTTGTTATAAGAAAATATTTGATTCTGTTTTTTATTTCGACAGTTTTGGGAATCTTCCACCTCCTAAAGAGTTACAAGTGTATTTCGGTGCAGTACCTAACGTAGTTTTCAATTATGATAGAAAACAAAGAGAAGACACGTCAGTATGCGGACATTTATGTTTGGAATTTCTAGCCACAAGTGTCAGTCAACTGTAAGATGTCGTCTTGTACTGTAACAGTTAGTGGTTCAACATCAACTTTACGAAGTACATTATTTCCACCATTTCACCTGAGAGATGATAGACAGTGGGAAATTGCACTTTTGGATTTTACTACTTACAACTCAATCCCAAACATAATAGAAGGTGTTAATAATAAATTTCACTACGTGAGAAAGAAAAATACTGAAGGTCTGGCTGATGTACGTGAATTTGTTGAGATTAAAACTGGTGCTTATGAAATAGCTGACAAAAACAGAGAACTTCAAAATAAGTTAGGAAAGGATGTAATTGAACTAAGAGCGAATAATAACAATTTAAGAAGTGAAATAAAATGCAAGTTTTACATGGATTTCACTCTACCAGCATCGATTGGTCCTTTACTTGGTTTCCCATTATACAAGTCGGTTCTTGAACCAAATATCTACCATACAAGTCCAAAAACTGTGAACATAATTAAAGTTAATACTATAAATATCACGTGTAACATAGTTCAAGGGGCTTATAAAGATGGATCGAACCAACATATTTTACATTCGTTTTATCCAACCGTTCCACCTGGATTTAAGATAATTGAAAAACCTCATAATCTGATATATCTTCCATTAAACTCCACTCATATTTCAGACATCGTATTGAACGTACTAGATCAAGACGGTGACATCGTGGATTTCAGAGGAGAAATTATTACTGTACGTTTACACGTTAGACAGGCACCGTAAAAGAACGATGGGACTTGAATTTACATATAACACTAAACAAACATCAGACAATTCTAGTATATCTCCTAACGTAGAGAGGTTAACTAGAGAGAACATTAAATTTTTAGAAGGACTTGGTTTCAGAGTCAATGATAATGGACATACTGGATATAAAACATGGACCGGTTTTCGACGAAACGTTGTGGGAGAAGGAGCTTCACACTCACAACCCTTACGCTTCATCGAAATTAGGAAATAATGATGAGATCCGAATTCCAATACAACATCAAGATGCATATACTTTACCGTCTGAAAGCTATATTTATATTGAAGGAAGGGTTTTGGAAAAAGATGAAAATACAACATCAAAAGTACCATTCATAAATAATCCAATGGCCTTTTTGTTTGAAGAAATCCGGTACGAAATATCTGGCATTGTAGTAGATTCGACTAAAAAAGTCGGTATAAGCAGTACGCTTAAAGGGTTGGTTTCTTTATCACCTAATGAAACGAACGCTTTAAAAACAGCCGGATGGATATTACCAACTAATACCAAAATAGTACCTAATTCAAGTGGTTATTTCGACTTTTGCGTTCCGTTGCGGCTCTTACTAGGATTCGCTGAAGACTACAGAAGAATAATAATTAATGTCAAACAAGAATTGGTTTTACTGCGATCATCCTCTGATGTGGATATTATACAAGCTGATAGCGGAACAACTCCCACAACACTTGAATGGAAATTGAAGTTAGATAAAATAGTTTGGAGAGTACCTCATGTACGGTTGGCCGATGAACGACGAGTAAGTCTATTACGGATTCTAGACTCTGATAGGGATATTGTGGTTCCTTTTAGAAGCTGGGAAATGCATGAATGGCCTGTCTTGCCTAAAACTCAACGTCAAACGTGGGCTGTGAAGACTTCGAGTAATTTAGAAAAGCCTAGATATGTTATTTTTGCTCTACAAACAAATAAAAGATCTAATATTACAGCTAATGCCAGTAGCTTTGATCATTGTAAACTTTCAAATATTAAGTTGTTTGAAACTCACAATTCTTTCCCTATGACAGTCTTAATGTAATGTTTTCTAAGGACAGATATGGTATTTTATACGATATGTATGCTAGGTTTCAATCGTCATACTATGGAAGGACGAACTCGCCTCTCCTCAACCCTCAGGCCACCAGTTTGTTCAATCGTTTGACACTCAGCAACCACCAAATTCATTTTCAAACCTCTCTCTCGACTTTAAACAGTTTCTTAACGAATATAAATCCACCCGTTTTCACATTACCTCACATCCAATGACGTATGTGTATCGTCACACCAATACCTCATCGCCGTGACGTCATCACACCCTCTCGTCACACATACGTCATCACCACGTCACTCAAACGTCACTTCTGATTAAAAAACAATTATTTTTCAGCTGTCCCAGACTCCTCATATTGCCTCTACTTACAAAGCACGGTCGAATATACAGAAAATCTTGTAAACAAGTTGTTTACAAAAACATCCACCCAATCCGTGTTTTAGAGGCACTACATAATCCATTTCTACACACGTGGTTTTAAGAGGGGAAATGCCCCCTATTCCCCCCCTCAGGATTATTAAGGGGCAATATATTTGGAATTTCCTCTATTGGTCAATGCTAACTTGATAAGTATATCAAGTTTGAACGAAATTGATCAGTAAGTACATTGGACGTACTGCGTTTACCACAAAATGAAAATTTAAATTTTCTCCGCAACCAGCAATCGTAGAATAGCAATTCAAAATACTAAATTATTTAGTTTTTGAGCTCTTTTTAATGGTGAATAGTAATATTTTTTATATTTGTTTTTTATGTAAAATTTAAAAAACTGAATTTTTGATGTTTTGAGTCTTGTAATTTCTGAACCCATATTTTTATAGAAATGCGGGTGGTGTCATTTTTTTGGAAAACAAAAGCTCTACAAACGACTAAAGTTTAATTAAAACTGTTAGAGCCGTTTTTGAGAAATTTTGACTTTTCAGGTTTTTTGGGGACCTTAAAAATGAAAAATTCAAAAAATGAAAAACACCTGGAGATATCATGGATAGTAATACATCCCAAATTTCATCAAAATAGGTTCACTGGTGTCGTCTCTAGCTCAGTACACATCCATACAGACAGACAGACAGACACACAGATATCACATAAAAATTACTTTTTTGGATTCATGGAGCACCAAAACAAATATTTCCATTATCAACTCAAATTTGAAAATCAAACAAGCTAAACAAAAATTAACTTCTACTGCGCCCGACCTTAAATAAAAATACCCCCGTCGCAGCAAAGCTGCGTACTCAGCGAATTTCCAATGCATGCATAAGTGTTCTTACTACCACATAAAGTCACTTACCAAAACTAAGTGATATATAACATTTTATTTATTCCCCAGAAGAATAACATTAGGGCTGAGTACGCAGGTTTGCTGCAACGAGGAAGATAAGAAATGTGTTTTTAAGCAATTATCAATATAACTCAAACACGTGAAGCTACATAGCAAGTTTTAATAATTTATATTCATAATTAAGGGAGATATAATACCCCCATCGCAGCAAACCTGCGTACTCAGCAAATTTCTACTGCATATATGGGTATCACTACTACCTAGAGCCACTTACCAAGTTTCACAAAAATGCATTCATTAATAAGCGATATATAGCATTTTATTTATTCTCCATAAGAATAACATTATAACTGAGTACGCAGGTTTGCTGCAACAAGGAAGATAAGAAATGTGTTTTCTTGCTATTATCAATATAACTCAACTAGGTGAAGCTACATACCAAGTTTTAATAATTTAGGTTCATAGCTAAGGGAGATATAAAACATTACTTATTCTCCATATGAATAACATCGGGGCCGAGTATGCAGGTTAACTGATACCGAGAAAAATCAACAAAAACCATTTTTTGTGTGCTGATATCAATATACCACATCTAGTTGAAGCCACATACCAAGTTTCATCAATATACATTCATAACCAGTCGAGATATCAAATTTGACTTATTCTCCATAAGTATAACATTGGACAACGTACCGTGTTTAGCACTTTTAATATCTCGGCAACGTTTGGAAGTAGAATCGCAATTTAAACACCAAAATGATTGTTTTGTAGAGCTAAACTGATTGGTAAAAGCAAATATGAAATTCACAGTAAAATTAATTGAGGAAAAGCTAAAAACCATTTTCCTATAAAATTAACATGGGAGATTTTATGAACACGTTTTTAGAATTTTCTCCTCAACCACTTAACCACTTAAGTTAATGATTCAAAATACTATATTATTTGTTTTTTTAAGCTCAATAAAATGGTCAAAACAAAAATTGTGTTTTAAAAATTTTAGAATAAAAAGTGCAAAAAACTGATTTTTGGAAAATTTTGAAACCCCATAAACCCCCCTTCCCATGGTCCGATTTTTCTGGTTTTCCAGCTTAAACTCATGAATGTCACTTTACACATTTGAGCCAAATTTCATCAAAATCGGACTTTTTTACTCAAGTTATTGCATTCACGGACACATATATACATATATATATAAATTTAAACGAATAGTGTTTTTTTGGCATCTGGGGACCTCAAAACAAAAAGTTATCATGGTCTCGGGCTTAAGTCTTACCATGAGACCTACGGTAATAGCTTCTTCCCTGTAGGGGAGATTCGCTAATAACAAATATTTAGGCATTACACTTTTTTCTACGTCATATGTAGGCGGCTAAGAATAAGTAAGAAGCCTAAATATACAATTTCTTTTAGTAGTTACCCACGCGAAAAACTATTTATAAAACGTATTCGAAATCTGTAATACTGAACTATGTTACGCGAAGATACAATGAGGAATGAGGCTGACAGCCAAGGTCAACGACTCGAAAAATGAAAATGTACCACATTTAAAAAAAATAAAATAGTACTTGGCTTATGAGCTTCCGTTTGCACGCAATTTAATCTTTGTTTCCTCTTATTTCAATACATATAATTCGAGGAACTTTTTACTTCTAGCCTAGCAACGGATGAACGGATTACGTGGTTTTACACAAATCAAACCTAACCTATAAACAAAACACAGCTGACGGCAAACGACGCGACGGTAGGCGGGTGAAAGCCAGTAAAAAATAATAACCGAATACAATGGTAGCAACCTTTGCTGTGTGTGGCTAAAATCGACCTCCAAGACCATGTTGATAACACTGAATATTTGGTCTGCCAACTGGCAAAACTGCATTGTTGCTGGGGTTACAAACTCGGGAATATCCATGTTTTTGTAAGACGCTTTTAGGTGAAAAACGTGGATCTAAGTAATGTGTTATGTACTAAAATGGAAGATTAAAATTTCACCTATCTAATGTTATATATTTTATTCCATTTATCAAACGTTTAGGTGCATTAGCTTGAATTTTAATGTGACAATATAGACAGGAGCGGCAAAATTTGACTCTCTGAACCGAAAAACGGGGTTTTGGGAGGCTTTTGCTACTTACATTTTCATTCAGATTTATTCAAACTTTCATTGTATGCCTGAATAATAAAATAAAACACAATAACTCTTAGGTTTGGGGGGGCAACCCCCCCTTGGATCCGCCCCTGACAGCTATAGTGACGTACTGAGCTGACAAGAAGTGACATGTAACTGGCTAGGCCGATTTTACACTGGGACAGTAAGTCACTAGTGATCACGTGACCTCCTACAAGCGGGTAAGTTAAGAAGTTGCTTGCTACATTCTGAACACGTTTAGAATGTAGCTGTCTCGGGGCAAGGTACTTACCCGAGGCTTGCTCTTGCTACTGTCCTGCTACCTGGCTTTTTGGTGTTTACACAAGATGTGTAGCTAACCGCCAGTAACAAGTGGCTAGCTACACGTCTTGTCTAAAACCCCCTTTATATTAGTGGTGGCTCCAGGACAGATTTTCCTCCCAAGACAAGAATCCCCCCCTCCCCCGACTGGTATAACAGGTTGGGTACTTAACACCCCTATCCCTGTGGTTCTCTGTTAACGCCTGCGACGCGACGGGCTAAATCACAACATTACCCGAGGTCCGATGAAGGGATCAATTCCAGTCAGAGCCCCGAGCCAAGCCATTTAGATGAGCATAGATCTAATTTTAAAGGAGATCAGTTGTCCCTAGCCCTATCAACTGTCAAAAGAGAGCGAATCTGCCTTGTACCTCAACTAAATAATACTTCGTAACTGACAGTTTCAAACCGACCAATCACATAACTCCTAGCTATTTCCTAAATGAAGTACAGATTATCAGCTACCAATTCCCAAAAGGTAAAGATGCTCGTCGCACACCTTCTATCAACATTTGTGAATATAAAGTTTTAAATACAGGATGTATTTTAAGTTTTGTTTGAACAAACAAATTTCAAGTCATTCATGTTAAAACAATTGGTTTTAGTCTTATAAACCACAGAGAAGAAATAATCTTTCTTCTCTGTGTATAAAAAAAATATAAAACCCAAAATTTATAATGGTTTTTGTGCACACATACATTTAGAAGGCCTATTCATAAAACCATAGCAAAAAAAACACCGCGGCGACCTGGCTGACGCTATGCCTGCCACCAACCTCCGAATTATATTTGCTCTTCTCAGGATATCTGGAATTAATACTCAACAGTTCATCTGTACTATAACATTACCTTTCTCATGGTGCTGTAAAGTGGCAAACAATTAACTAACACTACAAAGGATGACTCACATTTATTAACTCAGACGATCTTCTTCTGCCACGCGGCAATTGCAACAGCGCCAACTTAACGACGTAAAATGCCCTTAAAAATTAAACTTGACTTATTTTACTAAAGGACCACTGCTTAAAACTTACATGTAGTATTAGCGAATTTCCTCTATAGGGAAGAAGCTATTACTGTAGTCGGTATGGGAAGATCTAGGTCCAGGACCTAGATGATAACTTATCATTTTGAGGTCCCTATAGAGTACAAAAACACCATTCGTTCAAAAATGTATAATATATTGTATGTGTCCGTGGGTGTGATAACTGTCGTAAAAAGGGCCGATTTCGAAGAAATTTGGTACAAAACATATCAATCAAAATTTAAGAATTTAAGTTCGAAAAACAGACAGATCGTCCCAACCCAAGGGGTATTTTGGGGGGTTTGTACCAAAAATGCTTATTTTTAATTTTTATATATCACTTATTTATGAACATATACTGTCAAAACTTGGTATAAGGCTTCATTTGGTTGTGGTCGATTGTTATTTGCAAAAAAAAACAATTGTTTGCCGATGGTCCGTGTAGCAGCAAAGCTGCGTATTCAGTCCTATAGTTGTTTTTATGGAGAATAAGTACAATGGTATGTCTCCTTTAATTACTATCACAAATTAATAAAACTATGTTTGTAGCTTCACCTAATTGAGATCTATTGGCATTTTCATAAAAAAAACATTTTTTGTGATCCTTGTTGAACCAAACCTGCATACTCGGCTTTCATATATGTTATTCTTATAAACCTACTGATTTTACACAATGTTGTAATAATGTTAGTAAGTAAATTATTATCGCTTATTGATTAATGGCTCTTGATGAAACTTGGTATGTGGCAGAGTGGAGCGTGGGGCAGACCATGTCCCAAGGCACATCAGCCACTAGTTCTATTCATAATACACAATATTACAGTCCTATTTATCACAGCAGATTAATAGAATCGGGTGTATTGGAATAGCAAACAAAAACGTTATCCAATTTTGACAAAACTTGGCACAAGTAGTCATACAACATACAACACATTGTATTATTTTGAATTTTTAAATATGGAGATTATCTTCCCACACGACAGGGTGCTGCGAGCGAACTAATTTTAATGATGAAATCAGGTGAACGGTGTGAGCAATTGCAAACAGGGTTACTTTGATTTCCGATATTGTGGCTTACAAAATTCACAAAAGTTGTTGAGAATAAGGACAGTTAGGGATTAGATCATGTACTACTAAAACAAACAAATTAAAAATAATACAGTCTTTATTCAAATAATACAATGTTGTATTTATATTATTGTATGTATATTGGTGTATAATGTGTAATTGCACATATTGCATTTACATTTGATACAGTTTGATAGTGTTTAATAAAAATAATTAGACAAATTGTTGCAATATAATTACTGATTTTCATTACGTAACAAAATTAACATTCTAAATGTATTTTTTATTACTATAAACATATAAACCTGATAAGTAAGCTTTTATTAGCGAAGTCAAGATATTAGTGATCAACTCATTAGTGAAATTGTTAACATTGGAAGTGACTCGATGGTGAGTGATGGAGTGAGGGAGATGAGGGGAAACTACCCCCTCCTCTTTTCATTCACTACTACTATCGATAACAAGCTCAACTACATAACTCAGCAAAAGATAACGAAATATAATATTTAATGGTTATTTGCTGCGATAAAAACGTGAAATAAAATTTGTTATGTATAACCATTGGGGCAAAGGGGTAGTATGCAGAGTTTGTGGTGGGGGTAGCTCCCTCTCAGTATATTTACCCCTTAACTTGTCAAAAATCCATCTCTGAAAAACAATAACCTGCTTGATAGAACAGGAGTAGATTAAAACTATTTGTTACAAACCATTTTTCCATGTTATGGTTGTGATGCAACATAGCAGGTACATATAGCATAGCATAGTAATAAGTTCAATAGCTGGTTACTCAGTGGTTGCAATTGTAAAGGATGGTTATTTTTGTAACGCAACTAAAGATTTGGAAGTGCACCTCAGACATTTGACACAATTAAGATATGTTATTGCTTTTGACACTAGCTAAACTAACTCCTACAGCTTCATAGCTCAAAGAAAATACTAAGCAATATATTTTTTTAAACGATATACTGTATACAACTGGAGCATTTACTTTTGGAAAATAAAAAATATATATATATATATATTTTTTTTTGCCCCTAAAGTAATAATTAGTTTCAGCAAATAAAATAATCAACATCAAACAAATGCAAACTATCTGATGAAAAATGAAATAGAACTGCCAATGAATGTGTAATGTGTAATGATCTTTAAAATGTGTAATGATCTTGAAATTGTAAATTTGGTTGTGTTAAAAAAATACCCTGTTTGAACAATCTAAATATATCTATAAAAGCCACACAGCTTAACACATTCACTGCTGAAATTGAGGCTATTGGGTACCCTAGGTGCTAAAAATTGTTTGTGCATAATCATTTACCTTTTGAAGTATGCAGACAGGAAATAATGTTTTTTTTTCAAAAAAGTTAAATTTTGCCATATTTTTGCAGCGTCATTTCCGGGTCCACAGATGCGCATGATGAGCACTGAGGGAAGTTAGCACACACTATACCCAATATACTGCTGATAAGTAGTGGAAGCGGATAAAAAACACTAAAACTAATTAACATTGATTTACTTACTTAAATGTAAACATGGTTATTAGATCCTTTCATTGAGAGCTGACTGCTCCGTGGCTGAATGAAAACAAAGCGGACCTACCCCGCACAAGTGCGGGACGCTCACCTGGGCCCTGACCTCATCACGCACATGTGCATTATCAGCATTGAATGTGTTAAGGAAACAACCAACTATGATCCAGTCCACTTTAAACATTAACTACCAGAGGATGCCATTCCGTTATTCCGTATCCTGTTGGCTGTTACACAGAGTAACTTGGGTTAGGTGTCAGCGTCTGATAGTAGCTATAGACGACAAGCCACCCATATATGTCGTCAACTGCAAACAGAGGAAAAATCAACATATTTCCTTACATTTTGCAAATATAGAAGTAATTAAATTAAAATTACTCTAAAACCACTTGATCTGACTGACTGACTGTAGGAGGGTTTTTATCAACTGATATTTATTACATTTTGCCACCAAAGGATGGTTAAAAGATTTCCCTCAAAACTCTTTAAAATTAATCCTAATTATGTAATCAATACCATGTTATCCTCCTATATTAAAATTATTTTCACACCTGACTAAAGATTGTCTTTTTAAACAAATAAAACTACTATTCGTCAGGGATACCAGGTTTTTAAATGGTAATTTACATTTATTAGTTACCTTTTTGAAAATAGTTTATAGTGATGCTGGGCAGAAAAACGTTTAGTTTTATATCAACACATTATAATTCAATAAATTATAAGAATATTTTTTTAAACGAAAAACGGCTACACAAAATGAGATCTCTGTCTTACACTCTGGTCCTCTGAGTAGCTGACATCAATGAAAGAAAATTATTGCTGCACTCTACTTTTGAACTATCCAACTATCTTGACTGATGAGAAGTTGAAGTTTTCACAGTATTTGCAAGTCTAAACTTAAGAGGGGCTACCAGTCACGAGACTTCAGGCAGTTCTACCTACTTTTCCCATAAGCTCAATGTTAACTTACAAGTTCCTTCCAGATTTGTGAATATAAAAAGTGTCTCACGTAAGGTGTCTCAAACCGATTGCAGACAAACCAATTGACCTTGAAGGATGAAATAAAATTTGTTCCCACTAATCAACCCCAAAGATTAACGTACAAATATTTTTAGCTTGTTCAAAATACAGGGTGTTCCAAAAACCAAGGGTCACTAGTTTGAATCTCGGAATTTTCAAATATAAACATATGTCAAGTTAAACACCATTTTAAAGTTCAACAACAGACTAACATTTTGGTGGAAACAGAACTCACTTATCTTTATCTGTTTCAAAATGGCGGCAATTTAAAAAAAAAATACTGACATTTACGGAATACCCTATATCTGCTAAATCACAAGACATACTTTGTTCTGGTTTAAAATTCTTACTTGTATTAAACTCAGCGTTACCCTGATATGCTACATGACAGTATTTGAAACAAAATGCAAAAATAAAAAACTTAGGTACTATTTTTGAAAATTGCTATATGCCCAAAACTCCAAAAAGTCAAATAGTAACGTATGACAAAAAGTTTTTCACTTTAAAGGTCTTAAAAATCCTAGCTTTTTCAAAAAACTTTAAAATTTACACTAACCTTGTATCTCTTTTAGTTTTCAAGTAATAAACAAAATTTTTTTAATTTCTTTGTTAACAATTTTATTAAGAAATGTAATGGTGTCAAAAAATACAAATAAATTACAGATATCTATTTTTGCTCTACAGTTTTTAGTTTGGTGACATGCTGAAGTTTTCGTCCAATGAATAGAGAGGTCGCACCACAAGCCAGTCTTGCAGTTTTTTCTTGAGTTCTAGTGCTTCCAGATTCTTCAGTATTGTAGGCAGTGCATTGTAGAGTTTGCGCCCCATATAAGATGTTTTCTGCTGTACTGTGTTGTATGGTGTATTGGAAGTATATAGTCTTTTGCTTGCCTTGTATTGTAGTGATGGAAGTTCTCCCCTCGTGTGAAGTCCTGCTGGTATGTGTGGGTAATCACAGAATGGATGTACAAAAAATCACTGTTCAAATACCCAGTGTTTTAAAGGCTTCTTTGTAGGTCTCTGTTGGTTTGAGATCAGCAAGTGTTCTTATTGCCTTCTTTTATAGAACAAGAATTTTATTCAGATTTTGCTTTGTTGTACCACCCCAAACTGTCAAACCGTATCTGATGTGAGACTCCACCAAGGCATAGAAGGCCACTTTTTCTGCATCAAGACCTCCAATCCACTTCATTCTTCGCACAACGAAAATTCCTGATCCTAGCTTTTTACTTAGAGTTGACATGGTTGGTCCAGGAAAGATCAGAGTCTATGGTGACTCCCAGTAATTTGGTTTCTTTTTCCACCAAGTGATCAGGAATTTCTGGTGTCTCATACTTTCGCCTACTGAAATTGATACTGTACAAGTTGTTTTTTCCAGGTTTATTGCTAGGTCATTTTGAGTGCAGTACTGCAGCATTTTATTTATTGAAGAGATTATTAGTGAATTTCCTTTGGAAAGTGAACTATTAGCATGACCTGCACGGTGAAACTTAAGCCCAGGACCACCATAGAAGTTCCTAACGTGACCCCCTGAACACGTTTTAGGGGGTCGTTCAAAATTTTATATATATATATATGTGTATGCACTCTAGCGGTCACATTTTTTGTCCGATTTAATTCAAATTTGGTAGGGACGTTCCTTTCTATAACCTGTTGGACAAGTTCGTTGAGCAAAACAATCGGAAAACTCTAAACCCATTTTTTGGGGATTAATCTTTCAAATTTTGAGTTTTTGGGCCCAAAAAGGGTCAGAAAAGCCCCAGATGTAAAATTAATGCATGTTAAAAGATGGGAATTAGAAAGGCGAAGGTTTTAAGCCCTCTCTCGTCATTCTAGCATAAATATTTACCGAGTTATTAAAGAAAATGTGTATCGGGTAAACACAGTACATTGTCTTATGGGGGTTTTACATTAGAAAAGCCTGTTATTCCTTTGTTAGAGTACTTTTATTATCCCCAGCAACCTCACGCCTACTTTCAAGCCTGTCTGGACCTTCTCCTAACCTTATAATGCGTAAAAATTGTATTCCCAGCTTTGCAAGTAAATGAAACCAGGAGTATCAGAACAGCCAAAAAAACAATGTTTTCAGATTTCAATAAAAATTGGACAAATGGATGTTTTTACACTGATTTTGAGTTTTACAAGTTTTTATGTGGAAATTCACTTCCCTCACGTCAGCGTGCTGCGTGCGAACTCGTTTCTGTATGAAGTTCTTGTGCGGTGTCTGTGTTAAAAAGAAGCGTTGTGTTATCAGCATACATTATAGTCTTCACTGTGTTGTAATTTATGAAAGTTGGAAAATCATTAGTGAAAAGGACAAACAAATACCCCCGTCGCAGCAAACCTGCGTACTCAGCGAATTTCCAATGCATAATATATGTTTTAATACCACAAAAAGCCACATATCAAGTTTCATCAAATTATTTTCACATATAAGCTACTAGCTGTGTACCCGCCCTTCATACGGGCTGTATATACATGGTAGATTAACTAAAGCAAATAACAATCCACATTATTTTACAATATTAAAATTACATTTTACACGTTTAATGTACAATTAAAGCAACAAAGTTAACGAAATATACTGGCAGATAGTTCGGGTCCTGTTGCTAAGTCGAGGAACTCTGTCGGGTAGTAAACGGCGTGTGGTTTGCGACTCCAAATCGGTCCACGTAACACATTGGATTCGCTTCACTTTTAGAAATAAAAGAACTCAAGTGCAAACAGATAAAAACATATCAGGGAGGGGGGAGGAGAGCATAAATTAAAATCAGCGGAGGGGGAGCAAAATATAAAATCAGGGGGGGGGGCAAAAATAAAAATCGGGGGTGGAGTGAAAATATAAAATCGGGGAGGAGGGCAAAAATATAAAATGAAGGGGGGACATAAAATGAAAATGGTGGGGGAGCAAAAATATAAAATTAGGGGGGAGAAAAATATAAAATGGGGGGGGGCAACTTGTAAAATCGGGGGGGCTAAAATAAAAATCGGGGGGGGGAGAAAAAATATAAAATTGGGGGTGGGCAAAAATAAAAATGGGGGAGAAATAAAATAACATCGGGGGAGGGGTAAAAAAATATAAAATCGGGGAGGGGGTAAAAATATAAAATTGAGGGGGGGAGCAAAATATAAAATCGGGGGGGAGCGAAAATATAAAACTGGGGGGGGCAAACAAATATAAAATTTGGAGGGGGCAAAAATATAAAATGGGGGGAACATAAATTAAAAATATAAAATCGAAGAGGGGGGCAAAAATATAAAATCGGGTGTGGAGCAAATATCAAAATGAGGGGGGGAAAAATATAAAATTGGGGGGGCAAAAAATATCAAAACGGGGGAAGCAAAAATTTAAAATGTGGGACATAAAATAAAAATATAGAATCAAAGAGGGGGGCAAAAATACAAAATCGGGGGGAGCAAAATATAAACTTGGGAGGGAGCAAAAAAATATAAAATCGGGAGGGGCGGCAAAAACATAAAATGGGGGAGCAAAAATATAAAATCGGAGGGGGGGGCAAAAAATATAAAATCGGGTGGGAGCAAGAATATAAAATGGGTGGGACATAAAATCAAAATATAAAATCGAAGAAGAGGGGGGGGGCAAAAATATGAAATCGGGGGGAGCAAAATATAAACTCGGGAGGGGGCAAAAAATATAAAATCGGAGGGGGGCAAAAATATAAAATGGGGGGGAGCAAAAATATAAAATCGGGGGTGGGCAAAAAATATAAAATCGGGGGGGGCAAAAATATAAAACGGGTGGGACAGAAAATAAAAATATAAAATCAAAGAGGGGGGAGCAAAATATAAAATCGGGGGTCAGGCAAAAAAAAAAATCGGGGGGAGCTAAAATATAACTCGAGGGGGAGGGGTACAGGAAGTATCGGTAAAAATTTGTTTTGTGCAAATAAGAATAGACCACAATCAGATGAAGCCACATTAATATTTGTTCATTAATAGCTAGCTGACGTACCTTTTTTCTTCACACAGGGGTTTTCTCTACTCATTCTGTAGTCAATGCAATTTGCATTTTAGTTAGCTTGAAACAGCTGTTCTTGCTTCTGCTCTTTAAGCTGAAAGTATCCACAGCTGTTCGCATTACAGTTTCTGAATGTTTACTTTCTTCTGAAATGTAAACATTGAAACTTAGGACGTTCACGGGGCATAGCCCAAGGGGATTTTAAAAAAGTGAATAGGCATATGTGTTGCATGGGTTCAAGATCTACCTTTGTGTAAAGTTTCAGCCCAGTCGGTTCAGTAGTTTTTGCGTTTACCCGAAACATCAGACAGACAGACAGACAGAAACCACCTCTTCTTTATAATATTTTAGAAAAGTGAAATGAAATGTCTCCCTTAATTATGAACATAAATTAATAAAATTTGGGACGCAGCTTCGACTGGTAAAGTTATATTAATAATTGCATAAAAACACATATTTTGTGTTCCTTGTTGCAGCAAACCTGCATACTCAGATTTCAATGTTATTCTTATGGAGAATAAATAAAATGCTCTATATATCACTTATTTATTTGTATATTTTTATGAAACTTGGTGAGTGGCTTTTTGTGGTAGTGAGAAACATATAAATTCATTGGAAATTCGCTGAGTACGCAGGTTTGCTGCTACAGAGGTATTTTGGATATATCTCTGATTGTTTTAATGCTGATAGAAAGTGTCCTTGCTCATATGACTTATTAATTAAACTTACTAGTGGGACGGCTAGTTGTTCAGCACAATACTTCATGACTTTCGATGGAACTTCATCTAAACCGCATGAAAGTTCTGAGTTTAGAGATTTTATTTTTTCTATTACTTCATTTATGTTAGCTGGAGCAAGCTTTAAAGTTTCCACAGGTTGTAAGGTGGGAGGGTTTGGAGTAGAGGGCCTATTAAAGTGAGGGTAATTTCTGTTTTTTCCAGTGTTTTTTCTGCAATTTCCTAAAAATATGTATTTAAGTGCTCAGCAATCAGCGAGGGATTGTTTTCTCTTTTAAAGTTAATTTACATTTGTAGGGGAGTGTCACATGTATTTTTTGCCTGCTTCTCTGCGTTGATTATGTTCCACAGTGCTTTAGACTTATTGTCAGATCTGTTTATATGTTCTGTTGCTACGTCCCCCAAAATCATCATTTCCCCATATAAATTGCATGTTATTTTTGTGTAACACTTACAAGTACTCTTATGTGTGGCCTCTTTTATAAATTGGTTATGTATAGCTTACATGAATTTTATGTGGAGAAATAATGATTTTGGTTGATTGCTAAAAAACAAAAAGAGATGCCATGACGATATAAATTAGAAAATTGCTAGGATTTTTAAGAAGTTTAAGGTGATATACTTTTTGACAAACGTTACTATTTGACTTTTTGGAGTTTTGGGCATAAAAACATTTTTAAAAATAGTAATTTTTGCATTTTGATTTAAATACTGTCATGTAGCATATCAGGGTAACGCTGAGTTTAATACTACTGAGAATTTTAAATCAGAACAACGCTATGTCTTTTTGTTTAGAAGATACAGGGTATTCCATAAATGTCAGTATTCTTTGAAAAAATGGCCGCCATTTTGAAACGGATAAAGATAAGTGAGTTCTGTTTCCACCAAAATGTTAGGCTGTTGTAGAGTTTTTAAATGGTGTATAACTTGACATATGTCTATATTTGAAAATTCCGAGATTCGAACTAGTGACCCTCGGTTATTGTACCACCCTGTATTTTGAACAAGCTAAAAATATTTTTACGATATTCTTTGGGGTTGATTTAGGGGGAAATAAATTTATCTCATCCTTCTAAGTCAATTGGTTTGTCTGCAATCGGTTTGAGACACCTTACGTGAGCCACCCTATTTATAGAGTTTTTAAATTTGGTAGGAATGTTGGTTGTACTGGTGATTTTCTAGCGATTTCAGTGAAAACATTTTTGATTTACGTTTTCTTTAAAAATTATTTAATTTTTAGTATTTTGAGGCAAAATTATCAATATATAATAAATCAATTTGAAACTTTGCTCACTGAAATCGGTTCGGTATTTTTTCCTCTTCAAAACAAGCCATAAATCAAGAATATCCGACCGCCTGTTTAGGTTGGATGGTACTTGAGAGATAACATTGCTCTTTTGATTTAGAAATCTACCTGGATTTACTGGTGCCCCCTCTTAATGAGAAAGTCTAGCTTCCTTTCTACCTGGACAAAAATCATTCAAGACCACAATGCCACAAAGCAAATATCAGCATCACTCTCAGCCACTACAGTATCAGCGCATCGCAATAAGTTATCAGCAAGACACTCACCTAATAGTAGACAGCTGATGGCCATTTCATTAATTTCGTTCCCAAAATCAAGAAATCTCCAGACAAATGAAGGGAGGAGAACAATATCCAGAATCGCTAACACAATTGTGCTTGCCAGCCACCATGGGATCAGCACAGCCTTCCCCTGTAGTACAGTATTGTAGGATTACTAGGGAGCCTTTCGCTTGAAGCCAATCAACAGCTTGAATTTTTCTACAAAACTCGTGCTAAGGTGTTAGATTTATTTATCAATTTAATTACAGTTGTTAAACTTTTTTGTGGGCTAAATAATATTAGTGTGTCGCTGGCCTAGTAGTCAAGGCGTCGGACTCCGGAATCATGTCAGGGGCCTTATCGTAGGTTCGAATCCCAGCCCTGGCGTGTACAGCCTTGATCAGTACTGTTCAACTCGTACTGTATCGGCTCACTCCTTGCTTTGCTGGAGTGAGCACAGATCCCCTCCGCCCCTGCACAGGTCCCCGCACAGATGTATAGTCTATGTGGACGGGCAAAATAAGGCATAAGAGGCTGTCAACCTTTTTTTTAAATGAAAAAATAAAACAGTTACTGTATTGTTGTTAGTTAGAAATTATTGCAGACATTTTCTATCATCATTCATTATAAAAAACAAAGTTTCACGATGTTTCCAGATCTGGAATCTGATCCGGTCTTCAGATAACAGTATAAATATAAACAGTATAATTCAGAACAAATACAATATGGTATACAGTTTAAAAATATTCTTCCCACCTGAAGACAGGATCAGATTCCAGATCCCGAAATGTTGTGAAACTTTGTTTTTACTAATCAGTGGAGGAAAATGTCCGTAATAATTTATTACATATAATCACCATCAGCAACAATGAATTTCAAACAAAGAATTACTTTTAAAGATTAATGAGCCATAAAAAACCTGCTATTAAAAATTATGTTTTATGCCTGCCTTGCGACTTTAATGCAAAAAATATTGTTAGATTAGAAAACCACCCAAATCACCTTGTATGAACAGTATGAGCTTGCTTAGTAACTCAAACACTGTACAGATTGAAATTATCAAAATCTAGGACTTGCCATTAAAAGAATTATTGAGTAATTTTTGTTAGCGCTAACAGTAGTTAGCATCTAACTCACATTCTAATGTTATTTTTGTATTATAACTTATACAATATTTACTCATATTGTTCAATTAGATAAAAACAGATTGTAATTAAAGTTAAATAGAGTAAAAAAGATATTCAAAAATGTTCAGTTTCACCACAGAATGCAGCATAAACAGATGGTTTTTAAATCTCCATGATAAGAGAACATAAACAAATGGGCATAAATCTTCTCAGTATCACCGCAATCGCCTATCTAAGTAACTTTTAAAATAAACATAAAATTACCTGGTAAACTCCAAGAAGTAAAATCAAGGAAGAAAGTGCCTGGATAAGGTGGACCATCAAGTCAAAGGAGACAAACACTATTTCCTTTGTATCTTCTACTGTAAAAAGCATCACAAATCGTTATATTAATAGGCAAGCACAAAACCGTCCCTCCTTTTTCTCACTATATGTGCATCAGAGGAGAAATTCACGCATACCATTAGGAAGGTATTGTGTAGATGTGCAGAAGCCTCTCATAATTTACATCAGTCCTCAGGCTACATTCCACAGGCTTTCAAAGTTTCAATTTTAATCTTATATAAGAACAGTAATTGACTGAATTGTTTGACAGTTTTTGTTATAATAGCAAATGCTAACACAACAGCAAGAACAGCTGTTTGAAGCATAATGTAAATAAAAATATTATTGAGTACTGGAATGACCTTCAGTTATTAGGTTTAATTCCACATAAAAAATAAACCTAGGTGAGAGTGGGGAGAGGGTTATGAGGGGGAGAGGGAGAGAGAGAGAGAGAGAGAGCGAGAGGAGAGAGGAGTTTATTTATGAAGTTCAGCATAATCACTCTGGTTCAAAAGCTTATGTTTAACTGCTCACGCAGGAGATAAAAAAACATTCACGCAAACATCCATTATTCGTGTGTGCTGCTTTGACTTCCCATGGGATTATTTTTGGTGGAATTTCGACCTCTGGGTGACTGCTAGTATTTATAAATTTGTCGCTTTCATTATTTTTGAGTCTAGGTTCTCAAAGAGGCAAATCAAATAATTCTTTATTCAGTCATAATAACACATTACATGTATTTGAATAGCATCACAGAAGTATGCACATTAGTTACAAATTAAAACTATTATTAAAACTAAAACTAAAGGTTGACACTGACAAGTATAGTAAAACAAAGTAAAGGTCAGTGCTCAAAAATATTTTATCGCTAACGTGCCTATCAGATACAATACAAAAATTTGGAGTTCGAATGAACGTTTAAAGTTTTAAATTCATAAATTCTTTTAAAGAATAACAGGGAGATTTAATTCAAACATCTTTTAGTAATCTTTTAAATTTATTAAAATTACTCTCCAGTCTTATAGGTGCCGGTAAGTGTTGAAAGAACTTCAGTCCTACATAAGATGTTTTTTTTTGTATTAAATTCTAAGTTGTGGCGAGGTAGGTTAATTTTAAATATGCTATTATAACTGAGGATTCTGTTTGAAGTGGGCGATATTTGAAGTTACTTTGCGTAAATAGTTGTTTCATAAATGTATAAATTATATTCTGTTAAAATTCCCAAGTCACAAAAAAATGTCTTAACTGAATCTGATCTTTTAAGCTTCATGATTACATGAATAGCTCTCTTTTGTTGAATTAGGATTTTATCTAAATTGTTTTTGGTTGTTGCGCCATAAATAGTGATTCCATAAGATATGTGACAGTGAAGAAGAGAATAATAGATGGTTTTTAGAGTTTCCAAATTGCAAATCCTGGACATCTGTCACAGAGCATAAATACCAGAAGATAATTTGTAACTACATGGTTAATATGATCATTCCAAGAGAGATTTTCGTCAATAATTATACCAAGAAACTTTGTTCGGTCTCCTTGTTCTATTCTATCTCTTTTTATAAAAATATTAGGTTCAAATTTTGTTCTTGATTGTTTGGTCGAAAAGGAGGTAAAATTAGCACATAAAACTGCAATATGTTACTTTACCCAAATTCACCCAAGGTATAAAGTGCACTCTCAGTCAAGAAGAGTTTAATGGCTCTCTCAATTAGCTGAATGTCTCATGTACGCGAATAGTCTCATGTAGACTGGCTTACAATGTAAATTATCAGCTGAAACAACACAAGCAGCGGTGAACTAGCCATCTATACAGATTTGTTTACCTTCGATCATCTAGAATCTGCCAAAGTGTGGATGCGGTTTCAGGGTTTTCCACGAGGTATCCCACAGAATATAGATTTCAAGACCACAGAAACTATAAAACTCCACAGAAGGTTAATTGGAATATGAGAAGGGAAGAGTTGCGCTTCTGTAACAACGCCAAGAATCGGGCCGCCAAGAGAGGAAGGAAGCGGGTGGAGTGGGGAATAAGTTGGGTCGCCATACAGATAGTAGTGGGTGTTCTCGATTGCACCCCCTCTGAGAGACCTAGCGTCACTAGCATACCAATTGGCCAGTGATTGAAGTAACCGTTTTAAACACTGCCATTACAGCATGCCAGTCAGTCTTCTGTAGTGTTTTATAGTTTTCTGTGCCAAAACAATCATTTACTAGATATTCCAAATTCTCGTTTTAGTGAATTTCCGCTATAGGGAAGAAGCTATTACTGTAGGTCTCATGCGAAGACTTAAGCCCGAGACCATGATAACTTTTTGTTTTCAGGACCCCAGATGACAAAAACATTATTCGTTAAAATTATATATATATATATATATATATATATATATATATATATATGTACGTGAATGCGATAACTTGAGTAAAAAACTTCCGATTTCGATGAAATTTGGCTCAAATGTGTAAAGTGACATTTATGATTTTAAGTTTGAAAACCAGAAAAATCTAACTATGGGAAGGGAGATTTATGGGGGTTTTAAATTTTGCAAAAATCCGTTTTTTGCATTTTTCACCCTACAATTTTTAAAACGCTTAATTTTGGTTTGAACCATGTTATAGATCTAAAAAAAAACAAATAATATAGTTTTTTGAATTATTAATCTAGATTAAGTGGTTGCGGAGAAAATCCAAAAAAACCTGCTCATAAAATCTACCATGTTAATCTTATGGGAAAAAGGTTTTTGGCTTTTCCTCAGTTCATTTTAATGTAAACTTCACATTTGCTTTTACCAATCAACTCAGCTTCACAAAACAATCATTTTTGTGTTTAAGTTGTGATTCTACGCCCAACCGTTGCCGAGATATTCAAAGTGCTAAACACAGTACGTTGTCCAATGTTATCCTTATGGAGAATAAATAAAATTTGATATCTCCATTATTTATGAATGTGTATTGATGAAACTTGGTATGTGGCTTCACGTAGTATTGATATATCGATATTTGCACAACAATTTTTTTTATCATCCCCGTAGTAACAAACCTGCATACTCAGCCCTAATGCTATTCTTATGGATAATAAGTAAAGTTTTATATCTCCCTTAATTATGAACATGAATTAATAAAACTTAGTATGTAGCTTCACCTAATTGAGTTATATTGATAATTGCACAAAAACATATTTTTTCTCTTTTTTTGCAGCAAAACTGCGCACTCAGCCCTAATGTTATTCTTATGGAGAATAAATAAAATGTTATAGATAACTTATTTATTTATGTATTTTTATGAAAATTGGTAAGTGGCTTTATGTGGTAGTGAGAAACATATGCATGCATTGGAAATTCGCTGAGTACGCAGGTTTGCTGCGACGGGGGTATTTGTTATTATACTCTCACAAACAACAAATTGTAATTTACCCTTATGCTGGCCCTAGATGAAGTAACCTTGTCATTTTTATGGTGAGAATCTGTCAATAAGTGGCACTGTCAACATTCTAGGTGTCGCACTAGAGAGTGAACCAAAACTATGGTCTCCGACCATATCAGTCTTGGCAAGCTGAGGTGCCTAACAGATTTAGAAACTTGTTACCAGAGTAAGCAAAGCTTCAGCTTCTGCAGTCATTGATTTCATCAGTATTTCAATAGAATATAGAAGAGAAGGATATGAAGAGGATACATAATGTTGAGAACAGTAGCATCAGGCCTGTGTTCTGCCTCAGCTGTCATGGCTATGTCACTTTTCAGAGGGGCTTTTAATTTACTCCCCATGAACACCGTATGTAGAGTGCTGACTTGCTGTTGGCCCACAGAGCACTCATTGTTGCGAAGCCACACTACATCTGTGACAAACTATCCTTTCAGGAAGATGTCTCTTTGCAGAATACTCATCCAGTACCTATGCTTCCATTTCCCGAGAGTACAGCGATAAGTTGGAAGAGAGGGCTTTTCTATTTCAGTCTAGTGTTGTCAGAATCAGAATCATTTTTATTACTCCCTTACGTATTTACCCCTCCTGCTTACCTTGTTTTTTCGCTGTCATTAAGATTACAAATAGTGTCAAATGAAAGTTACAAATTAAAAAATGGGATTTGAGCAATGATTTTCACATTTTCACAATTTTAAGCCATTTTGAAAGTGGGTCCAGATTAAATCGTCCTACATTTAAATTCCTCCAGGCTGTAGTAGGGTCGGTGTAGAAGGAATCTCTGCAGCCAAGTCTTTGGTACTTTGCCCCTCTTAAAACACAGGTCCTGGGGGAGTTGAAATGGTTCATAATCACCTTAAAATATGCCCTAGTTGTCTCGGCGTCTTACACAGTGATTTAGATTTAATGATGTCTACCGATTCAGCTGTAAAACATTTTTAAATTAACAAAACAACAATATTAATTGCTTTGTCCAACGGCGAGTAAGCAAACACTGAGGTGAGAGTGATTTGTTTTGCATTGCTTTTTCCCTTTTAGTTGTCATCATGTTATTTTCATGCGGTAGTAATTATTAGTGAATTTCCTTTGGAAAGTGAACTATTAGCATGACCCGCACGGTGAAACTTAAGCCCGGGACCACCATAGAAGTTCCTAACGTGACCCCCTGAACACGTTTTGGGGGGTCGTTCAAAATTTTATATATATATATATATATATATATACAGGGTGTCTCTGAACTCTCTACCAACCTTTTCAGGTATTATTCCTGGACCATAGACAAGCCAAAATATCATATTCAGAATTTCTAAAACTCAAAAGTTACTCGTATAGCCGCCATTTTGTTTTTTTCACATAGGAAATTTTAATTCGAGAACGGCTAGTTATAATTAAATGAAATTTGGTATTAAGCTTTATTCCCTAAAGACCTAATTACAGAAAAAAAAATTTTTTTTACAATCATCAATTTCAAAATGGCGGCTGCCTAAACATTTAAAACGTAAATATCTTAAAAACCGCTCATAGTAAAAAATTACATTAATTTTGTTTTATTTAGAAAATTTGATTGCGAATCTAATGACACCAAATTTATGGAAATCGATTAATAAATAACAGAGAAGATCCATTTTTAAGATATTGCATTCTTGTCAATATCAACTGTTATCATGTGACATCGCTGCTAGTGAGCCACGTCGATCAGCTGTTTCAAGTATAATTCCACCGAACAGCTGATTAAAACATTAACCAGTTGAGTTTGAGGAGGAAGTCCTTCGTAAATTTGAAGAAAACCCTCGAACAAGTACTCGAGCTGTGGGTAAAGAGATGGGGACAGGCAAAGACACCGTGTGGAGGGTACTCAATGGAGAGAATTTGTACCCATATCATCTCCAAAAGGTTCATGCCCTTGAACCTCAAGACTATCCAGGTCGGGTAGATTGTTTGAGGTGGTTCCTGCACAAACTGGCGGACGATCCAGATTTCTTGAAATCCGTTCTTTTTACAGACGAATCCAGTTTTAACCAGGATGGTATTTTCAATACCAGGAATAGCCATGTTTGGGCTCCTGAAAATCCCCACGAAACTGTTATTTCCAGCAAGCAACACCGTTTCTCAGTTAATGTTTGGGCTGGAGTTTTTGGGGATAATTTAATTGGCCCCTACATTCTCCCAAATAGATTGAATTCCCCCACCTATCTTGTGTTCCTGAGGGACATACTCCGAGAACTTCTGGAGAACGTCCCCTTGGCAGACTTACAGAACATGTGGCTGCAACATTATGGTGCTCCTGCACACTTTGGGCAAATTGTAAGAGATTTCCTCAACCAAAATTACAATCAGCAGTCGATTGGTCGCGGGGGACCGGTGTCGTGGCCTCCGCGATCACCTGATCTTACTCCCCTAGATAACGTTTGGGGGAGAATGAAGGAACTTGTTTATTCAACACCTGTGGAAAATGAACTGGACCTGATCGGTAGAATTGTAGAGGCGGCTGCGGTTATCCAAGAGAAAAATGAATTTGAAGCTGTCCGGCAATCCATGACATCTAGGTTCACGATGTGCAATCGACTTGGCGGTGGGCATATTGAACATCGTTTGTAAATACTGTAGAATTGTAGTCATATCTCATGTAAATAAATCCATTTTTTTTTTTATTTTAAAGCATTTTTGATATTTTATGTTTTATTTGAAGCATTAGTGAACCCTGGGAATCGTAAGGGTATCAATCATGTGATTGGTGCAAATGAACTTAATAACAGCTGGTTAATGTTTTAATCAGCTGTTTGGTGGAATTATACTTGAAACAGCTGATCGACGTGGCTCACTAGCAGCGATATCACATGATAACAGTTGATATTGACAAGATTGCAATATCTTAAAAATGGATTTTCTCCGTTATTTATGAACCGATTTCCGTAGATTTGGTGTTGTTAGATTTTCAATTAAATTTTCTAAATAAAACAAAATCAATGTAATTTTTTACTATGAGCGGTTTTTAAGATATTTACGTTTTAAATGTTTAGGCAGCCGCCATTTTGAAATTGATGATTGTAAAAAAATAATTTTTTTTCTGTAATTAGGTCTTTAGGGAATAAAACTAAATACCAAATTTCATTTAATTATAACTAGCCGTTCTCGAATTAAAATTTCCTATGTGAAAAAAACAAAATGGCGGCTATATGAGTAATTTTTGAGTTTTGGAAATTTTGAATATGATATTTTGGCTTGTCTATGGTCCAGGAATAATACCTGAAAAGGTTGGTAGAGAGTTCAGAGACACCCTGTATATATGTATATATATATGTGACTCTAGCGGTCGCATTTTTTGTCCAATTTACTTCAAATTTGGTAGGGACGTTCCTTTCTATAATCTGTTGGACAAGTTCGTTGGGCAAAACAATCGGAAAACTCTAAACCCATATTTTTGAGATTAATCTTTCAAATTTCGAGTTTTTGGGCCCAAAAAGGGTCAGAAAAGCCTCAAATGTAAAATTAATGCATGAGATAAGATGGGAATTAGAAAGGCGAAAGTTTTAAGCCCTCTCTCGTCACTCTAGCATAAATATTTACCGAGTTATTAAAGAAAATGTGTATCGGCTAAACACAGTATGTTGTCTTATGGGGGTTTTACACTAGAAAAGCCTGTTATTCCTTTGTTAGAGTACTTTTATTACCCCCAGCAACCTCACACCTACTTTCAAGCCTGACTGGACCTTCTCCTAACCTTATAATGCGCAAAATTGTATTCCCAGCTTTGCAAGTAAATGAAACCAGGAGTATCAGAACAGCCAAAAAATCAATGTTTTCAGATTTTGATAAAAATTGGACAAATGTTTTTTTTTACACTGATTTTGAGTTTTAAAAGTCTTGTATGTGGAAATTCACTTCCCTCACGTCAGCGTGCTGCGTGCAAACTCGTTTGAATTGTTTTTCCACTGACTTGCAATAATAGATTAGATCATTTACAAATATATTTATAAATAGAAAGTAGTAGTCAAACAAATACGACTTACTTGCATAATGAATGACATATGCCAGGTGGAAACTTGACGTAATTAAAAAGAGGATGCATCCTACCTATAAAAAATAAAGATATTATATAGGTACTAGTGTACACTCACTTTTCCTGTAAGAGAATGAATGAATGCATATTAATAATTTCTTTTGGAAGAGTATCTGAACTGTCGCAACAATGCAGATAGAGTGTTTACAGAGTGTTTGTTGTGTGAGAGTGGTGACAAGCTCCTCTCAAGGTGATTGTTGTTCCTTAAGTACAACAAGGCTCAACCTGCAAGGCACTCTCGGAGAGCTCCCACCTATCGCGGATAGTCAGAAAGCTCTGACTCTACTTGCCATTTACGAGTATCTATTGCACAAAATCTTGTAGAGTAAACAACTCTCATAATATCTCAAGGTTTTTTTTATAGTACTATTAGCGAATTTCCCCTATAGGGAAGAATAAACTATTACAGTAGGTGGCATGGTAAGACTTAAGCCCGAGACCATGATAACTTTTCGTTTTGAGGTCCCCAGATGTCAAAAACACTATTCCTTCAAATTTATATATATGTATATATATATAACAGGGTGAGTCAGACCACCTGTCCAGCATGTATAACGAGAGAACGGTTTGGTCTAAAGTCATCAAACAAAATTCTTCCCCACTAAAACGCATATGGGCTATCTATTAAAAATATTTTCATCAAAATCTAGATACAGAATGTTCCAAAACGGGTTCGAATCTCAAAATGTTCTTATGTAAACATAGGGCATATTATAAATCATTTTAAAGGTCTCATTAAAAGAAACATTTTGGCGAAAACAGAATTCACTTATCTTTATCCGTTTTAAAATGGCGGCCATTTTTGTGTAAAATATTGACATTTACGGAATACCCTGTATTTTCTAAACCACTATTCATATCATTTTTCCGACTTAAATTTCTTACTCGTGATAAAGTCAGCTTTACTCTGATATGCTACAATACAGGTTTTTTTTGAGAAAATCTATATTTCAAAAACATATTATTTTTCAAAATGCTTATATGCCCAAAATTCAAAAAAGTCAAATGGTAGCGTATGTCAAAAAGCATACCATTGAAAAGGTCTTGTAAATCCTAGCAACTTTCTAATTTACACCAACCTTGTATCTCTTTTAGTTTTTCTGCAATCAGCAAAAAACATTGTTTTCCTATATGAAATGCATGTTAATTGTACCTAACACATAAAACGAATGTGACCACAGAATACATGCAAGTGTTATTCGTAATTAGTGTTTTGGAACATCCTGTATATAGATTTTGATGAAAATATTTTTAATAGATAGCCCATATGCGTTTTAGTTGGGAAGAATTTTGTTTGATGACTTTAGACCAAACCGTTCTCCCGTTATACATGCTGGACGGGTGGTCTGACTCCCCCTGTATATATATATGTGTGTGTGTCTGTTACCGCGATAAATTTTGAAAGAAACGCCCAATTTTGATAAAATTTGGCACAAATGTGGAGAGTAGCATTTATGACTTTAAGTTCGAAAACCAGATCGATCGGACTATGGGAAGGGGGTTTTATGGGGTTTACAATTTTCCAAAAATCTTTTTTTTGCAAATGTTACCCCAAAATGTTAAAAACACTCAATTTTGGTTTTAGCCATTTTATAGAGCTTAAAAAACAAATCACTTAGTATTTTGAATAATTAACCTAGGTAAAGTGGTTGCGGAGAAAATCCAAAAAACGTGTCCCATGTTAATCTTATTGGAAAAAGGTTTTTAGATTTTTCTCAGATAATTTGACTAAAAACTTCACATTTCTTTTTATTAATATCTTTAGCTCAATAAAACAAACATTTTGGTGTTTTAATCGTTGTTCTACGTCCAACCGTTGCAGAGATATTCAAAGTACTAAACACAGTACGTTGTCCAATATTATCCTTATGGAGCATAAATAAAATTCAATATCTCGATTATTTATGAATGTATATTGATGAAACTTGGTATGTGGCTTCAACTAGTTGTGGTATATTGATATTAGCACAAAAAACAAGTTTTTTGTTGATAGTCCCCGTAGCAGCAAACCTGCATACTCGGCCCCCATGTTATTCATATGGAGAATAAGTAAAGTTGTATATCTCTTATGAACCTAAATTAAGAGAACTTGGTATGTAGCTTCACCTGGTTCAGTGATATTGATAATTGGAAAAAAAAACACATTACTTATTTTCCTCGTTGCAGCAGACCTGTGTCCTCAACTCTAATGTTATTCTTAGGGAGAATAAATAAAATGTTAAATATCGCTTGTTTATGAATGTATTTTTGTGAAACTTGGTAATTGGCTTTATGTAGTAGTGAGACATATATATATATATATATATATGCATTGGAAATTCGCTAAGTACGCAGTTTTGCTGCGACAGGGGTATTCCTGTTTTTCTTATGGACTAAAGCATGATATACTGATTTAGTGATCTGTGATACTTATGTGATGGTTTTATCATTGACTCTAGAAACTATAGTCAATGGTTTTATGTACTTAATATAGCATCAGCCAAGTGAAATATAGTATTATTGATATGCATATTTTCTTTAAATTTTATTTATGGACTTCAGTTGACAGTCAGTATTAATATTACCAGAAATACTTAATGACTTCAGTATTAAAAATACATTGTTTTAAGTCATAATACAACAACTATTGTGATATTTTTTAAATCCTATACTCTAATACAAGCAATGTCAGTGTATTTGTTTGTTTGCAAAATTTATCTCGGAATCCAGCAGAAGGATATTGTTTAAACTTTGAAATTAGGGGCTTTTGGTTCTAAAAAGCCGATTTGTAAAACCCCAACCCCAGCAAAATTCATATTTTGTTAAAAATTGCTTTTGGAAGTGTTAACATTGGTGGCACATACATTTCAAATTTCAAATCAAAACAAAATAATCATAACAGCTTTGAATGACCTGTCAAAGTAGCACTTACACATGGTAAAGTATCAACAAGTGATTTCTTGAAAACAGTGACTAGAACCATTGAATATAGATTGCATATCTACATCTTTTTCCCCCTTGAAACTGATCAAATATCACCTAGCATGGCTTGGTCTCCCCGGTACTTATATTAATTTTACCAGTTAATAGAAATAAATACCGTAGGAACAGATTTACCAGATTAATAAATCCAACTATTTTGGAGCCTGTTCTAAGAGAAACGCAGAAGCAGAATGACTTGATCTCAAGGAAACTGAGGTTCATCATGTTGGCTTATTTGTGAGAAAACCCTAAAAAATAACATATCACAATTCAAATTTAAAATTGTACACTTTCTTAACTTATGTGTTAATCGTGAATCTCAATAACCTTAAATATTAATCAAATGCTCTAGTGGGTGTCGGGGATGGTGATGTGAAAAGGACGCTTTCTTGTCTGCGGGCAATGGCCGCCATGAAACAAGCTTAACTTTGGTCTTACAATAAATGGTGAAATCTCCTAAAAAATTCACTACGCTATTTAAATATAGCTCACAAATACCTCTTTTACTTACAAATACATATATTTTTTGCAATCGTCTTCCTTCTTCTTGTAGTGAGTAGAATTGTTTATTGTAGCTAGTATTGGATACCTCACAGAAGTCTTTATATATAAATACCTTTTATCTAACTGAATGAAATGCAGTTTACGGGTGAACAATATAATATTTATTCATCTGAAGGACAAATAATTGAATTCTAGATAATGGGATTTACAATAAGATTACAATTACTGGGGAAATGTGACTCTGGACTAGGCTATCAAATGGGTTACAACAGTAAATACATGCTTAAGATTAAAATGTTCATAGTTCTTCAATAAATATGGTACTTTAGGGCTCTTATCTCAGGGGGAAGTGTCGTGCTGACTTGAATAATGTTGAAATAAATTAATGAAAGAATATTTAAGGCCAAATTGGGTTTATTTACAAATTGCAACAATGACAAATTTTGATGTTGTCCAAAAGGAAAGTTTTGATGTTTCAGGTTTTCACTGAATTTACTAACAATTAAAAGATACTCAAATTAAATTTAGAAAAGATAGTTCAAATTTATATTAGATTATTCTTGGTGTTAATTAAATCTCAGAACATTGGGCTTGTTCTAACAAATGTCTGTATTCTTTTAATGCCCCTAACAGAATACAAAATGGAGATGGTTTACCACTCAGGTTATAAAGGTTCTTCGCTCAATACCAATTTCTGGGATAAAACAAATAAAAGGGAATGAAGTTAAAGTGGTTTATTATGAGCAATATAGTCCCTAAACAATGGACACTAAGCAATTTAAAACTTAGGCCATACTGAATTGAATTTACCAGGAACTATGTCCTGCCACAAAATTTAGGTCTTAACACTATGGCATCTGGAACAGCAAGAAGGAGTCTAGGAGAAGGTGAAGGTCTGGAAGCATGGTCCTATTTTTGGAAGCACGTGGTTCACAACACATGGTAAAACACTGGTCACTGTAATTTAGATTCCTTAAGGCCTAATTTTGAAAAGTATATTATATTAAATTGTTATTCTATTGCAATTCTCTTACATTAATTATATCTAAAATAAATTATTAGCAAACATATTAAATTAAGTTGGTAGATAAATTTTCTCACTAGATGAATTTTACATCGACAATTTTGTAAAGAAATAGTAATTAAGTATTATTTAGACTAATCATTATTTATGTTTTGACACTATTGTACCTTTGTGCAAAAGACGAATAAAGATTTTTTATTTTATTTGATTTGATTAGGTAGGCTATTAGATGTGGGTAGGTTGTGAATGATTATTGGTGATTAATTAATGAAATACATATTATTTAAAATTACTCAGATAAATAAATAACAATACATAGAGGGAGAATGACTTCCTGAGGAGTGGTGATAAGGATGATTATTATTGGGACATGAACACAGGGCAATTAATAAAAATTAACACATTGAAATACAAGTAACACATTTACAGGGCCAAATTAATTGTATGACACATTTATAAGGGAAATTAAATATAAAATAGCACATTATAAGGAAATTATTGGTGATTATGAGGAATGAATAACATATTATGGAAAATTAACACTAAACAATGAATGCATGGCATGTAATACTATAAAATGTTGAAATTGCAATTAAAATTGTTCAAAAATTATATGCAATAAATAATATTCCGGTAGCTGGTTAAATTAGCAGTGTCGTAAGTCAACTGTAACACTGCTTAAACAAAAATAAAGTGATACAACATTATACTATTACTGAATTATTTTTATGGTGTCCTGCTTTGTAAATGGTCATAAAGGTAATATAGGGTGTAAATTAAGTCCCGGACCAACTTAATATTTATTTTCTCGTTACAGATAAAGCAAAAAAACTCCGCAAATCAGTAGTAGGACCATTAATCTACTTTTTGACGTAAAAATCATGTTTTTCCTCCTTTACGGGATCGGCCCACGAGGAGTTGGAAGAAATTCTTAAATAGCTGCATGGGTCGAGTTTGATATCAAATTGTAGGTTATTTTTTAGTAGAATTCAATGCCGCAAATCCGATCTCAAAAGGTTGTCCCAAAATTAAATGGCGGCGGTTTAAAGGTACGAAACTGACAATGTTGGATTTGTTAAAGATCAGCAAGTTATGGTTAGTGGTTATGGGTAATTATTCAATAATTTTCATTAAGATACTTTAAGATAGGAATGAAGATAACTCAAGGAGGAAAAATAAATTTTGCACATTAGCAGTGAATTGTTAAATGTGAAAGTTTTAAACTTTTGGGATTTCCCATGAAGTGGACTTCAACCCTTGTTGACAGGAGCTATTTCTGCTATCACATCAGTTGCTTTTTGTTAGTCGCCGTGTTCAGAAGGTTAAATTATTACTCTTTTACAGAAAGGTTTACCATTCTTGTTCCTGCACTCACAGCGATGTCGCTTCCTGAGCAAGAGAGAATAACACTTCTGATAATGCGAGGGAGGGGAGATAGACAAAGATCATTCGAGGATGTTAGACGATTATTTAATGAAAATGTCCTAGTTCAACAACCATAAGCAACTGTTAGCTGGTTTGTAGAGTTTGGAACAAGGGTTCAGGATCTTCCAAGAAGTGGACGACCTACAACTGTAACGGATGAGAATGCCTCTTTAGACGTTCTACATTCATTTATAGAAAATCCCAATGAAACACTTAGGCAAGCAGCGAAACAGTATGGAATGTCTCATGGGTCAGTTCGAAAGGTTTTGATAAGTTCTGGATTCAAGCCGTAGAAAGTAACTTCGGTTCAAGAACTAAATGAAGATGATTTTGATTGGTGTACTAAGTTTTGCGAAACTATGATGAGCAGGATTGATCTATATACAAAATTGTTGTAAATAATATTTTATTTACTGACGAGGCTACTACGAGGCAACTTTTTTGCGAAATGGCAGCGTAAATAGAATAACTGTTGGTATTGAGACAGTAGCAACCCGCACTGGAAGCATGAAAACCACACACAGCATCCGCAAAAATTAAATGTCTGGGCAGGCATTATCAAATGTCAAATAGTGGGACCATTTTTCATCGATGGTAATTTAAATGGTGATTCATATCTAGCTATGCTGCAAAATCAGATAATTCCAGACTTAAGAGCTTATTCTGGCAGAAGTTTCCAAAATATTTTCTTCCAGCAGGATGGAGCACCATCACATTATAAAATACCCCCGTCGCAGCAAACCTGCGTACTCAGCGAATTTCCAATGCATAATATATGACTTAATACCACTTAAAGCCGCATACCAAGTTTCATAAAAAAAAATTCATAAATAAGCGATATATACAATTTTCATTAATCTCCATAAGAATAACATGGGGGGGTGAGTACGCAGGTTTGCTGCATCAAGGAACACAAAAAATGGGTATTTAGGCAAATATCAATATAACTCAAATAGGTGAAGTCATATAAGAGGTTTTATTAATTTATGTTCATAATTAAGTGAGACATAGCATTTTAATTTTTTTCCATAAGAATAACATGGGGGCTGAGTACACAGGTTTGCTGCTACGGGAACCTTTAGCAAAAAATTGTTTTTTGAGCAAATAACAGTAGACCACAACCAGATAAAGCCGTATACCAAGTTTCGTCAGTATACGTTCATAAATAAGCGAGATATAATTTTGTTCTTATTCTCCATAAGAATAACATTAGACAACGTACTGTGTTTAGCACTTTCAATATCTCGGTAACCAATTGACGTAGAGGAATGATCAAAATACCAAATTGTGTGTTTTTTAAAGCTGAATCAAATGGTAAAATCTAAAATTTGACTTTTTCAAAAATGATATGTAAAAAGCTCAAAAAACCCATTTTTGGGGTACAACACCCCCCCAAAATACCCCTTAAAGTAAAGCGATATGGCTGGTTTTCGAACTTAAAGTCATAAATGTTGCTTTACACGTTTATACCAAATTTCATCAAAATCGGACCTTTTTTACGAGAGTTATTGCACCCACGGACACATATATATATATATATATATATATATACAGTTTCGAACGAATGGTGTTTTTGGGGTCTGGGGACCTCAAAACGAAAAGTTATCATGGTCCCGGGCCTAGGTCTTACCATGCCGACTACGGTAATAGCTTCTTCCCTATAGGGGAAATTCGCTAAAAGAGGTTAGGGAATACTTAGACTTAATGTTTCCTCAAAGGTAGATCGGAAGACGAGGAGCTATAGAATGGCCAGCTCGCTCCCTCGACTTATCTCCACTAGATTTCTTTCTATGAGGATATTTAAAAGATAAAGTATTTAAAACTCAGCCGCAAGATTTGACCTCAGAAATCGAATAGTTCAGGAAGCCCATAGTATTCCTCAAGCAAGACTATGTAAAAAATGCAGTATCTGGCTTCTATTACCGCTTAGCACACTGTCAGACGGCTCAAGGTGAACACTTTGAACACTTACTGTGAACACATAATAAGTATGTAAGTACGTAATCTTAACCTTCCAATAAGTTATTTAAAATGCTTTAAACCAGCATAATGTTTGACAGCATTATCCTTTGCAAGTGCAGTTTGCGGCATTATTTGTTGTTTAATATGAGCTTTAATTTGATGTACATCATATTGTATTCTTACAATTAAGATTTTTGTCGGACTCCTTGTGAACAGTAATTCAGTTGAAGTGAAAAGTCAATAGCTACCACATCAGGTAGCGAAATTAGGTAATAAGTCGATTTTTATGAGTTTTACTCTTATGATTCATGCTTGGAAACAATTATTTTTAACAAATCCAACATTGTCAATTTCGTTCTTTTAAACCGCCGCCATTTCATTTTGCGTCAACCTTTTGAGATCAGGTTTGCGGCATGAAATTTTATTAAAAAATACATACAATTTGATATCAAACTCGACCCATGCTGCTATTTAAGAATTTATTTCAACTCCTTGTGGGCCGATCCCGTATAGGAGGAAAAACATGATTTTTACGTCAAAAAGTAAATTAATGGTCCTACTGCTGATTTGCGGAGTTTTGTTGCTTTATCTGTAATGAGAAAATAAATATTAAGCCGGTCCGGGACTTAATGTACACCCGGTATGTAGAGGAGGAAAAGGCCGACGCATCTTGTGTTCAAGCCAAGGAAGACGAAGGGAGGGGTGAGGAGTGTTACCTATTCCAGTGTTCATAGACAACCTTTAATGAGACAAACTTAGCGATAGGCTAATATGCTATTTTCGATAACTATTACTGCAACATACATTATTCCATCTCTTTCGTACAAATTCTCATTTAAAGTTGAAATGGTTGAGATTTGATACATTTTTTCTATACTGTTACAAAGTTACAGAAACGGATAACAAGTCTCCTTCGGAAACAACTATCAAAACAAACATAATGATGTAAAATGAACAACTCTAATGAAACATTTATTAGAACAAAAATGCTTAAGCCAATGACAAGTAATCCAGTGCTGTGATTTATTAACTTCCCTTCCAAGTAAGGCTAGAGTGGGGAAAGTCACCCCCCTCGCCACTATCTCCACATCTTTCCTACAATAATATCAAAAAAGGACAATGTCAATTCACTCACAGCATTGTGCTACACTTAAAATAAAAACTCAAATTATCTCAAAGCAAAGCTGTTTCAGTGTGTGACTTGTGACTAGAGTTATTGTATATAGTCGAGTTATTTTGATTATTTTAATGTTTTGATTGCAAATATAAAAACTTTTATTTGCATTTGGTACATAAAATAGAAAAATATGCTAAAATTAGTGTGCACAAGTAAATGTAAGATCAATGTGCACCTCACAAAAATCTACTCATTCTGTCAGCTTTCACCTTTGCCGACCTCTGTTTATTTTATAGGTTTCCCCTCCTTTCCCTTTCAACTCTACCTCAGACAGGTAGGCAAATTTCATGAGTTAGGCTATATATAAAAACCAGTGACTAAGGTGTAGTTTGAGCCTTGATTAAACACCCTGGCTGGGCAAGCCAACTGATCGATCAGATCAACAGTTGTATTGAGCCTTTTGTGGTATTTAAGGCTTGGCTTAGTTGACGAGCTTGGTGAGCTAGTTCTGTTGTCCACTAGGTTACACCACCTGTCAAATGCAGGCAGAAGTAATAACACATTCGCTGCCGACTCAAAAATTGGACTTTAAGTACAGAACGATGTCACATACTTGTGACGCTCAGTTTTTCGCTATGGACCAACGTCACATGTGTGACACACTGGGCTCAAACTCAGCCCGACATCACATAGTTATGACTCGTGATTATCATTATAAAATAGGCTGCCAGTTAGTGTACTAGATCGTTTTTGGCTAGAGGAATGTTTGTCACATATTATATATGTCACTTGGTCTGAGCGTGGGACTTTTTATTTTGACTCCAGAGGAGAGTTGGCCAATCTGCAAGAAATCCAAAAATGTGCAACTGTTACTTATAAAGTGAGTTAGGCAGTTTTGATTGGTATTAGAGTATAATAACATTAAACATTAAAAAAATATATTTGGCTGGGGGTTTATTTCTTCATATGTATTTGCATTCATCACACTTACGTGCCACTTTTTAGCGAACGCGTTAATGCAAACAAGTAAGAATACAACTAGATATCACCAGCCTCTTGGTATTTAAGACCTCTTTATAATATTCATACTCTCAAGGTTTGTTATACTGTACATATAGCTTAGAAATTAAATCTTCTGTTAGTTTTAAGTAGTTTTATTTTGTTATTTACAGTCGATATATCATTCTAGAACATGCCAATAGTTACTCTGAAAGAATCGTTATAAAATAAAGGTATTTTAATTAATTAATTTAGCTACATACTTTCTTATATTGGTTTACGTATGAAAAATATAAATTTAAGATTCTAAATTTACAACTACAAATCCACAACAAATTTATACTTTTATAAAAATGATCAATTAAGTGGCATAACCACAGTTAGGTTTAAAAGAAAATATGGGAAAAATAAAACATTGTGCGACATAATATCAACCTCACATGAATATTAAATAATCAATTTGATCCTACTAATATTATAAATATGAAAGTTTATAAGTTTGTTTGTATGTTTGTGGCTCAAACACGCTCTAACCACTGGACTGATTGAGCTGAAGTTTGGCAGATAGGTATTTTATATACCTGAGTAACATAATATGTTAACTATATTATAGGCGTATTAAAGTTGCGAAAATCCTATAGTGCTTTGCCCCACGGGGGTTCAAGGTTCCCATGTATTCATTTTGGACATTCATTTTTGTTTTAACTGATAAAAATACAAACCGCTGATCTTGATTCGTAGTATTCAAGTACCACAGAATGCAGCACACAAAACTGTCATAGTTTTTATAAATCATTTGCGGGCAAAGCCTGTGAGTAACAGCTAGTTAAACTAAAAACTTAAATTACAATTTTTCCATATTGTATTAATTGTTTTTAAACACCATATTTAAATTTTTTAAATTATCTTATTTAGTTTAGACACAAACTCAATGGTCGTTCTTCAATTCAGAGAATGTTTTTCATTAACAGATTGCAAAAACTGTAATCACCCAAAAAGTTTTTGATACGGTACTCAGTAATTTCTCCATGATCATCACATGCCTCATTCTAACCATACATGTTATTTCCATCAGCTTAACACGTTCAATGCTGACAAACATGTTTAATATGACACCAAATATAAACATATCCTGGTATCCTCAACACAAAACAACCTCATTTGAAAAATTACCGTATTACACTGGGATGCGCTTGATAAATAAATTACCCAATGAATTAAAAATTGAAATGTCTAAATAGTTTCAAAAATAAACTAAAAGAATATTATTAACATATTGTTTTTATTTGATTGAAGAATGTTTAAACTTTTTACAAATTTGATTTTTAATTTTTAAAAGTACTGTACCAAGTTAGAGTTTTTAAATGGTAATTAACTATAAGAAAAATTGTATTATAATTAAATTTACCTTTACTTTACATGTGTTATTGTTAATTTGAATTATTATTTTGTATTTGTTTATATTAAAACCAAATTTATGTATTACTTACGTACCGTTTCCTGTCATATAAATATGATTTTATGTGACTGACTGAATAAAAAATAAACAATAAATATATGTTTCAATGTTAATTATAAGACGTTAATTAACGTCCTCCACACCCAACGTGTTAAACAAATATTTGTTTATAAGTTCATGTTTTATACAAGTTTTTTACTTATTATTAAAAATACACCTCTATCTGAAATAATTTATTTGAAATCCTTTGCTGCCTTTTCCTCTTACCCTTCTAGAGATGTTGTTTACATCCACATAGACCCTATAATCCATATAGAGTAAGATACAATACCAGTAACAGTGCAGTTCCCAAATCAACTGGTGCCCACTGTGACACTGTTTGGCCTTGCAACTGTTATCGCTGATAAGACGTGGGGTTCATCCGGTCTGATAACTCTCTTTGTAAAAAATTCAAGTTCAGAATAAATCAAATGCTGAGTTTCTTATTAACATGATAATTATTATTAAGTCATGTTTTATCAATTGTAAGACCCAATTCCCCAGTTGATCTTTTACACAAACCAGACTATAAAATGATTTGGTTGGTTGGATATTTTAGATTTATTCTATTATTAAACATTTTAATTCTTAGAAATTGTTGCATTTAATTTATATGCAATATGGCTACACCAAAATCAAAGGCTCTATTCATAAAATATATTAATTAGATTTATTAATGGATATAAAGTATAGTAAGAGACACGTTAGTTGTCACACACAGAAATAAACAAACTATTACATTTTTGGGAATTTAAGCAGAAAATTCAGTCTTGAAAACATATTTTCCATGTGTTTTGTTTCTTGATCGTGTTTTCAAGGACCCGCTGTTGATAAATTTTCACTTGCCAAGTCAATTGTGACAATTCTAAAGGCAATTACTTGCATTAAAAGTGTAGCAATTTGTATTGCAATACATGCATCCTTATAAATTAACTATCCGTGTTAACTGTTTTTGTCATAAATTTGTTATTGGAATGATGATTTTACTTGTATTGTATGTTATTTTCTTTATAAATAATTCAGTTTTTACCTCATAAGCACTAACAAAATGTCACAAACAAAAGACCAACAAAAATGTATTTGTAAACAAACACCTTCTGACAGTGCGGTGAGCAAATTGTAAACAAGCGGCACATGTGGTCCAAAAATGTTTGTAATGTGACTGCTGCCTACTATCATTGATTTTGAATACAGAATAGATGAACCGAGCTTATGGCCCATCTGTAACCCAAAAAATACACTATAAAACTAGTGCTACACCATCTCAAGAGAATGCACTGGCAACTAGGGTTTCAATTTGCGGGATTTTCATCCCATTTCCGGAATTTTATAAACATCCGCAGGATTAAAACGGGATGCGGGGTAAAAACATCAATATTATTGATATAGTTGAACATAATGGGAAAATTTACCTGTTTGAGGTATAAATGGTTAATGTCATATGGTGTTAAGTCCCAGGACTACCTTAAAACTGGTCTATACCAGTTTTGAGGCTGACATAGGGTACAGCAAATGAAGTTGTCATTACATATAGTAAGTCCATTATGACAAACTTCCCTTTTACCTTTGGTCCCTCCATTTGCAAGTTGCTAGGGACAGAATCTCCGGGTTTGGTCCCCACCTGCCAACCTGAGAATGGATGGTCCCTGGCTGTTGCAGATGGGTACCCTGGCAGTTGAGTTGACCAGTTGGAGGGCAGAATGCGGGTCCCCTGATTGAGAGCCTCATCCCAGCTGTCACAGGGGCACGGGAGTTGGCCCTCTGAAGGGTCAATTTGGCTGTCGCCCCATCCCACTCTTTCCTTTCTTGCTATATCATATCTCTCCGGTAACCTGTGCAATATTCCCGCTTGTGTAAGATGTGACTAGCAGCTATGCTGGGGTTTCCTAATCCGCAATAATGATGATGATGATGATGAATGGTGTTAATTATTATTATTTAATAAAAATGTATAAATTACGTTATATTAATAGCTATATATTTGTTTCATCAAAACCATTCTTTTTTTTTGCTCAGCCATATAATAAGAAGAACATTATAGTTTTATAAAATCGTATACAACTATAAAATGCAATGTTTTTAAATCTTTAAAACAAAAAGGCTTTAAAACAGCGAACATCACAAACACACGGTTAGGCCTATTCTTCACACGTGCGACTAAATCGCTGCGTTTTTGTCGATCGCATAAAAAAAGCCTTAGGCATATAAGTTTGGCCGGATCGCGCGATGCGACACTGCGACAGTGTATAATGAATGAGAAAACGTTGCCGTTGTAATTTGTTGTTCAGAATAGTTTGGACACTGTTTTCGTTGCCGGCAGAAGCGACATCGCTCGTAATACCGACAGAATTTTTGTCGCCCGGCTAGGACGGAGCTTTAGGAGCAAAGTAGAACGAAGCAGAAATACTTAGTTTAACTGCAGAGAAGAACAAATTCTTTCTCTGAATTCTCTTTTTCTCTGAAAGAAATCATTCTTTCTTCTATGTGGTTTAACTAAAACGTAATTAGTTTTAAAAACCCTCATCACAATTAATTTCAGTTAGTATAGTTTCCTGAAGTTGTATTTCAAGAATATAAATATACAGAAGAGCTGGTAAAATAAATATAAAACTATTTGATGCTGTAAGCGGGAAACATAATAATGTTCTCAGATCAAAAGCAGGATGAAAAGGGATTTTTGAAGGAGATTTAACGGGATAAAATGGGATTTATTTTATATTAAGACCGGGATTGTTATATTTGAATGGGTCTGCCGCAAAACGCTCTAAGCGACAAAAGTACAGTTTTGAGAAATCACTCAAAGACTAACGAGATCGAAAATTTGTGTAAACTAAAATCTTTTTTCACTTTATTTCGTTATATATACATGAATAATTTCATAATATGCTACTATTTCATATGTTGACAAATTAATATTCATTTAAAACAGTTTTATAATGTTTTAGTGGTTAAAACGTTCTAAGCGGACCGCTGTTCTGGCAGACATCATCTGTTTTGGTGGCTGGTGGCGGTGGTTAATGGAGTGTTTTGGTTTGGGACCTTTGCAGGCGCCACGCATGGTTTTTTTTTCTCTTTGCTCATAATGAGCCTATGGGGAATGTGATCGGCAGTTGAATGTTATTGGTGACTGGTAAAAAGCAAGTTATGCAATTTGTATTTTCTTATTTTATAATAGAATTGTATATACACCATCGATATGTAAACTGTATATTAATAAATACATTCTAATTAAATTTATATTCTCCATGTTTTATTGATAATTTCTGATCATAATCATTTTTATTAAATTTTTTAAAATACTAAAACTATAACTAAAACTAGGTATATGGTAATACTGATGATTTTATATATATATATATATATATATATATATATATATATACTTTCATTAGTCGACATAATATTGTGAAATAAACAAGGACATTTACCTTTAAAATGTACCAAAACAGTTAACAAAATTAATTTTAAAACAGTAATAGATTTTGTTATAATAATACAACAATAACATTCCGTGGTTAAAAAATATATTAATATAGGATTGTTATAATGATTTAGTAGGTAATACAATTTTAAAATTAAAAAATATATTAATGCAGACATGTTATAATAATATAGTAACCATTTCATAAGAAAACTAGCAAATTGCTATAGACTTTTGTAATAATATAGTGCCTAATAACATTTTTTCATAATTTAGAAATTATATATAATTTTATTTAAATTTATTCATTTGGCATTGTAAAAAAATTGTAATGGTTATCTTTTTCAATTAATAAAATTATATAATGATGTCTATTGATGTTTATTTACCATGATTTTAATGATGTCTATTTACTTGTAGTTGTTGTAGTGATCTTTATTGATATCAATACATGTCAATAAATTTTTTTTCTTCTAAATCCTTCTGTTGTTGTTGAAGATGGTGATTGTATTCTTGGTTGACTATTAGGCACTCTCATCTTCTTTAAAACTATATTAAGTAAAACAATTTTAAATTTAAACCAATTAATTTTAATTTAAAATTGTTTTACTTAATATAGTTTTATAGAAGATGAGAGTGCCTAATAGTCAACCAAGAATGTCAATAAACTCTTAATGATTTCTATTTACCTCGGTTTTAATGATTTCTATTGCTGTCTATTGATGTCTAGTGATACGTATTTACATCAGTAGACTTCTATTGATTTCTATTGATCACTTCCACTAGGGTACCAAGGCTTTAAACTAAAACGATCATATTTTTAATCTTTTTTAAACTGTAAAAAACACTATATAGTAAAACTATTTTAAAACTATAAATACTATAGTAAGTTTAGATACCATTGTGGCTTGTATAATGGTATACAAACTTTATAATGGCATATAAACGTTCTAAGCACCATCCATTCTCTGGCGCTTAGAACGTTTTTCGTCCGATAGCCTGTCGAGTCGTAGAATTCCCGCCAGGTTTGACAGACGAAATCAGTGCTACCAACATGAAAAACTTCAATGCCAAATATACCTGGTTGTTGGGAATGTCATTTAGAACCTTTTTCACCAGAAATCTCCATTTCTGAAATTTTGTCACTTAGAACGTTTTGCGGCGGACCCATTCATTTGTTTTGGCCAGCAGCTGATAGAGAGGGCTGATTAATGGACCAGCTGATCCGTTTTTCTGGCTTCAAAAATTAACCAGTCTTGGGATATCTATTCTGTTAATTCAAAATCAATGCTAGTATACAAAAAGTAGTTGAAATGAATAGTACACTCGTGTGCCAACTTATGTGCCTCTTACTCTACCAATATATACTATGCAGTGTGCTCCGCATGTTTGTAAAGAAGTGTAAAAGGTGTTACTGGACCTAGTGAATTGTAAAGCCTTATAGTTTATTTTCTGAGTTTTCAATTTAATTTGTTATATGAACCAATTCAAACCCTGATCTTCTTGTCATCTAGGGTGAATATTTTCTTAGAAAGCATTACAAATCCATGAATGCACAATCACAAATGGCTGTTGAATCCAATTATGTACCGAAGCACTAAAACTTGTTCAATTGAACTAGAGAACTTCAAACTAAGTTAGTGCACTATTTTATTCCCCAGCCATAAGTTCACTATTTATTTTATAAGTAAATATATATATGTATATAAATATAAATATTTATATATTATATAATTTAAGATATTGATACTTCAGCGTGGTTCAATATATAAGTACCTATGTGGTAAAGGATTGTTGAAAATTTGAGTAACAAGTTTGATCTTTGTAAGGATTCAAACAGTAAGCTGATTAATTACAGGCACTTAATAATAATCATAATTACCTTAAAACTTTTTAAATCGGGCCTGCTTGGAAAAAGTTTTAAGTCAGTAAAACTTTTGCTTGAAAAACTTACCCAGAAAACTAATTTTCTTGGAAAACGTGTAAAAAACAACTTAGTGATGGATCAGGAGTAAGCTGAGACTGCCTTAACAGATGTAGACTGGCAACAAGGGCAATTTGAATGCCATCCACTCACACTTGTGTCTGTACACTAGCGTCATTAGATTCGGACAGTATTCATGTCGACTGCACTCTTTCACTTGTTATAACTACACTACTACACAGACTACTTGCATCCAAGGCCCGACAAAGGATAGTACGTAATTTAATCTACTAAAATCTCATCTGTACTCACAGCTACTTTCAGAAATGTTTACCAATAGAAACATTGACTAATTTTTTATGATTTTATAAATTTGAAGTATTACCAAGTCTATTGGAATTAAATATGATATTGATCATAATGTTTCCACTAACAAAGTGTCATGAATTTATTAGTTCTACTACCCAAAGCATTTATGAAAAAGAGCTTATGTACTTAAAATCTTAAAATGTAAAAAAAAAAACGCTGAAACAATTTTATTCAATGCAAAATTTGTTTTTTTCTTAATCAATGTACATTTTACTGAAAATCAGTTTAACTCCATTCGCTAATTCGCTTGATTGTTTTGTCCAAACATTTGCCTAAGAGTCCACTTCTTTAATCAACAATGTAATCGGCATCTCGGCAGCTCCCACACTTTGCTGAACATTCGTAATCGAGAGAAACATTTGGACGTACTCGCAAATAGTGTTGGATCATGCATATTTAAATAACAGAATAATATTATCATAAACGATTAAATAAAATAATAATAGAATAAATAATATTCAGATGACAATTTTACCAAGTTTGGGTTGAAGCACGCACATTTGGTTACAAATAAAGGAATAATTGGGAAATAATCATGTGAAAATGAAAGTAACTACCAGGTGGCTTGGGATGTATGTTGATAAATAAACAATTTTATATAAATATAAAATGTATTACTAATCAACTGTATTAACACTTATTGTAAATTGCGTTACTGTGGCGAGATGTCTTGAAGGTTCTAGGTCGATTTACATAACGTTCTCCCTTCCCTGAGGAGCCAATGTTCTGTAATAGCTGAAGACCACCAACAGACCGTAGATGTCGTCCACTGGAAAATTGAAACAATAAAATATCATGCTATTGCTAAAACTACAGAATATAAAGTTTAGATTGTAAAGAAAAGCCATCGGTAACCTCTCAAATACTAGGGTTTTACAAATATTTTTTTAAAGATGCGCCCAACCCAGTGCACTGGTGGCGAATGTCGATAGATGTTTGTGAATGCCCGACATAACCAGAAAAAGCCGATTATGAGAGACTCAACTAATGCCGGTTAGTAGATCATGCCAGTTCTTAGAATGCCGGATAAAAGGGCGTCTTTTGTATAGTTAAAATCCCAGGATGTAAATAAAACATATCTTACACCACTTGAAAATATATTCACATACAAGACAATAAATATACAAGATATATATATATATATATATATATATATACTTACCGTCTTTCATCATGTTTTATATGTATTTTCCATCTTATAAGTGTAAAGTACCTGGAGGGCCAAGCTTTGCTCGGGGGAAGGCCAGTCAGTTTGTTTACATGACTTGGAGTAATGTTTCACCACTTCCCCCTACTGATAATCAGATTTGTATAACTCATTTGCCTCTTTTCTACATTTTTAAGGTCACTCCAGTTGTTATTTATAGCTCAATGTCCCTTTGATTTATTTAACTACTCTATATATGTAATCTACACTCAAATCTTTTAATCTCTGCTCTCAGGAAACCACATGTTAATAATCATAAATACCCCTGTCGCAGCAAACCTGCATACTCAGCGAATTTCCAATGGAGATATAAATGTCTTAATACTACATAAATCCTCTTACCAAGTTTCATAAAAATATATTCACAAATAAGCGATATATACAATTTTAATTATTCTCCATAAGAATAACATTGGGGCTGAGTACGCAGGTTTTCTGCAACAAGGAACACAAAAAATGGCTTTTTATGCTAAATGTCAATATAACTCAACTAGGTGAAGTCGTATACCAGTTTTTATTCATTTATGTTCATAATTAAGAGAGACAGAGCATTTAATTATTATCCATAAGAATAACATGGGGGCTGAGTACGCAGGTTTGCTGCTATGGGAGAATTATGCAAAAACAATTTTTGGAGCAAATATCAATAGACCTCAACGAGATGAAGCTGTATACCAAGTTTCGTCAGTATACGTTCATAAATAAGTGAGATAAAAAAATGTTCTTTTCCTCCATAAGAATAACATTAGACAACGTACTGTGTTTAGCACTTTCAATATCTCGGTAACCAATTGACGTAGAGGAATGATCGAAATACCAAATTGTGTGTTTTTTTAAGCTGAATCGAATGGTCAAAACTAAAATTTGACTTTTTCAAAAATTATATGTAAAAAATTCAAAAAACCCATTTTTGGGGTACAAAACCCCCCCAAAATACCCCTTCGGATAGGTTGATCTGTCTGATTTTCGAACTTAAAGTCATAAATGCTGTTTTACATATTCACACCAAATTTCGTCAAAATCGGATCATTTTTACGAGAGTTATCGTGCTCACGGACACATATATATCTATATATATATATATATATATCTCGAACACCATTCGTTCGATACTGTGTATATATATATATATATATATATATATATATATATATATATATATATAGATATATATAGATATATAGATAAAACATGAGTATTACTTTGACAGTTCCCTGGTGGATTATGAACAGTTGTTACAATTCTTTTGTTTTGATTTGAAACTCCATAAGCTCAATGTTAATTTGAATAACATTTTAGTTTTTTTACATTATTTGATTTTTCCTGGGGATGAGGCCTGTCTAGAACTTATTTTATCCCAGAAATTAGTTATTTCGAACATTTGAAGGAAATCATTGGAACCGTTTTTGAGATCAGTGTCGCAAGCAAGCAAGCAAACCTTACTCATATTAGAGTATAGGATGTATTTTTAAGTATTGTAAAACGTTTTTAATTTACATCCTGTAGATATAAAAACATGTATAATGCTTTTACAGACCTTATATAGTTAAAATGGAAATTTTGAAGATACAAAATTGGAATATTTGATAATTTTTAAATAAAATATTTATACAAAATGATATACCATGATCAAAATATGCTAAACTAGGTATTATTTATCCAAATATGCCTCAACATAATTTTTAATACTTTCTCGATTTAAGAAAATAGTAATGTTTTGTTTTCATGGCATGATTTATTCTGCTTTCCTAATCCAAAAGAGTTAACAAATCCCAAATTAATTTCAAATATAAAGTTATTACCTTTATTAGTGAATTTTCTATGGAAAGTGAACTATTAGCATGACCCGCACGGTGAAACTTAAGCCCGGGACCACCATAGAAATTACTAACGTGACCCTCTGAACACGTTTTGGGGGTTTTTCAAAATTTTATATGTGTGTGTGTGTGTGTGTGTGTGTGTGTGTGTGTGTTTGCACCCAAGAAATTGTATTTTTTGTCCGATTTACTTCAAATTTGGTAGGGATGTTCCTTTCTATAATCAGTTGGACAAGTTCGTTGGGCAAAACAATCGGAAAACTCTAAACCCCTTTTTTGGGGATTAATCTCTCAAATTTCGAGTGTTTGTACCCAAAAAGGGTCAGAAAAGCTCTGGATGTAAAATTAATGCATGTAACAAGATGGGAATTAGTGAGGAAAAACATTTAAACCTTTTTTCGTCATTCTAGCATAAATATTTACCGAGTTATTAAAGAAAATGTGTATCGACTAAACAAATTATGTTGTCTCATGGGGGTTTTACATTAGAAAAGCCTGTTATTCATTTGTTGGTGTACTTTTATCATCCCCAGCAACCTCACACCTACTTTCAAGCCTGACTGGACCTTCTCCTAACCTTATAATGTGCAAAATTATACTCCCAGCATTGCAGGTAAATGAAATCAGGAGTATAACAGCCAAAAAATTCAATGTTTTCAGACTTCAATAAACATTGGAATAAATGTAGTTTTTACACTGATTTTGAGTTTTTAAAGTTTGTTATGTGTAAATTCACTTCCCTCACGTGCTGCGTGCAAACTCGTTTTGTTTTAGCGAATTTCGCCTATAGGGAAGAAGCTATTACCGTATGTCTCATGGCAAGATTTAAGCCCGAGTCGATGATAACTTTTTTTTTGAAGTCCCAAGATCGCTCAAATTTATATATATGAAAATACATATTAAAATGTATATATATATTTTCGAGTCCATGAATGCGATAACTTGAGTAAAAAACGTCCGATTTCGATGAAAAGACATTCATGACTTTAAGTTCCAAAACCAGAAAAATCGGACCATGGGAAGGGGGGTTTATGGAAATTTTAAATTTTCCAAAAAACAGTTTTTGCATTTTTCACCCTAAAATTTTTAAAACACTTAATTTTGGTTTTGATCATTTTATAGAGCTTAAAAAAAATAATAATATAGTGTTTTGAATTATTAACCTAGATTAATTGGTTGCGGAGAAAATAAAAAAAAACCTGCTCATAAAATCTACTATGTTACATCTCATGAGAAAAAGGTTTTTGGCTTTTCCTCAGTTCATTTTAATGTAAATATAAACAGGTTAACATGAATACATTTAATGTAAACTTCACATTTGCTTTTACCAATCAGTTCAGCTCTACAAAACAATAATTTTGGTGTTTAAATTGTGATTCTACGTCCAACCGTTGCAGAGATATTCAAAGTGCTAAACACAGTATATGTTGCCCAATGTTAAGGAGAATAAGGAGAATAAATAAAATTTGATATCTCGATTATTTATGAATGTATATTGATGAAACTTGGAAACTTCATGTAGTACTGCACAACAAATTGATTTTTTTTACTGTCCCCGTAACAGCAAACCTGCATACTCAGCCCTAATGTTATTCTTATGGAGAATAAGTAACGTTTTATATCTCCCATAATTATGAACATAAATTAATAAAACTTGGTATCTAGCTTCGACTGGTTAAGTAATATTGATAATTGCATAAAACACATTCCTTATTTTCCTCGTTGCAGCAAACCTGCCTACTCAGCCCTAATATTCTTATGGCGAATGAATAAAATGATATAGATCTTTTGTTTATTTATTTATTTTTATGAAACTTTGTAATGGCTTTACATGGTAATGAAAAACATAAGAATGCTTTGGAAATTCGCTGAGTACGCAGGTTTGCTGCGACAGAGGTATTTATTACTGCTCTAATTTTATTGAGCACTAGGAAGACATGCTGCTTGAACTAAAGCAAATTTTCTTCTTAAGATTCTGAATTTAAATTATCCCTCATAATCTATTGTGCATACTCTGTTGTCGTTCAAATATTCATAATTTATATCAAGTCTGTAACATATGTAAATGCTGCTGTGCTGTGTTTTGGTATTTTATCAACAGCTATTAAATGTAAAATTGTATTGACTTATTTTTCCATAGTGTTCACACTGAAGTTTACAAGGCCTGTGGGGCAAAGCCCTAGACAAATGTGAACTATTAGGAATTTTATAGAGTCTACACGTCAGAAACAAAATCGTACCAGACTCTTAGATCTCGCTCTTATAAAAAAACAACTTGTGGATCAATGTGTTTGTTCAAATTATAACCCATTTGATGATTTTAATATTGAAATAACAAGGCTTGATGACCCCAGTTGTACCGGGAAGGTTCGTTCAAGGAAAGATTAAAACTTATTTTCCGGAGAAACTGAAGAACTGATACTACTTACAAACACATATTTATACTAATCACTTGACCAATTAGAACTATGAAAACAACTCAAATAAATTTAAAAAAGAACTGAAACAATTTTTAATAAAAAAAAACGTTGTATCATGTCTCTGAATTCATGGACCATTCTTTATTATGAAATAATTAATAATATATATATATACATATATATATATATATATATATATATATATATATATATATAACCTGAATGAAATTAATATTCAAACGGCATTCTAAAAGGCTCTGACATTTATGAGACTATATTTTTGTTCATTTAGCGAATTTCCCCTATAGGGAAGAAGCTATTACCGTAGTCGGCATGGTAAGACTTAGGCCCGGGACCATGATAACTTTTCGTTTTGAGGTCCCCAGACCCCAAAAACACAATTTGTTTGAAACTGTATATATATATATATATATTTGTGTCCGTGAGCAAGATAACTCTCGTAAAAATAATCCAATTTTGATGAAATTTGGTATAAACGTGTAAAGCAACATTTATGACTTAAATTAGACAACCAGCCAGATCGCTCTATCCGAAAGGGTATTTTTGGGTGGTTTTGTACCACAAAAATGGGTTTTTTGAATTTTTTACATATCATTTTGGAAATAGTCAAATTTTAGTTTTCACCATTGGATTCAGCTTAAAAAAACGCACGATTTGGTATTTTGATCATTCCTCTACGTCATTTGGTTACTGAGATATTGAAAGTGCTAAACACAGTACGTTGTCTAATGTTATTCTTATGGAGGAAAAGACAAATTTTATATCTCGCTTATTTATGAACGTACACTGACGAAACTTGGCATACGGCTTCATCTGGTTGTGGTGCATTGATATTTGCTCAAAAAAACGATTTTTTGCCAATGGCTCCCGTAGCAGCTAACCTGCGTACTCATCTCCATGTTATTCTTATGGATAATAATTAAATGCTATGTCTCCCTTAATTATGAACATAAATGAATAATACCCCTGTCGCAGCAAACCTGCATACTCAGCAAATTTCCAATGGAGATATAAATGTCTTAATGCTTCATAAAGTCACTTACCTAGTTTCATAAAAATATATTCAGAAATAAGCAATTTATACAATTTTAATTATTCCCTATAAGAATAACATTGGGGCTGAGTACGCAGGTTTGCTGCATCAAGGAACACAAAAAATGGAGTTTTATGCTAATATCAATATAACTCAACTCCCCGTGTTATTCTTATGGGGAATAATTAAAATTGTATATATTGCTTATTTGTGAATATATTTTTATGAAACTTGATAAGTGGCTTTATGTAGTATTAAGACATTTATACCTTCATTGGAAATTCGCTGAGTATGCAGGTTTGCTGCGACGAGGGTATTGTTTTATAATATTTATATTATTAATTAATTGTATTAGTCTTACTATGTAGTTTAAAAAATTTCTAAATTTCTGTTTTTTTCAACATTAATACACAAAATTTGAAGTTGTTATTTCAATAAAGTATTGTTATTATTTGTTATTGCCTGCCATAGGTAAACCATGAAACTGTTGCACATGTAGGAAACACATGTATAAATGTTTGCTACTAAGAAACATTTTTATATGTAATATCTTAGGGTTTTATAAACACCTTCAAACTTTTGGCATGTCAAATTTTCCCTTTGATTAACTTTGCAAACATTCTAATAAGCTTGGTGATCGTAAAATCAAATTCAATATAATATTAAAATTATATTTTTTGGATTATGCGATATAACAAACAAGCAGCTTAGATAAAGTTAGAGCTTGAATCTCACCTAGCAAAAAGATGGTGGCGATGAGCCACTGCGTAAAGGTTCCGTGTGAAATGCCGTACAGAGATGGCATCTTTGCAACCAGAGATGGCGTAAAGACTACTTCCATCACAGCGGAAAACAACGTGGACACCAGCCATGGGGGGAGGAACTTCGCCTTTTCCTGGTGCACAATATTAATATCATGTGTTTATCAATTGTAGATCATGGTGTTCTATATTGTAACCTGCGAGCAGAGAATACAATACAACAGAGTGGACACAATAGCTATTCCCAATACATCACAAGTGAGACTTTCATCCACCATCTTGATTTCAGGGGTCCCACATGGTTCTATATTGGGTCCTCTCTTGTTTATTACCTTAAAACCTTCCAAATGTTTTACAAAGCCAACTAGTGACCTAATCTAAAATATATGTAATTATAATACCATGGGACAAACTTAAGCCCGACCATTGTAAACCACCACTGTAAATAAGCATCACCGCCTAGAACTATTCAAAAGGAAAGATCAAATATCGGAAAGTATTTCTTAAGACATCTACATGCCGTAATTGGAAAAAGAAACATGGCAAAATTCATAAAAAAACTCAAATTATATTTTCTTAATTATCTCCTTATAGTATTGAGTAATTCCTGAATGCTAAGTTTGTAAACATTGAATAGGTATAAAATAAATATTCATTTTGCACGCTGTTATTTTATTGTAAAGAAAATAACCTGTTTGTTTACTGATACTATTTGACAAAAAAATTAAGTATTTTTGGGTTATGAACATGAATTTATTATGAATAAAGATTTTTAAATCTTGAATCTTGCTATAACCACTGCTTTGAACACCTCACCTAAAACTCTACTTGTCCACACTCTATCATACTTTATGCTCGCTGATTGTAAACAGTGTGACAAAGCTGAACTATAATTAAAACTTTAGGCAATCTAATATTTATACTTACATTTTGTATATTGTTCCTAAACACTTAACATTACTTTAAGTAACTACATTGGCAAGAAGGAATAAACCACGTTAATGGTTTACTCAAGTTTATGAGATTAAAATGCTACTGTTCTTTTAATATAAAAATTATTGTTAGCTTATCTATAAAGTTATTGTAATGTTACATACTATAAAGTTTGCTCACAGGGTGTCCTTAACGATTTATTTTTTTGTTAGCATAAAACATAAAATTATAACCTTTTATTGCGACGAATGAGGGTTTGAATTTAACATGCTGTTATGGGATGGGTAAGTAGAAATCAGACATTTTTCATTGAAAGATCCTTGTCTTAAATCCAGCCTCAATGGTTCAGGATAGGTATTAAATTTACCAGGAATCTTTCTGATAGTTTTAAAACAACACCTTCAATGAAGTTAGACTGAGGTATTTATCATCATATCATTCACATCAGTTAAGCAACTGCAGTCTTTTTGGTGTTGACAAACCTCTTCCATATCTTCTTCCATTTAAAAATATTGGCTCTTCTTTATACTTTTACGTAGACCTCTTTCTATTACAAGGGATGACTGATTCTGCTCTTGATAGTGCTGTTGACTGGTTCACAGTCAATAAACTTTTTTGCAATAAAAAAAAAACTCAATCAATCCTTTAAGCTTATGTAAAAAACAGAAAATAAAACATTAAAACTTTTAGGAGCTGCCATTGACTCAAAATTAAATTGGGGAGCGCACATTGGTCATGTTTGTAAGAAAATATACAGTGTAAGTTATCTTATTTGGAAATTAGGGGATATAGTGTCAAGTGAATACTTTTATAATTATGTATTTTGGGCTTTTTGAGTCACATCTAACTTACAGCTTGCTTTTGCGGGGTCATTCTCCTCTTGTCAATGACATTTTACTGATTCAAAAGAACGTAATTCGCAACATGTGCAGGGAGCACTGTCGCCCCTTGTTCATCAAACTTAAAATTCAAACTGTGGTAAATTTATATATTTTTTAAACTACACCTTTAAATATTTTTAAAACACGATTGTACAGTTGGTTGTTAGAAAATCCATTTTACTGTCTTAATGAATTTTTTAACTCTGGTGTTACTGTAGATTTTACATAGGTTCATTGTTCTACTATAAAAATGTTTTTATTGTTTGTTTTTATTATTTTATAATGCCTTTGATGTGTGTATATATACAGATATACTATGTCTGAATGTTATTAGCTTTAACTTTGACGAAACCTATTTCATGTGATACTATGATCAATGGTTAATAAAGATTTCTGATTTCTATACATTAGCCTTTTAAGAATAAGTCTTCATTTATGAGGTTCACCTATTTCTTCCGTAGTCTATCCACTCTTCTTCTTGTCAATCAATAAATATTTTTATAACTCCAACCACAATTTATTTTAAGGTTTGACAATATTTTGGGAAAATAACAAATACATTTATCACACGTGATCACGTGACATTTTTGATACATTTTTGATCACGTGATCTCCACGACTTGATCTCCATTTCTTCAACCTCTTGGATTTGGACTCTGCTTTACATTACTGGACTTCGGTCTTCTTGGGCGAACATTTGAAGGCTCACACCAGGAGGAAGGTTTCTCATGCTGTCTGGACAGTTATGGGGAGAGCGACAATGGTTCTTCAAGGAGTTGGTGTGGATTTCCTTTCGCCTGGGCTCGTCACACTGCCAACGTCAGTCTCTGCCATGGCCAGTGGACTTCTCCGTGCCATAGAACTTCCAGAGGGATGTGGACATCGTGTCCTGAGCTTTCAATATTTGGATTGGGATTCATTGGGATTGACTACAACTGGGAGAGGTTCATCTTCATCCGAGGAGCCGCATCTTCGTGGGATTGGTCAGTCCTTTCTATCCTATTTTCTTCCCTTTCCTTCATTTTTATTTTTGTTGGTTGTTAATGAATTTTAATTGTTGATGGATGTTAGTTAAATTTAATTTTCCAATATTATTGTCTTTATTTTTTCTTTATTTTATGGGGCATGTAAGAGAGACGCTGAGGACATCGTCTCACCGAACGAGGGGGATGTAATGGAGGGGAAGTGAGTTAGTTAGTTTATTATAATACTTCTGTAGTTAAATATGCAAGAGGGAAGTCAAGATTGTGTAAGGAGGAAGTATTGGGTATGTTGTGTGAGTAGGCTGGAATTTTTATCAAACAATAACTTGTTTTGCTGATCTGCTGAAGGCTCTGGCTTAAGTAGGTCAGCTGGGTAGTTTTGGGGGTCAGTCAGTCAGTCTGTGAGATGGAGTATTAGGGTGTAGTGTTGGGGCTGGGGGCCTCAGGGTCCAGGGCCTGTTAGGTCTCGGATCCAAGTAAGTTTTATAGTCAATAGTCTTTTCTAAATTAATATTTATACTTTCCAGGCTACTAGCCCTTGAATCTAGATAATTAGTTGTTAATATATTAAAGTATTTTCATTGTCATCACATTGATATTTTACCGTTTAAACACCATTTGTAAAATATAGAGTTTTATTCTTTGTTTAATAAAAGTTATATTATTACATTACATGTCTCTTTAATTTATTGAGCTACGTCCTCGTGGTGGCAAGTGGGTTTATACTGTTTGGCCAGCAGATAAGTTTGCTTGTCCATCACAATGCGCAATAGCACACCTAACTTAAATGCACCTAGACTAATCCTAGGTTCTAAAATATACCGTTTACAATCTATAATTGTTTATTGTCAACCACATACAAATATTTTAAGAACAAGAGTGTCTGTTCCATTTCCGAGAATAGAAGTTTATAAATGATTTTACTCATTTTCAGCGCCAACATTATTGAATGTACTACCCATTTCGGTAATCTCTTCAACAACGTCTTGCACATTCTTTAAAAATCTAAAGGACTGGCTATTTAACAATAATGATATGGAAATATTTATAGGCTAAAATCCAAAATATTTACTTGTTTGATTCCTAGGTAATGAAGTGATACTTGTGTAGTTTTCAATCTTTGTTTTTGTCTTTATGTCTTGTATATTAATTTTGTACTATTATTTATTTACTATTACTAGTACAATTATTGATACTCTAAAATGTTATTGTAATTGTTTTTAAAGTATGCATTATTACTTAATTGTTATAGGCACTTTCAAAAATATGTTTCATTTCTATATCAAATATTCATAGTACTGTTTGTTTGTAATTTTCAAGGGAGTTCCTGACACCATGCACACTAAAAAAACTGATGCCACCTCTACACAGCAATTGCTAAAGAGGTGGCAATCCATGATGTACATTCTTTGTTAAAATAGATTTTGTGTATGTATTATTTGACTTTTGTATGCAAGCTTTTGTTATGGTAATCATTATATGAATTTTTAAAATTATTTATTAATTTCTTTTTTTTAGCAAATTTCCCCTATAGGGAAGAAGCTATTACCGTAGGTGTCATGGTAAGACTTAAGCCCGAGACCATGATAATTTTTCATTTTGAGGTCCCCAGATGCCAAAAACTCCATTCGTTCAAATTTATATATATATATATATATATATGTGTGTCCGTAAGCACGATAACTCTCGTAAAAAAGGTCCGATCTTAATGAAATTTGGTACAAATGTGTAAAGCACCATTTATTTGAACGAGTTCAAAAACCAGACGAATTGCACCAACCAAAGGGGGGTTTTTGGGGGGTTTTGTACCCCAAAAATGGTTTTTTGGGGGGTTTTCACATGTAATTTTATTTAAATTAAATATTTATTTTCACCATTGAATTCAGCATAAAAAAATTTGGTATTTTGATTATTGCTCTACGTCATTTGGTTACTGAGATATTGAAAGTGCTAAACACAGTACGTTGTTTAATGTTATTCTTATGGAGAAAAAGAAACATTGTATATCTCGCTTATTTATGAACATAAACTGACAAAATTTGGTATATAGTTTCATCTCCTTGTGGTTCATTGTTGTTTGCACACACACATTTTTTGCCTATGGTTCCCGTAGCAGCAAACCTAGGTACTTGGTTCCCATGTTATTCTTATGGAAAATAATTAAAATGTTATATATTGCTTATTTATGAATGTATATGGATGAAACTTGGTATGTGATTTCACTTAGATGAGTTCTATTGATATATGGATGAAAACACATTATTTTGTGTTCCTTGTTGCAGCAAACCTGCGTACTCATCCCAAATGTTAATTTTATAGAGAATAATTAATATTTTAAATATCGCTTGTTTGTGAGTATATTTCTTATGAATCCTGTTAAGTGTTTTAATGTGTTACGTTATTTATTCATTGGAAATTCGCTGAGTATGCAGGTTTGCTGCGACGGGGGTATTTAAATTCATAGTTGATATTTAACCTGTTGATTGTATCATTGAATTGTTTGTTGCAGTAATTTATTTATTTGTAAAGGGATGTACATTTATGGAAATAAAGAATTTATTATTTATAATTATGAAACTAAAATAGATTCTTATTCTTTCTTAGAAGAAATTTGATATAATTACAATTTGATACCCATTTAAAATTACCGACATTTTAAATATTAAACTAAAAGTTTTTAAGAAAAATTTAATATTAAAAAATTACACTTCATTAAGAAACTATACATTAAAAAAACTGTGTGATAATTAAAAAAAATGCATTCAAACATAATTTTAATTCCGTCTGTTATTGAAATACCAATTTCCTAATGGTGGCTTTAAACACGACATATTAAGACGGTTATTGTGAAAACTTATTTTGTTTCAGTCACACAACAAAATGTAAAGTAACGTAAAAGTGCAGATGTGCAATGGTTTCTTAATTTTTCAATCACACTGTCCTTACCTACAAATAATTATAAATACTGTAATAAGAATGTAAGTCACCAACTTTTTCTAACAATAATTTTACTGATATTCTTGCAAAGTTAAAAAAAAAAGAGGAAAATAGATTGTTGTATCGAATTATGAATTGTTTATTATAAGAATCCCGAACCATATTCGGAAAGCGACTAAATAAGCGGAATCTGGTAAAGTTAATAATCATTTTATCACATGTTATCTTCAGGAGAGGGGAAGCAGACCTCAGAACAGGCAGTACCACTGGTCAGAGTGCATAGTGAGAGCAAATTAGTGACAATTGTGTTGTTGCTTTTATTAATGAAACTGTACACGAAGCAATAAAGTGTTCCCGACCTAGCTGGGCTGCATTTATTTTTTAATATCAGGTGAGTACTGGTATTACTTTGATGTTTTGTGATAGACTACATGTCAAAAATGCAACTCTGTTGGATAACTCATAAACATTATTTGATGAGTAATTTTCTATAAGTAAACAGATAATTTTTTAATGCATGTAAACAAATGATAAATCTCTGTGCTACTAAGTTGAAAGTATTATCATGGCAAAACTTTAGCTTTATTTGACTTAACTAATTACTTACAGTTACTACATAAAGTGGTTTTTGTAATCATTGTTAGTTATTATATAGCATATCAGCATATTCGTATTGATTCCTACCTAAATGTGTCAAAGTAAATAACAAATAAAAAATACTCTAGAATCTCATAGGGCTTTGCCCCAATGATCTTCAAAGTTTATCTAATAGATATTAGAGTTTGGTCAGATGACTGTTTGGATTCAAAAATATTTAGCCATAAAAAAAGATTACTATTGTAAAATGCCAGTTTTGAAATACATGTAAACCAATGGGAAATTCACAGTCCTGAATCTGAATGAGTTATCTGACAAAACCCTCACAAACTGTATCAAAAATATGTTTTGATTCATATATGTATTCTAACACCATTCAAATTTTACACTGTACTTTTAATGAATAAAGATTTGATTGATTGATTGGCTGATTGATATGTACTAGAGATCGCCCAGTGGTCAAAATTCGACCAAATATTTTTCGAATATAGTCGATGAATATATGAACAAATTTTAATATGTAGTGGATTCTGTTGCGCTCATCTCTCTCTCCCTCTATGGTAACTTTGGGACCCAGCGGGGCGGAACACAGGGGGAATTTTGTAATACCGTTTTTTAGCAAACACCTAGGGCCAAAGAGGAACCTATATGTCAACTTTCAACTCTGTAGGTCTTATAGTTATGGAGATTTCGTGATAGGTCAGTCAGTCAGTGGTATTTGGATTTTATGTAATATTAAGATACTATATCTTTATAAATAACTAGCTGCTACTCACGGCTTCGCTCGCGACATATTAAAATACATTAAAAATACTAACCTGACCAGCACTATCAAATCTTTGTTTAGTTTTACAATCTGATTTCCTTTTCCCTAACTGACAAACAACTACAGCTGGTAATTTTATAAATGATATCCTTCCATAAGATTTGCATTGGAACTTACAGGACCCGGAGGGTGGAGCCCTAAGCTTGGACGTGGACATTTTCAGGTCTATATGTCAGGTGATATGTAAGCTATGTTCATGCCAAATTTTAGCTTAATCGGTCCAGTAGTTTATGCGTGATGGAACTCCAAATATCCATACATACATCCAAATAAACATCCAAACTCTCACTTTTATGATATTAAGTAGGAAGTAGGATTATGTAATATCTCTTATATATTATTTCTCTAGCCTGTTTTTCTGTCAGTCCGCGAGATCTTCCTTATTCCTTTATGAAATTCCATGATTTTCCCCTCATTTTAATGCTTATCGTGCCGGCTATTGATGAAAAATAGACCCACATCAGTCTAAAAATGTACTGCTTCTCGGAAATTTGAATAATATAAAAGATAAATAAAGGGAATAGTTTGTTTTGACAGGAGCGAAAATGTAAACAAAAGAACGTCTGATCAGCTGACAAGATTTGGTTTGCAGTGCGGAATTCCACACGGGTCAACTAGTTTTATATACAAGTGGCTTGAAGAAGCCATAGACCCTAACCTTGCTCCAATATTCTGCCTCAATTGAGATTTTTAATCGATATATAACTGTAGTGACACATGTCAGTTCGTAAACAAAGTAGACACTTAATCACTTGCTTTAATGCAAATAAATCAGACGTTTTTAAATCCCCATGCTTTTTTTATGGGGGATGTTTTGCGTTATTTCTAGTTTGATAGTATTTTTTTTGAAACACTGATATTTTTCCTGAGTCCCTGGGAGTAAGACCTTCAATTTGAGCCGTCTTCCATCATCCTGCAATTTGCCAAACTCCCACAACTTTGACTTACAAATTTCCCTTACAGAATTATGTATAAAGATTCTGTAAGGGAAATTTTTAAGTCAAAATTGTGGGAGTTTGGAAAATCACAGGATGATGGGAGAGGGGTCAAATTAAAGGTCTTTATCCCAGGGACTCGGGAAAAATAGCAGTATTTCCTAAAAGTTACCAGCAATGAGAAATAACGTTAAACATCCCCCATAAGAAAAGCATGGGAATTTAAAAACGTTTACTTTGTTTATATTAAAACATGTGATTAAGTGTCTACTTTGTTTATGAACTGACGTGTTTATTTTCCTCAGCATGAAAAGAGTAAAAGAAATCAGAAGAGGCAGAGTATTATAGCAAGGTTAGGGGCTATGGCCCCTTAAAGCCACTATAGTACATAATAAATAAAAATTAATTTACAGAATATCAAGTAAACAATGTAAATTGGTCCTCTATTACAAGCTGGAACAAAATCTAACCATATGTCAGTCGATTTAAATTATAATATACTCATTTATATTTCAATACTAGATGTTTTTTATGCAGGACCTAAGGACAAGGTTAAATGCCAAAGGTCAATGATGTTTACAATCATAAAAAAGAACTATAGTCAACTGATTGGATTTTTTTGAGGGAGCAGAGGTTGAAAAAATGATTTGCGCAGACAGGTTGTGGGAGGTTCCTTGTTGTGAGGGACTCCTACTAGATGTAGTTTACCCAATAAAAACCTCCAGTACTCTTCAGACTCTAATATGGTAACTAGTTATCTCATGGCTTCAGAATAGGCCTACTTATTTTAGCGAATTTCCCCTATAGGGAAGAAGCCAGTGGCGGATCTATGGGGGGGGCTAAGGGGGCTATAGCCCGCCATTGGGCCCGAACTTACACTGGATGAAAAGGATATTTTTCAAGGTACTATTACGCAAGAGAAGCATACAGTATTTGACAATGTCAACATTACAACCGTTCAAAGTTAACTTGCAAAATAAATACGGCAAGCGGCAATTGCCCATAAATGAGCCCAACGGAGTGGCATCGCATCAGCATTGCCATCTATCCAGCGCTAGGGACTACCCTAAATAACAAATAACCTGGGTTTTTCCCTAAACTTCCCTCCCCTCAGGTGCAAAATGGACCGTTCCACCCGACCATATGACTCACCTCTCATCTCTCATCCCCATTCATTGCCTATTTGTGCATTTTTGGTTGTACCGGTTGTAGTTTTAAAGTGTCGAATGGTCGTTGTATCGTCGTTACGTCTAGGTTTGCAAATGAGAGCATTAGTTCTGTTGTTTGAATCGTTTGGAGAGTGTTTATAAGTAGGTTTATCTGTATGTTTATTATGATTTGTTTGTTTTTTTAGTTTTAAAATTTGGTTTGAGTACAAATAAAGCGTGGTTTAACTGATTATTTCAATAAAACTACTGAAGATAAAGATGTAGATGGCATTGCCAGAGCAAGTTGTAAAGTTCACCGTGTAGGCACAGAGTAGCAAGTCCAATTCTAAAAGGCGAAGTTTTGAATATTATTTTTTCCACAGTGAAAGTGAGCAGAATTTATCGTGCAAACAAAACAATCATTACGGGAGTAATGGGAGCGAGCTTCATCAAGACATGGTGATAATATTTTATTTCTTATATACAAAATTGGTTTAGAATGGATTGTTTTATTAATTTGTTAATAATGCAGTCACTAAACAATGATCAGTTTTAATAGTTTTTATACCTAGAACAAAAAATCAGGGAAAAGTGTGTGTGTGTGTGTGTGTGTGTGTGTGTGAGAGAGAGAGAGAGAGAGAGAGAGAGAGAGAGAGAGAGAGAGAAGAGGATATTTTGTATTTGTTTATTTCCGGCAATACAGAACAGATGGTTTATAAGAACTATCATTTTAAATTATTTCTTATAATGTACATGCGATCTTATATGCTCTCATAGGAGTATTATTTTGACTCCCAATTTTAGTTTTCCGAGTTTTCTTTGGGCTCCCACATATAATTTCAAAGTGTCAATGTTAATTTATAAACAATTTTATGGGAAAACACGTTCATTCTAATCTACCTGATATAGGCTACAATTAAAGTTTTCCGCCACAAAAACACATCCTAGGATTTCAGGGATATAGAATAGAGATAATATCCTTCCTCTTTTCTATAGTCCTGGTAAAGTTTTTGTATTTGTACAGTAAAATAAAATATCTGCGTATAATCTAAATAGCCATTACCCGTCATGTAATTTTTTATGTTTATTTTACTTTAACATCTTTAAGGACTTTGTCATGGTAAACGATGTTATACTTGACTTGGAACACGTTTTGATATTATATCTTTTTAGGTCTTAGCAACCCGTCAACACTGTATTTTTGGGTATGAAAAAAGAAGGACCAAAAGTGACGCTTTTCAACAGAGCTCCAAGTTTTAACAGCCGGCTGAGGCTGGAAAATGAGTGAGGATTGAAATGCCACCTTTGGCCATTGTGATGAAATGTATTTTTCGTCATACTGAAAACAATATTAATATAACAATTTCTCAGAAACTAAATTTCGTTAACTTTTTCACCATTAAAAGTTTGATTCCATCTTGATCTTTCTACTCTTAAACGAACAACCGTTACACATACAAGTTTCCATTGTTTACAAGTTGAATAATTTGTTCAATTCTTATTTAACAGCTGATGACCTCGACCATAAAGTGTTAAGTGATTTTTTTTAATTCCAGGAGTAAAAAGAACAACTTTAGCACCTCAATGCATGCGTTGAAAACAGCTGTTTTTGAAGCAGGTCAGTTTTAACTAATTACTGAACTGTAAACAATGACAACTTGTGTAACAGCTGTTTGTTTAGAATAGCAAGATAAATAGCCAACTTTAAATGGTATATAGAGGATGCCCTGGACTATGCGTGACACCAGTTGCCTTCACCCTGCATAGACCGTTTCACCGACAGCACACCAAGCTGTGTTGTGTTGTGGCCTCCAGACCATAAAGCATAATTTGAGTATTTCTATTGATGGGGGGCAAGGGGGGAGGGGCAAAATGATTGTTATCGTTATTAATTGTGACTTTTTATACATTACAACATTATTAGTGAATTTCCTATGGAAAGTGAACTATTAGCATGACCCGCACAGTGAAACAAGCCCGGGACCACCATGGAAGTTCCTAATGTAACCCCCTGAACACGTTTTGGGGTCGTTCAAAATTGCATAAGCGTAATTTCCGTATTTGGTTGGAGGGGCAAAATCAATTGTGATCGTGATTATTGTGACTTTTCATATATTTAAATAATATTTTCCAAATTATTGGGAGGCAACTGCCCCCCCATGCCCCCCTAAATTACGCCTATGCAAAATTATATATATATATATATATGTGTGTTTGCACTCTAGCGGCCGAATTTGTTGTCTGATTTACTTCAAATTTGGTAGGAACGTTCCTTTCTATAATCAGTTGGACAAGTTCGTTGGAAAAAACAATCGGTAAACTCTAAACCCCATTTTTGGGAATTTATCTTTCAAATTTCGAGTTTTTGGGCCCAAAAAGGGTCAGAAGAGCCCCGGATGTAAGATTAATGTATGTCAAAATATGGGAATTAGGGAGGCAAAACTTTTAAGCCCTCTCTCGTCATTATAGAATAAATATTTACTGGGTTATTAAAGAAAATGTGTATCGACCAAACACAGAACGTTGTCTTATGGGAGTTTTACGTTATAAAAGCCTGTTATTCATTTGTTGGTGTACTTTTATCATCCCCAGCAACCTCACGCTTACTTTCAAGCCTGACTGGACCTTCTTCTAACCTTATAATGCACAAAATTTATTCTTAGAATTGCAGGTAAATGAAACAGGCATCAGGAATATCAGAACAGCCAAAAAATCAGTGTTTTCAGATTTCAATACAAATTGGAACAAATGTATGTTTTTACACTGGTTTTGAGTTTTTAATGTTTGTATGTGGAAATTCACTTCCCTCACGTCAGCGTGCTGCGTGAAAACTCGTTATATATTATTATTTATACATTATTATATGTTTTCCTAAAATATGGAGGTGGCAACTGCCCCCGGCAATAGGATACACCTATTCTCTAGATGTCGGCTTTCGCTGGTGCAGGCAGTGGAAGGAAGTGTGCTCCGGGGAACAAGGGAATGCTCGGGCAGTAAATACAGTCCAATGAACCGATCTTGCCCATGGCGTACAGGTACGACTGAAAATAGACGTGACCTGACAAGAATTGTGTGAGGAAATAGTCCATCTCGCCTTCCTGCCATTCCAAGTTAATTGGATTACAGCACTGCAATTTGCCCATAAAAGTATATTTCTTATTGATTCTCGTTAGACTCATAAAATTTAATACAATTGTTCAATTGTTTAAATAGTTCTATTTGGATGTTTAATTGCAACGAATAGACATTTTTTACTAATGGTTACAATACAGCTATAAAACTAAGTTGTGGAAATGTGGTGTTGTAGGAGACCTATTCACAACCAACCAAAATGGGGCCAGAGAGCTTTGAAGTCCAATCTTGCTGCTATTTCGTCTCACTGCGAACGGGAACAAAATTAATTGGATTCATATCTTTGGTGAGTATGTTTATAGTGTTAAAACCATTGCTTGGTTGCAGACCCCAAATGATTCAGCTTTACAATGAACTTCTTATGTAAAATACCCCCCGTCGCAGCAAACCTGCGTACTCAGCGAATTTCCAATGCATTGATATGTTTCTCACTAGTACATAAAGCCACTCACCAATTTTGACAAAAATACATTCATAAATTAGTGATTTATTACATTTTATTTATTCCCCATAAGAATAACATTAGGACTGAGTACGCAGGTTTGCTGCAACGAGGAAGATAAGAAATGAGTTTTTATGCAATTATCAATATAACTGAACCAGGTGAAGCTACTTACCATGTTTTATTAATTTATGTTCATAATTAAGGGAGATATAAAACTTTACTTATTCTCCATAAGAATAACATTAGGGCTGAGTATGCAGGTTAGCTGCTACGGGGACAATCAACAAAACATTTATTTTTTGTGCAATTATCAATATACCAGTACAACATGAAGCCACATACCAAATTTCATCAATATACATTCATAAATAATCAAGATATCAAATTTTATTTATTCTCCATAAGGATAACATTAGACAACGTACTGTGTTTAGCACTTTGAATATCTCTGCAACAGTTTGACGTAGAATCACAATTTAAACACCAAAATGATTGTTTTGTGGAGCTGAAGTGATTGGTAAAAGAAAATGTGAAGTTTAAAGTAAAATTAACTGAGGAAAAGCCAAAAACTGTTTTCCCATAAGATTAACATGGGAGATTTTATGAGCATGTTTTTTGGATTTTTTCCGCAACCACTTAACCTAGGTTAATAATTCAAAATACCATATTATTTGTTTTTTTAAGCTCTATAACATGGTCTAAACCAAAATTAAGTGTTTTAAAAATTTTAGGGTAAAAAATACAAAAAACTGATTTTTGGAAAATTTAAAACCCCCATAAACCCCCCTTCCCATGGTCCGATTTTTCTGGTTTTCAAACTTAAAGTCATAAATGTCAGTTTACACATTTGAGCCAAATTTCATCGAAATCGGACGTTTTTTACTCAAGTTATCGCATTCACGGACACATATATAGATACATATATACATACATATACATATATAGATATCTATATATGTGTCCGTGAATGCGATAACTTGAGTAAAAAACGTCCGATTTCGATGAAATTTGGCTCAAATGTGTAAACTGACATTTATGACTTTAAGTTTGAAAACCAGAAAAATCGGACATATATATATATATATATATATATATATATATATACATATATATAAATTTGAACGAATAGTGTTTTGGACATCAAAACAAAAAGTTATCATGGTCTCGGGCTTAAGTCTTACCATGAGACCTACGGTAATAGCTTCTTCCCTATAGGGGAAATTCGCTAAAAATGTACATATATATATTTAATAATCCTAAGTTTGGCTTTAAAATATTAAAATAGTTCGTTTTTTTAAACCCCTCGCACAAATATGGGCTTATAAATCCATCGCACAATGAGACTTCAATAACCTTAAAATTATCCCATAATCCCTTTGAAAGGACTAGGAACCTTTTGTAATTCAAAACGCCTTTTGTTACTTTCTGTTAACTGCTTTGGATGGTCATCCAATCTATGATTATTTTACTAATTCATAAAAAGTTTACTCAAATATCTGTTTTTGTTTCAGTTGGGCTGTTTTTTAGCGAGTATGCTTGCTGTGTGGGAGCTAGTTGTGCTAGCAAAAGTAGAAAGTATGTATTTGTTACATTATATGAAGTAACATGTAATAATGTCTCACAATTTATTGTTTTTTTATGGTTATATACAATTTTTAACAAATCTATGTTTTTAAATACAACACAAACGATTGGAACAGAACAGAATAGATGTATTTAGTGTCAACAATATTTCATTAAATACACAAGCAAATCAATGACAAATTAAAATACCCCCGTTGCAGCAAACCTGCATACTAAGCGAATTTCCAAAGTATGTAACCTATATGTTTCTCACTACCACATAGAGCCATTTACCAAGTTTTATAAAAATATGTTTATAAATAAGTGATATATAGCAATTTATTTATTCTCTATAAGAATAACATTAGGGCTGAGTATGCAGGATTGCTGCAACAAGAAATATAAGAAATGTGTTTTATGCAATTATCAATATAACTCAACCAGGTGAAGCTACGAACTAAGTTTTAATCATTTATGTACATAATCAAGGAAGATATAAAACTTTACTTATTGTCCATAAGAATAACATTAGGGCTGAGTATGCAGGTTTGCTGTTATGGGGACAATCAACCAAAAATAATTTTGTTTGTTCAAATATCAATATACCAGTACTAGATAAAGCCACATACCAAGTTTCATCGATATACATTCATAAATAATCTAGATATCAAAATTTAATTATTCTCCATAAGGATAACATCGGCAACGTACTGTGTTTAACACTTTGAATATCTCTGCAACGAATGGACGTAGAATCACAATTTAAACACCAAAATGATTGTTTTGGAGAGCTGAACCGATTGGTAAAAGCAAATGTGAAGTTTAGATTAATATTAACTGTGGAAAAGCTAAATACCTTTTTCCCATAAGATTAACAAGGGAGATTTTATGAACACGTTTTTTTTGGATTTTCTCTGCAACCACTTAACCTAGGTTAATAATTCAAAATACCATATTATTTGTTTTTTGAGCTCTATAAAATGGTCAAAACCAAAATAGAGTGTTTTACAAATTTTAGAGTAAAAAAATTAAAAAAACTGATTTTTGGAAAATTTAAAACCCCCCCATAAAACCCCCTTCCCATGGTCCGATCTTTCTGGTTTTCAAACTTTAAGTCATGAATGTTGCTTTACACGTTCGTGCCAAATGTCATCTAAATCGGATGTTTTTTTTTCAAAAGTTATAGAGTTAACGGACACACACATATGGTATATATATATATATATATATATATATATATATATATATATGTATACATACATATAAATTTGAACGAGTAGTGTTTTTGGCATCTGGGAACCTCAAAACAAAAAGTTATCATGGTCTCGGGCTTGAGTCTTACCATGAGACCTAAGGTAATAGCTTCTTCCCTATAGGGGAAATTCACTAAAATATAAAATGACATCTATGCAATGAAGATTTTCACTGTCAAAGTCATAAATATTTACCTTAAGCATTCTATCTTAAGTATAGAAAGTCCTCGACTTCTATTTATACATAAAATAAATGTTCAAAATTAACTGAATTCTTTAACAACGATATTAACTTCTTCCAATAAATAATCACACAACCGAGCGTATTGTCAACAATAATAAAACAATAAGTTGTGGCTTCTACTTGGTTTGTTTTTGAAACAATCTAATCTATGAGAAACTAATTTGTAACACACAATGTATTATACATGTTAGATTTTCATGTAACCAACTTTTAAGGTATTCTCTGCCAAATCTTCTATTGTGGAAATATATTTCAGTACGTTTGTTAATAATCTTAATATTAATTAAAATAAAATAAAAACTTGATAATACTCTAAACATATTATAGAAAAACAATTTACATTCTATACATTGTCCTATTTTTTAGAGTACATTGAAACAATGCTGGTACTGGATTTGATCGCACAAACTGTACAAATGATCACTTCTGTATTGCTTCTACTAGGGGCATATCAGGTAAAGCTTCCAGACTTTTGATTTTTGGTCAGTATATATTGTTATAGCTATTACTATATATTGTTATTCGTGATAAATGTATTTGTTATTTTCCCAAAATATTGTCAAACCTTAAAATAAATTGTGGTTGGAGTTATAAAAATATTTATTGATTGACGAGAAGAAGAGTGGATAGACTACGGAAGAAATAGGTGAACCTCATAAATGAAGACTTATTCTTAAAAGGCTAAAGTATAGAAATCAGAAATCTTTATTAACCATTGATCATAGTATCACATGAAATAGGTTTCGTCAAAGTTAAAGCTAATAACATTCAGACATAGTATATCTGTATATATACACACATCAAAGGCATTATAAAATAATAAAAACAAACAATAAAAACATTTTTATAGTAGAACAATGAACCTATGTAAAATCTACAGTAACGCCAGAGTTAAAAAATTCATTAAGACAGTAAAATAGATTTTCTAACAACCAACTGTACAATCGTGTTTTAAAAATATTTAAAGGTGTAGTTTAAAAAATATATAAATTTACCACAGTTTGAATTTTAAGTTTGATGAACAAGGGGCGACAGTGCTCTCTACACATGTTGCGAATTACGTTCTTTTGAATCAGTAAAATGTCATTGACAAGAGGAGAATGACCCCGCAAAAGCAAGCTGTAAGTTAGATGTGACTCAAAAAGCCCAAAATACATAATTATAAAAGTATTCACTTGACACTATATCCCCTAATTTCCAAATAAGATAACTTACACTGTATATTTTCTTACAAACATGACCAATGTGCGCTCCCCAATTTAATTTTGAGTCAATGACAGCTCCTAAAAGTTTTAATGTTTTATTTTCTGTTTTTTACATAAGCTTAAAGGATTGATTGAGTTTTTTTTTATTGCAAAAAAGTTTATTGACTGTGAACCAGTCAACAACACTATCAAGAGCAGAATCAGTCATCCCTTGTAATAGAAAGAGGTCTACGTAAAAGTATAAAGAAGAGCCAATATTTTTAAATGGAAGAAGATATGGAAGAGGTTTGTCAACACCAAAAAGACTGCAGTTGCTTAACTGATGTGAATGATATGATGATAAATACCTCAGTCTAACTTCATTGAAGGTGTTGTTTTAAAACTATCAGAAAGATTCCTGGTAAATTTAATACCTGTCCTGAACCATTGAGGCTGGATTTAAGACAAGGATCTTTCAATGAAAAATGTCTGATTTCTACTTAACCATCCCATAACAGCATGTTAAATTCAAACCCTCATTCGTCTCAATAAAAGGTTATAATTTTATGTTTTATGCTAACAAAAAAATAAATCGTTAAGGACACCCTGTGAGCAAACTTTATAGTATGTAACATTACAATAACTTTATAGATAAGCTAACAATAATTTTCATATTAAAAGAACAGTAGCATTTTAATCTCATAAACTTGAGTAAACCATTAACGTGGTTTATTGCTTCTTGCTAATGTAGTTACTTAAAGTAATGTTAAGTGTTTATAGGAACAATATACAAAATGTAAGTATAAATATTAGATTACCTAAAGTTTTAATTATAGTTCAGCTTTGTCACACTGTTTACAATCAGCGAGCATAAAGTATGATAGAGTGTGGACAAGTAGAGTTTTAGGTGAGGTGTTCAAAGCAGTGGTTATAGCAAGATTCAAGATTTAAAAGTCTTTCTTCATAATAAATTCATGTTCATAACCCAAAAATACATAATTTTTTTGTCATATAGTATCAGTAAACAAACAGGTTATTTTCTTTACAATAAAATAACAGTGTGCAAAATGAATATTTATTTTATACCTATTCAATGTTTACAAACTTAGCATTCAGGAATTACTCAATACTATAAGGAGATAATTAAGAAAATATAATTTGAGTTTTTTTATGAATTTTGCCATGTTTCTTTTTCCAATTACGGCATGTAGATGTCTTAAGAAATACTTTCCGATATTTGATCTTTCCTTTTGAATAGTTCTAGGCGGTGATGCTTATTTACAGTGGTGGTTTACAATGGTCGGGCTTAAGTTTGTCCCATGGTATTATAATTACATATATTTTAGATTAGGTCACTAGTTGGCTTTGTAAAACATTTGGAAGGTTTTAAGGTAATAAACAAGAGAGGACCCAATATAGAACCATGTGGGACCCCTGAAATCAAGATGGTGGATGAAAGTCTCACTTGTGATGTATTGGGAATAGCTATTGTGTCCACTCTGTTGTATTGTATTCTCTGCTCGCAGGTTACAATATAGAACACCATGATCTACAATTGATAAACACATGATATTAATACATGATATTAATATTGTGCACCAGGAAAAGGCGAAGTTCCTCCCTCCATGGCTGGTATCCACGTTGTTTTCCGCTGTGATGGAAGTAGTCTTTATGCCATCTCTGGTTGGAAAGATGTACGGCATTTCACACGGAACCTTTACGCAGTGGCTCATCGCCACCATCTTTTTGCTAGGTGAGATTCAAGCTCTAACTTTATCTAAGCTGCTTGTTTGTTATACCGCATAATCCAAAAAATATAATTTTAATATTATATTGAATTTGATTTTACGATCATCAAGCTTATTAGAATGTTTGCAAAGTTAATCAAAGGGAAAATTTGACATGCCAAAAGTTTGAAGGTGTTTATAAAACCCTAAGATATTACATATAAAAATGTTTCTTAGTAGCAAACATTTTTACATGTGTTTCCTACATGTGCAACAGTTTCATGGTTTACCTATGGCAGGCAATAACAAATAATAACAATACTTTATTGAAATAACAACTTCAAATTTTGCGTATTAATGTTGAAAAAAACAGAAATTTAGAAATTTTTTAAACTACATAGTAAGACTAATACAATTAATTAATAAATAATATAAATATTATAAAACAATACCCTCGTCGCAGCAAACCTGCATACTCAGCGAATTTCCAATGAAGGTATAAATGTCTTAATACTACATAAAGCCACTTATCAAGTTTCATAAAAATATATTCACAAATAAGCAATATATACAATTTTAATTATTCCCCATAAGAATAACATGGGGAGTTGAGTTATATTGATATTAGCATAAAACTCCATTTTTTGTGTTCCTTGATGCAGCAAACCTGCGTACTCAGCCCCAATGTTATTCTTATAGGGAATAATTAAAATTGTATAAATTGCTTATTTCTGAATATATTTTTATGAAACTAGGTAAGTGACTTTATGAAGCATTAAGACATTTATATCTCCATTGGAAATTTGCTGAGTATGCAGGTTTGCTGCGACAGGGATATTATTCATTTATGTTCATAATTAAGGGAGACATAGCATTTAATTATTATCCATAAGAATAACATGGAGATGAGTACGCAGGTTAGCTGCTACGGGAGCCATTGGCAAAAAATCGTTTTTTTGAGCAAATATCAATGCACCACAACCAGATGAAGCCGTATGCCAAGTTTCGTCAGTGTACGTTCATAAATAAGCGAGATATAAAATTTGTCTTTTCCTCCATAAGAATAACATTAGACAACGTACTGTGTTTAGCACTTTCAATATCTCAGTAACCAAATGACGTAGAGGAATGATCAAAATACCAAATCGTGCGTTTTTTTAAGCTGAATCCAATGGTGAAAACTAAAATTTGACTATTTCCAAAATGATATGTAAAAAATTCAAAAAACCCATTTTTGTGGTACAAAACCACCCAAAAATACCCTTTCGGATAGAGCGATCTGGCTGGTTGTCTAATTTAAGTCATAAATGTTGCTTTACACGTTTATACCAAATTTCATCAAAATTGGATTATTTTTACGAGAGTTATCTTGCTCACGGACACAAATATATATATATATATATATATATATATATATATATATATATATATATATATATATATATATATATATATATATATATATATACAGTTTCAAACAAATTGTGTTTTTGGGGTCTGGGGACCTCAAAACGAAAAGTTATCATGGTCCCGGGCCTAAGTCTTACCATGCCGACTACGGTAATAGCTTCTTCCCTATAGGGGAAATTCGCTAAATGAACAAAAATATAGTCTCATAAATGTCAGAGCCTTTTAGAATGCCGTTTGAATATTAATTTCATTCAGGTTATATATATATATATATATATATATATATATGTATATATATATATATTATTAATTATTTCATAATAAAGAATGGTCCATGAATTCAGAGACATGATACAACGTTTTTTTTTATTAAAAATTGTTTCAGTTCTTTTTTAAATTTATTTGAGTTGTTTTCATAGTTCTAATTGGTCAAGTGATTAGTATAAATATGTGTTTGTAAGTAGTATCAGTTCTTCAGTTTCTCCGGAAAATAAGTTTTAATCTTTCCTTGAACGAACCTTCCCGGTACAACTGGGGTCATCAAGCCTTGTTATTTCAATATTAAAATCATCAAATGGGTTATAATTTGAACAAACACATTGATCCACAAGTTGTTTTTTTATAAGAGCGAGATCTAAGAGTCTGGTACGATTTTGTTTTTGACGTGTAGACTCTATAAAATTCCTAATAGTTCACATTTGTCTAGGGCTTTGCCCCACAGGCCTTGTAAACTTCAGTGTGAACACTATGGAAAAATAAGTCAATACAATTTTACATTTAATAGCTGTTGATAAAATACCAACACACAGCACAGCAGCATTTACATATGTTACAGACTTGATATAAATTATGAATATTTGAACGACAACAGAGTATGCACAATAGATTATGAGGGATAATTTAAATTCAGAATCTTAAGAAGAAAATTTGCTTTAGTTCAAGCAGCATGTCTTCCTAGTGCTCAATAAAATTAGAGCAGTAATAAATACCTCTGTCGCAGCAAACCTGCGTACTCAGCGAATTTCCAAAGCATTCTTATGTTTTTCATTACCATGTAAAGCCATTACAAAGTTTCATAAAAATAAATAAATAAACAAAAGATCTATATCATTTTATTCATTCGCCATAAGAATAACATTAGGGCTGAGTAGGCAGGTTTGCTGCAACGAGGAAAATAAGGAATGTGTTTTATGCAATTATCAATATTACTTAACCAGTCGAAGCTAGATACCAAGTTTTATTAATTTATGTTCATAATTATGGGAGATATAAAACGATACTTATTCTCCATAAGAATAACATTAGGGCTGAGTATGCAGGTTTGCTGCTACGGGGACAGTAAAAAAAATCAATTTGTTGTGCAGTACTACATGAAGTTTCTAAGTTTCATCAATATACATTCATAAATAATCGAGATATCAAATTTTATTTATTCTCCTTATTCTCCTTAACATTGGGCAACATATACTGTGTTTAGCACTTTGAATATCTCTGCAACGGTTGGACGTAGAATCACAATTTAAACACCAAAATTATTGTTTTGTAGAGCTGAACTGATTGGTAAAAGCAAATGTGAAGTTTACATTAAATGTATTCATGTTAACCTGTTTATATTTACATTAAAATGAACTGAGGAAAAGCCAAAAACCTTTTTCTCTTGAGATTTAACATAGTAGATTTTATGAGCAGGTTTTTTTTATTTTCTCCGCAACCAATTAACCAAGGTTAATAATTCAAAACACTATATTATTATTTTTTTTAAGCTCTATAAAATGATCAAAACCAAAATTAAGTGTTTTAAAAATTTTAGGGTGAAAAATGCAAAAACTGTTTTTTGGAAAATTTAAAATTTCCATAAACCCCCCTTCCCATGGTCCGATTTTTCTGGTTTTGGAACTTAAAGTCATGAATGTCATTTCATCGAAATCGGACGTTTTTACTCAAGTTATCGCATTCATGGACTCGAAAATATATATATATACATTTTAATATGTATTTTCATATATATAAATTTGAGCGATCTTGGGACTTCAAAAAAAAAGTTATCATCGACTCGGGCTTAAATCTTGCCATGAGACATACGGTAATAGCTTCTTCCCTATAGGTGAAATTCGCTAAAACAAAACGAGTTTGCACGCAGCACGTGAGGGAAGTGAATTTCCACATAACAAACTTTAAAAACTCAAAATCAGTGTAAAAACTACATTTATTCCAATGTTTATTGAAGTCTGAAAACATTGAATTTTTTGGCTGTTATACTCCTGATTTCATTTACCTGCAATGCTGGGAATATAATTTTGCACATTATAAGGTTAGGAGAAGGTCCAGTCAGGCTTGAAAGTAGGTGTGAGGTTGCTGGGGATGATAAAAGTACACCAACAAATGAATAACAGGCTTTTCTAATGTAAAACCCCCATAAGACAACATAATTTGTTTGGTCGATACACATTTTCTTTAATAACTCGGTAAATATTTATGCTAGAATGACGAAAAAAGGTTTAAATGTTTTTCCTCACTAATTCCCATCTTGTTACATGCATTAATTTTACATCCAGAGCTTTTCTGACCCTTTTTGGGTCCAAACACTCGAAATTTGAGAGATTAATCCCCAAAAAAGGGGTTTAGAGTTTTCCGATTGTTTTGCCCAACGAACTTGTCCAACTGATTATAGAAAGGAACATCCCTACCAAATTTGAAGTAAATCAGACAAAAAATACGATTGCTTGGGTGCAAACACACACACACACACACACACACACACACACACACACACACACACACACACACACACACACACACACACACACACACACATATATATATAACATTTTGAAAAACCCCCAAAACGTGTTCAGAGGGTCACGTTAGTAATTTCTATGGTGGTCCCGGGCTTAAGTTTCACCGTGCGGGTCATGCTAATAGTTCACTTTCCATAGAAAATTCACTAATAAAGGTAATAACTTTATATTTGAAATTAATTTGGGATTTGTTAACTCTTTTGGATTAGGAAAGCAGAATAAATCATGCCATGAAAACAAAACATTACTATTTTCTTAAATTGAGAAAGTATTAAAAATTATGTTGAGGCATATTTGGATAAAATACTACCTAGTTTAGCATATTTTGATCATGGTACATCATTTTGTATAAATATTTTATTTGAAAATTATCAAATATTCCAATTTTGTATCTTCAAAATTTCCATTTCAACTATATAAGGTCTGTAAAAGCATTATACATGTTTTTATATCCACAGGATGTAAATTAAAAACGTTTTACAATACTTAAAAATATATCCTATACTCTAATATGAGTAAGGTTTGCTTGCTTGCTTGCGACACTGATCTCAAAAACGGCTCCAATGATTTCCTTCAAATGTTCGAAATAACTAATTTCTGGGATAAAAATAAGTTCTAGACAGGCCTCATCCCCAGGAAAAATCAAATAATGTAAAAAAACTAAAATGTTAAACAAATTAACATTGAGCTTATGGAGTTTCAAATCAAAACAAAAGAATTGTAACAGCTGTTCATAATCAGCCAGGGAACTGTCAAAGTAATACTCATGTTTTTAGCGAATTTCCCCTATGGGGAAGAAGCTATTACCGTGGTCGGCATGGTAAGACCTAGGCCCGGGACCATGATAACTTTTCGTTTTGAGGTCCCCAGACCCCAAAAACACCATTCGTTCGATACTGTATATATATATATATATATATATATATATATATATATATATGTCCGTGAGCACGATAACTCTCGTAAAAATGATCCGATTTTGACGAAATTTGGTGTGAATATGTAAAACAGCATTTATGACTTTAAGTTCGAAAACCAGACAGATCAACCTATCCGAAGGGGTATTTTGGGGGGGTTTTGTACCCCAAAAGTGGGTTTTTTGAATTTTTTACATATAATTTTTGAAAAAGTCAAATTTTAGTTTTGACCATTCGATTCAGCTTAAAAAAACACACAATTTGGTATTTCGATCATTCCTCTACGTCAATTGGTTACCGAGATATTGAAAGTGCTAAACACAGTACGTTGTCTAATGTTATTCATATGGAGGAAAAGAACATTTTTTTATCTCACTTATTTATGAACGTATACTGACGAAACTTGGTATACAGCTTCATCTCGTTGAGGTCTATTGATATTTGCTCCAAAAATTGTTTTTGCATAATTCTCCCATAGCAGCAAACCTGCGTACTCAGCCCCCATGTTATTCTTATGGATAATAATTAAATGCTCTGTCTCCCTTAATTATATGAATAAAAACTGGTATACGACTTCACCTAGTTGAGTTATATTGACATTTAGCATAAAAACCCATTTTTTGTGTTCCTTGTTCCAGAAAATCTGCGTACTCAGCCCCAATGTTATTCTTATGGAGAATAATTAAAATTGTATATATCGCTTATTTGTGAATATATTTTTATGAAACTTGGTAAGAGGCTTTATGTAGTATTAAGACATTTATATCTCCATTGGAAATTCGCTGAGTATGCAGGTTTGCTGCGACAGGGGTATTTATGATTATTAACATGTGGTTTCCTGAGAGCAGAGATTAAAAGATTTGAGTGTAGATTACATATATAGAGTAGTTAAATAAATCAAAGGGACATTGAGCTATAAATAACAACTGGAGTGACCTTAAAAATGTAGAAAAGAGGCAAATGAGTTATACAAATCTGATTATCAGTAGGGGGAAGTGGTGAAACATTACTCCAAGTCATGTAAACAAACTGACTGGCCTTCCCCCGAGCAAAGCTTGGCCCTCCAGGTACTTTACACTTATAAGATGGAAAATACATATAAAACATGATGAAAGACGGTAAGTATATATATATATATATATATATATATATATATATATATATATCTTGTATATTTATTGTCTTGTACGTGAATATATTTTCAAGTGGTGTAAGATATGTTTTATTTACATCCTGGGATTTTAACTATACAAAAGACGCCCTTTTATCCGGCATTCTAAGAACTGGCATGATCTACTAACCGGCATTAGTTGAGTCTCTCATAATCGGCTTTTTCTGGTTATGTCGGGCATTCACAGACATCTATCGACATTCGCCACCAGTGCACTGGGTTGGGCGCATCTTTAAAAAAATATTTGTAAACCCCTAGTATTTGAGAGGTTACCGATGGCTTTTCTTTACAATCTAAACTTTATATTCTGTAGTTTTAGCAATAGCATGATATTTTATTGTTTCAATTTTCCAGTGGACGACATCTACGGTCTGTTGGTGGTCTACAGCTATTACAGAACATTGGCTCCTCAGGGAAGGGAGAACGTTATGTAAATCGACCTAGAACCTTCAAGACATCTCGCCACAGTAACACAATTTACAATAAGTGTTAATACAGTTGATTAGTAATACATTTTATATTTATATAAAATTGTTTATTTATCAACATACATCCCAAGCCACCTGGTAGTTACTTTCATTTTCACATGATTATTTCCCAATTATTCCTTTATTTGTAACCAAATGTGCGTGCTTCAACCCAAACTTGGTAAAATTGTCATCTGAATATTATTTATTCTATTATTATTTTATTTAAACGTTTATGATAATATTATTCTGTTATTTAAAATATGCATAATCCAACACTATTTGCAAGTACGTCCAAATGTTTCTCTCGATTACAAATATTCAGCAAAGTGTGGGAGCTGCCGAGATGCCAATTACATTGTTGATTAAAGAAGTGGACTCTTAGGCAAATGTTTGGACAAAACAATGAAGCAAATTAGCGAATGGAGTTGGACTGATTTCAGTAAAAAATACATTGATTAAGAAAGAAACAAATTTTGCATTGAATAAAATGGTTTTTGCGTTTTTTTTTTCATTTTAAGATTTTAAGTACATAGCTCTTTTAGCGAATTTCCCCTATAAGGAAGAAGCTATTACCGTAGTCGGCATGGGAAGACCTAGGCCCGGGACCATGATAACTTTTCGTTTTGAGGTCCCCAGACCCCAAAAACACCATTAGTTCGAAACTGTATATATATATATCTATATATATATATGTGGTTGTGGGTGCGATAACTCTCGTAAAAAAGGTCATATTTTGATGAAATTTGGTACAAACGTGTAAAGCAGCATTTATGACTTTATGTTTGAAAACCAGACGGATCGACCTATCCGAAGGGGTATTTTGGGGGGGTTTTGTACCCCAAAAATCGGTTTTTTGAGTTTTTTACATACAATTTTTGAAAAAGTAAAATTTTATTCTTTTCCATTGGAATCAGCTTAAAAAGACGCACAATTTGATGTTTTAATCATTGCTCTACGTCAATTGGTTACTGAGATATTGAAAGTGCTAAACACAGTACGTTGTCCAATGTTATTCTTATGGAGGATAAGAAAAATTGTGTATCTCGCTAATTTATCAACTTATCCTGACGAAACTTGGTATATTGCTTCATTTCACTGTGGTCTATTGATATTTGCACAAAAACCTATTTTTTGCCCGATAGTTCCCGTAGCAGCAAACCTGCATACTCAGCCCCATGTTATTCTTATGGAGAATAATTAACGTGTTATCTCCTTTAATTATGAACATAAATTAATAGAACTTGGTATGTGGCTTTACCTAGTTGAGCTATATTGATATTTGTATAAAAGCCCATTTTTAGTGTTCCTTATTTCAGCAAACCTGCATACTCAGCCGCCATGTTATTCTTATGGAGAATAATTAAAATGTCATAAATCGTTTATTTATGAACGTATATTTATGAAACTTGGTATGTGGCTTTATGTGGTATTAAGATAAATTAATGTGCATTGGAAATTCGCTGAGTATGCAGGTTTGCTGCTACGGGGGTATTAATAAACCTGCATACTCGGCCCCCATGTTATTCATATGGAGAATAAGTAAAGTTGTATATCTCCCTTAATTATGAACCTACATTAAGAGAACTTGGTATGTAGCTTCACCTGGTTCAGTTGTATTGATAATTGCAAAAAAAAATATTACTTATCTTCCTCGTTGCAGCAAACCTGCGTCCTCAACCCTAATGTTATTCTTATGGAGAATAAATAAAATGCTATATATCACTTATTTATAGATGCATTTTTGTGAAACTTGGTAAATAGCTCTATATAGTAGTGAGTCACATATATATGCATTGGAAATTCGCTGAGTACGCAGGTTTGCTGCGACGGGGGTATTTTAGTTATCACACAGTTTTTTTTTAATGTATAGTTTCTTAATGAAGTGTAATTTTTTAATATTAAATTTTTGTTAACAGCTTTTAGTTTAATATTTAAAATGTCGGTAATTTTAAATGGGTATTAAATTGTTATAATATCAAATTTCCTCTAAGAAAGGATAAGAATCTATTTTAGTTTCATAATTATAAATAATAAATTCCTTATTTCCATGAATGTACATCCATTTACAAATAAATAAATTACTGCAACAAACAATTGAATGAAATTCAAGTATCAACTATGAATTTACATACCCCTGTCGCAGCAAACCTGCATACTCAGCGAATTTCCAATGAATAAATAACATAACACATTAAAACACTTAACAGGATTCATAAGAAATATATTCACAAACAAGCGATATTTAAAATATTAATTATTCTCCATAAGAATAACATTTGGGATGGGTACGCAGGTTTGCTGCAACAAGGAACACAAAATAATAGGTTTTTATGGAAATATCAATAGAACTCATCTTAGTGAAGTCACATACCAAGTTTCATCCATATACATTCATAAATAAGCGATATATAACATTTTAATTATTTTCCATAAGAATAACATGGGGACCAAGTACCTAGGTTTTCTGCTACGGGAACCATGGGCGAAAAAATTTTTTTGTGCAAACAACAATGAACCACAACGAGTTGAAGCCATATACCAAATTTTGACAGTTTATGTTCATAAATAAGCGAGATATACAATGTTTCTTTTTCTCCATAAGAATAACATTAAACAACGTACTCTGTTTAGCACTTTCAATATCTCAGTAACCAAATGACGTAGAGCAATAATCAAAATACCAAATTGTTTGTTTTTTATGCTGAATTCAATGGTGGAAATTATAATTTAATTTAAATAAAAATTATATGTGGAAACCCCAAAACACCCATTTTTGGGGTACAAAACCCCTCTTCGGATGGTGTAATTCGTCTGGTTTTCAAACTCGTTCAAATAAATGGTGCTTTACACATTTGTACCAAATTTCATTAAGATCGGACCTTTTTATGAGAGTTATAGTGCTTACGGACACACACACACACATATATATATATATATATATATATACATATATAAAAATTTGAACGAATGGAGTTTTTGGCATCTGGGGACCTCAAAATGAAAAGTTATCCTGGTCTCGGGCTTAAGTCTTACCATGAGACCTACGGTAATAGCTTCTTCCCTATAGGGGAAATTCGCTACAAAATAAAGAAATCAATAAATAATTTTAAAAATTCATATAATGATTACCATAACAAAAGCTTGCATACAAAAGTCAAATAATACATACACAAAATCTATTTTAACAAAGAATGTACATCATGGATTGCCACCTCTTTAGCAGTTGCTGTGTAGAGGTGGCATCAGTTTTTTTAGTGTGCATGGTGCCAGGAACTCCCTTGAAAATTACAAACAAACAGTACTATGAATATTTGATATAGAAATGAAACATATTTTTGAAAGTGCCTATAACAATTAAGTAATAATGCATACTTTAAAAACAATTACAATAACATTTTATAGTAGCAATAATTGTACTAGTAATAGTAAATAAATAATCGTACAAAATTAATATACACGACATAAAGACAAAAACAAAGATTGCAAACTACACAAGTATCACTTCATTACCTAGGAATCAAATAAGTAAATATTTTGGATTTTAGCCTATAAATATTTCCATATCATTATTGTTAAATAGCCAGTCCTTTAGATTTTTAGAGAATGTGCAAGTTGTTGTTGAAGAGATTACCGAAATGGGTAGTACATTCAATAATTTTGGCGCTGAAAATGAGTAAAATCATTTATAAGCTTCTATTCTTGGAAATGGAACAGACACTCTTGTTCTTAAAATATTTGAATGTGGTTGACAATAAACAATTATAGATTGTAAACGGTATATTTTAGAACCTAGGATTAGTCTAGAAGCATTTAAGTTAGGTGTGCTATTGCGCATCGTAGTGTGACGTCATCTGGTGGCAGAAGCGCATCACCCAGGTATTCTGTCTATCCTATGTGAAGGAGTGCCTGTACTATATCCAAAAACTCAGGTAGGGATCAAAATGTCTACCCTAAAGTATACGTTCTGATCCCGACCTGGATTTTTGGCTAGGCTCTACCTGAGAGTAACTTCAGCTGTTACTGTAAACCAGCTGATTAGATAAACACCGTGACGTCACCTGTTGGCTGCGCAGAACGTTCTCAAATTCGTACTTCTGAATAGCACACCTTCCTTAAATACACCTAGGGATTAGTGACAGAGTTTTGCTATGGATTAACATTTTTATATTGTAGTGTCTAGTGAATTATTATTCCAAGTTTTTGAGCACCCTAAATACATAATATACACATGTTTACATGCGCGATATAAACACACGCCAATGATTGTATAAAATTATCAATTGCGAAAAGTGAGTTATAATTTTTCCACAAGCTTTATTTATTTACAGATGGATTTTAATATTTACTTAGATTTACAAAGCAATTTATTTGTAGTCAAGTAATCTTCCTCTTCTTGTGTTGTTTCACAATTTTGTGGACACAACCCAGGGCACCTATTGACAATTGATCTTTACAGAATATATTTAATTGTTTGCATTGTCTCTATTTTGTACTTGTATTTTGTGTTGTGGTCATTCTAGTCTATTTTTCTCTTTCGTATTATGACTTTTAAGGAATGACAATTTTTTTAGGCTAAATAGTGTGAATCACGTAATTAATTGTTGTTCCCCCTTTCATATATCTTATTCAGATAGAAATACTAACGGTCTTTTAGCGAATTTCCCCTATAGGGAAGAAGCTATTACCATAGTCGGCATGGTAAGACCTAGGCCCGGGACCATGATAACTTTTCGTTTTGAGGTCCCCGGGTGCAAAAAACACCATTCGTTCAAAACCGTATATATATATATATATATATGTCCATGAGCACGATAACTCTCGTAAAAATAATCCGATTTTGACATATTTTGGTATAAACGTGTAAAGCAGCATTTATGACTTTAAGTTCGAAAACCAGACATATCGACCTAACCGAAGGGGTATTTTGGGGGGGTTTTACACCCCAAAAATGGGTTTTTTGAGTTTTTACATATAATTCTTGAAAAAGTCAAATTTTCATTTTTACCATTAGAATCAGCTTAAAAATACGCACAATTTGGTGTTTTGATTATTTCTCTATGTCAAATGGTAACAGAGATATTGAAAGTACTAAACACAGTACGTTGTCCAATGTTATTCTTATGGAGAATAAGAAAAATTGTATATCACACTTATTTTTCAACTTATCCTGATGAAACTTGGTATATTGCTTCATACCATTGTGGTCTATTGATATTTGCACTAAAAAAGATTTGTTGACCGATAGTTCCCGTAGCAGCAAACCTGCATATACTCATCCCCATGTTATTCTTATGGAGAAAAGTAACGTGTTATCTCCCTTAATTATGAACATAAATTAATAAAATTTGGTATGTGGCTTTACCTAACTTAAGTTATATTGATATTTGAATAAACCCCCATTTTTTTTGTTCCTTGCTTCAGCAAACCTGCGTACTCAGCCGCCATGTTATTCTTATAGAGAATTTCGTAAAAATCGGTCATGAAATAAAACGTAGCTGTCCAGAAAACCAATTGGAAAATGAGAAGAAAGAAGATTGTTTAAAAGATTTTTGACCATAATTAATATAAGAAAATATTTAACAGATATACTTGTCTGGAATATTTATTATGTTTATCCATTAACAAACTATCTTCAATATTGCTTTGATTATCAATATTGGAAATGATTCAAATAGAACATGTTAATAATTAAAGGCTTGTGACATTTTTGTGGAAATCAATCAACTGTAGGAGTTGCTAATAAGGTAAATGTGCTAAGCAGTGCTATTTATTAACCCTTTGAGTGCCAAGGGCAGATATAATTGGTTTTTAGCGAATTTCCCCTATAGGGAAGAAGCTATTACTGTAGGTGGCATGGTAAGACTTAAGCCACAGACCTTTTTGTTTTGAGGTTCCCAGATGCCAAAACCACAATTTGTTCAAATTTATATATATGTATAATATATATATATATATATATATATATATATGTGTGTGTGTGTGTGTGTGTGTGTGTGTGTTCGTTACCTCGATAACTTTTGAAAGAAAAGCCCCATTTTGATGAAATTTGGCACAAATGTGTAGAGTAACATTTATGACTTTAAGTTTGAAAACCAGATCGATTGGGCTATAGGAAGGGGGTTTTATGGGGATTTTAAATTTTCCAAAATTCAATTTTTGAATTTTCCCCCTCAAATTTTAAAAAACACTTAGTTCTGGTTATAGCCATCTTATAGAGCTTAAAAAAAACAAATAATTTGGTATCTTGAATCATTAACCTAGGTTAAGTGGTTGTAGAGAAAAGTCAAAAAACATGTCCATAAAATTCCCTATGTTAATCTTATGGGAAAAAGGTTTTTGGATTTTCCCTAGATAATATTATTAAAAACTTCACATTTTGTTTTACCAATCAGTTTAGCTCTACTAAACAATCATTTTGGTGTTTTAATTGTTGTTCTACGTCCAACCGTTGCAGAGTTATTCAAAGTGCTAAACACAGTACGTTGTCCAATGTTATCCTTATGGAGGATAAATAAAATGTGATATCTCGATTATCTATGAATGAAACTATGATTATTATGGTGAAACTTGGAATGTGGCTTCAACTAGTTGTGGTATATTGATATTTGCACAACAAAGGTTTTTTGTTGATTTTCCCTGTTCGCTTACGCAGGTTTGCTGCGACGGGGGTATTGAATATGCTATATAAAAACACCATTTATACAGTATATATACAGTATATAAGCAATTGTACTGTTGGGAACTCTGTCCTATTTGTGCCTGTCATGTGATGTAACTCGGTAGACATAGATGGATCTAATTCATATTATGTCTACAGCATAATACCTGATGCAACTGCAAGTCAATCAGGTTGGCAGAGCAGTCTAAGGCGCTACCATAAACACTCCTTAGGAGTATGTTTCATCTATGAGGCTACTCCCCTGGCCAGGGTGTGCTCCGATCATGAATATGCAACGTTTGAATATGCAACTCATGGAAGTTCACCTGCCTGTGGCAGAGTTGAAGGGTGTAGTGGACCTTTCGCAGACAGTGGATGGCACAAGTACAAGCTGACGGGATGGTGAATTATTTGTGAGTTGTACATCTGATCAGGTGCTCTGCCATCTAAATTTTTCCTATCCTTAATGTAAATGTAACCACCGTAATCACGTTTTTTACAACTTTAAGTGTTCAGACGTTCAATATTTAAAAAAAAATTAATAAAACAAAGATTCAACCACCTCCATTCATTAGCCCGAAGCTCAAAGGGTTAAACTATAAAAGAGTTTAAAACTAAATCATTATAAATCACTATGGTTTCCTCTTAAGTTAATTTTCTTATCATACCACGTTTAAGTTACATTGCACAAACATCTAAGTAAATACTAATTTTACCACAGCCGCTGATTTATGCTGTAATCTATATATCAAAAACATACATCAGCATTATCTCTAAGTTCTCTTTTATTATGAATTGACTTTACTTATGTCGCTCCTACATGGAGCATGGGTCCTTGATGAAACAGCACCAGCAAACCCTGATAGCAGCTAATACCTTCACTTCTTGCATTACTAATAGTAAATAAAAACTCAAAATAAACTATCAAATTTATTTTACACTTTGACTTTGACAAAACTTGAGACGATGTCAGGAGGTAGGCTAGGGGCAGGGCTTGTGCTCGTCACACTTGGCATTGAGGTTGGGGCAGCCCTTGGTCGGGTCGCAGGGGAACTTACCCTCTTCCAGCTGCTCGTCCCACCGATCTATCCAGCCGTTGGGGCAGATGGAGTTGTAGCAGCGGTAGAAGTAGTTGCACTGCTTGGCTTGCTCGCCCAGCAGGTGGCGGCACGAGTGATAGTCCACGTACATCCGGTAGCACCATTTGGTCTTGTTCACTTGTTGGAATCTGGGAAAACAATGTGTGACATTAGCGAACGTTAGTGACAGAGGCAAAACCAACAAGCACCAACTCTGGTGCTTGTTCACTTGTTGGAATCTGGGAAAACAATGTGTGACATTAGCGAACGTTAGCGACAGAGGCAAAACCAACAATTAAACACCAACTTTGGTGCTCGTTCACTTGTTGGAATCTGGGAAAACTATGTGTGACATTAGCGAACGTTAGTGACAGAGGCAAAACCAACAAGCACCAACTCTGGTGCTTGTTCACTTGTTGGAATCTGGGAAAACAATGTGTGACATTAGCGAACGTTAGCGACAGAGGCAAAACCAACAATTAAGCACCAACTTTGGTGCTCGTTCACTTGTTGGAATCTGGGAAAACTATGTGTGACATTAGCGAACGTTAGCGACAGAGGCAAAACGAACAAGCACCAACTCTGGTGCTTGTTCACTTGTTGGAATCTGGGAAAACAATGTGTAACATTAGCGAACGTTAGTGACAGAGGCAAAACCAACAAGCACCAACTCTGGTGCTTGTTCACTTGTTGGAATCTGGGAAAACAATGTGTGACATTAGCGAACGTTAGCGACAGAGGCAAAACCAACAATTAAGCACCAACTTTGGTGCTCGTTCACTTGTTGGAATCTAGGAAAACTATGTGTGACATTAGCGAACGTTAGCGACAGAGGCAAAACGAACAAGCACCAACTCTGGCGCTTGTTCACTTGTTGGAATCTGGGAAAACAATGTGTAACATTAACGAACGTTAGCGACAGAGGCAAAACTAACAAGCACCAGTTGGTCTTGTTCACTTGGAATGTGGGAAAATAATGTATGACATTAGCGAAGGCTTGTATGTAATGTATGTATGCATGGATGTATTGTATGTTATGTATGATAGAGGCAAATGCAATATATGATAGAGAATGATAGAGGCAATATGGATTTTGATAGAGGCATAACCAACTTTAATGTATTTCCGTTGCTCTCCCCCACCACAGTGTCCATAGGGCACCAGATACAGCCACAGGGCATTGCGCCTTAGAAGGCCTTGCGCTTGAGAGATTTTGATTTTGACGGGGAAGCTAGAGGCATCATGGCATGGCAGGGAGGAAACTTTAGGCTATTGGCGATTAAAAATTAAACAGATTCCGAAGATGAAAAATAAGGATCCAATGTCTTTATGATTAGTTGAATATAATCTATTGACAATTACATTTACTAGTACTAGTAGTATTTTTGTCTAGTAGTCTATGCTTAGTCTAGTAAGGCTCGGTTGTCACGAGTGAGAGGATCGCCACGATCTCACAGCAATCTATTATCGGCGAGATCGCAGCGAGCTTAGACGTTTCGACAATTTGCCAATTGTTACTTATCTACAGCTTATACAGTTGCATTGCATTAGTATTCGTAACTGGTAAATCAAGGGCAAAGTTTGATGCGAACAAATTAATTTTTCGTTATCAAGTTTTTAGTGCATTTATTATAATGTAATATTTTACGTTTTCCTCCGCAAATGATCAAATATTTCAGACTTTCAAAGTTATTTCATATGGTTAATACCTACATGATTAATATGGTTTCCAGTGAAGGTTTCAGTATACAAATTCATCTAGTAGAGTTCTACATTTATTTATATCAAACAAATACCCTTAACACTAATTACCTCTTTCGAAACAGATATAACCGCAAAATTCGAGGTTTTGAAAAAAGTGAGACATTTTCATGTGTGTGTCTATTACCTACAATCCCTATTGCCAACCACCCTTAAAACCCATATATTATACCAAAATAACCTTGTTCTCCGTTAACGTATTTTTTATTCAATTTTTTTTGCAAAAAAAACATGGCATCTTAAAGTCTTTGAAGTTTATTAAATCAAAGATATTACAGTGGTTGTAGCAATTTCAGGTAGGAAAATACATAACAATCCATATACTGGTAGGAAAAAGTTTAAAGGCGTGTGAACTCCGAATTTCTCTACTATAGTACTGCTTCATCTCGCTGCGAGATCGTGGCGTGGTGACGTAGCAGCCCTGGTGAGCTCCGGCGACTCGCGGTGATCTCGCTGCGAACTCCCTTGAATCACACCATTTGTTTCCTGGCTGCTTCATCGCACTCGCGCGAGATCGCAGCAATCTCGCCAGTGAAAATCGCCCTTATGAGCCGAGCCTAAGGGTTGAGTATTTTGTTCCTAACTTAATGTATAATACAGTAGTGCAGAGGCAACATTTTATGGCCGGTAGGTGATGTACGTTAGAATTTCGGGGGAGGGGGGTCGACGAGGGCTAAGAACGGCGCTGGCGGCCCCCCGACCATTCCTCATCATCCAAAATCTTCCCCACATAGCTCTGAGATAAGAATGACACGTGCGCGCCTCGCTCCCTCGCTTGTTGCGTTTGCGTTGGTTCTGGTTCCGTGAGATACTGATCATCTAAAATGACAAGCTATGGAACAAATTCAGCTCAGAGACTTGTGTAATTCAAAATTTTGATTTTATATATTATAGTCTTAGAAATGATCCCGATTCCAATATGCATAGGTGTAATTCGGAGGTGCAAGTTGCCCCCAACAATTTTTGAGAACATATGGTTTTATATGTGAAAAGTCACAATAATCACGATCACGACTATGTTTACCCCTCCAATCAAAATACAGGAATTACGCTTATGTTCAGTGCCACAAAACTTTTTTGACATTAACAAAAAACACCCCACTCAAAACTTCAAATAATTTTTAAAAATCGAAATATTTATAAACAACAAATGCACACACTTGTAGTCGACGTATCATAATACACTGCGTATAAAAAACAATGATGTGTTGCTTTAAGAAAAATAATAATGAAAACAAACCTCAAAACTGAGTAGGAAGGAGGAATTACATACTGATAAAAGCACACACTGCTGTTCTGAGGGTGGGAAATATTTTGTCCGGGGCAACCAGAACAATCATCAAAACCGACCAAGATTCTTACGGTTACGGGAATCTGTGAAACTGAAGTTTGCGCTGAAAACAGCAAAGTTTGTTGTTAGAATCATTTTTGTTTTTGACAAAACTAATATGTTTTCTGAATATAATTATTGTTTTAAATGGATTACACGTTTTTCAGTTATACAGACTATCTTCGAGAATTTAATCTTAAGGTTTTGTGTAGCTATAGAACTTAGTTTTTTAATTTGTTTTGATTCTCTGATAATATTGAATATTGCCATCTATAAGTGTTTGGATCACTTTAGTTTAATACCAGTGACTCTAAAAACTCAAGTTGGGTGTAAAATGTTTTTTTTCGTTGATACAAAATTCTGATATCCTATACTGCCGTAACTTATTTTTGATAAACTATATTTTTCAAAATAAACTAAAGGAGGGAACCTTAACAGTAACGATCAAAGGGGGCGCCAAAATCTGAGGCGGGCACATCATGTTTTTCCCCTTGTTATATACCTATAAAAGCAATATTAAACTCAAATTATTGCAACTTTAATTAAAGATGAAATCCCATTGGAATACTCTCCAATCCTCAAACCATATCTTTTCTCATCTATTAAGTAGTTTAAAATAATCGACGAGGGCGGATTAAAACAATTAGTTAAAACGTGTAAATTGATATTTTAACATTTCAATTTTCTTGCATCGTATTGCGTGTTTTATTCACACTCTCTATACAAATCAGAATGCCCTGAAGTTGTCATAAAACGATAGATGTCAAATCAACTTCTCGATTTGGAATAGAGGGGAGCGGAGGATGTGTTATCTGATATGTAAATGTACTTGTATAATGAAGGTCATGTTGAGTACACAACGTTCTTTCCAATAACGCCTTTCTACAACTTATAATATTAGTATTAGTACTGTATACAACAAATTTACAAATTATTTACTTTACGGACTCCGCCCGCACCCCGCACCCCGCGACACGTCATGAGCGCCGAGCGCCGCCCCACCAAAAGCGCAGCGCCCCGCGCGCCTCGTGTTGGAGCACGGCTCGCACTGCCCTAGAGCCGGTACTGCATATAAGCATTTAAACTACAACGAGATCTGTGAGAAAAATAACCTCTGCTCACCGCACGGGATGTGGTAGGGACATCTTTATAACTCTTGCTCAGAAATACTTATAAGTCAGTGGTGGATACAGACTACTGTTTTTGGGGGGGGAGGGGGGTTATGAGTGGAAAAAATATAAACTGCCAAAATACAATAACCTTTATGGCGAAAAATGGGTAAAATAAGTTAAGATCTGAGGTTTTGGAGGGGATCATGACCCCCATGACCACCCTCCTGTATCCGCCCCTGCATTAGGTTAGCCAGCAAACGCAGAGAAGGTTAGCCAGCAAGTAGCAAATTGCGGGAGAGGCGATCTTTGTCCAGGAGCTATGAAAACAGAGAGTTTATTATCTAGTGGGTAGTTTTAAGCGGCACATACACTACACGTGCATTGCACGCCACTGCACCACGTACTTTCACTTTTAAGTACTCATCCCTCAAAACACTGTGTATAGCTTGACAAGTTTCTGGGATAATATGAAAAAGAGCTTGAGGTGAAATTATGGTAAAAAATGTCATGACTTCTATTGCACATCCAGTGGCCAAATACCTCAGTGTAGCTATTAATCTTTATTCAACAGTTATAGCTTTTCTTAGCTTATTGTATTCTCTTTCAGTACTTATCATTATAAGTGACAGTGCTTATCTCTGCAATATACATAGGTATAGATAATTTATTTTAAAAATTAACATCTCATTATGCAATGTAATTTGCTGAAAAACAAAGAATACTGAAAAATACAGTAGAACCTCGATCGTACGACACTGTGTGGACTAAAGGGGTGTCGAACTATCGAAATTTCGAACTATAGGGAGTATATTGAACATTTTAACACAGGGAGTATTATGAGCAGAAAAACAATAGCTTATCGCGAAAGAATCAAAAAGTATTTAACTCCTGCAGCGTCTCGAGCGAACTGACTTGACCTACTGGGAAGGGGGTGGATAGGACGGGGTAGGGGGTAGGAAGGATAAGTTATTTACAGAAAAATTGGTAGCGTACGTTCGCAAAAACAATAAGCGGGCTCCCATCACTGACCTGTGAACCCGTCAAGGACACTATCGGTCGCAGCTACTGTCATGTCATGTCGTCACGGCCCGTGTCGAAGTATACAGACTGTCGAACTATCGATTGTCGAACTATCAAAGTTATACTGTACATTGATTTTGATAAGGTTAAATTCTAATTATTAATATTGTAAAGATGGTTTTTAATAATGTTAATTGAAAATCTGATAGAATTTAAGGCTATTAAATTAAGTATATAGTTATCCAAATTGAATTTGTTCCAGAAATCTTGGACAAGTTGAGGTATGATTCCTCTGACACCAATAAGAAGGCCATACACTTCAAATTTAGAGATCTTGTATTTTTCCGAATATTAGTTAATATTATTTTCATAATATATCTTGATTTATTCCATACGGTTGGAAGGTTGGTTTTCATTTTGCTCGAATCTTACTGTTGGATCTATTATAAGTCCTCGGTTGTTCTTTTTCTCGATGACTATAATATCGCTGCGTCCCACAGAGCCTCCATCTTCAATTCCCATCACTTCCTCACAAACTTCATAACATAGGTTTTTCCTGAATTGATCCGGTATTATTTTTCTGATGGTGTGATGACGGGTATTTCGGAGAAGACTGTTAAAAGGGCCAAGGACGTGAGACAGTGTTTCAAGAACAAAATTCTCAGTTGCAGAGCAATGTCTGGTTGCTGTCCCTGGACCTCCCATGCAGGCTTCTTAGTAGGATTATATCTCCGATCATTATTAAGTAATATTTGTAATCAGACTCTGTGAGACCGCAACTCCTAGACAAATACTATTAGTTTTAGGACATTCACTGAAAAGAATAACTCCTTTGCCTTTATATGGTAACTTACACCAAGTTTTGAATTATTGCTCTCTTAATATTTCTCTTAAAATATTTGCATTGGTTAAACCATATTCTTGACTCACAATATAATATTTTGTAACTAAACATTCTAGCCTTTTTAAGGTAGGGGTTTTTTACTTGGTGAAGAACGCGACAAATATTTATATGTTGAAGAGAAGCTTCCCATGTTGACTTGGTGAGGCCAATACCTTTATTTTTTCTACTTGTATAAAAGAGTGGGCTTGGTGTGTCATTCGGAAGGTCTAAGATTTCTTTTAGTGCCGATCGAATTACTTTATCAACATCATCAAAAAACTTCAATGTTATCTTTTCTAAAGGCGCTGTTTGGAATGGTGAGATTAAATAAGGCCAAACATTATTATTTAAAACAAACATTTTTTGTTCCGTTTTCAGAAATGGAGTACGTCAGATTTTCAATTTTATTTAATAATGACTTAATGGTTTTCTCTGGATCAAAAACTATTACTTCAGAAAAGTGTACTCCTAAATATTTTATTTTTTCCTTTGAACTTATTGATCTAACTTCTTTTGAATCTACTAAAAGAATATCTTGTTGTATCACACCCTTGTTAATATTGATTATCTTAGTTTTAGATCCCGAGACCATGACAACTTTTTGTTTTGAGGTCCCCAGATGCCAAAAACACTATTCGTTAAAATTTATATATATATGTGTGTCCGTGAATGCGATAACTTGAGCAAAAAACATCCGATTTCGATGAAATTTGACTAAAATATGTAAAGTGATATTCATGACTTTAAGTTCAAAAACCAGAAAAATCGGACAATGGAAAGGGGGGCTTATGGGGGTTTTAAATTGTCCAAAAATCAGTTTTTTGCATTTTTAACCCTACAATTTTTAAAAAACTTAATTTTGATTTTGACCATTTTATAGAGCTTAAAAAACGAATAATATAGTATTTTGAATTATTAACCTAGGTTAAGTGGTTGCGGAGAAAATCCAAAAAACCTACTCAGAAAATCTCCCATGAAATCTCCCTTTTTCTTGTGGGAAAAAGGTTTTTTGGCTTTTCCTCAGTTAATTTTAATGTAAACTTCACATTTGCTTTTACCATTCAGTTCATCTCCACAAAACAATCATTTTGGTGTTTAAATTGTGATTCTACACCCAACCCTTGCAGAGATATTCAAAGTGATAAACTCAGTAAGTTGTCCAATGTTATCCTTATAGAGAATAAAATTTGATATCTCAATTATTTATTGTATTAATTAAACATAGCTTCTATGTATATGGATCAAACTTGGTATGTGGCTTCACGTAGTACTGGTATATTGATATTCGCACAGTAAATTGACTTTTTGTTGTTTATCCACGTAGCAGCAAACCTGCGTACTCAGCCCCCATGTTATTGTTATGGAGAGTAAGTAAAATGTAATGATTCCCTTAATTATGAACATAAATTAATAGAACTTGGTATGTGGCTTCAACATCTTTAGTTACATTGATATTTGCATAAAAACCCATTTTTTTGTTCCTTGTTGCAGCAAACCTGCTTACTCAGCCCCCATGTTATTCTTATGGGGAATAATTAAAATGTTATATAGCGCTTATTTATGATTGAATATTGATGAAACATGGTATGTGGCTTCGCCTAGTTAAATTCTATTTATATTTGCATAAAAACCAATTGTTTGTGTTCCTTGTTTCAGCAAACCTATGTACTCATCATCAATGTTATTGTTATGGAGGATAATTAAAATTGTATACATCGCTTAGCCTATATGTGAATATATTTTATGAAACTTGGTATGCGGCTTTATATGGTATTAACAAGACATATATTATGCATTGGAAATTCGCTGATATGCAGGTTAGCCAGCAAGTAGCAAATTGCGGGAGAGGCGATCTTTGTCCAGGAGCTATGAAAACAGAGAGTTTATTATCTAGTGGGTAGTTTTAAGCGGCCCATACACTACACGTGCATTGCACGCCACTGCACCACGTACTTTCACTTTTAAGTACTCATCCCTCAAAACACTGTGTATAGCTTGACAAGTTTCTGGGATAATATGAAAAAGAGCTTGAGGTGAAATTATGGTAAAAAATGTCATGACTTCTATTGCACATCCAGTGGCCAAATACCTCAGTGTAGCTATTAATCTTTATTCAACAGTTATAGCTTTTCTTAGCTTATTGTATTCTCTTTCAGTACTTATCATTATAAGTGACAGTGCTTATCTCTGCAATATACATAGGTATAGATAATTTATTTTAAAAATTAACATCTCATTACGCAATGTAATTTGCTGAAAAACAAAGAATACTGAAAAATACAGTAGAACCTCGATCGTACGACACTGTGTGGACTAAAGGGGTGTCGAACTATCGAAATGTCGAACTATAGGGAGTATATTGAACATTTTAACACAGGGAGTATTATGAGCAGAAAAACAATAGCTTATCGCGAAAGAATCAAAAAGTATTTAACTCCTGCAGCGTCTCGAGCGAACTGACTTGACCTACTGGGAAGGGGGTGGATAGGACGGGGTAGGGGGTAGGAAGGATAAGTTATTTACAGAAAAATTGGTAGCGTACGTTCGCAAAAACAATAAGCGGGCTCCCATCACTGACCGGTGAACCCGTCAAGGACACTATCGGTCGCAGCTACTGTCATGTCATGTCGTCACGGCCCGTGTCGAAGTATACAGACTGTCGAACTATCGATTGTCGAACTATCAAAGTTATACTGTACATTGATTTTGATAAGGTTAAATTCTAATTATTAATATTGTAAAGATGGTTTTTAATAATGTTAATTGAAAATCTGATAGAATTTAAGGCTATTAAATTAAGTATATAGTTATCCAAATTGAATTTGTTCCAGAAATCTTGGACAAGTTGAGGTATGATTCCTCTGACACCAATAAGAAGGCCATACACTTCAAATTTAGAGATCTTGTATTTTTCCGAATATTAGTTAATATTATTTTCATAATATATCTTGATTTATTCCATACGGTTGGAAGGTTGGTTTTCATTTTGCTCGAATCTTACTGTTGGATCTATTATAAGTCCTCGGTTGTTCTTTTTCTCGATGACTATAATATCGCTGCGTCCCACAGAGCCTCCATCTTCAATTCCCATCACTTCCTCACAAACTTCATAACATAGGTTTTTCCTGAATTGATCCGGTATTATTTTTCTGATGGTGTGATGACGGGTATTTCGGAGAAGACTGTTAAAAGGGCCAAGGACGTGAGACAGTGTTTCAAGAACAAAATTCTCAGTTGCAGAGCAATGTCTGGTTGCTGTCCCTGGACCTCCCATGCAGGCTTCTTAGTAGGATTATATCTCCGATCATTATTAAGTAATATTTGTAATCAGACTCTGTGAGACCGCAACTCCTAGACAAATACTATTAGTTTTAGGACATTCACTGAAAAGAATAACTCCTTTGCCTTTATATGGTAACTTACACCAAGTTTTGAATTATTGCTCTCTTAATATTTCTCTTAAAATATTTGCATTGGTTAAACCATATTCTTGACTCACAATATAATATTTTGTAACTAAACATTCTAGCCTTTTTAAGGTAGGGGTTTTTTACTTGGTGAAGAACGCGACAAATATTTATATGTTGAAGAGAAGCTTCCCATGTTGACTTGGTGAGGCCAATACCTTTATTTTTTCTACTTGTATAAAAGAGTGGGCTTGGTGTGTCATTCGGAAGGTCTAAGATTTCTTTTAGTGCCGATCGAATTACTTTATCAACATCATCAAAAAACTTCAATGTTATCTTTTCTAAAGGCGCTGTTTGGAATGGTGAGATTAAATAAGGCCAAACATTATTATTTAAAACAAACATTTTTTGTTCCGTTTTCAGAAATGGAGTACGTCAGATTTTCAATTTTATTTAATAATGACTTAATGGTTTTCTCTGGATCAAAAACTATTACTTCAGAAAAGTGTACTCCTAAATATTTTATTTTTTCCTTTGAACTTATTGATCTAACTTCTTTTGAATCTACTAAAAGAATATCTTGTTGTATCACACCCTTGTTAATATTGATTATCTTAGTTTTAGATCCCGAGACCATGACAACTTTTTGTTTTGAGGTCCCCAGATGCCAAAAACACTATTCGTTAAAATTTATATATATATGTGTGTCCGTGAATGCGATAACTTGAGCAAAAAACATCCGATTTCGATGAAATTTGACTAAAATATGTAAAGTGATATTCATGACTTTAAGTTCAAAAACCAGAAAAATCGGACAATGGAAAGGGGGGCTTATGGGGGTTTTAAATTGTCCAAAAATCAGTTTTTTGCATTTTTAACCCTACAATTTTTAAAAAACTTAATTTTGATTTTGACCATTTTATAGAGCTTAAAAAACGAATAATATAGTATTTTGAATTATTAACCTAGGTTAAGTGGTTGCGGAGAAAATCCAAAAAACCTACTCAGAAAATCTCCCATGAAATCTCCCTTTTTCTTGTGGGAAAAAGGTTTTTTGGCTTTTCCTCAGTTAATTTTAATGTAAACTTCACATTTGCTTTTACCATTCAGTTCATCTCCACAAAACAATCATTTTGGTGTTTAAATTGTGATTCTACACCCAACCCTTGCAGAGATATTCAAAGTGATAAACTCAGTAAGTTGTCCAATGTTATCCTTATAGAGAATAAAATTTGATATCTCAATTATTTATTGTATTAATTAAACATAGCTTCTATGTATATGGATCAAACTTGGTATGTGGCTTCACGTAGTACTGGTATATTGATATTCGCACAGTAAATTGACTTTTTGTTGTTTATCCACGTAGCAGCAAACCTGCGTACTCAGCCCCCATGTTATTGTTATGGAGAGTAAGTAAAATGTAATGATTCCCTTAATTATGAACATAAATTAATAGAACTTGGTATGTGGCTTCAACATCTTTAGTTACATTGATATTTGCATAAAAACCCATTTTTTTGTTCCTTGTTGCAGCAAACCTGCTTACTCAGCCCCCATGTTATTCTTATGGGGAATAATTAAAATGTTATATAGCGCTTATTTATGATTGAATATTGATGAAACATGGTATGTGGCTTCGCCTAGTTAAATTCTATTTATATTTGCATAAAAACCAATTGTTTGTGTTCCTTGTTTCAGCAAACCTATGTACTCATCATCAATGTTATTGTTATGGAGGATAATTAAAATTGTATACATCGCTTAGCCTATATGTGAATATATTTTATGAAACTTGGTATGCGGCTTTATATGGTATTAACAAGACATATATTATGCATTGGAAATTCGCTGATATGCAGGTTAGCCAGCAAGTAGCAAATTGCGGGAGAGGCGATCTTTGTCCAGGAGCTATGAAAACAGAGAGTTTATTATCTAGTGGGTAGTTTTAAGCGGCCCATACACTACACGTGCATTGCACGCCACTGCACCACGTACTTTCACTTTTAAGTACTCATCCCTCAAAACACTGTGTATAGCTTGACAAGTTTCTGGGATAATATGAAAAAGAGCTTGAGGTGAAATTATGGTAAAAAATGTCATGACTTCTATTGCACATCCAGTGGCCAAATACCTCAGTGTAGCTATTAATCTTTATTCAACAGTTATAGCTTTTCTTAGCTTATTGTATTCTCTTTCAGTACTTATCATTATAAGTGACAGTGCTTATCTCTGCAATATACATAGGTATAGATAATTTATTTTAAAAATTAACATCTCATTACGCAATGTAATTTGCTGAAAAACAAAGAATACTGAAAAATACAGTAGAACCTCGATCGTACGACACTGTGTGGACTAAAGGGGTGTCGAACTATCGAAATGTCGAACTATAGGGAGTATATTGAACATTTTAACACAGGGAGTATTATGAGCAGAAAAACAATAGCTTATCGCGAAAGAATCAAAAAGTATTTAACTCCTGCAGCGTCTCGAGCGAACTGACTTGACCTACTGGGAAGGGGGTGGATAGGACGGGGTAGGGGGTAGGAAGGATAAGTTATTTACAGAAAAATTGGTAGCGTACGTTCGCAAAAACAATAAGCGGGCTCCCATCACTGACCGGTGAACCCGTCAAGGACACTATCGGTCGCAGCTACTGTCATGTCATGTCGTCACGGCCCGTGTCGAAGTATACAGACTGTCGAACTATCGATTGTCGAACTATCAAAGTTATACTGTACATTGATTTTGATAAGGTTAAATTCTAATTATTAATATTGTAAAGATGGTTTTTAATAATGTTAATTGAAAATCTGATAGAATTTAAGGCTATTAAATTAAGTATATAGTTATCCAAATTGAATTTGTTCCAGAAATCTTGGACAAGTTGAGGTATGATTCCTCTGACACCAATAAGAAGGCCATACACTTCAAATTTAGAGATCTTGTATTTTTCCGAATATTAGTTAATATTATTTTCATAATATATCTTGATTTATTCCATACGGTTGGAAGGTTGGTTTTCATTTTGCTCGAATCTTACTGTTGGATCTATTATAAGTCCTCGGTTGTTCTTTTTCTCGATGACTATAATATCGCTGCGTCCCACAGAGCCTCCATCTTCAATTCCCATCACTTCCTCACAAACTTCATAACATAGGTTTTTCCTGAATTGATCCGGTATTATTTTTCTGATGGTGTGATGACGGGTATTTCGGAGAAGACTGTTAAAAGGGCCAAGGACGTGAGACAGTGTTTCAAGAACAAAATTCTCAGTTGCAGAGCAATGTCTGGTTGCTGTCCCTGGACCTCCCATGCAGGCTTCTTAGTAGGATTATATCTCCGATCATTATTAAGTAATATTTGTAATCAGACTCTGTGAGACCGCAACTCCTAGACAAATACTATTAGTTTTAGGACATTCACTGAAAAGAATAACTCCTTTGCCTTTATATGGTAACTTACACCAAGTTTTGAATTATTGCTCTCTTAATATTTCTCTTAAAATATTTGCATTGGTTAAACCATATTCTTGACTCACAATATAATATTTTGTAACTAAACATTCTAGCCTTTTTAAGGTAGGGGTTTTTTACTTGGTGAAGAACGCGACAAATATTTATATGTTGAAGAGAAGCTTCCCATGTTGACTTGGTGAGGCCAATACCTTTATTTTTTCTACTTGTATAAAAGAGTGGGCTTGGTGTGTCATTCGGAAGGTCTAAGATTTCTTTTAGTGCCGATCGAATTACTTTATCAACATCATCAAAAAACTTCAATGTTATCTTTTCTAAAGGCGCTGTTTGGAATGGTGAGATTAAATAAGGCCAAACATTATTATTTAAAACAAACATTTTTTGTTCCGTTTTCAGAAATGGAGTACGTCAGATTTTCAATTTTATTTAATAATGACTTAATGGTTTTCTCTGGATCAAAAACTATTACTTCAGAAAAGTGTACTCCTAAATATTTTATTTTTTCCTTTGAACTTATTGATCTAACTTCTTTTGAATCTACTAAAAGAATATCTTGTTGTATCACACCCTTGTTAATATTGATTATCTTAGTTTTAGATCCCGAGACCATGACAACTTTTTGTTTTGAGGTCCCCAGATGCCAAAAACACTATTCGTTAAAATTTATATATATATGTGTGTCCGTGAATGCGATAACTTGAGCAAAAAACATCCGATTTCGATGAAATTTGACTAAAATATGTAAAGTGATATTCATGACTTTAAGTTCAAAAACCAGAAAAATCGGACAATGGAAAGGGGGGCTTATGGGGGTTTTAAATTGTCCAAAAATCAGTTTTTTGCATTTTTAACCCTAAAATTTTTAAAAAACTTAATTTTGATTTTGACCATTTTATAGAGCTTAAAAAACGAATAATATAGTATTTTGAATTATTAACCTAGGTTAAGTGGTTGCGGAGAAAATCCAAAAAACCTACTCAGAAAATCTCCCATGAAATCTCCCTTTTTCTTGTGGGAAAAAGGTTTTTTGGCTTTTCCTCAGTTAATTTTAATGTAAACTTCACATTTGCTTTTACCATTCAGTTCATCTCCACAAAACAATCATTTTGGTGTTTAAATTGTGATTCTACACCCAACCCTTGCAGAGATATTCAAAGTGATAAACTCAGTAAGTTGTCCAATGTTATCCTTATAGAGAATAAAATTTGATATCTCAATTATTTATTGTATTAATTAAACATAGCTTCTATGTATATGGATCAAACTTGGTATGTGGCTTCACGTAGTACTGGTATATTGATATTCGCACAGTAAATTGATTTTTTGTTGTTTATCCACGTAGCAGCAAACCTGCGTACTCAGCCCCCATGTTATTGTTATGGAGAGTAAGTAAAATGTAATGATTCCCTTAATTATGAACATAAATTAATAGAACTTGGTATGTGGCTTCAACATCTTTAGTTACATTGATATTTGCATAAAAACCCATTTTTTTGTTCCTTGTTGCAGCAAACCTGCTTACTCAGCCCCCATGTTATTCTTATGGGGAATAATTAAAATGTTATATAGCGCTTATTTATGATTGAATATTGATGAAACATGGTATGTGGCTTCGCCTAGTTAAATTCTATTTATATTTGCATAAAAACCAATTGTTTGTGTTCCTTGTTTCAGCAAACCTATGTACTCATCATCAATGTTATTGTTATGGAGGATAATTAAAATTGTATACATCGCTTAGCCTATATGTGAATATATTTTATGAAACTTGGTATGCGGCTTTATATGGTATTAACAAGACATATATTATGCATTGGAAATTCGCTGATATGCAGGTTAGCCAGCAAGTAGCAAATTGCGGGAGAGGCGATCTTTGTCCAGGAGCTATGAAAACAGAGAGTTTATTATCTAGTGGGTAGTTTTAAGCGGCCCATACACTACACGTGCATTGCACGCCACTGCACCACGTACTTTCACTTTTAAGTACTCATCCCTCAAAACACTGTGTATAGCTTGACAAGTTTCTGGGATAATATGAAAAAGAGCTTGAGGTGAAATTATGGTAAAAAATGTCATGACTTCTATTGCACATCCAGTGGCCAAATACCTCAGTGTAGCTATTAATCTTTATTCAACAGTTATAGCTTTTCTTAGCTTATTGTATTCTCTTTCAGTACTTATCATTATAAGTGACAGTGCTTATCTCTGCAATATACATAGGTATAGATAATTTATTTTAAAAATTAACATCTCATTACGCAATGTAATTTGCTGAAAAACAAAGAATACTGAAAAATACAGTAGAACCTCGATCGTACGACACTGTGTGGACTAAAGGGGTGTCGAACTATCGAAATGTCGAACTATAGGGAGTATATTGAACATTTTAACACAGGGAGTATTATGAGCAGAAAAACAATAGCTTATCGCGAAAGAATCAAAAAGTATTTAACTCCTGCAGCGTCTCGAGCGAACTGACTTGACCTACTGGGAAGGGGGTGGATAGGACGGGGTAGGGGGTAGGAATGATAAGTTATTTACAGAAAAATTGGTAGCGTACGTTCGCAAAAACAATAAGTGGGCTCCCATCACTGACCGGTGAACCCGTCAAGGACACTATCGGTCGCAGCGACTGTCATGTCATGTCGTCACGGCCTGTGTCGAAGTATACAGACTGTCGAACTATCGATTGTCGAACTATCAAAGTTATACTGTACATTGATTTTGATAAGGTTAAATTCTAATTATTAATATTGTAAAGATGGTTTTTAATAATGTTAATTGAAAATCTGATAGAATTTAAGGCTATTAAATTAAGTATATAGTTATCCAAATTGAATTTGTTCCAGAAATCTTGGACAAGTTGAGGTATGATTCCTCTGACACCAATAAGAAGGCCATACACTTCAAATTTAGAGATCTTGTATTTTTCCGAATATTAGTTAATATTATTTTCATAATATATCTTGATTTATTCCATACGGTTGGAAGGTTGGTTTTCATTTTGCTCGAATCTTACTGTTGGATCTATTATAAGTCCTCGGTTGTTCTTTTTCTCGATGACTATAATATCGCTGCGTCCCACAGAGCCTCCATCTTCAATTCCCATCACTTCCTCACAAACTTCATAACATAGGTTTTTCCTGAATTGATCCGGTATTATTTTTCTGATGGTGTGATGACGGGTATTTCGGAGAAGACTGTTAAAAGGGCCAAGGACGTGAGACAGTGTTTCAAGAACAAAATTCTCAGTTGCAGAGCAATGTCTGGTTGCTGTCCCTGGACCTCCCATGCAGGCTTCTTAGTAGGATTATATCTCCGATCATTATTAAGTAATATTTGTAATCAGACTCTGTGAGACCGCAACTCCTAGACAAATACTATTAGTTTTAGGACATTCACTGAAAAGAATAACTCCTTTGCCTTTATATGGTAACTTACACCAAGTTTTGAATTCTTGCTCTCTTAATATTTCTCTTAAAATATTTGCATTGGTTAAACCATATTCTTGACTCACAATATAATATTTTGTAACTAAACATTCTAGCCTTTTTAAGGTAGGGGTTTTTTACTTGGTGAAGAACGCGACAAATATTTATATGTTGAAGAGAAGCTTCCCATGTTGACTTGGTGAGGCCAATACCTTTATTTTTTCTACTTGTATAAAAGAGTGGGCTTGGTGTGTCATTCGGAAGGTCTAAGATTTCTTTTAGTGCCGATCGAATTACTTTATCAACATCATCAAAAAACTTCAATGTTATCTTTTCTAAAGGCGCTGTTTGGAATGGTGAGATTAAATAAGGCCAAACATTATTAAAAACAAACATTTTTTGTTCCGTTTTCAGAAATGGAGTACGTCAGATTTTCAATTTTATTTAATAATGACTTAATGGTTTTCTCTGGATCAAAAACTATTACTTCAGAAAAGTGTACTCCTAAATATTTTATTTTTTCCTTTGAACTTATTGATCTAACTTCTTTTGAATCTACTAAAAGAATATCTTGTTGTATCACACCCTTGTTAATATTGATTATCTTAGTTTTAGATCCCGAGACCATGACAACTTTTTGTTTTGAGGTCCCCAGATGCCAAAAACACTATTCGTTAAAATTTATATATATATGTGTGTCCGTGAATGCGATAACTTGAGCAAAAAACATCCGATTTCGATGAAATTTGACTAAAATATGTAAAGTGATATTCATGACTTTAAGTTCAAAAACCAGAAAAATCGGACAATGGAAAGGGGGGCTTATGGGGGTTTTAAATTGTCCAAAAATCAGTTTTTTGCATTTTTAACCCTAAAATTTTTAAAAAACTTAATTTTGATTTTGACCATTTTATAGAGCTTAAAAAACGAATAATATAGTATTTTGAATTATTAACCTAGGTTAAGTGGTTGCGGAGAAAATCCAAAAAACCTACTCAGAAAATCTCCCATGAAATCTCCCTTTTTCTTGTGGGAAAAAGGTTTTTTGGCTTTTCCTCAGTTAATTTTAATGTAAACTTCACATTTGCTTTTACCATTCAGTTCATCTCCACAAAACAATCATTTTGGTGTTTAAATTGTGATTCTACACCCAACCCTTGCAGAGATATTCAAAGTGATAAACTCAGTAAGTTGTCCAATGTTATCCTTATAGAGAATAAAATTTGATATCTCAATTATTTATTGTATTAATTAAACATAGCTTCTATGTATATGGATCAAACTTGGTATGTGGCTTCACGTAGTACTGGTATATTGATATTCGCACAGTAAATTGATTTTTTGTTGTTTATCCACGTAGCAGCAAACCTGCGTACTCAGCCCCCATGTTATTGTTATGGAGAGTAAGTAAAATGTAATGATTCCCTTAATTATGAACATAAATTAATAGAACTTGGTATGTGGCTTCAACATCTTTAGTTACATTGATATTTGCATAAAAACCCATTTTTTTGTTCCTTGTTGCAGCAAACCTGCTTACTCAGCCCCCATGTTATTCTTATGGGGAATAATTAAAATGTTATATAGCGCTTATTTATGATTGAATATTGATGAAACATGGTATGTGGCTTCGCCTAGTTAAATTCTATTTATATTTGCATAAAAACCAATTGTTTGTGTTCCTTGTTTCAGCAAACCTATGTACTCATCATCAATGTTATTGTTATGGAGGATAATTAAAATTGTATACATCGCTTAGCCTATATGTGAATATATTTTATGAAACTTGGTATGCGGCTTTATATGGTATTAACAAGACATATATTATGCATTGGAAATTCGCTGATATGCAGGTTAGCCAGCAAGTAGCAAATTGCGGGAGAGGCGATCTTTGTCCAGGAGCTATGAAAACAGAGAGTTTATTATCTAGTGGGTAGTTTTAAGCGGCCCATACACTACACGTGCATTGCACGCCACTGCACCACGTACTTTCACTTTTAAGTACTCATCCCTCAAAACACTGTGTATAGCTTGACAAGTTTCTGGGATAATATGAAAAAGAGCTTGAGGTGAAATTATGGTAAAAAATGTCATGACTTCTATTGCACATCCAGTGGCCAAATACCTCAGTGTAGCTATTAATCTTTATTCAACAGTTATAGCTTTTCTTAGCTTATTGTATTCTCTTTCAGTACTTATCATTATAAGTGACAGTGCTTATCTCTGCAATATACATAGGTATAGATAATTTATTTTAAAAATTAACATCTCATTACGCAATGTAATTTGCTGAAAAACAAAGAATACTGAAAAATACAGTAGAACCTCGATCGTACGACACTGTGTGGACTAAAGGGGTGTCGAACTATCGAAATGTCGAACTATAGGGAGTATATTGAACATTTTAACACAGGGAGTATTATGAGCAGAAAAACAATAGCTTATCGCGAAAGAATCAAAAAGTATTTAACTCCTGCAGCGTCTCGAGCGAACTGACTTGACCTACTGGGAAGGGGGTGGATAGGACGGGGTAGGGGGTAGGAAGGATAAGTTATTTACAGAAAAATTGGTAGCGTACGTTCGCAAAAACAATAAGCGGGCTCCCATCACTGACCGGTGAACCCGTCAAGGACACTATCGGTCGCAGCTACTGTCATGTCATGTCGTCACGGCCCGTGTCGAAGTATACAGACTGTCGAACTATCGATTTTCGAACTATCAAAGTTATACTGTACATTGATTTTGATAAGGTTAAATTCTAATTATTAATATTGTAAAGATGGTTTTTAATAATGTTAATTGAAAATCTGATAGAATTTAAGGCTATTAAATTAAGTATATAGTTATCCAAATTGAATTTGTTCCAGAAATCTTGGACAAGTTGAGGTATGATTCCTCTGACACCAATAAGAAGGCCATACACTTCAAATTTAGAGATCTTGTATTTTTCCGAATATTAGTTAATATTATTTTCATAATATATCTTGATTTATTCCATACGGTTGGAAGGTTGGTTTTCATTTTGCTCGAATCTTACTGTTGGATCTATTATAAGTCCTCGGTTGTTCTTTTTCTCGATGACTATAATATCGCTGCGTCCCACAGAGCCTCCATCTTCAATTCCCATCACTTCCTCACAAACTTCATAACATAGGTTTTTCCTGAATTGATCCGGTATTATTTTTCTGATGGTGTGATGACGGGTATTTCGGAGAAGACTGTTAAAAGGGCCAAGGACGTGAGACAGTGTTTCAAGAACAAAATTCTCAGTTGCAGAGCAATGTCTGGTTGCTGTCCCTGGACCTCCCATGCAGGCTTCTTAGTAGGATTATATCTCCGATCATTATTAAGTAATATTTGTAATCAGACTCTGTGAGACCGCAACTCCTAGACAAATACTATTAGTTTTAGGACATTCACTGAAAAGAATAACTCCTTTGCCTTTATATGGTAACTTACACCAAGTTTTGAATTATTGCTCTCTTAATATTTCTCTTAAAATATTTGCATTGGTTAAACCATATTCTTGACTCACAATATAATATTTTGTAACTAAACATTCTAGCCTTTTTAAGGTAGGGGTTTTTTACTTGGTGAAGAACGCGACAAATATTTATATGTTGAAGAGAAGCTTCCCATGTTGACTTGGTGAGGCCAATACCTTTATTTTTTCTACTTGTATAAAAGAGTGGGCTTGGTGTGTCATTCGGAAGGTCTAAGATTTCTTTTAGTGCCGATCGAATTACTTTATCAACATCATCAAAAAACTTCAATGTTATCTTTTCTAAAGGCGCTGTTTGGAATGGTGAGATTAAATAAGGCCAAACATTATTATTTAAAACAAACATTTTTTGTTCCGTTTTCAGAAATGGAGTACGTCAGATTTTCAATTTTATTTAATAATGACTTAATGGTTTTCTCTGGATCAAAAACTATTACTTCAGAAAAGTGTACTCCTAAATATTTTATTTTTTCCTTTGAACTTATTGATCTAACTTCTTTTGAATCTACTAAAAGAATATCTTGTTGTATCACACCCTTGTTAATATTGATTATCTTAGTTTTAGATCCCGAGACCATGACAACTTTTTGTTTTGAGGTCCCCAGATGCCAAAAACACTATTCGTTAAAATTTATATATATATGTGTGTCCGTGAATGCGATAACTTGAGCAAAAAACATCCGATTTCGATGAAATTTGACTAAAATATGTAAAGTGATATTCATGACTTTAAGTTCAAAAACCAGAAAAATCGGACAATGGAAAGGGGGGCTTATGGGGGTTTTAAATTGTCCAAAAATCAGTTTTTTGCATTTTTAACCCTAAAATTTTTAAAAAACTTAATTTTGATTTTGACCATTTTATAGAGCTTAAAAAACGAATAATATAGTATTTTGAATTATTAACCTAGGTTAAGTGGTTGCGGAGAAAATCCAAAAAACCTACTCAGAAAATCTCCCATGAAATCTCCCTTTTTCTTGTGGGAAAAAGGATTTTTGGCTTTTCCTCAGTTAATTTTAATGTAAACTTCACATTTGCTTTTACCATTCAGTTCATCTCCACAAAACAATCATTTTGGTGTTTAAATTGTGATTCTACACCCAACCCTTGCAGAGATATTCAAAGTGATAAACTCAGTAAGTTGTCCAATGTTATCCTTATAGAGAATAAAATTTGATATCTCAATTATTTATTGTATTAATTAAACATAGCTTCTATGTATATGGATCAAACTTGGTATGTGGCTTCACGTAGTACTGGTATATTGATATTCGCACAGTAAATTGATTTTTTGTTGTTTATCCACGTAGCAGCAAACCTGCGTACTCAGCCCCCATGTTATTGTTATGGAGAGTAAGTAATATGTAATGATTCCCTTAATTATGAACATAAATTAGTAGAACTTGGTATGTGGCTTCAACATCTTTAGTTACATTGATATTTGCATAAAAACCCATTTTTTTGTTCCTTGTTGCAGCAAACCTGCTTACTCAGCCCCCATATTATTCTTATGGGGAATAATTAAAATGTTATATAGCGCTTATTTATGATTGAATATTGATGAAACATGGTATGTGGCTTCGCCTAGTTAAATTCTATTTATATTTGCATAAAAACCAATTGTTTGTGTTCCTTGTTTCAGCAAACCTATGTACTCATCATCAATGTTATTGTTATGGAGGATAATTAAAATTGTATACATCGCTTAGCCTATATGTGAATATATTTTATGAAACTTGGTATGCGGCTTTATTTGGTATTAACAAGACTTATATTATGCATTGGAAATTCGCTGATATGCAGGTTTGCTGCGACGGGGGTATTTAACTATTAGAATAGTGTCATCGGCAAATCCAAAAATGTTTAAAGAAGGTATGTCGTTATATAAGTTATAACCAAGCTCTTCACTCACGGCCTGTTGGGACATTTCTTCCAGAATATGGCGACAGAAAGATTGTATAATGTGGGCAATAATGGAGATACCTGCATAACTCCCCTTTTTATTTCAGTATCTTTTGTTTTTCCATTATACGTTTCTATTTTTGTCACGTTGCCTATTTGGAGCTGTATTACTGTGTCAACAAGTTTTCTTGGAATCTGCAACGCCCTTAAAACCGAAATTAAATGAGCACAGGGCCGTATTTCCCCCAGGCCACCAAAGTGAGACCCCACGGACCACTAAGGGGGACCTCGCGAGGCAGTGTTTTAATTTTGTTCTGAAAAAAGTTGTATATTTCTCAACTGACACTAACACGAATAATTTTAAGTTGTAAAGGGTGTACGTTCAAACTAAGACTCAAACCCAAAGTCATCCACTAATGATTATTATTGTGAATACCGTGTGCGGATTAGATAAATTTGCCCTAATCCAGTAACAGGAATAGACTAGGTAAGAGTTGAAATGTACCTATTGACGATATTGCAGAGCACCTTACTTTGCTGGGTATAAGTTGTAGATATTGTATCTTTGCAATAGATGATCTCTTTCTTGAGCAATAATTTTTGAACCTGCCCCTAACCCCATAATTTGTTTCATATCCCCCTTGCTTTGCCGTACTTGGAAGTTGCAGATTCCGTTCAAGCCGAGGTGAGTTAATTTTCTTGTTTTTGTTGCACAGACCTCAATATGATATATTATAAAATATTAGGAACAAACAGCCAATCAGAAAGTAATTAAATAATAGTATCAAAATAGTAATAGGTTATGAAAGTCAGTTAACATGTAGAACACATTAGAGTAGTATTAAGTGTTTGAGGTCATCCTATATATGATAATACAATTAATAATAGAGATGATAATAACAATAATAACGATAGGATAGCTTGTATAATCTTTTTTGTTGTTTTGTTTTTCCATATTATATTTCTAGATTTTATAATAGTTTAAAGGTACAAATTGATTTTGAATCAATTTATACTCAATACGATTAGCACTGTCCCGGTCTCGGTGAGGGTTACGGGAAATAACGTAGGAAGAGACGAGAGCTAATGATGAAGATTACAACTTTTCATCGTGTCATCATCCGTAAACTTTAAATGAATATAATGTACAAACGTCTACAATATAATTGATTTTTTACTAAATTTCCAAATATTTAAATCTCTTTAAGAACATTTTTGTTTGAAAGAACAAGATTAATTATGTAAGGACTACTTAAGAGTGGTTATAACTAAAATAGAACGATAGTTCAATTATAGGCCAACTACGAACATAACAATGAAAAACACAATGCAAAAAAAACACTGCATTACAATTACAAGCAAAACTTTCATGACCCTAGTGTACATTGATATTAAAATAGGGTCTAATATAATAGTCAAGTACAAGTATAAAACAAATCATTATTATATACAGTAGGCCAAAATAAATACTGTAGTTAACAATATAAATACAACACAATTTCTTAGCACAGTGTTAGTAATTAAAGTTTTAAACTACCCTATCAGTTTTTTTGGTAAGTTCGTCACTACTCCTGGCCATGACACTCATCTTTATCCAAGTCAGAACACAAGTCTCTTTCTATATTCATAAAAATAAGGCTAGACATAAGGTCTTGGCCATAGGCGTAATTCAGGTGGGGCACGGGGAGGGGGGCGGGCCACGATTACAATTAAGTTGTCTATAATAAATAAGATATCATTTTTAGCTATTTTTAGAAATAGCAGTTTTAGTTTTTATAATTTTGTAACTGGAACATTATTTATCGGAACTCAGTTATTGAAGTAATTGAAGTACTGAAGTCAGTGATAATGTGATACAAATCGACGGAAATCATGAACTGTAGTCCTGAGTCTGACTTTTTCCCGTGGCGATGAACAGACTTCTTGGTAACGGGTCGCCGAGTAGCCGGTGGTGCAGACAACACAACAATAACCTTCCGGTCTCCTCTTGTTCATTGTTAGATGGAGATATTAATCCAAATTTAACTGATATTTTTATTTCTCGACTTGCCAGATAAAAATATAATCGAAATGAAAGTAGAAGTATTTAATACTTCTACTTTCATTTCGATTCCCATAATTCTCGTCCTCGGATTCAAATCAGTTGTTTCTTTTCGTTTGAAGAGAACACTTGTAGTTATCGATTACATATATTTGAATTATGAAATTTATTGTGAACTCATGTCTTAAGATTCCAAAGGTAACTCAATAAACATTAATATTTAGTATAATTAAACTACTTTAGATTTTAATATTAATATTTCAAAGGCAATTAGATCAACTTAAAACCTTTTGCAGTTCTTTTAATATGTCGATGATTATAGTTATTTTTCTGGAATTGTTTTTCGCATGCAAATAATAAGCCTACAAAAGAATTATTTTGAAAAACAAAATTCTCAATGAATGGGTTTAAAGATTAGTTTGCCATTCAAAACAATAATATAATAAATACTACTTTTATAGCTGAATTTACTATTTCGTAAGTAAACTTATTTATTTTTAAATTACAAACAATCGCCTACAGTACAATTTGGAATTCACGTGCTCATGAAGGGATATTTTTATCCATTCGTTTCCTTAATTTCGCTTCTGCATAGGAGGGGGTAAGTTCTATACAAATTTACTTGAAATATGTGTTAGGCAATTCATATTGTGAACTTTTCGATCAATATTTATTTTATCTTTACTTATAGTTTTAGCGAATTTCCCCTATAGGGAAGAAGCTATTCCCGTAGTCGGCATGGTAAGACCTAGGCCCGGGACCATGATAACTTTTCGTTTTGAGGTCCCCAGACCCCAAAAACACCATTCGTTCGAAACTGTATATATATATATATCTATATATATATATATGTGTCCGTGAGCACGATAACTCTCGTAAAAATTATCCGATTTTGATGAAATTTGGTATAAACGTGTAAAGCAACTTTTATGACTTTAAGTTCGAAAACCAGCAAGATCGCTCTATCTGAAAGGGTATTTTGGGGGGGTTTTGTACCCCAAAAATGGGTTTTTCGAATTTTTTATATATAATTTTGGAAATAGTCAAATTTTATTTTTCCCCATTGGATTCAGCTTAAAAAAACACACAATTTGGTATTTTGATCATTTCTCTACGTCAATTGGTTACCGAGATATTGAAAGTGCTAAACACAGTACGTTGTCTAATGTTATTCTTATGGAGAAAAATAAAAATTTTATATCTCGCTTATTTATGAACCTATACTGATGAAACTTGGTATACGGCTTCATCTGGTTGTGGACCATTGATATTTGCTCAAAAAGACACTTTTTTACCCAAGGCTCCCGTAGCAGCAAACCTGCGTACTCAGCCCCATGTTATTCTTATGGAGAATAAGTAACGTGTTATCTGCCTTCATTATGAAAATAAATTAATGAAATTTGGTATGTGGCTTTACCTATATGAGTTATATTGATATTTGTATAAAACCCCATTTTTTGTGTTCCTTGCTTCAGCAAACCTGCATACTCAGCTGCCATGTTATTCTTATGGAGAATAATTAAAATGTCATAAATCATTTATTTATGAATGTATATTGATGAAACTTGGTATGTGGCTTTATGTGGTATTAAGATACGTATATATGCATTGGAAATTCGCTGAGTACGCAGGTTTGCTGCTACGGGGGTATTTAGTGTTAGTTAACACTACACTAGAGGATTTTTCAACACTGATATAGGAAAAGTCCCAGAAATATCGATATAAATAACAATTCCATCGCTCTCACCGAATTTAAGATATCCAATTCTATTGCTACCTAGACACAATTGCAACAAATGAATTCTTAGTGACATTAAATGTTCTTGTTTTTTTATATTTTTTTAAGAAAAGCTCTCTAAAATGTATACTTTATAAATGTATTATTAATTTTTATATATACTTTTTTTATAACATTAACTTTTACCAAGAATTTTGAGTGACGACTGGCCTGCGCGAGATAGTTTTTTAGAAGATAGTTTAAAACAAACAAAAATACCCCCGTCTCAGCAAACCTGCGTACTTAGCGAATTTCCAATGCATAATAATATCTTAATAACACATAAAGCTGAAAAGTAAGTTTCATAAACATATATTCACGAATAAGCGATATATACAATTTTAATTATTCTCCATAAGCATAACATTGGGGATGAGTACGTAGGTTTGCTGCAACAAGGAACACAAAATATGGGTTTTCATGCAAATATCAATATAAATCACCTAGATGAAAACACATCCCAAGTTTCATCAATATACAATCATAAATAAGCGATATATACCATTTTGATTTTTCTCCATAAGCATAACATTGGAGATGAGTACGCAGGTTTGCTGCAACAAGGATCACAAAAAATGGTTGTTTTTATAAATATTAATATAACTCAACAAGGTGAAGCCACATACCAAGTTTTATTAAATTATATTCGTAACTAACATTTCATTTTATTTATTCTCCATAAGAATAACATGGGGCTGAGTACGCAGGTTTTCTGCTAAGGAAATAATCGGTAAAAATTGCTGTTTTGTGCAAATAAAAATATACCACAACCAGATGAAGCCGTATACCAAGTTTCATTAGTATCCGTTCATAAATAAGCGAGATATAAAATTGTTCTTATTCTCCATAAGAATAACATTGGACAACGTAATATTGTGTTTAGCACTTTCAATATCTCTGTAACCATTTGACATAGAGAAATGATCAAAACACCAAATTGTGTTTTTTTTAAGCTGAATCTAATGGCGAAAACTAAAATTATACTTTTCAAAATATTACATGTAAAAACTTAAAAAAAAAAACATTTTTGGGGTACAAAACTCCCCCAAAATACCAGTTTGGATGGGGTGATCTGTCTGGTTTTCGAACTTAAGTCATAAATGATGCTTTAAACGTTTGTACCAAATTTCATCCAAATCGGACCATTTTTACAAGAGTTATCGCAGCCACGGACACACACACACACACATATATATACAGTTTCGGACGAATGGTGTTTTTGGAGTCTGGGGACCTCAAAACGAAAAGTTATCATGGTCCGGGCCTAGGACTTACCATGCCGACTACGGTAATAGCTTCTTCCCTATAGGGGAAATTCGCTAAAAGATTGGTTTGTGACTAACATACAAGTATACTGTAAATACACTATTTATTTGTATTGAGAAATATTAGAATCTAATTGTTTCAGTAGCCATAGTAACTTGTTTGTAAACAAAAGCACGTTTTTAAGATACATCTAAGATCACTAACAATAGTCTGTTATCCTATATATTAATACGGTAGGGGGTTTTTCTTCACAGTCATATCTCAATAACGGCTGGACGAACTTTAACATTTGAGGTGCCAAATTAAAGATTTTTTTGTAGATTTGCCAATAGGTCTCAGAATTTTAAGAAAGGGCATCACTTAAACTCAGTAATAAAGGGCTGAAGTTTCGGAACAGTGGCTCTATCTGATGGCGGAAGTCTAAACTACGGTGTTGATTGAAAGTACGTTGTTATCATCCGTTTTAATATCAGATGTTTTGTTATATTTGTTTACAACTGAAGAAACCTTTCGTTGGGGACAAAGTACAAACTAACTCGGATTTGAGCAACAGGACTACTATTTATTTTTACTGTAACAAAGTGTCAACGAGTAAAATCAAGAATTTTTCATGAAATGAAAAGTTGTCAGCATGATCGACTGACATACACTAGTACTAGGAAGGGACTAAAAGAGCGGAAGAGCGGCTGGTATAATCCTATGCCATCGTATGTGTGTTTGTGTGCGTGTGTCGAAACCTTATTTTTTCCAGCCGTAGTGCCGAATTTTCTATGGGAATGGTGATATAAGGGGGGGGATTATAAAATTGTGTATAATAGGTGGATGGGCCATTGACAACCCTGCCTCCCCACTCGAAATGCTGAAATAACGCCTACGGCTTCGCCTAAACTAGACCTAAGACAATTCTTGATCATTTTTAGTAAGATTACGTCATTGTAAAACAGTAAAATAAAATAATCTTGATAATTACAAAACTTATTTTTTAACAATTTGTTTAGTTTATTTATTTTTTATTTGCTTTTGGAGGCCCCTTGAGCCCAAGGCTCTCGGCGATCGCCGACCAGCCGCTCTGGCCAGACCGGGCCTGGTTTTGAAGTCCCAAGATGACAAAAACTCCATTCATTCAAAACTGTTTGTGTGTCTGTGAGTGTGACCACTCTTGTAAAAAAGGTCCGATCTTGATAAAATTTGGTATAAACGAGTAAACAACATTAATGACTTTTAGTTGGAAAACCACACAGATCGAGCCATCCAAAGAAGAGTTTTGTATCACAAAAATAGTTTTTAATTATTTACGTAAAATTATTGTTAAACCCAAATTTTTGGTTGCACCATTGAGTTCAGCTTAAAAAACAAACAATTTAGTATTTTGAATTATTACTCTACGTCAATAGTTTACTGAGATTTTTAAAGTGCTTATCGCAGTACATTGTCCAATGTTAATGTTATGGAGAATAAGATAAATTTTATATCTCGCTTGTTAATCAAAATATATGAAAAAGGATGTTGGTATATTTGTTTGATGTTTATGCGCTCCAATGCCACTCAACCAATTGCAATGAAACTTGTATGGTCATTCAGGTTGACCTGAGAATGTTTATAGCCACTAATCAGTCTTCGGACCTTAGGGCTATACCCTACTGGACTTTAGCTATTCTTATGGATGAAATATTTGTTATGATTTTCACAGATGAGTAATTCAAAATATTTTTATTAGCTGTCTACTTATTTAGGAAGGGAGTTGTAATGACAATATTTTGAATGAGGATCTTTCAACAAAACTCTTAGGCATAGCGTAGCATGCCAGGGCAATACATATGTCTAGTGAACATATATTAATGAAACTTGGTATGTGCATGGCTTCATGTGGTTGGTTGGATATTGATATTTGTATAAAACCCCAATTTTTGTGGTCCTTGTTGAAGAAAACCTGTGTTACTCAGTTCTAATGTTTTTCTTTTATTGAGAATAATATGTCATATCTCGCTTACTCATGAATACGCTTTGATAAAACTTTGTAAGAATCAGAATCAATCATCTTTAATCACATTGTAAATACATACACGAAAAGTGTCAGTAGTGTCACAACAATTACATTGTCATTGTTACAGTAAAATAACTTAAAGCCGAAATTGTATTTACATTTCTGGTCTTAAATCATAAATAATTTCTTTAGCAGCATGATATGTGTTGTTATAATTCAACTAGTGTTGTGAGACGTAGTTTATTTATCCTGATTAAATCATAGTAATACAAAAATCTTTACAACCTGTAAATTTTTTTTGTTAGCATCTCAAATATTGAATTATTTATTTAGTTTTGGTGAAAATTCTTCTAATGAATAACTACTCTTTTGCAGTAGAATTTCCTTAACTAGTGTTTTAAAACCCTTCTCGCTTATTTTACATTTTAACTTTGATGGTAGGTAAGTGGTTTAGAAATGTTTACCCCCTATAAGTTCCCTTTTTTGTATAAAATCTGACATGTGTTTAGATAGATTTATATCAATTCTATTTATAATACTATATGAGTGAACTTTACTTCTTAGTTTCTCTTTGTTGTGTTGATTTTTGAGACACATAACACATTCGAGAATGTATTCATAATATTGTAAGTAGCTTAGATCAAATTTTGCTAATGATCATACTAAATGGTGAAGAAAACAGCGGGTTTTCCAACTATTATAAATAATAATAATCCTTAAAGACTTAATCTATAAAACAAAATAGCTAGATCTAGACCAGGATCTTTTATCTGCCAGAATTTTTTCAAACATGTAGGTACCTATAATGTTTTAGTAAAGAAAATTTGGATTTATCCTAACATTTTATCATGGAAATGTTAGTTAAAAGGGAGGTTTTAGTGAATTTCTCCTATAGGGAAGAAGCTATTACCATAGTCGGCATGGTAAGACCGAGGCCAAGGACCTTGATAACTTTTTGTTTTGAGGCCCCGAGATGCCAAAAACACCATTTGTTTAAACTTATGTAAAACTAGACGGGTTCACTCACTCACTGATTCACTGACATAAACTATGAAGCACTTCCCGTAATCCAACCCCCCTCGACCTCATACTTGAATTAAAGCTCTTGACGAGAAACTGCCATAAAAATTAACAACAGTTAACGTTTTTGAGTTTTTGAGGCATTTTTGGGGCGGGGAAAATTTCACTTTTTTCAATTTTTCCACTTTGAACACGTTTTGTACGAAAACGGTAAGAGATGGCAAAAACTGTTAAATACAAAAGTTAAAGAAAATTTAATTCCCAACTAACAATTTTCCATTACATTTAAGATCCGATCATCCGTTTAGCCGCAATTAATTAGAGAAGGAGTAATTTTGGTGTTTTGGCCCATTTAAATGTGTACAAAGTTTTGGAAAGCTGTTTTATGAAAGCACATATCTTTGGCCAATACCACATGTTTGTATCAGCTGTTTTAAATAAACCTCCCGTGTAGGTGATAATTGGCTCACTATGAGATTTATATAAATCAGCTGTTACAAAACATTGTGAGCACATTATCACCTACACAGGAGGTTCAATATCGCGAATATCGTTTGGTATGATATCGGAAAATGAGATTGTTTGTTCTACCAAATGAATTTAGCCCAGTAGCCCAGTGGATATGTTGTCAGATTCACGATCATGCGGTCTCGAGTTTGAATCTTATTTTGATGTTTACTTTTTGAGGTCGGCAATTTCTGTTTAATTTGACTTTATTTTGTTTTTACAAATCCATTTATTTTTAATTATGTTGCACAATGAACAGCCACCATACAGCGCTCTGCAGAGTCAGGTTAGGTTAGTTTACTATAATTTTGTGGTGAACTGAAGCATAATTTGTTTATTATTTTTTTACACGTAAATCGATTAATAGAACTCCAATTTAACATTGTAACCATAACTTTTTATTTAACTGATATCTGACTGACTTTGAATTGAGTGAGCACCATTTGTTTGTATACACCTCGAAACAAATATCGTAGTCGGGAGTTCATTCAATAAAACTGTTTGCCAGCAGTCATTTAATAAAATGTTTTGATGTCGAACCCGATATTGGACCGCCTGTGTAGGCTATAATGTGCTCACCAAAGTCATTGTTGTGTAGTTTTTCTTTGGTTAACGGACTAGAAAGTGTTTGATTTAAACTTGTGTTAAATGATGAGTGCAAGTGAGCGAAGCGAACTCCAAAAGGGGGTTTGGGGGCGAAGCCTCCAACAGAGATAAGCCTATTATATGTATAAAATGTGTCTGTAGGCATGATAACTTTTGTAAAAATGGTCCGATCTTGATGAAATTTGGCACAATCATTTAAGGCAGCGTCTATTATTATGAGTTTAGAAACCAGATAGGGAGTTCTATTTTAAGGGGGGTTTTATAGTGGGGTTTTGTACCCCAAAAATGAGTTTTTTGAACTTTTTACATATAATTCTTTTTAAACCTAAATGCTGGTTTGCACCATTGAATTCAACTTAAAAAAACAAACAATTTGGTATTTTGATCATCATTCTATATCAAATTGGTTACCGAGATATTGCAAGTGCTAAACCCAGTACGTTGTCCAATGTTAATCTTATGGAGAATAGGTAAAATTTTATATCTCGCTTATTAATGAACATATATATATATATTGATGAAACTTGGTATGTGGCTTCATATGGTTGGGGTTTACTGATATTTGCATACAAAACCCATTTTTGTGGTCCCATGGCAGCAAACCTGCGTACTCAACAGCTCTATAATGTTATTCTTATGGAGAATAAGAAACATGTGATATCTTGCTTGTTTATGAGCATAAATCGGCACAATTTGGAATGTTGCTTTATCTGGCGGAGATCTATTTGTATTTGCATAAAAACAGATTTTTGTTGTCCTTGATGCAGCAAACCTGCATACTCAGTCCTAATGTTTTTCTTATGGAGAATAAATAAAATGTCATATTTCGCTTATTTAAGAATATGCTTTGATGAAAGTTGGTAAGTGGCTTCATGACATATTGAAGTACCATTTAAAATTCGCTGAGTATGCAGATTTGCTTCAACGGGGTGTTTGAGTTTACTGTGTGCCTCAACAACCCACAATTTTAACCTTACCTGGGGTCCTCAGGACAAGTTCCAAAGTCAAAGTCAACGTCCTTCACTCCTATCTGTTCTACTGGTACTTCTTCCTGTTCACTTTCCACCGGGAAACAGATGTATCCGTCCTTCTCTATCCCATCTTTCCGCTGGAACTGGACGGTTCCCCCATTCTCATTATCTTCCCCGTTCTCTTCCCCATTTCCATTATCATTCTCCTCCTCCTTAACCTTTTTTGATTTACCTTCCATAATTTAGCTACACTGATATCTATTCACAATCATGATTTTCATGAGTTGTGGTTGCCATGGATTTGAAAATGAAGTTTTTTTGCAATGAACATACAAAGCGGTCTAATTCATCTGAGAAATACGATAAATATCTGTCACTAACTAATATAATAAATTTGGTAGTCAAATTATTACATATAATACAGCAGTGAGAGAAAACATATTTACTATGATAGCTCATGGTTTTGAAATATTTTTCACCTGACGCTACTTAAGTTACAACTCATTAACAAAGTCACTGCTGAAATTAAGGCTATTGGGTACCCTATGTGCTAAAAACTTGTTGTGCATAATCACTTACCTTTTGGAGTATGCAGACAGGAAATGATGTTTTTTGTCAAAAAAGTTAAATTTTGCCATATTTTTGCAGCCTCATTTCCGGTCCGCACTTGCGTGTGATGAGTACGCACCCGGAAGTCAGCACACACCCAATATACTGCTAATAAGTAGTCGAAGCGGATAAAAAACACTAAAACTAACTATCATTGATTTACTTATATAAATGTAAATGTAACCAAACTATATTCAAATGTGTACAACCCCTCCCACCACCCCAGTGTTTCAGTTTACTTGTGCCAGTCATTAAAACATTGAATTATGCACAGTCCAGGCGCTGTGTGCGGCTGAACTCGGAACTAAGCACCATTCCATACAATGCAAGCCTTCATCAAATGGCACAAGTAGTATTAGGTCCTTTCATTGAGAGCTGACTGCTCCGTGGCTGAATGAAATTAAAGCGGACCTACCCCGCACAAGTGTGCGTGACGCGCACCATGGGCCCCGGCCTCATCATGCACATGTGCGTTATCAGCATTGAATGTGTTAATATATGGTGCAGCCTTCTGGCTAAGGAAGCAATAGATCTATTCAGTCGGTAATGAGAATATGCTTGATATATATCTCACTCATTCTACAATTATAATTTACAAATAAATTTGTACGTTTATGTAATCAGCTGGTTATCTAAACTAAATAAGCCCTTATGATTAACGTTGGAACCCCGTGAGTCCAAGCTGTGAAACTGGATGTTTTACAAAACCTAAAAAGCCACATCTAGAGTGCATAAGATTTGTATTCATACTAAACATATCTGTACAAAATAATAGAGTTATGGGCTAGAAATTTTAGAACAAAAATAAAGAAATTCTTCTAATAATATTAATATACTTATTTACCTTATATAGGTACCGGTACACATCAATGTGTATCCCATATATGTGAGTCCGAAACTTTACTTTGTTGTTCATAGGCCAAATCAAGCAAATAAGGCAATATAAAATGTGTTTTATCTTGGTTCGTTCTCAATCTGTCAGTCTGTAGGCCTATGTGTTATATACAAAAAATTAATATTTTTAAAGTGCTGAAAGAAAAGAAAAAATATGATACTTGATATGGATATTGACCTTAAGCAGTTTACAAATCTCACAACAATTTTACCTATGTGACTTTCAGTTTAAAATTTTCGTTTACAATTTTAAATATGAAATAGCAACAAAACAAAAATACCCCCATCGCAGCAAACCTGCGTACTCAGTGAATTTCAAATATATATATATATATATATATATATATATATATATATATATATAATTTTATGGACACGTTTTTTTTTTCTCTAGAACCACTTGAGAAAGGAGTGCTAAGCTTCTGAAAGGAGTAGTTGAATATGTGATGTTTTGTTGATTTTTTTAATATATTGAACGCCTGAACAGTTAAAATTAATAAAAACGTGCTTCCGCTGGACACACACAGTAAAGGATAGGTAAAATGTAGCAAAACACCTGATCAGATGTGCAACTCAGAAAGAATCCACCCATCCCGTCAGCTTGGACCCGAGCCGTCCACCGTTTGCTTAAGGTCCGCCCTCCCCTTCAACTCTGCCACAGACAGGTGAACTCTCCATGAGTTGCACATAAAAACCACCGACTGTGACGGGATTCGAACCCTCGATCCAAGTGTTACCCCCGGCCGGGAAGGTAACGCCTTAGACCGCACAGCCACTGGTCAGGCTAGCAGCTGCAGTGTTTTAAAAATTTTAGGGGAACAAATAAAATATACTCCCGTCGCAGCAAACCTGCATACTCAGCAAATTTCCAATGGAGATATAAATGTCTTAGTACTACATAAAGTCACTTACCAAGTTTAATAAAAATATAATCACAAATAAGCAATATATACAATTTTAATTATTCCCCATAAGAATAACATTGGGGCTGAGTACGCAGGTTTGCTGCATCAAGGATCACAAAAAATAGATTTTTATGCTTATATCAATATAACTCAACTAGGTGAAGTCATGTACCAGGTTTTATTCATTTATGTTCATAATTAAGTGAGACATAGCATTTAATTATTATCCATAAGAATAACATGGGGCTGAGTACGCAGGTTTGGTTAAACCAAGAGCCTTTGACAAAACAATTTTTTTGAGCAAATACCAATGCACCACAACTAGATGAAGCTGAATACCAAGCTTCATCAGTGTACGTTCATAAATAAGCGAGATATAAAATTTTTCTTTTCCTCCATAAGAATAACATTAGACAACATACTGTGTTTAGGGTTATGGGCTAGAAATTTTAGAACAAAAATAAAGAAATTCTTCTAATAATATTAATATACTTATTTACCTTATATAGGTACCGGTACACATCAATGTGTATCCCATATATGTGAGTCCGAAACTTTACTTTGTTGTTCATAGGCCAAATCAAGCAAATAAGGCAATATAAAATGTGTTTTATCTTGGTTCGTTCTCAATCTGTCAGTCTGTAGGCCTATGTGTTATATACAAAAAATTAATATTTTTAAAGTGCTGAAAGAAAAGAAAAAATATGATACTTGATATGGATATTGACCTTAAGCAGTTTACAAATCTCACAACAATTTTACCTATGTGACTTTCAGTTTAAAATTTTCGTTTACAATTTTAAATATGAAATAGCAACAAAACAAAAATACCCCCATCGCAGCAAACCTGCGTACTCAGTGAATTTCAAATATATATATATATATAATTTTATGGACACGTTTTTTTTTTCTCTAGAACCACTTAACCCTTTCAGTGCTAAGCTTCTGAAAGGAGTAGTTGAATATGTGATGTTTTGTTGATTTTTTTAATATATTGAACGCCTGAACAGTTAAAATTAATAAAAACGTGCTTCCGCTGGACACACACAGTAAAGGATAGGTAAAATGTAGCAAAACACCTGATCAGATGTGCAACTCACAAAGAATCCACCCATCCCGTCAGCTTGGACCCGAGCCGTCCACCGTTTGCTTAAGGTCCGCCCTCCCCTTCAACTCTGCCACAGACAGGTGAACTCTCCATGAGTTGCACATAAAAACCACCGACTGTGACGGGATTCGAACCCTCGATCCAAGTGTTACCCCCGGCCGGGAAGGTAACGCCTTAGACCGCACAGCCACTGGTCAGGCTAGCAGCTGCAGTGGATCAGTTGGTATTATAGAGACTAGGCGCTGGACGAGGTAGTTCAATTCGTGTCAACCAGGTTTCACCACATGTCAGACTCAGACTGCAGACTGAGCGCCTAACAGTACAATCGCTTATGAAGCAGTAACAGTGTTTATTGATAACAGATTCAAAATCCGATATATCGGACCATAGCACTGAAAGGGTTAACCTAGGTTAATGATTCAAAATACCAAATTATTTGTTTTTTTAAGCTCTATAAGATGGCTATAACCAAAATTAAGTGTTTTAAAAATTTTAGGGGAACAAATAAAATATACTCCCATCGCAGCAAACCTGCATACTCAGCAAATTTCCAATGGAGATATAAATGTCTTAGTACTACATAAAGTCACTTACCAAGTTTAATAAAAATATAATCACAAATAAGCAATATATACAATTTTAATTATTCCCCATAAGAATAACATTGGGGCTGAGTACGCAGGTTTGCTGCATCAAGGATCACAAAAAATAGATTTTTATGCTTATATCAATATAACTCAACTAGGTGAAGTCATGTACCAGGTTTTATTCATTTATGTTCATAATTAAGTGAGACATAGCATTTAATTATTATCCATAAGAATAACATGGGGCTGAGTACGCAGGTTTGGTTAAACCAAGAGCCTTTGACAAAACAATTTTTTTGAGCAAATACCAATGCACCACAACTAGATGAAGCTGAATACCAAGCTTCATCAGTGTACGTTCATAAATAAGCGAGATATAAAATTTTTCTTTTCCTCCATAAGAATAACATTAGACAACATACTGTGTTTAGCACTTTCAATATCTCGGTAACCAATTGACATAGAGGAATTATCAAAATACCAAATTGTGTGTTTTTTAAGCTGAATACAATGGTAAAAACTAAAATTTGACTATTTCCAAAATTATATGTAACAATAATGCAAAAAACCCATTTTTGGGGTACAAAACCCCCCAAAAGTACCCCTTCGGATAAGCGATCTGGTTTGTTTTCGAACTTAAAGTCATAAATGTTTCTTTACACGTTTATACCAAATTTCATCAAAATCGGATAATTTTTTACGAGAGTTATCGTGCTCACGGACACACACACACATATATATATATATATATATATATATATATATATATATATATATATATATATATATATATATATATATATAGATATATATATATATCTACAGTTTCGAACGAATGGTGTTTTTGGGGCCTGGGGACCTCAAAACAAAAAGTTATCATGGTCCCGGGCCTAGGTCTTACCATGCCGACTACGGTAATAGCTTCTTCCCTATAGGGGAAATTCGCTAAAACTGATTTTTGGATAATTTAAAACTAGGTGAAGTCATGTACCAGGTTTTATTCATTTATGTTCATAATTAAGTGAGACATAGCATTTAATTATTATCCATAAGAATAACATGGGGCTGAGTACGCAGGTTTGCTGCTACAAGAGCCTTTGACAAAACAATTTTTTTGAGCAAATACCAATGCACCACAACTAGATGAAGCTGAATACCAAGCTTCATCAGTGTACGTTCATAAATAAGCGAGATATAAAATTTTTCTTTTCCTCCATAAGAATAACATTAGACAACATACTGTGTTTAGCACTTTCAATATCTCGGTAACCAATTGACATAGAGGAATTATCAAAATACCAAATTGTGTGTTTTTTAAGCTGAATACAATGGTAAAAACTAAAATTTGACTATTTCCAAAATTATATGTAACAATAATGCAAAAAACCCATTTTTGGGGTACAAAACCCCCCAAAAGTACCCCTTCGGATAAGCGATCTGGTTTGTTTTCGAACTTAAAGTCATAAATGTTTCTTTACACGTTTATACCAAATTTCATCAAAATCGGATAATTTTTTACGAGAGTTATCGTGCTCACGGACACACACACATATATATATATATATATATATATATATATATATAGATATATATATATATCTACAGTTTCGAACGAATGGTGTTTTTGGGGCCTGGGGACCTCAAAACAAAAAGTTATCATGGTCCCGGGCCTAGGTCTTACCATGCCGACTACGGTAATAGCTTCTTCCCTATAGGGGAAATTCGCTAAAACTGATTTTTGGATAATTTAAAACCCCCATAAAACCCCCTTCCCATAACCCGATCGATCTGGTTATCGAACTTAGTCATAAATGTTACTCTCCACATTTGTGGAGTACGCACCCGGAAGTCAGCACACACCCAATATACTGCTAATAAGTAGTCGAAGCGGATAAAAAACACTAAAACTAACTATCATTGATTTACTTATATAAATGTAAATGTAACCAAACTATATTCAAATGTGTACAACCCCTCCCACCACCCCAGTGTTTCAGTTTACTTGTGCCAGTCATTAAAACATTGAATTATGCACAGTCCAGGCGCTGTGTGCGGCTGAACTCGGAACTAAGCACCATTCCATACAATGCAAGCCTTCATCAAATGGCACAAGTAGTATTAGGTCCTTTCATTGAGAGCTGACTGCTCCGTGGCTGAATGAAATTAAAGCGGACCTACCCCGCACAAGTGTGCGTGACGCGCACCATGGGCCCCGGCCTCATCATGCACATGTGCGTTATCAGCATTGAATGTGTTAATATATGGTGCAGCCTTCTGGCTAAGGAAGCAATAGATCTATTCAGTCGGTAATGAGAATATGCTTGATATATATCTCACTCATTCTACAATTATAATTTACAAATAAATTTGTACGTTTATGTAATCAGCTGGTTATCTAAACTAAATAAGCCCTTATGATTAACGTTGGAACCCCGTGAGTCCAAGCTGTGAAACTGTATGTTTTACAAAACCTAAAAAGCCACATCTAGAGTGCATAAGATTTGTATTCATACTAAACATATCTGTACAAAATAATAGAGTTATGGGCTAGAAATTTTAGAACAAAAATAAAGAAATTCTTCTAATAATATTAATATACTTATTTACCTTATATAGGTACCGGTACACATCAATGTGTATCCCATATATGTGAGTCCGAAACTTTACTTTGTTGTTCATAGGCCAAATCAAGCAAATAAGGCAATATAAAATGTGTTTTATCTTGGTTCGTTCTCAATCTGTCAGTCTGTAGGCCTATGTGTTATATACAAAAAATTAATATTTTTAAAGTGCTGAAAGAAAAGAAAAAATATGATACTTGATATGGATATTGACCTTAAGCAGTTTACAAATCTCACAACAATTTTACCTATGTGACTTTCAGTTTAAAATTTTCGTTTACAATTTTAAATATGAAATAGCAACAAAACAAAAATACCCCCATCGCAGCAAACCTGCGTACTCAGTGAATTTCAAATATATATATATATATATATATATATATATATATATATATATATATATATATATATATATATATATATATATAATTTTATGGACACGTTTTTTTTTTCTCTAGAACCACTTAACCCTTTCAGTGCTAAGCTTCTGAAAGGAGTAGTTGAATATGTGATGTTTTGTTGATTTTTTTAATATATTGAACGCCTGAACAGTTAAAATTAATAAAAACGTGCTTCCGCTGGACACACACAGTAAAGGATAGGTAAAATGTAGCAAAACACCTGATCAGATGTGCAACTCACAAAGAATCCACCCATCCCGTCAGCTTGGACCCGAGCCGTCCACCGTTTGCTTAAGGTCCGCCCTCCCCTTCAACTCTGCCACAGACAGGTGAACTCTCCATGAGTTGCACATAAAAACCACCGACTGTGACGGGATTCGAACCCTCGATCCAAGTGTTACCCCCGGCCGGGAAGGTAACGCCTTAGACCGCACAGCCACTGGTCAGGCTAGCAGCTGCAGTGGATCAGTTGGTATTATAGAGACTAGGCGCTGGACGAGGTAGTTCAATTCGTGTCAACCAGGTTTCACCACATGTCAGACTCAGACTGCAGACTGAGCGCCTAACGGTACAATCGCTTATGAAGCAGTAACAGTGTTTATTGATAACAGATTCAAAATCCGATATATCGGACCATAGCACTGAAAGGGTTAACCTAGGTTAATGATTCAAAATACCAAATTATTTGTTTTTTTAAGCTCTATAAGATGGCTATAACCAAAATTAAGTGTTTTAAAAATTTTAGGGGAACAAATAAAATATACTCCCGTCGCAGCAAACCTGCATACTCAGCAAATTTCCAATGGAGATATAAATGTCTTAGTACTACATAAAGTCACTTACCAAGTTTAATAAAAATATAATCACAAATAAGCAATATATACAATTTTAATTATTCCCCATAAGAATAACATTGGGGCTGAGTACGCAGGTTTGCTGCATCAAGGATCACAAAAAATAGATTTTTATGCTTATATCAATATAACTCAACTAGGTGAAGTCATGTACCAGGTTTTATTCATTTATGTTCATAATTAAGTGAGACATAGCATTTAATTATTATCCATAAGAATAACATGGGGCTGAGTACGCAGGTTTGCTGCTACAAGAGCCTTTGACAAAACAATTTTTTTGAGCAAATACCAATGCACCACAACTAGATGAAGCTGAATACCAAGCTTCATCAGTGTACGTTCATAAATAAGCGAGATATAAAATTTTTCTTTTCCTCCATAAGAATAACATTAGACAACATACTGTGTTTAGCACTTTCAATATCTCGGTAACCAATTGACATAGAGGAATTATCAAAATACCAAATTGTGTGTTTTTTAAGCTGAATACAATGGTAAAAACTAAAATTTGACTATTTCCAAAATTATATGTAACAATAATGCAAAAAACCCATTTTTGGGGTACAAAACCCCCCAAAAGTACCCCTTCGGATAAGCGATCTGGTTTGTTTTCGAACTTAAAGTCATAAATGTTTCTTTACACGTTTATACCAAATTTCATCAAAATCGGATAATTTTTTACGAGAGTTATCGTGCTCACGGACACACACACATATATATATATATATATATATATATATATATATATATATATATATATATATATAGATATATATATATATCTACAGTTTCGAACGAATGGTGTTTTTGGGGCCTGGGGACCTCAAAACAAAAAGTTATCATGGTCCCGGGCCTAGGTCTTACCATGCCGACTACGGTAATAGCTTCTTCCCTATAGGGGAAATTCGCTAAAACTGATTTTTGGATAATTTAAAACCCCCATAAAACCCCCTTCCCATAACCCGATCGATCTGGTTATCGAACTTAGTCATAAATGTTACTCTCCACATTTGTGCCAAATTTCATCAAAATCGGGCGTTTCTTTCAAAAGTTATCTCAGTAACGGACACACACACACATATATATTATATATATAAATTAAATAAAAACAATAACGAGAGTACCCTCTTTTTTGAAACATTTTTTATTACTGACACGTGTTTCGACACTTAGGTCATGATCACAGTGTACAAGTAAAATAACCTAAAAATTATTAGCCAAAATAAATAATTAAATCTAAACATATGAAAATTAACAGATGTAGAAACTTTTCATTTAAGCTTATTGGCTTGAGTTGGTTCTATTTTATATCTGTTGTCTTTTGTTTCTAAATTCTCTTATTTTTTCATATATAGGATTTAGTTGTATTTTCATTTTATTAAGGATGTCGTTATCGGCTTTAGAGTTCAGATAAATGTGGAGCTCTTCTTTAGTGTTCATTTTTTCTCCTTTCATTTCATATTCGAGAACATCCATACATTCTTCTAATTTGCCGTATTGATGGTCAGAATCAAGAATGTGTTCGGCAAACATCGATTTTTGAAATGAAAGGAGAAAAAATGAACACTAAAGAAGAGCTCCACATTTATCTGATCTCTAAAGCCGATAACGACATCCTTAATAAAATGAAAATACAACTAAATCCTATATATGAAAAAATAAGAGAATTTAGAAACAAAAGACAACAGATATAAAATAGAAACAACTCAACCCAATAAGCTTGAATGAAAAGTTTCTACATCTGTTTATTTTCATATGTTTAGATTTAATTATTTATTTTGGCTAATAATTTTTAGGTTATTTTACTTGTACACTGTGATCATGACCTAAGTGTCGAAACACGTGTCAGTAATAAAAAATGTTTCAAAAAAGAGGGTACTCTGGTTATTGTTTTTATTTAATTTTTATAATAAAAGTAGCCCTAATTTGTGAACATAAATTTGAATCAATATATATATATATATATATATATATATATATATATATATATATATATATATACATATATACATATTTATATATAAATTAGAACTAAGAGTGTTTTTGGCATCTAGGGTCCTCAAAACAAAAAGTTATCATGGTCTCGGGCTTAAGTCTTACCATGTTACTACGGTAATTGATGAACGAAGTGAATCACTGGATTCATGAAGATGTTTCAGTGGCCGTGTGTGTGTGAGTGTGTTATCAAAATACTACATAACTATAAAACATTTCCTAATTAAATTTTGAAGGAGTCATTTGGGATACCTAAGGGATGTTTTAACACAGCATTTGTTTTTTTGGATTATTAATAATTATTAAAACTAATTTTAATGGTTGATATTCAGTAGTTGAATCGGTTTTTGTAGTAAGCTATTGACTATGGTTGTCTTTAAAATGTCAGCTGGGATTTATCTGTTTCACATGAGGTATTTTTATCCCATACATGGGATATTTTGACTGCTTGTGGGATAAAATGGGATTGTGGGATAAAGTGGGATTTTTCGGAAATCGGCATTACCTGCTAGTTTGCTTATAACTTAAGACCAGAGCAACTTAGCAGTAGCACTTCTAGTGGATTTTCTTGCCGTACTGGCAGTTGCGGGGTTTCCCATTTTTTAACCTCGCTGTCCGACCCTATTATGATTTTATAAACGTCACATAACGAACACTGAATCACGTCAATGTCGCTGGCCGAGCCATGTTGGAATTAACAAGCAAAATATTTGCCATTATTTAGTACCTATGCTGTACTCTTTAGTACTACCATTAAAAATATTAGTACCTCTCACGTAAATAAATTATTTGATTTAGTTAGTTCACCGTATCATTTAGCCTATGTTGCATTTCTCAAAATCCTTTGAGGTACTAAAATATATAGATATAAATAAGCTCTAACAGTATAAATATTGTACTAATACATTATTCAATAATCATATAATATTTAACATTAATTGTGTTGCATTGTTTAACAAATCAGTGGGAAAGTGTGGGATATTATGAGGGATATTATAAGGGAGAGTGTGGGATAAAGTGGGATTTTTTTGTATCAGCACGTGGGATATTTTTACTGTTGTGTGGAAACATTTATAGTCAACTAGCAGTTTCCCGGCGCGCGTTGCTGCGCCCAAATTAAGTTGTTTACTAATTACTGCTGTTAATTTTGTAAACACTCAATTTTTAAAACCTGACACTGCACCCTTGTATGCCCTCTGGGACGGAGCCCTTTGGACAGATTTTCACCAAACTTCAGACAAACCATCCTTGAATAATGCTTAATAATGCCTGAAAGTTTCATTACAATCTGTCGAGTGGTTTCGGAGTCCATAGGCTACATACACACATATATGTATATTTATACATACATACTTCCTCTTTTATATATTTAGATAGATGGTGGAAACACTGAATCTTTGTTTATAAATCAAATAAATGTAAACATGTTTCCAACTATGAAGTAGGTTATGTTTTGTTCCATCAATTTTTTTATTTTGAAATAGTTTAAAATGTGAGTGTTATGTAAATTAATGGTGTTTTGTCGTGTTTAAAACAATAATTAGCCCATATCTATTTAGATTTATTATTAGTTTATTTTTTACTGGAAAGCTTTGATGTAAAAGCTAAGTGTTTGGACTAGTGATGATAAATTAATACAATAAGTTTTGGAATTGTTGAATTACTGGGACAGTATAGCTCCGTAACACTTCCTCCCAGGAAGTGAACATACTGAAATTGCAACTTTTGCAGATGACACTGCAATTTTATCCGTTAATATTGACCCAGATCAAGCTTCTGTCCACTTGCAACAAAGCTTGGACATAATTACAAACTGGTTTAAGACATGGAGAATGAGAATAAACTAAAATAAATCAGCTCATATAACTTTTACTTTAAATCAAAATTCTTGTCCTTCAGTAACAATAAATAATAATCAATTACCTCAAGTAACTGAAGTTAAATATTTAGGTATGTATATTGATAGTAAACTAACGTGGAAAACTCACATTTGGATGAAGAGACAGCAACTAAATTTAAAAGCAAAAAACTAAATTGGCTACTCAGAATTAAATAAAAACTAACTTTGGAAAACAAATTATTGTTATACAAAACTATTTTAAAGCCAGTTTGGACTTATGGTGTGCATCTTTGGGGCTCTGAGAGTAACTCAAACGTGGAGATAATCCAAAGGTACCAATCAAAAATGCTAAGAAAAATTGCCAAAGCACCTTGGTTTGTATCCAATAGATCGCTACATCATGACTTAAACATCCCAACAGTTAAAGAAGAGATCACTAGGTTCAGTGCAAAATATATTGTCAAATTAGAAAACCACCCGAATCATCTTGCTATGAACTTGCTCGACAATTCAACCGCTGTGTACAGATTGAAACGATCCACAATCTTGGTTCAGATTTGTTTAGTGATTTTTGTTAGCGCTAACAGTGGTTAGCAACTAGCTCAAGTTTTAATGTTATTTTCTATATTATTTCTCACAAATTATTTAGTCGTTGTTCAAACTAGTTAAGAACAGATTGTAAAGTTAAATAAAGTTATAAAAAAAATGTATACTTTACATTATTCACAGAAATTATAACAGAGGGGCAAAATAACAATATTAGGCTCGCTTCGTTTGAAGACACCCAGGAACTTATTTCAAACTCGTTAGTTAGATTGACAAATTAAATACAGAAATATATGTAAATAAAACTCAACATAAATTGATAGTGTTCTTAAATCAAATCACCCTGCATCTCGAAGGAATCCTGAGGAAGCCTTGCTTTTAAACGCCTCCCCAAGGTTGGTATTCCTAAGTTGAATGTAACGGCTCCAGGAACATGGTGTAGATTAGACAGAAACTTTCTTGTACTTTTTCTTATAAAGTGTTCTACTGTGTTGATTCCCAGTTCTTCGTGAAGGTGACTGTTCCTGATGAACCATGGACTGTTTACGGCAATCCTTAAAATTTTATTTTGTAAAATTTGAATCTTGTTTAGTTTTCCATGAGAAATGCATGTCCCCCACACTGGACATGCGTACATGATCAAGGGGCGAAGAATTGTTTTATAATAGTCAATAGTCAATAGTCAATCGTTTATTTTCACATAACATTATTTACATAAACCAGCAATGCTGGAGAAACAGGTGAAATTGTCAAAAGGAAATACAATAAATCTTAAAACTAATATATATACAATATGTCACAACTTGTATAAAATCCATCAAAAAACGTCATTTAGATAATCATTAATATTATAATATGTTTTACTTAGTAATAGAGCAGTAATTTCTCCTTTGAACCTATCCATTTATACAATTGACTTTAAACTATTAGGTAATTTATTATAGAGTTTTTTCCCTAAATATTGAGGTAACTTTTCAAGTGAAGTAAGTCTATGAATGGGCAGCTGAAAGTTATTGAGATGTCTTGTTAAATAATTATGTTGATAGTTATCATCCATAAACAAGTTTAAATTTCTTTTATTATTAATAAAGCACTTAAGATATACAATGAAGGCAAAGTCAATATTTTTAATTCTCTGAATAATATTTTACATGAGCATCTTGGACTAGAAAATGTCATAATCCTTATGATTTTTTTTGTATTTTAAAAATTGATTCAGCTTTAGAGCAACTGCCCCAAAATTCTATCCCATATTGCATATTGGAGACGAATAAGGCATAGTAGACAGTCAACTTAGTCTTTAAGTCTGTAACATTTTGCAGTACAGTCATCTGAAAACAGACTGTATTTAGTCTCCTAGCCAAGATTTGCAAGTAGTCATCCCATTTTAAATTACTTTGTACCTGCAATCCCAAAAATTTTGTCGAATTTACCTCACCAATGATTTGTCCTGCAAAATTAATTTGTAAGTCAAAAATTTCCCTATTATGAGTTGTATTGAATCGAATAATTTGGGTCTTAGACCCATTTAGCTTGAGACCATTTGCTGTGAACCATCTATTCAATTCTTCAAAAGCATGGTTTATTGAGTTTTGTAAGCCGATTGGATTGTTGGCTTTCAGAATAGCTGTTGTATCGTCGGCATAGAGAATAGTTTTTGAATGTATATTAAAAGGCAGGTCATTTATATAAATCAAAAACAAAAGTGTTCCAATTATTGATCCTTGGTGCACGCCACAAAGACTTTCCTTCCATTTAGAAAAATTAAAACTATTATTTTTAAAGATAACTGTTCTATGAAATCGGTTTGTTAAATATGACTTTAACCATTTTAAAGCACTATGTGAGAGATTATAATATTCAAGTTTAGAAAACAAAATTTCATGTACAACACAATCAAAGGCTTTGGACAAGTCACAGAATAAGCCAGCTACATTCTGTGTCCTGTCCAGGCTGCTGTTTACCTCCCACAAAAGATTGGATAAAGCCTGAATAGTGTTGCTCCCAGATCTGAATCCGTATTGAACTCCGACAAAAATGTTATTAGTTTCAAAATAAACTGACAATTGATTGGAAGCTATTTTTTCAAATATTTTAGAAAAAGCAGGTAAAATTGACACTGGGCGATAATTATCAGAATTTGTTTTACTACCTTTTTTGAAAAGAGGTTTTATTTCAGCAAATTTAAGTTGGTAAGGAAAAATTCCACTCTGGAAAGACTGGTTGATCATCAAACTCAAAGGGCCAGCAACAATATCACAAGTCTTTTTAAATACTTTAACTGGGATTTCATCCCAGCCAGCCGACATTTTGTTTTGTATGGATGAAATGGCTCTAATTACTTCCTTCCTTGAAATTGGTTTGAATGAAAAGGAAGGTACTATGTTTACAGCATTAAAATTACTCAAAAATTGTTGCGCATCAACATGATTAAATTCTACCATATTTTGATTGGCTGTGTCAGCAAATTTGTTATTAAAATCCTCAGCTATTTCCAAAGCATCTGAAATCACTTGATTTCGATTATGAATATTGCAAAAACTTTTTTTTTTTCTTTTCACGTCCAAGCTCTTAATTTACAACTGCCCACACAGCCTTACATTTGTCACTAGAATTCTTAATATAACTACAGTTTGTAAGTTTCTTTGACAAATTACATACATTCTTAAAAATCTTTTTATACCTTTTAACATATAGAATGAAATTATGGTCACATGAGTATTTAGCTGCATTGCTTAGCTCCCGTTTTTTTGCACTAGATACCTTGATACCCTGAGTAACCCAATTTTTTGACTTACTTTTACTACAACCGTTAGATTGTTTTACACTTTTCAAAGGAAAACAATGTTGGAAATTCAATTTATAGTTATTTAAAAAATTATCAAAATTTTGCTGAACATTATTTGTTGGAGAAACATTCCATGATGATTTTTCAAGATCAAGTAAAAAATTGCTGATATTTTTTCAGAGAAAACTCTTTTTTTGGGATTTGTATTAACCAGCTTTGAACCTTTATTTTCGATCTTAATAAATAAAGCTCTGTGGTCAGAAAAACCAGTCTCAATATTTAGGTAGTTTGGAGAACCTCTACCCACATTCAAAGCAATATTATCAATACATGTTTTTGAAGTTAATGTTATTCTGGTGGGGTTTTTAGTGTAATAAAAATAACCATAAAGTGATAACAGATTAACAAAAACGTCTTTTTGTGCTTTGAGTTTGCAGGTATCCAATTCACATTAAATCCAATACATTAAAGTCTCCTGATATGTATACATATTTGTGTTTTGTTTCTTTCTTTAACAGTTGTAATAATTTTTCTAGTTTTGAAATGAAAAACTTAAAATTATTAGTATTAGGTACACGATAAATTGAGATAACAATTGAACTTAGACTTGGAACCTCTATACAGCAACCTTCAAAAACAGAATCTTCAAAATATAAACTTAAATCTTGTCTTTCAAAAAAATCCAACTTTGAATTGATTAAAATACACGTTCCCCAATGGATACCTTCTTCCCTACTGTAAAATGCAGCTAAATTATTTCCATTCAAATTATTCAACAAAACAACTTGATTATTTTTGAGCCAATGCTCCACTAAACATACAATTTCCACTTTTATCTCCGTTAGCAACAAATTGAGCTCATTTACTTTATCTATAATGCCCCCCTGTAAATTTAAATGCATAAGCCAGCTAGATTTCTTACTTTCTAAATCCACTAAGTTTTTGGACTCATTGGAGATTGAAAAGAGTTTAAAGTTGGTGAAATGATGGGAGTGGCATCTTGTGGCGAGGAATTCATTAGAGGTTGAGGGGAGTTTAGAGTATATGACGGAGGGTGTGTGGAGTCAGGTTGCCAGATATTTACACAGCTATTTACACTACATCATTAAAACTAACATTTTCCCCATTCCTTGAGATGTCTTCAACTGGAGAATTCTGAATTATAGCTTGAAAGGAAGAATGAGATTCCAAAGAATAATGACACATGAAGTTGGTGAGATGCCGTCTTAGTTCTGTCACAAAGTCTGGGTAGGATAGGCCTCTGCGAAGAGTTCTAGTAGACTGTTCATCTTTTACAATAACTTTCACCTTGGCTCCTTTTGTTCTATGGAATCGGCTCAGTTGAGTGGTGAAATGTTCAAGGGTAATGTCATCCCTCACACATCCCATTGGTGAGCATACCAGTTCTTTCAGACCCCTTTCCTTAAAATCGTGTATAAGATTATCAAAGGCTTTATCATACTCCTCAATTTTAGGTTTTGAGTTATAGGTGGGTTTTGTAACTAGACCATATATAGAAATATATATAAACGAGGAGTGTGCACAAAGATTTTAAAGTTGACTTTTTATTTATCAATGGAAATAAAATTGATAACCGTGCATGCTTGGGCTAATTTTGTGTTCACGTGCAAGTTCCATGTTAACCTTTTATCCAGATAGAAGTCTAAATATTTGATGCCTTGGTCATCAGGATTCCATCTTAGCGAAGTCACATACCAAGTTTCATCCATATAAATTCATAAATAAGTGATATATAATATTTTAATTATTTTCTATAAGAATAACATGGGGACCAAGTACCTAGGTTTGCTGCTACAGGAACCATAGGCGAAAAAAAATTGTCGTGCAAAAAACAATGAACCACAACCAGATGAAGCCATATACCAAATTTCGCCAGTTTATATTCATAAATAAGCGAGATATAGAATTTGTCTTTTTCTCCATAAGAATAACATTAGACAACGTACTGTGTTTAGCACTTTCAATATCTTGGTAACCAATTGATGTAGAGAAATGATCAAAATACCAAATTGTTTGTTTTTTTAAGCTGAATTCAATGGTAAAAATTAAAATTTGATTAAAATAAAAATTACATGTGAAACCCCCAAAAAACACATTTTTGAATCACAGTTTTGACAAAACCCCCCTTTGGATGGTGCGATTCATCTGATTTTCGAACTCGTTCAAATAAATGGTACTTTACACATTTGTACCAAATTTCAATAAAATTGGACCTTTTTTACAAGAGTTATCGTGCTTACGGACATATATATATATATATATATATATATTACATCATACTACACAGAAACAGGTACTTTTCCATCCGTATTGATAGGCTGGAAAGTTGCCCTTTGCCGTGCCTACACACGGAAAATTACTTTACCGTGCACTGCACGGTAAAAGCTTTTTACCGTGCACTTAGTCAGCTGATGAAATAAACAGCTGATTGCAACAATACAACGTTAAACCACATGAGTAATTACGAGTGTTGAATAGTAAACACATTTTGAGAGAACAAACCATTCTATTTGATACTAAAGGAAACTTTTGAAAATGCATTTCAGTGAGGAATACAATGAATCTGATATACCAGATTTTATTTTAAAAGAAGCTCAAGAAGTAAGTGCGAGTTTGCTGCCATGCAAGTTTATTTTCTGAAATATAAAAATATTATAATTTATGTTATGTCCTAAATAAATTGTGTTATGAGTTTAAAATGTACTAATTTTTCTGTGTAGTATGATGTAAAGTATCGTACGTTACTCGCCCGGTAAGCTTTACCGTGTTCGCACGAAAATCCCGCACTCGGCTACGCCTCGCGCGGGAACTGTCGTGCTCGCACGGTAAAACACCACTTACCGGGCTAGTAACGTAATATACTATTACATATATAACAATTTGAAAAAATGGTGTTTTTGGCATCTGGGGACCTCAAAATGAAAAGTTATCATCGTCTCGGTCTTAAGTCTTACCATGAGACCTACGGTAATAGCTTCTTCCCTATAGGGGAAATTCGCTAAAACTTGATTTACGTTTCCCTGGCATTATTGTGATACAGGTACCTTCGTGGTTAAAGGAGCAAAAAAAAAATAAACCAAAATATAAACAAATAAATTAACTCAAAATATAAAATGCAGAACACCTGTTTTAGTTATAATCTGATCCATAAATGTTAATGCCCAAAATATTAACATGGGAAGTTTAGTGGCCATTGGGGGTCAACCATAAAGGAGTTTTAAAACGTGAATATGCCTATATGGTACTCTAGGATATTAGCAAACTTCCTACCAAATCAGCTCAATCGGTTTAGTAGTTAGAGTGTGATTGAGCCAGAAACTAATAAACAAACAAACAAACAAACTCACAAACTGTCAGCTTTATAATATTAGAATGATTAGTATGATACAGATACAGATACAGATACAGATCTTTATTGTATAAACATTTTACAATGTGTACAATATAAAAGGTAAACGTGTTGTTATTTGTTGATAGCTGGTACTTCAAATTTTGTTCGTTGTCTTTTATCTCGTAAATCTGTAACATATTTCATTAGACACGTTAACGTATGCTTGCGGACCTTTGCAAAACTCCTTAGTTTTATAATATATTAATTCAAATTTCTCTAAGTATTTTTTAATACAAGTAAACTGTTGGAATCATTAGTATTGTTCTCGTACATTCACACATTTGTAATCTTTCTCTGTCAGATTACAATATAAAGAAATTATAATTATTTATACATGTTGCGTATGGTCTAGATATTTGTTGACCTATTGTAAAAGTGTTTAGCTAAACAAGGTGTAAGTTAACAAAAGCTAAATATGTAACATGTCTATTTAAATATATCTTTAAAAATTCAGTCTTCGTTCATCCTCTTACGGGAAGAATGAGCTTACACCTAGTAGCTTCTTCCCTATAGGGGAAATTCGCTAAAATTATCAAAAATCTTTAAGATACAAAATTTGAATGATGTATCATTAAAAAAAATTGGATGATGAAAATAAGAGAAAACTAATCTTTTGGGCAGAAGTTAAAATACAATTTTTTTTAATTATGTATGTTCTTTTACGAATTGGGATATTAATAATCTTAATTGCTAATAAAACTCTATATAGTGGGGTTCGGGGACAAGTGATTGTTAAAGGACGCTACCTTCGTTGGTGGGCAATAGCTGCCATGAAATAAACCTATCTTTACAACTACAACAAATGGTGAAATAGCACACAAAATTCCTTTAGGCTATGCAAAACAGCTCACAATTACCTCATTCTTACCAATAAATATATTTTACTCTGGTTTATTCTTTCTCTGTAGTGTGTAGCTTGTAGTGTAGTGTTGCTGTAATTGGAATGGATAATTAATTATAGAAGGTAAGTTCCTTTTAGCGAATTTCCCCTATAGGGAAGAAGCTATTACCGTAGTCGGCATGGTAAGACCTAGACCTGGTACCATGATAACTTTTCGTTTCGAGGTCCCCAGACCCCTAAAACACCATTCGTTCGAAACTATATATATATATATATATGTGTCCGTGAGAACAATAACTCTCGTAAAAATAATCTGATTTTGATGAAATTTGGTATAAACGTGTAAAGCAACATTTATGACTTTAAGTTCGAAAACCAGCCAGATCGCTCTATCCGAAGGGGTATTTTGGGGGGGTTTTGTACCCCAACAATGGGTTTTTCGAATTTGTTATATATAATTTCGGAAATAGTCAAATTTTAGTTTTTACCATTGAATTCAGCTTAAAAAACACACTATTTGGTAATTTGATCATTCCTCTACGTCAGTCTGGTACCGAGATATTGAAAGTGTAAAATGCACTACGTTGTCTAATGTTTTCTTATGGAGGAAAATAACAAATTTATATCTTGCTTATTTTTGAAGCTATACTGATGAAACTTCATCTGGTTGTGGTCCATTGATATTTGCTCAAAAAAACAATTTTTTGCTAAAGGCTTTCGTAGCAGCAAACCTGCATCCTCAGCCCCATGTTATTCTTATGGATAATAATTAAATGCTCTGTCTCCCTTAGTTATGGAAATAAATGAAAACTGGTATACGACTCACCTAGTTGAGTTATATCTTTGACTATTTTATAGTCAATGGTTATATTGATATTAGCATAAAAAACCCATTTTTTGTGTTCCTTGTTGCAGCAAACCTGCGTACTCAGCCCCAATGTTATTCTTATGGAGAATAACTAAAATTGTATGTATCGCTTATTTGTGAATATATTTTTATGAAACTTGGTAAGTGGCTTTATGTAGTATTAAGACATTTATATCTCCATTGGAAATTCGCTGAGTAGGCAGGTTTGCTGCGACGGGGTATTTATAGATATTTAACTGACTCAATGACAAATTTTTCACCAAAATATCCAACACCTCACTTCAAGAATAGAATAATTATCGGTTACCCTTGATGAGTTAAATCCCCAAATTGTAGTTTCAACAGAGCACGATATTAAAAATAACGAAATAAGTAGACTTAAGATAAATAATTATGAAATTAACAGTTTTTACTGTAGAGAAAGCTTTTTTAAAGGTGGAGTTTTTATACCCGGGAAAAAGAGTTTGAACTGGAAGTAGGTGGAGGTGTCGAAAGTGTTGTCAGATAAAATACTGGAAGACAAACAATTTGAGTTCTGTGTTTGCAAAAATTTATTTAATAGTTTTAAGCTACTGGTTATAGGGATATATAGATCACCATGTTCTAGCTGTGCAGTATTCCTTGACAGATTAAGTGTTTTGGTTGATTTGTATTCAAAGAAATATAAATATATAATTCTGGCGGGAGACGTAAACATTGACGTTTTAAAAAATGATAAAAATCATATCATGTTAAAAAATACTTTAACAAGTCTCAATATGAGTGGTGGATAGAGAAAAATGAAAATTGAAAAATAATTGAATTTTGATTTGAATTGTTAATGTTTTTTCGGAGGACCTTTTGCGGAATGAAATATGACAAAGAAGGTGATACAATGATATTAATTTTATTTGATTTACATCCGAGAATCAGTTCTGCTTTGACTCACCATCTTCTTTAACACATTGTCTTCTTTCACTAATTGTTCTGTTTTTCTATACACTTCAAATAACAGTTTGTAAGTTACACAATATAATAAAAATAAATGTCCATATTAATAACAGATTGCGGGATGAAATATGCGGTTGAATTAAGGTAATGAAAAGGAAAACTGTTGTATGAAAACTCAAGAGGGAAATGTAATGTGTGAGTGTTTTATTTTGGTTTGATAACAATTATTGAAATAAACAAAAGTCAGCTGATTGAAACATAGCAGATGATTTGAACAAGAAAATAAAAAGGTATGAAGGGAATAAATACATATTATTTAATTGAAAGTATTGAAAGCTGTAGTAGTGTGATGTTACAAACTCTCTGAATGAAATTTTAAAAAATATATATTTAAAATATATTATAAAAAGTTCATAAATCTTCACCATACACCTTGAAGTTTCCTAAACTTCAAAAGATTCACTAATTGACTTAAGCATTGGGTAAGGGAAACAATTTCACAACAGGTCGTACAAATGTTCCATCCTTAGTCTGTAGTTTAGCTACACGCACAATTCCATCAGAGCCAGGAAACACTTCTAGGATGCGCCAAAGTGGCCAATTATTTGCTTGAGACACTAATCTTAGTTCTGTAGAAAATGCTGCGTGTTGCACAGTAGCAAAAATATTCAGGCGTCTTTTGTTAAGCTCTTCAGTGGTGAGATACCCATAGCGCTGAGATGTAGTTCGACAGTTATGAATGAAGCGTAAGACAAAAGCCATTACGCGTTGCAAAGTGGTCCAAGATGAGAATTTCTTCAAGACTGACCACTCTTCATGGTGATTGACTGATAACACTACTAAGGGATTCGGTTTTAGTTCATGTGATGGTTCAAGTTCAATGGGAATAAATTTAGATGTCGGCCAGCCGCATGACGGCAAGGAAAGCCACGAAGGGCAGTTCCACCAAAGTGAATGGTTTATCAGATGTGATACAAGTAACCCTCTTGATGCGCAATCAGCGGGATTATCTTCCGATGCTATGTGTTTCCAAGATTCAGGAGGTACAAGTTCTTGCGTTTGCGAGACACGATTGGTAGCATAAGTTTTCAGTCTATATGCTGGAGTACGTAGCCATGTTAATGCTACAGAAGAATCACTCCACAAATGAATATTGTCAGATGTGATTATGTTAGAGAAAAGAGCTTTACAATGTGCTACAAGCTGAGCTAGTAAGTGAGCTGCACATAGTTCGAGACGTGGGATAGTGACTCGCTTTAACGGCGCGACTCGGCTTTTTGCCATGATAAGGTTTACTGTTGTTATTTGATCAGGCTGTTCACATCTGAAATAAATGACAGCGGCATATCCACTTTCAGATGCGTCACAAAAACCGTGTAACTCTATTTTGTGAGACGCGGAAAGCTTCAAAGCCCGAGGTATGGATATGTTTGCTAACCATTTGACATCATCAGTAAATGACTGCCATTATGAACGAATGTCAGTTGGCAATGGTGAGTCCCACGATAATCCTCGTGATTGCATAAAACACTTAGCAAGCATGATGAACGGTGTGAGAAAACCGCATGGCTCGTATATTTTTGCGATTGTACTTAGAACGATCCGTTTAGTTGGGGTGTTGGGTACAGTAGGTAGTTGGAAATTGTATGAAAACATGTCTGTAGTGGGAGACCATTGTAGTCCAAGAACTGTGAAATGTGGTGTTTGTGAATTTCGCAAAAACTTTGGTGACTCTAAATGGGTATTAGGAAGAGTGTCCAACAGTCGAGATGAGTTTGAAATCCATTTGCGTAGCTCAAAACAGCCTCGGTTCAATAGCGAAACGAGTTGTGGTTGTAATGCGATTGCTTTGTCTTCTGTATCTGCACCCGTGATAATATCGTCCACGTACGTGTGATTTCTCAAAACATGAGCAGCGTCAGGAAAGTCGTTTCCTTCATCAGCCGCAAGTTGGTGTAACGTTCGGATAGCGAGATTCGGGAAGCTATTCATTCCATATGTAACTGTATTCAATTGATTAACAGACACAGGTTGGTTAAGGTTAGATCTCCACAAGATCAACTGGAAGTTACGATCATCAGGATGGACAGAAACCTGGCGATACATTTGTCTGATATCGCAGCAGAACACAAAGTTATGGCGACGAAAATGCATTAGTACGTCCCAGGTTGCAGTTTACGGCCCGTTAATAAAAGATCGTTTAGTGATGTACCTGAACTAGTCTTACAGCTTGCGTCAAATACTGTGCGTAATTTAGTTGTGCTACTACTTTCTTTGAAAATGCCATGATGTGTTAAAAAGTAATGCGAGTTCGGTAATTGGATGGAGTCACATTTGGACATGTGGCCAAGAGTAAGATAGTCACCCATGAATTCATGGTACAGTTCTGAAAACCGAGCGTTTGTGTTGAACTTGCGTTCCATTGCGTGCAATCTAAGTTCTGCGGCGTTTCGAGAGGTACCTAGTTCTGGATTTGAAGTTTTAAATGGTAGACGAACTGTGTAACGACCTGAACAATCACGTGAATGCGTAGCAGCGAAATGTGTGTCACACATATTGTCCTCGTGTGTCTGAGTAGAGCACATTGGTGGCTCTTCTTGATGCCAAAACTGTTGTATGGATGAATCCAAATCTGCATCGCTAATTGAATGAAGACGTATGTTAAGAGTAGATGCGGGTCTAGAGACTGATAATGCCGGAGGGACCGGAATACATGGAGCAGTCCCCATAATTACGTATCCGAATTGAGTACCCAGTACATGAGGCATGTTAGTTCCCAGGGAAAACTGTTCTCATGTAAACAACTGTGGAAACAACGATGCTCCGAGAACAATGTCAATGCGTCCAGGGATGTGAAAGGTTGGGTCTGCGAGATTGTAGGAGTGTGTGTGTTTGAGGATGTCTGGTGACAATGGCATGCAAGGAAGGTCAACAGTTAACTTACTGAGGATTAACATAGGCTGTGGCTCTGCGACTTTTTGATTGGACAATGTTTCCAGATTTACGAGTATTTGACCATTATTTTGAGTCACATGATGATTCCAGGTAGTTGAATGTCACATTTTTGACGATGAATGTTTAGTATACTCGCGGCATGTTCTGTTATAAGATTGCACATACTACCGGAGTCGAGCAACGCACGAAATACATGAGAGGTTCCGTCAGGTGATCTGATTTTGATCATCAAAGTACCCAGTAATACAGTAAAATTATTGCATTGTGAGTTGAACTGGTTTTGTGATGCGAGTTTAACGGACATTTCCGGCTTAACTGGAGTATCCAGTGTTTCATTAGTTGGTTGTCTTTTGGATGAATCATTTCCTACATTCGAGTGGTTTAAGGTATTGTCAGTTGAATTGACATTAAAGTGTAACAACGTATTATGACGCTTGTGACATACTTTACAAGTGGATTGCGATTTACATTGATGATGAGTTTTTACAAACTGATATCGTTCTTGAGGAGTTTTGGTTTGCATGAAAAACCGGACATGCATACATTTTGTGTGTATACTGATTGCATACAACACAAGGTGAATGTGTTTGGATAGGAGGATTTGCGGGTGGAGTGTATTGAGTAGCAACCATGGATACGTCTCTTTTAGAAGAGGTTTTACTATGAGATGCGGGTTTATTACGTGAATATGATGAGCAGGATTCTGCGGTATGAATGCCTGGGGACAATAATGCGTCTTCCAAGTGAGAGCATTCCGTATTCAGAAAATCTATGATCTCTTTAACGGTGGGCAATGTGTGATTTTTTGACAATGATGCCGTACGAAATTCTTCTAATTTCTTGCGTAAATCTAAGTCCATTTTACGCAACACGACTGCAGTAAATAAGGGGTTGGGATCGTGAACATCACAGTTCAGTGAGTTTAGTGCCTGCGTATTTTCATTAAATGAATTGATAAATTGGCGTACACCGTGAATGTGTGTGAATGAAATTTGTGGTAAGTCCAAGAGTTGGTTTAGATGAAGCAACTGTAAGCGGCGATTGTTATGGTAACGATCTTTAAGCAAATTGTATGTGATCGTATAGTTTTCTTCTGTAAGACTAAGACTGCGGATCAAATTCAGGGGTTCCTGAGAAAGTACGCTCAGTAGATACTGAAACTTCAGAACGATACTATGTGATATCATTGTGATGTATCGTGGTGTCAAACAAATTTATAAATGTTGTCCACGTAGCTAAATCACCGGTAAACTTAGGAAACTCAATTTTGGGTAGTCGCTTGACAAGCATATCAAGTTTGAACAAAATTGATCAATAAATAAGAGAGAAATAGTCATTTGTATTCCCCATAAGAATAACATTGGATAACGTACTGTGTTCACTGCAAAATTAAAATTAAAATTTTCTCCGCAACCAGTAATCGTAGAATAGTAATTCAAAATACCAAATTATTTAGTTTTTTTAGTTATTTTTAATGGTGAATAGTAATAATTTTTATGTTTATGTTTTTTTATGAAAAATACCAAAAACTGAATTATTGATATTTTAAGTCTTGACCCGATATAATTTCTGAACCCGAATTTTTTTAAGAAATGCGGGTGGTGTCATTTTGTTTGAAAACTAAAGTTCTACAAACGACTAAAGTTTAATTAAAATCGTTAGAGCCGTTTTTGAGAAATCTTTATTTTTCATGTTTTTTGGCGGTTTTTGGAGGATAATTACCCTTAAAAATAAAATATTAAAAAACGCCTGGAGATATCATGGATTAGTACCTACATACCAAATTTCATAAAAATCGGACCATTGGTTAGGGCTCTAGCTCTGTACACATCCATACAGACAGACAGACAGACAGACAGACACACAGACAGACAGACGCACAGACAGACAGACACACAGACATCACGTAAAATCACTTTTTTGGGTTCAGAGAGCACCAATACGAATATTTCCACTAAAAACTCAAATTCAAAAATTTTGACGAAAACAATACTTTCTCCATATACTATGTATAAGGGGGAGAAAGTAAAAAATTAAAGTCATTTAAGCTTATCAAAAACTGAAATTAAGTGGTTTGAATCATATCTGGACAAACGACTCCAATTCATTGAAATTACCCACATATCAAAAGACAACCGTATCTCAAAAGTTTTTTTCAGAATCTCACATCATTAAACTTGGTGTCCTCAGGGATTAATTATGGGCCCTCTCCTTTTCCTATGCTATATTAATGGCATTTCAAATTCTATAACTTATATGCCACAAAATAATCTATGCCTCTATGCAGATGATGCAAGTATAAAAATATCTGCAAGCTGTAAAGAACAGGTAGAGATATTGAGCTTTATTCAATTGGAAAGTATAGGAGATTTTCTGGTACAACATGACTTGGCATTAAATATTTAAAAAACTAACTTTATTAGATTTAAAACCCATCAGAATAAACAGTTGACTGAACCAAAAATTATATATAATTCAAAATAAATTTATTATAGGACCATTAGGGTTAACCCTAGACCAACAGCTGAGATGAGACTTTCACATTGATAAGGTTTTATCAAAAGAAAGCTCTGGAATTTATTCACTCTATAGAATCTCTGTCTTTTGCAATAAAAAAACATTAAAAAACATTTATTTTGCAAATGTTAATTCTCATATTTCTTTTGGTCTATGTCTTTATAGTGCAACATCAACAATTAACATGAATAGTATTCTAAAACAACAAAAAAGAGCAATCAGAATTATAATGAAATTAATATATGATGAATCTGCAAAAGAGCACTTTAAAAATCTGCGCATTTTAACAGTATATAGCCAATACATTTTTTATACAATTCTCACGGTAAAACATAATGAAACAATCTTTGATTTAAATAAAAAATCCCACTCTTACAAGACACAAAAAATATATGAATAAATCACGCCATAACTTAAAATTCTATGAGAAAAAGCCCGCGTATATGGGAATTGAATTTCTAAAACATCTACCAAACAATATTAAAAATATTACAAACACAAATAAATTTAAAAAAGTACTTAAAGATTTCTTGGTATATAAAACCTTATTCTCTTTAGAAGAGTACTTTTCATCTACTCTGAATTTTGGAGTTTGAATTTATGTCTTTTCTCTGTACAGTAAAAAAATAATAATGTTTAGTATTTTATTTCTAGAACTTATTAGTTGTTTACAAAATTGTAAAGATTCTTAGCTTATGTTACAAAAATTGTATTGACACTATTCAATTGTATACTATGTATATTTGATGAATAAAGGTTATTGAATTTAAAGGCAAAGGGTTAAATTCTGATATACTTTATTAAAAGAGAAATATAGATATGTTACAATGACAGGGCCTAGGACAGTGACTCTGGCCTAGGCTATTAGTGGGCTTACAACAATTAATAAAAGCTCATGACTAAAATGTTCATGATTTCTTATTAAATTGGGATTCTTAAATCTCAGGGGGAAAGTTTCGTGCAGACTTGAATAAGGTTTGTTGAAAGAAAGAATATTGATTAGCCAAATTGGGTTTGTTTACAAAATTTGCAACAATGAACAAATTTGGAGTTTCCAAAAGGAAAGTCCAATAGTTGTTTTCACTGAAGTTAAGAATTATTCAAAATATACTCAATTAAATTTTGAAGATAAAGTTCAAATTACATAGATACTCTTGAAGTTATAATATTTCAGAACATTATGCTTGTTCTATTAAAGTGTCTGTACTCTTTCAAAATGTCCCTACTTAGAATACCAAAATGGAGGTGGTTTACCAATCAGCTATAAAAATTCTTCACTCAATACCAAATCTTGGGGTGGATCAAATAAAAAGAGGGAATTTTCACTGTGGTACTTTCTGAGCAGTATTTCCCTACTTAATGAACACTAAGCAATGCAAACTTAGGTCATACTGGGTAAATTAGAGGAACAATAATGCCCTGGTAAAAAATTTTAGTTGTTACCACATGGGCAGTTGGATCAGCAAGAAGGAGTCTAGGTGAAGCTGAAGGTCTTGGAGCAAATCTTATTGTTGGCTGGCACAGGGTTCACAAACACATGATAAAACAATGGTCACTGTAATTTTGATTCCTCAAGGACTAATTTTGAAAATTATATTGTATTAAATTTTAATTCTATTGCAATTATCTTACATTAATTATATTTGAGGAAGTTATTGGTGAATATATTAAATTTAAGTAGGCTATTAGATGTGAATAGGCTGTGGATGATTAATTAATGAAATACATATTATTTAAAATACACAGATAAATAAATATTATACTATACGTAGAGAGGGGTTGATTTTCTGAGGAGTGGTGAAAAGGGTGATTTATATTGGACAATTAACACAAGGCAATATATTAAAATACAAGTAAGACATTTTATGGGGACAAATGAATTATATGGCACATTTAACAAGGAAATTGAATATTAAATAACATATTATGGGGAAATTATTGATAATCATGTGTGAAATAAATAATATATGAGGGAAATTAACACTAAATAATGAATGATATGACATGTAATGCTATAAAGTAGAGATATACTCGTGGAAAAGATGGTCATGGCTATCTTCATCAGTTGAAAATAACCCTACTTTTTCTCCCTTATCCATTCAATTTTTTTAATTGTACACATTATAATTGCCTGTAAATTGTCCAAAGATTTTGTACCACTTTATTTGTTCTGTTTATTAAGGTTGAAAGTTTTAAACTGCTGTAATTTTAAAACAGAATTCCATCAATTTTTAAAATGTCTTTCTACAATCTAGTTATTCCATCAACAACCTGATGAAACCTCGTCAATAAACTGATAAACTTTAATTAATTCGTAGGTTAAAATTTCTGGCATAATTCACTTCAGACGAATGAACAACAACTGATAAAAAAGTAAGTAGAAAACCCTTCTAAAAGTTATACCTATGTAACAACACTGTTCAAACAGCACCATGCCAGTAAGTTTTCATCTGAAGGTCCTTACTTTGGGAGTGTCTGCCGTATGCTTGAGGTATAAGTCTAACTGAAAGGTGGTGGGATAGAATAGTGGTGAATTAAATGTTAAATAAATAGGGAAAATAAACTGAATGTAAGTTAGATATTGGAAACCTGAGAGAGAAATAGACTATCTGGGTTTATGTTACTGGTCACTAAATACCTATTTGTATTGAAATAAATTTAACTAGTGAAAGCAATGCTGGATTTTACCCAAAGGAAGGATTGGTCTGCCAGATAAAAACTAGCCACAGCTAGCTTTTACGGGTCCCTACAGGTTAACAAATACTTAACCTGTAACCTACAGGTTAATAAATATAACGGGATCCGATTGGTGGTGCACTCTAGTAGCAAAATCTGAAACTAATGACTACGGACAACTTCGGTTCTATCTTATGGGGCGCGAACTGACAATAATCATATCTTAACACCCCCTAGACCACTGGTCGTGATAGTCATGTGGGCCAAATCGTGGAAATACCTTGGCCAGATGTTCTTACGAAGTTTGTGGGTTCGATTCCTGCTCACGACCAAGACTGTCCAGTCATACAACTCTAAATGACTTAACCAATCTGTGGCAACGTTGGTGGGAGAGCCCAAATAAAATAAGCGGTGGCTGGCTTGCTTGGAAGTTGACGGGATTGGTTAATTCTTTGTGAGTTGCTCATGGTCAACACTGATTTTGCTATGTTTTACTTATGTCTTCTGTGTGTGTGAAAATGTGACTCATTAAACTGAAAGAAAATAATATTTCAATTAATATACACCATTAATCCATTAAAATACATCAATTTTCTATTCCTAATTTTCTATTCATAGGTTTAAAAAATGAGAAGTATAAGGAACGGAACCAGCTCGTAAGTCTACACCAATGGGTTGGATCAAGTAGCCAAAGGTAAAGAATTTCTTGAAAGCCAGAAGGGTTTATGGTGTGGGGTAACCTGACTTCACCTACCATCCCCCCATTAAAACTAATGTACTGAGAAAATCACTTCTCGTTGATCAACCCGTTGTAAAATGATAATAACGCCAACCGGGAAAACGCACGTTCTACTCGTTCTTGAAACATCCAAACGAGAGGGGAAATGCTGGAAGGGCCGGGATTCTACAATATGCGGAACGTCATGCCACTTCCGGTAGTGCCGTTGGACTGGTGGTGGCCAACAAGTTTATTGGCAAAATCAAATGTTTAGGGAGTAGTGATGTGGGCCGGGCATATGCCCAGTGGGCTGGTCGTTAAAAAATGGGCATATGCCCGGGCATTTGGCCAAAGCGATTTTAAGCGCCCAAAAACTGGGCATTTATAAAAAATTTAGTTTATGGCGGTTTTAACTATTATATTTCATGTTTTAATTACCGGTATTATAGTTCATGTTTTTAATCTTTAACTGCCTTCAGTGCTTAGTTGTGTTCTTAAAATTAACATTTTAAGGGAGGGGGAGGGGGTCATTATCAAGAGATAAGTTGACAAACAATTTAAACCATTAAAATAAACCCCTAAAACTTGTAATATTTTCAATGTGATGTTTTGAATAAACATTGTATTGCAAAATTGTTAAATAACCAGAACTTGATGACTCTTCCTCGGACAAAAGTGATGAAGATGCTTCTGAATCTGAAGAAAGTAATTAGTTTAAGGAATTGAGTACGAAGACCTCAAGTATTGATTATGCCCATAATGATTTAAGACTTATTCCTCTTGTGTAATATACATATGTATAATTCTATATTTACATTAGCCAGATATTGTTAATAAAACAAACCTATAAAGCTTATTTTCAGTCTAAATTATTTCTCCTTGTTGACAAGTGAGAGTCAACACTTCCTACCAATAAAAGAACATATTATAGAAGTAATTATTTATTTTAATATAGGCTTTTATGTAAATATGTATAATAAGAGGTTTAAAAACTTATTTAGAAGAGTGGTCTTCAAATTAATTTCCATTAATTAGGTTTATTAGACTTTAACTGGATAAACGCCCGGGCGCTTACGGATTTTGGGCGTTTATTTGGGCATATGCCCTGGGCATTTGCCCCGATATTTAAACGCCCGGGCGTTTTACATCACTATTAGGGAGACGTGGAGCTACATATTGATACTAGTGATATCTACAAAAGGTGAGGACATGTGTCAGTAAGTTGAGGTCATATTGATACTAGTGATATCTTCAAGAGGTGAGGTCATATCTCAGTAATTTGAAGTCATTTATACTACTTATATCTCCAAGTATAAGTACACCAGATGCCTCGTCTAGGGGTTCAACATCCTCCTGTCTCTGGAGTCTTATTTAGTTTAGGTTGTTGGTGTCTTTATACAGCCCTAAGCGTAATTAGTATAACAAATTTAAGCGTGAGGGAGAATAATGAAATAAGGCAAATACAACTTTCAAATCCTATTATTAATATAGTAATACTATTTTATGACAATGCACACTCTTAAAAGATAATTAAGTCTTGGGTAACAATTGGATAAAAACATTAAAATTACTTTATTCCTATTAATTAAAATATATAGTTTTCTAAAATTTCTAGTTTGGCACATGTAAGCAAAAATAATTGATGTAACTCATTTTGATTAGTTTAATTCGTGCATATACGTTTGACTGGAGTAATTTTTCTTCAGCAGATTTTCCTTAAGGCTATTAAATAAATACTTAACTACAAAAATTAAATAAACAGTCTCTGAAGCCTATTTCTATATTTTTACAAATTTTATTTATGAGAACTTATTAATAATGAATAACAATGTAATATAAAAACTATTCATAGATTCTGCTAGTATGATAGAATATTCTGAAGATAAGTTTTACATGGTTGAGAGTAGTTTATAATTGAATACATTAAGTAGCAAATTTATTCGACAAGTTTCAATTTCAAGTATTGTCCAGTGCAGATGTGGAGACTACCCCTGGTTGAGGTAAGGTTCGACCTGCTTGAGACAGTTAAGGAACTTGTCCTGGTAGGGAACGTCCAAGGGGCTGCGGCATCCGTACCCTCCCTGGCGGTGAATGGCGGCGTAGTCATAGCAGTTCACCACTCCGTCCCCGTTGCAATCCTGGAAACAAGCGGAGGGTAAATTAGTGTTTTCTCAATTGTTCAGTCCCACAAGAGTTCAACTCGTAGACTGTGTGCTTCTCTAATAGGTACCTAAACCCACCACAGTATATCGTAGAGTGGTGATCATTGTCCCGTAATTTGGCCATACTAATAATAAAGATATGTAATTATAAATGTTGATGGGAAAATCTGTAGATAGCTCTTTTGTCGAGTTGACATATTTTATACACTTTTTATTGTCGACTAAATATTGACAGCTGATACGTACGCTATACCTTTATTCTTTGCAATGGTGAAGTAGCAAAACAATGTTAGTACAACTGCGATACTAAAGCCCGGGACACACGTGAGAGTGTTTTACTCTCAGAGAAAAACCCGGTTTTTTATTCTCTTTCGGTTGATAGTAATATGCGTTGTGTAAACAGCGTCGAAAGTCAGCTCGCTGACATGTCCCAGGGTGGCAGGAACTCTCCGAGAGTCACACCTTGCGAGTTTAGCCTTGTTGCATAACAAAAAATGACCCACAGTGTAAAAACTTCTGCAGGTAGTGTCTGAGAGTAAAACGCTACAAAGTTAACATTGAACTTAACATTGGGCTTAACATTGAACTTATGTATGCATCACAGGCTTATGTGTACCTTGAACTTATCAATCTCCAGCCACAATTTACCAATTCCTTGTCTACTCTATGTTTTTATGTTTACCAGCCATCTACACTCAACTGAGTACCTGAGTCTTGATGCAAAATTTTATAAACTTTTGCATGAACTATCCAATCAGCACATAGTGTAATAGTTACTGATAATATTATAAGGTTCTACATAGCAATCTTAACATTTTCGCACTGGCACTACACCGACATGTTCTGGAGCTGCGCTCTTTTAAGGATCTTATGGAAGAATTGAGAAGTGTGGATGCATGCAGATGTTCAAACCAAGATTACAGTTTTCAAATAACATGTAGAATAATTAAATGCATATGTTTAAATACAAAATTTCAATCTGAGATATAGCATTTTTCCATTAGAGCAATTTGTCTCTTATTGCTTAAACGTCTTAAATTTACTCTGACACTTTACAAGTAAAGTTGTACCACAACATAATAATCTCTGGTACAGCACTTTTTGGGAGTTTTCAAGTAGTCACAGTTGTAAATTATGGAAGGAGACCATTAAAATAAATAAATAATTAGAACCAAAAAATGTAACAAATCGTATATAATTTTATCAATAATTAATAATACCTACCACCCTGAGAGGCATTGCAGAACGAAATCCAATAATTAACCATACACATAAACTAGGTACTCAACTAATTTTTTATCAATAGTTCATATACAAAAAATTGTAAATATACTCAAATAAGTTACTGAAATTAGTTAGTCTATTTTTCCCACTCACCTGAGCAAACTTTGTCATATAGCCGGTCACAGTTTTGCCGGCACATGTGGGATCATTCACGCATCTGGCATAGGCTATAACAAAGACATACCTTTAGAATATATACATTTTAGCGAATTTCCCCTATAGGGGATAGCTATTACTGTAGTCAGCATGGTAAGACCTAGGCCCGGGACCATGATAACTTTTTGCTTTGAGGTCCCCAGATGCCAAAAACACAATTTAAAAAAAAATGTACATATGTATATATATATGTGTCCGTAAGCACGATAACTCTTGTAAAAAAGGTCTGATCTTAATAAATCTTAATACAATTTGGTACAAATGTGTAAAGTACCATTTACTTGAATGAGTTTGAAAACCAGACAAATTTCAAAGGGGGCTTTTAGGGGGGTTTTGTACCTCAAAATAGTAGTTTTTATCACAAGGAGCAAAAGTGGTTGTTTTTGGTGCACAATCGTGTTTTACGAGCCAGGTGAAGCCAAGCTCGGAAAAACGATTAAGTAACAAAAACACACTTTTGTTTCGTGAAATGAACAACGTTTTTGATCATACTGCCCATTTATAAGCCTTTGATAGTTGAAAATCTGGACCAAGATTAGGTGATTTGTATAGTTTTGGAAGTTCAGATAGGTTAACTTTACAATATTTATATTTCTTTTAAATAAAAACAAAATGAATATAACACGTTTTTCTTACCTTGAAATACACAAACGTTAAAAGGAACAATAACAATCTTTCAGGTTAGCGCACTGAAAAAATCCACAGCTGATTTTTCGGTGCCCTATTTTAAGGTCTCAGAAAAATGTGATGTTAAGACTAATTACAGACCCAAAAACAGCCGCTTTTCGTGCAGTATGATAACAATTTTTTTTGGGTTTACACATGCAATTTGTATTTAAATAAAATTTTAATTTGTACCATTGTAAACAACATTATATCTTGCTTATTTATAAACATAAACTGACGAAACTTGGTATATAGCTTCATATCTGGTTGTGGCTTGTACAAAAAACAAATTTTTCGCCGATGGTTCCCGTAGCAGCAAACCTGGGTACTCAGTCCTCATGTTATTGTTATGGAGAATAATTAAAATGTTATATACCACTTATTTATGGATATATGAATGAAACTTGGTATGCGACTTCATAGATGAGTACTATTGATATTTGAATAAAACCCATTATTTTGTGTTCATTGTTGCAGCAAACCTCCGTACTCATCCCCAATGTTATTCTTATAGAGAAGAATTAATATTTTAAACATCGCTTATTTGTGAATATATTTCTTATGGATCCTGGTAAGTGGCTTAAGGCATATATATTCATTGGGAATTCGCTGAGTACGCAGGTTTGCTGTGACGAGTGTATTAATGTTATTATGATGGTTTTAGTACACTTGTTACACATTTGAACATTACAGTGCTAATTAAAAAATTAATATGTAGGCACATTTTATAACTGTTTAATTATTGTCATTAAACTCCTTTTTATGTGTTTTTACATGAACAAGCAACAAACGCTTACAAAATCTAAACTCAGATTTGGTTTTTCGTAGGTCAATATGGATGGGTAACTCATGAATTTGTAGGGTCCTAAATAAAAAAGGTAAAAAATACACCCAAAAAACTGTGTTGGAGATTTTATTTATATCAAGTTAAATAAATAAATATAGGTTAGTTCAATAACAATCTTCCTTATCTTAATATATTAAAATCCAAATACCACTGACAAACTTGGCCCTAGGTGCTTGCTAAGATGGTATTATGAAATTCCCCTTGTGTTCCGCCCCGCTGGGTCCCAAAATACCTATGTATTCCTTATGGACATTCACTTTGGTTTGAGTTGATGAAAATTCAAACACCTGACCTTGATTCGGATTAGTTCCACAATCTAACCATAGATTGAAGCACACTCAATTATCATAGTTTACGCAGGCGAAGCTGCAACAGGTCGACTAGTTTCTAGGATAAAATATAAACATTTTTTATCATCACATTTCTTTATGTTGATCTTTAAATAGGCGCCTGATATGTAATAGTACCAGTCTTTTCTGCGTGTCTAGCAGGTTTACAACTCATAAAATAGCACAATCTCTACTACAAAAAAATTAATAAATAAAATACCCCCGTAGCAGCAAACCTGCGTACTCAGCGAATTTCCAATGCATATATATTATGTATCTTAATACCACATAAAGTCATATATCAAGTTTCATCAATATACATTCATAAATAAACGATTTATGACATTTTAATTATTCTCCATAAGAATAACATGGCGGCTGAGTATGCAGGTTTGCTGAAGCAAGGAACATAAAAAATGGGGTTTTATACAAATATCAATATAACTCATGTAGGTAAAGCCACATACCAAATTTCATTAATTTATTTTCATAATAAAGGGAGATAACACGTTACTTATTCTCCATAAGAATAACATGGGGCTGAGTACGCAGGTTTGCTGCTACGGGAGCCTTTGGTAAAAATAGTTTTTTGAGCAAATATCAATGGTCCACAACCAGATGAAGCCGTATACCAAGTTTCGTCAGTATACGTTCACAAATAAGCGAGATATAAAATTTTTATTTTCCTCCATAAGAATAACATTAGACAACATACTGTGTTTAGCACTTTCAATATCTCGGTACCCAATTGGTGTAGAGAAATGATCAAAATACCAAATTGTGTGTTTTTTTAAGCTGAATCCAATGGGAAAAACTAAAATTTGACTATTTCCAAACTTATATGTAAAAAATCCGAAAAACCCATTTTTGGGGTACAAACCCCCCCAAAATACCCCTTCGGATAGAGCGATCTGGCTGGTTTTCGAACTTAAAGTCATAAATGTTGCTTTACACGTTTATACCAAATTTCATCAAAATCAGATAATTTTTACGAGAGTTATCGTGCTCACGGACACACATATATATATATATATATATACATACAGTTTCAAACGAATGGTGTTTTTGGGGTCTGGGGACCTCAAAACTAAAAGTTATCATGGTCCCGGGCCTAGGTCTTACCATGCCGACTACGGTAATAGCTTCTTCCGTATAGGGGAAATTCGCTAATTCCCTTTAGGGGAAATTCACTAAATATAGTCTGCCTGGAGTTTTTTTTTTTTCAAATTGAGTGTAATTCTTTACTAAATACATAAATCTTACAATTATTTTAAATAGAGACCTTTGTACAATTTTAATTCAGATATATATGGCCCATGAAGATCTATTTTGGAATCAAATTTCACGGTAATATTTCTTCCGTTTCAAAATGGTTATCATTTATATACAATACAACATGCCTTCATTCGTAAACTTTTAAGTACAGCATTAGTGTGAGGTAAAAAGGTAGTTATACAATGATGAAAATAAATAAAGTACAAAGAATAAATCATAAAAATTTGAATAGTTAAAAAATAGGCAATATAGTTATATAAATAGTTATTTATGTATTAAATGTGTAAAGCAGGTATTTAACGTTTGGGAGAAAACTGTTCCGAAAACGATAAAGACACATTACGCTAGAATTACATACACAATCTTTCCTACCACTGCGATTTTTGATGTCACACAACATACGAAAATTCACTTTCATCCATTATGGCTGAACTCCCGAGATTGAGATAATAAATATCGAGTCAATTAGCTTAGTTCAAAGTAACAAGAAACAGCTCTTTATTAATTCAGCGAGTAGAAAAGTCAGGCACAGCGAGCAAAAAAGACTCGCTAAACAGAAACCAGCTGTTTTCAATAAGTATTTAGATCAACCAAAAAATATATATTATTTCTGAGGCTAGCACTCTCGCTGAAAGTTCGGGCGAGTTATAGAAACACGAGGCCAGCCGCGATCACACTGCGAGCTAACCAAGTACACTGCACTACGCACTCGTCATTCGGCCCATTCGGGCAGTCACGGGTCCTTTGACTCGTACTGAAAACCGATTCTATACGGAGCGCAAGAGAGGCGGGGCGAGATAAGCCGAGCGCACTAATACACTCTCTTACTCGCATTATCTCGTCTTGCCCCAGCGAGAGTGTACAAGTAATAAATACAACAAAATTAAAATTCATCGTTTAACGGAAAGCCTTCGCAGGTAGCATCCTTTGTTTAAAAAACAACCCCCTCTGCCTAAATAAGCTAACAACTGGACCATTGAACAAATGACGTCTCATTTCGCCATGGTTAGACGAAGACAATAGAACTTGAATCATAATAATTCTACGATTTTCTGTAATATAGAGAAGATAAATATATTTTCTTGACGATTCAGTGATTTGATTAATGTATTCATCTTGATTACAGAACATCGTGTTATTCGAGTTTTGTTGCATTCGTTCAACCGTGACGAAACAAGTGAGCCGTTTTGCAGAGGGCAAAATTCTAAGAATCACCTGGCAGTAAGAGTGGCTTCCATCGTCCAACCGGTTGGTCACCACCGAGATCGTCATGTCCGAGTTCGTCACATCTATGAAAATCAATGAGCCGTACTAATTAGCCTCGGCTGTCTACCTACCCCGCCGGGTATGTCATGCCTCCTCCGCCCGAACAGGAACAACTTATCCTAATCACAGATCACAAGAGAACGGTCAAATACAGTTCTGAATCTTTACGCTCAAAGTTTACTGATGTTGGTTCTTCATGTAGCTAAAAATTATACAAACTAACTCGTGACAAAATTGATGACAAAATTGAAGTTATACGACTACATATCGCCCTGAAAGGATGATCGCACTCGTACGTAGTAGTACCGCACTTATTGTCAATCCTCTTGGTGTACCGGTAACCATTGTACAATACGCAAGGTTTCCCTTTAGAAGTAACCGAAAACTACATTGCACTTGGTGGTGTCCCAAAACTGAATGAGTAAATTTGGTTCTCAAACTTACCTTCTTTCGCATATTTTAAGGGGAGGGGTGTCTAAACCGTGATTTGGAATCTGGAGTGGTCGACGTCTGGAGTAGAGGAATGCAAGGGTGGGAAATGACTCACCGCGGTCACCGCCCTCAGGACCACCTTGGATAAGGGTATATAGCCTTGCTGAGATAAACATTCATCTTTTGCAAAGCATAACATTGCATTTTTATTTGTGTTAATTGTAATAATGTTCTCGCTTATTTTACATTTTCAGGATGTTTACTCCGTCAACTATTAAATCATATGGGCTCTTCATTATTAGAGCAACTATCAACTGATAAAGCGGAATGTTAAAATTTTTAAAGAATATTGCTGTTTACATTTCAAATAGAGTTTTAAAAATGCAAATGTGCATGTTTGTTCATTAGCAAGGGATTGGTATTCGTGCGGAAAAAATAAATACAATAGTACAGCTGTCAGGTTAAATTTACCAAAGTTGTAGTAGTTTTGATATGATATTTTCGCAATTACGTACTTAAAAATATGTTAAATACATTCTTACAATTTAAGAATTTAATAAATATAACAACCAAATCCTATCATGGATAAAAGTTTAATTGAACTTATATTTAACACTTTTTATATTGCTCAGCGAAATATACAGTCTAGTTGTACTTTTCAGCTACATGAAGAACAAACTCTGAGCGTCAAGATTCAGAACGGTATTTGACCGTTCTCTTGTGATCTGTGACTAGGATAAGTTGTTCCCGTTCGGGCGGAGGAGGCATGACATACCCGGCGGGGCAGGTAGACGGCCGACCCTAATTAGTACGGCTCATTGATTTTCGTAGATGTGACGAACTCGGACATGACGATCTCGGTGGACACGAGCGAGACTGTCCGTTTAAATTTGAATTCTACTTGTTTTTAGCGAATTTCCCCTATAGGGAAGAAGCTATTACCGTAGGTCTCATGGTAAGACTTAAGCCCCAGACCATGATAACTTTTTGTTTTGAGGTCCCCAGATGCAAAAAACACTATTCGTTCAAATTTATATAAATGTATATATATGTGTGTGTGTGTGTGTGTGTGTGTGTGTGTGTGTGTGTGTGTGTGTGTGTGTGTATGTGTGTGTGTGTGTGTGTGTGTGTGTGTGTGTGTGTAAATGCGATAACTTGAGTAAAAAACGTCCGATTTCGATTAAATTTGGCTCAAATGTGTAAAATGACATTCATGACTTTAAAAATCGAACCATAGGAAGGGGGGTTTATGGGGTTTTTAAATTTTCCAAAAATCAGTTTTATGCATTTTTCACCCTAAAATTTTTAAAAAACTTAATTTTGGGTTTGACCATGTTATAGAGCTTAAAAAAACAAATAATATGGTATTTTGAATTATTAACCTAGGTTAAGTGGTTGCGGATAAAATAAAAAACCTACTCATAGAATCTCCCATGTTAATCTTATGGGAAAACAGTTTTTGGCTTTTCCTCAGTTTATTTTAGTGTAAACTTCACATTTGCTTTTACCATTCTGTTCAGGAAGAACAGAACCATCACAGTACGTATATCACAGTACGTATAACACAGTACGTACGTTGTCCAATGTTATCCTTATGGAGAATAAATAAAATTTGATATCTCGATTATTTATGAATGTATGTTCATGAAACTTGGTATGTGGCTTCACATAATACTGTTATATTGATATTTGCATAAAAAATTGAGTTTTTTTATTATTCCCTTAGCAGCAAACCTGCGTACTCAGCCCCCATGTTATTCTTATGGAGAATAAGTCAAATGTAATGACTCCCTTAATTATGAACATAAATTAATAAAACTTGGTATGTAGCTTCACTTGGTTGAGTTATATTGATAATTGCATAAAAACCCATTTTTTTGTTCCTTGTTGCAGCAAACCTGCTTACTCAGCCCCCATGTTATTCTTATGGAGAATCACTAAAATGTTATATAGCGCTTATTTATGACTGAATATTGATGAAACTTGGTATGTTGCTTCGCCTAGTTAAATTCTATTTATATTTGCATAAAAACCAATTGTTTGTGTTCCTTATTTCAGCAAACCTACGTACTCATTACTAATGTTATTCCTATGTAGAATAATTAAAATCGCTTGTATGTGAATATATTTTTATGAAACTTGGTATGTGGCTTTATGTGGTATTAAGACATATATTATCCATTGGAAATTCGCTGAGTATGCAGGTTTGCTGCGACGGGGGTATTTTATTCTGCTACCACGATAGCTGCAAGTGACTTACCATCAGGAGCGTTGACGTCTTCCTGGGGGGTGAGCAGCGGCTTGCCAGCATCTGCCCAGTAGGCCCAGGTGATGCGGAAGATGCCGCAGACGTCGCCGGTACACTGGAGGGTGCGGTTGCAGTTGGACACCGCCTCGCAGATGCACCCCAGGCAGATCTCGGTCACCGGCTCCACCCTCAACTGCTGCCCTGCAACCCCACACCCGACCAATAAGAGATCAACTACATCGACTACATGTTGTCACCGAGAAGTCAAACAGTTGCATGTGGTGAACAGCAATGAAAATATGTTCTAAAGGTTATTCAGATTTGTATCAAGGTTTATCAAATTGGTAAAGGATTTGGGACATTCTCTGAACAAAGTTTATTTTTATCTTCGATAATGGCATTTTTTAACGTTTTGATAGGGAACGGTCCAAACCTTGGTCTTGTTACTATCTAAGGTCGACCTGTTCTTAGAAAGCATATCCATAGCCTAATGACAAATGGCGGCTGGGTTAAGTTTCGAACCTTCTCAAAATTTTGCGATTTTGATCAGGATCGATCTTGCGAACCATGCGAACCTCGGATTACAAGGCGAGCACAATAACCTCTACTCTACCTAGCCAGTTGATCAGAGTATGAAACTTGATCAGGAATGATTAGATCAAATTTAATCAAGTCTGATCAAGGTTGATGAATTTGGTCAGGCCTGATCAGGACGTAGTTTGATCAACGATGATCAGATTTAATTGTCTTATGGCCAGTTTTCATCAGGTCCGATGAAAACATTCTCGAGTATGTCGTGAGCTTTCTTGCTCTGTTAGTATATTTGGAAACACTTGATCACAATAATAGGTGGTAGTGTGATATATAGTCCGGTGGCCCACTGAATACCTTTCTTAAGATAGTAAACAATTTCAGTAAATAAAATGTTTTTTCGCTGATTCTGAATGGAACAAAATGTGCTGAATCCGAATATGACGGGTGCTACTTTGGTACCCTTGAGAATTTTGAGATATGACTTCATCAAAATATTAGAAATCATAATAAAATTTATTTGGAAGGCAATTTATATATTTACAGCGGGGTAGTCATCATGTTAGGTATTGAATTAAAGCCCTAGACTTGACTACTGCAAGAAACACAATTTCATGCACATTTACTTACGATTGAATGAGTAAAACGTACAATCTCGATACAGATTGTAAATAAATACAGTTAAAATCTGATATGTATCTCCTGCAAAGTTATACAGTACATTACTCTGGAAGACGATGTATACGCAAACACTTTTTAGCGAATTTCGCCTAAAGGGAAGAAGCTATTACCATAGTCGGCATGGTAAGACCTAGGCCCGGGATCATGATAACTTTTTGTTTTGAGGTCCCCAGACCCCAAAAACACCATTCATTCGAAACTGTATATATATATATATATATATATATATATATATATATATATATATATATATATATATATATATATATATATATATATATATATATATATGTGTGTGTGTGTGTGTGTGTGTGTGTGTGTGTGTGTGTGTTTGTGTGTGTGTGTCCGTGAGCACGATAACTCTCGTAAAAATGATCCGATTTTGATGAAATTTTGTATAAACGTGTAAAGCAATATTTATGACTTTAAGTTCGAAAACCAGCCAGATCGCTCCATCTGAAGGGGTATTTTTCGGGGGTTTTGTACCCCAAAAATGAGTATTTTGAATTTTGTACATATAATTTTTGAAATAGTCAAATATTAGTTTTTACCATTGGATTCAGCTTAAAAAACACACAATTTGGTATTTTTATCATTCCTCTACGTCAATTAGTTACCGAGATATTGAAAGTGCTAAACACAGTACGTTGTCTAATGTTATTCTTATGGAGAAAAATTTGATATCTTGCTTATTTATGAACGTATATTGATGAAACTTGGTATAAGGCTTCATCTGGTTGTGGTTTATTGATATTTGCTCAAAAAAAATGTTTTTGCCAAAGGATCCCGTAGCAGCAAACCTGCGTACTCAGTCCCATGTTATTCTTATGGAGAATAATTAAATGCTATGTCTCCCTTAATTATGAACATAAATGAATAAAAACTGGTATACGACTTCACCTAACTGAGTTATATTGATATTAGCATAAAAACCAATTTTTTGTGTTCCTTGTTGCAGCAATCCTGCGTACTCATCCCCAATGTTATTCTTATGGAGAATAATTAAAATTGTATGTACCGCTTATTTGTGAATATATTTTTATGAAACTTGGTAAGTGGCTTTATGTAGTATTAAGACACTTATATCTCCACTGGAAATTCGCTGAGTATGCAGGTTTGCTGCGACGGGGGTATTTTTATTTGTCATAAAACTATATAAAGTAGATCTATTTTAAGCCTTACTCTGGTGCTAATAATAGGCCTACAATAGTGTTTTACTTGAAATAGAAAATATATTTTAGTCTTCTTATTATAATTTCTATTAATATGTAATCTATTGCTAAACTAATTTTAATTCTATTGTTTATCCTAAAATTGTAATTTTATTACTTCGTATTTTATTCAATGATTGCCAACAATCTTTATACCAAAATTGTACAACATCGTAAAAAAGTAAAATACCCCCATCGCAGCAAACCTGCATACTCAGCAAATTTCCATTGGAGATATAAATGTCTTAATACTACATTATGCCACTTACCAAGTTTTATAAAAATATATTCACAATTAAGCGATAAATACAATTTTAATTATGCTCCATAAGAATAACATTGGGGCTGAGTACGCAGGTTTGCTGCATCAAGGAACACAAAGAATGGGTTTTTATGCTAGTATCAATAAAACTCAAGTAGGTGAAGTCATATACCAATTTGTATTAATTTATGTTCATAATTAAGGGATACATAGCATTTAATTATTATCCATAAGAATAACATGGGGTTGAGTACGCAGGTTTGCTGCTACGGAAGCCTTTGGCAGGAAATTGTTTTTTTGGAGCAAATATCAATGGACCACAACCAGATGAAGCCGTATACCAAGTTTCGTCAGTATACGTTCATAAATAAGCGAGACATAACATTTTTCTTTTCCTCCATAAGAATAACATTAGACAACGTACTGTGTTTAGCACTTTCAATATCTCGGTAACCAATTGACATAGAAGAATGATCAAAATACCAAATTGTGTGTATTTTTAAGCTGAATCCAATGGTAAAAATTAAAATTTGACTATTTCAAAAATTATATGTAAACAATTCAAAAAACCCACGTTTGGGGTACAAAACCCTCCCAAAATACCCCATTGAATGGAACGGTCTGGCTGGTTTTCGAACTTAAAGTAATAAATGTTGCTGTCCATGTTTGTACGGTACCAAATTTCATCAAAATCGAACCATTTTTACGAGAGTTATCGCACCCACGGACACACACATATATATCTACAGTTTCGAACGAATGGTGTTTTTGGGGTCTGGGGACCTCAAAACGAAAAGTTATCATGGTCTTAGGTCTTACTATGCCGACTACGGTAATAGCTTCTTCCCTATAGGGGAAATTCGCTACAAAATGAAAAGTCATGCAATATTCTATTTAAATCACTTTTAATTTTAAATGCATTAGTCTTAACATACTTAACATTTCCAAGGCTATCATGTATCATATTGAAATAATTCAATTTAAATTCGTCACAATACAAAAGTTGGTTTTGTCATCAGTTTATAAGTTAAAAAGTTGTATACTGGTATGCAACAAAATCCGTTGTATCAAAAATGCAACGGTATCAAAATAAATACGTCTAAAACTTAAAAGTTATTCTAATAATAATTATTGGTAAATTTAGTACAGTTAAAGATGCTATTCAGAAAATCTTCTACAAAATGCTATTATGTATCTCTGAAAAATAATAATAAGACTGAGCTGAAAGCTGGATCAAAATAAACAAATGATTATTAAATAATTACTATAATTAACTACATATTTAGTTGTAACCCTTACACTCATTTTATACAGGCGCGGATACAGGGGCGGGGTCAAGGGGTCATGACCCCCCCCCCACAAAAGCCTCAGATCTTCACACATTTTACCCATTGTTCACCGTAAAGGTAATTACATTTCATCAGTTGGTCGTTTTTGGAACACTTTGACAGTTTTTAGTACTTCATGAGTGAAAAAGACCTAGCACTCATGATCACTGAATGACCATTGCGATGCTAACTCTCGCATTGTTGCAAGTCAGGTGTATCCTAAAATCTCCAAAAATAACAAATTAAATATACCAATAACGAAGAAGGTCTATTGGTTAATAACACTTTATTTGTTGATTTGTTCATAGTTTATTCCATTTCATTGCAAGATTAACACGTATTGCAAGATTACGTGAAGCAAGCAAACAAAATTAATTTGCTTCAATTTTGATTACTTTTATTACCCTGATTTGAATTACCAGTCTCGTTTAGAAGAATCCATTACTGCAGTTCAAAGAACGAGATTATTTCATTTATTTCCCACATATGTACTAACATAATCCAATCACCAACTGAATTTGTTGACGCAAGTTGTCTCCAGTATAACCAAGGAGTTCTATTGGTAATACTGTAGACAACACTGATGAACAAAATTACCAAATTTTGGTGAGGCGATTAACTACTCGCTGAAATCGAACGAGTTGACAAAATGACTCAAACAAAAACCTACTCATGATTTGAACATTAATTTTATGCTCATAATTTATCATACTTCACGACAAGATTAGATGCATAAATCAAAGGAAAAATTAATTTGTTCCAACTTTTACCATGCTTTTATTGCAGTGATTTGCATGAGTGGATTCGCTTAAAGGAATAAAACAGCCAATTAGGATAGTTCAAAGAACGAGAATTGCCTCACTAGTGTACCAACCTGACAAAATCACCGGCTCGCTTTTTCGACAAAAATAGTGAAGCAGTGTTACCGCCAGGTATACAATAAACCTCTCCTTGAGTATAACAAATGGACCTTCTTGATATAATAACCATACAACGTGATCATACTTTTAGGTTAGGCCTATGTAATTTCTTTTCAACAGTCAATGCGTTGGTGTTCAATTTACAATTTATTGTTCTATGAAACATGGCTTAAGGAGGGATTAAGGTCCTTTATTGTTGAAGGATTTTCTTTTATTAAATCAAATAATGCATTAATCATTAATAGCTAGAGCTGGTTGTCATTGCATGTTGCATCCACTGAACTGTGTTCTTATGAGTCAAGTTAGTTCTGCAATATTTTTATTGTTTATTCGTTTATTAACTTTGAACTATAGGAAATAATAGTAATTCAACAAATCAATAAATAAAACTTTGTGCGTTGAATACCGGGTCTTCGAGCATGGTACTGTATAACTTTGAGGGAGATACATCACAGTTTGTAACTTAATTATTAGCAATTTGAATAGGTTTTTTTTGAAAAAGTTTTACTCATTCAATCATGAGTACCGTAAGTGAGCTTAAAATTGGGTTTCTTTCATTATTCAAGTCAAGGGTTTTAATTTGATACCACACATGTCCACCCCGCGGTGAATATACAAAGTGACTACTGAATAAATTTTATTTTGACTAATAATATTTTGATGATGTCATATCTCAAAATACTCAAGGGTTCCGAAGTGGCACCCGTCAGATTCGGAATCAGCACATTATTTTCATTAAAAATCAGCAAAAAAAACGTATATACTCATCCTGGTTACTTACCTTATCGGGCACCAGACTAATACAACTAATCCAGAACGTAACCCAGAACACTTGCCTCATGATATATGGAGATTCTCAAATCCATTGCTAAATTCAGAAAACTTTAAGAAGGTTCGAAATTGGATCCCGCTACCATTTGTCAACCTCTTAGAATTAATTATTCTTTTTAAGAAGAGGTCAAACTTAAATGGTAACAAGACCAAAGATTCAGGAATAAAAGTTTCTTATCAAAACTTAAATAAAAAAATACAGACGGTAAATAATACTTTTCTTTAGTTTAATTCCGTTCGTGGGCTTCATTTGGCACTGATGACCCTTATAATTTTTTTGAAATGATTGACCCATATTGAGTTTACACTGTCACACTTTCACTTCAAGAGGAGGCTCCAGTCAAACAACTGTTGGCGTTTCTACCAGCTTCCCTTATTAGGCCAATGTTAACTTTCAAAGGCCATCCCTCCTCAACGGATTATCCAATGTCGTTGATTTACGGCTCATTTTAAAGAGAAAGAAATATGTAGCGATTTCAGGGAGCCAAAGTCAGTAAAACAATTAATAATAATTTATTAAAATTTCAAAATATTTAATATTTACGATTTTTAATGGGTGAACTATTTGTGATATCAACAATTTCAGATAATCCTTTGAGGAGGGACGGGCTTTGAAAATGAACATTGACCTTATAGGAGAAGCAGGTAAAAGCCGGTGACTTGAACCCCCTTTTAAGGATAAACTATCAGACACGTTTTAAATCAAATTTAAGATACAACTCCTTATTTCCATTTGCATGAGATGTTTTTTACAGTAAGCATTAAACCCGGTCTTGTGACTCAAAAGGCCGAAGGCCACTGAAGTCACATTGCCGTGGACCGAGGGCGGTAACCTTGGCTTCAGAAGATGTCCCCAGAGGTCACCTAGAGTCTTTGACCTCGCAGACGCCCAGCGAGCCGTCTTGGCAGATCATCAGGTCCTATACTGAATACCGAGAGGTCCGGATGTCACGAGGGCGTTGACACACTTTTATTGATCAAAACACCTGATCAAAACAGCATCGAATGTCCAAAGAAAACTCACCTTGAATGTCGGCGTATGAAGTTTGTTTACCTGCATTTATCAAAATAATTGAGTCGTGATTCGTTTGATTCAATCTGTCGGATCGTTCGATTTTAGTTAATGGTTAATTTTTCTCGCCTCAAATTGGTGGGGTCGGCACGCAATTTTGTTAATCAGTGTTGCCTCCAGTATTACCAATACAAATCTGACTAATAATAGTTTAGATATATAACACATTGGCCTTTCTGATTAGTAATGACTTTGCTAACGACGACGACCGAGCAGCTTGAGGAGGCTGTGGCTTCCTGATTACATCAGGCTTTGTCTTACTTCCGCCGTGACTTTAGTTGGCGGAACCCTCCGATTTTGTGACACAGACACTACTGCAATTCTAACTACAAAACCAACACCAAAGGGTTGTGCGTATGGTTACCAAATTTTACATAGTGAACTTCAAAAATACAAATGTCCAACACAAATCCAACATTTTGAGAAAACATTAGTCTACGATAAAAAGTGTTACTGATTACTAGCAGTAACAGAAAGTCTTTGTAAAATAATCTAACTCTTTGTGTAATGAGTTTCATATCTTTAACATCATCCATCTTTTCATTAAAACCCTGATTATAATACAGTTATAAACTTTTACCGAGAACTTTTTCAAAATTGTGACCACAATTACTTCAAAAGAAACACCCAAAGAATTGGCTAACAAGTGATTGGATTATATAACCCTCTTTCTACTATAAATTCTCATTTTTTGCACATTTTTAGCGAATTTCCCCTATAGGGAAGAAGCTATTACCGTAGGTCTCATGGTAAGACTTAAGCCCGAGACCATGATAACTTTTTGTTTTGATGTCCCCAGATGTCCAAAACACTATTCGTTCAAATTTATATATATATATATATATATATATATATATATATATATATATATATATATATATATATATATATATATATATATATATATATATATATATATATATATATATATATATATATATATATATATATATATATATATATATATATATGTGTCCGTGAATGCGATAACTTGAGTAAAAAACGTCCGATTTCGATGAAATTTGGCTCAAATGTGTAAACTGACATTTATGACTTTAAGTTCGAAAACCAGAAAAATCGGACCATGGGAAGGGGGGTTTATGGGGGTTTTAAATTTTCCAAAAATCAGTTTTTTGCATTTTTTACCCTAAAATTTTTAAAACACTTAATTTTGGTTTAGACCATGTTATAGAGCTTAAAAAACAAATAATATGGTATTTTGAATTATTAACCTAGGTTAAGTGGTTGCGGAAAAAATCCAAAAAACATGCTCATAAAATCTCCCATGTTAATCTTATGGGAAAAAGGTTTTTGGCTTTTCCTCAGTTAATTTTACTTTAAACTTCACATTTTCTTTTACCAATCACTTCAGCTCCACAAAACAATCATTTTGGTGTTTAAATTGTGATTCTACGTCAAACCGTTGTAGAGATATTCAAAGTGCTAAACACAGTACGTTGTCCAATGTTATCCTTATGGACAATAAATAAAATTCGATATCTTGATTATTTATTAATGTATATTGATGAAATTTGGTATGTGGCTTCATGTTGTACTGGTATATTGATAATTGCACAAAAAATAAATGTTTTGTTGATTATCCCCGTAGCAGCTAACCTGCATACTCAGCCCTAATGTTATTCTTATGGAGAATAAGTACAGTTTTATATCTCCCTTAATTATGAACATAAATTAATAAAACATGGTAAGTAGCTTCACCTGGTTCAGTTATATTGATAATTGCATAAAAAATCATTTCTTATCTTCCTCGTTGCAGCAAACCTGCGTACTCAGTCCTAATGTTATTCTTATGGGGAATAAATAAAATGTAATAAATAACTTATTTATGAATGTATTTTTGTCAAAATTAGTGAGTGGCTTTATGTACTAGTGAGAAACATATCAATGCATTGGAAATTCGCTGAGTACGCAGGTTTGCTGCGACGGGGGGTATTGTACATAGATCTTCCAGATAATTTACGAAACTTTAAAAATTACTAAATTATAACTTATAAACTGTTTGCATACGATATTTTGGCAAAGAATTTAAAACTAGAGTTCACGCGATCATTTGACATTCGAGGTCTAGAAGCCTACTCAAGTCCAAATCTTTAGGATAGGATGTAGTTTTACTATTTTATTTGTATAGTATTTTTGATGTTTTGTGAGATAAATGTACTGATTAGAGTTCATAGTTTAAGTGTGATTGATTCAAATGTATACACGCCCAAGGTGCTAGATAATATAAACTCATATTTCAGTAATAAGTTCATAATACAAAAAGTCCTTAAGACTAACATGTTTTAGATTTGAAAGCTAGTATAAGGGAGACGTTCTAAGAGTTGATACCTTACACAAACCCAATGATAATAAAAGAAATTTGAGAAAAAAGCTATAGGGAAGATCGCTTTACTCAGATATTGGATTGAATATCTAATCATCCTTAAGAATACGTACGATTATGTTGGCAGCTAAAATAGTAATAAAATAGCATACAGTGATTGGGTTTATAATTTATTTGCAGAGAACAAAGAACAATGTTCTGATTTTTTAAACACAGGCACTGATCCCGCCTCAGACCAAGGTCAGGACGATGATTATAAGCTCATTTGGGCAGTACCATGGTAGACCGGACCTACACGACACGTCAGTTCGCGGTAACGGGATGTTCAAGGTCGTCTCCACCTACCCGGCGGGACCTTTTAGTTAGACTAAGGAAGTCTTTGTCAAAATGACGTTTGTACTATTATTATCCATGAATCATAGTTATTCATATCATTGTCATTGATTGTGCTCTTGCCAAAAGAACACTAGTCTAAATTGGATGGTTGTATAAAGTAATTGTGGTATTGTAGTAATTGTGTGTAATTGTGTATTTGTTTTGGTTATAACTACAACATTGCAAACTTATACCCCAAGTTGTCTTTTTAGGGAAAAAACTGTTGTTTGATAAAGTATACAGTACATTGTTTGCTAATATGCTATTGTTAATTAATAGGAGTGACAATCTCAGTTACCCCGAGAAGATTTTTGTAAAGGGAAACACATTTGTTTGTGCTACATTATGTGGAAGAACTGATACAACTATACCAAATTCAGTCATTACAATCATCGTCTGCCCTTGTTTATAAACTCTGAGTATTCAAAGGCCAATGGGCCGAAGACCTGTAGAGTTCTTGAAAATTTTCTGAGTGTTGTTGAAGTAGGAATCAAAAAGACAAATTTGATTGTCACGATAACACCTTCAAATTTGTAAGATGGATTTTTAACCATATTGCATGAATTTCAAAATTAGCGTTTTAAATATAGATTCATTGTATAATAATATTCTTCGTGTGGACAAAATCATATACAACTCGACAAATGATTTTGAACTTTCTAACTAATTTAAATTTGTAACTTGTAGAAACAAATGTTTCGTAAGAGTGACCAATAAAATTGCATCGCCAAATAATTTAACCATGAGTAGTGCATTCCTAAAGATAATTTTTTGTGAAGTATTATTACAAAAAATAGATAGTCAACCTCTTAAAACAAACAAAAACAAACGCAGTATTTGCAATAATTTTATTAGTTGAATACAAGTTGTGAAGATGTTGCGTTTTCTGAGATTCTGCATAAAGCATCGTCAGACGGAAAAATGTAATCGAAAACGGAAATGACAAACAGTAATACGAAGTTTGTGTTTACTGACGAAATGATAAACTGTTGATTTTTGAGATCAAACTAAAACGATTTTACATAGGCTATCTAAACGAGCAAAGACCATAAACCTAGACGGTGTTTATAAATCAGTTGTTATTTTAAAGAATTAACAACTCTATTTACTGTATTTTTTGCGTATCTTAAATGTTTGTTCGGTTGCCTGCAAGTCTTATCTCGAAAACCAATTTCTAATTCAACTAGTTACACCGTAAAGAAATTCTCTGATTGGGCGTGATGATAACCAGTGTATCCGGTTGAAATCGATCGCCTTGTACCATCTTGTTTGTATATTTACCGTATTGTATGTAACTACAGTATAATTGTAAATATATCTGTCCTACTTATGCCCGAGAAAGCGGTTGTTTTCGCACTCGATATACGTCGCAAAACAGGTGATTCCCGTATCCATTTTACTTTGCGCACTCATTTTTACTTTTACTAGTGCGCAAGGTGACTTTGTTTTTTTAGTGGCACCTTGCGCAGTTGTTGCATAAATAACTATTGCAGCGTTGTGAGACGTAGTTTATTTTATCTCGTTAAAACTCTGTCACTTTAAAAAACTAGAAACTTCTCATCCCGCGGGTTACCCCGCCCCCGAAGCTTGAAATTCTTGGAGGGCCAGTTCCATTGTTGAACCCGTAAATTCTAGAACCCGGCAAAACACTTAAATAGGCGAATAGAGACCATCAATAACCAGTAGCAGTGAGAATGGCGAGACGCCGGTGCCGAAAGGGCTTCTAACTAAAAGGCCCTTTAAAAAAAGGACGAACTACCCCAAAAAAGTGTAGACCAACGGATTACATATATATCTCTTCGATCAGTAACATGTTTACGATATTGTTTAAGAAAAAAAATCACAGTAGAAAATAAAATGCAAGTTTTTAATAAAATAGCTATATACACATTTCAAACTTAATGTTTTAAATTTGCATTCCCCTTTGATTATATAATTATAATTAAAATAAAGCTCAGTTATTTATTACTATTTTGACTATTATCATTATGCATTATCTATTACTATAATGACTCCGGTGGATTGCCGCGGCTATCAGTTAGTGAAACTTTTAGCGAATTTCCCCTATAGGGAAGAAGCTATAATCGTATGTGGCATGGTAAGACTTAAGCCCGAGACCATGATAACTTTTCGTTTTGGGGTCCCCAGATGCCAAAAACACTATTCGTTCAAATTTATATATATGTATATATATCCGTTACCGCGATAACTTTTGAAAGAAACACCCGTTTTTTATTAAATTTGGCACAAATGTGGAGAGTAGCATTTATGACTTTAAGTTCGAAAACAGATCGATCGCACTATGGGAAGGGGGTTTTATGGGGGTTTACAATTTTCCAAAAATCGGTTTTTTGCAAATTTGACCCCAAAATGTTAAAAACACTCAATTTTGGTTACAGCCATTTTATAGAGCTTAAATAAACAAATAATTTAGTATTTTGAATCATTAACCTAGGTTAAGTGGTTGCGGAAAAATCCAAAAAAACGTGTCCCATGTTAATCTTATGAGAAAAAGGGTTTTAGATTTTTCTCAGATAGTTTTACTAAAAACTTCACATTTCTGTTTATTAATGTGTTTAGCTCAACGAAACAAACATTTTGGTGTTTTAATCGTTGTTCTACGTCCAACCGTTGAAGAGATATTCAAAGTGCTAAACACAGTACGTTGTGCAATGTTATCCTTATGGAGAATAAATAAAATTCTATATCTCGATTATTTATGAATGTATATTGATGAAACTTGGTATGTGGCTTCAACTAGTTGTTGTATATTGATATTAGCACAAAAAATAAGTTTTTTGTTGATAGTCCCCGTAGCAGCAAACCTGCATACTCGGCCCCCATGTTATTCATATGGAGAATAAGTAAAGTTGTATATCTCCCTTAATTATGAACCTACATTAAGACAACTTGGTATGTAGCTTCACCTGGTTCAGTTGTATTGATAATTGCAAAAAAACACAAACACATTACTTATCTTCCTTGCTGCAGCAAACCTGCGTCCTCAACCCTAATGTTATTCTTATGGAGAATAAATAAAATGCTATATATCACTTATTTATGGATGTATTTTTGTGAAACTTGGTAAATAGCTCTATGTAGTAGTGAGTCACATATATATGCATTGTAAATTCACTGAGTACGCAGGTTTGCTGCGACGGGGGTATTTCACTTTACACAGTTCCTATCATTAATTTTAGCATTTTTATTTCATTTTAAGCTTTAAATAAATATGTCAATCTATACCATTTTGGTTATTAACTTCTTCCCTACTTATTAGAAACTATTTTTTATACTACACTGTATTTTTAGTTTGTTGGAAATAGAATCTGGCTACCTTGAAGAATTGGCTAAATTTGACTCTGACGGATAGATTAGATGGGTAGTCCTAGCTAGCTTGTTATGAAATACTTAATGATATGTAGGTTAAATGTTTATTTTGAAAATAAATTTACTTAAATTCTAAGGTTAGCTCCCATAAGCTGTAAAATATGATATTGTATAACTTAACATTTTAAAAGGAAAAGCTTAAGGTGGGTACAATTTTAAGTTAGGGCCTAGGTTTAGCAGCAGGTTTGTACATAGATTTTACATTAAGTTGTTTCGATCTTTGTAGGCTAGTAAAAAGTATTTTCAAAACATGTAGATTATGTAGGTACTGTTATAGCTTAAACAATTTAACTAAATAATACATTACAACACACACGTTCTAATGTACACACTCCAAAAAATCGATCTAAATCAAACCATTGTAACGGGTAAGCAATAAAGTGGATCGTTAAAGTCTCCCCATTGTAAACTCAAACTATAGATGTAATAGATCCCGATAGTGTTCTTAAATTAAAAATAGACTTACTTCAACGAACCTTAGAGGTGCGTGGTTGAATATAAATAATGTTTATACATCATGGGTATTCTAATGGGGGTTTAAAGCAAATACAATATTCTTTATTGTCGTTACACATATTATAAATATTAGCATGCATCAGTATTATAGACTTAAACTTAAAACACAAATTGATGGTAAAATAAATTGTGTATACAGTGAGAATGCTCTATTTCATCTCAAAGCTGTAGACTTGAAACTGTTAGAGAGACAGATATCTACGCTTTGTGCCTAGGGTAGATGCATAAAGAACACCTCTTTTATTTATTTTTTATTTTCAATATTAGATTTTGTAATTTGTATGCTCCAGTTTGTAAATTGTAAAAAAATACTATTTTATAATCAACATTATTTTAATTGCCGTCCCCGTAAATAATTTAGTTGTTGAAAATCTATTCTATAAGATATTCCTCAATATTCTCCGACCTTATAACGTTAACCTTTTAAATTGGTTAGAGGCGAAATAGATGATTCGTTTTGCTTGTCGATGATAAATTTATACGTTCCTAATTTTTACAATGGATCACTCAGTTTATCTGACGTTAATTTTTCCCGAACTATATCTCACTTTTCTTCACCCTAAAATTCAATTATGAGACTGTTTAATACTGTTTGAAGATCTTTAGATTTTTTTAGTAGTTACTCTAAATACAGAGAATTCTGCAAAAGAGTTTTAAATTGATGATAACATTTACCATTGGGGATTTTTTTCTTGTTCTGGGATGATTAATAATTGTTGAATTTTCAAATATTTATTTACTGTTTATATTGCTAGTAGTTGGTCATTGTATTTTATATCCTTAATTTTATTTATATGTACTTTTGTTGATAATAGAGATAATTTATTCTGCTACTAAATTCATCATATTCAGTTATATGTGTTGAACTTGAATTGGTTTTGAAGAAGTTGGACATTTTGTAATGAGGTGTGCTTGTAATCAAACGACGGATCCGTTGGACCAAACTGTTCCATAGGATTAATGTGTAGAGAAAATGTCCAAAATTCTCTCAGGGCTTCTAAAATTTATATTTATTTATAACACATTATGATTTTATTTCATCAGGGGATTACACACAGTCTAATTAGACTGTGATACAAAAATATGTAAATAAACACTTTTTGTGTTCAAAACCATACTTTGCACATCATAAAATTAAACTTAATGTGTATCCGGATTGTACATTGTTGTCATATTCAAATGGAAAAAAGTGACGAAGTGTGGAAAACGTCACTGTTACCACAGAAAACTAAAACGGTTTTCTGTGCATTATGGAGGAACGAAACTGAACAAGACCGCGATATTTGCCATCCTGTGGCAATAGCTGTACCGGATGTGCCGTCGGAGCTGCAAGATCTGCCAGATCCGTCACTTGGAGTGGTCCATTGTTCGGCAGTAATGAGAGTTGGATGAGTGAGTGTAATTTATTGAAATAATTGTGACTAGAATGCAAAGTTTTAATAATATGATACAATTGTACATTTCACAGTATTTTTATTTGTTGTAGGTAGTACTTTATAATTTCCTAAGTTAATTACCGAGTTTTTACACTTAAAATTCGGGGCCATTTACTAATTTGTAATTATTATTTCAAAATATCAACCATTTGTTGTATGTATATTGCTGGACCTTAGAGACTGGTTCCCTAGGACGTAAATCATCAGTTATTGGCCTAAAGTAGTTCGGTACACAATCATTTTGCATGACTGATTTCAGGGGGGATAGCTTATCTGCGATGAAACCAACAATTTTCGCGAAGTGCCTACACTTGACCAGTCTTGATTAAGCTGTACGCTTTTTCGTTAACGTTAAATCAACATCCACTTAAATACATACACTTTGTACGGTTAAAATTAGTAAGTGAAGTTTAAATTATATTTGGAATACATTCGTGATCTCTAATTTTCATCCATCTAACTCCATACTTATTCAACGCTTATATCCTATCCTGTCCTTTACTCTAGTAAACTGACTGTTTGTTTGAGAAGTTTATCTCAAAATCCAGCGGTACGATTTTGTTAAAACTTTGGAACTAGGGACTTTTTGACTTAACAAACCGATTGGTAAAAATCTCATCCCCAGGAAAATTCATATTTTGTTAACAATTAATTTGAAAATTGGAAATTTTAACATTAGGCTTATGGAGTCTCAAATTAAACAAGAGAATCATAACAGCTGTGAATAAATTAACCAATGAAACGTCAAAGTAGCACTTAAACAAGGTAAAGTATCAATAAATTATTTCTTGAAAACATTAACTAGAACCATTAAATAAAGATTGTGTATCGAGTGACATATTTTTCACCCAAGAAACGAATCAAACATCACCGAGCATGGCTCGGTCTCCCCGGTACTAATTAAATAAGACCCAAAAAGTAGATTAAAAAATAGTTCCTTTTACTTGAGTTAAACACCATGATTTACACATCATAAAAGGTGTATCCGGATTGTACTTTTGTGAGAGTTAAAATGGAAAACGTCACTGTTACCACAGAAAACTAAAACGGTTTTCTGTGCATTATGGAGGAACGAAACTGAACAAGACCGCGATATTTGCCATCCTGTGGCAATAGCTGTACCGGATGTGCCGTCGGAGCTGCAAGATCTGCCAGATCCGTCACTTGGAGTGGTCCATTGTTCGGCAGTAATGAGAGTTGGATGAGTGAGTGTAAGCGCAAGTCGTCAGCCAGATTTCCTAACTGAGCGGCCTTCGTTTGGAGGCAAGGCTGAGCTGATGGAGTGCCGATGCTGTACTGTCAGTGGGACGATGGGGACTTGTGATTCTACCGGATACATGTTAGAGCAATGAGGAACACCTTGTGGTAAAACGATCTGTTGAGAGGGGGGGGGTCCAGTCACCAGCTTCTCCCATAAGGACAATGTTAACTAGCAACGCCCGCTCCTCCTCAGCGGATTATGAGAATTTGTTGATTTATGGCTCACTTAAAAGAACAAAAATATGCCTAGTGATTTATGTGAGCAGAACGTCAATATCTTAAATACTTCACCCATACAGAAATCGTAAATATTTAATATTATGTAATTTGATTGAACGGCTAGCTGTTACCTGCAGGCTTTGCCCCGCAAAATAATGTTTATAACAACTATGACAGTTCGGTGTGCTGCATTCTGTGGTTAGCCCGTGGAACTGCTACGAATCAATATCAGCTGTGTATTTTCATCAGCTCAAATAATAATGAATGTCCATAAGGAATACATGGGAACTTTGTCTGGGTCTCTGGCGGAGCCCTAAGGTTAGATCAGGATGAAAACCATTTAGTTTTCCTATTTTATGCCTAAAGAATCATTAAACAGAATTTCAACTCTCTAGGTAAATGGGAAGTACGAGAATTCGTGATGAGTGAGTGAGTGAAGGCTTTGCTTTTAGCGAATTTCCCCTATAGGGAAGAAGCTATTACCTTAGTCGGCATGGTAAGACCTAGGCCCGGGACCATGATAACTTTTCGTTTTGAGGTCCCCAGACCCCAAAAACACCATTCCTTCGAAACTGTATATATATGTGTCCGTGAGCACGATAACTCTCGTAAAAATTATCCGGTTTTGATGAAACTTGATATAAACATATAAAGCAACATTTATGGCTTTAAGTTCGAAATCCAGCCAGATCGCTCCATCCGAAGGGGTATTTTGGGGGGGGGTTTGTACCCCAAAAATGGGTTTTTTGAATTTTGTACATATAATTTTTGAAATAGTCAAATTTTAGTTTTTACCATTGGATTCAGCTTAAAAAAACACACAAGCACGATTGGTATTTTGATCATTCCTCTACGTTAATTGGTTACCGAGATATTGAAAGTGCTAAACACAGTACGTTGTCTAATGCTTTTCTTATGGAGGAAAAGTAAAATGTTATATCACGCTTATTTATGAACGTATACTGTCGAAACTTGGTATATGGCTTCATCTCGTTGTAGTCTATTGATATTTGCTAAAACACAATTTTTTGCCAAAGGCTCCCGTAGTAGCAAACATGCGTACTCAGCTCCCTGTTATTCTTATGGAGAATAATTAAATGCTCTGTCACCCTTAATTATGAACATAAATGAATAAAAACTGGAATACGACTTCACCTAGTGGAGTTATATAGATATTAGCATAAAAACCCGTTTTTTGTGTCCCTTGTTGCAGCAAACCTGCGTACTCAGCCCCTACGTTATTCTTATGGAGAATAATTAAAATTGTATTTATCGCTTATTTGTGAATATATTTTTATGAAACTTGGTAAGTGGCTTTTTGTAGTATTAAGACATTATATCTTCATCGTAAATTCGCTGAGTATGCAGGTTTGCTGCGACGGGGGTATTTATAGGTTTAGATTATTATTTGCTGTATGGATATTTAGCTCACTTAAATCGCTAGATATTACTTAGCTTTTTAAATTGAGCCGTAAATCAACGATATCGGAGAGTATTGAGGAAAACATGTTGAGATGGGACGGGCTTTTAAAGTTAACATTGGCCCTATTGGTAGAAAAGCCAAAGGTTTCGTGACTGGAGCCCCATATTAATATTTCCTTTATTAGTGTCGGCACATACAAATCCAGTTGCTCGAAATCGAGAAAATATTTGTTATCTTTGGACTTCATACGTGTTTACAGTTTACATATTGTGGCGTGATTCTAAAAGTCAGCTTGAAACAGCTTTCTTGTTTCTGTACTGTGGTTTTTTAACATTAACTGTTAAATGTCCAAATAAATGGATTTATTTTCTTCCGTAAGATTAGCATTGGCACTTTGAAAGCCCAGGGACAGAGCCCTGAAGGTGGATGTTTTCCAAACACCCAGAAAGCATATTTAGACGGCAAGGTTTTTCAAATAATACATCAATCATAAATAATGTACAAACTATGTGTACGTATTATTTTGTGGAAACTATTAAAACTAGTAATTTTTCAGCACAAATAAATATAAACTCATGTATTAAGTAAGGCGTATTTAAATTGTATTACAACTTTTTTTCTCATTGTTATAATGTGACATGTAATTTTAGCTGAAATCTACTAAATATTTATTTCAATTTATTCATTGTTGAATAGCCTCCAAAGCTGACAAACAGTAAAATAAGGTTACTTTACCCCCGTGTACAGCTTTAAAACAATCCAAATGGACGACCGCAAATATAACTTCCGAAACCGCGGTCGTCCATTTGGATTGTTTTAAACCTGAAGACGGATGTAAAGTAACCTTATTTTATTTATTTCAATGTCAGATGAACTTTGCATTGTTTTTAGCATTAGTTTTAGGGGGGGGGGGCGTTTTCTGTTTTAACGAACTTCTCATTAACTAACGTAAAATGAAACTACAAACAACATATTGTTGCTATGTTGTAACAAGGTGGTCGAACTAATAAACGTAGTGCTATATTTAATAGCCTATTTTTGCCAGACCATATAATTTATTTCACACCACATTCTCCAGTTCCAAAACTTTTTCCGTTTTGCCACATCCCACCTAATATAACGAATACCTTAATCAGCCGCATTAAGAAATCATAATTGCTGTGTGTTCTTCCCCATAATGGAGGATTTTGGCGCTCCCAAAACTCATCTAGGGTCTACGGGAGAGTGAAAAGTAGCAAGTAAGTAATTAGGTAAATAGGCAGATTTACATTTTAATTTTAAATACTCTTGCTAAAAAAAACGAACAAGTTTCCACCATATATTTTTACACTGCCTAAATTAGTCGAAAGGAAGTTACGATGGTAGGGTTGTGGAAGTAGGCCTCTTCAGTGATCTGCGAATACTGATTTGGGCCGTGGCAAGACGAAATGAGGTCCTGATAAATTAATTCGAGCGAAGTATAAATTAATCAAGTTCTTATAGTCTAAGAAGAAAGTCATCCAGAAAATAAGTTGCGGTTCTGTATATATTTTGTTTACACCTTAAAAAAAACATCGATACGGTACTGATAAAGAGGGGACAATATAAATACGAAGACGTCTTAAAATTGATCTGAAACAGTTGCTGTTAAAATATTTATAGTAATTGTGAGGCACAAATAAAGCACCACTGACGTAGTTACGAATACACACATATTGCTTATACAATTCGCACTATCTAAATGTATGTAAAGTTGTATGTAAAGTTAAGTTCGTATACTTCCTCCAAATGGAATCTAGGTTTTAAGAAATGTACATGTTATCTTCCCTGTTTCATTAGTTAATTTCCTGTTTATTAGTTACTTCCCTGTTCAACAGCCTGTTAATTAGTGGCAACGCGCATTAAAACGATATGGTAAATTTTGTTTAACATATTTTTAAAACTAACCTCCGGATCTAAAAATATATTTAATTTAAAACCAGGATGTTATGAGTTATCGGTGTTCGCGTCACGTACCTTGAACGGTAAATATCCCGAGGGCCACGAGCAGCAGCGTCACAGACACGACTTTGCAGAGCGCCATCTTGTCGACAACTGACGGGAACTGGGTGCCAGCGGGCGCGGGTTATACCAGTGGTGACGTCACTGGCGGGCTACTGGTATCTCACAGGTCAGTGGTCAGTGGGCGGTCAAGTGCTGTCACTATATAGTCTTGGATCTGCGATGGTCAGTGGATGGTGCAAAGCGGACAGGGTAGAGTACTGCACTCTGTGAGATGCTGCTGTGAGATACTGCACCACTGATGTTACTCCACAGGGTCACCGGTGAGGGGTGGCCAATAATCTATGACTGTCAGTAGTCAGGGGCGAATATAAGGGGTAAGATGGTGCAAAGCGGACAGGGTAGAGTACTGCACTCTGTGAGATGCTGCTGTGAGATACTGCACCACTGATGTTACTCCACAGGGTCACCGGCAAGGGGTGGCCAATAATCTATGACTGTCAGTAGTCAGGGGCGAATATAAGGGGTAAGATGGTGCAAAGCGGACAGGGTAGAGTACTGCACTCTGTGAGATGCTGCTGTGAGATACTGCACCACTGATGTTACTCCACAGGGTCACCGGCGAGGGGTGGCCAATAATCTATGACTGTCAGTAGTCAGGGGCGAATATAAGGGGGCCCGGGCCCCCTAAACTAAAAAAATAATAATCTTAATTATATATATTAACATTATATTTTTATTATTATAATTACTTGTTGTACTTTTGCTCGAATCCGAGCAAGTTTGTACCCAACAAAAGGTTTCTTCAGTTGTAAAAAAACATAACAAAACTCTGATATTAAAACAGATGGTAACAATGAACTTTCAATCAACACTTAGTTTAGATTTCCGCCATCAGATAGCGCCACTGTTATTTCATTAGCGAAATTTCAGCCCTTCATTAGCGAATTTCCCCTGTAGGGAAGAAGCTATTACCCTAGGTCTCATGGTAAGACTTAAGCCCGAGACCATGATAACTTTTTGTTTTGAGGTCCCCAGATGACAAAAACACTATTCGTTCAAATATATATATATATATATATATCCGTGAAAGCGATAACTTGAGTAAAAAACGTCCGATTTCGATGAAATTTGGCTCAAATGTGTAAAGGGACATTTATGACTTTAAGTTCGAAAACCAGAAAGATCGGATGATGGGAAGGGGGGTTTATGGGGGTTTTTAATTTTCCAAAAATCAGTTTTTTGCATTTTCACCCTAAAATTTTTAAAACACTTAATTTTGGTTTAGACCATGCTATAGAGCTTAAAAAAATTTAATATAGTATTTTGAATTATTAACCTAGGTTAAGTTGGGTCGGAGAAAATAAAAAAAACCTGCTCATAAAATCTCCCATGTTAATCTTATGGGAAAAAGGTTTTTGGTTTTCCTCAGTTCATTTTAATGTAAACTTCCCATTTGCTTTTACCAATCAACTCAGTTCCACAAAAAAAAAATCATTTTGGTGTTTAAATTGTGATTCTACGTCCAACCGTTGCAGAGATATTCAAAGTGCTAAACGCAGTACATTGTCCAATGTTATCCTTATGGAGAATAAATAAAATTTGATATCTCAATTATTTATGAATGTATATTGATGAAACTTGGTATGTGGCGTCACGTAGTATTGGTATATTGATATTTGCACAAAAAATTGTTTTTTTGTTGATCATCCCGGTAGCAGCAAACCTGCATATTCAGCCCTAATGTCATTCTTATGGAGAATAAGTAAAATTTTAGATCTCCCTTAATTATGAACATAAATTATTAAAACTTAGTATGTAGCTTCTTCACCTGGTTGATATTGATAATTACACAAAAACATATTTCTTCTATTTTTTTTTCATTAAACCTGCGTACTCATGCCTAATGTTATTCTTATGGAAAATAAATTAAATTACATGGATCACTATTTCTTTATGTATTTTTATGAAACTTGGTAAGTGGCTTTATGTGGTAGTGAGAAACATATGCATGCATTGAAAACTCGCTGAGTACGCAGGTTTGCTGCGACGGGGGTATTGTGTTTAAGTTATGACCTTTCTTATAACTCTGAGACGTATTGGCAAAGCTACGTAAAAATACCTTTAATTTGGCACCTAAAACGTTAAAATCCGTCCAGCCGTTATCGAGCTATGACTGTGAAAGAAAAACCCCTAGCGTATTAATATGTAGAAGATATAAAATATATATTAGTTTGCTCGTAGTTTATCATATTTCATAGATACATAAATAAAATTAATTTATTCCTACTTTTATTACAGTGATTTGCACGAGTAGATTCACTTAGAAGAATAAAATATAAGTATATAGTACAAGTCGTGCAGGTACAGGCTATTGTTAATTTATATATCTCAGTCCAACCATCGATTCTGATGAGTAAGAATGGCCGCGGGGTCAAGGCGAGTGTTAACTAACTTAAAGATTGAAAGTTCGAGACCCAACCGGGACTTAACTAGAGGCGACCTGCACATCCTGGGATATCTTAACTAGAGGTGGTTGCCGCTGAGGTGCTCACCTCCACCGCCAGTAATATCAGCGTTTGGAATTCACCGGTGCGGTGGTCTCGGGCGCCTACTGGCGGCAAGGGGTTGTAGCTAGAGGCGACCTGCACATACTAGGATATCTTAACTACAGGTGGTCGCCGCTGGAGGTGCTCACCTCCACCGCAAGTAATATCAGTGTTTGGAATTCACCGGTGCGGTAGTCTCGGGCGTCTACTGGCGGCAAGGGGTTGTAGCTAGAGGCGACCTGCACATACTGGGATATCTTAACTACAGGTGGTCACCGCTGGAGGTGCTCACCTCCACCGCCAGTAATATCAGCGTTTGGAATTCACCGGTGTGGTGGTCTCGGGCGTCTACTGGCGGCAAGGGGTTGTAGCTAGAGGCGACCTGCACATACTGGGATATCTTAACTACAGTTGGTTGCCAATGGAGGTGCTCACCCCCACCGCCAGTAATATCAGCGTTTGGAATTCACCGGTGCGGTGGTCTTGGGCGTCTACTGGCGGCAGGGGGTTGTAGATAGAGGTGACCTGCACATACTGGGATATCTTAACTACAGATGGTTGCCGCTGAGGTGCTCACCTCCACCGCCAGTAATATCAGCGTTTGGAATTCACCGGTGCGGTGGTCTCGGGCGCCTACTGGCGGCAAGGGGTTGTAGCTAGAGGCGACCTGCACATACTGGGATATCTTAACTACAGGTGGTCGCCGCTGGAGGTGCTCACCTCCACCGCCAGTAATATCAGCGTTTGGAATTCACCGGTGCGGTGGTCTCGGGCATCTACTGGCAGTAAGGGGTTGTAATTAGAGGCGACCTGCACATCCTGGGATATCTTAACTACAGGTGGTTGCCGCTGAGGTGCTCACCTCCACCGCCAGTAATATCAGCGTTTGGAATTCACCGGTGCGGTGGTCTCGGGCGCCTACTGGCGGCAAGGGGTTGTAGCTAGAGGCGACCTGCACATACTGGGATATCTTAACTACAGGTGGTCGCCGCTGGAGGTGCTCACCTCCACCGCCAGTAATATCAGCGTTTGGAATTCACCGGTGCGGTGGTCTCGGGCGTCTACTGGCAGTAAGGGGTTGTAATTAGAGGCGACCTGCACATCCTGGGATATCTTAACTACAGGTGGTTGCCGCTGAGGTGCTCACCTCCACCGCCAGTAATATCAGCGTTTGGAATTCACCGGTGCGGTGGTCTCGGGTGCCTACTGGCGGCAGGGGGTTGTAGATAGAGGCGACCTGCACATACTGGGATATCTTAACTACAGGTGGTCACCGCTGGAGGTGCTCACCTCCACCGCCAGTAATATCAGCGTTTGGAATTCACCGGTGTGGTGGTCTCGGGCGTCTACTGGCGGCAAGGGGTTGTAGCTAGAGGCGACCTGCACATACTGGGATATCTTAACTACAGTTGGTTGCCAATGGAGGTGCTCACCCCCACCGACAGTAATATCAGCGTTTGGAATTCACCGGTGCGGTGGTCTTGGGCGTCTACTGGCGGCAGGGGGTTGTAGCTAGAGGCGACCTGCACATACTGGGATATCTTAACTACAGGTGGTTGCCACTGGAGGTGCTCACCTCCACCGCCAGTAATATCAGCGTTTGGAATTCACCGGTGCGGTGGTCTCGGGCGCCTACTGGCGGCAAGGGGTTGTAGCTAGAGGCGACCTGCACATACTGGGATATCTTAACTACAGGTGGTCGCCGCTGGAGGTGCTCACCTCCACCGCCAGTAATATCAGCGTTTGGAATTCACCGGTGCGGTGGTCTCGGCCGTCTACTGGCAGTAAGGGGTTGTAATTAGAGGTGACCTGCACATCCTGGGATATCTTAACTACAGGTGGTTGCCGCTGAGGTGCTAACCTCCACCGCCAGTAATATCAGCGTTTGGAATTCACCGGTGCGGTGGTCTCGGGCGCCTACTGGCGGCAAGGGGTTGTAGCTAGAGGCGACCTGCACATACTGGGATATCTTAACTACAGGTGGTCGCCGCTGGAGGTGCTCACCTCCACCGCCAGTAATATCAGCGTTTGGAATTCACCGGTGCGGTGGTCTCGGGCGTCTACTGGCGGCAATGGGTTGTAGCTAGAGGCGACCTGCACATACTGGGATATCTTAACTACAGGTGGTTGCCACTGGAGGTGCTCACCTCCACCGCCTGTAATATCAGCATTTGGAATCCAACGGTGCGGTGGTCTCGGGCGTCTACTGGCGGCAAGGGGTTGTAGCTAGAGGCGACCTGCACATACTGGGATATCTTAACTACAGGTGGTCGCCGCTGGAGGTGCTCACCTCCACCGCCAGTAATATCAGCGTTTGGAATTCACCGGTGCGGTGGTCTCGGGCGTCTACTGGCGGCAAGGGGTTGTAACTAGAAGTGACCTGCACATACTGGGATATCTTAACTACAGGTGGTCGCCGCGGAGGTGCTCACCTCCACCGCCAGTAATATCAGCGTTTGGAATTCACCGGTGCGGTGGTCTCGGGCGTCTACTGGCGGCAAGGGGTTGTAGCTAGAGGCGACCTGCACATACTGGGATATTTTAACTACAGGTGGTCGCCGCTAGAGGTACTCACCTCCACCGCCAGTAATATCAGCGTTTGGAATTTGTGTGTATTCGTAAGGTAAAATACCCCCGTAGCAGAAATCCTACATACTCAGCGAATTTCCAATGCATATATATGTATCTTAATGCCACATAAAGCCACATACCAAGTATCATTAATATAAATTCATAAATAAACGATATATGACATTTGAATTATTCTCCGTAGGAATAACATGGCAGCTGAGTTTGCAGGTTTGCTGAAACAAGGTATACAACAAATGTATTTTTATAATTTTATTAATTATTTTATAAATATTTATTATTTATATACATAAAAATTTGTTTATAACTCTACTAGGTGAAGCCACATACCAAGTTTTATTAATTTATGTTCATAATTAAGGGAGATAACGTTTTACTTACTCTCCATAAGAATAACATGGGAGATGAGTACGCAGGTTTACTGCTACGGGATCTACAATCAAATAGTTTTTCGTGCAAATATCAATAGGCCACAACGGTATGAAAAAATATATCAAGTTTGGGCAGAATAAGTTGATAAATAAGCAAGATATACAATTGTTCTTATTCTCCATAAGAATAACATTGGACAACGTACTGTGTTTAGCATTTTCTATCTCTCTGTAACCAAGAGACACAGAGATCAATCAATGATCAAAACGCCAAATTATTTTTTTACGCTGAATTCAAGGGTGAAAACTAAAATTGGATTTACTAAAATATTGTATATAAAAACTCAAAACACACGTTTGGGGTACAAAACCCTCCCAAAATACCCCATTGCATGGAACGGTCTGGCTGGTTTTCGAACTTAAAGTCATAAATGTTGCTTTACATGTTTGTACGGTACCAAATTTTATCAAAATAGGATCATTTTTACGAGAGTTATCGCACCCACGGACACACACATATATACAGTTTACCCTTTTAGCGAATTCCCCCTATAGAGAAGAAGCTAATACCGTAGTCGGCATAGTAAGACCTAGGCCCAGGACCATGATAACTTTTCGTTTTGAGGTCCCCAGACCCCAAAAACACCATTCGTTCAAATTTCATCAAAATCGGATCATTTTTACGAGAGTTATCGTGCTCACGCACACATATACGCACACACATGTATATATATGTGCATGTATATATATATATATATATATACATGCACATATATATACATGTGTGTGCGTATATGTGTCCGTGAGCACGATAACTCTCGTAAAAATGATCCGATTTTGATGAAATTTGGCATAAACATCTAAAGCACCATTTACGACTTTAAGTTCGAAAACCAGCCAGATAGCTCTATCCGAAGGGGTATTTGGGGGGGTTTTGTACCCCAAAAATCAGTTTTTAAAATTTTTTACAAATAATTTTTGAAAAAGTTAAATTTTAGTTTTTACCATTGGATTCAGCTTAAAAAACACACAATTTGGTATTTTGATCATCCCTCTACGTCAATTGGTTACCGAGATATTGAAAGTGCTATACACAGTACTAATGTTATTGTTGTCTAATGTTATTCTTATGGAGGAAAAGAACATTTTTATATCTCGCTTATTTGTGAACGTATAATGACAAAACTTGGTATACGACTTAATCTGGTTGTGGTCTATTGGTAATTGCTCTAAAAACAATTTGTTGCCAAAGGCTCCCGTAACAGCGAACCTGCGTACTCAACCCCCATGTTATTCTTATGGAGAATAATTAAATGCTATGTCTCCCTTAATTGTGAACATAAATGAAAAAAACTGGTATATGACTTCACCTAGTTGAGTTATATTAGTATAAAAACCCATTTGTTGTGTTCCTTGTTGCAGCAAACCTGCATACTCATCCCCAATGTTATTCTTATGGAGAGTAATTAAAATTGTATATATCGCTTATTTGTGAATATATTTGTATGAAACTTGGTAAGTGGCTTTATGCATTATTAAGAAATTTATATCTCCAATGGAAATTCGCTGAGTATGCATGTTTGCTGCTACGGGGGTATTTAGTTCTTCAAGCTAACACTAACCAATAAGTAGAGTTAAATAACCAGTGTATGCCTTCAATAATGTGACACCTATGCTATTTCTGCACTTGCTATACCGGCTGAGTGCCATTAGTGATGAGCAGCAGCTCACTAACGACCATTGATTGTTGATGTTCTTGTTTTTGTTTTTTGTTGTTTTTTTTTGTTAGAGATTATTTTCCAGGCTCGTTGAATTTTTACCATTTCGTGTTTTTAGCCACGGAAGTATAAGCTGTTGCCGTTTCATCAGACTAAAAATTTCCACAAGTCTACCTGGAGAAGTAACAGTCGTCGGGAGCGTTCTCTTTTTGCTGAGGTTGCTTCTGAAACCTGTAGCTTCAGAAAGTTTTCAATTAGTTTGCCATTTTGGTTATTACTGAGGTCTTTGGCCTCCGAACCGGCAAACGTTGTGGCTCAGAGATCTCTTAGGGTCCAGGGAAGCTTTAATATTAAAGTTTGTTACCAATAGTTATTAGTTAACAATAAGTAATTCAAATTCGAATATATCAATGTACTCGTATATTGTCGTTTGAGACACCGACATTAACTTCTGAGTATTTAATGCGACTATGAAACCGTTATGGGTGTATTTTATGTGTATGAAGCCAATGTAAACTTATTAATGACCAAGACAGGATTAATAAATGGTTTTGTGTACATTTTAAAATCCTCGTAGAAGTACCAAAAGATGGCCTAGACCCTAATCTTTGTATTTGAAATTCTATAGTCGAGCGAATGAGTTATGAAAAATCTAGAAATACCCCCGTCGCAGCAAACCTGCATTCTCAGCGAATTTCCAAGGAATATATAACTTAACACATTAAAACACTTAACAGGATTCATAAGAAATGTATTCACAAACAAGCGATATTTAAAATATTAATTATTCTCCATAAGAATAACATTGGGGATGAGTACGCAGGTTTGCTGCAACAAGGCACACAAAATAATGGGTTTTTATGCAAATATCAATAGAAATCATCTTAGTGAAGTCACATATCAAGTTTCATCCATATGCATTCATAAATAAGCGATATATAACATTTTAAGTATTTTCCATGAGAATAACATGGGGAGCAAGTACCTAGGTTTGCTGCTACAGGAACCATAGGCGAAAATTTTTTTTGTGCAAACAACAATAAACCACAACCAGATCAAGCCATATACCAAATTTTCGCCAGTTTATGTTCATAAATAAGCGAGATATACAATTTGTCTTTTTCTCCATAAGAATAACACTAGACAACGTACTGTGTTTAGCACTTTCAATATCTCGGTAACCAATTGACGTAGAGCAATGATAAAAATACCAAATTGTTTGTTTTGTTAAGCTGAATTCAATGGTATAAATTAAAAATTGATTTAAATTAAAATTACATGTGAAAACCCCCAAAAAAACACATTTTTGGGGTACAAAACCCCCCAAAAACCTCCTTCGGGATGGTGCGATTCATCTGGTTTTCGAACTCGTTCAAATAAATTGTACTTTACACATTTGTACCAAATTTCATTAAGATCGGACCTTTTTTACGACAGTTATCGTGCTTACGGACACACATATATATAAAAATTTGAACGAAAGGTGTTTTTGGCATCTGGGGACCTCAAAATGAAAAATTATCATGGCCTCGGGCTTAAGTCTTACCATGAGACCTACGGTAATAGCTTCTTCCCTATAGGGGAAATTCGCTAAAACAGAGTCGTTACAAAAAAACAGAACAGCAAGTTTATATATTTCTAATCAATACTAATTCTGTAGTGGACATTTTGAAAGAGAAATCGTCGACGTTTAATAAATTGCAGGGTGACTTAATTATAGGGACCCAGGGGACTTGGGAAATGTAGTAGTTTTTAATATTTCATGTGCCATAAATAAGGACAAATTAAATGACTGTCCCGTTAGAAAACGAAAACATAGAGAACTGCAATACGTTTGCTTTGTTTTCAGTTTCTCATGTGGTATAAGCGTCTGCTTTGTTTACGTAATAACATTCACATGATCACTCTTAAAGAGGTTATAGGCTATTGCCTGAACATAAAACAATCCACTCTTATATTATTTATAACCATGTTTATAACCATGATTTATAACATTCAATCGTTGTTTATAAGTTTAAAATAAGTTTCATTGTAAAAAAAGTTTAGTTTTCAATAAAACCAAATTTGTTAGTTGCAATAAAAAATGATGATTAAATATATATTTTCAAGAATATCTGGTACGAATTCATGTTAACATTTCTTAATACGTGGGAAACAACGATGTAAACATTTATTTCTAGGGAATCAGTTCTGCACGTTCTGGTGATCTAGTTTAAAGACCACAAAGAAATACGGGTCAAAGATAAAATACAACCTTGATTCAACAACAATTAATAATTATTTACAGAAATTGACCTTTCTTGAATCGAAATTCCTTCTCGTGAATTGAGTATCTTGACTAACGAACTTAAATTGTGATAAGATCAAAGTACGCAACATTAAATTATAAACTTATAATTATTAGTTCCTACAAACAGTTTAACAATTTACAAATAAATAAAATAATATAAAATATTGATGTTATTACAGCTATAGTGAGAATAGGCTTTAATAGCCCTTTTAAAATACATAAAAATTACGTAAAATACGTAAAATTAAATATAGGTCTAATCATGTTTTACGTAGGTTAAGCGTTTTTGAAGTTAATGTATGAGATTTGTAGCTTTGTTGCTGAATAGACAGTTGTTTCTTAGATTTGGATGGTTAAATTGTTTTACAGCCGTTTTAGGGTCCGATGCTAAACAACTGAACGACTATTTTCCCTATGAATGCCAGAATTGGAAATAAATTAGCCTATTCTAGATTGATACCTAATTTAAAAATCACCTTTACCTTTATTTTAGAAGTATATTACTCCAGTGTATTTAGGTGTGTATCGAGATTCAACAAGTTTCTTTGTTTTCAGTCCTCTGACGATGCTTTTAACGGGTAAGCTATAGAGATCTTATTTTTTACTTTCCATGTTTCGTAAACAAGATTAATATCTTTGTGAACCGTAACCTAAGAAAATGCGTCTGTGAAGGACAACTACCTGAGTGCGTTAGTGCACGTTCCAATAATACTGTATAACTAGCGCTTAAACAAAATGTTGTACTTGTAAATTTTTCAACTCGTTAAAATCATCGTAACGCAAATCGACGTTAAAATACAGACAGCGTAGGCGTTTGCGAAGTAGACAGTAATGTATCTAAGATACTGTGCATCCATGTTTGGTTACGGCTGTGAATATTTTATTTTCATTTGCTATTATTCAAGGTGGATATATCTACAGGTTTAAAAAAATCGTGCTTTTTGTTCACTCACTTCCTAAAGTTAATACTTAACCGATTTTGATTTTTTTTATTTAAAAGATAATTTCAATTTCTAAGTCGCTGTGAAGCCAGAATTTCGATTTAGGCCCCAGGGATCTGCCTCACGGCACTTCCAAGTTCCCATGTTACTCATATTGAGGAGAGTTTTATTTCGTTAATGTCACGTGTGTTTTTTCTTAATTTAATAAGCAGCTGTTATAAGGATTATATCCGCAAATTTTTGTCGGGGAGCAGCTCGTTTTATTAGTAAATTTCCTATGGAAAGTGAACTATTAGCATGACCCGCACGGTGAAACTTAAGCCCGGGACCACCATAGAAGTTCCTAACGTGACCCCCCGATCACGTTTTGGGGAGTCGTTCAAAGTTATATGTATAGATATATATGTACACACATATATATATATATATATATATATATATATATATATATATATATATATATATGTATGTGTTTGCACTCTAGCGGTCGCATTTTTTGTCCGATTTACTTCAAATTTGGTAGGGACATTCCTTTTTGTAATCAGTTGGACAAGATCGTTGGGCAAAACAATTGGAAAACTCCAACCCCCTTTTTTGGGAATTTTAAATTTTGAAATTTGAGTTTTTGGGCCCAAAAAGGGTCAGATAAACCCTAAATGTAAGATTAATGGATAATAGGTTATAGAACGTAAAAAGGCGAAAATTTTAAGCCCTCCCAAATCATTCTAGCACTGATATTTACCAGAGTTATTAAAGAAAATGAAAATTGAGTAAACACAGTACTTGTCTTATGGGGATTTTACATTGGAAAAGGCTGTTTTTCATATATTGATGTAGTTCTTTCACTCCTAATACCCCCATACCGATTTTTGATCCTGATGGTACATCCTCCTAAGCTTACAATGCACAACATTGCCATCCCAATACTGCATTTAAGTAGAACCAGGTGCATCAGATTAGCCAAAAAACTGAATATTTTCGATTTTGCTAAAAATGTCACAAATTTTTGTTTAAACCTGTTATTTGATTTTTTAAAGTTTTTATTGGGGAAATTTACTTCCCTAACGCCAGCGTGCTGCGTGCGAACTAGTTTTATTTTGCTTCTTTCCGCTACCAACATGCAACGATTCACTAACCGGATTCAAGGTTGAAGGCGAAGGACATCTTCCTTTGTGTGTAAGACTTGAGTTGTAAAGTTGGCAGGATAAGATAAAATGTAAATAAACCTTAAGCGGATATGCCAAATAAATAAAAACTACATAAGATATTTAATCAATCTTTGTAAGAGATTTAACCAAGAATTATTATAAATATGATCTGTTTAAAACCGTTGTGTCTGTGTACTAAGATCTTTTTCGAATAATGTGCACATTGCAGTGCAATGAGACGAGTGGAACATTTTACAAGAGAAAACTAATTTTATTTGTTGGTTACTTTTACTATACGTTAGGGATATCCATGGTAACACCTTTTTTTTGGTAATTGTCATCCGTACAGGCAATGTTCTACGTAAATGTGATGAGTCTCCGATCTCCATAGTCGTCAGGAACCGTACTGGTGGGCCAACCAAGTGCCGTAGATTAACGACTAATTTGGTTCTAAAGTTACAATTGATCTAGTTTTTGGGTTCTTTTTTAAATTACAAAGGACATATTTTACCAAATAAATAGTCCTGGCACAGAAAACTAGTGTGTTATAGTTTTCTGTGGTTCCGGAAAAAGCCAAACAGAATGAAGCTTTTATAACCTTACGCATAATTTGTTTAGATATGCGGATGGTATACAGTAATTTTACTAGGAACTTGAAAAACTATGAGCCAAAAAATGTACAACAAATCCATTTAAGCCTCTTTAAAAAGTTTTCATTTTTGGTTCAGCTTTTTTATTTTTTTTGTGGAGAGGGGAGGGGCGGTGTTAGATTGCCTTTCAAATTAAGAAGAATAACTAAAGTAAGAAAACGCCTGTCAATGTAGTCTAGAACAGCTTCTAAAAATACAATATTTCATGACAATTACACCATTGGTGTTGTCTCTAGGTCTTCACCTCTAAACAAACAGCGGCCATGACCGCGAAAACCACTTTTTATATCAAGAAGCATCAAAATAAATATTTCTACCAATAACTGGAATTCGGAATTTTGTATAAGCGGAGTAAGTAAACTATTTAAAATGGTTCGATTTATTTTTTTGTTCAGTTGGTTCTCCGGCCATCAACTGGTGACAAAGGTGGGCGCGGTTCCGGTAAAAATCCGGAGGTTGAATTGATTTGGGAACGGCCGTCGTGCACGAGTCGATATCAATTAGACCCAGGAAACCAACAACTGGCCCACTGTTTCCGATTAAGGGATTTTCATCCCAATTTAGGGATATTTTAGCGACCCGTGGCTAATGTGATTTTTATAACTATAATAACAAGCTGCCATCGTACCCGGTTTTACCCGAGAATACGACAGTTGTGTGTGCTGCATTCTGAGGTTGATCCGTGGAACTACTACGAATCAATCTTAGCATCAGCTAAAACCAAAATGGATGTCCATAAGGATAAGGGTCCATAAGTATGTCCATAAGTACATAGGTTTGGAACTTTGAAGCCCCGTGGGCCACAGCCCTATGAGAATTTCTTAAAATCCCTTCTTAGTGGGTGCCTTTGTTATAAGAAGAGTCTACATGCAAAATAACGTGTTTCTAGGTGCAATGGTTTTGCCTGGACGTTGATCGGAATTTCGTATTTATACAGGGCCGTATTTAGGACCTCTGGGGCCCAGGCGTATAGGAAAATGGGGCCCCCATAACATAAATACAAGCTTGTATTTATAACTAAATACGAAAGTTATTTTGTTCTAATCGTTAATATAACCTTATTATGTTTAATATTCTAGTCTTTAATAAATACACCAAATATACAAATAAATAACAAATGTTAATTTATTATCAAAACTTTAAAAACTCACAAAATAATAATCTTGTATGTAATTTTCCTTAAAATATTTAGTATGGTTTTAGCTCTCTTAAGCCTAATATCCAACAAGCTAATAATGTAGTCAGTTAATATACAATAACAAAATTATGACTAGATAAAATAATAACACAAATTTAAAAATATAAGAAAAATCTTATGTAATTCCTTTACCAAAAACATTATTGTACTAAGATAATTAAAAACAAACAACACATAGCATACATGAAATAAATATGTTTGAATTCGATAGACATTGATTAGGAACTCAGAAGTTTTTTATCAACATACTGCTGGATGGACTTTATTAAATAGTATTTAATGCTGTACTTAGAGAGTAAAAACTTCTTCTCTCTGCATTTCTTGCGGCCGGCCATTCATTAATTATAAGTTCAAAGTCAAGGCAACGCAGAGTATCATTTTATATACACAGGATGCTAAAGCCTTTAATCACTCTGTTTTAATGCTAATTCAAAGGAAAAGTATAAACTTTAAAACAAATCTTCTTTTTGCGGATGAATTTGATATTACTGTATCATACAAAAATGTTCTTAAAGAGATTTACATATTTGGAAATGTAGTTAAAAGTCAATTGTATTAAAAACGTTTTCACATTTTTTCAATTAAAGTTTACGTGACGTTTACAATGAAATGACATCTTCATCATTGTCTCTCTATCTTCCTACATTATTTTAAACTGGGTGTGGGAAGTAATGTGATAATTCAGTGTTGGCAACAACAAAGATAAGCATACATCCCGTGACCCTCACCAAGATTAGTGCTGATCGTTTTGAGTATAAATTGATCAAAACCAACATCTTCACCTTTAAAATATCCAGCAATATAATACGAAAGAACAAAAAAGAGGCTACAAACTATTATATTTATTATTAATTGTATTACAATGATCTGTGATTTGTATGACAATAAATGATTTGATTTGATCATATCGAGGATAACCTCAAACACTTAAGACTACTCATAGTGTTCTACATGTTAACTGACTTTCGTAACCAATTATAATTTTGATACTATTATTTAATTACTTTCTGTTTGACTGTTTGTTCCTAAAATTGTGTAATATATAATATTGAGTTATGTGCAACAAGAACAACAAAATTAACTTAAAGCTTGGCTTATTTGAATTGACAAAAAAATTCATAGGTTTTAATTAAGTCAAATTAAAACGCTATGCAACAATTACAAAACATAAAAAAATACATACAATACTTTTGAGTTTGATAGGAGACATAATCACAATTAATTAAAATTATAATGTACACAGAAAAATATCAAAACAAACTTCCTAAGTTCGACCAATCTGCAAATGGTAAGAAATATATTTATTTCAATTCTGTAATGAATTCAAGATAATGCAATTGCATGAAGAATGAGAGATACCATTCTCAAAACAAGACTCTGTCACGTTGACCCCGTTGTGCTCGAAACTAACGCTTGTCTTGTGTTAGTTTATGAAACTAAAGAGATTACTGGTTCTTTTTTTCAACATAGTATTTTGAGATTAGTTGCACCTGTCAAGTTTTTGTCAATTAATTGATCTTAATTGAGCTTAGAAAGACTAAGAAGCCCAGCATGTAATGAAGGTACATTACAGTAGAATTTTAAATTTCCTCTCTTTACTTCTTGTTTTAAAGAACCCTTATATCAAAAAATATGGGTAGTATGTGCCCAGTTGCTTATATTAATTTTTCAGTTCAAACTTGTACTTGGGAAAAATACAGTAAGCCTAAATGGTAAAATTATTCCCACTTTTGCCTCTCTGTGTATTTATCGTATAAGTTAGCAAGATATGAATTTAAAAACAGCTCCAAGATCTTAAGTTATCGAAGCTACATACAGAGATTTTCAGATTTATAAAAACCAAGCCAAGCCCATAAGACTATGTTTCTCTATACAGGTTTGTATCATTTAGCTTTGGTAAAAATTAAATGAACAAAAAGAGCAATCATTCTCTTTACTAGTCAGATACCTAATTATTTTTGAGTTCTTATCTCTTCAAAAGTGCAGGACCAATTAATATTTAGTTCTTTGTTTCAAATTCATGGTTGGTGATGGCGAGTTTATGTTATTTAAGGAACGTTTGCGGAATTTTCCATCACTCAATAGTAAAAACAAATTTATTTATCATTAATACAATTAATTTAGCATCTTAAAAGATAATGAAGCCCATCCTCTACTTCCTTTGTGAGGTTGGAAACATTTTCTCAACTTCTAATCTCAAGTCGTTCTCACCGATAGAATAGAAAATAAGCTCATCAGCTTCCAAGAATCTTAAAGCTTACAATGAGCAGACAAAGAATAAAACTGTAATAGCATTCAAAAGCATGCAGGCTTGAAGATATTGAGGATGTATTATTCCCAAGTGAACTCCTCCCCAAAACTGGGCAAGGGGACTTTAAATATGCACTTGCAAACGTTTTAGCATAAATATAATAACAATAATGTTAGGTTACATTAACAAAAGGTTAAGGTTAAGGTTAAGGTTAGGTTACATTAACATTTCCAAAAGTCAAAATTTCTTCTAGCCGTAAGCCAAAAATAATCTGAGACAAATAACAGTAACAAATGCTTAAAATTGAAAAGTAAGAGCAGGGCTTTGCGCAAACTCTGAATGTTACGATATTGTTAAGGAATTATACAAAACCTTCCTAGTTATCTCAAAAGCCCGAGTTGGGATGACCGAGCTAGGACGTTCAACCTGGCTAATGACATATTAATGTCAGCGTATTTATCTTTCTTTTTCTTTCAATTAAATAATTTGCCTTAGTGATAATCTCCAAGGAAAAGTTGGCTTAGCCACTAAAAAGGAAGGAAACTGAACTTGAATTTGCGAATATTTAAATTAATTTACCACTTTAAACAAATCGAAGTATGTAATTCTAAAAATTAAAATAGTCTCCCTATGAACTCCTTATGAACTAAATTATAAAACAATCTCGAAACCAATCCGAGAACAGTTTTGAAAACCCTGAATACTTCACTACGAAGCTCATGTATTTAGTAGTTTCGTCACGAAGGTGTAATGAGTTTTGAACGTGAAGACCGGACCCGCTTTACTTTTTGTAAAAACTCTAACAAATACGATTATTATTTTTCATTATTTGTTAAACAGAGTTTAAATAAAAATAAGTTTAAACCGTTGTCTCAAAATCGCATACCATCCACATTGTCTTTAAGTTTGATAAAGGCTACAAAGGATAGCTGATATATTACTTTTTTTGTGTGCACATTTGGTAATATTTCATTCATCAGTCTCTCAATAAGGTGATTTAGCTTTTATCCTCTATTTGTTCCTTTTCCTAAAAACTAAACCTTAAAATATTATCCACATAATATTTTAAAACAAATTGACTGAGGTTTCAAAACACGATGTATTTAAAGGAGTTATAAACATTCACAATAAATAAACACGATGTATTTAAATGAGATATAAATATCCACGATGGTAACTACATACTAAATCTCTTTTGTAATTGTATTTTGAAATCGACAGACGTTTAGGGCATTTAAAGCCCACCAAACCTGATAAACTCAGGCTACAAGATCAGGAGTCAATGCTATTATATTTAACTTGTAGTTTCTAAATGTAATTGAATACCAATATATGAATATAAATTCTCTGCTCTCCCTGTCATCTATCAGTTTGGTTATATAGTGGAGATATGTAAATAAATGTTTATTATATGTATGTTTAAAGATGTTATTCTTATAGAAGACTGTTGTATTCATAGGTTATATCATTGACTATACACTTGTATAGTCAATGGTTATATCTTCTCGGGAAAACGTTGTTCAGTTCTTAACTTTAAAGTAATCAATTGCTTTTAGGAACAAAAAAAAACTAGTACACCCATTCCAGGTTGTTTCCTCGTCATAATACTAAATCTGTATACCCTAAGATAGTTTTTGACTAGTGGTTTGTATAGGCAGGGCCGCCACGAGAGGGGCAAACGGGACACTTTGCTCCAGCGAATTCCATAAGAGCCCTAGAGGGCCCCTGACAAAAAAAACCGCCAATATCGAAAAATCTTGTTTTCTCGTGGCAACACTGTGTACAGGTGCCATCACACTGCACTGCACTTTTTCACAATGTTTATTTCATATTTATAACAATTATTCTTTCTTTTCTTCCGGGATGATTTGATCAAACCAGCCCAAAATTTACGTCATTCCCATAGGATAACATAATTCGCCATATTGTTACTTCAGTAGGCCTATTAATGCCGGCAGCAAAACGTGAAAAAACGTGAACCTGCTTACAACCAAGTATCATTTTAGTAAGGTTTAAAAATAATTAAAGGTTATATATTAGTTAACTTGTAAAAATACTAAACATTTTAGCATAAATATAAAAAATATAAAAAAAGGTTAATACATTTTTAAAAGTCAAAATTTCTTATTGTCGTAAGCCAACAACATCTGAGACAAATAACAGTAACCAATACTTAAAAATTACAAAAGTAAGAGCAAAGTCAGTTTTATAAAATACCCCCATCGCAGCAAACCTGCATACTCAGCGAATTTCCAATGAATATATAACATAACACATTAAGCCACTTAACAGAATTCATAAGAAATATAATCACAAACAAGCGATATTTAAAATATTAATTATTCTCCATAAGAACAACATTGGGGATGAGTACGCAGGTTTGCTGCAACAAGGAATACAAAATAATGGGTTTTTATGCAAATATCAATAGAACTCATCTAAGTGAAGTCACATACCAAGTTTCATCCATATACATTCATAAATAAGCGATATATAATATTTTAAATATTTTCCATAAGAATAACATGGGGACCGAGTACCTAGGTTTGCTGAAACGGGAATCATAGGCGGAAATTTTTTTTTGAGCAATCAATAATAAACTACAACCAGATGAAGTCATATACCAAATTTTGTCAGTTTATGTTCATAAATAAGCGAGATATACAATTTTTCTTTTTCTCCATAAGAATAACATTAGACAACGTACTGTGTTTAGCACTTTCAATATCTCAGTAACCAATTGACGTAGAGCAATGATCAAAATACCAAATTGTTTGTTTTTTTAAGCTGATTTTAATTGTAACAATTGCAATTTGATTAAAATAAAAATTACATGTGAAAACCCCAAAAAACCCATTTTTGGGGTACAAAACCCCCCAAAAACCCCCCTTTGGAAGATGCGATTCGTCTGGTTTTCGAACTCGTTCAAATAAATGGTACTTTACACATTTGTACCAAATTTCATTAAGATCGGAGCTTTTTTACGAGAGTTATCGTGCTTACGGACACACATATATATATATATATACATATATACAAATTTGAACGAATGGTGTTTTTGGCATCTGGGGACCTTGAAATGAAAAGTTATCATGGTCTCGGGCTTAAGTCTTACCATGAGACCTACGGTAATAGCTTCTTCCCTATAGGGGAAATTCGCTAATAATACTAACAGTGTAATACTAGCAATGATGAAACATTGATGTATTTTTGAAATCGACTAAAACATCATTTACTCTCTTCCTGAATATTTCAAAATCAGTTAACACTTGATTCTTATTGATATGCAGTTCGACGTCCACGATTAGAGTATTTTAAACTGTCGTATTAATGATACGGTTTTCTTGGTAAAGGCACTTCCTCCTACAGTGAAATGTTATCATGTACAAGATTACAATTATGTTCTATTATATTTTCTGTCAACACCACGCTTCCAGACGGTTGTTTGTAAGAGCCTTCGCTATGAGAGATGCTCAAGTCTTGCATGTATGTTGAGCTAGAGTGCCGCTTTTTAACGAAGGAACAAACATTTAGTGACGTTTTAAAAAATTAACGTTGATGAGAATAACAATATTTTACTTAGCATATACCTTACCTTTTACTTGGGGTTTTGGCAACTGAACACGGGGATAAAACATGTATTAGTTGCGATTTTTATTATTTTTGTACGCAATCACAAATCAGTTTTGTAATAAATTAAACAGTTTGGTTTAGTTAGTTTATTAAGGCATATAGTCTCCAAACTATCAATAGATTACTCCACATTTGTTGTGATAGTTTAAGATTCGAGTTGCTCATATATTATTCAAATTTTTTTTATGAAACGATTGTTTACAATTCCCTACTGCCAGGTTCACTAGCAAAGGTGCATATATTCCCAAAGTAAAATGTCATTAGCGATGCCATAAAAAAGAGTAAATCATATAGATGTAGTAATGATGCAGGAATAATAAATTAAACAACACCAATTAACTATTTTTGCGATATATTGTTTTTATATAACTACTATTTTTTATGTTTGCCAAGGAAACTTTTTTTGTTTTTTGTTTGTTTTTGTATTTTGTCAAGGAAAAGTATGTAACCACTTGCCAAGAGTTTACTGAACGATAAAATAATTAATCGTTATTATTGAAGGCACTATTCTTATTGATATTTATTCAATTTATATAATTATCATCCGGAGAAAAATAAAATTCTAAGGAACTTTAGTTTAACTATTGCAAAAATAACTTTATCATGAGTATTCGGATCCAAATACAGTTTCATTCTGAAATATTCAATTAAAAAATACATCATGAAATTACCGAAATGTATGTGCATCACACATGGGGGTGATATTAAAAAAAAAGCTATTAAAACAAGTTAGGATTGAGAAAATACTAACACACTTAAACATTATTACGTATAAATTCGATTGATTACACAAAAGAGAATGTTTGAACGAAAAATATCCAGTTAAAGTAACGTAGATTTAATTAAATTTGATTTGGTCCCTCCTAAATAACCTAAATACTCATATGAATTAAACATAGTGATACAAGTTCAAATGTTAAAAGTTGTTCCACCATTCTTCGTTCTAAAAGTAAAATTAGTTTAACAGCTGAAAAACACGATTAAGTCAAAATCGAGTTCGCACGCAGCACGCTGACGTGAGGGAAGTGAATTTCCACATAAAAAACTATAAAAACTCAAAATCAGTTAAAAACATACAATTATTCCAATTTTTATTCAAATCTGAAAATATTTGATTTTTTGGCTGTTCTGATACTCCTGGTTCTATTTACCTGCAATGCTGGGAATACAATTTTGCGCATTATAAGGTTAGGAGAAGGTCCAGTCAGGCTTTAAAGTAGGCGTGAGGTTGCTGGGGATGATAAAAGTACTCTAACACAGGAATAACAGCTTTTCTAGTGTAAAACCCCCATAAGACAACGTACTGTGTTTAGTCGAAACACATTTTCTTTAATAACTCGGTAAATATGTATGCTAGAATGACGAGAGAGGGCTTAACAGTTTCGCCACACTAATTCCCATATTTTTTACATTTGTTTATTTATGTTTGTTAATGTTTATCCATTAATCTTACGTTTAGGGCTTATCTGACCCTTTTTGGGCCCAAAAACTCAAATTTCAAAATTTAAATTCCCAAAAAAGGGGGTTGGAGTTTTCCGATTGTTTTGCCCAACGATCTTGTCCAACTGATTACAAAAAGGAATGTCCCTACCAAATTTTAAGTAAATCGGATAAAAAATGCGACTGCTAGAGTGCAAACACATACATATATATGTACATATATATATATATATATATATATATATATATATATATATATATATAACTTTGAACGAACCCCCAAAAAGTGTTCAGGGGGTCACGTTAGGAACTTCTATGGTGGTCCCGGGCTTATGTTTCACCGTGCTGGTCATGCTAATAGTTCACTTTCCATAGGAAATTCACTAATAAATTATGTAAACTATACAATTGCAAAAAAGAGATATGAGAAAGAGAAAGAGATTGATAAAAGAGAAAGACGGTTATTTATCTGAATTCATCCAATAAAATGAAAATAGACAATATTGTTTAAATTGTGCGTAATACTCATTCGGTTCTAATTCAAACAAAAAAACTTAATACGAGCCGAGCAATACAAATGCGTTAGCGGCAACGCAAAGTAAAGTGGTTGGATCCAGTCACGAAACATTGGCATCTCAGCCTGCGTAAGGCCAATATAAACTTACAAAGCCCACCCCTCCTCAACGGATTATCCGATATCGTTGATTTATGGCTCATTTTAAAGGTAAAAAACACCTAGATATTTCATTGAGAAAGCTTCTACATCACAAATAATCATTGTTCTATATTTACGATATTTTATTTTGAAATATTTGTGATATCAAAATTGGTACTGAAATCGCTAGCAATTTTTCTGTTCTTTAAAATTAACCATAGATCTACTATTTCGGATAATCCGTTAAAGAGGGATGGGCTTCTAAAGTTGATATTGACGTTATGAGAGGATCAGGTAGAAGCGCGAATTGTTGCGTAACAGGAGTCAACTCTTGAGTGAAACTAAATTCTAAATTCTAGAAGCAACACCACAAACAGCACGGCGCGGCGCGGCGCCAGCGCAGCTATCAAAAATGGAGAGTGAGATGACGTCACTAGTTGTGGCCGGGACGGCAGTGATGACGTCATGGGGACAGGTCGGTGACGTCGCGGAAATCCATGACGTCGGTGTACCGTATATCACATCCTCACATCATACAGTTCACATTGGGAACTCCCACACAACCACATCGAATTGGTCGCCTCGCCTTGCTAAGAATACCAACGTAGACGAATGTTTGAGCCAACGTTTGAACCGGTGTTTTAAAAACTTGAACAAATGTGTTTGATTCACTCTTGCAGTCCGAGTAGATCTCGACGAAGTTGTTGGCCTACGTTTCGGATATATTAAAATATACATCTTCAGAGCTACGTGAATTAGTAATTAGTAGCGCGAACTTGCTGAAGATTCACTCATTGACTCTAGGATATTAGTAATGTTCAGAAGGCGAAATATAAATAATTACGTATGCCATTATATAACAATAATTATTAATCATTGATATGTAATTATATTTGTCGTACATGAAATAGAAGTTGTCATGCACGTGTGTTAACAAATAAAGTTATACATTTAAACAAGTTCTACTCTTAAAACAATTTGGCCAGTAAACTCAAAAAAATACAAGTATGTAGATATAAAACCTTTTCTAGAATACTCTATTACTCCATTGCACTCAAGAAATTCAGAAATGCTGTAGAAAGAATTAGGGGCCTAACACATATTACGTAACGTAATATGGGGGCTCTTGTATGGAAGGGAAGGGTTGTGGCATAACGAAATGCTGCGTTATGAGGGGGGTTTGGATCAACGTTACGTAACTCACACATATTAACCCTAAGAGCTGACGCACTCCCGTATCTATTGATACGGTTTTAAATATTTATATTCAACAAAATAATGAAATTGATATCTAATTCAAGGTTACAGTTAGTTATATAAAAAGTACTTCCGTCATATTATTAGTGAATTTCCTTTGGAAAGTGAACTATTATTAGCATGACCCGCACGGTGAAACTTAAGACCGGGACCACCATAGAAGTTCCTAACGTGACCCGCTGAACACTTTTTGGGGGTTTGTTCAAAATTGTATATACATATATATATATATATATATATATATATATATATATATATATATATATATATATGTTTGCACACTAGCAGTCGCATTTTTTGTCCGATTTACTTCAAATTTGGTAGGGACGTTCCTTTCTATAATCAGTTGGACAAGTTCGTTGGGCAAAATAATCGGAAAACTCTAAACCCCTTTTTTGGGGATTAATCTTTCAAATTTCGAGTTTTTGGGCCCAAAAAGTGCCAGAATAGGCCCGTATGTAAAATTAATGCATGCAAAAATATGGGAATTAGTGAGGCGAAAGATTTAAGCCCTCTCTCGTCATTCTAGCATACATATTTACCGAGTTATTAAAGAAAATGTGTTTCGACTAAACACAGTACGTTATCTTATGGGGTATTTACACTAGAAAAGCCTGTTATTCCTTTGTTAGAGTACTTTTATCATCCCCAGCAACCTCACGCCTACTTTCAAGCCTGTCTGGACCTTCTCCTAACATTATAATGCGCAAAATTGTATTCACAGCTTTCCAGGTAAATGAAACCAGGAGCATCAGAACAGCCAAAAAATCACTGTTTTCATATTTTAGTAAAAATTGGAATAAATGTATATTTTTACACTGATTTTGAGTTTTAAAAGTTTTTATGTGGAAATTCGCTTCCCTCACGTGCTGCGTGCGAACTCGTTTTAATAATAGTTAAACTAAAAATAATTACCGTACATAACGTATTTGAGTAAGTTCTGTATTGCTTTACACCTATGTTTTGTGTTGTTTTAGAGTCTAAAATCATGACTTGATTTATTATTGCGAAATGCAACACCCACATCTTTAGTTTTTAAGTAGTTTTGTATTTGTATCTATACCTATACCTATAAAAGGCAAAGCCCTCCCTCGCTGACTGACTCACTGACTCACTCATCACGAATTCTCCTACTTCCCATTTACCTAGAGAGTTGACATTTTGTACACTGATTCGTTAGGCATAAAATAGGAAAACTAGATGGTTTTCATCGTAATGATGATTGATTGAAATCCATATTCCAAATTGCTAATAAAACTATGCTTAACATGTTTAAGCTATTTTAAAGCCTACTATGATTGAGTTACGTAACTAATTGGGGAGGGGTAGTATGAAATGACGAAAAAATTCGTTACTTAATATGTGAATGGTCCCTTAGTTAGCAGCCATGTCATAGTTTACCCAGCACTTAATCTGTTCAGGGCATGTGGTATTTTTTACAATAAATTTGGACCTAATTATTATTATATCTGTACTTATGAAGGCACACTTTAAAAAATAACTAATTATACTACTGGCAATCCTGACGAACACGACTAAATACAAACATCCAGCTCCTCCAACCTATTAGAGGTAAAAAAGTCACAACTAATCAAGCGAACAACCCCCATGATGTGAGTAGTTGGCGTAGTGGTCAAGGCGACGGACTCCGAACCTCGGCAGCGGCCCTGACGTGAGGTCGAATCCCAGTCCTGACAAGTAAATTGTATCAGTACTGTACAACTCATACTACAGTATTGCTTTGCTGTATATGTTAGTCTATGTGGACGGGCAAAGTAAGGCAAAAAATAGGCTGCCAACATCTTTTTTTTAATCACAAAAATCAAACTCCCACAAAAAACGTTTACTCCTGGAGAACCAAATGAAGAGCATATTGCATATAAATCCACTTATCTGCATATATTTCCAGAGTTGATCCGATATCTACATCAGGAACTGTAATGACTCTATAGGCCGGACCGAGGGCGGAGAGCCCATGTTGGGCAACGTCCGGAGACCGGGCATTGATGTTTTAACGACCCAGACAGTGACTCAGGGTACGGTCCTCCCACACGTGGTATAATGCCCATAACAACCTCCAGGCCGGAACATAAGGGAACTCCGAGGAAGAAACATTCAAATTTTAATTTGTGATCCTGTTTTTCTCACGGAGATTTCGCATTGACGAAAGCCCAGGTCATCTGCCAGTACTTTTCATCTACTACATTGACGTGATGGAACTTTATTAAAAACATACATTCTAAATAAAAACTTGGCGTTACGAAATCACTAAAATTAAACAATCCGGGAACTGACGTTATGTATCTGGAGGTACAGAAACGCCCTTGGTTCATGCAACCTTATCCTAAAATCTAGTAGGCCTGATGGAAAGGGGAAACGGATAGGGTGAAACTGTACTTATGTTTCATGGGGGGCCCTGAAAATAAGTTTGCGGGGGGGCCCAAAAAAATCAGTTACGCCACTGCCTAGATTAGTTGTGAATGTTGCATACAATAATTTGTTCTTTATTTTATTGCCTTGACATTGCATCGGACTTCAATCTGTCCGATATTAGGAATACCTAATAGTCCAATTCCTAATAGTCCAATGGGTACCTTATTCTAGGAGTACCCAATTCTCAAATGTTTGGTACCTTTTTCTCCGTTATTAGGAGTACCCATCACTCCAATAATAGGAGTGCCTAGTACTTTGATGTTAGGAGTACCTAATCCTCCATTGTTAGGAATATCTAATCCTCCAATACTAGGAGTACCAAATCCTCCATTGTTAGGAGTTCCTAATTCTTCAATATTAGGAGTACCTGCATTAAGAGTGCCTAAAATGTGAAATGTTGATGTTAACCTAGTAATCAAACGTATCAAAATCCCTAATAATAACATTTGTACTGAGGAATCGCGATGTCGCAGCTTAAGGTTTTTTTAAATGTGAGTTAGTCTATGTGGAGCCCAGATATATGTTAGGAATCTTTGAGTAAAATTTCGGCTTAATCAGTTCGGAACTTTTTGCGATGTAATGGAACATATATTAAGACAGACACCACCTTATTTTTTTAGGTTAAATATGTATTTCCGTTATAACATAGAGGGTTTCTCACGTAAGAAGAGACGGACGAACGGATTGACCTAGAGGGTTGAAACAACAATATTTCCCAATATAATTATATCCCGAAAAATAACGTCAACATATATTTTACTTGCTTGATTACTCGTGGAGTTCTACGCGTTGAGGGTCACTAGTGCAATTTTCGGTACACTCGCGCAAGCGTAAAGATTTGTCATGTTGTAGATTTTAAAGTCCTTCCATTAGATATTGTCCTTTATTTGTATTCAGTGTTTTCCATAGTTAAAGCACAAGAGATTGTTTATTGATTCAATATCCACAACACAGAACAAAATGTTTTTGAAAATACACCTTACTATATGGGAATTTGAATGTTTAATAAATTTTCCCTTTATATATTGGACAAATAAATGATTTTACAAAATTTAAAAAATATTTATTGAATTTCTATACCAAGAAAGTTGTTATTTTACTGAAGAATATTTAAATTATTAGAAATAGAAAAGTACTATCATTTATTAATGGCAGTTATTAATTATCTTTATGTGATGATTTAATACTTTACATTATTTAGATTAACTAAAATATCTGGACATGTTCTGGATAATGTAATAAATGATTATAACAATAGTTTTTTTACAAATACTAAAAGTGTTATTCCTTTATTTGCTATCATGTTATTTTTTAAATATTTCTACTAACAACAAAAAATATATTTATAATTTGAAATACACTTAATAACCTCTTACATTTGTATACATTTTGATTTTTTATAATTGCTATTATAGTTTTATATCTGTTATACAAATTAAACATTTAAAAGATAAAATGAAAAGGATTAAATTATTTAAATAATTTAGGTTATTTAAAATGTCTCAAGTCATCATGGTCACAGAAAATAAATTTACGATTTATATTTGTATTCGTATTTGTGTTTATTAATGGTTTCAAAATGTTATAAGTTGTCAAAATAAAAGTTGTTATTTTGTAGCTTATATAAAATTAAAATACTGTTAGCATTTTAGAAAAATACCTAACTCGTTGTATGTATTGTAAAGTAAAATTTAAATAAATTTAAATATTTTACCTGAGAGTTTATTTTTGAGATGTCGCAGAGTTTAACAAGCAGCTGCTGTAAATTTGAATCACGCGAAGGTCGATGGTTTGTAATTATTTTTGTAATCTTTCGTATTTTATTTTCACAATTACATAACTACTAATTACAGCTTATTACTCCCCCCCTCCTCCTTTTCCATTAGCTTTCTGCCTTGGAGGATTCCACGGTATTATTGTTTTACCACGAAACACATCGAAGTTAGCATTACGATTTTTGTTTATATATATATTTATTTATATTGTTTTACTCTCGTAAAAGTGTTAGTATATCAAATTTCATTTTGTTTCTTCTTCATGCAAAAAATAAGGACCGAATAAAATGAAACTTAGCAGTAAAATAGCTACTACACTCACAGACACTGTATCAATTGAGTTATTCCCGTTTCAAAAATTCCGCAGGGCTCTCCTATTTCATCCTTCAGAGTTCCAATTGTAATCAAATATTTCATTTTTACTTAACGTTGATTTAACATCAGTAACTGTTTATAAGAGATTGCTTGAGATATTCTACGAATACAACCTAGCATTGAATAAATATTAGATCAGCCCTCAGTAAGGTTTACCACAGAGTTAAGCACGCGCGGCTGTTGTCTCCCCTTGCTACAGCTATGGTTGATTTATTTTTATTTAGTGCCTGGAGCTGTATGCGGTTTTATTGCGCGCCATTCTCAAAGTGATACAAATCCATACAAATAATCGGTCTATTGTGTCTTGCTACTAGATTTCACTCTAACGCCGCGCCGCCGGCTATCGGGTATCCCCTGCAGTGAAGTCACACAGACACGTGTATATAACACGCCGCTGTAGCCGGCCGGCAGTAGTGACTAGTGGTGTGGGTTTGTACGTTGCTGACCCAACAGCGACACAACACCAACTCCAGTCACCGCCAGTCTACCCTACACCGCCATGCCTTCCACACTCCTGCTCGTCGCCGCGTGTGTCGTCGTTGCCGGGGTGTCCGCACTGCTACTGGAACAGCCAGGTAACGGAGCAGACCATACAAAGATACTCCATGATAATAATTAGATAAGAAAAGGACCTAAGACAAATTTGATAAATTTTCTAACCCATTTAAAAATAAATTTGCTTTAAATTAGTAAATACCCCCGTTGCAGCAAACCTGCATACTCAGCGAATTTCCAATGAATATATAACATAACACATTAAAACACTTATCAGGATTCATAATAAATATATTCACAAACAAAGCGATATTTGAAATATTAATTATTCTCCATAAGAATAACATTGGGGATGAGTACGCAGGTTTGCTGCTACAAGGCACACAAAATAATGGGTTTTTATGCAAATATCAATAGAACTCATCTTAGTGAAGTCATATACCAAGTTTCATCGATATACTTTCATAAATAAGCGATATATAACATTTCAAGTATTTTCCATAAGAATAACATGGGGACCGAGTACCTAGGTTTGCTGCTACAGGAACCATAGGTGAAAAATTGTTTTTTTGTGCATACAACAATAAACCATAACGAGATCAAGCCATATACCAAATTTCACCAGTTTATGTGCATAAATAAGCGAGATATACAATTTTTATTTTTCTCCATAAGAATAACATTAGACAACGTACTGTGTTTAGCACTTTCAATATCTCGGTAACCAATTGACGTATAGCAATGATCAAAATACCAAATTGTTTGTTTTTTAAAGCTGAATTCAATGGTATAAATTACAATTTGATTTAAATTAAAATTAGATGTGAAAACCCCAAAAAACTCATTTTTGGGGTACAAAACCCCCCAAAAACCCCCCTTCGGACGGTGTGATTCATCTGGTTTTCGAACTCGTTCAAATAAATGGTACTTTTCACATTTGTACCAAATTTCATTAAGATCGGACCTTTTTTACGAGAGTTATCGTGCTTACGGACACACATATATATATATATATATATATATATATATATATATATATATATACATATATATATACACATATATAAAAATTTGAACGAATGGTGTTTTTGGCATCTGGGGACCTCAAAATGAAAAGTTATCATGGTCTCGGGCTTAAGTCTTACCATGAAACCTACGGTAATAGCTTCTTCCCTATAGGGGAAATTCGCTAAAAAGGAACAAATGGGTGGCTAGTTAATAGATATGTTAGTTGGTCGTAGGGACAGTTGGTTGACTTTTTAGTAGGAAAAAACAGAAAATATAGACTAATAAAAAAAAACAATAAAATTAAGACGTTTAGTCAGTGTTAATTATACCATACACTGTATATATATATATATATATATATATATATATATATACGATACAGTACTTAGAATATGAAATTTGTGTTTCGATTATTCGTGCTATCGAAATGTATACACTGAAGGCGACTTTTTACCAACGAGCTTAGTACATCTAGAGTGCGCAAGCTCATGTTAATTTCCAAGAAAAAGTTAAACCTAAATGGTTGCCGCCATTTTCCCTCTGCACCCTCCGTGGCCATGGCAACACAACTAACCACATGCTCTAAAATAATGTAATCTACAATTTATGTACGATCGTTTTTTATACAAAAAAAATACAAACTTTTCATAAGTACCAACATTTAAAGTTACATTTAGTCATTTTAGGATTAAATTATTTAAATTGTTAATGAATATTTAACTCGAAGAAAAAATATTTTCTTTTAAAATACAACTTTTATGACAAATATGTTTTTGATCGTATTGCTGGAAACCATTGCTCTCTGTGGTTTGTTTACAACAATATCCTCCAGAGCGAGGCTTCACTTTTTCACCCCAGTTAAGAACTCTAAATGTATTAAGGTCGTTAATTTGTACTCAAATTCGTAATGTTTTTATATATTTTTCTTTTTCACCAGCATTAAATCGTAGCATTAATTTTAATACCAGTTTTATCCAAAAAATTAAACGTAAAAGCAAGTTGTAGCGTAAATGAGTGCGTTGTGTCAAATTTTCCACCTTTAATATTCACAAACATCTGTTATGCATTTCAAAATGTATTAAAAAGAAAATAGTATTGTAAAACTTAATTTGATATCAAATTACAATTTGTATGAGGACAAATTAATATGTTTTACGGCCGAAAACACTGACAATTTGCCTCGAAAACCCAAAACACAAACATTTTGTCGAAGATGAGTTGGTACCGTTTTACAAGTCGCCCCCGTAACTATGAGACAATTGGTTTTATCCATTTTCCAATAATCTTGTTCAATCGTAATGCTATCGTCACATTTATATTTCAAACCGATCCTAGATGGAATGAAATTGTAATCCCTTGGATCCCAAAATAACCACTTCCAAAAATCAAATCAACGCATGTATTGTCACTTCTTTACGTACCCTAATTCAAAATAAGGTATCCCGATATACCAATGTTTCGTAGCTATGAAACATAAAAATACTAACATTGATTTCGAATGTAGAATCATGCATGTAACTTATTAAATTTACTATTTTAATGAGATTCTCTAAATTACATGTTTTCTCCTTATATTGTTATTACATCAACCGTAATATTAAAAGCTTGTGTATATTATCTCCTAGTAAGTCTTGTCATATCCCATCCGAACCATTTGCTACTTTTTAATGATGGATATTCATGCCGAAGAATGTATTTAAGCATTTATAATGTAAATAAAACTTCCTCTTTGGGCTTTAAAATCCCACCTTAATCTTATGAAGAAGGTTTTATGTCCTTATATCCTTACTTAAACACACTGAGAAAAATGTGTCTTGAAAAAATCACCTTCTTGTGTAGATAGTCTTTAACTGAGGGAAGATTTCCAGGCTCTTTAATTAGTAACAAAAATCATATTATCCAAATATTAATTCTTTATTCAGGTTTGCAACAGAATGGAGCATATAAAACTGTGTTATTATTACTGATTTTACATTTACACTACTTAAACTCAATGCGGGAAAAGGTCTAATGGTCCATGGGTGCCAGCCTTATGGTTTTACGGTTAGATTGTCAAAAAAAAACCTTCGCGTAAAAAGATAATTTGTTTCATTTTAGCGAATTTCCCCTATAGGGAAGAAGCTATTACCGTAGGTCTCATGGTAAGACTTAAGCCCGAGACCGTGACAAATTTTTTTTTTAAGGTCCCAAGATGACTAAAACAGTATTCGTTCAAATTTATATATATATATATATATATATATATATATATATATATATATATATGTGTGTGTGTGTGTGTGTCCGTGAATGCGATAACTTGAGTAAAAAACGTCCGATTTTGATGAAATTTGGCTCAAATGTGTAAAGTGACATTTATGACTTTAAGTTCGAAAACCAGAAAAATCGGACTATGGGAAGGGGGGTTTATGGGGGTTTTAAATTTTCCAAAAATCAGTTTTTTGCATTTTTCACCCTAAAATTTTTGAAACACATAATTTTGGTTTTGACCATTTTATAGAGCTTAAAAAATCAAATAATATGGTATTTTGAATTATTAACCTAGGTTAAGTGGTTGCGGAAAAAATCCAAAAAACATGCTCATAAAATCTCCCATGTTAATCTTATGGGAAAAAGGTTTTTGGCTTTTTCTCAGTTAATTTTACTTTAAACTTCACATTCGCTTTTACCAATCACTTCAGCTCCACAAAACAATCATTTTGGTGTTTAAATTGTGATTCTACGTCCAACCGTTGCAGAGATATTCAAAGTACTAAACACAGTACGTTATCCAATGTTATCCTTATGGAGAATAAATAAAATTTGATATCTCGATTATTTATGAATGTATATTGATGAAACTTGGTATGTGGCTTCATGTTGTACTGGTATATAGATATTTGAACAAAAAACAAATGTTTTGTTGGTTGTCCCCGTAGCAGCTAACCTGCATACTCAGCCCTAATGTTATTCTTATGGAGAATAAGTAAAGTTTTATATCTCCCTTAATTATTAACATAAACTAATAAAACTTAGTGTGTAGCTTCACCTGGTTGAGTTAAATTGATAATTGCATAAAAACACATATTTTGTGTTCCTTGTTGCAGCAAACCTGCATACTCAGTCCTATGTTATTCTTATGGAGAATAAATAAAATGCTATAGATCACTTATTTATTAATTTATTTTTATAAAACTTGGTAAGTGCCTTTATGTGGTAGTGAGAAACATATACATTCATTGGAAATTCGCTGAGTACGCAGGTTTGCTGCGACGGGGGTATTTTTGATATCCCAGTGTTACAGTTTTCATTTGTTGTCCCAATTAACTGTAAAGTCATTGCTTTCAATTAACTAAAGGAAGTGGGCTAGAGTGCCACGTATAAAATGTCACAATTTCATGACCCTGACCTATTAAAATGTGTAATAACTGTTTGATTTGCTTTCAGTTTATTGTGAATTTGGAAACATAATGTTTAAAACGCATACTTTTTATTGTATGCGCACTTTTGTAAATGTTTCATGTTATCATAGACAAAGTGTTATCTAGTTCTCTTTTGGAAAGCCATTGTTTCGTTGCACAACTGATTTTTTTACATTTATTCAATTTATTTCAATTAACTAGGAGTTAAAGTTAGTAGGCCTATGTTTCATAAATTGACAATTATGAATGGATTTAGAGTATTTATAATTTTTTTACATATTAAACCAAAAAAAGTTAACTTTCATAAATACAAAATTTACAAGCAGAAAGTGTCAGACATCAATTGAGATCCTACCTACGTTTCGATGCCAATATTTTTATAGATTGTGCGATTTAAATTTTGGCTCCTTAGAGGAAAATGGCGGACATGATTTTTATATGTTTGGTGATGACAAACAGTTCCTGCTTTTCACTTAGCTTTTAAACAAAGACACAAAATAAGCTATTTTGAACTAGATTAACTTGAATACTATGCAATCAAAGACATACTGCGTTGTCCCTTCTCTTTCGGTATTTTTGTTCGCTAACTTTTTGCTATCATAAGTCATTTTGGATTCATTTCTCTAGTTAAAACCACAAACGAAAAATAATTGGTAACGTAAAATTCACTCGTTCACTCAGAATAATTTTATTATAGGTCATGTAATCTGGTAGGAAGCGGAAGTTCTTTTCCGGGGGGAATCGTGGTTTATGCGTTATCATCGTCTTATCAAAACATTGTTAAGTTAATAAATAATTAATTATTATAATAAAATGCTATAGTGAATTATTTTTGAAAGTATTAATTGATATTTGAGTAGTTTTTCTCTTTATAAAACTATATTTTAATTATTTGTCTATCCATTAACACTACAAAACCTGCCTTTATTGTAGTTCTAATACTAGGTTTTCAAAATTAAAGAGTTGTATAGAGTTTTATCCTTATTTATAGTTCGACTTTGGTCCACAAGATTGGGTAGTCAGTGTCAATCACCTTTTGTATGAGAATGTACCGTAACTGAGAGGTTCGGAATCCACGTTAACTAAACACCCAAATGTTTCGGCCGAGTATTCGCTCGAAAGTTCACTGATTATTCGTCACTGCTTAATCAGCAATGTATTCTATATTCGTGCACCTGTCTCATTCGCCGAACTTTGGTAATCGACACGAACATTCGGGCCCAATCGTGAATAGTTCAAGACCGATCTAAACCTAACTGGAAACGATATCGCACAAATCGCGCTGTTGTGAGAAACAAGAATTCCCATGTTTTAAACTAACAATATAATAATTATATTTGAACTAACGCTTGTGCAAATATTTGTGAAAATATTTCCTCTGACCGGAACAAAGGTTTAAAACAAATATTACGACTGAAAAATGCTACCTGCTGGATTGAAGGAGGTGTTTCTTCTTACAGGTAGAAAGTCAAACAAAAGGTTCCCAAGTAAGTTAAATCTGTTGTAATCTCGAACGAAGTACTATTTTCAAGGGTCTGTTTGATTAGTACTATATTGAAACTTGAAACTATGAATAACTTTCTCATACTGATATTTGATTACGAGTCCAACGCAAATTAAATTTACGAAAGTTTACTACATTGATATTTATGCAAAAACTAAATAAGTATCCGAAAAATGTTTCCATGATCGAATACACAATACTTATCTAAATGAGTTAAATTTTATCAGGCTATATACCAGTTTTTGCAGAATAATATTTTTGAAACTAAACACAAAGTGTTCAGACCCGTGTTTTTGTCTTTCACCAACATTGAAGTTGTTTTCTGAAAGGCTAACCTATACTATACAACGCACGGTTAATCAATATCCATATTTTTATATTTGAAATATGTAGTTAAAAAAGTTAACCACAGAGTACCGCTCACACAACTGTATTTCAGGGTGAAATCAGGCAATACAACAAATAAAGAAGTACCTTGCACAGATGTTTGAGCCTTTAACAATCTATACAGTAACCGACAGACGATAACATGTTTTAACCGCACTTTTGTAATAAATATATATTGACTTTTCAACATTTCATTTCATCTATCAAAAAATATCTTGACCACATAAAAACCAAAATCTACGTACGCACACACCACATCAGATCTAGAGTAATACATGGACCATACAAAGTCGTAAAACTGAGTATTATAATGACTTGTATTTTGTATACCTTCCTTTTTCTAAAGATAATAACTCTTGGCACCAAGGTCTCCACATATCGGTGTACATCAGCTCACATAAGACGATATCTTAAGTTAAGAACTTAACTCGTGTCTTTCTAGTCAATACTCTCCGAGGTAGAGGTAGAACTTCTCCCCCTACCCCCTACCAACCTCCAACCACCTCCAACCCCCACCACACTTTATCACCTTTAACGGAGATGTCAACATCACGACCGTTACATTTTTCATCGCGTTGGAATGCAGGACATGACCAGTGACACGGTAACCATCCCAAGGTCGTCGTAGGAGTTACGCTGGTTCCGGAGGGCCGCAATACTGAGTGCTGACGCCGCCGAACTGACTCAGCAATCAGCACAACTCCGTGAGGAACTTGGGGTTGACAGACTTGCATGATAGAAAACTACTGTATTTTTTAACTCGTGATAGCGATGGATTTGAATTTATTATTGATTTATTTGGACTACCCCTATCCCTTCTTGTGTTTGAAACACTACGTTTCGGGAGGTAAGGAAACTCCTCCCGTTGTCAATTGAACCCTACTTAATATAAATATCAAGTACTTAATCCTTACTAACCTAAATTTTTGTTTTTATTTTTTGTTTCTTTATATTTTAACTAGCTGTGTACCCGTCCTTCGTACGGGTTGTATATAAATCGTAGATTAACTAAAGCAAATAACAATCCACAATATTTTACAATATTAAAATTAAATTTTACACGTTTAATGTACAATTAAATCAAAGTTAACGAAATATACCAGCAGATAGTTCGGGTCTTGTTGCTAAGTCGAGGAACTCTGTCAGGTAGTAAACGGCGTGATTTGCGACTTCAAATCGGTACACGTAACACGTTGGATTCGCTTTTAGAAATAAAAGAACTCAAGTACAAAAAAATAAACAAATATTGGGGAGGGGGGAGCATAAATATAAAATCGGCGGAGGGGAGCAAAATATAAAATCGTGGGGGGGCAAACAAATCGGAGGGGAGAGTAAAAACATAAAATCGGGGAGGGGGAAAAATATAAAATGGAGGGAGGACATAAAATAAAAATAAAAAATCGAAGAGGGGGGAGCATGTATAAAATTGGGGGTGGGACAAAAATAAAAATGGGGGGAGCAATAATATAAAATCGGGGGGGATATAAAACCGGGGGGGGCAAAAATATAAAATCGGGGGGGAGGGCAAAAATATAAAATCGGGGGAAGCAAAGTATAAAATCGGGGGAGGCAAAAATTAAAATCGGGGGGGAGCAAAAGTATAAAACGGGGGGGCAAAGAATATAAAATCGGGAGGGGGGGCAAAAATATAAAATGGGGGACATAAAATATAAAATGGGAAGGACATAAAATAAAAATATAAATTCGAAGAGGGGGGGGGGGTAAAATACAAAATCGGGGGTGGGGCAAAAACAAAAATCAGGGGGGGAGAGCAAAAATATAACCCGGGGTGGGGTACAGGAAGTATCAGTAAAAATTGTTTTTTGTCCAAATAAGAATAGACCACAACCAGATGAAGCCACATTAATATTTGTTCATTAATATTAATTAATAGCTAGCTGACGTACCCGTTCTTTGCACAGGGGTTTTCTCTACCCGTTCTTTAGTCAATGCAATTTGCATTTTAATTAGCTTGAAACAGCTGTTCTTGCTTCTGCTCTTTAAGCTGTCAAGTGGAAGTATCCACAGCTGTTCGCATTACAGTTTCTGAATGTTTACTTTATTATGAAATGTAAACATTGAAACTTCGGACGTTCACGGGGCGTAACCCGAGGGGATTTTAAGGAAGTGAAGAGGCCTATGTGTTGCATTGATTCGAGATCGACCAATGTGTAAAGTTTCAGTCCAGTCGGTTTAGTAGGTTTTGCGTTCACCCGGAACATCAGACAGCAGACAGACAGACAGACATAAACCACCTCTTCTTTATAATATTACTAGCTGATGTACCCGTTCTTCGCACAGGGTTGTCTTTACCCGTTCTATAGTCAATGCAATTTGTCATTTTAGTTAGCTTGAAACAGCTGTTCTTGCTTCTGCTCTTTAAGCTGTCAAGTGGAAGTATCCACAGCTGTTCGCATTACAGTTTCTGAATGTTTACTTTATTATGAAATGTAAACATTGAAACTTCGGACGTTCACGGGGCGTAACCCGAGGGGATTTTAAGGAAGTGAAGAGGCCTATGTGTTGCATTGATTCGAGATCGACCAATGTGTAAAGTTTCAGTCCAGTCGGTTTAGTAGGTTTTGCGTTCACCCGGAACATCAGACAGCAGACAGACAGACAGACATAAACCACCTCTTCTTTATAATATTACTAGCTGATGTACCCGTTCTTCGCACAGGGTTGTCTTTACCCGTTCTATAGTCAATGCAATTTGTCATTTTAGTTAGCTTGAAACAGCTGTTCTTGCTTCTGCTCTTTAAGCTGTCAAATGGAAGTGTCCTCAGCTGTTCGCATTACAGTTTCTGAATGTTTACTTTTTTTCTGAAATGTAAACATTAAACTTAGGACGTTCACGGGGCGAATCCCGAAGGGGTTTTAAGGAAGTGAATAGGCCTATATGTTGCATGGGTTCAAGACCTACCTTTGTGTAAAGTTTCAGCCCAGTCGGTTCAGTAATTTTTGCGTTCACCCGGAACATCAGACAGACAGACAGACAGAAACCGCCTGTTCTTTATAATATTATATATAGATAGACAGATGTATACAAATATTTCTTAATTTTATGTTTGTGTAAATTAAAATGTAAATTAAAATTAAAATACAAAAAAATACAATTACAACATTCGACAACCCACCGATTTAAGATAAGTTTGTTTGGAAGTGTTCTTAACTCCTTCGTACAATGTAGGCTAAGTCATAGTTTTAGAACATTGTTCACTAAAAGATAAAGGATTGCCTTCTCTTAATATAGTTATTTTCCTTGTAATAGCTGCGGGATATACAGTACTATAACGGAGTCATGGGCATTTTTAAATGGAAGTATGTCAAATTATAGCTTACTTAAATGCCTGCTTCATCCAAATAAACAAATTGCCACAAACCCGGCTTCAAACGGGCCGTTTCGAAACTGGATCCAGCTGTCATTGGTAATTGTTAATTGGGCTATTAAATAATGACCTTGTCTAGAGAATCAGCCAGTCAGTAACAAAACTATTCAAAATATTCTTATATATTAAAGAGAAAGCCCTGGAGTGTTCTTCGAAGGTTCCCCAACTTCCCGGTGAGCTGGAGAGGTGACATTTGGTACATTGATTCTTTAATTAGGCCTTACCTAGAAATACCCCCGTCAGAGAAAACCTGCACACTCAGCGAATTTCCAATGGAGATATAAATGTCTTAATACTTCATAAAGCCACTTACCAAGTTTCATAACAATATATTCACAAATAAGCAATATACAATTTTAATTATTCTCCATAAGAATAACATTGGAGCTGAGTACGCAAGTTTGCTGCATCAAGGAACACAAAAAATGGGTTTTTATACTAATATCAATATAACTCAACTAGGTGAGGTCATATACCAGTTTTTATTCATTTAATTAAGGGAAACATAGCATTTAGTCATTATCCATAAGAATAACATGGGGCTGAGTATGCAGGTTTGCTGCTACGGGAGCCTTTGGCAAACAATTATTATTTTGAGCAAATATCAACAGACCACAACCAGATGAAGCCGTATACCAATTTTCGTCAGTATACGTTTATAAATAGGCGAGATATAACATTTTTCTTTTCCTCCATAAGAATAACATTATACATCGTACTGTGTATAGCACTTTCAATATCTCGGGAACCAATTGACGAATGATCAAAATCCCAAATTATGTGTTTTTTTAAGCTGAATCCAATGTTAAAAACTAAAATTTGACAATTTCAAAAATCATACGTAACAAATTCCAAAAAACCATTTTTGGGGTACAAAACCCCCCCAAAATACCCCTTCGGATAGAGCGATCTTGCTGGTTTTCGATCTTTAAATCATAAATGTTGCTTTACACGTTTATACCAAATTTCATCAAAATCGGATCATTTTTACGAGAGTTATCGTGCTCACGGACACACACACATACACACACACACACACACACACACACACACACACACACACACACACACACACACACACATATATATACAGTTTCAAACGAATGGTGTTTTTGGGGTCTGGGGACCTCAAAACGAAAAGTTATCATGGTCCCAGGCCTAGGTCTTACCATGCCGACTACGGTAATAGCTTCTTCCCTATGGGGGAAATTCACTAAAAGTAAAGAGGATTTGTTCATTTTGTTCCGATTTTAGTGAAGGGCACCGCACCACGGGTCGTCAAAGTTCTCAAGCCATTCTTATGGTCATTAATTTTATTTTACTAGATGATAACATAAACAGATGTTACTTATTCGAAATAATTATTAGGTTGACCACAGAATACAGCACACGCAATTGTTGCACTCCCGGGTGAAACCGGGCTAGTTCGTTTTTATCCTCAAGTCTCAAAATGCTTCTTAAACAGTGAGGTTATCGAGGTTCCAAATATGGTACTGTAATTAGTTAAAAGTTTACTTTAAAATTATCTTATCAAAACTTTAAAATTGAATCACATTCTTCATGAAACTGCTTTCGAGCTCGGTTTTAGTGTTCGGTTCGATAGTGTTACGGTTTCAATATCAGAGTAATCGTTACCTCTATAAATAAGGTCCATAGTTCATTTACACTTACATAGTGTTCGGACGAGTTTGGCAAGCTATAACGCAAGCCACTTACTTGGTATTTACTTCCGAAAGCCGACTATCGCTGTGAATACCAAAACGATGTTATCCAAAACATCTCCAATCAAACCGAACTCGAGGTCGAACAGACGACAGGAGAGGCGGGAGTAGCGGTGTATGTTGGCCAGCATCTGGTGTTTCAAGATCCTCCGTTGAGATTTGCTGTTGCTCTTGTAAAGCACGGTAGCCAACTGTTGCCTGGCGTCTTTGGAGGATTTGTAGACTCGTTCACTGGAAACTACAATTACCAAAAACATCAGGACCGTGGTGACCTCTCTTACGGTGTTCGAATATATGTTATAACCTACATATGACATAACAACATATACTTCTACGTAAAACCGTATAAACCAGAAGAACATTAGATGTTTGTTGTATAACATTGTGCGTGTAATACAGAGCGTTTTGTAGAGGAATACAGAGTCTGAGCTTTGACTTCCGATTTCCAATTCCCTCATTTGGATTTCTTCTTGTTGCCCACCGACTTCGGGAACCTTGGAGTGATTCAACCGCGCTATTCATGTCCTTCGATATCTTCCGTTGGAGGGCCGCATATTTAGTCATGAACATTATCTGCTCTGCTACCTAAAGAATCACGTTTCCGTTTAAAAAAGGAGCAGTGAACCAGGTAGTAGCGGGAATGTGTTTCATCTAGTACGGCAGTACGCTAATGAAAACCACTCATTCATTGCCTCAGGACAAAAATCAAAACAAGAATTACAATGTTTCCTCTGAACCTAAGTTTCTCAAAGAAGCCATCTTTAGCCTCTAGGGTTTGCTCGATTGTTTGCATTGCAGTGCTAGTGACAGCTTCCGCTTCCAGTCACAGTTTGAATCTGCGCTGACATACACGCAGAACAAGGTCAATGCGCCGTAGGACAACCCTTCCGGAAGGTCGGAATTTATTTGGTCTCGAATATATATGACATACTCAAATATATGAAAACCAATATGGCGAACCAACAATAAATCACTTTTATTCTACATTGTTCAAAAGACGTTACGTTTACAGTTGCCAACCGAAAAAAGATTCCATTAGAAATAATCTTTTAAATACTCCTAAATTAAAATCCATTCAAAATATGTATTCAAAATAGCTTTATTCACCCTTGCCGAAGCTTCAAATGTTTATTGTATCGTTGCTACAGTATCCATGGAATAAATCAATAGACTAACTCGTCATAAAGTACTCTAATAAATTCATGTCATTCAAATTAATTACCAAAGTAACATGGGAACATTTTATCCCTCCACGGGAGGTTCAATATTGCTAATCGCTTTTCACTTTATCACATCGTTCGATACGATATCACATCGTTCGATACGATATCGAAAGATTTAATCAATGAATTATTTATTTGTTCTATCGAATGAATTTAAGAGATTTCATTGTTTGATGAATTGCCAGATTGCCACTTTTACGTTCTTCGACATGTTACGGTAACCCCGTATCCCCGCATCCATACCTATAAAAGGCAAAGCCCTCACTTACTGACTTGACTCACTCATTCACTCACCACGAATTCTCCTATCCGCAGGGCGAAGCCTGCGTAATCAGCTGTTTCTTCATAAAATTGTTTTTGAGTTCAGCTTCGCTCAAACACTAAATTTACTGATTAATAGTAATAGTACCTGGGGGACCGAGCTTTGCTCGGGGGAAGGCCAGTCAGTTGTTTAGATGACTTGTAGTATATTTCACCATGCACATCCCCATTCTGATAATCAGATTTGTATAACTCATTTGCCTCTTTTATACATTTTTAAGGTCACTCCAATTGTTATTTATAGCTCAATGTGCCTTTGATTTATTTTAATACTCTATATATGTAATCTTTACTCAAATCTTTTAATCTCTGCTCTCAGGAAACCACATGTTAATAATCATAAAAAACATGAGTATTACTTTGACAGTTCCCTGGTCGATTATGAACAGCTGTTACAATTCTTTTGTTTTGATTTGAAACTCCATAAGCCCAATGTTAATTTTTTTAACTTTTCATTTTAGTTTTTAGCGAATTTCCCCTATAGGGAAGAAGCTATTACCGTAGGTCTCATGGTAAGACTTAAGCCCGAGACCATGATAACTTTTCATTTTGAGGTCCCCAGATGCCAAAAACACCATTCGTTCAAATTATATATATATATATATATATATATATATACATGTGTGTCCGTAAGCACGATAACTCTCGTTAAAAAGGTCCGATCTCAATGAAATTTGGTACAAATGTGTAAAGTACCATTTATTTGAACGAGTTCGAAAACCAGATGAATCGCACCATCCGAAGGGGGGTTTTTGGGGGGTTTTGTACCCCAGAAATGTGTTTTTTGGGGTTTTCACATGTAATTTTAATTTAAATCAAATTCTAATTTATACCATTGAATTCAGTTTAAAAAAACAAACAATTTTGTATTTTGATCATTGCTCTACGTCAATTGGTTACCAAGATATTGAAAGTGCTAAACAGAGTACGTTGTCTAATGTTATTCTTATGGAGAAAAGGAAAAATTGTATATCTCGCTTATTTATGAACATAAACTGGTGAAATTTGGTATATGGCTTGATCTGGTTTTGGTTTATTGTTGCTTGCACAAAAAACAATTTTTCGCCTATGGTTCCGGTAGCAGCAAACCTAGGTACTTGGTCCCCATGTTATTCTTATGGAAAATACTTAAAATGTTATATATCGCTTATTTATGAATGTATATGGATGAAACTTGGTATGTGACTTCTAATATGAGTTCTATTGATATTTGCATAAAAACCCATTATTTTGTGTACCTTGTTGCAGCAAACCTGCGTACTCATCCCCAATGTTATTCTTATGGAGAATAATTAATATTTTAAATATCGCTTGTTTGTGAATACATTTCTTATGAATCCTGTTAAGTGTTATAATGTGTTATGTTATATATTCATTGGAAATTCGCTGAGTATGCAGGTTTGCTGCGACGGGGGTATTTTACATTATTGATTTTTCCTGGGGATGAGGCCTGTCTATAACTTATTTTTATCCCAGAAATTAGTTATTTCCAACACTTGAAGGAAATCGTTGGAGCCGTTTTGGGATCAGTGTCGCAAGCAAGCAAGCAATCTTACTCATATTAGAGTGTAGGATTTCATCACTAGGACCATGTGACGCTTTTCGATCTGAGCTCAAGTTTAATGGCCGAGGCGGAGCCGATGCTGGAAAATGATCGAGGATCGAAAAGCCACTTTTGGCTTATGAACTATATTTTTCGTCATACTACAAACAATATTAACCTGACAATTTATCAACAACTAAATTTTGTTTACTCTTTTACCATTAAAATTTTGCTTCCATATTGATCTTATTGATACTCTAAACAAACAGCTGTTTGTTAGGCTCCGCCTCGGCCGTTAAACTTTATTTCGGATCGAAAAGCATCACTTTTGGTCCTATTGATGAAATATACTATTTTCAATTGAGTAGAAGGGATTCTCTACAAGTTAATCGTTGTGTTCGAGTTTAGAGAACTCTGAATAAAATGTAAATGGCTACGTTCTAAACAACATAAAATCCTAACAGTAGGTTTCCGGAAGTAGGTAATGACAGTGAAAACAAAGGCGGTTCTAGCCTCTGTTGTAATGTCCACAAAAGGACATCTCTTTTGTTAGCTACAGGCGTTGTTATTAATTACAAGCTTTGACCACCACGTCCCTGACATTACAGAAGCTATGACTGCACGCGCATATGTTCCACAGAGGGACAGTAATGTCAAGCCTGACATATCGTGGACCGTTTGTTATACGCCTAGCATGATATCATTGTTTGTCACTGCAGTTATAAGGTTACATGGAACAGAAATGCCATTTAAACAATATAAAAATATCAATTTTTCCTTTAACCTTAGTGTAAAATATAACTCTTGCTACATAAAATAAGAGAACGAAACATCGCAGACAATGACTTACGGTTCAAATATAATCGCCCTCGTTAATCTTTAAAACTCATTCTAAACTTATTATTATATTATCTCATGACTACTATATGAGAAATGTTGTATATTCTTACCAAACAAATATTTTAATAAATCATCCACAAATAATCCAATGTGATGCCTGACCCGTCCTTAAACATGCTTGCGGGGAATCCAATGGTTTAATCAAATTTTCAATCGGACCTACGGTAGCTGAGTTATACTTTTTAAGCAATTTCAAAGGGCATCAACACGGAAGGGTGTAAGTTAAGAGCTGGTTAATGAACTTACAATCTTAAAATCAAGAAATGTTCGTGTGCCAATATATACTAAAGCATTCGTGAGTAAATCGCCGAAAACACAATCAAATCTGAATGAGTTTTTGTTAAGTATACGGACTCACTGCATTTAACAAACTGATGTCTTTGACCAAGCAAACCTCAAAATCCCCTTAGGTACTTAAAATATGACATGAGAAAAGTATTTTCTTATTTAAATACGAAATTTGTTACAAGCCAATCATGCAACGACTGTAGTTTTAACTCTTAATTGAACATTTTGGACTAAAGTAGTGTAGAAATTTATCGTCTTGGGTTTACCTTTTAGATGGTTGTAGCACTTGAAATCGATCTACGTAGTTAGGTAATCTGATTTTCTGGTAAGACAGTATGAGTTTGCCCATAAGAGAATAGTTCATTTTAAACCCTGCTCGTCCATCCCCCACGAAAGGAACGTTTCGTGGATAATTTAAAATAAGAACAATTAAAGTGATAAATGGTGCCACAGATAATGTTAGCAAAATAATTAATATTTAGTCATTTCATTCAACCATGAATGTAATGTAAAATTGTACAGAGTGAAATACCACGCACTATAGTCCTCTCTTTAAAATAAGTTATACGGTTAGGCCTACAACCAATTTTTCCGTTGAGAATTTCATTCTTGATGGATAGATCTGGTTGAAACGTTATATTTACAATTTGTATCATTCGTACATGATTGATTTTAAGCCAAACCCAGTGCACCTCTGTGTTTAGTTGTTTAACATAGGCATTTCTATCTACAAAAACAGGATTTTAAGAGGTGATCAAGGAAGAAAACAACATAGGAAGGCCAATGCTTACATATTTGCCGGACATTGACCATGCTGCAAGGTTTTTTTTAAATTTATGTATTAGATATTTAGTCTGTCGTAACATCTTTGTTTACCATGTATAAAATCAAAGTTTCCTTGGATTGCAGTGCGTGATAACTCTCTATAAGGCGCTAAAACCTCTTGGCATTCCAACCTTGACATTTGACTCCTCAAACTTCATAAATTTGTGTACTACAAAATCCACTTATTTGCAGAATTTCTACTTTAAAAGGAGTTGTTTTAGCGAATTTCCCCTATAAGCAAGAAGTTATTACCGTAGGTGGCATGGTAAGACTTTAGCCCGAGACCATGATAAAGTTTTGTTTTGAGATCCCCAGATGCCAAAAACACTGTTCGTTCAAATATATATATTTGACAGTGTTCGTTCAAATATATACATAGATATGACAGTGTTTTTGGCATCTGGGGACCTCAAAACAAAAATGTATCATGGTCTCGGGCTAAAATCGTACCATCTTTTATAGGTTTGTGTGTGTGTGTGTGTGTGTGTGTGTGCGTGTGTGTGTGTGTGTGTGTGTGCGTGTGTGTGTGTGTGTGTGTGTGTGTGTGTGTGTGTCCGTTACCTCGATAACTTTGAAAGAAACGCCCGATTTTGATGAAATTCAGCTGAAATGTGGAGAGTAACATTTATGACTAAGTTCAAAAACCAGACCGATCGGAATATGGGAAGAGGATTTTTTAGGGTTTACAATTTTCCAAAAATCAGTTTTTTGAACTTTTTACCCTAAAATTTAAAAAACACTCGATTTTTGTTATAGCCATTTTATAGAGCTTAAAAACAAATAATTTAGTATTTTGAATCATTGAGCTAGGTTTGTTGTGGAGAAAAGTAAAAGAAAACTCCATAAAATCTCCCATGTTAATCGTATGGGAATAAGGTTTTTATATTTTCCTCAGATAATTTTACTAAAAACTCCACATTTCTTTCTTACAATAAGTTTTACTTTACAAAACAATCATTTTGGTGGTTTAATGGTTGTTCTACGTCCAACCGTTGCACAGGTATTATAAGTGCTAAACACAGTACGTTGTCCAATGTTATCCTTATGGAGAATAAATACAATTTGATATCTCGATTATTTGTGATTGAATATTGATGAAACTTGGTATGTGGCTTCAACTAGTTCTGGTATATTGATATTAGCACAAAAAATGGTTTTTGTTGATTTTTCCCGGTAGGAGCAAACCTGCATACTCGGCCCATGTTATTCATATGGAGAATAAGTAAAGTTTTATATCTCCCTTAGTTATGAACCTAAATTAAAAATTGGTGTGTTGCTTTAGCTAGTTGAGTTAGATTGATAATTGAAAAAAAATTCTTATCTTCCTTGTTGCAGCAAACATGCGTACTCAGCCCTAACGTTATTCTTATGGAGAATAAATCAAATGCTATTTATCACTTATTAATTAATGTACTTTTGTGAAACTTGGTAAGTGGCTCTCGGTAGTTGTGAGACCCATATATATGCATTGGAAATTCGCTGAGTACGCAGGTTTACTGTGACGTGGGTATTTGGTCATATCCTTCTATTGTGTTTCTAACCGGTTAAGAATGTATCATATATATGTTTACTAGTTGAATGTACCCGTTCTTCGCACGGGTTAGAAAGGTAAGTTAGCTTGAAACAGCTGTTCTTGCTTCTGCTCTTTAAACTGTCAAATGGAAGTGTCCTCAGCTGTTCGCATTACAGTTTATGAATGTTTACTTTCTTCTGAAATGTAAACATTGAAACTTAGGACGTTCACGGGGCGTAGCCCGAGGGGATTTTAAGGAAGCGAATAGGCCTATGTGTTGCATGGGTTCAAGATCTACCTTTGTGTAAAGTTTCAACCCAGTCGGTTCAGTAGTTTTTGCGTTCACCCGGAACATTAGACAGACAGACAGAAACCACCTCTTCTTTATAATATTATAGATAGATAGATATGTTTATTTAATTTTGTACCCCACATTTCATATTAATAGGTATTTTTCTAATTTTTCTTAAACATGTTCCTATTAAACTTTTCGCTAAAAACAAACAATTAATATACTTTGGTTTCTAGTTTTCTAAATAAATAGCTAGAACTAAGCCGTTGAAAACAATGTTTTAGAGCCTAATAAAAATGTACCGTACACTTCATTCACTTGTCTTTTGTTTTACAATGAGTCAAACTTATCTTAATTTTTGTTACTTAATTACTACCAAACACTGCAATGGAAATAAGCATAATGACTTTGTCCAAGAGGAGAAGTACATTAGGGAATCTCGCTAGCCTAATGTTAGCCTCAAGAGGTTTGATTTCCGGAGTGTTCACTAGAATTTGAGTTTTTTTACCAATTTCTCTTAAAAGCGTTCAAGTGATATTCTGCTAAAAATTCCGCTGTGGCGTTGGAGTAGCCTAGTTCAGTAAAACTAAACAATGCATTGAAGTCGGGTTTTCCAGCTGCTTGGAAACGCAGAAGAGGTACATTAGTTATACCTGCGTGAATTCGTCCTATATTATTGTATGAGTCGCCTAAAACGGCAACACCCACGCAATTACACCTACACCCAAAATAACCTACAAAAGGATCTTAGTCGTGCCTGACTCATCCGTAATCATGGGATTTAGGAAGAAGGAACTGACTGCGACTAATGAAATCAATAGTCCCGCCGATACGACGTCGTCCGTGTGGCCAGTGAGGCAATCATCAATTTGTGCCACCCTCGGTCATGGCAGATCCGCGAGTGTGGGCATCCCAAGGTCCAACGAGTTTCTGCTGTTTGTTATTTATATAGTTTAAATTTATATTTACACTATTTCTTACGCGTTTTCTATAATTAAAACGCTAATTTTGGAATGGATGTAATCAAATGAAAAATCCGCCGTGTTAACATTCGAAATTCCTTAAGAGCTTCGCCCCTTTGGCCTTTAAGACGATTATTTTATTTTTTCAGATGATTATTTAACTCCTAACTGCAATTATTATTGTACCGGTACTATTAAATGTGTGTACCTTTTGATTTATTGTATTTTCCTACACCCGCGCCTCAAGTGCTTCGTTACGACCTAAAAACACATCGTAAAACAGCCGATTGATTGTTGCTCTGGACCAAGCTGACCCTTATAAAAGTGAGATTTTGTACGATGTGTGGCATCCAAAATTGCAGTTGTAGGGAAAATTGTGTGTGCAATTCGATTGTAAAGTGTCTCTATCGCTATCGGAAAATTACCACTCCGCTACGTGTCACACGGTAACATGTTTCTCTCAAGCGATAAAGACCTACTTTACGCTCCATCTTAATACAATAGGCCTACCTATTTCAGTTTAGATCCCAATAATTCCTACATTTGTTAATCCCATATCTATATATTTAATTCCGTAAACGAATCGGTCCCCACGAAATATCTCGAGCTAGGAAGAAGTTAAGTTAGGTTATGACGATTCACTTTAAAACTTGAGGGCCAAGGACGGTGGGAAAAATATCAGAAATGTCAAAAGTTACGTGGGTTGCGCCCCACTGGACTTAAAAGATCCAATGATTTTATTATGGAAATATCACTACAGTGTGTTATTAATAAGCAAAACTAGCTGATTGCCCGTGCTTCGCACAAAGAATTCAGAAATGAACACCTAATTAACATTTGTTGCTGCAACTACATCTGTTTCTGATCTATTAAACATATTGCTCATAAGAATAACAAGGAAAATTTAAACTCCAATGGGGCGAAGCACATTGAACTGAGGGAGACAAAAGTTACTGCATGACTTCTACAGAGAAATCCCTTTAATTTGACACCTCAATCATCAAAATCGGTTCATAAATAAAAGAGTTTTGCTGTACACAAGAAATTCCTTAGGGAATTAGTATAATAGATGAACTAATGATCAGCTGCGATTATCCACTTACACAAAGACCATATGTTAGGGGCTATAGCCCCTGCAAGCCACTATAGCCTACCTTCTTATTATAATCCTAATCACAACCACATTCATTAGTGGTTTCATTAAATCATTCTCATTAAAAAGGATGAAGTAACTTAGGCTACACAGATGCCTGTGCAATCTAGTAAATAAATAAATGAGGAATTTAATTTGCAATTTTAAAACAATAATGTTTGATTTATAAAACAACTGAAAATATTTTCATTCTGAAATGAAAACGTCTCAAACTTTTCTGCTTAAAGTTTTATTGCTGAAAAAATTGATTCCTTTCGGATGAGCGTTGTACGGTTGTACTCTTTTGGTCCAAAGTATCAAATTCCCTTCTTCCAATTTCTAGCTTGATGCGTGGCACTTCCAGTAAAATAATCCTGCCGAATGTGTTTTTCTCGCACATCTACACTATTATTTAGTTTTCCTTTTAAGAGTAAACCGTCAGACAATAACACACAGCAATACACACTCACATAGCAATATTGTGAGAAATATATATTGAGGATTCCAACATTTTACTTTACGTGGCATATCTTAACCATAAAAAGAGCAAAATCAGGGTATCCACACATGATATCAGATCTAGATGAATGCAGGTGATAACCACACATGACCGGGGCCGAGGGGGCAGACGACGGAGGCCAACAATACCACTGGGTCAGACCGTAGACCGTATCACGTGGGTCGGAGTGGGCAGCAGTGATGCAATGTCGAAGATCTCAGTCTCTGATGTAACACTATTGTTGGGATCACTTTCGTTTTGTTTGTAGGCAAAATAATTCTCGCCCTTACAGAGGACGTTTGAAAGTATGTTCTTACTGAACAAACATTAAATTCGTAATTTCCTTTTATTTACAACCAAAATCCAATATGTGTGACTTAATTTTTATGTGCAGTTTTTCGATCAGTGGCATTAATATGGGAATTCTATTTTATTAAAGGATTTTTGAATGTATTTAATTTCAAGACAATAACTCAAAACTATCCCACCTAACAACCTTTTCTCATAATAGAAAATCACTAAAAATCAAAACATATTTAATTTTAGTATTTTTGAATTTCTTCTGTAAATTGATTTTTATTTTATGTCATTAGAATATGGTAATGTATATGGATATTTGATGGAAAGGCTTCCAACTATATTAATTTGTAATATTCGTCAGTGATGTAATATTTGTATATTACATCAGTTTTCCAATAGGTTTTCATTTTAAAGTTTTTCAAATATTGGACTCCGAATGTTTAAGGCAGTGATTTAGTTACTTTATCCCAAACCCTTATGTTATACAATTTATATTTTTAAAAGACTTTATAAAATACAACTACATATGTGTGTGTGAGTATTATTCTTGTTAAGTTTAGAAGCTAGAAAATAACTGCTAGGCATAAACTTTCTGTTTCAATTTAAAATGCCGTATCTTAATAGGGAACCTCTCTAAAAACTATAAATTTATTAAAACTTTCATGAAAATGTTTCACTTCAGAACGTTTAGGCCAAATCCATGTTTGCTCTAAACTTTAAAATCTTATTAAAATTACTGAACTACAACCTGTGTGTGGTAATTTTTAGTTACCAAATCTAACATGTCTTCCATTATTAGTCCATTAAGAGTTTTCATCACCGGAAGTTGCTAGACGCCATCTTGGAATTTTGTTCTATAAGGCCAATGTTAACTTTATATGCCTCCGTTACTCCTCAACTGATTGTCTACATTCAGTTTATTTTGGTGTTGAATTAAAGGTTTCGTCATTCTCTAGGGAAATACAGTGTCAAATTCCTTACTTAATTTGGGTATTATGGTTTGAATTAAATTGATTCATTTTCAACTGCAACACTGTACATGTTCTCATTATTTTGTAAACAAAATCTAAATTTGACTTTTTATTTAACTAGAGGATGACGAACCCTTAATTTTACACCAAAACTAATTGAATGAGACGATCAGGTGAAGAGTAACAGAGACACAAAGTTAACATTGGTCTTATAGGGCAAATCTCGGATATGGCGTCCGGCAACTCTGGTGATGAATACTCTTAATCTCCTAGAGAGAGCAAATAACTCAATAGCTATGATCGAGTTGACATAAATCGTAGTTGCTCATTCATGTTCTCAGGGACTGAAATATTCAAGCGAATATTTCATCTTCCAATATGACATCACAATCTAATCATGCTATGATTCTCGTAGAATCAAAGCACGCTGCCGAAAATCATGGGGGGTCGCATTGTTTGAGACCACTAGGGAGTCATATTGTCCATTCTATTGGTTATTAATATCAAAAGCAATCTAGCTACAGTCACAGCAGGTGTCAAGGACAAAGGTGTCATTAGAAACGCATCACTCTTGTGCACAAGCAAATCAGAATGTCTGATGAAAGATGTACTGGAAATAATAAAATAATAATAATAATAATAAACACAAAGAGTACCGTATCTCTGAAGATATTTAGAAACAATTTTACTATTAAAAAAGGTTTCCTATAAAATTAATGAGTGTTACATTCATCAAGACTTTTGTAGAAGGCTCATTATTTTAATAAATATTAAGAGATGATCAAGTAAATTTCTTCTTTAACAATTGGATTTGATTTATTGTAAGTACACTTATGACTTCTTACAAAGCCTATTGTATCTGTCTATTGACAATTAAAGTCTGATAGGTTCAGCCTAGGTTCAGATAGGTATAGACCTACACTACACAGGAGTAAAAATAGTAGCAAGGATGATGCTACTTACTTCATTATTATGCTACTGGGGAAGAGATGATTGCGTTGTGTCATAAATATTGGACTTGTGTGTCTACATGTGCATTACATGACTCAGTGGTCGTGAGGCTTACAGAGGGACCATCTTGTGAACAATTGCTAGCTTATCAGGTAATCAAAGAATAATATGCTTAATTCATAAATGAAACTAGTACCAGTGATACTACCTTGTAGCATGGAAGTAAATTGTTGTTATTAGAGGATATGACGAAATTATAACAGAAAAAATATGTAATATGTATCAAGCAATATTTATTTGCTTAAAAATGTACCTAATTTTAATACTACTAGTAACACAGCTTTCAACCAGCATCTGCAGATGGCAGCACTTTTGGTATAAAGTTAATAATCAGAATATTTAAAAAACTTTAAATCATTTAATTGTTAAGAAGTTTAGTTCTTTATTGATGAGCGAACGAAGTGAGACCATCTATATGTATTAGCAGAGACAATGATTCATTGTCCGTCAGTGGTTGTGTGGTTGTGTGTGTTCTAAACGCAATAATTTGAAAACGGTTGAACGGATTTTGTTCAAATCTGACACAAATGTTTTACGCTACCAGTTAAAAAAATGAACACATTTATTCAACTGTCTTTTAATAATTAACATTTTAAAATTGGAACATTTTGATAAGGTAAAGCATTGGGAAAAATGTATATTAGTAAGGTAAGAGATACTATTAAAATGTTGTTTACTAATGACAAGAAACTATTTTAAAATGTTAACATTTATAAGTTTCATATTTAAATAATTAATGTAGTGCCCATTTAACAATAATTCGTTCAGTTTTACAAAGGTTTTTGAAATTCATAAAAAAATTTACTATTTATATTTTCCAGCTATACATTTTTGTCAGTTTATGTTATTACCCTGTCACAGCAAACCTTCGTACTTAATGAATTTAAACTATTATATATAACGAACTGCTACTCCGCAAGATTTTGCGATTAAAAACGCTAAATAAGCAAGATAGTAGAACTATTGTAACAAAACAATCATGGTAGTGTGTAGTTATATATAATACTTTATCAGCTGTTTATTTAAATGAATTTAATCAAGAAAAACGTAAAATAAACCAAATAAAACTCTCCTTCATATGAATAACATGAGAACTTGGAAGTCCCGTGGGGCAGAGCCCTGAGGCCTAAATCGAAATTCTGGCTCTGTTACGGCTTTCTATGTAAAATTACCTTCATATTAAAAAAAAATCATCAAACTGCGTCAAGTGGTTGTCTCGAAATCTGCGTAAAATAAATAACCCGATTATTTTAAAATATATACGATTCAGTAAACCTCCATGGGGACAAAACACTTTTAGCTAATTAGCGTACTACTCAAAAGGTTTAATGTGTAAATGATTAGCAAATCATTTACTGAAACATATTGTCTAAAATGTTCAAAGTTTAATAATTGGGCTTTCAAAAACTTAATCAACATTTTGATTAGCATATTATGTGTTGTTAACACGTTGGGCGCGGAGTACGTTAATTAATGTATTCTAATTAACGTTGAAACTTAAGTGATTTTCATGTTTAAACATGTTTGTCAGCATTGAACGTGTTTTTAGCGAATTTCCCCTATAGGGAAGAAGCTATTACCGTAGTCGGCATGGTAAGACCTAGGCCCGGGACCATGATAACTTTTCGTTTTGAGGTCCCCAGACCCCAAAAACACCATTCGTTCGATACTGTATATATATATATATATCTATATATATATATATATATATATATATATATATATATGTGTGTCCGTGAGCACGATAACTCTCGTAAAAATGATCCGATTTTGACGAAATTTGGTATAAATATGTAAAGCAGCATTTATGACTTTAAGTTCGAAAACCAGACAGATCGACCTATCCGAAGGGGTATTTTGGGGGGGTTTTGTACCCCAAAAATGGGTTTTTTGAATTTTTTACATATAATTTTTGAAAAAGTCAAATTTTAGTTTTGATCATTCAATTCAGCTTAAAAAAACACACAATTTGGTATTTCGATCATTCCTCTACGCCAATTGGTTACCGAGATATTGAAAGTGCTAAACACAGTACGTTGTCTAATGTTATTCTTATGGAGGAAAAGAAAATTTTTTTATCTCGCTTATTTATGAACGTATACTGACGAAACTTGGTATACAGCTTCATCTCGTTGAGGTCTATTGATATTTGCTCCAAAAAATTGTTTTTGCATAACCCTCCCGTAGCAGCAAACCTGCGTACTCAGCCCCATGTTATTCTTATGGATAATAATTAAATGCTCTGTCTCCCTTAATTATGAACATAAATGAATAACAACTGGTATGCGACTTCACCTAGTTGAGTTATATTGACATTAGCATAAAAACCCATTTTTTGTGTTCCTTGTTGCAGCAAACCTGCGTACTCAGCCCCAATGTTATTCTTATGGAGAATAGTTAAAATTGTATATATCGCTTATTTGTGAATATATTTTTATGAAACTTGGTAAGTGGCTTTATGTAGTATTAAGACATTTATATCTCCATTGGAAATTCGCTGAGTATGCAGGTTTGCTGCGACGGGGGTATTAATACTTATGGGATGTAATAAAAGATGTCTTACAACACTTAAAATTATATTTACACTTATACTGTATTCACATTATAGACGATAAACATAAAACAAATAGTACAAGGCTATCAATTTCAGTGATTTCGACCAGTCACACTGGTCATCATCAGGCCAATGAATAATGATAGAAAAATCTGATTCTTTGTACCATCTGTTAGATATTTTTACCGTCTATTATGTGAATACAATATAAGTGTAAATATATTTGTAAGTGTTGTAAGACGTCTTTTATTACATCCCGTAAGTATTAACACGTTCAATGCTGACAAACATGTTTAAACATGAAAATCACATAAGTGTCAATGTTAATTAGAATATGTTAATTAACGTACTCCGCACCCAATGTGTTAACAACACATAATATCCTAATCAAAATGTTGCTTAAGTTTTTGCAAAGCCCAATTATTAAACTTTGAACACTTTAGACAATATGTTTCAGTTATGTGAATACAGTATGAGAGTAAATATGTTTGTAAGTGTTGTAAGACGTCTTTTATTACAACCCGTAAAAACTTAAGATAATTAAATTGAGACAAAATACTTTTAGCTGATTACTCAAAAGGTTTAATGTGTAAATTACCCGGCGCCACTTGGCAATCAAAGAACGGTCAGTGCACCACTTCAGCCTCATCTACGTACCTTTTTCAAATCCCTTTCTTTAAGTTTTCATCGCACAATCCACAAAAATTCAAGCCTATATTTTCTCTCAGGCCTTCTCTAATTGTTCCACTTTCCAGATGCTCGCAACGTGTTCCTCCCCGACTTCACGGAGGACTGTGTCGCCTGCATCTGTGACGCCTCCTCCGCTTGCAACCTGACCATCGGCTGCTTCGCCGGGCTTTGTGGGCCGTTCCTCATCGGCCGCCAGTACTGGTTGGATGCTGGCGCACCAGTGCTGCCCGGCGCCACTTGGCAATCAAAGAACGGTCAGTGCACCACTCCAGCCTCATCTAAGATCAGTTATTATTCCATCCGAACTCTTAAAAACTTACTAGCAATGGCCCAGTGATTGAAAAACCAAAAATTATTCTATCAATATTGGCTGATTGCATAAATAACAGTATCTAATATACAAAACTATCATATTCCAATACAGTAGACCACCTCATAACCGCCCTCGCTTCAACTGACCATCGGATTAACCGCCCTCTTTCTAGGAAATGACTCATGTCCGCCACCGCAGCCGACGTCCCAATACTGTACTGTAAAAAACGTTCATGTCACAAGTCGATTGTATGTTTCCATTGTTAGCAAGTATTGAACACCTATTTTTGGTAGCTATATTTTTACTGCAGTATAATTTTTGATGATTAATTATTTATGACAATACCCAGATGTTATTAGTTTTAATCGCCCTTTTAGTTACCCGACCCTAGGGTTCGGTGTTCTGTCCCATGGAGGCGGTTAAGAGGATGTCTACTCTGCTATTAAAAATATATATTCTTCCTTAAGATATTCATATCCCGTTACACAGAACTAATTTTGGATGGTTATAGAAAAAATAATAAATTAGCTACAGACTCCCTATTTTGTGTTGATAGTTATACTCAACCTCATAACGCTCGCTAATCCGGCACTTTCGGGACTTTGGCAGTCCCGGATTACCGAAAATGCCGGATTACTGAATGCTGTTTAAAAACAGCTGTTATACCGCCAAAAATAGCAGTGATGGAAAATGTTAAAAACGAAACAACTTTCAACCAGAAAATAGATTTACAGTATTAGATATACAGTACATTTACTTCAGCCGATTGCCCGCGAACTCTGCCGAACGCGCCCAAAAGGTTTATACAGTGTACAAAAAAATATTAGAACCCTTAGACCGATGCCGGATTATTGAAAGTGCAGGACCATCGGATGCCGGATTTGACTGTAATTACCATTCCAGTAATCTTTTTATTTACATTATGCCTGAAAAGTATGTTCTTCTTGATGTTATACTAGAATTCATTATTATATAAACAGATGTCAAATGTACAGTTAAATTTATTACTGGTCTTCCATTAGATTTACATTGAAACTTTGAAGGCATGTGGGGTATAGCCCTAATAAGGGATTTCTGTAAATCTGCACAATAATAGAGTATGAGGCAAATAAGCTGGCAAACGAGTGTACTATTCATTTCAACCACTTTTTGTACACTAGTCACATTACAAACACTACTGGACCACATATACCGCTTGTTAGTAAATTTCCTTTGGAAAGAGAACTATTAGCATGACCCGCACGGTGAAACTTAAGCCCGAGACCACCATAGAAGTTCCTAACGTGACCCCCAAACACGTTTTGTGGGGTCGTTCAAAATGTTATATAGACATTTATATATATATATATATATATATATATACATATATATATACAGGGTGTCACAAAAAAGTGTGATGGGTTATACAGGACCTAATTCTACATGCAAAAATAAGTCAAAAATGAAGAATAACACTTTTTGGATTTCGGCTTAGTTTAGCCGTAATCCGCCATTTTGTTTTTTTTGGGAAAATATTTATTATTTCAAAAACCCAATGAGATATTTTTACGAAACTTGGCAAAAGTGTTTCCACTAAAGTAAGTAACATTTGTAAAAAAAAAATATTTTTTTACCTTTCCAAATTTCAAAATGGCGGCCATTTGAATTTTTGTATGCCAAATTTCATGAAAACCGGTACCTAAATCAAAATTTTTCAAGACACAAAATTTGTTGTATTTATTATAACAAATCCAACAAAACAAAAATGAATAAAATCGGTTCATAAATAAAGAAGCTGTGTTTATTTTAGTAATTTAGACTGAAATTACTTAATTACATTACATAAATTATTACATTACATTTAAAAAATTTTAATATTAATAATAATCATTTGTTGTTTAAAACAATGGAATGAAGAGGATACACCACATGTAGGTAGGCAATCAATCTACTAATCAATCCTGATTAATTTTATTTCTCCTTTTTACTCCACATTAACAGCTGATATGCATTTAATCAGCTGCTATAACAAATCCATTGTTGACCTGCCACACATTATTGCTGTTTTGTTCACATCCAATTGCTGCTTAGACGTTTACGTAACTAGCTCATAATGCCAGTAGAGTTTACAAACGCGGAACTAGCTGATATCCACTTAATGTATGGACTGTCAGATTGTAATCGAGCGCTAGCTCGACGTTTGTACTCTGAACGTTTTCCAAATCGCCGACTGCCTAGTGAAAATACGTTCTTAACAGTGCACACACAGTATGGTTCATTACCACTCCGCCTTTAGGTCGAGGTAGACCTCGAACAACAAGAACGTTGGAATTGGAAGAAAGAGTGTTGCAAGCTGTCGAAGACGATCCTTCATCAAGCACAAGAAGAATTGCATCTGCCGAGGGAGCTGACCACTCAACGGTATGGAGGATTTTGAAAAGCAATCTATTTTATCCTTACCATGTCCAACGGGTTCAAGCTCTTTTAGAAGAGGACTACCCAAACAGACTGCATTTTAGTCAACAGATAGAAAATAAATGTACTAGGAGTCCGCAGTTCCTGTCTTCAGTACTTTTTACAGATGAAGCTGGTTTTAACCGAAATGGAATCTTGAACTTCCATAACACCCACCAATGGGCGGACGAGAATCCTCATACAATAGTGCAGTCGAGGTTCCAGCATAACTTTTCATTGAATGTTTGGGTGGGCATTATTGGGAATAATTTTATTGGTCCAGTGTTTTTACCAGCAAGGCTGAATGGACTTACCTATTTGCACTTCCTTCAAAATGATTTAGATGATGCCATGGAAGAAGTGTCCCTAAACACATGTCGAAACATGTGGTTTTTGCACGACGGTGCACCTCCTCATTTCAGAAATGAAGTAAGGAATTACCTGGACCAGCGATTCAGAAATAAGTGGATTGGTCGTGGTGGCCCGATAGCATGGCCAGCAAGATCGCCCGACTTGAATCCCATAGATTTCTTTGTATGGGGACATTTGAAAACAATGGTGTATGCAACGCCTGTAAACAATGTTGAACAGCTGAGGGAGAGAATTGAAGATGGATGTCGGAGGATAAGAGAAATGCCTGGAGTGTTGGAGCGGGTACGAGCGTCAATGGGACGACGATTACGGCAGTGCGTGATCGCCAATGGAGGTCACATTGAACACCTACTATGAAGGGCAAGTGCCTACCTACATGTGGTGTATCCTCTTCATTCCATTGTTTTAAACAACAAATGATTATTATTAATATTAAAATTTTTTAAATGTAATGTAATAATTTATGTAATGTAATTAAGTAATTTCAGTCTAAATTACTAAAATAAACACAGCTTCTTTATTTATGAACCGATTTTATTCATTTTTGTTTTTTTGGATTTGTTATAATAAATACAACAAATTTTGTGTCTTGAAAAATTTTGATTTAGGTACCGGTTTTCATGAAATTTGGCATAAAAAAATTCAAATGGCCGCCATTTTGAAATTTGGAAAGGTAACAAAATTTTTTTTACAAATGTTACTTACTTTAGTGTAAACACTTTTGCCAAGTTTCGTAAAAATATCTCATTGGGTTTTTGAAATAATAAATATTTTCCCAAAAAAACAAAATGGCGGATTACGGCTAAACTAAGCCGAAATCCAAAAAATGTTATTCTTCAGTTTAGACTTATTTTAGCATGTAGAAATAGGTCCTGTATGGCCCATAACACTTTTTTGTGACACCCTGTATATATATATATATATATATATATATATATATATATGTCTTTGCACTGTAGCGGTCGCATTTTTTATCCGATTTAATTCAAATATGGTAGGGACGTTCCTTTCTGTAATCAGTTGGACAAGTTCATTGGGCAAAACAATCGGAAAACTCTTAAACATCTTTTTTGGGGATTAATCTTTCAAACTTCCGAGTTTTTGGACCCAAAAAGGGTCAGAAAAGCCCCGTATGTAAAATTAATGCATGTAAAAAGATGGGAATTAGTAAGGCGAAAATGTTGAGCCCTCACTCGTCATTCTAGCATGCATATTTACCAAGTTATTAAAGAAAATGTGTTTCGACTAAACACAGTACGTTGTCTTATGGGGGTTTTACACTAGAAAAGCCTTTTAGCGAATTTCCCCTATAGGAAAAGGTATTATCGTAGTCGGCATGGTAAGACCTAGGCCCGGGACCATGATAACTTTCCGTTTTGAGGTCCCCAGACCCCAAAAACACCATTCTTTCGAAATTGTATACATATATATATATATATATATATATATATATATATATATATATATATATATATGTGTCCGTGGGTGCGATAACTCTCGTAAAAAAGGTCCGATTTTGATGAAATTTGGTACAAACATGTAAAGCAGTATTTATGACTTTAAGTTCGAAAACCAGACAGATCGACCTATCCGAAGGTGTATTTTGGGGGGGTTTTGTACCCCAAAAATGGGTTTTTTGAGTTTTTAATATATAATTTTTGAAAAAGTAAAATTTTATTTTTTCCCATTGGAATCAGCTTAAAAAGACGCACAATTTGTTGTTTTAATCATTGATCTACGTCAATTGGTTACTGAGATATTGAAAGTGCTAAACACAGTACGTTGTCCAATGTTATTCTTATGGAAGATAAGAAAAATTGTATATCTCGCTCATTTAAAAACTTATCCTGATGAAACTTGGTATATTGCTTAATTTCATTGTGGTCTATTGATATTTGCATATAAACCCATTTTTTGGTCAATAGTTCCCGTAGCAGCAAACCTGCATACTCAGCCCCATGTTATTTTTATGGAGAATAAGTAACGTGATATCTCACATAATTATGAACATAAAGTAATAGAACTTGGTATGTGGCTTTAGCTAGTTGAGTTATATTGATATTTGTATAAAAACCCATTTTTTGTGTTCCTTATTTCAGCAAACCTGCATACTCAGCCACCATGTTATTCTTATGGAGAATAATCAAAATGTCAGAAATAGTTTATTTATGAATGTATATTGATGAAACTTGGTATGTGGCTTTATGTGGTATTAAGATAAATTTATGTGCATAGGAAATTCGCTGAGTATGCAGGTTTGCTGCTACGGGGGTATTATTCCTTAGTTACAGTACTTTTATCATCCCCAGCAACCTCACGCTTTCAAGCCTGTCTGGACCTTGTAACATTATAATGCGCAAAATTGTATTCCCAGCTTTGCAGGTAAATGAAACCAGGAGCATCAGAACAGCCAAAAAATCACTGTTTTTAGATTTTAATAAAAATTGGAATAAATGTTTTTACACTGATTTTGAGTTTTAAGTTTTTAAGTGGAAATTCACTTCCCTCCCGTCAGCGTGCTGCGTGCAAACTCGTTAACAATTTACTCAAACTGTCAGTAGGTGTATGTTTACAAATAATTTTTTGTTGTTTTGTTTGTGACATTTGTGTAGTATACTTATGAGGTAAAAACTGAATTATTTATAAAGAAAATAACATACAATTCAAGTAAAATCATCATTCCACAAACAAATTGATGAGCAAAATAGTTAATATGGATAGTTAATTTATAAGGATGCATTTATTGCAATACAAATTGCTACAGTTTTAATGCAAGTAATTGCCTTTAAAACTGTCGCAGTTAACTTTGCAGGTGCAACTGCATCAACAGCTGGTGCTGTTTATTTACTAAAGTTAACTAGCTGTTAATTTTGAGATGGTAAAATTATGATTTCAGCTTATGAATCCTGTACAATGGATCCAAACTGCGCTACAAGCACTATCTTCAACTATATGACACGCTTTGCACGGGTAAGAATTAAAACTAATATTGGAATTTTTTAATCAAGTTGGAAAATTATCATTCTTATTTAAACAATGTTAAAAATCCAGGGCCGATTTTTACCAATAACTCTTAATGTACGTAGGTAATTTGAAAAAAAAAACAAGTTTTGTAATGTTTTGCTAATGCCAAAGACTCACTTGATTTTAGTACTATGTCAATTTGTCTTTAGATTATTGTTGGCGAGGAGTAAGAAGAAATTCCTTAATAAAAGCAGCGGTCAATCTGTAAATCAAACTAATAGTAGAACACAATGCCGCAAATTCAACCCCTAGCAGAATACTGATATAAGTAAAAAATTATAGCCGCTCAAACTTTTCCATAAGTGCTGTTTGCAAAACTTTAAAATGTGATTATATTATATATATGTTACAATTGTCCGTTTGAGGCCCACTTTGTGGTAATTATGGCATTGTGTAAAACTATAGTATTATATGGAATATCTTAAAAATTATATACAGTATGACTATACCTACTTTAAAACACACAACACTTCCATTAAAGGTCATTCATTAGAGGAAGTCTTCAAGCACTCTTTTTGTGTTATTCCAAGCAAACCCAAACAGTCGTTTTTTTTACAACCATTGTTTATTCTTGTGAAAGGAGATATGTAAGCTGCAAATTGTGAACAAGTTATTTATTTATGTTGTAAATTAAGTATGATGTTTCTCCTTCTTATCTTTCCTCAATTCAAGTAAAGCTCAAGAGAGCTAAAAGAAATGTCCATATCTTGAGGGTCAGGGCCAAACCTAACATTTTGTTAACCTCATAAAGTCACCTGCATAGGTATCCAAAATATTAAAATTAATATTGAAAAATCAAAAAATTCTTTCAGTATGGGACTCAATGATAATGTACAGGAATTATAACATAATGTAACACAATGTCTCCAAGTGTCAAAAATACGGATGAGTCGGTACCCAAATTTATCGATTCTCGATACCGATACCAGAAAAATCGATTCTCGATACCTACGATTATTCAGTACCTATAATTGTTAAAAACTTACAAAATTATAATACCATTTAAAATTACTTAGTAGTATTTTGCAGTTAATCATCAAACCAATTCTGTCCATAATTTAATTTCACTAGTATGCTATAGTAATATAGAAAAACAAAAACTATTTCATAATAGGGAAAAACTTGGTTGTTAGATAATGACTCAAAGAAATAGTGTTGGTCAGCCGACTGATTTATTGCTTTCAACCAGACCCCTCCCCTCCCCTCTTCCTTCTTTATCTCAAAGGTAAGATTTTTGTCGCCGACCCAAACACTCCTCGTGGCTTTTGTAGAGCGGGCAAACGGCGGGAGTATCTCTTCCCGTGCACTTCATAGCGCGGGTAAACGGCGGGGGTATCGATGGTATCGGTATCGACATTGAACGAATGAATCTCGATACCGATACCAATATCCAAGAATCGGTGGTAAATCCAAAGACGAACTTTACCAATGTCTGTGATACTAACTTATATTAGCTCCAAGATAATGATTTTTCAAGGCAAATGCCGTCTATTGATAATGCAGACTTTAAAAGAGTCCTCATGTTAATTTTCTTCTGACACTGATACACACTTTCACTCTGTCAGGATTGCAACGGTGACGGTCAGATCTCGTGTGATGACTACGCCAGAATCCACTACCTCGGAGGCAACCAGTGCTCTGTCCCCATCAAGAACTACGCTTACTACCGAATATTCCAACAGTGCCACTCTAGACAGCCCCCCCAGGCACCACTTGTGTAATACCAACGTCAGCCAGTGCTGGGACATCAGCTTTGGGTGTTTTGTTCAAGAGAATCATTTCAGTGGAGTCAAATGTATATTTTTTGATTGAACATAGTATCACGTTTTCATTAAATATGAGTAGTTGTTTTAGCGCATCTGAAAATGTGTGTTTACTTAAAACAGGGAAAAATCAAGCTGAGTTGGTCATCGTCGTTTAGTTGAATTGCTGAAAGTGAAAAAGCAATTTCAGCTCTGCTATTCATATTCATGCTTATTAATTTTGACAAATTATGTGAAATACAGAATATCATGTATATGAAAGTTCTCGATCAAATATTTATGACTGACTGTAATAAAGTATTAGAATTATTGATGAACCCCTTGGACTTTTTATTTCACCTGTCCAAAAACCTCAGATTGTTATATGACATAGATATTTACATGTTACAACTCAGACAGTTGTACTTTTCAATTAGACATCATACCCAATCCTAAACTGTAATACGAACAATATCTCATCAAAATGGTACTCAGAATCCCACGGAAGGATTTTGCTTTAAATTAGAAAGTAGAGTATTTTTGGCCTCAGAAATCAACTGATACAAGAAACATGTCCCTGGAACTCATTTGACAAATGAAAATGTTAATGTTAGACTTATAAAGTTATAAGTCATAATAATAAACATAACAGCTTACATAAAAAAACCAGTGAACTGTAAATGTAACCCCCAGATGGTCCAGTAACATCTGTGCAAAACTTGATCCCAGTTACTGACATATTATTTGATTAGGTGTCATACCCCAAGGTAGGTTATCACTCACGCAAGTTTTTACACTCACTGATTAAGTGTCATATCACAATGAACATAAAAAAATCCTTCATAAATAGTATTTAATTATTACAACTTTACACCAACATCAGATACAAACATTTCATAAACATCAGTTACTGACTTTTTACAGTATAAAGGGAGACATTTCAAGGTTGCATGAAATGGACAGTCTTTTCAAAAAGATAACAATTTTAATTAAATCTTATTAAACGCGGCAATATCAACAGATTGAACAAAGTCTTCGAATGCGGTGATTTCTTCCACCAGGTCATCGACAGATACCTTATCATCTTCCACGATGCAAATGATCTGGAGTTTCTTGATGCCGTAACCGACAGGGACCAGTTTTGCTGAAAACATATAAATTCAAAATTGTAATTTAAGAATGAGAATTCAACTTATATAAAACTATTTTATCTGTATTTAGGGGTGTGCGAGTATTCGAGCCGAATATTACAGTATTCGGCTCGGCTCGAGATTTGCAAAAAAGCTCGAAGTTCGAGCAGAATATTTAAATCGCCGACTAGTGAAAAGAGTCGCTTACAGAAATAAATTTGAAGCAAAAACTTTCAATAATCAAAGTTAGAATTCTCGTGATTCACATTGGTAGAGCTCCATAACAGATATAATCCAGCAATGCTGAGCTTTCGGTCCTTAAAAAAAAATAAAGAAATATAAAAGTAAAAATGTTTTTAACTGTCGATATGATCAACCAATGCAATGGATCTACTTTCTCTACGCTAACAAATCATATTAAGTGGACATCTACACAATTATGTTTACAGTACAATGTTGCCGTTGCCCAGTTGAGTTGTGGAATATTTCACGGTTAATAATAATTAATACAACAATCCTACTGCTCCAGAAAAAGTACCCCAGCAAAAATCTAAAATCCATGAAAACACATTTTATAACTGTTGCAGCGGTACAGTCGTTACTGCAACTTACAATTTCATACATTACACAATAATAATTTCCTGGCGTCTGAAATCACATCTGACAACAATGTGGATTGCAAAACTGCCTTAAGACGTTGAGGGAAGATGGTTATAATGTAATAATGATTTAGCGTGACCAATGATTGGGGACAAGGTTGTAGGTGATGAATGACAAATCATGCAGGGGCGGATCCAGAGGTCATGTTTGGGGGGGCGGTCACCGAAAGTTACCTCTCCCCCTCCCCCTGTGTGGTCCCTAGCATCCCCATTATTTTATTTAACTATAGGAAATTTATAACGAATGAAAGTAAGTTAACATAATATATCGATAACCTTGTTCTCAAGGAAAAAAGCAATCATAACTTTATAAACAACCTAAACTAAAATTAACCTTAGTTCTACTATGACCAACCGTAAATAAAAATAGCAAATATTTAAACACAACACTTTTTTCTACGTCATTTGTTTTCTACGGCATCTAAAAACAAGTAAGATGCCTAAATAAACGATTTACTTTAGTAGTTACCCATGCGAAAATCCATTTACAAAACGTATTTTAAATCTGCAATCCTGAACTATGCCACACGAAGATGCAATGAGGAATGAGGTTGACAGCCAAGGTCAACGAGTCGAAAAATGAAAATGTCGTATCACATTTTTAGAAAATAAAATACTTGGCGTATAAGCTTCGTTATCACACAATTTAATTTTTGTTTCCTCTTATTTCATTACATATCATTCATTTTTTGCTTCTAGCCTAGCCACTGGACATTTATTGGTTAGCAACGGATATGCGTTTTTATACAAAAATCAAATCTAACCTGTAAACAAAACACAGCAAACGACGATAGGCGGGCGAAATCCATTCAAAATAATCACCGAATACAATGGTAGAAGCGTTTGCTGTGTGTGGCTAAAATCTACCTCCAAGACCATTTTGAAAACATTGAATTTTCGTTCTGCCAACTGGCAAGACTGCAACAACTTCGCGATAATCGGGAATATCCATGTTTTTGTAAGATTCTTTTAGGTTAAAGACGTGGATCTAAGTAATGTGTTATATACTAAAATGGAAGTTTAAAATATCACCTGTCTAATGGTATATATTTTATTCCATTAATCAAACTTTCAGGTGCATAAGTTTGAATTTTAATTAGGGGTGTGCGAGTACTCGAAACTTTGATTTTTTGGCCGAGTATTTTAATACTCGACTCGAAACTTTAAAAACTACCCGAAAGTTCGAGCGAGTATTTCCCGCCGATTTTCGGACGATCGCTAACGATCGCAACCGGCCAAAACGCGAAGTAACAGCCGCAAAAGGCAATCGTATCACGTAAAATCGGCCGAAAATGACAACCGCGAACGATTGCGACCGGCCAAAACGCATAGTAACAGCCGCAAACGATCGCATCACGTAAAATCGGCCAAAAATGACGACCGCAAACGATTGTGACCGGCCAAAACGCGTAGTAACGGCCGAAAAAGGCGATCGCATCGCGTAAAATCGGCCGAAAATGACGATCGGACCGCGTCATTTCGGCCGTAACTAACGATTTCGTTATTTAAAATTGATTGTAAGCGATGGTCTGGACCAGGTGAAATTGGCCAAATGACAACCGGGCCCTGTTTCATCGGCCAGAAATGAATCTCAAACCGTGTTTTATTTGTCAATACATTTGTCAGTTTGATTGTACTGGCCAAAATTTTGTATTGCTACTCATGTATTAGTTAGAAACCATGTTTAGATTGTCAAATTTAGGATGGTATCCAAATCCCATTACACTATTTTAAACTACCAACTGATAGTAACTACTCGCTCGAAAATACTCAAAACCCGAAAATAATTAGCACTATTCGACTAGACTCAATTTAAAAAAATTACTACTCGCACACCCCTAATTTAAATGTAACAATGTAGATGGGAGCAGCAAAATTGGACTCTCGGAACCGAATAACGGAGTTTCGGGAGGCTGTTCTACTTACATTTTCATTCGGATTTATTCAAACTTTCATTGTATCCCTGAATAATAAAATAAAAGAATAATTCTTAGGTTTGGGGGGGCGACTGCCCCTACCGCCCCCCCCTTGGATCCACCCCTGAAATCATGACAGCGTTTTGGTGTGCAGCCGAAATAGTACTCTCCAAAAATTGTATTGTTAAAAAGTCGTCAATTGATGTAGAATCTAAAGTTCTTAAGAAATAAAGTGAATAGAAATACAACTGTAACTATACTGTAGTTATTAAAGTTAACAAATATTGTCGCATCACTGATGTAATAATTTACAAATCAAAATCACTAATTGCGAGATTCACAAGATTAAAGGATTTTATCAAAATTCTTAATGGTTACGTCACACACTTTATAATATCGGCGGTCATATTATTTACAAGGTTATACTTTATTATACTCTATGTTCGCCTAACCAAGAGCAAGACACAATCAAATTGGCGCAGTGTTTTGTTTCGCTACAGCTGTGCGATTAAAATCACATATTGTTAACACCGCGGGATTATTTGAATCTGTGATTAAATGTCAGTTGAAATCATTTCATTTTTAAATTGTAGGCTATCAAGTTGTTAAATCATTGGTAGAAGAAGACTGCATTGACGATCCTCTTCCACCAGGAACTTATGCTTCTAAAACCCTCAGTTTCAGAAGCAGATATAATAGGTTAAGTCTATTAGGTGATAAGAGGTTAGATAAAACGTAAGCCAGGCCTACGATTATTGGATAATTTATTTCTGTGAGTACAATAAGATATAATGATAGTTTGCAGTGATGTTATTTACAATATGGTTAGCTGTTGAGTGTCCTGATTTAACTAACTTATATTAAAGGGATAACCTTAAATTTACTATTTACCATCAGTTGAATAGATAGGCTTACTGTATTTTTGGTAATTCCCTAGAATAGGGCCTAAACGTTTTGTTATATGGAGAGTACATATTGACATATAGTCTGTTTATTATGGCTGTTATAAAAACGGTAGTAACTACATTCGGGCTTATCGGTCTAGTTTAAAATTTGTAGTTCTCTTCCTTTATGTTATTTTTTTCCTATGTTTCTACTTTACATTAAAAGAAAACTGTTCATTACTAGCAACAATTGGTCCCAATAAATGTTCCTTTTATGTACTTATTAGTGAATTTCCTTTGGAAAGTGAACTATTAGCATGACCCGCACGGTGAAACTTAAGCCCGGGACCACCATAGAAGTTCCTAACGTGACCCCCTGAACATGTTTTGGGGGGTCGTTCAAAATTATATATATATATATATATATATGTGTGTATGCACTCTAGCGGTCGCATTTTTTATCCGATTTACTTCAAATTTGGTAGGGACGTTCCTTTCTATAATCTGTTGGACAAGTTCGTTGGGAAAAACAATCGGAAAACTCTAAACCCATTTTTTGGGGATTAATCTTTTAAATTTCGAGTTTTTGGGCCCAAAAAGGGTCAGAAAAGCCCCAGATGTAAAATTAATGCATTTAAAAAGATGGGAATTAGAGAGGCGAAAGTTTTAAGCCCTCTCTCGTCATTCTATCATAAATATCTACCGAGTTATTAAAGAAAATGTTTATTGGCTAAACACAGTACGTTGTCTTATGGGGGTTTTACACTAGAAAAGCCTGTTATTCCTTTGTTAGAGTACTTTTATTATCCCCAGCAATCTCACGCCTACTTTAAAACCTGTCTGGACCTTCTCCTAACCTTATAATGCGCAAAATTGTATTCCCAGGTTTGCAAGTAAATGAAACCAGGAGTATCAGAACAGCCAAAAATCAATGTTTTCAGATTTCAATAAAAATTGGACAAATGTTTATTTTTACACATATTTTGAGTTTTAAAAGTTTTTCGTGGAAATTCACTTCCCTCACGTCAGCGTGCTGCGTGCGAACTCGTTTTGTTATTTTTGCACTGTAGAACTTCATTTAAGCCTATTAAAAGTAGGGCTAGTGAGAATATGGAAGAAGTGAATGAAAGATGACCAATATTGAAAGTATAAAACTATACATAGCAAAATTTGGCTCGGGTCATAAAACCACTACTGGTATATTGCACACCCCTAGAGAAAATTGCTATAAAAAAGCTCGGCTCGAGAAAGCTCGAAGCACGAGAACTTAGGAAAAAAGCTCGGCTCAGAAATCAGAAATCACTATTCGCACACCCCTATCTGTATTAATTTTATCTATTCTAAATGCAATTTTAAGTTATTTTTACATGATATGCATTGGGGGAGTTGAAAATTGTGTTTGTTTAGCAGCGAAGCTATATCCCTCACTCTCTAGAAAGCAGCTGAATTTCCTTTCTGTGCAAAATACGGTCAACTCCCGATTATCCGGGGTAATGACCGGTTGGAGGGTCACAGATAACCCAAAACCACGGTTAAAACAAAGGTATTCAATAAATTGAAGATTACGAATATAATAAAGGTTTATCAACATTTTTATACTACAATATTGTGTTTTAATGTTATTTAAGATATATTTATGTAGATTAAATACTTTTGAAAATCATTAAATTGTGATAACATCTATGAACAATCAAGATAGTAATGGTTAATACTATTAATGGTTGATAGCAGTAAATACTATCCAAAACACTGAATGATATTTAATAGGTTAAGAATGTCTATTAACACCGCACACTTAAAACTACACCGAACAGTATGCTAATTAATTCTGCAATGGGGGAAAACCCCAATGAGGGTAAACAACGGCGGGAAGGGTGATTGTTTTGAGATTTTTCTATTTTTAGACGTCCGCGTCTGACCGTCCGTGCAGTGTCAAGGTTTTCGCTCCCCACCACGCGCAAATGGCTCATTAGGGAAAGACAGACTCTCAGATTATGTTGTGGTTACTAAATTGTTTGTATAGTATTTATTCTGATAAACAAAGTAAATTAAATATGATTCTGGAGATAATTTAGCAAAATAAATTGTTAATATTGCTCTATTTATGTTTAGAAGGGGATAAATAAAAATAATAAAAATAAACCTTTCATGACCCCGGTTAAACCGCAACCCGATTAACCCGCTCCCTTGATAATCGGGAGTTGACTGTAATATTACTTCCTAGCCTTTTCAAGAAAGTAAATTTGAATTCTTAGATAACCCTTTGAAGGACAACGGCTATGCATTCTAGAGGCCTGTGTATATAACTTGTCATGAAGTAAAACAAACACAAGAGTAGGTTAAAATAGTTGAGGTGCCACCCTGCTGGGGTCAAGGGTTTGAGTCCTGCCTTAGTCAATGGTTATCTTGTTCAGCTTATAGAGAGTTCAGAGCTTATCATATCCTCTCTGAGGCAGAGTTCATGAGAAGGTCCTACCCAAAATAAATGGTGGTCTACAAGGATTGCAGGTTACTGTTATCCTACACTTACTTGAGTGTATTCAACCAAAACATATATTTTAGTATTTTGTTAAGTACAAGCATTTGAAAAATGAAGAATATCACCGAAATAAGACAGATTGAAACCACTTCATCCACATGCTGGGAAGCTTTGACCAGAGCCGCCTACTGTTTGTTCAAGGACAGCCCTTCCCTTCAATTCTGCCTTAGACAGGTGAACTCTTTATGAGGTGCACACAAAAACCACCGACCGAGATGGGATTCATACCCTTCATCAAGGTGCTACTTGTATGTCAGGTGGGTGGCGTCTTAGACCTCTCGGCCACTGATCAGACATCCTGCTGTAGCAGACCTTGTGCTATTACAGGCTACGTGCGAGACATGTTAGTTCTGTTTTGAGGTTACACCACATGTCGGACTCAGACCATATGCAGTGCTTTTAATAGTATTATTTCTTATACTGTAATTAACATTGTTTTAGGTAGCAGATTCAAAAGCAAATATATAGGCCCTAGAGGCTCAAAGGGTTAACGTATCGCGAGTGTCTAGCATATATTTAACCATGATGTTCAAAAACATATAACATTGAAAGTCATATAATTTAAATATACAAAAAAGTCTAAAAAGTTCTTTAATAAATTCTGAATATTTCTAGCTTTACCCAGTGGTAACTCATTTTTCTCCTGGCTATCACATTACTATGACAGACTGTACAAAATGAATATTAGGGCTGAATGAACCCTCCAAGTGCTGACAACATTTTCCTTTATTGCTGATGTCATTTTCACTGTCTTGCATGAGTTTTTTGAAAATCTATAAAAAGTATAAATAATGAATCGAACTATATCAATTCCATGAGAATAATATAGCACTAAACCTTTAAAAAATCTAAATCTAATCTAGATGATTCGAGTATCAATGTATCAAGCAGTAATGATGTATCGCGATGTAAAAATAGGATCACAATCGCAACGTTAGGACTGTACACATTGCAGAAATGGATCGCCATCGCATCATTCAGCACTTGAAGGAATGATAGCATATCCAAAATAGCTACCGTAGAGATATCTGGCTGGACAGCATTAGACACAGCAAACAACATGCCATCGTTGATTCATTTTGACCAACTATCATCGCGTTAACGCCCAAAACATTTACTGAAAGCTATGACAGACCTAAAAACATTGCCAACCAAGGCTGATACTTGTGACATAACTAAAGACACTGTTGATAACTACCACTAATTAGAAAAGTTGCCTGGCGCCAAAAAACAAACATTAACTAAATCCTTATATTTAACACACATAATGAATTCTTTAGACAGTTCGTCTGAGACTTCCATTGGACCAAATTGTAGTTTGTACTAAATGAAAGCTAACTGTTTCTACGTTTGCAGGTTTTATTTTTATTTTGAATACAATTATGTTTCGTGTACAAATCGCATGTAATTCAGTCCACAGTGGAAGTCTCAGACAAACTGTTTAAAGAATGATTTTTTTTGTTTTAAATATAAGAATTTAATTTGATTCCTGTCATCAGCGCAAAAATCATAATGTAACACATGAAATGTCTAGAGCTGCTGCCATATACAAAGACAAAAAGTCAATTCGAATTTTGAAACAAATTGATACACATTGTACCCATTGAAGTGAAAGACACAATATAGCTATACAACATTTCCTCTTCACTTACATGCTCCCCAGACGAGTCCGTCCTTCACGATGGTTCTGACCTTGGCTTCCATCTCCTTCATGTCCGTCTCGTCATCCCATGGCTTGACGTCCAAGACGATGCTGGACTTTGCGATCAATGCAGGCTTCTTGGTCTTCTTTTCTGAGTACGCCTTCAGCCTTTCCTCTCTGATCTTCGCTGCTTCTGCATCCTGAACGACAAAAAAAAGTAATATGTGGTGAACAAACTAACTAACAAACTAAAATAGCTCTACAAATAGCTCTCTCACGGTGGCAGTCCATAGCTGAGTGGTGAGTACTGGCCTCCCACCTGAAAGACCTAGGTTTAATTCCCTGTGACCTTTGAAACTCAAGACTGCCACAATGCTTTGAAAGGCACAATAAGCCCTTGGTCCCGGCTACATAAGTAATCGACAGGTCATATCAGAGGCACTAGTGCGACCTGAAAACTCTGACATCAGACCTTGGCCAGAAGGTTACAACACAAACTTTATTTTTACCTCCATTACTTTTGGTCAAGTAGAGTATGATAATTTGCTTGAAGACCAAGAAGGTATTTTGACATAAACATTTACACCACCTTTGGCAAATGATACTACCTTAGGCCTTGAAATGTCTATTCGACCTAAATTATCTGTGGCAGTATCGTTGAAATAGTTCATTTTTAGATTGGTATATTGTAAAGCCAATTTGCATGGATGGAAATCACATCACAATCATTCCTCTTAACATAACAGGGTATCAACCTAAATTCGTCATTGATTCCAAGATGCACCAAGATGGTGACTCGAGTTTCAACCTCAAAAGATCATTATCAAACCCCTGATGTCAATCTTCAGTTTTACTCCATTTTGAATCTCGTCAATAGCCTTAAATGAAATCTATAAACACCAACATGTCTAAACAGTATGAAGTACAATGAAAGAAAGAAAATAATCTTGTGGAATCAACACGGATTTAGTTTAGTAACCTGTTATATTTATTTTACTCAATTCTGGAACCAAAATTCATAAATAAATGGTTCTTAATTGGTTGTGTGACTAGTTTTGCTTGCTGGAATGATAAAATCATAAGTGGGAGTTAAAACTAATTTTCTTGTCCCCGGTATACCCTGTGTGGATTTCAAAAAGTCTACTGACTGGGATTAGCAAGTGGCAATAGAGCTTACCCCTTTGCTGAGAGTTTATAGTTTAATCTTATACAACAAATATCCTGGTAATTCTGAAGCAGCAGTTTGAAACTTTATAAGATCGCACCAGCACGCTGACGTGAGGGAAGTGAATTTCCGCATTAAAACCTTTAAAAAAATCTAATAAAGGGTTTAAAACTACACTGATAAATTTTTTCTGAAAATTGAAAAATGTTATTTTGTGGTTGTTCTGATGCTCCTGTTTATATTTAAGTTCACTATCAGGATGGCAATGTTATATGTTATAAGGTTAGGAGGGGGTATAGTCAGGATAACAAGTTGGTATAGTTGGTATTTGGGGTGCTAAAACTAAATCTAGGCATGAAAAACCCGTTTTCCAGTATAAAATCCCATAAAACAACGTGTACTGGGTTTAAGACAATTAACATTTTCTTTAATAACTCAGTAAGTACTAATGCTAGAATTATGAGGGAGGGCTTTAAATTGTTGGCATTTTAGTACAATAAATTGAATATGCAATAATTTTACATTCGAGACTTTTCTGGCCCTTTTTGGGCCCAAAACTCAAAATTTTAAAACTTAAATACCCCAAACAAAGAGGTTAGAGTTGTCCAATTGTTTTGCCCAAAGAACTTGTCCAACTGTTTACAGAAGGGAAGGTTCCAACCTAATTTCAAGTAAATCGGACAAAAACTGTAATTAATAGAGAGCGAACATATATATATATATATATATATATATATATATATCAGGGATTCAGCTGGGATAAAAATCTTTTGAGCAAAAATGCTACAAGCTCTTAGAGACTTGTAGCAAAAATATTTTCCTTTTCGCATTTTTATCGCGTGTCATTATACTATTTTTTGGTCTTAAGTTGTTTTTTGCTTTTATTTGTTTTTAAGGTTTAACATTTTAATAATATATAATTCAGCAGAGTCTACTTTTCTTGGAAACTCATCTTATCCATTTTAACCATTTAAGTCGGTAATGGAAATATACTAAACATTCTAATAGAATAGGCCTAATATGGCACCAGTACAACTAAAACTCACACACCCCGAACATTACCTGAAACATAACCTCAAAGCATATCGCGATCGCATTTGCGCATCAGCGATTTTGAGTTGTCTGTTTTCGCTAAGGTACCTCAACACTTTGGCCCGATCATTGCGATTTCGAGCGACTCGTGCTCGTGTAACCGTCCACATTCTGCAGCGAGTCGAGACCGCGAGCGGCACTAAGTATGGAGGACCTGCCGCTCGTCTCCTTTGACTCGAACACAAAAATCGACAAGAATCGGTGTGATTGCGAGGCGAGCGCAATCATCCCTTCGGTGGCGAACTAGCCCTCGACATTCTCGCATTCGCCGATTCGCTCGGCTAGACTCGGCTACTAAAGAGTGCGCGCCAAACCTGAGTCACAGCGCATGACGTCTGCTAGGGGGTTAGCTACTGTCACTACAACTGTCATATCAGTAACTCGCCCGTTCTGTTTACAAGGTACGCAGTTGAAATCGACAGACACTGTTTACGTAATGTAGGCTCGTCTCCTCTACCACTCGCTCAGAGGCGATCGGTAAAGTGACTTAGTGCAACCAACGCAACGTTAAGCCTCTACAACATCCCAACTACTCTTCTAATCTTTTTGGTTGTGGATCGTGATCATGGACTTTTAATGCAATTTGTATTGTTAAAACCAGATTTTCTGCAATAAAATTTAAAACAATTTCTTATACTTTTCTTTGTAGCAAAAAAGCGAGAGCCTGCCCAAATATTGTCGCATTTTCGTGGTGCATGTCGCATTTTGCGACAAATGCGACCGCAGCTTAAACCCTGATATATATATATTGTGATAAAAGACTGTTCCGCTATGAAATAAAAATCACAACCTTAAATCTTATGCACATAAATAAATATAGTTTTCCCCTCTATTAAAAAAAAATATTCCCAATGCTGCCAGAGTTGTTTCTCGCGCAGTGGAATGTGTAGGCTAGTTTGCAATGAGAATTTTGTATTTTGACACCTAGAAGCACTGTGGACCTGTAAGTGTTGATGACACTGGTTCTTCTGTCATTAAATCGTGCACTGAAGAAAAAAAATTTAAACACTCTTTACCTGTAATCAATAACTTCTTAATATACAATTTTTATTTTACCACTCAAGATTAAGGATATTAAAATCAAATTAAAAATCAATAGAGTAAATGAATAGGTTTGTATATTTCCCTACAGCTCTACACTTCTAATTCGGCTACTTTATGTGCTGGATTACAATTTAATTTTTACCATGCTATTCTAATGACAACTGACCGTTAGAATACACTATTTTGTTATACAAGTATGTACTAGTTTTCCAGTGCCCTAATTCAACTTCACTGGCAACAGGTACGAGACATTATTCTTTATAAGTTAAAACAGTTCTTTATCAGCTGTGGTCCCTAATCTTAAAGATGGTTCAGCATGAATATTTTATTTGAGGCTCATGTTGGTCGGCATATAACACCTTGGTCCTGGCCAAAACTCATATTATCAAATCCCACTATGCTATTTCCTCAGAGGCTTTTTGCATTTTGTGAATGATTTTAGCCTCTTCCCTATCCTTGGGGATTTTAAAACCACCCAGATCATTTTTTGTTTACCACAGCAGACAAATTGCTCTATCGAGAATAACAAATGGTCAAGCACCTGATTAATGACTACTCCAATACTGAACCAGATTTGTGGGCAATATTTAATTTAATATTGAAATAAACAATCGCATGGTCACACACCTTATAAATGTATAAACTCTAATCAGTAACACTTAAAAATTAAACGTGAAAAGTTATTATTAATTTAATTAATAAACTTATTTTCACACCTTATATTCCAGTATTGAATCTTCCTTCTAAAAGCTATATAAAAATATATTTATTTTAAAATTGCGCCAGAAGTGCCAGAACAGTGTTAATATTGCAAATTACTGTATAATTAGATTTACATGAAAAATTATTTTAATGTTTAACAACTTTTACAAGTGCCAAATGGGCCAAAAAAATCCTTATTCTTATATCACAGTTACTACAGCAGAATCTATATTAAACAGAAGGTTGGCTGCTTAAATACCAATATTCCTTAATAATATATTAAACAATTTGTTTTAAACACTCACCAACACACATACATGACACAACAGGGCAAGGGAACACGTTGCGACAACGGCTACTTTACAACACAAATTATAAATTTATTTATTTACACGACAACGGCTGAGGGTGTCGAAAATAGGGATTTAACAAAATTTGAGTGATTTTCACTGAAAATACAGAGCGACTGTCGAATTAGAATTGCGGACTACACTTCGCGGTTTGAGACGTGTTCGGTACAGGTTGAAAAAATCCCAATTGACACTATTTTGTAAAATTCCACAAATTAACTATGGTACATTTACCCTTAAGATACGTACCTAGTTCAATTACGTGTTAATACAACTCGCGACACAATACTCGCTAAATATCTGAATTTCGTAACCTCGAGACACCCTCTACAACAAGTTTACCGGACGACGAACGAGAGGAAAGTGAGTCAGAAGCGTCCTCCACCACTTCCGAGCTGGTGATCTATCCTCCGATAGATAACGCGTGCAGGATTTTTCTACATCATCTCAATATACATATATAAAGTTGTTAGTGACCACCCAAATCGTGTTCAAGGGGTCGTGTTAGGAACTTCTATGGTGGTCCCGGGCTCACGTTTCACTGTGCGGGTCATGCTAATAGTTCACTTTTCCATAGGAAATTCACTAATAATCCATTTCTAACTGTGCTGGTAAACTGCAACTCATTTGTTTATATATGGTGATAGCGACACCACAGTTAGTTCCGAGCCAGCTCCCAGACCGTGTACAAAGTTTTAGAATAATATTTTGGTTTATTTTACTTATGTAAAGTAAGTAAATACTAGTTTTAGCGAATTTCCCCTATAGGGAAGAAGCTATTACAGTAGGTGGCCATGGTAAGACTTAAGCCCAAGACCATGATTACTTTTTGTTTTGAGGTCGCGAGATGCCAGAAACACTATTTGTTCAAATATATATATATAGATTAGGGTTGCCACCACAGTTGCATTTCAAAATTCATTCATAATTACAGGTTTTTCAGGTAAAAATCTGAAAATTCCAGATAAACTCGAGCAGCATTTTTTCATTTATTGCGATAGGTACCTATAACGATTTACATTATAAATGAAAGTGCTATTTTAACAAAAAAATATAACTATTTATGAAGTAGCCTATATTATTTTTTTATTAAAGTATTATCTTATATTTATCTATGCTTATACAAAATGCCCCCGTTGCAGCAAACCTGCATACTCAGCGAATTTTAAATGGTACTTCACTAAGTCATGAAGCCACTTACCAATTTTCATCAAAGCATCTATACTTATTTAATAGGCGAGCAGGTTTTTTGTGACAATCACTCCTCCTAAACTAATGAACCGATTTTCATGTTTTTGGTGTCATTGGAAAGAGCCTAACGTGAAGTAGTACAAGAAACCTTTTTAATAGAGAAATAATTTGCGAGTGAGGCCCTGGGGCCCCTTAAAGTTGAGTTGTTTCCCATAAGTTTAACATTGGGAAATAACTATAAGTTTTAAGCAATCAGCTGGATAGAGTAAACACAGTTAATCAGCAGGCCATGTTGGCTTTGGAACGGTAACACAATATTTAAAAGGGAATGTCAGTAAAATATTATGTTGTGATCGCGAGCGAAGCCACGACAGGCTACTAGTATTCATAAATAAGCGATATATGACATTTTATTTATTCTCTATAAGCAAAACATTAGGACTGAGTATGCAGGTTTGCTGCATCAAGGACCACAAAATCTGGGTTTTATGCAAATACCAATGGATCACCACTAGATGAAGCAACATCCAAAGTTTTTCCAATTCATGTTAATAAACAAGCAAGATATCACATGTTTCTTATTCCCCCTAAGAATAACATTATAGCTGCTGAGTACGCAGGTTTGCTGCCTTGGGGACCACAACAAATGGGTTTTGGATACAAATATCAGTGGACCCCAACCATATGAAGCCACATACCAAGTTTCATTAATATATGTTGATTTATAAGCGAGATATAAAATTTTACTTATTCGCCATAAGATTAACATTGGACAAAATACTTTGTTTAGCACTTTCAATATCTCGGTAACCAATGAACGTAGAGCGATGATAAAATATCCAATTGTTCGATATTTTAAGCTGAATACAATAGTGTAAACTCAAGTTTGGCTTTAGATATAATCCATTTTTTAGGTTCAAAACCCCCTGTAACCCCCCTTATAATCGTGTGATCTGTCTGGTTTTCAAACTCATGAAAATAGACGCTGCCTTTCACTTTTATACCAAATTTCATCAAGTTCGGACCATTATTATTAAAATTATCGTGCCTACGGACACATATTACATATATATATTTATATATATATATATATATATATATATATGAACGAATGGTGTTTTTGGCATCTGGGGGCCTCAAAACGAAAAGTTATCATGGTCCAGGGCCCAGGTCTTACCATACCACCTACGGTAATAGCTTCTTCCCTATAGGAGAAATTCGCTTAAATGGGTATATACGCTGGGCCAATTATTTATATTAATGAACTTGATTTTTATCCCTATATAAATCACTGCAATATTTGAATTGATAGGAGGGGAAAATTATGTCAACAGATTCACCCAATTATATACAATTCCATTTAACTTTGGCAAGAAACTATCTATTAAAAGAATAAGAGAATAGTATATGCCAATCTTTTTCTTTTTTTGTCTATCTACGACAAAGGCATACTTTACAATGTTCTCGGTATGGAGTAGGCCCAAACCCTGATCTGGTTACTATCTTAACTAAACATTTTCTTAGAAAGCATTATTATGGCAACTGGATCCCGATTTAAACTTTCTGAACATTTTCAAGATTTATGCTAGGAATCAATCTGACAAGAAACCTCAGATTATGAAGCACCGCCCTGACCACTTAAACGCTACCCCGCCAGTTAGGCCTATGCTTTAACAAATTATCCAGCGACTCTCCAAATACTATATACAGTAGAACTCCAATTATCCGAATTAATTGGGGATCGGGCCAATTCGGATATGCAGAAATTCGGATAATCAGGTATACCTCGGGAACTAAGCAAAAAACATCACCATACATAAAAAATCTGAATTTTATCGACAAAGTTATTATTAATGTAGTGAACAGAAAGTGAGCGAACTGTATCAAGAATATACGTCATAAAAATTAAATTACAGGAGTTAAATTGAATACAGTATATACAGTTGCTCTTTTCAATAGGCCTACATACTGTACGTATTTCACTGTTCAATGTTGGTTATTTCACTTGAACATCTCGAGCAAAGTAAGTTTATCACTTAGCGAAAGGACAACAGGTTTACGTTTTGTACTCATTTCGAACGATAATCTCGGTGAAAGAACAGTAGCGACTGATGATGAGCAGGGCGGGAAGGGGGTATGACTCATTGTTCCCTGCGAAAATATCGTCCGGAAGGTAACAGCGCAGGCTTTTATTTTAGCGCTCACGGCGCATTATCGCTACACGCGCTCCGCTGTTATTTTCTTGATTTTTATATTTCTATTATTTCACTCAAAATCGATTCGGATAATTGGATATTCGGATAATTGGGGTTCGGATAATTGGATTTCTACTGTATTAGAAACTCACCTCCATATCAAGGATTAAAAATTTTGACAAGACCACAATTAATTACAAATAAGCCACTTCTATTACCTACTGTTTATAGCAACATACAAATTAATTAATTTATCTTAATAAAAAATGTCGCCGACAATCACGACTGCATTTCGTAAAGTTTCCTCAACAATCTCACTCTCACATGGCTAACATCGCCGACCATCAAGAACCCATCGCTAAAGTCACCGACCATCAGGAACCCATCGCTAACGTCACCGATCATCGAGAACGCATCGCTAACGTCGCCGACCAACGGGAACGCATCGCTAATGTCACCGACCATAGAGAACGTATCGCTAACGTCGCCGATCATCGAGAACACATCGCTAACGTCGCTGGCAATCGAGGACGCATCGCTAACTTCGCCTACAATTCAGCGATCTAAAGCCTGTGCAGCGATCTTAAGACAGTGAGGTAATGATTTTCTTTTTTACACAGTAGCTCAAAGGTTAAGCGCTGGCCTTGCAAGTGACCCCTGGTCAAGATTAAGTTTGATCCCAGCTGACTTGCGAGGCCAGCCATTGACTTGCGAGACCAGCACTTAACCTTTGAACTATGGTGAAAAATATCATCTTTAGAAAGTAGAAAGACTAGGGTAAGACTCCTCCCTTGGAAATTTTGAGTGACCCGAGGCATTGGTAGACAAATCAAATAAGATGTCCCATTGTTCCATTAAATCTACTAGTCATTACAATCTTAGAACTTACCTCTTCCTCGTCTGAACCAAACAAGTCAACGTCATCGTCATCATCGTTAGCTTTAGCGGCAGGCTTGGCGGCCGCCGCAGAAGCTGCTCCAGCTCCTAGTGTTGATGGGATTTTCTTTTCTCCAGTAAACTTCTTCTTCTCCTCTGTAGAGAAAGACTTGATGTGGTTATACCACCTGAGGGCATGAGGGGTGCCGGTTGATGGGGGCTTTGAGAATGCTTCAAAAACAGCAACATCTGCGTTTGTTGGTTGATATCTGAAACACAAAAGTTTATTAACTGACTTACTGAACATCGGTTTTGTTTGTTAAAACAATTGAAATTTTGTAGGTTGTAGCTTAAATTAAATGTTTTACCACTCACTGTATATATACTGAGGAAACATCCCATCTATATGGCCCAGCTGCCTGACTTCTAGTGTTTGCCAGAATTTTAAGTCAGGACATAGTTTGGATAGGTCACCGTCAGATTATGCTGCTGTCAACTATTTATTTTAGTTGTTTACGTAAACTTGTAAAATATCTCAACCCCAGAAAGCAAGTGATAATAAACTTATGTTTGCTTCCTGATACATTAACTGTTGTATTATCCCCTCCTTGAGAGGATAAGTAATAGTTGACAGCAGTATACTGTACTCTGTTGGTTATTAGTCAGAACTATGTCCTCTTTGAATCCTGGCACACACAAAACTAGAGACAGATTATAAAATAACAATGGGAAGTCTACTTAAGTATTTATAGTCAGTGGTTTTGCATTTAAATAATACCTCCGTCGCAGCAAACCTGCGTACTCAGCGAATTTCCAATGCATGTAAATGGGTCTCACTACTACCTAGAGCCACTTACCAAGGTTCACAAAAATACATCCATTAATAAGTGATTTATAGCACTTTATTTATCCTCCAAAAGAATAACATTAGGGCTGAGTACACAGGTTTGCTGCAACAAGGAAGATAAGTAAAGTTTTTTTGCAATTATCATATGACTCAACCAGGTGAAGCTACATACCAAGTTTTATTAAATTAGGTTCATAACTAAGGGAGATATAAAACTTTACTTATTCTCCATATATAAATAACATGGGGGCCGAGTACTCAGATGAAATATAAATGGATCGCACATTGCAATGCTTAGGAGAGCTGAAAACCATACTGTCGTAAAACCCGCTGGGTGGCAAAAGAGTCTATATCCGCGAGACCCCAATGTCAGACGACCGAACAGCGCTTCGCTCAAACTGACATCCAACCCACAAAAAAACGAAATAACGATTTTTAATTTACATTAAATTTTACAACTTGAAACGGTGAATCAAACAGCATGCATTAACATTTTTAAAAAGTAAATATAAATATAAATATTTGTAATAATTAGTTAAACACGGAATATGTTTAGTCCCGATCGAGAATGAGGTTAAAAAAATAGTAAGCCAGGAAATAATTTATTTGTTGGTCAGGTAAAAACTGTCAGCGGGAAAGTTGTAGATAACATTCTGAAGTTTAATTTTTATTTGAACAATTTTTTTTAGGACAAATCGTTATCCGTACAAATTGTGTTGAAGAGTGGATTTCGTGGAATTATGTGCGCCTCCACGAAATCCGCTCTATGAGGAAGTCCGAACTGAATTCGAGAAGCAGAAGTACTAGGAAATAATGAACGATCTTAACTGTGGGATTCAATTAATGCAGTGCTGATTATGTATAGTTTATATTGTTCCCCCTTATTATTAATTATACCTAATTTGCAGTTAAACTCATAAGGTAATTGTTTTATTACAAATAATTTACAAGAGTAAACAATTGTCAACTGTAGCGACAAGGTTTAATAATACTTGTTTCGCTCATTCAATTATTTCAGTTTTACTAAACTGTTTTATCAGTAGGTAGGTGATTAAGTCGTTATACATGATGACAGCCATTATCTATATAAAAACAATACCTCTTCAATGAACTAAGTTTACTAGAATTTTTGTTAAACCTAAAATTATTTATTAAAATGTTATTTTTTTATTTTAACAATGAAAAAGACCGATAGAAACGTTGTAATTTTTACCGTCCAATTTAAAAGGTTTTAATCACCCATAGTGTTAGCAGCTGGCCTCAGCTAGTCTCAATACATGTAACGTTGCGGCTATGGTTGCAGCACAAATTCCAACATTTTAAAGTATACAATTTTTCAAAATTTGTCTTTCCGTTAGAGTAAGTTTTAACCGATTTAAATATTAACAGTTGCTCACATCAAGTAATACTTAAAGTAATGTCACGCCGCGTGAAGTATAATGTAATTTAAAGAAAAAAATATGTTCTCATTGAACTTCAGCATAAATACTCGTATTTATACCGTTAGATTCTGTAGGAAGTTAATCTTTCCTTTTATATAACTTTTAATCGATTAGAGGGTTAGTAGACGGTAACAGTCATAAGTGAAGGTAATGTAACTTATGCGGCGGCCGGCCGGCTCGCGTCTTTTTTCCACCCAACGGCCTCGGGGACCGGCACGGTTTTCATCCATTGAGAGCGCTATCCATTTATACTTCAACCGAGGCCGAGTATGCAGGTTCGGTGCTAACGGAAAAATCATCAGAAATAATTTTGTTGTGCAAATATCAATACTGTATACCACAACTAGTTGAAGCCACATACCAAGTTTCATCAATATACATTTATAAATAATCGAGATATAAAATTTAATTTATTCTCTATAAGGATAACATTGGACAACGTACTGTGTTTAGCACTTTGAATATCTCTGCAATGGTTGGACGCAGAACAACAATTAATACACCAAAATGATTGTTTTGTAGAGCTAAACCTATTGGTAGAAAGAAATGTGAAGATTTTAGTAAAATTATCTGAGGAAAATCTAAAAACCTTATTCCCATAAGATTAACATGGGAAATTTTATGGACACATTTTTTAACTTTTCTCCACAACCACTTATCCTAGCTTAATAATTCAAAATACTAATTTTTTTTTAAACTCTATAAAATGGCTATAACCAAAATCAAGTTTTTTTTTTTTAGTTTTAGGGTAAAAGTTCAAAAAACTGATTTTTGGAACATTTGAAACCCTCATAAAACCCCCTTCCTATAGACCGATCGATCTGGTTTTCGAGCTTAAGAGTCATAAATGTTACTCTCCACATTTTTGCCAAATTTCATCAAAATCAGGTGTTTCTTTCAAAAGTTATCGAGGTAACAGACATATATATATATATATATATATATATATATATATATATATATATATATATATATATAAATTTGAAAGAATAGTGTTTTTGGCATCTAAGGACCTCAAAACAAAAAGTTATCATGGTCTTGGGCTTAAGTCTTACCATGCCACCTACGGTAATAGCTTCTTCCCTATAGAGGAAATTTGCTAAAAATGGATGATATTTTTACCAGGCCTACCTGTTTTTAGCGAATTTCCCCTATAAGGAAGAAGCTATTACCGTAGGTCTCATGGTAAGACTTAAGCCCGAAACCATTATAACTTTTTGTTTTAAGGTCCCCAGATGCCAAAAACACTATTCGTTCAAATTTATATATATATGTATGTGTGTAATATATATATATATATATATATATATACAGATATATATATACACATGTCCGTTAACACGATAACTTGAGTAAAATACCCCCGTCGCAGCAAACCTGCGTACTCAGCGAATTTCCAATGCATAATATATGTCTTAATACCACATAAAGCCACATACCAATTTTCATACAAATATATTCAAATATAAGCGATTTTAATTATTCTCTAAAAGAATAACACTGGTAATGAGTACGTAGGTTTGCTGAAACAAGGAATACAAACGATTCGTTATTATGCAAATATAAATAGAATTTAACTAGGCGAAGTCACATACCAAGTTTCATCAGTATTCAATCATGAATAAGCGCTATATAACATTTTAGTTATTCTCCATAAGAATATCATGGGGACTGAGTAAGCAAGTTTGCTGCAACAAGCTACCAAAAAAAGAGTTTTTATGCAATTATCAATATAACTTAACCAAGTGAAGCTACATACCAAGTTTTATTAATTTATGTTCATAATTAAGGGAGTCATTACATTTTACTTATTCTCCATAAGAATAACATGGGGGCTGAGTACGCAGGTTTACTGCTACGGGAATAATCAATAAAAAATAAATTTTTTGTGCAAATATCAACATACCAGAACCCAGTTGATACCCCCTTTGCTTATTTTATTTTCGGGGGTATTATGTGTACGTGGAGGTTTAGCTGCATCGGTATTGTATATATATGTGTGTCCGTGAGCACGATAACTCTCGTAAAAATTATCCGATTTTGATGAAATTTCGTATAAACGTGTAAAGCAACATTTATGACTTTAAGTTCGAAAACCAGCCAGATCGCTCTATCCGAAGGGGTATTTTGGGGGGGTTTTGTACCCCAAAAATGGGTTTTTCGAATTTTTTACATATAATTTTGGAAATAGTCAAATTTTATTTTTCCCCATTGGAATAAGCTTAAAAAAACACACAATTTGGTATTTTGATAATTTCTCTACGTCAATTGGTTACCGAGATATTGAAAGTGCTAAACACAGTACGTTGTCTAATGTTATTCTTATGGAGGAAAATAAAAATGTTATATCTCGCTTATTTATGAACGTATACTGACGAAACTTGGTATACGGCTTCATCTGGTTGTGGACCATTGATATTTGCTCAAAAAACCAATTTTTTACCCAAGGCTCCCGTAGCAGCAAACCTGCGTACTCAGCCCCATGTTATTCTTATGGAGAATTAGTAATGTGTTATCTGCCTTCATTATGAAAATAAATTAATGAAATTTGGTATTTGGCTTTACCTACATGAGTTATATTGATATTTGTATAAAACCCCATTTTTTGTGTTCCTTGCTTCAGCAAACCTGCATACTCAGCTGCCATGTATTCTTATGGAGAATAATAAAAATGTCATAAATCGTTTATTTATGAATGTATATTGATGAAACTTGGTATGTGGCTTTATTTGGTATTAAGATACATATATATATATGCATTGGAAATTCGCTGAGTACGCAGGTTTGCTGCTACGGGGGTATTATGAAACTTGGTATGCGGCTTTGTGTGGTATTAAGACATATATATTAGGCATTGGAAATTCGCTGAGTACGCAGGTTTGCTGCGACGGGGGTATTATTTTTATTTTACCATGGCCCTAACCAAAATGCCCTAGCGAAAACGAGCCGGTGACTGTAGGAATTCCCCCACCACAAGCCGAGGTTCAGCAGGCTGCAGCCCAATACATTACAATGGGTATGGCTTCAAGACCATTATTAAAGACACTTGAAGAGTTAATGGTTATTTTGCAATAACATTTTTCATCGACGCAAAGCGTCAGCTGCCATTCTAAGGCGACAGGGTGAACCGACGCATTGCGTCGGTTGGCCACGGCTAGGGTTAATACTCTGAATTATTTAAGTAATTAAATTGGCCAAATTATAAACAGTAACATTTGGTCATGAATTTAATTTTTAAGGCTTACGACATTGTAAAACAAGTTGACTACGGTTTCTAAAGTGTACAGTAATAGGCTATTATAATATTTTATTAAAGATCTATTTTAGGTACCATATTGTTGAAAAATATAAGTTTTATTTGTCACAAAGAATACTAGGCCTAGGTAACAAACAATATTTCATGGTGAGTTCAGATGTAGTTATCAATGAAATACCCCCGTAGCAGCAAACCTGCATACTCAGCGAATTTCCAATGAATATATACGTATCTTAATACCACATAAAGCCACATACCAATTTTCATCAATATACATTCATAAATAAACGATTTATGACATTTTAATTATTCTCCATAAGAATAACATGGCGGCTGAGTATGCAGGTTTGCTGAAGGAAGGAAAACAAAAAATGGGGTTTTATACAAATATCAATACAACTCATTTAGGTAAAGCCACATACCAAATTTCATTAATTTATTTTCATAATTAAGGGAGATAACACGTTATTTATTCTCCATAAGAATAACATGGGGCTGAGTACGCAGGTTTGCTGCTACGGGAGCCTTTGGCAAAAAATGTTTTTTTTTTAGCAAATATCAGTGGTCCACAACCAGATGAAGCCGTATACCAAGTTTCGTCAGTATACGTTCATAAATAAGCGAGATGTAAAATTTTTCTTTTCCTCCATAAGAATAACATTAGACAACGTACTGTGTTTAGCACTTTCAATATCTCGGTAACCAATTGACGTAGAGAAATGATCAAAATATCAAATTGTGTGTTTTTTTAAGCTGAATCCAATGGTAAAAACTAAAATTTGACTATTTCAAAAATTATATGTAAAAAATTCAAAAAACCCATTTTTGGGGTACAAAACCCCCCCAAAATACCCCTTCGGATAAAGCGATCTGGCTGGTTTTCGAACTTAAAGTCATAAATGTTGCTTTACACGTTTATACCAAATTTCATCAAAATCGGATAATTTTTACGAGAGTTATCGTGCTCACGGACACATATATACATATATATACATATATATATATATATATATATATACAGTTTCGAACGAATGGTGTTTTTGGGGTCTGGGGACCTCAAAACGAAAAGTTATCATGGTCCCGGGCCTAGGTCTTACCATGCCGACTACGGTAATAGCTTCTTCCCTATAGGGGAAATTCGCTAAAACATATATATATATATATATATATATATATATATATATATATATAAAAAACTTGTATTATTATAAAAAATTCCTATGTAAAGAATTGCTCAACAGTGATCCGAGTCGGTCACGTCCCTGGAAACAAAACTAGGGAAATCAAGAAACCCTGTCAAGACATGAAAGAAATTACGAATTATTTCAGAGTTGCAGGAGAAATCAACTAGTCGACTAGTCGGTTTAACGGCTCCTCAACTAAACCAAAATCAAACAAGGAAACTAGTCGACTAGTTTGTACGACTAGACTAATCGATGTTTGAAAGTAGTCGACTAGTCACTAGTCGATAGTGTAAAGTAGTCGATGGTCCCATTACTAGTGTAACATTGCTACAAACCTAGATGAAGCACGGAATTCTTATAATTTTTACTGACTGCAAGTAAGTTTTGATACTAAAGCAGATTTTGCTGAATGTTAGGGTTACTGTTCTTGTTTATATAGCAAATGTTATAAAACTTAGCTGCATCGTAGTTTTCGCAAAAGTTACTCACTGTAAACAGACCTAACTTAACCTGGAAGTGTCATAATAAGACTACTGTTAAAGAAACACGTGGAGGTTAGGTTAATATTTTCAGGCTCACCCTTCAACGTAGCTGCGATCACTTAAATACGCATCTAAATCCTTAACACCTTTCTCGGAGCTAAAGGAAATTGCAATGGTCATTTTAAGATTTTGTTTTGTTTAATAAATATTCTAAAATGACAATCGAACTTCCAAAATCCAGGTAAGATCCGGAAGAAGGGACAGAAGTGAAGGAGGATTGCGCAGGCTGGAAAAATTAACCTTCAATTGCGTAAAATATCCCTTTCAGAAAAGGAACTACAAAATTACCTTTTAGCGAATTTCCCCTATACGGAAGAAGCTATTACCGTAGTCGGCATGGTAAGACCTAGGACCGGGACCATGATAACTTTTCGTTTTGAGATCCCCAGACCCTAAATACACCATTCCTTCGAAACTATATATATATGTGTGAGTGTGTGTGTGTGTGTGTGTGTGTGTGTGTGTGTGTGTGTGTGTGTGTGTGTGTGTGTGTGTGTGTGTGTGTGTGTGTGTGTGTGTGTGTGTGTCCGTGGGTGCGATAACTCTCGCAAAAATGGTCCGATTTTGATTAAATTTGGTACAAACGTGTAAAGCAGCATTTATGACTTTAAGTTCGAAAAACAAACAGATCGCCCCATGGTACGTGGTATTTTTGGGGGGTTTTGTACCCCATAAATGTTTTTTTTGAAGTTTTTACTAAAGAGTCTAAACTAAAATAAACTTAAATATAGATTTAAACTTTGCTGTAAGATTGACACAAATCCAAACTATTAATGTGTTTATATCGATCCATTGAGAAAAATAGTGTGATATTTGGACTATTTATGTCGTCAAATACAACAATTGAGGAGATTCTACATCATTTGGTGTGATTTCACAGTCTGAATATGTGTGTAATTTAACTTCATCACAAAGACGAAATATTTCAATTATTTTTTATATTTTTCTTTAGAAATAAATTATTGGGAACTACCCACCTCCAGGATTTATGGCGTTTAGTCAGATAGTGCTGAAGATCTCCGTGTAAAAATCCTCTTGTCAAATTCCATACACAAACACATACAAAAAACACACAAATAAAACAATTACTAAAACGCCACTAATATTAACCCGACGTTTCGGGAAACCAAAAAAAGTTTCCCGTTCTCTAGGGTCCTTGAGAAAAGTGTTTATTGCGCAACCGAGCCAAGCGCCGGACCACAACTAAAGGTGACTCTATGTTAACGAAGGCGGGAGGGGGAGGGGTGCAGACGCCCTGTCTTGCCTTGCCATTGATAACGATTGTTGTGCGTCAATCGTTATCGTTGATAACATCGACCCCACCAAAAACTTGTATTTAAAGAAAGAAGTATATTTTTCTTGTTCTAAAGATTTGGATATTATATATAAATTACTAAACTTTATTCCTTCCTTTTGTAGAGTTAAATTATAAATTACAACGGTCTTCCCCGAACCACTATGCCCATTTATAAGACAGCGAATATTATTAGGACATAGACCCAACTTCTTTGGTTTATTTTCCTTATGCGCTATTTTAAATTTGTTCTTTTGTTGATTAAATGACATTTTTTATATAATAAAAATGGCAAAGAGAACGTGTAAAAAGGTCCAAGGTAAGGGTTTATTCTTAAAACCATATAGAGACCGTGGCTGGTTAAATACCCTTATAAACAATCTTCCTTTTTCCCTCCACATACCATAATATTCTTATTGTGAACCTGGGACTAAGATAAATGAAAATTTAGCTAGAAATGTACCTCCAAAAAATAAGCTAGACTCCTACTGTAAAGAGCATGACATATTCTACATGAATAATCTCGATACCGCCGCTTGAAACGAGGCAGATATGAGATTAGCGGACCAGGCTTGTACTAGAGTTACTTTAAAAGATGCCAATCCGGCCGGAAAAGCAGCGGCTTACGCAGTGACAAATTAGATGAAAGCTAAAGAAAAATTGGAAATTGGATTAAAATTTAATAAAAAAGATGGACAACTTTTGGCTGTTAGGGGCCGCAAGAGATGTGCTCCACTTTCGAGGAGTGTACCTAAAAAAAGAGCTAAAACATTTACGACCAAAAGTAAAAGAGTGCGGAATAGTTAATTTAGACAGTGACAAAGGCACACATTGGACAGCATATCGTTAAAATAAAGATATTGTAATTTATTTTGACCCATTCGGAATACAACCTCCAAAAGAAGTAATTGAATATTTTGTACCTTCTAAAATTTACCCTACAACTGATCAAATACAAGAATTAAATATTTCCATTTTTGAAATTTTATGTTTATCATTTCTGAAAAATTTTAGTTTATAAAAATGGATTCATTTACTATAACATTTTCGGGTACAAAGCCAGAGTTAAAGTTGGTGTTCTTTCCTCCTATAGAATTAAATGGTGATTATGTAATTGGTTTGGTAGGGTTTCAAAGTTATAATTCTATATTTAATGTTAAAAAACCTCTAAATACTTTGACATATTACAAAATACAAAAAATTACAACACCAAAAGGGGAGGTTACAATTGACGAATTAAACCGAGCATTAGATGGTAAAGTTGAAGTTATTATACAAAATAATCAAGCATTAATTAATAGTTAACTCAAACTTATATTTTATAAAGGGCTAATTCCAAAATTTAATAAACTTAAAGACACAAAATTAACTATAGTCGAGGGTGAGGATGAGTATTATTACGATCACAAAGCTCCAAATGTAATTTAAATTACTGAAGGGACTTACGAAGTGTTTGAGCTTGAGAAGGAAATTCAAACGCAACTCCCAGACTTTTTACTTATAGCTGACAATAAAACTATGAAATCCACATTACATTCTGGCCATGTGTTTGAGTTAAAAAAAACTGTGTTTACAGTCTGTATTATTGGGAGTTAAAGGATTTTCTACTCCTGATGTTCCGTTTAAAATCGTAAATAAAATCAACATAAATAATGTAAATGTGATTAGAGTAAAATTTAATATTGCGAATGGGTCTTATTTAAATGGTAACAAATCACAAACAATACACACAGTTTTTATCCGGAAGCTCCTCTTGGCTACAAAATTATTCAGGTCCCAAGAAATATTATATACTTCCCTGTAAATAAGAGAAGTTTAGATGTTGTTAGCATTACATTTTCAGATCAAATTTAATAGAGAAGAAAATACAATTACTTGTCATACAACAAATATATGTGAATTTACAAGGACGGACTGAGTGTGCAAAATGCAAGGTTTCTGCGATCAATTGGACTGAAGTTAAAATTTTATATTAATAAAATTTAAGATTTTCTAGACGTTACAGGGAAATTCCAATTCAACGATAGTGTGGTTAAAAATTACGAATCACTCTTATGTTCCCCACAACACTTTGACAATAAATAATTTCGATGAAATTCGAATATGTATAAATAATCAAGATTTACTAACATTCCCATGTAGGATTTATCTGTATATTAAAGGAGAAATAGAGAATCATGATAAAGGACATTTTATAAATAATGCATTTGCATTCTTATTTGACGAAATTAGATACGAAGTCGCTGGTAAAGAAATAGACACTGTAAGCAGAAATTCAGGAATTTACAGTCTTATGAAAATATTGTGTTCTTACAATAAAACAACCAAATTGTCAAATGTAGCATTTAATTCTGACACAAATTTAAGGGAGTTCCATAAAAGTGGCAAGTTTAGTACTTGTGTCCCATTAGAGCTGTTAATGGGTTTGTTTGAGGATTTTAATAAAGTGTTGGTAAATGTTAAACAAGAATTTGTGTTGAAAAGATCCAAAAACGACTTAAACTTCATGCCAACAACAGCTAATGCTCCAACTAGTGGGGTCGATCGTATTCCCAAAATTACCCTTAAATCGATCCAGAGGGTGATGCCACAAGTTATGCCAAATGATGGGGAGAAGCTGCAATTACAAAAGATGTTATTGCAAAATAAAAATTTGCAAATTGAATTTAGAAGTTTGGAGCTACACGAACTCTCATCATACTCCAAAACCAAGAGACATACATGGTCAGTTAAGACGTCTTCGAGTTTGTATAAGCCTAGGTATATTAATTATATTTGGTTTCCAAACAGGTAGGGACAATAGTGCTCAAAAAAGATCTGACGAATTTGATCACTGTAAATTGAAAAATCTTAAAGGGTTTTTAAACTCTGAGCATTACCCTTAGTCCCTTGGTGGGCCGAGCTTTGCTCGGGGGAAGGCTAGTCAGTTTGTTTAGATGACTTGGAGCATATTTCTCCACTTCCCCCTACTGATAATCAGATTTGTATAACTCATTTGCCTCTTTTCTAAATTTTTAAGAGCACTTCAGTTGTTATTAATAGCTCAATGTCCCTTTGATTTATTTTACTACTCTATATATGTAATCTTCACTCTAATCTTTTAATCTGATATCAGGAAACCACATGTTAATAATCATTAAAAACATGAGTGTTACTTTGACAGTTCCCTGGTTTATTTTGAACAGCTGTTACAATTTTTTTCTTTTGATTTGAAACTCCATAAGCCCAATGTTAATTTGTTAACTTTTCATTTTAGTTTTTTACATTATTTGATTTTTCCTGGGGATGAGGCCTGTCTAGAACTTATTTTTTACCCAGACATTAGTTATTTCGAACATTTGAAGGAAATCGTTGGAACTGTTTTTGATATCAGTGTCGAAAGCAAGCAAGCAATCAAGCAAACCTTACTCATATTAGAGTATATGATAGTGATTTAAATCTCGACTTTGAAAATGTAGATGCCTCTAAAGCTTACTACAACACTGTCCCCGATCCTATGTTTAACAGAGCTGACTTTATAAAGAAATATCCTCTAATTGAAATAGACTGTTCTAGACAGAATGAATCGGTCAAAGTGGGGGTTTTAGATATTAAATTAGAAATTGAAACTGCAGAAAATGTCCCTTCAAACATATCTGCATATTGCTTAATAATACAAGTATAGCCGGTTCTGGACAGGTAGGTCCAACCGCTGCCCGCCGACTCGCACTGCTCCTTCTTTTTCACGATCATGTTGAACGTAGCCGAGAGGAAGTTCTCCAAGTCGGAGGCCTCGGTAAGCGGGACGTTGACGGTGTTGAATGAACGTAAGCAGGCGGCCCCGTGGATGTTGGTGAACTCGCACTCCAGTACCATGTTCACCTTGATGCTAGGGTGTCTGCTCCTGACATCGGTCAACAGGTCGAGAACCTCCTGGAACAAGAAGACCAGCGCCTCCTCGACAGTCAGCAAGGCGTCCATTGGTTGAGACATTTGGTAAGTGAGGAGGCGAGTGCGGAAGGCTCGGTACACGAGCTGGAACGTGGGGAGGCCGCTACCCTCCATCTCACCATCGTCGCTGGGTCGGGGCTCGGTGCTGGGGCCAGACTCGGTGCTTGGAGGAGGAGGAGAGGACCCTCTGGGCAGGTGGTCGTGGACCAGGTTCCTCACAACGGGACAGGTGTGAGACTCGTGTTGGTCCCGGTTGAAGTGGCGACTAAACGCCTTGACGCAGTAAGCGCAGCGGAACCTCGAGCCCTCGCCGTGAAGCCTGGCGGTGTGTTGACGCAGACTGGCCTCCCTGCGAAAGGTGGCGATGCACTCTTCACAGCTGTACCTTGGTGCATGGACTGTGCGGACGTGTCGTCGCAGTTCTACGTGTCGTCGGAAGCGTCGACCACATTGCTTGCAATCCACTTGGCCGGTAGAGCTACAAGAGGAGGAGGAGGAGGAGGAGGCTGCTGGGCTTGCTGAGTGGCTCACCTGCATGTGGTGGCGTGCGTCCTCTAGGCTCGCGAAGATGGCCGGGTACAGTCGGCAAGGATGGCCTGCTCGTTGCGGTGGCTCCGCCGCGGGATGTTGTCCGTGAACCGTGGTGACGTGGCGGCGGAGGACGTCGCCTCGTGCGAAGTGACTACCGCAGACGTGGCAGTCGTGACGTCTGGTGTTGTGAACAGACTCCGCGTGTCGCCTCAGGTTTCCGAGCAGGCTGAAGGCTCGACCGCAGACCTCGCACAGATATTGGTTGTTCATCTGCAACAACGGATACGAAAAATATATTACATTTACAGATTAACCGCAACAAGACCACACTTTACTGGTAGCATAACACAGGGGGGACGACACATACTTTATTTGTGGTGGACAAGAGTCAAGGTCCATGACAAGTCTAATGTTAGTACACAGGTTTCCTCGTTTATTAAATTAGTTTTTAGCAAAAAGAAAAATATAGTAAGTAAGAGAACGGAAGCTTTAGATTGATGCGTAATATATAGGAGTTGAAGCCATGACACGTTTAACATTGGTACACAGGTTTCCTCGTTTATTAAATTAGTTTTTAGCAAAAAGAATACATATTTAGTAAGTAACAGAACGGAAGCTGTAGATTGATACGTAATAGCCAGGAGTTGAAACCATGTTACGTCTAACATTAGTACACAGATTTCCTCGTTTTATGTTAGTACACCGGTTTCCTCGTTTATTAAATTAGTTTTTAGCAAAAAGAATACATATTTAGTAAGTAACAGAACGGAAGCTGTAGATTGATACGTAATAGCCAGGAGTTGAAACCATGACACGTCTAACTTTAGTACACAGGTTTCCTCGTTTTATGTTAGTACACAGGTTTCCTCGTTTATTAAATTAGTTTTTAGCAAAAATAAAATGTAATATGTAAAAAGGACGAAAGTTTAAAAGTTAATTTTAGTAAACCATACTTACGTTTAGGTATTGTACAAAGCAGGAAGAAGTCACTGGCGAAGAGCACACACAGCAGGAAAACTCACTAGCACGCACTAATGGGCTTCGACTCGGCAGTACACAAGGAAACGGCATCCTCGAATAACAGCGGATTATATAGGCACCGGTGGAGAGGCGCGTGCCTGGGGCGGTGAACAATTCCCGGAACCGCTAATGTGTAAACAGCCTGGGGCGGTCACGTAGGCCCTAACATGTCGCAACGGAAAAGTAAACAAGTGATAAGTTTAGGTCAAGGCTTCTGTTTAAGTCAGAGAGTCAAACTGATAACATCGGTATGGACGCTGGTAAAGTATGCGAGGGTGATATTCCTGATAAGGAACTCCTCACTATCGTTGAGGCGGTAGAGGAGGAGTATGCTGATGAGGAACTCCTCACTATCGTTGAGGCGGTAGAAGAGAAGTACGGTGCTCAACTGCAGGAACCACGTCCCTATGACGAGCTACGTAGGGAGTATGAAGAAGTATGGGAGAGGATTACTAAGTGTTGGTGCTTCCAGCCAACATGTGACGAGGAGTGGGATCAATACCACGCAGACTGGGAGAGTGTGCGTCTTCTTCGTATTAAAATGGAGGAGGCTAAGGCGAAGGAGCTGAAGGCGAAGGAGCTGGAGGTGACGGAGCTAAAGGTGACAGAGGCTGAGACTTTGCGCTAGTAGTTTTAAGGTTTTGTTACGCTTAAAATAAAATAAAGATTTACCCTTACAAATTTTAACCATGCTTAAAATAAAATAAAATAAAAAAAGATTTAGCCTAAAAAAAGATTACAAAGGAAGAAACAGCTGAGTCGTATAGCAAAAGTCCCTTTACAATCGGCCGGTAATTAGGCTAGTTATTAATTTTTTAAGTTATTTTCCTCATGGGGGGCAGGTCATGGTCATCTCGGGGGGGGGGCAGGTAAAGGTCATCTCGGGGGGGCAGTTCAAGGTCATCTCGGGGTGGCAGGTCAAGGTCATCTCGGGGGGTGGCAGGTCAAGGTCATCTCGGGGGGGCAGGTCAAGGTCATCTCGGGGGGCAGGTCAGGGTCATCTCGGGGGGCAGGTCAAGGTCATCTCGGGGGGCAGGTCAAGGTCATCGGGGGGGTCAAGGTCAAAGATCAAGGTCACCCGGCTCCTCCGGCTTCTCCCGCTGCAAAGTTGATCCAGAATCGGCTATACACCCCTACTAATAGATGATAAAGTATTTGAGTGTAATCCTTTGACAAATGAGATAAATTAAATGTAAATAAAATTAAAACAGTTATTCAACAGGAATTGGTTGACTCTGCAAAACAAATAAGAGAAAAATATAGGACACTAAAACGTGGTAAATTTCTAGAGGCTGAAGAGAGGTTCCAAACATTCCAAACATTAATAGATCCTTTGCAAGAATTAAAAAATAGCATCTAAAACTACAGAGAGGCCAGTTATCCCAATGATTTTAGGAAATAACCCGTCTAGAATAACCCATATGACACCGCACAAATTAGATTTCTGTCTTTTAGCATCAGACTATTTAGGAAATTACCTTAGTAGAAGTAGTATGACTGATACCACATATGGTATTAGGCGAGAAGCAAATATATTTTTATTGGGAATCAGGAAGTTGAAATTACCAATTATGATGTTACTGTTGGAGATAAAATTTATGAAGGGACAAAGGGTCTGTGGGAATTGTTAACTTTAAAAGAACCCGTAAACTATAGTCAGGCTGATTTGCAAAATTATAAAGAAATTTTGGAAGTTACAAATGCAAATTTAAAGGGTTATAAAACAGGTGCGGTGATGTCAAGTGATAAACACACTAAATATCTTAATATAATTAAACCCCTGTTTAAGACTGTTGGTGAAGGTTTAAGGCAGGTTACTGGTAATAAAATAGACAATGTTTATTGGGACGATCCTAATGAACTTGTAGATAGGTTAAGATTGTTTTGGTTAAGTCAACAAGCTGAGAATATGGGGGTGGGATATGAGAAATATTCTATTATTGAAGAATTGATAGAAAGTGGAATTGGTAATTAAATAAAAATATGTTTATAAATACATTTTATCGTGTTTATAATCCATATAGTAAACCTCCTAATGCTAGAAAATTTAAAGAAACTACTTTAAATCTAAAAGATGATAGTTGGAATGCTTTAAATTATAAAACTGGTAGTTTTAAAGATGAGGAGGTTATTGATGATGTATCGACTTTGGAACAGACGTTAACCAGAAAATATGGTGCCTTTGTACAGGGTGATAATAAATAACAATGTTTAGAACTAAAAGAAAACAAATGGAATGCTAATCACCATACATTTAGTAACATAGGGGAAGGCGAAGAAAGCGGTGATGCTGTAAACGTTTCTCAAGTACCAACAAAGAGTAAAGGATTTTGGGATTTTGGAAATAAAAGACTAGTTCGTGTTAAACCCGCTGTCAAAGATAGTGATTGTGTAACAAAACATCAGAGTATAACATTGGACTGTCTTAAGTTTGATGGTGAAAATAAGCAATTAACAAACATTTTACCAGGAACATTGCCAAATTATGTGGCTGATGCCAATAAATATTAACTAAAGGTGATAAAAGCATAATAAAACAGGTGGATAAAAATTATAATGTATTTAAATTAGACAACGATGAGTGGGATGCCGAAGAAAAATTAATAAAGAATTTACCCAAAGGCAAAGATAGGAGTGATATTTGTTTAATGTCACAGGCTTTGAGGTATGAGAATACAAATAAAAAATTTAGACAAGACAATTATATATTTTATATTTGTTTAACACCACAGGCTTTGAGATTTCACGATAAAAGTAAGAAATTTATGCAAGACAATATAATGATATTTATTTGATGATGTACAATCCTAAATTGTTAGTTGCAGACCCTACAACTTTAAGTGGATTTAAGACTTCGGATGGAGAGGCATATTTACCAAAAAACGATGTATATCAAAGAATGAGTGATGGTATGTTAGTTTGTATTAATAGAGGTGATTTGAAACGACAGAGACTCGCAGATACGTTAACATTAAAAATACCCCCCGTCGCACCAAACCTGCGTACTCAGCGAATTTCCAATGCATTTATATGTTTCTCACTAGTACATAAAGCCACTTACCAAGTTTGACAAAAATACATTCATAAATAAGTGATTTATAACATTTTATTTATTCCCCATAAGAATAACATTAGGACTGAGTACGCAGGTTTGCTGCAACTAAGAAGATAAGAAATGAGTTTTTATGCAATTATCAATATAACTGAACCAAGTGAAGCTACTTACCATGTTTTATTAATTAATGTTCATAATTAAGGGAGATATAAAACTTTACTTATTCCCCATAAGAATAACATTAGGGCTGAGTATGCAGGTTTGCATAGGGATGAAACAGAACCATGTAAGTGCTAAGAACTCTAAATATGTACACGATAGGTTGGCATCTAAAGTACAAGTTAAAAAGCCAAAATATAAGTTGGGGGATACTGTAAGGATTTCCAAGTATAAACATGTATTTAGTAAAGGATATACACCTAACTAGACAGGGGAGCTTTTTACAATAGCAGAAGTTAAGAAAACAAAGCCTGTGACTTATATTTTGAAAGATGAGAATGACAATATAATCAAAGGAGGATTTTATGAGCAAGAATTGTTAAAGACTAAATATAAAGACATGTATTTAGTTGAGAAGGTAATTAGGTGGAAGGTTGATTTATTATATGTCAAATGGCTTGGGTTCCCAGTTAGACAGAACTCGTGGATTTCCGCAAAGGATGTATTAAAATAAATTTAGAACCAATATAGAACTTATTATATATTTCTACAGAGGTAGTTGAGAGTGGTTGGCCCCAAATTGGGGCCCGACAGTCACATTTTAGGTATTAATAAAGATATAAAAGGTAGGTCCTGATCTGTCACCCCTTTGATAGACTGTGGGGGAGTCGAACGACCCCCTTATATACATTTTAGGATGCGTAATAACACATGCTAGGCCGGGTGTCGGTCCAAACCCCCGTGTTATTCTTATGGATAAAACTATGAAAATAGACCCTATCGTATTCTTTCTACTAAAGGGTATCAAAAAAATAAATAAAAAGTGTCGATCCTCAGCAACTACGTCCATAAAAAATGGTGGATTTACACTACTACAACTTGGGGCCCACAAAAATACAAAGTATTGGAAATATGGCAATTATACCACCGGATGGTAAATAAGCTTTTTTAATTTAACCATAATAGTGAATTTTGGAAATGTAGGTGGAATTTATTAAAAGACTAGCTTATTAGAACAATAAAATATCCAAATTGCAGACAAATCGGACCATAAACACCAAAGTTAGTTTTTTAGCCTGATTTTGAAAATTAATTTTAAAAACTATAGAGGAGGGATGGTGATTGGAAAAATGCATTTAATATAGGCAATGGTCAGGTACTAGTATAGGCCAAAAAGGAAATTTGTATAGGGTGGGATCGAGTGTCGGCGCAAAAACTGATCCCCATGTTCTTATGGGGAAAGTGGGGTAAAAGGTACCCCTCCCCCTTAGTTCTTATTCAAAATTCAAATTCAAAATTCTTTATTTGCATATGGCAATTTATTAAAATTGTATTGTAATCGTCAAAAATGTGTATGCATATATATAATATTAATTTGTTTAGTTTTTTACATGTATACAGTACTTTAAAAAACCCTCTCTTTAGTTCTTATCTACTTAAATTAAACTGAGAGTAGTGTAATAAGGACACGTTGGGATTTATTATTGTTGATTATGATACTTTTGACTATGTAACAAGTAGCAGTATTACCATTTTTTGCCTGATTTTGAAAATGTATTTTTTTAATATGGGGGGCGGGTGTTTTCCGAAAAATTTATTTAATATGGGCAAGGATCGGATACTAGTATAGGGTGGGATCGGGTGGCGGCGCAAAAACTCATCCCCATGTTATTCTTAAGGGGAAAATGAGGTAAAATAGGTACCTCCCCACTAGTTCTTATATCTACTATACTGATACAATAAATTCTAAAGAAAACTCGCCATTTAATTGATTTATTACAGTGAAAGATAAATACTTAACTTGGCTATAGTCAACACATGTTGATGATTCATTTTAAATCAGGGTATATACAACTTCTAATGGGTTTGATATGAAAAATTACAAGGATAGTTTATTGGAACTACGATGTATGGAAATATATTTTTCCATACAAACGCTGTAAATGTTTTTTCGTTACAAACATTAACATACTTGTGAATCAACACAAGTGGGGCGAACGTATGCAGACGAACTATGCAGTATTACACGAACGCTCCGCGCGTGGAGAGGAGATGGCTTTTCCCGGGAAATGTTGGCATGAGTTGGGAGAATGGAACAGCCTCCAACAATGTTTTGAGCTGAGTTGGATGAATGAAAACGGTCTCTAACAATGTTTTGAACTAAGCTCAAAACAGCTTTGAGCTTAGCTCAAAATATTGTTCAAGAAAAAGTTTAATGGAAACGGGACTTAACATGGGGGCTGAGTACACAGGTTTGCTGCTACGGGAATTATCGGTTAAAATTGATTTTATTTTGGTACAAATAACAATAGACCATAACCAGATGAAGCCGTATACCAAGTATCGTTTGTATACGTTCATAAATAAGCGGGATATAAATTATGTCTTATTCTCCATGAGAATAGCATATTGGACAAAGTACTGTGTTGGGCACTTTCAATATCTCTGTAACCAACTGACGTAGAGAAATGATCAAAACACCAAATTTTGTGTATTTTTTTAAATATGAATCCTATGGTGAAAACTAAAATTTGACGTTTTAAAATATTACATGTAAAAAATTCAAAACCCCCAATTTTGGAGTTCAAACCCTCCCCCCAAAATACCACTTCGGATGGGTTGATCTGTCTGGTTTTTGAACTTAAAGTCATAAATGTTGCTTTATCGTTTGTACCAAATTTTATCTTAATTGGACCTTTTTTACAAGAGTTATCGCACCCACAGACACACACACACACACACACACACACACACACACACACACACACACACACACACACACACACACACACACACACATATATATATACATATATATATACAGTTTCGAACTATGGTGTTTTTGGGGTCTGGCGACCTAATAACGAAAAAGTTATCACGGTCCCGGGCCTATAGGTCTTACCATGCCGACTACGATAATAGCCTCTTCCCTATAGGGGAAATTCGCTAAAAAGAGCCGTAACCTGCCAATAATCAGAGAGGGAAACTAGAAATCCGAGCTACCTCGCCTTGATATTAATAATTAATAAGATCTATTACAAAATTAATATGAATACAATTATCCTACAGGGCCGGATTTAAGCATAGACTACATAGGTGCGTGTCCAGGGGTCCGCACAACACGGAGCCACATTCAAAAGCCCAAACTGTATCCATAACATTAGTTTTGTACATTTCGATACATTTTTAAACATTTCAAGAAATAAGTTCCTTTATTATTTGTAGTTTTAATGGATAAAATTGGTTAAAAATGGATAGATGGGTAATGGATTTGTAGTTACAGTACAAAAAGTTGCTTATGCAGAATAACACAGACGCCCAATTTCAAAAGTCAGCAAAAAAAAAACTGAAAATAAACGATATTACCCACTCATGCTGTGATCGTCCTCCTATCTCACCCATTTTGGAGTGGGGTGGTGGATTTAGAAGGTAGTTTTCTCGTAGAAGCACACACTACCCCCGCGGGAGCGGGAGTGTGCAAAAAGCATTCCCACCTTCCAATAAAAAAAAAAATAATATTTTCTTAAGACTTTTTGCACCGTCTGCAGATTGCAGACAATCGCGAAACATATGATTTATGTCGTCAATGGCGACCTTCCTTTGATATTATTGAAGTGTATTGCCATTCACAGTAAGTATTGTGATCGTTGTTTAATTTTTAGTTTAAGTTGTGTAAATAGGGAACTGAATATTAAAGGTAACCTTTACTGCCAATAATTAAAATAATTACAACCGAACCTTGTTTTCTTGCTTAACAAAATACTGCTAATCAATTTCACCTAGCCTAATATGCTATTTTCTGCCTTCCCTAGCCCTTTTGTATCAGCATTTATAATTATTGATGTTAAAGATAATAAAGGTAACCTTTACTGTCAATAATTAAAATCATTACAACTGAACTTTGTTTTCTTGCTTAACAAAATGCTGCTAATCAATTTCACCTAGCCTAATAGGCTATTTTCTGCCATCCCTAGCCCTTTGGTATCAGCATTCATAACTATTCATGTTACAGACCTAATCGCAAAAACGAATAAGTAATTTTGTTTGAGAGTACCTAAATTGATTACTTATTCGTTTTTGCGAATTAGATCTGTAACATAACTAATTATGAATGCTGATACCAAAGGGCTAGGGATGGCTACATAGCCTACAGAGATCTTTTGCCAATTGATTTTATTGGTTTAGCGTGTTATTGAGTTTTAGTTTAGAATCTACCAAAGCATAAATTTGAAAGGCCCTTTTTGTTTCAACACAATGAATTATTATGTTGATACAGTGGAACCTCGATAACTCGAACTTCTATAAGTCGAATTCCTTGGTAACTCAAATTTGTATCATTCCCCCTGAACGTGCCTACCTAATGCTATATTATTTTACCTCTATAAGTCAAAGTGTTAGTAGGAAACACTGTCTGTTCTGTCTGGACAGAGCACCAATTATCCAAGTGTGGATATAGTCCCATCCAGAGTATATTATATAAGCAAATCTAAAAGGCTGGAGCTTATTGAATTATGCCAAATTTTATATCTATGTGAGGCTACTTGATACCTAACAAAAATTAACAATTTGATGTTTTTTTTTTTAAATGACCTGAGCGTTTTATAATACATGATGATCTGTTAATGACATAATCATGTCGAAACTGCAGTAATGCTATGATTACTTATATGAACTGGACTGAACAGGTAGCCTACTGTAAAACCATATTCCAAGTTGATACCTAACTTCTTGCTAGCCTAATGGTTAGCGTCTTGGACTTCAGGGGTCATGGGTTCAAATCCTGGAGTGTCCACAAAAATTTGAGGTGTTTAAAAAGCCTTTGGGTCTTCTCTTATCAAAATGCCGTGTGGCGTTAAAATACAAACAAACAAACATGTTCATTGTGACTTTTGGTCGGATGTAAGGAGCTAAGACAACATAAGCTAAGATGACATAGCCTAGCCTTTTATTAAAAACAAACAATGCATTCGGTACTGTACACAAATGCAGGAACTGTTGTCAGTAATTAATAAAGTTGTTTTAAGTGACTTCTTAAGGTACGGTAACTTTACATCAGGTATTACATTGTTTATTTTTGCTTTTGACTTCCAAGTGGTTGCCCTAATTTGATAATTTGGAATTTCAGAAACTAAACCTGTAAATGTTGCAATGAAAATATCATAATTAGCCCGAGGTACAAATGTCAATAAATGTCATGAATTCTAATGGGCTAATTGGCCCACACATCTGGTGGATGCCATTGGTAGTAGCATAGATCAAGCATACTCCTTAGGAGATCACCCATCGTAATGGGACAAGCGTACACGGTCTGCTTGTACGTCCAAGGCGACGGCGGAGCTAGTTCGGAACGTCTACGCTGCCGCGCTACTGTCGCTGCCCTTCCGCTCTCCCCCTTCGGCCGCGCGCCCTACCTAACAGCCCCTCCGCTAACCCCTCTTAAATCTCCCATCTCCCAACCCCCAACACACACACTCCGCTGAGGGCACCGACCGAAGCCCGTTACCACGTCCCGCCACCGCCAACAGCCGAGGCGCCTCGCCGAGGTGGTGTAAGTTACTGCCTGAAACTGCCGCAAGCGTCTTTCGATTTTCATAGGAATGTCATGACCCATTCACATTACAATGTTATATTATTATACGCTAGTTATTAACAGGTGAAGACTGAGAAAGAATATGTTCGACTTTGCCTTATAAATCTGATTATGATTATATTAATTGTTTTTGAGTTTTCCCAATAAATTTAATTTATTTTTTATATTTTTTATATTTTGCGAACCATAAATTTAAACTTTGGTAGTTGCAACATATTTTAATAATGGATGCTGTTTTTTTTTTTCAAAGCAAGTACCGAGTCCAAAGTGGTTGTGAAATCACTGTGATTTATGAAAGTCAAAAATTTATGAAATCTTAATAATCTCAGATAATAAATCTCAGATCTAAATTCACTGTTCCTTAATTATGTCCGCATTGTTGTTCACTGTGTCCTGCTTCATTCCTCATAAGCAATAAGCATAAATTAGTTGTGGTCCAGAAATGTCAAGAAGTCTTTACCATTTATCAGGGGCGGATCCAGGGAGTCACGTTGGGGGGGAGAAATGCCGGGGATTTTGGGGGGTATGGAATACTCTTCTCAGGGGTGGGGGGTCCGGGATTCCATCCCCGGAAATTTGTTAAAAATTCCATATCAATAATTTTTTTGGCCTTAAAAAATAGCCGAACGCGTTTTATTGACCAAATTGTGCGTTATCGGCCTAAAAAGACGACTGTATAGAATTCATGGACCAAAATCAGCAATTGTACCTGTTATTTCGGATAAAAATGACAATTTGACCGCATTTCATGGTCGCCGTAACTTTTAGACCAAAAACAACCAATGAACGTAGTTTATCGGGCAAAAATACCGCAATAGTTTATACTCAAACCGCAATTCAAAGGCCAACCGCCAGCGGAAGTATCAAAGTATGTTATCGTCGAAAACAAAGATTTTACCGAGACTAACATCGAAACAAATTTTATCAGCCGAGATACGGCGATTTTAAAAGACACCCGAGATACATATTATTGGCCTAAAATAGCAATATATTCTAATTTAACCGTCTAAAACGTCAATCGGACCACATTTTTTAGCCTGAAAACGGTCAAACTGTGTTATTAGAAAAATTTACCGATCGGGTGTGTGTTATCAACCAAAATCGATAATGTTATCGGCAATTTTACAGCAAAATTGCTAGCCAAAATACGACCGCAAAGTTTGTTATCGGCTGAAAATTGAGTACCAACCTTATTTAATGCCGGAAATGTACTTAATCGCTCAAAAACGGCAATCGGACCGCATTTTCTCGGTAAAAAACAAAGCCGGGTCGTGTTTTATATACAAAATCGAAGTCCGAAACGCATTTTACCGGGCAAAATCAGATATTTGGCCGTGTTTTATCGGTAAAAACATAAATTTTGCCACAACTTGGTGGTCAAAAACACCAAAATGAGTGAAGTTTTTAAGTATAATGGAATGGACCACGTTTTATTGGCCTCAAGTGGCAAGCGAGCCGCATATTATCCACGGAAATAGCAATATAGCCTTGTTTTAGCGCCCGAAAAAAGCAATTGACCGACAAACCCCTTTTGCGATTTGTAGGGTTGCCGAAATGACGATCGGCAACGTTTTTTATTGTCTGAAAATGACAACCAAAACTTGTCTTATTGACTGGGAACGACAGCGAGGTAGAAAACATGTCGGGATAGACCATGCTCGCGCCCATAGTCGGGATAGACCAAAATTCGGTCTGGCTGGGCTCAAGGTCACATCTCAAAGTGTAGGATTCGGCGGTCGCAGCCGCAGCGCTCAGTACAGCGTCTTATGGGTTATTGGCGACGCGTCCTCAGTTAAATGAGGTTTACGGCGCAAGGGATTTTTTTATAGTAAAATGGTTTTTGGAATCGAATTACTGAATAAATTCTTTATCTTTTGGTACTAAATTAAAATGTATTTAACCTCTAATTATGACTAAAAACACGTGTAAGTTTCAATATTAGCATACAAATCTCGATTTTCACGTACTCAACCTGGATTTTCATCGAAATTAATTAATTAACGACTCAATGACTCCCATATTTTATTTACTCGATACATGAGTCAACTCTTTTCGTGAAAATAACTATATAATAAAAATTGTACGGCTTTTAAAGAGGCTTAGTTTTGAATTTTGACACAACAAATTTGATTCCATACCATCGCATTTATAGCTTTGGTAGAAAAGTTTATTCAAAATTAAGTATCTTTCGTATTCGAGTTCCTTGACATGTTTCTCAACTTTTAACGCCAATATGATTTTTACAGGATTGGTTATTGCAGTATTGGCTGATGTAGAGGCTTAGTTCTGAGTTTCGACGTAAAACCATAAGTTCATTCATAATTTTGATTAAATATTTAGCTACACATATTTACTTACGACTTTGTATTTCATTTCTCCGATCTATTCCTTATTTATTCACACAAAATCAAATTATAAGTCTATTTGAATAGTTGTTAGGGAGGTATAACTTAAGTTTCTGTAAACAGATGTTGATTCTCTTCTATTTCAATGTTCACAATTAAAATCATAAAATGTGACCATAAAATTAAGGATGATAAACCTGAAAACATGTAAAATTTAAATACAATCTAATTTAACGATGTAATAAATAACTGCTAGAACTAGAAGGAAAAATTTTTAAGTGATACAAATTTTAAAGGGAGAAGGGTTTAAATAAAAGGCAAAATTATGTTTAGATAAAATTCAATACATATCGAGGTTATGACTCCTGTATTTTAACTTAGAAAATGGACAAATAAAGTATTTAGTAAGGATTTTTTGCTTCACAACCACGTTATAACAAAACAAATATGTTTATTCTTGCATAACATTTTACTATGTACAACAAATAAGTCTCATATTATTTTTCATTTAATTTAATTACATATTCATTTATAATATTTAATATGTAATTTTTAATCATGATTCAGATTAGATCTCGATAAATGTTTTTTTTATCATAATTGAAAGCTGTGTTAAGTAACAATAACCTCAATATAATATGGAGTCAAATATATATTTATATAATTACTTTTTATAAAAATCTAAGTAAAATGAGAAGCGATTATTCTGATGTGGTAGTACGGCGTGGGCCGTGGTCGACGACGACGGCGGCGCGCGTAGAACTGAACATAGCCGTAATTTATATCGTATTATTGAAGAAACTAGAAGCTCTATCGAAAATTTTTTCGAATAAATTTTGAAGATCAACTAATTAGCTACAACTTTCTTGCTGGAAGTTTAATTTTACCTCAGGAATAAAAAACTTTCTCGCTTACTGACTTTTTTATGTCATGTTCTTACAACCTTATAATATTTCAATTATTACAAATTACACATAATTTTAAACTAAAATATATTGATACCGTTAGATGCGGACATTCATGCAGAAAAGAAATATATAAGTTTCATTGTAGTTGTATTATTATTAAGAGGTATAGGAGCGTGTAAACGACAACGGGCTCACCGCTCGGGATTACTCAGATTTGCCGTGTCCTGCACTTTGGGTCTAGCCTGACAATGCGCGGACCGTTTTCTGTCCATTTGACGAGCTCTCCATGGTTTTTAACTCCCTGGGGAACGACAACCGAGCCGCATGAACGAGAATGGCCGAAAAAGACGTTTTAAAACTAAATTAACGAATGTTCACCGAAATTCCTGTAAAATTATCCGATTTTCCAGGAATTTCCGGTCTGTGAACTCTCTGTAGTAGTATTACAGAAGGCATATGAATCTGACTGACGACGCATCAATCAGACGACAAGTCGAGATGATGCTGCCGGGCAGACGTAGCACTGAAATTGAACCAATTGTAGATAATTTTGACTTATTTTCATATGTGGAATCAAATTCTGCGAATCACACCACGCTTTTTTGTGACACCCTGTATATATTTTTTGAATTACACATATTTGCCTGATTAAAATTAAGTTTATTTTTATTATATAGGTAGTCATGAATTCCTTTCATGAAACGTGACAAAAGTGTTTTTAAATAACCCTTAGGCCTATATACGCCATAACAATTTTAAGCAGATACGTTTACTTGATATTTTGTAATAATCGTTTAAATTTGAGATTTACTCACACATTGTAAAAAAACACCGATATTTTACACTGTTTTTCCTTACATAAATTTAAAAAAGCAATGGAAAGATTTGAAACTCCGTAATATAAAATTTGACAATATTTCCGTTCATTTGATAGGTCTCTCGTTAAAATCGGACTGGCCGTTTCGTAGGTGTTATAACGTAAACGTATTTTAAAATCAGCCACAAAATCAATGTGATACGCTATATCGTAAATAAATATTAGATAACAACCTTGCTTTGAATTGATGAGTAAATCACGTTTCATAATAATTACTGATATTCTTTAATTTCAAACCTGTATAATTTCTTAATGTTTCTCAATTTTTTTCAAAAAGAACATAAATTGTATTTGAACTTAATAAAGGTTTTTAAAGTTAATTACTCAAATCACAGAAATTACTTTATTTATTTTAATAATTTTAAATTTTTCGCGGAGTTTTTTTAGCCGGTAAAAGTCCGGCACTACTCTCGAATACGGATTTTTGAGTGTCCATGAGGATTTACTCTCCGCCCCGACGAAATTAAAAGGAAAAAAATAATAAATTGTGAAAAAGAATGAAATGGGATTTTAATAAGGAAATATTGTATGTTATGAATTCACTGAATCATTGGTAATGAAATATCGGTTATACATACTATACACCTATTACACTAATTTGTAATTATAACTGTAAGAGTATTTTCACAAGCGAACGTAGAACATTTATCAAGGAAGAAGCCGCTTTACGATTTGACGAAAGGAAGGCACGAAGGCACTTGGGCTGGTGGCTGGTGGACGCCCTGCGAGTGCGAGCGAGCCACGGCACTACGGCAGTGTCGCGTCGGCGGCGCCTACCTTTCTCACTCCCTCTCTCTCTATCGCACAAGTACTCCCGCTCTCTCTCGCACACGGATGTCGTATCCCCTCCTAGCCCGCGGATCGTTGGTTCCTCACGTGGCCACGAGCTGCGCCACTGCGCTGATGCCGTCGGCACTAATTCTATGCTAGTACTAGAAAATCCCGTAGGAGCACGCCACTGTTCACCCGTCTTCGTCTGACAACTTGCCCATGCAATATCTCCTAAGGAGTATGCTTAATCTATGGTAGTAGGAATCAGGCCAACTTAAAGTTAGACTAATAGTAATTAGAAAAACATTTTAAAAAAAGTAGCTGGATAAAAGTATTACAAGAGGAAACTTTCAAGTATACAAAATCACATGAGTTAAATTCATGGCTAGAAATTGTAACAGATTGTCAGCTTCCCTAAGAGCTGAGCTCATAATTCCAAGGCTAAAAACAGTTTGACTGCAGAGAAAGGACTGCCGACCAATAAGTCGGTTGTCAACACCCGTCTAATAGACAGATTTAAATTGGTCGTCAGATAAAATGTGTAAACACCACAAATTTCATCAATTCTTGTAAAAAGTTTAGAAAAATAATGTAAAATAATCCTATTTTAGTCAAATAAATCCTGTTTCCTTGGATAAATTAAAAACTGCTTATAAAAGTGTACAGAAATATAATTTTTTAAATATTTTGCCTGTTTCAGATGTTACGTTTACAGCTTAGTAGGGCGTTGCCCTTCATCAGGGTGACTTTTTCTGCTAGGGCGACATCCACTAGTGCTCCTGAAAAATTAGAAGTTTTCATAGATGACAAGAGAGTCTTAGTCGATCCAGGCACTACAGTTTTGCAGGTACCTAGGTTTTATTTGATGTTATTACATTCCATTGGTAAAGCAATTTATGGACTATTTTGCACATGCAAGAGTTATTACCGGAATGTGATACATTAATGAACCAACTATGTAACAAAGTCACTAGTTGATGCACAAGAATCAGATTTAAATTAAATTAAATGAAATTTGTACATCACCACTCGAGTGTTGTTTATAGGTGCCACCTTAATTGGCACATAGCAGAACATTGGTCACAAGAACTAGTTGTGGTTGATATGTTTAGTGAGAAAAAAACACCATGCAATAACAATATAATTAGGTTTTGATAAGGTAAAAATATAGGCTAAGAGGAGAACAGTAGACTAACATAGCCTAGTAAATTAACGTCGAGATAGGAATTTGTATAGTCGGCTATGCAATAAATACATCAATAAAGCAACAAGTAATACAAAAGTGGCCATATGAATACTGTCAGGGAAAAAATAAAAAAAGGATAATAAGGTAAATCACCCAAATACCGTGACCTTAAGCTAAACAACTTTAGTTTTCTTTCAGAATACAAATATTATATTATCTTCCTGGGAAACAATATAATATAACCACACTATTCCTCAAGATTTCATCTTTCATTTTATGTTATCAGGTGATGTATAAGTTAAGAAATAAGTGTTAAAATTTATTATTTATGTCAATCTGTCATTTTCCGGCGATCGCGAAACTCCGTGATTCAAAGAAAAAAACTCTGTGATTCACGAGCCAAAGTCCGTGATTTCACTTTTGCGGTGTGTTTTTCCTCCTAAAAATCAATAATTCCCTTGAAAACGTCAAATTAAATGATAAAATATACAATTTGATGGTTACAATAAATAAATTCACTAACCTTTATTCGTCAGCAGATGACAGCTTACTAACGTAGTCATCGTCTTTGCGCACGGAGTAAGCAAAATAAAATCTTCAAAGTTTTTATTAACTAAATTTGTATGATTTATATTAATAATAATAATAACTGCATTTGTACATATTCACAACTTAAAAACAAAAGTTTATGTTAAGGCTTCACTCTAATTCAAAATTCGGTAATGAGGTAACTTAACCCCACCTTCAAATATTGGTTCACAGTCTCACTATTTCAGTTTTATAAACACAATCAGTAACATCAGTTATTGGCCATTCAACTTATATCATTAAAACTATTTACATATTTACAACTTAAAAACGAAGTTTATGTTACCACATTACAAGAGTCAGAAGTCCGAAAACGTGAGGTAACCCCACCGATCAATTGTTGGTTCTCGCAACTGTCGTACTATTTCACTTTTAGAAACACAATCGATGTCATCGGTTTTTGGCCATATATATTTGTTTGATTCAATTTTTTTCTCTAAATACTTGATGTTTACATTGTCCTCATCATTAATACTTAAAATCTGGCCCACGAACATCTTTTCTTCATTTCCAACCGTGTACGGTACCACGACCCACATGCTTGGACGAAGAGCCTCTAGATCCAACTCTAGTGCTTCTTCCATTGGTTTTTCCGGTAATTCACGAATGCCAAAGTCCTCATCTTCACTTGTCTCTAAAATTTTCCTTTTAGTCCCTTTTTTATTTTCTTCCCTTTCTTTTTTATTTTCGCTTTTAGTTCTCTGACTTCTTTCCGTTTATCTTTTTCTTCTTGTGCTGCCTTCTTTTTGTCCTCAAGTTGTTTGTAATATGTCTTCCACTCGTCTGAAGTTACTGCACTAGGAAGTCTTACTTTTTTCAGTTTTTTTTTTCTTGTTTTGGCTTTCGCCAGGCCAGAACAGAGCTTTCTTAAAAGGGGTCGGGACTCTTTGCTGCAGTTCAGCTGGTTTCACAGACATTTCAATAGGCCTATGTTGTTCTGTGGAAATTGATTTTACTGGCGTTTTAAACTGACTGGATGGCTCTTTAGAACTTTGGCTGACCACTCTGTCATCACTGCACACAGTTTCGCCACAACTTCGTGAAGTTGAGGGTTTTTCTGATGGAGGCGTCTCAGGGATTGCAGCTTCAATTTCTGTAATTGGAATGTCCAATTCTAGTGGGAAATCCGTATTCCAATTGTTGGAAAAGATTTCGTCATCAAACGGGATAGTTATTATGTCATTTGCATCTGCAGCGGTAACCAAGACATTGCGTCATCAATATCTTCTACTGTTTCTTCGGGTTGTCTTTCCTGATCATTATTGGAGGTTGTTGCCTGTTGGCCGATCGTCTTGTCGCAGCACGATTTCCAAACGTCATACAAGGCCTTCTCTTCACCCGCAATCATTCCTTCTCTGAATCTTTCATGTCTACCTTCCCCTATTTTGGACTCTAAATAAGTCAAGTGGCTTCGTAAGACCATCAATCGGCCATGGGTCATATTGTTGTGTCTATATTCGGGGGTTTTGACAATATTTTTCGACTTTTTGAAAAGGTTAACATTGTCAGGATTGAGTGATAGCAAGCCTGTACAACGGAACCCACTCTTGATCGTTTCAGGCTTTACGCTGCTCTCAAGGACATTTTTTAATAACGGGGCAAAATCATCTGTTTTTATCTTCGCTGCCCTGTTGTCGCAGCGCCACTTTTCAACTGTTTTCTTCCAGCCATCTTTGAGTGGGTGAAATACCGCTACATCCATAGGTTGGAGAATATGTGTAGCGTTGGGATAGAGGCTGATTAATTCTATTTGTTTACTAGTACAAAACTCACTAAGGTAGAGGGTTAGGTGGGAGTTATGACCATCTACAAATAACACGACCGGACGGGGGATGTTGTTGCTGACCAGCCAGGGGTGAAATACATTAGAAATATATTCAAAAAATGTTCCCCCCGTCATCCAGCCAGTTTCAGACTTCCCGATGCCCCATGTTTCGGGAAATTTTGACACTACTGCAGCAGGGATGCGTTCGTAGGCAAATACCACCATCGGTGGGGCCAAGTCCCCGGCTCCATTTGCCATGATCAGAGTAGTTAAACACTCCTTCTCGTCGTTCCCAGTAATACTATAAACATGTTTTTCCCCTTTCTTCATATAGACCTTTTTCCCCTTAGGGCACAGAAAGAAGGCCGTCTCATCACAGTTAAATTGCGGGCAGGGTCTTTAAACACGTCTTCGACGTTCTTGGTCTTTATATAGTTGTTGACCTCAGCAAACCATTGTTTGATGTGATTCTCGGTCACTGCCGCTCTGGATGTTGTGAGGGCTTGGCTCACACGTGCCGATATTTCTTGGTTTCATTGTAGAAATAATGAAAACCATTTTTCCCCGGGGGCGGTTTCAGAAAATGGATTCTCACGGTTCAAATTTGTCATAAGTTTCTGAACACTGCTTAAAATTTGGTCCTTCGAGATTGGAAACCCGGCGGCGCCAACAGACACCACCCAATCAACAAGGATTTTCTCTTCTTCAGGGGTGAGAATCGAAGGTCTCCCCATTCTGCAATCCAGTCCATACTTTCCGCTAATTTTATCTTTCAATGTTTGGCGGGGGATTGAAAACTGTTTTGCAGCAGCGGTGACAGTCATGCCCCCATCGACGGCAATAATAGCTTCTTGAAGAGCTTCTTTCATGTATGACGACCGTCTCGACATCTTTGGTGTAGTTGGCATTCTGAAATAAAAAGAAAACCGATGCAATATTTGTGAATATGTGTCGGGAAAAAAGACAAATATTTATGTGACATTCTCGTGAGAAGCAACAAGTATGCACTTTTCTGATAGTTGCCAAATAAAAATGTTTATACGGATATTAGAGATTGATCAAATAATGCTTAAATACGATAATAAATAATACTTGGTAGATTTAAAATACTAAATTAATGGCAGTATGCCTTATAGAAACGTCATATCCCAATCCTAAACTCCGTGAAACCTTCACAGACTTAAGAATAAAAGATCAAATTCAGTCCAAAGTCCGTGACGCTTATTTTATTAATATGGAAACGGGAATTATCTTAAAAAGGGACTTTAATAAGGCGTATGGATATGGTGGCCCAAAAATATTAAAATTAGTAACGAATTATCAACAAATGTATACATTTATTTGGATTAATAGATGTCTTTAACATTCGTCAAGCGGTTTAAGAACTTGTAAATCACTAAGCAGTAAATGTGTGTTTTCAGATAGTTTCCAACTAAAAATGTTTATATGGATATTAGAGGCTGATTAAATAACGCTTAAACACAATGATAAATAATACTTGGTAGATTTTAAACGCTAAATTAATTGTTAACTGCCTTACAGAAATGTCATATCCCAATCCTAAACTCCGTGAAACCGTCACGGAGTTTGGAATATGAGATCAAATTCAACCTAAAGTCCGTGACACATATTTTATTAAAATGTAAAAAGGAATCATCTTAATATACATAATAATTTAAGCATATAGGTATTCAGGACCCTACAATATTCAATGTAATGCAGAATAATTAAGATATAGCTGATATTTTTGAATTAACAGTTGATTTACACTTGCGTCAGGCAGTTAAAAACTTGCGAAACACTATGAAGTAAATACGTGTTTTCTGACAATTTCCCGCTATTAAAGATGATACGGATTTTAGAAGTTCATTAAATAACAATATATACATTTAGAAATAAGTCCTTAGTAGTTTTCAACACAAAATTAATTATTTTATGGTTTGAAAGAAGTATCATATTGCATTTCTAAACACCGTGAGATCATCACGGAGTTTGGAATAACGGCTTCATTTTAAATCCAAAGTCCGTGATGCTATTTTATTGCATATATGAAGAATCAATCATCTTAAAAAACATTTATAATGCATTATTTAAAAGTAAATAACAGTTTTATGAACAAAACATGAGGCACAATATAATTACTTCAGAATATAATCTTATGTTTCTTACCTCGTACTCTGTTCAAATTCATAAGTGACGTAACGACATCATCCAGCTGATTCACTCGGCAACTGCCAACTGAGACTGTAGCACACTGCTTGACGCCAGACGATCCCCAATCCATAGAGTATAAATTTAATACTTACAGAATCGTTTTTTCATGTTTTTAATCTCTTTGGTAAGTCGCATTCCTTAATATTCGCGATTGAAATGACGAATCACGGCATTTAGCTTGGTCACGGTATTTGGGTGTTTTACCTTAATAAAGGATAAAATATTCGCAAATATACAAAACTGGATATAATTATCTAAAATCTGCATAGTGGACTTTTAAGTAGGCCATACATCTGAAAAATAGATTTTGTGTCAATTGTTACCTGCCGCTTATTAAGTTAACTTGTTGATAATTGTAATATTTGTTTAATTTAACTTGTTAGTAATTGTAATATTTACTTAGTCCTTAAGACTCATGTCACACAGTTATTTATTTTCAACTTAAAAATAGTAAGACTAACTGAGGATACTTTCTGTAAAAGACATGTTTTAGATAGGGTATTTTAAATAATAGTATTTTCAACTAAATATACCTAGGCCCCTACTCAACTTAAAACAACAAAAACCACTATATTGAATCACGACGTTTCGAGTAACAAACGTCGGGATTCAATGTAGTGTTGTTCTTTTGTACTATGTACATGTTTATGCTGTGTTGTTTTAATTTTATACAAAACAACTTTTTTATTAGCATATTACGTGTTGTTATTACTTACGGATATATATTATTTAATTTTATTACTCGACAACAGGACTCCCACCAGTCTTCGCTAGGACGCCAGCTAAACCTGAAGGTGGGTGGCGCCCAGAAATGAGTTGAAAATACTGTAACTACTAATAGTAAGGAATATTTTAATTGAAAAACGTGTTTTAATTTGAGACATTTATCTGAAACATGTTTCATTAAACGTCTGACTTTATTGCAGGCTGCTGCAATGGTGGGGGTGGAGATTCCCCGGTTCTGCTATCATGAGCGGTTATCTGTCGCTGGCAACTGCAGAATGTGTCTGGTCGAAGTTGAGAAATCACCCAAGGTAATATTTAATAAGAAATCACCCAAGGTAATATTTATTAAGAAATCACCCAAGGTAATATTTAATAAGAAATCACCCAAGGTAATACTTAATAACTTATTCTCTTTTTTGCTTCAAATTTTGTTAACCCTTCCCTGACGGGTGATGGATATATCCGCCTAAGTCTTTGGCAATAAAGGACGAGTGACTGATATATCCGCTTATGGTTTCTGATGTTTCGGACGGGAAGCGGATATTTCCGCCTACTCTTCAGACAGACTGGCAGGTGTTTGTTCAGTAACCAGATATTTCGCGCTACCAAGGCGCTACTTTCCCGCACTCTCCACAACCGCTGTGACCTTGCAAGCGACACGTCACCCTCTCCCGCGCTCCCCCCCTCGACGTTTTTCGCGCAACACCACGTTGACTATGTTGGCGCTAAAAGTTACAGCTGTCTGTCTAGCAGCATGAGTCATATATGCTTATAACGTAAATAGTCCTGGTTTTTCTGGTGATATTATTGAACAAGAGTTTTTTAGAAGAACGTGGGACTATTTATAGGCACCTTGTAAACCTTGTTAAATTATTTTGTAACTTTTTGGAAACTGAAATTGTTGTTCAAATGAAATGTTATTTTCTTGATGCAGTTTTGTACAATAAATAATATTGCCTATCCTTGTCATGGCCATATTTTCAAAGACGGGCGGCGGATATATCTGCTGTTTTTCTACTCATTCGCGGACGGGTGGCGAATATATCCGCATAATTTTATTTATATAAAAACGAGTAAAACATTATTTAGACAGTATGAAGGTATTCCATTGTGTTTATTTCATGAATACTGGTATTAAAAAAACACAAATAATGAAAATTAATTTTTATCTTTTCCTATAATTTTTTCCCGTCACAAATTCGCCCGTCCGGGAAGGGTTAATAGGGAACCTCATAAGCAATTGAGTTCATAACAGTTAAGTCTAATTCTTATATAACCTGTAAAAAAGAATCCCATGCAGTGCTCTAATCAATACCTTCAGCTCAAAGATTTTTGTTTGCCAAGTCAAATTAATACCGTCCCCCATTTTTATTATTTAAATTACGAAATTGTTAATTCTAACATCATGAAGCAACAAAGTAACATTTATTAAAACATAGTTGCTGCGTAGTGGTAGTTAGTTAAATACCCCTGTCACAGCAAACCTGCGTACTCAGCGAATTTCCAATGCATATGTCTTGATACCACATAAAGTTGCATACCAAGTTTCATAAAAATATATTCACATATAAGCGATTTTAATTATTCTCCATAAGAATAACATGGGTAATGAGTACGTAGGTTGGCTGAAACAAGGAACACAAGCAATTGGTTTTTATGCAAATATAAATAGAATTTAACTAGAAGAAGCCACATACCAAGTTCCATCAATATTCAATCATAAATAAGCGCTTTATAACATACTAGTTATTCTTCATAAGAATAACATGGGGGCTGAGGAAGCAGGTTTGCTGCAACAAGGAACAAAAAATGGGTTTTTATATAATTATCAATATAACTCAACCAAGTGAAGCTATATACCAAGTTTTATTAATTTATGTTCATAACTAAGGGAGTCATTACATTTTACTTATTCTCCATAAGAATAACTTGGGGGCTGAATAAACGCAAGAGCACAAATAAGCACAAACCCATACCACCATTTTATTACTTATTACCATTATTTACTTATTTTTTATTATATTTAAAAATGTAAATTTTTTTGTTTTTTTAGGTTTGAGTGCTGAACTCTCGTGCGATTTTGTTTGGTCTGCTGCTACAGGAATAATCAACAAAAAATCAAATTTTTGTGCAAATATCAATATACCAGTACTACGTGAAGCCACATGGCAAATTTCATCAACATACATTCATAAATAATCGAGATATCAAATTTGATTTATTCTCCATAAGGATAACATTGGACAACGTACTGTGTTTAGCACTTTGAATATCTCTGCAACGGTTGGGCGTAGAATCACAATTTAAACACCAAAATGATTGTTTTGTGGAAATGAACAGATTGGTAAAAGCAAATGTGAAGTTTACATTAAAATAAACTGAGGAAAAGCCAAAAACATTTTTCCCATAAGATTAACACAGGAGATTTTATGAGTAGGTTTTTTGGATTTTCTCCGCAACTACTTAACCTAGGTTAATAATTCAAAATACTATATTATTTGTTTTTTTAAGCTCTATAACATGGTCAAAACCAAAATTAAGTTTTTAAAAAATGTTGGGTGAAAAATGCAAAAAACTGATTTTTGGAAAATTTAAAACCCCCATAAACCCCCCTTCTCATGGTCCGATTTTTCTGGTTTTCGAACTTAACATGACATTGAAAGTCATGAATGTCATTTTACACGTTCGAGCCAAATTTAATCAAAATCGGATGTTTTTTACTCAAGTTATCGTGTTAACGGACACAGTATCTAGGTGCATATATATATATATATATATATACAAATGTGGTTGTGTAGTGGTTGTTTATATATTTATAAATTTGAACGAATAGTGTTTTTGGCATCTGGGGACCTCAAAACAAAAAGTTATTATGGTCTCGGGCTTAAGTCTTACCATGAGACCTACAGTAATAGCTTCTTCCCTATCAGGGACATTCGCTAAAAGAGAATTTTCTTAAATAACCTAGGCCTATCAGTAGCTTAATATATTAGAGTTGTGTTAGGCTTACCAAGGTTGTAAGAATTATAATCATGGGCCTTCCATTCATTTGTTTTTAACACTTAAATCAGTTTGAGTAGCAGGTACAGAGCTGGTATAATACAGGCTCTTGGTGCTCTGAAAAGTTACTTTATGCTATGAAAGGCTTTAATTAAGCCTGTATTGTACCTTGCTACTAGCAAATTTAAAGTAGGTATAAGGAATGTCCCTGAAGGTAGCATACAGCGTGAATTTGAACAACATTTAGGTCTACAAAAACATTGTACGAGTTTGCTTCATTGGCTCGGAGCACAGAGCCACCCGGACCAGCTTCTGTATCAGTGTTCAGGGTTTAGATTACAAAGGTTGTCAGGTTCTGACCGGTTGCGTTTCCAGGTAGATCGTGCTTCGGAGTTTACAACTAGGCTAATCGCTATTTGGGGGCTTTTGGAGGAAAGTTCGATTCCCTCACTTGCATTCCTCAGTTAACACGAGTTTAAATTAAACTCAACTATTGTATTTTGCTAACCAAAGAAAAACCACAATAATGAGCTTTATATAATTCAGCTGTTACAAACATGTGGTATATTTAAATGGGCCAAAACACTCAAAATTACTCCGATGACATCTTACCAGATCTTAAAAGTGACGAAAAATCATTAATTTGAAAATGAACCTTTAGTATTTAACACATTTTGCCATCTGTTAGGGGAACCGTTTTCTTTCAAAGTGGAAAAATATAAAAGTATAATTTTTCCCGCCCAGAAAGTGACTCCTAAACTCAAAAATGCCAACTTTAGGCAATTTTTCAGAGAGTTTTTCATCAAGTGCTTAAATTCAAGAATGAGGTCGAGGTGAGTCCGACTATGGGAAATACTTCATAATATATATTAGTGAATCAGTGCACCCATCTAGCTTCATGTATATAAGTAGACTTGAGTCACTCCATTTTAGCGAATTTCCCCTATAGGGAAGAAGCTATTACCGTAGGTCTCATGGTAAGACTTAAGCCCGAGACCATCATAACTTTTCATTTTGAGGTCCTCAGATGCCAAAAACACCATTCGTTCAAATTTGTATATATGTATATAGAACTTTGATAATGGCCTTAGAGCCAAAACATGTCAAGTAAAATTATATAAAAAATGTAAAAAGAGTGCTTTGTTTTAACATGTTTATTAGAATAATTCAATTAGTAGCCCTACACATAAATTTGAATTATATATATATATATATATGTGTGTGTGTGTGTGTGTGTGTGTGTGTGTGTGTGTGTCTGGAAGCATGATAACTCTCGTGAAAAAGGTCCGATCTTAATGAAATTGGGTGCAAATGTGTAAAGTACCATTTATTTGAACGAGTTCAAAAACCAGACGAATCGCACCATCCAAAGAAGGGCTCTGTGATTCCGTTTATTCTTAACAAAAACAAAGTTAGATCAGAGCTGCAGATTGCAGCTGTGTGGATGATTTAGGACAGGTTCTGATTTCCACGGTGCAAAGGAACTCGGGCCGACTCGGGCGACAGTTGTTAAGTTGCTGGTGTTTTTTCTTTGTCAACTGACTGCTGACTGGCACTTGTGTAAGACCGTGTATAAGTCTTCTTTACTGTATGTCAGTTGCCTATTGTTTTGTATTAGTCGGTGTAAACAAGCGACAGTAGACAGCTACTGTAACTAGACTGTAACTATACAACTGTCGCGTCACTAACTCGCCCATTCCGTTTTCACGGTGCGTAGTCAGCGTTGCCAATTCGAGGGAAATTACCCTTGTCAGTGATAATTTTGAACTTCCAGGGTAAAAAGGGGTAATTTTACTAAAGCCTTTAAAAATATACAAATTTATATTATAATCTGTTATATCATTCTTATTACATTCATTTTTTTACATTATTATTATTACATTATTTTTTATTAAATAAATACTACATTTCTCTACTTTATTGACCCTTCCGATTTTCATTACTCTGACGAATACTCACGAACTCCATAACAGAAATGAAGCTTGAGTAAGGATTACATGTAGCGTGAACGACTCATGTTAAAAATGTAGAAGAGCCACGAGTGCCAGGACGACAAGAAGTCTGCTAAGTTGCAGTAATGTCTGCAAGTTTTAACGTCAACCAGACAATAAATAATGAAAATAGAAAATGGGGATTATTGTCACCTTTCTCCGCCTACCTAATCCTATCAGTTGATAGACTGAAAGATAGACAGCATTAGCTGTTTTATAATTGGTGTTTATGGCTGTAAACAAAATTTCATCAGCTGTTAGTCATTTATATTCTGTAATTTGTTAAGCAGTAAAATAAATTCTGAGAAAAATCTGTTATATCTCGTATGACAAAATTGAGACAAAAAACTGGCTAGCGTGTACAACTTCTATTTTCATTCTTCGTTCTAAACTTTAACATTAATTATATATCAGCGACATCTATAGGCGGCTCCCTCAAACCTATCAAATTTCAAGCACATTTCCTTTTTTTCATTGGCACTCTTTACTCAATTACAGGAGTTTAGATTTTGAGGGTATTTGAGGGTAATTTTGACGAGGATCGAGGTTAATTTGGGAAAAAGCGATTGGCAACACTGAGCGAAGTAGAAATCACCAGCAACCGATAACCGATAAACCGATGACATGACTTACGACGACAATAAAACAATGAGAAACTCTAAAATAGTTCTTATTTTGAAAAGGTTAACTTGGGATGTATGTTATGGTTTTATGGTTCTGTTACATCGTAATTGGAATGCTGGAAAGTTTTAACAAGTATTTGACCGCTGCGCCGCGTCTGCGTTGTTGTTTTGTGACCGGTATAGGTTATGTTTTTTAATATTTCGACCGTGAAATTGACAATTTTTAGACCTTGAAAACAGTGAAAAACCCGTGAATTTGATTTTTGAGTTTGAGTGGGAACCCTGACACAGTACGTTGTCTAATGTTATTCTTATGGAGAAAAATAAAAATATTATCTCGCTTATTTATGAATAAAACCTGACGAAACTTGGTATATGGCTTCACCTGGTTGTGGTTTGTTGTTGTTAGCACAAAAAACCAATTTTTCGCCTATGGTTCCCGTAGCAGCAAACCTAGGTACTCGGTCCTCATGTTATTCTTATGGAGAATAGTTCAAATGTTATATATCGCTTATTTATGAATGTATATGGATGAAATTTGGTATGTGACTTCACTTGGATGCCATTTATTGATATTTGCATAAAACCCCATTATTTTGTGTTCCTTGTTGCAGCAAACCTGCGTACTCATCCCCAATGTTATTCTTAAGGAGTATAATTAATATTTGTAATATCGCTTATTTATGAATATATTTCTTATGAATCCTGGTAAGTGGCTTAATGTGTTTTTAAAACATATATATTCAATGGAAATTCACTGATTGGTTTGCTGCACGGGGATATTTAATTATATCTCAATGTATGTACTCAAGTATTTTTTATATAATTATTATACTATTTTGATTCATTTAAAATCCAATCTAGATTTTATCTTTATTCAAAGATCCTATTATTTGTTCATACTCTCCCACGTGAAAGTTACATTGACAGTTTACTGGATATTTTGCTAGAGATGTTATGATTCTTTTGTTTTGATTTGAAACTCCATAAGCCCAACGTTAAAAATTCCAATTTTCAAGGTAAAAATTGAAAATTTTAACTTATGAAATGTTCCCCGGGAGTTTCTAGGTACATGCATGCCAAATTTCACGTTTCTACCTCATCTAGATGTGGTCTAGAATTTGTGACGGTGTGACTCAGTCAGTTTCACATCGGGCTGTATTGGGGGTTTCACATCGGGCTTGATAAGATTTACCAAATTTGCAGCCGGTGGCAGCGTGTGCGATGCCCGTCATGAAGGGGTGGAGGGTCAAGACCAACTCGGACATGACGCGCAAGGCTCGCGAGGGCGTGATGGAGTTTCTGCTGGTCAACCATCCACTCGACTGTCCGATCTGCGACCAGGGCGGCGAGTGCGACCTGCAAGACCAGAGCATGGCGTTCGGAAGCGATCGCAGTCGCTTCACCGACATCGAGTTTTCGGGAAAGAGGTAAACGTAAACATGACACGTTTTACTTACTTTCACTCCCGTGGCCACACAAATCCCAAGTGATTTTAGCCTCGCCATTTGCCTCCACATCTGCCTGTCCTCTGATTGCTCCAGAATTGCTCCTAGCCTCCTGAGATCCTGCTTCACTTGATCATTGCATCTGAGTCGTGGCCTTCCCAGCGGTCGTCTTCCCACTGGTTTCCCCATCCACACTCTTTTTAGTACCAGTTCCGCCTCTCTTCTTTGCACGTGTTCCAGCCACCTTATCTCTTGCTCTTCACCAGTGCTATAATGTCAGGATCCTTGTATAATTCCCTGAGCTTAGGATTTTTCCTTATGCGCCATTCTCCATTTTCATTAGTTGGTCCAAACACTCTTTGTAAAATTGTATTTTCTCATTTTGTTTTGTAAGTGTCCACCTCCTTTTTAAAATTTTCTGGTTTTGATAAACTAACCCACAATCATTGTATGGATATGTATTTGTAATATTTGTCTAATATTTTTTATGGTTGTTGAAAACAGTATATATATAATTTTTAAATTATATTTTTTAAATCATTATTCATCTAAGGTAAAATAAATTTTAAAACAAATTAAATAATAACATTAATAATTCAATCAAATAAATACATACATTTATTAAAATTAAATTTTATGTTTATAATTAAAGTTGAATATGAAAAAAACATTGTTTTAAATAATAAACTAAAATGAATTTTTTTTACTTTTTAAAGAACTACTCGACTCGATACTCGATAAGTGAGTTCAATACTCGACTTGACTCAAAAACCACTACTCGCACATCCCTAGTAAACTGTTCAAAATTAACAATATTCTTATTTTTAACTTTATATAAACTATTGATCAATTTGCAATACTTAAAAATGTGTTTTCTTCACACTTTATTTCATTAATGGCCTTAGGAGAGAATATATAGAGATCAAAACGTACTAATAAGGCAGCACAAAGAAGAATACATAGAAACATTTGTTGAGAGTTTGGAACATCTTGATTGGAGTTTCATTTCTGATTTTCAGTCTGAGGACTTTGATATTCACAATTTATTTATGACCTTTTTTACAGTATATGTTAACTTATGGCACCAATGTTCTCCTTTAGTTAACAAAAGTTGTAAAAATAAATTTAAAACAAATAAAATTAGCTGGTATACCACTGAGTTGAAAAAAATTAGAGATAGAATGCTTTCTTTAAACACTATTTATAAAAACTTGTACAGGTGTGGACCTAAGCTCACCAACAATGCCCACAAAGCATATCTCGAGTGTAAAAAACTTTATAGAAGTAAATTAGTTCTTGCAAAGAAAAGCGCTTGTGAAAGGTATATTGAAAATGCCCCTAATAAATGTAAAGCTGCCTTGGATATAATTTCTCAAGAATGTTCCCCCACGCACACTCAGGAAATCCCACTTGTTTCTATGAATTAAATGACTTTTTTCTCGATTCTGTTGAAAATCTTGGTAATAAGATTATGTCTGACAAATATAATGCCAGTGAATTTCTAAAATTGCAACCTGTGAACCAAACTATATTCAGCTGGAATAGAATCACACCTGAACAGATAGTTTTGATTGTTTCCAAATTTTCAAACTCCAAAAGTATGGACTGCTATCAAATTACATCACTAAGAAAACCATTCATCTTATTTGTGAGCCTCTCTCATTCATTTTCATTAAATGCTTAGAACTTGGTTATTTCCCTGATTTGTTAAACATTTTAAAAGTAATTCCTGTTTTCAAAAAAGGTGAAAAACCTGCCGCAAAATTACCGTCCCATTTCTATTTTACCAATTTTTTCAATAATCTTTGAATCCCTGATTTATAGTAAGTTGAGTTGTTATTTTGAAAGCCACAATCTTTTAACAAACAGTCAATTTGGTTTCTGTAAGGGTAGAAACACAACACCTGCTGTACTTCAAATTATAAATGAAACCTTAGATGCTTTTGAAGACAAAAACTCAGTTATGCTCTCATTGTGCGATTTAAGCAAGGCATTTGATTGCATCCTATTTGACATTTTATTGATGAAATTAGAGGTTTATGGAATAAAAAATGATTCATTAAAAGTATTAATTGAATCCTATTTGAGTAATAGAAAACAGTATGTCTCAATCAGTAATAATACCTCTTCACTAAAGGATGTTAGGCTGGGTGTTCCGCAGGACTCAGTTCTGGTCCTATTTTTCTTCATCATAGCAACAGGGTGTCTAGCAGTTCGGAAAGTCGGGGAAGTCGGGAATTTGTATAGAAATTAATAAAATGTCGGGAAAGGCGGGAATTAATATATATTAAGTCGGGAAAATGGATAAAAATTATAAACAGTGATATCAAGGTACTAGTATTTATAATCAATGGCAATTGCAACAAGATGTACATTGTGGAATAACCCAAGCAAGTGCTTGGCCCATAGTTTTTCGGAGAAATTAAGAAAGCCAGTCAAGTACATGCCGTTACTATGGCAACGCGAAAAGGAAGATGAGTCACGATGGTGGAGGGGTGGAGAGTGGTGACCTTGAAGGTACCTCTACACTCTCGCTCGCGTCGTTCGTCCGCCATCGCTCGGCTAGTGGACTCTGATAGACAAGTTCCGATACGAGTAGGTATCGAAACTTTGTTTTCGGAACTCTGGGCATCGGTTAACCGATATTATCGTGGTATCGAAAGAAAAGTAGGAGTATCGGTATCGGAAAAATAGTACATTTTTACGTTGTTAAAACATAGATTAGTGGAGAGTGGAGAGTTTTGTTTAATATACTTTTTAGCAAAATAAACACAAATAATAACTTCAAATATAGTTATTGTAACTTACGATAGAGAGAATCGACTCCAAGCTATCTCCCGCGTTCCTCTTACAGTAATGGGTATCAATACTTTGGTTTCGATTCGTAGTGATACCAAATATCGGGTCCAAGCCAGTAGCCAGTAGTATCGTATCGGAACGTCCCTCGACTCTGACTCTGATTCTCACACGCACACGTCGCGTCGTCATAGTACTTGCCCAGTTGCGCGCATTGATGCATAGTGAAGCATTGAAACCTGTAGGTTAAAGATTATACTGACGAGTGAAGTGAGTTTAAATCGGGATTTGTCCGTAAATATGGAATAATGCCTGCAAATTATTGGCGGTACAGGTTAACAACTTAACTTGATCTATTCTTATTTCCCTTTACATTCCAACAATGCTTCAAATTTTGTTCAGTGGTGAGCGTGAGCAATACACACTTAAGTTAATATTTTACGTGTTAAAACTTTTAAGTTTACGTTGCAATTTACTTCGAACACGGCCGAATTTCGTCGTCTGCACCACTTGCACTGTGGCCTGGTTTCCACGGAACGGGGCGAAGTAACTCGCCCGACAGTTGTTAAGTAGTATTAAGTTATACAATTTTATAGGTTTAATTACAGTTGTCAACTATTTCTCAGATCACCAGAAGACCATTAAACAGTGGCTTAGTGACATTTGAACAATGTCGTAAATAATATAGCCTACCCACTAAACTAATATGAAGGTATTTGTAGCAATCGAAGCCCCTATAAAATGGGCATTTATATCTTGGAACACATATTTTTGCGAATAATAAGTTATGTTTTACCCTCTACTAATATTATTTAAAATTACAACATTTTTGAAATCTGTAAAATAGTTACCCTAGGTTCTATAACTTATTAGGTTCTATAATTTAACAAAATTGAGTGAACTTTTTCCCAAGTTTGATAATAGGCCTATGCCCATGTTAGGCTGTTAAGCTGGACTAATTAAGTTACTTTACTTTTACCCTTGGAAATATTAAACTGTGGTCTGAACATGTTTACTAATTAACTGTTTCTAACATTTAATAAAGTGGTTCTCTATACAGATAGGCTATATAACTTAGGCCTAAATATCAAATAAGCCTAGTCAATGTAATGTTTTAACTTGCCTTTGAAAACATTTTAACTAGGCCAAAGCTTACTATCGTCTGGGTAATTTTAAACTGATTTAATCGCCAAATTATGTCAACATAGGAGAAATTGTAAAAATTTAAGTTAGGCCTAGTTTTCTAAAACTGAACTTAATTAAAATTAATTTAGGTACTGATATAAAAAAAATATAAGTTAGGTGACTTCTTAAATATTTTTTTTTGCAAGTGATGAGATCGACAGGCCTAGATTTATGCCTAAATATGTTTTCAAAGTTATGTGTAAAAATTAGTTTTACTTTAGCCTTTTATTTTCATATGCCAACCTATTTGAAATTTTGTATTTGTTGCTGTATATGAACAGGATATTAACTTACCGGTACTGTATTTTATTTTAATCTTCATTGCTTTCCAATATATAAAGAGAGTACACTTTCATAAGCGGAACGATGTAAAAAACCAAAAGTAATTGTTCATACGGATTATTTAGGTTACAGTTACGTTCGGTCTAAAGAGGTGGAAGATATCGTCTTGAAATTTGTCCAGGTAACAAACTTTGTTAGGAATACGTTCCGAGCACATCGCCAACCATCTCTATGTGAATACTTATTTAGAATTAGGGTGAAAAACTCTGGAAAATACCCTTTTAAATGTTCTTTTAAGATGCTGATATTTTATGCCCTTTTAAATTTGTTGACGTTTTTAGTTTTGTTTTTTTGATTAAATTATTTTGTATATAGCTAACCGGTAACGTTTATTTCATTTGTATTTTAAGTTTAATTGAAAAAATATATATATTTATATATAAATATTGATGTTCATATATTATGCAGTATTTGAGTTTTTAATAAAAATATTATACTGAGTTTTGGTTTTGTTAGTGATTTTTCTTCCAAGTGTCATTCTTTTTCACTATTTAAATTTGTTTACCATAGTTTAAATAAACGGTATCAGAAATCTGACACATACTTTCTCCCTTTTAGCCCATCTTTAATGAATAAATTACTTTTTATTTACTAAATATAGAATACAAAGCACGGTTGAATGTACAGAAAATATTGTAAACAAGTTGTTTTCAAAAATATCCACCGAAATCCCTGTTGAGGAGGCACTACAGAATCCATCGCTACACACGTGGTTTTAAGAGGGGAAATGCCCCCTATTCCCCCCCTCAGGGTTATTACGGGGTCAGATATTTTGAATTTCCTTTGTTGGTCAATGCTAACTTGACAAGCATAGCAAGTTTGAACGAAATTGATCAACAAATAAGAGATAAATAGTAATTTTTGTATTCCCCATAAGAATAACATTGGACATCGTACTGTGTTTACTGAAAAATGGAAATTTAAATTTTCTCCGCAACCAGTAATCGTAGAATAGTAATTCAAGATCCCAAATTATTTAGTTTTTTGAGCTCTTTTTTGTGGTGAATAGTAATATTTTTCACATTTATGTTTTTTTATGAAAAATCAAAAAAACTGAATTTTTGATATTTTAAGTCTTGTAATTTCTGAACCCGAATTTTTACAGAAATGTGGGTGGTTTTATTTTGTTGGAAAATTAAAGTTCTACAAACGACTAAAGTTTAATCAAAATCGTTAGAGCCGTTTTTGATAAATCTAGATTTTTTAGGTTTTTTGGTGGTTTTTGGGGGATAATTACCCTTAAAAATCAAAAATTAAAAACTACCTGGAGATATTGTGTATTAGTACCTACATACCAAATTTCATAAAAATCGAACCATTGGTTAGGGATCTAGCTCTGTACACATCCATACAGACAGACACACACAGACATCACGTAAAAATCACTTTTTTGGGTTCAGGGAGCACCAAAACGAATATTTCCACTAACAACTAAAATTCAAAAATGTTGACGAAAACAATACCATACTTTCTTGATCCTTATACTATGTATAAGGGGGAGAAAGTAAAAATCCAAAAAGTGGTAAAAACATGATATTTTTACTCTTATGACGTTTGTAGTATATTTGTACTATCTCGCGAAAGTCTGGAAAATTTTGGAAAAAGTCTGGAAAAAGTCTTGAATTTTGAGATCAAATATCACTAGACACCCTGTAGCAATAAATGACTTGCCATCTAATGTTATTTCTAATTCAGTCATTTGTTATGCAGATGACACAACGTTACTTTCTAAACATAAAGACCTCTTTGTATTACAAGGGATGGCTGATTCTGCTCTGGATAGTGCTGCTGACTGGTTCACTGCCAATAAACTTTTTCGCAATTAAGAAAAAACTCAATCCTTTTTAAGCTTGTGTAAAAATACAGAAAATAAAACAGTAAAACTTTTAGGAGTTATCATTGACTCAAAATTAAATTGGGGAGCCCACATTGATCATCTTTGTAAGAAAATATCTAGGGTAAGTTATCTTATTTAGAAATTAAGGGATATAGTGTCAAGTATATATAGTTAAGCACCTTAGAACTGCGAATTTTGGGCTTTTTGAGTCACATCTAACTTACGGCTTCCTTTTGTGGGGTCATTCTCCTCTTGTCAATGACATTTTACTGATTCAAAAGAAAGTAATTCGCAACATGTGCAGGGCTGGCCCTGTGGAGGACTGTCACTCCTTGTTCATCAAACTTAAAATCCAAACTGTGGTAAATTTATATATTCTTTGTTCATTATTGCACATTAAACAAAACTTAGATGCATTTATTATTAGAGAAAATTTTCACAACCATAACCACAAGAGGTAATACCCCCGTTGCAGCAAACCTGCGTACTCAGCGAATTTCCAATGAATATATATGTCTTAATATTACATTAAGCCTCTTACCAGAATTCATAAGAAATATATTCATAAATAAGCGAAATTTATAATATTCATTATTCTCCATAAGAATAACATTAGGGATGAGTACGCAGGTTTGCTGCAAAAAGGAACAAAAAATAACGGATTTTTATACAAATATCAATAGAACTGATCTAAGTCAAGTCACATACCAAGTTTCATCCATATTCATTCATAAATAAGCGATATATAACATTTTTATTATTCTCCATAAGAATAACATGGGGACCGAGTACCTAGGTTTGCTGCTTCGGGAACCATAGGCGAAAAATTGGTTTTTTGTTCAAACATCAACAAACCACAACCAGATTAAGCGATATACCAAGTTTCGTCAGTTTATGTTCATAAATAACCGAGATATAAAATTTGTCTTTTTCTCCATAAGAATAACATTGGACAACGTACTGTGTTTAGCACTTGTAATATCTCAGTAACCAATTAACGTAGAGCAATGATCAAAATACCAAATTGTTTGTTTTTTTAAGCTGAATTCAATGGTATAAATTAAAATTTGATTAAAATAAAAATTACATGTGAAAACCCCAAAAAACCCATTTTTGGGGCACAAAACCCCCCAAAAACCCCCCTTCGGATAGTGCGATTTGTCTGGTTTTCGAACTCGTTCAAATAAATGGTACTTTACATCTTTGTACCAAATTTTATTAAGATCGGACTTTTTTTACGAGAGTTATCGTGCTTACGGACACATATATATATATATACATATATAAAAATTTGAACGAATGATGTTTTTGGCATCTGGGGACCTCAAAACGAAAAGTTATCATGGTCTCGGGCTTAAGTCTTACCATGAGACCTACGGTAATAGCTTCTTCCCTATAGGGGATATTCGCTAAAATGAGACTTGATAAACCACAGCATAGATTAACCGAAACGGGTAAATCGCACTAGGTAAACTGTGTACATTTGTTTAATAAGTTACCGATACCAGCTAGAACTGCACCTTTAAGTATTTTTAAAACACGTTTATATAGTTGGTTTTTAGAAAATCCAATTACTGTCTTAATGAATTTTTAAACTGTCGTTACTGCAGATTTTACTTAGTTTCATTGTTCTACTATAAAAATGTTTGTATTTTTTTTATTATTATTTTATAATGTCTTTGATGTATATGTATACATGTACTATGTCTGAAGGTGATTAGCTTTAACTTTGACAAGACCTATTTCATGTGACACTATGATCAATGGTTAATAAAGATTTCTGATTTCTGATTCTGATTTCTGTATACAAAAATAACAATATTCATTCAATAAATCAATTTCTCACCAATACTTTCAATTAAGTAGCATAGGCCTACTTCATTCAATGGTGTCAGACTTATGGGTTTCCCGAAGTTTCCTGGTACAGGTTTGCTTTATATATGGGTAAATTAACAGACTATGTAACGGTTTTCTTACATTAGAGGAGACAAAATTTGTTTAGACATATACCCTAAGTTATATTTTTTGTTAAAAAAATTAGTTGAAAATGTAGGCTTATAGATTCTTACTACAGTAGACGCTCGCTAATCTTGAATGATCGGGACTTTGACAGTGCCGGATTACCGAAAATCCCGGATTACTGAGCGCCGTCTAAATATAGCCGTTATTGCGAGAATAGCAGAAATACCGCTAAAAATAGACAATTAAAAGGAAATCATTGGTTAGAGGGCCACTATTCCGTGTTTTATTGTGCTTTCTCTGATTTTGGCAGTAATGAAAAATGTTAAAAACAATACATTTCAATCAGTTAATAGATTTACAGTATTATATTTTAATACATACAGTACAGTTACTCCTGCCGATTGCCCGCGTACACTGCCTATCGCGCCCGAACTCTATTGAACGCGACCAAAAGGCTTATAAAAACATTGTTTTTAGAACCCTTTACCCTTTTTTTACCCTTTTAGATGCCGGATTATTGAAAGTGCCGGACCATCGGATGCCGGATTAGTAGGCTTTTACTGTATACCTAAACTTTTGTTAACATCACCTGTGAAGACATAAACAAAGCAGACACTTAAACCATATGTGTAAAAGTAATCAAATCACATGTTTTATAGTCCCCATGTTTTTATTATTAATACAATTTGTTCTTATTTCTGGCTGTCAAAAAGAACACTAGTTTTCTCTACTCCCTTGGGCCAATACCTTTAATTTGAGCCATCTCCCATCATCCTGCAATTAAGATTTACCAAACATCCACAATTTCTCTTTAAAATGTTCTCTTCCAGAATTAGTAATATATATAGATGGTTGCTGTAATGTCATGACACATGTGTTATTAAATTAAATAGTTACAGCAAATGGTAAACATATGTGGAACATAAGTTTATTTTTAGTTTTGAAGAATAATTGTAGTTTGTTAGTTATTGTAAAGATACATTGTTTACATTTAATATCCAAATTGGTTTGTTTTGTAAGTTTATTAGTATTTAAAATATATTATCTTACTTATATATAAATAATTTCCTTAAACATGGTGACAATGCAGATGCAGATAGTATTATATGTACTTTATTGTGTAACAGTTTGTGTTCAATCAGATGATAAGTATTTTGATGTGCTAGGTGTTACTGTAGCCAGTTGTGAACAAGTGGGCCAAACAGTCCAGTTCTCTGATGGAATTCCAATTTTTCTTTCTGATGAATTTCAAAAACTCAATATCTATGGAATAAATATTCCCCATGACTTGCATGTGGGTTTTACAATTGATGAAAACTGTGATAACGTTTCCCCTATACACTTTCAAGTGGAAGATTATCATATAGCACTTGTGACTTTTACCACACCGACTTCTGATAAAGGTTTGTTTTCTCAAACACGCTACCATATCTGCACCAAGCATGGAAAGGGTGATTGGATGTTTCAGAATTTCGGCTTTTTTGTTTACAAACCTCTTTTCACGCCGGAAATATTAATGGTAATTCTTTTATTGTCGTATCTGCTATCGTCCTTGATGTCGGGGTTGAACATCGGTCTTTTATCTCTAGACCCTCACGAGTTGGCATTGCTGAAATGTGCTGGAACCGCAAAAGAGAAAAAGTATGCCAAGATAATATTACCGGTTCGTCGCACCGGGAATTACCTATTGTGCAGTATATTGATCACGGCCACTTTGTGTAACGCCATTTCTACAGTTACTGCCGCTCAATTTTTCTCTGGCTGGGTGGCTGTTCTTTTCACAACAGTCGTCATCGTTTTGCTTTGTGAAATCCTTCCACAGTCCGTCTGTACGACATATCCGTTGTTTGTAGGAGCCAATACTATTTATATCACAAGAGCTTGCATGCTGCTAACTGCTCCGATATCGTATCCTCTCGGAATAATTTTAGATCGGCTGTTGGGCAAGGAGACATTACTAGGGACTTATAACAAAGAAAGACTCCAAGAACTCCTGGCATTGACCCAGCTTGCAACAGATGAGGTGAAAATTATCTCGGGAACGTTAAAGTTGAGTAATAAAACAGTTGAAGAAATAATGACCGTGTCGAATGACATGTTCAAGCTGCCCATCACTGCTGTTTTGGATTTTGAGACCATCGCTATGATTTTAGCGTCAGGCTATTCCCGGATTCCAATCTATGAGGGGAGTATTTCTAACATTCAGCACATTTTGTTGACCAAGGATTTGGCTCTACTTGATCCGGAAGACAAAGTTCATGTGAAAGTCGTGGTTCAAAACGTAAGGATAAAATGTCACTACATTTCAAAGGGTACCACGGTCGACAAATTGCTTGAAATATTTAAAGACAGCAGAAACCATATGGTTTTCGTTGTGGATGACAGGAATTCAATTACTAGAGACGGGGACTTACCGAGTGAAGAGAAGAACGTTATCGGTTTGGTCACCTTTGAAGACGTCATAGAAGAGATATTTCAGATGGAAATCAACGATGAAACAGATAAGTTCTCCGACAATAGAATTAAAAGAAAACTCAACTCTGAATATGATCTTATTAAAATTTTGAAAACAACACCTAAAGCTGCTAAGCCATCTGCAAATTTGAAGTTGGCTATATTCAACTTCCTCTCGGGGATCGACCAATTCTGTAGCACGCGCATATCTCCGAGGGTTCTCCGCTCGCTGTTGGACTTGGGCATTTACTATACAACCACTGGGCAGAAACTTCCCCAAGACACCATCTACATTGTCGGAGTACCTGCGGACTACTTTGTGATGATATTGGAAGGTGAAATGGAAGTAAAGATCGGTATGGAAGGTTTGACTTTTGAAGCTGGTGCTTTTCAATACTTCGGTTTGGATGCTCTTAAACTTACAGAGACTTTCATCCCTGACTATATGCTTCAGGCGACCAGGAAGTCTACGTACATAAAGATAACCAAGGTTTTATACGAGGCTGCTGATTTAGCTACACAATATGAGCGTTTGAGAAAGTCGCCCAACATCAGTGTCAACAGTGACCTCTACCTGTACTATCAACAACTAATTGAATAACTATGTTTACTTTATTGAACGTCATTTTCAACTATTATTTTTATCTCTTTAATTGGTAAAAGGTGAAATCTGAGTATTAAGTGTGAGTATTATGAGTGTTAAGTTAAATTAAATTCCTGCTTAGAATGTGATGAACCTTTTTTTACTAGTTTCATTAAATTTGTCTGTATACGCTCATTTGTTTGTTTTTAAATTGTCAGGAATTTAATTTTGAGGTACTGCTGACTTCCTGTTGATTAGCAATAACGATTTTGACATAATTTACAAACATCAGAAAGGAACACTACAGAGTTAACAAATTGAGTAAATTTCATGATTACTAATTGATAGCAACATTATTTTGTCATAGTCTACAATATTCCTTTTCAGAATAGTTGTGTTGACTTAATATTTATGTTATCTTATATTCATGGTGTTAGGCGTAGTAAAAACTATAAAAATACTGCTTAAAAATTACCCTAATCAAAACACTGACCTAAGTATGTAATTCTAAAAAAAACGTTGAAGCCTTTTCCCTCCTTAAAAAAATATAAAATAGTAATTATGAGTAAGTGATCAGAAATGTGCCAGGTCCAAAGATGTAAAATGTAAAAAAGTTTTCAGTAATAAATATTAGTCCACTACATACATGTGGTGTGCTGTATTTATTTTGAACAGTGTGGTAAGAACATTATACTTGTAAAATAATATTAATTATCTATGATATTATAAAGAAGAGGTGGTTTCTGTCTGTGTGTCTTGTGTGTCTGGTGTCCGGATAAACACAAAAACTACTGAACCGACTGGGCTGAAACTTTACACAAAGGTAGATCTTGAACCCATGCAACACATAGGCCTATTCACTTCCTTAAAATCCCCTCGGGCTACGCCCCGTGAACGTCCTAAGTTTCAATGTTTACATTTCAGAAAAAAGTAAACATTCAGAAACTGTAATGCGAACAGCTGTGGGATCCAACCTCAGTGATTTTATCCAGTAGTTTTATTCTAGGTTTATTTTTTTTATCTTTGATGATTCATCGTGAGTTTTTAGGCTTGTTATGTGATTGGAAGTAGGGTTATCAGAAATCTACAAGTAAACTGTATAATTTCTAGGAAGAGTCTCAATATTATACTGTGTTCCATATTCCATGTTGTTATGCGGATTGCATCAACTGTCTCCGCTATTTGTGCGAGGCGCTGAAATGAATGCTTTTAGGTTAGCTAGTACAATCCCAATTGCCATTTGAAATTCATTGCTTATGGGTGCACCATAGATTGAATAAAATAGGGTCCACACCCAGCTGTGAATTTTGTTGCCAAATCTTAAAAATCGATCCAACTTGTATATCAATAAATATAATGACTCATAAGAAAATAAAAACTGTGTTGAGTTACAGAAGTGTACTTTGAAATTATTTCATATCATCAAGCAGTCATGCTACATGATGTTGCATCGGCTGCTTGTTTGCAGCTGGTCGGATGAAGTTGTGGGGTGTGATGTGTATGGTATAAGAGTACAGTAGAACCTCGATAGTTCGACACTTTGTGGACTAAAGGGGTGTCGAACTATAGGGAGTATATGGAACATTTTAACACAGGGAGTATTATGATCACGAAAGTATCAAAAATGTGTTTAACTTCCGCAGCGTATCGAGCGAACTGACTTGACCTACTTACTGGAAAGGGCGGGGAAGGGGGTGGATAGCATGGGGTAGGGGGTAGGAAGGAAGTTATTTATAGAAAAGGCGTTAACGCACGTTCGGGAAAACAATAAGCGGGCCCCTATCACTGACCGGAGAACCCATCAAGGACACTATCGGTCACCGCTACTGTCATGTCATGTCATCACGGCCCGCGTTCGAAGTATACAGACTGTCGAACTATCAAGGTTCTACTGTACTAGGGATGAGTCGATTCCAACTTTTTTCGGTTCCGGTTCCGATTCTTACAGATCGATTCTTGATTCCGAGTCCATTGATTCCTAATAACAGGTGAAATAGCAAAGTAGGATTTTTTTAAATGATTTAAAGACAATAAGTTAGTCAATAATTGATTTTTATTTAATAAATAGAGACAATCGGTTAGTGATTATTTGTCATTAATAAGATAAAATAAACTTACGAAAATAAATAATTTAAAAAAATTAGAGATGTGCGAGCACAGGTTTTTTAAGTCGATTTTGAGTCGATTAAATGGCAAAAGATTTGAATCTTGAGTTCAAGTCGAGTATACAAAAAAAAAAAGAAACACATAGGTCAAGTCCAATTGGATCAAAACAGTGTATAGGGTTCCATTTGTAAATGTTGTTATTAAAATATACTTTTCTAGTCACTGTGACCTGAAAATAAAAATAGTAAGTAAAATAAATGGATTCCTGCTTCTTTGGGAAAAGGTAAGTACATTTATCTGAAAATAAATCATACCAAAGTAATTGCGTAACATTTTGCCATAAAGATAAAATACTTTTAATCTGTTGGTATTAAGGTTGTTATAGCCTATATGGTATTAATTAACAGTTTCATTAAAAAATAATCTCAGTTTTTTATTTCCTCCTTTTTATTTATCCTATGTTTGGTATATTACGTTTAGGCCTAAGCTACATCTTTCTACGAATGGAGAAAATAAAATTACATTTAAGCCTATTCGTTAAAATAAACTTTATTTTAATATTTAAAAGGCCTATTACATGGTAAAACACCATGGCCGACTTACTTACCACACAAAATGTATTTACTAACATATCTTAGCATTAATTTTAACACTAATAGTCCTAATAAGAACAATCTGTTAGTAACAACATGAAGATATGTTTGAAAGTGCCTGGCAAAGCAATTGATGAAATTGAAGCCATGTCTTAAATACAGTTTTAAAATATTACAAATTATTTAAAAAATCATTAATGAAACTTAAACAAGGCCAAAACAAATCACTTGTCTTTAAAAACAGCTCAATGCCAAAGGACAGTTGAGCCTAAAATTAATGGATTGCCTCAATTTCAATTATTATGGAACAAAATTCAAGCACAAACTTCGTACGCTTACCTATTAGATGTCATTACAAATATGTTTTTGATATTTTACTTTAAAATGACAAGGTTAGGTTAGCCTAAAAGTGGACTATAAAGACAGTGTTCATACAATTCAATCTTAAGGTCCTGGTAAATCCTCCATTTTGGTGTAAAGAGTAACACAAATTTATAAGCCACAACTTACTTATTTATTAATAAAACACTAAAATCCACATCACAACTCTTAACACCTCAAATGTGTTCACACTCAATTTGAATTTACAGACGATGGGCGGCCGCGGACGACCCTTGGTAGCGCGGGTAAACGGCGGGAGTAAACTCGCTCGGAACTTTTGAGTTTCAGTGCCGAACTCGGCTCGAACTCGAAATTTCGAGTACTCGCACATCTCTAAAAAAAACTAAGTTTAACTGCATGTTTATTTTTCATACAACTGTAATGCTTTAAGTTACATAAATCTTCCATGATATTTTTTGAAATGGTTTGTTGTGTTATAAAACACTTACTTTGGATGTAACTATTCTTGACCGATAAAAATACATTAAAATATTAATGTTAAAATTAAGGTTTTTAATTTGGTATACAAATTAGAAAGCAAAATTTTTTGGTAAAATAATTAATTTGTAATAATTGTAAATCAACATTTTTAAATATACTGTAATGTTAAATCCCTACCTCAAATAAATTGAATAACAATAAATTTTAGGATGTCTAACAGAAACAGTTGGGAAAGTGGAGAATTTTAATAAAAAGAAATAAAATGCTGGGAAAGAAGGAAATCCACATTGAAAGGTTTGAATCGTCGGCGAAAATATTAAAACTGATAAACAGTGATTGTGTCTAGTTGACTAACTATGTTTACTTTATTGAACGTCATTTTCAGCTATTATTTTGATCTCTTTAATTGGTAAAAGGTGAAATCTGAGTATGTTAAGTTAAATTAAATTTCTGCATAGAATGTGATGAACCTTTTTAGCGAATTTCCCCTATAGGGAAGAAGCTATTACCCTACGGTAATAGCTTCTTACTTACGTGACCTACGTGCTATGAGACCTACGTCTCATGGTAAGACTTAAGCCCGAGACCATGATAACTTTTCATTTTGAGGTCCCCAGATGCCAAAAACACTATTCGTTCAAATTTGTATATATGTATATATATATATATATGTGTCCGTAAGCACGATAACTCTCGTAAAAAAGGTCCGATCTTAATGAAATTTGGTACAAATGTACAAAGTACCATTTATTTGAACGAGTTCGAAAACCAGATGAATCGCACCATCTGAAGGGGGATTTTTGGGGGGTTTTGTACCCCAAAAATGTGTTTTTTGGGGTTTTCACATGTAATTTTTATTTTAATCAAATTTTAATTTATACCATTGAATTCAGCTTAAAAAAACAAACAATTTGGTATTTTGAACATTGCTGTACGTCAATTGGTTACTGAGATATTTAAAGTGCTAAACACATTACGTTGTCTAATGTTATTCTTATGGAGAAAAAGAAAAATTGTATATCTCGCTTATTTATGAACATAAACTGGCGAAATTTGGTATATGGCTTGATCTGGTTGTGGTTTATTGTTGTTTGCACAAAAAAACAATTTTTCGCCTATGGTTCCTGTAGCAGCAAACCTAGGTACTTGGTCCCCATGTTATTCTTATGGAAAATACTTAAAATGTTATATATCGCTTATTTATGAATGTATATGGATGAAACTTGGTATGTGACTTCACTAAGATGAGTTGTATTGATATTTGCATAAAACCCCATTATTTTGCGTGCCTTGCTGCAGCAAACCTGCGTACTCATCCCCAATGTTATTCTTATAGAAAATAATTAATATTTTAAATATCGCTTGTTTGTGAATACATTTCTTATGAATCCTGTTAAGTGTTTTAATGTGTTATGTTATATATTCATTGGAAATTCGCTGAGTATGCAGGTTTGCTGCGACGGGGGTATTTTATTAGTTACATTAAATTTGTCTGTATATTCTCATTTGTTTGTTTTTAAATTGTCAGGAATTTAATTTTGAGGTACTGCTGACTTCCTGTTGATTAGGAATAACGATTTTGACATAATTTACAAACATCAGAAAGGAACACTACAGAGTTAACAAGTTGAGTAAATTTCATGATTACTAATTGATAGCGACATAATTTTGTCATAGTCTACAATATTCTTTTTCAGAATAGTTGTGTTGACTTAATATTTATGTTATCTTATATTCATGGTGTTAGGCGTAGTAAAAGCTATAAAAATACTGCTTAAAAATTACCCTAATCAAAACACTGACCTAAGTATGTAATTCTAAAAAAAACGTTGAAGCCTTTTCCCTCCTTAAAAAAATATAAAATAGTAATTATGAGTAAGTGATCAGAAATGTGCCAGGTCCAAAGATGTAAAATGTAAAAAAGTTTTCAGTAATAAATATTAGTCCACTACATACATGTGGTGTGCTGTATTTATTTTGAACAGTGTGGTAAGAACATTATACTTGTAAAATAATATTAATTATCTATGATATTATAAAGAAGAGGTGGTTTCTGTCTGTGTGTCTTGTGTGTCTGGTGTCCGGATAAACACAAAAACTACTGAACCGACTGGGCTGAAACTTTACACAAAGGTAGATCTTGAACCCATGCAACACATAGGCCTATTCACTTCCTTAAAATCCCCTCGGGCTACGCCCCGTGAACGTCCTAAGTTTCAATGTTTACATTTCAGAAAAAAGTAAACATTCAGAAACTGTAATGCGAACAGCTGTGGGATCCAACCTCAGTGATTTTATCCAGTAGTTTTATTCTAGGTTTATTTTTTTTATCTTTGATGATTCATCGTGAGTTTTTAGGCTTGTTATGTGATTGGAAGTAGGGTTATCAGAAATCTACAAGTAAACTGTATAATTTCTAGGAAGAGTCTCAATATTATACTGTGTTCCATATTCCATGTTGTTATGCGGATTGCATCGACTGTCTCCGCTATTTGTGCGAGGCGCTGAAATGAATGCTTTTAGGTTAGCTAGTACAATCCCAATTGCCATTTGAAATTCATTGCTTATGGGCGCACCATAGATTGAATAAAATAGGGTCCACACCCAGCTGTGAATTTTGTTGCCAAATCTTAAAAATCGATCCAACTTGTATATCAATAAATATAATGACTCATAAGAAAATAAAAACTGTGTTGAGTTACAGAAGTGTACTTTGAAATTATTTCATATCATCAAGCAGTCATGCTACATGATGTTGCATCGGCTGCTTGTTTGCAGTTGGTCGGATGAAGTTGTGGGGTGTGATGTGTATGGTATAAGAGTACAGTAGAACCTCGATAGTTCGACACTTTGTGGACTAAAGGGGTGTCGAACTATAGGGAGTATATGGAACATTTTAACACAGGGAGTATTATGATCACGAAAGTATCAAAAACGTGTTTAACTTCCGCAGCGTCTCGAGCGAACTGACTTGACCTACTTACTGGAAAGGGCTGGGAAAATATTAACAGTGATTGTATCTATTGAACGGAATGTCACACAATTTTAATCGACATTTTATTTAATTTGTGGTAATCAGACGAAAAAAATTAGCATCATTTATTTGTCTTTGTACGACAATTAGTTTCGGGTTTAGCTTTCTGGACTAGAAACTCTTGAATAAATTACCAAGACCCTCAGACCGGATGCTGAACAATAGACCAGCCATTAAGAATGGGACAAAAAATATATATTTGCACGGGGCGACGGACTTATCTGTTTTCTTCATTCACATACATCCATAAATAGAACTCTTGTCAATTCTCCTTTCATGTGTTAGTTGAGAGTTATTTTGGGTCTGGAAAGGAAGAGATTAGTTGTCGCGAGGAATCTTATTTTAACTAGTTATTTTGTTAAACGTTAGCTTATCTCTGTTTGTTTTCCCACGGTAAGTTTCTTTTGGAACCGACGGCCTGGAATCGATAGAATCAGAATCTGGGCCTTCAATTCTCGATCCCGATTCTAAACCTGAGAATCAGTAAAATCAAGAATCGACAATTGGAATCGACTCATCCCTAAACAGGACATAACACAGCAAATACAGCAATACAGCAATTTTGATAAAAAATTACGCTTACTGTAATTTGTTTTAAAAACTTATCCTCCGTTCAAATAATTAAAATAATTTAGAGAGAGAAAAAGCGATATTTTCTTAATTGAATTTACTTAAAATTAACCAATTAATTTGTAATTATGTATCCATAGGCCATCAACGATTTTGAACAGTACAGTATTCTCATAGCGATGTGATAATAACAGCAGATGTACCGAGATACAACACACATTACCGGGAAAGCCATATGGCCAAATGGTAACTCATGTCAACAATAATGCGATCAATTTGAATATATTTTATTTTAAAACTCCTAAATAGTTGATAAAATATTTAGGTATTTGCTTAATGAAATGATAATCAACTTAGTGTATTCACAGTGAAGATAATCAACATAACCTCAAAATGTGGTTTATGCTGTAGTAAGGGCATTTACAAAGCGTGAATCAGTTTAATTGTATTTCTTTATGAATTTTTATTTATAAAATAGCATGTTTGATTATTATCATTATGTAATCATTTCAGTCGATACCAATAATTTCACTGCCTTTTGGCAAGTGCTGGATTCAGAAAAAGTTTAAATTAGGCCTATTTCACCACTGCATCACATCTTTGACCTCGCACCCTTTCTTAGAGTTGTCATATGTGCGGCTAATCTTATAAGAAAACAGAAATCAGTTCTTTATTGTCGTCGACACAAGTATCATTGATAAAAGTCCAAAATGTTACATAGTAACATGAGTAAAAATAACCCAAGAACAAAGCAAAAAATAAGTTGAAATCAGTATGAAGGTTTAACAACTAAAATTACTAACTACCTGAGGGAGGTAGTTATATAAATGGGTAGCTGAGGGTCGAATAGGATCTTATTGTATTCTCTAAGGAGGGCATTCTTCCGTCTGATCTCCGGTGGAGCGATATTGAACGGGACTGGAAGCCAGAGGAGAGGGGTTGTCATAAGTGTGCCTAAGTGTCTGAGTTGACCGAACGTGTGTTTGCCCAGGGCTGTGGAGGACAAGGACATCGGCCCGCTAGTGAAGACCATCATGACCCGATGCATCCACTGCACACGTTGCATCCGGTTCGCCTCCGAGGTGGCGGGCATAGACGACCTGGGCACCACAGGCCGCGGCTCCGACATGCAGGTACCGTTGTGGAACTAACTACAGTACAGCACATCTCAAACCCTGATAGGTTACATTCTAGGTTATTGTACCCACCCCTCACCCGACTAGGTGTTATTATCACCTACAACCGCATTACTCAATAAACTGGAGATAAATACCATATGAAACCGACACTATTATACGCAAAAACTAACTTGAGCACAGAATTGTACAGATTTAAATGAAATAATATGAGTAAGGCTCGCTTGGTTGGTTGCAACCTTTACCTTGAACCACAAATTATTTCCTTTAAATATTGAACTAATTTCTGGGTTAAAATTGTGTTCAAGACAGGCTTATTGAGTTTGAAATCAAAACTAAAGATCCATAAGAGATATACTCTTAACAAACAAATTGATGACTGATAAAGACTTCAAAAGACATACAATCTTATTTGGTAGCAATAACTGACACATTTCTCAACACTGTAATGTTCCAGGTGGGCACGTACATAGAGAAGATGTTCCTGTCAGAGTTGTCAGGCAACATCATAGACCTGTGCCCAGTGGGCGCCCTCACCTCCAAGCCGTACAGCTTCACCGCACGGCCGTGGGAGACCCGCCGGACTGAGAGTATCGACGTGCTGGATGCCGTGGGCAGCAACATCATAGTGTCGACACGCACCGGCGAGGTCATGAGGATACTACCGCGGGTCAACGAGGTCAGTGACAGTTAGCCTAAATATGCTTTACAAATTATCTACTTTCCTTCTTTAATTCCATTCTTGAATCACAAGGTATTTTAGGTAAGGTTTTATATTATTAAGCTTGTTGTTGGTGTTGTTTTCTATTTTTTGGGCTTCACTTACCTCAGTTAAACTGTAGAGAAGGTCAGTTTTGTTAAAGTTTCTATAAACTACAATGCAAACACAAAAAGACGCATAATAACCGCCTGTTCTCCAATTCCATTTACATGCCAACTGGGAATTGGAGAACGGGCTGTTATTATGTGTGTTTTCTTGTTTGTCATGTTCGCATAGTAGTTTGTAGAAACCTTGACAAAACTGACCTTCTGTACAGTACAATTGAGGTGAGTGCCGCCAAAAAAATAGAAAACCAACCTAAATTATTTGTTTTCCGTTAGATCATTTTGCTATAGGGCCGAGTGAGATGTTTGAGTGGGGTGTATTAGTAAAAGACACTTTGTTTTGCCAGCTGTTGTCTGTTTTCTGCAATGTTTTAAATGGTAGGTTGTTTAGCCATATTTAAACTAAGTTTGACCTGATTATGTGTGGCTTATTTGACTGTTATACTGCCAACTTAAGAACCAACTCTGAACTTTGTTCAGAGGTATCTTACTAATAAGTGATCTCAGGGCTCCCATGACATCTTGGTATTTGCCAGTTTGGATGCTGTAGCATGCTATTTGCCAACACTGCAAAGAGAATCACTTTTGATCTGTCAAGGGCTGACTAAACATCCTGCATGAAAAATAGGGATTCCCCTTCAAATGGATACGCTCTCCCACCTGGAACATTTTCCAATCCTGCAAGTTCCTCCTTCTGGTATCTGGGCACATCTAATCAAAATAGTCTCATTTTGTTCATCCAATTTTTTAAATTTATTTCAGAAAAAGCAAACAATTACAATATTTATATGCATGCTGCAAAAGTCAAAGTAAGCTTGTCTGCAACTCTTAAGTAACACACACACTTTTTCTCCGCTCTTTTTGTCTACCAGTCAGTCTCTATATAAGTATTCTTCTTTCCTCCTGAACATATTCATGTGCAATAACAAATAAGATACCAATAAATAAATTTAGTATCAGCAATACTAACAACAATTGTAAATAACATTAATAAAGTTTACTGTAACTACTATAACAAAACAACAACAAAAGCATTGACATTAATTAAAAATACCCCCGTAGCAGCAAACCTGCGTACTCAGCGAATTTCCAATGCATATATATGTATCTTAATACCACATAAAGCCACATACCAAGTTTCATCAATATACATTCATAGATAAACGATTTATGACATTTTAATTATTCTCTATAAGAATAACATGGCGGTTTGCAGTATGCAGGTTTGTTGAAGCAAGGAGTACAAAGAATGGGGTTTTATACAAATATCAATACAACTCATGTAGGTAAAGCCACATACCAAATTTCATTAATTTATTTTCATAATGAAGGGAGATAACACTTACTTATTCTCCATAAGAATAACATGGGGCTGAGTACGCAGGTTTGCTGCTACGGGAGCCATTGGTAAAAAATTTTTTTTTGAGCAAATATCAATGGTCCACAACCAGATGAAGTCGTGTACCAAGTTTCGTCAGTATATGTTCATAAATAAGCGAGATATATAATTTTTATTTTCCTCCATAAGAATAACATTAGACAACGTACTGTGTTTAGCACTTTCAATATCTTGGTAACCAATTGACGTAGAGAAATGATCAAAATACCAAATTGTGTGTTTTTTTAAGCTGAATCCAATGGGAAAAACTAAAATTTGACTATTTCCAAAATTATATGTAAAAAATTCGAAAAACCCATTTTTGGGGTACAAAACCCCCCCAAAATACCCCTTTGGATAGAGCGATCTGGCTGGTTTTCGAACTTAAAGTCATAAATGTTGCTTTACACGTTTATACTAAATTTCATCAAAATCGGATAATTTTTACGAGAGTTATCGTGCTCACGGACACACATATATATATATATATATATATATATATACAGTTTCGAACGAATGGTGTTTTTGGGGTCTGGGGACCTCAAAACGAAAAGTTATCATGGTCCCGGGCCTAGGTCTTACCATGCCGACTACGGTAATAGCTTCTTCCCTATAGGGGAAATTCGCTAAAACATATATATATATATATATATATATATATATTCAACAATTTAAGACGACAACATGTTATAACATACCAAGACTATCAACAAAATATTCCAGAGGAATTGCTCATTTTTAAGCTTTTCGGCACTGTAACCTGAATCGTAACTGTATATAGCTGATCAGCTGTGTGTGTCCTCAAACGTAGGAGATCAATGAGGAGTGGCTGTCAGATAAGTCGCGGTTCTCTTACGACGGCCTCAAGCGCCAGAGGCTCGTGACGCCGATGCTCAAGAACTCCGCAGGAGAGCTGGTCCCCGTGGAGTGGGAGGATGCCCTCGTCGCAGTCGCCAAGGTCCTCAAGGTCGGTCTCCGGGAGAAGAAGTAATTATAGTAGCGGACAAGAGAGTTGACAGTTGGACTGTAGCCAGTAGCATGGTTGTGCAATTCTAAACACATTTGCTGGCACTGTTGCCATTTTGTCATAGAAAAATATCACTCGAATGTTATTCCGATCTGCTGGTGTGGAATTTTGGTCTACTGTTGGCTGGTCTTGTTTGATAGCCATGCAAGCCACACCCTCAACTGGCAACTCTCTTGCCCGCTGGTATATGCACCTGGTATTATTAGAAATATACAGGAAATGTTCATAAAATATTTTGTATTTTGCCTTAGAAGTATGTAAAATATTATAATCGGTAAATAATTATAATGTAAATAGTATAATAGAATATTAAAAATTGTGCATGAAACAAATCAGATGTAACAAAGATTGGTTAGATTAGGTGTTGTTACTTAAAACGAGAATGTGATTATGCCTTTCACTGTAACATTAATATTGAGTTATAGTTTTATGGTATACATTATTTAGAGTTAAACTAAAAAAAAAACTGATGTTCAAATAAGAATCAGAAGAATGAGCTAAGCTCATAGCCCCTTGTAGTATGTCTAAAGGCAGTGAATGACATGTTCGCTTCTTGATATCAACCTTCTTTTTAAATTTTTGATGATGCTCAAGTAATTGGAGTACTATAGTTATGAAAGTAACTACCTGATTTAATCACATGAGTTGTAAAATGACAAACATAATTTTTTTTGAAATCCATTGTTGGTGATGGTGAGTTTGTTATTTACAAAATTATTGTGGACTTTTGCCATTCAGTCATTAAGAAAAAACAAGATTCACAACGTTGTGGGATGTCTAGTCTAAGCCGTCTTCAGGAGAAAAAGTTGTTTTTATTCTTTCTTCTCCAAGTGCAGAACAAGGGATGAGTCAATTCCAATTTTTTTTTATTCCGGTTCCGATTCTTACAAATAAATTCTCGATTCCGATTCCATCGATTCCTAATAATAGGTGAAATAGCAAAGTAGGTAATGTTTTAAATACTCCCGTTGCAGAAAACCTGCATACTTAGTGAATTTCCAATGCATAATATATGTCTTAATACCACATAAAGCCGCATACCAAGTTTCATAAAAATATATTCACATATAAGCAATATATACAATTTTAATTATTCTCCATAAAAATAACATTGATGATGAGTACGTAGGTTTGCTGAAACAAGGAACACAAACAATTGGTTTTTATGCAAAAATAAATAGAATTTAACCCTATGAGTGGCCATCCAGCTTAATACGCTGGTTTCCCGTGCCGTAAAGTGGCCACCAGCGTAATGCGCTGGTACGGGCCGAAATTTTTGTAACGGTAAAAAAACACTAATAATTAGCTCAGAAGTGAACAATATTTATACCATTCGAAAGATCACATTCTGAACTTTAATTTTATTACATAAATGAACCGTTTACAAGTTGTATAACAATGTCACGACGATTATAATTACAATGAAATGTTGCCGCTACGCCATTCCTGCAATCGACGCTCGAAAAATCTAAAAACACGACTTGTTTGGCATTACCCTGCTCGCGTAATTTTCGTCTTAGGATGTTGTGGGTGGTACCACTGCATAGCCAAAGAGTTTAGTTTCATTGTGGTATTGATTTTTAGAACGAAATATTGATTGGACAAAAGTTACGATTTTATGAACACAGCTGTTTTCGGAATCTATAACAAATGGCCAACCAGCGCAATAAGCTGGTATGGAAAATACAAATTATATCCAGTATAAGTTATAATTACTAGTCATATAATATGTCATTTTGAAGAGGAAGAAATATAGCTTTTGAGATTGGCAGACTTGCCCTCAGGGTTATTTCCGGCTGCTCTCTCGAAGACAAAGAAAGTGCGTCACTCCTCTCATACCTAGTGCGTCATTGTCGCCATTGCGTGTTGTCGTCGGTGAGTTAGCGCTCTCGTGTTATCCGCGAATTATTACTAAATCCTTTATTATTTCGGAGTGTTAGTGTTAGTGAAGTGTGTGTGTGTATATAACAGTAATCTTTATGCATTTTACTATGCATAAATATTACTGAAGTGTGTGAAATAGTGTTTGTAAAAAGTTGTGTTTTTCTTTAGCACCATGTCACGAAAATACGAGTGCGATATAATCCGCTTGTTGGAGACAGATCTCAGTTCTCCTGGGTTTGATATCGAACCTTTTAGTGAGGATGAGGAGGCAGTAGATGATGTTTTGCCTTGTTTCACCCCTCCTCATTCTGAGGCGGCACCATTCTCTGTGGATAATCCACAACCCCGGCCAGTCAAGCCTAGTGTGGCCCCCCAAACATTTCATGCCCCCCCACCTAGTGCATCTGCAGATGTGGCCCCCCAAACTTTTCATACCCCCCCACCAATATTAACCCTCCCAATATTTGTATAAAACAACATGTTTATATTGTTTTGGGAGGAAAAATTTATAAAAAAAGTTATATACTATATACTGTAAAAATATTTGTTTCCGAATACCAAAAAATTTTAGAAAGTCTTCTACTCATAAGTGATAAGAAATTTTACCATCAACTTTATGACTTTTTTATATTCCTTACTTCATTAGCTTTACAAATATGTATATAATATTATTAGTATATACATATATTACATTACCTATTTACAGTACTAACTAATACTGTACAATTTATACATTTTGCGGTTTTCCGTATATTCTTTCATAACACCTACACAAAATTGTTTCCCCCATTATGTTATACATTTATGTGTAGGGAATTGAATTTCTTACAAAATGTATATATATAGTATTTGGAGGAATTAATTTCTAAAAAAAGTTATATACTAAATCCTGTAGAATTTTTTTTCCGAATACCCTAAAATTTCAAAAATTCTTCTAATCATAAGTGATAACAATTTTTTACCATAAATTTTATGACTTTTTTTACATCCCTTACTTCATTAGCTTTACAAATATCTACATATTATTATTAGTATCTACACATTTACATTACCTTTTTAGAGTACTAACTAACACAGTACAATTTACACATTTTGCGGTTTTCCGTATATACTTACATAATACTTACAAATACAATTTTTTCCCCAACATATTATACATTTCTATGTAGGGAATTGAATTTCCTACAAAATGTATATAATGAATTTTCCATAACAAATCTGAAGAAAAAGTTTTACCGGGGCTGCTTTTGAAATCTCAAAAAAATTTTAATTTTTTTACTTTGCTGAAAAAAATTACCTTTCTAGATATTTTTTATTTTACGATTTTCAGATTCCCTTGTTCGTTCCAAACAAAATGAATACGAGGTTGGCTAGGTTTACTTCTTCGGTTGAATTTATACGAATTTTCAAAAAAACGGTCTGAAAAATCGCCAAATCTGCTCGGCCATTTCCCAATTCAACATGAGGCCATTGCTAGGGTTAACTAGGCGAAGCCACATACCAAGTTTCATCAATATTCAATCATAAATAAGCATTATATAACATTTTAATTATTCTCCATAAGGGGTTGAGTAAGCAGGTTTGCTGCAAAAAGAAAAAAATAATAGGGTTTTTACACAAATATCAATATAACTCAACGAGGTGAAGCCACATACCAAGTTTTATTAATTTATGTTTATAATTAAGGGAGTCATTATATTTTACTTATTGTCCATAAGAATAACGTGGGGGCTGAATACGCAGGTTTGCTGCTACGGGGATAATCAACAAAAAATCATTTTTCTGTGCAAATATCAATAAACCAGTACTACGTGAAGCCACATACCAAGTTTCATCAATATACATTCTTAAATAATCGAGATATCAAATTTTATTTATTCTCCATAAGGATAACATTGGATAACGTACTGTGTTTAGCACTTTGAATATCTCTGCAACGGTTGGGTGTAGAATCACAATTTAAACACCAAAATGATTGTTTTGTGGAGCTGAACTCATTGTTAAAATCAAATGTTAAGTTTGCATTAAAGTGAACTGAGGAAAAGCCAAAAACCTTTTTCCCATGAGATTATCATGGGAGATTTTATGAGTATTTTTTTTTTTATTTTCTCCGCAACCACTTAACCTAAGTTAGTAATTGAAAATACTACATTATTTGTTTTTTTAAGCTCTATAATATAGTCAAAACCAAAACTAAGTTTTTTTTTTTTTAATTGGTGAGTGAAAAATGCAAAAACCTGATTTTTGGAAAATTTAAAACCCCCAAAAATCCCCCTTCCCATGGTCCGATTTTTATGGTTTTCAAACTTAGTCATGAATGTTTTTTTACACGTTTGAGCCAAATTTCATCGAAATCGGACATTTTTTACTCAATTTATCACATTCACGGACGGACGGACACACACACACACACACACACACACACACACACACACACACACACACACACCCACACCCACACCCACAACGCACGCGCACACACACCCACACCCACACTGCACGCACGCACGCACACACGCACGCACGTATATATATAAATTTGAACGAATTGTGTTTTTGGCTTCTGGGGACCTCAAAACAAAAAGTTATCATGGTCTCAGGCTTAAGTCTTACCATAAGGCTTAAGAGACCTACGGTAATAGCTTCTTCCCTATTGAGGAAATTCGCTAAAATGATTAAAGACAGTAAGTTAGTCAGTAATTGATTTTTTTTATAAATTAAGACAATCAGTTGGTTGGGGATTATTCTTCATCAACAAAATAAACTTAAAAATAAATAATAAAAAACTAAATTGAATTGCACGTTTATTTTTCATATAATTGTTATGCTTTAGTAAATCTCCCATGATTTTTTTGAAATTCGTTTTCTTGTGTTATAAAACAATGACTTTGGATGTTATTTTTTCTTGATCGGTTTAAAAATACATTTTAATATTAATTTTAAGTTTAGGGTTTTTATGTTTTATATAAACGTTAGAAAGCGTTGTTTTTCGTAAATTTCCCCTATAGGAAAGAATCTATTACTGTAGTCGGCATGGTAAGATCCAGGCCCGGGACCGTGATAACTTTTCGTTTTGAGGTCCCCAGACCCCAAAAACACCATCCGTATATATATATATTAGGGGTGTGCGAGTAGTGATTTTTTTAATCGAGTCAAGTCGAGTCGAGAAGTGTCAATTATTTTCGAGTTTTGAGTATTTTCGAGCGAGTATTAGCCATCAGTTGGTAGTTTAAAATAGTGTAATGGGATTTGGATACCACCCTAGATTTGATAATCCAAACATGTAAAAATTGTTTTTTGTGCAAATAAGAATAGACCACAACCAGATGTAGCCACATTAATATTTGTTCATTAATATTATAGATTAATAGCTAGCTGGCTTACCCGTTCTTCGCACAGGGGTTTTCTCTACCTGTTCTTTAGTCAATGCAATTTGCATTTTAGTTAGCTTGAAACAGCTGTTCTTGCTTCTGCTCTTTAAGCTGTCAAAAGGAAGTGTCCTCAGCTACTTTCTTCTGAAATGTAAACATTGAAACTTAGGACGTTCACGGGGCGTAGCCCGAGGGGATTTTAAGGAAGTGAATAGGCCCATGTGTTGCATGGGTTCAAGATCTACCTTTGTGTTTCAGCCAGTCGGTTCAGTAGTTTTTGCGTTCCCCCGGAACATCAGACAGACAGACAGACAGACAGAAACCACCTCTTCTTTTTAATACTATAGATTAAGAAATATATTATGCATTGGAAATTCGCTGAGTATGCAGGTTTGCTACGACGGGGGTATTAAATAATTAATTTTTAATGATTGTAGATCAAAGTTTTTAAATTTACTGTAATGTTATTTAGCAGCTTTTTGTAGTTAATTATCAAACTAATTTTTTATGCAATTTAAAGTTAATTTCACTAGTATACTGTTGTAATATAGAAAAAGAAAATCTGTTTAATATTTAATATCAATTCATAATTCATGGGGAAAATGTGGTTATAAGATAATGATTCAAAGAAATAATGTTAGTCAGCCGATTGATTTATTGCTTTCAACCGGACCCCACTCCTCCCCTCACGTCCCGTCTTCCTTCCTTATCTCCAAGGTCAGATTTTTTGCCCCCGACCCAAACACTCCCCGTGCCCTTCTCTTACTTATCTTACTTCACAGTTATCTATAAATAACTCACCTGTCATTGTCTCCTTTCATATGAGCTAAAAATATATTTTAGGCTTATTTTTATTTGTTTCAGTAATTTATTTTGTAAACATTAGTTACTGGCATAAATCTGGGGTAGCTTAATATTTTTCAACTGCTCGACTAAAATTTTCGATGGTTAGCGGCATATCCGGATAAACGGTGGGAGTAGCTATGCAATTTTCAACTACTCTACTCGAATTTTTGATGGTTAGCGGCGTGAATCTGGGTAAACGGCGGAAGTATCGACTGCCATGTATCGATAGGATCGGAATCGACTTTGGGCCATCGATTCTCGATTCCAATTCTAAGCCTGAGAATCGGTGGAATCAAGAATGGACAATTGGAATCGACTGATCCCTATGCTAAACATAGTGATTGTAATCCATTTTTGCGACATATAGAGTGCTAACGTGGCATCTCGATATTAGCGAACTTCCACTATAGGGAAGAAGTTATTACCGTAGGTCTCATGGTAAGACTTAAGCCCAAGACCATGATAACTTTTTGTTTTGAGGTCCCCAAATGCCAAAAACACTATTCGTTCAAATTTATATATATATATATATATATGTCCATGAATGTGATAACTTGAGTAAAAAACGACTGATTTTGATGAAATTTGGCTCAAAAGTGTAAAGTGACATTCATGACTTTTAAGTTCGAAAATCAGAAAAATCGGATCATGGGAAGGGGGGTTTATGGGGGTTTTAAATTTTCCATAAATTAGTTTTTTGCATTTTTTACTACAAACAAAAACAACAATAATTTTGGTGTTTAAATTGTGATTCTACCTCCAACCGTTGCCGAGATATTCAAAGTCCTGAATACAGTATGTTATCCAATTTTATCTTTATTAAGAATAATTAAAAATTGATATTTCGATTATTTATGAATGTATATTGATGAAATTTGGCATGTGGCTTCACCTAGTAATGGTCTGTGTGTGTGTGTGTGTGTGTGTGTGCGTGTGTGCGTGCGTGCGTGTGAAATTTGGTATGTAGGCACTAATCCTTGATATCTCCAGGCGTTTTTTTTATTTTTTTAATTTTAGATTTTTAAGGATAAGTATCCCCCAAAAAGAAAAATCCAAATTTCTCAAAAACGGCTCTAACATTAAACTTTAGTGGTTTGTAGAGCTTTAGGTTTCCAACAAAATGACATCACCCGCATTTCTGTAAAAATTCGGCTTCAGAAATTACAGAACTTTTAAGACATACAAAATTCAGTTTTTTGGATTTTTCATAAAAAACATAAATGTTAAAAAATGTTACTATTTACCATTTAAAATAGCTCACAAAACTAACTAAATTAGTAAGTTGAATTACTATTCTACGATTGCTAGTTGCGGGAAAAATTGAAATTTTCATTTAGCAGTAAACGCAGTACGTTGTCCAATGTTATTCTTATGGGGAATACAAAAAAAACTATTTCTCTCTTATTTACTGATCAATTTCATTAAAACTTGATATGCAGGTCAAGTTATCATTGACCAACAGAGGATGTTCGAAATATGTTGACATTTAACCCTGGGGGGGACAAGGGCCATTTCCCCTCTCAAAACTACTGTGTGTAGCAATGGATTCTATAGTGCCTCCCAAAAAGGGATTTTTTGTGGATATTTCTGAAAACAACTATTTCAGACAATTTTCTGTACATTTATCTATACTTCATATTATATATTTAGTAAATAAAAAATAATTTTTTCATTAAAGTTTGGCTAAAAGGGAGAAAGTATGTGTCAGTTTCCTGATGCCGTTTATTTGTTGATTGTCTCCTTAGCAGCAACCTGCAAACTCAGCCCTAATGGTGTTATTCTTGTGTAGAATAAGTTGAGTTTTATACCCCCCTTATTAATGCATTTAAATTAATAAAACTTAGTATGAACCTTCTCTTGGTTAAGTTATATTGATAATTGCATAAAAACACATTTATTTTCCTCGATGCAGCAAACCTGCATACTCAGCCATTATGTTATTCTTATGGAGAATAAATAAAATGTTATATATCACTTATTTATCAATGTAGTTTTGTGAAAATTGGTAAGTGGCTTTATGTACCAGTGAGAAACATATAAATGCATTGGAAATTCACTAAGTACTTAGGTTTGCTGCAAGGGGGATACTTTTTTTTGTTACCGGTTACCAGATTTTGTGTTTTTCCTTTGCTGATGCCATTTTGAGTGTCGTAGAAGGGGTTTATGCTATTTTTTTCACGAGAATAATTATTTTAACCCTAACAAAGTATATATTTTCTTGCAATCTGCGAACATATATCTACATATACTTGTATAATGCAATCAAGTATCTCATTTTGGCTGTGTTAAAATTTTTAAAAACTTTTATTTGTAACTATTCGCCTTTGTTGTATAAGCGTGACTTATGTATTCATTAACAAGTTATATATTTTGTAGATTTCCCTTTTCTTTCAGATCAAAATGAATATAAAGTTGCTATAGATAGATTAATTATTATTGTGTGATAGATTAAAAAAACAAAAACATACAAGACAGTGAAAAATACCTCAGCACTAAAGACAAATAAAGTCAGCGCTTGGCAGATGTTCGCAATAATCTCTTAAGCTAATGTAATTTTGTTCCTGGATACATCAGGCTCCATTGTGTCACACAATTTTGTGGTGTGCAGAGTGCGGGAGACAGTGTAGGTGTGGTGGCCGGGGGGCTGGCCGATGCAGAGGCGCTGATCTCTCTCAAGGACCTGGTCAATCGACTCGGCTCCGAGCTGCTGTGCACCGAGCAGAGCTTCCCCACCGACGGCTCCGGCACCGACCTCCGCAGCAACTACCTGCTGAACACCAAGATTGCCGGTAAGTCGCAGAGCGCCGAGGTAGAGAATGGAGTGGTTGAATCTGTGTTGTTTTGAAAGTTGTTTAACCCTTCTTTACCGTTCCACGTTTATCTACGCTAACTATAATATTTATTTGAGAGCGTTGGAAGTATATATACACCAACTATAATATTCATTTGAGAGCGTTGGACGTATATATACGCAACTCAATTTGAAACTTACAAGCGTTTGACGAATATACACGCCAAACATGTAAATGTAAATTTAGGTATTTTAATCTTTTTTTCTGTTTTATTTAATGTTACTTCAAGCCATTAACCTAGGCTATTTTTTAGTTTATCTTAGTAATACACTTCCATTTGGTGAGTTGGCAACACTGTTATCGCAACAGCTGTTATAGACTGGCCGGCTGATGCAATCCTTTGTTATTGTCTCGAGCGCAGAAAGTTTGTTTACGTTCAGTGAGTTGTTTACATGCTGTTGAGTGACGTACATGCTAATAATATTTTCTACAATTTTTTCTGTATGTTAGACTGTGCAGTGTTATTTTTCAAAATTATGTTCATAATGAATGATTGATATTTATACATGCCGCACTGATTTTGGTTATAAAACTATGAAAGAATTTTTTTATCACGAAAGTGAAAATAATTTACTTTAACCCTAGGACTGCCCTGGGCTGATTTATGCTAAATTGCTCGGTGCCCTGGCGATTTTGGCCATTTTGCAGAGGTTTGTTTAACAATTCGCAGTGCCTTAACTACTGCTGATAACTTAGTCATATGTGTACTCGTTTTGTTCCAAAAAGGAAGGAGATTTTGAATAAAATAAAATAAAAGGAATCCATGTCGGTGGTTTTTTGTAAAATGTGAAAAAACAAAGTTTTATTTGAAAAAGAGGAAGAATGTTTTCCTGGCTTCAAAGTGGTATGATTTACATCATGCTAAATCAATTTTCGATCTATTTATATAGTGATGTATAATTGGCTGATTGTTGGCCAATAGAAAAAATTACGGGCCTGACATAAACAGCTGATTTCAAAAATTATTTCTCAAACTTTCTGAAGACGAATGACAAATTTCTCTTCACGAAAAGAAAGAACAACTAATGTTGTTTCCAATGGTACCAACCGCTTCCTATTTGGGCCAATATACAGACACTACGATTTTTTTGAAGAACACGTGTTTTACGAGATTTTGCCGCTCGCGAGTCAAAAATGTTCCATGCGCTAAATTTTGTTCAAATTATAATAGCAATTGTATTGATCCGTTACGGCTACAAGGTTCGTTTATATATGAAAGTGAAAGTTTAGAATCTCCTCTTTAAAATTCTATCAATATTATTACATTTATAGGTCATCTTCAAAGCATTATAAGCAGTTAAACAAAAAATGGCCCAATTGTCCGAGTATCGGCCATGGGACATCTGGCGCACACATGCAATGTCCGAATAATTGGCCAATGGCAGTCCTAGGGTTAACCATCAGATGGAAGTGGAAACAAATAAATATTTCAAAATTTATTTTATATATTTAATTTGTACATTTGAAGGGTTTGTTTTCTTGCTGTAAATTATCAGATAGTGCTCTAAAATACAGTGGACTCTCAGAAATCTGGACTAATGTGGCGGGCGGTTAGTCCAGATTTCCTGAACGTGGGTATGAGTCATTAATTCTGCCTTTATGGCAAACAATTATGACAATATGGGATATGCATTAATAATAAATTGGGATGTTTGGGATAATAAATTGGGATGATTGGGATAATAAATTGGGATAACAGGAGTGAACTTCTGAAAGATTATGCAAACTTCTTGACTTTTGTGTAAGTCGTGTGAAAACTGAAGGCGCTAAAATGTTAAGTTTGGTTTTTCGTCTTTATTTGCAATAAAAACTTTTAACGAATTCAAGATTATCGGTCTGGATTACCCGGAGTCTGGACTTGGCCGATCCGGATTTCTGAGAGTCTACTGATAATTTTGAGTTATAGTGCCGTAAAGAAAAATTACAGAGTGTGTGAAACATCAGCTTAGACTTTTCATCCTAAACTAACATCTACTTCCCTTGTAAAGAATTTCCCCTTTTTCTTGAATCCAAACAAAAGATTTATAGCGTAGCCTACTGAGTGGGACTTTTGCCCCGCAGTCGTCACTTGGGAAGGTTTAAATATATTGTAAGTTGGAATATTTATAGATTATTTGTTAAAAATAGGGGTGTGCGAGTAATGATTTTTTAATCGAGTCTAGTAGTGCCAATTATTTTTGAGTTTCGAGTATTTTCGAGCGAGTATTTGCCATCATCAGTTGGTAGTTTAAAATAGTGTAATGGGATTTGAATACCACCCTAGATTTGATCATCTAAACATGGTTTCTAACTAGTACATGAGTTTTGGCCAGTAAAATCAAACTGGATTACGTATTGACAAATAAAACAAGGTTGTACTTTCGTTTCCGGCCGATGAAACAGGGCCCGGTTGTCATTTGGCCAATTTCACCTGGTCCAGACATCGCTTATAATCAATATTAAATGACGAAATCGTTAGTCACGGCCGAAATTACGCGGTCCGATCGTCATTTTCGGCTGATTTTACGTGATGCGATCACCTTTTGCGGCCGTTACTACGCGATTTGGTTGGTCCCAATCGTTCGCAGTCGTCATTTTCAGCCGATTTTACGTGATGCGATCGCCTTTTGTAGCCGTTACTACGCGTTTTGGCCGGCCGCAATCGTTCGCGGTTGTAATTTTCAGCCGATTTTACGTGATACGATTGCCTTTTGCGGCCGTTACTACGCGTTTTGGCCAGTCGCAATCGTTAGCGATCGTCCGGAAATCAGCGGGAAATACTCGCTCGAACTTTCGAGTAGTTTTCAAAACTTCGAGTCGAGTTCGAGTATTAAAATACTCGGCCGAAAACTCAAAGTTTCGAGTACTCGCACACCCCTAGTAAAAAACGATTTTCCAGTGGACACACACAGAAAGGAAGCTGATAGATGGGTGAATCCTTTGCGAGTTGACATCTGATCAGAAATGCAACTTCCAAAGAATTCACCCATCCATCAGCTTGAACCTGTGCCGTCCACCGTTTGCTTAAGGTCCGCCCTCCCCTTCAACTCTGCCATAGACAGATGAACTATCCATGAGTTGCACATAAAAACCAAATAAGACGGGATTCAAAGCCTCAATCTAAACCCTACTTTCTGGCAAATGGAATAGCACCTGAGATTGCTCAGCCACCTGATAGGCTAGGAGTTGTATCAGCCCGTGTGGTATTATGCCATACATGTAGAAAGAGATAGTTCCGTCTATACCTACTAGGTTACACCACATGTCAGACACAGTCTGCAGCCAGAGCTCAAAATGGTACAATTATTGCTTATACTGTAATTAACAGTACTTTACAGTATCAAGTTATTGTTGGGGGCTGTACAAGTGTAATTTAGTATCAAGTAAATTAACTGGCTGCTAATTTTACATCCTAGATTACAGTTCAGCTTGTATCAATTTTATGATGTATTACCTGATTATTTTAGAGACAGAATAGAAATGTAATCTTAAATATAAATGTGAATGTGACAAGTGTATTGCCCAGGCAAACATTGCATGTAAGGGCATATAAGATGATGTAAATAAATAAATAAATAAAATAAATTTAGGTGGCAGATTAAAAAGCCGTTATATTGGCCTGTGACGCTCAAAGGGTTAAAATTACAAACTCTAATTAATTTGAAGAAAAAGTGCTGGAATCTCAGTTTTGGATTAAAGCCAGTAAGGCAAGTAATCTAAGCATAAATATTTGTATTTTGATTCCTTGAGTTTAAGGAGTAGGTGTGGCTTTGTGAAAACAAGTTTTAGCAATGATTATCAAAAAGTTTGTTTTTTGAGAAATAATGATTTAAAATGTAGGAGTATAAATTTATTGTTGGTATTGTAATATTTATAAGCAACATTTTCTGTTTGTCTCGCCAGGTGTGGAGGAGGCCGACTGGATTCTCCTGGTCGGAACCAACCCGAGGTTCGAGGCTCCCCTCTTCAACTCGAGGATCCGCAAAGCTTACGTTCACAACGAAGCCAACGTGGCTCTAATTGGACCCAAGGTACAGCAGTTGTAGTTTCTGTTGTTTACTTTTTGAATTTCTTGCAAAATTAATTCTTTTTAGGTTAATGATGGGTGTGGTATAATACATTTCCGAGAAATGTTTTAGTTTTCAGCTAGATTAGAAATATATCCATTATTTTGATGGATCTATTAACTCATAATATTGTTAATAACAAAAACTTTAAATTGTAGCAAGTGCATCTAAAAAAATGGAACATTTTTATCCATAGAAATAAATATTTATGAACCATGGCTTTCCATGGCTTTAATTTTATAATGTTTATGTTAGTAATGTTGAATCTTTTTCAAAAGTAGGAATAGTACTTCACTAGTTTATAAGTTTAGTAGGGGTGTGAGAGTACTCAAAACTTTGAGTTTTCGGCAGAGTATTTTAGTACTCGAACTCGATTCGAAGTTTTGAAAAATACTCGAAAGTTCGAGCGAGTATTTCCCGCCGATTTCCAGACGATCGCTAACGATTGCGACCTGCCAAAACGCGTAGTAACGGCCGCAAAAGGCGATCGCATCATGTAAAATCGGCCAAAAATGACGATCGCTAACAATTGCGACCGGCCAAAACGTGTGGTAACGGCCGCAAAAGGCGATTGCATCACGTAAAATCGGCCGAAAATGACGATCGCTAGCGATTGCGACTGGTCAAAACGCGTAGTAATGACCGCAAAAGGCAATTGCATTTCGTAAAATCGGCCGAAACTAATGATCGGACCGTATAATTTCGGCCGGATATGCTGACGGAAAACATAATATCGGCCAAAAATTACATAAGGCCGAAAATGACGACGGTATACATAATATCGGCAAAAGTGGCATCCGAACCACTTAATATCGGCTTTAATTAACGATTTTGTCATCTAATATTGATTATAAACTATGTCTGGACCAGGTGATATTGGCCAAATGACAACTGGACCGTGTTTTATCGGCCGGAAACGAATGTCAAACCGTGTTTTTTGTCAATACCTAATCCAGTTTGATTTTACTGGTCAAAACTATATATTGCTACTCATGTATTGGTTAGAAACCATGATTAGATTATCAAATCTAGAATGGTATCCAAATCCCATTACACTATTTTAAACTACCAACTGATGGCAAATACTCGCTCGAAAATACTCAAAACTAAAATAATTGGCACTAATCGACTCAACTTGACTCGATTCAAAAATCACTACTCGCACACCCTTAAAGTTTAGCAAGTAAATTGATTAAAAACAAAGAATTTTTCCATCACGATTAATGTAATGCTCACTTGTACATTTGAAGGGTTTGTTTTCTTGCTGTAAATTATCAGATAGTGCTCTAAAATACAGTGGACTCTCAGAAATCTGGACTAATGTGGCGGGCGGTTAGTCCAGATTTCCTGAAGGTGGGTATGAGTCATTAATTCTGCCTTTATGGCAAACAATTATGACAATATGGGATATGCATTAATAATAAATTGGGATGTGCTAATACAGGAGTGAACTTCTGAAAGATTATGCAAACTTCTTGACTTTTGTGTAAGTCGTGTGAAAACTGAAGGCGCTAAAATATTATGTTTGTTTTTTCGTCTTTATTTGCAATAAAAAACTTTTAACAAATTCAAGATTATCGGTCTGGATTACCCGGAGTCCGGACTTGGCCGATCCGGATTTCTGAGAGTCTACTGATAATTTTTAGGTATAGTGCCTTAAAGAAAAATTACAGAGTGTGTGAAACATCAGCTTAGACTTTTCATCCTAAACTAACATCTACTTCCCTTGTAAAGAATTTCCCCTTTTCCTTGAATCAATATGTTGTTCGTCAATACTTGGTGTTTTACCTGTTATTTTTATCCGTCATTATTAGACATTCCTGGTGTCTGAGTGGTTTGCTCTCGACCAGACCACCTCAGTAACCTACTGACGCACATTTCCCCAGGTGAACCTAACCTACGACTACACACATCTCGGAGACTCCCCCTCAGTCCTGGAGCAGCTAGCCACTGGCAGCCACGCGTTCAGCCGGACGCTGGCCGGTGCCAAGCGACCCATGATCGTGGTGGGGGCCCAGCAGCTCACCAGGCCCGACGGCGCGGCAATACTGGCGCTGGCGCAGCAATTGGCACAACGACTGGCGGTCAAAACGGAGGTCAGTGACTCACCGTATGTGTGGTTTTCTTCCGACGATTTACAAACACACACATACTTCTTGCAGAAATTTATTTTAACTTATAGGCATCAGCATCTTCACCTGATAAATAAAAGTTCTATGTTGAGAGTGTAAATAAGTTTTTCAATTTTTTTAAATTGTGTATGTAGATCAAACTAAAAAAAAATACCAACAAAATAATACCAAATAATAATCATTCCAAAAAAATAATAATGAAACCAAAAAATAATAAAAAAGCCAACATATATAGGATATAAGTTTTTCAAAAAAATTCCAAAAGGCATAAAAGACATGGTTGGTCAATCTGTTTAAAAAAATTGAAAAACTTTCTCATCAACAAGGCTTTGTACTCTCTCAAAGAGTTATAGTGTAGAGATAAGCCTTGTTAACAATCATGCTGCATTAATTATTTTCTTTTACTAGTAAACCGTTCGCGGCTTCGCTCGCGATCATCATTTATAAATATTGTGTTACCGTTCCAAAGCCAACATGGCCTGCTGATTAACTGTGTTTCCTCTATCCATCTGATTGCTTAAAACTTATAGTTATTTCCCAATGTTAAGCTTATGGGAAAAAAACTCAACTTTAAAGGGCCCCAGGGCCTCAGTCACAAATTATTTCTGTATAAAAAAAGTTTCCTACACAACTTCACGTTAGGCTCTTTCCAATGACACCAAAAACATGAAAATCGGTTCAGTAGTTTAGGAGGAGTGATTGTCACAAAAAACCAGCTCACCTATTAAATAAGTATAGATACTTCTTAGAAAACTACCAAACTTAGTAATAAGACAAACTGATGTATTGACACCATTCTTGTATATTTGTATATATGACATGAATAAAGAAAGTTTGACTTTGACTTTAAAGCTATCTGAAATTGCTGCACAAAACTTGTAATAGTCGATGAAAATTTCAGTGTGTGGTATTTATACAATGCTCCCAGCAAGAAGTGAGTGTGTAAAGATTGACGGAGGAAGACTACACACTTGTCATAACCCACCACAATATGATTTACTACAAAAAGATGGTACAAGGCGATCGATTCCAACCAGTTACACCGGTCGCTGATTGGGCCTGATATACAGTTTTGAACGGATGGTGTTTTTCGCATCTGGGGACCTCAAAACTAAAAGTAATTTTGGTCCCGGGCCTAGGTCTTACCATGCCGACTACGGTAATAGCTTCTTCCCTATAGGGGAAATTCGCTAAAACCAATAATTGAGCCATTATTTTGAAGATTACCCCTACTCCGGGTGTGTTGCAGGACGGAGCTGCCTGGAGGGTGTTGAACGTGCTACACCAGGTGGCATCGCAGGTGGCCGCGCTGGACCTCGGCTACCACCCCGGGGTGTCCCAGATCCGCAGCAGTCCGCCGCGGGTGCTGTTCCTGCTGGGTGCTGACGAGGGAGCTATCACCCGCGAGGACCTGCCCAAAGACACATTCGTCGTCTACCAGGTGGGAAACGCGGCGGGGTGTTTCATCATAGTAATATTCTTATCGAACACCGATTTTAACTTTCCCAGTGGCACGTCCTTGCAATGCGAGGTTTTCAAACGTGTATCTGAAGTGGCAACCCTCGTAATGCAAGGATTTAAGTATTTTTTTAATGCAGAAATAGCATTGAAAAAGCGCTTGGAATCGGATAATTTTCATACCAATCGAAAGTGTGACGGGGGCCATTCTTCAGAGAATGATTATAAATCTGGAGCGGTATTATGACCTGTGGAACATAAAGGTAAAATCATAGATTAAGCATACTCCTTAGGAGATATTGCATTAGCAAGTTGTCAGACGAAGACGGGTGAACAGTGACGTGCTCCTGCGGGACTTTCTAGTACTAGCATAGAATTAGTGCCGACGGCATCAGCGCAGTGGCGCAGCTCGTGGCCACGTGAGGAACCAACGATCCGCGGGCTAGGAGGGGATACGACATCCGTGTGCGAGAGAGAGCGGGAGTACCTGTGCGATAGAGAGAGAGGAAGTGAGAAAGATAGGCGCCGCCGACGCGACACTGCCCTAGTGCCGTGGCTCGCACTCAGGGCGTCTGCCAGCCACCAGCCCCAGTGCCTTCCTTTCGTCAAATCTTAAAGCGGCTTCTCCCTTGATAAATAAATGTTCTACGTTCGCTTGTGAAAATACTCTTACTGTTATAATTACAAATTAGTGTAATAGGTGTATAGTATGTATAACCGATATTTCATTACCAATGATTCAGTGAATTCATAACATACAATATTTCCTTATTAAAATCCCACTTAATTCTTTTCACAATTTTTTTTTCCTTTTAATTTCGTCGGGCGGAGAGGAAATCCTCATGGACACTCAAAAATCCGTATTCGAGAGTAGTGCCGGACTTTTACCGGCTAAAAAAACTCCGCGAAAAATTTAAAATTATTAAAATAAATAAAGTAATTTCTGTGATTTGTGTAATTAACTTTGAAAACATTTATTAAGTTCAAATAAAATGTATGTTCGTTTTGAAAAAAAATTTAGAAAAATTTAGAAATTATACAGGTTTGAAATTAAAGAAGATCAGTAATTATTATGAAACGTGATTTACTCATCAATTCAAAGCAAGGTTGTTATCTAATATTTATTTATGATATAGCGTATCACATTTATTTTTTGGCTGATTTTAAGATACCCATCTGATTTTAAAAGGACTTGTATTGTTAATAATTTTGTACAATTACTAGCTTTGGTTAAGTTTTATTACTTTAAAATTTTTAAACAAATGATCTGGGCATTGAAAGAAAACAATAGCCTACTTGTTTTGCAGTTTCATTACTTTTTCCCAATGGCCACCATATTTTCCACCGGGCTGGCGCAGTTCTTTGGACATGGCTTGTAGAGTTCTTTTGCTTTTGGCAGAGACGATCTTGTTCATGATGAACTCCCTGTGCTTATAACACTCAGTGCCACCTCTCATCCAGTCTGGGTGGGTCTTGAAAATTCGTTGTTTTGATTTCAGAATGACATTTTTCTTAAACCAAACAACGTGTATTTTGGTCTTTAATATATGATCCAAAACTGTTAGCACGATGTCCACTACCTCTGTTGTTTCATCTGTTGGATATACGAGACTGCTTGTTTCATCCCGGTACTACTTGTTTCTGATGAGGGCCTCTTCAGGATTGTCTGCTGTATGACCAGATGGCAGCTTCAAAAGTTCCCTCCTGCAGTCGGCACATTGGAATTTTTCAAGCAGGACCGAACGCCGTACCCGGTGAAATACCTTAGTAAAAATACAAGTTATTAGTTGAAAAATGTAGCTCTTTGTGTACAAAGTGTTAAAATTATAAACTTATTTTTGTAATTATTTTCTTTAATTAATTTAAAATAGTTGTAAAATGTATAAACTTACAATGCTTTCCCACTCAAAACACTTTTTTAGTAAAAAAAAAAACTTAAATGAGGAATTTAATTTTTCACACCTAACGGAACAGGATTCTAATGATGGCAATGAGGATCTAAGATCGTCGTCATTATCCTCGTCCGTGTCCGAGTCTGGGGTGAGAGGGGTTTCCTGTTCCGCAGTGGGGAGGGCGGTCGTGGCTGACTGACAGGCTGGTGAGGATCCGCTGTGTGGTTCTGCCTCTACCGTCATTGTTGACAGAAGTTCGTCGTCGTCGGGTTCGCAGTTGGCTCCAGCTGGGGGTAGGACCAGAGCTGCCTGTATCCTATGCCTCAAGTTTTGGCGGAACAATCGAACAGACGGATTTCTTTCGAACCTAGAATATACAATTTTTTTAGAAAAACAAGTAAACGTATATGTTATTGGTTATTTTGTATTATACGTTTAAAATTATTGTCAAGCAAATTTCCATTGTGTAATGACAAGCAAATTTAATATAATTTTAAGATAATCAAATTTATCTAATATTATATTTAAATTTTGTTTACTTTACTTTAATTTTTTATTTACTTATATTTAATTTACCGCAAATTATTTTGTTGATAACATTGTGGAATAACCAAGCGTAACGTAAACAATAAATCATTTGTATTTCATTTGGATTACAATATTACACTAAAATATGCTACTACGTTTACATACCCGCACTTCTGCCTGGCGACCGAAAACTCATTTTCGATTGGGTCCTGGTTTAGCCTTCCAGTCAAGAGGTATTTTGCCCCATCTTCTTTCAAATCGGTCCAGAGCATTCTGGTAGCAATCAATGAGTGCTCCAAGCTGTTCAAACAAGGTGGCCTTTTTTGGTTGTTTAACATGTTCAAAGACTTCGCCCAGTTTATGTCTTCAACTAATGCAACAAACGGCTTTTTAAGATGGCTGTTGCTAGACGCGGAAATAGCACATTTGTATGGGTTCGGGCTGAACTTATGTGTGCTATTCATCACGTCAAATACGTTGTTCATCCGTTCGAGGAAGTACGCTGTATCAAGCGCGCTTGAAGGCAGCTCTCCAGTTTGACAGCAGTTTTCATGGCTGCACTGACGGATAAGCTGAAAACTTGCGTTGCCAACTTAACCGACATCTTTTCGAAACTGTTTGGCCGGATGTGCTTCTCTGTCAGTTTGGTTGCTCTAGACTTGGCGGCTTGGCTGTCGATGTTGTAGAGCATTTGAACGTTAGCCCAGTCAACAACACCAATACTGGGCTCTTCACCCGGCTCCCCTGAAGCAGCTGCCTTCTGCTCATCAGGACTGACTGTTTCCTGAAACATTCACATCATGTAATTACATTGTTTTATAAGTCCCCTATATTTGTGAACATGTCGTTAGATGTTACATAATGAACATACGGTAGCTAAACATAATTAAATTGAGTATACATTAAATAACGAAATATTAAATCTTGAACGTTGTAACACCACCTACCTCCTGAGTTACAAACGTGGGTGTCTTGCTAAATGTCATCTGCCCCATAAAACAGCCGTTTTTTCTCTTCATTAGATTGTTCCGGATACATTTGATAACATGAGGAAAATCGTAGACGAAATAGATTTTCCTACCGTCGATTTAAAAAAATGGGGCTTCTGAAAACGTGTTAAGTAGCGTAGCTGCTTTTCTGTTCACCGAGCTTTGGTCGCAGACTACTGCTCTCACTTTTAGTCCAGCTTTTTGCACAGCATTTATGCATTTCGGAACAAGTTTTGCCACAACAGAGCCGTTCACCATTTTATTGGTGGCAAAATAAGCGATTGGCATTTTCCATCTATAGGTAAGCCCTCTGACCATAAACAGAAGGACATGGGTAGCTGGATATTGCAATCCTGAAATACCACAGTAAGTTTACAAATAAAAATAAAAAATGTTAAGGATTAAGTGTGTTGTCAATTATTTATGTATTTGTATCTATAACTTTGTTAATAAATAAACGAGTTCGCACGCAGCACGCTGACGTGAGGGAAATGAATTTCATTGAAATCTGAAAACATTGATTTTTTGGCTGTTCTGATGCTTCTGGTCTCATTTACCTGCGATGCTAGGAATAAAACTTTTCGCATTATAAGGTTAGGATAAGGTCCAGTCAAGCTTGAAAGTAGGCGCGAGGTTGCTGGGGATGATACAAATACACCAAAAAATAAATATGCGACCGCTAGAGTGCACACACATACACACACACACACACACACGTGCGCGCACACACACACACACACACACACACACACACACACACACACACACACACACACACACATATATATATAATTTTGAACCGTGCTTCAGTTTCACCGTGCGGGTCATGCTAATAGATTACTTTCCATAGGAAATCCACTACAAATAACCTGGATGTGAGGGGAAAAGGGCGATGGAGGGGGAGAGGGTTGATGGATTGAGAGGGGGTAGGAGGAAGAGGTAAATAGAGAATGAGATAAAGCTAAAGAGGTTATTCGTAAAGTTCATCATAAGGTCACTGGTTAAATGCATTAAAATACTGTTAATTTAATTTAGATCTTATAATTCAACATTTGTTTAACAATTAACTTTGGTAGCTTATTAACAAAATAATAAACAACTTTTAGTGTTTTTTGCAATGTAGTTTTAGGAATTGTGTTTCTTCAAATTAATTAAAGAAGATGGTAATTTCATATGATAATATATGTATAATAGTTTTAAAATAGAATCGACAAAAGACAATACCTTCAACCACATCCCTTTTCGAGTCATAGTCAAGACTTGACTTGATGCTCATCTCATCAAACAGTAGGACAGCGTTTTTTTCCCAATCACCCATGTGTTCGACTTTATTTTTGATCATGCTAATGATTTCTGAGCACACACTAGGCCTCAAGTCGATAGCCTGCAGCCAGCGTGCTATTGTCGAAGTGCTAGGCAGCGCAAACCCATCGCTCCTCATCTGGTCATACAATGCTGGCGATTTGTATCTGTAAAATTGTATATTTGACACTAAAAATATTGCTACAATTTATAGAAACTGTAATATGGTCTGGAATTATCCCCTAAACAGGTAAAAGTGGACAAATCCTTATATTAGTTGGCAAGCAAAAAATTGTGGTCTTTCTTCTACGAGTTTGTGTGGGGGGAGAAATTATCGCATACCGTTAAAAATGTAGTACCGAACTTATTACATTTCGATATGGAGGCCATTTAAATTTGAATTTGAATTTTACTCCATTTTGAAATTCAATAAGTTTGGTAAGAACAATTTTTTTTAAACTTTAATAACAATAAACTTAAAGTTTATACCAAGTATCATGTAAATATCTCCAAGGAATTTTTAATTATACATTTTTTTTTAAATACGAAATGGCAAATAACGGCTTAAAAAAATACAGTGTATAAAAAGCGTACCTCATTGCTAAGGCTTGCAACTTCTCTTCCTCGGTCCATGGCATTTTCTTCATATTTACATGCTTCAATTGCATACAAACAAAATTTGAAACATTTACTGGTAGCATGTTTTGAACTGCAGATATCACCATTTCCTTTGTAATGGTGGTCTGTTTATTTTGCAGGCGCTTTACTTTCTGCTGATAGTTTCGCTTAAGTTTTCTTGATAAATTCAATTTAGCTAACAACTTTTTTTTCCCAGGTGTCAAGGTTTGTTTGGGGGTTTGTTTACGCCCCTTAACGCTTTTAAATTTTTTGTACTGTGGAGTGTGGACAGTATTTGAAGGACTAGGCGTGACAAATAAAGCTCTACGCGAGTGCGCCTCGCAGCCAGCCTGTCTGTCTTCAACGTGAGGTTGTTGATTGATATTTGCTCGTGGGGTTTGCATTGGGTTTAATGGTTCTTGATACAATTGAATTTGCTCTGATGGGGATTCTATGTGGTTTGGTTGCTGGGCCACGAGCATGTGTGCAGCAACCGTTGACGGCGCGTCATTCATGTCTTGCAAAGACAAAATTGTTGGGATTGCACATGCGTGTAATCTAGTTTTCAGAGTGCTTAAAAAGCAACTGTCTTCAAAGTGCTTTTCACACACCACTCTTCTATCCAAAGTTTTCTTCGTGGCCGTATCTAAAGCCTCATTTGCACAATTATGGATCCAAACATCACAAATTGAAAGTCTTTTTACAGGAAATCTAAAAAAGTGTAGCATTGGATAACGAGCTTTACTTCTTCCACAGCCGGTGAAGGAACACAAGTTGCGACTGTATTTTTTTTTAACATCACAAGAGGTCGACGCCATTTTCCCCTAAAACACATAACTTTCTTAGCTGATGTAATGTAAAAGAATGACACAATCAATTTAAGTGTGTAAAGAAACCCAATGCAGAAAACCTACGTACTTAGCGAATTTCCAATGCATATATATGTCATAAAGCCGCTTAACACGTTTCTTTAATATACATTATTAAATAAGCAATATATCACATTTTAACTATCCTCCATAAAAATAACATGGGAGCTGAGTAGGGGCCTACGCAGGTTTGCTGAAATCCTAGGTAATCAAAGTGTGATCATTATTTTGTTGTTAAAAATGTCATTGTAAAATTGAAAACTTTGTCAATTAATTACGCCTACATATAATATTTACTACATTTACTATTATATCAATGAGGTGGTGTCTGTCTATTGTTCCATCACGCCAATGCCACTGGACCAATTCTGCTGAAGTTTTGCGCGAATCTAGGCAACCGGTATATATCCATAAGGGGCATAGGCCTATTGCAGTTTAGAAAAGTCCTCAGGGAAAGCCCACGGGCGGTCGTTTTGAGTTCTGAGTTAATTAATAAACACATGAAACGGCCACCGACTCGGGCCTAAGATTTATAAAAATGTATAGCATGGTAAAGCAACAGTAAACCAGACTTGTTCATGTCCATGCTGATGTACATTTCATAACTCCTCCCTCCAGCAAATAGTGTAAATACTACAGAAAAACCTCTCATATCGGTTATTGAAGAGTGTTGCCAAAAAGGCAAACATACATTAAATAATAATAATAATAATAATAATAATGGTTACTTACCAACTGCAGAGAATAAGTGTGTTAACTCGAAGGAGGTTGACACTCAGTAACACTTACTGTATCACAATACAACAACTAGGGAGCGCACTTGAATAAAACAATGGTAAACCAATGTCGATGCAGACTCGACAAAGATCGCACTGTAAATGACGAATCGAGAAGGTGGTGTAGGTGAGGAATCAAACTGGGGAAAGAGGGGTATTCCTTGGGAAAGGGGTGTCAGGCTGTCTAAGGCTATTTTTAGCCAAATTCAGACCGCGAATTTCCTGCCAACACTGTGAGTGACTCATCTTCGCCAAGGTCACCACTACAACCCTAGCGTAAAAGTGACAACTGTTCGCGCAGAAATTATGGATACTCGAGTTTACGGTATCACACCTACGAAACGGCCAGTCCGATTTTAACGAGAGACCTATCAAATGAACGTAAATATTGTCAAATTTTATATTACGGAGTTTCAAATCTTTACATCGATTTTTTAAATTTATATAAGGAAAAAAGTGTAAAATATCGGTGTTTTTTTACAATGTGTGAGTAAATCTCAAATTTAAACGATTATTACAAAATATCAAGTAAACGTATCTGCTTAAAATTGTTATGGCGTATATAAGGGTCATTTAAAAACACTTTTGTCACGTTTCATGAAAGGAATTCATGACTACCTATATAATAAAAATAAACTTAATTGTAATCAGGCAAATATGTGTAATTCAAAGTATATATACAGGGCGTCACAAAAAAGCGTGGTGTGCTTCGCAGAATTTGATTCCACATATGAAAATAAGTCAAAATTATCTACTACAATTGTTTCAATTTCAGCTAAGTTTAGCCGTAATCCACCATTTTGTATTTTCTTTAAAATAATTATTATTTTAAGAACCCTACTAGATATTTTTATGAAACATTGTATTTAAACCGTTGATACCTGAAATTTCCAAACATATTTTTCTCAAAACTTATCTAATTAAAAAATGACAGTCATTTGAAAATTGTAAAGTCAAATTTCATGAAAACCAGTAACTTGAGTGAAATGTTGCAAGAAACAAAATATTGAGTAATTCTTAATACAAATCCAACGACACCTCATTTATTAATCAGTCCACAAAAGAAGAAGTTGTGGGGATTTTAAAGATTAAAATTGAACTCAGAATTACGCTTAACAATCCTTAAGCTTTTAATAAAGATAAACCATTACAAATAAATGTGAACAGGTTAATAATAACAATTAAATGTTATGAAAAAATAGTTTTAATATTTTAATTTTGAAATCGATAATCTTACTGTAAATACGCTAAATCTCATAAAGATGGTTACAATCCATTTTTATTTTTATGTTAATAGCTGACCTGCATTTTATCACCTGTTAAAATTGTACTGTTACTCATTTTTTCCTTATTGCAGTTCAGTGTTTCATGTACTTTATTCCTCATAAATGGTAGACTTCTTGACATTTCTGGACCACAACTAATTATGCTTATTGCTAATGAGGGATGAAGCAGGAAACAGTGAAGAACAATGCGGACATAATTAAGGAACAGTGAATTTATTATCATCTGAGATTATTAAGATTTCATAAATTTTGGACTTTCATAAATCACAGTGATTTCACAACCACTTTGGACTCGGTACTTGCTTTGAAAAAAAAAAACATCATCCATTATTAAAATATGTTGCAACTACCAATGTTTAAATTTATGGTTCGCAAAAAATAAAAAAATAAAAATAACTAAATTAAATTTATTGGGAAAACTCAAAAACAATTAATATAATCATTAATCAGATTTATAAGGCAAGGTCGAACATATTCTTTCTCAGTCTTCACCTGTTAATAACTAGCGTATAATAATATAACATTGTAATGTGAATGGGTCATGACATTCCTATGAAAATCGAAAGACGCTTGCGGCAGTTTCAGGCAGTACACCACCTCGGCGAGGCGCCTCGGTCGTTGGCGGTGGCGGGACGTGGTAACGGGCTTCGGTCGGTACCCTCAGCGGAGTGTGTGTGTTGGGGGTTGGGAGATGGGAGATTTAAGAGGGGTTAGCGGAGGGGCTGTTAGGATGGGCGCGCGGCCGAAGGGGGAGAGGGGAAGGGCAGCGACAGCAGCGCGGCAGCGTAGACGTTCCGAACTAGCTCCGCCGTCGCCTTGGACGTACAAGCAGACCGTGTACGCTTGTCCCATTACGATGGGTGATCTCCTAAGGAGTATGCTTAATCTATGGTAAAATTAAATAAATCTAAAATTATGGTTTTTAGGTGAGGGAGGAGATACGTTCCAGAGATAAGTGCTTTTATAAGGGGAAGCTAATAGAGGTAGTAAATCATTATAAATATTTAGGGGTAACGATTACTACCAAATTATCGTGGGAAAGTCATTTGAAAAAAAAAATCTGTAGCTGCCAAATTTGCAATAAATTCTATATGGCGTGATTTTTCCAATAATAATAAGGTTCCGTTAAGCGCCAAGGTGTTTGCATTTAATGCATTGGTTAGATCAATAATTTGTTATGGAAGCCAAATTTTGGGATTTAGGAAAAATGTCAACATTGCGGGTGTTTTACGATTATTTATTAAGAAGATTTTTAATCTTCCAAACAATGTGCCAAATTACATTTTGCATCTAGAAACTGGGTTAGAAAAAAAAATATGTATATTTTACAGTCCCATTTAAGCTATATAGCGCTTCCCGCAAACAGTTTACCACATTTTCTTGCTACACTGGTAATTTAAAAAAATGTGTCTTGGGGCAGAGAATGGAGGTTGTTTGGCGAAAATCATGGAATAAACGTAAATTTAGATTTTTAAACTGTAGAAGCAACGCATGATCTACTGATAAGAGTGGGAGAAGCACCTTCTAAGGTGCATAAGGAAGCATAAGGTGCATGGGAGAAGGTTGGGAACTAAGCAGGCCTGGTTACAGTCCGCACGGAAAGCTCGTTACCACCACATTTATAGATTCCTAGGCCTTGAACTCAAGCAGCAGTCTTACCTTACTGATAATATGGGCGTTGATTTAAAACGATGGGTCCTTAAGGCCCGAGCCGATGCGATACATTTTAGTTATAAGCCTTGGTTTACTGACAAAAATTTTCATTGTTCATTTTGCAATTTTCAAGAGGATGAAAACATTTATCATTTTATTGGTAGGTGCCAGATTTTGTCCGATTTTGTCAATTCGAAAAACCTGGCTTTTAAAATATGAACTAAGCTGGGAGGAGTTTTCGTCATTTATGAATGGTAGGGATTGGCGTGCATTGGGGTGTTATTTAAAAGATGCTTGGAAGGTGTATGTACCCAAACATGTGCATGTTGGTTTGGAAGATGCGGTGGAGCATGATAGCCAAATTTAATTTGTAAACCTGTTATCTAGGACCTGCATTAAATAAAGGAAAAAATAAACATAGAAAATGTATTTTATAGACCTGGATATTTGTATTTAAGATTTATGTATATGCATGAATATATATATATATATATATATATATATATATATATATATATATACATGCATATACATGAGATGTGCGAGTACTTGAAATTTCGAGTTTGAGCCGAAACTCTTAAGTTTTTACTGAAACTCAAAAGTTTCGAACGAGTTTACTCCCGCCGTTTACCCGCGCTACCAAGGGTCATTCGCGGCCGCATGTCGTCTGTAAATTCAAATTGAGTGTAAAAGCATTTGAGGTGTTAAAGAGTTCTGATGTGGATTTTAGTGTTTTATTAATAAATAAGTAAGTTGTGGCTTATAAATTTGTGTTATTCTTTACACCAAAATGGAGGATATACCAGGACCTTCAGATTGAGTTGTATGAACACTGTCTGTACAGTCCACTTTTTGGTTAACCTAACCTAACATTGTAATTTTTTTAAATAAAATATCAAAAACATATCTGTAATGAAATCTAATAGATAAGCATAAGAAGTTTGTGCTTGTTTTTTGTTCCATTAATTTAAATTGAGTCAATCCATTAATTTCAGGCTCAACTGTCCTTTGGCATTGAGCTGTTTTTAAAGACAAGTGATTTGTTATGGCCTTGTTTAAGTTTCATCGATTATATTTTAAATAATTTGTAATATTTTAAAACTCTATTGAAGACATGGTTTCAATTTCATCAATTGATTTGCCTGACACTTTCAAACATATCTTAGTATTTTTACTAACTGATTGTTCTTATTAGGACTATTATAATAAGGTTCAAATCAATAGACGCTTCAAGGTCATTCACTAAATGCAGTTTCAGAAAACATGTGATTTTCTGTAGTCTGCTTTGTTGGTTTGCGTTAGGCAAAGCAATACTTAACCCCTTAGGTAAACCTTGTTATGTTACTAAATGAAGTTTACTCCATCTAAACGCTAAAATTGAAACCTCTACTTCAATATATATTTAAAATTCAGTTTAATTTAATTTTTATATGACTCACACTCTGTAGGATTTTTTTTCTCTCAACAATTTAGAAAATCTGCAATCTTTACTTTTTTATTTGTAAATAATTCTAATAATATAGGCTACACATTATACGTCATTAATGTTTCAGTCTTTTAAGTACTACACCTAAGGATACAATGTTTTCATTAAAGGTTTATGACAAAATGGACAAATTAAAAAAATTATCATTATCTGTTATTATGATGGTAGCTTACAGTAATAAAGTATGTGACTTATTTAGTCAAATGATAAAAAATCAATACATTTTTAATTTATTAACATATTTAAACCTATATATATATGATTAGAACGGTAACATGAAAACTAATGCAAAATAATATAACAAGTCTACTATAGGTATACAGATTTACAACATTTCTTCAACAGCATCAGAGCTCTCGATACTTTCTTCATTATCGGCACCAATGTTTATGAAGTATCTGAACTTCTTCAGCTCGCACCCCTTCCTTTATGAAGTCTTCCTCCTGCAGACGCCCAGCATGACTGACACACTTTCGCCAATCTCCTACTGTTATGTTGAACAATGCTTCTTTTAGTAACAAGTGGATATCTCTCATTTTAAATGTTTTGTTTCATTCTGCAACTTTTTCTTTAATGTTGGCCCAGATCAGTTTGATTGGATTGTACTGGCAGCAATATGGAGGCAGCCTAATTACTTCATGCCCCATAAGCGAAGCTAAAACATCCAGCTCATACACTTGATACTTTGCCTTGTTTTCTTTCACCGTAGACAGCAACTCAGGGACAGTGTGCAGTGGGTTGTGAGGAATGTTTTTCTTACTGAGCCAGTTAATAATATCAGCTTTTTTGGATTTACTACTCGGGGTTTTCTATGGTAACTGGCATTATCCATTACAACCACACATCCCTCTTTGAGACTTCTTAACATGTTGACAATCCATTCTTTAAATAAATCGCCATTCATCTCTTGGTGGTAATCAATGGACGGTGGTATTTCCTGATTTGCTTTGAAATATGAGTTCATCTTTTAAAAACCCGTGTTGTGCTGAACCAGCATGGCAAACGATCAGAGGATTCCCTTTACCAACAGGTACTTTTAGACCACCCTTTGCCTAGAATGGTTCTGGTTTATGAAGTTTATCCATGTCTCGTCCACATATATGATAGGCCGATTTAAGTTGCTTTTCCTTTCGTTGTGCATTTTTCTTAGGAACTTTATATCAGCAGTTACAATGTCCGATCTCTCCATCAAAAACCGTCTACTATCATTACATTTTTTGTAACGGAAGCCAATATCACGAAGTATTCTTCTCAATGAACTTTTATTGCCTATAAAACAATTTTTTTGCTTGAGGACTGCTTTTATATTTGCACACGTAGAATACTCTCCCCTGTCGAAGAACTTTTGAATAGTTATTCGCAAGAAGTCTTTTTGGAAATCGTCGAAACCTGTCACCTTCTTCACGTGAGGAACTTTTTTTGACGAGCCGCAGAAGACTGGCTTTCCTACTTGATCAGCATTCCCTTCCTGATTGTTATTGTTTAGTACTGCACTTTCTCTCCGCTTCATTGCAAATCCGTTGGGCTGTTCTACGGGATACATCACAGGCCTCAGCAGCACATTCTCGTGTTTTAGCTAAAACTTCACCTACCTTCTCGTTTGGTTTTGTAGTTACAAGCTTGTTCAAGTATGTATACACATTGTAGATTATTCCTTGAAATTGTTTTTTGAATATCTTGCCCACTCATGATTCTCAGAAAAAAATAAATTACAAAGAAATAATTTAAAGGAAGGAAATAATAAGGAAACAATATAAACTAATCCAGATTAAAAATAACAATAAGTAACATTAAATGATAAGTATCCTTCTGCACATAAAAAGAAAGTGTTATATTGAACAAATGTTTACATAACAATAAATGTAAACAATAAAATATTTGACAAATCATCATCAACGCATATGTTTATTAAAAGCCATATGACTTTATTCAAGCTTGACCTTGAAGCGCCTATTGATTTGGACTTAACGATAGTGTTAAAATTGATGCTAAGATATGTTAGTGAATATATTTTGTGTGGTAATTAAGTAGGGTGGTTTTACCATGTAATAGGCCTTTTAAATATTAAAATAAAGTTTATTTTAACTTATAGGCCTAAATGTAATTTTATTTCCTCCATTCGTAGAAAGATGTAGCTTAGGCCTGAACATAGTATATAAAACATATGATGAATAAATACCCCCGTAGCAGCAAACCTGCATACTCAGCGAATTTCCAGTGCATATTAATTTATCTTAATACCACATAAAGCCACATACCAAGTTTCATCAATATACATTCATAAATAAACGATTTATGACATTTTAATTATTCTCCATAAGAATAACATGGCGGCTGAGTATGCAGGTTTGCTGAAATAAGGAACACTAAAAATGGGCTTTTATACAAATATCATTATAACTCAACTAGGTAAAGCCACATACCAAGTTCTATTAATTTATGTTCATAATTAAAGGAGATAACACGTTAATTATTCTCCATAAGAATAACATGGGGCTGAGTATGCAGGTTTGCTGCTACGGGAACTATCGGGCAAAAAATGGATTTTTGTGCAAATATCAATAGACCACAACCAAATAAAGCCATATACCAAATTTTGCCAGTTTACGTTCATAAATAAGCGAGATATACAATTTTTCTTTTTCTCCATAAGAATAACATTAGACAACGTACTGTGTTTAGCACTTTCAATATCTCGGTAACCAATTGACGTAGAGCAATGATCAAAATACCAAATTGTTTGTTTTTTTAAGCTGAATTTAATGGTATAAATTAAAATCTGATTTAAATTAAAATTACATGTGAAAACCCCAAAAAACACATTTTTGGGGTACAAAACCCCCCCAAAACCCCCCTTCGGATGGTGCGATTCATCTGGTTTTCGAACTCGTTCAAATAAATGGTACTTTACACATTTGTACCAAATTTCATTAAGATCGGACCTTTTTTACGAGAGTTATCGTGCTTACGGACACATATATATATATATAAATATATATATATATAAATATATATATATATATATATATATATATATATATATATATACATATATAAAAATTTGAACGAATGGTGTTTTTGGCATCTGGGGACCTCAAAATGAAAAGTTATCATGGTCTCGGGCTTAAGTCTTACCATGAGACCTACGGTAATAGCTTCTTCCCTATAGGGGAAATTCGCTAAAAAAAGGAGGAAATAAAATAAAATACCCCTGTAGCAGCAAACCTGCGTACTCAGCGAATTTCCAATGCATATATATGTATCTTAATACCACATAAAGCCACATACCAAGTTTCATCAATATACTTTCATAAATTAACGATTTATGCCATTTTAATTATTCTCCATAAGAATAACATGGTGGCTGAGTATGCAGGGTTGCTGAAGCAAGGGACACAAAAAATGGGGTTTTATACAAATATCAATATAACTTAAGATGGTAAAGCCACATACAAAATTGTATTAATTTATGTTCATAATTAAGGGAGGTAACACGTTACTTATTCTCCATAAGAATAACATGGGAGCTGAGTACGCAGGTTTGCTGCTACGGGAACTATCGGCCAAAACATGTTTTTTAGTGCAAATATCAATAGACCACAACGATTTGAACCAATATACCAAGTTTCATCAGGATAAGTTGATAAATAAGCGAGATAGACAATTTTTCTTATTCTCCATAAGAATAACATTGGACAACGTACTGTGTTTAGCACTTTCAATATCTCTGTAACCATTTGAGGTAGAGCAATGATCAAAACACCAAATTGTGTGTTTTTTTTAGCTGAATCTAATGGTGAAAGCTAAAATTATAATTTTAAAATATTACATGTAAAAACTTCAAAAAAAACATTTTTGGGGTACAAAACCCCCCCAAAATACCACTTTGGATGGGGCGATCTGTCTGGTTTTCGAACTTAAAGTCATAAATGCTGCTTTACACGTTTATACCAAATTTCGTCAACATCGGACTATTTTTACGAGAGTTACATATATATAGAGAGAGTTACATATATACAGTTTTAAACAAATGGTGTTTTTGGCATCTGGGGACCTCAAAACGAAAAGTTATCATGGTCCCGGGCCTAGGTCTTACCATGCCGACTACGGTAATAGCTTATTCCCTATAGGGGAAATTCGCTAAAACAGAGATTGTTTTTTGATGAAACTGTTAATTAATACCAAATAGGCTATAACAATCTTAATACCAAAAGATTAAAAGTATTTTATCTTCATGGCAAAATGTTATGCAATAACTTTGGTTTGATTTATTTTCAAATATATGTACTTACTTTTTTCAATGAAGAAGGAATCCATTTATTTTACTTACGATTGTTATTTTCAGGTCATAGTGACTAGAAAAGTATATATTAATAACAACATTTTTTAAATGGAATTCTATACATGTTTTGATCCAATTCAACTCGACCTATGTGTTTTTTTTATTTTTTTTTTTATACTCGACTCGAACTCTAGATTCAAATCTTTTTCCGACTCGACTTAAAAAACCTGTACTCGCACATCTCTAATATATATATATTCTCTCTCGTTTGGACTTTAATAATTTTGTAGGTAGTTTGTATTTTAAGTCATTATAGTACCTAAGTGTTTTTTTCTGTATTTTTAATCCTGTATAGGGAAATTAGGAAAAAGAGGTAGGCTATGTGAACAAGTTGTTAGGGTCTTGTGTTAAACTAATAATAGAAGCAATCATATTTTTTCAACCCAGTAGACGGTTTTCTAAAACCATTACTGTAAAAGTGTTGTTTTAACAAACAAAAAGGGTTTCCCTGTGAGGATCCTTAAATTTGTAACATTTTTTTTAAATAAAGCACTGATTTATTTATTTATTTGTACTAATCGAAAGATAACATTCTAAACTTTCATTTTATTACATGAATGAACCTTATAGCAGCAGTAGATCGATGTAATTGAAAGTTATATTTGAATGAATATTTCGTGCGAAGTCGCCTACGCCTTATATGTGTTCTGAAATGGCTGAAAAGACTAAGTTTCAAGAAAACATAGCGAGGTCAATTTCGGTCCTAACCAGAAACAAGTAGTACCACTGCAAACAGGGATAAATTCCCTTCATGGTGGTGTTTGGTTTTACATCGAGATATAATCGGACAGACTTGTGGTGAAATTAGGAAATAGTAATATTTTCCGTGTTTAAGACATGGCAGAACCTCGCAAAATGAAGGTTAGCAAAACACATGTCATATACAAACATGACATGTGTATATGACACATGTCATATACACATGTGACATGTGTTTACATTCATTATTATATGTTTGTTCTTATATGAATTTCAAGAGGAAAGAAAACTGAATATTTGTCATAAGGTTGGCAGCCTGTCTTGCCAATGGAAAAACTTGCTTGACGTAATGCGTCTGCTACTGTTTTTACCAACAGCTGTAAAGTGGGTTTGTTTATTCTTTGTAAGTGAATTTTTAATTTCTGTTTTCGCTGTAAATCCATGGTGTTTTTGTGAAATAAGTGTAGTGAAATTAATGTGTGTCTGAGTAGTAGTATTTATCGCATTATTTATGCGTAAATATTACTAAAAGTGATCAATTAAGCAGCGGGTAGGCCTCACGTTAGTTATATGTATCTGTAACTGCTGTCTTAAGAAAACGTGATACAATTTTATTTTAATATATTTATATACATAACTATATATTGTCTTGTAGGGAAATAAACTAGTGAATCATATTACATACCTTATTTGAGAGCATTAGGTGTTATACAAATATTCTTTCACTTTGAATAACAACAAATCTTTTCAAAATATAAATTTCAAATTTCACATCTAATAATGTTTTGAAAAATTGTTTAGACTATTCATTCTTATAATATCACTGTCTATATAATTTTATAACCTTCAAATAAAATAAAATTTTGTTGTATTTATATATTGCTAGGGGTAATTTTTTGGAATGTCAAATAATAATTTGGAAAAAGTGCAAAACGGCTATTTGTACGTGATTTTCTGTATAGGGAATTAGATAAGCAATATTTGGTATATTTATCATTTTTACCTACAAAAATGGGTTTGCTTAAAGTAAGGTTTTACTTTCAAAATTTATAATTTTTTTTCAAATTATTAATTTTATCTTGAAAACTTTTAACTTCGCCGTCTAAAACGTCAATCGAGCCGAATTTTAGCCCGAAAACGGTCAAACTGGGTTTATAGATAAATTTACCGACCGGGCTTGTGTAGTTATCAGCCAAAATCGGTAATTTTTTACGATAATTTTATAGTATATTACTATTGACTATATACATGAGTCATAAATACGACCACAAATTTTGTTATCGGCCGAAAATTGAGTACAAACCGTATTTATGCCGGAAATGTGCTTAATCGCTCAAAAACGGCAATCGGACCGCATTTTCTCGGGTCGTGTTTTATATACCAAAAACGACATCCGAAACGCATTTTAGGCCATATTTTATCGGTAAAGTCATAAATTTTGCCGCAACATGGTGTTCAAAAACACCAAAACGACTGAATGGTTTTGGTATCGTTTTATTGGCCTGAAGCGGCAAGCGAACCGCATATTATCCACGGAAATAGCAAAACAAAATAGGCAATTTCACAGCATTATATTTGCCGAAAACAACCGTTCCTCGCATTCTAAAGTCCGAAATCGACGGCAATAACGTGTTTATTAACTGAAAATGATGACAGCCCAAATATATCCTAAAATTCACAATCTAACCGTGATTAATCATAACAATTGGCAATCGGGCCCAATCGGACCACATTTTCCCAGCGAAATATGAAGCCGGATCCCGTTTTATAGGCCCGAACGACTACCGGAACGTATATTTTACGAATACAATCGGCGATTCGACCCCGTTCTATTGCCAATGATTTCTATTTTTACTATTTACTGATTTTAAAACATATATACTCAAATCAAATATATACACTGCTTGGAAAATAAATGGATTTTATGGTTCTCTTTATTTATTTATAAAAAATATTAAAACGTTATCAGTAAGGCTTCAGGAAATCTGTTTCAATATCAGTAGTTAAAGCATTTACTATGTCTGTTCAAGTATTCTCTGTTATTCATTTGGTTGATTAATAGATTTGAATATAGTACATTTTCAGTGAAAAATCCTCATATTTTATCTTTGTTTACTCCAAACTGAATTGAGATGGAATTGGAAATGCTTACTTGTTGCAATACCAAGAAAAACGAGTTCGCACGCAGCACGCTGACGTTAGGGAAGTGAATTTCACATAAAAATGTTAAAACTCAAAATCTGTGTAAAAAGCCTTCATGTATTTCAATTTTTATTGAAATCTGAAAACATTGATTTTTTGGCTGTTATGATGCTCCTGGTTTCATTTACCTGCAAAGCTGGGAATACAATTTTGCGCATTATAATTGTTAGGAGAAGGTCCAGGCAGGCTTGAAAGAAGGCGTGAGTTGCTGGGGATCATAATAGTCCTCTAACAAAGGAATAACAGGCTTTTCTAGTGTAAAACGCCCATAAGACAACGTACTGTGTTTAGTCGAAACACATTTTATTTAATAACTCAGTAAATATTTATGCTAGAATGACGAGTGAGGGCTCAAAACTTTCGCTTCACTAATTCCCATCTTTTTACATACGGGGCTTTTCTGACCCTTTTGCGTGTGAGTTTGTGTTAGTGAGGCGTAGTGCGGCTGGCCTACTCTGCCCCGGAAGGCAATTTCCAAGAACCAAAGGAACAGGTCACAGACCAAACAAAAAAATATATAAACGTCAAACAAATTCTAATGTGAATATCATACTGACCCGCACAACTACATCTATTGTTTATACCACAAAATTGTATTCATATATTTTTAATAGTTTTTTAAAGTGAAAAATATATTTTTTATTTTTTGTATTTTGAAATGAAATTATATTAGTAATAATAACCTGAATTTATCCCATACAACTGTAAATTTTCATTGAAATTGGACCAACGGTTTTCTTACTGACCTTCTTCCAACATTTGGCAAAATCTCTACTTTTAAGACCCATAACTCCCTTAATAGTAATGCGAATTATTTAATATATATCTATTTTGTTTCCTAATTTTCATCCTGATGTGAAAAAAATAGTATATTACAAATTAATTTTTTGACCAAGCACCCTTAAGTCCAGGACCAACATAGAAGTTCGTAACGTGACCCCCTGAAGACGTTTGGGGGGGGTCGTTAAAAATGATATATATTTATATGTAATTGCACACTGGCGGTTGCATTTTTTGTTTGATTTGCTTCAAATTTGGTAGGGACATTCCTTTCTATAATAAGTTGGGTGTTGGTGTCTTATGAGGATTTTACATTGGAAAAGGCTGTTTTTTTTAAGTTTTGAATGCAGAAATTTGCTTTTCTTACGTCAGCGAGCTGCGTGCAAAATCATATGTTGGAGAACTAAAAGAATTGTACAATTGTTTGATTAGACACTCGATTTTGTTCAATTTCTAATTAAATGTAACAACAACCGTTTGCAGGGCCACCATGGGGACCTGGGGGCGAGCATTGCGGATGCCGTTCTCCCCGCGGCCGCCTACACTGAGAAGCAGGCGACCTACATCAACACAGAGGGGCGAGCACAGCAGACACTGGTGGCCGTCACACCCCCCGGCCTGGCGAGGGAGGACTGGAAGATCATCAGGGCGCTGTCTGAGGTAATGCGGGGCACTGGTTCACCAGATCGATCCTGAGAAAAATCTTGAGGAATTTTGTGCAGTCTCTATCATGGATCGAGCTGCCATTGGTTTTTGGGTTATTTATTAATGATCCTGGCCAATGTATCTGGTGGTCTTATTCAGTAACAAGGCTTCTCGCCCATTCTTCACTCATAATTCATTCATTTTCGCCTTAAAATATGCCCCGTGTTGGCGTCTTAGAGAGAGATTAAGAGACATTTTGAGGTTAGAAATCAAAGCCAATGTTAATAGCTGGAGAGTGAATAAAACATAAAAGGACTAGGAGTCAAGGAGAGTAGTTCTGCACAGGTAAAATATTTACTTGAATATTTTATTGGATTCTTTATTGGCTATAGGAGATAGCTGTCGTGTTGGGTTTATACTGTATAAGAACTAATGTTATAAGACTTGTGCTTCATGAGCAAAGTGTACAGTTTTATTAAGTTTAAAACAAATTTATATTTTATCACTACTATTATAAAAATGAGGTGGTGTCTGTCTGTTTGTCTATTGTTCCATCCCACCAAAACCACTCGACCAATTCTGCTGAAGTTTTGCACAAATGTAGTCTATGTACCCAGGAGTGTCATAGACCTATTGCCCTTTATAAAAGTCCTCAGGGCTTTGCCCCACGGGAAATCTAAGTCTCCGTGTTATTCTTAAGGAGGAGAGTTTAATGTGGTTTATGTCACATGTGTTTTGTTCTTAATTCAATTCAGCTATTATTATATCTACCTACAGACTGTAATTGTTTATATCATTACTTTTACCTGTATGGCCGAGCTCTGCTCAGAGGAAAGTCAAATGACGCTATTTTACTACTTGAGTGTTTTAGCCCACTGGTTATTTTTGTTCAGCTATTATGATTATTTTGTCCGGATTCAAAACTCCTTAAGCCCAATGGGATTAACTCCAGGGGTAATGACCGGTTGGAGGGTCACGGATAACCCAAAACCACGGTTAAAACAAAGGGATTCAATAAATTGAATATTACAAATATAATAAAGGTTTATCAACAAACAATCAAGATAGTAATAGTTAATACTAGCAATGGTTGATAGCAGTATATACTATCCAAAACGCCGAATGATATTTAATAGGTTAAAAATCTCTAAACAACGAACTCTCTAAACTACACCGAACAGTATGCTAATTAATTCCGCACTGGGGGAAAACTCCAATGAGGGTGAACAACGGTGGGAAGGGTGATTGTTTTGAGATGTTTCTATTTTTAGACATCCGCGTCCGACCGTCCGTCCGTCGCTGAGGGTGAACAGCGACGGGAAGGGTGATTGTTCTGAGATGTTTCTATTTTTAGACATCCGTATCCGACCGTCTGTGCAGTGTCAAGGTCATCGCTCCCCATCACGCGCCCACGGCTCATTAGTGAAATGACAGACTCGTAGATTATGTTGTGTTTACTAAATTGTTTGTATAGTATTTATTCTGATAAACAAAGTAAATTAAATACGATTCTGGAGATAATTTAACAAAATAAATTGTTATTATTGCTCCATTTACGTTTAGAAGGGGATAAATAAAAATAATAAAAATAAATCTTTCGTGACCTTGGTTAAACCGCAACACGATTAACCCGCTCCCAGATAATCGAGAGTTGACTGTGAGATATTAAGGGAAGTTTGATGTATTTATTTAAATTAAGGGAGAATAGGTGAACTCTTTAGCTTTTCTCAAAACCGTATTTTTAAAACGGTCAGCTATGAAACTTGTTAATGTAATTTTCCAGATTGTGGGCCACAAGTTGCCGTACGACACACTGAACGAGGTGAGATCACGGTTGGAGGAGGTCTCGCCTAACCTAACTCGCTACGGGGAAGCTGAGGACGCTAACTACTTCAAACAAGCCTCTGAACTCGCTAAGGTTTGCTACAGCCTTATCTCTACCTATACCATGTTTTTTTTTTTTAATCCATTTGCGTATTTCTACGAGTCCTTCACGCCGTCGCCGCCGAGCACTCGGGAATACTTTGACAAGACTGTCTCACGTCGTGTTAGTTTACTATTTTTTAGACAGATAGCAGCACAATAGAGACTAAACTTTGTTGCCAACTTCTTGATAAGTTACAAATATATTTATTTTGTATTTCGAGTTGGCAACAGTTGTGTTTTCGTCTGCAACTGTTTCGTAGTAAATAGTACGACAGTCATGGCGGGTGAATGTTTACAAAACAGCGAAATTGATCACATAATTGACCAAGAAGGGTTTTTATTAAATGAAATAGTATGGACTACAATGAATTTAAAGAAAATGAGGTGGTTCAAGACCTCAGTAGAATCAAGTAGAACTTGAGTTATAAATATTTACCGTAAGTAAAAATTGCCCCAGCGGTGAAAATAATAGGACTTCTGGGGCACCTAAGTCCTTAAATCCTACCTGCCTACCTGTGGTGATATATAGGTAGGCGAGTGGGTTAAGGAAAAATTGTGTCTCATGAATTCTGCTTGAAGAAGAATCCATTATGTACTAAAACGTATTTGACAGCTTGTATTTTTTTACTTTCTGAGTTTGCTACTGCGTGTAACAAACACAAATTCAAAATCACTTGATTGCCAATACAACAGTTTACAGTCGGTAGCAACGTTAAATTAAATTTACAGATTTTAGAATAATTCTTTTACAAATATTAAAATTATTACTAAATTAAAGTGAAAATAATAATGGCAAGAACAATAACCTAGTTCAACTTCTATCAACCTGGATTGTTTTTGGAAGATTTTTAGCTAGTATAAACTATTTATTCCACTATCGTTTTGACATTAATCTATAAATTCATACACTAAGAAAAGAATTTTCTTTATGTTACAAAGTCGCTAATTTTGTTTATCATCTAAAATTGGTAGTAATCTGTTGGCAAACTGTTGACCCCATTTTGGTCAAGTTTACCTTATGCATTGTATACAACATACTGTTCCTGTAACAACTGTATTGTAGCAAACGCTTTAAAATAGTGTTTGAAATTTTAAGTTTTAATAGTAACATCTCAGACATAATAGTAACTTCAGCAGACATCTCATCACCATTATCAGAAGTTTGGCAATATTTGTGTAGCATCTAACAGATTTAACTCTGTGCTCCCAAGAGCGAGTAGCACTCCTAACTGTTAAATGCAGTATCTGCAGCAACAAGCCTATATGTAGGAGAGTAACAAATAGATATGTTTAATGGTTATGCTCTCTCGTATTGGCTTAATTAACTAATGATATTGATCTAATTGAATCTGGGAAATTTCTACATAGGTGGTTCCATAAGTTCAAGTAATAAGTAAAAGAATCATATCCCTGTTTTGTTTTGTTCAAACAAAAAGCTGTGCAGCAAAGTTAAATAACGGGAGCGGTTTTTGGAATTTGATTGTGGGTGGACCCTGTTCCTTATAATAATATTCAATCATTATTTTATATAAACTTTCTCTTAAAATTCCTAAAGCAAATGGTTTTGTTTAAATATTTTATAGTTTTTAAAACTGGTATTAGCACCGTAGACTGACTTAGGACATAACTGTCTGCTTTATAAGATGGCAAGGTTCTGATTCCGCCGTTCCCTGAAGTATGGTAATTCTAGGATTGTTGTATCATAATGGGCATTTTTACACCACTTTAGTTGAACAAAGTAATCCTTTTCTCAACTTTAAATATTTAGATTAAGTAGGAAGAGCACATCACTCATGACACACAGGCAGCCATCGACCAGTTGTCAAACTGACAGTGCGGCCAGTGCAGCCAACCCACTTGTGATCCACTGATATCTTACCAAATTTCGGCAAAATCTTGGCAAATTAAGCATACTTTAATGAAACACAAGAGTTACAATCTAAAAAGTGTGAACCGCCCCTGTAAAATAATCATGATAAAATGAACATGAAGGGAAAAACCCGAATCTATAACGAATTTGGAATTATTTGACCTAAGTGAACTGGTTTTTTCAGCTGGCGGGTGTTAAACTGGATAGCACGCCGCTGGATGTGAAACAGAAAGAGTTGGAAGATTTCTACATGACAGATCCCATCAGTCGAGCCTCGTCGACCATGGCCAAATGCGTTCAAGCCGTGCTGAAGCAAAAGCAGTCCAAATACTACGAGGCATCCAACGCTTAGACCAGCCTCTAGTCTTGTAAAACTATCACTATTGCACCCCTACAGCCACCATCCGCCAGCTTTAGTAACGATATTATTCTTTGTATCCAGATTGTTGTAATAAACTCTGAATCATTCTCATAGAGATATTAGTGATATTTATTTTTGTTTAAAATTTGTAGATATTTTTGATTGTATGTGATACTTTTTTTTATTTTTGGATGTGGTGCTCAGCAGGTTTGTGCTAGGAGATGTGCGACTGCTTGCGGGGGTTTGTAAATAATTGTATTACTTTAAGTTTATTAAACTAAGATTGTTATTTTATTATTGGTTTTATTATAATCCTGTGTAAAATTTGTTTATAATTTTACCACTGTTATTTTAATGGAAAATACTCTAAAATAAAAAGAAGGAAAAGGAGGTGGGAGATCTAAAAAAACGAGTTTGCACGCAGCTCGCTGACATTATGGAAGTGAATTTCCACATTAAAACAAAAGAAAATCAAATAACGGGTTTAAACAAACACTGGTGCCAATTTTTGGAAAATGGACAAATTTGATTTGTTGGCTGTTCTGATGCACCTGGTTCTATTTAAATTCAATATTGCAATGGCAGTGTTATGCATTATATTAAGAGGAGGTCCTATCATAATTAAAATTTGGTATTGAGGCAATAGGGGTGATAAACCTATATCAAGATATGAAAAACAGCCTTTTCAAAAGTAAAATCCCCATAAGACAAAATATTGTGTTTAGTTTATATACATTAACTAGGTACATATTTGCGCTAGAATGATGGGGGAGGGCTTAACATTTTCGGCTTTTTATGTACTACAATTTAAAATGAGTTAATTTTTCATCCAATATCTGACCATTTTTGGGCCTGAAACCCAAAAAATTAAAATCCCTAAAAAAGGATTTTTACACTTAAACCATCGAGGAAAGGAAATTATCATTTCTGATATTAAAGGCTTTAACAGAACCAGAAGCCCAACCAGCTGGGATGAACCAGAAGTCTTCTTTTAAATCTGATGATGAGATTCAGCCTGCAAATAAGACCAAGAGGATCCAAATCTTAGAGGGAAATATGGAAGAAGTAATTAACAGATTTCGGCAAACTGAGTCAGTCGCTTTTTCCCACTGTATCTCGGCTGACTTTGACGCAGAAAAACATATTAGTGCAAGTGTTGCTGTTGTTTTCAAGCAGCAGTTTGGCAGGCCAAGTAAAGAAGATAATTGTACAAATTATTTAGCCTTACAAAAAGTCAACGAAGGAGCTACTATATACTGCCTTGTAACATAATCTACATTTGATTTCAAGCCTTTAAAAATCGATTACAATACATCTTTCTAACAGCTTACAGAAGATTTCAAAAGAAGAAATTTAAAATATTTAATATGCTCACCAATGGGTTGTGTCCGTGACAAAATCGCTATAGAACATTTTGCAAGTAATATTGTCTTGTTTCAAAGACAAATAGAAGCTTTTGTTACAATTGTAGCTTATAATGAGAAATCTCGAGCAACAATAAGAAACGGTTTTCCCATGAACACTTTCTTAAGCACTTGGATAATCAGCAGGCAAAAACGGTGAACAACTTTATTTACAAATGAGAGGTCGAAGGGAAATTGAAACTTCAAGAACTTCAGTGACAGAACTTGAGTTCTATCCCCCACTGTCTAAATTTACCTACTTTACTTTTAAGTTATGTTTTGTCTCGTACTTCCAATGAAACTGTAGTTCTAAGAAAAGAAAGCAGTAATGTAAAGCCAGTTGCGGAGTCTTTAAACTCCCGCGAACAACACAGTCTAAAACCAATTTAGAGAAAAAAATATGAAAAAAGTAGTTTAAACTGTTTCACCAAAATGTAATGGACTTAAAACTAGCATGGAAGCTCTGGAATTAACTTTAGTAGAATTAAATCCTCTTATTATAATTTTAACAGAGCACAATTTGACAACCATTGAAATAGAACGTTTAAAAGTTGTAAATTTAAACTTAATTTCACATTACTCTCGCACCACTACCACAGGAGGAGGTGTGGTGATCCTTTCAAGGGAGGGTTCAAGGGGTCGGCAACTGGTTGCTTCAACAGTAAGAGAACTTTGTACAGATAAATTATTTGAATGTTGTGTTGCAAAATTTAAATTTGAAAACCTATCGTTTGTTTTGGCTGGAATATACAGAAAACCTCAGTTGAAGACTAAGGAATTTCTTGAAAATTTAAATTGTCTCATGGAATTTCTTATGAATAAAGAAAAAATCTTATCACAGGAGATTTTAGTATTAACTTGTTAGAGGACTCTCACGAGTCAAAATGTTTAAAAAATATAATAAAACGGCATGGAATGAACTTTCTGGTAGATTTTCCAACTAGGGTCACATCATCAGAGTCTTGTATTGATAATTTTGTCACAAATATCTGTAAATCTGAGCTTAAGGTTTCAGTATTTATAACTTTGCTATCAGACCGTGATGCCCAGCTGTTGGAGATACCAAAATTTCAAGAAAAACTAATGACAGTTTAACGTTTGTGGGGAGAAAATTTTCACCACAAAACATGAAACTCTTTGAATTTTTACTGGACGGAGAAGACTGGATGTCAGTTTACAACTCTCCAGTTGATAACAAATATGATCAACTTGATAGCATATTCCAATATTATTTTAATGTATGTTTTCCTATTATGCAGATAAATAAAAATAAACAACAAGCAAACTTGGATAACTAAAGAGTTGAAAGATGTAAAGAGCCAATTAGTTCAATTAAATTAACAAGACACAACAAATCGCAAGAACTAAAATTAGAAGTTAAAAAGAAGAATAAGTTATATAAATTTAAATTATTAGAGGCAAAGAAAAAATACTTAGATTGTAAAATTAATACCCCCGTAGCAGCAAACCTGCGCACTCAGCGAATTTCCAATGCATATATGTATCTTAATACTACATAAAGCCACATACCAAGTTTCATCAATATACATTCATAAATAAACTATTTATGACATTTTAATTATTCTCCATAAGAATAACATGGCGGCTGAGTATGCAGGTTTGCTGAAGCAAGGAACACAAAAAATGGGGGTTTATACAAATATCAATATAACTCAAGTAGGTAAAGCTACATACCAAATTTTATTAATTTATGTTCATAATTAAGGGAGATAACACGTTACTTATTCCCCATAAGAATAACATGGGGCTAAGTACGCAGGTTTGCTGCTACGGGAACTATCGGCCGAAAAATGTTTTTTAGTGCAAATATCAATAGACCACAACGATAAGAAGCAATATACCAAGTTTCATCAGGAAAAGTTCATAAATAAGCGAGATATACAATTTATCTTATTCTCCATAAGAATAACATTGGACAACGTACTGTGTTTAGCACTTTCAATATCTCTGTAACCATTTGACGTAGAGCAATGATCAAAATACCAAATTGTGCGTATTTCTAAGCTGATTCCAATGGAAAAAACTAAAATTAGATTTATATGTAAAAAGCTCAAAAAACCCATTTTTGGGGTACAAAACCCCCCCAAAATACCCCTTCGGATAAGTCGATCTGTCTGGTTTTCGAACTTAAAGTCATAAATGCTGCTTTACACGTTTATACCAAATTTCGTCAAAATCGGATGAATTTTACGAGAGTTATCGTGCTCACGGACACACACACACACACACACACACACATATATATATATATATATATATATATATATATACACTTTCGAACGAATGGTGTTTTTGGGGTCTGGGGACCTCAAAACGAAAAGTTATCATGGTCCCGGGCCTAGGTCTTACCATGCCGACTACGGTAATAGCTTCTTCCCTATAGGAGAAATTCGCTAAAAATTCAGAAAACGTTCCGAAAACAACTTGGAAAATGATTAATGATGAAACAAAATCTAGTTCAAAAGTACAAAAAAGGAAAACTTTAGTTTGAGGCTCCATAGTTCAATAGTTAATGATCCATATTGTATCTGTAATTCCTTTAATGATTATTTTATAAATGTAGTAGATGAAATGTTAAAAGAACTCCCTCCAACACACTCAAAATGCAATGGTTTTGGAGAAACTACAAAATTCCTGTGACCTCCTTTAGATGAACATGAATTAATAAAAATGTTTGATTCTTTAACAAATAAATGGTCAAGTGGGCATGATGACGTTCCTATTAGGCTCATAAAATATGTAGAACATCTTTTGATCAAAACTATTATGCACTTAATTAATTGCTCTTTTATTACAGGCATCTGTATTTTTGAAACTCATAATAGCGATGGATTTGAATTTATTTCTTGATTTATTTGGACTTTACCTATCGCTTCTAGTGTTTAAAACTACACTACGTTTCGGTAGGTAAGGAAACTCCTCCCGTTAACAAGTGAACCCTACTTACATCTCTATATCAAGTTCTTACACCTAACTAACCTACATTTTTTTGGATTTTCTTAATTTTTTCTTTTACATTTTAATTACACTAACACAAAAATAACAAATACATATACAAAAAGTAAAAAAACAATACACTAACACAACATTTACATACACTAACAAATGGAAAACTGACTATACATTACCTGTTCTGCATCGTTGCCTCCAAGCTGACGGCAAACACGGGCAACCTCACTCTCACGTCCGCTCACCATCAGATAGCGCACTCGACTAGTGGCTAGCGGTAGTGGAGGGGAGAGAGCCGTTACCCCCACCTACCGCCAGGGGCACGTGACGACACAGCTGTGGCTACCCACCCGTCTGTGTCGACGAGAACACGACACGGAAACCAAAAACTGCACGATTCCTCCTAGAATGCTACACGGGCACTCGTACGATATTCTCATAGAGATTACCGCATGCCTCCAAGGTCATTGGGAACTAGTCATGCAATCAGGTGGCCGTGTTTCCTCCAAGGGCGATCACGGACGCATGTGTCGTAGCCGCATTGGATGGACTCTAGACTCGGGAGCAACTGAAACACAAGGAACTGGCGTGTGTTTGTGGGGTGATTTTCGACTGAAATGGTTTTTAATTAAGGGAACCCATAGAGGCCTGACATCAATACTACTCTGACTTATCGGATTTTCATGTAATTTAATTAATGCCCCTTCATCAAACTTTCTTTTATAATAGTGAGACTCATGATGTATAATTTTTGCCTCTTCCCAACTAAATTTATGATAATTTTCCCAGGCGTGTTTCGACAATTTAGATTTTACTGTTTCGCCATTTTTTGTGTTTCTTTTTTGTTCGTTTATACAAATTTTTGCGGCCTTTTAGTTTCTCCTATATATTCACCCTCACATTCACATTTGATACTGTAGATACAGTTTTTTGAGGCTTGTTCTTCATTTTTCGGTTTTACTTTAGTTAGTTGCTCTCTCAAAGTGATTGACGATTTAAAAGCTGTTATGATCTTATATTTTCTGGCAACTCGCCTTGTTTTTTCCGACAGTTTTGGGACATATGGGATGCTTATGAAAGCTGTTGGTTTATCCACATTTGGAATAGTGTTTGGCTTCGTCCCCCTTTCCTTTTTGCATCTGTTAATTATTTTTTGAGGATAACCATTGTTTTGTAACTCTTGTGAAATTTTATTGTGCTCCGCGTCTAAAGTTTTCTTTTCACAACAAACTGATTTGGCCCTGTCGAAAAGAGAATAAGCTACTGATTCTTTGACTGATTCACAGTGGTTTGATTTGTAATTGTGGTATCGACCTGTGTGTGTTTTCTTTCTAAAAATTTCTGTTTTAAGGGCGTTTCCATCTTTAGCTACATTTACATCCAAAAAAGCTAGTTTTTTGTCTTGTTCTTTTTCTGTTGTGAGTTTCATTGTTGGTGAAACTTTATTTAAATGCTCAGTAAACTTGTCTAACTTTTTATCGCCATGATTCCAGACTGCAGAGACATCGTCAACGTACCTCAGCCACACTTTTGGTTGAAAACAAGCAGACACAATAGATTTCTGCTCAAATTCTTCCATAAATATGTTGGCAAATATTGGTGACAGAGGCGACCCCATTGCTATTCCCTCATCCTGGCGGAAGATCTGGCCCTCCAATTCAAAATAATTTGACTTGATACATAATTTAAGCAATTCCATAATTACATTTACTGGGATTTTGGTTCTTGTGTTCGTTTTGGTCATTGTGTAACCGTTTTTCAATGATTTCTAGTGTTTGGTTTGCGGGGATATTAGTGAAAAGACTTTCAACATCAAAACTAACTAACATACCTTGTCTGAAATTTGCATGTCTTTTGTGATTTCTACAAAATGCTTTGTGTTTGTTACATGTGAATCAGTATTTCCTGACAAAGGTTTGAGTATGGGCAGGATAAATCTACATAGTTCTCTACTTGGGGAGTCTCTTGAACTAACAATGGGTCTCAGAGGAACACCTTCTTTGTGTGTTGTTGGTAGCCCATACATGTGTGGAGTTTTTGAGTGGTGTGGTGTAAGTCGTTTGCGCTGTGTGTCTGTAAAAAATTCCTTTTGTTTTCTGAGAGTCTTTTCGATTTTAGTTTCATAACTTTTAGTTGGGTCCTTCTTTAGTAGTGTGTATTTTCCAGCTTTAAGAACATCCTGAATTTTATGCGAATAATCAACTTTATTTATTAACACAGTTGCATTTCCTTTGTCGGCTGGTAAAATCTTTAGGTTTTCTTCCTTTTTCAAAACATTTAAGGCCTCTTTTTCATTTCTTGTTATGTTCGGTTTCACTGGTTTTACATTTTTAAGTGCCACACTGGACTCACTTCTGAATTGATCAGCTAAATCCTCAGGGAGCTGGGGTGTCGCCGATTCAGTACCAGTAATGAAATCAAGTACGTTTACGGCATTTAGAGCTACAGCAAAATTTAGGCCTTTAGAAAGTAGTTGCATTTCGTCGTGAGTCAGTGTTTTGTCCGAGAGGTTGACGACCGCTTGGGCTGTTGCGGAATTCGTGGAATTTTCCTCTTGCGCCGCTAAGCCCGGCGTGTTCAAACTTTCTCTCGCCCTACTGTCCATTGCTTTCAAGTGATTTAGCTTATTTTTTGTGATTGTTTACTGGATTCACTGTGCCTATCAGCAGATTTGTTTAAGTTTTTTAAGATGTTTTCAAACTCTGGACCTATTAACTCAAACAATTTTTCTGTTTCTACGTTTACTCGAGTTTTGAGTTTTTCTTTGTTGCTCCGATGAAAATTAAGCCTATCTTTCATTAGTTTTTGGCTGGCTGTTGATAAAATCTTTTTCGCTCTGTGGCTGTAATAAGGAGATTTTAACATGAGACCTTTGGAACCGAGTCCTTCTTTTTTACATTTGGTCAAATACGTGACATGATTATAAGTGAATTTCCTTTGGGAAGTGAACTATTAGCATGACCCGCACGGTGAAACTTAAGCCCGGGACCACCATAGAAGTTCCTAACATGACCCCCTGAACACGTTTTGGGAGGTCGTTCAAAATTTTATATATATATATATATATATATATATATATATATATAGAGAGAGAGAGAGAGAGAGAGAGAGAGAGAGAGACATATATATATATATATGTGTGTGTGTGTGTGTGTGTTTGCACTCTAGCGGTCACATTTTTTGTCCGATTTACTTAAAATTTGGTAGGGACGTTACTTTGTGTAATCAGTTGGACAAGTTCGTTGAGCAAAACAATCAGAAAACTCTAAACCCCTTTATTGGGGGATTACCCTAGTGGAAATGATCAATAGAAATCAATAGAAATATTTTTAGTGATACGTAGTGATATCAATACGTAATTGGATCACTACGTATCACTAGACATCAATACGTATCACTAGAGATCAATAGAAAATTGTTTCTATTGATGTCTACTGATACGTATTGATCTCTATTGACACGTAGTGATATCACTACGTAATTGGATCACTAGACATCAATACGTATCAATAGACATCAATAAGAAATTCTATTGAGTCTTTAACTGGTATTTTGTAATTAAAACACAACAAATCAATGGTACAAACAGGTGTATTCCAAAAAATTGAAAAAAAATTAAACAGTAAATTTATGACCTAGGACTAATTTACCTACTTACTTGTTGAAACAAATTTTTTTAAATGCACCAAAAAACACTAAAATCAGGGCCTTTATTAACTTGCTTGTTCACACAAGTAAAATACACAGCCAACACTAAAATTTGGGCCTATATACTATTCACTGATTTCCTTGATCTTGTTGTTTAGTGTGGCAATTTTCTGAGTGATGTACTGGCTGATACAGTTCACGCCACGGTGCTTGACGCCTGGGAAAGGCGAGAACCAACTCAAACTTCTCATAATTAAAAGCAGACAATAACGAAAATAACAAAAACCAATATTTTAAAATTATTTAATTTAATTTTGGTTTCTGTTGACAAAATTATTCTGTAACACTAACGGTACTAAGCCATATAGAGGCGAAAAGTCATTCCAGAGCATACGCCAACCAGGTGCCAAGCACTGTGACCCGAACTGTACTGCCACTTCCAAGCACAATTTCTTTCTTTGCTGTGTTAGGATTTTCCTCCAGGATTCTTTCTTTGACAATTTCTGTGAACAAATAATCATGCAAATAAGTTATATGGTAGTAAAAACGTGAAATTAATGTTTAAAATTAATAATTTTACATCAGTACTATATTTTTACTATTTTAACACATTATTATCACATTTGTTTACATGAAGCAATCGTCAAGATGTCACAACTTTTCACATGATAAAACGTGAAATAAATACCAGTACCGTTCATGAAAAATCATATTTTGACATCACCATATTTTATAATTTTTGAACATTTTGTTACGTTGTGGAAAAAACTTAGGCTAAGTTACAATGATTTTCGTGTGAATCAATCATAAAAACGCTAGGACCTGCTGTAAAATTTGTTGTATGAAATAAATACTTGAAAATAATTTGTTGTGCAACTCTATATTACCTTTTTCACATTTTATGCTAATTTTGTAAATAGGCCCAGCCATAAGGGTCTTCACAGATCTTGACTGATGGTTTGGCAAGTGTTGGGTATGGCGAGGGTTTGGATATATGTGCTTATTAATTTTTATTTATTTTTCCTACATACAGTAAGTTCAACTGAGTAAATTTAACTGATACAACCTTACAATCATACACATGCATCTGTGAGTGATATATATATTCAGGAGGACATCGCAACAGTAATTTTTATAAATTTTATTTTAAGTTTAGGCCTACCATAATTGAAAAACAAAATAAACAAAACAAACATGACGTAAAGATTTATGTACAGACTATAAAATATTTTGCAATAGATACAAATATCGACCTAATCGATATACCGTATCGAACAATTTCATTCAGTTCTTTAGGCCTATATCAATCCGCTTATGAAAGTGTATCCTACACCTCCTGGAGATTGATAGGCCTAGTGTCAGGATTTATATTACAGAATTAACTTACTTTGGCAAAAGAAAACTTTAAAAACACACCCGTGATAATGCAAATTATAAGTTATAACTAACTTAGGTACTGTAGGTCTAGTTCCTATGATTTCTCAAAAATATGCATGACAGGAACCTGGCATCCAGGACTAAATTAGTCTTTATTTATTTATCATTCCAACAGCAGTACTCAAATTTACATTTCAATACAAATTAAATGTGTGAATTGTGTACCAAGTAGTTATTGAGGTTATGCTTATAGCTAGAAACTTAAAAAGTGTATGTCACTTACCTAGAAAGTACAGGTTTAAAGCAAAACTGTATAACTGAAGTAACTCTTGAATGAAGTTTATGTAAATATACTCAATTAAGAAACCAATAAAGCCTGGAAAACTTAAAACTTGGTAAGAAACAATCAGTTGCCAAACATAGGTTGACCGTTGACCGTTACAGCTTCCGGCAGACGTCATCTGTTTTGGTGGCTGGTGGCGATGTGTTTTGCTTTGGGATCTTTGCAGGCGCCGCCGCCGCGCACGGTTTTTGTTCTCTTTGCTCATAATGAGACTATGGGATGTGATCGGCAGTTATATTTTATTGGTGACTGGTAAAAAGCAAGTTATGCAATTTGTATTTTCTTATTTTATAATAGAATTGTATATACACCATCGATATGTAAACTGTATATTAATAAATACATTCTAATTAAATTTATATTCTCTATGTTTTATTGATAATTTCTGATTATAATCCTTTTTATTAAATTTTTTAAAATACTAAAACTATAAATAAAACCAGTAAAATAGTAATACTGATTATTTTATAAATATTCAATAGTCGACATAATATTGTGAAATGAACAAGGGCATTTACATTTAAAATATGTACCAAAACAGTTAACAAAATTAATTTTAAAACAGTAATTGATTTTTTTATAATAATACAACAATAACATTCCGTAGTTAAAAAATATATTAATATAGGATTGTTGTAATGATTTAGCAATACAATTTTAAAATTAAAAAATATATTAATGAAGACGTGTTATAATAATATAGTAACCATTTAATAAGAAAACTAGCAAACTGCTATAGACTTTTCTAATAATATAGTGCCTAATAACATTTTTTCGTAATTTATAAATTATATATAATTTTATTTAAATTTATTCATTTGGCATTGTAAAAAAATTGTAATGGTTATCTTTTTCAATTAATAAAATTATATAATAATGTCTATTGATGTTTATTTACCATGATTTTAATGATGTCTATTTACTTGTAGTTGTTGTAGTGATCTTTATTGATATCAATACATGTCAATAAACTCTTAATGATTTCTATTTACCTCGGTTTTAATGATTTCTATTGATGTCTAGTGATACGTATTTACTTCAATAGACTTCTATTGATATCACCGAACAGTCTAGTGATATCAATAGAAATTTCTATTGATTTCTATTGATTTCTATTGATCACTTCCACTAGGGTAATCTTTCAAATTTCGAGTTTTTGGGCCCAAAAAGGGTCAGAAAAGCCTCGGATGTCAAAATTAATGCATGTAAAAAGATGGTAATTAGAGAGGCGAAAGTTTTAAGCCCTCTCTCGTCATTCTAGCATAAATATTTACCGAGTTATTAAATAAAATGTGTATAGACTAAACACAGTACGTTGTCTTATAGGGGTTTTACACTAGAAAAGCCTGTTATTCCTTTGTTAGAGTACTTTTATCATCCCCAGCAACCTCACGCCTACTTGCAAGCCTGTCTGGACCTTCTCCTAACTTTATAATGTGCAACATTGTATTCCCAGCTTTGCAAGTAAATGAAACTAGGAGTATCAGAACAGCCAAAAAATCAATGATTTCAGATTTCAATAAAAATTAGAATAAATGTATGTTTTAACAAGTTTATATATGGAAATTCACTTCCCTACGTCAGCGTGCTGCGTGCGAACTCGTTTACTTAGTAAGTTTAATCAAGTTTTTCTAATTTTCTGATTTTTTGTTTGGTTCCGGGTCCATATCGTGAATCAACTGTATTTTTGAAACTCATAATAGCGATGGATTTGAATTTATTTCTTGATTTATTTGGACTTTACCTATCGCTTCTAGTGTTTAAAACTACACTACGTTTCGGGAGGTAAGGAAACTCCTCCCTTTATCAAGTGAACCCTACTTACATCTAAATATCAAGTTCTTACACCTATATAACTAACCTACATTTTTTTTGGATTTTCTTAATTTTGTCTTTAACATTTTAATTACACTAACACAAAAATAACAAATACATACGGTATACAAAAAGTAAAAAACAATACATTAATACAAAATTTACATACACTAACATATGGAAAACTGACTATACATTACCTGTTCTGCATCGTTGCCTCCAAGCTGACGGTAAACACGGGCAACCTCACTCTCACGTCCGTTCACCATCAGATAGCGCACTCGACTAGTGGCTAGCGGTAGTGGAGGGGAGAGAGCCGTTACCCCCACCTATTTCCAGGGGCACGTGACGACACAGCTGTGGCTACCCACCCGTCTGTGTCGACGGGAACATATGACACGGGAACCAAAAACTGCACGATTCCTCCTAGAATGCTACACGGGCATATTTTGAAGTAGTTGTTATTTCGTGTTCCCTCAACTTAATGAGCACGTCATTTAATGTTTTCACATTTACAACCAAAGACTTATCCTCTTCCGACTCCATCTTCATGAATTCCTTCCTTCTTCAAGTAAGCATCAAAAATTCAAAGAACAAAAATTGTAACGACGCATACTGACTCGGCGACTCGGAGCTCATACGATTTAAACTCGGAAAGCCGCAAAGAATGAAGTATGCACGGTAACTAGAAAAAATATTTGTTCTAGTTACCGTGGAAGTATGGATAGTCGATATCAAGAGAAACGATATTAGTAGTAATGACGTCATGGATGTAACCGGCTCTCGGTGCGGCACACGGGAGACATTTCAGGAGCCGTGTGACGTCACTAAAACCATAGACTAACTAACTATAGTTAGTCTATGCTAAAACGCGTCATCGGTGAGGTTCCCTCATCACCCGCCGCTAGCGCCAGAACAGTTTTTGCCGATATCTAAGTTAATCAAGATCCAGGATCATCATCATCATCTCATCATATGTTCAATATTTGTACTTGTAACCACATTCTTATTATTTCTGTCCTAAATATTCCCTCACCCGATTGTCAGCGCTCTGCGGGGCAGCAGTTAGATACTGTTTTTTCACTGATTTTACAATCAAAACAACAGCTATACTCATTACAAAATCAACCCTTTATCATTAACAGATTAACTTGGTACGTGTAACAGAGGTAACTTGGTAACGTGTTTTGCTGTTTCCAGAGTTAAACACGTTACTTTCATCCTCATCGCTATCCAGTCTAATGGGCAATAATCCAACCTGGCCAGCAACCATAAACAACTTAATTAATATAGCCCTAGTAAAATTATGTTCGGCAGGTTTTCCATAGTTATTAACATATTGCGTGATATGTTTCACTATTTATTCGTCTTTTATCATTAAGTCAACCAATCGAGGACAACTTTGGTGTCCAATTAAGGAGAAAGTTTATTGAATCTTCTTAGTAGTAAAATTTAAATTTTCCAAATTGATATCTCTTATTTACAGCTACAAGCAAAAAATTAGCTTATTATATAAGAGAATAACCAAATGTTTTGACTCATTACGCCAAACTGAAGAGGAACATGCTTTATTCACATAGGCTATACTATGTTTGGCCTATCTACTTAAAATTCTTTACAATTTGTGTAATTACACACAACAAATAAAATGTGTGAACTTACACAACACACATTGAGTAAAAATATAATTATAATGTTTCCAATTAATTGTAAGTAGAAGAAAAATAACTGTTTCCGAGTAGGTTGAAACATTATGTAGATGTGCAGTAGCTTACATTTTTTAAATATGGGTAGGCCTATATTAATTTGTTTTCAAAGCCCAAAGAAACAAACCCTTTTTTGTTCTCATTTATTTGACGGACAAAATTATTATTAGTATGTATAAATTCGTATGTAAGGCCAGTTACTGGGATATTGTTCAGGTTAATTTATGATACAATAAATACATAAACACTCCTTTCAGTCGATTTATAGACGCGTAAAGTTGTTAACATAACAGAGCGAACGACTCTTCAACTGACAGATGAGCAGCACTCTAGCTACAGTACGTGTGATGTCATGGGGCTTCCGTTTTTGTGTTCATCAGTGACGTTATACGGCTCCTGAAATGTCTCCCGTGTGCCGCACCGCTCTGCTCCGGGTGAAATTGTGCTCACCAAGAGTGAAAGCAGCGTTGCCAATTGGCGGGTAATTACCCGATTTTCGGGTAATTCGGATGTTGGACGGTATTAGAGAGGGTAATGGCACCCAGGGGGGTAAACGAGGGTAATTTGCTAAATTTTGAAGAACATGTATTTTTTTTATTTCATTGTATAACAATTTCCTTCAACACTCTTTTTTGAAAGTGGATCTGAGATGCCTGATTCTTAGTTTATTTGCTTATAGAAGGCAGAGGTAAAATTCCGTGTTTAGTTTTCGTTGAATAAAATCTAATTTATGTAGTCTATTTATCTGTACTAACTACAGTATTCTAATCGATATATGATTTATCCTAGTACTCAAATACGAGCAAAATGTCTGACTGCAAAATTTATCTCGGAATCCAGCGGAACGATTTTCTTAAAACTTTGAAATTAGGTGCTTTTGGACCTATAATTACGATTGGTAAAAACCTCAACCCCCAGCAAATTCATATTTTGTTGTAAATCTCATTTGAAATTTGGATATTTTTTAACATTGGAATGGCTTATGTAGTTTAAAATCAAAACAAAAGGATCAAAGCAGCTGTGAATAAACCAACCAGTAAACTGTCAAATTAGCACGTACACCACATGATTAGTTAGAGTCAACGCATGATTTCTTAAACAAATTAACTAGAGCCATTGAATAAAGATTGCATCTAGACATTTTTCACCCACGAAACTAATCAAATATCAACGAGCATGGCTCGGTCTCCCTGGTACTATTATTTTAATTTAGTTTATTAAAAGAAATTTGTGATCTTTTGAGAAATAAAACAAACAGGCAGCAAAATAAATTAGTTTTGTCCTCAACATTTATTTTTCGTCAGTAATTGTTCAATAGATACGGAGATTTTATTTCCTTTAGACCTATTTTACCTTACTATATTACCTAGCTGCTTTCAATTTTCTAGTTGATGGTAAAAGAGGGTAATACATATATTTTTGGGGGGGGGGGGGTAAAAGAGGGTAATTTTAAGCTTCTCTGAGGGTAATATGACCAAAATGGATTGGCAACACTGAGTGAAAGAGTTCATTTTGTTATGTTGCTTTCAGGGTTGCCAAAGCGTGGGTAATTACCCACTTGGTGGGTAATTCTAAGGGTCGTGGGTAAAATGGTGGGTAATCGCTGAATGTGGGTAATTGTGGGTAATTTACTCTAACGACCTAATCAAGTTTTATTTTGAAAAAACTTTAATTTTATTTGGCCTTTTTGGGTCATGCTAACGATCTGAAAATTGGTTTTTGGTTTGGTGCTATACCTCTACTACTATTTAATATTGTTGGACGTTTGGTTTTAATTTGTTTAGAGCTATGTTTAATGATATCCTACTCTATGGACGTGGAACTTAGTTTCGGTTGAATTTGCTCATTGCTAAAGGCGGTCACACACTTCTCGGGAACGACGGGAACACGTCCGAACATTCGGCCGAACTCCGGATGTTTGGGGTATTCGTAAGAAGTGTGGGAGCTACACGAACTTTTGAATACATGCGGGAACATACGGGACGGAATGTTCAGTGAACATTTGGGAGAATGTTCGGCCGAATGTTCAGGCCTGTTCGCGAGAAGTGTGGGACCGCCTTAATAATTTCCATATAGTAATCCCTAGGCCTACCAATAATTAATTGTTTTCTAAATTGATATTTAGCCTTTACAAATAATGAATAATCATATTAGTTTTAATTTGTTTGGCTGAAATTAGTTATTAATAATAATAATATTATTATTAGTTTAATACTTGCGCAAATATCAATATAAACGTGCACAATTTTGCGAATTTGTAGGTTAAACCAAGTGGTGGGTAATGGTGGGTAATTTTTTCAGGGACGGTGGGTAATGGTGGGTAATTTTTTCAAGGACAGTGGGTAAAACACCCAAACCGGATTGGCAACACTGGTTGCTTTGTCCGTGTCCGAGTGAATGATGCAATAAGTTATGTGTGTATCATTGATGGTTTATAAATTATTCCCCATGTTAAATTGAATCGCAGCAGTCTTACATGACATACAATTCATTGTTATGAATCCTAAATTTGCCCATGTATTATATTTTATGAGTTTGTGTGAATTGTGATTTGACAGCGAGGGTCAGTCCTAACCTCTTACAATGTCGTCTGCCAATTCGACCACTTCGAAGCACAATTCGAAAATAGCTCTTTTAAAACACGTTAAATATGAACATTTAATAGCAGGCGTAACTGGAGGTGTAACATCAACTTTATTACTTCACCCATTGGATCTTATAAAGATAAGATTTGCAGGTGAGATATTGACTTAAAACAAACTTTAAATCGTCCCTAACATTTAAGAAATTAATTCTTAATTTGTAGTGCAGGTAGCTCTTTTCAATCTTTAATCATATTCAAATTATAGTTTCTGTTGAATATTAAGTCTTACCAGTGGGCATTATCCTAATTCCTACTCTTTATATAGCTGCTGGTCATTGGCCTCCATCAGAGAGCTGGTAGGCTAAGTCTAGCCTTCCTTTAATCTATGCTACTTAATAGTGGTTCGGAATTAACCAGGTCCTACGATAACTTATTTGCCTTGCATTAATAGTTGTTGTATTCATTTGCATTAATAGTTGTTGTATTCATTTGCATTAATAGTTGTTGTATTCATCTTTGACCGACACTGTCGTATGGATTGTGTCTTGGAAAACATACTCTTTCCGCAGACGCACGGTGTAACAATCGAATGAAAATAATCTATATAAATATATCGGATCAAATTGATACATCTGACGTATTATAGTCGTAATAATATATGTTTACAACACTTGGATTTTCTCCCTTGATTTTCATCATCATATCGTCATTACAAACACTGCATTTCATTGATTGTGTAATTAAGGTACGATTTTTCAAAAACTCAACAAAGATCATTTATTAGAATAGGTACCTCTTTAAAAGAGAAGTGATAATGCCAGGGAAAGATTCATTTCTAAATTTTTTAAAAGCAGCTAAAAGCGTATAATTATTCGGGAAATTAAAATTGTAAATGTTTCATGTTAGGCCTATTTATGTTAGTTGAATTTTTGTTTTGTTTCAAGTTAATAAATGTACTTGTATTTATTGCGAAACGTTAAAAATCAAATGAAAATAACCTATTATGTACTTCGATATTTTATATCAATTTATTTTCATTTGATTGTTCCACCGGGCGTCTCCCTACTTAAGTTAGGTGGAGATTATTCTTAATTAACCCTCTAGGTGCCTTGTCATAATTGTCTAAATGCCACGTGATTTTTAGCTCTCTTACAGGGTTTTATTTGAAAATTAACAACAAATTTAAATTATCACTAAATGGTATACTCGTTATACAATTTTGTAAACTAGAAAATTGACTATCTTACAGTGCATAACTTTCTGTCCTTATTTTAAATACAAAAAATCCAGTATAGGGCCAAATCCAGAAATTGTCAAATAAAATTTACTTTCCTTATGTATCCACATATGTACAAAAAAGGTTGTGCACCAGGTACAAAATTCAAGATATACATTTTGTTCAAAATGTAATTAGAGACAAGAATATATGGTACTTTGGTATTATACGGATGCCACCCTTATACAGCGCGCTGCGGCAGTTATGTTAGGATGGGTTATCATAAAAGTGATTGTAGGACTTTCCTTGTTTCGTTACGAATCGAACGATACCTGATGAGTCATACTTCCGGCCGCCAAACCCCCTCCAAATAGGCCAAGGTCAGGTCTTTGACTGGAGCGCGCGCATCACCTGTCACCGCCTGTATCTGGGTCAGTGTCATGAGTGATTTATTGCCGTGCACTACATTACATTTGTTTTCATAATGAGTGACGTACTTTTGGTGTGGGATTTACCTCGAAATGACAAGGAAAGTCCTACAATCATTTTTATGATAACCCATCCTAACATAACTGCCGCAGCGTGCTGTATAAGGGTTATCGGATGTGGCTGCTAGCGGCAGAAACGCATTCAACACGATCCTAGCGGACATCGCTGCCTTTAGGGAGGCGCAACACAAAGACCGCTCATCAGAATGATGTAAAATTTGTACAGTAAGTCAATAAAAGTACATTTTGTCAAATTATGTAGTTATCCTTTGTATCCGGTAAAAATTTAACCTCCAAAAATAGTGGCATCCGTATAATACCAAAGTACCGAATATATATACTCATTATTAGTAAAATACATAAGATAAATATCTATGACTATAAAACCAAATATGATCACCATGGTACTAACCTAAATCCCATAAAGATGCATGTAAAACCAACCAAGACACACAATATCACTTATCGCTTATATTTTTACTAATAACCTTGTTCAAACACTTTATTTGGCAATAATAAATGCACTTTAATGATAGATAATAAACAACATTTTCAATTGAATATAACCTAAAAAGCAATAATAAATGACGAAAACGTAAACAAAACAGAAGGCAGAAAACAACAGTGACGTAACACATCTTGGCGCAGATGTTTTCTTTCCAACATAGAGTAGAACCTCTCGAGACAGACATTGGAGTAAAGCTTGAAATCAGTGATAGGCCTACCAGATTCAATGCAGTTCAGTACAACTAGAGTGTATTCAGACCGTTGTAACTGAACGTCTGCAAAGTCGCCCGAATTCGGGTGGGTGGCACTTTTACGTAAACAAAAGCCCGCCCGAATTCGAGCGGGCGGCACCTAGAGGGTTAATATTAAAACAATGAATAAAATTATGCCATTAGCACCTACTTCCAATTATTTTATTTAGGCCTACTATTATTCTCATTTTAAAGTTGAGCATAGCCAATTTTTTAAATATTTATTAACTTAGTCAAAATCAGTGTATTCCAGTGACGTCCTGGGGCATTAAGGTAAGGCCAGGGTGACGCTGTGGGTGTTGTGTTTTTATGGTATAACTTAGTGGCAGTAATTGAGCAACAAAACGTTTTTAGTAATTGCGTATCATGCAGGGTATTATTTTTACAGTGCACAGCGGCGGTTAGGCTACGTTAGTTAATCATATAGGCCTAAATAGGGCCTACTCAAATGATTTAGGCCTACAGGAGCTGGACACGCAAAATCACAAATCTTTGGCTCATACCTCAGGGGAGGTTGAAAACTTAAACAGTGCATTTATGCATATTTAAATATATTTATGATGAAGTAACCTAGCCACTCGACCAATTTTTCACACTCACCCTTCACCCTCTACCCTCTCAGTCAGTTATGTTCTATACCCCTCCCATCTCATCCATTTTGGAGGGGGGGAGGTGCATTTGATGGATAGTCTTCTATGTGGGAAAAACATTCCCACATTCCATTTAAAAAAAAGAATCACGTTGCATAACTTATTCGAACAGTATTAAATATTTTTAAGTTTATTTAAATCTCTTTGAACATGAAGTGGACAGAAGATGAAACATTGAAGTTTGTTGAGTTGTACCTTGATGCAGAATGTTTGTGGAATCTCGCAAGCCCTACTTACAAAAGCAAACAATTGCGACAAACAGCAATTGATAAAATCTAAATGCAATACCTATATCATGAGACATTTTCTGTATAATTTACATAACTTCAAAACTTATGTAGCCAACTCGCCGAGTTAACTTTACCAATGGAAACATAATTTTATAACATGGCGAGTAACTGAGCCGAGCCAACTCGGCCAAGCTTACTCGGCTAATGCAAACCAGCCTTATTTAGTGCATCAACAATTTTTAACAAAGTTAAATTCAATTTAGTTTATTGAATTCAATTTAACCTTGTTAAACCATTAAGGTAGTAGGCTAATTTTATTCTATTCACAATTGCCTACAATGGAATGTGATTAGTGCTTCACTCTAGTTGCAAAATCTGTAACCAATGACTGCGAGCAACTACGGTTCTCTCTGCTAGGGGCAAGGATTGGCTATAAACCTATCTAATGCTGTTTTGCTACTGGTCATGATCGCTGTGTGGGCTAAGTCGTGGAAACACTTTGGCCAGGTGTTAATGTAAGAAGTTCATGGGTTCGAATCCCGCACACGACCAAAAGTGACCATTCGTGCAACTCTCAATGAGTTGTCCGGTCTGTGGCAACTCTGGTGAGAGGGCCCAAGTAAAACAAACGGTGGCAGGCTTGCTTGGAAGTTGACGGGATCGGTTAATTCTTTGCGAGTTGCTCACGGTCAACACTGATTTTGCTACTTTTCACTTAGTATGACTACTGTGTGTATGCCAATATGACACTTTCAACTGAAAGAAAACAATATTTTAATTAAAATACACCATTTTAATGTGTATGACCTTTCCACTGTAATTGACACAATGACTGGGGATTAAAATTGAGTCACATTTTATTTGTGAATTTTATGTGGGTCATTTCATGTGAAATCACCTAATTTTGGGATTAAAAAATTAATTTCTCAGGTAATTTTGTAATTTCAACAAAAACATGTCATACCATGAGTATAAACTTACTGGACAGTGAAAATTTTTCATAAATATATCTCTTATGTTAAACTATCCGATAAAGTCCCCAAATGTGAAAACAAATTATTTGGGTACCGGTACTGGTACTTACTCTACTGATCCTCATTGGCTGTGGACACACTGTATTTTATCACTAACATTGATGCTCATATCTCGGAAAGTACAGTGAACCTCAAAATGATTCTTGTGCCATCTACAGTAATCAGTTAGGAAGTTAACACACAACAAATCAACCTTTTATCTGGTCCCCCTTTTTAGACATTAATCCCCAAAATCGCTCAATTTTGAAAAATTTCCGTTTTTAACTTCAAATATTAGGTACTGATGTTATCTATTTTGATTAAATCTGCTATGTGGAACTTCTTTGAGCCAAAAATTAATTTTTGTCTCATTCCCATGTAGGCTTTTTGATACATAGGGCCTACATTTTTTTGAGGCTCATTGAAAACACATTTTTATAATTAATTTACTACCATAAAAATATATTTTAAAATAACTTTAATTCACATCAATTTGAAGGTTATTATCTTACCTTCAAAACAAAATCACCAGAATTAAAATATCTTAACAACCATAAAAGCTATGATTTTTAGCGCAAACCCTTGAAAATGCTCAAAATTACTCTCCACGCCATTATTAAGTAAGCATAAATTCCAAACCGCGTGAGTTAAAAATTAAAAAAAAGTTTGTTTTATTCTTCTGAGGAGTATATAATTACATGGTGAGATAATAAACGATTTATAAAGTGGTCATGCAACCAGCATTAGGTGATTGTACGTGAAATTACCCATGTTTGTTTATATTTGTTACATTGGGGTTGAGATGTGGACAGTTTGTTATATAAAGGTGAAGGTTCTACATCTAAATAATTTTGTACACAGAGGTAAATTTACTTTTGCTAGGGTTGTTATAAACTGTGTTATATTAAAGTTTTTAGCAGGATTTATTCGTAATGTAGAGGTACACTTTGCATTTACTATGTGTTATCGCCAGTTCAAGGGGATTTAAACAATTTTTGATAAATCTAGGCATTTGTTATAATGAGATTCGATATATCAAGGTTTGACTGTAGTCTTATAGATGGAGACGATTTTTGCACATTTGTAATCATAGTTAATACTTTGTAGTTCTATACAGCATGATTTAAGTTTAATTTCATAAATCTTTATGTTGTGTTCATTTCTTTGGATTGGTATATTATTTAAACTAGACAATTTTAACCAAGGTTTGTATACTGGGAGTAGTTATACATTTTCATACTAAATTTAAAATTTTTATCCCAAAGGATTTTTGATTAGCTAAGGATTTTGTAAAAAACACATACAGACACAGTCAGAAGGAAAACTAAGCACCAGAGAACCATAATGTATTGTAAAATTTAAATGTCTCAACCTAAGAAATAATTTGTATCAAATAAATTCTAGGTTGAGAGGTCTGGAACTGTATGGGAACCAAATTAATAAAAAGGTAAAAGGAAGGTAAAATAAATAAGTTGGAAAGACGTAAAGCCCTTAAATGAGAATGGTGAATTTGAACAGCAGAGGGTAAAAAAATCTAGTCAAAACCATGATTTATTCAAGCTACTATCATTCAACTATCCTTTCTATACAGTTTTCTGTGATATAAGCAGGGCCGTACTCAGCTTTCACGGGCCCCTGGGCAGGCCTGGTGGTGTGGGCCCTTGTTGACGTTGGATCCAAATTGGTGACCTTTTTTTAGACAACGGTGTCCTAAATAAGACACAGGCCCGGGCCCTGGGGCAGTTGTTCCCCCCCTGCCACCCCCTGAGTACGGCCCTGACACAAGAGACATCCTGAATTACATATAAATTAGTAAATCAAATCTAATTTCTTAGTTAACATGTCACGTTAACTAGGCATGGGCCAAATTTTCCTTTTTATCTACAGATTTATCAAAATAAATATAATGGTATATTATTTTATGTTTTAAGGGGGGAGGTGTTATGAGGCTGGTTGATATTTGGAACATTTAAAATTGTTACCAGTAATTTCACAAATAAATTGTTGGTAACTATTATATTGTAAACATTCAAAATGCTTACAATTTTGTTTTTCACCGAGTTCCACAAAACCTCTATATCTTTACCGGTATATAAATTTCTAATTTGAATTTGTTTGTAATATGTCGTAGCCTTGTGTTGTTATGTGATTCCACATTCTGTCTATTTTTAAAAGTATACCATAATCCTACCTATTAGGTTAGTTTTGTTTTACATATAAATCACCTTATTGAAAGTCCTTAAAAACATGTTTACAGTATTTCCTGAAAGGTGGATCCAGATATTTATTTTTGACTTGGCAGTAGGCCTATATAATTTTGATTGCTTAGGATATTTAAATTTCATTAAAACTTTAAATCTGGATCCAGTTTCATCTGGCTGGTGTGGTTATCTTTTTTTGTTAGATGACTTGATGCTGTAAACCATTGTTTTTATGGATTTTTGGGTGACAATTTTTATTGCAGTCAATGACGGGCGGACGCCGGTGCCCCAATACCACGGGTTAAGAAACGCCGTCACCACCATCTTTCGACAAGAAGGCCTAAGAGGTCTTTACAAAGGTGTCACACCAAACGTATGGGGATCCGGAAGTGCTTGGGGATTTTATTTCTTGTTGTAAGTCTTATAGAATCGCTGAATTACTCTTAAATTGTGCAGTGTGCCTGGCAGTCATTGTTTGGAAGACTAATATCTGTGGTAGATCTTAGTTTTTTCTATAATTTACCTCAACACTATAAAGTTTATTTTGCGGATCGTCTTGTTAATTCTACTAAATGTGTTTGTTTTTGTTAAACCTGAAATCCAATTTGTATGGGGGGCTCATTTTTAATTTATGAATTTATAACATGGATAAATTAAAAAAAAAACATTGTACAGGTGTAAAATATCAAAATATCAAGCAACCTACATTCAGTGTTATACATTTTCAATGATTAGATAGTAGTACCTATATAATCACACTTCGTTTTTCTTTTGTCATAATTAAATAGCATCCTTTTCCAAACTACATCTGTAAAATTTTTATCAGTTGTTTTTGCTTGTTTATCATTGCTGTGCCTAAAAACAGATCTCTTGAGTTATTCAGTCTAAGATAAACAATTTGAATCGTAAAAATGAAGTCTAAATTCTGAGCGTTGTCACAACCCTGAAGTTTCATGTGTTTAAAACCTTTGAATTTTAGATTTCCCTACTTCCAATCACAAGTTAAGCTTCTCCATTGATTCTCTTCATGACAAATTTTAAAAAAATGGACACATTTTCTGCTAAAACATAGTTTTTTAATTATAATCTTATTTTGCACAGATAAATCATAAGCTGTGATTTTTTATGGATTTTAAAACTTGTAGTACGGTAATTGTAAATAGTCTCAGTAATATAACCTTGTTCAGCTTATTGGCTGATAAGATATTTTCAACATTGTCTGACTAAGTATTAATTAATTCAACGTAGTTGTGTTTTATTAATTAAGGTATCAATTCAGTTTAGGATTTTCAACCTTAATTATAACCTCGAGTTGCGATTGAGTAAAATATAAAAATAACTTTTAGGTTCTCATTCATCCTCTTATTAACTGTAACAAGAACTTAAAAAATATAAACATGTAAATTTAGGCTATACAATTATGTATTTTTTACTGCCAAGCGTATTAAGCCTACCTTTTTAAATATTTAAATTAAAAGTCTAATGAATTGAGTAATTTGTAAAAATTTTTTATCTGACTGATAAAATTACTCTTAGATCTAAATTATTAAAACGTTAAGACTGAAGTCAAAGTCTAGTTTTTAGTGCAACGTAAGATTAGGCATACTAAATCACAAATTTTAAACAGAATGCCATAATTGACTAGCAGTTCATGTTGTAGTAAAAGAGAACAGTTCCCTGTGTAAATACTCTTTTTTCTGATAAGGAAAAGCCGTTTTTGCTAGGCTTGTGTATTTTAGGAGGGGTATTTTGAAAGCTTATTTGAATTTTAAATGAAATGCATAGCTTTGATAGTAGCAAGGCACATTTTTAGAAATAAATATAGGTTTGGGACACCGTACTGCAATTGCAAAACTGCAGATTATCACTATTAATAACTTTGGTTTCTATTGGTAAATACAGAATATAGGTGAACAAAAGCAACAATTATATAATCCTAGTTCAAATAATTTTAAGACTAAATCATCTATGGTGAAAAATAACCTAGACCCCTATTGTTTAGTTCTGAATCATTTGTAGTGGCAAAAAACACTGTCCGGTTAGACCTTTCTTTAATTTAACAAAAATAATTAATTTTAGCACATAACTCTAAGATCCACAAAGCTTATTTTAAACAGCCAATTAATAAATTTTTGAACAGTCTTGCAGTATTTTATTGTTCTGTTTAGAAAACTTATATTTAATACAAGTATATTTCCCACTACAGTTGATATAAATATTTGGAGTTTATAAAATGTGGAGGTTAATTTAGAGACTCTTCACTAATTTACTTGAGTTTGAGCGTCCCAGAATTTAATTGAAAAACTTCTACAGTGAGATTGTGTAACTGGTTTTTTAACCGCTTCATTTTCAACCAGAAATATTTACTTAAAACTCATAATCTTGAGGCTGTAGGTAATCAACAAATTTGAGACATTGTGAACCTAGAAGTTGAGCGTTTGTGGAATACAAAATATCTTAGGACAATTATTGACAATTAGAATATGTAAAAGAACAAAGCGTTTTATTACATGGTCGATATGTAATTCATATAGCTATTTTACGTTGAAAATAAATGTTACTACTCAAGTTCCAGCTGATGCTTCACAGCATATTACAGATAATATAGTACTTAAAACTATTAAATGGCTTAATTTCTTTATTAATTTTCTTGGCATGTTCAAGCTAAAGTAATTTAATGTACATATAACAAAAATTTAAATGTACATGACATTTTTAAAGTGGACTTTGTGGGAATCTTATCAAAACATTTTTAAAACCAGGTGTTAGCAGTAACGTAAATAACCTTTTTTAAGGTCACATTTCTTTAAGTTATTTCATAAAAAGATAATATTAAACATTTTCCACATCTTAAATTTTTTTAATCTATGTCATCACATCCATGCATACCAATGCAATGAAATATTATATTAATTTTTCCTTCTTAAATTAAAGAGTTTTAAATAAATGCATACTTAATTATGTTACAAGTAATATTTTGAAAAGCTTCCAACTCTACAGTTAGAACATATAGTAAAAAGAATAAGACAAATGAATGCCTGCAATAATTCTTTAACTATCAAAACTTACTGCCATTCCTTTAATCAGATATGCATTTTCTTTCATCAAAATACACTTTATGGTCTGTTCAATATTTGGGCCAAGATTAAATGATTTTTGTTGTATATTTTGTGTAACTCACTTTCATTATTTGAGTCCTGCTGTTGGTTACTATCGTGATTATTATATCTTAACTATCTTTGAATTATAAATAAAGAGTCTTCAAAAGTCTTGTTTTTAAAATTTATATAAAAAAAATTAAATGCCTAGCAAGACAAATTTTAAAATCCAAAAACGATAGAAAATCATCATAGTCTCTTGGTTACAGTGGTCTTCAACATCATCCTCTCCGTCCTAACCCTCGGTTTAATAAACACCCCTATGGTAGCATGTTCATAGCGCTGACAATTGTCTCATTTGTTTCATCTTGGTTAGATAAGTGCAAAAAAAACTTTTGAATGTACAGAACAATGTTATGATGTTCTGTATCCAAGATAAATTCATTAATACAAAATTATTGAATCATATAAATACACTTAATATATTTATCTTGATTATAGAAAACTGTAGATTTGTTATTCAAGTTTTTTATATTCGTCTTTCTAAGACAAAATTATATATTGTTTGCCCGATGGTACAATTATCATCTACTTTAGGCAGAGGGCGAAATTCTAAGAATCGTCGGGTACTGAGATGTGGCTTCCGTCATCTGAGTTGGCCGCGATCTCATTACAATGAGGGTTTTTACTAAGCACGGGTCACACTAGGCTGATTACGGGACTAGCAGCGCAGTAGCACCAGCAAGCAGCGAAAGTTGTACATGTCCAACTTAGCGGCTCTCTGTTAATTCGCGGCTGCAATCAGCCTAGTGTGACCCGTGCTTTAAACTGAGGATTAAGACAGAGGGGGCTACCTGCGACTGTCCATTTAAAAACGGCTGAAGAATGAGGAGTCGTTTGGTTTCATAACTAATTTAAAATTTAAAAAATCATCAATATTTTTTAATTTGTATATTTTGTGAGGCCTTTCTCCAGCAATGCTCAGTTTGTGAGTTCGTCTTGAGACTCCAGCATTGCTAGAGAAAGGCCATATTAAACATTAAAATTTTAAAATATCGATGAATGTTTTAAATTTTTAATTTGTCCATTTAGTTTTGAAGGCCACTGTACTGCTTGCTGGATTAATATAAAACATTCTTAATTTTAGAAAGAGAAATATATAGGATAATTTTATCCATGCTTTGAAAATAACAATGTAATTTATTAAGTTCTCCAAAGCTTATAAACCTTAAGTCAAGTCAGTGTTGATTGCTGTCGTTTAATCTCAAGGTTACCGTAGGCCTCAGAATTTGTGAATGTTTCAGCTACAACTCGATCAAGAACTGGATCCAGGGGGGGAACTCGAAGACTCCGCTCGGCCCCACGATGCACATGATAGCGGCGGCGGAGGCGGGTGTGCTCACGCTGGTCATGACGAACCCCGTGTGGGTGGTGAAGACGAGGTGAGTGTCGTGTCTGTGTCTAAACAAGAGGCAGGTTTAACCCATTAAGGTAGTATTTTAATTCTATTCGCTATAGCCTATAGAGGATCCGATTGGTGCTGCACCAAAATCTGTAATTAATGATTTTGGTAACTACGGTTCTTTCCGCTAGGGCCGCGAAATGATTCTTAACCTATCTAACGCCGCTAGGCCACTGGTGGTCGTGATAGCCGTGTGGGCTGAATCATGAAAAAAACCTTGGCCAAGAGTTTACGGAGTTCATGGGTTCAATTCCCGCTCATGACCAAAACTGACCAGTCATGCAACTCTCATTAACGATCTATGGCAACGTTGGTAGGAGGGCCCAAATAAAATCAACAGTGGCAGGCTTGCTTGGAAGTTGACAGGATTGGTCAATTCTATGTAAGTTACACATGGTCAATACTGATTTTGATAGTTTTTATTTATGATTATTGTGTGTGTGCCAATTTGACTCTTTAAACTAAAAAATAATATTTAAATTACAATAAGTCATGAATTTATTTAAAAACACACCAATTCACAGGTTTAAAAATGACAAGTAAGGAACAGAACCAGTTGGTGAGTCTATGCCAATGGGTTAATGTAATGAATGCAGTGTGCTTTGCAATTGTGGGAATCAGGAAATTGAAGGGAATTTTTTATTTAGTCAGTATAAATAACCTTTAAACAACACTCACAGTAAAATAGTTTGTATTGAAGTTTACATGTTTACAAAAAAGTTGTGCTGATCTAAGCCATTCCGACCAGGATTGGGCTTGGGTATTCAACGTTTAAATTGCACCTAGGGGGCTATCTACGTTGAGCAAAGAATTGTTCAATATTACCATGGACATCTACGTGAAGATGTATGGTTGCTAGAATAAAATGTCTGGATCTTTTATATATTTTTATTTAATTTGAATATCCTGCAAACATTTGAATACCCCTACTCACTGGAAAATTTTGATGTTTATTTGTGCATGATATTTCTTCGCAATAAACCATACTTTTATTGAAACTATTGGACCAAATAACAAAAAAGTTGTTATGATTTCATACAATTTTACTTATTGTTTGTGAAGTATTTTTAAATGGTTTAAATACTACTGTCTAAGTGATCCTAGTATCCTAAAAGGGTTCTACTGCAGTTTAGACTCTTCTAATGTACTCTTCTGTTGTAACTCTTCATCGCGTGCGAAGGACTCGTCTAGACTCACCTGTAGGTGTCCTTTGCACCTAGACTTTCAGACTTCCTATAGGTGCGTCGCGCCGCTGCCGCACTATCAATTAATTTGACCAGTGTCAGAACTGGTCTGTGTCAAATATGTTCCGTGTTTTATGTACATTCATTGTTTCAATGTCCGTTCGCCTGTGTTTTTGTGTGTTTGTGTTATGTCTTTCAATGATTTTTAAAAACTGACGTGTTCACATGAACGAGAATCAGTCTTGACGCCTCTCCTAATGAAGACTTAATTACATTAAAAGAGTCTGAACTGCAGTAGCCCTTTTAGGATACCGTAATAGGGTCACTTAGACAGTGTAGGTATTTAAACCATTTAATTTACTAAAGTGATTCAGTGGCTTACAACATAAAGTATTTTTTCCCCGAACTCTGATAGAAAAGCATCAAAATTTTATAACAAGTTTTTTCTTATGGTTTTAAATTAATTAATTTAATTTAACAAATATTTTGCATATAAAATAAATCTTTATTTTGACAGTTATAATTTTCTGATTACAAATAAATGAGATATGTTCTTTCAGTTGTACATTGATTATTATTAAGTATATAAATCCAACGTGGCTGCTGTCTCTAATAAAATGTGGATGACATGTTTCCTGCGGCAGGTTGTGCCTTCAGTACGGGCCGGAGATCGATGTGTCCGGCAACCAGCAGTACTACGGCATGGTCGACGCTCTCAAGAAGATTTACAAAGCCGAGGGGGTCCGAGGGCTCTACAAGGTAAGGCACTTTAGTCTGCAGTTCTTCAGAGTAATAGAACACGATTATTTTGGATTAGAACAATAGTTATTTATGTCTTAAGGGAGTAAAGTATATTGAAAAGTATAACATTGTGTCCCTCTTGAATATCAGAACACTCAACAAAGCTAAAGGCAATAGTTGTTTTTACCCATAACTATTCTTAAAGTTTAGTAAACTGTGGCAAATTTGTATAAGATCCAAAATATACTACTAGAACTTGTTCCCACTCTAACATTGTGTGATGTTCTTGTAAACAATTATTTGTTAAATTAGGTGTATTAACTTTTTATTCACTCTATGTACTTGCTTTTGTCCATGGTAATATTGAACAATTCTTTGTCAATGCAGGTTACCACCTGTACAATACTAGAAATAACAATAGTCTAAGAATACAACAATACCATTTCAGTAGTTTTAAAAAAATGTTACCATATCCTATATATTAAATACGCTATGCGTTTTTTCTTCACGGTCATAACTCGATAACGGCTGGATGGATTTTAATGTTTGAGATGTCAAATTAAAGGTATTTTTACGTAGATTTGCCAATATGTCTCAGAATTTTAAGAAAGTGCATCACTTAAGTACAGTATCAGGCTGAATTTTCGGAACAGAGGCGCTATCTGACGGCGGAAGTCTAATCTATGTGTTGATTGAAAGTACGTTATCCGCATTATTCTCAAATGTTATCATCCGTTTTAATATCAGATGTTTTGTTTTTTATATTTGTTTTACAACTGAAGTAACCTTTCGTTGGGTACAAGCTTGCTCGGATTCGAGCAGCAGGACAACTAGTTCAATTATGCTGGTCCCTACAGTATTCAAGTTAATGTCACATAACAGTTTTAAATATAAACTCAAAAATATATCGATTATGAAAAGTTTATATTACATTGATAATTTCTTCAGCATTAACTGAAAAATTAATGTTTCATGATTATTGTGAACTTTTGTTTAGTGTGTAAATTGTGTGCTTGTGTTTAATATGTAAATTGATGCAAACTTGTAGTATTATACATTAACTGATTTATTATCATCATGTATTAGTTTTAGGTTGTAAATGACGATTGTTAATACATTTTTGATAAATGTCTGGCGACAATAAAGATTCTGATTTCTGTTTACAGGGGTTTATCCCGGGGATGCTAGGTGTGTCACACGGTGCTCTGCAGTTCATGACCTACGAGGAGTTGAAGAACTGGTACAACAAGTCTCGACATTTGCCCATCGATGCAAAAATGGTATGTACCATGGCCCATGTGATCTGAAATCATCTAAAAAAATTATTGTGCTAACACTTCGGGTCTACCTCTGCTGCGCCTCGCAGTGAAAAAGGTTTTCAGACTCTTTATAGCAGTCTCATATAGTAGAATCATAGTTATATGTAATGTAGGGGTCTGCGGCACCAAAAAGTTCAGATCGGTACGGTAAAAGATTTTGTACCTCGGTTCTCGGTACAAATACGGTACGGTACAATGTACCATCATGTATACTAATTTGTATTTATCATAAAAAAAAGAGTAATATTTAAGGCCATAAACAATTAAATTGTTTACATTTACTCGATTAAAAGAAAGATAACTATACTATGATTAAAATATTTGTAAAAACCTGCCAGTTTCGAGTATTGCGTTTTAATGTTTTGATTATTATTAATACATATTCTTGAAATATTCATGATAAATGAATTAAAAAACAACTTGAAGGTTAATCAATTGCATAAGTTGCTTAGCTGATTAATTGCTTAACTGATTAATTGCTTTAAATATAAATCAAAACTATCGATTTAAAATAATACAAACAGCAATAATTAAAATTTGTTTATAAATACCATTCTTTGATATATTATCAGTAATACAAAGTAAAATAGATAACTTTAAAAAACCTATATATTATAATGTGAAGGTAAAGAAAGTTATAAATTAAACCTTTAAATACTGAAGATTCATATTATACTATTATTAAATTCAAAATTGTAATCCTTAAAAAATATTACGGTACATTTATTGAAACATAAAAGTAACATGTAAAACTTCAAGATAAAGAAAGTAATTAAAGTACAGAGATATCCTGTTAATATGGCTACTCACCTTTAAGATAATTAACTATTAACCTCGTCAAAATATAAAGGACGGAATTTAATTTGTTGTAGATAATTTTCATTTGAATTTTTGAAAACCTCACAAGATAATCTAATATATAACATATATCTGTATGTAACTATTTCACAAGACAATAAAACAATTACAAATTTATGCTACCATTTGAAATTTATTGTGTTTGTAGTTATTTTTAAATTAATTTTCAACCATTTAAAAAAAAAACTTTATATAATTTAAAATAAATTTCACTATATACTTATTAAATAACAATAATAAAATAATAATACATACCTCACAAGATAATTAACACAAAACAGATATCTGTATGTAACTATTTCACAACACAATAAAGCAATTACAAATTTATGCTACCATTTGAAATTTATTATGTTATTGGTTATTAGTGAATTTCCTATGGAAAGTGAACTATAAGCATGACCCGCACAGTTAAACTTAGGCCCGGGACCACCATAAAAGTTCCTAACATGACCCCCTGAACACGTTTTGGGGTGTCGTTCAAAATTATATATATATGTTTATGCACTCTGGCGGTCACATTTTTTGTCCGATTTACTTCAAATGTGGTAGGGACGTTCCTTTCTATAATCAGTTAGACAAGTTCGTTGGGCAAAACAATCGGAAAACTGTAAACCCCTTTTTTGGGGATTATTCTTTCAAATTTTGAGTTTTTGGGCCCAAAAAGGGTCAGAAAAGCCCTGGACGTATAATTAATGCATGTATTAAGATGGAAATTAGTAAAGCGGAAGTTTTAAGCCCTCTCTCTTCATTATAGCATAAATATTTACCGAGTTATTAAAGAAAATGTATATCGGCTAAACACAGTACGTTGTCTTATGGGGCTTTTAAAAACATCTTTATTCAAACATACACAAACTCTGTACATGAATTTGTCATTAACTTAGCCTACTAATTTCCTAATGCTGAAACTTAACATTCACAAATATAATTACATTTTGTGTAGTTTTCATTTTTGTGGTACTTTTTTTATCTCAACAAACAACATGCACAATGCATAATATAACATGCGAGGGTGCAGATTTGTTTGGAGGTTGATCCATGTGATCCATGATACTGGAGCATATAGGATTGAGTCGAAAGATACATATCATAAGCGGTCACTAATTCCTTGTGTTACCTCATTGTATTTTTACTTTTTTGTACCCTCGCCAGTGGCTGTTATTGGAGGACAACAATCCAAACCTATCAAAATCATTAGGGCACCTCAGGAATCCAACACGTGACATGCAGCAAAACTCATAACACTAACTATTAGGCTAGTGAAGTGCCCACAATTGAATTAACCATGGCAACAAGTGGCTTACATTTAAAAACTAAAGACTTCTTTAACATTGTGCTGGATGTACTGTAAGAGATTAACGTTGTGCTAAATGTACTGTAAGAGATTTTCAGTTGACAAACAACTAACGTGCATGAAATGTTGCAGGGCACTGCGGAATACTTGACATTCGCAGCTCTGTCGAAGCTGTTTGCGGCTGCTGTGACGTATCCATACCAGGTGGTGCGCGCGCGGCTGCAAGATCAGCACCGAGTGTACAAGGGCACGTGGGACTGTGTCGACCAGACTTGGAGGTACGAAGGCACTCGGGGCTTTTACAAGGGCCTCCTCCCATACCTGCTCCATGTCATGCCCAACATCTGTCTAGTTCTGTTAATCTATGAGAAATTCACAGACAGCAGTTAATTCGTCAGGTCCCTAGTAAATTTGTAAATATCGAGCTCGGTGCTATCGGTTTCTTTTTCAGTCGCTATCGGGTGTTTTCTCACATCGACGCAATATCCTCGTCCTTGCCAGTGTGTTGGGATTTAGAATAAGTCTGTTGATATTATTTATTTAGTTTAGAGGATCTATAGGCATTATTTTTTTATTTGGATGTAATTTTTGTTATAACCATAAAGTCATTGTTTTTATGATAACGGTTTTTTTAAGTAGTGGAATTATTACTTTATCGAGTAGTATGGGATAAAAAATTCTCAAGGCAAATTGCAACCATGCTCTAATAAATTTTTGTTTCTCAGATAAAAACACATTAATGTAGTACGTATTTCCTCATTTTTAAAATAAAATAAAATGATCAGGTAGTCCTTTTATAATTTATTTGATTTAATCACCTTTCAGATGGACAATTTCACCTTTAGTAATATGACACTCATAGTAAGTTAACTGCGTCAAAAATTGATTTTAGACTTAAATAAGAGTTTATTTTGTATTTTAAAAGGCACAATTTCTATTACTTTGTCATTAGAAAAGTATGTACCTTATTTAAAAATCAACCTTAATTTTATGAAACAATCTTTGTTGTTTTTAGCCAAAACTGTCAACAAAAATGTTAACATAACTTTCAATTTTAGTTCTAATAAAATATTAGCACCACCATTGTGTACAGCAGCCTAGTGGTTTTGCAAAATTTTAGAGAGCAATAAGTCCTTTTGTTCTTTTCAAATTTGAATTCTAGAAATTTCACTCTGACAGCAGTTATACAGACCATTTGTCAAGAATTTTACTCAATTATCCAATGAAATTTATTTCTTAGGATATAGTTTCTTACAAGTATGGAATTATGGAAAACATTAGATTTAACAAGGAATAGCTAACATTATTAGAGTGATTTTATATTAAGTACGTAGACTCCTCTAGTCCGGCCTCGATTGGTTCGGCCGACGGATGGTCCGGCCGGCCTCATATAAATGAAATAACAACCCATGGGACGGTTTCCCAGGGCAGAAGACATCGACCAAAGTCAATTTGTTTGTTTATTTTCAAGCCAAAATATAAACAAAATATATCAGTTCAGCTGACAGGCGAATTTTGTTTATTTTTTAAACTGCTTAGACCATCTTAAAAGTAATTTTTTAATGAACTGGTATGTTATTTTAGATTGGTATTTTACATTAACAGTTAACGCTGGATGGTTCGGCCATTTTGTAATTCGGCCGAGAGTCCGGTCCCGAGGTGGCCAAACTAGAGGGAGTCTGCTGTACCTTTTTCTAAAAGCCTAAAGACATAGTAAGCCTAACCATTTTTAAATTACTAATTATATTTAAATAACTTAAGTGGAACAGTCTAATCGGCACTTACATTTTGTATGTTTTTTCCTAGAAATTGGAATATAACAGAATACTCACCTAAACCAGCTATCAATTCTTAAAGTTCCAAAGTTGAGACCCTATGACGGACCTTTATTGATGTTATTCATACACTGAAATATGCATTTAAAATTTAATATCGTAACTCTGTAGTGATCAGATTTAATAATAGCTTTGGTAAACTTACTGTGGATCCCCCAATTTTCTGAAGTCATTGGGTATTAGACATTTGAAAACGGTTTAGAACTAAAAAGATAAATGTTGGTTCAGTCTTCTATTATTAACAAATAATTTTCATAGTTTAAATTCATATTACAAGTGTATAATTTTGTCAACGTTAAATGTGGAAAAAACTCATTTAACACTTTCGCTACGAAAATCTCATGTGTTTAATGTTGAGCCATGACCCGATTCCTGGCCACCCACAAGATGTGTGTTCAAACATGCTAGGAAAGTGTAACCTGGTTCTTTCCTTAAAATATTGATTTATTTTCTCAAAACTGACCCAGGTATTTAGACTTCGGATGATTGGATACTCTATTCAAGTAGTAAATATTTTGATAACTGCACAATATATATTGTACATAAACTATGTGTATTTAATTTTCTTTCTTTGTTTAAACCTACATGCACAACTCGTATTTTAACTGCCGATGACCATATCTGTTAGGTTAGGTCGTAATACTTGGCCACAGATCATTTTAAATATTTGAACAAACTGGGACTGTATTGTTGTTAAAAATATATACTTATATTGCATGCTGGGGCTTTAGTACCTATTTTTTGAGGAGCTTGACTCAAATTTGGGTTTTATTGTAATATAATAGCCGAGGAACGTATTTGTCTAAGGAGAATATTGACACACGTAAATGTTGGATTGTTCAATTTAAAATCAAAGACTTAGCTAAAGCTAATATAGCTTTGTTTGAGCTAGCCTAAGTCTTAATATAATATTTATTATTGAATCAGGCCCCTCATGAGATGTTGTTTCTATACTAGCTATTAGAAGTGTACCATGCTTTATATATCATCATATTTTATACAGTAGGACCTTGTTGTAAGAAGAAAATAATTACAAGAAATCTTGATTAAATGTTCAATTTCTGTATTCAATAGTAAAATAAAATAGTGGTTAGCTCATTTTTTAAATGGATATTTTTATGACAGCCTTTTTTATGGAAGAAGTTCATATTAGGGGAAAAACAACAAGGTTACACTGTATTAAACAACAATGTCATTCTATTATCACAGGAATAGCCAAAATATTACATTCTGTCTCAAATAGAGGCCCCACTAGAATTTACAGAACAGCACAAAACTGAGGACAATTTTAATTTAAACCACATAAGGTACCTTGATTCAGTATATAATTTAAACCCAATTTATATTTGATATTATTAGTTCAATTTCCCTCCCAATATAAACAAAATATATTTTTGTTCACCAACTTTAGTTTTGAAATTTATAATTTTAATTGTGGTAGATGTCTATTTTTATGAATTATTTTAATTAAGTTGTATTTCATGTAAATGGTAAAGTTTTATGTCTTACATGACTTGAATTAATCTTCAGTTCCAAATAAACAAGGGTAAGCAGTTAATTTCATGTTGGACTTTAATTTCACATAGCAAAAATGTTCATGTTAATTAATTAACAGTATTTCATAAAGTAATTATTATTTCATCAAAATCACAGTCAGTATGTTTTAACAAATAAATAATTATTTATTTTAGATTTTTTATTCACCAGTCAGATTCAGCATATTTATTACTCAGTTCACAAACTAAATGTTGTAGACCTACATTATATTTTGGAATATGATTGATGTCTTCACTTAAAAATAAATTTGTTGTTTAGTTTAACAATTTTTAATATATTGAAAAACTACCTTTAAAGTTTCATCAATTGGAATTATATAATTGAAAATTTCACATAAATTAAAAAAAACAACGTAGCAAAGTAAAAAAAACACAGAAGAACAGATTTTATGAATAATAACTTTGTCACTTTTATATTATAATTGTAAAAAGGTTCTTCTGTGAAATGTCTCCAGTCATTTTTTACATCACTAAATTTGTATTATTACATTAAAATATTGCATGATTAAATCAGTGTTTCAGTAATCAAAGAAATTTAAATGTTTTCACACCCTATTCTAAGCTGTAAAAATACGCTAGCGCCGTGTGCACGTCTAGCGATGATTTTTTTAGGGGTGTGCAAGTAGTGAGTTTTTTAGTCGAGTCGAGTAGTGCCAATCATTTTTGAGTTTTGAGTATTTTCGAGTGAGTATTTGTCATCAGTTGGTAGTTTCAAATAGTAAAAGGGGATTTGGATACCACTCCAGATTTGATCTTCTAAACGTGGATTCTAACTCAATACAGAGTAGCAATATAAAATTTTGGTCAGTGCAATCAAACTGAATTATATATTGACAAACAAATCACTGTTTGACATTCGTTTCTGGCCGATAACACACGGTCCGGTTGTCATTTGGCCAATATCACTTGGTCCGGACATCGCTTATAATCAATATTAGATGATGAAATCGTTATTTGCAGCCGATATTAAGTGGTTAAGGGGATATTATGTATACTGTTGTAATTTTCGGCTTTTTTATTGCGTGATCTAATCTTCATTTTAGCCAATGTTATCTTTTCCGTTGTCATTTACGGCCAAAATGACGTGGACTGGTCGTCGTTTACTTACGTTCGGTTGTTTTTTATGACCAATTCATGTTTCTAGTTGTTATTTTCGGCCGATTTGATCTGATGCGATCGCCTTTTGTGGCCGTTACTACGCGATCTGGCCAGTTGTAATTGTTAGCGACCTTTTGAAAATACTCGCTCAAACTTTCAATTACTTCTCAAATTTTGAGTCGAGTCCGAGTATTGAAATACTCTGTGGAAAACCCAAAGTTTCAAGTACTCGCACACCCCTAATTTTTGTTAAAGAATAAAACAAGCGGTTGTGATATCAGGAGAGGAAGATGGAGATGCTGAAGTACTTATGTATTGTATTGTAACATTAGTCTGTGATGTTGTGGCTGGCCCACGTAATTGTTGTGTTACATTAAATGTATCACAAACTTGCTCGTCGTTTTATTTATCCCTGATCTTAACATGAGTTTTTTGAATTTGATTCTGGAGGAAGCAATTCAATTCAACTCTAATTCACTTTATTAATTCATTTGTACAATCATGCATGCATACATACATAAAATCATATACGGTAAATGTAGAATGGCATCTGTTTACGACAGTATATATAACTATATACTATATTACATGTATAAATAACTAATTACAAAGTCAGCTTAGTAAGTATTTTCAGTAAACTCTTGAAATTAGTACAAAACTTTTCCTTGAATATTAGATATTTCGTTATTAAAGGGACCATGTTTTTCATGGTTTTTTACATTGATCAGCCTCTGCTCCTACATTGCTATTAGATGGTTGAATACTACTGCCATCACATTACATTATAGTTTCTAGTTTTGCCAATAGATTGTGTATAGTTTATTTTCTACTGCCAAAATGTGAATTTTTGCTTAACCTTCAGATACTTTCTGTGTGATGTTAAGTTATCTGTAAGCCCTAATTCGTCAATTATTTATTTTATAGTACATTTAAAATATAGTATGACAAAAGACAATATATTTTTTATTTTATTTTATTTGATCAGGTTCAAAATGATTCATCAAGGTCCTTGTGTAGCCTATAAGCTTAATCCACACAAAAATAGCATGTGCCTGTTCTTGAAAAAATTATCTTTGATTTAGAGCAAAAATGGTTAACTACTAGGTCAAGTTTTGTGCTGGTAGTGTTAAAGCGATATGGAAGAAAATCTGTTGAAACGCAACTTTAGGATCTTGTCTCATACCATCTTAGAAATAGTAACCTCAACATTCCTTAAGAACATTGTTAAGAACATTGAATGTAGTTGAACTCTGTCAACCTTTAACAAAGAAGTTCTTTTTTCAATTCCTTCAGTTCATCAGATTGACTAGGTTACTATTCAATGACCAGTGATTCTTTTCATGAAAGCATGGGATACTTTTACAACTGTACAATTGTGAGGCAAGGAATGGATGTGCTAAAAGCTTATGAGCATTACAAGCCAAAAATAATACTTTCTAACGAGAGAAGGTACCACACCATATTTTGTTATTATTTATATACTGGTTGTTTGCTAAGAAAAAAAAATAGCGAGAAACAAATTATCTAAAAATAGCGAGAAACAAATTATCTATTTTTTAGTCTTAACTATTAAAGTGGATTATTATAAATAAATTCAATTCGGTCTGGTAAATTGAATTTGTTCGGGAGCTCCCTAATTAAAGGAAATTCTTGGAATTGAAACTTCTTGTAGAGACCACGAGTATTTTTTGTTCTTAGCAATACTTGTTAGTTAAGATTATTAGAATTATGTATTTTGATTTGACTAACCTGGGTATGTTAAAACAACCAAAAATAAGAGAGCTTACTCTACAGAGAAGACAGAAGAGTTTAAATTTAGTAAAGTAATATTCCCTCTCAATCTAACTTGTTTAGATTTTTTTCATTTCAAAGTTAGTTGGAACCTTTTATGAATGTTTCAGTTGGGATGCAATTTCTATTATTCTATTGTTTCTATAAAGAAGGAGAAGTGTTGGCTTGTGGCTCAGATGTGGCTTATGGCCAAGATCTTGCCTGTTTTATATTTGACCGTTGTGCTGTAATTATTCATTGTTCCGTGTACTGCTGCATGCTTTTATAATTATCAATAAAAATGGGAAATGCAAACTTGTTGTACAATTGAATACTTCAAATATGAATACGCTGCTAGTTGTGAGGAGTAATGTCAAGTTTGTAAACATTATCTACAGGATGTAATAAAACACGTCTCACAACAGTTAAAATTATATTTACACTATATTGTATTTAACCAGACAGTAAAAATATATGATAGGTGGTAAAAGGCTATCGATTTTGACCAGTCACACCGGTCGTCATCAAGCCAATGCTAGAAATGACAGAACCAAAATGGCATCCCTGCTTATATCCTATTGGTTATCAGAAGTTCCGGATACAAGTTCCTAAATGTGCCACCAGTGTCGAAGTTAACTTGTTCATTTATCAAATTATCTCTATCTTTACATTTTTCCTTAAATATATTTAGAGATGTGTGAATACAGGTTTTTTAAGTCGAGTCGAGTAAATGGCAAAAGATTTGAATCTCGAGTTTGAGTCGAGTATACAAATAAAAAAAACACATAGGTCGAGTTAAATTAGATCAAAACAGTGTATAGGGTTCCATTTATAAATTTTGTTATTAAAATATACTTTTCTAGTCACTATGCCCTGAAAATAACAATAGTAAGTCAAATAAATGGATTCCTGCTTCATTGGAAAAAGATAGGTACATTTATCTGAAAATAAATCATACCAAAGTTATTGCCTAACATTTTGCCATGAAGGTCAAATACTTTTAATCTTTTGGTATTAAGGTTTTTATAACCTATATGGTATTAACAGTTTCATTAAAAAATAATTTCAGTTTTTTTTATTTTATTTCATATTTTTTATTTATCCTATGTTTTATTGTATATTATGTTTAGGCCTAAGCTACATCTTTCTACGAATGGAGGAAATAAAATTACATTTAGGCCTATAAGTTAAAATAAACTTTATTTTAATATTTAAAAGGCCTATTACTTGGTAAAGCATTAACCTACTTACTTACCACACAAAATATGTTTACTAACATATCTTAGCATTAATTTTAACACTAATAGTCCTAATAAGAACAATCAGTTAATAAAAACATGAAGATACTATGTTTGAAAGTGCCTGGCAAATCAATTGATAAAATTGAAGCCATGTCTTAAATAGAGTTTTAACATATTAAGAATGATTTAAAAAATCATTAATGAAACTTAAACAAAGCCTAAACAAATCACTTGTCTTTAAAATCAGCTTGATGCCAAAGGACAATAGTTGAGCCTAAAATTAATGGATTGACTCAATTTCAATTACTGTGGAACAAAAACAAGCACAAACTTCTTATGCTTACCTATTAGATTTCATTACAGATTTGTTTTTGATATTTTACGTTTTTTACAGAGTTAGGTTAACCTAAAAGTGGACTATGACAATACAGGCAGTGTTCATACAACTCAATCTGAAGGTCCTGGTAAATCTTCCTTTTTGGTGTAAAGAGTAGGCTAACACAAATTTATAAGCCACAACTTACTTATTTATTAGTAAAACACTAAAATCCACATCACAACTCTGAACACCTCAAATGCGTTGACACTCAATTTGAATTTACAGACGACGCGCGGCAGCGGACGACCCGTGGTAGCGCGGGTAAACGGCGGGAGTAAACTCGCTCGAAAACCTTCGAGTTTCAGAGCCGAACTCGGCTCGAACTCGAAATTTCGAGTACTCGCATATCTCTAAATTTATTAAACATATGCAATTCTTCTCATGCTTTAATTTCATTTCCTTTTTACAATTCTTGAGGATGCTGAGGTTTTCTTTTATTTTCCCTATGGTGTGATCATTTTCTAAAAGATGTTTCGTTATGTTTGATCTTTCCGGTTTCATGTTCTTCCAAGCTGATAAATGGTTTTTAAATATTTTATCAAAATTAACAGTTTTACCAATATAAAAGTTATCACAGTTATTACAATTAATTTTGTAAATGCCAGGCATGTCAAATTTGTTACAATCCTCTATCTTAGGATTTAGTATTTGGTTCATAGTGTTTTGTGTTCTTTTGTATCTTAATTCCGATGAAGCTGAATGTTGCAAAATTGCTTGAAGTTTCTTTTCTTCTGTCTAATGTTGTTATTCTACGCATTTTTTCTTGGTTCGTAATCTTTCTTTGTATTTTGGCTCCAATTTTTGATCTATTATTGTCGGGTTGAATCCGTTGGTTCGAGCAGTCGCCTTTATAGTTGTTATTTCTCTTTTTCTGTTATCTTCATTTAGAGGAATCTTGGAGGCTCTATATACATATATATAAAATGAATATTGGGGGAGTCTCATGTAAGAAGGACTTGCGGTTATAAGTAGTTGTCTGCCACGTCCCTTAAGGTACAAATCATACACTTTGCCAACAATACTGCTGCCAGTCAAAACTGGAGCAATATCATGCTAGTGTTATGTAGTGTTTGAATAACAACAAAGGTCTAGACATGTGTTACATTGTATTGTCATATTAAAACACATATCAATATATTTTGTAAATATTTTCTTAGAAAGTTTGAAATTGCCTCAACACCATTACTTAGCAAAATGAAAGAACACAGATATTTAATAACTTTAATATATAATGGTCTATATCCTACATTTTGTACTTTAAGGTTCTCATATAAAATATTTATATTCTTTTTTCAACTATCAATACTAACTATGGCCGAAAGCTCAATAATGAAAATTAATAAAGTTTACAATCCTAATAAAATAATTCTCAATGAAAATACCTTGTACAGCTTATAAGCATTTTTGCCTTTGAGAATTCCAGAAACAAACAGTAAAATCGGAATTTTGGTTGCAGGCTGGAAGGCTGGCGAGGCTTTTACAAAGGTTTAGTCCCAAATCTAACCCGTGTAGTTCCTGCCACCATGGTGACGTTCGTCATGTACGAGAATGTCTCGAGGTTTATGTTGAGCTATCGGCCGTCTTCTGACGTTAACGTCTAGTCTGTCCCTGTCGTATTCCTCCTACCCTGTTGGTAGCACATGCTATCGACTCACTTGTACTTCTGTTGAAACTCACCTAAGAAGTAGAAGTACTATTAACTGTATCTTAAAGATGTAAAAGATTCTTATCCTTAAGGTATTTTTGACTCACCTTCATCAAAGGTGACCGTTTATTTTACTTCACTTTTTTTGGTTATTTGTACAATTGTATCGTTGTAAAACCTGTTAAATCTATTTGTTTACTCTCCATTGTTTTTTTTTTGTATTAAAGCCGGCGGCTTTTGTATTACATTTATAAATGTGGTTATTGTTTATTTTTACCACGAGTAAATGGACCCGGGTAAAAATTATTGATAGAATTGTCCATCGGTTTCTTATATAGTTTTTAATGCAACTTTTTCATTATTTAAAAATTGTAAAACAAAAAGTATAGCCTTTAGCTACTTAAAATTAGTGTGGCCTCTTAGAATATCATCCATGGTTCAGTATCGTGGACGTAGACACAGCTTATGGCAACATGCTACTTGGCAGCTTGAGTATTACGTTTTGCTTTCAGCCAGTTCAAAATCAAAATCTAAGCATTGTGGATAGCTCCCTGTAATCATGAGACACTTATAAAGTATATTATTTTGTTTCTCACTAATATTGTATTTCAATTTAAATCATTTAAAATTTTTCAATGTTTGTGTTATGTACTTGTATAAAAAATATTATAATTTATATTTTTTATTTAAGTTTGAAGTGAGCTTTGTTTATTTTAATTTTTTATTGTTTTAAATAGAAATTGGGGTTTAATGTACATACTAATTTTATCACTTTTAGTCCACATTTCTGTTATAGAACCGTTAAAATGTTTTACAAATATTTTTGGGGAAATTGTGTTTAGTTGCCTTTTAGTTTTGAAAAGGTTCTTACATATTGTAACAATTTTAAATTTGTACTTAATTTATTTAGTTCTTTCCTGCAGTGAGTGTGTGTTTAATGGACATTATTAAAGTTTTTCCATTCATCATACAATTTTGTTTGTATTTAAATTGTTTCTTATATACATAAAAGTAGTAATAATTTTTGTGTTGCATGTTCAACCAATCAATATTGCTTAGTTTTATTTAATGCTACTTCTATTCTGACGTGGGAATGAAACTAGGCATTATATGTTATATAAGTGAAAACCTTTTCTGTTATATTTATACAATAAAATAAAATTTCTCAGCATATGTAAAAATATTAGAGAGTAAATAATATAAGATTAGAGAATATCAGTGACCCAATTATCCTAATATGTGTGTTGAAATAAAGTCAGTGCTCAAGATTGCATTCCAGAAACTCAATTTTTAATTCCCTTACTTCTCTGGGGTTTATATGCAACAAGGGATTTCACCACTATCTGTAAGCCTTTTTAATTTAAAAAAGTCATATTTGTTTATTGGTAATTTAATTCTGAATATGATTATATAATTTTATGGCAATCTGAAAACTTTTTCATGTTCCTTTTAGTAAAAATTTTTAACTTAGTGTCACAATTGTAAACAGGCAAGTAAAAACTTAAATCGCTGTTTTTTCAGAATTTTGTTTTTGTCGTATTAATTTAAGTAAGCGTGAATAAATCTAAGTATTATACCTATTTCAATCAAATTACCAGGACACCTTAACATCACTTCGAAGCTGTGTGTATACAGGGTGGTCATTAAAGAATGTCACAAACTTCGTGGGCCAATAGTAATCATCAATTTGAACAAAAAATGTCCTCCTAACATATGAAGAAAAATCCTTCGTTAAGCCGCTAGCCGCCATTTTGCATTTTTTACAAAAAAAAATATATCTAAAAAACAACATTAGCTAAAATAACCAAACCTTGCATAGACGTTTATTAAACATCAAAGAAAATTTGTTGTTTGATTTGCATTTTTATTTTCACAATAGCGGCCATTTAAAGTTTTTAAAGTCAAATAATAAAAAAAAACTGTACATTTTTCAAATTTTTACCTTATAACAACAAAAAAAACATTTTAATACTAAATCCAACGGTATTTTGTTTATCAAAATCGGACCACAAATAAGCGAGAAAATTCACTTTTTCGGCTAGCCCGCAGAAGCTCCGGTCCCACCAGCAGCCCCAAGTAGCGTGGGCGGCGGCGCTCGGTCCGGCGCAACAATGAAAATCGTATTAAGAGAAACGCACTACTGTCCGCGAGAGGAAAGAGCTTCTGCGGGCTAACCGAAAAAGTGAATTTTCTCGCTTATTTGTGGTCCGATTTTGATAAACAAAATACCGTTGGATTTAGTATTAAAATTTTTGTTGTTGTTATAAGGTAAAGTTTTGAAAAATGTACAGTTTTTTTATTATTTGACTTTAAAAACTTTAAATGGCCGCCATTGTGAAAATAAAATGCAAATCAAACAAAAAATTTTCTAAATTTTCTTTGATGTTTAATAAACGTCCGTGCAAGGTTTGGTTATTTTAGCTAAAGTAGTTTTTTAGATATAATTTTTTTTGTAAAAAATAAAAAATGGCGGCTAGCGGCTAAATGAAGGATTTTTCGATGTATGTTAGGAGGACATTTGTTGTTCAAATTGATGAGTACTATTGGCCCACGAAGTTTGTGACATTCTTTAATGACCACCCTGTATACTGTACAAGCATATTTACTGATAAATTTTGATGTTTTCTATAAAATTTCTTACATTTTTTGGAATATTTGTAGATTGTTAAAAATAAACCCTCCAGTTATTATTGGGGTAGTACCATCCCATGTGGAAAAATTGTTTACTGGGCCAGTACTGGCCCCGATTCTTGGATTCTTCCAAAATTGGCAAGAAATGGCCAATACTAGGCCAGAACTATAATTTTGTATTTAAATAGTGATTGTAATTATTTAAAAATATGATATTTCCAATTGAACTGTTTAATAAAATAATAATATAAATTTTTAAAAAGGATTATAGTTGCAAAAATATCATGACCTGATCAGGTCTCGAACTTACGATCTTTGACTTACTGTCCACACGCCTTAACCCCCACTGCCATTCTGACTCATGAGAATTGCAGGATAAATTGGGATATACAAATTATCAATAGTCTACACCTACAAGACTCGGACAATACTTAAGTTCTATTCTCATCCACATCACTGAAATAAAAGTAATAAAAGCTGGAAAAAATTCATTTGGTTCATTTGATTTATATGTATCTATTTTTTTGCCATGTTATTGTTGTGGGATGATAAACTGCAAACAGATTAGTATATAGGCCTATTTAATTTTTTAAATAATAATCAACAAATATAATGTTAATATAATATTTTATATATATATATTTATTTATTAATATATAATCAAGATATTTAATATTAAAATAATTATAACTGTATGTGTACCCCTTTAAATCTTTGTATTAAGATAATAATATGAATATAATACGAGGGTCGTCCAAAAAGTAAAGAACGTTTTCTTACTGCACCTAGCGCAGCTCTCCCATCACCACGATTGCGAGTGTGGCAGTCCACTCACCTCCCCACCAAAGTATGAGCCGAGTCTCGTTGCTGTGCGGTCACACGTTTTATTTCTACAGCGATTTAAATTAGCGGCGGAAAACGAAAATCCCGCCAAATATGAGATACGCAGTGTTATTCTGTTTCTGAGTTAAGAAATGCCCAGACCTATACATTTTTTGAAAACACCAAAGAAATTTTATGGTGAAAGAGCAAAAAAACAAGAACTTAAATTGATGTAATGTGCTAAGATTTTAGCAGCTGTTTTCCTCAAATTTTCCTCAAGTCTTTCTTTCAAGTCATCTTTAACGAGCAATGACCTGCCACGCCGATCCTCGTCGTTCACGATGGATTCTCTTTCATTAAACCGGTTGCATCATTGTTTCCCCTGAATATTCGACTTGAAGACTTGTTTGCACTTTCACGATAATCTTTCTTTGGTGTTTTTCTAAAAAAATTATATATTCCCGAAAATTTTTAAATTCAGAAACTGAATAATACTGCGTATTTCATATTTGGCGGGATTTTCGATTGCAGCCTCCATTTTGAATAGCTGTAGAAATAAGACAGGAGACCGCATAGCAACGAGACTCGGCTCATACTTTGGTGGGGAGGTGAGTGGACTTCCACACATGCAATGGCGGTGATGGGGGAGCTGCGCTAGGTGCAGTAAGCAAACGTTCTTTATTTTCTGGATGACCCTCGTATAATTTATACAATTAACCAAGGTCCAACAAATATTAACAATATTAAAAGACGATTACACTACAGATGAATGTTTTGAGGATATAATCCCGAGGTAAAAAAATCCTGCCCAAAAAACGGGATTATTTTTTCCTGAAAATTTTCCAAAATTTCAGAACCCTAATCCATAATCATGAGCTAAGAAACGACTAAATTAACTTTCTGTCAAACAGAATGAAGGAGGTGTGGTGACGGGAACATGAATTACATGATTTAAAACAAGTTTAAATTATATTTTTTGATATTATATTTTTGTTCAATATTTCATGCAGTGTTCTCACTGAGCCATGCAGTACTGGGCCAGAAAAGTTGTCCTCACGGGATGCACATTAGTTTCCTTTTGATGGTAGAAAAAAAGAATCAATTTATTTGTATATATAACCAATAAATAAAAAAATAATTTACCCCTTTGCAGCGTACCTGCATACTCAGTTGATTTCCAGTACATGAATACCTCTAAATACATAAAGCTACTTAATCCATTGGCGTAGACATACGAGCTGGTCTCGTTCCTTACTTATAATTTTTTAAACCTATGAATTGGAATAGAAATTTATGTTCATAAATGGATAAATGGTTTATTTTAATTAAAATATTGTTTTCATTCAGATTTAAGAGTCACATTGGCACACACATAGTAGACATAAGTAAAAAGTAGCAAAATCAGTGTTGACCATGTGCAACTCACAAAGCATTAACCGATCCCATCAACTTCCAAGCAAGCCTGCCACCGTTTATTTTACTTGGGCCCTCCCACCAATGTTGCCACAGACCAGTTAACTCATTGAGAGTTGCACAACTAGTCAGTTTTGGTCGTGTGCGGGATTCAAACCCACGAACTTCGTATCAACACCTGGCCAAGATGTTTCCACGACTTAGCCGACTCGGCTACCACGAACAGTGGCTTTGCGGCGTTGAATATGTTTATAGTCAGTCTGCGCTCCTAGAGTAGACCGCATGAAAATGGTCCAATGGTTAATTGCCCATATCATTCCCCCCTCACCCCCTCTCACCTAACACTGTTGCCATTCGAATTTCACAAACAGTGATTCAGTCTGCTTGTTTTGTTTTGTGTACGATAGGAATGGATTTAAAAACAGACGACATATATATTTTACCAGATGTTTTATTAGACCAGAGCGATTGATTGGGCAACAATGTTCCATCGGACTACTTTGGTGCTACTTACTCTAGCAGAGAGTTGCCCACAGCCATTAGTTACAGGTTTTGCTACTAGAGTGCAGCACCCCAATCAAATCCCGTTGTAGGCTATTGTGAATAGAATAAAATTACTACCTTAATGGGTTAACCAAGCTTCATAAAAATGTAATACTAAATAATCAAGTAAAAACATTTCACTTATCCTCCATAAGAATAACATAAGGGCTGCAGCCCTTAATACACAGGTTTGCTTCTGCAGGGCCACAAATAAAAGGTATTTTTAAGCAAAAATCAATAGACCACAATCAGATGAAGCCACATACTACGTTCAATCAATATTAACTCATAAATAAGTGAAATTTGTAGCAAATTAAGCAAATTAAACCCTCTGTTCATTAAGGTATTTTCGCTTGTTATCTTATGGAAGTCTACACGCTATACCAGAGGGGAGCGACACCGACCTTCCATACGAGCGATCTAGAATCTTGGCCTGACCAGACCAACTTGGATTCCACCGTAGTGTGCATCGTGCCTTATCACGCCGAAAAGGCTGAGAGACGCTCGAAAATATAAAATCTATCAGGATAAGTAATAGGAGCTTTTATAATATGCTTATCTAAACCTGTTTCAAGTTACATAAAATAAATCCAAATATATTCATGGACCGCAGGGTAATCCACAAGTTACTCCCCAACTAACAATCCATTTTTCAAAACATAAACAAGTTTACAGATTATAAATACATCTTTGTGGAGCAATACATTTTTAAAGGGAAAAATTTATACACAGTAACCAATATAATTTTTAGGCCTGATTTTATATTTTCATGTAAGCAAATCTTTGTTGGGTGGGTATTTATTACCACCAGTGGCATATTAAAAGGGAGGGAGCGAGAGACAAACTTATACAGTTCGAGGTGATGGATATTTGTCCAAAGCAGTATGGACAGACTGCCTTCACTATTTGAACAAACTAAATAAAAAACTAATTACTTTGATAATTTTCGGATCAATTTATATGTAAGGCCTACCTTAGTTATTACAATTATAAAAATGGATTTGTAAATAAAAAACTAGATACTTTACAGTGGTAACTGCAATTTGCTTCTTCCATATTCAAGAAATATACATTAATTGATAGGGATGGAATATATATAAGTATTATTACTTCCTAAAACTCCGCTATCATGAATTTTGGAGCAGAATGATTTAGAATCAAATCAAATAAATCTTTATTCATAAAATACATGTTATGTACTTTAAATGGCGTCATCAAAACTTGAATTTTATTAATGAGTATTGAGAAGAGTCTAGACTAATAATAAACAAGTTCCCACGTAGCACGCTGACGTGAGGGAAGTGAATTTCCACATAAAAAACTATATAACTCAAAATCAGTTAAAAACATACATTTATTCCAATTTTTATTCAAATCTGAAAACATTGATTTTTTGGCTGTTCTGATGCATGGTTCTATTTACCTGCAATGCTGGGAATACAATTTTGCGCATTATAAAGTTAGGAGAAGGTCCAGACAGGCTTGAAAGTAGGCGTGAGGTTGCTGGGGATGAGAAAAGTACACCAACAAATGAGTATCAGGCTTTTCTAGTGTAAAATCCCCATAAGACAACGTACTGTGTTTGGTCGATACATATTTTCTTTAATAACTTGGAAAATATTTATGCTGGAATTACGAGAGAGGGCTTTAAAGTTTCACCACACTAATTCCCATCTTTTCACATGTATTAATTTCACATCTGGGGCTTTTCTGACCCTTTTTGGGCCCAAAAACTCGAAATTTGAAAGATTAATCCTGTAAAAACGGGTTTAGAGTTTTCCGATTGTTTTGCCCAACGAACTTGTCCAACTGATTATAGAAAGGAACGTCCCTACTAAATTTTAAGTAAATCGGACAAAAATTGCGACCGCTAGAGTGCAAACACATATATGTATATATATAATTTTGAACGACCCCCCAAAACGTGTTCAGGGGGTCACGTTAGGAACTTCTATGGTAGTCCCGGGCTTAAGTTTCACCGTGCGGGTCATGCTAATAGTTCACTTTCCAAAGGAAATTCACTAATAATTACAAATTTTAACAGTATATGGGCAATATATTTTTGAGACTGTTATCATTATTTAAAAAAATACAAAAAAACACTGAATTTAACTGTCATCCATGTAATACTAGGAATAAAAAATGTATTATCCATCACAACATAAATAGTAAAGTTGTCCGATTTACTTCAAATTTGGTAGGGATGTTAATCCATGTAATACTAGGAATAAAAAATGTATTATCCATCACAACATAAATATTAAAGTTGTCCGATTTACTTCAAATTTGGTAGGGACGTTCCTTTCTATAATCGGTTGGACAAGTTCGTTGGGCAAAACAATTGGAAAACTCTAAACCCCTTTTTTGGAGATTATTCTTTCAAATTTTGAGTTTTTGGGCCCAAAAAGGGTCAGAAAAGCCCCGGACGTACAATTAATGCATGTATTAAGATGGGAATTAGTGAATCAAAAGTTTTAAGCCCTCTCTCGTCATTCTAGCATAAATATTTACCGAGTTTTTAAAGAAAATGTATATCGGCTAAACACAGTACGTTGTCTTATGGGGTTTTTACATTAGAAAAGCATGTTATTCATTATTTGGTGTATTTGTTTCATCCCCAGCAACCTCGCGCCTACTTTTAAGCCTGTATGGACATTCTCCTAACCTTATAATGCGCGAAATTGTATTCCTTACATTGCAGGTAAATTAAACCAGGAGCATCAGAACAGCCAAAAAATCAATGTTTTCAGATTTCAATAAAATTGGCATACATGTATGTTTTTATACTGGGTTTGAGTTTTAAAAGTTTTGTATATGGAAATTCACTTCCCTCACGTCAGTGTGCTGCGTGGGAACTCGTTTAAATTTAACTGTTGTTGTTTCATTGTAACCAAGCTTCATTATGATTCTGATTGCTCTCTTTTGGGGTTTTAGTATACCATCCATATTTGCCTTTGTTGTTGAACCATAAAGGCTTGTGCCATAATATAAATGAGAGTGAACATTGGCTAAATATATATAGATTCTTGAGTAGCATAATAGGTGTTGTCACAGTTAATAGGATAAAATAAAACTACGTCTCACAACTACACAATATAATTTCACTTAAACTGTACTTACATACAAGACGGTAAATATACAATACCCCCGTCGCAGCAAACCTGCGTACTCAGCGAATTTCCAAAGCATAATATATGTCTTAATACTGTTACTTAATACCCCACTCTTAAAATAAGAAATACAAAATGTGACCAATCTTAAAGATACAAATATAATTAACTACTTACATGAACATTGGTTACCTCGATATAAATCAATACTTGATTAACACACTATCACATACACTAGATTATTTACTTAAATAGCACTTCCCTTTTAATACTTAATTTTAATTTAATGCCCCAAAACTATATACTCAAATTTGTTTAAACTTGCTCGTTTTACTTGAATTGAATTTAAACGTGATTTGGAAATTTAATTTAATCGAATTTGTTTTCTCGCGTTTTTTTTGCTACTTCCGGATATAATTCGCGAAATAGAGTACGTTGGGGTGCACCCCGTAAACAATTCGACGAATTTAGGAAAAGCTTAAAATACACGGGAAAAGGTAATTTAGAAAAGATTGCCGAATAGCTCTGTAGAAAATGTGAATGAGAATGAGAGCGATTGGCGTCTCATGCGCAGTTTTGTTGCCGACCTCTGTCACGTGATTCCGTTTCTCGTTCCTTGGTTCTAATCTACAAATATCGAGTGAAAACTGCTTTTAACTGGTTTAAAATCTTGACTCTACTTGTTGTTGGTTTGAAAGATCGAGCATGTCTCGATTTGACTATAACAATTTTCCCCCCTCCAAAAAAAATTTGTAATATTTGACCAAAATTCCTCAAGAAAAAAAAATCACTATCCCAAAAATTCAAAAATTTATGATTCCAGAAATAGGACAAGGTTGTAATAAAGATCTTAAATTAAACAGTCAATTCTCCTTCGTGAGAGAGATGGACACTTACGGCTACATTCCCTGTAAGGTCTACTTCAGTGCGCAGCACTCACCCCTAACACGTATGAAATCAACTGTTTGGGTCCGAGTCATGTTCATGTCCGATGCACTTCACTACACTATCTATTTTATCTTGAATGCTGCCTCTAAGCAAGGCAAAAGCTATGTTATTCAGGTGGATGCCATCCCTTCTACCATTATAATAAAAATGTTCAGTTAAAAGTTCTATGTTGTGATTTGAAAAAAATTCTATCTACGTCCAGAATAAAAATATTGTACTTTGAATTTAAGCTCTTGATGTAGTGATTTAGTTGTTTAATCCTTCTATTGTATTCACTATTAAACACTATTTGAAAAACACTTATACGATTTAATTATTTACTTTGCCTTCCCAAAAATTAACCGATTTCCTTCATATTTGGTATCAAAATAATCAGGCTATCAAAACACAGCGCCAGATATATTTTGTTTTAAGTTTTTATTTCAATTAAAAAAGTTTGCATATTGACACTGGGACCAGCAGCAATGACTCACTGACAAAGGCTGACGACGCGTGCCCATACCCGATCTCACACAATAGACTCAAGGGGTGAGGTTATTAGTACGGTCGACTGGTTCCGCCTACTCCTAGGTTTAAATAGACTTTAAAGGTCTTAAAATAGTTTTATATATTAACATTCCATATTTTGGTTTGAGTGAAGACTTTCTGTTTATCAATGGAAAAAGGATTGATAACCGAGAATAAGCTTGTGTCAATTTTGAATTTACATGTAGATTCCAATTCAGCTTTTGATCGAGATGAATTCCTAGATATTTTATAGACTGGTCAGAGGGATTCCATTCAATCATAGTATCACCTATAATAATATTAGGAGGAAGTTGAGGTTTCCTTAAAGTAAAGATTTTGGCTTCACATTTCGAAAGGTTTAACTTAAGCCTCCATTTGTCGAACCATTCCACCAGCGTGTCGACGGAAGTTTGCAGATTTTGTTGTGCTCTATGAATTTCAGAGTGCTGAGTTATAATAGCAGTATCATCGGCATACAATGCAAGTGAAGCGTTCAGTGGAATGGGGATGTCTGTCATAAATATGTTAAATAGTATGGGCCCTACTATTGAGCCTTGGGAAACCCCAGCCATGACATCACGAGTTGTTGAGAGTGTAGAGAGTGGCGAGAAAGGCCATCTGGAAAGAAAAACCCGAAAAATCCCCGGAATTTTACTGGACACTACTTCAATTCCCAGAAATCGTCAACGCATATGTCACTCGCCGTCTATGACAACATTGACGTATAGTCGATGCCAGCCGTAAAGGCACAGTTCCCCAGGTAGAGCATCCCGTCCTAATCTTTTGTTGACAAAACAGCGCTATTGTAGGGAGCTGTTCCAAGAAATTCCATGTCCTAGAATTTGTAATAAATTTATCCATTAGGCCTACATCCAAAAATGATGGATCATTTTATATCCTCTATATTTGACGAATAACAACAAATTTGAATCACAGTTCGAATCACCTCTTTTACGGCTGGCATTGACTATACGTCGGTGTTGTCATAGACGGCGACTGACATATGCGTTGACGATTTCTGGGAATTGAAGTAGTGTCCAGTAAAATTCCGGGGATTTTTCGGGTTTTTCTTTCCAGATGGCCTTTCTCGCCACTCTCTACACTCTCAACAACTCGTGATGTCATGGCTGGGGTTTCCCAAGGCTCAATAGTAGGGCCCATACTATTTAACATATTTATGACAGACATCCCCATTCCACTGAACGCTTCACTTGCATTGTATGCCGATGATACTGCTATTATAACTCAGCACTCTGAAATTCATAGAGCACAACAAAATCTGCAAACTTCCGTCGACACGCTGGTGGAATGGTTCGACAAATGGAGGCTTAAGTTAAACCCTTCGAAATGTGAAGCCAAAATCTTTACTTTAAGGAAACCTCAACTTCCTCCTAATATTACTATAGGTGATACTATGATTGAATGGAATCCCTCTGACCAGTCTATAAAATATCTAGGAATTCACCTCGATCAAAAGCTGAATTGGAATCTACATGTAAATTCAAAATTGACACAAGCTTATTCTCGGTTATCAATCCTTTTTCCATTGATCAACAGAAAGTCTTCACTCAAACCAAAATATGGAATTTTAATATATAAAACTATTTTAAGACCTTTAAAGTCTATTTAAACCTAGGAGTAGGCAGAACCAGTCCTGCCGAATGGCACACAGGAATTCATGAGATCTCGCAGTGATCTGTCAAGAATCTCAAAAATAAATCGATGTGCCATTGGGGCCTCATCAAAAACAATTAGCTGTGCAGATCTGATGAGCTCTGCTCGCTGGGATCCATTGGTGATATTCCAGAAGCCAGTACCATCTCCGAGATCGAGTGGTAGCCGAAACATGCTATGCGCTGTGGTACCGCCCGGCATGTTTCCAGCAGCAATCCTAGAGCTTGCCATGGCAAGAGCCACCTGACGACAACTTCTCACGTACGCAAGGATGAAACGAATCAGTGAAGTCTTCCCATAGCCTCCCGGACCATCTAAAAAAATGATTCTCGATGATCTACAATCACCGGGGCTATGTAGAAGAGATCGAACGTACTCAAATACGCTTTTTTGATCATCAGAGAGCTTGGAGACCCACTCCTCCACCAACACTCTCTGTTGATTTTTGTAATAGATGAGCAGTTCTCTACCTAACTCAGCCGTGTCATCCTGTACATCAGGGAGGCCGTGATCGACTAAGCAAGATCCCTGATGACGTAGGCTCCGATCTATTTCAATGAGGGCAAGTTTATAAGCCAGTTCTTGATCATGAGGATTCCGTTCAATATGGTCCTCGCAAAGGGAGTCTCGGAACGTGTCCCACAAAATAGCTGCGGGAGCTCCCATGTTGCAGAAGAGCATGAAGAAAGAACGGAGTCTCGGGCCTGTCATAAACTGTGCAGCCTCACGCAGCACGTAGTGGTACTCTTCTTCGTCTTCTATTAGACCGAGATTATGTGCGATCTCCTGGAAAGTGCGGCAGATGAGTCCGCCACGTGACCAAAGGTCGTCGTAACCACGGCAAGGAATAAACATAAGAAGAATACGAAGGTAGTAATGTTCGCTTCGGCTGGGAGAAACCCAAAACAGTCTACATACCTTCTCACCACGCTGACAAGCCGGGATAAAATTCTGTTCGTCCGGATGGTCGTATACCTCCACATTAATGGGACGTTTTGTGTGTACCATGAACTTTTCAGGAAAAGTTTTGTAATATTGTCAAATATTGAATCATGATGTCGGTCGAAATAAACAATAAGCTTGGAGCTTTTTCTGGTGGTTGCGTTTGCCAGGTCGTCGGGACGAAAGCAGACAGACTGTTTCCCCTCCAGATGTACGGGAAGACACTCAACGCTGGGCTCTGATTTAGAGATCGGAAAATCTAACAGCCTCCAGCAAGCATCGCTGGCACCCACCATTCTTTTCGTCAAGTAATGATCTACCTTGTCATCTTACTTACTGAAGGGAGTAATTGTGACGTTCTGGAGAGAACCTCCCTTCATAAGATATTTGAAGAGGTATTTAATTAGAAGCAAGCTCCAAGTTTATATGTGCCTCATATTTCAAAATCAATGCGGAGTTATGCGGTACGACCCATCCGTCATGGACAGTGACTGTCTTGCGCCTTGATGTTATAGTCTCATGGTTTGAATAATCACGTCTGTTCTGGACAAACCCCCTTTCATCGACATGAGTGGTTTCGCAGGCAGGCTTAGGGAAGAGCTTGTTACAGCAACCCTTTGCAGAGTCCCAGCAAGGGAAGTCGGTTCTGGGATCTGTACGACAAGGGCTGTGAATCATGTGTTTCGGAACCAACTTCTCTTCTTCCGAGGGAATATCCGCACGGATAATAGAGTCAACGTCAGACGCCTGGACAGGACCGTTTTCGTCGATCTTAAATACAATGTGGGCAAGAGGAAGGCCCCTCATTTGCATCTCGATGACGTACACGATGTAGACCGAATGACCGAGTATTGCTCCACTGCGCAGATCTCGGAGAAGTTCCAGGAGTTTTTTCTGGAAGACTCTGCAGGCTGTACTAGGGTCACTGTGGCTACCCCGGCGGGGGCCAAGCCTTCTTGTTTGCCTCCCAAGTGGCGCTGTACGTGAACGTTAGGGATCCCAGACGAGATACAAGTGCCATCGCGTTCTCATAATGAACTTTCTTTAATTTAATTTTTTAACGCGTTCTCATTAATGAACTTTTTTTGGGTCTCCCATAAACGAACTTGGGAGGTAAACTTTGCCGGGTTGTGCCCCACCCTCCCCCTTTACGGTTTCATCATTTTTAATGTCATTCCGTACCTGTCTTCCCTGTAGTGCCTCCAGGAGTTCGTCCAGTGGCCCTATCAGCATGGCATTTCCAGTTGGCTTCGTTTGAAACAAATTTATATAACGCAGGTTCTCTTCCTCATACCTCGCAAACATCTCAACCTGCCAGGCTTGAGAAAGTCGGCCGATATGAGTGAAGCGAGGATCCGAGACTAATAGACATCATGAATAATTATACTGCGTTAATTTGTTTCCTCGATTGTCAAGACAGCCAACATGCTAACCCAAAGTGCCTTGCGGATAGAGCAACGGATATTGAAATGGCTCCATTAGAGGACTAAGAAGGTCCATGGATGTGGGTCTGTCATAGCCAGTCTTCCATATCTTTAGTCTCCGGGGTTCATTTACAGCCTCATCTGTACTGAGCATGGCGTATACCTCAACACCAGTTTGCCTGTCACCAAGAACACCAAGAACTCTGACTTGGAAATCCAAATGTGCGGTTACCGACGGTTCATTACTCAGTCGTCGATAATGATCGACGAAAGGGTTTTCTTGAGAGAGAAAATGAGTAATGGCGTCGGTGACTTCGCCATCAAGTAATCTACCCATTGCGATGTTCGTCGTTCTTCACCATAGTCGATGTACAGGTGGGACCGGTTTACAAGCTGTTCGTCCCCAGTAGAAGTCTTAGACTTTTGACCAGGAGCGTTCAGATTATAAACTTGATGGTACATCCTATCTTCAATCTTGAAAAAAAGACGGACCGCTAGGATGTCACCAGACACCTCGAGTGCACAAAAGGCAAACAGGTTGTTGTAGGCACGCGCTCTGTCGAGGAATTGAGGATTAGAATAAAATCGTTCCTGAAGAGGAGGCAGATCAAGAACGTTGTAGGCTCCTTCTCCGCAACACCATGTTTTCCTATTCTTCTCCTCTTTGAACAGCTGTGCATTACAATGAGGACACCTGTAAATGTCATCGCCCCAAAGACAGATGTTAACCAATTTAAAAGGATTGACGTGATCTAATAGTTCCCCCCTCCATCAAGCTATTGGACCGTTACTGACCGTGAGCCGTGCAAGTGAGACAGGCAAATGTCGAAGTTCAATAAGCTTTGGATTTTTCAACCGAAATATCTTAACTCTCTCAAGCGAGGCTTCAGGGTGCTGTTGAGAGTAGCGCTGAATGGCCTCTCTGTTGACCTCTGGATGCTGTTGAGAATATGTTTCAACCGCTTTCCTGTGGACATCTGGGTACTTTTTAGTATAACGTTCGACAGCCTCCCTGTTTACTTCTGGATTCTTCTGACTATAACTTCGAACGTCTTCTCTATTTTTTTCAGGATGAGTCTTAGTGTATTGTTTTTTTGCCTGTCTCACTTGTTCCTCGCGAGTGGTACCAAGGATCTTCGGGCGTCCACGCTTAACCTTTTTTGGTCTTCCTGGTCCTTTTTTTTGTTTTTGAATTATCTGCAATAGGGACGTGCTCCAGGGGGGAATTGATGTAAGGAGATTGAATGAGAGTGTCAACATGCATAGCACTATATTTATTAATTGGCCGGTCGAGCTAACCGGAGTTCTGTGATATTGACACTCCCATCCAGAGCCGCGTTAGCCAACAATAAAGCTGCCAAAGAAAAGAAACTATAACACACAGACAAGCGCGCCTTATTTTTTTCACTGTCTAAATCTCTTTGATGGTTTCCACTGACTACATGTGAATCGAAGACATACAATAGCCCTTGAGAACACCAAAAAGCGACTGTCACGAGTAGGCCAGTAAAAATGAAGCCACCTTTTTCCCGAGTCACCGATCATAACTACCTTTGAAACACTTGACAAAGATTCAACCACAATATCGATATCGTTTCTTGTTGCAGGGTATAGCCCATTGCACAGAAATACGATTTCCTCGATGACAGTTCTATCCATTACCTGAAATTCTCTAGAAAGGTCCTCAGGAAAAAGGTACCTGTCAATGACGTGGTTCTCATGTCAAGATTTCGCATACACATGAGAATCTCGTCGATAACAGGTGAAGAAAATTCACTACCGAAGAACTGCCAAGCCAAGGCAGACGAGGCATTGGCTACGCATTGTGCGTTATTGCTCAACGGACTAAATTGTGCATCTCCCTGGTGAAAGGAACCTGCAGCTACACAAGCAATCACCATTTATAGATACAAACTAATTACTCAGAAGTCAAACAACGTACTCAAATGAAGCCCTAATCGAGAAAGGTCTTTTCAGGCAATGAAAAATTATATTAATATTTGGACATTAAAACAATACATGAGAACCTTTTAACAAGAAAAGTTCAACTTTCATTAATTTATTGATTTTGAAAGGATAAATTATGTTTTCTGTAAAATATATATTTGTATATCCAAGCCACGTAAAAAATACAAAACCTTTAGAAAATAAATAATTTTACTTGAAAAATAGTTTAAATGTTAGTAAAACATATCAGAATCAAACTGCATTCTGCATTACTGACATACCCGAAAATATTTCAGTATCAAGAGAATACCTCTGTCGACAACGTAGTTTGTGTAAATAATAAGATTTTAAAATATGTTTTTAAAGGTATAATTATAAATTAAGGTTTTTTTACATTTTTTGCTGGTTTATAGGTACAAACTACGTGCGTGCAAAATTTCATGTTCCTAGCAGGTTTAGAAGTGGGTTAGAATTCATATACCTGAGTGAATACACACATATATATGTGTCCGTGAGCACGATAACTCTCGTAAAAATAATCTCAATTTTTACGAAATTTGGTATAAACGTGTAAAGCAGCAATTATGACTTTAAGATCGAAAACCAGACAGATCGACATATCCGAATGGGTATTTTGGGGGGGTTTTGTACCCCAAAAATGGGATTTTTGAGTTTTTTCTATCTATTTTTGAAAAGTCAAATTTTTCCATTGGAATCAGCTTAAAAAGACGCACAATTTGGTGTTTTGACCATTGCTCTACATCAAATGGTTACAGAGTTATTGAAAGTGCTAAACACAGTACGTTGTCCAATGTTATTCTTATGGAGAATAAGAACAATTTTATATCTCGCTTATTTATCAACTTATCCTTTTGAAACTTGGTATATTGTTTCATATGCTTGTGGTCCATTGATATTTGCACTAAAAAACTTTTTTTGCCTATAGTTCCCTTAGCAGCAAACCTGCGTACTCAGCCCCCATGTTATTCTTATGGAGAATAAGTAACGTGTTATCTCCCTGAATTATGATCATAAATTAATCAAATTTGGTATGTGGCTTTACCTACTTGAGTTATATTTACATTTGTATAAAACCCCATTTTTTGTGTTCCTTGTTTCAGCAAACCTGCATACTCAGCCGCCATGTTATTCTTATGGAGAATAATTAAAATGTCATAAATCGTTTATTTATGAATGTATTTTGATGAAACTTGGTATGTCGCTTTATGTGGTATTAACATATATGCATTGGAAATTCGCTGAGTACGCAGGTTTGCTGCTACGGGAGTATTTTAATTTTGAAAGATTTATAACAGTATCAATAGATACGGGAGTGCGCCAGCTCTTAGGGTTAATATGTGTGGGTTACATATCGTTGATCCAAACCCCCCTCTCCCCCTCATAACGCTACGCCATATCCCTTCCCCCCCTTTAAGTATGTAATATGTGTACGGCCCCTTAAAAATATAATTGAAGACTAATGTAAACACAATTGAATAACGCAGTTTACTGTTTACTACGTACAACCTGTCTGCTAACTGCGGGTTTGTCTTTCTCAACTTGTGTATTTTTATGTCAAATTTACCTTGTCACTCACCAGGAAAACTTAAAAATTTGAGATGATACACGTTATTACGAAAATGTAATATTGCTAAACTATTGTAACTTTTTCAAGACAAAATTTATTTTCTTGATTTACTTTCTTTACCGGACGTCTGGTAATCCTAGCCAAAGAGTAACAAATAATAGTAGACCTCAGAGTGTACAGGGAGAAAGGCAGCACGAAGCTCACTGCCGATCAGGACAAAAGTCTTCTTGATTCTGTTGGTTGTTCGCTCTTGCATGATGTATGCTTCAGAAGCATGGTGGATCCTGGCCAGCAAGGAAATGCCTGGAAGTTATCCAATCGAGGACGCTCAGAAGGATCACCTGCCAACCCTGGTTTGTCCGGAATTCTACCATCCGGAACTCGACTGGAGTCCCGACTCTCGAGGATTTCACGAAAGTAAAAACTTGCCGCCTTTTTCAGTCGCACCACGACCACATAAGGGAGCTCTGCAAGCGATTGGGAATCTCAGAAGACTGGAGGCCCTGTTCAATCGCCATCCTACATGACCCGCCATAGAAGAACTTAGACAGTGAGCAGCTGCGCGGTTGATGGGAGAGTCTCGTCATTTCTAACTAATTGCTATCTTTTTTTCTGAATTAGCCAATACCTGATCTCCAATTTGGCAGTCACGGTGGATCACCCGCTCATGCTGTGGTCACCCTCTTACTTCATCCATTTTGGAAGGGGGAGGTGGGTTTAGTGGGTAGTATTCTCTTAAGAGGAGTCATATGAAATTTTTATTTTCAAAGGTTAAGTTTAATTCTTAATACTATAGTTCAACAAGAGTTTGATTAATTAATTTAACTGAATTTTGCTCTGTTTTATGTACATATCGCGGGAGGGGAGGTGTGCGAAAAGTATTCCCATCTTCCAATAAAAAAATACCCCCCTCGCACTAAACCTGCATACTCAGTGAATTTCCGATGCATATATACCTTTCAAATTTCCAATGCATGTATATGTTTCTCACTACCACATAAAGCCCCTTGCCAAGTTTTATAATAATACATAAATAAATAAGTGATGATAGAAAAACAAAATATGTCTATTTACCATGCATATATAGTTTGCCAAAAGAGACAAAGTGTGCTATAATATACTAGTGAATTTATGTTAACATTTTTTTTAAATTTGTTATACGTTAATTTATATATGCATGATAAGTATATTTCTTTTATAATTTATTTCAATATTTTTACATTAGATTTTGATTAAACAAATGATTTCTTAAAATGATGACTGAATTTGTAAGAATACTTGTAACTATAATTTGGTCAACTTCTTTCACAATTTTAGATGTTCTTCTGAATTTTAAATAACTCCTATTTAGTAGTAACTCCTCTTGATCCAAAAAGAAGTCTGGTGACTGTAAAATCTTTAATTTGATATTATTCTTGAAAATATTTAACAATTGGTAAATAATCAGGTTGTTTTTCTTGGTTGACTACATCTGGTTGTGCAATTGTTGTTTCAAATCTAATTGTGGGGTCTACTATATAGCCTTTGTTTTTCTTCCTGTCTATTGCAATTCTACTGTCAATTCTTCTTATACTTCCACTTTCAGAAACAAATTTACTTCTTCGTTTATTCCCCAATTTCCTCTCCTTAGTTCATTAGCTATGACAATTCTAACCTCTTCATAATAATTCTTCATTATGCCTTTTGTTGATCAGAAGTTCACTATGCCTGCAGGAACCCAACACATGAGTAAGTGTTTCAAACTTGCTGCAGTGTCTGCAGCGGCTTATGTTAGGGCCTCTGCCAGGCACAGTTCTTACTGCCTCAACATTGCAGGTCATTTTTAAGGAATCCCGCGATTCTGATGTGGACAGACCATTTTTTCTGTACACCCAAGAGTTTTCACTCGGATCTTATTTTTACAGTATGACTCCTTTCCCCTTTTGCGAATGTCTGGCCCCAAACTTCAATTCTTTTCCCTTCAAAACTTTTCTAATGTGTTGTCCTTTAATTTTATTTTTGTCAATATCTCCGAATTCTGAGTAGTCAAAATTCACTAATTTCATAATCAGGTCTTTCTCTTTGACGTAACATTTTTGAATTAACATTTGACTTTTCAAGAAGAGTTAGTGTATTAAATTGCTGAATATATGCCTTCCATTCAAGCTTCATTACCCCTTACTACTCGGTTAGAAATTTATACTTTCTATCCGAGTGCAAAATACTGTTTGGAGCTTCACCTGGTAACTGACGTAAAAATACTGGTTAATTCGTGACTTAGTATTGAAAGGAAGTACAATTCGGTTATCAACTTCTAGTAATCAAAATTCTTTGTCAGAGATTTCATAATTTTTTTTATTAAATATAAAAAGCCTGACAGTCAAAAAGTTAATGCAGTAACATATTATATAGACTCTCAGAAATCTAGACCAATGCATGTGGTGGATGGCCTGTCTGGATTTTGAAAAATTCGGATTCCCCGGAGGTCATAAATTCCACCTTTAAGTAAACAATATGGCAATATACGTTTACACAGAAAGAAAGTTACACTGTAAACATTCTGTAATAGATAACAATAGTCTACATGTGTAATGTGTGTTAACAGTGTGAAAACTGAAGGCGCTAAAACGTGAAGTTATTTTAACGAATTTCCCCTGTAGGGAAGAAGCTATTACCATAGGTGGCATGGTAAGACTCAAGCCCGATTCCATGATAATTTTTCGTTTTGAGGTCCCCAGATTCCAAAAACACTATTCGTTCAAATTTATATATATATATTTATATGTACGTTACCACGATAACTTTTGAAATAAATGCCCGATTTTTATGAAATTTGGCACAAGTGAGGAGATTAGCATTTATGACTTTAAGTTCGAAAACCAGATTGATCGGACTATGGAAAGAGGATTTTATGGGGGATTACAATTTTCCAAAAATCAGTTTTTTTGAAAATTTTACCCCAAAATGCTGAAAACACTCTATTTTGGTTATAGCCATTTTATAGAGCTTTAAAAAACAAATAATTTAGTATGTTGAATCATTAACCTAGGTTAAGTGGTTGCGGAGAAAATCCAATAAACGTGTCCCATGTTAATCTTATAGGAAAATGTTTTTTGTTTTGATTTTTCTCAGATAATTTTACTAAAAATTTCACATTTCTTTTTATCAATACGTTTAGCTCGACAAAACAAAAATTTTGGTTTTTTAATTGTTGTTCTACGTCCAACCGTTGCAGAGATACTCAAAGTGCTAAACACAGTACGTCGTCCAATGTTATCCTTATGGAGGATAAATAAAATTTGATATCTCGATTATTTATGAATGTACTAGCTGATGTACCCGTTCTTCGCACAGGGGTTTTCTTTACCCGTTCTATAGTCAATGCAATTTGCATTTTAGTTAGCTTGAAACAACAGCTGTTATTGCTTCTGCTCTTTAAGCTGTCAAATGGAAGTATCCACAGCTGTTCGCATTACAGTTTCTGAATGTTCACTTTCTTCTGAAATGTAAATATGAAACTTAGAACGTTCACGGGGCGAATCCCGAAGGGGTTTTAAGGAAGTGAAACGTTCACTGGCAGGCGCGGATCCACGGGGGAGGAAATGGAGGAAATTTCCCCCCCAAGGCAAAAGGTTGGAGTTGCGCGCGCATCCCCGCACCAGCGCTACGTCTGTCCAGCAGCGTCATCACGACTTGTCGTCTGATTGATGCGTCGTCAGTCAGACTTATATGCCTGTAATACTACTACAGACCGGAAATTCCAGGAAAATCAAATAATCATACAGGAATTTGTATGCTGGGAAAATGCGGGAAATATACGGGAATTTAGTTTAAAATGCCTTTTTCGGCCATTTTCGTTCATGCGGCTCGGTGTCGTTTACAGCCAATAAAACACGTTTTGGTTGTCATTTTCAGCCAGTAAGAAATTTTGCAGATCGTCATTTTCGGGCCGTTAGGAATGCAACTAAATTCCTTTTTTGACCCATCTGACGCGGAATAATAGGCATACATTGGCGGTAGAACGGGGTCGAATCCTGGTCAAATTGCCGTTCTTGATAGGGGGAAACCCCTATCAAACCCTGTTCTTGATACTAACTAAGGTCGACCTGTTCTTAGAAAGCATTATTAATTAATAGCCCAATGACAAATGGCTGCTAGGTCCAGTTTCGAAACTTCCCAAAATTTCGCAATGCTTTATTTTTCGCTAGAAAATGTGGTCCGATTACTATTTTTTTAATGATTAATCACTGTTAAATTGTGATGTTTTTGCATATATTGAGGCTCGGTCGTCATTTTCGGTCAATAAAACTCGTTGCGGCCATCAATTTTGGACTTTAAAATGCGAAGAACGGTTGTTTTCGGCAAATAGAATGCTATGAAATTGCCTATTTTGTTTATAAAATTTGTTATAGTCAGTATGTTTTTTTCTGTAAAACGCAGTCTGGCAGTATTTTTTGGCCGGCAAAATGCGGCCCTAAATTTGATTGCAGTCAATGTTTTTCCCACAAATCGCATTATGGGTGATAATATGCGGCTTGCTTGCCGCTTCAGGCTGATAAAACGCGGTCCAGTCCACTATACCTAAAAATTCAGTCATTTCAGTGTTTTTTACCACCAAGTCGCAGCAAAATTTATGTTTCTAACGCGTTTCGGACGTCGTTTTTGGTATATAAAACACGACCCGGCTTTATTTATTGCCGAGAAAATGCGGTCCGATTGCCGTGGTTTTTGAACGATTAAGTATATTTCTGGCATAAAATATGGGTTGTACTCAATTTTCATAAGATAAAAAACTTTGCGGTCGTAGTTTTTGGCTAGTAATATGCTGTAAAATTTCTGGTAAGATTACCAATTTTGGCTGACACGTCCGGTCGGTAAATTTGCCTAAAAACACAGTTTGATCTTTTTCAGGCTAAAACTACGGCCCGAATGACGTTTTAGGCGGCAAAATGAGAATATATTTTAGGTATTTTAGGCTGATAATATTTTAGGCTGATAATATGTATCTCGGGTGTCTTTTAAAATCGTTTAAAATCGCTGTATCTCGGCCGATACATTTTTTCCAATCTTATTTTCGGTAAAATCTTCGTTTTCGACGACAACATACTTTGATACTTCCCCGCTGGTGTGTTGGCCTTTAAATTGCGGTTTGGGTATAAACCATTGCGTTTTTTTGTTTGTTATTTATTTGCCGATAAACGTTTACTTGTCGTTTTTGGTCTAATTAACTACGGCGACCATGAAATGCGGTCAAATTGCCATTTATAATCGGAAACAACAGGTCATATTGCTGATTTTGATCAATGAATTCAGTACAGTCGTCTTTTTAGGCCGATAACACTCATTTTGGTCAATAAAACGTGTTCGGCTATTTTTATGGCTGATTAAATGATTGATCTAGAATATTTTACAAATTTCCCGGGGAGAACTCCCGTACCCCCCAGCCCTGAGGGCTACTCCATACCCCCCCAACCCCCGGAATTTCCCCCCTAACGTGACTCCCTGGATCCGCCCCTGGAAGCACCTAAAAACCAACCGAAGCCCTACCCACTAAACCCCCCCCATGCTAGGCTTTTATCTCCCCGTGATTTTTGTTACATTACTTCGAGGAGAGAGCCCTGTGCTGCTGATCCGGCATGTTGAGGTCCGCAGTGCTGGGAGAAAGGAACTACACTTTACTTCCTTTTCTTCGATGGCACTGCTTTTCACAGTCACCTTTCTTAATTTTTAGCCTTTTCCAGGGCAAGCCTAAAAACGCGGCTAGCGTAGGACCCAGATATGTAATAGGCCTTTTTCCCTGGCTGGAGGACTTCACTGCAGAGGAAGTAGTAAGAACCTTTGCTGCAGGGATTGTGTTTATGCCCCGCTTCTCTGCAATTGTAGCAGAGAATGGACCGATCCGCCCCAGTGCACTTGCTGCATCGGTGCCCGTAGCCCATAGGCACTTGAAGGACCGTAGAACACCCCATGAAAATGTTTTGATCAGACTTTATCAAAATTGATCAAATTTGAACAGAGTTGATTAAGTTTGAATAACTTTGATCAAATAGTTGAACAGGCCTGATCAAGTTTGTTCAGGCCCGATCAAACTTGATCAACTATCTTGATCAGACATCAACAAATTTCATCAGGTCTTGATCAAGTTTGCTCAGACCCGATCAAATTTTATCAGGCCTGATCAAGTTTGTTCAGTGCCGATCAAACTTGATCAGGCATTAACAAATTTTATCAGGCCTGATCAAGTTCATTCGGGTCTGGTCGGACTTGATGAAGTAACTTGGATTAGACCTGATATCAGACTAGGTCAAATGACCTGACCAGGCCTGACAAAAAATTTCAAACTTTTAGAACATGATTAGGAACGTTATCCTGTCTCTATTAAATCAACAACAATCAGTGTTAAAACCCATTTCAGAGGGGCATATATATACCTTCACACCATATTCCTGCGCTGCATCCACATAGGCTGCATGATTTCTGAGTCATTATATAATTAAGACATGAGATTGTCTTTTGTTCAACATAAGCTACTTTAATATTGGCGGGATCCTGCACTAATTGCTAGGATTACAGCACAGTTTCCTGCCAATGAGTAGATGAGTTAGACGGGTGATTTTTATATTAACGTGCAGCTGAAAAAATTAAAAATATAAGGAATTATTTTGGCATAAGTTGATGAACAATTTCACATTCATAATTACAGAAAAATAGAGTGTTATTAACTTAAAATCGTGGTCCTATACAGTTTCTCTTTTTCATAATCGATTCTCTTCTTTGCATGTCAAGTAGCGCTAGTGGTGTAATGGATAAGAGAACGGTCTTCAAAGCTGGAGTCCCGGATTCGAAACCCGAACGGGCCAGGTGGTTTTTTGTCATGATTTTTTTCATATTTTTAATGCATATTTAATACGTTTCAATAAAAAAATACATTATATTTTGTGTTTTTATTTTTTTTTATAAATCAAACTTGATTAATTTCCTGAACAAATTTGATCAGAATTGTTCAAACATGTCAAGTCTGATCAAGTCGCTGATCAAATTTGATCTTGAAAGGTCCTATAATCCATATAAATCTGATCAAGTTTGATCAAGCCTTGTTCATATTCTGAATTTTTTTTTCAGATCTGACATGATTTTTTCATGTGGGACTATGGTCCTCGATCGCACTGCGCAGATAACAAAATCCACCCAAAGATGGCCGGATGGTGTTATAATAATAATTAATAATAATAAATGTCAATGTCATTAGGCTTAAAGACAAGCAGTAGACAAAATCAATAGGCAAAAATGTACAAACCATATATATACAAGAGTTTCTATTACTATACATTTTGTAATCACATTGATTCTAAAGATGATTCTTATGATATAATATACAAACAGTTAACTCACTGAAATTAAAATAATACAATTAAGTGTATAATTGGTGTAATTAGACTAATACATAAACAAATCACCTAAGAGTAGAAAGTTTGATCAGTCAACCAAATCATTTAACTTTTGTTTGAACTTCTCTATTAGACAGTTTAATAATTAGACAGTTTGGTGAAATGCTATTATAGCATTTGGATCCAATTAAATCATGGCTTCTTAAGTCAATCTTTGAAAGTTGGTGCAGTGGTACATTGGTTTGGTACATTTAATAAGTTTCCGGTTTTCAGATTTTGTGGATGTTCTTGGTATGCAGTACACTGTGTATGAGTAGAGATTTACTAGAGTCGTGACTTTAAGTTTTAACAAACAATGGTTTACAATGGTCCATTCTGTATACATTCGTGATAATTCTAACAATTTTTTTAAACAACAGAATATTGTTTACATGACTAATATCACTCCAAAGTAATATGCCATAATAAATTAAGCTTTGAAAAGAAAGCAAAATATGCAGATACTTATCCGACGAATAAAATTTTAAATTTTTAAGCTAGTAGATCATTCTTAATTTTTTATCCCAATGGGGATTGATAGCGTCAAGATTTCAAAACATATTGTCACACTAATAAAACTTACATTTACAACTATAACCGTATAAGTTGTAGACTATCAAGATCACTGTTGATAGTCTTTCAGAAATATATTTAATGTGGGGTTCGCAAGAGGGTTTACTATCTAAACGAATTCCCAAAATATTAAAATTATCTGAATTACCAAGTAAAACGATATCTCTTAATTACGCTGAATATAACATGGATTGGTTTCCATTTAATACAAATCTATTGGCTATGAACCACTTTGATGCTTTGTGAACTATTATCCTCTGTCATAGTTAAAAAAAGTCATTATCAGAGCTGTTGTTTACAGATTTCGTATAATCAGCATATAAGGTTGTATATATATGTCTATTCACATAACAAGGCAAATCCATCATGAGAACAAAAAGTAAAAGCCCAAGTATCAAACCTTGTGGCAAACCACACATGACATCAGCAACATCAGATTTGATGTTACACACAATTACACACAATTTGCTTACAATGTTCTCAACAAAATCTAAGGATAGTTAAGCTAATGCTTTTGTAACCCCAAAAATTTACTTTATACAAAAGTAACTCATGATCCATACAATCAAAGGCTTTGCTAAGGTCACAAAAAGTAACTTGAGCAAACTCTTTTTCTTTTCAAATACAAAAGAGATTTTGTTTATTCAAAACTTGAGATTTTGAAAAGAGAATCAGTGGATCTATTGTTTCTAAACACACCACTGCTCATTACAGAGATATAGAACTATGTTGATCTAAGAAATTACACTTTTGGTTATGTAAAATAGTTTCCAACACTTTAGAAAAAATAGGAGGCAAAACGATAGACCGAAAGCTGCATGAATGGAGGTTTTGTATACCTTTATATACAGGCACTATACTCTCGATAACTTAAGTATGCTAGGAACGATACCCTGAACCAAAAATTTATCTATAGAAAAATTAAGAGGATAAGCTATATACAGTTAATAACTTATTTACAATAAGTACAACCTTCTGCATTTGTTTTCAGAGAAAGAAAAACTACCTGCATTAGATCTAGAGCCGAAGTTGCAATTTTGCATCATATATACAGCAGTTTCCATACAAGATTTATAATGTGTTTTAGTTTACTAAACATTCTGAACTGACTGTGTACAAAAAGTGTTGAACTCATGAGGTTAAAAAATTGTTGCTGCTTCTGTCTCACTGTTTTGATTTTAGCAAATTTACCCTATAGGGAAGAAGCTATTACAGTAGGTCTCATGGTAAGACTTAAGCCCGAGACTATGATAACTTTTTGTTATGAGGTCTCCAGATAACAAAAACACTATTCGTTCAAATTTATATATATATATCTATACATGTGTCCGTGAATGGAATAACTTGAGTAAAAAACGTTTGATTTCGATGAAATTTGGCTCAAATGTGTAAAGTGACATTTATGACTTTAAGTTCGAAAACCTGAAAAATTGGACCACGGGAAGAGGGGTTTATGGAGGTTTTAAATTTTCAAAAATCAGTTTTTGCATTTTTTACTCTAACATTTTATAAAAATTTAATTTTTGTTTTGACCATGTTATAGAGCTTAAAAAAACAAATAATATTGTAAGTAGGGGGCCCCCTACTATTGTATTTTGAATTAATAACCTAGGTTAAGTGGTTTCAGAGAAAATAAAAAATAACTACTCATAAAATCTCCCATGTTAATCTTATTGGAAAAAGGTTCTTGGCTTTTTCTCAGTTCATTTTAATGTAAAATTCACATTTGTTTTTACCAATCAGTTCAGCTCCGCAAAACAATCATTTTGGTGTTTAAATTTTGATTCTACGTCCAACCGTTTCGGGGATATTCAAAGTGCTATACATGGTACGTTGTCCAATGTTATCCTTATGGAGAATAAATAAAATTTGATATCTCAATTACTGATGAATGTATATTGATGAAACGATATGTGGCTTCACGTAGTACTAGTATATTGATATTTGTACAAAAAATATATTTTTGTTGATTATCCCCGTAGCAGCAAACCTGCATACTCAGCCCTAATTTTATTCTTGTGGAGAGTAAGTAAAGTTGTATATATCCCTTAATTATGAACATAAATTAATAAAACTTAGTATGTAGCTTCACCTGGTTGAGTTATATTCATAATTGCACCAAAACTTATATCTTCTGTTTCTTTTTGCAGCAAATCTGCGTACTCAGCCCTAATGTTATTCTTATGGAGAATAAATAAAATGCTATGGAGCATATATTATGTTTTTTATGGAGAATAAATGATCACTTATTTATTTATGTATTTTTATAAAACTTGGTAAGTGGCTTTATGTGGTAGTGAGAAACATATGCCTACATTGGAAATTCGCTGAGTATGCAGGTTTGCTGCAACGGGGGTATTTCTACTAATTTTGGCAACTTATAATTTTCCAATCCCTTTAGCTTTTGTTTTTAAAAGACTCAATACTTCTAATGTTGTAAGATTGTTAAGCTTTATTAAGAGCTAATTCATATTCTCTCTTACAGCTTATGCATAAATAGCATTGGATTGTTTAGAATTACTAAGCTTCTTATTCAAATCCAAAAACAACACATAACTTATTTATTATTTATTTTGGATAACTGGGGAGTATACCAGTACAATCCTTACCATTCTTGATTATTTTATTAGATTGAAAACTAGCTTTACATTTTATTTGAGGAATAGCCACTGCAAAAATGCTTTTAAATGCAGAAAAAAATTATCAAAGACAAAAATCATCAGCAGAGTGATGTTGAAGTTTTGAAAAAAAGTAAAACCACCTAGAACTACTAAGCTGAGATCCAAATACAAATAGCTTGTTATCATATATTGGTCTAGTCACAACTATTTCAGCCTTTTGGGATACACAGGTGTGTAAGTTAACATTTTACAGTAACATTTTGTAGTAAGGCCTACACAATCATGGCCTGAAAAAATAAAGTTAATAAGTCGCAAGACTGAGTTGATCTAAAAGTATTTGTTAAAATATATTTTGTCAAAGTAGGCTGAGCCTCTTGAAGCCTTAGTGTTGCTTTAATGAAAATTAAACAACCTAAGTAGATTTGTCAATCCATATATGTACACTATATATAGGTTTATCCACATTCACATCAAAATGTGCATTTAAGTCACCACCCATTATTATATTGTATGTTTACTCTACCTGTTACCACTGAAAAATTCAAACAATCTCACTGAATTAAAAAAAAACAACAAAAATAGAGCAGAGTGTCCCCCTTAAGAGACTTATACTTAGATATTATTACCAACTTCATAATACATCTTTTCATTACCATGTGCCTTTAAACAAAAATCTGTTAACAAATGTTATAGGCTATATTTGCATTTAGTATACAAATCTTGACACTTGCCCATGCACTGTTTTTTGTTTGATGACATATTAAAGAATCTTTAATCATCAATACCAATACCTGTTACTTAAAATTTTAGAAGTTGTTCCACTCACGAAAAACTAATATCTAATTTACAGCCACAAACAAAAAATTTATGAATTGTGTACATAAACTGCAATAACACCACCACAGTATGCTTGCTTCTATCTTTAAAAAAATAGTAATAATTTTAAAGTCATGCAATTGCATAAAACTTATTTAATAATGTTTACACCAGTGCTCATTAATACAAATATCAAACTGGTAACTGAAAGCATAATTACTCGCTGGACGACGTCAAAGTCGGGTTTGTCCGGGTGCGTGAGGCGTCAAAGCCGGACACTTTTGAAACTGTCCGGGTTTGTCCCCTACGTAAGGCGAAAAATCCGGACACTTTTATTTCTGTACAGATGCGTCAAAGCCGGACACATTTAATTTAGAACCAGACTGTACAGGCCCATCAATCAGATGTCCATTGAGGGCCCGGTCTTCTCCCGTTCTTTATCATTGGCTGGACGTCTGCCCAATCAGTCATCATCGTTGCTGAGCTCCAATAAATATGATGATAACTTGTTAATTATTTTACAGAACAAAAGCTTAGGATATGTGTTTGCGATTTATTGCCTAACACGAATCAAACAAATATCATGTACTCTCTGCGTATATTGTGTATCATAGGCATTAAATCAGTGGCAAGATTTATAGTTTACCTCTAGGTATTTTCATAATTTGGGTACCAAAGCTAATAACATAAAAATGATGTAAATAAATTTTTCCGTCACGTCAATGTACAACCAAACATGGTCAGCTCTCTTTATATATCATGTAATTAATCTTAAGTGTGCTTAAAATATTAAATACTTTTAATGGATGGTAAAAATATACATGGACCCCATATATGGGGTATTGTTTTTACATATAAATATTATTGTGTGTGCATATTATACTGTGTTATGTAATATAGCTCAAGTTTAGATAAAAAAATACATTTTTGACCTCAATATTGCTATTTATATACAGTTTGGAAGGTCATAAACTTTAAAAATGGACGAGTAAATACGTTTAGATGTCTGTATGAGTGCATTTAAGACTACTAGTAAAATTACTAAGGCAGATTTTAGGGAGCTTCTCGAGAAGGCAGGGCAGCATCATGACCACTAATGGAATGGGGTTTGGGGATGAGGCCGATGAGGGTCATTGTTTCGTCTAGCATTGCGGACTGCTAGACAGTACAGTCAGTGACAAAATTTAGGGTGGGGAAAAAGTGTCGGTTTTGTTGGGTGCGCAAGGCGTCAAATCCGAACACTTTTATTTCTGTACAGAAACGTCAGTCGGACAGCGACTAAGCGGGACTAAAAATGTGTCCGGATTTGACGCTATCCGACTTTGGCGCGGTCCCTCATTCGCTAATATCTCTTTACAATTCAGTCCTTGCAAATTTAAACAGGCTGTTATATTTATTTCCCGTTCATTATCATTGAAAACAAACGGGAAATTATCCAAACAGAGCGTGTCTCTTAAACTTTAAAATGCTTATTGATCTCTAATTAAAAGTAAATAAATATTTATCTTTACACTAAGCCAGGGAAAATGTAGGGGAAATATTTGCATACAGGGAAATTTTACATTTTACAGAGTAACATGCATGAACTGGATGGAGGGATTTTCCGGATTTTGTTTATTCCTAGTGTAGATTGGTACCAGTGTTGCCAGAAACCGACTGGTTTGTATTAATATGTATTAATATTAATTACCCGGTTTTCGGGGATTTTGTTGGACGTGCGGGGATTAAGACGAAACCGGGTAAAACCGAGGATTTTGGACTCGAGTTGCGGGGATTCACCCGAAATACCGGGTATTTAAAATTCTCCTGTGACAGTTGATATAAACGATAGCGATAAACAATCAAGCAATTTAACACAAACTGTAACATATTAAATATAGTCAACAGTGTCTTTGATATAAATGTTGTGTTGAATTTGTTGTTGTCTAAGGATATATGTATTTTTTTAGTACATTAGGCTACTTGTTCATTGATAAATAAAAATAATGTTATTATGATTGCACTTATGTCGTCCAGGGCCTACCTGGCATTTTGACGACATCCAACGCCAATTTGGCCAACTAGATGAATTACCAGTAAGTAATCCAAGTAAGGAAGTAAGTTAGATTATGATGTTCTTTTACAAAACTTGACCTTAGGCGTTCGCCTATATCGCTTATACTTAAATCCGGCCCTGCATTGAGACATCGGGTATTGACTGTGAAGTCGGGAAAATGGTGGCCATTTTATAGGCTTCACTTTTTCTTGTTACATGAGTTGCATACGCTCTATATTACAATGGTTGCTTAGAGAGTTGCTTTTGAAGGCGCACTCGTTCTAATGGGAACATTATTGCTGGACCGGGGAGAGGTTAGGGAATTTCGTCTATGGTTAGGGGGACATCTCAGATGACCCCAACGAGGTTAATATATCTATAAGCCTCGTCTCGTGTAAAAAAGTGTCGCCTACGTGGTCCATCGCCATTTCTGCCCCTCTGTAAACTCTGCTCCCAAGTCAACCAATCAAATCCCCTCATCACAAGTTACATATTTATTAGCTGAGTAACGCATTTAACTTTTATAAAGAGTCGATTTGATTACCATCACCGTCACCGAGGAGGGTAGCTGCGACCCAAGGTTCGTAGAGCTGTCAGACCAGGTGTGATTATTTACGTAAGAGTAATGTTGCAGCAAAGATTTCTTACGAGGGCGTCCAGCTGATCCATAAATCAACAACATACCATAAAGTGTTGCCAACCTTAAGGGTATAATAATGGTACAGCTATTTTTAAATTGTCACTGGACATGCAGAAAGAAAATTTAAACCCTTAATTGATTAATCTAATAATATAAATAAATCAAAACGATATCATAGTTTCATAAAATAACAGCTTAATTGTCATAGAATGTAAGCAGTTAAAACATGTTAATATTAATTACACTGATGAGGAAAATATGGTACTCGTACAATAAATATCGTGTTTCCAGCAACACTGCAGGTTGGATTGTTGATCACATGACCTTACAGCTGTTTTTACGAGGTCTTTTCCGGTTAAGTAGAAACCTTAAATAGATCGACTCAGCACACCTGGTCTGAAAGCTCTACGAACCTTGGCTGCGACCCACTAGTGGGAAAGGTTCCAAAAGGCTAAATGAATTTTCAACAGATAAAGTGACCAACGAGTGGCTGTAACGCAGTGACTGCGATCGGTGACATGGCGCGGGGCGACCTAGTGGGAAGGCGGTTTAATATACCTCTAGATATATTAAACACGTTGAATCAATCTAACTATTTTGTTCCGGTTTACGTTTGTTCAGGTACAGCCGGTTTAAAATTCAAATATACATATGAGGTGAAAATAACACGATAAAATTATTCAATCTATGATTAGTAGCGAATAATTATACGCTAATTAACTGCAACAACATAGTTTAATCATATGATTATTTTTTTATTCATCGCTCTGTTTGTCATCCTCTGACCAGTGTACCAACTTTTGAACGTAAGCAGTTTAGCGCATTATTGTTGAAGAGTGTCGTTTCCAGTAATACCAATTATTAATAATCATAGGCTACTTAGGCGCGCGCCTAGGGGACCGCACCACACAGAATCCCATTCAAAAGGCTGATACAAGAAAAAATAAGTCACCAACTTGGACCTAGGTACAACAAGGGCCCGCACCACTGGTCGAGCCTAAGGGCTCTCGGCTCCTAAATCCGGCCCTGACTAAGCGGTAAGATTACTAAAACTGGCGTTATTTCGGGTATACTAGTTAATTTCCGGGTAATAATTTGACAATTTCCAAGAAATTACCCGGTTTTCTGGTCATTGAAGCTCGCGCGGAGATTTGGTGGGGATTACTACAGAATGACCGGGTAAAAGTGGGGATTTTCTAGGTAGTTTGCGGCTAAAATAGCAAATCCAGTCTGGCAACACTGATTGGTACATTGTTGATCTGGCGGGCCGTGTTTCTACCGAGTTTAGAGATGGGAATTATTGTTGTTTTCCGGCAACGGTTGTAACGACAACGCAGCTATCCAATAACGTGTTGCGGCTTACTGTTATTTGAATAACGATTGCCAACTCGTTGCCGGTTGCCGCTAAAAAACCGTTGTCCGTCGGTTGGCGTTGCGGCGTTCACTTGTCGGGATAGCCTTCAGTTCACAACAGATTGGCAGGTCATTCGGTAACTATCGACTATCGTATTATGAACTATCGATATGACGGTCGTAGTCGACAAGTCGATTAGCACCGTCTACATGGATATGTACACCTTTGGTACACACACAAACACAGTCTAGTCCTATAGGACTTAGTCTTAGTCTATAAGACGGGAAAGAAAGAGGACACACTGGCACTGCTCTGCTGTATTAATAATTGTAGGTTATCTCTTGTCTGTGATAAAACGCATCAAGTGATACCAATTAATTAATGTGTTAACAAAAACATTCCTCACCGGCCAACTCTACCTGCCAGTTTAGGGATAGGCCATTAGATCTTTCTTCAATATAATTGTCCATATGTAATTCGGAATTACCGTTAGTAACTTAAATAAATAACTTCCAAATCACGGACTAAAAAATTCCATCCTTGTTAGATTTTACAAGTTAATTCTAGCTAGGTTTATTTAAACCATTTTGTTAAATAAAGTAACCTTTGTTCGTAGCACCCCAAAGTGGACGTTTTTGCTCAGAAATATCAATGTGTCTAATTAATTTCAGCACCTTTTCGAAATTTCTAATTTTATCGTAGGTAATTTATAAACAATATAGCCTACCCTATGGTACTATCGGATGTATTTGTATTAGACCTGTCTAAAAGCCATCAATAACAACATCTTATGTTTTTAAAATCCTATACTGGTAATAGCAAGCAAGCATGCAACCTATTACAACGCCAATACTTGTGCATAATGTTCAATAGAAACGATAGTTAACTTATTTGTTTGCAGTCATTGAGCAAATATTCCTTTATGAAATTAGCCTCGGTGGATTGTCTGTTCTTGTACAGCAAATTAAATGCATTTGCAATGTAAGTAGACCATATTGTGTTTGCCCTTTTGTATAGGCCTACAAGAATGTTATGCCTACTTATTTACCAATAGGTAAATTAGTAATTGTAATAGTAATCGTGAATTTGGTTACTAAATGGCTCAACTTAACCTTCGCAGTAGGCCGAGTTTGTTTGGTGTGACTGCACCTATGATCTTGTCACCTTTTATTTCACATCACTCCTTACTTACCTCTCCAGTTAACTCTCCTTGACATTTTAGGCTTAGGCCTAACTTAATACCTTATCACTTGTCATTGCTAGACTTTTTCGATTGCTGCAGGATACTTTTCAGCTGATTATTATTTCATTTTAACTACTTATTAAAGATGTGTAATTTCATATTAATAATTATTAGGAATTAGGATTATGCTTTATAGAAAAATAACAAGTTATAAAATTTAACTAACTCTTAAATCTAAAATGCATCACACTGTCAGATTTAATTTCGGATCAAGAAGTCTCAGTGTCAGAAAGAAAAATAAGGGGGGAGAGCGATGCCAAAGGAAGAGAAATGACAGGTTAATTTAGGTTATGAGCCAGGGTAGGGACAGGATGGGCTAGGGTGTGTTCCTAACTCAAGGTTAAGCAACTTGTTTCTTGTCCTTATCTTTATTTTCAGTAACTCTTACTGTAAATGGTAGACAAAGTTTACAAATATTTCTTTTAGAGATGCTTCCCTCCAAATAACTCGTAATAAACTTTTAGATAAAATACTATCATAATAGTAAAATATCACAATTGTAACCGTAGATATGTTGAAGTGATGAGATGAGACTGCAGTGCAGACTCTGTCTCTGTCCAGCCTAAATAATCAGCTGCAGGTAACAGTCGATGTATTTCAACAGTCGATGTATTTCATTCGATAGATAGTGACTAACCGAATGACCTGCCAATCTGTTGTGAACTGAAGGCTATCCCACTTGTCGACGTTGTCGTTGTCGGTTGTTCAATAATTGTAGGTAGGGCGTTATCCAGACAGGACGTTATTCTAAAACGTTACATTATTACAGTGTTACGTTATTGCAGCATGATTCACTGCAAGGTGTTGGTGTTCCCATTTACCTGATACAGTACTTAAATTAATTACGGTATTTAAAAACTCTTTCGACACCGTCTGCTTAGAACAATCTCTAATTAATTACCCATAAATCAATTTAACTATTGCTAAATAATGAATAACAACTAACTGGTTATTGTTGTCAATAATTTTTAGCATATTTTTTATTATAATAAAGATCCATAACACTTCAAACCAAAACTCGATTACAATATCGAGGAATTCTCAGTAGCAGCCACTGAGAATTATCGAACAAAAATTGTAATTTAAAGCCCGTTTTGATACCAGTAATAATTATTCAGTTCGTTGCCGAAGTTATCGTTGCTCTGGTAACCAGGGGCGGATCCAGAGGTCATGCTTTTGGGGGGGCGGTCACCGAAAGTTACCCCTCCCCCTTCCCAGTGGATGGTCCCTGGCACCCCCATTATTGTTTTGAACTATATGAATTTATACAACGAATGAAAGTAAGTTAACAAAATATAGTAATGACATTGTACTCAAGAAAAAAGCAATCTGAACTTTATAAACAAGGTAAACAAAAATTACTTTAGTTCTACTGCGCCCGACTGTAAATAAAAATCAAATATTTAGGCATTACACTTTTATCTACGTCATCTGTAGGCGTCTGAGAACAAGATGCCTAGATAAATAATTTATTTTAGTATTTACCCACGCGTAACTATTTACAAAACATATTTGAAATCTGCAATACTGAACTATACTACGCGAAGATACAATTAGGAATGAGACTGACAGCCAAGGTCAACCACTCGAAAAATGAAATTTCGTCCACATTTTTACAAAATAAAATACTTGGCGTATGAGCTTCTGTTTGCACGTAATTTAATCTTTGTTTCCTCTTATTTCATTACATATAATTCGAGGCAATTTTTGCTTCTAGCCTAGCCACTGGATAGTTATTGCCTAGCAACGGATTGCGCGGTTTGAAACAAATACCTCCGTTGCAGCAAACCTGCATACTCAGCGAATTTCCAATGAATATATAACATAATACATTAAAACACTTAACATAATTCATAATAAATATATTCACAAACAAGCGATATTAAAAATATTAATATTAATATTCTCCATAAGAATAACATTGGAGATGAGTACGCAGGTTTGCTGCTACAAGGCACACAAAATAATGGGGTTTTATGCAAATATCAATAGAACTCATCTTAGTAAAGTCACATATCAAGTTTCATCCATATACATTCATAAATAAGCGATATATAACATTTTAAGTATTTTCCATAAGAATAACATGGGGATCAAGTACCTAGGTTTGCTGCTACAGGAACCATAGGCGATTTTTTTGTCAAACAACAATAAACCACAACCAGATGAAACCATATACCAAATTTTGTCAGTATATGTTCATAAATAAGCAAGATATACAATTTTTATTTTTCTCCATAAGAATAACATTAGACAACATACTGTGTTTAGCACTTTCAATACCTCAGTAACCAATTGACGTAGAGCAATGATCAAAATACCAAATTGTTTGTTTTTTTAAGCTGAATTCAATGGTATAAATTAAAATTTGATTTAAATAAAAATTACATGTGAAAACCCAAAAAAGCACATTTTTGGGGTACGAACCCCCCCAAACACCCCCCTTTGGATGGTGCGATCCATCTGGTTTTCGAACTTGTTCAAATAAATGGTACTTTACACATTTGTACCAAACTTCATTAAGGCTGTGCAGTCAAACAATTTTTAATACTTTTTCTCACGGTTTTTGGTGTATTACGATTATACAAATCGTAAACACCCATTTTTTAGAAAAATTATTTCCGTTATATTGGGGTTTTCCACCTTTGAATTACCGTTTTAGGGGTACTGTATTTTGAATTCTACACTAGTTAAAAACGGCCAATCATAAATCTTTCAAAATTGGTTTATGTATTTTCAAAAATATACTTAAGGGTTACCTAAATTGATTTTAGTAAAATTTTAATTATTTCAGGAGATAATTTTTTTATCTCGGTTTTTTTTATTCAAGTGGTTTAAAACTTCAGCTAACCCAAGCCAAGGGTGTACAAAGGCAGTTTTACACAAGTATATGTTTAAATACATTTCCATAACAATGTTATGTACAATAAACTTTTTAATTTCAACCCACAGCCGCACGCCAGACACCAACTTACCCCTGAGCCGCCTATAGCGCCCCGACTCGCACGTGCAGGCACCCGCGCACCATCCCAAGTAGCATAAAAATTGTTGAAAACGGTTCTAAAATTGTTTTAAAACAATTTCAATATATTTTGATATAAGTTTTATATTAAAACAACTTTAATACAAACCCAAAACAACTTTAAAATTGTTTTGATATCAGTTGTAATGTCTGATATTAAAATAAATTTTAATATTATTTTACAACAGTTTTAATGTGGTTTTGAAACAATTTTAATATCAGTTAAAAGACTTATATTAAACTTGTTTTAATACAACTTTATAATAATTTTAAAGTTGTTTTGAAACAATTTCAAAAACAGTTAAAAGACTTATATTAAACTTGTTTTAATACAACTTTATAATAATTTTAAAGTTGTTTGATACAATTTCAAAAACAGTTAAAAGACTTATATTAAACTTGTTTTAATACAACTTTATAATAATTTTAAAGTTGTTTTGAAACAATTTCAAAAACAGCCAAAAGACTTTTATTAAACTTTTTTTAATACAACTTTATAATAATTTTAAGGTTGTTTTGAAACAATTTCAATAACAGTTAAAAGACTTATATTAAACTTGTTTCAATACGAGTTTATAACAATTGTAAAGTTAATTTGAAACAATTTCTGTAATAGAAGACTCATATTAAACTTTTTTTAATAAGAGTTTATAACAATTGTAAAGTTGAATTGAAAAAAATTCTTTAACAGTTAAAATACTTGTATTAAACTTGTTTTAAAACGTGTTTATATCAATTATAACAAGTTGTTTTGAAACAATTTCAATAAACAGTTAAACGACTTATACCCTTATTTTAATACGAGTTAATTGCGATTTTAAACTTGATTATAAATACATTACGATAAAAGTTAAAAAAACTTATATTAAACAAGTTTGAATAGGAGTGTGTTACAATTGAAAAGCTTATTTATAATTGTGTTTATTGAAGTTGATGTAATACAATGGAACTTATTGGACAATTCGAACCTCACGGAATTGGTACCGAATTCAAAATATCCAAAAGTCTAAATTACATAAGCTGTTCTCAAAAGGCTTAAACGATACATTATTTATATTTTCAGAGAAAAATCTGTATTGATAACTAAAAAGTTAATTGCATGTAAATCTACATTTGTCACAGTTTTAGAATTATTCTAGAATGGTATGATAGACCTACATTATCATGGGAACAAACGTATTGTATATTTATAGTTTACTAGCTGTTTCCGCAGGCTTCGCCCCGCAAATAATCTATAAAAACTATGACAGTTGTGTGTGCTGCATTCTGTGGTTAACCCGTGGAACTACTACGAATCAAGACCAGCTGTTTGTATTTTCATTAGCTCAAACAAAAATGAATGTCCATAAGAAATACTTGGGAACTTCGTCGGGATCTCTGGCGGAGCCCTAAGGTCAGATCAGAATGAAAACCATTTAGTTTTCCTATTTTATGCCTAAAGAATCAGTGTACAAAATTTCAGCACTCTACCTACATGGGAAGGTGGAGAATTAGTGATGAGTGAATGAGTGAGTCAGTCAGCCAGGGCTTTGACTTTTACTTTCTCCCCCTTATAAGTAGTATTTGGAGAAAGTATTGGTTTCGTCAAAATTTTCGAATTTGAATTGTTAGTGTAAATATTCGTTTTGGTACTCCCTGAACCCAAAAAAGTGATTTTTACGGGATGTCTGTCTGTCTGTATGGATGTGTACATCCAATCCAATGTGAACCAATGGTCCGATTTATACATATGAAATTTCGTATGTAGGTAGCCCAGACAGCACATAATATTCTAGGGACGCATTCTCAGAAAGTTCGGAATGTTGAATGTTGAATGTTGCTTGTTCGGAAAGTCTCTCCTATGTGCCGGAATTATGTGAATATTCTACGCACATTCCCAGAACAAACATTTAGAATATTCTTTTCAAATACCGTAGCCCAGAGAATATTCTTAGAATATCCTTTTTTTACACTTTATGGAATGTTCATAACTAATAAATTTCAAATGTGCTGAGAACATTCTCAGAGTGTTCTGAAACGAATATTCTCCGAATAAACAGGCAGCACTTTCAGTTAAACAGCGCTCGTCGCGCTCCCCACAGATCACGTGACAGCGGACGTTTATGAAACAACTCTTCTCTGGCGTTCAACTGTCAACTGTCAACTAACTCGTCGCCATTTGCCTTTATTTTCTAGATTTGTTGTTTATGTTCTTTCGGCAGATATGAAAGTACTCAAGAAATCTGTTTTGGAAGTGTTCATAACGATGGATAAAGGTAAATACAGTAAACAGTTTTATAATAGTTATAATTAGTTTTAATACTTATTTTTATTGTCAATATTCAACTGGACCCTGCATTAGTTCACTTTTTTTGGCTTAAACCATGGCTAGGTTATGGTTAGTTAACTTTACAACTATTTTAAAGCTTTCCAACTTGTTCTTATTTCCTAATTTCACACGGCAGTCACAAACTTAATTGAATAAAGTTATTTGAAGCTAAATATGCCCATATTCATAATTAAGAATCAAATAACTTGGCCTATTTACTACAAGTCAGAGATATTTGTAAACTTGTATATAGGCCTAAGTTACTTTAAAACTCAAAGAACATGCAGGTAGCAATTAATTTTGGTTAATCCATAATCAGTCCATGCTTTGAAGTGCAATTATTCAGGTTTCTTTCACAACCTTAACAGTTAAGTTACTAACTTACAACTAGGACTACCTACCGGTACGTAGTTAAAATAGGTTACCAGTTACATATCATTTTTGTGTGGTTACAACAGTTATGAATGAATACATCGAAGGGTTAATTATGGTAGGGTTTTTAATTGGTATTAATTAAGCGATTAAATTATTTTCAACACTTTTTTTATTCTGTATTAAAACTACATTAGAATGAGTTTCAAGCCACTATTTTTTTCTATAGCCCTACCTATTTCTTATGTATCGATGTTTTTTCCTAAGAGTAAAAGGTAAGAGTACAGCAAATGATAAAATATTATTGATTTGTGTGGGCTACCACTTGTTGTACAGGGCGCTGAGGAAGTGTTATGTTACATGACTAACATAACCTTATTTTAACAGCAAAGCGTGCTGTTGCATATATTTCTGTTAAAACTATAGGCCTAACAGCTTTTAACTGCTGAAAATTCATTATTGATAAAGGCTAACTAATGTAGCAATTGCCATTTTTAAACATTGTTTCGATAGTAACGTCGCATTCGGATAAAATATTTATAGTACCGGTACCAAAAAATATGGGTTGAAAATAATCGAACCACTTATGAATCCATGCCCGTTATTCAAATACTAATAATATCTAAGTTTAATACATAAATAGAGTGTTATAATACAGTAACTTACTTTATATTTATACACCTAAAACACAACTATTTCGCGAAATAACTTTTAAAACTTCAAACTATTTTTTAAAGATAAGCTTTTTTGTTGAGGAATTCTTAAGTTACACATAGTACGGTACTAACAATATGTATATATATGTATGTGTACCTAATAACTATGTATAATGTAGGCTTAGGCACATTTGAATCTACCAACAGAAACCTAAACATTTTAAACATCCGGATAAATGTACAGTTAATTACCACTTGTTAATCTATTTCAGATGAAACTTATATCGGAACACTTTCACTCGTCACAACAAGTAAGCCTGTTAGACCCAGGAGCTTACCGTTGGATAATGACTGCCCAGCATCGATCAATTTGAAAGGTACCGTATTTTGAGAAGGGGTTTAAATTTTAAGTCATGGCAGTGGGGGAGTCAGGATTATAAAAGTATCCTATATGTTTATTTTGGGTAGGCCTAATAGTCTTACCACTGTGCAATGATGATAATTTTATTTTTTTAAATTTATTTTTAATATTAAAATTTTACTGAATGTTCTTCACACAAATAGGAATATCTCATACAACATTATGACTGAGACCTAACCATATTTTGAGAAATAAAGCAATGAATTTCAGTAAAAACGCTGCATTTGTACACAACAGTGCACTGACAAGTTAGCACACAACGGCTTGATTATATCATGAGTAAAATATATTTGAGTCTCAGTCATAATTTTTTTATGAGGTATTCCTATTTGTGTAAAGAACATTCAGTAACATTTTCACTTTATTTCATTCAGCCCTTTTCAGATACCGGTACCGGTATTGTAAGAAAACTTACATTTTTTGTTTTCGTCCATTTTTGAAAAGCTACAGTAAAAAGGGAGTGCATCTCAGGACTAAAATTTCTACTGCACGTAGTCCTAAAAGTATTCAACACAGAAATAAAAAATTATCAGTGAGTCCCTTTTCCTTCATAAAATTTTATGGTTTTAAAACGTAACGGTTGACGACTTTTTTCAAATCTTTTACAGAGAGAGTTTGACTAACTCTCTAGTATTAAAGAATAATTAAAGTAATGTGTACTTGAAGTGTACTAGTATGCTGAACAGAGTGGTTTTTGAATTATTCTGATATCTTTTCAAATGGCTTGGCAATTAAACTTTCCGCAAAGCATGTTTTTTATGAAAATTTGCTCAACCACCATTTTAAAAATGGCTGCCAAACAAAATTATGGTATATACATTTTTTTATAGGTACTGTGTTTTGTGTTTATCTACCTATAAAGAACTCTTGATAGAAAAATCAGGAAAATAAAAAATGTTGAGCGACAAATTTGATTTATATTGGGTGATTTGAAATGGCCTGCATTACAGTGAAAAATATGTAAATCAATCAACTCCTTTTAAACAATTCGGGTACAGTATATATAAAAGTCACCTGGAGACAATCAGAAATTAAGCTAATAAGGTGTTTTCCGGCTTCTCTGGTGTATGAACCATCAAAATAACAAAAAATACCAAAACATATCTAATTAAAATAGGCCTACAGACAATTCTCTTGTTTTGTTTACATTTTTTGAGATTCATATGGATTAAATGTTATGATTAGGTCAGTATTATCATAGATTAAACATATTCCTTAGTATTTATGAAGTTCATTTCCTGGTTGGTCCGTGTAGATGTCGACGAAGTTTTTGGCCGACGTTTCGGATATATTACAATATACATCTTCAGGGCGACGTGAATTATTAGCGAAAACGTACTAAACGCTCACTCATTGATTCGTGCGCTCGTCCGACTATCCTGCTTATATAGTCCCGCTTACGTGCCACGGCCGTAGGTTGTAAACAGACCTAACGTATTTTTCGTTTATGGTTGTCTTCAATCGCTGCTAGTACTTTAATATTCTCAGAGTTTATTAGGCCTAGATGTTTAATCTCATACGAATGTTTAGCTACGGCTGACATCTCGGTATGTCCATTCTTGGTGTTCCTTATGTGTTCTTTTAGTCTAGTAGAAATTACTATGCAGCTTTCTGTAATGTAACTCATTCCACAGCTGCACTCTATATGATAAACCCCTGGTGTCTGCAAATGAATTTTATCCTTGACAGGCCGAAGAAACTGTTTTGTTTTCTTGTAAGGTTTGAATATTGTTGTGATTTATTTTTTTTAAGTACGGTGCCAATTCTATCAGTTGTACCTCTTAAATATGCTAAAACAGCGTTTTTAATATTTTTGTTGTTTTCTATTCCTATCATTTCTAGTATCAATTTGAGTTTTAAATTAATTCTTGTTTCTTAAAGGCATGTAAAATAGTCGGTAGTCGACGACCGAGGTCAGGTCTGTTTACAACCTATGGCCGCGGCACCTATATAAGCGGAAGAGTCGGACGAGTGTGCCAGTCAATTAGTGAGTGTTTAGTACACTTTCGCTACTAATTCACGTCGCCAGTGATATTGTAATTATGTCCGAAACATCGGCCACCAACTTCTTCGACATCTACCGGACTAACCCGGAAATTAACTTCATGACTGTATCTTCGGACCGTGGAAGCCTGCACGATAAAAAATACTCCTTAGTAGCTTATCCAATGGTTGCTAAAGACTATACTATAAAGAGCTACTATATTTTGTACTTAAGCACCATATTTCAGCCGCCATCATTTTTAATGGAATTTTAAGTGTTCCTATTGTCTTGTTTTGTCTGAGTTTGGGTATATTATAGAGAAATTTCTCATTCACAAACTCTTCCATATGCTTCTGTTGTGGTTGTGCCCAGGTTGAAGGTATATTTACCGAGAATAAGGAGAAACATCCAAAAAGCCTTGTCGCTGGTAATTTCTACAGCTCGTAAAGCTATAAGTTTTTAACCGTTAATCCTATGACAAAATAGGAAATTTAATTATCTCCAATTATTTATCTAGGACAATTGGCTAAAACTAATAAATAAGGAAATGTGAACAAAAATCATGGAATTTCCAAATTTCACCATAAGAGGCTTCCCCACCGCCCGCTCACCATCCTCGCTCGTGGACTTTAAGTATGATGTGCAGAAGGGGGTAATAAACATTCCTACTAATTTTCAAAACTCTGGGATAATACATAATACGTACAGCTCAGGGGCTAAAACAGTGGATGATTATGATATTATTCCATTACTGGATATACAATGCCCCCTAAAGGGATTTACTCCCCCCTTCCCCTCCAATAATGGATATTATTCATAAAAAGTTTAGGATCTAACAGCCATCACCATTTATATTATCCGGGTGAATGTGTTTCAACTTAACATTTGTTTATACTCTGATATAGTAGCTTTTCGATGAAAGAAAGCCAAAACTGGACGTCGCAAACGATAATTGATGTTGCGGCAAGCAGTAAGAGATTCAAAGTCCATATGCCGCTGTATTTTCTGTGACTAGTTTTTCCAAATATATTAATACGTAGAATGTACAGGCTTAAAGTTAGAAATTAAAGTACAAACATTGTTATTCTTTGGTTATGGGTTTTCATTAGTTCATGGGTCATTGATGTAAGCATTGAATTACAGATAGTTACGATGCTTGGTTGAGATGTGCGGACAAAACCATTGTTAAAAACTGTGATTGTCGTTATATTTTAGATTTATTTACTATACCACACATTTTTGTTGCAGAACAATCCATGCTGAACACATCAGTGGCGAGGAAGAAACCTAATTAGTGGAAGATAATTTTGAAAGAGTATTAAGACTGATATTATAGATTTAATAATTGTTACAATTTATATTTTTCAATAAAACGTTTAAAATTTTAATTGGATATATTTTTTATCCAGAATTCTTTATGTATAAATATTTTACAAATAAGTTTTAATGAATTAAAATATATAAGAAAAACAGTTTAAATTTAAATTTTTTAAAACTAATTTTAAACTATTTTTAATAGTCAGCTTGTTAATTTTGCACAGATAATTTAAGAATAAATCATCATTTTGAAATAATTTAAAATTGTTTTAATATTGAATACAATACCAAGTTTGACTTATATTAAAACAGTTTTACAACAATTTTGAAATATTTTAAAACAATTTCTTTAACATTTTAAAGTTGTTTAAAACTTGTTTTAATATTGGGAAAAATACCAAGTTTGGCTTCTATTAAAACAATTTCACAACAATTTTGAAACATTTTAAAACAATTTCTTTAACATTTTAAAATTGTTTAAAACTTGTTTTAATATTGGGAAAAATACCAAGTTTGACTTCTATTAAAACAATTTCACAACAATTTTGAAACATTTTAAAACAATTTCTTTAACATTTTAAAATTGTTTTAAAACTTGTTTTAATATTGGGAAAAATACCAAGTTTGACTTATATTAAAACAATTTCACAACAATTTTGAAATATTTTAAAATGATTTCTTTAACATTTTAAAGTTGTTTGAAACTTGTTTTAATAATGGAAAAAATACCAAGTTTGACTAATATTAAAACAATTTTTAAACAAATTTAAAATATTTTGAAATTGTTTTTAAACAAGTTTTATGCTACTTGGGATATTTCCCTCTCACTCGCACATCCCTTTACTCACTCGCACATCCCTTTACTCTCTCATACGTCTTACCTCTCTCTCTCTCTCCCTCTTGCTACCCCTCATCGGCCTGCCGGCCCCCGTCACCCTGTCACAGATGAGGTATCTTCTTTGCAACCAATGTCTATAAGCCAGGTTGTGTAAGTTGTATGTAGGCCAGTAGTCAGGATTTTTTAGGACCATTGAAGATTGTTTTTCGTTTATTTGAATTACCAAGTAGTCCCTAAAAATGGATTCTTAAGAAAATAACGTAAAATTGTAGCCTAACAAATTGACATGTTGTTAGTGAAACGGGGGTGTTGTCTTAACTGGTTATCAAGTTACTATACAGATTTTGTAAAATGCAAATAAAACAAATTAATACGACTATTCAAATCTAACATTAAAATTTAACTGACCGCACGAGTCTCTAAAGTTACTGTAAAAAAACTCAAGCGACACAAAATTCGGACCTGCAGTACCTGCAGTAAGTTTGCAGTATCGGAACACCTGTCCTAACTTCGTAAATTACGTATTTTTCACGTTTTTCGTTTGTTCCACTATATCTCCTAAACTATGAATTTTTCACAAAACAGGTTATTCACGTTTTTAAAGTAGATTATATTTACTGTACTACAATTTGAAACCATAATCAGCTCTCTAGGTACAATAGTGTGCTTACAGTAGTATGATTTGAAAATTCTATTCGGATTTTTAATTTTAAATAGCATATTCATTGAGTATCTTTACGTGTTATTTGAATGTAATTTGAACGCTGGCCCGGCTATGTCGTAATTTCCATATAAAAATATGTCACCATTTAGTACCGCCGTTAATAAAATAAGTACCTCACACAAATAGGAGTTAATTAAGTTTTTGTGTTTCCGGGCCAGCGTCATGATTTCCCGGCCATCTTAGAAAATTACCGCAATATACAGGGTGTCCCGTTAGAGTATCGCACAAATGCGATTTGGTAGAACTCATCGCAAGGAGCAAAAAACGCAATATAAACTTGTTAGCGAATTTCCCCTATAGGGAAGAAGCTATTACCTTAAGTCTCATGGTAAGACTTAAGCCCAAGACCATGATAACTTTTCATTTTGAGGTCCCCAGATGCCAAAAACACCATTCGTTAAAATTTATATATATATATGTGTGTCCATAAGCACGATAACTCTCGTAAAAAAGGTCCGTTCTTAATGAAATTTGGTGCAAACGTGTAAAGTACCATTTATTTGAACGAGTTCGAAAACCAGACGAATCGCACCATCCAAAGGGGGGTTTCGGGGGGGTTTTGTACCCCAAAAATGGGTTTTTTGGGGTTTTCACATGTAACTTTTATTAAAATCAAATTTTAATTTTCGCCATTGAATTCAGCATAAAAAAACAAACAATTTGGTATCTTGATCATTGCTCTACGTCAATTGGTTACTGAGATATTGAAAGTGCTAAATACAGTACGTTGTATAATGTTATTCTTATGGAGAAAAAGAAAAATTGTATATCTCGCTTATTTATGAACATAAACTGACGAAATTTGGTATATGGTTTCATCTGGTTGTGGTTTATTGTTGTTTGCACAAAAAATATTTTTCGCCTATGGTTCCCGTAGCTGCAAACCTAGGTACTCGGTCCCCATGTTATTCTTATGGAAAATAACTAAAATGTTATATATCGCTTATTTATGAATGTATATGGATGAAACTTGGTATGTGACTTCACTTAGCTGAGTTCTATTGATAATTGTATAAAAACCCATTATTTTGTGTTCCTTGTTGCAGCAAACCTGCGTACTCATCCCCAATGTTATTCTTATGGAGAATAATTAATATTTTAAATATCGCTTGTTTGTGAATATATTTCTTATGAATTAAGTGTTTTAATGTGTTATGTTATATATTCATTTGAAATTCGCTGAGTATGCAGGTTTGCTGCGACGGGGGTATTCTAAATCGCTTCGTTTTCGTATTATTATGTAATTTGGTAAGTGGCTTTTTGTGGTAGTGAGACAAATATTTACGCATTGTAAATTCGCTGAGTACGTATGTTTGCTGCAAAGGGGGTATATATTAGTAGCTTGTTGGATACAGGCTTGAGAGCTAAAACCATACTAAATCTTGTAAGGAAAATTAAATACAACATTTTTATTTTGTAAATTTTCAAAGTTTTCATAACAAATTGAAATTTGTTAATTATTTGTATACTTTGTGTATTTATTACAGACTAGTCAATTCAAATTAATAAAGTTATACTACGAATACTTACATACATGCTTGTATTTATGTTAACTAGTTAAAAACCGTTATCATATGAACTGTATTAATTCGATATTTGAAAACAAATATTTGATTAAAATTATCTAACGTTTAATTCAAATAAAAAATACTCTTTCCAGTTTCTTTGAAGTGATAATATTTTAGCGAAACTTTGGTATGTGACTTGACCAAGTTCTGGTCCATTTATATGCTTTGCATAAAAACATTTTTTGTATTTTCCCCGAAGCAGCAAACTTGCATACTCAGCCCTAGTGTTATTCTTATTCAGAATAGTTAATGTTTGATAGGGCCTACCTACCTTAGTTATGAACCAAAATTAAATTAATAAAGGTATAAAGCTTCACCTTCATGAGTTATTTTTATAATTAATTGCATAAAAAAAGTTGCTCATCTTCCTTGTTTCAGCGAAAACCTGCGTACTCAGCCCTAAAATAAAATGTTATACTGTATGTTTGAAACTCATAATAGCGATGGATTTGAATTTATTATCGATTTATTTGGGCTTTACTTATCGCTTCTAGTGTTTAATAAAAATGGTGTCACTTAATTATGTATGTATTGTTATGTAACTTGGTAAGTGGCTTTATGTGGTAGCGAGACACATATTTATGCATTGGAAATTCGCTGAGCACGCAGGTTTGCTGCGACGGGGTTATTTGTATGTTAGTAAAGCGTTTTCAACTTGTTAAAATACGTTTTATAATTAATTTTATCAGTGATATGTTAGATTTGAGAGACTTAAACAAATAATCTTTAAGACTGAATTCATTTAATATGACATTTTTAAATGGTATATTAACCGCTGAAAAGTGTATAACAAATAAACACATGCGGAGAACTCCCTGTCATTCTAATATAACACACCTGACCTCTAGGCGGAATAGTTTGTCATTAGAGGTGACTGCACCACCTTAAGATTGGACCTTTTTTACGAGAGTTATCGTACTTACGGATATATATATATATATATATATATATATATATATATATATACACATATATAAAAATTTGAACGAATGGTGTTTTTGGCATCTGGCAACCTCAAAATGAAAAGTTATCATGGTATCGGGCTTAAGTCTTACCATGAGACCTACCACACCTAGCACTTCTTCCCTATAGGGGAAATTCGCTAAAATCAAACCTACCCGTAAACAAAACACCGCTGATAGCAAACGACGGTAGGCGGGCGAAATCCAGTTAAAAATAATCACCGAATACAACTGTAGCAACCTTTGCTGCTAAAATTTACCTCCAAGACTATGTTGAAAACACTGCATTTTCGGTCTGTCAACTGGCAAAACTGCAACATCTTCACGATACTCGGGAATATCCATGTTTTTGTAAGACGCTTTTAGGTTAAATACATGGATCTAAGTAATGTGTTATATACTAAAATGGAAGTTTAAAATTTCACCTGTCTAATGGTGTGTATTTTATTTCATTTAAAGGAACGTTTAGGTTCGTTAGTTTGAATTTTATGTAACCTTGTAGACGGGAGCGGCAGAATTTGACTCACGGAACCGAAACACGGGGTTTCGGGAGGCTTTTGATGCTTACATTTTCATTCGGATTTATTCAAACTTTCATCGTATGCCTGAATAATAAAATAAAACACAATCATTCTTTGGTTTGGGGGGGGCGACCGCCCCTACCGCCCCCCCTTGGATCCGCCCCTGCTGGTAACGTTACGGAAACGGAATTGCACTTTGTCCCTTTGTCCATGCTGCTTTTCTGCAACGGGTGTAGAAACGTTATTAGAATGACAGGGAGTTCTCCGCAACGTGTTACCGCGATAACGTTGCTACGGCTGCAACACTTTTATTCATCCTGTTATGTTAAATAACGCTCATCTCTAACCAAGTTACAACTAACCCAAGAAGACTTCCTATACCGTGCCATGTTACCGATTCATATTGACTCGTGTATATGAATACAAATATTTTTTATGTGGTAAATGGAATTATTTTTAACTTTAGATCATATAAAATATATGACCACTGAGGTAATTTTTGTAATATGATTTAATATCCAGAAGTTTTGTTTTGCGACGTTATTAATCCACCATTTGTAGAGGTTTTGCAACACACCAAAGTCACCAATTTTGATAACAAACCAAGCAAATGCTCATAAGATCCGATATAATTAGGAAACTAATTAAAAACGAATTAATTGTTCAATTCCCTACCGATCTTTAGGATATTTGTATTGGCATATGAAACCAAATATAATTTATTGTTTTATAATTGTTTGAAAATTATATTGATAATTCACTTTGTACAAAGATTTTATTATAGTGGTGAAGACATGAGAAAACGGAGTATTAATTGAGTTCAACAGGCTGTGGTTGCGCATTAATACAATTTGTACAAAGTAGTGCCCAGCCTTCAGTTCACGTATAAATCCCTAAAGAATTTTCATTGATCAATGTTTTGAGGTGTGTTAGGTTTATGTTTAATTTTGAAGTGTTTTAAATAAATATTATATATTTTGTAGTCATTTAGTACTTCGGTACTAAACTCAGTTTGGAATGTATTTAAGGTCAAACTTTGTATCACTCTGTATTTTAATTTCCCTTGGAATCGCACATACGACAGCGGAAGACGTAAGTAAATTTCTACATAACCTTTTTATAATATGTCAAAATATCATTCAATAGTGATATTGTCTTATATTTATTGACTCGAAGTAATGCATACATTTTTCTCCAATGTGTCACCTAATCTTTTTACCCATTACGATCTTGAAAACGAGGATACTATTTGTACTACAAATAAATTATACTTTCAATTGATGTTTCTTTATGCTGTGGTGCACTGCAGAGATTGTTGGTTTAGCTGCACTTCACGATCTGAATATTAATGTTTAACCTTGTTGGTTATTCCTCATCACTCTTTGTGTATTGCAATTTATGTTAAACTCTTATAGGCTTCATTTTGTTATTCTGAGTGGTAAAGCCCTAGCAAACCTTATTAAACTTGGCTTTTAGGCTACTTTAAAAATAGCCTAGGACCCTGAAAAAATAACTACTACCTACTGTAAAAATCTAAGAACTCCATTCTTCACTCTGGGCTAGGTAAATTTGCTTCTGTGAAAAACAATTAGGCCTATTCAAACTGAAAATATTTAAAACACCGTACCCATTGACCTCAAAATCTAAGTTAGGCTAGGCCTACCTATTTTAAGTTACGAGTACAGTTTCATAAGGGGCCACCAACTAATCGGATGCGATATATCATCTTAAACATTCGATATATCGAATCAAAACCCTATATATTTTAGATCATATTTTAACAGTTAAGCCTATATCAAAGATTATTCACTCGATATTTTTACTTAACTTATATCTAAAATCAACAATCTGTGTATAGGCTGGTCAGTGTCAGTTATATATATATATATATATATATGTATGTCATTATGTATGCAATGTCGGTTACAAATATGTCTATTTTAATGAAAACAACAAATAATAAATAAGTGTATTTAACTAAGGTAAAACTTAGTTATCTTTGCCAGGGAAAACACTATGGTCTGAGTTCATGAATTGAGTTCCAACGCACGCCATGAGGACTCGAATGTTTGGGTGTTTGTGTTATTTAGGTTAAAGATCGATTTAAAATGTGATTCGATATATCAAATGTTTAAGATCGATATATCACATCCGATTAGTTGGTGGCCTCTTATGAAACTGTACCTTAAGTTACAAACTTATGCAATGACATTTTCCTTCAACATACCATTTAGTAACTGGTTTCGCCCACTCTAATTATACCCAAATACAACACCACATTTTTTGAAAATCAGTCATTTTACAATATAGTCAAACTTTTCAACACCTTACCATTATTCATAAAAAAAGAGACAGATGAAATTAGATTCAGGAGAGGGTTGAGATTGTTTCTTGTGCCAAAGGAGTACTACAGTGTCCAGGAGTATTTTGCTGACAACAATAGGAATTTTATGTTTTAATGATCATGTAAGAATATTTATTTTTACGTTGTTCCTGTAAAAGTGTTGCATTTGTTTTATTATGATCCATGCTGTAAAGTTAATACAGTTTTCTGACTTTTGTCCATGCTGTAAAGTTTACAACAATAAATATTCTTGATTCTTGATATGCTTACTCAATGTCCAAGTTCATAATTTTCATACGTTGAGTAGGGCCACTGGGCCCAAGAATTAGTACATAAGGTATTTGTTTAGGCCTATACGAGTGTAAACATTTACCGTGCATATGTCTTCGGCTTTCAATGTTGGTCCTAAGGCTAAGTTAGATAATTCAAAGTTTTTTAATAGGCCCTATATAGTTAAAAAAGGCCTAACTTATGTGCTAAATAATGAACTAAAAAATAAAACGATGTTATGGACTTCAGAGATTTAGCCTAGGCCATAAAATGTCAACAAAATTTTCATCCCCAAGTTTCAAAACTGGATACACGTTTTTCCTAGCTCGGCTATGTTTCATTGTGCTATATATTCAATTCTGATCCTTTATAATAATTACTTTTGATTACTGTACTTAGAAGAATACAATTTTTGAGTTTTCCCAGTAACTTAGGAAGGATACTAAGAAATTACTTTTAACTCTTAACCCATAGTACTATAATCTGCTTAAATAAACAATACCTACCCATGGCTTTGTATGGTTTCCAAGTTTGTACATGGCCCCTTCTAAGTCAGCTAATATGAAAGGGTTGTGAGGAAAATATGACTAGAGGCCTATGTTCTTTTTCCCAAATATTAGTTCCCGATATTTTTCCCTTGACCTTTTTTTTTGGTTCTTGGCAATTAACTGGCTACCTGGTTTGCTTTTATCCCATTTTATAATAGTCTTATTTGTTTTTGAGGCTGGATCTCTACTCAAGTTTTAAGTAGTTTCCACGATTGCTTGCTTTTCTGCTTCATATTCAAGTTCTTGACCAACATGCACCACCGTCATTTCCGAACCTCAGCAATCGCTGACCATCAACTCTTCCTCAACTTTGATTTTGTTTTCACCAAAAGGATCATGGAAACGGAACCTGATATTTTAAGTAGTTTCATGTTATTGCTTGGTTAAATCTTGAATATAATGGGTACGAAAGCCGTGGGATTTTTTTCTGGGGAATCATTTCACAATGTCAAACTTATTATTTAAATTTTTTCTGGATGTGGTGAGATTGCATTCAGTTCTTTGTCTTGATGCCTTCTGAACTATTCCTATTTGGCCTTCTTAAAATGAAATCTTGTGTGCAGTGGTACTTTCTCAGTTTTTACTACTGACCACCACTACTGTCCCCATGTGCAAAGGACTTTTTATTGAGTCCCAGCTTAGCAAAAACTGGACTCCCATAATGGTCATGTGGACTCTAAATCACCATATCCAATCCTTCTATTTTAGTCTATCTTTTGTTTGTCCTCTATTTGTTTCCTGGACCAGTAGTATTTTAAATATTGACTCTTGGTGTTTCTAGATTTATACTTATGATTCAAATTTGGTTGTGAGGATTTTTTACTGTTTAATAATTGTAGGTATCTAGTTTATTTTAACAAACACTTTATTAAAGTAAATACCACACCGGAGTCCCTTGAAATTCTCAAATTCTCAAGTGTCAGTTCTTCTCTTTATATAAGTTGTTTTGTTTTGTCAGTTCAGTGTTAAGAAAAAAGTTGATTATACAATTTTCACAGCATCTAGGCTTTTGTTAGTCTTGATGAGGCCTATTACATTTGATCCTAGACCTATGGTCGTTCATACTGTAGGCATGTGGTGACCATGGCCATCAGGCAGCGAATGACCAAGCAATCCTCTGGTTGTTGACAAACATACAGTAATTTGTTTATCTGAAGGAAGCTGTCAAAATTATTATCAAGTTTTCCTAATGACTTAATAATAGGAATGATCTCACGTGTTTCGGTTATTCTATTGGAGTACCGTAGTCCATTTAGAAGTGAATTCTTCCTTCACGCAGTGGGATAAGCTTAGTGTATAGTTGTTTCCTTAAAAAATAGGCTATATAGTATACATTTTAAATGTAGGGTCCAAGGGTCAGTATTAGTTTGATCAAGGCCGGGTTATATCGCCTATAAAATATCTACAGTCTTAGTGATAGAAAAAATATACTCCGATCCGTCAAAAACAACTAAAATAAATAATGTTTTGCAAATTAATTACCATTTAAGAAATATAGTTACCATAATTAATTGTCATAAGAAAGGTACTAAAAACTTTCTTATGTGTAGGTAGACACATTCAAGACTGACTTAAAGGTTGTGAATGGATTAGACTGTTTTGGAAACAGCATAGGTAATCCAAAACAGATTAACTTAGACTTACTTAGGCTTACAAAAGTTAGTTCCATGAATAAGTGAGATAAGTATAACATGAAAAAAAACACTTTGTGGCATGTTTGAACATGAAAATTGCAATATTTATCTGTTAATGACTTTAGCAAACACATGACGGTAAGGTAATCATCTTAAAGGTGAAGTTTTTAGCCTACCTGTATTACAAAATGATTTGAATAAGAAATACCGGTATACAATCTGTTTTGTCTTTAAAACTCAAAATTTACAACTCTTGGCAGTTGAACTTTCTTCAGTTTGAATTTTTTCATTCTTTTTACGGAACCTTCTTTCCCTATAAGCTCTAGGTATGTGACAAAATTGTTGTTTTCAATAAATATTTTTGAAATTTAAATATCGATGAAAATATTTGTTTTGGGAGCTTCCTGAAAAAAATTTAATTTGATTTTAGATGATATCTGTCCGTCTGTTTTATAATTTAAATTAGTAGGCACATAGCCTATAGGTAGAAACCCGCAATTTTACCAGGTGTTTATTTTTATTCTTTATTCTTTATTTTGGAGGACCCTACACTATCTTTGAGAATCACTGCCTCTAGTTACATTTATATAGACCCCTACCTACCAAAAAAGATAATATAAAATCATTCTGTCCCCTGCTTGTGTTGTGATTGTCTTTTTATAAACCAATAGGCAGGCAGTTTGGCAGAGGTAATCAAATATCGGTTTGCATTTGCATTGCAAACCCCAACCTTGTGTGTACATTCTAGAAATTTACCGGTAATCCCTTGAACCAAGCCTTAAGATTCTAATCCATATTTGTAGGCTTGATTTTGTTTTTAACCATAAATTAAGAACTAATAGTACAAATGTGTCTACAATTGTAGGGACCTTATTATATAAAATTATATATTATATAAAAACATGGCACGAAAAAGTAAAAAAAGAAAAACTGGAATAACTAAAGCTATAAATGTTTTTTTTTAACACGTTTCCAAAACTTTGAAAAATTATCAAAAGGTCATTATCCTACTAATATTATAAAAGTGAAAGTGTATGTTTGTTTAGATATATGTGGCTCAATCACGCTCTAACCACTGGATTGATTGAGCTGAAATTTGGTAGAGAGGTACTTGATAGCCCTGAGTAACATATAGGCATTTTAAAATTGTGAAAATCCTATATGGCTTCGCCCCAAGGGGGTTCAAAGTTCCCAATTATTCCTTATGGATTTTTGTTTGGCCTGATAGAAATACAAACAGCTGATCTTGTTTCGTATTAGTTCCACGGGATAACCTCAGAATGCAGCACACACAACTAGCATAGTTTTTATAAATCATTTGAAGGCGAAGCCTGCGGGTTACAGCTAGAATACCCTAATAATAATAATAATTGTAGAAATTTAAAATAATAATAATTTTGATTTGTTGTTTTTATAAAGAGATTCAATTTAAGATTCTAGATCCTTGATACAGTTTCCAATGATGACTGCTAATTCCAATAGATGCTTTTAAAAAGTGATCCTATCTAAGATTCTTGATACAGTAAGAATCAAGAAGGTGGGCCTTGAGCTGAATGATGACTGTTAATTAATTCCAATAGATGCTTTTACAACGTTTGCCACTAATTTGTTTCTTCTGCGAAGAGCAAAATTTGATTGCTCAACCTGAGGTCAGTCATTTAACATAGAATTTAACATTGGCCAATCCGAGTGATTCAAGCATTGTTGTGATTCAAGAAAATTAGTAATACCTGGACTTCATCAACATATTCATTATTGAAAGCATAACGATCATAGTTTGTCAGTTCATCGGTCTTTATCTATGGACATTTTTTATGTATTACGAATTGATATTTGATATACTTTAGTTCAAGTTTTAGGGTAATATACTATATTTTTTCAGAAGAAACTCACACAGCCACAGAAACAGCAACTTTGGCAACCCACATCAACGGCGAAGGACGACATCTACATAGACGATGAGGCGCTAGAAGGCTCGGGTAACCGCGAGATCAAGTATGACTTGGAGTCGAGCGGCTCGGGCTTCGGACCCGACGACGAGGATGGAGAAGGCGATAGTGAGCCGGGATCAGGTAGGCACAGTCAGGTGTGAAGATAGGCAGGTGGTGATAGATATTGTTCCTGTTTAACATACAGGATAAATTTGATCATTCTTGTAAGACCAGGTCTGTAAACTGCTTATTTAGATATCCATCTCATAATTTAGAAATTTACTGTAGCAGCCCCATTTACATGGCTCTAAAAATCTTTAACCATTTGGCCCCCCACATAAAGAATTTTACAAATAATGAAATAGTAAAAAAATTCATTTGCACCTTATAAACAGGGCATATTATAGTGTAGGGGATTTCCTTAGTGATGAAGAGTTGGTTGAATAAATAATATTGTGACTCTATTTGCTATTGTGTGTGATTATAACATTTTAAATGGTTTTAAGCTTATGTACTTGTGCTGTAATATAAAATATTGACAATGCACCTGTTTGTTTATCCATATTTTGTTCAAAAGTTATGTGCAATAAGTTTGATTATTCAAAGCTGTTTAAATGTTGTAAGGTTGACCCAGGAGTTAAAAATTTAAGTTGATTATTCCAAGCTGTTTAAATGTTGTAAGGTTGACCCAGGAGTTAAAAATTTAAGTTGATTATTCCAAGCTGTTTAAAGGTTGTAAGGTTGACCCAGGAGTTAAAAATTTAAGTTGATTAGTCCAAGCTGTTTAAATGTTGTAAGGTTGACCCAAGAGTTAAAAATTTAAGTTGATTATTCCAAGCTGTTTAAATGTTGTAAGGTTGACCCTGGAGTTAAAAATTTAAGTTGATTATTCCAAGCTGTTTAAATGTTGTAAGGTTGACCCAGGAGTTAAAAATTATTCCAAGCTGTTTAAATGTTGTAAGGTTGACTCAGGAGTTAAAAATTTATATTTGCTAAAAACAAAGGTTATACATGTAGAAAATAGGTTTACGTGTCAAAAACAGTTTTCTGATGGTTCTTATATCAGGGTCCCCACCCAACCGTGAAAACCGTGAAACCTTGAATAAGCCGTGAATTTCGTATACCGTGAAAAAGCCTGGAATAAGCCGTGAATTTCGATATCAAACCCTAAAAATATGTCAAACTTGAAAAACATTAAAAAAATATCTTATCAGAAAATATCACATTTGTTTTCAGATAGGGAAATGTACAACAGAATTATTACCGTTGTTAATACGTTGTAAATATGGTGAATACCGCATCGTCTGCCTACTTGCAGATTGCAGCTGTGCAGATGATTTAAGATAGTGATGTGCGATACGGCGATACGAAACGTATCGGAGTCAGATATCGTATCGGCCGTATCGTATCGGTGCTATGTATCGCGATACGCGTATCGTATCGCTTAACATACTGTGCATAAACGATATGACGTATATTGTATTATACACTGCAGTTAAAAATACGGCCATTGAGGTATTTCCATTGGTTTTAATTGTAGTACCACAGAAAGAAGACTTTCGAAGAATTCTTGTTGAATATAATTATAACCTCATTGTTTTACAGCCAAGAAAATAATATTGAATTATCGTCTCTATGTGCCGATACAAAATCGAGGATCGTTTTAGGCGATACGATACGTATCGTTTCAAAAATATCGGGACAAAATATCGTCGTATCGTCCCTAGCGTATCGCGATATTCCGATACGATACGATACGTATCGCACATCACTAATTTAAGATTGGTTCTGGTTTCCACGGTGCAAAGGAACGACTCGGGCGACAGTTGTTAAGTTGCTGGTGTTTTTGGACTATCGGTTCGCATATCGCATATTGGAATCGTAACATAACAGGACGTCCAAATAATCTATAACAACCGATTCGTTTACATTATACGGCGAGGGCAGATAATGAATCAAAACGAACAAAATTAATCGGTTCAAATTTCGATTCTTTTGAATCGAGTGATTCAAATGAATCGGTTCGCTAAAAAGAATCGCACTGCCCATCACTACTATACAACTGTCAAGTCAGTAACTCGCCCATTCCGTTTACACGGTGCGTAGTCAGCGTTGCCACTTCGAGAGAAATTACCCTTGCCGGTGATAATTTTGAACTTCGAGGGTAAAAAGGGGTAATTTTACTAAAGCCTTTAAAAATATACAAATTTATATTATCCTCTGTTATATACTTATTATACATCCATTGATGTTTATTTATGATTAAATTAGGCCTACTACATTTCTCTGCTTTATTGACCCTTCTGATTTTCGTGACTGACGAATACTCACGAACTCAATGACAGAAATCAAGCTGGAGTAAGGATTACATGTACAGTGATTGTCTCATGTTAAAAACGTGAAAGAGCCACGAGTGCCAGGACGACAAGAAGTCCGCTAAGTTGCAGTAATGTCTGCAAGTTTTAACGTCAACCAGACAATAAATAACAAAAATAGAAAATGGGGATTATTGTCACCTGTCTCCGCCTACCTAATCCTAGCAGTTGATAGACTGAAAGATAGATGTTTTATCCCTCTAGGTGCCGCCCGCCTGAATTCGGGCGGGCTTTGTTTACGTACAAGTGCCACCCGCCCGAATTCGGGCGACTTTGCAGACGTTCAGTTACAACGGTCTGAATACACTCTAGTTGTACTGAACTGCATTGAATCTGGTATCACCGTAAACGGCAGATTTCAAGCTTTACTCCAATGTCTGTCTCGAGAGGTTCTACTCTATGTTGGAAAGAAAACATCTGCGCCAAGATCTGTTACGTCACTGTTGTTTTCTGCCTTCTGTTTTGTTTACGTTTTCGTCATTTATTATTGCTTTTTAGGTTATATTCGATTGAAAATGTTGTTTATTATCATTAAAGTGCATTTATTATTGCCAAATAAAGTGTTTGAACAAGGTTATTAGTAAAAATATAAGCGATAAGTGATATTGTGTGTCTTGGTTGGTTTTACATGCATCTTTATGGGATTTAGGTTAGTACCATGGTGATCATATTTGGTTTTATCGTCATAGATATTTATCTTATGTATTTTACTAATAATGAGTATATATATTCTTGTCTCTAATTAAATTTTGAACAAAATGTATATCTTGAATTTTGTACCTGGTGCACAACCTTTTTTGTACATATATGGATACTTATTTAAAGTAAATTTTATTTTGCAATTTCTGGATTTGGCCCAATACTGGATTTTTTGTGTATAAAATAAGGACATAAAGGTATGTACTGTAAGATGTACATGTACTAGTAAATTTAATATAGATTACAAAAATGTATAACAGTATACCATTTAGTGATAATTTAAATTTTTTGTTAATTTTCAAATAAAACCCTGTAAGAGAGCTAAAAATCACGTGGCATTTAGACAATTATGACAGGGCACCTAGAGGGTTATAATTGACGTTTATGGCTGTAAACAAAATTGCATCAGCTGTTAATCATTTATATACTGTGATTTTTTAAGCAGTAAAATAAATTCTGAGAAAAATCCGTTATATCTCCCATGAAAAAAATTGAGACAAAAACTAGCTGGCGTATGCAACTTCTATTTTCATTCTTTATTCTAAACTTTAAAATTAATTATACATCAGTGACATCTATAGGCGGCTCCTCAAACCTATCAAATTTCAAGCACATTTCCTTTATTCCATTAGCACTGTTTACTCAAATACAGGAGTTTAGATTTTGAGGGTAATTTTGACGAGGATCGAGGGTAATTCGGGAAAAAGTGATTGGCAACACTGAGTGAAGTAGAAATCACCAGCAACCGATAACCGATAGACTGATGACATGACTTACGACGACAATAAAACAATAAGAAACTCTAAAATAGTTCTTATTTTTTAAAAGGTTCACTTGGGATGTATGGTATGGTTTTATGGTTCTGTGACATCGTAATTGGAATGATGGAAAGTTTTAACTAGTATTTGACCGCTGCGCTGCGTCTGCGTTGTTGTTTTGCAACCGGTATAGGTTATGTTTTTTAATATTTCGACCGTGAAATTGACAATTTTTAGACATTGAAAACCGTGAAAAACCCGTGAATTTGTTCATTAAGTTTGAGTGGGAACCCTGTATATGTAATTAGTGTCGATAAATTTATGGAGTTCAGGAAGCGTACCCGCAGTTTAGGATTGGTGTAGTAGCAGTAGGTGCCTGCCGTGACGCAAGACGCACCACAATCTCATGCGGCTGAAAAACACTATTCACTGAAATGCTCTACCCCTGTCGCAGCAAACCTGCGTACTCAGCGAATTTCCAATGCATGTATATATTTCTCTCTACCACACAAAGCCACTCACCAAGTTTCATAAAATACATAAATATATAAGTGACATATAGCATTTTATTTTATCTGTATATATATAAAAGGCAAAGCCCTCACTGACTCACTCATCAAGAATTCTCCACCTTCCCATGTAGGTAGAGCTGAAATTTTGTACACTGATTCTTTAGGTCTTAAATAGGACAACTAAGCAGTTTACACGCCGGTATCTCCATAGGGCTCCGCCCCACAGACCTTCAAAGTTACCATGTTATTCTTATGGAAGAAAGATTTGTTTTGATGATATTAGATGACTAATTAAAAATATTGTAAACAGCTGTTGCTATTCTACACAAACAGTAAAACCACGGTAGAACGTTGATTTATAATTCTTTTGAACTGGAGTAAGCCAATAATGTTAAAAATGGGCGAGTGTCTTGCAAACTCTACATTACCAAAATTTTTTATAAACAGCTGTTATTATTGATTGGTTTGTTTATGTTTATGATCTTTATTTTGTGTTGTGGTGTGACAGGTTAAAAGCTAATTTATTGAATTTTATGATATTTTAGTTTTTTTTTGTTTTTGTCATGAATACACAATTTTAGTAATATTTTTATTTTTATTGGTTTCTTTTATATATATATTTTTTGAATTTTTGATATGGATACAAAATTAACACTATTTGGACAAACAGACTCACAGTTTAGAGTTATTCACATGCCTCCAGATGGTTCGTGCCTCTTTCATTCTATATGCTATTCAGTTTACGGAAATAATTTCTACAGCGATCAAGTAAGAGAGGAAATTGTTAACTATGTTTCGACTAATTGGGCAAAATTCCAAATTTTAACTCATGATGTTAAAGGGGATAATTACATCTCCTCTGAACACTACCGTCGCGAGATGTTGAAACCATCAACTTACGGATCAGCATGTGAGTTGATTGCCGCATCTGAGCTCTTCCACTGCATATTCAGAGTGAACCATGATGGTCATTTACTCCAGAGCTTTGGTGTAGAGGGACCAGCATCTGATCGTATAAATTCAAACAGGGCGAAGCCCGCGGGTAACTGCTAGTTCTCCATAAGAATAACATTGAAGGCTGAGTACGCAGGTTTGCTGCTACAAGAAAGATAAGAAATGTGTTTTTATGCAATCCTTACAGATATATAAAAATGGGATGGTGTGGGTCTGTCTGTCTGCTTTTTGTTCCTAATCAATCAGAAACTACTGAACCGATTAGCATGAAAATTTACAGGAATTTTCCTTATATACCAAATAAACACATAGGTATATAGGCCTATCTTCGTTTTCAAAATCCTATTGGGCTTTGCCCCACGGGAGTTCAAGGTTCCCATGTATTCCTTATAGACATTCATTTTTGTTTGAGCTGATGAAAATACAAACAGCTGATCTTGATTTGTAGTAGTTCCACGGGCTAACCACAGAATGCAGCACATATAACTGCTTAGTTATTCTACCCTGAATTTTTTTCCCCATTGCGTAGCACGGGATTAGCAGCTAAGCTATCAATATAATGTAACCAGGTGAAGCTACATACCAAGTTTTAATAATTTATGTTCATAATTATGGGAGATATAAAACTTTTACTTATTCTCCATAAGAACAAAATTAGGGCTGAGTATGCAGGTTTACTGCTATGGGGATAGTCGAAAAACAATTTGTTGTGTAAATATCAATATACCAGTACTAGTTGAAGCCACATGCCAAGTTTCATCAATTTACATCCATAAATAATCAAGATATACAATTTTAATTATCCTCCATAAGGATAACAAAGTATTGGAGAGGATAAGTAATAGTTGACAGCATTACACTCTGTTGGTGATTGGTGTAAACTACGACCTCTTTCAATCCTGGCATACACAAAACACTAGGGACACATTTTATAATGGCAATGAGAAGTCTACTTCAGTATTTATAGTCAATGGTATTGTGTTTAGCACTTTGAATATATCTGCAACGGTTGGACGTAGAATCACAATTTAAACACCAAAATGATTATTTTGTAGAGCTGAACTGATGGTAAAAGCAAATGTAAAGTTTACAATAAAATTAACTAACCATTTTCCATAAGATTAACATAGAGATTTGATGAACAAGTGTTTTGGATTTTCTCCGCAACCACTTAACCTTGGTTAATGATTCAAAATACCATATTATTTGTTGTTCCTAATGAAAACTATAAAATGGTCTAAACCTAAATTGAGTGTTTAAAAAATGTTAGGATTAAAATGTAAACTGATTTTTGGAAATTTGTAAGCCCCCATAAACCCCCTTCCCTGGAAACTGACCATGTTTCGGACATTGTACGGGCATAGACAAACACAAGACAATTAATTCATCCTGCTGCGTTGGCTGAGACAAAGTATTTCTTTGAAAACGACATTATACTATGGAGCTCATGAACTCCACACGATACACTTGCAAGACCAGCTTGGAGTTCATGAAATCTACCCACACGCAATGTGTTAATATTTAGTGTGACTCTATAACGTATTGGCCTCATGCAATCCAGGAAAATTGTTATCTAGGGACTTATGTACAAAAAACTAATAGGGGCTCAATCTTGTTTTAGCGAATTTCCCCTATAGGGAAGAAGCTATTACCGTAGGTCTCATGGTAAGACTTAAGCCCGAGACCATGATAACTTTTTGTTTTGAGGTCCCCAGATGCCAAAAACACTATTTGTTCAAATTTATATATATGTATGTATATATATCTATATATATATATATATATATATATATATATATATATATATATATATATATGTATATGTGTGTGTGTGTGTGTCCGTGAATGCGATAACTTGAGTAAAAATCGTTCGATTTTGATTAAATTTAGCTGACATTCATGACTTTAAGTTCGAAAACCAGAAAAATCGGACCATGGGAAAAGGGGTTTATGGGGTTTAAAAATTTTCCAAAAATCAGTTTTTTGCACTTTTCACCCTGAAATTTTTAAAACACACAATTTTTGTTTTAACCATTTTATATAACTTAAAAAAACAAATAATATAGTATTTTGAATCATGAACCTAGGTTAAGTGGTTGCGGAGAAAATCCAAAAAACGTGTTCATAAAATCTCCTATGTTAGTCTTATGTGAAAATGGTTTTTAGCTTTTCCTTAATTAATTTTATTGTAAACTTCACATTTGCTTTTACCAATCAGTTTAGTTCTACAAAACAATCATTTTAGTGTTTAAATTGTGATTCTACGTCCAACCGTTCCCGAGATATTCAAAGTGCTAAACACAGTACGTTGTCCAATGTTATCCTTATGGAGAATAAATAAAATTTGATATCTCGATTATTTATCAACGTATATTAATGAAACTTGGTATGTGGCTTCACCTATTACTGATATATTGATATTTCCACAAAAAATTGATTTTTTGTTGATTATCCTCTTAGCAGCAAACCTGCATACTCATACCTAATGTTATTCTTATGGAGGATACGTAAAGCTTTATATCTCCCTTAATTATGAACATAAATCATTAAAACTTGGTATGTAGCTTCACCTGGTTGAGTTATATTGGTAATTGTAAAAAAATCTTTTAATCGTCCTCGTTGCAGCAAACCTGCGTTCTCAGCCCTAATGTTATTCTTATAGAGAATAAATAAAATGCTATATATCAGTTATTTATTTAAGTATTTTTATGAAACTTGGTAAGTGGCTTTATGTGGTAGTAAGAAATATATTCATGCATAGGAAATTCGCTGAGTACGCAGGTTTGCTGCGATGGGGGTATTTAGTCATGTTATAGTCCTACAATTTTACTTGCACTATAATAACACAATTAAATAAACTAAGCCACGAACAAATTGCATTCTTTTCCCATACTTTTGCTTTACTTCTCAGAAGTTATATTTGATACAATTTAACACAGGCCCTAGTCTTTAATTTAAAAACCCCTCTCATCATTTGGAAAATCGATTATTTGTCTGTAAAGTGCAATTTTAGGTAATGATCCAAGTTTCAAGGTTCCCAAAACCCACCATAAACTGTACTCAGATTTTTGTGCCAGCATATAATTAGAAAGAAACGTACCACCTATTCAAACGAAGATGAGTTTGATAATCTAAATAATAATTGTTGGTCAAGAAGAACTTGGAACAGTTAGAGCTTCTCTTTTGGTATCAAATTAAAGGAAGCATATCGACAAATTTTCAAACCAACAATATTTCTACTACAATCATGAGGAGGAGATAGAACAGATCTTCATTTGCAAAGTTAAAATTTGGGAAGTAGCGTTCAAAAAACGATAGTGAAAACTCTTGAGCCTCCCAAAATAATTTTTTGATACAACAGGACTCTCTGCAATAAAAAAGAAAATTTATGTTTTTGTGAAAGTCTTGCATATAGAACCCAAGTCTACTTTTGAGGCTTCATATTGACATACCTTATTTCATAATTATTATTAGGCCTATTATTGTTATTATTATTATTTAAGAAATTACCTGCTAAATTTTTTTTCCTGCCACACATCCCAAACTCTCAGTTAACAATTTTCTATGCCCTATGAATGTCACAAATTCCCAAGAGCATCAAGGAATACTTAGTTCCTATGGGACTTGTCAGGTCCCTAAAATGTAAATATGAAATAATTTTTATTCAGTAAGGGTGGGCGAGTACTCGAGTTTTCGAGTACCTGTCGAGTATTTTCTAATACTCGAAGGCCGAGCGAGTATTAGAGACTACTCGAAAATTAGAGTCAAGTAGTTGACTACTCCCGCCGTTTACCCCAAATAGTTGACCATTGTATATTTACTGCCGCCGTTTACTCATGTTTACGCCGCTAACAAATATTTAACAAAATAAGTGACTAAAATAAAGAAAAATAAGCTTAAAATATTGTGTTTTCTTTTATTGTACACGTAATAAGTATAGAAATGGAAAAATTGAGTGTAATTTATTGTACATTATTGAAAACATAAAGGTAGTAATATTTACATTTTGTAGGAAAACTAAATAATAAATAGAAACATCTGTTCAGTAAAACTGGAAATGGAAATGGAAATAGAAAAAATAATGATATAATAATTCTCCCCCACAGTCTTTATTGAACTCACATAAGCTATCCTTTAACCGTAAAGGTATTTTCTTCTTTCTCTCTGGCCTGTTCTAGATTACTCTGTTTTCAGGTATTGATTCTGCATTACCCCTTTCATTGGCTTTTTGTGACTCCTTGAATGTCTGTGTTTCTGTTCATGTCGACTTCCGACTGATATTCCGAATTACATCTATGCATTGGTTTTTAGCGAATTTCCCCTATAGGGAAGAAGCTATTACTGTAGTCGGCATGGTAAGACCTAGGTCCTGAACCATGATAACTTTTCGTTTTGAGGTCCCCAGACCCCAAAAACACCATTCGTTCGAAACTGTATATATACATATATATATTATATATATATTATATATTATATATATATTATATATATATATATATATATATATATATATATATATATATATATATATATATATCGTGTCACTGAGCACGATAACTCTCGTAAAAATGATCCGATTTGGATGAAATTTGGTATAAACATGTAAAGCAACATTTATGACTGTAAGTTATTGAAAGTGCTGAACACAGTACGTTGTCTAATGTTATTCTTATGGAGGAAAAGAGCAATTTTATAACTCGCTTATTTATGAACGTATACTGACCAAACTTGGTATATGGTTTCATCTGGTTGTGGTCAAAAAAATAATTTTTTTCCAAAGGCTCCCGTAGCAGCAAACCTGCGTACTCAGCCCCATGTTATTCTTATGGATAATAATTAAATGCTATGTCTCCCTTAATTATGAGTATGAATTAATAAAAACTGGTATATGACTTCACCTAGTTGAGTTATATTGATATTAGCATAAAAACCCATTTATTGTGATTGTTGATGCAGCAAACCTGCATCTAGACTGTCTAGTTCCTTTTAAACTTTTTCATGTAATGCGTAAGGAACACTCCGTTCTGGTATGTATACGGGTTTAGCTCCTTCACGAAGTTTAAGTTTAATAGTATAGTTAGGAACGCAACCAACCTTTTGAACAACAATTTCTGGAAAAACTTCTTCAGTGTTAGAAGCATCAATTGAAAAAATGTTAGGATCAACTAACTTTACTTTGGAAAGGTTTTTGTCAATATCGTGAAGTGAAATGTTTAAACTCCTGGTCCAGATTCTGCTTAGGAGAAGAGAATGGTCATCTGGTACAATAAACATTTCTTCGGTTGATTTAATGTTCTTGTACTGAACGTTAACTTTAACTTTCCCTATTGGTTGAAAAGTGTTGTTATTGTAGGATCTATAAACTACATTGGTTGATTGTATTTCGTTTTTGATTTTGAATTCATTGAAAATACTTTCTACTCAGGTGTCTAATTTGAATTGTACTGGTCTATCTTCAATATTTACCGAAACAATATACTTGTCTGAGCTTGAACGCTGATTAAAGTTAGACGTCAATAATTTGATTTATGCCATAATCTGTTTCTACCGCTCCTACATCAGTTGTGTCGATACCTACTTGATTACATGGATTTGATTTTAGTAATGTTTTAACGCATACTTTTTCTACATGAACAGCATTTTGACAAGATAAGTTTTAAGTTTCTTGAAATCGATATAAAATTTGTTAGCTTTATGATTATTGCGTCCACATCGTAAGCATTTTTTTCTTATGTTGTTCATAAGTTTTCTGTTGTGTTGATACTTTTTGGATTTTTGTTTGAACTGATAAGATGATTTAGTCTGATTCCTAGCTGTGTTATTATTTCTTGATACTATTGATTACTTCTGTATCTTGTAACCCTAAACTAGTACTGATAGGTTGAGATTTAGATAGTTGATAACTGTCGGCCTTTGCCGCTTCAAGAACAATAGCTTTGGTAACGATTTCATTGAAAAAAATTAGTTCAGGCTGGAGAATTTGTTCTCTTAACCAACTACTTTTGATACCCCTAATAAATTGGGCTCTTAGAAAAATATCAGCTACTTGAACATCTTTTTCACATTGACATTTATCAATAAAGTCACAATCAGTTACAAGTCGTTTTAGATCTGTCACATGATCTGCAATACTCTCACTTTATTTATGATACCTTGAAAGGAACTGATGTTGTGAAACTAAAATGCTTTGCTTGGGTACTAGATGATTTTCTAAAGCCTTGATTAAGTCTGGATACTCAAGTTCAGAAGAAATTTGAGGAGCAACCAATGTTGATAATATATTGTAATTTGTAGCACCTATCGAATTTAATAACATCTGAGCACTTTTCTTTTTGTCACCAAAAATATCTCATTTCTAAGTAATTTTCAAACCTCTGTTTATGAAGCTTGAAGCTTTCCTTCTTAGCTTCAAAACATTCAAAAGGGGGTACATGCGTAACATTAATTACAGGAGCTTGATTAGGTGAATTTATGCTAGAAGAACTAGAATATGATTCATTTTTAGCCAAAATGTTGTCCAATAAAATTTGCTGATTCTGGTTGATTAACCCTAGCAGTGGCCAATGGTGGAAGTAGGAAATGGCAGGCTAAATTTGGCGATTTTGCAGACCTTTTTTTGAAAATTCGTATAAATTCAACCGTAGAAGTAAACCTAGCCAACCTTATATTCATTTTGATCGGAAAGATCAGGAGATTCTAGAAATAGTAAAATGATAAATATCTATAAAGGTAATTTTTTCGGTAAAGTGAAAAAAATAAAAAAATGATTTTACTTTGAAATTTTAAAAGCAGCCTCGGTAATTTTTTTTCTACAGTTTTTTTATGGAAAATTCATTACATATATTTTGTAGACAATCTAATTCCCTACATAGAAATATAGGCCTATAACATGTGGGGGAAAGAATTTTTTTATACGTTTTAGGGGTGTTATATAATAACAAACGGAGAACCGATAAAAGTGAAAACTGTACATTGATAGTTTGTGTTATACAAATGTTACATAATATATGTATATACTACTAATGATATATACATATTTGTAATGCTAATGAAGTAGGAAAATTCATTACATATATTTTGTAGACAATCTAATTCCCTACATAGAAATATAGGCCTATAACATGTGGGGGAAAGAATTTTTTTATACGTTTTAGGGGTGTTATATAATAACAAACGGAGAACCGATAAAAGTGAAAACTGTACATTGATAGTTTGTGTTATACAAATGTTACATAATATATGTATATACTACTAATGATATATACATATTTGTAATGCTAATGAAGTAAGAAAAATCTAAAAAAAATCATAAGTTTGATGGTAGAAAATTATTATCACGTATAAATATTTGTAAATAAGAGAATTGTTTTGATATTTTTGCGTATTTGGAAAAAGATTTTTTACAGTATTTAGTACCGGTATATAACTTTTTCACCGATTTTTTTACCCAAAACCAATATAAACATGTTATAGTACATTCAATTACCTACATAAAAATGTACAACACCTAGAGTAAATTATTGTTTTTATATGTGTTATGTAGCACTAAACAAACAGTCACGGACTTGGCAAAATTCACTAGGCTTATGTAGGAGTAAACACAACACACTTTATAAACACTATTTGCCACACTTCAGTAATATTTATGCATAATATAATGCATAGATAGTACTGTTATATACACACAAACACTTCACTAACACTAATACTCTGAAATAATAACATAAATAGCAACAACTCAGGAATAAAAATAGCAAATGCTTAGGTACTTAAATAAATACAAGATGGCCTTCAGACGTCAGACGAACTGGATAAAATATGACGAAGTAATTCGATGTTGCAGAAAAAAATACGTTCTAGTAGTGCTGCCAACGGCAAAACTAAATTCCTCTACATTTATTCCGTTTCAAAATGACATATGATTTGACTAGTAACTGTAACTTACAATGCACATAAATCCAATTTTCCAAACCCTCCAATTGCGTCGGTTTGCCATTCGTTATAAAAACAAAAAACACGTGTTTTTATAAAATCATCATCTAACCAATCAATAATTTGTTCAAAAAATCAAGTCCAAGATGAAGCACACCTGTTTAGCTGCGCAATGGTACCACTCGCAACTTCATGTGGCAAAAATTACCCGAGCTGGATAATTTAAAAAAGTCATGTTTTGGCATTTTCCTAGCGTCGGCTGCAGGAATAGTGTTGGACCAAATATTCATTCGATTTCTAATCGTCGTAACATTGTTATATAGCTGCTACACGGTTCGTTCATGTAATAAAATAAAAGTTCAGAATAAGATCTTTCGAATGGTATATATACTATTCACTTTTGAGTGGATTATTAATGGTTATTTTGCAATACAACATTTTCGGTCATGATCCGACGCAAAGCGTCGGCTGCCATTCTAAGGCGACAGGACAAACCGACACATTGCGTCGGTTGGCCACGGCTAGGGTTAAACCTAACAACAATTTTAACTGATCTGAGTCCATTTTGAAAGGTTATGATGTATACAAACTTGAAAAAAAATTCACTCTTGAAAATATAAAAAAAAATTGTTTTATAATGAAATATTGAAGTTGAACTATTATAACTATTCTTATTTTACCTTATCGTCGCCATTTTCTGTTGTGTTTTCTTTTATTGCACGCGTAATAAGTATAGAAATGGGAAAATTTAATGTAATTTATTATACATTATTGAAAAGATAAAGGTAGTAATTTACATTTTGTAGGAAAACTAAATAATAAATAGAAACATCTGTTCAGTAAAGTTGGAAATGGAAATAGGAAAAATAATGATATAATAAATATATTGTTAGCTCATATGAAAGGAGACAATGACAGGTGGGTTATTTTTGGATACCTGTGAGTTAAGATAAGTAAGAGAGGGAGGGAGCACAGGGAGTGTTTGGGTCGGGGGCAAAAACTCACTTTCTTGTTCAAATGTTCTGGTTTTTATAAACTAACCCAAAATCTTTGTATGGATATATATTTGTTATGGTTGTTGAAAACAGTATATATTTATTATTTTTAATTTAAATCATTAATTCATGGAAAAATAAAGGTTAAAATAAAATACCCCTGTAGCAGCAACCTGCGTACTCAGTGAATTTCCAATGCATATATATGTATCTTAATACCACATAAAGCCACATACCAAGTTTAATCAATATACATTCATAAATAAACGATATATGAAAAATGTAATTATTCTCTATAAGAATAACATGGCAGCTGAGTATGCAGGTTTGCTGAAGCAAGGCACACAAAAAATGGGGTTTTATATAAATATCAATATAATCAAGTAGTTAAAGTCACATACCAAATTTTATTAATTTATGTTGAAATTAAGGGAGATAACACGTTACTTATTCTCCATAAGAATAACATGGGGGTTAAGTACGCAGGTTTGCTGCTGCGGGAACTATCGGCCAAAAAATGTTTCTTGGTGCAAATGTCAATAGACTACAACGTTATGAAGCAATATACCAAGTTTCATCAGGATAAGTTGATAAATAAGCGAGAAATAAAATGTCTTATCCTCCAAAAGAATAACATTGGACAACGTACTGTGTGTAGCACTTTCAATATCTCTGTAACCATTTGACATAGAGCAATGATCAAAACACCAAATTGTGTGTTTTTTCAGCTGATTCCAATAGAAAAAATTTGACTTCTTCAAAAATAGATAGAAAAAACTCAAAAATCCCATTTTTGGGGTACAAAACCCCCCCTAAATATCCATTCGGATAGGTCGATCTGTCTGGTTTTCGAACCTAAAGTCATAAATGCTGCTTTACACGTTCATACGAAATTTTGTCAAAATCTGATTATTTTTACGAGAGTTAACGCACCCACAGACACACACACATACAAACACACACACACACACACACATATATATATATATATATATATATATATATAATTCAATAACATTGTTTGTTATTTAGTTAATACCTAAAGTTTTTTAGTTAATACTTTATGAGTTTAATTAAAGTTTAATACCTATGTAAAAAACATTATTTTACATAAAACAATAAAATGAGTTTTTTGTACTTTTTAAAGAACTACTCTAATTGACTCGACTCGATACTCGAGTAGTTTGGTTCAATACTCGACTCAATTTAAAAAAACACTACTCGCGCACCCCTAGTATTCAGTGTTTGCATTTTTGTGCTACACTTTTATGGTAGTAAAGAATTTTAATTGTATTCAACTTTTCGTAGATAAAAAACTAAAAAGTTAAGGAATTTAGTGTTTTGTTTTGCCTAAAAATCCAGAGTTTTTAACTAAAGTTCATGTGCAGCAAGGAATTTAGTGTTTTGTTTTGCCTGAAAATCCAGAGTTTTTAACTATTTAAAGTTCATGTGCAGCCTTATAAAGTTATGAGTAGCACTAATGTTTGACTGTAGAAATAACAAGGGGATTGATTACTTAAATAAGCGACTCTCAAGAGTCATTTATCTTTTGAGTAGACTAATAGATGTTGTCCCAAGAAATTATTTATGGACCTAATACTTTGCTTATTTTCAATCTATTTTTAAGTAGGCCTATGGCTTAATTCTGTATGGGAATTGTATCAGAATCGAAGAAATATTAAAAATCCGAAAGAACGCTGTTAGATCCCTTTAAAAATGTGATCCCAGAGAGCACTGTAAGTCACATTTCATTGATATTCAATTCCAGACAGTAGTCAATTTGTATATATTTGATCTAGCTGTTCACATAAAAAAATTACGCATTTTAAACATTTTAATCATGGTTACTTAATACTCACAATAAAAGCAATGCAGTTATTGAATTTTCTTGAAAGTAAAATTTACTCAATAGCCATTGTAATATTTTTGAAGGTTTATAGGTTTTCTTAGGTAGTCAAATTAGTTTATATTCTTGAAAAATGTTTAAACATACATTTTATTGTTGGCTTCTGCAAAACCCCTTTAGTTTAAGAGATTTTTTTGATAACAAAATGTAGATTTTTAACTTTCATTTTTTGTTGCTGTGTTGTTCTAGAATAAATATTGTTAGGGTTTTATATTAAGGACTTAGTGTTTGTATTGTAATATTGTAGATCTCTTAATGGATATTGTTTTGTACATTGATATGTTGTTATTCGACTTTTACTTTTGCAGTAATAATGACTTTGTCAAGTCAATGATATGTACGTTCTTGTGGCAAATAAAGATTAACATTTATCATTGTATCCCCAGGTAGCAACACAGTCGGCGGCCGCACGAGCATCGTAGACAAGCCTGAGCCTCCCCCCGTCAAGGAGCCCCCTATCACCAGGACTGATAACGTGAGTTTCAGTTAACTGGTAGTGAGGGTTAGTTTGAGATTTGCCCCCCGAGGAGGGTATAGTGCGGAGGGTAGTGAGGGTAAGTTTGAGATCTGTCCCCTGAGGAGGTTATAGAGCGGAGGGCAGTGAGGGTCAGTTTGAGATTTTCCCTCCGAGGAGGGCATAGTGCGGAGCATTGTGAGGGTCAGTTTGAGATCTGTGCCCTGAGGAGGGCATAGCATTGAGGGCAGTGAGATTTGTCTTCCGAGGATGGTATAGCACGGAGGGTAGTGAGGGTCAGTTTGAGATTTTCCCCCCGAGGAGGGAATAGAATTGAGGGTAGTGAGGGTCAGATAGTGAGTGTATATATAGCAATATGGGACCCAAAAACGTTTACATTTCTCCATAAATTTAGCCTCAACCAGTACAAATAATTACTTGGAACTACCCAATTATTGCAGCTCATTAGCAAATTATACTGATATTTTTTATCAACCCTTAAAGGGCTATCGACGGATATATCCGTCTTTTTCCTGTTCCGTTCCGGGCCATAGACGGATGTATCCGTTTATTAGTTAAATTTTTCAACGTACATATCTTCTGTCTAAAATAGCAAACACACAAACGATACTGATTTGTTGTTTGTATAACTGTTTCAATTATTTCACATGTAAATCGTTGTTTAAAGCTCTCCGTTATGTAAATAACAGGGTGTCTACCGGTCACGGAAGTCCCCGAAAAGTCACGGATTTTTGTATGAGGTCACGGAAGTCACCGAAAGTCACGGATTTTGGCGCAGAAGTCACGGATTTTGGCGCAGAAGTCACGGAAAAATATCCAAGTCAAAATTAAATAATTACGAGAGTGAATAATTGATTATGAATTAATCATCGATGTTCACCCTAGATATACTTCATATTTTCATTATGATACGTAGTACCTAGTCTATGACTAATAAATAAGTATTAACGCCTCCTATACAACTAAAACCATTTTAATACTCAGCCAATTAAGTTACCCTTGCAGTGGTTCCTCTAAAATTGTAAATATAGGCCTAGTGACCCAGTGACCAGTTAGCACGTTATAATATGCCACAACCCTATGTATATGTAAATATATACATTTTATTGATTATAAATACCTGTAGTAATAACAAATATGTATAATATGACAATATTTATGTTTATACAATTTACAAAGATCTCAATGAAAAATACTAGGCTACTTTTCACAAATTTGCCAAGTCCGCAACTATTTGTTTATTGCTACATAACACATATAAAAACAATAATATACCCTAGGTGTTATACATTATTATGTAGGTAATTGTATGTTATATTGGTTTGAGGGTAAACAATGTTGTAAAAAAGTTGTATACTAAATACAGTGAAATCTTTTTTCCAAATACGCAAAACATTCTTTTATTTACAAATTTTTATAAGTGATAATAATTTATTACCATCAGCTGTATTACTTTTTTGGATTCCTTACTTCATTAGCTTTACAAATATGTATATGTCATTATTAGTATATATATATATACATATACATATATATATATATACATATATATATATATAAATATATATTTCATTACATATTTACAACAAAAAATAACACTGTACAGTTTACACATTTATTTAGGTTTCCGTTTATTATTATACTACGCCCCTAAAATTTAAAAAAATTCTTTCCCCAACATGTTATATATTTATATATAGGGAATTAGATTGTTTAAAAAATTTATATATTGATTTTTCCATAAAAAATCTGTAGACAAAATTTCACCTGGGCTGTTTTTGAATCAATTTTTTTATTTTGTTCACTTTACCGAAAAAATATTGTTCTACGTCTCCTTTTATTTTAGTATTTCTAGATTCTCCTGTTCTTTCCAATCAAAATGAATATGAGGTTGGCTAGGTTTACTTGTACGGTTGAATTTATACGAATTTCCAAAAAAAGGTCTGCAAACTCGCAAATTTAGCCTGCCATTGGCCACCGCTAGGGTTAAATGTGATGTCCAGTCCTTTAAGTAAATGTATTTATGGTGATGAAGATAAGTATTTTATGTTCTTTGTGATTAATTTTCAATTTCACAATCCATTCAAGGAGGCATTTTGAAAGAAATTGTAGACACTTCAATTTACATTTCCTGATATAAAAAAATATGTACGATTTTGACATAGTCCAGTTGTTCAAACTGCTCTTCTGTGAGCCCCAAAAATCTGACTTACAATCGTTAAACTGGTTTTAATGGTTGGATACAAATATATCAAGTTAGTGCACTACAACCCTTTCTAAGTCTTATATTTTACATTTTTCATTTTTTGAAAATATTCCCATGTTAATCGTTTATTTTTAATGCTGCACTCAAATGTAAAATGTGGTATATTTTAATTCCTATTAGCCTGTACGATAAACAGTAGTAGAGGATAAATATGTCCAATCATTGACCATTTTCTTATATAAAAGACAGATTTCAGTAGCATATTTATATGAAACATGGTCATACATTTAAACAACCAGTTTAAACATTTGTTTTTCTTAGTCTATCACAGAATCAATATCTAACACTGATGCAGGTTTAAATTTCAACAACAATGTTTGTTTAAACATTTGTTTTTCTTAGTCTATCACAGAATCAATATCTAACACTGATGCAGGTTTAAATTTCAACAACAATGTTTCAGATTGTGCAAAACTTAGCAATTTCCAACTTTTAAAAATTGGCAATCTAAAATCTAGAAAATTTACAGTCTTAGATTTATGTAAAGTTTTGAAAGTCAAATTGATGTTCCTATTTTGTAATTTTGGTGGTTTAATAATACTGCAATAGTATATTACCAGGTATACTATAAGTATAATTAGTCAGTTATCAAAATGTGCAATATTGTGCAGAGAGGTCAGTAGAGGAGCTTGGGTCAGAAATAACCGCTGAGGTGTGGTACGGGTAGTGTTATGTTTACATTGCCGGTATAATAGCAAACAGATGGGGCCGTAGGATGTACAAGAGCATCAGAAACAGCTGAGCCTGCAGAGTATTAGTTGGGGGTCAAAGCAAATTTAATTATACAATTTTTTTCTAGAGTATTTTTAAAGATGAGCAGTTGTACAGTTGCATAATAGTGAAATTGAAATTTAGTTGCATTAAACCTTTTAAAACTGGTTTAGACTTTGGTTGACCTTGAGTTAAAAATAGTTGTTGTTTAACATAAAGTGCAAATTAAAATGTGTTTATTATAATATATCAATTATCAAACATTTCAGCAAGTTGATTAGTTTTGTAGCAAAAATTGTCATCTGCCAAATGTAAAGTTTTATCAAAAAACATTTTGGCATTTAACACTAAAAACATATTTTATTGTTCATCTTTCTTTTAAAAAATGCTGTGAGTCAATATTGATAATAATTATTCACTGTCTGATAGTATTAGCGAATTTCCCCTATAGGGAAGAAGCTATTACCGTAGGTGGCATGGTAAGACCTAGGCCTGGGACCATGATAACTTTTTGTTTTGAGGCCCCTATGTAGATGCCAAAAACAATCTGTTCAAAACTGTATATATATATATATATATATATATATATATATATATATATATATATATATATATGTGTGTGTGTGTGTCCATGGGCACGATAACTCTCATAAAAATGGTCCGATTTTGATGAAATTTGGTACAAACATGTAAAGCAACATTTATGACTTTTAAGTCCAAAAACTAGCTAGATCGCTCTATCCTAAGGGGTATTTTGGGGGTTTTGTACCCCAAAAATGGGTTTTTTGAGTTTTTTACATATAATATTTTAGTAAATCAAATTTTACTTTCACCATTAAATTCAGCTTAAAAAACAAACAATTTGGCGTTTTGATCATTGCTCTACAAAAAGTGGTTACAGAGATATTAAAAGTGCTAAACACATAAAGTTGCCCAATGTTATTCTTATGGAGAATAAGAAAAATTGTATATATCGCTTATTTATCAAATTATCCTGACAAAACTTGGTAGATTGCTTCATATCGTTGTGGTCTATAGATATTTGCACAAAAACCTATTTATTGGTTGATAGTTTCCGTAGCAGCAAACCTGCGTACTCAGCCCCCTTGTTATGCTTACGGAGAATCAGTAAAAGCTTATCTCCGTTAATTATGAACATAAATCAATCAAACTTGGTATGTGGCTTTACCTAGTTGAGTATTTGTATTAAATCCCATTTTTTGTGTTCCTTGTTTCAGAAAACCTGCATACTCAGCCGCCATGTTATTCTTATAGAGAATAATTAAAATGTCATAAATCATTTATTTATAAATGTACATTGATGACACTTGGTATGTGGCTTTATGTGGTACTAAGATACATATATATGCATTGGAATTTTGCTGAGTACGCAGGTTTGATGCTATGGGGGTATTTTTATCTTGCATTGGTGATTCACTTTCCTGTTGCCTTGATATTTTTCTCAGAACTAATCTGTGATATTATATTTTAGCTACATATTTTTTATGTATTCAGAGTATATTCTGTATAAAACATCTACCATCCATACTCTTTGTTCATATATTTTTAAAGTACATAGTAATATAGTATTGTTAATAATTACAAAAAATGTTATACAATGTTTATTTACATTGCGAATGAACATTTAACAAATATATATTGCAGAATATGCAATAACGCTATTGGAAAAATACAAACAAATTGATAATAGCCTATATTGTTTTAATTTTTTATTGGTAGGCCTGTACTTTTAAATCATTGGTTGGCCTTAGTATTAACACTCCTTAACCAAAAGATGGTTCAGATTTATCTTAATTGAAAACACGCAGACTCTTCTATTCATACACTTTATTTAACTACTTGTTGCCTAACCATTTAAGGTTTATATTAATTTATAGACCTAACAATTTCATTGTTAACAGCTAACATTATTACAGTTCACACGTCGCTAGCGCCAAAGTTATGCGGTTTGTCAGCTCGTTAACGTTAGCGATCTACTGGGAATATATTTTTTGTTAGTGGCACCTCTAACAACTTGTTACCTCAAATTTCCCTGGAAAGCGTACAATTACCCCAGTCCTAGATCGGGGGATTGGGGGATCGGACATATTATGAACCCCTCTGATACATTAATCTACTAAAATCAATTGATATAATTGAAATAGCACACATTCTTAACTTACTTAATACACATGACTCGTTAGGAATTAACTGAATTAAACCCGTAAGTAGAATGGTCTTGAATTACCGGAAAAAACCGTTAGTCTCCAATGCCTATGATCGCTGGTTTAAATCCCTCCTGGAGCTTTGGCATTGAGTCACTTGCCAGGCTAGTCCACACAACAGATGCTGTTACAGTATCTACATTAAGTCTACTACAACTATTGTTTAGCTCTCGATAATTTGGAAAATGCTTTGTTATTTATTGAATGTTACATTCTTTTAGACTAATGTCCACTCGATAAATGAAAATGAGATCGGCAGCCCCAGCCACAATAACGGTGATAACGACAATAACGATGAAAATGCAGCTGGCAATGATGTTTATATCATGAATGCCAAACATGAAGAAAGAGCGACTTCATTCTTCGCGCAGCCTGGTATTCTTGCAGGTAAAGATTCTTTTGCATGTTATTTCTAACATCTATCGTTATGTGTGTGTTTTAATGGTTAAAATATGTGTCATGAAATTATGAAACTTAGGTAAAGGGAGCTTGCCTACGCATTATATTTTTCTAACAAATTGTATTAGCAAAGATTTAGCTTTATCAGTTCAGTAAATACTCAGTGTAAATAAATAATGGTTCATGATAATTATTTCGAAGGCCAATGAGGTGAAAACCCCAAATTATTTTTCAAACTGGAGTAGGCTTATGATTGAGAGGGGCTTGAATATCAATATACTTATACAATACTTATATTGTTCATAAGATTAATTTGAAAACTTTAAAGGCTAGAGGGGCAAGCCCCAAGTTTTCAGGAAGGCCTATGCCTGCTTTGAGAATATCATTTACTATTTTCCTACCGAATTAAAACTAAACCGTCCGTGTAACTTGGTTGGTTCTCTTATGGTTACACGTTAACGTAGAACGCTGGTTAAAAGCGTCTAGAGCTAAGAGCCGACAAGCGCGAGTAAAAGTCTGCGTTGTTTCAAGTGTGTACGTTCACAGACAAAGCTGGCCCGGACGTACAAGCGCCGACCGGCGAACAAGAATGTTTAAAACATTATTTCCAGCGCTTATTGCGCTGGTGGACTCCAACTATGAATGAGCCAAATTCAGTTTTGGTGATTTACCTTTGATTTTTTTTGAGTTTTTGTCAAAATGGTTATACTGAAGAACTGATACCTTCAAAGACCAGCCATATGGAACGAATATTAAAACTTCCCAGTAACAGATCGCATATTGAAAAGTGCTGGAAGGAGATATATACCTACTAGAATGAAATTGAAGGTAATATTTGTTCTGCTGTTATCATAAATTAAATTGAAAATTGCACCTTTACTAAATAATAATAAATAATACATAAATCCTTCTCAATCACAAAGGGAAATAACATTTAGATTGTTGTGAAACTAAAAAAAAACTGTAGGCAAAAACGCCCTATTTTAATGTTTAAAGCCTTTATAAATTAAGTTTATCACTAAACTATCAATTGAATATATTTTGAGTCTTGTTTACTATTAATTTTAATAATCTTTTATTTCACAAAATTATATAAGAAGTGTTTCGCCAATAACTCCTACTCTCTTTCTTGCAAGATTCAACTCAAAATTTTCTACCAGAAAAATGTCATTGACACTTGATGAAGTCATCTATACGACTGAGAGCTTGAACTTGTTTCCGGCTTTGTACGTGAAAGGCCATAAGCATTTGCATGCGCTTGTAGGCGCCTGAAGTAAGCCGCCGGATCCTAGGCGCTTGTAACCAGCGTTCTATGTGAACACACCCATAAAACCCAAGTAGTGGGCTGGTGTTCCTCGATTTTTATTATTATAACTATACATTTTAATCACCATATTTTAGATCCCAAAAATTCTGTTTACAGTAAATAATCACTTGATATACATACTCTACACAGTCATGATAACAATACCTACCCAATAACGGTCATGATGAGTTTTCCAACTACTCTTTAACAGTATCTTTCCACTTGAGATTAAGTATGATTCGCAGAACTCTTTTTTATGAAATCAAAAGTCTGTCTGGGCTTTTTTTATAGCACTGTAGATAATTCCAAAATTAATAGTAGCATATTCATGCAAATAATAATTAGGGTTTCTACATTAATTTTTGTTGGACAATTTATATATTGCATGCCAGCCTGATGTTGTTTTCTTGCTCCTTGTTCAATTTGCATACAGTCCCAACTCAAATTACTGTCCATCAACAGTCCCGATAATTGGTATTGGTTATTTGGTAAATTTCAAGTTTTTTGAGAGCAGGAATTAGTTATTTTTTAATTGTTTACAACACTAACTGGCATTAAATTAGTTTTACAAAGATTAAGTAGAAGTTGATGATGGCAAAAATAATTGATGTTGGTTAGATTTGTTGTATGGTGGATATTTCTATTTCATTGTAGGTTTGGTCCCACATTTCTAGGGGGAGGGTTTTCAACTCCTGGCCAACTTTGTTTCTCTCAGTGTCTTTGTTTTATTACACACTTTAGTCTCATTATATATTTAAAATTGGGGGTGTGCGAATATTGATTTCTGACTCGAGCCGAGCTTTTTTTCTGTTCTCGAGCTTCGAGCTTTCTCGAGCCGAGCTTTTTTAATGTCAATTTTCTCTAGGGGTGTGCAATATACCGGTAGTGATTTTATGACCCGAGCTGAATTTTGCTATCTATAATTTTATACTTTCAATATTGGTCATTTTTCATTCACTTCTTCTATATTCACTAGCCCTACTTTTAATAAAGTTCTACAGTGCAAAAATAACAAAATAAGTACTGAAAAGGAACATTTATTGAGACCAATTGTTGCTAGTAATTATCAGTTTTATTTTAATATAAAGTAGAAACATAGGACAAAAATTACATAAATGAAGATAACTACAAATTTTAAACTAGACCGATAAGCCCGAATATAGTTATTCCCGTTTTTATAACAGCCATAATTAACAGACTATATGTCAAGATGTACCCTCCATGTAACCAAACATTTAGGTCCTGTTATACGGAATTATCAAAAATACGAGGGTCATCCAGAAAATAAAGAACGTTTGCTTACTGCACCTAGCATAGCTCCCCATCACCGCCATTGCGTATGTGGCAGTCCACTCACCTCCCCACCAAAGTATGAGCCGAGTCTCGTTGCTATGCGGTCACCTGTCTTATTTCTACAGCTAAGATTTCTAAATGGAGGCTGCAATTGAAAATCCCGCCAAATATGAAATACGCAGTATTATTCAGTTTCTGAATTTAAAAATGTTCTGGAATATATAATTTTGTAGAAAAAGCACCAAAGAAAGTTTATCGTGAAAGTGCAAACAAGTCTTCAAGTCGAATATTCAGGGGAAAATGGTGCAACCGGTTTAATGAAAGAAAATCCATCGTGAACGACGAGGATCGGCTTGGCAGGTCATTGCTCGTTAAAGATGATTTGAAAGAAAGACTTGAGGAAAATAGCTGCTAAAATCTTAGCACATTACATCAATTTTATGATCTCGTTTTTTGATCTTTCACTATAAACTTTCTTTGGTGTTTTCAAAAAATGTCTGGTCTGGGCATTTTTTAACTCAGAAACAGAATAACACTGCGTATTTCTTATTTGGCGGGATTTTCGTTTACCGCCGCTATTTTAAATCGCTGTAGAAATATAATGTGTGACCGCACAGCAACGAGACTTGGCTCATACTTTGGTGGGGAGGTGAGTGGACTGCCACACACGCAATCACGGTGATGGGGGAGCTGCGCTAGGTGCAGTAAGCAAACGTTCTTTATTTTCTGGATGACCCTCGTACAGTAAGCCTATCTATTCAACTGATGGTAAATAGTAAATTTAAGGTTAACCTTTTAATATAAACTAGTTTAAATCAGGACACTCAGCAGCTAACCATATTGTAAATATAATCACTGTAAACTCATATCTCATTGTACTCACAAAAATAAACTATCCAATAATCATAGGCCTGGCTTACGTTGTACCTAACATCCATCACCTAATAGACTTAACCCATTATATCTGCTTCTGAAACAGAAGGTTTCAGAAGCAGAAGTTCCTGGTGGAAGAGGATCGTCAATGCAGTCTTCTTCCATCACTGATTTAACATCTTGATAACCTACAATTGAAAAATGAAATGATTCTAACTGACGTTTGTTCACGGATTCAAATAATCCCGCGGGGTTAACAATATATTATTTGAATCGCACAATACCGAATCAAAACACTGCGCCAATTTGATTGTGTCTTGCTCTTGGTTAGGCGAACATAGAGTACATAATAAAGTATAACCTTGTAAATAATATGACCACCAGTATTATAACGTGTGTGACGTAACCATTTAGAATTTTGATAAAATTCTTTGATCTTGTGAATGCGCAATTAGTGATTTTGATTTGTAAAGTATTACAACAGCGATGCGACAATATTTGTTAACTTTAATAACTACAGTATATTTACAGTTGTATTTCTATTCACTTTATTTCTTAAGAACTTTAGATTCTGCATCAATTGTCAATTTTTTAACAATACAATTTTTGGAGAGTACTATTTCGGCTGCACACCAAAACGCTTTCATGATTTCATGATTTGTCGTTCATCACCTACAACCTTGTCCCTGGTCATTGGTCACGCTAAATCATTATTACATTATAACCATCTTCCCTCAACCTCTTAAGACAGTTTTGCAATCAACAGTGTTGCTAGACGTGATTTCAGACGCCAGGAAATTATTATTGTGTAATGTACGAAATTGTAAGTTACAGTAAAGACTGTACCGCTGCAACAGTTAGAAAATGTGTTTTCATGGATTTTAGTTTTTTGCTGGGGTACTTTTTCTGGAGCAGTAGGGTTGTTGTATTAATTATTATTAACCGTGAAATATTGCACAACTCAACTGGGCAATGGCAAAATTTTACTGCAACAGAATTGTGTAGATGTCCACTTAATATGATTTTTGAGCGTAGAAAAAGTAGATCCATTGCATTGGTTGATCAGATCGACAGTTTAAAACATTTGTACATTTCAACATTTGTATATTTTGTTATTTTTTCAAACGAAGAACTGAAAACACAGCATTGTTATGGAGCTCTTCTGATGCAAATTACGAGAATACTAGCATTGATTATTGAAAGTTTTTGCTTCAAATTTACTTTTTTAAATGACTCTTTTCACAAGTCAGCGATTTAAATATTCGGCTTGAACTTCGAGCTTATTTGCAAATCTCAAGCCGAGCCGAATACTATAATATTCGGCTCGAAAAAGCTCGAATACTCGCACACCCCTATTTAAAATTTACTAAACAAAAGCCCTCTCATCCCAAAAACATCTCTAGATTGTTATGAAAATATTTTAAAATAATTCTTAGAAAATAGATAAGTGCAGGTTAAAGTTGCTTATAATTTTACAAATGATGTGCTTGTCCACTACCAATCTTTTGAAACGTGGGGAAAAAGGAGAAAACAGACGTAATGTTTTGAATTGAAGGCCCTCTTATCAGCTTACGGTTCAATGAAAAGTGGACTTTTATTGGCATTAACCAGTTGGAACCCTAACACTGCATGATTAGAATAGTTTAACATTGCAAGTAGGCAAGATAGTAAATATTGATGAAAGTGACGGCAGAATAAATCCGACCATGGCTCTCTATTATCCGCGATCAGCCACTAGGTCAAGGTCACCTGTTTCCTAATGGTGACTTAACATTTAGTTTGTCCTACCTTTGAAATAGTTGACACTTTTAAGATCATTTTGTGAGTTCCAAAACTAAAAGAAATGTGTTTTAAAATGGAAATTAATCTACAAAGTAATTTAAAATTAGATGCTTTTATAGAATTTGTTTTTGCAAAATGCCCACAAAAATGTTTTAAAACAATTAATTTATCTTGGAAAATTAATATGAAGTTTTCATTAGCAAAATGTGCACAAACATAATTTTATTTTGTTTTCTATTTTAATAAGCAAAAAAGCTGAAATTGGTTTTCTGGGTATAAAGATAAAATTAAAATGAATTATTTGATACAAGTTTGTAGATAATTGTAAACTGCAATAATATTTTGGTCTGAAATTAGTTAACCAAAACAAGCCGGTTGTTAAGTAGTTAATTTTTATAGAAAGAAGCTTTACCACGTTTTAAAAACCTAGCGTTCTGATAAAATTGCAGGAAATGATGGATTTCTAATGAGTTTCTTTAACTTAATTATCTGCAGGCGTTATTTTTTATCATTTTAACTGGGTTATATTTTTATTTAGTAAACAATTGTTCATATTATTATTTTCAAAATAAAATTAAATGCATTCTCTGACTCCTAATTTGTTTCATTGCTTCCTGAAAGATGGTATAATTAAAGAACAGGTTTAGTATCAAAGAACAGGGAAATGTCATATGGTCAAAGAAATCTGTGTGAGCAAATTTATTAGAAAGTCATGAGTGTTAGAATTTAACTATTTTTCCAGTTAATTGTAAATAAAAAACACAAATTGTGCAGATAAATATCAGGCAATTACCAGACAATGCAAATGACTGTCTAGTGTTCTGGAGATAAGTTGGCCTAACGATTGTCACTATGATAAACTGTGACTCACTGTACACAGTTGCCGCTACAGTTAGGTGTTTGTTGTTTTGTCAATACAGTCTCATTTATGTGTGTCAGTACAATTTGATACTTGACTTACTGCAATGATCGGTTAGTATATTATCTGAGCTTAGTTCTTTTTAATAATTTATCAGCATTGACAGTACTATTGATATTTGGCAAAATTGGGGTGGGGCTGTGAGAATTGTCGAGAAAAATTAATAGGCTAAGTCTGATTAGTCATAAATAAAAAATATTTTTTTATGGGTCAACCTGGTGGATTTGTCAATAAATTGCTTATTATTTCCTCAGTTTTGGGTTAGCTTATTTTATCATTTACCTATTATTATAATATGTACCTTTTGACTCTTTGAAAAAACACCTTTAAACAACTTTTACTTTTAATTAGCATATAGTGTTGAAACCATGGGATGTAATAAAATGTGATATACAACCCTTAAATTTACCCGTATAGTATTGTCTTGTTGTTATACAAGACGATACATATGCATAAGCTGGTTCAAGGTAATACAGTATCTTTTTTTTATTTGACGATTATTAGTCTATATAAAAATCTTTTGTTTTTCTGTTTTCTAAGTAAATTTTCTTCCTTGTATACAGTGTGTAAGAGTCAACATATGTTTAAGTGTGTTAGACTTTTTAGCGAATTTCCCCTATAGGGAAGAACTATTACCGTAGTGGGCATGGTAAGACCTACGCCCGGGACCATGATAACTTTTCGTTTTGAGGTCCCCAGACCCCAAAAACACCATTCGTTCGAAACTGTATATATATATATATATATATATATATATATATATATATATATATATATATATATATATATATATGTGTGTGTGTGTGTCCCTGAGCACGATAACTCTCGTAAAAATTATCCGATTTTGATGAAATTTGGTATAAACATGTAAAGCAACATTTATGACTTTAAGTTTGAAAACCAGCCAGATCGCTTTTTCCGAAGGGGTATTTTGGGGAGGTTTTGTACCCCAAAAATGGGTTTTTAGCGAATTTCCCCCATAGGGAAGAAGCTATTACCGTAGTCGGCATGGTAAGACCTAGGCCCGGGACCATGATAACTTTTCGTTTTGAGGTCCCCAGACCCCAAAAACACCATTCGTTCGAAACTGTATATATATATTTTTAGAAAACCCACAACATCAGACACAATCATTCCATTTCATTCAAATCATCCATGGTCCCATAAAATGGCAACCTTCCATTCCCTAATTCACAGATTAATAAGCATCCCACTGAAAAATAATAATTTTGTAAAAGAAACTAATGTGATCAAATATTTAGCCGAAAAAAATGGATATAAAAGAAAAATGATTGACAACATGATCAAGAAAAAACTTAAAAAACAAAGAGAAGAAAAACTTCAAGGAAACATAGAAACCAGAGAAAAAAAATAAATATATGTGCATACCATACAACAATTGTATGAACAAAACTATAAGAAACACATTTAAAAATTCTCAAATTTGTATTAGCTATAAAACTAAGAACAATATCTTTAAAATATTAAACAACAAAATAACAAATCATCAAGATAATAAAGACGACACATATAACAGATCTGGAATATATAAAATAAACTGCAACGAGTGTAATAGTTATTACATCGGACAAACTTCCCGAAACTTCAAAATTAGATTCAATGAACATCTACAAGCTTTTAAATCGAACAACAAAACAACAATGAAATCTAACTTTGCAGAACACTTGATAAAGTCAAAACACAAATATACAGATCTAAAAGAACATCTAACAATTTTAGAGTTTGAACGAGAAAGAGAGAAGCTATTTGTCAAAGAAGAAATGAATATTTACTTTAATTTTAAAAAAGACCCTTCAAACATACTAAATACAGTTTTACCTAAACAATCAAACCCGATATTTGATAAAATTGAAAAAATAAGAACAGGGACGTATAAAAATCACTTAATATAGTATTCAAAGAAAATAACAGAAGAAAATAAAATATATTATCGATTATGACAAACAATTCATATGCAACTTTAAAATAATTAATTTTAACATATGATTAATATTTATTTTATTTTAAATGTGAGGTTATATTTTTATAGACTTTGATAATGGCCTAAGCGCACGAAACATGTCAGTCTAAAATAAAAATGTTTTTTATAAAAAAAGGGTACTTTGTTAAAATATGAATATACATCTTATAATATTAGTAGCCCTAATCAATCATTATAACATAATAGATATGGCTAACAACCACAGAACAGTTCATACGATAAAATACCTCACCCTTAAAGCAGAGAAAATTAAAGAAGACATTAAGTTCAATAAAATCTGCCTCTTGGAAAATGTAATTCCAAACTATGTTCAGCTTAAAACAAGATCAACAACTCAAGCAGCGAAAAGAACAATAGAAACAGCAAAACACATTTGGGTAAAAGAGGAAGTTAAATACCTATATTCAAAACTCCATTCAATTAATGAATCTATAAAGAAAACATATGAAGAAGCAAAAACAATTTTTCATGACGAAAGCATTGAAGAAATGAATCAATACATAGCAGAATGGATCACACCAATAATGAAACTAAAAAAAGAAACCCAAAAAAATAAAATAGACAAACTGATTGAATTACAGAGGAATAAATTCTTAAGAGCTAGTAATATACAAGAAACTCAATTCAGCCCTTCAGTACAAAATTTAACAAATATTGAATTTACAAGTGATGAAACAGATCTTCTAAGTAAGTCTTTGAAATGTAATCTTGACTTAGATCATAAAATAAAAACAATTGAAAAAGATCTAATAGATATGGAAGTAGCGATAAGAAAAAATGATCTAAATCTCCAAGACCCTATGAAATTTAACTTCATCCATGAGCTAAATAAGACAAATATTAATGTAATTAACAGAAATAAACAAGAGAGAACAAGTAAAGATATAAAACTAATTAATTCAATTTCTGAAAAACTAAAACAAGGTAAATCTATCATTTCTAAAGCCGACAAAAGTAACACAGTAGTAGTTATTAATAAAGATGATTATGATGCAAAAATAGAAGCATTCATAACAAATAATCAATATAAGACTCTAGCCAAAGATCCAACTGATGAATATACAAAATCCATGAACACCACGATAATGAAATGTAATAGTCTTTCAAAAAAAGAAAAATATGCACTAAAGACTACTAATGCAAAAGCACCAGTTCTAAGAGGACAACCTAAAACTCATAAAAAAGAAATACCAATCCGCCCTGTCGTTAACTTCATGAATGCCCCCACATATAAACTATCTAAATATTTAAACAATAGGATAAAGAACAACATAAATTTAGATACTGGTTACAGTTTAAAGAATACATATGACTTAATTGACAAAATTAAAGACGTAGAAATCCCAACAAACTCTTTACTATTATCATTTGACGTTAGCAATATGTATTCCAACATCCCAATAAAAGAAACTTTAGCTATTCTTCGTAAAAATCTAACTGAAAATAAGACGTTGAGAAAAAATGAAATAAATGATATTATGAAACTAACTCAAATGACTCTAAATCAAAACTATTTTAGATACGACTCCTCTTTTTATTTGCAAGAAGACGGTGTCCCAATGGGATCCCCCCTATCAGGACTTATTGCAGACATTTACATGACAGAAATGGAAACTACTAAAATAATGAATGACATTAATCCCTACAGAAAGAAAATATGTTATTGGCACAGATATGTAGATGATATTTTATGTCTTTTCGAAGGCAATGAAGACGAAGCCAGACAATTATTAACATACATAAATGACTTATCTACCGAAATCAAATTTACAAGTGAAATCCAGAAAGAAGAAATTAATTTCCTAGATGTAACAATTTCTAAAGAAAACGGAAAACCCTCATTTAATATTTTTAGAAAACCCACAACATCAGACACAATCATTCCATTTCATTCAAATCATCCATGGTCCCATAAAATGGCAACCTTCCATTCCCTAATTCACAGATTAATAAGCATCCCACTGAAAAATAATAATTTTGTAAAAGAAACTAATGTGATCAAATATTTAGCCGAAAAAAATGGATATAAAAGAAAAATGATTGACAACATGATCAAGAAAAAACTTAAAAAACAAAGAGAAGAAAAACTTCAAGGAAACATAGAAACCAGAGAAAAAAAATAAATATATGTGCATACCATACAACAATTGTATGAACAAAACTATAAGAAACACATTTAAAAATTCTCAAATTTGTATTAGCTATAAAACTAAGAACAATATCTTTAAAATATTAAACAACAAAATAACAAATCATCAAGATAATAAAGACGACACATATAACAGATCTGGAATATATAAAATAAACTGCAACGAGTGTAATAGTTATTACATCGGACAAACTTCCCGAAACTTCAAAATTAGATTCAATGAACATCTACAAGCTTTTAAATCGAACAACAAAACAACAATGAAATCTAACTTTGCAGAACACTTGATAAAGTCAAAACACAAATATACAGATCTAAAAGAACATCTAACAATTTTAGAGTTTGAACGAGAAAGAGAGAAGCTATTTGTCAAAGAAGAAATGAATATTTACTTTAATTTTAAAAAAGACCCTTCAAACATACTAAATACAGTTTTACCTAAACAATCAAACCCGATATTTGATAAAATTGAAAAAATAAGAACAGGGACGTATAAAAATCACTTAATATAGTATTCAAAGAAAATAACAGAAGAAAATAAAATATATTATCGATTATGACAAACAATTCATATGCAACTTTAAAATAATTAATTTTAACATATGATTAATATTTATTTTATTTTAAATGTGAGGTTATATTTTTATAGACTTTGATAATGGCCTAAGCGCACGAAACATGTCAGTCTAAAATAAAAATGTTTTTTATAAAAAAAGGGTACTTTGTTAAAATATGAATATACATCTTATAATATTAGTAGCCCTAATCAATCATTATAACATAATATATATATATATATATATATATATATATGTGTCCGTGAGCACGATAACTCTCGTAAAAATTATCCGATTTTGATGAAATTTGGTATAAACGTGTAAAGTAACATTTATGACTTTAAGTTCGAAAACCAGCCAGATCGCTTTATCCGAAGGGGTATTTTGGGGGGGTTTAGTACCCCAAAAATGGGTTTTTTGAATTTTTTACATATAATTTTGGAAAAAGTCAAATTTTAGTTTTTACCATTGGATTCAGCTTAAAAAAACACACAATTTGGTATTTTGATAATTTCTCTACGTCAATTGGTTACCGAGATATTGAAAGTGCTAAACACAGTACGTTGTCTAATGTTATTCTTATGGAGGAAAAGAAAAATTTTATATCTCGCTTATTTATGAACGTATACTGACAAAAATAGGTATACGGCTTCATCTGGTTGTGGACCATTGATATTTGCTCAAAAAAACAATTTTTTGCCAAAGGCTCCCGTAGCAGCAAACCTGCGTACTCAGCCCCATGTTATTCTTATGGAGAATAAGTAACGTGTTATCTCCCTTAATTATGAAAATAAATTAATGAAATTTGGTACGTGGCTTTACCTAAATGAGTTATATTGATATCTGTATAAAACCCCATTTTTTGTTTTCCTTCCTTCAGCAAACCTGCATACTCAGCCGCCATGTTATTCTTATGGAGAATAATTAAAATGTCATAAATCGTTTATTTATGAATGTATATTGATGAAACTTGGTATGTGGCTTTATGTGGTATTAAGATACATATATATGCATTGGAAATTCGCTGAGTAAGCAGGTTTGCTGCTACGGGGGTATTTTCATTTTGACACCTGTACAAAATATTACTACACCTATCCTTGAAATATTTGCATCTTATCAAAATTATGTATAATGTAGAGTTTTACAATGAGGACAATGTGTAAAATGAGAATAATGCAGGCAATGGGAAAAATGTAGACAATGTGGGCAAAGTGGACATTGTTTGCGATGTTGACAATATGGACAGACTGAACACTGTGAATAATTTGGACGATTTGGGCGATGAGGACAGTGTGGACTGTGTGGACTATGTGATCAATGTGGACAATGTGGACCATGTGGACATTGTGGACGATGTAGACCATATAGACCATGTGGACGTTGTGGACAATGTGGAAGTTGTGGACATTTTGGACGTTGAGGACAGTGTGGACGTTGTAGACAATGTGGACGTTGTGGACATGTGGACGTTTTGGATAATGAGGACAGTGAGGATAATGTAAAGTATCCCTCACACTGAACGTATTTATTCAGTTTGGCTGGGGTTATGAAACCCCAGTATTGTATCTGTTGCAGGGGTATTGTGATGTAGGCAATGCAAATAATGTGGATAACATGTCAAGTCAATGAACAAAATTTAGACAATGGGGACGTGAGCTTTAGCATTTCTCTAAACATTTTTAGCCAAACCAATGCCTAGATTTCATTTCAATTACAAATTACTATTTTCATGAATGCTATTAACTAGACAAACACGACAAAAATGCACTGCTAAAATAATCATAGACAATATTACTTTTACTCTTTTTAGCGAATTTCCCCTATAGGGAAGAAGCTATTACTGTAGGTCTCATGGTAAGACTTAAGCCCGAGACCATGATAACTTTTTTGTTTTGAGGTCCCCAGATGCCAAAAACACTATTCGTTCAAATTGATATATATGTATATATATATCTATATATGTGTCCGTTAACACGATAACTTGAGTACAAAACGTCCGATTTTGAATAAATTTGGCTCAAATGTGTAAAATGACATTCATGACTTTAAGTTCGAAAACCAGAAAAATCGGACTATGGGAAGGGGGGTTTATGGGGGTTTTAATTTTTCCAAAAATCAGTTATTTGCATTTTTCACCCTACAATTTTTAAAATACTTAATTTTGGTTTTGACCATGTTATAGAGCTTAAAACAACAAATAATTCAGTATTTTGAATTATTAACCTAGGTTAAGTGGTTGCGGAGAAAATCCAAAAACACCTGCTCATAAAATCTCCCATGTTAATCTTATGGGAAAAAGGTTTTTGGCTTTTCCTCAGTTTATTTTAATGTAAACATCACATTTGCTTTTACCAATCTCTTCAGTTCCACAAAGCAATCATTTTGGTGTTTAAATTGTGATTCTACGCCCAACCGTTGCAGAGATATTCAAAGTGCTAAACACAGTACGTTGTCCAATGTTATCCTTATGGAGAATAAATAAAATTTGATATCTCGATTATTTATGAATGTATGTTGATGAAACTTGGTATGTGGCTTCACGTAGTACTATTATATTGATATTTGCACAAAAAATTGATCTTTTGTTGATTATTCCTGTAGCAGCAAACCTGCGTACTCAACCCCCATGTTATTCTTATGGAGAATAAGTAAAATGTAATGACTCCCTTAATTATGAACACAAATTAATAAAACTTGGTATGTAGCTTCACTTGGTTGAGTTATATTGATAATTATATAAAAACCCATTTTTCTGTTCCTTGTTGCAGCAAACCTGCTTTCTCCAGCCCCCATGTTATTCTTATGGAGAATAACTAGAATATTATAAAGCGCTTATTTATGTTTGAATATTGATGAAACTTAGTATGTGGCTTCGCCTAGTTAAATTCTACTTATATTTGCATAAAAACGAGTTGTTTCTTTTCCTTGTTTCAGCAAACCTACGTAATCATTACCAATGTTATTCTTATGGAGAATAATTAAAATCGCTTATATGTGAATATATTTTTATGAAACTTAGTTTGCGGCTTTATATGGTATTAAGACATATATTCTGCATTGGAAATTCGCTGATTACGCAGGTTTGCTGCGACGGGGGTATTTGAATTTGTTACATATAATTTTGGTAAAAGTTAAATTTTAGGTTTTCCCATTGGATTCAGCTTAAAAAAACACACAATTTGGTATTTTGATCATTTCTCTACGTCAATTGGTTACCGAGATATTGAAAGTGCTAAACACAGTACGTTGTCTAATCTTATTCTTATGGAGGAAAATAAAATTTTTTTTTATCTCGCTTGTTTATGAGCATATACTGACGAAAATTGGTATACGGCTTCATCTGGTTGTGGACCATTGATATTTGCTCAAAAAAACAATTTTTTGCCAAAGGCTCCCGTAGCAGCAAACCTGCGTACTCAGCCCCATGTTATTCTTATGGAGAATAAGTAACGTGTTATCTCCCTTAATTATGAAAATAAATTAATGAAATTTGGTATGTGACTTCATCTAGTTGAGTTATATTGATATTAGCATAAAACCCCATTTTTTGTGTTCCTTGCTTCAGCAAACCTGCATACTCAGCCGCCATGTTATTCTTATGGAGAATAATTAAAATGTCATAAATCGTTTATTTATGAATGTATATTGATGAAATTTGGTATGTAGCTTTATGTGGTATTAAGATAAATATATATGCATTGGAAATTCGCTGAGTATGCAGGTTTGCTGCTACAGGGGTATTAATTTCATCCTATATTACTAAACAGACAGTTAGTTATCTTTTGACCATCCTCTTCGAGCTCTCTTTGATTTGACTCCAATTATTTTATGCTTTTCACTCAGTCTTAATATTATAATGTTTTTTCTACAGTTGCATATGGGCAATTCTCACTAGTAGTGTCACTTTCCAAGTCACTAAGATTTATATGGCTTTTGCTAATAATTTACATGTTTCATACAAATATATGATATAGTATTCTTTAAAACTTAATCATTTTTACCATTATTTTATTCAACTGAACTAGATTTATATTTTTTAAATAATTTCTTAGTTAAAGATCTCATTTCCCTGCCTTATCCCATACCGGAGGTGACAATCTATTTATTTTGATAAAATTTTAAGAAATAGATAATACAGTATTTTTTTATGATTTTAATATTAAGAATTATTAATATATTAAAATATTAAGTAAATAAAGCATAAATATACATTAAGTTTTAAAAATAGAACAAGTTGTATAGTCATACAGCTTTTCTATCATTCCCCTGTCACTATTTAAAATTGATGTCTAACCTAAAAAGAAAAGAGTATCCACCCCCAGAAGCCAGTGCCACTTGAGCTTCTACCTTGAATACTTCGGTGGCAGCCATATCTCTCCAGCAGTGGTAGTTTAAACTGTTGCAGCAAGAGTTGTTTGTGCAAGTTCCACTGAGTTTATTTTATTATATATCATTCTCCTGTGTCTGTTTATCAGGTAAGAACAATAAACATATGTTTTACATTGATATTTATCAAATTCTCTAGTTGTACAGATGTTTATTTATAATATTATAAAGAAGAGGTGGTTTCTGTCTGTCGTCTGTCTGTCTGATATTCCGGGTAAACGCAAAAACTACTGAACCGACTGGGCTGAAACTTTACACAAAGGTAGATCTTGAACCCATGCAACACATAGGCCTACTCACTTCCTTAAAATCCCCTCGGGCTACGCCCCGTGAACGTCCTAAGTAACAATGTTTACATTTCAGAATAAAGTAAACATTCAGAAACAGTAATGCGATCAGCTGAGGACACTTAGATTTGACAGCTTAAAGAGCAGAAGCAAGACAACAGCTGTTTCAAGCTAACTAAAATGCAAATTGCATTGACTATAGAACGGGTAAGGGTCATTCCCACCAAATGGGATAATTTAGGTTAGGGAAAATTTTTAAAATTAAAATTGTCAAATTGTCTTCTACTGTTAATTGTTTAGTCTCATACATTTTTGGGAACACTCCAATGCTGCATCAGAGCACAATTTTCATTTTTTATATGAAAAAAACAAACATTTTCAGTGATCGGTCACACTCACTTAACCTCACACAAAAAACGAGTTTATGACATTTTATGCGAACAACTGACAGAATGTTTAGTTAAATAAACAATAACAAAAACATAATGTGTATTTATTTCCTGATTCCATCAATTTAACCTTTAAAAATTAGAAAATGGTATTGAAGTTGGAAGTGTATCATAATTTGGTACCTAATACCTAAAATTTGTTCATTGGAAATCATTTTTAAATAATGATTTTACTATTGTGAGATGTGAATACATTTTTTCATAAGTTTTATGTAAATATATATATGAATAAAAATATATTATCGTCGTTTAGTTAGTATTTTTACCCCGTGACCGGCCTGTAGCAGACGTGACCGGTCTGTAACAGACGTGACCGGCGGGTAACAACAGTGACCGTTTGGTAAACTCACGTGACTTATACCACTAAAAGGTAACATAATACATCAAAAAGACAATAAAACTTATTCATTACTATAAAATATGAAACTTACTATTAAAGTTATAGATTTCCTGAAATATCTACAAAACCAGGGAAGAATTATATCGTATCTCAATTCACAAACAGTACGGTCACACTTATAAATCATAATAATAATAATCTTTTATGAAAAAGCTAAATATATCATAACAAGTTAACAAGAACTTAACACAACCTCAAAACGTGGTTAGCCTACAAAGCTTAACTGAATGACTACTAAACATAATGTCTCGAATATACAGATCGGTCACACATAACAGTACCGGTCACGTGAGAGATCTGTTCGTGACCGATATGTATATTCGAGACATTATTTTTAATAATCGTTCAGTTAAGCTTTATAGGCTAACCACGTCTTGAGGTTGTGTTTAGTTCTTGTTAACTTGTTATAATATATTTAGCTTTTTCATAAAAGAATAATATGTTATGATTTATAAGTGTGACCGTACTGTTTGTGAATTGAGGTACGATATAATTCTTCCCTGGTTTTGTAGATATTTCAGAAAATCTATAACTTTTTCTGAAAAAACTACACTCTTGAAACAAACTATCAACTGTTAGAAGAATAGATCAGATGATTCCCGCTATTTTTACTGCCGCACCTTTTTCTGGACACTCCGTTAGTTTTACGCGTCCTTGAACCACGGACATTCGGAGACATACTTGTCAATAGGAAAAAACCATTTTCCCACTCAACTTTCTCCAGACCGATGTTATAGTGTAGAAGTACAGGTTACATTGTCATTGGTTATACACCACAGTCGTTGGCAATCGTCTGCTTGGCATATTTGTTTTGATCAGCATAACCTCCAAGCCAGTTGGAGACAAGTGACCGATGGGCAAATAAAGACACATTTAATCTTTTACACTTTATTTATTTGTTATTTGGAATGTAGGATAGGGTTGAAAGGCAGCAAAAAAGGTTGTTTAATCAAAACAATAAAGGTTTTTAAAATATATAATTTAATTTTTCATTTTTCTCATGGAGACCTAAGTTATCCCATTTGGTGGTATTGACCCGTAAAGAAACCCCCTGTGCGAAGAACAGGTTCATCAGCTAGTAATTCATAAATATGTTCAAAATACTATTTGTGTGCAGAATCATGTCAACATAAATTTATTTAACAGGGGAATGATAAATCAACTAATTTGTTATTATTTATACATTATATTTATAATTTATAAAATATGTAACCCATTATTTTATTTTCTAAAGATATAATTATGATACAACAGGCAAAAACAACCAAAATAGATGCTACAGTATAAAGCCTAGGAAAATTGTCTAGTAAAAGTACAGATTTTTCAAATTTATATTCTTAATGGTAGTTTAATATTATGAAACAAATACATAAAACTTCATATATTTTAATATTTTTTCCTTTTTTCAGGAAAATATGCTGAGAAAAAATAAATCTTAAGAGGATATACTGCTCGAAAAAAAGTTACGCGAAAGAAGCGCTATAGAAAGATGGAAAGAGGATCCAGTTCAACTAGAAAATTTGAGAGAGAAAGATAAAAAGAAGTACGAAAACAAGAAGAAAAAGAAGCAAGTTAAAAGTGTAAAAAAAAGAGAATTAAGACATCAAAGGAAGAAGTGGAGGAAAAATTCAGCGGCTTATTACAGTAAAGGAAAAACACTGTTGGAACCTCCTTTTTCGGAAGAATCAACTCTTGGTTCCAATACCCCTCCTATGTCTAGTCAACAAAAGGCTGGAAGAAAGCGTATCCAGAGAGACCGAAGCAAATTTGTGAAGAGAAACAAAAATCTTATGATGAAGAATAAAGAGCTAATAAAACTAAGAGAGAAATATATTAAACAGTACTATAGGCTGTTAAATATACACAAAATAAATTCAAGCTCTGATAATGAACTTAGGCTAACCAAAAACTAGAGCTGAAAAAATCTTGGAAAGTAAGGACAGATCTGTTATAGTTAGAAAACTGACCTTCGGGGAAGCCTTAAAAGCACAAATAAAAATACTCCTGTAGCAGCCAACCTGCGTACTCAGCGAATTTCCAATGCATATATATGTATCTTAATACCACATAAAGCCACAAACCAAGTTTCATCAATATACATTCATAAATAAACGATTTATGACATTTTAATTTTATTAATTTATATTCATAATTAAGGGAGATAACACGTTACTTATTCTCAATAAGAATAACATGGGAGCTGAGTACGCAGGTTTGCTGCTATGGGAACTATTAGCCAAAAAATGTTTTGTAGTGCAAATATCAATAGACCACAACGATATGAAGCAGCATACCAAGTTTCATCAGGATAAGTTGATAAATGAGCGAGATATACAATTTTTCTTATTCTCCATAAGAATAACATTGGACAACGTACTGTGTATATATTAGGGGTGTGCGAGTACTCGAAACTTTGAGTTTTCGGCCGAGTATTTTAATACTCAAACTCGACTCGAAGTTTTGAAAAATACTCGAAAGTTTGAGCGAGTATTTCCCACCGATTTCTGGACGATCGCTAACGATTGCGACCGGCCAAAACCCGTAGTAACGACCACAAAAGGAGATCGCATCGCGTAAAATCGCCCGGAAATGACGATCGCTAACGATTGCGACCGGCCAAAATACGTAGTAACGGCCGCTCAAGACGATAGCATCACGAAAAATCGGCCGAAAATGACGATCGGGCCACTTAATATCGGCCGTAACTAACGATTTCGTCATCTAATATTGATTATAAGCAATGTCTGGACCAGGTGATATTGGCCAAATGACAGCCGGACCGTGTTTTATCGGGCGGAAACGAATGTCAAACCGTATTTTATTTGTCAATACATAATCCAGTTTTATTGTACTGGCCAAAACTTAGTATTGCTACTCATGTATTAGTTAGAAACCATGTTTAGATTATCAAATCTAGAATGGTTTCCAAATCCCATTACACTATTTTAAACTACCAACTGATGGCAAATACTCGCTCGAAAATACTCTAAACTCAAAAGTAATTGGCACTATTCGACTCGACTCGAATAAAAAAATCACTACTCGCACACCTCTAAACATATATATATATATATATATATATATATATATATATATATACAGTTTTGAACGAATGGTGTTTTTGGCATCTGGGAACCTTGAAACGAAAAGTTACCATGGTCCCGGGCCTAGGTCTTACCATGCCGACTACGGGAATAGCTTATTCCCGACAGGGGAAATTCGCTAAAAAAAACTTGCAAAGCCAAAAATATACAACTGGAAAGCGAAAGGATCTATCACATGTCATGGGAAATGGACAAATTTAAAAAAGTACAAAGTTATACATGAGATAAGAACAATAGTCTCGTTCCGTTATACTCTCGAAATATGGACTTGTATGGAAACGGATCAGGATCCTATTTCATTTGAAGTCTGGAAGAATTGATCTAGCACACTTACAGGCTGGAAGTTTGTCATTATCAGTGTAAAATATGAGAAACATGAGCCTTTTAAGTATCGAGCAGTGTGCACTACACCACTAGAAGACATTGGAGACGTGGAAGTAACCTTTTTAAAAAAGCAGGGGAAAAATATTTTTAAAATGGTTGAAAATGACATTTCTACATTCACTAAAGTGACATTGTTAGTGAGCTACCTCCTCTAGATTTAAAAATTAAAGGAGACAGGCTGTTTTATAAATTTGAGGTAGACTTAAATGTTCATGAGTAGAAACATATGTGAAAACCTTTAGTATTTAAGAGTTTTTTGTTTTAGCGAATCTCCCCTATAGGGAAGAAGCTATTACTGTAGTCGGCATGGTAAGACCTAGGCCCGGGACCATGATAACTTTTCGTTTTAAGGTCCCCAGACCCCAAAAACACCATTCATTCAAAACTGTATATATATATATATTTATATATATATATATATATATATATATATATATATATATATGTGTGTGTGTGTCCGTGAGCACGATAACTCTCGTAAAAATGATCCGATTTTGATAAAATTTGGTATACAAGTGTAAATCAACATTTATGACTTTAAGTTCGAAAACCAGCCAGATCGCTCCATCCAAAGGGGTATTTTGGGGGGGTTTTGTACCCCAAAACTGGGCTTTTTGAATTTGTTACATATAATTTTTGAAATAGTCAAATTTTATTTTTTACCAGCTTAAAAAACCACACAATTTGGTATTTTGATAATTCCTCTACGCCAATTGGTTACCGAGATATTGAAAGTGCTAAACACAGTACTTTGTCTAATGTTATTCTTATGGAGGAAAAGAAAAATGTTACATCTCGCTTATTTATGAACGAATACTGACGAAACTTGGCATATGGCTTCATCTGATTGTGGTCTATTGATATTTGCTAAACAATTTTGCTAAAGGCTCCCGTAGCAGCAAATCTGCGTACTCAGCCCCATGTTATTCTTATAGATAATAATTAAATGCTATGTCTCCCTTAATTATGAACATAAATTAATAAAATCTGGTATATGACTTCACCTAGTTCAGTTATATTGATATTAGCACAAAAACCCATTTTTTGTGTTCGTTGATGCAGCAAACCTGAGTACTGAGCCCCAATGTTATTCTTATAGAGAATAATTAAAATTGTATATATCGCTTATTTGTGAATATTTTTTTATGAAACTTGGTAAGTGGCTTTATATAGATTTAAATGGCTTTATGTAGGATTAAGACATTTATATCTCCATTGGAAATTCGCTGAGTATGCAGGTTTGCTGCGACGGAGGTATTTATCTAATAGCATAATTTGTGAATAGGAACATTTTAAAATAACATTATTTTAATGTTATTTTTGGTAATTTAACATTTTGTATGCAAGTGTCTTAATATTAAACCCAAAATAAATTTAATTTTAACAAATGCTGAATGTTTTCTCATTCTCCTGCCTTAATCCCTTGTCATAACAATTTTTAATTGATTTTTTTAAAGAAAACAAGCATGTACAGCATTTATATTAAAGGTATAACTAAATGAAGACATTAAATTCCATTTAAAAATTGTAAACATTTATAATTTAAACAAAAATAAATTAGTCAAAAGTCCCGCTAGATTGACATTTACAGTTCCTTAAAATACATACAAACAAATTATCTGATAGATAAGCCATTCACTTACTCTGATGAGTTCTTCTTGTCGCAGCCAATGGGCACTGTGAAATACTTTGATGAAATCATCCTAGTAGTTTATTGTTATCTCAACAGGAAGCACCACTATATGGATAAAACTGCATTACCAGCATCTTGTATAAAAGGTGACCATACCCCCCATTTTGAATGGAACAGTCCCGTTATTTCAAGGTTTTGAGGGCATCCTCCTGTTGATTTCAGAAATGTCCTGTTTGATTTTGCAAACGCCCCATTTTTTTGGGAACGAATAAAGAATAGACAAAACGTTAAATCATCTGAAAGACATTAGGCTTAAATTCTATTTTCCTCCCTGACATTAGAGGCTAAATGAATGACTAAAAAAAGTCATCTGGAATGACAGGGGCTCGCATCCTACGAATTGTTTTATTGTCCCTTTGTGGACCACTACATTTATGGCCTAACCTTGGATGCTACACAAATCTTATTATTTCATTTTTACAGTTGGCACACCGCAGTAAAACCCCGCTTAACCGGGCCTCGCTAAACCAAAACCCGGGTTAACCGGATCGGTCTATAATAAATGGATAATCAATCATAGAAAGGATAAGTCCGGCGTATAACTCATGGTGTGCCAAGAGACTGCCCGCCGCGGCAGTCACTGAACTTAGAGGTTGTTTTTACGTGTTTTACCACATACATGAACCGCCTGAGAGGGAGTTACCACATACATGAACCGCCTGAGAGGGAGTGGTGGGTCACTGCATTTTCCGTATTCCCATATCTAAAGGATCAGTGTACCGTGAACCCTCACACCTACATGTGGCGACAATGCAGATTTACTGTTGTGATTATGTAGTGTCATTTGCCAAAGTTATAAGTTTGTACATATTCGGAGAACGATTTCCACGATGCCTACGAAAAGAAAACATGTAGCAGTGGACATTAGTGATCAGTTGAAAGCCATCAGACGTATAGAAAATTGAGAGATTTTGTGTATTTTTCTGAAACTGATCTTGAAATACCAAGTTAGTTATGCGAAAAAATGGGTGATCTGTAACGGGCCCGCCCCCATTATTTCGGCTAAAGGACGGTTTACTGTACTTCTGTCATGACAAAAATAAATCCCAAAAGGCAGGTGTTTTTGTCTGCAGTTGTGCTATAAAATGGCTGGTTGCAAATGTTTGCAAAATTGATGGTATTATTGGCAACAGGATAGTTAGTTTCAGTTAGTTGTGTAGATTAATGTCTCAAAGTCTGAAACTAGGTCAAAAGTATTAGATTTTCCCAGTCGTGCAGTGCTTGGAGAAATAGGTAGGCAGAAGGGTTAATTCTTTCTTTTGACTTGATTCAAAACCAAAATTAAAAACTCTCTTCTGGACATTAACATTTGTGTTGCAGCTGTCATTGGAGGGGCAGTTGTGGGGCTGCTGTGTGCCATCCTCGTGGTCATGTTCATCGTCTACAGAATGCGCAAGAAAGACGAAGGCTCGTACGCTCTCGAGGAGCCCAAGAGATCGCCCACCGCAAACTCGTACACCAAGAACTCCAATCGGGAGTTTTACGCCTGAATTCGCCATATAATTTTACTTTACATCCAGGCTCAGCGATGAGATTACTACATGGTAACTAATGTGCATGATTTTTATATTTATTACGTCGCGTCCACAGTTTCGCGCCCCGGTGGCGCGCAGTTGTCGACTACTAACCTGTATAGTAACGCACATCGTCCAGCCAGCTTGTGTAGGTGCGCTCTCTAACGTATTTCCTCCCCGTTTGTTCATCTTTACCTTATTCGTCGTGGCATGTAAATACCGATTATTGTTTTGTTATTTTCTCGTTTGTCGTTTGTGATGTAATGATATCGTCCCTTTTATATAATCACTTATACTCACTAGGGAAATCGTGTCGTATCGTTAAATTGTGAGTATTTTACCGAACGTATACCGGAATGTATTATAACTTATCGAATGTGGGTCTGTGAAATTCTTCCAAATTTTACCTTCTTTGTTTTCCGAACCGTTCAAAATATATTTTTGTATTTCACCACCCGGACGATAGCACAAACAGAGAGACCCATCGCATTGACTTGTACATATGTGTGTCGTGTTACAATTCTTCCTGTAGGCAACTCCTGTCTCTGTACATACTCGCCTACACACACTGGACCGTAGGCACCAGTCCATTAAATGTATATAATCGTATTTACTCAATATATATTTACTCATATTAATATAGCATAGCTACTATTATATTAGATACATACTTCATATGCCCTCCCGAGACTGTGGAAATCAAGATCTGACTTTAAACAAACCGGCTGGAAATTGTCTCAAATTGAAACTGTCATTCTGATTGCTCGGACGAGTTGTTGATCTCCATTAATATTTGTTATTTAGAATTCGTTCTACCATTAAAAAAACATTCAATTACAAATTAGTAAAAAAAAACTTACGATAATAAAATTTATTTTATTCACTGGACAATATATAAATTAAAAGTAACAAAGCATAAATAGAGCAAAATCATTTCAAGTCTTTTCTCCTAAAAGACTCGGATCGTGACAAGGCACAGCCTCGCCACATGACAGCAGGGTTTTCACTGTTTCGTTTGTTTATTTATTGTTATGATGTCACTCGTGCCGTACTATGCATTCACTAGATGAACTAAGTGGATGTCTGTTATATGTAAGAATCATTTAGTTGTAGTATTTTTAACTCTATTTATATTAGATGAATTAGGCAAACGCAGGTATTTATCGATTTAAAAAATATAATTTTAGCATTTATTAACATTCCTTTAAAAATTCTGCATTTCCGCATGACTAGTGGTCACAAGAGTGTCGATTGAGGACAAAAGCTGCCGAGCAGTCGCTAGCTAGGTGTTGTACCTACACAGATTTTATCATAGAACAAAAACTAATCACTAGTTAATAGTTATATTTATAAAGCTGTTATTTTTGACAATACATTATAATTTTAAGTTAGATGCATTTATGGCCATGCCACAATATTTCTTCGGAATTAGAGATGATTGGGTGTTATTGTTATTCTTTTATCGACAACAGCTATTTCATAGTATTTTCGTTTATTCAATTCAAATTGGGTAAAATCTTAGTATAAAGTATAAAAGCATGCAATAACAAAGTAATAATGTTTAGTGTAAATGTATACGATGTATTTTTTTAAACTTAAATTCAGTTTTTAATCTAGTATCTTTTGATGTTCTTTAGTGTTTTATATATTTTATTGTTTAAGTTTAAAATACTCTCATTATTACCATGAAATAAAAAGAACATAAGAGGCAGAATGTGTGAAGATGGCTAGCCGCACAGGACCATGGCCAGTTGTGATTATCGTTACGTTAGGCTAAACCAGCACAAAGTTAGGCCCCCACCTTCATTTCAATCATCTCTATTTGTAATTAACAATGTATAACATTGATGTACTATTATGGATTAGTTTTGTCACCAATGATTAAATAACTCTTTTTAGATTCGTGTGATTATTTTCCCAAATGCTGATGATTTTCAGAAGGTATAACACTGTTATGAAGATTAGTTTATTGTTTTTAGCTTGAAACAACTTCTGAAACTGGGTTCATTACATTTAAGAGTTTACTGTCTCATCTCATATTTTATTTTTGAAAGAAAGAGTTACTTTCCACAGTTGGAAGAAAGTTGTCTATGTTGCCACAGGAATCCCTCGCCTCACTCGTTACTGAAATCAGTTAAATGAAAACTGTTTCAATAAAATTTAGCTTTATATGGCAGGAAATTATTGGACACAGTATGACATCATATTCAAAATAGATTGTACAAGACTTGAGGAAGTGTAATCGACCTACATCAAAATCGTCCTGGCGGAAGTGGAATTTGTCAACCATTCAGGGAGCCTGTGCATTGATTCTCACGCTACAATCAAACTAATAAGGTATTGCAGAGTTTGGTTCAATACGTTTTGTAAGCTGTGTAGCATGTTATGTTGAGCAAGCTGGTGTCAAGATTCCCTGGTCCGAAAAAAAAACAAAAAAAACACCCTGCACCACATCCGTGACGAAGGTCCCCGGCCAATCTGATATTTTTGTTCTGTTTAAAATGTTTTTTAAAATTTGTTTATTTATTCTACATGAAGCAATTGTTGTATTTTGATTGTTTAGCTACAGTGTTGTCAGTTTTTTAAAGCAATTTAAGGACATGATTGGTTGGTAGAGGCGAACTTTTTTGTGAAGTTGGTTGCAAGGCTTATAAAAGGTCCAATAGAATATAGACAATATTATCAACAGAATGTCTAAAACAACAAGGCAATTCCCTGTCTTCTAATGTCTGAGAGTCGGAAGTCAGCTGCTGTGAAGCATGAATAACACAAGTTGTACTTGCAACTATTCCTTGCCAAGAGCTAAGTTGACCACGTTCCAAGTGAACTAGGCTTCGAACCTCGAGGAGCAACAGAGAGAAATATGCAAATGGTGGTGGTGATCGATTTATTATTACAAAATTAATAAACAGCAACAATACAAAGTCAAATTTCACTTTAAACAGCAATAAGGTAAATCGATTAAAAAATCAACAAATTATGAAATCTAATCTGACTACTTAAAATAAATAACAGAAAATGTAAACATTCAGTTTCTAAGAGAAGGTTAAATAAAATTATATAATACAAAATGTATAGCTAATAAAGTACAACTGATTATATCACAAATCAAAGACATTTACATTATCAAAATTTGATTCTCGGTGCAAATAATATGGCAACGTCGGGCACAGATTACTCGTGGAATTCCCCACTGAGTTTACGCAGCGTTTTCACTTATAACTTAACCGACAACGATAATTGCATTGTCTCGTCGTAGTAAAAAATAAACCTAGCGTCGGTTACCCAGTCTTATATTATTACGATTATGCTAAATATATATGTACACTTTACAGACGGAACTATGTACATGCGATGCGACCACGTTCCGAAGGGCACCAGAGCGTCAATACCTGAGCTAGTTGTAAAAACACGGCTTTCTTGGGTCGGGGGAGTTTTCTGCCACATGGGAAATTATGGATGATATTGCCAAGTACTGTACAAACCCCATTTGACAATAATTAGCATGTAACAGAACAATCTCTTGATTGTCTTATAAATTTAAAGCATATTAATTTCTCTACTGAACTTCTATTAATCAAACACTGTTTTAAATACAAATTTTAAATTCTGATAAGTTTTTTTAATGACAAAATAACTGAATTAATTACTGCTTGCATGTTGTTAAATGAAATGTTAGTTGCACATTACAATTTTCCCCTGTATAATATAACACAAAATTAAAATGTTATTAAGGAAATTATAACAAATTAGCAAAACCAGGGAGCCAGTCTCACAAGCTTATACGCATAATGTAAAAAAATTTCAGCCTCAGGGTCATTGAGACATACTAATTAATTATAGTTTGAGACATACTAATTAATTATAGTTTAACATGAGCCAGATCCACAATTCCTCGGTAGTCACAGAAAACTATAAATGGATACAAAGAGGTGCTATACGTTAGAGAGAGATCTAAAAATAACCGTAACCATTACAAGAGCAATCAACAACTTTCAACCAAGATTTTCATAGAGTTTTACCATTTAAATATTAATACTAATTATGGGCCTTGTACTGAACAAATAACAAATACAGTGAAAATAGGTCATAGGTACCAGGAAGTAATATGGCTCAATAAGTAACATGTAGGACAAAATTAACAAGTGGTGGGCATCATTTTAAAATTGAAAATGCATTTCACAGCTAACTAAACTGAAGATTTCTAACACATTCATGTTCAGCGTGTTATTCCACAGACAAATATCTCACACTATATTTTTCTTAGTGTCAAAAAATATGTTCATTCATTAAGAGACATCATATCTAGGAATTGAAATAAAATCTGAGGTTAGAGACCACAAAATATTAACATAATAATAGTAGGTAACGTTTTACAGCTGACGATGAAGATGTTTCCTCAAGAAGCTAATTTCACCCAGGATTAATAGTGTTTGTACATTAGTTGATTCACCAACTGCTTGGATCACTAGTGAGTTCCATTACTCCACGAGTTCCATATTACTCCAGTGAGTTCCATATTTACTCACGAGTAGTTTTGTGAATGCTTGCCCTATTAGTTATATTAGACTGTGGCTTGAAGTTTACACCAATATATCTGGGTGAGGGGGAATATCTTATATAGCCTACATTTTCAAAAACAGCTGTTTTCAACACATGCGTTGAGATGATAAAGTTGTTCTTTTTACTCCTAGGATTAACAGCTGATGACCTCAACCGAAAAGTATCATTTTGATGATGTTTTTGTCCTAGGACTAAAAACATCATTAACACCTTTCAGTCTAGGTCATCAGCTGTTAATATGAATTGAGAACGAAATATTCAAACTCGTCAACAATAAAAACTTGGGTAACAGAGTTTAGAGTATCAATAAGATCAATATGGAAGCAAACTTTTAATGGTAAACAAGTAAACAAAATTTAGTTTTGAGAAATTGTTATATTAATATTGTTTGCAGTATGATGAAAAATATAGTTCATCACTAGGACCAAAAGTGGCTTTTCAATCCACTCTCATTTTCCAGCCTCTGCCGAAAATCGAAAAGCGTCACTTTTGGTCCTAGTGATAAAATATACTATTATTTTGGAAACACAAGATGGTTAAAATATCCACTGACAAGGTACGTAGAGGTTTTAGCCCAAGTATGATTATTTCTATAAGAGTAATGATCGCAGCAAAGATGTTTGCCAACCTTACCGGGGATAATAATGGTAGTTATTTTTAAATTGTCACTGGACATGCAGAAAGAAAATTTAAACCCTTAATCCATTAATCTAATATTACAAAAAAATCAAATCAATATTATTATTTTCATAAAATAACAGCTGATCAAAGTATGTAAGCAGTTAAATAATGTTTATTTTGAATACAATGATGAGGAAAACATGGTACGCGATAAATTTGTGTTTCCAGCAACACGGCAGATTGGATTGGTGATCACGTGATCTTACAGCTGCTTTTATGAGGTCTCTTCCTGTTAGCTGGAAAAGCTTAATTATATCGACTGCACAGACCTGTACGAAGTATCTAATGACCTTGTCCACTGATGTATCTATGGACCTTGTCCACTGATATACACATTGGTATCATAAACACCATTGTCTATAAGCTCGCAAAATCACTAGAAAAGCTTGTAAATCTATTGGAGGTCAGCAAAATGTTCCCAGAACTCGTAACGGTCTGCCGGATTAGCCTTGTGGTAACATGAAAGAACATCAGATCCAGAATGACAGTAACAAGCTCAAGGCTTGGTTATAACTTTCAAATTAAAGTTAAATACCCTTGCTGAAAATTTTGCTCCTTTAGACCTCAGATGAGTTAGCTGTGAATCAAGACTTTTTCAATTAAACAAAAAATACATGTAACATACAGAGTTAGCAATAATTTACAGGTGATACATACGAAAAATACAGAATTAATCATTAATGTCATGGAAAACATAGGACATAATAAGGAACACAAACTAAACCAATAAAAATGCTTAGAAGTAAATAAAATGCATTCAATATAAATTCTCAACTTCTAAGAAAATACTTTCTTCAAAAATAGTGTAATACTATCGCTTAACTAGCACACTGATGAATATGGCTAATGCCTTGTGTTTTCCAAATATGTACACAAAAGCCGTACTTTTAAACATTAATTTAAATTTTACCAACAGTAATCTAAAAAAATAGCGAATTTGAACTGCGCTATAAAAGTTATTTCCTGTTTTAAAAATACTTATTTTTCTCAAAAAGGCAAATAGTTAAGGTGGAGATTCTGATACGTCTATAACATGTCAACATCTGTATACCTATGTAAACACTTAACTTTTACAAGAGTTGGACTGAGGTAGTACATTCCTGTTTTATAATAAATAACTAGCTCCATGCAAAGAGTGACAAATACATTTGAAACTACTTTTACCCAAAAATTAACGCACTGCCTATATCTGGTTGAACAACAACATCCCTGCAACACATGATTACAGCAACTGATCAAGAAACAAAATGATAGTGTGATTCCGGAATAAATGAGAATTTTTTTAACGCAATAATTATTCTCTCGCATAGTGTTTATTCATTTGTTCAAAAGCTGAATGCCTAAGAATATAATATACTTAGAGAACGTTTGTTTGTACAGTATAAATATTATATTGTCACTTATCAAATCCTCTCAAGATTTTAGCAAATGGGAAGGTACACAAATCGACTAGATATCTGTAGATTGTGATAGGCATATAGATTTTAAGAGCACTAGATCATAAATTACAAAAAAAGATTACATATACAACTCTACAAAACGTAATGAAATGTTACTACTTTATTTAAAAAATAAGTCATAATAAATAAATACAATAATTTTACCACTTACCACATAGCACAGTGATTTTTAAACTACAATAAATATCAATTTTAATGTACTAATAAAGGGTTTCATTTTGGCAAATTATTTAATTATCGAATCAGGTTAAATAAATAGTGAGTATACTTGAGCCTCTAGGGGCTGTTTAAACTGTTTTCCACTAGGACCTGGCAAGGCGCAATTTGTAAGAGCAACTGAACACTAAATGGTGAAATTGGTAACTTTAATAAAGAACATTAACATAATATTCTACATTGAAGAAAAACAGTTAATTTCTAAGAAGGAAGACTCGGATTGGAATACTTTCATTTAACCACAAAACATATAACAAATCCATCCGATTGCATGCTATCAGGAGTCAAACTACTTTTAGTACATAACAGTACAATATTATGTATTGACAATACCATACAGTTACCACTATATATTATTAGGTTCTGTTTTGTGTAAGTTTTCTTGTAAAGTTTGTAATATGAAGCTTACATTTTCTTATTAACTAATTTCCATATGTTTACTAAACATTATTGTAGTTTATTTAAAACTCATAAGCTGTGTGATATTTGTAAATTTAAACATTTAGCAATCCAAAAGGGTTGGTTTAAATTTTAAGAAGGGTGAACCTCAGAAATGACAATCCTAAACCGAAATATCAATTCCAAATAGTTGTAACTACATGAAACACATCTCATCTCACTTTTCATTTATACATAAAGCACAATTCACCCATTTGACTAACTTTAGAGACAACTACAAACTCATATGACCCTCATACTTTAAATTATCATGATGAGAAGCCAAAAAGGACTATATTTTAATGTCTTAAGGTTGTAATCGATTTTCACAGGAAAACAATTTTAAACCACGCACTCGTGTTTACTTCTAATCAGCTGATGGGAATATTATTTGTAGGCGAAAGAATAACTATTCTCCACGTCTCGTCATTTCAAATCCCAAAGACAAAACTTCAGAAAAGGGACGCAGAGGGAAAGAGGGAGGGTTTGGCCAACGGGTCTTACAATGATGTGGCACAAAAAATAGTTTTTATGAATTCAAGATAAGACTTTAAATTTAGTATACCTCAAAACATGATGTGCTGTATAGGTATGCTAAAATACTCAAACTTGGAAAATAACAGACTGTCATTTTCGTCAAAAGTAAACCATCTATCCGACTCTTACTTGGAAAGTTGTGCTAGAAATAACTGAAACTTGAGTTAATGGATAAATCACCCCACAGCATGCTGGTCAAAGAAGGAAAAGGTTACATGTAATGACCGATTTGTCAACGCCATTTCATCCATTAGGCATAAAACCTCGTGAGATTAACACCTTTCGTCACAAGCAAGAAGACTACATTCTCAGACCATAAAACCCAAATTTTCTTATTTCTGTCTCAAAAGCCATGTTTTTTGCATCATTAAGTCTAGAAGTTCTGTTGCCGCTTGCGTTTCTGGTCCATCGCGTCCAGGATGGGCTGTCGTTTTGTCTGGTAACGTCTTCGCAACTCGTCGATTTCTCTTTCCATCTCCGCGTCTAAACTTGTCATCCTCTGCTGTAGCTCATCGTAGCTCAGGAACTTTAGCTGCACAAATTTCAAAATATTAGCCAATTGTAAGTCTCAACTTTAATAATTGGTAAAAATACATTTCAATCAAGAGATTCAGCTGGGAAAACAATTCTTTGAGCAAAAGTGCTATAAGCTCTTAGAGACTTGTAGCAAAAATATGTTCCTTTTCGCATTTTTACCGCGTATCATTATACTATTTTTTGGTCTTAAGTTGTTTTTTGCTTGTATTTGTTTTTAAGGTTTAATATTTAAATAATATATAATTCAGCAGAGTCTACTTTTCTTGGTAACTTATCCATTTTAACCATTAAAGTCTGTAATGGAAATATACTAAACATTCTAATAGAATAGGCATAATGTGGCACCAGAACAACTAAAACTCACACACCCCAAACATTATAATTATACGCTCTGAATCATAACCTCAAAGCATATCGCGATCGCATTTGCGCATCACCGATTTCGAGTTGTCTGTTTTCGCTAAGGTACCTCTACACTTCCGCCCGATCTTTGCGATTTCGAGCGACTCGTGCTTGTGTAACCGTCCGCGAGTCAAGACCGCGAGCGGCACTAAGTATGGAGGACCTGCCGCTCGTCTCCTTTGACTAGGTCACAAAAACCGACAAGAATCGGTGCGATGGCGAGGCGAGCGCAGTCATCCCTTCGGTGGCGAACTAGCCCTCGTCATTCTCGCATTCGCCGATTCGCTCGGCTACTACAAAGTGCGCGCCAAACCGAGTCACGGCGCATGACGTCTGCTAGGGGGTTAGCTACTGTCACTACAACTGTCATATCAGTAACTCGCGCGTTCCGTTTACATGGTACGCAGTTAAAATCGACAGCAACTGTTAACGTAATGTAGGCTCGTCTCCTCTACCAGTTGCTCAGAGGCGATCGGTAAACTGACGTAGTGCAACTGACGCAACGTTAAGCCTCTATACAACATCCCAACTACTCTTCTAATCTTTTTTGGTTGTGGATCGTGATCACAGACTTAATACAATTTGTATTGTTAAAACCAGATTTTCTGCAATAAAATTAAAAAATACTTTTCTTTGTAGCAAAAAAGCGACAGCCTGCCCAAATATTGTCACATTTTCATGGTGCATGTCGCATTTTGCGACAAATGCGACCGCAGCTTAAACCCTGATTTCAATCATCATGATAATCAATTAAAAAAATTGTACATCACCTTCATTTGACAAGAATGAATCAGATTATGCTAACAAACTGTGTCATTATTGATTAGTGAGTTGGTATAGATTAGCCCTCTTAAATGTCCGCCTTGTAACCGTCCTCCACTTAATCCAGTCAGTCCAGATCACAAGTTATGTTGTACCAGGTCCATGACTCATTGACTTTGCGTCAAAGAGGTCCAATAGCCAACCGTATTCTTTATAACTGACCGTTTTGATTTACTGGAGTGTGCAAGTCATTTGTTTTATTATAGGGACAAAATCAATCGACACTTCAAGGTCTAGCTTTAATTGTGTCATTTGTTCAAATAATCATATGGTTTTGACGATTTTTAACTTGACTATGGTTTATAATTTATGTTTTGTTTCATTTTGTCCATAATGCACATGCTTTCTACTTTCTTTGTATAACAGTTTTTATTGATACATTTATTATAATATAAACAATAAAGTTTTAATATATAAGATGTAATTACAATGTAAGTGTTATACATGTTTTAACTTAAAATACAAAGCTACCTTTCAAACTAGACGATTAAGTGGGTGATCACATATGTTTACTTGGCTCTAGCCTAAGTTTGTTTATTCACCAGTTAGATCTAAATGGGTTAGGTTCAACGAGGTATGTATCTATAGAGGTCTCGTCTGGGGTAAAAAACTGTGCCTACATGCTGACTGCCATTTTGACTCTCTTTACCTCCGGTCTCCATGACAACAATATGTAAACCAATCAAATGCTCTCCTCACAAGTTATGTTAGTCTTTATTACTTTTTGCCAAATGTTTTGTTTACAAAAATATCCTCCAGTGAGGCTTTACTTTAGGGGTGTGCGAGTATTCAAACTTCAAGCTTTTTCGAGCCAAATACTGGAATTTTCAGATAAATGTACTTACCATTATCCAATGGAGCAGGAATCCATTTATTTTACTTACTATTGTTATTTTCAGGTCATAGTCACTAGAAAAGTATATTTTAATAACAACATTTATAAATGGAACCCTATACACTGTTTTGATCGAATTCAACTCGACCAATGTGTTTTTTTTATTTGCATACTCGACTCGAACTCGAGATTCAAATCTTTTGCCATTTACTCGACTCAAACTCAACTCGACTTAAAAAACCTGTACTCGCACATCTCTATAAAAAATTAAGAACAATGCACTGAACTAGGCTTCATTTTATAATAAGTATATTTTTTAACATAAGTAATATCCATATATATATATATATATATATATATATATATATATATATATATATATATATATATATATATCATAGGAAAATATCGATACCATAAATATATCGGATGCCAAATATCAATACAAACAAATCAAATATTGACCTTAACCCTCCAAGTGTCTTTAACACTGGTTTGCCTATTTTTTGTGATTTTGCAGCTTTTATTCAAATAAATGTAAAAAACTTAAAAACATTCCAAACTGCATTGTTGTATAGTTTTTCTTGTTCAGAAAATCATGGGCGTCAATATTATATATATATAACATCTCACAAAAGTTATAACAGGAAAATTATGTGATGTTAAAAAAAGATTTCAAGTTTGCACTCCATCATATTATAAACGGTTCTAGAATATACAATTTTCAAAATAGCTAATTTGTTCTAAATTTTATAAGGATACTAAATATATAAACAAATAATCACAAATAAAAACAACGAAAAACATCAACAAAACACCATCCCCGAAGTGAGGGTAGCGACGCACATCAAAACTTCACACCTCAGCTGTCTGCTAAAGTACGATTGGCACAAACGTAAAAAGCTTCTGCAGACAGAGTTCGTGAGAAAGCTTAGAATCTGCCGTAAACAGCAATACCAATTTCGATCCGGTTCATTAAGATTCAATGCGCCCCAGAGCCTATTCCGTAAACGCTGTTTGACTGTCGACGCAGCGACAATAAACACCCCGTGGATGTGTTTTGTGTCGCTATAGCGAATTATTTATTTATTCTAACTCATATACAAATTTATGGTAGTAATTTAATTAAAATAGGAGTCACCGGTTTAAATCCAGCCAGATCATTATCCAGCTTGGGTCCCAACCCGAGGTAACCAGTTAAGAGTGAGGTACTGACTCTCAAACCCTTATTTGTTGGTGTTTAAAGCTTTTGAGTTGCCGTTGACTGTTCTCACACACTAACCGTTCGGGGGCTTGAACCCTAGTCTTGGCAGTGTATTTTTGTAATGCTTTATACCCAAAAATACTGCAGAGCAGCCACTTTGCAGCTGATAATATACTTCTACTATATGCAGTGTCTATCAACAAAGCAATTATGACAGACAAATTTAAATTCTCAAGTTGTAATCAATTTCACTTACTATTGCTATCACTTTACACATCAATCAACATAACTCACAAATTCAAAGTCTCCGTCAACAAATGCAGAGTGGAACTTTGGCTGGTTCTCCTGTGTCGGGACCATGATGCTGTTTCCACCACCGATGGCGACCAACACTCTCTGTCTTTCCTCCACCCCTACCCCCACCTCCTCATGATTCTGCTGTAACAGGCAGTGAACAAACTGAAGGGAACAGAAGTCTCAAGTATGAAAAATGTATCAGCCAATACTGTATGTAGTTTTACACAACAGTTTCCGCACTGGAGAACAATGTATGTTTGAAGAACCTCATTGATGTATTGGTTTTGTTATTTCCGTTGCGCAGTGAAATCCTGCATCTGAAATCCTTAGCTGTTGTCAAAACTTTGAAATTCAGAAATGGGATCCACTGACACCTGAGGGAGGGCAACACTAAAATTAAATAGTTATATTTAATTCAAAATGGGTAACATTTTATTCATTAACAGGTAACAATTTATTTTATTTATTGGTGATTCTACCACCAGGAATATTATAAAAACACTATTTAGGCTAACACCCAGTTTAATTTAAAAACTAGCATTGTAGTGCCAAAAGCACATTAATTCCAGAGGACAAAAAATGAGTTTTGAGATCTGCCCCCCTGCAGTTCCCTTCCAGGGAACCTGTCGAGTACAGTCTCAACTGACACTAGGGCAGTCAAGTACAGTCTGAGCTGACACTAGGTCTTGCGTAACTGCCTTGATTCAACCAGATACATTGAGGGGAAACGTTTTTCAAGTCTCTCGATGCTTCACCTCAGTGGGAACTATATATAGCCTTCCAACATTAGTCTAGATCAATGTAATAACTTGTCTTCCACTCTTGATTGAACATTTCAATGGATTAAAAATGGCATGTATTAAAAATTAACTAAAATTATTGTCAATGTAAATGTTATGTTCAATTTCTAAAGTTCAACTGGAATATACTTCCAACAAATTTCTATGCGTAATCTTTAAAATGGTGTATAACACAGAATGGCATCTTAAGAAGTCAACTCTTAATATGGCACATTTAATATTTTTTTAAACACAAATACATTTTAAAACTTATGTGTAGGTTGATATTTACCTGATTGTTCTGCTGCGTGTTTTGTACATTCGAGTTGTGATCTGCCGTGGTGTGGTGATTTGCCAAATTCGTCACAGGGACTTGCCCATTGCCCTAAAATAAGACAGGCATTAGTAAAGAAATCCATTCAAAATTATAGACATTTTATATTTTTGAGTAAAATCATAAAAGTTTTCTGCATAATCGACACTTAAAATTTCAGTTCTAGTTACTTTTCAAGATACAAAGAGATTGAAAACCCTCATAATTGACTGCAATTGAGTGACATAATTGGGAAATAGGCTTTTGGTTCACCTTCAGAGAAATTACTAACCAAAGACATAAAAAGCTCACCTTGGATAGAGTTCATCATTAAATCATCGTCACTAGTGATACATGATACAATCTGGAGATAAACTAATTCTAAACTAGAGGTGTGCAAGCAGCTTCAAAATCGAGCTTGACCCTAACTGCAAAATAGCTTGATTCAAAATTATGAGGCTTGAAAAACTAGCCGAGCTTCAGCTTGTTACTGAAGCTAAACATGTAAAACATTGATGACGGGACCTCAAAATAATGACCATATACAACGAAAAAACTGCTAAACATTGGATACAATAGAACTGTATAATATCCCCTGTAAATGAGGATGGAACGTATTATATAGACTAAAACAGATCAGTGACACATTTTCAGCCATAAATTACGATTGGGTCGCATAATGTTAACCGTTTATTTAAAATTGGTCAAAACCGCACCGGACCCACCTATCATCAGCTGAAAAAAGACAACCGGTCCCCTGTCATCAACAGATTAAATATCTACTAGATTGCATTTATGAACTGCGCTAACCATCCAACTGCTACATTGAATCATATTTTGACAAACGACTCCAATTCGTTGAAATTACCCACATATCAAAAGACAACCGTGTCTCAGTTTTTTCAGAATCTCACATCATTAAACTTGGTGTCCCTCAGGGATCAAATATGGGCCCTCTCCTTTTCCTATGCTTTATTAATGACATTTCAAAATCTGTAACTTATATGCCACAAAACAATCAATACCTCTATGCAGATGATGCAAATCTAAAAGCATCTGCAAGCTGTAAAGAACAGGTAGAGATATTGAGCTTTATTCAATTGGAAAGTGTAGGAGATTTTCTTTGGCATTAAATATTAAAAAAACTAATGTTATCAGATTTAAAACCCATCAGAATAAACAGTTGACTGAACCAAAAATTATATGTAATTCGAAAGAAATTGATTATAGGACTAACACACAATTCTTAGGGTTAACCCTAGACCAACACCTTAGATGGGACTTTCACATCGATAAGGTTTTGTCAAAAGAAAGCTCTGGAATTTATTCACTTTATAAAATGTCTTTCTTTTGCAATAAAAAAAAACATTAAGAAATATTTATTTTGGATATGTTCATTCTCATATTTCTTTTGGTCTATGTCTTTATGGTGCAACATCAAAAATTTACATGGATAGTATTCTAAAACAACAAAAGAAAGCAATCAGAATTATAATGAAATTAAAACATGATCAATCTTAAAAGGAGCATTTGTGCATTTTAACAGTATATAGCTAAAATACATTTTCGATACAATTCTCACGGTAAAACATAGTGAAACAATCCTTGATTTAAATTAAAAATCCCACTCTTACAAGACACAAAAGTATATGAATAAATCACGCCATAACTTAAAATTCTATGAGAAAAAGCCCACGTATATGGGAATGAAATTTCTAAAACATCTGCCAAATAACATTAAAAATTACAGATGTGTGAGTACAGGTTTTTTAAGTCGAGTCGAGAAAATGGCAAAAGATTCGAATCTCGAGTTCGAGTCGAGTATACAATTAATTAAAAAAAAAAAACAGGTCGAGTTCAATTGGATCAGTGAATAGGGTTCCACTACTTATAAATGTTGTTATTAAAATATACTTTTCTAGTCACTGAAAATAACAATAGTAAGTCAAATAAATGGATTCCTGCTTCATTGGAAAAAGGTAAGTACTACATTTATCTGAAAATAAATCATACCAAAGATATTGCATAACATTTTGCCATGGAAGATCAAATACTGTTAATATTTTGGTAATAAGGTTGTTAGGCCTACAAGGTATTAACCCATTTAATACTTTTCACGGAACGGTTCCGTGATGGCCGTTTTGGCCCAAAATCTTTATCACGGAGTGGTTCCGTGATGATGTAATACCATGTTTTTTTTCAAGTTTTTTTTATTTTTTTGTTGTTTTAACTTTAAGCTTACATCCATGAATGTCTTTTTTATGTAAAATATTGCATTGTGGTCCATTTTTGGCAAACGGGTAAAAATATAAATTATTCAAGAAAAAAGTGGTTTTGCTAAAAAAATCATAAAAAATTTGTTTTTTTTAGATAAAGTAAAAAACTAAAAGTGTTTATGTAAGGAACTAGTTTTTGCACTTACTAGACAACTGATTAGACATTTACTTTATTATTTTATTTTTACTATATTCTTTTTTTTTAAATAAATTTTTTTAAATTTTTATAACAAAATATATGATTTTTTATTTTTTGTTTTCTTTTAACATACTAAAAATAAAATGTATACAGCTTCAAGAGAAACACTATGTTTGCCCAATTAGCAGCAAAAGTAAATTTTTTACAGTTTATTTACTAAAACACAGCAAAATATTGAAATTTAATTGAAGTTCTGGGGCCATGCAGTCATTAAAATACCCCCGTCGCAGCAAACCTGCATACTCAGCGAATTTCCAATGGAGATATAAATGTCTTAATACTACATAAAGTCACTTACCAAGTTTCATAAAAATATATTCACAAATAAGCAATATATACAATTTTAATTATTTCCCATAAGAATAACATTGGGGCCGAGTACGCAGGTTTGCTGCATCAAGGAACACAAAAAAAGGATTTTTATGCTAATATCAATATAACTCAACTAGGTGAAGTCATATACCAGTTTTTATTCATTTATGTTAATAATTAAGGGAGTCATAGCATTTAATTATTATCCATAAGAATAACATGGGGCTGAGTACGCAGGTTTGCTGCTACAAGAGCCTTTGACAAAAAATTGTTTTTTTTTAGCAAATACCAGTGCACCACAACTAGATGAAGCCGTATACCAAGTTTCATCAGTGTACGTTCATAAATAAGCGAGATATAATTTTCTTCTTTTCCTCCATAAGAATAACATTACACAACGTACTGTGTTTAGCACTTTCAATATCTCAGTAACCAATTGATGTAGAGGAATGATCAAAATACCAAATTGTGTGTTTTTTAAGCTGAATACAATGGTAAACACTAAAATTTGACTATTTCCAAAATTGTATATAAAAAATTAGGGGTGTGCGAGTAGTGATTTTTTTAATCGAGTCGAGTAGTGCCAATTTTCGAGTTTCGAGTATTTTCGAGCGAGTATTTACCATCAGTTGGCAGTTCAAAATAGAGTAATGGGATTTGAGTACCCCCCTAGATTTGATAATCTAAACATGGTTTCTAAGTAATACATGAGTAGCAATAGAAAGTTTTAGCCAGTACAATCAAACTGGATTACGTATTGACAGATAAAACACAGTTTGACATCAGTTTCTGGCCGATAAAACAAGGTCCGGTTGTCATTTGGCCAATATCACCTGGTGCATACTTCTCCTATAATCAATATTAGATGGCGAAATCGTTAGTTACGACCAATACTAAGTAACCCGGTCGCCACTTTTGCCGATATTATGTTTTCCGTCGTCATTTACAGCCGAAATTATGCGGTCCGATCGTCATTTTCGGTCGATTTTATGTGATTCGATTGCCTTAAGCGGCCGTTACTACGCGTTTTGGCCGGTCGCAATTATTAGCGATCGTCATTTTTGGCCAATTTCACGTGATGCGATCGCCTTTTGCGGCCGTTACTACGCGTTTTGGCCGGTCGCAATTGTTCGCGATCGTCATTTTCGGCCGATTTTACGTGATACGATCGCCTTTTGGCCAGTCGCAATCGTTAGCGATCGGCAGGAAATACTCGCTCGATCTTTCGAGCAGTTTTCAAAACTTCGAGTCGAGTTAGAGTATTAAAATACTCGGCCGAAAACTCAAGGTTTCGAGTACTCGCACACCCCTATAAAAAATTCAAAAACCCATTTTTGGGGCACAAAACCCTCCAAAAACACCCCTCCGGATAGGTCGATCTGTCTGGTTTTCGAACTTAGTCATATATACCAAAGTCATAAATGCTGCTTTACACATTTATACCAAATTTCATCAAAAATGGTGTTTTTGGGGTCTGGGGACCTCAAAACGAAAAGTTATCATGGTCCCGGGCCTAGGTCTTACCATGCCGACTACAGTAATAGCTTCTTCCCTATAGGAGAAATTCGCTAAAACAATTATCCAATGGGTTAATTAACAGTTTCAATAAAAAATAATCTCAATTTCTTAATTTTATTTCCTCCTTTTTATTTATCCTATGTTTTGTATATTATGTTTAGGCCTAAGCTATATCTTTCTACCAATGGAGAAAATAAAATAAAATTAGGCCTATAAGTTAAAATAAACTTTATTTTAATATTTAAAAGGCCTATTAGATGGTAAGACATTAGCCTACTTACTTACCACACAAAATGTATTTATTAAAATATTTTAGCACTAATTTTAACACTAATAGTCATAATAAGACCAACTCAGTTAATGTTCATGTTGTTACTCAGTTAGTAACAACATGAAGATATGTTTGAAGTGCCTGGCAAACCAATTAATACAATTGAAGCCATGTCTTAAATAGAGTTTTAAAATATTACAAATTATTTAAAAAATCATCAATGAAACTTAAACAAGGCCAAAACAAATCACTTGTCTTTAAAACAGCTCAATGCCAAAGGACAGTTGAGCCTAAAATTAATGGATTGACTCAATACCAATTATTATGGAACAAAAAACAAGCACAACTTCTTATTCTTACCTATTAGATTTCATTACATGTTTTTGATATTTTACTTTAAAAAATGACAAGGTTAGGTTAACCTAAAAGTGGACTATACAGACAGTGTTCATACAACTCAATCTGAAGGTCCTGGTTAATCCTCCATTTTGGTGTAAAGAGTAACACAAATTTATAAGCCACAATTTACTTATTAATAAAACACTAAAATACACATCACGACTCTTAACACCTCAAATTCGTTCACACTCAATTTGAATTTACAGACGACGCGCGGCCGCGGAAGACCCTTGGTAGCCCGGGTACACGGCGGGAGTAAACTCACTCGCAACCTTAGAGTTTCAGTAAAACCTTCACTGCCAAACTCGACTCGAACTCGAAATTACGAGTACTCGCACATCTCTATTAAAAATGTTACTAACACAAATTAGTTCAAAAAAGGACTTAAAGATTTCTTGGTAGATAAAACTTATACTCTTTAGAAGAGTACTTTCCATCTAATCTGAATTTTGGAGTTTTAATTAACGTTTTTTCTCTGTAAAAAATACTAATTTTTAGTATTTTATTTTTAGCACTTATTAGTTGTTAACAAAATTGTAAAGATTCTTAGCCTAAGTTACAAAAATTGTATTGACACTATTCAATTGAATACTATGTATATTTGATGAATAAAGATTATTGAATTTGAATATCCATCGGCAGCTAACCTGGGTATTGGTCAAGAAATTTATTGGCTCCTCAATCTGAGAAACTGCAAGCAGACTATTAAATACTATCAAATCCTTTTGATTGTGTTGATTACACTGATGAAACAAACTTGCTTGACAAAGCCTCAAACTCAAAAATAATGCTCTTATTTAGGTTTGAGTATTTATGTAAGGAACTTTTTAAAAAGTGGTCAGAACTAGCTGGGAATTAGAAATTAAAAATCTTGGAAACACCCTGAACTAGCATCTTTATATGTTAGGCGGAAAGGAAAAAGGGACCTCTTCGTGGCAATTTTCGATTTTGAGTTATTCATATTTTTGAATTCCTCATTTAATTGCTAACAATTTGGCGCAAGTCCCATGAGTCTATGATTTTTTTTTTCTTAAAGTTATAGGACTTTGAAATTACGTGAGAGAAAAGGGCCATTTTTGAGAAAAATCAATTTGAAAATTTCAAATAAGCATAAAACATATATTTTTCATATTTAAGCAACAATTTTGGTATTAAAAGAAAGCCCTTCACAGTAGTTTTCAAGAAAATAATGTTTTTATCGAAGCATGTCGTGAAAAGTGATATTTCAGAAAAGGGACCTCTTCGCGGCCCTATGTTATTTCTCCATAACGAATCGCAAAACTCCCGAAAGCGACCTCTTGGCTTCCATGGTTACTTACAACAACAGCAATGAGTTATGGACAAGACAGTCACAACGATAAGACTGCTTGATATCACATACAAAACGTAAACAACATCAAAATCGTCTGCATCGCCGTGGTTCAACCGAGAGCGGTTCGCAGAGCTGCCAACTGTCCTCCTACTGTAGCGCAAAACTCCCGTAATTTATTGTTTCGACAGTACATAAACTTATCAAAAATAGAATGTATTACTTAATAATAATACCAATAGTTAATAATACAATAATCAAAGCTTAACATGCAGTTTTAGGTGTGTCAGTACAACTACTAAATGTATTTGGATTTTAAACCTGTAAAGAAAAGGTAGTTCGGATCGAGAAAGGGATTTTTATTAACAGAAGACGTTCTAGATTTACAATAAACTCGTAGTAGTTCATCTCGTCACCGCTAGAATTCGTCAGACTGCAGTTTTTAAAGTGTTGCATAGCTATCTGATTTGTTTTAAAAAGGGACTTGTTCGTGGCAATGTTATTTCTCCATAAGCGCGAAGAGGTACCTTTTCTCAAGCTAGACATCGACTACTTTAATCATTATTTTGAATGTTTTATTCGATTACAACAGTTTTGTAATCGATTTCAACCGGTAAAGGACGAAATGGAGCATATTAAAATGCAAACAACCGAAAATCAATATTTTTGACCTCAATCGATAAAACTGCCCGTACTGAAATTTTTACTTTGCCGCGAAGAGGTCCCTTTTTCCTTTCCGCCTCACATATTGGTTTAAAATTATACCAAAATAGTATTTTTATTCAAGAATCAATCTCAAATCTGGATGGTATAATCTCCAATGTGTTATACCACATCCAATTACAAATTGAAGTACAGGTAATTTACAACTAAAATAAATCCATTTCCCAAAGCTAGGCTCAAAGAAAGAACTAGTCTTGTACACCTCTATTCCAAATATAAACTGAAATTTATTAATTACAGTGGCAAACTTGTGACACTCTTTTAACCCATTGGCTTACCTGAAATTTGCCCCCTGACAAACCATCCAGTTTCCTAAGAAAAATTGCATAAATGTAGACTTTTACTAAAACTGTCACTATAGCAACAATTATTGCTCAAATCACTTAATTTTTGCACTAATCTTTAGAGAAATAAGTTATCTACAAGAAGAAACTACTTTTGACAGCATTTATGTATGGTAAATATTATATATATATATATATATATATATATATATATATATATATCACACACACACACACACACACACACACATATATATATATATATATATAGTTTATAAACAAAATTAATTTTAAAAGAAGTTACATATAAAAAACTAAAAAATAATGTTTCAGCCCAACAACTGTTATGTACTTGTAGGTTATTTATTTTTTACATGAAAATAAAAATGTTAGTGATACATTTACATTTGACCTAGATATAACATATTTTCCAAAATCATATTTTTCCTAAATTTGACTAAGTTTCCTTAAGTATGGGCATATGCATAACAAATTCATACAAACAAAAATTGAAAACAATAAATAAATAAAAAAATAAAAAATAAATAAAAAATAAAAAAAAATATCAAAAAATTAGAAAAAACAAAAAAAAACACTTGCAATCCCGAGTATACTCGGGGTTGCACGTCTGGGCTACTTTCGGCGGCCACGAATATATTCGGGGTTGTGAGCCAATGGGTTAATTAATGGAGTTCCTCCAACTGGTTCAGAGGAAGATTTATCATTTGGCAATCATATTTTTAAGATATTAATGACGATCGATATCATTCAATAATTATAATTGGGACAGCGAGAAGTATAAAAAAGCATATAATGTAGTGTTATAAATCCTTTTTTTAAATATTGAGGTCCGTTCACAAATGGACATCAACTGCAGCCACTTACTGTTATACTCTCTGCTTCTTTCTTGTCAAAATGATCTAGAAACAAAGGCCTATACTTCTTCCCCGATTCACCTGGCCCTGTGTCATGCCCTGCAAACAAAGAAAACGCTCTAATTCAAACTCAACAACACTGTAGTTTAAACTGGTTAAGGTAAGGACTAATTTTTACTAACAAAAGAGATTTTACAATTCAGCTAAGTAGGCTAAATATACTTAGTTTACATTAGGTATAAACAAATTTCTGAACCTGTAAAGCAAAAATCCTTTACTCTTATAAGAGCAAAGTATGTCTGTCTGTTTGCAAAATCATAACATATGTGAATAAAATAACCAGTGAACTGTCAAAGTAGCACTTACACAAGGTAAAGTAAACAGTGACTAGAACCAAATAAAGATTACATATAGAGAGGACATATTTTTTACCCACGAAACAATCAAATACCCCCGAGTATGGCTCAGTCACCCCGGTACTACCAATGCCTCATCAAAAGCATACTTTTCTTCAGACTTTAGGATCAGTTAGAAATCTGTAACACGGTTTGATTATAAATCTGATTGGTAGCTACCATACATTTTAAATGGTTCTTCAAATAAATTACTCTTTATAAAGTTTAACTTTATTGACAAAGACCCACATAAACAAAATTTGATTTTGGATGATATACCAAAATGTTGTATTCCTCTTTCCAGAAAAACTTCACACTATTGTATAATAGTATCCAGCTATTCAATGCTCTCCCAGAATCTTTGAAGAAAATTCACAACTCTGGGCTCTTTAGGATTAGGCTTAAAATCTTGTTGAGCCCATTACAGCGTAAGGGAATTTCTAAATTTTTAAATTGCCAGATCATCAATAGCCCCTGGTGCAACTGTTGATTTCCGAACGCAGGTTTTCTATTTTTCTTGTTAGTTTTAATGTAGGATTTTTATGAATTTAAGTTTGCTAAGTAACTATTGTGACTCTATTGTATGAATTGTATGATGTTTGTGTACCAATAAAGATATTTTGACATGACTACTAATCTGATGGCTGAGCGACATTTGCTCGTTTGATGTGAAAGACTTTAATTCGGCACCACTATCTCTTAGGGGTGTGTGAGTAGTGATCTTTTTAATCAAGTCGAGTAGTGCCAATTATTCTTGATTTTCGAGCGAATATTTGCCATCAGTTGGTAGTTTCAAATAGTGTAATGGGATTTGCATACCACTCCAGATTTGATAATCTAAACTTGGTTTCTAACTAATACATAAGTATCAATCAAAACTTTGGCCAGTACAATCAAACTGGATTATATATTCACAAACAAAACACAGTTTGATATTTGTTTCTGGCCGATAAAACACGGTCAGGTTGTCATTTGGTCAATATCACTTGGTCTGGACATCGCTTACATCAATATTAGATGACTAGTGGCTTGAAGGGGTCAAAGTCCATAACCTTTCTCCATTACTCTGCCTCATCTGATTTTTATGATGAGGAAAATAGTACATAATAAGTAGGACCACATGTTTTATATAAAACAAAGCAGACGTTTATAAATTCCCATGCTTTTCTTATGGGGGCTGTTTTACGTTATTTCTCGTTTGTTGGTAAATTTTTTGGAAATGGTGCTATTTTTTCCGAGTCCCTGGGATTGAGACCTTTAATTTGAGCTGTCTCCCATCATCCTGCGATTTGCCAAACTACCACAATTTTGACTTAAAAATGATATATACAGAATTATAAATAAAGATGAAATCGTTACCCGATATTAAGGGGCCAGGTTGCCACTTTTGCCGTTATTATGTTTTCTGTCCTTATTTATGACAGAAACTACGCGACCCGATCGTCATTTACACTCATTCGGCAATTTTTTATAATCAATTTATGTTTCTAGTCATTTTCGACCGATTTTACATTATGTGATCGCCTTTTGCAGCCGTTACTACGTGATTTGGCTGGTCACAATTGTCAGTGATTGTAAGGAAATCGATGTGAAATACTCGCTCGAACTTTAGAGTATTTTTCAAAACTTCGAATCGAGTCTGAGTATTGAAGTTTCGAGTACTCGCACACCCCTATATTAAAGATATTACGACTTGACTAGTGATCACTTTTCATCGTGGACTCGTCCTCCGGGTCGCTGTTGATGACCATGGTGCCGAGTTCCTCCGCCAGCTGGGAGCTGACCAGCGTCCGGTCTGGCACCAGGGTCCCGCTGTCCACCTCACTGTAGCTCACCATCGTCTTGCTGTGCACGTCGTCTTCGTCCTGCAACACCCCACGTCAGCAGTGAATCAGAGGCTTACAAATAACTTGTGAGAGATGCGATCGTGTGGCTGGAGTTTCTTATACAGGGAGTCTACCAAATAAAAAGCAACAAAAAGGATGAACTTTTATGACAATTGGGAGACCTAGCGGGTTTTCTCGCAATCTAATACTATAGATAGGCAAGTGCTAAAAAAAAACTATATGTGGTATTTATTACATTTAAATCAGCAAATATTGTAGCAGTTAAAATATGGCAACCAAATATTCAAAACTGGTAAGGTTAACTAAATGTGGTAGCGGCAAAATTTGAAATCTGAAGTACCAAAACAAATTACAGCATATTTTTTAAAGAATCTAAAAAAGGAGGACCGTGAGGTCAAAAGGACTTGGAGGACTATTAGACATCCACTTACAGTGACATCGAAGAGGATCTACTAGTTTTAGGGCCCCAGATGTTATTATTACTGTTTGTCTTGATCAGCACACATAGAACACGATAGAGTGGACGCATACTTTTAACTAAGGCACCTCTTTTAGCTATATAGACAAATCAAGATGGTGGTGTCAAGCCAAGTCCACCCAGTCTGTGCGTCAAGCCACCATTTGGTGTAATTTTGATAACTGAAGCGGATTAATGAACACAAATATGATAAGTTTCTGGAGTAAAAATACCAGATGCACTTTTAATTAATAAAATAATTTACATGCTTTTTTGAGAATTATTATGTTTAAATTTACAGCTTAGAAAGATTTAAACATTAAAATTGATTTTTGGATTAAAGTAATTGGATGATATGATTATTATTTTCTATTATTGTTTTGTTATTGTTATGAGCCATTATTGTTAACATGTTCGCTTGGTTAATTAACACAGACATGATTATTAAATGGCTAAGACAAATCAAGAAAACATTTAGTCTTCTCAATATTGGTCGCTCTGGTAATCAAGACAGGCTTCTGTTGCGCTGGCCCCCACGATCACCGGACTTAACTCCTTGACATTTTTTTGTGGGGTTTCATGAAAGATTCAGTTTGCTACCCTCTCATGCTTCAAAACCTGGATGACTTAAGACAGTGTATAACCGGAGTAGTGCAATCCATAACAAAGGACATCTTGCAGCGTGTGTCGGCAGAATTAGGATATCGCCTGGATGAATGCAGGATTACCAACGGCGCTCATATCAAACATTTGTAGTATGAATGAAACCATTTGATGTGTGCATAAAAACTTGTTACAATAATGAATTGTTTTACACTGTTTTCATGTTTTTGTGACAATTTGTCTTTAATTAAACTAACCTTATTTTTTCTCCATTCTTTTTGAATCATCCGGTATATCTGGGGTAAAAAATTAAGCCTAGTTGCTGACTGCCATTTTCCTCAGGGAATCAATCAAATCCTCTCTTCACAAGTTAAATGACAGTCAGCTAATTCTCTCTTACGTGAAGAGAGGATTTGATTGGTTACCTGAGGAAAATGGCGGTCGACTGTGCTGGCTTCACTTTTTTTTAAACGAGGCGAGATCTCTAGATATATTTACCTCTTTGGCTGTGGCCCCTTCCAGCCACTAGTAAAGACTTACACTATACATCACATACATACACACTCTACATACATCCATACATCACTATACATACGATACATTAAACGATACAATACTCGAAGGGCGGGAGACATCAACATCACTCTGTGTAGACTGTCTAAAACTCGGTCCAGTGGTCGGAATGAAATTCTTGAATAGCCTACCTGAAGAAATTAGGCAGTTGGACGAGATTAAGTTTAAAAACCCAACTTATACAAGATTAATAAATAGGCCTATTTACTCCCTCAGTTCGACATGGAGCCACTGTTTTAGTTACACCGCCATTACAGGGACCAAACTAAAATCAGAACTCAAATATCAAGTAAGTAAATAATAAGTTACAATTGAAATGAATGTGCAATTTTACGAGAAAATATAACTTTTGACCTCCAACAGAAATATACAAATTTAAGATTTATTACTTTTTATAATTTTAATTCTAAAATTATGTCGACCATCGCCATACCGACTCCATGTGGTTCTGCTTGGGTACAGCCGCGTTGGTCGTGTTGTTCCGACAGCTCTGGTTCTCCCGGATCTCCCTCGCCTCGGCGATCATCTGACTCAGTATCGTCGGCGGCTTGGCGTTGCCTGCAACACAATCACCATCAGAGACCAGCAATGTGGCACACATGGTTCGCTACTTTGTTCTACTTCGCGAACCACAATTGTTAACTTAGCGACAAGTAAACAAATGCTCAGAAATTGAAATGTTTATTAAAGGTGGCAATTACAATGGAATTTTCAAAGAGGAATGCAGCCCAGGTGCTCTCATTGTCTCAATACTTTCACATCTGGTTTTCATACATTACTCTTTATTTAGTTTTCTATATGAAAAGACTCAAATTGACGCCAAACATAAATGTTAACAGTTCTGAAGTGAACATTAATTTTCAATTTGATCGTGTTGGTTTTGTTTATATACAGCAGCCACAATTACCAAGTTCGAGTCGAGTATACAAATAAAAAAAAAAACACGAGTTGAATTGGATAAAAACAGTGTATAGGGTTCCATTTACAAATGATGTTATTAACATATACTTTTCTAGTCACTATGACCTGAAAATAACATTAGTAAGTAAAATAAATGGATTCCTGCTTCATGAAAAAAGGTAAGTACATTTATCTGAAAATAAATCATGCCAAAGTTATTGCATAAAATTTTGCCATGAAGATGAAATACTTTTAATCTTTTGGTATTTAAGGTTATTACAACCTATATTGTATTAATTAACAGTTTCATTAAAAAATAATCTCAGTTTTTATTTTATTTCTTTTTTGTATTTATCCTATGTTTTGTATATTATGTTTAGGCCTAAAGCTACATCTTTCTACGAATGGAGAAAATAAAATTACATTTAGACCTTTAAGTTAAAATAAACTTTACTTTAATATTTAAAAAGCCTATTACATGGTAAAACACTAGCCTACTTACTTACCACACAAAATGTATTTACTAACATATCTCAGCATTAATTTTAACACTAACAGTCCAAATAAGAACAATCAATTAATAACAACATATGTTTGAAAGTGCCTGCCAAATCAATTGATGAAATGAAGGCATGTCTTAAATAGAGTTTTAAAATATTACAAATTATTAAAAAAATCAGTATTGAAACTTAAACAAGGCCAAAACAAATCATTTATCTTTAAAAACAGCTCTATGCCAAAGGATAGTTGAGCCTAAAATTAATGGATTGACTCGATACCAATTATTATAGAACAAAAAACAAGCACAAACTTCTTATGCTTACGTATTAGTAGGGGTGTGCGAGTACTCAAAACTTCGAGTTTTTGGCCGAGTATTTTAATACTCGAACTCGACTCGAAGTTTTGAAAACTACTCAAAAGTTTGAGCGAGTATTTCCCGCCGATATTCGGACGATCGCTAACAATTGCGACCGGCCAAAATGCGTAGTAACGGCCGCAAAAAGATATCGCATAACGTAAAATCGGCCGAAAATGACGACCGCGAACGATTGTGACCGGCCAGAACGCGTAGTAAAGGTTGCAAAAGGCGATCGCATCACGTAAAATCAGCCGAAAATTATAACCGCGAACGATTGCGACCGGCCAAAACGCATAGTAACGCCCATGAAAGAAAATTGTTTCACGTAAAATCGGCCGAAAATGACGACCGGACCGCGTAATTACGGCCGTAACTAACGATTTTATCATTTAATATTGATTACTAGCTGATGTACCCGTTCTTCGCACAAGTGTTTTCTTTACGCGTTCTATAGTCAATGGAATTTGCATTTTAGTCAGCTTGAAACAGCTGTTATTGCTTCTGCTCTTTGAGCTGTCAAATGGAAGTATCCACAGCTGTTCGCATTACAGTTTCTGAATGTTTACTTTCTTCTGAAATGTAAACATCAAAATTTAGGATGTTCATGGGGCGTAGCCCGAGGAGATTTTAAGGAAGTGAACAGGCCTATGTGTTGCATGGGTTCAAGATCTACCTTTGTGTAAAGTTTCAGCCCAGTCGGTTCAGTAGTTTTTGCGTTTACCCGGAACATCAGACAGACAGACATACAGACAGAAACCACCTCTTCTTTATAATATTATTGTCTGGACCAGGTGAAATTGGCCAAATGACAACCGGGCCCTGTTTCATCGGCTGGAAACGAATGTCAAACCGTGGTTTGTTTGTCAATACGTAATCCAGTTTGATTGTACTGGCCAAAACTTTGTATTGCTACTCACATATTAGTTAGAAACTATGTTTAGATTATAAAATCTAGGCTGGTATCCAAATCCCATTACACTATATTAAACTACCAACTGATGGCAAATACTCGCTCGAAAATACTCTAAACTAATTGGCATTCTCGATTTAATACTCGATTAAAAAAAGCACTACTCGCACACTCCTACCCCTGTAGATTTCATTACAGATATGTTTTTGATATTTTACTTAAAAAAATGGCAAGTTTAGGTTAACCTAAAAGTGGACTATACAGACAATGTTCATACAACTCAATCTGAAGGTCCTGGTTAATCCTCCATTTTGGTGTAAAGAGTAACACAAATTTACAAGCTACAATTTACTTATTTATTAATAAACACTAAAATCCACATCACAGCTCTTAACACCTCAAATGCGTTCACACTCAATTTGAATTTACAGACAACGCGCGGCCCCGGCGACCCTTGGTAGCGCAGGTAAATGGCGGGAGTAAACTTGCTCGAAACTAAAGACCTCGAGTTTCAGTGCCGAACTCGGCTCGAACTCAAAATATTGAGTACTCGCACATCTCTAATGCTAAGGTAAGTGAAGACACCTAAGGTAAGTGTTTGTTTGACCTAAATTCAATAGACAAACACAAAATTATCTTTAAGCAAACTTATAAACTAGGAAAATAAATAAACGAGTGTATATATATCCCAACTGTTAGGCCTAGTTACCATTTTATAGCCACCCAAAAATAAAATAAAATAAATAAACCAATAAATAAAACAAATTTGAATGAAATATATATAAATTTTGATTCATCAAACTATTTCCTACATCTAGATAATTGTAGTTAGTTGTTTTGCTTATTTTTAGCGAATTTCCCCTATAGGGAAGACGCTATTACCGTAGGTCTCATGGTGAGACTTAAGCCCGAGATCATGATAACTTTTTGTTTTGAGGTCCCAAGAAGCCAAAAACACTATTCGTTCAAATTTTGAAATTTGTATATATATGTGTGTGTGTGCGCGCGCGCACGCGCGTGAATACGATAACTTGTGTAAAAAACATCCGATTTCGATGAAATTTGGCTCAAATGTGTAAAGTGACATTTATGACTTTAGTTCGAAAACCAGAAAAATCGGACCATGAGAAGGGGGGTTTATGGGGGTTTTTGCTTTTACCAATCACTTCAGCTCCACAAAACAATCATTTTGGTGTTTAAATTGTGATTCTACGTCCAACCGTTGCAGATATATTCAAAGTGCTAAACACAGTACGTTGTCCAATGTTATCCTTAAATAAAATTTGATATCTCAATTATTTATGAATGTATATTGATAAAATTTGGTATGTGGTTTCATGTTGTACTGGTATATTGATATTTGCACAAAAAATAATTTTTTGTTGATTGTCCCCGTAGCAGCTAACCTGCATACTTAGCCTGTATTCTTCTTATGGAGAATATGTAAAGTATTATATCTCCCTTAATTATGAACATAAATTAATAAAAACTTGGTAATGTAGCTTCACCTGGTTCAGTTATATTGATAATTGCATAAAAACTCATTTCTTATCTTCCTCGTTGCAGCAATCCTGCGTACTCAGTCCTAATGTTATTCTTATGGAGAATAAATAAAATGTTATAAATCACTTATTTATAATTGTATTTTTGTGAAACTTGGTAAGTGGTTTTATGTAGGAGTGAGAAACATATGAATGCATTGGAAATTCCCAGAGTACGGAGGTTTGCTGCGATGGGGGTATTTTGTAAATAGAATAATGATTTCCCTTTCCTTAATCCCTATTTATTATACAGCGGTTCTGTTGAAGAAACACTTTATTTACTTAAATTGGGCCTGGAGACTAAACACAATTTGAGTGAAACAAAAAATAAATACCCCGTCGCAGCAAACCTGCGTACTCAGCGAATTTACAATGCATATATATGGGTATCACTACTACCTAGAGCCACTTACCAAGTTTCACAAAAATACATTCATTAATAAGTGATATATAGCATTTGATTTATTATTTATAAGAATAACATTACAATTGAGTAGGCAGGTTTGCTGCAACAAGGAAGATAAGATATGTGTTTTTTTTGCAATTATCAATATAACTCAACCAGGTGAAGCTGCATACCAAGTTTTATTAATTTAGGTTCATAACTAAGGGAGATATAAAACTTTACTTATTCTCCATATGAATAACATGGGGCCGAGTATGCAGGTTTGCTGCTAGCGGGAAAAAACAACAAAAACCAATTTTTTGTACTAATATCAATATACCACAACTAGTTGAAGCCACATACCAAGTTTCATCAATATACATACATAAATAATCAAAATATAACATTTTATTCATTCTCCATAAGGATAATATTGGACAAAGCACTGTGTTTAGCACTTTTAATATCACAGCAACGGTTGGACGTAAAACAACAATTAACTGTATTTTTGAAACTCATAATAGCGATGGATTTGAATTTATTTTTTGATTTATTTGGACTTCACCTATCGCTTCTAGTGTTTAAAACTACACTACGTTTCGGGAGGTAAGGAAACTCCTCCCATTATCAAGTGAACCCTACTTACATCTAAATATCAAATTCTTACACCTAACTAACCTACATTTTTTTGGATTTTTTAAATTATTTTTCTTTTACATTTTAATTTACACTAACACAAAGATAACAAATATATATACAATAAATTGAATACAATACACTAACACAACATTTATATATACGAACAAATGGAAAACTGACAATACATTAGCTGTTCTGCTTCGTAGCCTCCAAGCTGACGGCAAACACGGGAAACTTAAATCTCACATCCATCCACAACCAAACCGCGCACTCGACTAGTGGCTAGCGGTAGTGGAGGGGGGAGAGCCGTTACCCCCACCTACCGACAGGGGCACGTGACGACACAGCTGTGGCTACCCACACGTCTTTGTCGACGGGAACATGACACGGAAACCAAAAACTGCACGATTCCTCCTAGAATGCTACACGGGCACCAGTACGATATTCTCATAGAGATTACCGCATGCCTCCAAGGTGAGCATTGGGATCTGGTCATGCAATCAGGTGGCCGTGTTTCCTCCAAGGGCGATCACGGACGCATGTGTCATAGCCGCATTGGATGGACTCTAGACGCAGGAGCAACTGTAACACAAGGAATTGGCGTGAGTTTGTGGGGTGATTTTTGACTGAAATGGTTTTTAATTAAGGGAACCCATAGTGGCCTGACATCAATACTACTCTGACTTATCTGATTTTCATGTAATTTAATTAATGCCCCTTCAACAAACTTTCTTTTATAATAGTGAGACTCATGATGTATAATTTTTGCCTCTTCCCAACTAAATTTATGATCATTTTCCCAGGCGTGTTTTGCCAATTTAGATTTTACCGTTCGCCATTTTTTGTGTTTCTTTTATGTTCGTTTATACAAACTTTTAGCAGCCTTTTAGTTTCCCCTATATATTCACCCTCACATTCACATTTGATGCTGTAGATACATTTTTTTGAGGCTTGTGCTTCATTTTTCGGTTTTACTTTAGTTAGTTGCTGTCTCAAAGTGTTTGACGATTTAAAAGCTGTTAAGATCTTATATTTTCCGGCAACTGGCCTTATTTGTTCCGACAGTTTTGGGACACATGGGATGCTTATGAAAGCTGTTGGTTTATCCACATAAGTTTATCCACATCAGATAAGTCAGAGTAGTATTGATGTCAGGCCACTATGGGTTCCCTTAATTAAAAACCATTTCAGTCAAAAATCACCCCACAAACACATGCCAGTTCCTTGTGTTACAGTTGCTCCTGCGTCTAGAGTCCATCCAATGCGGCTATGACACATGCGTCCGTGATCGCCCTTGGAGGAAACACGGCCACCTGATTGCATGACCAGTTCCCAATGCTCACCTTGGAGGCATGCGGTAATCTCTATGAGAATATCGTACTGGTGCCCGTGTAGCATTCTAGGAGGAATCGTGCAGTTTTTGGTTTCCGTGTCATGTTCCCGTCGACAAAGACGTGTGGGTAGCCACAGCTGTGTCGTCACGTGCCCCTGTCGGTAGGTGGGGGTAACGGCTCTCCCCCCTCCACTACCGCTAGCCACTAGTCGAGTGTGCGGTTTGGTTGTGGATGGACGTGAGATTTAAGTTTCCCGTGTTTGCCGTCAGCTTGGAGGCTACGATGCAGAACAGGTAATGTATTGTCAGTTTTCCATTTGTTAGTATATATAAATGTTGTGTTATTTTATTTTATTCGATTTTTTGTACTTATATTGTTATCTTTGTGTTAGTGTAAATTAAAATGTAAAAGAAAAATATTTAAAAAATCCAAAAAAAATTAGGTTAGTTAGGTGTAAGAATTTGATATTTAGATGTAAGTAGGGTTCACTTGATAACGGGAGGAGTTTCCTTACCTCCCGAAACGTAGTGTAGTTTTAAACACTAGAAGCGATAGGTAAAGTCCAAATAAACCAAAAATAAAAACAACAATTAAAACGCCAAAATGATTGTTTTGTAGAGCTAAAGTGATTGGTAGAAAGAAATGTGGAGTTTTTAGTGAAATTATCTGAGGAAAACCTCAAAACCGTATTCCCATAAGATTAACATGGGAAATTTTATGGACACATTTTTTTACTTTTCTCCACAACCACTAAACCTAGCTTAATGATTCAAAATACTAAATTGTTTGTTTTTTAAAGCTCTATGAAATGGCTATAACCAAAATCTAGTGTTTTTAAAATTTTAGGGTAAAATTTCAAAAAACTGATTTTTGAAAACTTTTAAACCCCCATAAAACCCCCTTCCCATAGACCGATCGATCTGGTTTTCGAACTTAAAGTCATAAATGTTACTCTCCACATTTGTGCCAAATTTCATCAAAATCGGGCGCTTCTTTCAAAAGTTATCGCGGTAACGGACATATATATATATATATATGTATATATATACATATATACATATATACATATATATATACATATACATAAATTTGAACGAATAGTGTTTTTGGCATCTGGAGACTTCAAAACAAAAAGTTATCATGGTCTCAGGCTTAAGTCATACCATGAGACCTACGGTAATAGCTTCTTCCCTATAGGGGAAATTCGCTGAAATAGAGTACAGTAGACGCTCTTTTATCCGGCATTCTATGAACCGGCACATTCTATTAACCGGCACCAGGCGACCCGGGTTTTTCCAGGTATTTTCGGTCGTTTCCGTTTCGTACTGCGACTGCGCTGAACTGTTCCCGCCTTTTTCTTAGTCACCTGTTGTTTGTTTAGTCTCAAGCAGTAACGTTCAGTGATGTTCGTAAACTTTGCTCAGTACACTACTGTATTCAACCTATTTTTAGACGCCAACTTCCGCCCGGCTGTCTGTCCGCCCGTCTGTCTGTCTGTCTATCCGTCCACAAATGCAGGTGTTCCGGAGCAGTGCCAAGGTCAACCAACGCACGAGACCACAGCTCATTACTGTAGCGAGATGACAGACTATCAGATTACTGTATTCCCAATAATAACTAAAATGTTCTATTATCCGGAAAAATTGATTTACCGGCATGGGCGTGGTCCCAAACATGCCGGATAAAAGAGCGTCTACTGTAATCAGTGCATTAGTGTTATTTCCTTCTTGCAAATATCATTTATATTATTTGGTTACGACGCGGAACCAAAAAAAGGGGCACAGGCTGATTTCATGATGCTGAGAATCACATGAAACTTAACGCTTTTATATTTTAAGGTCTATTAATACAAGAGATTTGGTAACAATCCCAACACAGCTAATTATCTAATTTTAAATTAAACAAATAACAAATCATACTAGTCAGCTCAATTTGGCAATAGTATATTTCGTCACAAGTCCGGAAAGTGGCCGTTACCGGTGCACGATCGAGTTTCAAGTCCGAGGCGAAGCCGAGTACTTGAATTCGATCAAGCACCAGTATAGCTTTTTCGGACGAGTTATGAATAGTGCTTTTCATCATACAACCTTTTATTTACAATATTGATTCAGGAATATTAATATTTGAATCAGACATTATTAAGTACGTTTACACTTTTACAATAGTCTATAGGCCACACAACATCACACAACATCAGAGGTTGTTATTGTTTAATTTGTTTATGTTCCTACAAAAGTCAGCTGTTTAAAAATTACATAATGGAATTCTGTAAGTAGAATAGCAGCGCTCGTGGTGACAAATCTTGGAACCTTCTTACCCGCCCTAGACCTTTTTGCAGTTTTACTCGGACTGTTTACCCGGTCTATCGGGAATCGATTGGTTTCAATCACAGCTGATAGTACTGGAAACAATAGTTTATTGCGTTAGTATGATGAACAATCATTTTCACAGTAGGTTTTGATATAATTATGTCCTGAACATGAACCTGTAATAGTATCGGGTGTTGGAAAAATAACTCCCTAGTTTGAATAGATAATAAAAGGTGTGTTAAGTGACCTCCCTATGTTTATTTGTACTCAATAAGCATTGAAGTTTATAATGAGGACATTTGAGAATTTACTGACATGTAACAAAATGTTGACAAGTCTGTTTACACTGTTGTCTGTAAACAGGCAATGGTTCAATCCAGTGCAATGGCCACTCAAGGTTAGAACTGAAATATTATCTTGGTTTGTGTGGTGCATCAAATTATGATCACAAAAACTAGAAGAAAACTAGAAGGGCTCTAGTAGTTTAGTAGGGCTAAATAACTTAAACGGTGCTCTTTTTCACTAATGAAAATAATAATGTATATTCATATAAGTTATTTTTTACCACTAAAATTGTTCTTTAAATTAGGGAGTTCTTATAAAAACACCCGGTAGTCGTACATTATTGTGGTAAACGGTACCATTTGAGCCATTGCTAATTTGAGTAGAAAAAATACAATATTTTTAGACAGAGCTCATGTATGGCACACTGTTTGGAGATAACTTGATGAAAATCAAATATCTTTATTCGTCATCTGCACAACATTGGTACATTGAATAGTGCAAACAGTCCTACATACATTCATTTTAGTACAATATAAATTATATTTATATATATATATATATATATATTTTGGTATAAAATGAAAATAAAAATACAAATTTGCATTGGATTAACATATTTCCATTATACGTAATTTTGTTAATCTACAATAAGAGCTCTTTTAATGAGATTTGAGTGTTTCCAGCTAAAACTAACCAGCACCTTCATAAAATTCCTGAAGAGAGTAGATAGCCTGTTCAACAAAAAAAACTTTTTACTTTTTTCTTAAATATATTTAAATTGTTTTCCTTTTTTATAGAACTTGGAATGTATTTAAGAAATTTTGAACCCATATAAATAGTTTTCTTTTCATAGAATTTTAAACGATGTTGGGCAGTCTTGATTTCATTCCCACCTCTTGTGTTTTAAGGATGAGTTTGATTATTTAAGGATCTTTTTGAAAATTGGTTTTTACATAAATTAAAGAGTCAAAACTGTAATGTCCGTAAACTGTCAAAATGTTAAGGTCTTTGAAGTGTTCTTTTACCGATTCATCTTTTTTTCAACTTCAACATAATTCTGATAGCTTTCTTTTGACTCTTTAGAACCATATCTAAAGAAGATTTTTTTTACTGAACCAAATAGGCAGATACCAAATGCCAAGTGAGAATGAATAAATGAAAAATAAATCATTCTTAAAGTCTTAACATCAAAAAGGGCTGACATCTTCGAAAGGGCATATATTCCTGAATTCATTTTGGATAAAACCCTCTGTATATGTTGATCCCAACTTAAAGTTTCATAACTATTAAACCGAGAAAATTTGTACTAATTTTCCTTTCAATCACTTGACCCTGACTTACCAAATTTGGGTCCTGAATAGTTTTGTTTTGAGATGTTCTAAAATACAAAAAACTAGTTTTATTAATTGTTTTTTATCTCTGTGTTAGAAAACAGTTCAATTTCTTCCAACGGTTTTTCCAGATATTTTTTAAGTTTGAGTCATCTGCATAAAGGCAGAGACTATTTTGGGATGTATTTGCCAATGTTAATTCAATATTTTTTTACATAACATATGAATAAAAGTGGACCGAATACTGATCCCTGTGGGACCCCAAACTTAATCGGCTGCAAATCAGATAGTATTTTTGTGACTCTATTTTTCTGTGAAATATGTGTTATTTCTACACATTGAAATCTATTATTTAAATATGACCGGAACCAGTTCAATGAAGTTTCTGAAACTCCTAGCGATTTTAATTTTTCAATTAAAGTTGAATGTTTCACACTATCAAAGGCCTTTGATAGATCCATACAAATTCCTAATGTGTGTCCTCCCTATCTATTGACTCTATGATGGAGCCAATGAAATCCACAGCTGCAGTGGTCACTGACCTATTATTACAGAAGCCATGTTGAATATCATCTAAAAGTTTATTTTTATCAAAAAATTCCATCATTTGAGTACATACAATTTTTTCGTAGACTTTTGATATATTTGACAACAGGGAAACTGGTTGATAGTTAACTATGTTTGGTTTGTTATCTTTTTTTTATAAATTGGCACCACTTTTGAAATTTTGAAATTTTTAACTTTTCTGGAAATATTCCTGATACAAACGATGAGTTGATAAGGTGTGTTAAAACTGGGCACAGGTAGTTTTTGCAACTCTTCAGCACAGAAGTAGAAATTTCATCAAGCCCACTTGAAAACTTACATTTAAGGGAATCAATTACACCCTTTACTTCCAGCTTCTCAACAGGTCTTCAATGAAAAAGTGTTTTTATTTAGATATATCTGTAAGCTCTTTGTTACTTTTATCATCTCTTCCATAATTATCTTTAGACCTACTTATGACTTCAACAACACCAACAAAATAACTATTAAAAACATTGCTTACATCTTTTGGGTGATAGCGAGTCTTATATCCATATTTTATAATACAATTTTCTACTTCATCAGGTCTTTTATTATCAACCTCAGAATTTATTATTTTCCATACAGTTTTAGGGATGTTAGATGACTTAATTATTTTATTTTCAAAAACTTGTTTTTTGCACACTTCACATTTTTATTATACATTAATAGTTTTTGTTTATAATTTGTTTTGATTTTGGTTGGTTTTGAAACTTTCATATCTTTTAGCGAATTTCCCCTATAGGGAAGAAGCTATTACCGTGGTCGGCATGGTAAGACCTAGGCCCGGGACCATGATAACTTTTCGTTTTGAGGTCCCCAGACCCCAAAAACACCATTCGTTCGAAACTGTATATATATATATATATATATATATATATATATATATATATATATGTGTCCATGGGTGCAATAACTCTCGTAAAAAAGGTCCGATTTTGATGAAATTTGGTACAAACGTGTAAAGCAGCATTTATAACTTTAAGTTCGAAAACCAGACGGATCGACCTATCCGAAGGGGTATTTTGGGGGGGTTTTGTACCCCAAAAATGGGTTTTTTGAGTTTTTTACATACAATTTTTGAAAAAGTAAACTTTTATTTTTTCCCATTGGAATCAGCTTAAAAAGACGCACAATTTGATGTTTTAATCATTGCTCTACGTCAATTGGTTACTGAGATATTGAAAGTGCTAAACACAGTGCGTTGTCCAATGTTATTCTTATGGAAGATAAGAAAAATTGTATATCCCGCTTATTTATCGACTTATCCTCACGAAACTTGGTATATTGCTTTATTTCATTGTGGTCTATTGATATTTGCACACAAACCCGTTTTTGCCCGATAGTTCCCGTAGCAGCAAACCTGCATACTCAGCCCCATGTTATTCTTATGGAGAATAATTAACGTGTTATCTCCTTTAATTATGAACATAAATTAATAGAACTTGGTATGTGGCTTTACCTAGTTGAGTTATATTGATATTTGTATAAAAGCCCATTTTTAGTATTCCTTATTTCAGCAAACCTGCATACTCAGCCGCCATGTTATTCTTATGGAGAATAATTGAAATGTCATAAATCGTTTATTTATGAATATATATTGATGAAACTTGGTATGTGGGTTTATGTGGTATTAAGATAAATTAATATGCATTGGAAATTCGCTGAGTATGCAGGTTTGCTGCTACGGGGGTATTTTGGTTCTTATCAAAATACTTTTTTCTTCTTTTAATTTGTGTGTTACCCAACTACGTACAGTTTTATTTTTTGTTACTATTCTTTTTGGAAATGCCTGGTCAAAATAAAATTTTAAAATGTCAAAAAATATATTATATTTATTCTGAACTTGGGCAAGGTAAACATCCCACCAAGATTCCTTTTCAGTAAGTTTAATAACAGGGGAATTTAACAGAGCATGCAAATTCCAAAATCTGACCATCATGGTCAGAAAGGAGTGTAACAACACCAGTGACTGACATATCTTATTATCTATTGCTGATTCGGTCTCAAAACTCACTCTGGTCGGAAAATCAACCAAATATTTCATGCAATGATTTTTTAGCATATTTTCAAACATTATTTTTTTTCTTTTTACCCTGCTCAGAATTCGCCAAAACATTTATATTTATGTCTCCTGCCCAAACAATGACTTTATATTTATTGTCCAAAAAATCTATAGAGTACTTAATCCATCCAAAAATAACTCTACTGATGAGGAAGGAGACCTATATAGACCAACAACAACAAACTTAAAACCTGAACATTATAAACTGCAGCACAAAATTCAAATTGTTTTTCTTCTTGTAGACCATTTAATAGATGGTGAGGAAAAATCATCTGCCGAACCTTCATTCCATTTTTACTCAAAATCATAACACCTCCTTTTTTAAATGTTCTCCTACAAAAAGAGGAGTCAATAGTATAATTTTCAATGTTTAATCTATCTAGTTCATTTTCTTTTATGTCATGCTCTGATAAAATAATAATATGAAGTTCTAATTCTTCCAAAATTATTTGCAACGGTTCAATTCCAGTTTTTAAATTTCTTATTTTTCTAGATGATTGCTTGCCTGATTTATTAGGGCATTTTTAGAGTGGTTGAGAGTAAATCGTTAAAAGGATCGGCATTTACATCAGTGTTTACAACATTTTTTAAACTATCAGCAGATTGAACTATCACACGTCTTGGTGACCACTGAATCACTTACACTTATGTTCTGCTTTTTTATTTCACTCACAGCACTACATCTTGGGCTTGTTAAACTACAGGCTGTATCAATTTGGTGGGTTGCATCTATTATTGGGTGATTTCTATCCTCTTGCAAGATTCCATCAGTGAGTTGTTGGTTTGCCGTCTCAGGAGTTTCCACAGTGACTTGTAAAACGTTGGGATTCTTTGCATTTATTGTTTTTATTTCCGCTTCCCTGGAGTCAAGTAGTCGTTTCATCCTTCCCAAGAATTCATTATATGGCAGACCACTTCTTAAAACTCTATAAAGAGTCCTTTTTTGTTACAACCTCCTCAGTGGCTGCTGTGACCTCATGTAGTTCTGAGATTTTCCTTGCAAAATGTTCAAGTTGAATCTTTCCTTGCAAAATGTTCAAGTTGAATCTTATCCCGCACACAACCCATTGGTGAACAGACAAGGTGTTTTTAGTCTCTTCTTTTCAGGTCCTCTACCAAGTGCTGGAATGCCTCATCATAACTGCTGGAATGTTACATCAAAGTGGGTTTTTTGTTGTATTCCATTTTGGTAACTAGGCTGTATATTCCAGCACCTTCAGTAGTTCCTTGCAATGCTAATCTCGGTGCCACACAGTCTGCTAGTGAAGGTCTACCAAACTTCTCTCTGAACACTACTGCCACCCCTTCACTCATATGCTTACTGTTGTCAAAATCAGCTGAGATACAATGTGCGAATGCATCAAAATATCAATGAAATATAATTGCATTCAATGATCAGCTGCTATCAAATCTAGCAGTTAAAACCACTTTGTACAATGAGTATTAGTATAGTGGTGGGGGTAACTTTCCCCTCACCATTGTTTACTAGCCATCAAGTCATCTCCGAACAGTAGTTAATTTTTTACTTTCGCCCCTTATACATAGTATATGGAGAAAGTATTGTTTTCCTCAAAATTTTCGAATTTGAGCTGTTAGTGGAAATATTCGTTTTGGTGCTCCCTGAACCCAAAAAAGTGGTTTTTACGTGATGTCTCCTCTCTCTCTCTGTGTGTGTGTGTGTGTGTGTGTGTGTGTGTGTGTGTGTTTGCGCGCGCGCGCGGATGTGTACAGAGATAGAGCCCTAACCAATGGACCGATTTTGATTAAATTTGGTATGTAGGTACTAATCCTCGATATCTCCAGGCGTTTTTTCATTTTTTGAATTTTTGATTTTTAAGGGTAATTATTATCCCGCAAAAACTGCCAAAAAACATGTAAAATCCAAATTTCTTAAAAACGGCTCTAACGATTTTGATTAAACTTTAGTGGTTTGTAGAGCTTTAGGTTTTCAACAAAATGAAACCACTTGAATTTCTGTAAAAATTCGGGTTCAGAAATTACAGGACTTAAAACATCCAAAATTAAGTTTATTGGATTTTTCAAAAAAAATCGTAAGTGCTAAAAAAGTTTACTATTTACCATTAAAAACAGCTCAAAAAACTAAATAAATTAGTATTTTGAATTATTATTCTACGATTGCTAGTTGCGGAGAAAATTGAAATTTTCATTTAGCAGTAAACACAGTACGTTGTCCAATGTTATTCTTATGGTGAATACACAAATAACTATTTCTCTCTTATTTACTGATCAATTTCATTAAAACTTGATATGGAGGTCAAGTTAGCATTGACCAACAGAGGATGTTCGAAATATGTTGTCATTTAACCCTGGGGGGGACAAGGAGGCATTTCCCCTCTCAAAATCTCTGTGTGTGGCAACGGACTCTATAGTGCTTCCTAAAAAGGGATTTGGGTAGATATTTCTGAAAACAACTATTTTAGACAATTTTCTGTTCATTTATCTGTACTTCATATTCTATATTTAGTAAATAAAAAATCATTTTTTCATTAAAGTTTGGCTAAAAGGGAGAAAGTATGTGTCACTTTCTTGATACCGTTTATTAATAATAATAACGGAAGTGCACAGGGTCTTTAGGGTATTATTTCAAAATATAGATATTGTAGCCCCACCAGACAAGTTAAATATACAGGACATAACTATTTTCATAACTGTACCAAATAAGAAGGCGTGTGTGATGCAACGAAAAGCATACAAATTTTGATTCAATTCCATTCTTCAAATCATCGAATCAATACAATAGTATTCAAAATAGCGATGCATCGATTTTTTCTGAATGCATCGATAATATTTTGATGCACCAACATTACGAAATAATTAAATTATTCAAAACTAATATTCAAAGCAGTTTACTGTTTTAAAAACCTTAAAAACAATTTGAGAGTTATTTGTAAACTGGTCTTTAGTGTCATCCCACTTTGCCATAACTGGAAATATGCAGCATTGTGCATCGATTCAAACAAATTGTCTGCATCGCACACTCCTGCAAATAAGTTGAGAAAAAATGTTTTCAATTCAACAACTTTAGCAATATAATCAATCAGAGTGCTTCGAGCTAGCAACTAACCGATGAACTCGTGATGCAGCATCTCGCTGGCCGTTGCCCTTTCCTCCGGGTTTTTGACGAGACATCGGCTGACAAAGTCGATGAACTCCGGTGACCACTGGTCCGGCTCCCGGAAGGAAGGCGGGGGCTTGGTGGGGATCATGAAGATGGCTCTCATGGGGTGGATGTCCCCGTACGGGGGCTTGCCCTCCGCCATCTCCAGTGCTGTTATACCTGAGGGGCGGGGGCAGTGAGATTATAAATGAGGTTGAATAATTAAATACGTTAGTGCTGAAAAACACAGACTAATGATTAACTCTCCAAGTGCTGACTATTTCTCTTTGATGCTAAGGTTTTTTTACTGTCTTGGATAAGTTTTTTTGAAAATCTGTAAAAAATATAAACAATGAATATATATCAACTTTATATTAATTTTTATCAGCAAGAAAAGGGGAATGTAAACAAACTATAACTTCTTAAGGTGACACAACAGAGGCAAAGTAAACAAATACAGATTTGAAAGAAGAAGTTTTCTTTTAAGTGCCACAGTCATTACATATAAAAAAACTAGGACTGGAGACACATAAAAAATACACAAAACACCGTTATTTCTTCAGTCTCTTCTCTTCTGATGAAGTCCCTAAGAGGAAATAAATAAAAATTGTTTTGTGTGTATTTTTTATGTGTCTCCTGTTTTATTCTCTTCGGGTAAGCTAGTTGTCTATCCTTTTCCAACTTACCAAATTCTCACAGCCTAGAGCTATTCCAAATGAACCTAAATATAAAATACCTCCGTGGCAGCAAACCAGCGTACTAAGCGAATTTCCAATGCATATATAAAAAACTACAAAAATAACTACCATGGGTCATTGGGGGTTTTTGTTTATGTGGTTATCTTAATACCACATAAAGCCACATACCAAGTTTCATCAATATACAATCATAAATAAACAATTTATGACATTTTAATTATTCTCCGTAAGAATAACATGACGGCTGAGTATGCAGGTTTGCTGAAACAAGGAACACAAAAAATGGGTTTCTATACACATATGAATATAATCCAACCAGGTGAAACCACATACCAAATTTTATTGATTTATGTTCATAATTAAGGGAGACATAATATTTTACTTTAACTCCATAAGAATAACATGGGAGCTGAGTATGCAGGTTTGCTGCTACGGGAACCATCGGTAAAATTTTTTTGTGCTAATGACAATAGACCACAACCAGATGAAGCCATTAACAAGTTTGGTTGGTATACGTTCATAAATAAGCGAGATATAAAATTATTCTTATTCTCCATAAGAATAACATTGGAAACGTACTGTGTTCAGTAGTTTTAATATCTCCGTAACCAATTGACGTATAGCAATGATCAAAACACCAAATTGTGTTTTTTTAAGCTGAATCCAATGGTGAAAAATAAAATTTTAAAAAGCCCATATTTGGGGTACAAAATGCCTCCAAAATATCCCTCGGATAGATTGATCTATCTGGTTTTCGAACTTAAAGTCATAAGTGTTTTGCTTTACACGTGTGTACCAAATCTCATCAAAATCAGACAATTTTTATGAGAGTTATCGTGCTCACGGACACACACACATATATATATATATATATATGCATATGATTATTGTATATATATACAGTTTTGATCGAATGATGTTTTTGGGGTCTGGGGACCTCAAAAAAAAAGTTATTATGGTCCCGGGCCTAGGTCTTACCATGCCGACTTCGGTAATAGCTACATCCCTATTGGGGAAATTCGCTAACAACAAGTAATTCCAATTTCAAGATAGCCATTATGTGATAAATTATTTACATATTGCAAAAATGCATATTTTGTTAGGATTAGTTTCACAAAATCTCACGAAAACATTACATAAACGCCGACCGCGAGACTCAAAATAGTATCAACAATGGAGAGTCACAAAACTTTGTAACTTTGTTTCGGTTGCAACAATCGCAAGAAAACTGTAAAAATACTTCTGATAAATCATTCGATTACAAATTCCATATGATTCTATGGTGCTGAATCTGAAATGATTTGATTGTCAATGTATCGCACCATGAAGAAAACGATCGCAATATCAACGTTCAGCACTTAAGAGGGTTAATATAGTGAATTGGATACAATAAAATAATTCAAGAATGCAAAAATCATTTAATATTTTATGATTTTGAGGACTGAAGCTGAAATTTTGACGAAGCTGAAATTTTGACCAATCCAACATACCAGCATCTATAACTTGTGTGGCTTTATAAATTTATTCCGTGAATATTGCAGTTTTAAAATTATCAGTGGATGTTTTTATTCACAGTAGAACCCCTCATATCTGACCCCAGGATAACCATCTATGTTTCCGACTATCAAATGCACTTTTGCCCCGTGGCCTGATAAAAAAAAAAAATTAAATTGTAATAAGAAGTCTGCATAAATTGTCCATTGTAACCCACTAGTAACAAGTTGGTCAGCACTCAAGGCGGTCCCACACTTCTCTTGAACACGCCCGAACATTCGGTCGAACTCCGAATGTTCGGAGTATTCGCGAGAAGTATGGGAGCTGCACAAACTTTTGAATACATATGGGAACATACGGGACGGAATCTTTAGTGAAAATTCAGGAGAATGTTCGGCCGAATGTTCAGATCTGTTCGCGAGAAGTGTGGGACCGCTTTCACAATAAAAGTAACACATGTATAACAGATGACAGTGATCATCACAGACATACTTTTATATCTTCAACCATTTCAAAATGGCCACTCAACCCTTTGAACTAGTGGTAAATTTGTTAAGTCCTACATTGAAATGGAGAACACTTATAAAAGAGAATTCAAACATATTTTAGCAGCGGGAAAAGAATCTACAAATGTGGAAAAGTGCAACTGAACACAATCTATCGGCAAAATTAGGAATTTAAACTGCCACACGATGCAGTCATGTCCTGAAAACCTGGGAAAATGTCTGCAATTTGATTGCACATTGGTACAAAGCACAACTGATTTTTCTATAGTCCTTTTGATTGATCAGCAGAACTTGAGATCAAATTAATAGCCTTATAACACCTTTTATGAATCTACATTTACTGCTGTAACTTCAGCAGTAGTGTGAATGTAATCCACAATATTGTTAAGACTTATTTTAAACAACCCGTGTTTGAAGAACAGTCATGCTGTAACGAGGTCAATAACCAACCTAAGCTCCACATGTCAGCTACGCAGTCATAGCCTATCTCCTGAATGACTTCTGGTGCCATCCAGAATGGCGTTCCTATCACAGTATTTCGTTTGGCCATTGTGTCCTGCAAACAAATTAGATAATTAAAAATATTTAGCTTAAAATTAAGATGTTTTATATTCCAAACAGTTAAAATAAATGTTATAAACCATAAAAGCAGCCTGGAAAATGTGATACTTTCATAATGGATAAAATATCTTGAGCATAATATCTAGACATCAGGCCGCTCCCTACAATGAAAGGAAGGTATAGCCATTAAGGCAGCTTGTTAAAGAATTTCCGATGGAAAAGTTAACTATTAGCACGGTGAAAATTAAGCCTGGGACCATCATAGAAGTTCCTAATCTCTGAACACGTTTTGGGGGGGTCGCTAAAAACGTTATATATATGTGTTCGCACTCTAGCGGTCGCAATTATTGTCCGATTTACTTGAAATTTGGTACGAACCTTCCCTTCTGTAAACGGTTGACAAGTTCATAGGGCAAAACAATCGGACAATTCTAACCCCCTTTTTGGGGATTTTAATTTTTCAAATTTTGAGTTTTTGGGCCCAATAAGGGTTAGAAAAGCTCCGAATGTAACATTATTGCATATCAAATTATTGTATGTAAAATGCCAAAAATTTTAAGCCCTCTCTCATTATTTTAGCACAAGTATTTGAGTTATTAAAGAAAATGTTAATTAATGTTGGTACTATAAGACAATACGTTGTATTATGGGGATATTACACTGGAAAAGGCTGTTTTTCATATCTTGATGTAGTTTTATCACCCCTAATAAATACTCCTATACCAACTTGTTATCTTGACTATACCTCCTCCTAATCTTATAATATACAACATTGCCATCCTAATAGTCAATTTAAATGTAACCAGGAGCATCAGAACAGCCAAAAATAACATTTTTAAATTGTCTAAAAATGTTACCAGTGTTGTTTTAAACCCTTTATTAGATTTTTTTAAAGGTTTTAATGCGGAAATTCACTTCCCCATGTCAGCGTGCTGAGTGCGATCTCGTTTTTGAATGACATAGTATGTTTCGTCACTAGTACCGAAAGTGGCTAACCGATACGCGAATGTGTTTTCGATCAAGGAACAACACTTTAAGGACGAGTTATTAACCACTTTTCACCGCACTGTGATAGTAGCAATAACAGGGTGTCTACCAGCTCCCTAAAATAAAAATCGGGACTTTTTGAGGACTTTGGTGACTTTTATCATTAAAAATCAGTGACCTCAAAATTAAACCGTACCGTTTTGTTTTATATAAAAAAATCAAATGTAGCTGACGATGGTTCAAAACTTTAAACTAATAACTGCTGTGTTTACATATTCAGTATTGGATGCTTAGGCCTAAGCCTACTTTAGTAAAAATTAATATGAAATCAGCACAACAGTGTTAGGGTCTACCCTAAATATAAAATTACAAAGAAAAAAAGTTAAGGGATATTTCATTGCAGAGGTTCTTCCTTAATGCACAAGTAACCCACGTACCTTGTATCTGTTACATGTTGTGAACAAAAACAAGCACAATAAATCTTGGTTCATGTAAAAAACACTAGGCAAAATTTAAACACTAATTGAAATATATTTTATAGGCATACTAATAACAGTTATCACTTTTTTAACTATCATTCAAATACACCAGAGAAAGCAAAACTAATTCCTATTTAAAACTTTAAAAACATTTTTTAGTTCTCTCTCAATATTTTGAACGAGCTGACACATGATTAGTCACACAAAAAGCTGACCACAAAATTTCGCTCTTGGTTATGTTGTCTTTTACAAAAAAAAACTTGTAATCCCTGACTTAGGCCTATTTGTGGAAGATTCTACTATAGGCATATTGCAGTCCTGGCTGCTGGATGGTAGGGCTTGGCCTAATTGCATTGAACTAGAACTTTGACATAGACCTCCATTTAAATGTTGGCTACTGTATTACAGGTCTATTTGTGCTGAGGGAAGGAACTTCTGGGTTGAATGCATGCAAGGTCAACTGATTAACACTGTGTAGATTCGAAACAAACTGCATGTGTTTTTCCCCTTTTCGTGAGATTTGATGGCAGTTATTCCGGAGTGGGAAACATCAAGTTTTTTTACAAAAACAACAAAATGCTGTGAACTTGTCCTGTTTTCTAAGCCACTTACACCACTGGTTTTCTTCTATCCAAGTATCTTGAAACTGACACTTCCCGGGCATTTTGAGATTAAAATAAAAAGTTCCGCTTTTTTCTTAGGGCTCGCCACTAAATCATAAAACCACAAATCACTGATACTAAGTAACTCACATTCACACGCGAGACTAACAGTGACGTCACTGATAATCACACGATTACGTGCGAACAACAACTGCTGAACTAATCGCTTAGAAGTTCAAACTCAATAAAACGATCAACAAACAGACTACCAAAGGTAGTACATTTTGTATTAATTAATCACAAAACTTGTTCATATAATTTAAAATTAGCCTTCTTAAATTCTTCAAACGCTCACAATGTTTAAAAAGGTTTCCGTTACATAATAACAGTAAAATATTTGTTTTAAAATTAAACAAATTGAATTCTAAAGTGGGAGTCTGTTCCAAATACCGATTCGCTCTCAATACTGTTCAGCTCTTCTAACATTAACTGCTGTGGTCAACATCATATTAGGACATCATAAAAAATGCCAATAATTAATTATAATTAAATCTCTGGTGGTATTTATATTTAATAATTTGATTTTTACTACCATATAATCTAATGCTTAAGCAACACTTTTTTTCTAGCAAGCGTTAACACTCTCATAACCTTCATATCCTACCACTCAACGACGAGAGTTGTTAGTGAGATGATGCAATCGGCAAAATATTGTATCAGGTAGGTAGGTAGGCGGTGTATTGCAATCCCGCAGGATATGGGCTGCTTCACTAGCGCTCGTGGTGCCTGTCCGTAAAAACAGACTTCTGACGTAACAGTCTGGGCGACTGTTGATTGGCGCTAAAGTAAACAAATCTGCCCAAACGCTCTGGTACCAGGCACCAGGATCGCTAACGTCTACCCGGCTTTTTACGTTGCAGGTGCAGAGTTTATTTCAGTTTAATCACTGCCGAGCTGCGGCTTTGGTGAGACGCCAGCATAAAAGACATAGACGGGTACAATAATTTTGTCCCGTCAAAAGGCAGACAACTGATACTACAATCAGCAGTTTAAATTGGTAAAATCGTGAAGTCACTGGCACTAGGGTGAACATCGATGATTAATTGATAATAAATTATTCACCCTCGTGATTATTTAATTTTGGCTTGGATATTTAATTTTGACTTCGATATTTTTCCGTGACTTAAGCGTCAAAATCCGTGATTTTCGGTGACTTCCGTGACCTCATACAAAAATCCGTGACTTTTCGGTGACTTCCGTGACCGGTAGACATCCTGAATAATGAGACATTTTTATCAGGTTTGCTGAGATATATTTCTTCCTACATAACAACAAAAATAGTGTTTATAATATTTTTCATGTTATCTGCTATCTAGATTTATAAGAACAGCTAAATTGAATATATCACTACTACTCATAGAAGCAATCGGCTACTAGTGCTGCTGGTGTCATAATGCATAACTAATAATACTGCGGGAAAACCCGCCAGCTGTTTTTCCGGATCTAGGATGGGAAAGTATTACTTTCGGTATTCACAGCTGATACTGAAAATAGCTAATTTCGGTACAGTGTGACAAAAAAGACTGATGTCTTGCAGAGACCCGCCCCACACCTCCACCCCGTCAGTCATGACAGGGGAGAATCACGTAATAGACCATAGGGTATATAACAAATTTGTGGAGCAAAGTATTGATCCGAGCAGAAATAATGCTTTTATTTAAAGAAACTTTTCGAAACTGCTTCTCACTGGTACATTGAGAACAAACCCGGCAGTTTGGCCGTCAATGAAAGTAAAACGCAAATAATGACCTTTAGTCTCACTCACGGTATCACTGCTGCAGATCCAACAAAGCTTCTTGGCTTTACACTTGATTCAGGCGTAGTTTGGGACTCACACATTGAGGTTCATTGCACTAGATTAAGTTGTGTACTCTTTCTGTTGAGAAGGTTATTAAATTAACTTAATGCACAATTTCTAAGGTTAGCCTACTAGGTTGCCTTCTTCCACTCCCACCTCAGCAATAGAACGAGGTTTGGGGTCATTCTAGCCATACTCACAAAGTCCTCTTTTTACAAAAGAAAGCCATAAGACTTAAACTAAGCTAGTTATAATGAGCACTGTAGACCTTTATTTGTTCAGAATGAAATTTTAAATGTGTTCAATGTTTATATCTTAAATTGTGTCATGGCCATTAAAGATTATGGAGCTCATTTCTTACACATGTTGATGTTCACACTCAAACAACTCAAATTTGTTTGTTCCAAGAAATAGGTTAGACAAAACTCTGTAGTCATATCCTGTTTCAGGTATTAGAATGTTTAATGCCAAACCAAACAATTTTAGAAGTCTGCTTGGATTTTCTCTCACATATATGTTGAAACTCTGTATAGCATAAGTGAATTTTATAGCTTGAACTTGAATCTTTGAATTTGTTTAGACTTTTTTAAGGTAGGTATGTAAGTTTGTATTGCACAAAGTATGGGGTATTTGTTTTTGAGTGTCTGCATGGTTTGTTTTATTTTTAGGTAGTTTAGCATGACTTAGCTTACTGTACTGAATGTACTCAATCAGCTGATTTACCGTGAGCTGTCCGGCGACGCCAAAGTCGGCCAGTTTGGCGTGCCCCTCCGTGTTGAGCAGGATGTTGCCCGCCTTGATGTCGCGATGGATCTTGCGTCGCAGGTGCAGGTACTCCAGGCCCTTCAGTGTGTCGCAGAGTATCGTCGCGATCTCATCCTCTGATAGCGTCTTCTTCCGCAGTCGCATGATATCCGAGACCGACCCCGCACCGCAGTACTCCATCACGATCTGTGGTAAGGGTTAACACAATCATTTTTTATATATAAAAATAAATAAAAAAGCTGGTTACAAAAATTAGAATTGATATTGCATTTGGTATCAAGGGTGTCTTCTGACATTTGATTTTGGAATTCCAGGATACTTGCAGTATTTTCAGTACACTTTTTGTCAAAATAATAGTTTGAATCTCAAGGGACCGCGGTAATAAAATTCGAACAATCCAAACAACTGAATTTTAATTATAGAGGTTCGAATTATCTAGGCCTAAATAAGCTAGGATAGCTTTACTGTATTAACAACAAATAACATTATTTATTGTATAAACATTAATTATAAATATAAAATGGGTTTTAATTTTAAGAATTAAAATTTAACATATATATTTAATCATAATACATTGATTTTATTAATTTCTTAAAATACTGTTTTAAATAAATGTGCAGGATGTCCCCGCACTATTCCATAACAATGTTTCTATAAATATACAATTGTGGGATATTTTACTCCAATCACTTAACCTTTGTTAGATGTAAGTTTTTGCTATTGTTGGAATTTAGTATCTGTTTGTTGTTAAAGCTAAAGAAGAATTTGTTACTTACTGTTACAAAGTAAAATTCAGGCACGATCAGGGGCGAATCCAAGGAGTCACATTGGGTGGGGGGAAATGCCCGTTTTTTTTGTTTTTTTTTGGGGAGGGGGTATATAGAATACCCCTCAGGGGAGGGGGTCCGGGAGTCCTCCCCCGGAAATTTGATAAAAATTCCATATCAATAATAATTTGATCGGCCGTAAAGAATAGCCGAACGCGTTTTATTGACCAACGTGTGTTATCGGCCTAAAACTGACTGTCTTGAATTCATGGACAAAAATAAGCAATTTGGCCATTTTTTTTTAATAAAAAATTGAAATTTGACCGAAATTCATGGTCGCTGTAACTTTTAAACCGAAAACGACAAGTACAGTAGAAATCCAATTATCCAAACCCCAATTATCCGAATATCCAATTATCCGAATCGATTTTGAGTGAAATAATAGAAATATAAAAATCAAGAAAATAACAGCGGGAGCGCGTGTAGCGATAATGCGCCGTGAGCGCTAAAATAAAAGCCCGCGCTGTTACCTTCCGGACGATATTTTCGCGGGGAACAATGAGTCATACCCCCTTCCTGCCCTGCTCATCATCAGTCACTACTGTTATTTCACCGAGATTATCGTTCGAAATGAGTACAAAACGTAAACGTGTTGTTCTTTTGCTAAGTGAAAACTCACTTTGCTCGAGATGTTCAAGTGAAATGACCAACATTGAACAGTGAAATACGTACAGTATGTATTGAAAAGAGCAACTGTATAAACTGTATTCAATTTAACTCCTATAATTTAATTTTTATGACGTATATTCTTGATACAGTTCGCTCACTTTCTGTTCACTACATTTATAATAACTTTGTCGATAAAATTCTGATTTTTTATGTATGGTGATGTTTTTTGCTTAATTCCCGAGGTATACCTGATTATCCGAATTTCTGCATATCCGAATTGGCCCGATCCCCAATTAATTCGGATAATTGGAGTTCTACTGTAGGCCTAAACGTAGTTTATTGGCCAAGGAAAACCGCAATAGTTTATTAAACCCAAACCGTAATTTAAAGGCGCCATACACTACCGGACCTTTGCTCGAACAAGACGCAGGACCTTTGATCGAGGAGGGAGCAGGGAGCAGGGCACGAAGGTAGCTAAATTCACTCCGAACTTCTTCTCGATCAAGACCCCGAACAAGACATCGGCTCGGACAGATTGAGCGCGAAAACTACGGAGCGGGGTAAAAACGGTGGGGACGACTTTTAGTTGCCGTTGTGTAAGTCGGCAGTGTACTTGTCTGTAGATTTCACCCACTTCACCCATCTCCCCACGATTTCATCCACTTCTCTCCAAGCGTCATTCCTCTTCACTTTGTGGTAGTGAAGGATGGGACAAGTCCCACAAAACTGGCCGATTGTTGTACTCGGAAATAAACATCAGTGTTTTCCTCAAACCACTCCATCGTGCAGACTACTTTATATAAACTAGTGAACTGGAAACTAAAATGGCAACAGTCAAGACCAGCTGTATTATGTGCTCGCTGGTCAAGACCACAACCCTCACCGTCGTCGTATCGCTAGCGGCAGGCCTCGTGACGGCGCTCGGAGCAGCGTATGGAGGTACCACACACTACCGAACCCCAAACCAGAACCCGAACAAGACATCAGACCGATCTTTCTTTGATCTTTCCTCAAAAAACCGCCTCGAGAGCGCTCGGTCTGATGTCTGGTCCGAATTCTTGTTCGATATCTGGTTCGGAGGCCCCACTAACTACCAGATTTTCTTCCTTTGACCCCAAATCCTGCTCGGTCCGATGTTTTGTTTGAGAAAAAGTCCGGTAGTGTGTGGCAGTCTTAAAGGCTAACACGCCAGCGGAAGTATCAAAGTATGTAATCTTCGAAATCAAAGATTTTACCAAAACTAAGATCGAAACACATTCTATCGGTCTAAAATAGCAACATATTCTTATTTTGCCGTCTAAAACGTCAATGTGTTTTCAGGCATTTTAGCCTGAAAACGGTCAAACTGGGTTTTTAGAGAAATTTACCGACCGGGCGAGTGTAGTTATCAGCCAAAATTGGTAATTTTTTTGATCACTTTACAGCATATTACCACTGACTATATACATGAGCCAAAAATACGACCACAATTTTTGTTATCGGCCAAAAATTGAGTACAAGCCGTATTTTATGCCGGAAATGTACTTAATCGCTCAAAAACGTCAATCGGACCGCATTTTCTCGGTAATATAAAGCCAGTTCGTTTTTAAATACCAAAAACGACGTCCGAAACGCATTAGGCCGTGTTTTATTGGTAAAAACATAAATGTTGCCACAACATGGTGTTCAAAAACACCAAAACGACTGAATTTGTTTGGTATAGTAGACCGCGTTTTATTGGCCTGAAGCGGCAAGCGAACCGCATATTATCCACGGAAATGCAATATTTTGTTGAGGCAAAACAAAATAGGCAATTTCACAGCATTGTATTTCCCGAAAACAACCGTTACTCGCATTCTAAAGTCCGAAATCGACGGCCACAACGTGGTGTTTATTAATCGAAAATATGACAGAGCCTAAATATATGCCAAAATTCACAATCTAACCGTGATTAATCATAACAATTGGCAATCGGATCCAATCGGACCACATTTTCCCAGCAAAAAATGAAGCCGGATCCTGTTTTATAGGCCCGAACGACTACCGGAACGTATATTTTACGAATACAATCGGCGATTCGACCCCGTTCTATCACCAATGAGCGCCTATTTTTACTATTTACTTATTTAAAAACATAAATACTCAAATCAAAAATATACAATGCTTGGAAAATAAATGGATTTTATGGTTCTCTTTATTTATTTATAACAAATATTAAAAAGTTATCAGTAAGGCTTCAGGAAATTAATTAAATTGAATTGAATCGTAAATTTTCACTTTCCTATCACTTAGTTAAATACATCTTCAGAAGAATCTGGATCTTCAGTTACATGACAGATAGCCTATAACTTGTTTCACACAACAATATTTTACTCGCAATTGCTTTTCTATTTATTGTATGCCTGTATTTCTTACAAGGCATTAATTGCTACGGTTGCAGTAATACCATAATACTGTACTCTGAAAACTGAAAAACGCGGACACGCGGTACTCGTAATGAGCGAGTGGTGGGATTCGTGGAGGGTGTGGCTGGAGGGAGTGTAGGGGGTGGCGCGACCTTGGACTACGCGCTCGTGCGTGGGGTGTGCACGTGGTGGCGCTGTGCGTGTGAGTTTGTGCTAGTGAGGCGTAGTGCGGCTGGCCTACTCTGTCCCGGAAGGCAATTTCCAAGAACCAAAGGAGCAGGTCACAGACCAAACGGAAATAGATACAAACTTCAAACAAATTTTAATATGTATATCATACTGACCCGCACAACTACATCTATTATTTATGTCACAAAATTGTATAAATATATTTTTAAAAGTTTTTTAAAATAAAATATATATTTCTGATTTTTTTATTTTGAAATGAAATGATATTAGTAATAATAACCTGAATCCCACTCAACTGCAAATTTTCATTGAAATCGGACCAACGTTTTCTTACTGACCTTCTCACAACATTTGGCAAAATCTCTACTTTTAAGACCCATAACTCCCTTAATAGTAATGTGAATTATTTAATATATATCTATTTTGTTTCCTAATTTTCATCCTGATGTGAAAAAAATAATATATTACAAATAAATTTGTTGACCAAACACCCTTAAATGATTGTAAACCAAATTCATTAATTGTTTTTGATGATTGTATTTTAGAAAATCAAGATAAAATTAAAGAATATTTTGTAATGGGAAGACATAAAAATATTTAATGTATTTATTTATCACAATGTTTTTCTTAAGTTTATATTCAATTAATGAGAAATAATTTAAATATGTTATGTAATTTTAAACAAAATGATCATTACATTAAGACAATTTATGATAGTTTTGTGGGAACTGATATGAATTTTAATGAATTTAAAGAAATTTGTAATGAATGTTGGAAAGAAAATTAGGGGTTTTTAACTATAAATCTGACTTTAAAAACCAAAAGAAGGAAAATATATGAACAAATTTTCTAATATAAACTGTTATATATAAATGAGTTGTTCTTTTATCGATCAAGTTATTGATAAAGTATTTGTTTCATTAATATTTTGTATGTCTTTAATATTTATATATTTAATGGAAATTTCAGAAATATAATGTTAACACGATTTACATTAACACAATTTATGTTAACATGATTTGTGTTAAATTTTCTCTTAATAAATGGAAAACATATCTGTTAATGAAGCTAAAAAATTAGATGAAATTGAGAAGAGATTAATAAAAGAATTTAAAAATCAAATTAAAATTGAAAAACATTACGAAAAAATTAAACAAAAAGCATATGAACCAATTACATCAGCCATAAGTAAAGTTGAAAATAAAATTGATGAAGTTTTAAATGAAAACAAAAATTTTATGGAGTTAGTACCTGTTGTTAATCAATTTGCGAATATTTCAATACTAGAAACTGATGAAGAAATATTACCTTCAAGTACACCATTTAGACCAATTTAGAGAAAGAATTATTCAAGAGGAATTGACATTTATCGATCCGAATATTGTTTCTCCCGAAACATTAGGTAGAATTATCGGTCCAATTACTCAATAATATCTAACAAAGAGCAAAAGAAGATAAATTTGGATTATATTGGGATAAACATAAAAAATCATTCATGGTTGGTGATAAAATTTGTGTTGTTGATAATGATGATTTAACAATTGATAACAAAAAATATGTTGGAACACATGGATTGTGGAGATTATTAACATATGAAAAGAAACCGGATGATAATTTGTATACACGAGATGATTTAAATAATTATTCAAAAATTGTATGGGAAACTAATTCAATTTATAAAAATAATGATCCAAACACTAAAAAACCAAAATCTAGTAAAGGTGATAAATATAGGAATTTAATTAAACATACTTGGGATTCCAAAAGAGAAATTGAAGGTTCGGAAATTAGAAAATATACGGAAAATAAAATTGAATATAGATTTATAGATGATTTAAATCAATTAGAAAGTATTATAAATTACATATATGCACAAGAAAATGCAGGAAATAATAATTTTGTAAATGAAAAAAGAGCAATTAAGGATTTTATTTCAAATAAATTAGATGAATTAATTGAAAAACCTGAAGGAATTAAGTATTTAAAAAGAATTCTATCCACAATTTCATCACCAATTATCGGTTCGGAAATTTTGAATGATTTTATAAATAATTTACTATTTGAATTACATGTTCCGGGATATCAATATTTAGGACTGGGAACAAAATTAAATAAAAGGGTTAAGAGAGGTGATTTGGAAATAAATGATTTAGATAAAGCAGCGAAAGAACATGATTTTTTTATCGACATCATAAAGATACAAAATCGAGAAATGAAATTGCAGACAAAATATTACAAGAAAAAGCGTGGGAAATCGCAAAAAATAGTGACTATGGTATTGGTGAAAGATTAATTGCTATTCCAACAGCTAGTGCGATGTATTTAAAAATAAAATTTTGAATGGGATTAGAAAAAAGTTTAAAATTTTAATATATATAAATGGAGAAAGTAAATGTTAATTTAACTGATTATCAAAAATCAAAAATTAAATCGGGATTTAAAAATAAAAAATCTGTTATAATTCAATTTAAAACCGATCACTTTATTGGAGGTAAAGATAACATATTATTATCAAATACCCCCGTCGCAGCAAACCTGCGTACTCAGCGAATTTCCAATGAATATATATGTTTCTCACTACCACATAAAGGCACTTACCAAGTTTTATAAAAATAAATTAATAACTAAATGATCTATAGCATTTTATTTATTCTCCATAAGAATAACATAGGACTGAGTATGCAGGTTTGCTGCAACAAGGAGCACAAAATATGTGTTTTTATGCAATTATCAATTTAACTCAACCAGGTGAAGCTACATACTAAGTTTTATTAATTTATGTTAATAATTAAGGGAGATATAAAACTTTACTTATTCTCCATAAGAATAACATTAGGGCTGAGTATGCAGGTTAGCTGCTACGGGGACAACCAACAAAATATTTGTTTTTTGTTCAAATATCAATATACCAGTACAACATGAAGCCACATACCAAGTTTCATCAATATACATTCATAAATAATCGAGATATCAAGTTTTATTTATTCTCCATAAGGATAACATTGGACAACGTACTGTGTTTAGTACTTTGAATATCTCTGCAACGGTTGGACGTAGAATCACAATTTAAACACCAAAATGATTGTTTTGTGGAGCTGAAGTGATTGGTAAAAGCAAATGTGAAGTTTAAAGTAAAACTAACTGAGGAAAAGCCAAAAACCTTTTTCCCATAAGATTAACATGGGAGATTTTATGAGCATGTTTTTTTGGATTTTTTCCGCAACCACTTAACCTAGGTTAATAATTCAAAATACCATATTATTTGTTTTTGTAAGCTCTATAACATGGTCAAAACCAAAATTAACTGTTTCAAAAATTTTAGGGTGAAAAATGCAAAAAACTGATTTTTGGAAAATTTAAAACCCCCATAAATCCCCCTTCCCATAGTCCGATTTTTCTGGTTTTCGAACTTAAAGTCATAAATGTCACTTTACACATTTGAGCCAAATTTCATCAAAATTGGACGTTTTTTACTCAAGTTATCGCATTCACGGACACATATATAGATATATATATATATATACATATATATAAATTTGAACGAATAGTGTTTTAGTCATCTTGGGACCTTACAAAAAAAATTTGTCATGGTCTCGGGCTTAAGTCTTACCATGAGATCTACGGTAATAGCTTCTTCCCTATAGGGGAAATTCGCTAAAAGACAAATTAATAAATTAAATAAAAAACTAAATAAAGGATTAAGAATTGAATTTTCATGTAATCAATTAAAACAAATTAAAAATGGTGGGTTATTAAAAGAAATTTTGGAAGTTGCAGATCATATACCTTTTGTTAAAAATTATACACCGAATGTTAGAAAAGGAGCAAAAGTTGTAAAAGAAATTGTAATTCCCAAATTTAGAAATTTTGTTGATTGGTTAGATCATGAATTATCAAACGTAGAAGGATCCGATTTAGATAAAAAGTACATTAAATTATATGAAAACAAATTACAACAAAATTTTCAACCATTAACTTTAGGTGATTTGGAAAAATTATGTAAAAATATCAAATATTTTAAAGGTGTGTTTATGAGAGATTTAATTCCAAAAAATGTTAATAAATTTGAATGTGGAATTATAAATTTAGATTCATTTGATGGAGATGGTACACATTGGGTTTGCTATTATAAAAAAAGATAAAATTAAATATTATTTCGATCCTATGGAAATATTGTTGATAAACCACCAAAAGAATTGGTTAAATATTTAGGAAAAGAAATATATTTTATAATGATAATCAAATACAACATTTTGATGATCCGCCAATTTGTGGTCATTTGTGTGTTTTTGTATTAAATGAATTAAATAAAAATGAGAAATTTGATAATATAATCAATAAATTAATCATTAATAAATATGGATTCGCAAAATATATTTGATGTATTTGGAAGACAGAAAAAAGTATTAAATTCTTTTGAAATTAATGAAAATTATATAAGTGCATATTTTAATCATTTAGAAAAACTTTTAAAAAATCATGTAAAAAAGACAGAAAGTTTATTAAATGCAATTTCCTTATCGAACAATTATTTAAGTGTAAATTCAAGAAGAATAGTTAATGTTAAACCAAGTATTAATGAGTATGATGTTGTAATAAAATCAGAATTGGAAGAAGTTATAAATTCAGTAATTAAAATTGGAATTGAACATAGTGAAACCGTGAAAGAATTAAATAATTTAGCTGATGTATTAATTAATCTTGGACAATATGTTGAAAGGAATGAAAATGAGCTAAAAACCTTATTTAAAGGTGTTTATCATGAAATTATAGAGCTAAATAAATTCAAACAAAAAGTTGAAAAAGCAGAAAAAATTATTAAAAAACCGGAAACTTCAGAATTTATTGATGAAGATGGAGATGGTGAAGATGATATAACAAGAAAAGTATTAATGTAATTTTTTTCTATATAACTGGAGTTGATATATTGTCTTAAATTTAAACAAAAACTAATTCTAAAGATGTTGAAATAATTAAATACCCCCGTCGCAGCAAAGCTGCATACTCAGCGAATTTCCAATGGAGATATAAATGTCTTAATACTACATAAAGCCAATTACGTTTTATAAAAATATATTCAGAAATAAGCGATATATACAATTTTAATTATTCTCCATAAGAATAACATTAGGGCTGAGTACGCAGGTTTGCTGCTACGGGAGACTTTGGCAAAATATATTTGTTTGAGCAAATATCAATAGACCACCATGATATGAAGCTGTATACCAAGTTTCGTCAGTATACGTTCATAAATAAGCGAGATATAAAAATTTTTCTCCATAAGAATAACATACTGTGTTTAGCACTTTCAATAACTTGGAACACATAAAGCCACATCCCAAGTTTCATCAATATACATTCATAAATAAACGATTTATGACATTTTAATTATTCTCCATAAAAATAACATGGCGGCTGAGTATGCAGGTTTGGTGAAGCAAGTAACACAAAAAATGGGGTTTTATACAAATATCAACATAACTCATGTGGGTAAAGCCACATACCAAATTTCATTAATTTATTTTAATAATTAAGGGAGATAACACGTTACTTATTCTTCATAAGAATAACATGGGGCTGAGTACACAGGTTTGCTGCTACGGGAGCCTTTGGCAAAAATTTTTTTTTTAGCAAATATCAATGGTCCACAACCAGATGAAGCCGTATACCAAGTTTTGTCAGTATACGTTCATAAATAAGCGAGATATAAAATTTTTCTCTCCATAAGAATAACATTAGACAACGTACTGTGTTTAGCACTTTCAATATCTCGGTAACCAGCTGACGTAGAGAAATGATCAAAATACCAAATTGTGTGTTTTTTTAAGCTGAATCCAATGTGAAAAACTAAAATTTGATTATTTCCAAAATTATATGTACAAAATTCTAAAAACCCATTTTTGGGGTACAAAACCCCTCCAAAATACCCCTTCGGATAGAGCGATCTGGCTGGTTTTCGAACTTAGTCATAAATGTTGCTTTACACGTTTATACCAAATTTCATAAAAATCGGATAATTTTTACGAGAGTTATCGTGCTCACGGACACATATATGTATATATATACGAGGGTCATCCAAAAAGTAAAGAACGTTTTCTTACTGCACCTAGCGCAGCTCTCCCATCACCACGATTGCGAGTGTGGCAGTCCACTCACCTCCCCACCAAAGTATGAGCCGAGTCTCGTTGCTGTGCGGTCACACGTTTTATTTCTACAGCGATTTAAATTAGCGGCGGTAAACGAAAATCCCGCCAAATATGAGATACGCAGTGTTATTCTGTTTCTGAGTTAAGAAATGCCCAGACCTAGACATTTTTTGAAAACACCAAAGAAATTTTATGGTGAAAGAGCAAAAAAACAAGAACTTAAATTGATGTAATGTGCTAAGATTTTAGCAGCTGTTTTCCTCAAATTTTCCTCAAGTCTTTCTTTCAAATCATCTTTAACGAGCAATGACCTGCCACGCCGATCCTCGTCGTTCACGATGGATTCTCTTTCATTAAACCGGTTGCATCATTGTTTCCCCTGAATATTCGACTTGAAGACTTGTTTGCACTTTCATGATAATCTTTCTTTGGTGTTTTTCTAAAAAAATTATATATTCCCGAAAATTTTTAAATTCAGAAACTGAATAATACTGCGTATTTCATATTTGGCGGGATTTTCGATTGCAGCCTCCATTTTGAATAGCTGTAGAAATAAGACAGGTGACCGCATAGCAACGAGACTCGGCTCATACTTTGGTGGGGAGGTGAGTGGACTGCCACACATGCAATGGCGGTGATGGGGTAGCTGCGCTAGGTGCAATAAGCAAACGTTCTTTATTTTCTGGATGACCTTCGTATATATGTATATATATATGTATATATGTATATATATATATATATACAGTTTCAAACGAAAGGTGCTTTTGGGGTCTGGGGACCTCAAAACGAAAAGTTATCATGGTCCCAGGCCTAGGTCTTACCATGCCAACTACGGTAATAGCTTTTTCCCTATAGGGGAAATTCGCTAAAACAAAAATAAGAACAGAATTAAAGCTAAATATTGTGTATGCAATTCTAAAAAAAGCCAATTTTCAAAAATGTTCTCCTAATAAATGGCAACATATAATTCATTAGATATTTTCATTACTAGAAACCAATTTCAATTAACTAAAGAAGATTGGGATATTATTTCTGAAAAATACAAATTAAATATTGATATGATTAGATTGTTTCAAAATAAATTAAATTGGGGAGAAATAGCCGAATATCAATCATTAAGTATTAATTTTATTGAAGAATTCATAAATTATCAATTAAAAGATTATATTGATCTAATTTGTTAATATCAAGACTTGACTGAAAATTTTATTGATGATTATAAACAAATTTTGAATTGGGAATTGATCTTGGAATATCAAAAATTATCAGCTTATTTCATAGTAAATAATGCTTCAGATATTCAAAATTTTAGAGAAAAAATGGATTATGACGAAGTTGACTAATTATTTGTCTTGATTATTGATTATCATAAATTTTACTGTATTTAAAAAAGCATTTTTCCCCCCTTAATAAATGGCTAAAACATATGAAATTGATAGAGCTGAATATAAAAATTTGTATCCTTTGTCTAAAGAACATTTAAACGAACCAAATAAAAAAACTGAATTTAATATCGATTTTGGGGATGGATTTTGTACATTGAAATTTCAATTTTATATTTCTGGTAAATTAACAAAAACTTATGGAAATGGTTATGATGCAAAAGCAAATGTGAAATTAATCGATAATTTTGTACCATTTTTATTTTCAAAAGTTGAAGTTCGAAAACATAATAAATTAATTGATGAAATCGAATATCCGGGAATTTTAAGTGCAATTAAAGCTACATTAACTTATTCGAAAATAGATACGAAAGCTCAAAATTTGTAATGGTTTTGAATCGGATTGTAAAAATAAATTTGAAGCAATTGGTAATTTATCACATTTCGGATTAGGATTTTTTTATATGTAAATATTCCTTTATATAAAGGAGGTTTCAACATTTCATTTATAAGATCTGATGATGATGCAATTTTTCAATGGAAAACTAAAAAAAGATGGAACATTTGATGAAACAACTTTACCGAGTGAAGGCAAAATAATAATTGATGAATTTTTTATTCGAGTACTGATTATTGAATAAAAAACTACAAGTAAAATTCAATTAATTAATAATATAACTAAAAGTGAAAAAAATATCGTTTCATTTTAATCATTGGCAATGTATTGAACAAAAAACAATAACTGGAAAAACATATAGTTTTGATATAACAAATATTTATAGAAAAATATATGTAATCCAAAATTTATAATTATTGGTTTTCAAAAAGGAAGATTAAACAATCAAGGATACGATAATTCAAAATTTGATAGTTTATTTGTAAAAAATATAAGAATTAAATTAAATGGACATTATTATCCTGATGAATTGATTAATTTAGATATTAATAACGAAAAATTTAGAATTATCTATAAAATTTATCAAGATTATAAAAAAGTATATTATAACAGTAATGAAATGTATTATAATCCAAAAGAATTTATGGATAATCGACCATTATATGTAATTGATACAACAAAAAATCCCGTAAATATTTCCGGTTCGAAAAATGATATTATAAATATGGATTTTGATTATAATATAAAAGCCGATAGTAAAACGAATTGTTATGTGGTTGTTGTTACAGAAAAATTATTGGAGTATAATGTGATGAATAATTATATAATTGAAATAAAATATTATTTGCATAAATGATTATAGAAATTAAGAATTTTACTGGTTTTAAAAAACATTTTGCAATTTTTTTATGTTTTTTATACAAATTGATATTTTGCTTTAAAATATACTGATTTTTGTTTATATTAACTATTTTTTTTAATTTGCTGATTTTCTTTAAGATTTACCGATTTTTGTTTAAATTGGTTGATTTTTCTTTGAAATGTGCTGATTTTTGTTAAAATTATTTTATGGTAGTTTAACAGAGATTTTACATTGGTTTTCTGTTGGTATCCAAAGTGAGCCGGGATCGGCATACATGTATCTACTTATACATATATATATATATATATATATATATATATAAATTTGAACAAATAGTGTTTTTGGCATCTGGGGACCTCAACACGAAAAGTTATCATGGTCTCGGGCTTAAGTCTTACCATGCCATCTAAGGTAATAGCTTTTTCCCTATAGGGGAAATTCGCTAAAACAGCAAACAACATTCAATACAACATTTAAATACAGCAAAAACGTGTAAGAAACGTGATTATTTTACTGTTTAGCTACCCAAACCAAACCCTTTGGTTTGAGGACATGTTCATTTCTTCATGTTTGTGTACATAGAATATAGACAGCCTTTGCTATATGGGCCATGGACAACAGTCAAGTGGCTTCACCAGTTGAGAAGAGCTCATGGCGGGTACACTTTCATAAGTGGAACAATATAAAAACCCATACAAAATTGTACCCATGGCTTTTGTTGCAGAAGAGAGACACACACTTAAAAGTGCTGTTATACTATTTCCATCTCTGGAAATTTCCTTCTGGCAGACTGTGTGACACTCCCAAACTGGAAGCTTTGCTGGGAGTTTTGAATTCATAATTCTAATATCTAAACCCGATATGGCCACAGGAGAGAAATTTATTAATATAACAATTTATTTTATGAGAGTGACAAATTAAAATCATTTGTTGAAAAAGCTCCAAAACTATCAAGGGGAATGCAGCAGAGTTTTAGGATTGCTTGTGTTTACATTTAACAACCTAACATCACTTTCTACAGCTTGACTTTGGATACAGCAAATGAAGATGTAATTTTAAGTTCTTTGGCTATCCATTTGGCAAGCTTCCCTTTCACCTCGGTCCCTTCATGTTTGTAGACAGCAAGGGAAGGGAACTCTTACCTAAGATGTGGTTCCTAGCTGATAAACGTGGATACCTTGTCAGTCAGCCTGGAAGGGCGGAGCAGACCCTTGTTTGAGAGCTAATAAAGCAACTATCGCAGGAGTCGAGGGTGTGCCCTATACAAGGTCGAGTGGCAATTCTATCCTGTCCCACCTTTTTCATCCCTGCTAGTTCATCCTCTCCTTCCAGTGACCTATGCAATATTCCCATTTGGAAGGCGAACCTAGCGGGTCTGCCGAGGTTTCCTAATCCAGCAATATAACATCTATAACATGACTCACCCAGAGATCCGTGTTCTTGAAGTAGGACCCATAGTACTTGACGACATACGGACTGTCACACTGCTGCATGATGGAGATCTCCTTGATGATCTCCTGCAGGTCGGTGTCCACGGGGACCTGCTTGATGGCCAGCACCTGCCCCGACTCCTTGTGAAGGGCCTTGTACACGCTGCCATACGACCTGTGCACAACCACATCGTCCAACCAGTTGTAAAGTGCACACAAGACTTTTCTATTCTGTTATATTTTTGTTGACATTTGCAATGCAGGTTATACTTGCAGTTTATAGTTTATGACTGCAATAAAGATAATTTGATTTTATAAATAAAGCCAATAAACAAATGTATTAATTTTAAGTCCTATAAATAAATGCAACTGGTGCTTTTACATGCCTAAACGAAAAAGCAAAACATTAAATTGCTAGAATTTCACACACTTAAAATTGTCCTTCAAGGACTGATGTGCAGCAAAGTATAATGCTTTCTAAGATGTTTACAGCAATGAACAATGTGACTAACTCTTCTTCAAAAAGAAAATTGTGTTGCACAATTATTCTAACTATGGAACATTTTCACCATAGCAATAAATGAAATTTCAGACGTCAGCAATATTAATCTTTCTGGCTTTGAAAACTATTAATATGTGCTAATGTTGCGATATATGCAAGCCAAATAGTTGTGGAGCATAACTCATTAGTAAGATTGATATACTCCATTCTCCTTTTGTGATGAGTTGTTTTGTTGATGTTATGTGCATCATATGTATTGGTGTCTGTGAGAATCAGTTGATCTGCTAATTGTGTTATTTACACTGCAACGTTTTGTTGTTTCAAGTTGTGTTAGTTATGTTCCAAATGTTTTATTAAGTTTATATTGTCTCTAATATTCAAATTCAAATATATCTTTATTCACCAATATACATATTGTACACTGAATATGAGTAACAGTAATTGTTAATTTTGGAAATTACCCACAACTTCCTGGTTTTTCAAGGTAAGTGTGCATGTTTGTAACTAAATGGGGAATCTGAAAATACCAGTAGTATAAAGGGGATCAATGTATTTTTGTTTTACATTATAAGAGATAAAACCAAACAAATTAAAACAAGAAAAAAATGTTTTTTAACCCCTGCAAAATTTATCAACCCACTGGCTTACGACCCCGAGTATACTCGCGGCCGCCGAAAGTAGCCTGGACATGCAACCCCGAGTATACTCGGGATTGCACGTTTTTTATTTTTTTATTTTTTTTTTTTATTTTTTTTTTTATTTTTTTTCATTTTTTGTTTGTATGTATTTTTTATACATATGCCCATACTTGGAGAAACTTAGACAAATTTCGGGAAATTATGATTTTGGAAAATATGTTATATCTAGGTCAAATGTATCACTAAAATTTTTTATTTTCATGTAAAAAAATAAATAACCTACAAGTACATAATAGTTGTTGGGTTGGAACATTCTTTTCTTTTTTACTTGTAACTCCTTTTATAATTAATTTTTTTTATAAAATATATATATAACATTTACCATACATAAATGCTGTCAAAAGTATTTTCTTCTTGTAGATAATTTATTTCTCTAAATATTAGTGCAAAAATTAAGTAAATTGAGCAATAATTGTTGCTATAGTGACAGTTTTAGTAAAAGTCTACATTTATTTATGTAATTTTTCTTAGGAAACTGAACGGTTTGTCAGGTGGCAAATTTCAGGTAAGCCAATGTGTTAAAAGTACCTGGAGTTGTTGCCAGTCCTTTCTATAGAGTAACCAGAGTTTTTTGTGATAACTACAAATTTTTGGCTGGAGTGTAAAGGGTTCAAGGTTGGGTTTACAGTATTGTATTCAATTAATAAAACCATTTAATCTGATGTACAACTGTATCAAGCTAAACCTGAGCTTTAATTTTAATTTTTTTTCTGACTCCTGGTGAACCATCCTTCACTGGAGTTCAGAAGTCCGAGAGAATCCTATTAAATTGTACACCAAATGTTGTTTTGCGGAGTTTTAATTTTAACTGATTCTTTAAACAATATAAACGGGGGAACATTTAAAACTCCCTAATTATCATACAGAGTCTATTTTACTTACCCTTCTCCTAATTTACATATAATATCAAAAACTTCTTCCGGTTGTCGCGTGAGGCTCTCTTCCGATAATTTTTTGAGCTCACTGAAACAAAAAAAGAAATAGTATAAATTCTCATTCATAACAACTACCGACAATTAAAGATGCATGCTAATGTATAGTTTAAGAACCAAATAATCTTAAATATGGTACAATAAACAGATTGGGACCAATGATATTGACAAATTCTACCAGTAGTAGAAACCAGTACAGAAAATAAACCTCACGCAAATCTAACAGGATTTCCCATGGTCTATCGTTTTAAATTCAGGCAAAACAATGCATCCACTTCTCAACACAATCTACTGATGCTACAACTGTCTCTAATCCTAGAAGGAGGTGGGCTTCAGAACAAGATGAATGTTCCAGGATGTTTCCACGCAAAGCTGGACTAATTGTGCGAGAGGGGAGACACTTGTTTCTCCGTGAGACATCGTTAACAACCCAAAGCCTCCAATACAACACTCACCTTCTCCTAAATATAACCAGCAGCTGGCTTTGGCTAGACAGAAATAGGGAACACTTGGAAATTACCAAATCGGAAACTAATAAATCCATTGATTTAGGAGTATATTTTCCTTGATTCTCAGGAATAGTTTTCAAATTATTAATTTTTAATTTATTCTCCTTTACATTTGTTATGCAGCGTTTTTTTTTTTTTTTTTTAAGCAACCATTACATGAAATAACGATTATTTAGAACATATACATTAAACTTCATATATATATATATATATATATATAAATGAAATAATAACAAGTTTGCACGCAGTTTGCCGACGTTAGGGAAGTAAATTACCACATACAAAACTTTTAACCCATTGAGGTAGTAATTTTATTCTATTTGTAGTAGCCTATAACGGGAATTGATTGGTGCTGCACTCTAGTAGCAAAATATGTAACTAATGACCGCGGGCGACTACGGTTCTATCCGCTAGGGGCGCGGACTGACTGAAAACCCTTAATATCGCCGCCAGGCCTTTGGTCGTGTTAGCTGAGTTGGCTACGTCGTGGAAACACCTTGGCCAGGTGGCGATACGATGTTCGTGGGTTCGATTCCCGCACACGGCCAAAGCTGACCAGTTGTGCAACTCTCAATGAGTTATCCGGTCTGTGGCAACGTTGGTGGGAGGGCCCAAGTAAAATAAACGGTGGCAGGCTTGCTTGGAAGTTGACGGGATCGGTTAATTCTTTGAGACTTGCACATGGTCAACACTGATTTTGCTAAATTTTACTTATGTCTACTGTGTGTGCCAATGCGACTCTCTAAACTGAAATAAAACAATATTTTAATTAAAATATGCCATTAATCCATTTAAAAACACCAATTTTATACTCCAATTCACACGTTAATAAAATTACAAGTAAGGAACGAGACCTGCTCGTATGTCTACGCCAATGGGTTAAAACTCAAAACCGGTGTAAAAAGATACATTTATTCCAATTTTATTTAAATCTGAAAACATTGATTTTTAGGCTGATCTGATGCTCCTGGTTTTATTTACCTGCAATGCTAGGAATACAATTTTGCGCATTATAAGGTTAAGAGAAGGTCCAGTCAGGCTTGAAAGTAGGCGCAAGGTTGCTGGGGATGATACAAATAAACCAACAAAAGAATAACATGCTTTTCTAATGTAAAAACCCCATAAGAGAACGTACTATGTTTAGCCGATATACATTTTTTTTTAATAACTCGGTAAATATTTATGCTAAAGTGGCGAGAGAGGGCTTAAAACTTTTGCTTCACTAATTTCCATCTTAATATAAGCATAAATTTTACGTCCGGGGCTTTTCTGACCCTTTTTGGGCCCAAAAACACGAAATTTGAAAGAATAATCCCCAAAAAAGGGGGTTAGAGTTTTCCGATTGTTTTGCCCAACGAACTTGTCCAACTGATTATAGAAAGGAATTTGTCCCTACCAAATTTAAAGTAAATCGGACAAAAAATGTCACCGCCGGAGTGCTTACACATATATATATATATATATATATATATAATTTTGAACGACCCCCCAAACGTGTTCAGGGGGTCACATTAGGAACTTATAGGGTGGTCCCGGGCTTAAGTTTCACCGTGCGGGTCATGCTAATAGTTCACTTTTCCATAGGAAATTCACTAACTATAACCAGAGTACTCTCTTTTTTGAAACATTTGTTATTACTGACACGTGTTTCGACACTTAAGTCATGATCACAGTGTACAAGTAAAATAACCTAAAAATTATTAGCCAAAATAAATAATTAAATCTAAACATATAAAAATAAACAGATGTAGAAACGTTTCATTTAAGCTTATTGGGTTAAGTTGGTTCTATTCTATATATGTTTTCAATTGTTTCTAAATTCTCTTATTTTTTCATATATAGGATTTAGTTTTTGTATTTGCATTTTATTAAGGATGTCGTTATCGGCTTAAGAGTTCAGATAAATGTGGAGCTCTTCTTTCGTGTTCATTTTTTCTCCTTTCATTTCATATTCGAGAACATCCATACATTCTTCTAATTTGCCGTATTGATGGTCAGAATCAAGAAAGTGTTCGGCAAACATCTCTATCTTTGAGTCGTACGGTTAGTTGATTTAATTGCTTGAATGTGCTCTTTAAAGCGGCATGAAAAGATTCTTCCTGTTTACCCTATATAATATTTTGGACATTCTTTACATTTAATCTTGTAAATTCTAACTTTATCATATTTATCTTCTAGTTTTCTAGTTGGTCTTGGCGATTATTAGAGAATTTTTGAATAAGTTTAAATTAGTTATTTCTAGTTTTGCAACTCATTTTATAGTTTGACCCTTCAAAAGTTTTTCTTATGGGTTTATTGAGTATGGAGCTATATGGTACACATAAATATGCTTTGATTTGGTCATTATAGGGAACATTTTTGGTCTTCTTCAGTTGTACTCTGTTGATTAGTTTATCTATTAAATTGTGTTTGAACCCGTTTCTAATTGCCAAACATTTTATGGTATTTCTTTCGTTGTCAAAATTATTTTAACTCATCGGGATTTTTACTAATCTGTTTACCATTGAATGGAAACTTGCCATCTTGTGTTGCTAAGGATGGTTAGAGTTGGCTGGTATGATGAGATCCATTTGCATTGCTTTTCTATAGATTTTGAATGTATGCCTTTGAATTATTCTTACCAATGGTTAGGTCAAGGAAATTTATTTTTTGTTTTTGAGATTCCATAGTAAAATTTTTTTCAGACATCTGAGAATGAGTCATAGCGTTTTCATTTCCTTTATAAAGGCAAACTATATCATCCACATAAAAGTATAAAATAAGATGTCCACCGGTATAAGATGTTACTTTGGTGTGGATTGAATTCATTAAGTATTTTATTTGTTTCTAAGTTTTCCATGTATATATTTGCCAAGAGAACCGAAAGTGGTGATCCCATGGCTAAACCATCAACTTGTTTGAAGAATTTAGATTTATATTCAAAATAGTTTTGATTTGTTACAACTTTCGTTAGGTTTATGATGTCTTCAGATTTGTTTTTGGTTAAAAGATGATTTTTTGACAATTATTTTCTAAGGATACTTATTGTTTCTTTGATTGGGATGTTAGAATACATATTAACGACATCGAATGATACAAATATCGTATCATTTGGTTTTTCAATATCTTTAAGTTTCGATATAATGTCTTCCATATTTTTTACACTGTAGTTAATTTCATCTGGTAAGCATTCTTTTATTTGGTTATTTACATACTTACATATTTTGAAAGCAGGTGCATTTTGATAAGTGTCGAAACACGTGTCAGTAATAAAAAATGTTTCAAAAAGAGGGTACTCTGGTTATTGTTTTTATTTCATCTTTATAATAAAAGTAGCCCTAATTTGTCAACTTCAATTTGAATCAATATATATATATATATATATATATATTTTTTTTGTAATCAAATCATACATATTTGTAAAAGGCAGAAGAAGGGCCCGATACTAATTTGAATATTATTTTACAACAAATTTATTCATTTATACAATAGGCACATAACACCAAATCCATTAGTGAATGATTCGTCAATCTTTTAACTTTGAATCAAAGTAAAAATTAAACTGTAAGCATTACAATTAACATATAAAAATTAAAAACATTATCTCAGTTGTATTTGTTTAATATTTATACTTTTATACTTTCATGCTAGACGGAAAATATACTTAAAAGGGCGTAAATTCATGGTAGCACAAGGCAATAGATTTCGACCAGTCACACCGGTCATCATCAGGCCTAATCAGCGAATCCCCTTGCTGTGGAACAGGTCCAAATCATCCCTTATACCACCGTTTTTATGTATATTTACCGTTTTGAGGGTAAGTACAGTATAAGTGTAAATATATTTTGTAGCGTTGTGAGAAATAATTTATTTGATATTTTTTAATTTTTAACAGCATAATATCATAATACTCAAGAAATTATTTATTTGGATGTTATAATGTTAATAATCCTCAACACTGTAAAGATATCTCAATTAAAAATTATTTAATTTTATCTGCAAATTCTGGGAAATTAAATTTCTACTTAGTGAACACCTAATGATTTTATGAAAACTAATGTTTTACAGATATTTTTTGTATTCAGGGGAAAGGAAGAAAATAAGTCTCGTACAAAAAGAGGACCTAATAAATTTTATATTTATCATTTATAAAATAATCGTTTTTTAATGTAACAGGATTGAATCAGTGCAGGTGGCAGATTCCAAGCTTTCAGAGAACCTATTGCACAGATGATTCGACCTGTCAATAACACTTCCATTAAGATGACCTGGTCAACGCTCAGTTCAGTGACATGCATCTCTGCTTCTGCTTTCACACACTTCTGTCATATATCCCAACACTGTGAATTCAAAATTTGAGAAGCTCTGAATAGCAATGTGCCTGACTGAATATGAAATTATGATTACATTTCCTGCAAGATAATTTGGTAATGATACTATTTTTTAAATATCTTTCAGGAGTTTGGAAATTATTAATAAGTTTTTATAACATTTTAAACTTAAGAACATTTTCGTCAGTGAACGGGTGGGCTACATAGATAAAATGAGGTCTTGGAGATAAGTGAGTAGGTTTTCCAGCACGTGAAAACATAGTTAATTAAATCTAGTTGAGTTATTCATATTTTGTGCCTGTTGTGCCATCTAACTGCATTGTAGCTGGTGCACCCAGCATTCCAGTGCGTTACCAGTCTACTAAAAGCAGAGCCATTTAAAATCTGTTGTTTGACCTATTCTTGTAGCTGATCAACACTAGATGTATTGGTCATCTTGTAAGTATGTGTAAGTTTATTTACCACCTAGCACAAAAGTACTGAATCAACGTACAAATCTGATAAAATTTTACTAAATGCAGTAAAATCACAACAATGAGCATCACATTATCATACAACTGGTTGGTTGTACTCAGTGTCTGAGGACAGTACATCATACAATGTAATTGTTGTGATTCATTGGTTGTCAACACAGTATTTGTTGCAACTCTAGCATGAACCATGGAAAACCTAGTTTTAAATTTGATTCAAAAAGACTCCCTCAGAGGCTGCTGGGATTTTTCAGACATCTATGACCTTCTCTGGAATACAAGAGGTTATGAAATATTGTATTCATTGTCGAATGCCTCCAGACTGTTATATTACAGTTGAAATTCCCATCCAGTGTTATTCTTATAAACATTCACTTTATATGAAAACCTGATCATCCCCCAGGCCACCTCTACACCTAAAACCACAAAATTTGGCAAATATACTCTTTTATAATGTAAGTAACCACTAAGAAAGGATTTTAAGAAATTTCTATAGGGTTCCACCCCATGGGGATTCAAAGTTCCAATCCAGTATCACTCTTACGAACATTCATTTTGGTTTGAGCTGATGAAAATTCAAACAACTGATCACGATTCTTAATAGTTCCACGGGTTAACCACAGATTGTAGCACACAACACAGGTTTTATTCCCTGGTGAAACCGGGTTCGATGGCAGCTAGTTCCTACATATGTTTTAGAACACTCATTCCATCTCAGAGACTTACAAAAATGCAATTCTTCTGTAAAAAAATACTTGTAAAAAAAACCTTAAAACCACAAGACATAAATACTAATACTTACACATTTAATCATGAATTACTTGTTTTGCCGGAATGAGTCAGTGTCTATTGCCGGCGAGCAAAAGAAGTAATTCATGATTAAATATGCTTCTATGTATGTATGTGTTATGATTTTAATATTTAATATAAATAATTTTTTTAGAAGCATGATTGGGTCTGATGATGACCGGTGTAACTGGTAGAAATCGATCGCCTTGTACCATCTTTTGTGTATTTACCGTCTTGCATGTAAGTCAAGTATAAGTTTAAATATACTTTGTAGTGTTGTGAAACGTAGTTTACAGTAACACCTCGATAAACCGTCACTCTCCGTTATCCGTTGTCCGTCTATGAGAATATTACTATTTATTATCATCCGTATTTACACCGTCCAGCAGTGTCTGAGTATCTGTACGAGCTATAATATTATTTCAAACAACATAAATTTGTATGACCTGGGAAGTGTTATCCTTTTGTACACAGTTTTATTTTAATTTCGCTTCCAAATCATTTTAAATTTAGCAACTGTACAATGTGCATTTTTATATGATGACGTTTCTACTATCCGTCTATTCATTGGTTATCCGTCACAGTCCCGGTCCCGAAAGTGACAGTTACCCAGAGGTCCCACTGTATTTATCCTGTTTGTTATTTAATATTTAACAAGGTGGTGTCCAGTTCTCCGTACAGGATCTCATAGACATAGAGCCAGACATTTAGAATATTTTGAATAATAATCAGCTGACTATTTAAATAAAATAACTTCTTAAGATTAACATTATAACTTTGAGATCCCATTGGGCAGAGCCCTGAAATTGTATGGTTTTCAAAACACCAAAAAGCACATCTAGACAATAAGAGCTTTTGATTGATACTAAACATAGTTTTTCCAAAATAATAGTTTTAGAGGCTGAAAATCGTTGAACAAAATTCAATAAATCTTTTTAATAATATAGATTTTTGACAAATACTTTTTTTAAACAAGAGAATGAAACTTCTGTAAGTCCCTGAGATGGAACAAGTGTTCTGAAACATGTGGGAAAAATCTACTTGGAAGAACTGTTGACTGAAGGTATGTAAACCTATATTTCAATTATAAAATATTGGTTTATTTGTTTGGGAGGATTAGGAGGCCGCGACACAGCCGGCTAGGCATGTCTCTCTTTGGGATATCATGCAGCCACTGGAAAGAGAGGATTTTCAGGGACAGGAAAATTGGTAGGTTGAGGTCAGTCTGCCTCGCTCCAGAAGGGAGAGAGAACCTTACCTAGCTCCCAGGCTCTATGGGTGACAGAACCCCAGCCTGATTAGTCCACTAACCCATTGCCCTCCCCAAGTCCACCAAACAGGGGCCACCATCGCACAGGGTTCCCAATCTCTCAGGGATCGGGGGGGGGGGGGGGCAGGACGCTTTGCCCCATACGTCGAGTAAGGACCTTTCCTTCCAGGTGGACATGCAAGGAAGATCCACTGCTCCCTCCAAGGACAGACTAGACTGGGTATCCAGGCTCAACCGGGAGTCAAGTCCCCAGGAGAGACAAGGAGGAACCATGGTGAAAAGAAAGTCTGTCACTCTAGACAGCCAAAATACTTACCAGTACTGTAAAAGCTTCATTTGTTGTACCCAATGTCGACCTCTGTACTAGTATAGACCAGTCAGAGAGCCGTGGAGGGCAAAACAAATATTGGTTAGTTGTAGATGTAAAAATTCATATTTATTTTTAAACCACGTTCGTTGACAGTACACACCAGGCATCAGAGTGATGCTGCGGGAGCGATGCCGTCATGAGTCTCTTGAGCCTCCGTGCGCGGCAAGTTGAACAGTTGATGGTGGGCATCGATGGTTCGAACACTCCCCCGTTCTTGAACACTAGTGTGTTCTCCATCACACTTCACACAACACTGGCGCACTGTCCCCTCAGACACATCACTGCAATATCCCCTTCCACTTTAGCGTATCTGTTGTTAAATGTGATATTGATAATAATTTTTCACCTATACTGTTTTTAAATATCTATAGTTATTAAGATAATTTTATGATCAGCGTAGATATCGGATCACCTGAGAGGTTCCAATGATATTGAGCAAACGTGTGCTGTGATACATTGTTATTGTGTAATGATTATACTATATTATTACTAATAAGTAAGTTAGTTTATTAGTATTTATGAATGTCTTCTACTGCTTTACTACATGGACTTACTTAATTGGATTTTTAAGTTACTGTGGTCTCTTAAAGAAAAGGATTTCTACGGTATACATAATGGTATTTTATTTCAATATAGGCTAGCTGTTTTTAAAGTACTGTAGTTAAAAAAAAGTAGAATAAGTAGAATACCATGACTTAATAGGGTTTTAGAGAAGGTTTGCTCTTGGAAAATTAGGAATAAGGTTTAGTCGTTTAACAATGTAAAATTATTAGAATGTGCTATGAAAAAGAGGATGAATTTCATAGAATTGTGATTGATCTTCAAACCAAAACACAGCGTTCAACTAAAGTGACTAGTAAATTTAACACTGTAAAATATCATTGTGTAATCTCCAAGAACTGTCCGCAATATAAGTGTACACAATCAGGAAATTTTAATTCAGAATGAACTTGACGTCGTGTGACGGAAATAGTGTGACATTCTGCCAAGAGTGTCTGCGTCAGAGGCGGTGGCCGGCCAGTTGTGATAACATTAACTCTGCAAACACCAAACACCCTTCGACCAACTGTCTTTGTCAAACTGTCACCCGACTCTATTTACATGAACTGTAAAGTTTATGTATCAATTCAAAAATTGCATCAAACTGTAGTAATATTGACAATGTTATTAATTCAGCTATGAATACTGAAGAAGTACTATTTATTCACGAAGACTCCCAACCTACCAGCAATATTATGGGTATCGCACGATTTTATTTATTTCTTTAGGCTACATTATTTAAAATTGTATAAAAAAAGGATATGGAATTGAATTTTTACCATATAAATATCTTTGTACATCAAGTATAAAGTTTGTCTGTGAACCTAATTTTACTTTAGTTTTTGTTTCATATTGCATATTTTCTTGTTTTTTTTGTTTCACTGTGGACACTATTCAAAATGTGTAGATTATATAACAAGTTTTAAATTGAATTTACCTCTTTGATATTTGTATAAAAACATACAAAAGTGCATTTCCAATTTATTATCACCTATTAGGCAATTACATTTAACGGTAGGGTAATTTAAAGCAAACTTGTAATTTCATAGCCATGGAATGGCAGTAGTTACCTGTTACAAGTGATTTACTGGTATTAATGTCCCTATTTAAAGCTCTTTAGGTGTACGCTAATTTTTCCTATAAGAGGATGAGCAAACTCTAAATAACATGAGAGAATCTGTAGCTGAACAAGTGGTGTCCCTTAATGTATCTTTCCATTATGACCAAGCCTTTTAACAAGCACATAAACAAATTGTAGCCATTTTGATGCTATTGTGTTTCATACATCCACACCATCATCACTTTCATTTTTTGATGTCACTCTTAAGTATTAGGATATTTTTTGTTCGGGAAATTAGCAAAGAATAACAAAAGCTAAAGTCTAACAAAACTTGTAAGAAAATTAGTGATTCCATAATGGAGGAGGGCTCAAATAACCCAAGGAAAAATACTTTTCCAAACAATCTGCATAGAAGTAAGAAGTAAAAGCAAACTGCAAGTCAGAGAAGCATAACAATTGTAACAAGTCTGCTTTGTTATTAACATGTGGTTTTTAAATACCGCAAAAAGAGGCCAAGGGCGATACCAAATAAACAAATAAAATACAAATACAAGGGCTATACAAATAAAATGTCACACTAATTCTGCATAGACAGAACAAACATGAACATCCTGCTTCTGATTTTCCTTTTGCAAATAAAAAAAAACCATCATTGAAGAAAATCTGCTTTCTCTATTAAGAAATGGAAACAATAATTTAAAGAGAGATTGTAAATAACTGAACCAAATAATAAAATAAAATAAAACTTTCATATTGGTAAGAAATTAAAAACATGTCTACCCTTTAAGATGAATAAAGCATGGAAGTTCTAAACCGAAACACAGAGGAAATTTTTCTTTAGCTAGTTTGACATTGGCTCACAGAGAACTCTTTTGAGAGCTGCTTTTGACTTTGCTTGAATCTCCAAGTATTAAATATTTCACCTTCTTATTTTACAATCTACAATTTCACTAAACTTCCAATTATTAATTGAATTCTTTAAGTTAATTAACAGTTTAATATTTGAGAAAATTTTTTTGTTGCTACTTGAAGCATAATTTGATGATCTTAATATTCAAAATCCAAATACCACTGACTGACCTATCACAAAATCTCCATAACTATATGGCCTACGGAGTTGAAATTTGACATATTTGTTCCTCTTTGGCCCTAGGTGGTCGCTAAAAAACGGTATTACGAAATTCCCTATGTGTTCCGCTCAGCTGGGTCCCAAAGTTACCATGTGTTTGTTCCTTATGGGTATTCACTTTGGTTTGAGCTGATGAAAATTCAAACAGCTGATCTTGATTCGTATTAGTTCCACACGCTAACCAAAGATTGAAGCACACACAACTATCATAGTTTACATGGGCAAAGCTGCAACGGGTCGGCCAGTATTATATATACTAAAATAAAGAACTCTAGAGTCTAAACAAAAACAATGTATAATGTTTCGGGGTTGGTTTTCAAAATTTTTATTATTTAATTGTAGTTTATATTTATGAATTTAGTATTTGTTTGAACCTCTAAAAATGAGTGTGTAAAGTTGTGAATAAATGCAGTAAAAACTATTTTGTTGTACATTTAAAAAAGTTAATTTCCAAAATAATTTAGACTTTTATTTGCCGAACAATTAAAACATCTCTAACTTGCAAAGCAATGTCGGGACACAATGAATGCAAAAACCCAACAATGAATGGAGCGAGAAGAGAAAATGGTGGGGGGGAGGGGGAGAGCGTTTAAAACATTAACAAGGACACTGTAGGGCAAGGTAGTGACTGAAGGGGGTGAATAATAACTGAAGGGGGAAGAAGGGAGGAGAGGGGTAACACTTTCACTGCTCTGCTAACACAGCGACATCTGCTGATAATGATTCTGCCTCCAGCCTCACATCAAATCAGGTCACCGATATACAACTAGGGGTACGCTACAATATTAGCGTAATGGGATGAAAGAACCAAGAAAAGAATGATAAAAGTAATGCTGCTGATGTAATTGTTAATCTAAATTTAGTAACTGAACAAACAATAAATTTTGTGCGCCATCGTTCAATATACTTTTACTTTAATTCTTTTTCAAGCAATATGAAGTAGCCTAATAATTGTTTATTCAACAAAAGAATAATTGTTTAAATATATCAAATTCGTTTATTTTACGAAATATGTTGGGATACAAGCTATAAGAGGCTATCAGATTAACGCCAAGGAATTAAAGCTATGAAAAAGGAATAAGTTAACATAGTTTTCAGTATTTATATATATATAAATTTGTATCTGTAATTTTATTTTATTATAAATTTAAAGTTTCTATCATAGTGTACGCGACCAACATGAGCAGCATTTTGTAACTGTTTAAACCATACAACAACAACAAAAAAACACAAAACAAAAAGAATTTGTGGTAAAATTATGTCAAGTAGAGTGTGTGAGGAAACATCTAACTTATTAAAAAGAAAGTTGTTCAAAAGTATATTTTCCAAAAGAGTGAAAAAATAATTAGGTATTAGTTCTCGAAAAAAGGTAATATTTTCAACACCTTATAACACTAAAACCCAAGCGCCAACGAGGAGAGGGCATGCCTCTCTGGGCCTCTCAGAGCCTAGCAAGGCCCTATAAATAAATACCATTGTCAGTAAGTAATAAATGTAGAATATGAATGAAAATAACTAAAGATTTTGGCTTATTTAAATTGATTTAATATGTTTAAAAACTATATTTTAACCTCATATTTTGATTGTCTTGACCGCCACCGCTATATTAACTGAGTTACACCCAGACCGAGACTGCCTATGACGCTAGATTTATTTTTATTAGGTTTTTGGTACGCCTATTTTTTAAATATTTAATATCTTAACACTACTAAAAAGATCATCGGGACTCTATGAAATTACCTCTTACATGGATGTAATACATGTTTCATTATTATCTATAGCGCTCTTACCACCACAGATTTGTATCCAATGCTTTTCTTATGAGGATTAAGTTGGGATTTTAAAACGCTTTATCATTAAAACGATGGTAAGTAGGATTTTATTTTCAATAACAGCCTCGTTTGAGTACGATTTGATTCACATTTGATGATAGCAAGCAAAAGTTTTAAAACTGGTTTTTAAATCTCCTCCTCATGGAATATAATTTGTGTATTCTCATACAGTGGTTATTTTCCCTGAAATAATTAAAAAATTGTTTTCACTTATGTATTAGAGAATCCTAATAAACCTACAGCATATAAATAATTTGAAACATATTACAAAGGTAAAACAGAAAGGTCTCAGAATGTATCTTGAAGATAACAAAATATTCCTTTATGGTTACATTATAAAATCTTTTCAAGTTCTCCAATTCTTAATATGTTAGTTGCAAATAGCCTACTTGGCAGTGTAGTACTAATTACAAAGCAAACTATAAACTAAAATATGAGTCTCATTTGTGATCACCACTCATCATTTTGTCATTTGTTAATCAGAAATTATGTATAAATCAATTCAGGGAAATGTGATCATTGCATGATGATATTACAAACAAATGTGTACTTATATTTTACCAACAAAATAACAATAACCTTGGCAAAAGCAATATTTATGTGATTTAATTTTATATATTTATTAATTATAAAGAGTTACTGTATTACATTTTGCAAATTTTGTAAATAAAAAAAATATTCATTATAAAGCCCAGTTAGAATCTGGCACAGTTAGGTTGGCTATATTGTAATGCTCTAGATTTTAATGGAAAAATGCAACTTAATAATTCATTATTTTGTCTGGTGAAATTTTTGGTTGCAGATTTATAAACTGATTGAATATGAATTTAGACTTGTTAAGATCACTGCATCAAGAATTATAAACACAAACTTAATGAACATTACTGTATCACATTAGTTCTGCATGTGACACAAATACTGTACATCCGAATTTGAGAAATTTCAAGTCATTTTAAGAGGAATAAACCTCTCTTTTGTGAGAAAGTTTCAAAATCCAAATTTCTGTTAACGTGGCCGTGTTTAATGTTCCGAGTGTAGTTGGGCAAATGTACTTCAGTCGGTTCCGCCAAGGTCGATATTTGCTCGGCTGTCAAGCCAAACTATGACGTATTGGTCGGTTTCCCGGACACTGCTATCACTTTGATAACGACTGATTGTGCGGTTGCCTGTTCTCGTTTTGAGTCGTGTCTACCCCTCAAATAAAACCATTACGAAGGAGTATGCTATTTAAAAGCATAATCTACAAACTAAATGCTATTTCTTGACCAAAATATCACGTTTTACAAAGGATAAATTACAATTTATCAGATATTTATCATCCCATGGTTAAAACATTCAAATAATTATTCTTCGGACAAAAATATACAACTTGTTTGGTTCTTAGAGTTTTTTCATGAATATGAGACGGTTTTAAGTATATAAAGCTTTGAAAAGCAAAAAGTCCGCCATTTTGAATTGGTACAAAGTAGAAACTTCATCCTCCATTCCAAAATAGGTTTTATTAGTCGTCATGCATGTAGCCTACCAAGTTTGAAGTTGATACTTAATAAATTAATCAATTATGTAAAAAACACATACAGACAGATAAGACGGAAACCATGGGTAAAACCTTTTTATTTTTATGTGTTCAATTACATCCTGAATTTGTAGAACTTTCTGAATACCCTGTACATTAAGATTTTCGTAAAGAAGAAAATTGTACATAGCTCAATACAAGAGATGTACAAATGAAGTTAGACCAAAGTATCCCTAACTATCCCACAATCCTATTTCATCCCACGAGACGTTAAACTATCCTTAAAATGTGACGACAATCCCTCAAATGGAGGAGACACTGTAACAACTCTCACTTGGGAACATCCAGGCGGTCGTGAGTCCAGCTACCATTGCTGTTGGCTGTTATCAATCGGGTCACCGCCCGTCATCAGCGGCCGTTCGTCTGGCCGTACGTTTCCACAATTAGTCAACACATCCGCCTCAATACTCACAGGAAATACAAGAACATGGCATTTAAAAGTTATATTTTTGTTTAATACATCCACATCGATTTTTATTTTTATCCGCGTTAAAATTTAATAAAAACATGTGAAATGGATTATTTTAAGGTATTTTTAACACTAGGCTTACTGTGTGATTAAAATTTTAATCAGGCGTTGCTTTCGACGCTATCACCATCAGATAATCTGAGCATCTCAGTGTCATTGGACAGCTGTGTTGCCAGGCGACGCTCAGGTCCGTCTGTCCGACTGTCAAGAACTCCTCAGAAACTCCACCTTGCGACTTCGAGTTTTAACTGTTTCTGGTAAGTAGAAATTATTTAGAGATATATTTATAATACATTCTTTGCACCAGACTTGCGTATGTATTTAGAAACTTTTAACAGTATTTTCTAAAAAATCAACAGTCGTCTGTTTGTTAAATGTAAAAGTTTTCTATTGCGTTTTCGAATTAAATAATGAAATGTAATCTAAAATAAATTATTGCAACGAGATGACTTTTTATTCAGTAATAAAAAGTAAAAAACTGGAGTCAAATTAAAAGTAATTCCAACTAATTGCTGAGCTTGACGAGTGATTTTGAACGGCTTTGCTGATTTCTGGCAATTATCTCCCAAGCTCAAGCAAATTTAAATTCGGTTTGAGACTTTTCTTACTGTTTGCAGTGAACTATACCTCGTTAAAGTATAATTTCGTCTACATTGTCACATGGACCCTGGGATGCTTTTACTCTGCCGGTGCCTTATGGGGGTTAAAATATAGTTATACATTTATACACCTGTATTTGTCCCGTAGTCCAACATGTATTATTTGAAGTCTTGTAACAAAAGATTGCTAAATCATTCAAACAATTTTAAATACTACTTTTTAAAACAACTTCCGATTATTCCGATTACCCAAATGACAAATTCCGATTACCCAAACGACAAATTAGGTCCGTTGACAAACTATTTCAGTGTGTAGTTTATTTTCAAACATCTTGATGTGATCCCTGAACTGATAGACCATATAGACATTACTGATTTTGATTACGGTGGCTTTTTTACAGGAGCTTTCTTTGCGAATGAAACCACACAAATAAATTAAATCAACGCATAGTACTAATCATAGTAATTATGTCACTCTGATTTGTTTTATTTTTTTACCTTTAGTTATGTATTTTTTTTATTATTTTACAACAGTTTGTAACTCAAAACATCACTCTTTGCTTTTGTTATATAGCAGATGTACAATTATTTCCACTGTTAGATATTTTTCCGGGCTCATTAAAATTAATTAAAATTAATAATAAAACAAACAAGACTATTATTCTATAGCGGCTCGTACCTACACACAGGTTTTACCTATTTCAGTACTAACTTCATGTATATATATATATATATATATATATATATATATATATATATATTAGTTTGTGTCATGTTGTATATAGTTTTAAGTATTCATTGTATAAGGATAGTTGTAACTTCTTTTTTGAAATAAACAAGTTTGAGTTTGAATAACAAAGTAATGTTGCAAACTAAACGAAACAAATTACATTGATGATTCCTTTCGGTTTGATAAATTATTCAATATTACTAATTTACGAAGATCCTTCAGATTTAAACTCTTACTTCCTTACAGGACTTAATACAATTTCCACCTCCGGGAAGGCAGAAATGTTGCGTTAATGCCACTGAGGAATAAATCAATACATTAAACAACTCCTTTAAATTTATAATCTCCTTGCTTCGCTACACTAAGCGGATAAAAGCCGAAAGCCCTACTCGGTTTTGGAAGGAAATGTTATAAATGTAGCTTAACTTTAAACACAAAATCCAAACGAGATTCTCTGAGTGTCCAAGCATCTTTTTTCTTCGTGCTTTTGAAATTATAACAATTTGTTTCATCAAATTTTTAAAATTTTTTTTGGAATAAACGTTGCTAGATTTTGAATGGTCCTATATATACTTATTTGTAACACATTAAAATACAAACTAACACATCCCCTAAATTAACGCATGAATGTTGTTTATTAATTTTGTGTCTTTGGTTGGGATTAATTTTGAGTCTTTTAATGTTTTAGTCTAATCCCTCCGGGCAAAATCGAACGAAATATAACACGGCTTAATCTATAAATCAACCAACGCTATGAAAAGTGCCCTTTATAAATGTTGTTTATTTTCTTTTGTTTTGTTACTTCGAATAACAAAACTGTGCATACGTTTTCTAAGAATAGCTTTGCAACGCGTTACAATGGTTGTATTAGTAACTATTACAAGCAAATCCAGTTGCTCGAATTCAAGCAACGTTTTTCTTTTGAAATTACCAGCTCATACCGGTCCTATCAGTTTATATTGTGATGCCATTCTAGAAGTTATCATGAAACATCTATTTCTGCTTAAGAACCGTGATTTGTTAGTTAGTATCAACAGCTGCAGCTGTTAAATCTCCAATTAGATTGATTTATATTTCAGTTATAAGATTAACATTGGAACTTTGAAAGCCCAGGGGGCGAAGCCCTAAAAGTGGAAGTAACCAAACCCCCAAAAGGCACATCTATAAGTTAAGAGGTTTCAAATAACACCCAAACCATTACTTAAAACCTAATCGTTTCGCCGACAGCCAGCTAAAAAATCACCTAATTTTTGTACTAAATAGATTAATGAAAACAAATTTTTACAGATATCCCCCATAAATTTTGTAAGTAAATTCCAATTGAACTATATTAAAACTCACTACACACAGCGCGCTAGTTAAAAATGTCGACATAACAAAATTAAACACAAAATTCCGAATGTTCTATCCAAATGGCACACCACACCGCCGGTCTCGCACCACGCACCACAACCGCACACCACAGACCGCGTGGGTCACCACTCACCACGGCAGACACTCCGCCGCGACTGTGGTGCGCGATGCGCGGTGCCCGAGGGACGGAAATAGCCGCGGTGATGTAAGCTTTCCGGCGACACGGACACCCGCGCCGCTGATCAAAGGTGACCTTGGCTCAGGAATTGGGATTGGGTGTACATCAAAATACCGAGTTTACCAGACCAGATTGCGAAATGTCCAATTAATTAGCAATACGCTGGTAAAGCGGAAAATTCTTGGTGGCGAGTTCTCTACACCATGTGGAAGTTGTTACACAGATGTCTTGAAAATGCCGAGTACTAGGCATATGCATTGTCACTATGGTAATTATGAAACGAATCGAAATAACATTGGAACTTCCAAGATCTACGAGGAGCTCTTATCGATTTTTGAAACACGAATAGACCCGTGTTATTTACAAATGTGTCATTTGCAAGGCAAACTCCACACAACATTTCAGCTCAATCAGTTCAGGAGATTTTGCGTAAATATGGGGGAGCTCCAGTTACTTTTAAAGCCCGCTCCACCTCAACGGATTATCTGAAATCATTGATTTTTTGTTAATTTTAAATATCAAAAATAGCGATTTCAGCGAGCGGTATTTCGATAGCAGAAATAGGAATAGTTCACACATAAAAAGCCTACAATGGACGATTTTGGAATTTTATTGAACAATTTACTGCTCTATCAAAATTCTGCTTAATGAAATCTCTAGGTAAAATTTGAATCTTTAAACAATCAAGAATATCGGATAATACGTTAAACAGGGACGGGCTAAGAGAGTTAACATTGATTGACATTGAGTTAAAATTAATCAGGTAGAAACACCAAATTTTGTTGTGCCTGGAGCCCCTCTTGAAACGGAACAGAGATGAGGACAGACAGACACACCACACCTTTCTTATAGGAAGGCCAGCAGGCGTCTTCCGAAGAACATTTCTGACAAAAAAAAGTATCTGACATGTAAACATAAAAGTAAAGTGAAACTGACATCTGCATACAAAGTGAAACTGGAAAATTACAAATTCAATGAGCAAATAAACTTCGTATGATTGTAATTTTTGAAATGAAACGACAAATTATCCAACAGTTCCACGGTTAGGCTAACAAAAATAACAAGCAAAACCAGTTGCTCAAATTCGAGAAAATATTTTATTTTTATTTTTGGGACACTTATATACGGTAGCTCTATTTTAGTTGTGATGCCAATGCAGAAGTGAGCCTGGAACAGTTGTTCTTACTTATATACTGTAATTGATTTTTATATTCTTCCATAAAATTAGCAATGCAATTTTGAAAGCCCAGATGGCGAAGCCTTGAATGTGTAAGTTTTCTAATCTCCCAAAAGGCACATTTAAGCTCTCAAGGACTTTCAAATAACAAAAATGAAATCCCTAAACAATCATTAAAGACGATAGTCTCGCTAACATCCTGGTCACAGAAATCGGCTTATCTTAAAAAATAGAACAAGAAAAACTCTTTAACATCTTTCTTATTGACCTGTACATAAACAATGTCACATACTAAATCTTAATATTAAAACCACAAAACAGAAACGAAGTCCGTTCACCAATAAGACGAAACTACACATAGTGAAATCGCCGCGCTGGAAGCGAGACAGCCAGAAAGGAGCTGTCGGAGGATCGTTTTACGACTGTGTTAACCCGATTGACAGCGAACACACGCTCGCCGCTCACCTCAGTTCAGGACTACAACGGCACAACGCACGTAGGATCCACTCGTGCTTCACCTGCTTCTCCCATAAGACAATGTTAACTTTCAAAGCCCGACCCTCCTCAACGGATTATTTTATATTGTTGATGTATACATAATTTTAAAGAGCAAAACACACCTAGCAATTTCAGTGAGCAAAATGTCAATCGTATAATAATAATCATTCAAAAAATTCCAAAATATCAAATATTTACGATTTCTTTAGAACTATTTGTGATATCAAAATAATTATTCTCACTGAAATCGTTAAATTTTTTTTTCAAATGAACCATAAATCAACGATTTCAGATAACCGTTGAAGCGGTATGTCCTTTGAAAGTTATCGCTGGCCTTATGGGGGAAACAGGTGACTGAAACCCCCTATTAAGTAAAACTGTCAGGTTTTACCATAACGCGACGCTCGGACCCAGACTTGAAAAATATTTCCCAAATCCTTCTAATAATGAAAAAGGTATCAAATGTAATACTACTAAATAACAGTAGAGTTAAACCTATATACCCTGTCTGAATGTTTACTGCATGCGGCAGTTTTAGATAGTATATACAAATTACAATCGGCAAACAGGCAATCGGTAAAAGTCTGGCGACCGGCTACAAAAAATAATTACTCCATTATATGCGTATTACACTTAATCATATTTAAACTTCGATGTTCAAAGTTTTATTTCTTGTTAAAAAGAGTCCCCATGTTAGTATTACATAAATGTTTCCCCAAAACACACTCGTTTCTTTTCTTCGCCCCTCCCCAAGAGTCAATTGAAGCGTTCGATGTCGGTTTTGCTTTGTCAAAGCCGTTCACTAGCGACCCGCGAATATAAATATCTTCCACTTCTTCTCTACGGCGCGGCGCGGCGATGCGACGGTTCAGTCCGATATTGCAGTCGGAGAAACGCTTTAAAAGAAATTGTACGACTTGGTAAACATTTCAGTTGAGCTTTTTAAAACGATTTTCCGCCAAGGTTCACTTCACGTGAAAACGTCACGATGGAGGGACTATTTCAAAAATACTGAAATATTGATCTTAATCCTGAAGTACCTGAAAAAATGCTGGTTGTTCTGCCAATTACAATCAAGCCCACAGACAATTAGCGAATACGCCCGAATTTTCACTGAACATTCCGTCACTGCTTTAATTCACATTTTATTCGGTATTCGTGCAGCTCCCACACTGAACAAAAGTAACATCACGAACATTCGGCGAATAGTGTGGAACCGACCGACTGGCTTTAGATTTAAACGCTTTATTGTTTAGGCTACTCTGTAATTAGCTGAAATATAAATACATGTTCAATGAACACGTCATATCATTCAATCATACCATCCTACTCCTATTATAAATGTGAAAGTTTGCAACTTTCTATGTTTGTTTGTTTAGATATTTGTGGCTCTAACCACTGAACTGATTGAGCTGAAATTTGGCAGAAAGAACAACTATGCGCATTCGAATAAGTGGATTAATTAGGAAATGATAACGATTGTAATTCAAAATAGTGTTATACCCGATAACTAAACCTCCCCTTGCCGCCTGTGCCACATCACCTTCCCCTCGCCATTTCGAGGCCCGGCAGTAAATGTCAACTGCCAGTAAGTGAGAAGAGGCAGGTATGTGAAGCTGGCTGCGCCGACATTGAAAATAAACGTGAAAATAACCTAAATCGTTTGTTTAGCTATTTTCGACGTTTGTTTGGCCTAAGTTGCTTTTAAAAACGAAAAGTAAAGTGGGCGCTGCTAGATTCACACCAGCAGCGCCAATTAGTCATTTTGAACTAAATACCATTGAAGTATTTTGTTTAGCTATTTTCGACGTTTGTTTGGCCTTAGTTGCTTTTAAATTCGAAAAATAAAGTTCATTCGTTGATATGAACTAAACCCCATTGGAATCGTTTGTTTATCTTTCGTTTAGGTTTGTTCATCTATTTTCGAATTCTAAAGCAACTAATGCCAAAAGTAGGGTACAATGGGGGTTTCTGGGGCAGGAGGGACAGGAGGGCCACCCCCCCCGAGCCCCCCACCCTCGCGAATTTTTTTTTTTGCGAATTTTTTTTGCGAATTTTTTTTTTTGCGAATATTAACCTAACCTAACCTAACCTAACCTAACCTAACCTAACCTAACCTAACCCATCCTAACCTAACCTAACCTCGGATCAGATTTCTGATTGCAGATTCTTGTTCGTCTAGTCGAGCCGAGAAATTTAAGTACCCACAACGTACATTTGGACGATGTAGGGGGGGGGGGCTATCTCGGTTACCATAAGTCGGATTTGAATTCTGATTGCAGATTCTTGTTCGTCTAGTCGAGCCGAGAAATTTGCATACCCACAAAGTACATTTGGACGATGTAGGGGGGGGGGCTATATCGGTTACCATAAGTCGGATTTGAATTCTGATTGCAGATTCTTGTTCGTCTAGTCGAGCCGAGTCATTTGAGTACCCACAAAGTACATTTGGACGATGTAGGGGGGGGGCTATCTCGGTTACCATAAGTCGGATTTGAATTCTGATTGCAGATTCTTGTTCGTCTAGTCGAGCCGAGAAATTTGCATACCCACAAAGTACATTTGGACGATGTAGGGGGGGGGGCTATCTCGGTTACCATAAGTCGGATTTGAATTCTGATTGCAGATTCTTGTTCGTCTAATCGAGCCGAGAAATTTGCATACCCACAATGTACATTTGGACGATGTGGGGGGGGGCTATATCGGTTACCATAAGTCGGATTTGAATTCTGATTGCAGATTCTTGTTCGTCTAGTCGAGCCGAGTCATTTGAGTACCCACATCGTACACTTTGGATGATGTTTACAAAAAAGGGGCCCGCACCACACTTTTGACCTTTTTTTGCATTTTTGGAATCTCCTCGTCAAGCCGAGTATTCTCAGTACCCACATGACATACTTTGGATAATTAATACAAGAGTTGATCAGGGTAACGCTACAACCAACAGAGCTAGCCCATCAGCGCTTGCGGTCAATTGAACTACCAGTGAATGCAAATTTTAAGGAGAATATAATTGCAATGCTTTGAACATATACTGCAAAGGGGGGTGTATCGATACACCCCCCTTCAAGTACTCTGCACCGAGGCAGCTGTTCGCACAACCGACTGACGCGTCCAGTCTACTGTCTGGGAATGCGGATGTTGTAATTTGATACCTCGACTGGAGGGTGCAGGTGTTCACACAAAAAACCGACAAGTCGAGACCTGTCTGGGAATGCGGATGCTGTAATTTGATACCTCGACGGGAAGACGGCTGACCCTTCTAGGAACCTATAATTATAGACCACCCGCGTCGAATTCCATTAGAGCAGGGTGGTCTTTACCCCAGACAGCGGTTGAGAGTTTTTGCCCCGACCTTCTCCGAAATCCATTAGTGGGGATAGTCACCCCACATCACCAGCCCTCCTTCAGTTCAGTTCGAGAGTTCAGTGCGTGAAGACGTGTTAGTCCGATCCTGTTCCGTTCTACGCGATTTGTGTTAGTTGCTGATTATCATCATTTGCGATTTGCGATTTGCGTAAAGCACCTTTGAACTATTTAAAACGTTCGTGTTGTGCTGTATTGTTTGTGATTATTAAAACTTATAATCCATATTAAAGATGAACGCCACACACGTTTGTAACATTTGTGGTTGTATTTATGTGCGTAGAAACAATTTGGTGCAACACCACATCAGATTCCACGGCTTGAGACCACAACTACCACCACCAACACCAACGCAGCAAGGTACGTTTTTTGCGTTGCATTATTGTTTTAATCAGACCTAAATGTTAGTAATATAGGAATACGTTATGCAATATAACCGGAGAGTGATAAAATAATTTTTATTTAACAGCTTTAACTATTTAGCGCGAATAGAGAACTCTGTTTTTTAAATTTAAAATTACATGACTATATCAATATAATTTAATTTTAATAACTTATGTTATTGCTTGCTCCATCAAGTCATCAGAGTACCCACATTACAAACTTTAAAAAACAAATTTAACCCCCCCCCCCCCCCGAGAAAGGTCCTAAGGGGGGGGGGGTCACTGAGAATTTGAAAGTACTCTAAACAAAGGTAGGTGTTAAACATACTTCACAATCTAATCGTTTTGTGCGTTTGCAGATGGAGAAGCTGCATGTCGAGCCACATTCGTAGACCGGGGAGCTTTAGAGCGTCACATGGAAGCGAATCACCGAGTCATTCCACCCCGGGAGGTGATTGATGCTCCGCAGACGACTGCCGATGTCAATCAACACTCCGTTGAAGGTGAGAATCCACATTAAAATAACTTTTTCCCCTTGAAACTAATTACCTTTTTTATAATTATTTAACTAGGTACATGAAGAAGAATGAGACCGTGACAACTGGTGTACTATTGATTTAATTGCTAGGGGGAGATTTTCGCTCCCCCTAAAACATAATGCTTCTTTAGGGTTGGCGCAGCTCATTATTGCAGCTACATCCTTAGCTTTGAACCCAGGTTCATCAATGTAGACAAACAGTACAGAAGATTACATTCCCTGTTTCAAAATTGATATTTTTAATTAACAAATACATTTTGAAATGTGATTCTCGAGAGAGGGGAATTTGTATCTTTAGTTATCCTAATCTGTTTTTTATTTTTATTTTCAGATGAAGGACCGGGTCCTGGCCACCACACCTGCCATGAATGCGGTCGCCGTTTCCGTCGTGAAATACACCTGCGTCGACATGTGGATTCGGTACACGGCAGAGTCTGCAGGTTCATATGCGGCACATGCGGCGTCGAATTCAAGAGGGAAGACAACCTGCGTCGACACACCATGCAATTTCACGGCAATGGTCAAGAACGACGATTCCCTTGCGCATACTGCGGTCAGGAGTTCAACCAGCTGTTCAACAAGGACCATCATGAGCGGATCTCTTGCCCGATCATGAAGGACCTGATCCGGAACCGAGCAGCCATGGAACAGGATGAACCCCAGCCAGGTCCGAGCACGGAGCCACAACCCGGTACGAGCACACACCATCAACCCGATGATGTTGAGATGACTGGAGCAGAACAGTCAAGCCCCGTATTCTCACTCATTCAACGGGGTTTCCGCAACCGCCTCCTAACCTACCGTCTGCAGCGACCGATGGAGAATCTCGTCACAATCGGAGAAGTGATGGCGTTGTTGATTGTGAGCCTTACGGAGTTGCTTGAGATCACCTTGGCGAAACGCCGCAGCATAAAGGTCAACTTGAAGCTGGAGTGTGAGTTCAAAAATGTGCACAACAACACCTGCCTGCGCAACTTCAAAACGAAGATGACTCCGTTGACAACGACCTCGGACCTGAACCAGCACATCACAGCAGCTTTTGCGAAGCTTATCAGAGAGAAGGCTGAGTGTGATCATATCGGCTCCGGGTGGACATACCTTCGCGTTCGTGATTTGGAGGTTGGTATTAACGAGTACACTCCTCTAGGTGAAGATGGTCGAGCTTGGCTCCCACTGCCTATGTCTCTGGAGAACACCAAAGCAGTCGTCAACGTATCGAACGCCGATGAGCGGTGTTTTATGTATGCGGTCTTGGGAAAGTTTGTACAAGAGAATCCTAAAAGACCGGCATCGTACACCGACGACATCATCGCCCGATACGATTGGACTGGCCTTCAATTCCCCGTTGCTCTGAAGAGTATCAAGGCGTTTGAGCGGACAAACAACATCAGTATCAACGTCTATGGTATTGATCACACGTGCGTGGGTCAGAAACCTAACGGACGACCAAAGTACCAGGACACCGTCTTCCCCTTGAAGATTTGTAGGCAGGAGCGCGAAGACCATTGCGACATTTTGTACGTGACAACGGACGGTGATAGTCACTACGCCTACATCAAAGACCTTAGTCGACTGATCCGTCCCCAACTCACCGCACATAAGGGCAGGATATTCATCTGTAAGCGGTGCTTCGCGCACTTTGACAACCGTCCGAACAAGCTCGGTCTGACGGGTGCACAGCGTCTGGAGGAGCACAGACGATACTGCTCCGCTTCGGCCCCTATTCGCATGGATACGCCGAAAAATACAGAAATCAAATTCAGCCATCCAGAGTTCACCCGACGCGAGCGTTTCACCATCTACGCGGACTTTGAGTGTGCTCTACTGCCGACCGCGGAGATGGATGAACAAGTCGACGAACCGCACGGAGGAGTAGCCACCCACATCCACATCCCATACGCCTTTGCGTACCAGATTATCGACTCGTACGGACTTGAGGAGTTCGAGCCTCGAGTCTACTTCGGGGATGATGCGTCAAAGACATTTATGGAGATGTTGAAAACTGATGTTGAGCGATTGTGGAACTTCCTGTACGAAGCAAGAAATATGCGCCCTGTCCTGACCCCAGCCGAAACGATGCAGTACAACTCGACAGCGAATTGCTACCTCTGCGGATCGACATTTTCAAGCGAAGACCCAAAGGTTCGTGATCACAACCACGCGCCGCCCTACGAGTTCCGTGGCGCTGCACACAGATCATGTAACCTACGCTACAGGGAGCAGAGAGTAGTCAACTGCTACTTCCACAACCTCTCCAACTACGACGCTCACTTCATAGTGCGGGAGTTGGCGGTCGACCCTGGTGATGTTGAGGTGTTGGCTCACACGGAAGAGCGGTACATCGCTTTTACGAAGCGGTTCCTGTTCGACCGAGCAGCGGCACCGGTTGGGATGCAAGGGCGTGGAAAAAGACAGCCAGGATTCAGAGTCAGGTTCCTCGACACCTACAGGTTCCTGGCTTTGAGCCTCGCCAGCCTCGCCGCCGCACTTCCACCAGCTCAACTCTTGGAGACGAGGAAGAGATTCCCCGAAGACCACCTCTTCGATCTAGTCCGTAGGAAAGGCGTGTTCCCGTACAACTTTGTAACGTCGAACGCCGTATTGGAAGATACTACGGAACTGCCTCTGCAGCGAGATTTCCACAACGACCTTACCCTGGAGGACATAACGGATGCAGACTACGAGCATGCTCGCAACGTGTGGGAAACCTTCGGTTGTAGGAACCTCAAGGACTACGCTGAGAAGTACCTGCGCTGTGACATTGCGCTGTTGACTGACGTCTTTGAACGCTTCAGGGACACGTCGATGGCTGAATACGAACTAGACCCTGCGCACTACTACACCCTACCGTCATACGCCTGGGATGTCATGTTAAGGACCTGTCGAGTGGAGCTTGATACGATACAGGACTTTGATATGTACCTCTTCTTCGAGCAAGGCATCAGAGGAGGTATTTCCCAGGCGATCACCAGACACGCCAAGGCCAACCATGATGGATGTCGCCCTGAAGATCGACGACCTGAAGAGCCAACGAATCACCTGCTATACTTGGACGCCAACAACCTTTACGGTTGGGCCATGTCCCAGTGTCTTCCACAGGGAGACTTCCAATGGCTCAGCCGCGAGGAGATCGCGTCCCTGGACATTGCAGCGTTGGACCCCGAAGGACCCGCGGGCTATGTCTTGGAAGTTGACCTTCGCTACCCCGCCCACCTGCACGACCTTCACAAGGATCTCCCCTACTGCTGCGAGACCAAACGTCCGCCAGGAGGGAAATTCAAGAAGCTCGTTACGACTCTGGATGACAAGAAGAACTACATCTGTCATTACAGAATCCTGCAACAGGCGCTGGAAAACGGACTGGAGCTTGTGAACGTGCATCGCGTCATCTCGTTCCGTCAGTCTCGGTGGTTAGAGAGCTACATCCTAATGAACACCGAACTGAGGAAGAAGGCCAAGACCAAGTTTGAGCAAGACTTTTTTAAGCTTATGAACAATGCGGTCTTTGGCAAGACGATCGAGAATGTTCGCAAGCGAATGAACGCTAAACTGGTGTGTACGCCGGAGATGTTCAGGAAGTACGTAGCCAAGTCAAACTTCCTGGACCGAACCTACTTCAACGATGACGTCGCCATTGTACACATGTCGAAAGTCAATATCGTCCTGGACAAACCGCTCTACGTCGGAATGTGTGTCCTCGATCTGAGCAAGTGGCTCATGTACGACTTCCTTCGAAAGATGAAGAACCGCTACGGCAATCGTCTGAAGGTTGACTACATGGACACTGACAGTTTCGTGTTCGACATCCAGACTGAAGATGTTTATAAGGACATGTTGGAGCATCTGGACGATTTCGACACCAGTGCGTACCCCCAAAACCATCCCTGCTACAGCCCCATAAACGCAAAAGTCATCGGAAAGTTCAAGGATGAGTGCAACGGTCTTCCGCTGCTAGAGTACCTCGGTCTTCGCTCGAAACTTTATTTCATGGACATTGTCGAGTTCGAGGAGAGGACCGAAGATGACGAGTTGCAGGTCATGACAGTGAAGCGCGCCAAGGGAGTCGCTAGAGGTGTTGTAAAACACAATCTAACCTCTGACGACTATCGGGAATGCCTCTTCAACGGCGTGTTGAAGAGAACCATCAACACCAGGTTCCAGTCCCGAAACCACCGCGTCTTCACAGTTCAAGTCGACAAGCTATCCTTGAGCTGTAACGATGACAAACGCTACATCCTTCCGGACGGTGTAAATACACTGCCTTGGGGGCATGTTGACGTTCCACCTCAGCCCGAAGACATCCCTCAAGACGATGAAGAGGCGGAGGATGAGGAGCGTTGAGTGGTTGTGTCATATTACCAAAGACCCTGACTTGTAAATTATTTTGAAAAATCTAGTCATTAGTTTGTATCGAGTCTCGTAAAACTTAGAAATGTGCTCCTTTTTTCTTTTTGTTCTAGTCGTTAGTTTGTGTCGAGTCTCGTTTTTGCTAGCCAAACACAAATGTTCAGGAGCACATACTCGATGTAAAATATATATATAAGGTGTGTAAATAAATAGCCAAATTGTTCGTATATACATTCGTCTTTTTTTTTCTCCCCTCACATAGTCTTAAGATACTAAAGTAAAAAAAATTATTCAGGAATATGTTAATTCATATAAACCAGGTTCAGATATGAATGTTACTTTACAATCATTGTATGATAGGTCTGTCCCAATTTGTGGTTGACAACTGTTGTTCAACTGATTTAATTACCAGGGGGGAGATTTTCGCTCCCCCTAACACATAATGGCTTAGGGGGAGATTTTCGCTCCCCCATACTACAGGAATTGTTGAAGACTAGAATGCACCTGCTAATGTCATTGTATGATAGATCTGCCCCACTTTGGGGTAAAGGAGGCGAGGATGGGAAATAATAAGAATGTTTCTTTTTTTATTCTGAGTACACAACTAGTTTATTGATAAAAATGCAAAATTTCAAAACTCAATTGGTATACATTTGTGCAAAGAGTCTTCTGATCAGTGCGTCGTTGTGGCCGGCAGAAGAGTGTTCAAAGAGCTGCACAAAGTCCTTCATCTTCATGCCGTAGTGGGTGCGGCAGTACAGGAATACAAGGCAGTATTGACCGCAGACCAGAGTGTTGTCACTTTGAAGGCGATGCTCGTTGTACAGGTAGCGACGAGCGTTGCGTCTCAGGAATCCTTGGTAGAATTGAAGATGTGGCGGTTGACCGTAGCTGTCAAAGAATTCAATTATTCCTCCTCCTTTGTTAAGGTAGAAAGCGACCCAGTGAGTGCCGTCTTCATTGTGTGGATCAGTGTTCACAATCATAGCAGTAGATGGTGAAATATAATGGGGCAATTGATCCGCAGCGTAGACACCAACATTCTGTACGGGCAGTTTAGCCATACACTTTTGTATCTCTAAGGTATTCATTCTACTGTGTCGACGCCACAGTCAGTAGTAGGAGTAGTAGTGCTAGTAGCAAAACAAAAGCAGGAACTGGTATCACTCTCACCATCGTCAGCGTAATCATCAGCGTCAGCGATATTTGTGCTTAGATGTAACCAACTGCGTAATGTGATGCAATTGGCTAGAGCGCAACGTGTGTGAGCTGTTCTGTGGTGGCGACATCGCACTGCGTTTGTTGATAGTAGACTGTTGATTGACGATAGTGATCCGCAGCCAATATCGTTGATATCCATGACATTAGTAGTACAGTGATCCGTGATGAAATTGTATCGTACAAACTCTTTTTTCTCAGCACCTTTGACGTAGACAATCGGTCGTTTGGCGATACATGCGCGTAACTTTTCCTCTAGCACATGATACCAGATATCACCTTGGTCCCATTCTAATCCGTGACAGTGTTTTGTGAGCCAATAGCTTTCACGCAGTTTCTCTTGTGATAGGAAATCTCGACTGAATGGTGATTTGGCGATATGATGCATTAGCAGTGTTCCACTGACCAATTCCAAGACGCACACTTCCTTCAGAATGTAGTCATTTGCGTTGTCCTTGAAACATTGAAAATCCACAATAATTGGAGATGCGGAATTTTTACGCGGTACTCTGCATAAACGATCCATCTTGTGCGAATGTTGGTTGTAGACTGAGGAGGAGGAGGACGATGACGCCGCCGCCGACGATCTAACCACCAAAGTCCGCAGACACGTTGCGATGACGATCGATTTCTATGACGTTGTCAAACTCTGCGTATACCAGACAGTTGACAGTCTCTGTGAGCCCCGTGTCGAAAGCAATCTCCATACGCACACTGCCGTTGCGCACTAGGTTCCAATGAGTCGTGTCGCTTGCTGACATATCAGGTGTTAGATCGAATGCCATCAGACAGTATCCATCGTCGTAATCGTCTCTATTTATGAGATTACCAGCATCGCTAAAGTGTATGCCGGAGCCTGAAAACAGACTGTGATACGCCATCACGTATTTTCCCTTGCCGGTTTCGTAGTGTGGTTGTAGCGGTTTGGACGGCACTTGTTCACCGTCCACGTACAGCGAGAAGTAGTTGGTTTTGAAATTTTGAAAGTTAAATGGATTCTTTTTTAAATCGCCATTATAAGCGGCGTTGGTGACCAGTCCGACAATGATTCGTTTCGGCACTTGACCTAGAAACACATTGTCCAAAGTTTTGCTCCTCACTCCAAACGGTAGTGTGAATGTTTTCAATTCCACTCTAGTGATTGGGTATTTAGCGGTGCCGGTCTGAAGCGTCTTGCTGTGCGCCAACAGTACAGTGGGGCTAACTTTACACCTTCGTATCCAGAGATTCGCATCAACAATGTGCACCTTGTAGTCACCATCATCCGACATAATGGAGAAGGAGTCTTTTGATCGGATCAGTTTAAAACGCAGTTCCACACCGTTCAACAGGAACTTGTTCTGATTACACATGTCCACATGTAGGCGACCGAGCATATCGATTTCACGACTTTTATTTGTCATTTTTCGTCTCGCCTTTAGTCCATCGTTATCGTCCAGAGTATTGTCCATGTGGCCGGCATCGTCCGCGTTCCACAATCCACATGTTAAATGTGATTTCCTAGCATCATAGCCGTAATTCAGCAATGTTTCAATATACGCTCGATATGCATAAGTGTTGTTTTGTGGTGTAACCAGTTTCTGATTCATACTCATATCGACTTGACTGAATAACGTGTGCAGCCAATTGTTGACTGGGCCAATTTTGTTCGATTCATCGGCATCTGCGATTGCCGCTCCTGTCGACTTGACAATAGACGCTGTAACTTCCAACATTGTTTGCGAAAGATCGGTGTATTCTTCGCCGTTGCCGGGCACAACAAACTCGATGGGCGAATCATCAGTCAGTGTGGAGATTGGTTTGTACTGAATCCATTTGCCGCTCTCGATACTGGTCTGCGTCGGCGGTAGGGAGAATAAGTCCAATTCCGTCTTGACGCATTCACACGACTTTTGATGTAGAAACGACATTGCTAGCGTGTGTGTTAATTGAATATATCACGTAAGGAAGTTCTCCTCACTGCTTTCCTCGTCTTCCTCGTCTTCTTCCTAACTGTCCTTCTCTTCTTGCTGCTGCTCTTGCCCTTCTTCTTGGATGACGACAACGACGACCTTCCTCGAAGGAGTTTCGTCAAAGACTGCGGTGTGACACGACGGCCGCCGAACATGGCGCGCTTCGCGTTCCTCTTACGCGAGAGTCTCGCGTTAGTCTTTCGCGCAGGAGTAGCGCGTCGGTGTTTCGCGGTATTCTTTCGCGTTACGCGACAGTGTTTCGCGCGAGAGCCGCCGCCGCCACTTAGCACACGTTGAAGTTTGCCATCCGCCCTGCGTTTTAGCGAGTCTGTAAACTGGCTGAAATGATCTCTAGCGGCTTCTTTGGGATCCCGCTGGTGCATGGCCATGTCGCCCAAGAATCCAACACCGGATTTCAACGCCTCTTTGGCCACAGCAGAGGCTCCCGACTTGAGCAGCGGTGTGATGGTGCGGAACATACCGCCTAGGAAACTGCCAATTCCATGTCCGCGCTGGTAGGGTGCACCGCGAAATACCCTATCGATACTCCCGCCGGTCTGCTGCAATTGTTGGCGACGGTAGTAAGCCAAGTAGGGATCGTTTGTATTCATAATTGCTGAGCTACTCTTTTGAAATGAAGCTTCACGTACGACGTCCCAAAGAGGAATGACGCTTTTTTACTAGCGTGATCCCTTAGGTCAATATCGATCGTTTCAAATGTTCCTTTCATAACTGGCGCATAATGAGGACTGATGAAATGCACAGTCTTATGCGCGCCGTGTGTGTAGTTATCTCTGTCAATGTTGATAATCTTCAAAAGCGGCGCTGTAGTGTCGCCAATCAGCTGCGGTTCAATCAGATCACAATACACGTACAAGTGTGTCGGCAGTCCCATAGTCAGATTTGGTGGCCATATCGCTGTGAGGTCATTTGTCAAAACGTTCTCGTACGGATCGAAACCCAACTGGAGAGAGAGCGCTTCGGTGAAATGCACTTTGCTTATACCGTCCACCATTGTCGTGATCTTGACTCTGTCCTGCTCTTTGTCATACTCAAAGTACAAGTACTGGGTTACATCCTTCGCTTTATTGATCATTTTCAATAAATCGGTTATGTTCTTGTAATAACCGGGTTTCATCTTTAGCGTAATGTGCTCGACACTGAGTGTGACGGGAATACTCGGCAGAACGAGTTTATAGTCGAGCCAAATACACGATTCCTCGTCCACAGTCATAAAGGAGCATGGATAATGCGCTTCGACCAAAGCCATCTCCCACTCGCCATCGCCTTCTAATCGAATTTGTCTCGGCAGATGTGTAGTGTACTTGGACACTGTGTTTTTTGGAAAATAATCCTTTGAGCTGTTGCTGGGCAATGTCAAATAGAACTGGTTGCTATTAGGCATTTTGCAAATCTTGTGCTCCTACCCAAGAATTGAACTCGTCTCCGTAACCTGCCCACTTGACGAAATAACGCTTACTGCGACCACGACCCTTAGTGGCTAGTATTTCAGCAATCTTGAACAGATGGTCGTTGTATATTGTCACTTGTTGTAATTCGTATTCGTAAAACTGACCAGTCACTTGTTCACCGTTGAGATCCGCCAAAGTGTACATTGGTAGAGGCATCAATGTGTTTACACGACGCACCAAAAACACTTCTTTACTCCAATTAGTCTCGTAACCTTTTGCGAATGTACCCTTCTCCTTAGATATGCGCACTGTGGTGCCAACTTTCAGTTTTGGCTTAACACGACGCGGTATCTTACCAAACATGCGACGCCATACCTGATGCAATATTCGCTTATTGTCAGCAGTCACATCGACTGGTCGTATTCTGTTGCCTAGACTCTTGTGAGCGCTGTTGTTGTATGCGCTAACCAGTTTGTCCAACGCATCTACGTAACGATATGTGTTTTTGTAAGTCAAATATCGCCACATGCGTGTTTTCAAAGTGCGATTCACGCGTTCCACTACGGCCGCTTTAACATCTGGGTTTTGTGTAGTGACATAGATGATTCCGTATTGTTTGAATAACCTTTTCGTCTTGGCACCGGTGAATTCAGTACCTTTGTCGGTTTGTAAACAGCGAGGTGTGTCGGTCGCTTCGGCAAATATCTCCTCGAAAGCGTTGGCCACTTCAGCTCCTTCTTTCCGCCTCAACGTCCGCACATACAGGTGTTTGCTAAACACGTCTATTACAGTCAGTAGGTAGTTGACGCCGTCGTTGTGTTTACTAAGACCACGCATATCGTTCAAGTCCGCTTGCCACAATTCAAATGGGCCATACACTATGTAAGGATTGCGCGGGAAACGCTTGCGTGCCGGTTTGTGCAATGTGTAAGTGTCCTGTGTTTGTAACCATTCAATCACTTTGCGTTTTGAAACTGGTTTTGCAGCTCGCGCTAAAGGAGCTACACCGCTATACGACGAAGGTTCGATGGGATTGTAATACAAACGCTCCATAATACTGAAAACCTATCCTGTGTACGGTTCCCAATTGTCCAAATTTGACGACGGCTTGTTTCTAGTTAGAAGATCAAACTGCTCTGTCGGTGTAGATGTTACACGTTTTCCTCTAGCCGATCGTAGTCGATTTACTAGCGGTGTTCTCAGTATTGATTCAGTTGATGTGTCTCCACGTCATCGTCTGATCCTTCTCCTCCTGTGAATGATGATCGATATTCGGCATTTATTTCCTTTAGTGCTCTTAGATTATTCATATAGTCCTTTGGCACGTTCATCGCTTTCAATGCGTTGAGCACTTCCCGCCATCCTGGCGGTATGTAATCACGCATACGCACCTTTACTATGCAATTTAAGATATCCACTAGATTTGAGTCTGGGATTTTTACACCGTTGATGTACACTGAATAGCCACTGTCCCAACTGATTAAGCTGCCGTCACGTTTCATGAAACGTAAAAGATTGCGGGCATCAGATCTGTAAGTTTTGGAAAACGTTTCCACAATCTCTTCCACTGGACCACCTTCCGCAGCGGGGTGCGCTCGTCGACTATGTTCAATCCCACCCGTCTCCACGATTGGTATGCTAATCGGTTGGCGTCTATTCTCTGCAATATGCAAGAAGCGATGTAACGCTTGTTTGTACAATTTCCACTTTTCACTATCGTCCATACGTTTGTTATTCAATATTTGTTGCATCTCCGCGTCGAGGCTGTTTTCACTGGATAGATTAGTCGGTCTGTTATCCGTAGCATTTGATTGCAGTCGATCAATCAACTCTTGCGGCACAACTACCATCTTCTTCGCATGTTCCATTTCTGTGCTAATGGCTAGCTACTTTTCTAAAGTGTAACTTCACGCACGACGTTCCAAAGTGGAATGGCAAATGATTACCAATGTTATCTCTTAAGTCAATTTCCACACTGTCAAAAGATCTATTCATAACAGGCACATAATGCGGATCGATGAATGATGTTGATTTATGCAATCCGTATACATAAGTAGACGTGGATATATTGACAATTTTCAATAACGGTGCGACTGTATCGCCGACCATCTGCGGCTCGACTAAATCACAATACACGTACATGTGTGACGGTAAGCCAAGACGAATGTTGGGCGAACGGATGCTTTTGTTAACTGCATCACCTTCCAGCGTCAATTCATTCGGATCGAACCCCAATTGAAGCGCTAACGTCGGACTTAATGTAATTTTTCCAACATCAGTCCCCATCGATACTTCAATGAATTTGTTGTATGAGTTTTCAACGGTGAACTTTACACCAAAAGTAATCGCTAGTTCTTGTGAATTGATATGATCACACAATTCTTGAATATTTGCGTAATCACCAGTCTTCAATTTAATTCTGTGGTTTTGTTTTGGAGTAGCAGACACTACCGGTGTTACATCGGCAGTGCTGTCCATAACCCGCGCCAACGCTTCTATGTTCACTTTTGCTTCCTCTTGCGGTTGTATGCAAATGTCAATTGTTTCGTCATTACCGACAGATAGAAATGTCATTGGATAGTGCGCTTCCACAAGTGCAATTTCCCAGTCGCCAGCGTCCAGTTGAATAGCTCTCGGCAAATGTGTTATATAATTTGCAACTGTATTTTTCGGATAATACTGCATCGAACTGTTGCTGGGCAGTGTCAAATAGAACTGATTGTTGATGCCAGTCATTTTTATCTACTCAGTGCTGCTTGTAGTACTGCGCTCAAAAGTAATGGTATAAAGATTCCACCGCCTTTTTGTATGAGATACTTTCGTTTCTTTGACCAGCCTTCGCCGCGTTTCACCAATCGACGTAGCGTCGCCTTGTGTTTGCTTAGCTGACTTTTACTCTTCTTCGCCAGAGGAACGTTACCTCGCAACACGTTGTATGCGCACTCACACACTGAGCGAATGCGGCTCTTGTCACACACCTTTAACAGTGCCTTCCGCTCCTTGGGTGTTGCGTGTATGAAAGCCGTAAGCAGAGCTGCGTCCTTCCGCAAGCACGACATGATTACTACTGATGGCTAAATTACCTTTTCTTTGGCAAGTACACATAGTTGGTAGAATCGTCTGGAAATATGCAACTTCGTATTCGCATATTTTCGTCTGTTGATTGTTTCAAGTCTATCAGTAGGTAGCCGTGTGGATTCCTAGTAGCGTCAGCGTACGCCTCCTCGATGAATTTCGGACTGTCTGGATATATTTGTCTGGCCAAGTACCTAATCTGAACTCTATCTCTAGGATTCTTAAAACAAACAATGTAATGCGCATTCAGTGAGATGTCCCTCTGCCCGCGTCCTTGATGAAACAAATTTTGTGTAATGAAAAACACACTAATGTTGCGATGATGGCAACCTTTTGTGAAAAGATCCACCACACGGTTGTCGGCCTCACGCATCATATCGTCTATAATCACAAGTATCGGCTCGTTACCAGAAAAATCCTCCAAGTTTGGTAGACCTTCTACGTGGTTAATGGTGACATTTTTCGAGCCACCACCACCACCACCACCACTACCATAATGCCAGTTTATACTGGTAAATGGCGTGTCACACATTTCTGTAATGTGTTTTATAAACTTTGACACAAACTGAGACTTGCCACAACCCGAAGGTCCCGCCACAATGGCTGAGAAAGGATGTTTCCACATCAAGCCCATGATTACTACTGAGCTACTAAACACCTCACAGTTACCATACTCACACTCTTAAACTTACTACCAAAGGACATTTTTGGGGTTAAGTGAAATAAATAACACAGTGGTTATGTTCTGAACGTGACTATAAGTATTGACTACGAAAACTAATTTACAAAGGTATTAACATAATCTTCAAGTCTTGCTTTACATAAACTCCAAAGGTGTGAATCTGCTATTGGAACCCCTCGGGCTGCGCTTCACCAAGCGAAGGCGTCCTCCAAACCCGCTGTTGTAGCGCTCGATGTCGGTGTTGCTCAGGGCCTCGTTGAAGCGCCTAGGCAGGTAGACTCGCAGAAAGAAGTCGTCCCCGACCTGCCCCTCCAGGATCACGATGATTGTCTCGCCAAAGGGTGTGATGGCTCGCTCCATCGCAGTGATGACATAGCCGCATTCCTCTCGGAGATCGGCTATCCTGGTGTAGAGCGGAGAGTCAGACTTGCAGTTGTTGAGGGTAGCTCTCAGGTCCGCGGTTGCTGTAGTGCCGTTCACGCCCGGAAACTCAAGCTTGAAAGTGCTGCTGCTCGACATCTCTAGTAGTAGTAGTTGGAGTAGGTCTATGTGAGGTGGTGGTCTAGTGGCGAATGATGCTCAATCGGGCGGGGCCCCGCCTTATAAACCCTCGCCGCCATTTTCTTCTACGTGGGTGGTCCGAAGGGTCAGGCGCAGGTGTTCACACAAAAAACCGACGCGTCGAGACCTGTCTGGGAATGCGGATGCTCTAGTTGAATGCCGGCGCCACTCGTTGTTTCTTCCTCACAGCTCGCTTCTTAGGCATTGGCTGCGAAACTGCGCTGCGTTTTGTAACAGTTTGAGTTAAGCCTGTAATTTTCGGTACTCCTGTTGATTTATAGATCCACATGTTTTCCACTTTATCAACTACTTGTTTGACATTTTGGTGCATATCACCATCTTTGTCCAAAAATAAACCACACATGAACACCATATCTGTACCATCGTACATTTCCATTTTCAATAAAATTTGTCCTTTGTTTCCCGGGTTTTGAACAGCAAACGTATTCCCATCGTCCATCCATGACACTATGGGACAATCATCTGTTGGTTTTGGTACCCATCCTGGTTTCTTGGTTTCCACTTCGATGGGAGTTGGTCTCCTTCGTCTCTTGCAGGCAGTTGTCGGTTTTACAAATGACGACTGAGGTGATGCCAACGTCTGATCACTAGCATTATTGTTCATAACCTCAATCTCCTGAATAAACGATTTGATATAGTCGTCCGCAGAAGCGTAAGCGTCCATGTTAACGTCCTTACCGTGCGACTTCAACCGTACTACTGACTGGTGTTGCGTCTGCTCACCCTTGAAGTAAACTGTACGCACTCGCTGTCAGACAATATTTCTGTTTGGCGTTCGCTTTTATTCACCCGCTGAAGTCAACTGTTACGTTACGGTGACGATCGATCTCGATGACGTTGTCCAGTTCGGCGTACACTATACAGTTGACGGTCTCGGACAACGCTTTGGAGAATCCAATTTCGATACGTAGATTACCGTTGCGCAGGAGATTCCAGTGACTCGACTCAGCCGCGGACATGTCCGGTGTCAAGTCGAACGCCATAAGACAATTACCGTACGGATAGTCACCTCTCTTGATCTCATTACCTGCGTCGGAGAACTGGATTCCGGTGCCAGTGACCAATGTGTAATAAGAGAGTATATACGTCTCACTGTTCAATGTGTAAACGGGCTGTAACGGTTTGGCCGGTACTTGTTCACCGTCCACGTACAATGCGAGATAATTCATATCGTAGTGTTGAAAGTTGTAGGGATTCTTCTTGAAATCTCCGTTGAACGCAAGATTACTGACCAGTCCAATTATCACACGTTTCGGTAACTGACCGAGAAATGCGCTGTCTAAAGCTTTACTCATTATACCGGAGGGTAGTGTGAAGGATTTCACTTCTACACGCGTGATCGGATACTTGGCCGTGCCGGTCTCGAGAGTTTTGCTGTGCGCCAACAATACGCTCGGATTGATCTTACATCGACGTACGAAAAGACTAATCTCTTTAATTGTCACCTTGTAGGTAGTTAGCGTTTTGGACATTATACAAAACGAGTTTCTGGATCTGTTAAGTTGCAATCGCATCTCGACACCGTTCAACATGAATTTGTTCTGATTGCACAGATCGATGTGCAATCGACCGACCATATCGCAAACATCGCTTTCTTTCGTGTGATCGCGACGCTTTTTCAATCCCTCGTTCAATTCGTCACAATCGTCCATTAGTCCGGCCGAATCTTCAAAAAACAGCTCGCTAGTCAGGTGCGAATTCTTCGCACTACATCCGTAGTTCAATAGGTTTTCCAAGTAGGCACGGTAAGCGTACGTGTTGTTTTGTGGTGACACCAGTTTATGATTGAGATAGAGATCCACTTGACTGAATATCGAGTGGAGCCAATTGTTCACCGGGCCCACCTCTTTAGCAGGTTGCCCACCGTCCGCTTTAGTGTCGTCCTGTTTCACAATAGCGGCTTTCACGTGTAATAACGTTTGTGTCAGGTCCGTGTACTCGTCACCGTGACCGGGTATTACAAACTCTATTGGCGAATCGTCCGTCAGCGATGAGATCGGTTTGTATTGAACCCATTTACCGCTCTCGATGCTGGTCTGCGTAGGCGGTAACGAAAACAAGTCCAGTTCAGTCTTCACACATTCACACGATTTCTGATGAATAAACGACATTGTTATCGAATTAATGTAGACGTCCGTCTTCGAAGAAGTCTATCAAGAGACTGTGGCGTGTCGCGACCCGCGCACCGCTTAGGGGGAGATTTTTGCTCCCCCTAACACATAATGGCTTAGGGGGGAGATTTTCGCTCCCCCATACGTCAGGAATTGTTGAAGACTAGAACAAGAATGAGACCGTGACAACTGGTGTTCTGTTGATTTAATTACTAGGGGGAGATTTTCGCTCCCCCTAACACATAATGGGTTAGGGGGAGATTTTCGCTCCCCCATACGTCAGGAATTGTTGAAGCCTAGAACAAGAATGAGACCGTGACAACTGGTGTTCTGTTGATTTTACTAGGGGGAGATTTTCGCTCCCCCTAACACATAATGGGTTAGGGGGAGATTTTCGCTCCCCCATACGTCAGGAATTGTTGAAGCCAAAAACAAGAATGATACCGTGGGTGTTTGACAACTGGTGATTTATTGCTCGGAATTCGATACGGGCGGACTATAATGGGTTCCTGGAAGGGTCGCGTCGCCCTCCCGTCGGGGTATCAAATTACAGCATCCGCATTCCCAGACAGGTCTCGACTTGTCGGTTTTTTGTGTGAACACCTGCACCCTCCAGTCGAGGTATCAAATTACAACATCCGCATTCCCAGACAGGTCTCGACTTGTCGGTTTTTTGTGTGAACACCTGCACCCTCCAGTCGAGGTATCAAATTACAACATCCGCATTCCCAGACAGTAGACTGGACGCGTCAGTCGGTTGTGCGAACAGCTGCCTCGGTGCAGAGTACTTGAAGGGGGGTGTATCGATACACCCCCCTTTGCAGTATATGTTCAAAGCATTGCAATTATATTCTCCTTAAAATTTGCATTCACTGGTAGTTCAATTGACCGCAAGCGCTGATGGGCTAGCTCTGTTGGTTGTAGCGTTACCCTGATCAACTCTTGTATTAATTATCCAAGTATGTCATGTGGGTACTGAGAATACTCGGCTTGACGAGGAGATTCCAAAAATGCAAAAAAAAAGGTCAAAAGTGTGGTGCGGGCCCCTTTTTTGTAAACATCATCCAAAGTGTACGATGTGGGTACTCAAATGACTCGGCTCGACTAGACGAATAAGAATCTGCAATCAGAATTCAAATCCGACCTATGGTAACCGAGATAGCCCGCCCCCCCTCCCCTACATCGTCCAAATGTACATTGTGGGTATGCAAATTTCTCGGCTCGACTAGACGAACAAGAATCTGCAATCAGAATTCAAATCCGACTTATGGTAACCGAGATAGCCCCCCCCCCCCTACATCGTCCAAATTTACTTTGTGGGTATGCAAATTTCTCGGCTCGACTAGACGAACAAGAATCTGCAATCAGAATTCAAATCCGACTTATGGTAACCGAGATAGCCCCCCCCTACATCGTCCAAATGTACTTTGTGGGTACTCAAATTTCTCGGCTCGACTAGACGAACAAGAATCTGCAATCAGAAATCTGATCCGAGGTTAGGTTAGGTTAGGATGGGTTAGGTTAGGTTAGGTTAGGTTAGGTTAGGTTAGGTTAGGTTAATATTCGCAAAAAAAAAAAATTCGCAAAAAAAAAATTCGCAAAAAAAAAAATTCGCGAGGGGGGGGGCTCGGGGGGGGGGTGGCCCTCCTGTCCCTCCTGCCCCAGAAACCCCCATTGTACCCTACTGCCAAACAAACGACGAAAATGGTAAACAAATCTAAACAAACGTTAAAAAACGATCTCAATGGTATTTAGCTCAAAATGACTAATGGGCGTTGCTTTTAAAAGCAACTAAGGCCAAACAAACGTCGAAAATAGATAAACAAACCTAAACGAACGATAAACAAACGATTCCAATGGGTTTTAGTTCATATCAGCAAATGGACGCTGCTGGTGTGAAGCTAGCAGCGCCCACTAGTAGCGCTCACTTTATTTTTCGAATTTAAAAGCAACTAAGGCCAAAAAAACGTCGAAAATAGCTAAACAAACGATAAACAAACGATTCCATTGGTTTTTAGTTCAAATCAACGAATGGGCGCTGCTGGTGTGAAGCTAGCAGCGCCCACTTTATTTTTCGAATTCTAAAGCAACTAATGCCAAAAAAAAGACGAAAATAGCTAAACAAACCTAAACAAACGAAGAACAAACAATTTAATGGTATTTAGCTCAAAATTACTAATGGGCGCTGCTGGTGTGAAGCTAGCAGCGCCCACTTTATTTTTCGTTTTTAAAAGCAACTAAGGGCAAACAAACGTCGAAAATAGTTAAACAAACCTAAACAAACGATTTAGGTTATTTTCACGTTTATTTTCAATATATGGGCGCTGCCAGCTTCACACACCTAGAAGAGGCATGTGAGGGTCAGCGCCGTACAAGGGAGTACAGTGGTGTTGCCAGTAACGAGGTCGGCACTGGCTCATTCCCACGGTCAAAAGTGTACTAGGCCAGTCACTCGGCTGGTTTTTATATCTGAAAGGAAACAAATACTGCCCGGTTTAGGTGGTGTATGGCAGGCCGTCCCCTTGGTTCATACAACGGGCAAGATTCCTCATAGAGTTTTGATTCATTAAAATTTAATATTAATCTTAATTAAACTTCTTAGTAAAAATATTAAATATTTTGATAATATTTGTAAGCAATGAACAAGATTAAATTGTAAGTTTTTTTTTCAATAGAATATTTTGAAAGGGTTTATGAGGAAATATGTATTGCAAATGATTAAGAAGATTTGATCAAAATGACGATCGTACGACTACAATAATCTTCTATCTATATGATTAAAAGAAAATACTTCTAAAACTATTAATCTGTACACACGTTTGATATCAATCGAAAGCTCTTCTCTTTATGCGCCTTTTGGGGAGTTGAAAAACATTTACCTCTAGGGTTCTGCCCCAAAGCTTTTCAAAGTTCCAATGTTAATCAAATAGAGACACCGGCTAAAAAACACATACAAATACAATTATATTTAAATTGAAAATTATATTCATTGAGAGATTCAATTAAATCACACTTAGACCCTATCGGAAAACCACCAATTATCATAGCCAATTAAAGTTGTGAGGCGATTTCACTTCAATAACACATTCGAAGATCGCCGACAAAACCAACCTTGTTTTGGAATGTGTGAACGAAATGTCACCATAAAATGCAGACAATCTGAGTTCTTTTAGAGGGGGGGGGGACATTGATGGAGAAATGACGTACTTCCTCCACAATTGCAATTACAACAGTTTGATCATTCTACTCGCTCGTCTCTTCGTAATTTCAAATTTGTTGGAGTGCTATACCCTGTGTTAAACTGATTGAAAACTCATGGTTCATCACATTTGTTAAGTTTTATAACTAACTAGCTGCTAAGCCCGTGCTTTGCAACGGAGTAAACATTCAGAGTAGAAAAATCGTGAACAAAATAATGACAGTCTGTAGTTAGATATGCTCCTTATAACAGCTGTTTATTTAAATAAATTGAATTAGTAAAACACACATGTGACATAAACCATATAAAACTCTCCTACATATGAATAACATGGGAACTTGGAATTCCCGTGGGGCAAAGCCCTGAGGACATTTCTAAACGGTAATAGGCCTATGACACTCCTCGGTACATAAACTACATTTGTGCAAAATTTCAGCAGAATTGGTCCAGTGGTTTTGGCGTGATGGAACAATAGACAGACGGACACCACCTCATGTTAGCGAATTTCCCCTATAGGAAAGAAGCTATTACCGTAGTCGGCATTGTAAGACCTAGGCCCGGGACCATGATAACTTTTCATTTTGAGGTTCCCAGATGCAAAAAAACTTTCGTTCAAAACTGTATATATATGTGTCCGTGAGCACGATAACTCTCGTAAAAATAATCCGATTTTGACTAAATTTGGTATAAACGTATAAAGCATCATTTGTGACTTTAAATTCGAAAACCAGACAGATCGATCTATCCGAAGGAGAATTTTGAGGGGGTTTTGTACCCCAAAAATGGGTTTTTTGAGTTTTTTACACGTAATTTTTGAAAAAGCCAAATTTCAGTTTTTCCACTGGAATAAGCTTAAAAAGACGCAAAAGTTGGTGTTTTGATCATTGCTCTACGTCAAATGGTTACAGAGATATTGAAAGTGCTAAACACAGTACGGTGTCCAATGTTATTCTTATGGAGAAAAGAAAAATTGTATATCTCGCTTATTTATCAACTTATCCTGATGAAACTTGGTATATTGCTTCATATCGTTGTGGTATATTGATGTTTGCACTAAAAAACAGTTTTTGGCCGATAGGTCCCGTAACAGTAAACCTGCAAACTCAGCCCCCATGTTATTATTATGGAGAATAAGTAACGTGTTATCTCCCTTAATTATGAACATAAATTAATCAAATTTGGTATGTGGCTTTACCTACTTGAGTTATATTGATATTTCTATAAAACCCCATTTTTTGTGCTCCTTGCTTCAGCAAACCTTCATACTCAGCCGCCATGTTATTGTTATGGAGAATAATTAAAATGTCATAAATCGTTTATTTATGAATGTATATTGATGAAACTTGGTATGTGACTTTGTGGTATTAAGATACATAAATCGCTAAGATATTTGAAATTTGCTGAGTACGCAGGTTTGCTGCTACGGGGGTATTTATAATAGTAGTGATCGTTTGGTAGTCCGGTATTAAAATTAGTATTTATTGTTAAGGTGTCATAAGTAAGATAAAATCTAGAAGTAAGATAATGTCTAGAAGATTAAGGGTGCGCCCTACCCAGATTGAATTCATTGTTGTTTAGCGCCGCGCCGGCGCCGCCAACAAGCAGGGCCATGCATATTTACGCTTGAAGACCATTTTGTTCTCCTCGATCGCACTGTTATTTTACAGATTTCTACAAAACTATTTGCAGTTTCACACTTTTAAGATTCCAATCTAGGGATCATACGGTTCCTTTTCTCCAAAATAATTTTTCTCCATACGTTAAGAATCTTTAGAAAAACGCTTAATTTGAGAACATTACTAATGGCCTACCACTTATTTTGAATTAAAATCACGATTTTTAAATCGTATGATCTTTAGATGAACATCTATTGAATTAAATAACATCAAATTATTTTTAATTGGTTAACAATTTAGCCTACAATGAGGGAGATGCAAACCCCTTACTTGAGCGTGCGGAAGGGAGGTACGGCGCACCCTTAACCTTAAAAATCTGAAGGCAAACGGATTATTTTTAAACTATATATATATACTTTTTGGTTGAAGACTATAATTGGCAAGTAAACGGAATACGACAAAAACGTTAGTAGGGATAAATGGAGTGTTCTGGGGCAGGAGGAGCCAGGAGGAGCGCCCCCCCCCCTAATTAGTATGCAAATTTTTTTTAATTACCCTAATTAATATGCAAATTTTTAATTACCCTAATTAATATGCAAATTTTTTAATTACCCTAATTAATATGCAAATTTTTTTTTTTTTTTCATTTCAGGAGGAGCCCCCCCCCCCCGCGGTACATCAATCAGGAGGAGCCCCCCCCCCCCGGTACATCAATCAGGAGGAGCCCCCCCCCTCCCGGGGGTCTTGTCTGTGACACTTTTACCCCCCCCCCCGGACTGTCCAATGATTTTACCCCTGACAGCTGTTGTGATTTGTTGTCGAGGCAACAAACGTCGACGCAGCAGATGTTCAAACAAAAGACCGGTGAGTCGAGACCGGTCCGGGATGCAGCTGCGCCCGACCCTTCCAGGAACCCATTGTAGTCAGCCCGTATCTAATTCCATTAGAGGAGGGTTGCTTTTACCCCTGACAGCTGTCGTGATTTATTGCCGAGGCGACAAACGTCGACGCAGCAGATGTTCGCACACAAGACCGGTGAGTCGAGACCGGTCTGGGAAGCAGCTGCACCCGACCCTTCTAGGAACCCATTATAGTCCCCCCGTATCGAATTACATTAGAGGAGGGTTGCTTTTACCCCTGACAGCGGTTGAGATTTATTGCCCCGGCCTTCTCCGAAATCCATTAGTGGGGAGCGTCACCCCACATCGCCAGCCCTCCGTCAGTTCAGTTCGAGAGTTCAGTGCGTGTAGACGTGTTAGTCCGATCCTGCTCCGTTCTACGCGATTTTTGTTAGTTGCTGATTTCATTTGCGATATTCGTCCAGCATCTTTGAACTATTTAAAACGGTTGTGTTGTGCCGTATTGTTTGCGATTATCGAAACTTTATAATCCATATTCAAGATGAACGACTCACACCAATGCGTCATTTGCGGCTGCACGTTCCCGCGCAGACACAGTATGAAACACTACGCAAAATTCCACGGTGGATTCGTCCCACCCCAACAAGGTACGTCATTGTGTGTTGCATTATTGTTTTAATCAGACTTAAATGTTAGTAATATAGGAATATGTTATGCAGTATATAACCGGAGTGTGGTAAAAGTCTTCTTTTTATTTAACAGCTTTAGTTATTCTGTGCGAATATAGAGCTGTGTAAAAAAAAAAAATTAAAATTACATGACTATATTTATATAATGTTAATAACTTATGCTATTGTTCGAACCATCAAGTCAAGTCATCAGAGTACCCATATGACATACTTCCTACCCCCCCCCCCAAGTATGACCCTAACCTCGGGGGGGGGGGGGGTAAAGTGTTGCAGACGAGACCTCGGGGGGGGGGGGTAATGGGTCTGGGTTACCATAGGTCGGATCTGAATTCTGATTGCAGATTCTTGCTCGTCTAGTCAAGACGAGTCATTTGAGTACCCACATCGACCACTTTGGGCTAACCTGATGATGACCTTGAACTTGAACTTGACCCTCTTTTTTTTTTTTTTTTTTTTTTAATGCATTTTCGGAATCCCCTCTTCAAGTCGAGTATTTTGAGTACCCACATGACGTACTTTTGATAATTAATACAAGAGTTGAGCAGGGTAACGCTACAACCAACAGAGCTAGCCCATCAGTGCCTGCGGACAAGTTAACTACCAGTGAATGCTTTGGGTTGGAGCACTTGAAGGGGGTGTATCGATACACCCCCCATCAAGTACACTAAACTAAGACAGGTGTTAATCATTTCTCAATCTAATCGTTTTGTGCGTTTGCAGATGGAGAAGCCGCATGTCGGCTTTGTCGAGCCACATTCGCAGACCAGGGGGCCTTAGAGCGGCACATGGGAGCGAATCACCTCGTCGTTCCACCCCGGGAGGCGATTGTTGCACCGCAGACGACTGCCGGTGTCAATCAACACTCCGTTGAAGGTGAGAATCTACATTAAAATAACTTTTTTCCCCTAGTGACTATTTACCTTCTTTTTTTTAACTATTTAACTAGGTTCCTGAAGAAGAATGAGACCGTGACAACTGGTGTTCAACTGATTTAATTGTTAGGGGGGAGATTTTCGCTCCCCCCTAACACAAAATGGCTTAGGGGGAGATTTTTGCTCCCCCATACGTAAGGAATTGTTGAAGACTAGAACAAGAATGAGACCTCGGGTGTTTGCCAACTGATGTACTATTGATTTAATTACTAGGGGGAGATTTTCGCTCCCCCTAACACATAAGGCTTCTTTAGGGTTGGCGTAGCTCATTATTGCAGCTACATCCTTTGCTTTGAACCCAGGATCATCAATGTAGACAAACAGTACAGAAGATTACTTCTTCCCTGTTTAATGATTGCTATTTTGATTTAACAAACTTAACTTTGAAATGTGATTCTCGAGAGAGAGGGGAATTTGTATCTTCATTTATCCTAATTTGTTTTTATTTTTATTTTCAGATGAAGGTCCGGGTCCTGGCCACCACACCTGCCATGAATGCGGTCGCCGTTTCCGTCGTGAAAGAAACCTGCGTCGACATGTGGAATCAACCCACAGCAGAGTCCGCAGGTTCTTTTGCGTCACATGCGGCGCCGAGTTTAAGAGGGAAGACAACCTTCGTCGCCACACCAATCAATTTCACGGTGATGGCCAAGAACGGAGATTCCCTTGCGCATACTGCGGTCAGGAGTTCAACAAGCTGTTCAACAAGGACCATCATGAGCGGTTCTCTTGCCCGATCATGAAGGACCTGATCCGGAACCGAGCATCCATGGAACAGGATGAACCCCAGCCAGGTCCGAGCACGGAGCCACAACCCGGTACGAGCACACACCAACAACCCGATGATGTTGAGATGACTGGAGCAGGACAGTCAAGCCCCGTATTCTCACTCATTCAACGGGGTTTCCGCAACCGCCTCCTAACCTACCGTCTGCAGCGACCGATGGAGAATCTCGTCACAATCGGAGAAGTGATGGCGTTGTTGATTGTGAGCCTTACGGAGTTGCTCGAGAACACCTTGGCGAAACACCGCAGCATAAAGGTCAACTTGAAGCTGGAGTGTGAGTTCAAAAATGTGCACAACAACACCTGCCTGCGCAACTTCAAGACGAAGATGACTCCGCTGACGGCGACCTCGGACCTGAACCAGTACATCACAACAGCTTTTGCGAAGCTTATCAGAGAGAAGGCTGAGTGTGATCATATCGGCTCCGGGTGGACATACCTTCGCGTTCGTGATTTGGAGGTCGGTATCAACGAGTACACTCCTCTAGGTGAAGATGGTCGAGCTTGGCTCCCACTGCCTACGTCTCTGGAGAACACCAAAGCAGTCGTCAACGTATCGAACACCGATGAGCGGTGTTTTATGTATGCTGTCCTGGGCAAATTTGTTCGAGAGGACCCTAAAAGACCGGCATCGTACACCGATGACATCATCGCCCGATACGATTGGACCGGCCTTCAATTCCCCGTTGCTCTGAAAAGTATCAAGACGTTTGAGCGGACAAACAACATCAGCATCAACGTCTATGGTATTGATCACACGCGCGTGGGTCAGAAACCTAACGGACAACCAAAGTATCAGGACACCGTCTTTCCCTTGAAGATCTGTAGGCAGGAGCGCGAAGACCATTGCGACCTTTTGTACGTGACAGCGGACGGTGATAGTCACTACGCCTACATCAAAGACCTTGGCCGACTGATCCGTCCCCAACTCACAGCGCGTGTAGACAGGATATTCATCTGTAAGCGGTGCTTCGCGCACTTTGACAACCGTCCGAACAAGCTCGGTCTGACGGGTGCTCAGCGTCTGGAGGAGCACAGGCGATACTGCTCCGCTTCAGCCCCTATTCGCATGGATACGCCGAGAAAGACTGAAATAAAATTCAGCCATCCAGAGTTCACCCGACGCGAGCGTTTCACCATCTACGCGGACTTTGAGTGTGCTCTACTGCCGACCGCGGAGATGGATGAACAAGTCGACGAGCCGCACGGAGGAGTAGCCACCCACATCCACATCCCATATGCCTTTGCGTACCAGATCATCGACTCGTACGGACTTGAAGAGTTTGAGCCTCGAGTCTACTTCGGGGATGATGCGTCAAAGACATTTATGGAGATGTTGAAAACTGATGTTGAACGATTGTGGAACTTCCTGTACGAAGCAAGAAATCTGCGCCCTGTCCTGACCCCAGCGGAAACGATGCAGTACAACTCAACAGCGAATTGCTACCTCTGTGGATCGCCATTTTCAAGCGAAGACCCAAAGGTTCGTGATCACAACCACGCGCCGCCCTACGAGTTCCGTGGCGCTGCGCACAGATCATGTAACCTACGCTACAGGGAGCAGAGAGTAGTCAACTGCTACTTCCACAACCTCTCCAACTACGACGCTCACTTCATAGTGCGGGAGTTGGCGGTCGACCCTGGTGATGTTGAGGTGTTGGCTCACACGGAAGAGCGGTACATCGCTTTCACGAAGCGGTTCCTGTTCGACCGAGCAGCGGCACCGGTTGGGATGCCAGGGCGTGGAAAAAGACAGCCAGGATTCAGAGTCAGGTTCCTCGACACCTACAGGTTCCTGGCTTTGAGCCTCGCCAGCCTCGCAGCCGCACTTCCACCAGCTCAACTCTTGGAGACGAGGAAGAGATTCCCCGAAGACCACCTCTTCGATCTAGTCCGTAGGAAAGGCGTGTTCCCGTACAACTTTGTAACGTCGAACACCGTTTTGGAAGATACTACGGAACTGCCTCTGCAGCGAGATTTCCACAACGACCTGACCCTGGAGGACATCACGGATGCAGACTACGAGCATGCTCGCAACGTGTGGGAAACCTTCGGTTGTAGGAACCTCAAGGACTACGCCGAGAAGTACCTGCGCTGTGACATTGCGCTGTTGACTGACGTCTTTGAACGCTTCAGGGACACGTCGATGGCTGAATACGAACTAGACCCTGCGCACTACTACACCCTACCGTCATACGCCTGGGATGTCATGTTAAGGACCTGTGGAGTGGAGCTTGATACGATACAGGACTTTGACATGTACCTCTTCTTCGAGCAAGGCATCAGAGGAGGTATTTCCCAGGCGATCACCAGACACGCCAAGGCCAACCATGATGGATGTCGCCCTGAAGATCGACGACCTGAAGAGCCAACGCATCACCTGCTATACTTGGACGCCAACAACCTTTACGGTTGGGCCATGTCCCAGTGTCTTCCACAGGGACACTTCCAATGGCTCAGCCGCGAGGAGATCGCGTCCCTGGATATTGCAGCGTTGGACCCCGAAGGACCCACGGGCTACGTCTTGGAAGTTGACCTTCGCTACCCCGCCCACCTGCACGACCTTCACAAAGATCTCCCTTACTGCTGTGAGACCAAACATCCGCCAGGAGGGAAATTCAAGAAGCTCGTTACGACTCTGGATGACAAGAAGAACTACATCTGTCATTACAGAATCTTGCAACAGGCACTGGAAAACGGGCTGGAGCTTGCGAACGTGCATCGCGTCATCTCGTTCCGACAGTCTCGGTGGTTAGAGAGCTACATCCTAATGAACACCGAACTGAGGAAGAAGGCCAAGACCAAGTTTGAACAAGACTTTTTCAAGCTTATGAACAACGCGGTCTTCGGCAAGACGATCGAGAATGTTCGCAAGCGAATGAACTCTAAGCTGGTGTGTACGCCGGAGATGTTCAGGAAGTACGTGGCCAAGTCAAACTTCCTGGACCGAACCTACTTCAACGATGATGTCGCCATTGTCCACATGTCGAAAGTCAATATCGTCCTGGACAAACCGTTGTACGTCGGAATGTGTGTCCTCGATCTGAGCAAGTGGCTCATGTACGACTTCCTTCGGAAGATGAAGAACCGCTACGGTGATCGTCTGAAGGTTGACTACATGGACACTGACAGCTTCGTGTTCGACGTCCAGACTGAAGATGTTTATAAGGACATGTTGGAGCATCTGGATGATTTTGACACCAGTGCGTACCCCAGAAACCATCCCTGCTACAGCCCCGTCAACGCAAAAGTCATCGGAAAGTTCAAGGATGAAGCAAACGGACTTCCTCTGCTCGAGTACCTCGGTCTTCGCTCGAAACTTTATTTCATGGACATTGTCGAGTTCGAGGAGAGGACCGAAGATGACGAGTTGCAGGTCATGACAGTGAAGCGCGCCAAGGGAGTCGCTAGAGGTGTTGTAAAACACAATTTAACCTCTGACGACTATCGGGAATGCCTCTTCAACGGCGTGTTGAAGAGAACCATCAACACCAGGTTCCAGTCCCGAAACCACCGCGTCTTCACAGTCCAAGTCGACAAGCTATCCTTGAGCTGTAACGATGACAAACGCTACATCCTTCCGGACGGAGTCAACACACTTCCGTGGGGACACATTGACGTTCCACCTCAGCCCGAAGACATCCCTCAAGACGATGAAGAGGCGGAGGATGAGGAGCGTTGAGTGGTTGTGTTATATTGCCAAAGACCCTGACTTGACTTGTAAATTATTTTGAAAAATCTAGTCATTAGTTTGTATCGAGTCTCGTAAAACTTAGAAATGTTCTCCTTTTTTCTTTTTGTTCTAGTCATTAGTTTGTGTCGAGTCTCATTTTTGCTAGTCAATCTCAAATGTTCAGGAGCACATACTCGATGTAAAATATATATATATAAGGTGTGTAAATAAATAGCCAAATTGTTTGTATATACATTCGTCTTTTTTTTTCTCCCCTCACATAGTCTTAAGATACAAAAGTAAACTACCAATTCAAATGTATGACTACTTGCTAAAAGTGTAATTGCTAAAGGAGGTGAGGATATGAATGTTTCTTTAGAATCATTGTATGATAGGTATGTCCAAAATTGGGACAGCCCTAGTGTTTTCACAAACACGCATTAGTAGGACTTTCCTACCTGGGTTAGAGTAATTGAAGGGGGGTGTATCGATACACCCCCCTTTGCAGTATATGTTCAAAGCATTACATTCCTCATTTTTCTCAAAATTTGCATTCAATATGTGTCTGACTAATTGCTAAAAGTAAATACTAAAGGATGCGAGGATGGGAAATAATAAGAATATTTATTTTTTATTCTGAGTACACAACTAGTTTATTGAGAAAAAAATGCAAAATTCAATTGGTATACATTTGTGCAAAGAGTCTTCTGATCAGTGCGTCGTTGTGGCCAGTAGATGAGTGTTCAAAGAGCTGCACAAAGTCCGTCATCTTCATACCGTAGTGGGTGCGGCAGTACAGGAACACAAGGCAGTATTGACCGCAGACCAGAGTGTTGTCACTTTGAATGCGATGCTCGTTGTACAGGTAGCGACGAGCGTTGCGTCTCAGGAATCCTTGGTAGAATTGAAGATGTGGCGGTTGACCGTAGCTGTCAAAGAATTCAATTATTCCTCCTCCTTTGTTAAGGTAGAAAGCGACCCAGTGAGTGCCGTCTTCATTGTGTGGATCAGTGTTCACAATCATAGCAGTAGATGGTGAAATATAATGGGGCAATTGATCCGCAGCGTAGACACCAACATTCTGTGGGGCAATCGATCCGCAGCGTAGACACCAACATTCTGTACGGGCAGTTTAGCCATACACTTTTGTATCTCTAAGGTATTCATTCTACTGTGTCGATGCCACAGTCAGTAGTAGGAGTAGTACTAGTAGCAAAACAAAAGCAGGAACTGGTATCACTCCCACCATCGTCAGCGTCATCATCAGCGTCATCGATATTTGTACTTAGATGTAACCAACCGCGCAATGTGATGCAATTGGTTAGAGCGCATCGTGTGTGAACTGTTCTGTGATGGCGACATCGCACTGCGTTTGTTGATAGTATACTGTTGATTGATGATAGTGATCCGCAGCCAATATCGTTGATATCGATGACATTAGTAGTACAGTGATCCGTGATGAAATTGTATCGTACAAACTCTTTTTTCTCAGCACCTTTGACATAGACAATCGGTCGTTTGGCGATACATGCACGTAACTTTTCCGATCCCTATTCTTGTTTCAGTCTCAATATGCATTATGGCGTACGTGCAAGATGGTACTAACAACGCTTGAAATAAACTGCACACATGTGTTGCGATACATCCAAACACAACAAGTTAGATACATCATTCTAACATTCAGCATCAATTGAAATGTTATGCGTGGTATCATTTCATCTGGTGTAATTTGAGGGAATAACTCGACTACGAACCTTTATCGTATGTTAGTTCATTAACAACGTAACTTGTACATTGACGCATCGATCACTTTTCATGCTTAAGTCACAATGTGCATTATGTTGTATGTGACGACTGGTAATAGCAATGCTTGAAGTAAACTGAGCACATGTGTTGCGTTACGTCTTGTCACAGCAGGTTATATTGCTCATTTCCCCATTCAACATCAATTACAATTGTATGCGTAATCACATTTCACCGGTTGTAATTCAAGTCCGCGTTAACTGTTGTACATCCTCACGCGGTTCGTAAGTGTAACGAGTATTTAGTTTTACATTAAACTTCTCGTATGTCAATCCCAAGTATTCGGTGTTTCAAGAAGTTTGCCTTTCCCTCAAGAATTGTCACTAGCATTATAACATACTCGTTTAATAACCAGATCGCACTTGTAATATTTTTGTATATCGATAAAAATTCCAAGTAATCGAGGTTTGAAAAAGTTCGCACATTGATAAAAAAAAAAAAAAAAAAAAAAAAAAAAAAAAAAATCCAAGTAAACGATGTTTGAGTTTTCACCATCACACAAGTTCCAATCTTGAGTAATGTCAACCCAAGAAAATGAAAGCTAACAGCATCACGTAGTTGTGTTAAGTTACGATAGGTATAGTTAGGTTTATTAAGACTGTTTCCAGTTAGAAAGGGGAAACATGGAGAGACTTATCTCATCGTTAGGTTACGATATCCAGTGTAAAGTTAGGTCCCTGCATAGAAATAGGAAACGTGGGCAGTTGTATCTCATCCTTAGGTTATTTTATGCTCTGTTAAGTTAGGTTTGTGCTTATAGATAGAAAACATTGTCAGGAGTATCTCGTCGTTAGGTTAAGTCATGCTCTGTTAAGTTAGGTTTGTTGTTGATTATAAAAAAAAAAAAAAAATCTGTGCCTCAATGTCGGCGCGCGCAATTAATCATAATGCGCGCGAGATACTCCTGACGAGATACTCCTGACAATGTTTTCTATCTATAAGCACAAACCTAACTTAACAGAGCATAACATAACCTAAGGATGAGATACAACTGCCCACGTTTCCTATTTCTATGCAGGGACCTAACTTTACACTGGATATCGTAACCTAACGATGAGATAAGTCTCTCCATGTTTCCCCTTTCTAACTGGAAACAGTCTTAATAAACCTAACTATACCTATCGTAACTTAACACAACTACGTGATGCTGTTAGCTTTCATTTTCTTGGGTTGACATTACTCAAGATTGGAACTTGTGTGATGGTGAAAACTCAAACGTCTTCAAACATCGTTTACTTGGATTTTTTTTTTTTTTTTTTTTTTTTTTTTTTGTATCAATGTGCGAACTTTTTCAAACCTCGATTACTTGGAATTTTTATCGATATACAAAAATATTACAAGTGCGATCTGGTTATTAAACGAGTATGTTATAATGCTAGTGACAATTCTTGAGGGAAAGGCAAACTTCTTGAAACACCGAATACTTGGGATTGACATACGAGAAGTTTAATGTAAAACTAAATACTCGTTACACTTACGAACCGCGTGAGGATGTACAACAGTTAACGCGGACTTGAATTACAACCGGTGAAATGTGATTACGCATACAATTGTAATTGATGTTGAATGGGGAAATGAGCAATATAACCTGCTGTGACAAGACGTAACGCAACACATGTGCTCAGTTTACTTCAAGCATTGCTATTACCAGTCGTCACATACAACATAATGCACATTGTGACTTAAGCATGAAAAGTGATCGATGCGTCAATGTACAAGTTACGTTGTTAATGAACTAACATACGATAAAGGTTCGTAGTCGAGTTATTCCCTCAAATTACACCAGATGAAATGATACCACGCATAACATTTCAATTGATGCTGAATGTTAGAATGATGTATCTAACTTGTTGTGTTTGGATGTATCGCAACACATGTGTGCAGTTTATTTCAAGCGTTGTTAGTACCATCTTGCACGTACGCCATAATGCATATTGAGACTGAAACAAGAATAGGGATCGGAAAAGTTACGTGCATGTATCGCCAAACGACCGATTGTCTATGTCAAAGGTGCTGAGAAAAAAGAGTTTGTACGATACAATTTCATCACGGATCACTGTACTACTAATGTCATCGATATCAACGATATTGGCTGCGGATCACTATCATCAATCAACAGTATACTATCAACAAACGCAGTGCGATGTCGCCATCACAGAACAGTTCACACACGATGCGCTCTAACCAATTGCATCACATTGCGCGGTTGGTTACATCTAAGTACAAATATCGATGACGCTGATGATGACGCTGACGATGGTGGGAGTGATACCAGTTCCTGCTTTTGTTTTGCTACTAGTACTACTCCTACTACTGACTGTGGCATCGACACAGTAGAATGAATACCTTAGAGATACAAAAGTGTATGGCTAAACTGCCCGTACAGAATGTTGGTGTCTACGCTGCGGATCGATTGCCCCACAGAATGTTGGTGTCTACGCTGCGGATCAATTGCCCCATTATATTTCACCATCTACTGCTATGATTGTGAACACTGATCCACACAATGAAGACGGCACTCACTGGGTCGCTTTCTACCTTAACAAAGGAGGAGGAATAATTGAATTCTTTGACAGCTACGGTCAACCGCCACATCTTCAATTCTACCAAGGATTCCTGAGACGCAACGCTCGTCGCTACCTGTACAACGAGCATCGCATTCAAAGTGACAACACTCTGGTCTGCGGTCAATACTGTCTTGTGTTCCTGTACTGCCGCACCCACTACGGTATGAAGATGACGGACTTTGTGCAGCTCTTTGAACACTCATCTACTGGCCACAACGACGCACTGATCAGAAGACTCTTTGCACAAATGTATACCAATTGAATTTTGCATTTTTTTCCCCAATAAACTAGTTGTGTACTCAGAATAAAAAATAAATATTCTTATTATTTCCCATCCTCGCATCCTTTAGTATTTACTTTTAGCAATTAGTCAGACACATATTGAATGCAAATTTTGAGAAAAATGAGGAATGTAATGCTTTGAACATATACTGCAAAGGGGGGTGTATCGATACACCCCCCTTCAATTACTCTAACCCAGGTAGGAAAGTCCTACTAATGCGTGTTTGTGAAAACACTAGGGCTGTCCCAATTTTGGACATACCTATCATACAATGATTCTAAAGAAACATTCATATCCTCACCTCCTTTAGCAATTACACTTTTAGCAAGTAGTCATACATTTGAATTGGTAGTTTACTTTTGTATCTTAAGACTATGTGAGGGGAGAAAAAAAAAGACGAATGTATATACAAACAATTTGGCTATTTATTTACACACCTTATATATATATATTTTACATCGAGTATGTGCTCCTGAACATTTGAGATTGACTAGCAAAAATGAGACTCGACACAAACTAATGACTAGAACAAAAAGAAAAAAGGAGAACATTTCTAAGTTTTACGAGACTCGATACAAACTAATGACTAGATTTTTCAAAATAATTTACAAGTCAAGTCAGGGTCTTTGGCAATATAACACAACCACTCAACGCTCCTCATCCTCCGCCTCTTCATCGTCTTGAGGGATGTCTTCGGGCTGAGGTGGAACGTCAATGTGTCCCCACGGAAGTGTGTTGACTCCGTCCGGAAGGATGTAGCGTTTGTCATCGTTACAGCTCAAGGATAGCTTGTCGACTTGGACTGTGAAGACGCGGTGGTTTCGGGACTGGAACCTGGTGTTGATGGTTCTCTTCAACACGCCGTTGAAGAGGCATTCCCGATAGTCGTCAGAGGTTAAATTGTGTTTTACAACACCTCTAGCGACTCCCTTGGCGCGCTTCACTGTCATGACCTGCAACTCGTCATCTTCGGTCCTCTCCTCGAACTCGACAATGTCCATGAAATAAAGTTTCGAGCGAAGACCGAGGTACTCGAGCAGAGGAAGTCCGTTTGCTTCATCCTTGAACTTTCCGATGACTTTTGCGTTGACGGGGCTGTAGCAGGGATGGTTTCTGGGGTACGCACTGGTGTCAAAATCATCCAGATGCTCCAACATGTCCTTATAAACATCTTCAGTCTGGACGTCGAACACGAAGCTGTCAGTGTCCATGTAGTCAACCTTCAGACGATCACCGTAGCGGTTCTTCATCTTCCGAAGGAAGTCGTACATGAGCCACTTGCTCAGATCGAGGACACACATTCCGACGTACAACGGTTTGTCCAGGACGATATTGACTTTCGACATGTGGACAATGGCGACATCATCGTTGAAGTAGGTTCGGTCCAGGAAGTTTGACTTGGCCACGCACTTCCTGAACATCTCCGGCGTACACACCAGCTTAGAGTTCATTCGCTTGCGAACATTCTCGATCGTCTTGCCGAAGACCGCGTTGTTCATAAGCTTGAAAAAGTCTTGTTCAAACTTGGTCTTGGCCTTCTTCCTCAGTTCGGTGTTCATTAGGATGTAGCTCTCTAACCACCGAGACTGTCGGAACGAGATGACGCGATGCACGTTCGCAAGCTCCAGCCCGTTTTCCAGTGCCTGTTGCAAGATTCTGTAATGACAGATGTAGTTCTTCTTGTCATCCAGAGTCGTAACGAGCTTCTTGAATTTCCCTCCTGGCGGACGTTTGGTCTCACAGCAGTAAGGGAGATCTTTGTGAAGGTCGTGCAGGTGGGCGGGGTAGCGAAGGTCAACTTCCAAGACGTAGCCCGTGGGTCCTTCGGGGTCCAACGCTGCAATATCCAGGGACGCGATCTCCTCGCGGCTGAGCCATTGGAAGTGTCCCTGTGGAAGACACTGGGACATGGCCCAACCGTAAAGGTTGTTGGCGTCCAAGTATAGCAGGTGATGCGTTGGCTCTTCAGGTCGTCGATCTTCAGGGCGACATCCATCATGGTTGGCCTTGGCGTGTCTGGTGATCGCCTGGGAAATACCTCCTCTGATGCCTTGCTCGAAGAAGAGGTACATGTCAAAGTCCTGTATCGTATCAAGCTCCACTCCACAGGTCCTTAACATGACATCCCAGGCGTATGACGGTAGGGTGTAGTAGTGCGCAGGGTCTAGTTCGTATTCAGCCATCGACGTGTCCCTGAAGCGTTCAAAGACGTCAGTCAACAGCGCAATGTCACAGCGCAGGTACTTCTCGGCGTAGTCCTTGAGGTTCCTACAACCGAAGGTTTCCCACACGTTGCGAGCATGCTCGTAGTCTGCATCCGTGATGTCCTCCAGGGTCAGGTCGTTGTGGAAATCTCGCTGCAGAGGCAGTTCCGTAGTATCTTCCAAAACGGTGTTCGACGTTACAAAGTTGTACGGGAACACGCCTTTCCTACGGACTAGATCGAAGAGGTGGTCTTCGGGGAATCTCTTCCTCGTCTCCAAGAGTTGAGCTGGTGGAAGTGCGGCTGCGAGGCTGGCGAGGCTCAAAGCCAGGAACCTGTAGGTGTCGAGGAACCTGACTCTGAATCCTGGCTGTCTTTTTCCACGCCCTGGCATCCCAACCGGTGCCGCTGCTCGGTCGAACAGGAACCGCTTCGTGAAAGCGATGTACCGCTCTTCCGTGTGAGCCAACACCTCAACATCACCAGGGTCGACCGCCAACTCCCGCACTATGAAGTGAGCGTCGTAGTTGGAGAGGTTGTGGAAGTAGCAGTTGACTACTCTCTGCTCCCTGTAGCGTAGGTTACATGATCTGTGCGCAGCGCCACGGAACTCGTAGGGCGGCGCGTGGTTGTGATCACGAACCTTTGGGTCTTCGCTTGAAAATGGCGATCCACAGAGGTAGCAATTCGCTGTTGAGTTGTACTGCATCGTTTCCGCTGGGGTCAGGACAGGGCGCAGATTTCTTGCTTCGTACAGGAAGTTCCACAATCGTTCAACATCAGTTTTCAACATCTCCATAAATGTCTTTGACGCATCATCCCCGAAGTAGACTCGAGGCTCAAACTCTTCAAGTCCGTACGAGTCGATGATCTGGTACGCAAAGGCATATGGGATGTGGATGTGGGTGGCTACTCCTCCGTGCGGCTCGTCGACTTGTTCATCCATCTCCGCGGTCGGCAGTAGAGCACACTCAAAGTCCGCGTAGATGGTGAAACGCTCGCGTCGGGTGAACTCTGGATGGCTGAATTTTATTTCAGTCTTTCTCGGCGTATCCATGCGAATAGGGGCTGAAGCGGAGCAGTATCGCCTGTGCTCCTCCAGACGCTGAGCACCCGTCAGACCGAGCTTGTTCGGACGGTTGTCAAAGTGCGCGAAGCACCGCTTACAGATGAATATCCTGTCTACACGCGCTGTGAGTTGGGGACGGATCAGTCGGCCAAGGTCTTTGATGTAGGCGTAGTGACTATCACCGTCCGCTGTCACGTACAAAAGGTCGCAATGGTCTTCGCGCTCCTGCCTACAGATCTTCAAGGGAAAGACGGTGTCCTGATACTTTGGTTGTCCGTTAGGTTTCTGACCCACGCGCGTGTGATCAATACCATAGACGTTGATGCTGATGTTGTTTGTCCGCTCAAACGTCTTGATACTTTTCAGAGCAACGGGGAATTGAAGGCCGGTCCAATCGTATCGGGCGATGATGTCATCGGTGTACGATGCCGGTCTTTTAGGGTCCTCTCGAACAAATTTGCCCAGGACAGCATACATAAAACACCGCTCATCGGTGTTCGATACGTTGACGACTGCTTTGGTGTTCTCCAGAGACGTAGGCAGTGGGAGCCAAGCTCGACCATCTTCACCTAGAGGAGTGTACTCGTTGATACCGACCTCCAAATCACGAACGCGAAGGTATGTCCACCCGGAGCCGATATGATCACACTCAGCCTTCTCTCTGATAAGCTTCGCAAAAGCTGTTGTGATGTACTGGTTCAGGTCCGAGGTCGCCGTCAGCGGAGTCATCTTCGTCTTGAAGTTGCGCAGGCAGGTGTTGTTGTGCACATTTTTGAACTCACACTCCAGCTTCAAGTTGACCTTTATGCTGCGGTGTTTCGCCAAGGTGTTCTCGAGCAACTCCGTAAGGCTCACAATCAACAACGCCATCACTTCTCCGATTGTGACGAGATTCTCCATCGGTCGCTGCAGACGGTAGGTTAGGAGGCGGTTGCGGAAACCCCGTTGAATGAGTGAGAATACGGGGCTTGACTGTCCTGCTCCAGTCATCTCAACATCATCGGGTTGTTGGTGTGTGCTCGTACCGGGTTGTGGCTCCGTGCTCGGACCTGGCTGGGGTTCATCCTGTTCCATGGATGCTCGGTTCCGGATCAGGTCCTTCATGATCGGGCAAGAGAACCGCTCATGATGGTCCTTGTTGAACAGCTTGTTGAACTCCTGACCGCAGTATGCGCAAGGGAATCTCCGTTCTTGGCCATCACCGTGAAATTGATTGGTGTGGCGACGAAGGTTGTCTTCCCTCTTAAACTCGGCGCCGCATGTGACGCAAAAGAACCTGCGGACTCTGCTGTGGGTTGATTCCACATGTCGACGCAGGTTTCTTTCACGACGGAAACGGCGACCGCATTCATGGCAGGTGTGGTGGCCAGGACCCGGACCTTCATCTGAAAATAAAAATAAAAACAAATTAGGATAAATGAAGATACAAATTCCCCTCTCTCTCGAGAATCACATTTCAAAGTTAAGTTTGTTAAATCAAAATAGCAATCATTAAACAGGGAAGAAGTAATCTTCTGTACTGTTTGTCTACATTGATGATCCTGGGTTCAAAGCAAAGGATGTAGCTGCAATAATGAGCTACGCCAACCCTAAAGAAGCCTTATGTGTTAGGGGGAGCGAAAATATCCCCCTAGTAATTAAATCAATAGTACATCAGTTGGCAAACACCCGAGGTCTCATTCTTGTTCTAGTCTTCAACAATTCCTTACGTATGGGGGAGCAAAAATCTCCCCCTAAGCCATTTTGTGTTAGGGGGGAGCGAAAATCTCCCCCCTAACAATTAAATCAGTTGAACACCAGTTGTCACGGTCTCATTCTTCTTCAGGAACCTAGTTAAATAGTTAAAAAAAAGAAGGTAAATAGTCACTAGGGGAAAAAAGTTATTTTAATGTAGATTCTCACCTTCAACGGAGTGTTGATTGACACCGGCAGTCGTCTGCGGTGCAACAATCGCCTCCCGGGGTGGAACGACGAGGTGATTCGCTCCCATGTGCCGCTCTAAGGCCCCCTGGTCTGCGAATGTGGCTCGACAAAGCCGACATGCGGCTTCTCCATCTGCAAACGCACAAAACGATTAGATTGAGAAATGATTAACACCTGTCTTAGTTTAGTGTACTTGATGGGGGGTGTATCGATACACCCCCTTCAAGTGCTCCAACCCAAAGCATTCACTGGTAGTTAACTTGTCCGCAGGCACTGATGGGCTAGCTCTGTTGGTTGTAGCGTTACCCTGCTCAACTCTTGTATTAATTATCAAAAGTACGTCATGTGGGTACTCAAAATACTCGACTTGAAGAGGGGATTCCGAAAATGCATTAAAAAAAAAAAAAAAAAAAGAGGGTCAAGTTCAAGTTCAAGGTCATCATCAGGTTAGCCCAAAGTGGTCGATGTGGGTACTCAAAATACTCGGCTTGAAGAGGGGATTCCGAAAATGCATTAAAAAAAAAAGAGGGTCAAGTTCAAGTTCAAGGTCATCATCAGGTTAGCCCAAAGTGGTCGATGTGGGTACTCAAATGACTCGTCTTGACTAGACGAGCAAGAATCTGCAATCAGAATTCAGATCCGACCTATGGTAACCCAGACCCATTACCCCCCCCCCCCCGAGGTCTCGTCTGCAACACTTTACCCCCCCCCCCCCGAGGTTAGGGTCATACTTGGGGGGGGGGGGTAGGAAGTATGTCATATGGGTACTCTGATGACTTGACTTGATGGTTCGAACAATAGCATAAGTTATTAACATTATATAAATATAGTCATGTAATTTTAATTTTTTTTTTTACACAGCTCTATATTCGCACAGAATAACTAAAGCTGTTAAATAAAAAGAAGACTTTTACCACACTCCGGTTATATACTGCATAACATATTCCTATATTACTAACATTTAAGTCTGATTAAAACAATAATGCAACACACAATGACGTACCTTGTTGGGGTGGGACGAATCCACCGTGGAATTTTGCGTAGTGCTTCATACTGTGTCTGCGCGGGAACGTGCAGCCGCAAATGACGCATTGGTGTGAGTCGTTCATCTTGAATATGGATTATAAAGTTTCGATAATCGCAAACAATACGGCACAACACAACCGTTTTAAATAGTTCAAAGATGCTGGACGAATATCGCAAATGAAATCAGCAACTAACAAAAATCGCGTAGAACGGAGCAGGATCGGACTAACACGTCTACACGCACTGAACTCTCGAACTGAACTGACGGAGGGCTGGCGATGTGGGGTGACGCTCCCCACTAATGGATTTCGGAGAAGGCCGGGGCAATAAATCTCAACCGCTGTCAGGGGTAAAAGCAACCCTCCTCTAATGTAATTCGATACGGGGGGACTATAATGGGTTCCTAGAAGGGTCGGGTGCAGCTGCTTCCCAGACCGGTCTCGACTCACCGGTCTTTTGTGCGAACATCTGCTGCGTCGACGTTTGTCGCCTCGGCAATAAATCACGACAGCTGTCAGGGGTAAAAGCAACCCTCCTCTAATGGAATTAGATACGGGCTGACTACAATGGGTTCCTGGAAGGGTCGGGCGCAGCTGCATCCCGGACCGGTCTCGACTCACCGGTCTTTTGTTTGAACATCTGCTGCGTCGACGTTTGTTGCCTCGACAACAAATCACAACAGCTGTCAGGGGTAAAATCATTGGACAGTCCGGGGGGGGGGGTAAAAGTGTCACAGACAAGACCCCCGGGAGGGGGGGGGGGCTCCTCCTGATTGATGTACCGGGGGGGGGGCTCCTCCTGATTGATGTACCGCGGGGGGGGGGCTCCTCCTGAAATGAAAAAAAAAAAAAAATTTGCATATTAATTAGGGTAATTAAAAAATTTGCATATTAATTAGGGTAATTAAAAATTTGCATATTAATTAGGGTAATTAAAAAAAATTTGCATACTAATTAGGGGGGGGGCTCCTCGGGGGGGGGGGCGCTCCTCCTGGCTCCTCCTGCCCCAGAACACTCCATTTATCCCTACTAACGTTATGTGCTAGGGGGCCTACGCAATGTCATTTTGACTAAATCACACACTCCAACTTATTTACGCGGATGCAATGGCTTTGTTTATATTCAGTTAATTTTCACATTTGTTTTTTATTATACTTTATACAAATGTAAGTTCGCGGCGATCTGTGTAGGTGGTTCTTAAAATCGCTGGCCAAGATTTAATCGTTAGTCCGCATCCCTACAAGTTTTGAAAGTCTCTTTACAAAAGAGGAGTAGGCTACTTTTTCCAATATTTAATTGGTTTTTACCCTAACAGATTTGAGACAACCACGATATTTGCATATAAGTGAAACTATTACGTTTCTTGGGAAACCCTTTTTAGTGTTATGTTTAGTAAATGTGATTTCAATTTTAATTATCTCAAATCATGGCTACTTTCACAAATGAAGGAATTTGCCCATAATTTATAAACTATCGTCTATATACTAAATAGGCGTTGAAAAAATTCAACAGAAACATTAAGAAAGAAAGAAATTAGATTAACAGCAGAATAAAGCGTATGCACTCGTGGTCTCGTATATTTTGAATCAACATTGCTGATAAGAAAATCTCAAATCTAAATCTACCAAATCTACACACTCGAGTTATAATTTGGTTCAGTTCTTGGCGAATATGAAATGCCATGCTACATTCAGCGCCAACGTCATTCATTACATAGAACATGAAACATGCGAGACTACAAATTAGAATAATTCACAGATTTTACGGTTAATCACATTGTGAACCGTGTTAAAAATGTATTGTTTTAACAGCAAATCTATATAGGCATATATTTAATAAATCATTTTCCTGCTTTGACTAGAAACAAAAAAATATTGCTGATATTTTCAGATAGGAACAAAGACATTTATTAGTTACGTCAATTAACCACGCCCCCTTGGGGGGTCGCACCCTACAGTTTGAGAGCCGCCGCTCTGAGCGAACCAGTGCAGCGAATTCACATCCGAGGAACAGTGAGCAAATGATTTTTCGCTGCCTGTACAAATATAGGAACAAACTCGCTCTCCATATAAAACATGTAAAAATGAGCTATAACCATTCTACTTTCATCGCAAAGTATTATTCCGCGTGTTAACCCGTTTTCAGCAGGCGAACAAATTATATAACATCTTATTAACAGGGTGATGGACCTTTGCTTGGAGAAGGTCAGTCGCAATGCTCCCGAGGGTTTGATTGCTTACCTGAGGAAAATGGCGGAAAGCATGTGGGCTACAATTGTTTAACCCAGACGAAACGTCTCGATGTATTAACATCGTTGGTTAAATTCACAGACCACAGTGGCCACATTGGTACTTATATATACCGTACTAGTAGAATGTGTACCGGTTCTTCGCACGGGTAACAGCTGTAATAAAACCAAATGCATCAGCTGTTGGAAATTAAATACCTTTAAATGTGTTTTAACTCATCCCTTTTCTTTATATTTGTGCCCTCAAGAAAAATGTTATCAAAAACGAAAATACCTCCGTCGCAGCAAACCTGCGTACTCAGCAAATTTCCAATGCATAATATATGTCTTAATACCACATAAAGCCGCATACCAAGTTTCATAAAAATATATTCACATATAAGTGATTTTAATTATTCTCCATAAGAATAACATTGGTAATGAGTACGTAGGTTTGCTGAAACAAGGAACACAAACAATTGGTTTTTATGCAAATATAAATATAATTTAACTAGGAGAAGCCACATACCAAGTTCCATCAATATTCAATCATAAATAAGCTCTTTATAACATTCTAGTTATTCTATATAAGAATAACATGGAGTTGAAAAAGCAGGTTTGCTGCAACGAGGAACAAAAAAAAGTGTTTTTATATAATTATCAATATAACTCAACCAAGTGAAGGTACATACCAAGTTTTATTAATTTATGTTCATAATTAAGGGAGTCATTACATTTTACTTATTCTCCATAAGAATAACATGGGGGCTGAGTACGCAGGTTTGCTGCTACGGGAATAATCAACGAAAAATCAATTTTTTGAACAAATATCAATATACCAGTACAAGGTGAAGCCACATACCAAATTTCATCAACATACATTCATAAATAATCGAGATATCAAATTTTATTTATCCTCCATAAGGATAACATTGGACAACGTACTGTGTTTAGCACTTTGAATATCTCGGCAACGGTTGGACGTAGAATCACAATTTAAACACCAAAATGATTGATTTGTAGAGCTAAACTGATTGGTATAAGCAAATGCGAAGTTTATAGTAAAATTAACTGGGGAAAAGCTAAAACCCATTTTCCCATAAGATTAACATGGGAGATTTTATGAACACGTTTTTTGGATTTTCTCCGCAACCATATAACCTAGCTTAATGATTCAAAATACCATATTATTTGTTTTTTTAAGCTTTATAACATGGTCAAACCAAAATTAAGTTTTTTAAAAATTTGTGTGTGAAAAATGCAAAAAACTGATTTTTGGAAAATTTAAAACCCCCATAAACCCCCCTTCCCATGGTCCGATTTTTCTGGTTTTCGAACTTAAAGTCATGAATGTCATTTTACAAGTTTGAGCCAAATTTCATCAAAATCGGACGTTTTTTACTCAAGTTATCGTGTTAACGGACACATATATAGATATATATATAGATACATATATATCAATTTGAACGAATAGTGTTTTTGGCATCTGGGGACCTCAAAAGAAAAAGTTATCATGGTCTCGGCCTTAAGTCTTACCATGAGACCTACGGTAATAGCTTCTTCCTGTAGGGGAAATTCGCTAAAACTAATTTTTACCTCCAATTTGCTCACCGAGACCTTTCATTCAAGTATGGGGTTGATGGGTGTCAGACTTATGATTTCTCAAAAATTCCTGGATAAATTATGTATATACTAGCTGTTACCCGCAGGCTTCGCCCTGCGAATTATTTATAAAAACTATGATAGTTCTTTGTGCTGCATTCTGTGGTTAGCCTGCGGAACTACTACGAATCAAGATCAGCTGTTTGTATTTTCATCAACTCAAACAAAAATTAATGTCCAAAAGGAATAAATGGGAACTTTGACCCCCCGTGGGGCATAGCCCTATAGGATTTTCACAACTTTAATATGCCTATATGTTACTCAGGACTATCAAGTAACTCTGCAAACTTTCAGCTCAATCGGTCCAGTAGTTTTAACGTGATGGAACTTCAGAGTTACGCACAAACATCCATACTTTCACATTTATAATATTAATATGACATATTATATTATATAACCACGTAAAGCATCGCTCACGTGATACTATACTACACTTTAACAGCTGTCTGGTTGTTTTGATCAATTTATATGATTCTTTATTATTTGAAACTCCATAAGCCCGATGTTAACATCTAAATAACTATACAGCCCGATGTGTAACTCACTCACTCACTCACTCACGTATACAAATTCTAGATGAGGTAGAAACGAGAAATTTTGAAAGCAGGTAGCTTGTTCCAAGAAATTCCCTTGGAAATTGCCAAAAGTTACAGTTTTAAATTTTAAAACCTCTAATCTTTATATTTAAAACTGAAAATGTTAACATTGGGCTTATGGAGTTTAAAATCAAAACAAAAGAATTATAACAGCTGTGTCAAAATATCCAGTAAACTGTCAACGCAAAGAGTTGTAAATATAAAACGATATACCTCGTTGTGTCAAAGTACAACATCCACATGGTAGAGTATAAATAAATGATAGGACCAGTGAATAACAATTCCATCTAGAGTGGATATATCCCAAATGAATCAAGATAGTATACAATATAAAAAATACTTTAAGAGACATGCGTTATAATTACAACCGGAGCGGCGAGCGAAACGAGTCTTTATATATAATTCTGTAAACGAAATTTTTAAGTCAACATTGCGGGAGTTTGGCAAATCGCAGGATGATAGAAGACGGTTCAAATTAAAGGTCTCGATCCCAGGGACTCGGGAAGAATAGCAGTATTTATAACAAGTTACCAGTAAACGAGAAATAACTTAAAACATCCCCCATAAGAAAAGCATGGGAATTTAAACACTTCTGCTTTGTTTACAATAAAACATGTGTTTAAGTGTCTGCTTTTTTACGAACTGAAATGTGTTCCTACTTATAAACAAATCAGATAGGGCAGAGTATTGGGACAAGGTTAGGGTAGGGGGCTATGGCCCCTTCAAGCCACTAGTGTTAATTAATTTTAAAACTAGTTTTCCATTAAGTGTAAGTTTGTACTGTAAGAATGTTGCCAATCAAATTTCGGGGACCCTATTTTCAAAATCCTTCCAGAAGATGCCAAGAGCCGTTTTATAAGCCAACATTGCTCGTACTAGAGTTTAGGGTACGACATGTGCTGTCGTAAAAATGTTTATCAACGATAAAGTCGCCTCTGCCAGTAAAACCATTTTTCTAAAACCCTGTTTAAATATAATCGAAATGTTGAAAAAATTAACCAGTTACGTAACAAAACACCAATAATGTAGAAAACAACAATTTATTGCTTATTTGGAAATTAAAGGTCGTCCGACAGAATATCCGCGACGTTCACTGTGTAACTAATCCTTTAACAGGAAATGGGTGGAGGGGGGGGGTAATTGAGGTAGGATCGGATTGGCGGAGGAGTTACTGTAATGACGATCATCGCCACCACAAGGCACACGCTCCGACGGGCACGCGAAAACGCCATCGCCACCCTGAGGCGAGTGGGGAAGACAATTCCACTATGCGTTATGGAAATCAGCCAAGGTCGTCTACAAGTAGCGGTAAATGGTCCTGACATAGTTTCATTTTAATTACACCAGCGTGGGTGTCATAAGGGAAATTGGAAATTTTAAATATTACATCTTTAATTAAAATTCAATTACTGTAGAAGGAGACAGATGTAAAAACGTAATATCATACATACAAAAAATTAAGTAAGAGTAACATCCCTGAAGAAATCATTTTAATTACACTTACATGATTTTACTTTTAAAATCCATGGTCACAGACCAACATTAGCTTTCACTATTATCTACAAAAAAGTAAATAAATAAAATAAGATAACGGACAGCTGATCCATCTTTCTCTACTGGTGCAAGTGTTTTCTACTTGTCTTTACACCGCATCGTAGGCCCTACTTAATAGTTTGGTTAAAAACTGGATTAATCGATTGCTGCACCTGCAAGGTGTTTAAACGAGTTTTTCTGTAATTTTGATGGCTCTAATAAATATGGTTATTTATATAAAATGTGATGGATATATTATCACTTCTACATATATTTATTCTAGAAGTAATAAATAAAGGCCAAAAAATGAATGTTAAGGATTCCATAATTATCAGAGCCATTCCAGCTGATTATTAGTTTTACTTATTTTATACTTTAAGAGAATTTTTATGGAAAAATAAGAACAAAAACAAAAAGAACGGGCTCCGTTAGTGTTTTGCACATCTTAATTTCTAAGAATGCTCCAAGTTTCAACCTTCTATGTCGTACGATAGCTTCAAGAGAAACCTGAGCGAAGACAAACAATTACAATTTGTTTTCTAACATATACAAAATTTAAGATATATATTTTTTGTTTTATTCCTGGACTCTCCTTAAGAAGAATGGGATACCCTGACAACCCCGCTTGTCCAGTACGGGCTAACCAATGGTAGTACCCAGACACACTATGGCAGGTGCGTGACTCGCCCGTCCCCACGACGGGTATTGCCCCCAGCGACCCGGCGGCCGCATGCAGCATGATTCACACACACTCCAAGGTCGTCCGCCCACCGTCCGCGTGCTAATCACGGAACTGTACTTCCTCACCGACAGCGCAAAACAAACATCTACTCTGGTCAGAAAAAAACAAAAACATTTCATTAGAAGCTTCATCAGTGTCAAAGCTATGCCGATGTCATAAAAACAGTAAATATGCGTAAATAATCGAATTACTCGCATTGGGACTTAAAAATTAACCTTATGGCTCATATATTTTAAGAATAAGCAAAGTTTTGCTGTGTGCCAGTGCTAAAAAATCAACTTGTGTCTATACACATAATCGGCGATTGTCTCGGCTTGCCAATGTGCACTTTGTTTCCATTTTCTCATCGCACTTTCTCTTTCAGATGAAGCATTTAAATTATTAAAAATGTTAATTGATATTATCGGAACCTACGAAACAACTGTTGTTGGTTTTTTAATTATTCGAGTTTAATAAACCTCAAAAGATTTAAATTAAACCCATTTGATTCCACTTCAAGTAAACAAAAATATATATCAACAAAATTCTAATCCAGAAGTTGTCAGTTTTATATATAATAGTGCTCTGTTTTGGACTAAATAGAGTTCAAACCAATAAAAGCGTCAATGCCACTCAAATAAGACAGTTTTCCGAAAAGATATGAAATATAAGATAGATATAAAATAATGTGTGCCTTAAAGTCCATTTAACATGTCATTGCTAAAGCTTGATATTGACACCAATGGTAATAGTTAAAGCTAAAGTGACACTATAAACGGTCTCGCCGAGTCGCTCAGCCGATAACAATAAAGGGAGGAATGTCCCTGCTATTAATTTACAGACCCTGTGGGAATTCACCTCGATCAAAAATCATAAAACTGAAGTAAAACTACGTGTTTGATCAAAATTATTGTTCTCACTGCGAGGGGGGGAGTTCTTTTCTTTTACACCGTGACAATGCACCTTACATTGACATAAAGGCTTTCACGATCTTCAGAATGGTTTTAAAACATTTGCCAGTGCAGATTGATACAGTAAAATTGGTTTTATAACACTTCGCATGGACTGAAACACTAAAATTAAATTGTACTGGTATATAAGATGTTTTTGAATTGTATTTGTCCAACATTTTTCTTAATTTTAGCGAATTTCCCCTATAGGGAAGAAGCTATTTCCGTAGGTCTCATGGTAAGAGTTAAGCCCGAGACCATGATGATTTTTTTGTTTTGAGGTCCCCAGATGACTAAACACTATTCGTTCAAATTTATATATATGTATATATATATATATATATTATTTTAAACATTTTAAACACAGTACCCTGGTTTAAATTATTTTATTTCAAGACCGACATGTTTCGGACCTTAAGGCCATACTCATGGTCGTAAACAAAACAAAACATGGTCAGGGTACTGTGTTTAAAATGTTTAAAATAATAATTATATTAGTAGCCTTTTTACTGAAAATTACATATATATATATATATATATGTGTGTGTGTGTCCGTGAATGCGATAACTTGAGTAAAAAACGTCCGATTTCGATGAAATTTGGCTCCAATGTGTAAAATGACATTCATGACTTTAAGTTCGAAAACCAGAAAAATCGGACCATGGGAAGGGGGGTTTATGGGGGTTTTAAATTTTCCAAAAATCAGTTTTCTGCACTTTTCACCCTGAAATTTTTGACTCACACAATTTTTGATACAACCATGTTATAGAGCTTAAAATAACAAATAATATAGTATTTTGAATCATTAAACTAGGTTAAGTGGTTGCGGAGAAAATCCAAAAAAAACGTGTTCATAAAATCCCCCATGTTAATCTTATGGAAAAATGGTTTTTAGCTTTTCCTTACTTAATTTTACTGTAAACTTCACATTTGCTTTTGCCAATCAGTTTAGCTCTACAAAACAATCATTTTGGTGTTCAAACTGTGATTCTACGTCCAACCGTTGCCGAGATATTCAAAGTGCTAAACACAGTACGTTGTCCAATGTTATCCTTATGGAGAATATTTAAAATTTGATATCTCGATTATTTATGAACATATATTGATGAAACTTGGTATGTGGCTTCACCTTGTACTGGTATATTGATATTTGCACAACAAATTGATTTTTTTGTTGATTATCCTCTTAGCAGCAAACCTGCATTCTCATCCCTCATGTTATTCTTATGGAGAATACGTAAAGCTTTATATCTCCCTTAATTATGAACATAAATCATTAAAACTTGGTATGTAGCTTCACCTGGTTGAGTTATATTGATAATTGCAAAAAACCCATATTTTTATCTTCCTCGTTGCAGCAAACCTGCGTTCTCAGCCCTAATGTTATTCTTATGGAGAATAAATAAAATGCTATATATCACTTACTTATTTAAGTATTTTTTTGAAAATTGGTAAGTGGCTTTATGTGGTAGTAAGAAATATATTCATGCATAGGAAATTCGCTGAGTACGCAGGTTTGCTGCGACGGGGGTATTTATAAATTTCCTGAAGTTCTCATAACATTAATTAACATTCCTACCGTTCTAAATTGACTACTTTTTTCGGTCACTGTAAGGGAGAGAGACAGTGTGAGGGGGGAGGCGCGACCAGTGTGCGGTGTGCGGAGCGTTGCGTTGTCGCCGAGGTATCAATCATGTTTATGTGCGGCGGGCGCCTGTTTATACCCCCCAACACCCTCCGGGGGCGACGAGGGGACAGGGGTTGCGACAACCTGCTCCGGAAAGTCCGTCCCACGGATATATACGTAAACGGATTTTACGGTATAGTTGATTTATTACTCGTTATAAAGAGGGGAAAACATTTTGCGGTTTTTGTGAGAAAAATGTCGATATCACAAATAATAATCGTTTAAAATCACTAATTTTAGATGGGTGAACTATTTGGGTTACCGAAATTCTGCTCACTGAAATAAGTAGGTATTTTAGTGTTCTTTTAAATGAACCATAAATCAACAATTTAGGACAGTCCGTTGAGAAGGGACGGGCCTTGAAAGTCGTTATTGGTCTTACGGGAGAAGCAGGAAGAAGCCGGTGACTGGAGCCATAACTTGTTTAATTATTTGGTAAATTTCAAAAAACTCAACATTAATGTAACTAACTTTAAAATACACACTTAAGAAGGAATACACACTTAACAAGGAACTCTTGCAATTATAACTCATATTTTGAATGTTTAAAATTAGCAAATTAAAAAGTTTAGTCCACAATAGTTTTTAAAAATAGACGTCCTTTCAGTGGGTATATATTATGCACAGACTAATAATACAAATTAAAAGTATTTAACTTATATTACTTGGGGAATAAAAGGCGCATTTTACTTTCCAAGCAAGAAGTTCATCTACTTACATAAACGTGTTTTCTCTGCAAATGTTACACTGGTAAAACTGTTGTACGCGATTTCCGAAGTAGTAATGAACGCGACTATACAGACGATAAAAACAAAGACGCTTGGCGAGCCAACAATGCAAATGTGAGGAACAATGAACTGCCAAGTCGAGCGATGGGGGGACCGCGACCATCAAGACCTCACTGCAGCACTGCAGCAGCTATGTGTTGATAACGGTCGGTGGACTACTTGATTCCAAGCAAAACATTACCATAGATTTAAGGACATTTCCTAAACAAATTAAGGATATTTTATAAAATTTTTAAGTTTTGTCTAAGTTGTATTGTTGTGTATTGTTGTCCAAGTTGCTCTATTAAAAATGAGGAGACAAGTAAGAGATGTTACGTTATCAATAATTTGCTATTTTAATGTGATTGTTTTTCTGTTAAATGACAAAAAAATTAAAAGAGGGAGGAAATGGGCGCATTGAATAAAATAATAATATACTAAAACATAATTCAACAAGACATTATTGGAAAGCAATGTATTACTGTAAATTATAATACAGTAGTAAGTTAGCATACTCATGTGTAAGAAAAATTAACAAAATCTTAAATATGCAATAAATATGACATTTTGTTAGCAACTCCGGTGTAAATGCGCCTGAATAATTGTGATGCCGATAACAATTTACAAGCAATTCATCCACGACGACTTGGAAAAAAACCGACTTGGTTCCACGACGACTTAAAATATAAAAAAGAGTGAAAACCCGCATTTATGTCAAAACATAAAACGTACGGTACCCTAAGGGAGTTTATGGCGAAGCCATGGTCTATAGCTGACGTCTGGCCCGTGACGTCCGATTCGATAATCTGCTAGTCAAGCGTTAATTGCCAATGAAAAATCTCAGAGTCAATCTCTAATGACATTTTAGTAAAGACCCAACCTTTAGTTGCAGGTTAAAATACAGTGCATTGTTCTATAGTAGTAGCCGATATACTGAATTTAGTGCCCGGTTTCACTAGGGGAGGGGATATAGCAGTTGTGTGTGCTGCATTTTTAGGAAATAACCTGAATAACTTTTTAAACTAAACTGTATTTCGAATAATTAATACATGTTAATGTTATAATCTGATGAAATTCAAGTGAATATTCATAGGAACAACTTTGTAAATTTGAGGGCCGAGGGGCGGATCTGGATCCCCCTTTAATATTCCCTTTATATTAACTACAATAGGGGTGTATAGCCGGTACTGGCACAGCAAGTAACGTGAGGAGCAAGGAGGAACCATGAGAGGAGTGCCCCCCTGATGACCTTGACCTGCCCACTCCCCCGCTATAAGGAAAACACCTTTAAAAAATTAATAACGATTCGATTTATCAGCCGTTTGTGACGGGGCTTTTGCTAGATGTTAGGCATAATGCTAAAGAAGCGAATGACCGAAAGAAATTTGAAAATCGCCCATCAAACAAACACGCTATTAATTTCTACACGTACTTTCCTTATGGGATCCCAGCTGTTTGATGACCAATTTCAAAGCAGCATAGTGTGGGGTGCATCAATCCACATTACCTTGAACTGCCCCCCTTACGTCATCTGTTGTTTACTTACCTTGTTTGTCACTGGTTTTTTCCGCGCGCGCGCTAGAGCTACATCCTGTTTACTCCGAGCGTCTTCGCTTTCTCCCGCCGATTCCCCCTCTTGCCCTCAGTTTAGATAACAGTCGAGAGTCGTGACACCATGTCCTCACAAAACCTTCCTCCGCATGAAGTCATCCTATCCGTTACACCCTGAGGCTAGTGTTTGTCTTCCCGTGGTTTCCCGCGCGTAGACTAACGCTATTTAATGAGCTGCGCCTAATGACCCTCCTCAGTTGTTCTGTGAATGTGTTACCGAGTGGAAGCCCATTAGTGTGCTCTTCGCCAGTGATTTCTTCTTGCTTTGATTATCTACAATACTTAAACGTAAACAGAAATGTTTTATTGAAATAAACCTTTTAAATGTTCTTATACTTAGTATTTACTTTAACTCTTTATTCTCTGATGAAAACTAATTAAAGCTTTTTCTAAAACAGTTTCATATGAACTGTATTAGGTCCTTCAACGAAAGGTAAATTTGTGGTTGCACATGTAACTGATTTCGAATCTGATATTACCACGTGCAAGATAAACATAAATAAATTAGTGGACCAACTCTGAGCGCATCACGGTTTTCTTTTTTCCTCTTGAAAGTTACTTTGCATATCCGTTTTTGTTGTTGTAGATGAACAACCAACATCTGGGTGTGGTCTACGGTCGCACCTTCATCCTGCTCAGAAACCTGAGGAGCCACACAGAGTCTGCTCACAACGACAGACGTCATGACTGCAACGTTTGTGAAAGACGCTTTCCACGAAAGGACAATCTCCACCGTCACACCATTAATACCCACCAACAACAGCCCGTGGAGGAACTCCAACCACACCGAGTTTAGTAACTATAATTTATAGACTAACCCTTTCCTTAAAAAAAAACTTTTTCAATAATATTTAATAAACTAAATTTTAAAAATTCTCATAACAAATTGTAGTAAAGTGTCTACAGAGCTAAGCCTTCTCTTTGTAATCTTCTTATTTGCTCTGTTTACCGTTGAAAATTCCATCAAGATAATACAAATTAAAACATTGATTAAATACAAATATTACGTCATCCCCCCCAACATCACCTTGACCTGCTCCCCCACCCCAACGACCACCCCCAACTGTGTCGAGTTTGAATGTAATGTTCCCCCTTTTGTTTTATTAGTTGAGTAATTGTCATTATGTGTTGTAGAGGGAGAGGTGAAGGCCCACGCAGCCAGGTTCCACTGCGCCTACTGCGACCAGTGAGTTTATCCGCTACTACAACCGAGACCGCCACCAGACATACGGCTGTCCGGTTATGAGAACTTTAATCGAAGACCACTTCGGTCCGCAGCCAACACCTAGCGCAGAGCCGCAACCGGAGCCTTGCAGGGAGCCACAACCGGGACCTAGCAGGGAGCCACAACTGGGGCCTAGCAGGGAAGCCGCAACCGGGGCCTAGCAAGGAGCCAAAACCGGGGCCTAGCAGGGAGCCACAACCGGGGCCTAGCAGGGAGCCACAACTGGGGCCTAGCGCAGAGCAGGTGGTGGGTGCCGGCCTCCCCACGTTCCAGCTGGAACATCGGGCTCTCCGCAGGCGCCTCCTCACCTACCGATGGACGCCTTGTTGACTGTAGAGGAGGCGCTGGTCTTCCTGTTCCAGAAGGCTTTCGACCTGTTAACCGATGTTAGGAGCAGACATCCCAGCATCAAGGTGAACATGACCCTGGGGTACGAGTTTACCAACGTCCACGGGGCCACCTGTTTATGATCCTTCAATACCGTTAACGTCCCCCGCTGACCGAGGCCTCTGACTTGGAGGATTTCCTGACAGCAACCTTTAGCATGATCATGAGCAAGAAGGAGCAGTGCGAGTTGGTAGGCAGCGGGTGGACTTACCTGTGCATACTTGATCTGGAGATCCGTGTGAACGAATACACGCCGCTTGGAGGCAAAGCGTTTATTCCATTGCCAAAGGCCATCGATGATACACATGTAGTCTTCAATGTCCAAAACAGTGATGACATGTGCTTCATGTACACGATCCTGACCGCGATCACCCCGGATAATAACCCGCAGAGACCCGCAAGGTACACCTTGGACATCATCGCCCGGTACGACTGGACCGACCTGCGCTTCCCCGTCACACTGAAGGACATCAAGGCCTTTGAGAGCAAGAACGCCATCAGCGTGAACGTGTATGGGATCGAGCGTCTGATGGTTGGGAGTCGACCCGACGGAACGCCCGAGTTCAAGGACAAGGTGTACCCGTTGAAGATCTGCAGTGGGAGCTCGAAGACCACCGCGATCTGCTGTACGTGACAACTGAGGGTAACAGCCATTACGCGTACATCAGGAACCTGAGCCAACAGGTCCGCGCCCAGCTCACCAACCACGATCACAGGTTCTACATCTGCAAGCGATGCTTCGCCTACTTTGACAACCAGCCCAAGAAGCTCGGACTGACGGGCGCTCAGCGCCTGGAGGAGCACAGGCGTTACTGCTATGCCAGGTCCCCCTCTGCTTGGACATGTCAAAGAAGAAGATGATCCGATTCATGCATCTCGAGTACACCCGGCGAGAGAGGTTCTGCATCTACGCGGACTGAGTGCTCTCTTCAGCCTGTTGCTGACGACCCGGCGGAACCACCGCCCAGCATGCATGTCCCGTACGCCTTCGCCTACCAGATCGTCGACTCGCTAAGCCTGGAGGAGTTTGAACCCCGGGTCTAATTCGGAGCCGACGCGTCCAAGGTGTTTATGGAAAGGCACAAGATGGACGTGCTGAACACTTGGTTGTTGACCAGTCCGAATATGATGCGTTTCGGCAGTTGGCCTAGAAACACGCTGTCCAGAGTCTTGCTGCTAATGCCAGATGGTAATGTGATGGTTTTTACTTCCACGCGCGTGGTATTTGGCAGTACCTGACTCCAGCGTCCTGCTGTGTGCTGTGTGCTTGGGTTAATCTTACAGCGGCGCATAAACAGGTTGACTTTGTTAATGTGCTTGTAGTCTGTGACGGTTTTGGACATGATGGAGAATGTATTCCGCGACCTGATCAAGCGAAAGCGCATCTCCATGCCGTTCAACATGAACTTGTCCTGGTTGCACAGGTCAACTTGCAGATGCCCAACCATGTCCACATAACGGCTGCCCGTGACATATGCCCTTCGCATCCTGAGCCCGCCATTAGTCTCCTAACAATTGTCCATGTTACCAGCGGCGTCCCCAAAGAACATCTCCGCGGTGAGGTGTGATGTCTTTGCGTCACCACCATAAATCAACAGGTTCTCCAGGTAAGCGCGATAGGCGTGTGTGTTGTTCTGAAGTGACACCAGTTTGTTATTCAGGTATAGGTCCACTTGGCTGAACAGCGAGTGCAACCAGTTGTTAACTGGGCCCACTTCTTTTATCGCTGGGTCACCCGCTATAGCATCTCCATTTGCTGCTCTAATGGTGACCTTCATATGCAGTATCGTCTGTGACAGATCCGTATACTCATCCCCGTGACCCGGAACTATGAACTCCACGGGTGAGTCGTCAGCCAGGGATGAGACGGGCTTGTACTGCACCCATTTACCGCTCTCTATACTGGTCTGTGTTGGGGCAGTGAGAACAGGTCCAACTCGGTCTTGACACACCCGAGTAGAAACGCCATCATCCAAAAATGTCTTTTTCCGTACTACTGTTCTTACGTCGCACAAATGTCTTCCTCTTGACGCGTTTTATAGGCTTCCTTTTCTTCTTAGTTGCAGTCTTCGTTCCAAAGAGTTTGGCCAGAGACTGAGGGGTCACTCGCTGTACGCGCCTCTTCTTATAGCCACCACCACCGCTCAACACGCGATCCAGTTTATCGTCAACCTTGCATTTCAGTGACCCGGTAAACTGCCTGAGTCGGGCGTTGGCTGCGACTCGGGGGTCAGTCGTGCCCGCCACCATGTCGCCCAGGAAATCCACACCTGACCTTAGCGCCTCTTTCCCAGCGCTGGCGCACCGGATCTGATCAACGGGGCCACTGTACGCATCAGCCCGCCTAGGAAACTGCCAATGCCATGGCTGCGTTGGAAAGCGGCTCCTCTGAATACGGAGGACACTCCACGGCCCGACTGCTGTTGACGGTAGTACGCCAGATAGGGATCGTTTGGATTCATAGCTGTTGCTCTCTGCGCAGGTGAAGCTTCATGCACGTAGTCCCAAAGTGGAATGGCGGGTGATGTCCAGTGCTGTTCCTTAAATCAATTTCCACGCTCTCGAGCGAGCTCTTCATCAACGGCACGTAGTGAGGATCGGTGAAATGCACAATGTTATTCGCACCGTACGTGTAGTTTTTAGCGTCGATGTTTACGATCTTCAATAACGGTGCTACCGTGTCACCTACTAGTTGAGGTTCAACTAGATCGCAATACATGTACATGTACGAAGGGATCATAGCCAGTAAGCTGGGTGGTCTTATAGCTTTTCTCTGTTTAATCAAATCCACATTGTGGACATCGTATCCCATTTGCAACGTCAGAGTGGGGCTTAATTCCAGTTGCTCCACAGTCTGATCTATTGAGATCAATTCCACCTTCCCAGTCTCCTTGTCATGCTCAAACTCACGTTGATACAAGTTCAATTTAGGAATGGCATTGATCGCATTTACCAATTCATCAATGTCTTTATAGTTTCCAGCTTCCACTTTTATCGCAATCAGTACAGACTTGTCGGTGTCATCTTTAGCGTAGAGAAATATGCGAGCGTCCTCACCCACTGTGATAAACGAGCACGGGAAATGAGCTTCTACTAAAGCGACTTCCCATTCGCCACCGCTCAATCGCATGACTGACGGTAGATGAGTGGTGTAATTAGCCACAGTGTTGTTTGGATAATAGTTCATGGAGCTGTTGCTGGGCAACGTCAGGTACAGTTGGCTGTGCCTCGTCATCGTAGCAGCTGTTGTACTTCAGATGCAGGTACCCACGAGTTGAAGTACTCTCCGTAACCGACCCACTTGACTAAGTAGCGCTTACTACGGCCTCGCCCTTTAGTGTCCAGTATTTTATCTATTTCGTACAGATGACCTGGAGCAGTTTTCACTTTTTGCATTTCATGCTCGTTGAAACGACCTTCCATCAGCGTTCCGTTCAGGTCGCGCAGCACGTATAATGGGAGAGGATGTGATCCATATATGTGGTCCACCACAAACAGCTCCTTACTCCAATTGGTCTCGTAGCCTTTAGTGAAAGTACCTTTCTCCTTGGCTATGCGAACTTGGCTTGAACTTGGGCTTGCGGCGTTGGGAGCGTCTTCCCATACATAGCGACGCCACACCTTGTACACTGTTTTTCTATCACCACTGTCCACATCTACGGGTCGCAAGCCCAAGCTCTTGTGCGGGCTGTGATTGTAGGCGTCCACAAGTCTATCCAACACATCGATGTAGAGGTATGTGTTTTTGTAGGTTAGGTAGCGCCACATGCGGGTCTTGAGCGTGCGGTTGACTCACTCCACCACTGCCCCCTTCACGTCGGGGTTCTGCGTTGTGACGTACGTGACACCGTGACTCTTGAACACTCGCTTCGTCGCGACACCAGTGAACTCTGTCCCTCGTCAGTCTGTAGGCAGCGAGGAGTCGCCTAAGCGAATATCCTCTCAAACGCCACCGCCACCTCCTGCCCGCTTTTCCTCTTCAACGGTACGTTCCGCAAAGAGCCGCTTGCTAAATAAATCGATCACAGTCAGCAGATAGTTGAGTCCATCGTTATGCTGGCTTAGACCGCGCATGTCGTTCAGGTCCGCCTGCCACAGCTCTCCGGGTCCAAAAACAGCGTAGCGGTTGCGGGGAAACCGCTTACGCGCCGGCTTGTGCAGCTTGTAAGTGTCTTGGGCGTGCAACCATTTCACCACTCGGCGTTTTGGGAGCGGCCCCCCCACCAAATGAACCCGGATGACTAGGGTCGTAGTACAGCTCCTCCATTACGATGTGTACGGCTCCCAATTGTTCAGTGACATTTCTTGATGAGGTTCCTCAGTTATTATCTTTCGCATGGCCGCTGGGGCTCGCGGTCTCAGGCGGTCTCGCATCGGTATTATCTTCGGTGACATGGGTGTCGATGAAGCTGTCGTGTCTCCCCAGGGGCTTGATGTGGAATCCAGCCCCACACCTAGGTAACGCAACGCTGCGGGATTGCTCACATATTCTTTGGGTACGTTCATGTTCTTCAAGACAGTCATCACTTGATGCCAACCGGTAGGCAATCGATATACTCTTCGCGCTCTCACTATGCTGTGCACAATGTCCACTATATTGGAATCGGGGACCTTCTCGTTGTTCACATACACCGCCCCACTGGCGTCCCAGGTGATGGGGCTGCCTCAACGGCTCATGAACCGCAACAAGCTGCGCGCCTCCGTCTTGTAGATCTTTGGGAACGTTTCCACAACCTCCTCCACCAGGGCAGCAGACTCGCGTTGTGCGCGAACCGGACCTGCTTCTTCTTCTTCGATGATTGACAAGTCTATCGGTTGACGAGTAGCTGTGGAGAAGTTCAGGAACCGCTGTAACACCTGTTGATATTGTTTCAATTTCTCTGTATCGTCCAGCCACTTGCCACTCAATATGCGGTGCATATCAGCTTCCAGGCTGGATGGCTTATTGACACTGCCTCCACCACTGCCACCTGTTCCTTCTCGCATCCGCTCGATGAGCTCCGGCGGTACAACCACCATTTTCTTAGCATGCTTCATTTCCAATTACTTTCTGCACCAACGCAAGCAGAACGGCACTCAACAAACAAGGGCAGAAGGAATCCACCACCGCCCCGTTGTATAAGGTAGCGTAGCTTCTTGGCCCAGCCCTCACCGCGTTTCACCAGCCGTCTGAGCGCCTGTTTGTGTTTTCTCAACTTTAGTTTTTGGCAGGTAGTTAGTGGCACGTTCCCACGTAACACGTTGTATGTGCACTCGCACACTGATCTGATGCCGCTGTTCTCACAAGCTTTTAACAGGGCTTTGCGTTCCTTGGGTGTAGCGTGCACCAGGGCCGTCAGCAGTGCTGCGTCTTTCTTCACGCGTTGCGCCATGATGACCAACACTAGCGCGAGCTCAGCCTATTTATCGTTTCTTGGGCTGATACACATAGTTGACCGGGTCATCGGGGAAAATGGCTGAACGTATGCGCATCTCTTCAGGCGTGGACTGTTTCAAGTCTATGAGTAGATAGGCGTGTGGATCGCGCGTGGCATCCGCGTAGGCATCCTCCACAAATTTAGAGTTTTCCGGGTATACTTGGCGAGTCAAGTGTTTGATCTGAGCGCGGTCCCTCGGATTCTTGAAACATACTATGTAATGAGCGTTTAGCGAGATGTCGCGCTGACCCCTGCCTTGATGAAACAGGTTTTGCGTGATGAAGAACGCGCTCATATTGCAGAGATGGGAGCCCTTGGTGAATAGGTCCGCCACGCGAGTCGGCCTTACGCATATCAACAACCAGTGCGGGCTCACTACCGTCGTAGTCATCGAGGTCGGGTAGGCCAGCTACGTAGCGCACAGCAGTGTCACCAGCTCCACCACCAGCACCACCGCCGCTACCGTAGTGCCAGGTCATACGGGCGAACTGCGTATCGCACATGCGGTCAGCGTGTTTTATGAACTGAGCCACAAAGTGCGACTTTCCGCTACCCGAAGGCCCAGCCACAATGGCTGTGAACGGGTTGTTTCCACCTTAAGGCCATGATGGCCACTAACTACCGTGCACCACCTCGGCTTGTAACTAATTGAGTTTTTTTAATATGTGTTTTTGTGGGGGAATAAAGGAATAAGGGTATTCTTTTTATTTAAACAAATTCTAGAAGAGCGCATTTGCTGCCGGGGGACCGCGCCTCTTCACCAGATTCGTCCTCGACCCCACTCCCACGTTGTATTGTCCAATGATGTGATCCCCCAGGACGGCCAGGTATCTGCGAGGCATGTAGACCCTCAGCGGGTCATCACCAGCCAGACCCTCCAAGGTGGCCATTATTGCCTCACCGAAGGGCGTGTCCACTCGCTCGAATGACTTTATGGGGTAGACTACACTACGTTGTCGCGCAGATCGGTTATACGAATATAACCCCCAGACTTGCAGCTGTTGAGGGCTGACTTCATGTATACCTTGTGGTCCATGCTGCTCGTCATGAGTTCAGATGTGGAATGGTTGTACCTCGCCGCCAAGTCGTTTTATATAGGCATGCTGCGTCAACAAGTTGTTTACGTCATTAGGCAATCTTGCAATTCCCAAGTCGTTAAGTTTACTTCTTGCGCTTCAGGATGACGCAATCGCCTCCGTTCTTACGTTTCCCGCCAACGGGAGGCTTACGCCAAGCGGGCAGTGGAGTCACGGTCTGATAACTCCGTCAGTTTTCGGCACTCTGGTATCGCTGTTCACCTACATGTTTTCCAACCTCGTCAACAGGTACATGAGACACATGCAAATTTCATCATCTCTCTCTTCATCCAGGTACAGGCCGCAACTGTGTGATGGGCTACCACCGTGAAACACCGACATCTTCAACAAAATGTTCCCGAAGTTGGCGGGATTCTGTATGGTATATTGACAAGTAGCATCACTCCAACTGGATGCTCGAGAGTCGGTAGGTACACCCTTCTTCACCGTCCATCTGTCAGGCTTTTTCCTCTTAGGTTTGGCAGGCATGGCGATCTCATCCATCGCATTAATCTTCTCCATCAGACAGCGGAGCGTTCGGTCCACCTCGGTGTTGTTCATGACGTTTCGGACTGAAGCCTCTCGGTTGGTTCCCAGGTTTATATACCGCGGCTGGAACGTTCTAGAACATTCTAGAAGCTTGGGGAAGCCAAAGGTAATTAACGCGGTAATTATCGCGGTTATTCTTAGACCTTGGGGACTTTCCATGGGTTTCCCAGGTCACTAATGAGTAGGTTGAGTGCTCATGACGTTCTAGAACCTTCTAGAACATTCTTTTGGACGTTTGGTCTAGGGATAAGCCCTAATGTGATAAGCAATTCTTGCGGTTATTTTCAGGTCTCAACTCGTCAATTGTTCATCATTCTCGCACGTTTCAGGCGCAGCTCATTAAATAGCGTTAGTCTACGCGCGGGAAACCACGGGAAGACAAACACTAGCCTCAGGGTGTAACTGATAGGATGACGTCATGCGGAGTAAGGTTTTGTGAGGACATGGTGTCACGACTCGAATGTTATCCAAACTGAGGGCAGGAGAAACAAGAGACGCTCGGAGTAAACAGGCCGTAGCTCTAGCACGCGCACGGAAAAAACCAGTGACAAACAAGGGAAGTACACAACAGATGACGTAAGCGGGGGGAGGGGGGAGCGGGAGGGGGGCAGTTCAAGGTAATGTGGATTGATCCACCCCACACTATGCTGCTTTGAAATCGGTCATAAAACAGTCGGAATCCGATAAGGAAAGTACGTTTATAAATTAATAGCGCGTTTGTTTGATGGTCGATTTTCAAATTTCTTTCGGTCATTCGCTTCTTTAGCATTATGCCTAACATCTAGCAAAAGCACCGTCACAATCGGCTGATAAATCAACTCGTTAATAATTTTTTAAAGGTGTTTTCCTTATAGCGGGGGTGGGGGAACAGGTCAAGGTCAATTGGGGGGGACTCCTCCCATGGCTTCTCCTTGCTCCTCACGCTACTTGCTGTGCCAGTACCGGCTATACACCCCTAATAACTACTTAATCTGAAGTTTCGAGTCATTCAATTCAAAGGTGTTTGCAATAAAACTGAATATACACGATGGTAAACGACAGACAGAAATTTCCTTTAATTCATTTGCATGGAACTATGTCCCCCAATCCTAATCCAGCTACATCAATTTAGTTTTAAACATAACATGTCTCCGTTTTTTTAAATTTAATTGCAGTTATTTGAAAGTGTATGTTATTTAATATGTTAATCACCCAATATATATTAAGTTAAATCACGATTATTAAAATAATGTTACTCTAATACATTAGCCATGAACACCTACTTTATGTAATTAACTACATAAATAGATTAAGTATTAATTAATTATTTAAATTGTATGAATTGTAGATGTACTGTACGTAAATGCATGTTCTTTGTAATCCTATACTCTAATATGAGTAAGGTTTGCTTGCTTGCGACACCGATCTCAAAAACGGCTCCAACGATTTCCTTCAAATGTTCGAAATAACTAATTTCTGGGATAAAAATAATTTCTAGGCAGGCCTCATCTCCAGGAAAATTCAAATAATGTAAAAAACTAAAATGAAAAGTTAAAAAAATTAACTTTGGGCTTATGGAGTTACAAATCAAAACAAAAGAATTGTAATGGCTGTTCATAATACTGTCAAAGCAATACTCATGTTGTTTATGATTATTAACATGTGATTTCCTGAGAGCAGAGATTACAAGATTTGAGTGAAGATTACATATCTAGAGTAGTAAAATAAATCAAAGGGACATTGAGATATAAATAACAACTAGAGTGTCCTTAAAAATGTAGAAAAGAGGCAAATGAGTTGTACAAATCTGATATCAGTAGGGGGAAGTGGTGAAATATTACTCCAAGTCATCTAAACAAACTGACTGGCCTTCCCCCGAGCAAATCTCGACCCCCAGCCTATCTCTGTGGCCTATGCGCGGACTTGGCACAAACAGCGCGTACTATAAACAACCCAGCCTCGCCTCCGACCACGCTGCAACGCGAAAACAGCTGTTCATCCTCCGTGCATGCACTACCAGTATAGCACACACCAAGGAGTCAAAGTTAAATGTTACCTCACAAGTTTAAATGTTAGTCAGCTGATCCTCACTTCAGTGAAGAAAGGACTTGATTGGTTAGCTGAGGAAAATGGCGGTCAGCATGTAGGCTACATTTTTTACCCCAGACGAGACCTCTAGTTACATTTAACTCGTTGGCAAACAACTAGGAGATCTATTGGTAATACCGTGGATATCACTAATCAACAAAATCGTGAGGTTTGTCCGGTTTGCCATGATTTGGTGAGGAAAAGAACTATTCGCTGAAATCGAACAGGTCAAAAAACTGAGTCAAACGCAATATTCATGATTTGAAAATTAATGATCTTGTATTCGTTAAGTTGTTTATAGTTTATAATATTTCACAGCAAGAATAAATACGTAAATCAAACAAACAAAATTAATTTGTTCCAAAATTTTGATTCCTTTATTGGTGATTTGAAACTTTACTTAGGAGAAACGAATATCCCATTACTTCAGTTCAAAAACAGAAAATATTTCCTCACTAGCAATGGTCACAAGAAAGGGGGGGTCGGCAAAAGAACAACATTTCCAAGATAGTGAAATAGGGGTCTTTGGGGCCCCCTTCAGAATTTTTGCTCACCAATGAACCAACCTTACAAAATCGTAGCTCGCTTTTTCGACATCGTCTCCGCCAGTTTTTACCAATAGACCTCCTTCATACAGATTGACTATCCGAATTGTTTTGGATAAGGTCCCTTCTGATAACGGGGAATAGGCTACAATTACGGGGTTTCAAGGTACCTACTGAATGTGCGTCGTATTACAATTTTAACTAATGGCAAGTTGTATTAATGCAAGTTAAATTTTAATCTACAGGTCATTGCATTCACCATCAATCGTAGTTACAGTATTTCATTATTTAAATTACTATTAATGTTCAATTACATAAAAAATATAAACAATAAAAAGAAACCATAAAAGTGGGTGTTTGTATTTACAAATTTTAAGTGGGCCGCCATATTAGAATACCCCCGTCGCAGCAAACCTGCGGACTCAGCGAATTTCCAATGCATAATATATGTCTTAATACCACATAAAGCCGCAAACCAAGTTTCATAAAAATACATTCACATATAAGCGATTTTAATTATTCTCCATAAGAATAACATTGGTAATGAGTATGTAGGTTTGCTGAAACAAGGAACAGAAAAAATTGGTTTTTATGCAAATATAAATAGAATTTAACTAGGCGAAGCCACATACTAAGTTTCATCGATATTCAATCATAAATAAGCGATATATAACATTCTAGTTATTCTCCATAAGAATAACATGGGGGCTGAGAAAGCAGGTTTGCTGCAACAAGGAACAGAAAAATGGGTTTTGATATAATTATCAATATAACTCAACCAAGTGAAGCTACATACCAAGTTTTATTAATTTATGTTCATAATTAAGGGAGTCATTACATTTTACATATTCTCCATAAGAATAACATGGGGCTGAGTAAGCAGGTTTGCTGCTACGGGAATAATCAACAAAAAATCAATTTTTGTGCAAATATCAATATACCAGTACTACTTGAAGCCACATACCAAGTTTCATCAACATACATTCATAAATAATCGAGATATCAAATTTTATTTATTCTCCATATGGATAACATTGGACAACGTACTGTGTTTAGCCCTTCGAATATCTCTACAACGGTTGGGCGTAGAATCACAATTTAAACACCAAAATGATTGTTTTGTGGAACTGAACAGATTGGTAAAAGCAAATGTGAAGTTTACATTAAAATAAACTGAGGAAAAGCAAAAAACCTTTTTCCCATAAGATTAACATGGGAGATTTTATGAGCAAGTTTTTTTGGATTTTCTCCGCAACCACTTAACCTAGGTTAATAATTCAAAATACTAAATTATTTGTTTTTTTAAGCTCTATAACATGGCCAAAACCAAAATTAAGTTTTTTAAAAATGTTAGGGTGAAAAATGCAAAAAACTGATTTTTGGAAAATTTAAAACCCCCATAAACCCCCCTTCCCATGGTCCGATTTTTCTGGTTTTCGAACTTAAAGTCATGAATGTCATTTTACACATTTGAGCCAAATTTCATCAAAATCGGATGTTTTTTACTCAAGTTATCGTGTTAACGGACACATATATAGATATATATATATATATATATATATATCTATATATATATATATCTATATATATATATATAGATATATATATATATATACATATATATAAATTTGAACGAATAGTGTTTTTGGCATCTGGGGTCCTCAAAACAAAAAGTTATCATGGTCTCGGGCTTAAGTATTACCATGAGACCTACGGTAATAGCTTCTTCCCTATAGGGGAAATTCGCTAAAAATGACTAGACAATATAGACTTGTAAATATAACCAACCAACAAACAACCAAGAGTTAAGGGGGGTTACATTTTATTTTATTACTTTATTAATTTTTTAATATTACCAATACATTTCAAACAAAACAGGCGACACATTTATATCAATCGCTCTTTAGCATAAATTTGTCACTGAAAATGTAAAATTGATTGCAAAATTAGTAATTCCAAGGTTATGCAAATGCAAACTAATGACTCGGAATTTTACTTTAAAAACGAAAGTTTCTAGAATTGTATGCAGCAGCTTTTAGTTTTAACTGATTAAGAGTCAAACTTTATTTGAGCAAGGAACGGCTCATTATCTGGGTGGTTGAGACCTTGAGCTTGAGTCAATCTATGTTCCCTTGGGAACTGAGCGGGGAGGGGGGAGGGGGTGGGGATGGAAGATTCAATTCTGAATACTCGTAGATCGGGAAATCCAATACCGCAATCTCTTAAAACTTGTAATTTACCATCTTGTTCTTATTTAAAGTCATATAATTTAGAAAATGTTTGTCATAAACGGTTAAACAGCACATTGATTGTATAGTGAATATAGAATAAAACCTTATTTAGTTCCGACTTCTATATTCTAATATGAGTAAGGTTTGATTGGTTGGTTGCAACTCTCCTCAAAAAGGCACCAACAATTTCCTACAAATATGATAAATAACTAATTTCAGGGTTAAAAATATGTTTCTGGACAAGTTTCCCAATAAAACCTTTAACTAAAATAATTGGGAAATTGTACATTGAGCTTTAAAAGTAACAACTGCTACAAACAACCATTCATCTATCGAAATAACGCTGACGTGGTAACTAGCAACATAGGATTTCCATAAGTAAGTTATACATTCATAGTTATAGAGACTAGAACTACTGAATGAAGATTCAAATAGAGCGGGATGAAATAGCGTAAATGTGGCCTTGGAAAATACAACAACATGCATTGCGTTAAAATAACAACTGGAGTGGTCCTACCATAAAGAAAAAAAGGCAAATGAGCGAGGCATATAAATATGGTCACCATGGAGAGGGCAGAGGTGAACAAATGTTTCAGGCCTATAAACTAACTGACCTTCTCCGAGCGAAGCTTGCTCCCCAGATACTTTGTTTGCTTAACGACAAAAATTCAACAGTGTGGAATTTAAGATAAAGATTTCTTTACACTAATTGCAGTCGTCAAAATTCATTCTTTTGGCCAACGATATACAGCCCGACTTATGTTTTAAAGTCATCTTCATTTAAGAAAATAAATCTTGTGAATCTTTGAGCAAACTATTGCATCTTTATTGGCAAATGAGCATTTGGAAAATGTACATATTCGGACCTGGTTTGGACATTTGTGATAATCTTTTAAACCAATACGCCGCACAGTGGTCTTTTTTGCTTGTTTAGGTGGCCAAAAATGAAAATTTTGAACATTTTATAATAAGCTTAAGAACCTCTGAAATTGGTTTTAAACTAGTTAAAGATAATGAATGAGCTGGGAAACCCCATCCAAGATATCACGTTGCTTGTGGACAGGTGACATATTTGGATAGTTTTGGAATTTCCATTATGGTTGTATGATTTTCCTATTCAAATAGTTTCACTCTGTACCAGCGCTGAGACAGCAAGGTTGATAATTAATATTGGAAGTTAAGTTTTAATCAATTAACTATAATTATGATAAGTTTCAAGAGTTTTAATACGTTGTGTCCACGTGGATAACCATAATTGAATACTTATGAATTTTTTTGTTTAAATTTAATTTGTTTTAGGCTATAACTTTTGTGGCACATCCAAGCATGTTATGAAACTTTTTACGTGTAACTTTTTTGTATTCTGAAAGCAGTTATAAGGTATCCAAGTGCGTAAAAGTGCATAAAAAATAGCTGTCTTTTTTAGCGAATTTCCCCTATAGGGAAGAAGCTATTACCGTAGGTCTCATGGTAAGACTTAAGCCCGAGACCATGATAACTTTTTGTTTTGAGGTCCCCAGATGCCAAAAACACCATTCGTTCAAATATATATATTGTGTCCGTTACCGCGATAAATTTTGAAAGAAGCGCTCGATTTTGATGAAATTTGGCACAAATGTGGAGAGTAATATTTATGATTTTAAGTTCAAAAACCAGATCGATCGGTCTGTGGGAAGGGGGTTTTATGGGGGTTTAAAATTTTCCAAAATTCAGTTTTTTGAACTTTTTACCCTAAAATTTTTAAAACGCTAGATTTTGGTTATAAAGCCATTTTATAGGGCTTAAAAAACCAAACAATTTAGTTTTTTGAATCATTAAGCTAGGTTTAGTGGTTGTGGAGAAAAGTCAAAATATGTGTCCATAAAATTTCCCATGTTAATCTTATGGGAATACGGTTTTTAGATTTTCCTCAGATAATTTCACTAAAAACTCCTCATTTCTTTCTACCAATCAGTTTAGCTCTACAAAACAATCATTTTAGCGTTTTAATTGTTGTTTTACGTCCAACCGTTGCAGTGATATTCAAAGTGCTAAACACAGTACTTTGTCCAATGTTATCATTATGGAGAATGAATAAAATGTTATATTTCAATTATTTATGTATGTATATTGATGAAACTTGGTATGTGGCTTCAACTAGTTGTGGTATATTGATATTAGCACAAAAAAATGTTTTTTGTTGTTTTTCCCGGTAGCAGCAAACCTGCATACTCGGCTCCCATGTTATTCATATGGAGAATAAGTAAAGTTTAACATCTCCCTTAGTTATGAACCTAAATTAATAAAACTTGGTATGTAGCTTCACCTGGTTGAGTTATATTGATAATTGCAAAAAAACACATATCTTTCTTGTTGCAGCAAACCTGCGTACTCAATTTTAATGTTATTCTTATGGAGAATAAATCAAATGCTATATATCACTTATTAATGAATGTATTTTTGTGAAACTTGGTAAGTGGCTTTAGGAAGTAGTGATACCCATATATATGCATTGGAAATTCGCTGAGTACGCAGGTTTGCTGCGACGGGGGTATTTTAAATTGTCTTACTTTTAAATTATATATTAAAGTTGCTATTGGACAAGAATTTTGTAGGCCTATCGATAATGAGTCAAAACCATCATAATGAATGCTGATTATATATAAGATAATGCACTAAAATTAATAATTTCATTAATTTTTAGTTCATTTATTTATGTTTATTTAGTTCACTTAGTTTTTTTATTAAAATTAGCATATAAACTTGTAGAATTTGTCCTTAAGAGCAAACTATATTTTTATGAGATGGTGTGGTGTCACGTTATCACTGCAAGACGTTTTACCATGATACACTAATTTGACAACATCTAAACAGAAAAAAATACCCCCGTCGCAGCAAACCTGCATACTCAGCGAATTTCCAATGAATTATAACATAACACATTAAGCCACTTAACAAGATTCATAAGAAATATATTCACTAACAAGCGATATTTAAAACATTAATTATTCTCCATAAGAATAACATTGGGGATGAGTAAGCAGGTTTGCTGCAACAAGGATCACAAAATAATAGGTTTTTATGCAAATATCAATAGAACTCAGCTAAGTGAAGTCACATACCAAGTTTCATCCATATACATTCATAAATAAGCGATATATAACATTTTAATTATTTTCCATAAGAATAACATGGGGACCGAGTACCTAGGTTTGCTGCTACGGGAACCATTGGCGAAAAATTTTTTTTGTGCAAACAACAATAAACCACAACCAGATGAAGCCATATACCAAATTTTGTCAGTTTATGTTCATAAATAAGCGAGATATACAACTTTTCCTTTTCTCCCTAAGAATAACATTGGACAACGTACTGTGTTTAGCACTTTCAATATCTCAGTAACCAATTGACGTAGAGCAATGATCAAGATACCAAATTGTTTGTTTTTTTATGCTGAATTCAATGGTGAAAATTAAAATTTGATTTTAATAAAAGTTACATGTGGAAACCCCAAAAAACCCATTTTTTGAGTACAAAACCCCCCAAAACCCCCCTTTGGATGGTACAATTCATCTGGTTTTCGAACTCGTTCAAATAAATGGTACTTTACACGTTTGTACCAAATTTCATTAAGATCGGACCTTTTTTATGAGAGTTATCGTGCTTACGGACACATATATATAAAAATTTGTACGGATGGGGTTTTTGGCATCTGGGGACCTCAAAATGAAAAGTTATCATGGTCTCGGGCTTAAGTCTTACCATGAGACCTATGGTAATAGCTTCTTCCCTATAGGGGAAATTCGCTAATACAAAAATTATAGCTTCTTATAGTTCAGCTCACTGCAGACACGCTACAGAAACTCATTAAACAAAACATTTAAATGCAATATAGAAATACCACCGTCGCAGCAAACCTGCATACTCAGCGAATTTCCAATGAATATATAACATAACACATTAACACTTAACTGGATTCATAAGAAATATATTCACAAACAAGCGATATTAAATATATTAATTATTTTTCATAAGAATAACATTGGGGATGAGTACACAGGTTTGCTGCAACAAGGAACACAAAATAATGGGTTTTTATGCAAATATCATTAGAACTCATCTAAGTAAAAAAGTCACATACCAAGTTTCATTCATATACATTTATAAGTAAGCGATATACAGTATAACATTTTAATTATTCTCCATAAGAATAACATGGGGACCGATTACCTAGGTTTGCTGCTACGGGAACCATACGTGAAAATTTTTTATTTTGTGCAAACAACGATAAACCCCAACCAGATGAAGCCATATACCAAATTTTGTCAGTTTATGTTCATAAATAAGCGAGATATACAATTTTTCTTTTTCTCCATAAGAATAACATTAGACAACGCTGTGTTTAGCCCTTTCAATATCTCAGGAACCAATTGACATAGAGCAATGATAAAAATGCCCCCGTAGCAGCAAACCTGCGTACTCAGCGAATTTCTAATGCATATATATGTATATAAAGCCACATACCAAGTTTCATCAATATACATTCATAAATAAACGATTTATGACATTTTAATTATTCTCCATAAGAATAACATGGCGGCTGAGTATGCAGGTTTGCTGAAGTAAGGAACTCAAAAAATGGGGTTTTATACAAATATCAATATAAGTCATGAAGGTAAAGCCACATACCAAATCTCATTAATTTATTTTCATAATGAAGGCAGATAACACGTTACTTATTCTCCATAAGAATAACATGGGGCTGAGTACGCAGGTTTGCTGCTACGGGAGCCTCTGGTAAAAATATTTTTTTGAGCAAATATCAATGGTCCACAACCAGATGAAGCCGTATACCAAGTTTCGTCAGTATACGTTCATAAATAAGCGAGATATAAAATTTGTATTTTCCTCCATAAGAATAACATTAGACAACATACTGTGTTTAGCACTTTCAATATCTCGGTAACCAATTGACGTAGAGAAATGATCAAAATACCAAATTGTGTGTTCTTTTAAGCTGAATCCAATGGGGAAAAATAAAATTCGACTTTTTCCAAAATTATATGTAAAAAATTTGAAAAACCAATTTTTGGGGTACAAAACCCCCCCAAAATACCCTTTCGGATAGAGCGATCTGGCTGGTTTTCAAACTTAAAGTCATAAATGTTGCTTTACACGTTTATACCAAATTTTATCAAAATCGGATAATTTTTACCAGAGTTATCGTGCTCACGGACACACATATATATATATATATATATATAAATACAGTTTTGAACGAATGGTGTTTTTGGGGTCTGGGGACCTGAAAACGAAAAGTTATCATGGTCCCGGGCCTAGGTCTTACCATGCCGACTACGGTAATAGCTTCTTCCCTATAGGGGAAGTTCGCTAATACCAAATTTTTTTTATGCTGAATTAAATGGTAAAATTAAAATTTGATTTAAATAAAAATTACATGTGGAAACCCCAAAAATGGGGTACAAAACCCCCCAAAACCCCCCTTTGAATGGTGTGATTCGTCTGGTTTTCGAACTCGTTCAAATAAATGGTGCTTTACACATTTGTACCAAATTTAATTAAGATCGGACCTTTTTTACGAGAGTTATCGTGCTTACGGACACATATATATATATATATGTATTATATATATATATATATGTATTATATATATGTATTATATATATATGTATTATATATATATAAATATGTATATATACAAATTTTAATGAATGGTGTTTTTGGCATCTGGGGACCTCAAAATGAAAAGTTATCATGCTCTCAGGCTTAAGTCTTACCATGAGACCTACGGTAATAGCTTCTTCCCTATAGGGGAAATTCGCTAATTCTTCCCTATAGGGGAAATTCACTAAAATGAAGATGGTGCGCACAGATTTGTTTGAAATATGGTGAAATGAGAATCCGCCTTCAAATAAGGATGCCGCCGTCGTTCATAACATCAATTTGATGTTAGATGGTGAAGGAGTAAAAGATAAAAGCAAGAGGCTATCGTACATTGATGAAGCTGACAAGTTTTTGAAAGTTTTACATAGTAAGTTGGCTTTATGTAAACGTTCCAAAAGTAATGTGAATGAAGGGTAAGTTCAGACTTCTGACAAAAGAGGTATTTAATATAAAATACAAGATTAGTATATTAGTACCTGGGGGGCCGAGCTTTGCTCGGGAGAAGGTCAGTCAGTTTGTTTAGATGACTCGGAGAAATATTTCACCACTTCCCCCTACTGATAATCAGATTTGTATTATTCATTTGCCTCTTTTCTACATTTTTAAGGTCCCTCCAGTTGTTATTTATATCTCAATGTCCCTTTGATTTATTTTACTACTCTATATATGTAATCTTAACTCAAATCTTTTAATCTCTTGTCTCAGGAAACCACATGTTAATAATCATAAACAACATGAGTATTACTTTGACAGTTCCCTGGTTGATTATGAACAGCTGTTACAATTCTTTTGTTTTGATCTGAAACTCCATAAGCCCAATGTTAATTTTTTTAACCTTTCATTTTAGTTTTTTTACATTATTTGATTTTTCCTAGGGATGAGGCCTGTCTAGAACTTATTTTTATCCCAGAAAATAGTTATTTCGAACATTTGAAGGAAATCGTTGGAGCCGTTTTTGAGATCCGTGTCGCAAGCAAGCAAGCACGCAAGCAAGCAAGCAAACCTTACTCATATTAGAGTATAGGATTCAATGAAATTACTGTAACTACATAAAACTAACTAAACTTAAATCACATTTAGTTGCGGCATGTAATTCTCGTTACTTGATTTCCTCTTAAAACATAGAACATCATTATTTAACTAAATATTTCTCATTTTCTTTATTTTTTTAATAAAATAATAATTTTCAACAATTCCACGAAGATCAGTACCTTAAACATAATTTTTAGATTTTTGTCCACCTAGATAGGGCAAAATGACGACTGGTGTACGCCACACGTACTTTCTCAAGTATCATCAATTTGATAAACTACCATCCCAGGACCTAACCCCATCCTATTTTTTAATATTGATGGTGGTGTTTGTTTAGTCATATAACTCTCCCCCTAAAAGCAAAACATCTCCTGTACTGATGAACATTTGCTTATCTGGTGATATACTGTTCCCGGTAGACAGGACTTCTCACTTTCTAACTGATGGACTTCATGACCATTTGACACTAAGGGGGGGGGAGGACAAGAAAAGTATCCAGTGGAATGATGGATGTGGGGAGGGCGAGGGCTCTAATTGTTGGACTCAAAATACTCCATTTTTCAACCCTACCTGCTGGTATTAGTGCTGACGAATTTACACCGTCTGACTTACATAAACAGCATTCCGTAGTTTTCTTTTGGTTATGAATATGTACACTTAATATACTCCCTTTCACAATTGTTTGGAGTGTTAAACTTTACTTTTAGTAGTTGAACATTTGACAAAAACAAAGACACAATTCACATATATTTGTAAAATTTGGGAATGACAAGGGGGCAGTTGCCCCCCAATAATTTGGAGAAAACAACGTAAAATAAAGGATCCATCTTAAATTGAGTTGCTGTTATCACTGCAACATGATAAACACTTTTTTTGTAAGTAGGGTACTGTATAAAGGATCTGTTTCTATTCATCTCTAATTAGGCTTCTCGTGAACAAAACAAAGTTCTCTTGCCTGTGTGCAGTTGAATGATTTATAAACCCCATTGCTGTGACCTAGCCATGAATACTAGGTGTGACCAAGCTTCAATGATAGACACTCTGGTCACCTAGTAGTATTTTCATATATAACTCAACATTTTTAAATTGTTCTTTTCCAACTTTTGCATTTATTACAGAGGAGTTTTTGAAATTACAACCTTCGGCTATGTAATCAATGACTAAACAATATTTTGGAGTGTCAACTTTCCTTTGAGAGGTAACATTTTTATTTACAAAATCAATTTTGCAATACCCATTTGCAAAATGTTATGTTTACTGGAACTTTTCCTTCGTTGTTTAATAAACAATTTAGTTTCGCTGAATTGCTATGTTCCTTATTTTCTTAACAAAACCCTTTTGTATACTAGTTTTATTTTTCATTTATTTCTTGTGATATATACTGCATCAGAATTTACATAACTGTTGTGGGGTGAACAAGTGAACATTACGGTATGTATTTTATTAAATAAACTTAAATGTTTGAGACGTTGCTAATAAATGAGAAACCGAGAGACTCTGATAACAAGGGGTCTCTGCTGAGAGGGGTAATTAAGTGTGACAAAAGTGAGCGCAGAATCATCGGCCCATAGTTGTGGTTTACCCAGACTGTGAGGCAGATGCTAATTAGACTGGCTACATCCACACTCGCCAAATACCAGCCCCTTCATTACTCTCTTTATTTAGTCTGTGGTATTAACAACAAGTATCTCCAAAATATTTCAGTGTTGGATACCAATTTGAGATTTTGCACAGTTCTTATATATGTATTAATGATCAGGAAATCACCGGGAGACACTCAATCAGAGGTCATGACCTCCCTGTTGTGACGTCATCAAAATGGCCACCGTAAGAAATTACATAGGTTTATGCTCTAATCTTCATAAATAACCTTTTTAGATCCATATGTCTATACATTTTCGTAACGTTGGTTAGATTTGCAACAAAACATGTCATTATGTTAATTTAGCTCCGATCAAAGATTAAGGAGTTATTGCGATGAAAACTTATTTTTCCAAAATTTCACTGATTGACAACACGTACCAGAGCACATACTCACGAAGATCAGATTCAAAATGAAAGTGCATACAATTTCCTTAAAATATTACTATTTAAGTTTTGTTCTTTGATGAACCGTTCGGGCCAAAGGGCTAAATGAAAATTGGTGTATTTTGTCCATCTTCAAAAAACCCCACATTTCCAATCCAAAACTCTAATTTATTTAATATTAAAGGCTGTAAATTACTGAGCTCCTTCTAGTATAAGGTTAAATAAATTGCAGACTGGTTTCAATTGTTATGGTTCATGTTTTAGTGTTTATTTGGCAAGTTGAAGGGTATTAGACTGCATTTTATAAATCAGCAGGCGCGTGGAGTGATGCGGATCATGATTTAAGGTAACCAGCGATATCATAAGGTCAACAGAGGGATGAAACTGGCTCAAAAGATGGAGCAAGTTTGTAAGTGACGGATCCACAAGAAGAAGGTAGCGGTCGTGGATGATGCATCACGTGGCACTCCTGTTTAACATGGGAAAGATAGGGGGAAATGAGACATGTGCTCAGTTAATTATAATTTTCGGCAAAATTGTTGGTTTGTGACCAAATAGCCTTTTGATTCATACTCTTAAATAATCTTAATATATTTAATAACAAAATGGCTATATTGGTCCGGTTTATGAGTCTAATATTACCGAAAATCCTAATTCAACTGAGCACATGTCTCATTTCCCCCTATCTTTCCCATGTTAAACAGGAGTGCCACGTGATGCATCATCCACGACCGCCACCTTCTTCTTGTGGATCCGTCACTTACAAACTTGCTCCATCTTTTGAGCCAGTTTCATCCCTCTGTTGACCTTATGATATCGCTGGTTACTTTAAATCATGATACGCATCACTCCACGCGCCTGCTGATTTATAAAATGCAGTCTAATACCCTCCACCTTGCCAAATAAACACTAAAACATGATGAACCAAAACAACTGAAACCAGTCTGCAATTTATTTAACCTTACACTAGAAGGAGTTCAGTAATTTACAGCCTTTAATAATAAATAAATTAGAGTTTTGAATTGGAAATGTGACGTTTTTTGAAGACGGACAAAATACACCAATTTTCATTTAGCCCTTTGGCCTGAATGGTTCATCAAAGAACAAAACCTAAATAGTGAAATTTGGAGGAAATTGTATGCACTTTCATTTTGAACCAGGCGATTATTTACCAAGTTGCCGAGTTATAATCAAATAAATGTCAACAATTATATTTTTCCCTTTTTTTGCATTTTTCTCGAGTTGAACCATAAAAAATTAATATTGGAAAAATCAAAACTACCCGAAAACATTCCCGGGAAAAAACAATTTAACTGGATTAATAGACTGATACCAATTATTATTAGGACATTTTGCGCATTTAACAAAGAATAATACAAAACCTTTACATAATTTCAAAAATATTTTGAATTCTATGTTTTATCTTTGTAACTAACAAATATACGACGTCTTTTGTTCCAATCTTTTTATAGACATTTATCACCAACAAAATAAAACCTAATTCATTGCCATACGATTAATTATATTGGAGCCGTGGGAATTTTGCTAATTTACATTTTTCCTGCTACAGCGCCCCATTTTTGTGATTTGGCGCCCCCATCCCTAAGTAGACGACCACCCCTGGGGGCGACGGCATGGGTTTTCATACTCTCTTAGGTCTCTGTTAATGAAATCAAAAATCAAATTTTCTACCTCGTTCCATGCACACTCAATTGCAACTAGCGCCTGGACTCGAGGCTCAGTGCAACGAATAAAAATGTTTGTTTTTAACATTCTAAAAGAGTTGTTAATGCTATAGTAACTGATTTTCTGAGAAAAATCTGAATTAAGCCTTAGCTTTACTCAAATCTATTATTTCAACAACATTTTCGTGTGGTTATACCACAAACTGCATAATTACATACTTAAGACTAATACATATATAGTATATGGCAGCCGTATACGAGGAAGGGAAATCCTTGTTTTTAAATATGTCCGATATTTTTTCTACTGTAACTGATAGGAAAGATTGCTTATGAACCATTTTTGTCGCATCTTTAATAAGCTTTTGAAACATGAATAACAATCTTAAGTACTTACAATTTTAGCTGATCTACGTGAGTATGTGATGTACGTGTTGTCAAGCAGTGAAATATTGGAAAAATATGTTTTCATCGCAATAACTCCTAAGTCGTTGGTCGGAGCTAAATTAACATAATGACATGTTTTGTTGCAAATCTAATCAACTTTACGAAAACGTATAAACATATGGATCTAAAATGGTTATTTTTGAAGATAAGAGCATTTTAATAAAGCTATGCCATGTCTTACAGTGGCCATTTTGATGACGTCATAACAGGAGGTCATGACCTCTGATCGAGTGTCTCCCGGTGATTTCCTGATCATATATAAAAACTGTGAAAAATCTCAAATTGGTATCCAGCACTGAAATATTTTTCACTAACTCCACTGACTCATTTGAACATTTTCATCTTCAACTTGAACACACATTTTGGCTTGTCGCTGATAAAAATAAAATTAATTGCTCAATCACTCAGTATTTCCATAAAATTCTTAAACCCCCAACGTAATTTAATGACTACGCTTACTTGGTGAATGGTGAAAAATATCCAGAAGGTAAAACATTGTATTTTACAAAAACACACCTTTATGTGCGGTAATCAACATTTTATACTGGAAAAGTACATCCAATGAGTTTATAACATCATAAGGTGGTATACACTCTATTGTTTTGGGTCCAGTATATACATAGATTTACTTTGACCATTGAAACTGGTACAGGTCGAATCAAAAGGAAGTACACTGCGTTTACAATAACATCCAAAAATCCACTTAAATATAGTAAAGTGCAGTCATGAAATTCAATTGATTTTCATCATCCAGTCATAGAAACACAATAGATTGGACATCAAATCCAAAGTTTAAATCATAGAAATTGTCCTAAAAAAAATCATAGCTTTCTTTTAAAATCCAGAATTTGTTACATGACTTGAATTATTAAACAACTTAATTCCAATCGCTTTAAAGGAAGACTGACTTGAGCTTAATTTACAACTGTTTTGATGAATTGAGTTGCAGTTGCTATTATTGCTAATATTAGAGGAGTAATCTGATTTTTTTTAACTTACATTAAATTTTGTGCTTGATATGCAAGAGACTTTCCAAAACAGAAATACTTATTTATAACCAATCAAATTTGTTCCTTATGAAACAGTATAACAAATGGTGGTGTTTGTTGTGTATTGACCTTATCTTGTTCCAGTGACCCCATCACTTTCAAACAAAACCATTCTCATATAAAACTAGATTAATTGTCTGGAGACCTATGTTAGCTTTATTTGCATTATTTAAAAACTAGTCAGTACCTAAAGTTCAATAAAGTTGCCTGATTCTGCTATATTTGTTATACATTTAAAAAAGCATGGTAATTCATCCCAAACCACTATTCATTAGTGATGTAAAATACCCGGGCATTTAAAACTCAGGGTAAATACCCAAAATTCATAAATACCCAGGTATTTTAGCGAATTTCCCCTATAGGGAAGAAGCTATTACCGTAGGTCTCATGGTAAGACTTAAGCCCGAGACCATGATAACTTTTCATTTTGAGGTCCCCAGATGCCAAAAACACCATTCGTTCAAATTTTTATATATGTATATATATATATATATGTGTGTGTGTCCGTAAGCACGATAACTCTCGTAAAAAAGGTCCGATCTAATGAAATTTGGTACAAATGTGTAAAGTACCATTTATTGAACGAGTTCGAAAACCAGATGAATCACACCATCCAAAGGGGGGTTTTTGGGGGGTATTGTACCCCAAAAATGTGTTTTTTGGGTTTTTAACATGTAACTTTTATTTAAATCAAATTTTAATTCATACCATTGAATTCAGCTTAAAAAAACAAACGATTTGGTATTTTGATCATTGCTCTACGTCAATTGATTAACGAGATATTGAAAGTGCTAAACACAGTACGTTGTCTAATGTTGTTCTTATGGAGAAAAAGAAAAATTGTATATCTCGCTTATTTATGAACATAAATTGACGAAATTTGGTATATGGCTTCTTATTTTTCGCCTATGGTTCCTGTAGCAGCAAACCTAGGTACTTGGTCCCCATGTTATTCTTATGGAAAATACTTAAAATGTTACATATCGCTTATTTATGAATGTATATGGATGAAACTTGGTATGTGACTTCACTAAGATGAGTTCTATGGATATCTGCATAAAAACTCATTATTTTTTGTGCCTTGTTGTAGCAAACCTGCGTACTCATCCCCAATGTTATTCTTATGGAGAATAATTAATTTTTAAATATCGCTTGTTTGGGAATATATTTATTATGAATCCTGTTAAGTGTTTTAATGTGTTATGTTAATTCATTGGAAATTCGCTGAGTATGCAGGTTTGCTGCGATGGGGGTATTTGGTATTAATGATATTCTATGTAAAAACGCCAATGTAATTCATATCTACCCTTACTACCCTTGTTATTATTAATGTATTACATTTGAGGATAATTTATTAATTACATTTATTAATTATTTTAACAATAAATAAATAAATAATAACATGGCAATTTTTGTAAAAAGACCAGTCAAACATACAAAACATACTACCGTCAAACTATGAAGGAACTGGTTAAATACGAGAGACATTCTATACAAATTTTAAAATATTTAATTTTATAATTGGACCGTTACAGAACAAAATCACAATGTAATTGCATTTGATTGTTTTACTCCAAAATTGTAAATTTAGTAAACACTCAAAAAACCATCAAAGTAGTAAATACCCAGTCATGGGTATTTATCTCGATCTTTTTCATAGGTTAAATGCTTGTAGTAACCATTTTATACTCTTCAAAACAGTTTTTATGATCATTTTTTTATAATCCTTACAGCATGGGAATTTCAATGAACCTAATAAAAATTCCTTAAATGTTATAAAAATCATAAATACCCTCATTTTGGGTATTACCCGGGCTTGGGGTAAGTACCCGGGTAAAAACCCATTTTTTATTTACTTATCCGGCCCACATCACTACCATTAATGTGTGATTCAGCACAACTGACATTCTAACTTTCCCATTTCCGGGTTGATTAAGTGCAAATATTAACCCTAATTTTCTCATTTATAAAGGATTTAGTATATCCCTAGAGCTTGTACAATTTTAGTAGCCTATTCAAGTTAAAATGTAAATACACCCTACCAGTATTTAAACTAGTTCAGTTTAAATAAATACCCAGACCTTGTGAAATGCATCGTTACTCAATACGGTACCTAGATAATGTAACACACAATTTATTTGTATTTTTTACATACAAAAATAACATATGATGACGTGGACACTAAAATAAAGTTATTGTGGCGCCATACCGTGTCGATTATGATAATATATATTTTTGTCCTACAAGAAATTAGCTGCAACTTGGATCATATTGTAAATGTAGAATCTATCCTACTTTACTTTATTTTACTAAATGATAAAACAATGCATGGATTTACACAGAAGTATACAAAACTGCATTAAGTATATGTTGCATTTTATTGTTTTCCTAGATTTGGATGCACAATTTTTAATGATAAATTGTGTATCAACATTCAAATACTCGTATTTATAATATTTAGTCTGTTATATTCCAATAACTGAACAGTTTTAAAGGGTCCATTTCAGCAGGAGTTGTGATGGAGAGCTCAGCCAACAACTCGGTCTGTTTATGAACCTCTTGCCAGCCTGAAGCTTTAACTTTTGTCTTAATGTTCTTTATTCATAAACATATAATTTATACTTATGAACAAGTATTAATTAATCCTTTTACTATTGATGCTTAAGCTTGAGAAAACTCTTGAGAAATTGTTTGATGCATTGCCCCATTTAAATATGCAGGTGTAACTTAGAAAGCTACATATCATTTTATGTAGTTATCAGTATTAATTAATTATTGTCATTATTAAATTTGCTTACTTGTACTATGTTATTTTTTGTGACTGTTTGTACTCTGTTATACATTATTCTGTTGCATTTGTTGATTACTGTTGTTGTTTTATAAAATTGTAGCCATCATCACGTATTGAAATGTAAATTGGTGTATTGCAAAATAAATAAAAGCAATCAGCGTGGTTTGTTGCGGTTTCAATTCAACATAGTTAAAACATTTATCATATCATTACATTGTTTATAGTAATATAAAGTATCTCAATATGATTTTACTGTTTATGAGTGTTACATCAAAGTTAAAAAGTCATTAAATCCTTCTAACACGTTGCATCAAAATAACCTTTTTTTAAAAGTCAACATTTGCTAAACATTGTAATAGGCTAAATTAAACTTGTACTAAAACTATGCTATATTAAAGAGATTTTCGCCCAGATGATTCAAATTAATTGTTTTCCCCTTGGACCTCAGGGCTCCGCCCCACTGGTTTCAGAATCCCCACGTAATTAAGGGAGTAATATTTTAATAGGCTTAGTCAAATGTGAATTGGCCAAACTTATTTACCTATAGTACCTGGGGACCGAGCTTTACTCGGGGAAGGCTAGTCAGTTTGTTTAGATGACTTGGAGTAATGTTTCACCACTCCCCCCAACTGATTATCAGATTTTTAGAGCTCATTTGCCTATTTTCTGCATTTTTAAGATAAATCCAGTTGTTATTTATAGCTCAATTCCCTTTGATTTATTTTGGATTTGACCACTCAATATATGCAATCTTCACTCAACAGTTGTAGTCACTGATCTCAGGAAACCATATGTTAACAATTAAACAACACAGTATTACTTTGACAGTTCCCTGGTTGATTATGAACAGCTGATTCAAGGCTTTTGTTTTGTTATTAAACTCCACAAGCCCAATGTTAATATTGTAACTTTTCATTTTTAGCGAATTTCCCCTATTATAGGGAAGAAGCTATTACCGTAGTCGGCATGGTAAGACCTAGGCCCGGGACCATGATAACTTTTTGTTTTGAGGTCCCCACACCCCAAAAACACTATTCGTTCAAAACTGTATATATATGTGTCCATAAGCACGATAGGTAACTCTCGTAAAAATGATCCGATTTTGATGAAATTTGGTATAAACGTGTAAAGCAACATTTATGACTATAAGTTCGAAAACCAGCAAGATCGCTCCATCAGAAGGGATATTTTGTGGGGGGGTTTGTACCCCAAAAACTGTTTTTTTGAATGTTTTACATACCGGTATCATTTTTGAAATAGTCAAATTATAATTGTTACCATCGGATTCAGCTAAAAAAAATTTTGTATTTTGATCATTCCTCTAAGTCAATTGGTTACCGAGATACTGAAAGTGCTAAACACAGTACGTTGTCTAATGTTTTTATTATGGAGGAAAAGAACAATTTTATATCTAGCTTATTTATGAACGTATACTGATGAAATTTGGTAAACGACATCATCTGGTTGTGGACTTTTGATATTTGCTCAAAAAGCAATTTTTTGCCAAGGCTCCCATAGCAGCAAACCTGTGTATATGGATAACAATTAAATGCTATGTCTCCCTTAATTATGAACATAAATTAATAACAACTGGGATTTGACTTCACCTAGTTGAGTTATATTGATATAAGTATAATACCCCCGTCGCAGCAAACCTGCATACTCAGCGAATTTCCAATGAATATATAACATAACACATTAAAACACTTAACAGGATTCATAAGAAATGTATTCACAAACAAGCGATATTTAAAATATTAATTATTCTCCATAAGAATAACATTGGGGATGAGTACGCAGGTTTGCTGCAACAAGGCACACAAAATAATGGGTTTTTATGCAAATATCAATAGAACTCATCTTAGTGAAGTCACATACCAAGTTTCATCCATATACATTCATAAATAAGCGATATATAACATTTTAAGTATTTTCCATAAGAATAACATGGGGAACAAGTACCTAGGTTTGCTGCTACAGGAACCATAGGCAAAAAATTGTTTTTTTTGTGCAAACAAAAATAAACCACAACCAGATCAAGCCATATACCAAATTTCGCCAGTTTATGTTCATAAATAAGCGAGATATACAATTTTTCTTTTTCTCCATAAGAATAACATTAGACAACGTACTGTGTTTAGCACTTTCAATATCTCGGTAACCAATTGACGTAGAGCAATGATCAAAATACCAAATTGTTTGTTTTTTTAAGCTGAATTCAATGGTATAAATTAAAATTTAATTTAAGTTAAAATTACATGTGAAAACCCCAAAAAACACATTTTTGGGGTACAAAACCCCCCAAAAACCCCCCTTCGGATGGTGCGATTCATCTGGTTTTCGAACTCATTCAAATAAATGGTACTTTACACATTTGTACCAAATTTCATTAAGATCGGACCTTTTTTACGAGAGTTATCGTGCTTACGGACACATATATATATATATAAATATATATATATATACATATATAAAAATTTGAACAAATGGTGTTTTTGGTATCTGGGGACCTCAAAATGAAAAGTTATCATGGTCTCGGGCTTAAGTCTTACCATGAGACCTACGGTAATAGCTTCTTCCCTATAGGGGAAATTCGCTAAAAACCAATTTTTTGTGTTACTTTATGCAGCAAACCTGTGTAATCAGCCCCAATGTTATTATTATGGAGAATAATTCAATTTGTATGTATCCCTTATTTCTGGATATCTCTAATAGGCCTATATAAAATTCTCGTGTCACAGTGTTTGTTACAAAACTCCTCCGAAACGGCTTGACCGATTCTTATGAAATTTTGTGTGCATATTCGGTAGATCTGAGAATAGGACGTAAACTATTTTTTTTTTTTTTTATAGGCGAGTGAGCAAAGCAAACAAGCTTATATTGAAAATGAACGAGTATTTGACATAAAACAAATTCAATGACATTAGGACAGGCCAATGTCTGTCGGGCCAGCTAGTATTTTTGTGAAACTTGGTAATTGGCTTTATGTAGTATCTCCATTGGAAATTCGTTGAGAATATGCAGGTTTGCTGCGACGGGGGTATTGTTTGTTTACATTATTGGATCCATCTTGGGGATGATACCTTTCTAAAACTAAATTTTATCCCATAAATTAGTTATTTCCAACATTTGAAGGAAATCGATGGTGCCGTTTTTGAGATCAGAGTTGCAAGCAAGCAATCAAACCTTACTCATGTTAGAGTATAGAATATCTAAATATGAAGGACCAGAAACATTTTGTGAAAGCTTAAGTCTAACACCCATTAACCAGTTAATTTAACAAAAGGTCTCGGAGAAAAAAGTTTTCTAATAATTCCTCTTCTCTGTTTTTCAAATTTTAGAGGTAACATTTCAAATTACAGCAACAAAATTTGAATTCTAGAGGCCCAAGTATAAACATATTAAAATTTTAAAGGCTACACATTATGCCTTGAAAACACGGTACTTTGGTATTATACGGATGCCACTATTTTTGGAGGTTAATTTTTACTGGATACAAAGGATAACTACATAATTCGAAAAAACGTACTTTTATTGACTTATTGTACAAATTTTACATCATTCTGATGAGCGGTGTTTGTGTTGTGCCTCCCAAAAGACAGCGATGTCCGCTAGGATCGTACTGAATGCGTCGCCGCCGCTAGCAGCCACACCCGATCGCCACATGTACTCCGCCAAATATACAGCGCGCTGCGGCAGTTATGTTAGGATGGGTTATCATAAAAATACATACGGTTTCCTCTTCATTTCGAGGTAAATCCCACACCAAAAGAACGTCACTCATTATGAAAACAAATGTAACGTAGTGGACGGCAATAAATCACTCATGACACTGGCCCAGATACAGGCGGTGACAGGTGATGCGCGCGCTCCGGTCAACGACCTGACCTTGGCCTATTTGGAGGGGGTTTGGCGGCCTGAAGTATGACTCATCAGGTATCATTCAATTCGTAATGAAACAAGGAAAGTCCTACTATCATTTTTATGATAACCCATCCTAACATAACTGCCGCAGCGCGCTGTATAAGGGTGGCATCCGTATAATACCAAAGTACCGAAAACACTTTAAATTATCAGTAGGCCTATATTACGAGTATTTTTTTAATACCTATTAACTTAGAGGTTTTCTGTTGAAGGGAACAGACAAAAGTTACTAATTATAGAGGTTTTTGAATTAGTGAGGCTCTACTGTACTTACAAGGTGCCTTGATGATCTGATGACGGATCAAAATCGATTGCCCAATCGATTTTGATCCGTCATCAGATCATCATCAGGCCCAATAACAGAATGATATATTTTGATTTGCTATGCTAAGGATATTGTCTAGAAAACAATGAGTCACGATAACTAGGTAAAGTGACTGGCAATCTCATATTAAAGATTCTTGTAGCCTACAACCCTAGCCATTGCAAATCCCCAAAAAATAAGGTATTCAGTGTTATAGGCTTAGAAACAGTTCCCAGACTTCATATCGATACATGGGCCTAATCTACAGTACAATTTAATGTGTTTCAAGTAGGCCCTATTTTATATAACGTTAGGTAGCTTTTTTCCTATGTTTCATATTAAGTTTTTCCCAAGGAAGAAAGGTGAGAGCATCCTCCAATAGTGAAATTTTATTGCTTTGTCTAGAGTTCCAATTTAAATGCAGCATGCTGTGACAGAAAGTCAAGTTACACTACCGATGGACAGCATAGGTACTCTTCCTGTAGTTGAACCAATTCAGTTATAATATCGATGGTATGTTGGTATATGGTATGAAATAAAAAACTAAAAGTGTACATTAGTTTCAAAAGCAGCCACCAATTAATTGGATGTGATATATCGATCTTAAACATTAGGTACCTATATCGAATCGGAACACTCGATATTTTGTCAATAATAATATGCAATGTCAGTTACAAACATATTTTAATGAAACATTTGACAAATAACAAACAAACAAAAACTAGGCCTACAATAAAAAATAATAATAAAGAAACGTAGACAGGCCTATAACTAAGATTAAAACTTATCTTTACCAGGGTAAACTTTGTGGGCTGCTTTCATGCATTGAATGAACGGAACCCTGGCAAAGATAACTAAGTTTTAGCTTGGTCATACGTTTTTTAATTATTTGTAGTATTCTTAAATTTTAGTTTTTGTTTGTTTGTTAACTTACTTGTTAAATGTTTCATTAAAATGTATTTTTAACTGACATCATCACTCGCAATCTTAGTTTTCAGAGACTGTTTCAAAACACGCCATGAGGAGTCGAATGTTTGGTTGTTTGTGTTATTTAGGTTAAAGATCGATTTAAAATGAGATTCGATACCTATATCGAATGTTTAAGATCGATCTATCGCATCCGTTTAGTAGGTGGCTGCTTACGAAACTGTACCCAATTAAAATAATGAATGTAAGTTTACTACTTGCACAGCTTATAAAACCATACACAAGCTAACGCTATTAGGACTAATTAATTATAAATGTCACTGTGGGCATCGCTGGCATTTCTCGCACATTTTTGCCTATCGCTGAAAACAACGCTTAGTACTCAAGGGATGTAGGCCTATTTTTTGTCGCTATGAGTGCAGCACTAAAAGGATTACCTACATTTTAAGGTATTGTATCAATCTTGCTACTGCTTAAATATCATATAAAGGCTAGGCCTAATACTTCAGTGTTTCTTGAAAAAAACATGCTTCAGAAAGTAGCAAAGAGCCTATTTAATAGGACAAAAATCAAGCCCCTTAAGATTTGTTGTGTTTAATTAAATCACAGGGTCTTTTAATGTTTAGGCTAAACTGGTTAGTTGTGAGTGCTTTTAAAGGTTATTACTGAAGTATAGTTAATAGAGCAACTTACCTTTTGGAAGACATGATGAATTAGAGCGGTACACAACAAAACCCACAAAACAAATAGTTCAAAACAAAACTATAATCACAAACTAATATTTACATTTTTAGATGCTTGAAAACCTGCAAAATCAATCACGGTTATCTTGATAAATAAATACTGTCGTCTTTTCCAAGCCCCTGCCATCTAGTATTTCGATCGCAAGCAAGGTTGAAATGTTGTATATTGTACTGTATTAACTGTAACGACGCATCGCATCCGAATAGTTAGTGGACTTAAATGTCGTGCTGCACCCGTAAAACCATACTTGTTAAGTTTTTCATAAACCCGAGAACCGTAATTAGTTATGTGGATAGAGCCAATGCAAAGATCGGGCCTACAAAAATAAAACCGTTATTAATATAATGAATGAATGAATGAATGAATGAATGAATTTATTCCAGAAAAACAAGAACAATAATAGTAACAAATACAAAATCGTACAGCACATATACATAATAAACAAAACACACAAAAAAAAATATATATATATAAATAACATTATTAAGTTTTTTGTTATTTTTTAATAAAAGAAAACTTTGAGCTAAGAGAAATTATAAAATAACCTTTATTGTTATAAACAAAAGTATTTACGGTCTTAGGAATAAGCTGACATAGGCGCTAAGGCCTGTGCGTCTGCTCTGAGTTGTGTCCAAAAAGTAATAAACGGTATCAGGAAACTGACACATACTTTCTCCCTTTTAGCCCAACTTTAATGGATAAATTACTTTTTATTTACTAAATATAGAATACAAAGCACGGTCGAATGTACAAAAAATCTCGTAAACAAGTTGTTTTAAGAAACATCCACCCAAATCCCTGCTTTGGAGGCACTACAGAATCCATTGCTACACTCGTGGTTTTAAGAGGGGAAATGCCCCTTATTCCCCCCAGGGTTGTTAAGGGGCAACATATTTCAAATTTTCTCTGTTGGTCAATGCTAACTTGACAAGCATATCAAGTTTGATTGAAATTGATCAGTAAATAAGAGAGAAATAGTAATTTTTTTATTCTCCATAAGAATAACATTGGACAACGTACTGCGTTTACCGCAAAATGAAAATTTCAATTTTCTCCGAAACCAGCAATCGTAGAATAGTAATTCAAAATACTAAATTATTTAGTTTTTTGAGTTCTTTTTAATGGTGAATAGTAATATTTTTTATATTTATGTATTTTTATGAAAAATCCAAAAAACTGAATTTTTGATGTTTTAAGTCCTGTAATTTCTGAACCCGAATTTTTACAGGAATGCGGGTGGTGTCGTTTTGTTGGAAAACTAAAGTTCTACAAACGAATAAAATTTAATCAAAATCGTTAGAGCCGTTTTTGAGAAATTTGGATTTTTCATGTTTTTTGGTGGTTTTTGGGGGATAATTACCCTTAAAAATCAAAAATTCGAAAAAATGAAAAAAACGCCTGGAGATATCGTGGATTAGTACCTACATACCAAATTTCATCAAAATCGGCCCATTGGTTAGGGCTCTAGCTCTGTACACATCCACACAGACACACACACACACACACACACACACACACACACACACACACGGACACACACACATACACACACACAGACAGACATCACGTAAAAACCACTTTTTTGGGTTCAGGGAGCACCAAAACGAATATTTCCACTAACAACTCAAATTCGAAAATTTTTACGAAAACAATACTTTCTCCATATACTATGTATAGGGGGAGAAAGTAAAAATGACCAAATGATAATTGAAATGAAGTAAGGAAAAACAAAATATAGCAAAACAAAACAAAACAAAAAAGCTGGCAGCAGCTGAAAATGTCCATGCATGATGGCGAGGGGCAGGGGGTGGGGCTTGTGGAGGGGGGGGGGGGGTGGGTAGATTAGTGGTGAAGTGGTGAAGGGCGGCAAGGGTACAAGGGTCAGTTCAGTGCCGCCTGTAATCTGCTGCAATAATAGACTCGGCCTCGTCTATTCCCAACCTGAGCAACCATTCATTAACACGTCTTTTGAATATATTTATGGAAGGGGAATTAAATAAATCCAGGTCTTGAAAATGATTACATAAATTACGGTACACGACATGAGAAATGAAAAATGCATTAGTTGTAGAAAATGTTTTATAAATTTGTAACGAAGCAATTCCAACTCTAGATGCATACCTGGTGTTATGTGAGTGAGAATGAATTTTATGAATATAAAAAAAACAAGAAAAATACTCCTAAATTGTATTATATTATAGAATAAATACAACATTATCATATGATAACCATTGTCATAGACTATATAACTACAGTGTGATTATTAGGTCTATACAAGAGTTTTAGTCTATGCTATTGTGCTAATGGTAAGTGTTTTGTGTAACCTTGCGGTATAAAATTTCAGATGAAGGTAGAAAGAATAAGTTACTAAGCACGTTTTAGGTAGGTTACAGTTTTTTATAAGCAGTGGCGGATCCAGCCAGGGGGCGCGGGGGGCGCGCGCCCCCCCTTGGACTCAGAAAATGTGTAATTAATGATAATAGTATTGACTATATATCTTTACTAGACTAAAAACCATATGGGCCCGTCTGATAACAAAAGACGCGGGATTTTCCACGTAGTTATGATAGGGGCGGATCTAGGAACTTGTTGAGGGGGGCGCACTTGAGATTTTTTCTCACTAAACGATAACGTCCCGTAGCAACGGGAGGCAGTTGTTAGTACTCGCTAAATTAAATTAAATCATTATGCTAATAAATAAAACACCACATTGTAACACTTATTCACAATGAAATGTGTAATATTGATGTATTCCACTGATACAGTAAACAGTAGGTACATAAATATACACATTTTATACAACTACTACCTCTAAAAACAAAAGTTTTATACCGATTTATTTACTTTCACGCACTACTAAAGGCTAAACCAACGCACACAAAACGGCTAAGGTAGAACGCAAACGTTTCAGAAAAGAAGAAGATTGAGGAAGACTGCAGGGTTGGTGCTGCGATGTGTGCCACTAGGGAAACCAAAGGCAATAGTCCGGTGCTGTGGTGCGTTACCTTAGGGATGCTCGGCCCAAGCCCCTAGGCCGGTGCTGCGGTGTGTTCCCCTAGGGCAACCAAAGGCAATAGTCTGGTGCTGAGGTGCGTTACCTTAGAAATACTCGGCCCAAGCCCCTAGGCCGATGCTGCGGTGTGTGCGCCTAGGGCAGCCAAGGGCAATAGACCGGTGTTGTGGTGTGAGCTCCTAGAGCAGCCAAGGGCAATAAGCCAAAGGCGTTAATAGGGTTGGGGTCTAGGCTGCTGTCTGTCGCTGTACTAGTTTTTGTTTTTAATATTTGCAAATACATTATTTGCACCAACATGTCTTACCTACTGGGCGATGCTCTACAAAACGGAGCCCCCCCCCCATAGGGCTCCCCGTCATAACGGGTCGCTGCGAATAATTTTAACAGTACAATTATCATGGAATGTGTAGGCCAAGAGAGTGAACCCCGTTGGTAGGACGGTAAGGAACCAAGTCGCCATATAACGATACGTTCTTTATGTGTGTTAAGTAACTTACTGCATCCAAACATTTGTAAGTTAAACAGTTGCCGATCGATACATAAAATTAAGGAGTCACTGAGCTCCTTAAATACGACAAACACAACTTACTATCTGTAAGGTAAAGGCACCGGCCAGGACTGAGCATCCCCTAGGGTAACGCACCTCAGCACCAGACTATTGCCTTTGGTTGCCCTAATGGCACACTACGCAGCACCGACCCTGCAGTCTTCTTCAATCTTATTCTTTTCTGAAACATTTGCTTTCTACCTTAGCCATTTTGTGTGCGTTGGTTTAGCCTTTATTAGTGCGTGAAAGTAAATACATCGGTATAAAATTTTGGTTTTTTTGAGGTAGTACTTGTATAAAATGTGTATATTTATGTACCTACTGTTTATTGCATCAGTGGAATACATCAATATTACACATTTCATTGCGAATAAGTGTTACAATGTGGTGTTTTATTTATTAGCATAATGATTTAATTTAATTTAGCGAGTACTAACAACTGCCTCCCGTTGCTGCGGGACGTTATCGTTTAGTGAGAAAAAAATTTCTCAAGTGCGCCCCCCCTCAACAAATTCCTAGATCCGCCCCTGTCTATAAGTGTATTGAGGAGATGTGTTCTAGTAGTGTGTATAATGGTTTAGCCACTGAAAGCATGACAGATTTTGGTCAGGACCGGACCTAGGCTCTGTATAGGCCCCTAGGTGCAACCAGTGGAGCGGGCCCTTACCGCCAAGGTCGGTCGGTGGTGACTTTTGGTTATTGTTTGTGGCTTAGTATGTGCGTGTTGTTTAATACGTGCCCTTAGGCGCACACCTATGTAGTCTAGTTTAAATTCGGCCCTGAGGTTGGTACACTACTGAGGCAAATATATCGGGTTCAATTCTTCTTCGTGAATCTACTCATGCAAATCGCTTGAATAAAATTAACACTGGAGCAAATAAAAATTACGAGTTTATTAGTTTTCAAATCATGAATAGCTGTTAGTTTAATCTAACTTACTAATCACTATCGTGGTGGTGCTAACTACAATATTTTATTTTGTCAAAGAAAATAACCTGGTCCAGCCTCATCTACATAATTAAAATACAAGAAATCGTAACATCAACCCTTCAACTCGACAAAGACTAAAAATTTTCGAAGCAAAACATGCATATACTGGACTGAACTATTTTTACATGCTATCCAGCCTGAATTAAAGACTATAGTAATACTGGAAGATTAAAAAAGACTGAAGGACCATCTTATTGAAGTGTGTGTTTATGAACTTCCTGCACTGGCACAATCCTTGGTTGCTGATCCTCAGCTTTTCTAAGCCTAAATCCTTACTTCTAAATTTCTTTTATTCCTTACACTGACCCTAGTTTTAAATGAACACGACGGATTTCATGCCTGAAGAAGGTCTACTTCGAGATGACTTCACAGTTATTATGGTGTAGTCACAGAAAAGTAATCCTTCGCTATGTAAAACCTAATGGATTCTTTGGTGTAACCGCATTGATTATACATCCTACGGATTACGTAGGAGGTATAATCAATGGTAAAACTCAATTAATCCTCCTTGGTGCTCACAGACAGAATTAGTACTAGCTGTTTTTCATCGCACCGACTGTAACAGGTGAGCACTTTTTCGCCTACGCTGAGATAATGTTATGGTTAGTTACGATATCGAACAATTTCATCAACCGATTGTTTGTTTTATCCCTTGTTTTATCGAATGAATGGATGGAATTAATGGAATCGTTGCTCACTGCCTGATGACAGTTTTTCCATTCGAGGGATTTTTTCCCCTTTCCAGGGATTTTTTGGACCTCTAAGGGATAACTAGGGATAAATTGCAACGTTGAGCGAATTTCAAGGGTTTTCTAGGGACTTTTGATCGCCATGAAGCAGACGAAGCAACGCCAAAACGCTGGCACCTTGACCCTTGACCATTGATATTGAGGTGAGCACTTTTTCGCCTACAAAATTTAGAGATTGTTTGGTCGCTATCGAAAAATTTTACCAACCGGTTGTTCTATCGATTGAATGTTGATTACGATAGTAGATAGATGTTTTCGAAGTAGGAAGGAAAATGGTGGTTGTTGGAATACAAAATGAGTAGCGCTAGTAGATTTTATGAAGCTGAAACGTTCGAAGATTTTATAGGAGTTTAAGAGTTTATAGGTAATTTAAATTATGGATATGGAAAGTTAATATAACTCATAATAACTGAGCCTTTCAAGTCCTTAGCTATAACTAAGCCTATTACTTGGGCAAGGAATGAGTTTTATTTCATACTAGTTTAATTTATGAACAATTTTTCTCTATCACAAGTAATTTAGAGAGACCGATTAATTATCTTAACCCTAGCTCGGGGACTTTGTATTTATGATTGCAACCAATTTGTAAATCTAAAGGCATCTTATCTGTTTAAGACCTTGTATACATTACTTAATTAACTTAGCATTACAAAGTTTATTTAAATTGGGTATATCTTTTGCCATATTAAGTGGATGTAAGGTATTTCAATTTCAAATTGTCCAATGGCCAAACTTATACTTCAACAGGCCCTAGTCGAGTCAGCTTAGAACTTCCACAGTGGTTTTTATTTACAAGTTTAACTTCTCAGCAGTTGGCAATCTCAAATCATCCAGTAGAATGAACGAACAATCGGTTGATGAAACGTTGCGGTATCGTCTGTTCGATATCGACCAAACAACCTCTAAATTTTGTAGGCGAAAAAGTGCAAACCCGTAAGTTCACTACCTTCTGTAACAACCAGTGTTGCCAGACTGGGTTTGCTATTTTACCCGCAAACTACCTATAAAATCCCGGCTTTTACCCGGTCATTCTGTAGTAATCCCCAAAAAATCCCCGCGCGAGCTTCAAATACCCGAAAACCGGGTAATTTCTTGGAAATTGCCAGATTATTACCCGGAAATTAACTAGTATAACCGAAATAATGCCAGGTTTAGTAATCTTACCGCTTGGTCAGGGAGCCTTGGGCCCTTAGGCTCGATCAGTGGTGCGGGCCCTTGTTGTGTCTAGGTCCAAGTTGGCGACTTTTTTTGCTTGTATTAGGCTTTTGAATGGGTTTCTGTGTGGTGCGGGCCCCTAAGCGCACGACTATGCTTAATTCCGGTCCAGCGCTTACTTTTAACAAAAACCAATAATTGGTATTACTGGAAACGACACACTCTTCAACAATAATGCGCTAAATTTCTTTCGTTTAAAAGTAGGTACACTGGTCAGAGGATGACAAACAGAACGATAAATAAATACCCCCGCCGCAGAAAACCTGCGTACTTAGCGAATTTCCAATGCATAATATATGTCTTAATACCACATAAAGCCGCATACCAAGTTTCATAAAAATATATTCACAAATAAGCAATATATACAATTTTTACTATTCTCCATAAGAATAACATTGGGGATGAGTACGCAGGTTTGCTGCAACAAGTAACACTAAATAATGGGTTTTTATGCAAATATCAATATAACTCAACCTGGTGAAGCCACATACCTAGTTTCATCAATATACATTCATAAATAAGCGATATATCCCATTTTCATTAATCTCCATAAGAATAACATTGGGGATGAGTACGCAGGTTTGCTGCTACGGGTACCTTTAGCAAAAAAAATGTTTTTTGAGCAAATATCAATCGACCACAACCAGATAAAGCCGTATACCAAGTTTCGTCCGTATGAGTTCATAAAGAAATATAATTATTTTCTTATTCTCCATAAGAATAGCATTAGACAACGTACTGTGTTTAGCACTTTCAATATCTCGGTAACCAATTGACGTAGAGGAATGATCAAAATACCAAATTGTGTGTTTTTTTTTAAGCTGAATCCAATAGTGAAAATTAAAATTTGATTATTTCAAAAAAAATTTTATGATAACAAAACATTGTTTTTTGTGCAAACATCAATAGACAACAACTATATGAAGCAATATACCAAGTTTCGTCAGGATAAGTTGATAAATAAACAAGATATACAGTTTGTCTTATTCTCCACGATAAGAATAACATTCGACAACGTCCTGTGTTTAGCACTTTCAATACCTCTGTAACCAATTAACGTGGAGAAAAGATAAAAACACCAAATTGTTTAAGCTAAACCCTAGTGGAAATGATCAATAGAAATCAATAGAAATATTTTTAGTGATACGTAGTGATATCAATACGTAATTGGATCACTACGTATCACTAGACATCAATACGTATTACTAGAGATCAATAGAAAATTGTTTCTATTGATGTCTAGTGATACGTATTGATCTCTATTGACACGTAGTGATATCACTACGTAATTGGATCACTAGACATCAATACGTATCACTAGACATCAATACGTATCAATAGACATCAATAAGAAATTCTATTGAGTCTTTAACTGGTATTTTGTAATTAAAACACAACAAATCAATGGTACTAACAGGTATATTCCAAAAAATAAAAAATAAAATTAAACAGTAAATTTATGACCTAGGACTAATTTACCTACTTACTTGTTGAAACAAATTTTTTTAAATGCACCAAAAAACACTAAAATCAGGGCCTTTATTAACTTGCTTGTTCACATAAGTAAAATACACAGCCAACACTAAAATTTGGGCCTACTATTCACTGATTTCCTTGATCTGGTTGTTTAGTGTGGCAATTTTCTGAGTGATGTACTGGCTGATACTGCCACTTCCAAGCACAATTCCTTTCTTTGCTGTGTTAGGATTTTCCTCCAGGATTCTTTCTTTGACAATTTCTGTAAACAAATAATCATGCAAATAAGTTATATGGTAGTAAAAACGTGAAATTAATGTTTAAAATTAATAATTTTACATCAGTACTATATTTTTACTATTTTAACACATTATTATCAAATTTTTGTTTACATGAAGCAATCGTCAAGATGTCACAACTTTTCACATGATAAAACGTTAAAAATAAATACCAGTACCGTTCATGAAAAATCATATTTTGACATCACCATATTTTATAATTTTTGAACATTTTGTTACGTTGTGGAAAAAACTTAGGCTACAATGATTTTCGTGTGAATCAATCATAAAAACGCTAGGACCTGCTGTAAAATTTGTTGTATGATAAATACTTGAAAATAATTTGTTGTGCAACTCTATATTACCTTTTTCACATTTTATGCAAATTTTGTAAGTAGACCCAGCCATAAGGGTCTTCACAGATCTTGAATGATGGTTTGGCAAGTGTTGGGTATGGCGAGGGGAGGATATATGTGCTTATTAATTTTTTATTTATTTTTCCTACATACAGTAAGTTCAACTGAGTAAATTTAACTGATACAACCTTACAATCATACACATGCATCTGTGAGTGATATATATTCAGGAGGACATCGCAACAGTAATTTTTATAAATTTTATTTTAAGTTTAGGCCTACCATAATTGAAAAACAAAATAAACAAAACAAACATGACGTAAAGATTTATGTACAGACTATAAAATATTTTGCAACAGATACAAATATCGACCTAATCGATATACCGTATCGAACAATTTCATTCAGTTCTTTAGGCCTATATCGTTCCGCTTATGAAAGTGTATCCTACAACAACTCCTGGAGATTGATAGGCCTAGTGTCAGGATTTATATTACAGAATTAACTTACTTTGGCAAAAGAAAACTTTAAAAACTCACCCTTGATAATGCAAATTATAAGTTATAACTAACTTAGGTACTGTAGGTCTAGTTCCTATGATTTCTCAAAAATATGCATGACAGGAACCTGGCATCCAGGACTAAATTAGTCTATTTATTTATTTATCATTCCAACAGCAGTACTCAAATTTACATTTCAATACAAATTAAATGTGTGAATTGTGTACCAAGTAGTTATTGAGGTTATGCTTATAGCTAGAAACTTAAAAAGTGTATGTCACTGACCTAGAAACAGTACAGCTTTAATGCAAAACTGTATAACTGAAGTAACTCTTGAATGAAGATTATGTAAATATACTCAATTAAGAAACCAATAAAGCCTGGAAAACTTAAAACTTGGTAAGAAACAATCAGTTGCCAAACAGGTTGACCGTTGACCGTTACAGCTTCCGGCAGACGTCATCTGTTTTGGTGGCTGGTGGCGATTGGTTATGACTTGGAAGGTCTGAAGGATGACAAGTGGGAGGGGCCAAGAAAGAGAAAGAGGGCTAGGAAAAAGGATTAAGATAAGTGGGGGGGACGAAAGAGAGAGAGGGGGCAGAGAGAGAGAGAGAGAGAGAGAGAGAGAGAGAGACAGAGAGAGAGAGAGAGAGAGAGAGAGAGAGAGAGAGAGAGAGAGAGAGAGAGAGAGAGAGAGAGAGAGAGAGAGAAAGAGAGAGAGAGAGAGAAAGAGATTGAGAGAAAGAGAGGAGAGTGGGGCAGGGGTGGGGGTAAAGGTAGAAGAGAGAGGGAAGGGCAACTTATTGGTAAAATATTGGCAGTTTCACATCTATTTGGTTATGGAGTGTTTTGCTTTGGGACCTTTGCAGGCGCCGACACCGCGCACGGTTTTTTTTCTCTTTGCTCATAATGAGACTATGGGATGTGATCGGCAGTTATATGTTATTGGTGACTGGTAAAAAGCAAGTTATGCAATTTGTATTTTCTTATTTTATAATAGAATTGTATATACACCATCGATATGTAAACTGTATATTAATAAATACATTCTAATTAAATTTATATTCTCTATGTTTTATTGATAATTTCTGATCATAATCCTTTTTATTAATTTTTTTAAAATACTAAAACTATAAAAAATTCACTAATAAAACTAGGTAAATAGTATTACTGATTATTTTATATATATATATACTTTCATTAGTCGACATAATATTGTGAAATAAACAAGGGCATATTTACATTTAAAATATGTACCAAAACAGTTAACAAAATTAATTTTAAAACAGTAATTGATTTTTTTATAATAATACAACAATAACATTTCGTAGTTAAAAAATATATTAATTACTGTTATAATGATTTAGTAATACAATTTTAAAATTAAAAAATATATTAATGCAGACATGTTATAATAATATAGTAACCATTTCATAAGAAAACTAGCAAACTGCTATAGAATTTTGTAATAATATAGTGCCATAGACTAACTATAGTTAACTATAGACTAACTATACTGTAGTTAGTCTATGATAGTGCCTAATAACATTTTTTCGTAATTCATAAATTATATATAATTTAATTTAAATTTATTCATTTGGCATTGTAAAAAAATTGTAATGGTTATCTTTTTCAATTAATAAAATTATATAATGATGTCTATTGATGTTTATTTACCATGATTTTAATGATGTCTATTTACTTGTAGTTGTTGTAGTGATCTTTATTGATATCAATACATATCAATAAACTCTAAATGATTTCTATTTACCTCGGTTTTAATGATTTCTATTGATGTCTATTGATGTCTAGTGATACGTATTTACATCAATAGACTTCTATTGATATCACTGAACGGTATAGTGATATCAATATAAATTTCTATTGATTTCTATTGATTTCTATTGATCACTTCCACTAGGGAATTCAATGGTGAAAAGGAAAATTTGATTTACTGAAATATTATATATAAAAAGTTCAAAAAACCCATTTTTGGGGTACAAAATCCCCCCAAAATACCCTTTTAGATAGAGCGATATAGCTGGTTTTCGAACTTATAAATGTTGCTTTACACGTTTATACCAAATTTCATCAAAATCGGACCTTTCTTACGAGAGTTATTGCACCAACGGACAGATATATATATATATATATATATATATATATATATATATACATATGTATATATATATCGTTTTGCAGTTTCGAACGAATGGTGTTTTTGGGGTCTGGGGACCTCAACACGAAAAGTTATCATAGTCCCGGGCCTAGGTCTTACCATGCCGACAACGGTAATAGCTTCTTCCCTATAGGGGAAATTCGCTAAAAAGTAATAAAATGATTACACTATTTTGTTACAGTTAATTGGCGTATAATTATTCGTTAATAATCATAGATTGATTATTTTTACCGGGTTATTTTCACCATATATTATGTATATTTGAATTTTTAAACCGACTGTACCTGAACAAACGTTAAGCGGATCAAAATGTTAATATATCTAGAGGTCTTGTCAGGGTAAAAAAGCGAAGCTTTCATGTTGACCTAATTTTCTTCAGGTACTCTAAGGCCGCCTTACCACTAGGTCGCCCGCGCCATATCACCGGTCGCAGTCACTGCGCTACAGCCACCAGTTGGCCACATCGAAAATTCATTTCGAAGTGACTACGTACACGTCCAATGTAAGGGCAAATTCACTTCGCTGCCGCTTAGGTTAAGTTAGGTAAGTTTACGTTACGTTACGTTAGGTTAGGTTAGGATAGGTTAGGTTAGGAGGTTTTATGGCTCTCAATTTGTTTTAAAAATCACAGGATAAATAACGTACGGTGCATAATTTGGAATGGACGTGAACAGTAGCGGCTCACGTCGGACGTGTACGTAGCCTCTGACAATTCATTTAGCCTTTTGAAACCCTTCCCACTAGTGGGTCGCAGCTACCCTCCTCGGTGGTAATCAAATCGACTCTTTACAAAAGTTAAATGTTACTCAGCTAATAAATATGTAACTTGTGATGAGGGGATTTGATTGGTTGACCTGGGAGCAGAGTTTACAGAGGGGCAAAAATGGCGGTAGACCACGTAGGCTACACTTTTTTACACGAGACGAGACTTTTAGACATATTAACCTCGTTGGGGTCATCAGAGATTCAGAGATGTTCCCCTAACTATAGACTAAATTCCCTAACCTCTCCCTCGCCCAACAATGTTCCCATTAGAACGAGCGCGCCTTCAAAACAACTCTATAAACAACTATCGTAATATAGAACGTATGAAACACATGTTACAGTGATTTACTAAGAAATAAAAGGTATCAGGAAACTGACACATACTTTCTTCCCTTTAGCCAGACTTTAATGAAAAAAAGATTTTTTATTTACTAAATATAGAATATGAAGTACAGATAAATGAACTGAAAATTGTCTAAAATAGTTGTTTTCAGAAATATTCACCAAAATCCCTTTTTTGGAGCACTATAGATTCCGTTGCTAAACAAAGAGATTTTGAGAGGGGAAATGCCCCCTTGTCCCCCCCAGGGTTAAATGGCAACATATTTCGAACATCCTCTATTGGTCAATGCTAACTTGACCTGCATATCAAGTTTTAATGAAATTGATCAGTAAATAAGAGAGAAATAGTAATTTATGTATTCCCCATAAGAATAACATTGGACAACGTACTGCGTTTACAGCTAAATGAAAATTTCAATTTTCTCCGCAACTAGCAATCGTAAAATAGTAATTCAAAATACTAATTTATTTATTTTTTTGAGCTCTTTTCAATGATGAATAGTAATCTTTTGCAGCACTTATGATTTTTTATGAAAAATCCAAAAAACTGAATTTTGGATGTTTTAAGTTCTGTAACTTCTGAACCCGAATTTTTCCAGAAATGCAGGTGATGTCATTTTGTTGGAAACCTAAAGCTCTACAAACCACTAAAGTTTAATCAAAATCGTTAGAGCCGTTTTTGAGAAATTTGGAATTTTCATGTTTTTTGTGGGTTTTTGGGGGATTTTTGCCCTTAAAAAACAAAAATTAAAAAAAAAAGAAAAAAACGCCTGGAGATATCGTGGATTAGTACCTACATACAAAATTTCATAAAAATCGGTCCATTGGTTAGGGCTCTAGCTCTGTACACATCCACACAGACACACACACACACACACACACACACACACGGACACACACACACACAGACACACAGACAGACATCACGTAAAAACCACTTTTTGGGTTCAGGGAGCACCAAAACGAATATTTCCACTAACAACTCAAATTCGAAAATTTTGACGAAAACAATACTTTCTCCATATACTATGTATAAGGGGAGAAAATAAAAGTGAAGCCTATAACTGGCCGCCATTTTCCCGACTATTCACAAGCAATACCCTATATCTCAACGCAGGGCCGGATTTAAGTATAAGCTAAGTTACATAGGCGAATGCCTAAGGTCAGGTTTTGTAAAGGAACATCATAATCTAACTTACTTCCTTGAATACTTGGTAATTCATCCAGTTGGCCGAATTGGCGTTGGATGTCGTCAAAATGCCTGGTAGGCCCCGGACGACGACATAAATGCAATCATAATAACATTATTTATTTATCAATGAACAAGTAATGTACTAAAAAAATTCATATATCCTTATAGACAAAAACAAATGCAACACAGCATTTATGTCAAAGACACTGTTGACTATATTTAATATTTCCAGTTTGTGTTAAATTGCTTGATTGTTTATCGCTATCGTTTATATAAACTGTCACAGGAGAATTTTAAATACTCGGTATTTCGGGTAAATCCCCGCAACTCAAGTCCAAAATTCCTGGTTTTACTCGGTTTTGTCTTAATCCCCGCAAAATCCCCGCAAGGCCAACAAAATACCCGAAAACCGGGTAATTACCCGGTTTCTGGCAACACTGGTAACAACGAACAAGAAACAAGAATAACAAGAACAACAACAAAAAACGATTGAACCACTTGCACTTGCCCTTGACATTGCATTCACTGCACCTTACATAACCTCACTATAATGTTATCAAAGTGTTATTATTGACATGGACTACTTTACTTTTTTCCATAAATGATTAATAACATAAATATCTGAAGAAAACGAACCTATAAATTATCACTGTTAATTCATATGACGAGCCAACAATTCTTGCATTTTGGAATGAATATGAAACAACTATTTTCAGTTACCTTATCAAACTTATCAAGGCAAAACAATTTATTTCCTAAGTGTTACGTTAGCACTTGGACTCCGTTAGCTACAGCATTCAATTCAAGACCTGGAAGAATATTAAATTTAAGTTTGACGAAGGATGGAACAGTAAGTTTATTTTTGTTTTAGGTACTGGTACCTTATTTAGTACAAAAATGAAGAATAAAGCCATAGTTGAGTTCATTAACTCTAATTAGATTAATAAGGGGTACACTTTCATAAGGGGAAGATATAAAAAAAACGAATTAACCCTAGCAGTGGCCTACTGTTGAAGTGGGAAATGGCCTAGCAGATTTGGGGATTTTGCAGACTTTTTTTTGAAAATTTTTATAAATTCAACCGTACAAGTAAACCTAGCCAACCTTATATATTCATTTTGATCGGGAAGAACAGGAAACTATAAATACTAAAATAAAATAGATCTAGTAAAACATCTTTTTTGTTAAAGTGAAAAAATAATAAAATTGATTTTTTTATAGAAATTTCAAAAACAGCCTAGGTAAAATTTGTTCTACAGATTTTTTATGGAAAATTCATTATATACATTTTGTAAACAATCTAATTCCCTATATAGAAATATATAACATGTGGAAAGAATTTTTTTGTAAGTTTTAGGGGCGTAATATAATAATAAACGGAAACCCGAAATATATGTAAACTGTACGGTGTTAGTTTGTGTTGTAAATAAGTCATGTAATATATGTATATACTAATAATGATATTTACATATTTGTAAAGCTAATAAAGTAAGGAATCAAAAAAAGTCATAAAGTTGATAGTAAAAAATTGTTATCACTTATAAATAAATGTAAATAAAATAATGTTTTGCTATTTTTGTGTATTTGGAAAAACAAGATTTCACAGTATTTAGAATACAACTTTTTTGTCAAATGTTTTACCCCAAAACCAGTATAGACATGTTGTAGGGTAGTACATTCAATTCCTTACATATACATATATAACATGTTATACATAGAATACATAGAAATATACTTATATAACTCACCACTACCAGGTAAATAATCCAATTAGCCTACGACGCCTATCATGCATCATCAGGAAAGTCGTTCACCTTAATATCACTGCCTATATCACCCTCTAAATTGTCTTCAGTGTCACTAAGTTAATACTTTCTTCAAGAGCACCCCAAATGTCACTACAATCCATTTTTGTGTAAATTCGGCTAAATAAATAACAAAAAAACACTCTTACACAGCTGATAGCAGTCCAACAATAACATAACGCGCCATTTTGGACTGGGACTGGACATTGCATACCAATTTCAGATGTCATATAACACATTGAGACAGATGTAGGAAGAAAGCCTGAAATCTGCTGTTTACAGTGATAACAAGTACAATACAGTTTGGAGCGAGCCAAACAAACTGACTGAGACTTCGTAAACAGCTGCGCAGTTGCCGATGCCGATAATGCAAAAATGTGACGTAACGAAACAATTCCTTGGTTATGAAGCCAAGATAAAAACTGTGCTGCCAGTGGCAAAACTAAATTACGCTACATTTCTTCCTCTTCAAAATAACATATTATTTGACTAGTAACTTTAACATACACTGCATATAAACGCGATTTTCTGATTCGACCAATTTGGTCGGATAGGCCATTATACAAAAAAACCAAAAACTTCTGTTTTCAGAAAATCATATAACCTGTCCTATCAATATTTCATTCTAAAAATCAATACCAACATAAAGCGCTACTCTTTAGCTGTGCATTGGTACCAACCGCATCTTCCTGCGAGAAAAATTACCCGATCTGGGTAATTTCAAAAATATCGTGTTTTGCCATTGTCAGAGCGTCGGCTGCAGCAATTGCGTTGCGCCAAAGCTTCATTCGATTTCTAATCATCGTAACATTATTAGCAACAATGTCGTAACATCGTCGTAACATAGCTGCTACACGGTTCATAAATGTAATAAAATGAAAGTTCAGAATGTGATCTTTCGCATGATATATATATTGATCACTTTTGAGTTTATTATTATTGGTTTATTAATGTTACAAAATTTTCAGTAAAATCCGACCAATTTGGTCGGTGGCCACAGTAGGCGACATAAAAATCCGACCAAATTGGTCGGAGGGCCACTGCTAGGGTTAAATTGTTCAACACGGTATATCGTTTATTTAGGTTTTGGTTATATCCGGTCTCAAAGATGTAGAAGATATCGTCTTAAAATTTGTCTAGATAACATATGTTAATTCCACTAATACTTAAACATGTATACATTTAAACATGTATAGAGGAGTAGGTAAGATTTGCATTTGTTTTTACTACTCCTTTTATTTTATTTTTATATGCTATAGTACCAGAAAGCTGTATACAGGAAGCCTTTTAAATTTGTTGTTTTGTCTGATTTTTTGTTGTTTTGTCTAATTTTTTAGTTTTATGTTTGGAAGTAAATGATTTTTTGTAGGCTATATTATAGGACTGGTAACTTTCATCTAATTTTAATTGAAAAACAAACTTGGCCTTAACAAAACAAGCGTGACTTTATAACTTACATACAGACGATAAAATATTTTATAATCGACCTAATCAATATATCAAACATTTTCTTTCAGGTTTTTATATCGTTCCGCTTATGAAAGTGTACCCTTAATAAGTTGAATGTAGTAATCAGCGCATAACAGGTAATGAGACGACAATAATCTCATACTGGTACAGGTTGCACTTCCCCAGACGTCTGGTGGAACAATCGAATGAAAATAATCTATAAAATAGGCTACGTTAATGTTTTGATATTTCGATATAAATACTTGTATTGGATCAAATCGATACAGCTTACTTATTATAATCGTAATAATATATGTTTTTATTAAATATGATTTGCATTGTAATTTGTTTGGAAAATGGCTGATGACCTAAATGAATTAATTAACCATAGGCTAGTTTTCTTTGTATAAATGTTTTAAACAATAAAGAAAATATTGCCGCCTTTTTGAAAAATCGTAGTTAAGTTACAAAAGTCAATGAAATGCAGAGTTTGTAACGATGATATGAAGATGAAAATTAAGGGAGAAAATCAAGTCTTGTTTCGGTGTTGTAAAACAGTAAACAAACATGACGTTTCAGTTAGTGCTTTGGAAAACAAATTTTTTGAAGGAGCTAAGTTTGGTTTAAGAAACATATTAACAATCAAGTACTTCTTTAGTGTACAAACGTTATTAATTATGGTACTTTGGTATTATACGGATGCCACCCTTATACAGCGCGCTGCGGCAGTTATGTTAGGATGGGTTATCATAAAAATGATTGTAGGACTTTCCTTGTTTCGTTAAAAATCGAATGATACCTGATGAGTTGTAAAACGAGCCGATTTCGGGAGTTGAAATAATAATAATGCCGGTTGGGAAACAAAATTACTATTTATTCAATCTTACAACTTTACAACAACTGATTTAAAAACCAACTTAAACGTCGTTAACAATAGGTATATCCGCGGTTAAAAATACAATAATTAAGGTTACATTGAATTTAGACAGAAAACACCAATTAATAATTTAGCAGGGAGAGGCAACGCGACGCGTGTTAATTACATCGTCACTTCTTAGGGACTGGGATCAGGCTCTTGTCTCCTTCCCCAGTGCTGAACCAAGCCAGCCAATCAGAAACAGTTTCGCACGTGACGTCACGGGAACACTTCCTTGACAAGTGCTGCAGCCAAACGATCACTCACGCCGCTACTCAAACTAAGAAGCACGGGAATCGTGCACTGAGGTTCGCACTGAGAGATGAAATGCTGACGCCATGCACATTCCTGCTGGTATCAACGCTCGGCCGGCCCGTGGGAGCGTCGAAGTTGAGATTAGCTTGGAGCAAACATCCTAGCGTCTGTGGTTGATTTAATATTTTGTACCAGCCAACTCTTTAAAATGAAATAATGAATGAAATAATTGGAACAATGTTAAGAGCACCGTTCCTCCTTTCAATTATAGATTTTAGTGACGGTAGAAATTTATTTATTAGGAACGGTAAATTGTATTATTTAATTACAGTGTCGTATTAATGGCTTTTAACAGTCTAGGGATTTTGGGCCGTCACACCCCCCTCACCCTTAGACCATGCTGTCCCCAGCATGAGGTAACAGCAGATTGCCAAGTCCAACTTCTCTCAATGTTTGGAGAGTACACATCCGTCTTCCGTTGGCTGGTCGGTGATCAAACTCCGGACAGCTAACCTCAACTCTCTCCGCAAATAAAACAAATATTTAACTTCAATTTTTTTTTTTTTTACAAAAAAAACTCGAATTGTCACCGGTCTGCATTAGCCTCTCCCTTTACAAAGTACATCTCAAAAATATCACAATCAAAACATCTCAAAAGTCAAAGTTAAACAACCAAAACAAAACCTAAAAAAAACTAAAATATCTTATTTCACAAGGACAAAAGTTACCTAAACTTAAACACAAAAAAACACAACACACATTCCCATCTAAACAGACCATTACATCATTGTTAGAAGATTCGTCACTGAATTTAATTGTGTGTATTTAAAACCAATTGGTTAATTTTTCTTAGTATCTGAACAGGGTATGAATTATTATATTTAAAAAAAAATTCGCAAGAGAGTAATTGAGTTCAGCACTTTTATGGCAACTTTAGAACGCTACTCGCCCGCTATGGTGAAGCCGCACGGGTTTTCACTTGGGGTCGGTCTTACACTCTGTCACCCCTTCGGTAGTAACGGATCTTTCAACGTAAGGTCAAATACTAGGAAAAGAAAATTTACTGCTATCCTAACACACCCTTTCCCACGCTACAGTGCCTACTCTAATTAACTCGTCAACACATGTCGAAATAGCCAAGTAACAAATTGACACCAAGAATCAACAAAAAAAACTTTTCACCAATCCAATGATCGTTCATAAATTCCGGTGGTACTCCACCCACTATCGGCCGAAGCCTCAAAACAACTTGAAAATTACCAATAATAAATCACATAGACAATCGAATAATCAATACAGTACAATGCATTATTAACTAATCTTTAACACAAACTCACGTTCAGTAGGCCTGGTAGCGGCACAACAATGTCTTGCTGACAGGGTCCGGAAAATCCCTCAGCAAGGCATTTTCTGCAGTACTCTTGACTGGCTATACACTACTATACGTCAATTTTTTTTCTTTAAATTTTGAAAAATCATTCAGGCTGGCTCCCGGGTGCCTACAGTCCAGTCGGGAAGTTGAAGGGAAGGGGGTATTAAGGGGGTGGGGAGTGCCGGCATTACCTTCCTGTGGACACCAAGTTGGGCCAGTGAATCCTTTACCCTTCTTGGGATATACTACTACCATTAGTTGGATCGCTTCGAATAATAAATAAAAAAAAAGTTGCCATTACCAGCCCACAAATATTACACCATTACTATAAACACACAACAAAACATACCGGTACACAAAAGTCATTAATGCTAACATAATAACAAACAACACTAATAACAAAACTCGGAGGGGGATCCCCAGTCCTTTCGCCATCGCGTCCTCGCGGAGACAAGTCCAGAAGTACTCACTCCTTCACAGCGTAGTATGCGACTTCTTGATCGCGGTCGAAAGTCTATGCTTCTTAAATACTTCTCACTTACTTAAAGTGTCCCGGGTCCGTAATTCACTCCTCGTCGCATCTTACCGCACGGTCAGCCTAACTTTAGCTGCGCTCGTGGAACTGTCGTGCTCTGCTTCCGGTGCATGATCTGCTACCAATTCGACAGTAGGGTACCATCTCTCCAAGGTTCTGAAGTGGTGACTCTGTCTGCGCAGCCTGCGGGCGCTGTACATGGCCTCCCAGGGTGACACGGAGCAGGTCGGCAACTCGAACTCTCCATCTCAAACCTACAAAGACAACTGTGATTATCACAATAACCGAACGGCCGCCACACATGTCCTACTCAACCATGCGGGCGCCAGCATAATGGACTCTAAGGTGCTGGAAAGTACTCTCCAAAGAATACCCCTCTACGCTTAGGTGCCAAGCTGATCATCTAGTCCCTGCAGGACCTTCAAGGTGGCATTCACATCAATATTCATCAACTTGGTCTCTTCGTCAGAGAGCATCGACCTCAAATCAAGAACAAAACTTTACTCATCTGACCGACATGAGTGTTGCTGCCGTGTATACGGGCAGGCACCTTAAACTCATCACTAATAACGCCTCGGGGATCACTCCAACTCCACTCAACTGCACGGTGGTCAGGTTGATCTTTCAGCCATCCTCATAACAGTTCAGAGTTACCTTACAGGGCTCTGAAGCACTATGCACCCATCAATCTCAGGAAAAACCACTTTTCCACAAACGCTGGAATACAAGGAGCTGCCGATAAATCGGGCAGGCACCCGATCCGCCAGTGATCGAATCACACCGATCACTTCAGTCTCTTCAACAGAGAGCATATGACTTAGAAAAGTCAGAAATCACAACTTCACATTCCGGCCCGACATGAGTATACTGCTGCCGTTTGCACGGGCAGGCAATATTGAACTCATCACTAATAACAACCCCTCTATACGGGTCAAACACATCACGTTAAACATTGACCACAAATCAAGAACCAGGACCCAAGTTACCTGGCCTACATGAGTATACTGCTGCCATTTACACAGGCAGGCAATATTGGACCATCAGTTGCTACTACAAACACATCTATTTTTTTCCTTGAGGGAGGCCCATTCAACGTCATAATTTCAATGGGGCATTTCCCCCAAAACAAAACTCAATCAAACAACTCCAGGCCCAGAAGACCATCGGCTGGTTTACTCGTACCATCCCTTTAGTAAACACACAACCATCAACCTCCGCTTTGCCGGCTGTACAGGCGAATTGCGCTGCACAGGCTGGGCCTTCTACAGAACAGCTTGCCATAGAACAAGCAAAACATAATTTACTCCCCATTCCCGTTTGCTTTTATTAATTTTTGTTCTCTTCACGGTCTGGCCAAGAATAGCATGATTTAGCAAGCATATTCCTGGAGCAGAGCACACATTTTAAAATTCTATAAAAAAAAAAAAACAAATAACCATAATGTGATTTCTAAACACTAGTACATCAGTATACTTAGGTGATAACACTTGTCCACATCAGCATAATCCATTCAGTAATGGTTACGAATGCACTCCCTCGGCAACTCCACAGCGAGGAAGACCCTCCGGTGTCCCAATCCACAGGGACAGCACAAGAATGGCCTAGAATTATGACTTTCCTGTACAACAAACAAAACAGGTTATCCAGTGAACACGTGTTATCACAAGTTAGAGCACAAACCATTAAAAACAACAAACTTCCTACGAAGAATCACTTATCACTAACTTCACCAGCCTTATATTTTAAATATAAGGGAAGCTAACTGGACTCCTTTTGTAAATTTTTAATTAAGTGTAAATGGACTAAATCATAAATCATCGTATTTACTCCTAATCTCTGGTTCATTATCTAATTCATCACACCGCAAATGGGAGCTCTGGCTTCACAATGCTCAGTCCCAGATGAGGGGGTAAAGTTTTAGACACTTTAAATATTACATCGGCAAATAATTTCTGTCCATGTTCGGAGTACTGATAATAAAACAGATGCAGCCATACAATTTAAGGGACAGACTGCATGAAAAAAAACAAAATTAAATTTCTCAAACTGTAAAAAGAAATGTGATCATTGTTTACGAAGCACCGATCTGCAACAGTATTTAAAGCTATCTGCAGATCCTAAAACTGAACACAAATACGCATCACAATTTACTGGCTCCAACTCAAAGCTTTATTAGTTCCAATTTAAGTTACTCTTTTTTTCACCTACTCCTTTAATGCTGTTAACTAAATTCATACACACACAAAGAGATATACTAAATATCTTCACATTGCAGATTAACTTGCAAAAAAAAAAATACAAAGTCCGGTACTACAAGCAAACAGTACCACTGCTCTACTGACTTTCATGTTCAGTTGGCCCAAAACCAGGAACCAGAGCTAAACAATGAGCACAGTATAGCCCAGTTCTCAAAAATTAATACAGCAACCAAACAGCGATTTTATTTTCTCCTCCATGCTATTTTGTCTCACATAATTTTGAAGGAGAGCAAAACAGCCTTTTTTTCAAAACTGCAAACAAAAGGTTAAATAATTTACTTATTACCCCTTCAAAACCGTTACCGAAGGTTACTGCCCGTTAATTCTCTCAACATTAAAATTACTGGTTCCACAGGTGTAGAACCCTCAATAACCCCCTACTGATGAGAGCTTCTGAAATAAATCAAATTCGCCCAGTCCCATTTATAATTTCCAATACTTTACTGAAGCAGTCATCAGAGGCTCACACGCCTAAGTCCACACGTTGTTTTGTTTCTAAGAAATTTTTTAGAAAAATTCAAAGTCCCAACTTAAAGTTCAATAAAGTACACTAAAACCCCAGAACGCGATTACTCTAAGTCCCAACACGGTGAATTACTCAATTAAAATCACCAAATTAATTTCAAACAAAAATCACAAGTCGTTTGTAGTATTCAGTGAAAAATCTGGCTAAGACCTTAGCTCAAAATACACAATAAATTTCGAAAATTACTGTCCAACGCCCATTTCCCCACTACTATGATGGTCCACGTCGATTATTTCTAAGTCCAGATTAATTTCAATGAAATGTCACAGAACTCCTATTTCCCCACTACTAACGCTTTGTTTCGTCGAAAATTTTCAAAGTTCTGATTTACTTAATTTCTTTGGTAAATAAAAATGCACTGGTATCCTTTGACCTGACAATGAAGATAGGCCAGAAAATTGACACAGTTTATAAGTGTCAGATCATTAATTTTTATTAATTTGTAACAATAAAATTTTTCAATTACTTGATTTTAAATTATTGGCCTATTTCCAATGACGCCCAGATTTTTTCCAATGCATTTATAGATTTACCATTTAAATATATAACCCAGAGTTAATCAAACATGCAAATAAACTTAGGTTAATTTAGAAAGCATTTATTCTAAGGTTAATATAATAAATAAATCCTACAAACTCCGGTCCTTGGACAAAACAATGTTAAATCAACTAAATAAAAATATAACACTTCAGGAATAACTATCTTCTCTCTTAATAACAACACACGTGTGGAACTGTTTAGATTAATCTATACAGCCATCTGTTTACAAACACGGCAAACCCTACTGCCTTATAAATCACGGCGTCACGGCTTTCCTGTGACGTCGCCCAGTTTTGATAATTGTTGACTAATTCTCGCTTCGGACAATTCGGATTAATTTACAATATAATATTTCTTCAATTTAATTCCCAAATAAGTTATAATTTCATTTTAATGTCGTCCTCTCCCTTTTCCACGATAAGTTGCAACCAAGTTCACGCATTTGCACTTCAATCAAACCGAATTGGCAAATCAAAGATGGCGGATTAATCCGAATGCAACAGAGACGATTTGTCAAGATTGCAAATGGCGGCTCCAAGCTTCCTTCCACGATTAATATTCCAAGTCACTTTACTTTTAAAATAAACCTCCTTAGTCACAGGTAATACTTAAAATCAACTCTACCTTTATTATTTATCAATATCTATTATCACTAGGCTCAACAACAACTCTGATAGCCCAATAATTTCGATTTAATATGTCTTCTCAAACAATGACATTCTCATACATTCTCATAACATGCGTCACACACAATGAATGCAAAGTGACGATGGAGGGGGAACCGACGCTAACTATTTCTCTCGCAATGAGGCTAATGGCGACTTGAAGATTTATTCAAATTAATCTAATTACTTTGAAATTCTCTAATAATTCGAAAAATGCATATTTCTTTACGGGAGTCGCGCTAAAATGAGTTTAATTTATTGCTTTACAAGATTAAACGGTTACCTACTGCTAAAACGACGTATATAAAATTAACAAGATTGCACCAATTAATTAAAATAAATTTATTACTTACCAAAGTCCATTCTCCGTCCGTGGGATTCTTCAAGTGGTGTTTTCTTGCAACACACCCCACACCTGACACCAATTGTAAAACGAGCCGATTTCGGGAGTTGAAATAATAATAATGCCGGTTGGGAAACAAAATTACTATTTATTCAAACTTACAACTTTACAACAACTGATTTAAAAACCAACTTAAACGTCGTTAACAATAGGTATATCCGCGGTTAAAAATACAATAATTAAGGTTACATTGAATTTAGACAGAAAACACCAATTAATAATTTAGCAGGGAGAGGCGACGCGACGCGTGTTAATTACATCGTCACTTCTTAGGGACTGGGATCAGGCTCTTGCCTCCTTCCCCAGTGCTGAACCAAGCCAGCCAATCAGAAACAGTTTCGCACGTGACGTCACGGGAACACTTCCTTGACAAGTGCTGCAGCCAAACGATCACTCACGCCGCTACTCAAACTAAGAAGCACGGGAATCGTGCACTGAGGTTCGCACTGAGAGATGAAATGCTGACGCCATGCACATTCCTGCTGGTATCAACGCTCGGCCGGCCCGTGGGAGCGTCAAAGTTGAGATTAGCTTGGAGCAAACATCCTAGCGTCTGTGGTTGATTTAATATTTTGTACCAGCCAACTCTTTAAAATTAAATAATGAATGAAATAATTGGAACAATGTTAAGAGCACCGTTCCTCCTTTCAATTATAGATTTTAGTGACGGTAGAAATTTATTTATTAGGAACGGTAAATTGTATTATTTAATTACAGTGTCGTATTAATGGCTTTTAACAGTCTAGGGATTTTGGGCCGTCACAGAGTCATACTTCCTGGCCGCCAAACCCCCTCCAAATAGGCCAAGGTCAGGTCGTTGATCGGAGCGCGCGCATCACCTGTCACCGCCTGTATCTGGGTCAGTGTCATGAGTGATTTATTGCCGTGCACTACGTTACATTTGTTTTCATAATGAGTGACGTTCTTTTGGTGTGGGATTTACCTCGAAATGAAGAGGAAACCGTACGTATTTTTATGATAACCCATCCTAACATAACTGCCACAGCGCGCTGTATATTTGGCGGAGTACATGCGGCGATCGGGTGTGGCTGCTAGCGGCGGCGACGCATTCAACACGATCCTAGCGGACATCGCTGCCTTTTGGGAGGCACAACACAAAGACCGCTCATCAGAATGATGTAAAATTTTTACAGTAAGTCAATAAAAGTACGTTTTTTCGAATTATGTAGTTATCCTTTGTATCCGGTAAAAATTAACCTCCAAAAATAGTGGCATCCGTATAATACCAAAGTACCTTAATTATGACTTTTTATTGAGAGAATCCAGTCACGGAGTCATTAAAACCAGTACTGAGACATCCTGTGTTAAATGTACTTGTATTTTGCAAAACGGTAATAATCGAATAAAAATAATCTAGTATTTATATAGATATTTTATATAGATTATTTTCATTCGATGGTTCCAACGGGCGTCTGCAGAAGTGGAACCCTGTATAGCCTCGAATTGTTGGAGTACAGTTTCATAAGAATTTTGGGTACTTTATATTTATATTATTTTTTACTATACACAATATAGCCTACAGGCCTAGGGTAGTGGTGTAAAATACCCGGGTATCTAAAACTCGGGGTGAATACCCAAAAGTAATAAATACCCAGGTATTTTGGGTATTTAAAATGATATTTTACATAAAAACGCCAATGTAATTCACATCTACCACTAGGAGTACGCTCTTATATCGCGTATAAGGATTGAGTGATCACGTAAAATACAAAAAAAGTTTCAATTGACAATATACCTCATGGGCCCTCCATTATAACTGCAGCTTGACAATAACATACAAATCCAGAACATGACAAACAATGAGGCCTGAAATCTGTCAATCAGTCAGACAAAGTGCATATGAAGTAGTTACTCACCCCTCAGTCTCACTGAGGGCTGTATCATCTAGGCCCTCATAATAATATTAGCTGAAGATTTTGATAAAATATACTATCAAAATATTGCCTTTATTGGCGGCAATAAAGGTCACTAATCAGTGAGAGCACGTGGTTTAAAAGTAGTTATTTACACTTTGGTTCCATTGGAGGACCCATCAGGATATTTATTTTATTGTAGCTTAATATTTCTGTAAAAATCTATAAGTATAAATACAGAACTCGATGAACATTACGTTTTAAAATCAGTCAATTGGTTTTGAATGCCTAAATATTTTAAACTCTAATCCAGAGGTTTTAATGTAACACATTACCCTTACTGGGGGGAGGGGGGCTGTGCCCCCCAGGCCTCCCATTGTTATTGTAGCTTGATACGGTTGTTCAAATACATAGGTAACCTATAAATGCAGAACTTAAAAAACAATAAGGCTTAAATCATTCAATTTGTTTTTAAGAAGAATAAATTGCCTCATTTTAAAAAGAAAAGAAAAGTAGTTTCTTATGTTAAATATAATCTAGGGAGAAATTAAAACTCTTTGACCCACTTCTTAGAATCCACGAGTCATTGTGTCAAGGTCCAAGATTTTGTATACATCTTAATATATAAATACCCCCGTAGCAGCAAACCTGCGTACTCAGCAAATTTCCAATACATATATATGTATCTTAATGCCACATAAAGCCACATATCAAGTTTCATAAATATACATTCATAAATAAACGATTTATGACATTTTAATTATTCTCCATAAGAATAACATGGCGGCTGAGTGTGCAGGTTTGCTGAAGCAAGGAACTCCAAAAATGGGGTTTTATACAAATATCAATATAACTCAAGTAGGTAAAGCCACATACCAAATGTGAATAATTTATGTTCATAATTAAGGGAGATAACATGTTACTTCTTCTCCATAAGAATAACATGGGACTGAGTACACAGGTTTGCTGCTACGGGAACTATCGGCCGAAAAATGTTTTTTAGTGCAAATATCAATAGACCACAACGATATGAAGTAATATACCAAGTTTCATCAGCAAAAGTATATAAATAACCGAGATATACAATTTACCTTATTCTCCGTAAGAATAACATTGGACAACATACTGGGTTTAGCACTTTCGATATCTCTGTAATCATTTGACGTAGAGCAATGATCAAAACACTAAATTGTGCGTCTTTCTAAGCTGATTCCAATGGGAAAAACTAAAATTTGACTTTTTCAACAATTATATGTAAAAAGCTCAAAAAAACCACTTTAGGGATACAAAACCCCCCCCCCCCAAAATACTCCTTCGGATAGGTCGATCGGTCTGGTTTTTGAACTTAAAGTCATAAATGCTGCTTTACACGCTTATACCAAATTTTGTCAAAATCGGATGAATTTTACGACAGTTATCGTGCTCACGGACACACACATATATATATAGTTTTTGAAAGAATGGTGTTTTTGGCATCTGGGGACCTCAAAATGAAAAGTTATCATGGTCATGGGCCTAGGTCTTGCCATGCCGACTACGGTAATAGCTTCTTCCCTATATGGGAAATTCGCTCAAATGGATCCCTATTTCCCTTGGTCACGCCATAACTTGAGAACTAGTGGACCAAATTGAATAATTATTTCTTGTTGAGTTTGTTTATGTCAGGACAAGGTTCTTATAAAAGACAATTTTTAATCCGACCTAAGAGCTCTGCCCCACAGGCCTTCAAAGTTCCTATTGATTTGATCTAAGTTCAGTTAGTTACCCCAAGCAGCTGTAAACATACTTGAAAGGCATATACATATGTTGATTATAGAAATAAAAAGCTACTTGAATGGAAACTCTCATTTTGGAAATAAAAAGAGTACTTGAATGGCAACTCAAACTCTTTTTTTTATATTCAAGTGAGCATAGCGCATGAGCTAATCCGGGAAGCCAGTGAGCGAAGCGAACATGCTTATCTTGAAAATGAACGAGTATTTGAAATAAAACAAATTCAATGACATTAGGACAGGACAACGTATGTTGGGCCAGCTAGTTATATATATTAATGATTACAGGCAGCGTGTAGCATTTAAGTATCCAAAAACATTATGATCACATTTTTTTAAGTAACGGTGTATTATAATCCCACTTATGTTTTATATTATTGACTATCTCAAGTTTAATTTATGCAAAATTTCTTTGCAGTAAAAAATAATACGGGGACTTCTGCTTGAAACAATATTTATTTGTGTATTAAGGGAGTAAAGTGCAACTTTGTTTCCTAAGGGAAATTGTTGGCGCCTGACGCCGTAGGCGAGGGCGATAAATTTACACACAACATTTTTCCCACACCCCAAAAGCCACAAGTATTGATAAGTATTCACATTCACAATCGCTTTCCATGTTGGTTGCGTAATGCGTAATAACTAAACTCGGAACGTTAATTGGAGCTGGAGCAAAATATCAATCAGCTGATCCGATTCCCTTACAGCTGCAGCATTAATGATTGCAGCGAAATGTCAGCTGATTCTGTTCCGGGAGACAAAGTAGCACTATACTCCTTCAATACAAGGAGTAAAATTTGACTTTACTAAGTAGGTGGGGGGAAACAAAATTTATTATACAAGATAGGAACGACGTTTCCTTCCATTTTTAAAATGTATTGTATTAGTTCACACATACGCAAAAAGTTAGAGAAAACTTAGTAAACAAATTTCATAATCGGCCTGAAAGGACAAGTCCTGCACAGTTCACTAACACATATATAATTCCAATTTTTGGTAAATAGTCCAACTAAATTTGATCAAAATGTTAAACAGGAGCATCTCTTTTACTTGTTAAACATGAAAAGTAATTTTTCACTGAGAAAAACATGTTTTCTGGAAATAAAAGTACCAATCTCTGTAGAACAGGAGCTTCAATTTCAGATCAAAACTATTTAAATCGGTCCTTTAGTTTTTAGCGAATTTCCCCTATAGGGAAGAAGCTATTACCGTAGGTCTCGTGGTAAGACTTAAGCCCGAGACCATAATAACTTTTCATTTTGAGGTCCCCAGATGCCAAAAACACCATTCGTTCAAATGTTTATATATTTATATATATATTTATATATATATATATATATATATATATATATATATAAGCACGATAACTCTAGTAAAAAAGGTCCGATCTTAATGAAATTTGGTACAAATGTGTAAAGTACCATTTATTTGAACGAGTTCGAAAACCAGATGAATCGCACCATCCGAAGGGGGGTTTTTGGGGGGGTTTTGTACCCCAAAAATGTGTTTTTTGGAGTTTTCACATGTAATTTTAATTTAAATCAAATTTTAATTCATACCATTGAATTCAGCTTAAAAAAACAAACAATTTGGTATTTTGATCATTGCTCTACGTCAATTGGTTACCGAGATATTGAAAGTGCTAAACACAGTACGTTGTCTAATGTTATTGTTATGGAGAAAAAGGAAAATTGTATATCTCGCTTATTTATGAACAAAAACTGGCGAAATTTGGTATATGGCTTGATCTGGTTGTTGTTTATGGTTGTTTGCACAACAAAGTTTTTCACCTATGGTTCCTGTAGCAGCAAACCTAGGTACTTGGTCCCCATGTTATTCTTATAGAAAAATACTTAAAATGTTATATATCGCTTATTTATGAATGTATATGGATGAAACTTGGTATGTGACTTCACTAAGATGAGTTCTATTGATATTTGCATAAAAACCCATTATTTTATGTGCCTTGTTGCAGCAAACCTGCGTACTCATCCCCAATGTTATTCTTATGGAGAATAATTAATATTTTAAATATCGCTTGTTTGTGAGTACATTTCTTATGAATCCTGTTAAGTGTTTTAATGTGTTATGTTATATATTCATTGGAAATTCGCTGAGTATGCAGGTTTGCTGCGACGGGGGTATTGTTAGTGGATTTACAAAATGAATGTTGTTGATATTTGAACATGTGCTCTTATGAGAGCCAAAAATTAAAATTAATTTATTATTAGAAACAACACATCTAAACTAAACAAAGATATTGATGACATTACTGTATGTCAAAACCTATTATAAGTTATATAGGTTAAGCTATTATAACCTATATAAGTATTATATTTAATAGATTTTGCTAGTAATGTACCGTAAGTGATTTATTGAAAGTCTAAAACAGTTAAAATTGGCACAGTAGTTTTTGCTAATAGATTAACGTAAAGAATTTTTTTTTTAATGTTAATCGGGCTGTTTCGGGAGCTAAAAGTATTTTGTATTGAGAAAAATCTATACTTAAAATGTAATGGTTGTGCATTTGCGTGTATGTCCCAGGGGATTTTGAAAATGCCAACTCAAAACTGCTCCGGACCATAATGTTGTAGAGGATCAACAAATTGCAGATAGGTACTTTTTTGTTTTTCCTCAAGACCTCAGGACTCTGCCCCAGTGGCATAAAAAGCCGCCATGTTATTCTTATTGAGAAAATGTTTTGTTCTAACGGCTCCTCAAACTTGCTCAAACCTTAACACATTGTTGTGTGACTAAAAGACTGGATATTCTTATCAGTGCTTAGTGTGATTTCCATAAATCCCTATGAACAACAATGGTTGTTCCCGGCAAAACATGTTTAAGATGAAAAACATGATAAGTGGAATCAACATTTGTGAGCTGGACAAATTATAAGACAATATCTTTTGAGATCGAATATAACTGAAATCTAAAAAACCGAAACCAGGGTAGACTTTCATAAGTGGAACGATATAAAAAACCGAATGAAATTGTTCGATAGGGTATAACGATTATTTAGGTTATTCGGTTATGGTTTCAGTTACGCCTATTAAGGTTTTGGTTATTTAGGTTTCAGTTAGGCCTACCGTAAAACAGGCTTGACCCGGACACTTTTTTACTATTTTTAGGTTATAGTGCCTTCCCATTAACATGTCACCATATATATTAATAAAATAAATTAATATATGTAACCAAATAAATTAATAAAATTTGGTATGTGGCTTTACCTACTTGAGTTATATTGGAATTTGTATAAAACCCCATTTTTTGTCCTTGCTTCAGTAAACCTGCATACTCAGCCGCCATGTTATTCTTATGGAGAATAATTAAAATGTCATAAATCGTTTATTTATGAATGTTTATAGATAAAACTTTGTATGTGGCTTTATCTGGTATTAAGATACATAAATATGAATTAGAAATTCGCTGAGTACGCAAGTTTGCTGCTACGGGGGTATTTTATTTCCATTATGAGAGTTGACATTCAAGTAGGTTTTTTATTTACATAATGAACATATATGTATGCCTTTCAATTATGTTAAGATATACTCCTAACATAAAACTACGATAATGTAATTTTTTAAATGCCATGTTTGGACAAATACTCTGGTTACAAAAATAGCTGTTTTATCGAAACATTATCTGCTTATTAATTAAAAACAGAAAAGTGATAAACACATGTTCCCATAAAGAAAAAAATGTAAACTTTAAAAGCCAAAGGAGTAGAGCCATTCACATTTTCCGGGGTAAAAAGTATCCTATGTGTTTATCCAGGTAATAAACTATCATCCGTGTGCAAAATTTCCTTTAAATTCATTCAGCCGTTCTTGTGTGTTATAAAACTTGTTATTAATACCACTTGTTTTATATATAAAGATAATAATAAACTTTATTTGACATTCTTGGATGTATAAAAGTAAAATAAATACAATAATTGTTAATTAATTATACAATATGATTGTAGTTATCAGCAAAATTCCTCAATTTCATAAATACATTTTCTTATTAATTTAACTCAATGTATAAAAGGCACATGTAACTGAATTATAATGATTTACTTTTTCAAAATGTTAACAGGTAAACAAAAATTTAAATGATGTCATGGAATTGATTTGAACACGATATGACATAATCACAAATACCCCTGGAGCAGCAAACTTGCACACTCAGCGAATTTCCATTGCATGTATATGTTTCTCACTACCACATAGAGCCACTCACAAAGTTTCATAAAACTACACAAATAAATGATATATAGCATTTTATTTATTCTCCATAAGAATAACATTGAAAGCTGATTACGCAGGTTTGCTGCAACAAGGAACATAAAATATGTGTTTTTATGCAATTATAAATACAACTGTACCGGTCAAGGCTGCATACCAAGTTTTATTCATTTATGCTCATAATTAAGGGAGACATTACATTTTACTTATTCTCCATAAGAATAACATGGGGGCTGAGTATGCAGGATTGCTGCTGTAGGGGAAATCGGCAACAAATTTTTTGTGCAAATATCAATAGACCAGTACTAAGTGAAGGCACATGCCAAGTTTCATCAACATACATTCATAAATAACCGGAAATAAAATTTTGAATTATTCTCCTTAAGGATAACATTGGGCAACAAACTGTGTTTAGCACTTTGAATATCTCTCCAATGGTTGGACATAGAATCACAATTTAAACACCAAAATGATTGTTTTGTAGAGCTGAACCGATTGGTAAGAGTAAATGAGAAGTTGACATTAAAATGAGCTGAGGAAAAGCTAAAAACCTTTTTCCCATAAGATTAACATGGGAGATTTTATGAACACGTTTTTTTAGATTTTCTCCTCAACCACTTAACCTAGGTTAATGATTCAAAATATTATATTATTTGTTTTTTTAAGCTCTATAAAATGGTCAAAACCAAAATTAAGTATTTTAAAAATTGTTGGGTGAAAAATGCAAACAAATTATTGTTGGAAAATTGTAAACCCCCATAAACCCCCCTTCCTATGGTCCGTTTTTTGTGGTTTTCAAACTGAAATGTCATGAATATCCCTTTACAAATTTGAGCCAAATTTCATCAAAATCAGACTTATTTACTCATGTTATCGTGTTAATGGACACACACATATATATATATATATGTATATATATATATACATATTATTTATGTATGTTTATATATACATATATACAAATTTGAACTATTGGTGTTTTTGACGTCTGGGGACCTCAAAACGAAAAGGTATCATGGTCTCGGGCTTCAACTCTTACCATGCCACCTACGGTAATAGCTTCTTTCCTATAAGGGAAATTTGCTAATACACAATTACATCAGAAAAACGTGGACTACAACCATCCATGTTGGAAAAGAATACACTGACTCAATAAACACCGTTGAGGAGAGCGGTTTTTTCCCACTCGCGTGAAAACATGCATCTGAATCAATGCTTTGCAATTGGAGAGGAGCATTTTTCCCCGCGTGGCCAAAAAATCGAATGTAGAAACCAGCGTGTGATTTTAGAGCCACTGGGTGGATTTGACCCGCGCGGCAAAAAACCACTCTAGGTATGTGAACGCTCTCATTTGACTCAATTTATCCCAGCGGGGAAAACTTGCTGCGGGAAAAGGTTGCTCGTGTGAAAGATTCCTAAACATTATGTCCCCCACCCCATTACTCCAGAATTATACCATGATTAAATTGGTAAGATATAACTGGGTAGTTATCATGCATGTTTAAGTCATTAAAAATGTTTGGAAAACGCCTTTCTAAAAAAAATGTAATCTTGTTTCCAGAAACTATTGTTTGTAACAGCCCGGTTAACATTTCAACAAAATTCCTTACATAAATCTAGCGGTCCTATTCAGTAAAAAACTACTGATCCAGTTTTAACGGATTTAGTAGGGGGTCTATCATGAAGGTTTTGGCATATAGTTATGTCAACTACATTTTATTATGTGATCTTTTGGTGCAAAACTACTTAGTTAATAGTTCCCATAACAGATCGTGTTAAATTTCCAACAAATCACTTGTATATATCCACTAGCAAAAACTACTGGGCCAAAATATAAACAGTTTTTGTATTAAATTTATAGTTTTGATCCGCGCTCATGTCATAATACCTTTCTTTAGTTGAGATTTTTGTTCTTAATACCAAATGATAAATCTCAACAACATTCCTTTTGTAAATCCACTATCAAAAACGACTGGATCAATTTCAATAGTTTTGGTCTTCAATCGAAGGTCCTGTCCTAGAGAGGTTTATTGGTACCATACTTTTATTTTCACTTAATATGATTTTCTCTTTGAAAAAATGCTTTTCAAATTTATCACCTTAAGAGCTGCTCCTATTTAACATCCCGGTCAAATGTAGTTGGACTATTTACCAGAAATGTTAATAATTTATGTTTTAATGGATCACAGTACTCTTCCTTCAAGGCCAATTATGAAATTTGTTTACTATGTTCATAACTATTTTAAACTATTTTTTTACATGTGTGAACTTTTACAATATATCTTAACAATGGAAGGAAAAGTCATTATTATGGTATTTTGTTATACAAATTGTTTGATCCAAGTTAATTCCCTGTATATTATTTTACAGCAAAACAATTGTCATAAATTAAACTTGAGGTACAGTAGTAAATATTATTAAACATAAGAATAATCATAATAGGCCTACCCCTTTCCTTAAAAAGGATGCGATCATAATTTGTTTGGGAACTTAAATGCTACACAGGGGACTATTAAACTGAACCTTTCACGTAATCATAAATATATATAATAAATGTTGGACCTTGAAACAATCACTGGCAAACCAAGTGGGCCAAAGAGTTTTAGTTCCTATATTATATTTAATAACATCAGATACTAATACTTTTCCTTTTTTAAAAAGAAATAAGGCAATTTCATCTTCTTTAAAGCGGATTGACAGATTTAAGCATCATTGTTTTGAAGTACTGCATTTATATATATTTAAACGAGACTGGGTCTATTACACATCATATCGATGGACCATCGAACCTTAAATAAAAATAGGCTTTGGTTCGATATAACATTGCCCTAGTGCGATCTATAATATAATTTAATAAAAAATTGGCTCTAGTTGTGAATTGGAATTAGTTGTTATAGATTAAAGCAAGATGATTCGATGGCCCATCGAACCTACATCAAATAAATAAAACATTTAAGTGAAGGCATTTTGGGTAAAGGTTTAAGTGGGTATTATAGATGATTTCGTTGGACCATCGAACCATTCCTATTTTATAAATGTTAGAGGGTCTATGGTCCATCGATGTGATGTGTAATAGAGCCACTTAATTTATTTGACAACTAGAAATATAGGGGGCCCGTTTTTTTAAATAATAATTTATAGGGTCGATGGTACATCAGACCGAATTTGTATATGTTAAAAAGAACTCATTGTGGGTCGATGGTCCGTTGACCCAAATAGTAAATATAACTTTTATTCACTTAACACGTTGAATGCTGAAAAATAAGTATATACCATCACCTGTGGCTAAAACTATTTTATGTCAAAATCACTTTCCAAATGCTGTTGTTAGTCTTGTTCGGGGTCGCTGTCATAAAAAAATCGTAATTTCCGGTCGTCCCGTGACGTCATCGCTTCCGCCGCTTTTTGTCGGCATACGCCACCTGGGTGCGACGCTTCGGAGATATTGCAGCACAGTCACAATATTTTTACTTATTAGTCAGTTTATGATTATATCCTAGCAATGTAAACCTTTTTTTCACTTTTTCAATCACTACTACTAAATATTTACAAATATTTACAGAGTCTGTTTCAACGTTACAGGGAGTCGTGAAACTTGTCGAAGCAGCGAATAGGGCATAGGCCTGGTTCACCAGGACAAGCTGGACAGAAGTACACGACATCCGATCATAATAATAGTACGACAGACGTACTAGCCATTATTGTTCAATATGACCCACCTAAGAATCCATAGTAACGCACTATTACGCAATCACGAAAAAAAAAAAATAGTCGCGGAATCCGGCAACGGCACCAACACGGCAAAGATTGAGATGTAAACAGGTGGCGCACGCAGAAACAATCTCCTCCGTCCGCGGCTAAGCTCACATCGACCCAATGTATTTCAGTTTGAACAACAATATCAAGCTACAATAACAATGAGAGCCTGGGGGCATAGCCTCCCAGAAAGACCAAAGTGCTACATTAAAACCTCTTTAGAGATTTAACTGTTTAGGCGTTTAAGGCCGATTGACTGATTTTAAAACATACTGTACACATCAACTTCTAGATTTAGATATATTTAACATCAATATTAAGCTACAATAAAATAACAGTGTGGGTCCTGGGATGTGTATAGCCCTCCAGTGTACACCAAATTGTAAATAAAACTTGGTTTGACTGATTGTGGTCCTACATTGTCATCAAAATGTTGTACTTCCAACAAAATCTTCAACTAATATAATAAAGGAGGTCTAGGTGATACAGCCCCCAATGAGAGTGAGGGGTGAGTAACAACTACTTCAAATGCACTTTTGATCTGATTGACTGATTTCAGACCTCATTGTTTGTTTCTCATGTTCTATATTTGAACGGCATTGTCAAGCTGCAGTTACAATGGGGGCCAATGGTGTGTATTGTGAATTGAAACATTTTTTAAAATTATTAACCCTTTAACGTAGTAATTATATTCTATTCGCAATGGCTGATAACGGAATTTGATTGGTGCTGCACTCCAGTCACAACATCTGTAACTAATGGCTGTGGGCAACTGCGGTTCTCTCCGCTAGGGGCACGGACTGACCATAAAAACCTAAATAACGCCGCTAGGCCACTGGTCGTGGTAGCTGAGTGAGCAAGTAGTGGGAACATCTTGGCCAGGTACTGATACGAACTTCGTGGGTTCGAATCCCATACACGACCAAAACTGACAAGTCGTACAACTCTCAATGAGTTAACCGGTCTGTGGCAACGTTGGTGGGAGGGCCCAAATAAAACAAACGGTGGCAGGCTTGCTTGGAAGTTGACGGGATCGGTTAATTCTTTGTGAGTTGCACATGGTCAACACTGATTTTGATACTTTTTACTTATGTCTACTGTGTGTGTGCCAATGCGACTCTCTAAACTGAAAGAAAACAATATTTTAATTAAAATATGCCATTAATTCATTTAAAAATACCAATTTTATATTCCAATTCATAGGTTTAAAAAATGGCAAGTAAGGAACGAGACCAGCTCGTATGTCTAGGCCAATGGGTTAACTGTGAGCTCAGCCTGTTACGCGGTAAAAGAGCGTACTCCTAGTTATTACCTAGCCTAAGCCTACAGTAGAGTCTTGAGTTTCATAAGCGATTCAAGTACTTGATAATTTTATTTTGATAATACAACGGAATGAGTATTTTTCAGTTTATCCTAGCTATTTTGTCCATATTTGACATCAAATCAAATCATCTTTATTCATTGCAATACAAATAGTACAGAATGGCGCCAATCATAGCGTATTACTTATTAATTTGTTGCCAAAAGTGGTAAGAGTGACCTCCGATGGTGAAATGGTATTGTTTGTTTTTTATGACCCATCTTGTACAGTGTGCTGCGGCTGTTAGGTTAGGTTATGTTACGTTATTTTTAAATAGCAAATCCTATCTCATCCAACGAGGTATATATATATATAGAGGTCTCGCCTGGGGTAAAAATCTGTGCTTACATACGGACTGCCATTTTGACTCTCTATACCCTCTGGTCTCCATCATGGCAACAAATATGTTAACCAATCAAATCCCCTCTTTACAACTTATGTTAGTCTTTATTATTTGATTTTGAAACGATACATTTCTCTATAATATAACATTCCTCTATAATTGTAACACACAATACAATTTAGGAAGTTTAGGAGGTTATTCTTCCTACATCACTAAAATAACATTTAAAGTATTGAAAAATCCAAATTTATCCTTCGCGGCCAAGTAAGCTGCAATTTCCCGCCACAGCGCGGGCACCTCCATGCCTCTTGCATAAACGCAAATGATGTTTATACTCAAGTACAAAGTATTCGCGTACTAAATTACAGTACTCAAAGACATGCCTGCACTTGTACTCACTGCATCTAGAAAGTGTTTGATATAGCCTACATGAAGTCCTTAAATGAAACTTTGTGAGTGACTCGGAGTTAGAAACAGCCATGAGCACTAAAGTAATAATTTCTTTCCTGTTAAGAGAATTTGTTGTTTTGTCGGAAAGATATTGCGTGACAAGTTTCTCATCATTTCTACACAATATATTAAACTTTGGGATTACGAAAGGTCCGATCATCCTCATACGTGAAGAATGAGCGTATTCCTAGTTATTGTTACCTATATTGTAAAGTTGCATTGGTGATAGCCGTCAAATAAATAACCAAAACATCTAATTTTATTTGGTAACTTACCGTCCGTTTTATTAGTGAGATAATAATTTTTTGAACAAACTAACACTTTCTCCTGTTAATGAGTGGAAATTATACTGTGAATAATTACATTTATTAGCGTTTAATCACTTTAATCACGTAAGGAAGACCTTATACTGTTCTTGTTGACATTTTTCTTTTCAGTCATTTTGTCGTCTGTAGTCTGGAGTCGAGAGGTCTAAGTCCAGCGGCCTGAAATTTTTTTACATAGAGTACGGTACCAATAATGTTATTTATTATAATAGTAATAAAATAATAATGCATCTTTTAATTAGTATAAAATAAAATAGTCATACAATTTTAAAAGCTAATAATATTTAAACCTTAGTTTTGTGTTTCAAGTTACGAGAAGAAGTTTTTTTTCCTAGTCAACATGAACATGAATAACTACTGTTCTCTAGTGAATCTATGGCAATACTTACGTTACTCTATAGTTGAAACATAGACGTTGGCTAAATATCAACGATTCAAGTACCACTAAAATGGCTCCCAATGTTAATCTTATGGGGAAAAAATAGATTTGTTTTAAAGATAATTTTATTATTACTTAACCAAATATTCCCAATAACGAACTCGACCGAGATTTCGTACTATAGAATCTATCTCTAAAGTTTGAAGTGGATCTGTAGAGGCGTTTTTGAGTTATTTATGTCACAGACACGCCAGTTCGAGTTGATTCTCTTACCAGTGTAAGCAGTAAAGTTATGTATAAGGATTTCGTTTCACTCAATCCAATTACTACCCGTGTTATTATCAATGTATAACATTTGAGGATATTTTATTGTTTACAATTATTAACTATTTTACCAATAAATAAAGAATAACATGGCAATTTAAAAAAAAATACCTGTCAAATGTTCAGACCACATCACCACAAAACTATAAAGGAACTGGTTAAATACGAGACGTTTTATACAAATTTAAAAATATTTAATTTTAATAATTTGACCAATACAGAACAAAATTACAATTTAATTGAATTTCAATTCTTTTCCTCCAAAATTTTAAATTGATTAAACACTCCAAAATGCCAACAGTCCTGGGTATTTACCTTGATCTTGTTCAGAAGTTAAATTCTTGTAGTAACCATGTTATACTCTTCAAAACAGTTTTTATGATCATTTTATAATCTTTACAGCATGGGACCTAATAAAAATGAACAAGTTGGACCTAGTACGGTAAAAATCTCCTAAATGTTATTAAAATCATAAATATCCACGTTTTGGGTATTTACCTGGGGCTTAGGATAAGTAACTGGGTAAATACCCATTTTTTATTTACCTACCTGCTGGGTATTTACCGGGCCCACATCACTAGCCTAGGGGGCCTACTTATTAGGCCCACTATAAAACTTGGTTAAGTATTTTATTATTATCTATATTTCATCTGAGGTTTTTTCAAGGGTGAATGGATAGAGGGGTACAGTTCCGCAGACATACCTACGATATATTATCGAATTAAAATATCGATCAATTATAAATATCAGTTGGAAATTGGTATTTATTATCAATCAAATTAATTGTTATTTTCGTTATTTTAAACACTAATTATACTGTATTAAATCATCTATTTTGAAATATAATTTCTTTATTTGACCCGTTTATGTTATTTTATTTCCTTTAATACTGAACTAAAATGAACTCTACAAGTCAGGTGATACTTTTCGTAGTGTAAGTATAAATGTACTTAAAGATAATGAATCAGCGTTTTCTTGGTTACAAGAGAAATCATTAGTACCCCAAAATCCTAATTGTGAAAGATGTGGAGATGAAATGAAAATCAAAGTCATAGAAGATAATGAAGTATCATTTCGATGCCAGAAATCTAACAAAGCAATCAAACATGAGAAGAGATTTTGAGAGATTTGGAAGTGCCCTCAAAAATCCTTTTTTTTAAATACATTTTGTTTGCATTTGTTATTAATTAAAATTAGTTTAATGTTTTATACCTTGTTAGTTTGTTAAATATATTTGTTGATTTAAGTTTAATTTGTTTTCATTTAATTATTATACAATTGATTACAAATATCGTATGCCAACCTGATTCCAATCGATATTTGTAATCGATAGATATTTTCATTCAATAATATATCGTAGGTACCGTACCTATGTCTGAGGAACTGTACCCTGATAGAGTGACCTCAAATGGTGAAATGTTATCACTTTCTAAGAGTGCCAACTACTTGTAGCCTACTTATGTGCTGTGGTGATTAACTTACTTTATTAATAAATAACATAACAAAGCTCATCACAACCTAACCGCCACGTTTTTTTTCCAAGTGTTTGTGTTTCAAAATAAAACGAGATTTATTTGCAATTGTATTGCAAAATCATATTAGGTAATTACCTTCCTAATGTATATAAGTTAAATTGTAATTTAAAATGTCATGAAACATCTTTAAACAAATCACAATCATTTTTTAAGCCTGCAACTGCTAAAAGTCGCGATCGCGATCCAATTACGCTACGCTTATACTGCTAAAGTCGCGATCGCCACCCTGTTCGTCATGGTGCGTTAGGCCTACGTCGTTACTGTACTCTACATTGATACTCGAATCATTTCGGATTCAGCGCCTTATTATTCTTCAAGGAATTTGTAATAGAATAATGTATGAGAAGTAGTTTTTTGGTGTTTTTTTGTGATTTTTGTAACTGATTGAAAAATTTTGCATCTTTCCATTGTTGGCGCCATTTATATTGTCGTGGTCGTAGTTTTATGCCATTTTTCCGTATAAATAATTATTTATCGAATTTCCCCTAAAGGGAATTTAGCAAATTTCCCCAATAGGGCATTTAGCGAATTTCCCCTATAGGGAATTTAGCGAATTTCCCCTATAGGAAAGAAGCTATTACCGTAGTCAGCATGGGAAGACCTAGGCCCGGGACCATGATAACTTTTTGTTTTGAGGTCCCCAGACCCCAAAAACACCATTAGTTCGAAACTGATCTGATTTTGATGCATTTGGTATAAACGTGTAAAGCAACATTTATGACAAGTTCGAAAACCAGCTAGATCGCTCCATCCAAAGGGGTATTTTGGGGGGGTTTTGTACCCAAAAAATGGGTTTTTGAATTTTGTACATATAATTTTGAAATAGTCAAATGTTAGTTTTACTATTGGATTCAGCTTGAAAAAAAAACACAATTTGGTATTTTGATCATTCCTCTACGTCAATTGGTTACCGAGATATTGAAAGTGCTAAACACAGTACGTTGTCTAATGTTATTCTTGTGGAGGAAAAGATAATTTTTACATCTTGCTTATTTATGAACGTATACTGACGAAACTTGGCATATAAGATGCCTCATCTGGTTATGGTCTTTTGATATTTGTTCAAAACAAATTTTTTGCCAAAGGCTCCCATAGCAGCAAATCTGCGTACTCAGCCCAATTTTATTCTTATGGAGAATAATTAAAATTGTATTTATCGCTTATTTGTATTTGAATATATTTTTATAAAACTTGGTAAGTGGCTTTATGTAGTATTAAGACATTTATATTTCCATTGGAAATTTGCTGAGTATGCAGCTTTGCTGTGACGGGGGTATTTACCTTAAAAAGCATCTTTTGGCGATCTATGAATCATTTAACTCATTTTGGCTATCTTGACATTGTAAACTACATGCTTCTTTTGTAACCACCATGTTAGAATAAGTAAAATGGAAAAATAAGTAATAAGTAATAAGTAAAATTGGTAAAATGTAACCACCATAAAGAATTTTGTTTTTTAAATAGGTTTTCATTTTGTATAAACATGTTTTATGTATTAACAAGTTATAACTCAGTTTTTAGCGAATTTCCCCTATAGGGAAGAAGCTATTACCGTAGGTCTCATGGTAAGACTTAAGTCCGAGACCATGATAACTTTTTGTTTTGAGGTCCCCAGACGCCAAAAACACTATTCGCTCAAATTTATATATATGTATATATATATATATTATTATTATTTTAAACATTTTAAACACAGTACCCTGGTTTAAATTATTTCTCCGCAACCTCTTTAATAGTTGAGAAGCATGTTAAAAGAACTGTGGAAAAAGTCATATGATTATATTGTCAGCAATTTATGGTTTACATTTATATTTCTTTATAATAATTGTGAGGTTATGTTTTGTTTACGACCATGACTATGGCCTTAAGGTCCGAAACATGTCGGTCTTGAAATAAAATAATTTAAACCAGGGTACTGTGTTTAAAATGTTTAAAATAATAATTATATTAGTAGCCCTTTTTACTGAAAATTACATATATATATATGTATATGTGTGTGTCCGTTACCGGGATAACTTGAGTAAAAACCGTCCGATTTCGATGAAATTTGGCTCAAATGTGTAAAGTGACATTCATGACTTTAAGTTCGAAAACCAGAAATATCGGACCACGGGAAGGGGGGTTTATGGGGGTTTTAAATTTTCCAAAAATCAGTTTTTTGCATTTTTCACCCTAAAATTTTTAGAAAACTTAATTTTGGTTTTGACCATGTTATAGAGCTTAAAAAAACAAACAATATGGTATTTTGAATTATTAACCTAGGTTAAGTGGTTGCGGAGAAAATCCAAAAAAACCTGCTCATAAAATCTCCCATGTTAATCTTATGGGAAAAAGGTTTTTGGCTTTTCCTTAGTTCATTTCTATGTAAACTTCACATTTGCTTTTTACCAATCAGTTTAGCTCTACAAAACAATCATTTTGGTGTTTAAATTGTGATTCTACGCCCAACCGTTGCCGTGATATTCAAAGTGCTAAACACAGTATGTTGTCCAATGTTATCCTTATGCAGAATATTTAAAATTTGATATCTCGATTATTTATGAACGTATATTGATGAAACTTGGTAGGTGGCTTCACCTAGTACTGGTATATTGATATTTCCACAAAAAATTGATTTTTTGTTGATTATCCTCTTAGCAGCAAACCTGCAGTCTCATCCCTAATGTTATTCTTATAGAGAATGCGGAAAGCTTTATATCTCCCTTAATTATGAACATAAATCATTAAAACTTGGTATATAGCTTCACCTGGTTGAGTTATATTGATAATTCCAAAAAACCCGTATTTTTATCTTCCTCGTTGCAGCAAACCTGCGTTCTCAGCCCTAATGTTATTTTTATAGAGAATAAATAAAATGCTATATATCACTTATTTATTTAAGTATTTTTATGAAACTTGGTAAGTGGCTTTATGTGGTAGTAAGAAATATATTCATTCATAGGAAATTCGCTGAGTACGCAGGTTTGCTGTGACGGGGGTATTTTAGATTCTACTTTTCTTGCTGATCAAAAGGAATACATGGTTGGTATAGGCTAGGTAGATTCATTATTTGTATTTTTTAGCCTATTAGATAAAAAAATACCCCCTTTGCAGCAAACCTGCATACTCAGCGAATTTCTAATGGAGATATAAATGTCTTAATACTACATAAAGCCACTTACCAAGTTTCATTAAAATATATTCACAAATAAGCGGTATATGCAATTTTAATTATTCTCCATAAGAATAACATTGGGGCTGAGTACGCAGGTTTACTGCAACAAGGAACACAAATACCCCCGTTGCAGCAAACCTGCGTACTCAGCGAATTTCCAATGCATATAAATGTGTCTCACTACTACATAGAGCTACTTCCCAAGTTTCACAAAAATCCATTTATAAATAAGTGATATATAGCATTTTATTTATTCTCCATAAGAATAACATTAGAGCTGAGTACACAGGTTTGCTGCAACGAGGAAGATAAAAAATGTGTATTTTTGCAATTATCAATATAACTCAACCAGGTGAAGCTACATACCAAGTTATGCCGAGTATGCAGGTTTGCTGCTACCGGGAAAAATCAACAAAAGCCATTTTTGTTGTGCTAATAATCAATATACCACAACTAGTTGAAGCCACATACCAAGTTTCATCAATATACATACATAAATAATCGAAATATAACATTTCATTTATCCTCCATAAGGATAACATTGGACAACGTACTGTGTTTAGCACTTTGCACAATTAGCGAATTTCCCCTATAGGTAAGAACCTATAGGGGAAATTCGCTAATAGGTTTACAACAATTAGCCTATTTTTAGCTAACCAGCCGAAGTTTTAATAAGAGATTTAAAGAACACATCCAAGCCCTAAAATCCGGAAACAGGACGACAATGAAATCAAACTTCGCTGAACATTTAATTGAAACAAGACACAGCTATAAAAGTATCAATGATAACTTAACAATATTAGAATATGAGAAAGAAAGAGATAAATTATGTGTAAAAGAAGACTTTCATATATATATGAATTACGAAAATAATCCGAATAATTTGCTGAATACTATAAACATACGTCAAAGAAATCCAATTTATGACAAAACTTTTCATATAAAAAAAGGACCACTGAAATAATTCAATATAATATACCTGAAGACAGAATATCAAGAATATTCAAGAATATCTCCCATATACTAAATTTATTTTCAACATATGATTCTTAATTTGTTTACCATTTATTTAATTTGCATTGTGTGAGGTTAGAAAAATAATGTAGACATGACTATGACCTAAAGGTTTGAAACTAGTCGTCTAATTAAACATATTATGATAAAACCAAAATACCCCCGTCGCAGCAAACCTGTGGACTCAGCGAATTTCCAATGCATAATATATGTCTTAATACCACATAAAGCCGCAAACCAAGTTTCATAAAAATACATTCACATATAAGCGATTTTAATTATTCTCCATAAGAATAACATTGGTAATGAGTATGTAGGTTTGCTGAAACAAGGAACAGAAACAATTGCTTTTTATGCAAATATAAATAGAATTTAACTAGGCGAAGCCACATACTAAGTTTCATCGATATTCAATCATAAATAAGCGATATATAACATTCTAGTTATTCTCCATAAGAATAACATGGGGGCTGAGAAAGCAGGTTTGCTGCAACAAGGAACAGAAAAATGGGTTTTTATATAATTATCAATATAACTCAACCAACTAAAGCTACATACCAAGTTTTATTAATTTATGTTCATAATTAAGGGAGTCATTATATTTTACATATTCTCCATAAGAATAACATGGGGGCTGAGTACGCAGGTTTGCTGCTACGGGAATAATCAACAAAAAATCAATTTTTTGTGCAAATATCAATATACCAGTACTACTTGAAGCCACATACCAAGTTTCATCCACATACATTCATAAATAATCGAGATATCAAATTTTATTTATTCTCCATAAGGATAACATTGGACAACGTACTGTGTTTAGTCCTTCGAATATCTCTGCAACGGTTGGGCGTAGAATCACAATTTAAACACCAAAATGATTGTTTTGTGGAACTGAACAGATTGGTAAAAGCAAATGTGAAGTTTACATTAAAATAAACTGAGGAAAAGCAAAAAACCTTTTTCCCATAAGATTAACATGGGAGATTTTATGAGCAAGTTTTTTTTGATTTTCTCCGCAACCACTTAACCTAGGTTAATAATTCAAAATACTAAATTATTTGTTTTTTTAAGCTCTATAACATGGCCAAAACCAAAATTAAGTTTTTAAAAAATGTTAGGGTGAAAAATGCAAAAAACTGATTTTTGGAAAATTTAAAACCCCCATAAACCCCCCTTCCCATGGTCCGATTTTTCTGGTTTTCGAACTTACAGTCATGAATGTCATTTTACACATTTGAGCCAAATTTCATCAAAATCGGACGTTTTTTACTCAAGTTATCGTGATAACGGACACACACACATATATATATATATATGTGTGTCTGTTACCGTGATAACTTTTGAAAGAAGTGCCCGATTTTTATGAAATTTGGCACAAATGTGGAGAGGGGGGTGTGTTAATAAGGGAAGGGGGTTTTATGGGGGTTTAAATTTTTCCAAAAATCAGTTTTTTGGACTTTTTACCCTAAACATTTGAAAACACTAGATTTTGGTTATAGCCATTTTGTAGAGCTTAAAAAACCAAACAATTTAGTATTTTGAATCATTAAGCTAGGTTTAGTGGTTGTGGAGAAAAGTTAAAAAATGTGTCCATAAAATTTCCCATGTTAATCTTATGGGAATACGGTTTTTAGATTTTCCTCAGATAATTTCACTAAAAACTCTACATTTATTTCTACCAATCAGTTTAGCTCTACAAAACAATCATTTTGGCGTTTTAATTGTTGTTTTACGTCCAACCGTTGCAGTGATATTCAAAGTGCTAAACACAGTACGTTGTCCAATGTTATCCTTATGGGGAATAAATAAAATGTTATATTTTGATTATTTATGAATGTATATTGATGAAACTTGGTATGTGGCTTCAACTAGTTGTGGTATATTGATAATAGTACAAAAAAGTTCTTTGTTGATTTTTCCCGGTAGCAGCAAACCTGCATACTCGGCCCCCATGTTATTCATATGGAGATTAAGTAAAGTTTTATATCTCCCTTAGTTATGAACCTAAATTAATAAAACTTGGTATGTAGCTTCACCTGGTTGAGTTATATTGATAATAGTAAAAAACACCCTCACTTATCTTCCTTGTTGCAGCAAACCTGCGTACTCATTTATAATGTTATTCTTATGGAGAATAAATAAAATGCTATATATAACTTATTAATGAATGTATTTTTGTGAAACTTGGTAAGAGGCTCTAGGTAGTAGTGATACCCATATATTTGCTTTGGAAATTCGCTGAGTATGCAGGTTTGCTGTGACGGGGGTATTAAAGATATATTACGTATGCATTAAGTATTAATACACACAACAAAAACACACACATTCAAAAAATCAATAATGTGCCCTTAAATCATTACAAATTCTCACTTTGCCATGTATTTATATTTATAATACTGTTCTATTTATGAAAAAACACAATCAAAATTTGACTTTTGTTTCTAGCTCATATTCTTATGACACTAAATATAAACATATTAAATATAACTATATCCTGGCATATCCTCAAAACAAAACCACATCTTTTGAAAAATTACCGTATTACACTGGGATGCGCTTAGTAAATAAATTACCCAATGAATTAAAAAGTCTTTAAATAGTTTCAAAAATAAATAAAATAATATTTACTAACAAATTGTTTTTATTCGATTGAAGAATATTTAAACTGTTCATAAATTTGATTTGTAATTGTAAAAAGTACCTCAGTTACAGTTTTTATAATGGTAATTAACCGTAGGAAAAATTGTATTATAACTGTATTTACCTTTACTTTACATATCATGTTGTTAATTTGAATTATTATTTTGTATTTGTTTATAAAATTAAGACCAAATTCATGTAATACCTATTTACCGTTACCTGTCATATAAATATGATGTTATGTAACTGAATGAATAACCAAATAAACCAATATACACAAAAAACAAACAACATTACCAAGCAAAAGTGAACGTTTCACACTCCAAAATACTGACAAAATGTCAGTCATTAGAGTTAGGCCTAGGCTACTTATTTTGAATAACCAAGTGGCTTATGAAAATAACCTTACAACTTAACTGCGTAGTGCACTGACAAAATTGATAGTCTATCAAACGATAAAATGAGATAGTAAGTAAGAAAATACCCCCGTCGCAGCAAACTTGTATACTCAGCGAATTTCCAATGGAGATATAAATGTCTTAATACTACATAAAGCCACTTACCAAGTTCCATAAAAATATATTCACAAAGAAGCGATATATACAATTTTAATTATTCTCCATAAGAATAACATTTGAGCTGAGTACGCAGGTTTGCTGCATCAACGAGTATAACAAATTGGTTTTTATGCTAATATCAATATAACTCAACTAGGTGAAGTCATATACCAGTTTTTATTCATTTATGTTTATAATTAAGGGAGACATAGGATTTAATTATTATCCATAAGAATAACATGGAGCTGAGTACACAGGTTTGCTGCTACGGGAGCCTTTGGCGAAAAATTGCTTTTTGAGCAAATATCAAAAGTCCACAACCAGATGAAGCTATACACCAAGTTTCGTCAGTATGCGTTCATAAATAAGCGAGATATAACATTTTTCTTTTCCTCCATAAGAATAACATTAGACAACATAATGTGTTTAGCACTTTCAATATCTCGGTAACCAATTGTCGTAGTGAAATGATCAAAATACCAAATTGTGTGTGTTTTTAAGCTAAATCCAATGGTAAAAATAAAATTTGACTATTTCAAAAATTATATGTAAAAAATTCAAATACCCCGTTGCAGCAAACCTGCGTACTCAGCGAATTTCTAATGCATTTATATGTTTCTCACTCATACATAAAGCCACTTACCAAGTTTCACAAAAATAAAATTATAAATAAGTGATTTATAACATTTTATTTATTCTCTATAAAAATAACATTAGGACTGAGTACGCAGGTTTGCTGCAACGAGGAAAATAAAAAATGAGTTTTTATGCAATTATCAATATAACTGAACCAGGTGAAGCTACATTACCAAGTTTTATTAATTTATATTCATAATTAAGGGAGATATGAAACTTTACATATTCTCCATAAGAATAACATTAGGGCTGAGTATGCAGGTTAGCTGCTACGGGGACAATCAACAACAAATTCATTTCTTGTGCAAACATCAATATTCCAGTACAACATGTAGCCACATACTAAGTATCATCAATATACATTCATAAATAATCGAGATATCAAATTTGATTTATTCTCCATAAGGATAATATTGGACAACGTACTGTGTTTAGCACTTTGAATATCTCTGCAACGGTTGGACGTAGAATCACAATTTAAACACCAAAATGATTTTTTTGTGGAGCTGAAGTGATTGGTAAAAGCAAATGTTAAGATTAAAGTCAAATTAACTGAGGAAAAGCAAAAAACCTTTTTCCCATAAGATTAACATGGGAGATTTTATGAGCAGGTTTTTTGGATTTTTTCCGCAACCACTTAACCTAGGTCAATAATTCAAAATACTATATTATTTTTTTTTAAGCTCTATAACATGGTCAAAACCAAAATTATGTGTTTTAAAAATTTTAGGGTGAAATATGCAAAAAACTGATTTTTGGAAAATTTAAAACCCCCATAAACCTCCCTTCCCGTGGTCTGATTTTTCTGGTTTTCGAACTTAAAGTCATAAATGTCACTTTACACATTTGAGCCAAATTTCATTGAAATCTGACTTTTTTACTCAAGTTATCACATTCACGGACACACATATATACATATATATATATATATATATATATATATATATATATATATAAATTTGAACGAATAGTGTTTTTGGCTTCTGGGGACCCCAAAACAAAAAGTTATCATGGTCTCGGGCTTAAATCTCACCATGAGACCTACGGTAATAGCTTCTTCCCTATAGGGGAAATTCGCTAAAAACCCATTTTTGGGGTACAAAACCCCCCAAAAATACCCCTTTGGATGGAGTGATCTGGCTGGTTTTTGAACTTTAAGTCATAAATGTTGCTTTACATGTTTATACCAAATTTTATCAAAATCGGATCATTTTTACGAGAGTTATCGTGCTCATATATATACAGTTTCGAACGAATGATGTTTTTGGGGTCTGGGGCCTCAAAACGAAAAGTTATCATGGTCCCGTGCCTAGATCTTACCATGCCGACTATGGTGAGAGCTTCTTCCCTATAGGGGAAATTCGCTAATAAGACAGTTCACAACATTCGGAAAGGGGAAGATTAGAACTTGCACACTATTTCAACACTGACTGATCCAAGAATATATAATTAAAACTGTGATTTTAACATCATTCTCTTTACTTAGTACAACTGTTTAACATGTTAGCACTTTGCTAAAAGCGTGCTTGTGTTTGAAAATAGGGCAAAATACACCAAAATTAGATGCGGAAGTTAAGGTGTTAAAACTGACATAAACAGAAAACAAAATTTGACCACCCTTCGTGAGATTTGCTATTTCTTCCCAGACAAAGAAAAACATTGGTTATTTAAAGTGAACACTCTGGAACATGATGACACCTTAGTTATAACTCTATGATTAAATTTAATGATAATTTACAGGTTTGTCTCTAGATAAGTTTAGTATTGAGTTTCAAATATGTTGCTGCCCATTAAAGGTACGATTTAAAGCAATAAAGTGTTCTTCCCGAGTATGTTTCTGACAATGATATTGTTACTTTGTTACATTCTTAAGAGTAATTGTGGACCTTTTTCTTTCATTATCAGCAATATTTTCTCATTTATAAACACTACACAATTTCAAACAGGGTCTCTTTGGTATCCCAGAACTGAGCAGCCATGAGGGATTCTACTTACTCAAAGACAGGGCGATTGCAAAGGCTGACGAACTTGTTGAAGAATCTTGCAACCCCAACAGGTACTGTAAGCAACCATGCAACTAAAAGCATGTAAAATGTAAATCCTTAATTTAGATTTCTTTATTTCAACTATGTTACTATCACATTCAGTGGCAGAACAAATTGTAAGTATCAGGCAGTGACTAAAAAATTCCGTCACAGTGTGCGCCGAAGTGATTAGGCTATACAGTTGCTAATCATAAACGAGTTTGCACGCAGCACGCTGACGTGAGGGAAGTGAATTTCCACATAACAACTTTTAAAACTTAAAATTAATGTAAAAACATACTTGTATTCCAATTTTTATTAAAATCTGAAAACATTGATTTTTTGGCTGTTCTGATGCTCCTGGTTTCATTTACCTGCAAAGCTGGGAATACAATTTTGCGCATTATAATGTTAGGAGAAGGTCCAGTCAGGCTTGAAAGTAGGCGTGAGGTTGCTGGGGATAATAAAAGTACTCTAACAAAGGAGTAGCAGGATTTCTAGTGTAAAACCCCCATAAGGCAACGTACTGTGTTTAGTCGAAACACATTTTCTTTAATAACTCGGTAAATATTTATGCTAGAATGACGAGAGAGGGCTTAAAACTTTCGTCTCACTAATTCCCATCTTTGTACATGCGTTAATTTTACCTTTGGGGCTTTTTAGACCCTTTTTGGGCCCAAAAACTCAAAATTTGACAGATTAATCCCCAAAAAATGGGTTTGGAGTTTTACGATTCTTTTGCCCAACGAACTTGTCCAACTGATTTCAGAACGGAATGTCCCTACCAAATTTGAAGTTAATCGGACAAAAAATGTGACCGCTAGAGTGCAAAAACACATATATATATATATATATATATATATATATATGTCTATATATATATACATACATATATATATATATATATATAAATAACATTTTGAACGAACCCCCAAAACGTGTTCAGGGGGTCACGTTAGGAACTTCTATGGGGGTCCCGGGCTTAAGTTTCACCGTGCGGGTCATGCTAATAGTTCACTTTCCAAAGGAAATTCACTAATAAGTTAATCAAGATATCATGCATTCCGTTCCTTAACTGTGTCGCTAGCACACTTTAGTAGTTTAAATGATATTTAGTTTACCATGACTAAAGTGTTTTTTTTATATTTACATGTTTTAATTTTATTTGTTAGGCTAATTGTGGATCTCGGCTAAGAGGATTTGTTTTGTCTTGTAATATTATAAATAGTTCTTGTGTATGTAATATAATGAGGCTACCAAACAATCAACAAAATAACATTTTCAAAGATACAAGTTTGTTATTATCGTTGGGTTTGAGACTGTATGTAATGCAACATAAGCAAATACTTTGAGATTAGGATAAAGTCAACTGACTCAGAGAATATTAAATTACAGGCTAGAGGTTTATTTTTAAATTTATTTAATAAAATATTTCTTTAGACCTAGTTAAATTGAATCTACTAGCCCTTTTCTTGTACTAGTCCTTTTTTTAAAGAACTACAGTTGAAATAGGGCCTAATTGGACCTGTAAACATTGCTAACTATTGTAAAAAAAGTACGGTTTTGAGCTCTGACTGTGGACTGGGTCTGACATGTGGTGTAGTCTGGTAGACATAAACGAAACTAATTTGTCCAGCACATCGAATGTAATACTACCCGGTCTGATGAAGATGTTAGTCTGATCAGTGGCCGAGCGAAATAAGGCATTATCTCCCCAGTAGGGGTAGCACTTGGATCGATGGATCAAATTCAGTTTTAGTCTGGTGGTTTTTTATGTGTGAAGAGTTCATCTGCCTGTGGCACAGTTGAAGGGGAGCTTAAGCAAATGGTGGATGGCGCGGGTCCGAGCTGACGGGATGGGTGGATTCTTTGCGAGTTGCACATCTGATCAAGCTTTTGCTACTGATATGCTTTTTACTTACTCTGTGTGTCCACCAGAAACAGATTTTTTATAATTTTTAACGTTCAGGCGTTCAACATATTAAACAATTGACAAAACAACACAGATTCAACCCCTCCATTCACAAACTTATAGATGATAAGTTTAATATTTATTTTCCTATAACATTTGTTGGGGACAAGCCATTGGGGCAATTCGGCGTTGGGGCAACGGTAGTCTCTCACCAAGTCCCGTTTATCGGAGTCAGTCAAACGCGAGCTCGCCACAACGATCAGAGCCAATCAGCTGTTAGCTAGCCGAAGCACCTGTCAGTCGAGGCTTTACTATATTTTTATTGATAATTTTTACACTGTTCTATGAGTATCAACATAAGTACTGGAGAACAAAATATCTCTTAATTAGTTCGCCAAGAGAAGGTTTATTTTATTATTTTAAAACGATAGTGCGTTAAAAGTAGAAAAAACATTAAGATAATAAACAAGTTAAAAGAATAGAAAACAGATGACTGTTATAACAAATATAACACATCAATCGATATGAGTAATTATATCATGTTATAACATTATTTTACCTGAGAACTTTTTAATCATAGTTAGTGTAGTAAAGAGTTGTTAGTTTAGTGTTGTTTTATAATACATTTTACGCCATATAATGTACCAGGCATTATATCCATGGTTATGTATGTTAGCTATAAGTAAAAAGAATGAAACAAAGCTAGCAAAGTGTTAGCAACACCGAACGTTGTCATTGCCTAACAAGGTTTTAATTGAGCATCGTTGGCCCCAACGCCAAATAGGCCGAACGCATGGTTCCCCATTAGTTTACTGTATACATATGATTCTAATAACTTCAATTTAAAATAGATTCACAATTAACGATGAAATGAATGAGTTTAATTAATTGGGTGATTTTAAAGCTGTGTATGCAACGATAAAGAATAGATAGGAGACAAATTCTTATCCAATAATATATCAAATTCAATTTTACAGGCCTATGGTTTTCAGGAGGAAATTCTCCAATTGAGAGAAAATTCTCCTCACCCTTGATACCCATATGCATATATTTTCAAGATAGCTGGTTTTACAGCTTAGTGAGAGTTTTGATCCACTGAATCCATGATGATCATGTGATTAAAAGCCATTATTGATTGGCAAGATTGAATCTGGTAGATCAAAGTGCACTCTGTCTGCCACACTATGGGGTGTGACTGCTTGTACTTTACATCGGTGGTCAGGTTGAAAACTAACTGAACAAAGCACCAACATTAGCCCATTAGCGTGTAGACTTACGTGCTGGTTATTTTCCTTACTAACACATTAAAACCTATGAATCAGAATAGAAAAATTGTGTTTTTAAATGGATTAATGGTGTATTTTAATTTAAATATTGTTTTCTTTCGGTTAATAGAGTCATAGAGGCACATATACAGTAAACATAAGTAAAAAGTAGCAAAATCAGTGTTGACTATGTGCAACTCGTTAAAAATTAACCAATCCCGTCAACTTACAAGCAGATAAAATAAAATAATATTTTATTCCTGAACAAAAAACATAGCTCTTAGAAGTGTACAAAGTAAACATTAAATAATAATTACCAAAAAGACCACACCTCAGTGTTTGGGAATAAGTGTATTACCAATCAGTATACACTTCAACACTTAGTAAAACACTTCACAGGAACATTCGTTGCATGACTTGTTAAATAAATTTAATTAATTTCACATACTTAAATCTTAAATCTAAATTATCAGATAAGGTTACACTGTTTGCTACAAACAACACCAAAACATCCACAAACTCTCATTTATCTTACGTAATCTAATACAGATTTATAATTTATATTGAAGATTGGTTTTTGAATGTTATAAAAATTGAAATTTCTGATTCCTTAGGTGTCTTAATAAAACAGATAAACATTAGCAATTTAATAATAAGCGTGTGGAGATTGAAGAAGAGCTTGCTCTGACCCCATACTGAGAAGCCAACTGTTGACCCACCTCTTGTACGTATCAAAACTCTCACTCCCAGCCATAAAACTTATTTCATCAGGTAAATTTCTGTATAATGACAAATGTAAAAAGGTACGTTCTTTATGATTGAATGAGTTGATCTAGGCAAAACTATGCCATAGTGTTGGACCGGGTTGAGTACTGATGCTGAACTGGTGTAAAAATATAATTGTTATTCTTCTTAAGAAAAATAAATAGAGTTTTAATAACAAGTTGCCGTATATTTATGACTGGGAATTCCCAAAAAAAGTTGAAAAGTACAGAATCAAGCAAGCTTGCCACTGTTTGTTTTACTTGGGCCCTCCCACCATTGATGCCACAGGTCGGTTAACCCATTGACAGTTGCACGACTGGTTTGTTTCCTGAGCGGGATTGTAACAACACCTGGCCAAGGTGTCTAAGATTTGGCCCACACAGCTACCACGATCGATAGCATAGCGTTGGATAGGATAGCAGTCGGTCCGCACCCCTAGAAGTGAGAACCGTAGCTTCCCGCAGTCATTAGTTACAAATTTTGCTACCATAGTGCAGCACAAATCGGAGACCGCTGTAAGTTATCGTGAATATAATAATATTCCTACCTTAATGGGTTAAAAACGCAGAAACATTGTAAACATGTTATGAAAACAAATCCTACATGAGACGTTTGATTGTTGAGGTAGAAGTCGTAAGATGGTGATCGTATTTGACGAGCTGTCGGACTCGCTGTGTCGTGTGGCGGACCTGGCGGAGTTCATCCGCATCGCTCATCCGCGTGGAGGGTTCGCCCAGGCCGCAGAGGACGCCTGCATCACCATCAGTGGCGTCGTGGAGAAGTGAGTGGTATCAATCAATCAAAATAACTTTATTCCAAAAATGCACATAATAGTACAGAATGGCGTCACTATACAGTATAAACAACTACCCAACTAACTAAAACATAATTTTTACCTCAAAACCAACATACAAACTCATTCCATTTGATCAGTGTTTTAAAGATAAGTAAAAAATACTTCTGTCTTTTACAATGGTCTATTGATAAGGAATGTTTTCAGATGTTTTTTAATTAAATTAAAGCCAGCAATTTTTAATATCTATGGGTAATTTGTTAAAAAAATTGAATTCCATAATAAGAGGGTATTTTCTTGTACATTGACAAATTATGCCTATTGTAAGCCAGCTGATTACCTTTCCTGGTTGAATAGTTATGAAAAGAATTCAATGTTGGCATTGTTTATAATTTTGATTTAACATGAAGAATTAATTGAAAAATATATAAACTGTGCACAGTCATAATTCCTGTGTCTTTAAAGTGTTTTTTTTACAGATTCTTTTGGTTTTAATTTTAACATGATAACAAAGTGCTTTTTTCTGCAATATTAATATACTATTCAAATTATTAACGGATGTACTCCCATATAATGTGCATAACCCAAAAGAAATATGTGATTCAATCAGGGCATGGTAAATTACTTTTAAAGTTTTGAAACTGCTAAATTTAGTCATTTTCTCAACGGATACAGGCCTGAAGATACCTTTTTACAAACAGAATTAACATGGCAATCCCAATTAAATCTATGATCAATATTCAATCCAAGAAACTTTACTGTTTTAACTTCACTTAATAAATTGTCATTCATGAAAATATTTGTGTTACCTGAGCTTTGCCTTGAAAATGAGAAATTAATAAGTTTTGTTTTTTCCGGATTTGGTAACAAATTCATATCATGTAAATGTTGAATGACACTAGAAAGATGAACAAAAGATGAAATTTCCATATCAGCATTTGATTTACCAGATATTATTATGTTTATATCATCAGCAAAGAGACAAACACTGTTCGGCTGTTCTATTATTGATGGGAAACCATTCAAATATATTAAAAACAGAGGTCCCAATATAGATCCTTGAGGGACATCGTTATTTATAATATTCGTTGAAGAATCAAAGGTAAAGGTTGGTTAAAACTATTTATTTGCTCAATTGCAACATACTGCTGTCTTCCAACAAGGTATGATTCAATCCAGCGCCAAGCTCTCCCTCGGACACCAATACAGTGTAGGTTTTTAAGCATTAAATTATAAGAGGCACTATCAAACGCTTTAGTTAAATCTAGGAAAATTCCAACTACTTTTTCTTTTGCATCGATTGATACAATGACAGACTCACAGAAATCCACCCCTGCATCCGTTACAGATTTTCCCGCTCTGAAACCAAATTGTTGTTTATCTAATAAATTATTTTTGTTTAAGAAGTTACACAGTTGTATATGCATTGCTCTCTCAAAAATTTTGGAAAAAGAAGATAATAAAGATATCGGTCTATAATTACATATTTCTCTTGGGTCCACCTTTCTTGAAACAAGGTTTAATTTTAGATAGCTTCAGTTTTCCAGGAAATATACCAGATATGAAAGAGGAATTAATGACATGTAGTAATGGTAATAATAAATATAAACGCACCTGCTTAGTTATTGGCATTGGTATTTCATTCCAACCTGTTAAAAATTTATTGTCAAATGAAGTTAAAATTTGACCTAATTGTTCATAAGTAAGAGAAGAAAGATTCAATTTTGGAAAACTTTTTGGGATGTTAAATAAAACAGATTTTGAATTAGGATAAAATTTTAACTCTGGCACTATGTCATTATCAACCATAGTCTTGTAGTAATCATTAAAAAGTTGGCATCATTAATCATTTGCATTAATATGTGGTATACTATCAACTCTGCTATAATTAATTTTATTATTCTTTCCAACCTCTCTTTTTATGATGTTCCAAGCAGTTTTACTAACATTTTGTGATTTTTCCAATAATTTATCATAATAGTTACATTTGGTTTCTACAATTTCCCTTTTTAAATCTTTCTTTTTATAGTTCAAAATGCTCTTAATGGATTTATCTTTTTCTCTCCTAAAACTCTTATTCAGGTTTAAATCTTCGACTCTTTTATTTATAATATCGTTAGTGACCCAATTTTCACCAGTTCTTACTTTACTTTTAACCTTAGGAAAACACACATCAAAATCATACTTAAAAATATCAAAGAAAACATCATACTTATCAGAACTAGGAGCATTACAAACATTACACCAATTTTCCTCTGATAACATTTTACAGAACTGAGCAATATTATTTTTAGTAAATTTCCCAAAGTGCGTTACAATTCCTTCCTTTTGTTTTGGAATATTAATCCCATTATCATTGATCACAAATAATTGTCCATCATGGTCAGACAATGCTCTATTAATACCTGAGATTTCTGTTTTCTTACTAACAATATTCGTGAATACATTATCAATGGCACTCTCTTTTGTTTCACAAACTCATTCGTAGGGAAATTTATAAGAGCTTTCATTTGGTAAGATTCTAAAATATTTAATAGCAGCCGTTTACTTTTGGATTCCTCTAACACTTAAACATTCACATCACCCATAACTACTGTTGTTAAAATTTTTAATTCAAATCTCCAAAAACTCATCAAATTTATCCAAAAATATTTTATCATAACATAACTTTGGAGTTCTGTAAATACAGCCAACAAAAATGTAAATTTAACTAAAGTTACTTTAATCATACAGCATTCAAATTCTTTTTCGTGAACTATACTTGTAATATCTGCCAATATCAGAGGTTCAACTTTGAACATTGATTTAGCCAGAATAATACACCTCCTTCACAAGACAATTTAAGAGCATAACTTGATTTCACCAGCATATTTTTCAAGTTTAAATGGTGTATTTCCTCCTCATTCATTTTGTGTTCCATCAGTACCAGCAGTTCAACTGTAATTTCATCTAATAACATTGATAAAATATCTAACCTAGAAGATAAATGCTGTATATTTTGATGTAAGATATTAATTTGTTTGACACAGTTATTATTTTTATTTTTGTGATTTTTATATGTTTTACTTATTTTATAATGATAGAACGTTGTTGAGCTAGTTGAATCGCCTTGCTTTTTTATGTGATTGTGCCTTTTTGCGAAAGACTGCAGTTTAAAAATTCAGGAGAGTTTAAAGAAGACTGTGTTTCATTAAAGCTAACAGACCCACTTATACCAAAATCACTAACAGGAAGCACTGTATTGCCCTTTTCACTCACATCACCACAATCAATTTCACTAACTGAGGCACAAGTGGTAGGGGGCGATGTTGACACCTCACTGCTGGGATGGGACGCAGCTACACAGCTGGTAGGGGGCGATGTTGATGCCTCATTGCTGGAACGGGTCGCAGCTACATATCTGGTAGGGGGCAATGTAAATACCTCACTGCTGGGATGGGGCCTCCCCTGACGCTGCCTCTCTCCTTGTGATGATAATGCTACCATCCCATGTTGATCCAAGGTGTGGTGTTTTGTTAAGGACAGTGGTTGGAAATGAATTCATAACTTGTATGGCTGTAGTTACGTTAGTTCCTTCATGCAATGATGACTCATGGTGGGTATTTGTAGTTAATAAGCATGTTGAAATGGCATCATGAAGTTGTTTCAGAAATTCTGAGTGAGGTAATTTGTTTCTTATTGGACCTTTGGTTTTTTCCTTGTAAACAATAATGTGTACAGAAGCTGCTGTTTCCACCTGAAATTCAGCCAGATTCTCAGCAAACTTAACTACAGAAGTAGGATACGAGAGGATAGAACCGGAAATGGCATAGTGGTTAGAGCGCGTTATTCCGGAAAGAGTAAGAAGAACATTTACGCGCCAAACAAAATTGGCGCCAAACATAACCTCACTTAGTTGCGTCAAACATAACCTCACTTTTCGCTCAGTGGCACAAAGGCCTGCGCCGACCGCTATCTAATCTCACTTCCTTCTGTGGCTAACTATCTAATCAGCGTCTTTCTTCTCTGTGGTGCTAGTTAATTATTACTCCATGCTTTACAATTATAATTATCACTGTGCAAGCAACATTGGGTGAGTAAACAAAATTTTATTTTTAAATACATTATTTATTATAGTTTTAAAGAAAAACAAATACTTTATACATCTCAAAATTAGTTAAAAAAACAATATAATTCATAATGCCATAGGCAAGAACAAAATTATTAAATTAATAAAATATTATTAAAAAATAGTTTATTTAAATTTTAAAGTAAAACCTTCTTGGTCAAAAAATAATCTTGCTCGGCCGCTCACTACACTCCTGCAGAAGGGGCAGCACGTTACACGACGACTGCAAGCCGGGCATAGAGTATGGCCGCAAGGGTGAAGGGCCACCGTTGGCAAGGCATCAATACAAATGTGGCATACGACGTACCTTGGCTGCTCCGTGGCCGGTGGCATACCGCGGGTTATCAAGTTGCCCATCCTTCTGTCGTTATAGCCGAGGATTCTCTCCATGGTGGCGCAGATATCCTCCCACACAGCTGGAGCGACCTCTCGCACCTGGTAGTCTTGGCTGTCCTCTAAAACGTTTCGAGCCAGGGCCAGCGCCTCTCCCAGCTCTGTCCGGACTGCTGCAAGCCGGGAGACCATAAGGTGAACTTCTGAGGTGGTGTTTGTCCCTCGCTCCTGAAAACCACACCAGGTAAGTATTCATAGTATTAAATTTAAATATAAACAAAGAAAACTGCAGACACCTTTAACCTTACCCTCTCAAAAATTCGCCTCCTCAGCCACATAATGCCCTCCTCTCTGCGACATATGACACAACCGGTAGGGGGGTCAACTCTAGGTATCTGCTCCTCACATAGCAGATTCTGAAACATTACAAACCAAATATATTACAAGGTCTTAAAACATAACAACTACAAAGCCCTACCCCTGATAGAGACACTTACCACGGGTTCAATCCGCCTAGACGGTCCTGCAGCTCCTTCATTACCACCTCTCGGCTGCTCCATTCTTGCTTTCAGTACAGCTAATCGAATATTCTCCTCCTGCCTTATTCCGGTTACATTCTCCCCCTGAAAACAATGTTGAGGTGTAACAAATAGTTAACATGTACTTGTGATTGAAATAAAATAAAACAAAATGTGAATAGTCAATACCTAAGCTTGGGGAGCCTGTCTAGTATCAGTAGGGAACGCAAAACGTCTTCCTTGTGCTGATCCTGAAAAAAATATATGGTCACAACTACTGTAATTAACCATATAATAAATAAATAAATAAAATACTAAATCATACTAAACTAACCGAAAAGTTTATATGGCTGAATAGTGTAGCTGCATTAGTCAGCTCGCTCGAATGGCTCGCTGGTCCGTGTGTTCTTTAAAGTATCTGGAGATCGGCCAATCTAGCCCGCCTTACAGGTACACCTCCCCTCTGGAAATAAAATAAAAATTAGCTTTACAACCTACTTGGAATTATATCATGTCAAAACCATCGATACCAAAACATGCCATTGATCGGGTCAGCCTCCACCAGTCTGCAGCGATTTGGGCATGTTCGGAAAAAACATACATCCCCGTCTCAATGGTGTTAGCCAGTAGACTCATTTTGAGGAGACGTTCAAAAATCCCTTGACTAATCTGCATGAAGCTCGCCGGGAATCTTACATTAGCCGGATGGTTCTAAAAAACAATATATAATTTAATATTAGATTATTTATGACCTTAGAAACTATGACTCACATATAAAAAATACTTACAGCTGTTATTGAGGGCGTGTCTCCATTGTTATTGACAAAGTACTGCGTCCTCATATCAGGACCAACGAACTAAAAAAAAGAAAGAAAGAAAACATAAATAATATTGTACCAGTATAATAAGACAGATTGAACAAATAGCTAGTTTAATAATCATATTAGCATTTGCAGACCGAGTCGCGTAGGTGGTTATGGGATGTAAACTCCCCACATTTTGTGTGGAAACTGGCGTAGGGGAATTAGGCCGGGTGTGTAGAGAGCGATCCCTACCCTGAAAACAAAAGATACATTAGATATACTAACTTATTAGTTAAGGGAGACATTATAAAACGTCAGTAAATTTAACTTACATTTCCCATATTCTGGCGTGAGTCAACACGTAGGATGTTGGATCATGGAATGCGTCGTACCGGTGACCTCTCCCTATTCAGTTCATCTGGCCACTAGAAAAAAATCAAAAATTAATTAATTAAAAAATTAAACCAATAATAAATTACAAACCTTTTATTACTTAATAATAATTAAACTCCAATTTACTCGTTGTAATTCACACATGCTAGCCTCTGCAAGTTCTAGGCTGATACCCTGATCATGCTGCAACAAACAAATATAAATTATTAACTGTAGACTTATTCTAGCTGTGTAGTAAATTAACACATGAAAAAATATTACTAACCATAAACCGATTTCTGGTTATTACATCCCCATTTTACAGAAAGGTTCTGGAAGTTTCTATATAAAAGTCACCCTGGCTAGAGTTACCGCTGAGCCTGAGCATTCTGTGTAATCTTTCGGAATGCTCCTCCTAGTAATAAATCAAAACATTAATCTATATTAAAAACAGTTATAAACTATAAATCACACTATAAATAATGTACATACCTGAGAAATGGGCCTTAGACCGCTGACCGTAGAAGATCCACTCTGAAACAAAATACAAAATTTAACCATCCACTTAAAAAAAAATACCCTACACAAAACAGTTTTAAAACAAATATACAAACACATCTTTACCTGTTGTGAGAGATGTTGGAGATCAGAAATATTGCTCAGTCCTGAACCACTCTGAAAACAAAAATAAAACTAAATCAGTATTTCTAACAAAAAACTTTAAAGTATAATGAACATATAATAGTAATTAATTATAACATTACTTACAGCACGAATAGAGAGTACGTTAAGATTGTCCACAAAAAACAAATCCTGGCTAAGGGACGGGGCAGGATCATCTTGTGAGGGAGGAGGGTGAGACAGACTCTGAAAACACAGTCATGTATTAATCTAAAAATATTGTAAATATTATGAGCTATGTACCTTGATTTAAAAAAGTAATACTTACCTGTTTAGCTGGCGGAGGAGGAAGATTTTCCTCATCGTTATCCCCAGCAGCTAAGCATAAGATCACCATGATAAATACTTGGAAAAGCATATTTACTAGTAGCAAAACAGCAGTTTGCATAGTAAACTGAAGCTTCACAACTTTTAGACCGGCATATATACTGACTCCTCCCCACAGTCTTTACCTACAGGGCCAATAAGAATATTCCCTCTCCTCCCCATCAACCAATCATAGCCAAAGTGACTATCGCTCCGCCCATTAGGCTGGCCAATCACAAACACAGACCACGCCCAACCTGTTGACCTAAGCCTGTTGCCTTTGCTAGCTCACTCCATGATGAACACTGCGCTTAGCCTAACTCAGCTTTGCCTTCAGCGTTATTGTCTAAATTTCAAATTTCTACAGCAAATTCAAAGTCTAAACGTGCCATTTTTAATCAAACAATTACTAATCAAAGAACATAAAAGTAAATGTTATTCAACCTGTTATTATGTTTCATTATGGTGGGATAGCCTCCGGATCATTAAATTAAGCAAAATATAGGTTATGTTACCTGAGCTACTGTCGAATGATCCTGTTGCTTAGTGAAACTACAGCTGTTTATGCTCATTGGCACATCTTCATGTTGAGAACAGCAGGTTAAAACTGTTACATATCTACATATCCCTCGCTCCGAAGTTGGTCATGGTTAAAAAACATTGAAAAACACTTGACACACACGGAAACAACATAAATACGAATTTAAAACTACTTGGCCAAGTAAACGTGGACACGTGGTGCAGCGCCGGTGGATTTTACGTCGCGACTGTCACGTGCCTGGAGTGGTAGCCCCCTCCCCCTCTCGTTCCTTATCAGGTCCTTTTCTTGGAATCTTATTGTCCATTATGCGAATAACAGGGTTATAAATTATGTTAGACTCGAACGATAACTTTTCATTGAGGACCCGGTCGGGGTGTACTTTTGATGCCCTATGAATCTCAAACTCCTCAGTGGTGTCCATATTACAGAGATGCATAAGTTCTAGGTTTTTATTAATATTAGTGTAGTTATGGTTAGAATTAATCAAGTGATTGGCATAAGCAGATTTTGAATTTTTCCTTGGTAGGTGTTCCTTGAACCTGGTCATAAACGATCTTGAAGACTGTCCAATATAAAATTTGGACTCGACCGAGTCCTCAATGAAAAGTTATCGTTCGAGTCTAACATAATTTATAACTCTGCTATTCGCATAATGGACAATAAGATTCCAAGAAAAGGACCTGATAAGGAACGAGAGGGGAAGGGGGCTACCACTCCCGGCACGTGACAGTCGCGACGTAAAATCCACCGGCGCTGCACCACGTGTCCACGTTTACTTGGCCAAGTAGTTTTAAATTCGTATTTATGTTGTTTCCGTGTGTGTCAAGTGTTTTTCAATGTTTTTTAACCATGACCAACTTCGGAGCGAGGGATATGTAGATATGTAACAGTTTTAACCTGCTGTTCTCAACCTGAAGATTTGCCAATGAGCATGAAACAGCTGTAGTTTCACTACGCAACAGGATCATTCAACAGTAGCTCAGGTAACATAAACCTATATTTTGTTATTATGTGTTTCTTGCTCCAAGAGGAAAGGAATTTTGTGGTAAATGTTACTCGGTGAGTAGGAGTATGATTATTAAAAAAGTTTAACGTTTTGGTTGTATGTGTAACTGTGTATAATTCTGTTCATGTATTACAGATGTATGTACAATCGGCTAGACGGTGTCAGATATGGTTAGAGACCCTTGGAAAAAGATGGGACGTAAGTCTAGGATACCACCTGTACCGACCATACACGCCGACAGCCCCCTGCGAGATTTGCGGAACATTACTGCACTTTTTGGGGCGGCCGACCCTAGGTTGTTCCTGTGAATGTAAGTTAAGTTTATTTAACTCATTTAAATTTCCCGGTGAAGTCCCCCTCCCTAGTTGTAATGCGGATGCGGTTGCGATTAGCTTGCGCTGCTCACCTCTCGCCACTAAACCATCCCATCAATATTGAATTAAATGCTGTAAACAACTATATTGAAGAACTGACTGCTAGAATTAATAACGTAAACTTGATCAATTTAAATAAATCCCAGCGATGCCACTACACAAGAAACGGCCTACATGTGAGTAACCGGGGGAAGAAGAAGTTAGCCTATATGGTTATTGAAGCTGTAACATACTGGGCCAATTTTGTTTCCTCTGATCAGGAAATTAAAGTAACTGAGACAAACATGACTTCTATAATCAATGATATAACTCTGAGGTAGCTTTTGCCCACTGCATTTCTGCAGATTTTAATGACAGTAAACAGATGAGTCAGGGAGTTGCTGCAGTTTTTAAGCAACAATTTGGAAATCCATGCCAATCAAATTACTGTGCAAAAAATCTAGCATATCAGCAAACCGAAAAAGGAGCATCAGTGTATGGGTTAGTTACCAAGCCTAAATATTTCCTTAACTCAGAGAAGTACACTAACTATATTGATGATTATGATGGAGCTTTTGAACAGTTGTCAAGTGACTTTAAAAGCAGAAATTTAAAAAAGCTCATTTGCTCTCAAATGGGATGTATAAGGGATCGTGTCCTCCCCAATTGTTTTGTTACCAACCTTAAAAAATTCAGTAAAGACACTGGTGCTTCAATCCTCATTGTTACCTATAATGAATCCTCAGCAAATAAATAACGAAATGGGTTATCTCACACAGCTTTAGTCAGACGTCTTCAAGAGCCGATCACTATGCCGTCGCAGTCACAACAGCTTGCAACTAACACAGTGACTCCAATAAAACCACGTACTCAATGGGAACCCGCCCCTGCAGACCACCTAGACACAACCAACGGTCTGGAATCAACCATGATGACGCCCTTGGACTCCTGCTCCCCTGCTTGTCAACAACCTCTGCAGTCTACAGTGGTGATAAGTGATGAGGGGGATTTAAGTCTCAATGGGGTATTGTGTGAAAGTGAAATCGGTGATGTTGACGAAGAAGAAGCATGCCCTAATGGTAGTATGACTAATTTATCTGTTGATTGCCATGTTGAATCATCTGATGTAAATGGCTGTTTTTTAGATCTAAATCAAACAGTGCCACCCATAAAATAAATTCCAAAGAATTCGCTGTTTTTTTTAGCGAATTTCCCCTATAGGGAAGAAGCTATTACCGTAGGTCTCATGGTAAGACTTAAGCCCGAGACCATGATAACTTTTCATTTTGAGGTCCCCAGATGCTAAAAACACCATTCGTTCAAATTTTTATATATGTATATATATATATATATATATATATATATATATACATATACAGTAGAAATCCAACTATCCGAACCCCAATTATCCGAATATCCAATTATCCGAATCGATTTTGAGTGAAAAAAATAGAAATATAAAAATCAAGAAATAACAGCATGAGCGTGTGTAGCGATAATGCGCCGTGAGCGCTAAAATAAAAGCCCGCGCTGTTATCTGCCGGACGATATTTTCGCCGGGAACAATGAGTCATACCCCCTTCCCGCCCTTCTCATCATCAGTCGCTACTGTTCTTTCACCGAGATTATCGTTCAAAATGAGTACAAAACGTAAACGTGTTGTCCTTTCGCTTTCGAAATGAGTACAAAACGTAAACATGTTGTCCTTTCGCTAAGTGATAAACTCACTTTGCTCGAGATGTTCAAGTGAAATAACCAACATTGAACAGTGAAATACGTACAGTATGCATTGAAAAGAGCAACTGTATTCAATTTAACTCCTGTAATTTAATTTTTATGATGTATACTCTTGATACAGTTCGCTCACTTTCTGTTCATTACATTTATAATAACTTTGTCAATAAACTTCTTATGTATGGTGATGTTTTTTGCTTAATTCCAGAGGTATATCTGATTATCCGAATTTCTGCATATCCGAATTTGCCCGATCCCCAATTAATTCGGATAATTGGAGTCTACTGTATATATATATATATATATGTGTGTGTGTGTGTGTGTGTGTGTGTCCGTAAGCACGATAACTCTCGTAAAAAAGGTCCGATCTTAATGAAATTTGGTACAAACGTGTAAAATACCTCGAAAACCAGACGAATCACACCATCCAAAGGGGGGTTTTGGGGGGGTTTTGGGGGGGTTTTGTACCCCAAAAATGGGTTTTTTGGGGTTTCCACATGTAACTTTTATTAAAATCAAATTTTAATTTTCACTATTGAATTCAGCATAAAAAAACAAAAAATTTGGTATCTTGATCATTGCTCTACATCAATTGGTTACTGAGATATTGAAAGTGCTAAACACAGTACGTTGTCTAATGTTATTCTTATGGAGAAAAAGAAAAATTGTATATCTCGCTTATTTATGAACATAAACTGACAAAATTTGGTATATGGTTTCATCTGGTTGTGGTTTATTGTTGTTTGCACAAAAAACAATTTTTCGCCTATGGTTCCCGTAGTTGCAAACCTAGGTACTCGGTCCCCATGTTATTCTTATGGAAAATAATTAAAATGTTATATATCGCTTATTTATGAATGAATATGGATGAAACTTGGTATGTGACTTCACTTAGCTGAATTCTATTGATATTTGCATAAAACCCATTATTTTGTGTTCCTTTTGGCAGCAAACCTGCGTACTCATCCCCAATGTTATTCTTATGGGGAATAATTAATATTTTAAATATCAAATGTTTGTGAATATATTTCCTATGAATCTTGTTAAGTGGCTTAATGTGTTATGTTATAATTCATTGGAAATTCGCTGAGTTTGCAGGTTTGCTGCGACGGGGGTATTCGTCAAAATATAAGAGGTTTGGAATCTTCTCTTGATTCATTAGAAATTACACTGGAAGAGCTAAGTCCCACTGCTCTTGTTTTGACGGAACACAAAATGACCAAATCTACGATTGAAAGACTAAATATTAATGGGTATCACCTTAACACATTTTACGGGTGCGAAAATAGCTGGGGTGGGGGGGTTAATATTATATCTAAGCATGGAATTAAATTCAAAGAAATAAATTTACCAGAAATCAGTGAGCTTCTATGTGACATGGTATTTGAATGTTGTTTGGTGGAATATTACAATATTCTACCAGGCAATAAATCTAGATTACTTTTAATTGGCTTTTACCGAAACCCCTTTTCAAAAAATGAATAAAAATTTATTGAAAATTTAAACATTTTATTAGAAATATTAAGTCCAAAATACAAAAATATTGTATTTATGGGTGACATAAATATTGATATGTTGGATTACAATATTGTAAACAGAAATAAGCTTAATAGCGTAGTTATAGCAAATGGTTTAAGATCTATAGTTAATTTTCCAACTCGAATTACAGAAACAACTGAGAGTACAATAGATAACATTTTTACTAGCTTACATGAACAAAATTATAAACTAGCAGGTGTCAATACTCAGCTATCTGACCATGATGGGCAGCTTTTTCTTATCAGTAGTAAAAATTCTTTCAACCCAAACTCTATCTATTTTGAATATTGTTGAAAATTTTCTGATGCGAATATCAAAACTTTTATTGAAGCTTTGGAACTGGAAACTTGGATGGAAATGTATATGGCTCCTGTAGAGTCTAAATATGATGTTTTTTTACCAAACTTTAGTATGTTATTTCAATCTCTATTTCCCAAAAAAAATTGCCAGGCGTTACGTTGACAAAAAATGGTTTCCAGCAGAATTGAATTTGAGAAAGAAAAATTTATCGACCTTAGTAAATTAGCTAGAGAAACAAAAAGTAAAAATCTGCAAAAGCTATTAAGAAAGGGCAATAAGGATTTCAAAAAGAAAATAAGTACTGTGAAAAAAAAACAGTATTATAAGACTAAGATAGAAAAATCCTCAAATATTAACAAAACTTCATGGAATATAATTAATTCTGAAGCTGGGAAAATAATGTGAAAATCCAAAGCATTAATCTAAAAGTAAATGGCAACTTAGTTTCTGAACCAAATGTTGTTAGTAATGTTTTCAACAATTACTTTACTGATTTAGTTGATGATTGTGTCATACTTCATCTAGACTTGTCAAAAGGGAATAGTGCTGTACATTTAGAAAATAATAATGGCCATGTTTTTAAAGTCAAACCTGTTGATGAGAAATAAGTAAGCAGCATAATTAGTAATCTGAAAAATTCCTATAGCACTGGTTATGATGAGATACCTGTGGTGCTCCCGAAAAAATCAAAGTCTTTCACTGTTAAAACCTCTAGCCCATGTGATTAATTCATCTTTTGTGTCCGGAATATTTCCTGAAAAACTAAAGATTTCAAAATTGAAACCACTATTCAAAAATAGAGACAAAAGCCAAATAAAAAACTACCGTCCAATATCCCTCCTTCCAATCGTATCAAAGATATTTGAAAAAGCAATTTATAATCAATTGGTAGAGTATTCGAGAATCATTACTTTTAGAAGAATGCCAACATGGTTTTAGGCAGGGAAGATCAGTTATAACAGCAGCAACCGAATTCACTGAATCCATCATTGACTCATTGGATGGCAGGCAAAAAGCACTGGGTGTATTTATGGATATCACCAAAGCCTTTGACTCCCTCAATCATGAAATGCTCTTGTCAATTTTATATGATCTTGGTATTCGTAAAAACATTCTTAATTGGTTAGAGTCATATTTACCTAATAGAAAACAATATGTAGAAATAGTTGACTACAGCAAAAGCAAAATTAAAATTTCTCATCAATCCAAGATCAGATCAGTAAAATATGGAGTGCCACAGGGCTCTATTCTGGGCCCTCTGCTGTTTATTTGCTATGTAAGAGGTTTGCCTGCACTGACCACCGGCAGCCAATTGTGTCTTTACGCAGATGATGCCACTCTCAAAATTTCAGGTTCTTCGGTAAAGGAATTGGAATCATCATCTACAGCTAATTTGAACCTATTAAAGCAATATTTTAATGATAAGCAGCTGTTACTCAATCCTGAGAAAACCAATTTTGTTGTATTCAAGACACGTCAGACACAAATGTCGATCCATCCGGTAATTGAAATTAGTGAAAAAACAATAATCAATGAAGTAGATAACGTAAAATTTTTAGGATTAGAAATGGACAATAATCTCTCCTGGAATTTACATGCTGAGAAAGTGATTTCTAAAATATCATCTGGTATTTTTGCATTATCAAGATTAAAAAAATTCTTTGGTACTGATTCATTAAAAACAGTCTATTTTGCATATATTCACTCAATTATTTCTTTTGGAATATCACTCTATAGGGCTACTTCTGATAGCAACCTAAACACCATTTTGAAATTGAAAAAAAAGGCCATACGAGTTATTTTAAATCTTAAACCAAAAACTTCAGTAAAAGAGCATTTTATATCTTTAAATATAATGACTGTCTATGGAATGTATGTTTTTGAAACTATTCAGTCATGCAATTTAAATTTGATGAAATCAAATTAATTGGGGATAATCACAATTATAACACAAGAAATCGGGGGGGGGGGGGGATTGCTTTGAACTCCCACAGGCTAGAGTTGTATAAAAAAACCCAACATATATAGGATCTAAGTTTATCAAAAAAATTCCAAAAGACATAAAATACATAGTTGGTCAATCTATGTTTAAAAAAAATTGGAAAACTTTCTCATCAACAAGGCTTTGTACTCTCTCGAAGAGTTATAATGTAGATAAGCCTTGTTAATCACACTGCATTAATTATTTTCTTTTATACTTCTTAGAAAACTACCAAACTTAGTAATAAGACAAACTGATGTATTGACACCATTCTTGTATATTTGTATATATGAATAAAGAAAGTTTGACTTTGACTTTGACAGTTACAGTCATGAAGCCTGTCTATGGGTCCTGTGATTCGTGCGAAAAAGTGGCTTATTGTCTAACGGTGCGGAGGAGCCCTAATGGGTTCCTTTATGAAATATGCTGCGATTGTGCGGGACTGCCCACCGAGCAGTGGGACGGCCGGAACCCACGGAGGTTTTGTGGACATTACCACCCGTAAGTAATATGCATTATAAATAATTTAGACTTGGTACTGTAGCTTGCCCCAAACCCCTTAAATTTCTCGGCCAAAAGCTTCCAAGTCCGGTAAAGCTATTACAAGTGCCGCGAGTAGAGCGTTTTAAATTTCCTGGTCAAGTCCCCCTCCTACAGCAGCGGTTGCAATTATCTCGCGCTGTTGGCGCTGCTTGCGCCAGTCAGTTTTCAGTCGCCATGCCGCTTCACTACAGCGAGTGCGAAGCCTGTGGCAAGCTTTGTTGTTGTACGATGCTGGTTATTTGTGAGGGTAGGGACTGAAACCTATGCTGCGTATGCATCTACTTGGACCCGGAGGAGTGGTTACAGAACCCTCCTCAAGAATTTTGTGACCATGATGACTCGTAAGTAAAATTTATCTTAACTGTGTGTTCTCTTAGGGTGTAAATCTTTCGTAAAAATATTCCTGTCTCACCTATCGGTTGTTACTATTGCCTTTTGTCGGAACCTTTTAACTTTCTCAGCCTAGTTTTTTCCAAGTCCCTCTAGTTAGTTTTCGTAGAAGAATAATTAATCAGGGGCTAGGAGGGAACCTTTCACAATTCTAGGCCATTTATTTCTACCTCCCTCGACATGTTTTAGTTTTACAATTCCTCGGTCAAGTTTATTTTATCACGCGGAAGTAGTTACGATTAGCTCGCGCTGTCTGCAGTGCTCGCGTCAGTTACAGTCATGGAGCCGAGATGTATCGAGTTCCCCGTGTTCTCGCAGTACTTGGTACCGATGTGGGTGCACGGTGTTTGTGTCCGGGGACACTTGGTTCAATTGTCCCCATTTCGTAGAGTCACGTACCACTACTGCCTCTACCCGAGGGTTTACGGGTGGTTGCAGCATGAGTGGTACATTGTGTACACCTGCTACGACTGCCAGGTTCGTCTCAACACGGGATTAAGTGAGTACATTTAAAAAATCTTTGTTCATTTACCGAGGGATACATTTTACGTAATGTTTTAAATTTCTCGGCCAAACCGGTGAAATAATTTGAACGCTCATGTTTCCACACCATGGTAAGCCGTTAGGCTAGGCCGTAGGAGCGTCGGCGCGTTCTTTTTGGTTACCCAGAGCGTCGCCAGGAGCCCTAAACCTCTGGGGTGAGAAGCCCCAACCATTGCCTCTCACAGTGGTAGCCACTCCATAACAAAATGCTACCTCATTTTTTATACTTTTGTATTCTCTGTCAATCCGTTCATTGTGTATGAGGAAGGCGGTCATTTACTAAGACAAAGTCCGTTCATTTTAACTCCTCCAACCCTACATTTACTAAGATAAACAGAGATTTTCTACTTTTTATTCCTTTTTATTTGGTTTTTATTTTCTATACTTTTTTGTTGTGCCTTTCAATCTGCTTTTCCCTGACGTCAGAGGAATACAAAACGGTTTTACGGTTTTTGAGGCCAACCTCCCCACACCCCTGGTCTTACGGGTCTGATGCCAGCCTGTTAGGTGAGCGACGTCGGGCCGTTATTTTATTCGACCCCACTTGGAAATATTTTTCGAGCGTAGTACTTCGCGGACATCAAGGCGCAATTTTCATATTTATCATGTATAATACAATAAACAAACTCATTACTAGCGCTACTATTTACAATATTAATCTCTTTAACATTAGGGTGAAATTCCCGCCGGAATTGAGCTTTCTCCAGGCCTTTTGTGTGTATAACTTCAAAAGGTTTACACAGCGAACGTATTAAATCTTCACTGTACTCTATCTCGCCATCGTCCCACTTAATGTGGTGAAAATGACGGGTTAACCATCTTGCTGTTCTTTTCATTTTACTATTTAAAAATTTAAAACAGGAAGGAGGTCGGAACACAATCTGTGTTCTGTAAGACCTCCCAACTATGGCAAGTTCTTTAATAATAAATCGGTTATTGTCTTTGAAGCCGTGGAATTCCACTATCGCTTCCATAATAAAAGTTCCTGATATAGACAGTCAGCTACGTGAGGCGGTAATTGATCCTTACACTGTTCAGCATCGGTTAATACTTGATCAATATAAACTTTAATAATATCCTCTGTATAAAATAATTCTAATAGAGAGCGACCAATTAAAGGAATATTTTTTACAAGTTGGTCCCACTCATTGCGATTGAGAGCCAAGGAGTGCTCACCATCAGAGACACAGGCATACTGCTGACCAAAAATACTGTTAAGCTATCTATTAGCCCCTGTGTCTATAGTAATAAAACACTGATAATTCCCCAAGAAAGCCAAAGTTATTTCGTTAAATGCGTCAATTAGTTTACAGTAAGAATCGTAAGACCAAAATACAACCCTTTTCTCCTTTAATCAATATACCCAGACTATTATCTCGATTTTAGCGAATTTCCCCTATAGGGAAGAAGCTATTACCGTAGGTCTCATGGTAAGACTTAAGCCCGAGACTATGATAACTTTTCATTTTGAGGTACCCAGATGCCAAAAACACCATTCGTTCAAATTTATATATATATAGGATCAGCCATAAACACATTGAGAACAAGAGTTACAGGTCATAGGTATGCCTTCAACAGCCACTGGTCAAACACGCCGATCATCACAAGGAATCTTTTGAAGAACTATATACAATTGTACCGATCCGGCAATTAAGGAAAGACTCCACGACACAACAGCTGAGATATATGGAATAAGCTCACCAAATGGTTTTAAAATCTAAGTTCCCCCATGGACTGAATTTGAGATAGATCCTGCCACAGGTGTTATTTAATGGCCAATTTACATGTGAACTTTATTTATATGTATATTTTCGTTCTTTAATTTTATTAGATGTTATAGTTTTTATTTATACTTATTATAATTTTATTTTATACACCTGAAGAAGGGAAATGCGAAATATAGTGTAATGTACTGAATTTTTAAGTTCCTTATTGAATTGTAGCTATATATATATATATATGTGTGTGTGTGTGTGTCCATAAGCATGATAACTCTCGTAAAAAAGGTCCGATCTTAATGAAATTTGGTATAAACGTGTTAAGTACCATTTATTTGAACGAGTTCGAAAACCAGACGAATCGCACCATCCAGAGGGAGTTTTGGGGGGGTTTTGTACCCCATAAATGTTTTTTTTGGGGTTTTCACATGTAACTTTTATTAAAATCCAATTTTAATTTTCACCATTGAATTCAGCATAAAAAAAAATTTGGTATCTAGATCATTGCTCTACGTCAATTGGTTACTGAGATATTGAAAGTGCTAAACACAGTACGTTGTCTAATGTTATTCTTATGGAGAAAAAGACAAATCGTATATCTCGCTTATTTATTCATGAACATAAACTGATGAAATTTGGTATATGGCTTCATCTGGTTGTGGTTTATTGTTGTTTGCACAAAACAATTTTTCGCCTATGGTTCCCGTAGCTGCAAACCTAGTTACTCGGTCCCCATGTTATTCTTATGGAGAATAATTAATATTTTAAATATCACATGTTTGTGAATGTATTGCCTGTGAATCTTGTTAAGTGGCTTAATGTGTTATGTTATAATTCATTGGAAATTCGCTGAGTATGCAGGTTTGCTGCGACGGGGGTATTTAAAAATACCCGCCACAATACATTTGGTCAATTCGGGGTCCAAGAAATGGACTGACTAAAAATATTCCGGTTATTAAATTTATAGGCTCTTTACTTTTAGGAATCATTATAAATTCCTGCAAAGCGTCAGCCTCCGGCGAAATCATCTCTGCTACTGATCGTCTACAGACGTTGTTTTACAATCGCTGTAGTCAAATTCTGTACACCGTTTAACTATAATGTTATCGGCCCCCCGGGGGTAATTGAAACTTCCCTCAAAGCTATCAAATTTATAACTGTTTAAAATATCCTTTTTAATTAAAGCCCAGACTTTGTAATATTCTATTATTACCCAATCGTAAATACGCATGTTTACTCACCGACTACTAGCCATAGACTGAACTATTATTAATTAGATGTACGGATGTATATTTATACCCCCACCCCTTTGATTAAAATATGAGTCATGTGACCCTCCAGTCCCACTGTTTAAAAATTACTTTGGAGATTTGCTCTTCTGTTAATTTGATACGTCTCAAAAACCTGGCTCTGTCCCGCGCCATTTGTTCCCAGTCTGATTTCCTGTCTTCTTCTGACAAACTATATTTTTGTAACTACCGGGCTGGAGAAACTAACCTGAGATTTTCCTGACATCTCCCATGATCGGTGTGTATGTGTAGTGATAGTCGTGGATTACGAGACAGTATGCCCAAGTATTAGCTGGGATGGCGGTTTTAGCTTGAATCTTAAGTCTGACGTCTACAGGCCCTGTTTTAATAGTATCGTCCTATTTTGAACAGTCAATTACGTATAAAGGGCTCTTGGTTTTGAAATCGTCAAAAGTTTAATATAGGTGAGCCAATTCTTCCGTAATACGAGTTTTGGAAAGTAGTAAACATGTCATAGAATAAGGCGGTGTTCCCACGAAGGTTATCGTAAAAGTACTCTGGTAAAAGTTTGAGTTTAAATAAAGTTTTACATCAGTTAGGTCGCAGGCGTCAAATTATGACATGTCCTTTACTAAGTCGTTCTTTCTGCCTGTCTGGAAGGCCAGAACAATATACCGGGTTTTTCTGTTTGGTTAGTTGTTTTAAGTGTCCAAGATAATGTTTCAGTATTCGGAAGGTTGGGGTATTCAATCATTTCCCATTGACGGAATTGGAGATGAATCGCGGGATCTTTCTCTATAAATTTATACAATTTAAGTTTTTGAGCGTCATTTACTGTTATATGAGGCATACGCCAGTAGATTTTTTAAATTTTTAATTCTAATGTCCCGGCCTCCATAGTTTTTACAGCATTATTATCTGTAGCCAAGTGTAAGAGTATAAGTTCCTGTTTTACGTTTACCAACACCCTCCTATAGTCTTCGGTGAAACCTAGCAAGAGTTTTAGGGGGATTGAATATATAAAATCTGTCACTCTTTCAGAGTTACCAGGGCCTAGCCAGCAGGCGTTCTTGAGAATGTTTCTTCCGAGCGAATGGATAGAATATTTTTTAAAGTAGTAGTAATACCGACATTTTTTGTTCTGTCAATCTCCTTGCCACAAATCTCGTACTGGATTTCTTCAAACATAAAGGCCACTGCGTTATTTACAAAGGATATGTTCAGAACAGTCTCATCTGCCTTTTTTGTGCTATCTTTACGCTGAATCACAATAAAGCTCTCAAACGGAGCTATAATTATGTCCTGCTGTAATATCGGTATTCTAATTTCATCATTATTATCATAAGTTGTATTAGCGTAGGGGGAGATGCATATGCAACTCCATCCCCGTTATCAAGTCATCGTACACAGCCTGGCTGTCTATCGCTAATAGTGCCATTTTTAATACTTTAAAACCAAGAGAACGAAGGAACGATATGTTTTTACAAGTTAACACCTTGGCTTTCTGAACACTACTGACTTGCTTGTCCCGCCGGCATTCCCCTAAATAGTAGCCCCATTACTTTGTCTGAGATGTAGTCTAACAGAAATTATTTTTCTGCGAAAGTTAACAAGATTACCGTCCCGGTATTTTAGAGACACTGTCAAGTTGTTGATCTTTTGACTGATCACCAGTAAATAAATCACGTTTCTTGGGAGCTCAATTATTTTATAGCCCTGTGGTTCGGCCGGGTAGAACTCGTGTATAACATGACCCTCGACTCCGTTCAAGTATGACCCACGTGTGACATTACATTCTACCCGTATGGAGTTAACTTTTATTATATCTACAGGCAGTTCAGAAAAATGTTGTTTATTAGCCTCGTATATTTGTTTTTTGTAACCCAAGAGTGTTCCCAACGATTGCTCTTTAGTAAAGTCAATTTTTTCAGAGCAAAAGATTGTGGATTTCAAAGTGTTATTATTAGGTTTCAAAGTAAATTAGCGAATTTCCCCTATAGGGAAGAAGCTATTACCGTAGTCGGCATGGTAAGACCTAGGCCCGGGACCATGATAACTTTTCGTTTTGAGGTCCCCAGACCCCAAAAACACCATTCGTTCGAAACTGTATATATATATATATATATATATATATATATATATATCTATATATATTATATATGTGTCCGTGAGCACGATAACTCTCGTAAAAATTATCCGATTTTGATGAAATTTGGTATAAACGTGTAAAGCAACATTTATGACTTTAAGTTCGAAAACCAGCCAGATCGCTTCATCCAAAGGGGTATTTTGGGGGGGTTTTGTACCCCAAAAATGGGTTTTTCGAATTTTGTATATATAATTTTGGAAATAGTCAAATTTTAGTTTTTTCCATTGGATTCATCTTAAAAAAACACACAATTTGGTATTTTGATCATTTCTCTACGTCAATTTGTTACCGAGATATTGAAAGTGCTAAACACAGTACGTTGTCTAATGTTATTCTTATGGAGGAAAAGAAAAATTTTATATCTCGCTTATTTATGAACGTATACTGACGAAACTTGGTATACGGCTTCATCTGGTTGTGGCCCATTGATATTTGCTCAAAAAATCAATTTTTTTCTAAAGGCTCCCGTAGCAGCAAACCTGCGTACTCAGCCCCATGTTATTCTTATGGAGAATAAGTAACGTGTTATCTCCCTTAATTATGAAAATAAATAAATTAAATTTGGTATGTGGCTTTACCTACATGAGTTATATTGATATTTGTATAAAACCCCATTTTTGTGTTCCTTGCTTCAGCAAACCTGCATACTCAGCCGTCATGTTATTCTTATGGAGAATAATTAAAATGTCATAAATCGTTTGTTTATGAATGTATATTGATGAAAATTGGTATGTGGCTTTATGTGGTATTAAGATACATAAATATGCATTGGAAATTCGCTGAGTACGCAGGTTTGCTGCTACGGGGGTATTTTACTTCTTTTGGCAGTTGAGATTGTATATATTTTTCAATATCTTCAATTCCGTATGAACCCTCTGGTACTGTAATACTTTTATCATCACCGTAGTAAAACTTATCATTAATGTCTTTTTCAATGTTTGGTATAGAAGTGGTCAGTTCAATTAAACCGAGTTCCCATAAACCCTTGTTAACATCTATAGGAAACGCTAGCTCGTGGGATAGAACACTAGTTGCTCCCGTGAGAAAAAACATTACTACAGAGAAACTTCAAGCACAATTGTCCGCAAACAACTGAGTCAAAATTCTGTTGTCTCTCGTAGTTATAGTACAGTTCACATCCACCCAATTATCGTGAGATCTCTGGTGGTGATCTTAAGTTGCCAAAGCTGTCATAATAATAGGTTTTTTTATCAATCTTCTTGTAACACACCCAGTGAGTACCCTGCCCAGTTGTACTGTCCAAGTTAACTATCACAGATTCACATTTTGTCGGGCGTTTCGGTAAACAGTCCCTCATGTAAATCCCTCTGAAATTAGGAATTTTCAATAACCTCACGTATTTGATTAAGTCATAATTTGTAAGCGGTTTTATTGGAATTGAGATGTTTTAGCAAATTTCCCCTATAGGGAAGAAGCTATTACGGCAGGTGGCATGGTAAGACTTAAGCCCGAGACCATGATAACTTTTTGTTTTGAGGTCCCCAGATGCCAAAAACACTATTCGTTCAAATTTATATATATGTATATATATATATATATATATATATATATATATATATATATAGTTTTCTAGGCCCCTTGATTGTGGTCCTAGCGCGTATCATTTTACCTGTTATTGTAGTCCACGTGGACTACAATTGAGGACCACATTTGGGGTATCAAATCACATTTAAATGTGGTCCAGTGACGTTTCAAGCATTTTGGTGGGAAACTGTTGATTATTTGCAGAGTTGCCAGTTTGCTTTAGTTTTATTTACTCAGTACAGTCTCAGAATCAGTGGTGAGCGCTTGCTGTTAAAATCTTGTACATTGAAAGTGTATGAAGTAACTAACATTTAATAAAACTGTTATTATTTTATAATTGTTATTATTTGTATTACTATGTTCTATAATTTAATTTAATACAATCTGTACTAATGAACTAGTTGAGCGTGTGTGTGTGTGTGTGTGTGAAATATTTTAGGTACGTATTTTTTTCCTACCTAAACCTCAGTGCTGCGCCCCAGTGGCACCAAAAGCTGCCATGTTATTCTTATCGAAAAAAAGGTTTTTCCTAAATGGTCCGAAAACGGTTCTTCAAATCTGCTCCCGGGCCATACCACGTTTTTAGGGGACTAAAGGTTTTTGGATACTTATTTTCGCGGCCTCAGGGCTCCGCCCCACTGGCTTTTTCTATCACTTCCCGACGTCCAATTTGGACGTGTGATGGTTCTTTGGATCTGTTTTACAAATCCGCATGTCTTGAATGATGTCCCAACGTTGGATACGTCCCCCCACCAACCTTAGGGCTCCACCCCCTGGCAAAATTGTAATGTTATTTTTTCTGGTTTCTTTGCATGATTTTAGCCAATTTTCATTGATCTATAACATTTGGGTACCCTAGGTTTTTTATGACCCCAACCTTAGGGCTCCGCCCCAGTCACTAAAAAATTGCCATGGTTATTGTTATTGAAAAATGAGTACTCAAAGTTATTACGAAAAAGGATCGCCAAATCTGCTCCCGGGCCATACCACGTTTTTAGGGTACTAAAGGTCTTCGGATACTTATTTTCGCGGCCTCAGGGCTACGCCCCACTTCCCGACGTCCAATTTGGACGTGTGATGGTTCTTTGGATCTGTTTTACAAATCCGCATGTCTTGAATGATGTCCCAACGTTGGATACGTCCCCCCCACCAACCTTAGGGCTCCGCCCCCCTGGCAAAATTGTAATGTTATTTTTTCTGGTTTCTTTGCGTGATTTTAGCCAATTGTCATTGATCTATAACATTTGGGTACCCTAGGTTTCTTATGACCCCGACCTTAGGGTTCCACCCCAGTCGCTAAAACATTGCCATGGTTATCGTTATTGAAAAATGAGTACTCCAGTTTACTACGAAAAAGGCTCTTCAAATCTGCTCCCGGACCATAACATGTTGTTAGGGGACTAAAGGTCTTCCAAAAATAATTTTCACGACCACTGGGACCCGCCCCACTGGCTCCTTCTATCACTTCCAAACATCTAATTTGGACGTGTTATGGTTCGTTGGATATGTTTTACAAATCCGCATGTCTTGAATTATGTCCTGATGTTGGACACGCCCCCCCACAAACCGTAGGGCTCCGCCCCCCTGGTAAAACTGTTGTGTTATTCATTTCTTTTTTTTACGTGATTTTAGCCAATTATCGTTGACCCATAACATTTGGGTACCCTAGATTTGTTATGACCCCGACCTAAGGGCTCCACCCCAGTCACTAAAACATTGCCATGGTTATTGTTATTGAAAAATGAGTACTCAAGGTTATTACAAAAAAGGCTCTTCAAATCTGCTCCCGGGCCATACCACGTTTTTAGGGGACTAAAGGTCTTTGGATACTTATTTTCGCGGCTTCTGGGCTCCGCCCCACTGGCTTTTTCTATCACTTCCCGACGTCCAATTTGGACGTTTGATGGTTCTTTGGATCTGTTTTACAAATCCGCATGTCTTGAATGATGTCCCAACGTTGGATATGTCCCCCCCACCAACCTTAGGGCTCCGCCCCCTGGAAAAATTGTAATGTTATTTTTTCTGGTTTCTTTGCGTGATTTTAGCCAATTGTCATTCATCTATAACATATGGGTACCCTAGGTTTTTTATGACCCCAACCTTAGGGCTCCGCCCCAGTCACTAAAAAATCGCCATGGTTATTGTTATTGAAAAATGAGTATTCCAGTTTATTACGAAAAAGGCTCTTCAAATCTGCTCCCGGACCATAACATGTTGTTAGGGGACTAAAGGTCTTCCAAAAATGTTTTTCGCGACCACAGGGACCCGCCCCACTGGCTTCTTCTATAACTTTCAAACATCCAATGTGGACGTGTTATGGTTCTTTGGATATGTTTTACACAGCCGCATGTCTTGAATGATGTCCCGACGTTGAACACACCCACCCCCACAAACTGTAGGGCTCCGCCCTCCTAGAAAAGTTGTCATGTTATTCATTCAGTTTTATTTTGCTTGATTTCACCAATTGTCATTGATCCATAACATTTCGGTACCCTATAGGTTTTTAAAGACCCCGACCTTAGGACTCTGCCCCAGTCGCTATAACATTGCCATGTTATTTCTATGGAGAACAGAGTACTCCAGGTGATTGCGAAAAATGCTCCTCAAATCTGTTCCCGGACCTTACCAGGTGGTTGGGAGACTAAAAGACTTCGGATAATCTTTTCCCGATCTCAGGGCTCCGCCCTACTGGCTTCTTATATCACTTCCAAACATCCAAATTTGTTGTTTGATGGATCTTTGGAATTATTTTACAAAGATTCATGTCTTGAATGATACCCCAACGTTGGATCTGTCCCCCCGCCACCAACCTTAGGGCTACGCTCCTTGGCAAAAATGCTATGTTATTCTTTCCGATGGTTTAGGTGATTTTAGCGTGTTGTCGTTGTTCCATAAAATTTGGAAACGTTTTATATAACCCCAAACTTTGGGGTTAAAAATGAAAGAAGCTTAAACAAACTAAAATAGATTTTAAAAGGATATTTAATTAACCAAGCGTTTTATTCAATTGAAGAGTTTTCCACCTCTCTTAGAATTTAATCTTGTTCCATTCTGTTTATTAAATATGCAGGCTATGTATTTATCATAAGTATTAATACAAATATTGATGCTATTCTTTGATCACCATGTGATCAAACATTTCACTAAAACTGTTTTTATGATTTTAATTAAAATGTGATGGTTAATGGTGCTGTACATAGAACAAATTGAGATGGTTATATCTACAACATAATCTTAATATATAAAACTCAAATACCACTGACTGACTAACTCATCACGAAATCTCAAAAACCACAGAACGGTTTGCAATGAAATTTGAAACATACCTTCCTCTTGGGGTCTTAGGTGCTGACTAAGAAAGGGTTTAATAAATTCCCATAGGGCTCCACCCCACGGGGAGTCAAATTTCCAATCCTGTGTTATTCTTACGGACACTCTCTTTAAGTTTGAGCTGATGAAAATACAAACAGCTGATCTTGATTCGTAGTAGTTCCATAGAATAACCACAGAATGCAGCAAACACAACTGTCATAGTTTTTATAAATTACTAGCTGATGTACCCGTTCTTCGCACAGGTGTTTTCTTTACCCGTTCTTTAGTCAATGCAATTTGCATTTTAGATAGCTTGAAACAGCTGTTCTTGCTTCTGCTCTTTAAGCTGTCAAAAGGAAGTATTCACAGCTGTTCGCAATACAGTTTCTGAATGTTTACTTTCTTCTGAAATGTAAACATTGAAACTTAGGACGTTCATGGGGCGTAGCCCGAGGGGATTTTAAGGAAGTGAATAGGCCTATGTGTTGCATGGGTTCAAGATCTACCTTTTTGTAAAGTTTCAGCCCAGTCGGTTCAGTAGTTTTTGCAATCACCCGGAACATCAGACAGACAGACAGACAATAACCACCTCTTCTTTATAATATTATAGATTATTTGCGGGGCGAAGCCTGAGGGAACAGCTAGTATAATTATAATAAAAGCTTAACACTACGTTTTAACCAGAAAAAAGTACAATGATAAAATGATTTGTGTATTGTTTGACTATATTGTATATTGTTTGGTAGTTGAATAAAAATCAGATAAACAAATCATTTGGAACATAATTTACTCGTTAAGCAGGGTAAACTCTCATCCTTATGAATAACTTGGGGACTTGTAAGTCCCATGGGGCAGAGCCCTGTGGCCTAAATGGAAAATCTAAAGCCCGTTTCCACATCTGCACTCCTAGACGTGCTGTTTAGTGGATAAAATGTGGGGGTAAATCATAAAACAAAAAAGCCTTATTGTTTACGAAGTTTGCATGTAGCGTATTAATAATATAGATGGATTAATTATGTTTTTTTGTTCGTCTGTCTTTAGATAGTTTGTATGTTAGTAGATAAAATACAATTAAATGTTGGTAAATAGGTAGACTGTATTTGTTACCTATTAGTTATAAGAGCAGTGTCAGTAGTTAGGTTAGTTTTTATTACAAATTTGAACCCGATGAACAAACCTTTAAAGAAAAGTTTAGTTTTTAAGAAAGAATTTAGCTGGAAGTGACACCAAAATGAGTTTTATTCAACATCCTAAACTTAACTAATAACAAAATTTAAACTGAACCCTTTTGGGGGTATTGCATGCAGGCGTAAAATGTCTTTCGTAAAAAGACACTTTTTGAATTTAGACACGTTCTAATTAATATTTTAATAAGCATTATATTTGAGCCATATTACAATAATATCTTTAAAATTTCCGCGGCGGATTCCCATTTTGTTACATAAATTAGCTTTTTAAATATAAATTGTTAAGTCATTAAATTTATTTTTTAACTTGTGAAAAATACTTCTTTAGTTTTTTTTAAGCCCGTCATTTTTGACGAGCTAATAACAACTAGTATTTTAATATTAAATATGTTGGGGCTTTGTTAGAATAACACCTTCAAATGTTGCAAGGCAGTAATCCCTTTTGATTACAGTGATTTAAAAATAAGAGTTATAAATATATATTTTTAAAAAACAATTATGAATCCACTACATTTATTTCATTACTAATGAACAGTGTTTCATTAGTTGTTTTAATCCTGTCATTTTTACGAGCTTACAACAGCTAGTATTGTACATATTAAAGAGAATTTGGCTAAGCCATTTTTAATATCTCTTAATACAACAATAACAAGCTAAATGTTTAAAAGAAACTAGTCCTGTAACATTATCATATCCTATACATTTAAAAAGGAAAGGTGGTGTCTGACTGTCTGTTGACTTGTATGTTCCTTTTTAACGTAAACACTGCTAAACCAATCGACCTGAAAATTTGCATGTAGGTTGACAATAATTTAGCTTGGCTACATATAGGCATATTCTCAGCCTATATTAAACCTAAGTTTAATCAAAATCGTTAAAGCCTTTTTTGATCAATTTCGATTTGTCATTTTTTTATGGTTTTGGGGGGATATTTACCCTTACAAATAAAAAAATTTAAAAAAATTATCAAAACGCCTGTAGATATCATGAATTAGTACCTACATACCAAATTTCATTATAATCGGACAACTGATGTCGCCTCTAGCTCTGTACACACACACACACACACACACGCACGCACGCACGCACGCACGCACGCACGCACGCACGCACACACGCAGACACACACAGACGCATAAACGCACGGGCGCACGGACGGACGGACGGATGGACAGACAGACGGACGGACAGACGGACAGATAGACAGACAGACAGACAGACAGATAGACAAACAGACAGACATATTGTAAAAATCACATTTTTGGGCCCAGGGAGCACCAAAACAAAAATGTCCACTGACAACTCAAATTTGAAAATGTTGATGTTAACAATACACCATATACACTATGTATAGGGGGAGAAAGTAAAAGGTGTGTGTCTGAGTTTCGAAGTATGCATGCAGGTTGAACAGCTTGGAAGCTCCATGCTAAAAGACTTATGGAAATCTGGCAACGTTGCACGTGGACTACAATTGGGATATATAACTTGGACCACAATCAAATGTAAAGTGATACTCGTACTGGACCACATTCAATGGTGTTTTGCTACCTGCCCTCACATAATGGCCGTGGACTACAATTGAATGTGAAGTGACAGATGCAATTACAGAAAACAGCGTTAATATTTTTGTAATACAAAAGAAATATAAGACAGAAAGGTGTTTTTCCAACTTGTACATACAAAAAAAATTCTTATATACCATTAGAATTTAAAAATATATGATAATTTCTTATGGACTACAATTGAATGTGGTTTGATGCATGGACTACAATAGAGGGATCTAGGTGAATATATATATATATATATATAAACGTCCGTTACCGCGATAACTTTTGAAAGAAACGCCCAATTTTGATGAAATTTGGCACAAATGTGTAGAGTAACATTTATGACTTTAAGTTCGAAAACCTGATTGATCGGACTATGGGAAGAGGGTTTTAAATTTTCCAAAAATCAGTTTTTTGAATTTTTCCCCCTAAAATTAAAAAAAACACTCAATTTTGGTTATAGCCATTTTATAGAGCTTAAAAAAACAAATAATTTAGTATTTTGAATCATGAACCTAGGTTTACTGGTTGTAGAGAAAAGTCAAAAAATGCGTCTATAAAATTGTCCATGTTAATCTTATGGGAAAAAGGTATTTGGATTTTCCTCAGATAATTTTACTGAAAACTTGACATTTGCTGATACCAATCAGTTCAGCTCTACAAAACAATCATTTTGGTGTTTTAAGTGTTGTTCTACGTCCAACCGTTGCAGAGATATTCAAAGTGCTAAACACAGTACATTGTCCAATGTTATCCTTATGGAGGATAAATAAAATTTTATATCTCGATTATTTATGAATGTATATTGATAATACCTGGCTTCACGTAGTACTGGTTTATTGATATTGCACACTAAATGGATTTTTTGTTGATTATCCCCATTGCAGCAAACCTGCATACTCGGCCCCCATATTATTCATATGGAGAATAAGTCAAGTTTTTTATCTCCCTTAGTTATGAACCTAAATTAATAAAACTTGGTATGTAGCTTCACCTGGTTGAGTTATATTGATAATATCAAAAATAGACGTTTTTTATGTTCCTTGTTGCAGCAAACCTGCGTACTCAGCTCTAATGATATTCTTATGGAGAATAAATCAAATGCTTTATATCACTTATTTATAAATGGATTTTTGTGAAACTTGGTAAGTATCTCTATGTAGTAATGAGACAAATATATAAGCATTGGAAATTCGCTGAGTACGCAGGTTTGCTGCGACGGGTGTATTTTTTTCTTTCGCCCTCTTCTTTCTTTTTCCACCGGCACCTTCCTTTCTACAGGGTCTTAGATAGAAGCCTCTGCCCCTAGGACGTTTAACGGGGCGTTTCTTCTTACGGCCTCCCCCCAATTTTGTTTTTGTTTTCATGGCTGTGGTGACTGCCCAAGCAGTGGCTTTTTCACCGGCACTGGCGTGACTAGACTTGAATCTCTGCCAAGCCCGTTCCGACAACTCCTTCTCCGCTTGCCATCGGCTTTCAGAATCTTTGTAACGTGAGGATGCTATATCGTGGCCTTACAGGCCTCGTCTAGTCCCTTTATTCCTTTGTCTCCTCTTACTAATCTCGCTTTTAATCTCGTGCCAGGTCCACAGTACTGATAACCAGGGATATGTAATTCATCAGGTAGTAAATCTATAGCTTTGTTCATCACCGATGAAACAATACCTCCGCCTCGCACGACCGCTAGCTTACGTCTGAGAGGTTTCCTTCTAGTCTTGGCCATTTTATTGTAAATATTTAATCACCGCTTACAGTCTATTCAGCAGAGTCTCACGTATACATGGAATTTTTAAAACTTCAAAACGTCAGGCACCGTACGAGACACAGCGTTTGTGAACTCGTTGTACTCCAACACACCACTATCAGTTATAAAGTAAATCATCCCGTTTATTTTTAGGCACCACGACTGTGGGCAGGAACTTCGTACAGTGTAGATGAAACCATACGCATTAATGTCCCTAAATAGTTACACTCATAAATTTCAATCAGATACCAATCAATAATAATCATGTAGTTTTTACCCCGGTTGGTTGCGAATACTGAGTTAACTTTATGTACCTGTCTACCAGCTATGGTATTGGCATTATACATTGTAATCAAGGACAGTGAAGGGTATCTAAATAAAAATACTTCATTGCCAACAAAAAGATCGATATCCCCATTTGGCCTCTGGTAAATGGCCGATATTTCAGTAAAGTTTCATGGTAAGAATTTGAGCCAGTGTGATATTCTTCTTGGCTGTGTTAAATCCTCAGGAATCCTGTCTGCAGGGTCCAGACTTATAATCCATACTTAGTCTCTAAAGAAAGCAAATGTCCTTTTGTTCACAATAACGTACGTATCAATTTGACCTTTTAATTCGCTAATACCTCTTTTTTCAAGTATTTCGGGAGGTACTTCGGTGGTAGTAGTTGTAGTTGTAGTGGTGGACGTAGATGATGGTTTGGGTGATGTAAGCGGCCGACCATACAAAAACTCAATTGTGAGTCTGCCATCTCTACTTAGTTCATATTTGTTCAAGTCAACAATACCCGTATGGTTCCTATTGAAGGGAAACATTACTGATTTATCATCGCCGGAATGGTCCAAGCCTAGGGCCTGACCAATTTCATGTACTAACGTTAGAAAAAAATTGAAATGTTTTCATATCGTGGTAAATTCATAGTGAAATCCCAGTTTTCTTCCGAATCAAAGTGTATGTCAGTTTGGTTATAACCGGTGTTGGGCAGGTAGCCATGAGCCAACACTAACCCAGGACCGTCAAAGTCATACAGGCAAGTATAGTGTCTGGAGTAAAATACATGTTGTCTAGATAGCTGCTGAGAACGATATTATTATTGTGGGATTTTTAATATCCCTTTTAAAAGTAATATTAGCGTGTTTGGCCCAGAAATCGAATGCTTTTTGAATTAGGTCGGGATGCTGTGGTGTTCTGTATTGATACCAGGTTATTAGTGATGTATTCCATTTTCTATTGGGTAAAGCCGAGAATGGTAGTATATTGTCTTTATGTCCGCATCTGGGAGTTGTCATAAGCTTCAGAGTTTTATCATCAAATATTCCCGTTGGCTCAAGACGAAAATTCTCTTGAAATTGTTTCACTGCAGAAGTAATGTCCTCTATCAAAGCGTTTTTCTCAAGATAACCATAAAAGGTTAGATATAATCTATTGACTTGTTGCACGAGGCAAGAGGCACCATAAACAGTAAGACAACCAACATCTTCGATGGTTCAGAGTAGACTAATTGGTATTTCCCGGTTTAAGTGACATTATATATTCAGTTTCCGTCCTGAGGTAATTGGGGGCAGGAACAGGATCTTCCTCTATCACTTCCTCCTCCTCCTCCTCCTCCATTTCAACAGGTATCTCTGTTTTGGGTTTCTCTATTTTGAACATCTCTTCCCAGTTTAAGTAATCGTTTTCACCCGGCGTGGGTAGAGTGGCAGACCTCCCAGTTTGTTTTCTGTTAATATAAATAAAGACCATGGTACTAAATTTCCTCAACTGTTTATCATGAAAATCTTTATTACTACTTATTAGACCTTCGCATTTTGCCAGTCTGGTCTTGAGACCAGTTAAGTCAGACTGTTGATTAGCGAGGTTAGTGGTTATAGGCAATATCTCTTTTTCCACGTACGACTTGGTAACTGCATCGCTGGGGTCTGTTGGTAGAGCTAAATTAGTTATATTTGTATTATTAGCGTCATATTTATCATTGGTGATAGTCATACTTAGTTTTTTTTAGTATGCCCAACTTTTAGTATGCCCACCTTTGAGTATCTCTCCTCTGTTGTCTTGTAATACGTATGTTACTGGTCTTGTTGGTTTAATCGCGTATACTGTAAATGTCTCGTTAGTCCAATTTGGAAAATAGCCTTTTTTAAACACTCTTTTAGCTTTACTTATTCTAACACTGACACCTAATTTTAATTTTTGTTTAAGGATTCTACGTTTGGGTTTTTTAACTTTATTTATTCTCTTTAGAATGTCTTTCACATGTTTTTGTCTTACATCCTTTTGTCTCATACCTATAGTCCTGTGTTTTGTGTTGTTGTAAGACTTTACAATTTCTGGCAATATACTTAACCATTCGTAGCTGCCTCTGGCAGTAAAATAACTTGTACATTTTTGACTAGTGAGTTCTGATTAATCTTTCTATTATACTGGCTTTAAGTTCAGTAAATCTATTGTAATGGTTGATTTTATATTTTTTCATTAGAGCATTTACATGTTTATTGAAAAAGTTGGTACCTTGGTCCGTGTGAAGGTTTTTCATTTTATACTTGGCTAAGATAGGAGCGAGTGCCTTTGCCACTTCTGGCCTTGACTTGTCTTTTAACGGTACAGCAAAAGCTACTTTGGACAAACAGTTAATTATCGTGAGAAGGTACTTGTAGCCATTGTTAATCCTGGCAAAGGGCTGCATTTCAACGAGGTCAGCCTGGTAAAGTTCCGTTAGCCCCTTGAGGGTGACTTTACGCCTGGTATAGTTTCTCCTGGCAGGTCGATGTAGTTCATTAGCTATAGCCGTTTTACCGTCCATTGTCAAAATGGTAAGTTTATTCAGATGTCGCTAGTTTTATACTGAATGTTTGCTTGAGTGGGGTTTGAGACCACCCGTGTATGTGCACCCAGGTTAAACATTATTCCGTGCGTGAGCCAATCCAGATTACCTAGTTGATGCCCAGTACAGACTAATGTCCTCTCCCTTTGAGCAAACAAAGGATAGAGATTTTTTTAAAGATAAACCATTGCTCCTCCACCACCATGTCCCGTGGATGCCTTCCAAAAACAATCTAACTGCCTCCCCCGTTTTTTTTTAGTTTTTCCTTTTGTATTTTACTTTTATATTTTGTTTTTGTTTCACCCACCGTTCGAGGGAATGGCTCAAGTCCTGCTCAGATCTGGGCCAATCAATCTGCTAAGCCCTTCTTTCACCCGAGGTCGGTTCGAAGGAGTAGCCTGGGTGTTAGCCAGGCGCCTCAATCTACTGGACCCCTCATTCACACATGGGCTGTTCGAAGGAATAGCCTAGGTGTTAGCAAGAGACAGACCCCCTTTCAATCTACTAAACCAATATACTAGACCCCCTTTCAGGTTTACGGAGATTTTAGTCACCCGCGCCAGTGACCTTCATTTACACACAAATTCATACAGTGGGTTTTTTTGTTACAAACTTAACATGTGGATTTACATGTTCTTTTTTGTGTAGTCTGGTATTTTTAAAGGTACCAGCTCATCAAAGTCGATTTTATCCCTGGTACATGGCCTAGCTTGACATTGACTATACAGCTTCTCTATAAAATAATTGAGTGGCTTAAAACAGCGTTCATTCCAATACGGACAAACACAAAAACCCGCATGGCCTACATAGAATCTTCTACTATTATCTAGACCTTCTGCGAACCAGTAACGCCAGTGGGCTTCAATGAACTGTTCAATAATGACAGGGGGCATGTTTAGACGGAATAATTCTATGAGGCATTCGGTGCGGTCCCAGATCTGTTTTTCACAGAGTTGAAAAAGTGATTTTGGTTGATTCATAGTTATACTACGCAAAGAGCAGGGCAGGGACACGTCCGATCGCTATGGTGGCAGGGAGCAGAGAGAGAGAGGCGTGGCTGTAGGGAGTAGTGGGGGAAGAGTGACGCAACCTGTCTGGGTTACTCGAGTCTTTGAATCTTTTGATAGCCAAATGGTAAGGTGTCGTACTCGCCCTCAAGTCTCCATTTAGGTCCTGGGATTTTGAAAACTTTGGTTTCATTTACAGTTACAATATCACGGTATTTAGTCCTCTTGATTCTTGATTCAGTAATTTTCAATGATTCTCTTGTTTCACTAAGGACCATATTTTTTAGTTGCTCAAAATTTAATGTTTTGGAGGTTTGGAAATTGAGGGTGAGGCTTTTATTTTACACACAGTTTGTAGTTTTTGTTTTTTGGTTGACCAGCCAAGGTATGCGTAAGTTTTTGGCCTCCCAGAAACAAACTCTACGATATAAGAGCCGGGCCCATACTCATCTGCCAATTCATTTGTCATCTCGCCGAGGTAATCTCCCATAGGGACCCTGTACAATCCTCCCCGGTAGAAATAAATACATGAGTCCATGTCATAGTAGAGGACTTGACCTCCAAGAGCATCCAAGTGTTCATATAATTTATGTCTCGCCTGGGCTGTGGTGTAGGCCGCAATTACAACATTTACATTTGTCAAAGGTTCTCCCACTTCTTCAATATATTCCCAGTTAACAACAACTTCCTCGTTAACAGTTTGAATCCTACTGACTTGTACTTCTGGGCTCATTAACATTTTAAACAGTTCTTTTGATTCCCTTACCATTGTTGCTTTAGTTTGGTTTTCCCTCTGTCCGAATTTTCCCCAAAAACTGTTTAGCATTAATTTAGCCAATGATCTAAGTCCCCCGTTTTTACAAATTTTGTTTTTGTCTAGTTTAATTCCCTCATGTTGGAAATAGTCTGCGATGTACTTTTTTTTCCTCTGTTTTACACCAGCTAGAGCCAGCCAGCCAGCCTGAGGCTTCCTGCTTCAATTTCAAGAATTTATTTATAAAGTCTGTAAACAATCCCCTTTTCTCGTATGTTGCTACATCGTACTCCCACAACTCATACATGTCCAGTACAACGTAGCCCTTCTCAATAGCTTTCCTAATTTCATCCATCGTCCACGTTCCTACCATTGCCCTTTCACTACTCCCATGTTCACAATCCCCCTGAATCTGGTTTTCTCCACAAGTCCTAACAAAACATACATCAAACATAAAACAAACATCAATTTATTATTCATTTTAGCGGGGAGTACGGGGTGGTAGAGATCCCAATGGCAGAATTTTGCATTCCAACAAACCATCTTCATTTAATCCTCGCTGTCTGCACTCCCTATCTCTCACATAGATTGTGGGGTGGCCCAAAGGATATTTACCATATTTATTTACATACGGGTAGAGAGAACAAACATCGACATATTGAATTAATTCTCCCCCTTCACATTTATAATATGTATTTGCATTGCCCGTTCTGCCTCCGAAGAACGCTTGTCTAGGGTCAAGGGGAAGGTTGTTGAGGATCGGCAGGCTGTTCAAGTGTTTAAGGTTGTTATCCTTCTTCAAAGCTCTAAACTCCCACTCCCACATTACTACAACTTCGTAGTCACTGATTTTGGGCATTTTTTCAAAGTTCTTTCATACCTTAAATTAAGTGAATCTGAGGGATCCTCCTTCAGAGGAACCTCTCTGTTGTAAGGAAAACATTTTGGGCAACCGTGCCAATAACACCCATGAAACTAGTAAATTCTCTCACCATCAAACCCATCAACTTTTAGCCCACTGATTTTGACTTCTTTACCCCGGCCAGCGTGCTCAATCCTCAATCCGCGTTCCTCCTCTTCCCAAGACAACCATTGAAGGGCCGCAGTAGATTGGTTTTCAGTCCCTTTTTAGGAATCTAGCCGATTGTGTCTGGTTTTAGAAAATTGCGGTGGAAGGCCAGATTACAGGCGCTAGCAATAGTTACGGCCTCTAGAAAATGATCAACGTTACATTCTTTCAAGAAAATACCTCTGAATTTAAGGCAGGCTTGGGCTAGGATTTCTACGTCAGACTTACAGTACTCCAAGATTTCTTTTTGAAATTCAAAGATATAATTACTAGCCACTTGTTCATCGTACCATATCTCAAAGGCCTTGTGTGGTTTCTCAAACATGGATTCGGGGCAGTAATAGTTTTTGTCGGGGATAGGGCCAGTATAATTTTGGTTTGCCAGGGTGTTGAAGAGGTGGGGAAAGTAGCCCTTTTTCCTGGGAGGCAGATCGAAGGCTTGAGGGAGCGCAGCAAGAGTCATGGGAAAATAGCTTAAGGAATCAATGAATCTCACATTGTCCATTTCCATCATAATAATTTTGGCCCCCCTCATTACCAGCTCCGGCGTAAATTTTGTTTCTTCCATGATGTGTTTTAGTAAAAACTGAAAATCAAAGCCCTGCCCGTTGTGGGTAATTACACAGGCATTCTTGAACTTTTTACGAACTTGCATCACATATTCCATGAAATGTTTTACTAGTTCTTCCTTAAAAACTTTAGTTCTGTTTTTACATGCCATGCAAAATCTAGACTCGATACAATTAAAGCAAAACTGTTGTGATACGCACAGGTTAACTTGATGTACTTTTTGATTCTCGTCAGAGGGGAGAGACTCGTCTTGGCGAGTCTCCAAGTCAAAGAAAATGAAAAGGTAGTCTTTAGTTTTAGGTTTTCCATCATTGGGTTGCATGTAGCATTTATGATTGGGATCTTTGAATGCATTGCAGGATTTACGAAAAAATTCTTCCCGGATTTTGGAGGTCCAGATCTCTTTTCTAAATTAATCAATTTTCCACTGTCAAGACACTTTTTTACTGTTTTGCATTTGTCAACCTGATGGGGGATAAAACAATGCTGGTTTCTCAAAGTCCTGTTACATTCAGGGTAAACTATTCCCCCATGCTTCTCTCTACAGGGAGGCGAGATGGTTTGACATTGAGGGCAGATGTTTGAGCATCAGCAGCGGTCAAACTGTTGATTACATTATAGTGCCGATTGTGAAACAAAAGATTTATTTTAAATTTAGGATTTTCAACAGCCCCTTCAAAGTAAACATCCCGGCCTTTTTTTGTCATAGTTGTAGATTGTGATTTTGAAATTAGTTAGCAGGTCCTGAAACTTTTCCAATTGGGGGATACCGGCGCCTTCCTCGGGGACCTCTACCCTCGCCTTCTGCATCAGTATTTGGGCTCTCACTGTCTGTCGTTTACCCTTGTCTATACGTACAAAACTATACTCTGGGTCATTTGTCACTTTAGCCATGGCCACCACCAAAGCCCGAGAGAGACACAAGTTGTCTTTGTTATTTATTACAACTATTCCCTTCCTGGATTTACACTTCTCATCAAATGTGTTGTAAAAAGGGTCGTACCTTCCCAGAACCTACAGGGAGATTAACGTGGGTACATTCCACTTTAAACGTATCGGTAGATTTAATAGATTCTGAATTTGACTGGACAATACCCCCGAAAATTTGCCAAAGAATGACTTCGTCTACTTCGTTCGCGGGCCGAAAAGCTACAAAACCAGGTTCTTTACTTTTTAAGTTTAGGCTGTGCAAGGTGAAACCAAGCTGATCATTTTCATGGGCTTGGTGTTGTTAAACTATATATATAGCCTACTAGTGATATGATTCACCATGTAACTTATTATAGTATAATTATCCTCATTGAATTAATATCTAGTTATCTGTGAGTAATGTAAAAATGTTTCATTGTTATATTACTATTGCTGACTCTGTGTAAAATTAATTAAATTGTTCTACTCCCCTAGTAAAAATGGCGTCTCATTCAAAGTTAAAACTAATAACGCTTCCAAATCTTTTAAAAACTTAAAAAAATTTTCAGGTTATGGGCCCAGAATAATTTAAAATGACTTAAAACAGTATAATTAACTATTGGGAGTAAAAGTAATACTAGGAAGTACGTAAGTCAGTAAAAGTAAGAGTGAAAATGAGTGCCGGTAGCGATGGTGACGTGTTGAACGTGGGGAAGCTGAGAGACGCCGACTCTTTTAATATGTGAGATTTTGAAATAAATCGTAATCAAAGCCAGAAACCTTATGGACATAGTAGATGGAACAGAAACTCTGGAAAATCAAGGTGAAGATGCAAAGAAGGTAAAATTATGGAAGTCTTTAGATGCCAAAGCCCAACATATCATTTTAATGACCTTAGAACAATCAGTAAAAATGCACATTGTTACCTGTGAGACATGTAAACAAATGTATGACACACTAAAAACAATATTTCAAAGGGATACATCCCAGCAAAAATGTTCTTTGCTGCAAGAGTTCTAAAACTACAAATACGACCGACAAAAGGACATGATGTCAAACATAACCTACATTCAGAACCTATCATTCAAACTCAACAGGCTGGACCAGAAAGTGGACAACTTGATGCTGATCACGAAAATACTGAGTATTCTACCAGAACATTACAAACATTTCTCAAGTGCGTGGGACTCTACAAACTCCGAGGACAAGACCCTGGACAATCTAAAGGCGAGGCTGATGCAGGAAGAAACAAAGACCATGGGTGATTGTGAGCAAGTAGCTTTCAAAACTAAACCACAAGGTAGGCCTAGAATAGTAAAATGTTATCAATGCAAAGAAGCAGGTCATATTCGTGAAAACTGTCCTAACAACAAACATAAATTTTGTATTTTTTGTAAGAAAACTAATCATACGGAAAGGGAATGTTTTTTGAAAAATAAGCAATCAAAGTCTAAAGTGTATTGTAATATTTGTAAGAAAAATAACCACACTGAAAAAGATTGTTTTTTCCGTAACAATCCTAATAAACAAAACTATCAATGTAAAACATCTTTTCTAACGATCCATGAAAATATATCATCAAACCGAGTAGGCCTAGGTTATGAAACTGGAAACTGTGAAACTGTTAAGACTAGTGTAAATCTATGTAAGCCTAATGATATTGCTAAAGCTAAATCTTTTATTGTAGACAGTGGTTGCACTCCTAATCACATGACAAACGATTTGTCAATCCTTGAAAATGTAAAATCATGTAGTAAAAATATATTTGTTGCTAAGAAAGATCAAACCATGCAACAGACAGCTATAGGTCAGTTTGACTCTGAGCAATGTACCTTAAAAAATGTTTCCTATGTTCCTGAGTTGAGTAACAATCTTATGTCAGTAAATGCAATAACTGAAAACGGTGGTGAGGTATTGTTCACCAAAAACAAAGTACAAGTTTTAAAAAATCATTCTGTAGTCTTAGAAGGTTGTAAAAATAAAAGTGGCCTATATGTAGTTTAGCTAACCGATAGTGAAAATGCTAAAGAAATCGCTGCTGTTAGCAAAATTGATCAAAATGATTGTAAACCTAACCTTAAAACTAATGTACATGTAGACTGTAGGCCTAGTAAAAATCAGATCTGTGATGCTAAGTCAAGTGTTAAAAGTAGGTTACTTAATGAAGTTTCTCAAGAATGGCATAGAAAGTTAGGTCATATTAGTTTTTCGTACTTAAAAAAGTTAACAAAAATAAGTAATGGTATGTCAGCTGATCTTACCATATGTGAGGATGAATTTTGTGACATTTGTTGTAAGGCTAAGCAAGTAAGAAATCCCTTTAATACATCTCGAGAAAAAGCTTCGAGACCTTCGCAACTTATCCATTCGGATCTCTGTGGCCCCATTGATCCCCTGACTTATGATGGTAAAACATATTTGTTAACTGTAATAGATGATTACACTCACTTTTGTAAAGTGTACCTATTGGAATCTAAAAATGAAGTGTTCTCATATTTAAAAGAGTATGTAAATGAAGCCGAAGCTCATTTTAATTGTAAAATCTCTAAACTAAGGTGCGAAAATGGTGGTGAATACATCGCCAGCAGTCTGAAACAATATTGTAAATTAAAAGGAATTGTCATTGACTACACGATACCGTATTATCCCCAGCTTAATGGAACTGCGGAAAGAATGAACCGTACGTTGATGGAAAAGGCTTGAGCATTGGTTTTTGACTCAAATTTGCATAAAGAAATGTGGGGCGAAGCTATTTTAACATCTGCATATTTAATTAACAGAAGTCCTACTGCTAATTTAGACACAACACCTGCTGAAAAGTGGTATGGCAGAAAACCAGATCTCTCTAGACTTCAGATTTTCGGGTCAGTAGCCTATTCAAAGGTTTTAGGTAATTTAAAGAAGTTAGAGGCCAGAAGTAAAGAGGCTATTTTTGTAGGATACACATTGAACGGATACCGATTGTGGGATCCAGTAAAAAGAAAAATCTTTGTTTCACGAGATGTGATATTTAATAATCCTAACCCTGTAAGGAACGTAAAACAAATGCAAGAAATAATGATTGACAATCAGAATGTAAAAATCAATGCTGATGAACATGAAAATAATCGACCTGACGACAACCTAGATGCTCCAGGAAACAGAGATGAAGACCAAATGGAAGTAAGACCCGAAGATGATCAGATATTTACAGACCTAGAAGAAACGCATGAACAAATTAGGCCTAATGAAATGGAGAATAGGAGAAATTGAACAAGAACGGCGCTATGGTTTGCGACCAAGAACAAATATTAAACGTCCTGCGAGATATGAAGAAAATTTCCAAAACGGCCAAGTGATGTTGACTTATGATGAGTGTATGACAGGCAATGATAAAAACAAATGACAACTAGCAATACAAAAAGAAAAAGATTCATTAGAAAAGAATCATACACGGGAAATAGTGGATGAAAACCAAATAAATGCAGAAAAAGAAATCCTAAGCAGTAGATGGGTGTTTAAAGTAAAAGACGATGGAACTTATAAAGCTCGACTCGTTATTCGAGGCTGTGAACAGAAAAATGGTTTAGATTTTACAGATACCTTCAGTCCAGTAATAGAAAATGCTTCCCTGAGAATCCTGTTCTCATTGGCTGCACAAGAAAACCTGCACATTCAAACATTTTATGTGAAAACTGCTTTCCTGTATGGAGAAATTGAAGATGACATCTATATGAAAATACCAGAAGGATTTGAAGAAAAAGGAAAAATCTGCAAACTTAATAAAGCTCTTTATGGCTTAAAACAAGCTCCAAACAAGTGGAATAAAAAACTAACATCAATTCTTAAAAGTGAAGGTCTAAAACAACTTAAAACGGACCAGTGCCTTTTCAAAGATACAAAGAATGAACTATACTTAGCGATTCACGTTGATGATTGATTAATAATGGGAAAAGACCCTAACAAACTAGAAACCCTGCTAGAAAAACTTGAGGAAAATTTTGAGATGACAAGCAACAAAAATCCATCTGTGTATATTGGAATGGAAATAACTAGGAAAAGCGAAGGTATTTATCTAACACAGAAAAACTATGCTAATCAAGTAATGAACAACTTCAACATGATAGACTGCAAACCTGTATCTACTCCTATTATAAATTAAGAAAAGACTACTGAAGTTGAAGGTAAAAAAATAAATTTTCCCTACAGAGAAGTTGTAGGAAGCTTACTTTATATGACAAATAAAACCAGGCCAGATATGTCATTTGCAGTAAATTTTGAAAGCCGTTTCATGGAAAATCCAGAGAAGAAAGACATACAAAATGTAAAAAGAACGCTAAGATACCTGAAAGGAACAGTAAATAAAGGAATATTTTTTCCTTCAGTGCAATCTGAAGAAGTAACAATTCAAGCGTATTGCGATTCAGACTATGCAGGAGATGTAAAAGACAGGAAAAGTACCAGTGGATATGTTCTAATGCTCGGAAATTCACCTATTGTATGGAGTTCTAAAAACAACCAATTATTGCTCTTTCAACAGCTGAAGCTGAGTACATATCTGCAGCAGAATGTTGCAAAGAAATAAAGTACATCAAAACTCTAATCACAGAACTAACGGACAAGTCTATGAAAACTACCCTACATGTAGACAATCAAAGTGCTATAAAGCTAATAAAGTCAGGTCAGATGAACAGAAAAAGTAAACACATCGATGTTAGATTCCATTATGTAAGCGAACAATTTCATGAAGGATTATTCGATTTAAAGTACTGCTGTTCGGAGAATCAGTTGGCCGATGTGTTCACTAAACCCTTGTCAAGCACAAAATTTGAAAAATTTTCAAATATATTGTTGAAAAATGTGTAAAGGAATAAGTACACTTCCTAAATGATATAGCCTATTAAGTTTCTTACTGTCAGTAATATGTGACTAAGCCTATATATAGCCCATTTAAAAGTTAGGCATTTTGTCTGGTACAATCTTCATTGTCATTGTTAATTGATATTATAGTTATAATTTAATTACTTTAAAAGTTATAATAATTTGGTTTGTTTGTCATTGAATATTTTATAAAAATGCTTATGTTAATATGTTATGTGAGTTTAATTGTTCAATTCAATTTAATATTATGTGTAGCCTAATAGTTGAAACATTAAAAAAAATTTTACATTAAGGGGGTGTGTTAAAATATATATAGCCTACTAATGATATGATTCACAATGTAACTTATTATAGTATAATTATCCTCATTGAATTAATATCTAGTTATCTGTGAGTAATGTAAAAATGTTTCATTGTTATATTACTGCTGCTGACTCTGTGTAAAATTAATTAAATTGTTCTACTCCCCTAGTAAAAATGGCGTCTCATTCAAAGTTAAAACTAATAAGGCTTCCAAATCGTTTAAAAACTTAAAAACATTTTCACTTGGCCCTTCATTTCATTCACAATATTAGCAAAACTTTGTCTTAGCCAATCAATTTTAGTAGTTTCAGGAGGAGGGTTAGTAAATTTGAAAATAGTTCTTGTTCTGTAAATTCGGAAGTGTCTATCATAGGTATCATCTGAACTGAGAACCTTGACAGGATTTACAGCCATTTTGCAAGAATTACTATAATACAAAATGAGGTTATGTTACACGAAAGTAAGGTTATGTTACACAGAATAGAATAATACAAATTAAAAGTGAGGTTATGTTACTCGAAAGTGAGGTTAGGAAAAGTAGGGTTATCTTCACTAAGCGCAATAGTAACGAACGAAGCAATGCAGGAACACGTCTGTTCGCAACGAAAGTTGGGAGCAACGAGAGAGAGAGAAAAGGCGCGACAAGAGAGCAGGTATTGTGGTGGGGGAAACGTCTCGACCAATCAGAGCGCAGCCCAGGACGCCTAATTACAGCCAATGCGGTGCGAGCTTATTCCGACCAATCACAGAGCAGTATTTTAACAGGTTACAACTAGATGTCAGGTTTTTAAAATTTAATTAACACATGTTGCACGTGTTCTTTATTAAATTCATCATAAATCGTAAGGTCAGTGCAGGGGCAATCTTCCGGGTCGCCCCACTCGTCATCTAACACAAACGAGTCAGTCAGACATCCTAGGTTTTTTTCACCGCTGTCAAAATAAATGTTATATTCTAATTCATCGTACTTGGAAAATTTAGTTACTTTTTTCATAATTCTTTCTTTAGAGAATTCGCTATTTAGCATCGCCTTACTGCTCAAAAATTCAACTTCTATTCTGTCAAAATTTGCATTTGATTTTACCTCCAATTTTAATGGTTTTCCTTCAAATTTTATCTTTCGAACAGGTCTTCCGTTGCAAGATTTACAAAGATCCAACCAATATTTTTTTCCCAATCTTCCTCCTCACATACATTGTTCAACATGGTACAGCAAACAAATTATTATAATACAAATGGAGTGATGCAAACACACGTCTGATCGCAACGAATGCTGGCAGCAAAGAGAGAGAGAAAATGCACGGCAAGAGAGCATTTTAACAGGTTACAACGAGTTTGCTGACAAAGACTTGTTGCGGATGTTGTGATTAGATAGTAGAGGCATTGGCTAACCTTGGGTTTTCCTGTTACAGTTGACCGAGGAAGGCTGTGGCTGGCGAGACCTGGAGAGAGGGAGAGGGGGATAGAGGAGGAAGAAGAAGAAGAAGAGGACGCCCGGAGGCATTAGCGCAAGATATACGTACATAATAGTTAGGGTTAGATATATATGTATATGTATAATAAATTAGTTTGGATGTATAGAGATTTTTTTTATTATTTACCTTGGTAATATGCACGGGTGGTAGCCCTGCTAGCCTTCGCGCCACTGAGCGAAAAGTGAGGTTATGTTTGGCACCAATTTTTTTTGACGCGTAAATGTTCTTCTTACTCTTTCCGGAATAACGTGCTCTAACCACTATGCCATTTCCGGTTCTATCCTCTCGCCTATCCTACTTACAGATATCTTGTCCCGGACGCAACCAATAGGAGAACAAACGAGTTTATCTAACCTTTTCTTCTTAAAGTGTTCAGTTAGTTCATGAAATGCTATATAATAATCTGACAAGGTAGGTTTCTCATACAATTTTGCTTTAGTCACCAAACCAAAAACTGTAGCACCTTCTCTAGATGTCTGACAGGTTAAGATATTACTAGGAGTACGCTCTTATATCGCGTATAAGGATTGAGTGATCGCGTAAAAAAAAAAAAATGTTTCAATTGACAATATACCTCATGGGCCCTCCATTATAAATGCAGCTTGACAATGACATACAAATCCAGAACATGACAAACAATGAGGCCTGAAACCTGTCAATCAGTCAGACAAAGTGCATATGAAGTAGTTACTCACCCCTCAGTCTCACTGAGGGCTGTATCATCTAGGGCCTCATAATAATATTAGCTGAAGATTTTGATAAAATGTAATATGTTGGCGGCAATAAAGGTCCCCAATCAGTGAGAGCACGTGGTTTAAAAGTAGTTATTTACACTTTGGTTCCACTGGAGGACCCATCAGGATATTTATTTTATTGTAGCTTAATATTGCTGTAAAAATCTATAAGTATAAATACAGAACTTGATGAACAATACGTTTTAAAATCAGTCAATTGGTTTTGAATGCCTAAATATTTTAAACTCTAATCCAGAGGTTTTAATGTAACACATAAAAATTACTGGGGGGAGGGGGGCTGTGCCCCCCAGGCCTCCCATTGTTATTGTAACTTTATACGGTTGTTCAAATACATAGGCAACCTATAAATGTAGAACTTAAGAAACAATAAGGCTTAAATCATTCAATTTGTTTTTAAGAAGAATAAATTGCCTCATTTTAAAAAGAAAAGAAAAGTAGTACCTTATGTTAAATATAATCTAGGAAGAAATTAAAACTCTTTGACCCACTTCTTAGAATCCACAAGTCATTGTGTCAAGGTCCAAGATTTTGTATACATCTTAATATATAAATACCCCCGTAGCAGCAAACCTGCGTACTCAGCAAATTTCCAATGCATAAATATGCATATATATATGTATCTTAATGCCACATATCAAGTTTCATCAATATACATTCATAAATAAACGATTTATGACATTTTAATTATTCTCCATAAGAATAACATGACGGCTGAGTGTGCAGGTTTGCTGCTACGGGGGTATTTATATATTAAGATGTATACAAAATCTTGGACCTTGACACAATGACTCGTGGATTCTAAGAAGTGGGTCAAAGAGTTTTAATTTCTTCCTAGATTATATTTAACATAAGGTACTACTTTTCTTTTCTTTTTAAAATGAGGCAATTTATTCTTCTTAAAAACAAATTGAATGATTTAAGCCTTATTGTTTTTTAAGTTCTGCATTTATAGGTTGCCTATGTATTTGAACAACCGTATAAAGTTACAATAACAGTGGGAGGCCTGGGGGGCACAGCCCCCCTCCCCCCAGTAAGTTTTATGTGTTACATTAAAACCTCTGGATTAGAGTTTAAAATATTTAGGCATTCAAAACCAATTGACTGATTTTAAAACGTATTGTTCATCAAGTTCTGTATTTATACTTATAGATTTTTACAGCAATATTAAGCTACAATAAAATAAATATCCTGATGGGTCCTCCAGTGGAACCAAAGTGTAAATAACTACTTTTAAACCACGTGCTCTCAATATAACAAATATCAATATAACTCAAGTAGGTAAAGCCACATACCAAATGTGAATAATTTATGTTCATAATTAAGGGAGATAACATGTTACTTATTCTCCATAAGAATAACATGGGACTGAGTACACAGGTTTGCTGCTACAGGAACTATCGGCCGAAAAATGTTTTTTAGTGCAAATATCAATAGACCACAACGATATGAAGTAATATACCAAGTTTCATCAGCAAAAGTATATAAATAAGCGAGATATACAATTTATCTTATTCTCCGTAAGAATAACATTGGACAACATACTGGGTTTAGCACTTTCGATATCTCTGTAACCATTTGGCGTAGAGCAATGATCAAAACACTAAATTGTGCGTCTTTCTAAGCTGATACCAATGGAAAAAAAACTAAAATTTGACTTTTTCAACAATTATATGTAAAAAGCTCAAAAAACCCACTTTTGGGATACAAACCCCCCCCCCAAAATACCTCTTTGGATAGGTCGATCCGTCTGGTTTTCGAACTTAAAGTCATAAATGCTGCTTTACACGTTTATACCAAATTTTGTCAAAATTGGATTAATTTTACGACAGTTATCGTGCTCACGGACACACACACACACACACATATATATATATATATATATAGGCCTATATACAGTTTTTGAAAGAATGGTGTTTTTGGCATCTGGGGACCTCAAAATGAAAAGTTATCATGGTCATGGGCCTAGGTCTTGCCATGCCGACTACGGTAATAGCTTCATCCCTATATGGGAAATTCGCTGAAATGGATCCCTATTTCCCTTGGTCACGCCATTACTTGAGAATTAGTGGACCAAATTGAATAATTATTTCTTGTTGAGTTCGTTTATGTCAGGACAAGGTTCTTATATAAGACAATTTTTAATCTGACCTAAGAGCTCTGGCCCACAGGCCTTCAAAGTTCGTATTGATTTTATCTAAGTTCAGTTAGTTACACCAAGCAGCTGTAAACATACTTGAAAGGCATATACATATGTTGATTATAGAAATAAAAAGCTACTTGAATGGAAACTCTCATTTTGGAAATAAAAAGAGTACTTGAATGGCAACTCAAACTCTTTTTTAGCGAATTTCCCCTATAGGAAAGAAGCTATTACCGTAGTCGGCATAGTAAGACCTAGGCCCGGGACCATGATAACTTTTCATTTTGAGGTATATATATATATATGTATATATGTGTCCGTGAGCACGATAACTCTCGTAAAAATGATCCGATTTTGATGAAATTTGGTATAAACGTGTAAAGCAACATTTATGACTAAGTTCGAAAACCAGCCAGATCGCTCTATCCGAAGGGGTATTTTTGGGGGGTTTTGTACCCCAAAAATGGGTTTTTTAAATTTTGTACATGTAATTTTTGAAAAAAACAAATTTTAGAATTTATCATTGGATTCAGCTTAAAAAACACACAATTTGGTATTTTCATCATTTCTCTACGTCAATTGGTTACCGAGATATTGAAAGTGCTAAACACAGTACTTTGTCTAATGTTATTCTTATGGAGGAAAAAAAAAATTGTATATATCGCTTATTTATGAACGTATACTGACGAAACTTGGTATATGGCTTCATCTGGTTGTGGTATATTGATATTTGCTCAAAAAAATTTTGTTTGCCAAAGGCACCCGTAGCAGCAAACCTGCGTAATCAGCCCCATGTTATTCTTATGGATAATAATTAAATGCCATGTCTCTCTTAATTATGAACATAAATTAATCAAATCTGGTATATGACTTCACCTAGTTGAGTTATATTGATATTAGCATAAAAATCCATTTTTTGTTTTCCTTGTTGCAGCAAACCCGCGTACTCAGCCCCAATGTTATTCTTATGGAGAATAATTAAAATTGTAATATCGCTTATTTGTGAATATATTTTCATGAAACTTGGTAAGTGGCTTTATGTAGTATTAATGAAAGGGTTAAAGGAAAGGATCCGAATATTTTCTTTCATTAGATTGTTAAGAATAAGTATAGCCTATTAACGTTTGTTAAATAGCCAAAATTACCCGTCACGAATAAACACACCAGATTGGAGAGAGGATTCTCTTGACTAATGCAGGGTGGTGTGAACTTTGAAATTCCATGAGAACGGAAGGGTACACTTTCATAAACGGAACAATACACAAAGCCGAATAAATTTATCGATATATTGATTAGATCGACTGTAAAATATTTTATCATCTGTATGTTAGTTATTACGTAATATTTGTTTTTTAGTTTTTTTTATCAAATAAACTTAAAATAAAAATGAAATAAACCTTACCTGCATAAACAAAATAATTGATTTACAAAACATAAAAGTAAAAAACAAACAAATTTAAAATGTTTCTAGGAAATAACTTTCTGGTATTACAGCAGCATGTAAAAAGAACATACGATTTCCATAGATCCGTTAAAAGGTTGCTCCCGAGAATACATGTTTAAGTATTATTGGAATCAACGTTTCTTACCTGGAAAAATTTCCAGACAATATCTTCCACATCTTTGAGACCGAACATAACCGAATAACCTAAATAATAGCTATACCGTATCGAACAATTTCATTTTGTTTTAGCGAATTTCCCCTATAGGGAAGAAGGTATTACCGTAGTCGGCATGGTAAGATCTAGGCCCGGGACCATGATAACTTTTTCGTTTTGAGGTCCCCAGACCCCAAAAACACCATTCGTTCGTGATATATATATATATGTGTCCGTGAGCACGATAACTCTGGTAATAATTATCCGATTTTGATGAAATTTTGGTATAATCGTGTAAAGCAGCATTTATGACTTAAAGTTCGAAAACCAGACAGATCGACCTATCCGAAGGGGTATTTTGGGGGGGTTTTGTACCCCAAAAATGGGGTTTTTGCGTTTTTTACATATCATTTTGAAAAACGTCAAATTTTAGTTTTTTTTAGAATCAGCTTAAAAAGACGCACAATTTGGTGTTTTGATCATTTCTCTATGTCAAATGGTTACAGAGATATTGAAAGTGCTAAACACAGTACGTTGTCCAATGTTATTCTTATGGAGAATAAGAAAAATTGTATATCTCGCTTATTTATCAACTTATCCTGATGAAACTTGGTATATTGCTTCATATCGCTGTGGTCTATTGATATTTGCACTAAAAACTCTTTTTGGCTGATAGTTCCCGTAGCAGCAAACCTGCGTACTCAGCCCCATGTTATTCTTATAGAGAATAAGTAACGTGTTATCTCCCTTAATTATGAAAATAAATAAATAAAATTTGGTATGTGGCTTTACCTTCTCGAGCTATATTGATATTTGTATAAAACCCCGTTTTTTGTGTTCCTTGCTTCAGCAACCCTGCATACTCAGCCGTCATGTTGTTCTTATGTAAAATAATTAAAATGTCATATAAATCGTTTATTTATGAATGTATATTGATGAAACTTGGTATGTGGATTTATGTGGTATTAAGATACATATATATGCATCGGAAATTCGCTGAGTATGCAGGTTTGCTGCTACGGGGGTATTTTATATGATCGCTCCATCATTTATGAATGTGTACCCGAATGAAAAGTTTCTGATAAACACAGAACCTTATTTGTGAATGCTACAGTAAAAATCTTTCAGAAAAAATAATATAGGCTATGAATAAGTTATTGGTCCAATACTTTCTATTTCAACCGGTTATGAATATGCAACAGTTAAAACTGTTAACACACTGTGGTGGTCAGGATAAGATTAACGCGGTTTAATTATAGAGCTTTGTCACTTTTGTTAAAAAAGTGAAACCTCACTGGAAAACATCTAGCCAAAGAATAATAAAGACTAACATAAGTTGTGAAGAGGGGATTTGATTGGTTAATATATTTGTTGCCATGAAGATCGGAGGGTATAGAGCGTAAAAATGGCGGTCAGCATGTAAGCATAGTTTTTTACCCCAGACGAGACCTCTATAGATATATACCTCGTTGGATACGATAGGATTTGTTATTTAAAAACAACATAAGATAACCTAACCTAACACACTGTACAAGATGGGTGGTAAAAAAAAAATACCATTTCAACATCGGAGGTCACTCTTATCACTGACTTTGGCAAAAAATCAATTCCTAGGTTCTAAAATATACAAAAAATAGCTAGGATAAACTGGAAAATACCTGAAACTCATTCCGTTAATATCAAAATAAAATTATGGCCCCTATATAGTCCTGACACAGACTTGCTTGCTACATAGAGAAATACACCCGCTATTGGCTAAATACACGGCTAATTCATGTACTTTAGAACTTGACGTTAAATTAAAACACATTGTCAATATTAGAAAAATATGTACATACCACTAACTGTTTGTACGTTGTCTTCAGTTACTCAATTGATAATCATCAAAAGTCCACATTTCTGATCCCAGTCATGGCCATGACGCCTCTAGCTTCCATGAAAAAAAAACCCTAAGTGCGAGGCCTTTGTAGGCGCGAGGCCTTTGTAGGCACGAGGCTCTTGTGCGGCTGCATCTGTCGCTCCGCCCTAAGGACGGCACTGGGTCCTTATCACGTTAAGTAGTTACCTTGGGTTAGGTAAGGTGTATGAGGTGGTGTGGTCTGTCGGATTCATTGTAGTATGTTTGGCCATTCCAAGTAGGTCTACAGCTTACCTCAGCAAACTTCTCACAAAAAGCGAGTGGACATATGTGAGATTTTGTAAATCCCAAATATAGGCTAAGCTAGTCCTCTTAAAAAATCCTCCCTAATAGACAACCAAGGCCTATATATAGATACTTACAGCAAGGCTAAAATTAGAATGTGATGGTTGACAAACAATAGCATTGGCCTACCGTATCTACATTATATGAAAGTTAAATAGGTATGGTAACTTAGTCTTAAAGAATACCATTTAATCTTCATATATTATTAAAATGTTGCAGACAGTATTTCATGTATATTGACAGCATCAGAAGTTTGTTTTTAGTCACATCTTTCTTATATAGCCTACGTATGTTACTTATGAATAAAACTGTAGGCTATAGGCCTAAACCAAAACCTCAGGTCTAAAGTTATTCCCACAGATTATTTAACCAGTAATGGAATAATGTTGTCATTCTCGCCGATGTCACTTTTATCGTGTTAAATCCAACTAAAAAAAACACAGTATTATTTACAGATATGTATGAAACTACCATGGAAACGTATCCATAACTCAGAAGGTTTACATTTGATTACCGGTATTCTTACAATGTAAATTAAAATATTATTATTGAGCATGAAGAACGTCACGTTTATAGTTTATGATTTTCGAACAAGATGTTAGAACAAATTATCAAAAAATAAACTTCTAGTTCGTAATCGTAACCTCAAAAAAGTAATGCCAAACATCAAGATGACAGCAACTAAAGAATTTTGACTGTTCTAAAGAGCCTGTGTACGGTGTGCCACTAAGGTCAAAAGTGGTAGGGTAACTTACTGAAGAATGTTAAAATAATTATTACAATGTAATAATAATCCGACAATCTCCGGTATAGTTTATCAGAATAAGTAAATCGTCAAAACGTTAACCTTAAAAATTTCATGACAATCCATCCACCGGTGGAAATGGAGAGCGTATCAGGAATTAGATTTTTAGACTGAGGTATAAGGATTTTCGCTTCGCTTCAATCCAATAAGATAACTTTATATATGAAATTATAAGGTTTCCGCCAAACTACATAACTTAGGTAGGTACCGGTAAACATAATTCTCTCCCCTTTCTGCTTGTGGATATTACGTGACAGGTAATATTAACAGCTTGACCAACCTTAATATTTCCACATTAGGGCCTAACTAAGTAAGCAAATAATCTGTTGATAGCGATATTGTAATATGGCGATACAAAATGTATTTACACCAAAAGTTCTACTGCCGTTGTTTATTGTGAGGTCTGTATTTGAGTTTAAGTTTTTTTTTACCTCATGTACATTTTAGACACTTAACTTATCTGTTAGTTTATTTATTTGAAATCAGTAAGTATGTTTACCTACAGACATGATTGATTGGTGAGATTTACATGGTTGCTTATTAACTTAGTACGTTAACTACCTTGGGTTGGGTAATGTTTATAAGACAATGTGTTGTGGTAGGTTGATTTCAGTATGTTTAGCCATTCCAAGTACAATTAGCCTCGGCAAACTTAAGTTTACCACAAAAAGCAAGTGGACATTGGTGACATTTAGTAACTCACAAATGTAAATATAAGCTAGACCTATCATAACATTCCCCTGTATAGACTACCAAGACCTAACTTACTTATCGTTAGAATGAATTTACAGCAAAGCTAAAATTAAAATATATTTATGAAGATTGACCAACTTGACGGTTGGAAAACAACAATAGCATTGGCCTAAATTAACCTATATGAAAGGTAAATACTTAGTCAAAGGGTACTGTCTGTTATGACAATTCAAACGTTGCAAGTTTATTAATAACATAAAAAGTTAGTTTTTAGTCACACCTTGTATTATAATCATCCATGTTATGGCTAAAACTATAGGCTAATATACAAAACCTGAGTATTATTCGAACACAAACTATCTGCAAAAGAACACAGATACAAAACCACCAAAGATGTATGGTTGTGTTTAGTAGTGCTGAATAATCTTGGCATTCTCCGTGATGAAACATTTTACCGTATGAAATCCAACTTGAACCACAGTGCTTCACATAAGTTATGTGTATCGAAGTCACAAGGTATAACATCCCTAACTTACAGAATGTTTACATTTGATTATTGCTAAACCTTAGTGAAATTGTTATTATTATTGAATTCAAAAGAACGTCACGTTTTGAATTTAGAACAAATAAAAAAAATAAACTGTTTGTAACGTAACTTCTAACCTAAACACAAACAACAAACAGCGATTGCGAACAAAACTAAACGACAGCAGCTGAGCTGATGTATTTTGACAGGTCTCCAGCAACACGGTACCACAAAGCTCAAAATATGTACTGAAATAATGTTAAATGAAAAAACTAACAATTATTAAAATGTAATAATAATTTGACAATTATAGTTTATTTAAAGCATTAATTAATCAAAACGTTACCCTAAACATTTCATGACAATCCATCAAACCGTTAAAATGTAGATAGCGTCACACTACTTCGAATTCCAAACTGAGTATAATGATTCTCTAACCTTCATCCAACAAACATATAAGCTATAAAATATTAATCAGTGTTAAAAATAGCAACCTAATTAATATACCGTAGCCTATCGAACAATTTCATTTGGTTCTTTATTTTGTTCCACTTATAAAAGTATACCCGAGCCGAGTAAGACCGAAACCATATTGGATTCGCCTGGGTAAATTAAATGTAAGTTAAACAAAAGTCAAAGCCTATTTTGGATTTAAAATTTGTATCACTTTACCCTTGTTTCTGAAAAAAACAAATGTGAATTCCAAACTCTAGAGGTAAATTTACATGAGGTTAGTTCAATGAAAATGATCATTTTCAATCGAAAAGTAGGCCTAGGATGAACTTGTGCCAAAAGGCACAATTATCCAGAGACTAAGTTTTACCTTACCGAACAATTTTATAAAATGTTTAATTTGGATAAGAATGAAGAAATCTAGTCAAAAATTGGATTAAAACAGTGGTGTATGGGCATCATAAACTATGCCTAGAAAATTAAAGTCGATAGGCATACCTTACAAATATTAACCTCCAAAAAGGACCAAACTTATTGAGTTTGCCTTATTGAGTTTGAATAAACAAGTTCTGGTATGCAATTATCATTTTGTAGGAAAATAAATTTATATTAAACTTCAGTTTTCAGTCTGACAAAAAGGAAATAGGCTAGTCCCAGAAAATGGTGAAAAGTAATGTGCCACATAAGTTTTAATAACATACCATCATAGTTAAAAGCACGATGTATAGGTAGCTATAGTTTGTTCTGTTTTCTGTTCTTACAAATGTTAATTATTGTAATATTGTAAAGTTGCATTGGTGATGGCCGCCAAATAAAAAACCAAAACATTAATTTTATTTGGTAACTTACCGTAAGTTTTATAAGCGAGATAATAATGTTTTTAACAAATTAAGACTTTCTACTGTTAATGAGTGGAAATTATAATGTAAATAATTACATATATTAGCATATAATTACTTTAATAATTTTCTTGTTGACATCTTTACTTTCGGTTATACTTCTGTCGATTCTGTCGTCTGGAGTCTGGACTGGCCAAAGTCCCAGCGCTCAGCCTGCATTTCTTTACATAGAGTACGGTACCAATAAAGTTATTTATTATAATAGTATTTAAAATAATAATGTATCTTTTAATTAGTATAAAATAAAATATACATACAACTTTTAAAAGCTAATAAAATTTAAAACTTAGTTTTTGTGTTTCAAGTTACGAAAAGAAGTTTTTTCCTAGTCAACATGAACATGAATAACTACAGTTCTGTAGTGAATCTATGGCACTGTGACTTACGTTACTCTATAGTTGAAACATAGACGTTGGCTAAATATCAACGATTCAAGTACCACTAAAATGGCTCCCAATGTTAATCTTATGGGATAAAAAATAGATTTGTTTTAAAGATAATTTTATAATCACTTAACCAAATATTCCCAATAACGAACTTGACCGAGATTTCGTACTATAGAATCTATCTCTAAAGTTTGAAGTGGATCTGTAGAGGCGTTTTTGAGTTATTTATGTCACAGACACGCCAGTTCGAGTTGATTCTCTTACCACTGTAAGCAGTAAAGTTATGTATAAGGATTTCCTTTCACTCAATCCAATTAAGAAAATCCAATGAATTTGGTTTGCCAAACTCATTCTTAAAAATAACTGCCACTCCTTTACTCATCTGCCTGTCATCATTGATGTCAGCAGATATAGCATGTGCAAATGATACTTTCTCATTGCCTTTAAATTTCATTATCATAGATTTCATCATTGTTTTGCATACTGTGTTCATACTTCCAGGTCAGTGCATTAATTATGAGATGAGCAAGTTTACCTTTCCCTTTGCTACTCAGATGAAGTCCTTGGTTAGTGAAATGATATCTTTTTAACTTATCCAGGTTTATCAGATAAATATTTTCATTCCTGACAATTCTCGCATATAACTATTGAGAAGTGTTATGTCCTGATTAACCTTATGCATTGCCGCCTTGTCATAGCATTTAGGTATTGTTGTAATGAACACTGTTCTTTGCTTACTCAACTCAATTAATTTATTTTCCAGGTTACTATAAATATTTTGTAGATTGTTGTCAAGGCTGTCATTTGTTCCTCCCATTATAATGACTGGATTTGCCTTACAACATCCAGGAGGCACTAAGACTGGATTTGCCTTACAACATCCAGGAGGCACTAAGAATACTTTTATTAAATTCAAATTTTAATTTTCACCATTGAATTCAGCATAAAAAAACAAACAATTTGGTATCTTGATCATTGCTCTGCGTGGATTGGTTACTGAGATATTGAAAGTGCTAAACACAGTACGTTGTTCCAAGGTAGATGAATCAATTATTTTAATCAAACCAGCATTTGCCCTCACGTATCCAAATGCTTTAATCTTATGTTTGCTCAGTTGTTCAATTTTCGATTGAACATTTGCCCCTTGGCTGTCAGTACAAAATGTGACATTCAGCTCAAAAGATTTCTTAATCTGTATTTTTTTGTCATTATTTAATGGCTTGTTTACTGGAACTTTATTTGAAATGATTTGCATCTGGTTTTTTCAAAGTTCTTCGCTGCTAAAACAGTGTACTTGTTACTCGTATTAATGATTTGAACATCTCCTGAAGGTAATACTTTGTTAGGAGACACTGTCTTATGTTTGTTTTTAGCGAATTTCGCCTATAGGGAAGAAGCTATTACCGTAGGTCTCATGGTAAGACTTAAGCCCGAGACCATGATAACTTTTCATTTTGAGGTCCCCAGATGCCAAAAACACCATTCGTTCAAATTTATATATATATATATATATATATATATATATATATGTGTCCGTAAGCACGATAACTCTCGTAAAAAGGTCCGATCTTAATGAAATTTGGTACAATTGTGTAAAGTACCATTTATTTGAACGAGTTCGAAAACCAGATGAATCGCACCATCCGAAGGGTGGTTTTGTACCCCAAAAATGTTTTTTTGAGGTTTTCACATTTAGTTTTAATTTAAATCAAATTTTAATTTATACCATTGAATTCAGCTTAAAAAAACAAACAATTTGGTATTTTGATCATTGCTCTATGTCAATTGGTTACCGAGATATTGAAAGTGCTAAACACAGTACGTTGTCTAATGTTATTCTTATGGAGAAAAAGAAAAATTGTATATCTCGCTTATTTATGAACATAAACTGGCAAAATTTGGTATATGGCTTGATCTGGTCGTGGTTTATTGTTGTTTGCACAAAAAAACAATTTTTCGCCTATGGTTCCTGTAGCAGCAAACCTAGGTACTTATTTCCCATGTTATTCTTATGGAAAATACTTAAAATGTTATATATCGCTTATTTATGAATGTATATGGATGAAACTTGGTATGTGACTTCACTAAGATGAGTTCTATTGATATTTGCATAAAAACCCATTATTTTGTGTGCCTTGTTGCAGCAAACCTGCGTACTCATCCCCAATGTTATTCTTATGGAGAATAATTAATATTTTAAATATCGCTTGTTTGTGAATACATTTCTTATGAATCCTGTTAAGTGTTATAATGTGTTATGTTATATATTCATTGGAAATTCGCTGAGTATGCAGGTTTGCTGTGACGGGGGTATTTTAAATCTTTTTTGTTGGTACTTAATTCACAAGCCAGCAGAGCATTGCAATCTCTTCTCAATACAACACTACCACCCACCTGCTCTTCTCTTCCTGCCTTAATATGGAGGTGATTTGTTGTTGGCAGCATTGTTTTGCAATTTAAAACTGGCTCTAACATCATACTAGATAGTGTTTCTGTTGTTAGATTTAATTTAATATTATTGTATATAGAGATGTGCGAGTACAGGTTTTTAAGTCGAGTCGAGTAAATGGCAAAAGATTTGAATCTCGAGTTCGAGTCGAGTATAGGCTACAAATAAAAAATACCCCCGTCGCAGCAAACCTGCGTACTCAGCGAATTTCCAATGCATAGATATGTTTCTCACTACCACATAACGCCACTTAACAAGTTTCATAAAAATACATAAATAAATAAGTGAATTACAGCATTTTATTTATTCTCCTTGAGAATAACATTAGGGCTGAGTACTCAGGTTTGCTGCTATGGGAGCCTTTGACAAAAAATTGTTTTTTCAGCAAATATCAATGGACCACAACCAGATGAAGCCGTATACTAAGTTTCGTCAGTATACGTTCATAAATAAGCGAGATATAAAATTTATTCTTTTCCTTCAAAGAATAACATTAGACAACATACCATGTTTAGCACTTTCAATATCTTGGTAACAAATTGACGTAGAGGAATGATCAAAATACCAAATTGTGTGTATTTTTGAGCTGAATCCGATGGTAAATACTAAAATTTGACTATTTCAAAAATTATATGTAAAAATTCAAAAAACCCATTTTTGGGGTACAAAACCTCCTCAAAATGGAGCGATCTGGCTGGTTTTCGAACAGTCATAAATGTTGCTTTACACGTTTATATACCAAATTTCATCAAAATCGGATAATTTGTACGAGAGTTATCGTGCTCATGAACACACACACACACACACACACACACACACACACACACACACACACACACACACACACACACACACACATATGTATATTTACAGTTTCGAACAAATGGTGTTTTTGGGGTCTGGGGACCTCAAAACGAAAAGTTATCATGGTCTTGGGCTTAAGTCTTACCATGCCGACTACGGTAATAGCTTCTTCCCTATAGGGGAAATTCGCTAAAAAACACAGGTCGAGTTGAAGTGGATCAAAACAGTGTATAGGGTTCCATTTATAAATGTTGTTATTAAAATGTACTTTTCTAGTCACTATGACCTGAAAATAACAATAGAAAGTAAAATAAATGGATTCCTGCTTCATTGGAAACAGTTAATTACATATATCTGAAAATAAATCATAGGTACCAAAGTAATTGCATAACATTTTGCCATGAAGATAAAATACTTTTAATCTGTTGGTTTTAAGATTGTTATAGCCTATAACGTATTAATTAACAGTTTCATTAAACAATAATCTTAGTTTTATATTTTATTTCCTCCTTTTTATTTATCCTATGTTTTGTATATTATGTTTAGTCCTCAGCTACATCTTTCTACGAATGGAGAAAATAAAATTACATTTAGGCCTCTAAGTTAAAATAAACTTTATTTAAATATTTAAAAAGCCTATTACATAGTAAAACATGGCCTATTGCATTAGCCTACTTACTTACCACACAAAATGTATTTACTAAGATATCTTAGAATTAATAGTGCTAATAAGAACAATCAGTTAGTAACAACATGAAGATGTGTTTGAAAGTGCCTGGCAAATCAATTGGTGAAATTGAAGTCATGTCTTGAATAGAGTTTTCAAATATTACTTGTCTTTAAAAACAGCTCAATGCCAAAGGATAGGTGAGACAAAAAGTAATGGATTGATTCAATTTCAATTATTATGCAACAAAATACAAGCACAAACTTCTTATGCTTACCTATTATTTCATTATAAATATGTTTTTGAAATTTTACTTAAAAAAATTACAAGGTTAGGTTAACCTAAAAGTAGACTATACAGACAGTGTTCATACAACTCAATCTGAAGGTCCTGGTAAATCCTCCATTTTGGTGTAAAGAGTAACACAAATTTATAAGCCACAACTTACTTATTTATTAATAAACACTAAAATCCACATCACAACTCTTAACACCTCAAATGCACCTCAAATAAACACTCAATTTGAATTTATAGACGACGCGCGGCCGTGGACAACCCTTGGTAGCGCGGGTAAACGGCGGGAGTAAACTCGCTTGAAACTTTCGAGTTTCAGTAAAACCTTGAGTTTCAGTGCGGAACTTGGCTTGAACTTGAAATTTCGAGTACACGCACATCTCTAATTGTATGACAGCCAGCTGACCACGCTTTAAAATAACTGCAGCCTCAGTGACTGCAGGGAAAAGCTTTTCCCATGAATCAACTGGATTTTGCCTGAGTAGGTACTGTACAATAACATCAGTGAAAAGAACCAAGTAAACTCCACAATCATAACTATTTGCCTGTTGCGGGACTCTTACCACTGAAATATCCTTGTTGACTGCGTTTCCAAGATATTTCTGAAGAGAGCTTACAATTTTCAATGCATGAGCATTATTATACCCTTTCTTAGAATCAAAGTATAAACTTTGCTCCTTCATATACAGTAGCAGGCTCCAGTGGGAGCCAGAGGCCCCTGGCTTGTCCACCACTGGTGAATCATTCACTGGTATCAATAAATAAGATTTTTCAGTTAAATTTGAACCTTGTAGTAAATAATTTATATCATCCAAACATTTTATGGCCTGTGAAATAACAGGTTTTATGATACAAATACTTCCATTTTTTATTATTTTGGGAGATAACAACTCAAAGTAGTGTTCAATGGCATCATCAATGAGCCAATCACTTTTTATTATAGATCAACTTATTTGCTCCCGATCAGGTACTCATATATGATTTTGGCTGGGAGAAAAACCTTCTATAGCAGCATTTTGCTCAATACTAACTCCCTGTATGTTCACAATAGAGGAATTCATTGATGAAATAGATTCGTCTATATTAGTATTACGTTATGAAAACTCTGTTGTAATATTTGTCTCTTTACTTAAGTTGGGTGTTTCAGTTGTAGAGGCCGGGGAACTGGTAAAACTACTATCATCTGTCGTTGATTCACTTTTTATTTTTTTACAAACAGAACTAAAATTAAAATCTTCAATTTTTAATGGAAGCTTATTGTCCTCCAGATATTTTTAAAACTATCTTTTGGAACGAAAAAGTTTACCTCTAGGTGACGTAATATATATATCAATTTTCCCAGCACTAAGACCTTTTTTCCTTTTTCCTTCAGTTCTTTTCCATCCAGAAAATACTAAATTATTCATTTTAAAATTAATACTCAACTAAAATAAGGACTAATAACAAATCCATAAATTATGCTTATCTCCTCAGCAAAACTTTGTAATACTTTCTGTTAATAATAATTTCTCTGTTATTAGTGGCCACTCAATTTACCAACAGCACCAATTATTAAAACCTCTAAATATTCTCTGCCAAAGTATAAATATCAAACAATTACTAATGTTGGCAATATTTAATAATTTATTATCTCAGGACTAATATTTATGTAATCAATTCTGAATTGCAGTGAATAACATTCAACAGACTGACAGATAGGTTGAAATTCCAATTGACCAAGTACATAAGTAAACAAATACTCCCAAGCCAAGCAGAGAATCCAGGAGGGCCAAAGTCCACTTGATGAGTCAGACTCACAGCATCGGGTGGGTGAAACTGGTTATTACCGGGTGACCCGGAAGCTATCTCCCAGTGCAGTCAAATCAAGTATACATCTTCCAGTTCACTAATTACCTCAAATATCTTCAGTTACTGATAAACTTGAGTTAGCAATCACAATGTGTAAACTAATCAGCAACTTAAAGTTCAGTATAAGTGAATGTGCATTTAGAGGGGTTTCATGGTCTGAATTATCAATTTACATAAGGCACAGAAACATGTGGTTCCTGATAAGAAATGAACGTGAGTACTTCAGATTATAACTGTTCTTTACAGTTCTGTATTAAATTTAATTCGTCAGTCACATCCAAAATACCTTATCACACAACTGTGGAAAGTTTAAATACTGATTAACTAATGCTTAACTAATTATATAGAAGAAAATATTTACTGCTTCTTAACACACACTAGCTTAGGCTGCCATCTTAACTAGCTTACTCGTTTACACTAGCTTAGGTAGTTTGGTAATTAGTATGTATTTTTGTATTTATAAAAAACCTCAACGGCCCGTTACCACAGGCCAATAGTCCTGTGCGGCGATCTAAAGACAGCGTGGTACTGTAACAGTAAATAGTCACATGGGCAAACCAGTGGTGACCGTTCGTGAAAAAATATCAGTGTAGTCAGCCAGGATCGAACCTATGCTTGATCACAGCTGACTTGCGAGGCCAGCGCTCTACCTCTGAGCTAACACGTCCGGTGGGTGAATTATGTTAAAACACTGTTCATTACAGCCCGCCAAACGTAAGGTGGCACTTGGCTGCTAGGTATCGTTCTGAAAACATAAACTACTGGGGAGTGAACGCAACTGGGGGTCTTGTGGCCATCATCCCCATGAGTCACCGGTCGAGCGAGGGTAAATGTATTCCGAAAGTATTTATATCTGCACCTCCACCCTCTCCTCGCCCTTAGTACGTCGCCACAGCTTGCCAAGCCTAGGTGCTAGCTTGCGTTTGGCGGGCTCTATATCTCCCCAACTGTTGGAGTGTGGAGTGGGAGTGCACAAAGCAAATTAAGGGGTTTCCATTTAAACTTTTTTAATGTTATATCACTTAATACCTGTATTTTTAAACTAATAGAACTTGACTGCTACATTTGCTAGCAGCCTAACCCAAGAAAATATAAAAATCCTTACAAGACTTAAGAATAGTGGACTGAGATTTGTTCACAACACAACCTAATAAAATTTGACCACATCAGTGAACATAGGTTAAAGGCAAATACCATGAAAATAAACCAATGATGTAATCTTCAGACGCGCCTATTGTGTGTAAGGTGTTGTTATCAGAACATCCCCAATATCTTAGGAGTAAGATAGTCCACAGGTCTTATGTAAGTGTGCGAAGTACTCGACAGAAAGGCCTGCTGTGGGTCAGAACTGAGCTAGGGAAAAGGGCCTTTTCTTTTGTTGGACCCCAAACTTACAATGCCCTACCATCTGACCTGAAATCAAATAGTTATATTTTGTTTGAAAATGTTTGATTTCCATTAGTATGAATTAGTATAAGATTTTTAGTATTAGTATTGACAACAGTTGTCTTGTAAAACAAAGATTGTAGCTTTGAAGAACATTGGTTGAACAGGTGGTCTGCCCTGCTCTCCTAGCTAGGTTAACTGAATAGACGAGGTACGGTATTCATGAACATCAGCTGAGAGCCTCGCAGAATCATGCAGAAATAAATTTGTAGATTTAAAAATATTTAGTGTATTTGGCTTATATATTTTTCAAACAATCATCTTTGTAAAATGTAACAAAAGAAACAGATTAACATTAGAAGACGTACACACCTACAATATAAGAAATAGAAATAACTTTGTTGTTGAGTCTCATAGGACGAGTATATTTTTCCAAACAGCCCACTTATGCAGGAATAAAATTTTATAATAACTTACCTCAACATTAAAAGTATAAATTACTTTAAACTTTTTAGGAAAACATTAAATACCATAACTTTCTGCTCTATAATCCTATTTAATCCTTGGAAGAATTTTTTCAATTGATAAATAACACATGCTGATTTAAAACATGTTTTCAGGATTTTCAAATTGTTATTAAATAAGATTTATATTGGAACTCATGCTACAAAACTTAGACTAATGTTACAATGTACCTAGCCAAAACTATGTACTATGTTGATGCCACTAATGTACACACAATATATTTACTTTTGTGATAAATTAAATGAAATTGGAATAAGAGGGTTGCTCTAGGTTGGTTTAGATCTTATCTATCTCATCGAATTCAATATGTTCAAATTCCAATAATTCCATACAAAAATAAAGAGAACTGTATGAGATATAACAATTAAATGTCCTAGAAATTAAATTTGGAGTACCACAAGGATCAGTTCTTGGGTGGATATTATTCTACATTTATATTAATATTAGTAATATAACTACAAATATAGAATCATCAGATATTTAACTATTTGCGGATGACACTACATTATCAATTTAAAATGAAAATAAGAGAGATTTAGAAGTCAAATTGTATATTAAATCATCTGAAATAATGCAATGGTTTGAAGAAAACTACTTTGAAATAAATTTTTCTAAAACAAAATATGTCAAATTTTTAATTAAGAAACCAAACCAATAGCAAAATGATATAAATTTAATTCTGCGAAGTAAAAATGTTGAAAAAGTTGGCTCCATTAACTTTTTGGGTATTTTGTTAGATGGACATCTTAAATTTGACAAGCATATTGATAAAATTTCTAATAAATTGTCAACAAATTTATTTATATTACGAAGATTATCGCAAATTTGTAACAGACAAGTACTTTTAAATGGTTACTATTCTCTATTCATCCCTAACATTACATATGGCATCCAGATTTGGGCAAATTCAAATGTATGTCATATCTTTAAACTGCAAAAAGCTGCTCTACACATTATTAGTGAATTTCCTATGGAAAGTGAACTATTAGCATGACCCGCACGGTGAAACTTAAGCCCGGGACCACCATAGAAGTTCCTAACATGACCCCCTGAACATGTTTTGGGTGTGTGTGTGTGTGTATATATATGTGTGTGTGTGTGTGTGTGTGTATATAAATGTGCAGGCACTCTAGCGGTCACATTTTTTGTCCGATTTACTTCAAATTTGGTAGGGACGTTCCTGTCCCTATTATAATCAGTTGGACAAGTTCGTTGGGCAAAACAATCGGAAAACTCTAAACCCCTTTTTTGGGGATTCAAATTTCAAATTTTGAGTTTTTGGGCCCAAAAAGGGTCAGAAAATACCCTCATGTGAAATTAACGAATGTAAAAAGATGGGAATTAGTGTGGCGAAACTTTTAAGCCCTCTCTCGTCATTCTAGCATATATATTTACCGAGTTATTAAAGGAAATATGTATTAACCAAACACAGTACGTTGTCTTATGGGGGTTTTACATTAGAAAAGCCTGTTAAATCATTTTTTGGTATACTTCTATCATCCCCAACAACCTCACACCTACTTTAGAGCCTGACTGGACCTTCGCCTAACCTTATAATGCGCAAAATTGTATTCCCAGCATTGCAGGTAAATAGAACCAGGAGTATCAGAACAGCCAAAAAATAAATATTTTCAGATTTGAATAAAAATTAGAATAATTGTATGTTTTTAACTGATTTTGAGTTTTTATAGTTTTTTATGTGGAAATTCACTTCCCTCACGTCAGCGTGCTGCGTGCGAACTCGTATTTAATATGAAACCAAGAGATTCATGTCAAAACATTTTTAAAGAAAACCAATTTTTTAACATTTTGGCCAATTTATATCTTTGAAACATTAAATTTTGTCAGAAACAATCTAAATTTTTTTTCAAAACTTAAAATATAAACACTTGCAATTTAAATCTTCGAAAAAAGAATATTATACCCATAAATTATCATAGAACAACATTTTTCAAACAACAATTAATATACAATGGAATAAAATTAATGAATAAAATCCCTGACAAGTCTAAAAATTTACCTTCCGGAGAGTTCAAATCAAAATTTAAATCTTATCTTCTTGAAATAAGTTATTAAACTGTGGATGAATTCTTTGAAGATCAGAATAACCAATGAAGAGAACATTGAAAATAAATCTAGTTTTAAGTAATAAGTTGTAATGCCGATGCAAGATTTTGCCAAAGCAATAAAATTTATTATTATTATTTTTAATAAATTTATTTGAATCTAAATCTGTACCACAGTGATAGAGAAGATGTTCCATCCCCTGCTGTCTACAAACATGGAGGGACCAAGGTGAAAAGTAAAGTTGTCTTAAAAGCTGTATTAATGGTCAGCCAAGAGACTTGCATGCTTTGAAGTTTTTACTGAACCAAATGGCAACCTCCAAGCTGGTAATGACTAGTCTGAAAGTCACTCTGGGAAATTTAGTGTGTATAAAGATTCGTTTCCACTATGCCTCTGATTCTTTAAAATATTGCATGTAACGTTGCATGTCTCTTGCTTCTAGCAACTTGCGTCTTGCGGCTTGCCTCATGCGCTTTGCCTCTGTGCTTCTACTATTAGCCAATATACACCAAGTTTAGTCAGTTTGAGAATGCCGCTAGAGTGACCAGATAAATTTTTATAATCCATGTGGGTTACTTGCCATAAAAACTTATTTTTAATACAATCTGGAGTCTTTTTTTAGACTGATAGGTTTTTCTGATAAAGTCTATTGTTTTATCAGTACTCCACTCCATAATGAATAAATTAAGCATATGAATTAATTTTTAGACAAATATGGATGCAGTATTAACTAGTCTGAAAGATAAAGTGTAACTGATGTAATCATAAAAACCAAACCTGAAGGACGACGAAACTACAATTCAGTAACTTGTTTTATTAGACCAAACTGAAGTCACTAAACTAGTATATATAAGGTGACCAGATCTGTAGAAGCCTAAAGCGGGACATAGTTTAAATAACTGGAAATATTGTGGTGTGTCGGGGGTACGGAATACCCCCCTACAAAAATGGGGGGTCCGAAGGTCCTCCCTGAAAGGTTTTAGAAAATTAGATACCGGGAACGAAATTGTGAGTTTAGTGCAATTTTTGCCCAAATATTACTTAGTATTGTAACAACAGGTTTTTTAATCATATTCATAAAATCATTATACAATACAGAACCATCATTAAGATATGCAAAACTTAACTAATAACATAAAATACCAACCTAAACTACTGATAATTGTCAGAGGAGTGAATAGCTTACAATAACTTGAATCTTAATTAAAACTGAAATCAGCGTAAATTCACATTACTTTTTAGCAACAACATGCATTTCTTTGTTTCTAGTTTTAACTTGTATGACTTGTTTTCGGTTCATAAATTGTTCATGGTGCGTAGGTACCAGGCATAGAGAGTACACACTAGCTCAGTTAAAAGTTAAGAACAAATTTTGGGTCCCGATACTTTTGTTTTGATTCAAAGTGTTTGAACAATTCAATACAATGCTGGTCGACGGGAGTCTTGTATTCCACATACAAAAAAAAAAAAATATATTGGTTTTAGCGAATTCCCCCTATATGGAAGAAGCTATTACCGTAGGTGGCATGGTAAGACCTAGGCCCGGGACTATGATAACTTTTCGTTTTAAAGCCCCCAGATGCCAAAAACACCGTTTGTTCAAATTCATGTGTGTGTGTGTGTGTGTGTGTGTGTGTGTGTGTGTGTGTGTGTGTGTGTTTGCGCGGCATACATCATGAGATCCGTTATATGGATACACACCAACAATGTGAGCTCCGTTTTCAATGTGAGCTCCGACCCCCCGGATCTCGGATTGAACTAGCCTCTAATTGGCTATCCTGACGAATAGAGAATCACGGAAATACCCGAAATCAGTCGAAATGAGGTGGAGCTCACTATCATGCGTTTTCCCAAAGTGTGCAAGTGTATAAGCTTCCAGAAAGTGACACCACGTCGCGCTAGCATCGCTTTTACACTCCTAGATTACACACGAAAAGTTTCATACGGTCGAAGTGGGATCCATGATCAAAGTTTTTGGCGCATGGGACTGTGAGAGATTTTGCAGTTCCCTGGTCGTGGGGATATGCCGAAGAACTGGATAATGTTATACAATGAGTGGAAGAGGAAAACTGTTGTGTAAACTTGGTAAGTACCCCGGTACAAATTATTATTATTATTAACCCTAATTACTGTACAATTGTTTACTGTTTGTTTTTATGTTACTGATACTGTTATTGTTGATGTATCTAAAGGTTAAGTTTTAAAGTAAAAATACTTAGGTGATAAAATAATTTCAAATTCAAAGAGGCCTTCAGATTTAATTAATTATTTATAGTACGGTCATAACAGTGGTAATAGGCCGACTTTGTTTTTAAAACAATCGGTTTATGGAAGAAAAATAAAAAAGCTTAGACGGATCTCTGTCATTTGGGTTGTTCCTAGATTTGTTTATGTTTAACTCATCGAGGTAAAACTACTGGAGAGATCGCTAAGTGAGCTAAAAACGGTCCGCGTCGGACTGTGCGGAACAGAAATGGTGGGCCACTGTGTGCTCAGAGCTGATTCTGGCAATGAACGCGCTGTCGTTTACACGCTCCTGGACTTCACTGCCATGTTTGAATTGTAATGAAATTTATATATCCTTTGTGTGCGTGAACTACGGAATCCAAAAGTATAAATATTGTTTTATTTTACCGGGTTTTAATATTTTTAATAATTAAAAATTCTTACGTGTTATTAAAGAGAGACATGAAAAAGTTACTCAGCGAGGATTTTTTTTATTTTTAGGTTAGAAACAAACTTCCAGCGGAAAAGTTGTAGATAATTAGTTTCTCTAAAACTTTTATTTCAAACATTTTTCGGTAAAGTTGTTGGTTTGGCTACAATTCGTTTGGAAAGATGCTGAAACTTTTCGCCGCGCTCTATCCAAGACGTGCCACGCGCCGTGCCGCGCTGTTAAATTCAATTCAGTGATGCTGTGTTACAACATGACCTAGTTTTTTGGTAAAATACATAGTTATACGACTTTTGTACTGTACTTGTATTGTCTGATAAATAAATCATAATCAACTGTTATCATACACTGAAGATAATTTTTTGTTATTCAATAGCGAAATGTTGTATTAATGCAACATTATGTAATCGTTCTTACTACTCTACGTGGACGGGTGAACGAACCATCTTGGTAATTAATGTTTATTAAGAATACATTTGCTATTAAAAAGTGTTTGTCTTGTATGGTATTCATTCATCAACAAAACTTTATGATATAGGCCAATTAACTTTCATGCAATCTACAACTTTTGGCGAACGTCAAAGTTTATATGCTACAATTCAAAGTTTCACTAGTCCAAAGAACGATATTACTGCTCATAAAAGAATTCATTCCAGTACCAAAAACTTCAAAACATCATTATTGAACAACACCTAAAGCCTAGTGGATCGTACATAAATTTATATGACTGGAAATATGAAAAAATCAGCCATCGAGGAGATTATTTTACAAAACTCCCAACTTTCTGTTCTTTTTACGCAACTAACCCTGGTCGAATATAGTTACTTTTGGTATTAAAAATTCGATAAACTATTCAGGAATACGGATCAGAAGGCTATTCAACCATAAAAAATGTTCCCTGGCCGGAAATGCAATTCAAGTGAGCGCGCGTCGTGTTTTTCCCTATATCCCCCACGCTAAGCGCTGCCGCGGTGGCCCACCATTTGCGGCGCGACCTCGAACGCGGCCGGACCGAAATTTGGTTCGCTTCACCACGGGCGCGAGCGGTCCAGTAGTTTTAAGTATTTGGTTTAACTCGGTGGGTAGGACTACTACAAGACAAATAACCTATACGAGGTTAAATGTTGCAGTTTTTTTGTTTAAACTATAATAATGTAGTAAAATGTATTTAACAATTAGTCATTATGAATAATAAATAATTAATACTTAGAGGCTTAGAGTATCATAACATCTTTAGATAATTTTACCTTGAAGGTTAGTAGATTTTGTTGAGGTTAAATAGCTGATTTAGCCTAAAATTAATAGTTGGTTAAGATTGTTGGTATGGTGTTAAAAATAGGCAGAGGCTACGTACACGTCCGACGTGAGCCGCTACTGTTCACGCCCGTTCCAAATTATGCACCGTACGTTAGTTTTCCTGTAATTTTTAAAACAGATTGAGAGCCAGAAAACCTCCTAACCTAACCTAACGTAACGTAACGTAACCTAACATAACCTAAAAGTAACGTAACGTAACCTAACCTATCCTAACCTAAGCGGTAGCGATGTGAATTTGCCTTTACATTGGACGTGTACGTAGTCACTTCGTTAAAAATACAATGTTTCATAAAATGTTCATATTTCCCTGTCAGACTAGTGTAGATGAGATTTAGACATTGGATTAGATTACAGGGCGATTCTAAAGCAGGTCTAATTATCATTTGTTGGAAATATTTATTTTGGAATTGTGGCGGCCTTAGGATTTGCGGGGATCAAGGCAAAATTCACGAGAGGGGCCCTTCCATTTCCTTGACTTGACAGTCCAATTTTTATTTTTATTTAATTTTTCTGGATCTATGGCAAACATAGCTAGGCCTACTTTCATGCAAATACCAAATAAGGTCTTGACCTAATTTAGCTTATTATTTAACTTATTGGTTGGACTTGCAAAATTTCTATGATTTTTCGACTGGCAAATAATAATTTAATGCAATTAGTTATCAACTAATGAATTTAAATACATTTTTATTTAACCCTTATTTTCTGCCAACATCACACAGTATGATTGTCATTTTTGGTCGATGAGTTAATTATGTGACGTACGGTAGTTACTTTTTCGCCTATATTCCCCACTTTATGGGCCCCTTTCACATTTTACATTTTAATAGTGTTAAATACACTTTTTAGGGAGTTTGGAACGTTGGCTATTAATTTAAACTAAATTTCCGCAATTTTGGATAGACACATATTTCCTATTAACTTACTGGTACCTAAGGCTTTTTTCCTGAATTCATGGTGAGTGGACATCCTGGCAAGTTCAGTTTTGAAACAGTTTGTATACTCTTGAATACTAAATGCATAATTAAAACTTCAAATGATTCAGCCAATTCATAATGAGCTATTTTCATTTATAATTTAAATTTGAGGCGATTTCTCAATAAGTACTCATAACCAAAAACTATTTCTTAATAGCCTAAGGCCTGTTGCAGAAGCTAAGATAGTTCTATTAACTTAAATTCAGTTTTAAAACATTAATCCATACCGTACTTATATCAGTGTACTGTATCAGCCAAAGGTGCTGTTGAAATGCTTTCTAAAATAGATTTAAGCCAGGGAATACAGTAGATAAGTGCGAATCGAACACTTACATTTTGTTTTGTGATTTTAATATCGTCTGTTTATGACCGGTTTTTTAGCGAATTTCCCCTATAGGGAAGAAGCTATTACCGTAGTCGGCATGGTAAGACCTAGGCCCGGGACCATGATAACTTTTCGTTTTGAGGTCCCCAGACCCCAAAAACACCATTCGTTCGAAACTGTATATATATGTGTCCGTGGGTGCGATAACTCTCGTAAAAGTAGTCCGATATGAACTAAATTTGGTACAAACGTGTAAAGCAGCATTTATGACTCTAAGTTCAAAAACCAGACAGATCGCCCCATCCAAAGTGGTATTGTGGGGGGATTTTGTACCCCAAAAATGGGTTTTTGAAGTTTTTACATTTAAAGTTTTATAAAGTCTAATTTTAGTTTTCACTATTGGATTCAGCTTTAAAAAACACACATTTTGGTGTTTTGATAATTTCTCTACGTCAATTGGTTACAGAGATATTGACAGTGCTAAACACAGTACGTTGTCCAATGCTATTCTTTTGGAGGATAAGAAAAAAATTATATCTCGCTTATTTATGAACATATACTAACGAAACTTGGTATACGGCTTCATCTGGTTGTGGTCTATTGTTATTTGCACAAAAAAAATTTTTACCGATAATTACCGTAGCAGCAAACCTGCTTACTCAGCCCCCATGTTATTCTTATGGAGGATAAGTAAAATGTAATGTCTCCCTTAATTATTAACATAAACTAATAAAACTTGGTATGTGGCTTCACCTTGTTGAGTTATATTGATATTAGTATAAAAACCCATTTTTTGTGTTCCTTGTTGCAGCAAACCTGCCTACTCATCCCCCATGTTATTTTTATGGAGAAAAATTCAAATTGTATATATCGCTTATTTGTGAATATATTTTTATGAAACCTGGTATGCGGCTTTATGTGCTTTAAGACATATATATTATGCGTTGGAAATTGGCTGAGTACGCAGGTTGCTGCGACGAGGGTATTTAACTTATTGTTTTCAAAATATTCACTTTCCAGACATTACAGTACAAACAGACTTTGTATTTGTATTTATAGATCCAGTGATGAGCGTGTTCCCAAAGGCAACTGAGGAGCTACCAAAAAACACGTGAAGAGATTCCTCAATCAGGCCAAAACTAGAATTATACAAGAGTAAGTTTATATAAATGTTTGCACTTAGTTCAATTTTCATAATTTATGGCGGGTTTTTGTTGTATTCGTATTATTCTGTCTTCGTTACATTGATTATTTTCCAACGAGGAATTAGGTAAGAAGGTATTCCAGTGAACTTCACTGCAACACCCTGGCCTAACCACTGTTTCCAAGAACTTGAAGTACTGGAGATAATTTGTATACACTCTCCCATTTTTGTATGATTCCGATGGAAAAACAGATAACTTTTTTCTCTATTGAAAGGTCTACAGAAATGATTTATTGTCTCCCTTCTGTTTAAGCGCTAGCATAGCATAAAATCTGTTTCCAGTAGTATACTTTTTTATGGAGGGATTCCCCTCCTTCCACTTTACTTCCTCGTGGGCGAGACCCCAACCTACTATCAATAAAATAAAATCCTGGCTTCGTCACTGTTCAGAAGATTGTTAACTGACTCACTTTTAATGTTTAAGCTCTATTAATATTGAATATCCTCCAAAGCTGATAAGATAATTAAAAAATACAGGTTATTTTACCTCCGTCTTCAGCTTTAAGTTAATCCAAAATGGACTACCGCGGTTTCAGAAGCTTAATTTTTCTTCCATCTTCAGGACTTGAAGTTCAATAAAATTTTACTGAATTTGCATGTCTGTCATCAAATGTTTAAAAAAGCCTCACGACACCGAACATAAACACACGACACACGACAGCGAAAAACATTTTAAGGGCACTGTTAATGCGTACTGGCCGATAGGTGAACGCCGACTGAGGTGGACATGGCAGAGCGGAAGATGAAACTCCTGTTGGAATTTGGACTGCCTTATCGTAGTTCCTGAACTTAAGTCCTGGTTAACTTAAAGCTGAAGACAGGGGTATAATAACTTGTATTTTTTAATTTAAGCTCGAGTCACAAAACTTGTTACGTCTCTACCTGCTTCCCCCATAAGGCCAATTAAAAGCCCGTCATTTTGAATAGCAAAAAATACCTAGTGATTTCAAAGATCAAAATTTGTATATATAATATATTCATTCAAAAAATTCAAAATGTTCAATATTTACGATGTTTTATGAATGAACTATATGTGATATGAAATAGGTATGAATATATGAATTCCTTAGGTTTTTGTTGCTATTTAAAATAAACAATACATTTGATTTAGGATAATCGGATGAAGAGGGATGGGCTTTGAAAGTTAACATTGGTCTAATGGAAGAACAGTTCGCACGCAGCTCGCTGACGTGAAGGAAGTGAATTTCCACATACAAAACTTTTAAAACTCAAAACCAGTGTAAAAAATACAATTATTCAAATTTTGTTGAAATATGAAAACTTTAATTTTTTGGCTGTTCTGATGGTCCTGGTTTAATTTCCCTGCAATGCTAGGAATACAATTTTGTGCATTATAAGGTTAGGAGAAGGTCCAGTCAGGCTTGAAAGTAGGTGCGAGGTTGCTGGGGAAGATACAAATAACCAACACATAAATAAGATGCTTTTCTAATGTAAATACCCATAAGACAACGTATTGTGTTTAGCCGATATACATTGTCTTTAATAACTCGGTAAATATATACGCTAGAATGACGAGAGAGGGTTTAAAACTTTTGCTTCACTAATTCCCATCTTAATACATGCATTAATTTTAAGCCCGGGGCTTTTCTGATACTTTTTGGGCTCAAAGATTCGAAATTTTAAAGAATAACCCCCAAAAAATGGGTTTAGCGTTTTACGCTTGTTTTGCACAACGAACTTGTCCAACTGATTATAGAAAGGAATGTTCCTACCAAATTTGAAGTAAATCGGACAAAAAATGCTACCGCTAGAGTGCATACACATATATATGTATATAATTTTGAACGACCCCCAAAACGTGTTCAGGGGGTCACGTTATGAACTTCTATGGTGGTCCCGGGCTTAAGTTTCACCGTGCGGGTCATGCTAATAGTTCACTTTCCATAGGAAATCCACTAATAAGCAAAGGACTGGAGCACCATCTCAAGATTTGTTTAACATAATGTAAATTGTTCGTTAATAAGTTTTGTATTTGTTTCAGCGAACAAGGTTTAAGGACACAGCAGTTACATGGCGAACTTCAGTAATATATAAAATATTGTATAGCTTTCCTTTATTTATAACATTTTTTTAATAAATAATAATTTACAAAATATAAAATTATATTTATTTGACCATTTCCTTTTATTGATAAAGTTCCCTTAGGCTACTTTGAATTTGTCTATATTTCATTTGCCTGACAATACAATTTGGTTATTAAGATTAAATCATGTAAGTAGGTGTGTGAATGCTTTAAAATGTATTTTCTTGACTTATTCTAATTTAAAAAAATACCACATCAATAATTGCAAATATTTTTGTAAATAACAATCATATATGCTTACAAACAAATTGTGGATTGTTTAAAAATGTATAGTAGGCAAAAGTTCAGGATTTTTGAGTAACAGGTAACTTTTGTTCTTAATCTATGATTCACAATAAATTTGTTTAAAATTATAGTATGATAAACTATACTTTGAGCTGAATCTCAAATATATAATTTTGTTTGTATGTTGAATATCCATTACCATTTAAACAGTTAGTTCCATTACGCTAAGCCAATTGTATGAGGCTGTTGCTAATTGTCATACAACAATCAGTGTAAATTAATTTTAACTCAATCTAGTATCATTATTATTGTTGGCAGCAATATTAATTTGTAGTTACAATGAAAACTTGCAAACCATCATATAAACATGTAAGTTCAATGAAAAAATCCACTGCAAAATCAAGGTTCATTCATACTTTGTACAGGTTTGCTGAGTCGATTTATTTAAGGTTTTAAATTTAACCAGAAGAGACAGTTTGCATGGTAAAATCAGCTGTAAGGTCACGTGATCACCAATCCAATCTGCATGGTTGCTGGAAACACAATATTTATCGTACGCGTACCATATTTTCTACATAATTGTACTTCAATAATCGTAATAATTGTACTTAATATCGTTTAACTGCTTACATTCTATGATCAGCTGTTGTTTTATGATACTAATATGTTGTTTTCATTTATTTGTATTATTAGATTAACGGATTAAGGGTTTGAATTTTCTTTCTGCATATCTAGTGACAATTTAAAAATAGCTGTACCATTATTATACCCTTAAGGTTGGCAATACTTTATAGTATGTTGTTGATTTGTTGATTTATGCATCAGCTGGACGCCCTTGTAAGACATCTTTGCTGCGAACATTACCCTTATGGAAATAATCATACCTGGTCTGAAAGCTCTACGAACCTTGCTGCAAAATCAGGGCCCATTTTAGCTTCGTGCCGCCCCTAGGCCATATGAAGCTTGCCATCCCCTTCCCCCCACAACTAGGGACAAGGAAAGAAGTCGAAGTTTAGTTGTCGCAAAGGGACCGCGTTGGCGGTGGTCGAGAGAGTGATCTAGGCCCGCAATAAGTGCTATTTATCTTCGTTTAGCGACGATTTAAAGTTATTTTGCACCCCCTTAAGGCAGGAAAACTCCTCACACCAGAGCAATTAGCAGCTGGAATTGATAAGCAAATTCTCAGTGCTATGTATATATTTGGATATACACCCTAAAGCTAATGTACCACAGGTAATTTAAAATGTATATCAACGAATAGTCTTAGAATTTATTCAACTGTAGTTTCACAGTATGCTAAAAAATAAACGAGTTTGCACGCAGCACGCTGACGTGAGGGAAGTGAATTTCCACATAACAACTTTTAAAAATCAAAATCAGTGTAAAAAAACACATTTAGTCCAATTTTTATTGAAATCTGAAAACATGGATTTTTTGGCTGTTCTGATAGTCCTGGTTTCATTTACTTGCAAAGCTGGGAGTACAGTTTTGCGCATTACGAGGTTAGGAGAAAGTCCAGACAGGCTTGAAAGTAAGCGTGAGATTTCCGTGAATGATAAAAGTACTCTAACAAAGGAATGACAGGCTTTTCTAGTATAAAACCCCCATAAGACAAGTACTGTGTTTAGTCGATAAACACTTTCTATAATAACTCGGTAAATATTAATGATAGGATGACGAGAGAGGGCTTAAAACTTTCGCCTTTCTAATTCCCATCTTTTTAAATGATTTTATTTTACATCCAGAGCTTTTCTAACCCTTTTTGGGCCCAAAAACTCGAAATTTTAAAGATTAATCCCCAAAAAAGGGGTTTAGAGCTTTCCGATTGTTTTGCCCAACGAACTTGTCCAACTGATTACAGAAAGAAATGTCACTACCAAATTTTAAGTAAATCGGACAAAAAATACGACCACTAGAGTGCAAACATATATATATATATATATATATATATATATATATGTCTATTTCTATACATACATATATATAAATATATATATACAATTTTGAACGACCCCCCAAAACGTGTTCAGGGGGTCACGTTAGGAACTTCTATGGTGGTCCCGGGCTTAAGTTTCACCGTGCGGGTCATGCTAATAGTTCACTTTCCAAAGGAAATTCACTAATGAACTAAAAGCTAAACTCATCGACAAAATTGTCATCCAGATAGTTTCTTTAGTTACCGACAAAATGTGTTGCATTCAATCTTCACACGAGGCTCGATTCACAGGAGCGATAACGCGGCAATCACGGAGATATTGCAGGTGTCGGTTTAGAAACAAACTAACAAATTATATTAAAGTCTAAACCAATCGGAATTTATTCAAATCAACATTTTTTGAAATATTCCTATTACATAGTGGATTTTATAACTTAGATGAGTTTATGGACCGCTTAGGAAACAATTAAATTATTTTTAAATAAATAGTTGGGTTTGTTTTAAACTTTTTCTTAATTTTGTTATACATCTAGGATGTGTTAGGTTGAAATTATTGTAAATACTGCATAGTTATAACCATTAGTTAGCCTAATATCAAAATGTAGGCTATATATTTATTACATTGATCCACAACTAAAAGGTTGTTTTATATAAATAAAATATTATTATTGTTACCTTACGGGTGAGTAACACGTTAATGTCTAGACAATGTTTGAGCTTAGTCAGTTGATTCCATCAAGTTATAACACATTTTTCGTCAGAGGTTGTTTTGATTTTGATCGACCACAATGGCTTTAAGCTTATGCAGTTTCCTACAATAATATAAAGCATTAGTTAACTGTACAAAATAATTAATTTGTCAATAAATTTCTAATGTATTTCTTATAATATAATATTTTACGTTTATCGTCCATTCATTTTAAAATAATTCCGATTTTATATTTTTTTCAATATACATAATAAGGGTTTCCAGTGAGGGGTTGAATATAAAAATCCGTCTGATGGAACTCAAGTTAAATGTACAAAAATACCCCTACAGTAATTATATTTTTTTCAAAATATGTAACCAAAGAATTAGAGGTATTTTAGGTTTTTTTTACCTGCAACTCAAAAACGGTGGGGTAAATCGACCAAAGTGGATGGTGATTTTCTTAAACTTTGGAAAGTACACTACCAACAGTCATCATACAATTCTTAAAAGTGAGAAATGTTCACTTAGGTGACATTTACCTACGCAACTAATGCCAAATGCCATTCAAATCACATAGCTTAAACTAATTAACCTCATACCTCGTTTTTATTTAGTGGTTTTGGGTAAGAAACAATGCACCATTTGTTTATTTTGTCCGATACTTCGCGCAAGAAATACTCGCCGCTATCTCGCCGGTGAACATCGGCCGTGTGAACAATAGCGGTGACGTCGCCCTTCATGACTGGCAAAGACGAATAAACAAATTAAACACTTTGATCCACGCGTCCTTCCTGCCTTTGGCATAACATATCAAAAAGAAAAAAAATTATTTTAACTCAATCTTAAAGATGATTTACAAAGTTTAAAAAAGTAAAAGTAGTATTGCAAGTAAGATTACAATATTTTAAATCCATCTAATCTGTAGACAAATTTATATTTAAAAATATACTCCCAGAAATTTGCCGCCGCGCCGTAGGCCGCGGCCTACTTTAGAAAATGGGCCCTGTGCAAAATTGCTAGAAGTGTGAACAGTGTAGACTTGCGTATTTGCAGGAAAGATTTTGCAAACAAACATGTTATCAATGAATATTAGCTGCACATATTCCACTGCAAATATGCCACAAACTTATCTTGCAAATTTGCAGCAAACTATCATGAAAACATTCTGCAAACATTTTTTGCATAGTTGCTGCAAATATTCAGTGAAAATTTTCCGCAAACATTCAGCGGAATTTTCCATACTTGCGGAAAGTTATTTGTAAACAAACATGTTTGCAATGCATATTTTCTGCAAACATTTTGGTTTGCGGTTGAAAATGTTTTGCAAATTTTCTGCAAATTTTTTGAAAATTTTCCTTGCTATCTGGGATGGAGCTCACGTCGACCTATACACAACTGGAGCTCGCATCAACTTACACATTTCCGGAGCTCACGTCGACTTACATGCCGGAGCTCACATTATATTACAAAATTCAAGTTTGAAATTGTAATGCAATCTTAAAAGCAAAATGCACGAAGTCAAGCATGAAACAGACTCTAAAGAAGTGTTATTTATTTTCTCGGAAAAAACATTCCTTATGCCGGATCTCACAATACTGTGTAAAACCATGGATCTCAGATTGAGTGCTACGCGCGTATGTGTGTGTGTGTGTGTGTGTGTGTCTGTAGGCACGATAATTTTCGTAAAAATAGCCCGATCTTAATTAATCTTGGTATAAACGTGCAAGGCAGTATCTATTTTCATGAGTTTGAGAACCAGACAGGTCGCTCTATTTTTAGAGGGTTTTGGGGAGGGGGTTGTATCCAAAAAATATATTAAAAAAAATTTTACATATAATTATTTTTAAACTTGAATTTTCGTTTACACCATTGAATTCAGCTTAAAAAACAAATAATTTGGTAATTCGATCATCGTTCTACGTCAATTGGTTACCGAGATATTGAATGTGCTAAATACAGTTTGTTGTCCAATGTTAATCTTATGGAGAATAAGTAAATTTTATATCTTCCTTATTGATGAACATATATTAATGAAACTTGGTATGCGGCTCTATACAGTTGAAGATTACTGATATTTTTATACAAAACCCATATTTTTGTGGTCCCCATGGCAGCAAACCTGCTTATTCATCAGCTATAATGTTATTCTTATAGAGAATAAGAAACCTGTGATATCTTAGTTGTTTATGAATATAAATTGGTAAAATTTGGAATATTGCTTCATCTAGTGAGGATCCATTGGTATTTAAATAAAAACTCGATTGTTGTGGTCCTTAATGCAGCAAACCTACATACCCTGTCCTGATGTTTTTCATATAGAGAATAAATAAAATGTCATATCTCGCTTATTTTTTAATATGCTTTGATGAAAGTTGGTAAGTGGCTTCATGACTTAGTGAAGTACCATTTGAAATTCGCTGAGTATTCAGGTTTGCTGCAACGGGGGTATTTATGAATCGATGGGTATTTTCATGTCACACTGCTAAAGCGGGACATTAGGCTGTCCCCACAGAAATCGTGGGGACGCTGGGACATATCTCGCTAAAGTGGGACTGACCCGACGAAATCGGGTGGTCTAGTCACCTTAAGCATATAGAATAAACTAATAAACAACTAGTAAATAGAATATGCGCTATATATCATAGGCTGTAATCGTAGAGATCCGGTGTCGCTTATCAGTGAGGCACGAATGTTGCAAGATGCTCCCGTTGGTCTTGGGGAGCTCATTCGCCTACTTGTGGCTACCTGTGCAACTACTTTTGGGGCATGCGGCGTTGCATGCATCACTGTGTGCTCAGGCACAAGAAGCATGAAAAAAGGAATAGTGGAAACTAACCTTAAATTTAAGAAGAATTTCCCAATTATTTGTTCATAATTTATCTTTCAGGTTGAACACCAACAAACCTCTATACCAAGCGTTGCGGACTGTGGTGGAGGGGGGGGACAAGATGGCAACCAATGCAATAGACGAGCACGTCGCGCGGCTGTTCATGTTCGACTTTGAGCTGTGCGGGATCCACCTGCCTGAGCACCAACGCAAGCAGGTCGTGCAACTCAACGACTACATTCTCCAGCTGGGGCAGAGGTTCATGGCTGGGGCTGTCACTCCCCGCGCTGTGCCCGCCGAGATGGTGCCAAAGGACATCCGCAACTTGTAAGGGTTTGCTTTCCTCTCCTCAGTTCATATAAGCTCAAGGGGCTGTTTGTACCTTGAACATCCTGGCATTGTCAGAGAACTTCATTGAGGTTAAGCCCGAGAACTCATGAAAATCTCAAAAGCTGCAAATAGTAGGCCTACTGTTTCAATTCAAGTTTCTGTTTTAGTCATGTTTCATTTCCTTATTTATATCTTTAAGGAATTTTAATCATTAGTTAACAAATCTAAAGTATCAGATTGTGAAAGTCTTGATTATACTTAACATTGAAATTGTTTTGGACACTTTAACGCATTCACTGTGTTAATCTTGTATATTCAGGATAATTGCATCTGTTTCCTTGCTAGGCAACCGCCGGAAATCTGGCGCACCGCAGTGAACTTGTTAAATAGATTTACTCTCCAGACTAGTCCTATTAAAATTTATTTGTTTCAAGCTTACCTGGTGTACTTCTTATCATCCTGGCTAAAGAATCAGTCGGTCTTAGTCAGTTACAAAGCCTGGTTGTAACATTTGTAGGGTTGGGCGAGTAGTGTATTTTTAAGTCGAGTCGAAGTCGGGTCGAGTATTGAACTAAACTACTTGAGTATCGAGTTGAGTCAAGTCGAGTAGTTCTTTAAAAAGTTAAAAAAACTAATTTAATTTTTTTATTGAAAACAATTTTTTTACATATTAAACTTTAATTATAAACATTTTAGCGAATTTCCCCTATAGGAAAGAAACTATTACCGTAGTCGGCATGGTAAGACCTAGGCCCGGGACCATGATAACTTTTTCATTTTGAGGTGCCCAGATACCAAAAACACCATTCGTTCAAAACTGTATATAACTTATTTATGCAAGAACTAGAAAAATCTAAAATCATAAATGATTGTAATTCATGTAAAGAAAACATAATTTACTGGTACAGATATGTAGATGATGTCATTTGTGTTTTGAAAGGCGATGAATAAACTTGTGATAATTTATTACAATACTTAAATACCATATCACACAGTATTAAATTTACAATGGAAAAGAGAAAAGATACTATTAACTTTCTAGATTTAACTATAAATAGACAACTTGAAAAGCACATGTTTAAAATTTATCGGAAAGAAACCCAAATAGACCTAATAATAACTGCTACATCAAACCACCCTTGGCAACATAAAACAGCAAGTTTTAGATCAATGATTTATATACTTTTAAACATACCAATGGAGAAAGTGCATTACGACGAAGAGAAAAAACTTATCAAAACTCTAGCTGTAAGAAATGGTTATAAATCAAAAATGCTCGAAACGATGATAAACAACATGAAGAATAAAACTAATCTTAGTCCCAAAAATAAAATAAAAGAAGAGTATATAGGTTTACTATATAGTAACGTTTTTAATAAAGCTGTAAGAAAAACATTCGACGGATCAAACCTTAAAATAAGCTATAGAACAAAAAACAACTCATTCAATCTGATACAAAAGATAAGTAGTGTAAAGAAGCAGCAAACCTTTGACGTATACGACAAAAGTGGCATTTACAAAATCCAGTGCAGCGAATGTCCCAAATTTTATATAGGCCAGACGGGAAGAAACTTTAAATGCAGATTTCGTGAACATATACAATCTATAAAATCAAACAATCAAACAACACAGAAATCTGCATTTGCTGAACATATTCTTGAAACTCAGCATAGTTACAAAAATATCTCAGAAAATATGGAAATTCTAAATATCACACAAAAAGGTGAAAAGATGATCATATTAGAATAATACAAAATCTATAAGAACAAAAAACATGACCCTAATAATATTCTAAGTGTGATAAAGAATGAAATCCAAAATCCAATATTTGAAAAAATTGAAGAATTAAGAATCAAATAATAGCCCGATGAACGCTATCCACCTTAATCACCCTATTTGTCTGTATATCTTTTATTTATTTTTTACCTTATCTATATTTGAACATATGTTTATTCATTTTAAATTTTACTATTTTATTTTAAGGTTATACTTTTTATACAGTTTGAAAATTGTATTATAGCCAAAACGCGTTGTGAAATAAAAATATTAAAAAAAGGGTACTCTGGAAGTTTTTTTTTCAATCTAACAATATATATGTATATATATGTGTCCGTGAGCACGATAACTCTCGTAAAAATAATCCGATTTTGACGAAATTTGGTATAAATGTGTAAAGAAACATTTATGACTTTTAAGTTTGAAAACCAGACAGATCAACCTGTCCGAAGGAGTATTTTGGGGGGGTTTCGTACCCCAAAAATGTTTTTTTTTGAGTCTTTTACATATAGTTTTTTCTACTGGGATCAGCTTAAAAAGACGCACAATTTGGTATTTTGATCATTGATCTACGTCAAATGGTTACAGATTATATATTGAAAGTGCTAAACACAGTACGTTGTCCAATGTTATTCTTACGGAGAATAAGAAAAATTCTATATCTCGCTTATTTATCAACTTATCCTGATGAAACTTGGTATATTGCTTCATATCATTGTGGTATATTGATATTTGCACTAAAAAACATTTTTTTGCCTATAGTTCCCGTAGCAGAAAAACTGTGTGCTCAGCCCCCATGTTATTCTGATGGAGAATAAGTAACGTGTTATCTCCCTTAAGAGTCTTCATTACCGGAAGTTGCTAGATGCCATCTTGGAGTTTTGTTCCATAAGGCCAATGTTAACTTTGTGCCTCCGTTACTCCCCACCTGATCGCCACAAACAATTTATTTTTGTCTGTCAAATTAAAGGTTTCGTCGTCCTCTAAGGAAATACAATGTTGAATTCCTTAATTTGGGTTTTATAGTTTCATAATAAATAGTTTAATATTGAACTGAAACACTGTACATGTTCTCATGAATTTGTAACAAAATCCGAATTCGGCTATTGTATTTCCCTAGAGGACGACGAAACTTTTAATTTGACACCAAAATTAATTGTTTGTGGTGATGATGTGAGGGGTAACGGAGGCACAAAGTTATCGTTGGCCTTATGGAACAAAACACCAAGATGGCGTCAGGCAACTTCCGGTGATGAAGACTCTTAATTATGAACATAAAATTAATAACATTTGGTATGTGGCTTTACCTACTTGAGTTATATTGATATTTGTATAAAACCCCATTTTTTTGTGTTCCTTGCTTCAGCAAACCTGCATACTCAGCCGCCATTTTATTCTTATGGAGAATAATTAAAATTTCATAAATCGTTTATTTATGAATGTATATTGATGAAACTTGGTATTTGGTTTTATGTAGAATTAAGATACATACATATGCATTGGAAATTCGCTGAGTACGCAGGGTTGCTGTTACGGGGGTATTATTGAATTATTAATGTTATTATTTATTTTATTTTAATTAGGGGTGTGCGAGTAGTGATTTTTTTAATCGAATCGAGTCGAGTCGAGTAGTGCCAATTATTTTCGAGTTTCGAGTATTTTCGAGCGAGTATTTGCCATCAGTTGGTCGTTTAAAATAGAGTAATGGGATTTGAATACCACCCTAGATTTGATAATCTAAACACGGTTTCTAACGAATACATGAGTAACAATACTAAGTTTTAGTTAGTACTATCAAACTGGATTACGTATTGACAAACAAAACGGGGTTTGACATTCGTTTCCAGCCGATAAAACACGGTCCGGTTTTCATTTGGCCAATATCACCTGGTCCATACATCTCCTATATAATCAATATTAGATGACGAAATCGTTAGTTACGGCCGATATTAAGTGGTCCAGTCGCCACTTTTACCGATATTATGTTTTCCGCTGTCATTTACGGCCAAAATTACGCGGTCCGATCGTCATTTTCGGCCGATTTCACGTGATGCGATCGCCTTTTGGGGCCGTTACTACGCGTTTTGGCCAGTTGCAATCGTTAGCGATAGTCATTTTTGGCCGATTTCACGTGATGCGATCGCTTTTTGCGGCAGTTACTACGCGTTTTGGTCGGTCGCAATCGTTAGGAAATCGGCGGGAAATACTCGCTTGAAGTTTCGAGTATTTTTCTAAACCTTGAGTCGAGTTCCAGTATTAAAATACTCGGCCGAAAACTTGAAGTTTCGAGTACTCGCACACCCCTAATTTTAACCTTTATTTTACCATGAATGAATAATGGTTTAAATTTAATATATATATTATATAATATATATATTCAAATATATATTGTTTTCAACAACTATAACAAACAAAAGACAAATATTACAAATATACATCCATACAAAGATTATGGGTTAGTTTACCAAAACCAGAAGAGTTTAACAAGAAAGTGATTAGAAATGTTCAACTTCTGGACAAGTAAACACAAACAGTTAGTTGTGGGTAGCTTGGGCTCAAGGTAATGTTTTGCTCACTTTGTGTTTGAGTAGAAAGCAATAGCTGACTTGACAGCTGCTATTGTCTCTGAGGGTTTACTATACAAGTTCTTGAAATATTGATAGTAAATCTGCCGAAGAAACTCAAAAGAAATATTACAAATACAATGAATTTTATGTCATAAGCTTATTGATTATATTGCTTTGTAAGACAGAAAACTAACAACAAACCTAAAACTGTACATAAACAAATTGTTGTTCTACTGAGAAGATACAATATCAATAATAGACAATAAAACAAGATAACTTCAAGATCTGTGGGATATGGGGATAAAATGTAACCTTTAAATACTATGGATTACAAATATAATCTGTTGAAATAAAAAATCAAAATATGAAATTAAATTGTTACTCCATCCAAAATAATACGGTAAATTTTTTAAGTATTCCATGTAAAACTAAAATATAAATAAAGAAGGTAATTTAAGTACATAAATATCTTGTTAGTTAGGCTAACTAAAATTTAAAATGGAAAGCATGCCATATGGTTAGTGGCATAAATCTGGGTGAACGGCGGGAGTACCCATGGTTAGCAGCGTAAATCATAATGGGGAAAAACATTAATGAAACCCCCAAGAAATCGGGGACTAAAGAAATAATGTTGGTCAGCCGACTGATTTATTGCTTTTAACTGGACCCCACCTCTCCCGTTCCGTCTTCCATCCTTATCTCCTAGGTCAGATTTTTGGATACATGGCGGGAGTAGCTATGCAATTTTCAACTACTCGACTCGAATTTTCGAGTAATCTCTAATACTCGCTTGGCCTTCGAGTATTAGAAAATACTCGACAGATACTCGAAAACTCGAGTACTCGCCCACCCCTAAACATTTGTATAATGTATAATGTATAATGTATAATGTGACACTCAAAATGACATCAGTAATAGAAAAACACAAAATGTTGTAATCGGTTAGCGTAAATCATAATGGGGAAAAACATTAATGAAACCCCCAAGAAATCGGGGACTAAAGAAATAATGTTGGGCAGCCGACTGATTTATTGCTTTTAACTGGACCCCACCACTCCCGTTCCGTCTTCCATCCTTATCTCCTAGGTCAGATTTTTGGATACATGGCGGGAGTAGCTATGCAATTTTCAACTACTCGACTCGAATTTTCGAGTAATCTCTAATACTCGCTTGGCCTTCGAGTATTAGAAAATACTCGACAGATACTCGAAAACTCGAGTACTCGCCCACCCCTAAACATTTGTATAATGTATAATGTATAATGTATAATGTATAATGTGACACTCAAAATGACATCAGTAATAGAAAAACACAAAATGTTGTAATCGGTTAGCGTAAATCATAATGGGGAAAAACATTAATGAAACCCCCAAGAAATCGGGGACTAAAGAAATAATGTTGGGCAGCCGACTGATTTATTGCTTTTAACTGGACCCCACCTCTCCCGTTCCGTCTTCCATCCTTATCTCCTAGGTCAGATTTTTGGATACATGGCGGGAGTAGCTATGCAATTTTCAACTACTCGACTCGAATTTTCGAGTAATCTCTAATACTCGCTTGGCCTTCGAGTATTAGAAAATACTCGACAGATACTCGAAAACTCGAGTACTCGCCCACCCCTAAACATTTGTATAATGTATAATGTATAATGTATAATGTGACACTCAAAATGACATCAGTAATAGAAAAACACAAAATGTTGTAATCGGTTACAAAAATTACAAAAAACACTGAAAGACCACTTCCGATACGTCATTCGATTACAAATTCCTCGTGGAATCATATGGCGTTGAATACGATCGATTTGAGTATCCGTGTATCGCACAGTAACGATGTGACATGAAGAAATGGATTGCGATCGCGACCTTCAGCACGTGGAGGGTTAACCTCTTCTCAGAAATCATTCACTTAATAACATGTTAAGGTAATTATTGTTAACATATCAAATGCCATGCAGATTCATGATGGAGGGAGACAAGGTGATAGTGAACGGCCTGTACGCTGACTCGCCTGACGAGCGGGCGAGGGAGGCGGCCTACAAGATCTACCTCCACCCCGACCCCCAGCAGGACCATCGGCTGGCGGAGATGCTACAGTCGCGGTACGACCTCGCCTCCGTCTGCGGCTTCCCTACCTTCGCCCACAGGTGGGTGGGTCGTTGGGGCAGTCGTCACATGTAATTAGTAAAGGGTTCAGAATCAGAAATATCTTTATTCATTGCTGTGTTCATGTACAGACAGTACAGTGTCAGTTACATAAAAAACTTCCAGACTGAAGGCAATAAAAAATAAATTTGTTTTGGCACAAATAATAAATTCTAGAGGTAGGTTAGATAAATGATTTTGAATTTAATGATAAATACTGTTGTTACAAAATGGACCTTAGTATTCATAAATTTCTGCAAAAGAGAAAAAAATTGTGAATCAAGAATTTTTTAAAGTTTAAAAAACATGGTAGAGTCAGGTAAATTTTTAATTTTGTTGGTATATGATTTAAAAATGTTATGCCCATATTAAGATGGGTTTTCCCAAACAAATTCAAGTTTGTGCTGTTCAAAAATGTAATGATGTAATACTTGTGGGCTCTCAATGATTGCAATTACTGGTTTTAAAGAAGTAAATCAAATTCACGGGTTTCGTCCGGGTAGAACGTAAAGGTGATGCAGAAGTGATAAGTTTATCGGCTGTCAATTATGAGAAGCTTCTGTTTTGGTTCGTCCGGGTAGAATGTAAAGGTGATGCAGAAGTGATAAGTATCGGCTGTCAATTATGAGAAGCTTCTGTTTTGGTTCGTCCGGGTAGAACGTAAAGGTGATGCAGAAGTGATAAGTTTATCGGCCGTCAATTATGAGAAGCTTCTGTTTTGGTTCGTCTTTCCCTATTTGAAAGATGGAATTATTAGTTCTCCACTGTATGGAGGTATCTAAACTAGGTCAAGAAGCAGGAACAGGAAGCATGCATCTATAATAGCGGACAATTAAGTTGACAGTTGGGCTTTAGCCAATAGCATGTTTGTCCGCTGTCACTGTTGTCATATTGCCTTAGGAAAATACCACTCGAATGTTATTCCGATCAGCTGGTGTGAAGTTTTGGCAATGCAGTTGATAACCAATGCAGTTTTGGCTGATCTTGGTTGATAGCCCGGAAAACCACACCCTCAACTGGCAACGTAATTGTCTGCTATTATAGGAAAGAGTTTTAATCCTCCAACTGCTTACTATATTTCTCCGTTCTGCTGAGGTATTTTTCAGTGTCTTGCATGATTTTATTTTGAACAAAAAAAAAAATGGAAACTGATTGTACCTATATCAACCTTATGTTCGTTTTGACTCAGCAAGAATAGGAGAATCTAAAACAACTTGTTAATGACTACACAAGAGATGCTTACACAACAGAGGCAAACTATAAAACTCATTACAAAATTGTCTTTAATTGCCATGGTGGTCACAGAATAAAGGATATTTCAAGGTAGCCAAAATGATTAGAACAGATTGCAAAAGTATATGCTCTGTTTGGGTTTGAATAATTATTTTCATAAAATACAGTGCATAAACCACGACCGAAACACTATAAATGGCGCCATCAGTGGGAAGATGCAAACATTTTTAATCGGTTACAAAAATCGCAAACATCACTAAAAGACTATTTCCAATACATCATTCGATTGGAAATTCCATGAAGAATCATTGGCACTGATTCGAGTATCGATGATCACACAGTGAAGAGAAGGGTTGCGATCGTGACTTAAGCAGTATACGCGTAGAGTAATTGGATTGCAATCGCGATCTTTGGTAGTTGGAGGGTTAAAGGCTTAAAAAAAATCCTTGGTTTTTGTCTGGGTAAAACAAAAACATGTTATAGAATTCATAGTTTATTGGCTGTCGATTATGAGAAGCTTCTGGATTTAGCGGCTTAAAGGCTTGGAACTGTTGTCCTTCCATCAATGTTTGCACAAAATATTAATGGTGTAAACAAGCTAAAGGGAAATCCTTGATTATAAAAATACATTTTTTGTCACACTGCTTCAAAAACAGTTTTTTTCAGCACATGATGGATGTGATGCTGAAGTTGTTTTTCTGTTCCTTGAATGAAAAAAGTATTGTTTTGATGATCGTTTTTGTTCTAGGACAAAAAACATCAGTTGATGACACTTTTTGGTCAAGGTCAAGCTGTTAATATGAATTTAACAAACTATTCAACTTGTCAGCAATGAAAACTGGTTTAACAGCTGTTTGTTTAGAGTAGCAAGATCAATTTGGAAGAAAAATTGTGATGGGGAAAAGTTAACAACATTTACTTTTTGTGAGATTATTGTCTTAATATTGTTTGCAGTATGACAACAAATATAGTTCATCACTAGGAACCAACAGTGGCTTTTCGATCTTCACTCATTTTCCAGCCTCCGCCGTTAAACTTGAGTTCTTATCGAAAAGCTTCACTTTTGGTCCTAGTAATAAAATATACTATTTTTAAATGTTAAAAGGCAGTTTTTAATGAAGCCTTTTACAAATAATAATAATCATCTTTATTTCTCTTAAAAAAACATATTTACAAAACCATTACAGCAACAAAATGAAAATTGGCAATAAAACTTAATTTGAAACATTTATGTTGTAGCCACAACTAAACAAACACAAACTTAGTCAAAATTCATCATACCAATTTAAATATAAAAAAAAATTATGAGATAAATAATTCACACCCGAGAGAAGTACCTGCCTTCTGTTTATGGGTGGGAGTCTCAATCATTATCCGTTATCTACTATATATATTTTAATCAGAAAAGCTTAAAACTAGATAGATGTGCTCTAATGTTAATTCATAACAAAGGAACAGCCACAGCTTCTATTGACCCAACAGTATATTGACTTACTATGGTGCAAGATATGAAAAAGACAATGTTAAGCAATCAAAGGAACCAAATTAAATCCAAAATAAAGCATAATTGAAGAACTAAACAGGTTATAAAGTACCAGATATCTACGTAAAATCATTCTATTTCATTGCAGGTTGTTTAATGCTTTCTTAAATATACTAAAAATTGACTTCTTTTTATAAAGTAAGGAATAATAGTGAATGCTCTGACTCCACGCCTCCTTCCAGAGCCCTCAAGTCCAGCATCGTGGAGGAGCCTGAGGTGGTCGCAGAGTTCCTGGACACCCTGACAGAGCAGCTGCGGCCGCGGGCCCAGGAGGACTTTGACAACATGACCAGGATGAAGCTGGAGGGTTACGCTCAGTCTAAGGTACGGAGTAAACAATACATACAATATTGCGTCATCTTATCTCACCTCAATTCTTTGTTTAATGTTCATTGTTGGTGATGGTGAGTTTATGTATAGTTTTGTAGGACTGAAAGGATTAACTGGAATGGTTTTATAAAAAATCCCTATTAAGTGAAAGGTTTAAAATCCCTTGTATAAAAAGGCTCCTTTCTCATGTTTTCCATAAAACCCATTTATAATACTGAAGTGGACCAAAATGTTGGTGTTTACCTGGAACACTAATAACACACGCCAAGTCAAACTGACAGGTTGAGTAAACAAATATATGTGATGTAATAGTATATTTTATTGCCGAAAGTGGGCTTTTCGGCAATAAACTCTTTTAAGTACGAGTTATGAATAATACTTTTTATTACACTATAAATAATAATAATAATAAAACATCTTTTACAGACATTTTTATCTGGTTTGCTGAGTAATATTTATCACAAAATAATGTCAACAATAGTGTTTACATTGTATTTGTGTTTCTGCTAACCAGATTAATAATAACAGCTGATAAGGAGTGCTGCCAATGGCACAAAAATCCAACTAGCAGTAGTGTCTCCAGTTATACATAGAGCTCACTGAGCAGTACAAAAAAAAATGTAATGAATGTACGCATTACATTTTTTTTTTGTACTGCTCAGTGAGCTCTATGTATAACTGGAGACACTACTGCTAGTTGGATTTTTGTGCCATTGGCAGCATTTTTCCTCTCTACAGTACCAACATTACAAAACGAGAGACTATTGCCTTGCAGTTTTTGACAAAAAAGCATGCCGTGTTTATTTTGTTATGTTGGTACTGTAGAGGGGAGACTTTGAGCTTCTGGCTGCTTTTCAAATACAGCACGCTTTTTTGTCAGAAGCTGCAAGGCAGTAGTCTCTCCAGATTGTATAGAGCTCATTGGTTGTGGCTATGTAGATCAACAAGATCATATGATTTCAAATGCATATTTCTGTTTATACTGGTAACTAAATGAAAAAGAACAGCTTATTTTGAATGCAAAACTACTATTGGTAGACGCAACAAGCTACTAGCGTTACTGGCGTCCAAATAACTAATAACATTGTGTCAAAAATCACCATCTGTTTTTACGGCACTAGGGTGGAAAAGTATCACTTTCGGTACTCACAGGCGATATTTAAAATAGCTATTTTCAGCACAGAGAAGTTTAAAAACATTAAACCTTTGTTCATATATATTTTTATTAGGAGTGTGGGAATAGTAATTTCTGGCTCGAGCCGAGCCGAGCCGAGCTTTTTTCTAAGTTCTCGAGCTCCGAGCTTTCTTGAGCCAAGCTTTTTTGATGGTAATTTTTTTTAGGGTGTGCAATATACCGGTAGTGATTTTCTGACTCGAGCCACGCCGGGCAGAATTTGTTCAAAATTCCCGAGCTTTGAGCATTTTTGATTAGGCCTATATGTATTATTTATTTATTTATATTATGTTTAAAAGAACAAACATTTCATTCACTAAGGTATGTTTTATAACTTTCAATATTTGTCACCTTTCATTCCCTTCTTCTAGATTCATTACTCCTACGTTCAATAAATAAAGGCCTACAGTGGGAAAATAACGAAATAAGTAGGCTACTAAAAAGAAAAAAATATTGAGACCACTTGTTAGTAACGAACAAATTTTCTTTCAATATAAAGTAGGTAGCCTACATAGAAAAAGAATATACTCTCCATACAACCAAAGACTTGGGCCCTAGCCTTGGGAATTGCCAAAACTCAGTAAGCCTGTCTCTCATTCAACTGTTTGTAAATAGTAAACTGTAGGTTATCCTTTTATAAATATAAGTTAGTTAAACCAGTCTTTATATCTTATTATACTCACAGAAATAAGTTATTCAATAATCGTAGGCCTAGCTTTGCTCTGTCTAACATATTGCCTAATAGACTTAACCTATTATATCTGCTTCTGTAACCTTCTGCTTCAGAAGCAGAAGGTGGAAGCGGATCGTCAATGCATTGTCCTTCCATCACTGATTTAACAATTTGGTAGCATACAATTATTACAGAATGATATGCTTTCTGTTATACTTCTACTGACGTTTATTCACAAATTCAAACAATCTCTCGGAGTTAAACAATATGATTTCAATAGCACAGCTGGTAGCCTTACAAAACTTTGCGCCATTTTGATCGCGTCTTGCTCTTGGTTAGGGCCTTCGGTGTACATAGAATATAATCAACCTTTTAAATAATATGACCACCGGTATTATAAACATGCGTTACGTTCTCATTCACAATTTTCATAAAATATTTAGATTTTGTGAAACTCGCAATTAGTTAATCTTTTAACAATCTAATTTTTGGAGCGTACTATTTCGGCCGCACATTAAAACGCCCTCATGATTATAGGAGTTAATAACCTACAACCATGATTAAGAATGTATGTTTAATCTATGCTCCAACCTTGTCCCTAGCTATTGGTCACGCTAAATCATTATTACATTATAACCGTCTTCACTCAACGTCTTAAGGCAGATCGAAAAGTGGGCATGCCAGCAGTGTTATCAGACATAATTTCAGACTCCAGGGAATATAATTATTGTGTAATGTACGAAGTTGTAAGTTGGAAAACAGACTGTACCGATGCAACAAGAAAAAGTGTTTTCATGGATTTTAGTTTTTTGCTGTGATACTTTTTCTGGAGCAGTACGATTGTTGTATTAATTATTATTAACCGTGAAATATATTGCCCAACTCAACTGGGCAACGGCAACACTGTACTGCAACAGAATAGTGTGATAGGTCCACTTGATGTGATTGAGCGTAGAGAAAGTAGCTCCATTGCGTTGGTTGATTAGGTCGGAAATTAAAAATATTGCAGCACTTTAATTTTTGGTTATTCTTTTTAAACGAAGGACCAAAAGCATTAGCATTGCTGAATTATATTTGTTATAGAGCTCTACCGACGCAAACTACGAAAATTCTAACAGTGATTCTGGAAAGATTTTGCTTTAAATTTACTTTTGTAGACGACCCTTTTCACTACTCGGGCGTTTTAAATATTCGGCTCGAACTTCAAACTTTTTTGCAAATCTCGAGCCGAGCCGAATACTGCAATATTCGGCTCGAAAAAGCTTGAAGTTCGAATACTCGCACACCCCTAATTTTTAAAGAACCTCTGTCTTTCACAATTTTTTTTAATAGACTTAGTTATGAGCTGAACACAAACTCTCTTTTGAATGACCAAAACTTGACTTTAGTGTTTTACTTGTTAGGATAAACAAAATTGGTGTTGCAGCCACTGGCGGCCTGGGACATTCCTTACCTGACCAACCAGGCCAAGCGTAAGTGGCTGAAGGCCAGCAGCAACGAGTTCTCACCTTACTTCTCCCTGGGAGGCTGCATGGAGGGCCTCAACTCACTGTTCCAGAACTTGTACGGCATCAGTCTGCAGCCTGAGGAGACACAGTCTGGAGAGCTGTGGGCCTCTGATGTGTACAAGGTCGCTGGTGAGTAGCTCTGCTGGCCTGTAGTCTGATACAGCAATGCATTAGATTAGAGGTTAGATGCTAGATTGCTGGATTAGGAAACCTCGGCAGAGCGCTAGGCACGTCTTCCACATTTGTCACCAGAAGGAGAGGAACCAGCAGGTATGGAAAAGGTGAGACGGGATGGAATTGCCAATCAACCTTTTATTGGGCACACCCACTAACTCGACTCCTGTGACAGCTGCTCATCAGCTCTCAAACAGGTGGTTCCTCTCCCCTGCTGCCTACAAACATGGAGGGACCATGATGAAAGGGAAGCTTGTCATAATAGATTGCCAAAGGACTTAACCTCATCTCATGACATCTTCATTTGCTGTACCCAGAGTCAACCTCACAACTGGTATAAACCAGTCTGAATGTCATACTGGGTCTTGACTAGATTAGAGGTTTTGATTTTTACTTGATTGTTGCATAAGTGTGGCGTGATACATTTTTCGAGATTGGTGGATCACCGGTAGCATAACTGAGATGTTATTCTGATATTTTTAATGAAAGTGAGACTGTTGCCTGATATGTTTTATGAGATCATTGATAGGAAGTGCATAAGTTACAAGTCGTCTGATAAGTTTGTCGATATTGTTGAGACAACTTTTGTGTGAGTGTTGTCTGAGACTAACAGATTTGTGTAATTTCAGCATAACTGAGGCTGTCATCTGATAGTTTTCATGAAAGAGTTATCGGACAATTTACAAATATTTGTTTGGTTAGGCCTAGCAGTGTATTACTCCAAGCTGTTGATTGGCATTGTAATGTTCTTTTTCAGTGTTAATATGATTACGGTTGTACTAGAAGGAAAGATGTATGTACAGACTAAGAATTTGAGGGAAATAAAAGGACCTGCTATGATTAGAATACACACAATAGGCAGTTTGAGTTTGGAAAACAGCTAAAATATTTTATGAAGCTCGTGAACATTTTATCTAACACATTTTGTACGTTTTGTGCCAGTAAAATATGATTGTCATTCTAACTTTTACAAGAATTACTCACTTGTACAAAGTATGTGTAATTTAAATAGCTTGACCAGTTTCTTGACACCTATTGCAATCAGCGCTGCCACAGGGGGGGGAGGGGGCAACCAGGACACTTTGCCCCAGGCCCCCGAATTCCAGGGTCCCCAGGAGTCCTCCGGCCAAAAGAAAAAGAATTACCAAGGCAGTAAAACAGGGGTCCCAGAATTTTTGCCCCAGGCCCCAATCGCCTTGTTGAAGCCCTGAATACAATTGAGTGTTTGCTTTTGTATTGTACTCAGTTTCAAAGCAAAATGTCCAGCTATGTATTTATTACAACTACCAACTTGATGAGTGCGCTAAGGGTTTTCATGTAACACTTTTAACATTTCAGTGTCCCACGAGAGCGAGGGTCTACTGGGCTACATCTACTGCGACTTCTACGAGAGAGCCAACAAGCCCAACCAGGACTGCCACTTCACTATCCAGGGCGGCAAGAGGCTCAGCGACGGCTCCTATCAGGTAACTCAACTTGCCTGTGCAACTCATCGTTTAAACAGTATATCCCAAGAAACTTAAAATATATTTGGCTGATTTCATGGAGTTAAATTTTAGATTTGCTTTGCAGATCCAGTTGACATTGACCGGCCAGACGCGGTAGCTCAGAGGTAGAGCACTGGCCTCGCTAATCAGTTGTGGTCAAGCGTAGGTTCGATCCCGGCTACCTGCTATCATACTTTTCACAAGCAGTCACCAATGGCTTGCTTATGTGACTATTTCTGATGCGATACCTCACTTTCTTTAGATTGCCACACAAACTTATTGGCCTATGGCGATGGGCAGTTGGGGTTTTCATAACAAAAGTGTAAGTAATTATTCTTGATAACTGTTAATTAATCATTGTTGTGTATTGACGAGTGTATAAAATAACCTTGAACGTAACAAAATTCAATGGGGAGTGCAAAAAGCTGTAGCGGCTGATGTGCCTTGGGATTCGGTACTCCACACTCTGAAATTAAATTAAATGAACCTTGAACGTAACCTAGCAGAGTTTGAGATGTGCCAAGCAGTTACTTATGCGAAACTGCTGCAGCTAGTTCCACATAGCCTGCTGCGAAACTGCTTCTAAAACCAGTACAACAGCTGCAGCTGGTTTAACCTGCGGGGCGTAACCAAGGAGTTCTATTGATAGTACTGGAGGCAACACTGATGAACAAAATTGCGAACCGTTCTTTGCAAATTTTGGTGAGGCCAAGAACTACTCGCTGAAATCGAACGAGTCGAAGTGACTCAAACCAATACCTTCTCATGATTTGAACATTAATAAACTTGTATTTGTTTATTTGCTCATAATTTATCATATTTCATGACAAGAGTAGATGCATAGAAACAAAATAAATGAATTTGTTCCAACTTTTATTACTTTTATTCCAATAATTGCATGAGTAGATTCACTTATAGGAATAAAAAAGGATAGTTCAAAGAATGAGAAATTTGTCTCACCAGTGTACCTACCTGACAAAATCACCGGCTCGCTTTTTCGACAAAAATAGTGAAACAGTGTTACCTCCAGTTATAGAATAAACCTCGTTTGGCGCAACAGCTGTTTTTCGAACGAATCGTTGCATCGCTAACAACAACTGCATCTAGCGGAATTTTTGTTCACATTGGATGGTTGGAACTGTTTTCACTCCTAGAGCATTCAAACTAAGTAGTTCCAGTTTCAGCTGCTGCTACATACCTCTAAACGATCTAAAGATCCAAAACTTCAGCCTCACACCAACTGTGCAGCACCGGTTTTCGGGCATTCCTAGTTTTAATAACTGTATTGTGGCCTCTTTTTTATCCAGCCTAATTTAATAGTTCAAACTATCCAAAATGAAATTTGAACTAACCAAGTTTTTCAACATCTTATTATATAAAAGCCAAAACTCAGTCATCACTAATTCTCCAAGTTCTAGGCATGCTAGAGTGGTGAAATCTGGTACTTTGATTCTTTAGGTCTAAAATAGGAAAGTTAAAGTGTTTTCATTCAGATTCAACTGCAGGGCTTGGCCCCATGGGGCTTCAAAGTTACCATGTATTCCTTATGGCCATTCGAAAATTCAAACTCTGATCTTGATTCATAGTAGTTCCACTGGCTAACCACAGAATGCAGCACACACAACTGTCATAGTTTTCGCGGGCGAAGACACAACGGGTCTTCTAGTTGTTTATGTAGACAATGCTAGGGACCAAGAGAAAATAAAAAAAAAGATTTTGAAATACAGGGTTATCAAAAAAGAATATCCTTATTTCCACTATATCAAGTAGAAGGGCCATATAGAGTTGGTCGGGGTCTTAAAATGCAGGTGAAGGTTGGGAGTTTTTTAATATTCTGAATATGTTTTTATGTGATCCATTAGTTGTACAGCAGACATCAAGTCGGTAATCTACTTCTGCCCACATACGCTGGACAGTACACTGAATTATTGGCCCCTTATTTTTGTTGAAAGAACCATTACATGGGACGTTTCTATTGATATGCTTGGGTTGTTAGTTTTCTCTCAGACTGACTTAATTGAACAAGAAAATCGTTTCCGCATTTTAAAAGAAACGTTTGCACGGCACTGAATGCCCAGTGGTCAATGATCAATGGTTGGATTGATAGAGGAGGCTTATTTACTGGCCGCCTAGAAGCCCAGACCTTACACCAATGGACTTTTTCTGGCGATACATTAAAACATTGTATGCAGTGACAAATACGTGACTTAGTGCATTTCAGAGAAAGGATTACTGCTTTCGCAACTGCAGCTCCAGTGTACTCGGGCAGAAACAGATTATCGAATTGATGTCTGCCATGCTACGAATGGTGCACAAGAAGCTTACTAGGTATGTAAAAAAAACTCCCAACCTTCACCTGCATTTAAAGACCCCGACCAACACAATCTACTAGAAATAGTGATCTATTCAAAAATAAGGGCATTCTTTTTCGATGACCCTGTATAGCAGTTTGAACTATCCACGTTCCACTGTATGTCACAGCACCCCATAGTGGTCCTGATGCTGAACCTGCCCACTCCGCGGTGGTCTGGCCCCAGCCTCCTCACCCCCGCCATGGTGGACAACCTGTTCCACGAGATGGGCCACGCCATGCACTCCATGCTCGCCCGCACGGAGTACCAACACGTCACTGGCACCAGGTGCTCCACGGACTTCGCCGAGGTCCCGTCCATCCTCATGGAGTACTTCGCTTCCGACCCCAGGGTTTGTTACAGTTTTCATTGAATTATTTATGTATTAACCCTTCCCGAGCGGCGACTGTGGGGCGAAGCCCTACTCGGTAAGCTATATATTTTTGGTCAGGGTCCAAAAATGGTTTTTGTTCTATTTATTTTTTCCCACTTCTATCTGATAAAGATGTGTGATGCAGCGATTTTATTTCAATGCGATGTGATTCAAAGAATTTTGATTTGAATCTATGCAATTAGATTTGATGCAATTCGACATGTTTCAATGATTAAAAATCATCCTATACACCATTTGTTATGACTAACATGGATGATATACCATCATGGCCAAAATCTGGTTATAATTTTCTGATTTGATAAATTAATTCTTCTTCCATCTTATATCCATCATTTCAAAAACTTTTGCAATAAAAATGCATAACCTAAACTTAATTGTATTTACTTATGTTTCAAAGGACGCACGAATACAAACAAGTGCCAAAGTTAAATAACGAGTGACGATGTAGACAGTTTTGCCAGATTGTAAAATACCACTATCGTACCATGTCAGTAAAACTACCGTATTTTTGACAAAATACTATTTTACCCACCTAGGAATAGTTTTGTGAAGGTATAACGTTATTCAAATAACTCACTGTTTATTATAATTCATAATGGGGAAAAACGTGGTTGTAAGATAATGACTCAAAGATAATGACTTATTGCTTTCAACCGGATCCCACCCCTCCCCTCCCATCCCTTTTCCTTCATTGTCTCCAAGGTAAGAGTTTTTGCCGCCGACCCAAACACTCCCCCATCGACGAATCGACAATTCGATGCATCGAATCAAATCAAATCAAATCAAAATTTCGATGATTTTCGATGCATCATACTCCCCTACTATATGATGGTTAAAGTAAAATTACTTCCATTTTCATGTTAAAAATAATTTTGTAACAAGTTTTATGACTATGGTATCCACTCAATCATTCACATTGCACGTAGTTTTGGAAAATAACACAACACTATCTAATGTGTAGAAAAAATTGTTCAAAACATCATTAGCTTGTACTTCACATAACAGCATGTAAACAACTGACTGAACATAAAGAAACTGCGCTGAAACTATAACAAAGGATTACTTTAGCCGATCAGTCTCTGACAGCTGTTGCGAAAAAAGTGTTGCCAACTTACCAAATGGAAATGGAGTAGTGTTGCCAACTACTAAAATAAACTAAGAAACAGACTAATGGCTTAAAGTAACTATAAATAACACGGAAAAACTTTAAATTACATTTACATGTTTGGCGTATATATTTGTCATATGCTTGTAAGGTTTAGGCTGAGTTGCGTATATATACGTACAACGCTCTAAAATAAATGTTATCAATAGTGCATATATATACATTCAACTAGGATGGGTCGGTTGTATTTGTTATCGGTTCAGTTTTTTACATAAAACGGTTGTTGGTTGTCGGTTTCGGTTATTTTTCAAAGAAGTTACCTAATAACTGTCTCGTCCATACTTTAAATTTAAGTTTCTACCTAGATTCTGAAATCCTGCCTAAAAAAAAACTTTAATTGATTATATACCGGTACCTATAAATCCCTATTTCATACTTCATTTCACTGGTTTACATAAATACTGCTGCAGAGACACTAAGCAGGAGAGTTGGTTAAAAAGCCACACAGAATCAATCAAAGACAAATCAAATGAATTTAAATTAAATTTTATGGGCCATTACAAAATGAATTAATCACCTAGGCTTAACACCTTGTTTAGCCAAATAATAACAAGTTAGCCTAGGGCAGTAACGTAATCTAAATAATCTTAAGCTTAAACTTTGTTAAGCTGTTAAGGTTTAAGTTTAGCCTACTGTATGCCTAACCTTAAAAATCAAAATAAGTTTACCTGTTTTTACTGATATTTTAGTTTTGCAGACTTTGGAAACTCAGAATCTAATCGTAAATACAGTTTATAGATTTCATATTAGTTTATAAAAACCAAACCAGAACATTTTAAACAAGGAAGTGATCACAAATAATACTCCTAGACGGACAGACAGACCAGCATTTTGTTGTGTTCAGGCTCCAGGTAGGTTTTTGCTCACTTTCAGACGTCTACTATTAGCATCTTTCATGAATATAGAGCAATACTATTCCTAATTCCTAATGAATACTAAATTCCTAATTGGCTCTATCCTGTTTTAAGTGATTTTATTTTAAATAACGTATATAATTTTAAATCACATGTAGCCATTTTAAAATTATTTAGTAGCTATTTTATAGTTAATTTTTAACCTAATTTACAACCCTGTCAATTGAAATTTAATATTGATTTCCCCAGTGTCCTTACAATAATATAAAATAAACAAAATCAGTTTGATTTAAATTTATAATGGGAAAAGAGCACGATTATAAGACAATATACATTTCCGTATTCAGAGAAAAAGATGTTTAACAGTAACTGATAATTGCGCTCCGACTGTCAAGGACAAATTTTGTGTCCAACCAAACCCTCCCCACCCCCTCGCCTTGCTTCCTATCTGTTGTCTCCATTGACGTACATCCACAAATAGAAGTTCTGATAAACAGTGATTGTATTATCCAACATCTCTTGAACCGAAATTCGCACAACTTTGATTGACATTTTATTTTATTTGTGGTAATCAGACGAAAAAATGAGCCGTCATTTGTCTTTGTACGAAAATTAGTTTCGGTTTTAGCATTTTTAACTAGAAACTCCTTATCTCTTGAACAAGTTTCGGTTTTAGCATTTTGAACTAGAAACTCCTTATCTCTTGAAAAGTCGAACAATAGACCAGCAATATAGGCGAGCAATGGGACAAAAAATATAGTGTCGCTCAGCGACTCGGGGCCACTAGCTTTGTTTCCTTATCTGTTTTCCTCATTCACTACTTCCATAAATAGAACTCTGTCAATTCTACTTTCATGTTAGTTGAGAGTTATTTTGGGACTGGAAAGGAAGTGATTAGTTGTCGGGAGGAGTCTTATTTCAACCATTTATTTTGTTAAACGTTGTTTAGCTTGTCATTCGATATTTGTATAACATTATAATGCTTATTTCCAATACGAGCACTAACTGACAGTGTAAAACCGAAACCAACATTAAACTATTTTGTTTTTTTTTTCAAACCGGTAAAACTGACAACCGACTTTAACAACTGTCACATCCCTACATTCAACGCTTGGGAAGGGTTAAAAATGTAAGGTAGGTCTTTGTCATTTGAGATGCATTGCACGGTAATTTTCGGAAAGCGACAAAGACACTTTACAGTTGAATTATATAGACAATTTTTCCTACAATTGCATTTTTAGATTTCACAAATAAACAAAAATTCACATTCGTCCATTTTGGCTGAATTCACGAGATTGAGTTTATAAACACTGAGTCGGTTAGCTTGGTTCAAAGCAACAATCATTGGTTTATTACTACTTCAGCGAGCAAAAAAGTAAGGCAAAGTGAGGGAAAAAGACTTTTTCACTCGCTAAATATAAAAAAGCTGTTTTATGGTGTGTTTTTAGACCATAAAGAAGCACTTAAGGTGCGGTTATAGGAACAAGTTATTTTTTGCTGGTTGAGGTTAGGAAATACCGTCTGTTCAGTGTATTTTAAGCTATGATAGTAAAAAATTACACAAGCAGACAATGAATACATAAATGGTAAGATCAGGTCTTATGGGAAAAAACTAATAGAAGTTTCACCAACGTGAGTTGTTCTGCACTTAAACAACAAGAGAGAACATTCTGCGGTGACAACAACTGATCCAGCTGCGCCAGCGCTATCTCTTGTTCAAGTGTAGAACTTCGTCTCTACCGCTTTAAGCAAAAAAAGTATACATATTTTTTATGTTAGATCCAACTGTAGTGTTTATGTATTCAATGTAGTTAAAAAGTTAGAAAAGTTTAGTTCTATTCATAAAATATATATTTTTGGGCACAAGGTATATAATGCACTGCCCAAACTTGAAAGATCAGTAGTTGTGCTACTTTCAAAAGAAAAGTAAATGATGTTTAGTAAGCTTAAATGAATTGCTGCTTTATTTTGAGAATATTTTTAATATTTTTTGTATTGAGTCTAACAAAAGGTCTTGAAAAGCAGAGTATTGTATTTTTAAGAATGATAAAAGGGTCAATACAAATGAAATCACCCAATTTCAAATTAAAATGTTGCTGATAGATTTTATTTTGTTGTAATATTTTTAGAATAAGTCTTATGACACCTATAGAGTCACTATTGGAGGTTATTTAATTGTTTTCTTGTCCTATATTTTTTCAGGTGGTCATTTTGCTTAGGCAAAACAGCCATTTTTATATTTTGAAGAGGTTTACGGAATTTTGAATATTTTCCATGGTTACAGAGATATGAAAACGAAATAAAACTAGAATAATATATATAAAACACACTACATTTTATGTCCTCATAATGTTTAAGCTTACATTTGAGGAAATAGCTTTAAAAAATGGTTGAAAACGAAAGTTAAAACGAAACAAAATGCCAATTTTAAAGTATCGTAATACTTAAACAAAACTAATACTCAGTTTAGAGCTTTTGTGTGCCTGTAGGCTTCATACTAGAGTACATATAGAAAGAGTTTGAAGTCTGAGAGATGTATCCTCTTTTCTTACTATCCTCCAAAAATGGTGATTTTGTCGAAATCTGCTGGTTTTGAACTGCCATAACTTAAAAGGGACACATCATGCAAATTTCAAATTTTCACAAAACTTGCTTTATATGTATAGCAACAAAGCATTAAAATGTGATCATTGAGACTTTGCTTGTATAGGTACAGCACTTACTTCAAAATGTCATTGTCAGCAGAGGACGGCAAATTGTTTGTATTAACACCATGATGAGAATTTTCTGCCTTTAAGTGAATATACTAAAATTATACTTAAATTAGGGAATAAAGATCTATTATTATTTTTTCCTTTGGCTCAAACTATTTAAGACAAAACAGAAATAAAAATTGGAGTTATTTCCGATCACAATTTGTTGCTGATGTTGAAATTACGGCCCTTAGCCGTAGTGAATTCTATTGGTGGTATCATTCTCAATATTTTACTTATTGGCACCGTCACTATGTCATCTTTCAATATTTTGAAGGAAGTTCTTGGCCCATGCGGATGATAGAACGGTATCTGTACATCATTGTTTTCTTCACTTGTATTTCCTATTTGGCCGATCCACCATTTACCATCATAAATACAAGATACTATATCTTTGATATGGAAAGAAAATGCATCATACTTTGGGACACATGAAGTAGGGTACTCATCACTTTCTACTAAATTAAAAAATTTGTAACCCTTAATTTCTGAAGGGTTTTTGGGCACAAATCGATGGTAAGATCTTGTTTGTAAAATTGTTTATAAGTTTAAAATCGTTTTTCAAGTTTTAAATCATTTTCCTGTGTTTCTTCCTTTGTGACATAGATATATTGTATTCCTGTTATGTTTTGGCTACATAACTGAAACATAGCTTTTGTATCAACGATTTATAATATAAAATTGTTAATTGATATAACAAATAAATATCCCTATTTACATATAAATTATGGTCTATGTCTGTAAAGATTTCAATTTTTAAAATATCTAGTGCTCCTCTTTTATAGTCCACTATTTTTTTAAAATTCCTGCTTTTTGTTCACTCACTTCCTGAAGTTTATACTTAACTGATTTTGATGATTTTTTTTATTTAAAAGACAATTTCAGGTTCTAAGTCGCTGTGAAGACCCAATTCAAATTCAATTTAGGCCCCAGGGCTCTGCCCCACAGGACTTCCAAGTTCCCATGTTATTCATATGGAGGAGAGTTTTATTTGGTTTATGTCACTTGTGTTTTATTTTAATTCAGTAAACAGCTGTGTTATCTATACTTATTTAATAGGTGAGCAGGTTTTTTGTGACAATCACTCCTCATAAACTACTGAACCGATTTTCATGTTTTTGGTGTGATTGGAAAAGCCTAATGTGAAGTTGTGCAGGAAACCTTTTTTATAGAGAAATAATTTGTGAGCGAGGCCCTAGGGTTCCTTAAAGTTGAGTTTTTTCCCATAAGCTTAACATTGGGAAATAACTTTAAGTTTTAAGCAATCAGCTGAATAGAGTAAACACAGTTAATCAGCAGGCCATGTTGGCTTTGGAACGGTAACACAATATTTATATGCGAATGTCAGTATAATATTACGTTGTGATCGCGAGCAAAGCCGCGACAGGCTACTAGTAAGGATTATATCTGCAAATATTTGTGGGGGAGCAGCTCGTAAACTAGATAAGTAAATGCAAGTAACCTCTCATAATGAATTTAAATATAAGATAAAAGTAGAAAAATATTCAACAACTATGGCTTTTTATGATTTTATGTTTAAAATCAAGCATCAAGCGATACATACAAAATTTGATTTTGTATGCTTTTTAGGTAAATAATGCTCCTATACAAACAAAGTCTCAGTGACCAAATTTTAATACTTTGTTGCTATACATATAAATCAAGTTCTGTGAAAAGTTTTGAAAGTTTAGAAAGAGTTTGAAGTCTGAGAGATGTATCCTCTTTTTTACTATCCTCCAAAAATGGTTATTTTTCAAAATCAGCTGGATTTGAACTGCCATAACTGAAAAGGGACACATCATAATCCCCCGTAGCAGCAAACCTGCGTACTCAGCGAATTTCCAATGCATATATATGTATCTTAATACCACATAAAGCCACATACCAAGTTTCATCAATATACATTCATAAATAAACGATTTATGACATTTCAATTATTCTCCATAAGAATAACATGGCGGCTGAGTATGCAGGTTTGCTGAAGCAAGAAACAAAAAAAATGGGGTTTTATACAAATATCAATATAACTCATGTAGGTAAAGCCACATACCAAATTTCATTAATTTATTTTCATAATGAAGGCAGATAACACGTTACTTATTCTCCATAAGAATAACATGGGGCTGAGTACGCAGGTTTGCTGCTACGGGAGCCTTGGGTAAAAAATTGTTTTTTTGAGCAAATATCAATGGTCCACAACCAGATGAAGCCGTATACCAAGTTTCGTCAGTATACGTTCATAAATAAGCGAGATATAAAATTTTTATTTTCCTCCATAAGAATAACATTAGACAACGTACTGTGTTTAGCACTTTCAATATCTCGGTAATCAATTGACGTAGAGAAATGATCAAAATACCAAATTGTGTGTTTTTTAAGCTGAATCCAATGGGAAAAACTAAAATTTGACTATATCCAAAATTATATATAAAAAATTCGAAAAACCCATTTTTGGGGTACAAAACCCCCCCAAAATACCCCTGCGGATAGAGCGATCTGGCTGGTTTTCGAACTTAAAGTCATAAATGTTGCTTTACACGTTTATACCAAATTTCATCAAAATCGGATAATTTTTATGAGAGTTATCGTGCTCACGGACACACACATATATATATATATAGATATACATAGATATATATATATATACAGTTTCGAACGAATGGTGTTTTTGGGGTCTGGGGACCTCAAAACGAAAAGTTATCATGGTCCCGGGCCTAGGTCCTACCATGCCGACTACGGTAATAGCTTCTTCCCTATAGGGGAAATTCGCTAAAAATAATTTATATGTAAGTAGGGATATTTATTTATTTATATAAAATAACGGTTTTAAATTATAAAACGTTTATGCAAAAGCCATGTTTCAGTTCTGTAGCCAAAACATAACAGGAATACAATACATCTATGTCACAAAGGAAGAAATACAGGAAAATGATTTAAAACTTGAAAAACGATTTTAAACTTGTACAAAATTTCACAAACAAGATCTCACCATCGATTTGTGCCCAAAAACCCTTCAGAAATTAAGGGTTACAAATTTTTTAGTCTAGTAGAAAGTGATGAGTACCCTACTTCATGTGTCCCAAAGTATGATGCATTTTCTTTCCATATCAAAGATATAGTATCTTGTATTTATGATGGTAAATGGTGGATCGGCCAAATAGGAAATACAAGTGAAGAAAACAATGATGTACAGATACCGTTCTATCATCCGCATGGGCCAAGAACTTCCTTCAAAATATTGAAAGATGACATAGTGACGGTGCCAATAAGTAAAATATTGAGAATGATACCACCAATAGAATTCACTACGGCTAAGGGCCGTGATTTGAACATCAGCAACAAATTGTGATCTGAAATAACTCCAATTTTTATTTCTGTTTCGTCTTAAATAGTTTGAGCCAAAGGAAAAAATAATAATAGATATTTATTCCCTAATTTAAGTCTAATTTTAGTATATTCACTTAAAGGCAGAAAATTCTCATCATGGTGTTAATACAAACAATTTGCCGTCCTCTGCTGACAATGACATTTTGAAGTAAGTGCTGTACCTATACAAGCAAAGTCTCAATGATCAAATTTTAATGCTTTGTTACTATACATATAAAGCAAGTTTTGTGTAAATTTGAAATTTGTATGATGTGTCCCTTTTAAGTTATGGCAGTTCAAATCCAGCAGATTTTTAAAAAATCACCATTTTTGGAGGATAGTAAAAAAAGAGGATACATCTCTCAGACTTCAAACTCTTTCTATATGTACTCTAGTATGAAGCCTACAGGCACACAAAAGCTCTAAACTGAGTATTAGTTTTGTTTAAGTATTACGATACTTTAAAATTGGCATTTTGTTTCGTTTTAACTTTAGTTTTCAACAATTTTTTAAAGCTATTTCCTCAAATGTAAGCTTAATCATTATGAGGACATAAAATGTAGTGCGTTTTATATATAATATTCTGCTTTTTATTAGTGAATTTCCTTTGGAAAGTGAACTATTAGCATGACCCGCACTGTGAAACTTAACTTATTAATTTTATATATGTGTGTGTGTGTGTGTGTTTGCACTCTAGCGGTCACATTTTTTGCCCGATTTACTTCAAATTTGGTAGGGACGTTCCTTTCTGTAATAAGTTGGACAAGTTTGTTGGGAAAAACAATCGGAAAACTCTAAACCCATTTTTTGGGGATTAATCTTTCAAATTTTGAGTTTTTGGGCCCATAAAGGGTCATTAAAGCCCCATATATAAAATAAATGCATGTAAAAAGATGGGAATTAGAGAGGCGGAAGTTTTAAGCCCTCTCTCGTCATTCTAGCATAAATTTTTACCGAGTTATTAAAGAAAATGTGTATCGACTAAACACAGTACGTTGTCTTATGGGGGTTTTACACTAAAAAAGCCTGTTATTCCTTTGTTACATTTACTTTTATCATCCCCAGCAACCTCACGCCTACTTTCAAGCCTGTCTGGACCCTCTACTAACCTTATAATGCGCAAAATTGTATTCCCAGCTTTGCAAGTAAATGAAACCAGGAGTATCAGAACAGCCAAAAAATCAGTGTTTTCAGATTTCGATAAAAATTGGACAAATGTATGTTTTTACACGGATTTTGAGTTTTAAAAGTTTTTATGTGGAAATTCACTTCCCTCACGTCAGCGTGCTGCGTGCGAACTCGTTTCATTTTCATATCTCTGTAACTATGGAAAATATTCAAAATTCCGTAAACCTCTTCAAAATTCAAAATTGGCTGTTTTGCCTAACAAAATAGCTGCCCAAAAATATATAGAACATGAAAAAATTAAATAACCCCCAATAGTGACTCTACCTACAAGTGTCATAAGACTTATTTCCAAACTATTGCAAAAAATTCTAATCCATCAGCAACTACCCTTGGATGATCTGAAATGGATTGACCTAAAAGCAATTTCATTATTATCTGACAGTCAAACCCTTCTTTTATTTCTCAATATAATTCCCATAGACGTTTAACCATTGAAAACATAAAAATCACTTGGGGCCAAATCTGGACTTAAGAGGATGTTTAAACATTCCCTTTTTAAATTGGCCAGAGAAAAGAGGTTTGGTTTTCTGAATAGAAAGAGGTCAAGCATTTCCATGCAGAAACCAGGAAACAGTAGAATTTAAGTTTGTTAAAGTTAGGTTAGGTTTATGCTGGGTTAGGTTAAGTTATGTTGAGGCAAGGCCAGGTCAGGCCAGGTGATAGCATAAAATGTACAATTGATATTAACACTGCTACCTAAAAAAATATTAATTAAAGGCTATTAGCTAGTTAAATTTAATATGGGCTTTACAAACAGCTTTAAGGTCTTTATGTTCACTGAATCACCGCGTAATACGCTGATGCAACTAGGGCATATTTTAAGGCGAATATAAATGAATGAGTGTGCTAAACAAATTATGTAATGTTAATGATCATTAGCTCTGTAACTTGAACTGTTATCTATTTGTAGGTGCTGAAGAGTTTTGCCCGACACTACATGAGCAATGAACCAATGCCGGATGAAATGGTTCAGCGACTTTGTGCATCCAAACGGTTGTTTGCCGCTTCCGAGATGCAGGTAAAATATTCAAATGATTTTACTACAGATTCTTTCATGGTATTTGGCGCCTAATTTGCACATGCATAGTAGTAACTTTCCTCCTCCATGCATGTCTCTTCTTAATCTTTAAAGTTACTACTGACATAACAAATTAAACATGAATTACATAAATAGCAAACCCCTGCACTTCCATTTCCGATTTATGCTTCTTATTCTAGCTGGCTCCAAGCAAGGCTTAATCTATTGTTCTTGAACAATGTTATACGCTTCACTAGTTATGGATTGTATTGAGGATCAAACCAGCTTGTTGTACACAGATCAATTGCACACAGTCAACAGTCTCGTTGATACATTGTGTTCATGTGTTTATTTATAAATACACAGGATCACTCTGTGATTACGCAGGATCTATTTTATGATAGTAAATGCAATCTTCCAATATGATCAATATATAGTGGAGTACAACGAAAGATTATTTGCACTGGTGTCATAAATCAGAATTTACTTGCAAATAAATAGCAAAAGGCACTGAAGAGTATGGTCTCAAAGAAATACCTTAAAAGTTGTGTAAGGTAAGGTGATTGTATAATGGTTTTTATAAAAAAGGAAAAGATGAATTAAAAATATAGTTATCAGCATGGGCATTTCACTGAAGAAATTAAAAGACATTTTAAAACTCCTTTTTCACCAGATACTCTCTCAAGCCCCTGCCTTCATCTTTAGATAAACTCTCCAGTTTTAAAATAACCCCCGTCGCAGCAAACCTGCGTACTCAGCGAATTTCCAATCGATAATATATATCTTAATACCACATAAAGCCGCAAACTAAGTTTCATAAAAATATATTCACAAATGAGCAATATATACAATTTGAATTATCCTCCATAAGAATAACATTGGGGATGAGTACGCAGGTTTGCTGCAACAAGGAACAAAAAATATGGTTTTCATGTAAATATCAATATTACTCAACTAGGTGACGCCACATACCAAGTTTCATCAATATAGATTCATAAATAAGCGATATATACCATTTTGATTATTCTCTATAAGAATAACATGGGGGATGAGTACGCAGGTTTGCTGCAACAAGGAACACAAAGAATGGGGTTTTATGCAACTATCAATAGAACACAACAGGTGAAGCCACACACCAAGTTTTAATAATTTATATTCATAATTAAGGTTAATTTTACTTATTCTCCATAAGAATAACATGGGGGCTGAGTACGCAGGTTTGCTGCTAAGGGAATTATCAGAAAAAATTGCTTTTTTGTGCAAATAACAATAGACCACAACCAGATGAAGCCGTATACCAAGTTTCGTTAGTATACGTTCATTAATAAGCGAGATATAATTTTTTTCTTATTCTCCATAAGAATAGGATTGGACAACGGACTGTGTTTAGCACTTTCAATATCTCTGTAACCAATTGACGTAGAGAAATGATCAAAACACCAATTGTGTGTTTTTTAAACATGTATGGGGTACAAAACCCCCCCAAAATACCACTTCGGATGGGTCGATTTGTCTGGTTTTCGATCTTAAATTCATAAATGTTGCTTTACACGTTTGTACAAAATTTTATCAAAATCAGACCTTTTTTACGAGAGTTATCGCACCCACGGACACGTATATAAACAGTTTCGAACGAATGGTGTTTTTGGGGTCTGGGGACCTCAAAACGAAAAGTTATGGTCCCGGGCCTAGGTCTTACCATGCCGACTACGGTAATAGCTTCTTCCCTATAGGGGAAATTCACTAAAAGAATAAAGGGATCTAAACAGGCGGGTTATATGGATCAAGGTTGGTTTTGTGGAGTTGTTGTTCTTGATTTGGGGTTTGAAAGGTTATTTTTGTGCCCAAGATTGAAATTATGGACTGGGATGTTAAGGTTTTTTAAGAAAATTAAAGGTTCTGAAATAACGTAGGAAGGAAAACAGCTCTGTAATTCTACTCAGCATTGAGGCAAACAATTATTTAAATGTTTTTTTTCTTATGAAGTTTAATCAGATGTAGTTTTTTAGTTTTCACTTTCTCGCTGTTGTGATGTGTTGAAGAACGGGTTTATCCTGAAAACAGGAAAGCCTGTGGAGAAAAAGATGTTTCATCATCATCTACCATCTGGCTACAGGGTGTTAAAATACCTCTTAGGGCTTTGGGATATGGTTCCTCATACAAAAGAAATAAAAAGTTCCTATGAAGGTATGTCCTAAATCGCTTAGTTTTCCGTCTGTCTGTCTATGTTTTTTACCTAGTACGTTATATCTTAAAAACATCTGAATATATCAACTCCAAACTAAGTACATGTATTACTAATAAGACCCATTTTGGTATGGAATGTCAGGTTTATACTTTGCACCATTAAAAAATAGCGGCCATTTTTGTTTTTCAAATTTAAATATCTTGAAAACCATTATTTAAGACAAAACTGTAAAAAATGTTGTGTCATTTTGTCATACAAATCAAATCAAATCAAATTTATTCCCAAATAAAAACAAATACAACATCATGTACATAAACAATATTGCGGAAAACAAAATTCACACATAGGCCCATCGGCCTGTGCGTGAGAACGAGCTCTGCCAAATAATGATATGAAGATTTTAATTACAGGATCACAAGCAACTGAGGAATTGTGATTTTTGTAAGTTAATTTATCTGTTGTTTATGATGTTATAGTTAAAATCTTCATATCATTATTTTTTGGATGAAATATCACAACTTTTGATTTTTACAAAGTTTTCCTAAATATAAAGATTTTTAGCTTTGAAAAAAAACCACCATATTGAAATGGTACAAAGTAGAAACTTGATATTCCAAACCAAAATGGGTCTTATTGGATGTAATACATGTTAGTTTGAAGTTGATATCTTAAAATATTTCTAAGATATAAAGTATTAAGTAAAAAAAAACAACATACAGACAGAGAGATGGAAAACTAAGCATTTTATGATATACCTTCATAAGAAATCTTTTTCTCTCTTTTTGTATGACAAATCATATCCCAAAGTCCTGAAAGGTTTTTTAACACCCGGTATAATTAAAAACAATATGAACTAATCCTACTTATATAAATGTGAAAGTTTGGATGTTTGTTTGGATGTACGTATGGATATTTGGAGTTCCATCACGGATAAACTACTGGGCCGGATTAAGCTAAAATTTTGCTTTAATATAGCTTACATATCGCATTAACATATAGATCTGATAATGACCGCGTCCAACCTTAGGGCTCCCCCCCACGGGTCCTGTAAGTTCTAATGCAAATCTTATGGGAGGATATCATTTATAAAATTAGCAGCTGTAGTTGTTTCTTGGCTACGGCAAAAGAAGTCATATGGTAAAACTAAACAAAGATTTTATAGTGCTGGTCAGGTTAATATTTTTAATGTGTTTTAATTTGTCGGGAGCGAAGCTGCGGCTAACATCTAGTATAATACATTTATATATCTAATGAAGTTGGTTGGAAGTAATGGGTTGTTGGATGTCACCAGTTTTATTCGAGTTCTGCTTTTTATCCTTTTTGAATTTGATGGTACATTTCATGATGAGTGATTAAAAAATAACACTTTTTGGACTGAGAATACTTGTGATAACTTTTCTGATTCATCATGTTGTTTAAAAGTTTGTCATAACCCAAGTAGGTCTTCAATTCATAAAACTACTACAAATTAACAGTGGACCTCCAAAGAACTTTCATCCATAATCTACACAGATCAGGTTATTTTTTGCAAAAGTTTCATGGTCATGCCACCCTGTTCATGATGACTTAACGTTGATTCAATTGCTCGTTTGATATATTTTATGTATGACTTGATGTAAGATCATCTGTTACATTGACAGGTGCAAGTGTTCTACTCAGTGCTGGACCAGAGGTACCATGGTCATCACCCCCTCTCTGGCTCAACCACCGACATTTTGGCTGAGATCCAGGCTCAGTACTTCGGCATACCTTACGTCACCAACACTGTGAGTATTCACGACATTGCTGTATGGAGATGACTTGCTGGCCAGTGAGGGAAAAGTCAGAGATGACTTGCTGGCCAGTGAGGGGAAAGTCTGAGATGACTTGCTGGCCAGTGAGGGAAAAGTCAGAGATGACTTGCTGGCCAGGAGGTAAACGTAGGAGGTGATTGCTGGCCAGAAAGTTACCCCCTCCAATGCTCATTGACAGTGTAAACCAAAAAACGATAATTCAGTGTAATATTTCATTATCAGCTGTGATAGCATCTTGAAATAAAAACTGACCAAGACAAAAAATAACTTTTCAATGGCAAAAGGAAGAAACGATTTTGGTGGAGCAACTTCCTCTGATTTGTTTATTTTCTTCCCAGTGGCCAACAAGTCATCTGTGAACTCTATTTAAATAAAACTGGATCACCTTATTTTAGACAACCGAACCACGTAATATCGGCCATAAATAACGATCAACTGCAACATCTCCTGTACCAGGTGGCATAAACTGAAACCAGACGAGAGTTCATCGATATTGATGGATTCAATTAAGCGTTGTATGTGTAAATTTCATAGTAAAATATAATTGTTAAAATAAATGTTGTAAAAAGAACTCATAATTGATTAATCAACAACTGATTTAGTTAAAAACCAAACTGCTACCGAAACAAAGAAAATTGGAAGTGACACTTTCCTCGAAGCAGGCTCCATAAATCTATCATAATCATTCAAGATTAGGGGTCTGCGATACCAGAAATGTAAGGTTGGTACAGTTCGGTTCAGTAAATATTTTTGTACTTCGGATCTCGGTACAAAATTGGTACGGTAATAAAATAGCCGCAGTTTATCATAAGTGTGTTCTGGAACCCAACAGAACAAATACAGAAAACAGATTTTAAGAGAAAAACATACTGGCAGAAAAACAAAATGAATTTAGGTAAGCTTTTGATTATAATTAAATATAGATTGTATGAATTGTAAATTTATAGCCTTCAACAACTTTTAAATGTTCTAACCAAGTAACACAATAGAATAAGAGTTTGTATTGCAATCAGATGACACATACTCAGCAGACGTCGAAGTTGTAGCCTACTCGTCTCAACATAAGTCGACGGCAATGGCAGTTGATCACAATCAATCATTGTTTGTTTTCAATAGTTAAACTATAAAGGCTATCACAAAACTTGTTCAAAACATTTTATTAACAAAGATGACGCGCGATCTCTTTAAGTGTAAGTGGTGATCACGTCCAAAACGTCATCGTCACACAAAGAATACACTTAGAAAGTGAATTCCAAAAAGAAAGAAATACGCAGTTTCCAAAATCATGAATTACGACATAAAATTATGGACCAATGTAAGCTAACCTTTTTTATTTGTTACAACAGTAGTTTTGAAAACATTTTTTAAATTTTTTATTAATCAGTGTTTTAACAATCAAATTAATATTTAACCTAAACACTCTTTTAAACCGTTCATGGCATATTTAGTATTTAATTTACACATTTTCTTTTGGTTGGTTTAATTTCCATCCATAAAACGTAGGAAGTGTCGTAATGCCTATTAGGAAAATGTTATGATAAGCCCGATTTGTGTTTTTCAATTGATGTACATGTTATTACGTTTGCATATCAAAATAAGTGTCAACCTAGACCTTCTGCATGTTATTACTCTCTGTAACACACGATCGTAGATCAGAATGTATTTGCCAAATATTTGGCGATTTTAAGTGTCAAGTACTCATTTGAGGTTAGGGGGCCATTATACAATCGGCAATGTACAACACAAAACAGTGTTTTAATTTCGTTAAAATAAAAAAAAAAAAACAGAAATTTATGTGTTTATCCCTCAGTATTGATTTAAAAATGATTAAATGTCATACAAATTTGGTTGTAGGTTTTTGTTTACGTTTATACTGCCTCCGTACACTGGCCAAATCAAGGCGAGCAAAGACGAGCGGTGACAGTGTAAATGCATAGTAGTTTGTTATTAACCTCTGTTATCCTCGATGTTTATGTACATTACAAAATTACTCGCCGCGAGTCGTATGCAACTCGACGAAACATTCGGCCAGTGTGTGGAGACGGCTTTATCAATGGCATCTCGTCATCATTCGTGATCGTGAACCCATAAACTCGCGAATGCCAGTCGAAGTTGAAAGTTGCTGTCGTGAGCAAAGGAAAGGAACGTCACGTCGAGCAAAAAGAATGTCAACGGACGAAAATATACTATGAATAAAACTGAAGGAAAAAGGTGGTTGATAAACAGTGGATACTGATTTTTTATAGTTGTAGGCTGTATGGTACCGACCTAGTACCGGCACCGTTAGTGGTACAGAACCGAATACAGTAATTCGTTTTGTACTGTACCATTACCGATCTTTCGGTGCACCGCAGACCCGTATTCAACACATTTAAAATTACTGGATACGGTAGCTAAGAGATAGAGGCATTGGCCTCGCAAGCCAGCCGTGGTCAGACGTAGGTTTGATCCCGGTTGAACACTGGCTTGTCAATGTGGTTAATGCCCTTATGATATCTTGCTGTTGGAGAGTGCAACATAGCCCTATTGACCTATGGCGACTGGAAATTGAGGTTTTTTCTAAACAAGTCTGTCTAGTTTTTTTTAAAGGTTTTCAATAATGGTAGATTTTATTTAGTTGATGTTCTGTCAGGCGTGGCAGCTGAGGTTCTCCCACCTGGTGGGTTATGGAGCCAAGTACTACGCCTACCTGCTGAGTCGCGCTGTGGCGTCGTGGATCTGGCAGTCGTGCTTCGCGCAGGACCCGCTGAGTCGCGCGCAGGGCGAGCGCTACCGACGCCACTGCCTCGCACACGGCGGCGGCAAACCCGCACACACTCTGGTGGCAGACTTCCTGCAACGTGACGTCAGCCCCAGCAACCTCGCCCATGCGCTCGTACAAGACCTCGACTCGCAGAAACTCTCGTTGTAGATATTGATTGTTTTGTTATAAGTAAATTGTGATTGTTGATTTTTCTTTGCTTTGTTGTTATTGGCTTTTCTGCACTTAGATTTACGAAGGAAAAACACTTGGTTTAGGAGATTCATTGAAAAAAAGGTGGGGTACACAGCTAACTCACCTGAAGCAACTGGTTCAAATGAGCACAGCATAAATAAGAAGATATTTACACACTCATTACATATTATTTTGTCTCCATTGGAGACTTCTTCAGATGACAAGTAGAGCGACAAATATTATGTAATGAGTGTGTAAATATCTATCAGTTGCTTGAGGTGAGTTAGCTGTGAATCCCACCTTTTATGCACTTAGGTTGCTAATCCTCACACTGCCTGGTTTCTAAAGGAAATGATTGTCCATTATATATTTTTATAAATTTTTTTCAACATTGAACACTTGACACTGCAAAATTGAATTAGTTTTTGCAGTGGACACTCATAGTAAGGATGGGTACATGTAGCAAATTAGCTAATCCAAAGGTAAAATCCACTCTTTTTGTCAGCTCATAGTCACTGTCCAATCCTTTGTTTGAAGCCCATCCTACCTTTATTAACTCTTCCACACGCAGTAAAACTCTCCTTAAGGCCCTTAACAATCACTGAAGCAGGATTCAATCCAGTGACCCAAGTGTAAACCTCTGACAAACCTTTGTAGCCCAAATAGTGTAACTGGACAGGCTTGCAGGATTTATTCCAGCGGACAAGAGAGTTGACAGTTGAGGGTGTGGTTTTTAGGCCTAACAACCAAGACCAGCAAATAGTAGTTTGTGCATTGCCAAATTGCACCAGCTGATCGGAATAACACCCAAGTGATATTTTTATATGGCAAAATGGCAACAGTGGTAACGAAGAGCCATATTATTGGCTGGAGCCCAACAGTCAATTCTCTTGCCCGATGGGATAAGGATAGTGCTGTACCAGTTAGTTTTATTGTGTTCCACATGGTAACACCACCTACCTTAGGGCAGACTTCGGGCAATTTTTGGGTACAGTCGCCTATACACTTGTTGACTGGTTTTGGATATTAAAATGAAAAAAAAAAAAAACAATATTGTATAAGTTGGCGCTCAGTAGCATTAAAAAAAAAATATTCTTTCATAAATGTAAAATTTAATAGTGTAAGCGAACCATTCTTCAAATATAACTGTAAATTTATGACAGGGTATAGTATATAAATAGAGATGTGCGAGTACTCAAAATTTTGAGTTTGAGCTGAGTTTGGCACTGAAACTCGAGGTTTTATTGAAACTCAAAAGTTTCGAGCAAGTTTAGTGTCAACCTTCCTATACCCCTGCCATTTACCCGCGCTACCAAGGATCGTCCGCGGCCGCGCGTCGTCTGTAAATTCAAATTGAGTGTGAACGCAATTCAGGTGTTAAGAGTTAGTTGTAATGTGGATTTTAGTTTTTTATTAATAAATAAGTTGTGGCTTATAAATTTGTGTTACTCTTTACACCAAAGTGGGGGATTTACCAGGACCTTCAGATTGAGTTGTATGAACACTGTCTGTATAGTCCACTTTTATAGGGTTACCATACGTCTTCTTTTCCCCGGACATTTCCTCTTTTGGATCATTCGAAAACGTCCGGGCGGATTTTTTAGAAAACCACTATTTGTCCGGGTTTTTACAAGCAGCAAACTGAATGTTGGGAATTATGTTTCTATCGACTTTATAACCAAGATTAAGTCGATATGTCATCAAAGTAGTAATAAAATCGTCAGTTTTTTCGCCCAAAACACAATAATTTGCTTTAGAAAATGTAATTTTTTGTTCTTACTCAATGAAATCAGTTGGTATCCAAATTCATTGTGGTTACGTTTTGCCGTTGCGCTGTGTTTATCGTCGCCGTCGCTGTTGGCTGCATGTCACCTAGCTCGTCGCCGTCGCTGTCGGCTGCCTGTCACCTAGCTGAGTCCTGAGTTAGTTTATGCGGTTGTACCTAAGACGTTCTGCAGTTTGCAGATAGTTTGAATATTTGCAAAATTACGTTAATTAGTTTCAATGCCTAAAAAAAGGTTTTTATGAAATTTGAATGTTAAATCCCCCAAAGATTGATTGTATGATTTGAAAATAAATCAAAACACAGAATTTTTAATTTAAAACATTAACTATTTTAAATACCTGACTTTCATACTTAACTCTGTTTGGTTGGGGGGGGGGGTGTAATGTTTTCACGATTTATTAATCCGCCTCTCAACAGGTACGGGTGTCCTCTTTTTTAACCTAGAGAATATTTTTAACCCTACACTTTTAGGTTAACCTAACCTTGTATTTTTTTTATGTAAAATAAAAAAAAAAATCTGTAATGAAATCAAACAGGTAAGCATAAGAAGTTTGTGCTAGTTTTTTGTTCCATGATAATTGAAATTGAGTCAATCCATTAATTTTAGGCTCAACTGTCCTTTGGCATTGAGCTGATTTTAAAGACAAGTGATTTGTTGTGGCCTTGTTTAAGTTTCACTAATGATTTTTTTAAATAATTTGTAATATTTTAAAACTCTATTTAAGACAAGCTTCAATTTCATCAATTGATTTGCCAGGCGCTTTCAAACATATCTTCATGTTGTTACTAACTGATTGTTCGTGTTAGGACTATTAGTGTTAAAATTAATGCTGAGATATGTTAATAAATAAATTTTGTGTGTAAACATAGGATAAATAAAAAGGAGGAAATAAAAATTAAAAACTGAGATTATATTTTTAATGAAACTTTTAAATAATACGATATTGGCTATAACATCCTTAAGATTAACCCATTGGCGACGACTCACAAGCGTTACTCGTGCGGCCGCGGCAGGGCCAAATGCCGACTCACGAGTGCCGCTCGTTCATTACATTCGTGGCGTCACTAGTCCTAGTAGTTCGATGGAAATCCGATAGATTGCTCCTCAATTCACTTTTTCATTCGTCTATGAGTATATCTGACAATGTTTCATAATAAAATCCCTGGTTTTTATCAAGCAAGAATAATAATAATGACGCCGCGTCGTTGTCTAAAACAGTGATTTTTCATCAGCGTATAAACGCTATAGTTGACTGTTTTAAACAAACTGAGATTGATTTAGAGCATTTTATTATCAATAAGATTCTCGTGGGTTGAAATACTTTTTGTTTTATATTTGGCAACATTGTTTTTTTGCCACTAAAATGCCACTTCAGTTTGTTTTGGTATAATATTGGCAGTATTTATTCGACTGTTATTGATTGAACTTGCGTTTGTGCATGAACCGTGAAAATCTCGGTAGTTGTGAGGTCGACAGACTTTTGCTGCATAGTGAGAGTGAGGAAGAAGAGAAAACGATGTAGATGATTTGGAAAACGATTTAGTTTACATGTAATGACGAATCGGTTTTAGCCGGTCTTAACACCCGCGAACTGGATTTACTTGACGGTGAAGTAATAGAATTGGATGGGCCAAACTGCGATGTTACTGAACAAGATGATGATAATGAAAATGAAACGGATGCACCCTCGCCTGGCCATGAATTTGGAACCTTTGCACAATGTATATGAATTTGATTATGATGAAACCAATTTCGACGATCGTTTTATCACATCAGCGTCTGAAGTTTTTTGTGAAATGGGCCAAGATGAACTTTCGGCTGATGTTATAACCTCAGCTCCTAAAAATAGTTGTGAGATGGGGCAAGGAGAGCCTTCGACCAGTGCTTTTACAACTAGTGAAAACCCGGATATACAAAAAACATCTAGGCCTACCACAAAGAATAGGAAAATAAAAAAGGTTTCTAAGACTACACAACAAAAAACAGTGGAACTTGGGCAAGGTGACAATTTGATTAGCAGCGTGGCCAGCAAAAACAGAAAAAGGAAAAAACATCTTAAATAAATGAAAATCCTACTAAAAGAATTGAGGATCCTGCTAAATCAAAGAAAAAAACATTTGTTGACAGTGATTGGCCGTCACTTGATACAGATAACGTACCAAAAAAAAATCGATTTCTTAGCAATCCCTGGCATCAACCCTTGTATTTATGCCGACTAGGCAAGAGTTAGATTTTTTTATGTAAGTTTTAGGGGATGAATTTTGGGAAATGATCTGCTTGGAGACTAATGATTATGCTGCAAAGCAAACAAATAATGCAGAGCGAACTAAATTAAAAAGTGACCAAAAATGGGGGAAAGTGACACCAGATGAAATGAAGGCTTATTTCACTCTATACATAAATAAGGGCCAAGTAAATAAACCAACCCTAAAACAGCACTGGTCACACGGAAAAATATTAGAAACTCCGATTTTCTCAGACAATGCGTTATGAGAGATTTATAGCAATTTCACGCTTTCTGCACTTTTATGACGAGGATGTTGAGCACGATGCCGACGATAAACTAAAGAAAATAAGACCTGTGATTCGATATCTAGAAACTAAATTTCTACACATGTATGAGCCCGATAAACACTTAGCTCTAGATGAAACCCTCCTCAAAATGAGTGCAAGACTTGGGATTGTCCAATTTAATCCTAAGAATAGAGCCTGATTCGGCATAAAAATATATAGTGTGCAAGTCTTCCTCGGGATATTGCAGTGTTTTTAAAATTTACGTAGGATCTGACAAGGTTGACGACTTATTATCCAGCGAATCTGTTGTACTGGATCTCATGGAGCCTTTTTTTTCACAAGGGCTTCATCTTTTATTTAGATAACTGGTACTCGTCCCCCGTCCTATACACAAAACTTCTTGATTTGGGTACCTATGCAGTAGGAACCGCATTGGCAGTGAGGAAATGTATGCCGCGTGTATTTCTACATGCTGAGCTTGAAAAGGGTGAAGCTATCAGACGATCTGAGAGAGGAGTTTTGGCTATAAATTGGAAGGATTGAAAGGACGTGCACATGCTAACAACATGTCATAAAGGCATTGACATGGAAACGTTAAAAGTTGTGAGACGGGAAGATTCAGAGGTTGCAGTGAAGAAACTGCGTAATAGATTACAATCATGGCATGCTTGGCGTAGACAGGCAGGACCAGGTGCTTTCCTCATTTACAATCATGAGAAGAACAATAAAGGCATATAAGTCAATCTTTTTTTACCTAGTGTACATGGCAATTTATAATGACTATTGCATCTACAAAAAGATAACAAAGAAGAATATACATTTTACCGAGTTTAGATTAAATTTGGTAGAACAATTGCTGCAGACGACAACACTACCTTCTCGCCTCTCGCCGGGTCGTGCGCTCTTGACAGTCAACCCCCTGAGACTCCAGGCGAAGAACTGGGGACATTTCCTTGTCCCCATACCATCAACAGCATGCAAGACCAATCCCACGAGAGCGTGTAAGGGATGCAAAGCACAGAAAAAAAGGTCCGAAACGTGATATATGTGTGAAAAGTGCGAAGTGCCTCTCCACCTTGAAAAATTGTTTCAAGGATTATCACACGAAAGTAAACTACTAAAACAAGAAAAACATGTAAAAAGAGTGTAAATAGTGTGTATATATATTTTTATTTATATTTTTTAGTTTTTCCAAGAAGCAGTGAATTGAAAACGTGTACAGAACTGTGAAGCAATAGCAGTGGCTTAGAAATGAAGATAGGCCCAGAATCAGCATTGGTAAACATTTTTGTAACTTTTGTTGAAAAATGTATTCTTAGGTTAAAAAAATAATCTATTACAGTTTTGCGTAGAGAATTAGTTGTAGATCGTGAAATAATTGCATTATTACGTTTTAGACAATTATAACGGTTTTTATCACAGTTTGCTTTTCAAAATTTATTTTTTGTAAATTATATTTTTGTGTATATTGCATTTTATTTCTAATTAAAAAATATATATACACATAAACTGTACCTATCTCGGCGAGGAATTTCATAATAAACAAAATGGTGAAAGAATTATTATGATATCTAAAACGGTTTTCTTTTTATAGCACTTTTACAAAATGTCTACCAATTCATTGAAATTAATTGCTGCCCAAAGGCCATGCAAAATGTCCATTTATTCCTTCCCCAATGGGTTAAAAGTATTTTATCTTGATGGCAAAATGTTATGCAATAACTTTGGTATGATTTATTTTCAGATAAATTTACTTACTTTTTTCCAGTGAAACAGGAATCCAATTATTTTACTTACTATTGTTATTTTCAGGTCATAGTGACTAGAAAAGTATATTTCAAAAACAACATTTATAAATGGAACCCTATACGCTGTTTTGATCCAATTCAACTCGACCTACATGTTTTTTTTATTTGTATACTCTCCTCAAACTCGAGATTAGAATCTTTTGCCATTTACTCGACTCGACTTAAAAAACTTGTAACCGCACTTCTCTAAATATAAACAAATTAAATTTGCTATTTTAATTTTTAAAGTTTTAGTAAAGTGGATCTAAATTAAATTTTGCCCCTATGTTAAAAAAAAGATTTATAGAAAAAAAGATATTGTTGTTCCAGATTATAAGGGGCACTTACAATTACACTTTACAATTTTGAGCCATAAGTTTTTCTGATTTTAAAATGAGGTAAATGAGCTCCCAGTTGCTGATGAAATATTTCTGATTTATATCTATTGTCATTCTTAGATAATGTATGTAGTGTTCCTAAGTGTATCACACTAACTGGGTTATAAAACGTGTATATAAGAGAGAACGTCCCAGGACTACCTTAAACTGGTCTATACCAGTTTTGAGGCTGACATTGGGCACAGCAAATGAAGTTGTCATTACATATGGTAACTCTTTTGGCTGTCCATTATGACAAACTTCCCTTTCACCTTTGGTACCTCTATTTGCAGTGGCTAGGGACAGAATCTCCAGGTTTGGTCCCCACCTGCCAACCTGAGAATGGATACCCTGTCAGTTGAGTTGAACAGTTGGAGGGCAGAATGCGGGTCCCCTGTGTGAGAGCCTCATCCCAGCTGTCACAGGGGCACGGGAGTTGGCCCTCTGAAGGGTCGATTTGGTTGCCGTCCCATCCCACCCTTTCCTCTCCTGCTATATCCTATCTTTCTGGTAACCTGCGCAATATTCCCGCTTGTGGAAGATGTGACTAGCAGCTATGCTGGGGTTTCCTAATCTGCAACAATGATGTTGATGGTAAGTTATAACTCCCATTTCTTTAAAACTATGCATTTCTCTCAAATTTAACTGTAACATCTATCCATATTATAAAGATAATTTCTTGATTTTTGTTTGCAGATATAAGGCAACTATTGTAACAACAACTGAACCGTTGTATTGTTTTAGTACCAGTTTTTTGCATCAATCGAAAGCTCTTACTCTTTAGTTGTGTGTTACACAGTAATTATGGGTATAAAGTAGCAACACACCTGATCAGTTGTGCAACTCACAAAGAATGCACCCATCCCGTCAGCTTGTACCTGAGCCGTCCACTGTTTGCTTAAGGTCTGTCCTCCACCTTCAACTTGCACTTGAAAACCATCAACTGAGACGGGTTTTGAACCCTCGATCCAAGCGCTCACAGTTGTATCGGACCGTGAGGTATTACACCGTATACCTAATACTATTTAATTCCAATTGTGTCTACCAGGTTACACCACCACATGTCAGACGCAAACTGCAGACGGAACTGGCAATGGTACAATTGCTTATACTGTAATTAACAGTGTTTTTAAGTGGCAGATTCAAAAGCCGATCATACCGATCCTTAGCGCTCAAAGAGTTAATTTATAGCAAAACATTTAAAACATATAGGCTATACACAGATAACTATGCCCTGAACAAATCATTATTCATAAATGCCACTGCCTACTGTGAATTTTCACTCCAGCCCCAGCTAAGACCCTACTACTATACTTTCCTTTGGATCAGCATCATATTGCTAACTCCACTGAACTTCCCCACAGACAAATACCACAGGGAATTATACTTGCAAAAAACTGAAATATGCTACCTTCAAGTAGGCCTTAAGATAGAGGATCTCTTACAACTGTATAAATTAGTTTAACAGAAGGCAAAATGATGTTGACTGGACTGGGGAATCTTCTTGAACAGAAATTATTTGAATAGAGAAATTAAATTTGATATGTTTTTCAACCGGTCAAATGAAATTACTGATCAGTGCTGTTTGTTGAAGTTAGTAAGCAAGGACATTCCCAAAATCAATAAACTCAGTTTATCCTGGTATGAATTGGCACTATATAAAATGGACGAACTGCAGTTTCAATCATGCTGCCTAATGAGCTACACAATCTGAAAAGTTTTCTGATAATACGGAATTAAAATAAAACAGGTCAATGAGATCTAATTTGACAACTTGTTTCATTGTCAATTGTTTATTCATAAATAAAATATCAATCAAAACTTAGTTTCAAGCATACTGTATATTTTATAGAATTCTAGCTGTTGCCTGCAGGCTTCGCCCCGCAAATGATTTATAAAAACTATGACAGTGTGTGTGCTGCATTCTGTGGTTAGCCCGTGTAACTACTGCGAATTAAAATCAGCTGTTTGTATTTTCACTAGCTCAAACAAAAATGAATGCCCATAAGGAATACAAGGGAACTTTGTCGGGGTCTCTGGCGGAGCCCTAAGGTCAGATCAGGATGAAAACCATATGGTTGTCCTCTTATTGCTTAAAGAATCAGTGTACACAATTTCAACTCTTTTAGTATATGGGAATTCATGATGAGTGAGTGAGTGAGGGCTTTGTCTTTTATAGGTATAGATGAAAGTCTAACTTTTTTTAAGGGAAATAAAATAGTCATTAGAGGAGTGGTTTTTGATAGAGTACAGTTTTTATAAAACGATAAATGTAATAATTGGATCAACTTATGCTTAACGTTCAATACACCGAATTAAGAATAGTAAAATTCTTAATTCGGTAATGAAAGAAGTTAAATTTCCACTGCAAAAAATGTAGATCCAAAAAAGTTGGTTTGCCCAAATTATAATAATAATGAGTGAATATAAGTCTATTTATATACTCAGTACTGGAGGGACCGAGCTATACTCAGGGATATTCGATTATTTTCATGTCTCCTCTATATGCAATCTTTATTCCATGGCTCTAGTCCCTATTATTCCCTATATATTATCTAGTCCTATCATCCCTGTTTCTCCATTTGTATATAATTTTTTCAAATACCTACTTAATACAATTTACTGACATAGTTATGTTAGTGAAAAACATTTTCCATATTTTTATAAACTGGAGAATATAGTTTCTCTTAAAGATGATCTCCTTTTACCGATATAAGCTCAGGTCATTAGCAAAGTTAAAAGAAGAAACACCCCACTATCAACAGCTAAGCACGGTTGGCATGGCAACTCTCTCAAGCTAAATGTTCCGCTTCTGAATCATTTATCAGTTGCCTCTAAAAGGTAAAATGCTGACTGACAGAAACTTGGACAGCTGCTCCAATGCTCAAGATCCTATGTTAAAAATTTAAACCTTTATCCTTAATAGAATACTGGTTTGAACTTATTGTTTTAAAACGTCACAGACTTTGTTGTGTAGTATAAATTTAAGTTAATGCAACGTGTGATATAAAAGTAACATCCTAAACTAATGATTTAGTTTGGAATTATGTTTTAATACACTTTATGTATTGTCTTGTTACTTATGTTAAAAAAGAAATATAAGGGCTTCGTAAACAATTGTTCTAAGAGGGTGTATAATAATCTTTAAAATATATTTGTATTAGTTTACTAAAAATCTCCCGCAAAAATCTGCATACATTTTACATACATTAATCTTACCACCTGTGAATACAACAGTTTTGAATATGCCACATACTCCTATGTTTCTGTCAACGTATTATATAGTGATTTGACATCTATAGTGTATTATTAGTGATACATCAATATCTACATTTATAATGGAATGAGAGTTGTTCTTTTGTTTATTTTGTTGATACAGTCTTTAACATTTTTCCTCATGAAATGATTTATCCCTAGCGATTTTTAAAATCTACAATCCACCTCCTCCACGTAAGGTTCTGATGAGCAATAATAACAAATATTTTACTAACATTTAAACTATTGTTTAAACATTTTTATGTAAACATTTGTGAATATATAAATTAAAATTCTAATTTAACACAAAATTACACTTTTAAATCTTAATAATCAGTGATGTATTTTTAGCTTACATTTAATCAAGGAAAAAAATTTAAAATATAATTTTTCATGTAAACAGTAACCTCTTTTTAATCTCTATACTTTCCTGGAATCAAGCATAGCACACAACTTTTTCACCCTTAAACTACTCCACGGTATGTTTTTCCTGAGTATCCTTCAGTATCAGCGCCTGCATTCCATTTTTATGCAAAACCCGCAATACACATGGGCATCTAGATTGCTGCTTGACGCCGTGATATTTCATAAGCGCTTGAACGGCCAGTGAAGGCATCTTCACTGGCCTGCGCAAATACGCCTTCACGTTTTTTCGCATGTAAAGGTTAAAATAGTTGTACGATTGCCATTGGTTATTGGGCTATTAATTAATCAGCCGGTCTAGGGTAAAAACACAGTGGAGCAGGGCAGGTCGCATACTCGCATACTCGCTGGTCGCTTGTAGCCTAGCTGGTTACTTGGCGGAAAGCTGCACACACACACACTGACACTCAGTCAGTCGCTTGTCGGCCGGCGCGTCAATCAAATAAATACCCCCGTCGCAGCAAACCTGCGTACTCAGCAAATTTCCAGTGTATATATATATATGTGTGTATTAATACCACATAAAGCCACATACCAAGTTTCATCAGTATACATTCATAAACAAAACAAGCGGTTTGTCACATTTGAATTACTATCCATAAGAATAATATGGGGGCTGAGTACGCAGGTTTGCTGTTATAGGAACCATCAATAGACCACAACGATATGAAGCAATATACCAAGTTTCGTCTAGATAAGTTCATAAATAAGCTCATTGCTACCATCCCGGCTACCTGCTAGGCGCGACTGTGCACGTGCCCGTAACAACTCGCGCTTCAATTCTACAACGCAGTAAGCGAGTAAGCGACCGGCTAGGCTACCAGCTACCTGCCCTTCTCCACGGTGTTTTTACCCTTAGTCAGTAACAAGACTATGAGAGGCATCTCACCCATTCAACACATATCATTCATTCATTTTCGCTTTAAAATACGCCCTAGTTGCGTTGGCGTCTTTACAGAGTTATCAAGAGAGAGGAATTAAGAGAATAAATAAATAACGGTTTTAGTTAACAGATACTATTGAAACTGTGAGTAACAAGTTTACCATTCCTTTGTTTTGAATGTCAAAGTTCAAAGAAGTAATTTAATTAAATTAAAAATTATATCGTGACAACAAAAACAGTTTTGACTAGAATTTAGCTACCTCCCACTCAGCACAATACGTATAATATACGTGTATTTTAGAGCTACATATCTGTTTTACGTTTGGTCAAATTTAATATGTAAATTATACATATATTTTATGTATAATATGTGCTTATGCAAAAACTGTATTAAATCACTATGTTTTGGCCTTAAATAAAAACTAAGTGCACTGCCTTACAATTAATTTTAATAAAAGAATGTTTTTTAAAACGTATATTTTACAGTTTTGAATTGGCAACGTGTATTAACTCATTTTATCAATATATCTTTAAAACAGATAAATGCCCAGGCATTTATAAATTTTGGGCGTTTGCCCCGACTTTTAAATGCCCGAGCATATATCTGTTTTAAATTGTGTGTCATTATTTCCAATTCTCCTTCAGTTTTTGCTGTCTGGTTGCCCATAAGCATAGTCGATATTTCATATTAGTTAAACACTTTTTTACAAGCCTCTCATGTTAACAGACAAAGGACAAAGAGCCCAATCAGACCAGATAGGAAAGGCCAGCCATTCAAATTAAGATGACTTTGTACAGTTTCTTATCTCATTAAGGCAAATGCTGAAAAGTATCGATATAATGTAGTAGTATGAAACTAAAACAATGTATGGAAAGAATGAAATATTACTACCATTATCTACACTGATCAAGTATTTGTGATACATCATTCAATATCATATAAGAAGTATACATACAATTTAATAAAGAAATTGATGTAAAATGTATATTAGGAATATATGTAAATTGCACATAAGAAATATATATATATATATATATATATATATATATATATATATATATATATATATATATATATATATATATATATATTATAAATCACTGTAAGCCCTGTTTACATAAATTATACATTTGGTAGATATTCTTTACGTATATTTTATATACAAAGTATAGATAAACGGTATGTACGTAAGATACGTAAAATACCCCCGTCGCAGCAAACCTGCGTACTCAGCGAATTTCCAATGCATTGATATGTTTCTCACTAGTACATAAAGCCACTCACCAATTTTGACAAAAATACATTCATAAATAAGTGATTTATTACATTTTATTTATTCCCCATAAGAATAACATTAGGACTGAGTACGCAGGTTTGCTGCAACGAGGAAGATAAGAAATGAGTTTTTATGCAATTATCAATATAACTGAACCAGGTGAAGCTACTTACCATGTTTTATTAATATATGTTCATAATTAAGGGAGATATAAAACTTTACTTATTCTCCATAAGAATAACATTAGGGCTGAGTATGCAGGTTAGCTGCTACGGGGACAATCAACAAAACATTTATTTTTTGTGCAATTATCAATATACCAGTACAACATGAAGCCACATACCAAATTTCATCAATATACATTCATAAATAATCAAGATATCAAATTTTATTTATTCTCCATAAGGATAACATTGGACAACGTACTGTGTTTAGCACTTTGAATATCTCTGCAACGGTTTGACGTAGAATCACAATTTAAACACCAAAATGATTGTTTTGTGGAGCTGAAGTGATTGGTAAAAGAAAATGTGAAGTTTAAAGTAAAATTAACTGAGGAAAAGCCAAAAACTGTTTTCCCATAAGATTAACATGGGAGATTTTATGAGCATGTTTTTTGGATTTTTTCCGCAACCACTTAACCTAGGTTAATAATTCAAAATACCATATTATTTGTTTTTTTAAGCTCTATAACATGGTCTAAACCAAAATTAAGTGTTTTAAAAATGTTAGGGTAAAAAATGCAAAAAACTGATTTTTGGAAAATTTAAAACCCCCATAAACCCCCCTTCCCATGGTCCGATTTTTCTGGTTTTCGAACTTAAAGTCATAAATGTCAGTTTACACATTTGAGCCAAATTTCATCGAAATCGGACGTTTTTTACTCAAGTTATCGCATTCACGGACACATATATAGATATATATATATATATAGATATATATATACATATATATAAATTTGAACGAATAGTGTTTTGGACATCTGGGGACATCAAAACAAAAAGTTATCATGGTCTCGGGCTTAAGTCTTACCATGAGACCTACGGTAATAGCTTCTTCCCTATAGGGGAAATTCGCTAAAATATGTATATTGTACGTTTGGTAGATCATCTTGACATATAGTATACATATACAGAAAACGTATGTGCGTACGTACATGATGTACGTAAAAAGTGTGTATATTATACGTTTGGTAGTTCATCTTGACATATAATATACATATACAGAATAAGTTTGTGCGCACGTATAAAATATGTATATTTAAGATCTGCAAAGACCTGAGATTTACGTAAAATATACATAAAAAGGTAGAACATTTGAGCGTATATTACACGTATATTTTATGTTACCAATACGTCTGCTATACGTAATATAGATCTATGGAAAACATACATTTTACGTATATTTTACATATGTGTGCTGACTGGGCTGTAAACGTAAAATGCTTCACTAGTGCTTCATTCAAAGATATTTACTGGTATTTTTCAGAAAACGTCAAGACTATTAAAGCGATGATACGCATTTCGTGATAATGTTTTATTAAATTACAAGTAAGTTTCCATTTTCTGCATTTCTTCATATTGATTTAGATTTAAATATCCCCGTCGAAAAAACCTGCGCCCTTGGCGAATTTCTAATGGATATACAATGCACCTATCTACCACATAAAGCCTATACATAAGTTTCCTAACGATTTTTTAAACTGATTGCGTATTTGTGTTCAGAATAATAAAAACCAATTTGAAATAATGCATCGCAATAACTTTTTAAATCAATATTTTAATTCAAGGTGGCGGCTGAAATTTTTAACATGTTGGAATAAAGTACCAATGACTACATAAAACTTAGATTGTAGTAGTTTATGTAGTCATTGAAAGTACTTACTAGCCTACCCAATAATTATCGGAAGTGGTACGGGGTTGATAACTGAACAAATGTAGACAAAATTAGAAGGGACATTTAAAACTCTCTCTATACTTGTGTATATTTTTACTTATTATACAAATTTGATCGAATGACTTACCATAGATATGGCATCTGGGGATCTCGAAACCAAAGCTATCCATTGGTCCCAGCCCAGCTCCTACGGTAATAACTCCTCCCCTTTAGGAGGAAATTAGCTACCCTACTGGGAAAATTCGTAAATTAAAAGTAAATCACTACCATAAATAATTAAGTTTTATTCTTGCACTATCATTATTGATTTATGTCATTTAATTTGAAAAAGTGAGTTTGTTTTATCAACATATCACAGTGTGATTTAACTCAGTGTCATTATGATCGAAAAGTTGTATGAATTTTAGTTGTTAACAAACTTAAATTTTTAAGAATGTCGTGACTTGAAACTTTGAATCTCCTCATCTTCTATACTTGTCTTAGTTCAGAGAAGACGATAAGATGTAGGTAAACAAAACTGATTGTATATTTAAATTGATTCGAGAAAAAAAACTATGTTATTGTTCGAGAAAGAAGGGATTTGAATTGTCAAATCAGATTATGGTAAGATAACTGCATATTGGTTCTGTCAGGTTGGCAAGCCTATGTTTTGGCAATATTTATTATACTGTTTGTATCACTGGGACGCTCTGTATCTTGTAAACAGCGACGAAACTTGACAAGCTGTCACGACTTTATCATTATTCGCTTAAGAATTTAGTTATATGCTTATTACGTTTTAATTTTCAAAGAATTGTGAGATATACGGTGTTAATTTACTTCTTTTCTGTAGCAGATTCATTGAACAAAATATGCTTAAAAAGTGGCGTTAAAAAGAAATTTTGAAATGCACTTAATCAAATTGGAAGTGCGTGGTACACAATTTGGAGGTGTCCTGTAATAAAAAACCTACCTTAAAGAATATAGAAATATTTAGAACTCACTTATTTATTCAAATTTAGAAACTATAAATAAACCTCAGGGCTTCGTCAAAATTCCATTAAGGTTCCATTGTTTACCTAACTTTTTTCATGAGATTATTTAAACAGACCTTTATTAGCCGTGAGAAGTGGCAAAACCAGAAAGAGAAATTTTAAAACCTTCTTGCGGAAAACATGGAGGAGAAAACACCTCGATTTACAGCCAATTGAAAACCAAGTTCGATCAGCTTTTGGACCGACGCTACGCTCAAACCCACCCATCATCATATTTCCGCAATTTTTTCCGTAAGTGGGTTATTATATTTCTCTTTATGGTTTTGCCAGTTCTGCCGAAAAAATACATTAGTTTGATCACATTATAATCGTGCTATGCAATGTTATATAATATACGTTATAATATGTTATAGAACATATAATAAGATATATGGGCATAATTGGGCATTGGGGGTTGCCTGTACGGGCATTAATTGCAGGATTAATTTTTCGTTTTTAAGGTATTTTATATATGCATGTATTTATTATAGCATAAGTTCCAAATTTGTGCGTGATTTTGTATACATTGTATTTATTTATTTCTGCAATAAACACATTTTGATTTGGAGTATAATGTGTTATATATATAATATTGTTATGTCACATGATGACATAATGCGACACAAACAAATGTAATGAAACTCAAACAAATGTTTTTCGCTCTCCATTAATCTTCTTTGCGCTTTCTAGCTAAACGTTTAATGACTCATCTATTTGTTATTCCAGGTTTTTTAAACGGATATCAACGGTAGGTTCTTAAGCCAACGTTATAAATGGAAATATTTACTTGGAACTCAAACGGTATTCACATTCATTTGATTTTTTAACGACTTATTTATTTATTTTTGTAAATACGTTGGCGGTCTCTTTTTAGCGAATTTCCTCTATAGGGAAAAATCTATTACCGTAGGTGGCGTGGTACGACGAGTTCGAAAACCAGACATATCGCACCATCCAAAGGGTTTGTACCCCAAAAATATTTGTTTGTGTTTCCACATGTTATTTTTATTGAGATCAAATTTTATATAGAAAATTTACATTCAGCTTAAACAAATAAAAACAATTTGGTGATTTAATAAAGACTCTACGCCAATTGGTTACTGAGGTTGAAAGTGCTAAACACAGTACGTTGTCTAATGGTATGGAGAATAAGTAAAGTTTTTGTATCTAGCCTATTTAAAAAACTTTATATGGCTTAATCTGGTTTTGATCCATTGAATATCCACATAAAATAACTCCGCACCAGCAAACCTTCTTACACAGTCACATGAAACATATGGCCATTGTGTTTTCCAATGTTATCCTAATGGGGAATAAATACAATCCTATATCTTCCTTATTTATAAATATATTCTGATGAAACTTGGTATGTGCCTTAATGTGGTTGAGGTTGTGTTCTATTTGCATGAAAACCCCATTTTTAGTCGTCCATGTTAGAGCAAATCTGTGTAATCTGTTCAATTTTATTCTTATGGAAGATAAATCAAATGTTAATAAAATCTCGCTAATACAAAATAGTCTCGCATATTCTACTACTAGGCAAGCTGGGTTATGTGTTGATGAGGTAAACCAATTCACATTGGAAACTCGCTGAGTACGCAGGTTTGATGAGACGAGGGTATTTTCTCATGCTTTGCCCGTCCACACGGGCCTCGAACTTGTGCGAGGATCGCATCAAGTAAAGCAAGGGACTAACAGCTACAGTACTATACAGCTCTAGTACTGATACAATTTACTAGCCAGGACTCACATTCGAACCCACGGGCACTGCGATGGTTCCGAAATCCGTCGCCTCGATTACAACCAAAAGCGACTCACCAAAATATTCCTTCTTTACGAAAGCTTTAATTATTCAAATAGGAAATAAATATTTTATCTCACTTCTATGTAAGTAAATGTTTTTATGGATAGTAAACAAAATTATTATATGGATAGATATTTTAATAATTTAAACGACAAGTACCGGAGAGACCGAGCCATACTCGGTGATATTTGATTCGTTTCGTGTGTGAAAATTATGTCCACTCTATATGAAATCTTTATTTAATTGTTGTAATCACTGATTTCAAGATATTATTTGTAGGTATAATTTTATTTTACCTTGCCTAAGTGAAACTTTGACAGTTCACTCGTTAATTTATTCTCATCTGTTATTATTCTTTTTTTGCTTAAAACTCCATAAGCCCAATCTTACAATTTTAAATTTTCAAATGAGACTTTTAACAAAATATCAATTTTCCTGGGATTGAGGTTTAAACCAATCGTATTTTTAGGTCCAAAAGCTCTTAATTCCAAAGTTTTAACAAAATCGTCCCGCTGGAGTCTGAGTTCAATTTTGCAAACAAAGAAACGGTCAAACAGACAGGCATTTCTCGTATTAGAGTGTAGGATACGCGTTATTTATTGTCAGACATTTGATACGATCATGTGGATAACACGACGAGCCAGTCTGATCGAGGTCGCCACAAGACGAATGGTTTTGTTTACCGCATTTTCAGCGGAGAACATTTCTAGCCGTCGGCGTCGGTAACGACTTTAACCTACTTAGGTAAGTGTTCGAAGATCGCCCACTGGGTCGAGATCGATCCCAAATGATATGTTTCTCGTGAAATTAAAAATGAAACGATACCAATCCTTGCTAATCAAAAACCTCCTATTTGAAAGTGGTAACAATTACGCAAACATAAGAAGGATACATCAATGTTTAAAACAGCATAGAGCAAAATTCATGGAGATAATATAGACTTGCATACATAAATAAAACAATTAAAACGAATTCGTTCGCAGAACGCTGATGTGAGGGGAGTTAGTTTCCGTAAAAACGTAGACTAATTCCATTTTGTTTGGAAGTCTGAACACATTAAATCTTTTGGCTGTTCTGATGATTCTGGTTCTATTTATCTGCAATGCTGAGATAACAATGTTGTGCTTTATAAGATTAGGAGAAGGTGCAGTCAGGATGGAAAGTAGGCATGTGGATACTGGGGATGATTAAACGACACCATCATATGAATAACAGCCTCTTCTATTGTACAATTTCCATAAGACAACGTATTGTGTTTATTAAATATACAATTTATTTAATGATTCGATAAATATTTGTGCTTAATATTTATGAGACAGGGCTTAAAACTGTTTACATACATTAAAGCTATATATCGGGCTTTTGCCTGACCCTTTTGGACCCAAATACCCAAAATTTGAAAAACTATTTCCCAAAAAAAGGGGGTTAGTGTTTTTTAATTGTTTTGCTCAACGACCTAGTAAAACTGATTATAGAAAGGAATGTCCCTACCAAATTTGAAGTAAATTGTACAAAGAATGCGACCTGCTAGGGCATTATATAATTTTTAACGACCCCTCAAAATGGGTTTAGGGGGTTAAGTTAAGAACATCTATGGTGGAAATTCACTAATAAATATTGAAACTAATTATTAAATTATAGACGCGTTTTGGGTAAGGCCACTAAAGAGGATTCCATCACAAACAATTTACTAAAAGAGACGTTACATTGAAAGATCTTTAATAAACTTCCAATATGTTTACTGAATTAAGTTATGAGGGATTTTATCTTATCTGTGGATTCATCTTAGCTTCCAATAAACTATACCTTTAATAATTATGCAACGAGGCCCCAGCGAGCAAAGCGAGTAATAATTATATAACTACAAGCAAGAACCTAATATATATATGTAGCAAGAAACAGCACAATTAAAACACAGAAAATTATATAATTCAGTCAATTCCAAATTGAAAACAGTTAAGTTATTACAAGCATTTTCTAAAAATTTGGAAGACAGCATTACAAATATAAAAGAATTTATCAAAACCATGTGAAGGACAGTCAGTTTAATATACAGTCAAGTTTACATTACTTTTTTGTTCCAAAAGTTTTACTTATTCAGCAAATTTACATTGCACTCTAAAACATAATTAAATATAGTATAATTTGAATTATTAGATAATTGTTACTAAAGAAAATCTCAACACACTTACATAACCCAATGCCACTCACTCATGATCACTTTATCTCAAAAACCTCCACAATGATTATGAAGCTGAAATTTAGCACAATGTTTCATCTTATGGTGTAAATGTAAAATAAGGCTGGGTTTTGTGAAATTCTCTCGGGTAAAAGATAGTATGTCCTTATTATAACGTTAACCTATTAACTGTTCCATTTAATGTAAAACTCACGTTTCTGTACAATCTAAAAGGATGACCACGGTTTTGGAAGTCTTCAACTGATTCCATAATGAAGTATAGAGTTCAATTACAAATAGGTTCGCATTGATTCTGTGGTCAAACATAACGAAAAATCTCTTCAAATTTTACGATCGAAAATTTCCTCCTGCATAAATTACTTTTTAGCTTTTAGATCAACTTTTTCTAATTAGTTTATTTTTCTTATTTTCAATTGTAGTAATCAATTCTCAGTTGTCTGTGGGTTTACGTGACATTGTAAGTAGATGAATGCCAAATTACCTTTTGTTTACTACGGTAAAAACCAGATTAGAAAATTGTCCTTTAAGAATGTTATTTTTGAACAGGTTCACTATTGTGGTGTTAATTTGAAATCTTCACTTACTTTGTTGTTGTGTGTTGATGCACTATCTACCTATACTTGCATCAGGGAATAGACTTGCTCTCTCTATACTTGAATTACCTTTTTGACTAACATGTCTGGTACAAAATAAGCATTCGACAATCCTCATGTAAATTCTCGTGTATTCATTGTTTCACTAGGCGCCTTAGCGAACGCAACAGTGATGCTGTATACAAATTGCATCAGACATTAATGCAGGTGCGGCACCGGCTTGGGCACCCCAGCTGTTGTATGGTCCTCCTCAGAGAGAATAATAAAACACAACTTAATACTAAAACAGAGGTTTACTCAATGATTATTCCACTCATATAGCCACTGATAAAGGATATGTTTTCAAGTTCATTAAATAATATAGCGGTATTTTTAAAATTTTGATTAACCTTCCCATAGAAGAAAAAAACTAGAATAACACGTGTTACTATGTTGTAGTAAAACCCGAATTAAATTAAAATACAAATTACTCTTGTCTACGACAAATTGTAGACTTATAATCTGTATACATTTGTTACCGACTTGTGTGGCTATCTTTTTATTACATGTTAAGTATCGTGTAATCGCGGGTGTGCGTATGTGGTTGTTGTTTCATTTTAACATTATGACAACGATAGATTACTGCGTTCTGACGGTGGTCCCGTTGAACTGAAACATGTAAATAGTATTACACATGTATAAACATGGCGAAGTATTATACACAGTAGAATATACTCTTGGTAAGTAAATATAAAATAGCTGACATATTTAAATATATTCCAATATAATGGGTACATAAATATGAGGTTGAGACCACGACATTTTATTTAGGCTAATCCAGAGAGGTAATCCCAAAGGGGAAAAATATTTGCACGGATTCGAGCAGCTGGGTCCGCTCGTGTATGTAATTGCGGTAGGTTTAATGCAATTCAAATAAAATAAAACAACTTATATGCAGATCCAAACAACTTTTTGAGAGAAGGTATGCATTTCATTGCACCGTGCCAAAAATTCATCGACTGGGAAATACCCTGTCTGGACCTATTTGCAATGTATGATGAACGTTTTAAAAACGAGCTTATTCGATTGTATACTTCTAGGTGATTTGCATGTCTAATTTAATTTAGTCTAACACATCTTCTTTATTTTTTTCTTGTAATTTATGCATTAGTCCCAAAAGTTGTTTCCATTTGAAGTATGTAAACAGTGTATATTTGTCATTTATAACATGCATGTTAGTTATTCCGCAATTCTAACGGTTCACCTTTCAATGCTGATATAATTGGTTTGTTCCGAGTCCGTCTTATTTGTGACTGTTATTGCTTTTTGATGCATGTATTGTATATTGTTGTTTGGATATTTTTTGCATTGTGATTTGTATAATAAGCAATTAGTTAGTGATGATCCAGTTGCATGTTATATTGTTCTTATAAATTGTGTTAACTTACATATTATTAATCCATCTGTTAACCCCTGCAACAGATGCCCCAGCTCATATTATTAGATAATAATATACCCCCGTCGCAGCAAACCTGCAGACTCAGCGAATTTCCAATGCATAATATTTGTCTGAATTCCACATAAAGCCGCAAACCAAGTTTCATAAAAATATATTCACATATAAGCGATTTTAATTATTCTCCATAAGAATAACATTGGTAATGAGTATGTAGGTTTGCTGAAACAAGGAACAGAAACAATTGGTTTTTATGCAAATATAAATAGAATTTAACTAGGCGAAGCCACATACTAAGTTTCATCGATATTCAATCATAAATAAGCGATATATGACATTCTAGTTATTCTCCATAAGAATAACATGGGGGCTGAGAAAGCAGGTTTGCTGCAACAAGGAACAGAAAAATGGGTTTTTATATACTTATCAATATAACTCAACCAAGTGAAGCTACATACCAAGTTTTATTAATTTATGTTCATAATTAAGGGAGTCAGTACATTTTACTTATTCTCCATAAGAATAACATGGGGGCTGAGTACGGAGGTTTGCTGCTACGGGAATAATCAACAAAAAATCAATTTTTTTTGCAAATATCAATATACCAGTACTACTTGAAGCCACATACCAAGTTTCATCAACATACAATAATAAATAATCGAGATATCAAATTTTATTTATTCTCCATAAGGATAACATTGGACAACGTACTGTGTTTAGCACTTCGAATATCTCTGCAACGGTTGGACGTAGAATCACAATTTAAACACCAAAATGATTGTTTTGTGGAACTGAACAGATTGGTAAAAGCAAATGTGAAGTTTACATTAAAATAAAGTGAGGAAAAGCCAAAAACCTTTTTCCCATAAGATTAACATGGGAGATTTTATGGGCAGGTTTTTTTGGAATTTCTCCGCAACCACTTAACCTAGGTTAATAATTCAAAATACTAAATTATTTGTTTTTTTAAGCTCTATAACATGGTCAAAACCAAAATTAAGTTTTATAAAAATTTAAGGGTGAAAAATGCAAAAAACTGATTTTTGGAAAATTTAGAATCCCCATAAACCCCCCTTCCCATGGTCCGATTTTTCTGGTTTTCGAACTTAAAGTCATGAATGTCATTTTACACATTTGAGCCAAATTTCATCAAAATCGGACGTTTTTTACTCAAGTTATCGTGTTAACGGACACATATATAGATATATATATATAGATATATATATACATATATATAAATTTGAACGAATAGTGTTTTTGGCATCTGGGGACCTCAAAACAAAAAGTTATCATGGTCTCGGGCTTAAGTCTTACCATGAGACCTACGGTAATAGCTTCTTCCCTATAGGGGAAATTCGCTAATATGAGTATGTATTGCTTAAAGCAATACTTATCAGCTGGTACGATAGTTCGGCAGCTCCTGCAGTGTGCAGTGACGTACAAAACGAAGTTTATATATATCTAGAGGTCTCGTCTCATGTACAAAAGTGTATACTACATAGTCGACCGCCGTTTTGCCCCTCTGTCAACTCTGCTCCCGTGGAAACTATCATGGTGACCAATCAAAACAAATTTACATACATTGATGTGAATTGCAAAATGCTGTAAGCCTTACATGAATAAATAAATAAATAAAAAATATTGATATTTAGGGTTTATACAAATTTTAAACACAAGATATATCATCTTGGCGAACTAATAAAACGAAAGTGATCTCGGAGACGGACTTAATCGGCCTCTATCCCAGTGCCCAAGGGTTGATTAAGTCGAAGCCGGTGGCGGCGGTCGTCCCTCGGCGGAGTGATGTGGCGGGCCAAAGGGCTCGGGTGTTTGGCAGTAATCAAGTGTCACGAGGGGATGGAGTGGTGGAGTGTTGAGGGGGGAGGGTGGGCGGGGAGGGTGATGAGTTGCGCGGGGCGGGCCGCCAGTGTTGACCGGGGCACGACAGTTACAGCTGGTACGATAGTTCGGCAGCTCCTGCAGTGTGCAGTGACGTACAAAACGAAGTTTATATATATCTAGAGGTCTCGTCTCATGTACAAAAGTGTATACTACATAGTCGACCGCCGTTTTGCCCCTCTGTCAACTCTGCTCCCGTGGAAACTATCATGGTGACCAAATCAAATACTCTCTTTACAATTTGCATGTTTGTCAGCTGACAAATATTTAACTTGTAAAGAGAGGATTTAATTGGTTACCTGAGAAAAATGGCGGGAAACATGTAGGCTTCACTTTTGTACCCTTGATGAGACCCCTGGATTATTAACCTTGTTGGACGTACAGTTAAATGACACACATTACAGATAAATCTGCTGGAGAAGTTTTCGATATATTAACTAACGCTTTTCATGAAAAGCAAACCAAATTCATATGGTAATGGACAAAACGAAGATTGAACCCGAGAACCTATGGTCGACGACCGTAGGACCAGATGTCCTGTAAAATGTATAATATTGTTTACATTAGTTTTAGACTAAAGACATCAATTTAGCACGCTAAAATATAAATAAATAAATAAAACAAAACCTAGCCCGTAACGATTTTCCAACATTTTAATCACCTGTAATTAATCAATAGGGATCTCATCCTTATTTAGGGAGTCGATTTTGTATCCCAGAGTAAAATGTTGTCCGAATTAAAATTCGAGATTGGTTTAAACAAAAAGAACGAACCTGGGATAGATGTACCTGGGTACATCTATTTCCAGGTAGTATAGACATTTTGGTATTTTGTTTCCACAGTAGAAAATTTAGTATTTCGCAATAATCACTACACCTTTTTCGGCATTTTACAAAATAATTACACAAAACACACACTCAGCCTCCACCGATTTCACTACAAATCAAGCGGGGGCCAGACTTTTTAAGGGTCGTCCGATAATTTATTCTCTGATACGATAATTTATATCAGTTTGCACGACAATTTCCTCTCGCGCCCAACAACACTGGGGGTGGACCTCAGTAGGTCGTGATGACTGCTGCTGTGCGTGCGTGCGACCTGTGCGATTTCGAGTGCTAGTGCTCTGTGGATTGGTGTTCTTATTTCATTCCGGTGAGCCACAACACAAAATTCACTCTGCTTTTTTTTAACACTTAACAAATATTAGATTCAATATATATAATTATGGTATTACGATTGGGATTTCGTTCATTGTAATATTTTACCTCCTTATGAATGAGGTTAGAGTAAATTAAAACATCGTAAAGGAAAACTTTATAGAGGTTAGAAATGTGTTAAAGCTTGATCATTTTTTGAAAGCATTCAACAGATTACGGTGGTGCAAGAAATCATTAGGAAATGAGAATTCTCGTTCAGGTGGATGATAAGGATTGCAACAGCGAGAGGCTGATACCGAGATAATAAATTTGCCTTTAATATTAATTGATCCCTCCAGCGAAGAATCTCGATTGATGAGATTCTCAACTTTGATTAACGTTCTTCGGCAGCGATATTTAGAGTAATTTACTACAGGGGTTTTACATTGAGCTAAATTGAGTGACATTTAAATACATTTAATTTGGGACGTTTTATTTTGCAGGACAGATGTTTCAGCAATACTTAAAGTGTGTTTTTTGTGCAGTTATTTTAAACTACTACCTATCATTAAATAAAATAGTAAAAATCGCTAGAATAACTTTCCCAATATTAAATTCAAATGATTGGAACTAGTTAAGGTAGAGTAAATTATGTTGCCATAGTAAGTGTGAACAATCTCTGTCAACTGTAGGATAAAATAGTGTTCAATGAGATGTGATATGTCCATCCGGAGTATTCCATCAATGTCACTGTATAATAAATTTAGGTAATGCAAATTTTGATTGGAATACTTAAAAAATAACATAGTTTTAGAAAATAAAAATATTTATATGATTGATAGATTTACAAATCAATTGAATTTTACGTGGTACCTTGCATTGTCAAGTATACCAGCCTGACGATCTCAGTTACACCGGGGGAATCATGGACAGCGAAAGAAATTTTATTGTACTGCAATATGTGGAGTCACTGATGACATTACACGACTAATAAACACGTTTGTATATAATCAACTGATTACATAAAACCATCGTCTGTCATAAATAAACACGGAAACCTTTTTAAGCCAATTGGCGAACCCAAGAGAGAAACTCGAACATTTTATAAATTTTGCCGTATGGAGGGATCCTAATGAACAATTTAATGAGAGAGTACCTGGGGGGCCGAGCTTTGCTCGGGGGAAAGCCAGTCAGTTTGTTTAGATGACTCGGAGTAATATTTCACCACTTCCCCCTACTGATAATCAGATTTGTATAACTTATTTGCCTCTTTTCTACATTTGTAAGGTCCCTCCAGTTGTTATTTATAGCTCAATGACCATTTGATTTATTTTACTACTCTATATATGTAATCTTCACTCAAATATTTTAATCTCTGCTCTCAGGAAATCACATGTTATATCATAAACAACATGAGTATTACTTTGACAGTTCTCTGGTTGATTATGAACAGCTGTAACAGTTCTTTTGTTTTGATTTGAAACTCCATAAGCCCAATGTTAATTTTTTTAACTTTTAATTTTAGTTTTGTTTACATTATTTGAATTTTCCTAGGGATGAGGCCTGTCTAGAACTTATTTTTATCCAAGAAATTAGTTATTTCGAACATTTGAAGGAAATCGTTGGAGCATTTTTTGAGATCAGTGTCGCAAGCAAGCGAGCGAGCAAGCGAGCAAGCGAGCAAGCGAGCAAGCGAGCAAGCAAAAGCAAGCAAAAGCAAGCAAACAAGCAAGCAAGTAAAAGCAAGCAAGCAAGCAATCAAAAGCAAGCAAGCAAGCAAAAGCAAGCAAGCAAAATCAAGCATGCAAACAAAATCAAGCAAGCAAGCAAAATCAAGCAATCAAAAGCAAGCAAGCAAAAGAAAGCAAGCAAAAGCAAGCAAGCAAAAGCAAGCAAGCAAAGGCAAGCAAGCAAGCAAACCTTACTCATATTAGAGTATAGGATTTGTTAGGGTTTTGTCATGAAAACACCTTCAACACTACAAACTAGCGTAGCCGAACTAATTAGACTAATTAGTTAGGTGACCAACAAATTACCGTTCAGTAATAAACAATGATAAGTTGTACAGGTGAGTACAAATAATAATCATGTGATTGTTCATCATGTGATCATCAGCTCTACAATAGTAGTTAGATATTAATTTGTCTAAACTGATACTCGGAACACCCACGTTTATGTCTAATAAACTGATGTTTTACTTTGGATTTAATGACAAATTAATTTTATGTAAATTATGTATTATTATTATACATTGAAGTACAGTAATTTTATTAGTAATTTCTTCACTGAGCCAATTATGTTATAACCCGCCCTATGCTCCATAACCCAAACAAAACTAATAAATAGATAATTGTATATTTCGTGGTATATCCCATAATAATCTATGCCTAACCTCCAGGCTTGACGTCCGTTACGTTGTGAGTGAAAATACCCAGCCAGGCATATAGTTTATTATAGATAAGTCAGTTATTGGGGTAACGCAAGTTGTTAAATTGAAATAGTGCTTTTGATTCCGACTACAACACACTGTAACATGGACGTTCACCACTCTGGCCTCTGTGGTTTGATTCCGACTACAACACACTGTAACATGGACGTTCACCACTCTGGCCTCTGTGGTTTGATTCCGACTACAACACACTGTAACATGGACGTTCACCACTCTGGCCTCTGTGGTTTGATTCCGACTACAACACACTGTAACATGGACGTTCACCACTCTGGCCTCTGTGGTTTGATTCCGACTACAACACACTGTAACATGGACGTTCACCACTCTGGCCTCTGTGGTTTGATTCCGACTACAACACACTGTAACATGGACGTTCACCACTCTGGCCTCTGTGGTTTGATTCCGACTACAACACACTGTAACACGGACGTTCACCACTCTGGCCTCTGTGGTTTGATTCCGACTACAACACACTGTAACACGGACGTTCACCACTCTGGCATCTGTGGTTTGATTCCGACTACAACAAACTGTAACATGGACGTTCACCACTCTGGCCTCTGTGGTTTGATTCCGACTACAACACACTGTAACATGGACGTTCACCACTCTGGCCTCTGTGGTTTGATTAGAGATATAATAAGCCTACATATTTTAAAAATGAACTGCTTATAGTTTAGGCCCGAAATGCACCCTTATTCTGCCTATTATATAAAATAAACATAGAATAAATTAAAAATTAACATTAAATCATTGTATCTACTCGAAAAGTCATACAAATTTAAACAACATGGATGTTTAATTATTCATATTCCTTCAGACATTTAAGTATTGTAACAGGAACAATTAAAATTTACAGACTATGTAATAAAACTAGCATAAAGTCACATGGAATGATTTTTTGCTAATAAGAAAATCGTTTGATAGTCTAAATAAATGTGTTGTCTAATGAACGGTTTGTCCCGTATTGTAAATAATACCTAAAACAATAAACTATTTACTATTATTATTTAAATATTTGTCTCTTATAAGACTGGAATTGAACTACGCACGTTATTTCACCTTATTCCGATCAGTATGTGGCGTTTAGCTTCTTGCCTCAGACCTTGGACAATACCAATGAGTTTTACTCGCAATACCGATTCTTCTCTTTATCCAAATTCGATTAAAATATCTAAACACTCCAAGAAAATATTGATTCCTTTTAGCGAATTTCCCCTACAGGGAAGAAGCTATTACCGTAGGTCTTAGTAAGACTTAAGCCCGCGGCCATGATAACTTTTTGTTTTGAGGTCCCAGATATCAAAAACTCTATTCGTTCAAATTTATATACCGGGTGTCCCACGTAAGGTGTCTCAAATTGATTACGGAAAAACGGCTTAACGTACAAGGATGAAATACAATTATTTCCGCTAAATCGACCCCAAGGAATAACGTAAAAATATTTTTAACTTTTTTCCCATACAGGAAAACTGAGGGTCACTAGTTCGAATCTCGGAATTTTCAAATGTAAACATATGTCATGTTATCATTTTAAAGGTATTCAATAGACAAACATTTTGGTGAAAACAGAAATTAATTATCTTTTTCCGTTTCAAAATGGCGGCAGTTTTTTTGGAAAAAATCAATATGTTTTTAATACTCTGTGTTTCCTATACCAATGCACATAGCCCTTCTCCGGTTGAATTTTCTTACTCGTTATGAAATTAGCTTTACTGTGATATGCTACAAGTAACGGTTTTTTGAAATAATAAAAATTCCAAAAAATTGATTATTGAAAATTTTCAAATGCCCATTGTTCAAAATTTCCAAATAGCAACATGTCAAGTGGCACATCATTTTATAGATTTTTTAATTCTTAACAACTTTCTAATTTACACTTACTTCGTATCTCTTTTAGTTTTTGTGTAAATAACAAAAAACCTAATTTTCTTATATCAAATGCATGTTACTTGGGTTTAACACTAAATGAAATGGGGCCATGATCAGCTGTTTAGTGTTAAACCCAAATAACATGCGTTTGATATAGGAAAATTAGGTTTTTTGTTATTTACACAAAACATAAAAGAGATACGAAGTAAGTGTAAATTAGAAAGTTGTTAAGAATTAAAAAAAACCTATAAAATGATGTGCCACTTGACATATGTTGCTATTTGGAAATTTTGAACAATGGGCATTTGAAAATTTTCAAAAATCAATTTTTTTGGAATTTTTATTATTTCAAAAAACCGTTACTTGTAGCATATCACAGTAAAGCTAATTTCATAACGAGTAAGAAAATTCAACCGGAGAAGGGCTATGTGCATTGGTATAGGAAACACAGAGTATTAAAAACAAATTGATTTTTCCCAAAAAAACTGCCGCCATTTTGAAACGGAAAAAGATAATTAATTTCTGTTTTCGCCAAAATGTTTGTCTATTAAATACCTTTAAAATTATGTATAACATGACATATGTTTACATTTGAAAATTCCGAGATTCGAACTAGTGACCCTCAGTTTTTGGCACACTCTGTATGGGGAAAAAGTTAAAAATATTTTTACGTTATTCCTTGGGGTCGATTTAGCGGAAATAATTTTATTTCATCCTTGTACATTAAGCCGTTTTTTCCGTAATCAATTTGAGACACCTTACGTGGGACACCCGGTATATATGTATGTACGTGTATATTCGTGCTTCGTTAAACTTAAGCACGTGTATATTCGTATATATATACGGACCTATATATATATATATATATATATATATATATATATATATTTGTGTGTGTCCGTTAACACGTTGAGTAAAAAACACCCGATTTCGATGAAATTTGGCTCAAATGTGTAAAGTGACATTCATGACTTTAAGTTCGAAAACCAGAAAAATCGGACCATGGGAAGGGGGGTTTATGGGGGTTTTAAATTTTCCAAAAATAGGTTTTTTGCACTTTTCATCCTAAAATTGGTAAAACACTCAATTTTGGTTTGGAACATTTTATAGAGCTTAAAAAATAATACGGTATTTTAAATTATTAACCTAGGTTAAGTGGTTGTGGAGAAAATCCAAAAAAAACCTGCTCATAAAATCTCCAATGTTAATGTTATAGGAAAAAGGTTTTTGGCTTTTCCTCAGTTCATTTTAATATAAACTTCACATTTGCTTTTACCAATAAATTCAGCTCTACAAAACAATCATTTTGGTGTTTAATTTGTGAATTTACGTCCAACATAGATACTCAAAGTGCTAAACACAGTACGTTGTCCAATGTAATCCTTATGGAGAATAAATCAAACTTGAAATCTCGATTATTTATGAATGTATATTGATGAAACTTGGTATGTGGCTTCACTTAGTACTAGTATATTAATAATTGCACAAACAATTGATTTTTTGTTGACTATCCCAGTAGCAGCAAACCTGTGTACTCAGCCCTAATGTTATTCTTATTGAGAATAAATCAAATGCTATAGGTAACTTATTTATTTATGTATTTTTGTGAAACTTGGTAAGTGGCTTTATGTGGTAGTGAGAAACATATGCATGCATTGGAAATTCGCTGAGTACGCAGGTTTTTCTGCGACGGGGGTATTTGTATCTGTCCCAACTCATGTGTATGGTTTTAAATCCTAGGGGAAATTTGGGTCCTTTTAAAAGAAATCTTTACATATTAAGTTCGGGGATAATCTTAAGTTTAACTCCCTCATGACCTGAAGTTCACCTAGCTTCTAATTACTTTCCAAGCAGTCAATTGCCCTCTAGTATTTTATATTGAGCAATGCGGAAGTTGAGGACCAATTATCTCATGGTTTATTACACCACTGAGAATATATTGTTCTTCAGTTGAGTTCTTTACAAGAGCAACTCCACAGAAAATGTCATTTTGAGAGATCCTTGCGCGTTTTAGCCCGCCAAAATTCACTCCATTAGGAGTTATAGCTCAGTGACATGATGTGCCGGAAGTTTGCAAAAGTTTAAGTAATTGGTTGGACCTTTTTGTTAATTCGTAAAGCTTTACGTGTAACGACGGCTCTATTTAGGGTTTTTAAAGAGGCAGGGGAGAACGACTAACCTGATGACCGATTAGGCCATTTGGTTGTATGTTTATTACATTAAAATACCAAGGACTCTGATAATAGAACCAGCAGCGTTGGAAGCCGCCCTAAAAATATATCTTATGGGGTTCATAAATCTCTTAAAACATTTCTCCCAATGTGAAAATAAACGGTATCAGGAAACTGACACACACTTTCTTCCTTTTAGCCCAACATTAATAAATAAATAACTTTTTATTTACGAAATATAACATACAAAGCACGGTCGAATGAACAGAAAATCTTGTAAACAAGTTGTTTTCAAAAACATCCACCCAAATCCCTGTTTAGGAGGCACTACAGAATCCATCGCTACACACGTGGTTTTAAGAGGGGAAATGCCCCCTATTCCCCCCAGGGTTATTAAGGGGCAACATATTTCGAATTTCTTCTGTTGGTCAATACTAACTTGACAAGCAAATCAAGTTTGAACGAAATCAATAAATAAGAGAGAAATAGTAATTTTTGTCTTCCCCATAAGAATAACATTGGACAACCTACTGCGTTTGCAGCAAAATGAAAATTTAAATTTTCTCCGCAACCAGTAATCGTTGAATAGTAATTCAAAGTAATAAATTATTTAGTTTTTTGAACTCTTTTTAATGGTGAATAGGAATATTTTTTATATTTATGTTTTTTTAATGAAAAATCCAAAAATCTGAATTGTTGATATTTTAAGTCTTGTAATTTCTGAACCCGAATTTTTACAGAAATGCGAGTGGTGTCATTTTGTTGGAAAACTGAAGTTCTACAAACGAATAAAGTTTAATCAAAATCATTAGAGCCGTTTTTGAAAAATCTTGATTTTCATGTTTTTTGGTAGTTTTAGGAGTTAATTACCCTTAAAAATAAAAAATTCTAAAAAATGAAGAAAATGCCTAAAGATATCGTGGATTAGTACCTACATACTAAATTTCATAAAAATCGGACCATTGGTTGGGGCTCTAGCTCTGTACACATCCATACGAAGAGACAGACACACAGACATCACGTAAAAATCACTTTTTTGGGTCCATGGAGCACCAAAACGAATATTTCCACTAACAACTCAAATTCGAAAATTTTGACGAAAACAATACTTTCTCCATATACTATGTATTAGTGGGAGAAAGTAGAAGTATATTTTATTTTCTACAGTAAATGGTTATTTCGTATACAAATAGTATATTCAGACATAACTGCTCGACTTATTCTGCAGCTGAAGTTTTTAAGTAGAGTAATAAACAAATTGTTAAATCTTCTACATGTTAAATGCTTACTTTCATTAAATTAAACCAAAATACAAAGGTCCTACAATCTGCCTTTAAAAAAAAATATATATATTTTTAGATTTATTGCGAACTTTCATATTATTTGAATGGCAATTTCTGTATACGACTACAGTGAGTGCTAATAATCTCAAAGCTCAGAAAATGTCTTAGATGTTGCTATTATACAAAAAAAGATAAATAAAACAGAGCCAAAAGTTGGCTGGAAATAAACAGTTTATTATAAAACCCTTTTCACAGAACTTCTTAACAGGTACTATTTTACTTTTGTACGCAATTATTTAAAAAAAAAACCATGATTTCAAAACAGCTAGGGGTTTCCAATTGAGGTATTTAATATTAAGGTCGGTCCAGAAAAGCATTAGATTTTGTTGTACAAAGAACCATCTTTCAATCATTATATTTTGCAAAAGACAGAGTAAAAAATTTGAAGGTTGTATTGATTTTCCTTCCTAAAGTTAGAAAGCGGTAATAAAATCGACCAAAATATACGTTGTATTTTTTAAGTCGAAGAAATTTCTTACATCCCAGGCATAGTTTAACAAAACTGCTAAATATAGGAAAAAGTTAAAAGAAACATTTGTTTAACCTCTTTCAAGTATTTTTTATAGAGTAACATTTTACGTTTTTCTCAATAAATCATTAAATATGTCAGACTTTCATAATTGTTTGGCCATTTACACAATTAAATATATCCAGTAAAGGCTTGGAGTATTAAAATTTATCCGGTTGAACTCCAGATGTAGGTATACAAATAAACCTTACACTCATAATATTTTTCCAGAGATAATACCAAAAATTCCGAAGTTAATTTTGTTTTTTACTTTTAAAGCAAAGGCTGTGTGAAACCTGACCAAAGTAGATGGATAGAGATATTCATAAAGTCTTTAAAATGTTCTACAAATTGCTATCATATATTAAAAAAAAAAAAATAGGTGCTAATAAAATATTCTCAAATATATATGAAAAATGGTTTATTTTCTATAAATTATTGTAACCATTTAACGACGTTTTCCCCTACCTCATAAACTTTCATAATATTTTGCAAATCCACGTATTCAGAGGTTTCAAATGACGCGTCAAGTATTAAGATCAGTCTGATGGAACTTTAGATTTAGTTGTAAAACAATATCTGCTTTCTTAGAGGTGGCTAAAAACATTTATTACCAATTCCTCTTGTAATTATTATGGACAACATGAAATGTGTCTACTCAATAAGTAATAAAACTGCACAACTTTCATAACTACAAAATTCCTGTTACGGAAATCCCTTATGGGATTCCTTATTCAATATTATTATTGTATTATTATTTATTTTATTATTATATTAGTTATAACACAACAACTGTTATCCTCTTTGGTAAGAACTGGATATAAAATAAAATAGAAACAAGTGAAACTCTACCAAAGTTCGCATTCTCTGAATGCCTTTAAACGGTTGAAAACTGGTTAATTAAAGATGCAAATAATCTTCTCAAGTCTCTGCCGCCTGATCCCGTAGGACTACTAATCTGCGATAATAATAGACCGCTTCTTAACAGAAGTTAATGGCCCATTCCAAACTGAATCCCTTCTGTTGTCCTAAATACATAGGATTTATTATTATTTAATACATTTTCAAAGATATTACCGCAGTAAACACTAAAGATTTATTCTTTTATAGAACTGTTCTGTTATAAATTTGTCATAGAACTGTTTATACTATGAAACTTCCTGCTCGAACTCGAGCTGAAATTGTTCTTACTTTTTTCAAATTATATCACCCTTCTTAAAGTACTGTGCTTTCTGCGTTGTTCGTGCATCTTCCACACTTCTAGCGAATACTCCGAACATTCGGAGTTCGGCCAAATGTTCGCGAGAAGTGTGGGACCGCCTTTACAGTAGCAATTTAATTTATATAATTTTGGTAATGTGCCAACACCTGTTAAATATACAATTCAATTTTTATCTATTCGTTCATAAAGGCGGTTCCACACTTCTCGCGAACACACCCGAACATTCGGCCGAATATTCTCCCGAAGGTTCACTGAACATTCCGTCCCGTATGTTCCCGTATGTATTCGAACGTTCGATCAGCTCCCACACTTCTCGCGAATACTTCGAACATTCGGAGTTTGGCCGAATGTTCGGGCGTGTTCGCGAGAAGTGTGGGACTGCCTTAAGGAAGAAAGCTACATCATCCACCATAATGCTTGTTTATCTGGTCGTTATTTATTATGTGAGATAATATTCTCGCATTGGGTTTAGTAAAACGTTTTAACAAACTAACATTTTTGTTATCAGAACCTGATTTAATATTTTTTTGGCATCAAATTACTTTAAATATTCATCCTTATTATTTGTTCGAAGGAAGAGGGAATTCTAACAACGAAAAAAACAGCTGTTGAAGCTGCCACTCCCCTTCCCTCCTCACGCCAACAATCAGCTGTTCCTGGACAGTTACAATATATATTTATCAATTGAGTTTCAAATCAGCTGTTTACCCTCAACAATGCTGTTATACGTCATCTAACCTATCATTAGTGAATTTCCTTTGGAAAGTGAACTATTAGCATGACCCGCACGGTGAAACTTAAGCCCGGGACCACCATAGAAGTTCCTAACGTGACCCCCTGAACACGTTTTTGGGGGTCGTTCAAAATTGTATTTATATATATGTATATATATATATAAGGTATATATATATACTTATATATATATATGTGTGTTTGCACTCTAGCGGTCGCAATTTTTGTCCGATTTACTTCAAATTTGGTAGGGACGTTCCTTTCTGTAATCAGTTGGACAAGTTCGTTGGGCAAAACAATCGGAAAACTCTAAACCCCTTTTTTGGGGGATTAATTTGTCAAATTTCGAGTTTTTGGGCCCAAAAAGGGTCATAAAAGCCCCAGATGTAAAATAAGTGGATATAAAAAGATGGGAATTAGAGAGGCGAAAGTTTTAAGCCCTCTCTCATTATTCTAGCATATATACTAAATATATATTATTTTTTATATAATATTTATATAATATTTATATAATATTTATTTATTATTCTATATATTATTATAGCATAGTTATTAAAGAAAATGTGTATCGACCAAACACAGTACGTTGTCTTAGGGGGTTTTACATTAGAAAAGCCTGTTATTCATTTGTTGGTGTACTTTTACCATCCCCAACAACCTAACGCCTCCTTTAATGCCTGACTGGACCTTCTCCTAACCTTATAATGCGCAAAATTGTATTCCCAGCATTGCAGGTAAATAGAAACAGGAGCATCAGAACAGCCAAAAAATCAATATTTTCAGATTTGAATAAAAATTGGAATAAATGTATGTTTTTAACTGATTTTGAGTTTTTATAGTTTTTTATGTGGAAATTCACTTCCCTCACGTCAGCGTGCTGCGTGCGAACTCGTTTTCAGTTTTTGTTGAGTCACCAGTGAGATTATACATCATCTTCCATTGTTCTCTTGGATTTCACTTATATTCGTGAGTAAATTACTACAATTTTGCTAGTTAAATTAGATTTGCAATATCTTTCTGATAATTATTGTTTAGGTTTGAAAATTAACATCGTTAAGACCTTTTGGTTTTGATTTTATACAATCTAGATTTTTATTTAATATATACATATATTAAATCATTGAATATTCTTATATAGAATATTCATTGATCCAAGTACTTTTTATTTTTGCTTTTAACAGTTTTATGGATATTCTCCTTTCTTCAGTACCAAACCCTATAGCTATATTAATATATTAATTGTTCCATGCACTCATTTAAATCTTGAACATTTATTAAACTATCTAAATTGATTGTTTATAAAATACCTTTACTACTTCGTAGTTAATTTTTGCTTTTCACGTGGGCAACATTAAGTCCTTCAGATCATGGATCTTTATCAGTGTTAAATAGTTTCTTTAGCTGTTCGTAGAGGGGTTTTCCTCCGTCATTTAAATTTTAATCACCTATTAAATAATGACCAGAAATTCCAAAGTCATAAATATGTAAAGAAAATAATTGCGTTTCTTTAAACCTTGTAAAACAATGATCACTGCATGTTTTGGTTTAATTACCTGCCACTCTCGGGGGCTTTATAAGTAAACACCCTAAACCATAACTGTTCATTAATACTATGTATTTTTCCCAGCTTGGGTATTTTCAAAGAATATCTATATTTATGACTCCCAAATAAATAATGTTACATTTTAGATTTTGTAAAAACTGCTCCTAATCCTCAAGACCTAATTTTACTGCATACTCCTGTAGGCAACGTAAAACAGTGTTTAGTTTCTTCAGTAGCATAACACGTGTTGTCACAATTAACAGAATCAAATAAAACTACTCCTCACAACACTTCAAAATAAATTTACACTTCTACGGTACTTATAATAAATACTTATAATCAATACATTACCTATGTAAGTACAGTATAAATGTAAAAATATTCTGAAGTGTTGTGAGACGTAGTTTTATTTGATCCTGTTGAATCAGTGATTGTAAATTAATTTCAGGTTATGTTGGTTAAGGATATTATACAATCAGTTGAATTAATATTACAATAGATTATTTTAGCTATAATAGTGCTATTTAATTTAAATAACATGTGTAAAAATTGTTCTTGTTATTGTTGTTGTATTTTGTTAGTGTAATATATTTCTCCATTGAGATTATAACATTGAAATGTAAAAGGCCTGTGAGGCAGGACCCTAAAGACGAATGCAAATTAGGGCCTATAAGAAATTTGTAGAATCTATGCAATAACCTATTTTAATCAACCTATCAGAATACAAAAATAGGTTCAGAAGTTCCTGAGATCCTTAGCCTTATTTAAAAAATACATGTGTGTTTAATATATGGTATTAGGAGACAAATGAATGCTGTCCACGTTTTGTAGATGTTCTTAAATTATTATGTTGTTACGATGTACTTCAAGTTGCTGTTGGCAAATGTTGTATAGTATTGGTTGAACATTTTGACATGAAATGTTCAATAGTGTCGTACAGTACTATAGTAAAATTAAATAATGCATATAATAATAACATAACATAACAAATATCCTAATGACGATTAACGTTTATGTTTCGTAACCTTTGAAGAGCTGGCCCAGGTGACCTACAATCACTCAAATAACTTCCAAGTCCTAAATAACCAGTATCTCTTAAACATTTTTACAAATATCAGCTATTTTTATATACCATATTTGATATTACTAAATATAAACACTTCTTCATTTTACCACATTTGTTTATTTAATACACGCCCCTTACTCAATACCATTGTTATTGTTTGCCAAGTAAACATTACAATTAACGGCAACGCACGCTGAACAATAGGTGACAGTAATTGCTCCTCGATGATATTCCGCAGCGCCAATCAAAGGAAGACTACATTATTGCGACAATAGTTCGGCTTCAATAACAGCTAATAACTACTTGTGACTGATATAATCAATGTTGACGTGCTTTCAACAATGTACAGAGAACTCTTGTACTCTATAAATATATTGTACCACTAACCAGAATTTGTTTTGAGATAGGTTTTCTTGCTTGATAAATTTTGAATAAAGGTTTTATAAAGCTAAATATTATGATAGGAGCTGGCTTAACCCTCACCGGAAACAGATTGAAGATTACAAATATCAATCAAAGGAACCAAAACATGCGTATAGTCGAAAGCTGCGTATTTTCTACTTAGTCTTTTAAGAGTGTTCGATGTTCACGCAATGTTTGGGTAAGCTATCTCGTGGTATTATAGTATTTTTAGCAACATGCGAATATGTAATAGAAATGCCGTATAACATGTTTCAATGTTCCAAAGCTGTGAAAATATCTTTCTTATTTATTTATAATTTATCTGATATCTATATTTGATATGCATACTTAGTTCTTGATTTTATTAAGCGATTTTCGACCTATAAAAGTATTTTATTAGTTTGTGATACCAGTCAATAAATCAAAAGCTCTTACTCTCAAGATGGACCTTTTGGGGTTTGAAAAATATCCACCTTCAGGTAACCGCCCAATGGGCTTTTAAAGTTCCAAATTATAAATTTATATTTTATCTAGTCAAACATCTGATAAAATATTCAAAACACCAGACGCTATTCCTACTAGATCCCCGTGCGGAAACCCGGAAACCCGCTAGTTATTAATATAAAACAAATATATGCCTTTATGGGGTGTTTTCAAACACATCTCCTCTCTTAACCGCCATGAGTAGTAAAAGATTCTGTAGTGCCTTCGAAAAAGGGGTTTGGGTGAGCATTTCTTAAAAAGAAATCATGAGAAAATTTAAAGATTCTTTTTGATGCAACCGAAATTTATATTATCTATTTAGTAAATATAAAGTAATTTATTGATTAAAATTATGTTAAATGGGAGAAAGTATAGATAGTTCGTAATGCCTCATAATGCACAAAATTATCAACGTATCATTGCAGATAGATAGAACCAGGAACAGCTACAAAGTAAAAATATTCAAATATTCACAAAGATTTTCACAGGTGCTCGTTTCAACGTCATATCATTTAACTCGTATAGTCTTAAATATATAGGAACTCGCTCCCTGCGTGACATATAATTGTTTTTATCACATTGTAATAGGTTAGTATAAATAATATTAAGCTGAGTGAGGCGAAGGGATGTTCTGTGATGGTTGAAACCGGATATTTAGGACGTTTTAATGAATACATTTGCAAGTGAAACTAAGGCCGACGATATATGACCTCAATTCGAACTCCAACAATTGATTTAAACATCAGTATTGCAAGTTAAATGGGTTCTGGTTGTCATAGCTCTTTTAATCAGGAAACTTCAATGGAAACCCCAGTAAAAATGAACAATCAGGAATTACAAATATTATATTTTAAATATTTGTATAGGTCTCGTTTATAAAATAAAGAAGTTAAAAACATGTCAAATTCGAATTTAAACTGGTTGATGGCAAGATACAAATACAAGAAGAACAAGTGTTTGTAAATATCAACAATTTGTATATATATTTGACTTTAAGAAATGTCAAATCTACTTAGTGCTACCGTATTCTAGAAATTTAACCATGAGCAATACAAATATATATAAAACACATTATATTAGTTAAAGTCTTATTTCTGAATGTAGCCACCCATTATCTGCCCCATTATCTGCATTTGTATGTAGATTATACCGTTAAAGACTGTTCCGATAACTGTATGTATGCATGCGTATAGCTCCTGGTAAGTATTATGTTATGTTCCATTCCCTATATTATGTAGTCAACCCTCAGAACGGTTCCATCCCCTGCATTTATGTGTAGCCACTTCTAATGATTGTTCTGTTGTCTGTATGGGTAACTCTAACCTCTAAAGCATGCTCCGTTTTTTGTATACAGGGTATCTCACGTAAGGTGTCTCAAATAGATTGCAGACGAACCAATTGACATAGAAGGATGAAATAACATTATTTCCCACTAGATCGACCCCAAGGAATAACTTAAGAATATTTTTAGTTTGTTACAAATACAGGGTGTTTCAAAAACCAAGGGACATTAGTTCGAATCTCGGAATTTTCAAATATAAACATATGCCACGTTATTCACCATTTTAAAACTCTACAACAGTCTACAATTTTGGCAAAACAGAATTCACCTCTCTTTATACGTTATAAATGACATTTACATAATACGTAACACATTTACGTAATACCCTGTATCTCCTAACCCACCAGGCATATCTTTGTTCTGATTCAAAATTCTTGCTATTGTTGAAATCAGCGTTACCCGATATGCTACATTACAGTATTAAAAAAAAACTAAAATACCAAAGATATTTTTTTCGAAACTTTATATCCCCAAAACTCCAAAATATCAAATATTAACGTATGTATAACAAGATATAATCTTTAAGGTCTCAGAAATCCTAGCAACTTGTTAATTTTATACCAACCTCGTATATCTAGTTTTGTTTTTTAGCAATCAACAAAACTCATCTTTTCCCCATGTAAAATGTATCCTATGCATGCTAAAATAATGTTACACTTTCAAGTACTCTGTGGCTTCTTTTATAAATGGGTTATGTATTCGGTCATGACCTCATGAACCGAAGTCCATGACGCTAACCGTTAGGCTAGCGAGATTCTCACGGCGTTTCTCTTGCGTTCCTGGGGTCTGCAGCTGTATTGTACGTGCGTGGATCTGTAATGGGTTATGTATTCGGTCATGACCTCATGAACCGAAGTCCAAGGTCCAAGACGCTAACCGTTAGGCTAGCGAGATTCTCACGGCGTTTCTCTTGCGTTCCTGGGGTCTGCAGCTGTATTGTACGTGCGTGGATCTGTAATGGGTTATGTATTCGGTCATGACCTCATGAACCGAAGTCCAAGGTCCAAGACGCTAACCGTTAGGCTAGCGATATTCTCACGGCGTTTCTCTTGCGTTCCTCGGGTCTGCAGCTGTATTGTACGTGCGTGGATCTGTAATGGGTTATGTATTCGGTCATGACCTCATGAACCGAAGTCCAAGGTCCAAGACGCTAACCGTTAGGCTAGCGAGATTCTCACGGCGTTTCTCTTGCGTTCCTGGGGTCTGCAGCTGTATTGTACGTGCGTGGATCTGTAATGGGTTATGTATTCGGTCATGACCTCATGAACCGAAGTCCAAGGTCCAAGACGCTAACCGTTAGGCTAGCGAGATTCTCACGGCGTTTCTCTTGCGTTCCTGGGGTCTGCAGCTGTATTGTACGTGCGTGGATCTGTAATGGGTTATGTATTCGGTCATGACCTCATGAACCGAAGTCCAAGGTCCAAGACGCTAACCGTTAGGCTAGCGAGATTCCCACGGCGTTTCTCTTGCGTTCCTGGGGTCTGCAGCTGTATTGTACGTGCGTGGATCTGTAATGGGTTATGTATTCGGTCATGACCTCATGAACCGAAGTCCAAGACGCTAACCGTTAGGCTAGCGAGATTCCCACGGCGTTTCTCTTGCGTTCCCGGGGTCTGCAGCTGTATTGTACGTGCGTGGATCTGTAATGGGTTATGTATTCGGTCATGACCTCATGAACCGAAGTCCAAGACGCTAACCGTTAGGCTAGCGAGATTCTCACGGCGTTTCTCTTGCGTTCCTGGGGTCTGCAGCTGTATTGTACGTGCGTGGATCTGTAATGGGTTATGTATTCGGTCATGACCTCATGAACCGAAGTCCAAGGTCCAAGACGCTAACCGTTAGGCTAGCGAGATTCCTACGGCGTTTCTCTTGCGTTCCTGGGGTCTGCAGCTGTATTGTACGTGCGTGGATCTGTAATGGGCGTTTTGCAATAAAGGTGTTCAAATTGAATCTTTTAAAAATCATGTAAGTCTTAATATACTTAATTTTGAACACCTTGCTGTCTCTTTTGTCATTTAGAGCTAAAATTGTTGCCTCTAAATATAAGAAATCTGAATGAGATTATGTACTATAGTTTTACAAATACATCGCCGATAAGTTGAGCAATATGGACAATTTAGTTGTCATTTATACCGTTAAAACATCATCCAAAGTTTTAATTAAAAGTTAAAAACTATAATAATAACCTTTTATACTTTGAAACTGTCAGAAGTAGATTGCAACATCTTTATTAGCTATACTGCAATGTTGGAGAAGTGTCAAATGTTAACTGGACGTGCTAGAAATGGCTTGTAAAACTGATTTCAATTAAGCTTCCATTACTGTCGAGAATCCGAGGTGGTCTTTCATTATTGCTGAAACTTCAACGCTCGTAGATACCATTAACACATACTTTGTTGTTATACAGAAAAGAGCTTCGTAGTCTTAGTATAAATATTATGCTACTCTATATAGGGTTTTCATGTTATGATACTCTATATTTTCACGATAACACAGCTTTTGGCCTTTACTCCACTAGAAAAAAAATAAATGTAAATATTTTTATCAGAAGTTGATGCTGGAATCGTGCGTGACAATAACCGACAAACTGTGAGGTCAGCTCAGAAGGTGGATTGGAGCAGAAAGATCAGCAATACGCCACCTTATGGTTCATTGGCGCCTGCTGTCTGCTATCACATTATATACAATAAGGCTTCTCGCTACCACTTGAACAAACCGTGTTAATCAGAAGTCCATAAACTATAAAATAATATTGTATAACATGTGTTTTATGTCGATCCGTTTTAATAATATATATATATATATATATATATATATATATATATATATATATATATATGTCCGTGAATGCGATGACTTAAGTACAACGTCCGATTTCGATGAAAATTGGCTCAAATGTGTAAAGTGACATTCATGAATTTAAGTTCGAAAACCAGAAAAATCGGACCATGGGAAGGGGGGTTTATGGGTTTTAAATTGTTCAGTTTTTGCATTTTTTATCCTAAAATTAAAAAAAAACTTAACTTTGGTTTTGACCATGTTGTAGAGCTTAAAAAACAAATAATATGGTATTTTGAATTATTAACCTAGGTTAAGTGGTTGCGGAGAAAATCCTAAAAACCTACTCATAAAATCTCCCATGTTAATCTTATGGGAAAAGGTTTTTGGCTTTTCCTCAGTTCATTTTAATTATTTCACATTTGCTTCTACAAATCAACTCAGCTCCACTAAAAATTCGTTTTGGTCTTTAAATTGTGATTCTTCATCCAATCGTTGCAGAGATATTCAAAGTGCTAAACACAGTATGTTGCCCAATGTTATCCTTATGGAGAATAAATAAAATTTAATATCTCGATTATTTATCAATGTATATTGATGAAACTTAGTTTGTGGCTTCACGTAATCCTGGTATATTGATATTTGCACAACAAATTTATTTTTTGTTGATTACCCCCGTAGCAGCAAACCTGCGTACTCAGCCCCCATGTTATTCTTATGGAGAATAAGTAAAATGTAATACATAAACCCAACTTAAACCCCAGCTTAATTATGAACATAAATTATTAAACCTTGGTATGTGGCTTCACCTTGTTGAGTTATATTGATATTTGCATAAAACCCTATTTTTTGTTCCTTGTTGCAGCAAACCTGCGTACTCAGCCCATTTTATTCTTATGGAGAAAATGTAATACATAAACCCAACTTAAACCCCAGCTTAATTATGAACATAAATTAATAAACCTTGTATGTGGCTTCACCTTGTTGAGTTATATTGATATTTGCATAACACCCTATTTTTTTCCTTGTACCTGCAAACCTGCGTACTCAGCCCCATGTTATTCTTATGGAGAATAATTCAAATGTTATATAGTGCTTATTTATGCTTGAATATTGATGAAACTTGGTATGTGGCTTCGCGAAGTTAAATTATATTTATATTTTCATAAAACCTATTGTTTGTATTTCTTGTTTCAGCAAACCTACGTACTCATCACCAATGTTATTCTTATGGAGAATAATTATAATTGTATATATCGCTTATATGTGAATATGTTTTTATGAAACTTGGTATGCAGCTCTATGTGGTATTAAGACATATATTATGCATTGGAAATTCGCTGAGTACGCAGTTTTGCTGTGACGGGGGTGTTGATTAGTCTCTGAATCACTTTTCTAACTATTTAAAAGGTTAAGCTACGTGGTTGTCGAGTAATCCAATATATTAGATTACGATCGTTTCGGGAACAAGTTCCTTTCTTCAGATATTCAGAACATCAATCTTCACTCATATCGAGGTTGCCAAAACTAAAAAACATTAAAAACGCACATTGAAACAAACGAACATTTAATTTTTAAATTACCTTCTAAAGAGTTAACGTTAAATATTATATATAAGCAAAAACAAATATATACAATATATATTGTAAAAATACAATTCTTTTATACAGTTTACAGCTAAATTTTAAACTATCAAGGTCAGTATTCATAGTAAGTTTAATTAGTTTAATCTTTTTATGTCAAACACATTCAAACTCACAGATAAAAACAGAACGATATGGGACATGGTATAACTATCTAAATAAAATGGTAAAGTTTGTTCAAACGTTTACGAGACACCCTGTATATCTTGGTAGAGATATATACCTTCTGGATCATGTATGAGCGGCTGACCCTTTGTTCAGAATCCTAATGTGGTCAGGTGTAAAACTGGAGAGGTGATTAGTGGTTTGGATCCGTTGAAAGGCAAGCCTCTCGGCTGCCACTGGTCATTAGGCCAGTGATTATTTAGTGCTCCAGGCCAAAGAAAGGCAGCCTTTAACAGATATACACAGAGAATCTCATCTATTCTATCCTCATGATTTTTAAAAAATTCCTTAAAGTACCGAAGAGTTGGTGTCGACGCGACGTCTTGAATGTTTATTGGACGAGAAAACCAAAAGAATGTTTAGAAACTTTATGCCAAACTAGTAATTTCCAACCGAAATTTTAACCGTACATTCCAACCCTAACTTAGTCGTACATTGAATTTGATCAAGAAAGTACGGTTAACTAGTTAAATTCATGTAAATAATAGCAAGGGAAAAAATATTCCAGGCCAACAAACATTTAAAATTTAAATGTTTCAGCTTATAAATATCTATCAAAGGGTAATTTATCATCTAGATATAGAATAGTAAGTTTAAACATATTCTAGGCCTACAGAAATCTTACAATTAAAACCTTCCTACGTATAAATATCAATCAAAGGGTCATTTATCATGTGAACATAGTTCACAATTCCTCTGTTTTCAGCTATTATACTTCCAAACTTTAGGTCGAGTAAAAAAAGGCAAACATAATAATTATAAATGTCCGTTGTCAATCAATAACACTACATACATGACACAATTGCGAAAAGATTAAAAATTAATGTGCCAATCTTCTTCTCACCAATCTTCAACTTCAATTTCAACCAAGCATCAAACACAAAAGGCGATTAAACTTATATTATTAAACAGGTTATCTAATGGAATATAAATATATACTAGTCGGTGTGCCGTTCACCCCACGGGGATCTTGCTGATATATATCATGTTAATCCTTCAATTAATAAAATATGTTTCTGAAGTAAGACATTTTATTTTAACAAAATTGTAACTAGTAATAAGACAAACACGATGGAGGTGGGTGGAAATACATCATTTACTACTGGTAATTTTCAAATGACTAATTCAATGTTGATTGAACCCTTCAATGAAAAAATGAATCTTGGGAAATGTACATTGAGAGGTTGGAAATATCTTTCTTACACAATAAAACTTCTGATGATCGGAAAAATATTACACTTCTACACTGCATTGGGGTAGATACCTACAGTAAACTTAGGGACATATTACATCCTGAATCACCACTAACTAAAACCTATGCTGAGATTATTCAGACCTTAAGTTCACACTTTGCACCAAAACCAAATGAAGTATCAGAAGCGTTCAAATTTCATTCTAGACATCGACATGAAGGTGAAAATGTTAGTAAATTCTCATCTGATCTTAGAATCTAGGTATTGTAATCTTAGAATCTTATTCTAGGTATTGTAATTTTGGTACGGTTCTTCATAAAGCTCTGCGAAATCAGTTCATCCTTGGTCTTAGGGATGACAGGATACAAACTAAACTAATTACCTTAAGTGACAATAGTTAAGTTTCGAAAAGGCTTTATACATGGCTCAAGTAACAGAAAAAGCTCAAAACGATTCGATGTCAATTCAATCAAAAATGAAAAATGAAAAATCACAAGTCAATTTGAATGTTTTACATCAGCACAATGTTCAAAAGCCTAGTTAAAGTTCCGGACAATGCTATCGCTGTGGGGAGTTACATGAACGTATGTTTGATAGTAAACACAAATTTACGTTTGTAATTACTGTCATAAATCAGGAAACTTGTCAAAGGTTTGCTTTAGTGTAGTTTGCTAGCGCATCTATCAAACTACAAAAGAAAACTAGGGTTAGAAATGAAAATTTTGCTCCTCGTAACGTAAAACAAATTGGTTATATATATGAGCAAAGTACTCCATATCAAACGCAATATGAAAACAAATAAAATCTTGTCTATAATGAAGCAAATATCGTTGATATGTAAACAGTGGATAAGTTTAGGAAAATTATGTTAAATGTCAAAATTAATGGAAAATTAATGCCATTCGAACGAGATACAGGAGCAGGAGTATCTTTAATGTCACACAGCAACTTTTACAAATATTTTCCAAATCACAGACCTTTAATGCAACCTGACATTGTTTTGAGGGATTTCAACAAAAATGAGTTTGTTTCTTTGGGTAAAACCATAGTGCAGGTGTGTTACAATAACCAAACGAAATACCTTCCATTGTACGTCGCTGAGGGAAAGCGTGACACGATATTTGGTCGGGAATGGCTCAGATCGATTAAAATTAACTAGTCTGACGTAAGTCAAGTTAAAGGAGCCAATTCCAATCATGTTCTGATCCTAAAGTGAACGGCATCTAGACAGAATTCCAATCAATCTTTGAACCTAAAGTGGGTTTTTTCAAAGGGGGAGAGAGAAGCTTATCTTCCATTTAAAACCTAACACAACACCGGTTTTCAAAAAAAGCTTGACCGTTACCTTATGCTTTGTTACCGAAAGTTAGCGCAGAAATTGATAGACTAGAAAAAGAGGGTATAATTACAAAAATAAATCAGAGGTTATGGGCTACACCAGTTGTACCAATTATTAAAGCAAATGGAAACATACGATTATGTGGAGACTATAAAGTAACTCTCAACACCCATTTGGTCATTCCTGAACACAATATTCCTCGTATCGATGAAATTTTATTTGAACAAAATTGTAACTAGTACTAAGACAAAAATAAGATTTGTTTTTGGTATTTATAAACTATATTTAAGAAATTATAAAACAAATGATACAATATATTGAAGTATCTTACACTTGCAGCCATAAATTGCAATTCATTTAAAAAACTCTAAATGTAAATATCACAGTGACAGTCTACAGTTAGAAATATTTCTTATAACAGCTGCTTATATGAATAAAATTAACTTAAGGACATGGGACCAAAATAAAATAGTTTCTTCCATAAGAAAAACATGGTAACTTTAAGAGCCAGTGTGGTGGAGCACTGAAAACTTAGAGAAAAAAATACTTTCGAAACATTTTACGGAAAATCCCCTTGACACCTCAATCGTCATAAACTAGCTTTTACCTGAAGCTTTTAGACGACTTTTAGAAACCAACAACTTGTTGGTTGGTTTTAAAGTTTAATTAGATCTTGATGGGAATGTTTGGTTTGAATACTTGATAACGATACTGCGAAGTCTTTTGATCCAATAGTTTTTATAGCTTCACAAGTTGTTCTACCTAAAGTGCTCTATGAGCCACTTGTCTATGCCGCAGTACTACACAAAGAAAACCATGCCAAAGGCTCTCAGTGAAGTGCTACTGCATCTTGTGTTTGACTGAAGTGCTCCTTTGAAAGATTTTACAACGAGGTTCTCACTTTTATCTGCTTAAGCATATTTAATTTTATATAACTACCCTAAACACATGTGTACATTGTGGTACTTTATCCCTTTCATATTCAGCTTGAGATTGATTAATAGTCAAACTACATTATTTGTGAAAACACGCGCATTTTTTACATATTCTGTATTTTAAATATCGCTGTAAAATATGTCTTATAACACTGAAAGATACATTATAATTTTAAATAATCTCACAGGCGATATGGAAAATACTCCGGGTGTCCATTTGATAATGCCATATTTTCATGAGACATACTTTTTACATTTTAAATGACGGAGTACTCTTACGATCTGTAATAGTTAGGAACTTGACAATTGCTATTTATCTTAAATAAAACCTAACAATATCTGATACACTTTGTATTTTCAATTTGTTGTTTTTTTAGGGGTTTAAGTACGAATCATTTTTAAGGAAAAAACTCCAAACCTTTATCTTAAAAACCAAATTTCTTAATAACTTAAAGTGAACCAAATTATTAAAGAAAAGATGCATTTTGTATTAAAAACATTTGTACCAACATTTTTTAGAGTTTTAAGTTCCGAGCTTGGTATATAAACCTCATTTTGTCCAATTATTACTAACTCTTTATGCTAAATACAAAGATTGGAAAAATGAGTTATTTAAAAAAAGGGTTCCAGAGACTCCAACCATAAATGGAGTAATATTTAGAGTATTCAGAGTAAATTGTTAATGAACAATATACCTTAATATTTGATGGGATCAAATTACATAAAAAATAAATCTTAACTATTTATCTTAAAATAATTGTACTTTATAAACCCATAATAATAATTAATAAACGGTATCAGGAAACTGACACATACTTTCTCCCTTTTAGCCAAACTTTATTAAAAAAAAAAAAAATATTTTTTATTTACTAAATATAGAATATGAAGTACAGAAAATTGTCTAAAATAGTTGTTTTCAGAAATATCCACCCAAATCCCTTTTTGGCAGGCACTATAGAGTCCGTTGCTACACACAGCGGTTTTGAGAGGGGAAATGCCTCCTTGCCCCCCAGGGTTAAATGGCAACATATTTCGACCATCAATGCTAACTCTGTTGGTCAATGCTAACTTGAACTGCATATCAAGTTTTAATGAAATTGATCAGTAAATAAGAGAGAAATAGTTATTTTTGTATTCCCCATAAGAATAACATTGGAAAACGTACTGCGTTTACCGCTAAATGACAATTTAAATTTTCTCCGCAACTAGCAATCGTAGAATAGTAATTCAAAATACCAATTTATTTAGTTTTTTGAGCTCTCTTAATGGTGAATATTAATATTTTTTAACATTTATGATTTTGTATAAAAAATCCAAAAAACTGATTTTTGGATGTTTTAAGTCCTGTAATTTCTGAACCCGAATTTTTTCAGAAATGCGGGTGGTATCATTTTGTTGGCAACCTAAACCTCTACAAACCACTAAAGTTTAATCAAAATCGTGAGGGTGGTTTTTGAGAAATTTGGATTTTACATGTTTTTTTGGCGATTTTTGGGGGATAATTACCCTTAAAAATCAAAAATGAAAAATGAAATAACACCTGGAGATATTGAGGATTAGTACCTACATACCAAATTCCATAAAAATCTATCCATAGGTTAGGGCTCTAGCTCTGCACACGCACACACACGCACACACACACACGCGCACACACACACACACACACACACACACACACACACACACACACACACACACACACACACACACACACAGAAACACAAACACAAACACAAACACAAACACAAACACAAACACAAACAAAAACACAAACACAAACACAACCACAACCACAACCGCACAAACGCACAAACGCACAAACGCAAAAACGCAAAAACGCAAAAACGCAAAAACGCAAAAACGCAAAAACGCAAAAACGCACAAACGCACAAACGCACAAACGCACAAACGCACAAACGCACAAACGCAAGCACGCAAGCACGCAAGCACGCAAGCACGCAAGCACGCAAGCACGCACGCACGCACGCACGCACGCACGCACGCACGCACGCACGCACGCACGCACGCACGCACGCACACACGCGCACACACACACACACACACACACACACACACACACACACACACCAGTCAGACATCACTTAAAAACCACTTTTTTGGGCTCAGGGAGCACCAAAACGAATATTTCCACTTACAACTCAAATTCGAAAATGTTGACGAAAACAATAATTTATCCATATACTATGTATAGGGGGAGAAAGTAAAATTAGAAAATGTAAATTAATTATGTATTGTGTTTTTAATTCATCTGACCACTGAATTCATCTGAAGCCACCTGGTCACTCAACTTCATTGTAATCAAGCTGATAATGATGCAATTTCATCGAAACATGTACTAATCATGATTTCTTCAATTTCAGTCGACGGTACGTAAGTAATGTAGTCCGACGTAATATCTACAGCTCAGTGGCTAAAACCATGAATTATAATATATTCGACTGTGTTAGATTCATACAAAATTACAACTTCCTATTTATTACAGGTTATTTCGTGTAGGTAAACCGTAAATTCAACATGTAAAATCGTTATAAAATTACAACTATGTATATTATTATTATTTATATTTATTAAAAAAAACCTCAACTTCCCGTCACCATATTATCTGTGAGGTGAACTAACGACAGCGAGGTATCGTAACGGCATTTATTAGTCACATGGGAAAGCCAGAGGTAACCGCTCATGATCTTACAGAAGTCGGCTGGGACCGGGATCGAGCCGGCCACATCTGACTTGCTAGTCAGACACTTTATCTCTGAGCTACCGCGTCATGGATGTAAATGAATGTTAAAAATATTGTACTTGACAGACAATTGCAATCAGCCTCGCGGATTATCACGATGCCCGCTTTAAGAATGTAGTTAATGCAATAATTCAATTAACATGTGAATTATCTACATCGTTTGTTACCATAGCATACAACACTAAAATAATGGTGTTTTGTTTTAAACTTTATAACAAAATAAGTGGCCATAGAGCTGTTGTTTTATTGTGACTTTAATTTGCTATTTAATTTGCTTTAATTTAACAGCTTTATCGCATTTTTAGTGTGCACCTTTTGTCGTGTAATGAGGTTCTTATACGTAAATCGAATGAACTTACGTTATTAGTGAATTTCCTATGGAAAGTGAACTATTAGCATGACCCGCACGGTGAAACTTAAGCCCGGGACCAACATAGAAGTTCCTAACGTGACCCTCTGAACACGTTTTGGGGGGTCGTTCAAAATGATTTATATATATATGTGTGTGTGTGTGTGTGTGTGTGTGTGTGTGTGTGTGTGTGTGTGTGTGTGTGTGTGTGTGTGTGTGTGTGTGTGTGTGTGTGTGTGTGTGTGTGTGTGTGTGTGTGTGTGTGTGTGTGTGTGTGTGTGTGTGTGTGTGTTGTGTGTGTGTGTGTGTGTGTGTGTGTGTGTGTGTGTGTGTGTGTGTGTGTGTGTGTGTGTGTGCGTGTTTGCATTCTAGCGGTCGCGTTTTTTGTCCGATTTACTTAAAATTTTGTAGGGACATTCCTTTCTGTAATCAGTTGAACAAGTTCGTTGGGTAAAACAATCGGAAAACTCTAAACGCCTTTTTTGGGGATTAATCTTTCAAATTTCGAAAAAGAGTCATAAAAGCCCCGGATGTAACATTAATGCATGTACAAATATGGGAATTAGTAAGGCGAAAGTTTTAAGCCATATCTCGTCATTTTAGCATAAAAGATTACCGAGTTATTAAAGAAAATGTGTATCGACTAAACAAAGTACGCTGTCTTATGGGGGTTTTACATTAGAAAAGCCTGTTATTCATTTGTTGGTGTGCTTTTATCTGTGAACTCGTTATTTATAGTAGGTTGACAACTGAATCATTCTGGATAATGTATCTGATTTTACCTCAAAAGAAACGTTATAAATACTTTTAATTTTTAATTACAAATCATTTATAAAAACACCCCTCAACAAATAGTTTCAGATGAATTTCTGTATTTCACCTCCAAGAAAGTAATTAAGAGTTGAATGAAGGCGGCACTACAGACCGCTCTCAAAATTCATGCAACATTGTGCTTGGTAAAACAATCCCAGTTCAAAATAATCTGCCTCACATTAACCTTTAAATGATTTTAAGTTAGAAAAAGTTACTAAAAAGGTATATTTATTTGTAAACACTAAAAACACTTTAACAGAGAACTGATTTGTTTTTAATGCTAAGCAGAAAAATTCACTTAACATAATAATTGTCTTATACAATTGGATCTATAAGTTTTATGTTTAATTTTACTTGTTATAAACACTTTTAAGCCTCATGTACCTTTAACTCCTTTAAAAATTATAAATACACGTATAATAGTTGTATCGTTTTATGAAAAATAAAAATTAAATAGTTTCATAACCTATATTATTAAAATAATTTCTAGATTTTTGTTCGGTGATCTGTAAAGCTATTAATTTGCATTCATTCTTGGTATCAAAACCAAAGCTCTTTCTATTTAAACGTGCCTTTTGAAGTTGTGTAAAACTTCCAACTTCAAAGCTCCGCCCCATGATTTTTCAATGTTGCAATGTCAATCTGATGTTGTTATTTTATTTAGTTAGTGTGCTGATAGTAATTTAAAACTGTCAAAACGCAGTTAGATGAACCACCTAATAATTCTGAATCTATGAGTTTTTAATTTAAATTTTGTATATGTGTGATTTTCCAAGAAATGTAATGCAAACGCTTTATGATTATATTTTAAATCTCCTCAAAAGTGAGACAAATACAAATCAAATCAAACGGGGGTGACAATATTGTTTGCAACCAAAAAATTATTAATTTATAGTTATAAACTATATTTATGTAAAAATACCAATTCTCTAAATGTTAATAATTAAATATTATGTGTTTGACTACCGTACGCTATTTCTACTTAGGAATTTATAGTATAATCAATGTCACATTTATGAATGTATATGAATAGTTATAATTAATCAAAACCATATTACTACACAAATCAAACCAATTGCAAAAAGGAAATATGTGCGTTGAGAACAACTAATAGGAGGTTATGAGGATTTGTATTACAGTCAGTCGGTTATTGGAGACCGGCGTCTGCTACTGGGGAACAGTTATGACACCGCTATTACGGGAACAATGAGGCTTCTTGGGGTTTGGCAAAGATCTCTCGTGTTGCTGCTCCTTAACCGATCTTGAAATTTTAGTTTGGTTAAATAAATCCAAAATTAAATCTCTATTTGTAAAACCAAGGGTTTCGTTCAATAAAATATATATTTACTAGTTGCTAGATTATATTAGATATTGCCACTAACATTTGATGTTCATGTATTTGGATATTCCATTTGTCGGTTAAATGCTGAGGAAAATAAATCAATATGAAGGAATACAAAAAAATATATAAAGGAAGCATAATATTGTAGTAATTACAGCGATCATTAGGTAATTTTAGCAATTTGAAATATTGTTGTTGTAAGGACGTTTTTAAGGGAAATAACGGCTGAAAACCGTAATAGGGTACTTCCCTAGTAGAACTTCTATGATTGTTCCAAGTGTAAGCCTTCTAGGTCGTACGATAGCTTCAGAAACTTGAGCAAAGACAACAATTTACCAGTTTTCCTTCATTTACTTTACGCAATTATATATGTATTTAATAAAACCTTGTTGTTAAAAGTGAAGTTTACGTGTTATGTACGACGTGTGGTTCCTTAATAGCAACAATTAAGGTAAGCTGCTATTTTTTTCCAGAAAATCTGTGTCGTTATAAAGGAACGTTATTTATATGTATGGCAAAATACACACATCTGTGGTTACAGTTAAAATTCTAAAAGTCCTAATACTAATGTTAATTTAAGTTCCAAAAGAGTGAAACAATTTCTGAATTTTAGATTGGGGACTAAATAATGTTCAAAGTCATAAGATAACACTTCAGAAGTAATTTAATAATCTAAATAGTAGATATTTCCATACATATCCATTCATTATACCTCAGAACGTTTGGTGTCTGTCGTGCAGTATGTCATGAAGGTGGGCTCGGCGTTGTTGCAGTTGTCAATGTATCAACGCCATTAGTTGCATTAGAGCTTGTATCCGCAACACATAATTGTAAGCTAATCTTGTAGCTTCGTTGTTCAGTTAGATTATGTACAATTACAGTTGCAAACTCTGTTAGAGTGATTACAACCTCGAAAATTCACAATTCACAATTGTTGACAATTGTTCACAATTCTTGTTAGAGAAAAGTAAAATTGTATGTAGAGGAGACTATTTATTTGAGTTATTTATTTTGATGGTCAAGCCCAAGGTTTTTAAAAGTAAAACACATCAAAACAAACGGGGTTCAAAATATTGTTTGTAACCAAGCGATTATTCTGTTTATAGTTATAGGTTATATTTCTATAAAAATAACAAATCTCTAAATGTTACTATTTTAATATTATGTTTTTGACTACCGTACGCTAGTTTTACTTACGATTGTATAGTATAGTCAATGTCACATTTATGAATGTATATGAATAGTTATCTATGGACTTCAGTTTCAAAGACAATTTTAAAGGAAAAACTAGATGCAGTATTATAACAAAAATATTCTTTACCAATTTGTAAACGGAAAATAAACCAAAATAAATATTCGTTGAAATAAGCAATCCGAGAAAGGTGTTGATAAAAAGACTGGTTAACCTCAGAGGAGAAATCGCTGCAATTACTTTGTCGGGGAACTCGTGCTGTTTGTGGTTTTAAAAGTTTAATCTTTTTTGAGATATTCAAAACTACGTAAAAGTAAATCTACATTACGTCCCACAATGTTCCGCCGCAATGGTTTAAATCACTGAAGTAATCGAAAGTGCAAGAAGAGTAAACATTTAAAATAGCCATAAAAACAAGACATCACCGGCAAAGTAATTGCTGTAATTTTTCTTCTGAGGTTAATCAGTCCTTTATTGGTACCTTTCCCGGGTCGCTTATTGGGAAAAATATTTTTTTCTTTTGCAAAATTGATGAACAGTAAAATAACACTGCATCTAATTTATGTTTACAATAGGATTTAAATTTAGCTTCAAAGAGAATTCATCTGGATCAATTTTACCGGGTTTAACGATTGTTAAGTTGTATTATTTAATAAACAACTTTGTATATTACTATTTTACTATTAATATTGTATATTACTATTTTTTCTATTTTACCCAAAAATATATTTCAGATACTTGATATATTGAAACTAAAAAAACCGATGAAAACAAAACATTTCCCTAATTAAAAACCACTTACATATAGGAAGTAGTTAAACTAGCAAGACCCAAGGATGAATTTATTTAGATAATGCTAAAAAATGTCAGAGAAGCTTACTTTACGCTTCTTAACAACACGTTTAACATATATAGTAGATGGAAGAAAACAACCGATATAGATCTTCATCCTATTATCAGGCCCAACGACGGAATGAAGTAGAGTCAAAAATAAGCGGAGACATAAATCATGAAGTGATGTAAGACGTATGATGTTAAATCCCGATGTTTTACGTTAAGTAAAAAAAATGTTAATCAATAAGATTATTAGTTATAGATTAACTACTGCATAAATACAGTACATTTATAAGACGGTATAAATGGTTAACTACTGTAATTGTATACGCAAAAGCTGATTTGTTGCACAGTTAAATTGCTTAAATGTTTGATACCGTATATTAATGAAACATACAAATATATTACCATATGACCATGAATATTGTGGTTACGGACAGTTACGGAACAATTCATGACTTTGTAAATGTTTCTTTCGATATAAAAGATAACCAATTCTCTATACGATAATGTTTGACAACTTCATAAATATTCTCTTCATACAACTTTGAAAACGATCTCAGTGTTTTCCACATTCTGTCTACGTCACTTCAACCTGACAAGGCAAATGAGTTTTTAATGGCTGCCAGTTTTTCTTTTGAATCTTTCGAGGTTGATGAAACTTTTAGTTTTTAAATAAGCTATGAACTTCTTTCAAAACGGTAATACACATTTATATTTAATAAATATTCTCATTAGATATTCCTGTTTTCTATTTTTCATAAGTTATTGAGTTTATTATTATTGCGATGTTACCTAGAAAATATTTGAAATACTTAATATACTAAAACTAAAAAAAATCTAACAGATTAATTCTTTGGAAAAAATCACTCTTGTAAGGGGAGTTTTATGGAATTAAGAATAATTTTAAAACAGCTATTTTTTCAAAAGTTAAAAGTCTGATTTGAATCGACTTAAGGATAATTATCAGATTTTTAAACAGTGAGTAACGTCTTCCTCAGAATTTAATAAGGTCATTTGTTGTACGTAAATGTTTACTATTAATTTTAAAACTGCATAATGCCACAGTGTTAATTCTATGGTACCGAGCTAAAAATAACCAAAACATGTCGTTGTATACTAATTTTCATACCTCTACACTGAGAAGGCTGCTAGGCCTTTTATGTGAAACAGTGAGGTTTTTGTTTGTTTGATAGGCAGTGTTTTCGGTGAGAATACACTGTCCGAAATCAGTCAGTCGGATTTAGGCTGTATGTGCATACAAGTACAAGTTGAGGTAAAAGTTAGCCCTTGTGGTTTTCTTAAACAAGTTTATCGTAAATGAACGTTCTGGGTAATGATTAGATCGTAATGTTGGTTGCTACGGCTTGTAACGTTGTGCCACGTTCTACGAAACACGTCAAGTTGTACGTGATGCATTGGGGTAAGTCGAGCGTTGAAAAGGGGAGAGCTGAGGTCATAATAGTATTAATAGTATTTTATTAATTTATTTTATACTGTAATAACAAAACGATTTGAGGTGCGAATGGCGGGGGGGGGGGGGTGTAGGGTGTAAGGGGGGTAACATGAGGACGATCGAAAATGTATTTGATTTCGATCTTGATATTTAATAAAGTTATTAACAACAACAAAATTGCATACACATATAAATACAAAAAACCTAATAAAAATAATAATCACATATAAAACAAACGGAAATAACGTAATAACTGAATAGATTTATGATATATCAATGTAAAAAGCTTTAGCATCCAGTAGCTTGGATTTTGATACTTTATATTAAAATGGTGACACGAAACATTTAGCAGGAAGGAATGAAGAATAACTGAGTCGACGGCAGAAAAAACAACCGGAGGTTGCGGTGTTTTGTTTTGTGGATGCGGTTTTAAACTTGAAACAATAGATTTCGTATTTTTGTATAAACTGCCAATAGGGAATATATTGTTGGACGTAGTTGGTACGGTAGAATTGTGCCTTGTTATCATTTCGTATTGTTTATTGTATTACTGTATAACACAATATGTTATTTAATGTGACGCGACAATCTGTTGCTGGATAGTATTTACACTGTTGAGCACCAAAACATTTGTTTACCGTAATTAGCTATCTAATGTATTTTTAAAATTGGGAGAATGTTGTGAATGGTTCTTGGTTTCGACATTGACCATAGATACTGAAATCTTCATTATCTATTGTCAGTAGTTTCGACTTCGACCATACTAATGCAATTTTCTTACTCGTGTTTTATGGCTATTTGTACTCCTAAATACACTAAATGGAAGTAAAGTTCGCGTAACCTTCTGGTAAAGAAATCATATCAGAGTTTCAGGTAGCACTAGTGCTCTGACAGGATCTGTCGACTACTTATATAGCCGGGACCAACGGCTTAACGTGCCTTTCGAAGCACGGTGGAAGTTTGAGTTTCAAAAGTCATATGCATTTCACCGGGATTTAACCTGGGTCTTTCGGGTGGTAGGCCAGTATACTCAACCCATTCATTGCTGACTGACACTTAATACACTAAGATTACATTCGCTAATATAAATCATTTTCTATTTTTGAACCAATTTGTTATAATTGAGGAATAAACCAATTTAACTGATAAGTAGTTTGACAAAAGTATTTTATAATGTTTAATATATAAAATTTTTAACGGGAAGAGGTTGGTTTTAGTCCCTAAATTTACTATGGGGAATATTTTTAGTTTGTTTGCAGAATAAATCAGCTGTTGACTCAGTAATATAAAACAGCTGTAAGAGATGTTACTCGCAGAATGTAAATATAAGAACTGGTGATAAGAAAACACAGTCTCTACGACTCAGAGGCTGTGTACCTACGTCATCGAACGTATTGCCATTAGGCATAACATTCCTCCGTTTGAGCAACAAGCACTCTCATTACCCTAATAAGACTCTGTATTTCTATTTTATACCCTGAATATTATTTAGTTGGAATGTTTTACAGTTGCTCAAACTCGTTTCTAGTATTAAACTTTGACATCACAAAATATTGGTATTATTGTGTAAGAAGTAATTACAACAAATATCAACATTTTTTGTGTTTGAGACCTAATCATAATTTAATATTATCTCTATAAATTTAGTTTAAATCTTAAAAACTACCCTCTTAAACTGAAATAAAATTTTAGATGGGGCTTAGTGATGGGAATTGTTCAATAGGGAACTGGCCTGATAAGAGCAGGCTTATAGATAAGACTCGAGCCCCTAAAAACTACCCCTAAACGACCCTGGTAACTTCGCCCTTCGGCCGCCGACCTTTGTCTCCATGATGTGATGATAATTAAAGGGCTTGATGGCAGCTCTAGTGTACCCTATTTTAGTACTAATTTGGTTCTATAGATAATTTATTGATGGTGTATGGTTTAAACAATTGTTAATGCAACGAGTTTTCTTATAACAAGTAATACTTTTAGAAAAATGGACCATGGCATATCAAAAGAGAATTAAAAGGAAGACTTCCATGATTAACTTAATGGGATTTGGGGTCCAAGGATTTTGTTTACAATGACAGTGCGGTAGTAATTAGAGGCTCATTATTCAATTAAGAGTTCTCTCTAAAATTCTAACATTGTTTTAACGAAGTTAATAACTATTTTAAGTTGACGTGAAACTGTCCCCTTAGTTACACAACACATTAGTCAAGCAAAGCTTATAAAAGCCACGCTGTTTTTGCCTCACAGCGGTCGAGTTAATTGAGTGTGACTGTGACGTGATTATGAGACGTATTTACTCTTAATTATTATCCTCAAAGCTTCCTTTACAATGTAGTGTACGTGAAACTGTGTTTAACATTCACAACTCGAATTTTAAAGGACTGTACAAAACGTTTTTGTTCCCTATTGAAATATAATGCTCTAACATCGATGAAGTTTTAAAATAATATATGCTTATACAGGGTGAGTCACGAAGATATGCAGAAACTTCGGGAGCTCATTCTACATGTAAAATTAAAGGAAACAAGTTATAAAACATAGGTCCGAAAATGCTTTGTTTTCCGTCTTTCTGACTATTTGTGTTTTTTATTTAAAACGTTATATCGTAGGTCATCTCTCTACCAACAACTCTATACCAACAACATTTGGTATAGAAGATCATGTTTCTACTTTGTACCATTTAAAAATGGCGGCCATTTCCGTTTTTCAAAGCTAAATATATTAAAACCCGTGATATTTAGTAAAAATCTGTAGGCATTTTGTCCTAAAAATAATAATACGAAAATTTTAACTATAGGATTTTAAATAACTGAGTAATCATGATACAAGTTAAAACATGCTTTTTAGCCATTTTGGACTAAAACATCATGTTTTAACTTACAGAAATAACAATTAGTTAGTTATTTAAAATACTACAGTTAAAATCTTCATATTATTATTTTTAGGACCAAATGGCACAATTTTTTCGATACTTAAAAATGTTTCCTAAATATTACGGATTTTAAGATATTTAACTTTGAAAAAAAATTGGCCGCTATTTTGAATGGTATAAAATAGAAACTTGATATTCCCTACCAAAATTCGTCTAATTAGATGTAATATATGCACCAAGTTTGAAGTTGATACCTTCAGATGTTCGAAAGATATAACGGATTATGTAAAAAAACAGATAAAAAGACGGAAAACGAATCATTTCCGGACCTATGTTTATATAACTTTTTTCCTTTAATTTTACATGTAGAATGAGCTCCCATAGTTTCTGCATATCTTCGTGAATCGCCCTGTATATGTTATGCTAATATATAATTGTGAGACGTATTCACTGTTAATGTATGTCCCCCAAAGCTTCCTTTACAATGTAGTGTACGTATAACTCTGTTTAAAATTCAAAAATACAATTTTAAAGGAATTTACAAATCGTTGTTCACTATTGAAATATAACGCTTTAGATGTATGACGCTTTAAGATAATACACAGTATGGCCACACTTTACACGAAAATAAGTTTATTGGTTTATTAATGTTATTGTAATGTAAAATAAAGTGTTAACCTATCAACTCCTAAACATAAAATCTCATTTTCTTAACACAACTTGTTTCATAACGGAATCCGGCTTAATAATCAGTTACCAGACAACTTAAAACAATGTGACCTTCATAGATTCAAATTCAGATTTACACAGTGCCCTATAAGCTAATTAAACTTTAACTTTAATAAGCTATACATTTGTACAGATGATGTAACTTAATATTTATTTTAAACTGTAATTTTAGTTTTAGTTATTACTAAACAATGTGATTAAATGTTATTTTTGGCACAATACAGAATTTGAATCTTTATGTTAAGGGATCTTTTATGAATGTTGCCACATTTTATCACTATTTACACAATTAATCTAAAACATATTTTATCCTACGTTAAACCAAATGTATACTCAATAGCTGTTCTAGCTTAAACCTAATAAAGTCGGACCACTAAAAAGCGACCTTCTTTTAGAGCTTGTTCAGCATATAAACAACAAACGTTGTAAGTAAGACTGTTCTCAATGTCTTTTATTAAACAGTGAACACGAAGCGTAACAGGTTTGTTGCATCTATCTGTAACAAGTTTTCTAAGAAGGCCGTTTTTCAGCTGACAAACTATAAATTAATGAGTTAGATAGAATAGTAACTGAAAAATATTCTTAAAAATAAATCGACAAACTGCTCTACAAAAGTGCGGTATGTGTGCTATTTTACACTCAAAAAATGGTCGCAAACTATGGGTTACCAAGCAGTCACCCGACCAACGGCGACATAAGGATTTGAATGAAATTAGTTATTTATTTACTAAGAGCTTGCAATAGGCCATTATCGCGAGAAAACTTAAGATAAAACTGTGTAATTTTTCGAAAGCTATCAAGATACTTTACTCAAATTACATACACAATTTATTCTATAGAAATGTTGGATGCCCACACAGCATACAAAATTCACTTTCATCAATTTTGGCTGAATTCATGGTATTGAGGTTACACACTGATTCAGGTAGCTTAGTCCAAAGCAACAATCAATCAAATAGGTGTTGGTCACTTCAGTAGTGGAAATATAAGGTTTTAACATAAAAACCCACATAAAATAAGAAAAAAATTACCGAGAAAACCCATCGATTTCCCGTCAACTGAAAACCAAGTCCGAATGATCAGTTTTTCTGCCAAAACCCGATCTTACAACAAAACCCACATCTGGACAAAATGGCCGAGGAAACTCATCGATTTTTCCGCCAACCGAAAAACCAAGTCCGAAGAAAATTGTTTTGACCGACACCAGATTTCTGCTGTTTATTTGCTTGAATTAAATGTTCATAGTCAAAGGTACCATAAAAACAATAATCAATCATAACATGTCCTTATTACATCAAATGTATATTAGTAAATGTATATTCGGGCTGGAGTCGCCGATGGTGATGACTTTTCCTGGACCAGTACTTTTTACGTTTCTTTATTCGGAAGGTGTCGCGGGGGCGACTTTTCACCCTTTTATATCTTTAGTCATGTGTTATTATCCAAAACATGTATAAATATGTGTAAACAATTTTAAGATTGGTTATTGATATAAGCTCCAAAAATTCATTTCAATCCTTTGATGAAATCCACAGGTTCTGGCTATTTGGGAACCCAAGCCACTTGACATATAATAAATCACCCTTCCTCCTAATTACCTTCTCAACTAAATACGTGTCTTTATATTTAGTCTTTAACAATTCATCGGTATAGAATCCTGCCTTAATTATATTACAGTTTTCATCTTTCAAAATATATGTCACCGGCTTTGTGTTCTTAACTTCTGCTATTGTAAACAACTCCCCAGTCCAGTTCGGGGTATAGCCCTTAACATGTGTTTATTTCGAAATTCTTACACTATCCCCTACCATATATCTTGCTTTTTACCTGCTACTTAGATGCCAACTTTTTGAGTATATCTTTAGAGTTCTTGTCACTTACTTGGTTAGGTTTCATCCCTATAGACCTATGAACTTTGTTATTATGTATCCTTATTAACTTTGGAAGAAAACCAACCATTTATAACTCCCCTGTACACTAAACTCTCTATATAACCAATTCTTTAAAGTTCTCTGGAATCAATCTACAATAGCTGCTTTAGTTGTAGAGTAAGTGTGGTAGTGATTAATATTTAACTTATCCATTAATTTAGTAGAATGTTAATTAAAAAATTATTTTCCATTATCAGATTGAATATTTTTAACTCCCTTTGGGAGAATAGTCTTTATAGCTTCAGTAACCACCAATCAAGTATTATTCTTTAGTGGCACGGCATAAGCTTTTTTTAGGAAATATATCTATTAAAGTTAAAATATATTTATTCCCAGAATTCTTTCTAGCATAATTTTGCATATCTATTAAATGTATTTGAAAGGTTTCGTTTATACCCAATACTTTAAAAGACCTTCTAAAAAATTTCTTCCTCGCAGGATTATGTAGTTCGTAAGCAATTTCTTCCATGTTTTATTTATTATTTTTTATGTTAAAGTATTTACCAGTCTCCGTCGTTTCAAAAAAAGTCCATTGCTACCAACTAACATACCATCAGTCATTCTTTGATATACATATAGTTTTTTGGTGAATATGTCTCTCCATCTAAAGTATTAAATCTGCTTAAAGATGTAGAGTCTGCAACAGTTTAGGATGTACATCATCAAATGAAATTTAATATTCTTCTGTATAAAATTATCAATTTTATCATCATCCCTCAAAACCTGCGAAATTAAACAAATACTAGTCCTATCTTTGCCTGGGGGTACATTCTTTATTAATTTTTCTTCTGCATTCCACATATCGTTATCTAATGTATAAAGGCATCATCTTTTCTGGTTAACGTCTGGCCCAAAGTCGATACATCATCAATAAACTCCCCATCTTTAACACCACCAATTTTATAATTTAAAGCATTCCAACTATCTTTTAGATATAAAGTAGTTTCTTTAAAACTTCTAGGATTGTGAGGTTTTAAAGTAAAAACTCTTATCTCTGAGTAAGTAAAGTCTCTCATTTTTTTGTAGAATCAACCAACTCCTGTTGGATATTTGTTTTCAATTTTATTTACGTTTGATTTATTTTGTTGGTCAAAGGATTATACTCAAACATTTTAACGAGTATTTTTAAGCAATATGCAGTCATGTTTATAGGCATATTTTCTGCAGTTTCAATTTCTAATTTAATATCTGCAACCCCCTCTTTGACCGATTCATTCTGTCTAAAAGAGTCTAATACAATTAAGGGATATTTATTTGTAAAGTCAACTCTACTTATCATAGGTTCTGGGGCGGTATTGTAGTAACTCTCTCTAAATCTTATATACATCCCGTAAGCCTTAGAGACATCATGATTTTCAAAGTCGAGATTTAAATTGCTATAAGGCTAATACTCAGAATTTAAAAACAATTTTGAGATTTTTCAATTTACAGTGATCAAATTAGTCAGTTCTTTTTCACGCACTATTGTCCTTACCTGATTGGAAACCAAATATAATATATCTAGGCTTCTCCAAATTCGAAGATGTTTTAACTGACCACGTATGTCTCATATTTTTGGCATATGATGGGAGTTCGTGAAATTCCAAACTCCTAAATGCGATTTGCCAGTTTTTATTTTGCAATAACATATTTTTTAACTGCAATTTTCCCCTGACAGGCAGCATACTATGTGGCATCACCCGCTGGATTGATTTAAGTGCAATTTTAGGAATTGTATCAGCCCCACTTCTTGGAGCATTAGCTGTTGTTAATGTACAGTTTAAGTTGTTTTTGGATCTTTCAACACCAATTCTTGTTTAACATTTACTAAAACCCTATTAAAATCCTCAAACACACCCATTAACAACTCTAATGGGACAAAAGTACTAAACTCGCCGTCTTTGTGGAATTCTTTTAAATTCGCGTCAGAATCAAATGCGACATTTGACAGTTTAGCTGTTTTATTGTAAGAGCACAATATTTTGAAAAGACTGGAAATTCCTGGATTTCTTACAATATCCATTTCTTTACCAGCGACTTCGTATCTAATTTTGTCAAATAAGAATGTAAACTCATTGTTCATAAAACAACAAATCCTTTGTCGTGATTTTATATTTCTCCTTTAATATACATTATTTATAATTTTAACCACACTATTTTCGAATTGGGATTTCCCTGTGACGTCTAGAAAATATGGCATTTTTATTAATAGAACATTTTAATTTTAGTCCAATTGATTGTCGAAATCTTTTATTTTGTACAGTCAGTCTGTTCTTATAAATTCTCACATCTTTTTTATATGACAAGTAATTGTGATTTCTGCACCATTAAAGTCAATTGGCCTGTCGTGTTAATCTGAAAATTTAATGCTAACAACATCTAAACTTATCTTATTAACTGGAAAATATATATATTTCTTAGAACTTCAATAATATTGAATCCGGGAGGAGCTTCCGTATAAAAACTGTGTATAGTGTGTGAGTTATCATTATTTAAATAAAACCCATTTTCAATATTAAATTTTACTCTAATCACATTTACATGATTTATATTAATTTTATTTAAAGATTTAAATGGAACATCAGCAGTAAAAAATCCTTTAAATCCCAACAATAAAGATCCTACACACGGTTTTGTGAATTTAAGCACATGGCTAGAATATAATGTCGGTTTCATAGTTTTAGTATCGGCTAAAAGTAGAAATTATGAGCGGTTTGTAGCACGGATTTACAATGATAAACTAGTTTTTATTTTACTTACGTCGTCAATCCAAGTTTGTTTGTGATGAACGAGTTTCGAGGCTAGGCCATCATCAGCATCCATACACTATACACTAGGTTATTCATGAGATATGCGTTGCGTAAGTCTAGTAGCAAACTGCGTCATGTTGTTTGAAAAACGAATATTTACACACATTAAGACCGTATACACGACTAACAAAAAATCTATTATAAAACCACGGGTAAGGGAGCCGGCTCGGAGGTTTTATATAAACATTTTTGTTAGTCTTGTATACGTTCTTAATGTGTGCAAATATTCTTTTTTTAAAAACATGACGCAGTTTGATACTAGACCTACGCAATGCAGATCTCATGAATAATCTAGTGTATAGTGTATGGATGTTGATGATGGCCTAGCGTCGAAACGCGTTCATCACAAACAAACTTGGATTGACGACGTAAGGAAAATAAAAAATAGTTTAAAAGCAGAAAGTCTGGATGTCGCGTTTGAATTTCCCTCGCAAGCTCAAAAAATTAATATGTCCCTTGAGAAATTTATATTGTATTTGGAACTTTCTGATCGTAATAATACACGTACTCACCCTCGTCTATAGATAATTTGGCGTCTTTAAGTTATTTAATTTTAGAACTAGCCCTTTGTAAAATAAATGTTTTACTTTAGGACTAATTAATGCTTGTTTATTTTGTATTTTAACTACAACTTTCTTATCAAATGCTTGGTTTAATGTATCATTTGTGACCTCCACTTTCGGTGTTGTTATTTTCTGTACTTTTTAATATGTTAGAGTATTTAGAGTTTTTTTACATTAAATATAGAATTATAACTTTGAAAATCTACCGAGCCAATTACATAATCACTATTTAGTTCTATAGGAGGAAAGAACACTGAATTTAACTCGGGCTCTGTACTCGAAATCGTTATAGTAAATGAATCCATTTTTATAAACTAAAACTGTTTAGAAATGATAAAGATAAAATGCCACAAATGGAACTATATAAATCTTATATTTGATCAGTTGTATAGTAGATTTTGGATGGTAAAAAATATTCAATTACTTCTTTTGGAGGTTGTGTTCCTAATGGGTCAAAAAATATTATAATATCTTTATTTTTACGGCATGCTGTCCAAGACCACTGTCTAAATTAACTATTCTGCACTCTTTTACGTTTGGTGTTTGATTTTTTAGCTCGTCTTTTTACACCCCCCGAAACTGAGACACGTCTTTTCCGGCCTCTATCAGCTGAAATATGTCCATCTTTTATATTAATAAATTTTAATCCCATTCCCATTTTCGCTTTGGCTTTCATCAAATTCGTAACAACATACGCCGCTGCCTATTGGGCCAAATTTGTATCTTTTGCAGTAACTGTAGTTCAGGCTAATCTCATATCCGCCTTGTTCCGAGCGGTGGTATAATTCATGTAAAATTTGACATGCTCTTTACAATAAGAGTCTAGCTTATTTTTTGGAGGTACATGCTTGGCTAAACATTCCCGTATCTTAGTGCCTGGTCCACAATAAGGATATGATGGTAAGTGTAAAGGAAAGAGGAAGTTGTTTATAAGGGTATTTAATAAGCCATGACCTCTATATGGCTTTAAGAATAATCCCTTTCCACACTTTTTCATTTTTATAATATAAAAAATGTAATTTATACAACAAAAGTACCAGTTAAAATAGCACATAAAGAAAATATAACAAAGATGTTGGGTCTATTTCCCAATAATATTCGCCGTGTTATATGTGGCCCAAGTGGACGCGGTAAGACCATTGTAATTTATTATTTAATTGTTAAAAAGAAGGATTAAAATTTAAATATTCATATATAATATCAAAATCTTTAGAATAAAAAAATATAAAAATAAAATAAATATTTCGTTTGTGTGATGAAGTGAAACGCACACATTGGAGACTGTTAAATCACACCAAATGATGTAGAATCACACTCACTTGTTTTGTTTGATGATGCAAATAGTCGGAATATCACACCATTTTTCTCAATGGGCCGACATAAACACATCAATAGTTTTATTTTTGTCAATTTCACAGCAAAGTACACAAAAATTTACGTTATAATCTTAATTTCCTGATATTATTTAAATAAGACCATTTAAATTTAAAACATGTGTATAACAACCATGTGGGGAATTAATTTTTATCCAAAGAATTTAAAAATCTCTGCTACAAATGCTGGGATAGGTCTACATATGGCTTTTTCATATTAGACAAGGAAAGGCCAAAGAATTGCCAAGGAAATGGCCAAGGAATGGCAAATACAGACCAATTTTATGTTTTTATGTTTTTTTATGTTTGACCAATTTTATAATGACCATAGGCAAGAGAGTTTATGCCATCTAGAATAAACCTCTTGTAATCATCAAAAGAGAGTATTTTTTTATTCATCGTTAATGAAGGTGGTGGTTTGTGGATTTAATTCTTGTAACATTCTCATAGTAATATTCCCCGGATTTTAGACAGTTTAAGTAATGATTGGTGTCTTAAGAGGCTTTTAACAGTAGTATTGACAGCATGTCAGCACCCTTTGTCCGTTTAACCTCTAGCTCATTTTGCATTTCTGGTTATCTTCCGTCGATCCATTTTGGAGGAATGTAAGAATATAATTTTGGCCTTAAACCACAAAACTCATACATAATATTACCATTTAATTCGTCTTTAAACTTTCCCTTGACCTTTTAATTCTTATTAGAGTAAACGAAATGGTCTTTACTATATGCAGAAGTGTCAAAGTGATGCAAGTCTATTTCCACGTAAAAGTCCTTTGTAACTTTAGAATAAATTAGAGAATCTCATTAGGAACTTTTCTATTTTTAAATTTTGACATGTAATTAAAGTGTAAATCATACTTTATTACTTTACTAATATCCAAAATATACCTAAATATACTAAATTCATAAATATACTGGTTTAGTTGATTCATAATTGTCCTACCAAAGAGGCTATAATTTAACAGTTTGTAAAAGTCTTTTCAAAATCGTTTTTGCCTGTTTCCTCTTTTCAATATTAAAATTAATAAAAGGTGCAAGCCATTTTGATTGTCTAAATTTGAATATTCTGTGATGTTTTGTTACCACAAACCCTATTTCTTCGTATTTTTGTAATGATTTATAATGTAAAATATATCTAGTTTTGTCATTTAAATTTGGAATTAAATGTGCATTAATCTTTTCTGGTGGTAATGGATAATCATTCTGTAAATCATGCAACATTTTATTGTATTTTAAATCGACTACCAAAATAAATCCAAAGTTTTCATTTTGTTTGTATTTAAAATCTTTCTCACTCGTACAATGGAACCCATCGACAGGCAAAGATTCACACATGGATGTAGAGTATAGAGAGTTACAGTCTAAGTACACAATACAGGTGTTTTCTAGATTTGGGTCATGATGTTTACCCATGTGTATATTATTGGCTTTGGCATAGCGTGTGGAAATCATAGAGACTCCTCCTCTGATTGCACTATCTATAAACAAATGCATGTCAATATCACGAAATAATTGTAGTTTGATGCGGGTCATGCTAAGACATGCCTCCCATGTTAATCCAGGGAGGGAGACATGTGGACAGGGTCAAGCTTATAATATTTTAAACATAAATCTTTAAAGGTCTCATAAACATCAGCCAATAATAAAACGTCTGTTTTAAGATATAAATCGTGATATTCTTTTAAATTACTTATATTAAAATGAGTCCAAAAGTTTTTGGCGTGTTCATATTCTTAGGGAGTGATGCATTCTTTATTTAGACCACTTTTAAATGCCTTTATTGGTGGGAGAGATTCTGAGAATTTCTCTGGGCCTGTCATGTATTCATAAGGAAATACACCTTTTGGTTGTATTAGTGGATTGTCTATAAATCTAAATGTATTTAAATTTGAAGTTAATTTGTTTAATGGTAGGGATAGAAAGTTGTAGGAATTAAAAAAAACTAAATCATCAACAGAGAAAGATTTGTATTTTTCCATATCTGTAGCTATTCAATTTAATTTACAATTAAATGTTCCTCCATGTTGTATTATTAAATGTCCATCATAATTTTGTAAATTATGGAAGAATACTGGAATTTACTTAGTTTGAGTGTAATTGTAAATTACATTCACTATAAGCTGGACCTCTAAACTGCCCTATTAAGTGACAGTGATCACGGACATTATCACACAATAAAGGATCATTTCAAATATGACAATGAGTTGAGTTTTGGAATAATGCCTCTTGCTCTGGAGGCATTATAAGGGGAATATATACTGCCATTTGACTTTTGATAAAGTCATAAGTCTCAAATAACCCTTTGAAAAACACACCCATTACATTTTCACCACTGTACAACTGTTCGAAAATTACTTTGCTATCTCTTACTACGACATATGCAAAACCGGAGGGAGTGTGATTACCAGAGTATATAAAGCATTCAAAATATGCAAATAAACTTACAAATAATCTTTATATTACAAATGGGACTTTAAGATATTTATAATTTGTAAATTGTAATGTATTCGTTTTAGACATTTCCACTCGTTGGGCAGCATAATTTTTACAATATGTTATGTGACTTTCTAATTTTATATTTAGTGTAAAATCTTCGCAAAAAATTGTAGCAGTGGTGTTTTTTATTCGAACATTTTGTAGAATTAAACATTAACTTATCAAAATATCGAATTAAACGATATTGTGTTATACGACCTTGATGTAATAGTAATAGGTTTACGTGAGTATTGGTATTTTGTTTGGTTATTCTCAAAGGAGAGATACAGTTCTTACCTTTGACAACCATATACGTTTTCACTTATATTATTTTGTCTTTCAAATTTATCTATAAGATATATTTTTACTCGATATTTTATATTTGTCATATTTAACTGACCATCTTAGGGTTCATAGTAAGAAACTTGTTTTGCATTCTCTTGAAAGCTTCTTGGATATATTGCCGCCAACACTGACCAAAGAAAGCATTTAACATCGCTTTTTGCTGTTTAAAACAGTATGTTTAGAATTTCTGGTGTGGGGGTGTATAATTTTGGAGTTAGAGTTTTATATTTGTAAACATGTAATTCCCAATATTTTGTATGGTCATATATCCACCCACTGCCATAGCATTGGCATTTGTGTATAGAGGTATCAATCTTTAGTAGAGCATTTATCGATATTTTTGCTGGTGCCAGAACAGCCAACAAATTAATGTTTCCAGATTTCAATAAAATTGGAATAAATGTATGTTTTTACACTGGTTTTAAGTTTTAAAAGTTTTGTATGTGAAAATTCACTTCCCTCACATCAGCGTACTGCGTGCGAACTCGTTTTCAATTTGAGATTTTATATTTTTTATCAATTGATAACGTCAACTTCGAAAATCAGCAACACTTTCTTTGTCAATTGTAAATTCACCATTCTTGTCGACTGTATGTTTGATAAACTTCAATCTTCTAAGAAGAATACAATTAATTAGTAAAGGACATAATTGCAGAGTGTTAAGTATTTCCACAGACTCACTTTCAAACCTAAAGACATTGTAGGGTCGTTTGTCATCGCAGGTAGTGCAGTTTTTTTGTCACGAGTGACAACTCTCATACACACCTTACAACAATTGTGATTTTTAAAATATTCATTTTAAAATTATTGTTATTGTCAAATATTTTATGGCATTTTTTACAAATTTTAGGAATAACTTTGTGAATAGTTCGATAGTGGCTTAATAAATTACTTCTGTTGGAGCAGAGCGCAGAGCAAACTGCACAGGACAACATTATTTGTTGAAATGAAAGTGGTGATTTTGGGACTTATATATAAACCCTTTGTTTAGAATTTTGAAATTTCATATCTTTTCAATAAGAAAAAATATTTTTTTAGCCCTAAAACAAGAACAAATATTTTAAATTTAGAGAGAAATTTACAAGTTTACTCGACCAAAAAGTATGCCGTGATTTGTGGATGTATTTAAATCAATTTTTGGAGCCTAGAGCAATAACCAATCTTAAAATTGTTTACACATATTTATACACGTTTTGGGTAATAACACAGGACTAAAGATATAAAAGGGTGAAAAGTCGCCCCCGCAACACCCTCCGAATAAAGAAACAAAAAGTATTGGTCCGGGAAAAGTCATCACCATCGGCGACTCCAGCCCGAATATATACTAATATACATTTGATGTAATAAGGACATGTTGTGATTGATTATTGTTTTTATGATACTTTTGACTATGTAACATTTAATTCAAGCAAATAAACAGCAAAAATTGGGTGTCAAAAAAAAAACTTCCTTCGGATTTGGTTTTCCAGTTGGCGGAAAATCGATGAGTTTTCTCGGCCATTTTCTTTCCAAATGTGGGTTTTGCAGTAACATTGGGTGTTGACACAAAATCTGATCATTTGGACTTGGTTTTCAGTTGACGGGAAATCAATGGGTTTTCTCGGCAATTTTTTTATAGATGTGGGTTTTTTATATTAAAACCTTAACTTGCCACTACTCACTTCAGCAAAGTAAAGTAAAATTTCACGCAGCGAGCGATAAAAATGTTTTGCTCGAAAACAGATATTGACATGGTTCTTATATCGTAAATAAATCCTTCAGGTGTGGTTGCGGTTAAAAATTATTTTATTTGTTTGTAGGACAGTTGTGTACGCATTTCAGGCGAAAGTGTATTTATCGCAATGCCCCGATTCGTTTCACAAATCTATTACGTAATATATAACTTTAAACCTATTATGAACATTTAGTTTATACTGTTGTAAAAGCATGGTTTTTACATAAATCCTAAACTATAAAGACTGAATAATATATGGTGCTTACACATAAGAGTTTTAATACTACAGTTTTCAAAATAGTATATTTATTTAACACGAAACACATTTTGAAACTTCTATTCCACGATTAACCAAATTAACTTTGTGTTTTGTTGCAGAAATGTTCACGGGCGGCAGACGTGTAGAGAGGCCGATCACAAAATAGGTCGAATAAACCTGTAAGTATTCTTTTGTGTTGAATCGTTGTGCTTGCTTTGCCGAATGAAAACCTTTCAATACATTCTTACAGAATGGTTTTCCTTAATAAACAGAATATTGAAAATTTATCTGAATAACTTAATTAGGAAACTCGATAAACAATTTTAGTGACTCTATAAAAGTTTTAGGGTGATTTTAATAGGTTACATTCATTGAACTGTCAAACACATGGGTTTAAAATACACGTGAAAATATGTTCCAATGAAATTAGGAATAAAAAATATGATCCCAACGTATAATGAATGCTCGTTTCACCCATTGGAGAGTGCAATGCTATTAAATGCGAAAACCCAGGTAAAACGTTCAAGCAACAACAATTAGTAAATTTAAAATTCGTATTCCACACTAAAATTAGTTTCCTTGGCACTGTGTAAAACTGTATAAATATTACGATGTTACCGGAAACTGGCACCATTAAGCAGGGCGTACATTTTCTAGCTTCCAGTGAAAAATATTCATAATTGCTCTAACGGACAAAAACTTTAGCCCTTGGCCGCTGTAACGGTTCCCCTAATTGGATTAAAATGCAAATCCGGTGTAGTTCGGCGATGTTCTGCGCAGGGAAACATGTTTTGCCACTTTTAATGTTTAAATGTTTCAGTGGACGTAAGTTACTGCCATTGATTTATAGTAAATTTATTCAAGGGGACAAAAATGTGGATTGTAATTACACTTTAGTATTATTTGCATTGGTTAACAGCCCACAAATACATTAAACGCAACTAATTAGCGAATGTATTGCCACAATGATTGTAGCCTATTTGCTAATTTGTTAACGTTGATGTTCAAGTTACACTAGGTAATTGTTTTCAACGCAATTTGAAAATGGGAAATTCAAACGGGACTTAGTGACAGTATTGCTTCGAAATTGCCATTTTTGTAGTACAACAAATTGACTAGCCAATCCGAAACACAACCCTCCCCGAAACAATGATTTGCTTCCTAAGTATGTATAGATAACGCTTTAGAGCTATCATTTCAAATGTTGCAAGTCGAAAAAATATATATACGTAACGGTAAAATTTTATCTGTTGTTGTTTGAAATCGCTAAAATAAATTTTTATTTCACTATAGCTAATGGATACCCATAGAAATTTTACAAATGTTCAACTCACCTCTTATGAAACTCTTATTTTAGCTTATCACCTTGGTTAAATCTTGTAGTGGAACGATTCATTGATTAAAAATTTCGATAGCATATTTCTTTAATTCAAAGAGAACAATTTATATACCCAGTGATACTTTTGTAAACCAAATGATATATTTTCCCCAAAAACAAGTTCGGAGAATATATTAATAAGGAGAGACCGAGATTTATATTGAACATTCGTCACTGATTAGTTGTCTTGATTTTCAACCATATTCAACTTCGTGGAACGTCTCACCCTACTCGCGAATACAATCCCTGAACATTCTGGCGAACATTTGTCTTTAACTTGATCCAGGCCGTTGCTGAATGTGATGTAATCAGTAATGTTTGCGAACAGTATGAACCTCCCCGAATATTTGTTGAAGCAACACTCAATGAACGAAAATTCGCTGCCTTTGATAGTCCCAAAAGCCACTCCTAGAGCGAACTACGTCATACTCTTCCGAACTCAGACGATTCGAATCAACATGCGGGTTCTTGAAGCTTCAAAATTTGCCGAAAATCCTCAATCAATACGAATATTCGAGTATGTTCGTGGACAGTGCGAATAGGCTTGAGGAGCAACATGATGGAAGCAAATGTTGCACGTCAATTTTAATTTCCTACTATGTTTATTGCTATTTTTGTCGAACTCATTGACGGGTCATACGACAAAGTCACATTAGTCAAAACTATTTCGTAACATTTGTTTCAGCTCGTCCGCACCCTCAGCGCGCAGCCAACTAAACTATGCTACAACTGGCAACAATGGGTGGCATCAACCAACACCGATTTACAAAACTCATCAGATCGGAAAAGTGTCGGGATATTCCGCAGAACAATCAGCAATCAGCTGATTCGGGCTCGAGTGATATGAGGGGGGGAATGTGAGGGAAACAACAATAACCCCGCTGATCAAGGTATTGCGCTACCAACCCTTGAATGATGAACAGTGGCGGGAGAATCGCATACTATCTGATTCAGCACACTACTATAAATCCCACATCATTCTCTGTTCGAATGTTATAATTTTGTTAACCCCATTTATACTAAAAATAAATTACGTATATCGATACATAGACTCCATAATATTCAAACTTCAATATAAGACCGTTATATTAAATTATGTTTCATAAGGGGTGATTTGAAACACATAATCGATCTTATTACCCCGATTAAAACTTGTAGTGAAAAATTAATTATTGTTCATACCTTGGACCTTAATTCAATATATTTGTTCAAACTTGATATATAGTCAGTGCTACTTTCAAAAACAAAATATATTTTCATGAAGGTTTGGGGAATATGTTATGAGAGACTGGATTGATTTAATAGTTAATGTTAGATAATTATATTGATTGTTTTTTTGGGAAACTAAAACTTCAAGGAATAAACTGAAAACTCAAAATTGCTTTATATCATTGACGAAAATGAAGTAAACTGCTAAGGTTACATTTGAACATTTTATTTTCTTGTAATGTAACTACTAATGTTATTGGTAGTGATGAGGACAACTTTCGTGAAGGGAAAATATATGTTGAAATAACACCTCTTAAACATAAAATATATTTTGAGCCTCATTGTATTCCAATTAAAAACAAAGTGATTTTATGTGTTTAGCATACACATATGATGTGTTGTATGAAAAAGCTAGAGAGCAATATTCTTGTGATTGGGTTAAAGGTGGATAACTCGTGGTGGACAACCTGTATGACGAATTTATTCATCACTTATATTTAAAAGTTAAAACAAATGTTTTGAGGAATCTTCAAGGAGACATTTTATATCCACTAGCCCTTTCCGGTATTAAATACAAATCAGAATGTGTCAGAGGCGAACAATCAAGGACTATGTAAAAATGAAATTCAGAACAAGTAGGAGCTAGTTTTACCTGTGATTAATGTTTCTAACCCGACAGTCAAATAAATACAATAACATGTAGGTCAATAATATTGGGCTAATATGCACAGAGAAAACTGCACTTAACATACAAAGAATAATTCATAATAAGATTGATAGCGTTAATAACAAAGATTTAAATTTAAGTTTAGAAATGATTATAATTTGCATATAAAATGAAACCTAAAATCCGGTACCGGTATGGTATTTTAATATCCCTATGACATTTGTAAAGGCTTTCTTTTCCAAAATATTTTCCAAAAATGTGTAAAACATAAAGTATGGCTTCTTCATAAAAAATAAATAAAAATCACTTACTTTAATCTTGTCTAAGCCGTAGAACGAATCTTGTCTAGCTCCTAGAAACCAATTACAGTTAAATATCGCTTAATAGAGAGTCAAATAAAAGGTGATTTATATGGAGGTCGCATTGTTTTCGAACTCATTGTTCCCACCAGTGTGTGGAGCGGAAATTAATGGAACCGTAAAGTGGGAAAAGCGGCACACCTCGGCGCGGCGCGGCGGGAGAATAGCCTTTCATGCGGCTTTGATATTGGATTAAATTATTTCATTCCAACACGGAGAAAGGTAGGTTTCTTTTGTTTGTTTCTAATTATTTGTATCTGCTTAAATGTGGAGTCGAATTGACGAAAGGAGAGAGGGGCAAGATGTCAAAGATGTTTGGTAATTGAGTTCTTCAGTTTACTTTGTGTCTATATAGTTTTAATCATCAATATGCACGATTTAAAAAACAAAATAATATTAGTAAAGTTTTTGAAACTAAAAACAGAAGAAGTATAATGGAAAAAATACTGTTATTGTTTTACTCAATAAAATTATATATTACGAAAAGCATAATAAATATGTTTCACATTTGCAAAAGTAGTCCTGTATAGGTCGTAAATTGACTTGTGTGCGAGTCGAGTTCCATCTTAATATTGGGCTGAGACAATCCTTTGTTGTAATATTAATGAGTAAGTGTTCTTAAAACTAGTGATAATTATTAAGGATAAAAAGGTATCAAAGTAAGAAAAAAGTTTGGACACTACCTAAATAAAAGGTAAGTACACCACATTTTTTATATAGTTATTAGGCAAGATATGCTATACAGAATAAGAGTGTTAAATAAACGTTTTTAAACACTGCAACAATTATTAAGGTACAACTAGGAATACGCTCATTCTTCACGTATGAGGATGATCGGACCGTTAGTAATTCCAAAGTTTAATATATTGTGTAGAAATGACGTGTAACTTATCAAGCAACATATTTTCAACGATACAACGAATTTTTCTAACAGGAAAGAAGCTATTAATTTAGTGCTCATGGCAGTTTCTAACTCCGAGTCAATCTCAAAGTTTCATTTAAGGCCTTCATGTATATCAAATACATATTTAGTTCATTGTTATATTATATTTATACTGGAGTACATCAAACACTTTCTAGATACAGTGAGTACAGGCTTGTCTTTGAGTACATTATTTTCAAATGTCCTAGACAAATCTGTTAGCCTTTATTTGGATATCGGATGTTTCTGTGGTCTGTTTAGACAGAACAAGATACTAATTGACAAATATATTGACCAACAAATAATGAACCAAATATGCTGCCATAACAGTCCCAACCTTTTAAAAACTATTTAATTTATCGTTGTTTGATAACCCCTATCATAGACAAATTCTAGTGAAACAATCCATTTCTACTTTTAAGTTACAACTAACAGTTCATGAATCACAACAACTATACATCCTTAATATTAAAACCGTAAGAGTGTATATAAACTTCATTTTATGTTACAAAATGTTGGTTTGAAAATAAACCAGCCCTTTACTGCAAATGACACAAACAGGGCAATAAAGGCCCTTAAACATTTTCGGATAAGCTGCCATTAGTGGTTTACGGACTAATGTCCTCTTAAATAACTTGGCCTAACGACCCTTGAGAAAAAAGGAAACTTAATTTTCCTTTGTAAAAGTAGCTAAAGAGTAAATAATGAAATTTCATGGTTTTATTATTATCACATTAGACATTTTAAATTATATTCCTTCACCATTAGCTATATTTAGCAGTAATAATGATCATAATATATAGTACTTTTTTAATTCGGTTCCGGTTTATTCCCTAACTCTAATTTATACATATAAACCATTTCTCTTTCATATTTTTAAGACTCTGCATATGCTAATTGGAACCCAAGAACAATACAATTTACATCGTCATGTAAAATTGAGATGTTTGTGAGAAAAATTGTAAAAACAAATTTAACAGCATGTTTATAGATAGCAACATTTAAAAAGGGATATGAACTACGCTAGCTTTCTTTGACAAAAACATGACACCCTCTAATTTAGATTTGTATTCGTTTGAGGTTAATCTCTGTGCCTAAGAAAACAAAAGCATGACACAGGTAGTATTGTTAATTCGCCAAGAAGATAACATAATTTGAAAACATTTATACAAATTTGTCATAAAAAGGCATCATCAGTTCTGTACCTTAAAAGAAAAGACAATTTTTCACTGTAGTATTTTTTTAACATAAAACTTTTAACAATTTCAAAAAAATTGGAGAATTAAACATTGTGTGAATATCTGTACGCTACAGCGCCAGCGCCTCAATAATCCAGTAGCATATTGCATAAATTTAACGCTTGCAAACACTTCAAAGGAAACCCAGCTTTTACGCAGCGGTGGTACCATAAATATCTTTAATTATGGACGAGCTAAGGAATTATTAGGAGGTAGAAGTAGTTTTCGAATCGTATTGTTATATATTCCAAATTACAGGTTTTACTATAACCTTCACATCCGTTCGAAGAATATAAATTGTTAACAAAGTTCTTCAAACCTCTTGTTGAGAATATTGACTAGAGAGAGCGTCTATAATTATAATTATCAAGTTTCCTCTGCACTGCACACCGGAGCCGTCTGTGAGTCTGCACACCCTAGTGAGTATACTACACCCCCCACCACTCTAGGGATCACGAAAGATTAACGCTAACTTGTCTACTTAAACTCAAACTCAAACTCATTTTATTCTTCAAAATACAATGTACATTTGAACACGTCATAATGTAGAAAACATAAACAACATCTTATACTAAAACAACAAAATAGAACCATTTTAGTTTAATAAAGCATCGTCTAAACTGTAAAAACATTTATCCAAGTAATATGACTTAACTTTTTTTCTAAAAGCAGTCATACTTTTCTTTTCCCTGATATTCTGTGGAAGCCTCTCAAAAAAACGAATGCAAGTGTGATATGGCCCCTTCTCAAATTTAGTGGTTGAGTGCTCCACTACTGACAATAGGAGTCTATAGTTGTTGGGTACCGTGGAAAAAACTGTTTTGAACAAACCGATTTTCAATTTTCTTTACATATACACAGGCTTTAAACCCAACAAGTCCAGCCAGCGTTAAAACACCCAAATCTCTGAAAAGAGGCCTACACGACTCAGTTCTTATTCGTCCCATTACTGCCCTCAGGCACCATTTTTGCAAAACAAAAACACTTACGCTGTGTGTTGACACGTTTATATCCAGCATTATGTAAGACAACATTTGTTTCGCTACTTTTAAGACAACAAACGTTTTACAGCTTGGAGTTCTGAAACGAAATTGCTAAAAGGGTTATTAACAGTGAAGGTTTTTGATATTTAGTTAAGGCAAATGTTATAATATGTTGAAACTTTTAGAAGGAAAAGTAAATTTGTCTATTGAACTTTCGAATAAAATTGGACTAATTGTTTGATTTCAACCGTTATAAATCTCCACTAAAATAGAGATTTAATATTTCAAAAAGTGTTTACTACAATATATAAATATTTACTAGCACGTTATTATAAATTGATTTCAGATGTGTTTGTATTATTATTTGAGACAAAGCTAGCAATACACTCCCTTCGTTCCTTGCAGTCGCTAGTAGACTATTCAGTGTTTACATATAGTTTTTTATATCAATTAATAATTCTATTTAACCTCATTTGCCGGTATAGTCAGGGAGATTAATGAACATATGGACACGCCAGACAAAAGCACCAAATTTTGTTTACATGCTATAAATATCATAAGCATCGAGTTTTTAGTAGGATCCACTCCATTCCACTACCTACATGGCGTCCATCTTTAAATATACAGGGCGAGTCAGACCACCCGTCTAGCTTGTATGGAGAACGGTTTGCTACAAAGTCATCAAACAACATTTTTCCCAACTAAATCGCACATGGGCAATCTATTAAAACTATTTTCATCAAGATCTATTTACAGAGTGTTCCAAAACTGAAGGTCACGTGTTCGAATTTGAAAAACTTATTTTGTGAACATAGGGCAAATTATACATAATTTTAATGGTATTGTTAAAATACATAGTTTGGTGAGCACAGAAATCATTTACTTTTATCAATTTCAAAATGGCGGTCACTTTTTTGTAATATATTGACAGTTACATAATATCCTGTAATTTCTAAACCGCTGCTCATGTCTTTTTTTCCGATTCAAATTTCTTAGTCGTGATAAACTCAGCTTTACTGTGGTATGCTATATGACATGGTTTTTAAGAAAACCTTTTCAATGGAATGCTTTCTGACATACACGAAAATTTGACTTTTTTGAATTTTTGGCATATATAAGCATTTACAAAAATTACTGAAATATTAATTTTTTTTAATCATGTAGCATACCAGAATAAAGCTGAGTTTATCACGAGTAAGACATTTTAATCGGAAAAAAGACATGAACAGCGGTTTAGAAATTACAGTATTTTCTGTAACTGTCAACATATTACACAAAAGTGACCGCCATTTTGAAATGGATAAAAGTAAATGAATTCTGTTTTCACCAAACTATGTATTTTAACAATACCATTAAAATTATGTATAATTTGCCCTGTGTTCACAAAATACATTTTTCAAATTCGAACCCGTGACCTTCAGTTTTGGAGCACTCTGTATATAAATTTTAATGAACATAGTTTTTACAGATTGCCCATATGCGTTTTAGTTGGAACAAATTATGTTTCATGACTTTAGACCAAACCGTTCTTCCGTTTTACATGGTATGGCCTGGCTCTGTATATTTCAAGATGGACGCCATGTAGGTGATGGATCCTACTTAAAACTCGATGCTTAAGATACTTCTAGTATAAAACCAAATTTGGTGCTTTTTTCCGGTGTGTCCACATCCAATCAACATTTTGCATTAATCCGTCTAATGCTGATGTTGTTTGCTGGTGTTGATGTTGTCCGCAAAGTATGCTGATGTTGTTTTAGACCAAAATGACATTACATTTATATTAACCGCTTCATTTCCCTTTTAATCTTTGGTTTCACCATCAATGCTTATAATTATTATGTACCTTTATTACAGACCTGTATATTTTATTACAATAGGTAAAGTTGGCACTAGTAACTGGTTTTCACTTATGTATTTGTGTAAAAGATGGTGTGATATTTTCAACTTCGTTTCATTTTTACTTAGTAGTTAGTAAATACTTTCGTAGAACTACTAAGAAAGAATGAAAATAAATTTAATATTTTAATACAATACTAGCAACTATAGTTCAGATGGTGACAATACACTTGGTATAAGAGGTTTTGCAAAGGTAAAACCACGCATGCAGTGTGTGTCCATTGACTTTAGAACTGTATTCCAATAATTACTAAACTGCATGTTAGATACTTTACATGTAGCACAGTAACAACATGAAACATGCACAAAACTTTATCAGCACGGACATTTTAAAACAAATAACAAGTTTTAAATTGATAGTAGGTTTTAACATAAATTCTATAGGTATCCGTGTTTTACCAGAAATTTCTTAAAATAATAGCTTTTATAGAGCGTTATGTATTTATTGCACTCCACCAATGGTATAGAGAAAGTAAAGTTTTCGTAAATGGTTCGAAATTGAGTTATTTTGAAAAAATTCCCTGAACTTAAAACAATGGTTTCATGGTGTAGTAAATACTAAAGAGAGTTAAATGAGGTTAGAATGAATCTCTACGGAGCTTAAAACAAAGCTCCCCTTTGTAAAACCATTATAACGAAAACGTGAATTATAAAACTAGAGGATTATTTTAAATTCCAGAAGAAATGTGAAGTTTTCCTGTGAGAAACGTAGATATTTGCCAATTGGGGAATCACCAAGAAACAATAAGATGATGGTAGGACGGAGGACGTGGTGAACATACATAACACGTCGGCGGCTACTCCGCATTGCGGCGAGCGGAGCTGGTTACTTGAGGTTAATCGACATTGTATGAAATTTAAGATTATTAGGTTACTGGGAAATATTATTAAATCATTAACTGTAATGTTCTACTGAATATTGATGCTTCTTGTATTACATTACAAGAACATATTTATTTTAGATTTCAATTACCGTTGGATCCATGAGGTACATGTCTCATTCATAGCGCCATTAAAAATACAAACAAGTATAAAACTAGTATTTTGGGAACACTTATTAGACTAAGGCAGAAAAATTATTGTAAACCATAATTTCAGTTATCGAGACGTTCCTGGGATTAATTTTAATTTATGTTCTATATTTTCAACTCTATTTTTACTTTCTCCCCCTTATACGTAGTATATGGAGAAAGTATTGTTTTCGTCAAAATTTTCGAATTTGAGTTGTTAGTGGAAATATTCGTTTTGGTGCTCCTTGAACCCAAAAAAGTTATTTTTACGTGATGTCTGTGTGTCTGTCTGTCTGCCTGTCTGAATGGATGTGTACAGAGCTAGAGCCCTAACCAATGGTCCAATTTTTATGAAATTTGGTAGGCCTATGTAGGTACTAATCCACGATATCTCCAGGCTTTTTTTTATTTTTGGAAATTTTAGGGTTAATTATCCCCCCAAAACCGCCAAAAAACATGAAAAATCAAGATTTCTCAAAAACGGCTCTAACGATTTTGATTCAACTTTGGTTGTTTGTAGAACTTTTAGTTTTCCAACAACATGACACCACCCGCATTTCTCTAACAATTTGGGTTCAGAAATTACAAGACTTAAAATTTCAAATGTTCAGTTTTTTATGTTTATAAAAAAAACATACATATAAAAAATATTACTATTCACCATTAAAAAGAGCTCAAAAAAATAAATAATTTATTATTTTAAATTACTATTCTACGATTACTGGTTGCGGAGAAATTAAAATTTTCATTTTGCGGTAAACGCAGTACGTTGTCCAATGTTATTTTTATGGGAAATGCAAAAATTACTATTTCTCTCTTATTCATTGATCAATATCGTTCAAACTTGTATGCTTGTCAAGTTAGCATTGACCAACAGAAGAAATTCTAAATATTTTGCTCTTAATAACCCTGAGGGGTGGAATAGGGGGCATATCCCCTTTTAAAACCACGTGTGTAGCGATGGATTCTGTAGTGCCTCCAAATTAGGGATTTGGGTGTATATTTTTGAAAACAACTTGTTTACAAGATTTTCTCTACATTCGACCGCGCTTTTTATTCTATATTTAGTAATTAACAAGTAATTTACTAACTAAAGATGGGCTAAAAGGGAGAAAGTATGAGTCAGTTTCCTGATACCGTTTATTATTAAATAGTTATACTTTTTACTAAACATATTTTTAATTTTGCTGTCGTTTAGGGTCAGTGAAGTCTCGTACGGTAAAGTATACGTAATATGTTGCAGGTGGTCTCACAAATGTGAATTGATTACTGTGCCTTCGTTGTTTCACTTAAACAAATCTGCTCCTAACTTTTATTTAAAAATTAGTACGTGGATTAACCACACTTCAAATTCCATTTAAATATGAATTTACTTTAAACACACAAGTGTTTTTCAGTTTAGCTCGCAATTCTTGATACACGTTTTTATTTAGTTTGTAATATACACTTTCCAGCAAGTTGATTTTATGTGTGTACATTGCGATGTTTTCAATTAATTATTTAAAACATAGTTTAAATTAATTGGTCGGCATAATTTCTTTGTAGGAGGGAAATCAAACCCTAATATTTATTTTCTGGATTAGTCAAACTTATTCGATAAACATGGTTTAGTGCAAATAAGCTGAGAAACATAAACAAAGTTGGACTTAAAATTATCCTCCTACACGAAGTAAACTCTTCTTATATAGTTAACTGTAAAAAATCTTAGCTTTCAAAAGTTGTTGGGTTTCTAGTAAAAAAGGTATATAGGTCAAAAGGATGTACATTGTTTTACGTAATAAAAAAAAAGCTTAAGTGATTGACTCTCCTGCAAAGAAATACGCTTCTGCACTACAACAATTACAACAATCACTCTTCTGTGGTTGTCTCACTTAATACGTTCACAGCCTTTATGTGTAGTTTTTTGTTTCATTGTATTAAGTAAATTAGAATTTTTACAAATAACTGTTTAAACAATACATTTGTAATCACTAGTTAACTCTCACTTAGGTTATGTTCTGGCACATTTATAACACTGGTAATTATTTGTTTAGTTGGACAACCATTATTTTAGTTTAACTTTAATATATTTTATTTGTTTTTGTTTAAAGTTAATTGTTAATTTTATTTAATTGGGTGAAGCGAGCGAAGCAAGTTGAATCCTTCATACTCGTGTTTAGTCTCTCTCTTGATACGCTAACTCCTTTTTAACGGTTTAATGGATTGTTTTGAAATGTTCAGGGTAGCTCTTTATTGTAAAAAGGGTGGTAATAAACTATAATTCGATTATTAGTGAATTTCCTTTGGAAAGTGAACAATTAGCATGACCCGCACGGTGAAACTTAAGCCCGGGACCACCATAGAAGTTCCTAACGTGACCCCCTGAACACGTTTTGGGGGGTCGTTCAAAATTGTATATATATATAGTATATATATATATATATATATATATATATATATAAATCTCGTACGGCATTCGGCTGCCTTACATGGTGGAAACCGCATTGAATTTGGCGGCCGGTGCACTTGACTGCCGTATCCGGCCGCCATTTGCACATCACGTGTTATATCAACTGAGGAAGCTGGCAGGAACACATTTTGAGCATTTGAAGTGGCAGCCAAATAACGTATTTTTGATAGGTGTATGACAAAATGTAGTTTGCCTTTCTACCACATGGAACGCTGCTGTTTTTAAAAGATACACCAGAAGTATGTTCCTATAAATAAATGCCGTGGACTCGGCAGCCCATAAGTGGCAACACTGTCAAGTTGAATGTGCATTCCGATTATAAATTTTTGCCGCGGATGTGGCAGCCAAAACACATCTGGCCTGACTCACCTTCAGATGTTCAAAGATTGTTATCTTCCATCATCATTTCCTGTACTCACTCGAGGCCCACGATATTTCCGAGCCAGCATACTTTTCTGCCCACTTCACTGTGACATAACACTGAGAGGTCGGTTAAACTAGGCCTACTCGACGCTTACGGAATAAATCATACATTTGCATGTTCTTATTTCTCACATAGTTGGACTTACAACAAGCAGTTCGAGCAGTTTGATTATTTTCCTTGACTATGGCCTGTTGCAGTATGTTAACGTCTACGTTATAAGTTTAACGTATTGCGCCCGCTTCACTGAAATTTCACACCTAGAGGTTAGACCACTCGATGATTTGGGATTAAATCATACATCTGCATGTTCTTATTGCTCACATAGTGGGACTTAAAACAACTCGAGCAGTTTGATTATTTTCCTTTACTATGGTCTGTTGAAATATGTTAACGTCTAAGTTATAAGTTTAGTAGTACAGGATCTAGGGGGGTTTGAGCATGCATAAAAGGATAACGCAATATTTTTGCTGATTACTGTTATATGTTATATGGATCTAGGTAATAGCGAAAAAGCATGTCGTCAGTTTCCTATGTGGTCGACAACATGGTGGAGGGGGGTAGAGATGGCAGCGGCTGCTACTCGTAAATATGACGATATCTTGGGAACAGTATGAGATATAACATTGGTTTAAGCATTGTTATACTCAAAACAATATGTACAACAATAACCGTTATTAGGTCTGAACCCGTATCTCGATTAATAAAAGAGCTACATAATAAAACTCATAAAAAAATCTTTAAGGTACACATTTTTATGGAAAATGTAATCAGTATGTGAGTTTTTTCCCGTTTGAATGAAAATAACTTAGAACACGAGTTAGTTGGTACATTTTAGAGTGTTAATGTATGAATAGTTTATCAACCATATGTCAACCAAGTCTTTGAACAGCCGTCCGCTCAAGTTTACCGCAGCGTCAGGGTCGGACGGTGCCGTGTAGGAAAACCCTCACTATCTTGGTAACTGTATGAGATATACCACCGGATAGAACGTTGTTGTAATTTTAATAATATGGTAAACAATAATGGTTTTAACGTCTAAATCCGTATCTTCAATTTTTGTAGCGTTATTTATCAAAACATACCAATAAAATAGGACCCAAGACCCAAGAGTAAACAGTTATTGAACAATCTGTTAAATGACTTAAACTTAAAAATAAATTTATAGTGCATACATATTTAGTATAGTTGTACTCATGACTCTAAAATAATATGTTTTAGTTTTTTATTATTTTCCCTATAATTTTCCCTATAGGGCTTACGAAGTTGTATAATAATGGGGACTGGTACTTTCAATATTTTCTGCAACCGCTATTCATGTTAGGCTTGAGCATCAAGTACTGCTAATACGATGTATTTAATTTTATTTTCTCCTAATGTTTGTTTACATTCCACTAACTAAACAACGATTGTGATAGTTTTCATTCGAGTTAATGATATACTAATCAGTACGTTTTGTATTTACATATCACTGCTGCAAATTGTTAGCCAGTGCAGTGCAGTGAGAAAAGGCGAATTCCCGGACAAGTCAAATGGCAGACATTTAGTCGCCACCATCACCACCATAAACCACCCGCAAGTATAAACGATGAGAGAGAAGTTTATGGTCTTAAAAGAAACCACTGAAGTGTGACAAACGCGGCCGACCCGACTCAAGTAGGTGCCCTTTGTAAACGGAGGGGGCATGTGCCACTGAGGTTGCATGTGCTACTGAGACCTGGGACCTGACAGACGTCTTCGCCTACATTCCACCATAGATTAAATATACTCCTTAGAAGATTAAGTATTAAGGTCTTAGATTTAAGAAGGAAAGGATAGATTAAGAAAACTATAACCGTATGGTCTCATTTGATTAACATTGGAATTTTGGATGTCCCACGAGGAGTAGCCCTAGAGGATTTAGAGGAATCTGAGAGTCAGGTACAATAGCTGTAACCTAAAGGAACCTACCCTGAAAATGTCATGCCTTAACTTCTTATAGTTTAGCCGTACGGCGATCCACACACAGACAAGAACTCTGCTTTATTTATATAGATTGTCGATAAGACTGTTTAGCTTAGGTGCTACAAACTTTACCAGATAATGCCTAGTTTGAAAACTTTGAAGTAACTTGATTGCTCATCGGTTCAAGAGGAACAATCCCAAAGTTTGTTCACGATTTTTATAAATAATTAGAACTAGATCAATCAAAATTATAAACGATTGCAATAACGGCTATGAAACACTCCCTAATAATACTAATAAGTCACCTTTACAGCAACAGTTAAAATAATTTGTTTGGTATTCTTTGTGCCAGCGCAACCTACATTGGTAAGAAGATTGTAAATTTATTTATATTATGAATAAACTATCTTTATTTATATATAGGCCTACTGGTAAATAAGTTTAAAAACCAGATTTTCTTATGAGGACTGATTAATTGCGAGGTGTGGAGGTGTCTTTAGAAAGTGTCCGCGCAGTGTTCCAGCAAAAAATAAAAACAGGGTTCATATGCGACACTCGAGACACAGTGTCTTTGCACAGTGTTCCGCATAATATAAACCAGTTTAGACCAGTTTAAACCAGTATAGACTGGTTTAAGGAAATCGCAATGTGTTGGCTCCTTACTGATAATACCACCTATGTATGTCTATGTTTACTCTTTACCGTGGGAAACGGGCTGAAGAATTTCTACTTCCCCTCGTTCAACAATCCATGACAATAGCACAACTATCAGCATTTAACTGCACTTGGCACAACACAGTCGAATTTATGTGCAAAAAATAAAACGTTATAACGAAACACAAAATGCCAACGATCTGCTCAATGCCAACTGAACACTAAATTGACGAGGCCCACGATTAACGATGAATACAAACCTTATAAGATGATACATATTATTAATGAACATAGACAGTATTAAACAAGCATCGTAGAGAGACATTAAACAAACAAGTAGAAATGTGCAGTCCGACTCATGCAGTCATGAAGACAAACAAGCGCCTGAGTCACCACCATAGAACTCTATTAATACACATACAGCTACTCTATGGTCACCACGCAATACGCGGCGATGCTAGGCGGTGTGGTGTCCACTCTCTAAGAAGCCATCATGTTAACGAATATCCTTACTACACCTATAATTTTAAAGCTCATTAAATTATCTATAAGTTTTGTTGAAAACATTTCATCCCATGACTCAAAGATAAAAATGTAAAATTAGTTGAAGTTATTACATTTTGTTTTAGCTGTGGCAGGTTTTTGGTATATATTGAGAACTAGTAGAATATACCCGTTCTTCGCACGGGTTGGAAAGGTAAGTTAGCTTGAAACAGCTGTGCTTGCTTCTGCTCTTTAAGCCGTCAAATGTAAGTGACCTCCGCTGTTCGCATTACAGTTTCTGAATGTTTACTTTATTCTCAAATGTAAACATTGAAACTTAGGACGTTCACTGGGCGTAGTCCAAGGGGAGTTTAAGGATGTGAATAGGCCTATGTGTTACATGGGTTCAAGATCTACCTTTGTGTAAAATTTCAGCCCAGTCGATTCAGTAATTTTTGCGTTTACCCGGAACATCAGACAGACAGTCAGACAGAAACCATCTCTTCTTTGTAATATTATAGATAAATTACGGTGAAATTAAGCTGTCTACATAAAAAGTGTATGTAACATAATTTGCTTAGAATATTGTTAAGCGTAAAATAATTAGAAAAAAAACACGTCCATAACTTCATTAGTTTTTGAGCTGTAAGAATTTAACCGCAGAGTACTGCTCTAGTAAGGTTGTGGTGGGGGGGGGGTTGAGCAAGAAGGGTGGGGGTCGGAACTTTGTGTATTTTTATGTTATACTTTGTTTACTAACATCCTGAAAAAATTCAGCTTTACGCTAATTTTGCGACAAAGCATATTTGTTTACCTTTATTGACTGGGCTACAACGGGGGAGGAGGGAAAAGAGTGTTTGATGTTGAATGGTAGTAGTGATGGGGAGGGGGCAGGGGTCGAGCAGTGAGTCGTCATGGAGGGAGTGACCGCAGCAACAGTGATGGAGCAAACGAGTGGGGGTGTGGCAGAGGGTAGGTGAGCTGAGGGAACCAAGGTCCAGGCCTAGCCTAACCGTTAATTTTTTCAAAATTGTTTTATGCAAAAAAATGTACAAATGGCAATGAAAAAACTCCCGAGGAAATTTAATATATAAATAATGGTATACGTGCAATGATTCACTTTTACTAAATCTAAGATATTGATTATAATTTTCAGATATTAGATGTCTGAACTGTAATTTTTTACTACAATTAGATAATTAACTGGCGGATTCGGTAATTAGGTAACGTTCGGTAAATATTCGTAAAATATGGTAGATATGTATTTGGATTTCTTATTAAATTATTGTTATACATACAAGAACATTACAGATTTTTAAAACACCGGGTGATTTAAATTAAAACGTTAGAGGAAAAACTACATCCGAATAAAAAATGAAATAACTGCATTTATCCTATACTACCCTGCTTGTGATAAATTAACTAGACCAGTAGATGGATCACGGATAAATATTAGAACGAGTAAGTTACATTTACATTCAAGTACATACATTATTAAATATGATTACAATTTGTGTTCTATATTAAATTTCAATCGTTAAAACTACAACTTTTCAATTTTTCAATTTTTCAATAACAAGTGTATAAAAATGTGAATCCCTGGGCGAATCAGACCATGATAAACCAAGGTGAAAAATTGGCATAAATTAAGTTATTTCTGAATACTTTTCCCAACATTACAAATATGCACGAGCTAATTAGTACCACTCTCACTAGTCTCACTATCCTGCCTTTATTGAGGCGAGATCATATATTTGACTTATCTGTTGAAAATATACGTGTCAGAAAAAAACTTTCATCTGAAGATACCAAATTCAAACTTGGTATACATTTATTACATCTAATACGACCCATTTTTGAATGCAATATCAAGTTCCTGGCCATTTTTGTTTTTTTCAAAGCTATATCTTTAAAACGGCAATATATAGGAAACAACTGTAAGGATAAAAAAGCTGAGTCATGTTGTCCTAAAAACAATGATATGAATATATTAACTCTAGAATTATAAATAACTGAGAACTTGTGATTTTGATAAGTTAAAAACATGACTTTTTACCTTTATACATTATTTGTAACTAGTTTATTTATAACTAGATTATTTATAACCAACTAGATTGGTTTTATAAGAATAAAATATAATTATAGTAGAACTACACGAATCCAACTTTGGATGGTCCGACTTCTCGCTTACCGACCGTGCCGTTATCGGTGTTTGACGTAAACAAGCCACTCACGCAACTCACTTTGTTGTATGATGTATTTAATTCAAAATTTTAAACACGTCAGTATAAAATTTTTTATATTATCATTGGACCTGTGATTGTTCATGATGCAATGAAATGTGTCAGTGCCTTACTACTTCGATAACGACAGACGTTTTGTGCTGCAATTCCAGAGCTTTTGACAAAGCTAACAGTTTGGAGATTTAAGAAATGAAATAATACATTAACATTAATTGGTGAATACTACGTGTAAATTAATCCACAAGTGTGAATTAAAAGGACAATATCAAATGATATACCGGGTGTCCACAAAGTCTTGGCCTGATTTTATAGCTTTGCTGTACGAAAACCATTAGAGCCACACTTAACTTCTATGCCTTGTTTTGAAGGGAATTTAATCAAGTTTTATTTCATTAAGTTGGTAACACCTAAACACAGCTGATTGACAACAATACAGTTATGATTCAATACAATAACAAATCAGAAATGGTAAGTTTACAAGAGAAATCACAGTGTGTTTTGTGGTTTCACGAAAACCAATCCCCTATAGCAGTTCGACGACTTTTCACGCGAACATTTGGAAGACCTGCTCCTGATGGAAGAAGCATCAAGAGATGGTATTCGAATTTTAGGGAAGGAGGCAGTGTATGCGACAAGAAACGCACTGGACGCCCCCGCACCAGAGAAGAAACGGTAGATGTCGTGCGCCAAACATTTTAGCACAATCCTCGTCAGTCAATTCGTAAAGCTAGCCAAAAGTTACATATCCCACGTTCTACTATTCACAAAATTTTGAAAAAGGAACTTCAATGCTTATAAAATGCAGGTTGTTCAAAAGCTTGAGCCAAATTATTTTCCCCTCCGAACTGCTTTTGCTACCCAAATGCTAGATTCATTGGAACTTGATGACAGTTATTTGAAACGTATATGTTTTTCTGATGAAGCTACTTTCCATTTAAGTGGGAAGGTTAACAGACACAATTTTAGAATTTGGGGGAGTGAAAATCCCAGGATCGTGATTGAACATGAAAGGGACAGCCCAAAACTAAATGTTTGGTGCGGTGTAATGCATGATGGAATCATTGGACCATTTTTCTTTGTGGAAGAAAATGTGAATAGGTTTGATTACTTGGATATGTTGGAGTTGTATGTAGTCCCTCAATTAGTAGAACTGCAACCTATGATAATTTTACAGCAAGATGGTGCCTCGCCTCATTGGGCTAAATGTGTGAGGGATTTTTTAAATCTCCACTTCCCCGGACGCTGGATCGGGCGTGATGGCCCGACGAAATGGCCACCTCGTTCCCCTGATGTAACCCCCATGGATTTCTTTTTGTAGGGATTTCTCAAGGACACTGTCTATTCCTCCCCGGTTCCTAATTTACAAACACTGAGGGAGAGAATCATAAATGCTGTGGCGTCTGTAACCCAGGATATGCTAACTAAAACCTGGGACGAACTGAAAAGACGTCTAGAAAATTTGCAGGCCACTGGAGGCGCACACGTAGAGGTGTATTAAGTCTGTACATAGTTATAAAATCTTAAGAAGTTGCCTGTTATATCTGTAAATAAATCTTTATCCTACTATCACTCGTTTTCATGCTATGCGGTTTCCTTATCAGGCCAAGACTTTGTGGACACCCGGTATTTATTGCAGATGTTTTTCATTTTATACCGTGTCAATAATCAAATAAAATTGTGTGTTGGTCATACCATTCATGATTTAAATTATGCCTGATTTTGTATTTCTTTATAATTACATATTTTAACATCATTTTACGCATCATCCATGATTAATACATTAATCTATAATATTATAAAGAAGAGGTGGTTTCTGTCTGTCTGTCTGTCTGTCTGTCTGACTGTCTGTCTGTCTGTCTGTCTGTGTCTGTCTGTCTGTGGGTCTGTCTGATGTTCCGGGTGAACGCAAAAACTACTTAACCGACTGGGCTGAAACTTTACACAAAGGTAAATCTTGAACCCATGCAAAATATAGGCCTATTCACTTCCTTAAAATCCCCTCGGGCTACGCCCCGTGAACGTTCAAAGTTTCAATGTTTACATTTCATAAGAAAGTAAACATTCAGAAACTGCAATGCGAACAGCTGAGGGCACTTACATTTGACAGCTTAAAGAGCAGAAGCAAGAACAACAGCTGTTTCAAGCTAATTAAAATGCAATTTGCATTGACTATAGAACGGGTAAGGAAAACCCCTGTGTGAAAAACGTTTACATCAAGTATATATATATTTATTTCAATATACCGTATAATTAACCTATATAAATAAAATTAGACTTTTGTCTGTACATTGTTGGGATTATGAAATTTTTGCATATTTTCACAAACAAATCTTATCTCAATTTATGTCTGTCTGTCTGTCTGCCGGTAACGCTCAAGGAAGGGTTTTTGTTCGATTTTACTGGAAAACGGGTGCACTGACATTAATGAAACTTTGTTTCTTTGTTCTATATATGCGTGAAAAGGTTTTAGGGCACTATAAACTGGCATACGCCTTTTAAAAAAATGATGGCGGCCGCTCAAAACCGTGATTTTGTGCGGTTTTGGTCATGTTTTGTTCGCTTTTCACAGGAAAACGGGTGCACCGATTTTTATGCAACTTTTTTTCTATGTTCTATATGTGCGTTAGAAAGGTTTTAGGCTAATTGGATTGTTTTAAATTACCTTAGGACACTGCCCCATAGGGGTTTAAAGATCCTATGCCATTCTTATGGACAAAGCGTTTATTTATATTGAACCAGATGATGGCATAGTTATTCTATAAATAGGTTTTTTAGTTCTTTTTTAAAACGTTGAGTGAAGATTGGTAATATATAACATAAGTGGATATATGATCTAAATCTATATTTGTCAGACTCATGCACTCACTGAAATAGTGATCACTTTATCTAAGAAACGACAGAGTCTATTGAAGATAAAATTTTGGATGGTGGTTCCCCTTATGCTGCAGATTCACAATAAGAATACGTTTAAAAAACTCCTATAGGGTTCTTCGCTAATTTACTTTTATGACAATTTTATGAGTATTAGTATTTACTGGACATTTGTAAGTTACATTTCGGTAGTTATCTAAGAAACGACAATGTCTATTGAAGATAACATTTTGGATGGTGGTTCCCCTTATGCTGCAGATTCACAATAAGAATACGTTTAAAAAAGTCTTATAGGGTTCTTCGCTAATTTACTTTTATGACAATTTTATGAGTATAAGTATTTCCTGGACCTTTGTAAGTTACATTTCGGTAGGAACATAACTAATTCATCCGAAAAAAACGCAAGCCTATTCCTGTTACGAAAATGTTTAAGGGCTTCGCCCCCCAGAATTTCAAAATACAATATTTTTAACAATCTTGCACATACTCTTGGACTGATGGATCTGAAATTCGGTAGGAATGTAGCTGATAGCTCAGTGGAGACATTTACCTACTCCAGACACGAATATACTCAAGGACTCTGGCCCAATGACCTTTAATAATGTCATAACACACCAACTACTCAACCAGTAGAGCTGAAATTTGATGTCTTAAAGGAAATAAGAAACAACATCATGGGGAGTCACGGTGTTGTTCTCTGGAGATTTCACACAGACCCTTCGTCGCAAGTGAGACATGAGTAGACGAGTCTACGCTTCTCTAAAAATATATTTTATGTAGCCAACCACTGAGCGCCTGAACTTAACAGTAAATATGAAAATGTATTTTTGAGAAGATTAAGGGGTTGAGCAGTTTTCTTATGCACTTTTAAAAGTTGAGATTGGGACATTGAAAAACAAATTAAGTCTCAGAAACATCTATCCTTCACTCGGCACTATCGATGAATCACAGGATTTGTTGATTGACAGTTTGTTACACGGAGGTTCATAAACAGTTTAATCTGGAAAGTGCCTGGCTCTCTGATTGTGCCATCCTCACGTCCACCAATGAACAAGCAACGGAGATCAACACAAATGTAGGTCTATTCCAAAGGGAGGAACGAACATATATACAATATTTAATCCCGTTCATTTAACCATGACCACTGTTAGAACAGTTCGTATATTTTGATTTACATTTATTTAAATAAAATCAAGTAGTCATATGTTTTTAAAACACATGATTTTTCCAAGTTTAAATTGTTTATTTACAATTATAATGAAAACAGGACCTGGCAAGAATGGTGATTTTAAAAGTGGTTTGTCAATGTTTTTAAAGTTTAATGTTTCGTTACATTACTATTAATTTATTGGAATGTAAAGATTAATGTATCAAAGTATTTAAAATGTTGAATTAACAGGGTTAATATTTTGTTGTACTTGAGTTCTTTTATTCCTAAAATCGAATCCAAAGTGTTACGTGTACCGATTTGGAGTCGCAAAAACCACACTGTTCACTACCCGACAGAGTTCTCAACTTGGCAACAGTACCCGAACTATCTGCCATAGTATATTTCGTTAACTTTAATTTAATTCTACTTTAAAAGTGTTAAATTTAATTTTAATATTGTAAATTTATGTGGGTTGTTAATTTGTTTAGTTAATCTACCATTTATATACAACCCGTACGAAGGACGGGTACACAGCTAGTACACGTTAAACCAGTGAGAGGAGAGCTAATTATGACCACTATCTTAATAACTGTTCAAGGAAGATCGTCAAGGCGAATTGGCAACAGTGGCGGCAGCCAAATAACGCGAAATATTTATGAAGTATTATTGCCAGCAGTCATTTAGCTGCTACACATACATGGTGCGCCGAATCAAATTTAAACTTAGGGCAGTCAAATTACATGAGTTTTAATACACATAGTTATAATAAAAAAATTATGAAAATAAGTTAATAGTTATATTAATAACGTAATTTTGAGTAGAGATACACGTTAAAACTTAAATATACTCTAACCTTTGAGGTGGCAGCTACTTAACCTAAATTCGTACGGCAGCTGAATAGATAGTGAGATTTATATATATATATATATATATATACGTGTATGCACTCTAGCGGTCGCATTTTTTGTCCGATTTACTTCAAATTTGTTAGGGACGTTCCTTTCTATAATCTGTTGGACAAGTTCGTTGGGCAAAACAATCGAAAAACTCTAGACACATTTTTTGGGGATTAATATTTCAAATTTCGAGTTTTTGGGCCCAAAAAGGGTCATAAAAGCCCCAGATATAAAATTAATGCATTTAAAAAATGGGAATTAGGAAGGCGAAAGTTTTAAGCCCTCTCTCCGTCATTCTAGCATAAATATTTACTGAGTTATTAAAGAAAATGTGTATCGGCTAAACACAGTACGTTGTCTTATGGGGGTTTTACACTAGAAAAGCCTGTTATTCCTTTGTTAGAGTACTTTTATTATCCCCAGCAACCTCACGCCTACTTTCAAGCCTGTCTGGACCTTCTCCTAACCTTATAATGCGTAAAATTGTATTCCCAGCTTTGAAAGTAAATGAAACCAGGAGTATCAGAACAGCCAAAAAATCAATGTTTTCAGATTTCAATAAAAATTGGAAAAATGTATGTTTTACACTGATTTTGAGTTTTAAAAGGTTTAATATGGAAATTCTCTTCCCTCACATTAGCGTGCTGCGTGCGAACTCGTTATTTTGGTATATTTCTTCATTTTCCGGAAATATTCAGATGTGTCTTGGGTTGGGTAATAGGTGGTAAGCAAACAGTCGCTCAACTGATTTTGCAGTCAAACAGACTACGGCCGGATGTTGACAATAGCAGCTAACCAAAACAACTGATTATGTCGTCTATAGTCTGTGGTCTCCTGGCCGGCAGTGGCCACTCAGTTCAGTAGTTCAGTTAATGGCGTTTGCGAATAAATGAGTTTTGAATCAAGAATTTGTAATAGAATTATTCCACATTTCTTCGTTTTAAAACAATCAAAATTATGTATTCAGTATTATAGTAAAAGTACCTATACGATGTAATGGAATTTGTAGGCCATATGGAAAGGCTACACAGTCTGTGTCTACTCGGTTACGACTTTAACCTATGTAAGGTACGGTACGATGTAAACTATGGTTCAATAGATCCAACCATAACGTAACTTATGCGTTAGCTCTATTACTTGTCAGTGGCGTATTTATTTAGGATTCTTTTTTGCGGTGGATAGGGTTTGGCCTTACCTACATCCCACTCTTTCTCCCGTTTTTCACATGCATTTTTGAAATTTCAGGCGGATATTCCCCCCTGGAACGCTCCTGTTATATGTTGGTTATTGTTTATGAAAAATTTGGTTTGGCCTAGGCGTAGTCTAATGTTATACATATCTAATTATTATGACTTTCTTATTGTTTGAATAACTTAGGTCATGACTTTCACACTAAAAGAAACTGTGAAATGTAAAAAATCAATCCTACCCATCAAAAATACTAAAGTCACCAAACAGCATGAGGCTAATGCATCGTTGTTCTATGCCTACGGTGTGGGTTTAAATTGTTACTTAAAACCTTATAGGGCCTATTTCAATAAGATATATAGATTTCTAACCTACTACATTTCAATTTTTTTAAGCGCCTAGATAGGCTATTCATAGATTAGTTATTGTAAACATAGTTTCATATTTAACTTTTCTTCATTTGTGATTCTGACAATAAATTAAAAGAGGAGATTCTTAACTTTAATTTGCATATACAGAATTACCTCGTAGCAGTAACGGATCAATAAAGCCTAATTGTAGTTATAATTTGAACACAATTTTGTGCGTGAGACTTGAAAGTGCTGATATCTTGTCTTCAAAAATCGTAGTGTCAGTAATTTTGGTTGAATCGGAAGTGTTTGGTGCCATTGAAAAAACGCCACTAGTTGTTCTTTTTTTCGTAATAATTTGTTTTTTAAACCAGCTGTCATGTCATGTGTTTAAATAACATTTTGTCTTTTGGCAAAACTCAAATTTAGTTTTTCAACTCATATATCGTATAAAGTCATAAAAAAGTCATAGGTTAGTTATCCTAACATAGTTTTATAGCTATATTAATTTGCGATTTTGACATTACATTAGTGTTTGATAATAAGGAAGGCAATGGCAGATTCTTGAAAGTAACATTGACTACAGTTATGCCTTAGTAGGTTTGAAGTAAGTGGGCTCTAAAGACTTAATCAAATTTTTGCCCATAGCCTACTATGCTAACCCAGGGCACTGAGCCGGAAATGTCCCACCCCTCAGAGCCCTGGTGTTACCCCTATTATATTCTCTTAAACTTAACTCTATCCAAAGACAAATTTTAAACAATGGTTATTCTGATGTTTATATGTTTTAAGTAGTTCTTTTTCAGGGTGTATACATTTTGGTTATTCACCTAATATACTAGACTCTACAACGAATTGGAATGTGGCAGACCAGTTGAAGTATTAATGTGGGCCTGGGTGAGGTTTGGTAAGTTACTTGTAGTCAATTAATCTGCGACACGTTACAAATATGACTATGTTTGGTTGGATTTCAACCAACGAGAATACTTTCACATTTGGCCTCGTTCTTACCGGATAATGTACTAGCTTTTTCTCTGGCAGTAATTTGACCCATAATTATTGCCTGCTTCTCAAAAGTGACATTGACTGAAGTTGTCCATTAGTAGGCCAGAAGTAAGTGGGCTTTAAAGACTTGTTCAAATATATGCTTATTGCCTATAGCCTATTTATATCCACTTCAAATTAACAATACAGAATTCAAAGACAAATTGTTTATACAATGACTATTCTGACAGGAATGTTTATGTGGTAAGCAGTTCTTTTTCAGGGCGAATAAATTTTGGTTCTTCACCTAAATAGGCCTACTAGATTCAACAATAAACTGAAATGTGGTAGGCTAGTCGAAGTATTAATGTGGGCCTAGATGAGGTTAGGTAAGTTTCTTTTAATTAATTAATCCGGAACCTATACTACCTATTATGGTGATATTATAAATCCTCGCTTCATCCTATTACGGGACATAGGAGCCTATACCTAGTATTGTATTACTGACTATAGCTTTTGCTGTAATAATGACATTGCTGATACATGTTATATTGTCAAACGGCAAATAAAGATTAACTTATTTATTTATAACAAATTATGCATACAATGAAAATGAATAGCCGATAAATTCAGGTAGGTCTACCTTATACGGGGACAGTAGGGAGTTACTAAATTGTCTATGCGCTGAATTATTAATGTTATTATTAATTTGAGTTCACAGTTACTGTTAATTTTCCTGTAAGCCCTAGTCATAGCCGCCTTTATAGAAGGCCGCGTCGTAGTAGAATTGGCAACGCCGCAAGAGGAGTTACCGTGTGCCTTTCCACCAGTATAATAGCATGGGGATAACGAGACGCCCCTAAAATCGTTATTTTTTACTCTTCAAGTTTGAAAATACTGTTTAAGTGATATTTATCGTTTTGCTAACGAGTGTCTTACCCTGTTGTGTGCCACCAAGGTTCATATAGAGTAAAGTTAAGCGTGTTTATAGTCAGTGTTGCTGAGTTTTACACGCAGGCATGGTAAAACTATAATGGCTTGCCGCTAATTCAAGAATGTGCTAGGAATTTAATAATTTTAATCAATTTTTAAAATGTCCCCGTAGCAACAAATCCACCCACTTATTAAATTTAAAGTCAAGTTATTTAATACATTCAAAATTTGTTTACTAAAGAGTTGTATACATTTATTTTTGCCGTAATTTGGATTTTTAAAGTTTTTAATACATAGCACAGGAAAGTTAGTTTTTTATTAGTTTAGTTAAGTATTAATTACAATTACCTTTTATCATTAGTTTCGTTTTATAAATATCAATAAATAAGACAGCTTGTTACCATTTGCTAAGTGCTAATAAAGTACAGTATTCTTCAAAACAACATATTAAACAAGATTGAAAACAACGACGTAGGCCTACAACCTTTTATTTAAAGACAAAGCGTACTTATAATAGCAACAAGTATAAATACAACTCATGGGTAACTGTCTGTACAAAGTATTACAATTTTTTCCGCACTTATCTTCTAAAGAAATAATTGTGTGCCTCGTGTTGCATATGTTACTGTTTATTTTTACTTCAAGCAGTTTATTAGTGGCATTTATTGAACATATTAATTTTAAAATGTATTCATAGGGACATGTAAAACGATAAGTTACTCTGGCCATGTTTTTTTTCAAGCAATAATCTTTAAAACCTAACAGAAGTACATGATTCACACAGGCCTATTGTTTTAGTTTACTGCGACTTTTTATGTTTAGTATTAATTTTCGGTTATTGTATACTTTATCAACAATCCCTGATGCCCATTATATTTGTCCTTTCCAACAAAACAAAATAATACGGCTAAAATGATTTAAAAGGACGCGTTATTCGACACGCGGCTATGGGCTTTGTGCCGGCAGTGACTCCTCTGCTCAGTGAGATAGCGGCGCGGCGTTGCCAGTTCGAACGCCGGGGCCTTCTTTAAGGCGGCTATGCTAGACCACTTGTACCTGGTTGCTCTCTATTGCTATTAATCTAAAATAACCTATTTATGTGCTTAGCATTTTTCACTGTTGATTATATTGATTTTTTTTAAGACTTGATATTATGTCATCTTGACGGATAATTGTATTTTTCTTACTTTTTTTATTTGTTTAGGCCTAGTTATATATTTATTGTTACAAGATCTATATGCTTTATACTTTTTTTATTATTGTAAAAGGGAAACACACGTTGGAATTGGAATTTATACAATTGAAGTTAATGCTGCATGTAATTTATTATTGATATTACTAATTTTCCTTTTTTGTTATAATATTTCGTACTGCAGTATTGTAATTGAGTTCTGCCTGTAATGTAGCATGGAAAAAAATAAAAAAAATATTCCAGTTGACAATTATTAACACTATATTGTATGAATTGAATGTACACGTATAAGGTTATTACCAAACATTTAAAATATAAAATTAAAAATATATTAAAATATCAGAAATACATCGATGAACGTTGTAATGAGATAGTTTTGCCCGGCCATTAGCATGGACCAAACCCCAAACTAAGTTGTATTGATGATTCATAGTAAAAAGTATTATTATAATTTAATTAGAAAACTATACATATGAGAGTGTACTATATCTGTGATATAATACTAATTCTGATCCTCCTACAGCACGTCAGTATATCTGTCAGCTTCATCCGGCCACAGCCTGAGTGACAAGTTAATTAAAGCCATATCATGTCCTGGAGGCACATTGGACTCTGACGTTATTGAAAAAATAGATTACCAAGGAATCTATATATAGAAAATTAATCACATACAACGTAATAAATAATACCAACAAATTCCTAAAACTTACTAATATAAAAAGTGTTTTAAGCAGTATATAATTTATTTAAGAGGTTATATTGGTATTTGTTATAGAAGTATATAATATCTAAATACATACATTTTGTTAATATTTTAGATACACCAACCAGCTAAGGATTACATCTAAACATACTTGAAAGGCATAATCATATGTTCATTAAGGTAATAACAAATCTACTTGAATGGCAACTGCAATGCTTTTTTTTATGCGGCCTCATCCTGGAGGAGTGAGCAAAGCGAAAGAGCTCATCTTGAAAATGAACAAGCATTTGACATAAAGCGAATTCAATGACATTAGGACAGAAGAACGTCTGTCGGGCCAGTTAGTTTACATATATTCGCTATTCGACACATATTATTTTGTATTGCTTACAACCAGATTTTGTATTCAAAGTTCATTTGAGCGAAAATAAACTGTTAAAAAAGTCAATGTACATAGCATATTTCTGGACCCTTACACACTCCAGTAAGTACAACCACTTTTTGATTCTATAATATGTATCCTAGTAATCATCCAATTTACATACGATTATGCTCACCAACATGTTATATGATTTCATTTTTGTATGAGTTAAGCCTATGAGTTGATCATTGAGCTTCATGATGAGTTAATGGTATGAGTTAACATTGAGATGCATGGGGAGTTAATGGGATGAGTTAATCAAACCACATGCAATCATATAAGTGTGCGATATACGTGTATTGGTTTAGATATCGTCAAGTGATACTATTTTCCTCGAAAGGTGACCGGTTTCAATCTACTATTGAGTATAGTGGATTGAAACTAGTAGCCTTTGAAAAATTCCCCCACCCCTAAAAATGTAAAGTGAAAGACAACGAAAGTGATAATAAATCACGGTTGTTCCCCAGACTAGTTTTCAGTTTCACACCGGATACCATTTGAAACATTCAATGTGTCTGTTGTGGTCCGGCGGATGTGGCGGCCACCGCTGTGCTCTAGTTGTTACCGAGCCTCTTTGATCAGTATCATTAGTTACACTACGGCTAGCGTGTGTCTGGTTTAGCAGCCCATAAATCCGTCTATATGGCCGTAGACCATAATGTAAACCAGACTAGAGGATTGCTTGTTCAAACATAAATTTTGGGTATATAAATCAATTTGGATTATTTCTTAACTCTTTACTGAAGGGAGTAGAATTATTTTAACATTTAAATCTTATTACAAGTTGTCTATTTAAAAACACACATACACACAAAAGGGTTTTCGATTTGATTCTGTTGGTTTAACGCAAAATGTCTATAAAAATGTAACAACTTGTCTTATTAGATTTAGGGTTAAGATAAGTTAAATTGTTGTTTTCAAAATATTTCGGATGTTTCGTCATCTAAGAATGATTCATTTCCTTAGGTTTGCGAAACAAATACACACTTTTGTACTAAGAATCTTTATTCAAATTTTTAGTAAAACTCGCGGATTCATATAAACCCCAGAGAAAGCTTATTTTCTAAGATAACTAATTATATGTAATATGAAAGTAAACTGGTATACATTTAGATGTCAAATTGTGTAGGGGATTCCAGTTTACAAAGTATTACCCTTTTACAAACGATTTATGGTTAGTGGGAATGTTATTAGGATAGGTTAACCGTGAAGTTATTTATTTCAGGGTTTGTTTTAGAAATTAATCGCAATTTTAAATTTTCATAATTAATTTATATTTTGTTATTATATACTTTACATATATCTTTGTACTCACTCGATTAATCATAATATTAGAACTATTTCTACGCAACCCAACTCCAATGAGTAATACACATGGCGTACAGGGCAGTTATTAAAAGCAATTCGTTATTTTAATCACATTAATTTCACTCACTCTTGCAAATGTTAGTGAAAAAAGCTTTTTCTATTTTCATACGTTAAAAATGTGCCTTTTGCAAGTAATTAAAACGTTACAGTATGTGAGGATAGTATTTAATATGGTAACAAATTAACGAAAAAATAGCCCTTGATGATCAGGAATGGGTTTTAAAATAAATACTTTGTACACATGTTAAATCTTTTAAATCATGTCTTTTAACCTTTTATTTCACTGTTAAAAGTGTTTTTTCACGGATATACTTAATATATGCCGCAATAATTTGCCGCAAATAACATAAATTATTTAAGGTGAATAGAACCAATGTTGTTTTTCTAATTTCATGTATACGTTTAAATTTCAATCCGTTTAACTATCGTGATTATGAAATAATGCAAGTTCTTGTTAAAATTACCATTTAGCTATTGCAGTTTCACATGCATCACTCTACTATTACAGGATGTGAATATGTGATTTTTAATTTTTTAAAATCATGATATTACCAAGGATTTTTAAATCTTGAGGCAATGGGAATAGTAAATCTCCAGTTTTGTCAAAATGTATTTTACAATCGAATGCATCATGACCCAAAATAAAATAAGTTAATCATAGAAACATGTTTCGTTCAAACTGAACCGCAATAGACACGTTTAATTTAGTTGCCTATGCGAAGTTAAGTCCTAATATTTTAAAACAAGATTATTTGTTGTACAAATAAAAGAAAATAACATTTATATTTGAACTCATCTGATGGAGTCTTTGCAATGGTTCCACAGACTGGAAGTAAGTAAAAGAAGATTAAACGGTTGAATTATCCTTAAAAGAACACAAGTCCTCACCCGGGTAATCGCAGCGACTTTTAGTCTGCGGGAAAGTTCATTCAATTGCTTATTTACAACGTAAGTGATAAAGTTTTTATTTTTATGTTAATACATTCCCTATCAACACACACTTAATACGAAGTGCTAAAAATATTGGAAATTATAATACCATAGTTTTGCTTATTTATTTTAAAAATTTAAAAAAAAGTTAAATAATATGTTGCTTGATACAGTTAAATTGTTTAAATAAACAACCATCTAAAGTCTAAACTATTAAATAATACCTTAACTATTCAATATTATGTTTTTAAAGTTAATTGATCATATATAGGATAATGTTTAAACATAAAGCAAATAACGATGAGTAGTAACGTTTGCATAACATTTCTTATAAGTAGATCAACATTTTGTTTAAAAAACAGTTTAACATATTTGTAAACGTGTTTACATTATATCAGTGATTGTTGAGTATAATTTTGTATGTGCAATGCAAATTTGAGTTTTAATGAGGTTTTCCTTTTGTTATTGGTGAAAATAAATAGTTTGAATCATATTACATAGCAGAAATAATGCAGTACAATCCAGGAATATAAAATTGTACTTACATAGACTAATTATGAGTCTGAGTAAAGATTTAATGGAAAAACGTGTTAACTGTGAAACATATGACTGGGTAGGGCAAAACTACGACTCAGTATAGCTATTTCATATATGATTCCGACATGGAATGGAAATTGAAGATGAGCAAGATGCGTATAATAGAACGCATGCCTTTATAAATTACCACAGGGGGTGAACCGGCTTAATTGTTATCATAGAGTTTCCATAAAATTCCTGGGAAAATATTTACTATTTAGAGAGTTTAGTTTTTTAAACGCACAGTAATACAGATGCTGACAATTAATAAAATAAATACAATAATAAACCATTCTATAGGATTCTCAGATCCTTCTCTGGCTGTATCTTTATTTGGCAAACAAATACCTTCAAACATAAGGAAGATGTTTTTCGGGATGAAACGTGTGCAAGATACACAATGGGTACAGTGCAGTATGAGTATTATGTGGAGTATAAGAGTAAAATGTAAAGCATGAGTAGAGGAAGAAGTGGAGAGTATGGTATAAGATTAATGTTCTAAAAAATAATTATTTGGAACTAATTTTCAAAATTCAAACTATTGATCTTTATTTTTATCTTAAGTCTACTTGAAGCGGCTTCTTTTTGCTAGGAAGGGTTTGCCTAACATAGTCATTTTTTGGTTTGATATTCATTGTTGGTAATGGCGAGCTTGTGTTATTCAAGACGTTACTGCGGAAATTTTCATCACGGAATGAGAATAACAAGTTTAAGGATGTTTCGGGATCTGGAATCTGACTCAGTCTTCAAGTTAGAATGAGATGTAGAACATATATAAATCTCTATAATGTCCTAGGTATTTTTCACCAGAAAAAAGTCAGATTGCAGACTCCGAGACATCGTGAAACTTTTTTTCTCATTCAGTGATGACAAATGATTGTAATTATTTCTTAAACAGCATACTTATCGTCTAAATGTAAAAGAATTTGACACGTGTGCGGTGGAACATTTCAGGTGGAGGTAACGGACTGGAAATCACGACGAGTTGTTTTAAAAAATTGGATTCAAACTGCGGCAATTGTACATTGTCTTATGAACCATAGATTGTTACGAGTAGCATGCAAGCCATTTTATAAACTTAACAAACATTAGTTTAACCTCAGCTGCTTGTTTGGCCCAAACAATCTTTTATCACGTGTAAAGTAAACAGTAGTTAAGGATAGTCAGTTGTTGTAGGTTTGTAGAGATAAAGTCTATTATAATTTGTTTTCAATAAACTTCAATAAAATTATAAACTGGATCAAAACAACTACTAAAAACCAGTAATATTAAATTTTTTGGAAGTTTGGATTACTAGTAAGTAGTCTAGGCTCATATATGAATATATATTACTGACAACTCATTCAAGTATGATAAAAGTCTAGGTCATGACTTAGTAACACATTTATTTCCAAGGATTTATTTTCAATAATCAGTCACGATTTATCATTAAGAAAAAACGCAAATGAAAAGTTCGAAACAGTTACAAATATTCATAACACATCGGTATATCTGGAGCAGAAATATCTCTAACTGGTTTATATTACACATAGTGTCTAGATCGTCCCTTAAACCTCTCCTAAATTATAGGTTTTGGGTTTCTTTCGTGCTTCATTAAAATAATGACCAAATAATTATGAAGAATATATATTGATGTAGTTTTTCAGTAGACATTATTTATGAAAATAATAAAAACCTAGTATTTGATGTCGCTTAAATTAGATAAATACATGTCAAAATAGTATATTTTAAACACGTTTATATGAAAGGACTGCGAGATTTTATTAGCTTGCTTTTTAAGAAGGTAATTACTTTCCTGCATGATGTAACATAACCCTACACACTCCAGGCCCTCCGACCCTTGGCTGCCTTTGTCCTATGAAACTCTCCTGTCAAAGAAGCGTTTACCCATCTAAATAACCCTTAATTGATACATGTTCTTTTGTTGAACTAAATAACGCGTATATTTTTATAGATTTGTTATACATTAAAAATATGGAAAATATGTTTTGCAAGCTTGAACATAGTTTTTCTGGAACTGGTATCCTGTTTAACTTGATCATGGAACTATACAACTTACATTATAACTCGGGTATGAACATCAATAATGGTACATTTGATACGTTTTTATTTGTTATTGCTTATAAAATAAGATTGTAAAATTGTATTGCATGTGTATTGCTGTATATGAAAAAAGTTAATATACTTTTAACACTACATGACAAAAAAAACGAAGACTTGAGAGATTTTAAAATTGATTTATTAGCACTTTATAGTTCAAAACGTTGTCTACAGTTTTCTAGAAACTTAAAAACAAACTCTTAAAACTTAAACACTCTTGAGGCAAACCTTGAAGAAGAAAGTTGAATCTAGTTTTAAAATAGTATCCATTCAGGATAAAAGCTCTAATATGTACAATACGATTATTAAACATTTTTAAACCATGTATATAGCGTGTTTGAATGCAATAAACTTATATATTTAAATATATAATTTAATTAGCTTAAATATCCTACCAAACAACCTAAAATCTTATCCCATCCTATCCTCTCCTATCCTATCCTTACCTAAAATAACAAATGTAGTTTTTGTCACATAATCTGATACATTTGAATATTGAATGAATGAATGAATGAATGAATGAATGAATGAATGAATTTATTCCAGAAAAACAAGAACAATAATAGTAACAAATACAAAATCGTACAGCACATATATATAATAAACAAAACACTCACAAAAAATATATATATATATATATAAATAACATTATTAAGTTTTTTGTTATTTTTTAATAAAAGAAAACTTTGAGCTAAGAAAAATTATAAAATAACCTTAATTGATATAAACAAATGCATTTACGGTCTTAGGAATAAGCTGACATAGGCGCTAAGGCCTGTGCGTCTGCTCTGAGTTGTGTCCAAAAAGTAAAAATGACCAAATGATAATTGAAATGAAGTAAGGAAAAACAAAATATAGCAAAACAAAACAAAACAAACAAGCTGGCAGCAGCTGAAAATGTCCCTGCATGATGGCGAGGGGCAGGGGGTGGGGCTTGTGGAGGGGGGGGGGGTAGATCAGTGGTGAAGTGGTGACGGGCGGCAAGGGTACAAGGGTCAGTTCAGTGCCGCCTGTAATCTGCTGCAATAATAGACTCGGCCTCGTCTATTCCCAACCTGAGCAACCATTCATTAACACGTCTTTTGAATATATTTATGGAAGGGGAATTAAATAAATCCAGGTCTTGAAAATGATTACATAAATTACGGTACACGACATGAGAAATGAAAAATGCGTTAGTTGTAGAAAATGTTTTATAAATTTGTAACGAAGCAATTCCAACTCTAGATGCATACCTGGTGTTATGTGAGTGAGAAATTTGAAGAAAAAGATCGTTGTGATTCTTAAAAATATGAATTAAAACGTTTTTTATAAAAAGTTGTCTGATAGTTAAAACGGAAGTTTCTCGAAACAGTGCGTCAGTCGGGTATCGTTTACATTTTCCAAAACCTATTTTTAAAATAAACTTTTGCGTAATACTCAGTGGTTCCAGAATACTTTTAAAACATCCACCCCAGACTAGAATCCCAAACGATAAGAGCGATTGTACATATGCATAGTAAACCATTTTTATTTCATGATCATTGAGAAAGTAATTTAACTGTCTAAAGGCAAAAATGAATTTCCTAATTTTAGCGTTTACAAATTGTATATGACTCGACCACTTAAGACGTTTATCAAAAAATACACCTAAATATTTATATGACTCAACCCTTTCAATTGATTCACAAGAACAAATTAGGTTATTATAATTCCCGCAAGTATGTATTATAAGATCCTGCAAACTATAGTCTGACATTTTACTAAGGGAGATGGGCATGAACTTAGTTTTTGAAGTATTTAAAGAGAGGATATTTTGGTCAAGCCACCTTTTCGTTACCATGAGGTCGTGCATAGCTTTATCACGTACCTCGGGCCAAGTCTTCCCTTTGAGGAAAATTAAACTGTCATCCGCAAATAAAAAAAGCTTACCAAAAAGGTTCAGTTTTGAAATATTATTTATGTAAATTAAAAATAAAACAGGCCCGAGAGTACTGCCTTGGACCACACCGTAATCTACAGGCTTGATGTCACTGTTTGTATTGAAAATTGAAACAAACTGCGATCTATTTGAAAGATAACTTTTGAACCATGCAAGGGCATTGCCCTTAACACCTATTGCCTCTAATTTATAAAAAAGTTTAGAGCGATCTACTGAATCAAAAGCTTTTTTTAAATCTAAAAAAATTAAAATTGGACGTTCGTTACCAGAAATTGCATAATTTAAGTCCCTATTAATGTCAAACAATGCATCTGAAATATTTTTATCCGAACGAAACCCGTACTGACAATTAGTTAAAATGTTGTTTGCCTGAAGGTATGAGACTAATTGATCTTTAACTATTTTCTCAATGACTTTAGGGAAAACGCTCAAAAGAGATATCGGTCTAAAATTGTTCATGTTAGACATTTCGTTTGATTTGTAAAGAGGAAAGATTTTGGCTAGTTTAAAACAGTCAGGGAATGTGCCAGATGCAATGCTCAGGTTAATTATGTGCAATAATGGTTTACAAATCAAAGGGAAGTTAGTTTTGAGAACTTCGGCCGAAATACCATCGCAGCCAGGCGCAGACCCACCACGTAAGCTGTGAACGTAGCGTTTGAGTTCAGTTTCAGTTACAGTTCTAAGCGAAAAAGAAGAGTTTTGTGTAAAGTCACTGTCATTCACAACTGGGTCCCCATTCGCATCGATAGCACTCGCTAGGTTAGCACCTACAGAAGAGAAAAACGTATTAAAATCATTAGCTACTCTTTTACAATCGTCTGGGGTTACGCCGCCGTCTGGAATAAACTTGTTAATAGGAAATGGCTCATTTTTACAAACTCTCCCCGCAATTTCATTAATTAGACCCCAGAACTTTTTCGGATTGTTGCTGGCTTTGTTTAATTTATTCCGGAAATAGATTATTTTTGTTTGCTTTAAGGATCTATTTAAAGTATTCTTAAAATCTCGGTAAAAGCTGTTGAGCTCAAAATTAAACGGTTGTTTCTTGATTTGTTTACTTAATTTATCTCTAACTCTTATCCTCCGTACTAACTCAGTTGTTATCCATGGTTTAAGTTTCTTTAATCTTGAACTATTATTTATAGCAACTGATTTACTAGCAGCTACAACGGAATTGGAAACTATCCTAGTGAAATGTTCGGAACAGAAGTTAACATCGTCGTGGCAGGCGATAATCGGTTCCCAGTTGGAATGTGTGAGGTAGTGAGATAGTAGTGCGTGGTCCAGGTAGGTGCGTGGCGGCGTGTCTGTGTGGGAGGCGCGATGGTTCGGTATGGAACAAGTGATAGTGATGCCAGTGCTGTAATGGTCTGTCACATTGGTCTGGAACACAGCTGATTTAACATTCTCCAAGTCGTCATATTTAATAAATATGTGATCCAAGCAAGTGCTAGTATTTTGAGTCACCCTCGTCGGTTTGTCAATGCACTGTGAAAATCCAGCCCCAATCAAACAGTTCAAGTATCTATCAGTCAGCAAGTCATTGTTAAATAAATCAATATTAAGGTCTCCAAGAAAGATGCACTTACGATCCTTATTCATATTATTTAACAACACTTCAAGTTCATTCACAAAATTGTCAGCGTTACAGTCAAATGTCTTGTAAACAGCAAGAAGGTCAAAACATTTATTAAAAATTGAAAACCGTAATGCAATGCCATAAACGTCCCCAACAGTGATTTCAGTGGCAGTGGCAAAAAAACGTTTGTTGATATAAACAATGACCCCGTCATTCTGGTTGCGGTGAGTCACAGTGTAATAAAGGTCGAACCCCTCCAAGGCAGCCACCCCCCCCCCCCACCGGACAGCCAACACTCAGTCAAGACAATTATGTCAACATTGGAAATAAATTCGTTTAAATACACAAACAATTCATCAACATTTTTTCTATAGCTACGAATATTTGAGTGAAAAACACTAATGCTGCTGCTACCAACATTCCGTTTAAAAAATTCAGAAAAATGAGGTAATGAATTTAATTCTAAGCAGCTTAAATTTTGAACAAATATATTTTCTTCATCATCCTCGCGCATATACCATCCAAAGCGCCCGCTGTCAGCCCAGGCCCAAATTCAAACCAAAGTGCCTAATGTCACTCCTTGACACAAAAAGTAAATTAAAATTAGTCATATAAATGAGTATTATTGAAACTAGCAATTTAAATTGACTATGTATAAGTGATGTGAACAAAAAAAAAAATAAAAAAAAATAAATAAATAAATAAATAAAAACAAATTCTACAAGCTTAAGTACAATGGACCATAATTCCTGTAAGTAATGTTAAGTAGGCCTACTAATAGCAAAAAAAATTTATATTTTGAATAGCCTAAAATCATATATACAATAACCTATTAAAATGCCCTATAAAAATAACGTGCATCATGATGCAAAAATAAAATAATATTCACTTCATAGATAAAATAAATGAACTAGCAAAATGAGATTTAATACTTATAATATTTGAATGTATACTTTTAAAACATATTTGTAGGGAATGAACAAACTAACTCTAATTGCTTTAAGATTGGGACGTCATCCCGAATGTGATAAGAAACGTATACAAATAATTATAAATTAAAAAATTCATTCGTACAAGGAAAAAATCACTGTTGCCTCTTTTTACCCCTGTTGAAAAAACAAAAACAAAAAATAAGTAAAATAATACAATGCTGTTACAGAAAAATAAGAACAACCTGTTTCAGACAAAGGGGGGAGGAAATGTGTTTATTACGTGCAAAGAGAAAAAAAAAATATATATATATAGATACCTAAATTAAATCAACGTCCGGCTATAATCAGCGGTCGAACTTGTCCAAGTCCTCCTGAGCGGTGATCCTGAGGGCAACGTCACTTTCCCTGAGTTTGATGAGGATTTTCCCGTTGGTGTATCCGGCAAAGTATATCTTCCCCTCGCGCTGCATCCTTCTCGCACGTCCCAGAAGAGCCTTATTGTTGGCTGTCAGGTGGTCGTTGATGTAGACGCTGCTCGGCTGCAGACGAGCGTTGATATCCGTAGATTTAAGATTTTTCATTTTTCTTGCCGCGGCGAGCCACGATTCTTTGCTGCTCCTCGACACGAATTGTGCCATGATCGGCGGGTAGGTGTGCTTGGCGGAGAACAGGCGCAAACGGTGAGCGATGGATATTTACTCCTTGATAAGTTTTACAAGAATCTGTAGTGATGTATTGAATTGTTCGTTAGTTAGGAAGCTTATTAGTTAAGCAAAGCGTGTCAAGGCCACGACGCCCAGACTAAACCCCCACCGTGTTAATGAGGGTGTCGCCTGTAACTACATTGGCCTAACTATGCAAACCTTAACTTCCATTATCTTCCCGCATTACCACGCTAAACAACTTTCCTCGAAACTTCACCAAATTAACTTTAATAGTTATTAAAAGCCAGTTTTGGTAAACAGTGCAATAAATTACTGCCATTAAATAAACATAATAGTAAAATCTACTATTTCATGTAAATTAGATAGAAAATAAACCAATATTATAATGGAAAATACATGAACAATGTGATTACGCTAGGCCAAGTTCGTGCCGTGCCCTCAATGTTTTGTGTGTGTGTGATCGTGTTTCAAATCTCAAGACATATGTTTAATGAAATCGCAAGATGGATGTTTTTGACTTCAAGTCCCTGTGAATTTAAGATTTGATAAAGGCCCGTTAAAGGGGCCGAAACGCTGGCCATCCAAGGAATACGAACGAACTGCGACGGAAAAGGTTTGTGAGCCATATTTTATATAAATTCATTAATACATTATTTTAACCAAGTTCATTAAAATGACGTTTATAATATTTCATCTTTGTGAAATATTTTAATTATGTATTAACGATTTTATTAAATATAACTATATTATTCATTACTTAAACTACATGGTATAGTGCAATGACGTCAGTTGCACTTCTGGCATCATTAATTAAATTGTTCATTCAAAATTGCAATTCACCACTTATCATTTATATTTAATACTAAATACTAATTGTTCTTGCATACGAATGTGCAAATATGTTTCACATTGAATGTGTTATCTCTAACTGAATGTGTCACAAACAGGTCTGCACACGAAAGGGTTATCTGCTGGCTAACACAACATGTGGCTCTAGTTATTGTTGTTTTAAGAATTAAAGTTTCAATAAATTTTAAAGTATCGCAAGCCAGTATTTTTATCAACAGAAACAAAGAAATTAGTCAGGCTAAGAGTTAATGAAGAAAGTTTTTCAATTGAGTGCATTACATACAAGATAATTTATTTTAATCGCCTTAATTGATGAATGTTTGTGCATTTAAAAAAAAAATGGTAAAGATTGACGGATTCACAATACTCGTGTAAACCTGTAAGCAATAAATTTTTATATTATTTTCCTCATTTTGAGTTGCAGAATTCTGCAGAATTTTGTACTTGTGATTCTCAGCATAAGTAGTTAATAGTTAATTTAAACAATTTATATATCGCGTACATGAAGAATCATTTTCAGAAATTGACCCTACCTAACTCTACCCAGTACTATATTAATTGAACTTGCACCTAGACTTTATCGCTTAATACTGCCACTGGCATAACATTCATAACATCAATGTTACCGTTATTACTATTACTGAATGAATACTACTATTATTAAATATGTAGAAGAAATAGTAAAATTAATATTTTTTTTGAAAGACCATTTAGCATACAGTTTCGGGTTGAATCAGGTAAAGATTGTTTTTTGCAGTTCAGAGACTCACTTAAAAAAATGAAATACATTTTTCATGGGCGGAAACTGATTTCACAAGACACTGTTGCTCCCTTATTGTCTTCACTACCATCAATCTGGTTGCTTCCCTCCAGGGCCGAGGGAGATACATTTCAGAATCGTCGGAGACCGAAGGCCAACAATGGGGCTGTAGTGTTCTAACGCATGCCGATGTTCGTTGTGTACCATATGGTCAGCGGATTGATTAAACATCTGGGCCAGGGAGTCTAACAGAATATTATTATTTAGTAAAGTATAGGAATAAAACTGATAGTTGATAATCTTAGTTTATTGAATTTCGTTAAGTAGGCACAGAAAGTTTGTCGAAATAGAAAGTTTTAGGGATCTGGTTATAATAAGAAAATTGAGAATGTTAATGTTGGCTTTCCATCAACCCTATTATGAAAATATACTTAAACAAGCTTGACAATTAGAAAATTAATAATTTTAATTGAAATAAACCTCCGAAAATAAACCTTTTTGAGATCAACTCTTTGAAAAGAACAGTTTCTAACCTTGTAAAAAATAGTAATAGAGACAAGAAATAATATAAAAAAATAGTTCTGCACAGTTAATAAGAGCAATACAATATTCTTCAGACCGGTTTTCCCAATAAGTCAACGACATTGAACAGTGGTATTTCAAAGCGCGTGGTGTGTGATTTATTCGAACCTCACATTGTTCCCAATCCTATTGTTTCCGTCCGGGATAGAACCAAAATTAATTGAAACCCGTTAAGAGGGGAACGCCGAACCTCGGCGTTACCTTTCATACGCCTTTTAGAATTGCATTTTAAAATAATTTAACTCCAGTTGCTATGCAATATTTTAAGCATCAACAGAAGATTTGTGACATGAAAATTACACAATTATAGCTTTTTACAGTTAATTACATTTTATGCTAAATTATATATTTTTTTGCAACAAAATTGTTAGTAGTTCTCACTTGTTTTTTAAAACGACTTCGTAGGTCAGCACTATGGTAGTTTTTTAATAAAATTATTATTCGTAAAAGATCTTTCTACAAATAAAACATTCAAAGTAAGTGAAAATATGAATAAATATTTATTTCTTTACTATGGAAAAGTTGAACGACAACAGCAAGACCAACATAAACAGTCTATTGATATACACCACTACAAATGTTGTGTATCAGTGTTACAAAATATAAATTTGAAATAGTGTTAACTACACAGTAATACAAAATAAGCAATGTAAATAATATACAAAATAAAATACCCCATCGCAGCAAACCTGCGTACTCAGCAAATTTCCAATTCATGCATATGTTTCTCACTACCTCATAAAGCCACTTACCAAGTTTCATAAAAATACATAAATAAGTGATCCAAAGCATTTTATTTATTCTCTATAAGAATAACATTAGGGCTGAATACGCAGGTTCGCTGCAAAATGAAAGTGAAGAAATATGTTTTTGTGCAATTATAAATATAACGCAACCAGGTGAAGCTACATACTAATTTGTATTAATTTATGTTCATAATTAAGGGAGTTAATACATTTTACTTACTCTCCATAAGAATAACATGGGGGCTGAGTACGCAGGTTTGCTGCTACGGGGATAATCAACAAAAAATCAATTGTTTGTGCAAATATCAATATACCAGTACTACGTGAGCCACATACCAAGTTTCATCAATATACATCATAAATAATCGAGATATCAAATTTTATTTATCCTCCATAAGGATAACATTGGACAACGTACTGTATTTAGCACTTGGAATATCTCTGCAACGGTTGATTAGCCTAACCTAACCTATCACAATTTAAACACAAAAATGATTGTTTTGTGGAGATGAACTGATTAGTAAAAGCAAATATGAAGTTTACATTAAAATGAACTGAGGAAAAGCCAAAAACAATTTCCCCATAAGATTAACATGGACAATTTTATGAGCAGGTTTTTCGGATTTTATCTACAACCACTTAATCTAGGTTAATATTTCAAAATACTGTATTTTTTTAAGCTCTATAACATTTTGGTAAAACAAAAATTAAGTGTTTTACAAATTTTAGGGTAAAAAATGCAAAAAACTGATTTTTGTAAAATTTTAAAACACCATAAACCCCCCTTGCCATGATCTGATTTTTCTGGTTTAGAAACTTAAAGTCATGAATGTCACGTTACACATTTGAGCCAAATTTCGAAATCGGTCGTTTTTTACTCAAGTTATCGCATTCACGGACACACACACACATATATTATGCATATATATATTTGAACGAATCTATATATATTTTTGGCATCTGGGGACCTCAAAACAAAAAGTTATCATGATCTCGGGCTTAAGTATCACCATGAAACCTATGGTAATAGCTTCTTCCCTATAGGGGAAATTCGCCAATAAGAAACAAAAGTATTATCCCAGAAAATGTCAGTCTTGAATAAAATATATGTTAATTTTAGTCAGGGTAAAACATTTATTTGGAATTTATTTATTTCAGAATGAAGACATGAACGTTATAGAAATTAATTTGTGATTATAAATTGTTTTAGTTCTGTTTTAAATTTAAAATTGTACACACTTTGGTAATACTTGTATAAGCTGATTTGTTCTGTTTTACTATTATAAAACCTGACATTAAGGTTCGTACAATAACTTTTACATAAAAGGTCCTTTACAAAACATCTTCAAAATAACAAATGCAGGACAAGAGAAAACATAAATTAATGGAAAGTTCTTTACCATTCATAGGTTAAAGTGGTATAGTTATATATTACTGTTCTAAAACCTTAATGTCATTTGGACCTAAACCTCTAATGTATGGATGCTCAACTAACCACGTAAGTACACTCAGATAAGCTGCCATTAGATACAAGTAGGGATAAGGGGCTCTAGTATTGATGTTGACGTATTTGATAGGAATGGTAAATCAAGGGCGAGAGGAGAATACATTTATTTTGCAAAAGGTTAACAATATGTTTATACAATAAAGATATTTATAATTAATTGTAATTGCTATAATATAACCAACCTGAAAATGTTGGTTGGAATATATCTACCTTGTTAGACAACAACGTTTCAGTTCTTCGTAACATTACAAAAATAAAAGCTGAAGTATTTGAAACTTAAAGTGAACGTTAATTTAACCAATTATTATTCAAATACAGTTCAGTATCGTAATAATACTTCACTTAAAAACAAAATATATTGCAATAATTACCAGGTGAATAGGTTAAATATAAAAAGCTTAACATCCAGCAACTGACAGTAATGTTTAGTTGGGAAGATTTTGTATTTTGTTTTATTTTAAGCAGCCTGTTATTTTGGCTATTTCAATTTGTATTTGTGACGATTGTCATTGATGTATTTATATAGTCGTGTTACAATACAATATGTGGGGAATAATATATTTTCCGCGGTGAAGAACAAACATATTTACACCTCCACCCAACGTCTAATACATTTATTTTCCCTCATAATCCACTATATATATAATCCACTGTATATACCTTTTGCTAAAGATAGTTTGTGAAACTGAATAATTTTAACAACAGTTTTAATAGTTTGCAGTTTAATTTAACATGTAGTTAAAACGTAGATATCTTAAATTAATAACCCATCAAGAATTATTAATGTGTAGTTTAATATTTGTTATATTTACGTTTAGAAGCAATATAAACCACAAATTACAAAAAATGCATAAATTATTGTGATGAAAGCACTGCACAAAACGCTTAAGAAGTATAGTTAGTGTGATTTGGGACATTTATATGTAATTAAGTTATAATAGCTATTTATCACATAGTTTCAATATGTAATTAATCGTTACTGTGATAAAATAGCTGAAGTAATTTTAGATAATTTTTAAGAAGTAAATGCTACCCATACCCAATATTTCTAACGTAGTAACATTTATTTATATTAAAACTTGGCACTATAATAATTTTATACAAACGTCCGTCTTTGTTGCACACAAAGTTAATTATATAAACACCATACGGTAAAGGGTTGTTCTATTCGTTCTAAAACATAGTGCAATAAACTAATGAAGCGGTGTAGAACATAAAGCAAACCTATTTGACACCCTGATAATTGAACCCATGACTATCATTATCAAAGTCACAGGTGTTAAAATTCATGTTCAAATGCATTAATGTATTGTAAAATATTAATTTTACCTATAAATATACCATTTGAAATAAAACAATGGCTTTACATAAAGTTGTACGCGGGTTTTGACATCAAAAGTTCCACTTTCATGACATCAGCCAACGCCACAGACCGAGATTGGAGCAAACACTCAGGACTTGATTTGATTTGATTTTAAATAAAAACACATTTTCCGCATTTACCGTTCGAATAATGGAACCTAATTTAAACACCGGTATTGTTTACTGACTCCAAAAGATTGTCATTGTCAATTTAAAAGTCCTTGAAGACTTACATGTCAATATTTGTTTGTATAATGGCGTCATGTAAATCGTTACGCCAATTTATGCATAAAACTAAACGATTCCTTATTAAATGTATTTATAGAGTTGTTTTGAACTAAGCTATTTTTTGGGAGATACGCGCATATAGGATAATTTAAATCCAACCGACAAACTTTGGGTTACTATTCCTCTATACAAATTTAAAAACCCTCATAACATGGTTGGTTTGCCATAGATCGGTCTATGGGCCTATAAAATACATTTTAGGAACCACTCGAGATTCTGAATTGAAATTTGAAAAAGTTTAGTTCTTGTATGAATATGTTTTGAAACTAAATTTGACGTTTCTAGATTTTGCCGTTTCGTAACGGTGGCCAATTTAAATTTGCAAATAAAAATATCTTAAAAAGGGCAAATTCAAAAAATATATCATGTTAATCATTTGGTACAAAAATTTATAAAACAATCAATATATGTGTGTCAGGTACCCGATATGAGGAACGTATGACGGAAAGTGGCTCAGTGTTACATCAATCTGCGCTACTGCGCCATCCGTCACGGAGAACGGCGTATCCAGAAGTTCCTGATTGGTTTCTCAAACTTTTCCTAATATTTTAGCTTCTACAAAATAACCTTAAATCTGACGAGTAATTAGCCCTGTTTAGTGTCTGCCTCGAGTGAGTTTAACCATAAGTAAAGGGAGATATAAATCAGACTTACTCTCACTGCCGCCTACACATCTTTCTGGTCGGACGTACAGGTGTAAACAATTCGTCTACTTACAAGAGGTAAAAATCTTTAATTCAATCGAAACATAATGGTCGTACTCGTGTGATAGATAGACAAGACAGATGAGGAGCTAAAAGGTGAGTGTAAAGAGATTTCACCTCTCAGTTGGGGGTTTGCTGAACGTGTACGACATATAATTGGTTACACAGGCTTATACAAGTGTTTATAACAAACTTTGGATCATTAATGTTCTCTCATTCATATTTAATGGGCATAAAAGTTTCCTAATGCAACCATATGAAACATTTTAATTATGAGGCAGTTTAATCAGCTGATTCGTTTATATTGGTGCCTGCTTAATAAAAACAAATAATTGAAAAGTCTCATTATAATCGCAATGGACGCACAGTGTGTGGAGTGGTTTATTGATACAAAGTCTGATGCCGTTCAGTGGAGATATAATTCGAACGAGATATAATTTTGCTATTCCCCAACTAGAAGAATTGCTTCCAAATGTAATGTTTTAACAGGACGGTACTCCCCCACATTGGTGTGTGTTTGTTTGAGATAGTTTGGATAAAACATTCCCCAACCGTGTTTGGATCCAACATTCCCCACGTTGGATTGGCCGTGATGGGCCAGTATCCTGTTCTCCTAGGTCACCAGATTACCCCGTGTGATTCTTTTTGTTTTTGCACCAAAGAAGCACTGAGAGAAAGAATTCAGGGGTGCTGAAATCGATGGTCATATGTTACGTCGTTTTTGCGCCGAACTGGAATGTAGACTTGATTATTTGCGTGCAAATAATGGGAACGTATTGGAATTAGGTAAACTACTTATGTCACAAAATATGAGAAAATTGCCTACATTTTGGTTGTATTTTATGACTTTAAGTGGAAGTGTAAAGATTTTATGTTTGTTTGAAGTTGTAACGTCTTCTATGAACACCTTGTATACAGAGTGTCCCCGAACTCTCTACTGATATTCTCAGATATTATTCCTGGACAAAAGACGAACTAAAATACCATGTTAACAATTTAAAAAACACAACAGTTACCCGTACAGCCACAATTTTGTTTTAGCGAATTCCCCCTATAGGGAAACCGTAGGCGTAAGCTATTACCGTAGGTCTCATGGTAAGCCTTACGCCCGAGACCATGATAACTTTTTGTTTTGTGGTCCCCAGATGCCAAAACACCATTCGTTCAAATTTGTATATACGATAACTCTCGTAAAAAAGGTCCGATCTTAATGAAATTTGGTACAAATGTGTAAAGTATCATTTATTTTAACGAGTTCGAAAACAAGACGAATCACACCATCCAAATGGGGGTTGGGGGGGAGTTTGTACACCAAAAATAGTTTTTTTTGGGGTTTTTCACATGCAATTTTTATTTAAATCAAATTTTAATTTATACCATTGAATTCAGCTTAAAAAACAAACAATTTGGATTTTTGATCATTGCTCTACGTTGGAAATTTATTGGTTACTGAGATATTGCAAGTGCTAAACACAGAACGTTGTCTAATGCTATTCTTATAAAGAAAAATAAAAATTTCATATCTCGCTTATTTATGAATATAAACTGACGAAACTTGGTATGGTTGGCTTCATCTGGTTGTGGTTTGTTGTTGTTTGCACAAAAACAAAATTTTCACGTATGGTTCCCGTAGCAGCAAACCTAGGTCCCCATGTTATTCTTATGGAGAATAATTAACATGTTATATATCGCTTATTTATAAATGTATATGAATGAAACTTGATATGTGACTTAACTTAGATGAGTTATATTTTCATAAGAACCCATTATTTTGTGTTCCTTGTTGCAGCAAACCTTCGTACTCATTCTCCATGTTATTGTTATGGAGAATATTAAAAAAATTGTATTTATCGTTTATTTGTGAATATTTTTATATGGAACTTGGTATGCGGCTTTATGTGGTATTAAAACATTGGAAATTCGCTGAGTACGCAAGTTTGCTGTGACGGGGGTATTTTTTCACATAACAATTTTTAATTTGAGGAAGGGTCTTTGTAATAAGTTGAAACTTGGTACATAGCTTTATGAACCAACGACCTAATTATAGGAAAAAATCATGTTTTACAAGGTTTATTTTCAAAATGACGACCATTTAAAATATTTAAACTTAAATAACATAAATACTGCATATGTTAACAAAGTTATCAGTGATTATGTTTTATTTATACAATTTAATTACAAATACAACGATACCAAATTTAAGAATATTGGTTTATAAATAAGGGAGAAAACTCAGCTAAAAATTAAAACAGCTGTTGGTTGTGGCCAACGAGCAGTGATGTTACACAATGACCGTGATAACCGATCTTCTTAAATGTGGTATCGTTGGATTCTAATTAAATTGTCTAAATAAAAAAAATCTCAATAGTTGTTAACATATGCAATTCTTTTGTTATTTAAGTTTAAAGATTTTACATAGCTGCCATTTTTAAAATAAACATTGCACAAAATTTACTATTTTCCTGGTATTAGGTATTTAGGTCATAAAGCTATGTACCAAATTTAATTTATTGCAATGAGCCGTACTCAAATTAAAAATTGTTATGTGAAAAAACAAAATGGTGGCTGTACGAGTAACTGTTGAGTTTTGGAAATTTTTCCCACGATATTTTAATTTGTCTTTGGTACCTGAAAATGTTAGTAGAGAGTTCAGGGACACTCTGTATATATATTTAATAAGTACTCAAAAAGTTATACAATTATGATTATGACTCTTTTTAACTATACATATATCAAAATAACTTTACCGGTTGGCAATTAAAATCGTTAAATTGAAAAGGTAATGTATTCCGTAAATGGATAACAAAATATTGTTGTGTACTCCAGTGACATTCTGTCAATGTTGTTAGAGGACAATGGTACAAACCTCTCAAAGTACCCCCGGAATTCGAACCCGTGACCCTTTTGTATCATAATCCAAAACAATAACCGGTATCGAGTATCAGTTTCACTCATGGTAATCATAAATTTAGGTTTACTGCATTGTCTAATTACGAAACAGATTATTCCCTATCAGAGTACAGTTATAGAATATAAGCTAAAGGTACCGGGGGATTGGACTTTGCTCGGGAAAAGCCATTCACATATAAATGCTCTTCTAAGACAGTTTTCTGGTTATTTTTGATCAGCTAATTTGATTCTTTTTTTTTGTTGTAACTTTACAAATCCAACGTTAACGTTTAAAATTTTCAAAATATTTTCCAGAAATATTGGATTATTCCGAGGATTAAGGATTTTTCCAATCGATTACTGACAAAACCCCAATTTCAAAAATCTTCCGCAGGTCCATACTCAACGTGACTTACAGTTCGACATTGCTCCTATCAGAATATAGAGTATGGCGATAAAAATATATTTTAACGCTTAATAAACCAGTCACGAAACTCTGGTAACTGTTGTTATCCATGCACGATGAGCGGTGAAACCACGTCGCGTCGACTGATGAAACACTTTGAGCGCGTGTCATCACGTACACCTACTGGATTGGATATTTACTAAATACACTTTTAATGGATATTTACTAAATACACTTTTGATGGATTTCAAAGTTAAACACTCATGCCACTGGTTAGTTATCAACTAATTCGAATATTCTAGGTAAATAGGATTCTACGAATTAATTCAACTAACGATCGTTTAGTTCTAAGCGAAATGATTAATCCGCTTATTTACTTCACCCTGTTAAACCCGTGTTAAACTTACCGTCAAAAGTACAGTGAAGCATTATCAATATCTTAGAGTTGATGTGACGCGTTAAAAACATTTATATTTACATTATTAGAAATAAATAATACAGACGTTTTTAAAATTCTTAAATTTTGATCCAATAAATCAGCATAAGATATCTAATTGATATGAATGAAATACACAAGTAATTACATTTATAATTTTATGTAATTGTTGTAGTTAGCAGCTCGGTTCGTTGTGAGGGTCCTAACCTTGAATTTTGAGTCCCAAATATCCGTGCTGGAGATCTGTAATCGAAATTGTTAAGTAGGTTACTAACATTTATATCAAAGTTCCTTCCGGAAATAATAATACAACTTTTGTATTTTATATTTAAAAAATGTATTTTATAATGACGAGCCAGAAAACTAGAACTACACGTTTATAACAGTTCAATTTGACCCAAAAATGGGAAAATGGGACAGCAGGCCTAAAATTAGTCATCTACTAGTAATTCAGGATTGGCGATGGAAAAGGTAAGTTAACCTATTACTTTAAGTCGATTTGCAATCCAGGAGGCAAATCATGATTACATTCAATATTTTAATAAAATGTACTTGAGCTCAAACATTTAGAGCTATGTAGTATATAGTGTAATAGTAATAATTTAAAATAGTGAAGTGAATTACTAAGAACGCAAAGCTACTACATTATAAGTATTATAGTTAAATTTGCTATCCTGTCTGCAAAAAAACTTGCTAAACATTTTAAGAAAATTAAAATATTGTAAGAAAAGAATAAGTAGAACGCTACAATGTTGAAAATAACAAACATTGTTTCTATATTACAAAGGTGGTGCTGCTTTCTTAGTAATAGTATTCTACTGATTCTTGCACAACTTTCTCACTTTATTTGCGTTTCATAGATCTTGAAGTCAGGTGTTCCACGATAAATACAAACATTAATGTCAACCAAAATTAAAATTAAAAGTTTAAAAGTCATTGCTGGTGATGGTGAGTAACAACTTAAGAAATGATTGCGGATTGCGGAACATTTTGAAACTTGTTTTTCTCAGTCAGTTGTGTAAAGTGCCCGCAATAGTTTCTTAAATAACAATAATTACAACATATGTTTAATTTATTTGTTCACTCATAAATAAGCTAGTATTTTACTGAATTTGGATATTGTACAAGCGATAGCTTTTAAGTTATTTATTTGTATAGTTATAAGGTTCTCAATATTTTTACTAGAAAATCACCTAAGAGTTCAAACTCTAGTCACAAAAAAATTATGACACTAAAAAGGGTACTTTGTTTTGGTACATTTTAAAAATCCCGTGTGTAAGGCTTAACTTAAATAGTCATGAAAGGTTTCATGGGTGAATGTTAGAGGGACGAAGATAAGGAATAATTAGTAAAATATTTCAGTCTTTTGATTAAACGATATATTTTAAATACATACCCACTCGGTAAATGTGGTTACCAAATACTACCAATTCAACAGCTTTGATACTAATTGATGCTTTAAATTTTGGTATTCCAACATAGCTAGATTTTCCAGTGATATGAGTTAGTAGATAGAAACCCACAATTTAAAATTATCACAATTTAAATTTAATTTTATTATTATTTAAAATTTCTTTCAATTTTCCCATGAGAATAACATGGAGATCAAAAGTTGCACCGATCCCCGATCCTAAATCTCTGTTTGTAATGTGATAATACACTATACACATTTAAATGTGTAACAACAAATTATAGATAGCAAAAATTAAATCTGCCTTATCTTAAGAAACAACAAACCCATAAGATTATTAGTCACTAATACTAAGTTATAAAATCACAATTATTTCGTGATAGTGACATACATTTGTTTATAGAAAGTGCGATTAGAGGAAGAGTCTCTATGATTTCCACACGCTATGCCAAAGCTAATAATAAATACATGGGTAAACATTATAACCCAAATAAAGAAAGCAAATACCTTGTATACTCAGTCTGTAACCTTCTATATTCTGTAGACATGTGTGAGCTTGTGCCTATCAACGGCTTTCATCGGACTAGGGAAAAAAATTATAATTACAATCAAAATGAAAACTTTGGTTACATTTTAGAAGTTGATTTAAAACAAAATAAAAGTTTACGTGATTTACACAATGACTATCCGCTAGCCCCAGAAAAAATGAAATGAAAATTAATACCAAACTGAAATGACAAAACTAAATATATTTTACATTATAAAGCATTACAAAAATACGAAGAACTAGGGTTAGTGGTGACAAAATATTAAAATGTAGACAATCAAAATGGCTTGCACGTATATTAATTTTAACATTGAAAAGGGTAAACTGTCTAACAATGATTTTGAAAAAGACTTTTACAAACTGTTAAACAATAGTCGATTCGGTAGGACAATCATAAATCAAAACAAATTTCGGGAAGATGTATACATTAAACATTACATTAAACAAAATTTGTTACAAAACCAAGATTTGACTGTAGCAAAAAGTTTGATACAAATTTGTATGCTGTACATTTAAATAAATTAATTGTAAAGTATGATAAACCAATATATTTAGGAATGACCATTTTGGATATTAGTAAAGTAATAATGTATGATTTCCACTATAATTATATGTCAAAATTTTAGAATAAAAAGTTCCTAATGACAGATACAGACAGTCTTATGTATTCTATAGTTACAGAGGACTTTTACAAGGAAACATATTTGTATTACTTTGACACTTCTGCATATAGTACAGACCATTTCCTTTACTCCGGTAAGAATAAAAAGGTCATGGGAAAGTTTAAAAACGAATTAAATGGTAATATTATGTATGGCTTTTGATGTTTAATTATATTCTAACATTCCTCTAAAATGGTTAGACGAAAAAGAACCAGAAAATAAAAATTGAGCTAGAGGTTAAAAGGGCAAAGGGTGCTGACAATACTATTGTTAAACACCTCCTAAGACACCAACATTACTTAAACTGTCTACAAACCGGGGAAGATTACTATGAGAATTATACAACAATTAAATCCATAAACCACCACCTTCAAACATTAACGATGAATAAAAAAGATGAATAAAACTATTTTGATGATGACAAGAGGTTTATTCTGGATGGCATAAACACTCTTGTCCTTGGTCATTATAAAATTGGTCAAACATATTCTATTTGCCATCATTCTTTGGCCTTTCCTTGTCTGTTACGAAAAAGCCGTATTTAGAATATAGTATTTAGTATATCCCAGGATTGGTGGCAGATATTTCTAAATTGGTTGAATGAAAAGTCATTCCCCACATCGTCGTTATACACATTTTTGAATTGAAATCGTCTTGTTTACATAATATAAGGAAATTAACATTATCACGTAAATGTTTGTGTACTTTGCTGTGTAAGATTAACAAAAATAAAAACTATTAAAAACCATAAAAAAGTCATGGGCAAGTTTAAAGACTAATTAAATGGTAATATTACGTACGAATATTGTTGTTTAAGGCCAAAATTATATTCTTTCATTCCTCTAAAATGGATAGACGTAAAAGAACCAAAAAAGCAGAATCAGTTAAAAGTTAAAAGAGCTAAGGGAGCTAAAAATTCTATTGTTAAATATCTCTTAAGACACTAACATTACTTAAACTGTCTTTTGACGGGGGAAGACTATTATGAGAATATTACAAGAATTAAATCCACAAACCATAACCTTCAAACGATAACTATGAATCAAAAATCACTATCTTTTGACGATGATAAGAGGTTTATTGTTGAAAAAATCAATACTCTTTCACTTGTTCATTATAAAATTGGTCAAATATAAATCTGTATTTCCCGTTGTTATTTGGCCTTTCCTTGCATATTACGAAAACCCCATATTTAGCATTATACCAACGTTGATGGCAGAGATTTCTAAATTGTTATAATGAAAAGTAGTTTCCCACCTGATTGTTATACACGTTTTAATTTTAAATCATTTTGTTTAAATATTATTAGGAAATTAACATTATCGTGTAAATGTTTTGTCCTTTGCTGTAATATTGACACAAATCAAAACTATTAATGTGTTTCTGTTGGCCCATTGAGAAAAATGGTGCGATATTTGGACTATTTATACCATAAGACACAACAAGTGAGTGTGATTCTACATCAGTTGGTGTGATTTCACAGTCAGACAATGTGTGTAATTTAACTTCAACAAAAAACCAAATATTTTTACATTTTTTATATTTTTCTTTCTCTAAAGATTTAGATATTATATATAAATTTGTAAATTTGAATCCTTCCTTTTTTACAATTAAATCATAAATTACAACAGTCTTACCTAACCCGCTTACTGCCGCTATTACACAATGAATATTGTTGGGAAATAGGCCCTATTTTTTCTTGGGCCGGAATTTTCTTTATGCTCAATTTTAAACTTGTTATTTTGTTGAATAAATGAAATTTTTATCGAATTAATATGGTTAAGAAACATAAATGCGGTAAGGGGTTCTTAAAGCCATAGAGGTCGAGTGTTGCTAAATACCCTTATAAACAATCTCCCATTCCCATTACACATCCCATCATATTCTTATTGTGGTCCTGCGACTAAGATACGTGAAAATTTAGCAAAAAATGAACCTCCAAAAAATAAGCTGGACTCTTATTGTAAAGAGCATTACATGAATAATCCCGATACCACCGCTCGGAACAAGGCAGATATGAGGTTGGCAGACCAAGCTTGGACTAGAGTTACTGAAAAAGATGCAAATTTGACCAAAAAGGCAGCAGCGTATGCTGTGACAAATTTAATTATAGCCACAGCGAAAATGGGAATGGGATTAAAATGTTGTAATAAAAAAGATGGCCAACTTTCAGTTGTTAGAGACCGCAAAGGACGTGCCTCACTTTTGGGGGGTGTACCTAAAAATCAAGCTCAAAATCAAACACCAAAAGTAAAAGAATGTGGAATAGTTAATTTAGACAGTGACAAAGCACCCTTAAATGACAGCATACTGTAAAAATAAAGATATTGTAATATATTTTGACCCATTCGGAATACAACCTCCAAAAGAAGTAATTGAATATTTTGTACCATCCAAAGTCTACGACACAACTGATTAAATACATGATATAAATAGTTACATTTGTGGCATTTTATCTTTATCATTTCTAAAAAGTTTTAGTTCATAGAAATGAATTCATTTATTATAACGTTTTCGGGTACAGATTCAGAGTTAAAGTCGGTGTTCTTTCCTCCATAGAACTAAATGGTGATTATGTAAGTAGCTTGGTAGTCTTTCAAAGTTATAATTCTATATTTAATGTTAAAAACCCACTAAATACTTTGACATATTACAAAGTACAGAAAATAACAACACCAAAAAGTAGAGGCAATATGGGGAGTCTGGGACAGCTGAAAAATAATTGTTTTTAAATCAGAAGTGACGTTTGAGTGACGTGGTGATGACGTATGTGTGACGAGAGGGTGTGATGACGTCACGGCGATGACGTATTGGTGTGACGATACACATACGTCATTGGATGTGAGGTAATGTGAAAACGGGTGGATCTATATTCGTTCCGAAACTGTTAGAAATCGTGGGAGGGTTAGAAAATGAATTTTGCGATTTATGAGTGTCAAAGATTGAAAAATCTGGTAATTAAATTTGGCCAGTCTATTCAGTTGTCGCTACGAATGTTTAAGGTACCTGTTTTGCAGGAGCTTATTCGAGATATTTAGGACTTTGTCATTTAACCACCTTCATTTTAGTGGCCTTTATAAAGTCCGTTTTTAAACTTCTCAATTTTTTAACTTTCACGGTACGAAGCTAAATGCTTATTCAGTTGTTGTTAAAAATGTTGTAGGTGACTAACTAATTATAATTAATATTCTCCTAACATGTTCAAACGTGTTCAAGGCCATTTTAATACCTAAAAAAAGGGGATCTTGACTGTGGAGGATTGCCCATGCCGACCAGTCAATAAAGGTCAGTTCATTCATGGCGGTTTGCCCAGCCGACCGATTGAACTGTTTAAGGTATGGATGGACCGCAGAACTCTACACTGCGCGAACCACCCGGTTTTTTTGGGGTTGTGATGGGAATCAGGTAAGAGACAGAGTTTAACTTGTACAATTCAACAAATTGTGTTAGTGTTAGTAGGAAACCAGCGAAGCCATGCAAGACAGAAAAGGAGAGTACAGACAAGAATAAGAGATCAGTGCTGATTTTAACGATTGACACAGGCCAGATCCATTTCCGACCGTACTGTTCACCCAACGGCCGGAGGCAGTGCTGACCACACAGGGGGACTTGTCTCAGGCCTTGTGTGACGCAGAAGGTGTTGACTTCCTCGGGGCCCGGCGGAGATCAGCGTAGAAAAGCCGGCCGATAGCAAGTGAGACCTACGTTTGTGGTGCTCGCTATATCACAGAAGTTCCAATCCCGGGGTACCACTTCAGGGATTGCGGTAATAGAAGACATCCGTGAACGTTCAGCTTGTCTTCGATGATCTCCGCTGTGCCCCGCTGAATCTTCTCTGGAGCTGGTCCCGTGTCTGCACGCCAAATGATTCGAGTGGATCGAACATCCCGGCTTTATAACTTTTTCCGCCGAGTCAGCAGAAAAAGCTCGCCTCATTAGTTGATCTGTTTCGACCAATGAGAAGCCGGCTTGTGCTAATGAGTATACCGCTGTTGTTAGGCGAATCACTTCTGCTCAACCATTCTCAACGGACGCTTCATTTGTTGCTAAGAATGTTTTAGGTGACTTTAACTAATTATAATTAATATCCCCCTAACATGTTCAAACGTGATCAATGTCATTTTAATACTTAAAAAAGGATCTTCACTGTGGCGGATTGCCCATGACGACCAGTCAAGAAAGGTCAGTTCATTCGTGGCGGTTTGCCCAGCCGACCGATTGAACTGTTTAAGGTATGGATGGACCGCAGAACTCTTCACTGCGTGAACCACCCGGGTTTTTTGGGGGGGTTGTGATGGGAATCAGGTGAGGGACAGAGTTTAACTTGTACAATTCAACAAATTGTGTTAGTGTTAGTGGAAAACCAGCGAAGCCATGCAATGAAGAAAAGGATAGTACAGACAAGAATAAGAGATCAGCGCTGAGTATAACGATTGACACGGGCCAGATCCATTGCCCACCGTACTGTTCACCCAAGGCCGGAGGCAGTGCTGACCACGCAGGGGGACCGCCTCAGACCTTGTGTGACGCAGAAGGTGTTGACTTCCTCGGGACCCGACGAAGATCAGCGTAGAAAAGCCGGCCGATAGCAAGTGAGACCTACGTTTGTGGTGCTCGCTATATCACAGACGTTCCAAGCCCGGGGTACCACTACAGGGATTGCGGTACTTGGAGACTTCCGTGATTGTTCAGCTTCTCTAAGGTGATCTCCGCTGAGGCCCGCCGAATGAAGTAAGCAGTTGGTCCCGTGGCTACTAGACAAATGTGTCGAGTGGACCAGTTCAAACAGTCACATTTTATTACATTTGAGAGGCAACTTATTATATGATGATTTACAAATAAATAAGACAAAATAGCTCTTGTAAAAAAGTTTATGAATAATTGCACTTAGTTATTAAACCTCTTTTCATGATTAAAATCATGTAAATTTCTAATATTTAATTATATTACGCATTAATAGAAATAAAGACAGATATATTCTCAGTTAGGATATAGCAGCCATGGACGATTCCGTGGCTGCTTTTTATAAATATATATCTAGTAAACATCGCGACAACTAACTCAGCATCAAATATATGTCGAGTAAATATATAGCGGCTAGCTCTCAAATGTGATAAAATGTGACCATTAGAATTGCTTCCAATCCGCCGCGCCACCAGGTTTCAAAGTACGTTGCTTACTTAATACGATACGTAAGGTTATATTACGTATCTGAAAATCGGTAAACTATGCAGTTATTTTATAGTTTAAAACTCATAGGTCTACAGAAAACTTTGCATAAAAGGCCTCAACAGAATATAAACTCCCTGACTGGAACATTATGAAATATTTGGGCACTGATATATTGTAACCAATGAAGTTTGACTTATAATTACAGTAATAGTTATAAACTCTAGGTTGCATATACACTCGCCATGGTTATGTAAAATACCGTTCACATCGGCAATGTTTGGTAGTCTCTAGGAAGTACAGTTCCACTCATCAAGTACAGTGGAACTTGTATAATTAGAATATTGGGCTGGTATAAAAAATGTAACGAACCAGTACTAGGGACTAAGCAAAAATTAGGACCAAAGAATATTTTGAATTATAGAAGTTCAATTTATCCAAGTTCCACAATATTTCTCAAAGCTTTTGATAGAGAATGGTCCACACCGTGGTATTGTTACTATCTAAGGTCAACCTGTCCCTAGAAAGCATAATTAATAAATAACCAAAAGACAGATGACAGTTGACTTCAGTATAACACTTACACAAAAATTACAGACTTTGATCTTGATTGATCTGATGATCCTCGGAGTGTGAGGTGAGCACCGTAACAACTACTATATACCCATTCAGATTGGTTTAAGTTTTTAATAAGTGTATGGCCCCTTAGTGCATAATAAGAAAATTGTATGCATGCTTTAACGCTGGTTAATACTCTTCTTCCCTCCCACATCACAAAACGTAACGCTACAAAGCTCTCCCCCCCACCACCATCCTTGTGGATGTGCCTGAAGTGCTATTACATGGTATTTTACCAGATAGTTTTAATTGTTAGAGCTTAGCATAACAAACAGTAAAGGTTCAGGGTTTCGAACATTGTATTTTTTTATTTACGTTTTAATACATTAATTTATTTATTTGTTTAGTAATCTAAATAACACCTTTTAAAAGAGAAGTTAGACTGTTATGTAGGATAATAACAAATATTTGGACTAATCTAATTAAAATATGCGCATATATGTTTAATGAATATTATTAATATTTAAGAATTTTGATAACTGTATTTTCGGTTTTTAAAGAATCTGGTTACCAAGGGATAAGAGGCCAAAAGGTCAAGTCTTAATTGAAACTAAATTGCTTATAAAAAAAACGTATTCAAATGAATTTCTAAACTAGCGCTAAAAACTTAGTGTGGCCGCCACGGGAACTAATGGCAGCACTACTCCTTTCCTCGTCAATAGCAACATAATAAGAATTCCTAACTTAAATGCCTTTGACTTTAATTCTATTAAAGCGTAATACAATTATATATTGCAGATTTACTTTATTTTAGTCATGAAAAAGAGGTTCAATAACAAAGTCCAATTGTTTGTAAACTTTCTTTCAAGAGCTATTTCATTTTACTTATTTGTAAATCACCATATAATAAGTTGGATCTCAAATGTTATGATAAGTGACCGTTTTAACTGATCCACTACATACTATGGATTTCAAAACTAGCGCTACAAGCTTAGTGTGACCGCTACGGGAACTAATAGCAGCACTGGTGTTAACTTCTGCTTTCACCGCCACCAGCGCTAGCTTTGACATAATAATTCCTAACTGAGAATATATCTGTCTTTATTTCTATTAATGCGTAATATAATTAAATATTAGAAATTTACATGATTTTAATCATGAAAAGAGGTTTAATAACTAAGTGCAATTATTCATAAACTTTTTTACAAGAGCTATTTTGTCTTATTTATTTGTAAATCATCATATAATAAGTTGCCTCTCAAATGTAATAAAATGTGACTGTTTGAACTGGTCCACTCGACACATTTGTCTAGTAGCCACGGGACCAACTGCTTACTTCATTCGGCGGGCCTCAGCGGAGATCACCTTAGAGAAGCTGAACAATCACGGAAGTCTCCAAGTACCGCAATCCCTGTAGTGGTACCCCGGGCTTGGAACGTCTGTGATATAGCGAGCACCACAAACGTAGGTCTCACTTGCTATCGGCCGGCTTTTCTACGCTGATCTTCGTCGGGTCCCGAGGAAGTCAACACCTTCTGCGTCACACAAGGTCTGAGGCGGTCCCCCTGCGTGGTCAGCACTGCCTCCGGCCTTGGGTGAACAGTACGGTGGGCAATGGATCTGGCCCGTGTTAATCGTTATACTCAGCGCTGATCTCTTATTCTTGTCTGTACTATCCTTTTCTTCATTGCATGGCTTCGCTGGTTTTCCACTAACACTAACACAATTTGTTGAATTGTACAAGTTAAACTCTGTCCCTCACCTGATTCCCATCACAACCCCCAAAAAACCCGGGTGGTTCACGCAGTGAAGAGTTCTGTGGTCCATCCATACCTTAAACAGTTCAATCGGCCGGCTGGGCAAACCGCCACGAATGAACTGACCTTTCTTGACTGGTCGGCATGGGCAATCCGCCACAGTCAAGATCCTTTTTTAAAGTATTAAAATGACCTTGATCACGTTTGAACATGTTAGGGGGTAGAAAAGTACATTTTTAAAATGTATCTGCAACGATCTAATTAAAAGCAATTTAAACATTTTTGAATATATCACTCTAATTATTAATTACATGATTCTAAAATTCTGTTTATTTATTTAACAAAAACAAATAGTAATTTATGTGAAAGGTTATTTGATAAAATCAAATTACAGCCACATTACGTGGGTTACCAACACTAGCGCTCACAGCTTGATGTGGCGGCCACGGAAATTATGAGCAGCACTGCTGTTAATTGTAGTTTGTGAAACCTTCACCTAGCTTTGACGTAGGTATTCCTAACTATACTCATGTTTGTCTGACGATTACGCTTGTAAAATATACTATCACAGTAAAAAATAATAATTTACGATGGGCTAAAATAAGTATTAAAATTCTAAAACGTGTATATTTTAAATTGTTAGAAACATTTCACTATATGATATAAATTTTTTCAAAAGATATTTTAGAATCGCTTCAACTCTGAGAACAGACCTTGACCAGAAGGTCATCCGAACTTTAGTGATGTGCCCCAAAATCACGAACTGTGATTTTATAACGGTGATTTTAAAATCACGGGTGGACCTGTGATCACGACTTCTAAAGGAACAGTGATTTACAGTGATTCGTGATTCGCCGTGCTTCTCGTTATAGTTAGTACCTGACATCGCCTAGAAGCTTACCTGCTAACTTTAATTCTGTTTTATTGATTACAACGTGGGAATGCTTATCGCACACCCCCGCTTCCGCTGGGGTAGTGTTCTTTATCTGTCCCCACCTTCGGATTTCTTTCCTAAGCATTATGTCGTGATTGAATTTTTTATAATTTAAAATGTCAAAGCCTCAATGAAGTCCCCTTTAGAGATTTTTCACTGCGACCAGTGATAGTTTTGCTGTAATAGCAATAGACTGTAATACTGTTGGTTTCAGAATTGAGTTGAGTCGAATTTGATCTTATATATATATATATACTAGCTGATGTACCCGTCCTTCGTACGTGTTGTATATACAAAATCACGTTTTTGAGCGGCCGCCATTATTTTCAAAAAGGCGTATGCCAGTTTATAATGACCTAAAACCTTCTCACGCATATATAGAACAAAGAAACAAAGTTTCATTAATGTCAGTGCACCCGTTTTCCAGTGAAAAGCGAACAAAACCCCGTCTTTGAGCGTTACCGGCAGACAGGCAGACACAAATTGAGATAAGATTTGTTTTGTTTTCCCTAGGGTGTAAAACATGAAAATTGAGATAAGATTTGTTTTGTTTTCCCTAGGGTGTAAAACATGAAAATTGAGATAAGATTTGTTTTGTTTTCCCTAGGGTGTAAAACATGAAAATATGCCAACATTTCATAATTCCAAGCAATGTACAGACAAAACTCTAATTTTATTTATATAGATTAATTATACGGTATATTGAAATAAATATATATAAACTTGATGTACACGTTCTTCGCACAGGGGTTTTCCTTACCCGTTCTATAGTCAATGCAAATTTCATTTTAGTTAGCTTGAAACAGCTGTTGTTCTTGCTTCTGCTCTTTAATCTGTCAAATGTAAGTGCCCTCAGCTGTTCGCATTACAGTTTCTGAATGTTTACTTTCTTATGAAATGTAAACATTGAAACTTAGAACGTTCACGGGGCGTAGCCCGAAGGGATTTTAAAGAAGTGGATAGACCTATGTGTTGCATGGGTTCAAGATCTACCTTTGTGTAAAGTTTCAGCCCAGTCGGTTAAGTAGTTTTTGCGTTCACCCGGAACATCAGACAAACAGACAGAAACCACCTCTTCTTTATAATATTATAGATAGATTAGGCCAATTGGATAAAATATAACTAGTGGTAGGAAATGAAACTACATTTTGATGGAACAATTAATATTTTTTATAAAAGTTGGAAGAAACAAACATGTTTTTAAGTATTTTCTGGTGTAAGTTTATTATTTATACAATATATTACAATAGTATATTTCGCACCAAGGGCCGAAAGTGGGGTTTTGCTGACCCGAGATCGTGTTTTATGACCGAGACGAAGTCGAGGTCATAAATCGTTCGAGGACTATGCAAAACCCTTTCGGCAGAGGTGCGAACGCTATTTTTCACCATACTACAGTTATTAACGGGGGCTAAATGTGATCGGTCATAAAACACGATCGGCCTCATGCAATCTTGGACTAAAAACAGTTAACCAATAAACAAATCATCGATAGTACAATGTTTTGAATTTTATTGTTATTTGTTCCAGTGTTTCAACCAAAGAACACGAAATAATATGCAGGTATTAACCAGGTAACGTTGTGTACAATTGAAAACAAGTTGGCAACACTGAGTAAGTAGACCAGCTGACTTTCGGCCCTAGGGCCGAACATTTTCGGCCCTTGGGCGGAAAAACACTACTTTAGGTATTAAAATGACGTTCCGAAAACAGGTGATTACAGCGTAGTGTGGTGAAAACATTCTTTTAATTTTAGGGCAGTAACATTTTGTAATATCACAAAGTTCGAATAGGTTTTATTCAATTTTGGTTTAGGTTTAGTTTTGGTTTGTAATTAAAAGTAATCCACAAAGAGTAAGAACTGATGGTCGAAAAATTATACACTTGTGTTAAAACTGAAACAAATTAGACTAAAACCAAGACACGAATTTATAACAAATATACCTATTTTTAGATACTTTTATTCTTAAAGATCTTAATTACACCTAGTAAATCCGACCCTGTACAATTCACGGTAAAAGCGGAAAAAGTTAAATCACGGTAAGAACGACAAGAGTGAAATTACAGTAAGAACGACAAGAGTGAAATCACGGTGAATCACTGTTTAGGTAGTGGGGAATCACGGACAATACAGTTTCAGCGCTCCTAGTTTTACGTAAAATAACGAATCACTGTAAATCATAGTTAAAAATCACAGGGAACCCTAGTAACCAATCACTGTTTTCATCGTAACTATAAAGTAACAGGAATTACAATCACTACTGAACTTTACTTTTGTTTAGTGGTTAAAGCTTTAATTATATTATTTCTTGAGGGGTAAATTTGAAAATGTCTTTGCAAAGATTAAATTAAAAGTAATTTAATTATTTATTAGGAAAATGATTTAAACAAATTTAAAAAAAATTTAAATTTAAGTGCAAGGTTGCTTGATAACATCACGATACAGCCACATTAAATGGAATGCAAAACTAGCGCTACAAGATTAGTGTGGCCGCCAAGGGAACTAATAGCAGAACTGCTCATTTCATCTTCCCTAGCGACATAAGAATTCCTAACTTAGAATACATGCAACTTTAATTCTATTAATGCGTAAAATAATTAAATATTGCAAATTTACTTTTAGTCATGAAAATAAGTTCAATAACTAAGTGAAATTATTTATAAACTTTCTTTCAAGAGCTATTTCATCTTACTTATTTGTAAATCATCATATAATAAGTTGGCTCTCAAATGTAATAATATGTGACTGTTTTAACTGGTCCACTGCATTAAATGGATTTCTAAACTAGCGCTACAAGCTTAGTGTGGCCGCCACGGGAACTAATAGCACCACTGTCGTTTCATCTTCCCTAGCGAAATAAGAATAAGAATTCCTAACTTAGAATAAGTTGCGTAATGTAATTAAATGTTGCAATTTTAAATTATTTTATTCATGAAAATAAGTTCAATAACTAAGTGAAATTATTTATAAACTTTCTTTCAAGAGCTATTTCATCTTACTTATTTGTAAATCATCATATAATAAGTTGGCTCTCAAATGTAATAATATGTGACTGTTTTAACTGGTCCACTGCATTAAATTAATTTCTAAACTAGCGCTACAAAACTTAGTGTGGCCGCCACGGGAACTAATAGCACCACTGTCGTTTCATCTTCCCTAGCGAAATAAGAATAAGAATTCCTAACTTAGAATAAGTTGCGTAATATAATTAAATGTTGCAATTTTAAATTATTTTATTCATGAAAATAAGTTCAATAACTAAGTGAAATTATTTATAAACTTTCTTTCAAGAGCTATTTCATCTTACTTATTTGTAAATCATCATATAATAAGTTGGCTCTCAAATGTAATAATATGTGACTGTTTTAACTGGTCCACTGCATTAAATGGATTTCTAAACTAGCGCTACAAGCTTAGTGTGGCCGCCACGGGAACTAATAGCACCACTGTCGTTTCATCTTCCCTAGCGAAATAAGAATAAGAATTCCTAACTTAGAATAAGTTGCGTAATATAATTAAATGTTGCAATTTTAAATTATTTTATTCATGAAAATAAGTTCAATAACTAAGTGAAATTATTTATAAACTTTCTTTCAAGAGCTATTTCATCTTACTTATTTGTAAATCATCATATAATAAGTTGGCTCTCAAATGTAATAATATGTGACTGTTTTAACTGGTCCACTGCATTAAATTAATTTCTAAACCAGAGCTACAAAACTTAGTGTGGCCGCCACGGGAACTAATAGCACCACTGTCGTTTCATCTTCCCTAGCGAAATAAGAATAAGAATTCCTAACTTAGAATAATTTGCGTAATATAATTAAATGTTGCAATTTTAAATTATTTTATTCATGAAAATAAGTTCAATAACTAAGTGAAATTATTTATAAACTTTCTTTCAAGAGCTATTTCATCGTACTTATTTGTAAATCATCATATAATAAGTTGGCTCTCAAATGTAATAATATGTGACTGTTTTAACTGGTCCACTGCATTAAATTAATTTCTAAACTAGCGCTACAAGCTTAGTGTGGCCGCCACGGGAACTAATAGCACCACTGTCGTTTCGTCTTCCCTAGCGAAATAAGAATAAGAATTCCTAACTTAGAATAAGTTGCGTAATATAATTAAATGTTGCAATTTTAAATTATTTTATTCATGAAAATAAGTTCAATAACTAAGTGAAATTATTTATAAACTTTCTTTCAAGAGCTATTTCATCTTACTTATTTGTAAATCATCATATAATAAGTTGGCTCTCAAATGTAATAATATGTGACTGTTTTAACTGGTCCACTGCATTAAATTAATTTCTAAACTAGCGCTACAAAACTTAGTGTGGCCGCCACGGGAACTAATAGCACCACTGTCGTTTCATCTTCCCTAGCGAAATAAGAATAAGAATTCCTAACTTAGAATAAGTTGCGTAATATAATTAAATGTTGCAATTTTAAATTATTTTATTCATGAAAATAAGTTGAATAACTAAGTGAAATTATTTATAAACTTTCTTTCAAGAGCTATTTCATCTTACTTATTTGTAAATCATCATATAATAAGTTGGCTCTCAAATGTAATAATATGTGACTGTTTTAACTGGTCCACTGCATTAAATGGATTTCTAAACTAGCGCTACAAGCTTAGTGTGGCCGCCACGGGAACTAATAGCACCACTGTCGTTTCATCTTCCCTAGCGAAATAAGAATAAGAATTCCTAACTTAGAATAAGTTGCGTAATATAATTAAATGTTGCAATTTTAAATTATTTTATTCATGAAAATAAGTTCAATAACTAAGTGAAATTATTTATAAACTTTCTTTCAAGAGCTATTTCATCTTACTTATTTGTAAATCATCATATACTAAGTTGGCTCTCAAATGTAATAATATGTGACTGTTTTAACTGGTCCACTGCATTAAATTAATTTCTAAACTAGCGCTACAAAACTTAGTGTGGCCGCCACGGGAACTAATAGCACCACTGTCGTTTCATCTTCCCTAGCGAAATAAGAATAAGAATTCCTAACTTAGAATAAGTTGCGTAATATAATTAAATGTTGCAATTTTAAATTATTTTATTCATGAAAATAAGTTGAATAACTAAGTGAAATTATTTTTTAAACTTTCTTTCAAGAGCTATTTCATCTTACTTATTTGTAAATCATCATATAATAAGTTGGCTCTCAAATGTAATAATATGTGACTGTTTTAACTGGTCCACTGCATTAAATTAATTACTAAACTAGCGCTACAAAACTTAGTGTGGCCGCCACGGGAACTAATAGCAGCACTGGTGTTAACTTCTGCTTTCACCACCACCAGCGCTAGCTTTGACATAAGAATTCCTAACTGAGAATATATCTGTCTTTAATTCTATTAATGCGTAATATAATTAAATATTAGAAATTTACATGATTTTAATCATGAAAAGAGATTTAATAACTAAGTGCAATTATTCACAAACTTTTTTACAAGAGCTATTTTGTCTTATTTATTTGTAAATCATCATATAATAAGTTGCCTCTCAAATGTAATAAAATGTGACTGTTTGAACTGGTCCACTCGACACATTTGTCTAGTAGCCACGGGACCAACTGCTTACTTCATTCGGCGGGCCTCAGCGGAGATCACCTTAGAGAAGCTGAACAATCACGGAAGTCTCCAAGTACCGCAATCCCTGTAGTGGTACCCCGGGCTTGGAACGTCTGTGATATAGCGAGCACCGCAAATGTAGGTCTCACTTGCTATCGGCCGGCTTTTCTACGCTGATCTTCGTCGGGTCCCGAGGAAGTCAACACCTTCTGCGTCACACAAGGTCTGAGGCAGTCCCCCTCCGTGGTCAACACTGCCTCCGGCCTTGGGTGAACAGTACGGTGGGCAATGGATCTGGCCCGTGTCAATCGTTATACTCAGCGCTGATCTCTTATTCTTGTCTGTACTATCCTTTTCTTCATTGCATGGCTTCGCTGGTTTTCCACTAACACTAACACAATTTGTTGAATTGTACAAGTTAAACTCTGTCCCTCACCTGATTCCCATCACAACCCCCCCAAAAAACCCGGGTGGTTCACGCAGTGAAGAGTTCTGCGGTCCATCCATACCTTAAACAGTTCAATCGGTCGGCTGGGCAAACCGCCACGAATGAACTGACCTTTCTTGACTGGTCGGCATGGGCAATCCGCCACAGTGAAGATCCTTTTTGAAGTATTAAAATGACATTGATCACGTTTGAACATGTTAGGGGGATATTAATTATAATTAGTTAAAGTCACCTAAAACATTCTTAGCAACAAATGAAGCGTCCGTTGAGAATGGTTGAGCAGAAGTGATTCGCCTAACAACAGCGGTATACTCATTAGCACAAGCCGGCTTCTCATTGGTCGAAACAGATCAACTAATGAGGCGAGCTTTTTCTGCTGACTCGGCGGAAAAAGTTATAAAGCCGGGATGTTCGATCCACTCGAATCATTTGGCGTGCAGACACGGGACCAGCTCCAGAGAAGATTCAGCGGGGCACAGCGGAGATCATCGAAGACAAGCTGAACGTTCACGGATGTCTTCTATTACCGCAATCCCTGAAGTGGTACCCCGGGATTGGAACTTCTATGATATAGCGAGCACCACAAACGTAGGTCTCACTTGCTATCGGCCGGCTTTTCTACGCTGATCTCCGCTGGGCCCCGAGGAAGTCAACACCTTCTGCGTCACACAAGGCCTGAGACAAGTCCCCCTGTGTGGTCAGCACTGCCTCCGGCCGTTGGGTGAACAGTACGGTCGGAAATGGATCTGGCCTGTGTCAATCGTTAAAATCAGCACTGATCTCTTATTCTTGTCTGTACTCTCCTTTTCTGTCTTGCATGGCTTCGCTGGTTTCCTACTAACACTAACACAATTTGTTGAATTGTACAAGTTAAACTCTGTCTCTTACCTGATTCCCATCACAACCCCAAAAAACCGGGTGGTTCGCGCAGTGTAGAGTTCTGCGGTCCATCCATACCTTAAACAGTTCAATCGGTCGGCTGGGCAAACCGCCATGAATGAACTGACCTTTATTGACTGGTCGGCATGGGCAATCCTCCACAGTCAAGATCCCTTTTTTTTAGGTATTAAAATGGCCTTGAACACGTTTGAACATGTTAGGAGAATATTAATTATAATTAGTTAGTCACCTACAACATTTTTAACAACAACTGAATAAGCATTTAGCTTCGTACCGTGAAAGTTTAAAAATTGAGAAGTTTAAAAACGGACTTTATAAAGGCCACTAAAATGAAGGTGGTTAAATGACAAAGTCCTAAATATCTCGAATAAGCTCCTGCAAAACAGGTACCTTAAACATTCGTAGCGACAACTGAATAGACTGGCCAAATTTAATTACCAGATTTTTCAATCTTTGACACTCATAAATCGCAAAATTCATTTTCTAACCCTCCCACGATTTCTAACAGTTTCGGAACGAATATAGATCCACCCGTTTTCACATTACCTCACATCCAATGACGTATGTGTATCGTCACACCAATACGTCATCGCCGTGACGTCATCACACCCTCTCGTCACACATACGTCATCACCACGTCACTCAAACGTCACTTCTGATTAAAAAACAATTATTTTTCAGCTGTCCCAGACTCCCCATATTGCCTCTACTCCAAAAGGGACAGTAACTGTCGATACATTAAACCAAACATTTGATAAGAAAATTGAAGTTATTATACAAAATAAACAAGCATTAATTAGTACTAAAGTAAAATTTATATTTTACAAAGGGCTAGTTCTAATATTAAATAAACTTAAAGACACCAAATTAACTATAGAAGAGGGTGAGGATGTGTATTATTACGATAAAAAAGCTCCAAATGTAATTGAAATTACTGAAGGGACCTACGAGGTGTTTAAGCTTGCAAAGGAAATTCAAAAGCAACTCACAGATTGTCTACTTTTAGACGATAGTAAAACTATGAAAGCCACACTACATTCTAGCCATGTGTTTGATTTTATGGAGCCCTGTTTAGGGTCTGTATTATTGGAATTCCACGGTATGTCTACTCCCGATGTTGTGCTTAAATCTGTAGATAAAATTATCATAAATAATGTAAATGTGATTAGAGTAAACTGTAATATTGCAAATAAGTTTTATTTAAATGGTGATAAATCACACACTATGCACAGCTTTTATCCTGAAGCCCCTCCCGGCTACAAAATTATTGAAGTCCCAAAATATATTATATATTTTCCGGTTAATAAGAGATGTTTAGATGTTGTTAGCATCACATTTTCAGATCAACACGACAGGCCAATTGACTTTAATGGGGAAGAAACCACAATTAATTGTCATATGAAAAATATATGACAATTTATAAGAATGGACTGAGTTTACAAAATAAAAGATTTCTACAATCAATTGAACTGAAGTTAAAATTTTCTATTAATAAAAATGGAAGATTTTCTAGACGTTACAGGGAAATCCCAGTTCAATGATAGCGTGGTTAAAATTACAAATCACTCTTATGTTCCCCACAATAATTTGGCAATAATCAATTCCGATGAAATTCGAATATGTATAAATAATCAAAATTTACTAACACTCCCATCTAGAAGCTAGCTGTATATTATAGGAGAAATAGAAAATTACGACAAAGGACATTTTATAAACAATGCATTTCCATTCTTATTTGACAAAATTAGATAAGAAGTCGCTGGTAAAGAAATAGATATTGTAAGAAATCCAGGAATATCCAGCCTTATGAAAATATTGCACTCTTACAATAAAACAGCTAAATTGTTGAATATCGCATTTGATTCTAACGAGAATTTAAAAGAATTCCACAAAGACGGCAAGTTTAGTACGCGTGACATAATATCAGACTATAATTTTAGATGGTTTTAAATTCGATGGTAAAAATAAGCAATTAACAATCATTTTACATGGAACATTGTCAAGTGAAGTGGCAGTTGTCGATCAAATATTAACAAAAGGCGATAAAATCATAATGAAATAGGGGGATAAAAAGTATAACGTATTGACATACGAGCGATATGTAGGATGCGGAAGAAAAATTAATAAAGAATCTACCCCCAGGCAAAAATAGGACTGATATTTATTTAATGTCGCAGGTTTTGAGGTATGACGATACAATCAAGACAAGACAACATTAAATTTAATTTAATGATGTAAAATCCTAAATTGTTAGTTGCAGACTCTACATCTTTAAGAGGATTCAAGACTTTAGATGGAGAGGCATATTCACCAAAAAACTATGTATTTCAAAGAATGACTGATGGTATGTTAGTTGGTAGCAATGGAGGTGTTTTTTAAACGACGGAGACTGGTAAATAAGTTAACATTAAAAGTAAAGAATATAAAATGGAAGGAATTACTTACGAACTACATAATCCTGCGAGAAAGAAATTTGTTAGAAGGTCTTTTAAAGTATTGGGTATAAACGAAACTGTTAAAATCGATTTAATAGATATGCAGAATTATGCTAGAGAGAATTCTGGGAATAAATATATTTTAACTTTAATAGACACATTTTCAAAAACAGCCTGTGCTACTCCACTAAAGAACAAAACCGGATTAGTGGTCACAGAAGCTATACAAACTATTATCCCAAAGGGAGTTAAAATATTCAATCTGATAACGGAAAAGAATTTTTTAATGAACATTCTACTAAATTAATGAAAAAGTTAAATATTAATCACTATCACACTTACTCTACAACTAAGGCGGCCATTGTAAAAAGATTTCAGAGAACTTTAAAGAATTTGTTATATAGAAAGTTAGGGCAAAGGGTAGTTATAAATGGTTGGATTTACTTCCAAAGTTAATTAAGATATATAATAATAAAATACGTCGATCAAAGGTTAGCATCTAAAGTATAAGTTAAAAAACCAAGATATAAGGAGGGGTACTGTAAGGATCTCCAATTATAAAAATGTATTTAAAAAGGATATACCCCTAACTGGACAGGGGAGCTTTTTACAATAGCAGAAGTTAAGAAAACAAAGCCGGTAACCTATTTGTTAATGGACGAAAACGGCAATATAATCAAAAAGGGGGTTTTATACAGAGGAGTTGTTAAAGACTAAATATAAATATATGTATTTAGTTGAGAAGGTAGTTACGAAGAAGGGTGGTTTATTGTACATAAAATGGCTTGGGTTCCCAAGTAGTCAGAACACATTGATTTCGGAAAAGGACATTTTAAAATAACTATAAACTAATAAAAGAATTAAAACTACCACATTCCTTTTTAATATATAATCCAACACAACACTCACACAATAAATACATTTTAAAATAGTTTGTTAAAACACGAACACGGCGGCGTTCCACACTCCCGGGGCGTCTCAGACTCAGCATAGGCGTGTGCAAAGTACCGGAGCATGTAATCTACTGAGCTCAGAGTTGCAAGAAAAGTGTGGTGTTGGGTTGGTTGTGACTACTCAATGCCGAGTCGTGACTACTAAGCCAACCTACAATTATCCTTGACATTTCTCGAAGTACTTACAGAACACAACCACCGGCTCGTGTAATGGGCTAGTCACCTTGAATACGGGATGTGGTTAGGCTTGCACAGCTCTATAAAATCATAATTGTATAAGCCTGATTCAAAGAGAATTGTTCATGGGGAATTCTCAAGGTTTAATTATGTCGTTGCTTATTAACAGAACATTAGTAATAATCTTGGAGATTTGTTGAGTATTTTATACATTTAATTCGCACAAAAAAATTCTTATAAGCGGGGTTTTTTTAGTTAACGTGTTAGGCTTTGATTCGCTGTTGGGTGGGTAACTTAGTATTAAAGTGACTAATATTCTTATGGTTTTGTTGTTTCTTAAGATAAGGCAGATTTAATTTTTGCTATCAGTAATTTGTTGTTACACATTTAAATGTTTATATTGCATTATCACATTGCAAACAGAGATTTAGGATCGTGGATCGGTGCAACTTTTGATCTCCATGTTATTCTTGAGGGAAAATTGAGCGAAAACATATTTTAAATTGTGGGTTTCTATCTACTTGAACTTTAAAACTTGCCCAGTTGAGAATATTAAATAAGTTAGCTATTGAAATTAAAAATTTATACCATACATCTATTTATATTTCCATATAATATCTTGAAAAACAAACTCCAATAGTTGCGAGCTAAAACTACGAATTAATTAGTTTGGTTTTGAGTTAGGCTACGTAATCCCAAATGTACTTAAGTAGCAAGATGATATCTCTGGTTTAAGTTATACAATATAAAGTTTAGAAGAAAGTTTACCAAACACATTCAACTTGTTAACTTGGGAATTCCCAACCCGCATCGGTGCAATTAATTAGTTTTAATCCCGTGAAACAGGTAATTTAAGGAGAAAGCTTTATTCATAGTCTTAAAACTTGATTTAGTTGTTATTCAGAGATACTAAATATAATTCATAATCTAGTTTATAGTAAAAAATAAAGTTATAGTTATGGATGTAAATTAATAAGCAAATAATAGACGTATAATAAAAAAATTAGGTTTGCTTTTTAAAAAGGGATGACGTAGCAAAGGCAAAGAAGGGCTTTAGGACACATTAGTAAATTGTCTAAGTTTTAAAATATTATTTTATATTAGTTTTTACTTACTGCCACTAATATACTCATTTTTCGTGCGTTTGAAAGTTAGTCGCCTATATAAATTCAGAACTAAAGGGAAGTATAAAAGAAATATATGACAGGAAACAAGAGGTCGTATAAATGTAGGTTCAGTTGTTTCATTAGTCTCTAGAAGACTTAATAATTCTGCGGATTATTGCAAAATCTTCTAAGGAGATTAATTATTTTACGATCAATTTCTTTGAAGTACCAGTTTCTCAATAACAATAATTTGTTCTTAGATACTCTGTTATAAGCAATTGTCTTAACTTTACACTGTTAAAACATAGCTTACATTCAATAATTTTCAGGTAAACCATCAATTATAAAAGACAAACTGTAATGCTGAAACCCAATTAAATATTACTAAAATCCATTCATGTTTTAAAATTTGAAATATTATATAGAGAAATATCACCGGCTCCAAAGAAAAAACGTAATCGCAATTCAGCATCACGCACGTCGCATGTGTTACTTAAACCTGACAGCGCAAATGGGCTTTTAATGACTTACTTCATATATTTTCCCGTATAACTTACTGTGGTCTCTGAAACTATCCTTGGTTACTGTTGTTCATGTTGATGATTTTTAAAAATATTTCATCACTTTTAAAATTATCACTGCATCCACCTTCCTTTAACAAAGTCTTCACTTCAACACAATAATCTTTAGTTTAGTACTCTCGGTCTTTCATAACCAAGTTGTTTGTTTAAGTAAGAGTAGGGGGCTATAGACGATACTGAGGCAGCAACAGTCGTTTGGCGGTAGCGTCGTCCCCCTCCGGTGACCTTTGACCTTTGACCCCCCCCCAACGTCATCACTCCCCCCAATGACGTCATAACCCAGAAACATTCCGTTGTTTACCTGCTCACTAAGGCTTACCACTCGGGGCCGTTTACTCATAATTGATAATGGACGCTCATTAGCGAACACTGCGATGCAACTTGTTTTCAGTTATTATCATGCTAAACAAATATAAACCCATGGATCTAACGAACATGGATCTACTTTAGATGTACAAAATACAATTAAGAAAATTAAAAATACATGGGAATTATTTTTCGTAATTCCTTGTTCCAGAGACTCTACTTTATTTCTCCAGTATTTCAACTGATGTTGGAAATTTAGCATTTGATTTCCTATTTGTAATACTTCTACTGTACAATACATTTTTGAAACCTTTGAAATGATAAAATACCCCCGTCGCAGCAAACCTGCATACTCAGCGAATTTCCAATGGAGATATAAATGTCTTAATGCTACATAAAGCCACTTACCAAGTTTCATAAAAATATATTCACAAATAAGCAATATATACAATTTTAACTATTCTCCATTAGAATAACATTGGGGCTGAGTACGCAGGTTTCCTGCATCAAGGAACACAAAAAATGGGTTTTTCAATGTAACTCAACTCGGTGAAGTCTTATTCAATTTTTTTCATATATGTTCTTAATAAAGGGAGACATAGCATTTAATTATTATGCATAAGAATAACATGGGGCTGAGTACGCAGGTTTGCTGCTACGGGAGCCTTTGGCAAAACATTGTTTGATCAGCAAATATCAATGGACCACTACCAGATGAAGCCAATTTCCATACCAAGTGTCATCGGTATACGTTCATAAATAAGCGAGATATAAAATTTGTCTTTTCCTCCATAAGAATAACATTAGACAACGTACTGTGTTTAGCACTTTCAATACTTCGGTAACCAACTGACGTAGAGGAATGGTCAAAATACCAAATTGTGTGTTCTTTTAAGCTGAATCCAATGGTAAAAACTAAAATTTGACTATTTCCAAAATGATATGTAAAAATTCGAAAAACCCATTTTTGGAGTACAAAACCCCCCCAAAATATCCCTTCGGATAGAGCGATCTGGCTGCTTTTCGAACTTAAAGTCATAAATGTTGCTTTACACGTTTATACCAAATTTCACAAAAATCGGATGTTTACGAGAGTTATCGTGCTCACGGACAGATGTATATACATACAGTTTCGAACGAATGTTTTTTTTGGGGTCTGGGGACCTCAAAACGAAAAGTTATCATGGTCCCGGGCCTAGGTCTTACCATGCCGACTACGGTAATAGCTTTTTCTCTATAGATGAAATTCGCTAAAACAGAATAAATGTTCGAAACTTAACATTGTTTATAAGGTTGTTGTATTGTTTTTAAACTGAGATAATGTTTAAAAAGGCAAAAAAGGTAAGTCATATGCCCTAGTTTTGAAGTATTGAGTTTTAAATGTAAGTAAGTAGGACTCACTTGATAATGGGAGGAGTTCCTTAACCTCCCGAAACGTATTGTAGTTTTAAACTGTGGAAGTGTTTGGTAAAGAACGAACCAGTTTTAACAAATTGCATTATTTCTGTGTTAAACAGTACAGATATAATCAGAAGATCAGGCCCTTGATACAAGATTTTATATCTATAAAATATAAATCGTTTATAAAACAAGTTTTGTGGAATTAGATGGACATCAATGAGAAACTAGGCTGAGGATATTATTAGTGAATTATGGAAAGTAAACTATTAGCATGACCCGCACGGTGATACTTCAGCCCAGGACCACCATAGAAGTTCCTAACGTGACCACCTGAACACGTTTTGGGGGTTCGTTTAAAATTATATATATATATATATATATATATATATATATATATATATAGACATATATATAAATATATATGTGCAGGCACACTAGCGGTCGCTTTTTTTGTCCGATTTACTTCAAATTTGGTATGGACATTCCTTTCTATAACCAGTTGGACAAGTTCGTTGGGCAAAACAATCGAAAAACTCTAAACCCCTTTTTTGGGGATTAATCTTTCAAATTTCGAGTTTTGTGCCCAAAAAGGGTCAGAAAAGCCTCTGATGTGAAATTAACGAATGTAAAAAGATGGGAATAGTGTGGCGAAACTTTTAAGCCTTCTCTCGTCATTCTAGAATATATATTTACTGAGTTATTAAAGGAAATGTGTACTGACCAAACACAGTACGTTGTCTTATAGAGGTTTTACATTAGAAAAGCCTGTTAATAATTTTTTGGTGTACTTTTATCATCCCCAACAACCTCACACCTACTTTAAAGCGTGACTGGACCTTCTCCTAACCTTATAATGCCCAAAATTGTATTCCCAGCATTGCAAGTAAATAGAACCAGGAGTATCAGAACAGCCAAAAAATCAATATTTTCAGATTTGAATAAAAATTTGAATAATTGTATGTTTTTACTGATTTTGAGTTTTTACAGTTTTTATGTGGAAATTCACTTCCCTCACGTCAGCGTGCTGCGTTCGAACTCGTTTAAATGTTCTATCCATTATGCTTGAAGAAGAACAGTAGAAAATGCATTCGTGGACATTTTGGACCATGTTTAAAACAACATTGCAGCACTATGTTGATTTCTAAGTCAATTTATGCAGTGCTCTTGAAGTTATAACGCGCTCAGCATCGCAGTAGTTCTGCATATGTTATGAAGGACAAATTAACTTAACCACTTTACAAAGTTTCAAAACTTTCCTACGGAGGTCAACCGAGTAAAATATGTGATGAAAAAAATAACTAATAATAAACAAAATTACTACAGGGAATCCATTTTAAACCATACATGCAATAATTACAAAGACTAAGCTTACCGGTCAGTATTTTAAGGGTTGGCTTATTACTACAGTATATGAATCTTTTGCAAGATTGTTCATATGACTCAATTATATTATTATCATATTATATTATATGACTGATTGTTCAAGATTGTTCATGAATCATTTGTTCATATGGCTATGGTATTCTAACCTTTTAGAATATTATAGTTGGTCGTCATCGGTTGGGTAATAATTTAAAATCGATTAAAGCAAAAGATTGAGGCAGGAGAGTTTTTGGAATTATTGCTATCAGTAGGCAGGAATTTAAGATAAATGTTTGTTTATTCTTTAGTCATCGGATTTTTAATTCTCTTCTGCCTTTAATTACGTTTAGTTGCGGCTATTGTCATTATTAATAGTTTTCTTTACGACAATTACTAAGTGACATTAACTATAATTGTAGTAATGCGAGATGTGGATTCCCTAACTAACAAGTAGTTAAATGTGTGCGTTAAACTTACTTCAAAACTTACTTCTAGTCCAAACCAAGGTTAGCTGTTAGCTCACTAATTACGAGAGGATCTGCCAACCGTGGTTAGCTGTGGAGGAGGAGGAGAACCCTAGACGATAACGTAAGGGAGAGAGATTTGGGTGAGAAAACCAAACGGACCGGGGGACCCAAGTTCCAAGAACTAGTTTAGTCAATCATCGCCAATCCATGATTAGTTTCCATTTACAGTGATTAGTTCCCAATTGAAATGCAGTAGTTTATGGTATTGATCAAACTGTTATTGTAACTTGCAGCGAAGATGCGAAGCAAGAGTAGGTAGCAGTCACAATGCAATCTGATTATCATTGTTATAGAAAATGTTACGTATATGTTTTAGTCAATAACATATCTTATTTTAATAATTCTTCTTTAAAAGGAACGTGTTTCTACTTTTTGGACTACTACTAAGAACTCTCTACCTAGCTAATCTTACTTATTCGTGGGAGCTGACTTATTTTATACTGCACCCTCAGTTATAATACGTTTTCACGTACTGTCATGCTTTTGTGACAAGAATTTTAAGTTTTGATTCTTCTATGCGTAAATAATCATATAGATGACTTATTGGAAAAAAGTGATCACAGATGCAATATAGGGAAATGCAATTTCCTGTATTCAACCACTGCATTATGCGTACATTTATATTCCCCTTATGAGAGGTTCTGTCAAGGGTATTCTGAATTTCATACTAAAGTACTATTTAAAATTATTATTTTAGTTTAGATTGAATAGATAACAAGACCAGATCGTGGACCGTTATCTATAACAACGTAAAAAGTACAAAAACGATTTTAAAAATAACAAGGATATTTAATTGATAGTATATATCGCTATCCTGTAATTTTGTTAAATAACATTTAAGGTAGCTATCAAAACGAAGCTATTAAAATAATATTTGAATAACCTATTCCTGGTTGTATACAAATACGATACATACTTTCATTGTAAAATGAAGAGCCTATCAGTGTTTTTCCTTTTTTACTTTTGCCGAATTCAATCATCATTTATGAGAATCCAGCATTAATAAAACAGGATCTTATATAATAAACATTTGACAGTAGTAAAAAGTAACTTACAATACTGTAAAATAAAAGGAAACCTTGTTACAATTTGTGTCTATTTATTTTCTGAAGCATCTGTCTAGGATGACTAGGATAACTTTCCCTAAACGTATCCCTGCAAGGAGCAGTTGGGACTTCCACTTTCATTATTTATTTTCTCTGGGGTACAATGAGCTACGATAATGACGGAGGACCACCCCTTCCTCTCTAATGAGTCCCCGGTGATCCAACTTAAATCAAAATGTTAGAGAAACACACTTTTCCCTTAGTAGGTGGCCATGTTGAAATCCAAACGAAGTTTTTTAGTTTATAAAGTGAAGGCCGCACGTGTTACTTTAAGACATATCATTATTTTAACCTCCTTAACATTCATAATTACTGCATGCATGCTTAGTTAATTACTTAATGTTAAGTGAATTTTAATCATTTTGTTATGATTTGTGGGGCGGGAGTAAGTCCGTGTTTTATTCGGGTGTAAAACCTGTCATATGTAGTCCTGTAATCGGTTTCTAACGTATCAAATTAAAATATATTAGTTCGCACAGTTCAATTTCACTATTTACTTCCTTTAAGAAAACAAATAGTTGACTACTAAAATAAAACGACTACTACTTAAATAAAAAAAACAAACTAAAACACTTCTTTATTTTCAATAATTCTAAATTATCATAAATAAACTTAGATCATTTTACGCCTTAAAGTGCCAGACTACTTACTACTTAGGACCTTTTTATATCTCAGTTATCAATAGTATATTAATATTATCTCAGTTTATTAAGTTCCGATATGTATATATAATGTTTTTACTAAACTACTTTTTAATAATCTCACTCTAGTGATTATTTCGAAAATTGTGTTCGTCAAACCCCAGGCACGTTCTGACACCCTCTATTCAGAGAACGTCACGTCCGGTGATTCATCTCCCGTCGCACTCAGAGTTAAACAGGAAACGCCACGGGAACGAACCTCAGACTACTTAAGTAACCTCAATAAGCTACGTCATAAGCACCCTCTGGCATAGTCGGTGCCGTCATAGGATCATTACCGTCCGTATATCGACCCCATTGTTGCCCAATGTACTTCCTCAATCAAACTATGGTTTCTTTAATGATAAATTTCATCGAAAAATTGCAAATGCACATAAATTGTACACGTATTAAAAAAAAATACAAACAATGTAGAATTACCGTCAAGTGGATGGTTCACAAACAAATATGTAACCTAAAATAGATGTTTGTGTTATAAATTAAAATTAATTATTTTGTTATATTGATGGAATGTAGAGCTTTTAGAATGTTGCATATAAAATTTGGTAAGATTAAATTGTTAAATATCAAAATCTACGTGTTACCGATACCGAATGAAGTACACTAGGGGATTCATGAAGTGGAAGTTGGGACGGTCTTTATTCCGTGTTCTCGTGAGTGTGAGGGTGCGTGCGGGTGTACGGCATTGACTGGGCTTCTAGTCGAAGTCCCGGTGTCCTAAACACCACAAGCCTTGATTAAAGCTCCTCAGACTCACTATTACAGGGAAGGTCGCACATTGATCTCATACTAAATGTGTGTATTTTAACATACAATGAATGTTTAGGATCAGCTTTTAGGATTTAAAACGCCATGAGCCCATATTAAAATTAGACATTTTTCAAATGAATTTTCTGCATGATTTGAGTTTTTTTTGTGGTTAAGGATTTTACTAATTGATTTCTAAGGCCTAAAATCTCATATTATCAATTTTTAAGTAACATCCTTCCGAGATCCATTTTTATAAATATTATACAGATATGAATAGAGTATAGAGCATAGGATAAACAACTATGCTTCCTACCCAATTTCAACTAAATAAGTCAACTATATACTTTAAATCAAAAATGTATGATATCTGCTTTAATGATCAGTGGGGCTGACACCACAAACATTTTGAAACACGAGTAAGCCTGTGTCCAGTTATGCCAAAATGCATGGCGCGATATTAAATCATAATTGTCTTCCTGTAAATGTTTACCGAACATTTAGTCTGGTAGTTGGTATAATGGACTCACAATTTGTTGGAAGTAGAGAGTAGTGAAGAATATTTAATAGTCAGTGTGGTAAATTTCACTTAGTTCTATTTATTCAATTGTACGCAAAAAAGTATATATCTTATCTTTTTTGGAAAATTAAAGACTGTCTGGAAAATAACTTTTTGAGAACAATATATTTTGGGCTTTTTCAGTCGCACATTGTCTATGGTATTATACTCTGGAGAAACTCAATTCACATCCAGAAGTTACTTTTGATTCAGAAAAAGGTTATAAGACCCATTGCTGGTGCCAGCCACAATCAACAATGCAAACCCCTGCTCAAAGATATAAAAATTCTCACAATAGTCAATCTTTACATTTGTCTTGTTCTTTTACATACAAAAACCAACATAAATCAATATACACCCAGGCAAAATATACATAGTCACAACACCAGACAGAGGCAAAAATTAGATGTTCCACAGCACTGACTTGCTTTAACAGGTCCATTAAATCATTTAACAAATTGCCTAGTTCAACAAAATATGTAACATTTAAAAAAATTAAGAACTCTGTAAAAAATTGGCTATAAGAGAATCATTTTTATACAATTCATGAATTTTTAATTGCACCTGTCAATAGTTTGAATGAAATCATTGAGAATCAAAATTAATCGTTCATTTCTTTGATATGTGTATAAGCTGATCTTCAATGGTGTAAATATTGTTAAGCTAGTTTAAAATCTTTGCCTGCATTGTATTTCATTTTGTTGACTTATACCTATTTCACTATGCCTATGTGCTCAATGGTAATCAAGTTTTTTATTTCTTCTTGTTTCTTATTTACAGAACAAAGAGGACGGTTTTCGTAGAGCTGCCAATGTTACATTTCCAGAAATGCTAACTTGAGGGTTAATTACACTCAAGTAAAACTGGTACTGAGTCATTGTCTTGGTTATACAAACGTAAGAATTTTTTGTTTAATTTACTTCATTGTGGTTTTTATTACATTTTCTACCATTATATTTAGTACTTTCTGTTTTACTTCAACGTATATTTAGTGTTGGAGGTATTATAGGAAAATAACATTGCCATAGAATCTATTATGACCGAATTTCCTCTATGGAAAATAAGTTATTACCATGGGTTAAAATCGTGGAAGGGTAAAAGTACCGTATAGGGTCCCGTTAGCAAATATAAAGTTTTTTGATTGTAACTGATATCTTTTTATCTTTATATTCCAGATATAACACATATTTTTTGTCGGAAAGTCATATGTACCTGAAAATCACAATTTCTTCCAATGTTTTACATGTGTTTATATGGGAAAGAGAAATTTCAATTTTTTGTGCGTTTGTGGGTGAGATAAATGTTATGAAAATAGTCCGATTTTGATGAAATTTGGCACAGATATGTAAAGTAGCATTTATTTTAACGAGTTATAAAACCAGACGGATCCCATTATTTAAAGGGAGATTTTATGGGGGGATTGTACCCCATCTATACATACATATATATGTGTCCGTGAAAGTGATAAACTTAAAAAAACTTCCGATTTTGGTGAAATTTGGCACAAACATGTAAAGTGAAATTCATGACTTTAAGTTTGAAAACCAGAAAGATCAAACCATGGGTATGGGGGGATTTAAAATATTCCAAAAAAAAAACTTGTCATGCATTTTTTTTCTAAAATATAAAAAACACAACATTTTAGCTTTAACAATTTAAACAGCTTAAAAACCAATAATTTTGCATTTCAAATTATTAAACTAGGTTAAGTGGTGCGGATAAAATCCAACAAACATGTTCATAAAATTTCCCATGTTAATCTTATGGAAAAAGGTTGTAAGCTTTTCCTCAGTCAATTTTACTGAAAACTTCACATTCGTTTTTACCAACAAGTTTATCTAAAAAAAAATATGTTCACCTCAGACCGTTCTACGTCCAACCGTTGCAGACATCTTCAAAGTGCAAGGTAAACACAAAACGATGTACAAAGTTATTCTTATGGAGAATAAATACATATTTATATACAAGTTATTTATTAATGTAAAGTGATGAAATTTGGTATCATCTAGTTGTGGTCCATTGGTTTTTGCACAAACAAAATAATATTTTAACTGTCCCCGTAGCAGCAAATCTGCACACTCATCTCTAATGCTATTCTCATAGGCAATGTGAAATTTGTTAAGTGGATTTATGTAGTAGTGAGACATATATATATATATATATATATATATATATATATATAGGCAGTGGAAATTCGCTGGTGACGCAGGTTTTCTGGTGACTCAATTAAAATGGTTTTCTTCCGTGAACCATGGAAGCTTTGAGTGCCAATTTATAATGCTCAAGGAAAAACTGTCCCTTAAACTAGTTTACGAAATTAAAGGATGAATGTAAACAAAATATAATTGGAAGTCTTTTTATTTACTTAAATTGTTTACACTCATTGTTTTACACTTGTGTTTTGTGTACATTTAAAACCGAGAATTTTGGAAGCCCCCCGGCAAAAATACTCGTGAATAAAAAGTTAATGCATAGTTAATTCATAATTGGGTAAATTAATACATACTAGAAAACTTTAAGTAATAGTACTTTTTCGTTTTTCAAACACATGGAACATATAACTAGTGTTATGAAAATGTCGAAATATTATAAGCCTAAAAGACTTATAAGCCTAAATAAAAAGCCTAATATAAAATCTTAAAAGCCTAAATATTATAAGCCTTCCTGCAAAGGGTGTTGTTCATTATTTAAATCATCACAGTACAAATAATGTTATAACTTTCAAAAGGGAATATTAACAAAAATATATACTTCACTATTATAAATATTAAAACCTGCCTGCTGATAGTTACTTAGGAAGCAAAGGGTAAACACGATATTGGCCCTAGCCGCATAATCCTGCAAGCTTAAAGATCAAGCAACAGCACCCTAATTAGTAAGGCAACAACGCCTGTTCAGATTCTACAATATTGAGTTTAGGAGAAAGTTTTACGTTAACACTTTATTTTATCTTGAAAACATCCAAGCAGAATCTATATTATAAAAATCTCTCTGAATAACTTGAATAATGCTGAATTAAACAGAATAATATACCAGGAATAACAAAGAAATTTTTTATTTATTAGATTAATTAAATATTTTGTTCGTTTATGAAATGAATAACTTTTTTTAATTGGTTAAATGTGTATTTAAAATAATTTTTATTGGCTTCAAAAACGTATTCAGTATATGAGCAGTCTCACCGACACAAAAACATGATTTAAGAGATCATATTTGTACTTGGAGATTTGTCCTTTGCCAAACATAATTACAGTAATATGAACTATACGCAGGAAGTGCATCTTTCAAGAAGTACATTGTTAATAAATGGAGCAAGCCAACCGTTGATAAGGTAGATCAGTATGGAAAAGACTTGATGGCCAGCTAGTAATCAAAGTTTTGAGGAGAAAATCAACCCCTCCGCTGTTCGTTCACTCGTTATAAACACAGTCAACCATGAAACTATCAATGAAATGTAATGGTGTTTTAACGATCAGCTGAGATAAAACTTTGAATTAAAAAACGAACTAAGCCACTTTGTCCATTGGCATGATTAAGGATCGTTTGTGGTGGGGGCAGCTTCTCCCTCACACCCTTGTTCACTAGCTGGCCATGGTTTGTGGTGGGGACAGCTTCTCCCTCACACCCTTGTTCACTAGCTGGCCATGGTTTGTGGTGGGGGTAGCTTCTCCCTCACACCCTTGTTCACTAGCTGGCCATGGTTTGTGGTGGGGGTAGCTTCTCCCTCACACCCTTGTTCACTAGCTGGCCATGGTTTGTGGTGGGGGCAGCTTCTCCCTCACACCCTTGTTCACTAGCTGGCCATGGTTTATGGTGGGGGCAGCTTCTCCCTCACACCCTTCTTCAATAGCTGGCCATGGTTTGTGGTGGGGGCAGCATCTCCCTCACACCCTTGTTCACTAGCTGACCATGGTTTGCGGTGGTGGCAGCTTCTCCCTCACACCCTTGTTCACTAGCTGGCCATGGTTTGTGGTGGGGGCAGCTTCTCCCTCACACCCTTGTTCACTAGCTGGCCATGGTTTGTGGTGGGGGCAGCTTCTCCCTCACACCCTTGTTCACTAGCTGGCCATGGTTTGTGGTGGGGGCAGCTTCTCCCTCACACCCTTGTTCCCTAGCTGGCCATGGTTTGTGGTGGGGGTAGCTTCTTTCTCACACCCTTGTTCACTAGCTGGCCATGGTTTGTGGTGGGGGCAGCTTCTCCCTCACACCCTTGTTCACTAGCTGGCCATGGTTTGTGGTGGGGGCAGCTTCTCCCTCACACCCTTGTTCACTAGCTGGCCATGGTTTGTGGTGGGGGCAGCTTCTCCCTCACACCCTTGTTCCCTAGCTGGCCATGGTTTGTGGTGGGGGTAGCTTCTTTCTCACACCCTTGTTCACTAGCTGGCCATGGTTTGTGGTGGGGGCAGCTTCTCCCTCACACCCTTGTTCACTAGCTGGCCATGGTTTGTGGTGGGGGCAGCTTCTCCCTCACACCCTTGTTCCCTAGCTGGCCATGGTTTGTGGTGGGGGTAGCTTCTTTCTCACACCCTTGTTCACTAGCTGGCCATGGTTTGTGGTGGGGAAAGCTTCTCCCTCACACCCTTGTTCACTAGCTGGCCATGGTTTGTGGTGGGGACAGCTTCTCCCTCACACTCTTGTTCACTAGCTGGCCATGGTTTGTGGTGGGGGCAGCTTCTCCCTCACACCCTTGTTCACTAGCTGGCCATGGTTTGTGGTGGAAGCAGCTTCTCCCTCACACCCTTGTTCACTAGCTGGCCATGGTTTGTGGTGGGGGCAGCTTCTTCCTCACACCCTTGTTCCCTAGCTGGCCATGGTATGTGGTGGGGGTAGCTTCTTTCTCACACCCTTGTTCACTAGCTGGCCATGGTTTGTGGTGCGGGCAGCTTCTCCCTCACACCCTTGTTCACTAGCTGGCCATGGTTTGTGGTGGGGGCAGCTTCTCCCTCACACCCTTGTTCCCTAGCTGGCCATGGTTTGTGGTGGGGGTAGCTTCTTTCTCACACCCTTGTTCACTAGCTGGCCATGGTTTGTGGCGGGGGCAGCTTCTCCCTCACACCCTTGTTCACTAGCTGGCCATGGTTTTCGGTGGGGGCAGCTTCTCCCTCACACCCTTGTTCCCTAGCTGGCCATGGTTTGTGGTGGGGGTAGCTTCTTTCTCACACCCTTGTTCACTAGCTGGCCATGGTTTGTGGTGGGGACAGCTTCTCCCTCACACCCTTGTTCACTAGCTGGCCATGGTTTGTGGTGGGGACAGCTTCTCCCTCACACTCTTGTTCACTAGCTGGCCATGGTTTGTGGTGGGGGCAGCTTCTCCCTCACACCCTTGTTCACTAGCTGGCCATGGTTTGTGGTGGGGGCAGCTTCTCCCTCACACCCTTTTTCACTAGCTGGCCATGGTTTGTGGTGGGGGCAGCTTCTCCCTCACACCCTTGTTCACTAGCTGGCCATTGTTTGTGATGGGGGCAGCTTCTCCCTCACACCCTTGTTCACTAGCTGGCCATGGTTTGTGGTGGGGACAGCTTCTCCCTCACACCCTTGTTCACTAGCTGGCCATGGTTTGTGGTGGGGGCAGCTTCTCCCTCACACCCTTGTTCACTAGCTGGCCATGGTTTGTGGTGGGGACAGCTTCTCCCTCACACCCTTGTTCACTAGCTGGCCATCAAGTTATCTCCGTACAGTAATTATCGAAAGAGCTATAAGAGAAAGCTGCTTAAGTATCGGGTATAGGTCTACTACGTCAAGTATCAAGCTACCAAGGTAAAAAGCAACTTAAATGCTGTAAAAGTGAAATTTGTATTAAAAATTAGTTTTCCTAAAAAACGTCTTCCTTTGATCTGGACTCAAAAAGACTAATAATACAGATTTTATGCATTCATAAGAAGTTTAATTGTTATGTAATGGACTTTCTAAACAGAAAGGTTTTCCAATAGCAGACGTCGTCGTAATTTAGCTTGCAGAAGCTCAATAACTACTACTGCAGCCACCATTTGCAATATTCGTTCATATGAAATCTCTTTGAATTAACTTTAAATATTTTCAATTTGAGTTTCTTCTTTTTAATATTAAACAAATAACTCTTCCTATTAAAAATGCTAAACAATGCTTTTACTTTCTCCCCCTTATACATAGTATATGGAGAAAATATTGTATTTGTCAAAATTTTCGAATTTAAGTTGTTAGAGGAAATATTCGAATTGGTGCTCCCTAAATGAAGTTTAGTTAATTTTTATACCAGATCATAATAAATAAACGGTATCAGGAAACTGACACATACTTTCTCCCTTTTAGCCCAACTTTATTGAATAAATTACTTTTATTTGCTAAATATAGAATTTAATTATATATTTCGAATTTACTCTGTTGGTCAATGATAACTTGATACGTATATCAAAAGAAAAATAATAAGAGACATAGTAATTTTCGTATTCCCCGTAAGAATAAAATTGGACAACGTAGGCCCTACTGCGTTTACTGCAAAATGAAAATTTAAATTTTCTCCGCAACCAGCAATCGTAGAATACCAATTAAAAATACTGCATTAATTATTTTTTTTAGCTATTTTTAATGGTAAAAAACTAATTTTTTCATATTTTAATTTTTTTAATTTCTGAACCCGAATGTTTACAGAAATGCAGGTGGTGTCATTTTGATGGAAAACGAAAGCTCTACAAACGACTAAAGTTTATTTAAAATCATTAGATCCATTTTCGAGAAATTTTGACTTTTCATGTTTTTTTGGCGGTTTTTGGGGGATAATTACCCTTAAAAATCAAAAGTAAAAAAATGAAAACATTCCTGGAGATATCATGGATTAGTACATACATACAATATTTTATCAAAATCGGTCCACTGGTGTCGTCTCTAGCTCTGTACACATCCATACAGACCGACAGATAGACAGACAGACACACATACATCACGTAAAATCACTTTTTTGGATTCAGGGAGCACCAGAACGAATATTTCCACTATCAACTCAAATTCGAAAATTTTGACGAAAACAATACTTTCTCCATACTATGTACAAGAGGAGAAATTGAAAGTGATTTTTTCGTGATGTCTATGTGTCTGTCTGTCTGTCTGTATAGATGTGTACTGAGCTAGAGCCCTAACCAATGGTCCGATTTTTATGGTATGTAGGTGTTAATCCACGATATCTCCAGGTGTTTTTCATTTCTTGGAATTTTTGATTTTTAAGGGTAATTATCGCCTATAAACCGCCAAATAACATGAACAAATCAAGATTTCTCAAAAACGACTATAACGGTTTTGATTAAACTTTAGTTGTTTGTAGAACTTTAGATTTACAAAAAAATTACACAACCCGCATTTCTGTAAAAATTCTGGTTCAGAAATTAAAAAAATTACAATATCAAAAATTCAGTTTTTTGTATTTTTAATAAAAATATAAAAATATTACTATTCACCATTAAAATGAGCTTCAAAAACTAAATAAATTAGTATTTGAATTACTGGTTGCGGAGAAAATTTAAATTTTCAATTTGCAGTAAACGCAGTACGTTGTCCAATGTTATTCTTGTGGGGAATACAAAAATTACTATTTCTCTCTTATTTATTGATAAATTTCGTTCAAACTTGATATGCTTGTCAAGTTAGCATCGACCAACAGAGGAAATTCGAAATATGTTGCCCCTTAATAACCCTGGAGGGGGAATAGGGGGCATTTCCCCTTTTAAAACCACGTGTGTAGCGATGGATTCTGTAGTGCCTCCTAAACAGGGATTTGGGTGGTTATTATTGAAAACAACTTGTTTACAATAATTTTCTGTACATTCGATCGTGCTTTGTATTCTATATTTAGTAAATAAAAAGTAATTTATTCATTAAAGTTGGGCTAAAAGGGTGAAAGTATGTGTCAGTTTCCTTATTATGTCAGTTACCGTTTATTTATTATGATCTGGTAGAATTATTAACTAAACTACATTTATCGATAATCAATTTTGATTGTAAACAGTCTAAACCCGTGGTGTTGTCCACTGTCAACAGCACGGGTGTTGTTCAGCCAAACCCTAAGTTATGTCCGAAAGATTGGCGATGACACGCAAAGTTCTTTCGGATGAGTCAAATAATCTTTTTGCGTCTGTTGTCGTACAATGAGAACAAGTCAACATGTGGAACATCATACAACTAAAGGCTGCAATGTAAAACATATAACTAAATGCATCACTTTGAAACTACGAGGTAAAACATATATGTTGTAATGGTTCCAAAGACTGGGGAAGTAAGTAAATACGATTAAACGGTTGAATTAGCCTTAAAAGAACACGAGTTCTCCAGCAGTGATTGCAACGACTTTTCGTCTGCGGAGAAACCTATTCATTTTCCCACTTGCTCATTTGCACTATCAGTTGTATAGTATTATATCCCATAATATTCTCAGTAAAAAATACTTAATTTCGAAATAATATTTTTTGCCAACTAAAGATAACTACTGTAAGTTCTATACATTTTTAAAAACCTGTTTTCATTATAAGTTGTACAAATGTTTAAAAACCTGTGCCATCATAACAGTTTACTCTAATGTTTTTAATTTTGCCCCATTTAATCTTAGAATGGGCATTAAATGGTCATAGAAAGTTATTATATATTTAATAATGCTATAATTTAGCTCCCTAATATTAAAAATACAACGTTATTATGAATTGTGTTACTAGCCAGCATTTAACTCAGAGTGGTTCTACCACGTGCTTCAGATGTTTCAAAATGAACGTAGCAAACATACCAAATCGAAAAACAATTCTTTATGAATCACCAATGGAAGATACCGCGTATTAAATTCTTACAGAACGTTTACCTGATACCCCAAGGGAAAACTGAGTGTCCCTTTAATGAATTTAAACATTGTGAACTGAATTGGTGATATAAATTATAACATTATCAAAAAATAATTATAAATACAATAATAAAGCCTTATACAAGAACCTAAGATTTTCCGTTGTATACTTGGTCATGTTTTGTAAATAAGCTAGTTGTGCAGAGGACAAATTAAAGTTGTTGTGTAAAAGTTGTGGTTTACAATAGGTAAACTAAAACATGTTATACGTAAAAGCGGTGGAACGTTTCAGGTGGAGGTAACGGACTGGAAATTACGACGGGTTGTTTTACGAAAGTAGATTCAAACTGCGGCCGGTAGAAATACTTTCATTATTGTAAAACTAAATATATTAATTTAACGCCAAGTAAAATATAGCTATTACCCCATAATGTGGTGGCTCAGGATAAAATTGAATTACAGAAAGTCTATTCAAATCCCCCATTAGTGGTCTTATAACAAAATTATACAATGGGATTTGAGTTATTTAAGAAGTATGATGGAGGAGGTCTGGGGAATAGTGAGGAAATAAAAACCTTTGATGACGGAAGAGGGCAACATAAATGAACCAGCACTCGGAGCCAATTTGGATTAAAAGGTTATAAAAGGCTCAGATTGTCTGAAATAAGTGTCGTGGACTCTGATGTTCCAGTAGTATAATTTATGGTACTAATCTTTGGCCGGTTATTGCAATTTTTTGGAACCCCTAAAACTCGGATATAACACCAACAGACAGACATTTTTGTGCTGAATGACAGAACCTGTCATATTTACGTAAAATCTCTGGAAAACCACACACGTCTTCTGAGAGACAAGTTATACCAGTTTACAGGTATTTGCTTGGAGTAGCAAGACCAAGATGGGAGCATATTTTTAAAGATAAACTAGTAATACAATTTTATTTTTTGTGAAATTTTTATCCCAAAATTGTTTGAAGTATGGCAAAAATATAGTTTATCGCTAGGACAAAAAGTGGCTTTTCGATCCTCACTCAATTTCTGTTAGTCTTAAGCTCGTATGTGATCTTCCCTTGTGGTTCAAGTGATAAACAATGCCATTTGTAGTTCTTTATTATTCGAATTATTGATTAATGCGAAGCATTCAAGCATATTATGAAGACATTTAAAGTGTACCATAATTATAATAATAACTAGTGAAATGACAAAGCCAATAGTTTCCTGTATGATGTAACATGACCATGTTGGCTCTACACATTCCTGGTCCACACTTTGACCCTTGACTGCCTTTGTCCTCTGATGCTCTCATGATAATGAAGCGTTTACCCATCTAAATAACCCTTTATAGGTAATTGTTCTGCTGTTAAATTATATAAAACGTTTACGTTTATATATTTGATCACAAATCAATGTAAAATTTCATAATAAGTATAACCATAACAAACTCCACTGTATACCATAAATCACAAATATATCAGGTAAAATTTCATAATAAGTATAACCATAACAAACTCCACTGTATACCATAAATCACAAATATATCAGGTATAAGTATTTGGTTATGGAACATTTGTCTATTTCAGGACACATTGTTGTTGACTATTTGAAAGATATAAGTACGTAGGTCAAATCTCTTACTTGGGATCATTTTTTGCCAGTTAATTATCTAATTAAATTTATAAGGAGGTAAATTTTATAAGGAGGCCTGACAAAGCTAACTTTTAAAGCGAAAAGGCTGACCGGAAAAAATAAATAACTATTAAAAAGGAAATATATGTAGTATCATGAAAATCTGTATTGTATTGTTTGTTATTTACAGGTTATATGTTTATATATTAATATTATTATAACTTTTTATTTATTGGTATTACTATGACTTACGTTACCTTATGCTTTTTAATAAACTGGCCTGCATCCATTTCTTATTAATATGATGGTCACCTCGACAGAGGGTTCCTAATTTCTTTTCAAGCTCTTTTTTCCTTATTTATATATTATTTACACCTCTGTCTTTTTCTGTAAACAAATATAAAAGTAAAACATGTACATATATGTATATTTAGTTGTCAAAACTGACAAATGATTATCTTTTAGTCTTATTAAAACAATGGTTTGTTAGTTTAAGATTTCAGTGCGTGATGCAATCTATTTATTTTATTTCAATAATTGCTCTTATCTGATATGTCTTATGCATTCTTTCTTTCTTCTGAATAATACTCAGAATAAGGTTTATAATGTCATGCAAAACTTGTAATCGCACTATTGCCATATGACCTTCTTTTTAAAAATGCAATTTAATTAGTTTAAACTAGCTAAATTCCTGAATATAAAATAAATGAAAAAAGTAACTTAATTTTAAAACGTATAAATTAATCCATCAACTTTTATAATTTACAACATATTCAGGTGAAAACACTACTATAGTGATGTACAAAGTTTCTTTCCAAGATTATATGCTTATTAGTTAAGCAAAGCGTGTCAAGGCCACGACGCCCAGACTAAACCCCCACCGTGTTAATGAGGGTGTCGCTTGTAACTACATTGACCTAACTATGCAAACCTTAACTTCCATTATCTTCCCACATTACAGCGCTAAACAACTTTGCTCGAAACTTAAGTTGAATAATAATTATAAATTTAAACAGAAAATGGATAGTGTAAAAACATCATTAAACTATTTATACAAACTAAAGATCATTCGGTGATTACCACTATTACGTTCTCTATCAGTAATTTAGTCGATCTAAGAGGGTTTTATTTTAACATGACCAATCTAATAACATTTGTTTAGTACTAAAACTTCACCTTGTCAAAAGTGATATGAAAGGTCTTAAAGTAGAAGTATTCTTTAAAATGTTTAAATAATCACCAGAAAAAAACAGCTGTGAGGGCATAAACAATACTGTATTTCTGTGTTGCATAAAATACTCAATAAAAGGATACTCATGTTACATGAGCATGTAACACCACAACAAAATACCCCCGTAAAAGCAAACCTGCGTACTCAGCGAATTTCCAATGCATATATATGTATCTTAATACCACATAAAGCCACATACCCAGTTTCATCAATATACATTCATAAATAAATGATTTATGAAATTTTAATTATTCTCCATAAGAATAACATTGTGGCTGAGTATGCAGGTTTACTGAAACAAGAAACACAAACAATGGGTTTTAATACATTAAGTGTATACATTAATACATTAAGTAAATACATTAATACCAATATAACTCAACTAGGTAAAACCACATATTAAGTTTGATTAATTCATGTTCATAATTAACGGAGATAACCTTTTACTTATTCTCCATAAGAATAACAAGGGGCTGAGTATGCAGGTTTGCTGCTACGGAAACTATCAACCAATAAATAGTTTTTTGTGCAAATATCAATAGACCACAACCATATGAAGCAATATACCAAGTTTCGTCAGGATAACTTGATAAATAAGCGAGATATAAAATTTGTCTTATTCTCCATAAGAATAACATAGGACAACGTACTGTGTTTAGCACTTTTAATATCTCTGTAACCAATTGACGTAGAGCAATGATCAAAACACCAAATTGTTTGTTTTTAAGCTGAATTTAATGGTGAAATTAAAATTTGATTTTCTAAAATATTATATGTAACAATTTAAAATACCCCGTCGCAGCAAACCTGCGTACTCAGCGAATTTCCATTGCATATATATGTGACTCACTACTACATAGAGCTACTTACCAAGTTTCACAAAAATAAATTCATAAATAAGTGATACATAGCATTTTATTTATTCTCCATAAGAATAACATTAGGGTTGAGGACGCAGGTTTGCTGCAACGAGGAAGATAAGTAATATGTTTTTTTTGCAATTATCAATATAACTGAACCAGGTGAAGCTATATACCAAGTTTTATTAATTTAGGTTCATAATTAAGGGAGATATACAACTTTACTTATTCTCCATATGAATAACATGGGGGCCGAGTATGCAGGTTAGCTGCTACGGGGACTATCAACAAAAACTTGTTTATTGTGCTAATATCAATATACCTAAACTAGTTGAAGCCACATACCAAGTTTCATCAATATACATTCAAAAATAATCGAGATATAGAATTTTATTTATTCTCCATAAGGATAACATTGGACAACGTACTGTGTTTAGCACTTTGAATATCTCTGCAACGGTTGGACGTAGAACAACGATTAAAACACCAAAATGATTGTTTTGTTGAGCTAAACACATTATTAAACAGAAATGTGAAGTTTTTAGTAAAATTATCTGAGAAAAATCTAAAAACCTTTTTCCCATAAGATTAACATGGGACAGGTTTTTTTGGATTTTCTCCGCAACCACTTAACCTAGGTTAATGATTCAAGATACTAAATTATTTGTTTATTTAAGCTCTATAAAATGGCTATAACCAAAGTTGAGTGTTTTTAACATTTTGGGGTCACATTTGCAAAAAACCGATTTTTGGAAAATTGTAAACCCCCACAAAACCCCCTTCCCATAGTGCGATCGATCTGGTTTTCGAACTTAAAGTCATAAATGCCACTCTCCACATTTGTACCAAATTTCATCAAAATCGGGTGTTTCTTTCAAAAGTTATCGATATATATATATATATATATATATACATATATATAAATTTGAACGAATAGTGTTTTTGGCATCTGGGGACCTCAAAACAAAAAGTTATCATGATCTCGGGCTTAAGTCTTACCATGAAACCTACGGTAATAGCTTCTTCCCTATAGGGGAAATTCGCTAAAACCCATTTTTGGGGTACAAACCCCCCCCCCCAAATACTCCTTAGGATGAAGCCATTTGGCTGATTTTTGACCTCAGAGTCATAAATGTTGCTTTACATGTTTGTACCAAATTTCATCAAAATCAGACCATTATTACGAGAGTTATCGTGCCCACGGACACACACACACACACACACACACACACACACACACACACACACACACATATTTATTTATATATACAGTTTTGAACGGATGGTGTTTTTGGCATCTGGGGACCTCAAAACGAATGGTCCCGGGCCTTACCATGCCGAGTACGGTAATAGCTTCTTCCCTATAGGGGAAATTCGCTAAAACAAAGTTTGTGTTATAGGATTTGTAAAGTATTTTTTTCACTAACCTTAAAACTAGTAACAAACTTTAACACTTTATCGCGTATAAGGATTGAGTGATCGCGTAAAATACAAAAAAAATGTTTCAATTGGCAATATACCTCATGGGCCCTCCATTATAACTGCAACTTGACAATGACACACAAATCCAGAACATGACAAACAACGAGGCCTGAAATCTGTCAATCAGTCAGACAAAGTGCATATGAAGTAGTTACTCACCCCTCAGTCTCACTGAGGGCTGTATCATCTAGGCCCTCATAATAATATTAGCTGAAGATTTTGATCAAATATAATATGTTGGCGGCAATAAAGGTCCCCAATCAGTGAGAGCACGTGGTTTAAAAGTAGTTATACACTTTGGTTCCACTGGAGGACCCATCAGGATATTTATTTTATTGTAGCTTAATATTGCTGTAAAAATCTATAAGTATAAGTACAGAACTTGATGAACAATACGTTTTAAAAACAGCCAATTGGTTTTGAATGCCAAAATATTTTAAACTCTAATCCAGAGGTTTTAATGTAACACATTAACCTTACTGGGGGGAGGGGGGCTGTGCCCCCCAGGCCTCCCATTGTTATTGTAGCTTGATACGGTTGTTCAAATACATAGGCAACCTATAAATGCAGAACTTAAAAAACAATAAGGCTTAAATCATTCCATTTTTTTAAGAAGAATAAATTGCCTCATATTAAAAAGAAAAGAAAAGTAGTATCTTATGTTAAATATAATCTAGGAAGAAATTAAAACTCTTTGACCCACTTTTTAGAATCCACGAGTCATTGTGCCAAGGTCCAAGATTTTGTATACATCTTAATATATAAATAACCCCGTAGCAGCAAACCTGCGTACTCAGCAAATTTCCAATGCATAAATATGCATATATATGTATCTTAATGCCACATAAAGCCACATATCAAGTTTCATCAATATACTTTCATAAATAAACAATGTATGACATTTTAATTATTCTCCATAAGAATAACATGGCGGCTGAGTGTGCAGGTTTGCTGAAGCAAGGAACTCTAAAAATGGGGTTTTACACAAATATCAATATAACTCAAGTAGGTAAATTGGTGTTTTTGTGCAAAAAATAATGAACCACAACCAGATGAAGCCATATACCAAATTTCATCAGTTTATGTTCATAAGTAAGCGAGATATACAATTTTTATTTTTTCCATAAGAATAATATTAGACAACGTACTGTGTTTAGCACTTTCAATATCTCAGTAACCAATTGACGTAGAGCAATGATCAAAATACCAAATTGCCTGTTTTTATGCTGAATTCAATGGTACAAATTATAATTTGATCGAAATAAAATGAGATGTGGAAACCCGAAAAAACCCATTTTTGGTGTACAAAACCCCCCGTAAACCCCCTTCGGATGGTGCGATTCATATGGTTTTCGAACTCGTTCAAATAAATGGTGCTTTACACATTTGTACTAAATTTCATTAAGATCAGACCTTTTTTACGAGAGTTATCGTGCTTACGGTCACTTATATATATAAATTTGAACGAATGATGTTTTTGGCATCTGGGAACCTCAAAATGAAAAGTTATCATAGTCTCGGGCTTAAGGCTTACCATGAGACCTACGGTAATAGCTTCTTCCCTATAGGGGAAATTCGCTAAAAGAAAAATTGTATATCTCACTTATTTATGAACATAAACTGACACAATTTGGTATATGGCTTCATCTGGTTGTGGTTTATTGTTGATTCCACAAAAAAGAATTTTTCACCAATGGTTCCTGTAGCAGCAAACCTAAGTACTTGGTCCCCATGTTATTATTATGGAAAATAATTCAAATGTTATATATCGCTTATTTATGAATGTATATGGATGAAACTTGGTATGTGGCTTCGCTAAGATGAATTCTATCGATATTTGCAAAAAACCCATTATTTTGTGTTACTTGTTGCAGCAAATCTGCGTACTAATCCTCAATGTTATTTTTATGGAGAATAATTAATATTTTAAATATCGCTTGTTTGCTTGTTTGTGAATATATTTCTTATGAATCCTCTTAAGTCTTTTAATGTGTTATGTTATATATTAATTTTAAATTCGCTGAGTATGCGGGTTTACTGCGACAAGGGTATTTAGTTTTACTTTAACGGGGGGAAAACGTTACGTAATAACTAACATTCAGACGGTAAAATATTTTACAATCAACCTAATCATATAATCATTCTAATATCAAACAATTTCATTCGGTTTTTTATAAATTTCGCTTATGAAAGTTGATCCATAGAGTTCCTTGGGTCATTTGCCCCTTAAATAGATTTGTTTAAGGCCACTACAGTTATTATAGCTCAATGTTCCTTTGATTCATTTTGGACATGACATGACCACACTGTATGTTATCTTCATTCAGTGGTTTTAGTTACTGCTCTTTTAGGAAACCACATGTTACTGCTATTTTAGGAAACCACATGTTATTCCTATCCCCATATAATCTAATATGAGTAAGGTTTGTTTGCTTGCTTGCTTGTATGCAACTGAGATGCAACTCTGATCTCAAAAACGACTACAACGATTTCCTTCAAAAGTTGTAATTAACTAATTACTTATTTTATGTGTTAAAAATAAGTTCTAGACAGGTCTAATCCCCAAAAAATTCAAATTATGTTAAACACCCCCGTCACAGCAAACCTGCATACTCAGGAATTTCCAATGAATATTTATGTCTTAAAAACACATAAGGCAGATCCAGGATTCAGAAGAAATATATCCACAAATAAGCGATGAATAAAATATTAATTATTCTCAATAAGAATAATGCTGGGGATGAGTATGCAGGTTTGCTGTAACAAGGAACACAATAATGGGTTTTTATGCAAATATCAATAGAACTCATCTAGGTGAAGTCACATACTAAGTTTCATCCACGTACATTCATAAATGAGCAATATATAACATTGTAATTACTCTCCATAAGAATAACATCTGGACCAAGTACCTTGTTTGCTGCCATGGGAACCACGAGTGAAAAAAGTTGATTGGCAAACAACAATACCCACAACCAGATGAAGCCATATACCAAGTTTCATCAGTTTATATTCATAAAAAGCGAGATATAAAATGTTCCTTTTCCTATATAAGAATAACATTAGACAACGTACTGTGTTTAGCACTTTCAATATCTCAGTAAACAATTGATGTAGGGCAATGACCAAAAGACCAAATAATGTGTTTTTTAAGCTGAATCCAATGGTGAAAACTAAAATTTGTCTTTTAAAAAAATTAAATGTGCAAATTTCTAAAAACCCATTTTAGTGGTCCAAAACCTCCCAAAATACCCCTTCGGATAGATTGATCTGTCTGGTTTTCGAACTTAAGTCATAAAGTTTGCTTTAGACATGTATACCAAATTTCATCAAAATCGTACAATTCTTACGAGAGTTATCGTGCTCATTTGTCATTCATTCCTTTGTTATATATATATATATATATGTATACAGTAGAACCTCGCTAATTTTAATTTCAGGGGAAAGACAATATATTTTGAATCATGGGAAGTTTGAAATAAAGAGGGTTTGAATTATAGAGGTCATAATAAATAAAATTTGAATTATGGAGGTCCCTGTTTTAAGTGTAGAGAGATTGAATTATAGAGGTCAAAATAAAATTCAAACTATAGAGGTCCAAGTTTATTTTTTAAAAGCTAGACAGAATAGTGTAGTTCAAACACATCTCTTGGACAAAATACTCAACAGGCGTATTTTTTGTCCTGAATTCGAATTACAGAGGCTAACGGTAACGCAGTTCGAATTGTAGAGGTTGACTTCGAATTTTGGAGGTAACAGTTCGAATTACGGCAACAAAACTTTAATTGTAGAGGCTCGAGTATATACAAATTCAAATTTTAGAGGCTGCATTAAGCGTAAAAATCACTTTGAATTATCTGTATATTATGTTTCAAATTTTAGAGGTTTTCTGAGGGGATCAGACAAACATTACTAATTATAGAGGTTTTTGAATTATCGAGGTTCGAATTAGCGAGGTTCTACTGTAGTTTTGAACGAGTGGCGTTTTTGGGGTCCGGGGACCTCAAAAGGAAAAGTTAACTTAGTCCCAGGCCTAGTTCTTACCATGCCGACTACGGTAATAGCTTCTACCCTATAGAGGAAATTCGCTAAAAACAAATTTGAAAATTTAAAAAATAAAATTGGTTTTATGGAGTTTCAGATCAAAACAAAAGAATCATAACAGCTGTTTATGATAAATAAGTGAACTGTCAAAGTATATAGTGAACTCGCTTTGCTCGCTGGGGGCTCCGCCCCCAGACCCCCGCTTGGGGTCGCTCCAGTTGTTATTATTGGTCAATGACCCTTCAAGTATTTTTTACATAGTATACTATTTAGATTCATTATGGATAAATCCACTCTAGATGTTTTCATTGTTCAATAGTTCTATAATTTGTTTATACTCTACCATGTGAAAGTTGCTTTGACAGTTTACTGGATATTTGTTTACAGCTGTTACGATTTCTTTTGTTTTTATTTGAAACTCCATAAGCCCAATGTTAAAATATCCAATTTTCAAGATCAAAATTAATGGTTCAAGTATTTTTTACATAGTATACTATTTAGATTCATTATGGATAAATCCACTCTAGATGTTTTCATTGTTCAATAGTTCTATAATTTGTTTATACTCTACCATGTGAAAGTTGCTTTGACAGTTTACTGGATATTTGTTTACAGCTGTTACGATTTCTTTTGTTTTTATTTGAAACTCCATAAGCCCAATGTTAAAATATCCAATTTTCAAGATCAAAATTAATGGTTTTAAAATTAAAAATTGTACATTTTGGCAATTTTACCGGGGGTTTCAAGGTACAAGCTACCTGCTTGCTAAATATCACGTTTCTAGTTCGTCTGGAAATGGTCTAGAATTCATATGTCTGGTGTGTTACACATGGGGCTGTATATATATTAGACTATTATTGTAGTTTAAGTATTAACATGTGATTACCTCAAAGCAGTGACTAAAATAAACTAAAATCATAAAATGAAGATTACATTAGAATGGCAATGTCATATCCAAAATTAATCAAAGGGACATTAAGCTATAATAACAACTGCAGTGACCTTAAATATCTCCAGAAAAGAGACAAATGAGCTAAGAAAATCTACTCATAAGTTGCGGGATGTGATGAAATATTAAGTCATCTAAACAAACTGACAGACCTTCCCCGAGCAAAGCCCGGCCTTCGGGTACTACTTCAACAACAACAACATGAGTATTACTTTGAACATTAACTCACAGATTATAAACTGCTGTTATTTACTTTGTTTAGATTTTAAACTCTATAAGCCCAATGTTAATTTTTTTAACTTTTAAAATTAGTTTTTTCTAATTACCGTATTTGATTTGTCCTGGGGATGAGACCTGTCTAGAACATATTTTAAAGTAGTTTGATGTGTTTTCAGAGAAGTACAAGTATTAATGAAATAGGCTATTATTCAATGAAATGATCATTTTTCCAGTTTTTAATTTGTTTATAGGATTGATTATACTGGTAGCCTATTTAAATTATAGACTTACTCATTTTACGTTAGTTATTTTTACATTTAAAACATGCTAGGGGGCCATACACATATATTACATAACACACTTAAGGGGTGGGAGGGGGTATGGCGTAGCGTTATGTAGGGGAGGGGTTACGTAACTCACACATATCAACCCTAAGAGCTGGCGCACTCCCGTATCTATTGATAATGTTATAAATCTTTTACAATTAAAAGCTAATCTAATTGATATCTTAATCAAGGTTACAGTTAGTTAGTTCCGTCATACTATTTTACTAACAGTAAAACTAAAAACGAGTTCGCACGCAGCACGCTGAGGTGAGGGATGTGAATTTCCATATAAAAAACTTTTAAAACTAAAAATCAGTGTAAACACAAACATTTACTCCAATTTTTATTGAAATCTGAAAATGTTGATTTTTTTGGCTGTTCTGATACTCCTGGTTATATTTACCTGCAATGCTGGGAATACGATTTTGCACATTATAAGGTTAGGAGAGGATCCAGTCAGGCTTGAAAGTAGTGTGAGGTTGTTGGGGATGAGAAAAGTACACCAACAAATGAATAACAGGCTTTTCTAATGCAAAACCCCCTTAAGACAACGTACTGTGTTTAGTCGATACACATTTACTTTAATAACTCCGTAAATATTTATGCTAGAATGATGAGAGAGGGCTTAAAACTTTTGCCTCATTAATTCCCATCTTTTTACATGCGTTAAATTTACATCCGGGGCTTTTCTGACCCTTTCTGGGCCCAAAAACTCAAAATTCAAAAGATTAATCGCCAAAAAAGGGGTTTAGAGTTTTCCGATTGTTTTGCCCAATGAACTTGTCCAACTAATTATAGAAAGAAACGTCCCTACCAAATTTGAAGTAAATCGGACAAAAAATGTGACCGCTAGAGTGCAAACATATATATATATATATATATATACATACATATATATAAATATAAAATTTTGAACGACCCCCCAAAACGTGTTCAGGGGTCACGTTAGGAACTTCTATGGTGGTCCCGGGCTTAAGTTTCACCGTGCGGGTCATGCTAATAGTTCACTTTCCATAGGAAATTCACTAATAAATACATAACGTATTTTGAGTAAGTTTGCTTTAAACCTATGTTTTTTGTTGTTTTAGAGCGTAAAATCCTGACTTGATACAGTACTGCGCAGTGCTACCCACATCTTTAGTTTTTTAAGTTGTTTTGTGTAAGCCACAAAACAAATCACTGCCTGCGGCAATGGTTTTTTATTAAAATGGAAACTACAGCAAGGCTATCATTGACAATTCAAATTCAAGATCTTTTAAGAGGGGGTATCAGTTAATCCATGTATATTTCTAAACCCATAAGAGCAATGATTCTTTCGAGTTCCATCCAGCCTCAATGGGTGGTCGGATGTTGTTGATTTATAGCCTTTTTCAGGAGGAAAAAAAATAACAAAGCGATTTCAGTGAGCAAAGTTTCAAATTTATTTTTTATTTCTATTTTTCTATTGAATTTTAAAATGCAAATCGAAAATGTTGTCACTGAAATTGCTAGATAACCACCAGCACAACATTTCTTCTAAATTTTAAAAATATATATTCACAAATAACACAGGACGGATTTTGAAAGTATTGGCCTTATGGGGGAAGCAGTTAGAAATGCAAAAAGTTTAGAGACTTTTCCATTCTAAAAACGCCACATGCATGACCCAGAGGGGAGTGCAGAATTGGACACGTCAGAAAGTGTTGCAGCGATGACTCCAAGCAGTCCTAAAGATTTGGTGGAGTGGTACATTCATGGAGTTCATACCCCTGCCGCCACCATTACTGTACTATTAGACCACGCCCTTTGACTAAGGTTGCTCCCTCCCCATCAGTGATGCCAAAAGACATATAACAAAATTGTCGTATACTCATAAAATATGACAATTTTAAACCATAACCTTGCCATTCTTTGGACGCTTTGAACATAATTTTACGTTCTTACGTAACTAATTAAGTAATTCAAAGAGTACATTTAAATTTTTTTCATGACCTTGTAAACTGAAAAGCATTGATTGAATAAAAGTTGAACATAACTTATTGAATTATAAATTAAAAGTAAACAATAACAGTTTTATACAGGACTAAAAACTTATGTAGCGCGCTGCGGCGGTTGGGTTACATTAGGTTACTCTAATTTTACGTCCATAACACATAATTTCTAAGGGACCCATAATTTTAAACTGTATGCTGGAAGTTAGCGGACCTGCTGTTAATATGTGCAGAGTGAGAACAAGAGAGTGGCTCGCTGGTTTAGTACTCTCAGCTGCAGGGTGGGGGGCTGTGACAATTCTCCTGCCAAACATTTCTACTGCGCGTAGTCGTCGCTGCGACAGTTGTTGACTGAGGACTTTCCATTGTCTCACCTAGAGCATGACTTCCATTGTATTACATGTACTATAAGTGATAGCACCTAGTTAATTACACTTGAAAACAGGAATGAAGTCCAGCGAGAAATGTAGGCCTAAATGAAAAAACTACTTACAGGCTTAAAGTGCTCAACTGAATCGTTTTTATGTGAGATTTAATATTTAAGAATACATTTTTAACAAATTTGGTGTGCAATACAGTCACATATCACGATAGGCTATGGCAATATGATGTGTATCGCGTCACTTATACTGTATCATTTTAGATGCACCGTATAATTTGAATTTAACTTATATCCTCATATAAGGGACTTAAAAGACCCTTTATTTGAAGCGGCAAAGATAGCCTGGCTATAGTTTTCATTATAAAAAAAGCCTGAATTACTTTCTTAGAAAACTTTGTAAAACAAACTTTTTTTGATTAAAGTCCAATACAGGTAAAGATCTTTAAGTTAAGAGTTGAATTTGTACAGTACAATATGCATACACCACCCATTCGGTGTTGATATGTCGATCCTTAAACTTTTATGAATATAAAAATTCAACTATATTATTATATTGTTAATAATATGATATATTTGGTATTAAAAATTTGGTTTATTATACAATACAAACAACTCCGAGATATGATAACGTTTGCAAGTACAACTTTTTTGGCTTGTCTACGGCAGTGGCATTTTGTATTTAACGTTGTTAGAAGACAACGGTCCAAACCCCTCAAAGTCTTGTGGGCAACATGGGAATCAAACCAGCGACTTCTTGTACCAAAGTCCAAGACGTTAACCGTTAGGCTAGCAAGGCACCCACCACCCTCACTTCGTTAATAAAATTTTACGTGAGTTTCAAACAGTTATTGTTCAAAAAACCAACAAATAACAATAAGGAAATCATAATGAGAATGATTTTAATAGTTTTTACCGTGGTAATACATGACAGACTCCTGGTGTCTTCCACCGACGCTGATACAAATAGAAGTACCAAACGCACGATTTAATACGAGCAACAACAACTACTGTACGAAGCGATTAGTTACTAAGCTTATTGCAGCTGCATTGCCGAACAAATATTGAGTTAAGGAGCAGAATGTGTCATCATAAAACAGCTTTTATAGCCTTAAAGTCATTCCATGCATAGCCTCATCAGGTAATATCAGAACAATGTAAGGTAAAGAGTTGGGCTTCAATAATGAATACCACCTTATTTCCAACTGTAATATTTTGGTATATGGCCAAACAACTATTCCTAATCAAACCTACCTAACCTAACCAAACAGCCAAAGTACGCTGCCAGTGACTTCATGTTATTGAATCAAAAAGAACTAAGTAAACAGTAAGCTGAAAAATAAAGGTTATTAGAACTGTTGGATCCTGTCGCCACTTAGTTGCGGCCGAGTCATATGTACAGCGACGGCTCTTTTCCGAAGTCTTAAAGCAGCGTGCAAGCATTTTTATTTGGTATTTGCCAGGTCACATGCCTTCAACATAAATTATGATAGAATGTACCGGGATGCGCAGCAGAATACCTTCCATGAGGTATATTTAGTTTTGTGTTTAATTCTTGACAGTCACGTTATAGTACGGTACCTATTTTCTCAGCTGTTGTTTGTAAATTTCTTTAAAAATAGCCTTCTACAACTGTTTGTATGTTTATTTTAATAACACGCCAAGTAAAAACTACTAAGAAGGCTTACAATTTAGCTTGTAGGGCCTAAGTCTGATATTGTGTAAAATAATTAATTAATTAAACTTAATGGACATACAAATCTTGACTACCTAATAATTAATGCAATAGGCCGAGCAGCTTAAAACCCAGGCCTCTGGAGGGACCGTAAGAAGCCAAACTCAGTAGGATCCAATAGTTTAAGCCTAACATACGATGTTTTTTTTTATTATGTGCTCGAGTTGGGTAAGGTTTATAAGACAATGTGGTCTGGTGGATTTATTGTAGTATGTTTGGCCATTCCAAGTACAGTTTCACTCGGCAAACTTAAGTTTATCACAAAAAGCAAGTGGACATTAGTGACATGTTGTAACTCCCAAACATAAATATAAGCTAGGCCTATTATCAAATTCCCCCCTTATAGACTACCAATGTTGCACTTCCACAGACGCCCAGTGGAACAATCGAATGAAAATAATCTAAATACGTTAATGTTTTGATATTTTTATATAAATATAACGGATCAAATTGATACCCCTGACTTAATATAATCGTAATAATAGATTTTTTTTATCATATATCCCGGTAATTTAAATTTTATTTACATCATATTTTGTTTGGAAAATGGCACATAATTAAAATTAGGCCTACATAATTACTTAACCATAGTATTCTTTGTGGGAGTGTTTTAAACAATGAATAAAATACTGTAGAGTTTTGAAAATCGTAGTTTAATTACAAAATCAATTAAATGTAGGATTTGTAACGACAATATCAGGTTGAAAATCAAGGAAGAAAATAAAATTTTGTTTCGATGTTGTAAAACAGTAAATAAATATAACGTTTCAGTTAGTGCTTTGTAAAATACTTTTTTTTAAGAGCAAAGTTTGGATTAACAAACGTATTAACAATCTCATGTACTGCTTTAGTGTTACCGTAACGTTATTGATTATGATTTTTTATTGAGAGAAACAAGTCATGGAGGCGGAGGCATTAAAACCAGCACTGAGACGTGTAATAAATTTACTTGTATTTCAGTTATTGCGAAATGTTAATAATAAATTAAAGTAGTTATTATTTGTACATACATCAATATTTTACATTGATTATTTTCATTCGATTGTTCCACCAGGCGTCTGCGGAAGTGCAACCACTACCAAGGCATATTTATGGTTAAAATAAATAAATTAACAGCAAGGCTAAAAGTAAAATATGATGTAAAATTGTTCAATTAGGGATGGTTGGCAAACAACAATAGCATTGGCCTAGGCCTACCTAAATTATATTAGGGTTAAACTTAAATAGTCAAAGGATACTGTCTTCATATTATTGCCATTTAAACGTTGTGGACAGTATTTCAAGTTTATTAATAACATAAAAAGTTAGTATATACTCACATCTTATCTTATAATCATCTTATGATATGGATTAAACTTAAGGCTAATATACAAAACCTGAAGTATTATTCACACAAACTATCACACAAATTATAGCTTATGACACTGTACCCAAACTCTTTTGTTGAACTCAAAAGAACGCCACGTTTCGAATTCCTAACAGAAAGGTGTAGGTAGGTAGAGTCTGAGTCATTATAAAAAATTAATTAAATAAACTATTCATTCGTAACGTAACATATCTAACCTAAAAACAAACTTCAACCAACAAAATGACAGCGACAGCAGCTGAGCTGATGTATATTTTGACAGTTCAACAACACGGTACTACAAAGCTCAAAATATGTACTGAAATAATGTTCAATGAAAAAACTGATAATTATTAAAATGTAATAATAAATCGCCAATTATAGTTTATTTAAAGCATTAAACCGTAAAAACGTTATCCTAAAAATTTCATGACGATCCAGCAAACCGTTAAAATGTAGATAGCGTCACACTACTTCGAATTCCAAACTGAGTATAAGGATTTCGTTTCACTCAATCCAATTATTTTCATTATTTGTAGGTGTTATTCATGCATTAATTTAGCTGTAAACAGATCATTTGCTCCCGCGAGTATGAAGCAACACTATTGTAAAAATGCACGAGCAGTAAAATCACACGGTCATCAAAATATTTAATTCTTATATTTAATTAATCATAATTATAAATCGCTTTTGCATTCCTGTAATTACTAAAACACTACTGATATGATTATGACATTTGCTGGCCTGGCTATGCTATTATCAACTGAACAACATGAACAGATTAAATGTTGCAGTCGTAGCCGAGAGGGGTTATTACTGGCCTACCAACCACATACCGGGAGGGGGAGGGGTTTATTCCTGGTGAAATCCAAATAATTTTTGAACCCAGATTGACATCATGCTTCGGGAAAACTTTAGTCCTGGCCACATAAGTAATTGTATAGTAAGTAATCAGGTAAAGTCAGAGGCACTAGTGTGACATGAAAACTCCGATATTAGACTTTGGCTTTGAGGTTAGGAGATCTTTTAAATTGCTGATATACTCTGGTTCAACTCGATAACATCCAACGCTAAAGTTCCACAGCTATGGTTCCACAGACTGCGGAATTTACGGCGGGCGCCGGGCGGTGCGAAATTTTCCGCTGCGTAATTATAACGACACAGGTACAATGGATTTCGCTGTTGACTGGTTCCACCGACGCGCGTTTACGCATCCGGAATGTTCGGTTCCACCCGGTGGACAAATCATACTGGTCTGAGACCAGCAGTGCCAGTCCGGAATCCGTCAGCGGAGAGAAGCCATCTATCATTGTGACTGGGCAGTTTTTGTTGTAATTTTATGTATTGTGCATACAAAATAATTGTTGATGAAGGTTTTCAACGACCGAAGAGGAGGAACTTGTTGAGGTAATGTCAGGCCATGAGGTTTTGTGGAAGTTACGTGACCCGGATTATAAAAAATACGCAATTTAGAATGAAATAGGAGAAACACTTGGGAAAACAGATAATCTTGATTTACCATTAGTTGTTATAAGTTCCAATGGCCTAGATTCGGTAGGGATCAGAGGGATATTCTCCTTGTAACAAGGAAATATTAACATTTTTATCCTCCTGAAATTAAGTTTATGCCTTTTGATTGAAAATAAATGATTTTACCGTAAAAAATATGTGTGTAATATATCTAAAATATCCTTATTTTAAAATTAAATTTACCGTTTATCTACAGATAATTTAATTTTAAATTTGAGGTTATTAGCTGCAATGTGATCATGAGGTAAACCTTGAAACACGTGTCAGTGTATACAAAAATAAATGTTGAAGAGTATTCTGGTAATTATATTTTAAAAGCTAGCTGGCCCGACAGACGTTGTCCTGTCCTAATGTCATTGAATTTGTTTTAGCGAATTTCCCCTATAGGGAAGAAGCTTTTGCCGTAGTCGGCATGGTAAGGCCTAGGCCCGGGACCATGATAAATTTTTGTTTTGAGGTCCCCAGATGCCAAAAACACCATTCGTTCAAAACTGTATATATATATATATATATATATATGTGTGTGTGTGTGTGTGTGTGTGTGTGTGTGTGTGTGTGTGTCCGTGAGCACGATAACTCTCGTAAACATAATCCGATTTTGACGAAATTTGGTATAGACGTGTAAAGCAGCATTCATGACTTTTTCGAAAATCAGCCAGATCGACCTATCTTAAGGGGTATTTTGGGGGGTTTTGTACCCCAAAATGGGATTTTTGTGTTTCTTACATATAATTTTTGAAAAAGTCAAATTTTAGTTTTTTCCATTGGAATAAGCTTAAAAAAATGCACAATTTGGTGTTTTGATCATTGCTCTACGTCAACTAGTTACAGAGATATTGGAAGTGCTAAACGCAGTACATTGTCCAATGTAAATATTATGGGGAATAAGAATAAATTGTATATCTTGATTATTTATCAACTTATCTGATGGAACTTGGTATATTGCTTCATATCGTTGTGGTGTATTGATATTTGCACTAAAGAAACTTTTTTTGTCGATAGTTCCCGTAGCAGCAAACCTGCGTACTCAGCCCCCATGTTATTCTTATGGAGAATAAGTAACGTGTTGTCTCTCTTAATTATGAACATATATTAATAAAATTTTGTATGTAGCTTTACCTACTTGAGTTGTATTGGTATTTGTATAAAACCCCATTTTTTGTGTTCCTTTCTTCAGCAAACCTGCATACTCAACCGCCATGTTATTCTTATGGAGAATTATTAAAATGTCATAAATCGTTTATTTATGAATGTATATTGATGAAACTTGGTATGTGGCTTTATGTGGTATTAAGATACATATATATACACTGGGAATTCGCTGAGTATGCAGGTTTGCTGATACGGCGGCAAACCTCCTCGCTTCGCTCACTCGCATATAAAAAAAAATTGTTTACGTCCTATTCTCAGACATACCAAATATACACACAAAATTTCAAATGAATCGGTCAAGTCGTTTTTGAGGGGCTTTGTTACAAACACTGTGACACGAGAATTGTATATATTAGATAATAATAATAATAGTAGTAATCTTTTATGAGATTGATTAAAAGAAAAATCGGTCTTTCGTCACCCGAAAGTAGCGCTTAAATTTAGTTTCATTGTCTACCAAATGCCTATGAACGAATATGCTTTGAGCTTCTTCAATGTCCCGATTCTTAAAAATATCACTCCGATCTCTATGAGTTGGCTCTAATAAAGACAAAAGATCGACAACAACATCATCAATGTCATCATAAAGTAACAAAGCCACGAGGGATTTCCTCTTTCTATTCATACTCGTCACTAGTTTGGACACAACTGAATTCCCGCACCGTTATTTACGCACCGCACCGCCCGCCTTAAATTCCGCAGTCTGTGGAACCATAGCTTAAGCTGAAAAAGGTAATTTTTTACACTTGAATAAACAATTGATCTTAATAAGGTTTAAAACTAACTCAGAATTTCTTGAGCGTTAACTAATTAAATTTGATACATTTTTTTACAGAAAAATTCACGAGTGCCGGATTTCTTGACGGGGCGTCTACAAAACTGGTCCAAATTCGTAAGTATTTTTTATGCTGCCCTGTCTTAGAACTGAAAAAGTAACTACATATACATATTACTGTGGTTTTTTAAGGTATGTTGTTTATACTAAACATATACTTTAATATTTGTCACTACAGGATCTTATTTTCACATTGTGTACAGTCTCAACTATTCGGAAATCGAGTATGACTCATTTCACTATATTTATACTTGCTGGTGTCATAGCGTTTATTTCCCAGGATATTCAGAAATGATCAAAAACCAAATAGCTTCCAAGTCTGGTTCTTTACATTGTTTTCATGGTTACCCGTCAATTGATAATAAACCCCCCTCCAAAATATCTGATTCCGGGGGAAGTGAACTGTGTCTATGAAGAGAGCTTATTTAAAAAATCCAAACAATACCTATTTATTGTTCATTGCCGTACACAATTGTCTGGTAAAGATAACCAAAATTAATGTAACACATTAACAGAGGGCCTGTGGTACACTGGTGTAAACCAACATCGGTTGACTACTGAAGCCAGTGGTTCAAATTATCACGTATCTGGGGTAGCCAGCCATTTGCCTATTGTTACAATTTACATAATGTGCAAAATGCATAAGTATTTGCATATTTACACAATGTGCAAAATAACTGTTGGGCATATTATAATCTTTAGAACAGTTTATATTTCAAAATATTGCATCACTTTGTAGAATTTATATATATTTGTAACATTTTACTATTTTCATTCCCGTTACGGTAACCTTTTCATTTCACGAAAAGGTACGATGGAATATGCCCTCATGATAATCCCTATATATTGTATGTTGTTTATCATGGAAAGTTCATCATTAATTTTATACTTATGGTTCTTTATGATTAACAAATTAAGAATACCAATATATGTGGAGCCAGTTATTAAAGACAAATAAGGTCAACATGTTTTCGTCAATATTTATATTGATAAAAAATATCCATGGAAACCGTAAGTTTTCAAATTCCTCTACTGTAAATGAAAAAAATACTGTATTGTTAAAATGATACTATTCTTTGTCAATTGTTCACCAATAATGGATAGATAAAACATTAAATAGTCCTAAAAATATTTTGGAATGAAATATAAATCGGACTGATGGAAAAGGAACTGGTTAAATTTGGATAAAAATTACAATAATAGTGATCCAACATAGCCAAGTCAAAAGCCAATATAAAGTTTTAAATTCCAACAGGTACCCGCAGTTGATTTTATAGAACGTGACATATGTGATATTTTCGCATTGTTCGGAACTCATTGTATCTTCCGATGCAGAACCTAAATTAATTGAAACCGTTATGCAGGAAATGTGAGACCAAACACGATGTGGCAAATTGACGAAAACCGCCTTTTCCAAGACTTTTACTCACAAATTTGTAATTTGTATCACCAAAATTTACACAATTTGTTTTCGCATATGCAAACAACCATATTATTATATATGAGAATATTTCGATTTTCTACGTGAACCTAGGTGTGTTTATTTTAACTGGGTAACTGTTGATATCTCATAGACTACACGACTTACAAGAAACTTTAAACCGCATGGGGACTTCACACACTTTTTAGTGGCCTTTAAAAATATGAATTCCTGATTTCAAAGTCCTCTTAAACTGAAACCAGGATCCTCAGAAAACTGTAAGCCTACCCATAAACTATATAGCCTACTTGAATGAGAGGTCTTCAAGAAAAATTTGTGGAAACTATTTTTCAAAGTGCATTATTTGATGCAAATGAAAACACTCCTAAAAAATACAAAATAGTAAACTTTACGATTTTATATTATTATTACAGTAATTAAAACACTTTTGCAAGAGACTATTCTGAGGCCATGGTTCAGTATCCATTAGAAACAATAATTGTTATATACACATTTTCAAAACGGTAAGTGTTATTACTTGTTTTTTTAGTTTTGTTAAAGAATTTTATACTGGCAGCCAGTCAGAATTCCCAAATATTGTATTCAAATCTGTAAGGCAAATCTTGGGGGACATTCAACATTTTTAAAAGTGACAAAAGATAGTACACCTGAAGTTAATATCACAACGCTAATGCAATCAGTTAATTTAATTTAGTCACTAGGTGTACGCTCATTCCTCGCGTATAAGGATAATTGAAACACATGATCAAACTTAAATCGAGTCTCATAAAAAATGCAATATCTGATTTGAGTAACATCATCAGAATATATCCCGTTATCATTTAACTGCCGCCAGAATCCGGATTTTATGTCTATATAGCTATATTTTTAGTCACTTCTCTAAGAATCAATTATCGCGGTAGCTGAGAGGTATCGCACTGGCTCTTGGAGCGTAATGTCGCAGGTTCGGATCCCGCTGCCAACCTAACATTTTATCCGTAGAAAAACATACATACATTTATCACTTGTTTTTATCAAAGAAAATGTTGTATAAATACGTAAATTTATTTATTTTAAAAATAAATTGAAGATTTCAGGCATGGTTTGTTGTTAGGATTGGCATGGGTGGGTTATCTTAGAACAAACAGAGCATTTTGGGCTAAGCAGTGACTTTAGCAGTGTGGTTAATTTAACTTTTAAGAGAACAGCGAGTTTCCTATATGAACTAATGTTAACAATTTCTATAGGCCAAGTCAAAATATCCTTAAGGATTAACAATAAATCGTCAGGCCCAGTTATTTAGATGAAAAAAATGAGATTTCAATATATTGTTTCAATAGCCTAGGCTATCATGAAATTAAATGCTATAAACATGGGTTGGCCCAAGTCCGTACATGAAACTTCTAAAATGACAAGTAGCCTAAGTGTATATGCCTACATTTTATAGTCATAGGTCCAAGTTTATGATGAAAACAGCTCACTATAATATAAACCTAGATGTCAAATCATTTCAGATAACCTGTACAGAAGGCTTAGTTTGGTTAGAATAGTTTAAAGCTTTTGTTTTGGTTCGCTACAACATTCCTGGTATTGTGTTTAAAGTATTTTACAACAGTTGTATTTTACAAAATGATATTTCAATAGCCTAGGCTATCATGAAATTAAATTCTATAAACATGGGTTGGTCCAAGACCGTACATGAAACTTCTAAAATGGCAAGTAGCCATTACCTACATTTTATAACCATAGGTCCAAGTTTATGATAAAACAGCTCAGTATAATCCAATCCTAGGATTTGTCAAATCATTTCAGATAACCTGTATAAAAGGCTTAGTTTGGTTAGAATAGTTTAAAGCTTTTATTTTGGTTCACTACAACATTCCTGGTAATGTGTTTAAAGTATTTTACAACATTGTATTGCCAGTTTAATGCCGGCTTACTCTTACTGTAATCCAACCCTAGGCTATGCCAAATCATTCCAAAATAATCTCCCGAAAAAAGCTGTTTGGTTAGAATAATCTGTAGCTTTTATTGTGGTTACCTACTACATTACTGGTAATGTATTTTAGGTAATGTAGACAATATTTATTATTAATTTAGTGGAAATATAACCTAGCAAATAATTGTCCTACAAAAATAAATTTTAAGGTTGTCCGCTTACTGTGACTAACTTCATCAACGCTTTATAGACAAATTGAGGCTTTGTATACATTTACACACACAATATTACCAATACACAATATTACTTTTTATCACAATATTACCACTTGTCTAAGAAAATGTAATAAAACAAACTATTTTATAAGTTAAGTTAATATCTTATTATCTACAGTCATAACAAAGGTATTTTGAGTTTTTCGATCTGCCACACGCGTCGTCTGTCGTCTGCCACTGTTACAATCATTGCCTCTGTCCGACTGACGATATTTACACAGAGTAGGCGCACTAAGGGAACTACCCCTACCCAGACGATATTAGTTTATATTAACAAATACAAACAATAGAGGGGTTGTCCTAACTTCTTATTCGCCATGTATTTAAAATGTAATTAACAATATTTTTTAATTTATTTTAAACAAGTATACCAGGTTTTCAAGATGTTTACATTAGTTTTAAAACATAATTTTACACATACAGTGGCTGAAATATATTAACTGTATGGATATTTTTTTTTTAAACGTACACTTAATAATTTATAAAATAATAAATATGCTCACAACTTAAAAATATACTTTGATTTATCTCTCTTGTGTGTTTTTTGTTGGTAAAAAAACTGTTGTTATACAGTATAACAAAGTATACTCTAGTAAACTAACTATTGTTACTCTGTTGTTGAAACATAGACGTCGGCTAAATTTTAACGATTCAAGTACCACTAAAATGGCTTCCAATATCATTCTTATGGAGAAAAAAATAAATTTGGTTTTAAGATAATTTGATTAATACTGAACGAAATTATCTGAATAACGAACTTGACCGAGATTTTGACCTGTTAAGTTTTTCTGGAAAATTTTAAGTTTAACTGTGGAGGCATTCTCGAGTTATTGTGGTCACAGACACGCCAGCTGAGTTGATTCTCTTACCAGTCTAAGCAGTGAAGTTTTGTATAAGGATACTTTCACTTCGTTCAATTATCCAAAGATAAAACAAAAAACTATTGCCTTCCAGATATGAATACAAGGTTTTTTGGGGAATTTTGACTGTCTGCCATTTTGGTTAGGGAATAGATAGCGGTCTCTAATTTTCACCATTTATCGACTTTGTTATAGTTCTTTAAAATGAGTGGTCACTAAAAGTAGGTTTACATTTAAAAACTTTGAGTTGCCCTCAAAATCCCTTATTTTTTGGGGACACTCAAAATTTTAAATAATATCAAAACATACTACAGCTTATGTTACTACCCCTACCCAGACGACATTAGTTTAAATTAACAAATACAAACAATAGAGGGGTTGTCCTAACTTCTTATTCGCCATGTATTTAAAATGTAATCAACAATATTTTTTAATTTATTTTAAACAAGTATACCAAGTTTTCAAGATGTTTACATTAGTTTTAAAACATAATTTTACACATACAGTGGCTGAAATATATTTTTAATTTTCGTGTTTTTCAGTCTCCGGGTTACTGAGAAATACTACACTATACTTAATTTTTTCACATTATTGGTCTAAAACTTAACGTCAATTCTAACTGCATCTCTAATGTATGTAGACTCAACCGGCTTGTAACACCCCTAACCTAAGCTGCCATTAGTCATGAGCAGGGTCAGGGACCCTTGCATGCTAATGTTGATGTATTCACTCAGACTATTATTCAAAGTGCACAAAAAGTATATATTTTAAGAAGTTAACATAAACTTTATAGTCACTGTAATTAGCTATTAGCTTCCATAATCAAAACTAACCTAACAATGAAGATAAGGATTTATTAGCGATGTGTAAAACTAGGCATTTTATAGACTGCCTAGCCATCCTATACATTTTTGAAATATTCAGGCAAAGTAATAAATAAAGAGTACTTAATACTTCATACTTCACCTAGGCAAGCCAGAATCCGTTAGTTGTCCGGAGTGTATTTGGTGGACAAATGGATGATCCAACGACTATACTTTATGTATAATATCCATTGTTACGTAACCCAGTCTAACCACCATGGCCCGCTGTACCCCAGTTGGGCCTCGGCCTCTACTCATTCCCCTAGAACAGCGCACTGTGGTGTTTAGGCTAGGTTAGGTTACACGTACTCGTTAACAGCAAAAATAAATCAGCTGACCTGAAAAAAACGTATGCATAACTTAATAAAAACTGACATCAATTTATTCCAGGCTGAGCTTGGAAGGAATTTCAATAGTTATTCTTCATTTTAAACAAATTATAATTGAAAGAATGTTATTTTTGCTTTATAATTTTCTTCACTTTATTAATTATTTTGACTACTATATGCAACGCAAGAATGTAAAACTGCATAAAATGCTTGATCTCATACTTTATAACAAACTAGCTGTTCCCGCAGGCTTCGCCCCGCAAATAATCTTAATATATACAAATTGACAGTTGTGTGTGCTGCATTCTGTGATTATCCCGTGGAACTACTACAAATCAAGATCAGCTGTTTGTATTTTCATCAGCTCAAACTTAAAGTAAATGTCCATAAGATGAACACAGAATTGGAGCTTTGACTCCCCGTGGGGTGGAGCCCTATGAGGATTTCTCAAAACCCTTTCTTTGTGAGCACCTAAGACCCAAGAGGAAGGTATGTTCCAAATTTCATTGCAATCCGTTCTGTGGTTTTGTGTAGTGAGTGAGTCAGTCAGTGGCATTTGGATTTTATATACTAAGATTGCTATGCAACGTATCTATACAATGAGCGAATTTCATCCTTTTCCTTTAACATTTATAAGAAAAGCAAAGACAACAATAAGGCATTACAACATTAATTTGCAAAGCAAGTTGTGTAATACTTCAATTAAAAAATAATTTACCAAGTTATTGAAATATAACTTTATTCAAATATATACACAGAGTTTTGCCATGATACACTTCAAAAAAACTTTGAACCCAGCATACCAAACGACCCATTGAAATAGTGTAAATGTGATATGCAAAATAAACAGAATAAATTTCTACATGATTTGTAAAATATATTTAATATTATAATCACATAATAATCACATAATAACGAAATGGTTGATTATTTCATCTACAAAAAGCGTTAGCCTAACTTCTTTAATATTGCACACATCCGATGTTTTTAATTTTCTTCTTGTTTTGCCACATTTGTCTTTTGTCAAAACATTATTTTACTGTATTATCAAAGCTTTTTCACAGGCGTGTAAATGGTTATTTATCGGAAATTATACTAGCTATAATTTTGTAAACATTCTTGGATTCGAACCCGTGAATCTTAGCATTGTGGAAGGAGAAGTTAAATGTTGGGCCGAAAGTGTACAATTAATACTATTTAAACTGCATTCTTTCAAATTAACTGAAAAATACATAAAAATGTATATCAAAAACGATTTAAATTAAAAAAATACTGTTTACACTCGTAAAACACGCTAACAGGCAGTTTCAACCACCATGTATTAATGTTTCATGTCACTAGCAAACACAACAGTCCGCGTTTGTGTCAAAAGTTTGGTGGTAATTATATTTAAATTAAATGATAACAATATATTTTTGTTTCTAAAGTGAGTAAATGATATTAAATTATGAATAAATAAATTCAAGTAAAATAAATTTATTTTTAAATTAATAAAAGTTGCCTTAGTTAAAATGATTTTTATTAGTATTATTATGTTTTAATGTTTAAAATTAAACATATCTCAAATATAAACTTTTAGAATTCATTTTTAAAGCTAATTGTAGCTTTGAGAATACTTGGGGACTCAAGGATAGTATATTTCTTTAAATAAAGAACAAAATTAAAGTTACTTAAAATGTACGCGTAATTACATTACGCCTATGTACGCGTAATGAAACTACAAAAAGAGTAAAAAACCTTTGCATTCTGTCCTGTAGTGGAGAGATTATGATGGCCATAAGACAGATAAAGTTGCCATCAGTAGAGTAAAACAAACTTACACGGTCGAATTTTTTTGTTTGTTATATTAATAATAAAGTTATGATAAATTAACTAATTAAATTTATTAATTACACAATGAGACAAGTAGTAAATGAATTTACTAGTAAATTAAGTAAGCATTGGATATAAAATCCAGATTGTTATAAAAGATTTTCTTTTCTGCAACAGCTTTAATTTATGTAAATATGTATTATATGTTTTTAAAGTACTTATAGTTTTACACCCTGCATGGTGCATATTTACAGTCTTTTCTCTTTTTTAGGAATAAAATATGCTACAGTTCTGTGTTCTACGAAAAAATGTATTCATATGTTTTTCTTGAACTAGTAAAAGTTATATGAAAACAATAAGGGTAGTACTCAGCGTTCTTTATTTTCCTTTATTATCCATGTTTCCTTTTAAATCTCCCAATGACCCCGAACTATCCCTTACTCCCGATGCTTGCCTAACGTTTAGATCGGTCCTATACAGAAGGAAAATACCTCCTTTGTTTCTACAAAAACGTGATTGTTTGTGCTAGCGTGAATACGCTGTGTGCATTGTCCTGAGATTACATGTTATGACTAAAGTTCTACCTCCTCTCCGACTTTTACCCCATTCTGATATTAAATGGTAATATTTTATTTAAAATTACAGCTTCCCACAGCTTTACAAGTTATATTTATTGGCCTATTTCTTCAGGCAAACATTTGTAAAAGACAACATAAAAATAAACAAAATATAAACACATTTATTTACATATTTTACTTTTAAAGTGCCTAAAGATTACTTCAGACAGTGAACTCAGTAGGGGGTGAGCAGACCTGCAGTAGGGGGTGAGCTGCAGTAGGGGGTGAGATTACCTACAGTAGGGGGTGAGCAGACCTGCAGTAGGGGGTGAGATTACCTGCAGTAGGGGGTGAGCAGCCCTGCAGTAGGGGGTGAGCAGACCTGCAGTAGGGGGTGAGATGACCTGCAGTAGGGGGTGACATGACCTGCAGTAGGGGGTGAGATGACCTGCAGTAGAGGGTGAGCAGCCCTGCAGTAGGGGGTGTGCAGACCTGCAGTAGGGGGTAACATGACTTGCAGTCGGGGGTGAGCAGCCCTGGTAAATGTATTTTTGTGCGGGTGGTTACGTGTCTCAGAGGTCAGGCCTTTCGCACCAAACACAAACTTAGACTTTGGTAAATTATTGTTTAAGATCACATAACCTTTTAAAGCTTACGGGATTATTTGGTAACAAACTTTGAGTTTTGTTGACGATTTATTTATCGCTTAAGGTTTGTATTTAAACTGTTTACTCTCACCGGTAAACTGGGTGAGTAAAACACAAGTATTGAATATGCAATGTAAATAGAGTGTATATTATTACATAATATTAAATTTTAATTTGTTTTGAATGATTCACATTTTCTATAAGAGGGTAGACAGGATAATGTTAAAACCGAAATCTATAGTATAAAATAGCATTTCTATGCATTAACAACCAAAATTATAATAGCTACTAAGGGGTACAACGCCTTTATTCGGCGTATGGTTAGACTTCGCAATGGAAAAGTACCTAATTAATAGGCACACATATGTTGTTACAGTTTTGTAATATAAAGTTCAGAAGAAAGTTCACTGTAATCATTCAACTTGTCAACTTGGAGTTGCTCAGCCCCTTCGCTGCACCTTGGTAGTACAACGCACTGGGAAAAATACTGCTAATAGATTACTAATAATTTTAAAATTTAACTGGTACAACGTAAAGGGTTTATTATATAAATAGTAAAAAATGTTAACATTTATTTTGTAAGAATAATCTCTTCAGTTATTGTTTTAAAATAAAAAAATAAACGATGGAAATGTATTCATAATTTAAAGCTTTATTTTGGTTTGTAATTACAATTTGAAGTATATTAGTGTATGTTTTAAGGGACCATAACACAAAACAATAAAACTAACCAGAAAGCGTATCTCCTTAGTTTTTACGGTAGTAAATAATATAATAGTTGTTCAATACGTCTCTTGTACATCGAATGTCGATTCTTATTTAGTTTCTTAAGGAAACGTTTATACATTGTGATTGTAGTAACAATTTCAGCTTAAAAACATAACATGATCAAAAACCCTTATTAAACAATATTCGGAAGTTTCAACTTCAACTACTAATGTAACGTTTTGAGCTATGAAGGAAAATTTACGCTTTTGGAAAAAACCTAAAGCTGATAAAATAAATCATCTTGTACTGTTAAAGCATATTGACTTAAAGTTTTAAGGTTTATAAAACTAACTAAATTTTAACTTTGATAAAAAGGCCTTTACCTACAAAAAGGTAACGAACTTTAATTTAATCACGCAAAAATTTACTAATGTATCAAGTAGAGTAGCCTGTAGCACATAGGGTAAATAATCTTAAGCTACCAAAGTAAATCGTCTAAACGTTTAAAAACAACAAAACAACCTTATGAGTTTAATGTTTAAAACTATAATTAATTATGCCATTTATTTCAGTATTTGAACATTCTACATCTTTAAATCTAACGGAAATATAATAATTTCTCTTAAGAAAGAAGTAATACTAATGCAAGTGCCGTCATTGCACAATTATCTTAAGTAGCAACTTCGTTTCATTGGTCTCTACGAGACGTAATAATCCTTTGGATTATTGGAAATGTTCTAAGGAGATTAATTATCATGCAATGAATTCCTTTGAAGTACGGGTTTTCCAATAACAGGATTCGAATGACAACTTTATAAGTTTTATTTTTATAGCAACTGCTGGCAATAATTGCTTACAACTTACACGTACACCTCCTACACATAATATATATTTTTATTTCTAAATTTGAGAATTTGTTCTGTCATTTTTTCATACACACTTTTCTATTGGATTAAAGTGTACTGGAAGTGTATTTAGACAGTACAACTCTCTTTATATTTATTGTCTTTCTCGTTTATGTATACAGAACAAAATAAAACGTGTTTTAGTGAATTTGTAACTAAGCATTCATACTAACTTTACACTGTTACAATGAAAGATAACTAAAAATATAGATAAAAACATCTCAATTGGTTATACAAAAATTAAAATTAAAGTCCACTTCATTATTTTCTGAATCAATTTCTATCTGGAAATTTGGATTTTGAATTTGTTTGTACATGGGCTAAAAAGACGTATATTTTTCATGGCAGCAATAGTTTTAAATGTGGCACATCCATACCTAAACGTCATTTAATCTAAAAAAACATACATCGAATGATAACTTAATAAGCTGCATTTTACAGTATCCCTTTGCAATACATTGTTCTTGGATACTAGAATCTAGATTGTTATGTGTAATCCATTACACATTGAGCGCCTCGCTAGCCTTGGTTATCGTATTGGACTTCGGTGCATGTGGTCACGGTTCGATTTGCGGGGTGCCCACATGACTTTGAGAGGTTTGGTCCGTTATCTACTAACAATTTTAAATAAAAAATGCCACTGGCGTAGATGAGAAAAAATACATCGATGCAGTGACTGCATTAAATTAAAATAGTTTGTAATAAACGGTATCAGGAAACTGACACATATTTTCTCCCTTTAGCCCAACTTTAATAGATAAATTAATTACTTTTCATTTACTAAATATAGAATACAAAGCACGGTGGATTGCACAGAAAATCTTGTAAACAAGTTGTTTTCAAAAACATACACCCAAATCACTATTTTGGAGGCGCTATAGAATCCATTGCTACACACGTGGTTATAAGGGGGGAAATGCCCCTTATTCCCCCACCCCTCAGGGTCATTAAGGGGCAACATATTTCCAATTCCCCCTGTTAGTCAATGCTAACTTGACAAGCATATGAAGTTTGAACGATATTGAATTGAAGAGAGAAATAGTAACTTTTGTATTCCCCATAAGAATAACATTGGACAATGTACTGCGTGTACCGCAAAATGAGAATTTAAATTTTCTCCGCAACCAGCAATCGAAGAATAGTAATTCAAAATACAAAATTATTTAGTTTTTTGAGCTCGTTTTAATGGTGAATAGTAACATTTTTGTATATTTATGTTTTTTTCGAATATAAAAAAAACTGAATTTTTGATGTTTTAAGTCCTGTAATTTCTGAGCCCGCATTTTTACAGAAATGCGGGTTGTGTTATTTTGTTGGAAAACTAAAGTTCTACAAACGACTAAAGTTTAATCAAAATCGTCAGGGCCGTTTTTGAGAAATTTTGATTTTCCATGTTTTTTGGCGGTTTTTGCAGGATAATTACCCTTAAAAATCAAAAATTCCAAAAAAATGACTGGAGATATCGTAGATTAGTACCTACATACCAAATTTGATAAAAATTGGACCATTGGTTAGGGCTCTAGCTCTGTACACATCCACACAGACAGACACACACACACACACACACACACACACACACACACACACACACACACACACACACACACACACACACACACACACACACACACACACACACACAGACATCACGTAAAAAACACTTTTTTGGGTTCAGGGAGCACCAAAACGAATATTTCCACTAACAACTCACTAACTTACTAACAGGGTTATTAAGGGGCAACATATTTGTAATATCCTCTATTGGTCAATACTAACTTGATAAGGATATCAGTTTTGAACGAAATTGATCAGTAAATAAGAGAGAAATCGTAATTTTTGTATTCCCCATAACGTTAACATTGGACAACGTACTGCGTTTACCGCAAAATGAAAATTTAAATTTTCTCCGCAACCAGCAAATGTAGAATAGCAATTTAAAATACTCATTTATCTAGTTTTTGAACTATTTTTAATGGTGAATAGTAATTTTTTGTTTATATTAATGATTTTTTATGAAAAATAAAAAAAAACTGAATTTCGATGTTTTAAGTCCTGTAATTTCTGAACCCGCATTTTTACAGAAATACGGGTGGTGTCATTTTGTTGGAAAACAAAACTTCTAAAAACTACTGAGGTTTAATTAAAATCATTAGAGCCGTTTTTGAGAAATTTTGATTTTCATGTTTTTTGGCAGTTTTTTGGGGATGATTACCCTTAAAAATCAAAAATTCAAAAAAATGAAAAAAATGCCTGAAGATATCGTCGATTAGTACCTACATACCAAATTTCATAAAAATCGGACCATTGGTGTGGGCTCTAGCTCTGTACACATCCATACAGACAGACAGATAGACAGACAGACTGACATACAGACATTACGTAAAAATCACTTTTTGGATTTAGGGAGCGCCAAAACGAATATTTCCACTATCAACTCAAATTCGAAAATTTTCACGAATACAATACTTTCTCCATATACTATGTATAAGGGGAGAAAGTAAAATCTAAGCTATTAAAAAGGTTTAAGCTCCTCATTTTGCTCTCAAGATTTCGACTTGCGGATCTTTCTGCGGACTGTGTGCTTTGGCTATTTTAACATAGATATATAACCTGTTTAAATTCTGAGAATCTTTAAATTTTGATTACTATCCCCCCTTAGTTTCAAGTACATTGGTTTATAGTTTTCAGAATTAGTTTTTGATTAACACTTTCCTTGTTGTTATAGCTATTAAATTTGCCACTCCTGGGGTTGATTCGTAAAAATAACCTTTGTGAGTTTATTGCAAAGACAAACGCATTTAACATCTCAAAGTTAGTATAACTTATATATTGACAGTCAGAGCGGTGCATAGGACATCCCCAGCTCTATATGAGATCGACACAATACACAGTAATGGTCCACTCCTAGCGTATCCGGGAAGCTGCTCCGTATTGTCCCAGATTGCAAAACGAGAATCATCTCTTTGCGTTCCCTGACATTGCGTTTTAAGGCTCCGGTCTACCCCTTCCGCAAAGCGCTAGGAAAAGGTTGGTAGGGTTTATATTTTAAGCTGCTACATAAACACTAAAATTAGAGTTAATGTATAATATTTAAGAGGAAAATATGATCTAAAAATATATATTTTTACTTTTTTAGTTTTTTTTAACCTGAATTGCATTTGGAAGCCCTTTTAAATGTAAAAAATGAGTATTTTTTAAACTGCAAAAACTTAAAACAGAAATGTTATTTTAAAATTTAAAAAATAGCAACTTTATTCCATCGAATCCCGTTTAGAATTTGTTGATAAAATAATTACTATCGTAACTGCAAACAGAGATCCTGCAGACCTCCGCAACGCTTCCTTTTCTTATCTTAACAATATATTTTCACGCGGTGGTGCAGATTTTTCAGTTGGTAGACTCACGGGTATTAGAAAATAAACGGTAGCGGCCATAAACATTTAAAATGACGTTTTTGGATTGAATGTAAACAAACTTTCTTGACAATACGGTTAAGTTTATTTATTTGTACTCATATTAACGTCTGCAGGGATAACAGGGAACACACTGGCGTTTTGACATATCCATGAGTAAAAACTGTAAAAACGTGTTTACTTTTGATCCACTGACGTCATTTGTTTATGTTAACAGCCCTGCCGGTTTTTATTTGTAGTTACCGAGAGTAGACTGGAAGCTTAAATCAACCTTTAGAGAATCGCAACACGGGTCATCAGAAAGTAATGCAGTTTTTTTTATAAATTAATTGCTATTTAAAACTATAATTATTGGCAATTATATGGTTTTGCTTAAAATGTGCAATTTCAAAAATTTTGTAAACAATCTGTGGCAGACTTCCTCCCACGTGTGCTACCATAGAAGATATAGCGTGAGTGCTATATAGCGCTCTCAAAAATGAACAGCGGGATTCTTCATGAATAATAACGGAATGATTAAGAATAAAACACCATTATTAACAAAGAAAACCCCCGATTAAGTTAATTTTTGAGAGTGCTATAACTTCTGTTATTTCAGATAGCACACGTGGGAAGAAGACTACCACAGATTGGTTTTCTGCAGAGGAATAATATATAACTTAATACAAAATTTAAAAAACTTTGAATACGTCAACACATTTTAAGCAAAACCATTATATTTTTAAATAGTAATTACCGTAATAAAAATAAACTGCATCTTATTCAATCTAAATATAATCCTACAAACTTATAACAAATTAAAACTAATTGCGATGTTAAGACGCCTTAGTTGATTTTGGGATTTTACACTGGTGGATGTTATAAGTTGGATCAAACATGTATATAATTAGTGAGCCAACATCTCTTGTTCAAGTTTAAGTAGAGGTGTTGTTAAGTTCTATAAGGAAGTTTTGAAGAAAGTTAATGTAGGAACACATTTAACTTGTTAACATGGTAATTTTCCATCTTTGTAATGAAATTGTTAATCTTAAGTATGAATTTTAAAAATAAAACACTGAAGGTTACCGACAATGAAAACCCCAATAAAAACTAATTTAGTTTAAAGTGTATACATTTTTCAAAAATAATAATAAATTTTAGACAAAAATTATGTTTTTAATCTGAAGTAAAGTTTTAAACTTTAAATGCTCACCGTTATAAATATGGGCACATTTTAAAATGTGACTGAAGGTAGAATGCTGAAATTTATTCGAAGGCTAGATAAATACAACGCCTTTCTCTTCAAATGCGGCAATTCCTAATGCAATCCTACCGTTACACGTTGCCCTTTTCAGGTCAGATTCTTCCACAGCTGCTGATGTGGAACATTACTGCTTTAATTTGTCACTTAAGAAACCGTCTATATATTATGACAATCATACAATTACCTCAGTATATGCTAAGATTACGAACCTTAAGCTTTTTTTATACTTACAGCTATATTTGGTAAATAACCTACTAATCTGAACAGGTAAGGGAACCTAAATTTAAAAAAGTCAAACCTGTAGTGAATTAAGATAAGCAACCTAGCTACTGGTTTTGGTATTGAAAGAAACTTATTTGTTAAAAATCAATTTCAGTTTCAAAGAACCCAACTAATAATTTGAAGAAACACTTCTCAAACATGCAGAATCTTTTATTCGGTCTCTCAGAAACCTCAACAAGCTTAGCGAATATTCGTTAAGTTCTGAGAAGATTAATCATCGTGTGACAGACCTTTTGACCGGAGCTGCTTTCCAATATCAGACGCCATCGGAAAATTGTGAAGCTTAATAGCTATACAGCCAACCTTCTCAGTATTGGTTATAAGACACTTTATTTATTATTTTATTTTATTTATTTATTTTGTGACATCCACTAATTAAAAATTATAGAATATAAGTATACAGGTCCAAAATGTATAGAACAAACGATATAACATACTTAGTGTGCTAGTTATTATATATTTTCTAAGATCATACATTACACGAGGGTAAAATAACGTATCAATTGGTTAAATTAAAGATCAAACTTTGTACTAGCATGTTACGTGTTATTAAAACTAATGGATATATATTTAATATTATACCTTACTCACGTACAAGACAGTAAATAAGTTATTCTCGCATTGGGCCTGATGATGATCGCTGTACCCGATTGCAATAGATTGCCTTGTACCACCTTTCAAGTACATTTAACGTCTTAAAGTCAGTATAGTGTAAGGGTAAATAGATTTAGAAGTATTGCTTCTTTAGAAGAGTTTACAAAAAGTAACAAAAATCGTACCAATAATACAATTATCTAGTCCAACAATTTGCAAACTCACAAATGTTAAGAAAACATATTAATAAATCTTAGAAATTATCAAAAGCAGAACAATAAATTTCAATTCATCACGAGATTCCACCATCAATCGTCAACTATAGTATCACTTTAAAATAGCAAAGAGTTAGGTCGTATTATTCTACAACGGCCTGCGTGAATACTTTTTCAGCTGATAGTTGCTATCATGAAAGCTATTTAGGAGTGGAGAGACCTCGATCCCGAGCCTGTTAAGTCATGGGAATGTAATGTGCATCTCGTAGCTAATAGCACACTCGGCGGCTGGCCAGTGAATAGTTGAATAGTTCGATGAACGAGACTGGCACGGGATTCTGATGTTCAGAAGGTTCAGCAGTTATGAATAGTCCACGTCACCGGTAAGAACTTCGGGACTGTTGTTCAAATCCAAACTTGACACCAAAAACAGAAACATCTGACCTGAATCCTCTTTATGTATCCAAGTTGATGGGGAGATCAAACAATACTACTCTTTCATGGTGCTTGGCGTGTAGGGGAGATAGTGCGTGCGAGATGGTGAATACCCCCACCCCTATTTTTCTCTTACGTTAGAGTACTGTCATTATAAAAAAACGAGTTCGCACGCAGCACGCTGACGTGAGGGAAGTGAATTTCCACATAAAAACTTATAAAACTCAAAATAAGTGTAAGAACATACATTTGTACAATTTTTATTCAAATCTGAAAACATTGATTTTTTGGCTGTTCTGATACTCCTGGTTTCATTTACTTGCAATGCTGGGAATACAATTTTGCGCATTATAAGGTTAGGAGAAGGTCCAGACAGCCTTGAAAGTAGGCGTGAGGTTGCTGGGGATGATAAAAGTACTCTAACAAACAGGCTTTTCTAGTGTAAACCCCCCATAAGACAACGTACTGTGTTTAGTCGATACACATTTTCTTTAATAACTCGGTAAATATTTATGCTAGAATGACGAGAGAGGGCTTAAAACTTTCGCCTCTCTAATTCCCATCTTTTTACATGCATTGACCTTACATCTGGGGCTTTCATGACCCTTTTTGGGCCCAAAAACTCAAAATTTGAAAGATTAATCCCCAAAAAAAGAGGTTTAGAGTTTTCCGATTGTTTTGCCCAACGAACTTGTCAAAATGATTACAGAAAGGAACGTCCCTACCAAATTTGAAGTAAATCGGACAAAAAATGCAACTGCTAGAGTGCAAACACACACACACATATATATATATATATATACCAACCTTCCCACCAATCTACCCACCCCCCCCCTCCACAGGCCCCACCCTCTGCCCCTCGCCATCATGCATGGACATTTTCAGCTGCTGCCAGCTTTTTTGTTTTGTTTTGTTTTGCTATATTTTGTTTTTCCTTACTTCATTTCAATTATCATTTGGTCATTTTTACTTTTTGGACACAACTCAGAGCAGACGCACAGGCCTTAGCGCCTATGTCAGCTTATTCCTAAGACCGTAAATGCATTTGTTTATAACAATAAAGGTTATTTTATAATTTCTCTTAGCACAAAGTTTTCTTTTATTAAAAAATAACAAAAAACTTAATAATGTTATTTATATATATATATTTTTTTGTGTGTGTTTTGTTTATTATATATATGTGCTGTACGATTTTGTATTTGTTACTATTATTGTTCTTGTTTTTCTGGAATAAATTCATTCATTCATTCATTCATTCATTCATTCATATATATAAAATTTTGAACGACCCCCCAAAACGTGTTCAGGGGGTCACGTTAGGAACTTCTATGGTGGTCCCGGGCTTAAGTTTCACCGTGCGGGTCATGCTAATAGTTCACTTTCCAAAGGAAATTCACTAATAAACAATGTCAAAAATAATTAAAACACATGTTTTGATAGATAACTGTAGATCGGTAAACTGACTGAACGAAGTCGGATGGAGCGAAAGTACTGCGCATGCCCAAACCAGGCACCAACTATCGCGAAAGAAGTTCAAACTCCAGACTGCTACCAAAAGAAACTGACTTCAACGCCTCCACTAAAAAACCCGAGTATGATTAATATTTGACTCATATTTTTATCAGGGCTATCCTGTTAATTTATAAAATAATGATTGTTATTTACATAATTATAAGTTGTATTTAGTTTACTTATTAGTTCATTAGTACTATTGTTGATTTGTAGAGTTGCACCTCACTATGTGTATTTGCATTTTTTATTTCCTAGTCTTAAAGGTGGCGTGAATGGTGAATAGGTTAGAATGGTTAAGTGATCTACTTTTTAGCTAAAGACAATAGGCGAACAAAATATTAGTAAATAATAACGATAACATACTAGTATACTTTTTACACTATATTAACAATTTTCAGTTTAATTTCTAGAAAATCACTTTTCTCCGACCACAACCACAACAATAACTCGAACACCCGCTCATTTTGGCCACGTGTCGCAGATGTTACTTGAACCTGACAGACAAACGGGGTTTTAATTACTTAATTTATCTACTCCCTTATCTTTCTGTAGTTATTCCAACCATGTTTTTTTGTTGTTGTTCAATTACTTTTAGTTGCATATTTCATACTTTTTAAATGGTGTTGCTATGAGTAATATTAATCTTCTTCTTTTACTTTATTCCTTAATTTATAAATTGGCAGTATCGGTTCTTAGAACATCAATCGTTTGAATATGTCAAATGGCACAATTTTTATGTGGGTGTTATATCCAAATATCACACAAGATTTAGTAATTTATAAATATTAATTTTTAAATTATAATATAGTAATCTAAACAACAAGCGAGACATTTTAACGATTGGTGGATTCGTAACTGCTCCATATAGACCTACAAGAGGTGCTTTAATAAATATCATTTATTTGTCCTCGAACAAACCATTTGCCACTGTTAAAACTAATTGGTCTATTACATGCAATGGTAACACATTTACGAAAATAGAAGAAATAAAATTCTCGATAGAATCCTCGGCAGATAAAAAAGCTTTAAAGTATGACCAAGAGAAACAAAAAAACACCGAGTAGCATATACACCGAGTAGTAATGGAAGAAATAGAGGTAAATATAAAAGTATCCTATTGTAAAAGGATAGAGGAACTAAACGAAGACAGATAACTGCTTATAGTGGGTTTAAGAGATGTGCTCCATAGAGGTAAAATAAGGTATTTGATAAAGTTCGAAAATACTCCAGACATTTATGTGTCTAATTATTGGCTCGAAAACGAGTTACAATCCATCGATTCAAATTAAAAAATAAAACTTAAAACAGACAAACTAAAAGCTACTCCAAAGAAAAATATAGAGAGGTTGGTGTATTGTGTTTAGTTTGTATTAATATAAAGCTTGGTTTTATACAACATTTTTAATTTTTTATAGAAAGCAGGATTTGCTGGTATTGTGCAATAGTAAAATTATAGTCAAACGTTCTTTAAACTTTACAATAGGCAAATGGTTGGTGTGTTGGCCAGTTGCTAGATATAAAATAACTTTGGGAAGGTGTAGGAGTATTAAATCTACGGACTTTTTATTTTTTTAGATAGCAGGATTTGTTGGTATTGTACAATAGTAAAAATATAGCCAAACGTTCTTTAAACTTTATAATAGGCGAACAGTTGGTGTATTGGCCAGTTGCTAGATATAAACTAATTTTGGAGGTGTTGGGATATTAAAACAAAAAAAACTATAGGCTATTAAAAAGGTATTTGAAATTCGGTAGTTGAAAGTAAAGTAATGTGCTTTTTTCCTCATATGAAATTCGGTAGTTGAAAGTATAGTGATGTGCTTTTTGTCTCTATATGAATTTGGAAATGGGGTATTTACATATGCTAGGACAGTAAGATATTGCTGACAAATCCTTTGATTACAACAAAATTGCATTCTAGGAAAATAATATACGGTAATTTTAGATATAAGGGATATAACAAGTCGAAAAGTAAATAAAGGAGTTGGCAATTGGCAGTAATTTGCAAAATATAGTTTAAATTAAATTTCGAAATTATAAGTTGTATTTACTTATGTATTAAGCTAGTAATATATTTAAGTTGCAAACAAATTGGACCACAAATACCAAAGTTAGTTTTTAGGTTGATTGTGGCAAAATAAACAACATATCAACTGTATTATAGGGTTAATGGAAATAATATATGGTAATTTTAGATATAATAGTTGGGGGCTATAACATATCCAAAAATAAATCAAATTGGACAAGAAATAAAGAAGTTGGCAATTTGTAGTATATTTTTCAAAATTTTTATAAATTTGATTGTAGTATTGAATTTGGGAAATGTAGGGGGAATTTTTTTATGCATTAGCTTAGGGTAATAAAATATCCAAAAATCAGTCAAATCGGACCATAAACACGAAATTTAATTTTGTATGAATTATATATATGAACCATACAAAGTATACAATTTTGAACTTAGATATGGTAACTATACATATAATAGTTTAAGGCTATAACATATCAAAAAATCAGTCAAATCGCACAGTAAATAAAGAAGTTGGCAATTGGCAATATAGTATTTTTACCAAATATTTTTTTAATTTGACCATAATAGTTAATTTGGCAAATGTATGTGTAATTTATTAATGCATTAGCTTAGGACAATAACATATCCAAATTGCAGACAAATCGGACCATAAACACCAAAGTTAGTTTTTTAGCTTGATTTTGAAAATTAATTTTAAAAGATATAGGGGATGGATGGGGATGGGGAAAATGTATTTAATATAACCAAAGGTCGGGCACTAGTACAGGCCAAAAAAGAAATTTGTGTAGGGTAGGATCGGGCAAATGTCCAAAAACTGATCCCCATAAGAATAACATGGGAAAAAGTGCCGAATAGTATGTTAAACCCTCAGTTTCCCTCTACTTCTATGATATTTGTTGTGAGAGTTGTATACAGCGAGTTCTATTATGTGCTCGCTGGTTGTATATATTTAGAAACAGTAAGTTCCTCTTATTAATATTTATTCACATATTCGAAAATAAAACATACTAAACGATTACGTTTATCTGAGTGCAATTGCTAATGCGGCGCTTAAGAAATGCGGACTAGGGGCATAGTCGCACTCAAGTAAAACTGGGGCAAAAACATCGACTTGATATGCAACCGCACTGCATCTGCGTTCAATTTACTTAATGGTTTGGTGTAAACCGGATTAAATGTCATTCGCTCTTTTAGCGAATTTCCTCTTAAGACTTAAGCACGAGACCATGATAACTTTTTGTTTCGAGGTCCCCAGATGCCAAAAACACTATTTGTTCAAATTTATATGTGTATATATGTATATATGTATATATATATATATATGTGTGTGTGTGTCCGTTACCGCAATAACTTTTGAAAGAAGCGCCCGATTTTTATGACATTTGGCAAAAATGTGGAGCGTAACATTTATGACTTTAAGTTCGAAAACCAGATCGATCGGTCTATGGGAAGGGGGTTTTATGGGGGTTTAAAATTTTCCAAAAATCAGTTTTTTGAACTTTTTACCCTAAAATTATAAAAAACACTAGATTTTGGTTATAGCCATTTTATTGAGCTTTAACAAAAATTTAGTATTTTGAATCATTAAGCTAGGTTTAGTGGTTGTGGAGAAAAGTCAAAAAATGTGTCCGTATAATCGCCCATGTTAATCTTATGGGAATACGGTTTTTAGATTTTCCTCAGATAATTTCACTAAAAACCCCACATTTCTTTCTACCAATCACTTTAGCTCTACAAAACAATCATTTTGGCGTTTTAATTGTTGTTTTACGTCCAACCGTTGCTGTGATATTAAAAGTGCTAAACACAGTACGTTGTCCAATGTTATCCTTATGGAGAATGAATAAAAAGTTATATTTTGATTATTTATGTATGTATATTGTTGAAACTTGGTATGTGGCTTCAGCTAGTTGTGATATATTGATATTAGTACAAAAAAATGGTTTTTGTTGATTTTCCCGGTAGCAGCAAACCTGCATACTCGGCCCCATGTTATTCATATGGAGAATAAGTTAAGTTTTTTATCTCCCTTAGTTATGAACCTAAATTAATAAAAATTGGTATGTAGCTTCAACTGTTTGAGTTATATTGATAATTGCAAAAAAACACATATCTTATCTTCCTTGTTGCAGCAAACCTGCGTACTCAATTATAATGTTATTCTTATAGAGAATAAATCAAATGCTATATATCACTTATTAATGAATGTATTTTTGTGAAACTTGGTAAGTGGCTCTAGGTAGTAGGGATACCCATATATATGCATTGGAAATTTGCTGGGTACGCAGGTTTGCTGTGACGGGGGTACAGTGTATTTATATTTTCTATATGAAAAAATCTATTCAATAGTTCTATTTCCAAGAAAACTTGCAAGAAATCACTTGTTGGTCCTTTACTATGGTGTGAGTGCTACTTTGATAGTTTACTTATTACTAATTCACGGCTATTATGCTTATTTTGTTTAGATTTGAAACTCCATAAGCCAAATGTTAAAATTCCAAACTTTCAAATGATTTTTTTACTATACATGAATTTTCTTGTAGTTGAGGTTTTTACCAATCGGCTTGTTAGGTCCAAAAGCCACAAATTCCAAAGTTTAAGCAACATCCATACGCTAGATTTAGAGATAAGTTTTGCAAACAAACAAATAGACAGATATTGCTCATATTAGAGAATAGGATATTAATCATATTTTAAGTAGCTGCACGAGAAACTAAGGGTAGACGAGGTCTGGCAATATAATCTGACTAGTCTGAAGATCACACAACATGCACTAATAACTAATGCAACTCTAATTGAAATTGTATAACATTAAGTTTACATACAATAACTATCACTCATCTCCAAGTACATGTTCAAGTTTGAATACTTTCAACATACCTCTAAACAACACTTTTGAACCTTTAAAAGAAGCATTGTTTAATCAGATGAAAGTATTACAATATTTCAATAATTTTGACAGCAAAATACTCTTTCATGATATTAAATCAGATTGTATTTTAAAAATTAAACAGTTATATTTAATTATAATAACATGTTTTTGGAGAAAAAGTATTACATAAGGAAAACTTAGTTAAAAATGAGATAAATACTTGGCCAAGGATATTGGTTATATGTCTTACTCATTTAATTTTAATCCAACACGACAAGAAAATTAACCCATTTTCAACTACCGAAACACCAACACCTAAAATAGTTATCGAAATAACTATAACAGGAAGCTGTTAAAGCACTGAGCTTACTAAGAACATTATCTTAAAGTTCCAAGGTCAATAAACGTTATGACTTTTACAAATAATGCTATAGCCAAGCCAATCATTTTAACAAAAATATTTTTTATCTGGTCTCCCAAAGAAGTAATGATCCTACATAAAATATTTAAGCTTCTATCATTTTAATTAAACAACGAATATTTGAACAGAGATTTTCCCCAATAACAGATGTTGTAGTTTAGCAGGCTAATATCCTCCACTATAGGCACCCTCCAAATTATTGGTTCCACGAAAATGCAATTACTAACGATAAATATTCGTATATTGTCAGTAAGTTTACATCTTTTAAATATTAAAGAATGCATCTATGTATCAGAATACAAACCCTGAGAACATTTGTATTAAGAATATGGTCGAAATCGTAATGCACTTTTCACATATTTACCCTCAGCTTGAATTAACGATGATACTTGTATGTATTGGATTGCAAATCTGATGTAATAAGTTAGTACGGATATTTTCCACCACTAGTTAAATAAAAAAAATTCTCGACGCTTCTGGGTCTGTAATCTGGTTCTGTCTTCAGTAACAAAGGATCAAAGAGTATAACTAAATTAGTGAAAACGACCCAAGCAAATATTGAAAGAAACCTTTAAAATACTACCAGTTTAAACATCTTAGATTACCTATAAAGTAAGCAAAATCTTCAGTCTGTTTCCCTAGTGTCTCCCAGTCAAAGTCTTAAAACATTGATTACCTCTTATCATCAATAAAGGTTTTATTTAAGTTATAAAACGTGTCAAGTTCAATACTGTTTGGTATATAGGATTTATTTTGTTCAATAAACATAACAAAAACAGTTTTAGTTACAACCTAATTTTATGTAAGGAGGTTAATTTATTCAAAACTAGTTGAATACCCAAATTCATAAAAATGTACATTACTTATATACATTACTTATTACATAACACCCAAGTGATAATCAGAATCAATATATTATTTTGTAATTCACGTAACATGAAAACATTAAATGCATATTACAGTTTTAAAGCGTATCATGGTTTTAAGTAGCTCAAATATTAGTTATATTAATTCAAAAGAGCTTTCATTAGGGTTAATGGGTTTGTGTTTTAGTGCAATTATATAGAAACCAAGTGCTGAAATGTTTATCAACGAGTGTGTTATAAAAAATATAACGTATTGTGTAACGTATAAGTTAATAACGTTATATTACTGTACGATATATCTGACGAATTTATCATCATATTTATGTCCTTTAATTCTCTACGGGGTTGCAAAACATCGATACACTGTTTATCATGCCTTTTATTTGTAATATTCTTTCTCAAAATAATTTATTATTATTGAATATCATAACAAGTGTTTAGTAGGTATACAAATTACGAACGATGTCTGGAAAAATGAAAGAATGGATTGGAGAGCAACGTATATATAGGAAAAGCCTGGAAGATTACCGAGTTACTGTGTATTCTTCTGAAGTTACAAAATAAGATCTCTTCTAGAAATTTAGCTCTAGAAAATAACCGGAAGTAAATGAAGAATACATTTTTCAGTCAAGCTCAACCTGCCACCACTGATAAAAGTGAAACGACATTTGTTGTTTATTATACAACAATTAAAAACAAAGGTCATAAGACTTAAATTATTTCAAGCATTTAAACACATTTAAGTGTCATTTGTATATAATAACTGTAAAATCATTGACACAAGTATTTTTCACGGAAAGACTTTTAACTTTTTTAACTATTAACTATAATTTTCACTTTTGCTAACGTAAAAGGAAGTTTGTCTAACAGTTTTTAATTACAAACGTTCTGAACAACGACTTCATATCCATACTTTATGAAAACCTATCTCAAAGAATTATTGAAATACCCAAAGTAAAATTTACATGTTTCTGTTATGAAAAATATTTCTATATTTACCCTAATATAGTAAATTATCGAGCAAACATTCCTAAATTGTAAGAAATGGATTGCGAAACATATATGTTATCAAACAAACTGTAAAAAATTTAAAACCGTTAAAATTATATAACTCTGTGACTGATAAGAGAAGGACATTCAGATTAATCGTAAACGTTGCAGATTTTGATATCTTTACTTACAATGAAAATACTTAAAAGTGATGACTTTAGAAACGTTGTTTTGCTTTGTCAATCATATAAAAATAAATATGTTCTTTGATCTTTGTTAAAAACAGTAAAAGGTTGTTGAACGCTCGCTAAAAGATACGGTTCTGCAGAAGGCGTGGCGTAATGCAATAAACGTTGTTATTATATTACAAAGGGTAACCTTGGCTAAAATATTGGTATTTCATTCCACCTTTTACCTCGTGGCTCTACATTTTCAGTTCGACAACGACGAAAACCCGTTATTTCAAAGATCTTCTTAAACCAACATTATTTTTGTGAGTCTTACGAGCGTGATTTTTCTTTTTTTGTATAGGGATTGCTAAAAGTTTTGCAATTTTTGTTCCTGTTAATGAAAATGTTATGCAATTTCTTACTAAATTTTAGATATAAGGTGTAAAATTGCAATAGAGAATCATGTGTGAATATATTTTCCAACATTTTAAATCTACTCCACGATTGTTGGTGAGTACGGTCAAGGTGGTGAATTCCAAACGCATGGTAGTGGCCCTGTCGTGAGTTCGAATCCCAGTTCCGGCTAGCAAATGTTATCAGTATTCTATAACTCGTACTGTTTGGTTAACCCCTTGCTTCGCCCTGTACGTTCCACGAAAAGATCTGTAGTCTAAGTGGAATGGCAAAGTAAGACGAAAAAGGCTCCCAATAGTGTTTTCAACAAAATTGAGGTCTCCGGTTTTTAGGAATATTAAGAACAAATCCAGAGATCTTCAATGCATTAGTACAAAGAGAGAAATTATATAACAATCCCTGGCCTGATCCCATTTACCCCTGAAACCCGCTTACAAAGGTATTTTATCCATGCGAGCGAGTTTGTTTGCGATTCAACCAAACTTATTAAACAAGTTATATTAATAATATTATTTTATGAACTACTATAATACTGTCCTTTCTTTTACGGTAATCAACTTCTTTCGTGGTCACAAAACCCAAGTGTCATGTAAGTCGTTATATTAGTTTATTACGATGGCAATTGAATTAATATTCATAAGAATAACACTGGAACTTAGTAGACCCTTTGGTCAGAACCCTGATGAACTTTTGTAATGCAAATAGGCCTATAGCTGAACTGCCTTGGGGTATGCAAATTTTATGCTCTAACAGTACTTAAGTTTTGCACTAAAACTTACCAAGCATAGATTATAGCTAAACACATTCTTTATTGCTACTGTGTTATATAGTTATAAAAAATAAATTGATATTTTCAATTGTTCAATTGTTTAGTAGGTGTATTATTTTATATTTCAGAGAATATTACTATTTAATTTTTCCTAGGGGGGGGAGAAGTCGTTCTGTTCTAGAGCTACCCCCATACAGGAACCAATTAGGAATTTCCTCGAAATATGCGAAACCATATAAACTCAGTGTGACCGGTCTAGGATTTGACCTTAGGTTCTCTCGGATGTTAAATTAAAGTATTTTTATAAGTTTTATAATGTTTTCTGGATGGTGGGGAGAACAAATATACTACTGAAAGTCTATGAAATCGATCCGAAACCTAAGTCATAGAATATGTACTTTAAAAATGTTAATTTGAAATCAAATTAAATTAAAAACTGAATTAAGTGAAAACCCCATTTGTTCCGCAGGCTTCATCCCGCAATTATTTTATAAAAACTATGACAGTTGTGTGTGCTGTATTATGTTGTTAGCTCGGGCATCTACTATGAATAAAGATCAGCTGTTTATGTTTTCATCAGCTCAAACAAAAATGAATGTTCATAAGGAATACATGGGAACTTTGAACCCCCGTGGGGCAAAGTCCTATAGTATTTTCTCAACTTTAATATGCATATATGTTACTCAGGACTATCAAGTACCTCTCTGCCAAATTTCAGCTCAATCAGTCCAGTAGTTAGAGTGTGGTTGAGCCACAAATATCTACACAAACATACAAACAAACTTTAAAATGTTCACATTTCCAATACTAGTAGGGTGAAAAAAAAATATATGTAATGAAAAAAGCACCCCACATGGGTTAGACCCTTTCGGTGGGAAACTGTTCCTTATTTCAGACCATGACCCTCGATATACACAACCCATTGTTCTCTTATTGAAGCAACAAAAAAAATGATATGCCACATTTAAGCTCAAACTTGCTTAAAATTTGACATAAGCGATATAAAGTTCCTACAAGTTAAATAAATTAGAAAATCGTTCTTATTATGCTGGCTGCCCTGCCCTGTGATTTGTTTGGAGCAAAGAAAGTGCATTATATACAAAGTATTTACGTGCATCGTACTTGACAAAGACAAGGTGGTATTAGCAGCTGTAAGCTATTCATAAGCCATCTATGTTTAATGAAATTTGCGAAGACGGCTTTGGGCCTCGAATGGGTGTGTGGGAAGGGGGTGAGAGGAGGTCGGTCATTTACTCCTAACCCTCTTTAATTAGATTAAATATCAGATTTACTGTATTCCATTACATACCTTGTATTTACTTTTTTATACAAAACTTGCATAAATCTAGTTTGTTGCTTATTTAAATTTACCTTATTTAATTTGCTTTAGTTAAATTGTAAATTGGATCTAGGTATGCAACAGACCTATATTTTAGGAGTTTGATTTCAGTTTTATTTTCTGTGTATGTAGTAATTTATGCTGCATAAGTTTGAATAACAAAACTTTACACAATTTGCTGCCTGTTAACTAAAAAATGCTGAAACGCTTTTAATTCTAAAACGCTAAAATGCTAAAACTCTCTTTTAATTTTATATTTCTATTCTGAAGGCGGATATTTGACTCCTTTTATATGGTGTCTAGAAATAAAGTACTAAAAGGAATATATAACACATCTTTTGTTATTTTCTCAGAATTGATTTGGCGAACCTTACATTATGAGTCAAAAATTCTATATAAGACTAACCACTGTAATATCTTTTAATTGTAAAACAATTTTCGATAACGGTTTGTTATGTCATTAATAGCAATCCAATTCTCCTAAAACGCCTTCACTGTCAGTCACAAGAAAGGCAAGCAACAATGTTACCAAATTGTTGTGGTACACCTAACAACGTTGAACACCTTACTTACAGCCTAGTGCGATTGAAAATACTTTGCGTAATGTTTATTCATATCAGTAGGGGTTGTTTGCACGAATCTCTTTTAAATTAAATAAAACAAGAAATAGTAAGAGTTGTTACCGAAAATAGCCAAAAAACCTCAATCCCACTTTCCTTCATCAATAGAGGATTTTAAAACAAATTTAAGAGAAAATTATATTTGAAACCTCTTATTTATAACACTAGTTTGTGCTTTGGTTGTTTAAAATTAAAAAAAATATAGTAACAATATGAAAAACTATATGGTGCGACATGAAAAACACATTGTGTAATCTTAAACTTTGCCAATAGAGGTATTTTTAAATAAAGAGAAGAACAGATGAAAATCTATGAACAAATCATTTTAAATATAATAAAATTAAAAAAATAAAATAAAAGAGGACAACTAATGTTGTGTAGAATGAGTGTGTACATTGAAGGCGAAGAGGGAGACATTATTTTCTATTATATTGCACTACCTTCATGCTGTCTAGCTCAAACATCAACGTTCTTCCCACAGATTATTTTTTTCATTTTGTTGATGATAAAACATATATGGACTGAACTAATATTTCAGAAACTATATTGGAAAATTGTTTTTAACCGTTGGTAAGAAAACCAACCAAACTTTCTAGAGTAATATTTAAAATCACCCAATGTAATACTACCGACTCTAAAACTAAAGTAAAAGAAGAAGTAATATATTCACATTACATCACATATTTTTACAACCTTATAAGTCAGCAACTACTACTTGTAACTAGAAAAGGGTAAAAATGTAATTACAGTTCAAAGAAGGGTTACATAACTATACGGTATTTATATTTAAAAAAAACTGATAAGTTACTTAGGAAGTGCCCAACAGGTATTTGCAACCCATCAAAGTTCGAAACTGTCAAAACATTATGTTGTTTGGAATTCTAACTCTACTTCTTGTTGAGGGTAAAATGTTGATAATTACGCAAAATAAGTAAAAAGTAAGAACATAACGGATTAGTGCAGGGTAAACAGCTTGCCAGCTTCAAAGGTCCCTCATTCATATTTTTGGAAACACCCCTTCAAAATCCAGTGTGAAACGATTAACCATCCATTGTTGTTTGCGTGGAATATTCTCCAAGTTGAGGTTATCAAAAATGTTTAAAATATGCAGTTTACTTTTAATCTCCATTTTATTGTTGGTGACTGCGTATTGGTTAGAGTTTTGCCAGATAGATCCCGAGAAAAACCGAAAAAATGTGAAGGCTTAAAACTCAACCAAGCTATCAATGGTAATTGGGCTATTATTAATGATCTTGATTAAAAAGAAAAAAAAGGCGCTCATAGTCAGTGACAAGGCTACAAAAGGCATTTTAATCATTGTACACTCATAATTCAGTCATAATATTCACTTATTGACTTGTTTTGCGAGTGCCCCAGGATTAAATAGAATACTATTGGTTTACGTACTTTTAGTTATGAATCCTAAAGAAACACAATGGGTTACCATGGCTTTGACACCTTTTGTGTCATGACCACACCTTCGATGGGGATTATCAGCTATAATTTCAGTTCTTAAAACGTCGTCACTTTTTGTTTAAAGAAACTTACGAACATTAACACAGGGGCTATGGACACGGACTGTGGCACAACGACCGCGCTCAATGTCCAACGCACCGGCCGGTGAGAGGTGTGTGTCCGTGTCCATAGTTACTGTGTTAATGTTTGTATGTATAAACTGCTTTATGTTACGTTTTTTAAAACAAGAATTGACGAAGTTTTATGAATTGAACTTTTAGCTGATATTCTCCACTGAAGGCGTGATCATTATACAAAATGAACCTAAACCATGGTAACCCATTGTGTTACTTTTAGGACTGTTGACGAAAGGTACATAAACCACTAGCATAATATTCACATCAAACCCAGCAAAAGATTGTGTCAACGTCTTCTATAGTGATAAAGTCCCTACACACCTTCCTCTTAAAGCTTGTGGCGTAGGGAGGATTGAACTACTGTACCGCGATTATTGTTGAACAAACTCAAAAACATATAAAACACATTTAATATTTAAAAAGTATCTGAAGTTATATTGATTCTTTGCTTTATTATTGACATAATATTTGTTTATAACATATCTAAACGAGATCGCACGCAGCACGCTGACGTAAGGGAAGTGAATTTCCGTATTAAAACCTTTAAAAGATCAAATAAAGGGTTTAAACCAACACTGGTTACATTTTTTTTAAAATTGAAACATTTTTATTTTTTGGCTATTTTGATGCTCCTGGTTATAGTTAAATTCACTAATAGGATGCCAATGTAATACATTATAAAGTTAGAAGGAGGTATTGTCGGGATAACAAGTTGGTATAGTGGTATAGGGGGGGGGGGTGATAAAACGATATTAAGATATGAAAAACAGCCTTTTCCAGTGTAAAATCCCCGTAAGACAACGTACTGAATTTTGACAATCAACATTTTCTTTAATAACTCGGTAAGTACTTATGCTAGAATGATGAGGGAGGGCTTAAAATCTTTTGATTTTTACCTACAATAAGTTAATGTGCAATAAGTGTACATTTGGGGCTTTTCTGAAAAGCCCAAAAACCCAAAAACTCAAAATTTGAAAACTTAAAATCCTCAAAAAAGGGGGTTAGAGTTTTCCGATTGTTTTGCCAAACAAACTTGTCCAACTGATTGTAAAAAGGAATGTCTACAAAATTTGAAGTAAATCGGACAACAATTTCGACCGCTAGAGTGTGAACACACACACACACACACACACACACACACACACACACACACACACACACACACACACACACACACACACACACATACACACACACACATATATATATATAAAGTTTTTAGAGACCCCTGAAAACGTGTTCAGGGGGTCACGTTAGGAACTTCTATGGTGGGCCCGGGCTTAAGTCTCACCGTGCGGGTCATGCTAATAGTTAACTTTTCCATAGGAAATTCACTAATAAATAAATGTGCAATGAACCTTTATAAATAATTCATAAATTCAGAAAATAAACTAATGTCAAGATTGTCCATGCAATAATTTAAAAAAGCTATTTAAAATCATATTCTACAAAGTTTTATACCTTCTCTTTTGTGAACGAAAAATCTTATTTCTAAACTATAAGGTAACTTTATCTAATTTAAATTTAAATTTAAACTATAAATTCATTTTAATCTTTTAATGTTTATATCGTGTGATTGATATTTTTTGTTTATTATAAAATTACATGAAGACCTATTATGGCTGGATTAGGAAACCCCAGCATTAGCTGCTAGGAACGTCTTCCACAAGCGGGAATTTTGCGCGGGTTACCGGAAGGAAAGGATATAGCAGGAAAGGAGATGGTGGGATGGGACAGGCAGCCAAATTGACCTTTCAGAGGGCCAACTCCCGTGCTCCTGTGACAGCTGTGATCAGGCTTAGACAGGCGGACCCCGGCTCTGCCCTCCAACTGGCCAACTCAACTGACAAGGTATCCTTGTAAAACAGCCAGGGACCACATTCTCAGCTTGGGGACCAAGCCCGGAGTTTCCATCCCCAGCTGCTGCAAATGGAGGAACCAAAGATGAAAGGGAACCTCGTCATAATGGACAGCCAAAATACTTACCATATGTAATGACAACTTCATTTGCTGCACCCAATGTCAGCCTCAAGACTGGTATAGACCAGTTTTAAGGTTGTCCTGGGTCATGAAGACCTATTGAAAACAATTCATTTTTTGTGCCAAGCTATATTTGTCAAGTGGACAATTTCATTACAAAACCGTGGGGTTTGACGATAGGAGGATGGCGCAATCTTCTGTCACAAATCGGAATCAGTTCTTAATTTATCTCTCACAATAGCATTTGCTCGTTTGCTTTCATTTCATACGATTTTTGTTGGTGCAGTAGATTAATAGATTAATTTTCTTTCCTTTCTATTAAAAAACAACCACATTTTACAACAACAAAATTGCAAAATTACGAAAACTATGGTTATTTTAGCATATGTATTTTCATATTTTGTTTTCATAGATTGATCAATAATTCTAAAAAAATAACAACTTGTTTTACGTGAAGACAACTCTAGGGCCAATTAACGAGTAGGAAAACATCTGATTACATTACTTAAGTATCAGTTTAATCCATCTTAGATTAATAAAGACAAGTAACAGTTAATTTAGCAAAATAATTTATTGTACGGTCCAATTATTATACCGTTGAATATACAGAGTATTCTACTGTTTAACATGTATATGATCCCAACTAATGTATAAGCTTTCTCTTTAACTATACAGCAATAAAATAATCAGCGCTAGCATATTTAGGGACACTACGTAAAATTAAAACTCACTTCATCTTATATTTGCTTTCTAAACAGTTAAGGAAACAGAGAAAGTTTACGGAAACGGTAATAACGAGTTTTGTATATCAAGGTACAACTGGAGCAAAGTAATTAACTCAGTGTAAGTTAACTTTACTAATTAAAGTGGATGTTTCGTTAACAAGATAATAAACAAAACTTTCTTTATGTTCAAACTGTTATTATCAGCCCTTTGTGCAGCAAAGGCCCCTTAAACTGGGTATCCTTTAATTTGCTTAAAACCTGAATATAAATATTGGTATGTAGTATTTTGACTAAATATGGTATAAGTTGTATTAAATATTACTAGGCCTGACTTTCCCGGTTATTGCGAGAAGATTCACGGAGAAAATTTTGCAAACTAATAACATTTTACTTTCAAAGTTGAAGTCTAAATCTTTTTATTTACATTATCATCAAGATTAATAATGGCTTTAATACGTTTACAAATTATAAATGGTTATATGACCAAATACAATTTATAATAGGCCATCTATAAAAGTTAAACAATGAACATTTTTAGGCAAATGGGGCGACGCTGTCGTGGGCTATATAATTTAAAAAAATCTTCGATACATGGAGGAATCCTAACGAACATATTAATAAGCTCTATATTAAAGGATTTTATCACAATATTACACTTAAATTTGGGACGGCGGATTTCTCATTGAATTATATACTGATTACAAAACAAGAATGTTTACACTTATGTTTACGTCATTCCATCTACAAATGTATTAAATTATTGGCCTATTTTTCGTTTGGCCTAAAAGTAACATAATTAAAACGCACTAATGTCGTTGGAAACTCAGTCAACAGCTGACCGGTTGAAACCCTTAACACAGTATCCTATCCGCATGTTATACATAACAGTGGTATACTTCATTTTCTCGTTATTCTTCTTAACTGTGCTTGATAACTCAATTACATAATATATTGTAGATCCTCCTTTAACGGTTGGGTTGGTAACGTAAATTTACCCATAAATTAGAAGCTTGTCAAAAAAACAAACAAAAAACTAGCTTGTCGACCCTAAGAACCTTCACTTTTAATCCAAGAAATAATGTTTCACGAAGAGGAAAATTAAGAAGAATTACTTAATTTACGGAAAAAGAGTGTTAAAGGGTGAGTTGTCAAGGGAAATACAAAAGAGGCGATGTATGGGGAGAAACACGTCAATGTGATGGATAGGCAGGCCTCAGTCATGGAGCCACCCTGACCCGTGAACATTGTCTTTGTTGAACAGGTGTATATGGTTTACAGTAATTAAATAAAATTCGCCAGAAAATGCATTGTCTGTCAAGCCTTGACAATTTTATAAATTATATTATTTTAAAAGTAAATACCCTCCGACTAGTTTAATGTTTAAAATAATATGGAAAAGAATTTTCTGATAACAGTAAAAAATCCTCTTACGATTTTATATTGAACCCCCAAAATTATGTAAAGTTGTTTAAGGTCTTGACTGTTTAAATGAAGCTGTCTAACGTTTGAGGCCTTGAGATGATTTAAATCGTGTTTATAAACATCTGACCCTAAATTTTATTTCGTAATATATTTGATACTATAATAAATACACATAATTTTTTTTCAAACTCCTAGAAATTGTGGTTTAAATCCAAATTATTGGTGAAATCGGAAGTTATAAAATGTGTATATTGAGCTTAGGGAATGTTAAAACTCTAATCTGTTAAGAGTAAAAATTATTTTATGACTTATAATTTATTTATTTTTTAAATGGTATAAAGAAATCTTAATCTTTAACGTGTTTTGTAACGTTTTGTTAAGAAATTATAACAATCAAAAAAGTATTGTCTTATATCTGTTAGGTAATGTACGCTGAGATATTTGCGTATTAATTTTCGTAGGGTTCGAGGGTAGGAACGTGCAATATGACGCCAAAAATGTAGCGTAAGGGGTTGGTGTAAGAATGTGCGGGTGGGGTGAGTTAGGGGTGAAGGTGGTTGTTATTAAGAGGTGGAGGGGTTGTGGCATAACTGACCGACGCCTTCTCTGGATGCCAATAATTCTGAAATTCTTGCTCAAATGCCGATGTACTTTAGAACCTCTCTCTCATTGGACAGTGGTGACTGAATCAGAATTTCGTAAATACAGTATAACATTATTTAAGCTTTAACATGTTAAACATGTTATGTTTAAGTTATAATTTTGGTTTACATTGTCTTCTCACTAGCCTAAAGTTAATGTTACGGGGTCTATCCTGGACTGAATAAAAAGTTAGGCTTCATGCTAGCTATCTTTAAGCGATTAAGGTAAATGACCTATCATCTATCTCATCTTGTTTCTGAGCACGAAATTATAGTATTAAAACTGTGATATACTTCTGGACGTGTGGTTTTGATGAAACGTGAAGTAAACAAATTATACTTTAAATTCATAGAAATTGCATATGTCAAAGATTCAATTCTAACATAAACTTCCCTAAAACGCCGTTTTTTTTAATGTACAAACGCTTACTGATGAGGACTTTTTCGCCTCCGCCGTTTGTTACGTTAACGAACAATTTCATGAACCGACTGTTTGTTTGTTTTATCGATTGAATTTATAATCGTGGCTCACTGCTTGATAAATTGTACTTTTCAGGATAATTGATAAGTCTCGGTAGCCCAGTGGATAGGGTGTTAGATCCACGAATCGCTGGACTCGTGGTCAAATCTCAGTTATGATGTATACTTTTTGAGATCTGAAATTTTCTTTTAAATGTTACTTTAATTTGTTAGGTGTTAAATCTTACCTTTGCTGTTTACTTTTTCAGGTCTGAAATTCCTGTTTAATTTTACTTTATTTATAGTAATTTATTTATTTGTAATTATGTTGCACAACGAACACCCACCAGGCAGCACTCTGCGGAGTTAGGTTAGGTTAGATTACTATATTTTGTCGTGAACTGTAACCTAGTTGTTTGTTATTTTTTCACCCAAATCCATTTGTTAATCCAATTTAACATTGTATCAACAACTTTTGATTTAACTTATATCTGCTTGACTTTGAATCGAATCACCGTTTATACTTTTCCACCACAAACAACTATCGTAATCGGAAGTTCACTTGAAAACACGAACAAGCAACCGGTTGATGAAATTGATCGATATCTTAACAAACGATAACCTCATCTCGGCGGAGGCGAAAAAGTTCTCACCACGCATCGTTAATAAGAAAAACTGCATTTGTGTTCACAGTTACAGAAATAGTGTATACTTATAGTGAGGCTTATAGGGAGCGTTTTACAGCCCCCTGGTTTTCTACTGGGAACCATTTTATCTTATTTCTGTATGAAATGAAAGAAAATAACCAATACTTTTTCCGGTGACCCTAGGGTATCTTTAATGCGTAATGCAACTAGAGCTATCTCCTATCATCCTATGATTTACCAAACGTTTGCAATCGCCCCTCTGCAAAATACGCTATACATAATTAGGTACTTTTATAGAATCGTCAGTTTTTTATTTATCAAATACAAATTTCCATCTGTGTATTAGTTCTGTCTAACATTTGTTGTAAACCGGTGCTCGCCATGGGTCAGTAGGTTTATGGACTATCTAAAGTAAAATTTCATAATTTAAAACAAAAGGCTTGTGTGTTACTAACACCTTGTATATTAATGTTTACATATTGATTTAATTACACTATGTGTTTTTACCATGTAAACAATAAGTCCTGGAGATGGTATTTTGTATAAAACTGATTATGAATTACCTGAAATAAATGCTTGAATAAACATAAATTTATACTTTTGTCAGTTGCGTAAACATGACATTCAAGAATTTTCTATTTACGTTTTTTATGAATTTACAATTGACATATTGATGACGTAAAGCTTGTTTACAAACAACTCCCTATTTTAAAAAACAATTATATAGTTTTACTTTTGTGTTTATCATATTTAAGATACAGATTACTATGTTAATCAACGATAGAAAGACCAAACCCTCAAAATAATTTGTGAATAAAGAGGAATACATTTTAGGAAATATATAATAACAATATTACGTTATATTATTCAACAACAAAGTAAAATAATTTTTCCCTCTGGTTAAGATAGCCAAAGTGATAGTAATTGAAATTGTAAGTGAAAAAATAATAATATGAATAAAATAAAACAAAAGTGAATAAGTCGGTAAAATGCCTAGCCTATGCCAAAACGTCACAAAATAATTATAACGATTACGACAAATAGATTAATTCGGATACATATATATTTTTACAATCAAATATGCGGCAACAAAATAATACATTTTTCATTCAGTAAGTTATCCTCAAACAAAAGTGCCATGTGAATGGAAGCACTTGATAGCGAGGCACTTTTTCTTCGTCACTCAGTCCATCCGTCATCCATGACAAGCCTTCTTCACTCAACTCCCTCGTGACAAATCTTACATCTGTCGGGCTTTTAGTTGATACTGTACCACTTTCCTGAAAGAACCTACATTACAGTTATTTAGTATTCGGACTTTGAATTGTTTAGTCAATACAAGGTTGCTTCGTTATTAATGTTTGGTTTAGGGTAACTCGAGTGGCTCAGTACTTTTATAGAGCGCTCAATGTACGGTATTTATAATCAAAAAGTTTTAATTATGCTGTACAAATAAATCTAGAAACACATCTTATTGCGAACTTACTTTGCATTGCTATCAGATTTACAACATCATATAACTCTGACAATATACTAAATGACTGCGCTGGTGGTGGTACTTATTTTAATAAAACAGTTGAAGCTAAACAGGTTTAAGTTCATATACATACATAAACATCAAATCCTTTACACATTCTTACTTTTAGCTGAAAACGAAACACAAATTATGTCAAGATTAAAACTTCATTTGAAAGAGCAATATAGCTAGGAATAATTTATATGTAAGACTAAATTACTTACGTCAGGCAATTATTTACAATTAATTTACATGTTGTATGATTCACAATCGAAATAAACAGTGAATATTGCTATTTTCTGTAGGCTCATAGAAAAAATTTCTAATATTCCGTTTCTACAATAATAATGAAGTTGGAGGTTGAATAAAATATTGGTTGTATCAACGATTATCGTATTTACTTCTTTTATTTCATAGACCCTTACTTGAAAATATGTCATGTTTAGTGTTATATTCGAAACCTTTATCTTCCTTCGACGAATAGCGAGAAATTGTGAACTAAAAATATGCATTAAAAAACTAAGCCATCAGAAAAATACATATTTGTAATGAACGCTTCCAGAGCCCTGAAGCTCTGAATGGAGTCATGAAAGAGTTCAAACCATAAATCATTTAAACTCTTGTCTTTGAATGATTGTTGAATTTAAACTCACGAAATGTATACTTTGATCTGAAATTGAAATTGCTACTCGATCTTCTCAATTATACTGATGTCAGCCTGATTGTAGTTAGCGAGCTATGTGGTACAGTCCAGACCTCTATTATTTGGGGAACTTGGGCCATCAAAAGTTGCAATTGTAGATCAGGTAAACGTGACCTTAAGTGCGGAAGTTGCAATAAAATTGCTCAGTTATGAGACGACTTGATGATTTAATTTGTAATGTGTTTTATTAATGATATAACTAGTTTAAATGGAAAGTATTGAAAGCTTAAGGGCTTGCATTACAAAATTAACTCAAGAAACATAAATAAAAGTCGTGATTATATCTGTCTACACAATAATGGAACGAATAAAAATGGTATCCATATCTTTAGTTTTATCTGCTCCTGTTTCATAGATGCCGCGAATATAAAATAACCAAATATAAGTAATAAACCTACAGTAAGTTTAACAGTTTTGGTCTTTGCATAACATAATAACTCTCAGTATTCCTAAGGCGGTTTGTAGTTGAGCTGTGGATCTCACCTATAAAGGTATAACGAATTCTGAACCCTAATGTTTCTGGAGGTTTTCTTACTATAATTTGCCATAAAGGCTGTTTAAATTATTTTGATTTTTAAGGGAAAGAAAAACTCTTTTTTCCGATCCATTTTTCCTTAAGAATGACACTGGGGATTGTATTAACTAAATTACCTTTCCAAATAACTTTTTCTTCAACGAAACACAGTTACACATTACAGATAAATCATGATTTAAACAGAAAAATTACCTGTCGTCTATGAAGGTAAATAAGGAAATGAAATGGCATGAAATTAAACTCATTAAACACAATACACTTCAACCTAGTATTTCATAATTACGAATTTAATTCGCTTCTAAGCTAAAGCTTAAAACAATTTACATTTATTTTTAGCAAATTTACCCTATAGGAAAGAAGCTATTACCGTAGTCGGCATGGTAAGACTGACAATTCGTTAACTGTTAACTAAAATAAGGCTAGCATTCTTTGCATTATTTAAAATTCGGGTGTGCTTTTCCGAAGGCAATATTCCGTAAGCAGAATGCGTTTTTATTGCACACTTAAATAGTTGACCAATCATATAAATAGCCCGTACCGCTGAGTTCACTGGGAGTCTAACCGCCGGCGGGGATCTTGGTGTTTTCCTGGTTGTCGTTCAGCTTGCCATGGCGACGGAGTGTTTATCTCTCCGGGACCAATATTATCACAGCACTCTTTCGCTTTTGGGAGAGAGTGTGACATCAAGATACGAAATATAGTGTCTCTTATACTTCCACTTGTGTGCAGTGTTGGGTTTTAATTCTTTAAATGTCATGTTTGATGTTTAGTTAGAGACATGAAATTCGCCATACATTAAAACTACCTGTGAACGATTATTATAAAATTATGAACAATGTATAATCTAAAACAACCATACAAAATTTAGGGAGTTCGTTAGGAGGGGAAATCAGTTCAGGATCTGAATATGTATTTATTTGTATTAAAACAATGGAAATTATTAAAGTGTATATATACTTTTGGGTTTTAGTTATTGTATTGGAACTTGTAAAAGATATTTAAAAGTCAAGCTTTAATTACGTCATATAACATAAGAACGTATGACATGCATTATTTAAATGAAATAGTAAGTGACCTTAAACTATTTACTTGAGTTTTAACTATTATATATAGAACGTTTTCCGAATCAATCTACACACACACTTTAGTTCTAACATGTTAACGATCCATGCAAATTACGCTTAATCGTGTATTTGGAAGTTTAATTAATCGGTTTTAGCTTACAAAAAAAGAGAAGTCCCCTCTTAGAATAAATATGTATAACACAATTGATTGTAAAATATGTAATGGGCGACTAAAGTTAGTTTATGAGTAGGAGTCCCGAGAGATGAGAACCGGAAATGGCATAGTGGTTAGAGCGCGTTAATCCGGAAAGAGTAAGAAGAACATTTTCCCGCCAAATTTGCGCGCCAAAAAAAAAAATTGGCGCCAAACCTAACCTCACTTTTCTTCCCTCCAGATTTTTCCCTCCAGGTAGTGTTACCAACTTAGCAGAGCTAATGTACCATACGTAAATATATGTACCATATATAACGCTACAGTGTATAATCATAAATATTTATATGTACCATACATAATTATATGTACCATATATAACGTCACAGCGTATAATCATAAATATATATACTGTATATGTACCATACATAATTATATGTATCATATATAATTATATGTACCATATATAACGCTACAGTGTATAATCATATATGTACCATAATAGCGTATAATATACCATCACCTAATTATATGTACCATACATAATTAAATATACCGTATATAACGCTACAGTGTATAATCATAAATATATATATATATATGTACCATATATAACGCTACAGTGTATAATCATATATGTACCATAATAGTGTATAATATACCATCACCAGAAAGGTAAGTGGCTAACTATCTAATCAGTGTTGCCACTCTAAACGCTACCTATAAACCTAAATTATTATATGTATATACATATATGTATTATGTCAAACTATCTAAAATTATTATATGTATATATTACGTCACGCTATGATGTGTTACCAACCTATGGCAATGTATATTTCGCAAGCAAGTACAGCCAAACCATTATATAAAACCATTACATGTATATATACCAGAAAGTACCGCTAACTCAAAATATAAAACTATTACATGTATATATCGCAAGAAAGTGTTGCCAAAAAACTAAAAATCGCTTATATCTCGAAAACGGTAAGTCCTAGAGTCATTTTAACCCCAGAAAACTGCCTACTACGTAGTGTAGGCACTCCAGGGGGGTATCTACCCATATGAAAAGTCTTAACCAAAATATTGCGGGTTGCATCTCAAAAAATGAAGGGGCAAATTTTCAAAATTAAATATCTCGAGAACGGCTTGGCCGATTTTCACGAAACTTGGCATGTATGTACCTGTTAACCTCCGCTACATATTACAAAAACCTAAACTCTGTACTGCAGGTAGTATCAAAATAACTGAAGGAGTCATACTTTAAAAATCAATATCTTAAGAACGGGTGAGACGATATAATTGAAACTTGACATGTGGATACTTGTTAACATCCTCTAACCTTCAATTTTGGTTGAGGGTAGAAGAGGGTTGTTTAGGGGATGATGGAGGGTGTAAAACTTTAAAATTTAATATATTGAGAACGGCTTGGTCGATTCTAATGAAACTTGGTATATAGGTACCTGTTAACCTCCGCTACTATTTAAAAAAAACTTAAACTCTGTACTGCGGGAAAGTATCAAAAGATTGAAGGAGCTATATTTTAAAAATCAATATCCCAAGAACGGCTTGGCCGATTTTAATGAAATTTGGCATGTATGTACCTGTTAACATCCTTTACATCTTACAAAAAACTTAACCTCTGTACTGCGGGCAAGTATCAAAATAATTGAAGGGGTACTAATAAATACCTTAAATCTCGCAGCATAATCGGGGGGAACGCGGTGGTCTAGTGGTTAGCGTCTTGGACTACGGTTCAGGAGGCCCCGGGTTCGATTCCCTCTTTACACTCTTCATCAAAGGTATTGTAAAAGTCGGGTCTTGCCCTTCCTTTACCTACTGGAATGTTTATCCGTACTACATCTACTCTAAACGTGTCACTGCTGGTAATTGATTCAGCGTTGCTTTGAATGATACCCCCAAAAATCTCCCAAAAGACATTGCAGGGAACATAGCATGATCTAGGCTAAGTAAGGCATACTCCCACAGGGGAACTTTTTTAAAACTACAAACTAACCTGTAATAGAACAAAGAAAAATACAACCCAGAATAAATCCGAGAGGAGTGGTGGCGATTATATAGCCAAGCAGTGTATATGGTACCATCACTCTGTGTCTTGAACATATATGTAGTGCATTTCTAAACAAACATCAGCTTTTAAGTATTGAGCCCAAACCTACAGTGAAAGACAGTGGTGACCTACAGTGGACCACAGCGCCTATATTACTTCACTTTAGGGTGTTTACTGTTTCGTTGTATAAAATATACCATGCCAGATACTCTCTCAGATCCTAAAGCGTTTAATCTGGTTTTACACTGCGATGCTTGCGGGGTCATCACAACACCATCTTGGAGAGATTGTCGCTGTTAAGGTAAGATATTTATCTATATTATTAGTTAGAGGTTTCTACCTCCCCTGGGGAATCATTTACCTTTGTCGGAGACTTCTAAAAGTGTTAAGCTTCCGCTGGACAGTATCGCTTGGGAGGTAAGACAACATACCTCACCAAATAAACTGAAAGTAAACATAATAAGGAATCACCACAAACCTGAAAACTAATTACTAGGGAGTGACGATTGGTCAATCACCAACTCCCTCCAACACACAAACTCTGCTCATCCTGAACCAGTCAAGCTCACTTCATGATGAACACCCCGCTTAGCCTAACTAAACTTTTTCTTAAACAAATCTGTTCTGACAATAAATTACTTGACAACATTGTAAAAATAAATGCCCCCTACCTTATTCAACACAATATTATATTTTAGCACAGAAAAAACTACAATTCAGCACTACAGTCCATAATACCGTTGGGAAGGAAGGAGGTATTGCGAATAATGCATTACGATAAGTAAATGAGATTATAAAAGACGGATACATTATTCATTAATAAATGTTGTTCTTTTTTTCATTGTAACTAAAACTGCTATTATTAGCGTTTCTATATTTTTATATTCTAAAATCCCAGCAATATATTTTGCTTTAAACCACGGATTGTTTACAATTCTGTTCTTGTTTGACAGAGATGGCACCCTCAAGCTCTCGAGGCAAACGTGCGGTAACAGTTTAAAGTCCCGCTCGGGTATTCTACCAGCCGACCGATTCAACCACTCATATATTGCAACTGCCAGAGGCCTGTGGCTGGAGGATTGTTGAACAGCTGCACTTGTGTGAGTACATTTTATTTCCCCATCATTTAAGTTTCCCGGTCAAAATATTTCAAAGTCCGTTTAATTGTTTGTCAGGGGCGTGGTGTATTTTGACGGCGTAATAACTTGACCAATCGTACCCAATACCGCTAAAAACTGCCCCGGGGGCCTTGATGTACTTGGCCTGCAACGTTTTAAATCCTTCGGTCAGATACTTCCAAGTCAAACGTTTCCCTGCGGCCAGTGTTTCAGCCTAGATCCATCGAGTCTCCACCGTCTAGGACCCCGGGCACTCCGTGACACGGTACCTCTATCACTACGCAAGTCAGAAAAACACTAACACAAACTACGCAAGTCAAATCAGAACCACAAGTTACCAAAAGTTAACTCTAAGGAAGGGAGAAAACACTACTCTAACCAAAACCGCATTAAAGATCAAGAATAGAAAGTAAGATTACTGTTACCCAGCACATACAAATACAACACTACGCCTGACACATGGAAGTCAGGGTTTGTTTAATTCCTTTACTGTAAACTACCAAATCAAACAATTGAATACAAACACAACACTAATCTAGCCAAGTCAGACAGTTATACTGTTTAGAAACCTCAATATACTAATTACAGTAACTTAAAGGAGAGAAGAGGCTTGTAAAAACCAGCAGAAAACTACAGGCAAGAAACTGATAACCCCACTCCACGGGTTTATTAACCTGCTTGCCGGGGACCGTGTGGTACTTTGTTCATGTAATTTCTTGGTCGAACGTTTCCGAGTCCGCTGAAGTTACCTTTATCGGGGGTTACATTTAAATTGACCGAAACTTCTTAAATTTCTCGGTCATTTACTCCTGCCTCCGCTGAAGCTACATTATAATGTGTTACATTTCACCTTAACGGGGATCTTTTTAAATTTATCGGCTAAACACTCCTAACCCCAGTGAACGCTCACGTTTCCACACCACGGTAAGCCTTTAGGCTAGGCCGTAGGAGCGTCGGCGCGTTCTTTTTGGTTACCCAGAGCTTCCCCTGGAGGCCTAACCTCTGGGGTGAGAGGCCCCAACCATCGCCTCTCACAGTGATAGCCACTCCATAACAAAATGCTACCTCCTTTTATTGTTTATTTTATTTTATTTTTTACAAGTCCCACCGTGCGGACTGTTCCAAGAAGTAACCTGGGTGTTAGCCAGGCCCTCAATCTACTAAACCCTTCATCACAAATTTAGGTTTACGGGGCTTTTCGTCACCCGCGCCAGTGACCTTCATTCAGGTTTACGGGGCTTTTCGTCACCCGCGCCAGTGACCTTCATTCACACACACACATACAGTGGGAACTTATGCATTATTCAAGACATGCTCAACTATATTTACAAAATTGTGAGAAGTTAGGATATTGTTGTATGCAGAGTCAAAGTGCATACCATAACTCTTCATTACTTCTTTAGCTTTGTTAAGTACATTAATCCCGTTAGGAACAGGAGACTTGATGAAACAAGGTACGAAACCTTCATTTTTGGCTTTAATGAGAGCTTCGTTAAATTTTCTTTTTTGTATGCGAATACATTTGTACTCACAGACTCCGTACAGCTCCAGAAGAGTTTCTTTAATAAGGACACATAAAACATGTTTAAGTCCATCGTCGTCTGACATCACAGCAACCTTCGGTGCCTGTTCAGTCAGCAACTCATTCAGTGACTGGTTTTCTTCACACATTATATCGTTTGTAGTTTTAAATTCTGAGTTAATTTGAGCTAGCTTTTGGTTGTTTTCTAGAGACCATGTAATTTCAACCAAGAGTTGAGAGTTTTGATTTTTTAACTGATTATTTTCATGTTTGATTTTATACACTCCATACTTTCTAATGGAAGGCAGGACTTCTTCAAAAACCCAGTATTTAAATGTTTTAGCAACTGGTAGTTTAGAGGAAAAAATCAACTCGTATAAACCCGGTTCTGATATAAAAACTACTTTAGAATCATGATAATTGAGTTGGGACCCATTTTGGGTCCCAACTACTTCCGGTTGAGTTGATTTGTATATTTCACTGATATGTGCTAGAAGAGCTTTTTTAGGGTTAAAGTAGCCCAGGATTTGAGCCACTTCTTTTCCATTGAACCAAGGATTATTTTCTCTGTCAAACAGGACAGCAACGGCCTGTTTATTAAATATATAAGAAGTTAAGTGAGACATTTTATATCAAGTAATGTGCAATAGTACAGATCAGAGCTACGTAAGGACACGTCTTACCTCAGCAGGAGCAGTGGCAAAAGTGACCGAGGCAGAGCGATTCGCGGGAGGGGAAAGTATGACTCATTATGGGTTAGGGGGGTGTTTCGCCCCCCCTTGCACTTCCGGTGTTGTTTTACTCAAGTCTTTGTTTTTTAAAGCCGAAAGGCAAGGTATCGTGATCATCATTAAATTTCCTCTTGGGTCCTGTAATTTTAAACTTTTTAACTTCGCTTACTGTAACGACTTCTCGTCTTTTTGTTCTCCTGATTCTGTTTTCTTCAATTTCTAAAACTTTAGCAGCTTCACTGAGGACCATCTTTTTTTTCTTTAGCTGCTCAAAATTTAATGTTTCGGAGGTTTTTAGGTTGAGGGCGAGGCCCTTGATTTTACACACAGATTCTAGTTTTTGCTTTTTGGTTGACCAAACAAGGTATGCGTAAGTTTTAGGCCCCCCAGAAATAAACTCTACGATATAAGAGCCGGGCCCGTACTCGCTTGCCAATTCATCGGTCATTTCCCCGAGGTAATCTCCCGTAGGGACCCTGTACAGCCCTCCCCTGTATAAATAAATACATGAGTCCATGCCATAATACAAGACCTGCCCTCCAAGGGCATCCAAGTGTTCATAAAGTTTAAGTCTTGCATGAATTCAACAGTGGTGTAGGCCGCAATTACAACATTTCCAGTTCTTAGAGCCTCATTGGCGTCATCAACATTCTGCCAATTAACTAATAAAACCTCTCGGTTAATTATTTCAATAAACTTTACTTTTGTTCCTGGTTGAGTTAACGAATTGAACAATTCTTTAGAGTCTCTCACGATTGAAGTGTTTGTCATGTTTTCGCGTTGACCAAACATGCCCCAAAATGAATTTAACATTAATTTAGCTACTGACCTGAGTCCTCCATTTTTAGCAATTTTGTCCTTGTCCAGTTGAATACCCTCACGCTCAAATAAATCAGAAACATACTTGTCTTTATCCTCCTCTGTTTTACACCAAGCGGGATACCCTGAAGCTTCCTGCTTTACTTTCAAGAATTTATTAATAAAATCGGTAAAAAGTCCACCTTTCTCGTATGTGGCGACTTCATACTCCCACTACTCATACATGTCCAAAATCACATAACCTTTCTCTACAGCTTTTCTAATTTCACCCATGGTCCATGTTCCTACCATTGCCCTTTCCTCACTATCATCAAAACATTCCCCTTGGTTTAAAGTCTCCCCGCAAGTTCTGCACAAAACAATTTATTATTCATTTTAGCGGGGAGTACGGGATGATACAAGTTGTAAGGAGGTAGAACCTTACATTTTAACAAGCCCTCTACTTCAAGACCTCTCTTTCGGCACTCATTTCCAACGTAAACAGTAGGATGACCCACGGGATACTTACAATATTTATTTACATATGGGTAGAGGGAACATACATCAACATATTGAATTGATTCTCCCCCTTCACATTTACAATACGTTTTAGTATTACCCATCCTACCTAGGATTAAGTGGAAGTGTGTTTAGAATGGACAGTTGGATCAGGTGATTTAATTTATTGTCCTTCTTCAAAGCTCTAAACTCACACTCCCACATTACTACAACTTCATAGCTATTAAATTTTGCCATTTTGGACTTGGTTCTCTCGTAACGGAGATGCAAACTGTTTGAAGGATCCTCCGGCAGAGGTTCTTCTCTGCTGTATTGATAACATTTCGGGCAGCCGTGCCAATAACACCCGTGGAACTCGTAAATTCGCTCACCATCAAACCCGTCTACTTTTAGCCCGTTAATTTTAACTTCTTTACCCCGGCCCGCATGTTGAATCTTTACTCCACGTTTCTCCTCCTCCCATGTTAGCCACTGTAAAGCAACGGCTGACTGATTGTCTACAAGTCGGTACCCTGATTTTGGTATAAGTCCAATAGTATTTTCTTTTAAGAAGTTACGGCGGAAGGCCACGTTACATGCGCTGGCTATTGTTATAGCCTCAGGAAACGGATCTACGTTACACTCTTGAAGAAGCATGGCTCTAAATTTAATACACGCTTGAGCTAGGATTTCTACGGCTAAAATACAGTACTCCAAGATTTATTTTTGAAAATCAAACACGTAGTCTTCAGCGACTCGTTCGTCATACCATATATCAAAATCATCGTGTTTCTTTTCAAACATAGACTCGGGGCAATAGTATTTTTTGTCGGGCATAGGACCAATATAATTTTGGTTTGCCAGAGTGTTGAAAATATGCGGGAAGTAGCCCTTCTTTTTCTCGGGAGACAGGTCGAAGGCTTTAGGGAGTGCAGAGAGGGCCATGGGAAAGTAGCTAATTGAGTCCACAAACCTTACGTTTGCTACTTCAATCAAAATAGCTTTAGTTCCCCGAGGCGTTATTTTTGGGGTAAATTTAGTATCTTCTATGATGTAGAATGAATTGGAAATCAAAACCCTGCCCGTTGTGGGCAATTACACAAACATCCTTAAATTTTGTTAGAATTTCCATTACATAGTCCATAAACTGTTTTACCGGTTCTTTTTCAAATACCCTTTGCCGTTCCGAGCAAGTTTCACACTCACCCCCATTAATACATTTAAAGCAGTACAGTTGAGAAACGCACAAGTTTACTTTATTAACTTTCTGTTGAGGGCCCGTGGGAAGTGACTCGTCTTGGCGAGTCTCCAAGTCAAAGAAAATAAACAAAAAAATTAAGCTCTTTCGGTGTTCTCCTATCTACCCTCATGAAACACTGATGCGCGGGGTCTTTGAACGCTTCGCAGCTTTTACAGTAAACCTCTCCGCATGCGTGAACTGTCTTACGTTTTTTTTGGATAAATCATTTTGTTACAGTCGCGGCAGAACTTTATAGTTTTACAAACTTACCCTTGATGGGCTACTAAACACCGCTCGTTTTTGAATTCTTTTTGCTTTTTATTATGGTTAGTGTATGTAATTTAAGACGTTGAAGAATACTTGTAATACCATGCTTATAAAAGCAGGATTCTTTCAATTTCGATTACTTTGGGAAACTTTCTATGCATTTAATTGTTTAGAAACCTCAATATACTAATTACAGTAACTTAAAGGAGAGAAGAGGCTTATAAACACAGACAAAAAAAGCCATACCCCTATTCCAAGGGAAGCGAAACGCTCCCTTTTGATAACATTACACCGGAAGTTGTAGGTCCAATCTGGACCCACTTTGAACTGATTCTAAGTGTTAGACACAGCTAAACGTCGGGTCCAACGTGTTTGAATTAAATTAACGTTCTGAGAAAGAGACAGTAGGGTATTTTTGTAAAGTTAAAAAGGTACAGAGATTACACACTTTAGATTTCAGATGTGACTTTTTGTTGTAGTTAGTTGCTTGTAAAACTCTGTTCTCATGCTCTATTCCAGTGTCGGCTTCTTCGATATACCAACAATCAGAATATATACCCTGTCTTAAATACCTGCAGTCTGCATTCACAAGTAAAAAGATTTTAATGATCAACACCAAAACTAAACTTAACGAGGAGTTGACCACATCAAAAACATGAACAAGAGTAAATCTAAGAAGACAACAAGCAGTGACATTCGTTCTTTATAAGGACAGCAATTATGCAGTGTTTTCTCCTCGGTAGTTTTATTTTTGTTTCCCCTGAAACCAGAGCAGCATCTCCCTTTGACGATGTTATTCCTTGGTCATTTGTATCCAAGTCCGGTGAAACGACGTGGTCGTCCTGCGGTTTTACGGTGTAATCTCTCGGTCAATTGTGTTCAAGTCCGGTGAAAAGGGTCTACCAGGGACCGAGATGTATTTTGACGGTGTAATCTCTTGGTCGATTGTGTTCAAGTTCGATGAAAAGTGTCTAACAGGGTTAAATTTAACTTGACAGTAACTTCTTAAATTTCCTTGCCAAACGTTTGTCGCCGGATCTGTTAAAACACCAGGGAAACATTTAACTGTGCCTAAATATTTTAAATTTCCCGGTCAAACATTTCCGAGTCCGCTAAAATCTGTTTACTGGGGACCGTGATGTATTTTGACGGTGTAATTTCTTGGTCGAACGTTTCCGAGTCCACTGAAGTTACTTTTATCGGGGGTTACATTTAAATTGACCTAACTTCTTAAATTTCTTTGCCAAACGTCTGTCACCGAGTCCGCTAAAACTGTCCACTAAGGAAACATTTAACTTTGCCTAAATATTTTAAATCCCCCGGTCAAACGTTTCCAAGTCCCCTCCCCTCGACGTTATCATGAGGATGGGTCACACGCTCTGTACTTCTCACATCAATATCAGTTATGGAGCCGGCTTGCACAGATTTTGTGGTATTCTCAAATTTCCACGCACCCTTACGGATGCTTAATGTTTGTCATCCGATACATGTTGTGTAGGTGACGCCTCACATGCACATCGTGTATCATTATTGACTCCTCCCTTGCCTCTGGATCGATTAACGTACATATAGTTTGTGTGTGGTTTGATTGCCACGTTTGCCATTTGAACTTCTGCACTGGTTGGCTGGAAAAACTTTTTATAAAGGTACGTGTCAAATATCTTTAACTCCGGTGAAACCAGGGAGAATACAACTCGGCGGAAACCTTTCAAAATTCAGGGCCAGTGAAAACTGTCCAACTGAGACCATGATGTACATTGCCAGGAGCATTTTACATTTTCCGGCCAAACATTTTCGAGTCCTCTAAAACTGTCCACCAGGGACAATGATATACATTTTGCCAGGAATGTTTTAAATTTTACGGCCAAACATTCCCGAGTTCGCTAAAACTGTCTACCGGGGACCGATATGTATTTTGATTGTGTAATCTCTTGGCCGATTGTGTTCAAGTCCGATGAAAAGTATCTAACGGGGGCCGTAATGTATTTTGACGGTGTATTCTCTAGGTCAATTGTGTCCAAATCCTATGAAGATTGTCTACTGGGGACCGTGGTGTATTTCTATGGTGTGATATCTCGGTCAACTGTGTCCAAGTCCGATGAAAGGTGTCTACCGGGGACCGTGGTGTATTTTGACGGTGTAATATCTCGGTCAATTGTGTCCAAGTCCACTTAAATATAGTTTTTAGAGATCGTAGTGCACTTTGACAACACTTGAAGATTTGTTGCTTTTTAGTATGTAAATTAAGACGTAGTGATTAAAGGAATACTTGCAATTTATGCTTATTATAGCAGGATTACTTTGGGAGCTTTATATGCATTTAATTGTTTACAAACCTCTATTAACTTAAGGTAGAGAAAAGGCTTGTAAACCCAGCAGAAATATATAGTCAAGAAAGCTATACTCTTACCCCTTTGATAACATACACTTGAAGATGGTCTACATGGTGGGTCATGTGGTTGGAGGTATGGGGAGCGAAAAGTTCCCCTTCATAAGGATTCTAAGTGTTAGACTCTGCTACACTCTGGGTCACTGGTTTTGAATTAAAACTAATATGTAATACAGAGACAGGTGACTGCAGTTTACATTCACAAGTCAAAATATTGTAACCAATACCAGAACAACTAAAATTATCGAGGAGACACAACATGGACAAGAGTACATATCAACAGACAATTAAAGCATAAAATGCATTATTTATAAAGGCAATAATTATGCAGATAATCTTAGAAACTTGATCAGCCGTGTCTCATCGTTAGGTTATGTTATGCTCTGTTAAGTTAGGTTTGTGCATGGAAATATGAAACATCATCAGTCGTAGTTAGGTTTATTGATGCAGGTTTAAGTTAGGTTTGTCGATGCCAATTTTGGACATCAACATCGCGCGCGTTGTTGATGTCCAAAAATGGGCATCGACAAACCTAACTTAAACCTGCATCAATAAACCTAACTACGACTGATGATGTTTCATATTTCCATGCACAAACCTAACTTAACAGAGCATAACATAACCTAACGATGAGACACGGCTGATCAAGTTTCTAAGATTATCTGCATAATTATTGCCTTTATAAATAATGCATTTTATGCTTTAATTGTCTGTTGATATGTACTCTTGTCCATGTTGTGTCTCCTCGATAATTTTAGTTGTTCTGGTATTGGTTACAATATTTTGACTTGTGAATGTAAACTGCAGTCACCTGTCTCTGTATTACATATTAGTTTTAATTCAAAACCAGTGACCCAGAGTGTAGCAGAGTCTAACACTTAGAATCCTTATGAAGGGGAACTTTTCGCTCCCCATACCTCCAACCACATGACCCACCATGTAGACCATCTTCAAGTGTATGTTATCAAAGGGGTAAGAGTATAGCTTTCTTGACTATATATTTCTGCTGGGTTTACAAGCCTTTTCTCTACCTTAAGTTAATAGAGGTTTGTAAACAATTAAATGCATATAAAGCTCCCAAAGTAATCCTGCTATCATAAGCATAAATTGCAAGTATTCCTTTAATCACTACGTCTTAATTTACATACTAAAAAGCAACAAATCTTCAAGTGTTGTCAAAGTGCACTACGATCTCTAAAAACTATATTTAAGTGGACTTGGACACAATTGACCGAGATATTACACCGTCAAAATACACCACGGTCCCCGGTAGACACCTTTCATCGGACTTGGACACAGTTGACCGAGATATCACACCATAGAAATACACCACGGTCCCCAGTAGACAATCTTCATAGGATTTGGACACAATTGACCTAGAGAATACACCGTCAAAATACATTACGGCCCCCGTTAGATACTTTTCATCGGACTTGAACACAATCGGCCAAGAGATTACACAATCAAAATACATATCGGTCCCCGGTAGACAGTTTTAGCGAACTCGGGAATGTTTGGCCGTAAAATTTAAAACATTCCTGGCAAAATGTATATCATTGTCCCTGGTGGACAGTTTTAGAGGACTCGAAAATGTTTGGCCGGAAAATGTAAAATGCTCCTGGCAATGTACATCATGGTCTCAGTTGGACAGTTTTCACTGGCCCTGAATTTTGAAAGGTTTCCGCCGAGTTGTATTCTCCCTGGTTTCACCGGAGTTAAAGATATTTGACACGTACCTTTATAAAAAGTTTTTCCAGCCAACCAGTGCAGAAGTTCAAATGGCAAACGTGGCAATCAAACCACACACAAACTATATGTACGTTAATCGATCCAGAGGCAAGGGAGGAGTCAATAATGATACACGATGTGCATGTGAGGCGTCACCTACACAACATGTATCGGATGACAAACATTAAGCATCCGTAAGGGTGCGTGGAAATTTGAGAATACCACAAAATCTGTGCAAGCCGGCTCCATAACTGATATTGATGTGAGAAGTACAGAGCGTGTGACCCATCCTCATGATAACGTCGAGGGGAGGGGACTTGGAAACGTTTGACCGGGGGATTTAAAATATTTAGGCAAAGTTAAATGTTTCCTTAGTGGACAGTTTTAGCGGACTCGGTGACAGACGTTTGGCAAAGAAATTTAAGAAGTTAGGTCAATTTAAATGTAACCCCCGATAAAAGTAACTTCAGTGGACTCGGAAACGTTCGACCAAGAAATCACACCGTCAAAATACATCACGGTCCCCAGTAAACAGATTTTAGCGGACTCGGAAATGTTTGACCGGGAAATTTAAAATATTTAGGCACAGTTAAATGTTTCCCTGGTGTTTTAACAGATCCGGCGACAAACGTTTGGCAAGGAAATTTAAGAAGTTACTGTCAAGTTAAATTTAACCCTGTTAGACACTTTTCATCGAACTTGAACACAATCGACCAAGAGATTACACCGTCAAAATACATCTCGGTCCCTGGTAGACCCTTTTCACCGGACTTGAACACAATTGACCGAGAGATTACACCGTAAAACCGCAGGACGACCACGTCGTTTCACCGGACTTGGATACAAATGACCAAGGAATAACATCGTCAAAGGGAGATGCTGCTCTGGTTTCAGGGGAAACAAAAATAAAACTACCGAGGAGAAAACACTGCATAATTGCTGTCCTTATAAAGAACGAATGTCACTGCTTGTTGTCTTCTTAGATTTACTCTTGTTCATGTTTTTGATGTGGTCAACTCCTCGTTAAGTTTAGTTTTGGTGTTGATCATTAAAATCTTTTTACTTGTGAATGCAGACTGCAGGTATTTAAGACAGGGTATATATTCTGATTGTTGGTATATCGAAGAAGCCGACACTGGAATAGAGCATGAGAACAGAGTTTTACAAGCAACTAACTACAACAAAAAGTCACATCTGAAATCTAAAGTGTGTAATCTCTGTACCTTTTTAACTTTACAAAAATACCCTACTGTCTCTTTCTCAGAACGTTAATTTAATTCAAACACGTTGGACCCGACGTTTAGCTGTGTCTAACACTTAGAATCAGTTCAAAGTGGGTCCAGATTGGACCTACAACTTCCGGTGTAATGTTATCAAAAGGGAGCGTTTCGCTTCCCTTGGAATAGGGGTATGGCTTTTTTTGTCTGTGTTTATAAGCCTCTTCTCTCCTTTAAGTTACTGTAATTAGTATATTGAGGTTTCTAAACAATTAAATGCATAGAAAGTTTCCCAAAGTAATCGAAATTGAAAGAATCCTGCTTTTATAAGCATGGTATTACAAGTATTCTTCAACGTCTTAAATTACATACACTAACCATAATAAAAAGCAAAAAGAATTCAAAAACGAGCGGTGTTTAGTAGCCCATCAAGGGTAAGTTTGTAAAACTATAAAGTTCTGCCGCGACTGTAACAAAATGATTTATCCAAAAAAAACGTAAGACAGTTCACGCATGCGGAGAGGTTTACTGTAAAAGCTGCGAAGCGTTCAAAGACCCCGCGCATCAGTGTTTCATGAGGGTAGATAGGAGAACACCGAAAGAGCTTAATTTTTTTGTTTATTTTCTTTGACTTGGAGACTCGCCAAGACGAGTCACTTCCCACGGGCCCTCAACAGAAAGTTAATAAAGTAAACTTGTGCGTTTCTCAACTGTACTGCTTTAAATGTATTAATGGGGGTGAGTGTGAAACTTGCTCGGAACGGCAAAGGGTATTTGAAAAAGAACCGGTAAAACAGTTTATGGACTATGTAATGGAAATTCTAACAAAATTTAAGGATGTTTGTGTAATTGCCCACAACGGGCAGGGTTTTGATTTCCAATTCATTCTACATCATAGAAGATACTAAATTTACCCCAAAAATAACGCCTCGGGGAACTAAAGCTATTTTGATTGAAGTAGCAAACGTAAGGTTTGTGGACTCAATTAGCTACTTTCCCATGGCCCTCTCTGCACTCCCTAAAGCCTTCGACCTGTCTCCCGAGAAAAAGAAGGGCTACTTCCCGCATATTTTCAACACTCTGGCAAACCAAAATTATATTGGTCCTATGCCCGACAAAAAATACTATTGCCCCGAGTCTATGTTTGAAAAGAAACACGATGATTTTGATATATGGTATGACGAACGAGTCGCTGAAGACTACGTGTTTGATTTTCAAAAATAAATCTTGGAGTACTGTATTTTAGCCGTAGAAATCCTAGCTCAAGCGTGTATTAAATTTAGAGTCATGCTTCTTCAAGAGTGTAACGTAGATCCGTTTCCTGAGGCTATAACAATAGCCAGCGCATGTAACGTGGCCTTCCGCCGTAACTTCTTAAAAGAAAATACTATTGGACTTATACCAAAATCAGGGTACCGACTTGTAGACAATCAGTCAGCCGTTGCTTTACAGTGGCTAACATGGGAGGAGGAGAAACGTGGAGTAAAGATTCAACATGCGGGCCGGGGTAAAGAAGTTAAAATTAACGGGCTAAAAGTAGACGGGTTTGATGGTGAGCGAATTTACGAGTTCCACGGGTGTTATTGGCACGGCTGCCCGAAATGTTATCAATACAGCAGAGAAGAACCTCTGCCGGAGGATCCTTCAAACAGTTTGCATCTCCGTTACGAGAGAACCAAGTCCAAAATGGCAAAATTTAATAGCTATGAAGTTGTAGTAATGTGGGAGTGTGAGTTTAGAGCTTTGAAGAAGGACAATAAATTAAATCACCTGATCCAACTGTCCATTCTAAACACACTTCCACTTAATCCTAGGTAGGATGGGTAATACTAAAACGTATTGTAAATGTGAAGGGGGAGAATCAATTCAATATGTTGATGTATGTTCCCTCTACCCATATGTAAATAAATATTGTAAGTATCCCGTGGGTCATCCTACTGTTTACGTTGGAAATGAGTGCCGAAAGAGAGGTCTTGAAGTAGAGGGCTTGTTAAAATGTAAGGTTCTACCTCCTTACAACTTGTATCATCCCGTACTCCCCGCTAAAATGAATAATAAATTGTTTTGTGCAGAACTTGCGGGGAGACTTTAAACCAAGGGGAATGTTTTGATGATAGTGAGGAAAGGGCAATGGTAGGAACATGGACAAATGGTGAAATTAGAAAAGCTGTAGAGAAAGGTTATGTGATTTTGGACATGTATGAGTAGTGGGAGTATGAAGTCGCCACATACGAGAAAGGTGGACTTTTTACCGATTTTATTAATAAATTCTTGAAAGTAAAGCAGGAAGCTTCAGGGTATCCCGCTTGGTGTAAAACAGAGGAGGATAAAGACAAGTATGTTTCTGATTTATTTGAGCGTGAGGGTATTCAACTGGACAAGGACAAAATTGCTAAAAATGGAGGACTCAGGTCAGTAGCTAAATTAATGTTAAATTCATTTTGGGGCATGTTTGGTCAACGCGAAAACATGACAAACACTTCAATCGTGAGAGACTCTAAAGAATTGTTCAATTCGTTAACTCAACCAGGAACAAAAGTAAAGTTTATTGAAATAATTAACCGAGAGGTTTTATTAGTTAATTGGCAGAATGTTGATGACGCCAATGAGGCTCTAAGAACTGGAAATGTTGTAATTGCGGCCTACACCACTGTTGAATTCATGCAAGACTTAAACTTTATGAACACTTGGATGCCCTTGGAGGGCAGGTCTTGTATTATGGCATGGACTCATGTATTTATTTATACAGGGGAGGGCTGTACAGGGTCCCTACGGGAGATTACCTCGGGGAAATGACCGATGAATTGGCAAGCGAGTACGGGCCCGGCTCTTATATCGTAGAGTTTATTTCTGGGGGGCCTAAAACTTACGCATACCTTGTTTGGTCAACCAAAAAGCAAAAACTAGAATCTGTGTGTAAAATCAAGGGCCTCGCCCTCAACCTAAAAACCTCCGAAACATTAAATTTTGAGCAGCTAAAGAAAAAAAAGATGGTCCTCAGTGAAGCTGCTAAAGTTTTAGAAATTGAAGAAAACAGAATCAGGAGAACAAAAAGACGAGAAGTCGTTACAGTAAGCGAAGTTAAAAAGTTTAAAATTACAGGACCCAAGAGGAAATTTAATGATGATCACGATACCTTGCCTTTCGGCTTTAAAAAACAAAGACTTGAGTAAAACAACACCGGAAGTGCAAGGGGGGGCGAAACACCCCCCTAACCCATAATGAGTCATACTTTCCCCTCCCGCGAATCGCTCTGCCTCGGTCACTTTTGCCACTGCTCCTGCTGAGGTAAGACGTGTCCTTACGTAGCTCTGATCTGTACTATTGCACATTACTTGATATAAAATGTCTCACTTAACTTCTTATATATTTAATAAACAGGCCGTTGCTGTCCTGTTTGACAGAGAAAATAATCCTTGGTTCAATGGAAAAGAAGTGGCTCAAATCCTGGGCTACTTTAACCCTAAAAAAGCTCTTCTAGCACATATCAGTGAAATATACAAATCAACTCAACCGGAAGTAGTTGGGACCCAAAATGGGTCCCAACTCAATTATCATGATTCTAAAGTAGTTTTTATATCAGAACCGGGTTTATACGAGTTGATTTTTTCCTCTAAACTACCAGTTGCTAAAACATTTAAATACTGGGTTTTTGAAGAAGTCCTGCCTTCCATTAGAAAGTATGGAGTGTATAAAATCAAACATGAAAATAATCAGTTAAAAAATCAAAACTCTCAACTCTTGGTTGAAATTACATGGTCTCTAGAAAACAACCAAAAGCTAGCTCAAATTAACTCAGAATTTAAAACTACAAACGATATAATGTGTGAAGAAAACCAGTCACTGAATGAGTTGCTGACTGAACAGGCACCGAAGGTTGCTGTGATGTCAGACGACGATGGACTTAAACATGTTTTATGTGTCCTTATTAAAGAAACTCTTCTGGAGCTGTACGGAGTCTGTGAGTACAAATGTATTCGCATACAAAAAAGAAAATTTAACGAAGCTCTCATTAAAGCCAAAAATGAAGGTTTCGTACCTTGTTTCATCAAGTCTCCTGTTCCTAACGGGATTAATGTACTTAACAAAGCTAAAGAAGTAATGAAGAGTTATGGTATGCACTTTGACTCTGCATACAACAATATCCTAACTTCTCACAATTTTGTAAATATAGTTGAGCATGTCTTGAATAATGCATAAGTTCCCACTGTATGTGTGTGTGTGTGAATGAAGGTCACTGGCGCGGGTGACGAAAAGCCCCGTAAACCTGAATGAAGGTCACTGGCGCGGGTGACGAAAAGCCCCGTAAACCTAAATTTGTGATGAAGGGTTTAGTAGATTGAGGGCCTGGCTAACACCCAGGTTACTTCTTGGAACAGTCCGCACGGTGGGACTTGTAAAAAATAAAATAAAATAAACAATAAAAGGAGGTAGCATTTTGTTATGGAGTGGCTATCACTGTGAGAGGCGATGGTTGGGGCCTCTCACCCCAGAGGTTAGGCCTCCAGGGGAAGCTCTGGGTAACCAAAAAGAACGCGCCGACGCTCCTACGGCCTAGCCTAAAGGCTTACCGTGGTGTGGAAACGTGAGCGTTCACTGGGGTTAGGAGTGTTTAGCCGATAAATTTAAAAAGATCCCCGTTAAGGTGAAATGTAACACATTATAATGTAGCTTCAGCGGAGGCAGGAGCAAATGACCGAGAAATTTAAGAAGTTTCGGTCAATTTAAATGTAACCCCCGATAAAAGTAACTTCAGCGGACTCGGAAACGTTCGACCAAGAAATTACATGAACAAAGTACCACACGGTCCCCGGCAAGCAGGTTAATAAACCCGTGGAGTGGGGTTATCAGTTTCTTGCCTGTAGTTTTCTGCTGGTTTTTACAAGCCTCTTCTCTCCTTTAAGTTACTGTAATTAGTATATTGAGGTTTCTAAACAGTATAACTGTCTGACTTGGCTAGATTAGTGTTGTGTTTGTATTCAATTGTTTGATTTGGTAGTTTACAGTAAAGGAATTAAACAAACCCTGACTTCCATGTGTCAGGCGTAGTGTTGTATTTGTATGTGCTGGGTAACAGTAATCTTACTTTCTATTCTTGATCTTTAATGCGGTTTTGGTTAGAGTAGTGTTTTCTCCCTTCCTTAGAGTTAACTTTTGGTAACTTGTGGTTCTGATTTGACTTGCGTAGTTTGTGTGTTAGTGTTTTTCTGACTTGCGTAGTGATAGAGGTACCGTGTCACGGAGTGCCCGGGGTCCTAGACGGTGGAGACTCGATGGATCTAGGCTGAAACACTGGCCGCAGGGAAACGTTTGACTTGGAAGTATCTGACCGAAGGATTTAAAACGTTGCAGGCCAAGTACATCAAGGCCCCCGGGGCAGTTTTTAGCGGTATTGGGTACGATTGGTCAAGTTATTACGCCGTCAAAATACACCACGCCCCTGACAAACAATTAAACGGACTTTGAAATATTTTGACCGGGAAACTTAAATGATGGGGAAATAAAATGTACTCACACAAGTGCAGCTGTTCAACAATCCTCCAGCCACAGGCCTCTGGCAGTTGCAATATATGAGTGGTTGAATCGGTCGGCTGGTAGAATACCCGAGCGGGACTTTAAACTGTTACCGCACGTTTGCCTCGAGAGCTTGAGGGTGCCATCTCTGTCAAACAAGAACAGAATTGTAAACAATCCGTGGTTTAAAGCAAAATATATTGCTGGGATTTTAGAATATAAAAATATAGAAACGCTAATAATAGCAGTTTTAGTTACAATGAAAAAAAGAACAACATTTATTAATGAATAATGTATCCGTCTTTTATAATCTCATTTACTTATCGTAATGCATTATTCGCAATACCTCCTTCCTTCCCAACGGTATTATGGACTGTAGTGCTGAATTGTAGTTTTTTCTGTGCTAAAATATAATATTGTGTTGAATAAGGTAGGGGGCATTTATTTTTACAATGTTGTCAAGTAATTTATTGTCAGAACAGATTTGTTTAAGAAAAAGTTTAGTTAGGCTAAGCGGGGTGTTCATCATGAAGTGAGCTTGACTGGTTCAGGATGAGCAGAGTTTGTGTGTTGGAGGGAGTTGGTGATTGACCAATCGTCACTCCCTAGTAATTAGTTTTCAGGTTTGTGGTGATTCCTTATTATGTTTACTTTCAGTTTATTTGGTGAGGTATGTTGTCTTACCTCCCAAGCGATACTGTCCAGCGGAAGCTTAACACTTTTAGAAGTCTCCGACAAAGGTAAATGATTCCCCAGGGGAGGTAGAAACCTCTAACTAATAATATAGATAAATATCTTACCTTAACAGCGACAATCTCTCCAAGATGGTGTTGTGATGACCCCGCAAGCATCGCAGTGTAAAACCAGATTAAACGCTTTAGGATCTGAGAGAGTATCTGGCATGGTATATTTTATACAACGAAACAGTAAACACCCTAAAGTGAAGTAATATAGGCGCTGTGGTCCACTGTAGGTCACCACTGTCTTTCACTGTAGGTTTGGGCTCAATACTTAAAAGCTGATGTTTGTTTAGAAATGCACTACATATATGTTCAAGACACAGAGTGATGGTACCATATACACTGCTTGGCTATATAATCGCCACCACTCCTCTCGGATTTATTCTGGGTTGTATTTTTCTTTGTTCTATTACAGGTTAGTTTGTAGTTTTAAAAAATTTCCCCTGTGGGAGTATGCCTTACTTAGCCTAGATCATGCTATGTTCCCTGCAATGTCTTTTGGGAGATTTTTGGGGGTATCATTCAAAGCAACGCTGAATCAATTACCAGCAGTGACACGTTTAGAGTAGATGTAGTACGGATAAACATTCCAGTAGGTAAAGGAAGGGCAAGACCCGACTTTTACAATACCTTTGATGAAGAGTGTAAAGAGGGAATCGAACCCGGGGCCTCCTGAACCGTAGTCCAAGACGCTAACCACTAGACCACCGCGTTCCCCCCGATTATGCTGCGAGATTTAAGGTATTTATTAGTACCCCTTCAATTATTTTGATACTTGCCCGCAGTACAGAGGTTAAGTTTTTTGTAAGATGTAAAGGATGTTAACAGGTACATACATGCCAAATTTCATTAAAATCGGCCAAGCCGTTCTTGGGATATTGATTTTTAAAATATAGCTCCTTCAATCTTTTGATACTTTCCCGCAGTACAGAGTTTAAGTTTTTTTTAAATAGTAGCGGAGGTTAACAGGTACCTATATACCAAGTTTCATTAGAATCGACCAAGCCGTTCTCAATATATTAAATTTTAAAGTTTTACACCCTCCATCATCCCCTAAACAACCCTCTTCTACCCTCAACCAAAATTGAAGGTTAGAGGATGTTAACAAGTATCCACATGTCAAGTTTCAATTATATCGTCTCACCCGTTCTTAAGATATTGATTTTTAAAGTATGACTCCTTCAGTTATTTTGATACTACCTGCAGTACAGAGTTTAGGTTTTTGTAATATGTAGCGGAGGTTAACAGGTACATACATGCCAAGTTTCGTGAAAATCGGCCAAGCCGTTCTCGAGATATTTAATTTTGAAAATTTGCCCCTTCATTTTTTGAGATGCAACCCGCAATATTTTGGTTAAGACTTTTCATATGGGTAGATACCCCCCTGGAGTGCCTACACTACGTAGTAGGCAGTTTTCTGGGGTTAAAATGACTCTAGGACTTACCGTTTTCGAGATATAAGCGATTTTTAGTTTTTTGGCAACACTTTCTTGCGATATATACATGTAATAGTTTTATATTTTGAGTTAGCGGTACTTTCTGGTATATATACATGTAATGGTTTTATATAATGGTTTGGCTGTACTTGCTTGCGAAATATACATTGCCATAGGTTGGTAACACATCATAGCGTGACGTAATATATACATATAATAATTTTAGATAGTTTGACATAATACATATATGTATATACATATAATAATTTAGGTTTATAGGTAGCGTTTAGAGTGGCAACACTGATTAGATAGTTAGCCACTTACCTTTCTGGTGATGGTATATTATACACTATTATGGTACATATATGATTATACACTGTAGCGTTATATATGGTACATATATATATATATATTTATGATTATACACTGTAGCGTTATATACGGTATATTTAATTATGTATGGTACATATAATTAGGTGATGGTATATTATACGCTATTATGGTACATATATGATTATACACTGTAGCGTTATATATGGTACATATAATTATATATGATACATATAATTATGTATGGTACATATACAGTATATATATTTATGATTATACGCTGTGACGTTATATATGGTACATATAATTATGTATGGTACATATAAATATTTATGATTATACACTGTAGCGTTATATATGGTACATATATTTACGTATGGTACATTAGCTCTGCTAAGTTGGTAACACTACCTGGAGGGAAAAATCTGGAGGGAAGAAAAGTGAGGTTAGGTTTGGCGCCAATTTTTTTTTTTGGCGCGCAAATTTGGCGGGAAAATGTTCTTCTTACTCTTTCCGGATTAACGCGCTCTAACCACTATGCCATTTCCGGTTCTCATCTCTCGGGACTCCTACTTTTATGTGTTACGAAGCACATCGCAGATGAGATTTTAATCCAGTTAGAACTAATTATAAAAGGCTAATCAAGGATCGGACACTTCTAACGACCCATTTACACATGTTAACGAGTGAGCCCCTGTACAGTCTGGTCCATCTGCACCGTGGTTGAAATGTACAGTCTGGTCCAGCTATACCGTGGTTGAAATGCGCAGTCTTGCCCGTCTATACCGTTGTTGATATGTATAGTCAAATTCACCTACACCGTATTTTATATGCATAGTCTGGTCCATCTACACCGAGTTTACGATGTAAATTATGTAAAGTCTGTTCCGTGGTTAATATGTACAGTCTAGTCACCATGCCAACATACAAGGAATTTTCTACACATACATTTACGTTTGTTAAAGCTATTGACGTGCACAACTCAGAATCAAAGTGCTTTTGACACTTCATCCAATAAGCTCACTTTGAATTTTGAAAACCATTATATACAACAGACTTATTTGGTAGCTGTCTTCACAGATTAGGGTTACTAATACTATAAACAGAGAATATTATACTAATACTATAAAGATTAGGGTATGTTAAAACAGAGAAACCCCTTATAAGAAAAAGTACCACTGTAATCTTTCTAATAAACGACTAAGTAGTTCCGGAACTAACACACTAAGACTCCCACTACAGTCTTAGTGCCAAAACCAGTTAGGCTTTATTAGAATAATTTCAATGGTAGTTTTGTGTCTTATTCTAACTAACCGATTACCAGAAATATATTTAACATATTTTAAGTGACTCATGAAAAAGATATTTTGGCCACCTTGCATTGATTGATAGTTCACCTTGCATTGATCGCCATTAATTTAGATTACTGTCATGTGATCCTATCAGGTCCATTTGCAACTCCCGACGTGTTGGTAGAACTTTGACTATTCGCTACACCCATCGAGTTTTAATTACAGGCGGCAATGCTTACTCCGCCCGAATAAATAAAGTTAGAATTACAAAAGTTATTCCACCTCGAATCAGTAATATAGGGTTTATCAAGATTTATTATTATACAGGCACACTGGTATCATTTCCGTGATAAAAGATATATTTAAAACTTAAAACCTAATAACCTTTTCATACCTAATATATATAATGTATTATTTTTTGTAATATGATACAAATGTTTTATTTTGTTTTCTTGTCATTTTTTATCACGTTTTATCTGTTTTTATTTTAAATTAAAACGGCCAGTTGTAAGCCTGGATTCATACAAAAGTAAGCGTACTGCTTTTATACCCTTTAGGACGCCTCTCATACAAACCTCTTCCGGCATCCAACAATGTAACTACGTGACCCGTGTGTCTATGTAACGTGCACAGTTTTATTTAAGAAAACCACCATAGTAGTTTAAAGTAAAATTAAGACAATTGAATACATTTCAAAAAGAAAAGGAATTAAAAAACTCGGTAAATATATTTTTCAGTAAATGATCGTAACAATTTTGTAGTTGATAAGGAACGTGTCACTTTTAAACATCAGCCTCTCATACTTCTAGCCATCATGTTTGTATTTCCCTGTTCGATCAATCCTACTGATTAATGGCTGTCAAATAAGAAAAAAATTAAGATTCACAACACCATAAAAGTGTTAACTTGTTTATTAATAAATGTAGAAAAATGTCTAATCGACCATAAAATGTAAAATTTATTTTTGAAAGGTAAAACTACTTTTTTATTTATCTTTAAACGTTATATTTTTCAGTAATAAGACGAATGTCGTATAAAACGAGGAATGAGTGAAATACCAAAAACTCCAAATTGATGGAAGCTGGAAGGGTGGTTTGGAGATGTAAGTGGTCTCTTAGCGTAACGTGAGGAGAAAGAATAGTGGACACAAACGCTCCTTTTGTGCGAGAAATGCTTTTAGTGGTACACGATCTCACACTACAGCGTGATATCAATATGTCTAAAAACCTACATATGAAATTACTGTGCTTTTGAACAACGCTGTAATCAACGACCCATACGAAATTTTTACCTCACAAAATCAGAGGGTATTTAATGCTTTTCTAGTAAGTAATTATTTATTTTCTACTCTGGGCTATTAAACCGAAGGTAACGATTTTTTGAATGATGAATATGTTGGAAATGTGTTGTTGGACATTTTCTTTAGCCTATTATATTTATGTTTGGCAATGCCTTAGTTAAAGTTTTAACACAGCCTCGTGTTGAGAAGGACAGGTATTTTGTACTCATTTGTTAACATGAGTAAGTCTGTAAATTGTAATGGTTAAAATGCAATAGTACTTTTTCAACCGTAGTACAAAATTCTCATTGCCTATAAGATGAAAATAATACGTTTAATATAATAATTAATTTTAAAATTCACAATTTAAAGTTTGACGTAAAAATAAATGTTAACACAAACAAATTATTTGACTAAAATATTTTATATTTCTCTTACTGTGAAGAAGTTTTGTCTCAGTTAAACTAACTTGTTAAAATACAAAATTTCTTAAAACGATGTATTCGATTTCCAATTTAAATTACTGTGATAGTCAACTACTCAAGGAAATAATAACAGGTTTAGACAGGTTTAGAGATAAAATGAAGAAAACGTAAATCGAAATATGCAATATTCTTGAAGGCTTTAATTGCAAAACACATAACGTGAACACCTCTGCTGACAAGGTCTTAAAAATATGAGAAATTCTTTGGGAAACTCAAATAGAAAAAAAAAACTGGTAGAAGTTGTCTTAAGACGAGGGTGGACCGTTCGTTATCAAAACGTTAAAAATTCCACTGGTGAAAAAAATCTGTGTAGACAATTCTTTTTATTATGTTGAAATAATTAATAATTATTAGGACAAGTTATATTGAAACCACACAATAAAAATAAAATTATTGAACTCCTAGGCATATACACCAACATTCCCTTAGTGATATAAAATCTCCGACTTTTCATATACTGTTTCCCAAGAGCAGAATTCAATTGGGACTAATGCTTTCTCTCTGGTAAACTATAACTTCATAACTTCAGTGTGCATCCTTCATGCAACGTAGTAAATTTATGTAATCTGGCAAAAAACAGTAAACTATAATTAGAACTAAAATGTTCACACGTAGCAGCTAACCATTATAGCGTTTTAATTGCCATTAAAACACTATATATTTGAATATAATATAAAAGAAGTTTTGTGAATAATTGCTGACAATTGCAAATAAGAATTGCTGGTGCTACTTGGTTTTGCAAGTCTGGGAAAACTCGCGATTTTCGTGTCCGGGGATGTCGGAAAGAAGTTGGAGGCAATGTTTTGAATTGTTTGCTTGGCCTGAGGGGACAGGAGCCGGGTCACGTGGCGGCCGGCATTCTTGGATTCGAGATTTTTCGGTCCAAAACGTATAAATTCACGATCGCTGGGCGACTGCGGCATTATACGTACATTTCTGGTGTCGGAAGTTTGTCGCTGGTCTACCCAATGAGATGTCAATTTCTTCAGATTGGAAGGTACAAAAAGTTCTTTTTAAATTTAGAGTCTTTATTCAGTTAATTGCTCCATTTCTCATTTTGTTGTTTTTCAAAAAGGGGATTAGTCTGTAAATCAATTATTTCTTATTCAGGGTTCGAAGCGTTTCTATAATTGGGTTGAAGATGAACTAAGACCAAACTGATAAAGGATAGAAGGAAGATTTATATAATTAAAGTTCAGTAAATACTAGGTATACAATGCAGTTGTCTGCTTGCAATATTGAGCGGAGCGAGTATTTATTTAATCAATAATTTTCAGAAATGTATCGACAAACAAACCACTAAAATAAACAAAACAACAATCTCACAGAAAACTACTGTATTTACAAACAGCTGATAGTAACAGTCTGCATTTAAATTTGATCCATATAACAGCTATATAATCAACACACAGTAAACAAACCAAATAAAATATTTCTCCTATTAAAATAACATGGTAACTTTAAAGGATCGAAGGGCAGAACCCTTATGTCCGATTTGGACCATTTCAGATTTATACCTTCCCATAGATGGTTACTATGACCGAGCAAAATTTCGTGAGGATCACTCCAGCCGTTCAGGAGGATTACGTGTAAATAAAAAGCCAGAGTGTAGTATAGGATCTCCGCTCAATCAAAAATCGAACAGTTTACTTTTATTTTGAAATATTGAAGTGATAAGCAAAACCAAGTTTTAATTTTTTTTTTTATTGTAAATTATTCTATTTTACAACAAAGACTTTTAATTTGTTTGTTTAAATAAATACAAGAAGATTTTATTTTAATTCATTTTTATTTTTTGAAAGACCACTTCTTAACCTCAAGAAATATTATAGCCTGCTAGTCAGCGCTATACCATGGAAGTATTGCAAACATGGATGGTTAGTATCCGAACTTATCAAACTAGAAGGTACATTTATATTGATCTTACACATTTTTTAAGGTGGTTCCCTGAGGATAAAACACAAACTAAACAATACTTAGAGAAAATTGTGACTATTTTCCTCCTTTCAGTTGAAATTTTTTCAAGTGGCCAAACAATAATGTAATGAAACATCATTTCAAAGTTCATAAAAAAGTATGAATATAATAACGACTTAAAATTATGAGGGTGAATTAAGTACACTTGGGTGAGTCAATGTGTGGGTATCTTTAGTAAACGCGCGTGTCCCATAAAGAGAGTTGATCCTAATCCAAATTGTCAGTTGAGCCAGGAAAATTTGGGGCTTTTAACATTAGTTCAAGATAATATTAATAAACTAGCATGTAGTTATAGATTGCCAAGATCTTTCATAAAGTTTAATGCCGAACAGTTTAGTGAAGAACATGTTGACTTTTAAAATAAAACGGGGTAAAATCCATTATAAGCTATAAATTAGTAACATTCACTTAGCTGAGCTAGGCTACTGTAAAGTTGGACTGAAACGCTTTTAAACTGTCAGTAACGCTAATGAATTCCGCGTCAATTTCGCACATAACCAAAACAAAATGCGCTTTCACCAGTGATGTCAACAAAGTTAATTAGTGACACTGTTTGCTTTCTATTAATTGAATTCATACTCGTTGCTAGCCAAATAAGGAAAATGTACTTTAAACCTCAAATAAACGTATATGTATATATAATACATTAGTTAATAACACACACGGAACACATGGCTAAATTTTGCTATCATTTTGATTAGTTATGATAGCAAAATTTAGCTCTGTGTTCCATTTTCAGTCATAGTTCAGTTAATTTCAACCCGACTTTTAATGTTAAAGCAGATATGGATTTATAATTACATTTTCTAACTTTATTTACTCCCAACAGTTTTTTTGAAAATGTCTAGTTTTTAGATATTTGAGGTTAAAGATTTTCAATACCCTCCCTTTTTAAACGGAAAGGTATTATGGAAAAATATATTTTTCCTAAAAAATAACCTACCAAGAAGAGTATTTAACCAAAATTTGGTTCAATTTGGTTAGCAACATTAATTTGGAAACACCCAGTATATATATACATACGAATATACCCTGTATATATACGAATACTCATACCATTACAACTTTTGAATTAATGAATCAGACGTGTCTTTAACACAGTTCCTAAAGACAGTGAGTATCATGGTGCGTGTGACAACCGGTTGTTAAGAGGTTAACAACGTGTTTTTATTCTTCCTGCAGAATGGATTTAATTTGTAGGAATAAGAAAGGTTGAAGGAATTTGTCAATTAAGTTAGCTATTTGGAGCTCTTCCTTTTCTACTATGTAGCTTGGTCATACTCAATTCACAGGGATAGCAATAAGAGTAAGGGGCGGTTACAACAATACCTACATTTTAACGGAGTATTTGGTTGTGTTTATGTACGCTAGGAAGGGTTTATCCTTGGGCACAAAACTATAGAGACAAAATAGTTTAACGATCACGTAAAATATTCTTGCCAACATAGGAAAAAACTGTATGAAGATCAAGATATCTAGCCAACAGCCAATACTGAAAAGTTATCAACCTTTAATGCCTACATTTGTTCAGGTTTTAAATTGGATCAAAGATTGTTTTTGTTTTGTTTGTTTGAACGTCATTAATTATTTAGTGCCAAATATTTAATGTTTGAATAAATCCTGAAAATTTAATTTGTTGTTTAAAATCTACACTACTCCCGAAAGAGTTTTCAAGTTTTCTGAATTCTGGAAACAAATTTCCTGGTTTACTCCCTTTAGCCAATTAAGGAACATCTCTTTACCCTTTCCTCTCTACCGCTTTAACATTTCCGGTTAAACGACTCTAATAGTGTTGGTTTCCGCTCTAAACTCCTTTGCAGCCGAGTTTACTTCTTAGTAAATAGGGATTTCCTATATTAAAATCCGAAAGAAGTTGTATGGGTTAATTTCACCTAACATTTCTAATGACAATGAAGATTTATTGATCCAATGTTTTGTATTTTAATAAATATTTATACATATTTTTTCTCAAGGATGGTATTTTGTCAGTAAGACAAATCTTAATACTTAATACTTAATTAAAACCAATAGTTAAGCCATTATTTTATTACCTTCACTGCAAAATGCGAAAAATAAACAAAAAATTCAAAACCATAAAAATTATAATTTATAATTCATTAATTTATAATTATAATATTTGTAGTGGTGATTCTTAATTATTGATATGCCAACCATCTTACGCGACAAGTTAAACTACCCAGAAACAGGTGTTTCAATGCGAAGACCGCACTTGGGGAATTCGAGGAAGGTGTGTATTTGTATAACTAAATAACCAATTTTAATATGTGTGTTTGTTATTTGCTGGTAATTTACAAGATGAAACAAACGTTCGCACATTCTTATTTCATGGTTACCAAATCTAAGAATCTATCACCTTATTTATAATTTGTCTTATACGTTGACAGTTATTTTTTATGAGGGTGAATTTATGTGGTTAGATATGCTAGTGAGGATATTTGCTAACATTGATTAGAGAACATCAGAATTTTCCCAACAATGATAAATCTACAACGTCTATAACAGATTTTAAGCATGTGAAACTCTTAATTCATGTCGGTAAAGAACCGCACTAAATTCTAAACAATTTATTAATTATTATTGAATGATTTTGCATTGATTAGCAATGTCAATTGTGTTTATGAGTTGTCATAGTTACAATGACATTATACTGTAATTATTCTGTTAGGGATTAAGACTAATTTAGCAACTGTCAGATGCATTTTGTTTCAATTAATCTACAATTCCCTAGGGTTTAACCTTTTTATACATTTTTTTATTACTCGGTGTCATTGATAGTAAAATGTAACGGAAGCTGAAGAGAATTGATATAACTTGAGTGTCTGACGCACCAGCTAATGTGGCGAGTCAAGCCCAAGGTAAAACTAATTTTACTGTAGAATTTAGATGCGAATTGCAGCGTGTCGTTTTCGCTTATGTGCCCTTCGCTCGGCGACATGCTTATCTGTTCTTTTTGGCTTTTGAAGTTTTAAAACTTCAAATTTTGTAGTTGAATATAGTTTTAATATCACAAACTAGTTCTGTGAAAAACTTCTTAGTTTTCCTACAATATGCATTTTGAAGGTTGTAGGTTTTAAAATAGTATGTTAAGTAAGCTTAAAAACCTTAGATGCAATTACAGGGAACATTAAGAAGTTGTATTCTGTAGTATGAATAATTTGATAACTGGCTGTTAATAGAGTATAACAAAATTAGGCGTACTATTCCAGTTACTTTGACGCGTTTTTCAAATTATTAGTTTCTTTTGCATTATGGACAAAAGTAAGCTCCCTCAAAGCCAAGCATCTCGTGGGAAAGAAATCCCCAATACGTCTTCATCAATCACACGTATTTCCTCTGTCCTGTTTTCTCTTGTGCTTAGTTCTGTCTCCAAACAGAATACTTTATCAACAATGTGAGGCTAAAACAGAGAACCTTTAATATAAAATTTAATGGAGTTGTGCTTGTAATGTTTAAAATTGGTGAAACATTGAAATTACTTCTAGTTCGTTTAACTACCTTTTTATTAGTATTGTGCGTGTTGTTAGAAGTTACGGGATGTAACTAAAAATCGTCTCATAACACTTTAAAAGTGTAAATATATTTACACTTTTACCATAGAATGGTTATACTGTATTCACTTCCAAAATGGTAAATATACATAAAGGATGGTACAGGTCAGTCGATTTCAATTGGTCACACCTTATCATATTGAGAGAATAATGTTGGAGCGAAGTAGATCACAATTATCTGGGTGGGCAGGAGAGGTCCTCATTGAAAGCACTGGGTGTAGCAAATAACTCTGTAATGCCTCCAGTGAAGAGATTTAGGTGAACATTTCTGAACTTTCTGATTCACTAGGACAAACAGTGAATATTTTCGAAACGAGCTCAAGTTGGCGCCCGATGCGGTTCCTGTTGGCGCCGCGACGACACACCGGGCAGTGCACGCAAGAGTGGGCGAGGGACTCCCTCTGACCAGTCCGACTCTCTCGCTCTCCTCACATCCGAAATATCGGAAGTTGGGATAAAGGGTTAACAGCAGATGAACTCGACCAAGAAGTTTCATCAAAAAGTGACAAATGATTTTTTTGTTCCTAGAACGAATAAGATCATCCAAACAATACTTTTAGTGAATTTCCCCTACGGGAGAAGCTATTACCGTAGGTCTCACGGTAAGACTTAAGCCCGAGACCATGATAACTTTTTGTTTTGTGGTCCCCAGATGCCAAAAAACACCATTTGTTCAAATTTTTATAAATATATATATATGTGTCCGTAAGCACCATAACTATCGTAAAAAAGGTCCGATCTAAATGAAATTTGGTACAAATGTGTAAAGTACTATTTATTTGAACGAGTTCGAAAACCAGACGAATCGCACCATCCAAAGGGGGATTTGGGGGGGTTTGTACCCCAAAATGGTTTTTTGGGGGTTTTCACATATAATTTTTATTTATATAAAATTTTAATTTATACCATTGAATTCAACTTAAAATAACAAACAATTTGGTATATTGATCATTGCTCTACGTCAATTGGTTACCGAGATATTGCAAGTGCTAAACACAGTACGTTGTCTAATGCTATTCTTATGGAGAAATTAAAAATTTCATTTCTCACTTATTTATGAATATAAACTGACGATACTTGGTATGGTTGTGGTTTGTTGTTGTTTGTACAAAAAAACAAATTTTCACGTATGGTTCCCGTAGTAACAAACCTAGGTACTCGGTCCCCATGATATTCTTATGGAGACTAATTAAAATGTTATATATCGCTTATTTATAAATGTATATGAATGAAACTTGGTATGTGACGTTAATTAGATGAGTTCTATTGATATTTGCATGAAACCCATTATTTTTTCTTCCTTGTTGTAGCAAACCCGCGTACTCATCCCCAATGTTATTCTTATGGAGAATAATTAAAATTGTATTTATCGCTTATTTGTGAATATATTTTCATGAAACTTGGTATGCAGCTTTATGCAGTGGTATTAAGACATGGGACATTAGCTGAGTACGCAGGTTTGCTGCGACGGGGGTGTTTTTATTTATTTCTTTAGCATCCATCACAAAGCATGACTTGATATCAGCTGTTTTTGAACCAGCATGACAAAAATAGTAAGTTAGAAAACGAAAGTTTAATTGTTTATGATTGTACAGAGACTACAATACTTCATGTTCTATTTGTAGTAAACATAATGAAGTTCGTGGAGTTCGTGGATTAATAAAGATAATACACTTTCCTCTGTTGGTGTACAGAGGAAAAGTATGAGTCAGTCTTCTGATCAACTTTATTATTATAACCCCTCTACCAAATTATATACCTAAAGTGGTGGTCGGAATGTTCAAGGGAGCTAGTAAGATTTGGAAGCATGTAACGCCTCAAACATTACTTGGAGTAATCATATTTTGTCAGTCGATATTTTATTTTAGTGCTAACCTTTGAAGAAGGGATGGAGTTTTAATACTTACTCACAGGGGCGTATGAAGTTCTGAAGTAGAGTCGATTAATACCACAGCACAATTTGCATACCTTTTTATATATGCTAGTAATTTACTAGCATATAAAAAACGTTTTTATATTTTAACTCTGTAAAAGACAATATAATCTAGGGTTAGATGTAAAAGAGTTTAGCTATTATGTGTTGTATTGTTCATATTCAATAATGCAAATTAGAAATAGCACACCGTCAGCGTTGCAGCATCAGCGATTATTAGTCAATTTAGTATTTATTGGTTATTCAATAAATAGCTAGGTAGGCTACGGCTTGGTTAATGATAACAACATGCTGTCTGTGTTGTGGTGGGAATTATCACCAGCCAGTAGTGTTCGTGGTGGAAACAGTTCATAACGGCTCTAGTAATACATTGGCTGGGATTACACGATTTGAACTAGAGAGAAAATCAACTGAATACGAAACTGTTGGTGTATCACATTACAATCGAGCTTACCGTCCTATCAAAAGCGGACTATTTAAAGTCAAATGCTAGTGATTAATACGGTTGGTGGGCCAACTGAAATCATACACTAAACATTCAAAAGGTTGCAGGGAAAATGAATGTATAATAACACTTTCAACCCTGGTGGATGTGGGGAAAAATAACGTTAAACAATAGCAATTGTTGGACAGCTGTTGAATGAATTATCCTGATTTCGGCTGATAACTTGGATAGCTCAGTTTCTTGACCATTTATACTAGATGTGGTTAGGCTTAGTGTATTTTAGCGAATTCCCCTATAGGGAAGAAGCTATTACCGTAGGCCTCATGGTAAGACTTAAGCCCAAGACCATCATCATTTTAGCGAACATCCCCCATAGGGAAGAAGTTATTACCGTAGTCGGCATGGTAGAACCTAGGCCGGGGACCATGATAAAATTTCGTTTTGAGGTCCCCAGACCCCAAAAACACCATTCGTTCGAAACTGTATAAATATATATATATATATATATATATATATACATGTGTCCGTGAGCACGATAACTCTGGTAAAAATGATCCAATTTTGATGAAACTTGGTATAAACGTGTAAAGCAACATTTATGACTTTAAGTTCGAAAGCCAGCCAGATCGCTCTATCCAAAGGGGTATTTTGGGGGTTTTTGTACCCCAAAAATGGTTTTTTTAAAATTTTTTACATGTAATTTTTGAAATAGTCAAATTTTAGTTTTCACCATTGGATTTTCCTTGAAAAAATACACAATTTGGTATTTTGATCATTGTTCTACGTCAATTAGTTACCGAGATATTGAAAGTGCTAAACACAGTACGTTGTCTAATGTTATTCTTATGGAGGAAAAGACAATTTTTATATCTCGCTTATTTATGAACGTATACTGACGAAACTTGGTATACAACTTCATCTCATTGAGGTCTACTGATATATGCTAAACAAATTTTTTTCCAAAGGCTCCCGTAGCAGAAAACCTGCGTACTCAGCCCCCATGTTATTTTTATGGAGAATAATTAAATGTTCTGTCTCCCTTAATTATGAACATAAATGAATAAAAACTTGTATACAACTGAACCTAATAGAGTTATATTGATTTTAGCATAAAAATCTATTTTTTGCGTTCCTTGTTGCAGCAAACCTGGGTACTCAGCCCCAATGTTATTCTTATGGAGAATAATTAAAATTGTACATATAGCTTATTTGTGAATATATTTCTATGAAACTTGGTAAGTGGCTTTATGTAGTATTAAGCCATCTATATCTCCATTGGAAATTCGCTGAGTATGCAGGTTTGCTGCGACGGGGGTATTATTTTGTTTTGAGGTCCCCAGATGCCAAAAACACTATTCGTTCAAATATATATATATATATATATATATATATATATATATATATATATTTATATATATGTCCGTTAACACAATAACTTGAGTAAAAAACGTCTGATTTTGATGAAATTTGGCTCAAATGTGTAAAGTGACATTCATGACTTTAAGTTCGAAAACCAGAAAAATCGGACCATGGGAAGGGGGGTTTTTGGGGGTTTACGATTGTCCAAAAATCAGTTTTTTGCATTTTTTACCCTACAATTGTTTTAAAACTTAATTTCGGTTTCGACCATTTTATAAATAAGATGGTATTTTGAATTACCCTAGGTTAAGTGGTTGCGGAGAAAATCCAAAAAAGTGTTCATAAAATACCCCATGTTAATCTTATGGGAAAAAGGTTTTTAGCTTTTACTCGGTTCATTTTAATGTAAACCTCACATTTACTGTTACCAATCAGTTCAGCTCTACCAAAAAATCATTTTGGTGTTTAAATTGTGATTCTATGTCCAACCATTGCAGAGATATTCAAAGTGCTAAACACAGTACGTTGCCAATGTTATCCTATGGAGAATAATTACAATTTTATATCTCGATTATTTATGAATGTATGTTGTTGAAAATTGGGATGTGGCTTAACCTAGTACTGGTCTATTGATATTTGCACACAAAAATAATTGTTTGCCAGTTTTCCCGCAGCAGCAAACCTGCATACTCAGCCCCCATGTTATTCTTATGGAGAATAAGTAAAATGTAATGTCTCCTCTGCTCAGGAGACAAATGTCATGCTCAGGAGGAAATGTAATGTCATGTGGTGTCAGTCTGCTCTTGTTCTTGGCCGGCCAGACATGGGAAATAAAGTGTACACTTATTGTAAATTTTTAAATGTTTAATGTTTCTATGTGTCAGTACAAGTTTGTGTTTAGTGTTGAAATGTTTTTAAACTCAAGACGATGACAGTATTTTATTCAGTGATACAGCAATAATTGATAATGGGACGAATCTAGTCCGAAACTAATAATCATATAAACTAGTGGATTGATAACGACAAGGTATGTAACCTTATTTTTTAAGTAATGTCTGCCTTAATTATGAACTTAAATGAATACAACTTGGTATGCAACTTCGAATGGTTAACTTGTATTGATAATTGCATAAAAACACATATTTTGTGTTCCTTGTAGCAGCAAATTTGCGTACTCAGCTTTCAATGTTATTCTTATAGAGAAAAATAAAATGCTATATATCACTTATTTATTCATGTATTTTTATGAAACTTGGCAAGTGGCTTTATGTGGTAGTGAGAAACATATACATGCATTGTAAATTCGCTGAGTACGCTTTTGTGCTACGGGGGTATTTAAAAGCATAATCAGTTTAACAACCTATATTGTAATTAACCTTTAACATTTAATAGCAGACTATTTACTAGAAAATATGCAATAAAACAGAACATGATTAAACGTACTGGGTTAGAGCAAGTAGTAAATTTGTATAATAAAAGATTTATAAATTTAATTGCTAATTAGAAAATGGTGGGTGACTGAGAGGAGATTTCGCTAGAATAAAATAATAACGTTTAGTATATTGCGTTTTTATTTAGAAATGTGTTCCCACCCAAATGAACGCTTACCTGAGATAAAATCTGAATGATTATTTGAGGTGTAGGGAGACATGCCATGGACTATATCATTAGCAACGGTTGGTTGGTTTATAGTTTTATGATACCCCATCGCGAGGGCAACATGCCATGGCTCCCGAGGAGGTGACTCACAGACGGGAGGTATAATTTTTAAAATTAATAGTACATAATAGTTCGCTCGGCTCTCTTATCATCCCTTACAAGTGTACAATGTCAAGATAGTACCTCAAACGGTTCCTAAGGTATGCTGTATTGGTAACAAAAACACATGCACTCAAATGGGTAATGGAGGGAGATAGGCCCTATGTTTATATAAAATCTTTTGTTTTGTTGCCTCAGGAACAATTCCCAGACGTTTCCGCAGAACGTTCGTGGACACTCTGTATATTTTCTAAGATATTAGATACAACCTTAGTCTTTAAAATATTTTATTCATCAAACAAAATAAAAACATGTTGTAACAAATAAATGTTGCAGCCAAATTATAAATTGGTATTATAATTTGTCTATGGACACATATTGCGTTTATACATTGATTCTTGAGTCCGTACCAATGTGGTTGTTAAAGCATTTGGGCCATGTCATATGAAATTTACATAATCAACAATGAGTTATAAGGAAAAACACCTTATTTAATCTAATATATCCAGCAATATCCAATATCACTTTTCAATTCAACTCACAAACCCGTTTGACGAACTTGTTCCTGACTCATCATGACTTAAATAAGATGACGTCAATTTGTCTTATAAACCTGAGTTTCGTTAAAACTCAGCGCTTGTTAAAACTTTTGTTTTGTTTCTAAAAGAAACGATCATGGTATCTTACTGATATTTTGCCGGTTCTTCCTAGTAATACTCTTTTGTCATTTATCTTTAACAACTTGTTCTTTATATTTAGGGTAATGGAATGCTCAAGGGGTGATTAACGATGGATAAAACAGTTTATTTATATTCCTTATTTCTCTCAGTAAGTACTTTAACAATAAGAGGATATTTAATAAAATATTTTAACTCTTTTTATAGAGGATGTGTAATTATCTCTCATAGCTTGTACATTTATTTTATACTAATGGGTAAAGACGACAATAATTTTATGACTAGTGGTTGTTGAACTACGCATCCCAAATAAATAATGTCCAATCAAAACATTATAATTTCCCCACAAAACAGACGGGAAACCTCAATTTGACTGCGACGTCTAGTTGAGTTTCCTGTTCAACATCAACCAGTCTCATCACGTAGCTTCGGTCTGCCTCGGGATTCTTTTTCATATTCTTCTCTTTAATTTTAATTCCATCTTCAAATATAAACTAGATGTAAATCGTTCTAGCAATGTTAATTCGTGAATATTTATCAGGAGTAAGGGGAAACTAACAGAGATCAATGGTGTGTTAGTAAAAGTTAATGTATAATTTTTGAAAATCAGGGTCATTATTGTTTCTTATACGTGTTTTATTATACTTGATTCTTCTGCATTTTTTAAATCATCACCAGGTTTTGTTTATTTTTTTTTTTACTCGCAAAACAAATGTCTTACAACCATTTAAACGCGTTACCTTTTTCAGATTAGTTTTTAGGCTGTCTAGAATAGTTTCAAATTTATAAATCAATTTTAAGTTTTTATATTTAATGAACAAACATATTTCAAATCCAAAAATATCTTTGACGTAGCCATTCGAGCTATTACATAAAAGCAGAGACAACACTACTTCCGGACAGCTGGAGGGCGGAAAGGTTACCCACAGCCCCCAGACATGACCCGGCAGCGTATTTACGAACCCTAAGTGGTCTCAGCGCTCGCTCGGTTCGGGCCACCGCCGAGGTTTGGCGGAGATACCCGATCGCCCTAACCTAACCTAACCAAACCTAACCTAACATAACCGTTGTACTCCTGCGTTTAGGTTAGGTTAGGTTAGGTTAGGGCGATCGGGTATCTCCGCCAAACCTCGGCGGTGGCCCGAACCGACCGAGCGCTGAGACCACTTAGGGTTCGTAAATACGCGACCCCGCCCGTGCCGCGTCTTATGTACTGAGTGTGTTTAATCACTCGATGATTTAGTGTGAGTAAATGCCAGGATTTAATTGAAGACTGAGGATGAGGTATTAAATAACCTCGGAGTAGGTTGCATATGCAAAGAAAAAAGTTGTATCATAACTGACGGAATAAGGCAATTTAAAATATACCTATTCTAACAATATAACGAGTTCGCACTCAGAACGCTGACGTGAGGGAAGTGAATTTCCATATTAAATCCTAAAAAATCCAATGCAGGATTTAAACAAACACTGGTGACTTTTTTTATGACACAATATTATATTTTGGCTATTCTGATGCTCCTGGTTCTATTTTAATTTATTATCAGGATGACAATTGTACATTATAAGGTCAGGAGAAGGTCTCCTCAGAATTTTGTTTCAGAAGTTTGTTTTGTTTGAAGTTTGTACTGGGGGTGATAAAACTACATCAAGATATGAAAAACAGTCTTTTCCAATGTAAAATCCTCATAAGACAACTTACTGTGCTTAGTCAACTAACATTTACTTTAATAACTCATGTAAATACTTGAGCTAGAATGATAAGAGAGCTCTTAAACCTTTCGGCTCTTTACCTAAAATAATTTAATATGCTATCATTTTCAAATTTGGGGCTTTCCTGACCCTTTTAGGGCCCAAAAACTCGAAATTTGAAAAATTAAATTCTCAAAAAAGGGGGTTAGAGTTGTCCGATTGTTCTCCAACGAACTTGTCCAACTGCTTACAGAAGAGAAGGTTCGTACCAAATTTCAAGTAAATTGGACAAAAATTGTGACCACTAGAGTGCAAACACACAAATATATAAAGTTGTTAGCAACCCCTCATTATGTGTTTAGGGGGTCACGTTAGGAACTTCTATGGTGGTCCCGGGCTTAAGATTCACCGTTCGGGTCATGCTGATAATTCACTAATAACATTCTTTTATATAATATACATATGCATTTTATATTGCATAATCTTTATGTTTAATACATTGCATTGAACATCCTATAAATGCCAGAATGTCTAGTCAGTTTGTTGTTTGCTTTCTTATTTCCCAATTAGATGGTATTTTAATAAACTCATGTTTTTAAATCTTTAAATAAAAATAAATATAATTGAAACAGAGATAATACCTTTGTAGTTTTGTGGAGATATTATGCTAAATCAGCCAATGCTCTCTGAAAATAATTTTAGTGTTACTGCTTTAAAAGTGATCTTTAAACACTTCCAAACGTGTATTAAGTGGACTAAATCAATAAATCAATGAAAATTGATGTCTGATTGTACCAAAAGTTAATAATATAGTAACAAATTACTTTTAATTGGCTATCGAACTCGTTGTATTGAATTTGTGAAGCAATACTGTTAATTTAATTCTAACTAAGTGAATTTTGTATGAGAGGTATCAATATTTTTAATTTTTAAAACGATTGCAAATGGTATAATCAAGCATGATGTATGTTTAAATAAACCACCAACATGTAGTATAATTTGATGTGGATACAGTGTCAGAAACAAAGACGAATAGGAGAGGTACGGCTTTGATTTTATGACTGCTTTGGGACCCATAAATTGAATCCCAGCTAACCGCAGGGTTATATGCTACCACTATATTGCATATAAGCGGTAATAGAATATTGATATTCAAAGAGATATAATTCTCATGGCAATTTGAGTCCTTTGTAAAATTGACTAACAGTTGTTTTCATTATAATTTAAAGTAGAACATTAATTGGGTACAAACTTATTTATAATTCGTTCTATTAGTATGAAGTCTCAAAGACAATTTTTGGCGTATTTACAATTATGCAATGCATTCCCGATGGTTATAACTTTGATGACTGGTTTCATAATTTTTTGCCTGACTTATGTTAAGTGAAATAATGTTCACATAAACAATTGGTATAATTATAATTTTTAGTAGGTACCATTGTAATAGATGGTTAATAATTTCATAATTTAAATCTGGGAATTGGTTAAGACCATAATGCAGTGCGTTTTCGGTCGTGATGCATTGCTTATTTCTTCCAGAGTTTAAATTGGATCTTGATAACGTTTACTTTTCCGTCTGATGTTGTGTATTCTGTTATTAACTGTTGAAAACAATTTAATCAGTTAATCATTTTAAGAATTATAAGTATGAATTTTATAATTTGGTATGTTATGTCTAAATTTCTAGGCAGGAAAATATATTTTAAATTCGCTATTTACTGTTAATTTTTTTCAACAACTAGGAAAATGTTCTACAAGGAATCCTTGTTAAAGGCAAGCTATATGCTTTATAATTTATAACTGAGTGGTTATCACATAAATGTAAATACACAACAAATGAAATAACACAACTAAACACCCGGGTAAAATGTAGACAACAAATCACTCAATTATTAAGTTAAAGGGCTAATAAAAAGCGTTGTAGTAAACCATATTTGTGCCTCAGAATCGTCAAGCTAACCACGACGTCAACTCAAGACCAAAGTTTCAAACCGAATGTGTTTTGTTCAGCAGATCGGTTCAGCCCTTTTAACGGCTTGTTTGATATCCCAATAACGTTTTATATGTTTGATCTTTTTCCGTTTACTTTAACTCGTGAGCGGACAGCCGTTTAGACCAAATTACATTTGTTTGAATAATGAAAATAATAATCTTACAAGTTAAAGAATAGTTTGTTAAATTTTTCGTTAGGATAAGTTAAAAGCTTTCGTATTTGAGTTATTCTTGGGCTATCCGTTTTGATGCTCCCTGAATCCAAATATTTGGTTTTCAAGGTGATGTAAATCTGTCCCATCAACTTGGTCTACCTGGATGTTTTGGGACCTACATAGACTAAACAACTACTGGTGTGATTTCAATTAACTTTGGTAAGTATACCGTATGCAAATGACCCTGTAATGCGTCAAACAGAGAGCTTTTGGTAAACATCTCTGAAGAAGTATAGTTTTATAGAAGATTTTCTGTTTAGCCTACCTTAATTTATACCCTATATATTTATTAAATAAAAACAATTTTTTTTAATTATGAGGGATACAAGAAAATATGTACCAGATTCGTGGTACCGTTTATTTATATCCACTTGGGGATAACACTTAGGGAAAATTATTAAACTATACAAACAATTTATATGCTATAAACTATCAACCGATCAACTAATATAAATTAAAATAAAGTACTGCAGTAGTTAGACAAAGTTGAAATAAATTAGAAAATTTTGATTTTATTGGGCCAAGGCTATTTGATAAGGTTGTTTCCCTATTGTACAATACTTTCGTATTAAAATAATTCTTTTTAGTGATAAAATCCCGAAGAATAGTATTCTTAAATATTTCCTAGACTGATTTCACATAGTTATCACGATCTAAAAAATCGGCTATGTTTGTTACTTATGCCTGTAATGATAGTTATGAAACATACAAACTTTAATTTCTTTTCTCAATTACTAAGGTTGTAATTATTGAAATTACTCAGTGATATTGTAGAAATATTACGCCCTACAATACCACAGCAAGAGAAGCATGAGCGTCATAACAGTCATGCAATGTCCATGTCAGTGGTGAAGCCCGTTAAAACAGAGCTCAACATGTATAACATTGTCCCGACTATTGCACTGCATGCCACTGATGATAGTTTGATTAAAGCCTTGCAGCTGACGAGGCAATAAGTAACAATTTATAGTTTACTATTACATCAAGCTTATTTTAATAGAATATATCGTCTACAGTTTTGTTTCAGTATTATATTATGATGCGTTGTGATAAGGAGTGCGGTTTAACAGTTTTTAACTGTTACAAACCAAGTTGTCAAAATAAAATAAAATTGATTTCCATTCATACATTGGTTCAATATTCATAGCATACACACGTTAAATAAATACCCCCATCACAGAAAACCTGCGTACTCAGTGAATTTACAATGTCTTAATACCACCTAAAGCCGCATACCAAGTTTCATAAAAATATATTCACAAATAAGCGTTAAATACAATTCTAATTATTCTCTATTAGAATAACATTGGGAATGAGTACGCAGTTTTCTGTAACAAGGTACACAAAATAATGGGTTTTTATGCAAATAAAATAGAACTCATTTAATTAAAGTCACATACCAAGTTTCATTTATATACATTTATAAATAAGCGATATATAACATTTGAATTACTCTCCATAAGAATAACATGGGAACCGAGTACCTAGGTTTGTTGCAACGGGAACCATACGTGAAATTTTAGTTTTTGTGCAAAAAATAACAAACTACAACCAGAAAAAGCCATTTACCAAGTTTCTATTCATAAATAAGCAAGATATAAAATTTGTTTTTTTATCTATAAGAATAGCATTAGACAACGTACTGTGTTTAGCACATGCAATATCTCAGTAACCAATTGACGTAGAGCAGTGATAAAATTACCAAATTTTTTAAGCTGAATTCAATGGTATAAATTAAAATTTGATTTAAATCAAAATTATATGCGAAAACCCCAAAAAACCCATTTTTGGGGTACAAACTCCCCCAACCCCCCTTTGGATGGTGATATTCATCTGGTTTTCGAACTCGTTCAAATAAATGGTACTTTACACATTTTTACCAAATTTCATTAAGATCGGACCATTTTTACGAGAGTTATCGTGCTTACGGACACACACACACACACACACACACACACACACACACACACACACACACACACACACACACACACACACATATATATATATATATATACAGATAACTTTTTATTTTGTGGTCCCCAGATGCCAAAAACACCATTCGGTCAAATTTATAAATATATACTGAAATGTATGTATATATTTATATACATATGTTTAAATTTTTACCATTTTTAGGAAAGTTATCGTGTTTACGGACATATATATATATATATATATATATAAATATTTGTATGTGTCCGTAAGCATGATAACTCTCGTAAAAATGGTAAAAATGTAAATATAATGTGTATATAATTTAAATATACATTAAAGTATATATATATATAAATTTGAACGAATGGTGTTTTTGGCATTCGGGGACCACAAAACCAAAAGTTATCATGGTCTCAGGCCATGAGACCTACGGTAATAGCTTCTTCCCTATAGGGGAAATTCACTAAAACTAAACAATATAATGTATAAAGTCCTCTTTGGGGATTCCCATTTTACGGAAATAGCCGAGGTGAGATGAGGAACCTTACAAACTCAGCTCAGAATATCCGGACGAGGATTGGAACCCGGGACATCCCGTGCGTTACCACTGTGCTAACCTGATATTAAATCAAACAAAAGATCTCAGTCCCTAATCTCTACCACCCGCTACAAAACCGTGGATTGTTTTTATGTCCAAGCAAGAGCATTTGGGCTGGGTTCTAAAATATGTATAAAAATGAAAGTTGACTTTGTTCTTATCTTGGATTCATAGCTCTATCTTTAAAATGCTAATTTCGAAGTACATGCAACGGAAGTCAACCGTGCCTAATTTAAAGGTGTTATTGTGACAAAAGCTTATCTTATTATGTTTTGTGTTTATAGAAACGTTCGTTATCATTTATACGTGTTAAAAAAACATATTTGAAAATCTCTTAGGGCCACGTAAAGTTGGCCTGTAAAGTTTCAATGACTCTGTGGCAGACTATGATTTTATTTGGTCAAGTGATTGTATAAACATGCACATGTTAATCGTAAAACTGTCCGCATAAATCAGTGAAAACAATTGTTATGTCGTTCAATGAATCTTACCGATGTAACTTGGGTCGTCAGGCACAATATTTATTAAAGCAATAAAACTCAATTGACAGTAATTAATACCGATCAGTTTGTTCCCTTTATTCTATTGCATGATTACAATCAAGCTCGTAATAACTATTTAGAAACATTCCAGACAACACTTGTGGAACTACGTTAATATTGCAGGTCATGTAATGTTTTCCCCGTGGCAGGCGCCGTTTCCATGGTGACAACTCCCGCTCATCTGTTGTGAATCTGTTGTTATGTGTCAGTGTTTGTACTGATATGCCCCCGACCGGTGAACCGTAGTTTTTAAATATAAAAACCACTAAACAGTAAAATTTATATTCAGTTTTTTTATTCCTGGGTGTAACGTATATTGGTAAGTGAAACTGTTTACATAAATATAAATACAAATAATATGTCATTTACGTTTTTCCAGATTCATTGTAAACAAACTTCCATTTCAAAACTTTTAATTTAAATATCTTATTCAAAGTTTTCCATCTGTATTACTATAATGGAGATCCGGAAACAACTTCAATCGCCAAGTCAACCATCGTTACGACAGTTATAATGGTAAACATGGCCAGTAACGGCTATTATGAAAACCGCTTTGGCAAAGTATGCTGGTAATACGAGCTATTGACATAGTTTGAGATGTTTACGAATCACAAAAATAGTGCAATTTAAAGTAGAGGATAGAAATACTTAAGTATTATTTATATTTTAAGCACAAATAAGTGGCATTTACTGTTAAAGAATGTGGTTTTTATTATATTGGAGATTTGTATGAAACATTATTACATCTTAATAACTTTAGTGGCAAGAACGTGTATACAGTAAAAACATCGCAATACATAACTATAAAATGTGGCTAAAGACCTCTCTTTAATTCTTTTTCTTTGTGGTTAATGTAGGTATTTATATTATGTATATATTTTAATAACAATTAAAAATATATTACTGGTGACGTTAACAGGTTTTGACATTAAATAAACACAAGCAACAATGACTGGTGTTGTAAAAGAATAAAGCTGAAAATGTAATTAGATATTTAATAAATTCATACAAATTATGTTATTTCAGTAAAACTTTAGTAGATATCAGAATTGCTCAAACTGTTCTAACTTTGTATTACAAGTTATTCTGGCTGTGGCTTGGATGGAAGTTTAGAGAAAATGTACCCTTTGATTATGAAAGCATGTTACAAAAATGCTCAGGTCATAGTTTGGGCTTAAACAATGAAAGCAGACCCAAGGGTGGTAAAAATAACATTAAAAACTGTTAACTGTTTAACATCAGGTGCCACTTGAAGTTTATGAACTACTAACAAGGTTTCTTGGTGTTTTGCTGAAGGGAGTAACTTGACGCACACGCCGTCGTAGAAGGACAGTATAAAAACCAAGTATTTGCTGCATTAAATTTGGCTAAACGTGGTTATTACAACCGTTTAAAAAGGTAGTTAAACAATACTGTAATTAATTGGTTAAACCGATATTAGTTAACAATGAATATTGGACATTTTAGAGAATTAATTGATTTAAGGAAAAAGTAGGTTTAATGAAACATAAACTTATTTACAGTTAAAAAATGTGTTTTTTTAAAGAACCTAATCTTTTAATATTCAAGAAGATTACGTTTAGTCACCAATTTTGGAAAGAAAGAGTGTTGGTTAAAAATGTACACCATAAACTTAAGATGATAATAATAACATAATTTTAAACAAAAACTAAAAAAAAACACTTTAAAAACAATAAATAACAAATTATTTTTCTATTAAAAATTAATCATAAGAAGTAACAAACAGTGGACAATCTTTTAACCGCACTTTTAGGACAATGGCCAATGGGATAATAGAACAAAAATAATGTTTAAAGGGGGTATTGAAGATAATTCACTCCATGCAAAAATCCACATAAACGAAACGTATATTGTTATATGACAAAGTTGTGAAGTAAAACCTAAAGTACTAAATACTGTGAAGTGTAAACATTGAAAATGGTGCACACAGTCCAGTGCACTGGTGACTTATTAGGTGAGGGCTGTAAGCGCCCGAACATAACCTGAAAAAGCCGATCGTGAGAGGCTCGGATGATGCTGGTTAGTAGTGGCCGGTTTTTAGAATGCTGGATAAAATATCGTCTGCTGTAGTAGACAGAGAAGAGCTAAAGGGGTATTGTTTGTTTGTTAAAATAAGGAAAGCTTGCTAAGTTTACCGTTAAGTTTAATGTGAAACGTGTATGATAGTTATAATACATCATCATCTACTCTGTCGTATAAAGTTTTTCAACATGGACGCGTTAAACTAGTTACTCTTTTCAACCCACCAATATTTCTAAACAAAAGAGAAAACTAATAAAAACAGACAGAACCTAACTCGTTTACTCACGGTTATTTAAAAACAACTTCGATCATTTTCCTTTTTGTTGTGATAAATGTAACCTGAAAATTACATTAGGACAATGTCTAAAAAGGAAATTTTAACATACAATAAATATGAATATCGATTGTTAAAGGTAATAGAGTTATATTGAGAATCATATATGCAGCACGAATAACATTCATGAAATACACTGCACAATGGCATATTTGGTACATTAAATCATCCAAAGTTTTGAAGAGGGTATTCTTCATTTCGGGATGTGAGTTACGAGTTAATCTAAAACTTTGATATGAACTGCCAATTTGGTTAACTTACTCACTTTCATGTTCTCAAGTAAAATTTGTAATGAATTTAATAACTAATCGAGACATATACATGGAATTTTAATTTATATTTATGTTTATGTTTAATTTATGTTCTATTTAATTTTTATTTATGTTTAATTTAATTATTTATTTAAATTTATTAATTGCCATTATTCATTTAATAAATACATGGGTTTTTTGCTTCCCTCAGAGGGGAAATGAAATTAAAGGGAGGGCAAATATAGAACGGGCTGGTGTACTAATTAAGCCTTTTGAACGACGTGCCCCCTTTCCTCCTATGTAGGATAGTCATTAGCCTTCAATAGACGGGTGGGTCTTTTCCATTGAGTTGTTTGCCTGGGTATCCATACTCGAGTCATGGACCAAAGGACTACATACAATGATAAAATATCCCCGTCGTGACGCAGCAAAATCAGCTAATTTATAGTAGTGCCTTTTAAAAGTTAAAACTTCGAATATACACATAACTACTTCATGAAGCCGCTTCTCAGCTTTAATAAAAATACGCCCACGAATTAGCGAGATATTTAATTTATTCTCAATAAGATTAACATTAGGATGAGTACACAGAGGTTTGCTGCAACAGGGATTACAAACAAATTGGTTTCACACTAATATTAATACTAATAGACAAATAGCACCACATATAGCTACAAAATAAGTTTCAGTCTTCATTTGCTTTACACAATTTGTATCAAGTGCTATCAACATTGGCCAGTCCGTTCCATCTCTTTACCCATTCCTTGCTACAAACTGAGCTACGTTTTCTGGTCAATCGACTCACACGTTGTTCGTTTCTGTTCTACAAAGCATATGCAGAACAGTTCCCTTTTAAATTTTTTTTTACACTCGCAAATATCTGTATACATAAGCATATATTTTACTATCACCCTCATTGTTTGTTGAAACTACGAGGTTTTAATTTAAAATTTTAGAGCTGAATACCTAATTTTACCACGTGTATTTCTTATTGTTACAGATAATCTTCCGAGTCAAACGTAAGTAAATGATTTTATTAAGGATAAATAAAACTAATATTACTATGTATGTTTAAATAAATTCCATAGTTTCATATATGTTATGTTGTATACTATTATACTGGTTAAATTGTAATTTATTTCCGCATGGTTGAGGATGTTGTTACAGCTTACGACTGCACTATCAGTAGCTTTTGGGGATTAGTTATTTACCGTGTTATAAAATGCAATCAAAGGTAAACTAAACCTCCGCATGTCTACATGAAGTTTCAGGAAAGTTATAGATAAAAAAAAACTAATTAAAGTATGATAACTAAAAAAAATTTATAGACGTTTATAAATTCCGTATGTTTATAAAGAAAGGCTGTTTATACGGTATAAGATCCATTAGAATTAACTAGAATGAAGACTGCTACAATAACCCTAAAAGCTATATTAAATATTTTAACCAAGTTTTATTAAAAATAGTTAGTTAAGCTTTATTAAAGCTATTGAGCTAAACTTTACTATAGCTATTACTGATATTTTTGCCGCCTTCACTTATAAAAAATACCTGTTTTTGAACAATTTAATAATTGTACCCCGTGGAGATACTATTCCCACAATATAGGCAACGTAAATATAAACAGTAGTAGTGTGTGGCACTGCAGATTAAGGTTATACCAGCATCGAAACAAACAATAATTGTATGTTGTAAAATATTGATTGTTGCAAACGCTATAAGAACGGGAGTGTAATCGTAACGCTATGTGGCATTACCTCCCTCGGAAGCAATGAAGCTAATTGCTTACTTCTCAAGATAGGGACACGTGGTAGGCGATAAAATATAATTAAATTTTCCCGCTTTATGTTGTGTATCCTCTTTATCAACAAAAACTATTTCCATTTCTCAAAAACAAATATTTATCCTCAGATTTTTTTCAAAAATACTTTTTTTTTTAACATGTGATCATGAGTGTCAGACGTATGGATTTTTGTCCTAGGACAACCTTAAAACTGGTCTATACCAGTTTTTAAGCTGACATTGGGTACAGCAAATGAAGTTGTCATTACATATGGTAACTCTTTTGGCTGTCCATTATGAGAAACTTCCCTTTCACCTTTGGTCCCTCCATTTGCAGCGGCTGGGACAGAATCTCCGGGTTTGTTCCCCAACTTGAGAATGAATGGTCCCTGGCTGCAGGGACTATGAATACATGGATACGCTGCCAGTTTAGTTGACCAGTTAGAGAGCAGAATGCGGGACCCCTGTTTGAGCCTCATCCCAGCTGTCACAGGGGCACGAGAGTTGGGCCTCTGAAGGGTCAGTTTGGCTGCCGTCCCATCCCACCATTTTATTTCCTGCTATATCCTAGCTGCCGTTAACCTGCACAGTAGTCCCGCTTGTGGAAGACGTGCCTAGCAGCTGTGCTGGGATTTCCTAATCCAACAACAATGATGACGTATGATTTCTTGTTCGTCAGTTATATGTAAATTTGGCCAATAAATTATAAGTTTTGGTTGGTTTTGCGATTTTTTTATACATTTAGTTGAGTAGTGGACAAATGAGGGTTTAACATACTATTCGGCACTTTTTTCCCATGTTATTCTTATGGGGATCAGTTTTTGAATACTTGCCCGATCCTACCCTTCACAAATTTCCTTTTTGGCCTATACTAGTCCTGACCCTTGCCTATATTAAATACATTTTCCCCATCCGTCCCCTATATTTTTAAAATCTAAAAAACTAACTTTGTTTAAATTGATGTTATTGTTCTAGGGTAGTGGTCCAAACCCGGCCCTACGCTTTCCCCTACTTTACATCCTTTGTGAAAATCCATGAGTTCAAAAATAACTCCACACTAAATAAACAACACATGTAAACAACTTAGAAGTGCACTCGGTTATCGCCACTAGCGCGACAATCAACCTTGAAAGCGATTCTGCAAGATCGGCACCAAGGACACAGCGGCCGATGCATAGTAACCGATGCGTAATTTTACAAATTAATTTTGTGAATTTTCGGCTATATAAAGAGCTGCTGCAGGCTAGGGTCCTCACTTCATACCCTACAGCCCCAGCACCAACAAGACCTTCAGTGTTGCAGGTTTTAACTTAAAATTCAGAGTGGTCCAAAGTAGGGGGCAATAGCCGATTCAAAACCAGCAGCAACCTGCTTGCTCCACTGTGGAGCTGTGGAGCCCCCCCCCCCCTCCCCCCCCCTCCCCCCCCCGACCCCCCCCCCGACCCCCCCCCCGACCCCCCCCCCTCCCCCCCCCCGACGCCCCCCCCCCCCCCGGTCGCCAGCGGCACTTTTCGTGATGACCTTGAACATGAGGAAAAAACTTTCGAAAATTAATAACTAGCCTATTTATCCATCAATTCCCACGGGACTTTTTCCAGAGTGTAGGCCTACCCCAGAGGAAGCGAATGACGTAAGAACCCCATAGATCCGCCATTAAACAAGGCCGCTATTAATTTATAACCGCGTTTTCCTTATGGGATCTCAGCTGTTTACCAACCGATTTTGACGAAACCTCACCACATGTCAGGCGGCGGCCTAAGTAAACCATCGCTTAAAGAAAATTGAAAATCCACCGTTAAACGGACCCGCTATTAATTTTTAACCGCGTTTTCCTTATAGGATCTCAGCTGTTTACCGACCGATGTTGATGAAACTTCACCACATGTCAGGCGGCGGTCTAAGTAAACCATCGCTGAAGGAAACCCAAAAATCCACCGTTAAACGGACCCGCTATTAATTTTTAACCGCTTTTTCCTTATGGGATCTCAGCTGTTTACCGACCGAACTCGATGTGACTTCACTACACGTCGTATGCTGGCTTGGTCAAACCAAACTGCGAGCGGCTCCGCGGCGTCACGTGTTGAGGCGCGTGCTAGGGCCTACGTGACTGTCCCAGCCTGTTTACTCATCAGCGGTTCTGGGAATTGGTTATCGCTTACATTACACTGCAAAGCATCTAGAAGCTTCTAGAACGTCGTGGACCGCGGTGACATCATCTCCATGCCTATGTGACCGTCCGGGCCTGTTTACTCATTAGCGGTTCCGAGAACTGTTTACTGCTTTCACCGCCTACTTTACGGTACGTAGCTATGTTACTTCAGTGATTGTCATCGCTTCCTTCATTCAGTTTGCGTTTGGAGCTCAGTGTGTGTAGACGTTCTACTTCAGTGCTGTGCTAGCCTTTACTGCACCATATTCCGAGATTGTTAAACGTAAGTATATGTATCTCTTAGAAGTTGTAGTGTGGAAGACTATTACATTCCCCTTTATAGTAAGATTCTCATTTAAGGTATGATCGTTCAGCAACTTTGAAGTCAGAATGTGCAAAGAGAGGTCTGGCTTGTTAATAGAAGTTGAATAATCTGTTCTTTGCTAAAACCAATTTAATAAACGAGGAAACCCGTGTACTAACATTAAATTTGCCATGGCCTTGACTCTTGTCTACCACGCATAAAGTATGTGTTATGTTACCAATGAAGTGTTCTCGTTGCGACTAATTTGTAAATGCAAGAGACTTATCATATTCGTTGTTGCAGATGAACAACCAACACCTGTGCGAGGTCTGTGGCCGAGCCTTCAGCCTGCTCAGAAACCTGAGGCGGCACGCGGAGTCCGCCCACAACGCCAGACGTCACGACTGCCACGTCTGCGATAGGCGCTTCACAAGAGGCGACAGCCTCCGCCGCCACGTCGCCACGGTTCACGGACCACACGCCACGGCGGAGCCCCAACCGCAACGAGCGGACCATGCCTGCCGACTGTGCCCGGCCATCTTCGCCAGCCTGGAGGACGTGCGCTGCCACATGCAAGCGGCTCACTCCGCGATGCCAGCAGCAGCTCCTTCCTCCTCCTCGAGCCCCGATCGCCACGTGGAGTGCGAGCGATGCGGTGGACGCTTCGACCGCGACCTGGAACTGAGACGACACGTCCGGACCGTCCATCCTCCCACGTTCCGTTGCGCCTACTGCGACCGCGGGTTTACCCGTCGCTTCAACCGCGACCAGCACGAGTCTCACAACTGCCCTGTTGTGAGGAACCTGGCTCAAGAACCATCCGAGTTCCGCTGCGTGTACTGCGAAAAGGGGTTTACTCGCCGCTTCAACCGCGACCATCACCAGTCTCACAACTGTCCTGTTGTGAGGGACCTGACCCAAGACCGACTGCCTAGGTTGTCCTCTCCTCCCCCTCTTCCACAAAGCAACCAGTCGTTGCGCCAAGGAGCCAGCGCCGAGCCCCGATCGTGCCAGATGCCTAGCGCCGAGCCACGACCAGGACCGAGCACCGAGCCACAGCCAGGGCCCAGCACCGAGCCCCAGCCCCGCCCAGGACCTAGCGTCGAGCCTCAGACCATCGATGACGAGATGGAGGGTGGCGGCCGCCCCGTGTTCCAGCTTGTGCATCGGGCCTTCCGGAGTCGCCTCCTCACCTACCGCCTGGCCCAGCCGTTAGACGCCTTGCTGACCGTTGAGGATGCGCTGACCCTGTTGTTTGACGAGGTTCTGGACCTGATGGAGAACGTCATGACCCAACATCCGAGCATCAAGGCGAACATGGTCCTGGAATGTGAGTTCTCCAACATTCACGGGGCCACCTGCCTGCGCTCCTTCAACACAAAGAACGTCCCACTGACCGAGGCCTCCGACTTGGAGGCTTTCCTCTCCGCGACGTTCGAGACGATCGTGAAGAAGAAGGAGCAGTGCGAACTGGTAGGTAGCGGCTGGACATACCTGCGTATACGGGACCTGGAGATCCGCGTGAACGAGTACACGCCGCTCGGAGGCAGAGCGTATCTCCAGCTGCCAAGGGCTATTGCAGACACGCGCGCTGTTGTCAATGTGCTAAACGCCGACGACATGTGCTTCATGTACGCTATCCTGGCCAAGTTCGTTGCGCGACACGCGGAGAGACCTGCAGCGTACACGCCGGACATCATCGCTCGCTACGACTGGACCGGTTTGCGTTTCCCCGTGACGCTCAAGGACATCAAGATCTTCGAGGGTAAGAACAACATCAGCGTAAACGTCTACGGGACCGAGCGCGCGATGGTGGGAAGACGCCCTGACGGAACTCCCAAGTTCATGGATAGGGTCTACCCCTTGAAGATCTGCAAGCGAGAGCTTGAAGACCACAGGGACCTGCTGTACGTGACCACCGACGGGGACAGCCACTACGCATACATCACGGACCTGAGTCGACTGGTCCGTCACCAGCTCACTGACCACGGGCATAGGATCTACGTCTGTAAGCGGTGCTTCGCTTACTTCGACAATCAACCCAACAAGCTAGGGTTGACGGGCGCTCAGCGTCTGGAGGAGCACAGGCGTTACTGCTACGCCAAGGCTCCCCTTCGCCTGGACTTGCCGAAGAAGCAGCAGATCCGCTTCACCCATCCAGAGTACACTAGGCGGGAGAGGTTCTGCATCTACGCGGACTTCGAGTGTGCTCTGCAGCCTGTCGCTGTTGACCCGGTGGAAGCACCGCCACCCGGCACGACGCCCCTGCAAATGCACGTCCCGTACGCCTTCGCCTATCAGATCGTGGATTCGCTCGGCCTCGAGGAGTTTGAGCCGCGGGTATACTTCGGAGCTGACGCGTCCAAGGTCTTTATGGAACGGCTCAAGATGGACGTGCTGAGCCTGTGGGAGTTCCTGTTCAGCACGAGAGCTCTGCACCCTTCTCTGACCCGGCAGGAAATGGATGAGTATCTCGCAGCGACCCGCTGCTACCTCTGCGGCAAGGATTTCACCGAGCTGGACGTAAAGGTGCGGGACCACAACCACGCCCCGCCTTACGAGTTCCGAGGAGCGGCGCACCGCTCGTGCAATCTGCGGTACAGGGAGCAGCGGGTCATCAACTGCTACTTCCATAACCTGTCCAACTACGATGCCCACTTCGTAGTGCGGGAGCTGGCCATCGACCCCGGCGATGTGGACGTGCTGGCGCACACCGAAGAGCGTTACATCGCCTTCACCAAGCGGTTCCACTTTGGCCAGCCCGGGGACAACCCACGACAGAGCAGTTTCGCGGTGCGGTTCCTCGACACCTACAGGTTCTTGTCCATGAGCCTGGCCAGCCTGGCAGCGGGACTGCCCACTGACAAGATGCGCGAGACGAGGAAGCGCTTCCCCGATGACCGGCTGTTCGACCTGGTGCGCAGGAAGGGCGTGTTCCCCTACGACTTTGTCACATCGTACGAAACGCTGTACAGGACCAGGGAGCTGCCGTCCAAGGAGGCGTTCAAGAACACCATGACCCTGGAGGACATCAAGGACGAGGACTACCAACACGCCCTCAACGTGTGGCGAGCCTTCGAGTGTCGCCACCTCAAGGACTACGCCGACACGTACCTGCGCTGCGACATCGCCCTCCTCACCGACGTCTTCGAGCAGTTCCGTGACACCTCTTTGGCCGAGTACGGACTGGACCCCGCCCACTACTACACCCTGCCATCCTACGCTTGGGACGTCATGTTGAAGACCTGCGACGTGGAGCTGGACACGATGCAGGATTTCGACATGTACCTGTTCGTGGAGCAGGGGATCCGAGGAGGGATCTCTCAGGCCGTCACCCGCTACGCCAAGGCGAACCACGATCGGTGCCCGGACTACCGCCCCGACGAGCCGACACGCCACCTCCTGTACCTGGACGCCAACAACCTCTACGGCTGGGCCATGTCCCAGTACCTGCCCACCGGAGACTTCCAGTGGCTCAGCCGTGAGGAGATCGACTCCTTGGACATTGGCGCGCTGGATGCCGAAGCGGAACGGGGTTACATCCTCGAAGTGGACCTCCACTACCCCGCCCACCTCCACGACCTGCACAAGGACCTCCCTTACTGCTGCGAGACCAAGCGTCCGCCAACAGGGAAATATCCCAAACTGATGACCACCCTGGACGACAAGATGCATTACGTCTGCCATTACAGGGTCTTGCAGCAGGCGCTGAACAACGGACTGGAGCTTGCGGCTGTGCACAGGGCGATCTCGTTTCGCCAGTCTCGGTGGCTAGAGCCCTACATCCTCATGAATACCGAGCTGCGGAAGAAGGCCAGGACCAAGTTCGAGCAAGACTTTTTCAAGTTAATGAATAACGCGGTCTTTGGCAAAACCATCGAGAACGTCCGCAAGCGCCTGAACGTCAAGCTGGTCTGCACTCCGGAGAAGTTCTCCAAGTACGTGGCCAAGTCCAATTTCCTGGACCGCACGTATTACACGGAGGACGTAGCTCTCGTGCACCTCGCCAGGGTAAACATCGTCCTGGAAAAGCCCATCTACGTCGGCATGTCTGTCCTGGAGCTGAGCAAGTGGCTCATGTACGAGTTTCTGCGGAAGATGAAGGACCGCTACGGTGACCGCTTAAACGTAGACTACATGGACACTGACAGCTTCGTGTTCGACATCCTATCCCGGGACGTCTACAGGGAGATGATGGAGCACTTGGACGACTTCGATACCAGCGCCTACCCGAGGTCTCACCCCTGCTACAGCCCCACCAACGCCAAGGTGATTGGCAAGTTCAAGGACGAGTGTAACGGCCGATCCTTGTTCGAGTACCTCGGCCTGCGCTCGAAGCTTTACTTCATGGACGTTGAGGACGAAGACAACGGATCCAAGGCGATCAAGCGAGCCAAGGGAATCGCCAAGGGGGTTGTTAAAAACGTCCTAACCCCCGACGACTACAGGGGATGTCTGTTTGACGGGGTGTTGAAAACCACCATCAACACCCGTTTCCAGTCGTACCTGCACCGTGTCTTCACCGTACAAGTAGAAAAGCTATCCTTGAGCCCGGCCGATGATAAACGCTACATCTTGGCTGATGGTATCCACACCTTACCTTGGGGGCATAAGGACATCCCACCACTGCCCGCAGCAAGAAGTCGAGACAATCCCGAGGAGCAGCAAGGCGGGCCTATGGAGGTGGACGAGGAGGACATGGATGAAGAGTTCCCGGTGTAGATTTAAGTCTGAACAGAACTAGGCTAATTTTTTAAATATAATTAAGTATATTTTGTAAATAGTATTCGTAAGCAAATATAGTCAAACAGTTTAGTTTACAGCATACATCTGTGTTGTTACTACCCCTTGCATTTCCCTGACATTTACTTTCAAAAGACTCTTCTAATGCAAACCGAATTTGTAAAACTATCATGTTTTCAAAAACAAAACTTTCAAAATTGTTAAAAATTCGATATTCTTTCTTAAATACTAAAGAGAAAGACAAGTGAAAACAACAGTTAACGAGAAACAAAACATTTATTGAAACACAATAAGAATATACACACAAACATATTACAATCAAGAACTCAAAAGGTATTTACACAAAAATAGTCTTAAGCGAAGATGGAGTAGAAGAGCCTACGGACCAGTGCGTCGTTATGGTGAGAGCGACCGGGTCGAAGAGCTGCACGTAGTCGCTGAGTGGTATACCGAGGACCGCCCGACAGTACAGGTAGGTGAGGCAGTAGTGGTCATAAACAGAAGTACCGTAGCCCTGGAGTCGATACCTGTTGTAGAGACCGCCACCAGGCGCTTCTCAATCTGGGTGGTGTTCATCGCGGGCGGAAGCAGTCCCCACCGATTGTGTGATACCCTCATTACTACCAGTTGCACGCTTTATCACCACCGGCTTCACTGTATGTGTCAAACCAGTGACTCTGGGGACTCCTGAATAACGATCCACCCAAAGGTTTTCCAATCGCGTTATAATGTTCATAATCATAATATAGATTTCATAGTCTTTATTTTCATCCAAATATAAGTTGCAACCATGTGTATACTGACCTCTATGATGTAACTGGATGTTCAAGAACACATTACCCTGATTGGCGGGATTTTGTACTGTATGTTGATAACCGGAATCTACCCAACTGACAGTCGGTGGTGAATCGTTCGAATCTTTTTCCACAAGCTCCAAGTCTCCAGGTAGTTCCGGGGGATTGACACTTCTACTGTTGTCGTTTATGCATATGCTGACGTTCTGGGAACCTCCCCCTTCGGTTATTTGGTTGGATGATGGTGATGCAAAGTCTTCAGATATCTCCGGAGCATTGCCACTTTCAATGTCGTTTATGCAACTGCTATCAATACATGTGTTGACTTTCTGCGGACCTCTTCCTGCTGAGGTTTGTATGAACGATCTCGGTTGTGAGGAACGATTGTTTCTTCGCTTCCTTCTAACACAGAGGTGGTGCTGACGATGATGGAGACGAAGTCCATCTCGCGACGTGAACGACTCCTCACAGTATGGACATTTCCAGGTCGCCAGCTTCGATGGTGTGGCGACTGACCGTTTCAGTGATGGTGCTGGCGGTGGTTGTTCAGGACTTCGTGGAGAAAAGTACATGGTGCTGTAGCCTTCCATCGCTTCCAACTCCTTCAACAACGTCTGGACTGATTCATCCACTTCGATTGCACTAGCCATGTTTGTGTTTACTCTGCAACATCACTAGACAAACTGAAGGTGCGCGACAATCACTGAAGTAACAAAGCTACGTACCGTACAGTAGAAGGCGGTGAACAATTCTCGAAATCGCGGCAATTATCGCTAATGAGTAAACAGCCTGAGGCGGTCCACACTACAACTTATAAGACTACATATACTTACGTTTAACAGATCTCGGAGTATGGTGCGGTAAGGACTAGCACAGCACTGAAGTAGAATGTCTACGCACACTGAGCTTCAAACACAAACTGAATGAAGGACGCGATGACAATCACTTAAGTAACATAGCTACGTACCGTACAGTAGAAGGCGGTGGACAATTCTCGAAATCGCGGCAATTATCGCTAATGAGTAAACAGCCTGGGGCAGTCACGTAGGCACGGGGTGATGACGTAACCGCGGTCCACGACTTCACTACTTAAGGTAGGCCAATGCGTGCGTTAGGTTTACAGACGCAGGTTTAGGTTAGGTTTACAGACGCAGGTTTAAGTTAGGTTTGAGGATGCATGAACGTCGCGACGCAGGTTTAAGTTAGGTTTGATGATGCATGAACGTCGCGCGCGAGGAGTTGGAAGCGATGGAAGGCTACAGCACCATGTACTTTTCTCCACGAAGTCCTGAACAACCACCGCCAGCACCATCACTGAAACGGTCAGTCGCCACACCATCGAAGCTGGCGACCTGGAAATGTCCATACTGTGAGGAGTCGTTCACGTCGCGAGATGGACTTCGTCTCCATCATCGTCAGCACCACCTCTGTGTTAGAAGGAAGCGAAGAAACAATCGTTCCTCACAACCGAGATCGTTCATACAAACCTCAGCAGGAAGAGGTCCGCAGAAAGTCAACACATGTATTGATAGCAGTTGCATAAACGACATTGAAAGTGGCAATGCTCCGGAGATATCTGAAGACTTTGCATCACCATCATCCAACCAAATAACCGAAGGGGGAGGTTCCCAGAACGTCAGCATATGCATAAACGACAACAGTAGAAGTGTCAATCCCCCGGAACTACCTGGAGACTTGGAGCTTGTGGAAAAAGATTCGAACGATTCACCACCGACTGTCAGTTGGGTAGATTCCGGTTATCAACATACAGTACAAAATCCCGCCAATCAGGGTAATGTGTTCTTGAACATCCAGTTACATCATAGAGGTCAGTATACACATGGTTGCAACTTATATTTGGATGAAAATAAAGACTATGAAATCTATATTATGATTATGAACATTATAACGCGATTGGAAAACCTTTGGGTGGATCGTTATTCAGGAGTCCCCAGAGTCACTGGTTTGACACATACAGTGAAGCCGGTGGTGATAAAGCGTGCAACTGGTAGTAATGAGGGTATCACACAATCGGTGGGGACTGCTTCCGCCCGCGATGAACACCACCCAGATTGAGAAGCGCCTGGTGGCGGTCTCTACAACAGGTATCGACTCCAGGGCTACGGTACTTCTGTTTATGACCACTACTGCCTCACCTACCTGTACTGTCGGGCGGTCCTCGGTATACCACTCAGCGACTACGTGCAGCTCTTCGACCCGGTCGCTCTCACCATAACGACGCACTGGTCCGTAGGCTCTTCTACTCCATCTTCGCTTAAGACTATTTTTGTGTAAATACCTTTTGAGTTCTTGATTGTAATATGTTTGTGTGTATATTCTTATTGTGTTTCAATAAATGTTTTGTTTCTCGTTAACTGTTGTTTTCACTTGTCTTTCTCTTTAGTATTTAAGAAAGAATATCGAATTTTTAACAATTTTGAAAGTTTTGTTTTTGAAAACATGATAGTTTTACAAATTCGGTTTGCATTAGAAGAGTCTTTTGAAAGTAAATGTCAGGGAAATGCAAGGGGTAGTAACAACACAGATGTATGCTGTAAACTAAACTGTTTGACTATATTTGCTTACGAATACTATTTACAAAATATACTTAATTATATTTAAAAAATTAGCCTAGTTCTGTTCAGACTTAAATCTACACCGGGAACTCTTCATCCATGTCCTCCTCGTCCACCTCCATAGGCCCGCCTTGCTGCTCCTCGGGATTGTCTCGACTTCTTGCTGCGGGCAGTGGTGGGATGTCCTTATGCCCCCAAGGTAAGGTGTGGATACCATCAGCCAAGATGTAGCGTTTATCATCGGCCGGGCTCAAGGATAGCTTTTCTACTTGTACGGTGAAGACACGGTGCAGGTACGACTGGAAACGGGTGTTGATGGTGGTTTTCAACACCCCGTCAAACAGACATCCCCTGTAGTCGTCGGGGGTTAGGACGTTTTTAACAACCCCCTTGGCGATTCCCTTGGCTCGCTTGATCGCCTTGGATCCGTTGTCTTCGTCCTCAACGTCCATGAAGTAAAGCTTCGAGCGCAGGCCGAGGTACTCGAACAAGGATCGGCCGTTACACTCGTCCTTGAACTTGCCAATCACCTTGGCGTTGGTGGGGCTGTAGCAGGGGTGAGACCTCGGGTAGGCGCTGGTATCGAAGTCGTCCAAGTGCTCCATCATCTCCCTGTAGACGTCCCGGGATAGGATGTCGAACACGAAGCTGTCAGTGTCCATGTAGTCTACGTTTAAGCGGTCACCGTAGCGGTCCTTCATCTTCCGCAGAAACTCGTACATGAGCCACTTGCTCAGCTCCAGGACAGACATGCCGACGTAGATGGGCTTTTCCAGGACGATGTTTACCCTGGCGAGGTGCACGAGAGCTACGTCCTCCGTGTAATACGTGCGGTCCAGGAAATTGGACTTGGCCACGTACTTGGAGAACTTCTCCGGAGTGCAGACCAGCTTGACGTTCAGGCGCTTGCGGACGTTCTCGATGGTTTTGCCAAAGACCGCGTTATTCATTAACTTGAAAAAGTCTTGCTCGAACTTGGTCCTGGCCTTCTTCCGCAGCTCGGTATTCATGAGGATGTAGGGCTCTAGCCACCGAGACTGGCGAAACGAGATCGCCCTGTGCACAGCCGCAAGCTCCAGTCCGTTGTTCAGCGCCTGCTGCAAGACCCTGTAATGGCAGACGTAATGCATCTTGTCGTCCAGGGTGGTCATCAGTTTGGGATATTTCCCTGTTGGCGGACGCTTGGTCTCGCAGCAGTAAGGGAGGTCCTTGTGCAGGTCGTGGAGGTGGGCGGGGTAGTGGAGGTCCACTTCGAGGATGTAACCCCGTTCCGCTTCGGCATCCAGCGCGCCAATGTCCAAGGAGTCGATCTCCTCACGGCTGAGCCACTGGAAGTCTCCGGTGGGCAGGTACTGGGACATGGCCCAGCCGTAGAGGTTGTTGGCGTCCAGGTACAGGAGGTGGCGTGTCGGCTCGTCGGGGCGGTAGTCCGGGCACCGATCGTGGTTCGCCTTGGCGTAGCGGGTGACGGCCTGAGAGATCCCTCCTCGGATCCCCTGCTCCACGAACAGGTACATGTCGAAATCCTGCATCGTGTCCAGCTCCACGTCGCAGGTCTTCAACATGACGTCCCAAGCGTAGGATGGCAGGGTGTAGTAGTGGGCGGGGTCCAGTCCGTACTCGGCCAAAGAGGTGTCACGGAACTGCTCGAAGACGTCGGTGAGGAGGGCGATGTCGCAGCGCAGGTACGTGTCGGCGTAGTCCTTGAGGTGGCGACACTCGAAGGCTCGCCACACGTTGAGGGCGTGTTGGTAGTCCTCGTCCTTGATGTCCTCCAGGGTCATGGTGTTCTTGAACGCCTCCTTGGACGGCAGCTCCCTGGTCCTGTACAGCGTTTCGTACGATGTGACAAAGTCGTAGGGGAACACGCCCTTCCTGCGCACCAGGTCGAACAGCCGGTCATCGGGGAAGCGCTTCCTCGTCTCGCGCATCTTGTCAGTGGGCAGTCCCGCTGCCAGGCTGGCCAGGCTCATGGACAAGAACCTGTAGGTGTCGAGGAACCGCACCGCGAAACTGCTCTGTCGTGGGTTGTCCCCGGGCTGGCCAAAGTGGAACCGCTTGGTGAAGGCGATGTAACGCTCTTCGGTGTGCGCCAGCACGTCCACATCGCCGGGGTCGATGGCCAGCTCCCGCACTACGAAGTGGGCATCGTAGTTGGACAGGTTATGGAAGTAGCAGTTGATGACCCGCTGCTCCCTGTACCGCAGATTGCACGAGCGGTGCGCCGCTCCTCGGAACTCGTAAGGCGGGGCGTGGTTGTGGTCCCGCACCTTTACGTCCAGCTCGGTGAAATCCTTGCCGCAGAGGTAGCAGCGGGTCGCTGCGAGATACTCATCCATTTCCTGCCGGGTCAGAGAAGGGTGCAGAGCTCTCGTGCTGAACAGGAACTCCCACAGGCTCAGCACGTCCATCTTGAGCCGTTCCATAAAGACCTTGGACGCGTCAGCTCCGAAGTATACCCGCGGCTCAAACTCCTCGAGGCCGAGCGAATCCACGATCTGATAGGCGAAGGCGTACGGGACGTGCATTTGCAGGGGCGTCGTGCCGGGTGGCGGTGCTTCCACCGGGTCAACAGCGACAGGCTGCAGAGCACACTCGAAGTCCGCGTAGATGCAGAACCTCTCCCGCCTAGTGTACTCTGGATGGGTGAAGCGGATCTGCTGCTTCTTCGGCAAGTCCAGGCGAAGGGGAGCCTTGGCGTAGCAGTAACGCCTGTGCTCCTCCAGACGCTGAGCGCCCGTCAACCCTAGCTTGTTGGGTTGATTGTCGAAGTAAGCGAAGCACCGCTTACAGACGTAGATCCTATGCCCGTGGTCAGTGAGCTGGTGACGGACCAGTCGACTCAGGTCCGTGATGTATGCGTAGTGGCTGTCCCCGTCGGTGGTCACGTACAGCAGGTCCCTGTGGTCTTCAAGCTCTCGCTTGCAGATCTTCAAGGGGTAGACCCTATCCATGAACTTGGGAGTTCCGTCAGGGCGTCTTCCCACCATCGCGCGCTCGGTCCCGTAGACGTTTACGCTGATGTTGTTCTTACCCTCGAAGATCTTGATGTCCTTGAGCGTCACGGGGAAACGCAAACCGGTCCAGTCGTAGCGAGCGATGATGTCCGGCGTGTACGCTGCAGGTCTCTCCGCGTGTCGCGCAACGAACTTGGCCAGGATAGCGTACATGAAGCACATGTCGTCGGCGTTTAGCACATTGACAACAGCGCGCGTGTCTGCAATAGCCCTTGGCAGCTGGAGATACGCTCTGCCTCCGAGCGGCGTGTACTCGTTCACGCGGATCTCCAGGTCCCGTATACGCAGGTATGTCCAGCCGCTACCTACCAGTTCGCACTGCTCCTTCTTCTTCACGATCGTCTCGAACGTCGCGGAGAGGAAAGCCTCCAAGTCGGAGGCCTCGGTCAGTGGGACGTTCTTTGTGTTGAAGGAGCGCAGGCAGGTGGCCCCGTGAATGTTGGAGAACTCACATTCCAGGACCATGTTCGCCTTGATGCTCGGATGTTGGGTCATGACGTTCTCCATCAGGTCCAGAACCTCGTCAAACAACAGGGTCAGCGCATCCTCAACGGTCAGCAAGGCGTCTAACGGCTGGGCCAGGCGGTAGGTGAGGAGGCGACTCCGGAAGGCCCGATGCACAAGCTGGAACACGGGGCGGCCGCCACCCTCCATCTCGTCATCGATGGTCTGAGGCTCGACGCTAGGTCCTGGGCGGGGCTGGGGCTCGGTGCTGGGCCCTGGCTGTGGCTCGGTGCTCGGTCCTGGTCGTGGCTCGGCGCTAGGCATCTGGCACGATCGGGGCTCGGCGCTGGCTCCTTGGCGCAACGACTGGTTGCTTTGTGGAAGAGGGGGAGGAGAGGACAACCTAGGCAGTCGGTCTTGGGTCAGGTCCCTCACAACAGGACAGTTGTGAGACTGGTGATGGTCGCGGTTGAAGCGGCGAGTAAACCCCTTTTCGCAGTACACGCAGCGGAACTCGGATGGTTCTTGAGCCAGGTTCCTCACAACAGGGCAGTTGTGAGACTCGTGCTGGTCGCGGTTGAAGCGACGGGTAAACCCGCGGTCGCAGTAGGCGCAACGGAACGTGGGAGGATGGACGGTCCGGACGTGTCGTCTCAGTTCCAGGTCGCGGTCGAAGCGTCCACCGCATCGCTCGCACTCCACGTGGCGATCGGGGCTCGAGGAGGAGGAAGGAGCTGCTGCTGGCATCGCGGAGTGAGCCGCTTGCATGTGGCAGCGCACGTCCTCCAGGCTGGCGAAGATGGCCGGGCACAGTCGGCAGGCATGGTCCGCTCGTTGCGGTTGGGGCTCCGCCGTGGCGTGTGGTCCGTGAACCGTGGCGACGTGGCGGCGGAGGCTGTCGCCTCTTGTGAAGCGCCTATCGCAGACGTGGCAGTCGTGACGTCTGGCGTTGTGGGCGGACTCCGCGTGCCGCCTCAGGTTTCTGAGCAGGCTGAAGGCTCGGCCACAGACCTCGCACAGGTGTTGGTTGTTCATCTGCAACAACGAATATGATAAGTCTCTTGCATTTACAAATTAGTCGCAACGAGAACACTTCATTGGTAACATAACACATACTTTATGCGTGGTAGACAAGAGTCAAGGCCATGGCAAATTTAATGTTAGTACACGGGTTTCCTCGTTTATTAAATTGGTTTTAGCAAAGAACAGATTATTCAACTTCTATTAACAAGCCAGACCTCTCTTTGCACATTCTGACTTCAAAGTTGCTGAACGATCATACCTTAAATAAGAATCTTACTATAAAGGGGAATGTAATAGTCTTCCACACTACAACTTCTAAGAGATACATATACTTACGTTTAACAATCTCGGAATATGGTGCAGTAAAGGCTAGCACAGCACTGAAGTAGAACGTCTACACACACTGAGCTCCAAACGCAAACTGAATGAAGGAAGCGATGACAATCACTGAAGTAACATAGCTACGTACCGTAAAGTAGGCGGTGAAAGCAGTAAACAGTTCTCGGAACCGCTAATGAGTAAACAGGCCCGGACGGTCACATAGGCATGGAGATGATGTCACCGCGGTCCACGACGTTCTAGAAGCTTCTAGATGCTTCGCAGTGTAATGTAAGCGATAACCAATTCCCAGAACCGCTGATGAGTAAACAGGCTGGGACAGTCACGTAGGCCCTAGCACGCGCCTCAACACGTGACGCCGCGGAGCCGCTCGCAGTTTGGTTTGACCAAGCCAGCATACGACGTGTAGTGAAGTCACATCGAGTTCGGTCGGTAAACAGCTGAGATCCCATAAGGAAAAAGCGGTTAAAAATTAATAGCGGGTCCGTTTAACGGTGGATTTTTGGGTTTCCTTCAGCGATGGTTTACTTAGACCGCCGCCTGACATGTGGTGAAGTTTCATCAACATCGGTCGGTAAACAGCTGAGATCCTATAAGGAAAACGCGGTTAAAAATTAATAGCGGGTCCGTTTAACGGTGGATTTTCAATTTTCTTTAAGCGATGGTTTACTTAGGCCGCCGCCTGACATGTGGTGAGGTTTCGTCAAAATCGGTTGGTAAACAGCTGAGATCCCATAAGGAAAACGCGGTTATAAATTAATAGCGGCCTTGTTTAATGGCGGATCTATGGGGTTCTTACGTCATTCGCTTCCTCTGGGGTAGGCCTACACTCTGGAAAAAGTCCCGTGGGAATTGATGGATAAATAGGCTAGTTATTAATTTTCGAAAGTTTTTTCCTCATGTTCAAGGTCATCACGAAAAGTGCCGCTGGCGACCGGGGGGGGGGGGCGTCGGGGGGGGGGGGGGGGGTCGGGGGGGGGGGGAGGGGGGGAGGGGGGGGAGGGGGGGGGCTCCACAGCTCCACAGTGGAGCAAGCAGGTTGCTGCTGGTTTTGAATCGGCTATTGCCCCCTACTGTCCAATACTTAAAATAATTTCGGCTAAAATATAATTTTTTTACTCTGGACTTAGAAAAATTCAGAGTGGTTCTTATCACTAATGACTTAAATAATAACTTATGACTTAAGAACTTTGAAGATGAAAGGGAATCGTTATTTTTGAAAATATTTTCATTTTTGATTAAAATAGCTTAACTTTTGATATTACTTTTGTTATTTATTTTTTTATTTTACTTTAACTACTTTTTATATTGGACTTTTGGAATTGTTATTACATGCTCTTTGACTTGGGTGTTTTTTAGTATCTTCAAAAACACCGCGGGGAGCGGAAGCACCGGGGAAGCAGAGCGGTACAGGATGCAAATATGCAATTTTCGAAAATTGCATATATCTCGAAAACGGTAAGAGATATCGAAAAAATAATGAAATTTTTAAAAAATACCCATGTAATAGATTTCGGGGGTTCCCCACCCATTCCAGGTTTCAAAAAACTTGTTTGACCCCTTTTGGTCCAAAAATTTTTTTGACCTTTGGCCTTTAATTATATCTCCGTTATTTATAGAGCTATTGGGCTGAAATTTGGTATATAGGTACATATAGATGTGGAACATTGTTTGGTAAAGAACATTTTCAATTTAGGGGACACACCTGCGCGCTACAGGCGATAATTTGAAATTCAAAAATTAGCTCCCATGTGGTTGTTTATCATCCAAATTTGATATAACTTGGATTGTACATATAGAACATCAACCCCCACTTGATAGCGTGTACGGATTTTTAAAAATAGTGTTTGTTTCTTTTATAATTACAAATTTAGGTTTTCCAAAAAACCCTCATAACTTTTTGTTTATTGAGATATAAGGTTCAAATTTGGTTTGGAGGTACTTTATACAATTATCTAAAAAGTAGTTTCCCAGATTTTTGATAAAGGGCTTAGTTTTTATAAAAATGTTGAATTTGTGTTTTTGTCTAAAATCTTCATATTTTGAATTTTGATCGTATTTAAATTTTTAAAATGGTAATTTTTGTTTATAAAAAGCAGAGCACGACATCTCTACACTCATTTCAACACAAAATGTTGACCTGTGCAATCTGTTTTATGTCTTACTCCAACAGAAGCAATTTATTACGCCATTATCGACTTGTTCACAAAGTTATTCCTAAAATTTGTAAAAAATGCCATCAAATATTTAATAATAACAATCATTTTAAAGTGCATATGCTAGAAAAACATGATACATGCAAAGTTTGTAAAAAGGTTGTTAACTGTAATAAAAACGCCACTACATAAGCTGTGACAAACGACCTTACAAGTTGTATATTTTTAACGGTGAATCTAAGGAAGTATTAGACACCCTTCAATCTTGTCCCCTACCTATCAAATGGATTCTTATTAGGAGGGTAAAGTTCATCAAACACTCGGTGGACAATAATGGTGATTTAATCATTGACAAAGAATGTATTGCTGATTTTCGAAGTTTGACGATGTTAACGATTGAGAACAAAGATTTAAAAACTCAAATTAAAGAAGCACTTTTTAAGATCGATACCTCCATGCACAAGTATCAAGCCTAAGGCAGTGGATGGATATATGACCATACTAAATACTGGCAGCTGCATGTTTACAAGTTTAAACCCCTAACTCCCAAATCATACATCCCCACACCAGAAAATATAAAATCAAAACACGCTGATTTAAATATTAAAAATAGTGATAATAAATGTTTTTTGTGGAGTATTTTAGCAAACTTAAATCCAAGGAATTGTAAAGAAAATGCAAATCGAGTATTTTACTACGAACCCCACGTAGGTCAGTTAAATATGACAAATATAAAATATCCCGTAAAAATATCCGACATTGATAAATTTGAAAAACAAAATAATATAAGTGTTAATGTATATGGAATTGAAGGACAATTAATATATTATCCATTGAGAATAACTAAACTAAATAGTAATACGCACGCAAACCTGTTGCTTTTACAACAAGGTTGCAAATCACATTACTGTTTAATTCGTCATTTTGATAAGTTAATGTTTAATTCTACAAAACACAATAATAAGAAATATTTTTGCAAGTTCTGTGTGCAACATTTTTATACTAAAGATATATTGGAACGTCACATAACATATTGTAAAACCTTTGATGCCCAAAGAGTACAAATGTATAAAAAAGATACATTACAATTTACGAATTACAAATATCAACTTAAAGCTCCCTTTGTGATTTATGCAGATTTCGAATGCTTTATAAACTCTGGCAAACACACTCCTTTTGGATTTGCTTATGTTGTAGTGAGAGATTCTAAAATTATTTACGAAGAGTTGTACAGTGGTGAAAATGTAATGAATGTGTTTTTCGAAAAATTATTTAAAACTTATGACTTTATTAAAAGTCAGATGGGAGTATATGTTCCCCTTGTAATGACTCCAGAGCAAGAGACGTTATTCCAAGACTCTACACGCTGCCACATATGCCGCCAGCCGTTACTGTGTGATAAAGTGCGCGACCATTGTCACTTAACAGGCATGTTTAGAGGCTCCGCCCATAATTCGTGTAATTTAAACTATAAAGTAACTAAGAAAATTCCAGTATTCTTCCACAATCTTAAAAACTATGATGGTCATTTAATAATGCAACACTTAGGAAAATTTAGTCGCAAATTGAATTGCATAGCCAAAGATATGGAAAAGTATATTTCATTCTCTGTTGATGATTTAGTATTTTTGAATTCCTAAAACTTTCTGTCCCTTCCCTTAAGAAAATTAGCTTCCAATTTAAATACATTTAGATTTATAGACAATCCACTACTACAACGTAAGGGCGAATTTCCGTACGAATACATGACAGGACCAGAAAAGTTTTTAGAGTCTCTCCCACCCATAGAGGCATTTTACAGTAGTCTAACTAAAGAATTACATTCTTAGGAGATATACTATATCTCCTGCACAATATGAACATGCTAAAAACGTATGGAATCATTTTAATATAAAGAATTTAAAAGAATATCACGATTTATACATTAAAACAGATGTGTTGCTATTGGCTGATGTGTTTGGGACATTTAGGGACTTATGTTTAAAGGATTATAAACTTGACCCTGTCCATATGTACTCACTCCCTGGACTAACATGGGAGGCATGTCTTAGAATGACGGGCATAAAATTACAATTATTTCGTGACATTGACATGAATTTCTTTATAGAACATGCCATTAGAGGCGGTGTAAGTATGATTTCCACGCGCTATGCTAAAGCCAATAATAAGTACATGGGCGAATATTATGACCCAAATCAAGAAAGCACCTATCTTGTATACTTAGACTGTAACTCGCTATACTCTACAGCAATGTGCGAGTCGTTGCCCATCGATGGATTTAGATGGACAAATGAGAAAGATTATAAATACAATCAAAATGAAAACTTTGGATTTATTTTGGAAGTTGATTTAAAATACGATAAAAGTTTACACGATTTGCATAATGACTACCCACTCGCACCAGAAAAAATGAATGTAAAATTAATACCAAATTTAAATGACAAAACTAAATATATTTTACATTATAAAGCACTAAAAAAATACGAAGAACTGGGTTTGGTAGTTACAAAATACCACAGAATTTTAAAATTTAGACAGTCGAAATGGCTTGCACCCTATATTAATTTTAATATTGAAAAGCGACAAAAAGCTAAACACGATTTTGAAAAAGACTTTTACAAACTGTTAAATAACAGTCTCTTTGGTCGAACAATTATGAACCAACGTAAGTTTCGTGATATACATCTTGTAGATGAGTCTAAGTTAACAAAGTACGTTACAAAGCCAAGGTTTGACTGTAGCAAAATGTTCGATAACAATTTGCATGCTGTACATTTAAATAAATTAATTGTAAAGTTTGATAAACCAATATATTTAGGAATGACCATTTTGGATATCAGTAAAGTAATAATGTATGATTTCCACTATAATTATATGTCAAAATTTAAGAATAAAAAGTTCCTAATGACAGACACAGACAGTCTTATTTATTCTATAGTAACAGAGGACTTTTACAAGGAAATACAATGTGACTTGTACTGTTTCGACACCTCTGCATATAGTAAAGACCATTTCTTATACTCTGATAAAAATAAAAAGTTACGGGCAAGTTTAAAGACGGATTAAATGGTCAAATTATGTATGAATATTGTGGTTTAAGGCCAAAATTATACTCTTTCATTCCTTTACAATGGTTATACGAAAAAGAAAAGGAAAATGAGCTAGAGGTTAAAAAGGCAAAGGGGGCTGACAATGCTACAGTTAAACATCTCTTAAGACATTAACATTACTTAAACTGTCTTGCAACCGGGGAAGATTACTATGAGAATGTTACAAGAATTAAATCCACAAACCACCATCTTCAAACATTAACGATGAACAAAAAGGTACTCTCTTTTGATGACGACAAGAGGTTTATTCTGGATGGCATTAACACTCTTGCCCTTGGTCATTATAAAATTGGTCAAACATAAATCTGTATTTGCCATTATTCTTTGTCCTTTCCTTGTCTATTACAAAAAGCCATATTTAGACCTGTCCCAGCATTGATGGCAGAGATTTCTAAATTGGTTGAATGAAAAATCATTCCCCACATGATTGTTATACACATGTTTTAAATTTAAATCGTCTTGTTTAAATAATATTAGAAAATTAACATTGTCACGTAAATGTTTGTTTACTTTACTGTAAGATTGACACAAGTAAAAACTTTTAATATATTTGTGTCTGCCCATTGAGAAAAATGGTGTGATATTTGGACTATTTATGTCGTAAAATACAAATATTGAGTGTGATTCTACATCATTTGGTGTGATTTCACAGTTTGAATATGTGTGTAATTTAACTTCATCACACAGACGGAATATTTCAATTATTTTTTATATTTTTCTTGTTCTAAAGATTTGGATATTATATATAAATTTGTAAACTTTAATCCTTGCTTTTTTACAATTAAGTTATAAATTACAACGGTCTTCCCCGAACCGCTGGGCCCTATTATAAGACACGGAATATTATTAGGAAATAGACCTAACTTCTTTGGTGTATTTTCTTTACGTGCTATTTTAAATTTGTTCTTTTGTTGAATAAATTACATTTTTTATATAATAAAAATGGCAAAGAGAAAGTGTAAAAAGGTCCAAGGTAAGGGATTATTCTTAAAGCCATATAGAGGCCGTGGCTTGTTAAATACCCTTATAAACAACCTTCCCTTCTCCCTGCACATACCATCATATTCCTATTGTGGTCCTGGAACTAAGATACGTGAAAATTTAGCCAGAAATGTACCTCCAAAAAATAAGCTAGACTCTTATTGTAAAGAGCACGACATATTCTACATGAATAATCCTGATACAGCCGCCCGGAACAAGGCAGATATGAGATTAGCGGACCAGGCTTGGACTAGGGTTTCGGCAAAGGACGCCAATCTAGCCGAAAAAGCAGCAACTTATGCAGTGACAAATTTGATGAAGGCCAAGGCAAAAATGGGAATGGGATTAAAATTTAATGAAAAAGATGGACAACTTTCAGCTGTTAGAGGCCGCAAGAGACGTGCCCCACTTTCGAGGAGTGTACCTAAAAAACGAGCTAAGAAAACGGAGTCCAAAAGTAAAAGAATGTGGAATTATTAATTTAGACAGTGACAGGGGCACACATTGGACAGCATATCGTAAAAATAAAGATATTGTAATATATTTTGACCCATTCGGAATACAGCCTCCAAAAGAGGTAATTGAATATTTTGTACCATCTAAAATTTACCATACAACTGATCAAATACAAGATTTAAACAGTTCCATTTGTGGAATTTTATGTTTATCATTTCTGAAAAATTTTAGTTTATAAAAATGGCTTCATTTACTATAACATTTAGGGGTACAGAGCCAGAGTTGAAGTCGATGTTCTTTCCTCCTATAGAATTGAATGGTGATTATGTAATTGGACTGGTAAATTTTCAAAGTTATAATTCTATATTTAATGTTAATAAACCTCTAAATACTTTGACATATTACAAAATGCACAAAATTACAACCCCAAAAGGGGAGGTCACAATTGACGAACCAAACCGGGCATTAGATGGTAAAGTTGAAGTTATTATTCAAAATAAAGTAGCATTAATTAATACAAAAGTCAAACTTATATATTACAAAGGGCTAGTTCCAAAATTAAATAAACTTAAAGACACAAAATTAACTATAGTCGAGGGAGAGGATGTGTATTATTACGATCACAAAGCTCCAAATGTAATTGAAATTGCTGAACGTACATACGAAGTGTTTGAGCTTGCGAAGGAAATTCAAAAGCAACTCCCAGATTTTGGACTTATAGCCGATAATAAAACTATGAAAGCCACATTACATTCTGGCCATGTGTTTGATTTTACAAAACCATGTTTAGGGTCTGAATTATTGGGATTTAAAGGATTTTCTACTCCAGATATTGCGTTTAAATCCGTAAATAAAATCAACATAAATAATGTAAATGTGATTAGAGTAAAATGTAATATTGCGAATGGGTCTTATTTAAATGGTGACAAATCACACACCATACACAGTTTTTACCCAGAAGCTCCTCCCGGCTACAAAATTATTGAGGTCCCCAGAAATATTATATACTTCCCTGTCAATAAGAGAAGTTTAGATGTTGTTAGCATTACATTTGCAGATCAACACGACAAGCCAATTGACTTTAATAAAGAAGAAACTACAATTACTTGTCATATAAAAAAGATATGAGAATTTACAAGAACGGACTGAGTGTGCAAAATGCCAGGTTTCTGCGATCAATTGGGCTGAAGTTAAAATTTTCTATTAATAAAAATGGAAGATTTTCTAGACGTTACAGGAAAATTCCAATACGACGATAGTGTGGTTAAAATTACAAATCACTCCTATGTTCCACACAACACTTTGGCAATAAATAATTCCGATTAAATTCGAATATGTATAAATAATCAAGATTTACTAACACTCCCGTCTAGGAGTTATCTGTATATTAAAGGAGAAATAGAGAATCATGATAAAGGACGTTTTATAAATAATGCATTTGCATTCTTATTTGACGAAATTAGATACGAAGTTGCTGGTAAAGAAATAGGTATTGTAAGAAATCCAGGAATTTCCAGTCTTATGAAAATATTGTGCTCTTACAATAAAACAACGAAATTGTCAAATGTAGCATTTGATTCTGATGCAAATTTAAAGGAGTTCCATAAAAGTGGCAAGTTTAGTACTTGTGTCCCATTAGAGCTGTTAATGGGTGTATTTGAGGATTTTAATAAGGTTTTAGTAAATTTTAAACAAGAATTGGTGTTGAAAAGATCCAAAAACGACTTAAATTGTATATTAACAACATCTAATGCTCCAACTGGGGTCGATCCTATTCCTAAAATTACACTTAAATCGATCCAGTGGGTGATGCCGCATGTGGTGCCATCTGATGGGGAGAAAAAGATGTGATCAATTACAAAAGATGTTATTGCAAAATAAAAATTTGCAAATTGCATTTAGAAGTTTGGAGCTACACGAACTCCCATCATGCCCCGAAACCAAGAGACATACATGGTCAGTTAAGACGTCTTCGAGTTTGGAGAAGCCTAGGTATATTATATTTGGTTTCCAAATTGGTAAATTGAAAAATCTCAAAGTGTTTTTAAACTCTGAATATTATCCTTATAGTGATTTAAATCTCGACTTTGAAAATCACTGGCCTCTAAAGCTTATGAGATGTTTGTGAGGTTTAGGGAGAGTTACTACAACACCGTCCCCGATCCTATGTTTAACAGAGCTGACTTTATAAAGAAATATCCTCTAATTGTAATAGATTGTTCTAGGCAGAATGAATCAGTGAAAGAGGGGGTCGTAGATATTAAATTAGAAATTGAAACTGCAGAAAATGTCCCTTCAAACACATCTGCATATTGCCTAATAATACACGATAAAGTGTTTGAGTATAATCCTTTGACAAATGAGATAAATAAAATGTAAATAAAATGAAAACAAATATTCAACAAGAATTGGTAGACTCTGCAAAAAAAATAAGAGAAAAGTATAGGGCATTAAAACGTGGTAAATTTCTAGAGGCTGAAGAGAGGTTCCAAACATTCCAACCGTTAATAGAGCCTTTGCAAGAATTAAAAAATTTAGCCACCAAAACAGAGAGGCCAGTTCTCCCAATGATTTTAGAAAAGACCCCGTCTAGAATACCAAGAATAACCCAGATAACACCGCACAAATTAGATGTTGGTCTTTTAGCATCAGACTATTTAGGAAATTACCTTAGTAGAAGTAGTATGACAGACACCACATATGGTATTAGGCGAGAAGGAAATAAATTTTTTATTGGGAATCAGGAAGTTCAAATTGCCAATGATGATGTTACAGTTGGAGAAAAAATTTATAAAGGGACAAAGGGATTGTGGGAATTGTTAACTTTAAAAGAACCCGTAAACTATAGTCAGGCTGATTTGCAAAATTATAAAGAGATTTTGGAAGCTACAAATGCACATTTAAAGGGTTATAAAACAGGTGCGGCGATGTCAAGTAATAAGCACACTAAATATCTTAATATAATTAAACCCCTGTTTAAGACTGTTGGTGAAGGTTTAAGGCGGGTAACTGGTAATAAAATAGACTATGTTTATTGGTACGATCCTAATGAGCTTGTAGATAGGTTAAGACTGCTTTGGTTAAGCCGATTGGCGGGAAATTCTGGAGTGGATAATGAGATAGATTCTATCATAGAAGAATTGAGGGAAAGCGGAATTGTTTATTAAATAAAAAGATGATAGATAAATTTGATCGCGTATATAACCCGTATAGTAAACCAGAAGCTAGAAGTTTTAAAGAAACTACTTTAAATCTAAAAGATGATGGTTGGAATGCTTTAAATTATAAAATTGGTGGGGAGTTTACTGATGATGTATCGACTTTGGGGCAGACGTTAACCAGAAAAGGTGATGCTTTTGTACAAGGTAATACTAAATATGAGTTTTTAGAATCCAAGAGTAATAATTGGAACGCTAATAAACGCAAAATTACTAATGTTAAACGAGGTGAAAGCTCAACCGATGTACCCACATTAGAGCAAACTTTAATAAGAAAAGATGGTGTCTTTGTACAAGACAAAAATAATTATGAATTTTTAAAATCGGAGAATGGTATTTGGAATGCCAAAAAGCGAAAAATTAGTAATTTGTTGGCTGGTAAAGAAAGCGATGATCTTGTAAACGTCTCTCAAGTACCAAAAATGGATCTAAACTTTTGGGATTTTAATAATAAAAGGCTAGTTCGTGTTAAACCCGCTATTGATGAGAACGATTGTGTTACGAAACATCAGACTGTGACTTTAAACGGTCTTAAATTTGATGGTAAAAATAAGCAATTAACAAACATTTTACCTGGAACATTGCCAAATGATGTGGCTGTTGTTAATCAAATATTGACAAAAGGTGAGAAAAGCATAATAAAACAGGGGGATAAAAATTATAATGTATTAACATTAGATAGCGATATGTGGGATGCAGAGGACAAATTAATAAAGAATGTACCTGAAGGCAAAGATAGGAGTGATATTTGTTTAATGTCACAGGTTTTGAGGTATGACGATAATATTAAAACTTTTAGACAAGACAATATTAAATTTGATATTTGTTCAAAATCACATGCATTAAGGTTTAACAATAAAACTAATAAATTTATGCAAGACAATAATCAAATCGATTTGATGATGTACAATCCTAAATTGTTGGTTGCAGACCCTACATCTTTAAGCGGATTTAAGACTTTAGATGGAGAGGCATATTTGCCAAAAAACTATGTATATCAAAGAATGAGTGATGGTATGTTAATTGGTAGCAATGGAGGTGTTTTTGAAACGACAGAGACTGGCAGATACGTTAACATTAAAAATAAAGAATAAAAAATGGAAAAATTGCTTACGAATTGCATAAGCCCGCGAGAAAGAATTTTGTTAGAAGGTCTTTTAAGGTGTTGGGTATAAACGAAACTGTTCAAATAGATTTAATAGATATGCGGAATTATGCTAGGGAGAATTCTGGGATTAAATATATTTTAACTTTAATAGACACATTTTCTAAAAAAGCTTATTGCTGCTCCACTAAAGAATAAAACTGGATTAGTAGTCACAGAAGCTATAAAAACTATTCTCCCAAAGGGAGTTAAAAATATTCAATCTGATAACGGAAAAGAATTTTTCAATGAACATTTTACCAAACTAATGATAAAGCTAAATATAAATCACTACCACACTTACTCTACAACTAAGGCGGCTATTGTGGAAAGGTTCCAGAGAACTTTAAAGAATTGGTTGTATAGAGAGTTTAGTGCACAAGGGAGTTACAAGTGGTTCGATTTACTTCCAAAGTTAATAAGGATATATAATAATAAAGTACATAGATCCATAGGGATGAAGCCTAACCAAGTAAGTGCTAAGAACTCTAAAGATGTACATGGAAGGTTAGCATCTAAAGTACAAGTTAAAAAGCCAAGATATAAGGTGGGGGATAGTGTAAGGATATCGAAATATAAACATGTATTTAGCAAAGGATATACCCCTAACTGGACGGGAGAGCTTTTTACAATAGCAGAAGTTAAGAAAACAAAGCCTGTGACTTATATTTTGAAAGATGAGAATGGCAATATAATCAATGGAGGATTTTATACAGAAGAATTGTTAAAGACTAAATATAAAGACATGTATTGGTAGAGAAGGTAATTAGGAGGAAGGGTGATTTATTATATGTCAAATGGCTTGGGTTCCCAAGTAGCCAGAACTCGTGGATTTCTGCAAAGGATGTATTAAAATGAATTTAGAGCAAATTTTAAAAATATAGGGGACGGATGGGGAAAATGTATTTAATATAGGCAAGGGTCAGGTACTAGTATAGGCCAAAAACGAAATTTGTGAAGGGTAGGATCGGGCAAGTGTTCAAAAACTTATCCCCATAAGAATAACATGGGAAAAAAGTGCCGAATAGTATGTTAAACCCTCATTTGTCCACTACTTAGTTGTATGATAAACAACTGGAAGCCCCCTTACAGCCACCTTATCAATCACATATATTGTCTCCGTCTTGTTTTACTTTGTTGATTCTCTCTGTCTCCGGGCAGAATACTTTATCAGTGAAAGGTAAGGTGTGAAAGGTTATTGTCTAAGTTTGATTTTACTTAGAATACAAATCATTCGCTTAAACTGTTTTAAGTTAGAACAAGTTTCAAACTGTCTATGTAGGTTAGACTTTAAAAAATATGAAATATTCAAGTTTATGTTATAAATTTATTAATTATTTATAGTTTTATTTATTATTTAAAGTTTTGTCCTACGGTGAAATTGGTTATGAAAAACAATATTTTTATCCTAGGAATAAACAAAACAATTTTAGCTTCTCAATACATGTTTTGAAAACAGCTGCTTTTGAGGAATTATATTATTATTTTAACATAGTTTTTAATTAAAATAATATAAATTTTTAATTTACTAATCATTTACTGTAATTTTTAACACGTTCGAGTACAAATTAACTGAATCAAATATCATTGTTGGATGACAAAATATAAATGCTGTAATGCCTGAAAAAAGTTATAAGCTTCATGGTGAAATTTTTAAAACGTTATTGATAAAACCCTAGGTGAAGTCATGTACACTAAAGATGGCGTAGGAAAACCGCAGCTTTGATAAAAAGGCTCTCGCATTCTCATCAATCATGCAGCTAAAGTCCGCTACCGTCTTCCCCATGAAAGGCTGAGCAGACAGAAGAGATCATGTTTCAGCAACGAAAGATGGGAAAAGAGAACTTGATACATTGAATAGAATCAATCACTGTTCATATTTTGATATGTTTAAACCATAAATATAATTCAAAAGAACACATCAAGAAAAAAGTATAGATCTCTTTTCCAGAGATTTTTATTAGTACTGAGAAAAAAAGGTCAAGAGTTGTCAAAGAAGTTTGAACTTTGTTTAACCCTTTGAGTGCTAAGCTTCTGAAAGGAGTAGTTGAATCCGTGATGTTTTGTTGATTTTTTAAATATATTGAACGCCTGAACAGTTAAAATTAATAAAAAAATATGCAGGTCCCCAGTATGCAGGTCCCCAGGTAATTTTAACACATATGGTTGAAAATTAATTGGATGAAGCGAGCCAAGCGAGTTGAATCCTTCAAAGTTGTGTTTAGTCAATCTCTTGTTACGCTAACTCCTTTATAACGGATTAATGAATTGCTTTGAAATTTTCAGGGTAGCTCTTAATTGTAAATAGGGTGGTAATAAACTATAATTGGATTATTATTTTGGTATATTTCTATTTTTTCATTTTCCGGAAATATTCAGATGTGTCTTGGGTTGGGTAGTATGTGGTAAGCAAACAGTCGCTCAAGTGATTTTGCAGTCAAACAGACTACGGCCGGATGTTGACAATAGCAGCAGCAGCTAACCAAAACAACTGATTGTGTGTCGTCTGTAGTCTATGCGGTCTCCTGGCCGGCAGTGGCCGGTCAGTTCAGTAGTTTAGTTAATGGCGTTTGCGAATAAATGAGTTTTGAATCAAGAATTTGTAATAGAATCATTCCACATTTATTTGTTTTAAAACAATCAAAATTATATATTCAGTATTATAGTGTAAGTACCTATACGATGTAATGGAAGTTGTAGGCCATATGGAAAGGCTACACAGTATGTGTCCTCTCGGTTATGACTTTAACCTAAATAAGGTACGGTACAATGTAAACTATGGTTCAATAGATCTCACCATAACGTAAGTTATGCGTTAGTTCTATTACTTGTCAGTGGTGTATTTATTTAGGATTTTTTAGCGGTGGATAGGGTTTGGCCTTACCTACATCTCACTCTTTCTCCCGTTTTTCACATGCATTTTTGAAATTTCAGGTGGATATTCCCCCCTGGATACGCCCCTGTTACATGTTGGTTATTGTTTATGAAAAATTTGATTAGGCCTAGGCGTAGTCTAATGGTATACCTATGTAATTATTACAACTTTTTTATTGTTTGAATAAATTAGGTCATGACTTTGACACTAAAAGAAACTGTGAAATGTACAAAAATCAATCCTAGCCAACAACAATACTAGAGTCACCAAACAGCCTGAGGCTAATGTATCGTTGTTATGCCTACGCTGTGGGTTAAAATTGTTACTTAAAACCTTTTAGGGCCTATTACAGTAAGAGATATAGATTTCTAACCTACTACATTCCAATTTTTTAAGCGCCTAGGTAGGTTATTCATAGGTTAGTTATTGTAAACATAGTTTCATATTTAACTTTTCTTTATTTGTAATTCTGACAGTAAATTAAAAGATGAGATTCTTAATTTTCATTTCTATATAAAAAATTACCTCGTAGCAGTAAAGGATCAATATAGCCTAGTTGTAGTTATAATTTGAACACAATTTTGTGCGTGAGACTTGTAAGTGCTGATATATTGTCTTCAAAAATCGTAGTGTCAGTAATTTTGGTTAAATCGGAAGTGTTAAGTCGGTTAAGTCGGTGCCATTGGAAAAACGCCACTAGTTGTTCTTGATTTTCGTAACAATTGTTTTTTGAAATCAGCTGTCATGTCGTGTTCAAATAACATTTTGGCTTTTGACAAAACTCAAATTTTGTTTTTCAACTCATATATAGTATAAAGTCATGAAAACAGTCATAGGTTAGTTATCCTAACATAGTTTCATAGCTATATTAATTTGCGACTTCGACATTACATTAATGTTTGATAATAAGGAAGACAATGGCAGATTAATGAAAGTAACATTGATTACAGTTATGCCTTAATAGGTTCGAAGTAAGTGGGCTTTAAAGACTTAATAAAATTTTTTACCATAGCCTACTATGGTAACCCTAGGGCTCTGAGCCGGAAACATCCCACCCCTCAGAGCCCTGGGGTTACCCCTATTATATTCTCTTAAACTTAACTTTATTCAAAGACAAATTTTAAACAATGGTTATTCTGAGAGGTATGTTTATATGTTGTAAGTAGTTCTTTTTCAGGGTGTATAAATGTTGGTTATTCACCTAATATACTAGACTCTACAACAAACTGGAATGTGGTAGACCAGTTGAAGTATGAATGTGGGCCTAGGTGAGGTTTGGTAAGTTACTTGTAGTCAATTAATCTGCGACGTTTTACAAATATGATAATGTTTATTTTGATTTCAACCAACGAGAATACTTTCATATTTGGCATAGGTCTTACCGGATAATGTACTAGCTTTTTCCCTGGCAGTAAATTGACCCATAATTATTGCCTGATTCTCAAAAGTGACATTGACTGAAGTTGTCCATTAGTAGGCCAGAAGTAAGTGGGCTTTAAAGACTTGTTCAAATATATGCTTATTGCCTATAGCCTATTTATATCCACTTCAAATTAACAATACAGAATTCAAAGACAAATTGTTTATACAATGACTATTCTGACAGGAATGTTTATGTGGTAAGTAGTTATTTTTCAGGGCGAATAAATTTTGGTTCTTCATCTAAATAGGCCTACTAGGTTCAACAATAAACTGGAATGTGGTAGGCTGGTCGAAGTATTAATGTGGGCCTAGGTGAGGTTAGGTAAGTTACTTTTAATTAACTAATCCGGCACCTATACTGCCTATTATAGTGGTATTACAAATCCTCGCTTCATCCTATTACGGGACATAGGAGCGTATACCTAGAATGTTTTTAATACAACACTGAGTCTAAATTTAACAACACAATGCCGAATAGAACCTATTCCTACGGCTTCAGGGAATGTTATCCATCCAATAAGGAAGAATTAACACGTATTTGCCTAAGTCTACAATTTTATAATAAGCGGTTATTTGTAAATTTAAATATGAAACAAAACATAAACTAAGCGTTTGATCATTAGTTGACATTATACTTTTATCACTTGTGGAGTAGACTAAATAGGTCAACGATCCAAAAACGTTACATTTACCTATGCGTTGTATTTATTGCAGAGTTTGCAAAAACCATTAAAACTTACCATCAATGCTTTATGGGGTCTAGTTTATGGAATTTAGTGCCAACGAAAAATGAGAACTGCATGATATGTGATTCAAATTATGGTACTAAGAAATATAGAAATTAAACTTGGCTATTTTTTGTTTAAAAATCTTTATGAATCTTATTAATTCAGTTTTTACTAATTTGATTACTCGCAGTTATTAGATAATATAACCACTGTAATCCAATTATGTTATTAGTTATGACCTAGGGGTCTGAGAAATTATATACTGGAGAAAAAATATGTACTGAAACTTTACCACGTGAGTGTTTCTTTGACGTTTTAGCGAATTTCCCCTATAGGGAAGAAGCTATTACCGTAGTCAGCATGGTAAGACCTAGGCCCGGGACCATGATAACTTTTCGTTTTGAGGTCCCCAGACCCCAAAAATACCATTCGTTCGAATCTGTATATATATATATATATATATATATATATATATATATGTGTCCGTGAGCACGATAACTCTCGTAAAAATTATCCGATTTTGATGAAATTTGGTATAAACGTGTACAGCAACATTTATGACTTTAAGTTTGAAAACCAGCCAGATCGCTCTATCCGAAAGGTTATTTTGGGGGGTTTTTGTACCCCAAAAATGGGTTTTTTGAATTTTTTACATATAATTTTGGAAATAGTATGATTTTATTTTTCCCATTGGATTCAGCTTAAAAAAACACACAATTTGGTATTTTGATCATTTCTCTACGTCAATTGGTTACCGAGATATTGAAAGTGCTAAACACAGTACGTTGTCTAATGTTATTCTTATGGAGGAAAATGAAAATTTTATATCTCACTTATTTATGAACATATACTGACGAAACTTGGTATACGGCTTTATCTGGTTGTGGACCATTGATATTTCCTCAAAAAAACAATTTTTTGACAAAGGCTCCCATAGCAGCAAACCTGCGTACTCAGCCCCATGTTATCCTTATGGAGAATAAGTAACGTGTTATCTCCCTTAATTATGAAAATAAATTAATTAAATTTGGTAAGTGACTTCACCTAGTTGAGTTATATTGATATAAGCATAAAACCCCATTTTTTTGTGTTCCTTGCTTCAGCAAACCTGCATACTCAGCCGCCATGTTATTCTTATGGAGAATAATTAAAATGTCATAAATTGTTTATTTATGAATGTATATTGATGAAACTTGGTATGTAGCTTTATGTGGCATTAAGATAAATATATATGCATTGGAAATTCGCTAAGTATGCAGGTTTGCTGCTACGGGGGTATTTTTAAACCAGATATTTGATTGTTCCATTACAATATGAAAAATGAATGTGTCCAATGTTAAAACGTAAAATGTTCTATTGCATTTCCCTTTGGTTAACCGATTTCTTAAGCCCAAAACCGCAATTTTATGAGCTTGAGCAAAATCATTCTGGGTTTAATATTTGTTCGTACATTACTAGTAGTTCAAGAGTATTACATGTGATATGTTCTTTTTTGAGGCTTGTTTAATAACCCCATTCCGTGAGCACGATAACTTTCGTAAAAAAGTCCGGTTTTTTATGAACTTTGGTACAAACGTGTAAAGCAACATTTTTGACTTTAAGTTCGAAAACCAGACAGATCGACCCATCCGAAGCGTTATTTTTTTGGGGGGGGGGCTTTGTAACCCAAAAATGGGGTTTTTGAAGTTTTTACATGTAATATTTTAAAAGTAAAATTTTAGTTTTCACCATTAAATTCAGCTTTAAAAATCACACAATTTGGTGTTTTGATAATTCCTCTAAGTCAATAGGTTACAGAGATATTAGAAGTGCCACTTTTATTCCAATGTATCTCCAATGTTATTCTTATGGAGAATGAAATACATTTTATATCTCGCTTATTTATTAACGTATCCCGACAAAACTTGGTGTATGGCTTCATCTGGTTGTGGTCTATTATTATTTGCACAAAAAAACAATTTTTGCTAATGGTTCCCGTAGCAGTAAACCTGCGTACTTTGCCACCATGTTATTCTTATGGAGAACAAGTAAACTATTATATATCCCTTAATTATGAACATAGATTCCCCTAGTTGAGTTCTATTGATATTTGCATAAAAACCCATTTTTTGTGTTCCTTTTTACAGCAAACCTGCTTATTCAGCTCCCATGTTATTCTTATGGAGTATAATTAAATTGGCATATATCGCTTATTTATGAATGTGTGTATTGATGAAACTTGGTATGTGGCTTGACTTCGTTGAGTTTTATTTATATTTGCATATAAACCCATATTTCTTGTTCCTTGTTGCAGCAAACCTGCGTACTCATCCCCCATGTTATTCTTATGGAGAATAATTCAAATATTATATATTGCTTATTTATGAAAGTATATGAAAGGAACTAGGAAATTCGCTGAGTATGGAGGTTTGCTGCGACGGGGGTGTTTATTTTATTTGTGGTGTATTTGAAAAATTTAAACACTAAGGAGAAAGCAGGGAAATAATACTTCTAGTAAATGTTCAGTAGGGAAAAGATTCAATAATTTGTTTAGCACAAAAGTTTTGAATTTACTATGAACTATAAGTTTTTAAGCAAACCTTTATAGATATTAAAACTCTCTCTACGACAAAATACGGTGAAATATGTAAACCGAGTTAGAAGTGGTTTGGATGTACCCATGATTTTGGAAGGTCTGGACTGTTTTCCTTTGACAACGTTTGAAACCAAAATTTCACTGACTTATGTATAACAAAGTTTTTAATAACAATGTGTTGGCCAGTAAGTGTTTCTTTTATTTCAAATGTTATGACAGTATATTGAATAATGCATATTGTAATGCAAGCGTTGTAAGCCTTGTTTCATTATTGATGCATGTTACATTTAGCATTTGTTAGAAAGTCCACAGTAGCTGTGACTGGATTAGCTAATGATCAAACCAATGTCACCGTTGTGGTGCGTGATGTTGACATGCGATAAGATTTGTGGTGGAATCACAAATCATAACGGTTTATATCCATCAAAATTACAACTTGTTAAACAACCAAATTAATATGGAAAATTTGGTTGGGCTATTAAGGTAGTATCATTTTAAAATCATACATAAGTTAAAAAGGTGTACTGAACTTTATATCTAACATTTATTTGCATCCCCTAGAAAATGCGCATTTAATAACAGAAATATATTGTATTTAATGAACTTGTTGCACCTGGTATTTGTTTTTCTTGGGAGGAATAAATACCCCCGTTGCAGCAAACCTGTGTCCTTAGTGAATTTCCAATGTATATATATATATATATATATATATATCTTAATACCTCTTAAAGCCACATACTAAGTTTCATCAATATACATTCATAAACAAATGATTTATGACATTTGAATTATTCTCCTTAAGAATAACATATGGCATCTGAGGATGCAGGTTTGCTGAAACACGGTACACACAAAATGGATTTTTATGAAAATTTGGTATAAATCAACTAGGTGAAGCCACATATCAAATTTTATTAATTTATGTTCATAATTTGGGAAATAACATTTTACTTATTCTCCATAAGAATATCATGGGGGCTGAGTACGTAGGATTGCTGCTACGGGAACTATCGGCAAAAAAAAACATTTTTCGTGCAAATATCAGTGGACCACAACGGTATGAAGCAATATACCAAGTTTCGTCAGGATAAGTTGATAAATAAGCAAGAGGTACAATTTTTCTTATTCTCTCTAAGGATAACATTGGACAACGTACCGTGTTTAGCACTTTCATTATCTCTGTAACTAACTGACGTAAAGCAATGATCAAAACACCAAATTGTTTGTTTTTTAAGCTAAAGTTAATGATGAAAACTAAAATTGGATTTACTAAAATATAATATGCAAAAAACTCAAAAAACCCATTTTTGGGGTACAACCCCCCCGCCCCAAAATACCTTTTTGGATAGAGCGATCTAGTTGGTTTTTGAACTGTTACTTTACATGTTTGTACCGAATTTCATTAAAATCGGACTATTTTTACGAGAGTTCTCGCACCCACGGTCATATATATATATATATATATAGATAGATGAGATTGTTAGATTCACTATTTAGGGCTACTATTATTTTTGAATAGAATAAAAACAAACTGTATACCCTTTGTTGCAAAATTTATAAATCCTACAACAAAGGCTACACAGTTTTGTTTTTATTCTGTTTAAATATGTATGGTTATTTAATAGGTCCGAGAATATGTATATGGTAATAACCATTTCGTTTTGAGGTGCCCAAATGCCAAAAACACCATTCATAAAAACGAATGAGTTTTTGAACGAATGGTGTTTTTGGCATCTGGGGACCTCAAAACGAAAATTTATCATGGTCCCGGGCATAGGTCTTACCATGCCAACTACTGTAATAGTTTATTCCCTATAGGGGAAATTCGCTAAAACTATTCGAACCAATTAATTAACTAATTAGAAACTCAGATATTGGAACAGAAATTAACTAATGCACTTCCTAACCACTCAATATTAGCATAAACAAATATTTATTTTTATTTTTTTCTCCTGGATAACCTTTTTTTTACGAAACTGAGAATAAAATACCCCGTCGCAGCAAACCTGCATACTCAATGAATTTCCATTGGTGATATAAATGTCTTAATACTACATAACAACCACTTACCAAGTTCCATAAAAATATATTCACAAATAAGCGATATATATATGTATATATACAATTTCAATTATTCTCCATAAGAGTAACATTGGGGCTGAGTAGGCAGGTTTGCTGCATCAAGGAACACAACAAATGGGTTTTTATGCTAATATTAATACAACTCAACTAGGTGAAGTAATATACCAGTTTTTATTCATTTATATTCATAGGGAGACAAAGCAATTAATTATTATCCATAAGAATAACATTGGGCTTAGTATGCAGGTTTGCTGCTACGGGAACCTTTGAAAAAAAATGTTTTTGAGCAAATATCAATGTACCACAACCAGATGAAGCCGAATACCAAGTTTCGTCAGTATACGTTCATAAATAAGCTAGATATAAAATTTGGCTTTTCCTCCATAAGAATAACATTAGACAACGTACTGTGTTTAACACTTTCAATATCTCGGTAACAAACTGACGTAGAGGAATGATAAAGATACCAAATTGTGTGTTTTTGAAGCTGAATCCAACAGTTAGAAGTTAAAATTTGACTATTTCAAAAATTATTTGTAAAAAATTAAAAAAAACATTTTTGGGGTCCAAAACCCACCCAAAATACCCCTTCGAATGGAGTGATATGGTTGGTTTTTGAACTTAAATGTTGCTTTACACGTTTATACCAAATTTCATCAAAATCGGATAATTTATATATATATATATATATATATATATATATATATATATATATATATATATACAGTTTCGAACGAATGGTGTTATTGGGGTCTGGGGACGTCAAAACGAAAAGTTATCATGGTCTTGGGCTTAAGTCTTATCATGCCGACAACGGTAATAGCTTCTTCCCTATAAGGAAAATTCGCTAAAAATAAACCTATTTGTTTTTGTTAGTGTTAATGAATAACCAATAAATTAAATATTCCCTATTAATAATACAAAAACTCTTATAACATCACTATTTTAAACATTGTAAACTACATCTCTCATTGGGTAGAATAAATTTTAGCTGAAAGTCGATTTAAGGCTCATCCTGAGTCTAATGTATTCTAGTTGTTTAACGATGCGGTCAGGCCCAAGGCCACCGCCATGAGATACTGCGGTCATTTACAGGGTTGCTGACCACTGGACAAGAACACATCACCAACGCCTAACTGCTATTAGACTGCTACATACCTGTGGATATAACAACCGTTTTTGTTGTTGTTAATTGTATTGGTTATCTACCGCTTTACAATTTCTTAATACCCCCGGTTGACGAACTTTTTCCTGTCTCATTATGACTTAATTTTAAGACATTATCACTATGTAAATTGTCTTCTAAACTTTATTTTGATAACTTGGTGCTTGTTAAAACTTCGCTCTCCTTTGCACAAGAAACTGCTGGGGTTTAAATGATGATTTTTTCCCCGATATTTTATCTTTATCATTACTATAAACCAAATATACATATACTCTGTATTTTTACTATGCCTTAATTCTTCTTCAGCATTGAAATAAGAACGGTTTAAAATTATTTCACATATAAGGCAAAGGTATACATTTTATTTTATTATTGGTAAACCTATTTCCTTATACTTACACGTACCGCACTTTAACACGCATTTGAATAAAGAAAGAATATTTCGTCCAATATTTTTACCCATTTTATGTAAAATAAATTAAATTGATCTAAATTGGTTATAAAAGTTCTTCCTTCGTTTTTTATGCAAAACAGTGTAATAATTAAGTATTGTAAAAGAATAACAGGACAAATTTTCGTAAAATTTATCAGCTAAAGAAGGTCAATTGAAGCAGTATAAGCTTCCCATAAAATGTTATAAATCAAAATCCTTGTCCGACAGAGGACGACTGCAAACAATCCTGCAACCGCATCTACAACCAATAATGTCGGTGGGTTCAACCAGGCTCGTCACGTAGCCTTTGGTCTGCCTCGGGATTCATATTTTATCTTCATAATTAATTTGTTTGCATCACTAAATAACTTCATTATAACCGTGTATAGAACCAAGCTGTGCACAAATACTGTTTAGGCAGTTAAAGTTAACAATTTTAGTGGTGTTAAGCTGTTTAGACGAAAATAATATTTAAATAAAGCGGGTATACCCGTAAAAACTATACCCGTATAGCAAATAGTAGCATGAAATCAATAAAACCAATTATTCAAAATGAAGGTTGGGATATTTAACCATCTACAACTCGACTTACAAGTTTTCAAGAGGTAAGTAACGTCAGAATGCAGCTATGTCGGTGAGAAATATTAGTGGTACTTACTGGTTCTATATTTTGTTTAATTTTTTAATCAGGGGTTTTAAATTTATATTTGGCACTTTAACTAGGAATCGGCCACCAGTTGCACTACACGTATAACTCAGATCGCAGTAAACAATCAAATGAGACGACAACAAGCGGGTTGTCACGACGACGCGGCCCATTGGACAGAGAGTGACCGCGCGACCTTCAAATCTAAAAGGGGGTGGGGTGTCTTATCGCGACTAGACAAAAAATGATTCCTAAAGGTAAAAGATGGTTTTTCCAAATACAGAAACCTAGAACAGCCTAACCACCCGAATATCGCTTAGGTGGTCGTGCTAAAAGAAAAGTACCTAATTAAGTGCGTTTTATCACAATTACATTTTTATATTTATTAAATGGCTATAAACATATGAAATTTAAGAAATTAAATATGATAATTCATAGAATGGCATATGGTTGAGTTTCCTGTTTACTAAGTCTATGTATCAGTAAATATAAGATCCAAAATTAATAATTTTAACAAATGTAAATCAAATGTTAAATGATTTTCACTAAAAGTCTAATTTTTAAACGACATTAATAAATGTTATTTCAGAAGTATTTAATTGGTATTTTGTTTTAATATTTTGATAATTTTTTAAGAGCATAAACACCTTACTTGTATAAATTGTATGAATAAACAGTATTGCGTTGTATTGTATTGCATCATTGTATTACTGTAAAAAAGAAAGACTCATACACGAAAAGGAAAGTTATTATCTTAACTAAACGTAGTAACATACATTTTGAGGATTGAGCTATCGTAGCCTGACCGGAAAGTGGGGAGCCTTTGAAACAATTTTTGAGAAATGACGTGGGCAGAGAGAGTTGATGATTAACAAGACATTTGTATAGTCAATACACCGGGGAAATGAAATAGACAAATGATATTAGTCTTTAGATGAAATATAACAAATATCAGATAATTCAAAACATTTAAACATTAAGGAGAACGCAGGGAAATAATACTTATTAGTCTTATTATTATTAGTATTATTAGTCTTACAAAAGATTGGAGTAACTTTAAGACTTTGAACAATTTAATATCTCATAACAAGTATAACGAATTTCCATTTAATATTATGATTTAGCGTATTATGTTAACTAATCTTAATTTAACTCGTAGTTCATTGTTGTAAAGAATACTAACGTTTTTTCGTTATATAATGTAAAAATAAATACTTAATCTATTATTTAATGTAGTATAATTGAGGTCAAATTAGGCAAAGTATAACAGAACATTATTCGGCCAGTAATAAAAAAACTAAGTGTTATTCAGTTTGATGTTCCTTAAATATTGATTTGCACATAGTTGCATATAGTTTAACTAACGAATTAAAACTACCCAAAACCCATGGTTTTGTTGCTTGCGGTTTATGCACCCATGTCTTTGTTGCACATTTGTATCATTAACATTGAAAAGCTACATTGGTCATTTATGTAAAATAGTTTTGCCATTGATATGTAAATAAAAATTAAATAATATTAAATACATTTATATAAAAATGTAAAAGTATTTTTTTAGCCTCTTAAGCAACCTTTTGAATGTTAACTGAACAAACTATCAGAGAGAGTATAGAGCTTTTATTTATTGTACTTACTGTTCGTAAATGGGCTGCAGTTTCGGAACAATATTCAATAAATTTATAGTATACACTAGGCACTTGACAAAACAGACACTGTTTTACAATTATCTTTCTTCAGTAAATTTGATGTTGTTAATAATGTGTATAATCAATTATTAGCATAAACCCTTTTCTTTAAAATATTATAATCGTAATGAAATTATATTGATTTTACTCTGAGATGTAATGCATTAAATGAAGTATAACATGTACAATTTGATCAGAACTTACCAAGTAATGAATCTGTGTTAGTGTAAATGTAAAACATAACATCTATTAAACTGTCAGTTTCAGACCGTTACTATTATTCTTCCTCGCATGCGAGTGAATAGCCCAGTAGCTCCTCTCATATTTCATGGTTATGTAGGTGAAATACGAAGTTTAAAATGTGATTTTTACACTACTTAATATTAAAGCTTTATGTTTCATAATATTTAGAAAATTTTAGCAAAAATAGTCTAACATACAATTTATACCTACATTAGAAATGCCGCATGGCGTAAACCAGGTGACCATTGCGTACCTTGGCACAATATAAAATATCTTTCTACGATTCTTGTCCATATCTTAAATATTGGGTGGGGAGGTATTAACTTATTCACGTATTCACTAATCTCTTGCCCTATACTAGCCTGTAGTTTCTTTGATCTTCTTGCTCAAACCTAATTAAATTAATACAACTCCTCTTCATATTAATAACGCGATGTTACGTCAGCTGAATTATTAATTTTCCTTTATAACATTTAAACATGTATTGATTACATTTTAGATCTATTTTTATTCTTCTACAATACAGCGGCCTGAAAAAATGCAAACAAGCTAAATACTTTTAATTACACACACTGTACAAACCTTTTATATGTTGCAATTTAGTTGAGTAGGGAAATTTATAATTGCAACGGTTTTAATATAAAGTAAATTTATTATGGAAATATCCAGGCTCTTTAGTTCCAAACGGGACAATAAGCAAGAACGCTTGTTGGGTTAGCGGTTAATAGCCATCTTCTAGCTGGGATCAACTTGTGCAGACGTTAGCGTACCTTACTTCCTCCTTGATTGACGATAACTCAACTGATCACAATTTGCCTTGACGCTAATTGTTAAACAAATTTACAAATTTAAATGGTATCAATTTTGCCTAACGGTACCTTACGGTTAACCGTCTACCTGAACGAAAATGGACTGGATGTAAATTGTGTAAGCTACCAACACTACCAGCATTGCTACTAGCATTGTTAAATTGATATATTTTCTGGAATAATACCTTTAATGTTCATTGATGAAGAATTTCACATTGTTGTAAAGTAAATATTACACGCAATAGGTCAGTGCCATTAGGTCTATACAAATATTAACAAAGGCCTATCTAAAGTTCAAGGGTCACCAAGTGCCCCCCTAAAACAATTATTTTATATCGTGATTACACATGATAAAATAAACTACCACACTATGACATGTATTTACATTTATACTGAACTTACATAAAAGATTGTAAATACACTCAAATGATGGTACAAGGCAATAGCTTTCAATCGGTTTCAACGGTCATCAGGCTCCATTTAGGGAATGACAGAACGAAAGTGGCGAACAGCTATACTATTGGCTATCGGAATCCAGCAGCAGCAACAACAACAACAACAACAACGCCAGCTCTTTTGGATGTTTGTTTGAGTGTAAATATATCTATATTTTTAATACGCTAGGCATATTTTTGTCATAATTGTTTTGGAGCGGTGGTGCTACCGATCACCATGTCCAAGGTGTCGTTAGAAAGGTCTTAGCATGTAGTTTTGCCATAAATTAAAAAAAATTAAAAAAGTCACCGTGGACATGGGAAAATATGGGGTCAAAGTCGCGATTTTCCCCATAGACATAATATGCAGTTACAAACCAGCAATCGAGAAATCAGCTGTTTATTTAAGGAAGTGGTTAAACAAATAAAATATGACCCTGAAAAATGGTTATTGAAGGTAAAGCTGGCAACAAAACACCATTTTTTATTTCCACAAAATCAAAACATAACCAAAAAAACGTTCGACATAATGGAGACTATAAGACGTCGACCAGGACGGCCAAGAGGAGGAGGCCGACGAACTTTAACTGGTAGACGCGAACGAAATACCTGCGCCAGGCGGTGTGAACGAAACAGTGGCGCTATCTGACTACAGAAGTATAAATTACGTGTTGATTGAAAGTACGTTGTTATCATCCGTTTTAATTTCAGATGTTTTGATATGTTTGTTTACAACTGAAGAAACCTATCGTTGGGTACAAACTTGCTCGGATTCGAGCAACAGGACAGCTAGTTGTTGTTTAATTGTTCATCGTAAGGTATCATGCCACTCAAAGAATTATTGTGATTAAAAAAACTTACTCCCAAATGATTTTTTGAAGGTGTTATTTCCTAACGATATATATGTGTGTATAGTATGCAGATATACAAATAAAATACTTATAAATACATTTTTAAAATAAAATTAGTGAAATGAGTGAAAAGTACATGTTTATGACAATACAAATCAAATCCAAAAATGTATTTATCCTAAAGAAATGCACTTATGAATTTACATAAACAATTTATCACAATTACATTTTTTGGTGGAAGATGGTTGTGGTTTATTAATAAGAACAGTGATAAACCTATACTCACTTAAATGTAATAAGCAATTAGTATTTACCTAATGTGTTTATTAACAAATACGGAATGGTTAAAATATGATTTAATCTAACATCTTGTATTTCTCCTCTCTAGGCTTGGTAATGAATGTATGAAGTGTTTGGTTTTTGTCACAGGTTTTCCACGCTAGATGAAACAAAAAGTGTGAAATTAATTAATAAAGTATGAAATTATTATTTAGTTGAATATATTTATACATTTATTGATTTTGCCACTGGCCTAAGTAAAACGTAGCTTATTTCCATGTATAGTAAAATAATAATTGTAAGTAAAATTGACATTTATATTACAAATAATATGACTTGATATTTAAACAACAAATACATTAATAGATTAATATTCTAAGTAATACATTTACAGAAAGAAACATAAAGATATTAGAAAATCAATATAATTGCTAGGGAGTAACGGTATATATTTGAAAATCATTAATTTTATGCTTAAATGTTTAATGAATGTAAAGACATTCCATTTTAACCTCAAGGTGACTTTCACGTCGGCTTCATTAACATTTTATATCCCTCTAGTCACAGTCGAGTTCAAATCTCCACCTCTACTTGACACTGAAATGTACATTCAAACCGACTTTGCCATAATAATAATTTACATTGGAATATTCGAACTTCTTGAATCGCACTGACTGTATTATTCAGAGCTCACTGTGGAATTGCTAATAACAACCTTGTTTTGACTAGCCTGTGTTTTAAGTGCCTCATTGTATGTGAACATAACTTTAGCATTACTTAAACATACTTTAGCATATACCTTAACTTTCCGTAGAATGTAAAAGTACGTTTATGGAAAAAGTTATATTAGATGCTCTTAACGTTCCACTTGAATGTCGCAAACTTCTGATAAAGTTCTTAAGTCCTTAGCTCAAGCGAGAATTACACACAGGGGAGAATACCCACATATGCCGTAGAAAAACGCTGTGATATAAAACAGTTTTATGCCGTTGTTTTTGTGCATTGAACTGAACAAAGCGAGACTTATACAAAATCCCCACACACACTGTGGTTACAAAAGACCCGTTTTTCTATGAGGACATCTCGGTAGACTAACGGTTACCGTTTATGATTTTGGTTTAAAGGATCACGAGTTCGACTCTTGCGGTGTACGAAACAACTTTGGGGCCCGTTTGGCCCAAATTCCCGTAAAAGCGTTTTTGCAATCCAAAAATGACGTTGGCAATAGAATAACAAAGTAAAATTATTTAAGTTAATTATTATTAAGTAAATGACGTTAGTTATTAGACATAAAATATTTGTAGTTTTAATAATGATTTTTTAATCAACAACTTTTGAATCAGATTTAGTTCAGGAAATAAAAACGAAGATTATTTATAAGTAATTGCTATTGTGTTATTGCAGCGGTCCTTTCTGAAGATATGGAATGTAATAGTGTAAGTAAAATATTTTAAGTTATAAAGTTAATAATAATTATATTTGAAAATATAATATGTTACATTAATTTCTAAAGAACATTAGAAAAGCTAAGCGGCAGTTCCCTCGCATGCGAGAGAGAGAAATAATAGTAGCTGCCAGGGACGACATCTTAATAGACGTTATATTTCACACAGACTAACACAGAATCATTGCTTGGTAGCTACAGAAAAATACAGTTATATTATGCTATACGATATAGATACGAGTAATATGTATAAAGTTATACGATATCCAACCATTGATCTGTTCAAAGAATTTAATGTACTGAACTAACGACAAATATTTTTGAAATATCTTATAATTTTCGTTAGAAACAACAAAAATAGTATTTTTAAAGCAGTAACTCATAAATAACCAACAAGAAACAATGTAAATTTTGGTTTTTATTTTCCTAAATTACATCAAACTATTGGCATAACGAACCCACTCTCACATATCGTATACCGTAATATTCCGCAGAAAGTTAAGTTATCATAGTGTGGCATCGAGGTTAAATTCAAGCGCTTGGTCACTGAGTGGTTTTGGACATCGGCCCGGCACCGCGGCGCGGCGGAGCAGCTTGTTCGGTCCGTCTACACGTGACACTGCCAATTCCTTTGACTTGACTTTTACTCCACTTGCCTCTCCAGCCAATAATAAATAATGGTTTTAATTGCATTAATCTATATTATTCTGTTAATCGCAAGCTTATAAATGTTTCTATTTTTTTGTATGGTTCAACCTAGTTTAAAAGATGGTTAAGTTATGATTAATATTAAGCAACTCATTCCCACACACGAGCAATTTGCTTAAGTGGGAATTATTATTTTATGTGTAATATCCATGTAAATTATGTATTTATGCAAAATAAAAATGATTTTGATTTTATTTTATTTTATTTATGATATAAAATGAGTATGTGGCCAATAAATGTTTTAAGGTATATCTGGTTAATACAGTATTACGGAGTATTAATCATTAGGTGCACAACACATCCAAACAAATATATAAAGCCCTTTAACTTAACTTATCAGTTTAATAACATATACAGATACCACACTTTAACATCACCTGAATTTATTCTAACATAAAATTTAATAAATCACGAAGGTAAAGCTGAATATACTGAATGTACATGCATAATTATTGTAGTGCACTGTTAATCTACTGAAATGAAGGAACGAATGAGTTTATTTTGTAAATGTATTTTTACTAGCAAAAACACATTCTGCAGCACTAAAACTAGAACAACATAACATAACAGAAATTGTTAATATGTCATGGTATCAGCTGATTTTAAAGAGTAAAATATGAAAATATAACATGGAGTTTCGAGACACAACATTTTCCTCCCTTCTCATGAAAGGTCTGATCATAGAAAAATAAATCAGGTACAGAAGTGTCACGAAGTAGGGAAAAAGCGTACGCAGGTATCATGGAAATGCAGGCGCTGTCGCGTCGTTCAAGTCTGAGTTAGCGGTGCCTTGTTGCCAAGTCGAGCAGTGCGGGATTCCCAAATTCCCGCAGGGAGCAATCTCGGTCGCTTCCGCCACGGCCACGGCATCGGTAGGCGGTAAGGCTGATCTGATAAACGTGTGGCTGTATGGCAGTGGAGACCACTCTCCCGTTGTATGCACAGGAAATGGAGGATGTGCACAAATCTCGTTTCGAACTGATCTAGTATTTATTAAATTTCTGGAATGTTATTATTACAGAAGGATAAAACATGAACTGCATTAGACAAATTAAACCTTTTAAATTCCATAAATTGCAATGATGATTAACAATAAAATACCCCCGTTGCATCAAACCTGCATACTCAGAGAATTTCAAATGGTACTTCACTACGTCATGAACCACTTACCAACTTTCATCAAAGCATATTCATAAATAAGTGCAATATTAAATTTTATTTTACGATAATAGCTTCTTCCCTATTGGGGAAATTCGCTAAAACTATTAAAATTATTAAAAATATATGCATCTTTCATCTAAATAATGTGTACCGTAAGAATAATTCTAAATTAATATCTCGATTATTTATGAATGTATATTGATGAAACTTGGCCTGTGGCTTCACCTAGTACTGGTATATTGATATTTGCATAAACAATTTTTGTTATTGTCCCCGTAGCAGCAAACCTGCATACTCAGCCCTAATATTATTCTTATGGAGAATAAATGAAGTTTTATCTCTCCCTTAGTTATGAACATAAATAAAAAATAAAACTTGGTATGTAGCTTCACCTGGTTAAGTTATATTGATAATTGCACAAAAACATATTGTTTATATTTCTTGATGCAGCAAATCTGCGTACTCAGCCTTTAATGTTGTTCTTTAGGAGAATACTGTACATAAAATGCAGAGTGTATATAACATGTTGATATGTTAGCAGCCGATGCCATACAAATTTACTATAAATTCACTGAAGAAATTAGCTCTTCACGTACGAACAAGTTACTGTAAAATATTAAATTCAGTAATAAAATGCATTACAATTTAATCGTGAAACATAGTTTACTTTTAAAATTATGATTTTATCTATTTTCTGTAACCCTTTATTTATAAATCAGGGTATGTTTATAAAACATACAGAGAGAGCTTAAGCTTTTAATCTTATTATTGACGCGATGAACCCATACACGAAAACTATCCTCGAACTAAAAAATGTTTAAAGAAATCGTCAGTCAACATTAAACGTCCCAGTATCTCAGAAGATTTTAAATGTATTTTTAAAGTTGGTAAATCGATAAATTAACATTGAGGCAAAATCTTTAGCATCATTGAATAGAAAACTAACCAGAGAAGTAGATAATGCGAAGAGCGCGTAAACACTGCACTCAATACGACAAGCGCCAAGCAGGGCGAGGGAATTTTTCCCTACCGGCTGGGCCGGCCGGCCAGCCGGCTGGAGTGCACAGACAGGCAACGTCGCTTGGCCGGTTTTGCTCGTATGATCTGGCCGGTTGAATTAACAATTTTGTGTTAGCAAATTTTAGCATTACGTGACACTTCTATACCTGCTTTATTTTTCTATGGTCTAATGTAGAAGCACGGCGGAGCTGGTCTGCGTGGCAGTGTCCGTTTATTCCGTCAACTTTAACCACATAAGAGTGTGGCCAATTTACCTTGGTAACTGCCCTTTCTTAAAACCCTTTCCATGTGTATTAAGTACCCAAATAGGATCCTCTTCTTGAAATACTCTCTCTTTGTTATATGAGCTGTTGATTCTTTGTTGAATAAGTTCTTTATCAGCTTTGTTATCTACATCTGGTTTTAACAGATCAATCTTTTACCGGATTCCTGTCCTGAACATCATTTGGACGGGAGAATTTCCTGTTTATCTCTTTGGAGTTGATCTGTAGGCAAATAAGAAAGCATTTAGTTTCTCTCGAAGTTTTTCATTGTTGGCTGTCAAAACTTTCATGCGTTCTTTGGAAGTTCTGACACATCGTTCAGCCAAAACGTTTGTTTTGGCATACCATCGTAAGGAGTGATTCGTGCGTGTGTTATGTTTAACTTTTACAAAAATCCTGAAATTCATAGGACGTGAGTTGTGGCCCATTATCGCTTACTATGATTCTTGGGAGACCAAAGCGGGAAAACAATTCTTCTAAAATGTTTATGGTCAACTTTGTAGTTTTTCCAACTGTAGGTATGATTTCAAGCCACTTTGAACGTGCATATACAACTACCAACCACAATTTTTCTAAGAAGGGACCTAAAAAATCAATGTGCGATCAAAATTTAGTGGGCATCGTCCAGGAATATAGTGGGACTTCAGTATCCTTAGCTCTGTTCTGTTGTCATCCTGTGCAATGTTCGACAAATTTCTCCAGGTCGGTATCAAGTTTTGGCCACCAAAACTGGTAACGAGCTTGACCCTTCATTGAGGCAATCCCAGGATGACCTTCGTGTAACGTTTACATTATCCTTGAACAGAGTTTCTGAGGAATTATTAGTCGTCCAAGCCAAAGTAGAACTCCATTTTCAAAAGAAAGTTCTTCTTTCTTCTTGGAATACGGTAAAATATCATAGTTTAATTTGTTTTCTTGATTTTCTGGCCAACGTGTTAGAAGGTAAGTTATGACTTTTGATAGTGTTGAGTCACGTTTTGTTTCTTCACTTCAGATTTTTTTTGGTAGTCTAGAAAATAGGTGTGCTGTCTGGTTGTTCTTACCACTCTGATATGAAATGGAATAATGTGAGCACTAAGTATTAGAGCTCATCTAGCGATGCGGTTTGAAAAAACTTTAGGTATCTGGTCATTTTTCCCAAATAGCCTTATCAAAGCATTGTGGTCTGTTTTTATTTGAAAATGTCTCCCATATAAGTATTTTTCAAATTGTTATGACTCCAAAAATCAAAACCAGAGCTTCTTTCTCGATGACACTGCAGTGACATTCCGTTTCATTTAAACGGCGAGAGGCAAAGGCTAAAGGCCTCTCAGTTCCATCTTCATATCGTAAGAAAAATGCGGCTCCTAAGCCAACATCACTAGCGTCAGTTGCGAGAATGAGTGGTAGAGATGCGTCGTAATGAGCTAAACTATCTGACACTGATAGGATTTGTTCTATTTTTCATGAGATTCTTTCAAGTTGTTCGGTCTATACCCATTTTGTCCATTTTCTTAATAGATTGTTTAAAGAAACACACAAAGATTGGAGACGAGGGATGAAGAGGGATTAACTTACTATAGTAGTTAACAAAACCTAAAAAAGTTCTTAACTCCCATATATCCTGAGGAGAAGGCATGTTCTTCGAAAGGTAAACGTTTGTACTTGAAAAAACCCTTTATGAGTTTAAATTACCAGATACTGTTGTGCTGATGTTTTGATCTCCATTTGTAGATATGCGTCTTTAAGGTCTATGACCAAAAACTCCTGACTACCTGTAAGTTTTGAAGTAATTTCCTCAAACGTAGGCATAGGATATACATCTGGGTGCATATGTTTGTTTATTGTATTTTTAAAGTCCGCACATATTCGGATAGCCCAGAAGGCTTTACTACTATTACTATGGGTGAAGCCCAAGCAATAGGTTCTTCTTTAGTATCAACTGGTTCCAAAACCCCGTTACTTACTAGACGTTGAAGCTCATTTTCCGCGGGTGTCCGTAAAGAAAAAAGGAACTGGGCGTGGTTTTGATACCACAAGAACTGAATCTGAAGCCATATGAAATGATGCTTGCAATTTTGTATTGTACCTAAAGAAGAACTGAAAACCTCTAAAAAATCATGAATAATGTTTTGGACAGTTTTTTCACTTAATATGTCGTTTTCCTGTGTGGAAACTGTACATATTTTAGCCCCGGGTGCTAGTGGTAAGTTAAAATCAAGAATCCAGTCCAAACCTAATAATTGAATTTCGTTTTTATTTACAACAGTTATAGGTAGATTGCGTTTAAAACCAATAGCTTCAACGAAAATCTTAGTTTTGCCTATCATTTCAATTGGTACTCCTGTATATTCAGATTTTCAGTAGGAGGCAGTTTAGGAGCTCCTATTTCCCTCCATATGGTTTCATTAATGATAATGAATGCTGCACCAGGAATTATGATCAGTTTGTTTAGCTTAACTGAAAGCATAAATTTTGAACCTTTCTCTAATCCTCGGATATGATCTATATTAGAAAACGATTTTACGCTAATGCTCGGATATGATCTATATCAGAAAACGATTTTACGCTAGAGTTACTAGATGACAATTTTTTCTTGACTAAATTAAGTAGCTTACCTTTATCGATGACCACATGTCCTACCTTAAGACATGCATGTGCAAAATGATGCAATCCTCCACAGGCGTTGCAATTAGCGTCAGTTGCGGGGCAGTTACTTCCTGTTGTGTGCTTCTTGTATCCACAACGTATGCAGTGAGTTGTTCTATCAATACGCAGGGCCGTTTTGTGTGAGGTGTTCAATCATAACCTCTGTAAAGCTAAGGCCTCTCTGGAGTGGGTCGTGAATGGTCAAATACCAGCTGAAACGGTTGTGGTCCAAGGTTTCCTGATAACAAATCTTGTTTCGTATCTTCGTTCTTGATTCCTCTGTTACGCAATACAATCTTAAAACGTTCATGCCAATAAACCCAATCTTCTGAGTTGCCATCTCTTAATGCTTAAGTCTCTAGCTTTAAGTAGTTGAATTGTCCTACCGACTGTGCCATTTGTAGTGCAGTGTTAATCTACTGAAATAAACGAATGAATGAGTTTATTCTGTAAATGTATTTATATAAGTAAAAATATCATTCTGCAGGACACAACAATCATTATATCCAGTTAACAGTTTTCTCTAATGTAGAAAAAGAGGTAGCTATTTGGCGGTTTATTTTATGGAAATGGTTACACATATGCATTAGCACACCTACCTATCAGTCTTGTCGTAATTAGCTTTTCACTACAGAAACAGTCACTACCTGATTGATAAATTAGCTCCCTCTTTGTTTCCTTTTTAAAATTGGCTAGCAAGGGAATTGAATTTCATTTCTAGAAACATAGTTTTGTCAATTATATTGTTTTACGTAAGAAATAAGTTGACTGGACAGTAATTCAATTTACAATTCTTTATTGACGGTTGTGTCTCTCTGTTGCCATCCACCCTACGTTAAGACACAAAACGTCCTGAACTAAATGGACAACCAGTACGGGAAGCCAACTAGTACTCAGGGGTTTTGAAAAATAGAAACAGTAGAACGGAAACGATTTTCATTAATGTAGCCAGTAGAGCTGATTGAGAATCATATTCAGTAGAAATAACATTAAAGAAATTTAAGATTAGTTGTCAATCTGGTTCGGAGTGTGTATCATAATATGAGAGGTTTTGTTAAGGGTATTCTGAATTTCATACTAAAGTAGTATTTAAACTTATTATATTAGTTTAGATTGAATAGATAACAAGACCAGATCGTGGACCGTTATCTATAACAACGTAAAAAGTACAAAAACGATTTTAAAAATAACAAGGATATTTAATTGATAGTATATATCGCTATCCTGTAATTTTGTTAAATAACATTTAAGGTAGCTATCAAAACGAAGCTATTAAAATAATATTTGAATAACCTATTCCTGGTTGTATACAAATACGATACATACTTTCATTGTAAAATGAAGAGCCTATCAGTGTTTTTCCTTTTTTACTTTTGCCGAATTCAATCATCATTTATGAGAATCCAGCATTAATAAAACAGGATCTTATATAATAAACATTTGACAGTAGTAAAAAGTAACTTACAATACTGTAAAATAAAAGGAAACCTTGTTACAATTTGTGTCTTTATTTTCTGAAGCATCTGTCTAGGATGACTAGGACAACTTTCCCTAAATGTATCCCTGCAAGGAGCAGTTGGGACTTCCACTTTCGTTATTTATTTTCTCTGGGGTACAATGAGCTACGATAATGACGGAGAACCACCCCTTCCTCTCTAATGAGTCCCCGGTGATCCAACTTAAATCAAAATGTTAAAGAAACACACTTTTCCCTTAGTAGGTGGCCATGTTGAAATCCAAACGAAGTTTTTTAGTTTATAAAGTGAAGGACTTAACAGCAACATATTTAATCGGACTTGTTACATGGAGTTGATGTATTATTAGTGAATTTCCTATGGAAAGTGAACTATTAGCATTACCCGCACGGTGAAACTTAAGCCCGGGACCACCATAGAAGTTCAAACGTGTTGATCACGTTTTGGGGGGTCGTTAAAAAGTATCATGTGATTTTATGAGAATAGTGATTAGAACCAATGTATACATACCTTTAAATATACATGATTAGGTTATGTATAAATTGTGAGAACCATTAAAACTGAAGATTGAATATAAACCGGACATGTCCAAACTGATAAGAAACGAGAAAATAAGCAATGCAAATATGGAAAGGAACCGTGAAGTATTTTAGGCATGTTGAACAAACTGACTGGCTTCTCGAGCAAAGCTCGGTTTCCCAGGTGCTTTAAAAATAATTGTAATTAACTTCTTAAAAATAATATTGTACTGTGATCGCGAGCGAAGCCGCGACGACTAGCAGCTGAAAAATCACACGAACCACTGGAAGCGGAGACTTTGCCACCCGAAGGAAGCCGAACTTGTCCGATGACGAACGAACTATCCGAAACAGATGATTTATTGTGAGAAAACAGTGAAATGTAGTATTTTGAAATGTAAATAGAGGAAACATACATATATTCTAAAACATTACCCTAAATTTACGGAAAAATTATAGTAAAATAACCTAACGTAACTCCGCAGAGCGCTGTATGGTGGCTCTTTTCTTTGTAACATATTACAAAAATGGGTTTGTGTAAAATATAACAATAATTGGAACCTCAAAAAGTAAACACGAAAAGGTAAAATTGAACCTGGGATCGCATGATCGTGAATCCAGTACCATATCCATTAGACTACCATAACGTCTCGTACTAAGTAAAAGTTACAATTCACCAAGCAGCAGACGACGCTATGATTTTAAAATTTGCCACGGGTAGCGCTCGGTGTGATTTCAAAGTCTTACACTTGGCAGCGCTCACGTAGGAAATGTCTCCGCTTCCAGTGGTTTGTGTGTCCTTTTAGCTGCTGGTAGCCGCGACGGGCTACTAGTATAACCTATAATATTATATTTTTATTATTGATTATTATTATATATAGCTCATAGCTACATAGTGGGTGTTTAGTGGGAAACAAAAATTTGAAATATATTTCTCCTACAAGAAAGTGACAGAACATCTGTTACTGTGCAGCAAAACACAGCTGCAGCAAAACGTTTGTCCCGACAGACTAAAAACTGACACGTCATTTGCCTCGATGTAACCCGGCAGCGAAGTCTCCTCTACATTGATCATAGTTCCACATCACTTCACTGCCAATTACATATTTCATTCTGGTTTACAATATTACTTATATTATGTCAATATCTTAGGATCCATTTCTGAATATCGTTATTACAAAAGTAAAACTATTTACTATTTAACTACTGTACTACTATATTTTTTTATCGTTGTGATATTTAACTTTTACAAGGGTTTCAACTCTCAAAGTTTGTATTGTTTTATACTTAAATCAAACCTAGACTGTTGAGCCCATTTAATAGTCCAGTGGTATCTGGACTATTGATTAGTAATCGGTCCTGCAAAGATGTGATTGTTGATTATCATTTATTCAACTCTGATTTAATTTTTCATTCCAGATATTTGTTAGTGTATCGAACTTTATTTTAAGAAATCAAACTCTACATTACCTTAGCAAAAAACTGGTACAAATATTAACGATTTGTTTGCTCTCCAATATTTTAATTTTGTTTCGGAGCTAATTCTAAAATTTTTTATCATTCAATACCTGTACAATAATCTATGCATAGTTGATTTCTTTTAAATATAAATAAGGTTAATATTCTCTTAATTTATTTTTAATACACTTGTTTTTTATTCATTCATTTAACATTTTTTATGTGTTTAAAATAGGACAAATATAGATTTTTGAAGTTGACAAAGTTATGGAGTATGAGAAAAATGTGCAACTCAAATAATATTAGGTACATTGAAGTTTCGTTTTGAAATTGATTGTACAGGGTGTTAACCTTTCGAACTTTTGATCTTTTTGACAAGAGTATATACTGTATTTCGAGAATTAGATTTCGATTTAATTCAAAACTTCAAACACACTCAGCCACAATGTCAACCATGTTCACGTTCTCATCAAGAACATTCATTTTGTAGTTTCAAGTCTTATTCAACTCTTATTCATTTTGTACTCATTCACAACTATTTTTAATATTTTGTAGTTTTTAATTTTTTAAATATAAATATTTTTATTTCAATGTTGATTTCTATATTGAAATAAACTTAGAATACTCATGAAGCTTTTTAGGTTTATAGATCCATCCAAACATAGAACTCCATTTTTTATTACTCAAAGTTCATGGGGTAATATTAATTATAACAAAATCCCGTACGTCCTACTCGTAACAAAGATTTTCAATTGAAGAGAAACTATATTTTAGAGGGTCACACCTTTTGTATATTGGCATTGTCACTTGAGACGGACTTCGGTATAGCTGAGGGTGCACTTGGGGTTGTGAGTTGTTTGAGAATACTTTTTTAAATATTGAGGCACGTCTTGATAAAATAATAAAAAAAGCGTTTTTTGATAAAATAATATTATGCTTGCACCGTAAAAAGAAAGGAAGAACGGCTTTCTCTTGCATACACCAACCGGTATTTCTTGTTAATAATTTTGAAGTTGAGAAAAAATATGGCAACCGAAGATGTGAAGAGAAAGTAGCCAACTGTTGAATTAAGATGCATGTGAGCAATACGAAGAAGGATCAGGCACATTAGACACCAGTTTGGACTTTTCAGTCAGACCGTATTGAAATTTAACATAAATAAATCGGATTACAGCTGTAATTATTGTCCTAGCTCGGTAAAAAAATACAAAAGTTACTTTGAATATCTTATTTCATTATTTTAAATTTATTCTTGACACTATTGGAAATACTTTACAACAATATATTACGAAGTAGCAATAAACGTGTTAGTGATTGATTTCTATCAATTGATAATTATAACGTATTTTTTAAATTAATACAATTCTTAAATTAAATTAATTAAATACATCTTATTTAAGTCACAGGTATTATATTAATGATCAGTTAGACTTCATTAAAACCACAACCAGAGTCGCAGTGAGTGCCTGCGGCCATCTCAGCGGCAAACGCTGTAATCGGCTCCACTCAAGACTCGAGCTGACTTGGAACTCCGTTTTTATTTGCATTATTATGTTCTCAGTATTAACATTTATACAAATAATAACTATCCAACAGTTCTAAAGGTTTTTTCTTTAAAGCCGTTTGAATGTGTTTGGTTGGACATAGTTTTTATGGCGGTATTTGGTGTGGAGAGCTTCAAAACGGGTCTTTAAATTATCTGTAGGTTTAAAAAGTGATTCTCTATAAGATGTATCTGTAAGGAACTTATGTTAGAATCGTCATCGATTTCATAATCATATATTTCCGAATGACCCTTATGCCTAAAGTCTTAAATTGAAGAATATACTTGTATTGTTATTCTCTACAAACAACTATACATTTTTTGCATAAAATATTATTTATAAATGTAATATCGAACCACAAACTCGCAGTGTTATTCATTGTGAATCAGCCGCCAATGTACAACAGAAGTGGTTTATAATTCTGATCCGTCACAGTTCTTCGCTATTCCTTAGTTGATGACCCAGGTTTCAGCCCCAGCCATTAAATAAGTCATAATTATACATGAAAGAAATGAAACATTAATTAAATTATATAAATAATTCTAAACAATTATATATATATATATATATATATATATATATTGTTTTAGTTTCGTGATGTTGGATCGTCTAGTGTTTCTGCCAAGTGACAAAAATAACCGGAAGTCTAGCAAACCTGACCTTTAATTTAAGGACGGCAAAAAACAGTCTGGATTACAACTTTGTTAATCGCGTTCTCTGGGGTGCTGTAGACTACGGTAATGATCGAGAACCATTCCCCTTTTAAAGGGCCCCAGCAGAGCGAACTTAATTAAAACTTTTAGTGTTTTTCAATTAGTTGACCATGTATCCCATAAAACATTGAAATGAACACCATTTTATAATGGTAACGTAACACTGAATGCAAACCACATCCAGCACACTTGCCAAGTTTTAAGTAAATGCCTCAAGTTGTGGTTCTCCAGTATTGGTGTTGTTTCTGTATTGTTGAAAAAAACCACACACAGTTAGAAACGGAGCCGAATAGACCCTTTAAATAATATATTTTTTAAATCAGGAAAAAGTTCGTTAAGTTTCCGGAGAGAGTTTTTAAACATTCCGTAAATAATGTTTTCTTGAATTAATATTCTCTTAATATCAACTCCGAAAACGTTAATCGAAAATTCATATTTAACCAATACACTTTAAATTTACAATAATCTTAATTTTAATAGCCGTACTCGTTTACTCTAATTTTTTCAACATTATTAAGGACTTACTTGTCACACTTAAGGTGATTTTTTAAATGAAAGCAATATTAATTTCTATGACAAAATAAATCAAACCGAAAAAATGCGAAAGTAAAATATATATTAAGTATAATAGAACCTTAAACCTTAAAACCCCTCTTTGCATTAATGTTTACTTAAGAGTCAGATAGAGAAACCCGCAGCTTTGATAAAAAGGCTCTCACGTTATCATCAATCATGCAGCTAATGTCCGCTCCGACCTCTCCATGAAAGGCTGAGTAGGCAGAGGAGATCATGTTTCAGCAACGAAAGATGGGAAGAACAAAAGATTCCTTATATTTCATATAATATATCTGGATTGCTATTTTGATATGTTTAATCCTAATTACATAAATCAAACAAATTCATCTATCAAAACGTAAAGCACAATTAACAATTATTCCAGTTTTAGCAAATTTTCCCTATAGGGAAGAAGCTATTACCGTAGTCGGCATGGTAAGAACCAGGCCCGGGACCATGATAACTTTTCGTTTTGATGACCCCAGATGCCAAAAAATACTATTCGTTCTAAATTCATATATATATATATATATATATATATATATATATATATATATATATATATATATATACATCTGGAGTTCGAGAACCAGACATGTAACTCCATTTTAAGGGGGATTTTGGGGAAATTGTCTACCCCAAAAATGGGGTTTTTGAACCTTTTACTCATAATTATTTGTAATCCCAAATTTTGGTTTTCACCATTAAATTAAGCTTAAAAAACAAACAATTTGGTATTTTGATCATCGCACTACGTCAATTGGTTATCGAGATATTGAAAGTGCTAAACACAGTACGTTGTGAAATGTTAATCTCATGGAGAATAAGTAAAATGTTATATCTCGCTTATTAATGAACATATTCTAATAAAACTTGGTATGTGGCTTCATGTGGTTGGGGTATACTGATATTTGCATAAATCTCCCATTTTTGTGGTCCCCATGGTAGCAAACCTGCAAACTCAGCAGCTACATTGTTATTCTTATGGAGAATAATAAACTGATATCTTGCTTCTTTATGAACATAAATTGGTAAAACTTGGTATGTTACTTTATCTAGTAATGATCCATTGGTATTTTCATTAAAATCCGATTTTTGTGGTCCTTGATGCAGCAAACCTGCATCCTCAGTCATGATGTTTTTTCTTATGCTGAATAAATAATTCATATCTCGCTAGTTTATGAATATGCTTTGATGAAAGTTGGTATGCGGCTTCATGAGGTAGTGAAGTACCATTTGAAATTCGCTGAGTATGCAGGTTTGCTGCAACGGGGGTATTTAGTATTTATGTGGAATGATGTAGGTAATTAAAATGTAAAGTCTTATACATAACATTCAATATTGAGTAGTATCTTTTGATACTATTAATTATTCTAGAGGCTTCTCCAGCATGAGCTTTTCCGTTTAATTTTGTAAACTGCAGAAAATTGCTAAATTGCTAGCTCTACAATTTGCTGCAGATTAAAAAATTAAATGTAAACAATCTCATGCTGCTGATGCCTCTAGAATAAATAAAATTATCAAAAGATGCTACTCCATATTGAATGCTAAATATAAAGGTTTGTGGCATAGGGGAGACTTCGGAGACCCGCAAACCACAGGTCTACCAACCTATTACTACAGAGTTGGCGAACACTTGATAGAAATCGTCCATAGAGACCATGGCATAGAAGTAGATCTTGAGTTTTTGTTTTTGTTTTAATAGGTTTAATTTCAGAAGGTGTTAGAAAACAGCCTTCATTAAAAAAGGAAATGATCATTCAAGCAAAGATTAAGAAAAAGGTTTTCATAAAGGTGTTTTTCTTAAATGATTAGGTTTGTTAAGCTGGTATTTTCTCTTAACTGAATACAAAAAATACAACAAAAATTACATCAAAACTGGTACTTTGGCGACCAAATCCAGTAAATAAAACTTTTTGTTTTTCTCATGCATTCAACAATGTGTAATGTAAAAGTTTTATGAAAAATAAGGGAGTATCACGGGTAGAAATGATGACACATATCTTATCCCAGTCGTCAAAATTTGGTTATTTTGTCTAAAGTTTAACCATTGGCAGTGCCGTTAGAGATTATTATAAATCTTATACTATACTAGTACAGTGACAGTTTCATCTGACATTTAACATTAAGATTAGGCTTTTTCATTACTTATTATTTGATTGATCTAAATCTCACACTATTGGATACGTAATAAAGAACAGAACAAAAGGTTATACTTTGTAATTTGTTATATAACACAATTTTTATAAGTAGTTATATTTAAAGAATTTTAGTGCCCGCCATTTTAAAAAGAGGAAAGAAGGTTTTTCATGTATTACCCATATACCTCTTTAACAAGGATAATTTATGTTTGCAAAGTTGCATATTTGTACACTTTTATTTGTTCACAAGTAACACAACTTTAATAATAAATTTATTCAGGCAGAAAACTGGGAAACGAAGCATAGGATATCAATTGGAGGAAACCTTTTTATTAATTTGATCATAAATAATAATATACGTGATTATTAATTAATTTTCGAAAACCCCGTATAACCTAATGAAGATGAGTCCCATAACACTCCTGTTCCACACTTGCTACAAAATATAACTTCGCTCTTTTTAGTAAGGAAAGATTCAAAATGTGTCTAATGTATGTTAGAAAAATTAGTATTAATTTAATCGGAAATGAAGTTTTATATATAAATTTAAGTTATTTATTCTTAATTTGAAATATTTGTTCTTCTAGTTCATTTGCATGGTTTATAAATTAATTCAAAATTTACGTATGTTTATGTTGTTCTAAAATGTATTATCTGTTTCATGAAGTAGTACAGAAAAGGTTAAGAAACAGTCAGTCATAGAAAGCAAATAATAAATGGTTTCCTCGTACAAAGATATAACTTATTTATTTACAATTTCATTACTACTAATCGCATTTATTATCAAGACATTTATAACGTTTGACCAATCTCTAAGCTTGGCAGCTTAGAAACTACATTATACGAATTTTGTAGTATAAATTATTAACTACCTAATAAAACTGCTCATGTCCGAATACACTTGAACTCAGTGAACTTTCGATGATTTGTTTGTAAAAATGTGTCGGCCAATATTATGTTTGTTACATGCCAACGTTGTGACAGTATATTCAATAATGCTAACTGCGCAGCAACCGCCGTCAGTGTCGCCTCATCAGTGAGAATAGTTCATCCAGAATTTATCGGAACGTTCATAAATAGCTGTGTATTGCTTTGCTGATGACAAAACCACGTCGCCTGTGTTGTGGTACGAATTGACTGCGTCATGAAGGTCAGAGTTCACGGTAGAAACCACATTGATAATGATGTGAAACTCTAGCAGTGATGTTGGCCAGGATTACAAGATTACATCAGAATAGTCTAAAAGGTCCTACCTGTTGTAGACATTAATACCCCCGTCGCAGAAAACCTGCGTACTCAGTGAATTTCCAATGCATATATATGTGACTCACTACTACATAGAGCTATTTACCAAGTTTCACAAAAATACATCCATAAATAAGTGATATATAGCATTTTATTTATTCTCCATAAGAATAACATTAGGGTTGAGGACGCAGGTTTGCTGCAACGAGGAAGATAAGTAATGTGTTTTTTTTAAATATCAATACAACTGAACCAGGTGAAGCTACATACCAAGTTCTCTTAATGTAGGTTCATAATTAAGGGAGATATACAACTTTACTTATTCTCCATATGAATAACATGGGGGCCGAGTATGCAGGTTTGCTGCTACGGGGAATATCAACAAAAAACTTGTTTTTTGTGCTAATATCAATACACCACAACTAGTTGAAGCCAGATACCAAGTTTCATCAATATACATTCATAAATAATCGAGATAGAGAATTTTATTTATTCTCCATAAGGATAACATTGGACAACGTACTGTGTTTAGCACTTTGAATATCTCTGCAACGGTTGGACGTAGAACAACGATTAAAACACAAAAATGTTTGTTTTGTTGAGCTAAACACATTAATAAACAGAAATGTTAAGTTTTTGTTAAAATTATCTGAGAAAATCTAAAAACCTTTTTCCCTTAAGATAGGACACGTTTTTTTTGGATTTTCTCCGCAACCACTTAACCTAGGTTAGTGATTTTTTGAAAATTGTAAACCCCCATAAAACCAATTCCATGGTGCGATCGAACTGGTTTTCGAACTTAAAGTCATAAATGCTACTCTCCACATTTGTGCCAAATTTCATCATAATCGGGTATTTCTTTCAAAAGTTATCGCGGTAACGGACACACACATATATATATATGTATATATACAATTATATATATATACATATACATAAATTTGAACGAATAGTGTTTTTGGCATCTGGGGACCTCAAAACGAAAAGTTATCATGGTCTCGGGCTTAAGTCTTACCACGCCACCTACGGTAATAGCTTCTTCCCTATAGGGGAAATTCGCTAATACGGTTAGTATAGTGAATATTACAACGTATATATTACGTTTATTTACATCAGGTCTAACACTTATGCCTATGTTAAGTCCTAGAAAACATACACTAACTAAAAAAATACAAAATTGTTTTAAGCTACTAAGCTTAGTGAAATAATTATTTTCGAGGCGCGTAAAAACGCTATTATAACGCCATAATAAGAGACATGTTTACTAGAATTAAACAAGAATCTTACAGGAATTGTATCTAATATTCAAATAGCTCCCGTAGCTACGGGGATCTGCCTCGTTTAATGTAAGTAATTATTGTCTGTTTAAATAACTGATATCTATAAACCATAATTTATAATTGAACGTGTAAACTAAATTCATTTTTAAATTTGTAAATGATAACTCACTTTTATTTTGGACGCATGTAAAACCTCGAAGTAGGATCTTCGTTCTGAGTCCTATGTATTACCCTAGAGGCTTAACGATGCGGTCAGGTCCAACGCTACAGCCGTGAGATAATGCGGTCAGATCTGGAGAAGCTAGACGTAACTATTCATCACCATCATCTGCTTCAAGACACACTTGTGGAAATAAACATAATATTGCAATTAATTGTTAGATACGGTTCAGCATCCGGGAGTTCTCAGTTAAAAATGGTAGCCAATAGAAGTATTGTTATTTATTAAATAGCATAAGACTGTAACAAGTGAATTCAAAGGACCTTTTTTGTTTTATGACTATTATTGTTTACAAATTTTGGTTTTTGACAGTGTGTAACTTATTTTTGTTAACTGTGTATTGTTAACATAGCACAGTATTTGTTTTGTATATATGTTAATATAGCTTATGAATATAAAGGTTCTTGTTATTGGGTCTTGGTAAACAAAGCTGCTTTTTATTTCCACGAACGATCCCGTTTTACAAACCTTTTCTGTCTTAACATGTCTCAAGTTTTAAGAAATTATAAGGATATCAGTCCATCTCGTGAAAGTTGTATTCGTTTTTATGAAAAAACATAGCATTGATATTTATTGGTTTTGTTATTATTATATGTATATTATATTTCATCACTATGACCAAAAGTGACGATTTTTCGATACGAGCTCAAGTTTAACGGCCGAGACAGAGTCAAGGCCAGAAAATGAGTAAGGAGCGAAAAGCCACTATTTTATGTCCTAGTGATGAACTTTATTTGTCATCATACTGCAATAATATTAAGATAAAATTTCCCTTTAAACGTCTTCCTTCTTGATATTGCTACTATAAAAAATAGCTGTTACACCAGTTTCCATTGTTTACAAGTTGAATAATTCGGTCAATTGTCCTAGGACGAAAAATATCATCAAAATTATACTTTTTATCCTAAGAGTAAAAACAAACATTAGCACCTCAGTATGTTGAAAACGGTTTTTTTCAAGCAGTGTGGCAAAAAAATCTACCGCTTAAAAATATCAAACTACAGTTTCCAATAAGACGTCCGCAGATAAAAAGCATCGGTTAGATAGGGGACGAATGCGACATCTTGTTGGTGAATTTCTAAGAAACCTTTTCCCATTCCGGTCACGTATTCTCGATCTGCCTCAAGATTCCAGTTGTATCTTCTTCTCTTAATTTTGTATTTGCATCTTTAAATAACAGAGTAAATTGTCAACCGAATTTTGGTGTACATTAAAACTTTGGTAGATACAAACAATTGTGGTTAATTGTGGTGTTGTTATAAAAGTAAAGTTATGGTTATTAAATAGTTCGGTGGACATTTGCATTGTTATCTCAATCGATGGTAAATATATATAGATATATGTAATAGCTGGTATATTATATTAGAATATATATTATAAGAAAAATAAAAAAATCCTGACATTCTTATGTTGCTTACTTGAATATTTTTGCAAAGAAACTAAGTATTTTTCTAATCGTTAAACATAATTTTATTATGCGTTTTATGGAAAGGCAGAAGTTTCTCAGGTAAAATATAAAAAGAATCGAGTTTGATACTGAAAATAATTGATTAAAGGTATAAAGTAATGGAGCTTGATTCACTTTTACATAGTTTATAAACTATGAAGATTAAAATAAAGTCGTTTTATAATTTTCTTGTTGTACATTACCACACTATTTAAAAAATCTATAGTAGATTTAGAAGTATTTAAAGTAGAAGAAATATATACGTACACACGTATATATACGTTTTGTCGGGTTAGCATATTAAAACAAGCAATTATTTATGAAAACCCAATGATTTCCTACGGATATAAAGCGATCCAAACCGTCCCTATTAATGGCTCATTAAATCTATTTGGTCGTTTCACTATACATATAAAACTCTAACTATACACACCCTGACCTAACAAATAAATTCAAATTGTAGTTTGAATTTTAATTTCTATTAAAGAACAACAAACTTTCTTAAAAAAATTAATATCCAACTTAAATTACTTTTTGATAAACTACGATTAATTAGGCAATCTATATAATATAATTGAGGATACAATATTTGAAACAAAGGCGTATAGGAGAGGTAGAACTTCAGTTTATGAAAGCTTTGGGACCCATATATCAGACACCGCAGGACTATATTATATTATATTGAATATTGGATTTCAAGTATACGTCAATTTTTATAGTATATGTTACGATTCTTTCGTGTACATAGGGATTAAATAGGAGGTTCTCAAAGATTGTAAAACAATACAGAAATATTTATATTGTTAATTTTCAATAACTGTAAAGCCTTAAAATACATCAAAGTTGGTATATGCATGTGCATATCTTTGTCAATAATGATCCTGCTATGGAGATCATATTTAAAGTATTTTAATGAACTGGCAGATTAATACAACGTGTATACGTATTATGTACATTATTTATATTATAATGTGGTTTGAAAAATGTATTAGCTTCTTTACGAAAGGAATATTATTCTAACAAAATGAAATTAATGTTACTTGAAAAGTGCCTATTTTGTTGGAAAGTCCAAATTATTTTAGGAACAAACAATACGTGAAGATATTTTTTTCTGTAATCTTTTCTCTAATATTGTGGGATAGTAGATTTTCTATAGGCCTATAGTTATTTTTAATAATTTTGGATTTAGTTTAATGATACTTTAAACCCTTAGTTAATAAGTAAGTTTTAAAATAACATGGAAGCAAACTGTAGTATAAGGCAATACATTAGTTAAACCAATTATCTTTAGGATCTCTGGTAGAAACCTCATTCTGGCAAACTAAAACTGTGTCACAGAATCGATAAATAAACCATGGTGGAAACTCAACAAAAAAGTTTTAAACCGAATGTGCTGCATTCAGCGGATTGGTTCGGCCATTTTATTTTCCAATCACATTTTATTGGCTTTTTATTTTTAAAGTTCATTGCAATTCTTGTTGACAACAGTTTACACAGTTTTAAACAGACGTATAGATACTGGAATATGTCTTATTAAATAATAAATTTAAAGCTGTCAAATCGATTCTACCTAATTAAGTTGCAACGATTGCTGATTTTGAATACACTCCATTTAAATATTTTATTTTTCATAAAATCTTTCACGATGTAGGTACAAAAATGAACGTACAATGGGGAGTACTTACAACGCAATGAAATAATTATCTAATGTAATAGTTGCAATGGGGAATACCATGCATTTATCAGGAAACTCAAATAAATAGTTTTGTAAGTATACTATAAGCAACCTGTACTCTACTTTTCTTTCCCAAGTTATAACGTATGTTCACAGGGATTCCTTTGGAAGCATGGTAAGTGAAGTATATGGACTGTATGTAACTATATGCAACGTATTATTATTGGGGAAACAAATTATACATATATCACCGTAACCTTTGTCCCCAAACTATTTCTTAATTTTACCTATTACTTAAAACATTTTAAAGTAAACATTTAAATCTAAAATATATACTATATCTCAAAGTTGAAATAAATTGAGAAGCTCAGATTTTTTATATGTTTCGAAAGTATACTGCACTACAGTACTTGTGTGTTGTGTGTGTGTGTGTGTGTGTGTGTGTGTGTGTGTGTGTGCGCGTGCGTGCGTGTGTTTTTCATTTTTTTAAATTTTAGATTTGTTAGGGGAATTATCCCCCAAAAACCGCCAAAAAACATAAAAAATCAAAATTTCTTAAAAACGGCTCTAATGGTTTTCATTAAACATTATTTGTTTGTAGAACTTTCGTTTCCTAACAAAATGACACCACCCGCATTTCTGTAAAAATTCGGGTTCCGAAATTACAGGACTTAAAATATCAAAAATTCACTTTTATGGATTTTTCATAAAAAAACATAAATATACAAAAATATTACTATTCTCTCTTATTGACTGATCAATTTACTTAAAACTTGATATGCTTGTCAAGTTAGCATTGACCAACGGAGGAAATTCGAAATATACTGCCCCTTAATAACCCTGAGGGGGGAATAGGGGGCATTTCCCACCTTAAAACCACGTGTGTAGCAATAGATTCTGTATGTAGACCTACAGGGATTTTATTGCATGTTTTTGAAAACAACTTGTTTACAAGATTTTCTGTTCATTCCACCGTGCTCTGTATTCTATATTTACTAAATAAAAAGTAATTTATTCATTAAAGTTGGGCTAAAGGGAGAAAGTATGTATCAGTTTCCTGATATCGTTTGTTAATGAACAGTTCAAAAAATATTAGTATTCTAGAAAATTTTCAATATTAATCATTTATTTATTTTTAACTATAAACTAAGAATAACATCTTAAATTTGTAAATAAAACATACTTGAAGTTTTATAGTTATAGTAACAAGTATTTTATTAGTACTTACCAAGAACAGTACTGACAGTTTTTATTTTAAAACTATGTTTAACCTATATGTTTGCTTAAAACTGTTGCTCTAGGTATTAGAGGAATAGTATGACCTACAACAGTAGTCAGGGTGATATCCTCGAACACCAGAGCTAATTATGTGTGATATCGAACTGCGTGTTAATGATGCTAACATTGTTTGAAAAAAGTTGTATAACTGACTATGCGGGAAATCACCTTATATAATTAGTTCTAGGTTATTGATAGTCCTTACAAGTTATTTGTTTTAAGTTGTTTCACCCTTGTTCAATATACATTTTCGGGTAGAAAATAAATACCCGAAATACCCGAATTTGTAAGGTGTGACAAATCTTTAATATACGACCATAATAGTATAATTTGAAATTTCCTAATCAAACTAAACTGAAATAAGTTCGTAATTCCGAATTTAGAGAAAACAAGGAATATCCATGTTTAACTGAAAGCTGTCAGCTAATGTCAAGCTAAACGTAGTGGCTAAAATGAACACAACATATTGAAAGACATGTTGGAAAGACTGGTTAATAAAATACCACAATGCCAATTCACGCATTGACGACGAATAAAAATACCACCGTACCAGCAAACCTGCATACTCAGCGAATTTCTAATGGAGATATAAATGTCTTAATACTTCATTAAGCCACTTACCAAGTTTCATAAAAATATATTCACAAATAAGCGATATATACAATTTTAATTATTCTTCATAAGAATAACATTGGGGCTGAGTATGCAGGTTTGCTGCTACGGGAGCCTTTGGCAAAAAATCATTATTTTGAACAAATATCAATAGAACACAACCAGATGAAGCCGTATACTAAGTTTCGTCAGTATAAGTTCATAAATAGGCGAGATATAAAATTTGTCTTTTCCCCCATAAGAATAACATTAGACAACGTACTGTGTTTAGCACTTTCAATATCTTGGGAACCAATTGACGTAGAGGAATGATCAAAATAACAAATTGTGTGTTTTTTAAGCTGAATACAATGGTAAAAAATGAAATTTGACAATTTCAAAAATTATATGTAAGAAATTCAAAAAACCCATTTTTGGGGTACAAAACCCCCCCAAAATACCCCTTTGGATAGAGCGATCTGGCTGGTTTTCGAACTTAAAGTCATAAATGTTGCTTTACACGTTTATACCAAATTTAATCAAAATCGGATAATTTTTACGAGAGTTATCGTGCTCACGGACACACACACACACACACACACACACACACGCACACACATATATATATATATGTATACATATATATATATATATGTATGTATATATGTATATACAGTATCGAACGAATGGTGTTTTTGGGGTCTGGGGACCTCAAAACGAAAAGTTATCATGGTCTCGGGCCTAGGTCTTACCATGCCGACTACGGTAATAGCTTCTTCCCTATAGGGGAAATTCGCTAAAAAACAGTTATATTTCCTAAAGATGTTTTGAGTGACGTTTTAAGCAGCGCATAGCACTTTTACCAGTCTCCAAAGCCAAGAGCGTACTGATAGTGTTATACTTCTTCATTGATAGTGTGACATCGTTGAAGAGGAACATTTGAAGTCTTTACATTAGCGATCATACGTTATTAAATAAACTCTCGTCTAACATATTTAACTTTTTTTCCCCATTATACGTTTATTTCTAATAGTTAAATATGACAATAGTTATATACCAATCAATGTACACTATTTTTTTCATATTGAATTTAGTTATATTATTGCATCTACCTATCTTGTAATGGATATATGTGACAAAATTGTGATGTCCTAAGTTTTTTAAAATTGGAAATTTTTGCGTGTTTTATGTTAATTTTGACTTTTGACAATAACATTAACTTGAAGAACTTTTTACAAGAAGTTTAAAGTGCTTTAACCTCGTAGGCCCTGGTAATGCCCTTGGGGGGAGATAATTGTCCACTTTTGGAGGGCTTCAGATTGCTTTGGATGATGGGTTTTTACATTATTTATATAAAAATCATGATTTTGTTATGAAGATGTCCACTGGAATGTAAAATAAAAAAATAAAATGGGAAGTAAGATCTGGTGTGATTTTTTTACAGTTAAATCAACTGTGCGAAATTTAATATTAATTGTAATCACCTTAAATTAATAAAATTACAAGGCTTAACTAATAATTACTGTAGGCCTACAGCTAATGCATTATTGTTCACGATTTACACAAACACTCGCGGGAAACAGAACAGTATTGTAACAGCAAGTGTTTTGTTTTCCCAGTACTGAACGCCGCGCCGTTCCCATGGTAACAGATCTCGTTGATCCGTTGTTATCGTGTTGTTATGGCGTCAATGTTGTTATTAGGACAAACTATAAAGACTAAACCTTATGTATTTTCATAAATTTGTAACTTGCAACATAAAATAACCTTCAAACCCACTATTTAACACTTTAAAAATTGATTCCAAATGGTACAGGCTTTGTCTTAGAATCCCAGTAATATGGGCTATTTAAGTTTAAGCGAAATAACAATTGTATCAGCAATATCAGAAGGGGTTCGTCATCTTTACAATTTAATTTAAACCATACAGTACTTTCTTACCTCTAATAAAGTAAAAAATAGGCCATCCTATAAGCTTGGTTTGACCAAGTGATAACCTTTCGTAATAATTTAAATACACGACAGTAATATTTCATCAGGGTTGTTGTTATGTAAAGCATGTAATAATCTCGGCACAACGGCAAGATTAGTCGTTTATAATAGAATAACAATAGACAATAAACTAGTAGTTTTTTATGTGTATAATTAGGTTATGTTAGTAAACTACTACTAGGGAAACCGAGCTGTGCTCGGTGAGATTTAATTATTTTTTCGTGGGTTAAGAAATTCAATGCTTGTGTAAAAGTCCTAGAGTAGTTTTTCAACTCCCTCCGCACCTAAGAGTAGGTTTGCTTCACTTTATTACGGTGGTTGTTTTATTTGCTTCTTTCTTGCACATTAGAGTCACTCCAGTTGTTATTATAACTCAATGTACCTTCAGGTAGTATTTTCATGTATTCACATTTGATTAGTTTGGGATATTCACTCTATATCTATATGGAATTAAATGTTTCCAGTCACTTTTTCTCTAAATCCATAGTTGATTCTTTACCAGGAACTCTTTTTGGTGTATGAAGTGTGGTCAATCTCGTGAAACGAGAACTTGTACAAAAGATAAGGCATTATCTGCCGTGTGTGTGCTTTGTGAAGGAAACCATACAGTCAACTATAAGTGTTGTCCCATGTACAAGGACTTGCGAAACAGACAATTCCCTCCTTTAAGATATGAATCATTAAGTCATTCAAGCACCAAACTAGCTCAATCACATAAACCTGATGTACAAGACAGCAATGACTTTCCCTACGAAACACCTGTCTCTAGTTCAGCGTCAGATGGACAAGTTGTCCAAGGTAAAAACCCCGTTCAGTTACTCGGTGTAACTCCCAATAACACCGAATCTGTCAGTCTGCAGTCTCGCTGTTACAATACAGCAGTGCTTTGACAAACTCGAAGATATTGTGCTAAGGCAGGCTGAACAAATAGGTACTCTGTTGAATCTGTTAACAGCAGTAATTTTAAAGTTAAAATACTAATGAACACATTCTCTTATAAAGGAGCTTTGTGGAACGCCAACGGCTTGGCTCGACATGGTCAAGATATCAAATTGTTTATTAATTTACTCAATATAGACATTTTACGTGTTTCTGAAACTCACTTCACTGATAGAAATTACTATAAGTTACCTAACTACATTGTCTATATTTCAAATTACCCTGATAACACTGCAAACGGAGGCTGTGCAGTGATTATTAAAAATAACATTAAGCATTATCTATTGCCTAACTTTCAACGGCAATAGCCTATCTCTGGTGACAAAACCTCGATTCAATGTAAAGCCCGATCACAAAGACTATGACTTAGCATTTTCACACCTAATAGCTGACTTTAAGGGAAACAAGCTAACTAAATTAATCTGTTCACTCTTGACAAGATCTCCCTTGAAACGTTTGCAGCCAGTATTGTATTCTTCCATCAGTGCACTGGGGATTCCGTGGAGGTAATAACATACATGGAAAATACCAACAGAGCTCTATGGAATGGCCTCTCCCACAACCAATTTGTTGACAAACTTCGGTACTCAATTTTACTGTACTGGAAGCAGACACAGACTATCATGTCCCAACCTAGAAATCTGATTGCAGCTCACAAATCTCCCTATCTTTTTCATGGTATTGTTCTGCATACTTCAGAAAGGACAGAGCGGGCTGCCTCCACCGTTCACCCTCTTTCCGTCTCCACCTCTGCAACTACTGATGTCATGGACACGAGCCGCTTCCCTTCACTACCTACGCATTTACAGCCTACTCTACTAGATAAAAGTGTATGTGATGGTGCAAATCATGGTCAATTTAGTGAAAATTTACAGACGGACAATCTAACCAACAACAGTGAGTCAATATTTGAAAAACCAATAGTTTTTTTTATGCAGTCTCAATAAATTTCCGCTATTAATGTAAACATTTTTTGAATGTGTAAAGTGATACTTACAATGCACTCCAAAATGTTATAAATTCCAAAAAACAAAGCAAAAATTAAACAATGTTAATCCCTGTAACGGGATAAATCAAAATCTAACTGCTTCATTTCATCAGCTGCAAAGTTGTAACTATGACCTATTACTTCATGTTAATGTTCAGGGTATTAAAAAAAGATTTGATGACCTACAAATACTTTTAGAAAATGAGAGTAAATCAACCAAAATCATTTGTATCAATAAACATAAATTAAGTTCAGAGCATGACAACTTATTAAACAAGTTGAATGGCTTTGTTTTTGCAAGCGCTTTTTTTTAGAGAAACAAGTAGTGGAGGAAGCTGTATTTTGGTCCACAAATCTATTAAATTTCCTGTTAGATCTGATTTAACATTTACCAATGCAAATTTTGGTTTTGAGTGCTCTTTTGTTAAGATTCATTCACTGAATTTAATTGTCATGTCAATTTATAGAATACCAAATAAAGTAATTGCTAATGAATTTCTGTTAAAAATGTTTCTGCTCTTAAAAATAATTGAAAAAGAATCTATATCTAAGAATATTGTAATTGCATCTGATTTTAATATTAATATTTTAAACGAAGATAACTTAAGAGTCTTCATCACCGGAAGTTGCCGGACGCCATCTTGGTGTTTTGTTCCATAAGGCCAATGTTAACTTTGTGCCTCCGTTACTCCTCGCCTGAACGTCACAAACAATTAATTTTGGTGTCAAATTAAATGGTCCGTCGTCCTCTAGGGAAATGCAATAGTCGAATTTGGATTTTGTTGCAAATTGATGAGAACATGTACAGTGTTTCAGTTCAAAATTAAACTATTTATTATGAAACTATGGTACCCAAATTAAGGAATTCGTCATTGTATTTCCCTAGAGGACGACGAACCCTTTAATATGACACCAAAATTAATTGTTTGAGACGATTAGGTGAGGAGTAATGGAGGCACAAAGTTAACATTGGCCTTATGGAAGAAAACTCCCAGATGGCGTCTAGCAACTTCCGTTGATGAAGACTCTTAACTACTGAGTTTTATAATTGTTTAAAGAGTTATGGATATTCAGTTAAATGTAGAGAACCTACTAGAATTACTAGTGTACTGATTTTGATTATGGAAATTTCATTATTTTATATAAACATTATTCTAGATAGAGTAAATTCAAATTAAATTCAAATGTATATTAAAAATCATATTACAACATTATCATTAGCTAATTAATTATAAACATTTCATTTTACCTGTTGGCAGCACTGTAAAAACAGCTGATGTATTTGCAAACTAGGGCAATTAGAATAATTAAGTACATTAGATGGCTGATTCCCAACAAGTTTTGTACACCCGTTGAAATAGTAAGTTTTAAACTCAATTTATTATATTTAAAAGAATTTGTATGTATTTATATGTAAATAATTTCATTGCTAAATATATTATTGTTGTTTTTTATAATTAAATTTGGTCAACTTCTGAGTAATTATGATATAAATGTAAAATAACCTTTTGTGAATTTTCCTGTAGCTTTCATGTATAGTTCTGATGAAAAGCACATTATCACCAATTTTGCAAAACTTGAATATAAATGTTAAAGTCAATTTGTATGTAACAAATAATGTTTCAATATGTATTATATTTAATTAATCAGTTATTATTAAGTTTGGATTTTGTTCCAGACGGGTTTTTTTCTACTACAAGGGATCAGCCAATACTCACCAACCAAAACTGTAAGCCAGTAAGATAGTGATATAGTATATTTATTGAGAGTCATTTAGACAGTGTATTACAAAAGTATAATTTTAATTTAAAATAAAAGTGTCAATAACTACAATGAACTTCTTTGTACATCAGTTGCCCCACTTACTATGCTTGTAGTGTTGCACACCATCCGATGGACCACTGGAATATATAGGCTACAATTCTCTACAACTTATAAGCGGTTGTTTAGTTATTCTAAATTAAATGCATATAAGTGCAGCACTCCTGAAATTGGCAATCTGTGTAGGGGGTGTTGTACACTAGTTAGTACCTCTGCTACAGGAGTTGACAACATTGTTACTAATTTTAAGTACAGCCTCTTTGTTTAACTTCAAATAGGTTTCGGTGATCACGACGGTCTGTTTATCAGTTTACCCAAGGTGATAACAGTTTCCCAAAAGCCCTTGTTTGTTAAAAAAAGATTTTTTTCTTGACTATAATGAGAATTCAAATTTCTACAATCCGAAAACGGGAACTTCACAATAATACTAAATTTACTAGAAATCCAGAGTTTTAGCAAATTTCCCCTATAGGGAAGAATTAGCGAATTTTCCCTATAGGGAAGAAGCTATTACCGTAGGTGGCATGGTAAGACTTAAGCCCGAGACCATGATAACTTTTCGTTTTGAGGTCCCCAGATGCCAAAAACACTATTCGTTCAAATTTATATATATATGCATATATATATATATATATATATATATATATATATATATATATATGTGTGAGTCCGTTACCGCGACAACTTTTGAAAGAAACACCCGATTTTGATGAAACTTGGCACAAATGTGGAGAGTAGCATTTATGACTTCAAGTTCGAAAACCAGATCGATCGCACTATGGGAAGGGGGTTTTATGGGGATTTACAATTTTCAAAAAATCGGTTTTTTGCTAATTTTACCCCAAAATATTAAAAACAATCAATTTTGGTTATAGCCATTTTATATAGCTTAACAAAACAAATAATTTAGTATTTTGAATTATTAACCTAGGATAAGTGGTTGCGGATAAAATCCCAAAAAAACGTGTCCCATGTTAATCTTATGGGAAAAAGGTTTTTAGAATTTTCTCAGATAGTTTTACTAAAAACTTCACATTTATATTTATTAATGTGTTTAGCTCAACAAAACAAACATTTTGGTGTTTTAATCGTTGTTCTACGTCCAACCGTTGCAGAGATATTCAAAGTGCTAACAGTACGTTGTCCAATGTTATCCTTATGGAGAATAAATAAAATTCTATATCTCGATTATTTATGAATGTATATTGATGAAACTTGGTATGTGGCTTCAACTAGTTGTGGTATATTGATATTATCACAAAAAACAAGTTTTTTGTTGATAGTCCCCGTAGCAGCAAACCTGCATACTCGGCCCCCATGTTATTCATATGGAGAATAAGTTGTATCTCCCTTAATTATGAACCTACATTAAGAGAACTTGGTATGTAGCTTCACCTGGTTCAGTTGTATTGATAATTGCAAAAAAAACACGTTACTTATCTTCCTTGTTGCAGCAAACCTGCGTCCTCAACCCTAATGTTATTCTTATGGAGAATAAATAAAATGCTATATATCACTTATTTATGGATGTATTTTTGTGAAACATGGTAAATAGCTCTATCTAGTAGTGAGTCACATATATATGCATTGTAAATTCGCTGAGTACGCAGGTTTGCTGCGACGGGGGTATTTAAAATATGTAAAGGTTTACAACAAAGTTTTTCAATCGGTAGTAAATAAATCTAAGAAAATCTTTAACGAAAAATTTGTTGAAAATTCCTCAAATAAAACTGTGGCTACATGGAAAATGGTAAAAAAGGAACTTGGATTTTGTATCAATGCCTCTAAAGAACTTACAATCGAAATAAATGACACTTTTATTAATAAACCACGATAAATTGTTGATACTTTTAACTACCTATCATTTTTCTAACAAAATTAATATCTTAACCATTGCTCTAGAAATAGCTTGGATTCAAAAAATATTGTTCTGCTGCTTTTTTAGACACGAGCCAGACATTTGATAAAGTTTGACACATTGGCTTACTGTTCAAAATTAAAAAGTACCTACCGCATTTATGTTTCCATATCTTGAGATCGTACCTTACGGACAGGACTTTTGGTGTAAAATTTAAGGTACACTAAAAATTGAAAGATATTAAGTCAGGTGACCCTCAAGGCAATGACTTAGGCTCTTTCCTATACTTGATTTTTACAGCAGAATTGCTGAACATCCAAATGTAACATCCATCCTGTCGCAACCTCTGCTGATGACACAGCAATTCTATCTGGTGATTTTGATCCTGTCACAGTATCAAGGTAGTTACAAGATGGCATTGACGAAATTGTAAACTGGATGTCCAAGTGGAAAATCAAAGTGAACGAGACAAAATCTGTACAAGTAACATTTTATTTGAGGTATGGCATTTGCCCTTCTTAACAATACAGCCTTGCCACAAGCCGATGTTAAGTATCTTGGAGTCCACCTTGATAGGAAACTGACTTGGCGAAGACATGTATGGATGAAGAGGCTGCAACTTAATGCTAAATTGAACAAGATGTACTGGCTACTTCAATATATCTAAACTGTTACTATATAACAGGATTCTTTTATATTAGAGTTATAATTAATTATTTTTAATTAGAATAATAGAATCATTTTATAAAGCTCATGAGTTTGGAATAATTCTAATCAAGCAATAACTATTTAAATTATAAGTATTGTCTTAACCGCTTGACTAAATTTTTTAGTTAGTGTCTTGTAAGTCTACTCAGGCATTGCCTTGGAGGTTGTTTTCTCATGACAGCAGAAAACAAAACACAATGCAATAATGGTTATTAATAAATAAATGTAATTTATCTGATGTAAGGTCAGCTAGGAATGAAGATTGTATTTGTTGTATATTGTTACCGTTGTAAAAATTATGTATTCTGTGTTGAGAAAATACAAATTATTATTATTATTATAAAGTGGTTTTGAAACCAATATGGACTTACGGGATCCAACAGTGGGGGACTGCAAGCAAATCGAACATTGAAATATTGCAAAGTTTTCAGTCCAAAGTGCTAAGAAGACTTGCAAATGCCCATGGTATGTCACAAATAGGACGTTACATGAAGATTTCAAAATTCCATTAGTAATTTACAAGATCAATCGATTCAGTGGAAGATATCTTACAAGGCTCTGCAGTCATCCAAATCACTTGGCGTTAAACTTATTAGACAACAGCAACAACATTTACCGTTTGAAGAGACACCGATCTCTTCCGATTATATAAAACTCGATTTGCCTTTCCGTCTTTGAAAAAGTAATGTCCTTCATGAATTTGAAGTATGTGAGTGCAGCTACTGAAGTGTAACTTATTCAAGTTGTTTAATATGTTATTAAGTTTTACTCATTGTTTTCTACGGTTAAGAACAGATTGTAAAAATAAAACATTGATAAAAAAGATTCTTTACCAAGTGTGTTACTTTTACAGTTCACAATGTTTATTTTGTTCACAGCTGTTATGATTTCGAAAAATCTAGTAGTTTAACACAAAGTTGGTTGGCTGAAAGTAAAATATCCTCTGGATTTTATATATACAGGGTGAATCAGACCACCCGTCCAGCATGTATAACGGGAGAACGGTTTGATCTAAAGTCATCAAACAAAATTCTTCTCCAATAAAACGCATATGGGCTATCTATTAAAAATATTTTCATCAAAATCTATGTACAGAATGTTTCAAAACTGAAGGTCAAGGGATCGAATCTCAAAATATTCTTATGTAAACATAGAAAATATTATACATACTTTAAAGGTCTCGTTAAAAGAAACATTTTGGCGGAAACAGAATTCGCTTATCTGTATCCGTTTCAAAATGGCGGCCATTTTTGTGTAAAATATGGACATTTACGGAATACCCTGCATTTTCAAAACCACTACTCGTATCTTTTATCCGACTTAAATCTCTTACTCGTGATAAACTCAGCTTTGCTCTGATATGCTACAAGACAGGCCTTTTTGAGAAAATCTATATTTCAAAAACATATTTATTTTCAAAATGCCTATATACCCAAAATTCAAAAAATCAAATGGCAGCGTATGTAAAAAAGCGTTCCATTGAAAAGGTCTTGTAAATCCTAGCAACTCTCTAATCTACTCCAACCATGTATCTATTTTCGTTTTTCTGCAATCAGCAAAAAACATTGTTTTCCCTTATGAAATGCATCTTAATTTGCATAACACTTGCATGTATTCTGTGGTCACATTCGTTTTATGTGTTGTGTACAATTAACACGCATTTCATATGGGAAAGCAATGTTTTTTGCTGACTGTAGAAAAACGAAAAGAGATACAAGGTTGATGTAAATTAGAAAGTTGCTAGGTTTTACAAGACCTTTTCAATGGTACGCTTTTTGAAATATGCTACCATTTGACTTTTTGAATTTTGGGTATATAGGCATTTTGAAAATAAATATGTTTTTGAAATATAGATTTTCTCAAAAAGGCCTGTCTTGCAGCATATCAGAGTAAAGCTGAGTTTATCACGAGTAAGAAATTTAAGTCGGATAAAAGATACGAGTAGTGGTTTTGAAAATACAGGGTATTGCGTAAATGTCCATATTTTACACAAAAATGGCCGCCATTTTGAAACGGATAAAGATAAGCGGATTCTGTTTCCGCCAAAATGTTTCTTTTAACGAGACCTTTAAAAGTATGTATAATATTTTCTATGTTTACATAAGACAATTTTTGAGATTCGGACCCTTGATCTTCAGTTTTGGAACATTCTGTACATAGATTTTGTGGAAATATTTTTAATACATAGCCCATATACGTTTTAGTGGGGAAGTATTTCGTTTGATGACTTTAGACCAAACCGTTCTCCCGTTATACATGCTGGACGGGTGGTCTGACATATACATATATTTAAATACCAATTAATCCATTTCTTATTAATCCAGCCTTTGCAAAGATTTAGTGATTTAAGAATAAGAGCTATAATGTAATGCACTTTATTCTATTAATTGAAACAAATAAATTGGATTAAGAACGAGATTATGGCTTTGTGTAAATGTTTTAGAGGGAACGTTGACCGAGCGAAGATGCTGTTAACTGAACTGTACAGGAGTTGGGTTCAGTACAAATTGGGAAAGTATTTTGAAATAAATACCGCTATACAGTATTTTACCGTATTTTTTACAGTATTACCGTATTTATTACTGGTACTTAAACTGTACTTTACTATAGATAAAATATATGACTAGTTGAGAGCAGTGAAAACTATTTACAAATTTAACAGAATATAGATTTAGAAAATATGTATGAGTTCATATGAGTAAAGAGTGGTAAAAATTGTTACTTAATGTAATGTAAACATTGTGAAAATCACATCAATTTATTTAGAGTATATGTTAGTAGTTACATTTTGCATATCGTATAATGAAAACTGGATATCATCGGGTAGTTGATTAGGTAATGAAGTGTCCAGATAATTATGCATTACGCATTGACTTGCAAATGCATCCCTTTTCTAATTTTACGCCTCTATTAATTAGCATTGCAGAGTTCTACCAAAACAGAATTTCTGATGATTATAAAATAACAACGATTCAACAAATATCCGACTGAATTGGGAGTAAAGGCTTTTGGGTTGATTGATTATGAATATGTTAATGGTCATTTTTAACATGATCACTTTTTCCTTCTTACTCAATTTTATTTTCCAAGGTAAATAAACGGTGTAGTTACTTTTAAAAATAGCATACGTTGTAATTATTGTGTTTAAATTTTGTCAAAATCTTATTTCTGGTTTTTATTATTAGCTGAGGAACTAATCTAATCAACATTCCGATTGTAAAAAAAGACCGGACCCTCTCCACCTCTCTAATTTTGTTATTTTTTAAAATAAACGTATATCTTTTGAGTAGTGAAAGTAATTGAAGGTGTAGTATTTTTTGGCATTGTTGACAGTTTTGATTGTCCCAAAACATGGGAAATTTTAATGGTAACTCAAACTTTTTACTGTAAAGTGTATCCTTTAGTGACCCTCCAATTTCAAGAGCTTTAAAAATAGATGAATAGTGAAAACTAGAGATTGCTACCACTCTCCTCTCTAATATAACGACAATGATGGCCAGTCAAAGTTCATCTTAGAAGTAAACCAGGAACCATCAATTAATGTCGAAATAAAAATACCCCCGTCGCAGCAAACCTGCGTACTCAGCGAATTTCCACTGCATAATATATGTCCTAATACCATATAAAGCCGCACAACCAAGTTTCATAAAAACATATTCACATATAACCGATATATACAATTTTAATTATTCTCCATAAGAATAAAATTGGTGATGAGTACGTATTTTTGCTGAAAAAACGAACACAAACAGTTGGTTTTTATGCAAATATAAATATAATTTAACTAGGCGAAGCCAAATACGAAGTTTCATGAATATTCAATCATAAATAAGCGCATTATAATTTTGTAATTATTCTCCATAAGAATAACATGGGGGCTGAGTAAGCAGGTTTTCTGCAACAAGGAACAAAAAATGGGTTTTTATGCAAATATCAATATAACTCAATAAGGTGAAGCCACATACCAAGTTTTATTAATTTCTGTTCATAATTAAGGGAGTCATTACATTTTACTTATTCTCCATAAGAATAACATGGGGGCTGAGTACGCAGGATTGCTGCTATGGGGATAGTAAACAAAAAACAATGTTTTGTGCAAATACCAGTGTCAATATACCAGTTATACAACTACCCAGTACCCCTGAATATGCCAATCACCGGAGAGTGGGTAGGCAAGATTTAAAATTTTGTTTAGTGTAAATCCAACGCTGCGTCGACAGCCGAGGTGGTGTTGGCCGCCTTTGCCCTAAATGGTGATCTTTCCCTCAGATGGTACGGTAGGCGATTCAATTACTGCATATCATTTCAGTAACAAGGTAATTTATTTGTTCTTCATGAAAAATATCCATTTGCTATTTTCAACAAATATAATAAAAGAACATTCTTACTTGATTATGTATGTGCTGATTCCCAAAAAGTTACTTCTATGCGATTACTCGTACTTGTATTTATGTATTTGAATTATGTATTTGAACTTGTCTGCAATAATACAAAAGAAATAATAACAGGTAACTTAACTTATACTATTTTAATACACAATTGAAGTCAAAATAATTAATTAAAAAGAGAATTTATGATTTTGTAACTTTCAGAAAACATGTGCTTTTCAATCCAAACCAGACATGAAAACTCTGTATTTAATATTTGACCATTATAAAGTTATTAGCTGACCTACATCTGAAATAATTACATACAATGAAAGATCAAATCATGGCAAACAATATTATTTACAATACAAAGCGTATAAATCAGTTTTCTTACAATTATAATGGTTTTCAACTTACTATTTCACGAGTTTTATATATGTTAGATGGGAATCAGCCAAACTAATGAATAAAGAAGCTAATTACAAGGATAATTGAGTTAATTTGCTTGACTGACAGCTGTTCTCCAGTTCTGCCAACAAGGTAAAATGAGATTCTTATAACTAACACATTCTTAGGTCATGAAATTTTATATACACTATATATTCTGGTGAATTAAAATAATTTAAATTTACTTGACATTTCTCTTGCTCAGTACACAGTACTACGTGAATCCACATACAAAGTTTCATCGATAAACATTGAGTAAACATTTTTTACTCAAGTTATCGCATTCACGGACACACTCACACACACACACACACACACACACACACACACACACACACACACACACACACACACACACACACACACACACACATATAAATTCATAAATAATCGAGATATCAAATTTTATTTATCCTCCATAAGGATAATATTGGACAACGTACTGTGTTTAACACTTTGAATATCTCTGCAACGGTTGGGTGTAGAACCAGAAATTAAACACCAACATAATTGTTTTGTGGAGCTGAACTGATTGGTAAAAGCAAGTGTGAAGTTCATATTAAATTGAACTCAGGAAAAGCCAAAAACCTTTTTCCCATAAGATTAACATGGGAGATTTTATGAGTAAGTTTTTTGTATTTTCTCCGCAACCACTTAACCTAGGTGGTAATTTAAAATACCATATTTTTTAAGCTCTATAACATTGTCAAAGCAAAAATTAAGTTTTTTAAAAACTTTAGGGTGAAAAATGCCAAAAACTGACTTTTGGGAAATTTAAAACCCCCATAAATCCACCTTCCCATGATTCGATTTTTCTGGTTTTCGAACTTAGTCATGAATGTCACTTTACACATTTGAGCCAAATTTCATCGAAATTGGACATTTTTTACTCAAGTTATTGCATTCACGGACACACACACACACACACACACACACACACACACACACACACACACATATATTTATATATTCATAATCAAATGAAACATTATTTCAACTAAATACCCTTAAGGAATTTCTTTATTTTTCTGACTACATGTTTCGGGACCTAAGCCCATCATTATGGTCAACAAATACCTAACCTCAAGGTTATCTAAAGATTTCACATCCTTGAGGAAAGGGTGAGATTATAAATTAAACTTTCAACTTTAAAACTATATCTTAGTAACTTTATGTTACTATATTGTAATAACATCTATTTAAATATGCGTTTTTAATTTGATCATTCATTTTTAAATAATAATTACTACAATAACAAAACTTAAATCAATAACATGTATTTTATGAAAACTAAGAAATATATTAGGCAATCATATTACAATGTCGTTCTGTGTCTTTTCTGTCTCGTGTGGAATTTGCTGTCATTTAACTATTATATTGTAAATTTTTCAAGACATATAGGTACTAAAGCCATCATAGTTAACCTAAGAAAATATATAACCTGAGTGTTAATAATCTACAGAAAGTTACTTATAATAAAGCTTTTGACAATTTCATACTTTTTATTTTCACCTAAACGTGCTAATGCCACTTTAGATATTCATTGGTAGGAAGGTTATAAAGACAAAACCAAACAATGAAACATATGATGACTAAGAAACCTAAGAAACATATGACTTCATCAAATCTCATTCCATCAGTTAAGCATATGGTGATCCATTGGGTGTAGTTTCAATTATTGCCTTTCAAAAGTGGAAGCCAGGACTTCGAGAGTTTATACCCATCTTCCCTATTTATATTTTCCTTGAGTTTTACTATCTATATTGGTTCTCTAATATTTCATTTAAAATGATCTTCTTCTTAATCTAATTTTACATTGTCGAACTCCATGCTGTGACCGGTTTCATGTGTGTGTTCTGCTATTGCTGAGGTATTTATTTTGCCCATTTTGTCGTCTCTGATATCCACTTAATCTTCTATTTACTGTTCTCCCAGTTGCCCCAATAAATCTTTATACCTTTACCGATATACCTTTTTGGAAACTGCATGGTATTTTACAGATACCTTTGTTTTTCAATAAATGGTTTAGAAAATTTACCCAGTGTCGCTAGACAGTATTGGTACCGTCGATAGAAACCGAATAAAACGTGTCATAAAATAAAACTGTTTGTAACAGTAAAGGTGGACTACTTGTTTTATTTTGACTGAAGACGTAGTAAAATATAAAATAAACGGTCGTACAATCATGAGGTATAGCTAAGCTCAGCTTATTGATGGGAGATTGTAATTCGGGTCATCGCGGACCTAAGTGGTTTATGGTTAAAGCATGAAAATTGCAATAAAACGCCCAAATATAGCATAAACAAATGGATATGAAAAGTAATGGAGATAACATTTAAAGAGGAGTATATTTTTAATAGTAAATCAGAGAGTTACATTTCGTACAATATGATTTTACCTTTACTACTGAGAGGAGCTACTCAGCTACTTAATGCATGTGAGGGAGAATAATAGTAACAGTCTGGCAATGACATCTTAATAGGGTATATTTTACCCTGTCACTACCACAGATTCATCGCTTAATTTCTAGCGTTAAAGTTGATATTTTGTTAAATTGTTGGAAAATACAGTAAAGTAGCTAGAACTATTGTATGGATCCTCTTATGGCTACGAGTAAATACCTTGATACAGTTTCAACACTTTATAGTAATTAAATATTTCTTTATTTAATATTTTTTTTAAACATTCATAACAAGAAACTGTGTAAATAAAGGGAAATATTAACTACCAGGTGTCCCCAAAGTCCTGGCCTGATGTTTACGTGTAATACAATAATAGCCACTAGAGCTACAAGTATAAGCTTATATTTTTAAGAAAGTGAAACAAATACAGTTTTATTTACAATATATACAGCATCAGTACACTTCCTCGTCTGACCAATTGGGGGCCTGTAGAATATCTAGCTAAAATTTAATATCTGCCCATATATTAACCAACATCTCCAGGACTTTATGAACACCTGGTATTCTAAAACTTAGCATAATTCGTGTGATTTTATAATTCATAAATGTTTTGATTGATGGTTTCAATCATTTAAACGTCAGCTCAAGATTAATCTAGGTTTTAGTAGAATAACACTTGGTTGTAATACAAATTTTAAACTGCAAGACACTTTATTTCACTATCAAATAAACACAAGTAAAGTTGAATTACACGTTGAATGCGTTGAATAATCTGAAACTAATCACCGGTCACTAAACTGAACTGCTGTTCTCATAGTTTGTTACATGTCACACAATTTTAAAACTAGGAGACCGTGATGTCGATGTGGAAATCGCTGAAGCATGAAACTGCAATAACTGTCCTCCTGTTGTACAGACCATAACCGCAGTGGTGCTATTAACACTTCAGAGACAGCCGGTTTTCACTTGTCTCAAAATACAACATTGCTCGTTCATTCTATAGTAAATATTTATCATTTGATGTGTAGTTTGAGTTTTTGAAAAGCGCAATATTTTTCGAATATTGAATAATTACGAGCTTTTAATGTTCCTGTTTAAGATCGAATCATTGAACAGAGTCGCATTCTTAACAAAAATAAATAGAATGACATTCTTCTAGATATACGGGAGTGCTTTAAAGTCTTAAATAATCGTCATAACGTTTTCCAGATTATGATACATTTTTATTTTGGTTGATTTGGCAATTTAAAACCGTTTAATTCTGCTGACGTCAGGGACACTTAAATTATTAAAATTGTCAGTGGAATTTAGGAAAAATGAAAAATGATGATTATGAGATCATCCCTTTACATAATAACGCTATTGAAGCAGAATAAAGCTACATACTATTGTGATGTAGAAGTATCACAAATAAAACTAAATAATCAAATTCACTCTCTGAAAGAACAGGGTCGTCTAAGAAAAGTTAAATAGAGTCGCGTGTAGCCCCTATAGTGATAACAATGTAAATGAAAGGCAGCCGAGACAGACAGACAGAGGCAATTAGCTGGCTCAATACGTCTGACAACAACGTAAAGTATAAACAACATAAAGACCTTCACCATCACTGGATCACACCATTATTATTGTAAATATCAAACTGTTAGCTGCAGCATTAAAGTTATACCTAGTATACACATCCTAATTACGACGATATAATTTCCCGGTTAAAGTAATTAACATTAATTGTATAACCCAATACCCCCGTCGCAGCAAACCTGCATAATCAGCGAATATCCAAAGCATGTATAAATGTATATGTTTGTCACTACCACATAAAGCCATTTACTAAGATTCATAAAAATACATTTATAAATAAGTGATATACATCATTTTAGGAATTCTTCATAAGAATAACATTAAAGGCTGAGTACGTCGGTTTGCTGCAACAAGAAAGATAATAACTATGCGTTTGTGCAATTATAAATATAAATTAACCAGGTTAAGCTACAAACCAAGTTTTATTAATTTATGTTCATAATTAAGGAATATAAAAAACTTTACTTACTCTTCATAAGAATAACATTAGGGCTAAGTATGCAGGGTTGCTACTAAGGGGACAGAAAAAAAAATTCTTTGTGCAAATATAAATATACCAGTACTACGTGAAGCCACATACCAAGTTTCATCAATATACATTCATAAATAATCGAGATTTCAATTTTTAATTATTCTCCATAAGAGTAACTTTGTACATGTACTGTGTTTAGCATTTTGAATATCTCTGCAATGGTTATACGTGGAATCACAACTTAAACAAGAAAACGATTGTTTTGTAGAGCTGAACTGATTGGTAAAAATAAATGTGAAGTTTTCAATTAAATTAATGCCCATAAACCCCTCTTCCTATGGTCCGATTTTTCTGGTTTTCGAACTTGGTCATAAATGTCACTTTACAGATTTTAGTCAAATTTAATCTAAATCAGTCGTCTTTTAATCCAGTTATCGCATTCACGGTCATTTATATATAAATATATGTATATATATATAGACTGTAATCGTGAGATTGAGATTATAAACACCGAGCCAAAAAGATTCGTCTAAATCAAAAATCTATCAGCTGTTTATTACTACTTCAGTGAACGGAAAATTAAGGCACAGCAAACTGAAAACAGGGTCTATTAGGATGTGTTTTTAGATCGTAGAGAAGTACTTTAGGGGTTGTTATAGAGCAAAATAGTTTTGTAAAAGTAGTGTTCACAATAATGTGTAACGTATTTTTTATATAAAAGAATATGCAAGTCAGTGAGCTTGTACCGTAAAATAAGTTAACCTCGCGTCGAACATTAGGTTCCCTTAACGTTCCACTTGAATGTTGTAAACTTACAAAGTCCTTTTAGTTCCGAGCTCAAGGGAGTTATGTTACTTGCATATGCCATGGACACTGTCGTTTTACTCCTCAGTGTTTGTTGTGCTTGAAAAACGACCCCAAATAAATACGTTTCTTGGAGTAATTTGCTAGCTAGTTACGTTTGGTCAAGGTAAACATGTGTTAATCATCAGTTAAGTAGGTGGTATTAGTTAAACAGTGAAAACACAGTTTGTACGGACATATTACATTTTATTCTGTATTAATATTATGAAACATTGGTTTAGTGAAAGGAAATACTTGAATGAGTTTTTTGTGAGGGGGGGAATAAAAATGAATTATCTTTTTAAAGACCACAAAATTAAATGTAGGGAGTTAAAAATACCCACATTGAAAAAAAATACTATAAAGGATATATTTAAATATATGTTAGTAAAGTATTAGTTCTTAATAATAATTGCATGGTTATCGATTATCCGGAGTAATTTGACTTAAATTGTTACGTGTAGATTTAAAATATAATTTATCAGCGTGTTTGCTGTAATTTAGCCGAAACAAGAAAATATTTTAAAATTGTAAGATATGCAGTGTAATACGTTTCATAGGTAGTAGCGTAGTGTTTTAATTTATAAACGATAAACTGACAACTGTAATAGATGTTATATATCATATAACCTTACAGTACAGACTCATTATTCACTGTCTCTCTTCAGTGACCTAATAGCATGTTTTAATGTTGATTTTACCGTATCAGTGAATCTCAATTACTAACATCACAAAAGCTTGAAACTTAGTTATATACTTTTAAGTTAAAATAAATTAGTTAGTTACAAAATAAAGATTTTAATTAGTACAAGCCTTATCCTTTCCATGGCATATTAGGTAGTGCACGACCATGCTTGTTTGAGAGTTTATCAGTGGAACGGTGAAACATTTACTATATTTATCATACATTACAACCACCTACATTGTAATAAACCTTTCACTGTGGTTGCAGTGATTAATAACAACACTGGCTTTATATTTATTTACTAAAGGGGACACGTTACGGGAGCCAGAGTTACTATCCGCAGTGCTGCGATCTAGCGTCTTATTAGATAAATAACGAGATCTGCGGGATCGTTAGACCGAGTTAACTCGTCCACCGTACCCGACCCTTGTAAACAAAATACCACTCTGATGACCATCACAATAAAAGGTTTATTTAAACATTTTAAAACCTCTGCGAAAACCTTCCTAACAAATATGATGAACAACACTGCAGCGATCCTTGGCGGCGTAAGACGGAACTACGTCGACAAAGAAATCTCTAACATTCATTTGCATTGCGTGTCCTCTCTAGTAGATATAAAACCAATGCTAACGACAAATTGACGAATCCGCCGTACTCGCATTTCTAACCATTTTGGTGAAACGGGCAGAATGTAATCACCTGCGATTAGCCTATCTTCTAGGACTGTAGCTTATCCCAACATATTTGTTTAAGGTGATGAACACGATATCCGGACAATATAACTGAAATATTTTAGTACAAGAGATGCTGTAAACTAAGTAAAAGTATAACTTGTTTTTTAAACATACACTACTAATGGATTTTACAATTTGTGAATAAAATAACCAATTATTATAATTTTACATACTTATAAACTAAAGTCCATTTTGATTGTTATACATAAGCAATAGAGAACATTATATTCAGCACAAATAACATAACGAAGGTACAAGTTTCGCTGTCGGGCTGGATTGGAGAGTGTATTAAACCATCTGGAGTTTTGACAAGGGTATAACATTGCATCGCATTCCGGGAACTGAGTCTACTCACCAAATTTCGTGTTATCACTGTCGAGCAAGTGATATTAGATTTGCGTTTGACCACCAGTACCAATTTAATATTTAAATTATAAAATGAAAATGGAGTAAGTAGTACATATAATTGTAAATAATGATATAATACAATATATCATTATTTATAACGAAAAACATTATATTATTCAATCTGAAATTGGCATATAAGAACACATTTAAGGCTTATCTTACCATCCGGCCTACGTATTTACCATTTAGGTACATCGACCCCTCAAACAATGAAACAACATGATTCATCAAACAATTCATTTATCAATACAGCAAGAATTGAATTAAAAAACATATACACATAAATTTGTTTGGTTTTCATCACCCAATCAATTTAGTTAAATATGAAATATCGGTCTCATGCTGATACAATTTAAACTTAAATATAATACTTATCGTAACATGATATTCATCCTCTGAATATGATATACTATTAGTTATACTTCATTAAAACCACAACCAGAGTCACAATGAATGCCTGCGGCCACATCGGCGGAAACGCTGTAATCGGCTCCACTGGAGACTCGAGCTGACTTGATCTCCGTTTTTATTTGTTTTTGTTTTTGTGTCTATCTACGCCAGTGGCATTTTTTAACGTGTTGATAGGGACCAAACCCTGGTCTCGTTACTATCTAAGGTCAACCTGTTCTTATTTATTTGCGTTATTATGCTGTTAACTTCCCATTATGTAGCATATAACAAATATCAAATATATCAGGGATCCTTTTTAATGTATATTTGATTGTAAAACGTCTCTAGCCCTCTGCAGTAAAATACAGTTTGGATAAAAGGGAAACCGTGCTAAAAAATATCTCCTTGTGTATTTCTAGTATTAAGTACATAAGTATTAGTTGAGTACACATTTCCTACGGGGACAGTAGTCAAATGTAGCATTAAATGACGAATGAACAGGTCGTAAATATATTTCCGTGTTGGTTGTAAAGTTACATCGGTTTCCGTAGTCAACCAAGTACTATGATTGGCTCTGTGAGGTAATGTTTTGAACGCTAGCCTCACAATTTAAGGTTACCCAAGTCGATCCCAAGCAAAAAGTTAAAAATGTTTGGGATTTAAAATTGTACATTTGTATTAGGATTTTAGTTAATTATAATTAATACAAATAGACAGGCCCTAGTTAGTTATAAGACCAAGGTTTGGACGGTCCTTTAGAAACGGAATAAATACTAGCGTAAAATCTCAACAGGGAGAATAAAGGAAACAGTAATACCTACCTTTCAGTATGGTTATTAAAATCCTGTGGTGTGTTATTCAGGATTGTTAAACCTCTAGCCAATTTAACTATCAATGGTCCACTGTTCAATTAAGAAAATCAGCAGGAACAAGCTCATAACTTGGTTGTCATTTGAGATTGATCAGTCTATTGAACTTTTAAATTGTTGAAATTTGCTAAATCAGACATCAACAATGGTGACTATAAGGAGTTGCTAAAACACCCATATGTACAGCGAAACCTAGTCAAAGAACTGTGACATCACAGCACTTCAACCTTAAGGTTTTCATAATTTATGCTATTAGGTGTCCTTTTCATTCGCTATTTAACACTTCTAGTGATACATGAAATTAAAGATATCTTTGAATTTCAAAAGGCAAGAATACTTCCGGACTTTCACTGTCGTTATTTCCTACCTCTGGGGTACAATTAACAGCAATAATGATGGAGAACAACACAACTCTCTCTGTAACGAGTCTCTAGAGAGATAACTTTAATATAACTATTAGAGAAAACACATTTTCCCTCTTAGTTGGCCCAGTTTAAGTCCATCCATAATTGTTATGGTTTAAAAATAAATTTGTAACAATAACTTATTAAACCCGATGTATTTTACGATTGGACTGGGAAGTTTAAAGAGTAAAATTTTCGGTTTTGGGGATAGCGATAGCAAATTTTGTAATTTTGTTAACTAGAACGATTTAATTAAGTATAATAATCTATGGAAACTGACGCTCGTTTTATAACTATTGGACATTACAATAATAATCATGTATATCGGTTACTTGAAAATCTAACTGTTACGTGTTCAAAACCATAACTTAGGATCTTTTGAAGTATAATACCATAATATATATTTAATCATGAATCTTGAAATTAATGGCTTTATTTTGTCATAGTAAATAGTTGAAATAATAAGAACGGTTAGTTAAAAAAGCATTATATATATAAGCAATATAAAAATTCATCTAATTTGTTATTATTGATAATGAAATGCGGATATTCAATGGCATGTATCCATTTTAAAATATTTGGCTCTTGCAAGAAAATGACACGAACATAAATGTTATTGTAAACGAAACACAGCTGCAGCAAAAACGTTTGTCCCTAAAGACTAAACACTGAAACGTGACCGGCCTCTATGTAACCCAGTAGCAAACCAAACCTCAGCAGATGTTATAGTTAAACATAAATTTAAGGGTTGCTTAGGTTATTGTGGTTTTTATATCTTACTTTTGCTTAAGACAGTTTTTAGAAAGTTTATACGATTTTGTAAACACATTAAAGTACGTACCAGGGTAATTATCTATCATAATTAAATATTAACCATTTAGTCTCTTTTGTTTTTTATTATTATATATAAATGTTTACAATTTAACTTTATATTTTGTGATCCTAGAAAAAATGTCATTCGATTGTTTAATCAAAAAAAGTGATTAATATGATGTAGTTAGGACATGTAAAATATTCTATATTTTAGAAAGAGTAAATATAAAACGAGTGTCCTTATTTCACGAAAAAGGTATTCGGTAAAACCTTTAAAACCAAACTATCTGGGGATTAAATTTTTTACGTCTATTTCTTATAGTTTTATTTTAAGTGAACCTTTTAATTTTAATATAACTTAAAAGCAGCGTTGGTTAAAAGAATAATATAGTTAAATACATTATCTTATCATAATGTAGATTTTAACCTGAATGCACGTATAAAGGATAAAGACAACCGAGCTAGAGATCGGTAGCAAAAGACAACCGATATCACTCAAGCACACCGATCATCAGGCACAAGGAAGGTTAGAACTTGTTCATGTATCTGTGTTATAAACAGACCTTGTGGTCATATGAGTAATCACTACAAGGTTTTACATTAATTTCGTTATGTTTTGTTACAGTTTAGCGAATTTTCCCTACAGGGAAGAAGCTATTACCGTAGTCGGCATGGTAAGACCTAGTCCCGGGACCATGATAACTTTTCGTTTTGAGGTCCCCCGACGCCGAAAACACCATTCGCTCGAAACTCATCTCTCTCTCTCTCTCTCTTTATATATAGTGTCCGTGGGTGCGATAACTCTCCTAAAACAGGTCCGATTTTAATGAAATTTGGTACAAACTTGTAAAGCAGCATTTATGACTTTAAGTTCAAAAACCAGACAGATCGACCCAACCGAAGTGATAATTTGGGGGGTTGTTCTACCCCAAAAATAGGTTTTTTGAAGTTTTTACATGTAATATTTTAAAAAGTCAACTTTTAGTTTTCACCATTGAATTCGGCTTTAAAAACATAAAATTTGGTGTTTTAATCATTCCTCTACGTTAATTGGTTACAGAGATATTTAAAGTGCTAAAAACAGGACGTTGTCTTATGGGGAATAATACAAATTTTATATCTCGCTTATTTATGAACGTATACTAGCGATACTTGATAAACGGCTTTAGCTGGTTGTGGTCTATTGTTATTTGCACAAAAAAAGCAATTTTTACCGATGGTTCCCGTAGCAGCAAACCTGCGTACTCATCCCCCATATTATTCTTATGGAGAATAATCAAAATATGGAGAATAATCAGAATATATCGCTTATTTACGAATGAATATTGATGAAACTTGGTATTTGGCTTCGCCTAGTTGAATTCTATCATATTTGCATGAACATAAATTAATTATGTTCCTTTGTTTTAGCAAACCTACGTACTCATCCCCAATGTTAAACTTACGGAGGATAATTAAAATTGTATATATTGCTTATTTGTGAATATATTTTTATGAAATTTGGTTTGCGGCTTTATGTACATATATTATACATTGGTAATTCGCTGAGTACGCAGGTTTGCTGCAACAGGGGTATATTAAAGTATCTTGCAAATGAAAAAATATAAGATTCCTGTACATACTTTAACTTAATAATATGCATATTTAAATGCTGATACATTTATCATCATGCCTATCTCTTATAGGGAAACATTAAAAACATTTATTTTGATTGATTTACCTGATTGAATCGTAGTATATTGCGTTATTATGTTTTAATTTTCTTGAGTAAGGGTTTCATAAATAAATTGACATAGAATTTTGAAAATTTATTGGCTATAATTAAGCCTCCTAGTTACAAATTGAAATTGGATAATTGAATAATCAAAATGTCGGCTTCAATAATTGTAAGGCTACATTTTCATCTGCCTGACAAACACTTCGGTAATGAGGGAAACCATCGCTGCTTTACTTAAAGGGCCTCCAGAGCACAACCAGCGCTAACTGTTGGAGGATAAACGAGTTTTAGAGTTACAATTTCTGTAATTACTAAAGTTAGGCTCAGAATGAGTCTTCATTAACTTTTAAAACAAATATAACCTTTTTAACAGAATAATAATTTTAAATAACATGATTTCGTAACAAATCCCTTAAATTGTGACTTAAATAAAACAACAAAAATTGTGGAGGAATATCATTTTTCTTTGGCAAGAGTATATTATGATTTGGAAAGGAAGATCAAACACATTGGTGTAACAGAAACGACAACTGTATTTAAACTAAATGCAAACTTTATATATTTTAGGGACTCTCTAGAAAGGAACAGTCATTACAGAAAGATTACTTTATTTTCAGTTTTACCTATTTCTGTTCAAAAATGTTGTTTATTACTAAGTTAAAAATTATAATTCTAAATAGAGTGCTGTTGGAAGATTGAGCAAACAGAAGAGTTTTAAGGACATAAGATGTAAGAGGCTTTCTACCATAAACATGTTATGAAATCGCTAACAAGATTTGCCTGTGAGGATTCTGACGTCAAAGAGTTTGTTATTGTGGACTGCACAAACTCAATTAAGTTGCTAAAAAAACGTGACTAGACTGATAGTTTTGTGTTTCTTGTATTAAAATAATGTTCTGGTTTCCGTACAAATCTGTAGAAATAGTTATTCTGTTTCCAACACTCGACCTCCCGATTTTCGAGTACGCATCAGTTGTCTGGACATTATATCAAACCCATAGGTATGAAGACAGGACTTAACCCATTAGGGGGAGCGGGTTTCATTAGGGAACTTGAAAAAATCCAACAGCTTCTCTCATTTCCTTCTCGAAGGGATGTTTTTGATTTTTTCTCCTTATTCAAGACAGTAAATGGATAATAAATTGTACTGAATCACTCACTCGATCAGCTATTATGTTCCCCTTGGGACTTGGCGTCAACAACATTTATAAGGCAACGCATCATAATATCTTACGCCTACAACAGTGTAACTCCTAATGCGTTTGGGCAATGCTTCTCAGCTAGACTACTTTGGAGTGACTCTGAGATAATTTAGAAAAATTTGCTCACCTCTCCACAGTGTCGGGTACAGAATATAGTAATTTAACCAAGCTAATTTTGTTAGTGAAAGAATTTTTTTTCTATTGATTCATTACTGTTATTTGTTAACTGCTCATGCGTGGAATTATGATGGTAATATTATTTTTCCACAATATTATTCATTGATTGCACTTTTACTCATGATACAGTTGTAATGATCATTTGTACATTGATAATTTACTTGATTTACTATTGCATTTAAATATTAGATGATTTCTGAGCTGATGTGTTGAGTTTTTAAGTGTGTTGAGGACACTCCATTGTTTTTGAACTGATATCAATGATCAAGTTGTCAACATACTTGTCCCAGTTTTTAAATGAAGCGTATAGATTTATAATTTTCAAAATATTTGTTCAGGAAGGTTGTGTATGCTTAGGACACTGTTTTTTCAATCACAATGCAATGGCGTTTTCGATGAGCTTATATATTGTCTATTTAAAATATTATAAACAACTGAAAATAAAACAATCTTAACACTCCTAACCCATAAGTGATAGCGAGTTATGGTTATTTAAAATATCTAATTGGAAATATCGAGGCCATTTCAACATCAAGAAGATAAAAGGAGAATGATCATTGCTTATCAATATACTTTTAGGAAACTCACGTCATTAGGTAAAGCATCAAGCATTGCTTGATTTTAAGCGTTTGGTTCACTCGAAGCTTTTAATTTACTAATAAAACCTTACTTTGTTAAGCAATGATAAGTAATAATGGAAATTGTATTTATTAACTTTTATTTTCATTCAATATATATTTGCGTTATATATTTTGCAATTAAATTAGTTTAAAGTTTCATCTATCGTAATTGCCATTTAATATTTTCATGAAGTAGCATTAGAAGTATACTTTTGTATCAATATAAATAAATAAATCGAACCCAGTTTTTACTGAAAGTTCTGCTATATCATGAGTGCGTGAGCTCGTGTACTACTGAAACACTTCTCTCTCGAAAAGAAACTTTTACTCCACTATTCTCCCTTTAATGGAGGAACCGCTTACATTTCCAGACCCCCTTTTCAATTTCCTGCTGTGTCCATTGTGCTTTATTATTTAAAAGAAGTTCCATTCTTTCTGTATTTCTGTTACTTGTTACAATATATTACGAATATGTTTTATAATTTTCTCCTTATCCATTAAATCCCTACTTTATTTCCACCTACATTGTATAGCGGCCTTCTTAGATTGTATATAACTCCATGATTGGTAAATAATGTAGACAATTTTTAAATGTATGTGGATTCCTAAAAATAACCGACGTTTTATGTTTGAATATTAAAATATTTATCGATAATTTTTAAATAAATAAATGCTGCAGAAAATAGTAGCTAGCCACAATTGTAGTTTTCTACATAACAAATAAAACATGTTATAAAATTCTAACTTTTTTAGAAAACGAAAGTTCGAACATTAAAGAACAAAATGGAAAAAGATTATAACAATTATACTCTTTGGTGTGGCGGTTTAGCTAGGATATCTCAACATATTTTGTATTTTATTATAAAAACACCAAATTTGGCACAGAGGTCGACCGATGTAATATCAACAAATTCGGATGTGGATCCAGCCATCGGCCAACCACCCCCTGGTGGCCGTGGAGGGCATTTTGCAAAATTTCGAATCGTGGTTGGAATTTTAACATTTTCTCATGTAAACATAGGCAAGTTATAAATCATTCTAAATGTCTCGTTAAAAGAAATACTTTGGCGAAAACAGAATTAACCTACTTTTATCCGTTTCAAAATGGCGGCCATTCTTATGTAAAATATTGACATAAACCCTGTACTTTCTAAACCATAACTCCTATCTTTTTTCTGATTCAAATTTCTTACTCGTGATAAAGTCAGTTTTACTCTAATATGCTACATGACAGGCTTTGTTTAAAAAATCCAAATTTCAATGAAATATTTTTTTCCTAATACATACATACATATCCTTTTTCTGAAGTTGTGGAGTAAGGCGGGCAAGGCAAGATATTAGGTTAGATTATATTAAAAGTTTGGTTAGGCTATTGCGGTTTTAGGTTAAGTTTGGTTAGGTATAGTTGAGCAAGATTTCAATGGATGAAGGTAGGTGCGGAAATCATCAATGTTATAGAAGCATGCAGATATCAAGAAAGTTTTTAAAGCTCTTTTTAAATTTTGTGATTTGTTCTATACTTTTAAAGTTTCCCGGTAAGAATTAAAACAATTTTATTCCATTGTAATTTGGTTTGGTTTCAAAAAGTGATAATCTGTGTTTTTACACATATCGGTTGTTGAATCTGGTGTTATAACTATGGCAGGGTGTGACTGTCTGTAAATTGTGCTGTTTTAAGTAGCTGACTGCTTTAAAAATTAACAGAAAGGGAACTGTGAGGATTTCAAGTTGCTGGAAAGCCTCTCTGCAGCTGGCATCGGGTGGCAGATTGAGCATGGCACGGTTGTTTTTTCCCCAGACAAAGATTTTGTTGGGGTTGCTCTTCGCTGCCCCCCACAGCAAGACAGAGTAGGCTATGTGAGATTGAAGATGGCTATGGTAGACAACCATATGGTATTGGTCTTAAGAAGTGGGATTTTGTTCAGCCTACTAAACCTTTTCAACATAAAAACACCTTGAGCCATATTTTTTTCAAGAGCGTCAATTTGACTACCCTTCGTCCAATTTCACCCCCAGGAAGCTGAAACAGTTAACCTCCTCAAGTCAATCCTCATCTGTAAAAACATTAGTGTTTGAGTGCCTTTTTGTTGTTGTTGATTTGTTGGGATGCACATGAAATTTTTCTTGGATGTGTTGATTGCAAGATTGTTTTCTGAAAAAATTGGGTCAACTCGTTGACCTTGATGAAAGTGTCAATTTCCAGCTGATCGACCTTTTTGCTTTTTGTGAACAAAGTTGTGTCATCAACGTAGATGAACAGGTTTTCTGTTGGAATTGAATTTTAAATGTCATTGATATAGATGAGGAACAGAATTGGACCAAGAATCGATCCCTGTGGAACACCGCTGGAAATCAGTCTTGGCTCTGATCTGATGTTTTGAATTTTGGATTTTGACTCATGGCTGATCTGAGTAGTTTGAGTTCTGTCTGTCATGTAGGATGTCGGCCATTTTCTGACAGAGTCCCAGACACCTAACGAGGCCAGTTTCTCTGTCAGGATTACAGAGTTGACACAGTCGAAGGCTTTAGAAAGGTCGGCAAAGCATGCAATTACCTTCTCTCCAGCCTCAACTGCACCGATGCATTTGTTGACAAATTCTGATAAGGCCAATTAAGTGGATTTGTTTGTCCTGTAACCAAATTGCCTTGAGCAAAGGAGATTATTTCGCTCAAAGTATTCAATGATTTGACCACAGGCGACTTTCTCCAGCAGCTTCCCACTGACGGCAAAAGCGAAATTGGGCTCAAATAATTTTAACAACTGAGCGAAATAATTTTGAACAAGTTTCCTGTCGTGTTTTTTGTGAACTGGCATAATTACTGACATTTTACCCTGTTTGGGAAGACCCCCCTATTAGATATGAATTTATCAAATGCAGTAGTAGTTTGGTGACCTCATATTTGCAGTGTTTCAGTACTTCCATACTGATGCTGTCATATCCAGACGATTTCTTGAAGGGGAAGCCTGCAAAAATCTCCAGTAAGTGTATTTCACTGATTAGCCAGAAAATGGAAAGTTGAGTTGGCGTATTGAAAATTCTATGCGCTGGGTAACTATTTTTTTCGGAAGATTTGATACTGTCAGATACTTTGGCTAAACAGTTGTTCAAAATTGAACAGACTCTTTTGGGGGTTTCGTCCCTCCCAGTAAAGTACAATGTTTTCTACACTGGGAGTAAGTTTGTCATGTAGTCTGTTTATTATGTCCCAGGTGGCCTTGGATTTATTGTAAGATTGCATTATTATACTATTTGCCCATTCTGCCTTAGCAAGCGTTAATATTTCTCTAAAATGTGATTTAGATTGAATGTAAAACGCTTTGTCAGCGTGGGAGAGAGTGGACTTCCATCTATTGTATAGTTGAAACATGGTTTGCTTAGTTCGGGTCACAGTGCTTGGCATCTGGTTTGAAATGACTTTTCGCATCTAATTGGCTTAGTACCATTAGTGTTACAGTCTAATTTTGTAAAAAGAAAAAACAAATTACTTATTTAATTTAAAAAAATTTGTTTTGGTTGTTTTTGTCAATGTCTACTTTTGTTTCCGAGAAATTTCAGTAGTTTCTCGCCTTTCCCAGGTGTCAAGCACCGTGAACCGAACTGTATGTGTGTTTTTCCAGGGTATGTTGATGGTTTTTTGAATTTTCTTGTTGATCAATGGACAGGCTATGTTGAAATGGTAAGAGAAAGTAGCTATAAAGCTATCGTAAACATCTGATGACATCAGTTAAGAGTTTCTTCTCATTCCTCGGATTTCAGCCTAATTTTAAGTTCTTATAAGGTTTCTGGGTTGATTTTACGTTGCTCCATCCATTTACAATTGATTTGTAGGTCATTGTTTATAGGTATTCAAATTCTTTTTTCATGGTTGTTTGAAATTTAAGTTTGTATTGAAGCTGGTTTAACGGTGGAGAGATTTGTTGCAAAGTTATCAATCAATGTACAAGATCCTCGGTGACCCTAGTGGGAACCTCGATTACAGTATTTAGTTCATGGCTTCTTAGGATGTTCTGAAATTTCTTGGTTGCATTATCCCTTTTCAAGATGTCAATATTAAAATCACCAGCAATCACCACTGAACTATTCTTTGCATTTAGAAGATCCAGATAACTCTTTAATTTACAAAAAAAATCTTCTAGGTCACATGGAGTTCTATAAAGGCCAGAAACTATGATGGTTTGGTTGTGTAGTTTTATTTTATTTTCAGTGCATTCAAAAATAGATTCTATGAATAAATTGTCCCCGATGTTTTCAATTGTTATTGCATCAAAGGCTATGGTTTTTTTTTAATGGCCACTCCTCCCATCTTGGCGTAGGTTCCGCAATAGTAATGAATAAGTTCATAGTTCTGTATTTTTATTTCTGTGACATTTTATGTACATAGACCATGATCGTTACCAAAAAAAGATCAGGCGATTCATCATCAAAAAAGTCCTCAATGATTTCAACCTTGCCAGCCAAACTGCGAACGTTTTGATGGATTATTTTAAGACATGGTTGTTTTGACTTTATGCTAGATTTATTAGGCCTAGATCTATTTAATAGGGGCGTTGCTCTGGAACTTTCCTATGATGTTTTTTAGAAGGTGTTCTGCTTCTATTTTTCTGCTGCTGATAGGTACAAAGAAGTCTTCATGATTTATATAGTTGGAAATTATGTCACATTAAATGTCTTTTCCAGTATGATTGAGATGTAGTCCATGATAGGTAAAGTCCATAATATGCCAAAAATTCCAAAAATTCAAATGATAACGTATTAAAAATACATATCATTGAAAAGGTCTTCTAAATCCTAGAAAGTTTCTAATCACACCAACCATGTATCTCTTTTTTTTGCAAACAGTACAGTTAACGTTAATTGTGCATAACACAATAAATGATTGGGGCCACGGAACACTTGCAAGTAATTTGAAAATCAACACGGATTTCATAAGGGAAAATATAATAATTTTTTCAAGAAAGCTTGTCATGTAGCTTAACAGAATAAAGCTGAGTTTATCAAAAGTAAGAAATTTTAATCGAAAAAAAAAACACGCGTTATGGTTTAAAAAATAAAAGGCATTCCGTAATTGTCAATATTCTACACAATAATGGCCGCCATTTTGAAACAAATAAAGTTAAGTGAATTCTGTTCTCGCCAACATGTTTCTTTTAATGAAACCTTTAAAATTATGTATTATTTTCCTATGATTACATAACAAAATTTTGAGATTCGAACCACGATTCGAAAAGTTTTGTAAATGGCCACCACGGCCGCTAGGGGTTGGTTGGCCGATGGCTCCACATCCAAATTTGTTCATACTACATCGGTGATACTACTCTGTGCCAAATTTGGTGTTTTTATCAAAAAGTGCTCAATAGGTTAGCTAATCCGCTGAACCACTTGCAATATAGTTTCATAACTATTTTACTATTAATAAAGGGTTTATGCCTTTACAGACTGTAAATAATTAATTGTTTAATGTATATATCACGATACGTAGGGTATTTTTAATAAATGTTATATGCACATATAAGCACATCGTAGAAGGTGACAAAATTTTCACCATAAAAGGAAGTAAAATTGGTATTAATGTTCTATACCTTCTGAGGAATAAGTTTTCCAATATTGTCACTAAATTAAATCAATTTAGTATGGGAACTATAACACAGCACACTTGGATTGAAGTCACACAGCACATTTGACCAAGAATGGTATTCGTTTGTTGTTAAAATATTTGGGGGAAGTACATGTTACTATACTAAACGTATGTCAATCAAAATTATTTTCAAAATCTAAAGTTATCGGTTTACCACTGAGGTTTTAGAACAAACTTTTGCCTATATTTTAATACAACCACCATTTGGGTGTCCTCTTGGATAATTAAATGTGCCAAAATGTTATAAGATAGTAATGATCTAAGTAAGAAAGTGTACATCTAATATTAAAATGTGTTAGTGTTGTAAATATTCCATCTAAGACAAATCACAAGTTGTTTATTTTCAACTTGGAGATTCAATAAATGTTGTTTCAGTATCCCATTACGTATTCCCCAGCGACGCAAACATATTGAAAATACTTGAGCAAATATCGTGCTAGGAAATTTCTCGTTACAACCACTTGCGTTTCATTTTTGTTTTAAGATGCGTAAAAATATAGGCAGTTTAAAAGTAAAATCACTAAACGATGTGTAGGCAGTGTCTGTTTTAAAATTGAATAAGTTCATTGCTTTTTTCTTTTTATCGAACGATTTGAAAAATAATACTTTTTTTGCAAAATCACGAAATTTTGTAATATTTCAATACAGACGCTTTGTAATATTAAGTGTCCCTTTAATTTAAAACGACGAATCCTTTATTTTATTGGTCGTGAAATAATTTATCATCTTAAATAAATTATAGATTGCGAACTATAAAGTTATTTTAGCTAACAAGATAACATTAATTCAGCTTGAATTACGAATTTTTATTTAATTTAATATACAAGGGTTGTCTAGGTTAGGGTTAGGGTTAGGGTTAGGGTTAGGATTGTCTATGTGACAGTTCTATATAACAGTTTTTGTTATCTTCATGTGAAAGCAGTGGTTAGCCAAATTCACGACATGTAGCCTGATGAAGTGTGTATTTAGGTAGATAGAAGGGTCTCTTTACATAGGCCTTGCTCCGCCCTGGCGACATTTAAGGTTCCATAGCGCATCGTAAGTATAAACTGTTATCAGTTGTGCTTATTCAACGTACAAAAAGAGCCAATGGGCAAAGGTGATAAATATAAATATAAATAAAATATAAATGATTATTGGTTTGATTAAAATTTCATATGAATAATGTAATCTTGAAATAGCTTGTAATATATCAAAATATAATGCAATATACTTACTTATTCTTTCTTTTCATTAATTTATTTAAAACGTTGACCTTTCACCGATTGATTTTCTTCTGATGGCCACCGACTGGATTATAATTGTTTAATACTTTACAAAATTACACTCAAGATAAATAATCTCATTAAATTGCTTCCAGCTATAATAAGTTTTGATTAAAGCAGAATCGGCACGCTTTCACCTCATACCTACCAAAACTAACTACCACAATTTGGATTGGTTAAACGACTCAGGGACACGTGTAACAAGACTGTATAAGCCAAAAAAGGCTTAGTATTAACTAAGTAGTATAAACTTAGTCAATACTAAGTTATTACAGCATAAACCTGCATATTACACCATATGGTTCTACTACAATTATCTTAAGTTTTGATTACATATGAGTATTTTTAATGAAATGCCTATGGATATAAGTATTGAATATTTATTGTCGACAAAACAGTTAGGTTATTACACCCTTCACGTCTGTCAGTTGCCAGACTTTCGTTGGTTTTCTTTAATGAATATTTAAGTGTTAAATATTAATGACTTCAACAACCAAGTAATCGGTTATAAGCCGTAAAACATGTATGAATTAGCAGTCGCTCTTTGCTAAACGAATATGGCGGGATCATCACTTATGCTATTTGGAATAAATTAGTACAAAAATACAGCTTTGTCCTTGTTATTGTTAAATAGCATTTCTGTTCCTGTAAATAGTGTTCCTTTCCCTTGGAACCGTAATTTATTTAAAATGTACCTTACTTGTTTACTCCCGTCGCAGTTGATAGAGGACAACAGTATAAACCTCTCAAATTCATGTAAGCACCCCAGGAATCGAACCCATGACCTTTTGCACCGAAATCCATAAGCTAAATGTCATGTAGTGAGGTGTTCAACGACTATTTGATTTTTAATTAAATTAACGGCAACGGTAACTTGAGATTGTTAGTACGAGAATTTAATATCATGGTCTTATAGTATTGTCCCTTTAATACTAATTTAGTTGATGTTTTGACAGTGAATATAAGAGAGATTTCAGTGTAATAGCTATTCACACTGTACCTTACTCGAAGAGAGTAGACAGGGCTAAGAAAACATTTGCTCCCAGAGGTAAACCACCGGTAGGTTGTCGTTGCCATGACAACCAGAGAAACTGACAACACTCTGACCTCTCAGCGGCCGGCGGCGGCGGCGGTGGTGACTGCGGCAGCCTCACCCTAGGCGGTACTGAAGAACTTGGCTTGGTAATGTCATTAGGTCAGAGCTGTCAGCTAAACTGACTCATTCAATTTGTCATGTGGATTGAGTAAGTGCGATTAGGTTATTGATGTCATCTAATCAGACTTATTCAATTTGTTTAGTGGATTGAGTATAACATTGGATTTCAAACGTATAACAAGTTATTGGATTTCAAACGTGTGAAACATAATTGATTCCATTAATAGGAGTGCAATCCACAAGTGTAAAAAGTATCTCTCAAGCGCAATGTTCCCATGTCTGGTAAGTCCAAAGAACACATTATATTTTCTTATCTTGATCCTTCTTCTTTATATTTAAAACTGAACATTATGCTATTCAAAAGCTAAGCATTTGTTTCGATATCGCATTTGTTTTATCCTTATATGTTATGAAATTAAATGAAATACTTATTGGTCCTTTTTACATATAAAACAAATCTTAAATATTGGAATAGTTAAATCTGTCGGTAGGCAATATATCCTCTAAAACTTGATAAAATCAAGCATAATATTTAAAATTACCCTTACCACTAAACGCGAAAATAAAGAAGCAATCAACAACCATTAAAACTAAATTATGATTATCACTTCTTTTTTTGTAACGTACTGGTGGCACCATCTTTCAGCAACAACTTTGACTACCTCAAAGAGGTTACAGTAAGTTTATGAGTAAGATTTTAAAGTGTAGATTAGGTACAGGTGATTTAATGCACAAACTGCGCATGAGCTTATCTAGTTAAAATTATTTCATAACTCTTATCCATTGTAGCCCCTAACTGTTAATACATAAACTTGATTACATACCTTTATTCGTTGTCAGTTAAAATTTGAATCAAATGAAGGTTAATTACACGATTTGAGTTTGATATCAATTTTTTTTAAACATCAGGTGTCGTTGGTAAAGATGCAAAATAATACACATAAACACACACAATGACAATTATAATAAACAATTAATCTATTTAATAAAAACAAAATATATAATTCAGGTTTTAGATATGCTAACTACTGATTTGCTGAAAGTTTTGAACTGGCATCGTGTCGGAAGAAAGGTTAGTGACCAATTTCGGTCCCCTCACATCAATGGGTTGTGAATACCTCGGTTAGACCTTAGGTTGTAGTATGTTTAAAATATGTTAGAATCGCCTCTGTAGCTGTTTACTGATGTTGGCAGATTTATATGAAAATACGCTTTTTTTGAGATTCTGATCACTTATCAAAGAAAAACTTAAGTTTACGGGTTTTGGATTTTACTAATAAAGTATGATTAACATTTACATTTCTTAAATAAACTATTCTTGATAATAATGGAGAAAATGTAATATGAAGAGTAACATAGGGTAGTAACATGAAGAGAACGGAAGATTGTGAAATCTTCCAATAGTTTCCAATAGTTTGGGATAGGGACAGACAGGGATTATAATACGGACCGTATTGAATTATGTATGCTGTTGTGACTTCATTTAACCTTAATTAACAACATTACAACTGGAAACTAGGACACCTGATGTCCCAACAACTTCAACTTCTACTAACCCCACCCCCTGCCGCTACCGTATTCACTTCTTGTTCACTAGGTAACACAATTGATTGGTGTAACTGCTTTACTGCTCTCGACCACATTTATACCTTTTGCCTACGTAAATTTGTCACAATATTTTCTTTACGTGATTTTTTTCTGTTAGAGATTCTGACAATATATTAGTCTAGGTCGTACCTAAGGCCGGCCATCCCTTCAACCATACTTATTTAATGTATTTACGTTGTCGATCTGTGTGTTAAGATGGATCTGAACACATTTATATTAATATTTTGCATTCTTATAAGGGAAACATTATTATGGGAATATTGTCTCAGAAACTAGAGTCTTTATACCAACTCATTACAGAATCAGAGAAGAGGACTACAAGTTGCGCAACCGACTTATTAAGTTCTGATCAAGCAATCTTCTTCTATCTTTTTTTTAAGACAGGATAAAACAAATTAAACTTGATGTAACTTCAAACTCAACTCCATTAATGGTATGGAATAACAATATAATATTAAAACCTTGTTTCATGGAAATAGTTTTTGGAATAGCTAAGTATAGCTAACATTGGAGGGCTATAACAGTAGCAATAACTTAAGTGATTATGGGAGGGCACATCTACTTTGAATTATATTACATGAATAAAGTCTATTACATATTATATTAACTTAATGATTATCGTGTAGGTTTACGAATGTAAAATACAGTTTAAATTGAAATTTTCCAACCGCAATTCAAATAAATAATGACTTTTTAAAATACTGTTGTGTAAAGACAACATGTAAAAAGTTAATATCTTTAACTTATATAAAATTTAGTGGCCACATAAGAATATAATTTATATTTTTATAAAGTTTATCTCTGTCCAAGAGCCTTAAATTGTGATTTAGTCGAAAGAGAATTTTTGGAAGCAATCAAGAGCTTAATATTCACGCTCCACTAAGATAGTGGATCACCAGTTTTCACTGCCGAATGGTCAAAGGGAGTCACGATTTCCAAACAAAGTGTATTGATTACTCAAACGCACATCGATCAAAGTTCGAATAGACTCGATTGAATGATTGATTGAATTACATTTTCGGCTAAATAAATAAATAGAGAACGTTACAACTCACTTAATCACGTTTGAAATAGTTAACATTCTTTAGAAATAATTTTTTACACGCAATTTAACTATTTAAAGAGATTTTTTTGATTTTTGTGACTATTGTTCTTAAACCTGTTAGTATTAATATTTTTATGCGAGATTTATTAAAATGTGGATGTACTGTTTACTGTTTACACTTTGAGGAAAACAGATAGGTATGAAAATATGAATACAAACAAAACATTCGTTTGAATCACATATGGAAATGTAGTAAAACATAATGTTTTGCAGTATCCATGATTTTCTTAAGGAGCCAATTTTACCTAATTTCAAACTGCCGTGCAAAAGAAAATCAAATGAAAACTATTTTGTAGAGTCCTTTATGTATCTATTATCAATGAAATCTAAAATAATCCTGAGATTTACCAAATGTCCGTAAGTCCTTTTTACAGAATTAGCCACATAAATTTATAACAATTTAAATACTATATAAAATATTTCTTTTTATAATTTATATAAAAGTTATTTTCTTAAGTAAGTACCGTTTTTAAATCCCGCCGTTGAATCCCTGTGGTTGACAATCCTGCTTCCTGCGCAGGATTGTCATATTGAAAATCTGCATCTATTATCAAGCCAGGGATGCCACTACAATTGTTGGGAGTTGTTGATTGATGGGAAATCGACCATGTTTACATTTGTTGGTGAGCATTTAAAATTTCTAAGTCTAACAGTTTGAAAGCGGCTTAATTCTTCGGCAGATTATCGAAGACTTTTAAGATAACAAACTACTGAACTAATAAATTGGAGTTAATATTTTTATTTTACCAAACTTAGTTCTATTCTATTGTTATTCTAACCAACCTCCTAACCATTCACTATGCAATTAGTTCTCAACCTAATGTCCTCTCCTGACGTAGCTTTATAAGTTTATTTACTCAGATAGGTGGAAATGCTCAATTAACATAATTATTAACAATAAAACAGCATTGTGTTGTTTACTCTTCTATATATCCAAAGAAATTTGTATAAACATTAAATAGAATAATAAAACAACGAAATTCAACTGGCTGGAACTTTGCGGTGAAAACAAAGAGATTGTGGGATTAAATTGAAAAGTTTAATAAAAAGTTGTGCAGGTATTATTGTATCACCGATTTCGTAATCCAGGGCAACTACTATTAGCGAATTTCCCCTATAGGGAAGAAGCTATTACCGTAAGTCTCATGGTAAGACTTAAGCCCAAACCATGATAACTATTCATTTTGAGGTCTCCAGTTGCCAAAAACACCATTCGTTCAAATGTATATATATATATATATATGTGTGTGTGTGTGTGTGTGTGTGTGTGTTCGTAAGCACGATAACTCTCGTAAAAAAGGTCCGATCGTAATGAAATTTTGGTACAAATGTGTAAAATACCATTTATTTGAACGGGTTCGAAAACCAGACGAATCGCACCATCCGAAGGGGGGTTTTGGGAGGGTTTTGTACCCCAAAAATGGGCTTTTGGGAATTTTAACATGTAATTTGTATATAAATCAAATTTAACCCATTGAATTCAGCATAGGAAAATAAAAATTTGGTATTTTGATCCTTGCTCTACGTCAATTGGTTACCGAGATATTGAAAGTGCTAATCACAGGACGTTGTCTAATGTTATTCTTACGGAGAAAAAGACCAATTTTATATCTCGCTTATTTATGAAGATAAAACTGACGGAGCTTGGTATGGTTATGGTTTATTGTTGTTTACATAAAAAAAACAATTTTTCCCATATTGTTCCCGTAGTAGCAAACCTATGTCATTCTTATGGAGAATAATTAAAATATTATATATCACTTATTTATGCATGCATATGGATGGAACTTGGTATGTGACTTCAGTTAGATGAGTTCTATTGATATTTGCATACAAAAATATTGTCTTGTGTTCCTCGTTGGAGTAAACCTGCGGACTCATCCCCAATGTTATTCTTATGGAGAATAATGAATATTTTAAATATCGTTTATTATGAATGTATTTCTTATGAATTCTGGTAAGTGGCGTAATGTGGTACTAAGACATACCTATGTATTCATTGGAAATTCGCTGAGTACGCAGGTTTTCTGTGACGGTTGTACTTTGTTTTAAACATTTATAAATGATCTGTAAAAAAACATTAAATTCTGTTTTAGCGAATTTCCCCTATAGGGAAGAAGCTATTACCGTAGGTCTCGTGGTAAGACTTAAGCCCGAGACCATGATAACCTTTTGTTTTGTGGTCCCCAGATGCCAAAAACACGATTCGTTCAAATTTGTATATATATATATATATGTATATATATATATATATGTGTGTGTGTGTGTGTGTGTGTGTGTGTGTGTGTGTCCGTAAGCACGATAACTCTCGTAAAAAAGGTCCGAGCTTAATTAAATTTGGTACAAATGTGTAAAGTACCATTTATTTGAACGAGTTTGAAGACCAGACGAATCGCACCATCCAAAGGTTTGTTGGGGGGGTTGTACCCCAACAATGTTTTTTGGGGGGTTTTCACATGTAATTTTGATTTACATTAAATTTTAATTCATACCATTGAATTCAGCTTAAAAAAATAAACAATTTGGTATTTTGATCATTGCTCTACGTCAATTGGTTACTGAGATATTGCAAGTGCTAAACACAGTACGTTGTTTAATGCTATTCTTATGGAGAAAAATAAAAAATATATAACTCGCTTATTTATGAATCTAAACTGGCGAAACTTGGTATATGGTTTGTTGTTGTTTGCACAAAAAACAAAATTTTCACGTATTGTTCCCGAAGCAGCAAACCTATGTACTCGGTCCCTATGTTCTATGTTCTATATTCTTATGGAGAATAATTAAAATGTTATATATCGCTTATTTATAAATGTATATGAATGCAACTTTGTATATGACTTTACTTAGAAGAGTTCTTTCTATTGACATTTGCATAAAAACCCATTTTTTGTGTTCCTTGTTGCAGCAAACCTGCGTACTCATCCCGAATTTTATTCTTATGGAGAATAATTAAAATTGTAATTCTCGCTTATTTGAGAATATATTTTTATGAAACTTGTTATGCGGTTTTATGTGGTATTAAGACATTGGAAATTCGCTGAGTACTCAGGTTTGCTGTGACGGGGGTATTTTCAAAAACATCCATACACTTTCGTTTAGTCCTTTATAATGACCTAACCAAGGTGAAAATCTTTTTGGTCCTTCACGTACGTTTTCTTTTATAGTAATACACGAAAATAAGATTACCATCAGTTATATTGCTCTATAATATATTTAAATAAATATACATTCAGGAGTAAAAATATTATTTTACTATTGTGTAACAATTATGGAATCAAAGGTTTAAAGGATTTCTTCACTAAGTAATTCTTTAAAACATGAAACCCGAATACTTTCTTAAAATATTCGAAAATAATATTTTATTTTCAAACCTAAGTGTTCTGTATAATTCTACTAATCCTTTACAGTTATAAAAAATGAACAAGTTATGAGAGCTACGAATTAAAAAAATTGTTTTATTAATACAAAATTGAATAAAAATTTAACGTTATGACTCTATCTGTAGCAAATCAAGTTAAATTGTAATCAAAACCAGATGATTGAAAGTGGCAGATATTGGCAGCTCCCATGAAAATTAATGATCACATAGATTATACGTGCATAAACAGGCTTCTATTTCATGATTATATTACCAATTCAAATTCAGTCTCAATAAGCAAAACCCAATTTACATTACAAATTACTCGCTATGTACAGATTCTCACAATATTTTACCGTTCAAAAGATATTATAGTTCAAGTCATAGTGAAGTGTTAGTATAATAACAATATATATATAGACATAAACCTTGAAAAAAGGGTTTAGCATGGTAGTTAATAGGCTGGTCATTCCAATATCATTGTAACGAACTTATGAAAGATATTTCCAGCATGTGACACAAAACAAAATATTATAAAGGCTAGAGGTCCCTCTTCAAATCAGTTACAATAGCCGTTTATTCTGTTCAATTAGCCCCATTATAAGATTAAAGCATAACAGAAGGTGATTGGATGGATGAAAACACATTTCTTTAGTCTGAGCACTCAAAAAGTACCTTATTCAATTAAAAGATCACAAACTAATTGTCTGTCATATGTAGTGTTCAAATTTACTCAGAGAACCGACAACAGAATTTGATTTAAATGGCAGTGGGAAACAAGAATAAGATAATACAGCTGCTTGTGTGACTCATTAAACAATTCAGGAATAATCAACGAGGTTAGTAAGATATCTAGAGTTCTTGTCTGGGGTCAACAATATGAAGCATAAATGGTTGACCGCCATTTTATATAGGAAACCAATCAACTTAACTCTTCATAACTTAAATGTTTGTCAGCTGTTTGGTTACCATGTTGGTTGCCGTGGCAGCAGAGTTGTCAGAGATGTCAACCATGTAGGCTTCACGTTTTTACACGAGATGAGAACACTTGATATATTATCCTCGTTGGGAATAGTAATGAAGTTTTATGATTTAGTTACACCTGTTGGTTTTGTATAGAAAATTATGGATACAAATTATCCATAAAATATAAATTTTAGCTATCACAGGCTATCAAGCATTTTATGTTTATCTTGATGAAGCCAATAGGTTTTGAACAGATTATTTGCTAAGACAGACATCAATAGTTGCATGTTACATTGAGTCAGAGTAACCGTATAAATTCAAGTTGTTAGCTGTGGAACTTTAATATTTATTTTTTAATAATAATTAAATGGATAGGGGAAGTAAATCTAAACAAAATATTTATTATGATGAAAGAAATTTGTTCCTGAGTAGTAACGGGTTGGGTGGAGGTGATGTGTGATGATGATTGCAAATTCTAAACCATTTCCACAAATTGACTGCTACCCGCGCACTAGATACGCTAATCTCCAACATCCGGAGTAATTCCAAATATCCGATTAAACTAAATAAGGTTAGTGTCATACAGAAATGTTGTAGGATTTTCCTACGGTTAGCTGAAATTATTTTTGGTCTTAAAATAACTTACATAAATACCCCCGTTGCAGCAAATCTGCATACTGAGCGAATTTTAAATGGAGATATAAATGTCTTAATAGTACATAAAGCCACTTACCAAGTCTCATAAAAATATATTCACAAATAAGCGATATATACAATTTTAATTATTCTCCATAAGAGTAACATTGAGGCTGAGTACCCAGGTTTGCTGCAACAAGGAACACAAAAAATGGGTTTTTATGCTAATATCAATATAACTCAACTAGGTGAAGTCATATACCAGTTTTTATTCATTTATGTTCATAATTAAGGGAGACAGCATTTAATTATTCTCTATAAGAATAACATGGGAACTGAGTACGCAGGATTGCTGCTACGGGAGCCTTGGAAAAAACCTTTGTTTAACTAAATATCAAGAGACTACAACCAGATGAAGCCGAATACCAAGTTTCGTCAGTATATAAGTTTCGTCAGTTCATAAATAAGCAAGATATAAAAATTTGTCTTTTCCTCCATAAGAATAACGTTAGACAAGTACTGTGTTAAGCACTTTCAATATCTCGGTAACCAATTGACGAAGAGGAATGATAAAAATACCAAAGTGTGTTTTTTTTAAAGTTTAATCCAATAGTCAAAACTAAAATTTGACTATTTAAAATATTATATGTAACAAATTCAAAAAACCCATTTTTGGGGTTCAAAACACCCCCAAAATACCCCTTTCGGATGGAGCGATCTGGCTGGTTTTCGAACTGAAAGTCATAAATGTTGCTTTACACGTTTATACCAACTTTAATCAAAATCGGATAATTTTTACTAGAGTTATCGTGCTCACTGACACACACACTCACATATATATACAGTTTCAAACGAATGGTGTTTTTGGGGTCTGGGGACCTCAAAACGAAAAATTATCATGATAGGGGGAATTCACTAACAACTATTAAAATATAAATAGTTTCTTAACATTCTGATAAAGTTACACTGCCTTTTTTACTCTGCAATTAAATTGCAGCTTAAAAACCGTTATTTATTTAAAGATTTACACTTTACAGTATTCCAACTTAGATCAGTTAACGTTTACAGTAAAAATTCAAAAGCATTCGGATATTTTCTTAGTATATATAGACATATATATATATATATATATATATATATATATATATGTGTGTGTGTTTGCACTCTAGCGGTCGCATTTTTTGTCCGATTTACTTCAAATTTGGTAGGGACATTCCTTTTTGTAATCAGTTGGACAAGTTCGTTGGGCAAAACAATCGGAAAACTCTAACCCTCTTTTTTGGGGATTTTAAATTTTGAAATTTGAGTTTTTGGACCCAAAAAGGGACAGATAAGCCCTAAATGTAAGATTAATGGATGAGAGGTTATAGAACGTAAGCCCCCCTCATCATTCTAGCACGAATACTTACCGATTTATTAAATAAATTAAAATTGAGTAAACACAGTACGTTGTCTTATGGGGGTTTTACATTGGAAAAGCCTGTTTTTCATATCTTGATGTAGTTTTATCACTCCTAACACCCCCCTACCGATTTTTGATCCTGATGGTACATCCTCCTAAGCTTACAATTCATAACATTGCCATCCCAATACTGCATTTAAATAGAACCAGGTGCATCAGAACAGCCAAAAAAATTAATATTTTCCATTTTTGCTCAAAATGTCACAATTTTTTTAAAACCCGTTATTTGATTTTTGAAAGTTTTTACTGGGGAAATTCACTTCCTTAACGTCAGCGTGCTGCGTGCGAACTCAGTTTTATTTAACATGCATTTAACATGCTTTCCTTAATGGTTATCAAATAAAAAAAAAATTATCCATAATTATTCACTGTTATATTGGGCGCAACACAACACAATACTTTATCTATTTAGGAGATACCACAGTAAGTTTATCCTATGTTAAATTTACATTTGAATGATTAACTATTATACTAATAATACAAGTCGTTATATACTGCTACCTATTGCCTATGAATATTCATTTATTAACTGTTTTACATTCCGGAATAATTAAGGCGAATATTTAGAGTTTAAAATAAATAGTTTATTCAGAGTATATTTATTTATTTATCCTTTTTGCATGCTTTATACAGTATTATAATCTAATTACAATAAAGCAGTTCTTAAAACAATACAACATTAAATAAATCGAGATCCACATGGTGGAAAATCTCCATCTTACTTTAAAAAATCATACTGTGGAAAATTTGTCTGCAGATAAATAAATACTTAAAGAAAACGTGTTACATTACAAGAAGTATAATTATCTCGTTTCAATTACAAATAACATATAAATTATATAAAATATATTAGAACATCAGTCAGCAGCTGGTAACCTGGCCAACTGATAACTGGCCGCTCAGCTTATCAACAATCACTACTCTCCTGTCGCCCTGTCTGCTATTCAACAAACAACAAGCATTTTAGTTTAAAGGCATTGAACCTGTCGTTAAAAATATCGTTGTCAAACTAAGTTATAGGTTATCAAAGGTGAATAATCCATTAGGCGCAAACATTAGGGCAAGCAAACGATATGTTAAATAAATGTCACAAACTGATGTGGAACTGAGGAACATAAAATGTGAGTTTTTCTAGTGAAATAAGATTACTATTTCACCTCTAATTAGTTTTAAAAGGTGAAAAAGTGGACTAATTTTTCATCTCTACGCAAGAGTACGAAATTTAAATGTATTTAATAAATGCATGCCCTTATGGAGTTATATTTTAGTATATCCCGTCCTAAAATAAAAAGCTCTAAAACCTCTTTGTAATTATCTCGATATTTAAGTTATGTTCATTATAGTGAGGCGCAAACAGGTGTCACATATTCCAAGTGCAATTGAACTAAGTAAAATAATGAGTTTAAAAAAACAACGACTGATATTGGATCCTTCTCTTATAAAACGTATATGAATGAAATATAAGAGGTAGAATAAGTGAGATACCTTGTGCACTGTGCAGCCTTACTGACTAATGCTGACTGACTCTTGAGCCAGGATGATTAATTAAGAGCCCAATGGCTAATTACTGCCGGATCCTATTTTCAACCTTTAACACATTTCTCATTCCTTTGGTAAAATTTACTTTTAAATTTGTTCACGTATACAATAATTTACAACAGTTTTAAAATGAAAAACCTATTAGGCTCGCTGAATTTTGCATTTTGCTCACTTTCGCATTTTGAGTGTAATATTCTTTTATATTATTTGAAATATATTGCGTGACGAAACATATTAAACCAACTGGATTACTTCGATGAAACTGTGAGTTTCATGATAAAATTAAGGTTCTAAGGGAATTGATCAATTGTGGCTGATTGAAGTAAATTAAATTAGATACAAACTTGACAAGAATTATTCGAGTTAAAATTTAAAACTGCAATTGTTTTATGAAGGACAATAAAAGTTGTGTGATTTTCATTTAAACAAATATAATAATAATCTAACTAGCAAAATTAAATGTTAAACTGGAAACTTTTTTCGGTGTTCAAACTAATATATACAGGGCGGTTGAAAATTAGTAAAACGCCCCCATCCTTAACGTTTAATTTAATTTAAGATATTTTGGACATGTTTATGGCAAACTTCTTGGTTGTAAGATGCCATATCAACAAAGTCCAGATTTTCTACCTTGAAGGGAGTGGAAGGGAGTACAGCAACACTATGCATATAGCTAGTGGTAGTATGATAGCTCATATTAAAGGTATTATTAAGACAAGACAAATTTAGGAAAATTAAAATTGGAATACCGGAATCAAAATGGCAACTCAAAACGTACACTGTGGCCTAGGAAACACTGTATTCCCCAAAACCATGCTAGTTTTGCCAACATCAGAGCCCAAGAGGTAGCAATCTTCGCACAGTATTTTCTAATAATTTTGACTTAAGTACTCACTAAACTATCTAAACAAGATTATTTTCATTTGAAATACATTCAAATGAGGATAATTTTCGCATACATATGCGAGTAATTAAATTAAGTACTAATTAAATTATACTAATTAAATTAGTATAATGCATAAATATTAAATTCGCAACTATCTAATTGGTCTAATAACTGATGGTTAATAGCTTATAAATTATTAAGTAAGTTTTTCCAGGAAAACATAATAACTAAAACGTTTCGAGAATGAATTAGTTAAAACTAGTCCATGTAGAAAGCTATTTTACATTCATACTTTAATTAAAGATACAACAACAAATATTCAACATTACAAACCAGAAGAAATAACGTAATTGCGTTGCTTAAGTAGTAATAAGAAATATTTTATTTCTTCCTCAGTTTTTCAACTTAACGCGATTTAATTGAAATTGCATTTTCAATATCTTTGTTCAAACTATCATCTTATAACTGAGACTATAATCCGATAACTGTAACCGATAACCTTGTCATTTGAGACTTTATCAGTAGTTTTGAAATTATAATCTGCTGAATGATTAAATACTACAAGCGTTTTTAACTCCATCTTTTCGTTCATCTCTTTTCATGCGCATGTACTAGGGTCATAGGGTAGGCGCTTTGGTTGATTAAGTAAGCAATTTATTATGAAGTTGTTTTGGAATTCAAATAAATTTTCCTTATACAAAATAAGATATATGATACTATTCAGATTATTTTCTACTTAGTTAAATTGTTATTAATTTGTTTACAACCTAAAATAAATTAATTTCTGTGGCATTTTAAAATATTCGAGAACTCTAGTTCAAATACTTAGTTTTTTTTTACGATGAATGCAGTGATATTCTACCATGATATATTCTACTGTAAAAGTTTACGTTGTTTGCATTTGAAAGGGTTCATAGACGGGTTAAATTTGGTTAAACCCCTACGCATTTTTAAAGTCAATTAAAACTGAATAATGGTACCAGTGTAAAGTAATTTCTGAAGAACTATAAATTATTAAATACAAATGGGCGTTAAATTTAAAAGGTCCAAAAAACATGAAATTAGCATAAACTTGCTTTAACCGTTATTATACGAAAAAACAATTAAGAGCAATAAACAAATGAATATGAACAAAATCAGCTACTTTCTAATACAGCGGAAGAAGTTGATCAGAACTTGGTAGTTTGAAACAGATTGTCTTGAAACAATTTTCCAATCAAAAGTCGTTCTGCTTGCGATATTTTTTCTGGAATGTAAAATTGTCTTCCTTTTAATTCATGTTTACAATTTAAAACACCCAGTAATATTTCAAATGGCTGCTTAAACTTCAATAAAGGAATAGGATACAATTAAAACCTACGTAAGATAGTACTCAAGCTTATTGTATAAGATAATACATGAATGTATATAATAAAACATAAAAGATCGTTCATAAGACATTATAATCCACACACTGTTCAAAATGCGCAATTTTGTATTTTACGCAACATTTACAACAACTTGCTGATCGTTACATAACACCAAAGTAGTTTTAAAGGTTTATTACTAAGTGTAAAATCCATAAACAATATTCCAAACTAAAATTTAAGCTTAAAAAGTTAAACCCAATATAAGGATAGAATAAAGATACTGTGCCAAGCAAAATTAAAGTAAATAACTTCCTCTCCTTTTGGACGTTAAATTTGATTGCTAAAAAGAATTTGATTGTTAAATTACTCTTTATATGCTAAGAAGGCATAACGGTTCACGATAAATGGAGACTTCATTTTATTTTAATAATTCAAAGAGCATAACTTTTCCTTTTGTCATAAATTCAAACTTTCATATAAATCAAATTAGGTGTTAAGTCTTCTATCATCTCAAAAAATCCATATTTTTAAATATATATTATAAATAGAAACATATGTATAAACAAATATTCATTGAATTCAATCTTGATACATACATTAATTGTACTTTAGGCGATAATTTAAATAATATGTCACTTTTTATTTGTAACTATGTATATATTTATAAATCTTGTTCACAAATACCGACTATTAAATAGAATACATTTTATACTTGGTTGTTCATTAATAATTGTTTACAACAATTTAAAGTTCATATCTCATAGATGAGATATAATTAAATAGAGAAAGCAGTAAAACAAATGGCATTCACACATACTAATTATATATTTATATAACCTAATTCTAGAAAAGGATTACAATATTAATAACAGAACGTTAATGAATAAATATATGCAATATCGATTGATGGATGAGAATGGAGCCATGCAATAAATATCAAACACACATCACTTCATTGTTCTTGGCCAAAACCTTTTTGAACTGGACATCGTTCACGTAAATAAGTCTATCACCACTGAAAGACTTATGATAACAAATATACGCATAAGTTACTATACTGTGTCTTTTACTAATAGTGGGTAAAAAGAACTGATACTTTTTCATAGCTAACAAAAATCACAGGTATTCATTTTTAACAGGTAAACAGGTCCAACATGTATTGGTATCGGTGAATCGGTAGAACTGTTGCTGGCGGCTGCGTCTCTAAACAGTTCCATATCGGCCTTGTAAGATGGCCTTCTGTGGCACGATGGCACATTGAAACGGCGCTGAAACAACATGTTGAGATAGTTTTATAAATCAGTATTACTTGTCTGGTAAAACAAACCTGAGTCAGTCGGCGTCTAATCGCCCGCCGGCTTGTGCGTGGATGTAATTTATGTAAAATATGTGTCTAATGTCGTGTAGTGTTATGTTGAACTGTATTAATGTTTAAATTTCTTTAATTTTGACAAAAATCTATAATGAGTTAAGGATAATTTTGTGTGACCGGAAGGTGGAATTCTAGATTCCGAAACATGTCGTCATAATAGGTGACAGAATACATTTTTGGACGGAAAAAGCATGTTAATCAGGTTTTAATTTCTAAACAACAGTTCAGGAGGCATTTTCAAAGTGTATAAAAAAATATGTTAAAAATATTACTAGTATTACTTTTGTGTTTTAAAATTATATACCTATCTTGTTTTGGTCCTTTTTTATTTCCTAATTAAAATAAAATATCGTCTTCTTGGTGAAACGAGTGGAATGTTTAAAAAAAATTGAAATACAGCCTATAGCGTCTTGGCTATAGGTAAAAATAAAAAGTAATCCCATCCTTACCTGTACCTGTAATAACCACTCTCCTTGTTTTATTGACTGAATTTAGTTTAATTCATAGTACGGGAAAGTTAATAACCAGTTTAATAGTGTGGAATGAATGGACTAATTTAAGATTTTAATGGCGGTGAATTCACTGATTGAATGTCTAATACAAATTAATAAACGCCATCCACGCTATTAACTGTTCTCAAAATAAGTGCTATTTTATTATATATTCAAAATTAATTTATATTATATTTATTTATTATTTTTTTGTTTTATTATATGCGTCATATTTAATATTTTGTAAACACAAGTTTTGTCAATTGTCACTAATAGTATGTAATAGGATTAGTATGTAATAGTATTTTGAAGTTATTGTTTTCGATTTCACTGAGTTTGAATTGAAGCATTGTAATAAATAACCTTTAGTTTTTTGAAAGTGTTAATTTCAAAGGGAAGTGATATTGCAGTATTTCCAGCAATCTGCCTCAAACCAGCCGCCGACACCGATGTGACCTTTAATTCATTCCCTCGTAAACACCAAACATCTACAAATAAAATTTGGACTATTGTAAAATAATATTATAACTAGACATTTGTTTAAACCTTAATATCAGTTAAAATAATAACGTTATTACTAAGCACAAAATAACAGAAAAAGTGGAATTTGAACTACAGTAAATAAGTATAATTACTATATATTAATAGTACGATATGAACTGACTATAAAATGGAACTAGGAACTGGAAATTATCCGTATTTAATAATAATAATCAACTTTTTTGATAAACAAATTAGTTAATCATCTATTTAGATATTCTACTAATACTTTCTGTATGGTTTTTGGAGTTATACTTGACAACAATGCATACAAGTAAATGTAAATATGGCAATTTTTATTTTTATTTTCCGATTTAACACTACTATAGTAAAATCTGTGTATTTTATTGCCGTAATACAAATGACAACAAAATTAACTTAAAAACCTAAAAACTGTTATGTAAATCCTGTTTGTAGTGACCGTCCAAAAATTTTCACCCTCCACAGTATCAGTTTGGGTAGCGTAGAATGATCAACCAACTGAGTCCTATTATCCTAACAGCTGTTGTTTAGTTGATGCGGTCCTGGCTCGTTACAGCTTAGATGGCGCCCGTTGTTGTCATTCTACCTACTTTATACTTTTGGTAATTTGTTTTGTGGGTAAATTATTATCTGGCTGTCTAAAGTTTATTTATCGTCGCTTTTAACTCGTGTTGAAGTAATTTTATTGAATAAAAAGTATTTGTTGATTTTGCTTATTTAAAATTGTGTACATAAGAACGTAAGTAGTTAGATAAAAGTATTGGGTGAATTTGATAAAAGAATTTTATATAAAGTACTTAACATTGCAATTTAAGAAATGATTGCAGACATTTTCTATAACTTTTTTATATATTTTTTTATAAGTTTCATGATATTTTCGGATGTGGAATGTGATCTCGTCTTTCGATGAAAAGAATGCGTAAAACGACAAAAGTAATAATACATCTTTAATAAAGCTTGAAAAATCACAGAAAAGCGAAAACTGACAACTGAAAGAGCAGTTAAATTTTAAAACGAAAAGAAACACAAAAGTTAAAAAAATCACTAACAATAAAATACTACTACTCAAGTGGAAGTGCCCAACAGTTGGTTGCCACGGTGGTGGGGGTCCAGACATTCTCCTCACCGGAAGACGTGAACAGATCTCAGATCCCGAAACGTCGCGAAACTCACTAACGAGACAATACTACTGCACAACTGTACAGTGCGAGTGCCCAACAGTTGGTTGCCACGGTGGTGGGGGTCCAGACATTCTCCTCACCGGAAGACGTGAACAGATCTCAGATCCCGAAACGTCGCGAAACTCACTAACGAGACAATACTACTGCACAACTGTACAGTGCGAGTGTCCAACAGATGGTTGCCACGGTGGTGGGGGTCCAGACATTATTCTCACCGGAAGACGTGAACAGATCTCAGATCCGGAAACGTCGCGAAACTCACTAACGAGACAATACTACTGCACAACTGTACAGTGCGAGTGTCCAACAGTTGGTTGCCACGGTGGTGGGGGTCCAGACATTCTCCTCACCGGAAGACGTGAACAGATCTCAGATCCCGAAACGTCGCGAAACTCACTAACGAGACAATACTACTGCACAACTGTACAGTGCGAGTGTCCAACAGTTGGTTGCCACGGTGGTGGGGGTCCAGACATTCTCCTCACCGGAAGACGTGAACAGATCTCAGATCCCGAAACGTCGCGAAACTCACTAACGAGACAATACTACTGCACAACTGTACAGTGCGAGTGCCCAACAGTTGGTTGCCACGGTGGTGGGGGTCCAGACATTCTCCTCACCGGAAGACGTGAACAGATCTCAGATCCCGAAACGTCGCGAAACTCACTAACGAGACAATACTACTGCACAACTGTACAGTGCGAGTGCCCAACAGTTGGTTGCCACGGTGGTGGGGGTCCAGACATTCTCCTCACCGGAAGACGTGAACAGATCTCAGATCCCGAAACGTCGCGAAACTCACTAACGAGACAATACTACTGCACAACTGTACAGTGCGAGTGCCCAACAGTTGGTTGCCACGGTGGTGGGGGTCCAGACATTCTCCTCACCGGAAGACGTGAACAGATCTCAGAGCCCAAAACGTCGCGAAACTCTTTTTCCTCAAATCAGTGATGGAAAACGTTCACATAAATGTCTTAAATTTCATAAAATCACCATCATCATAAATGATACGTCATCATCATGAGGTACGTGAACTTATTGCCTTAGCAATTTTTGGAAAGCAATAGCTCTTTAATTTACAACGCTCTCTTAGAGGGTGTCACTGGGAGGGGGGGGGTTTATATCCCCACTTTATGGTCGTTTCGGGACGTCTCGAATTTCTTAACGTCCGTTTTTATTTAAAAAATGATGATGGTTTCGTTCCCAATAAGGTTATACTTAACTAAATATTTTAATTTTCTTAGATTTCCTTGAATACAAAGCGTTGTACCCTTTATAAGAGAACATGTTTAAGTAATTAGAAAGGGGATATGTTAAACGAGACTTGAAATATGCCTATTTTATAGTTATTGCAATATTTGTGTATGTACTCTTTGACAATGTCCATTGTATTTAGAAAAGGTCTACTTAGCCGAATATATATTTATTATTTGATCAAAAGCTAACACGTTACCACATTATGTAATGCCTATACTGCTTAAAACAATTCGTTATGTTTTTACCAATACAAACAATTATTTAAAATTATTAGTGAATTTCCTTTGGAAAGTGAACTATTAGCATGACCCGCACGGTGAAACATAAGCCCGGGACCACCATAGAAGTTCCTAATGTGACCCCCTGAACACGTTTTGGGGGGTCGTTCAAAATTTTATATATATATATGTATATATATTATATATATATATATATATATATATATATATATATATATATATAGACATATATATATATATGTGTATGCACTCTAGCGGTCGCATTTTTTGTCCGATTTACTTCAAATTTGTTAGGGACGTTCCTTTCTATAATCTGTTGGACAAGTTCCTTGGGCAAAACAATCGGAAAACTCTAAACCCATTTTTTGGGGATTAATCTTTCAAATTTTGAGTTTTTGGGCCCAAAAAGGGTCAGAAAAGCCCCAGATGTAAAATTAATGAAAGTACAAAGATGGGAATTAGAAAGGCGAAAGTTTTAAGCCCTCTCTCGTCATTCTAGCATAAATATTTACCGAGTTATTAAAGAAAATGTGTATCGGCTAAACACAGTACGTTGCCTTATGGAGGTTTTACACTAGAAAAGCCTGTTATTCCTTTGTTAGAGTACTTTTATTACCCCCAGCAACCTCACGCTTACTTTCAAGCCTGTCTGGACCTTCTCCTAACCTTATAATGCGCAAAATTGTATTCCCAGCTTTGCAAGTAAATGAAACCAGGAATATCAGAACAGCCAAAAAATCTAAGTTTTCAGATTTCGATAAAAATTGGTCAAATGTATGTTTTTACACTGATTTTGAATTTTAAAAGTTTTTATGTGGAAATTCACTTCCCTCACGTCAGCGTGCTGCGTGCAAACTCGTTTTAATGTTACAGAGATATGTGTTTATTTTTATTTCTTTAAAACCCGGAAACTTTCAATTTAAATATTGTCTTAACTATAATCCTGAACATACTTAAATTGTTTACTGTTTTTCAAATAGTAATACATAGGATAGTAGTGTATGATAGGAATTTGTGAAGTATTGGACGTTGGTAATTTAAAATGTTAGGTTACCAGTTTATCTTTGACCAGATGTAATATTAAACTCAGTTGTAGATTGAGACCTGGTTTGTGGAAGTCGCTAAAAAAATAAAATGAGCTATCATTTGACTTATGTTCATATTTCAAACTTCTATCAGTAAAATTTAATGGATAAAATTGGCTTAGAGTTGTAAGATTTGTTATGTTTTGATATAATATGAATTTGTTATATAAAATGAAATTTCGGAAGTTATCAAACACAATAAACAAATTAAAATGACCAACTGTAATTCAAGACATAGTTGCCAAGAACGCTGTTATTTGACGATGTAAATTTAAAAAGGAAGCTTGGGAGATGAAATAGGATTCTTGCGGAAACCTAAAACGTGACGGGATTCATAAAACGAGGATACAAAAACACCAACAATATATAACGTAGTGATTCTTGCATAACAATTTGCGTGATTTAAAATAATAATTTAACAGTCCTTCTCAAATAATTTGTTTGTTATATTAATACATTATTTATAAGCAATAAATTATACAGCAATAAACTTAGAAACCTTAAAAATATTAGATTCACCAAAAATACTTACGTTTTGCACCATTGACGTAATTTGTATAGCATCATTACATTTAATCTATAGTTTAATTAATCAACTCACTGCCAATAAAGTAGTTATGCTATTTTCACTTCTTAACAGCTTCTTTTATTGTTTCAGTAAAATCATTGCATAACAGCGTGTTTGGGAGGCACCAAATATGTTGATAAGTGGCAAGTACCATTTCGCATTTATCGTGTATAACAGTTTTTCCATATTTATTGGTTTTACAGATTAAAGTTTGTTTGAAATTAAGTTCACAGTAAAACTGTGTCTGAATCCTACAAAATTATTAATTATATTTGAAAAAATCGACACAAAGCACAATTTACATACATGAGAGTAATCCAGTTCTCATAGGCGTACCTGACAATTATTGAAAATAAAAGGTTCTTACCCACAGATAGTTAATTCAATACTAGCTGGTGCAATGCCCGGTTTCATCCAGTAAACAGTTGAGCGTGCCGAATTTTGTGGTTTACCTTTTGAAAAAGGAACATTTGATCATGTTATCGCCTGGCATTTTGAGAAGCCGTTTTTAGCGATTACCTAGGGCCAAACATGAAAGTACTCCCCTAGTATTTATTCCGTAGGCCCCTTAAACACGTTATTTAAAGAGCCAGCAAGTGATATTTGTATTATATATGTTTAAATTCATCTAACAAACTAATTATATATTTCTGGGTGAAACTAACAATTTTATTCATACGTGCAGGTCAAATTTTAATATCGACGAAGAAAGCATAATTATTAGAAAGTGCCATTTCAGTCTTTAATCAGACGCCGCCAGATGTTTACCTAATTAGCGTGTGTTATCATAAGCACGACCCTGCAGCCTGCAATAATTAGTGTTTTACTGATCCTCCGTTGCACTTATTGGGAAAAGATTATAATTGAACTAAAATAAAGTGATGATCGACATAGTACTAAACAACCACAATAGTATTGTTATTGTTATGTTTGCTTGTTATGTTAGTGGTTGTTTATCCACTAAACAACCAGGTGCATTGTTGCTTCCATTGTATCTGAAACAATTGTATCACATTATATACAATTATACAGGTTGTGTTTTACGTTAATATACGAAAGACCTCCCCATCAAAGCAAATCTGCGTTCATAATAAAACCTTATGAAATTTGAAAGGAGATAATGTGGGCGCAATTTTAATAATCAATTGGTTTCTTGAAATAATGTTTTGCCATGTTTAAATATGTTATTTGATTTTAATTTTTGTTATGTTTAGGAACAATATTCAAAAACCTTAAAATGCATCCATTTTAGTGTAACATGACATTAACTGTTCATCTATTCTTGCTCACAATATTCATAATATCCATAACAAGTTATAAACGAAAAACGGCGGACCAAGGTGAGGTGGAACTTTTTAACCTGTTTGTGGTGAGAAAAACTAACACTTTTTGGGACATTTGTTATAGTATCATTTGTTCAGGCCGACAAATATTTTTAGTGAATATAAGTTTAAATTTGAAAAATGAAATTGACTGCTCTAGTTAAAAAATAATCAATTGTCTAGGATTTTTAATTTTCCATATTAAGAATGACAATCTTAATTTTCCTTCATTAAAATTAATCCATATGGTTTCCTTAATTAAGATTAATCCATATGGTGTAAATTATATCACTTAAACGGTGAAATAGTTTACACCTTATCACGTTTTGGAACCAGCCATTCCATTATTTTTGTTATGAATACAAACCTCTCCTATCTCTACTATTGATTTATAAGGTCCGATGGAACTGCAAATTATAATGCTCTCTCAAAGGTAGGCGATTGTAGTACACGTAGGGTCTACAAATCGCCCACGCGTGACCTTTCCTTAAAACAATCTAAACACTATTAATTCTAAATTTAATGATATAAGAGCTAATTTATATACCAAACACAAAATAACAACAGAATAATTTAGAAACAACCTATACGATTAATTTAATATCTTTGGATTTAATTCATGATAATTACCCCACCCAACTTAAGTTACTATCTTTTTGGATCTTTGAAAGATATGTTACGCAGCCATGTTTAATTTCTTTTAAAACTAATTTTAACTCTAAAAGACTGAAACAGTCCAATAATTATATTCCCTGACGTTTTTCGGGCATTCCGAAATGTTAGTAATACTAACGAAATGATATTCATTGTTTCCCAGATATATAAGGTGTCACTGATATATCTTTCCCTGTGTATCAAGTCTAGTGTAAAAGATAAGTATTTTAACACACCTCATGTATTAGATTTACAATCGAAACTCATAAGACCGACACAAATACTATTTTAATAGTGTTATGATTATACTGTATCTTTTAGCTGACAGAGAGGAAAGTATTTAAATGCTGACTGAACAACATGTGTAGATGTTATTGATATTTTAAATTAAACTAACTATAACTTTTTTTTAATTAAAATATGTAGGACAAAATTGATGAAATGTTAGGGAAAACGACCACAGTGAGAATATGAACACGGTTTGTAATGCAAAACGGAGTCTGAGTTTATGTTATGACCTAGCTTATATCTTCCCTGCTGACAAGAGGCGAGTCTTGCTGTCTGATTATTGTAATGGCTTGCAACACTGCCTCGGTTACTAGAATTGTATTGGAATTTGTAAACAAGAGATGGTTTTAAGTTCATTGGTCATCCAAATACATTTGACTGGGCTATAAATAAGTTGAATTATTAGCCACATATTTATTTTTAGGCCAAGAGTAATAGAGTTAACAATTATAATATATTACTTAAAACCAGTAAAGGTAAGTTTGCCGTTTAATCTAGGCTACTCGAATTTATTTAAATATGCATTTTCCAGCATGTAAAATATTCAAGACATTGACGTTTTTCTATCCAAGCAATCGGTTAAAATATTGTTTTATAAATGATCACATATATATTAAATTACGACACTAAGAAGTGTAAATACGCGTAATTTAAGGTATAGACTCGGTTATAAATAATATAAAAAAATTGTACTTCCAATAAACTTAGTTTAAAAGTGTTAACAGTAATTCTGTTATATTTTAACAGAATGACACATTATTTTTATTTTATAAGTATAGTTTATTGCATTTCTTTATTATTGACGATGCTCGAGAAGACCTGGTGGATGCTAAAATAAAGAGAGAAAATGATAAATCTATATCTGAATCATTTTATAGACACAGACTTTTTAAAGGAAACTTGGTATCTGTGCCTATTTTAAAAGTAATTTATAAAAATGTATTTTCAGCTATTGTGCTCAGTTGTATCTCTTTTAAAGCTAAGGATAAACCATTTACATACTTTTTTCTGAAAACTAATATTATATACATTGTTACATACTTTGAAATAATATAAGATTTGATTGCTTATTTTACAAATTTGAATTCGATATATTAATTTTTTATCACATAAGCAAAATATCTACTGAAAATTAATTAATGATAACACTTTTAGGTTTTAAAACTAGGCAAATAAATATTAACAAATTTGTTTAACATCATATTTCTTTTGTATTTTGTTTTAAGGAATAACTAGTAGTCAAAATAATAAGGTTTGTTATACATATTTTTAAGCAAAATATTCAAAAAAAACTTGTAGATATATGTTGGAGTAGCAACACGAAGAGATTGAACTGAAGTTAACAAATCACTTATAATTGCTTTCAATGAAAAATAACTGTTAATTACTTCAATATAGTAAAAAAACAAAACAAACTAGATACCTATCACAAAGCTACTAATATTTAAAATGTGAATTTAAATTCCTAAAGCATAAATGTAAATGAATTACATTTTCTAGGATTCTCAATTAAAATAAGGAAAAGGATATTAACATCGTAAAAAGATTAAAATCTCATATATTAATTAGCTAAGGAATTTCGCTTTCGGCCCGCTACACCGTTATTTCTCAACCGATTAGACAGTTGATGTGTCATTTTAAAGTCTGTACACTGCGGATTAACAGAAAAATGTAATACTTTAAAATACCGCTTTAGTTTTTAAAATATTTACATTTAAAAAATCGTTCCATGTCATTTAAATGGTAGAATATTTTTTAAAGAACTCGGCCTTAGTTTGAGAAAATTAGGCAACGTGTGGCCATGGAATTTGTACCAACTTGTAGCTTAAACATTCCGATACTCCCTAATATTGTCAGATTTATCATTCCCTCTCCTTAAGTTCGATAAATAATACAAAGTATAAAGTCCTAAAATTTCTCCATGTTAATCATATCGGAGAATTAGTTAATCATAATCGTATCTAAGATTTGGGGAACTCGGCCTTAGTTTGGGAAAACCAGACAACGTGTAGTCATGGAGTTTGTTCTAATTTGAAGCTTTACTCCCCAAAATACTCTCCAAAATTCGCAGATTTATAATTATCTCCCTTTAAGTTAGTTAACTGATACAAAATATTACGTCTTAAAATGTCCTCCATCTTATTCATTCGGGAGAACCTTTGATCAGGAACTAAGCCTTAGTTTGAGAAAATCAGGAAACGTGTAGTCATTGGATTTATACTAATTTGAAGCTGAAACATTTCGATGCTCCCCAAAGATGTCAGATTTATAATTTTCTCCTTTTAAGTATGTTAAATGATACAAAATGTAAATGCCTACAAGTCGTTTTGGTGGGATTTATTGTATGTTTTGTTTACATCAAACAGCTGATTATAATCCCAACTCGGTGAGTTTCATTGGACAGCAGGTTAGGTCATCATGCTTTTGATATTTTTTTGTCCGTAGTAAATATCAACATAAACATTTTTTTTATTCGAAGGTGGTAATGATTTTCGCACACCCCCGCGGGACTAGTTTGGTACGCCTCCAATATAAGACTACTCACTAAACCCACTCCCCCCCCCCCTAAAAAATGGATGAGGTAGGAGGGCGACCACAGCATGAGCGGGTGATTTTAACCTGTAAAAAGTATCTTATTTCTTAAGAGTTCATTTTTAGTTTTGTTATTGTGTGACATTTTAACTGTATCGTGCCACATATAAAGGTGCCTTTTTTAGTTTATAATATTCTCAGTAGGTACATATGTAAAACTGCATTTATTTTATTGTTGGTGATTGTTCTTACAGGGTGCCGTTAATATTATATCCGTTAATTTCAACGGGGACTTGTTAGTTATATTAAATATTTGGTTAACGAACTAACTAAATAGGCCTTAACCTATAGTTGATGATATCTTTTCCTAAGCTTAATCGTTATTAATACTATACTATCTTTGAATTGACATGACGATTAAATAATCCCATGTATATTTTAGTAGTCTATTTTATGGAATGTTTAATTTGTTTAATATGACAAGGATAAATTAAGGCAAGGCAACACGTTATGTCACTATAAAACATATCTATATATATTTATAAAAAGGTATTGTTTGTTTGTATATATATTTGAAGTTTATGGACTTGGACACCGTTGGACCGTTTGCCATGAAACTTGGTATATGTAAGATTTCACGGAGAAGGTTTTTAAGCCATCCTTTTTGTCCTAACCCAATTGGGTTCCTCCCAAGAGGCCCAAAAGGGTTCCCTTATGGAAATATATTATTGTTTATATTATTATATATATTATTTATATATTATTGTTTTTCCTTATGGAAATATATTATTGTTTACATAAAAGCTAATGACATGTTTACTTGAAATAGTGATCTTGGTAATATTGGTTTTAGTTGTAATAGTCAAAGGTATGAAAACGTCTGACGGGTAGCTAGTTATTAAATAAATTACAATTATAATACATTTTACGTAGCGGAAAATTAATATGTATCATTATTTGGTTAAGTTTATATATTTCTTACCAAGCAGAATTAGGATAAAATGAGATAACGTTCATGCATACAATTTAATGGTATGTGAATTATTGTGATACAGTGTATGTATTTCTTATATAATTGAATTAGATTATAACTTCATCTCAAATAAAGGTTATATGTGCAGTGAGACCTTCTAAGACAACGATCACTGCAGTCTAAAATTAAGGGATGTTTATTAAAATATACATATTAATAAAGAAGTTTATACAAAATATTGTTACAATTAATTAGTGGCATGAAAAGCCCATAACCCCTAACCTTGCTCCAATAATCTGCCTCATTTGATTTTGTGTACTCTTTTTATGCTGAGGAAATTAATACAATAAAAGTAGGAAGACATGGTAGTACACAACAAATGTAGACACTTGATCACATGTTTAATGCAAAAAAAGGAGACGTTTTAAAATCCCCATTTTGTTTAAAAGATAATTCCTCAACATTTCATGCCCAGACCTTTAAAATGACACATCTCCCAGCTTTCTACGACCTTCCTTTTGCTTACAATTTCATTGTGAAATTTGGGCTTACGGAATTACATATATAGATTACAAAACTACAACAATAACAACACAATATATATCTGTTTATTTTGTATCGTGATATTATATAGTTATTCAACCTGATGAGTCAAACTTGATGATTATTTTCTATAGTTATATTTATATTTTATGCTGTTGTGTAATATGTTATGATGTTCCCTATGAGAAAGTTACATTTACGTGCGGAAATAAGACTCAGTGAGCATGAAATTGGTGAAGACGGATGGGAACTGTTGTCAGAATAGTTGGGTGTGATCCATGGGATGGGACAACAAGCTCTATATGCTGGGTATCTTGAAAATGCAACTTTTAGAAATGTTATTTCAGGTGTTAAAATGATGCAGAGTGTCTTGCCGAAAATATATCATAAAGGATTCAAAGATATCTTAACACACAACTAGTCATTGCAATTCTTTCAAATAATTACATAGCAAATTTTGATAGTTTCCACTCATATTGCGTAATCCTACTCCAAATAATTGCAAGTAATCAGTTATGGGCTGCACCTGTTAGTCATAGGACTAAAAGGTGAGCTTGAGAACCATTTTACAATTAGTTCTACTGTAAAACCAAAATAAATATATACAATGTTAAGAAATTACAACTAAATAAAACTCTTAGTTGGTAACACCAAAAAAGACCTGCCCGGCATACAATTGACAACGCGTATTATATTGAGAACAGTTTTCTTAGAGTTCTGTTGCAGTTTTATGTTGAAAAGGGATTTTGAATAAGTAAACATTAAAATAATACGGTTGAAACTGTTCTATGCGTTAATGAGATCAATTGGAAATTATGTAACAAATCATACACAGTATACTAGGAAAGCATGAATATTGTTTTACTTCCAGTACTATAAACAATCGGTTAAGGCGCACACTACCTCAGTAGTTCTGTTGTTTTATGCCCGCATACATTGTGGGCTATTACACAGTTTCTTACTTACCGAAACCAATTGATTCTACATTTATTTTGCACTGTAACGAAACAAATTGTTTTAATACTGTTGTTAACTTCTGGTAGCATAAGTTATTTATTACATTTTATTCATAGGATTACAATTCTACTGTTAATTAAAGATAACAATTATTGCGGATATCTTCACCACAACGCATAGTATTTGTTAGGTGTAGGTGAACGACACAGTCGAGGAGGAATGTATAACATCTATGATCTAAATATCATAGATGTTATACATTTACGCGTTAAGTAAAAACGAGTTCATCCGCAGCACGCTGACTTGAGGGAAGTGAATTTCCACATAACAAACTTTAAAAACTCAAAATCTGTGTTTAAACATACATTTATTGCAATTTTTATTGAAATGTGAAAACATGAGTTTTTGGCTGTTCTGATGCTCCTGGTTTATTTACCTGCAATGCTGGGAATACAATTTTGCACATAATAAGGTTAGGAGAAGGTCCAGGCAGGCTTGAAAGTATGCGTGAGGTTGCTGGGGATGATAAAAGTACACCAACAAATGAATAACAGGCTTTTCTAATGTAAACCTCCCAAAAGACAACGTACTTTGTTTGGTCGATATACACTATCTTTAATAACTTGGTAAATATTTATAGTAGAGTGACGGGAGAGGGCATCAAAGTTTCGAAGTTTCGCCTCACTAATTCCCATCTTGTTACTTGCATTAATTTTATATCCGGGGCTTTTCTGACCCTTTTTGGGCCAAAAGACTCGAACTTTTAATGATTAATCCCGAAAAAAAGGAGTTTAGAGTTTTCCGATTGTTTTGCCAAATGAACTTGTCCAATTGACTATAGAATGGAATGTCCCTACCAAATTTAAAGTAAATCGGACAAAACATGCAACAGCTAGAGTGCAAACACACTCACACAAAAACGCACACACGCACACACACACACACACATATATATATATATATATATATATATATATATATATATATATATATATATATATATATATATGTGTGGATGTAATTTTGAACATCCCCCAAAACGTGTTCAGGGGGTCACGTTAGGATGTACATGTCGGAATTTGGCTAACTTTTTAGTTTTATAATTTTACTTAATTTTTAATCACCATTAAATCTTTCATAGAATTAATTAATTAAAGAATAAAGCATTAAATAAACCATTAACTTTTAGATAGAGTTACTTTAAGAATGTATTAATCTTTGGTAAAGCATACTTAACAAGAAGCCCATCACTAAATCGTACAATAAAGAAATACTAGAAATTATCTTGGATTCTATTAGTATTTAAGTAAATACAATAAAGGGATATGTCTCTACGCTTTCAATGTATCAACATCTCTCTTGCAAAAGAAATATAAAAAGCGGTTATAAATTTAACTGTGACTTTGTTTTTAAGACTTTAGCACATAAAAACGTTGCTCAAAAATATGAATGGCTTTTAAAACCATCATATTATTTTGACCTATATACTTAGCAATACATAAATACCGCCGTTGCAGCAAACCAGTGTACTAAGCGAATTTCCAATATATATATATATATATATATATATGTTTCACTACTACAAAGAGGCACTTACCAAGTTTCACAAAATACATTCATAAATAAGTGATATATAGCATTTTATTTATTCTCCATAAGAATAACATTAGGGCTAAGTACGCAGTTTTGCTGCAACGAGGAAGATAAGAAATGTGTTTTTTTGCAATTATCAATATAACTCAACCGGATGAAGCTACACACCAAGTTGTATTAACTTAGGTTTATAACTAAGGGAGATATAAAACTTTACTTATTCTCCATATGAATAACATGGGGGCCGAGTGAAGCCAAATCCCAAGTTTCATCAATAAACATTCTTAAATAATCGAGATATAGAATTTAATTTTTTTAATTTATTCCCCATAAGGATAACATTGGACAACGTACTGTGTTTAGTACTTTGAATATCTCTGTAACGGTTGGACATAGAAGAACAATTAACTTGTTTTCGAACTTAAATTCAAAAATGCTACTCTCAAAATTTGTGCCATATTTCATCAATATCGGGCGTTTCTTTCAAAAGTTAACGAGGTAACGGATACACACACACTCACACACACACACACACACACACACACACACACACACACACACACACACACACACCCACACATATATATATATATATATATATATATATATATATATATATATATATATATATATATATATATTATACATGTATATAAATTTGAACGAATAGTGTTTTTGGCATCTGGGGACCTCAAAACGAAAATTTATCATGGTCTTGGGCTTAAGTCTTACCATGTCACCTACGGTAATAGCTTCTTCCCTATAAGGGAAATTCACTAAAACCACAAGGAAGTTTTAATACCAAATCAATAATAAATAAACGGTATCAGGAAACTGACACATGCTTTCTCCCTTTTAGCCCAACTTTAATGAATAAATTACTTTTTATTTACTAAATATAGAATACAAAGCACGGTCGAATGTACAGAAAATCTTGTAAACAAATTGGGAAATATCCACCCAAATCCCTATTTAGAAGGCACTACAGAATCCATCGCTATAAACGTGGTTTAAGAGGGGAAATGCCCCTTATTCCGCCCTCTCAGGGTTATTAAGGGGCAACATATTTCGAATTTCCTCTGTTGGTCAATGCTAACTGGACAAGCATATCAAGTTTGAACGAAATTGATTAATAACTAAGAGAGATGGAGTAATTTTTGTATTCCCCATAAGAATAACATCGGACAACTTACTGCGTTTACTGCAGAATGAAAGTTTAAATTTTCTCCACAACCAGTAACCGTAGAATAGCAATTCAAAATACCAAATTATTTAGTTTTTTTAGCTCTTTTTAATGGTGAATAGTAATATTTGTTTATATTTATGTTTTTTATAAAAAGAAAATATTAATTTTTGATATTTTAAGTCTCATAATTTCTGAAACAGATTGTTTTACAGAAATGTGGGTATTGTCATTTTGTTGGAAAAACAAAGTTCTACAAACGACTAAAGTTTAATTAAAATCGTTAGAGTCGTTTTTGATAAATTTTGATTTTCATGTTTTTTGGTGGATTTGGGGGAATAATTACCCTTAAAAATCATAAATTCCAAAAATTGAAAAATACTCCTGGAGATATCGTGTATTAGTACCTACATACCAAATTTCATAAGAATCGGACCATTGGTTGTTGGGGCTCTAGCTCAGTACACATCCATACAGACAGACAGATAGACACACTGACATCACGTAAAAACCACTTTTTTGGGTTCAGGGAGCACCAAAAAAAATTCCTCTAACAACTCAAATTCGAAAATTTCGACGAAAACAATACTTTCTCCATATTACTATATAAGGGGGAGAAAGTAAATAAACGGTATCAGGAAACTGACACATACTTTCTCCCTTTTAGCCCAACTTTAATGAATAAACTACTTTTTATTTACTAAATATAGAATACAATACTCGGTCGAATGTACAGAAAATCTGGTAAACAAGTTGTTTTCAAAAATAACCACCCAAATCCCTGTTTAGGAGGCACTTCAGAATCCATCGCTACACACGTAGTTTTAAGAGGGGAAATACCCCCTATTCCCCCCATTAAGAGGCAACATATTTTGAATTTCCTCTGTTGGTCAATGCTAACTTGACAAGCATATCAAGTCTGAACGAAATTGATCAGTAAATAATAGTAATTTTTGTATTCCCCATAAGAATAACATTGGACAACGTACTGAGTTTACCGCAAAATTTAAATTTAAATTTTCTCCGCAACCAGTAATCGTAGAGTAGTTATTCAAGATACTAAATTATTTAGATTTTTGAGCTCTTTTCAATGGTCAACAGTAATACTTTTTATATTTGAGTTTTTTAAAATTAAAAATCAAAAACAGAATTTTGATATTTTAAGTCTTTTAATTTCTGAACCCGACTTTTTACAGAAATCCGGGTGTTGTCATTTTGTTGGAAAACTAAAGTTCTTCAAACGACTAAAGTTTAATCAAAATCGTTAGAGCCATTTTTGAGAAATCTTGATTTTTCATGTTTTTTGGCGATTTTGGGGGGATAATTACCCTTAAAAATAAAAAATTCCAAAAAATGAAAAAACACCTGGAGATATGATGGATTAGTACCAACATACCAAATTTCATAAAAATCTGACCATTGGTTAGGGCTCTAGCTCTGTACACATCCATACAGACAGACAGACAGTTACACAGACATCACTTTTTTGGGTTCAGGGAGCACCAAAACGAATATTTCCAACAACTCAAATTCAAATATTTTGTTGAAAACAATACTTTCTCCATATGCTATGTATAAGGGGAGAAAGTAAAAAGGGCGTTGTCTTGTCAAACAAGCTAATGTGAAAGGAAAGTGAAGAGAAGTTGGGAAATGTTCCTATTGTTATATGGATATGGAAGGATAAAGGCAACAAGACCAAGCCAGTTTTTATAACTTTACCAGGAGTAACGGGAACCTAAGTGTTCAGAAAATCATAAGAACTAATGCATCATAATACATGTTTTTCAAAATCCTTCGTCGGTTCTCAGAGAGACGTCCTCTGTTATGTGCCTTTCCGATCTAATTTTTTTAGACCAGACTTATGAGAGTAAATTTCCGCTTTAGAAGTTAATTGAGTAAAAACGTGGGGTGCAGACTGAAATAAGATGAACCATTACAACTTTAATATAACATTTTAAAGTTATTTCCAACAAGATAATTTAAATAAATATTGCTTTTATATTGTTTGTTGATATAAAACAACACCCTTCAAAAACATTTTAACAAAAAGTAATACCTAGCGTTTTTAACAAATTGGTTTGGAAAAGTTAGGTGAGTAGTAAGTTTCCCAGCAAACTTACTTGATGCAAAACTTTGAGGAATGAACCCCTTAAACTAGATATATTAGCAGACTTAAACATTGCAAAGGACAACTTCTTAGAATTGTTTTACTCTGGGTGGTAAACTATTCTGGCTTATGTTTTACGTTAGATAGTGATATTACTGTCTCTATGAGGAATGTAACTAAAATTATTATAATACATATTATTTTGCTTGTTTTCTCCTTATAAAGCCATAGATTTACGTTCAGAGATAACGTAGTTCTCATCGTAGCTATAGTGTTTTGCCTTTCCATTTTGAAGTCCACAGTATTTCTCAATAACTCTTAAATATAAATTAGTGAAACTTCTTTATGATGGCTATAATCAATACAAATTTATTAAATAAATAATGTTTAAATTTTGTAATATAGATAATAGATAAATCGTCCTTTTTTGGGAAGTTAAAATAACTAACATGTTGTAACTGAAGTTAGTAAAAACCGTGGACTTTATAAAGTTCTGTTACATTTTGGGTTTTAATAAAATATTACATATTTAAATGGGCCAATTTAACTTTACTAGATGCAACTATCAAAGTAGGATTTAGAACGGGGTTTTAATAAAAAAAAAATGGAATTTAACGAAAAAGAAAAGTATTTGAATTTTTTTAACCTTAACTGTCCATTGCCATAGGCCAGTAGGCCTGTGTGACAATCTAAAGAGAGTGAGGTACAGTTAACAGAAATATTCATGAGAAAGCCAGTGGTGACCGCTCGTGAAAATGTATCACAGCAGTCAGTCGGGATCGAACCTGCGCTTGACCACGGCTGACTTGCGATGCCAGCGCTCTCTGAGATACCGCGCCCAGTATATATTTGAGTATTTACTATGTCTCATACGTTTGCCAACCTGAGTCCTCAGTTAAACATTGCGATATACACCGGGCCACAAACGTGTGAGTCGGTGTCACTAAAGACCAAAAATGGTAGTGAAGTGGGTTTGATTTGGCAGAGTAAGATATTTATTTTATTCATCGTATTATTTTTAGTGGAAGGAAATCTCTTATAGAAATACTTAGTATCACCTGAGAGACCCATTTTTGTTTTCGGATTCATTTTCTTACTGCTTAAGGAAGGTAATGCACTATAGGAACGCGGCATTACCATAATATAGTGAAAATTAATTTCAAATGGTGGGGATCGAACCCTGGGACTTCTGGTCCAAAGTCACTCACTCCAACCACTACATCAGGCGAGTCCTAGAGCTACAACCTTAGACTGAGCATACTCCCAAGGTGTACGCTTAATCTATGCTGCAACATAGAGCTATGATATACGCGATGGTGGTATTGCCAATTAAACTAGAATCGATTAACGTTCAAAGAAATTATACATATCGGTACAATATATAATTATGCTTGTCGCAAGTTTTTTCTTATTCAGGATCTATACATTACAAATCGAAAAATACGTTAGTTCGTTTCGTGAAATTCCACTGAGCGGGAAAGTCCCTGGCCCACTATGGGCGTTTTAGGGCGCTTGGGCCCTCTTTAGCCGTAAAATACCCACTTGGTCTTTACAATGGAACGAAGGACGAGGATGACGTCAGATTTTGTATAAAATTAATTGAATTCAAGTCAAATATTATTATTTTATACTAGCTTAAAATAAATGTGAAGTATATTTCTTTAAAGTACCATCTGTTGTTTGTTCTTTGTGACAAATTATCTATTGATTTAGATTTGTTTACTTAGTTTGGAAAATGTTTAGTTGATAAAAATACAATATTCTTAAGCTGCAAGATACCCTTGATTACTTATTACTAATTAAAGATATATCAAAATGAATACGCAAATCAACGAACAATGAAATGTTAGTATGTGTTTTAAGCTATAAGTTGCGATGATTTAGTTTTAAGCGCTAAATAAAAAAGTGTACAATGTTGTCTGATACTGAACAATGTGTTGTAATCAACTGTATTACACTTGGGATTTAATTAAGTTGCACTTCAACAGGTTATGATTTTCTTTACTGCATCATCCAAAACAACTATGATCGAACTGACAAGTTTTTTAACTAGACAATATACCTATTGGTACCAAGGTCTTTGGAAATATATTTTCTTGACAACTTGATAACTTTAAGAATTACTTATTTATATTACGTATCACCACATTCAAATATTGAATATAATAAAATATTACATGTTAATTTTTTCCTGGAAGAAATAAATTCACTTACAAATAAAATCATTTATATAACCTTCAGACTAACTCTGACTTGGGACACGTTATTTAATTCATGACATAATTTGTTGTGGGGTGATTTTTATCTGTTCTCTTATAGTTCAGAAACATAGGACCCATGATGTTTTTATGTTGAAATCAATAATACCCCCATCACAGTAAACCTGCGTACTCAGCGAATTTCCAATGCATGCTTATGTTTCTCACTACCACATAAAGCCACTTACCAAGTTTCATAAAAATACATAAATAAATAAGTGATCTATAGCATTTTATTTATTCTCAATAAGAATAACATTAGGGCTGAGTACGCAGATTTGCTGCAAAAAAGGAGAATAAATATATTTTTGGGCAATTATCAATATAACTAGACTAGGTGAACTAGACTACATACTAAGTTTTATTAATTGATGTGCATAATTAAGGGAGATATAAAACTTTACTTATTCTCCATAAGAATAACATTAGGGCTGAGTGTGCAGGTTTGCTGCTATGGGGACGATAAAAAAAAATCAATTTTTTGTGCAAATATCAATATACCAATACTACTTAAAGCCACATCCCAAGTTTCATCAATATACATTCATAAATAATGGAGATATAAAATTTTATTTATCCTCCATAAAGATAACATTGGACAACGTAGTGTGTTTAGCACTTCGAACATCTCTGCAACCGTTGGACGTAGAATCACAATTTAAACACCAAAATGATTGTTTTGTGGAGCTGAGTTGATTGGTAAAAGCAAATGTGAAGTTTACATTAAAATTAACTGAGGAAAAGCCAAAAACATTTTTCCATAAGATTAACATGGGAGAATTTATGAGTAGGTTTTTTTTGGATTTTCTCCGCAACCACTTAACCTAGGTTAATAATTCAAAATACTATATTATTTGTGTTTTAAGCTATATATCATGGTCCAAACAAAGATTAGTTTTTTTATTGTAGGGTGAAAAATGCAAAAACTGATCTTTGGAAAATATAAAACCCCCATAAACCCCCCTTCCCATAGTCCGATTTTTCTGTTTTCAAACTTTATGAATTTTACTCAAATGTCACTTTACAAATTTGAGCAAAATTTCATCGAAATTTGACGTATTTTACTCAAGTTATCGCATTCACAGACTCACACATATATAAATTTAAACGAATAGTGTTTTTGTCATCTGGGGATCTCAAAACAAAAAGTTATCATGGTCATGGTCATGGTTACCTCGGGCTAAGTTTTACCATGAGACCTACTGTAATAACTTCTTCCCTTTAGGGGAAATTCAATAAAAACTTGACCAAACGTTGTTAATTAGTTTTAGAGATGTACATTTGTCTGTGTCGTTGGTTTGACAGTGATTGATTTGCGTTAGCTGAACTTTCTAAGCAATAGTTTACTTCTGTTTCGTATACATCAATTTATTTTCCTAATCGAATTTTATCCGTAGTAATTAGGGATCAAAGTTTAATCGAGTAATATTGCATTTTATAATCAATAACTTTGATGTAAAATCAAAGTCTAAATTAATATTCTAAATTAATAATGACACAGCAACTTATTTAGTGCAAGAAGCTCAGCTAAAAACACTGGGAGAGATCACACAAGAATTGAAATCGCGTTGCAAAATACGAAACTAAAACCTACTACGTAACTTGAAGTATTATATAATACAACGTTTGATAGTTTAGACAATATCCGAAAAAGGTATAGCTTACTAGTACGGTACAGTACTACATGGTGTAGCTTACCAGTACGGTACAGTACTACAAGTTGTAGCTTACCAGTACGGTACAGTACTTCATGGTGTAACTTACCAGTACGGTACAATACTACATGGTATAGCTTACCAGTACGGTACAATACTACAAGGTGTAACTTACCAGTACGGTACAGTACTACATGGTGTAACTTACCAGTACGGTACAGTCCTACATGGTATAGCTTACCAGTACGGTACAGTACTACATGGTGTAACTTACAAGTACGGTACAGTACTACATATTTAAATATTTGTTATCATATATTTTATACAGTATACTATACTTAGATATATTTTATATCAGTAAGTCTCTTGAAATCATCTGTTTTATTGATTTTATGTTTAGTTTCCTCCTAAAAGAAAGCCAAATTTGTCATATTACTAACTACAAATGCTGGTTCAAAACAAATGTAAATGTCAAATATCTTTAGTGTAGAGTAGGGGATATAAGTAAATCTTTCTGCCAATAGCACTGAACTCTATGGACGTTTGTTTAAGGAGAACAATTTTTTAAAAGATATTTGCCTTTAAAAAGAGCTCTTAAATGTTTAAACGAGTTAGCACGCTGAATTTTAACGCTTAATGTTAATGAGTAGCACGCTGACATGAGGGAAGTGAATTTCCACATACAAAACTTTTAAAATTCAAAACCAGTGTAAAAACACACATTAATTCCAGTTTTTATTGAAATCTGAAAACATTGATATTCAGGCTATTCTGATGCTCTTGGTTTCATTTACTCGCAATGCTGGAAATACAATTTTGCACATTATAAGGTTAGAATAAGGTCCAGTCAGGCTTAAAAGTAGGCGTGAGGTTACTAGGGATGATAAAAGTACACCAACAAATGAATAACAGGCTTTCCTAATGTAAAATCCTCATAACCCTTAAAGACAACCTACTGTGTTTGGTCGATACACTTTTTCTTTAATAACTCGGTAAATATTAATTATATATATTAAATATTTACGTAATAAATAAATGTTTAATTTATATTATAAAATAAATTAACATATTTAATTATATTTATGCTAGAATGACAAGAGAGGGCTTAAAAGTTTCGCCTTTCTAATTCCCTTCTTTTTCATGCATTAATTTTATATCCGGGACTTTCTTTTAACTGGAGCCTGTACGTATCTTATTTCATAAATATATTTTTTATTGTCATTAATTGTTTTAGGACTATAGTAGTTTGTGGTTTATTCATTTACCATTACCTTTACGTTCCGAAAACCTTTGACAATTCGCTAGAAACTTCTAGGGTTACTTCATTGCTATTTTCAAAATCTTGGTTTTATACCTGGATATACTTATTGAGCTTATTACGATTTATAAGAGAGGCTAACGTTCTCACCCGTCGTCGGTTGCATTAATCATTTGCTCACATAGCTTAATAAATGACAGTTTTAAAACAAAAACAACTGATAATTGCTTGTTAAAATATAAACCACCTAATTAACCTCGAGTTTAGGTCCGTAGCTGTCAGGTCTATTGTCGGTACGTGAACTGTGTATTAAGTATTTGTTTATCGCCATCCTGAAATAACACCCCACCGCAACTGACGTCACTGCATGTGGTCTGCGTCACGTGTTATGTCACACATGGCACTGAATATTCATCACAAAGTCAACATGGCACACTAATTGGTGACAGGAAATGGTCGAAACGTTTGTGTTTCAATTAAAGAATAAAGAGGTATCTCATTAACAATTTTATTTCTTGTTGATAAATTTTTGGTGTTCTTTGACGTAAATGTAATACTTTTTTCCATCGTGTTTTAATTTTATATTTTTATCAGACTTGCAAATAATTTATTTATAGAACTGTTATCAGTGATACAACTATCTGATTGATTCTTCTAAAGTATCTGACAACTTAGACAGTCATGATGAATGGTTTCTCTTTGACTGCAATTAAAATCTACAAACACGTTTTTTTAATTTTTTTTCCCCAGTGGAAATTTATATTTAACGTAGAAGACATCGGTTCAAATATCTCAGTCATATGGGCGCCAGAGGAATAAAATACGTTAACCGTATGGATAATACACGCTTATTTAAAGTGAAAAAATGGGTGAAGGATGAAAAGGCATTTAATGACTCTGTTACCGAAAGAAAACATTATTTGTACACACAACTATGAAAAAAGCTCAACAATATCCGAACACAATAAACAATTTCTTTCACAAGTCATATATTTTAGTAAAAATTCTAGTCAGTAGGTTAGCTTGTAAAATAGATTTCCCTTAGTACTTCAATCTACAAAACTACCCCAGCAACACACAAACATCCGAACCCCTCGAGAGTGCAGCAACAAGAGGAGTGGTGATCCCCGGCCATCCGTTACTGCAGCGCATCCGTCGTCATGACTTATGCATGGCCTCCGTCACCCTGAAAGCCACGTGAGCCGTGAGGCTGTGCTGAGTTTTCGATGGTAGTTGCCAACCCTGACGGTTACTTGAGTTTAAGTTATCTTTGTGCGTTGATGGTAATAAATTAACACTCGCCACAACACCAAACTGATGCGAACTTTTATGTGTATAATTGAACTAACTTCATAAAAAGGTAAAAGGTAAAATATGTTTTATTACTAATTCCTAATTGCTGCCGCATTTTAACCGTATGTTATATTATAATTTTCGATACAAACTTATGAAAAAACATGTCGTAAAATATTCGAAAGCAAAATTTATATGGACAAAAGGTCAAAATGAAACTACACCTATATTAACTTCAAGAATATTAGTTATATTTGTCCTCTTTACTATTTACATGAAATATACTTATCACTTTTGTCTATAGTTTGGTTGTATAGTCTATCCTGCATTGCAAAGAAAAGGAATTCATGACTTATTAAATCAATGACTGTGCGGACCACCTTGACGAAAGACTCGAATGAATGTTATAAACTTACTCTTCTTTCACAGTAATGTAGATGTGTAATCTGTCAATTCGGTTAAAATTATGTTTAAAATGCACGCTTACACACCAAAAAGAAGATGGGAGTAATAGAATATAACGCGATTATGCGAGATTTTGAGATAATAAGGGTACGTAAGCGTTGAATCCAGGTTGTATTAGTTTATAGGTTGGGTTAGTTAAAGTGGACTCACCCGTGAAGAAAAAGGCAAACAAGGGAGAATAACGTCCCGGGGAAAAACGCGAAGACGTAATACTGTGAAGAACTCATAAACTATAATGAGATGCCATGGTAAAATGTTAACCGGGGACTGGATAAACTGAGTATTGTGGTACGTACAGAAAGAATTAGAGACTACTGTGAAACTAATTATTTTACAAAACTAATATTTATTAATTGTTTGACAGCCTTTAACGTAAACAAATAAACACTTAATAATTATTTATATTCTATTAATATTTAAAACTTTAAAATGAACTAGGCTAAATCAATGATTTGTTTAAAAGGGTTGCGACGTAACGACACTTACTAAATGACACTTATTTCTCTAAAATGTTTATGCATAAAACATTTTAATGATTTATATTATATAATAATGATTTTAATGATTTATATTATAAATTTATATTTATATTTAAAGATAGGAAACAAAATATGATGAGACGTTTATTGTTTGTGTCTCCACGTGAGCGTCATAATTTTTTTCGAGCTAGAAACTATTGGCCTCATTGTTAAAGGAGTTATATTCAAATACATGGCAAGTAATTATCTAGATATAACCATATCGATCTGGTAGTCATTGGTTGTGGCTCTATGCCCACAGTCCACAACCATCAACACGATGTCATGACCATGTATAACCACGACAGACTACTCAGTTGTCAAAATCAGATGTATCTATCTGTACATTGGCAATCAGTTTAATGATATTTCATTAAATCGATTAAAACAGTGTTTCATATTTTAAAAATAGCTGTAACCATGCTATACAGTTGACAGTATGACTTAGTCTACATTTTACTGTATTGTAAATTGTCATTGCTAAAATAAACAGTTTAGAAAAACTATTTAAAAATATTAAACAGAGTGTTCTTTTGTAAACTTATAGCAAGTTCATATTTAAGTTGCTGTTTCTGATAAATTTATCACTAGAGCATAGAGCGTGTAACTAGCAAGGAAACTCCCACAGTGCTCTTCTAGTGATCTGATTGGAAGTTGTTAAGGCCATTAGTCGATTCCAGGAACACCTGCGCCCCGTAACGTCAATAGTTACTATAAATGAACAGCGATAAATTCATTTTGCTATTTAACATTTTATATTGCTCGTTTTATTTAAATTATTTCAATCCACTTATGTATTTTTGTAAACAAATTTGAGGAAAAAATCTATCAGTTTAATGTTAGGTATGTTACATATTAATGTAACAATTTAAAAACAAAGTTGAATAAAGAAAATAATAAAATGTAACATCGTATCTTCTCTTTTACGATGGAGTTAGTAACAATATTAACAGTAGGCAACTGTTACAGTTTTATGTTTTACTTTTATAACTGAAGTATGAAATACAGTATTACTTCAATGCATAAGATGGACCCTAGACCATGATTATTACTTAGGAGTTTTGTAGTAAAAACTGTACAACTAGCCTCATAATCGTAATGCAGTATTCTTTCATGCTAAGATACATATGGTTTACAAATATAGTTTATAGATACAGTTTATTAAAATACCAGTTATTAATTTTGTGAGCCCCATCATCATCATCATTGTTGTGGATTAGGAAACCCCAGCATAGCTGCTAGTCACATCTTCCACAAGCGGGAATATTGCGCAGGTTACCGGAAAGATAGGATACAGCAGGAAAGGAAAGGGTGGGATGGGACGGCAGCCAAATCGACCCCTTTGAGGGGCAACTCCCGTGCCCCTGTGACTGCTGGGATGAGGCTCTCAAACAGGAGACCCATATTCTGCCCTCCAACTGGTCAACTCAACTGACAGGGTATCCATGTACAACAGCCAGGGACCATTCATTCTCAGGTTGGCAGGTGGGGACCAAACCCGGAGATTCTGTCCCTAACCGCTGCAAATGGAGGGACCAAAGGTGAAAGGGAAATTTGTCATAATGGACAGCCAAAAGACTTACCATATGTAATGACGACTTCATTTTCTGTACCCAATGTCAGCCTCAAAACTAGTATAGAATAGTTTTAAGGTAGTCCTGGGACTTCACATTGTTTGTGAGCCCCGAGACGACAGCAGCAACAAGGCTTATGCAAATATCACTTGTTTTGCAGGTGGGAATGCTAATGTTACTGTAGGCCTGTGAGTAGGCCTTTTCAATGTTATTTAATAATAAATCAACACAAGTCAATGTTGATTTATAATGCTGCCAATGTAGATAGTAGCAAAACATCTAAAGATTGGCGAACATTCTTTAGGAACTTTCTTAAAAAATGTAACATTCTTAAATATGAAATTATATTACAAGATTAATTCTTATAATTTATTCCGATATTAATAATAAAACATATACGTTCTCTGCTTCAAAGGGTATATTTCGAAGTTTATGCAAAACAGGAGTATCGCGAAAAGTGATATCCATTCAAACCTTAAAATAAAACTTGGTTAATATCTAGTCAACTTAAGGTTACACTCAATGCAACAAGTGAAAAAGTCAAAAGTTTTTAAACATTTGATTATGACAGCAGTTGATACGTCGTGCGCATTGGCTTGTTTATATAGTAACTACAATGCGTTAAAAATAACATCAGTCAATCTTATTGAGAGCCAAACCTGCAAAACAACAACTAAGAATTCGTCGTTTTTAAATCGCAATAGATTTAGAGCTGATTACAATTATATTGTAAAAAATATTATCATACCTATCTAGTAACTACAATTAGTATTTTTTAATAAAGGACAAATTGAAGTTATTTGATTTCTAAGTTAATACTTATTTTACAAAAATTAAATCAAGCAATAACATCCGACATATACGAGCCCATAAAAGAATTGAGTTTATTACAACATTAACTCTTCCACTGGGCTATTTCGATTATTACATCGACAGATGCTCATTTATCAGCGTCGCTCATGCTGATGGACACATTGCTGATGACTATCACAGTAACGCCCCGCGCTGGCTCTGGCTCACTAATACACTGCCTGATTGATAGGTTCAAACTTTATCCGTCGAAACTAGAAAATAATTGTCTAAAGAGCAATTAAATTCTGTGAGTTCATTTTGAAAACATCAAAAAGAAATAAATGTTTTGGGACATAATTGTTTTAAGTTATAATTATAACAAATTAAACCGGATGGCTGTTTTCACTTTTTAAATAATGAATTTATGTTGGAGGTTTGTTTTGATTTTACTGTAGATGGATCCCTGACCTGCATTTAGGATAGGAAATTATACTGTAGCATACCATTCAGTAAAGTTACTTCTTAACTTTATGATTACCAAACTTTCTCTATCACTTAAATTATTCGTAATAATGCTTTTAAGGGCGACATGGTAAACATAAGATCATGATTTTATCTAGAATACTAGAGATAATTTTGCCGCTAATTGAGTCCAGTTTTAAGCTAAACTTCACATATTAGTCAACGTATTTACTCATGCGTTTGTGTAACTTAATTCCATTATAAACCATTTATAACCATTAAACCATATAACCATTCTATAGTTTTAATATTTGTAATGAAGTTTGTTTTACTTGTTTTAAAATAATTTGTAGTCCGTAGGACTTTTTTATCGTGATATAAACCTATCATATAGCAATTAAAAAGTTCGTTAAGATTCGTGCGTATGTCAAAACTAAGTACATATCCAAATTTTCTACAGGGCCACATTTCCCCATTTTCTTTAAAGTTAAAATGTTGACCTATAACAGACGATGGTATAGTTTTGTCAAGAGATTATATAAACATGACAATGTAATTCGTAGAAGTTCATAACTTTCCCCACAGAGAGCAGTACAAAACAATGTTGTATGCTCTCAACAATATCCTCGGTATAACTGAGATTCTTAGGCCTAGTTTGCATTAAAATTACTTAACCAAATTATTGTGGACGATAAATTTACCTCGATAACAAGTCCGTAAGGCTCGCACATTGGAGCCATTTATCTCTGATGCATATAGCATGATAGTGGCTTTCTTTGTGGACGACACAAGATGCTGCTTTTGTCCTAGAAATACAAGGGGAGTTCTTTCACCATTTTTTATCTATATAAGGGAATAAATAAATTATTTTTAAGGCAATACCGCTAGATAGTATATATATTTTTTTTGTGTGTGGTTATTATATATATATATACCATAACACCCATGTATATTGTATATATTAATTTAAATTTAGCTGTCCTAGATTGTAGAATAATGAAGGCACTATATTTTCCTGTCACGGATATATTGCAACCCTCAGGAGAGACAAAAACACTGGTGTTGCTGGTTCTGATTGTGTTTCGGAATGAACCATTCGTCACCTTCACTTTTTCACCCTCAGTACTACTATCAGAAACGTAACAAACGTAAAATAAAAATAGTGTTCTGTTGTCTAATCCAACCTTATTTAAAACTTAGACCTACTAAAGGACATCTAAGAAAAAAATATAACAATAGTATATAGCAATAGCATTTATCGTTTTTACTTCCCTACTATATCTTCCTATCGTGTCTGTAGACATTACTCAATAACATATTAAAACTTAATTTTTTAAATAATTAGTTATTGATTTGAGTTGGGTCTTCAATTAAAATTTCTTCTTCTAGGTTATTTTGTGAAAATATGAAAATAAACAATATAATTAATTGTTAAACAATACATTTTAAGGGATTCACAATGACTAAATAACTAAAATAAATGTTATTATTGTAAATAAACCAATTGCGTAAACGAATGTACCCATTTTAGCTATGATAGGATTTTGTTTTGATATTAAAGAAGTTTTTATAAATCTCAATAGCATAAGGTATATAAATGTATTTTTTCAGAAGTCTAAAATAATCACTTTAATGGTTTAAAATGTTCAGTAATTTTTATCCTCTACGTAAAGGTAGCTGACGTTTTATCATATAAAGAAGACAAGATGTCAATTCATCGACGTTAACAAAACAATGACGAATTTCATCCTTTGTAATCGACGTGAATAATAATGCAACTATTTCAATTCATCAAATAATGAAAGAAACACAAGTTTATTTTAATTTAAAAAACGTAATAAAAAAATCAAAAATACCAATCGAAATGTTATGTTTCATTAAAATTTAGATTATCAGCAGTTCAATCTTTTAATTTCCTATGACTTTTAATATGTTTACCAAGCTTTCAACTTAATAATTTGTGTGCTGTGGGAATAGGAGTGGCAGGGATGTCATCTTATGCAAATGTCACAATATTTCAAAAGAAAGACGCGGGATTTTTCATGTAACACGTTTAGGGATTATACTTCTGCAATATTGAATTTAGGATTCAGGAATGACTTTCAGTAACCTACATTTTCTATCTAAACGTAAATAATCTTATTGAGGAACTGGAGCGGAAAATTTACTGTTTCATCCCATCAACAAGACAGCAAAGTTTGAGAAAGGGACTTAGTACACAAGAGTAATGTTTTTCAATAATTTACCAAAAATAAGAAAAGCTCAGAATAGGCTTATAAATGTAAGTGACAGCTAAAAGAAGTTTTAGATGACCATGCTTTTTATTAAACTAAAGATTATCTAGAGCTAGCCACTGAAATACCATGTTTATTGTCTACCTTACACCAAACATCGGTGGATGTTTTAGATTAGGGAAATGTGATTTTTAAAGGTTGGGAAGTTTAGAAATATTAACTGTCTTAAAAAGAGTGTAATGGTCTGTGAAAACATACGTATGTTACAAACACCAACTAAATGCATAGAGATTCACATTGTCGTCACAAATTTTAATTAAAGGGAATCTAGAGACAAGAAGCTAGGAGCACATTAGCATGTGATATTGATGAAGGGATATTGAAATACCTCTCACAAAGGCTGAGCCAGGTGTCTTATTATCTCAGCACAAAACCTTAGAAAAACACTACCTCGGTTCCACATGGTAAACATAAGACCTCGTTTATATTATATTGTAACGTTGGTCTTTTAAAGTGTTTAGTTTTCAAAGCACCCATTGAATTGAGACATAGAAATTGAGACTGTATTTTGGTTTTGCAGGTCTCTGAAATTTAAATTTATTGAGACCGATGTATAATCTGCTTCTAAAACTTACATCAGTTTAATGAATAAAATAATTCATTTGCTGCAATCTGTTTTGAGGCTCGACGATTAGCTGGTGAAAATTCCTGTGTATATCGGTGTTTAGGTTGTTTATAACATAGATATCAATATACACATTGCAGTTTTAGCAAAACTATAATTTATAACAATTTAAACGTTATTTCGACTGATCATTTGTAGTAACTTATTTAGTAAGTATTATGTAATTATTGACGGTAAAAGTGCAAATGCAAATTTTCACTTAACAGCTTAATATTTGTATCTTTATTGCAGAGGTCGGAAGTGGTGCGTGGAGTTACGCTGACGTTACAGTTGAAATCAGTGAGTTTAGTTTCGACTTTTGTTAAGCTATTTATTCATTATTTAGTTGTATTATAGTTGTAGTAAATCATCTTAGACTTATTAGATAAATAGAGTTCCGTGCTATAGGCCAGTCAAATAAGAATTTTTCGAGGAATTAATTCCCAGCAAGCTGGAAATGGTTTTAATACCTTCATTTGCTCCCAAATAATTGTAATCCGAGTTTGCACCGTCCCATGAGGTGAGCTTATATTATGGCAGCCTAAAATAAATTAAATTTTAGCACTTTTTCAGTTTTTTTGCTCGTAGCTCAAAAACAGTGCGTCAGACGCAAACGACGTCCTTTTAATATCAAAGAGGATTAAATTCTGCGTAAAATGAGTATATAAATATCCAAATTCGGTTGAGTAGTATAGCCGAAATCTTAAGTTAGAAATAGATAATTGTTTTCGTCTCATTGCATTTTACATTTTGCGACTTTCCAGAACCACATACTATCTTTGAAAAGGACACACTCGTGACTATTTCCTTATTAATAAGAAGTAAGAGTGGGGGAAAACAGCTGATCAAGTATTCCCAGCTGTTTGGAGTTGTATAGTACAACAATATCATTGCTAAGTGGCTGTCATCAGTTACTTTGAAGTGATGTTGTGTATACGTTGTTTACAAATAATTGAGGGCGTTTACCAATATTTGTATCCGTGCAAGAAAGTGTTATAACGTAGTGATCTGTTATCTTTATGATATTAAGTGGTGTGTTTAACATGTTCAGACATGAACGATCCTGAGTGTTTAATTTTTGATAGACCGTTACATGTTGAGGCCTCAACTATTGTGAAACAACAAGGGATAATAACATTAATAACAATAATTATAGAAAAAAAAGACAACAAGTACCGTCAACTCCAAGGTCTTATGTCTGTTGGCGTTCACGAAAGATGCAGGAAAGTATATTCAAAAGAGAAAAAAGTTGACGGAGAAACCTCTAAGAGGCGTAGTCCTAGGGCCGAGACTTTTGGTTTTAAGAAGAGATGTGTGATCTGCGCGAAAGATGCGTCACAGGAATTCGTGGCCAGAGAAAGGAAGAAGCCACTAAAAAGGCGAGAAATTGTACAGTGCGTGTCAACAATTGAGTTTAAAAATTCACTCCTAGCTGCTGCTGAACGGTGGCAAGATGAAGAAGTGCTTCAAAGAAAATGCGAACATGAAGGCTGTCTCATTTATTGCTTTGTGCCTATTGATTTATATAACTGGTTTTTAATATCATGTAAGTGTTTAAATGTTTATTTCTTAATTTCACCTCAATAACTAACGAATATGTTTTTTTCTTATTAATAAATTGGTTACTGTAAATTTGAAATTTGTAATATTTTTTTATTCTCTACCTCAAATCTCTACTCGGCTTGTATTTACTTATTTAAGTAATTTTTCTAATTGTGCATATCTTAGATATTTTTCATAGAAATGTACTTTCCACTCACAATGCACTAAACTTAACTCCTCACATTTACGGAGGATGTGCAGCCAAGAGGACAGTGCATGGAACCCGATTTTGAGTTTATGCAAAATGAAGTCTTTCAAAATGAGTGAAATTTTCAATTGAGATACCTATATAACGTGTTATTTTATACTCTACAACTTTCATTCTATAGGGTTTTTCTTATGGGTGTCAGTGGTCTGATGGGGTGTCGACTTTCCAGGACTAAATGTGGTTCTGGAAAGTCGCAAAATGTAAGTTTGCAATAAGATGAAAAAATTATCTATTTCTAAATTAAGATATCAGGTATGCTACTGTACCAAATTTGAATATATATATACTCATTCTACGCAGAATTTAATCCTCTTTGATATTAAAAAGAGGTTGTTTTCGTCCGGTGCACTGTTTTTGAGCTACAAGCAAAAAATTGAAAAAAGTGCTAAAATTTCATTTATTTTAGGCTGCCATAATATGAGCTCAACTCCTGGGATGGTGCAAACTCAGATTACACTTATTTGGTACCAAATGAAGGTATTACAACTATTTCCAGCTTGCTGGGAATTAATTCCTCAAAATGTGTTTTTTTATCTAATTTTACTGGCCTACTATGAAAGTATTATTTTTTATATAAGTTAAATAATACGACAATAAGAATCATAAACTAAATTTACATGCACAGTTTATTTTGTATTGAGTAGTTTACAATACAGTTTTTATCACGATAATGTTTCATTACAATCGTGGTTTATTACCTTTATTTGTTATTTACTGAGCATACAGCTAAAATAGTACTTTTACAACTGAAGTACTGAAAAAAATACAAAAAAACCTAAAAAAATTAGGTAGTGTCATAACTGTCACTTTCCATATTTGAGCCAAATTTCATCAAAATGGGACGATTTTTACTCAAGTTATTGCATTCACGGACACACACACACATATATATATATATATGTATATAGATATATATATATATGTATATAGATATATATATACATATATATATATATAAATGTGAACAATAGTGTTTTTGTTATCTGGGGACCTCAAAACAAAAATTTATCATGGTCTCGGGCTTAAGTCTTACCATGAGACATACGGTAATAGCTTCTTCCCTATAAGGGAAATTCGCTAAAAACAAATAAAGAGTGGTTGCTTCTGATAGTATTATAAGAAAGTCAACAAGTATGATAATTAAAGTGTTCTGTTATTTACATAACAGTGAAAAAAGTGTTTTCCTCTTTACTTGGATTGTTTTCGCTTTTACATATGAAAAATTACGTAAGATTGAATGAATATAAATATTTGACACTAGTATTTTGTTATAGTAGACAATTATCATGTTTTTTAAATCTGTTAACATTAATTAATTATTTACATCCATATTTTTTTAACTATCTTAAAATACTGAATTATTGGCCTTTGGATGATGAATGAGTCAGATGTACACTCATTTTATGTAAAAAATCTTTCAATAAAAAAAATCAAAAACCTGCATTTCTTTCACTCTTTTTAAATAACGAATTAATAAAAACTTTTAGGATCATTATAAAAAAATATTAAAATTACAAAAAAAATAATGGATTACACACTTTGAACACACTTTGGACCCTTGATAAACGTTGGAGCAGATCCAGTATAGAATAAAATAAACTCGACTATACTCTTTTGGAGTTATCACTTTATAGTGATTACTTTAGATATCACTATAAAGCCCACTGGACATTGCTGACATGTCATTTGTAGCAATTTTCTAACTACTAATGCGGTCGCTAGTTCTTCAAAGCTGCGAGCGAGTGTAGAGCAAGTGTAGAAATTTGCTACGAAAATTAAATCGTAAAATGGAATTTAACATATTAAAAACCGTATTTTAAACTGTGTTAATTGAAGATAAGATAAGATGTACGAAATTTAATAAAACGTGCCAAAAAATAGCCGATTTTTTCCTTTTTTTCTCAAAAAACAAGTTTCGAAAACGTATTTCCAAATTTAAACTTTTTTAAATACTAGTGATTTAAATTTATAATTTGGAGTTTATATCACTAAAAATTGCAATAAATAAATGTGTGTGTAATTGTAATATCCATTTGAACGTAACAAAACATTTTTTTACTACACACTTGTTAAAAAAACACTACTCACCATACAAGTACAGAAATTTAAAAATTAATGTTTTGCAAACAAGGTATAACGTTAGTTCTCAAATGTGCTGAGAACGTACTTAAGTGCTAAACTAATAGATTTTAAGACCCCGTATACTAAACTAATTTAAACCTATACTTACTTTGTATCAAACCTCAAAAGCTTCTTCACGCAAAAAAAAACCTTAAGGCACTTAAAAACCATAAACAATTCAAATAATATCTTTAAAGATGAGAGTATAAAAGCAGGTATAAGGATCCAGTCCTGACAATGGGACCTCACATTCAGAGCCACCGACCACTGCTGTCAACACAACGTCACCGAGGACATGTTCAGTTAACCACACACTCACCTGTGGCTGTCGCAGGCGTTACTGTCATAATTTAACAGTTTAAGTAAATGTTTAAATAATTATAGCCCCTATCTTATTAATTTTATTCCCTCTTATACTTTTATGTGATCAATACAACTTTAAAAAGGCAGAGAGTCACGATTTTTATAAATGGTAGAGATAAACATCTATAGCTTATTACATGCAATTTTAACTTTTTAAGTTTTATCATTCACGACATCAATGGTAATAAATCATCAAATCCATGCAAATGTCTATAAAGATGATAACAGATATTTTGTTACACTTAGTGACACAAAATTGATAATTAAAAAAAATTAAACTAATGGGATGAAGTTGGTCGTACAAGTCTTGGACAAGTTGGACATAAGACTTGATCAAGTTTTGGACAAGTAGTCACCAACAGTATCTTCCACATCAGGGTTTATTTGGTTCGTAAATTATATTTTCGCCTTTAAATCTAGAATAAAACTGTGGAAAATAATAGTAAAATTACCAACTGAGTAATATTGTAGGCACATCGAGGTAGATTGATTTAATTAAAAGAAGAAAAACGAATAAAGTGTGGATTCAATTTGTCAGAACAAGTTAAAAATATTTTCAATAAACAATATTTTCAGAAGCTTCTGTTTACCCAAAGCTTCTGTCTTTAAGTTTACCCAATTTATTAAAGATATAACAAATTCAAATTAAATGTTGTGAAAAAAGTTGTATAAACTACAGATATTCAGAGTTTTGAAATCAAGTTCTACATATTCAAATTCGTTGCTTTGTTAATATGTGGAACTGATTAAATAATATAAACAGGTTATTTCGAATTTTCTGGGATGCAATTTTAACTCAAACACATATAAACAGTAGATAATATAACCTATTACATAACATCGGTAACTACTTTAATCTATCCTAAAGGTAAATCTTAGACTCCTTGTACTTATCAATCAAAATTAGTTAAAAAACTCTGAATTTACAGTTTTGCTCCTACAATTGATTAGGCGAGTCATTTCTTCCAAATAGTTTACTCAAAATGCATTCCGTACTTACTATCCTACATTATTACCTCCCATTTTAGTAAATCTAATTCTAAAAAAATAAGACTTGATAACTAGTTTAAAAAAATGTCTTCTTGGCCTGCTCTAAGAAATATCAACTCAGAAGCAGCAGCAATGGCTTGAGTTTATGCAAATATCACCTGTTTTGCCGTCGAGAGATGCAAATGTCGAAGAAGGCCTGCGAGAAACGCGATAACAGGATTGGGTGGTTGGAACACTTGGTACAATCACGGTGCTTGTTTTTTCATCGGTTTGGCTCTGCCTCACTTTTTCATTTAGATTTTAAACTGTTACCTATATCCAAAAATAGATGTTCTAGAAAGTTTAGCAGCTTTTAAGTTTTCTATTTAAGCAGCTACATATTTCACCCTACAGTGGTCACACATGGATTTGGTTATTATTCTGTTTTTACATAAACAGTAAGCTTTCCCTCTATGGTTATAGATTTTAATGAGCTACATCAAATATATTTAAATACTATCTGAAATTGTAATACCCCCGTCGCAGCAAACCTGCGTACTCAGCGAATTTCCAATGCATAATATATGTCTTAATACCACATAAAGCCGTATACCAAGTTTCATAAAAATATATTCACATATAAGCGATATATGCAATTTTAATTATTCTCCATAAGAATAACATTGGTGATGAGTACGTAGGTTTGCTGTAACAAGGAACACGAACAATTGTTTTTTTATGCAAATATAAATATAATTTAACCAGGCGAAGCCACATACCAAGTTTCATCAATATTCAATCATACATAAGCGCTGTATAACATTTTCATTATTCTCCATAAGAAAAACGTCGGGGATGAATAAGCAGGTTTGCTGCAACAAGGAACAAAAAATGGGTTTTTATGCACATATCAATATAACTCAACAAGTTGAAGCCACATATCAATTTTTTATTAATTTATGTTCATAATTAAGGGAGTCATTACATTTTACTTGTTCTCCATATGAATAACATGGGGGCTGAGTACGCAGGTTTGCTGCTACGGGGATGATAAACAAAAAATCATTTTTTGTACAAATATCAATATACCAGAACTACGTGAAGCCACATACCATGTTTCATCAACATACATTCATGAATAATCGAGATATCAAATTTTATTTATTCTCCATAAGGATGACATTGGACAACGTACTGTGTTTAGCACTTTGAATATCTCTGCAACGGTGGGGTCTAGAATCACAATTTAAACACCAAAATGATTGTTTTGTGGAGCTGAACTGATTAGTAAAAGCAAATGTGAAGTTTACATTGAAATGAACTGAGGAAAATCCAAAAACCTTTTTCCCCCAAGATTAACATGGGAGATTTTATGAGCAGGTTTTTTTGGATTTTCTCCGCAACCACTTAACCAAGGTTAATAATTCAAAATACCATACTATTTGTTTTTAAGCTCTATAATAACATGGTCAAAACCAAAATTAAGTTTGTTTTTTTTTATTTTAGGGTGAAAAATGCAAAAAAAACTGATTTTTGGAAAATGTAAAACCCCCCTTCCCGTGGTTCGATTTTTCTGGTTTTCGAACTTAAAGTCATGAATGTCATTTTACTCATTTGAGCCAAATTTCATCAAAATCGGTTCGTATATAAATTTAAACGAATAGTGTTTTGGCATCTGGGGACCTCACAACAAATACCCCCGTCACAGCAAACCTGTGACCCAACAAATTTCCAATGCATAATATATGTCTTAATACCATATAAAGCCGCATACCAAGTTTCATAAAAATATATTCACATATAAGCGATATATACAATTTTAATTATTCTCCATAAGAATAACATGGGAGCTGAGTGAGCAGGTTTGCTGCAACAAGGAACAAAAAATGGGGTTTTTATGCAAATATCAATATAACTCAACAAGGTTAAGCCACATACCAAGTTTTATTAATTTATATTCATAATTAAGGGAGTTATTACATTTTACTTATTCTCTATAAGAATAACATTGGGGCTGAGTATGCAGGTTGGCTGCTACGGGGATGATCAACAAAATAACAATTTGTTGTGCAAATATCAATATACCAGTACTACGAGACACCACATGCCAAGTTTCGTCAATATATATTCATTAATAATGGAGATATCAAATTTTATTTATTCTCCATAAGGATAACATTGGACAACGTACTGTGTTTAGCACTTTGAATATCTCTGCAACGTTTGGACGTAGAATCACAATTTAAACACCAAAGTTATTATTTTGTGGAGCTGAGTTGATTGGTAAAAGCAAATGTGAAGTTTACATTAAAATTAACTTAGGAAAAGCCAAAAACCTTTTTCCCTTAAGATTAGCATGGGAGATTTTATGAGCAGGTTTTTTTTAGTTTCTCCGCAACCACTTGACCTAGGTTAATAATTCAAAAAAACATATTATTTGTTTTTTTAAGCTCTATAACATGGTTCAAACCAAAATTAAATATTTTAAACATGTTAGGGTAAAAAATGCAAAAAACTGATTTTTGGAAAATTTAAAACCCCCATAAACCCCCCTTTCCATAATTTGATTTTTCTGGTTTTCGAACTTAAAGTCATAAATGTCACATTACACATTTGAGCCAAATTTAATCAAAATCGGACGTTTTTTACTCAAGTTATTGCATTCACGGACACACACACTCACACACACACACACACACACACACACACACACACACACACACACACACACACACACACACACACACACACACACACACACACACTTATATATATATGTATATATATATACATATATATATAAATTTGAACGAATAGTGTTTTTTTTATCTGGGGACCTCAAAACAAAAATTTATCATGGGCTCGGGCTTAAGTCTTACCATGAGACCTACGGTAATAGCTTCTTCCCTATAGGGGAAATTCGCTAAAAACAAATAAAAGAGTGGTTGCATCTGATAGTATTATAAGAAAGTCAACAAGTATGATAATTAAAGTGTTCTGTTATTTACATAACAGTGAAAAAAGTATTTTCCTCTTTACTTGGATTGTTTTCGCTTTTACATATGAAAAATTACGTAAGATTGAATGAATATAAATATTTATGACACTAGTATTTTGTAATAATAGACAATTGTCATGTTTATTAAATCTGTCAACATTAATTAATTATTTACATCCATATTTTTTAACTATGTTAAAAATACTGAATTATTGGCCGTTGGATGATGAATGAGTCAGATGTACACTCATTTTATGTACAAAACCATTAAAAAAATAAAAAACCTGCATTTCTTTCACTATTTTTAAATAACGAATCAATAAAAACATTTAGGATCATTATATGGTGATTATTTAAAAAAAAGATTAAACCTTGCGGCTTGACTAAATTGGTTATTATAATGGTCTTGCATATCAAAAGGCCTACTTTGAATTGAGTGGAATTGTAATCTGCGGGAAGTTTAAATGGAAGTCTTGAGTCAGAGGAGAGCGTGATACGACTGAGGATGGCCATCAACGAGTTAACGGAAGTCGTTGCATAATATATAAATTTACAAATGATCAAAAAATTAAAACCATCAACCTATCAAATTAAATTTTTCTATGAACTTTGGCCTAAAATATTTATTCAATAATTGTAATCTGGTATCAGCTATCGAATGTAAACTTTCCTAGAATAGTTTTGTCTTAAGTATTTAGTTAATTGTAATCGAATGTCAGCTATCGAATACTAACTTTCCTAGGATAGTTTAGATTTAAGTATTTAGTTAATTTTAAAACAGGCTTAAACCCCTCTATTGTGTTTTACTTCCGTATAGTGTTTTGCCTTACATTCTGCATTACATCTACCTGTAATTGTGCATTATAAATAAAATGAAAATACAAATATATAACTCACAATGTGATATTTACATTCTTGTACAGTGGTTTTGAGTAATCGAAATTTGAAATATTCGACGGTACCAAACTCAAATTTACACTTTTAATCAAGGTGGATTCTCATGCCGACCTAGTATTCACAGCAGTAACGAATCTATTCCTGAGCATTTCAGTTATTACATTGGCAAAATTCGTTTAAACGATCCACCAATGAGCGATGAACTGTTGTTGTTGATGCAAACAAACCCGGTCCAAATGGACTCGGTAGCACACATGTCTCTGCATTAACTGCTCCTGTTAAATACTAGATTAGTACTTTTTTACTAAGTTAAAAAATACTTTATTGTATCGGCAAACAATAATAACTTTAACTATTTAACTAGTACTACATAAAAAAGGGTCATAACAATTTTAAATTTTGAGTGAAGAACATAATTATATCAATCTTTAGCTTAATATTGATCTCATTCCGATCATATATGTATATTTACCCAAGTCATACATGGGCAATGTTGAAGTTCCTTTATTAATTTAATCCGGCATGTACATTTGTTATGTCATAAGATGTAAAGACTTAAAATTAAATAAACTTAGAATACATGTTTGTTTGTTGCATACAAAATTAACAAAGGAAGAGGAAATAAGGATAGTTAATTACCTCATAATGAGCACACTATCAACAAGGGTATGCTGGCTGTGTGATGTCAGTTGCAGATCAATGTTGTACTACCATTGTGGTAGATAGCCCTGGACAATCCGACCAACCTGCTGAGGTTTATAAATCATCAGATAATTCGGTCTTTCTAGCGTTCAGGTTAGTTATAGATATTGCAAGGGCCTTAGTGTTTTACAACCAATGTTTCACTGCCATGTCGTTGTTTTATATGGATTAGTAAACCTTGAGTGTTAAAACATATGTGTTTCCTCCGTTTTCCGTTCTTTGGTAAAAGATAATCAGCTGACATTAGAACAACATAAATCTCGCATTCTCTGGTGAAATATTGAGTAGCATAAGATCAAATTTATGGCATTGATGGACTAAGAGTTATAACTCTAATGAAAAGTATAGTATTAATAGCCTTAATTTGTTCTGCTTCACGCGACAATGGTTTCAACTAATGTAGTACAGTGTTTTTTTACAAATGCGGACAAATTTACTTATGAGCGCAATTATACAGGCAGAAACAAATTTAACACCAATTTCAATATTTCCGATCCTCAATGTATAAAACATTTTAGGCTCAAAGAGAAGTAGATAAATATAATTATTCCCCATATTTATAATGATAAGTTATTTTTATGATGTGTTGTGGGTAGATGTCTACCATATTAAGAATTTGACCGTTAATAAAGAGAATTTCAATTATAGTTTGTAAAAGAGCAAAAAGGAGAAGTTAGATTTGTTATCCTTAAGTAAGCTTTTATAATTATTCAAATTAATGTTCTCTATTATTATTTATTACCAACATGATGCTAAATTTTACCACAATCTGTTTTAACAATTTATTCAAATGGAATTATTACTCTAACCACTATGTTCAATGTCAAATTGAGCAGAAAGTTCAGATACTTATACCAACGCAAAAATAAACTGAAGGCAGGTAATTAATAAACTAAAAAACTGTAAATAAACCAGACAACTAACTAGTTATAAACAGGAGAGGCAACCACAGATGAGCGGTTGGTTATAATTGAACATGTCGAGTTATGTGTTGACGGTCGCGGTCGCGGTCGCTGGCTCTAGAGGTAACGATGACAGTTGATCTGTTGTACCTCAGAGTCTGTGTTGGTACTTGAGAAAATAATGTTCATACCCAGGTCAAGTAGAATACTAGTACATTACATCATCATTTAAAGTCCAGTTAAGAAGGCTTCATATGGCGCAATGGCAAGGTTCAGAGTAATAATACTTTAAAATACTTTACTGTGTGTTTTGTTGGTAGTATCCATTTAGTGAATGTAGTATAATTGAGATAGATCAATAATGATTTTAAAGCTAGTCTTACTAAGTGAAAAACGAGTTTGCACGCAGCACGCTGACATGAGGGAAGTGAATTTCCACATAAAAACTTTTAAAACTCAAAATCAGTGTAAAAACACACATTTGTCCAATTTTTATTGAAATCTGAAAACATTGATTTTTTGGCTGTTCTGATACTCCTGGTTTCATTTACTTGCAAAGCTGGGAATACAATTTTGCGCATTATAAGGTTAGGAGAAGGTCCAGACAAGCTTGAAAGTAGGCATGAGGTTGCTGGGGGTAATAAAAGTACTCTAACAAAGGAGTAACAGGCTTTTCTAGTGTAAAACCCCCATAAGACAACGTACTGTGTTTAGCCGATACACATTTTCTTTAATAACTCGGTAAATATTTCTGCTAGAATGACGAGAGAGGGCTTAAAACTTTCGCCTCTCTAATTCCCACCTTTTTTTATGCATTAATTTTACACCTGGGGCTTTTCTGACCCTTTTTGGGCCCAAAAACTCGAAATTTGAAAGATTAATCCCCAAAAAATGGGTTTAAAGTTTTTCGATTGATTTGCCCAACGAACTTGTCCAACAGATTATAGAAAGGAATGTCCCTACCAAATTTGAAGTAAATCGAACAAAAAATGCGACCGCTAGAGTGCATACACATATATATATATATATGTCTATATATATATATATATATAATTTTGAACGACCCCGCGAAACGTGTTCAGGGGGTCACGTTAGGAACTTTTATGGTGGTCCCGGGCTCAAGTTTCACCGTGCGGGTCATGCTAATAGTTCACTTTCCAAAGGAAATTCACTAATAATCAAGTTAAAGAAAACCATGGAAGTGTTAAAAATAGTTACATTCATAATAAACCAAATCAAGAGAAATAGCAAGGAAATAAACAAAAATTGTTGTTCTATGGACTTGTAGCCTTCAGGAACAGGTTTTGTTCTATACTACTCTGGAATTATTATCATTAATGCATACTGTTATTTTCGTACGAACATGAAACATTCATTGATATTAGTTTTCCAAGAAACCGCTAAACGTAATTTGATCATGTAAAATGATTAGCGAAAATGTTTAACAACAAAGATATTAAATGTTATATTTTTTGTAAATACCTTTTATCCATTCAAACTATTACGAATTAAAGACAAGTCCATCTTTTAGTCTTTCGTTGTTTCCCTTCCGAAATAACGCTAAAGTTACTGATAGAACCGACATTTTGAATACGAATGTTGTATAAACATAATTAATGTTTTTATTCTAATTTGCTTGCCAAGACCTTTCATCCAAGAGTATGGTTCTCTTATGTAACTCGTATGGATTTCTCAAAGGCTCTTGTTACATTTAGGCTATATATACCAGGGCCAACGAGAATAGCTAGTATTATAGTATTCTACTAGTCCAGCTATTCTTAAATACTGTATAGATGGATCAAATGTCTACAGTTATCCTAGTTAAAACTATATTGATCACCAAGCAGTGCATTAGCGAATAAACTATATATTACAAGTTTAAGTGTCGCATTGTAGTAATGCAAGTTCCTCACTTATGTGGAATGAACCAAATGTTTATACGACTACAACAATCTACTGCTCGGGAGGCGGGAGGCTAACCACCTTAATGCGACCTCGTCAGGAGTCATTAGCTGCGCTCTCTGGCTTGATTTAAAAGGCAGGTGAGGTTTTTTTTATAAAAACAAAATACATTGCTGCCCTTTTAGAAACTTATACAAAGCTTAGAAGTATTATTTGAATACATATATATATATATATATATATATATATATCGGGGTTTAAAAAGTTAGTCAAAAATCAGTCAGTAAATAAATACAATTACAAAATTGTTAATCATTTCTAATTTTTTAATGTCTTCTTCATAGTAATAAGCAGTTTAGAAAAATTGAAATGCTTAAAATATACGTTAAAACGCTATAAATACTATAACAAATATATGGAATTTATACCAAGTTTATTATTAAGAAGGGTTATTTTAATAAAGGTTTAGTTTTCGTTTGAATGAATAAATGTACTAAGGAAAAAAATTATTAAAATAAAATATAACAAATGGAATAACATGTTCATTATAATTTTCTATTTGCAGCAATCAACTACATTTATTCAGGTATACATATTCTGAAATCGATTAATTTGTCTTATCAGTAGTTAAAAAAACCTTGAGAAGGCGTGTCTCAGACTCTTATACAAGGATCGTTTACACACTAGCGCCACTTGTCAACAACAGGCTTAACAATGACTATATCAGCTGTAACAATGTATTGTAGGGAACCGAGTTGCTTGTCGACTGTAAGGTGAAAAGAACGGGTTGTTTATCAGCGATTCTGAGGTGTAATAACACTAATGTATAACCAGGACAAACCACTGCTAAAAGGCCAAGTTGTCAAACGATTTTAAGTTTTGGCAATCTTAGGATATTTTAGCTTTTTAGTTAGTATTCTACGAATTGATAATGTAAACACACCAGTTTTAAAAATAAAACGGTTTGGATAGCTTTTTCTAGTCGCTTTGCCAATAGTACAGGGTGGTTCAAAAAGAGGTAGTCATCATTTCACGGTAATTATTTCGTATCTATTAGCTGTAGAAAAATGTATCTTAAAACTAAATGCTCCAAATATTTTCCACCATTGTTTATTACGTATTTCATACGTCTAGCATGTTTACAACCATTCTTGAACATTCTTGTGGAGTGATATCATTAAAACAGATGTTACGTTTTCTTAAGATCCTGGATTCTATGAGGTGCTGGCCTGAAACACTTTTCCTTCAGTGTTCCCCACAAAAAAGCATCACCAAGTGATAGATCTGGGCTTCTTGGAGGGTGTGTAAAGTAGTTGAACGAAACCCTAAATTTTGAGGAAATAACTTCATGAGCTATGTTTCCTTGTCCCAAATGTGCGGTTGCTCCATCATGTTGGAATATTTTAATTTGTAGGTTTAAATTGTTGCAATCACAAAACGACTGCAAATCAGCGTGAAATCTATATATTCTCTTTTTTTACACCAATGAGGTTTCAGTAATTTGATTGCTATTGTCATTTTCTATGAAATTAGGTCCAATAACACTATGGCTATTTGGATAAGTACCTGATGAGTACCTTTTTTTGGGCCACCCTGAATAATATCTCCACAGTTTAATTGTAATAATCACATCTACAAGATCATGACATTTGTACATAAATTAAAGGGAATTGGGGAATTGTATCACTGATTATTATCTACATAAAACAATATTTATTAAACTCCAAAAGTTCCAAATCTTCTTCATTTTATCTACTAATTGCTATAAATTATAATAAAAGCACTACTTAGATTTAGTTCATTTCTGTTTATAATTTATCCAAAGTTCAAACATAAGAGATATATTTACAAGATTACGACATTTCAATGTAAATAAAACGAGTTGAACAATGTTATCACTAATTACCATCTTCATAAAACATATTTATTAAATTCTAAGGATTCCAAATCTTCTTCATTTGATCTACTGATTATTATAAATTCTTACAAAAGTACTACTTAGATGTTGTATCGGCCTGAAATAAAACAGAAACACGTTCCCACTAAGCCACTTACTCGGGTCACTGGAAAGTATGAATAAGTCAAGATGTGGACCACTGGTGAGATATCGATATGTTAGAAGCAATGGATCTTGGCCTTATCCTTGATGCTTTACATCCGAACTTTTCAGCTAAAACGAATTTATTTTCCTTTAGCTATGCTAATATAAATGAGCGTTTTGGTAGACTATTTCAAGCATAACAAGACTTTGTTTTTTCTGTTGAAACGCTTATCTAAATATGCCAACATTTATTTAGTTAAAAATTATATAAACTATACTAATAAAACTATTTACTTATGTATACATTAACTAATAACCTAATAATATTAACAAAAGTTGTGTTTAAAAATGTAGCATTCAGTCAATACAGAGTTGCCAGGGTGACTCGGCAAAATGAGGGTAAATGTATTAGCTGATCGGTTACTGTATCTTTAGTACAGTACAGTAGTTTTAAGCAACATATACCGACAATTTAAATATATCAACTTTTTTTATGGATTTCATGGTAAATATTTCCTTCGCAAACATCATTTCAATTTTTAATATTATTAATTACAGTAAACATTTTGAAATTATCCATAAATCAATCATCTTTATGAATCTACTAATGTGATTCGATAAGTTATAAAAACATGATTGGAAACATCAACAAAAAAACAAACGCTCGTTTTTCCATGAATAATTCAGCATATGTTACCTATCCCGAATGTTTTATACAGAGATACAAATTATACTTTTGGACAGAGTAAAACATATTTGTAATACTTATTTTCTTTGATTTTTTTCTGTATATTTTCAAATACAATTAACTGCCTCCTCGAAGCTCGATGAAATCCATATTGAAGGACATCAAACATAGTCGCGCCTGCGGCAACACACGTGATTGATAAGCGATATTGGCATTCCTTGTACAAAGTTGAGTGCGTGACACACAATACATGCTAATAGCTGTAGCTCACATGATACTAATATCACATATTCAATCCTTTAAAATTAAAGTATTCATATTGTATAATATATATTTTTTATTTTATTTAGTTAATCACATTCTGCAACACCTTAATGACACTGCTTTTATAAATGTATAAAATGTTATCCTCTATTGAAACCTACGGTCAAATTAAGGTTGGTGGTATATTTCCATTTGGTTACTTGAATATATGAGAACGGTCCAAAAGTATATAAGAGGAAAAACTCTAAGACTTCAATACAAATGTTTTGAATAGTTGACTGCTGTTACTGGTATTTTTTAATCATTTTTAATTAACACAGTTATAACAAATAATACATTAAAACAATCTTAATGTTCTTCTTCTGTCATATTTACATTCGATTTTTATTTATTTTTTGTATTTTAATTGTTTAATTAGTCACATGAGTTGTTCTTACAAGTATAAAGATAAGTGTTTTGGCTATCGTGTTATAAATACGTATCCTTATCATATGTTGTTATTTGTAATTATGAATTCTTTGTCTGAAAATCAGTTCACAGCTTTATGGATTATGTAAATTAAAACTTCATCTATACAAATTAAAGTAAAGGCAATCACGTACATAAAATGTATATGTCCTTTCCAATGTGTTTTACGACCGTACATGACTTTACAATTGGTGTTTAATTAAAAGAGAACAATCTATATATAATAGGCATAGTATCGTACATTGAAACATTTGAATTACATGTCGCAGATTACATTTGAACTACCCGTTGTAATGTTTTAACTCTTAGAAACGCAAATCCTCCTCAACAACGACTTTTTTCAACCGTACATATTGTTTTTGTTGTACTATATAACAGTATTAAAGTTATCAATTTAAATAAATTTGATGTACAGAATAATCTAGTCATTAGTTTACACACAAAATGTAATCCGTAGACAAGTCAATTTCACATATTATTGGTGATCTGCAAATCTTACAAATAATTCAGCAAATGTTACATATCCCGTATTTTGTATACGTAGATAGAAATTATGTTTTAAACAGAGTAATACATATTTGTAATACTTATTTTCTTGTTTTTTTTTCTGTATATTTTCTAATACAATTAACAGCCTCCTTGAAGCTCGATGAAATACATATTGAAGGACATCAAACATAGTTCCTGTAGTCAATTTTGCTTTTAAATATTTATTTTCAGTAAAAAAATACCTATTACAAAATCATGTGCAACATAACAGCTTTGTTGTTTATAATTGTATAACAGGAAAATAAAACACAACAAAGGAAAAAGGCGAAAATAAATCCAACCCCGAGGAATAGGTTAAATAATGACATATGGTTTTTCCAAAGTATCGTGGGTTTAAAAGTTAATAGGCTTCAATTTCCACTTTATTATTTATATGAATACTCATATTTAGGATAATTGTGTTGTTTGTAATGTAAGTGTAAACAAATTTATGTATTTTTAAAATAAAAGAGTAAGTATATATACGTATGTATATAATTAATAACACTAAAGAATCAGTCTTGGTCCCAGGTAACAGACTTTAACTTACAAGCATTTACTAAATATTTTTTACAAAATAGAGTATTATTTATCGTTAAAATTTTACAAAGTTGATGGCTTGACTATTACTAGGACTTTACTATTACTTCCTTTTACTTCATCAGCTCAGTAAAACCAAGTTAACTAATTCACATTACAAATAATGTAGTACAAATTTAGGCTGCCAAATTACACACTAGTGGAATATCGTAAAGAAGAGTTGAAAAGTACCCACATTTATACTGTGATTTAAGGGAATAAAACCCTTTTTGACACAGTAGTTTTGTTAACGTATTTTTTATGCATATCATTAAACTGAGAAGCAAACATGTTGCTGGGTACCTTTTTACATAAATCTAATGAATGAATTTTCACGTGTTTGATGCCCTAAGAAAGTGTGTGATGTATGAAGGTCAAAATCAATTGCTGCAAAAGCCTAAATCCATGTAAGGTGTGTCATGAAGTTTGACTCTCAGACGCTGACCAAGCGGTCTTGTTATCCCAGTAAATGGTTCTGATCAGCGGGTCTCGGGAAAACAAAACACCCTTTTCACACGAGGGTTTTACGTTCTCACGTTTCATTTTTCTCCGTTCATATTTCCAGTCCTGAATAGCAGTTTGAAACGTTTGCTGTTTCAAGTCGCCTTACACTGAGATTTTTAAGACTTAAAAAGTTCTAGTCTTTATATGAATTTGCTTCTGCGTCTAAAACTAATAATGTATTAAACATTACTAAATTACTTATATTATAAATTACTGTTTTTTATGTTTTTTTATATATACTATTACCAGAAATATTTATCATCAATTGATTAATTTTTTACTTTGTGAATAACGTGTCATATGATAGCCATTGCTAAGCATTAGTCTAAACACAGGTTCGAATGAGGAATTTCAATTCCAGTAATGTAACATAATGATTGCAACCAAAATCCAAATTCAAATTGTATTTTTCTCATAGAATTTTAAAAACTGTGACCATTTGGTCATCACCTAAACCCTACTATTAAGGGAGTCATCAGGTAAAACTGATCTGCATCATATATATAAGAAAACTGGTTTAGTACTTGAAATTTAGTATTTTTTATTTCACACATGGGTATTCATCAGGATTGAAAGACATGCAGTGTACTAAGTATTATGATGAATATGTTTACAACTTTCGGTGAGGAGAGGTGGCATTATTCAACGTTTTCCCTGGGGAAATCTTGTCAGTTTGGCTTGTCTAAGCTTTCTGAGTAGACGATAAATCATTAGCTTGTTTTCTTCAGAGCAAATATCCTTAGTTGAGTAATACTCAAAGCACGTGTTTCACTGGAGTTATGTGATTTCTAGTTGTCAGCTTAAACTAATAATAAATGGATAGATAGAGACAATGTATTATTTACTGTTGTTTGCCATCTTACCTTAGGATAAAACTACGTATCCCTACTTTATTCATAATGTTAATATGATAGAACACACATATATACACACACATATAAACCTACACACACATATTTGGAGTTTAATTTGTGTACAAGTGAGATTTGAATTACAGATTGCAAAATTAATGAGTGACTTTCAAACTTAGCCAATCATTAAATGTAATGAATATTTAATAATAAATATAGCTTGTATAATGTTGAAGTTGAAATGTTTGATTTTCCTTAACTATAATGGTATTTTTTTAATTGTACATTCATTTGATAACGAAAATTTATTTCAAACTACTTTTTTAACACACATTTTAAAATATTACACCCGCAATCTTGTATTTCAGAACTGGAAATAAAGAAGATCTAGCTAATCAAGAATTTAATAAAAATAATTTGCAGTTTTTACCTAATTTATAAACTGATTTATTTTTATCCATAGTTATTTGGAAACTACTTTTGCCCTATAAAATCTCAAGAAGAAATACAAACACACGTTAAAGTTTACAGACAGGCTGAATTATATTACCATGACATGAAAATATTACCGCATTGGCATTTCCTCTAAAACTGTCTCTCAACAAAATTAATTACACACTAAATTAATATAGCACTACTTAAGTTTATAGGAAATAACAGTATAGTAAATTTAAATCAAGTTGAGTATAGTAGTTTCAACACGCACTAAAACACACATTTAAAAAAAAAATTATTAAATTTATTTATGTAGACTATTAATAGAATATTTATATGCTATCTTTTCAATACTTTGTGAAATGCTCTTTTAAGTATGTTTGAGATCTGATTGCATACCTTAGATTTTAAAAATCTGGCTGAACTTTTGTAAAATGTATTTTGTTAATAGAACTGAATTGTTTTACAACATGGTTTTAAGTAGTCGAACTTAAATACTCCACAAATCACCTCAAATAAGAAATTAAACATCAAATTAACGGCTTTTTAAGTTATTATAAAACCGAAACAGTTTAACAATGAAAGGGAAATCCAACTTACGTTTGGACTTGGGTATTAAACAGCTGGTGGGAAACACAATAAAATATATCAAATAGTTATTTTGTCAATTGAAGGGGGAAGTTATAATGGCTGAGATTGGTATTATCTTAATTTCTTATCTTGCTGAAGGTTCTCTTTTACAGCTTTCATTTAATTGAACCTTACTCTAATATTTTTGACTTTTGTTTACAATATCCACAAAAAATAAACTTAACAAACGAATCTGGATCTACGTAAAAACTGTATTAAAGGAAAACTTTATATTTTGTTACGCGATTTGTGACATAAACTATCATGTGTCACCATTAATAAGAGGCATTAATATTTCGTATAAGTAGATTATAATTATTTGTAAGAAATGTAGTGAGTTGAATAAAACTAAATATCTAACTTACAAAACAAGATAATTTCATCTCAGTTCATTCTAATCTGTAACCTGATTAAATAAATATTAAACAGATTCATTGCAATATGATTTATGTGCCAAGAATCCCTTGTGAATCTCCTTAATTGTTGTTTATTGTTTGTGTAATTCATACATAAACGTGTTGGAATGATGTGTTATGTCGACGTCATCAGTAAGAAGTGTCCAACCTTTAAAAATTAAATCGAAACTATGAATCTATGATTAACAAAATGGAACAAGTCTGATTGTAGAAATCATTATACAGGTATCGTCAGACATTTAATACATTCAAACTATCATATTTTGTCATGTAGGTTGAACAAATCAAGTAGCACACACCCCTTATCCTAGTGATTAGTCTTGAGGTATAAATGATAGATCTTTGTGAAAATAAATAAAACAATTTTCATCAGAACAAAGGTTTTTTTAAATTGTAATAACAAATATTCTCTTAAAAAATTGCAAATAGCTAAACTTATCAGTTACCAAAGACAATTTTTTTTGAGATTTGTGTGGATATATTATTTTCTCAGGGTTGTTGTGAACAGGCTGGAATGATATTACTTATTTCATCAGTAAGGTTGTAGTTAAATAACGTTAACTTATCCATCCGCAAATAAAATGCATTTTCATACAAATCTGATTATTCTCAAAAGATGATCTATTCAAATAACCGTGTCAGATATCATAAAATAAAAACGTCATTCAAGTAAAACGAGCACGAGGGAATAAATTCATACTGTACACTTATGTGGTAATTTTACTGTTTTATTTTTAAAACAAATAACAAGTGTATGGTTAATGCAATTATTGATAGTGTAAACTTATTTTACACTATCAATAATTGCATTAACCATACACTTGTTATTTGTTTTAAAAATAAAACAGTAAAATTACCACATAAGTGTACAGTATGAATTTATTCCCTCGTGCTCGTTTTACTTGAATGACGTTTTTATTTTATGATATCTGACACGGTTATTTGAATAGATCATCTTTCTTAAATTATATTGAACACATAACCGTTAAATGTAGTAATTAAATGCATGGCATGGCTATTTATATATGTTATGCCAACTAAATGTCACACAATAATTATTAATATAATTTTTTATGAATTTGATACACCATGGTGCGTGCATTACATACAAAATCATGCGAGTCATACAGCCTGCAGCCCAATCTCTAGATTGCCTCTTTTAATGTTAAAATAATATTAACGGTATATTTGTTCCTTTGAATATAAATAAATAATATTTAGTGTACAGCGTTTTTGGTATTGCTCTGTTATATATTGCACGTACATTTTTACATGATTAGTTTTAGAACAGTTACAGATTAAACACCAATTTAGAAACTTAAATTTATCTGTCTTATTTTTGAAAGATTCTAGAGGTTAGTTAGTCTATGGTTGTCAATAAATCAATCAACATGTAGTTTTCGTTACTTTAACAAAAAAAGACCTCTATAGTGCTATGAGAAAATTATTTCCAAACAAAATATTTGTGTTAAAAAATATAATTTTTAAATACAGAATTGTATTATACTAAAATGGCATTCTTTCAGTATCCTTATATAACCTTCTGTATCCTAATGTGCACATGTAATAAATTGTAATTAATGGTTGGGAAAACAGTAATGTAAAGGTTGAAAACAGTAATGGAAATTTAAAAAAATAATTGGTTTTATTTATATTTGTTTCTTGTGGAACAGATTTAAATCGGTTTAACCAGTAATTTAATAATCTGTCCGACAGTCCATCTCCACTGAAACTTGTCCCAGTCACAGGATATCCGTGGAAGTGTTGTAATATGCACAATATAGATCAGTCCCGCCGGAACAATGAACCACTCTGAACAATATCGGTTTCTCCTTTGGGTCAGAGGCGTTCATTAAATTAAATTCACATCAGTTCATGTACATCAGCTCTGACATTTATTGTACTAAATCTTTCGTAATATAACCTATTACATGAAACTCATTGCAAACGACCTTGCTAACTTCGGAAATTTAACCTAACTAGCAATTGTGTTATAAAACCTATTTGATATGAAGTCTCAGAAATTGTTGATCAATTTATAAGAAGGTTACGCGACTAGTAATTTACCTTCAACTCCTCAAAGAGTCAGTATAACTACTGAAGTTTCGGAGGGTTGCACTTAAAAGAGTTCATGCTGTTTTAACGTCGTTCATCCGTGACACCCATGTGTCTCTGTGTGAATAATTATTTAAAAATTGTATTATGTATCATTCTGATTAGGGCTCTGTAGCCCTAATCAGAATGATACATAATACGATTTTTAAATTAAAGTTTTTAATTTAATTAATTTTTAATTAATTAAAGTTATTTTATTCTTAGTTGACTTTTAGGCACTCTCATCTTCTATAAAACTATATTAAGTAAAACAATTTTAAATTTAAACCAATATATTTCGAATTGATACTCAATTCATCGTCAGTTGTTTTTGACGATGAAAATAAAACAACTGACGATGAATTTAGTATCAATTCGAAATATATTGGTTTAAATTTAAAATTGTTTTACTTAATATAGTTTTATAGAAGATGAGAGTGCCTAAAAGTCAACTAAGAATACAATCACCATCTTCAACAACAACAGAAGGATTCAGAAGAAAAAAAGTTATTTTAAATGAAGTTGTTATTTTTTAAAAAGGTTACTTTTTCTCCTATTATCCTGTGATAATAGGAGAAAAAGTAACCTTTTTTAAAAATAACAACTTCATTTAAAATAACTTTCATTAGAAGAAATATTCTGCAAGTTAACGACATAATAAATTTATCTGTTGAATATAGGAACAACAAATTACAGCTAAACAACATACAATGCGTCCTTTGACTATAAATAAAACAAAATAAATTGTTTATATACCAGGAAAAGAAAAAAACACATTTTCAGTTGTTGGAAGCCATTTTGACAAAGCAAGCATTTTTAACGAAACAAATTACCATATTAGGGTGGATACAAATTTAATATTTATAAAAACAATATAATTTATATACGTTTTCAAAAACATTAAATGTTGTAAAATGAATAGTAATCTACGTACCCGCAGTATCGTTTTGAAACATTATTTTCGTTCCTTAAAGTCTCAAAAAAATACGACCTTTGTTAAACTGTGCTAGTACTTTGTTGTACAATTTAAAACCAAGGGCATAAGGAAGGTGGCCTATTAAATACAGTTTTTCCATCCAACAAATATTGTTACGATCAATTTAAGTAACCAATATGTTTACTGTTGAAGGCATATTATTGTTCAATAGATACAAAATGTTTAAAGAAACAGTATTTAAACTTAAATTTTAAAATGTTTATAAAAAATTGAATGTGTTTAAATTTTATTTTAACTAAATTGACGCTTTGAAATAGTAATTTTATATTTTTATAAAAAGCATAAAAGTACAACAGATTGACCAGTTACAAGGAATGTTTGATCAGTATTACAATAATGTAATTTCACTTGAATTTATGTAACCAAATTAGGAATAACTAGATAATGAAAGTGTAATTAACAATTATGTTTAACTTGCAAATTGACCAAAGATGTGTGCATTAACAGAATTCCCGCCGTTGTTTGTATATTAATTTTTATCGTTTGTAATTATTAACATTGTCATTAGGCCTAACAAAGAAATAGTAGAAATATTTATTTAATAATATAAGCCTTCCGATATAGAACAAGAAGATTTTCCAATATACATTAAAAAATACAACCTATTATCTTCAGTTTTTGAATAATTTTTGTATACGAATTTTCCTACCTACCATTAAATGGTCGTAAACAAATATAAACTGCAAATTTACATTACAAATAGGCCTACTAGTAATATCCAATACATTTTTCCGACATTAAATGAGCAGCATCTTAGTCTTATTGATCTTCTAATTACTACTTACTTAATTATAATTATAAATTGCTAACCTTTAACTAATTGTTTGCTCGGATGTGCTCAGGAAAAGTGGATATATAAAGTGATGCTATCGGGATCTGAGGGCAATGGCTGCCATGTGCTAAGCCTAGCTTCTCTTTACAAAATCAGTGTTATCACTTACAAAATTCCCTAGGCTATTTAAATATAGCTCACAAATGATCTTCTTTGACTTGATAATAAATATACTTGTACTTGTGGTCTCCTTTACTTTGTTGTAGTGAGTAGAATGTATTTTGTATTTACTCTGGATGTCGACAAAAGGTAGGTATACAATTTCTAAGATTTCTTTAACTATTTGAATAAAATACAAAGTTACAGAGGAACAATACAATATTTATTTATCTATTAGTACAATTATGTTTCAAAAGGTTCTCAATTAAAGGGATTTACAATAATATACAACTCAGGGGGAACAGTTACAATGTGTGGCCTAGCCTAGAAGGTAAATGAAAAATATACTGGTAGGCCTAAAACTAAATGTTCATATTTTGGGTTCTAAATGGGGTTTCTTTACAAATGAGGGCTCTTTTTCTCAGGGGGGAAGTATCGTGCTGACTTGAATAACGTTTGGATGATATTTGAAAGAATATTAAGTCCAATTAAGCTGATGTGTTGAAAAATTACAACAATGGAAATTTTGGTTGTTGTCCAAAAGGAGAGTCCAATGGTTTCACTGACTTTATGAATGGTTAAAATACTCAAAATTAAATTTGGAAAGATAGTTCAATATAAAAATACTCTCTTGAGGTTACTTTAACTTTCAGAACATTAGGCTTGTTCTATTTAAATGTCTGTATTCTTTCCAGTCCCTAAATAGAATACAATGGAAGGAGTTTACCAATCTGCTTACAAATGTTCTTCGCTCAAATACCAGTTTTTGGGGGAAATCAAATAAAAAGGAGTGAATTTAAAGATGGTATTAATTGAGCAGTAAGTCCCTAATAAAATGAGCACCAAGCAATGCAAAACTTAGGCCATACTGGGAAATTTAAAATAGGAACTGTGTCCTTCACAGATTCTAGGTCTTAACACTATGGCATCTGGAACAAGAAGAAAGATCTAGTAGAGATGAGGTCTGGAAGCATGGTCCATTGTTGAGAAGCACATGTTCACAGAATTGTTAACACTGGTCACTGTAATTTAGATTCCTTAAGGACTATTTTTGAAAAGTATATTATATTAAATTTTGATTTTATTGCAATCCTCTCACATAAATTATATCTAAAATATTATTATTAACAAACATATTAAATTAAGTGAGTAGGCTATTATATGGGGATAGGCTATGAATAATTATTGGTGATTAAATTGATGAAATACATATTATTATACAATTGCATAGATAAATAAACATTAAATACATAGAGGGGAATGTTTTCTGAGGAGTGGTGATAAATGATGATTATTATTAGGCACAAACATGGGACAATTAACACAAATAACACATTTAGGGGAAATTAATTAATTAGTACATTTATATGGAAACTTAAATATAAAATAACACATAATAAGAAAATTATAACTAAATGATGAATGAATGACATGTAATACTATAATTATCTCCTCAGAAATCTGTATGATATGAAATTAAAGACAGATTTCGATCAAGTATGAAATGGAATACATGAATTATTTAGTATGAAATATATTTACAGCTAGTTATGAGGTACATTAAATGATTGATGTTGGTTGGTGATAGTACACTTCTTATTCTAAATTTACATAAACATAGGAACAATACATAAATGGGGAAGTATGGGATGAGGGATTAAGATAGTTCATGACCGCACAGGGGAAATTGGGATTAAGGGAACATTTAATATAACATTGTTTATTGGCATGGGGATGAAGTTCTTCACTCGCATAAAAACACTTTTGTTTATACACTGTTTGTTACAAGGGCAAAATTCACTGTTTATAATCATCGCATTTATAAATAAATTGTTATTCAACACTGTTTTGGGGAATAATCACACTGTTCACTTGGGGAATAGGGGAAGGGGTACGCACTCGCGGTTAAGGTTCATGACGATCTCCTCATTTAAAATTATTACACTTGATGGATGATGTTGATGATGAACTATATACACTGTTTTAAGAGTTTATGTTGTCAGGGTCTTCTTCACTATTTACGTTATCCTCTTCTATTATCGGTTCTATGTATCTTTTTAATGCAGATATGTGATATGGTCCAAATAAGATGTCTTCGTTTTCTCTGGTTACATGAAAAGTAGATTTTCCTAATGTTTGATTGATGACGAATGGTCCTTCGTACACCTCGAAAAGCTTTGCAGTTTCTCCATAAATAGCTCGGGAGAGGGGATGTGATTTTATTAGCACTTTATCGTTTATCTTTAATGTTTGTGGTTTTCGATTCTGATTTAACTTTGCTGATCTTTTAATTCGTTTGGCATCTAACCTGCGTTTAGCGATGAGTAACTTCTGTTCTATTGGAGTATCAATTCTGAATGGATTTTCAGACAAGTATTTTTTCCAAAAGCGGTGGTCTCGAACGCCGAATTGTAGTTCGTTAGGAGTGAATCCGGTCGATTCATGATATAATTCATTGAGGCATGCATTAATATCAGGAATATATTTCGCCCACTTCTTGTGTTGACGGGAGCAATAGGTGCGTAGACATCTCTTAACTTCTCGAATAGGTCTCTCGGCAAGGTTGTAGCATGGGTGGTACACTGGATTGAAGATTAATTCGATATTATTCTGCTCCATCTTCTGGATGTATTCTCCGCTCTTGAATTGTGTTCCATTATCAGACTGGATTCTTTTAGGGTATCCATAATTTGGGAAATGTTGAGTGAATAATTTATTTAATATTGTTTTAGTGGTGGCTTTTTGCATAGGGTATAACTTGATGAATTTGGTGAATATATCGATGACAATAAGTATATATTTAACGTTTGACACACTGGTAGGCAGAGGTCCGATGATATCAACGGCTAACTGTTCGTTCTTTCCTGTACATAGCACTCCTTTCGCTGTGGCCACCAGCGGTCGGTTGCTGATCTTACATTTCTGGCAGGTATCGCACGTAGATAAATATTTCCTTATGGTTCGATTCATGTTTCGAAATATGAAGGTTTCTTGTAATAATTGAAAGCATTTCTTAGCTCCGCAATGTAGGTAAAATAGGTGACATTCCCAAATGAGGTCTTGAATCATGCAGTGAGGTACAGCAATTAACCATTTATTTTTCAGTTTTTGATAAAGGGTATTGTTATGAATGCGGAAATTATATGATAACTTTTGTGCGACTTCTGAATCTGGTTGTTTTTCTAATGTTTCAATTATGGGTTGGAGTTTGGTGTCTTCTCGCTGGAGTTGGGGTAAGTTTCTTAATGCGCTCTTCAGATTTTGATCGGGGATATTCTCAATGTAATGGATAGTTAATTCTTTTGGATTGTTGTATGAAATAGCGGATTGATCGATGGATATGCGACTTAGCGTGTCTGCAGTGATGTTATCTTTACCTTTACAGTGGACAATTTTGAAGTTATATTCCTGTATGGTGAGTATCCATCTCGCCAAGCGATTATTCAATAATCGGCACGTTTTTAAGAAAGTAAGTGCGTGGTTATCTGTTATTATGGTTAATTTCGTTCCCAGGACAATGTATCGAGACTTTTGTAAACAATAAATGATGGCAAGGAGTTCCTTTTCAGTGGTGGTATACCTTTGTTCGACTGGTTGTAACGTTCTCGACATAAACATTATGGCAGCTTTCTCACCATTTTCTCGTAGTTGATATAAATGTCCGCCTATAGCATAGTCAGAAGCGTCAGTTTGTAAGAAGAATTCTTTAGATGGGTCTGGGTGTTTTAAGACGTTGGTTTCCAGAAATAGTTGTTTAATCTTCCTAAAGGTGACATCATCTTCTTTAGTCCAGATAAATTTGTTCTTCTTTGAAGTTAATCGCATTAATGGTTGTGTGGTTGCAGAGAATTTATCTATGAATTTATTATAATAATTTATACTGCCAAGGAAAGCTTTAAGTTGAGTTCTGTTTTTTGGTGTAGGGAAATTTAGTATCGGTTCTACTTTGCTCTGGTCCATGTGGAGTCCATCGTTAGTTAAGGTGTATCCCAGAAATGGTACAGAATTTTGGCAAAACTTTGATTTATTAAATCGAATGGTCATGTTGGCTTCTTCTAATTTGCTAAATATGTACTCTAGATGTTTCATGTGAGACTCGAAATCGGGTGAAATTATGCAGATGTCGTCAACGTAGATTGCAGTAAAATTCTCAGCTTCAGAATCGAATACATTGTCTAGCGCTCGAACTAAAGCAGCTTGTGATGTAGAGATACCAAATGGTGTCACAGTGTACTGGTATATTTTACCTCTGAATTGGAATGCCGTATATTGTTTGGAATTTTCTGTTAATGGTATTTGCCAATATGATGCTGTCAGGTCGATACTAATTATAAATTTTGCATTTTTGCATTTTCCAAGGATTTCATTTACACTTCTGTTACATTCAAAATCAGGTATTATAATTTCGTTTGCTTTTCGGGCGTCAAGGCATAGTCGTATTTCTCCCGTCTTCTTAATGACTGGAATTATCGGGTTGATAAAAGTGCTTTTACTCCTCTCAATTACACCTAAGGATTCCATTCTGTCGATCTCTTGTTGTACAGCATCTTGATATTGTTGTGGTACAGGATAAGTTGTGCTTTTAAAATTTTGTGGATTATCTACTCGTAACTCATGAGAATATTTGTTGCATATGCCTGGTTGTTCGGAGAAAACATGTTTATATTTATTCAATAACTGACTTAAAATTGTTTGTTCTTCTTTCTTGATATAATCATTTGATGCTAAAGATGTATTAATTTCTTCTTGTGTCAATGTGCTGTCGTTTATTGGATTTGTTTGTAACTCGTTGAAGTTGTGTGCTGTGCTATCATATTTATCATATATTAAATCATCATTGTACTCATCGTACATCATATTATCAAAATTATTATTCATATTATTATTTGGCCTATGGCTATTATTAATTATTATTTGACATAACTGTCCTTCATGATGACACATATTAAACTTCATTGTAACATTATCATTATTGATTTTCATATTTATTTCGTTTGTGTTGAAATTTAAATCCATTTTGAGGGCAGATAGAACATCGACTCCGAGAATTATGGGTTTTATCAAATGTGGCACTATCAAATATTCAATTAGCATCGTATGTTTATCAATGGTGGTGGGAACATATATTGTGCGGGAAACACGTTTAGACTTTTCTCCAACAGCTGTTTTGATAACGGTGTTATTCACTGGTAATTCTTCAAATGGTTGTAGCTTCATTTTGTTTTCATTGAACCAAGCTTCGGCTATACAAGTTACAGAAGAACCGGAATCTATTAAGGCATTAGTGCTGATATTGTTTAATGTTATATTGATTTCTGGACAGTTAATTTGTGTATAATTTGGATTGACATCATTTTCGTACTCATCTTCTAAAAGGAAATTTTTATCACATATTATGTTGTTGGACTGCATAAGATTTATAGAGTGATTGATAGTTTGACCGAGGATAGTGTAAGTAGGCGCTGTATTTAATGGGTGATCGCATGGCAACATAACCCTTTCTCGGCCGTGGTCTACAGCGCCGAGTCGTCTCCCTGTCTCGTTTGAGACGGTGAGGAACGTGGACTAGCAGTATTGTTGTTACTTGAATGAGGGCTCATTGGAGATACAGTTGGAGCATTAGGTGGATTGGGATTCTGTCTAAATATGGCGCAGAGTTGATTCTGTTCGTTGGTAGGGTGTTGACGATCATTTTTGTAGTTTTGTTCATAGCTTCTGGGATGATATTGCTCACGTTGATACGGCTTGTTGTCATGATGACTTCTATGGTATTGCTGGTTGTTGTTACCATTATTCCTGTAATTTTGTTGATTTCGATACGAAGGGTTGTTTGGAGGGTGTTTATTCTGTTGATAATTGTGGTAGTTGTTCATTTTTGGTTGGTAGGCCCGTTGGTTAGCATATCGATCGTTGTAATTCTGTTGGTTCGAAGTGGTTAGACTGGCTGGTCGGTTGCTTTGCTGGTTGTTGTGGTTCCTTGCTTTCTTAGGTCCATCTTTTATGTCTTCTTTCTGCAGTAGTCTTTCCATCGCTCGGATCGTAGTGATGTTCTGTACGCTTATGCTGTCTTGGATTATTGCGTCAAATCGCTCCGCCATAAGAGTCACTATCTCCTCTTCACTTAGGCTGGGTGTCATTGATTGTAGTAGCAATACTCTTTCTGTCAAGTACTCCGTCCGGCTTAACGTTCCGTTGGCTCTATACTTCTCCGATTCGATTTTTGCTTTAATTCCTCGTTGGACTGCCTGGCTCCAGTATTTGAGTTCGAATTCTCTGGCAAAATGTTCCCAATCAATAATTTCTCTTTTTATCAGCTGTAGCCATCGTGATGCTGGTCCTTCGAATGATGTCTCAAGCAGGTCTTTCAGGTACTCAGTTGAGTCGCAACATTGATTCCTTTCGATTCCTCGTTCGTAATACCTTCTCAATTTATATAAATATTCATTTGGATTGCCGCTCCGTCCATTAAATTTCGGCATTAGACGATCATTGGCTTCGCTTCCACTGCATATTACTTTGATTTGTCCGGCCATTCCGTTTAATTGGTTTGCTTGCTTCAGATTGGTTACTTCAGTTTCACATTTGTTTAAATTTTGATTCAAGGTTTGGATTTCAATTTGTTGTGCCTCAATTAGTTTTGTTTGCAAGCTAATTTTGGGGATAACTTCATTTTTAAGTGCCGTTAGGTTTGCTTTTGAATTACGTTCATTATCCAATTGAGTTTTAGCCGTTAGTTCTTCTATTTTCAGATCAAAATTTTGCTTGTGCTCTTCCAGATGAGTTTTGACAGTAGATATAATATTTTCCTGATATTGTTTATTTTCAAATTCGGCAGCGGTTTGTTGTTGTGAGATACTGTCCAACACGAATTGCCTCATTTGAGTTTGTGAATTTTCAATTCTGAGTATTAATTTGTCAGTTAATTTTGCAGTTTCTTCAGATTGGGCATTTTGGGTCATTTTGATGGCATTAATTTCTGATCGAATTTCGATTTGGTTTTCTCTTGTTTCTTGTATCTGGGATTCGAAGGCATTTCGACAGGCTTGGATTTCCTGTTGAGTTTCATTGGTCTTATCGTGGATAATTTTGGTCAATTCGGTCTTGGTTTGATTTATTTGTTGTTGGAAATTTGCATTAATTGTTTGAATTTCAGATTTAGTTCCTTGTATTTCGGATTTTAATTCAAATTTTAATTCAGATTCGATTTTGGTGCTGGTCTGTTCAATCTTCGTATTTAAATCGATACTGGTTTGTTCAAATTTGTTATTTAAATCAAGACTAGTTTGTTCAAATTTGTTATTTAAATCAAGACTAGTTTGTTCAATTTTGTTTCCCAAATTAGTCATAAGGGCGACAAGCATATTCATATCGATTGCAGGTGTCGGTGTAGTCGGGTTTGTAACATTTAATCCGCTAGTTGCGTCGTCTGTGTGTGCATCAGTCATCGAGCGCGAGGAATGAATCAGCGTCGACTTGTTCAATGAGCTAGCGATACGTCCTCGTTCATTCTGATCAATGAATCCAGTTCGGGAACCTTCGGGTGTGTCCGTCAGCGTTTGGATCGGTCGGCTGGCGATTTTTCGTTCTGGTGTTGAGAAAGCAGAGTTAGCGTCTAAGGGCAGGCTGAGAGAGAAATCTCGCGTAGAGGTTACGAAATCGACGTTCTCTGATTGGCTGATGGGGTCAGTGTAGGTTTGGCGGTCTTTGATCCTGACAGTTTCGTTTTCGTTCTGCGCAACATGGCGGTTGCTGGTTTCATCGTCGCTCGAATCGGCGTCTGCTGCGGGGTAGTTTCGTGTTTTCCGTAGATTGTATTTATTTTCTGCCATCGTGTGTTCGTTTTATTATAATATGCGAGATTATTAAATATGTAATGCTTTTGTACACAGTTATTATTGGTGGGGAAGGGAAACAATTACGGGAACTTAATATTAAATATGGTCTTATTCTAGGCTTACTCTAGTTGAGGATTGCAATGTTTATCAACTGTTATTCAAGCCAGTACGTTGGGTCGCCAAATTCTTATTGATCTTCTAATTACTACTTACTTAATTATAATTATAAATTGCTAACCTTTAACTAATTGTTTGCTCGGATGTGCTCAGGAAAAGTGGATATAAAAAGTGATGCTATCGGGATCTGAGGGCAATGGCTGCCATGTGCTAAGCCTAGCTTCTCTTTACAAAATCAGTGTTATCACTTACAAAATTCCCTAGGCTATTTAAATATAGCTCACAAATGATCTTCTTTGACTTGATAATAAATATACTTGTACTTGTGGTCTCCTTTACTTTATTGTAGTGAGTAGAATGTATTTTGTATTTACTCTGGATGTCGACAAAAGGTAGGTATACAATTTCTAAGATTTCTTTAACTATTTGAATAAAATACAAAGTTACAGAGGAACAATACAATATTTATTTATCTATTAGTACAATTATGTTTCAAAAGGTTCTCAATTAAAGGGATTTACAATAATATACAACTCAGGGGGAACAGTTACAATGTGTGGCCTAGCCTAGAAGGTAAATGAAAAATATACTGGTAGGCCTAAAACTAAATGTTCATATTTTGGGTTCTAAATGGGGTTTCTTTACAAATGAGGGCTCTTTTTCTCAGGGGGGAAGTATCGTGCTGACTTGAATAACGTTTGGATGATATTTGAAAGAATATTAAGTCCAATTAAGCTGATGTGTTGAAAAATTACAACAATGGAAATTTTGGTTGTTGTCCAAAAGGAGAGTCCAATGGTTTCACTGACTTTATGAATGGTTAAAAGTAGTTATGTAAGTGTAAGGTTTCATGGTTCTTTGACATTTATGTTAAATATATTTGTGATTGAAATTTCTTAGTGAACTGGTGGCTGGTATGGGTGTTTGAACTATTCAGTGAACTATTCAGTGAACGAGTCACTGTGGTTGGGGGGTTAGTTATTGAATGGGTGGGTGTAAAGGGTGTTATTAAGGTTTACATTGGCTAATGGTGGAATATGAATATGACAAGGTTATGGTAATGGTTACTTGGTGGTATATATTGAACAAATTCACTAGATATTGTGGAGGATAATGGACAGTTCACATTATTCTAACGTGTATACACTCATTGTTCATTTATATTTGCCAATATAACATCTAGGTGATAATCTATATATTTTAATGTGTATAAAATAGTTTTATATGGGCTGTGAACCCCTTATTGTATCCGTTTGTATCCGTTTGTATCCGTTTGTATCCGTTTGTATCCGTTTGTATCCGTTTGTATCCGTTTGTATCCGTTTGTATGATGTTTTTGGGGTCAACGTTTTTGAAACGGCCGATAGCAGTTGAATTTCTAACTTGTGGGCTACCTTGGATTCAACACCAAGCGAAACCCGCGGGTGACGGCAGGTGGCAGGTGGCGGGTTTGGTTTTTGTTGGGTTTCGCGAAACCTGCGGGTCACTTTGGCATTAAAACTTGTTTGAAAGTGGTTTTATAACAACCAGACGCTTCGTTTTGGAGATCCTGGAGTCAAACATATTATTCGTTCAAGATTGTATATTTTTACAAAATAATATTGGGGGTTTATATATATATGTGTGTGTGTGTGTCTGTGAATGCAATAGTAAATACAGTACGTGTATTACAAGACTATATATTTTGAAAACGTGGACAATTAGTTATTAATTCTCAAATTTAAGTATTTATCTAATTTGCTTAGTTTTCTTAAGTTTGTAATACAGTATCATTATACATTTATACTATACCGGGGTTTAAATAAAATCGAATACAGTATACAGCAGCAAACCTGCGTACTCAGCGAATTTCCAATGCATATAAATGTATCTTAATACCAAATAAAGCCACATACCAAGTTTCATCAATATACATTCATAAACAAAATATGACATTTTAATTATTCTCCATTAGAATAACATGGCGACCGATTATGCGGGTTTGCTGAAGGAAGGGACACAAAAATTGGGGTTTTATACAAATATCAATATAACAACTAGGCAAAGCCACATACCAAATTTCATTGCTTTATTTTCATAATTAAGGGAGATAACACGTTACTTGTCCGCCATAAGAATAACATGGGGCTGAGTACGCAGGTTTGCTGCATACCAGTTTTTATTCATTTATGTTCATAATTAAGGGAGACATAGCATTTAATTATTCTCCATAAGAATGGGCTGAGTACGCAGGTTTGCTGCAACAAGGAATAGAAAAAATGGATTTCTATGCTAATATCAATAGAACTTAACTAGGTAAAGTCGTATACCAGTTTTTATTCATTTATGTTCATAATTAAGGGAGACATAGCATTTAATTATTCTCCATAAGAATGGGCTGAGTACGCAGGTTTGCTGCAACAAGGAATAGAAAAAATGGATTTCTATGCTAATATCAATAGAAATTAACTAGGTAAAGTCGTATACCAGTTTTTATTCATTTATGTTCATAATTAAGGGAGACATAGCATTTAATTATTCTCCATAAGAATGGGCTGAGTACGCAGGTTTGCTGCAACAAGGAATAGAAAAAATGGATTTCTATGCTAATATCAATAGAAATTAACTAGGTAAAGTCGTATACCAGTTTTTATTCATTTATGTTCATAATTAAGGGAGACATAGCATTTAATTATTCTCCATAAGAATGGGCTGAGTACGCAGGTTTGCTGCAACAAGGAATAGAAAAAATGGATTTCTATGCTAATATCAATAGAACTTAACTAGGTAAAGTCGTATACCAGTTTTTATTCGTTTATGTTCATAATTAAGGGAGACATAGCATTTAATTATTCTCCATAAGAATGGGCTGAGTACGCAGGTTTGCTGCAACAAGGAATAGAAAAAATGGATTTCTATGCTAATATCAATAGAAATTAACTAGGTAAAGTCGTATACCAGTTTTTATTCGTTTATGTTCATAATTAAGGGAGACATAGCATTTAATTATTCTCCATAAGAATGGGCTGAGTACGCAGGTTTGCTGCAACAAGGAATAGAAAAAATGGATTTCTATGCTAATATCAATAGAACTTAACTAGGTAAAGTCGTATACCAGTTTTTATTCGTTTATGTTCATAATTAAGGGAGACATAGCATTTAATTATTCTCCATAAGAATGGGCTGAGTACGCAGGTTTGCTGCAACAAGGAATAGAAAAAATGGATTTCTATGCTAATATCAATAGAAATTAACTAGGTAAAGTCGTATACCAGTTTTTATTCATTTATGTTCATAATTAAGGGAGACATAGCATTTAATTATTCTCCATAAGAATGGGCTGAGTACGCAGGTTTGCTGCTACGGGAGCCATTGGTAAAAATTGTTTTTTTGAGCAAATATCAATGGTCCACAACCAGATTAAGCCGTATACCAAGTTTCGTCAGTATACGTTCATAAATAAGCGAGATATAAAAATTTTCTTTTCCTCCATAAGAATAACATTAGACAACGTACTGTGTTTAGCACTTTAAATATCTCGGTAACCAATTGACGTAGAGGAATGATCGAAATACCAAATTGTGTGTTTTTTTAAGCTGAATCGAATGGGGAAAACTAATATTTGACTACTTCAAAAATGATATGTCAAAAATTCAAAATACCCATTGTTGGGGTACAAAACCCCCCCAAAATACCCCCTTGGATAGAGCGATCTGGCTGGTTTTCGAACTTAAAGTCATAAATGTTGCTTTACACGTTTATACCAAATTTCATCAAAATCGGATCATTTTCACGAGAGTTATCGTGCTAACGGACACACATATATATATTATACACACAGTTTCGAACGACTGGTGTTTTTGGGGTCTGGGGACCTCAAAACGAAAAGTTATCATGGTCCCGGGTCTTACAATGCCGACTACGGTAATAGCTTCTTCCCTATAGGGGAAATTCGCTAAAATTATAATTTTGTATATATTTTTTATATATTATACTATGTAGTATCGCATTGGGGAAACGCTTTTAACTGACACAACTTTAATTCGTCATATTAAACCTTAAATATGTTTTTAGTATTAAAGTAATTAGTTTGCAAATTATTCATTAAAGTTACTGTGGCCTGTTACGGCCACCTACCAAGTTTCATCAATATACATTCACAAATAAACAAAATATGACATTTTAATTATTCTCCATAAGAATAACATGGCGGCTGAGTATGCAGGTATACTGTTATTTTTCCAAATACTGGTATACTGTTATAATACTGTTATAATACTGTTATACTGTTTTTAAAATTAAGGTATAAGCATATTATGTTTCAGCCGTATTTTAAATGTTAATAGCTAATCATTGAAATATTAAAAACTCTGTTTAGAACTTAATAATTGTAAGCTGACACAGAAATTGATATAGGTTAGATATATTTATTTTAACCCGAGAGGTACGTGTGCATAGACATGACAGCAATATATTACTCCTAAAAGTATATAAATGAGTCCACCGCTTGTATGAATATTTTAAAATTATTCGAGTCAACTTAGTTGTAAACTACTCTAATAAGTTGGGGGTTGGACGATTTAATACCACGTTTTGAAGGTAAGTTATCATATAATTACCAGCTTCCTTTTATGATTAAAGTTATTTGATCCAAACAATTAATTAATTTACAATCCTAGTACATGGAGGTCTTTGTAAAAAATTTCTTTTGAATCATTCATTTCGTCCTCATAAAACTGTTAGGCCCCCCTTTCTCATGAATGCATAATCCTTGATCTAGACGGAACGTAGAACCCAGCAACTTTGCCTATTCTTCCAAGAGCTAAGTTAAGCCTGGGGTTCTAGGACTGTCTGGGTTAAGCATTGAGCCTAACAACTAAATGAATATGGGTTGTAACAAACTACTTTGAAAATTGAGGATTTGGTTAATTTAACCAGTCAAGCCGTTTGGTCAACTTAGACAATATAGGTTTTAACAACTACATTTGTGATTAATCCAACTACTTTGAAACAAATTAGTTATTTTAACCAATGAATTTATTGGTTAACTTGACTTATAAAATTGTTTGTTCCAACATATATTTTTTAACTCTCTGAGCTTAGTTAATTGAACTCATACAAATAGTTGTCCAACCTCTGAAATTGGTTGAACTAACTTATAAAAAAACTTGGATTAAAACTTGGATTAACCAATCATTCTCCTCTGTGAACGATCTGGTTTTTGAACTCAAAGTCATAAATGTTACTCTCAACACTTGTGCCAAATTGTATCAAAATCGGGCGCTTCTTTCAAAAGTTATCGCGGTAACGGACACACACATATATATAAATTTGAACAAATGCCGCTTTTGGCATCCCGGGACCCTAAAACGGTTATCGTGGTCTCGGGCTTAAGTCTTACCGCGAGACCTACAGTAATAGCGGCGGGGGGGGGCCGTTTCCGAGCGGGGGTTTAAAAGCCGGACGCGTCGCTAGTTAGTTAGTAGCCGATCGTCTGAGGACACCAAGCAACGGCCGCGCCCAGACTGACTGACGAGATTGCGACGCGCGCCCAGACGCCCAGAGCTTTTTTGGTATGTGATTCATTTTGCCTTACATCTAGAAGTATAATTCATTTTTGAGTTACTGGGGTTATTTATTCAGATATTTTGATAAGAGAAATATACTATTAAGGGGAGGAAGTCAATATTTAGAAATATTTAGAAATATTTAGAAATGTCATGGCTAAAGAATCAGTCTTAGTAAGTAATAAGGCTGGAAGGTCCGTTACGTCATAGTATTATTAGTTAATCTCCTGTTGGGCGTCGTAACGCAGAATAACAAGAGGCAGTTTACAGAATAACATGGGGCACGAGTATGCAGGTTTGCTGCAACAAGGAACAGAAAATAATGGGTTTTTATGCAAATATCAATATAACTCATCTTAGTGAAGTCACATACCAAGTTTCATCCGTGCTAAACGTTTATAATTACTCAAGAGTTGTATGTTCGTGCGTTTTATTTGAGTTTTTTTTACTACGTAATATGTAAATTTGCAATTATTATATTAATATCCCTATAGATATAACATTATGATGCGAGTTTAAAGTTTGAGATACCTCTATTATACTATTATAATCATAACTTCAATTGTTATATACATAACACCAAAACCTTCTGGCATTGACTATTGTTTGATTTCAAATGAGTAGTTGTACAGTATCAATACAGTTTAACAAGCTGAAAGCCGTTTTTATAGATGGGAGACATGATGTAATTAAAGTTGTTTTATTGATAGTATCGTATGTTTATTAGGCTGATTTTATACTAAAACTGTTATTATCCTGGGTGACACAAAACAACAATTGTTTCTCGAGTTCTATTATTCCGGTTTAGGCATTGTATAGTTTTCGGTCTTACAAATGATGGTTTTCTATTGTGCAGTGTATTGGAAATATATAGTAACTTCCTCTCCTTGATTTGTACTTGATTTGTACTTGATTTGTACTTGATTTGTACTTGATTTGTACTGGTGATTCTCCCTCCACGTGGCATCTTACGGGTCACTGGTAAATTACATTCTGAGTGTACTGGCTTACCAATGTTTTAATATCCGGTTCTTTAAACGCCCCGGGCGACTCCCGCCATCGTCACTACCGTCACTACCAGCTGTGCCAAGGTTGTGCCAAGGTTGTGCCACAGGGGTCAACGGTCAGACGTGTGCGTGACCTCTGCGCTCTGTGCTGATCCGCGACTGCTGACGCTGTTAGTGCTTCCATTATGGAGACTGACAAGAAGAGGACTGATTACAGATCGTGTGTGAAATTCTACTAGACATTCAGGATTTATGATCAGGAATTAATTTTTATTTCGAAGGGATAGCGAAGCTTTTACTCAACGGCTAAACAATGAACCCTTTAAAATAGCAAGCAAGGAATAATTAATCGTTGGTACAGTTCTGGATTATTTGTACTGGAATTAAACTACTTTGATTTGAGATGAGTTCCTAGCTCTGATGAGATTTGCCACGTCAGGCTGGAGCAGTATATTTGGTAATATCGAAAACAGTCCCAGTTTCAGTACTAGCCGTAGTAAGTTTCACAACAATAGGCGGTTGATTACGGTCTCACAAGGAGAATAAATTCTAAAATAAAAATACCCCCGTCGCAGCAAACCTGCATACTCAGCGAATTTCCAATGAATATATAACACGATTCCACTTAACGGGATTCACAAGAAATGTATTCACAAACAAGCGATATTTAAAATATTAATTATTCTCCAGGGCATGAGTAGATTTGCTGCAACAAGGCACACAAAATAATGGGTTTTTATGGTAATATCAGCTTAGTGAAGTCACATACCAAGTTTCATCCATATACATTCATAAATAAGCGATATATAACATTTTAAGTATTTTCCATAAGAATAACATGGGGACCAAGAACCTAGGTTTGCTGCTACAGGAACCATGGGCGAAACATTTTTGTGTGCAAACAGCAATAAACCACAACCAAACACAACCAGATGAAGCGATAAATTTCGTCAGTTTATGTTCATAAATAACCGAGATATAAAATTTGTCGTTTTCTCCATAAGAATAACATTGGACAACGTACTGTGTTTAGCACTTGTAATATCTCAGTAACCAATTGACGTGGGGCAATGATCAAAATACCATGTGTTTATCATTTTCTGTTTTTAATTAATAAGAGATAATGTTTCGATAAAACAGCTATTTTTGTAAACAGTCTATTTGTCCAAACGCGGCATTTAAAAAATTACATTATCATAGTTTTATATTAGGAGTATATCTTAACATAACCGAAAGGCATAAATATATGTTCATTATATAAATAAAAAACCTACTTGAATGTCAACTCTCATAATGGAAATAAAATACCCCCGTAGCAGCAAACCTGCGTACTCAGCGAATTTTTAATGCATAATATTTGAATACCATATAAAGCCGCATACCAAGTTTCATAAAAATATATTCATATATAAGCGATACATACAATTTTAATTATTATCCATAAGAATAACATTGGTAATGAGTAGATTTGCTGAAATGAGGAACATAAACAATTGGTTTTTATGCAAATATAAATAGAATTTAACTAGGCAAAGCCACATACCAAGTTTAATCAATATTCAATCATAAGTAAGCACTATATAACATTTTAATTATTCTCCATAAGAATAACACGGGGACCGAGTATCTAGGTTTGCTGCTACAAGTAACTAAAAAAATGGGGTTTTATACAAATATCAATATAACTCAACAAGGGGAAGCCACGTAGCGTACATTTCTCAAGTATTTCAGCTTGAAACTTAATCTTTTTGGGGATAAGGAAAATACACATTCTATATATATATATACGAGTGAACCCAGACACATTGTAAGCACTTCACAGATTCACTCGGGTGGCAATTATTTTTCTAATCGTTTTAATCAATGGCAATTTTTATCTCGAGAGGTACACCACGTATTCATTTTGCATTCACGTGTCAAAACTAATTCTTTTCATCAGCGTGTTATTAATCCTATGATTAAGGTTTTCGATTAATAGCTGCCAAGAATGAAATTCATATGTCGGGGTGTCTGTTTCTTTGTGTACGAGTTTTGGTACGACTGTCCATCATTAGGCATGCGGGTCAGTTTTTTACTAAGTCACAATCTTGCAAACCTTAAGCGAATACCTTGGCAATAATTATCATTAGTTAAGTTTCTTATTAGCTTTGTTTCGTGACTGGTATTTTGAATGATATATTTTAGTATCATGAATTGATTTGTTCAATAACTCGAGAAAACGAAAATTGGGAACTAAAAAGTGTTTCACTGAAAAGGTCAAACGGTGATAAATTAAACCGGTCTCTACTAATGACCAGTTCAATATTGATCTGTAAACGTGAAGCCTTTTAAGTGTATAATGCAAATTACTTCAGGATTAATTGTTTTTGTAATTAGACATGTCAATCTGATAAATAAACGAGTTCGCACGCAGCACGCTGACGTGAGGGAAGTGAATTTCCACATAAAAAATTTAAAAACCCCAAATTAGTCTAAAAACATACTTGTATTCCAATTTTTATTGAAATCTGAATTTGTTGGCTGTTCTGATGCTCCTGGTTTCATTTACCTTCAAAGCTGGGCATTATAATGTTAGAAGAAGGTCCAGTCGGGCTTTAAAGTAGGCGTGAGGTTGCTGGGGATGATAAAAGTACTCTAACAAAGGAGTAGCAGACTTTTCTAAAACCCATAAGACAACGTACTGTGTTTAGTCTAAACACATTTTCTTTAATAAACATTTATGCTAGGATGACGAGAGGGGGCTTAAAACTTTCGCCTCACTAATTCCCATCTTTATACGTGGATTAATTATACTCGATGGAGTCTCGATAATAATAAATGAAAAGGTCAAATACTGTTCCCTTCACTGCCGTGGTTGCAGCTGTATTCAATTACCGTGGACCAGTTGTGATCTAGTTTCCTTGTTTTCTCTTGTTCGCGGTTCGCGAATTAGCCCGACTCCCGGCTGGCCCTCCAAGGACCGGTTCAGCGGCTTTTAATTTGCAAATGAGAACCGCGAGAGTTGCGGACAGATTGGTTCCTGGGGACTTTCCACTGCTGGGTGACTGGGGAGATGGTGATGACCCCCCACGCCTTACATTCTGCTGAGTTGGTTGTAACTGGCCATTCATTTGATTGTTGAAACTCAAAACTGCTACCGTACACGTTAAGACGTTGGTCCCAGTCAACAGATCGTGTTAGAGACACTAGTGCGACCTAAAACTCCGACAACAGGCCTAGGCCAGAAGTAAAGACGAACTTTACTATTCTTTACTGGCGTATAAAACCTTCTTTATTGCAATCGAGAGTAACTATTGCATTGCAAGGTCCAGATTACAAAATTTTGCATAAGACCAATATTAAGTTGCCCTAGATTTTTCGCCCGCAGTCTTCAGGACTACCAACATCCTGAATTTATTTCGACATAAAACCTAGAATTTAATTTTCCCAGCTGTTTGTCATGAACTCATAAATCGAGTACGAGTAAGATATTTCAGTTAGATGACTTAACCGTTGGTTGCAAGCAACAGAACATGTTCAAGGGCCGGTGAAAATTTGTAAATTAACGAAACAAGTGGAATACGTTATTAATGATTAGCAGTGACGTGCTTTCCTGGGTTTCCAGTTTTAACACCAAAATACTCCAAATGTCACATTTGCATCCGCTAATCCTTTACTGAAACTGGCAGGAGGGAGTTAGGTTTGAAGGGTTTATATACCACTTATAAAATATTTTCCATTAGTCATTTAATAAGCTGACTTTCAAGGAGCCAAAGAAAATGACTACTTCAAAAACAAAACTGGAAAGGTTACTTAATTTTTTAATAATTTAGGTTTTCACCATAAAATGATTATTGCATTTGTATTTAACTGTTTCCGTTTCTGGTTTGTAAACTCTATTCACTACTTGAAGCTTAATCTTAATCTCTCCCAATCCCCACGCCAACGCATCTGGGGCGTATTTTAAGGCAAATATGAATTATGTGTGTAGAATGTGTGAGGAAGGGGGTGTTTAAGAAATCAGTTTGTGCTATAGTCTTATACAAAACGACTGTATTCTTTCTGATGGGCTTTAGTAAAATCGGTTGAATTACATTAAATCATTAATTTGGGCTATATTTGAGCTCTATAGCTTTTATTTTTATTTTTAAGAAGGTAATAAGAAAATTAAATAAAACATACATTATAGGTTAAAATGTTGATACAATTGTTCTCAATAAGGATTAATTTAGTTTGTAGTTTCTATAGTGTTATTATTTATGTCATTCACAAACTAACGCGTCTATGTTCCTCGTATTATTTTTCTTTGAACCTGTATAAATATCAGTGCAATTTGAACAGTCTGCGTTATGGCTGCGTTACGCGTCATAGAGCCTGCGAAACTGTCTGTTACACGAGTGATAAAATGCCGTACCAACTGTTGATAACTAATTAGTGTGTCGTGACGGGGGGAGAGGGGGAGGCGCGAGACTGAGCGTGACAATGGGGGGAGAGGGGGTCAAGAAGTGCTACGTATAGCGTGACGTAATTGATGCACGGTCTCTATATCGTTAAACAGAGTTTGATACATACAGCAGAGCAATGGTTAGTAAACACGGGGCGTCCACATTCTGGAAAGTCAGGGAATGTCAGGGAAAGTCAGGGAAAGTCAGGGAAACAAATTTTGGTCGGGGAAAGTCGGGGAAGTAGGCCCAAAGTCGGGGAAAGTCGGGGAAATTCACCCCAATGATGGATTTGAGGGGACTTTGTTATGCTCTAGTCAGCCGTAGTCCTGACCATTGCAGCATTTTTTTCAGGTTTTTTTCACAAGAAGTGTACAACAATTGAATTCTTTTGTTGTACCCTTGTGTGTTTTTTTTTAAATTATTAGTTTTTCTTAGATATAATTTAAGTACATTAAGTCCTGTCGTCAAAATGTCAGCAATGTGTTTGTATTTTCAATAAAAAAATAAATAAAAATACCCCCGTCGCAGCAAACCTGCGTACTCAGCGAATTTCTAATGCATAATATTTGAATACCATATAAAGCCGCATACCAAGTTTCATAAAAATATATTCACATATAAGCGATATATACAATTTTAATTATTTTCCACAAGAATAGCATTGGTAATGAGTAGGTTTGCTGAAACAAGGAACACAAACAATGGATTTTTATGCAAATATAAATCGAATTTAACTAGGCAAAGCCGCATACCAAGTTTAATCAATATTCAATCATAAGTAAGCGCTAACATTTTAATTATTCTCCATAAGAATAACACGGGGTTTTATGCAAATATCAATATAACTCTTGGGTGAAGCCACATACCAAGATTATTAATTTATGTTCATAATTAAGGGAGTCATTACATTTTACTTATTCTCCACAAGAATAACATGGGGGCGAAAAAGACCCTTCCGCTTGCTAAAAATATTTATTAAAGCTTATTCTGTGAAGATTCAAAACACATTTTACATTAAATATTTACGGTAAGCTTTTAAAATAACGTAAACTGATTGCTTATAATTTTAATTTTAATATTATGTAACTCATTGAAGTAAATTAAATTGAATGGCTGCACACAGTTCAATTAAACTGATTTGTTGATGTAAAGTTTACCATTTTGTGTATATTTTGCATTAATGTACCAATGGGAAACAATAACGCTTTTCCAGAAACATAAATACCCCCGTCGCAGCAAACCCGCGTACTCAGCGAATTTCAAATGCATAATATTTGAATACCATATAAAGCCGCATACCAAGTTTCATAAAAATATATTCATATATAAGCGATACATACAATTTTAATTATTCTCCATAAGAATAGCATTGGTGATGAGTAGATTTGCTGAGACGGGGAACACAAATAATTGATTTTTATGCAAATATAAATATAATTTAACTAGGCGAAGCCACATACTAAGTTTAAACAATATTCAATCATAAGTAAGCGCTAACATTTTAATTATTCTCCATAAGAATAACATGGGGTTTTATGCAAATATCAATATAACTCTTGGGTGAAGCCACATACCAAGAGTATAATAATGGTACAGCTTTTTTAAATTGTCACTAGACATGTAGAAAGACAAATTAAACCCTTAATCCATTAATCTAATAATACAAACAAATCAAAACAATATATTAGTATCATAAAATCTCAGCTGATCATAGAATTTAAGCAGTTAAACAATGTTTATTTTATGTAGAAAATATGGTACGCGTACGATAAATGTTTCCAGCAACACTGCAGACTGGATTGGTGATCACGTGACCTTACAGCTGCTTTAACGAGGTCTATTCCGGTTAACTAGAAAACCTTAAATGAATCGACTCAGTAACCCGTACAATGTGTATGGACCTTGCTTCGAACATTGCTAGACTATTGCGTGCCTGTATACGGTAAATTTCTAATCCAATTCAACCGGAAGGAAGGAAGAAACTACTTTCTCGAGCGAGTGGAGGAAAGATACCCTTCTGGAAAGACCCGTGACCACAGTCGTAATTTGGAAGGAGTGATATCAAAATGCCGGTTTATAGAAATGAGTCTGTTACTGAATGTAGTTCAAAATAAACTCATTATGACATGACTTTTGTTCATTCTTCGCTCATAATATCACAGGGAATAAATAACTTAAATTCCCAAAAATTATACATAAGCATTTAAATTTAACAAAGAGCTTGGATAAATTACAATTGGGACGTGAATGTTTAATTTGTTTATGGACAACGCTTTTTAATTAGACTTTGTACAACGCAATTCCTAGTTCCGCTAGATTAACAGCGAATTTCCTAAGGAAGGTGATTTCCTATTAGCATGACCCGCAGGGTGAAACTTAATCCCGGGACTACCATAGAAGTTCCTAATGTGACCACCTGTAATACGTTTTCACAAAACTTGCCGTATATTGTGAACCACTGTTAACGTATATGAAAATTAAACCAGAAGTTCTTCAGAAAATTCTAAACAAGAAAACTTTTGTTTTTTCTTAATAGTATTTTTTTAAATTCATTTATGTGGCTTACAGTTTATACACATTTGAGTTATTTTTATCTAAGTATAAATTTACAGTGAACTAAGTTTTAAGTGGTTGTAATGATAGAAAATATAAATAAATCAAATAAAAACCATGAGACCATAAGCCCAGTGTTCAGTTTAAGTGTATCGAATGTAGTTTATTGTATCCCGCTTAGTTGTAACAAAACGTGTCACGCTACTTAAGAAATTATGCGTGTAACTAAACAAATAAACGTATTTACCACAGCAATATTTAATTACTGTAAATGAAAACATGATTTAGGGTCTCATTTTATTTACTTTGATCCATGGAATGATGGGCTTTGGGTGTTAGGTGTATACATACAATGTATATACTTTTTACACCCTTGTACTGATGAGCAGTTTATTCAAATAATATACATTATTTTAAAAATTGCATTTTAATTTATGGGAAAGGAAAATAAATTTTGTACGTACAAACTTAAACCTAAAGTTTTTAAAACCCTTCGTAGAGAAATCGAAATATATTTTTGAAAACCCCTTGAAAGTGCTTGTTGTCAGAGGTACCGTTACGGGGACCTAGAGACGGTTAAAGTACCACCATGAAATTTGTCACTTGGTCAAGTAAGTGATGACCCTCCAACGTGTTAAAATTATGATACTATAGAAAATTCAGTTGTTTCAATGGCCCCCCGTAAGACTCGCGGGTCTGATTGGTCTTAAGTAGTGCACTGTTGAGACGCGGATGAATGCAATCCCAGAGACATTGAGTTGAGACAAGGTAAGCAGCACCCGTGTTGGGATTGACTCATTTATCTTGGGCTGCAGAGAGAATGATTCTAGAGTGGGACTCCTTTTAATATAGTTTAAATAAATTAACAAATTTAAATATGACGAATCCTAGTCTGAATAAGGTACGATAACTATACAGTTTGACTCGAAACCCATTACTTACACAATCTTATGTTATACATACGAAGTGATAAAAACCTTCTTTGCGTGCCTTTTAAATTTCACTTATTTTAAACATTTATATACAACAAAAATTCAAATTACAATTCCTAAACTAAATACATTTCAAAATTATCAATTCTCCGTACAATCAAATGGGCGTTACAATGTGCTGTTGCTTGATGAGCGTTGTAATAGTTAAAAGTTTGGCCACTTGAGTGCAGCACGTTACCGAGAACTGGCTTGCAGGAATGCCATCTGCTAAAAACATAATTCTTGACCTCTGATCTATTTACAAATGAAACTTATTCATCGAATTGGGCTTTACAAAAACTAAAATGGCTGGAACAAATCCAAACTTAATAATAACATGTAAATTAATTCTAAAACATATTGAAAGATAATTAGATACTTAAAAATTGACTTTAACATTTAATAATCGACTTTTGCAAAACTGTGACAATGTGCTTTTTCATCAGAATAAAACATAAACACTACAAGAAAATTCACAACGCAGAGAATGTGGCTTATGAATGCAACGTTTTACAGTACAACATCCACTATAAATAATCCACTATATTTAACTGTGTTATGTCAACAGCTTCTATTACTCTACAAGGCATGTATATATAGACTCGTTTTACAGTACAACATCCACTATAAATAATCCACTATATTTAACTGTGTTATGTCAACAGCTTCTATTACTCTACAAGGCATGTATATATAGACTGATTACTTTGTAATTTCATACAACCACAACCACAAAATATCGCCTATTGAATTAGTTCAATACACCATTATTATCTTTGGTTCATGATCAGAATTAAATAGCTTTATTACATTGAAAAATTAATGAGTTAAAAACAAACGTTCGCATGGTTTGTGCACTAAAATAATGATTACGGGTCAAAATGGTTTGGCCAGGAAGCATTGTTGGCATTAGGACCACCGTATGAGAGCAAACTTCAATTTGTGCTTATCCCATTTGTATTGATTTTGTATTGATTCTCAACACGACGATCTCTAATATCATAACATAACCACTGTGTTAGACCAATAGACTCTCATAATAAACATAATTAATTCCAAATTATACGGGTCATATCATGTATCATTACATAATTATACATTACTGAAATTCTTAATCTTATGATATGGATTTGGGCCGCTTTCCCTGAAAATGCCTTTGAAGTGGGTATAAAAAACAAGATACGTTAATTTTATTAATTTTATGCAATACCGAAATCTCTCTATATATGTTGACTGGTTAATTGACTGGTACTTTGGATAGCAGTTTTGTATACTGTTGAGACGAGTTTTTTTTATTACTAAGAAGGAAATGGGATTAATCAGATTAGTATATTTTTCGAACACAGTATAAAACTAAATTCTAACAAGTATCTTTTTTTTAGTTAGCCAAGGGGATGTGAATAAAGCAAAGCAAAACTTTTACTCCATGTTAAGTAAATAGGAAAATTAAATGCTGTTTTATTATTTACATCACCAAATGAGTTTAATCACCGAGTACAAAATAAAAACCTCATCGTAATGAAAAAGTTATAATAGAAAAACTATATTTCAAATAAACTAAAAATGAAATTTGCTTTAATGGTTGTTATCGTTATTATTATATTTCTAGGTGACCCAAACCCCTATTAAGTAGCCCTTACCCTTACCCTTAAATCGACCTTACCCTAGCTTGCATTAGACCAAACCTTTTCTGTTTCTTATAACACCAAGGGTTAAAGCTTTATGTAATGTTGTGCTGATGTAATCATATGTTTGTTATAATCGTTATTGCCACTCGACGGGTGAATTTAGATTTTTGATTAATTAATTGTTCCACATTGTAATTCCTTCAGTGTATTTTAAGACATTAAAAAATGAACTAAGCAAAGATTTGTACATATGTTATAATATATAATACATGTACATGTAGTATTATTTACTATTAACATGTATTTTATTATTTATTATTAAATGTAATACTATATAGAAAGTGCGTAAGGGAAACGTAAAAAACATATGGGATTGTTTTTCGTGTTGTTTTGCTTGCTTGAATGATTGATTCAAGTCGAGGTCTAAACGTCTTGTAATTTAAGTTTTTCAAGTGCCTGGAAGGGTTCTTTGTATATGTTTTGGAAGAATATAAATCAATTTAATTACTGTATGGATAATAGTTGTCAATACGTAACTGGTAAAACAGCACGAACAGATGTTACAGCCATATAACTTGAATCATACTAATATTTTAAATGTGAAAATATGGATGTTTGTGCGTAACTCTGTTCCATCACATGAAAACTACTGGACCGATTGAGCTGAAATTTTCAGAGAGGTACTTGATAGTCCTGAGTAAGATATAGGCATTAAAGTTATGAAAAGTTGTGAAAAGTTGTGAAAATCATATAGGGCTATGCCCCACGGGGGTTCAAAGCTCCCATGTATTCCTTATGGACATTCATTTTTGTTTGAGCTGATGAAATCCAAACAGCTGATTCGTAGTGGTTCCACGTGGCTTGTGTGTTCAATTCAACTAAAGTCAATCAGGTGTAATCAATTTTCTGCTTTTTATACAATTCTGTACATGTAGGCTTTAAATGTAACATTTTTATGATTTTCAGTTTTATTACTTTAATAGTTGTTTATCTGAATGGGTTTATCTGGTCGCTTACTTTTATTAAATAGGTACTCGGTTTCTGTTGTAAACTGGCCAAGTCCAAAATTTTTAATGCAAGTATAGTGTATTATTTATTTATTTTTTAAAGAAATGTTTTTCCTGATTAAATTAATACCTCATAACAGCCATTCCAAGTGCCGTATGGGACATTTTAACCCCGTTTTCATCATTATATAGGAACTATTGGAGATTATCCTGGATTTGTAAACGTACAATAAGCTCGATACCACGCCTACTACACGAAAGGACCGGGTCTAGATATTTGTATTTTAGGAGATTTGAATGTTTATTTTAAATCAAAACTTAATTTAAAACAATATTCTTATTTTTTCCTTTATAATTCAAATCAACATTCTGAGGATAAATAATTTACGCAACGTCATTGTTTGAGCTAATAAATTTTAAATGATGTATCTATAATTAGTCATTATTTGTATTTAATTTAGGTTTAATTTAGGTTTAATTTAGGTTTAATTTAGGTACCCTTTGTTGTAACTAAAATAATTATGTTATATACATATACACTTCCACCCCGCCATCCTTATACTCTATAGGGATAGCCAGATTTGATAGCTTAGGCACAGAAGGTAAACATCAGAACTCATATTTATTGGAGGTTATCTGCCTGTTGACATACACCCGAATAATGCCCGTATCCATTTCATGCATACACGCTTACTGCCCACTGCCATGCCGCTGGTACGGCGAAATAGAGAGAGAGAGAGAGAGGGTACTCGTACAGTCCGCGCCAAGAGATCAGTAGTACAGTCAACGCCCGTCGCCACTAGCGCCAACTGGCGGCGGGTCGCTGAAGCAGTCTCTCCGACTTCTCAACAGGCGTTGAGTTATTTCCATATGGCTTGCCTGTCTTATTGTATATGTAGTCATTGGTCATAGCGCTCATGGGGATTGACCGTGACTCCAGAACGAAGAACCTTCAATATTTGCTTACCTCGTGTTTTTACGTTTTACAACATTTAAATAGGATTTTCTCAACACAATGTAAGTCATACTTTGGCTCGCACTTTCGTTGACGGGTATTTTTTAGAATGAAAACTATAGCCAGGCTAACATTGCCACTCCAAATTCAGAGGCATTTTAAGTTGCTTGAAAGAGGAAACTACTGGGGCATTTCACCATTTCTGCTATTATTAAATTGAATACAGATAAAGCAGTAGTAATGTTTGCTATAGGTACTAATCTATGATAACTTATCTCCAGTTGTTTATTTTTTATTTTCAAGGACAATTCCCCCGAAAACCGCAAAAAACACAAAGTAAACGTTTTTCAGAAACATATTTAATTAAAATTTGGTGGTTATAGTGATTCGGGTCAAATGTTTTGAATTATTGTTATTTCATTTGAAATATAAAAAATAAACAATAGGCAGTCATATAAAGTGAATATTATCTGTAATAATTATTGTGATGTCACGAGGAAAATCCAAAACCCCTTTCCCATAAGATTAACATGGACAACTTTATGGACGCGTTTTTTACTTTTCTCTACAACCACTAAAATGATTCAAAATACTAAAGTATTTGTTTTTTTAAGTTCTAATTATTTTATTGTATCAATATTAATTTAATATTTTTTATTTGTTTGGTTATTTTCCTAGGAATTACATTAAAGCAGTTCCAGCTGCAGCGACACGCCTCTAGTGTGTTTAACAACATGGAACCCCCCAAACAGCAACTTGGTAAGCGTGAATTATTATCTCGAGTGTTGTAATTTAATGCTATAACTTCACCCCGTATTTCATTGCTTTAAGCCAGTGACTCTTCTTACCTAACAAAAAGAGTGTATTAGTTGTTCCACTACACTTTTTTATAGGGAAAATGTTAATTCTGGGTAGATGCCCACAAAAAAGCTATCACTTGGCCACCGCATTTTGGAAAACTAAATTTTTTAAATTGTATCACACGGTTCTCAATAATGTCAGTCACAGCCATATGTTTCTGAAGTTCTTGTAGACACCGTCACTTGTTTTAAACGCTTGTACTATATCAAATTGAATTTGGAATGAGATCAATTTTGAAAAATAAATAAAATTAAATAATTTGAAGCAGTTTACATGAATGAATATTACAAGCAATAAATTACAAGTATAATAAAGGTTTATTAACATTTTAAAACTACGATATTGTGTTTTAATGTCATTTAAGAATATTTATGTAATAAATACTTTTGTGATAAAATCAACAAACAATGAAGATAATAATAGTTAATACTAGCAATGGCTGATAGCAGTAAATACTATCCAAAACACATTTGGACATTTTTATCTCTTGCTCTTCCTCGGTTTGATGGAAAGATTGGTTTTCAGTCCCCCCCCTCCCCAAGGAAGGCCGGGTTGTGCCAGAGGCTGGTGCACAATCAAAGAAGAAGAAGAAGAGTAAACACAGATCTTCGTCTCGGTCACCCAAGAGGAAGGGGTCTAGTTCATCTACCGGCTCCCGGTCTCTCTCCCCAGTGGCCCGGCAGAGAGGGTGAGTAGTATTGTTTACTGTCCACCTAGCAATGCAGGGATTCCGTTGTAACGAGTGTTACACTTTGGACACTTTAATTGTAAATTACATACAAAAAGAATGATTGAATCTGAATTATTAAACTGGCTCTAATAAGAACCAATCAATCTATATTATATTTGATATTAACAATTTTTTGTTCCTTGTTGGTTAGCCTAAAATATAGAAAAAAGAAGCGTACTATAATAGTAGAGATAACATATTATTGTTAACTTTTTTAGGTGTTATTACCAAAATTAATAAACTCTCAATAGAGCTATGTATTTAAATTCTAGTTAAAATTAATATAAATATACCAAAAACTGAATGGTTGTGGGTTGTGTTGATTGTAACACACGTTACATTAAATTATGTAACCCCCGTTACACAAATTACTCCTTAAATTATAAAACTAAAATTCAAACAATAATACCAGAGCATTAGGGAAACCCATAATCTCACTTTTACAGTAAAACTATTTTTAAAAAGGGTTTGTTCATTTTGTAATACTAACTTTTGTTAAAAAAGTGTAACGGGTGTCCGTAAGTGAACAGCTTGCTCTACATTCCTTATTTCTTCATTCATTTGGAGTTATGTTTTGTGAACAATTGATCAGCTACATTGTAGGGGTTTTATATATGATAACACCTTAAAATTTTTTTTAGCTTTTTATCCCATTTGACTCCATATGCTTAAGGCCTTAAAATATAAGTGTATCCCTAAAGCCAAAAATCACTGCCTCTTGTAAATGCCTATGGTTACTAGACACTAAAACTATATCTCCTCATTTGAATGTCTAGAAAAATGTGATATGTCTGTTTTAAAATAAAACACATATTTTTTGGAACAGTGGTGCATTTACAATAGTTTCAGAGCTCTTTCGTGGGATCCATAGGAAAAAGCAATAGGCAGAGATCCTTGGCTAAAGGTATATTGCATATTTAAACTATAAATTGTCACTTTCGTTATCGTTATACTCCTTAAACCAAGAATGGGCTGGGGTAGTGTTCAGTTATAAGTTATATTCTATTAAGAATTTGAGTTAGCACTTAAGGAAAACAGTCCAAAACAAGATTTTTAAATAATTTGTTATTTGCAAATTTTAAAAATATATAATAAATAAATCTGTATTTAAAGCACCGATTTTGGAATCATATGGGAACCCCACTGTGCCAAATTTGAAAGTGGTATCGTGGTATCGTGGTAAAACTCCAAAATGTTTTTATGATTTATATATCTGTCAACATTCGGGAAAATCTCAATTTCCCCCATTGGTATTAAAAGTTCCAATTTTTATTTTGCAGATATGGTTTGGTCAAGTGATTGTAAATCTAAACATGTAAGCATGTGCTAGCCGTAAGTTCATCACTTCCTCCACAAATTTTTCTCCCACTCTATGAATTTTCTCAGTGTAACTAATAACGTTGAAGTTCTATTATTTTTTTGTATTTTCACTAAAAATAAAATGCTTTTGTCTTAACTTTAGTGTGAATTTTTCATAAAAGTGTTTGTTAATAAACTAATAAAAGGGGGGAAATAGATGTGGTAATATTTCAGTATCATATATCTTTAAGAAGTTTTTTTTAGTAAAAGGTTTTTTTAGTAAACAATAAAAATTATCTAGTACATAATTGGAGCACAGCAAATGTTTCCGAAATCCGTGGGCATAGTTAATTTGGAATGTAATGAAATTGATAAATGTTGATGAAGAAGACAAGTGTAAGGCTATAAATATACTCTCTAAAGGGGGGTGTATCGATACACCCCCCTTTAACTTCCAATATCAGTCTAACTTCATCAATGAATCTGGTTTGTATTCTCTTATTTTATTTGCCTAGGATTATTAAAATTATCCCCTAAATTGGGTTTATTATCAAATGATTATGTACATGTTCAACATAACTGTAGAAATACAGTTTTCAACGTTTTATTCCTACCCATCTTACAAAAGCTATTGTTTGCGAAAACTTGTGTAGCAAATCGAGATGTTGTATCTTAGATCTGATCTGATCAGCGAGAAATGCACTTTAGAGGTAGGAATATTTGGCATCATTAATGTGGGAAGGGAGCATATTTCGGCCAATTATGTAGTGGCAATGTGTTGCAAGCCTGCGGGGATAGACTTAACCATGTCCTACAATTTTCAATGCAGAATGGTTCTAATGATGATCATATCTCCCGATTCACCAAACATGGTTTCAATTAGTGATATGAAGCATGCACTGTGTTGATAATCAGTTATCAATTTCATCAGTCGTTTACCACGTACCTATTACCTAAGATGGGAGGAAAACGCTATGTCCATGTTACTCTTATCGGCAAGTTCAATAATGGTTTCATTGGAATGCACGATCTGTGCTGACCACAAATATATTAGTTGGGATAACTGCTGATAGAACAAGGCTTGAAACAAATTTAATTTTCTAGTATGCCTTTAATGTATCATATTATGCTCCTATTTTGTTGATAATCTATAAAATCTATTGACAGTAATATTCTTGTTATGACTGTCACAAGTCATTAAGATGCTGCAAGAAGGAAGTTGTAAAAGACCTCTAGGCTTTATAATGTTCATTTTGAAACATGTTTTAAAAATGTAAAATAAATTATATTTATAACGAGAATTCTTTGGTTTCAATTTAAAGATTATAACTTATCATGTTTGGTAGTGTAAAGTGTATAACATGAAGATTTGTTAACACTTTTACAATTTTTTTACAGTAATGGGGTAGATTTTAAGATTTTAAACATTTTAACATGAGTTAAATTTGTTACCCAAATTTCCCCGGGTTCATAAAAATTTTAACACGTACATATTGCAAATATATGTGACAGGCTGAACAACCCTTCAGGCGAGAATTACGGGAATTCTGCAATTACTTTCTGGAACAATTTTATTTATCACTCTCTTATAACGAATCAACAAAAATGCTATACAAAAATATAAATGAACAAAAGTTTGGTTTCGTTTGCTCTCTTATAGTTAAAAGGTATCCAGATTATAAGAGAAGGATCACGATTTTGGATTTGCATCATACTGATCTGACTATGTTTTGCAGCCTACATATCCAGCCTACATATTGTTCTCCCCGGTACTGTTCCTTACTATCGAGACACCAGTCAGATATCTCATCAAGTATATGGTTACGGGTAAATGTGCATAATGTTTCATTTACTGTCAGATGTAGTTTACTGGAGAGAAAGTTATAAATGTTCAAAAACCCTTCAGGACATAGTGTAGTATAAAGGGGGGTTGAGTACGAAGTTTTGCTGCAACAAGGAACACAAATTATGGATTTTTATACAAATATTAATGTAACTCGACTAGATGAAGCTACATACCAAGTTATATTAATTTATGTTCACGATTAAGTGATGCATAACATTTTTCTTATCCTCCATAAGAATAACATGGGCTTTGAGTATGCAGGTTTGCTGCTACGGGAACCATGAGAAAAATATTGTTTTTTTTGGAAAATTATCAATAGACCACAACGAAATGAAGCCATATACCAAGTTTAAAAAATAATCGAGATATAGAGATTTATCTCTATAGGGATAACATTGGACAATGTACTGTGTTTAGCACTTTGAATATCTCTGCAACGGTTTGACATAGAATCACAATGATTGTTTTTTAGAGCTGAATTGATTGGTAAAAGCAAATGTGAAGTTTACATTAAAATGAAGAGAGGAAAATCCAAAACCCCCTTTCCCATAAGATTAACATGAGAGATTTTATGAGCAGGTGTTTTGGATTTTCTCGGCAACCACTTAACCTAGGTTAATAATTTAAAATACTAAATCATTTGTTTTTTTAAGCTCTATAAAATGTTCAAAACCAAGATTGGGTGTTTTGAAATGATTATCTTCCTCGTTGCAGCAAACCTGCGTCCTCAACCCCAATGTTATTCTTATAGAGAATAAACAAAATGCTATATATAATTTATGGATGTATTTTTGTGAAACTTAGTATGTGGCTTCGCCTAGTTGAATTCTATTTATATTAGCATAAAAACCAATTGTTTCTGTTCCTTGTTTCAGCAAACCTACGTACTCATCACCAATGCTATTCTTATGGAGAATAATTAAAATTGTATATATCGCTTATATATGAATATATTTTTATGAAACTTGGTATGCGGCTTTATGTGGTATTAAGTCATATATTATCTGATGTACTGATGTACTTATGTACCTGGTTCGATCCTGCCTTGAAAATATTGTTAAGCTTTGCCACCATTGTTGTAAGTAGTTTGCCACCTCACATAATTAGTCTATTGTATATTATTTTTCAAAAAAAATACAAACATCTCTGTGACACCTCACGTCCTGTTGTTGTAGGTCCGGCGTCCTCTGATGTCCTCAGAAGATGGACCCAGAAGATGTCCTCCTTCTGATCGGCCCACGGGGTAATGGGCGTGTGGGTGACCGTAAGTTATTTTATCAGCATGCTTGGATCGTGGGGATTGTTTGATTTTCTTAACGAAAACAGCCGAAGTCGCGTGCTGCCTTTGTGTCGGATGTCGGATGCCATCATGCCATAACACCCCGGCCATCACAGCTGGCTCCAGTGTTGCAACAGATGACAATACGCACTCTGCATCGACAATCACTCGGGGGAAAGCCGCTTGCCCAATGTGCAACATGTTCCACAGATTCTATCGATGTTGCACAACGCACTGGGGGCTCTCCACTCTGAAGTGCGAGTACTCTCGCCCACGGGGTGGGGTAATGGAGCGGCCAGTGACCTTGGCACCGATCGGTCCGAACAGTTCGTACCGGCCGATATCAGCGATTGTTTGTTTTATCAATCCCGTGGGAGCGTAATGATTTGATTCGATTTGTCTCTGCTTTAATAATTATTATTTTAGAGTAAAGGGAGTAATTATGTTTTAAATTTTATTCTATAATTTCTTTAATTAATTATATACATTTGCAAGGTACTACTTGCAAATAGGGATTGACGAACCCAAGTTTCATCCGCAAACTATTTACTTAAGAAATTGTTTGATGTGTTAAATACCCCCCGCGTACTCAGAGAATTTCTAATGCATATATATGTGACTCACTACGAAATAGAGCTATTTACCAAGTTTCACAAAAATACATCCATAAATAAGTGATATATAGCATGTTATTTATTCTCCATAAGAATAACATTGGGGTTGAGGACGGAAGTTTGCTGCAACGAGGAAGATAATCATTTTTTGCAATTATCAATATAACTGAACCAGGTAAATCTACATACCAAGTTCTCTTAACCCTAGCAGTGGCCTAATGTTGAAGTGGGAAATGGCCAAGCAGATTTGACGATTTTGCAGACCTTTTTTTGAAAATTTGTATAAATTCAGCCGTACAAGTAAACCTAGCCAACCCCATATTCATTTTGACCAGAAAGAACAGGAAAATCTATATATACTAAAATAATAAAGATTCAGGAAAATAATTTTTCGATAAAGTGAAAAAATAAATAAATAAATTGTTTTTATAAATTTCAAAAACAGCCTCGGTGAAATTTTTTCTACGGATTTTTTATGGAAAATTCATTATATACATTTTGTAGACAATCTAATTCCCTACATAGAAATATATAACATGTTGGGAAAAGAATTTTTTTTTCTAAGTATTAGGGGCATAATATAATAATAAACGGAAAACCGAAAAAAGCATAAACTGTACAGTGTTATACTGTGTTGTAAATAAGTCATATAATATATGTATATACTAATATATATATACACATATTTGTAAAGCTAATGAAATAAGAAATCCAAAAAAGTCATATAGTTGATGGTAAAAAATTATTATCATTTATAAATACGTGTAAATAAAAGAATGTTTCGCTATTTTTACGTTTTTTGTAAACAAATATTTCACAATATTTCACAATATTTAGTATATAACCCTTTTACCAAATTGTTTACCCCTAAACTATTATAAACATGTTGTAGTACATTCAATTCCCTAAATATAAATGTATAATACCTAGGGTAAAGGTATTATTTGTATATGTGTTATGTAGCAACAAACAAACAGTCGCAGACTTGGCAAATTTGTGAAAAGTAGTATTTTTCAATGAGATCTTTGTAATTTGTATAAACATAAATAATGTCATATTATATCTATTTATTATTACTACAGGTATTTATAAACAATCAAATATATAAAAGAGGGGGATAACAATATAATCTCTGTAAAAGAGGGGGATTTTTCATTTTGATCAATAACAGGATTAGGCTCCTCTACAGCTTCGGGCTCGTCTACAGCCTCCTCATTCTCACTAAAAGGTTCTAAATCAAATGTTGGGAGAACTCAAGTCCATCTCCAATAAGTTCTGGATATAGTCATCATTATCTCGAGACAACGGATACACAACACTTTATAACACAAATTTCTAACACTTCAGTAATATTTATGCATAAAGATTACTGTTATATACACACAAACACTTCACTAACACTAAAACTCTGAAATAATACCTAATTCATAAATGATTCGCAGATATAAATCATCTAATGCTTAGAAATGCATATACGAATACCGCAATGGCGAACAACTGATCAAAACATATGACGAATTGTTGAGTATCTGACAGGTGTTCTGCTAGGAACAGTGCCGCCAACGGCAAAACTAAATTACTCTACATTTCTTCCTCTTCAAAATAACATATTATTTGACTAGTAACTATATCATACAATGCATATAAACACGATTTTATAGTTCGACCAATTTGGTTGAATTGGTTGAATTGGCCATAACACAAAAAAACCAAAAACACCTGTTTTCAGAAAATCATATAACCTGTCCAATCAATATTTAATTCTAAAAATTAATACCAACATAAAGCGCAACTCTTCAGCTGTGCATTGGTACCAACCGCATCTTCCTGCGAGAAACATTGCCCGATCTGCGTAATTTCAAAAATATCGTGTTTTGCCAATGTCAGAGCGTCGGCTGCAGCAATTGCGTGGTGCCAAAACTTCATTCAATTTCTAATCGTCGTAACATTGTTATGCAGCTGCTACACGGTTCATTTATGTAATAAAATGAAAGTTCAGAATGTGATCTTTTGAATGATATATATATTGATGACTTTTGAGTTTATTATTGTTGGTTTATTAACGTTACAAAAATTTTTGTAGAGTTCGACCAATTTGGTTGATGGCCAAAACAGACGACATAAAAGTTCGACCAATTTGGTTGATGGCCAAAACAGACGACATTCGACCAATTTGGTTGATGGCCAAAACAGACGACATAAAAGTTCGACCAATTTGGTTGATGGCCAAAACAGACGACATAAAAGTTCGACCAATTTGGTTGAATGGCCACGGCTAGGGTTAATTTAGGTTCACAGTTAAGGGAGATATACAACTTTACTTATTGTCCATATGAACAACACGGGGGCCGAGTATGCGGGTCTGCTGCTACGGGGACTATCAACAAAACCCCCTTACCCCTTGTTTTTATTTTGTTTTTTTTATAATTACGCTTGTTATGACAGTTCTCTTACTATGGAATATACAAACAATGAAAAACTTGACATGGTCGAAGTGTATTTTCTGTGTAACAGAAACTGTAGTGCAGCAAATATCGCACATCAAGAGGGGTATCCTGATAGGCGAGTACCGAATTGTAGGTATTTCAAACAACTTATTGTAAACTTGACAGCCAATGGTTCTTTTGCAAAGCCGCGTCAGAGAGTAAGCACGGTTGTTACTGATGAATTTCAAATTGGTGTTTTAACATACTTTGAGGCTTTTCCTAATGCTTCTATTAGAGAAGTTGCATCCATTTTGCAAACTTAAACCCCCTCAATTTTTAAAGTACTAAAAACAAACAAGTACCACGCTTATAAGTATGCGAAAGTTCAAGCTTTGATGCCGGGTGATGAAAATAGGAGGCTAAAGTTTTGTGGATGGTTAGCTAGGGGGGCTGTAAATACACCAGGGTTTTTATCGAACATTATATGGATTTATGAAACTAACTTTTCAAATAGGGGAATGTGGAATAGGAATAACAGTTGGGCTAAAGTAAATCCGTTAGTAGTGAGAGAAGGACACGACCAAGTTCGATTCTCGATAAACTGTTGGTGTGTTGTGTTGAATAATGCAGCAATAGCACTACACTTTTATGGGGGGAATTGAAAAGACATATGTATTTACAGTTTTTAGAGAACATTTTGTTGAACTCAATTGAGGGTGTATCTTTAAATGTAAGAACCCGGTTGATATACCAACAAGACGGTGCCCCGGCGCATAACAGTGAAGTGGTAGTGCAGTTCTTGAACATTCACTTTCCCGGAAAGTGGCTTGGTACAAATGGCCCATTACCACGGCCAGCGAGGTCCCCAGACCCGACACCAATGGATTTCTTTGTTTGGGGTTATTTAAAAAACAATTTGTACAAATCCCGATACAACACTGTTGCAGATGGAGTTCACCACAACACAATCAATAAGGCCGTGAATGGTGTTTTAAAAAGGGCAACTGCTTGTATTTATACAGATGGTGGCCACTTTGAACACCCGTTGTAAATATATTTCTTGTATCAAAAATGAAATTGTTATAATTAAAAGAAATCTTTTATGTGTGTCCTGTAGATAATTTTAATTATTTTCTTATTATAAGCAACAAGTAAAATATGAATAAGCCACTAGCTCACTTGAAACTAATACACCTAGGCCCGCTTGAATTAAATTTTTATCTCTCTGAATCTCATAAACGGTTGAGTATATCAGAAATTACTCTAGAATAAAAAACTCTTAGATTCTCATTTGCTAACCGAAATTACCATAAAATACGGGGTGTGCCATAAGAAAAAATGAGGTTGACCGCCATATTGAAAAGTGGCGGCCATTTACAAAAGTTTTATCTACTTATTTTTAAACCTCTTTAAAAACGGGGGAATGTTCCCCATTTAAAGTTTACTGTATGATGTACAGTTTACAAGATCCCAATGGTGGCACAGTTAAAAAAAAAAAACAAAAATGATTTACCTTTATCTCACGGTTGAGTATATCAGAAATTACTCAAGAATAAAAAAGTCTTAGATTCTCATTTGCTAACCGAAATCACCATAAAATACGGGGTATGCCATAAGAAAAAATGAAGTTGGGCGCCATATTGGAAAGTGGCGGCCATTCTCCTATTGGCTTACCCAGGCCCGAAAGCGTGTATAATTAGTATACAAACCAATAAATCAGTGTTTTGAAAGATCATAATTAATCAGATTAAAGTAGTTTTACGAATATGAATAAAAAAGCAATCAAGTCTTTCAGGTCGATGCATTAACAAAGGAGCTCTTCAATTATTTAATTAATCCAACGTGGGAAAACTGAGCAAGAGGGGGGGACAATGTAAGCAATTGTCCAACTTAGCAACGTAGGCCCAGCATTATTAATCTCCCGAAAAACAATAGCTTCGTGTACAACTTTTATATATTAGTCTGTTCTATATTTTAACGTTCCAAAAATGTCTTAACAGAATAGAATATTTTTATTTTCTCATAATACATAACAAAAATACACAGTTGTAACTTTATTTTTAATTACACAGCTTGTAACACACAACTCAAATAAAGTTTTGATTTATTTAAAAATACAACAATGAATTCAAGTCTGGAACAGTTAATTAGCAGAAATTTAAAATATTTAACTCCTCAGAGTATAGTAGATGAATTAAATTATGTAAACAAAATTTACAACTTGTATTTATTCGAGGTTGATTATTATATAAATTCGATTGACAATACAATAAGAGAAGTGGATATGTTTTATAAACATATATACAATTTGTGTTTGCAAAACATTAACGGATTCACATTTTTATCAAACGTGGGTTATATATTTATATTCATTATTAGGTATTTGGAATATTTAAAACAATTATGGCACTTTTACGTGTTAAGATTTAAAATATTCTTTAATACCATTAACAAATATACTTCACAATTTATTTTAAAAGTAAATTTAGATAATTGAAAACAAAAATTTCAATACGATCAGATAGATCCAGATAGGTCCGAATAGGTCCAAATAGGTCCAAATAGGTCCAAATAGGTCCAATGACCTAAATGAGAGCCTTTATGACCTAAATTTACCTTTTTGAGAGCCTATTTAGAGCCCGTTGAGGTACCAAAAAATTTACCAAAAAATGTACCAAAAATAACCTAAAATTAACCTAAAATTTTCCAGTCGATCCAAATCCTTTTTCGTTTCTTTCGGTGAAATCAAGTGACAAAGCCTGTTTTAAAACTGGAAATTCCACCTTTTCACAAATCAATTGAACGAATCGTTGTCCCTCTCGTATTATGATGTGATTTGGTCCTGAATTTTTCAAAACGACAACAACATTGCCCCTAAAGTCTGGGTCTATCACCCCGCCTAGAACTTCTAGGCCGTACTTCGCCAAACTGGACCTCATTGCCAGTCTACCATACGTTGATGGTGGGAATTTAAATGCCAAATTTGTAGGAATAGTTATAATTGATTTCGGTGGTAGTTCGTAATTGGCTGGACTGTGTAAATCAAACCCTACACTATTTCGGCTACCTTTAAAGGGACTCCGAGCGGATTCACTAAGTTTTACGTAGAAAAGACACGCGTCTGACATGTTTTAAACACTAACAAAATGCTTGATTAGTCGCTTTATATAGAGGTGAAAAGTGATTTTTTAAAATTTAAACCCGCGTGTTTTTTTTTTAAATTTTAATGAAACCTTTTAACTATCCCAATGTCCCGGTTAAATCATATCTATAAACAACTATTAAACAACTATAAAAAACTATTAAAAACTATCGGATGTGAGTCGCGTATTATTTCAAAAATCAAATAAGTTTTATAACAAGAATTGATAAAACTATTAATCCTAGAGCGATTCTGTAAAATAAACTCAATTTATCCGAGAAAGTATAAACACTAAACACAATTAAGAATATAAACACATATTTTAAAGACTGAATAAAAAAATTACCTAAAGTATTTGAAAATTGTTTAGTGACAACACTGACGACGTCATACCAATGTAACTGAACACAGACGTACTTAAATTTGTCTGTCGTACGTTTCATACAATTCTCACCACAAATATCCGGTAGACAAGGTTCGTCACAGAATACATTATTAATTGAGGAATGCTTAATGTTCACCCCGCAATCGTTGACTTTACAGAGCAATTTGTATTTTCCAGAGGGTGTGATTTGATATCTATAACAACCGGAAAGATTTTTAGCCGCCTGGAATAAGTAATTTCCTGCTGAACCTAGTGTCAGGGTAATTAACGATAACTTTATTTTATGTTTATTTATTAATTTTATAAATGATTGTATTTTATTTTTTAAATCGCCATTTGTCTTTATTAATTCGTTCAGTTCATCAGCGTCCTTGGGTAAAACGTCCAGTTTCAAAGTCTCCAGTATGTCGGATTTATTTATATAATCTTGAACAACCATAACTTCAGCGATGCCCTTAGATTTCGTCAGCTCATTTTGAAACAGTTTAATTTCAGAATCTGAAAGGTTTGTTTCAGTTATTAGTTTTCTTAAAGCACTATCAAAGCTTTTACCACTTTCAAGATCTAGAATAAAGTGTCTAACGCTATTTTCACTCAAACTTTCTTTAGATAAAATTTCATGAAAATTTGGACTTAATATTTTCAATTCTGGAGAAGAGGACCCCCTGAGAGATTTTACGAAGGCTCTAAGCATTGTTAATTTGTTTTTCTATTAAGTAAATAATAGTTAATCTTGATGTGATTGTATAAAATAAACAACTCCATTCCGGTCAGAATACAGAGTACAAACACTCTGGCAGCACAACATTCAAACAAACTTACTATTATTAAGTGAATTATAAAGTATAATAAGAATAATATCGCTAACCGCATTTTTAATATTTTTTAATATGATAATATTAATTGTGGAAACAGTTTCAAAAATAACCAATCCATCTATAGCTTTAGATAACTATTTTGGTTCAAATCAATATGAATTAAAAACTTGGCTGAAAAAACTTGCATACTCGTACTTTATGTCAAAAGAGGATTTCCAAAAAAGCGGGATACAGAAAACAGATTCCATAGTGCATTTAGTTCTCGTAGGAGTCAACTCACTATATCTTGAGAATAATAACGTAATTGTGTATCCCTTTGACAAATCTAGTATTGTAAAAAACGAACTTATAAAAGAGATTTTATCCAACCAATTGTCACTCCATGACTAACAGTGCCATGATATATAAACATATACAACAATTTAATAACGACTTTAACAAAGAGATTCCTAGAATTATTGAAAATATTAAGTACCAATATAGTTTTAATAATCTTAACTATAAACTTGGTGAATCCATCGCGGTTTCAAATATTTTAAATGAGATAAATATAACAATCGGCAGTAAAAAAAAACTCGTCGAGGATAATACTGTTTACATAAACATAAATCCATTGTCTCTAAGTACCGGCGACTGTTCTTTTTATGAGACAATTGTAATAAATATGATTAATAAACATATTTGGGTTTTGTTTTATAAATACTATGAAAGGTTAATAATTGATTTATGTGTAAGTAATATTAAAAAGATTACCGTGCAAGATAATTACGTCTGTAAACAGTTTTACAAAAGAATTAAACATCGGATTACACACCACTTATGAAATGTTGACATCAAAATTTATTTTTAAAAAACTGTTGTTGTAGTGTAAAATTTATTATATTATGGACCCAGCTGTATCATGTTTTCATAATAAAAATGAATAAAAATGTTGAATAAAATGTTAACAGAAGTTTTGCAAAATTTAATTTACTCAACGGTTTTATGGTGCCAATTTCATAAAAACTTACAGCAAACATTCACTGCTATATTTTCAAATATGACTAATTTAAAAAAATATCTTACAGAAAAATTTACTGAGAACAAACATTTTACCTATGAAACAAGAGGTGGTTTGGAATATTTGCTATTGATCGTCACTTTAATATTTAATAGTACAGAGTGTATGATTAAATATGAAAGTCGCCTTTTAAACTATATCTCAACATTAACCAACAACATTAATCAAATTCCTCAACACATTACTGGGGTTAAATTTGTTTGGAAACCAGAGAGGAGTAAACGTTTATTTGAGATATTGGATGTTTGTCACGACATAAAACAATTTATATTAAAATACTAATCTAAGATGTCGTCAATGTCTTCCTCCTGGTCTAGTGAAAAGGGTGTTATCTCCGAAACATTACTGAGCAAGTGTGATGATTGGATAATGCACCACAATTTCATCGTATCGCTCAGAACACTATCGTCTTTTATGTAAACGCCAGTAATAAGGATGTTTACAAGACCGGATAACTTGTTTGAGTATAGTAGGTAGATGTTCTCGTCGGGGTGGATTTTTGGCAAATGGGTAATTGTGAATTTTCGTTCATTCGATTCCTCATGATTGTACATAGTATATTTCCCCGTAGTCTCGTCACAGTAATATTTTATTTTGTTAAAGTCTTTGTGATCGTGTACAAAATTGTTATACAAACAGGGGACTAAGAGTGAATTTGGCTTATTAACACACAGTTGAGTAGAATAAACATCTTCAAACAGTTTCTTGGCCTGAGAGCACTTCAAATGTATGCTTTGATATTTAGAGCCATCCTGATTTCCCGCACAGGTGCTTATTCCTCCAAATCTGAGGACCAATCTACAATCTTCTGTGAAAAGGTGCTTTTTTAAAGTTTCATATAAGCTGGATTTAATTTTTTGAGTAAGCACGTCTCTTAAATTGTCATTCTGAATATCAGCATGGCCCCGAAAATTACATTTCACCACGCTGGAACTATCTGTCCCGTAATTCCTTTCGAAAAAAGACATATTTTCAACATAAATACCGTTTATAGTATTGCTGTTAAATCGCTGAAAACCGAATATCAATCCGTTTTTTACATTTGCCGATGGGCGGTTATTAAATTTGAATAAGCGCCCGGAAACGTCATTGGCCAACAATTCCTGGTATTCAAGACTGGTGGAAGACATTATTATGAAGTTAACGTAGGAATTGCTCACATATATATGCAAAACTATGTAAATATATAAAAAATGGAAAAGGTTGTTAAATACTGTCAAAGAACAGCAATATGTAATCAAATTATAAATTTAAAAAATGCAAATCATTTTTATTTTAAAAACGTGATAGTTACAAAAAAGCCATGGAATTATTTAGAATATGGTGGACCTCCTACAAAGAGTTTCTTGAAACATTATCCAAACGATTATACGTTTTCATTTGATGAAAATGGATGTAAAAATATCGCAGCGTTTTGTGTGGAGGGTGTTGTAAGATCCCATTGCCAGTTTCCCCATTTGGATGGTAATTTAATATGTAAATCAAATTTTAACGAAAAGGTTCAAGTGGACTTTTGTCAAGATAATTGTTTTAAAGCGAATGAGCCACTGGACGTGTATTTTGATAAGAACTTAAAATGTTGTAGGTTAATCAACTTACCTAAGAAAATATTTTGTTTAAAGCCCAGTGATGATAAATCTATACCCCCCCTGCTTTGGGATCAGAATTTGAATAAATGTTTTATGTCGCCAGAGTACTGTCAATATTTTGGTTTATCATTTAACGCTCAAAATAATGAATGTTTTCTTCCCAGCGTGCAAAGTTTTTTCGAAAAATATATGTTTGGTAAAACTTTGATACGTTCACTATTACACCCAAGTTTGATATTCAATCATGAAATAACTGATCACGTCATATCTCCGTACTCTTGTAATAAAAAAAGTTCGGAATATAATATTTCCAAAGTTGAAAGGAAACTTGTCGAATTTACAAAAGACTTTATAGTGGGTTCAACGCCAGAAATCTCCCTTTATGTTAGTAACCTGTCTATTCAATACCTTTACAAGTTTACGAATAACCTAAATCAGCACATATCTAAAAGTATAATTTTACTAGAAATAAACAATATAGTCACCGATTTGTTAATACTAAATACTTTGAAAGTTCTCACTGTATGTGCAAGAGTAGCTGGAAACTGGGAATTGTTTATAATATATTTTTTAGGTACGGTATTAGATATTGTGGATACGTTAAAGTTAAACAAAGCACTGACTTCCCTAGAGTTTAATACTTTGATGAATAAGTTTGATACAACTTTTAATGATAAAATCAAAGTACAAACTATCACTCCCGAAACAATTTTAAATTTGGAAGTAATGAAGTTAAAATTAAAAAAGAAAATTTCTAATGCATATGATTTGAAATATGGGGGCATAAAAAACCTTCTTGATATAATAAAGTGTTATATGGAAGATTTATCAACCGAAAAAATCGACATTTCTTATAATAAGATATTTTCCCACATTAAAACTGCGGATCGAAGCCCAGAAATAATTAAATATGTGTTTATTACTTTGATAATAGTAATTCCATTAGTAAATATTTCACTAACTCTTGTCCTTATTATATTTCTTGTAATGTTTATATTTTTGTATATAAAGCTAAATCTTAATAACCGTACAGCCTGATGTAATTTAAAATCTCATTTACCGTGTTTTGGTTATCAAACATATTCTTGGCATCTTCAATCGAATTCTTATCGTATTCTCCATTGACTGTAATTAACGGCACTCGAAGAGTGGTAACACTTTTTTCATACAAATCTTCAAGAGACTGTAAATACGATTGGTCAACTGAATCAATCTCTTCGGGTCTCGCCCTTTCTTTTAACCTCTTGTAACAAATATCAGAAGTTGTTCTGATGTAAATGTAGAGGATTTTATTATAATAATCTATTATACTTGAATATTTAGTTTTAAAATCCTCAATTATAGCAGATTCTGCTGAATTAAACACGTTTTCCCTCAAGTACTTGCAAAATATTTCAAAAATGCTAAACGAAGATCGCTCCATGATAACAATTGAATTGTTTAAAGAATGTATTACCGCACTTTTTTCAATATCTGCAACACTTAACAGCGCGTTAATTTGAAATGTTAGAGCCCATCTTTTGGAGTCGTTGTAAAATAATTCCAACAAATTTAAACCCCCCACATTCCGCCACTTGTCTAGAGGTTCTGTAAATAGTTTAACATTATAGCCTCGTGTTGTTAATAAATCACAAAGACTTTCAGTAAAAGTAGACTTGCCGCTAGCAATATTACCATCAACGCATAAAATCATAAATAAAAATGCGTGAAACGGTCGAGTCTCTTATATTAAAAGCCGTTCTTGATAAACAAAATAAAAAGGCCAAGTCTTTGTTTAGTAAATTGTTAAAAGATGTATACAATAACCTCTACTTAATTGAACCGAAGAAGGTACCCCAAATTGATTTGTTTACAATAATAACCGATGCAATATTCTACATGTTGACAAATCAAAATAGCTACTTTACATGGACGTCCTACACTACAGAATTGCAAGAATGTTTAAATGATATAAAGTTTCCCAACAGGCTAAAGAGTATGGTCACCACTATAAGTGGTTATCATGACACATCGCCTATAATGACTAGACATTCGAACGAGAAACTGTTATTTAAAATTGTACAACAATTATTAAATCTGCTCCATCCGCAAAACATGGAAATCGATTTCACACAAGACGAAGACTGTCAAAATAAATTAGAAGCATTAAAATCTTTTACACATCTAAACGTTGATTCGAGCCTGGACGACTTTAAAGAATTTGCCACTAGGTTTAACGATAGCTTGGTAGTTTTAAACGAAATTGGATCATATTTTTCAACAAGCCGTCAAGATGATTTGAGGCAGCATTTGGAACAGATAAAATCTAAGATTGAATCGATATTTAATTTAGTGGGAATAACTTCGTTTAGTGAACTAACGTTGATAACAAAACGGGTTTATGAAACGTTAAGAATAAAAAAACTAGGTGACCTAATACTTCTTGAACAGGATTTTCAAATCGTGGTAATATTCAAACAACTACTTTCCAGTAACAAAATTACCGAAGTTGGTAATCTGTCGGCAGAACAATATATTCAATTATATTCCCGAATATATTTTACATCACATTTAAAACTTCCCGGATCAATAGACGTATACAATGAATGGACCTGTTTTCAGTCGATTCAAAATTATATTGATTCTAAACAAAACAATAATGAATTAATACAGTTTAAAGTGGACACTCTAACCTTGATTGGAGCAGAGGATTTAGGAATCCTGACCCAACACTTAGCAGATTTTGGTTCATTAAATATTGTGCAAGCGTCGCGGCAGCTTAAAACGTTATACAACAATTGTGGAGAATCAAGCATAACAGTTTTAAATAGTAAGCTATCAATATACAACGAACGTTTCAACAACACTATGATTAACGTGTTTGAAGAGGCGGAATCCCTAGTCAATATGTTTGGAGTAAATTCATTAAATCAAGTTTCCGGATTTTTAAAACGAATATATGACTTTACCGGCGTGACAAATTTTCAAGATTTTCAAAGCCAGATTGATACGTTAAGCCGCACTTATAGTGAATCGTTTGATGGAAAATTCTCACTAAATGATATAACGACACTAATTACCTCACTAAAAGAAGTTCAAGCAAATTTAGAATTTGTATATGGCGACACTTTCAATGAAAAAATAAAATTCCTCAATGAGCATTTAATGACCAAGCTAAATAGCTTATGTCCTAATATTTCTTTTGATAATTTGGTAAATTTTTTAATTGAAATCTCTACATATAGTGGGCAATTAAATGAAACATCGATGCAAAATATTTTGGACAAAATTAAAAATTACAGTACTCTTAAGTCGCAGGTTGAAACTCTTAAAGAAACCAATTCTTCAATAACACAAGAACTGAATGAGTGCGAAGAACGGGGGTTGAATTATTCGCGGGAAATTGAAACTCTTAAAAAAACTAACGAGTCGTTATTAGAAACAAACGACAAACTTAAAAATAAATTATATGACTTTGAAATTAGTGACACAGATCGCGCAACAGAGATTGAAAAATTAAAAACACAGTTTAATGAGTTACACAATGATCACAATAGTTTAGAAGAAAAATATAATAAATTATTAGTAGATTATAATGAGGCTGTAACTACTAAACGAGTAGGGATCACACTCCCGCGGGTTAAACGGGTCCGCGTAGAATCACCACCAACTAAATCACCACCAAAAAGGCAAAGGGGTGACGAATCAGATTAAGGTAATATCAGTGGATATCGGGTGATACCCACTCTGGGGTGAAAATAATCAAATTGTATTTAAATTAAAATTGTATATAATTGTAAACCTTAATTTTGGTGCGGTAAGATTTAAAACAGATCTCAAAGTTAACAATCGCGTGATCCCAAATCGGTAACCCGCAACTTGATAACTCAGTCAAACCAGAATGCCAGCGTGAAAGTATTATGAAAATTTTGTAGAATGGTCCCAGTACTCACCTTTTGAAAACCAACACAGTGAATACCCAACTTCACTCTCATAAATAAACCAATCCACTCTCTCTACACAGCCCGCATTTTACACCTATTAATTTGGAACACTTGTGGCATATAATGTGTCCACATTGTATATGAGTTAAGATGTTATACTCTAAACAAATTGGGCAATTTCCTTTAATATGATTTGCAAAAGTTATCTGTATTAATTCGTTCAAACGATAATTTTTAAAACAAATCAAACCAAATATTCGTTTTTTTAACATTTGTTTTTTATTTTAATTTGGTTTAGGATAAATAATAACAAGTAATGAGTTGTTTCAGATGCTATATTATCAAGACATACATTTTAAAAATGTGTAAATTACAAAAAATCAAACTTGAGAAACGCAAATTTGATAACTCCTTATACTATTGGCCAGTGCGTTTACGCTTGTATTCCTCCATTGTCCAAGACATGCTCAACTATATTTACAAAATTGTGAGAAGTTAGGATGTTGTTGTATGCAGAGTTAAAGTGCATACCACTACTCTTCATTAATTCTTTCGCTTTGTTAAGTACATTAATCCCATTAGGAACAGGAGACTTGATGAAACAAGGTACGAAACCTTCATTTTTGGCTTTATTGAGAGCCTGGTTAAATTTTCTTTTTTGTATGCGAATACATTTGTATTCGCAGACCCCGTAGAGTTCCAGAAGAGTTTCTTTAATAAGGACACATAAAACATGTTTTAGTCCATCGCCGCCCGACATCACAGCAACCCTCGGTGCCCGTTCAGTCAACAACTCATTCAGTGACCGGTTCTCTTTACACAATATGTCGTTTTTAGTTTTAAATTCTGAGTTAATTTGAGTGAGCTGTTGGTTAGTTTCCAGTGATTTTGTAAGTGATTGTAACAACTGATTATTTTCTTGTTGGATTTTATACATTCCACACTTTCTAATGGAAGGCAGGACTTCTTCAAAAACCCAGTATTTAAATGTTTTAGCAACTGGTAGTTTAGAGGAAAAAATCAACTCGTATAAACCCGGTTCTGATATAAAAACTACTTTAGAATCATGATAATTGAGTTGGGACCCATAACGCCCCCCTTGTACTTTCAGTATAGTTTTGCGGTGTTTTTCTCTAACATGGGTACGGATTGCATGCTTTGTATCTTGATAGTTTAGGATTTGAGCAACATCTTTTGCTTTGAACCAAGGATTATTTTCTCCGTCAAACAGTACAGCAACGGCCTGGTTATTAAATATATAAGAGGTTAAGTTAGACATTTTATATAAAGTATTGTGAAATAGTACCTAGTTCTTACCTCGGCAGGAGCAGTGGCAAAAGTGACCGAGGCAGAGTGAAGTTAACGTTTAAGAATAAAGAGCGCTAAAAGTATCGTCAAAATAAATGTTATATTCTAATTCATCGTGGAGAATGTCAACAACTCATTCAGTGACCGGTTCTCTTTACACAATATGTAGTTTTTAGTTTTAAATTCTGAGTTAATTTGAGCTAGCTTTTGGTTGTCTTCCAGAGACCTTGTAATTTCAGCCAAGAGTTGAGAGTTTTGATTTTTTAACTGATTATTTTCATGTTTAATTTTATACACTCCATACTTTCTAATGGAAGGCAAGAGTTCACTTGTAACCCATCTTTTGAATGCTTTAGCTTCTGGTTTCAATGAGCGCAAAATAAGAGAATACAAACCAGATTCATTGATGAAGTTAGACTGATATTGGAAGTTAAAGGGGGGTGTATCGATACACCCCCCTTTAGAGAGTATATTTATAGCCTTACACTTGTCTTCTTCATCAACATTTATCCGCAATGCCTGTTTTGAATCTTGATAGCCCAGGATTTTAACAACATCCTTTCCTTTGAACCAAGGATTATTTTCACTGTCAAACAGTACAGTAACAGATTGATCATTAAATATATAAGAGGTTAAGTTAGACATTTTATATCAAGTATCGTGCAATAGAACAGATCAGAGCAACGTAAGGTCTTACCTCAAAAGTGACCGAGGTAGAGTGAAGTTAACGTTTAAGAATAAAGAGCGCTAAAAGTATCGTCAAAATAAATGTTATATTCTAATTCATCGTGGAGAATTTAGCTACTTTTTTTATAACCATTTCTTTAGAGAATCCGCTATTTAGCATAGCCTTACCGCTCAAAAATTCAACTTCTATCCCGTCAAAGTCTGCATTTGATTTTAAGTTCAATTTTAATGACTTTCCTTCGAACAGGTCTTCCCTCACAAAATAGATTTATAAAAATCCAACCAATATTTTGTTCCCAAACTTCCTCCCCCTCCATTTCAACGGGTACAGCAAACAAATTTTGTAATAGCACAGATCAGAGCTACGTAAAGACGTCAACAACTCATTCAGTGACCGGTTCTCTTTACACAATATGTCGTTTTTAGTTTTAAATTCTGAGTTAATTTGAGCTAGCTTTTGGTTGTTTTCCAGAGACTTTGTAATTTCAGCCAAGAGTTGAGAGTTTTGATTTTTTAACTGATTATTTTCATGTTTGATTTTATACATTCCATATTTTCTAATGGAAGGTAAGACATCTTCAAAAACCCAGTCTTGAAACTTCTCAGCAATGGGTAATTTGGATTTTAAAATTAGTGAATAAAGACCGGGCTCGTTTAGAAAGATTGTTTGGGAATGAAAGTACAAGGGGGGCGAAACGCCCCCCTTGTACTTCCAGTATAGTTTTGCGGTGTTTTTCTCTAACATGGGTACGGATTGCATGCTTTGTATCTTGATAGTTTAGGATTTGAGCAACATCTTTTGCTTTGAACCAAGGATTATTTTCTCCGTCAAACAGTACAGCAACGGCCTGGTTATTAAATATATAAGAGGTTAAGTTAGACATTTTATATCAAGTATCGTGCAATAGAACAGATCAGAGCAACGTAAGGTCTTACCTCAAAAGTGACCGAGGCAGAGTGAAGTTAACGTTTAAGAATAAAGAGCGCTAAAAGTATCGTCAAAATAAATGTTATATTCTAATTCATCGTGGAGAATTTAGCTACTTTTTTTATAACCATTTCTTTAAACGTTTAAGAATAAAGAGCGCTAAAAGTATCGTCAAATAAATGTTATATTCTAATTCATCGTGGAGAATTTAGCTACTTTTTTTATAACCATTTCTTTAGAGAATCCGCTATTTAGCATAGCCTTACCGCTCAAAAATTCAACTTCTATCCCGTCAAAGTCTGCATTTGATTTTAAGTTCAATTTTAATGGCTTTCCTTCGAACAGGTCTTCCCTCACAAAATAGATTTATAAAAATCCAACCAATATTTTGTTCCCAAACTTCCTCCCCCTCCATTTCAACGGGTACAGCAAACAAATTTTGTAATAGCACAGATCAGAGCTACGTAAGGACGTCAACAACTCATTCAGTGACCGGTTCTCTTTACACAATATGTCGTTTTTAGTTTTAAATTCTGAGTTAATTTGAGCTAGCTTTTGGTTGTTTTCCAGAGACTTTGTAATTTCAGCCAAGAGTTGAGAGTTTTGATTTTTTAACTGATTATTTTCATGTTTGATTTTATACATTCCATATTTTCTAATGGAAGGTAAGACATCTTCAAAAACCCAGTCTTGAAACTTCTCAGCAATGGGTAATTTGGATTTTAAAATTAGTGAATAAAGACCGGGCTCGTTTAGAAAGATTGTTTGGGAATGAAAGTACAAGGGGGGCGAAACGCCCCCCTTGTACTTCCAGTATAGTTTTGCGGTGTTTTTCTCTAACATGGGTACGGATTGCATGCTTTGTATCTTGATAGTTTAGGATTTGAGCAACATCTTTTGCTTTGAACCAAGGATTATTTTCTCCGTCAAACAGTACAGCAACGGCCTGGTTATTAAATATATAAGAGGTTAAGTTAGACATTTTATATCAAGTATCGTGCAATAGAACAGATCAGAGCAACGTAAGGTCTTACCTCAAAAGTGACCGAGGCAGAGTGAAGTTAACGTTTAAGAATAAAGAGCGCTAAAAGTATCGTCAAAATAAATGTTATATTCTAATTCATCGTGGAGAATTTAGCTACTTTTTTTATAACCATTTCTTTAGAGAATCCGCTATTTAGCATAGCCTTACCGCTCAAAAATTCAACTTCTATCCTGTCAAAGTCTGCATTTGATTTTAAGTTCAATTTTAATGGCTTTCCTTCGAACAGGTCTTCCCTCACAAAATAGATTTATAAAAATCCAACCAATATTTTGTTCCCAAACTTCCTCCCCCTCCATTTCAACGGGTACAGCAAACAAATTTTGTAATAGCACAGATCAGAGCTACGTAAAGACGTCAACAACTCATTCAGTGACCGGTTCTCTTTACACAATATGTCGTTTTTAGTTTTAAATTCTGAGTTAATTTGAGCTAGCTTTTGGTTGTTTTCCAGAGACTTTGTAAGTGATTGTAACAACTGATTATTTTCTTGTTGGATTTTATACATTCCACACTTTCTAATGGAAGGCAGGACTTCTTCAAAAACCCAGTCTTGAAACTTCTCAGCAATGGGCAATTTGGATTTTAAAATTAATGAATAAAGACCAGGCTCGTTTAGAAAGATTGTTTGGGAATGAAAGTACAAGGGGGGCGTTTCGTTCCTCCCTTCTTCGGGCATTGTTTTACGATATTTTTCTCTGACGTCCTTACGTAGCTCTGATATGTGCTATTGCAATTTGTTTGCTGTACCTGTTGAAATGGGGGGGGGGAAGTTTGTGAACAAAATATTGGTTGGATCTTTATAAATCTATTTTGTGACGGAAGACCTGTTCGAAAAATAAAATTGGACTTAAAATCAAATGCAGACTTTGACTCTGCCTTGGTCACTTTTGCCACTCCTCCTGCCCGAAGAAGGGGGGAACTTTTCGTTCCTCCCTTTGAATTGTTGATGAAGAAGATACGTGTAAGGCTATAAATATACTCTCTGAAAGGGGGTCTATCCGCGCCTTGGACAATGGAGGAACACAAGCGTAAACGTACTCACCAATGCTAGAAGGAGTTATTAAATTTGCGTTTCTCAAGTTTGATTTTTTGTAATTTACACAGTGTGTCTGTGAGATGGAGTTTTAGGGTGTAGTGTTGGGGCGGGGGAGCCCGGGGTCCAGGGCCGGTTAGGTCTCGGATCCAAGTAAGTTTTATAGTCAATAGTCTTTTTCTAAATTAATATTTATACTTTCCAGGCTACTCGCCCTTGAATCTGGATAATTAGTTTTAATATATTAAAGTATTTTCATTGTCATCACATTGATATTTTACGATTTAAATGTGATAACTACTTACTTTGAAAAATATATTTTTACTAAACTCTAAAAACAACTTAGGATCAAGACTTTCTTAGGCGAGTTGAGTTGTTGAACTGACTTCGGCCTCTTCAGAGACTAAATAGACTATCTGCTATCTCTTTCCAAAAGATTTTAAAATTGTTTTTATTAAAAATACTAAAAAGTATATAATAAGTATAATCAGAGACAATATCAAAATTGGAAATTCAAGAAATGCAACAAAAACAACCTCCATTTTTAAATATTTATGTACCCGGTAGCTCCGGGTCCTCGATTGTGTAGTTTCGGTCCCTTGGATTTTATAATCTATTACTTATAAAGAAATTAATAAATTGCATTTACATTTGTAACTATGTTATTCAAAGGGATACCCGAGGGGAAGGTTGGGGGGGGGGGTTAGTCAAAATAGAATCATTTCCCCTTCCTTAAGCAAAGGCGCTTGAGAGTTTGGTTTGGAAAATGAACAATAGTCAAAGAAACAATACCTCCGGTGTACATTTCCTAACAGTTTTTGTTCTAAACTCTAAGGCTTGGGCTGATTCTGTGAATCCACAAACATAGTATTGTACAAGAGAATTTATCCAACCAATTATCACTCCATAACTAACATTGCAATGATATATAAACATGTAAGGCAATTTAATAACGAGATTCCTAGAATTATTGAAAATATTAATTACCAATACAGTTTTTATAATCATTACTATAATCTTGATGCAAGATAATTAAGTTTGGGTGCACGCATTAAAGAACACAATAGACGTTTAATATTTTTATTCATATGCTTTTTGCTCCAAGTAGGTTTGAATCTTATAAACATTTTCAAGAGCACACATGAAACCGTTAAATCTATGATAATAACAAAAATTATTTAGATACCTCGACTTTAATTTTTTAAGTGATGAGATGTCGTCCAAATTTACAACTTTGGCGTTCTTAAAAAGTCTTTGAAGGAACACTTGTTTTTCTTGACCTTTTACGTAGACGGTGTTTTGTGATAACAGCGCGGCCAGTTCTCTCTTGACGTAGTTGAAGGACGTGGTTCCCTCCTGCCATGGAATTCCGTGGTAATAGTTTGCATTGAAGATCGCCTGTCTTCTGTAGTCCGGAGATAGTTTGTCAAAATCGTGCGGAGATTTCACAAACCAGTGTCTCAGAAACCAATTGCCGCTGGTTTTTGTAAGTGCAATTTCTTTAATAATAAAATTATTGTTATTGTCTTTGAATCCTTGAAAATCGATAATATAAGCGTGGTCAGCCATGTTGAGATGTCCTTAGATATCGGAATCAGCGAGGTAAATAGAGCTCTTTTCGGTTCCGAATCACAAACTCTGAACAAAACACTAGACCAAACACTAGTGCAGGAGTTTGGCAACTACTGGTATATTAGGGGAACCGTTCCTTTATAAAGCCTCGGAATTTGTATTATGCCCTTATTTCAAATGTTGTTTTACATGCCAAATTTTTCACATTTCTTGTTAATTCACAAATACTGACTTTGGGTTAAGAAAATAAAATGCTACACCTTTTGAATGTTGGTTTTATTTACATTCTAAAGGGTAAAACTTCTCTATAAATATACAGGACGGGTTAAATTTCTTATGTTCTAAGAAAGGAATGTCACCCCCTTTCCAAAACCCAATTTCAATCCCACAATAAGCGCATCTAACATAATCATTAACACGCAAATAATAAAAACCAGCTTTGGATAAATCTTTGGGGCTTAAAAATGTAACTGGCCACTCCTTAAAACTATGAAGTCTTTCGGTCTCGTAATGAAATCTAGGAGTGTTTGTTTCTTTCGTAAAATTATAATTTAATCCCACAGACACTGGCGAATGGTACATTTTAATACCACAACACGGGCTAGCGCGATCCGAGTCTTTCTTCTTTCTGAGAGATGCACCATCTCCCCGGCCGCCGTATTCCACACCGAGCGTGGTGTTGTATTCTGTAGAGAAGGCTGTGAAGTTTTTACATTTACAAATGCAATAACCAAAATGGTGACATTTCCTACAAGCCCTCCCATCAACCTGGTCACCAGGAATTTTAAAACATCTCTGCTCGCAACAATACTCCATAGTTGATCATATGCTGTAAATCTCAACACTGACTTAAATTGCCTCTTCGGGAGTTAAATAGACCCCCTTCTTTTCAAAAGATTTAATTGTTTTTAATTGCTTTAATTATAAATACTAAAATACTAAGTTGTGAGGGAAAAAAATCCCCCTAATTTGCCCCTATAAAGCGGATGCTTTAATACCCCGAAGACGAGAAACGTCTCAATAAAAAGTTTTGAATATGGGTAATCTAAAATGGTTTGCATTTCCTACAATTTAACCCATTTGTGGTTTTGTAAATCTCAAATCTGCAAAATCTGCTCATAATAAAATTGAACAACAAATGCCAGAATAATATAATAATCATTGAATTGAGTATTTAAACTTGAAAGGTTTTTTATTTAAATGAGTACTTAAACTTGAAAAGGTTTAAAAGTTAAATGTCAAGACCACAGTATCCGTGAAAACGCTTTGTAATTAAAATATTATTGAAATCACCTTCAATACAAATGACACAAATAGAATAATTTATTTTATGGTTTCCAAAAATAGAAAACAAAAGAATTGGTTATTTGAATAACTTCTTGATTATTACAAATGTTTGGAAGATTTTAAAGAAAAAAACAACAATAAGAGTTAAATTATTTATTACGTGATATATATGATACATATGATACAATTGTATATGACTAAGTACTTGATGATACAAGATTCACAAATATTTTAAATACTTGAATAAACATGTCAACATTATAATATTTTCTTCTAATCAGATGAAGACGCTGGTATTTGCAGGTAGTTTTAGAGATTTTCTCTTCCATCTCTGATATGTTGTTGGGGTGAACCGTGGGTAGTAGTATAAATTTCGGACGATTGGTGTATCTTAATCCTTCAATCACACAGCTGTGCGAGTTTTTTCCCAAACACAAAATAGGAATCGGTGATTCAAAGTCGTTTGCACTTGCACGCATTATTATTTTAAAAATGTGCCCAATGACGGGATGAAAAGCTGTAATCAACTCTCGAGTCTTCTGTTTATCAAAACTGGCAATCATCGGGATGCGAATCCAAAGAATATTTTTTTTTTCAGATATTGTAGATAAGTTATGTATCATTTCTCTTCTTAACTCAGACTTGCTCGTTTTATGTCCGGTGCTAAGGTACAAATCTTTAGTTTTTCTTGACGGAGAATTGATCAGGCCTACGACAATCCCGCGAACCGAACTTGGAGTTGTTTTTAATAATTCCGTGTCAAACACGTTTATAACTTGTTTGTAGAATCCCGGAGACTTGTCTGCTGTGATTTCTTGCACCTTCTTCAAATATGCACTAAATATCCCGTCCATTTTTTTAAGATATCTAGAGGTAGACTGATTGCTCAGGAACGCTGGTCACTGTTTTATAGCAAGTAGCCAGCAATCGTAAATTAATTATCTTGACAATTTATAAATTGATAAATAAGGCAATCATAAACAAGGCTCTCATTCTTCGTTGTATCCTCAGTTTCCAGCAGACCACTTTCAACAATATATCGGGTGGTAAATTATACATATGGGTTTGGGGTCCCTAATTCTCACGAAGGAGCCGTCAATTAGGAATATTCTCTTCCTTTTTGTTCTGTAGCGTCTTTGGCGAGGCTGGTGCTGTCGAGGCAGATGTTGGTGTTGTAGTGGGGCGACCTTTGGATGAATATCTGGCGGAGTTCTGGTAGAGTCCGGTGCTGGTTGAGTTTTTGGGGGGTTGATCACTGGGGTGGAAAGCGGCTCCATTGGGTGGTCTTGATGAATTAAACGCGGAGGTTGTGTGTCGGGAATTGCTTCTATCCCCTCTCTCTTTTCTATAGGGCCCGTGGTCTTGTCGGGCGTATGGTCGGCCGCAAGCTTGGAATCTTGATCGCTGACCCCAATGGCCCCAATTGCATCCGTCGCTCCCGTACTCTCGTACACTTCCGACCCGTCCCGCCCAGTGTTCACATCTATAGAGAATTCTCTTTTGTCCAACACGAATTCCACGCTGGGGTAGGTTGGTGATTCCTGGGGCGTATCAGCATAATCCTTTAGTATCATAAATTTTGGACGATTGGCGTATCTTAGTGCTTCAATCACACAGCCGTGCGAGTTTTTTCCCAAACATAGAACCGGAATCTCAAAATCGTTTTCGCTTGCACGCATTATTATTTTAAAAACGTGCCCAATGACGGTAGAAAAAACTGCAATCAACTGTTGAGTCTTCTGTTTATCAAAACCGGCGATTATCGGGATGTGAATCCAAAGAATATTTCTTTTTTCAGATATCGTTGACAATTTCTGTATCATTTCTCTTCTGGACTTGCTCGTTTCATGTCCGGTGGGACAATCGGTCAGGCCTACAATAATCCCGCGAACCGAACTTGGAGTTGTTTTCAATAATTTTGAATCAAACGGATTTGTAACGTGTTTGTAGAATCCTGGAGACTTGTCTGCGGTGATTTCTTGTACTTTCTTCAAATATTCACCAAATATCCCGTCCATTTTAAGATTTTTAGAACCGTCGGTGGTAGACTGATTGCTCGGGAGCGCTGGTCACTGTTTTATGGCAAGGAGCCAGTATTCGTAAATTACGTAAATTATTTTGATAATTTATAAGTTGATATAAGCACCAATTTGTATGTTTGCAAAATGGGTGCTTGCAATCATAAATAATCAGGCTGGAGTCCCAACTTTCGGACATTGACCCGCTTCCTTGTTCCGTCGTTTAACGTTATACGTATTGTCCTCCGTTTTATCCGCGGGTTTCTAACGAGTCGATGTGGTTCGTGTTCCCCTGAATATCCGGCGGAGTTCTGGTAGATTCCGGTGCTTGTTGAGTTTTTGGAAGGTTGAATTAAACACGGGGGTGGGGGGCAGAGTGATGGACGGTCATATGCGACAGGTGTTGCTTCTGCGACAGGTGTTGCTTCTGCGACGGGTGTTGCATCTGCGACGGGTGTTGCTTCTATCCTCTCCTCCCCTTCTATAGAGCCCGTGGTCTTATTATCTTGATCCCCAATGGCGTCCGTCGCTCCCGCACTCTCGTCCCGCCCGGTGTTCACATCCATGGAGACTTCTCCTCCGTCCAACACGAATTCCACGTTGGGGTAGGTTGGTGATTTCGGGGGGGTATCAGCATAATCAATTGGCAGAAACGCTCCAAACATATCCCCCATCATACCATGTATAGCTCTCTGCAACTCCTCTTCGGTGTAGGTTGGAGTATGCCCTGGAAATAGGTTTTCTCGGTTGGCCTCAAGGAATTCATCGAGGGGTTCTGCTCCCCCCTGTCGCAATACCCGGGAGATGAGTTTCCTCAGGTCCACGCTTGATGGTAATTTGACAGTTGAGGGGTTTATGCCCCTGGCAATACAACCAGCGTATAAGCATAAACAGAAACCACAGTCAACAGTATTGGTCTGAAGCTTAAGACCACTAGGATTCCCCTTTAAGGACCACTCTTCCCGGTTGATTTTTACACCCAACCGGCCCATTTCCCACTCGATATACTTTAGACATTCTTTTAATCTATCTGGGTACTCATTTCCCAGTGAGTCGTAGCTCCGCACAAGCCCATCTTTTAAAAAGGCGGCAATCAGGTACCAGTGGGATACACCGGGCTTCCCATCCTTCCGGATTGGTGCGGGGATGTGTACTGGGAACAGTAAGATGTCATAATCATAAATTTTTATTTTATTGGTCCACCTTTCCACCCGCAGGAAACCGCCCTGGTCAATTGCCGTGAAAAACACTGTCGGGAAAGCATATAATTTCAATCCGTCAGCGCGTTCTTCATTTTTTTTACATAAAATAGAAATGAAGTCTTCAATGATCCCTTCGCCACACAAACCCTCCGGGGTGATACGGTGTGGCCTCATTCTTCTTCTTGTATCCACGATCCCGCCTATAATACTTCCTACTATATGATGTGTATATGTTTTATCTTTAAAAAATTGAAAATCACAAGGACGTGAAACTATGCAATAAATAGTCTGTGATGCCCCTAGATATCCCGGGTGGCAATATTCAAATCATATATATATATTCGCCAGAGCCCCGTTTGTCTAAAGCCCCACTACCGGCGCCAAGGTTGGGGTTGACTTGACTGGGAGAAGCTTTAAGTTCCGCATCCACAGTCCTTAATGGGGTCCCTAACTTACTAACTAAATATATTCTAACCGTGTCCGCGAGACGTTTTTATTAATGTTATTCAAATATAAAAACGTCACAGTCCAGTGTACTCCGCTAGAAGCTGTGACAAGGAAGTCAGCGTACTCCGCTGGGTCCTTTAAATTTTGAAAAATGTCACAGTCCAGTGTACTCCGCTAGAAGCTGTGACGAGGTTAATCAGCGTACTCCGCTGGGCCCTCTTATCTCATTAATAAAAACGCCTCCTCAGACTAAAAACTACCTAAAACTACCTAAAACTACCTACCACTAAAAAGCCCCCCTATCTAACTTATTAGCTACGTGTGAGGGAAATTGGGAAATTGGAAGGAGACCCTCTGCGTGGATTGTATCCGCCAGCGCAAAGAGCCATAAAGGAAAGGAGGTTTGGAGGGGTTTTTGGGAATGAAAAGGTGCTGGAAGGGAATGATTCTTCGTTAACACCGCAAGGAATTCCCAGAATCATTCGACAGGACTTATAACTACGAAGAGAGGACTTACCCAACCTCTGTGTAACCTACCTAACATATGCATGCCTTAAAACTACCTACCACTAAAAAGCCCCCCCATCTAACTTATTAGCTACGTGTGAGGGAAATTGGGAAATTGGAAGGAGACCCTCTGCGTGGATTGTATCCGCCAGCGCAAAGAGCCATAAAGGAAAGGAGGTTTGGAGGGGTTTTTGGGAATGAGTGTCCGCGAGACGTTTTTATTAATGTTATTCAAATATAAAAACGTCACAGTCCAGTGTACTCCGCTAGAAGCTGTGACGAGGTTAATCAGCGTACTCCGCTGGGCCCTTTAAATTTTGAAAAATGTCACAGTCCAGTGTACTCCGCTAGAAGCTGTGACGAGGTTAATCAGCGTACTCCGCTGGGCCCTCTTATCTCATTAATAAAAACGCCTCCTCAGACTAAAAACTACCTAAAACTACCTAAAACTACCTACCACTAAAAAGCCCCCCTATCTAACTTATTAGCTACGTGTGAGGGACAATTGGGAAATTGGAAGGAGACCCTCTGCGTGGATTGTATCCGCCAGCGCAAAGAGCCATAAAGGAAAGGAGGTTTGGAGGGGTTTTTGGGAATGAAAAGGTGCTGGAAGGGAATGATTCTTCGTTAACACCGCAAGGAATTCCCAGAATCATTCGACAGGACTTATAACTACGAAGAGAGGACTTACCCAACCTCTGTGTAACCTACCTAACATATGCATGCCTTAAAACTACCTACCACTAAAAAGCCCCCCCATCTAACTTATTAGCTACGTGTGAGGGAAATTGGGAAATTGGAAGGAGACCCTCTGCGTGGATTGTATCCGCCAGCGCAAAGAGCCATAAAGGAAAGGAGGTTTGGAGGGGTTTTTGGGAATGAGTGTCCGCGAGACGTTTTTATTAATGTTATTCAAATATAAAAACGTCACAGTCCAGTGTACTCCGCTAGAAGCTGTGACGAGGTTAATCAGCGTACTCCGCTGGGCCCTTTAAATTTTGAAAAATGTCACAGTCCAGTGTACTCCGCTAGAAGCTGTGACGAGGTTAATCAGCGTACTCCGCTGGGCCCTCTTATCTCATTAATAAAAACGCCTCCTCAGACTAAAAACTACCTAAAACTACCTAAAACTACCTACCACTAAAAAGCCCCCCTATCTAACTTATTAGCTACGTGTGAGGGACAATTGGGAAATTGGAAGGAGACCCTCTGCGTGGATTGTATCCGCCAGCGCAAAGAGCCATAAAGGAAAGGAGGTTTGGAGGGTTTAGGATATGAAAAGTTTTGGTGCTGGAAGGGAATTGCTCTTCGTTAACACCGCAAGGCAACCGGAGCAATTCGATAGGACTTATAACTACGAAGAGAGGACTTACCCAACCTCTGTGTAACCTACCTAACATATGCATGCCTTAAAACTACCTATACCACTCAATTATTAAATTACTAAGAGAGAACAAACCTAACAAACTCCTACATACTACTTAACCTACTTCGCCAGAGCCCCGTATGTGTAAAGCCTCGTACACCACGTCACGGTAGGGGTTGACTTGACCAGGAGAGGCTATGTATTGCGCCGTTGCCTTGGTCCTTGTACAAGGTTCGCGGTCCTGGACTTAATGCCCAGGATCGGGCTGACATCCTATTTATAACCGGTATATTCTTTTTTAACCATACATTTAAAATTAAATTAAAGTTTGACAAATTCAAAATTACCTTTACAGAGCCATTTATCAAAGACTTCAAATACAGAAATAGCAAAAAGAATTTAACATTGTTACTTTTGGTGATTTCCCCTAAGGTATTGTAATATTTTATGTTGAAACACTGAACAAATTCTTATGTTTTTCTAAAGGAGACAAAATGAGTTTTATAACCAAGAAGAAGTCTAATGGACTCGTTTTTCAAAGGGTTTTCTGGTAAATTATATCACGCGAAAAAACCTCAATATTGCCAATGTTAATTAAAATATACTGATTGTCTTTAAACCACACTGCACAACATTCAAATAGACTAATGATTAACCTCTAGAGACCGGGTCTGTTTTAAGTCATGTAAATAAAAACACAATTTGAAATTTTTAAATATGATTTATTTTTCACAAGTTTTACAAATGAGTACAAATATGTGCAAATATGTGCGGCGAGTTCTATTTTATACCCAACAGTAGCCTGGCAAGTGAATTTTAATCCTACAAAGAGGACATGATTTATTTACTTTAAGCCATTTAAATATACACGTTGTACAAAATATGTGTTGACAATCATTAAGACTGATACAATCTTTTTTTTTAGTGTCAAGGCAAACCGGACAATCGGTTTCAGATTCTACTTTTGTAAATGGATTGGGCAGATTCCTCTTCACAAAATCAGAAATTTGTAAACCCCGCGACGTATATGTTTGAAAATCGATTAATTTGCAATATTTAATAATATCTTCATCTCTGAGTGTTTGATGTTTTGAGACAGACCACCAGCACAAAATATTTTTAAACGCATCCAGAAGAAAAGAATCAAGAGTTTGACATTTACTTATTAGTGAGCCAAACAGTAGTTTTAAAAGATCGATTTGATTACCCACTTTCGAGAAGTAAATGTAGCATAATACATTTTTACTTAATGATTGGTGTTTTATGAGATATGGCCACAGAACTGTTTTATAATACTCTTCTTCGTCTGTATTGTGAAATCTACACTGCGGATTGACCCCCTCCATCATCCACAACATAAAATCTTGAGTCAGCTTCTGTGATTTTATTATGACAATTGGATCAATCTTATGGTAAAACTGTCTAAGAATCCACTCCGGGACATTTTGGTGTTCCACAACTGCATTCCAGTCGAACTTGTGATTGAATGTGACCAACACTGCTTCAGAGAGATTTTGGTACTTAACCAAAAGCGAAAAGTTAATTTTTGAATGAAAACTTTCTATATCTTTAGTCGTCAGTCTTTGGTGGATGACAATTTCGTTGAAATTTAAAACTTCTTTAAACTTCAACATGAACCCATGCGTGAACTGTTCTCTCCGGTATAGTATTCTCCAAAGGTTGACTGGGAGTTGATGAATTTTTTCCGTAATTTTTTCAAATTTAGTGAAGTGTAGGAATTGACTGCTGTTATCTAATGTCTCCTGTTCCAATGAAGTATACAAACTGTACAAGTCAGAAGGATCCGTAAGTTTGTCTATAAAGGCGGTAACACCATCAGCGCTTTTAATAGAATTTAAAATCTTCCACAAAATCTTTTTCCTAGTTAGGTGGGTTGACTTGATACCCATACTTTGGCAAATAGCTTTGAGTTCGTAAAATGTAATTCTCTCCACCATGGTTCTAGTTACCTATCACAAATCAACTCAAAAACAAACAACAACTTTACCGAACACGCAGGAGTTCATTACAGGAACTACTGGTATGTGTGGAGAACCGTTCCCTTATAAACCCTCAGAAAATAGAATTCGCAAAGTATTTGTGCATTTATTTCAAATGTTGACGGGGGTGGGGGAATTTGTTGAAACCGTTTCTTTGAATTTTATACGCGCGGGTGTGTGTAGAAATGAAGCGTATTCTGTTGGTGTTTGCGTGCGGCGGGGGACTGAGTCTGAGTGGAACGATCACATCACCAATAATCTAAAATTATTAAAATTAAAGCAATTAGAATTCAATTCATAAATGGAACTTTGAACAAAACAGTTTTAACTGTTGTAGTTAAATTTAACTTAGTTTTTGATTTAGCGAAATAACATTGTTGACTCGGATAGTACTCATGGAGACTTGTCGGTTAACACTAGTTAAAAATCACAAGTGCCGAGCCGAAAAATAAGATAAAATTTAAAAATCCCGATTCACAGAATTAACCCAAGTCTTGGTCTAAATGTTAGGAAACACTGACCCAAGAGGGTGTTGTCGTGCTAAAATCTCGCGGCGTTGTGGCGCGGGTGTGTGGTGGGTTCTGGGCACGTGGTAACCTTGAGAATGTTTCATTTGCAAATAATAATATTTCAAAAGATAATTTTAAAATTGAATTTTTAATTGCGTTGCCTTGATGAGACAGACACTAGAATCAGTTGTTAGTTAAATAGCGGCGAGTGCGAATGTTTATATTTGTTAGTACTCCGCGATTCCCGTTAAATATTACAAGTCCCGAGAGTCAAAAATCCACATAATTCAAAATATTTCAAAATAATTTAAAGTCCCCAGATTAAAAGTTTGAAAAAATCACAAGTGCCGAGCCGAAAAATAAGATAAAATTTAAAAATCCCGATTCACAGAATTAACCCAAGTCTTGGTCTAAATGTTAGGAAACACTGACCCAAGAGGGTGTTGTCGTGCTAAAATCTCGCGGCGTTGTGGCGCGGGTGTGTGGTGGGTTCTAGGCACGTGATAACCTTGAGAATGTTTCATTTGCAAATAATAATATTTCAAAAGATAATTTTAAAATTGAATTTTTAATTGCGTTGCCTTGATGAGACAGACACTAGAATCAGTTGTTAGTTAAATAGCGGCGAGTGCGAATGTTTATAGGTGTTAGTCTCCAGATTAAATGTTTAGAGCCCAATAGTTGGTTTCTAAGTGTTGGGAAATCACTGTGTTGGTTTCTAAGTGTTGGGAAATCACTGTAAAATTTTACAAGTCCAGAGCCCTAAAATTAAATAAAATTAACTCCTTGTAGAATCGTACAAGTCCCGAATCTGCCTAAATCTTAATACTTTAAAACCCCAGAATCGGTATAAGTGATACAGGAACACTGACCCAAGAGGACGTTGTCGTGCTAAAATCTCGCGGCGTTGTGGCGCGGATGCGTGGTAGTTTCTAGGCACATGGTAACCCTGAGAATGTTTCATTTGCAAATAATAATATTTCAAAAGATAATTTTAAAATTGAATTTTGAATTGTGTCGCCTTGATAAGACAGACACTAGAATCAGTTGTTAGTTAAATCGCGGCGAGTGAACTTGTGCGAGTGTTTATAGGTGTTAGTCCCCAGGTTAAAAGTTTAGAGCCCAATAGTTGGTTTGTTGGGAAATCACTGTAAAATTTTACAAGTCCAGAGCCCTAAAATTAAACAAAATTAACTCATTGTAGAATCGTACAAGTCCCGAATCTGCCTAAATAATAATAATTTAAAACCCCAATTTTAAAATTGCATTTTGAATTGTGTCGCCTTGATGAGACAGACACTAGAATCAGTTGTTAGTTAAATAGCGGCGAGTGCGAATGTTTATAGGTGTTAGTCCCCAGATTAAAAGTTTAGAGCCCAATAGTTGGTTTCTAAGTGTTGGGAAATCGCTGTAAAATTTTACAAGTCCAGAGCCCTAAAATTAAATAAAATTAACTCATTGTAGAATCGTACAAGTCCCGAATCTGCCTAAATAATAATAATTTTAAACCCCAATTTTAAAATTGCATTTTGAATTGTGTCGCCTTGATGAGACAGACACTAGAATCAGTTGTTAGTTAAATAGCGGCGAGTGCGAATGTTTATAGGTGTTAGTCCCCAGATTAAATGTTTAGAGCCCAATAGTTGGTTTCTAAGTGTTGGGAAATCGCTGTAAAATTTTACAAGTCCAGAGCCCTAAAATTAAACAAAATTAACTCATTGTAGAATCGTACAAGTCCCGAATCTGCCTAAATAATAATAATTTTAAACCCCAATTTTAAAATTGCATTTTGAATTGTGTCGCCTTGATGAGACAGACACTAGAATCAGTTGTTAGTTAAATAGCGGCGAGTGCGAATGTTTATAGGTGTTAGTCCCCAGATTAAATGTTTAGAGCCCAATAGTTGGTTTCTAAGTGTTGGGAAATCGCTGTAAAATTTTACAAGTCCAGAGCCCTAAAATTAAATAAAATTAACTCATTGTAGAATCGTACAAGTCCCGAATCTGCCTAAATCTTAATACTTTAAAACCCCAGAATCGGTATAAGTGATACAGGAACACTGACCCAAGAGGACGTTGTCGTGCTAAAATCTCGCGGCTTTTTAAAGTTTTTGAGTTAGTGAATTAACCCACAAGACGGTTTTACTTCTCCATTTTAATACTACTCCTCAACATGAATAATATGGGGACTTTTAAGACCCGTAGGACGGGGCCGTGATATTTTATCGGGCCGAAACCTTGCACCTGGCGTGCGATTTGGCAACCTTGGACAAGAACGCTCGGTTTGGCAACGCCCGCGCGCCCCGGATGCGAACATTCCACGTAGCCCACTTTCAAATTTTGGTAACAAATGACGCATGCGTGGAGGCCTCTCAAAAGGTGGAAACGGGAGTGGTCCGATTTCACCATATTTCTGTCTCACTCGCACACCTCTTTACTCTCTCACACTAAACTGCATCGGCCCGCCACGCCGACTGATTCAATCGTATTTTATACTGGATCTTGTTAAAAACCGTTATCATATGAACTGTATTAATTCAATTTTTGTAAACAAATATTTTGATTAAAATTATCTGTTGTTTAATTTAAATAAAAAATACTAAAAAATACTAAAAAATACTCTTTTCAGTTATTTAAAGTGATCATATTTTAGCGAAACTTTGGTATGTGAATTGACCCAATTCTGGCCTATTTATATGCTTTGCGAGCGAATGTTAAAACTTAAATCTGTTAAAATACATTCTGGAACATACTAATAAATTATATCAAAAATAATTAAAAATAATTATGATATATGAGTTGAGCTAGGCACATTTTAGTTGTATATTTGTGTTTATTATTCCTCATTTGATAATGTGTAAAATATAATACAACAAGTGGGACAATTTAACTTTAAATCTTACTATTAAACAGGAACAACTTTACAAGTTAAAATACAATCATAAAAAATACCCTTAAAAATGATTTGAGCTACAACGTAATAAAATATTTCGTATAAATATTCATAACACTTAAATTTCCACCGACAAGACCACATCACAAATAATTCTCAGAACACCATACGTAACAACACAAGCACATTATACTTTAGAGTTCATTTCAGCTGATCGCGGTTGAGGTATTTTTCAAATCGTGACATAGTTTGAAGACTCATCTTTTGATACCGACGAATAAGATTCCAATAATGGTTTTTTAATGAATTGCTTGTATATTTAACTCTGGTATTGTAAATTATAGAAATTAATCTCTCCGACATATCTTGTGTTTGGCAAATTAAAGGCCAATATGATATGTTTAAGTAAGATTCTATATCAATATATGAAATATAACACAGCTCTAATTCACTGGGCGTCGAAATCAAAAACAATAATAAGTCTTCGGATAAATTCTGCATACGTAGAAGTTGTTGTATGTTGATTGCAGTATACTTTTTAAAAATTATATCTTCTGGTATGAAATAGCCCCTTTTTACAATAATGTCCAAATCCAGATAATCTTGAAACCCGTACAGAATATCAGCTGTTAACCTAATGTTTTGAGAAAGAATTACCCAGTTAATTTTATGTCGGAATTCCATCAAAAATGGCGTTTTCAAATTATTTGAAAGAGAAATCATGTTCCAACTGTCGGTTGGGAAGTTTAATAGTTTGTTTCTCAATATTTCCAGCACAGATTCATTTCTTACTTTGATGTATAAATGTAGCACTTCTACGGTTGATAGATTCGATAAATTCCCGCACACATTATTGTTTTGCTCTAATAATGCAATTAATTTGTTCATCTTCTCCATATTTAGTTATATTTTAAAACTTACCAAGAAAAACTATTATTTTCACTAAATAAAAAGTATAAAATTACTAGCCACATCTAAACTGTAACAACAATACATACGTGCACGCGGATAACAAAAGGCCACCGCGGCTTCCTGTGTTTGTTTATATACCACTTCCTTGAGAATTTTAAAATTCTCGAGGTTACGAAGGCTAATGTAGTTCTGTTGTACAATTGCGTGTTGCGCAACTGGGTCACGGTGTGAGTACAATTGCGTGTTGCGCAACTGGGTCACGGTGTGAGTCGCCGGTCACTATTTACACAAGATCCCCGAGCGAGTTTCCGTGTTCTGCAACCGGATTTCCGGGCTGGTTTGTCCCCGAGAGAGTGTCTAGAATCGTTTCTTGGTTCGAAGTCAGTCAGTTCAACAACTCAACTCGCCCAAGAGAGTTCTTATGATCCTAAGTTGTTTTTAGAGTTTAGTAAAAATATATTTTTCAAAGTAAGTAGTTATCACATTTAAATCACATTTAAATCACATTTAAATATATCATACAACTGAAAGTGTAAACAAATGACTTTTAGACATCTTTAAAAATTTAAAAGTAAATAACTAATTTCACTTAAATATATCGTGAACTTGCAAACGCGTCATTTTGAAATGGAGAGCGTGTATACACCCCAGCAAAAGAAGATTGTTACACGCATTCTAAGATTTCTGATCATGCAATCCAAATTCACCCTATTGCAAGAAGATTATCATCACGAATTCCAACATTTAATAAACAGATTATTATTTAAATTTCCGCCCGACGAACAACAATCAATTATACACAAGGTTTCTCAAAAGCGACAATATCGCAAAAAAAACTCAAAACCACCTTCAGTAGATAATAACATACAGCAGTGTTCCGCCACGAATCAAGAGACGACAGAAGTGCGTAACGACTCAGATAGTTTGAACTTTGCAGAAGAAGGAAATTTAATTGGATTAATTCAAGTTAGACAAGCGGATGAAGACTCTATTGTTGGTGTCACAGATGACTGTATACTATTTCCGGAAAATCCTAACAGGATGGTGATCACGGCCCCAAAACTATCGTTAGAAGAACAAGAATATTTATCGACGTTATCGACGTTTTAAAACGGCTTGACAGAAAACAGGTTTTAAAATGTGTATAATTAAATAGTATATAAAAATATCTCTATAGTCCTCAGCAACCTGGCACCTACAACCTGGCCTTACTAGACCTTCTTCCAACCCTATAATAGTATAAGGCATAGTCTTTTGGGGTAATACCCATGAGTCATATACTAAACCATTATATTTGCAGCAGAAACATATTTTAAGATTGATTTTATACAAAACCAGATATGAATGATCAAAACCCCTTTTCATAAGTCAGAGAATTTTTTCGTTTAAATATATTTATGTTTATAAAGTTCTAAAACTAAAACTTTTCTAAAACCTTTCTACAATAAAAGTGGAAATATGCCCCAAAATGAGAATGAGTATAGAAAAAAATTAAGGAAAGCTAACCAGTTTTTTATTCCCAAGCCAACCAATACATTTTTTACAAAAACTTTCAATTTTATAGCTCCGAAACTGTTTAATAAACTTCCTGAAAATGTTAAGATTGCATTTAATATTAATTTTTTTTTATGTAGATTAAGGAAATGGTTATTTCAACTAGAGAATACTGATTGTTATTTCAAATTCAGCAATAGTTTTATTTTTGATATTATAGCTGAGGGTTCACACGGGGACTATGCATTGCATGCAATGAGCTTCGACGGCACCTGGGGAGACCAACCCCAGAGGCAAGTCTCTGGAGAGGTGCCATAAGCCGCCTGAAAGAGTAAACCTTAGAATATTATAATACGTGTATAATTTATATGATAGACTATATGAATCTACAAATACAGTTTTATTTATTTTCTGTAATTAGTTTTTATGCACTGAGCACACGCTGAATTTCAGTGTTCATGAGAGAATTAAGGCGCGTCAAATATTTAATTTTGTATTTTTCTTAACGTTTAATTTTAACGCTAAATTTACGTTTAATTTTTGTTTAATTTTTGTATACACATGGGTTGTCTGAGACAATTGTGTTTATTATATTTCGATCATTTCTGTTCGCCTACTTTACATTATTTTTAATTTAAGTGATGGAACCCTATAGCAGGCTTTGTCTTAAGAGGACCTATTGTTTTTTCATTATTTTATTTTTATTTTTATGCCAGCCCGACAAGTAAAATGTACATTATTATTTATTTAAGTTACAAACAAGCTGTGTAATTAAAAATAAAGTTAATACGGGTTGAGTTGTGTGTTTTTTGTTATAATTTTGAATTTTTAAAATTATTATTCTGAAACCAATATTACCCCGATTGTAGAGTGCGCCCCGGGGAAATTTAAAGTAAATAATCTCAAACGAAGAACTAATATTTCTAATCACTCCCCCATTTATATATAGAATTCCTTGCAGCATTCTAATACTTCTAGAAGATGGTTGGCACCACCGTGCGGATTTTCTAGTGATCAACGTTGGAGGAACACATCGCAACTGGGGTAATCTCTATGATTGTAGTGCATGATCAGTGCATGATCAGTGCATGATCACTCGAGAGTTTATTATTTTTACATATTTTTTTGTTATAAATAAAATCATGAAAAAGTCTAAGAAATCTCAAACCGCTGTGTGCACTTGTATGAATATTAAGAGAAAAAAACGTCCCACTATTGGTTATTTTAAATATTCTACCGCAAAAGGACCAAAATCTTTTACCAAGCTTAGAAATAAATGCCCCAAAAGGTCTAGATCGCGGTCTAGAACTAGACGATCTAGGTCGCGAAGTCGTTCTCGGTCGAGAAGTAAATAAAATTATATAAAAAATGTCTGATTGTATTTTCATAAAGTACAGAGACGTATTGAAATTTGAAGATTTTCATTTAAACCATCCTGCTACTTATTTGCCCTTTGTTGTTTATAACTGGTTAGCTCTTGGAATACTGCCGAAAATCTACAGTCACGAGGAATGGGGTTTTGAAAATAGCAGAAAAGAGATTTTACAAAATAAAAATCACCTCTTGGATGTTTTGGTTGTAATTATCAATTGTGTTTTGGGAATCAAAATAAAACTTAATGATGAATTGTACAGAAAAAATGTGGAATACTTGAAAGGGGTTAAACATCTTTCAAAAGACGTTGTTCTTCCGTTTATTACAATTGAGAATTACATGTCTATTAAGGACTCCAAGTTATTTATTGATAGCATTTCAAAATTCTTTCCGGTGGGGTCCATTGAGAAATCAACAGACGCTATACCGTGTTCTAGGCTTTATGAAATAGTTAGTGGAATGATCGCTTGGGGTAGTTCGTACTGGGTAGTAATACATTTCACAACATTGGTTATAGATAAAATGGAGGAATCTAAACTTAAAGAAGAATATCAAGAAGCTTTATGCAGTTTAACGGGATTTTTTGATCTTTTATTACCATGTTCGATATGCAGATATCACTATTCAAGTTTGTTTAAGTTCAACGAAGAAGAAGATTTTGCCCGGCCGTTTCAGTTAACTCTTCCATTTGAATCAATGATGTACGCCAAGAATAACGAACTCTTTGAGTTTTATAGTATACTTCACGACAACTGTAAACCCATGGACAGGAGGGAAAGATTAGGTGTGGAATATCATAAAAAACAATATGAAAAATTTTACAATATTGTTTTTTATCCGCGACTGTCCAAGGAGGAGGGAATACATCAAAAATCACCAAGAGACTAAGTGTTTCTCAGTCTAGATTTTTCCTCTTCTAAATTACTTTGAATCTACATATTCCATTTTTGTATTAGTGGAAAACGCTCTGTGTTACAAAATTTAATCTAAATTTTATTTTTTTTTCTTCTTTTCTCAAATATTAATGCAATTTTGTTATTTTTTTTACATTAATTGAATTAATAAATAAACATTAACTTTAAACTTTGCTTTAACGAAACCTGAATTTTCCCCTCTGATATGATAAAAAGATAGTCTATTTAGTCTCTGAAGCGGCCGAGGTAAGTTCAACAACTCAACTCGCCTAAGAAAATCTTGATCCTAAGTTGTTTTTAGAGTTTAGTGAAAATATATTTTTTAAAGTAAGTAGTTATCACATTTTTACTGGAGTGCAACATAAAGAGAATAATTTAGTGTGAAAGAAACCTATATGACGGAAGACCCGTTCGAAAAATAAAATTTGATGGAAAGCCATTAAAATTGGACTTAAAATCAAATGCAGACTTTGACAGGATAGGGGTTGAATTTTTGAGCAGTAGGGCTATGCTAAATAGTGGATTCTCTAGAGAAAGGATTATAAAAAAAGTAGCTAAACTCTCCACGATGAATTAGAATATAACATTTATTTTGACGATACTTTTAGCGCTCTTTATTCTTAAACGTTAACAGACAAAAACACCGCAAAACAAGACTGGAAGTACGAGGGGGGTGAAACGCCCCCCTAACCCATAATGAGAAACATACAATCTTTCTTAGCGAGCCAGGTCTTTATGTTTTTGTGGGTTAGTCAAATGACGAAATATTTTAACAAGATAGTGATAACTTGTACAACATTAAAGATTTTAAGTTTTGGAGTTGGTAAACTAAAACCTTAAAATAATAATAGTTGATAAACTCTGAAACAATGCCGCTTGTGTGTGAACGCTTATGATAACATCCATAGTCCTAAGCTACCCTCTTCCTCTTTTAATCCAAACTTCTCGTATTTTTTTTCAATCTCCTCCCCCGTCCAACTTGCAAGTCGATTGCAAACTCGATCCTCTCCTCTCCCTCCTCATCTGAAGAGTCATCATACTTTGGGTTTCTAAATTTAATGACCACGTAATCTACCTCTTCTTGTTTAAATTCTCCAAACTCTTTGAGGCTAGTATATGGACGATCTGTTTCATCACAATCATCCTCAATCCAAAATGATTCGCGCTCATGCCATTTGTCTTTGGTATAAATGTGGACGTCCAATTTGTTATACTTTGAAAAAAAATCTGCTTTTTGAATAATCTGCTTCTCTGAGAACCCGCTAAGGGACATGGCCTTAGTATCTATAAATTCGAATTCTATTCTGTCAAAATTTCCATTAGATTTTACTTCCAATTTCAAAAGTTCCCCGTTGAAATCTATTTTGCGAACGAGTCTCCCGTCCTTCATCAAATTTATAATGATCCAGCCAACTCCACTGTCCTCCGACGCGCCCGCGCCCTGAGCGCGTTGGTGGCGACATGCTTGGCAAATGCTTTCGCCTAGGTAACAGACATCATCATCATCACACGAATCGCTTTCGCTTAGGTACGAGACATCATCACACGGATCCATGTTGAAGACTATGTAGGAGTTTGAAACTACAGTATGTATGTAAATGGTAGGTATGTTTTGTTTCACACGGAGAAACTATTATATTCCCCTGCTTTCAACAAATTCTCCCACCCCCGTCAACATTTGAAATAAGGGCATAATACAAATTCCGAGGCTTTATAAAGGAACGGGTCCCCCCAATATACCAGTAGTTGCTGAACTCCTGCACTGGTGTTTGGTCTGATAGAGAACCGAAAAGAGCTCTATTTACCTCGCTGATTCCGATATCTAAGGACGTCTCAACATGGCTAAACATGCTTATATTATCGATTTTCAAGGATTTAAAGACAACAAAAACAATTTTATTATTAAAGAAATTGCACTTACAAAAACCAGCGGTAATTGGTTTCTGAGACACTGGTTTGTAAAATCGCCGTACGATTTTGACAAACTATCTCCGGACTACAGAAGACAGGCGATCTTCAACGCAAACTATTACCACGGAATTCCATGGCAGGAAGGAACTACGTCCTTCAATTACGTCAAGAGACAACTGGCGGAGCTGTTATCACAAAACACCACCGTCTACGTAAAGGGTCAAGAGAAACAAGTGTTCCTTCAAAGACTTTTTAAGAACGCCAAAGTTGAAAATTTGGACGACATGCCATCACTTAAAAAACTAAAATCTAAGTATCTAAATAATTATTGTTATTATCATAGATTTAATAGTTTCATGTGTGCTCTTGAAAATGTTTATAAGATTCAAACCTACTTGGAACAAAGAGGGTATGAATACAAATATTAAATGTCTATTGTGTTCTTTATTGCGGGTAAATGCCTAATTCTTTTGTAAATCTGTTTGCAAACATCTTGCATCAGGATTATAATAATGTTTATAAAAACTGTATTGGTACTTAATATTTTCAATAATTCTAGGAATCTCGTTGTTAAATTGCCTTATGTGTTTATATATCATTGCAATGTTAGTCATGGAGTGGTAATTGGTTGGATAAATTCTCTTTTATAAGTTTTTTTTACAATACTATGTTTGTAGATTCACAGAATCAGCCCAAGTCTTATTTAGTACTTAAAATAATTTCGGCTAAAATATGATTTTTTTACTCTGAACTTAGAAAAATTTAGTGATTAAAATAATTTCGGCTAAAATAAAGTTTAGAACAAAAACGTAAGTGTTCAATCGAGGACCCGGAGCTACCGGGTACATAAATATTCAAAAATGGAGATTGTTTTTGTTGCATTTCTTGAATTTCCAATTTTTATATTGTCTCTGATTATACTTAATACCTTTCAGTATTTTTAATTAAAACAATTTTAAAAATCTTTTGGAAAGAGAGAGCGATGAAATTCCCCAAAAAATTCCCCAAAAATTTCCAAATCAAAGTCTACACGTAAAATCCTAGCGTGAAGATATTATATTTTGTGCTATTTTGTACCAGCACCTTGGGAGATGTTTACAAATAAAATACAAATCAAAACACTTACAATAAATGAAATTAAATTTGAGCTTGTCCTGAATGGGATATTCCCTTTATTTGAGTAGTATACTAAATCAAATGCGTATTTGGAAAATATTGTATGTTTAGTAACCCTTTTCAGTTGAAAATTGTATTCAAATGTTACGTTACTCGGATTTTGAAATTCGTGGTCTGCCACCTTATAACATATTGGAATCCAATATATAAGGTGGGGGTTTTGGAATAATAAATTTAATCCATATCTCTCACCCTCAACAACAGCACTGGGACCGTTAAAGCGACGTGTCAACATTTTTATTATAAAAATGAGTGTGAGATTTTATGATTTGGTTTACGTCATAGATTGCGGATCTAATTCAAATGTTACATTTTTAAAAGATAAATTAGATGATAGGTCTCTGTTACAGAGAAGAGCCGACAGGGAGAGATTCAGAAGAAATAAGATAGACGCGTATAGTGAAAAACTGAATAAAGTCATAACACACAAATTACAAGATTTCTATGAGAGGGAAAACTGTTTGAATAAACTCTGGCAAATGTTTCGAATTTCTAGTTTGCCCGAGGACAAAAAGGATTTTTTGAGGATAGTGAAATTTTTTGAACTCTACGAATTAATAAAAAATATAAATCTGTATAAAAAAAAAGAAATTAATAAGGAATACTTTTTAAAGGCTTTAGATTTGTTGAAGAGTTTAGAATCTTAAAATAAAAAGTATGCAGCTCATTACGGGTATTGAATTATTACAAAGTGAAAAAATAACAAATAACCATTCTGTAATTGATAGGTTTAAATTGTTTCATAATAATATATTATTTGATGAAGTTGAAGACTTAAAATATTTACTTTATTGTTTAGAACTCAGAAAAGTATTTTATTGGTAAACCATTCATTCAACAAACTTTTTGTACATCATATATAGTAATACGCCTATGACAATACCTACTGCCGCTCCGAGACCCAATGACATAATATCGACCATGTTTTGTATTTTTTATAAATGAAAAAAACGTGTAAGATATACAATCGCCCGTGTTATTTTATTAATGTGTTATTATCCACTTTGTCCTGATTTTTTATTTCCACTCCCCCCGCCACCCGCCGGAGGAGTGCCTCCGCCACCCGCTGGAGGAGTGCCCCCGCCACCCGCGGGAGGAGTGCCTCCGCCACTCACTGGAGTAGTCCCTCCGCCACCCGCTGATCCACCTTTAGCTTGTTTGCTCTCACTTTTGTCCTTTGAATCATCACCCTTCTTTGATTTATATTTTTTGTAGAAGTAATACACGCCGGCGCCTAATAAAATTACCACAAAAATAATTGCGTATAATGCCATGTAGTTTATCATTGGTTATTTTTATTATAATAAAAATATGATTTTAAACAAAACATTCATATTTACATCGGTTGGATTTATTTTACTTTTCATAATGTATAATAGAAAAAAGTCTCCAACCACTCACGATTATGATAAAAATAATCTATCAGTTTTAGACGAGATTTTACATAGTGAACATAAATATGAACTTTCAGATTGTTTAAGAAAGAAATTTAACTGTAATACTGATAAAGAATGTTTAGACATTTGCAATAAGGGATTACCCTGGATCTGTTTGGAAAGTCAATGCACTGTTAATACCGATACTTTAAAACCAAATTGTATTTTTGGTAAATTAACGGCTATATACGATTCCAATAAAAAAGAGGTGAAATATCAATGTGTTTGTAGTTCACTTTATTATGGCAAAGATTGTTCAAAAACGATACATTTTTGCGACGATGTCAAAGAAAACAAATGTGTTTGTAATAGCAACAGTGTGTTATTTAAGTATTACGACGAGTTTGATGTGTGTATTCCTCTGATTCACCGTATACTGTTCTCAAGTCAAGATAATTTTAAACAAGTATGAAGTCTAAACGGTACGGGATAATACTTGTAGATAGAAATTTAAAAAATACACTAGTCCTAAGTAGAATTAACTACGCGCTTTATAACCGATTGAATAACAACATTATACCCTATGAAAATGCTAGCACCGACATGGCTCTTAGCATGTATTTTGGTTGTAATACGATTTACGAATTTCCAAAGGGTGTACGAGAGAAATCTGAAACGCCTTTTAACTGTGCCGTAAGAGAATTCTTTGAAGAAACTGGTATTTGTTTGAATGCAAATTCAGTCAATATTTTGTCAAACATTGACTACACTTATACCGCTAAAAACAATAAAACATACTCGTGCTTTTACTATGTAGTTGATATTCCAATTTCCAGATACTCAACGACAATTTTAAAAACACCAGATTTGCCACTTGTAAGTGACAATTTTAATATTGTAATATGTACTTGTTGGTACAAAATCAGAAATTACTTCCTGAACATAAATCTTTTTGAATTGGTTGCGAAATTGGACGAAGTCTTTGCATAAAATTGTATAAAATTGTATAAAATTGTATAAAAGGACACTCGCATGGCTAAACCAGACAGTTGCACGATGATTGCATCCAATATTACTGCCTGGAGTTTAATATCTCAAGAGCCGAGGTTCCCGGAAGGAGTGTTGACAGATAGTTTTGTTCAACGGTTTGATAGTTATATGGATTGGGAACAACTTTCCATACATTATTTTTTTACGGTGACCATGTTAAGAATGTATTTTCATCAAGTTAACTGGATCCATATTCTACAAAGACAACAGTTTTCTGAAGACTTTCTTGTGGAGATGACATCAAATTTTAATAACTGTTGGGAAGTAGTAAGCAAATATCAAAATCTATCTGAGAATTTCATCGACAGGTTTAAAGATAAGCTGGATTGGGAAGTGTTATTCGAACATCAACGGTTAACTGGCAAGTTCATAAGGGAACATAATAACTACTTGAGTTTTGTCCACTTTTATGACGACAACACCACCAGTGCTGACATATCGGGGGCGTCTTCAATTACAGCTTATATCTCTTTTTACTACTTTTATTTAATATGTCTGTTAGTGCACAATCCACTGTTTTATTTATTTGAAAAATATATAGAATATATTTGTTCGTAATATAACAGTTTTTTTATTTAACATGTTATTCCGGAACGATAACGACGCAATCATCGTAAAGTGTGATACTAATAGAGAGAACCTACCCACACGCCATTTAATTACGACTCTAAAAGTTGATAACATATACTACGGGTTTTACTTGAATGAAAAAGATATTGAGCAGTCCAAAGGTACGCTTTACATTGGCAAACATGTCGAATTTCCCGAGTCATGTGGACAACAGTTTAATTTATTACGAAACATCCGCAAACTTCCTGCTCGGAAAGGAATGATTGCAAAGGTTGCAGGGGTTGCAGGTGGGATGAGGAATACTATGGTAAAAGAATATTTTAAAACCGAAGATGATATTTTTAAGACGTGTTGCGTTTTTCACACCGATAAAAACCCAAGCATGAGTGTAAATTTGAAAATTGGTGTTTTTTATTGTTTTAGCTGTAAATCGGGGGGCTCGATTACAAAACTTTTGAATCGAATTCGCAATTAATTCACAATTAATTCAAATTAATTTGCAATTAATTCGCAATTAATTGGCAATTAATTTTCAATTAAACTACAACATTCTCTTTTGGAATCCAGGAATTCCACCGTTCCGAGTCAAACCCAAGCCATTTCACGTAAAGGTGAGGTTTATTCCGAATTTTCTTCTGTTTGATTACTTTTTCGACAACATAAGTTAAGCCGTGCACGGCTAATTTTAACTCTTGTTCATAAAACGTTCCCTTGATGGGTTCCCTACTACCCTCTGTGTCTCTGAGTCTATAAGTCACGGGATTGTCCTCTAACACTACTTTTCGTACTTGAAATACCAGCGGTGTAAAATTAAAAGTAGATTTTTCAAAAACGTGCTTGGATTTCGATATATGAACATAATCACCAACTTTAAATTTAGGTTTCCCTCTCTTGGGGTGTTTTTTCGGAGCCAGCCGTCTGAGAATAATTTTTTCATGCGAAAATGACACCTCAGAGGGTTTGAATTTAGTTACACTGTGAATTGTGTTGTTGTATCTATCTAAGACATCTTGTAAAAAATCAATCCATTTGGGGGAGTTTCTCTTGTAAGTCTCCTTTACAAGCATTTTCCTAAATGTTCTATGAAACCTTTCAATAAATGATGCTTTGATTTCCGTATAGACAGAATACATGTTAATGTTATATTTTTTCATCAGGGCTTTAAACTTATCGTTGTAAAACTCCCCACCGTGATCTACTTGTAGGTTTCTAACCATCGGAAAAACTCGTAGTAATATTCTACTCATGGCGCTTGTTACTTCGTCACCCGTTTTTGTTTTTAATGGCTCTATATATGCAAATTTTGTAAAACAGTTAATTGCGGTCAGTATATAGATATAACCATCGTTGAATTCTTCGTATTTTTTTAAATCCATAATGTCCCCCTGAATTAGATCATTTATACCCTTCAACACGTAACGACGTCTAGGAAACCGCTTTCTCACATCAGCAAAATAAGTATCAATCAAGTCGTTTTTTACAGATGATTCCATTTTGTTTTATTATACATAATAAATCACATCAAAAAACCCGTAATCACATATCAACGGTTTACGTAGTAAAGGAGTGTCCATATCAAGGCAAATATCATTATCACAATATATTTTATCCATAGTTTCTAATAAACACATTAAACATAACTTTCTGTTTATTTTGATGTCTTTTAAAAAATTATAATTATAATACAAATTACACTTTTTACAAAAATAAATCATTTTTATTTAAGAATATATTTTAACAATTTTGACATCATGTTCTTTCGATGCGACATACTCCTCCCCATCGGGACATTCTATTAAATAATTTGAAACCACGTCTTTTAAATAAGAATCCTTGTTGTAACAATTTATTATAAAGGGGGCGTTTTGATGAGTGCTCCGATGGCTCAAAACACAAGGCGTAGTCTTGTCACCACCGTCCAAGTTTCGAGTACCGTTAGTGCATTCACATAGGCCCGTGATGAAATTATAACCGCTGGCCGGATTGTTGGGTGTGTTGTTTAAACAATAATCCTTTACGCAAAAAGATACCCCGCGATTCAGAGTTGCTTTAACAAGTTTATTCCCATACTCATCGTATAACCCAGTACAATCGACTTTGTACTGTGAAGGATCATTATAATCCACGTTTTTTGCAATACTGTTGGCTTTTGAATATGGATATTTGCCCACTATCTGGTCCCCGGACGTTGTAAAAACACCGGGATACTTCGGGAGACATTTCCAAGTTCCATCAAAATCATAAGTCCCGTAATCCTGTTTACAGCCAAAGTAGTAATGGGGAATGTAGCAGTAATAGTTTTCATCTGTTTTCAAAATTTTGGCATCTTTACTTTTGCAATAGTTTTTACAGTCACATTTAATCACACCCTGTGGACATTTTTTGGGTTGAAACCTACAATCTGTTTCAATAGATTTCATTGGTAAATTTGAAAGGTTAAAATGTTTTGTTCTTTTCAAAATAATTCTAAGGAATACAAAAAAACAAACAACAACAAATATTATGAAATTCATATTTTATTTATGTTTGTAATATTTTATAAAACGTGTCACAAAAAAAGGAATCAAACACTTCGGGGTTTAATACTCCAACGCAGAGAATCTTCCCCTCTCAAATATACAGTCAGCATAGTGCATGAAGTATAATGAAGTATAAAAAATCTTTGGGCCAAGTACATCTAAATTTTGTAGATACTGTAAAAACAACGTTTTTCAGTTCCTTGGATTATTTTTCTCAGTGTTTCAACCGATTTGAGTCTCATCACACGGGAACGACAAAGTTTTGTATTTGATTTTCCAAATCCTCGATGTATCTGTTTCTTTCTATGTTGTATTGTTCAGCTAAGACAAGAGCGTTCTTGAACTGTTCGTGTTCCTTTTCCAACAGAGCCAATTGCTCGGAGCTCTGTTCATTTTCTAGCCTTAAATCTTGAATAATCTGTTCGCGCTCTGATAGTTTTTGATTGCAATACATGTTATCGGTTTTTAACTTTTGGTAATCTGACAATTCTTTTTCCAAATTGGTGACCTCAGTAGAAAGGCGTATGTTTTCGGATTTCAACTGAACACTTTCTTTTCTGACCTCCTCAAATAAAACTATTCGCCTTTGACAACTATTGAGGAAATTCTTTACATCTACGTTGAGCGGTTTTTGTTTATAAACACTATCTAGGAAATCCACGATATATGCAAGGTCTACACCCATTTCATTTTCCAAAACCAGAAATGGTTTTACATCTACATATAACCGGTTATAGGCGATAATTTTATTAGAGAGTTGATTCTTTATTGATTCCATATCCACAGTCAAAGATTTCAACTGTTTTAACATAATCCCAATATTTTCTAAAGAAAACAAACTGTTGAAATCACAATCTAAAAATGTTTTGTGTAATTCTTTAAATTCTTTACCAAATTTAATCAGGGTTGAGTTGTTGTTAAGATATAACAGGTTGCTGATAATTTCTTGTATGAGTTTATAATTTGTTTGATTTATATTTAGAGTCTTAACTAATTTATGTTGCTCTTCCAACATACCAAACAGCACATATTCATCGTCAACATTGAATAGATGAAATATTTTTTCAATCACCTGATTAATAGTCTGTATTTTTGTAACAGCAACCCGTGGTTCTAAAACTTTCAATTCGTCTAATATAATTGAAAATAATTCACACAAGTCTGTATATTTCAAATACATACATTTGATATCTGCCTCTGAGATATTTTCTGAAGATACTGTTTTCTTTAATCTGCTACGAACAAATTCATTTAAAATAGAGTTAATTTTACTGTAGGTTAATGTTTGGAAGTCAACATCTGTTAGACCTAAAATATCTACAACCGTCTCGGCAAACAATATTTTACCGTCATCGATGATTAAATCGTCAGTCTGTAAGGCTTTACTGAATTTTAGAGGCGTTTCTGTTGTTGTGTGTTTATCAGACATTTTTTCAACAAACTTATAAGGAGCTTCTAAACTTTTCCATTTAAACTCCCTACCGCCGAAAGTATTTACAACATACTCGATTCCGGCCTTTAGTTTAGATAGTGTAAAAGAATTTGTTTTAGACAGTATATCTTCAAATATACTTATTACATTCGATGGTGAAAAATTATCTTGTGCGCCGATAACAGTTAATCTTTTATTAAGATCTTGTAATAACATAATTTTTTTGTCAATTTTACAGCTTATCAATATATCCAAAACATCACTTCCACTTTTTAAAAAGGTTTCAAGCTCCGCGTCATCGTTAAAAACTAACTGATAACAGTTTAAAAACTCAAACATATTTGCACTTAAAAAACGGAGCATGTCTTTATATTGAGCTCTATAGTTTTCAAAATGTTCGTCATACTGGGCCTTGTGCAGTTTTGTAGATTTCTTTGAAAGTAAACTAAATATCAACGAACTTATACAGTCTTCGCTCGATTTCAACACTAAAACATTTTCACCCTGCTGAGACTGAAGAGTTTGTAAAAGGGTTTTTAAAAAAGATGACAGGAGTTTTTTAGCTTTTGAATATTGATAAGATTTTATGTAAAGTAAAACGTCGGTTTCACTAATCTCCATTATTTTTATTTTAAATTTTATCTACAAACCGCTTCAAGACGCGGTTGTAAAACCTATTGTACATAACGCCATACGTACGATTTGTCATATACATTGAATTGTTAATCATAAGGTCAACTCCTTTTCTGTATGCTGGCAATAAATCCACATGCGCCCTTTGACGAATCGTTTCAATTTCAGTTCGGACGTTTTGATTAAACTGGTTAAATCCCATTTCTAACATAACAGCATACAAACCAAGTTCAATTCTATTTATCAAACTAAAATCTGAAAGTTGAAGCAGGTTTGAGAATTGATTAGTATCTATCGGGTCTACGAAAACAACTTTTCGTCTCGCGTTCTCACTTCCTTTAAATGTGACTTTGATACCATCATTTCCATAGTAATTTTCACTTCCTGGTACGTTTTTGTTTATTTCTCTCATAATGTGGTAAATTTGAATAGTTAATTTGTCAATTAAATCATAATTTTGTGTATATTCTAACAAAAATTCTTTAATAATGGTTTGAAAATCTTCCTCATTAACTATTCCATCCAAGCGAGCAATTATTAATCCAGACAATCTAAAAAATAACGTCTTTTGTAAAGACTCAAAGTGTTTGGACTTTAGCTGTGATAATAAGTCTATCTGTTCCTCCCGTTCCATATAGTCCCCAATCTGGTCTTCTTCAGCCCATAGATTAATTATATCGCCGGTTGATTGTTCGCTTTCCATTCTTATGAATGCTCCACGTCAGGGAACTCCTTTTATTAGACCCGATTGCTATTTTATTTTCCAAAAGTAGAATTTCAGTTGCAAATAGCCCGAATTTGTAAATTTTATTATATGACAAAGGAGAGAGGTTATAAATATCGGTAACGCACTCTTTCAAAGTCATTTTATCTTATGAATGATCTCATAGCACTTATATACAACTTTTACCAACTAAGAAATTTGCCTGGATTTTTAACAAAATCGGATGCAGATTACAAATGCGTCTCTAAATCTGATATTGTTTTAAAAATTCAATCGTTTATTTTTAAATGTAACGCTTGTATTTTAAAGCATTATAATCATGAAGTTATAGATTATATTTTATCTTTGTTAAATAGGAATATTGACTATTGTATATGCGTTAATTTAAACCATTTGGAGTTCCATCACGTTGTGATTGATGTAGATTTTAAGAAACTTCAAAATATAGATAGGACAATTGTAAAGGAGTTTTGTGATGATTTTTCAAAAGCCGTTAAAAGTATTTTAAACAATTTAATAAATGACCAAGAGTTTGAATTGACTTTGATGGTAAAAAAAAATCTAAACTTCCTAGACAACAAAGATATTTTCGAGAGCGCAACAAACGGTGTCCATTTTGAAATTAAAGATTTAGTCTTATACAGAGGAGATAATATCTGGTTTATTGAGGTGTTAAAGAAGCTTTTAATCGGTAAATACCCACACTTTATTAAAAACAACGTAATCGACCAACCCATCAACTGGAATTTACCCCTATCGAAAAAACAAAATAAAGACATTTATCTACCAGTTGGGTCCTATAATTTAACCGAAAACATTGAATTTTGGGAGTCTGGAAGGGAGTTATTGATAAATAATGAATTTGATAATTCATTTGTAAAAAACTATTCGGTGATAAAAAATTATGATCCAGACAGCGTACAAGCTTATTTCCCTTTGGATTTACTCAAACAATTTCAAGGATGTTACTTTGGTAATTGCAATAATGTAAAAGTCTACAAACATTCACAACTTGCGCTATTGGGTGATGGCTTGGAGGGTGTGATAACAATAAACAAAAACGCACTTCCATATGCTGATTTTGCCGTGTCGCGGTTTTACAAAAATAATTGCTTAATAGTACTAGGCGAATCCCAAATTGAAAAGTCGCTTTCTCCTTTCAGTCTGTCCTATTTAAGGGAGGAACTCTTGGTTTTTTATACAGACCTAACAACTGGCGACACCGGAGGTAAGTCTCGAGCTATATTTAATATATTCGTGTTCTTAATAGCACTATATGATAGAATTTGTGAATCCAACACATCCTTTGCAGAAGAAATACTGTGTGAAATTCAAAACTCAGACCTTGTGAACTATTTCACTAACATTTCGAGTAAGATTGTGCAGTTAGTCAAGGAAACTGTAAAATTGTGTGAAGATTCTGAAAAGTCATTTCGTAAACTAAACCCGTTGCTATTTTTAAAATGCCTCTTTGTTCAATCGTATACAGAGTCAAATAAAGTGGAATTAATTTTTGACGACTCTACTGATGAAAGCGTCTTCATATCGTCAAACATTTTATCGCTTGTCAACAAAAAGTCTTTATCTATTTTAGAACTAGTAAAGTTGATGTATCCCATATATGCAACTCAGAAGGACGGTTCCATATTTTATTACGAAAAGAACTCTTGGTGTATGTCCTTAAACAGGTTAGAGCACGTGTTTTTACCTTTGAAAATATTACATAAATACGGTTGTGATGATATAGAATTGGAAACCGAAAGTGGTTTGAAAAAGAGGCGAAAAAAAAATAAACCCGAAGAAAGCCTTCCCAAGATTTACACTTATTTAATCCAGTTCTGGGGCAGAGTAATCACGATTGAGTTTCCAACAAATGTTGTATCTTTTAAGGACGGTTTCGTGTTAATCAGTAACGAGTATCTTGTTTTTTCACACACACCTCTATTTAGAGGATATCCGTGCAGACTCAGTTGGAAGGGGATGAGGGAAAAGATTCAACACATCAGCAACCGTTCTTGCACGTATCAAAAAGTTTTCGATACTCTTAATGAAAACATCGGTGCAAAGTGCGAAAGTTCACTTTGTCCCGACGGAGTTATTGATTACTTCCGCTACAATTATTCAAAAGAAAATGGTCCCGAGCTTTGTATCAATGATTTAGAGAAGTGCAACAGCGAGGGGGAATGTCCGGTGTATAATTGTTTGCGCTATTTTCTTACATTGTTTTCAAAAGATGTAGAGCTGGTATTTTTCATGCTGTGGACGCTGCGATTTGTCCTATTAGGATTGAGCATCAAGAGAGCATTCATATTCTATGGCCAAGGCCAGAACGGAAAAAGCTCTTTGAGTTGTGTTATGTACGCGTTATTTGGTAAAGCCATGAGTTTCATTGGCACTGATACGATTCGTGGAAAAATATCAACTCTCGCTCCCGATTTATATAACGCAAAAGACGCAAAGATAGTATACGCAGACGATTTACAAAAGATAAACCCCACTACTCTAAAACAAATTGTTTCCGGAGCCCACATGTACCTGAGGACTTTGTACAATTGCGGAACCGATATTCAAATGAAGTGGCTGTTTACGGGCAGTTGTAATTCCTTGAGGTTGAACGCGGATTTCGCCACGATGAAAAGAATTTTGATGATTCCGTTTTTAAACTTTTTCCCAGATAATTCTGACTACTACTGTAACCAAAACACTTTTAAAATTATAGCAAGCGATATTTTAGCAACAATATTTTGGTTGGAAAAATACTATTTAGAAACAAATATTTTCTACAACGATAAATATGATATAGTTTACCCCCCAAAATCGGTGAAGTGGTACTCTCACGAGTTGATCTGGAAAAATGATTTGACGAGTGGTATCTTAAATGCTTTTAATATAATAGAATCTCCAAATCTATTCATAAGGATAAATGATCTGATTGCGGAAATTAATGCAATAAGGGTTTCAAATAAATGTTCTAAATTTCAAATGAGTTTTTTCAATGAAGATATAGAAACTATATTAAATTTATTGAAACACCGGTATTCTGTAGGCACGTGCCTCAACAAATCTAAGAAGATATATGAACAGGTTATTGTAGGTATATCCATAGACCGCTTTAAGATGTTATATGAGGAAGCGTTCGAATTGATATAATATTATTTGGAATTATTTAAAATTATTTAAAATTATTTAAAATTATTTAATAAAAATGACTGAAGATCCGTCTGAGAGCGTTTATCCGGTTGAGTTTATCACGACAACTAAAAAGAGTAGTCAGTTAAACGACTCTATCCTTCTTACTACGGTTGAATATTTATTGGGGTTGAATTGGCCGATTTGTCCACGGCCACCTCCAGCCATTGACATCGGTACTTCAATAGAAAACTTTCTAACAAATATAATTAATAAAAATAAATTAAACATTCAAACTGAGGAATTAGATCCTAGGTGTAAATTACCGGAGCATTTAGAGCAACCATTAAAATCGGGTCTAGACTACAACGAATTTCTTAAAATATTACAAAGAGTATTAGATCAATCAAAAACGAAGCCGGATTAGGTTGTAGATGGCATATTGTCTTAGAATATTCAATGGGTAGACGGGAGTATATAATCTTCTAAAATTCTGATAAGCTATTTGATCAATGCCGTAGTATACAATACCATCATTATCATAATACAGTTCGGGCAAGACGTAACTGAGTTTGTGCGTGGAATAACCCATCATTTCCACTCCCGACTTTGACAGAATGGACCGACTATTGAAAGATTCTTTCAAATATTCAATTTTATTTAAACCCCTCAAACACTTAATCATCAAGTGAAGATGTTGCTTTTTAAAACGGTTACTATTTGAAGTCATGTATCGGTTGAACAAAGTGTTTTTTGTAATGTCATTAGTCTCCCAAATGTTACAAAAATCCTCCTCGTCATAGCTGTGTAGCAAAAACAGTTTTAAAATGTTGTAAAATTCATGATAAGAAACTGTCGGTTTTACGATACAATTAAGTTTCATCAAGACACTTCTTAGCTTTTCAAAAATATTTAGTGCTGTATGAGAATCATACAATAAATATTTTGCATAAAGCCAATTATAGAGGTTTTGCTTCTTTATTTTAAAAAACGTAAACATAGTCTCCAATTGTTCGTGAGTCAGATTGGGCCTGATTTCCCCCATCGCCACGAAAGAGAATTCGGGATTTAATAAAAAGTAGCATTCCGAAATAGACATACAACTATTAAGGGCATAAAAACTCAAAGTGTCCCCGTCAAAATCCAAATTGTTTTTTTCCGTGATCGAGGTGGGTAGGCCTACTACTGGTGCATTCCACGTACTTTTAACTCTATGGAAAGTAAACGCCCTGGTATCTAAAACTGGATACCTTATAGCCAAAACATATTTTGGATAGTTCATACAAGCCCAAATTTTTCTGTTTAGGATGATTTCGTTGGTTTTACAGTTTGGGGCGGGTGTGACGACACTACGTGCCGAGTAGTAGGATTTTTTACTTAAAAGAATTTTCCTAAAACAATTATTCTTACCCTGTCCAATGAATGTTAGGGGGTCTGGTTTTATGTTTACTTGTGACTTTTGTGTTGGGTCGTAAGTCTTATTGTTCCTTAGGAGTTTGATTATTAAATCACATAGAGTGCTATTTGTGTTCCAAAGAAAAGCTGGAGGGTATGTACAATTTCCCACTTGAATTCGAAATTTAAAATTTTCAATCGGATTCTCTGTATTTTTTTCAAATAATTTTAACTTATTTTTGTACGAATGCTTATAATTCAATAAAATACGTTCCATTTTATTTTTACATATCTTACAGCGAGATAAAATTTCATTTTTTATAATTTTTTTTAAAATAGCAATAAACTGTTCTCTTTGTACTATATAACGCGTTTTACAATTGTTGCAAAAATTGCTAGATATGTTACACGTACACTGTAAAAAGTAACAGTTTGGACAAATTTTGCTTAGCCTTAACGCCAAAGACTTTGGGATTTTTTTATAATTGGAGAGTTTAATTTTTTTACATTTTGCATAAGATTCAAGACAATCTTTGGTCACACAGATTGGGGCCAATCCATACACATTTTCGTTTGATTGTCCGGATTTAGATAGGAAACAAGTGTTGATAGTACCATGTTTCATATCGAAATAATGGTTATTCTTCAAACAGCTTATTCTTAACCGTGGATTTTTAAATGTTTATTTAAAACTGTTTAAAACTATTTAAAACTATTTAAAACCATTAAAAACTATTTTCATCGTGATAAATATCAGTTGTTAACCGTGAACGGTATAAACATGGTGGATGTTACAGGATTAAAAAAATTCAAATGGAGGCTAATAGAAGAACCCTGCAATTGTTCCGGTAATGAAACTGTTTCAAATTTTGAATGGAATGTTCGTGAGTCTTTGACAAGAATTTTACGAGTAGAAGGTGAACAATTTGACTGTATTTTTAATAAATTTCCAAGTCTCGTATTCTATCCTACGACTAAAAGCGTAGCATGTGCCATTAATAAACGCGAAACGGTGGGTGTGTATACATACTATTTCGGTCACCAACTGTTTAACTGCCCCATTTTAGTGGGAAGTAAAATGTTTTTTTTACTTTCAAACTACAATCAAATCGGTTTTAAATTATGGAGTGATATTTACTGGAAGGATTCGTTGAAATGTTTACTCTGTGGATACTGTGACGAGATGAAGCCAACAACGTTTGTTATTAAAGGTAAGTGTTATACGTTGGGACTGCTGGCGTGGACAAACTACGATAAAGTAGTTTGTCTCAGGAAAAAAAGAGGTATAACGCTGTTCAAAAAAAGGCCAAACATAACAATTACCGCTGAAGAGTTTCCAATTCTGAACGATTTTAATGACATCAAGCACTTGTTGGAATGTTGTATCGGGAATCGCAGGATTTTCCATGGAGGTTATATTTTTACGGAAATGTTGAAGCAAACATTAGTTGATGTGAATAAGGTTTTGAAATTACCCAAAAAGAATCTATTTATCAAGCAAATAAATAAAACACAAACAAAACGCGTTAATATGGGCGTTATTGATGCGATTATTGGTAGAAATACGGTTTTCAATATGCAGGACTGTCTGGACTCGTCCGGCACTAATCCGAAATACTATAGCAATAATATCGGCAGGTACAAAGTATTGACAAAATTAGACGTTACAACATATTCAAAAACCTTGCAGTTAGATATACTGACTACGTTGTATTCAAAAAAAATACCTATCGACTTTAAAATCGAAGATTGTGGATTTATTTGTATTACATCATCAAGTGAGAATTCCCCGGGTATGAACGGACTGGAATCTGTTATTGGGACATTCATCTCCTCGGAAAGGGACTGTATGCCCCAAGATCATATAAAGGAGGTGTTGAGCAAATATGTAGATTTGAATTTAATTTCAAACGATTTACAAGATTTACAAGATTGCTGGTGGTACGTAATCATCAACCAATCTATATACAAACACTCCCCGAGAGATGTAAACATTGAACAGTGGACTAATTTTTTAAGACGTGTATTAAAATCAATATATCCGTGTATTGAGGTTTATCACATAAGTAGTAGACTGTATACAATATACTCCTTCCCGTTAACCATGTATAAGATATTACCAGACGGCTGTGCTTATTCTGCCATGGAAGTTTCTCGGTCAGAAAAATTAATGACGGAAATAATCTCCGAGGAATGTAACTTGCACGGTCCAACGTCTCTGTTGATTTTCAATCTAAACAGTAATAACTTGGTAAGGAATACAATGATCACACATGCGATAAAACAGTGTGTCAGCGGTGTAACGGCTTGGCCCTTTTTAAACAATGAAAGATTGCTACTGAAAAAAAACAGATATCAACTAATTAAAGGTGTTCCTTTTTATTGTTTGAAGGCGAATATTTTAATACTACCTCTGGAATACAACATAGAAGACTCGTGTGTCTTAAACGCAAATTCTGTATATAAAAAGAAACTATTCACAACTGACAATATAGTGACTGTAACTTTGCATTTACAACAGGTTTCATTAATTCAAGTTTTGGTAAATAAATTTCCCGTTCTAATCAAACCCTATTTAGTTCTTTTAAAATTTAAAAGCGATAAAGTTATTCATTTGGGTAAAAATCTATCTATTAATCCCGACCCGCTGAACAAAGAAGTCATGAATTTAATTTGGACCCCAAATCCAGATTTGATAAAAACTAAAAAGATATTTCTAAATAGGATTCATCTTAATTACGATGACAATACAAATTTGTACTGTGACGTTTCAATTTCCTACCAACAAGACGGGTGTTTGGGAACAAAACTCTTTATACTGAACGGCGCACAAAAATCCGTTGTTGGGCACATACTCAAAGCGAAATCTATGCCAAAATTACACAATACTTTATCGCTGGATGACGTCGCAGAGTGCGATATTGATATAATTCAGCACCCGTTTTCACTTAAAAGGTTAGCATTTAATTTTCTTTTTACTCCCGAAATATCAGCGTTATACAATGAATGTTTTCAGGTTACACCTTATGACAAATTAAAAGTTTTGCAAAGTAAAAAGGACTACTTTGTAAGCGATCCCGTCACAAAAAGTTTTTACGTCAACGGTAAAGACGGAAGCCCCGTTAAAGCAATTTTGTATGAGGGTTTTGTAGTTATAATGGGGAAACAGAACCCTTACGGATTAATACATAGTGCAGAAGCAGATTCGACACCCACGTCGGCTTTAACTGGACAACCGGAAGTAAGTTATCAAAAATATAGCAATAGAAATAATCACGCATTCGGGCTATCTGAGAGCGAACGAGAGGTTTTGATCGCACTTGGGCTGAACAGTTTCATCGAGGAAATGTACGATTTGAGTGATTCAACAAACATAACCCTAGAAAATAATAGGGGCGAAAGGGTAAACATTCCATATTCAACCTCGGCTGCAAGGGTTCTGGACATGTTGTCACTAGTCGGAGTTGATGTTAATTTTTCCGTTGACATTGAATCTAATTAATTTCAAAGTTTTCTTTGAACCACACGTACAAGGCATCTAAATATTCGTTGAACGTGTCATAAGTAACGCAATATTCGTTGACGTTTATTTCTCTGTTGTCATTTAAATCGTAAATCTTTTCAACAAGGTCATTGAAAATCAGTTCTATTCCGTCAGCGTATTTCAATGTCGGTGCCAGCATATTAGTATTGAAATTGTCATTCTCTATTACTGAAATTATTTCTTTTATCCAGTCCGGGCATATTATATTTGTATTTACGAATACAACAAGTATAATATTTACAATAATTTTTTTATCAATATCTTTATTCGATATGTAGTGTAAAAACTCATTAATCTCATCAACAAATAGTAAATTATCAATGTCCTCATCGCTGATAAACATTTTTATTTAATATTTTAAAATTCTCCATCCACAAATTTTACAATTACTGTGGCGATATACGAAAATATAAACCACAGGAGTAACAGTATTATGTTAGTAAACGGCGAACTGCTCTTCAGAGGAGTGCTAAAATCCATTCCGAGGAAGTTTGTGCTTGATTTCGCTGTCATTTTTTCTCATTTTTCTTAAATGGGTTTCACGTTTTTGCATAGATATATTTTTGGAGACCAAGTAATATATCCGTTACAGAGTCATCCTAGAGAAAACAACAAGTGCAGCAGAATTTATTTTGATTGTACGGGTTTGTTGTATCAAATATCCTACGCCATACCCACCGGGGTTATAGTCGAAAACACTGATACTTTGTTAAATTTAATGGTGGAGAATTTAGTATATTATATTAAAATTGTCAAAGAACTATCACTAAATCCCACATCCATTTATTTGTTTTTCGATGGAAAATCTCCAGATCAAAAATTAAGCCTACAAAAGAAACGAGATGAAAGAATTCAACGGGCATTAACTGCTGGAAAAAAACTCTTTGGTCTGAGTTTAATTACAGATCGTAATAGAAGAAGTTCCATAATTTCATATATTGCCAATAATATTGTATGTAAAATTGGTCAGGAATGTGAAAATATCCAATTGTTTTCTACGGACCAACCCGGTGAAGCGGATATTAAAATTGTAAAAGCGGTTTTGAACTCAATAAATTCGACTGAAGTTATTGAAGTTATAATAACCGCCGATACAGACATTTTCATCTCTCTTAATTCGCTGAGATATAAAAATATCCTTATAGTAATTAGATTACCTAACGTGGGTTTACAGTGCCTTACGTCTTCTTCATTGAATAATTGGTTAAATAGCAATTCATTATGCTACAAGAGGTTATTATTTTATTTCGTATTTTTTTGTGGGAACGATTACGAATGCCCCATAGTTTCTGGCACAAAAAATCAAATTTCTCAGATATACGACTTTGGAAAAAAACACAGTTTTAAAGTATCCATTGCAAACTTACTTAGACTCTGGTCAACGTTAAACATCAAACCATCAAAGTCGGTCGTCATTACGGGCTTATCACTCCAGGTTTTGTGTCGAATAACGCGCCTCAAAATGGAGTCTGTTACACAAACCATTAGATATTATAGTTTTGGATATGATTTACCAGATATCATGCTGCTGCCGATATATGATCAATGGAGATCTTTATTTAAAAATATAAACCCCAAAGATATTAGCAAGTATTTAAGACAAATGCATAATAGCGAGACAGGACAGTTGAGACATGATAGACGAATACAGCAATAAGTATTTTACAGTGTGAAAATTAGATTCTGAATAATCCAGCAAGCAGTAGCACGATATTGTAATACAACTTATGTATAAAAGGAATTTAACCAATAATTTGTAAATCAACTTTCTTTTTAAAATCGTTTTCAGATCAGGGGTTTTTGTAGATTGCGGTTTATAGCGCAACATATTTTTTATATAAATAAAGAAGGAGAGTAAGCCAGCTCCTCATTCGTAATGAACACTTTACACGGTTTAAAGTTTGACCAACACATTTATAAGTATAATGGCGTTCCCGTAAATATTACAGAGAACGACACCTCCTACATATTTAAAAACATTGAAACTGATGAAATGGTATTCTTTATTGATTATAGCCAGCTGTTGTATAGAGTCGACAAAGAGGATATTATAAGGATAGCTTTGATGTCCCAAGATAAACAAGTGGTACCAACTGTGCTTTTGATGCCAGAAAATCTGGACATGTTTGTCCACACAAATGTAAAGTCTAGTTTGACGTCGTTAAAACAGCTCTATGCTTGGGTAAAGCTTATAATTGGAAAAATAAATGGAACAGATGTGGAATTTAAACCCTTTAATCAATTACAAATAGAGCAGATTTTTAAAAACTTAAATGTAAATGATATATCAGAAGAAAATAGAAAATGTTTTACAGACTCTGTGAATTTATTTGATTTCAACAGTAACATTAAGAAAATATTTTGGTTTAACGAGGTCATAGAAAAATACGCGATAATCATTCCTACTCTTGAAACCCTGTATAAAATTCATCCTCGTGACGTGTTTATGTTAGCCAACAACTTAATGAGATATATCTGCGTTTGGGAAGCGGCTGATAAAAACATTGAATATGTCATAGCCAGTAATATAATATTTATTCAATTTCTACAAGATACAAATTCTTCTACAAACAACTACTCTGCTCTACTGCCCTTTATGTGTGCCTTGGCAGTCACGTCTACTATGCCGACTTCAATACCCCAAGAAATATCCAGAGATCTAAATAATAAAGCGAAAACGTTGTTCAACAGGGCTAAATTTAATAGAGACGACAATTATGGATGGTACAGGTTTCAAATGAAAGTAAAAAATGCCCAGAACGTTTGTAGTCGCGAAGACTGCTTGGATATTTTACAATATCTGTTTTTTCAATTTAATATCTTCAAGGATCACGAGTTTGACGTAGTTTTAGCTTACATGAGAAAAGTATTCAACTTTTATAAAAAACCAGAACTTTATATTTACATTATAATATTTGGATTAAGCCTTTCGAGCTTACGCATTGCAAAACCAATTAAAAATATAACTGGGACAAAAAATTTGGCTAATTTTAATATAGAAAACATCGGTATTCGAAACGTTACCACCGAGTTGCGTCAGAATCTTTATAAAGAAATGAAAAATGACGTGGCAGTGATTTTTAATTTTGTTGATCCCTATAAAAAATATATGTTGAATTTACAAGAGAAAAACCCCTGTTTTAAAATAAACAACCTCACGGATGAGGTTTTGTTTTATTTTATGAAAACCGACCACTCCTTTTCTGAATTAGTAAACTATATATTAAAAACAATACTGCCACTGATTACTTCACAGCTAATTTAGATTCCCAAGGTAGCACTGCAAATCATTTACATGTTTTATAAATTCAGTATAAAGAAATTTAGTTTTTTTTAAATTAATTGGTAAATTCACAAGATCTACACAAACGTAATTGTGAATCATTGTTTTTAAGTTAACATTTGTATGATTTTTAGAATGTAAACATAGACCAACACACTTTTGATTTTTCTTTGCACCCAGTGTCCAGTGTTTTTGTAATTTCCACAGAGTTCCAATTGTTGAAAAATAATATATAATAGAGCTTAGAAGGTAAACTCGGTCATTCGCTGCGCTTCTCTCTATTACTCGAGTACAGATTTGTTTCATTTTTGAGGGATTGTACAAGCCGGTGTTGGCAACGTTATTTTTTAGTTTTAAAGTTTTCATATGTTTTGAAACGCTGGGGTGTAATTTGTTTTTGAAAACCGTAAACAATTCTTCGGGAATAGGATGGGCGAGAGAAACTATATAATTATAAGATGGCAACAATATTTCTTCATTGTTTCTATCTACCAATAGTAGGTTTTCTGAAAAACAAAATATACTTAAATGATATTTTAACAAATTTTTCAAACCATCTAAGAACCCGCAAATTATTTTAGGATTGTAAGTTTCAACTCTCATGTATTCAGATAGAGTCAGTAGACTATCCCCGTGTTTAAACTCATTAAAGTATAAACCGCTGTAAGAAAATCTAGAAATGGTTAATTCTTTTGGAAACAGATGTTTTAGGTACTTTTCATACTTTTGACTCCAGGGCTTACCGTCTTGGTCATTTAAAACGTAGATTTTATTTGTTATGTACAGTATCTTTTTCCCATCGTCCGTGATATATAACGTTGTGATATTGTTTTTACTCTTGTTGCTGTACAAGCTTACAAAATTACATTTTTCAATCCATTCGGGATTTATCTGATCAACTAAACACCTTATATAACAGGATTGAATGTTAGTATCTATCATTCCTTTTTTACATGGCGGAAAAAATAGTAATATTTAAGAAACAAACTTTACACATTCTAAACTACAGGTTGGAAATATTACCACCACTAATTCCTAATAGGTTTGTCTTGTTTCGATACAACAGGGTTGTAAATTTTCACGATTCAAACGTCATAGCGGATATTGACATGACAAAGAGTCATAGATGGAGTCCCGACGAGTTGTTTGAGCTCTTGATAGTGTCTATGAAAAGGTTAAATTTAGAATTTGTGATAGTGGATGATTTTTATACGATGAAAGACTTTGGGGGTTTTAAAAAAATAAAATCTTGTGTTGTTAGGAATTACATGAAGAAATGCCCAATGTGGGCTTTGAATCACGAAACAGTTTTAAAAATACCAAAGGAACTAGAACAAGACATTTTAAATACAAGATTCAAATCTAAAGAAGAATATATATCAAAGCTTGTGGAGGTATCTTATAACATTAGAGTATTTTTATTGGACAATGCACGGTGGGAGTGTTAAATTAACAGATAAGTTGTATTTAGTCGGTGTTGACTTATATGGAGAGGAAGTTTTTAGTGGAATGATAAATGAGGAGATTAAAAGAGTAAGCGCCAAAATGTGTGGTTTTCCGACTGGAAGGACTAACATCACGATTAATATGATAAAAAAATACCAACAGGTTCCAACACAAGAGAAATTAGATTCTGTGCACATTTTAAAGACGGAAAAGGTAAATTTTTATAACGAACACGATCTGCGCGATATCAATTTGTACAAACAATTGAGCGATTTTATTGACCTTTTAAAGCCGAAAAATATCGTGGTTATCAAATTTGACGGAGAACCGAATCCAATATTTTGTCAGTATAGAAAAACTCAAACGCAACAACTCCCTTGGCTCCGGACGTGGTACGATGATTTCCCCGAATGTTGTATTGAATATTGCACTGACATTCATAGCTATCTACGTATAATGGGCCCCCTCTGTTCTATGATTAACATTTCAAACCTTTTAAATAGAATCGAATCTAATGAGATTAATTACACTTTAATACTCTTAGCACTGGCAATATTTCCTAAAAGTGACATTTCTCCCATAACTAGGAACGCGACCATAGAAAGAAAAGAAATCCTCAAATCGGTTATGTACGAAGATGTTCAAAGAAAGATTTTACGGATTGATAACGAGGAAGATAGGTTAGTTTATTCGCGTAGTCGAAATATGTTTAATTTACCTGCACTATCTGGGACAAATATTTTTACTTAGATTGCATTAGATTGCATTAGATTGCATTAGATTGTTTTTCCACCGCCCCTATTTAGCAACGCAGTGATTGTGGCGACTATTTTCTTTTCAAGCGCATTAAATTGAGAGTCTACTGCTGTTATTAATAGATGATAATGTTCAAAATATGTCTGCTTATCTAATAAAGTCTCAACGGTTCCGATTCTGAGCTTCTCGACAATTTTTTGAATTTGAACGTCAATTTTCTTGTCCAATAAATTGATTATGTCTTTAAATGTATAATCAGCGTTCCAGGGAATGTTTAAATATTTTTTAAATTCCTTGTTGAACTCGTGACTCTTAAATATAATATCGATTACCGAAAACATTTCAACATCAGAATAGTTGTTTAATATATGATCCGCAGCTATAGCAACAGGTTTTGGAATCTTGTTTTCCCCTAATTTTTTTATGATAGTTTCTAAATCTTTGGGTATTTTATTTACAATACTTATCTGCTCGTGTACGGCACTTTTCATCTTCCTAGTAATTGCGTCGACGCTATGTTTGTGAACCAGGGTTTCTAAGATAATGTGTTCTATGTTACTAGGGTTGGTAGCTTTGTAGTGTTTTAAAAATATCGGACCATCAACCCTAGGAAATCCTAGTAATTCGCGAATGGGATTATCCATATGGAACCCCTGCGAATACTCCACTTCTACTAGACCATTTACCAATTGAATTTTAAACTTTTCTTGGTCTTTGGTTAAGGATTTCCTAATTTCACTTTCCAATTCCCCTATCCTATAAGCTGCGATTTTAATGTGAACAGAGTAATCTTGGTTTTGATCATCTTTGAAAATCAAAACACCGTCTCGCAGTAGATTACGCGCTCCTGGTTTTAAAGTTTTAATGACTCGTTCAAACGCAGCATGTAGTTGAGAAATATTATCTTTGACTTCTTGTAAAGGGGTCAAATCAAGAGTTTCAATTTTACTTTTAATGTCAGCTAGACTAAGATGTACTCGATTTACAAGTTCTTTATTCGCTAATACGTCTGTTTTAACGGCTTGCAAATTAGTGTTTATTGTTGAAGAGGTTTTTACCACATCAGAAATTTTGTTTATTTGATTTAATGGTATTTTTTCAATAAGCTCCTTAACATCCTTTAAACTTTTAACGACACTATCGACTCTACCTAGCGTTTTTGATAGTTCTTGCCAGTGAGAATTTATTTTACTTTCAATATCGTGAAGATTTGGACTGCATTTTAGAGATTCAATAAAGGGTTTTAAATCATCAACACTCGTTTTAATTTCGGCGCTGGTTTTTAAAATTCCAGGAAGGGGCTTTAGATTGTTTTCTATTTTGGAGACTTCATCGGAAATGTTTAATTTTTCTATTTTCGTTAGTATTTTTATAACTTCTTTAACATCTTCGCTAGTCTTTCCTAAAGACTTTTGAAATTCTGTAATCTGACCTTTCAAAACTACCATTTCAGATTCTGGCAATTTGAGGGTAGAAATAAGCGACTTTAACGATTCAATACTCGTTCCTAATTCTGTTATTTTATTTGAAACATCTTCATTATTCATGATTTTTAATCCTTCCAATTCTTTTTGCATATTCGTGATTAGTGTGGACAACTGTTGATTTTCCAACTGCGTAACTGAGTTGCTAATTGTTTCCAATAGCGTTTTTAATTTCAACAACTCGTTTAATGGTGTATCCAATTTATCGCAACGTTCTTTAATGTCTTTAAGTATACCTAAAGAATTTTGAAAGTCCGTAATCTGACCCTTTAAAACTACCATTTCAGATTCTGGCAATTTGAGTGCAGAAATGAGAGACTTTAATGATTCAATGCTCTTTCCTAATTCTGTTATTTTATTTGAAACATCTTCATTATTTATGATTTTTAATCCTTGCAACTCTATTTGCATATTCGTGATTAGTGTGGACAACTGTTGATTTTCCAACCGTGTAATTGAGTTGCTAATTGTTTCCAAGTTTGATTTTAATTTCGAAAATTCATTTAATGGTGTATCCAGTTTATCGTAATGTTCTTTAAGGGTTTTAAGTAAACTCAACATTGTATTTATATTTTCGGTAGGCCCCCTCATATAACCCCTGAAATCTTCCAAATTGTCCACTTTAATAAGGGACAGTTTATCTAAAATTTGTTTTAAATCATCTTTGTCCTCTATTTGAGGTTTTTCGGCCCTTTCGGTTTTTTCGGGGCTTGCAGTTTTTGCGTAATACACCGAGTAAGTGGAAAGGCATATGATTAATATTAAAGCTAGATATACGTAAACCATCTATTTTATTTATAGTTTGAATAAAAATGAACTTGATTTTGGAATTGCTCGGGTATACAAATCATAATGTTGTAAGATGTATTTACAACAAAAGTCCGTTAGAATTCTATGCTAATATCAAGGATGAGGACATACTAAACCAACAATTACAAATTTTAAAATGTGCTTGGCCGAAAATAACAAGAAAAATATTTTTAGAAGACGTTTGCTCCTCAACTTTAGAAAAAAGAATTTGGTTAAATAGACGAGAATTGATATTGAAACATCGTCTTGTGTTGTTTATACAAAGTGTCGACGTTAGTGATATAAATAATATTCTAGAATACAGTATGATAAATAAATCGTTCAACAATATAAATGAGGCAGACGATTTTTTACAGTCTAAAATAACCTATCCAACAATTGCTATAGATTTTTTTCCTCTAATATTAAAGAAATGTGATCCGTACGCAGCCGGCTTGCAAAGCAACACACTGTACTACTTATCCAAAGCGCCTACATTTAAAACACCCTGATAAAATGTGCTAAAATGTGCAATTTATTCTGAAATAAAAATGTTGAAGATAATAAAATCCAAAAGAGTTGTTTTAGGAAAATTAAAATTCAATTCTCAGTGGGAACGTTCGATATACAAAAAGATTTATAAAATTCTTCCAAAATACTACCATCCAATAAAAATAAATCAAAGAATTGAGGGGTTTCGTTTTGAACTAGATATATACATTCCAAAACTAAAATTGGCTTTTGAATTGCAGGGTCCTTTCCATTTCCAATGTTTAAGAGTTATAAACCGCGATCTAGTTAAAGCTAGTATTTGTAAAAAAAATAACATAGATATTGTATATTTGTTTTATAACAAGAATTATAGTAATATTTTTTTACAAAAGATAATTTCGGCTAAACTGTATAAATACAAGCAAAATATGACCACCACTCATTATACTACGATGGGATACGACAGTGAACATTCCCTAGAACCGAGAGACCAGCAAACTACAATGCAGGAATTTGACAGCGATACCGCCTCAGAACATTCCCTGGCATTGAGTGACTCTTGTGAAAAGCCACCCAAAAAAACTAAAAGAGTTTCAACTAAACAGAATCAAGAACAATTAAGAATACATCGAGAAGAATTACAGAACCATTATAAATTCATTGATTCTATCAAAACTGAAATTTATCAACCTATTAGTATTGCAATCAAAGCTTTCAGAGACCAATGCCCCAGTATAACCGTCCACGACTCATCTATAAAGCGACACATAATCAAAAATTACACAGATATACTTGACTGCAAGAAGGTGAACAATAGGTGGATGTGCAGCTGTGAAAAAGTAAACCAAATAAAATTCGACTTAACAAGATATAAAAAATATATGTAAATGGACAACAAAAGATGAAAAAAGAAACTGTGCGCAGACTTGTAGCATACATAAAATATTTTGCGCGAAAAGCCACAAAAAAACTAAAAGAGTTTCAACCAAACAGAATCAAGAATGCATCGAGGGGAATTACAGAAACGTTATAAATTCAGCAATCAAAGCTTTCAGAGACAAAACTCCCAGACTCCACGACTCATCAAACACAGATAACACTGCGGGTGGATGTGCAGTTGTGAAAGAGTAAAGGAAATTCGACTTAACAAGATATAAAAAATATATGTAAATGGACAACAAAGAAGTTCTTCTGTACAACGATTTGAAAAAAGAATATGAGTTTTGTGCGCAGACTTGTAAAATTATTCTTAGAGCAAATCAGTTAAACATAAACGGTTTTGTATTTTATAGATATATTGATTTTGAAAGTATATTTCTACTAAGAGAAAAAAATAAATCGTTAAAAACAATCAAGTTAATAAATTTGATACACCCCTCATCAAAAGAATACTCTGAACGCCCCTATGAATCCCTTTGGATAGACAGTAATAATCCGACTACATTAAATATCGTGACGTCTTTTGCAATAGTTTACATTTCAAACAAGGTGTACATACACACGCTTCCGGCGTGGCAATCCTTTTTACGAAAGCTCATCAGATTGTTTAGGGGTATCAGAGTTAATAATGTCCGGTTTTGATTCGATCTCTTTTTCTTTAGCGGTAATTTGGCGATTTCTTTTGAGAAATTTATTTTTCTTAGAATTGCATTTAACGCACAAAGCTTTCAAGTGATGTGTTTCACGTTTAACCACCATCGGATCTTTGTTTGCTGTGAAATTTGTACATTTTATACAATAAATAGGAGTATCAAAACCATTAATAGGATTTGTATTTTCCATCCTTTTTTATTTATATATAAAAAAAAACATGAATAGTAAGAATTTGTACAATCAGTGGCAGCGATTTTGTGCGGCTTCGAATGTACCAAAAGATGAGGTCAAACGACTATATGATTCTTATAAAAGTGAAATAAAGACAACAAACCCGACACTGTGGTTTAACTTTTTAAAGAAAACTCCATTACAAGAAAGAAACAATTCCGATATTACAGAGGAAGCAACAACTGATACATCTGAAAAAACCCCCTACGAACAGATGATTAAAGATGTCTACGTTACTCTTACCGAGATTAAATCGTTTTTAATCTTTTTAGTGTCAGAACCGAGCAGACATGTAAAATCTTTTATTGATTTGGAGGAAAAGACCGACGTTAATGTTATAAAAAAGTGGACCGAAGGAATATCTGCCATAATGAATAAGCTTAAAAACTCTGAAGAGTATAATAATAACAATTACATAATAGACTTGAAACAGGTTTATTCTTTAATCAGCGAACACCTGTTTTTGATACCTAAAATAGAAAAGATGGGCCAAGTGTCGTTTCTCAATGTTACTTATGAAAGTGACCTTAAAATAAAATTGCTCTTTGAATCTAAAAGAAAAAAATACACAAACGAATTTATCATTCCCGTTATTATTAAAAATGCTGTAGTTTTTTTTTACAATTCTAAAGAGTTATTGAATTTAATAGACAATAGATACAGATCAGAGATTTTGTACAACAACGATTACATAACCACCTCTCAAAATAAATCTGTGGAGGTAGAATTTTTTGTAACCCATATGGTATATGCCGTTTTACACGCCATGTTGCATCTATACTGTAGCGTTACATTCAATAACTCTTATATGAATCATGAAGATCATAATTATTATAAAACCGTTGAGAACATCATTCCAAGACCACTATTTAAATACTTTTTGACGCCCAGTCTGTGATTATTCCAAATCTATTATGTTTGCTAAAATTTTATAAATTGATTCGATATTACAGACGGTTTTATGGTGTCTATAATGCCACAGAATTTCTTTTATTCTTGGTATAAAAGAATTATCTAGCGGTAATCTCAAGTATTTAGACAGTTTATTTTGCAATTCAAGAGTCTCAGTCAAAGTTGACTTTATATTGTATAACTTGTATTCAGAACAACAATATCTCTTGTAATGTTTTATCATAATAGAGAAGAACTTCCAAGGCTCACACAATTCTTCTTCATTCTCGTTTGGTATTACGTGTTCCATTATACTCTGGGGTGGTAGAGAAATGATATCTAACAAATACCAAATAATAATGAAATATTTTAAAAACAAACTTTCTATATCTCCAAATTTCTTAAATGCAAATTTTACATGCTTCAAAATATACTCCTTGTGATACTGAGTATTTTCAAGATTTTCATAAATATCATTATCACTAAGGCTTATATACTCATCATCGTCATAGTCAATTCCACTCGTGCTTATATCACCACAACTGTTGTAATTATTATCACCGGAGCTGTACATTTGGTAAGAATTTACACTTCCTGACATTACAAACAAAACAGCGAGCTTTTAACTGCAACCTCTTATTCCCCCTAATATATATCAAAACCTTTTTTATATTTTCCGATTTTGTATATTTTTTACACTTTAAACAGAATAACCTCATCTTTTATTATAAATGAAATTTATACAATTGGACTTATTGGTGTTGGAACAAATCATTCCAAGTTATTTAAGTTTAAAAGACAAAGTAAACTATTTTAGAGCACTTTACTGGTCAACCCCCTTTCGTTTTTTTATTAAACATGTGAAAAAAACTGAAAAACAATTTAACAAGAAAAGACTGTTTCACGAACTATATTTTATCAAACACAACTTTAAAAATATGAGCAATGAATGTATGCGGTTTTTGACATATCAGCATTGGCTATATATCTCGGCGCGTATGCCGATGAAAAGAGATTTTATACTTGAGCATAGGGACAAACTGATCATACCGGCGTTAGTTAATAATAAAAACTGTTTTAGGGAAATCAACTTATGGTTAGTAGACAGGAGGAGTTCAGACACTTCGTTCAAAGTTTTTAATTGTTGGATGTGTGATAAAAAATTTACAACGTATAGAAGCAGGAGAATAAAAACACAATACTATGCACATTATTGTTACATTTATTATTTTCAATACTCTGATATTATTAACATTAAAGAGTTTTATATTATGTATATCTTATCCCACCGCCAAAGAAGACTTTTAAAACACTATGGAGTTTGAGTGCGAAATCCGGAGAAAGAGTCCTCTCGCGGTAGAGGTGATAAAAAAATCTCTAAAACCAATAGAGACTAATTTTATAATTTACTGGAACAATCTCAGAGCATACACGAACTGTAAAAATCCTCGCATAGAGAAAAAAACTCTCCTGAAAACTAAACCGATATTTTTAAATTGGACTACGTTGGAAATTTGCTACGAGTCGCAAGAAGAAATTATGCCAAGCTCGCTGTTATATGATATTATTAAAAACGGTCTTTTGGTAAAAAAAAACATCTATTTAAAAGAGGGGGGTTTTATTCTGTACACTTTAGAAAATCTCGAGGTAAATATATACAGTCTCCAAAACAAATGTGTAATAGAGCTTGAAAACCCGTTGAGTGCGGACGAGAACTCGAGGAATTTGTATTTACAAACCGCTCTTACTTACGGTTTGCATATAGATGAACAGTACCTTACTTGTTCCATTGAAAATGTATCCCAAAATCCATTTATTACACCCACTAATGAATACCCAAAGGTTGACGGGGAAAGGGGTTTAGTGAACTTTTATTCCAACTATGAAATCTTTACAAGCAATACTACAAGCTTTACTTTAAAACCCCCCCTTTACAAACAATGGGGACGGGAATATAGTTTTTACTTAAAAAACATAACATTCGTGGCGGAACTGGTGGGGAATGTTTTAATTTTTATAGACCTCGCTCACTCGAAACACTTTGGCGCTAGTGTGAGAATGGAGTTTATAGAACGCCTAGCAGAAAAGATTCGCAAAACTCATTCACCCAATAATAGTACAATTCTATTTCAAAGTTTTGATGCGGAATATATCAAATCTAATATAAAAACCGATGGAAGTATCTTTATACACGGTGAAAGACTTTACAAAACAAAATACCAGTCTACCGTCGACTTGAAATTTACATCGAGCGAAATGGCCGATAGAAACGGCATTTGTTACAAGATATGCACACCAAGCGATAATTTAACTACCAACACCATATACGAGTGTTTGCTCGACAAAGATCAACGGGTTGTGTGTATCGTGAAGCCGCGCCATGATAAATTTTTTCCCAACACAAGGAAAGTGGTTTTATATACCCTTACGGTAGAACCCCCCCCAAAAAATGCAAATTCAGCGCATTAATATCGTTTTTAAATATTGAATCGTTTTTAATTTTAAAAGTGTTTAAAGATAAATCTCTATAAGATAAATCTTTTAGAATTTTCTTCTTTTTACAATCTATTGGAATATTGTAGTATGGGTGAACTCGATATTTTTTTAAATTTTTACAGAATTTATCTATTTTTATATTATTTTGGAGGATGTATTGTAAACGTCCCGTTTTTGAACAGAAACTTAAATCAAAATCATTCGTTATACCAACACCGGGTGATTTCAGAGGAATTAACCCGTCTGCATTAACACACTCGATGTTTTCCACACACGTGGGTATAAACTTATGGAGATGACCCTCGCAGATATGAATGTTGTGTTTTTTATCGGTGTAGGAGTTTTCTCCAAAAAAACCACGCCCCCAAAAACTAGGATTTTCATTTTGATCAACAACGAGTTTATTTACGGGTTTGCCGCATCTACACGAAAGAATTACATTGGAATACGCTACTGTTAACAGTCCCAAAAATTCACCGTTCGTATATTCTTGGTATTGTGAAAGACATTCCTCTTTGTCTCGGTCATTATAGTTGTCATTTTCGTGAAGGTTGGGTATCGATTCTTTTTTCTTTGTAATTGAATTGTATACCACCGTGGGTAGAACATTACTGTGATCTAACATGAAAATGTCATTATACAGTAGAGGTATTTTACCGTTTTTATAATGTCGTGCATAATCAAAGGGAACACAATTCTGGACGTTCTCATCAAACACCGATACATCTAAATTTAGTGGACGATAAATGATTCCATCATCTAAAACATCTCTGATTTCCTCCAAAATTTTCGAGTAATTGGTGTTCTCAACCTTGGGACAGAATTTGAAATTCCAAAATGCGTCTACGCACTGCTTATACATGTCAGAGGAAGTCCACATGTCTGGTACGTTCACCGGGACGGCTTTATGTGAATCACAATTTCCCCCGAGTTTATTCGTCACATCCTCCTTTGGTTTCAATGGTTTCAATGGTTTCAATGGTTTCAATAGTTTCACACCATATGCCGAGATTATGTCTCTTACTCCGTTGTGACCATTGCATTTGTATAACATATTTTTATTCCGACTATCTGCTACTATTTCACCATCCCGCCTGTCTTGACATGCGTTTGTTTTGGAACAACCATTTTTTGTATAGTAAAATCCATTCAAACACTTTCTACTGATTATTAATTTATTATCTAAATATATTTTAAATCCGTCAGCATTCCACCCCCTTACCTCCAAAAGTACTTTCTTTGGTTTAATTAATTTGAAACTGTCAATCGTCAACGTATTGTCAAAATCGTAAATTGATTTGAATTTAATTTCTTTTGTATTTACGTTATTGGATATTCCAAGTATTTCGTTCAACTTTTCATTGACAAAATATCTATAAACAGTTTCAATTGATATTTTAAACAGAATAAATATTGATAAGAAAATAAATAACAGAGAAATCAGTTTAAAACTTTCATTCATTTTTAATTTTAACAGTTAATATATTAGTCATCGATTCATAAAACCCCAAGGCTTTGTCATAGTCGTCACCAGAGGAGTCGATCTTAACCCCCCTAGAAAATAAATCTTTCAGCCAGTCTCCGTGACTTTGCTCTATGGCCAGCATAAAAGCTCCACTGTCACCGTTAATATCGCTTATGCGTTTTGCAAATCTGGGACCGAGTGCTGACAGTGGGTACAAATGCGATATCTTCCGGCCATTTCCAGACTTCTCTAATAGAATTATGTGATTTGTAGACCACGCCTTTCCTCTGAGCACTTTTGTACAGCCGATTGTGCCGTTAACTAAAGCAATGGGGGCATAACCGTTTTCAAAATCGCACTTGCATGTGGTGGGTGATATAGCGTGTTGGTCAATTTTTTCCAGAGGGTTTAAAATGTCCCAGGAACAGAGTTTTTTCAAGCAGGTTTTATATTTATCATCAAAATAATATCCATCTTCGCACCTTTCCGGGATGCTCAACCTCATATTTAACTTTCTCAAAACACATTTACGACTCGAAACATCATAAGAATAGTATTTGCCACAGTCACAGAAACCCTCAGTGTAAGGATCTTGGATATTGAAGTTCAATAACTTTCCCCCCGAGTTGAATATTTTTATACATTTAATATCGACAACCCTATCGCAATTTCCGTTATAGTGGTTGTTTGTTATGAAATCTGGATGTTTACAAGTGCAATCTTCCCCGTCCCACGATCCTGTGAATTTGTCACAAAACTTTTTGTAATCATACTTTGGAAATGAGATTTGAATTGAATCTGGCTTTAACATTACAATTGTAACAATAATAAATAATACAAATATTTCAAACATTTTTTATTATATATAGGTTTTTTATAGGTTCGCCTCAGTCCGGACTAATGTTCGAAGAGGGAGATCATTTTATTACAAAGTGGACGAGCACCGAGGGTGATTACGTTGGATTTGACTTCAATTGTAATTTTATATGTGGAAAATTAAATTTAAATAGTGATAATTGTTATTATTTGCAATTATTAATTCATAAAAAGAAGAAGGAAGATTTTGAAAAAAAAGCTCATGATTTCTTTGGTAAACATATATATAAAATCACATACAATGACAGTTTGGCGAATCTGAGAACTCAGTCTCAAATAACCGTGGAAGATGTGGTTTACATAGATAGTCTTAGGGGTTTGTCAGCGTTTGTTCACGTTAATAGTGTTCACATCCTACCAGGTCTTGAAAAGTTTTTAACCTTCAACAAGTCGCTCTTTCATATTTTCGATATCAACTTCACCCCCTCTTCTCTGCAGAGATACTTTGAATTTGAAAAACGTAAAAACAAAGATTTTCTTTACTATGGAGTTTTTAAAAATACATTACAAGAATTATATGGTTTCGAGACAGTCCCAAATCAAAGGGTGTGTTCGTTCGACATAGAGGTGGTGAAAGGTAGAGAGTATGATGTTATACCCAATGGGGCAGCTCCCGATGAAAAGATTGTTTCGGTTTCTTTCGTTATAGGTACCGTCAGCGGTAAGAGATTTGATAAAGAGTTGGAAATAATTTATTTATTACTGCCCAATCCGAACATAAAAATAGACTCTACAGACGATAAGAGAATTTATAAGTGTTTTGTAGAAGAAAAGAAACTTGTAGCAGCACTATGTGACTTTTTTAGAATTGAATTAAAAGCGTCGTTTTTAATCGGATACAATATATTGGAATTTGATTTTCCTGTTATTTTAAATAGAATGATAATTTTAGGATTGGCGAGAAACTATTATTCAGTAGAAGAAATAAACAAAATGTTAATAGGAATTAAAAGTCCCTTGGTATGTTGTGAGCGTTTTCAAATCATCGACGCAATGGCTTATCTCAAACGCATGCACTCCAACGAATACAATTCATTTTCATTAAAAAACATAGCCAAAGTAGAACTGGGCAAAAATAAATTAGACATGTCTTTCATGAAACTAAACCAATACTATGCAGAGAGTGGGCAAGATTTAGAATTTCTTCAACAAATGTGCGATTACGTTGCACGCGATTCTGAACTGACAGTAGAAATATATGCGAAAAAGGAAATAATTTACCACTTACTACCTTTGGTAAGTATATGTTTTTGTGATACGGTTGACTACATGAGCAAAGCGACGTCCAAGATTATAAGTAAGTTCACGTCGATAATGTACCCCACACAGGGCATGTGTGTACCATTTAAACTTGTAGAGGATCGTACATTTTCCGGAGATATGTTTGAGTCCATAGTTAACAAACAGTATCGCGGTGCAACGGTATTGAAAGCTCAAAGAACCGTCTATGTTAACAGACCAATTTCGGTAGTCGATTTTACTTCTTTGTATCCCAGTATTATTAGGGAATTTAATATAAGTTCCAATTACGTCATCGATAATCTAAATCAGAATTCTCCCCTTGCTAAAGAATTCCTGAGACGAACTAATAAAATGGACAGATTTTATACAATCAAAAGACAGTTTTTAAAAGCTCCGCTGTCTGTTATAGTGGAATATTTAATTGAGCAGAGGAAAAAAACAAAAAATGTCTATCTAAACAAGGCATACAAACTCATAGCCAACCCCATTTATGGGTTATTGGCGTCAAAGGGACGGATGCGTGACCTCCCCTGTGCGGCACTTGTAACGTCATACGGAAGAAAGATTCACTCATTAATCAAATCCTATATAGAAAAACAACTAAAGATGACTGTTGTTTACGGAGATACAGATTCTCTTTTTATTTTACAAGAGAATTTTGATATCGATGTGGCTAACGTCTTGAATAAGTACATAAAAGAGGGTTTGGGTTTAGAGACTATCTCTTTAACCCTAGATTATGAAGCAAAAACGACAATGTTTTTAGCAGAGAAGAAAAACTACATAATGAAGCTTAAGAGTGGGTGTTTAAAAATAGTGGGGGTGGCCAGAAGAATAAATCCAAAGTTTAAAGATTTTGTTGAACTCTTCTTTCGCCAATTTTTAGAAATGATTGAAAATTATTATGATAAGAGAGAAGAATTCAACCCACGTTATAACACTTTTATTGAGACGTTTTTTAAATATGTTTTGGAGAATACCTCAATAAACGATTACGCGTTTGTTTGTAACTCGAGGGTTTTTTATGAATATACAAATTTGAATTCCTTTAACGCCACATGCAGTTATAGGCGAAACGTTCTCGGAGTTGATGAAAATTTTTCAACAAATGGTGAACTACTGCTGTCTTACGTTTTGCCAGTCTTTGATAAATTTTATAAAGACAAAAAAAGAAAAAAAAGAGATTCTGTAGAGTTCTATGAGAGGATAAATAAAGTTGGATTACCAATTGATAGAACGGAGGTGATAAAAAAAGTCTTTAATTTCATTTCCACAATAGAAAAATATATTTTAAATACAAACAATATTTTTACACGCTATTTAGATTCTATAAAGTGTAACGAAATAGATGGGTTTAGTTTACCCTTCAAAGTCAATATTTGGATGCCAAAATATACAAAGAATATAATATTTTATTACGATGATTTATTTAAACGGCTATCAGAATACAGCATCCATTTTTGGGATTCCAGAGACGTAAAAAAGTCATATCAGACTATTATAGAAATAAAAAACTGTGGCCGTTTAGGTCACATGAACGGGGACTATAGCGTCAGCGATTTAAATGAATTCCTAAAAACACATAAAAGCGTTCGAAAACTCAACATTTTACTCTTTCCAGTCGCAGATTTCGTGGTCAACAACGCGGACAGTTTAATTTGGTTTCTCGATTTGCTGTACAACAGGCCAACTAATTTCATCAGAAATACCAACTTTCATTACATACCAGATAAAAAATTGTTAATGGTCAACGAGTGTGGGGAAATTGAAATCAACGTCGCCTAACGCGGATGGGGCTTCCTCAAACACGCTTCTTACAACGTTTTCAGAAATAAAACATTTCGAGATGAACCTATTATTAACTCCTTTTATTTCAAACACCGAATCATACTTTCCACCACACTCTGTTAATGAATCTTTGTCATATATATACGGAATGCCATTGTAAATTACACCAGTTATACCCATAGGTATTTCTTTGAAATACATATATTTATTGTTGTATTTAAATATCTCAAAGGTTCTACTGGGGCGTTTGTAAATTACCATTATGATAACAAGTATAAAAATATAATAATATGAATATAAAAAATTCATTATTTTTATTATCAGTCTTATTTTTTATTGTATTTTCGATTATATTTCAGCCCTATAATATCAAAAGGTTATCATTCATTATTAAATATTTTTCAACTATGATTATTTCAGATTCACGCCATAAACCAATTGTGGTCAAAGAGTTGGTTTCTAAATTTATAGGAAACATTTGATTGCATTGTATAGGTGTATATCTGGACCGGAGTTTGGATTTTTATACGGCACAATATTAATTTTAAAATCGTACTCATTTGTTGTTTCGTTTTTTGAAGCTAAATCATCAATCAATATAAATTGTATATTGTACATTTCACTTTCCCTTTTCAATAAATTCTTTATAAAAAAACAAGATTTATTTTCACCGTATAGTTTAAAAGAAACCTCGCAGTCTTCTCTGCTAAGAACCTTTTTAAAATAATGACTCCAATTTAGTCTTATAAGTATGTTATGAACATACGTAAAATCAGCAGCCGACCATAAAATTAGCATATTACTCTGTGTTTTATTTAATGCTTGTAGAATAGATTCTGAGTACGGCCTGACAAAAATATCCTTTCCTTGTACGTAAACCAAAGTTTCATCCAAGTCAAACACAAAACATTGCATAAAAATCATTTTTTTCTTTATAAAAAATGAACACTATTTTAAATAACCCTCCCACCTTTTTAAATGCAGAGGATTTCACTTTACAGCGAGATATACCCAACCCGGAAATGTTAGATATATTCGCTGATTTAAATTGGATGGATGATAGTAATAATAATAATAATAATAACAGCAACAGCAATTCCCAACCACAGATAGTTCCATCACCAACACTCCCCCCGCCGCGGACACCGCCCCCCTCATCAATATCGTCCTCTGACTCGTTAAAGAAAGACATTATTAAATACTTGTACAACACGGGATCCTGCGCCTACTTACAGAGTTGTTTTGCAAAGCTAGAGGACATTGACGGTGTTAATGACAATATACTTTATAAAAAGTTTAAAATTGGACTCATAATTGATTCTGTTTTGGGTAAAAACAGTTCAGATAAAAACATGGCGAATTACGTGTTTACATTTTTTGAGGTATTACTGACCGAGGCAAAAAAGTTTACCCCTCCGGATATTCAAAAGTACATAGAAGTGTTTTCAACGTCCCTACAAAAGGATAAAATAACCATTTTAAATGATTCTGGATCGAACATCATCGCTAGAATATTAGGAGCCAAAGACGTCGACGAAATTCTCAGATCGGTTCAGGATAACGATTCGCCTTCATTGAAGGCGTTAAAATCGAGCCTGCAGAACATATCCCTTCTGGTCAGCCTTACACTAACGAAGAGGTTGTTTTCACCATATGTGGCATCGCTTTTTAAAAATGAGGAAGAACCGCCAGCTAAGAAATTGAAAATGCAATAGTAAAATTAATTATCGGTTTTTTTTGGTAAATAAAAAAGAAAATGACAACCGGAATTTATACAACGCGAATAAAAAACTGTGTTGTTCCACACTACAAGAAAACTGGAGGAGATTCGGAGGAGTTGTTTAAAAATTTCATTATGAATACCGTTTTCGAGCGTGAAATATACATGTATAATAAGTATGGCAATAAAATCAGCTCGGCTATTTCCGGAGTGTGTATTAGCGACTTATTCACACAGTATGGTCTTACACAGAGGGATGATTATGTAAAGACTTTGTTCAGCACCATCTCGTGTTATCAAGGAAAAGATAGTGTTATTTCGTATTTAATTGCTACCAGACCGTATAGAATCACACCAATTTCAGAAAATAGTTGCCCCGATAATATTGTATTTGATAAAAACACTCTTATAGTACCCAGAGGAGAGATATTATGGTCTCTATTGGGAATACCGGGCGATAAAATTGGCGTTAGTAGTGACCCGAATAATTTTAAAATATTCATACAAGCGGTGGACGATGGAGAGAATATCTCAATGGTGGGTACTACTGGTGATGAGTTTAAAACGCATAGGGAACATTTAAAGATAACAAAAATTGAGCCCTACACAGCAACAGATGCATCAAAACCAGGACTACATTATGTTACGTTAAACCCCTACATTTATACAAGGATAAAAGCATATCGTTGTATAGATACAGAAGGTAGAAACTTGGATGAACAGTATTTTATGTTGCATAAAATGAACCTTCTCTACTCGCAATCCATTGGCGCACTATCTGTTATACCAGTAGAAGCTAAGCGGCTTTTGCAATATCCGCCCGGTACAAGAGAAAGTATTTGTTGTAAGGAAGATACTCTTAATATCGGAGTGCCAAAGACGTATTGTGGTGATATAAGCAAATGGGCTTATAATGATGACGATAAGAAGGGTCAAGCCTTCAAGTACACGGGAGATCTTCCAAAAAACACTATCGCATTTCCAGAATCTCATAGTTCAGACGTTTGTAAAAATAACCGCGACGGGTTCCATAACTTCATTCAACAATACGAAAACTCTCACATAGTGAAGATTAGAGAAGAATATTCCGATATTAAACCAGATGAAACTATTCTGGACTGCTTCGACGATAGCCACAAAGCCTACTGGTATAAGTTTATCAGAAATACCTACCCAACAGAATTGAAGTTTAAAAACGAAGCCGTGTCATCGTTTACTCCAAACTGCAAACTTACGCCCATCGGTGTAGTTTCAATAAGGCGAATATGCGAAGGCGACCCCCTAATTTTCGAAGGTAATAGTTTGGAAATAGATCAAATTCACTCTCCTCATACGAAATCTCTGTGGGATTGTGCAATTGAACAATTGGAAATTCCTGAATATAAGAAATTGGCAGACGAAGAGAAATCTGGAGAAAGTAGGAGTACAACTGCCAGGGTTTCTGCCAACCCCTTGAGTTATTCGGGAAGCGCTTTTGTGACATCATTAGGAACCAACATCACAATTCTTCCGAGACATTAAATGGAGTTTAGATGCATCATGAGCTTAGAAAAGGCTATAGTTTTTAAAAAATATCCAGAACTTCTCATACAGTTCTTAGAGCTCAAGCATAGTAATAAAATCAACATTTTAAATATTTACTACAAGAGAAGTGATAAAAACTTGAAAATGAAATCTGTATTATTTTGTATAGAATATAATATTAATTAGAATAATTTTTTAAAATTAGAATTATAACAGAAATTATGAACAGTAATATAAGTAATGCGTTAATAATTCCGACTTTTACGGCTGAAATTGAAAAAATTATTGTGAAAACTACTCCAAGAAGTGTCACCGTACTCAGTGAAGGTTTGTCATTCATTTCATTTTTTTCGATTCTATGGGAAGGACTATTTTGAATGAATTCCTTTAATCTTGTTAAAAAAATATTTTGTATTTTAGATTTTGGTTTTTCATTTTCGACCTCAACAATTTCCATTAAATATTTTTTATATATAATTATTTCATTTAAAATTTTTCAAATGTTTATTGTTTATAGTTTTCACTTGTTATTTTTGTCAGAACAAGACGAGTGCAACAGTCAGACAGTGGGTTTTTTAATTTCAAATATATATCATATGTTTTATTATCTTCCAAATTAAATATTTTTTGAAGACTCCTATCGATTCTCAAACATCCCAGACATTCTATATTGTTATGGTGAAATACAACTACATATGTTCGTATTGTTTCCTCAGTCTTTTGGGATATAAATTCCTGAAGGCTATCGCAGTTCTTCATTCAAATGACTGCAACCAACCAAACACCCCCTTTAAATAGATTAAAACTTTACTATGTAGACAATCTTCCAATAGATATAGAATTAAAAAAAGTTGAAGATTTTCTAAACCCTTACGATTGCGATGTCATACAAAGTATTTTAGAAAAAAATGACTATACTGACACAGCATTAATTTATACTCAACCAGATTTAGATGTAAAAGATGTCTATATTGAAAACGCATATGAGGTAACATATCCACACGCACTATTATTACTCTATAAGTTCCCCAAAGCGGGGTTGAATATGTTTATAACAAAAAATTCACCAAAACCACTCGTACCCAGTATAATTGATACCCACTTCCAAATTCTTAATGTTGAGGATTTAAGAAAAGTTTCAACTTCAAAAAAAAGAAAATTTGATGATTCTATAAGTTACATCGATGCAAAACAAATACTTGATAAATATATAACAGAAGTTGAAGACCGCGAACTATGGAGAAATAAGTCTCAAACCAAATATTAAATATAAAAAAGAATATAAAACAGTTTACAAGAGGGGATCATATTGAGTTTTGGAGTAAAAAGAAATGTAAAATTTTAAAATTTTCCCAAAGGTATTTAATCCGCAATCAATCCCCATTTCCTCATTTTTCACGATGGACGTGCTATGTGAAGTATGTGGCGTTTTATATCCCGAACTTGACACGCACGAACACGTCACTTCATTTGAAAACCATTTCGTTCAAATTGAATCGGCTGCAAGGTGCAGACTCGTTACACTAAAGGCTGACAACCCCCTCGGATTTTCTTGCGTTAAAACTTACATGGAGTGGTTGAGGGGGAATGTTATTTATTTATTGAAACACTACCAACAAATGCACGATAGCATAAAGTATAATATGTTGTTGGAGTGTAAGTTTTCAAAATCTAACGACGAATTGCAAACAAAAAGTTTTAAAACTCAAAATTTGACAGTTTTCAGTTTAACTGATTTAAATCAGCAGTACTCTTCCAGTATAAATAAATTATTATTAGAAAAATCCACTTTGGAGTTACGAGGTTCGGGTTGGGCTATATACACGATTGTCAAACTAGAGCTCCGTATCAACAGATACGAACCAGTCTGGGGTTCATCTACCAGATTCAAACTACCCCCCTTTCTTAGAGGAAAAAAATCTCTTGTAAATCCATTCCGCGGTAAGGGTAGTAGAAGAACGTGTTGCAACGATATCTGTTTCAAAATCGCCATAATGGGAAAAATTTTGGCTGATTCGGGAAAGAATTATCACAATATATTAAATTACTTCAAATACGTGCATTTGAACGATAAGTATAAATGGTCGTGCGTGTCTTTTCCCGTAAAACTAGACGAAATACAAACATTTGAAAACGTAAATAACATCTCCATAAACGTTTACTCTATAGAAGATAGAAATAGAAAAATCACTCCATTAAAAGTAACACCTCATAGAAAACCCGATCACAGAGATATACTGTTTTATAAAAACCACTATATGTGGATTAAAAACTTTGACGCATTTATCGGTAGACAACTGGTCAAAACAACTACTAGGTTATACGTTTGTCGGCAGTGTTTCAAACACTTTTATAAACAAGACCGACTCCTCATTCACGAACTCGACTGTAACAGTCACTCAATACCAACCGTCACCTTTCCAAAAGAAGGAAACAAGTTTTTGTTCTTTAAAAACTACAACAGACAGTTGAAAATACCGTTTGTCATATACTGCGACATAGAACAACAGCTAAACAAAGAAGATACTTGTGAACCAGATCCAAACACTTCTTTCGTTCACCGCATAGGCACATTCACTATAAAAAGTCTCACATACAATATCGTCAATGAAAATAGTAAAATAATTAGAACTAGAAATTTTTCAGACATTACAGCTTTTATGAACTCTTTAGAAAGAGAGTGTGAACTAATCGGTAGATTGTACAAGAGAAATATACCTCCAAAGGAATTTCCACATCCACCCATAGAAGGTTCTCCCTGTCACATCTGTGGTAAAGGTATGTTCAACGATTACGTTCTCGATCACAATCACTTAAACGGATCAATAAGAGGTTACGCCCACTCTACTTGTAATATAAACTACCGATTACCATACTTTGTCCCAATAATTATAAAAGATCTAGGAATAGAACTGTTAAACTACTTCACCAGCGTCAATGCCAATATAAAATTCATACCTTTCAAGGGTCAAATAGAAAAGTTCCTATGCATTTCAAAGAGAATTAAAAATACTACAATGAAGTTTTTAGACTCTTCTCAATTCTATCCAGAAATTGATAAATTAGAAACTATAAGATCAATCTGTATTGAAAACTATAAACTCGACATGTTCTACTATCTGACAATAGGAGCTTACAGTTTCGACGCCATGCTCAAGATTACAAACACTCGCATAGAACTTTTAAACGATGATAAAATGTATAATATGATAATGAAAGGTATAAGAGGTGGATTTACACGTGCAGTAAAGAAATACGCAAGTTCCAACCACCCCTCACTCCCCAATTACGATCCCACTAAACCCGACTCACTAATTTTTTTTTATGACATTATCGGTCTTTACTCCGCTGTAATGTTGAAATGTCCACTTCCTCTGGACGGTTTCAAGTGGGTATCTCCAGACTCGGTTCATTTAGAAAGTAAACCAGAAGGTACGGGTTACATCTTAGAAGTGGATTTAAAATATCCATTTAACTCAGATCACAGGGACTATCCACTATGTCCTCATCACGTAGAAGGTAAATTAATATCTTCTTTTCAAGACAGAAAACATTACGTAATACACTACGAGACATTAAAACAAGCTCTCTCAATGGGACTCATATTAGAAAAAGTCCACAGAGCTATTTCATTTAACGAATCATGTTGGTTAGAACCCTACATAAAAATGAACACAGACTTGAGAATGCACTATTCCCAAGACAAAGCCCTATCCAATTTCTTTAAACTCCAATCAAACCTGATATATGGTAAATCAATAGAAAGGGTAACCGATAACTTAAATAAACACTTCCTGTACAACAACACTAGAAAACTTATGAGATTAATAAAACAGCCCACCTTTGTAGACAGATTAATATTAAACGAAAATAACTACGTAGTCTTTATGTCAAAAAGAAAGGTTCGTTGTAATAAGCCAATATGTTTAGGTTTTTCAATACTAGATCTAAGTAAGAGATACATGTACGACATGTACTACAATAAATTAAAGAAAACCTTTCCCCCCTTCGATCTCATATACACAGACAACGATTCCTTCGCATTGCACGTATTCTCTAAAACCGATTCGTTTACAAAACAAGATTTCATTCACCCTTCACGTCTAGGTTTATTCAAAGATATATCTCCCAATAACCCCATACTAGACTTTGCTACAGTAAGATGTAAAACATACGGTTACAAAACTCTAAAAGATTCTCAATTAAAAAACTTACCCCAATCATTTAGTTTTGAAAATTACAAAAATATACTATCCAGTATAGATACATTAAAAATATACGCATACTATAACAGAGTAATAGATAAAAGAGTATGTAAAATTACACAAAATAAATCTATTATATCCTCATCACATTAACCCCCCCCCCCACACTTAGCCCACACTTCTCCGTTACAAGCCGTGTGATTAAAAATAAAGTTACAACTATGTATTTTCGTTATGTATTATGAGAAAATAAAAATATTCTATTCTGTTAAGACATTTTTGGAACAGACTAATATATAAAAGTTGTACACGAAGCTATTGTTTTTCAGGAGATTAATAATGCTGGGCCTACTTATCACTATTAAACGAATTCCACGACCATCTGCCACGTTTGAGACCCCTCACACCCACACCCCCCGCTCCCGTTGAGACCACGAAGCAAGGGGCCTCGAGAGCGCCGACCAACCAGTTAGTATTTATAACCCATTTTCACTACCTAGAAATATTTACAATTATATTGAAAACAGGACCTGGCAAGACTGGTGATTTTAAAAGTGGTTATAACCCATTTTCACTACCTAGAAATATTTACAATTATATTGAAAACAGGACCTGGCAAGACTGGTGATTTTAAAAGTGGTTTGTCAATGTTTCGTTACATTACTATTAATTTATTGGAATGTAAAGATTAATGTATCAAAGTATTTAAAACGTTTAATTAAACAGGGTTAATATTTTGTTGTACTTTTATTTCTAAAATCGAATCCAAGGTGTACCGATTTGGAGTCGCAAAAACCACACCGTTCACTACCCGACAGAGTTCCTCGACTTGGCAACAGTACCCAGCAGTACCAGAACTATCTGCCATAGTATATTTCGTTAACTTTAATTCTACTTTAAAAGTGTAAAATGTAATTTTAGTATTGTAAAATTATGTGGGTTGTTAATATTTTTAGTTAATCTGCCACTTATGTACAACCCGTACGAAGGGCGGGTACATCTGCTAGTTTATTAATAAACATTAATTCGTCCCCATGCATTACTGAACATTACTTACTCGTGTAGGATTGAAATAACCCAAGATAATTTACCATAAAAATAATTACCCGTGATTTTAATCAAACTGCTCCGATCTTTTAATTAATAACGGCCGAGTTACATTTACACCTCGGAAGCTAATTATCACATCCCCGAGTCCTGAACCTGTTGACCGACGTCAGGACCCGACACCCGAACATCAAGGTCAACACCCATAGTTTTGACAAACCATCTCCGGACTACAGAAGACGGGCGAACTTCAATGCAAACTGTTATCACGGAATTCCATGACAAGAAGGAACCACGTCCTTCAACTGCGTCAAGAGACAACTGGCAGCGCTGTTATCACAAAAAACCACCGTCTACGTAAAGGGTCAAGAGAAACAAGTGTTCCTTCAAAGACTTTTTAAGAACGCCAAAGTTGAAAATTTGGACGACATCCCATCAACTAAACAAAATATTTAAATAGTTTTTGTTTTATCATATATTTAACGGTTTTACGTGTGCAGTCATTGCGCACATTTTTAAAATTATTATGTTTGCAGGCTCAAATTATTTTGAATCGTCGGGGGTCGAATTGACGTTTGTAAAAGATGTTAATATAGTCTCCAACTACGGTAATAGCTTCTTCCCCGCAGATGGCATCGGCCAACAGCTTGCCACATGGGACAACCAGTTATTTTATTTACTAAGAATTTTTACAAATTTTTGATGGTATCAGATATTCTTCGGGGCTCTGCTCTGATTATATTAAAGAGTAGTCTTTAATATAATCATCACAAATAATCCTACTCGATTAATGGGGCTAAAATTTAGTGGTAAATTTAGTGGCCAATTTTATCTGTTGTTCCATATAAACAGGTGTATGCCTCTCTAAAAATATATTTTATGTAGTGGCTCGGCGCGGCAACGCGCATGAGCAGTGAAAGCGAGAGTGAACTGCGCGTTGTACCGCCGTAAGTGCCACTTTCACCCGATAGGACAGCTACCGTCACCGGGTTCCGTTACACTAATAGCGTATTGTGTCCCCTTTGTTTTTTGTGCAACTGTCGCATTTCTCCGATCCTGGGGCTGAGGATATCTTCAGCTTTTCCCTCTTTAATCTAGACACGCAAGAAATAAAACATGTGGCTCAACTTGAGAGTAATGAGTCATTTCTTTTTTAGATGTTTTATAGGTTTGCTAGTATATGTTAAATTTGTACACATCTTATTATCATATAATCATAAATTTATAATAAAACACAAATACATACAATACACGCACTTCCCCTCACAATCTGCTATATTTGGTAAGAGTAATATATTTTCTAATATATCAGTATTATTATAATAGTGCTTTTGTTTGTAATTCTCAAGTTATATATTACTCTTTATCCAGATGGTAGAAAAAAATCTGTCCTATTATCCGTGGCCACGGATAATATGCGGATTGGGAGGAAATCCACACAATATTTATTTATAAACAAACCCCATATCTAGGCGGGATTCGGCCCTAGAGGCGTTCCCCATAAAACAGCTGTTTAGAGTAGTGTAGAGAACAATTTTTATGAATATCCATTATTCCTATCAATCCCATCCCAGTTTTCTCACATCACTCATTTCAAACAAATGTGGATCGTTGGGCACCGCGGAATGGTTCGAGGTCGGCTATTAAAATTGTAATCATCAAAATAATATGTTGTAGAGTGTTTAATTACATAAGGCCTAATAATGTGTGTTAAAAATGGGGTTACTGTAATCTAGAGTATCACTTACTATTTATATAGTGATAATTTAGTGATAATTTTAATATTTTAGTAGGGTCAAATTTATAGTTTATCATGGGGAATTTTAATATTTTAGTAGAGTCAAATTTATAGTTTATCATGGGGAATTTTAATATTTTAGTTGAGTCAAATTTATAGTTTACATAGGAAATTATTTCTAAGTATCAAACAATAGATATAAGATAGATAGTCGCGAAAAAATTTTTCCGTTTAACCGGGGAATATAACGGTAATATATAATACGTGCAGATAAGTGTTTACACCAGACGAAACTGAAGGAACCCCGTGTCAAGGCGGCTCACCCACTAACATCTGCCGTGATAAACGCCCGGCCGCCACAAACCACAAACCTAAAATTCTTTAAACGTGCAAGAAAAATCACAGCAGACGCGTTTCTGGGATTCTACAAACTCGCTACACATACTTTTGATTCAGAACGATTGAAAAAACTCCAATTGGGACCCCACCGGCGTCTTCACCTGATCAGAAGAACATATTACAACATGGACGTGTTCAACCTACTTCAACGGAATCCGTGGTGGACAGAGGTGGGGCGTGGCGGGAATGTGCGGGAGTACGGGAGCGACGGACGCCATTGGGGTCAGCGATCCAGAGAACGGGGCGCAATCACCCCGAGGCGCAACTACACATTCAACAGGAAATGATATTTTTATCAGCGATCCAGAGAATATGGCTGCAAGAAGAACGAGGCCACACCATTCAACAGGACACGATATCCCACAAAAGAAGTTAAAAGAAATTCGCATTAAAACATCATAGGCGATTACATCAGATATATTGCACTAAGTATAACAAAATATACTACCGATATATTCCCGCCAAACCATTTTAGCTTAGTTGTAGTTTAATTTAATTAAGTCAATGTAATTAAAATATTTTCAATATTGGTACTTTTTATGGGGAGAACGGGGTTGTTTAAAAATAAGTTTGGATGGTATATGGATAGTATATGGATAGTATATGGATAGTATATTTATTTTATATAGTATATTCCAAACACACATTATTTGTGCCGCATTAAACAAATTATAGAGAGGGTAGACGAATTTACACCGTGTCCACTCCGGAGTTGGACCGAATAGACAACAGTTTTTGTCCAAGCCGCAACCCCGCGCTCGTTAGGTTCATTTTTCAAATCCCAAAACCCCGAACCACAAACCCTCCCACTCCCGCATTTAGATATCAGTTGTAAAACAGATAATAAATAGTAAATAAATAGTAGCCTCTTATTGTTAATTTTTGAACTCTTGTTCCTATATTGAGCCCAAATCCAGATCTACATTGACAGTCAATGCCAAAATTAATTGGTAAACAAGCAGGCAAGTTTTGTTGTTTTACAAGATTTCTATCAAATTAAAACCACAATCGATTTATTATAAAACTCTTCATCACACTTTGCCACCAAATCAAACGATGCAGCAAAAGCAGTTGCCGTTCGTCACGTCGCGGTGTAATGGGAAGTGTAATGGAAAGTGACTGTTGTAAGGAGGTTAATGCAGGCGCTGTATCGTGTACACGTTGACGTTACCTTTCCGTGGCAGTTCTACAGAAAAGGGTCATCCCCCTCTTTTAGTTTTTAAGTTTTTGATAATAAATAAAAAAATATAAAAAAAAACACAAAAAAACAACAAAAAATACAACAAAAAACTATAGTTTTAGTCACTTCTCTAAGAATCAATTATTCTTAGAGGCATCGCGCTGGTTCTTGGAGCAACTGTATAAACATGTCATAGTGCCTAAAGATGTAAGCAATTGCTATCAGAGAATATCAGAGAATCCGGCTATCACTCATTGATAATCTATACAACACGTTCCATGATTTTATTTTGTTATTTTTGGTACAAGGTTTTTTATTTGAGTAATATAAAATTGAGTAACATACCCAATCAACTACAAATTAATACACCGTGCACTTCAGAAGCTATGCACACAACCAGCAGTTTTGGGAGTCCGCACATTTTAATCAAATTGCCAATCCGCCTTCACTGTAATCATAACAGAATAGCTACCATTAATTTAATAAAATCAGTGAGTTTATTTTCTGAAATAAATTTCAAACTATTATTCCTCCTAGGGTGGTTTATTTAATAATCTATTTACTCATACACGTTTGTTTATTTTTTCATGGTCTACTTACGAACCCGTCCCCGGAACGGTGTGCATCGGCGTGCACCGGAAGCTCACACAACTCCATTGTCCGGAAGAACCACCAAGTCCACCGAGTCCCGATGTCAACCGCCTACAGACGATTCCGAGCCCCGACATCGAACTCCCCAAGGACCCAGGACCACGGACCAGACATTCCTCAAACGTTTTTTCTTGAACTATTTTTTCTTTTCATTTCTAAATTGAGAAATTTAAAATAATATTTGTTATTAATGTTAAACATGTAAATTTAAATTTCAAACTAAAGTAACTGTTTATAAGTTCTTATGGAAATGTAATCAAACTAATTACACAATTTCGCTTTCAATGTTTATCAAACCAGTGAAAAAAGAAAAACCCCATTAAAGTTAACTTGAATAAATAATAAAATTATTATCCACAAAACCGTCTTACCATTATTAACCCGACTATATTAAGCACACTTTCACTATGTATAGATAATTTATTAAAAATTAACATATTACTCATTGTAATTTGCTAAATAATAAAGAATACTTAAAAATATATTTATATTGAAAGGGTTACACTCTAATGATTAATATTGCAATATGGTTTTTAATAATTTTTAATAATTATAATTGAAAATCTGATAAGAGGTTATTAAATAAATAGTTATCCAAGTGTAATTTGCTCCAGAAATCTTGGACTAGTTGGGGTATGCTTACTCTAAACTTCAAATTTATATATCTTGTATTTTTCCAAATAATAGTTAATAGTTGTTCATATTTATTTTTTATGTGGGATTCTGGGGTTGTTTTTTATTTTGCTTGAATCTCACTGTTGGATATAAGTACTCGGTTGTGTTTCAATCGCTGACTGTAATCTCGCTCTCGGCCAGATACGAGTCCAAATGGTGACGAGATGGCAAACACTCTTTCGGCTGTAAAAAAACACAGCCCCTTCTTTTGTTTTAGGCAAGTCCAAAATTAAGATACGCTCACTCATTTTCACTAGCACAAACGTTACTCAGCAAATAGCAGGTAAAAACTACACAGAGAAATGTGATTGGTTAATCCAAGTTTATAAGTTAGTTCAACCAGTGTCAGAGGTTACTATATGGACAATTATTTGTATGAGTTCATTTAACTAAGCTCAGAGAGTTAAAAAATATATATATATTTTATAAGTTAAGTTAACCAATAAATTCATTGGTTAAAATAATTTGTTTAGAAGTAGTTGTTAAAACCCGAACCAAACGGCTTGACTGAAAATTGAGGATTTGGTTAATTTAACCAAAGTAGTTGTAATAACCCCATATTCTAGTTTGTTACAACCCATTTCATTTTCATTCATTTAGTTGTTAGCCTCAATGCTTAACCCAGACAGTCCTAGAACCCCGGGCTTAACTTAGCTCTCGGAGGAATAGCCAAAGTTGCCTTGAAACAACTACTACAAAAAGTTAAACTAACTGTTGTTTTGTTTACGATAACCTTTCCTGGCCAACCACTTTCGTTAACTAATCGTGGTTTAACTAATATTGGTCATGACAACCAATATCCATTTTTCAAATTCCATTTTTCTCTGTGTACTATTAGCAAAGACTGCTGTGGCAATATTACTGTGTGACTACTGTGTCAGACGCCCACCGACGACAACAGGTGGTGATAACGACAAGTATTGTTGCCACGCGGAGCACTGACCCTCCCCGCCGTCACGCACGCGCCCTGACCCAGTTGAAGGTGTACACCGCTGGCCTATTCTACATCGTAGGCAGTAAATAAACTTGATTTAATCATCGTATAAACTATTATTCGGGTGGCCTTCGTCAGAATATACCCAAATATTAAATACCAATAAACTTAATTAAAGCTGATACGTTTTTGTTTTTTCTTTTACAATCGAATAACTGAAACATATATTGAGCTAAACGTATTGTAACTATATACAAATTAAAAATGTAAAATTTGGTGCTCTAACAGTACTAGCACAATTCAAGGATTAACAGTTTCTAACTTAAAAACAACAAACCCCCGAGTGACCTTTCATGTCCCCCGTTTTAATAATTGAAAATATTAAACCGCGGTAAAATAAAACAATATTTATATTTTCGGATAGTTATATATAGAGCAAGTACAGTTACAGTACAAGTATAGTTATATATAGAGCAGCAAGGATTTTGAGACTCATATCTTCAAGTTTGTAGTTGTCTACAAAGCCACTTTTATTTTATCAGACAGCTTTTTCTCAACTTACAAATTAAGTCTGATAATATTAAACAATTATTGAAATAAGTCATTTCTCTGGCTCCCCCGTTGTTAGGCTCACTGGCTGTATAGTGTTGGGCGCGTAAGGATGAACCACCCATTTCGCATAGTTAGACACTTTATAATGACCTCCATCTTAGTTTATGGAATTGACACGTTTAAGTATATAGAATGTATAGTTAAATAAAACCGGTTATACATTACGGACTAGCACCGTAAATCTTAAATACTTATTATATCTTCTTAAACAGTTTATTTTCATTTTATCATAGTGATTTTGTCTTTAAAAATATGACCAAATATGACCAGATATGACCGGACCATAATATAGTTCCCCGTTGTAAATTTACCAGCTGTAACATATTGTTGTTACCTTTTTGAGCTGCTAATCTGTGATGTATTATTTATACGGTATGATAGGTAAAATGTTTGGATGTTTGAATGTTTGGATCATCTTTTGGTAATTAATAATATATTTATAAACTCTAGACAGACTCGTATAAATTCTTAATAGAGTTGCTTTACACGTTTATACCAAATTTAATCCAAAGTTTTTACGAGAACTATCTTGCTCACGGAAACACATATACAGTATTTTTGGATCCTGCGAACCCGCGACACTACGCTCCAAGAACCAGCGCGATGCCTCTAAGAATAACTGATTCTTAGAGAAGTGACTAAAACTATAGTTTTTTGTTGTGTTTTTTGTTGTTTTTTGTTGTTTTTTGTTGTTTTTTTTTATATTTTTTTTATATTTTTATTTTCTTTATTATACAAAAAAACTTAAAAACTAAAACTTAAAAACTAGAAGAGGGGGATCACCCTCTTGTGGAGGAGGGCGACCTCTCCGTTGGTGAGGAGGCCCCTCAGCCGCATCTCCACCTCCTCCAGGTGCCCGGGTTGGTTTGCCACGTAACGCCGTGGCAGCAGGTGGTGGCGGCCATCGGGGCAGAGCATCCCCCATCTAACAATTACCAGGCGGTTAACCGCCTCGCCTCTTATTATGTTGAGCAAGTTGGTGATGCTCGCTGCATCCCACACTGTATAGGATGTTACAGCGGCCATGGCTTCTTATTGTGGAATGAGCGTTAGCTTTGTCGAGGAGCATTAAATACCACTCGATGGGTGAAAGACCGGAGACACACTCATGCACACGCACTCAACCATGTACAGTAGTGAAAGAGGTCACAGGTGTCTACACACACTGAAACTCTAAGGTTCAAAGACATCGTCCTATACCAGTGTCTGTACATACTCTGTATAAACTCTTTTAAAAATACACAAACACGCATTGCACATATTCTCTAATAATAAAAACAAGATTCACCCCACACTTTGCTAATATGTAAAAACATACGTTTACAGAACTCTGATTCTCAATCATTTACAAAAAATATACTATAGATACTTTAAAAATATACGCATACTATAACAGTGTAATAGATACTGTAAAATTACAAAAAAAATAAATCTCTCATATCCTCTTCACATACCATCACATACTCCCACACCTCTCCTAGTAACATTAATAACACCCCTATCATATCCTTATCCAAGTAACCAATATAACACCATTCAAGTACCATTACCCTACCCTTGCCATAACCCTGACACATTCATATCCCACCATTATCCAAGTAATCTTACAATACCCTTGCAATACCCATATCCCACTACCCTTACCACATCAGTTACACTAACTAACCCCCCACACACCCATACACACACACTCACTAGTTCAATCACACACTCGTTCACAATGAATCGTTCACTTACCCATACACCCACTAGTTCACTAAAAGGACGAATTTTCACTTACAAAAAAAATTTAACTAACATGTCAAATAACCATGAAACACTACACTTACATAACTACTGTTAAAATACTCAAAATTAAATTTGGAAAGATAGTTCAATATAAAAATACTCTCTTGAGGTTACTTTAACTTTCAGAACATTAGGCTTGTTCTATTTAAATGTCTGTATTCTTTCCAGTCCCTAAATAGAATACAATGGAAGGAGTTTACCAATCTGCTTACAAATGTTCTTCGCTCAAATACCAGTTTTTGGGGGAAATCAAATAAAAAGGAGTGAATTTAAAGATGGTATTAATTGAGCAGTAAGTCCCTAATAAAATGAGCACCAAGCAATGCAAAACTTAGGCCATACTGGGAAATTTAAAATAGGAACTGTGTCCTTCACAGATTCTAGGTCTTAACACTATGGCATCTGGAACAAGAAGAAAGATCTAGTAGAGATGAGGTCTGGAAGCATGGTCCATTGTTGAGAAGCACATGTTCACAGAATTGTTAACACTGGTCACTGTAATTTAGATTCCTTAAGGACTATTTTTGAAAAGTATATTATATTAAATTTTGATTTTATTGCAATCCTCTCACATAAATTATATCTAAAATATTATTATTAACAAACATATTAAATTAAGTGAGTAGGCTATTATATGGGGATAGGCTATGAATAATTATTGGTGATTAAATTGATGAAATACATATTATTATACAATTGCATAGATAAATAAACATTAAATACATAGAGGGGAATGTTTTCTGAGGAGTGGTGATAAATGATGATTATTATTAGGCACAAACATGGGACAATTAACACAAATAACACATTTAGGGGAAATTAATTAATTAGTACATTTATATGGAAACTTAAATATAAAATAACACATAATAAGAAAATTATCACTAAATGATGAATGAATGACATGTAATACTATATTAGGCCTAAGCCATGGGATATATAACGTCGTGTTATGTTCTACACATCGTTTAGAAAATTTGTTCATTGGAATTTTACCAGATTTATTGTAACATAATTTAATTAGGAAAATGCCACGTAACCATAAGTCCTAAAACGCACGGTATCTTGCTTACCCGCCATTTGTTTTCAATGAAATAATTAAAGTCTCTAGAAAGATCCAACCGACTAATTTCAAATTTACCAAGGCCCTTAATAATCTAATCAAAACTGACTTACAGTAAATATAAAGCTTAATCTTATAATTCGTTTCAAAATTGGCGACTACTTATTCATTTTACATAAAAATAACTAAACAAAAAATACAAATTAAAAATTAAAATTTTAATTTTTTTTTTAACTTTTATCTTTTGAATGGTATAGCTTTCAGAACAATCCGACGAGGGAGTAGAGCAGAGTATATTATTTCTACTGCTGCAAACGATAGCCCAGGGACGTGGGGTTTTATAGATTATTACACAATAATTGACTGTTTTATTATTATCCTTCGTCCAATAGATTTGATAGTCATACTATTTGGAAGGAAATAAAATACGAGCTACGAAAAACTACTCAGAAATTTTTTATTAAAATGTAAGGATTTCGAGTTATATTGATTTAAAAGCTGTATGGTGCTATTTTGAAACACATTACCATACTGAGTTGATTATTCAACTATAACTTCGATAATTAACCATGACAAACTTCAAATCAATCGTAGACATGAGCTATTTTAAACAGCTTGGCTTCAGAGTGGTTCAGGTCTTACCTGAAGGGAAGGTGGCAACGTGTAAAGGTATCGTCAGTCGATGAGCATGGATTTTGTGGCAGCACAACTCTCCCGAGCTCCAATCATTGAGTGCTGTGCCTCAGGGTTACATTCTTGACCTCCCAATTTTTCTTATCTTTAATCAATAATCGTTCTGTAGTCATAAAATCCAGAGTCTTCCTTTACGTTTCTTTGTCCGGCCATACTGTGGATTATCTTGAACAATTAAGACAACGGATTACTTCAATGGTTTGACAGTGACCTGCTCCCAATTAATATACTCTGAAAACATAAGTGTTTAACTTTTATATTTCAGACAGATTCTCTCCGGCATTTGACTTCCATTTACATAATATTCATATTCACCCGTTCAGCAGTACAAAGTTTCTTTGATAGTTCTTGAATTAAAAGCTTAAATCTCATCAAAACATTAACACGTCATCAGCAGAGCTAGCTTAGGCATATTTGCCATCCACTAGTTATCAAAAATATCAAACTGTGATGTTCTTCTTTCTGCTTACTAAGGCCTCATTTTTCCACACCTTCTTTTTCACGCTTTACATTTCAGGGGTAGTGTGACCGAGAGAATAATCTTTCTATTTTACCTTCAGAATAGGGCGATATCAGAGTAGTTTTCTTCTTAAAAAGGTGTCAAACTTGCAACCCAGTTATTTTAAATATTTGAAATCTCCATCTCTTAAACATTTATCGTTTCTAAGAAAACATTGTTAAGTTAAAAGTTCCTCAAAATAATCATTAGGGTTTACGTATTTCCAGTAATCTACAAGCCTCCGAACACGATTCTGTTTCTTCCAAAAAGATCTCCGTTACAATTCAATAAACTTGTTCAAAAAACGTCCAATACACTCAAAGAAGAATCAAATATTTGAAATTTAAGAACAATCTAAAGTCCTTTCTTACTGATAAGTGTTTTGCAGCGTCCTGAAATTTTACTTATTATCACTGACTGGAGGGTACATATTTTATATGAACAGGAGAGATGATTGAATTTGATGAAGTACATGTACACTTTAGCTTGTAAGCATCAATGCAATTTAAATTTAAATTTTGAATTTCCTCTGTTTTTTGGCATGACCAATGCATTTACGTATGTTTTAAGGGTTAATAAATGAGTTATTGCCAATTTAAAAAAATTGTGACTAGAAACAAAACTGAGCGTTTTATACCTTTGTTTTCTCCAAATGTGAGTTAGTTAAAAATCAAATCAACTGGTAAAATGTCAATGGAAATTTTTTGGCACTCTTAAACGACTATTCTGTTAGAAGCAACGTTTATGATTGAAAAAAGTGAATTACTGAAGCCAATGTTCTTTAACATAAACTAGTTATATTCAATTACTTATCCATATACTCATTAGTTTATTTGACGTTGTGTCTTATTCTACGAATATAATTATTCCGTATGTCAGGATGTTTTCCATATCAATAAAAATTTGGTTTATTAAAAAACAGGGAATCAACTGCTGATGAATTTGAAAAATATTGTCATAACAAACATCTTTGACTGTAACAACTTAAATAAGAACAAAACTATAAAAGAATGAGAAAGCTGGGACAAAAAGCCCAGTGCGGCAAAACCTCCTGCTATTGTTCTAAGTTGTAATAAGGCTAAGATAGACTGCGGACAATATTTTAAAAGATTTTAAATCACTTACGGTTGCATGTGCTTTGAAACAGCCATACAGTAACCTTTGAATTGTATATTTTCCTTTCAAAAATAAATTTCAGTTTAAAATATATTTGATTACGTGATTTAAAATCCTTTTTAGATTTCTAAAGTCATTATGGTAGATGATGTTGTTGTTACTGAATATACTCACCTGCTCCACATGGTTTTTTCCTTCAGCATTTTTGGCCAGTTTAAATCATTTAGTATGTATTTTGCTTTTCGTTTTTATATGTTTTTCAACGACTCCAACTTGAGTTATTAATAATTTTTGAACGGCTAAAAAACTACCTCTGATGCTTTAAAATCACTTGGAAACGGTAATTATTTCCTTTTCGGATAGCTTTAACGGTATACAAATTTAGTTCAACCTCTCTTCGTCGTATGATTAAAAGCTTAAATCTCATCAAAACATTAACACGTCATCAGCAGAGCTAGCTTAGGCATATTTGCCATCCACTAGTTAACAATCCTTCGTCCGTATAACTAGTGATTCCGAGACACAACAACATAAAAAAGAAGCAATCTTTGCCTGAAGATCTCAAAATATAAATCATTGAGTGAATACAGTTAGTATAAGTCAACGATTTTACGTTGGGTTCAAAATCTTCAAATAGCAATTATATTGATTTGCAACATTCAATTTGCCTATTGTAAGAAATACAAAGCTACGGAAGCTAAGTACGTGCATTATACTCCAACAGCAAAACCATGTTATTACAGTTTGAAGCTTATTTGTAGCTATTGAGGTGACTCGGAGGAAACACAAGAGGCGCTATCTGTTGAGAGCTAACCATACCGACACCGCGTCGCGTCCGTCGTCGTCTGTAGCTCTGACACGTTGTCGCACTTTGGCCCAATTTATCGCCATGGTTTGTTACTCTTTACTGCCCCTTGAGGAAAGACACTAGGATAAACTCTATGAAGTTTTTTCAGTGCTTAGTAATTCAATCGGCCACCAAATTCATAACCAAACAATCCAGCAAAGAAAAATGTTATTTATCACCACGTATAAAATGGTTGTATGTCATTTCATGTAGATTACTTACAAAAGTACTACGAATTAACGATGAAATAATATATTTATTACTTATTATTACATCATTAATTAAGGAATCGATTCAAACATTTATATTTTAGAGTAACTAAACTAATAAGTCAAGTAAAAGAGTGCGACTATATTAAAATTAGTGGTATCGAAAGAGAATTTGAACATATTCATATTTGAAATTAAAATGAAGTTTAACAAATTTAAATGTGAATTTGGAAAATACATTTTGATAAAAAACAAACTCATGTTATTCAACTAATTATGCGAAACAAACATAATTTTTCTTCATAAATCTTTTCCTAACGGTTTGCCACATATATTTTTAAGTCATACGTTTATAGTATTGGAGGTGGTATTATTGTTTTTTATAGCCTAATTCACCATGAAGGCTGATTGGTTCACTATATTGATCTGAGACAGGACGCAGCCAAGCCAACACAAGTATTGACACACGACAAATAGCCCAGATTAGTTACCGCGACAAAAGCATCTGCTACACAGGAAAACTAGAGCACAGTTACTGTTACTTCAATATTTGTGTAGATACCATTAGCTTGTTTCCACGTGCATCTGTGGATTTAGATTGATCCAGAAAAAACGTGTATTTTATTTTGGCGTATTTTCAAATAATTTAGAATAAATAAACGCCATGAATTTCTTTACGAAATGAGTATACAATAATCAAAATATAAGTTGTGGATTTAATTTGATACATTTGAAATTGTTATTACAATGTACTAATATGCAATGAATCATTGCGTATGACATTATCAATAACATTGATTAAGAAACTACCTGATCAAGAGTAAATATTATACTTGTCCTTGGTCATAGTATTGACCATTGTTCTCCTTCCTACCCGCCTAATTTAAAAATCGATCTTTTATTTTATCAGTTGGCCTACTTATTACTTTACGTGATGATCTCTCCAGCTTTGCTTGATTTCATTTTGTCTTATCTAAAACAATAGTTATAATGAATTTAAAATTAAACATTTCAAACTATTCAATGAATTATATTTTGATAATTTGTATTATTTATTAGTTAATTTGGACTTCTTTAATTTTTAATTAAATAAAATTACAAAAATTATAAAATTCTTATAATGAATAGTTATGTTATTTATATTCATCATTGCACACACTTTCCACCTAAATAAGAAAACAAGTGTTGTGACGTTTTAGTATTTGGAATATTGAATCAACGGTGGTAAAAAAGCTAAATCAGAGAGTTGTAAAAGCTATCAAATTAAAAATGAATAAAAAAATTCCGAAACTTCGCTAAACTTGTCTTCTTCTTTCAGTGACGGCAAAAAAACAGCAATAATTTCTTAAAAAACATAAAATCACTATCGCTAACCATGAATTTTAAACAAGGAAAAATTATTATATTCAAAAAAGTAGTTGTGTAAGTGTAGTGTTTCATGGTTAATTGACATGTTAGTTAAAATTTATTTGTAAGTGAAAATTCGTCCTTTATAGTGAACTGGTGTGTGTATGGGTGATTGAACTAGTCAGTGAACGAGTCTGTGAACTAGTCAGTGTGTGTGGGGGTTTAGTTTGTGTAAATGATGGGGTAAGGGTATGGGTTAAGGGTAGGGGGTAAGGGTAGGGGGTAAGGGTAGGGGGTAAGGGTAGGGGTTTACTTGGATATGATAGGGGTATTGTAAGAATACTTGGATATGACAAGGTTATGGTAAGGGTATTATTAATGTTACTTGTATAAGTATTGGATATGTATTGGATAAGTATTGGATAAGGTACTAGGAGAGGTGTGGGGGTATGTGATGGAATGTGATGGAATGTGATGGTTTTTATATAGTATGTGTTAGTATATGATATGGTATGTGACGATGGAGGGTAATGAGGGGTAATTGTGATATGAGAGATTATTTTTTTTTGTGTAATTTTACAGTATCTATAGTATATTTTTGTAAATGATTGAGAGTTCTGTAAACGTATGTTTTTACATATTAGCAAAATGTGGGGTGAATCTTGTTTTTATTTTTAGAGAATATGTGCAATGCGTGTTTGTGTATTTTTAAAAGAGTTTATACAGAGTATGTACAGACACTGGTATAGGACGTTGTCTTTGAACCTTAGAGTTTCAGTGTGTGCAGACACCTGTGACCTCTTTCACTACTGTACATGGTTGAGTGCGTGTGCATGTACGCGTGTCTCCGGTCTTTCACCCATCGAGTGGTATTTAATGCTCCTCGACAAAGCTAACGCTCATTCCACAATAAGAAGCCATGGCCGCTGTAACATCCTATACAGTGTGGGATGCAGCGAGCATCACCAACTTGCTCAACATAATAAGAGGCGAGGCGGTTAACCGCCTGGTAATTGTTAGATGGGGGATGCTCTGCCCCGATGGCCGCCACCACTACCTGCCACGTCGCTACGTGGCGAACCAGCCGGGGCAGTTAGAGGAGGTCGAGGTGCGGCTGAGGGGCCTCCTCACCAACGGAGAGGTCGCCCTCCTCCACAAGAGGGTGATCCCCCTCTTCTAGTTTTTAAGTTTTAGTTTTTAAGTTTTTTTGTATAATAAAGAAAATAAAAATATAAAAAAAATATAAAAAAAAACAAAAAAAACAACAAAAAACACAACAAAAAACTATAGTTTTAGTCACTTCTCTAAGAATCAGTTATTCTTAGAGGCATCGCGCTGGTTCTTGGAGCGTAGTGTCGCGGGTTCGCAGGATCCAAAAATACTGTATATGTGTTTCCGTGAGCAAGATACTTCTCGTAAAAACTTTGGATTAAATTTGGTATAAACGTGTAAAGCAACTCTATTAAGAATTTATACGAGTCTGTCTAGAGTTTATAAATATATTATTAATTACCAAAAGATGATCCAAACATTCAAACATCCAAACATTTTACCTATCATACCGTATAAATAATACATCACAGATTAGCAGCTCAAAAAGGTAACAACAATATGTTACAGCTGGTAAATTTACAACGGGGAACTATATTATGGTCCGGTCATATTTGGTCATATTTGGTCATATTTTTAAAGACAAAATCACTATGATAAAATGAAAATAAACTGTTTAAGAAGATATAATAAGTATTTAAGATTTACGGTGCTAGTCCGTAATGTATAACCGGTTTTATTTAACTATACATTCTATATACTTAAACGTGTCAATTCCATAAACTAAGATGGAGGTCATTATAAAGTGTCTAACTATGCGAAATGGGTGGTTCATCCTTACGCGCCCAACACTATACAGCCAGTGAGCCTAACAACGGGGGAGCCAGAGAAATGACTTATTTCAATAATTGTTTAATATTATCAGACTTAATTTGTAAGTTGAGAAAAAGCTGTCTGATAAAATAAAAGTGGCTTTGTAGACAACTACAAACTTGAAGATATGAGTCTCAAAATCCTTGCTGCTCTATATATAACTATACTTGTACTGTAACTGTACTTGCTCTATATATAACTATCCGAAAATATAAATATTGTTTTATTTTACCGCGGTTTAATATTTTCAATTATTAAAACGGGGGACATGAGAGGTCACTCGGGGGTTTGTTGTTTTTAAGTTAGAAACTGTTAATCCTTGAATTGTGCTAGTACTGTTAGAGCACCAAATTTTACATTTTTAATTTGTATATAGTTACAATACGTTTAGCTCAATATATGTTTCAGTTATTCGATTGTAAAAGAAAAAACAAAAATGTATCAGCTTTAATTAAGTTTATTGGTATTTAATATTTGGGTATATTCTGACGAAGGCCACCCGAATAATAGTTTATACGATGATTAAATCAAGTTTATTTACTGCCTACGATGTAGAATAGGCCAGCGGTGTACACCTTCAACTGGGTCAGGGCGCGTGCGTGACGGCGGGGGGAGGGTCAGTGCTCCGCGTGGCAACAATACTTGTCGTTATCACCACCTGTTGTCGTCGGTGGGCGTCTGACACAGTAGTCACACAGTAGCCACACAGTAGCCACACAGTAGCCACACAGTAGCCACACAGTAATATTGCCACAGCAGTCTTTGCTAATAGTACACAGAGAAAAATGGAATTTGAAAAATGGATATTGGTTGTCATGACCAATATTAGTTAAACCACGATTAGTTAACGAAAGTGGTTGGCCAGGAAAGGTTATCGTAAACAAAACAACAGTTAGTTTAACTTTTTGTAGTAGTTGTTTCAAGGCAACTTTGGCTATTCCTCCGAGAGCTAAGTTAAGCCCGGGGTTCTAGGACTGTCTGGGTTAAGCATTGAGGCTAACAACTAAATGAATGAAAATGAAATGGGTTGTAACAAACTAGAATATGGGGTTATTACAACTACTTTGGTTAAATTAACCAAATCCTCAATTTTCAGTCAAGCCGTTTGGTTCGGGTTTTAACAACTACTTCTAAACAAATTATTTTAACCAATGAATTTATTGGTTAACTTAACTTATAAAACATATATATATTTTTTAACTCTCTGAGCTTAGTTAAATGAACTCATACAAATAATTGTCCATATAGTAACCTCTGACACTGGTTGAACTAACTTATAAACTTGGATTAACCAATCACATTTCTCTGTGTAGTTTTTACCTGCTATTTGCTGAGTAACGTTTGTGCTAGTGAAAATGAGTGAGCGTATCTTAATTTTGGACTTGCCTAAAACAAAAGAAGGGGCTGTGTTTTTTTACAGCCGAAAGAGTGTTTGCCATCTCGTCACCATTTGGACTCGTATCTGGCCGAGAGCGAGATTACAGTCAGCGATTGAAACACAACCGAGTACTTATATCCAACAGTGAGATTCAAGCAAAATAAAAAACAACCCCAGAATCCCACATAAAAAATAAATATGAACAACTATTAACTATTATTTGGAAAAATACAAGATATATAAATTTGAAGTTTAGAGTAAGCATACCCCAACTAGTCCAAGATTTCTGGAGCAAATTACACTTGGATAACTATTTATTTAATAACCTCTTATCAGATTTTCAATTATAATTATTAAAAATTATTAAAAACCATATTGCAATATTAATCATTAGAGTGTAACCCTTTCAATATAAATATATTTTTAAGTATTCTTTATTATTTAGCAAATTACAATGAGTAATATGTTAATTTTTAATAAATTATCTATACATAGTGAAAGTGTGCTTAATATAGTCGGGTTAATAATGGTAAGACAGTTTTGTGGATAATAATTTTATTATTTAATAGTGTGTTTTTTTTTTTGATAAACATTGAAAGCGAAATTGTGTAATTAGTTTGATTACATTTCCATAAGAACTTATAAACAGTTACTTTAGTTTGAAATTTAAATTTACATGTTTCACATTAATAACAAATATTATTTTAAATTTCTCAATTTAAAAATGAAAAGAAAATTAGTTCAAGAAAAAACGTTTGAGGAATGTCTGGTCCATGGTCCTGGGTCCTTGGGGAGTTCGCTATCTATCTGATGTCGGGACTCGGTGGACTTGGTGGTTCTTCCAGACAGTGGAGTTGTGTGAGCTTCCGGTGCACGCCGATGCACACCGTTCCGGGGACGGGTTCGTAAGTAGACCATGAAAAAATAAACAAACGTGTATGAGTAAATAGATTATTAAATAAACCACCCTAGGAGGAATAATAGTTTGAAATTTATTTCAGAAAATAAACTCACTGATTTTATTAAATTAATGGTAGCTATTCTGTTATGATTACAGTGAAGGCGGATTGGTAATTTGATTTTCCGTTGAAGTAGGTTGAACACGTCCATGTTGTAATATGTTCTTCTGATCAGGTGAAGACGCCGGTATTTTCAGATGTCCGGTGGGGTCCCAATTGGAGTTTTTTCAATCGTTCTGAATCAAAAGTATGTGTAGCGAGTTTGTAGAATCCCAGAAACGCGTCTGCTGTGATTTTTCTTGCACGTTTAAAGAATTTTAGGTTTGTGGTTTGTGGCGGCCGGGCGTTTATCACGGCAGATGTTAGTGGGTGAGCCGCCTTGACACGGGGTTCCTTCAGTTTCGTCTGGTGTAAACACTTATCTGCACGTATTATATATTACCGTTATATTCCCCGGTTAAACGGAAAAATTTTTTCGCGACTATCTATCTTATATCTATTGTTTGATACTTAGAAATAATTTCCTATGTAAACTATAAATTTGACTCAACTAAAATATTAAAATTCCCCATGATAAACTATAAATTTGACTCTACTAAAATATTAAAATTCCCCATGATAAACTATAAATTTGACCCTACTAAAATATTAAAATTATCACTAAATTATCACTATATAAATAGTAAGTGATACTCTAGATTACAGTAACCCCATTTTTAACACACATTATTAGGCCTTATGTAATTAAACACTCTACAACATATTATTTTGATGATTACAATTTTAATAGCCGACCTCGAACCATTCCGCGGTGCCCAACGATCCACATTTGTTTGAAATGAGTGATGTGAGAAAACTGGGATGGGATTGATAGGAATAATGGATATTCATAAAAATTGTTCTCTACACTACTCTAAACAGCTGTTTTATGGGGAACGCCTCTAGGGCCGAATCCCGCCTAGATATGGGGTTTGTTTATAAATAAATATTGTGTGGATTTCCTCCCAATCCGCATATTATCCGTGGCCACGGATAATAGGACAGATTTTTTTCTACCATCTGGATAAAGAGTAATATATAACTTGAGAATTACAAACAAAAGCACTATTATAATAATACTGATATATTAGAAAATATATTACTCTTACCAAATATAGCAGATTGTGAGGGGAAGTGCGTGTATTGTATGTATTTGTGTTTTATTATAAATTTATGATTATATGATAATAAGATGTGTACAAATTTAACATATACTAGCAAACCTATAAAACATCTAAAAAAGAAATGACTCATTACTCTCAAGTTGAGCCACATGTTTTATTTCTTGCGTGTCTAGATTAAAGAGGGAAAAGCTGAAGATATCCTCAGCCCCAGGATCGGAGAAATGCGACAGTTGCACAAAAAACAAAGGGGACACAATACGCTATTAGTGTAACGGAACCCGGTGACGGTAGCTGTCCTATCGGGTGAAAGTGGCACTTACGGCGGTACAACGCGCAGTTCACTCTCGCTTTCACTGCTCATGCGCGTTGCCGCATGCGACACCAATTAGCATAGACGGGTGACAGACAGCTGTGGCTAATATCATTCATAGTCATACAAGTCGTGAGGTCTTGTCAAATACGCTCTAATATAATCATTTTATTCATTACATTCAGATTGACCGATTAAAAACGAGACAACAAATCTAAAAGCAATTTAAAAATTACGCTGTTTTTGTGTTCCCCATATAAATAATAATGCCACGACGACTCGGGGATATGATAATTAGCTTCCGAGGTGTAAATGTAACTCGGCCGTTATTAATTAAAAGATCGGAGCAGTTTGATTAAAATCACGGGTAATTATTTTTATGGTAAATTATCTTGGGTTATTTCAATCCTACACGAGTAAGTAATGTTCAGTAATGCATGGGGACGAATTAATGTTTATTAATAAACTAGCAGATGTACCCGCCCTTCGTACGGGTTGTACATAAGTGGCAGATTAACTAAAAATATTAACAACCCACATAATTTTACAATACTAAAATTACATTTTACACCTTTAAAGTAGAATTAAAGTTAACGAAATATACTATGGCAGATAGTTCTGGTACTGCTGGGTACTGTTGCCAAGTCGAGGAACTCTGTCGGGTAGTGAACGGTGTGGTTTTTGCGACTCCAAATCGGTACACCTTGGATTCGATTTTAGAAATAAAAGTACAACAAAATATTAACCCTGTTTAATTAAACGTTTTAAATACTTTGATACATTAATCTTTACATTCCAATAAATTAATAGTAATGTAACGAAACATTAAACTTTAAAAACATTTACAAACCACTTTTAAAATCACCAGTCTTGCCAGGTCCTGTTTTCAATATAATTGTAAATATTTCTAGGTAGTGAAAATGGGTTATAACCACTTTTAAAATCACCAGTCTTGCCAGGTCCTGTTTTCAATATAATTGTAAATATTTCTAGGTAGTGAAAATGGGTTATAAATACTAACTGGTTGGTCGGCGCTCTCGAGGCCCCTTGCTTCGTGGTCTCAACGGGAGCGGGGGGTGTGGGTGTGAGGGGTCTCAAACGTGGCAGATGGTCGTGGAATTCGTTTAATAGTGATAAGTAGGCCCAGCATTATTAATCTCCTGAAAAACAATAGCTTCGTGTACAACTTTTATATATTAGTCTGTTCCAAAAATGTCTTAACAGAATATTTTTATTTTCTCATAATACATAACGAAAATACATAGTTGTAACTTTATTTTTAATCACACGGCTTGTAACGGAGAAGTGTGGGCTAAGTGTGGGGGGGGGTTAATGTGATGAGGATATAATAGATTTATTTTGTGTAATTTTACATACTCTTTTATCTATTACTCTGTTATAGTATGCGTATATTTTTAATGTATCTATACTGGATAGTATATTTTTGTAATTTTCAAAACTAAATGATTGGGGTAAGTTTTTTAATTGAGAATCTTTTAGAGTTTTGTAACCGTATGTTTTACATCTTACTGTAGCAAAGTCTAGTATGGGGTTATTGGGAGATATATCTTTGAATAAACCTAGACGTGAAGGGTGAATGAAATCTTGTTTTGTAAACGAATCGGTTTTAGAGAATACGTGCAATGCGAAGGAATCGTTGTCTGTGTATATGAGATCGAAGGGGGGAAAGGTTTTCTTTAATTTATTGTAGTACATGTCGTACATGTATCTCTTACTTAGATCTAGTATTGAAAAACCTAAACATATTGGCTTATTACAACGAACCCTTCTTTTTGACATAAAGACTACGTAGTTATTTTCGTTTAATATTAATCTGTCTACAAAGGTGGGCTGTTTTATTAATCTCATAAGTTTTCTAGTGTTGTTGTACAGGAAGTGTTTATTTAAGTTATCGGTTACCCTTTCTATTGATTTACCATATATCAGGTTTGATTGGAGTTTAAAGAAATTGGATAGGGCTTTGTCTTGGGAATAGTGCATTCTCAAGTCTGTGTTCATTTTTATGTAGGGTTCTAACCAACATGATTCGTTAAATGAAATAGCTCTGTGGACTTTTTCTAATATGAGTCCCATTGAGAGAGCTTGTTTTAATGTCTCGTAGTGTATTACGTAATGTTTTCTGTCTTGAAAAGAAGATATTAATTTACCTTCTACGTGATGAGGACATAGTGGATAGTCCCTGTGATCTGAGTTAAATGGATATTTTAAATCCACTTCTAAGATGTAACCCGTACCTTCTGGTTTACTTTCTAAATGAACCGAGTCTGGAGATACCCACTTGAAACCGTCCAGAGGAAGTGGACATTTCAACATTACAGCGGAGTAAAGACCGATAATGTCATAAAAAAAAATTAGTGAGTCGGGTTTAGTGGGATCGTAATTGGGGAGTGAGGGGTGGTTGGAACTTGCGTATTTCTTTACTGCACGTGTAAATCCACCTCTTATACCTTTCATTATCATATTATACATTTTATCATCGTTTAAAAGTTCTATGCGAGTGTTTGTAATCTTGAGCATGACGTCGAAACTGTAAGCTCCTATTGTCAGATAGTAGAACATGTCGAGTTTATAGTTTTCAATACAGATTGATCTTATAGTTTCTAATTTATCAATTTCTGGATAGAATTGAGAAGAGTCTAAAAACTTCATTGTAGTATTTTTAATTCTCTTTGAAATGCATAGGAACTTTTCTATTTGACCCTTGAAAGGTATGAATTTTATATTGGCATTGACGCTAGTGAAGTAGTTTAACAGTTCTATTCCTAGATCTTTTATAATTATTGGGACAAAGTATGGTAATCGGTAGTTTATATTACAAGTAGAGTGGGCGTAACCTCTTATTGATCCGTTTAAGTGATTGTGATCGAGAACGTAATCGTTGAACATACCTTTACCACAGATGTGACAGGGAGAACCTTCTATGGGTGGATGTGGAAATTCCTTTGGAGGTATATTTCTCTTGTACAATCTACCGATTAGTTCACACTCTCTTTCTAAAGAGTTCATAAAAGCTGTAATGTCTGAAAAATTTCTAGTTCTAATTATTTTACTGTTTTCATTGACGATATTGTATGTGAGACTTTTTATAGTGAATGTGCCTATGCGGTGAACGAAAGAAGTGTTTGGATCTGGTTCACAAGTATCTTCTTTGTTTAGCTGTTGTTCTATGTCGCAGTATATGACAAACGGTATTTTCAACTGTCTGTTGTAGTTTTTAAAGAACAAAAACTTGTTTCCTTCTTTTGGAAAGGTGACGGTTGGTATTGAGTGACTGTTACAGTCGAGTTCGTGAATGAGGAGTCGGTCTTGTTTATAAAAGTGTTTGAAACACTGCCGACAAACGTATAACCTAGTAGTTGTTTTGACCAGTTGTCTACCGATAAATGCGTCAAAGTTTTTAATCCACATATAGTGGTTTTTATAAAACAGTATATCTCTGTGATCGGGTTTTCTATGAGGTGTTACTTTTAATGGAGTGATTTTTCTATTTCTATCTTCTATAGAGTAAACGTTTATGGAGATGTTATTTACGTTTTCAAATGTTTGTATTTCGTCTAGTTTTACGGGAAAAGACACGCACGACCATTTATACTTATCGTTCAAATGCACGTATTTGAAGTAATTTAATATATTGTGATAATTCTTTCCCGAATCAGCCAAAATTTTTCCCATTATGGCGATTTTGAAACAGATATCGTTGCAACACGTTCTTCTACTACCCTTACCGCGGAATGGATTTACAAGAGATTTTTTTCCTCTAAGAAAGGGGGGTAGTTTGAATCTGGTAGATGAACCCCAGACTGGTTCGTATCTGTTGATACGGAGCTCTAGTTTGACAATCGTGTATATAGCCCAACCCGAACCTCGTAACTCCAAAGTGGATTTTTCTAATAATAATTTATTTATACTGGAAGAGTACTGCTGATTTAAATCAGTTAAACTGAAAACTGTCAAATTTTGAGTTTTAAAACTTTTTGTTTGCAATTCGTCGTTAGATTTTGAAAACTTACACTCCAACAACATATTATACTTTATGCTATCGTGCATTTGTTGGTAGTGTTTCAATAAATAAATAACATTCCCCCTCAACCACTCCATGTAAGTTTTAACACAAGAAAACCCGAGGGGGTTGTCAGCCTTCAGTGTAACGAGTCTGCACCTTGCAGCCGATTCAATTTGAACGAAATGGTTTTCAAATGAGGTGGCGTGTTCGTGCGTGTCAAGTTCGGGATATAAAACGCCACATACTTCACATAGCACGTCCATCGTGAAAAATGAGGAAATGGGGATTGATTGCGGATTAAATACCTTTGGGAAAATTTTAAAATTTTACATTTCTTTTTACTCCAAAACTCAATATGATCCTGTCTTGTAAACTGTTTTATATTCTTTTTTATATTTAATATTTGGTTTGAGACTTATTTCTCCATAGTTCGTGGTCTTCAACTTCTGTTATATATTTATCAAGTATTTGTTTTGCATCGATGTAACTTATAGAATCATCAAATTTTCTTTTTTTTGAAGTTGGAACTTTTATCATTCTTAAATCCTCAACATTAAGAATTTGGAAGTGGGTATCAATTATACTGGGTACGAGTGGTTTTGGTGAATTTTTTGTTATAAACATATTCAACCCCGCTTTGGGGAACTTATAGAGTAATAATAGTGCGTGTGGATATGTTACCTCATATGCGTTTTCAATATAGACATCTTTTACATCTAAATCTGGTTGAGTATAAATTAATGCTGTGTCAGTATAGTCATTTTTTTCTAAAATACTTTGTATGACATCGCAATCGTAAGGGTTTAGAAAATCTTCAACTTTTTTTAATTCTATATCTATTGGAAGATTGTCTACATAGTAAAGTTTTAATCTATTTAAAGGAGGTGTTTGGTTGGTTGCAGTCATTTGAATGAAGAACTGCGATAGCCTTCAGGAATTTATATCCCAAAAGACTGAGGAAACAATACGAACATATGTAGTTGTATTTCACCATAACAATATAGAATGTCTGGGATGTTTGAGAATCGATAGGAGCCTTCAAAAATTATTTAATTTGTCAGATAATAAAACATATGATATATATTTGAAATTGAAAAACCCACTGTCTGACTGTTGCACTCGTCTTGTTCTGACAAAAATAACAAGTGAAAACTATAAACAATAAACATTTGAAAAATTTTAAATGAAATAATTATATATAAAAAATATTTAATGGAAATTGTTGAGGTCGAAAATGAAAAACCAAAATCTAAAATACAAAATATTTTTTTAACAAGATTAAAGGAATTCATTCAAAATAGTCCTTCCCATAGAATCGAAAAAAATGAAATGAATGGCAAACCTTCACTGATGACGGTGACACTTCTTGGAGTAGTTTTTACGATAATTTTTTCAATATCAGCCGTAAAAGTCGGAATTATTAACGCATTACTTATATTACTGTTCATAATTTCTGTTATAATTCTAATTTTAAAAAATTCTAATTAATATTATATTCTATACAAAATAATACAGATTTCATTTTCAAGTTTTTATCACTTCTCTTGTAGTAAACATTTAAAATGTTGATTTTATTTCTATGCTTGAGCTCTAAGAACTGTATGAGAAGTTCTGGATATTTTTTAAAAACTATAGCCTTTTCTAAGCTCATGATGCATCTAAACTCCATTTAATGTCTCGGAAGAATTGTGATGTTGGTTCCTAATGACGTCACAAAAGCGCTTCCCGAATAACTCAAGGGGTTGGCAGAAACCCTGGCGGTTGTACTCCTACTTTCTCCAGATTTCTCTTCGTCTGCCAATTTCTTATATTCAGGAATTTCCAATTGTTCAATTGCACAATCCCACAGAGATTTCGTATGAGGAGAGTGAATTTGATCTATTTCCAAACTATTACCTTCGAAAATTAGGGGGTCGCCTTCGCATATTCGCCTTATTGAAACTACACCGATGGGCGTAAGTTTGCAGTTTGGAGTAAACGATGACACGGCTTCGTTTTTAAACTTCAATTCTGTTGGGTAGGTATTTCTGATAAACTTATACCAGTAGGCTTTGTGGCTATCGTCGAAGCAGTCCAGAATAGTTTCATCTGGTTTAATATCGGAATATTCTTCTCTAATCTTCACTATGTGAGAGTTTTCGTATTGTTGAATGAAGTTATGGAACCCGTCGCGGTTATTTTTACAAACGTCTGAACTATGAGATTCTGGAAATGCGATAGTGTTTTTTGGAAGATCTCCCGTGTACTTGAAGGCTTGACCCTTCTTATCGTCATCTTTATAAGCCCATTTGCTTATATCACCACAATACGTCTTTGGCACTCCGATATTAAGAGTATCTTCCTTACAACAAATACTTTCTCTTGTACCGGGCGGATATTGCAAAAGCCGCTTAGCTTCTACTGGTATAACAGATAGTGCGCCAATGGATTGCGAGTAGAGAAGGTTCATTTTATGCAACATAAAATACTGTTCATCCAAGTTTCTACCTTCTGTATCTATACAACGATACGCTTTTATCCTTGTATAAATGTAGGGGTTTAACGTAACATAATGTAGTCCTGGTTTTGATGCATCTGTTGCTGTGTAGGGCTCAATTTTTGTTATCTTTAAATGTTCCCTATGCGTTTTAAACTCATCACCAGTAGTACCCACCGTTGGGATATTCTCTCCATCGTCCACCGCTTGTATGAATATTTTAAAATTATTCGGGTCACTACTAACGCCAATTTTATCGCCCGGTATTCCCAATAGAGACCATAATATCTCTCCTCTGGGTACTATAAGAGTGTTTTTATCAAATACAATATTATCGGGGCAACTATTTTCTGAAATTGGTGTGATTCTATACGGTCTGGTAGCAATTAAATACGAAATAACACTATCTTTTCCTTGATAACACGAGATGGTGCTGAACAAAGTCTTTACATAATCATCCCGCTGTGTAAGACCATACTGTGTGAATAAGTCGCTAATACACACCCCGGAAATAGCCGAGCTGATTTTATTGCCATACTTATTATACATGTATATTTCACGCTCGAAAACGGTATTCATAATGAAATTTTTAAACAACTCCTCCGAATCTCCTCCAGTTTTCTTGTAGTGTGGAACAACACAGTTTTTTATTCGCGTTGTATAAATTCCGGTTGTCATTTTCTTTTTTATTTACCAAAAAAAACCGATAATTAATTTTATTATTGCATTTTCAATTTCTTAGCTGGTGGTTCTTCCTCATTTTTAAAAAGCGATGCCACATATGGTGAAAACAACCTCTTCGTTAGTGTAAGACTGACCAGAAGGGATATGTTCTGCAGGCTCGATTTTAACGCCTTCAATGAAGGCGAATCGTTATCCTGAACCGATCTGAGAATTTCGTCGACGTCTTTGGCTCCTAATATTCTAGCGATGATGTTCGATCCAGAATCATTTAAAATGGTTATTTTATCCTTTTGTAGGGACGTTGAAAACACTTCTATGTACTTTTGAATATCCGGAGGGGTAAACTTTTTTGCCTCGGTCAGTAATACCTCAAAAATGTAAACACGTAATTCGCCATGTTTTTATCTGAACTGTTTTTACCCAAAACAGAATCAATTATGAGTCCAATTTTAAACTTTTTATAAAGTATATTGTCATTAACACCGTCAATGTCCTCTAGCTTTGCAAAACAACTCTGTAAGTAGGCGCAGGATCCCGTGTTGTACAAGTATTTAATAATGTCTTTCTTTAACGAGTCAGAGGACGATATTGATGAGGGAGGCGGTGTCCGCGGCGGGGGGAGTGTTGGTGATGGAACTATCTGTGGTTGGGAATTGCTGCTGCTGTTATTATTATTATTATTATTACTATCATCCATCCAATTTAAATCAGCGAATATATCTAACATTTCCGGGTTGGGTATATCTCGCTGTAAAGTGAAATCCTCTGCATTTAAAAAGGTGGGAGGGTTATTTAAAATAGTGTTCATTTTTTATAAAGAAAAAAATGATTTTTATGCAATGTTTTGTGTTTGACTTGGATGAAACTTTGATTTACGTACAAGGAAAGGATATTTTTGTCAGGCCGTACTCAGAATCTATTCTACAAGCATTAAATAAAACACAGAGTAATATGCTAATTTTATGGTCGGCTGCTGATTTTACGTATGTTCATAACATACTTATAAGACTAAATTGGAGTCATTATTTTAAAAAGGTTCTTAGCAGAGAAGACTGCGAGGTTTCTTTTAAACTATACGGTGAAAATAAATCTTGTTTTTTTATAAAGAATTTATTGAAAAGGGAAAGTGAAATGTACAATATACAATTTATATTGATTGATGATTTAGCTTCAAAAAACGAAACAACAAATGAGTACGATTTTAAAATTAATATTGTGCCGTATAAAAATCCAAACTCCGGTCCAGATATACACCTATACAATGCAATCAAATGTTTCCTATAAATTTAGAAACCAACTCTTTGACCACAATTGGTTTATGGCGTGAATCTGAAATAATCATAGTTGAAAAATATTTAATAATGAATGATAACCTTTCGATATTATAGGGCTGAAATATAATCGAAAATACAATAAAAAATAAGACTGATAATAAAAATAATGAATTTTTTATATTCATATTATTATATTTTTATACTTGTTATCATAATGGTAATTTACAAACGCCCCAGTAGAACCTTTGAGATATTTAAATACAACAATAAATATATGTATTTCAAAGAAATACCTATGGGTATAACTGGTGTAATTTACAATGGCATTCCGTATATATATGACAAAGATTCATTAACAGAGTGTGGTGGAAAGTATGATTCGGTGTTTGAAATAAAAGGAGTTAATAATAGGTTCATCTCGAAATGTTTTATTTCTGAAAACGTTGTAAGAAGCGTGTTTGAGGAAGCCCCATCCGCGTTAGGCGACGTTGATTTCAATTTCCCCACACTCGTTGACCATTAACAATTTTTTATCTGGTATGTAATGAAAGTTGGTATTTCTGATGAAATTAGTTGGCCTGTTGTACAGCAAATCGAGAAACCAAATTAAACTGTCCGCGTTGTTGACCACGAAATCTGCGACTGGAAAGAGTAAAATGTTGAGTTTTCGAACGCTTTTATGTGTTTTTAGGAATTCATTTAAATCGCTGACGCTATAGTCCCCGTTCATGTGACCTAAACGGCCACAGTTTTTTACTTCTATAATAGTCTGATATGACTTTTTTACGTCTCTGGAATCCCAAAAATGGATGCTGTATTCTGATAGCCGTTTAAATAAATCATCGTAATAAAATATTATATTCTTTGTATATTTTGGCATCCAAATATTTACTTTGAAGGGTAAAATAAACCGATCTATTTCGTTACACTTTATAGAATCTAAATAGCGGGTAAAAATATTGTTTGTATTTAAAATATATTTTTCTATTGTGGAAATGAAATTAAAGACTTTTTTTATCACCTCCGTTCTATCAATTGGTAATCCAACTTTATTTATCCTCTCATAGAACTCTACAGAATCTCTTTTTTTTCTTTTTTTGTCTTTATAAAATTTATCAAAGACTGGCAAAACGTAAGACAGCAGTAGTTCACCATTTGTTGAAAAATTTTCATCAACTCCGAGAACGTTTCGCCTATAACTGCATGTGGCGTTAAAGGAATTCAAATTTGTATATTCATAAAAAACCCTCGAGTTACAAACAAACGCGTAATCGTTTATTGAGGTATTCTCCAAAACATATTTAAAAAACGTCTCAATAAAAGTGTTATAACGTGGGTTGAATTCTTCCCTCTTATCATAATAGTTTTCAATCATTTCTAAAAATTGGCGAAAGAAGAGTTCAACAAAATCTTTAAACTTTGGATTTATTCTTCTAGCCACCCCCACTATTTTTAAACACCCACTCTTAAGCTTCATTATGTAGTTTTTCTTCTCTGCTAAAAACATTGTCGTTTTTGCTTCATAATCTAGGGTTAAAGAGATAGTCTCTAAACCCAAACCCTCTCTTATGTACTTATTCAAGACGTTAGCCACATCGATATCAAAATTCTCTTGTAAAATAAAAAGAGAATCTGTATCTCCGTAAACAACAGTCATCTTTAGTTGTTTTTCTATATAGGATTTGATTAATGAGTGAATCTTTCTTCCGTATGACGTTACAAGTGCCGCACAGGGGAGGTCACGCATCCGTCCCTTTGACGCCAATAACCCATAAATGGAGTTGGCTATGAGTTTGTATGCCTTGTTTAGATAGACATTTTTTGTTTTTTTCCTCTGCTCAATTAAATATTCCACTATAACAGACAGCGGAGCTTTTAAAAACTGTCTTTTGATTGTATAAAATCTGTCCATTTTATTAGTTCGTCTCAGGAATTCTTTAGCAAGGGGAGAATTCTGATTTAGATTATCGATGACGTAATTGGAACTTATATTAAATTCCCTAATAATACTGGGATACAAAGAAGTAAAATCGACTACCGAAATTGGTCTGTTAACATAGACGGTTCTTTGAGCTTTCAATACCGTTGCACCGCGATACTGTTTGTTAACTATGGACTCAAACATATCTCCGGAAAATGTACGATCCTCTACAAGTTTAAATGGTACACACATGCCCTGTGTGGGGTACATTATCGACGTGAACTTACTTATAATCTTGGACGTCGCTTTGCTCATGTAGTCAACCGTATCACAAAAACATATACTTACCAAAGGTAGTAAGTGGTAAATTATTTCCTTTTTCGCATATATTTCTACTGTCAGTTCAGAATCGCGTGCAACGTAATCGCACATTTGTTGAAGAAATTCTAAATCTTGCCCACTCTCTGCATAGTATTGGTTTAGTTTCATGAAAGACATGTCTAATTTATTTTTGCCCAGTTCTACTTTGGCTATGTTTTTTAATGAAAATGAATTGTATTCGTTGGAGTGCATGCGTTTGAGATAAGCCATTACGTCGATGATTTGAAAACGCTCACAACATACCAAGGGACTTTTAATTCCTATTAACATTTTGTTTATTTCTTCTACTGAATAATAGTTTCTCGCCAATCCTAAAATTATCATTCTATTTAAAATAACAGGAAAATCAAATTCCAATATATTGTATCCGATTAAAAACGACGCTTTTAATTCAATTCTAAAAAAGTCACATAGTGCTGCTACAAGTTTCTTTTCTTCTACAAAACACTTATAAATCCTCTTATCGTCTGTAGAGTCTATTTTTATGTTCGGATTGGGTAGTAATAAATAAATTATTTCCAACTCTTTATCAAATCTCTTACCGCTGACGGTACCTATAACGAAAGAAACCGAAACAATCTTTTCATCGGGAGCTGCCCCATTGGGTATAACATCATACTCTCTACCTTTCACCACCTCTATGTCGAACGAACACACCCTTTGATTTGGGACTGTCTCGAAACCATATAATTCTTGTAATGTATTTTTAAAAACTCCATAGTAAAGAAAATCTTTGTTTTTACGTTTTTCAAATTCAAAGTATCTCTGCAGAGAAGAGGGGGTGAAGTTGATATCGAAAATATGAAAGAGCGACTTGTTGAAGGTTAAAAACTTTTCAAGACCTGGTAGGATGTGAACACTATTAACGTGAACAAACGCTGACAAACCCCTAAGACTATCTATGTAAACCACATCTTCCACGGTTATTTGAGACTGAGTTCTCAGATTCGCCAAACTGTCATTGTATGTGATTTTATATATATGTTTACCAAAGAAATCGTGAGCTTTTTTTTCAAAATCTTCCTTCTTCTTTTTATGAATTAATAATTGCAAATAATAACAATTATCACTATTTAAATTTAATTTTCCACATATAAAATTACAATTGAAGTCAAATCCAACGTAATCACCCTCGGTGCTCGTCCACTTTGTAATAAAATGATCTCCCTCTTCGAACATTAGTCCGGACTGAGGCGAACCTATAAAAAACCTATATATAATAAAAAATGTTTGAAATATTTGTATTATTTATTATTGTTACAATTGTAATGTTAAAGCCAGATTCAATTCAAATCTCATTTCCAAAGTATGATTACAAAAAGTTTTGTGACAAATTCACAGGATCGTGGGACGGGGAAGATTGCACTTGTAAACATCCAGATTTCATAACAAACAACCACTATAACGGAAATTGCGATAGGGTTGTCGATATTAAATGTATAAAAATATTCAACTCGGGGGGAAAGTTATTGAACTTCAATATCCAAGATCCTTACACTGAGGGTTTCTGTGACTGTGGCAAATACTATTCTTATGATGTTTCGAGTCGTAAATGTGTTTTGAGAAAGTTAAATATGAGGTTGAGCATCCCGGAAAGGTGCGAAGATGGATATTATTTTGATGATAAATATAAAACCTGCTTGAAAAAACTCTGTTCCTGGGACATTTTAAACCCTCTGGAAAAAATTGACCAACACGCTATATCACCCACCACATGCAAGTGCGATTTTGAAAACGGTTATGCCCCCATTGCTTTAGTTAACGGCACAATCGGCTGTACAAAAGTGCTCAGAGGAAAGGCGTGGTCTACAAATCACATAATTCTATTAGAGAAGTCTGGAAATGGCCGGAAGATATCGCATTTGTACCCACTGTCAGCACTCGGTCCCAGATTTGCAAAACGCATAAGCGATATTAACGGTGACAGTGGAGCTTTTATGCTGGCCATAGAGCAAAGTCACGGAGACTGGCTGAAAGATTTATTTTCTAGGGGGGTTAAGATCGACTCCTCTGGTGACGACTATGACAAAGCCTTGGGGTTTTATGAATCGATGACTAATATATTAACTGTTAAAATTAAAAATGAATGAAAGTTTTAAACTGATTTCTCTGTTATTTATTTTCTTATCAATATTTATTCTGTTTAAAATATCAATTGAAACTGTTTATAGATATTTTGTCAATGAAAAGTTGAACGAAATACTTGGAATATCCAATAACGTAAATACAAAAGAAATTAAATTCAAATCAATTTACGATTTTGACAATACGTTGACGATTGACAGTTTCAAATTAATTAAACCAAAGAAAGTACTTTTGGAGGTAAGGGGGTGGAATGCTGACGGATTTAAAATATATTTAGATAATAAATTAATAATCAGTAGAAAGTGTTTGAATGGATTTTACTATACAAAAAATGGTTGTTCCAAAACAAACGCATGTCAAGACAGGCGGGATGGTGAAATAGTAGCAGATAGTCGGAATAAAAATATGTTATACAAATGCAATGGTCACAATGGAGTAAGAGACATAATCTCGGCATATGGTGTGAAACCATTGAAACCATTGAAACCATTGAAACCAAAGGAGGATGTGACGAATAAACTCGGGGGAAATTGTGATTCACATAAAGCCGTCCCGGTGAACGTACCAGACATGTGGACTTCCTCTGACATGTATAAGCAGTGCGTAGACGCATTTTGGAATTTCAAATTCTGTCCCAAGGTTGAGAACACCAATTACTCGAAAATTTTGGAGGAAATCAGAGATGTTTTAGATGATGGAATCTTGTATCGTCCACTAAATTTAGATGTATCGGTGTTTGATGAGAACGTCCAGAATTGTGTTCCCCTTGATTATGCACGACATTATAAAAACGGTAAAATACCTCTACTGTATAATGACATTTTCATGTTAGATCACAGTAATGTTCTACCCACGGTGGTATACAATTCAATTACAAAGAAAAAAGAATCGATACCCAACCTTCACCAAAATGACAATTATAATGACCGAGACAAAGAGGAATGTCTTTCACAATACCAAGAATATACGAACGGTGAATTTTTGGGACTGTTAACAGTAGCGTATTCCAATGTAATTCTTTCGTGTAGATGCGGCAAACCCGTAAATAAACTCGTTGTTGATCAAAATGAAAATCCTAGTTTTTGGGGGCGTGGTTTTTTTGGAGAAAACTCCTACACCGATAAAAAACACAACATTCATATCTGCGAAGGTCATCTCCATAAGTTTATACCCACGTGTGTGGAAAACATCGAGTGTGTTAATGCAGACGGGTTAATTCCTCTGAAATCACCCGGTGTTGGTATAACGAATGATTTTGATTTAAGTTTCTGTTCAAAAACGGGACGTTTACAATACATCCTCCAAAATAATATAAAAATAGATAAATTCTGTAAAAATTTAAAAAAATATCGAGTTCACCCATACTACAATATTCCAATAGATTGTAAAAAGAAGAAAATTCTAAAAGATTTATCTTATAGAGATTTATCTTTAAACACTTTTAAAATTAAAAACGATTCAATATTTAAAAACGATATTAATGCGCTGAATTTGCATTTTTTTGGGGGGGTTCTACCGTAAGGGTATATAAAACCACTTTCCTTGTGTTGGGAAAAAATTTATCACGGCGCGGCTTCACGATACACACAACCCGTTGATCTTTGTCGAGCAAACACTCGTATATGGTGTTGGTAGTTAAATTATCGCTTGGTGTGCATATCTTGTAACAAATGCCGTTTCTATCGGCCATTTCGCTCGATGTAAATTTCAAGTCGACGGTAGACTGGTATTTTGTTTTGTAAAGTCTTTCACCGTGTATAAAGATACTTCCGTCGGTTTTTATATTAGATTTGATATATTCCGCATCAAAACTTTGAAATAGAATTGTACTATTATTGGGTGAATGAGTTTTGCGAATCTTTTCTGCTAGGCGTTCTATAAACTCCATTCTCACACTAGCGCCAAAGTGTTTCGAGTGAGCGAGGTCTATAAAAATTAAAACATTCCCCACCAGTTCCGCCACGAATGTTATATTTTTTAAGTAAAAACTATATTCCCGTCCCCATTGTTTGTAAAGGGGAGGTTTTAAAGTAAAGCTTGTAGTATTGCTTGTAAAGATTTCATAGTTGGAATAAAAGTTCACTAAACCCCTTTCCCCGTCAACCTTTGGGTATTCATTAGTGGGTGTAATAAATGGATTTTGGGATACATTTTCAATGGAACAAGTAAGGTACTGTTCATCTATATGCAAACCGTAAGTAAGAGCGGTTTGTAAATACAAATTCCTCGAGTTCTCGTCCGCACTCAACGGGTTTTCAAGCTCTATTACACATTTGTTTTGGAGACTGTATATATTTACCTCGAGATTTTCTAAAGTGTACAGAATAAAACCCCCCTCTTTTAAATAGATGTTTTTTTTTACCAAAAGACCGTTTTTAATAATATCATATAACAGCGAGCTTGGCATAATTTCTTCTTGCGACTCGTAGCAAATTTCCAACGTAGTCCAATTTAAAAATATCGGTTTAGTTTTCAGGAGAGTTTTTTTCTCTATGCGAGGATTTTTACAGTTCGTGTATGCTCTGAGATTGTTCCAGTAAATTATAAAATTAGTCTCTATTGGTTTTAGAGATTTTTTTATCACCTCTACCGCGAGAGGACTCTTTCTCCGGATTTCGCACTCAAACTCCATAGTGTTTTAAAAGTCTTCTTTGGCGGTGGGATAAGATATACATAATATAAAACTCTTTAATGTTAATAATATCAGAGTATTGAAAATAATAAATGTAACAATAATGTGCATAGTATTGTGTTTTTATTCTCCTGCTTCTATACGTTGTAAATTTTTTATCACACATCCAACAATTAAAAACTTTGAACGAAGTGTCTGAACTCCTCCTGTCTACTAACCATAAGTTGATTTCCCTAAAACAGTTTTTATTATTAACTAACGCCGGTATGATCAGTTTGTCCCTATGCTCAAGTATAAAATCTCTTTTCATCGGCATACGCGCCGAGATATATAGCCAATGCTGATATGTCAAAAACCGCATACATTCATTGCTCATATTTTTAAAGTTGTGTTTGATAAAATATAGTTCGTGAAACAGTCTTTTCTTGTTAAATTGTTTTTCAGTTTTTTTCACATGTTTAATAAAAAAACGAAAGGGGGTTGACCAGTAAAGTGCTCTAAAATAGTTTACTTTGTCTTTTAAACTTAAATAACTTGGAATGATTTGTTCCAACACCAATAAGTCCAATTGTATAAATTTCATTTATAATAAAAGATGAGGTTATTCTGTTTAAAGTGTAAAAAATATACAAAATCGGAAAATATAAAAAAGGTTTTGATATATATTAGGGGGAATAAGAGGTTGCAGTTAAAAGCTCGCTGTTTTGTTTGTAATGTCAGGAAGTGTAAATTCTTACCAAATGTACAGCTCCGGTGATAATAATTACAACAGTTGTGGTGATATAAGCACGAGTGGAATTGACTATGACGATGATGAGTATATAAGCCTTAGTGATAATGATATTTATGAAAATTCTGAAAACACTCAGTATCACAAGGAGTATATTTTGAAGCATGTAAAATTTGCATTTAAGAAATTTGGAGACATAGAAAGTTTGTTTTTAAAATATTTCATTATTATTTGGTATTTGTTAGATATCATTTCTCTACCACCCCAGAGTATAATGGAACATGTAATACCAAACGAGAATGAAGAAGAATTGTGTGAGCCTTGGAAGTTCTTCTCTATTATGATAAAACATTACAAGAGATATTGTTGTTCTGAATACAAGTTATACAATATAAAGTCAACTTTGACTGAGACTCTTGAATTGCAAGATAAACTGTCTAAATACTTGAGATTACCGCTAGATAATTCTTTTATACCAAGAATAAAAGAAATTCTGTGGCATTATAGACACCATAAAACCGTCTGTAATATCGAATCAATTTATAAAATTTTAGCAAACATAATAGATTTGGAATAATCACAGACTGGGCGTCAAAAAGTATTTAAATAGTGGTCTTGGAATGATGTTCTCAACGGTTTTATAATAATTATGATCTTCATGATTCATATAAGAGTTATTGAATGTAACGCTACAGTATAGATGCAACATGGCGTGTAAAACGGCATATACCATATGGGTTACAAAAAATTCTACCTCCACAGATTTATTTTGAGAGGTGGTTATGTAATCGTTGTTGTACAAAATCTCTGATCTGTATCTATTGTCTATTAAATTCAATAACTCTTTAGAATTGTAAAAAAAAACTACAGCATTTTTAATAATAACGGGAATGATAAATTCGTTTGTGTATTTTTTTCTTTTAGATTCAAAGAGCAATTTTATTTTAAGGTCACTTTCATAAGTAACATTGAGAAACGACACTTGGCCCATCTTTTCTATTTTAGGTATCAAAAACAGGTGTTCGCTGATTAAAGAATAAACCTGTTTCAAGTCTATTATGTAATTGTTATTATTATACTCTTCAGAGTTTTTAAGCTTATTCATTATGGCAGATATTCCTTCGGTCCACTTTTTTATAATATTAACGTCGGTCTTTTCCTCCAAATCAATAAAAGATTTTACATGTCTGCTCGGTTCTGACACTAAAAAGATTAAAAACGATTTAATCTCGGTAAGAGTAACGTAGACATCTTTAATCATCTGTTCGTAGGGGGTTTTTTCAGATGTATCAGTTGTTGCTTCCTCTGTAATATCGGAATTGTTTCTTTCTTGTAATGGAGTTTTCTTTAAAAAGTTAAACCACAGTGTCGGGTTTGTTGTCTTTATTTCACTTTTATAAGAATCATATAGTCGTTTGACCTCATCTTTTGGTACATTCGAAGCCGCACAAAATCGCTGCCACTGATTGTACAAATTCTTACTATTCATGTTTTTTTTTATATATAAATAAAAAAGGATGGAAAATACAAATCCTATTAATGGTTTTGATACTCCTATTTATTGTATAAAATGTACAAATTTCACAGCAAACAAAGATCCGATGGTGGTTAAACGTGAAACACATCACTTGAAAGCTTTGTGCGTTAAATGCAATTCTAAGAAAAATAAATTTCTCAAAAGAAATCGCCAAATTACCGCTAAAGAAAAAGAGATCGAATCAAAACCGGACATTATTAACTCTGATACCCCTAAACAATCTGATGAGCTTTCGTAAAAAGGATTGCCACGCCGGAAGCGTGTGTATGTACACCTTGTTTGAAATGTAAACTATTGCAAAAGACGTCACGATATTTAATGTAGTCGGATTATTACTGTCTATCCAAAGGGATTCATAGGGGCGTTCAGAGTATTCTTTTGATGAGGGGTGTATCAAATTTATTAACTTGATTGTTTTTAACGATTTATTTTTTTCTCTTAGTAGAAATATACTTTCAAAATCAATATATCTATAAAATACAAAACCGTTTATGTTTAACTGATTTGCTCTAAGAATAATTTTACAAGTCTGCGCACAAAACTCATATTCTTTTTTCAAATCGTTGTACAGAAGAACTTCTTTGTTGTCCATTTACATATATTTTTTATATCTTGTTAAGTCGAATTTCCTTTACTCTTTCACAACTGCACATCCACCCGCAGTGTTATCTGTGTTTGATGAGTCGTGGAGTCTGGGAGTTTTGTCTCTGAAAGCTTTGATTGCTGAATTTATAACGTTTCTGTAATTCCTCTCGATGCATTCTTGATTCTGTTTGGTTGAAACTCTTTTAGTTTTTTTGTGGCTTTTCACGCAAAATATTTTATGTATGCTACAAGTCTGCGCACAGTTTCTTTTTTCATCTTTTGTTGTCCATTTACATATATTTTTTATATCTTGTTAAGTCGAATTTTATTTGGTTTACTTTTTCACAGCTGCACATCCACCTATTGTTCACCTTCTTGCAGTCAAGTATATCTGTGTAATTTTTGATTATGTGTCGCTTTATAGATGAGTCGTGGACGGTTATACTGGGGCATTGGTCTCTGAAAGCTTTGATTGCAATACTAATAGGTTGATAAATTTCAGTTTTGATAGAATCAATGAATTTATAATGGTTCTGTAATTCTTCTCGATGTATTCTTAATTGTTCTTGATTCTGTTTAGTTGAAACTCTTTTAGTTTTTTTGGGTGGCTTTTCACAAGAGTCACTCAATGCCAGGGAATGTTCTGAGGCGGTATCGCTGTCAAATTCCTGCATTGTAGTTTGCTGGTCTCTCGGTTCTAGGGAATGTTCACTGTCGTATCCCATCGTAGTATAATGAGTGGTGGTCATATTTTGCTTGTATTTATACAGTTTAGCCGAAATTATCTTTTGTAAAAAAATATTACTATAATTCTTGTTATAAAACAAATATACAATATCTATGTTATTTTTTTTACAAATACTAGCTTTAACTAGATCGCGGTTTATAACTCTTAAACATTGGAAATGGAAAGGACCCTGCAATTCAAAAGCCAATTTTAGTTTTGGAATGTATATATCTAGTTCAAAACGAAACCCCTCAATTCTTTGATTTATTTTTATTGGATGGTAGTATTTTGGAAGAATTTTATAAATCTTTTTGTATATCGAACGTTCCCACTGAGAATTGAATTTTAATTTTCCTAAAACAACTCTTTTGGATTTTATTATCTTCAACATTTTTATTTCAGAATAAATTGCACATTTTAGCACATTTTATCAGGGTGTTTTAAATGTAGGCGCTTTGGATAAGTAGTACAGTGTGTTGCTTTGCAAGCCGGCTGCGTACGGATCACATTTCTTTAATATTAGAGGAAAAAAATCTATAGCAATTGTTGGATAGGTTATTTTAGACTGTAAAAAATCGTCTGCCTCATTTATATTGTTGAACGATTTATTTATCATACTGTATTCTAGAATATTATTTATATCACTAACGTCGACACTTTGTATAAACAACACAAGACGATGTTTCAATATCAATTCTCGTCTATTTAACCAAATTCTTTTTTCTAAAGTTGAGGAGCAAACGTCTTCTAAAAATATTTTTCTTGTTATTTTCGGCCAAGCACATTTTAAAATTTGTAATTGTTGGTTTAGTATGTCCTCATCCTTGATATTAGCATAGAATTCTAACGGACTTTTGTTGTAAATACATCTTACAACATTATGATTTGTATACCCGAGCAATTCCAAAATCAAGTTCATTTTTATTCAAACTATAAATAAAATAGATGGTTTACGTATATCTAGCTTTAATATTAATCATATGCCTTTCCACTTACTCGGTGTATTACGCAAAAACTGCAAGCCCCGAAAAACCCGAAAGGGCCGAAAAACCTCAAATAGAGGACAAAGATGATTTAAAACAAATTTTAGATAAACTGTCCCTTATTAAAGTGGACAATTTGGAAGATTTCAGGGGTTATATGAGGGGGCCTACCGAAAATATAAATACAATGTTGAGTTTACTTAAAACCCTTAAAGAACATTACGATAAACTGGATACACCATTAAATGAATTTTCGAAATTAAAATCAAACTTGGAAACAATTAGCAACTCAATTACACGGTTGGAAAATCAACAGTTGTCCACACTAATCACGAATATGCAAATAGAGTTGCAAGGATTAAAAATCATAAATAATGAAGATGTTTCAAATAAAATAACAGAATTAGGAAAGAGCATTGAATCATTAAAGTCTCTCATTTCTGCACTCAAATTGCCAGAATCTGAAATGGTAGTTTTAAAGGGTCAGATTACGGACTTTCAAAATTCTTTAGGTATACTTAAAGACATTAAAGAACGTTGCGATAAATTGGATACACCATTAAACGAGTTGTTGAAATTAAAAACGCTATTGGAAACAATTAGCAACTCAGTTACGCAGTTGGAAAATCAACAGTTGTCCACACTAATCACGAATATGCAAAAAGAATTGGAAGGATTAAAAATCATGAATAATGAAGATGTGTCAAATAAAATAACAGAATTAGGAACGAGTATTGAATCGTTAAAGTCGCTTATTTCTACCCTCAAATTGCCAGAATCTGAAATGGTAGTTTTGAAAGGTCAGATTACAGAATTTCAAAAGTCTTTAGGAAAGACTAGCGAAGATGTTAAAGAAGTTATAAAAATACTAACGAAAATAGAAAAATTAAACATTTCCGATGAAGTCTCCAAAATAGAAAACAATCTAAAGCCCCTTCCCGGAATTTTAAAAACCAGCGCCGAAATTAAAACGAGTGTTGATGATTTAAAACCCCTTATTGAATCTCTAAAATGCAGTCCAAATCTTCACGATATTGAAAGTAAAATAAATTCTCACTGGCAAGAACTATCAAAAACGCTAGGTAGAGTCGATAGTGTCGTTAAAAGTTTAAAGGAGGTTAAGGAGCTTATTGAAAAAATACCATTAAATCAAATAAACAAAATTTCTGATGTGGTAAAAACCTCTTCAACAATAAACACTAATTTGCAAGCCGTTAAAACAGACGTATTAGCGAATAAAGAACTTGTAAATCGAGTAAATCTTAGTCTAGCTGACATTAAAAGTAAAATTGAAACTCTTGATTTGACCCCTTTACAAGAAGTCAAAGATAATATTTCTCAACTACATGCTGCGTTTGAACGAGTCATTAAAACTTTAAAACCAGGAGCGCGTAATCTACTGCGAGACGGTGTTTTGATTTTCAAAGATGATCAAAACCAAGATTACCCTGTTCACATTAAAATCGCAGCTTATAGGATAGGGGAATTGGAAAGTGAAATTAGGAAATCCTTAACCAAAGACCAAGAAAAGTTTAAAATTCAATTGGTAAATGGTCTAGTAGAAGTGGAGTATTCGCAGGGGTTCCATATGGATAATTCCATTCGCGAATTACTAGGATTTCCTAGGGTTGATGGTCCGATATTTTTAAAACACTACAAAGCTACCAACCCTAGTAACATAGAACACATTATCTTAGAAACCTTGGTTCACAAACATAGCGTCGACGCAATTACTAGGAAGATGAAAAGTGCCGTACACGAGCAGATAAGTATTGTAAATAAAATACCCAAAAATTTAGAAACTATCATAAAAAAATTAGAGGAAAACAAGATTCCAAAATCTGTTGCTATAGCTGCGGATCATATAAGAAACAACTATTCTGAAGCTGAAATGTGTTGGGTAATCGATATTATATTTAAGAGTCACGAGTTCAACAAGGAATTTAAAAAATATTTAAACATTCCCTGGAACGCTGATTATACATTTAAAGACATAATCAATTTATTGGACAAGAAAATTGACGTTCAAATTCAAAAAATTGTCGAGAAGCTCAGAATCGGAACCGTTGATACTTTATTAGATAAGCAGACATATTTTGAACATTATCATCTATTAATAACAGCAATAGACTCTCAATTTAATGCGCTTGAAAAGAAAGTAGTCGCCACAATCACTGCGTTGCTAAATAGGGGCGGTGGAAAAACAATCTAATGCAATCTAATGCAATCTAAGTAAAAATATTTGTCCCAGATAGTGCAGGTAAATTAAACATATTTCGACTACGCGAATAAACTAACCTATCTTCCTCGTTATCAATCCGTAAAATCTTTCTTTGAACATCTTCGTACATAACCGATTTGAGGATTTCTTTTCTTTCTATGGTCGCGTTCCTAGTTATGGGAGAAATGTCACTTTTAGGAAATATTGCCAGTGCTAAGAGTATTAAAGTGTAATTAATCTCATTAGATTCGATTCTATTTAAAAGGTTTGAAATGTTAATCATAGAACAGAGGGGGCCCATTATACGTAGATAGTTATGAATGTCAGTGCAATATTCAATACAACATTCGGGGAAATCATCGTACCACGTCCGGAGCCAAGGGAGTTGTTGCGTTTGAGTTTTTCTATACTGACAAAATATTGGATTCGGTTCTCCGTCAAATTTGATAACCACGATATTTTTCGGCTTTAAAAGGTCAATAAAATCGCTCAATTGTTTGTACAAATTGATATCGCGCAGATCGTGTTCGTTATAAAAATTTACCTTTTCCGTCTTTAAAATGTGCACAGAATCTAATTTCTCTTGTGTTGGAACCTGTTGGTATTTTTTTATCATATTAATCGTGATGTTAGTCCTTCCAGTCGGAAAACCACACATTTTGGCGCTTACTCTTTTAATCTCCTCATTTATCATTTTATTAAAAACTTCCTCTCCATATAAGTCAACACCGACTAAATACAACTTATCTGTTAATTTAACACTCCCACCGTGCATTGTCCAATAAAAATACTCTAATGTTATAAGATACCTCCACAAGCTTTGATATATATTCTTCTTTAGATTTGAATCTTGTATTTAAAATGTCTTGTTCTAGTTCCTTTGGTATTTTTAAAACTGTTTCGTGATTCAAAGCCCACATTGGGCACTTCTTCATGTAATTCCTAACAACACAAGATTTTATTTTTTTAAAACCCCCAAAGTCTTTCATCGCATTAAAATCATTAAAATCATCCACTATCACAAATTCTAAATTTAACCTTTTCATAGACACTATCAAGAGCTCAAACAACTCGTCGGGACTCCATCTATGACTCTTTGTCATGTCAATATCCGCTATGACGTTTGAATCGTGAAAATTTACAACCCTGTTGTATCGAAACAAGACAAACTTATTAGGAATTAGTGGTGGTAATATTTCCAACTTGTAGTTTAGAATGTGTAAAGTTTGTTTCTTAAATATTACTATTTTTTCCGCCATGTAAAAAAGGAATGATAGATACTAACATTCAATCCTGTTATATAAGGTGTTTAGTTGATCAGATAAATCCCGAATGGATTGAAAAATGTAATTTTGTAAGCTTGTACAGCAACAAGAGTAAAAATAATATCACAACGTTATATATCACGGACGATGGGAAAAAGATACTGTACATAACAAATAAAATCTACGTTTTAAATGACCAAGACGGCAAACCCTGGAGTCAAAAGTATGAAAAGTACCTAAAACATCTGTTCCCAAAAGAATTAACCATTTCTATGTTTTCTTACAGCGGTTTATACTTTAATGAGTTTAAACACGGGGATAGTCTACTGACTCTATCTGAATACATGAGAGTTGAAACTTACAATCCTAAAATAATTTGCGGGTTCTTAGATGGTTTGAAAAATTTGTTAAAATATCATTTAAGTATATTTTGTTTTTCAGAAAACCTACTATTGGTAGATAGAAATAATGAAGAAATATTGTTGCCATCTTATAATTATATAGTTTCTCTCGCCCATCCTATTCCCGAAGAATTGTTTACGGTTTTCAAAAACAAATTACACCCCAGCGTTTCAAAACATATGAAAACTTTAAAACTAAAAAATAACGTTGCCAACACCGGCTTGTACAATCCCTCAAAAATGAAACAAATCTGTACTCGAGTAATAGAGAGAAGCGCAGCGAATGACCGAGTTTACCTTCTAAGCTCTATTATATATTATTTTTCAACAATTGGAACTCTGTGGAAATTACAAAAACACTGGACACTGGGTGCAAAGAAAAATCAAAAGTGTGTTGGTCTATGTTCACATTCTAAAAATCATACAAATGTTAATTTAAAAACAATGATTCACAATTACGTTTGTGTAGATCTTGTGAATTTACCAATTAATTTAAAAAAAACTAAATTTCTTTATACTGAATTTATAAAACATGTAAACGATTTGCAGTGCTACCTTGAGAATCTAAATTAGCTGTGAAGTAATCAGTGGCAGTATTGTTTTTAATATATAGTTTACTAATTCAGAAAAGGAGTGGTCGGTTTTCATAAAATAAAACAAAACCTCATCCGTGAGGTTGTTTATTTTAAAACAGGGGTTTTTCTCTTGTAAATTCAACATATATTTTTTATAGGGATCAACAAAATTAAAAATCACTGCCACGTCATTTTTCATTTCTTTATAAAGATTCTGACGCAACTCGGTGGTAACGTTTCGAATACCGATGTTTTCTATATTAAAATTAGCCAAATTTTTTGTCCCAGTTATATTTTTAATTGGTTTTGCAATGCGTAAGCTCGAAAGGCTTAATCCAAATATTATAATGTAAATATAAAGTTCTGGTTTTTTATAAAAGTTGAATACTTTTCTCATGTAAGCTAAAACTACGTCAAACTCGTGATCCTTGAAGATATTAAATTGAAAAAACAGATATTGTAAAATATCCAAGCAGTCTTCGCGACTACAAACGTTCTGGGCATTTTTTACTTTCATTTGAAACCTGTACCATCCATAATTGTCGTCTCTATTAAATTTAGCCCTGTTAAACAACGTTTTCGCTTTATTATTTAGATCTCTGGATATTTCTTGGGGTATTGAAGTCGGCATAGTAGACGCGACCGCCAAGGCACACATAAAGGGCAGTAGAGCAGAATAGTTGTTTGTAGAAGAATTTGTATCTTGTAGAAATTGAATAAATATTATATTACTGGCTATGACATATTCAATGTTTTTATCAGCCGCTTCCCAAACGCAGATATATCTCATTAAGTTGTTGGCTAACATAAACACGTCACGAGGATGAATTTTATACAGGGTTTCAAGAGTAGGAATGATTATCGCGTATTTTTCTATGACCCCGTTAAACCAAAATATTTTCTTAATGTTACTGTTGAAATCAAATAAATTCACAGAGTCTGTAAAACATTTTCTATTTTCTTCTGATATATCATTTACATTTAAGTTTTTAAAAATCTGCTCTATTTGTAATTGATTAAAGGGTTTAAATTCCACATCTGTTCCATTTATTTTTCCAATTATAAGCTTTACCCAAGCATAGAGCTGTTTTAACGACGTCAAACTAGACTTTACATTTGTGTGGACAAACATGTCCAGATTTTCTGGCATCAAAAGCACAGTTGGTACCACTTGTTTATCTTGGGACATCAAAGCTATCCTTATAATATCCTCTTTGTCGACTCTATACAACAGCTGGCTATAATCAATAAAGAATACCATTTCATCAGTTTCAATGTTTTTAAATATGTAGGAGGTGTCGTTCTCTGTAATATTTACGGGAACGCCATTATACTTATAAATGTGTTGGTCAAACTTTAAACCGTGTAAAGTGTTCATTACGAATGAGGAGCTGGCTTACTCTCCTTCTTTATTTATATAAAAAATATGTTGCGCTATAAACCGCAATCTACAAAAACCCCTGATCTGAAAACGATTTTAAAAAGAAAGTTGATTTACAAATTATTGGTTAAATTCCTTTTATACATAAGTTGTATCACAATATCGTGCTACTGCTTGCTGGATTATTCAGAATCTAATTTTCACACTGTAAAATACTTATTGCTGTATTCGTCTATCATGTCTCAACTGTCCTGTCTCGCTATTATGCATTTGTCTTAAATACTTGCTAATATCTTTGGGGTTTATATTTTTAAATAAAGATCTCCATTGATCATATATCGGCAGCAGCATTATATCTGGTAAATCATATCCAAAACTATAATATCTAATGGTTTGTGTAACAGACTCCATTTTGAGGCGCGTTATTCGACACAAAACCCGGAGTGATAAGCCCGTAATGACGACCGACTTTGATGGTTTGATGTTTAACGTTGACCAGAGTCTAAGTAAGTTTGCAATGGATACTTTAAAACTGTGTTTTTTTCCAAAGTCGTATATCTGAGAAATTTGATTTTTTGTGCCAGAAACTATGGGGCATTCGTAATCGTTCCCACAAAAAAATACGAAATAAAATAATAACCTCTTGTAGCATAATGAATTGCTATTTAACCAATTATTCAATGAAGAAGACGTAAGGCACTGTAAACCCACGTTAGGTAATCTAATTACTATAAGGATATTTTTATATCTCAGCGAATTAAGAGAGATGAAAATGTCTGTATCGGCGGTTATTATAACTTCAATAACTTCAGTCGAATTTATTGAGTTCAAAACCGCTTTTACAATTTTAATATCCGCTTCACCGGGTTGGTCCGTAGAAAACAATTGGATATTTTCACATTCCTGACCAATTTTACATACAATATTATTGGCAATATATGAAATTATGGAACTTCTTCTATTACGATCTGTAATTAAACTCAGACCAAAGAGTTTTTTTCCAGCAGTTAATGCCCGTTGAATTCTTTCATCTCGTTTCTTTTGTAGGCTTAATTTTTGATCTGGAGATTTTCCATCGAAAAACAAATAAATGGATGTGGGATTTAGTGATAGTTCTTTGACAATTTTAATATAATATACTAAATTCTCCACCATTAAATTTAACAAAGTATCAGTGTTTTCGACTATAACCCCGGTGGGTATGGCGTAGGATATTTGATACAACAAACCCGTACAATCAAAATAAATTCTGCTGCACTTGTTGTTTTCTCTAGGATGACTCTGTAACGGATATATTACTTGGTCTCCAAAAATATATCTATGCAAAAACGTGAAACCCATTTAAGAAAAAATGAGAAAAAAATGACAGCGAAATCAAGCACAAACTTCCTCGGAATGGATTTTAGCACTCCTCTGAAGAGCAGTTCGCCGTTTACTAACATAATACTGTTACTCCTGTGGTTTATATTTTCGTATATCGCCACAGTAATTGTAAAATTTATGGATGGAGAATTTTAAAATATTAAATAAAAATGTTTATCAGCGATGAGGACATTGATAATTTACTATTTGTTGATGAGATTAATGAGTTTTTACACTACATATCGAATAAAGATATTGATAAAAAAATTATTGTAAATATTATACTTGTTGTATTTGTAAATACAAATATAATATGCCCGGACTGGATAAAAGAAATAATTTCAGTAATAGAGAATGACAATTTCAATACTAATATGCTGGCACCGACATTGAAATACGCTGACGGAATAGAACTGATTTTCAATGACCTTGTTGAAAAGATTTACGATTTAAATGACAACAGAGAAATAAACGTCAACGAATATTGCGTTACTTATGACACGTTCAACGAATATTTAGATGCCTTGTACGTGTGGTTCAAAGAAAACTTTGAAATTAATTAGATTCAATGTCAACGGAAAAATTAACATCAACTCCGACTAGTGACAACATGTCCAGAACCCTTGCAGCCGAGGTTGAATATGGAATGTTTACCCTTTCGCCCCTATTATTTTCTAGGGTTATGTTTGTTGAATCACTCAAATCGTACATTTCCTCAACGAAACTGTTCAGCCCAAGTGCGATCAAAACCTCTCGTTCGCTCTCAGATAGCCCGAATGCGTGATTATTTCTATTGCTATATTTTTGATAACTTACTTCCGGTTGTCCAGTTAAAGCCGACGTGGGTGTCGAATCTGCTTCTGCACTATGTATTAATCCGTAAGGGTTCTGTTTTCCCATTATAACTACAAACCCCTCATACAAAATTGCTTTAACGGGGCTTCCGTCTTTACCGTTGACGTAAAAACTTTTTGTGGCGGGATCGCTTACAAAGTAGTCCTTTTTACTTTGCAAAACTTTTAATTTGTCATAAGGTGTAACCCGAAAACATTCATTGTATAACGCTGATATTTCGGGAGTAAAAAGAAAATTAAATGCTAACCTTTTAAGTGAAAACGGGTGCTGAATTATATCAATATCGCGCTCTGCGACGTCATCCAGCGATAAAGTATTGTGTAATTTTGGCATAGATTTCGCTTTGAGTATGTGCCCAACAACGGATTTTTGCGCGCCGTTCAGTATAAAGAGTTTTGTTCCCAAACACCCGTCTTGTTGGTAGGAAATTGAAACGTCACAGTACAAATTTGTATTGTCATCGTAATTAAGATGAATCCTATTTAGAAATATCTTTTTAGTTTTTATCAAATCTGGATTTGGGGTCCAAATTAAATTCATGACTTCTTTGTTCAGCGGGTCGGGATTAATAGATAGATTTTTACCCAAATGAATAACTTTATCGCTTTTAAATTTTAAAAGAACTAAATAGGGTTTGATTAGAACGGGAAATTCATTTACCAAAACTTGAATTAATGAAACCTGTTGTAAATGCAAAGTTACAGTCACTATATTGTCAGTTGTGAATAGTTTCTTTTTATATACAGAATTTGCGTTTAAGACACACGAGTCTTCTATGTTGTATTCCAGAGGTAGTATTAAAATATTCGCCTTCAAACAATAAAAAGGAACACCTTTAATTAGTTGATATCTGTTTTTTTTCAGTAGCAATCTTTCATTGTTTAAAAAGGGCCAAGCTGTTACACCGCTGACACACTGTTTTATCGCATGTGTGATCATTGTATTCCTTACCAAGTTATTACTGTTTAGATTGAAAATCAACAGAGACGTTGGACCGTGCAAGTTACATTCCTCGGAGATTATTTCCGTCATTAATTTTTCTGACCGAGAAACTTCCATGGCAGAATAAGCACAGCCGTCTGGTAATATCTTATACATGGTTAACGGGAAGGAGTATATTGTATACAGTCTACTACTTATGTGATAAACCTCAATACACGGATATATTGATTTTAATACACGTCTTAAAAAATTAGTCCACTGTTCAATGTTTACATCTCTCGGGGAGTGTTTGTATATAGATTGGTTGATGATTACGTACCACCAGCAATCTTGTAAATCTTGTAAATCGGTTGAAATTAAATTCAAATCTACATATTTGCTCAACACCTCCTTTATATGATCTTGGGGCATACAGTCCCTTTCCGAGGAGATGAATGTCCCAATAACAGATTCCAGCCCGTTCATACCCGGGGAATTCTCACTTGATGATGTAATACAAATAAATCCACAAGCTTCGATTTTAAAGTCGATAGGTATTTTTTTTGAATACAACGTAGTCAGTATATCTAACTGCAAGGTTTTTGAATATGTTGTAACGTCTAATTTTGTCAATACTTTGTACCTGCCGATATTATTGCTATAGTATTTCGGATTAGTGCCGGACGAGTCCAGACAGTCCTGCATATTGAAAACCGTATTTCTACCAATAATCGCATCAATAACGCCCATATTAACGCGTTTTGTTTGTGTTTTATTTATTTGCTTGATAAATAGATTCTTTTTGGGTAATTTCAAAACCTTATTCACATCAACTAATGTTTGCTTTAACATTTCCGTAAAAATATAACCCCCATGGAAAATCCTGCGATTCCCGATACAACATTCCAACAAGTGCTTGATGTCATTAAAATCGTTCAGAATTGGAAACTCTTCAGCGGTAATCGTGATGTTTGGCCTTTTTTTGAACAGCGTTATACCTCTTTTTTTCCTGAGACAAACTACTTTATCGTAGTTTGTCCACGCTAGCAGTCCCAACGTATAACACTTACCTTTAATAACAAACGTTGTTGGCTTCATCTCGTCACAGTATCCACAGAGTAAACACTTCAACGAATCCTTCCAGTAAACATCACTCCACAATTTAAAACCGATTTGATTGTAGTTTGAAAGTAAAAAAAACATTTTACTTCCCACTAAAATGGGGCAGTTAAACAGTTGGTGACCGAAATAGTATGTATACACACCCACCGTTTCGCGCTTATTAATGGCACATTCTACGCTTTTAGTCGTAGGATAGAATACGAGACTTGGAAATTTATTAAAAATACAGTCAAATTGTTCACTTTCTACTCGTAAAATTCTTGTCAAAGACTCACGAACATTCCATTCAAAATTTGAAACGGTTTCATTACCGGAACAATTGCAGGGTTCTTCTATTAGCCTCCATTTGAATTTTTTTAATCCTGTAACATCCACCATGTTTATACCGTTCACGGTTAACAACTGGTATTTATCACGATGAAAATAGTTTTTAATGGTTTTTAATAGTTTTTAATAGTTTTTAATAGTTTTAAATAAACATTTAAAAATCCACGGTTAAGAATAAGCTGTTTGAAGAATAACCATTATTTCGATATGAAACACGGTACTATCAACACTTGTTTCCTATCTAAATCCGGACAATCAAACGAAAATGTGTATGGATTGGCCCCAATCTGTGTGACCAAAGATTGTCTTGAATCTTATGCAAAATGTAAAAAAATTAAACTCTCCAATTATAAAAAAATCCCAAAGTCTTTGGCGTTAAGGCTAAGCAAAATTTGTCCAAACTGTTACTTTTTACAGTGTACGTGTAACATATCTAGCAATTTTTGCAACAATTGTAAAACGCGTTATATAGTACAAAGAGAACAGTTTATTGCTATTTTAAAAAAAATTATAAAAAATGAAATTTTATCTCGCTGTAAGATATGTAAAAATAAAATGGAACGTATTTTATTGAATTATAAGCATTCGTACAAAAATAAGTTAAAATTATTTGAAAAAAATACAGAGAATCCGATTGAAAATTTTAAATTTCGAATTCAAGTGGGAAATTGTACATACCCTCCAGCTTTTCTTTGGAACACAAATAGCACTCTATGTGATTTAATAATCAAACTCCTAAGGAACAATAAGACTTACGACCCAACACAAAAGTCACAAGTAAACATAAAACCAGACCCCCTAACATTCATTGGACAGGGTAAGAATAATTGTTTTAGGAAAATTCTTTTAAGTAAAAAATCCTACTACTCGGCACGTAGTGTCGTCACACCCGCCCCAAACTGTAAAACCAACGAAATCATCCTAAACAGAAAAATTTGGGCTTGTATGAACTATCCAAAATATGTTTTGGCTATAAGGTATCCAGTTTTAGATACCAGGGCGTTTACTTTCCATAGAGTTAAAAGTACGTGGAATGCACCAGTAGTAGGCCTACCCACCTCGATCACGGAAAAAAACAATTTGGATTTTGACGGGGACACTTTGAGTTTTTATGCCCTTAATAGTTGTATGTCTATTTCGGAATGCTACTTTTTATTAAATCCCGAATTCTCTTTCGTGGCGATGGGGGAAATCAGGCCCAATCTGACTCACGAACAATTGGAGACTATGTTTACGTTTTTTAAAATAAAGAAGCAAAACCTCTATAATTGGCTTTATGCAAAATATTTATTGTATGATTCTCATACAGCACTAAATATTTTTGAAAAGCTAAGAAGTGTCTTGATGAAACTTAATTGTATCGTAAAACCGACAGTTTCTTATCATGAATTTTACAACATTTTAAAACTGTTTTTGCTACACAGCTATGACGAGGAGGATTTTTGTAACATTTGGGAGACTAATGACATTACAAAAAACACTTTGTTCAACCGATACATGACTTCAAATAGTAACCGTTTTAAAAAGCAACATCTTCACTTGATGATTAAGTGTTTGAGGGGTTTAAATAAAATTGAATATTTGAAAGAATCTTTCAATAGTCGGTCCATTCTGTCAAAGTCGGGAGTGGAAATGATGGGTTATTCCACGCACAAACTCAGTTACGTCTTGCCCGAACTGTATTATGATAATGATGGTATTGTATACTACGGCATTGATCAAATAGCTTATCAGAATTTTAGAAGATTATATACTCCCGTCTACCCATTGAATATTCTAAGACAATATGCCATCTACAACCTAATCCGGCTTCGTTTTTGATTGATCTAATACTCTTTGTAATATTTTAAGAAATTCGTTGTAGTCTAGACCCGATTTTAATGGTTGCTCTAAATGCTCCGGTAATTTACACCTAGGATCTAATTCCTCAGTTTGAATGTTTAATTTATTTTTATTAATTATATTTGTTAGAAAGTTTTCTATTGAAGTACCGATGTCAATGGCTGGAGGTGGCCGTGGACAAATCGGCCAATTCAACCCCAATAAATATTCAACCGTAGTAAGAAGGATAGAGTCGTTTAACTGACTACTCTTTTTAGTTGTCGTGATAAACTCAACCGGATAAACGCTCTCAGACGGATCTTCAGTCATTTTTATTAAATAATTTTAAATAATTTTAAATAATTTCAAACAATTCCAATTATATCAATTCGAACGCTTCCTCATATAACATCTTAAAGCGGTCTATGGATATACCTACAATAACCTGTTCATATATCTTCTTAGATTTGTTGAGGCACGTGCCTACAGAATACCGGTGTTTCAATAAATTTAATATAGTTTCTATATCTTCATTGAAAAAACTCATTTGAAATTTAGAACATTTATTTGAAACCCTTATTGCATTAATTTCCGCAATCAGATCATTTATCCTTATGAATAGATTTGGAGATTCTATTATATTAAAAGCATTTAAGATACCACTCGTCAAATCATTTTTCCAGATCAACTCGTGAGAGTACCACTTCACCGATTTTGGGGGGTAAACTATATCATATTTATCGTTGTAGAAAATATTTGTTTCTAAATAGTATTTTTCCAACCAAAATATTGTTGCTAAAATATCGCTTGCTATAATTTTAAAAGTATTTTGGTTACAGTAGTAGTCAGAATTATCTGGAAAAAAGTTTAAAAACGGAATCATCAAAATTCTTTTCATCGTGGCGAAATCCGCGTTCAACCTCAAGGAATTACAACTGCCCGTAAACAGCCACTTCATTTGAATATCGGTTCCGCAATTGTACAAAGTCCTCAGGTACATGTGGGCTCCGGAAACAATCTGTTTTAGAGTAGTGGGGTTTATCTTTTGTAAATCGTCTGCGTATACTATCTTTGCGTCTTTTGCGTTATATAAATCGGGAGCGAGAGTTGATATTTTTCCACGAATCGTATCAGTGCCAATGAAACTCATGGCTTTACCAAATAACGCGTACATAACACAACTCAAAGAGCTTTTTCCGTTCTGGCCTTGGCCATAGAATATGAATGCTCTCTTGATGCTCAATCCTAATAGGACAAATCGCAGCGTCCACAGCATGAAAAATACCAGCTCTACATCTTTTGAAAACAATGTAAGAAAATAGCGCAAACAATTATACACCGGACATTCCCCCTCGCTGTTGCACTTCTCTAAATCATTGATACAAAGCTCGGGACCATTTTCTTTTGAATAATTATAGCGGAAGTAATCAATAACTCCGTCGGGACAAAGTGAACTTTCGCACTTTGCACCGATGTTTTCATTAAGAGTATCGAAAACTTTTTGATACGTGCAAGAACGGTTGCTGATGTGTTGAATCTTTTCCCTCATCCCCTTCCAACTGAGTCTGCACGGATATCCTCTAAATAGAGGTGTGTGTGAAAAAACAAGATACTCGTTACTGATTAACACGAAACCGTCCTTAAAAGATACAACATTTGTTGGAAACTCAATCGTGATTACTCTGCCCCAGAACTGGATTAAATAAGTGTAAATCTTGGGAAGGCTTTCTTCGGGTTTATTTTTTTTTCGCCTCTTTTTCAAACCACTTTCGGTTTCCAATTCTATATCATCACAACCGTATTTATGTAATATTTTCAAAGGTAAAAACACGTGCTCTAACCTGTTTAAGGACATACACCAAGAGTTCTTTTCGTAATAAAATATGGAACCGTCCTTCTGAGTTGCATATATGGGATACATCAACTTTACTAGTTCTAAAATAGATAAAGACTTTTTGTTGACAAGCGATAAAATGTTTGACGATATGAAGACGCTTTCATCAGTAGAGTCGTCAAAAATTAATTCCACTTTATTTGACTCTGTATACGATTGAACAAAGAGGCATTTTAAAAATAGCAACGGGTTTAGTTTACGAAATGACTTTTCAGAATCTTCACACAATTTTACAGTTTCCTTGACTAACTGCACAATCTTACTCGAAATGTTAGTGAAATAGTTCACAAGGTCTGAGTTTTGAATTTCACACAGTATTTCTTCTGCAAAGGATGTGTTGGATTCACAAATTCTATCATATAGTGCTATTAAGAACACGAATATATTAAATATAGCTCGAGACTTACCTCCGGTGTCGCCAGTTGTTAGGTCTGTATAAAAAACCAAGAGTTCCTCCCTTAAATAGGACAGACTGAAAGGAGAAAGCGACTTTTCAATTTGGGATTCGCCTAGTACTATTAAGCAATTATTTTTGTAAAACCGCGACACGGCAAAATCAGCATATGGAAGTACGTTTTTGTTTATTGTTATCACACCCTCCAAGTCATCACCCAATAGCGCAAGTTGTGAATGTTTGTAGACTTTTACATTATTGCAATTACCAAAGTAACATCCTTGAAATTGTTTGAGTAAATCCAAAGGGAAATAAGCTTGTACGCTGTCTGGATCATAATTTTTTATCACCGAATAGTTTTTTACAAATGAATTATCAAATTCATTATTTATCAATAACTCCCTTCCAGACTCCCAAAATTCAATGTTTTCGGTTAAATTATAGGACCCAACTGGTAGATAAATGTCTTTATTTTGTTTTTTCGATAGGGGTAAATTCCAGTTGATGGGTTGGTCGATTACGTTGTTTTTAATAAAGTGTGGGTATTTACCGATTAAAAGCTTCTTTAACACCTCAATAAACCAGATATTATCTCCTCTGTATAAGACTAAATCTTTAATTTCAAAATGGACACCGTTTGTTGCGCTCTCGAAAATATCTTTGTTGTCTAGGAAGTTTAGATTTTTTTTTACCATCAAAGTCAATTCAAACTCTTGGTCATTTATTAAATTGTTTAAAATACTTTTAACGGCTTTTGAAAAATCATCACAAAACTCCTTTACAATTGTCCTATCTATATTTTGAAGTTTCTTAAAATCTACATCAATCACAACGTGATGGAACTCCAAATGGTTTAAATTAACGCATATACAATAGTCAATATTCCTATTTAACAAAGATAAAATATAATCTATAACTTCATGATTATAATGCTTTAAAATACAAGCGTTACATTTAAAAATAAACGATTGAATTTTTAAAACAATATCAGATTTAGAGACGCATTTGTAATCTGCATCCGATTTTGTTAAAAATCCAGGCAAATTTCTTAGTTGGTAAAAGTTGTATATAAGTGCTATGAGATCATTCATAAGATAAAATGACTTTGAAAGAGTGCGTTACCGATATTTATAACCTCTCTCCTTTGTCATATAATAAAATTTACAAATTCGGGCTATTTGCAACTGAAATTCTACTTTTGGAAAATAAAATAGCAATCGGGTCTAATAAAAGGAGTTCCCTGACGTGGAGCATTCATAAGAATGGAAAGCGAACAATCAACCGGCGATATAATTAATCTATGGGCTGAAGAAGACCAGATTGAAGACTATATGGATCAGGAGGAACAGATAGACTTATTATCACAGCTAAAGTCCAAACACTTTGAGTCTTTACAAAAGACGTTATTTTTTAGATTGTCTGGATTAATAATTGCTCGCTTGGATGGAATAGTTAATGAGGAAGATTTTCAAAAAAATATTAAAGAATTTTTGTTAGAATATACACAAAATTATGATTTAATTGACAAATTAACTATTCAAATTTACCACATTATGAGAGAAATAAACGAAAACGCACCAGGAAATGAAAATTACTATGGAAATGATGGTATCAAAGTCACATTTAAAGGAAGTGAAAACGCGAGACGAAAAGTTGTTTTCGTAGACCCGATAGATACTAATCAATTCTCAAACCTGCTTCAACTCTCAGATTTTAGTTTGATAAATAGAATTGAACTTGGTTTGTATGCTGTTATGTTAGAAATGGGATTTAACCAGTTTAATCAAAACGTCCGAACTGAAATTGAAACGATTCGTCAAAGGGCGCATGTGGATTTATTGCCAGCATACAGAAAAGGAGTTGACCTTATGATTAACAATTCAATGTATATGACAAATCGTACGTATGGCGTTATGTACAATAGGTTTTACAACCGCGTCTTGAAGCGGTTTGTAGATAAAATTTAAAATAAAAATAATGGAGATTAGTGAAACCGACGTTTTACTTTACATAAAATCTTATCAATATTCAAAAGCTAAAAAACTCCTGTCATCTTTTTTAAAAACCCTTTTACAAACTCTTCAGTCTCAGCAGGGTGAAAATGTTTTAGTGTTGAAATCGAGCGAAGACTGTATAAGTTCGTTGATATTTAGTTTACTTTCAAAGAAATCTACAAAACTGCACAAGGCCCAGTATGACGAACATTTTGAAAACTATAGAGCTCAATATAAAGACATGCTCCGTTTTTTAAGTGCAAATATGTTTGAGTTTTTAAACTGTTATCAGTTAGTTTTTAACGATGACGCGGAGCTTGAAACCTTTTTAAAAAGTGGAAGTGATGTTTTGGATATATTGATAAGCTGTAAAATTGACAAAAAAATTATGTTATTACAAGATCTTAATAAAAGATTAACTGTTATCGGCGCACAAGATAATTTTTCACCATCGAATGTAATAAGTATATTTGAAGATATACTGTCTAAAACAAATTCTTTTACACTATCTAAACTAAAGGCCGGAATCGAGTATGTTGTAAATACTTTCGGCGGTGGGGAGTTTAAATGGAAAAGTTTAGAAGCTCCTTATAAGTTTGTTGAAAAAATGTCTGATAAACACACAACAACAGAAACGCCTCTAAAATTCAGTAAAGCCTTACAGACTGACGATTTAATCATCGATGACGGTAAAATATTGTTTGCCGAGACGGTTGTAGATATTTTAGGTCTAACAGATGTTGACTTCCAAACATTAACCTACAGTAAAATTAACTCTATTTTAAATGAATTTGTTCGTAGCAGATTAAAGAAAACGGTATCTTCAGAAAATATCTCAGAGGCAGATATCAAATGTATGTATTTGAAATATACAGACTTGTGTGAATTATTTTCAATTATATTAGACGAATTGAAAGTTTTAGAACCACGGGTTGCTGTTACAAAAATACAGACTATTAATCAGGTGATTGAAAAAATATTTCATCTATTCAATGTTGACGATGAATATGTGCTGTTTGGTATGTTGGAAGAGCAACATAAATTAGTTAAGACTCTAAATATAAATCAAACAAATTATAAACTCATACAAGAAATTATCAGCAACCTGTTATATCTTAACAACAACTCAACCCTGATTAAATTTGGTAAAGAATTTAAAGAATTACACAAAACATTTTTAGATTGTGATTTCAACAGTTTGTTTTCTTTAGAAAATATTGGGATTATGTTAAAACAGTTGAAATCTTTGACTGTGGATATGGAATCAATAAAGAATCAACTCTCTAATAAAATTATCGCCTATAACCGGTTATATGTAGATGTAAAACCATTTCTGGTTTTGGAAAATGAAATGGGTGTAGACCTTGCATATATCGTGGATTTCCTAGATAGTGTTTATAAACAAAAACCGCTCAACGTAGATGTAAAGAATTTCCTCAATAGTTGTCAAAGGCGAATAGTTTTATTTGAGGAGGTCAGAAAAGAAAGTGTTCAGTTGAAATCCGAAAACATACGCCTTTCTGCTGAGGTCACCAATTTGGAAAAAGAATTGTCAGATTACCAAAAGTTAAAAACCGATAACATGTATTGCAATCAAAAACTATCAGAGCGCGAACAGATTATTCAAGATTTAAGGCTAGAAAATGAACAGAGCTCCGAGCAATTGGCTCTGTTGGAAAAGGAACACGAACAGTTCAAGAACGCTCTTGTCTTAGCTGAACAATACAACATAGAAAGAAACAGATACATCGAGGATTTGGAAAATCAAATACAAAACTTTGTCGTTCCTGTGTGATGAGACTCAAATCGGTTGAAACACTGAGAAAAATAATCCAAGGAACTGAAAAACGTTGTTTTTACAGTATCTACAAAATTTGGATGTGCTTGGCCCAAAGATTTTTTATACTTCATTATACTTCATGCACTGTGCTGACTGTATATTTGAGAGGGGAAGATTCTCTGCGTTGGAGTATTAAACCCCGAAGTGTTTGATTCCTTTTTTTGTGACACGTTTTATAAAATATTACAAACATAAATAAAATATGAATTTCATAATATTTGTTGTTGTTTGTTTTTTTGTATTCCTTAGAATTATTTTGAAAAGAACAAAACATTTTAACCTTTCAAATTTACCAATGAAATCTATTGAAACAGATTGTAGGTTTCAACCCAAAAAATGTCCACAAGGTGTGATTAAATGTGACTGTAAAAACTATTGCAAAAGTAAAGATGCCAAAATTTTGAAAACAGATGAAAACTATTACTGCTACATTCCCCATTACTACTTTGGCTGTAAACAGGATTACGGGACTTATGATTTTGATGGAACTTGGAAATGTCTCCCGAAGTATCCCGGTGTTTTTACAACGTCCGGGGACCAGATAGTGGGCAAATATCCATATTCAAAAGCCAACAGTATTGCAAAAAACGTGGATTATAATGATCCTTCACAGTACAAAGTCGATTGTACTGGGTTATACGATGAGTATGGGAATAAACTTGTTAAAGCAACTCTGAATCGCGGGGTATCTTTTTGCGTAAAGGATTATTGTTTAAACAACACACCCAACAATCCGGCCAGCGGTTATAATTTCATCACGGGCCTATGTGAATGCACTAACGGTACTCGAAACTTGGACGGTGGTGACAAGACTACGCCTTGTGTTTTGAGCCATCGGAGCACTCATCAAAACGCCCCCTTTATAATAAATTGTTACAACAAGGATTCTTATTTAAAAGACGTGGTTTCAAATTATTTAATAGAATGTCCCGATGGGGAGGAGTATGTCGCATCGAAAGAACATGATGTCAAAATTGTTAAAATATATTCTTAAATAAAAATGATTTATTTTTGTAAAAAGTGTAATTTGTATTATAATTATAATTTTTTAAAAGACATCAAAATAAACAGAAAGTTATGTTTAATGTGTTTATTAGAAACTATGGATAAAATATATTGTGATAATGATATTTGCCTTGATATGGACACTCCTTTACTACGTAAACCGTTGATATGTGATTACGGGTTTTTTGATGTGATTTATTATGTATAATAAAACAAAATGGAATCATCTGTAAAAAACGACTTGATTGATACTTATTTTGCTGATGTGAGAAAGCGGTTTCCTAGACGTCGTTACGTGTTGAAGGGTATAAATGATCTAATTCAGGGGGACATTATGGATTTAAAAAAATACGAAGAATTCAACGATGGTTATATCTATATACTGACCGCAATTAACTGTTTTACAAAATTTGCATATATAGAGCCATTAAAAACAAAAACGGGTGACGAAGTAACAAGCGCCATGAGTAGAATATTACTACGAGTTTTTCCGATGGTTAGAAACCTACAAGTAGATCACGGTGGGGAGTTTTACAACGATAAGTTTAAAGCCCTGATGAAAAAATATAACATTAACATGTATTCTGTCTATACGGAAATCAAAGCATCATTTATTGAAAGGTTTCATAGAACATTTAGGAAAATGCTTGTAAAGGAGACTTACAAGAGAAACTCCCCCAAATGGATTGATTTTTTACAAGATGTCTTAGATAGATACAACAACACAATTCACAGTGTAACTAAATTCAAACCCTCTGAGGTGTCATTTTCGCATGAAAAAATTATTCTCAGACGGCTGGCTCCGAAAAAACACCCCAAGAGAGCGAAACCTAAATTTAAAGTTGGTGATTATGTTCATATATCGAAATCCAAGCACGTTTTTGAAAAATCTACTTTTAATTTTACACCGCTGGTATTTCAAGTACGAAAAGTAGTGTTAGAGGACAATCCCGTGACTTATAGACTCAGAGACACAGAGGGTAGTAGGGAACCCATCAAGGGAACGTTTTATGAACAAGAGTTAAAATTAGCCGTGCACGGCTTAACTTATGTTGTCGAAAAAGTAATCAAACAGAAGAAAATTCGGAATAAACCTCACCTTTACGTGAAATGGCTTGGGTTTGACTCGGAACGGTGGAATTCCTGGATTCCAAAAGAGAATGTTGTAGTTTAATTGAAAATTAATTGCCAATTAATTGCGAATTAATTGCAAATTAATTTGAATTAATTGTGAATTAATTGCGAATTCGATTCAAAAGTTTTGTAATCGAGCCCCCCGATTTACAGCTAAAACAATAAAAAACACCAATTTTCAAATTTACACTCATGCTTGGGTTTTTATCGGTGTGAAAAACGCAACACGTCTTAAAAATATCATCTTCGGTTTTAAAATATTCTTTTACCACAGTATTCCTCATCCCACCCGCAACCCCTGCAACCTTTGCAATCATTCCTTTCCGAGCAGGAAGTTTGCGGATGTTTCGTAATAAATTAAACTGTTGTCCACATGACTCGGGAAATTCGACATGTTTGCCAATGTAAAGCGTACCTTTGGACTGCTCAATATCTTTTTCATTCAAGTAAAACCCGTAGTATATGTTATCAACTTTTAGAGTCGTAATTAAATGGCGTGTGGGTAGGTTCTCTCTATTAGTATCACACTTTACGATGATTGCGTCGTTATCGTTCCGGAATAACATGTTAAATAAAAAAACTGTTATATTACGAACAAATATATTCTATATATTTTTCAAATAAATAAAACAGTGGATTGTGCACTAACAGACATATTAAATAAAAGTAGTAAAAAGATATATAAGCTGTAATTGAAGACGCCCCCGATATGTCAGCACTGGTGGTGTTGTCGTCATAAAAGTGGACAAAACTCAAGTAGTTATTATGTTCCCTTATGAACTTGCCAGTTAACCGTTGATGTTCGAATAACACTTCCCAATCCAGCTTATCTTTAAACCTGTCGATGAAATTCTCAGATAGATTTTGATATTTGCTTACTACTTCCCAACAGTTATTAAAATTTGATGTCATCTCCACAAGAAAGTCTTCAGAAAACTGTTGTCTTTGTAGAATATGGATCCAGTTAACTTGATGAAAATACATTCTTAACATGGTCACCGTAAAAAAATAATGTATGGAAAGTTGTTCCCAATCCATATAACTATCAAACCGTTGAACAAAACTATCTGTCAACACTCCTTCCGGGAACCTCGGCTCTTGAGATATTAAACTCCAGGCAGTAATATTGGATGCAATCATCGTGCAACTGTCTGGTTTAGCCATGCGAGTGTCCTTTTATACAATTTTATACAATTTTATGCAAAGACTTCGTCCAATTTCGCAACCAATTCAAAAAGATTTATGTTCAGGAAGTAATTTCTGATTTTGTACCAACAAGTACATATTACAATATTAAAATTGTCACTTACAAGTGGCAAATCTGGTGTTTTTAAAATTGTCGTTGAGTATCTGGAAATTGGAATATCAACTACATAGTAAAAGCACGAGTATGTTTTATTGTTTTTAGCGGTATAAGTGTAGTCAATGTTTGACAAAATATTGACTGAATTTGCATTCAAACAAATACCAGTTTCTTCAAAGAATTCTCTTACGGCACAGTTAAAAGGCGTTTCAGATTTCTCTCGTACACCCTTTGGAAATTCGTAAATCGTATTACAACCAAAATACATGCTAAGAGCCATGTCGGTGCTAGCATTTTCATAGGGTATAATGTTGTTATTCAATCGGTTATAAAGCGCGTAGTTAATTCTACTTAGGACTAGTGTATTTTTTAAATTTCTATCTACAAGTATTATCCCGTACCGTTTAGACTTCATACTTGTTTAAAATTATCTTGACTTGAGAACAGTATACGGTGAATCAGAGGAATACACACATCAAACTCGTCGTAATACTTAAATAACACACTGTTGCTATTACAAACACATTTGTTTTCTTTGACATCGTCGCAAAAATGTATCGTTTTTGAACAATCTTTGCCATAATAAAGTGAACTACAAACACATTGATATTTCACCTCTTTTTTATTGGAATCGTATATAGCCGTTAATTTACCAAAAATACAATTTGGTTTTAAAGTATCGGTATTAACAGTGCATTGACTTTCCAAACAGATCCAGGGTAATCCCTTATTGCAAATGTCTAAACATTCTTTATCAGTATTACAGTTAAATTTCTTTCTTAAACAATCTGAAAGTTCATATTTATGTTCACTATGTAAAATCTCGTCTAAAACTGATAGATTATTTTTATCATAATCGTGAGTGGTTGGAGACTTTTTTCTATTATACATTATGAAAAGTAAAATAAATCCAACCGATGTAAATATGAATGTTTTGTTTAAAATCATATTTTTATTATAATAAAAATAACCAATGATAAACTACATGGCATTATACGCAATTATTTTTGTGGTAATTTTATTAGGCGCCGGCGTGTATTACTTCTACAAAAAATATAAATCAAAGAAGGGTGATGATTCAAAGGACAAAAGTGAGAGCAAACAAGCTAAAGGTGGATCAGCGGGTGGCGGAGGGACTACTCCAGTGAGTGGCGGAGGCACTCCTCCCGCGGGTGGCGGGGGCACTCCTCCCGCGGGTGGCGGAGGCACTCCTCCGGCGGGTGGCGGGGGGAGTGGAAATAAAAAATCAGGACAAAGTGGATAATAACACATTAATAAAATAACACGGGCGATTGTATATCTTACACGTTTTTTTCATTTATAAAAAATACAAAACATGGTCGATATTATGTCATTGGGTCTCGGAGCGGCAGTAGGTATTGTCATAGGCGTATTACTATATATGATGTACAAAAAGTTTGTTGAATGAATGGTTTACCAATAAAATACTTTTCTGAGTTCTAAACAATAAAGTAAATATTTTAAGTCTTCAACTTCATCAAATAATATATTATTATGAAACAATTTAAACCTATCAATTACAGAATGGTTATTTGTTATTTTTTCACTTTGTAATAATTCAATACCCGTAATGAGCTGCATACTTTTTATTTTAAGATTCTAAACTCTTCAACAAATCTAAAGCCTTTAAAAAGTATTCCTTATTAATTTCTTTTTTTTTATACAGATTTATATTTTTTATTAATTCGTAGAGTTCAAAAAATTTCACTATCCTCAAAAAATCCTTTTTGTCCTCGGGCAAACTAGAAATTCGAAACATTTGCCAGAGTTTATTCAAACAGTTTTCCTTCTCATAGAAATCTTGTAATTTGTGTGTTATGACTTTATTCAGTTTTTCACTATACGCGTCTATCTTATTTCTTCTGAATCTCTCCCTGTCGGCTCTTCTCTGTAACAGAGACCTATCATCTAATTTATCTTTTAAAAATGTAACATTTGAATTAGATCCGCAATCTATGACGTAAACCAAATCATAAAATCTCACACTCATTTTTATAATAAAAATGTTGACACGTCGTTTTGACGGTCCCAGCGCTGTTGTTGAGGGTGAGAGATATGGATTAAATTTATTATTCCAAAACCCTCACCTTATATATTGGATTCCGATGTGTTATAAGGTGGCAGACCACGAATTTCAAAATCCGAGTAACGTAACATTTGAATACAATTTTCAACTGAAAAGGGTTACTAAACATACAATATTTTCCAAATACGCATTTGATTTAGTATACTACTCAAATAAAGGGAATATCCCATTCAGGACAAGCTCAAATTTAATTTCATTTATTGTAAGTGTTTTGATTTGTATTTTATTTGTAAACATCTCCCAAGGTGCTGGTACAAAATAGCACAAAATATAATATCTTCACGCTAGGATTTTACGTGTAGACTTTGATTTGGAAATTTTTGGGGAATTTTTTGGGGAATTTCATCGCTCTCTCTTTCCAAAAGATTTTTAAAATTGTTTTAATTAAAAATACTAAAAGGTATTAAGTATAATCAGAGACAATATAAAAATTGGAAATTCAAGAAATGCAACAAAAACAATCTCCATTTTTGAATATTTATGTACCCGGTAGCTCCGGGTCCTCGATTGAACACTTACGTTTTTGTTCTAAACTTTATTTTAGCCGAAATTATTTTAATCACTAAATTTTTCTAAGTTCAGAGTAAAAAAATCATATTTTAGCCGAAATTATTTTAAGTACTAAATAAGACTTGGGCTGATTCTGTGAATCTACAAACATAGTATTGTAAAAAAAACTTATAAAAGAGAATTTATCCAACCAATTACCACTCCATGACTAACATTGCAATGATATATAAACATATAAGGCAATTTAACAACGAGATTCCTAGAATTATTGAAAATATTAAGTACCAATACAGTTTTTATAAACATTATTATAATCCTGATGCAAGATATTTGCAAACAGATTTACAAAAGAATTAGGCATTTACCCGCAATAAAGAACACAATAGACATTTAATATTTTTATTCATACCCTCTTTGTTCCAAGTAGGTTTGAATCTTATAAATATTTTCAAGAGCGCACATGAAACTATTAAATCTATGATAATAACAATAATTATTTAGATACTTAGATTTTAGTTTTTTAAGTGATGGCATGTCGTCCAAATTTTCAACTTTGGCGTTCTTAAAAAGTCTTTGAAGGAACACTTGTTTCTCTTGACCCTTTACGTAGACGGTGGTGTTTTGTGATAACAGCTCCGCCAGTTGTCTCTTGACGTAATTGAAGGACGTAGTTCCTTCCTGCCATGGAATTCCGTGGTAATAGTTTGCGTTGAAGATCGCCTGTCTTCTGTAGTCCGGAGATAGTTTGTCAAAATCGTACGGCGATTTTACAAACCAGTGTCTCAGAAACCAATTACCGCTGGTTTTTGTAAGTGCAATTTCTTTAATAATAAAATTGTTTTTGTTGTCTTTAAATCCTTGAAAATCGATAATATAAGCATGTTTAGCCATGTTGAGACGTCCTTAGATATCGGAATCAGCGAGGTAAATAGAGCTCTTTTCGGTTCTCTATCAGACCAAACACCAGTGCAGGAGTTCAGCAACTACTGGTATATTGGGGGGACCCGTTCCTTTATAAAGCCTCGGAATTTGTATTATGCCCTTATTTCAAATGTTGACGGGGGTGGGAGAATTTGTTGAAAGCAGGGGAATATAATAGTTTCTCCGTGTGAAACAAAACATACCTACCATTTACATACATACTGTAGTTTCAAACTCCTACATAGTCTTCAACATGGATCCGTGTGATGATGTCTCGTACCTAAGCGAAAGCGATTCGTGTGATGATGATGATGTCTGTTACCTAGGCGAAAGCATTTGCCAAGCATGTCGCCACCAACGCGCTCAGGGCGCGGGCGCGTCGGAGGACAGTGGAGTTGGCTGGATCATTATAAATTTGATGAAGGACGGGAGACTCGTTCGCAAAATAGATTTCAACGGGGAACTTTTGAAATTGGAAGTAAAATCTAATGGAAATTTTGACAGAATAGAATTCGAATTTATAGATACTAAGGCCATGTCCCTTAGCGGGTTCTCAGAGAAGCAGATTATTCAAAAAGCAGATTTTTTTTCAAAGTATAACAAATTGGACGTCCACATTTATACCAAAGACAAATGGCATGAGCGCGAATCATTTTGGATTGAGGATGATTGTGATGAAACAGATCGTCCATATACTAGCCTCAAAGAGTTTGGAGAATTTAAACAAGAAGAGGTAGATTACGTGGTCATTAAATTTAGAAACCCAAAGTATGATGACTCTTCAGATGAGGAGGGAGAGGAGAGGATCGAGTTTGCAATCGACTTGCAAGTTGGACGGGGGAGGAGATTGAAAAAAAATACGAGAAGTTTGGATTAAAAGAGGAAGAGGGTAGCTTAGGACTATGGATGTTATCATAAGCGTTCACACACAAGCGGCATTGTTTCAGAGTTTATCAACTATTATTATTTTAAGGTTTTAGTTTACCAACTCCAAAACTTAAAATCTTTAATGTTGTACAAGTTATCACTATCTTGTTAAAATATTTCGTCATTTGACTAACCCACAAAAACATAAAGACCTGGCTCGCTAAGAAAGATTGTATGTTTCTCATTATGGGTTAGGGGGGCGTTTCACCTCCCTCGTACTTCCAGTCTTGTTTTGCGGTGTTTTTGTCTGTTAACGTTTAAGAATAAAGAGCGCTAAAAGTATCGTCAAAATAAATGTTATATTCTAATTCATCGTGGAGAATTTAGCTACTTTTTTTATAATCCTTTCTCTAGAGAATCCACTATTTAGCATAGCCCTACTGCTCAAAAATTCAACCCCTATCCTGTCAAAGTCTGCATTTGATTTTAAGTCCAATTTTAATGGCTTTCCATCAAATTTTATTTTTCGAACGGGTCTTCCGTCATATAGGTTTCTTTCACACTAAATTATTCTCTTTATGTTGCACTCCAGTAAAAATGTGATAACTACTTACTTTAAAAAATATATTTTCACTAAACTCTAAAAACAACTTAGGATCAAGATTTTCTTAGGCGAGTTGAGTTGTTGAACTTACCTCGGCCGCTTCAGAGACTAAATAGACTATCTTTTTATCAAATCAGAGGGGAAAATTCAGGTTTCGTTAAAGCAAAGTTTAAAGTTAATGTTTATTTATTAATTCAATTAATGTAAAAAAAATAACAAAATTGCATTAATATTTGAGAAAAGAAGAAAAAAAAAATAAAATTTAGATTAAATTTTGTAACACAGAGCGTTTTCCACTAATACAAAAATGGAATATGTAGATTCAAAGTAATTTAGAAGAGGAAAAATCTAGACTGAGAAACACTTAGTCTCTTGGTGATTTTTGATGTATTCCCTCCTCCTTGGACAGTCGCGGATAAAAAACAATATTGTAAAATTTTTCATATTGTTTTTTATGATATTCCACACCTAATCTTTCCCTCCTGTCCATGGGTTTACAGTTGTCGTGAAGTATACTATAAAACTCAAAGAGTTCGTTATTCTTGGCGTACATCATTGATTCAAATGGAAGAGTTAACTGAAACGGCCGGGCAAAATCTTCTTCTTCGTTGAACTTAAACAAACTTGAATAGTGATATCTGCATATCGAACATGGTAATAAAAGATCAAAAAATCCCGTTAAACTGCATAAAGCTTCTTGACATTCTTCTTTAAGTTTAGATTCCTCCATTTTATCTATAACCAATGTTGTGAAATGTATTACTACCCAGTACGAACTACCCCAAGCGATCATTCCACTAACTATTTCATAAAGCCTAGAACACGGTATAGCGTCTGTTGATTTCTTAATGGACCCTACCGGAAAGAATTTTGAAATGCTATCAATAAATAACTTGGAGTCCTTAATAGACATGTAATTCTCAATTGTAATAAACGGAAGAACAACGTCTTTTGAAAGATGTTTAACCCCTTTCAAGTATTCCACATTTTTTCTGTACAATTCATCATTAAGTTTTATTTTGATTCCCAAAACACAATTGATAATTACAACCAAAACATCCAAGAGGTGATTTTTATTTTGTAAAATCTCTTTTCTGCTATTTTCAAAACCCCATTCCTCGTGACTGTAGATTTTCGGCAGTATTCCAAGAGCTAACCAGTTATAAACAACAAAGGGCAAATAAGTAGCAGGGTGGTTTAAATGAAAATCTTCAAATTTCAATACGTCTCTGTACTTTATGAAAATACAATCAGACATTTTTTATATAATTTTATTTACTTCTCGACCGAGAACGACTTCGCGACCTAGATCGTCTAGTTCTAGACCGCGATCTAGACCTTTTGGGGCATTTATTTCTAAGCTTGGTAAAAGATTTTGGTCCCTTTGCGGTAGAATATTTAAAATAACCAATAGTGGGACGTTTTTTTCTCTTAATATTCATACAAGTGCACACAGCAGTTTGAGATTTCTTAGACTTTTTCATGATTTTATTTATAACAAAAAAATATGTAAAAATAATAAACTCTCGAGTGATCATGCACTGATCATGCACTGATCATGCACTACAATCATAGAGATTACCCCAGTTGCGATGTGTTCCTCCAACGTTGATCACTAGAAATCCGCACGGTGGTGCCAACCATCTTCTAGAAGTATTAGAATGCTGCAAGGAATTCTATATATAAATGGGAGAGTGATTAGAAATATTAGTTCTTCGTTTGAGATTATTTACTTTAAATTTCCCCGGGGCGCACTCTACAATCGGGGTAATATTGGTTTCAGAATAATAATTTTAAAAATTCAAAATTATAACAAAAAACACACAAAAAACACACAACTCAACCCGTATTAACTTTATTTTTAATTACACAGCTTGTTTGTAACTTAAATAAATAATAATGTACATTTTACTTGTCGGGCTGGCATAAAAATAAAAATAAAATAATGAAAAAACAATAGGTCCTCTTAAGACAAAGCCTGCTATAGGGTTCCATCACTTAAATTAAAAATAATGTAAAGTAAGCGAACAGAAATGATCGAAATATAATAAACACAATTGTCTCAGACAACCCATGTATATACAAAAATTAAACAAAAATTAAACGTAAATTTAGCGTTAAAATTAAACGTTAAGAAAAATACAAAATTAAATATTTGACGCGCCTTATTTCTCTCATGAACACTGAAATTCAGCGTGTGCTCAGTGCATAAAAACTAATTACAGAAAATAAATAAAACTGTATTTGTAGATTCATATAGTCTATCATATAAATTATACACGTATTATAATATTCTAAGGTTTACTCTTTCAGGCGGCTTATGGCACCTCTCCAGAGACTTGCCTCTGGGGTTGGTCTCCCCAGGTGCCGTCGAAGCTCATTGCATGCAATGCATAGTCCCCGTGTGAACCCTCAGCTATAATATCAAAAATAAAACTATTGCTGAATTTGAAATAACAATCAGTATTCTCTAGTTGAAATAACCATTTCCTTAATCTACATAAAAAAAAATTAATATTAAATGCAATCTTAACATTTTCAGGAAGTTTATTAAACAGTTTCGGAGCTATAAAATTGAAAGTTTTTGTAAAAAATGTATTGGTTGGCTTGGGAATAAAAAACTGGTTAGCTTTCCTTAATTTTTTTCTATACTCATTCTCATTTTGGGGCATATTTCCACTTTTATTGTAGAAAAGTTTTAGAAAAGTTTTAGTTTTAGAACTTTATAAACATAAATATATTTAAACGAAAAAATTCTCTGACTTATGAAAAGGGGTTTTGATCATTCATATCTGGTTTTGTATAAAATCAATCTTAAAATATGTTTCTGCTGCAAATATAATGGTTTAGTATATGACTCATGGGTATTACCCCAAAAGACTATGCCTTATACTATTATAGGGTTGGAAGAAGGTCTAGTAAGGCCAGGTTGTAGGTGCCGGGTTGCTGAGGACTATAGAGATATTTTTATATACTATTTAATTATACACATTTTAAAACCTGTTTTCTGTCAAGCCGTTTTAAAACGTCGATAACGTCGATAAATATTCTTGTTCTTCTAACGATAGTTCTGGGGCCGTGATCACCATCCTGTTAGGATTTTCCGGAAATAGTATACAGTCATCTGTGACACCAACAATAGATTCTTCATCCGCTTGTCTAACTTGAATTAATCCAATTAAATTTCCTTCTTCTGCAAAGTTCAAACTATCTGAGTCGTTACGCACTTCTGTCGTCTCTTGATTCGTGGCGGAACACTGCTGTATGTTATTATCTACTGAAGGTGGTTTTGAGTTTTTTTTGCGATATTGTCGCTTTTGAGAAACCTTGTGTATAATTGATTGTTGTTCGTCGGGCGGAAATTTAAATAATAATCTGTTTATTAAATGTTGGAATTCGTGATGATAATCTTCTTGCAATAGGGTGAATTTGGATTGCATGATCAGAAATCTTAGAATGCGTGTAACAATCTTCTTTTGCTGGGGTGTATACACGCTCTCCATTTCAAAATGACGCGTTTGCAAGTTCACGATATATTTAAGTGAAATTAGTTATTTACTTTTAAATTTTTAAAGATGTCTAAAAGTCATTTGTTTACACTTTCAGTTGTATGATATATTTAAATGTGATTTAAATGTGATTTAAATGTGATTTAAATGTGATTTAAATGTGATAACTACTTACTTTGAAAAATATATTTTTACTAAACTCTAAAAACAACTTAGGATCATAAGAACTCTCTTGGGCGAGTTGAGTTGTTGAACTGACTGACTTCGAACCAAGAAACGATTCTAGACACTCTCTCGGGGACAAACCAGCCCGGAAATCCGGTTGCAGAACACGGAAACTCGCTCGGGGATCTTGTGTAAATAGTGACCGGCGACTCACACCGTGACCCAGTTGCGCAACACGCAATTGTACTCACACCGTGACCCAGTTGCGCAACACGCAATTGTACAACAGAACTACATTAGCCTTCGTAACCTCGAGAATTTTAAAATTCTCAAGGAAGTGGTATATAAACAAACACAGGAAGCCGCGGTGGCCTTTTGTTATCCGCGTGCACGCAAGTATTGTTGTTACAGTTTAGATGTGGCTAGTAATTTTATACTTTTTATTTAGTGAAAATAATAGTTTTTCCTGGTAAGTTTTAAAATATAACTAAATATGGAGAAGATGAACAAATTAATTGCATTATTAGAGCAAAACAATAATGTGTACGGGAATTTATCGAATCTATCAACCGTAGAAGTGCTACATTTATACATCAAAGTAAGAAATGAATCTGTGCTGGAAATATTGAGAAACAAACTATTAAACTTCCCAACCGACAGTTGGAACATGATTTCTCTTTCAAATAATTTGAAAACGCCATTTTTGATGGAATTCCGACATAAAATTAACTGGGTAATTCTTTCTCAAAACATTAGGTTAACAGCTGATATTCTGTACAGGTTTCAAGATTATCTGGATTTGGACATTATTGTAAAAAGGGGCTATTTCATACCAGAAGATATAATTTTTAAAAAGTATACTGCAATCAACATACAACAACTTCTACGTATGCAGAATTTATCCGAAGACTTATTATTGTTTTTGATTTCGACGCCCAGTGAATTAGAGCTGTGTTATATTTCATATATTGATATAGAATCTTACTTAAACATATCATATTGGCCTTTAATTTGCCAAACACAAGATATGTCGGAGAGATTAATTTCTATAATTTACAATACCAGAGTTAAATATACAAGCAATTCATTAAAAAACCATTATTGGAATCTTATTCGTCGGTATCAAAAGATGAGTCTTCAAACTATGTCACGATTTGAAAAATACCTCAACCGCGATCAGCTGAAATGAACTCTAAAGTATAATGTGCTTGTGTTGTTACGTATGGTGTTCTGAGAATTATTTGTGATGTGGTCTTGTCGGTGGAAATTTAAGTGTTATGAATATTTATACGAAATATTTTATTACGTTGTAGCTCAAATCATTTTTAAGGGTATTTTTTATGATTGTATTTTAACTTGTAAAGTTGTTCCTGTTTAATAGTAAGATTTAAAGTTAAATTGTCCCACTTGTTGTATTATATTTTACACATTATCAAATGAGGAATAATAAACACAAATATACAACTAAAATGTGCCTAGCTCAACTCATATATCATAATTATTTTTAATTATTTTTGATATAATTTATTAGTATGTTCCAGAATGTATTTTAACAGATTTAAGTTTTAACATTCGCTCGCAAAGCATATAAATAGGCCAGAATTGGGTCAATTCACATACCAAAGTTTCGCTAAAATATGATCACTTTAAATAACTGAAAAGAGTATTTTTTAGTATTTTTTAGTATTTTTTATTTAAATTAAACAACAGATAATTTTAATCAAAATATTTGTTTACAAAAATTGAATTAATACAGTTCATATGATAACGGTTTTTAACAAGATCCAGTATAAAATACGATTGAATCAGTCGGCGTGGCGGGCCGATGCAGTTTAGTGTGAGAGAGTAAAGAGGTGTGCGAGTGAGACAGAAATGTGGTGAAATCGGACCACTCCCGTTTCCACCTTTTGAGAGGCCTCCACGCATGCGTCATTTGTTACCAAAATTTGAAAGTGGGCTACGTGGAATGTTCGCATCCGGGGCGCGCGGGCGTTGCCAAACCGAGCGTTCTTGTCCAAGGTTGCCAAATCGCACGCCAGGTGCAAGGTTTCGGCCCGATAAAATATCACGGCCCCGTCCTACGGGTCTTAAAAGTCCCCATATTATTCATGTTGAGGAGTAGTATTAAAATGGAGAAGTAAAACCGTCTTGTGGGTTAATTCGCTAACTCAAAAACTTTAAAAAGCCGCGAGATTTTAGCACGACAACGTCCTCTTGGGTCAGTGTTCCTGTATCACTTATACCGATTCTGGGGTTTTAAAGTATTAAGATTTAGGCAGATTCGGGACTTGTACGATTCTACAATGAGTTAATTTTATTTAATTTTAGGGCTCTGGACTTGTAAAATTTTACAGCGATTTCCCAACACTTAGAAACCAACTATTGGGCTCTAAACATTTAATCTGGGGACTAACACCTATAAACATTCGCACTCGCCGCTATTTAACTAACAACTGATTCTAGTGTCTGTCTCATCAAGGCGACACAATTCAAAATGCAATTTTAAAATTGGGGTTTAAAATTATTATTATTTAGGCAGATTCGGGACTTGTACGATTCTACAATGAGTTAATTTTATTTAATTTTAGGGCTCTGGACTTGTAAAATTTTACAGTGATTTCCCAACACTTAGAAACCAACTATTGGGCTCTAAACTTTTAACCTGGGGACTAACACCTATAAACATTCGCACTCGCCGCTATTTAACTAACAACTGATTCTAGTGTCTGTCTTATCAAGGCGACACAATTCAAAATGCAATTTTAAAATTGGGGTTTTAAATTATTATTATTTAGGCAGATTCGGGACTTGTACGATTCTACAATGAGTTAATTTTGTTTAATTTTAGGGCGCTGGACTTGTAAAATTTTACAGTGATTTCCCAACACTTAGAAACCAACTATTGGGCTCTAAACTTTTAACCTGGGGACTAACACCTATAAACACTCGCACAAGTTCACTCGCCGCGATTTAACTAACAACTGATTCTAGTGTCTGTCTTATCAAGGCGACACAATTCAAAATTCAATTTTAAAATTATCTTTTGAAATATTATTATTTGCAAATGAAACATTCTCAGGGTTACCATGTGCCTAGAAACTACCACGCATCCGCGCCACAACGCCGCGAGATTTTAGCACGACAACGTCCTCTTGGGTCAGTGTTCCTGTATCACTTATACCGATTCTGGGGTTTTAAATTATTAAGATTTAGGCAGATTCGGGACTTGTACGATTCTACAAGGAGTTAATTTTATTTAATTTTAGGGCTCTGGACTTGTAAAATTTTACAGTGATTTCCCAACACTTAGAAACCAACACAGTGATTTCCCAACACTTAGAAACCAACTATTGGGCTCTAAACATTTAATCTGGGGACTAACACCTATAAACATTCGCACTCGCCGCTATTTAACTAACAACTGATTCTAGTGTCTGTCTCATCAAGGCGACGCAATTAAAAATTCAATTTTAAAATTATCTTTTGAAATATTATTATTTGCAAATGAAACATTCTCAAGACTAACCCGTGCCCAGAACCCACCACACACCCGCGCCACAACGCCGCGAGATTTTAGCACGACAACACCCTCTTGGGTCAGTGTTTCCTAACATTTAGACCAAGACTTGGGTTAATTCTGTGAATCGGGATTTTTAAATTTTATCTTATTTTTCGGCTCGGCACTTGTGATTTTTTCAAACTTTTAATCTGGGGACTTTAAATTATTTTGAAATATTTTGAATTATGTGGATTTTTGACTCTCGGGACTTGTAATATTTAACGGGAATCGCGGAGTACTAACACCTATAAACATTCGCACTCGCCGCTATTTAACTAACAACTGATTCTAGTGTCTGTCTCATCAAGGCGACACAATTCAAAATTCAATTTTAAAATTATCTTTTGAAATATTATTATTTGCAAATGAAACATTCTCAAGGTTACCACGTGCCTAGAACCCACCACACACCCGCGCCACAACGCCGCGAGATTTTAGCACGACAACACCCTCTTGGGTCAGTGTTTCCTAACATTTAGACCAAGACTTGGGTTAATTCTGTGAATCGGGATTTTTAAATTTTATCTTATTTTTCGGCTCGGCACTTGTGATTTTTTCAAACTTTTAATCTGGGGACTTTAAATTATTTTGAAATATTTTGAATTATGTGGATTTTTGACTCTCGGGACTTGTAATATTTAACGGGAATCGCGGAGTACTAACACCTATAAACATTCGCACTCGCCGCTATTTAACTAACAACTGATTCTAGTGTCTGTCTCATCAAGGCGACACAATTCAAAATTCAATTTTAAAATTATCTTTTGAAATATTATTATTTGCAAATGAAACATTCTCAAGACTAACCCGTGCCCAGAACCCACCACACACCCGCGCCACAACGCCGCGAGATTTTAGCACGACAACACCCTCTTGGGTCAGTGTTTCCTAACATTTAGACCAAGACTTGGGTTAATTCTGTGAATCGGGATTTTTAAATTTTATCTTATTTTTCGGCTCGGCACTTGTGATTTTTTCAAACTTTTAATCTGGGGACTTTAAATTATTTTGAAATATTTTGAATTATGTGGATTTTTGACTCTCGGGACTTGTAATATTTAACGGGAATCGCGGAGTACTAACAAATATAAACATTCGCACTCGCCGCTATTTAACTAACAACTGATTCTAGTGTCTGTCTCATCAAGGCGACACAATTCAAAATTCAATTTTAAAATTATCTTTTGAAATATTATTATTTGCAAATGAAACATTCTCAAGACTAACCCGTGCCCAGAACCCACCACACACCCGCGCCACAACGCCGCGAGATTTTAGCACGACAACACCCTCTTGGGTCAGTGTTTCCTAACATTTAGACCAAGACTTGGGTTAATTCTGTGAATCGGGATTTTTAAATTTTATCTTATTTTTCGGCTCGGCACTTGTGATTTTTTCAAACTTTTAATCTGGGGACTTTAAATTATTTTGAAATATTTTGAATTATGTGGATTTTTGACTCTCGGGACTTGTAATATTTAACGGGAATCGCGGAGTACTAACAAATATAAACATTCGCACTCGCCGCTATTTAACTAACAACTGATTCTAGTGTCTGTCTCATCAAGGCAACGCAATTAAAAATTCAATTTTAAAATTATCTTTTGAAATATTATTATTTGCAAATGAAACATTCTCAAGGTTACCACGTGCCTAGAACCCACCACACACCCGCGCCACAACGCCGCGAGATTTTAGCACGACAACACCCTCTTGGGTCAGTGTTTCCTAACATTTAGACCAAGACTTGGGTTAATTCTGTGAATCGGGATTTTTAAATTTTATCTTATTTTTCGGCTCGGCACTTGTGATTTTTTCAAACTTTTAATCTGGGGACTTTAAATTATTTTGAAATATTTTGAATTATGTGGATTTTTGACTCTCGGGACTTGTAATATTTAACGGGAATCGCGGAGTACTAACACCTATAAACATTCGCACTCGCCGCTATTTAACTAACAACTGATTCTAGTGTCTGTCTCATCAAGGCGACACAATTCAAAATTCAATTTTAAAATTATCTTTTGAAATATTATTATTTGCAAATGAGAATGTTGCAATTATCAAGACTAACCCGTGCCCAGAACCCACCACACACCCTCGCCACAACGCCGCGAGATTTTAGCACGACAACACCCTCTTGGGTCAGTGTTTCCTAACATTTAGACCAAGACTTGGGTTAATTCTGTGAATCGGGATTTTTAAATTTTATCTTATTTTTCGGCTCGGCACTTGTGATTTTTAACTAGTGTTAACCGACAAGTCTCCATGAGTACTATCCGAGTCAACAATGTTATTTCGCTAAATCAAAAACTAAGTTAAATTTAACTACAACAGTTAAAACTGTTTTGTTCAAAGTTCCATTTATGAATTGAATTCTAATTGCTTTAATTTTAATAATTTTAGATTATTGGTGATGTGATCGTTCCACTCAGACTCAGTCCCCCGCCGCACGCAAACACCAACAGAATACGCTTCATTTCTACACACACCCGCGCGTATAAAATTCAAAGAAACGGTTTCAACAAATTCCCCCACCCCCGTCAACATTTGAAATAAATGCACAAATACTTTGCGAATTCTATTTTCTGAGGGTTTATAAGGGAACGGTTCTCCACACATACCAGTAGTTCCTGTAATGAACTCCTGCGTGTTCGGTAAAGTTGTTGTTTGTTTTTGAGTTGATTTGTGATAGGTAACTAGAACCATGGTGGAGAGAATTACATTTTACGAACTCAAAGCTATTTGCCAAAGTATGGGTATCAAGTCAACCCACCTAACTAGGAAAAAGATTTTGTGGAAGATTTTAAATTCTATTAAAAGCGCTGATGGTGTTACCGCCTTTATAGACAAACTTACGGATCCTTCTGACTTGTACAGTTTGTATACTTCATTGGAACAGGAGACGTTAGATAACAGCAGCCAATTTCTACACTTCACTAAATTGGAAAAAATTACGGAAAAAATTCATCAACTCCCAGTCAACCTTTGGAGAATACTATACCGGAGAGAACAGTTCACGCATGGGTTCATGTTGAAGTTTAAAGAAGTTTTAAATTTTAACGAAATTGTCATCCACCAAAGACTGACGACTAAAGATATAGAAAGTTTTCAATCAAAAATTAACTTTTCGCTTTTGGTTAAGTACCAAAATCTCTCTGAAGCAGTGTTGGTCACATTCAATCACAAGTTCGACTGGAATGCAGTTGTGGAACACCAAAATGTCCCGGAGTGGATTCTTAGACAGTTTTACCATAAGATTGATCCAATTGTCATAATAAAATCCATGAAGCTGACTCAAGATTTTATGTTGTGGATGGTGGAGGGGGTTAATCCACGGTGTAAATTTCACAATACAGACGAAGAAGAGTATTATAAAACAGTTCTGTGGCCATATCTCATAAAACACCAATCATTAAGTAAAAATTTAATATGCTACATTTACTTCTCGAAAGTGGGTAATCAAATCGATCTTTTAAAACTACTGTTTGGCTCGCTAATAAGTAAATGTCAAACTCTTGATTCTTTTCTTCTGGATACGTTTAAAAATATTTTGTGCTGGTGGTCCGTCTCAAAACATCAAACGCTCAGCGATGAAGATATTATTAAATATTGCAAATTAATCGATTTTCAAACATATACGTCGCGAGGATTACAAATTTCTGAATTTGTGAAGAGGAATCTGCCCAATCCATTTACAAAAGTAGAATCTGAAACCGATTGTCCAGTTTGCCTTGACACTAAAAAAGATTGTATCAGTCTTAAGGATTGTCAACACATATTTTGTACAACGTGTATATTTAAATGGCTTAAAGTAAATAAATCATGTCCTCTTTGTAGGATTAAAATTCACTTGCCAGGCTACTGTTGGGTATAAAATAGAACTCGCCGCACATATTTGCACATATTTGTACTCATTTGTAAAACTTGTGAAAAATAAATCATATTTAAAAATTTCAAATTGTGTTTTTATTTACATGACTTAAAACAGACCCGGTCTCTAGAGGTTAATCATTAGTCTATTTGAATGTTGTGCAGTGTGGTTTAAAGACAATCAGTATATTTTAATTAACATTGGCAATATTGAGGTTTTTTCGCGTGATATAATTTACCAGAAAACCCTTTGAAAAACGAGTCCATTAGACTTCTTCTTGGTTATAAAACTCATTTTGTCTCCTTTAGAAAAACATAAGAATTTGTTCAGTGTTTCAACATAAAATATTACAATACCTTAGGGGAAATCACCAAAAGTAACAATGTTAAATTCTTTTTGCTATTTCTGTATTTGAAGTCTTTGATAAATGGCTCTGTAAAGGTAATTTTGAATTTGTCAAACTTTAATTTAATTTTAAATGTATGGTTAAAAAAGAATATACCGGTTATAAATAGGATGTCAGCCCGATCCTGGGCATTAAGTCCAGGACCGCGAACCTTGTACAAGGACCAAGGCAACGGCGCAAAACATAGCCTCTCCTGGTCAAGTCAACCCCTACCGTGACGTGGTGTACGAGGCTTTACACATACGGGGCTCTGGCGAAGTAGGTTAAGTAGTATGTAGAGGTTTGTTCTCTTAGTAGTTATAAGTGTTCCCCTCCTCATAACGTCGGTTAGGCCAAACTACCGCAAAGGATCCTAAGACGCGCTCGAAATTTCCAAAATCGCTTGTTATTTTAGTTTGTAAGTTATTTGGGGGTATTTTAAAAGAGTGATACGTCGTGCAAATATTAGTGTATTAGTATTGGGTTAGTGCTTCGTGACCAACATCTCGCAAATCACTGGTATTTTAAATATGGGTATTTTAAAATTATGACTAACCAAAAGAGTAGTATTTATACGTCGACAGCGACGCGTAACTGTTAGTTGGGTTAGTGCTCTTCGTAGTGATAAGTGTTTCCCTCCTCATAACCCCGGTTGGGCCCAACCACCCCAAAAAATCAAAAACGCGATATTCCCCACATCTCCCCATTTTTAGTTTGAAGCTAAATATGGTTATTTTTGAATAATAATTGAGTGGTATAGGTAGTTTTAAGGCATGCATATGTTAGGTAGGTTACACAGAGGTTGGGTAAGTCCTCTCTTCGTAGTTATAAGTCCTATCGAATTGCTCCGGTTGCCTTGCGGTGTTAACGAAGAGCAATTCCCTTCCAGCACCAAAACTTTTCATATCCTAAACCCTCCAAACCTCCTTTCCTTTATGGCTCTTTGCGCTGGCGGATACAATCCACGCAGAGGGTCTCCTTCCAATTTCCCAATTTCCCTCACACGTAGCTAATAAGTTAGATAGGGGGGCTTTTTAGTGGTAGGTAGTTTTAGGTAGTTTTAGGTAGTTTTTAGTCTGAGGAGGCGTTTTTATTAATGAGATAAGAGGGCCCAGCGGAGTACGCTGATTAACCTCGTCACAGCTTCTAGCGGAGTACACTGGACTGTGACATTTTTCAAAATTTAAAGGACCCAGCGGAGTACGCTGACTTCCTTGTCACAGCTTCTAGCGGAGTACACTGGACTGTGACGTTTTTATATTTGAATAACATTAATAAAAACGTCTCGCGGACACTCATTCCCAAAAACCCCTCCAAACCTCCTTTCCTTTATGGCTCTTTGCGCTGGCGGATACAATCCACGCAGAGGGTCTCCTTCCAATTTCCCAATTTCCCTCACACGTAGCTAATAAGTTAGATGGGGGGGCTTTTTAGTGGTAGGTAGTTTTAAGGCATGCATATGTTAGGTAGGTTACACAGAGGTTGGGTAAGTCCTCTCTTCGTAGTTATAAGTCCTGTCGAATGATTCTGGGAATTCCTTGCGGTGTTAACGAAGAATCATTCCCTTCCAGCACCTTTTCATTCCCAAAAACCCCTCCAAACCTCCTTTCCTTTATGGCTCTTTGCGCTGGCGGATACAATCCACGCAGAGGGTCTCCTTCCAATTTCCCAATTTCCCTCACACGTAGCTAATAAGTTAGATAGGGGGGCTTTTTAGTGGTAGGTAGTTTTAGGTAGTTTTAGGTAGTTTTTAGTCTGAGGAGGCGTTTTTATTAATGAGATAAGAGGGCCCAGCGGAGTACGCTGATTAACCTCGTCACAGCTTCTAGCGGAGTACACTGGACTGTGACATTTTTCAAAATTTAAAGGACCCAGCGGAGTACGCTGACTTCCTTGTCACAGCTTCTAGCGGAGTACACTGGACTGTGACGTTTTTATATTTGAATAACATTAATAAAAACGTCTCGCGGACACTCATTCCCAAAAACCCCTCCAAACCTCCTTTCCTTTATGGCTCTTTGCGCTGGCGGATACAATCCACGCAGAGGGTCTCCTTCCAATTTCCCAATTTCCCTCACACGTAGCTAATAAGTTAGATGGGGGGGCTTTTTAGTGGTAGGTAGTTTTAAGGCATGCATATGTTAGGTAGGTTACACAGAGGTTGGGTAAGTCCTCTCTTCGTAGTTATAAGTCCTATCGAATTGCTCCGGTTGCCTTGCGGTGTTAACGAAGAGCAATTCCCTTCCAGCACCAAAACTTTTCATATCCTAAACCCTCCAAACCTCCTTTCCTTTATGGCTCTTTGCGCTGGCGGATACAATCCACGCAGAGGGTCTCCTTCCAATTTCCCAATTGTCCCTCACACGTAGCTAATAAGTTAGATAGGGGGGCTTTTTAGTGGTAGGTAGTTTTAGGTAGTTTTAGGTAGTTTTTAGTCTGAGGAGGCGTTTTTATTAATGAGATAAGAGGGCCCAGCGGAGTACGCTGATTAACCTCGTCACAGCTTCTAGCGGAGTACACTGGACTGTGACATTTTTCAAAATTTAAAGGACCCAGCGGAGTACGCTGACTTCCTTGTCACAGCTTCTAGCGGAGTACACTGGACTGTGACGTTTTTTTATTTGAATAACATTAATAAAAACGTCTCGCGGACACGGTTAGAATATATTTAGTTAGTAAGTTAGGGACCCCATTAAGGACTGTGGATGCGGAACTTAAAGCTTCTCCCAGTCAAGTCAACCCCAACCTTGGCGCCGGTAGTGGGGCTTTAGACAAACGGGGCTCTGGCGAATATATATATATGATTTGAATATTGCCACCCGGGATATCTAGGGGCATCACAGACTATTTATTGCATAGTTTCACGTCCTTGTGATTTTCAATTTTTTAAAGATAAAACATATACACATCATATAGTAGGAAGTATTATAGGCGGGATCGTGGATACAAGAAGAATGCGGCCACACCGTATCACCCCGGAGGGTTTGTGTGGCGAAGGGATCATTGAAGACTTCATTTCTATTTTATGTAAAAAAAATGAAGAACGCGCTGACGGATTGAAATTATATGCTTTCCCGACAGTGTTTTTCACGGCAATTGACCAGGGCGGTTTCCTGCGGGTGGAAAGGTGGACCAATAAAATAAAAATTTATGATTATGACATCTTACTGTTCCCAGTGCACATCCCCGCACCAATCCGGAAGGATGGGAAGCCCGGTGTATCCCACTGGTACCTGATTGCCGCCTTTTTAAAAGATGGGCTCGTGCGGAGCTACGACTCACTGGGAAATGAGTACCCAGATAGATTAAAAGAATGTCTAAAGTATATCGAGTGGGAAATGGGCCGGTTGGGTGTAAAAATCAACCGGGAAGAGTGGTCCTTAAAGGGGAATCCTAGTGGTCTTAAGCTTCAGACCAATACGGTTGACTGTGGTTTCTGTTTATGCTTATACGCTGGTTGTATTGCCAGGGGCATAAACCCCTCAACTGTCAAATTACCATCAAGCGTGGACCTGAGGAAACTCATCTCCCGGGTATTGCGACAAGAGGGAGCAGAACCCCTCGATGAATTCCTTGAGGCCAACCGAGAAAACCTATTTCCAGGGCATACTCCAACCTACACCGAAGAGGAGTTGCAGAGAGCTATACATGGTATGATGGGGGATATGGTTGGAGCGCTTCAGCCAATTGATTATGCTGATACCCCCCCGACATCACCAACCCACCCCAACGTGGAATTCGTGTTGGACGGAGGAGAAGTCTCCATGGATGTGAACACCGGGCGGGACGAGTCGGAAGTGTACGAGAGTGCGGGAGCGACGGACGCCATTGGGGATCAAGATAATAAGACCACGGGCTCTATAGAAGGGGAGGAGAGGATAGAAGCAACACCCGTCGCAGATGCAACACCCGTCGCAGAAGCAACACCTGTCGCAGAAGCAACACCTGTCGCATATGACCGTCCATCACTCTGCCCCCCACCCCCGTGTTTAATTCAACCTTCCAAAAACTCAACCAGCACCGGAATCTACCAGAACTCCGCCGGATATTCAGGGGAAAACGAACCACATCGACTCGTTAGAAACCCGCGGATAAAACGGAGGACAATACGTATAACGTTAAACGACGGAACAAGGAAGCGGGTCAATGTCCGAAAGTTGGGACTCCAGCCTGATTATTTATGATTGCAAGCACCCATTTTGCAAACATACAAATTGGTGCTTATATCAACTTATAAATTATCAAAATAATTTACGTAATTTACAAATACTGGCTCCTTGCCATAAAACAGTGACCAGCGTTCCTGAGCAATCAGTCTACCACCGACAGTTCTAAAAATCTTAAAATGGACGGGATATTTAGTGAATATTTGAAGAAGGTGCAAGAAATCACAGCAGACAAGTCTCCAGGATTCTACAAACATGTTAAAAACCCGTTTGATTCAGAATTATTGAAAACAACTCCAAGTACGGTTCGCGGGATTATCGTAAGCCTGACTGATTGTCCCACCGGACATGAAACGAGCAAGTCTGAGTTAAGAAGAGAAATGATACATAACTTATCTACAATATCTGAAAAAAAAAATATTCTTTGGATTCGCATCCCGATGATTGCCAGTTTTGATAAACAGAAGACTCAAGAGTTGATTACAGCTTTTCATCCCGTCATTGGGCACATTTTAAAAATAATAATGCGTGCAAGCGCAAACGACTTTGAATCACCGATTCCTATTTTGTGTTTAGGACGAAATTCGCACAGCTGTGTGATTGAAGGATTAAGATACACCAATCGTCCGAAATTTATACTACTTCCTGCGGTTCACCCCAACAACATATCAGAGATGGAAGAGAAAATCTCTAAAACTACCTGCAAATACCAGCGTCTTCATCTGATTAGAAGAAAATATTATAATGTTGACATGTTTATTCAAGTATTTAAAATATTTGTGAATCTTGTATCATCAAGTACTTAGTCATATACAATTGTATCATATGTATCATATATATCACGTAATAAATAATTTAACCCTTATTGTTGTTTTTTTCTTTAAAATCTTCCAAACATTTGTAATAATCAAGAAGTTATTCAAATAACCAATTCTTTTGTTTTCTATTTTTGGAAACCATAAAATAAATTATTCTATTTGTGTCATTTGTATTGAAGGTGATTTCAATAATATTTTAATTACAAAGCGTTTTCACGGATACTGTGGTCTTGACATTTAACTTTTAAACCTTTTCAAGTTTAAGTACTCATTTAAATAGAAAACCTTTCAAGTTTAAATACTCAATTCAATGATTATTATATTATTCTGGCATTTGTTGTTCAATTTTATTATGAGCAGATTTTGCAGATTTGAGATTTACAAAACCACAAATGGGTTAAATTGTAGGAAATGCAAACCATTTTAGATTACCCATATTCAAAACTTTTTATTGAGACGTTTCTCGTCTTCGGGGTATTAAAGCATCCGCTTTATAGGGGCAAATTAGGGGGAATTTTTTCCCTCACAACTTAGTATTTTAGTATTTATAATTAAAGCAATTAAAAAAAATTAAATCTTTTGAAAAGAAGGGGGTCTATTTAACTCCCGAAGAGGCAATTTAAGTCAGTGTTGAGATTTACAGCATATGATCAACTATGGAGTATTGTTGCGAGCAGAGATGTTTTAAAATTCCTGGTGACCAGGTTGATGGGAGGGCTTGTAGGAAATGTCACCATTTTGGTTATTGCATTTGTAAATGTAAAAACTTCACAGCCTTCTCTACAGAATACAACACCACGCTCGGTGTGGAATACAGCGGCCGGGGAGATGGTGCATCTCTCAGAAAGAAGGAAGACTCGGATCGCGCTAGCCCGTGTTGTGGTATTAAAATGTACCATTCGCCAGTGTCTGTGGGATTAAATTATAATTTTACGAAAGAAACAAACACTCCTAGATTTCATTACGAGACCGAAAGACTTCATAGTTTTAAGGAGTGGCCAGTTACATTTTTAAGCCCCAAAGATTTATCCAAAGCTGGTTTTTATTATTTACGTGTTAATGATTATGTTAGATGCGCTTATTGTGGGATTGAAATTGGGTTTTGGAAAGGGGGTGACATTCCTTTCTTAGAACATAAGAAATTTAACCCGTCCTGTATATTTATAGAGAAGTTTTACCCTTTAGAATGTAAATAAAACCAACATTCAAAAGGTGTAGCATTTTATTTTCTTAACCCAAAGTCAGTATTTGTGAATTAACAAGAAATGTGAAAACTTTGGCATGTAAAACAACATTTGAAATAAGGGCATAATACAAATTCCGAGGCTTTATAAAGGAACGGTTCCCCTAATATACCAGTAGTTGCCAAACTCCTGCACTAGTGTTTGGTCTAGTGTTTTGTTCAGAGTTTGTGATTCGGAACCGAAAAGAGCTCTATTTACCCCGCTGATTCCGATATCTAAGGACATCTCAACATGGCTGACCACGCTTATATTATCGATTTTCAAGGATTCAAAGACAATAACAATAATTTTATTATTAAAGAAATTGCACTTACAAAAACCAGCGGCAATTGGTTTCTGAGACACTGGTTTGTGAAATCTCCGCACGATTTTGACAAACTATCTCCGGACTACAGAAGACAGGCGATCTTCAATGCAAACTATTACCACGGAATTCCATGGCAGGAGGGAACCACGTCCTTCAACTACGTCAAGAGAGAACTGGCCGCGCTGTTATCACAAAACACCGTCTACGTAAAAGGTCAAGAAAAACAAGTGTTCCTTCAAAGACTTTTTAAGAACGCCAAAGTTGTAAATTTGGACGACATCCCATCACTTAAAAAATTAAAGTCGAGGTATCTAAATAATTTTTGTTATTATCATAGATTTAACGGTTTCATGTGTGCTCTTGAAAATGTTTATAAGATTCAAACCTACTTGGAACAAAGAGAATATGAATAAAAATATTAAACGTCTATTGTGTTCTTTAATGCGTGCACCCAAACTTAATTATCTTGCATCAAGATTATAGTAATGATTATAAAAACTGTATTGGTAATTAATATTTTCAATAATTCTAGGAATCTCGTTATTAAATTGCCTTACATGTTTATATATCATTGCAATGTTAGTTATGGAGTGATAATTGGTTGGATAAATTCTCTTGTACAATACTATGTTTGTGGATTCACAGAATCAGCCCAAGCCTTAGAGTTTAGAACAAAAACTGTTAGGAAATGTACACCGGAGGTATTGTTTCTTTGACTATTGTTCATTTTCCAAACCAAACTCTCAAGCGCCTTTGCTTAAGGAAGGGGAAATGATTCTATTTTGACTAACCCCCCCCCAACCTTCCCCTCGGGTATCCCTTTGAATAACATAGTTACAAATGTAAATGCAATTTATTAATTTCTTTATAAGTAATAGATTATAAAATCCAAGGGACCGAAACTACACAATCGAGGACCCGGAGCTACCGGGTACATAAATATTTAAAAATGGAGGTTGTTTTTGTTGCATTTCTTGAATTTCCAATTTTGATATTGTCTCTGATTATACTTATTATATACTTTTTAGTATTTTTAATAAAAACAATTTTAAAATCTTTTGGAAAGAGATAGCAGATAGTCTATTTAGTCTCTGAAGAGGCCGAAGTCAGTTCAACAACTCAACTCGCCTAAGAAAGTCTTGATCCTAAGTTGTTTTTAGAGTTTAGTAAAAATATATTTTTCAAAGTAAGTAGTTATCACATTTAAATCGTAAAATATCAATGTGATGACAATGAAAATACTTTAATATATTAAAACTAATTATCCAGATTCAGGGGCGAGTAGCCTGGAAAGTATAAATATTAATTTAGAAAAAGACTATTGACTATAAAACTTACTTGGATCCGAGACCTAACCGGCCCTGGACCCCGGGCTCCCCCGCCCCAACACTACACCCTAAAACTCCATCTCACAGACACACTGTGTAAATTACAAAAAATCAAACTTGAGAAACGCAAATTTAATAACTCCTTCTAGCATTGGCGAGTACGTTTACGCTTGTGTTCCTCCATTGTCCAAGGCGCGGATAGACCCCCTTTCAGAGAGTATATTTATAGCCTTACACGTATCTTCTTCATCAACAATTCAAAGGGAGGAACGAAAAGTTCCTCCCTTCTTCGGGCAGGAGGAGTGGCAAAGGTGACCAAGGCAGAGTCAAAGTCTGCATTTGATTTTAAGTCCAATTTTATTTTTCGAACAGGTCTTCCGTCACAAAATAGATTTATAAAGATCCAACCAATATTTTGTTCACAAACTTCCCCCCCCCATTTCAACAGGTACAGCAAACAAATTGCAATAGCACATATCAGAGCTACGTAAGGACGTCAGAGAAAAATATCGTAAAACAATGCCCGAAGAAGGGAGGAACGAAACGCCCCCCTTGTACTTTCATTCCCAAACAATCTTTCTAAACGAGCCTGGTCTTTATTCATTAATTTTAAAATCCAAATTGCCCATTGCTGAGAAGTTTCAAGACTGGGTTTTTGAAGAAGTCCTGCCTTCCATTAGAAAGTGTGGAATGTATAAAATCCAACAAGAAAATAATCAGTTGTTACAATCACTTACAAAGTCTCTGGAAAACAACCAAAAGCTAGCTCAAATTAACTCAGAATTTAAAACTAAAAACGACATATTGTGTAAAGAGAACCGGTCACTGAATGAGTTGTTGACGTCTTTACGTAGCTCTGATCTGTGCTATTACAAAATTTGTTTGCTGTACCCGTTGAAATGGAGGGGGAGGAAGTTTGGGAACAAAATATTGGTTGGATTTTTATAAATCTATTTTGTGAGGGAAGACCTGTTCGAAGGAAAGCCATTAAAATTGAACTTAAAATCAAATGCAGACTTTGACAGGATAGAAGTTGAATTTTTGAGCGGTAAGGCTATGCTAAATAGCGGATTCTCTAAAGAAATGGTTATAAAAAAAGTAGCTAAATTCTCCACGATGAATTAGAATATAACATTTATTTTGACGATACTTTTAGCGCTCTTTATTCTTAAACGTTAACTTCACTCTGCCTCGGTCACTTTTGAGGTAAGACCTTACGTTGCTCTGATCTGTTCTATTGCACGATACTTGATATAAAATGTCTAACTTAACCTCTTATATATTTAATAACCAGGCCGTTGCTGTACTGTTTGACGGAGAAAATAATCCTTGGTTCAAAGCAAAAGATGTTGCTCAAATCCTAAACTATCAAGATACAAAGCATGCAATCCGTACCCATGTTAGAGAAAAACACCGCAAAACTATACTGGAAGTACAAGGGGGGCGTTTCGCCCCCCTTGTACTTTCATTCCCAAACAATCTTTCTAAACGAGCCCGGTCTTTATTCACTAATTTTAAAATCCAAATTACCCATTGCTGAGAAGTTTCAAGACTGGGTTTTTGAAGATGTCTTACCTTCCATTAGAAAATATGGAATGTATAAAATCAAACATGAAAATAATCAGTTAAAAAATCAAAACTCTCAACTCTTGGCTGAAATTACAAGGTCTCTGGAAAACAACCAAAAGCTAGCTCAAATTAACTCAGAATTTAAAACTAAAAACGACATATTGTGTAAAGAGAACCCGTCACTGAATGAGTTGTTGACGTCTTTACGTAGCTCTGATCTGTGCTATTACAAAATTTGTTTGCTGTACCCGTTGAAATGGAGGGGGAGGAAGTTTGGGAACAAAATATTGGTTGGATTTTTATAAATCTATTTTGTGAGGGAAGACCTGTTCGAAGGAAAGCCATTAAAATTGAACTTAAAATCAAATGCAGACTTTGACAGGATAGAAGTTGAATTTTTGAGCGGTAAGGCTATGCTAAATAGCGGATTCTCTAAAGAAATGGTTATAAAAAAAGTAGCTAAATTCTCCACGATGAATTAGAATATAACATTTATTTTGACGATACTTTTAGCGCTCTTTATTCTTAAACGTTAACTTCACTCTGCCTCGGTCACTTTTGAGGTAAGACCTTACGTTGCTCTGATCTGTTCTATTGCACGATACTTGATATAAAATGTCTAACTTAACCTCTTATATATTTAATAACCAGGCCGTTGCTGTACTGTTTGACGGAGAAAATAATCCTTGGTTCAAAGCAAAAGATGTTGCTCAAATCCTAAACTATCAAGATACAAAGCATGCAATCCGTACCCATGTTAGAGAAAAACACCGCAAAACTATACTGGAAGTACAAGGGGGGCGTTTCGCCCCCCTTGTACTTTCATTCCCAAACAATCTTTCTAAACGAGCCCGGTCTTTATTCACTAATTTTAAAATCCAAATTACCCATTGCTGAGAAGTTTCAAGACTGGGTTTTTGAAGATGTCTTACCTTCCATTAGAAAATATGGAATGTATAAAATCAAACATGAAAATAATCAGTTAAAAAATCAAAACTCTCAACTCTTGGCTGAAATTACAAGGTCTCTGGAAAACAACCAAAAGCTAGCTCAAATTAACTCAGAATTTAAAACTAAAAACGACATATTGTGTAAAGAGAACCGGTCACTGAATGAGTTGTTGACGTCCTTACGTAGCTCTGATCTGTGCTATTACAAAATTTGTTTGCTGTACCCGTTGAAATGGAGGGGGAGGAAGTTTGGGAACAAAATATTGGTTGGATTTTTATAAATCTATTTTGTGGGGGAAGACCCGTTCGAAGGAAAGTCATTAAAATTGAACTTAAAATCAAATGCAGACTTTGACGGGATAGAAGTTGAATTTTTGAGCGGTAAGGCTATGCTAAATAGCGGATTCTCTAAAGAAATGGTTATAAAAAAAGTAGCTAAATTCTCCACGATGAATTAGAATATAACATTTATTTTGACGATACTTTTAGCGCTCTTTATTCTTAAACGTTAACTTCACTCTGCCTCGGTCACTTTTGCCACTGCTCCTGCCGAGGTAAGAACTAGGTACTATTTCACAATACTTTATATAAAATGTCTAACTTAACCTCTTATATATTTAATAACCAGGCCGTTGCTGTACTGTTTGACGGAGAAAATAATCCTTGGTTCAAAGCAAAAGATGTTGCTCAAATCCTAAACTATCAAGATACAAAGCATGCAATCCGTACCCATGTTAGAGAAAAACACCGCAAAACTATACTGAAAGTACAAGGGGGGCGTTATGGGTCCCAACTCAATTATCATGATTCTAAAGTAGTTTTTATATCAGAACCGGGTTTATACGAGTTGATTTTTTCCTCTAAACTACCAGTTGCTAAAACATTTAAATACTGGGTTTTTGAAGAAGTCCTGCCTTCCATTAGAAAGAATGGAATGTATAAAATTCAACAAGAAAATAATCAGTTGTTACAATCACTTACAAAATCACTGGAAACTAACCAACAGCTCACTCAAATTAACTCAGAATTTAAAACTAAAAACGACATATTGTGTAAAGAGAACCGGTCACTGAATGAGTTGTTGACTGAACGGGCACCGAGGGTTGCTGTGATGTCGGGCGGCGATGGACTAAATCATGTTTTATGTGTCCTTATTAAAGAAACTCTTCTGGAACTCTACGGGGTCTGCGAGTACAAATGTATTCGCATACAAAAAAGAAAATTTAACCAAGCTCTCAATAAAGCCAAAAATGAAGGTTTCGTACCTTGTTTCATCAAGTCTCCTGTTCCTAATGGGATTAATGTACTTAACAAAGCGAAAGAAGTAATGAAGAGTAGTGGTATGCACTTTGACTCTGCATACAACAACATCCTAACTTCTCACAATTTTGTAAATATAGTTGAGCACGTCTTGGACAATGGAGGAACATAAGCGTAAACGCACTCGCCAATACTAGAAGGAGTTATCAAATATCCCAGAATTTGCGTTTCTCAAGTTTGATTTTTTGTAATTTACACATTTTTAAAATGTATGTCTTGATAATATAGCATCTGAAACAACTCATTACTTGTTATTATTTATCCTAAACCAAATTAAAATAAAAAACAAATGTTAAAAAAACGAATATTTGGTTTGATTTGTTTTAAAAATTATCGTTTGAACGAATTAATACAGATAACTTTTGCAAATCATATTAAAGGAAATTGCCCAATTTGTTTAGAGTATAACATCTTAACTCATATACAATGTGGACACGTTATATGCCACAAGTGTTCCAAATTAATAGGTGTAAAATGCGGGCTGTGTAGAGAGAGTGGATTAGTTTATTTATGAGAGTGAAGTTGTATCACCACCGTGTTGGTTTTCAAAAGGTGAGTACTGGGACCATTCTACAAAATTTTCATAATACTTTCACGCTGGCATTCTGGTTTGACTGAGTTATCAAGTTGCGGGTTACCGATTTGGGATCACGCGATTGTTAACTTTGAGATCTGTTTTAAATCTTACCGCACCAAAGGTTTACAATTATATACAATTTTAATTTAAATACAATTTGATTATTTTCACCCCAGAGTGGGTATCACCCGATATCCACTGATATCACCTTAATCTGATTCGTCACCCCTTTGCCTTTTTGGTGGTGATTTAGTTGGTGGTGATTCTACGCGGACCCGTTTAACCCGCGGGAGTGTGATCCCTACTCGTTTAGTAGTTACAGCCTCATTATAATCTACTAATAATTTATTATATTTTTCTTCTAAACTATTGTGATCATTGTGTAACTCATTAAACTGTGTTTTTAATTTTTCAATCTCTGTTGCGCGATCTGTGTCACTAATTTCAAAGTCATATAATTTATTTTTAAGTTTGTCGTTTGTTTCTAATAACGACTCGTTAGTTTTTTTAAGAGTTTCAATTTCCCGCGAATAATTCAACCCCTGTTCTTCGCACTCATTCAGTTCTTGTGTTATTGAAGAATTGGTTTCTTTAAGAGTTTCAACCTGCGACTTAAGAGTACTGTAATTTTTAATTTTGTCCAAAATATTTTGCATCGATGTTTCATTTAATTGCCCGCTGTTTTTTGAGATTTCAATTAAAAAATTTACCAAATTATCAAAAGAAATATTAGGACATAAGCTATTTAGCTTGGTCATTAAATGCTCATTGAGGAATTTTATTTTTTCATTGAAAGTGTCGCCATATACAAATTCTAAATTTGCTTGAACTTCTTTTAGTGAGGTAATTAGTGTCGTTATATCATTTAGTGAGAATTTTCCATCAAACGATTCACTATAAGTGCGGCTTAACGTATCAATCTGGCTTTGAAAATCTTGAAAATTTGTCACGCCGGTAAAGTCATATATTCGTTTTAAAAATCCGGAAACTTGATTTAATGAATTTACTCCAAACATATTGACTAGGGATTCCGCCTCTTCAAACACGTTAATCATAGTGTTGTTGAAACGTTCGTTGTATATTGATAGCTTACTATTTAAAACTGTTATGCTTGATTCTCCACAATTGTTGTATAACGTTTTAAGCTGCCGCGACGCCTGCACAATATTTAATGAACCAAAATCTGCTAAGTGTTGGGTCAGGATTCCTAAATCCTCTGCTCCAATCAAGGTTAGAGTGTCCACTTTAAACTGTATTAATTCATTATTGTTTTGTTTAGAATCAATATAATTTTGAATCGACTGAAAACAGGTCCATTCATTGTATACGTCTATTGATCCGGGAAGTTTTAAATGTGATGTAAAATATATTCGGGAATATAATTGAATATATTGTTCTGCCGACAGATTACCAACTTCGGTAATTTTGTTACTGGAAAGTAGTTGTTTGAATATTACCACGATTTGAAAATCCTGTTCAAGAAGTATTAGGTCACCTAGTTTTTTTATTCTTAACGTTTCATAAACCCGTTTTGTTATCAACGTTAGTTCACTAAACGAAGTTATTCCCACTAAATTAAATATCGATTCAATCTTAGATTTTATCTGTTCCAAATGCTGCCTCAAATCATCTTGACGGCTTGTTGAAAAATATGATCCAATTTCGTTTAAAACTACCAAGCTATCGTTAAACCTAGTGGCAAATTCTTTAAAGTCGTCCAGGCTCGAATCAACGTTTAGATGTGTAAAAGATTTTAATGCTTCTAATTTATTTCGACAGTCTTCGTCTTGTGTGAAATCGATTTCCATGTTTTGCGGATGGAGCAGATTTAATAATTGTTGTACAATTTTAAATAACAGTTTCTCGTTCGAATGTCTAGTCATTATAGGCGATGTGTCATGATAACCACGTATAGTGGTGACCATACTCTTTAGCCTGTTGGGAAACTTTATATCATTTAAACATTCTTGCAATTCTGTAGTGTAGGACGTCCATGTAAAGTAGCTATTTTGATTTGTCAACATGTAGAATATTGCATCGGTTATTATTGTAAACAAATCAATTTGGGGTACCTTCTTCGGTTCAATTAAGTAGAGGTTATTGTATACATCTTTTAACAATTTACTAAACAAAGACTTGGCCTTTTTATTTTGTTTATCAAGAACGGCTTTTAATATAAGAGACTCGACCGTTTCACGCATTTTTATTTATGATTTTATGCGTTGATGGTAATATTGCTAGCGGCAAGTCTACTTTTACTGAAAGTCTTTGTGATTTATTAACAACACGAGGCTATAATGTTAAACTATTTACAGAACCTCTAGACAAGTGGCGGAATGTGGGGGGTTTAAATTTGTTGGAATTATTTTACAACGACTCCAAAAGATGGGCTCTAACATTTCAAATTAACGCGCTGTTAAGTGTTGCAGATATTGAAAAAAGTGCGGTAATACATTCTTTAAACAATTCAATTGTTATCATGGAGCGATCTTCGTTTAGCATTTTTGAAATATTTTGCAAGTACTTGAGGGAAAACGTGTTTAATTCAGCAGAATCTGCTATAATTGAGGATTTTAAAACTAAATATTCAAGTATAATAGATTATTATAATAAAATCCTCTACATTTACATCAGAACAACTTCTGATATTTGTTACAAGAGGTTAAAAGAAAGGGCGAGACCCGAAGAGATTGATTCAATTGACCAATCCTATTTACAGTCTCTTGAAGATTTGTATGAAAAAAGTGTTACCACTCTTCGAGTGCCGTTAATTACAGTCAATGGAGAATACGATAAGAATTCGATTGAAGATGCCAAGAATATGTTTGATAACCAAAACACGGTAAATGAGATTTTAAATTACATCAGGCTGTACGGTTATTAAGATTTAGCTTTATATACAAAAATATAAACATTACAAGAAATATAATAAGGACAAGAGTTAGTGAAATATTTACTAATGGAATTACTATTATCAAAGTAATAAACACATATTTAATTATTTCTGGGCTTCGATCCGCAGTTTTAATGTGGGAAAATATCTTATTATAAGAAATGTCGACCTTTTCGGTTGATAAATCTTCCATATAACATTTTATTATATCAAGAAGGTTTTTTATGCCCCCATATTTCAAATCATATGCATTAGAAATTTTCTTTTTTAATTTTAACTTCATTACTTCCAAATTTAAAATTGTTTCGGGAGTGATAGTCTGTACTTTGATTTTATCATTAAAAGTTGTATCAAACTTATTCATCAAAGTATTAAACTCTAGGGAAGTCAGTGCTTTGTTTAACTTTAACGTATCCACAATATCTAATACCGTACCTAAAAAATATATTATAAACAATTCCCAGTTTCCAGCTACTCTTGCACATACAGTGAGAACTTTCAAAGTATTTAGTATTAACAAATCGGTGACTATATTGTTTATTTCTAGTAAAATTATACTTTTAGATATGTGCTGATTTAGGTTATTCGTAAACTTGTAAAGGTATTGAATAGATAGGTTACTAACATAAAGGGAGATTTCTGGCGTTGAACCCACTATAAAGTCTTTTGTAAATTCGACAAGTTTCCTTTCAACTTTGGAAATATTGTATTCCGAACTTTTTTTATTACAAGAGTACGGAGATATGACGTGATCAGTTATTTCATGATTGAATATCAAACTTGGGTGTAATAGTGAACGTATCAAAGTTTTACCAAACATATATTTTTCGAAAAAACTTTGCACGCTGGGAAGAAAACATTCGTTATTTTGAGCGTTAAATGATAAACCAAAATATTGACAGTACTCTGGCGACATAAAACATTTATTCAAATTCTGATCCCAAAGCAAGGGGGGGATGGATTTATCATCACTGGGCTTTAAACAAAATATTTTCTTAGGTAAGTTGATTAACCTACAACATTTTAAGTTCTTATCAAAATACACGTCCAGTGGCTCATTCGCTTTAAAACAATTATCTTGACAAAAGTCCACTTGAACCCTTTCGTTAAAATTTGATTTACATATTAAATTACCATCCAAATGGGGAAACTGGCAATGGGATCTTACAACACCCTCCACACAAAACGCTGCGATATTTTTGCATCCATTTTCATCAAATGAAAACGTATAATCGTTTGGATAATGTTTCAAGAAACTCTTTGTAGGGGGTCCACCATATTCTAAATAATTCCATGGCTTTTTTGTAACTATCACGTTTTTAAAATAAAAATGATTTGCATTTTTTAAATTGATAATTTGATTACATATTGCTGTTCTTTGACAGTATTTAACAACCTTTTCCATTTTTTATATATTTACATAGTTTTGCATATATATGTGAGCAATTCCTACGTTAACTTCATAATAATGTCTTCCACCAGTCTTGAATACCAGGAATTGTTGGCCAATGACGTTTCCGGGCGCTTATTCAAATTCAATAACCGCCCATCGGCAAATGTAAAAAACGGATTGATATTCGGTTTTCAGCGATTTAACAGCAATACTATAAACGGTATTTATGTTGAAAATATGTCTTTTTTCGAAAGGAATTACGGGACAGATAGTTCCAGCGTGGTGAAATGTAATTTTCGGGGCCATGCTGATATTCAGAATGACAATTTAAGAGACGTGCTTACTCAAAAAATTAAATCCAGCTTATATGAAACTTTAAAAAAGCACCTTTTCACAGAAGATTGTAGATTGGTCCTCAGATTTGGAGGAATAAGCACCTGTGCGGGAAATCAGGATGGCTCTAAATATCAAAGCATACATTTGAAGTGCTCTCAGGCCAAGAAACTGTTTGAAGATGTTTATTCTACTCAACTGTGTGTTAATAAGCCAAATTCACTCTTAGTCCCCTGTTTGTATAACAATTTTGTACACGATCACAAAGACTTTAACAAAATAAAATATTACTGTGACGAGACTACGGGGAAATATACTATGTACAATCATGAGGAATCGAATGAACGAAAATTCACAATTAACCATTTTCCAAGAATCCACCCCGACGAGAACATCTACCTACTATACTCAAACAAGTTATCCGGTCTTGTAAACATCCTTATTACTGGCGTATACATCAAAGACGATTCTGTTCTGAGCGATACGATGAAATTGTGGTGCATTATCCAATCATCACACTTGCTGAGCAACGTTTCAGAAATATCAACCCCTTTTTCACTTGACCAGGAGGAAGACGCTGATGACATCTTAGATTAGTATTTTAATATAAATTGTTTTATGTCATGACAAACATCCAATATCTCAAATAAACGTTTACTCCTCTCTGGTTTCCAAACAAATCTAACCCCAGTAATATGTTGAGGAATTTGATTAATGTTGTTTGTTAATGTTGAGATATAGTTTAAAAGGCGACTTTCATATTTAATCATACACTCTGTACTATTAAATATTAAAGTAACAATCCATAGTAAATATTCCAAGCCACCTCTTGTTTCATACGTGAAATGTTTGTTCTCAGTAAATTTTTCTGTAAGATGTTTTTTCAGTTTTGTCATATTTGAAAATATAGCAGTGAATATTTGCTGTAAGTTTTTATGAAATTGGCACCATAAAACCGTTGAGTAAATTAAATTTTGTAAAACTTCTGTTAACATTTTATCCAACATTTTTATTCATTTTTATTATGAAAACACGATACAGCTAGGCCCATAATATGGTAAGTGTTGTTCATAGATTTAACGGTTTCGTGTGTGCCGCTGAACACGTCTTTAAACTTCAAACCCACAGCAAAATGGTATATGAATAAAAATATTCAACATCCGTTGTGTTCTTTAAAAAATGGGTTTGCGTGCACCCATTACGGGTAAATGTTTAATTCTTTTGTAAAACTGTTTGCAAACATAATTATCTTGCACGGTAATCTTTTTAATATTACTTACACATAAATCAATTATTAACCTTTCATAGTATTTATAAAACAAAACCCAAATATGTTTATTAATCATATTTATTACAATTGTCTCATAAAAAGAACAGTCGCCGGTACTTAGAGACAATGGATTTATGTTTATGTAAACAGTATTATCCTCGACGAGTTTTTTTTTACTGCCGATTATTATATTTATATCATTTAAAACATTTGAAACCGCGATGGATTCATCAAGTTTATAGTTAAGATTATGAAAACTGTATTGGTACTTAATATTTTCAATAATTCTAGGAATCTCTTTGTTAAAGTCGTTATTAAATTGTTGTATATGTTTATATATCATGGCACTGTTAGTCATGGAGTGACAATTGGTTGGATAAAATCTCTTTTATAAGTTCGTTTTTTACAATACTAGATTTGTCAAAGGGATACACAATTGCGTTAATATTCTCAAGATACAGTGAGTTGACTCCTACGAGAACTAAATGCACCGTGGAATCTGTTTTCTGTATCCCGCTTTTTTGGAAATCCTCCTTTGACATAAAGTACGAGTATGCAAGTTTTTTCAGCCAAGTTTTTAATTCATATTGATTTGAACCAAAATAGTTATCTAAAGCTATAGATGGATTGGTTATTTTTGAAACTGTTTCCACAATTAATATTATCATATTAAAAAATATTAAAAATGCAGTTAGCGATATTATTCTTATTATACTTTATAATTCACTTAATAATTCACTTAATAATAGTGGGTTTGTATGAATGTTCTGCTGCCAGAGTGCTTGTACTCTGTATTCTGACCGGAATGGAGTTGTTTATTTTATACAATCACATCAAGATTAACTATTATTTACTTAATAGAAAAACAAATTAACAATGCTTAGAGCCTTCGTAAAATCTCTCAGGGGGTCCTCTTCTCCAGAATTGAAAATATTAAGTCCAAATTTTCATGAAATTTTATCTAAAGAAAGTTTGAGTGAAAATAGCGTTAGACACTTTATTCTAGATCTTGAAAGTGGTAAAAGCTTTGATAGTGCTTTAAGAAAACTAATAACTGAAACAAACCTTTCAGATTCTGAAATTAAACTGTTTCAAAATGAGCTGACGAAATCTAAGGGCATCGCTGAAGTTATGGTTGTTCAAGATTATATAAATAAATCCGACATACTGGAGACTTTGAAACTGGACGTTTTACCCAAGGACGCTGATGAACTGAACGAATTAATAAAGACCAATGGCGATTTAAAAAATAAAATACAATCATTTATAAAATTAATAAATAAACATAAAATAAAGTTATCGTTAATTACCCTGACACTAGGTTCAGCAGGAAATTACTTATTCCAGGCGGCTAAAAATCTTTCCGGTTGTTATAGATATCAAATCACACCCTCTGGAAAATACAAATTGCTCTGTAAAGTCAACGATTGCGGTTTTAATATTGAAAAACATTCCTCAATTAATAAAGTATTCTGTGACGAACCTTGTCTACCGGATATTTGTGGTGAGAATTGTATGAAACGTACGACAGACAAATTTAAGTACGTCTGTGTTCAGTTACATTGGTATGACGTCGTCAGTGTTGTCACTAAACAATTTTCAAATACTTTAGGTAATTTTTTTATTCAGTCTTTAAAATATGTGTTTATATTCTTAATTGTGTTTAGTGTTTATACTTTCTCGGATAAATTGAGTTTATTTTACAGAATCGCTCTAGGATTAATAGTTTTATCAATTCTTGTTATAAAACTTATTTGATTTTTGAAATAATACGCGACTCACATCCGATAGTTTTTAATAGTTTTTTATAGTTGTTTAATAGTTGTTTATAGATATGATTTAACCGGGACATTGGGATAGTTAAAAGGTTTTATTAAAATTTAAAAAAAAAACACGCGGGTTTAAATTTTAAAAAATCACTTTTCACCTCTATATAAAGCGACTAATCAAGCATTTTGTTAGTGTTTAAAACATGTCAGACGCGTGTCTTTTCTACGTAAAACTTAGTGAATCCGCTCGGAGTCCCTTTAAAGGTAGCCGAAATAGTGTAGGGTTTGATTTACACAGTCCAGCCAATTACGAACTACCACCGAAATCAATTATAACTATTCCTACAAATTTGGCATTTAAATTCCCACCATCAACGTATGGTAGACTGGCAATGAGGTCCAGTTTGGCGAAGTACGGCCTAGAAGTTCTAGGCGGGGTGATAGACCCAGACTTTAGGGGCAATGTTGTTGTCGTTTTGAAAAATTCAGGACCAAATCACATCATAATACGAGAGGGACAACGATTCGTTCAATTGATTTGTGAAAAGGTGGAATTTCCAGTTTTAAAACAGGCTTTGTCACTTGATTTCACCGAAAGAAACGAAAAAGGATTTGGATCGACTGGAAAATTTTAGGTTAATTTTAGGTTATTTTTGGTACATTTTTTGGTAAATTTTTTGGTACCTCAACGGGCTCTAAATAGGCTCTCAAAAAGGTAAATTTAGGTCATAAAGGCTCTCATTTAGGTCATTGGACCTATTTGGACCTATTTGGACCTATTTGGACCTATTTGGACCTATCTGGATCTATTTGATCGTATTGAAATTTTTGTTTTCAATTATCTAAATTTACTTTTAAAATAAATTGTGAAGTATATTTGTTAATGGTATTAAAGAATATTTTAAATCTTAACACGTAAAAGTGCCATAATTGTTTTAAATATTCCAAATACCTAATAATTAATATAAATATATATCCCACGTTTGATAAAAATGTGAATCCATTAATGTTTTGCAAACACAAATTGTATATATGTTTATAAAATACATTAACTTCTTTTATTGTTGTTTCAATTGAATTTATATAATAATCAACCTCGAATAAATACAAGTTGTAAATTTTGTTTACATAATTTAATTCATCTACTATACTCTGAGGAGTTAAATATTTTAAATTTCTGCTAATTAGCTGTTCCAGACTTGAATTCATTGTTGTATTTTTAAATAAATCAAAACTTTATTTGAGTTGTGTGTTACAAGCTGTGTAATTATGTGTAATTAAAAATAAAGTTACAAACTGTATCCAAGTCTAACATATATAACCCATATAACGCCCGGTGTTTGTAACAATGTGTCGTAGAACCCGTCCTGCTGGAAGGTGTGGGTCGAAAAATACTCAAACTTAGAAACGCCGGAATCACTATGGATTTTGGTTTACGATGAGTAACGAACACCTAAACAGCACATCTTGACTTGCAAGTATTGCTGATTGACGACGTGAAGGTAACCCGAATATCGGGCAAAACGTTAAACTGATAAACAAGCGTTATACATGAAAGGTGCAGACACGTTATACGTCTGAGGTACCCGGGTCGGGTCTGATCTTTAAATATATCTGGCGAACACAACGTTACACATATAAGTTCAGGGGGTACTAACACACTTTAAGGACTGGCTGCATATGACTGTCTCGTCCACATATAACTGAACAATACTACTCAAATAACGATCTAGTTCTAAATGAGAACAAAACTGTACAGATTGACTTTTCCACCAAAAAACGCCTGTACTATTCTCCATGAATATTTAATAAAGAATATTGTCTATATTGGTTTTTTAGTTTAGACAATTACTGCGGGGGTATAGTCCTAGCATTTCAACGCTTCTAAGTATAATGTTAGCTTCAAACCCCAACGGTTTTATTAATCGTCCAGATTACTGTGGCTTGATATTATTTAGAGCGAAATTGAGTTTACTGATATCGTGTTGACTAAGCTTTATAATTTGTTTAAATAAGGGTACTAAAACGAATACCCTGGCGACGCGACACACGCATGATACATTTTCGACTTCCGAAATACTCAAATATTTACACATCAGTTATTGTATTCATTCTCGAGAATAACTTTTCTGGACGTGATAAAAATAAGAGCTAACTGTAGAGCTGCTGACTTTACCGAACATCCACAGCCTGGTGTAATTTCATTCTGTTCGATAAAAGAACAACCACATCTTGAACAATTGTATTTTTTGTTAATGCAATTTGAAGTCTTCTGAGATGACTCGAATCGAACCACTCGTTCATAGTTGTCAATATCAGCTACACTATTATTAAAACATCTACGACATATCTGAACGTCTTCTCGTTTGTAATAACAGATCAAGGAGCTCATACAATTTATACAATGTTCGTTGACAAGTTGTTCATATATTTCACAAGGGAGTTTATTTATAACTGCAACTAGTTCATTAAACTGTTGAAACTCCTCCAGAATAGTTTTTTTAGTTAATTCGTATAAGGACATCATGAGTGCATGCTCGTCTCTAAAACAAAAATAGGTTTATGTTATTTAAAAACGTATAAGAATACAAGGAGTTGTAACGTAGTAGGATACGTGTTTTAAAAATAACTCTAATGTTCTTTAGCAATGACATTAAAACTACATGATATAGTAGAGCATATCAGCAGCTTTATTGTTTCACACAATTTTGTATTAAAGAATTCGGTACTACCGACGAATCAGGTTATTACCCATACAGCACACCAGGTCTAAAACACGTTTAATAGTCGTTTAAAACAGCTAAAAATTATACGACTAATTATTAACCACATAAATGACGTTTTCGAAACGTGCCCGGTTATACGTCTTCGCTTCCACGTTTAGGAGATGACAAGACTTAAACCATTTTAAGACGAGCTCATATTAACCTTATAGAAGATGTTTTCAAGACATGCTCCATTGGGATTGTTAAATTTAAGTTCAAAAATGAGAACGTCTCAGTTTTTTCAATCACTACTAAAATACACTATTTATTTAATCCAGATTTCAAATATCACTTCATCTTCTTTATTTTAATTTTACAAGGGAAGTCTTCAAAACATCTCTAAAGGGTTTATTGTTTACCACAGTAATTCGTGTTAAAGACGTCTAAAATGCATAACCGATTTTGAAATAAAACGTCTGTGGCCGATTTAACATGGACTTGGACAAATATACTGTCAATATGGGGTTAAAGTCTTAAAATGAAATCGAATTAGATTTGTATTAATTCTAGCTTTCAAAAATAGTTCACTTAAGTCCAGAATTAATTTAAGTTTTTGTTTTATTTGCATTAATACTTATATTTACCGATAAATAAAACTTAAATCACTCATTATCACCTACTAAAACGTCTTAAAGGTAAGTAATACAAAAAAGCTAGTGGTTTAATTTGAATTGATGAGTAATTAATACAAAGTATTATTTGTCGATTATAAGATTAATAAAACACGTCCACAAAATGTTATCGAATCCAACGTAGGTGACGGATTGTAGATGTCAAGATTGCGTCTTAGGGCGGTCCTATACTTCTCGCTGAACAGGCCCAAACATTCAGCCTATACACAAAAGAATGCTCTGCGTCAATCACTATGTATTTGTATTTTAAATTCAGACGAATCATACATCTGATTGTAAGTGTACGTATGCCTTCAAGCGTCTCAGATAGATGCCAGACCAACAAATATTTGGAAAAGCATTCCTTTTAAAATGACTTTTAAATAATGTTAATGTGTGTGTTAATGTTATTTAAGAATTCATTGCGGACATTTTCTATAATTTCTTAAATAACATCAACTCCCCATCACTAACAACGATGTAAACAAATAAATGAAGTTAGTGTTTACGAAATACAATGTCCTTGGTTTATCAGCTGTGTAAAACAATGTTAAAAATGATCAAAACTGCTGATTAAATTTGAATAAAAGCCATTAAAATTTATAATAAACATTTATTTAAGGTCTATAGATAAGGCAGCGGGAGATATAAGTGAGAAAGCTCCTGCCACCTATCGGGAACAGTCGGAACTACCTCAGAGTTCAAGTGGTTCGACGATTCTCCGCTTGGTAGCGTTCGCGTCTACAATACCAACATTGTTTCTACTTATTGTTGTCAATACCGCGTGCCTTAGCCTAATCACGTGTTTGCCGCGTTTGTTGCCCCCACTCGCCACTCGACTGCTTGTGATGAGCATAGCCGGCGGTGAACTTTAAAATGGCAGAGGGGTCTAAAAGATTAGAAAAGTCCAGCTGGGAGGGGGACGCACTCGCTTCTGAAAACGTCACGACTCCTCCTCCGCTGAAAATCAAACAATCCCATGATCCAGGCATGCTAAGATAATAAGATAACTTACGGTCAGCGACACGCCCATTCGTAGGCCGACACTCTACCGCTTCACTCCTCACTGATGTCCCCAGAGGATGGACCCAGAAGATAGACTCGGTGGGATCTCGTCGACACCGGCCACCGGACCTAACTACAAGACGTCCCGGCATGCCGGGACGTGGGGTGTCACAGAGGTGTTTGTATTTTTTTAAAAAAATAATATACAATAGACTAATTATGTGAGAAGCTTAACAATATTTTCAAGGCAGGATCGAACCAGGTACATAAGTACATCAGTACATCGGATAATATATGACTTAATACCACACAAAGCCGCATACCAAGTTTCATAAAAATATATTCACAAATAAGCGATATATACAATTTTAATTATTCTCCATAAGAATAGCATTGGTGATGAGTACATAGGTTTGCTGAAACAAGGAACACAAACAATTGGTTTAAATATAAATATAATTTAACTGGGTGAAGCCACATACCAAGTTTCACAAAAATACATCCATAAATGATATATAGCATTTTATTTATTCTCTATAAGAATAACATTGGGGTTGAGGACGGGGGTTTGCTGCAACGAGGAAGATAATCATTTCAAAACACCCAATCTTGGTTTTGAACATTTTATAGAGCTTAAAAAAACAAATGATTTAGTATTTTAAATTATTAACCTAGGTTAAGTGGTTGCCGAGAAAATCCAAAACACCTGCTCATAAAATCTCTCATGTTAATCTTATGGGAAAGGGGGTTATGGATTTTCCTCTCTTCATTTTAATGTAAACTTCACATTTGCTTTTACCAATCAATTCAGCTCTAAAAAACAATCATTGTGATTCTATGTCAAACCGTTGCAGAGATATTCAAAGTGCTAAACACAGTACATTGTCCAATGTTATCCCTATAGAGATAAATCTCTAAATCTCGATTATTTTTTAAACTTGGTATATGGCTTCATTTCGTTGTGGTCTATTGATAATTTTCCAAAAAAACCAATATTTTTCTCATGGTTCCCGTAGCAGCAAACCTGCATACTCAAAGCCCATGTTATTCTTATGGAGGATAAGAAAAATGTTATGCATCACTTAATCGTGAACATAAATTAATATAACTTGGTATGTAGCTTCATCTAGTCGAGTTACATTAATATTTGTATAAAAATCCATAATTTGTGTTCCTTGTTGCAGCAAAACTTCGTACTCAACCCCCCTTTATACTACACTATGTCCTGAAGGGTTTTTGAACATTTATAACTTTCTCTCCAGTAAACTACATCTGACAGTAAATGAAACATTATGCACATTTACCTGTAACCATATACTTGATGAGATATCTGACTGGTGTCTCGATAGTAAGGAACAGTACCGGGGAGAACAATATGTAGGCTGGATATGTAGGCTGCAAAACATAGTCAGATCAGTATGATGCAAATCCAAAATCGTGATCCTTCTCTTATAATCTGGATACCTTTTAACTATAAGAGAGCAAACGAAACCAAACTTTTGTTCATTTATATTTTTGTATAGCATTTTTGTTGATTCGTTATAAGAGAGTGATAAATAAAATTGTTCCAGAAAGTAATTGCAGAATTCCCGTAATTCTCGCCTGAAGGGTTGTTCAGCCTGTCACATATATTTGCAATATGTACGTGTTAACATTTTTATGAACCCGGGGAAATTTGGGTAACAAATTTAACTCATGTTAAAATGTTTAAAATCTTAAAATCTACCCCATTACTGTAAAAAAATTGTAAAAGTGTTAACAAATCTTCATGTTATACACTTTACACTACCAAACATGATAAGTTATAATCTTTAAATTGAAACCAAAGAATTCTCGTTATAAATATAATTTATTTTACATTTTTAAAACATGTTTCAAAATGAACATTATAAAGCCTAGAGGTCTTTTACAACTTCCTTCTTGCAGCATCTTAATGACTTGTGACAGTCATAACAAGAATATTACTGTCAATAGATTTTATAGATTATCAACAAAATAGGAGCATAATATGATACATTAAAGGCATACTAGAAAATTAAATTTGTTTCAAGCCTTGTTCTATCAGCAGTTATCCCAACTAATATATTTGTGGTCAGCACAGATCGTGCATTCCAATGAAACCATTATTGAACTTGCCGATAAGAGTAACATGGACATAGCGTTTTCCTCCCATCTTAGGTAATAGGTACGTGGTAAACGACTGATGAAATTGATAACTGATTATCAACACAGTGCATGCTTTATATCACTAATTGAAACCATGTTTGGTGAATCAGGAGATATGATCATCATTAGAACCATTCTGCATTGAAAATTGTAGGACATGGTTAAGTCTATCCCCGCAGGCTTGCAACACATTGCCACTACATAATTGGACGAAATATGCTCCCTTCCCACATTAATGATGCCAAATATTCCTACCTCTAAAGTGCATTTCTCGCTGATCAGATCAGATCTAAGATACAACATCTCGATTTGCTACACAAGTTTTCGCAAACAATAGCTTTTGTAAGATGGGTAGGAATAAAACGTTGAAAACTGTATTTCTACAGTTATGTTGAACATGTACATAATCATTTGATAATAAACCTAATTTAGGGGATAATTTTAATAATCCTAGGCAAATAAAATAAGAGAATACAAACCAGATTCATTGATGAAGTTAGACTGATATTGGAAGTTAAAGGGGAGTGTATCGATACACCCCCCTTTAGAGAGTATATTTATAGCCTTACACTTGTCTTCTTCATCAACATTTATCAATTTCATTACATTCCAAATTAACTATGCCCACGGATTTCGGAAACATTTGCTGTGCTCCAATTATGTACTAGATAATTTTTATTGTTTACTAAAAAAACCTTTTACTAAAAAAAAACTTCTTAAAGATATATGATACTGAAATATTACCACATCTATTTCCCCCCTTTTATTAGTTTATTAACAAACACTTTTATGAAAAATTCACACTAAAGTTAAGACAAAAGCATTTTATTTTTAGTGAAAATACAAAAAAATAATAGAACTTCAACGTTATTAGTTACACTGAGAAAATTCATAGAGTGGGAGAAAAATTTGTGGAGGAAGTGATGAACTTACGGCTAGCACATGCTTACATGTTTAGATTTACAATCACTTGACCAAACCATATCTGCAAAATAAAAATTGGAACTTTTAATACCAATGAGGGAAATTGAGATTTTCCCGAATGTTGACAGATATATAAATCATAAAAACATTTTGGAGTTTTACCACGATACCACTTTCAAATTTGGCACAGTGGGGTTCCCATATGATTCCAAAATCAGTGCTTTAAATACAGATTTATTTATTATATATTTTTAAAATTTGCAAATAACAAATTATTTAAAAATCTTGTTTTGGACTGTTTTCCTTAAGTGCTAACTCAAATTCTTAATAGAATATAACTTATAACTGAACACTACCCCAGCCCATTCTTGGTTTAAGGAGTATAACGATAACGAAAGTGACAATTTATAGTTTAAATATGCAATATACCTTTAGCCAAGGATCTCTGCCTATTGCTTTTTCCTATGGATCCCACGAAAGAGCTCTGAAACTATTGTAAATGCACTACTGTTCCAAAAAATATGTGTTTTATTTTAAAACAGACATATCACATTTTTCTAGACATTCAAATGAGGAGATATAGTTTTAGTGTCTAGTAACCATAGGCATTTACAAGAGGCAGTGATTTTTGGCTTTAGGGATACACTTATATTTTAAGGCCTGAAGCATATGGAGTCAAATGGGATAAAAAGCTAAAAAAAATTTTAAGGTGTTATCATATATAAAACCCCTACAATGTAGCTGATCAATTGTTCACAAAACATAACTCCAAATGAATGAAGAAATAAGGAATGTAGAGCAAGCTGTTCACTTACGGACACCCGTTACACTTTTTTAACAAAAGTTAGTATTACAAAATGAACAAACCCTTTTTAAAAATAGTTTTACTGTAAAAGTGAGATTATGGGTTTCCCTAATGCTCTGGTATTATTGTTTGAATTTTAGTTTTATAATTTAAGGAGTAATTTGTGTAACGGGGGTTACATAATTTAATGTAACGTGTGTTACAATCAACACAACCCACAACCATTCAGTTTTTGGTATATTTATATTAATTTTAACTAGAATTTAAATACATAGCTCTATTGAGAGTTTATTAATTTTGGTAATAACACCTAAAAAAGTTAACAATAATATGTTATCTCTACTATTATAGTACGCTTCTTTTTTCTATATTTTAGGCTAACCAACAAGGAACAAAAAATTGTTAATATCAAATATAATATAGATTGATTGGTTCTTATTAGAGCCAGTTTAATAATTCAGATTCAATCATTCTTTTTGTATGTAATTTACAATTAAAGTGTCCAAAGTGTAACACTCGTTACAACGGAATCCCTGCATTGCTAGGTGGACAGTAAACAATACTACTCACCCTCTCTGCCGGGCCACTGGGGAGAGAGACCGGGAGCCGGTAGATGAACTAGACCCCTTCCTCTTGGGTGACCGAGACGAAGATCTGTGTTTACTCTTCTTCTTCTTCTTTGATTGTGCACCAGCCTCTGGCACAACCCGGCCTTCCTTGGGGAGGGGGGGGACTGAAAACCAATCTTTCCATCAAACCGAGGAAGAGCAAGAGATAAAAATGTCCAAATGTGTTTTGGATAGTATTTACTGCTATCAGCCATTGCTAGTATTAACTATTATTATCTTCATTGTTTGTTGATTTTATCACAAAAGTATTTATTACATAAATATTCTTAAATGACATTAAAACACAATATCGTAGTTTTAAAATGTTAATAAACCTTTATTATACTTGTAATTTATTGCTTGTAATATTCATTCATGTAAACTGCTTCAAATTATTTAATTTTATTTATTTTTCAAAATTGATCTCATTCCAAATTCAATTTGATATAGTACAAGCGTTTAAAACAAGTGACGGTGTCTACAAGAACTTCAGAAACATATGGCTGTGACTGACATTATTGAGAACCGTGTGATACAATTTAAAAAATTTAGTTTTCCAAAATGCGGTGGCCAAGTGATAGCTTTTTTGTGGGCATCTACCCAGAATTAACATTTTCCCTATAAAAAAGTGTAGTGGAACAACTAATACACTCTTTTTGTTAGGTAAGAAGAGTCACTGGCTTAAAGCAATGAAATACGGGGTGAAGTTATAGCATTAAATTACAACACTCGAGATAATAATTCACGCTTACCAAGTTGCTGTTTGGGGGGTTCCATGTTGTTAAACACACTAGAGGCGTGTCGCTGCAGCTGGAACTGCTTTAATGTAATTCCTAGGAAAATAACCAAACAAATAAAAAATATTAAATTAATATTGATACAATAAAATAATTAGAACTTAAAAAAACAAATACTTTAGTATTTTGAATCATTTTAGTGGTTGTAGAGAAAAGTAAAAAACGCGTCCATAAAGTTGTCCATGTTAATCTTATGGGAAAGGGGTTTTGGATTTTCCTCGTGACATCACAATAATTATTACAGATAATATTCACTTTATATGACTGCCTATTGTTTATTTTTTATATTTCAAATGAAATAACAATAATTCAAAACATTTGACCCGAATCACTATAACCACCAAATTTTAATTAAATATGTTTCTGAAAAACGTTTACTTTGTGTTTTTTGCGGTTTTCGGGGGAATTGTCCTTGAAAATAAAAAATAAACAACTGGAGATAAGTTATCATAGATTAGTACCTATAGCAAACATTACTACTGCTTTATCTGTATTCAATTTAATAATAGCAGAAATGGTGAAATGCCCCAGTAGTTTCCTCTTTCAAGCAACTTAAAATGCCTCTGAATTTGGAGTGGCAATGTTAGCCTGGCTATAGTTTTCATTCTAAAAAATACCCGTCAACGAAAGTGCGAGCCAAAGTATGACTTACATTGTGTTGAGAAAATCCTATTTAAATGTTGTAAAACGTAAAAACACGAGGTAAGCAAATATTGAAGGTTCTTCGTTCTGGAGTCACGGTCAATCCCCATGAGCGCTATGACCAATGACTACATATACAATAAGACAGGCAAGCCATATGGAAATAACTCAACGCCTGTTGAGAAGTCGGAGAGACTGCTTCAGCGACCCGCCGCCAGTTGGCGCTAGTGGCGACGGGCGTTGACTGTACTACTGATCTCTTGGCGCGGACTGTACGAGTACCCTCTCTCTCTCTCTCTCTATTTCGCCGTACCAGCGGCATGGCAGTGGGCAGTAAGCGTGTATGCATGAAATGGATACGGGCATTATTCAGGTGTATGTCAACAGGCAGATAACCTCCAATAAATATGAGTTCTGATGTTTACCTTCTGTGCCTAAGCTATCAAATCTGGCTATCAGAGTATAAGGATGGCGGGGTGGAAGTGTATATGTATATAACATAATTATTTTAGTTACAACAAAAGGTACCTAAATTAAACCTAAATTAAACCTAAATTAAACCTAAATTAAATACAAATAATGACTAATTATAGATACATCATTTAAAATTTATTAGCTCAAACAATGACGTTGCGTAAATTATTTATCCTCAGAATGTTGATTTGAATTATAAAGGAAAAAATAAGAATATTGTTTTAAATTAAGTTTTGATTTAAAATAAACATTCAAATCTCCTAAAATACAAATATCTAGACCCGGTCCTTTCGTGTAGTAGGCGTGGTATCGAGCTTATTGTACGTTTACAAATCCAGGATAATCTCCAATAGTTCCTATATAATGATGAAAACGGGGTTAAAATGTCCCATACGGCACTTGGAATGGCTGTTATGAGGTATTAATTTAATCAGGAAAAACATTTCTTTAAAAAATAAATAAATAATACACTATACTTGCATTAAAAATTTTGGACTTGGCCAGTTTACAACAGAAACCGAGTACCTATTTAATAAAAGTAAGCGACCAGATAAACCCATTCAGATAAACAACTATTAAAGTAATAAAACTGAAAATCATAAAAATGTTACATTTAAAGCCTACATGTACAGAATTGTATAAAAAGCAGAAAATTGATTACACCTGATTGACTTTAGTTGAATTGAACACACAAGCCACGTGGAACCACTACGAATCAGCTGTTTGGATTTCATCAGCTCAAACAAAAATGAATGTCCATAAGGAATACATGGGAGCTTTGAACCCCCGTGGGGCATAGCCCTATATGATTTTCACAACTTTTCACAACTTTTCATAACTTTAATGCCTATATCTTACTCAGGACTATCAAGTACCTCTCTGAAAATTTCAGCTCAATCGGTCCAGTAGTTTTCATGTGATGGAACAGAGTTACGCACAAACATCCATATTTTCACATTTAAAATATTAGTATGATTCAAGTTATATGGCTGTAACATCTGTTCGTGCTGTTTTACCAGTTACGTATTGACAACTATTATCCATACAGTAATTAAATTGATTTATATTCTTCCAAAACATATACAAAGAACCCTTCCAGGCACTTGAAAAACTTAAATTACAAGACGTTTAGACCTCGACTTGAATCAATCATTCAAGCAAGCAAAACAACACGAAAAACAATCCCATATGTTTTTTACGTTTCCCTTACGCACTTTCTATATAGTATTACATTTAATAATAAATAATAAAATACATGTTAATAGTAAATAATACTACATGTACATGTATTATATATTATAACATATGTACAAATCTTTGCTTAGTTCATTTTTTAATGTCTTAAAATACACTGAAGGAATTACAATGTGGAACAATTAATTAATCAAAAATCTAAATTCACCCGTCGAGTGGCAATAACGATTATAACAAACATATGATTACATCAGCACAACATTACATAAAGCTTTAACCCTTGGTGTTATAAGAAACAGAAAAGGTTTGGTCTAATGCAAGCTAGGGTAAGGTCGATTTAAGGGTAAGGGTAAGGGCTACTTAATAGGGGTTTGGGTCACCTAGAAATATAATAATAACGATAACAACCATTAAAGCAAATTTCATTTTTAGTTTATTTGAAATATAGTTTTTCTATTATAACTTTTTCATTACGATGAGGTTTTTATTTTGTACTCGGTGATTAAACTCATTTGGTGATGTAAATAATAAAACAGCATTTAATTTTCCTATTTACTTAACATGGAGTAAAAGTTTTGCTTTGCTTTATTCACATCCCCTTGGCTAACTAAAAAAAAGATACTTGTTAGAATTTAGTTTTATACTGTGTTCGAAAAATATACTAATCTGATTAATCCCATTTCCTTCTTAGTAATAAAAAAAACTCGTCTCAACAGTATACAAAACTGCTATCCAAAGTACCAGTCAATTAACCAGTCAACATATATAGAGAGATTTCGGTATTGCATAAAATTAATAAAATTAACGTATCTTGTTTTTTATACCCACTTCAAAGGCATTTTCAGGGAAAGCGGCCCAAATCCATATCATAAGATTAAGAATTTCAGTAATGTATAATTATGTAATGATACATGATATGACCCGTATAATTTGGAATTAATTATGTTTATTATGAGAGTCTATTGGTCTAACACAGTGGTTATGTTATGATATTAGAGATCGTCGTGTTGAGAATCAATACAAAATCAATACAAATGGGATAAGCACAAATTGAAGTTTGCTCTCATACGGTGGTCCTAATGCCAACAATGCTTCCTGGCCAAACCATTTTGACCCGTAATCATTATTTTAGTGCACAAACCATGCGAACGTTTGTTTTTAACTCATTAATTTTTCAATGTAATAAAGCTATTTAATTCTGATCATGAACCAAAGATAATAATGGTGTATTGAACTAATTCAATAGGCGATATTTTGTGGTTGTGGTTGTATGAAATTACAAAGTAATCAGTCTATATATACATGCCTTGTAGAGTAATAGAAGCTGTTGACATAACACAGTTAAATATAGTGGATTATTTATAGTGGATGTTGTACTGTAAAACGTTGCATTCATAAGCCACATTCTCTGCGTTGTGAATTTTCTTGTAGTGTTTATGTTTTATTCTGATGAAAAAGCACATTGTCACAGTTTTGCAAAAGTCGATTATTAAATGTTAAAGTCAATTTTTAAGTATCTAATTATCTTTCAATATGTTTTAGAATTAATTTACATGTTATTATTAAGTTTGGATTTGTTCCAGCCATTTTAGTTTTTGTAAAGCCCAATTCGATGAATAAGTTTCATTTGTAAATAGATCAGAGGTCAAGAATTATGTTTTTAGCAGATGGCATTCCTGCAAGCCAGTTCTCGGTAACGTGCTGCACTCAAGTGGCCAAACTTTTAACTATTACAACGCTCATCAAGCAACAGCACATTGTAACGCCCATTTGATTGTACGGAGAATTGATAATTTTGAAATGTATTTAGTTTAGGAATTGTAATTTGAATTTTTGTTGTATATAAATGTTTAAAATAAGTGAAATTTAAAAGGCACGCAAAGAAGGTTTTTATCACTTCGTATGTATAACATAAGATTGTGTAAGTAATGGGTTTCGAGTCAAACTGTATAGTTATCGTACCTTATTCAGACTAGGATTCGTCATATTTAAATTTGTTAATTTATTTAAACTATATTAAAAGGAGTCCCACTCTAGAATCATTCTCTCTGCAGCCCAAGATAAATGAGTCAATCCCAACACGGGTGCTGCTTACCTTGTCTCAACTCAATGTCTCTGGGATTGCATTCATCCGCGTCTCAACAGTGCACTACTTAAGACCAATCAGACCCGCGAGTCTTACGGGGGGCCATTGAAACAACTGAATTTTCTATAGTATCATAATTTTAACACGTTGGAGGGTCATCACTTACTTGACCAAGTGACAAATTTCATGGTGGTACTTTAACCGTCTCTAGGTCCCCGTAACGGTACCTCTGACAACAAGCACTTTCAAGGGGTTTTCAAAAATATATTTCGATTTCTCTACGAAGGGTTTTAAAAACTTTAGGTTTAAGTTTGTACGTACAAAATTTATTTTCCTTTCCCATAAATTAAAATGCAATTTTTAAAATAATGTATATTATTTGAATAAACTGCTCATCAGTACAAGGGTGTAAAAAGTATATACATTGTATGTATACACCTAACACCCAAAGCCTATCATTCCATGGATCAAAGTAAATAAAATGAGACCCTAAATCATGTTTTCATTTACAGTAATTAAATATTGCTGTGGTAAATACGTTTATTTGTTTAGTTACACGCATAATTTCTTAAGTAGCGTGACACGTTTTGTTACAACTAAGCGGGATACAATAAACTACATTCGATACGCTTAAACTGAACACTGGGCTTATGGTCTCATGGTTTTTATTTGATTTATTTATATTTTCTATCATTACAACCACTTAAAACTTAGTTCACTGTAAATTTATACTTAGATAAAAATAACTCAAATGTGTATAAACTGTAAGCCACATAAATGAATTTAAAAAAATACTATTAAGAAAAAACAAAAGTTTTCTTGTTTAGAATTTTCTGAAGAACTTCTGGTTTAATTTTCATATACGTTAACAGTGGTTCACAATATACGGCAAGTTTTGTGAAAACGTATTACAGGTGGTCACATTAGGAACTTCTATGGTAGTCCCGGGATTAAGTTTCACCCTGCGGGTCATGCTAATAGGAAATCACCTTCCTTAGGAAATTCGCTGTTAATCTAGCGGAACTAGGAATTGCGTTGTACAAAGTCTAATTAAAAAGCGTTGTCCATAAACAAATTAAACATTCACGTCCCAATTGTAATTTATCCAAGCTCTTTGTTAAATTTAAATGCTTATGTATAATTTTTGGGAATTTAAGTTATTTATTCCCTGTGATATTATGAGCGAAGAATGAACAAAAGTCATGTCATAATGAGTTTATTTTGAACTACATTCAGTAACAGACTCATTTCTATAAACCGGCATTTTGATATCACTCCTTCCAAATTACGACTGTGGTCACGGGTCTTTCCAGAAGGGTATCTTTCCTCCACTCGCTCGAGAAAGTAGTTTCTTCCTTCCTTCCGGTTGAATTGGATTAGAAATTTACCGTATACAGGCACGCAATAGTCTAGCAATGTTCGAAGCAAGGTCCATACACATTGTACGGGTTACTGAGTCGATTCATTTAAGGTTTTCTAGTTAACCGGAATAGACCTCGTTAAAGCAGCTGTAAGGTCACGTGATCACCAATCCAGTCTGCAGTGTTGCTGGAAACATTTATCGTACGCGTACCATATTTTCTACATAAAATAAACATTGTTTAACTGCTTAAATTCTATGATCAGCTGAGATTTTATGATACTAATATATTGTTTTGATTTGTTTGTATTATTAGATTAATGGATTAAGGGTTTAATTTGTCTTTCTACATGTCTAGTGACAATTTAAAAAAGCTGTACCATTATTATACTCTTGGTATGTGGCTTCACCCAAGAGTTATATTGATATTTGCATAAAACCCCATGTTATTCTTATGGAGAATAATTAAAATGTTAGCGCTTACTTATGATTGAATATTGTTTAAACTTAGTATGTGGCTTCGCCTAGTTAAATTATATTTATATTTGCATAAAAATCAATTATTTGTGTTCCCCGTCTCAGCAAATCTACTCATCACCAATGCTATTCTTATGTAGAATAATTAAAATTGTATGTATCGCTTATATATGAATATATTTTTATGAAACTTGGTATGCGGCTTTATATGGTATTCAAATATTATGCATTTGAAATTCGCTGAGTACGCGGGTTTGCTGCGACGGGGGTATTTATGTTTCTGGAAAAGCGTTATTGTTTCCCATTGGTACATTAATGCAAAATATACACAAAATGGTAAACTTTACATCAACAAATCAGTTTAATTGAACTGTGTGCAGCCATTCAATTTAATTTACTTCAATGAGTTACATAATATTAAAATTAAAATTATAAGCAATCAGTTTACGTTATTTTAAAAGCTTACCGTAAATATTTAATGTAAAATGTGTTTTGAATCTTCACAGAATAAGCTTTAATAAATATTTTTAGCAAGCGGAAGGGTCTTTTTCGCCCCCATGTTATTCTTGTGGAGAATAAGTAAAATGTAATGACTCCCTTAATTATGAACATAAATTAATAATCTTGGTATGTGGCTTCACCCAAGAGTTATATTGATATTTGCATAAAACCCCGTGTTATTCTTATGGAGAATAATTAAAATGTTAGCGCTTACTTATGATTGAATATTGATTAAACTTGGTATGCGGCTTTGCCTAGTTAAATTCGATTTATATTTGCATAAAAATCCATTGTTTGTGTTCCTTGTTTCAGCAAACCTACTCATTACCAATGCTATTCTTGTGGAAAATAATTAAAATTGTATATATCGCTTATATGTGAATATATTTTTATGAAACTTGGTATGCGGCTTTATATGGTATTCAAATATTATGCATTAGAAATTCGCTGAGTACGCAGGTTTGCTGCGACGGGGGTATTTTTATTTATTTTTTTATTGAAAATACAAACACATTGCTGACATTTTGACGACAGGACTTAATGTACTTAAATTATATCTAAGAAAAACTAATAATTTAAAAAAAAACACACAAGGGTACAACAAAAGAATTCAATTGTTGTACACTTCTTGTGAAAAAAACCTGAAAAAAATGCTGCAATGGTCAGGACTACGGCTGACTAGAGCATAACAAAGTCCCCTCAAATCCATCATTGGGGTGAATTTCCCCGACTTTCCCCGACTTTGGGCCTACTTCCCCGACTTTCCCCGACCAAAATTTGTTTCCCTGACTTTCCCTGACTTTCCCTGACATTCCCTGACTTTCCAGAATGTGGACGCCCCGTGTTTACTAACCATTGCTCTGCTGTATGTATCAAACTCTGTTTAACGATATAGAGACCGTGCATCAATTACGTCACGCTATACGTAGCACTTCTTGACCCCCTCTCCCCCCATTGTCACGCTCAGTCTCGCGCCTCCCCCTCTCCCCCCGTCACGACACACTAATTAGTTATCAACGGTTGGTACGGCATTTTATCACTCGTGTAACAGACAGTTTCGCAGGCTCTATGACGCGTAACGCAGCCATAACGCAGACTGTTCAAATTGCACTGATATTTATACAGGTTCAAAGAAAAATAATACGAGGAACATAGACGCGTTGGTTTGTGAATGACATAAATAATAACACTATAGAAACTACAAACTAAATTAATCCTTATTGAGAACAATTGTATCAACATTTTAACCTATAATGTATGTTTTATTTAATTTTCTTATTACCTTCTTAAAAATAAAAATAAAAGCTATAGAGCTCAAATATAGCCCAAATTAATGATTTAATGTAATTCAACCGATTTTACTAAAGCCCATCAGAAAGAATACAGTCGTTTTGTATAAGACTATAGCACAAACTGATTTCTTAAACACCCCCTTCCTCACACATTCTACACACATAATTCATATTTGCCTTAAAATACGCCCCAGATGCGTTGGCGTGGGGATTGGGAGAGATTAAGATTAAGCTTCAAGTAGTGAATAGAGTTTACAAACCAGAAACGGAAACAGTTAAATACAAATGCAATAATCATTTTATGGTGAAAACCTAAATTATTAAAAAATTAAGTAACCTTTCCAGTTTTGTTTTTGAAGTAGTCATTTTCTTTGGCTCCTTGAAAGTCAGCTTATTAAATGACTAATGGAAAATATTTTATAAGTGGTATATAAACCCTTCAAACCTAACTCCCTCCTGCCAGTTTCAGTAAAGGATTAGCGGATGCAAATGTGACATTTGGAGTATTTTGGTGTTAAAACTGGAAACCCAGGAAAGCACGTCACTGCTAATCATTAATAACGTATTCCACTTGTTTCGTTAATTTACAAATTTTCACCGGCCCTTGAACATGTTCTGTTGCTTGCAACCAACGGTTAAGTCATCTAACTGAAATATCTTACTCGTACTCGATTTATGAGTTCATGACAAACAGCTGGGAAAATTAAATTCTAGGTTTTATGTCGAAATAAATTCAGGATGTTGGTAGTCCTGAAGACTGCGGGCGAAAAATCTAGGGCAACTTAATATTGGTCTTATGCAAAATTTTGTAATCTGGACCTTGCAATGCAATAGTTACTCTCGATTGCAATAAAGAAGGTTTTATACGCCAGTAAAGAATAGTAAAGTTCGTCTTTACTTCTGGCCTAGGCCTGTTGTCGGAGTTTTAGGTCGCACTAGTGTCTCTAACACGATCTGTTGACTGGGACCAACGTCTTAACGTGTACGGTAGCAGTTTTGAGTTTCAACAATCAAATGAATGGCCAGTTACAACCAACTCAGCAGAATGTAAGGCGTGGGGGGTCATCACCATCTCCCCAGTCACCCAGCAGTGGAAAGTCCCCAAGAACCAATCTGTCCGCAACTCTCGCGGTTCTCATTTGCAAATTAAAAGCCGCTGAACCGGTCCTTGGAGGGCCAGCCGGGAGTCGGGCTAATTCGCGAACCGCGAACAAGAGAAAACAAGGAAACTAGATCACAACTGGTCCACGGTAATTGAATACAGCTGCAACCACGGCAGTGAAGGGAACAGTATTTGACCTTTTCATTTATTATTATCGAGACTCCATCGAGTATAATTAATCCACGTATAAAGATGGGAATTAGTGAGGCGAAAGTTTTAAGCCCCCTCTCGTCATCCTAGCATAAATATTTATTAAAGAAAATGTGTTTAGACTAAACACAGTACGTTGTCTTATGGGTTTTAGAAAAGTCTGCTACTCCTTTGTTAGAGTACTTTTATCATCCCCAGCAACCTCACGCCTACTTTAAAGCCCGACTGGACCTTCTTCTAACATTATAATGCCCAGCTTTGAAGGTAAATGAAACCAGGAGCATCAGAACAGCCAACAAATTCAGATTTCAATAAAAATTGGAATACAAGTATGTTTTTAGACTAATTTGGGGTTTTTAAATTTTTTATGTGGAAATTCACTTCCCTCACGTCAGCGTGCTGCGTGCGAACTCGTTTATTTATCAGATTGACATGTCTAATTACAAAAACAATTAATCCTGAAGTAATTTGCATTATACACTTAAAAGGCTTCACGTTTACAGATCAATATTGAACTGGTCATTAGTAGAGACCGGTTTAATTTATCACCGTTTGACCTTTTCAGTGAAACACTTTTTAGTTCCCAATTTTCGTTTTCTCGAGTTATTGAACAAATCAATTCATGATACTAAAATATATCATTCAAAATACCAGTCACGAAACAAAGCTAATAAGAAACTTAACTAATGATAATTATTGCCAAGGTATTCGCTTAAGGTTTGCAAGATTGTGACTTAGTAAAAAACTGACCCGCATGCCTAATGATGGACAGTCGTACCAAAACTCGTACACAAAGAAACAGACACCCCGACATATGAATTTCATTCTTGGCAGCTATTAATCGAAAACCTTAATCATAGGATTAATAACACGCTGATGAAAAGAATTAGTTTTGACACGTGAATGCAAAATGAATACGTGGTGTACCTCTCGAGATAAAAATTGCCATTGATTAAAACGATTAGAAAAATAATTGCCACCCGAGTGAATCTGTGAAGTGCTTACAATGTGTCTGGGTTCACTCGTATATATATATATAGAATGTGTATTTTCCTTATCCCCAAAAAGATTAAGTTTCAAGCTGAAATACTTGAGAAATGTACGCTACGTGGCTTCCCCTTGTTGAGTTATATTGATATTTGTATAAAACCCCATTTTTTTAGTTACTTGTAGCAGCAAACCTAGATACTCGGTCCCCGTGTTATTCTTATGGAGAATAATTAAAATGTTATATAGTGCTTACTTATGATTGAATATTGATTAAACTTGGTATGTGGCTTTGCCTAGTTAAATTCTATTTATATTTGCATAAAAACCAATTGTTTATGTTCCTCATTTCAGCAAATCTACTCATTACCAATGTTATTCTTATGGATAATAATTAAAATTGTATGTATCGCTTATATATGAATATATTTTTATGAAACTTGGTATGCGGCTTTATATGGTATTCAAATATTATGCATTAAAAATTCGCTGAGTACGCAGGTTTGCTGCTACGGGGGTATTTTATTTCCATTATGAGAGTTGACATTCAAGTAGGTTTTTTATTTATATAATGAACATATATTTATGCCTTTCGGTTATGTTAAGATATACTCCTAATATAAAACTATGATAATGTAATTTTTTAAATGCCACGTTTGGACAAATAGACTGTTTACAAAAATAGCTGTTTTATCGAAACATTATCTCTTATTAATTAAAAACAGAAAATGATAAACACATGGTATTTTGATCATTGCCCCAAGTCAATTGGTTACTGAGATATTACAAGTGCTAAACACAGTACGTTGTCCAATGTTATTCTTATGGAGAAAACGACAAATTTTATATCTCGGTTATTTATGAACATAAACTGACGAAATTTATCGCTTCATCTGGTTGTGGTTTATTGCTGTTTGCACAACAAAAATGTTTCGCCCATGGTTCCTGTAGCAGCAAACCTAGGTTCTTGGTCCCCATGTTATTCTTATGGAAAATACTTAAAATGTTATATATCGCTTATTTATGAATGTATATGGATGAAACTTGGTATGTGGCTTCACCAAGATGAGTTCTAATGATATTTGCATAAAAACCCATTATTTTGTGTTCCTTGTTGCAGCAACAATACTCATCCCCAATGTTATTCTTATGGAGAATAACTAAAATCATATGTGGCTATATGATTGAATATTGATGAAACTTGGTATGTGGCTTCGCATGGTTTCTATTTATATTTGCATAAAAACCAATTGTTTATGTTCCTCATTTCAGCAACAATACTCATTACCAATGTTATTCTTATGGATAATAATTAAAATTGTATATATCGCTTATATGTGAATATATTTTTATGAAACTTGGTATGCGGCTTTATGTGGTATTCAAATATTATGCATTGGAAATTCGCTGAGTACGCAGGTTTGCTGCGACGGGGGTATTCCCGATTCCCCGGGATCAAGACCTTTAATTTGAGTCGTCTCCCACCATCCCACAATTTTGACTTAAAAATTTCGCTTATAGAATGATATATAAAGATTTTCTTTCTCGCAATTATTGTCTTGAAAACCTAAGTAAACAAATTACTACACACACTAATATACAAATTTATCCTATCCTTTAACACCTCGTAAAACGTTTTACCATCCAAAATTAATCATACGGTTCAAACCCCGTTACAAGCATGCAAAAGCATTTTACCCAACAGGCAGTTCAGATATACCACGACAAGTTTTAGTTTACTCTTGTAAAATGTTATTTTTGGCAAAGTATGTGTTCAAATATTAAGTTTATTTTTCGTTCATAAAAATAATAAACTCACGTTGGAAAAACGCGACTGCTCTTAAATGTTTACTCTTTTTTTCTATGGTATTTGAATTTTATTGAGAATCAATTTATTAAAACCATTGTTGATAAATCAATATAGCTTGCTCCATAAAGTTGAACCGGAGATTAATCTACGCTTCCCACCACCCGGTTGTGTACAGTCTGAGTGTACAATAATAGGCACTTTATTAGTTAACTGCTATGGCTGTACTCAGAGAGTAGGTTTTTATTCATAGGACTCTTATTAATCCATTGACCAAAAACATATTGGCTGAGTTATTTTGGTTGAAGTGATGACCTATAATAATTTAAGGTTTTCCAGATTTGTTTGAGCAAAATGTTTCCCAAGCGGAACTCGGAGAAGTGAAACGGAGCGGAACGTGGCTACATTTCCGTTAACGTGACCGCATTTCCGGTTTGACTTGCCTTCGTATCCTACATGAGACACACTTTCTCAAACCATTGGTTCGCCAGAGCATTTCAGATGGCAGCAAGAGAATTTTTGGTTGTATGCAGATTTGTTAAAATGCAAAAATGAAAAATCAATCTTTAAATTTTAATTATCTTAGTAATAATAATTTATGTCAAAGTGGGGAATATTCGTGCTACTCTGTGAGGAAATTTATTCTACATAAGGTTTCTTGCTAAGGTTTTTTTCACAGCATCATCGCTTATGAATCCTGTTAAGCGTTTTAATGTGTTATGTTATATATTCATTGGAAATTCGCTGAGTATGCAGGTTTGCTGTGACGGGGGTATTTTATTTGTTGTATTTGTGTTTTGGTACTACCCTCAACGGTTACATTCAGCTAAAAAGCCAAACTTGTGGGTTCCTAATCAATGGCGCGGGATGGATATGAATTTATATTTTTAGGAGATTTCAAATTTACACTCATCATAATTACTGAATATTAAATAAACAAATTGAAATGGGATTTGTTTAACGCTCCCGGATGAAACTTGGTGTGTGACTTCACTTAGATGAGTTCTATTGATATTTGCATAAAAACCCATTATTTTGTGTTCCTTGTTGCAGCAAACCTAGGTATTTGGTCCCACGTTATTCTTATGGAGAATAATAAGGGTGTTATATATCGCTTATTTATGAATGTATATGGATGAAACTTGGTATGTGACTTCACTTAGATGAGTTCTATTGATATTTGCATAAAAACCCATTATTTTGTGTTCCTTGTTGCAGCAAACCTGCGTAATCAGCCCATTCTTCTGGAGAATAATGAAATGCTATGTCCCCCCTAATTATGAACATAAATAAATAAAAACTGGTATACGACTTCAACTAGTTGAGTTATATTGATAGTAGCATAAAAACCCATTTATTGTGTTCCTTGTTGCAGCAACAATACTCAACCCCAATGTTATTCTTATTGAGAATAATTAAAATTGTATATATCGCTTATTTGTGAATACGTGTTTATGAAACTTGGTAATTGGCTTTATGTAGTACTAAGAAATTTATATCTCCATTGTAAATTCGCTGAGTATGCGGGTTTGCTGCGACGGGCGTATTTATTATTTTGAATCATCATCACAATTTGTACTCGGTTGCCGTCTGATGTTTGAATACAATATAAGTGTAAACCTATTTTTAAGTGTTGTAATACGTTTTTTATTACACCCGTGAGTAATGACAGCTACTATGCTAATGAAGAAGTTGTTTCTTGCTATAGTTTAATAGGTGTGGATGCCCCTTCTCAGAGAAATGCGGAGTGTCCAGATCATGAATGCATGCACGGGACTCGAACATAATCAGATACAGTCTGGAGACATGAGATATTCCAACTCATGAGTGCTATGTAGTCAGTAATCATGAGTGTTATAAGGACTGTTTAAGAAAGCCTACTTTTCAGATTATTTATTAATTATTCAGTCAAAAATAAATAATACTGTTTTTCAAACCATAAATTTGCGTTACAAATAGTTACTTTAAGAGTCTTCGGTAACACCGACTTATGAAACAGACCAGGTCTAGCATCTAATAATTTCGTATTTTAGCGGTGAAATCAACTTGAAAACGTACTATGCGTTTTATCTTAACAACGAACCAATGAACCAATTGCCAGCAGATTTTGTTCATACAAAAGATTGAATTAGATTTAGCTGAATGTAGTCGATTATACAGTTCCTGGTGTACTTGAGCTTCTGCACGAATGGACTCGTTTCTGCAAGACCCATCGACGTCTTATATTTGTAAAATTACCCTATCCTTTATTCCAAAACTCAGACAAACATTAAAGTTTGTTAAGAAGGGCAGTCCAATGTTGTTACTGTCAATTTACCTCGTTCCAAATAAGTTTAAGTAATACAGCTAAGCAACGGTTGTTACTCAAACTTGAGTCAAGCCGATATTTATGAGAAAGTAATTTATCTTATACAAGTTATGTAACAGTAACACATGTTAAGGATCAAGCTTGTTTGTTGAATGTAATGAGATATACTGTAACAACATTTACACGATCGGGCCCGGGGGTATTGTGACTGAACGACGCCATCTGAAGTACAAATCAAGTACAAATCAAGTACAAATCAAGGAGAGGAAGTTACTATATATTTCCAATACACTGCACAATAGAAAACCATCATTTGTAAGACCGAAAACTATACAATGCCTAAACCGGAATAATAGAACTCGAGAAACAATTGTTGTTTTGTGTCACCCAGGATAATAACAGTTTTAGTATAAAATCAGCCTAATAAACATACGATACTATCAATAAAACAACTTTAATTACATCATGTCTCCCATCTATAAAAACGGCTTTCAGCTTGTTAAACTGTATTGATACTGTACAACTACTCATTTGAAATCAAACAATAGTCAATGCCAGAAGGTTTTGGTGTTATGTATATAACAATTGAAGTTATGATTATAATAGTATAATAGAGGTATCTCAAACTTTAAACTCGCATCATAATGTTATATCTATAGGGATATTAATATAATAATTGCAAATTTACATATTACGTAGTAAAAAAAACTCAAATAAAACGCACGAACATACAACTCTTGAGTAATTATAAACGTTTAGCACGGATGAAACTTGGTATGTGACTTCACTAAGATGAGTTATATTGATATTTGCATAAAAACCCATTATTTTCTGTTCCTTGTTGCAGCAAACCTGCATACTCGTGCCCCATGTTATTCTGTAAACTGCCTCTTGTTATTCTGCGTTACGACGCCCAACAGGAGATTAACTAATAATACTATGACGTAACGGACCTTCCAGCCTTATTACTTACTAAGACTGATTCTTTAGCCATGACATTTCTAAATATTTCTAAATATTTCTAAATATTGACTTCCTCCCCTTAATAGTATATTTCTCTTATCAAAATATCTGAATAAATAACCCCAGTAACTCAAAAATGAATTATACTTCTAGATGTAAGGCAAAATGAATCACATACCAAAAAAGCTCTGGGCGTCTGGGCGCGCGTCGCAATCTCGTCAGTCAGTCTGGGCGCGGCCGTTGCTTGGTGTCCTCAGACGATCGGCTACTAACTAACTAGCGACGCGTCCGGCTTTTAAACCCCCGCTCGGAAACGCCCCCCCCCCCGCCGCTATTACTGTAGGTCTCGCGGTAAGACTTAAGCCCGAGACCACGATAACCGTTTTAGGGTCCCGGGATGCCAAAAGCGGCATTTGTTCAAATTTATATATATGTGTGTGTCCGTTACCGCGATAACTTTTGAAAGAAGCGCCCGATTTTGATACAATTTGGCACAAGTGTTGAGAGTAACATTTATGACTTTGAGTTCAAAAACCAGATCGTTCACAGAGGAGAATGATTGGTTAATCCAAGTTTTAATCCAAGTTTTTTTATAAGTTAGTTCAACCAATTTCAGAGGTTGGACAACTATTTGTATGAGTTCAATTAACTAAGCTCAGAGAGTTAAAAAATATATGTTGGAACAAACAATTTTATAAGTCAAGTTAACCGATAAATTCATTGGTTAAAATAACTAATTTGTTTCAAAGTAGTTGGATTAATCACAAATGTAGTTGTTAAAACCTATATTGTCTAAGTTGACCAAACGGCTTGACTGGTTAAATTAACCAAATCCTCAATTTTCAAAGTAGTTTGTTACAACCCATATTCATTTAGTTGTTAGGCTCAATGCTTAACCCAGACAGTCCTAGAACCCCAGGCTTAACTTAGCTCTTGGAAGAATAGGCAAAGTTGCTGGGTTCTACGTTCCGTCTAGATCAAGGATTATGCATTCATGAGAAAGGGGGGCCTAACAGTTTTATGAGGACGAAATGAATGATTCAAAAGGAATTTTTTACAAAGACCCCCGTGTACTAGGATTGTAAATTAATTAATTGTTTGGATCAAATAACTTTAATCATAAAAGGAAGCTGGTAATTATATGATAACTTACCTTCAAAACGTGGTATTAAATCGTCCAACCCCCAACTTATTAGAGTAGTTTACAACTAAGTTGACTCGAATAATTTTAAAATATTCATACAAGCGGTGGACTCATTTATATACTTTTAGGAGTAATATATTGCTGTCATGTCTATGCACACGTACCTCTCGGGTTAAAATAAATATATCTAACCTATATCAATTTCTGTGTCAGCTTACAATTATTAAGTTCTAAACAGAGTTTTTAATATTTCAATGATTAGCTATTAACATTTAAAATACGGCTGAAACATAATATGCTTATACCTTAATTTTAAAAACAGTATAACAGTATTATAACAGTATTATAACAGTATACCAGTATTTGGAAAAATAACAGTATACCTGCATACTCAGCCGCCATGTTATTCTTATGGAGAATAATTAAAATGTCATATTTTGTTTATTTGTGAATGTATATTGATGAAACTTGGTAGGTGGCCGTAGCAGGCCACAGTAACTTTAATGAATAATTTGCAAACTAATTACTTTAATACTAAAAACATATTTAAGGTTTAATATGACGAATTAAAGTTGTGTCAGTTAAAAGCGTTTCCCCAATGCGATACTACATAGTATAATATATAAAAAATATATACAAAATTATAATTTTAGCGAATTTCCCCTATAGGGAAGAAGCTATTACCGTAGTCGGCATTGTAAGACCCGGGACCATGATAACTTTTCGTTTTGAGGTCCCCAGACCCCAAAAACACCAGTCGTTCGAAACTGTGTGTATAATATATATATGTGTGTCCGTTAGCACGATAACTCTCGTGAAAATGATCCGATTTTGATGAAATTTGGTATAAACGTGTAAAGCAACATTTATGACTTTAAGTTCGAAAACCAGCCAGATCGCTCTATCCAAGGGGGTATTTTGGGGGGGTTTTGTACCCCAACAATGGGTATTTTGAATTTTTGACATATCATTTTTGAAGTAGTCAAATATTAGTTTTCCCCATTCGATTCAGCTTAAAAAAACACACAATTTGGTATTTCGATCATTCCTCTACGTCAATTGGTTACCGAGATATTTAAAGTGCTAAACACAGTACGTTGTCTAATGTTATTCTTATGGAGGAAAAGAAAATTTTTATATCTCGCTTATTTATGAACGTATACTGACGAAACTTGGTATACGGCTTAATCTGGTTGTGGACCATTGATATTTGCTCAAAAAAAACAATTTTTTACCAATGGCTCCCGTAGCAGCAAACCTGCGTACTCAGCCCATTCTTATGGAGAATAATTAAATGCTATGTCTCCCTTAATTATGAACATAAATGAATAAAAACTGGTATACGACTTTACCTAGTTAATTTCTATTGATATTAGCATAGAAATCCATTTTTTCTATTCCTTGTTGCAGCAAACCTGCGTACTCAGCCCATTCTTATGGAGAATAATTAAATGCTATGTCTCCCTTAATTATGAACATAAACGAATAAAAACTGGTATACGACTTTACCTAGTTAAGTTCTATTGATATTAGCATAGAAATCCATTTTTTCTATTCCTTGTTGCAGCAAACCTGCGTACTCAGCCCATTCTTATGGAGAATAATTAAATGCTATGTCTCCCTTAATTATGAACATAAATGAATAAAAACTGGTATGCAGCAAACCTGCGTACTCAGCCCCATGTTATTCTTATGGAGGACAAGTAACGTGTTATCTCCCTTAATTATGAAAATAAAGCAATGAAATTTGGTATGTGGCTTTGCCTAGTTGTTATATTGATATTTGTATAAAACCCCAATTTTTGTGTCCCTTCCTTCAGCAAACCCGCATAATCGGTCGCCATGTTATTCTAATGGAGAATAATTAAAATGTCATATTTTGTTTATGAATGTATATTGATGAAACTTGGTATGTGGCTTTATTTGGTATTAAGATACATTTATATGCATTGGAAATTCCCTGAGTACGCAGGTTTGCTGCTGTATACTGTATTCGATTTTATTTAAACCCCGGTATAGTATAAATGTATAATGATACTGTATTACAAACTTAAGAAAACTAAGCAAATTAGATAAATACTTAAATTTGAGAATTAATAACTAATTGTCCACGTTTTCAAAATATATAGTCTTGTAATACACGTACTGTATTTACTATTGCATTCACAGACACACACACACACATATATATATAAACCCCCAATATTATTTTGTAAAAATATACAATCTTGAACGAATAATATGTTTTGACTCCAGGATCTCCAAACGAAGCGTCTGGTTGTTATAAAACCACTTTCAAACAAGTTTTAATGCCAAAGTGACCCGCAGGTTTCGCGAAACCCAACACAAACCAAAACCCGCCACCTGCCACCTGCCGTCACCCGCGGGTTTCGCTTGGTGTTGAATCCAAGGTAGCCCACAAGTTAGAAATTCAACTGCTATCGGCCGTTTCAAAAACGTTGACCCCAAAAACATCATACAAACGGATACAAACGGATACAAACGGATACAAACGGATACAAACGGATACAAACGGATACAAACGGATACAATAAGGGGTTCACAGCCCATAAAAACTATTTTATACACATTAAAATATATAGATTATCACCTAGATGTTATATATAAATGAACAATGAGTGTATACACGTTAGAATAATGTGAACTTGTCCATTATCCTCCACAATATCTAGTGAATTTGTTCAATATATACCACCAAGTAACCATTTACCATAACCTTGTCATATTCATATTCCACCATTAGCCAATGTAAACCTTAATAACACCCTTTACACCCACCCATTCAATAACTAACCCCCCAACCACAGTGACTCGTTCACTGAATAGTTCACTGAATAGTTCAAACACCCATACCAGCCACCAGTTCACTAAGAGACGAAATTTCAATCACAAATATATTTAAACATAAATGTCAAAGAACCATGAAACCTTACACTTACATAACTACTCAAAAATGGATAAGTAATTCACATAAGAGATTTTATAAGTACATCATGATATACAGCAGTATACGTAAGCGGTATTATACGTTTTAAGTAATTCCCACCAGGACGTTCAATACATATATAACTGTTTTATACTGAGTGGTATAAACTCGCTTTGTCAAAGTTACACAACCGACGATTGCGATGCAGTAAATGTCCCAAGCTGCTGGGGATTTCATAAAGCCAAAACTGCTTCAGGAAAGTCACGTATGAGAGGGTTTTATAGCCTTTTATGAGTGGGCTTTACAGCCTGAGTATATCCTGCTTTCCAGAATAGTCTTCCTTATTACATTTTATTTATAAAATATAAAGAAACACTGGAATTATTATGATTTATTCGAAATATTTTAATTTATCACTAACTGAATACAAATCTAATTAAAACACTTTTTCAATTGGTTAGCACAGGAGCCCTGCATGTGAACTCTCCAATGATGGATCCAATCAATCTGGCTTAGCAAGCTGGATGACTACAGGGGACGGCAGAATCGGCGGTCATTTAATCTATCGTATGGACTGCCACTGGTTGTAATTTATGGTCGGATATAACTCAGTAGTGTGTTGTGTCAGTATTTGGTTTCAGTCGACGCCAGGAGCATATTCTAATATTTCTGTAGAAGACGTCCAAAACTTGTGTGATGGGAAGTGAACAAGAAGTGGAACAGAGTCTGTTGGGGCGGAGTGATGTACTTTATATAATTTAAATTTACCCTTGAAAACTCAAATTAAACAATAAAAACCCATAGGGTCCAAGCAACCATATTTCTTGTCTTAATCTTCTTCTTTATATTTAAAACAGAACATTGTGCTATTACAAAACCTAGCTATAGCATTTGTTTCGATATCACATTTGTTTTATTCTTATTTGTTATGAAATTAAATGAAACATTTTTGGTCTATTTTTCCAAATAAAACAAACATTAAAGAAAAATATAAATAGTTAAATTTGTCGGTACGTAATATATACTTGATCATAACCAATAATTAAGGCATAATTTTGAAGATTACCTTAACCGCTAAACGCAAAAAAATAGAGAAGCAATTCAAAACCATAAAAACTATGATTTAAATTATGGTGATCAATTCTTTATTTGTAACTTACTTTCAGCAACGCACCATCTTTTAGCAACAATTTTGACTAGCTCAAACAGGTGAAAGTAGGTTTATGACTAAGTTTTTAAAGTGTAGATTAGGTACAGGTGATATAATGCGCAAACTGCGCATGAGCTTTCTACGAGTATTTACAATTATTCTATAACTCATATCCCTTGTAGCTCCTAAATTGTTAATAAATAAACTTAGTTACATACCTTTTTAAAATTTGTAGCAAATGCCAGTTGCTTACATATTTTGGTTTAGTTAAACTATTAATACTATTAACTATTAATTAATACAAAAATTCTACAGTAGTGCGCATCAGATGTCCGTTCATTGTTAAAAATGTAAAATAATACAAACACATATAAGCAATGAAGCTTATAGTACCGGTTGATTATTAATTTATTTGACAGTAATATAAATTTATAAGTCTGGGTTTAGATTACAAACGACTGATATGTGCTGAAACTTTGAACTAGCATCGCGTCGGAAGAAAGGTAAGTGGCTAATTTCGGTCCTGTCACATCAGTGGGTTGTGAATACCTTAGTTACACCTTAGGTTAAAGCTTGTTTAAAATGTCTGTTGGAATTGACTCTGTAGATTTTTACTGATGATGGCGGATATATCTGAGGATTTGCTATTTTTGAGATTTCTGATCACTTATCAAGGAAAACCTAAGTTTGCGGGTTTTGGATTTTATTGATAAAGTATGATTTACATTTACATTAATTAAATAACATAAATAACATAGGGTAGTAAAATAAAGAGAACGGAAGTCAATGTAGTTTGTGTCGTAGACAGTGATTATTCAACGAACAGTATTGAATTATGAATGCTGTTTTTACTTTACTTAACTAAGTAACTATGTAACAGCGGTTCAACTGGAAACTAGGACACTCAATGACACAACAACTTCCACTGCTGTTTCAAATTATAATAACCCCACCCCTGCCACTACCGTATTCACTTCTTGATCAATAGGTGAAATAATTGATTGGTGTAACTGCTTTACTGCTCTCCACCACATTTCTATGTTTCGTCTAAGTAAATTAGTCACCATATTTGCTTTACGTGATTATTCTATTAGATATTCTGACAATATTCTGTCTAGGTCGTATCTAAGGCCGGCCATACCTAAAACTATAATTATTTAATGTATTTACTGAATAGTTTGAGTCTATTGTGTATTTAATTTCGTTCGTGTGATAACATCGATGTAAACACATTTCTATTAATATTTTACATACTTATAAGGGCATTATTATTGTAGAAATATTGTCCCCAAAAACTACAGTCTTATATCAACTCATTTAAGAATTGGAGGAGGACTACAAGATGTGCAACCTTCATATTACATTCTGATAAGTTAATTTTCTTCTATAAACATGTTTTAAGACGGAATAAAACAAATAAAACTTGTTGAAACTTCAATACCGACTCCATCAACGGTATGAATTACCATCATAATATTAAAACCTTGTTTCATGGAAGTAGCTAAGTATAGCTAAGTAATATTGGAGGGGTAGCTTCAGTAACTATAACTTTAGTGATTATGGGAGGGCATGTCTACTTTGAATTCTACTGCATGACTGAAGTCTATTATAACTCATATTAATTCAAAGATGTTACTGTTAGTCCACAAATGTAAAATACTGTTTAAATTGGGATTTTCCAACCATAAATCAAATAACGAATTACTTTTTAAAATGCTGTTGCTGGATAAATAACATTTAAAAAGTTAATATGGCTAAGGTACACAAAATATAGTAGCCGTTTAAGCACGTAATGGGCTAAATTTGTATAGGGGTAAAGTTGGGGTAAATTTGTATATATATGTCCGTTAACACGATCAATTGAGTAAAAAATTGCCGATTTTGATGAAATTTTGCTCAAATGTGTAAAATGACATTCATGACTTTAATTTCTAAAACCAGAAAAATCGGACCATGGGAAGGGGGGTTTATGGGGGTTTTAAATTTTCCAAAAATTTACAGATTTTGACATTTTTCACCCTACAATTATTAAAAAACTTAATTTTGGTTTTGACCATGTTATAGAGCTTAAAAAAATAATTATATAGTATTTTGAATTATTAACCTAGGTTAAGTGGTTGCGGAGAAAATCCAAAAAAACCTACTCATAAAATCCCCCATGTTAATCTTATGGAAAAATTTTTTTGGCTTTTCCTCAGTTTATTTTAATGTAAACTTCACATTTGCTTTTACCAATCTGTTCAGTTCCACAGAACAATCAATTTGGTGTTTAAATTGTGATTCTACGCCCAACCGTTGCAGATATATTCAACGTGGTAAACACAGTACGTTGTCCAATGTTATCCTTATGGAGAATAAATACAATTTGATATCTTGATTATTTATGAATGTACGTTGATGAAACTTGGTATGTGGCTTCACGTAGTACTGATATATTGATATTTGCACAAACAATTGATTTTTTGTTGATTATTCCCGTAGTAGCAAACCTGCGTACTCAGCCCGCATGTTATTCTTATGGAGAATAAGTAAAATGTATTGACTCCATATGTAATGTATGTATATATTAATGTATGTAATTTTATGTATGTATTATGTAATGAATTTAATTATGAACATAAATTAATAAAACTTGGTATGTAGCTTCACTTGGTTGAGTTATATTGATAATTATATAAAAACAATTTTTTTGTTCCTTGTTGCAGCAAACCTGCATTCTCAGCCCCCATGTTATTCTTAGGGAGAATAACTTGAATGTTATAAAGCGCTTATTTATGATTGAATATTGATGAAACTTGGTATGTGACTTCGCCTAGTTAAATTCTGTTTATATTTGCATAAAAACCAATTGTTTGTGTTCCTTGTTTCAGCAAACCTACGTACTCATTACAATAAGAATAATTAAAATCTCTTTTATGTGAATATATTTTTATGAAACTTGGTATGCGGCTTTATGTGGTATTAAGACATATATTATTCATTGGAAATTCCCTGAGTACGCAGGTTTGCTGCGATGGGGGTATTTATTGATGCTTGTAAATTCCTTTCTTTATAAATTCTAAATTCTTTTTATTTTAACTACATTTCCCTAACTCAACTTGAGCAGTAAAACATTGGCCTAATTAAACCTGCGTCGAGGTTGTTGTTAAATTCCAGGCGCCACAACCAATTTTTCTAAGGGTAAGGATGATAACCAGGCTGCTATAACTGAGCTATCTGATTTTATAAATCGTATAACCACTGTTAAATTCGAACTTTGACCCCTGGAAATATCCCAGCAGCCAAACTGAGCGTTTCCTGGGACTTCGACAAACGGTGACAAGGTGTCTGGGGTTTCGGATTCGTCTGACGGTCCAAAACATTTTTGAACCTAGAAAGCTACGTCACAAGCATAGAATTTATATCTTTATAAAGAATATATTTGTTCAAGAGCCATGATCGAAAGTTGTGATTTAGTCGAAAGAGATATATTAAACCCAAGAATCTAATTTTCACGCTCCACTAAGATAGTGGATCGCCAGTTTTCACTACCGAATGGGCAAAGGGAGTCACGATTTACAAACAAAGTGTATTGATTACTCAAACGCACATTGATCAAAGTTTGGATAGACTCGATTGAATGACTGATTGAATTAAATTGTAGAATGAATTAAATAAACAAATAGAGAACAATATAGTTAATTACCTTTTAAATAACTCTAATATCTGTAGATATAACTTTTTCACCGAATTTGACTTTGTAAGGAGATCTTTTTATTCTTATGGCTATTGCTCTTTAGCCTTTTAATATTAATGTTTTGATGAGAGATGTATTAAAATGTGGATGTACCACTTACTGTTAACATGCTGATGAAAACAACTCAATATGATTGTATGAGCGCAAACCAAACATTTTCCTTAACACATAATACGGAAATTTGATAAAATCACACGTTTTTCAGTCCACAAGATTTTATTAAGGAGGCTATTTCACCTCATTTTGAGCTGCTGTGGTTGGCATTCCTGCTTCCTGTGCGGTGTACCTGCATTTGTTGGCAAGCCAGGGACGCCACTACGATACAATTCGACCATGTTTACGTTTGTTGGTGAGCATTCAAAATAGCACCGCTGACTGTGAAATATTCAAGATCCGGCTTCTATTTCAATAAAACTAAATGCCAGTTCATGAAAGGAAAAGTAAACTATTTAGGCCTAACCTTTAAGTCCTAACTGTTTCAATGTGGCTTAAATTACTTGAAAGTTTATGGCTAAAACATAATGAACAAAGGGGTACGAACATGTAACCACACACATGCACACATGTTGAACATTTATGGATAGCCACACGAATGTTCAAAAGGAGGAACGTACCACTGGATGACCTTCTTTCATCATTGAACATTTGTTGCATACAAGTATGGGAGAAGAGATGGTTTACGATTTCGTTGTTATCTTGTAAAATTCCTATAGTGTCAAGAAGTATTATTCATGCAATTGTGAGCAAACGACTAAGTTATCGAAAGTTGTAATTACGCTGCAAACATGTTGGCTGAGGTGCATAAAACCATGCGTTTGGGGGGTGCGTTGACTTTTCTTGAGCTGTACGAGGTGGAATGTGAAGATTTGTTAAGCTAACTTGTCACAGTTGTCACACACTTCACCATACACTTCTTCCGATGAATTCCAGCCACTTTCACACCGTCGATCTTTGCCGTTGTGGCGTCCCTGGCTTGGAAATAGATGTAGGGACACAGCGCAGGATGCAACCAACCGCAGCGCTGCAACGGCAGGATTTTAAAACGGTATTTACGTTAAAAACTCGCGTATATATATACAAATTTACTTATAAAACAGTCCGTACGAGCTAATTACAAACTTACAAATCCTATTTTGAAGGGTGAAAATAATGTAAACGAATTAGGTTTCGACTTCAAACATGACTTTGTGTTATTTATTGCCAAGCAAGTTATTGTCCTAGTTCTTGTGTTGATTTTCATAAAGTTTTTAAGTAATCTCCCACATAATTTTATTTATGCCCCTGCAAGCGATTCGCTTCTAGAAAAACACGTACAATCAGTTTGGATCTGGGTTCAAGGTTCTTAAGGTATTATAAAACAAAATTCGATTTGATAAAACATTAACAAATTATTTAACTAATAAATTATAATTAATATTAATATTGATAAATGAACAAGTTAACTTCGACTCTGGTGCCACATTTAGGAACCTCTGGTATCTGGAACTTCTGGTAACCAATAGGATATAAGCAGGGACGCCATTTCGGTTCTGTCAGTTCTTTCATTGACCTGATGATGACCGGTGTGACTGGTACCGATAGCCTTGTACCATATTTTTTATATGTTTACCGTCTGTATGTGAATCAGTATAAGTGTAAATATATTATTAAGTGTTTTAATACGTCTTTTATTACATCCTGTAAGTAATAACAACACGTAATATGCTAATCAAAAAGTTGTTTATTATTATTTTACCAAACTTAGTTCTATTCTATTCTTCTTCTAACCAACCTCCTTAACATTCACTATACAATTAGTTTTCAACCTAATGTCCTCTCCTGACTTAGGGTTATACGTACATTAATGTACTCAGATAGTAGAAAATCCTAACTAACATAATTATTAATAATAAGACAGCATTGCGTTGTTTACTCTTCTATATATCAAAATAAATTTGTTTAAACATTAAATAGAATCATAAAACAACGAAATCCAATGGCCGGAACTTTGCGGCGAAAACAAAGTGATTGTGGGATTAAATTGAAAAGTTTAATAAAAGGTTGTGCTGGTATTATTGTATCCCCGACTTCATAATTCATGGCAACTTTTATTTTGTTAAAAACATTTATAAATGATCTGAAAAAATATTCAGTTCTGTTTTTTACGATAAAAACCATACACTGTCGTTAAGTCTTTGTTAATGCCCTAACCAAGGTGCAAATTCGGTTGGTGTTTTGCGTACGTTTTGCTTTCAAATACAATTACTCCGTGAAAATAAAATTGACTTCAGTTATATTGCACTATAATATATTTAAATAAATATACATTGTAGAGTAAAACTACTATTTTACTGTAGTAATTGATTGGCCATAAACAATACAGTAGTTTTGTATAGGCATAACAAATAAGTTTTAACGATTAATTCTAGCTTAAATTGTATACTCTAGTTAGTTGAATTTTACTTTATTTTTTCTTCTAGGAAATCAGCAATTCTATAATATTCTCCATCTTGCAAACTCCTTTTCTCAATCTTAGATGCGTCCTGGGACATTTCGAAGACTGTCTTCCAGCAATTCCAACTTCTCCCTGTATTCCTGAGCGGAATAGTTGGGGAAAAGATAAACGCTGCAGACCGTGACATGCCGCAACCTGATCCAGACGTGACCGTCATCGGATCCATGACCCAGGACCCGGCTTCCACGACTGTCTGGGATCCGTACAGCCGCAGCACCGAACCGGTCATAAAACCAAGATGGAGTGGTTTTGATCCGGTATGGATCACTGATTATCACTATCTGGGCCCTGGTCTCACACACTAGCAGCTCAAGGACAGTATCGGCAGCCCGGCTTCTCTGCAAATTTCCGTGAATGAACTGGGTCATTTTGCAGATGTGCGCGATTTCTTTGCTTCCACGGCTTTCCGGAATATCCCGCATGCCCCTGATCCTGGAGCGTGGTAGTGTGACTAGTAGTATAACTAGTGGTAGCGTGATAGCTCATTTTAAAGGTACTATTAAGACAAGAAAAATTGAAGAAAATTAAAATTTGAATACCGGAATCAAAACGGCAACTCAAAACGTGCAACAATACGAAACTCTATGTTCCCGATAACTATGCTCGTTTTGCCAAACTCAGAGCCCAAAAGGTAGCAATCTTCTTACAGTATTTTCTAATATATTTTACTTAAGTATTTTCATTTTAAATACACACAAATAAGGATCATTTTATAACATTAAATTCTCAACTATCTAATCGGTATAATAACTGATAATTAATAGCTAATAGATTATTAAGTAAGTTATTTGTTCCAAAATTAATTTTAGAATGAATTAGTTACAACTAACCCATGGAGAAAGCTACTTGACATTCATACTTTAATTACAGATCTAGAAAAAAATCTTCAACAGTACAAACAAGATAAATAACGTTAATTGCGTTGCTTAAGTGTAATAAGAAATCTTTTATTTCTTCCTCAGTTTTTCAACTTAACGCGATTTAATTAAAATTGCATTTTCAATATCTCTGTTTAAACTATCATCTTATAACTGAGACTATCATCCTATAACTGTAAGTAAAACTTGTCATTAAAGACTTTATCAGTAGTTATGAATATTGTAATATGCTTTACGATTAAATACTTCAAGTGTTTTTAACGTCGTTACTTCGTTCATGTCTTTTCATGTGCATGTCCGTTTATAGGGTAGCGCTTTGGTTGATTACGTAAGCAATTTATTATGAAGTTTTTTGTAATTTAAGAAATTCTTCCTTATATAAAATAAGAGATATGACACTGCTCAGATTATTTTCTACTTAGTTAAATTATTATTACATTATTTTACAACCTAAAAATAAATGAATTATTGTAGCATTACAAATTATTTGATAACTCTAGTTCAAATACTCAGTTTTTACGATGAATGCAGTGATTTTTTACCATGATACATTTTACTGTAACATTTTACGTTATTTGCATGGTTAAAGATTCATAGACGGGTTAAATTTGGTTAAACCCCAATGCATTTTTTAAAGTAAAGTAGATCTGAATAATAGTACCAGTGTAAAGTAATTTCCGTATAGAAGAGTAATAAATTATTAAATAAAAACGGGCGTTAAATTCAAAAGGTTGTCACACTAAATTAGCATAAACTTGTTTTATCCGTTATCATACGATAAAACAATTAAGAACAATAAACAAATTAATATGAATTAATATGTAAATACAGCGGAAGAAGTTGATCAGAAATTGGATAAAACTTGGTAGTTTGAAACAGATTGTCTTGAAACAATTTTCCAATCAAAAGTTGTTCTGCTTACAATATTTTCGTTCTGAAAAGAAAACTTGACTGACTTATAAAGAGGGACTCATCAAAGCCTACGAGTCTGGGAAAGCAACTGGGAGAGGCCAAGTTCATCACCATTAGGCAGATAATTTGTGCCCCATTATTATTAGTCAATCGTTGTTCATCAGGCCATTTTTGTTCCTACATATATTTTCCAACATGTAGGAGAGGGGGCCCCGGGAAGCACCACAAAATTGTTTCCCAAGCTGCGTTGAATTATATCCCTGCAAGACTTCCATGACTGTCAGTGATCAGATGTAGCTTAACCCTATTTTAGAGATCCATCTTATTTCTTGTCCTATCCGGTAAGATGGGATTGATGGGATTGAAACCGTCCACTGCACCTAATATGGGATCTAATGTCGAGGAGAAATGGGAAGATCCTCTCTCTGAAGATTCATTTACAGTTAAATTAGGTTTATCATTGTCTTTCACCGTACAAGCGTTAATATAAGGATTTGGGGGCCTATTTTTGGTTTTTGGTTTACTAGTCCCTGAGTCGCTAGTCACTAAGTAGGTTTTATCAGTAGTAGGAGTGGTTTCGCTAGTCATGGATTTTTTTAAGTCGAGCCCTACCAAGGTATCAGCCATACCTACCTAGCTTAGTAGGCCTACTTATTTCATCGAACACACCCATCCTAGGTGAATTGCATTGATGACCTTTTCCCTTGTTTCCAAGGGTCGATATTTTATTCTGTACAGAAAGCCTAGCAGACTTACCACTTCTTACAAGATTAGAACTACGTTGGAGTAGGCCTATGCCAATTATCGATTGTTGAAGAAAACACTTTGTGAGAAATGCTACCACCCAAACTAGTATGAGAGACAGACCCTTTGATAGGGCCTATTGCTTTACTTCTGTACTTATCAAGTTGCAACTGAGAGTCCTCGTTGCTTTTTTTAAGCAAAGATATTTTAGACTCAAGCTTCTCCAAATTAAAATTCACTTCGTTTGAAGACATGACACATAAGAACACACCCAGTGTTCCTTGGTAATCAAGTTAAACATATCTTTTTTAAATCACTGCACTTTTGAGTGGCATGATACCACTTGTCACAGATATCACAAGCTATGGAAGCTGCTCTTACAATGGTCCTTATACAAGAACCACATTTCGCATCAGGCATTTTTACTTTCTCTCCTTATACATAGTATATGGAGAAAGTATTGTTTCCGTCAACATTTTCGAACTTGAGTTGTTTGTGGAAATATTCGTTTTAGTGTTCCCTGAACCCAAAAAAGTCGTTTTTACGTGATGTCTGTGAGTCTGTCTTTCTGTCTGTCTATCTGTCTGTCTGTCTGTCTGTCTGTATGGATGTGTAAAGAGCTAGGGCTAAAACCAGTGGTCCGATTTTTATGAAATTTGGTATGTAGGTACTAATTCACGCTATCTCCAGGTGTTTATTTCATTTTTGATTTTTTTCTTTTTAAGGGTAACTATACCCCAAAAACCGCCCAAAAACATGAAAAATCAAAATTTATCAAAAATGGCTCTAACGATTTTGAATTACTATTCTACGATTGCTGGTTGCGGAGAAAATTTAAATTTTCATTATGCGGTAAACGCAGTACGTTGTCCAGTGTTTTTCTTATGGGAGATACAAAAATTACTATTTCTCTCCTATTTACTGATAAATTTCGTTCAAACTTGATATGCTTGTCAAGTTAGCTTTGACCAACAGAGGAAATTCGAAATAAGTTGCCCCTTAATAACCTGGGGGGGAATAGGGGGTATTTCCCCTCTTAAAACCTCGTGTGTAGCAATGGATCCTGTAGTGCCTCCAAAACAGGGATTTGGGTGAATGTTTTTGAAAACAACTTGTTTACAAGATTTTCAGTACATTCGACCGTGCTTAGATTCTATATTTTAGTAAATAAAAAGTAATTTATTCATTGAAGTTGAGCTAAAAGGGAGAAAGTATGAGTCAGTTTCCTGATACCGTTTATTTAATACAGATTGTACGCTTAAAAGCTAAACAACAAACAAAGATACTGTATGATGCAAGAAATACAGTTAACAATAAAACAAAGGATTACATCAAAAATTCATGAAACAGATTACCTGAGTGGACCATCAGTTCGCAAATTACACGGACAATTTCTTTCACGAATATTATCCTACAAAAATGGCTGACAAGTTTCAGTCAAAGTTTTGAGATCATCAAGAAACATTTTGATTTTGAAACATCACGAAACTTGTTTTCCTTAAATTTGTAATGGAAAACGTTCACAAAAAATGTCTTAAATTACGTTAAATCACCATCATCATCAATGAGTTTTAAACAAAGAGGGACGTGAGATTGTTACCTTTAGCAATGTTTGAAAAGCAATAGCTCTTTTATTTCCAATAGCTCTCTACGTGGGTGACACGGGTGGGGGGGGGGTTATCTCCCCACATTACGGTCGTTTCGGGACGCCTCGGATTTCATAACGTCCGTTTTTATTTTAAAAATGAAGATGGTTTGGTTCCCAATCAGGTTATACTTAACTAAATCGTTTAATTTCCCTAGATTTCCTTGAATATAAAGCGTTGTACACTTTGTATAAGAACATTTTTAAGTAATTAGCAACTTTTGCATGACCTGAAATAGGCCTATTTTATAGTTTTTGTAATATTTGTGTGTGTACTCATTCATAATGTTCATTGTATTTAGAAAAGGTCTACTTGGCTGAATATCTATTAATTATGTAATAAAAAGCTAACACGATTCCAAATTATGTACTTCTTTAAACAACTTGTTATGTTTTTAAACATTATTTGAAAAATGATTTGAATGTCACAGAAATATTTATTCATTTTTAATTATTTAAAAACCAGTAAGTCTCAATCCAAAGATGGCCTGAACTATATTCAAGAACATACACAAATCGTTTACTGTTTTCCGGATAGTAATACAATGTATGATAGGAATTTGTGCATTGTCAGAAGTTGGTAATTTATAATGTTAGGCTACCAGTTTCAAAAACTATCTTAGTAATTGTAAACTCAGTTGTAGATTGTGGTCAGGTTTGTGGATGTCTCTAATAACGATAAACTGAGCTACCACTTGATTTATGTTCTTATTTAAAACTTCCATTAAACCTCCACGTGGGACATTGAATGGCTGAAATTGATTTAGACTAGTAAAATAAAAGTTTTGATATACTTTTTCATGACTTTTGATACAATACAACGTCAGTGCTGAAGTTATCAAAAACAATAAACAAATTAATAGCACCCATTGCATTTCAAAACATAGTAGTTGCCAAGAACGCTTTTATTTAACAATGTAAATTTAAAAAGGAAGCCTGGTAGACGAAATAGGATTCTTGCAGAAACCTAAAACGTGACGGGGATTCATAAAACGATGATACAAAAACACCAACAAAATATAACATTGAGCTTCTTGGATAAGGAGTCTCGTGATTTGAAATAATAATTTAACGGACCTTCTCAACTAATTAGTGTATTATATTAATACGTTTTTATAAGAATTAGTTTGTTGTCTACACAGTATTAGTATATACTAAAACAATATACAATCTTCTCACAGCATGAACAATAAATGATGTTAAATATTTCATACTATAATTCTATAATCGATTGTTTGTCCAACCGAAACCATAGTTTTATCGTTCTTTATACAGCGCAGACTTGCCAAATAGATTTACACCATGCATTTTACAGGTATACTATCAATTAAACAGCCATAAACCCATGAACCTAAAAACATATTAGATAAAAAAAACTTACTTCTGTAACCACTCACGTAATAGTTATAGCATCATTACATTTCTGTAACCACTCACGTAATAGTTATACCATCATCACATTTCTGTAACCACTCACGTAATAGTTATAGCATCATCACATTTCTGTAACCACTCACGTAATATTTATAGCATCATCACATTTCTGTAACCACTCACGTAATAGTTATAGCATCATCACATTTCTGTAACCACTCACGTAATAGTTATAGCATCATCACATTTCTTCCATAGTTTGATTTATAAAACTCACTGCGGAAGGAGGGTGTGCTGTTTTAACTTCTTAACAGTACCTTGTATTGTTTCAGTAAAATCATCGCATAATAGGCTGTTTGGGGGTCACCAAATTCGTCATTAAGTGGCAAGTAAAATCTTACATTTATCATGTTAATAGTTTACTTTTATTTATTTTCCATACAGATTAGAGATTGTTTGAAATATAATTTACAGTAAATCTGTTTTTGAATCATACAAAATAAATAATTCTATTTGAAATTGACACAAAGCAGAATGTACTTAGTGGAGGGTGATAAAGTTAACTTAGACGTGGCTGACTATTATTGAAACTTTAAGGTTGCTACGCACAGCTGGTTAATTCAATGCTAGCTGATGCAATGCACGGGTCCACTCAGGGAATAAGCAGTTGAGTGTGCCGCGTTTTGTGGTTTACCTTTTGAATAAGGAACATCTGTTTATTACTTAGCATTTTGCAAAGCCGTTTCTTAGCGATTACCTAGGACCACAACATGAAAGTACTCCCCTAGTATTTATCCCATAAGCCCTTTAGTTAAACTCATTCTTTAATATTTGCAGCAAGTGATATTTGGATTATATTTGTCTAAATTCATCTAACAAACTAATTATATATTTATCGGTGAAACTGATAGCCTTCTTCCATACGTGCAGGTTAAAATTTCAACATCGATGATGAAATGATTAGAAAGACTGCCATGCATAGCTCCGAAAAGCACAACTCCGACAAGGCGTTTCTCCGACAGATTTGTCGGAGTTGTGCATTTCTGTTGGTTTTACTGTCGGAGTTGTGCATTTCTGTTGGTTTTACTGTCGGAGTTGTGCATTAGTTTGTATTATTGTGTCGGAGTTACGCCTTTTTGGTGTTATTCTGTTCGACATCATGTAAATGATTTCGGAGCAACGCATAGCACATGAAATACATAAATCCAATACGTCAAAACCCTTAAAAAGTCTGATTTAAAGCTTAAGTAAATGTTTTAATTCCGAAATGCATAACTCCGACAAGTTTTTAGCAGTTTGGCGTTACTCCGACACAACTGCAAAGTTAAGCGTAACTCCGACAAAGGCTTCCCGCCTGGACGCTGTTTCGATACTGGCTAGGACCCGATATTAAATTCCGATAAAATATCGAAAAAAATATCGATAATTGAGACTATCGAACCCAGAGTATACAGTGTTTTCCTTGTTTTATGCTCACCATTGGGATCTCGTAAACCATAAAACTAGGAATGTTAAATGAGCAAAGTAGTGTACAATGGAAAACTAAATAAATTAGTGCCCAAAATAGCATTAAAATAGGTATTATTAAAAATAATATTAAAATAATATTTTAATCATTTTTCATTTAATGGATGTAGGCCTACATTTGTCTTGTGGGCGGGACCATTAAAAAACACTGAATCAATAAATAGGGCCTACTATCAATCACTATATTTTAGAAATACTTTATTTCAAATGGTTTCTATAGTGTAGGGCCTCTGAATCTAATTTGTTCGTGTTTCTGAATAACTAACTCTAACTCTAATGTTAAACCTGAGGTTGTAGTTAAAAATATCGCCGCTGCTTAGCAGCACCACCCAGTAAGTGCTGCTACCTAGTGGGTATTCCTTAAACTAAGTCCTCCAGGTTCGAGATTTTACCGCAGTACAAGCATAGAATAAAATTCTATGGTACAAGTTGCCCAGGTCTGCTCAACTTCATAAGAACAATAAACAATGTCTATAACTAAGACAGTGCAAGTTACGCCTGCTAAACTTCGTAACAACAATAAGCACTTATGTAAAAAGGCAGTGCAAGCTGCCCATGTCTGCGTAATTTAATAAAAGCAATTTTTGACATCCCTCGATGTCGTTCAAAAGGTCTGTAATGGTATGCGAGATAGTATAGAGGTAGTATAATAGAACTGTTCCGGCCATGTACTAGCTCCAAAAAGAGTGAACCGTTTTTTTAGGCACATCTCAGTTAAAACGATCCCTCATTTTTACCGCAAGTGCACATTGTAGTGGTGGTGTTTATTTTACTTCTTAATTGTACTGTTTAATAATATAATGTATTTTATTATTTTAATAAAAGTCTCTATTTGCATTACCATATATTATTATATTAAAAAATGCTGTGCAGTTAATAACGAGATTAAACACACCATACTTAATTGCGCAAAGCATTATGGTTTGTGGTGATGTATTCCAATAATATATGAATGAATTTATATTTATCAGCAATGACCTCGTGTGTGCAGTGAATGTTTGAGTAATATAATCTATCTAATATTTAAGGAGATAATTTGGGAGTTCTTCAACCCGGCACCAACCTTTATATGTTATAAAAAACACGTCGACCCGGCACTGGTCGTTTCACCGTCCGCCATGACAGTATGACAAACCGGCACCAGCCACCCCTCTTACCCATTCCACCTAGACTACTCCCTCCTTTCTCTTTTCTCTTCTCTTAATCACCTCCCCTTTCCGTAAGGTGCCGTAGGTTCGCGCTGTCCATGTCCTCCCGATACCTCCCTTAAAATAATTGGGCACCGAGTTTTACTAAACGAAGGTGTGAGATGGCTTTAAAAAGGAATGGGGCTAGCTTTGTAAAATGAAGGCAACACTTTGTTAAATAGTTGGGGCCGAGCTTTATTAAACGAACATATGCGAAAATGGCAGGAGCTTTGTAAAATGAAGGTAACTTCTCTCGCTGCAGATTTTAAGAAATTAGGGGACGAGCTTCACTAGACGATGGAATAGACAATAATAAAAGTTGTGGCCGTTTTTTACTACGAGAATAAATACTCAAACATTTATTTTAGAAATAGGTTTGCTAAGATATCTATTTTTTGATTCCTTGATGTTCTGAATAGACATGATGTATTTCTTGTCCGTTACCATCCTAGACGGTGACAGACTTTTCAACCCAGTTTGATATCCGGAGGAACTGGGAATTGGAGGAAATGGGAGGTAACCGTGCTGTCTTGTTATTCAGAACAAACATTGTACAACATTGTGATAGAACAAATGTTCTAACAGCCCCATAAATGTAAAAAAATAATAGAACACGTTTGCAAGATTGAGTTTTTGTCGATCAGTTTTGTAGCTGCTCCGTTGAATAGTATAGGTCACTAGTATCAATGACTACATATACAATAAGACGCGTAAGCGCCGGCGCCGTGTTAAAAATTCAGCGCCAAGCGGTAACTCTGCGACCCGCCGCTAGTAGCGCTGCATGTATCAAAACGGTCCGGCAAGTCGCTAGGACACGGCAAAACTGAGTAATCCCGAGCGGTGAACGCGTTGTCGTTTATACGCTCATGTACATTCTAATAATAATAAAACTACAATGAAACTTATATATTCCCTATATATTCCCAGTAGGAATTTCATTCATATTGCTAATTGCTTAGAACAGTTGTTAAATACACACTACATGTAAAACTATTAAATAAATGGTTAAGAGATACTGTAATCGACACCACAAGGTGTAGAGATGGAAGCATACAGCGTGGCACCGGTATGCCACCAAGATATTACAGGGTGGGGGGTGAAAAAATAGGAACCAGTGATACCAATTGTATTGTTTAAAAATTGTAAACCGATAATGACAAATTATATTTATAATAAATATATTCTTTGACTTGGCTAACAACTGATAAATCATTAAAAGGTAAATAAAAGGTGGTATGCCTAAAATTGTATTGTTAAAGAAGCTTATGATTTTTAATTCAATTTATTATTCCTTTAACCATTTTTGGAGAGCAGTTATATGCATAAGGTTTGTAAAGAAACGTGAAGACAGTTATTTTACTGCCTTGTGAACAGTGATTAGATGTGTTCTGTATAAGTTCTTAATAGTGTTTTCTTGTTATTAAGTTGTGAAATTGACGGAATAGGCTTGGGTAGCAACAAACTATATTAATTGACTGTGTCTATAACATAGTAATGTAGGCTAATTACTTTTGACTCCTGAGGTAAGGATATTCCAACACAGTTTTCATCTATAAATGAACTGTTTGGTACGCTTGTAAGTAATTCCTGGTGCATGTAGAGTTGGCTTACAATTTTGTGCTCTTCCCCCTTAGCCTACTTAAAATATATTGTCCCATTTTCTTCATAATAAATCATGGAGGAAGCGGTTACTTGTGGGTAATGTCATGCCATCATTGTTGATTCAGATTGTGACTCGATCCAGTGTGATATTTGTGATTGTTGGCTACACTCTTGGGAGAAATGTTCCAAACTAAAGATGAGAGCTTTTCGAATAACCAAGAATGTTAATAGGTGTTGCCCCAGTTGTATGCATAACAACTGGAATTCTTCGGTTTAACCTTGTAAAAAAGTAGAGAAAACAATCTGGATCTAGTACTGGTGTTAGAAGAGGAGCGAAGAGACGTCAGGGACTTGAATTTGATTCTAATAGAAGATAACAAAACTTAAGTAGGATGGTGAACGAGTCCGTTATTGACGCTGACTACTGCGCTGAAGCAAATGTTAAACAGAGCGCGGGGTTTGAAAATGAAACATAGAAAATTTAGCACTCATGGCATGCTTTTCAATCGTGCTGGTAAGAAACAACTATTGAATGTTATTTGTCAAATAAATTAAGGATAAAGCAGCCCCCACTGCTTTATAACAATAGCACTTGATGGGATGGATATGAAAGTACTTTTTTTGTACATTAAGTGGTTCTAGGTCAGTTCTGGCTAATTTTGACAAAGTCACTTATGAGATTGTACCTGCTGAAAACAATAAAATAGGCTGTGATTATATGTTGTTAAGGGATAAGTCGGTAACAAAATATGTAAATAGTGCCATAATGTTAGGTTTTTGTTTTGGAATGTTCAGGGTTTTAATAACAAAATTGATTATATGAATTTTTGATGAACAAAATATAATGTACATGTCATTGCTGTAGCTGTACATTCGATTAATGAGACTGATGCTCAATGTTTATGTGTACCTGGTTATACAGCAGCTTATTTTTATGGTAGGCCTAATGTAGCACATGGTGGTGCAGCAATATTTGTTAGTAATAATATAAATTTTAAGGATTTATCACATATTAGGGATCTTTCAATAGAGATGGTGTGTGAGGTTGCCAAGGATGTAGCCAGGGGGTGTGCTGAAGGTGCTCCGGCACCCCCCGAAATTCTCATCAAATTACGTTTTTAACTATGACTAACAGAGGCTTCTTTAACCTCCAAAAAAAACCTCAGAGTTGCTGCCTTGCTGGTTACTTTATCTAACAAGTGAGCGAGGTTAGTTGGTGCGGACTGTATGCAACACAACACTATAACGGACAGTAGCTTTTTAAACAAACTATGGTTTTAGGACGCAGACTCACAATTACTGCTTTAATCCAGGATTATTTTTTTAAGTAAATTCAAATAAACAATTGTTATAAACAGGGCCGGATTTAAGCATAGGCTACACAGGCGCGCGCATAGGGGCCCGCGCCACACGAATCACACATACAACAACATAAAACATGGAAATAAAACCCAGGTCGCCAGCTTGCTGACCTGGGTGGAAAAAGCCCGCACCACCGGCTGCACCTAGGGGCCCACAGCTCCTAAATCCGGCGATGGTTGCAAATAAAAATCGGATGGACATAAAGTAACCTAGTTGCCTTTTAAGAGGATTTCACAAACTTAAATTTACATGAAAATTTCCGTAACCTTACAGGTATTTTGTAGCCCATGTATAGTATATACTATATATTTTTATTCTTTAGTTTAATAATATCAGTCTGTAGGATCATGCACTATAATGTTTTTTACGATACAAGAATATATGAAAAGACTAACGACAGTACTGTAGTTAGTCTATGGTATATGATTGGTGATATGATCGGTATACACAATGAATTACTAAGGAATTAATTATTTACTTTTATTATTAGTACATTTTTATTCAAGACTAACTGATCTTGCACTCTTGTCCGTTCATTACGGCAATGTCAGAGTGTTTCACTAGAACAAGTAGTGGATGTAATGGTGAGCGTGCCCCGGAAGCTGGTTCTGTTGTAGTTTGATGTCATCAAAGCAATCGAACTTTAAATATACAATTTACTATATTATAATAAGTTTTCTGTTTCAAGCAATAATAAAACTCGCTTTTGTTGTTATTTTGTCTCTTATTCGTTTTTTTATCCTAATGAATTTGAGTTTAGTTACTATCTGTTACATCCTTATAAACCAGGGCGATCTAGCAATCCGCAAAATAAAACTTCGCTACGCCCTTGTACGGCGCTTAAGCCTCGTTCTCACAATTCCATATAAAAAATAAATAAATTCCTTACTGTGATCGCTCATTATTTCTAAATTCACAAAACCAGCTTAATTGGCTTGGCCTGGTCCACGACCCGTCCGCGGCTAGTCTTTACCTACCGTGCCGCCCCGCACCGGCGCCACGCCGTCAGAACAGTCGGCTCGGAAATGCAAAGACAACTTGTCTTCTGATGAATGATCAATGCCGTCTGACTCGGCAAGCCGCACGTCATGAGAACGAGGCTTTACTGATCACGGGCACTCAATACTCCATAACAGTTGTCAATATCAATACTAATATAATGGGTTGGGTTTTCTATGAGATGAATAATCTACGTTTAACAGAACAAATAAAACTGCAAAGTAGTTTATTTTTGGTTGTAGTTACCTATGCAAATTATAGGTTGTTAAGTAATTTATTGTAGTAAGTAATAAGTCTAGTAAATTTGCTAATATCTTTTACACAAACAATAGTGCACAACAGTTGGTTAAATGACAGCAGTTTAGGTTAGCCTCTAAAATATTATAATTAACAGTTGTTGGGCACCGGTCCGCTTGTTATGGAAACTACAAACACCATTTTATCAAACAATTTGATTTATTTAAAACGATATAAACTAGAATAAATCCAATTTAACTGTTGCATATATCACTAAGTACAAACACAAAACTAGAAATACACTGAGACTAAAATTGTTGAAATGAGAGTGTTGTTAATTGCATCACAACGGACACAATAAACATTTTAATACTATAAGTGGTAGACATGCTCTAAATGAAATCTCATCGTTAACAACATAACTGTATAACGGTGTGTACTACAAACTAGGGAGACCATTGTTAAACAATGACATCAATCATGCATATTTGACAAAATACGCCATCAATGTGTTGGTGTTTAAGAAGAATACTAAGTATTTTAGTAAGGGACAAGCGCATAACATTATTATAGATCACTTGGAAATTGATAATATATTAAGACAATAATAAGTGTGTATGTTGTAATCCGGGTAACATCAGGGTAATAAGCAATCCGGGTAAAAAGGCGAATCCGAATAATAATATCAATTATTTAAAATCCTTGTGTGAATATCGATTGAAAATTCTTCATGGAGAGATGTTATAACCTAATCAACGATTAACCATGGAAACCAGTGGTCTCTCTGAGGTTAACCTGATACAAACAATAGTAAATAAATACAACATTTTTGGCATTGCCGTTTATTACATTAAAATACGCCTGTCCTTTACAATTCAAATTGTATAAACTTTGTTTTATTAAAACAAATTGAATATACTAACTCATACGTTATTTTTTACAGGCATGAGAAATTTGACAATTAATTACATTAACAAAGGATGTAATTTCTAAGAGGGCGCAAAAAGGTGGTCAATTACGCCTTCAACTACAAGTATGCACTAGACAAACACTGCCGTCTACAAATTGCGTCGGTTAGCTCGCGCCTTGTTACATTGCAAGTTTGTCTTATCAAGAATAAATTTTACAGGTAACCTCTGAGGTGTATTTCTGATGTAGTTATAACAACTAACTACTGGTGTAGCGTTTTTCTTCTATCCACCAAAAACAGGATAGTCATTTTATACAATTGTGATTTTCCCTTAACCCCACTTTAAATAGCTTGTTCGTAAACATCACGTTAAAATATATTAAGATTAGGATCTTCGGTTTCGGAGGAATGTGGCTTTAAAATAAAAGTTAATAAGTAATAAAGTTATAAACAAAAATCACAATGTATATGACATTGCAAAACTTGAACAACGAATTTATAACTTAATATATAGATGAACTTATTAAGGTATTTAAGAAGGAACGTTACAACACGTTTTCCAAGAGTTTATGCCGTTACAATGTTTTCAAGCGGCATACGTTTGTTGTATTTGGTATAAGGATACTTAAGGAAAAACTAATAGTTCGATTAAAATAAAACGAATGAACATTAGATTAAAATAAACCGAATGACCATTCGATTAAAATAAACCGAATGATCATTCGATTATTGGTATAATCGTCATCGGTTCGTTCGGTTCTCCTTATTTGGTTTTCGGCCGCTAATGCGTTACTCCGACACTTTTTTAAGCAGTTATGCACAGCTCCAACACGAATCACTCCGTAAAGCATAAGTCCGAAAAACATCTGTCGGAGTAACGCATTGGGGACAACTATCTGTCGGAGTAACGCCAAACGTAAACTTTATGTCGGAGTACTGCTTTAGAACCGTAAAAGTGTCGGAGTTGTGCATTTCTGATTTATTTAAGTTAAAATCCGTATTTTTGTCGGAGTTAGGCCTTGTCGGAGTTGTGCTTTTCGGAGCTATGCCGTGCACCGGATTAGAAAGAAACATTTCAGCCTTTAATCAGACTTCACCAGATGTTTCCCTAATTAGTCTGTGTTATCATAAGCACGTCCCTGCAGCCTGCAATTATTAGTGCGATACTGGTCATCCGTTGCACTTATTGGGAAAAGGTTATCATCGAGCTAAAGTAAAGTTATAATCGATATAGTACTTAACAACCACAATAGTTTTGTTATTGTTATGTTTGTTTGTTTTATTAATGGTTGCGATATTTAAAAACTTAAAATTTATGACTCCATATTAGTGTAACATGGGGTTAACTGTTCATCTCTTCTTGCTCACAAGATACATAGTATCCATAACAAGCTACAAACGAAAAACGGAGTACCAAGCGAGGTGGAACTAGTTTTTGTAAACGTGTCAAAATTTTTCAGAAGATGACATGATAAATCTAGAGAAAAAGTTACTAGTATAGCTCTTTTTATAATATTCCGAAACGCTTTTGTGGTGAGACGGATTGACACTTTTTGAGACATTTGTTATAGTATGATTTGTTCAGTATTGCATATAAGTTTAAAATTTGACAACATACACTTGCCTACTCTAGTTTACTAAAGAATCAATTAATAGTCTAGTAGTTTAAATTTTCCGTATTAAGATTTACAATATTTTCACCGTATCAAGTTTCGGTTTCTCCATCCTATTATTTTTGTTATGAGTACAAACATATCCCATCTTTCCTATTTATTTAAAGGTCAAATGGAAGTGATCCATATTCTAACAAGTTCGCACGCAGCACGCAGCCGTGAGGAAAGTGAATTTCCACATAACAACTTTTAAAACTCAAAATCAGTGTTAAAACATACCTACATTAATTCCAATTTGTATTGAAGTCTGAAAACAGTGATTTTTTTGGCTATCCTGATGCTCCTGGTTTCATTTACCTGCAAAACTGGGAATACAGTTTTGTGCATTACAATGTTAGGAGAAGGTCCAGACAAGCTTGAAAGTAGGCGTGAGGTTGCTGGGGATGATAAAAGTACTCTAACAAAGGAATAGCAGGCTTTTCTAGTGAAAAACCCCCATAAGACAACGTACTGTGTTTGGTCGATAGACATTTTATTTAATAACTCGGTAAATATGTATCCTAGAATGACGAGAGAGGGCTTAAAACTTTTGCTTCACTAATTCCCATATTTTTATATGCATTAATTTTACATACGGGGCTTTTCTGACCCTTTTAGGGCCCAAAAACTCGAAATTTGAAAGATTAATCCCCCCAAAAAGGGGTTTATAGTTTCCCGATTGTTTTGCCCAACGAAATTGTCCAAGTGATTACAAAAAGGAATGTTCCAACCAAATTTGAAGTAAATCGGACAAAAAATGCGACCACTAGAGTGCAAACACACACACACACACACACACACAAATATATATATATATATATATAATGTTGAACGACCCCCCAAAACGTGTTCAGGGGGTCACGTTAGGAACTTCTATGGTGGTCCCGGGCTTAAGTTTCACCATGCGGGTCATGCTAATAGTTCACTTTCTAAAGGAAATTCACTAATAATATTCCCTCAAAAGTCATGGGTAGGTGAATTATAGAACACATAAGGACTATAACTGGCCTACAAGTGACCTTTTTTTTAAAACAATAACTATCAAAACTAAATTTGGTAATATTAGAGTATGTGCCAAACACAAAATAAAATACAAATAATTTAGAAAAATATATATTATGCATTTAATTATCTTTGGATTTAAGTAATGACTGCGACACCTCCCAACTTAAGTTACTATATTTTTGGATCGTTGACAAATACGTTACGCAGCCATCTTGAAATTGTTTTAAAACTAATTATTCTAACTGTAAAAGATTGAAACAGTCCAATTATATTACCTTAGGTTTTTCGGGCAGTCCGAAATGTTAATAATACTAACGAAATTATATTCATAGTTTCCCAGATATATAAAGTTTCACTGATATATGTTTCCCTGTGGATCAAGTCTAGTGTAAAAAATAGGTATTTTAATATACCTCATGTATTAGATTTACGATTGAAACTTAAGAACGGCACAAATACTATTTTCATTAGTGTTATGTTTATTCTGTAACTTTTAACTTACAGAAACGTAAGTATGTAAATGCTGGTTAACCAAAATGTGTAGATGATATTGCTATTTTAAATTAAACAAATTATAACTGTTTATAGTTAAGTAACATATGTTATAACAAATTAATGAAATGATAGGGGAAACGACGACAGTGAGAATACGAACACGGTTTGTAATGCACAACATCGTCTGAGTTGTGCATTATGACCGAGCTTATATCTATCTTCCCTGCTGACAACAGGCGTGTCTTGCTGTCTGATTATTGTAATGGTTTGCAACACTGTCTTGGTTATTCGAGTTTTATTGGGATCTTTACACAAAACATGGTTTTAAGTTCGTAGGACGGCCAAATACAATTGCCTGGGCTAATGTAAGATGCACGTTTCATTGTTAGCTACATTTTTATATTTTATAAAATATCATTTAGATCCTAAAAAGTATACAGCTAAGCTTATTGTTTGGTAAAAAAATCCCTATTATTTTATTGTTTCACCACCGATGGCTCATATATGAACCACTGTAAATCCACCTGAACATGTGACTTATACAATCTCCATACTCTTCTATAGACCAACACGTTAAATTCAAGTCGAAAATATAGAGTGATAATAAATTAATAAATGTTAAGTTTGATGAGATCAGTGGTTCTTAAATGAGCCGTCGGTCTGTGTATGGAAAACACCCCAGCTCATAAAAGAGCCATTAGTCTATTTTGGGAGTTCAGTCCATTGACGATCGGTAGCGATCGTGTTTTTAAATTTACATTGTTAAATAAAAGCGTTCTTGGCAACACGTACATCTAATTGATTTGTTTAATTTACAATTTTCCATCATGTAAAACATTCTAGACAACAACTTTTTTTAGTTATACCCTGTATAATTACACTGAAATATTTCTTAAAGCTATTACATTGATTCAAATTTATGAGCTAATGTGTATTTTGAAATTGCGTTTATCCTTGTATAATTGTATTACAAATTTAAAATTTTGGTTTTGAAAATATACTGATTGGGACTTTTCAATTGATTTTGAGATTAATATCAAGCAGAGGTAAAGTGCGATGCCCCACTGCACAGCGTGGGTAACTTAGGCAACAACAAGAGGAGGATAAACAATAGCATTTAATATCTACCTGGTAAACAATTCTCTTAAGTGGTCCCAGCCACTGGCTACATTGCCTTCAAAGCTGTGTATTCTATATTCTCAGGTCAACTTGTAGGTTTGTTGTTTAGTCGTATATTTCTTAAAGTCATAACTAAAATAATTTTCTACCTCGTCACAACAGAAGAAACCCCGTAGTAAATTTTGGACACAAGGGCACTGGAGTTATATTTCATACCACCAAATACAATATAACATATGTTTTCATGAAAATTTTGTGTGTTCCCACATTTGATTTGAACCGACGGAATTAATCATTCGTATGCTTTATGTTTTGGGAAACAGGATAAAATAAAACCGTGTCTCACAACACTACAAAATATATTACACTTGTACGGTACTTACATACAATACGGTAAATAAACCATCTACAAGGTGTTCAAAAGGCCATTCAAGGTGTTTAAGGTGTACAAGGCGATCGATTTCAACCAGTCACGCCGGTCATCATTAGGCCTAATCAGCGAATGAATTTGTTTTGGTAAAACCATGAGTCTAGTAAAATTACTCAATAATCAGTGCCTCCATACCTCAGTCAACGTGGAGTTGTAACTGCGTATTTATGTTTGTAAACTGACTGGATAAAATAGTGGTTGGATTAATGTCTAAGTACATTTGGACAGAGGCACTTATATCAAGCAGAAATTATTGTTTTTTCTGCAAGGTCAACTTTGAAGTTGTGATACAACTCGTAAATTAATATAGTTTTGCATTCGTGGCGTGTAGCTATGTTAGCATATGCTTGCATATGGTCAGCACTGTTATAAAGTTTAATACAAATTTAGTTTATCATTTTATAAATTAAATTAAGAAAACCAGCCGTAGCAAGCACCAAGAAAATGTGGTGTTTGTGCCATATTAGAATTGATTCAAAACGGGGTATTTACAACTTTCGTGGTCAGTTTAACTCTTTTAAAGCTAAGGAGAAAGTTTTAAAACGTAATTTTTCTCAGGTCTAATATTACATACGTTGGTGCACGAGTTGAGATAATATGCGATTTAAATGTTTATTTTACAAATTTAAATTATATATCTGTTGTGCATAAGCGAAATTATTCATAGCCACAAGAACTGTGTAGTAATTATTAGCTTAATCTCTACTAACAAGTAATTAATGATAACACTTCTTACTAGCGAATTTCCCCTACAGGGAAGAAGCTATTACCGCAGTGGGCATGGTAAGACCTATGCCCGGGACCATGATAACTTTTCGTTTTGAGGTCCCCAGACCTCAAAAACACACCATTCATTCGAATCTGTATATATATATATATATATATATATATATATATATATATATATATTTATAAATATATATCCGTGGGTGCTATAACTCTCGTAAAAAAGGTCCGATTTTGATGAAATTAGGTATAAACGTGTAAAGCAACATTTATGACTTTAAGTTCGAAAAACAGCCATTTCACTCTCTCTAAAGGGGTTTTGTTTTTCTTGAGGGGGGGGAGGTTGTACCCCAAAAATGGTATTTGGGGTGAATTAAAATGGTATGGTAAAATGGTAATTTTTAAGAATCCCACATATTATTCTTATGGAGATTAATCAAAGCGGATATATCGTTTATTTATGAATGCATATTGATGAAACTAGGAATGTGGCTACACATAGTTGAGTTATATTGATATTTGCATGGAAACCTATTGTTTATGTTCCTTTTTTCAGCAAACCTATGTACTCATCCCCAATGTTATTCTTATAGAGAATAATTAAAATTGTATATATCGCTTATTTGTGAATATATTTTTATGAAACTTGGTATGAGTACTTTATGTGGTATTAGGACATATATTATGCATTGGAAATTCGCTTAGTACGCAGGTTTACTGCGATGAAGGTATTTTAAAACTAGGCTATTCAAAGAATAAAAACTTCACCCTTCTTGCGTCTATATTAACATGTTAAAGAATACTTAGTACAAGGTGACTCACGGGAACCGGACGTTTTTTAAACAGCTGTTGCATTGTTGTTGCACGTGGTAGGAAGATTGAGGTTATGTCATTACCTTCAGTAAGGCTTGCCATTTTTCTTGCAATGGATCAGTGGGCCTTAGGCCATCGCCTTTTCGCATACGAGTCTTTTGTCAAAAATGGTGAATCCGTCGTCAAAACCCAGCGGGAATTTCGACGACATTTTAATATTGAACGCCATGGAACTGTTCCAAGCCGAAATACGCTGTTAAGATGGGTTTCAGGGTTCCGAACAACAGGGAATATAACAAGAAAGAAACCACCAGGCCCTGTTAGAACTGCAAGAACACCCGAAAACATCGCCAGAGTGAGAGCAGCATTGATAAGGAGTCCAAGCAGGTCCGCACGAAAACATGCTCAAGAGTTGAACATGACCCGCGAATCAGTAAGGAGAGTTCTTCAGAAAGATCTTAAGTTTCATCCTTATAAAATACAGGTAGTCCAGGAACTTAAAGTGACTGACTATAATAAACGAGTGAACTTTGCATCGCGAATGCAAAGATTGTTTAACCACGAGCCGAACGTGATATTGTTAATGAGTGACGAAGCCCACTTCCACCTCAATGGCTCGGTAAACAAACAAAACTTTCGTTTACTGGGCCAGTCAGAATCCCCGCAATATTCACGAAAAACCTCTCCACTCTCCCAAGGTTACGGTTTGGTGTGCGGTATATCATTCGGGTGTTATTGGGCCGTACTTTTTCGAGGAAAATGGTGTAACAGTGACAGTGAACTCCCAACGCTATGTTCACACGTTGAACACATTTCTCCGTCCAGAACTTCGCAGACTTAGAATAAACCGGGAAAGGGTTTATTTTCAACAGGACGGTGCTACAGCCCACACCGCAGACCAATCAATGAGAGTCTTGAGGCAAATGTTTCCTAATAAGGTGATTTCTCGCTTTGGTGACATACCGTGGCCGGCAAGGTCACCTGACTTGTCCAGGTGTGATTACTTCCTTTGGGGGTTTCTAAAGGAGCGTGTCTATGCTCACAAACCACGCACTCTAGAAGATTTTAAGTTGGCAATCACAGAAGAGATCAATGGCATTGGACAAGACCTCCTGACCAGAGTTTCAGCTGATTTTCTGACCAGAATGAACATTTGTAGAGAAGTACATGACAACCATATGCGTGACGTAATTTTCAAAAAATGACTGTTTGGTAACAAATGGCAAATGTTTACCTCACTATGTACAGTATTAAAACCATTTTATTCATTATAACTACTGACTACTACTTATTTAAAAATCGTTCGGTTCCCATGAGTCACCTTGTATATAAAATAATGTGTTTGCAATAAATTTGTAAGCAAAATATTTCAAGCCAGCTTGTAGATATTTGTTGTAGCAACATGAAGAGGATAAAATTACGTTAACTAATTACTAATAATTAGTTTCAATGAAAAGAAATACTGAAAAACTCAGAAAATACCTCGAATTATAAAACGAACTAGTAACCCATCATAAAGTTACTATCTACTACATATTTCTTAAATTAAGTAAGACATTTAATTAAACTCGTAAAGTGTGTAAAGTATTTCAGGTAGAACTTTAAACAGCACGATTTCAATGCTAAAGGAGTCTCTTCAGGCTGTAGAATATTAAGTAGAACCCCTCGTACATCTCTGGGATATAAGTTACAGCCAGATATTTAATGTATTGCATTTCGATGTTACTTTTGTTTCTTTGACAAGTATAAACAAGTATTTTAGGAAGTGTGTTATTTTTCAAAAATAATTATATATTTCTACATTTAAGGTTTAGAGTTATATTTAATAAGCCTACAGAAAAAATAATGTTACACATGTCATCAGTGTTGTTATAGATAATTATTTTATAACAAACGTTTTTTATGACAACCTATTGGTACCTTTTCCTAAGCTTAATCGTTTTTCATACCATTATATATTTGAATTGACATGATGATTAAATACTCCCATGTACATTTTATGGAATGTTTAATATGTTTTATATAATAAGGAGAAATTACAAAATACCAACACAATATAAATGTGTGTACTTTGTTATACGATATTTTATAATAATTCAACTTGTTGATTCAAAATTTATGATTACTTGTTATAGTTACAGTTATATTTCTACATTTTATGTTGCTGTGTAATGTGCTAAAATTTTCATTCTGAGAAATTTACATTTACATAGGAAAATAAGACACAAAGAGACTGATAAAGACGGATTGAAACTGTTTCAGACAGTTTACATATGATCCTTTTGTGATGTGACAACATGCTCATATAAGGGTGTAATGTCTTAAAATGCAACTTCAAATAATGACATGGAAAAGTTTGATCGTTTACACTCAAATTGCATAATTTTACTAAAACAATTGCAAGTAACCAGTTATGGGCTGCACGTTTTAGTCATAAGACCAATTGTGAGCTTAAGAACCATTTTTAAAATTAGTTCTACTCTAAATAAAAATAATTATACAACGTGTTGCGAAATTAAAACTTAATCAAACTTTGAGCTGGTAACAAGAAAAATGTTCCTGCCAAGCGTATAATTGACAACCTGTGATAAGAACTGTATTGTTTGAGCTGTTGCAGTTTAGTTGAAAGGGTATTTCGAATAAGTAAATATTAAATTAATACGGTTTAATCCGTTCTACACCTTAACGTTATTTTTTCATTAGATTGATTTTAATTTCAACAAGTTTGAAAACTATTAATCAATCAGAAAATAAAGTAAAATGCATACACAATATAGTAGGAAACAAGAATATTGTTTTGCTTCTCGTACTCGAATCAACCGTTTAAGGCACACTTCAGTTCATGTTGTTTTATGGCCTCATAAATAGTGGGACATTACACAGTTTATTACTCAACGAAACAAATTAAATATACATTTGTTTGGAATGGTAACGAAACCAATTTAAAACACTTTGTTTTGAAGTAGGCTTAATTTATTACATTTTATTTATAGGATTACAACGTTACTGTTTAATTTCAAATGGTAATTATTGCAAATACCGCATAGCCTTCCTTTGTTAGGTGTAGGTCAACGACACAGTCGTGGTTTAATTTGCACAGAAATATAATAGTTGTTATACATTCACACGGCAAGTGTAATTAATTTATCTCTGTATCCTAAGGTGCATTATATGGCGATAATTAATGAATATTTACAAGTGAAGTAAGAAGTCTTGTGTAGCCTTATTACAATGACTCGACCGACTGATATTTTACCTAGGATCATTAACTAGTAACCCTATGACCAATGGCACCTGAAATCTAGTTTTGCACCTTTACTATTAATAATAAATATACTAAGAATCAATCAGGAGAACATTGTGAAGAAGTTATTTATAGTTATTTTACGTAAATGTCTTGATACAATTATTTTTAAAGACAGGTATTTTTTAAACCTTTTATTTCTGATTTTTTCCTATTTAAATTATTTAACATTTTAGAAAACAGTAATGCAAATTGAAACAGACATTACTTTATTTCATATACATTTTTCTTGTATATATACTTTGAAATAATTATGCTATGGATACTTAATAATTGTTTCAACACAAGGGGTTACACACCCAATAAGTTATTTAATTCGTCGGTTCAATTGCACATTCGTTCGATCGTGTTTTTAAGTAAACAACACGTGTTGGTCATTTCAAATAACTGATGATATTTTCACCCACATAATAGTGGGTCAATGTATTTCGGGACCGATAATAAATTATAATCAATGGTCGGAATAGAACAAAACTTGTAGGATTTATGTTGTGTTTGCTTCAATGATAAATGAAATCATTACTACTTTGACATAAAACGTCTCAACCCAGTCTCCTATGTCTGGAGGGGTGGGAGGGGCACCGATGTAGGTCACTGCAGCGTAGGGTCTTTATTGAATCGGTTATATTAAGCTGAGTTTGTATCTAGTTTATGTGACTGTATGTAATACAATACCTAATACAGTCTACAACAGTAATAATCTACGAGTAATCTTGAATAACTCTCTACCTCTTTGTACAACTGCTTAAAACTTATAAAAAGTGACTCATCAAACGATATAAGGATTTTCAATTTAAATTAAGTAAAAATAATGGATTTTGAACATTCAATGTATTGCGATTTTATTCTGCGCTTTATTCAACAATATTTACAATAAACTACAATCAAACGACAAGCCCCAATATTTAAAACTTTGAATTTCAGTGCGCTTTAAATACAATAATTTAATTATAAGAAATACTACAAAACAGAATAATTTAATTTAATTGTGCCACACATCACTCTAAATCATCATAAAATGCAAAAGGTAGTGCTAATTGTGTGGAAATAGAATAAAGTTAAGTTAAATGCTTTAAAATAAACTAAAGTGAACAAACAATGCACATTGTACAAGCATCAAAGGAAAATTACGAAATTATTATTGATCTTCAGTTTAGATGATGATTGTTAGTTAACTCTGCGAAATTGACCCTAATGAATTTATGGCATCAAGGTTTTCACTTATCAAAAAAGCCCATTAATATTGATACTATACTCCCAAGGAGTAGTGTGCAGATTGTTTGTATTCTTAATCGACTTTCTATCAATTTCACTATAATTGATAGTTTTAGCTCTTGAATTTGGATGCAGTTAATTCAAATTGAGTAATTATTACTATGTAGAGTTGAGATGCTTTTCTGTTATATTTGTTCACTCACATTTGTTATGATGTAAACGTTATTACAGAGTATCGTTACTTTAGCGGATCTAAATTAATAATATGCTACATGCAAACTTTGTAAACAAGAAGACTTTTTTAATTTTAAGACTTACCCCCACATATTAAACACCAAAACGTGCGTCTAGGTGTGCAGATGGGCAAACTGGCTTTAGATATAGGTCTCGATATATATCGAGTTAGGTCATAGAACTCGAAAATATCGCAAAAAACTGAAAGTGTATAACATTTCCAATTTCTAATTTTTAAAAACCAGATGATTCATTTCTTCTTTCACCAAAATAATTGCAGCTGTTATAATAGAGCAGGCCCATGAGTAGGAAATCCCTCTCTATAAAGTGCAAGAAGCATTTCATGTGTCAATTGTGGAAACAACATTTGTAGGGTATTTTGACCCCGCTGAATACGAATATGCCTGTTGCCAAAGCAAACTTTGGACTGGAAGTGTGGTATCCAAGATGGCGTCCACAACTGTGTTTGCCCCATATCTCCCTTGTTTGTTGGCTTAAAATAATGATTTGAACGTCTGCATAAGGGTTTCCTCTGATGCCAAACACATTGCAACGTTAAAATTTACTTTCTATAACCAGCTATATGTTTGGTGGGCATAAGTTCCAAGATGGCCGCCAAAACTCTATTGCCGTGTACCTCCCATGTTTGTTGGCTTAAAATAGTGATTTAAATGCCTGCATAGGGATTTTCTCGGATGTAAAATACATTGCAACGTTAAACGTTTATTTACTATGAGTGTGGAGGGCATAGGTTCCAATATGGCGCCCTAGATGGCTGCCAAAACTCTGTTGCCGTATATCTCCCATGTTAGTTGGCTTACAATAATGATTTAAACGTCTGCATAGGGGTTTTCTCGGATGCCAAACCCATTACAACGCTCAAAATTTACTTACTATAAGTTTGGAGGGCATAGGCTCCAAGATGGTCGCCAAAACTGTGTTGTGTATACGTGAACTCCGTGCGTCTTCTTGTATTTGGAGTTTAAAATCGGTCAGATAGTTGTTAGTGGTTGAATGTATACTACCTTTGTTTATTGAAATATCAGTAGGTATTTAAGGCAATGTTTAAGTTTGAAGCCGAATTTTGAAATGCATGCACTCTGGTGGCACAACTGATAAAGCTTAGAATTCCCAAACAAACTCTTAGACATGATGTTAGAGTATTTCTGCAAACGGCAAGAGGTAATGATTGTAAATTAAATTGGACAACGGATATTTAATTAACAGTTATTAAATTCAGTTTGTTCCTTTCGTTATTTTGGTTGCTGTTTGTACTGTTACACATTCTGTTACATTTGTTAAGTGGTGTTATTGTTTTGTAAATTATTTATTATTAATTGTAGCCATTATAATATTATAGCGGTTATAATATTTAATTTAGATAGTGTATACTGTGTAGCGATCTTGTGGGAATATCTGCCATATAGCTTGAAGCGTAATCTTGTGGGCCCACATCCCTTTTCCATAAGCCTTGCCATCGAGAAATTTTGAAGTACTGCCTTTGTCCATTAGTCCGCTTTCTAGCCACTTTTCGCTTTTCGGCCACGTGAAGGCCGTCCATCCTTAGAATAACTCAACTTTGCACCTCTTCCGAACACTATTTCAGTTACGAAAGCTTTCAGTACAATACCTGATAAAGCTTCCAAAGTTTGTCAGCAGTCGCAATGCACCGTTGTACCAGTTGGCTTTAACTGCTTTCGCAAAATGGTGTTCTGGTCTCAAATTTACCGCTCTCACCAAAATAGTCGCTTTCCAATGAGGTGGCCAAAGAACAGATTAAGGCTTGCGTACTAATTATCAACATTAAAGGTCCCATAATTCCTGAATGACTAGTTTCCCCCGAAACATTCCAAAGATGAGGCCGGAATCCTTTACAGTGCAAAAGCAGTAGAAACCAACTTGTTTAGCACCAGTGAGCCCGGAAATATCGAAAACCTGCTGCTGTGTGTCCAGGAATCTCGATTACAAGGTCTTTGGGATGTCTCGTGTACTACAAGGCACGATCAAGCTAGGGTGGACAGAATTCAATCAAGAATCAACTACATGTACTTACGAGTTCGGCCATAGGATAGATGCCCTTGATCCTGAACATCACTCATGAAATTACAATGCTGAAAACTGTCGTCCGAAAATACACTGCGACTTGTCACAAACTTGGGAAGCTGTAATTAATACTGACAACAGACCAGGCCTTGTACTTCAAGCAGTTGGAACTCAAATGGTGTTCAGAAGAGGTAAAGTCGAGTTATTCTAAGTATGGACGGTCTTCACATAGCTATGACATTTCTCAAGGTTATCGGGAAGCACATGATAGGGAGAAGCCATAGCGAAATGTGGCTAGAAAGCGGACCGCAGTATTTCTAAAGTTCTCGATGGCAAGACTTAAGGGAGAGGGATGAGGGCTCACAAGAATCTTCAAGCTATATGACAGATTTACTCACTAGATTGCTGCACAGTACACTATCGATGTTACTTAGTTTATAGCAATTGTTAAATATATGTTAATGTACAGTTGTCTCATATAATTTACAATCATTACCTCTTGCTGTTTGCAGGAATACTCTAACATCATTCCTAAGAGTTTGGTTGGGGAGTTATAAGCTTCATCAGTTGTGCCACCAGAGTGCATGAATTTCAAAATTCGGTTTCTAACTTAAAATTTGCTTTAAATACCTACTGATACTTTAATAATCAAAGGTAGTATACATTCAACCACTAAAAACTATTTGGCCGATTTTAAACTCCAAATACAAGAAGCCCACGGAGTTCACGTACTAACAACAAAGTTTTGGCGGCCACCCTGGAACCTATGTCCTCCAAACTTATAGTAAGTAAATTGTTTACATTGCAATATATTTGGCATTCAAGAAAACCCCTATGCAGACGTATAAATAATTATCTTAAGCCAACAAACATGGGCGATTTACGGCAAAAGAGTTTTGGTGGCCATCTTGGGCACTATATTGGAACTTATACCCTCCAAACTTATAGTAAGTAAATTTGTAACGTTGAAATGTGTTTGGCATCCGAGAAAACCCCTATGCAGACGTTCAAATCAATACTTTAAGCCAAAAAACAAGGGAGATATGGGGCAAACACAGTTTTGGCCGCCATCTTGGATACCGCACTTCCGGTCCAAAGTTTGCTTTGGCAACAGGCATATTCGTATTCAGCGGGGTCAAAATACCATAAAAACGTTGTTTCCCCAATTTTTACATGAAATGCTTCTTGTATTGTTCTTTTTGAAAAACGTGGCTTGACATGTTATCAGCAAGAATAAATCTATATAAATATAATAAATTTTCTTTATTCATACCACCCTGAAAGTTTGTGTTTTGGCCATACAATTAACATGGAGAGTAGTTTTCTTTGAATTGCAGCTGTTAATAAATTTTGGAGACTGGGAAACTAATAATTCTTGAAGAATCCAGCATGACGCCAGAGTAGCTGCAAACAATCTGCATCTTTGTTACCTGTAATATGGTTTAGCAGTGGATCACCAGTTGATTTGATATATTCAGTTGAAACTTTACATAGTATCAACAGAGGCATCTGCCAAAGTGCATTCTGTGCCCATTAATTAAACGAAGATTGTTTAGAAATAAACAACACGAACCTTGAAAAGTACCAAACGAATAAAGAGTTTATTTTAGCCTATTGAATCTACATTCAGTCAACACTGATGATAGTTATAAAAAATTGCAGTTCCCTGTTGAGTTTCTGAACAGTCTTGAAAGAAGGGGTCTTCCACGACAACGGATTGCTCTTAAACTGGGCACCTTTGTTTTGATAATGTGAAACTTGAACACACAAAGAGGCATTATCAACGGAACTCGAATGAAAGTAACTGGAATATGTATGTGAATAGCATTCAGTGCGAAGTTTGAACAGGATCGAGCAAAGACCAGTACATTTTGATTCCAAAAGTTAAGAATTCTCCATCTGAATCTCTATTTCCATTTAAACTGACAATATACCAGTTACCGATCTATGTTGCATATGCAATCACCATAAACAAAAGTCAAAGACAAACATTACAAAGGTAGCACTAAAACTTCCAAAGCCTGTCTTCTCCCATGGTCAACTTTATGTTGCGCTCGGTCGTGCCAAAAACTTCGTTGCTGCAAAGGTTTTCGTAACAGAAACTAACGAACAATTTGTTGACAGCGATAATTAAATCCATACAACTAATTTAGTTTTTAAAGAGATTTTGTAAACAATGAATTTAGATTTAATTAATATAAACATGTTTTTTACTTATTTTTTAAGTTATTTCATGGTTTACTTTAATTATCTTAAATTAATTTGTTTAAATTGAATACAATTACTTATAAAAAAATTGCAATTTAATATTCGTGTGAAATCGCACGGGTTCGATTAGTATTACTTAAACAGTGCGATGAACACTCAAGAGGCTGTTGGTTGTTGTAGAGACCATATGTAATAGATATCACACAAGTAAACATGCAAACTTACGTTGTAAAAATAATATGTGAGTTGAATGAACTTTTAAATTTCTCATATGAGCCGGAATTTTTTCTAAACATCGTGTTTCATAGGTTTACTTAATTTCTAATCACCATTGCATCTTTCATATAACGAATCTTTTAAATAATAAAGCATTAGATATAGCATTAGTTTTTGGTATATAATTTAACAATCTTTGGTAAAGCATACTTAACAAGAAGCCCATCACTAAATCATACAACAGCGAAATATTATAAATCATCGTGGATTCCAACCAATAGTATCTAAGTAATTGTACTATTAATACTGTATAAGATAAATAATTAGGTCACCTTTAATGTATTAGGCGATTTCAATGTATCAGTTTCCCATGTAAAAGAATATTTCAAGCGGTTATAAATTTAACTGTGACTATGCTTTTAAGAATTTAGAACATAGAAAAGTTGATCAAACCAACTAGTGGTATTTAGAACCGTTATAATTTTTTACCCATTTCCTTATCAATAAACAAAAACCACAATACAATTTAAATACCTAATACACTATAAAAAGGATAGTTGTCATGTAAAACAAGCTAAAGTGAAAGAAAAGCGAAGAGAAGTTGGAAAATACATGGAAGTTATGACGCCCAAGACACTCGCTGTGGTCAAGAGATTTACACATGATACCTAACTACACGTTTTATAACCCTACCAGGAGTACTGGTTACCTAAGTGTTAAGAGAATCATAATAACTAATAATAATACATGTTTTTCAAAATCCTCCGCAGATTCCAGAGAGACGACCTCTGTTGTGTGCATTTCCCTTTCCGATCTCCTTTTTTAAACCAGACTAATGAGAGTAAATTTCCTCTAGCAGCTAACTGAGTAAAAACGTAGGAAGTGGACTGAAATAAGATTGACCAATACAACTTTAATATAAAATTTTACAAGTAATTTCAAAACGGAATTGAATAAGATATTGTTTTCATTTTGTTCTGAAATATAAATCAAAACCATTCAAAAACATTTTAACACGAAATAATAACTACTCTTTTCAACAAATTAGTTTATAAAAGTTAGGTGGGTAGCAATATTACTTGTTGCACAACTTTGAGGAATGAACCTCCAAAACTAGTTATATTACCAGACTTGAACGTTGCAAAGGGAAACTTCATATAATTGTCTTACTCTGGGTGGTAACCTATTTCGGCTTATAAATTGCGTTAATTAATACAGCCGCCATGAAGAAAACTCTCAAGTTATTACTAAGGATATCTTGTTTGTTCTCTGCTTATAAAAGTATAGATTGACGTTAAGAGGTAACTTAGTCCTCATTGTAGCGGTAGTATTTCGGCTTCGCCTTTTGATCTCCACTGAAATTATACATTACTGTAAAATCTTAACTAATGAAATTCATTTATGAGGGCTATAAACAATAAAAAATAGATTAAATAATTATTTTATTTCATGATATAGATACTAGATAAATTGTAGATTCTACTATGTGTAAGTTAAAGCAGTTTAAATCTCGGAACTTAAGTAAGCACAAGTAGTGGACTTTAAAGTTCTGTTACATTTTTTGCTTTACCCTATATTTTTTAATTTGCCAATTTAAGTTTAAATTGGCATATGCGTTAAATACGTTAAGTATAAAGTAAAGGTTAAGAACGGCTTTATATCAAAACTATCGATAGTATGCATTTTAATGTACTATGTCTCCTACTTTGTTACTATTATGATACCCCTATTTCACCGTGCGGTGTACACGTGGACCACAAACGTGAGAGTCCGTGTCACTAAAGGTCTAAAAAATGCTAGTGCAGTGAGATAGCTGAGCAATTTATTTTATTTATCTTATAACTTGTTGTGGGAAGAAATCTCTTATAGAGATGAGAATATCACGTGAGAGACCCTTTTTGTTTTTGATACATATTTTTACAGCTTAACTTAGGTACCGAACTATAGGAACGCGGTATTACCATATAATGAAAATTAACGGTGAATGGTACTTCTTATCGAAACCTGGGACGTCAGGTCCAAAGTAAGTCACTCCAACCACTTCATCAGGCCGGTCCTAGAGCTACAACGGTGAATGGTACTTCTTATCGAAACCTGGGACGTCAGGTCCAATGTCACTCACTCCAACCACTTCATCAGGCCGGTCCTAGAGCTACAACGGTGAATGGTACTTCTTATCGAAACCTGGGACGTCAGGTCCAATGTCACTCACTCCAACCACTTCATCAGGCCGGTCCTAGAGCTACAACGGTGAATGGTACTTCTTATCGAAACCTGGGACGTCAGGTCCAAAGTCCCCCACTCCAACCACTTCATCAGGCCAGTCCTAGAGCTATAACGGTGAATGGTTCTTCTTATCGAAACCTGGGACGTCAGGTCCAAAGTCACCCGCTCCAACCACTTCATCAGGCCAGTCCTAGAGCTATAACGGTGAATGGTTCTTCTTATCGAAACCTGGGACGTCAGGTCCAATGTCACTCACTCCAACCACTTCATCAGGCCGGTCCTAGAGCTACAACGGTGAATGGTACTTCTTATCGAAACCTGGGACGTCAGGTCCAATGTCACTCACTCCAACCACTTCATCAGGCCGGTCCTAGAGCTACAACGGTGAATGGTTCTTCTTATCGAAACCTGGGACGTCAGGTCCAAAGTCACCCGCTCCAACCACTTCATCAGGCCAGTCCTAGAGCTATAACGGTGAATGGTTCTTCTTATCGAAACCTGGGACGTCAGGTCCAAAGTCACCCGCTCCAACCACTTCATCAGGCCGGTCCTAGAGCTATAACGGTGAATGGTTCTTCTTATCGAAACCTGGGACGTCAGGTCCAAAGTCACTCGCTCCAACCTCTTCATCAGGCCAGTCCTAGAGCTATAACGGTGAATGGTTCTTCTTATCGAAACCTGGGACGTCAGGTCCAAAGTCACTCGCTCCAACCTCTTCATCAGGCCGGTCCTAGAGCTATAACGGTGAATGGTTCTTCTTATCGAAACCTGGGACGTCAGGTCCAAAGTCACTCGCTCCAACCTCTTCATCAGGCCGGTCTTAGAGCTATAACGGTGAATGGTTCTTCTTATCGAAACCTGGGACGTCAGGTCCAAAGTCACTCGCTCCAACCTCTTTATCAGGCCGGTCCTAGAGCTATAACGGTGAATGGTTCTTCTTATCGAAACCTGGGACGTCAGGTCCAAAGTCACTCGCTCCAACCTCTTCATCAGGCCGGTCCTAGAGCTACAACCATAGATTGAGCACACTCCGCTTAAGCACACTCCGCAACAAGTCCGCTTAAGCTACGCTACTACATAGAGTTATGATATAAGCGGGGGTGGTATTTCCAATTAAACTAGAATCGAAATTAAACATATTGGTACAATATACGATTATGCTTGTCTCAAATACATTAAAAATCGAAAAATGCCCACTTATAACTTTGTTTTTAAAATATAACGAAGGACGAGGATTATATCAGAGTTTGTATAAATTTTAATTTAATTTAAGTTAAACATTATTATTTTTATACTAGCTTAAAATAAATGTGCAGCATATTTCTTTAAAGTATCATCCGTTGATTGTAATTTGTGAAAAAGTTATCTATTGAATGTTTACATTAGATATGTTTACTTAGTTGGGAAAATGTTTAGTTGATACAAATAAAATATACTTAAGCTGCAAGATACCCTTGATTACATACTACTAATTAAATATATTTTAAAATTAATGCGTAAATCAATGAACAATTAAATTGAAGTCTTTATTTTAAAGGTATAAGTTGCGATGATTTTGTTTTAAGCGATGAATAAAAAGGTTTGCAGTGTTGTCTGATACTGAACAATGTATTGCGATCAACTTTATTTACCCTTGGGATTTAATCAAGTTTCATTTCAACAGATTATGATTTTGTACTGCATCATCCAATACAACTATGATCGAACTAACGCGTTTTTAAATTAGAAAATATACCAATTGGAGCCAAGGTATTGGACAAATAATTCTAAACAACTTTAATTAATTATTTATATTGCGTATCACATTCGAATATTGAATATAACAAAATATTACATGTTTTTTTCTGGAAGAAATATATTCACTTACAAATAAAATCACTTACATAACCTTGAGACTAACTCTGACCACTTGGGAAACATTATTTATTTTTATGTCATTATTTTTTTATTGATTTTTGCTCAGTTTCCTCCAAAATGAAAGGCGGCATTTGTTTTACTACTAAATACAAATACTAGTTTAAAACTATATAAACACCACATACCTTTAGTGTATAGGAAATAAATAAAAATTTCTTTCAACAGCAATGAACTTTATTATGGTCGCTTGTTTAACGTACAAAATTCAGTTCAACTCTCTCAAAAATGTCTGTTTACTTTATACAAGAAGGGCAGTTAAAGTCAAAGTGAAGCGCACGGCCCATCATTATCTCCAGCTTTTTTTCAGTTAGGATAAATCACATTTTATATTTATAAAAGTAATTCTCCTTCAGAGCAAAAAGATATTTGTCTTTAAAAAGAGCTTTGAAATGTTATAATAAACATGACGCAATAGGCTCTCTAGGTTCTAAGAGTTAATTATTTAAATTATTGTCAGTTCCTTATTTAATAGAATGATTAAACACATAAAGAAGAATATTTAACGAATAATTAAACATTTAACTTAACAGTTGCTAAGGCCAATACTCTGAGGTTTGTTTATAGGAAAATTAAAGTTTTTCTGTTCTAAAATTAAAACTATCGATTTTATTACCAAAAATGCATACTTCATATTATTATTATAATTAAATCTGAAAGAAAAATTTTAGTATTACTGCTGCTATACAGTCATTTTACTGCTGCTATAAATAAATTTGTGGACGTTAATTCTTTTTCAGCTTTTTCATTAAAACTTGATTTTATTTTAATCTTATTTCATAAATATATTTTTTATTGTCATTAATTTTATTAGGACTATAATAGTTTGTGGTTTATTCATTTACATTCCAAAAACCTTTGACAATTCGCTAAAATCTTCCGGGGTTACTTCTTTGCTATTTTGAAAATCTTGGTTTTATACCTGGATATACTTATTGAGCTTATAACGATTTATAAGAGAGGCTAACGTTCTCATACGTCGGTTGCATTACTCATTAGTAGTGGTGAAATGATGGTTTAACATCACTTCCGGCGCTTTTTCCCCATGTTATTCTTATGGGGAGCCGTTTTTGGACCGACGCCAGCTCCCGCCTATAGAGCTCCCGCCCGCTGGCCTATATTAAATATACCCCTGCCTTAAATATATTGTCCCTCCTCTTTTTAAAAACTCTGGTGTCTGATTTAGTGTCCCAACTGCCGCCAAAACTTGGTGTTTTAATCCAATTTGCATTCATTTTAATACATCCTTTGCAGAAATCCACGAGTTCTGGCTACTTGGGAACCCGAGCCATTTGACATATAATAAATCACCCTTCCTCCTAATTACCTTCTCTACCAAATACATGTCTTTATATTTAGTCTTTAACAATTCTTCTGTATAAAATCCTCCTTTGATTATATTGCCATTCTCATCTTTCAAAATATAAGTCACAGGCTTTGTTTTCTTAACTTCTGCTATTGTAAAAAGCTCTCCCGTCCAGTTAGGGGTATATCCTTTACTAAATACATGTTTATATTTAGATATCCTTACACTATCCCCCACCTTATATTTTGGCTTTTTAACTTGTACTTTAGATGCTAACCTTTCGTGTACGTCTTTAGAGTTCTTAGCACTTACTTGGTTAGGTTTCATCCCTATGGATCTATGTACTTTATTATTATATATCCTTATTAACTTTGGAAGTAAATCCAACCACTTGTAACTCCCTTGTGCACTAAACTCTCTATACAACCAATTCTTTAAAGTTCTCTGGAACCTTTCCACAATAGCCGCCTTAGTTGTAGAGTAAGTGTGGTAGTGATTAATATTTAGAATTTTCATTAGTTTGGTAAAATGTTCATTAAAAAATTCTTTTCCGTTATCAGATTGAATATTTTTAACTCCCTTTGGGAGAATAGTTTTTATAGCTTCTGTGACTACTAATCCAGTTTTATTCTTTAGTGGAGCAGCATAAGCTTTTTTAGAAAATGTGTCTATTAAAGTTAAAATATATTTATTCCCAGAATTCTCTCTAGCATAATTCCGCATATCTATTAAATCTATTTGAACAGTTTCGTTTATACCCAACACCTTAAAAGACCTTCTAACAAAGTTCTTTCTCGCGGGCTTATGCAATTCGTAAGCAATTTTTTCCATTTTTTATTCTTTATTTTTAATGTTAACGTATCTGCCAGTCTCTGTCGTTTCAAAAACACCTCCATTGCTACCAACTAACATACCATCACTCATTCTTTGATATACATAGTTTTTTGGCAAATATGCCCCTCCATCTAAAGTCTTAAATCCGCTTAAAGATGTAGGGTCTGCAACCAACAATTTAGAATTGTACATCATCAAATCGATTTCATTATTGTCTTGCATAAATTTATTAGTTTTATTGTTAAACCTTAATGCGTGTGATTTTAAACAAATATCAAATTTAATATTGTCTTGTCTAAAAGTTTTAATATTATCGTCATACCTCAAAACCTGCGACATTAAACAAACATCACTCCTATCTTTGCCTTCAGGTATATTCTTTATTAATTTGTCCTCTGCATCCCACACATCGCCATCTAATGTTAATACATTATAATATTTATCCCCCTGTTTTATTATGCTTTTCTCACCCTTTGTTAATATTTGCTTAACAACAGCCACATCATTTGGCAATGTCCCAGGTAAAATGTTTGTTAATTGCTTATTTTTACCATCAAATTTAAGACCGTCTAAAGTCACAGTCTGATGTTTTGTAACACAATCGTTCTCATCAACAGCGGGTTTAACACGAACTAGCCTTTTATTATTAAAATCCCAAAAGTTTAGATCCATTTTTGGTACTTGAGAGACGTTTACAACATCATCGCTTTCTTTACCAGCCAACAAATTACTTATTTTTCGCTTTTTGGCATTCCAAACATTTCCCTCCGATTCCAAAAATTCATAATTATTTTTGTCTTGTACAAAGACACCATCTTTTCTTATTAAAGTTTGCTCTAATGTGGGCACATCGGTTGAGCTTTCACCTCGTTTAACATTAGTAATTTTGCGTTTATTAGCGTTCCAATTATTATTCTTGGATTCTAAAAACTTATATTTAGTATTACCTTGTACAAAAACATCACCTTTCCTGGTTAACGTCTGCCCCAAAGTCGATACATCGTCAGTAAACTCCCCACCTTTAACACTACTAATTTTATAATTTAAAGCATTCCAACCATCATCTTTTAGATTTAAAGTAGTTTCTTTAAAACTTCTAGCTTCTGGTTTACTATACGGGTCATATACGCGATAAAATTTATCTATCATATTTTTATTTAATAAACAATTCCACTTTCCCTCAATTCTTCTATGATAGAATCTATCTCATTATCCACTCCAGAATTTCCCGCCAATCGGCTTAACCAAAGCAGTCTTAACCTATCTACAAGCTCATTAGGATCGTCCCAATAAACATAGTCTATTTTATTACCAGTTACCTGCCTTAAACCTTCACCAACAGTCTTAAACAGGGGTTTAATTATATTAAGATATTTAGTGTGTTTATTGCTTGACATCGCCGCACCTGTTTTATAACCCTTTAAATGTGCATTTGTAGCTTCCAAAATCTCTTTATAATTTTGCAAATCAGCCTGACTATAGTTTACGGGTTCTTTTAAAGTTAACAATTCCCACAATCCCTTTGTCCCTTTATAAATTTTTTCTCCAACTGTAACATCATCATTGGCAATTTGAACTTCCTGATTCCCAATAAAAAATTTATTTCCTTCTCGCCTAATACCATATGTGGTGTCTGTCATACTACTTCTACTAAGGTAATTTCCTAAATAGTCTGATGCTAAAAGACCAAAATCTAATTTGTGTGGTGTTATCTGTGTTATTCTTGGTATTCTAGACGGGGTCTTTTCTAAAATCATTGTTAGAACTGGCCTCTCTGTTTTTGTGGCTAAATTTTTTAATTCTTGCAAAGGCTCTATTAACGGTTGGAATGTTTGGAACCTCTCTTCAGCCTCTAGAAATTTACCACGTTTTAACGCCCTATATTTTTCTCTTATTTGTTTTGCAGACTCTACCAATTCTTGTTGAATATTTGTTTTCATTTTATTTACATTTTATTTATCTCATTTGTCAAAGGATTGTACTCAAACACCTTATCGTGTATTATTAGGCAATATGCAGATGTGTTTGAAGGGACGTTTTCTGCAGTTTCAATTTCTAATTTAATATCTACAACCCCCTCTTTCACCGATTCATTCTGCCTAGAACAATCTATTACAATTAGAGGATATTTATTTATAAAGTCAGCTCTGTTAAACATAGGATCGGGGACGGTGTTGTAGTAACTCTCCCTAAACCTCACAAACATCTCATAAGCTTTAGAGGCATCTCCATTTTCAAAGTCGAGATTTAAATCACTATAAGGATAATATTCAGAGTTTAAAAACACTTTGAGATTTTTCAATTTACAGTGATCAAATTCATCAGTTCTTTTTCGTGCACTGTTGTCCCTACCTGTTTGGAAACCAAATATAACATACCTGGGCTTCTCCAAACTCGAAGACGTCTTAACTGACCATGTGTGTCTCTTGGTTTCGGGGTATGATGGGAGTTCGTGTAGCTCCAAACTTCTAAATGCAATTTGCAAATTTTTATTTTGCAATAACATCTTTTGTAATTGAAGCTTCTCCCCATCAGATGGTACCACGTGCGGCATCACCCACTGAATCGATTTAAGTGTAATTTTAGGAATAGGATCGACACCAGTTGGAGCATTAGATGTTGTTAATATACAATTTAAGTCGTTTTTGGATCTTTTCAATACCAATTCTTGTTTAACATTTACTAAAACCTTATTAAAATCCTCAAACACACCCATTAACAGCTCTAACGGGACACAAGTACTAAACTTGCCGCTTTTATGGAACTCCTTTAAATTTTCATCAGAATCAAATGCTACATTTGACAATTTAGTTGTTTTATTGTAAGAGCACAATATTTTCATAAGACTGGAAATTCCCGGATTTCTTACAATATCTATTTCTTTACCAGCAACTTCGTATCTAATTTCGTCAAATAAGAATGCAAATGCATTATTTATAAAATGTCCTTTATCATGATTCTCTATTTATCCTTTAATATACAAATAACTCCTACATGGGAGTGTTAGTAAATCTTGATTATTTATGCATATTCGAATTTCATCGGAATTATTTATTGCTAAAGTGTTGTGTGGAACATAGGAGTGATTTGTAATTTTAACCAGGCTATCATCGTATTGGAATTTTCCTGCAACGTCTAGAAAATCTTCCATTTTTATTAATAGAAAATTTTAACTTCAACCCAATTGATCGCAGAAACCTGGCATTTTGCACACTCAGTCCGTTCTTGTAAATTCTCATATCTTTTTTATATGACAAGTAATTGTAGTTTCTTCTTTATTAAAGTCAATTGGCTTGTCGTGTTGATCTGCAAATGTAATGCTAACAACATCTAAACTTCTCTTATTTACAGGGAAGTATATAATATTTCTGGGGACCTCAATAATCTTGTAGCCCGGAGGAGCTTCTGGGTAAAAACTGTGTATGGTGTGTGATTTGTCACCATTTAAATAAGACCCATTCGCAATATTACATTTTACTCTAATCACATTTACATTATTTATGTTGATTTTATTTACGGATTTAAACGCAATATCTGGAGTAGAAAATCCTTTAAATCCCAATAATTCAGACCCTAAACACGGTTTTGTAAAATCAAACACATGGCCAGAATGTAATGTGGCTTTCATAGTTTTATTATCGGCTATAAGTACAAAATCTGGGAGTTGCTTTTGAATTTCCTTCGCAAGCTCAAACACTTCGTATGTACCTTCAGCAATTTCAATTACATTTGGAGCTTTGTGATCGTAATAATACACATCCTCACCCTCGTCTATAGTTAATTTTGTGTCTTTAAGTTTATTTAATTTTGGAACTAGGCCTTTGTAAAATATAAGTTTGACTTTTGTATTAATTAATGCTACTTTATTTTGTATAATAACTTCAACTTTACCATCTAATGCCCGGTTTAATTCGTCAATTGTAACCTCCCCTTTTGGGGTTGTAATTTTGTGCATTTTGTAATATGTCAAAGTATTTAGAGGTTTTTTAACATTAAATATAGAATTATAACTTTGAAAATCTACCAGCCCAATTACATAATCACCATTTAATTCTATAGGAGGAAAGAACACCGACTTCAACTCTGGCTCTGTACCTGTGAATGTTATAGTAAATGAATCCATTTTTATAAACTAAAATTTTTCAGAAATGATAAACATAAAATTCCACAAATGGAACTGTTTAAATCTTGTATTTGATCAGTTGTATAGTAAATTTTAGATGGTACAAAATATTCAATTACCTCTTTTGGAGGCTGTATTCCGAAAGGGTCAAAATATATTACAATATCTTTATTTTTACGATATGCTGTCCAATGTGTGCCCCTGTCACTGTCTAAATTAATAATTCCACATTCTCTTACTTTTGGTCTCAGTTTTCTTAGCTCGTTTTTTAGGTACACTCCTCGAAAGTGAGGCACGTCTCTTGCGGCCTCTAACAGCTGAAAGTTGTCCATCTTTTTTATTAAATTTTAATCCCATTCCCATTTTTGCCTTGGCCTTCATCAAATTTGTCACTGCATAAGCTGCTGCTTTTTCGGCCAGATTGGCGTCCTTTGCCGAAACCCTAGTCCAAGCCTGGTCCGCTAATCTCATATCTGCCTTGTTCCGGGCGGCTGTATCAGGATTATTCATGTAGAATATGTCGTGCTCTTTACAATAAGAGTCTAGCTTATTTTTTGGAGGTACATTTCTGGCTAAATTTTCACGCACGTTAGTTCCGGGCCCGCACCATTTATAATTTCCAGGTAGGTGGAGAGGGAAAGGAAGGTTGTTTATAAGGGTATTTAACAAGCCACGGCCTCTATATGGCTTTAAGAATAATCCCTTACCCTTCTTACACTTTCTCTTTGCCATTTTTATTATATAAAAAAATTAACAAACATAGCACATAAAGAAAATACACCATTTATTCAAATTTAACACAAAGAAAATACACCATTATATAAAAAATGTCATTTATTCAACAAAAGAACAAATTTAAAATTGCACATAAAGAAAATACACCAAAGAAGTTGGGCCTATTTCCTAATAATATTCGCTGTCTTATAATAGGGCCCAGTGGTTCGGGGAAGACTGTTGTAATTTATAACTTAATTGTAAAAAAACAAGGATTAAAGTTTACAAATTTATATATAATATCCAAATCTTTAGAACAAGAAAAATATAAAAAAATAATTGAAATATTCCGTCTGTGTGATGAAGTTAAATTACACACATATTCAAACTGTGAAATCACACCAAATGATGTAGAATCACACTCAATAGTTGTATTTGACGACATAAATAGTCCAAATATCACACAATTTTTCTCAATGGGCAGACACAAAAATGTTAACAGTTTTTACTTGTGTCAATCTTACAGTAAAGTAAACAAACATTTACGTGACAATGTTAATTTTCTAATATTATTTAAACAAGACGATTTAAATTTAAAACATGTGTATAACAATCATGTGGGAAATGATTTTTCATTTAACCAATTTAGAAATCTCTGCCATCAATGCTGGGATAGGTCTAAATATGGCTTTTTTGTAATAGACAAGGAAAGGCCAAAGAATAATGGCAAATACAGATTTATGTTTGACCAATTTTATAGTGACCAAGGGCAAGGGTGTTGATGCCATCCAGAATAAACCTCTTGTCGTCATCAAAAGAGAGTACCTTTTTGTTCATCGTTAATGTTTGAAGACGGTGGTTTGTGGATTTAATTCTTGTAACATTCTCATAGTAATCTTCTCCGGTTGCAAGACAGTGTAAGTAGTGTTGGTGTGTTAAGAGATGTTTAATTGTAGCTTTGTCAGCTCCTTTTGCCTTTTTAACCTCTAACTGCTTTTCTTTTTTGTATAACCACTGTAGAGGAATGAAAGAGTATAATTTTGGCCTTAAACCACAATATTCATACATAATTTGACCATTTAATTCGTCTTTAAACTTGCCCGTAACTTTTTTGTTTTTATCAGAGTATAAGAAATGGTCTTTACTATATGCAGAGGTGTCGAAACGGTCCAAGTCGCTTTGTATTTCCTTGTAAAAGTCCTCTGTTACTATAGAATACATCAGAGAATCCGTGTCTGTCATTAAGAACTTTTTATTCTTAAATTTTGACATATAATTATAGTGGAAATCATACATGATTACTTTGCTGATATCCAAAATGGTCATTCCTAAATATATTGGTTTATCAAACTTTACAATTAATTTATTTAAATGCACAGCATGCAAGTTGTTATCGAACTTTTTGCTGCAGTCAAATCTTGGCTTTGTAACATACTTTGTTAACATAGACTCATCTACAAGATGTATATCACGAAACTTGCGTTGGTTCATAATTGTTCGACCAAAGAGACTGTTATTTAACAGTTTGTAAAAGTCTTTTTCAAAATCATGTTCAGCTTTTTGTCGCTTTTCAATATTAAAATTAATATAGGGCGCGAGCCAATTCGATTGTCTGAATTTTAAGATTCTGTGGTATTTTGTAACTACCAAACCCAATTCTTCGTATTTTTTTAGTGCTTTATAATGTAGAATATATTTGGTTTTGTCATTTAAGTTTGGTATTAATTTTCCATTCATTTTTTCTGGTGCGAGCGGGTAGTCGTTGTGCAAATCGTGTAAACTTTTATCGTATTTTAAATCAACTTCCAAAATAAATCCAAAGTTTTCATTTTTATTGGCTTTATAATCTTTCTCGTTTGTCCATCTAAAGCCATCAACGGGCAACGACTCGCACATTGCTGTAGAGTATAGCGAGTTGCAGTCTAAGTATACAAGATAGGTGCTTTCTTGATTTGGGTCATAATGTTCGCCCATGTACTTATTGTTGGCTTTAGCATAGCGCGTGGAAATCATGCTTACACCACCTCTAATGGCGTGTTCTATAAACAAATGCATGTCAATGTCACTAAATAACTGTAATTTTATGCCAGTCATTCTAAGGCACGCCTCCCATGATAGCCCAGGCAATGAGTACTTGTGGACGGGGTCGAGTTTATAATCCTTTAAACTCAAGTCCCTAAATGTCTCAAACACATCAGCCAATAACAACACATCTGTTTTAAGGTATAAATCGTGATATTCTTTTAAATTCTTTATATTAAAATGATTCCATACGTTTTTAGCATGTTCATATTGTGCAGGAGATATACATTCTTTAGTTAGGCTGCTGTAAAATGCCTCTATGGGTGGTAGGGTCTCTAAAAACTTTTCTGGTCCTGTCATGTATTCGTATGGAAATTCGCCCTTGCGTTGTAGTAGTGGATTGTCTATAAATCTAAATGTATTTAAATTGGAAGCTAATTTGCTTAAGGGAAGAGACAGAAAGTTGTAGGAATCCAAAAATACCAAATCATCAACAGAGAACGATATATATTTTTCCATGTCTTTGGCTATGCAATTCAATTTGCGATTGAGTTTTCCCAAGTGTTGCATTATTAAATGACCATCATAGTTTTTAAGGTTGTGGAAGAATATTGGAATTTTCTTGGTTACTTTATAGTTTAAATTGCAAGCGTTGTGGGAGGGTCCTCGGAATTTGCCTGTTAGATGGCAATGGTCGCGCACTTTATCACCCAGTAACAGCTGTTGGCATATGTGGCAGTATTTAGAGTTTTTGAAGGATGCCTCTTGCTTTGGAGTCATTACAAGGGGAACATATACTTCCATCTGACTTTTAATAAAGTCATAGGTTTTAAATAACTTTTCGAAAAATACATCCATTACATTTTCACCGCTGTACAACTCTTCGTAAATAATTTTAGAGTCTCTCACCACAACATAAGCAAATCCAGAAGGCGTGTGTTTGCCGCCGTTTATAAAACATTCGAAATCTGCATAAATCACAAAGGGAGCTTTAAGTTGATATTTGTAATTCGTAAATTGTAGTGTATCTTTTTCAGACATTTGTACTCTTTGATGCCCAAAGGGTTTACAATATGTTATGTGACGTTCCAATTTATTTTTGGTGCCAAAATGTTGCAAACAGAACTTGCAAAAATATTTCTTATTGGCGTGTTTTGTAGAATTAAACATTAACTTGTCAAAATCACGAATTAAACAGTAATGTGATTTCTGACCGTGTTTTAGAAGCAGCAGATTGACGTGAGTGTTGCCATTTAGTTTAGTTATTCTCAATGGATATATTGTTTTTCCTTCAATTCCATATACATTAACACTTATGTTATTTTGTTTTTCAAATTTATCAATGTCAGATATTTTTACTGGATATTTTATATTTGTCATATTTAACTGACCTTCATAGGGTTCGTAGTGAACTACTCGATTTGCATTTTCTTTACTATTCCTTGGTCTTAGGCTTGCTAAAACACTCCAGGTGAAACATTTATTATCGGTGTTTTTAATATTTAAAACAGCATGTTTTGATTTTATATTTTCTGGCGTGGGAATGTATGATTTGGGAGTTAGGGGCTTATATTTGTAAACATGCAACTGCCAGTATTTGGTGCGGTCATATATCCATCCACTGCCTTGAGCTTGATACTTGTGCATGGAGGTATCGATTTTTAAAAGTGAATTTTCAATTTGAGTCTTTAGCTGTGCTTTCTCAATTGATAAATTAGTTAAACTTCGAAAATCAGCAATACATTCTTTGTCAATGATTAAATCACCATTATTGTCCACTGAGTGTTTGATGAATTTTGCTCTCCTAATAAGAATCCATTTGATGGGTAGAGGACAAGATTGGAGAGTGTCTAATACTTCCGCTGATTCACCGTTAAAAATATACAACTTGTAAGGTTGTTTGTCACATCGTAGGTAGTGGCGTTTCTTTTGACATTTAACAACCTTCTTACACACATCACAAGTATTATGTTTTTCTAGCATGTGAATTTTAAAATTTGTATTATCAAATATTTGATGACATATTTTACAAATATTAGGAATAATTTTGTGAATGTTACGATAGTGTCTGATTAAATTGCTTTTTTTGGAGCAAGACGTGGAGCACTGCGCACAGGTCAACATTTTTTGTTGGAATGAGGGTGGTGATTTTGTGGGCTTCTATATATATCCTTGGTTGAAAATTTTAAAATTTTATCTTTTTTAAATAATAAAAACATATTTTTTAGCTCTAAAATAAGACATTTTTGCAGTTTAATTACTGCAAATATTAAAAAAAATTCCAATTTGGTCATACAATATTATTTTTTACATACACATTTTAGGTATTAATACACATTTGGAAATGGTGAATTGGAGATTTACAAATATTAGGCTATTTCAATTATGGATTAACAGTTGTCCCTAAAGACATCACACCGTTGCTAACACTCACAGAGTCCTAGGAGGCGGTGGCGCGGAGGTGCGGTGAGCCGGTGATGTCATGCGGGTGGTGACAAGTGTGGTGACGTCCGGTGGTCGCGGTCGCTGGAGTGTGGTGACGTCCGGTGGTCGAGGTCACTGGTGTAGAACAACGGTGTTGGTGGCTCCTTATATACACCTCGATTTTCAATTTGGAAATTACCTCACATTGAGAGGATTTCCAGGAAATTACTGGTAAGTGGAAAGTCTGGTCAAAGTGTCACGCAACAATCCGTTAGTGTGTTAATGTGTCGCAAGCGCACTTTCGCTCTCGGGAGAGTGTCGGTGAATGGTGTTGCACGTGAAAGCGGCGGATGTGCGTGCAGCGGATGTTTTAATCAGTTGACAGTTCGACCGTAATAGTTGGGATTAAAACACCAAGTTTTGGCGGCAGTTGGGATTAAAACACCAAAAACAAATCAGACACCAGAGTTTTTAAAAAGAGGAGGGACAATATATTTAAGGCAGGGGTATATTTAATATAGGCCAGCGGGCGGGAGCTCTATAGGCGGGAGCTGGCGTCGGTCCAAAAACGGCTCCCCATAAGAATAACATGGGGAAAAAGCGCCGGAAGTGATGTTAAACCATCATTTCACCACTACTCTCATTTACTCCCTAATAAATGTCAGTTTTAAAAATCAAACAACCGATAGTTGATTTGTTAAATATAAACCATCTAATTTCCCTCGAATTAAGGTCAATTAGAATTAGGTAAGCTGTCAGGTTAATTGTTAACTGTGTACAAAGTATTTGTTGTATCGCCATTCCTGATATAACGCCCATTATTTCACACATGGCATTGAATTTTCATCACAAAGTAAACATGGCACACTAATTGGTGACAGGAAATGGTCTAAACGTTTGTGTTTCAAATTAAGAATAAAGAGGTTATCGCATTAACAATTTGATTCCTTGTTGATACATTTTCGGTATTCTTTTACGTAAATATGTAATAATTTTGTTTTTCATCGTGCTGTAATTTATATATTTATATATGATTTGCAAATAATTCATTGATATAGCTGTTATCAGTGATACAACTATCTGATTGATTCTTCTAAAGTATCGGACAACTTACACGGTAATGATGAATGGTTTATCTTTGACTGCAATTAAAATCTACAAACACGTTTTTCTTCTTGTTCTACCCCAGTGGAAATTTCTATTAAACGTAGAATACATCGGATCAAATATCTCAGTCATATGGGCGCCAGAGGAATAAAATACGTTAACGGTAAGGATAAAGACACGCTTATTTAAAGTGAAAAAAATGGGTGAAGGATGAAAAAGGCATTTAATGACTCTGTTACAGAAACTAAACTTTATTTGTACACACAAAAAGCTAAACAATATCTGAACACAATAAACAACTTATTTCATGAGTCATATATTTTAGTAAAAATTTTAGTCAGCACGTTAGCTTCTAAAATAGATTTCCCCTAGTAATTCAATCTACAAAACTACCCCAGCAACACACAAACATTCGAACCCCCCGAGAGTACAGCAACAAGAGGAGTGGTGATCCCCGGCCATCCGTTACTGCAGCGCATCCGTCGTCATGACTTGTTCATGGCCTCCGTCACCCTGAGAGCCGCGGGAACCGTGAGGTTGAGCTCTCATTTCGATGGCAGTTGCCAACCCTGACGGTTACTTGAGTTTATGTTATCTTTGTTTGTTGATGCTAATAAAATTAAAACTCGCCTCTGCACCAAATTAATGTGTTTTTTTGTAACTCTTAATATACAAACTATTGCATCCAACGATGTCCTTATAATATATCGTATTATATTGTCACATGGCTTAATAAAAACACCTACAGACAATATTGCAGTGAATGCGTGGACCATTGTACCGTCATAAAAGACTTGACTGAATGTTATAAACTTACACTTCTTGCTCTGTAATGTAGATGTGTAATACGTCTATTAGGTTAAAATGCTGTTGAAAATGCACGCTTAAACACCAAAAAGAAGATGGGAGTAATAGAAGCGATTAAGCCAGACTTTGAGATCATTAAATTGCAGGTACTGTAATGTAAACTTTGAAACCGAGTTGTATTAGTATATAAGTTGGGTTGTTTAAAGTGGGCTCATCCGTAAAGAGGGAGTCTAAAAAGAGCAGGAAACGCACTATGACGGCACGGCACGGCACACCACGGCACAGGACAGACGTGAATGGTCTGAGGAGTATCTTGCCGGTGCCGGTGGCGAGCGGTGGCCGTCACCTACGTTTTGGCGCAGTGGTCCAGTAAATCTATATTATGAACTTGAATTTGGCATGATTGCATATCTGAAACGTAAAATCGTCGTGTACGAACGATAGACCTATGTGCTGAGACTACTGTCGCATTTAAAACTGGTGATTCCACTTATTTTTAATGTTGAATTTAATCGAAATCGTCTAGTTTCCTTAGTTTAAACAAATATTTTGTAAAGATTTTTTAAAAATTTAAATTGGAACATATTTATTTATTTAATTGAAACGTAGATTTTAGCTCTTCAGGTTTGGGAGTTTTTACATTAAAACGGTCCATCATGACAACAGACAGACACCCATTTGCCTTTTTTAATAGTTTTGATGCATAAATATTGTAAGTTGTCAATTATCTTAAATTTATAAATAAGTCTACTTACGCACTAAAACTTGTTTGGCTTTGTTGAGCTTGTCATTGTAAGGTTCGGTGGTTAATACCGAATCGAACTTTTATATTTCTTTAAGAAACAGCAAATAAATGCTGGAATAAATTTGTAAAATAATAATACATCTTGCAAAATTAAAAATTATACCGAAGTCAATAAATTAAAGCCATTCTTAGGGCCATCGTTACTAAATTATGAACTTATTTGTTTTCGATATTCTGTTTTTGTTCATGCAATTAATATCTATTGCCATTACTACTGCTGACGCCGCCAGGTTGTAGATACGGGATGGGACGTTACTGGGCGGTCGTGGCCGTTACTAATGGGTTAACCCCAATGTAAAGTGTAACCGTACTGTGCTGAGTCGTGCCGTGCCGTCATAATGGGTTTCCTGCGTTTAACAAGTGAGAATAATGTTCCCGGTAAAACTCAGACGTAATTCTGTAAGAAACTCATAACCTAAAATGAGAGGCCGAGGTAAAATGTAATTCGGGGACAGGATAAACTAAGCGTTTTGGTACAAACTGGCGCTTTGGAACTTTGAAACTAATTCTTTTGAAAACTAATATTTATTAATTGTTTGACAGAATTTTAACATAAACAGCAGAAAAAAACCCTAACCGAACCGAACCGAACCAAAAGCCGAACCCGGACCTAATAATTATTTATCTTCTACTAGTATTTAAAACTTTAAAATTAACTAGAAAAAATCAATGAACGTCGCGACCGTTTTAAACGGTCGCGACGTAACGACACTTACCAAATTACACCTTTTTCTCTAAAATGTTTATGCATAACACATTTTAATGATTTGTATATAAATATATAAAGATAAAAATAAAAGATGATGATCCGTTTATTGCTTGTGTCTCCACGTGAGTGTCATAAATTTTTTTGAGCTAGAAACTATTGGCCTCATTGTTAAAGGAGTTATATTCAAATACATGGCAAGTAATTATCTAGATAGAACCATATCGATCTGGTGGTCATTGGTTGTGGCTCTATAACCATAGTCCACAGCCATCAACACGATGTCATGACCATGTATAACCACGACAGACTACTCAGTTGTCAAAATCAGATGTATCTATCTGTACATTGGCAATCAGTTTAATGATATTTCATTAAATCTATTAATTTAACCACATTTTGTGTTTCCGTTAGGATAGCAATAGGTGAAAAGGAAGGTTTACAATAAATTAAAAATGGGAAGTATTAAAAACCAATTATCCGATGGATTATAAGCCAACTAAACAGTATTACAGATTTTAAAAATAGCTATAACCATGCTACAGAGTTGACATTATGAATAAGTCTAGATGTGTTGTATAATATATTTTCAGTGGTAAAATCAACAATTTAGAAAAAAATATTTAAAACTGTTATAACAGATGTATTTTTATAAACTTATAAAAAGTTCATATTTAAGTTGCTGTTTCTGTCACATTTATCACCACATCATAGAGAGTGCAACTAGCAAGGAAACTCATCCAGCGCTCCTCTAGTGATGTGATTGAAAGTTGTTAAGGCCATTAGTCGATTGCAGGAACACCTTCGTCCCGTAACGTCAATAGTTACTGTAATAGAACAGCGATAAATTTGTTTTGATATTCAACATTTTATATTGCTTGTTTTATGTAAATTAATTAAATTCTCAGATTTATTTTTTGTAAAAAACAAGCAATTTATTTGTTTAATGTTAGGTTTGTTACATAATAATATAGTATCTTCTCTTCTCCGATGGAGTTAGTAACAGTGGTAACAGTAGGCAACTGCTGCAGTTTTATGTTTTACTTTTATAACTAAAGTATGAAATACAGTATTACTTCTATGCATAAGATGGACCCTAGTCCATGATTAGTACTTAGGAGTTTTGTAGTAAAACTGAAAAACTAGCCTCTTAATCGTAATGCAGTATTCTTTCATGCTAAGATACATAAGGTTTACAAATATAGTTTATAGATACAGTTTATAAAAATATAGGTTGATAATTTTGTGAGCCCCGAGACGACAGCAGCGACGAGGCTTATGCAAATATCACTTGTTTTGCAGGCGGGAATGATAATGTTACTGTAGGCCTGTGAGGAGGCCTTATCAATGTTATTTAATAATAAATCAACACAAGTCAATGTTGATTCATAATTTTGTCATGTTGTAAATGTATAGTGGCAAATCATCTAAAGATTGGCGTAAATTTTTTAGGAACTTTCTTCTTCAAAATGTAACATTCTTTTATTTATAAAATTTTGTTACAAAAGTAATTTATATATTCTCTGTTTTATTCCGATATTAATTATACAAAATATACGTTATCTGCTTCAAAGGGTCTATTTCGAAGTTTATGCAAAATAGGAGTATCGGGAAAACTGATTTCCTTTCAAAACTTTGAAAAAACTTGGTTAATACCTAGTCAGACAACATAAGCTTACACTCAATGCAACAAGGGAAAAAGTCAAAATGTTGTAGGTAAACATTTGATTATGACAGCAGTTGATACGTCGTGCGCATTGGCTTGTTTATATATAAACTAATGCGCGTTAAAAATAATATGAGGCAACATTATTGAGATGTGAAGCTGTAAATAACAACTACAAGTTTGTCGTTTTAAAATCGCGATAGTTTTTGAGTTGATTAAAATTATATTGTAATAAATATTACCATTACCATAGCTGTATAGTAACTACAATTAGTGCTTTATTATTTTACTTTATTAATAAAAGACAAATTGATGTTATTTGATTTCCAAGTTAATATTTATTTAACACAAATTAAACGAATCAATAACATCCGAGAAATCCGAAGCATAACTTGAGTGAGTTTATTACAATATTAACGCTTCCACTGACCATTTAGATTATTACATTGATAAATGGTCATTTATCAGTGTCGCTCATGCTGATGGACATATTGCTGATGACTATCACAGTAACGCCCCGCGCTGGCCCTCGCTCACTAATACACACTGCCTGATTGATAGGTTGAACCTTTCTCCGTCGAAGCTAGAAAATGTTTGTATAAAGAGAAATTACCTCTGTGAGTTTAATATTAAAACAACAAAGAGCAGTTTTGGGACATAATTGCTTTAAGTATAGTTATAATTACGGAAAATTGCACTGGATAACTGTTCACTTTTCTAAATAATAAGTTTATGTTGCAGGATTGTGTTGATTTATTTCAAAAATAACGTTGTTAGTTCATGGATAAACCTTCCTAAAGACTTTAGATTTTCCTGTAGATGGATCCCTGTCTTGCATTTAGGGTAGGGAATTATACAGTAACATACCCTTCAATAAAGTTACTTCTTAACTTTATCATTACTAGGTTATTTTTCTATCACTTAAATGATTTATAATAATTTGTATCAAAGTCGGTAAGAAAAATATAATCATAACTTTATCTGGTATAAGAGTTAGAGATAACATTACTGTGAATTAAGTCCAGCGTTAAGCTAAATAATGTCACATATCAATAAACGTATTTTCTACTTTTGTATTACTTAATTCCATTAAAAACCATTTATAACTATTTTAGATTAATATAAGCTATGATGCTCCTCAATTGAAATTTCGATAGGTTTAATATGTAACGAAATTTGGTTGACTTATTTCATAATAATTCGGTATTGTAGTACGTTTCTTGATTATTTAATATAAGAAATTAGACAATTTGATTACTTGTAAACACATATGTAGGCCAACAGACCATGATAAAGTGACGTACAACCTATTAAACGTGTGGTTATAAAAATGTATCCCGACCAAACTATTAACCTTCTATAGGGTTTATAGTAAACAGTATGTAGAACTTGTTATATTTGAAGCACTTATTTTATAACACGTTTAATAAAACTGCCGTTCCAAAATTAAAGATATTATTGCGACATAAACATTATAATTTATTATTATTGTATATAAAAAGTTTGTTCAGATACTTACATGTGAAATTTCTAAGAATAATTTTGAGTTTTCTACAGGGCCTCATTTCCCCATTTGCCTTTAAAGTTGTAATGTTTATCCATGAAAGCCGGTTTAGTTTGGACAAGAGATTATATAAACATGAGTATGATCGTCGTAGACGTTCATAAGTTTCCCCACAGAATGCAGCCCAAACTATTTGCTTCGCTCTAAATTAATCTTCTTGGTATATCCGGGATTCGTATACATTGTCCGTATTAAAATCACTTAGTGGTAGCCAAATGATAGTGGACGATAACTTTGCTTCGATAACAAGTCCATAAGGCTCGTACATTGGAGCCATTTATCTCTGATGCAGATAGCGTGATAGTGGTGCTTTCTTTGTGGGAGACACATGATGCTGCTTTTGTCTAGAAATACAAAGAGAGTTCTTTCACGGTTTTTATGTATATAAGGGGAAAACTAAATTATATTTAAGGCAATACCGCTAGTATCTATATATTTAGTTTATTATATATATATGTTTATTTATTTCATAACACCCACCTATAATACATACATTAATTGAAATGTAGATGTCCTAGATTATAGATTAATGAAGGCATTATATTTTCCTTTTACGGAGTTATATTTCAACTCTCAGGAGAGACAAAAACGATGGTATTGCTAGTTCTGAGTTTTTTCGGAATGAACCATTCGTCATATTTGCTACGTCTCCCTCAGTACTAAATCAAATTAGAAACGTAAAATAAAACTAGTGTTCTGTTATCTAATCCAATCTAGTTTAAAACTTGATCTACTGAAGAACATCTAAGTAAAAATACAAAAATATTATACAAACCATTGATATATAGTTAAGCGCTATTATAATTTTACTTCCTAACTAATATTATCGTATTGTATCTGCAGCAATTATTCAATAACATATTAAAACTTACATGTTAAATCATTTTTTTGAATACCTGGTTGAGTTGCAATTAAAATTGCTTCTTTTAGTTTTTTGTCTGAATTATCGGGCTTCTTCTAGGTTATGCTGGCAGTGGATTATCCAGTTTTCAGTTTTAGAAAAATAATTTCTTGATTAAAACAAGCGAAGTGAGTGATATATGTTTTTGGAATTAACTTTGAAATGTAGATCATCACTGTACCTTACTTAGCTGAATTTGATCTGTGTTATTTTTGACAAGCAGACATTTTGTATATCCCGGCATCAGTGATGAGGCACAACAGCTGCTGGGTTGTATTGCATCTGGCCAATCTTGAGAGGTGATTGTTTGCAAAAAATCCGGTAAAACTATCTTTGTATAAGGTGGAAAATATAAATTTAGTTGTAAAATAAAATGAAATTTATTGAAAATATACCACGTTCCATTCCCAAAGGTGAAGTAAGAGGCAAATACTCGTATATTTTCAGAAGTATGATAGTAGCCGAAAAGGATCTGACCTACAGACACTTTAGTTCGAGGCCTATTCGGTTACAGAAACAGAAACAGATATTATACATGGTATATTTTTACAAAATGTAATAGCTCATTCAGATACTTTATTAAAAAAAATGTATAGCCATAATTTTGATATATATCAAATCTGGCTCAAATTTGTATTTATTATTTTTTTGTTTACGATATCTCCAACCTTATGAAAAAAAACAAAAAATATATTCGTTCAATAATATATTTTAAGCAATTCACACTCTCTAAATAACTAAAAAGCAATGTTAGTATTGTAAATAAAAAAAATTGCGAATATGAATGTACCCATTTTAACCTATGACAGGATTTTGTATTGATATTAAAGAGGTTTTTATAAATATTCCTAGTGTAAGGTATAACAATTTTATTATTCAGAAGTCTAGAATATTCACTTTAATGGTATAAAATGTTCAGGAAGTATTTGTCCTCTTCGTAGTTAGCTGACGTTGTATCGACAGAAAACAAGATGTCAGTTCATCGAAATTTACGAAACAACGACGAATTTCATCCTTTATAATAATTGACGTGAATAATAATGCAACAATTTAAATTTATCAAATAATGTAATGAAAACAAGTTTATTTTGATAAAAAACGTAATAAAAAGTCCACAAAACCAATCAAAATTTTGTTTTCCATTACAATTTTGATTATTACCTGTTCAATCTTTTAATTTCCTATGACTTTTAATATGTTTGCCAAGCTGTAAACTTAAGAATTTGTTTGCTGTGGAAGCGGAGCGGAAGGAATGTCATATTATGCAAATGTCACAATATTTCAAAAGAGAGACGTGGGATTTGTCATCAAACAGGTTCAGAGATTATGCTCGACTGCAATATTATAATTCAGGATTCAGGAATGACTTTCAGGAACCTATATTTAATGTCTAAACGTAAATAATCTTTTAGAAAAACTGGAGCAAAAAATTTACTGTTTTATCGCATCAACAAGACAGAAAAAATTGAGAAAGGGGCTACACAGGAGTAATGTGTTTTCAATAATTTACCCCAAAAATAAGATAAGTCCAGAATAGGCTTGTTATTGTAAATTAAAGTGACAGATCAATCAAATTTTAGATGACTATGCTTTTTATTAAACTAAAGACTGTCTAGACTTAGCCACTTAAATAGCACGTTTACCATTTCCACCAAATGTTGGTGGATGTTTTAGATTAGAAAAATGTGTTATTTAAAGTTTGGGAAGTTTCGAAATATTAACTGTCTTAAAAAGAGTGTAATGGTTGGTGACATACACATATTACAGACACTGACTAAATGAATAAAGCTTCACACTATCGTCACAAATTTTAATTAAAGGGAATATAGAGACAGGAAGCTAGCAGCACATTAGCGTGTGATTGATGAAGGGATATTGAAATACCTCTCACAAAGGCTGAGCCAGGTGTCTTATTATCTCAGCAAAAAACCTTTGATCAGCTGGGCCTTAGAAAAAAACTACCTCGGTAGAACAATGTGAAACATACGACCTCGTATGTTCTATATTGTAACGTTGGTTGTTTAAAGTGTTTAGTTTTCAATGCATGATGACTTTGAAACCAAGACTATGTTAAATGTTTTTTATTATTCTGTAACCAAACATTATGAACATTTTTGTCTAATAAGCATCTTAAACGAACCCCAGTAAATTACATTTTTTAGATAAAAAGAACAATTTGCTGCAACGTCCTTTGAGACTCAAAAACTATCTGGTGAATATTCCTGTTGACATTGGTGTTTACGTTTGAACCATGAGATTCAGAAGAGAATGGCACTTTGAAGGAGTGTATTTTAAAGCCTCCGCCAGGCATTTAAACTCTTATGATCCAACAATTATGATCCGAGTGATAAAGCTTGTGATTAATTACGTCTGTATCGTGTATCTTTTGGGAATTTAAGATATTTCAAAAGGTATGAAATCAACACATAATTTACAACAAATTGATGTCAAAGATTAAATATAGGAATTGAATCATAGAAACTAAAACTCACCAGTGGCTGTCAAAACATGACAGTAAAATATACCATTATAACTATCCACGCACCTGTACACTAAGCGAATGGTGTAGGGTATATTTAAGTCGCAGTAACTTAACTTGGGCCTTTTTAAATGTTGTTTATACTTTAAAACCCTCGGTTTAAGTCAAATAACCTATGACACTATATTATTATAAAGTTTGATATTTAAATGAGAATAATTAAATTGTGTGATAGATTTGAACCGTGATTTGGCGCAGATTATAATTACAATTTATTTATCTTTAAGTATATGCATTATGTGTTTAGATAATTTTAATAATTTATAAACATTCCACCCGGCCTTACATTAATAATATTATTCCTTGCATCCTAATTATTCATAGGTAGTCCAGTAGTTACAAAGAAAATATTAGTTTAATTACTGGGAATATAATTAGATTTGTTCTGTTAAAATAAATAAATTTTAAAACGTACATTTAGAGTAAAATGATCAATTTTCTGTATTTTTTCTGTACAATATAATCAGTTTTTTTAAACTTAATGGGCAACTTAATTCCATCAAATAAGATTGAACAGTATTTGAAACAATTGATCAAATATATCATATGACTATACATTATAAAATATAAGTTATAAAGTATCTATGCCAACTTAAACTTTATTCGGACAAATTATTTGTAGTAATTTAGTTGATAAGTAGTATTTTTTTTAAGATGTACATGCAAATTTGCTAATATGTTTATTTTTGTTGCAGAGGTTGTGATTGTGGCGTGAAGTGCAGCTGACGTTACAGTGTAAATTGGTAAGTTTTGTTTAGATGTTTACGATCTCTATATCTTAAATCTTGTAGACTTAGTGAAATAAATAAGATTCCATGTTACAAAACCGCTTGGTCATGTGTTCCAATCGTGTTAGCTGTTTAACTTAAATAGTATGACAAAACTACAAATCATAAAATAAATATGCATATGGTACATAAAGGGTATTTTGTATTGAGTAGTCTTTAATAGTCAATCTCACGAGACTGTTTTATTATACTTGTGATTTATAAAAAATTGTTTTACTGAGGATACAGCTAAATTTGTAATTATTAAACTAAAGTACTGTAAAAAACGAATTACGTCATTGTACACAATCTTAACTCTTTGTTAGTCTTTGTACTAGATGCCATATAGAAAAAAAACTTGACCCTACTATTGTACTATCAATTTTAGAGGTTTATGCTACTTTTAATTATTAGAGGTTTATATTACTTTATAATTACCAATTTGGTTGCAAGTTACACAAAGCGGCGAGCGAATGAGAGACAAGGGTGGAGAATGTCTATGAAAATATCACTTGAAATATCGAATTTCACATTTTAAATACCGTACTCCAAAAAACTCTAAAGAAAATAAACCATAAAATGGTTAAATAATATCTTTAAGTGAGGAGTGAAAAAAATACATAAGGATCCAGTCCTGACAATGGGACCTCACATTCAGAGCCACCGACCACTGCTGTCAACACAACGTCACCGAGGACATGTTCAGTTAACCACACACTCACCTGTGGCTGTCGCAGGCGTTACTGTCATAATTTAACAGTTAATTTTAAAATGATTATATCTCCTATCTAACTTATTTTATTCCCTGTTTTACTGTTCTGTGATCAATACAACTTTATAATGTCAGAAAATCGGGTTTTTGAGTTACTTTTTAGCGAATTTCCCCTATAGGGAAGAAGTTATTACCTTAGTCGGCATGGTAAGTCCGGGACCACGATAACTTTGCGTTTTGTGGCCCCCAGGTGCCAAAACCGTCATTCGTTCAAATTCATGTATATATGCGTGGGTAGTGCTGAACACAGTACGTTGTCCAATAGATCAATCTTATAGAGAATAAGTAAAATGTTATATCTCGATTACTAATGAACATATATAAATGAAACTTGGTATGTGGCTTCATATGGTTAGGGTTTACTGACATTTGCATACAAACCCCATTTTGTGTTCTGCCCATGGCAACAAACCTGGGTACTCAGCAGCTATAATGTTATTATTATGGAGCATAAGAAAAGTGTGATATCTTGCTATAGTTATATCTCAGTTGTTAATAAAACTTGGTATGTTGCAACTTGTTGTAACTTGCAAACCTGAGTACTCAGTCCTAATGTTTTTCATATGGCGTATAAATAAATTGTCATATCTCGTTTAGTTATGAATATGCTTTGATGAAAGTTGGTAAGTGACTTCATGACTTATTGAGATATGTAACATTTGAAATTCACCGAGTATGCAGATTTGCTGCAACGGGGGTATTTTATAAATGGTAGGGTGACACATCTATAATATGGTTTAATTTATTAAGCTTTACTAAATAAGTATTATTTTATAATACACGACATAAATGGTAAAAAAATAATGTTACAATAATATCTATTCAAATTTTATAAATATGATACCAGTTTTTTTACACTTGACAAAATTGATAATTTAAAAAAATTAAACGGCTTGGACAAGTAAGACATAAAACTTGGATCAAGTTTTGGACAAGGAGTCACCAACAGTATCTTCCACATCAACGTTTATCGACTGGTTCATTATCATTTATAACTCATTTTAAACATGGTTCTTATTTTGTCGTGGATTACATATTTGACTTACGATCATGAGTAAAATTGTGCAAACTAACATTAAAATTAACCTCTGGCTAAAGGTTTATGCTGTAGGAACAGATAGAAAGATCGATTTTATTTCTAAAAGCATTGTATATAAAACTATCTAAAATGTAGTCAAAAGTAAAGTCTAGATTTACTTTGGCAGAAAAAGTTAAGAACTTCAAATAGTTTCATAAGCTTATAACCATTGACTATACACCTAACCCTTTTACAATTTTTAGCTATTATAAGTTTATACATATTGTTAAAATAAAAATAAAATCTAATTACATTTTAAGAAGTGTTTTATGAACTACAGATATTAAAAGTTTTAGTGACAAGTACATTAACATTCTTAATACTTAAAACTGATTAGATATGAGAAACAGGTTCTTTTTGGTTGTCTGCGATACAATTTTAACTCAGAGACATATAAACAGAACATTATATAACGTATTAAAACATTACCTTTAATTTATCCTAAAGATTATTCTTAGTGAAAATAATATAATATAATCCAAAACTACATCAACAAATATGAATTTACAACTTTGTTCCTACAATCAGGCGAATTGTATCTTCCAAATAGTTACTAAAAATACATTTTGTACTGCAGAACCTACATTATTACCTTCCATTTTAGTAATTTTAACCGAACAAACTAAAGAATTAAGTTCTTATTGGAGTTCTCTAAGAAATATCAACTCAGAAGTAGCAACAATAGCTTGAGTTTATGCAAATATCACCTGCTTTGCCGACGAGCGATACAAATGTCGAAGAAGGCCTGCGAGAAAAGCGATAACAGGATTGGGTGGTTGGAACACTTGGTCCCATCAAGGTGCTTGTTGTAGCATCGGTTTGGCTCTGCCTCACCTTTTCATTTAGATTTTAAACTGTTACCTAAATACGAAAATAGATGTTCCAGACATTTTATCCAGTTTTGCAGTTTTTCTTTTAAGCATTTGTATATTTTACAGTACAGTAGTCACGCATGGATTTGGTTATTATTCTGATTTTACGTAAATATTAATTTTTCCTCAGTTTTGTTAGTTTATATGAGCTATATCAATTATGTTTGAATATTGCCTGTAATAATTAAAAGTAAAAGAGTTCACCTAATAGTTAAAAAAATTCCAAGTATGATAGTGAAAGGTTTTTTATTTTAATAAAGATTAGTAAAAAAGCATGTTTTCCTCTTTACTTGGAATTTATACGTACGCTTTTCCTTATGAAAACCTTAGGTTGAATAAATATAAATAGTTATGATTCGAGTGTTTTGTAATAATAAACAATCATAATTTGTATGAAAGCTGTCACAAAGATTAACTAGTTACATCCATATTTATTCAACTCTGTGAACAAACTCTGCATTATTGGCCGTAGTATGATAAATGTGATAGGTCTAAACTCATTTTAAGGGCAAATCATATACATTTTGTAAATATAATAAAAAAACAACATTTCTTTTGCTGTTTTGAATAATGAACTAATAACAAAATTTAGGATCACCATAATAATGGTGATTATTTAAAAAAGATTGAACCTTGCAGATAACTAGCTTGACTAAATTGGTTATTATAATGGTCTTGCATATCAAAAGGCCTACTTTGAATTGAGTAATGGAATTGTAATCTGCGGGAAGTTTAAATGGCAGTCTTGAGTCAGAGGAGAGCGTGATTCTACAACTATTCTAAGTTTATTATGACTTATATCAAACATATAACACTCGAACATGGGTAAATTTGATATCAATAGTTTCAGCACTTAATAGGGAAGAAATATTTGTGTAAACACCTTCAGTATTTTTTTGTTACAAATCTATTATATAGGCCAGGAACCCATTTAAAGTGAGTCCAGGTCCGAAGATTTATATAACTATTCTTAGTTATATATTTATTTTATAAAGCAGATAAAACTCAAACATCGTTAATATTGGTATTAAAAGTTTATGTGTCTGGTAAGTAAGATGAATCAGTAGTGTTTTAAGCCATAAACAGGAACTTAATTAAAGAAGAGTGTGGGTTGACAGTTTTCAAAAAACATTTTTCTTATTATAATCTTTACTTAAAGAACAACAGTCTAATATGCTTAAAATTGGTTTTAAAAATTCGAGCAGCTCATTAGGAATACGAATAAATTGGTTATTAGGATATAAAAACCAGAGATTGTCCAAGTTTGTGCATGTCAAGTATTTTCAATAATTCTTTAATGTTTCTATTCCGTTTACGAAATATTCACATTACATATATGGTTATATTTGGTATGAACGTCTCGAAAATGTAACCGGAAATACAAATCAAAAAGCCATTTGACCGAAAACCAATTATCTTGGCGGGAATTCTAATTCAACTACGCGCGAGACTTCTTCTCCCCTATCAACCCCGTGCTGAACTGGAGCGCTTTTGCCATCTTATTGACTAGCTTGCCATCTTATCACCAGGTGCGAGGAGGCGTGCCTGGCTTCATCGGTCTTAATGTTAAAGCATTTGCATGTCCTCTCCAGATATACAACCTCTATGATGTAAACAAACCCGGCCCACATGGAATCGGTAGTGCATTGATTGTTAAATACTAATAAGCCTTTTTTACTAAGTAAAAATAATACATTTTTAGTATCGGAAAACTGAAAAATTGCAACCTTAAATCCTTATCCTCCTTATCCTTACTAATATTTAAAAGTGGGATGGCGTGTGTCTGTCTGTCTGATTTTTGTTCCTCAATCACTCAAAACCTACTGAGCCGATTGGCATGAAAACTTACAGGAATTTTCCTTATATACCCAATAAACACATAGGCCTATTTTCGTTTTCAAAATCCTATAGGGCTCTGCCCCACGGGACTTCAAAGTTCCCATGTATTCATTTCTGTTTGAGCTGGTGAAAATACAAACAGACGATCATGATTCGTAGTTGTTCCACGGCTAAACCACAGAATGCAGCAGACACAACTGTCATACTTTTTATAAATCATTTGCGGGGCAAGGACTGCGGGAAAGCTAGTATTTTATAAAGTTGTGTCATAAGCAATTTTGAAATGATGGCTTTTTCATACGAGTATAAATACAATAATACGGCATATTGATTTAGGTTGTTCTTTTACATTTACTAACAGTTTTATCGAATTTCCCCTATAGGGAAGAAGCTATTGCCTTTGGTGGCATGGTAAGACTTAAACCCAAGACCATGATAACTTTTCATTTTGAGGTCCCCAGATGCCAAAAACACCATTCGTTAAAATATATATAAATATATATGTATATATATATATATATATATATATATATATATATATATATATAAAAGGTCTCATCTTAATGAATTTGGACACAAATGTGTAAAGTACCATTTATTTGAAGGAGTTCGAAAACCAGACGAATTGCACCATCCGAAGAGGGGTTTTGTAACCTAAAAAAGTTTATTTCGGGGTTTTCACATGCAATTTTGATTTAAATCAAATTTGTATTTTCCCCATTGAATTCAACTTAAAAAAACAAACAATTTGGTATTTTGACCATTGCTCTACGTCAATTGGTTACTGAAATATTGAAAGTGCTAAACATAGTACGTTGTCGAATGTTATTCTTATAGGAAAAAATAAAAAAAATCTTGCTTATTTATAAACATAAACTGACGAAACTTGGTATATGGATTCATCTGTTTGTGGTTTATTGTTTTTTGCACAAAAAAACAATTGTTCGCCTATGGTTCCCGTAGCAGCAATTCTACATACTCGGTCCCCATGTTATTCTTACGGAGAGTAATTAAAATGTTATATATCCCTTATTTATGATTGTATATGAATGAAACTTGGTATGTGACTTCGTTTAGATGAGTTCTATTGATATTTTTATAAAAACCCATTTTTTTGCTCCTTGTGGCAGCAACCTGTGCACTCATCCCCAATGTTATTATTATGGAGAATAATTAATATTTTTAATATAGTTTATTTGTGAACATATTTCTTATGAATCCTCGTAAGTGGTTTAATGTGTTATTAAGACATAACAATGTGTCACTGGAAATTCGCTGATTATGCTGGTTTGCTGCGACGGGGGTATTTTTGTAATACGTAACCTCTTGTTATAATATTTTATAACTGATTATTTATAAATAGTAAATAAATCAAAATGTAAAAATAAATAAATCAATACATTGTTATTATTTTCATGCAAATTCCAAAAAACATAGTACTAACAAACTTGGTTTGAAATGCAGGAAGTATGCACTGAACAAAACACAAAAAATGCGTAAGGTAGACTCCAGAAACCGTGTCAAACTCTTTTAGCTTGAAATTTCCAGTGCAATAGATATGTAAAGTGGGTGTAATATGGAAAATATAGTGAAATATAATTTATCCAAGTAAATTATATAATGATCTTTGAAAAAAGGTTTTATTTATACAACACTTCTGATAATTTCAAAACGAATTCCAAGTTAATTTTAAGGAATAAAAAGAGGAAGATTATTAATAGCATTTATAAAAACAGGATATATTTGTTTTCCATAATTATTATCGGTTATTAGTTAGATTTTGAGTAAAGAAAATGAGTAAAGAAAATCTAAGGTGCATCATTCCTTAGCTATTGACCTCATTCCGATCATGAATATTTACCTAAGTAATACATTATAAAATGTTGCAGTTCGTTTATCAATTTAATTAATTTTTTGTATATAGGATGGCAGCCTCTTTTTGCCTTACTTGCCAGACCACATAGACTATGCATCTGTGGTGTGGAACGTACGCAGCAAAGCAAGGAGTGAGCCGTTACGTTATTGATAACATTTACATATAGGACTGGGATCCGACCCCATGACAGGGCCGCTGCCATGGTTCGGAGTCCGTCACGGCGTCGCCTTGACCACTACAGCTACGCCAACAAAATCACTAATCACTAATCTGGCATGTGCATTTGTCATTTCATATCATCTAAAGACTTAAAATTAAATAAACTTAGAATACACGTTTGTCTGTTGCATACAATATGAACAAAGGAAGAGGAAATAAGGATAGTTAATTACCTCATAATGAGCACACTATCAACAAGGGTATGCTGGCTGTGTGATGACAGCTGCAGATCAATGTTGTACGACCATTGTGGTAGATAGCCCTGGTCAATCCGACCAACCTGCTGAGGTTTATAAATCATCAGATAATTCGGTCTTTCTATGCGTTCAGGTTAGTTATAGATATTGCAAGGGCCTTAGTGTTTCATAACCAATGTTTCACTGCCATGTCGTTGTTTTATATGGATTAGTAAACCGTGAGTGTTAAAACATATGTGTTTCCTCCGTTCTTTGGTAAAAGATAATTAGCTGACATAAGAACAACACATATCGTGTATTGTCTGGTGAAATACCGAGTAGTATATACACTTAAGATCAACTTTATAGCATTGATGGACTAAGAGGTATAATTCTAATGACGTATAAACCATTTTAGGCTCAAAGCGAAGTAGATAAATATAATTATTTCCCATGTAATTGTTATGATAAGTTATTTTGAAGATGTGTTGTAGGTAGATCTACCATCTTAAGAGTAAAAAGAGGTTCAGTTATATGTTGTACAAGAGCAAAAAGAAGTAGTTTTTTATCCCTGAGTGTGCTTTTCTGATTATTCAAATTAATGCTCTCTATTATTTGTTACCAGCCTGATGATACTGAATTTTACCACAATCTGTTTTAAAAATTTATTTAAATGGAATTATTACTCTAACCACTATGTTCAATGTGGAATTGAGCAGAAATTCCTCTGTAAAGTACTCAGATACTTATACCAAGGCAGGTATAAACTGAAGGTAGGTAATAAATAAACTAAATAACCCAGACAACTAGTTATAAACTGGAGAGGCAACCACAGTTGAGTGGTTGGTTATGATTGAACATGTCGAGTTATGTGTTGACGGTCGTGGTCGCGGTCGCTGGCTCTAGAGGTAACGATGGCAGTTGATCTGTTGTACCTCAGAGTCTGAGTTTTTACCTGGGAAAAGAATATGTATACCCAGGTCAAGTAGAATAGCAGTTCATTACATATATTCATTCAACGTCTAACTAAGAAGGCTTTACTTTAGGCAAAGACAAGTTTCCGAGTAATCATACTTTATAATACTTTACTGTGTGTTTTGATAGTAGTATCTATTTAGTGAATTTAGTATAACTGAGATAAATCAATAATAATTTTAAAGCTAGTTTTTCTAAGTGAAAATAATCAAGTTGAAGAAAACAATGGAGGTGTTAAAATAATTACATTCATAATAAACCAATAATGAATGAGAGAAATAGCAAGAAAGCATTCATGAATCGCTAAACATAAGATAAACATGTAAAATAATCAGCAAAAATTTTTAACATAAAGATGTTTGATGTTTTATTTTGTAAACACCTTTTACCCATCCAAACTATTATGAATTAAAGACAAGTCCGTCTTTTAGTCTGTTGTTATCTCTCTTCCGGAATAACGCTAACGTTACTGATAGAACTAACATTTTGAATACGAATGTTGTATAAACAAAATAAATGTTTTTATTCTAATTTTCTCGCCAAGGCCTTCCATTCAAGAATATGGTTCTCGGATGTTACTCATATGGATTTCTTAAAGGTTCTTCGTACATTTAGGCTATATATACCAGGACCGGCGAGTGTAGCTAGTATTATAGCTATTCCCGCCGGCCCTCATATATACAATATAGGTAGATCAAATATCTACACTTATCCCAGTTACAATTATATGATAACCAAACAGTGCATTGCCGAATAAACAATATATGAAAATATCAAGTGACACATTGCAGTAATGCAAGTTCCTCACTCATGAGGAATGAACCAAATGTTTATACTACAACTCTCCACTGCTCGGGAGGCGGGAGGCTAACCACCTTAATGCGATGTGGCCAGGAGTCATTAGCTGCCCTCTCTGTCTTGATTTAAAAGGCAATTTAAAAAAAAGTAAAATACATTGGTGGCATTTAGAAACTTATACAAAGCTTATATTATTATTATTGGAATAATATATATCGGTTTTAATCAGTTAGTCAAACAATCAGTTGGTACAAAAATACAATTATATAATATTTTTAATCATTTCTAATTATTTTAAGTATTCTTCATAGTAATAACAGTTTAAATTAATTAAAATGCTTGAAATATAATACAACTGGTTTACGCTATAAAATACCATAACAAATAATATTGAATGTATACCAGTTCTATTGTTATAAAGGGTCATTATAATACAAGTTCTGTTAATGTTTGAATGAGTAACAAGGAAACAAACTATTAAAAGCCCATATGGATTGATAAATGGACAAAAATTGTTGTTATCATTCTAATATTATAAATGTGAAAGTATGGATGTTTGAGCGTAACTCTGAAGTTCCATCACATGAAAACTACTGGACCAATTGAGCTGAAATTTTGCAGAGAGTTACTTTATAGTCCTGAGTAAGATATAGGCATATTAAAGTTGTGAAAATCCTATAGAGGTACGGGGTTCAAAGTTCCCATGTATTCCTTATGGACATTCATTTTTGTTGAGCTAAAGAAAATACAAACACCTGATCTTGATTCGTAGTAGTTCCACAGGCTAACCACAGAATGCAGCACATAAAACTATCATAGTTTTTATAAATAATTCGCGGGGTGAAGCCTGCGGGTAACAGCTAGTATGTTTGCAACAATCAACTAAATTTATTTAGGGAATCATATTTTAAAATCGATTAATTGACCTTATCAGAAGTAAAAAAAAAAAAAAAAACTAAAACTTTGTGAAGACTTGGGGAAGGCGTCTCAGACTCTAATACAAGGATCGTTTACACACTAGCGCCACTTGTCAACAACAGGCTTAACAATGACTATATCAGCTGTAACAATGTATTGTAGGGAACCGAGTTGCTTGTCGACTGTAAGGTGAAAAGAACGGGTTGTTTATCAGCGATTCTGAGGTGTAATAACACTAATGTATAACCAGGACAAACCACTGCTAAAAGGCCAAGTTCTGAAACGATTTTAAGTTTTGGCAATCTTAAATTATAGAAGGAATTGGATAGTTTAAAAGTTCAAATTAGTCACATGTTGAAATAGTTGTCTTTTAAAAAAACGTGTTATTTTACAAGTTAGCATTCTACGAACTAATAATTGTGTTTACTGGAGTTGATTGTGCGAAAATACACCGACTTTAATAATAAAACTGTTTGGATACATTTCTCTACATTAGTTTATTTCTATAATATAATAAATCCAAAGCTTAAACGTAAGAATCATTATTTGCAGGATTACGACATTTCAATGTCAATAAAAGGAATTGAACATTGTTATCACTAATTACCATCTACATACAAAATATTTATTACATTCTAAGAATTCCAAATCTTCTTCATCTTATCTACTGATTATTATAAATTCTAACAAAAGCACTTCTTAGATGTTGTATAGGTCCGAAATAAAAACAAACACGTTCCTTCTAAGCCACTTACTCGGGTCACTGAGGATATCCGCTTCGACTGGAAAGTATGAATAAGTCAAGATGTGGACCACTGGTGAGATATCGATATGTTAGAAGCAATGGATCTTGGCCTTCTCCTTCATAATTTACATCCGAACTTCTCAGCTGAAGCAAATTTCTTTTCGTTAAAATATAAGAATATAAATGAGAGTTTGGTAGAATATTGCAAGCATAAGAAGACTTTTTCTGGTTAAGGGCTTATTCAAATAAAATAAAAATGTATTTAGTTACAAATGATGTGTACTACTAATAGAACTAGTTACTTTTGTATAAATTAAGCAATAAAGTAATAATAACAAAAATTGCGTTAAAAAAGTAGCATTCAGTCAATACAGAGTTTCCAGGGTGACTGGGCTAAATGAGGGTAAATGTATTAGCTGATCGGTTACTGCACCTCTAGTACAGTACAGTAGTTTTAAGCCTCATACACCGGCAACCTATATATATTTATTTGACATGGATCTCTTGGTAAATATAGTTTAGATAAACATTTTTATAGACTTTAATGTTATTAGTTACAGTAAAAATTTGAAATTATCCATAAATTAAACCTCTTTATGAATTTACTAATGTTGTTCTAAAAGTTTTAAAACTATGACTGGAATAAACTAACAATAATTCATAAAATGTTTCCTATCCCAAATATTTTATACGTAGATAGAAATTATGCTTTTGGGAAGCTTAAAACATATTTATAATACTGGGTTGATCACGTTTAATGAAATAATAACTTATTTATGAGCAGAAGAAGAAGGTTAAAGTATATCTTTAAACTAACGCATATATTTTCTGCTGCAGAAAGTTTTGAATGGACAGGCTCCTAGACTAATGGACCTTTTGAGATCCATTAAGCTCTCGAGTAATGGGGAAAACTTTTCACCTGACAGTCCAGTACGTCACTCTACCGTCGCCAAGTCGGTCGGTACGGGGCGGGGGGGTGTAAGGGGGATATATCCCCCCCTTGTAACTTGGAAAAAATTCAAATTTATAAACTTCTGGAATCAAGCTAATGCCTTTTGATTAAAAAGAAATACTGTTACTTAAAAACAAAATAAACGGTATCAGGAAACTGACACATACTTTCTCCCTTTTAGCCAAACTTTAATGACAAAAATATTTGTTATTTACTAAATATAGAATATGAAGTATAGATAAATGTACAGAAAATTGTCTAAAATAGTTGTTTTCAGAAATATCCACCCAAATTGCTTTTTTGGAGGCACTATAGAGTCCGTTGCTACACACAGTAGTTTTGAGAGGGGAAATGCCCCCTTGCCCCCCCCAGGGTTAAATAGCAACACATTTCGAACATCATCTGTTGGTCAATGCTAACTTGACCTGCATATCAAATGAAATTGATCAGTAAATAAGAGAGAAATAGTTATTTTTGTATTCCCCATAAGAATAACATTGGACAACGTACTGTGTTTACCGCTAAATGAAAATTTCAATTTTCTCCGCAACTAGCAATCGTAGAATAGTAATTTAAAATACTAATTTATTTAGTTTTTTGAGCTCTTTTTAATGGTGAATAGTAATCTTTTTTAACATTTATGATTTTTTATGAAAAATCCAAAAAACTGAATTTTTGATGTTTTAAGTCCTGTAATTTCTGAACCCGCATTTTTCCAGAAATGCGGGTGGTGTCATTTTGTTGGAAACCTAAAGTTCTACAAACCACGAAAGTTTAATCAAAATCGTTAGAGCCATTTTTGAGAAATTTGGATTTTTCATGTTTTTTGGCGGTTTTTGGGGGATAATTACCCTTAAAAATCAAAAATTCAAAAAAATGAAAAAAACGCCTGGAGATATCGTGGATTAGTACCTACACGCCAAATTTCATAAAAATCGGCCCATAGGTTAGGGCTCTAGCTCTGTACACATCCACACAGACACACACACACACACACACACACACGGACACACACACACACACACACAGACAGACATCACGTAAAAACCACTTTTTTGGGTTCAGGGAGCACCAAAACGAATATTTCCACTGACAACTCAAATTCGAAAATTTTTACGAAAACAATACTTTCTCCATATACTATGTATAGGGGGAGAAAGTAAAAAATGTGTGCGAAATCTCAAAAACATTTTATTTATATTTTACGAATATTATTCACGTACAATAAATATTAGCAGGTGAATTGAACCGGCACACGGCACAGTATTTGCGCGCCACAAGGGGGACGAGAGTCACCGAACCCCCTATAGTGCGTGGAACAAACAACATATTACCTAGAAATCTTTCACTTCCGGAAACCAGCACCATACTTTGGGAATTGACTTAATACATATAAAAGAGTAAAAATCAGCCGGGAGGCAAGCTTAAAAATAATTACGTCACGAGCAGTGACGTCATCAATATGGCCGCTCAGCCAATTCTAATATGTCTCATATCTCGGAAACCACATAACCGATTTTGACATTTGAGATCTTATTTAAAAGGTCTAATCATTATCTATAATAAAGGTTATTACATCTTTAGCGGTAAAAACAACGGTTTTTGAGTATTTTGTAAAATATACATATTTTTAAATATTTTAAAATGTTATGTATCTAAATTTAGTTTAATAATAATACAAGGTAAAACTAAGGATATATTTATTGTTAACATATATTTCATGTAAATATACACAGCTAACTATGTGTCCATTCTTGAGCAATGACCTTCACAAGCACATAATAGAGTGCACCGAAGTCCCATTTTCACACAGCGGCACTTAGTACATCGTTCCTTACACTTACATGAAACAAGTTCTTGACAGTGTACACTAACGTCTGGAATTGTTGTCCAGAGAGGTGTGAACGTGGTGCCATCATCGGTTTTCCAGCCCCACTGACATGGATCGATCACGGAAGGGCTTTTTGTTAAGCAGTTTCTCCAAATGTTACATTGAAGCATTGAACGTTTTAAATGCTGCAATAGCGCATCCGCCGTTGGTGGGATATGTTCTATGTTCCTATTCATTTGAGTAAAAAGTATTCTGCGTGCGTGGTTTACATGTTCTGCAGTACATGCGGTGTGGTACATTAATACCACAAAACGTTCAAGTAAGGAAAATGCAATGCTGTCGGTCGTAACTGTTGTTGCTGAAATATTTGAAAACTCTGAAGGCTACATCAACATCACGAAATGCCATCCATGTTTTCCAAGCAATTTTTTTCCCAACGCCAGAAAACGATGACACCGTGTCACAACCTGTGAATGAGTGGAAGAATAGTATAAGCTCGGACATACCAGTGGGAAGCTTTGAATGTAATTCATGAATAGGCACATACTGTAAATGCTTTCCTGTTCCATATTCAATCCATAGTTCTTCAGCTTGTGTAATGTAGGGAAATGCAAATAAAGCTATGCAAATTACATCAGAATCAACTGTTTTAATAACAATTTTGTTGTGTCCATGCATAGCAGCATCATGTGCATGTAAAATAAGTCGGGCATCTGCTTCCTCGAACAAAGATGGAGAAATTGATTGCACACTCTCTTGACCGGCTGATGATAATACTTTATCTTTCAAAGTGCAAAATATTTGTTTGCCAGGGCTGTCTATTGCAACAATATTGTTTGCCAGCATACTAAACAATTCCTCCTTATTGCTGTCTTCAAACAAAAATTGTTTAAAATTGCGTGGTATCTTTACTCCAGGTTTGACCGCTATACGATGACCACTTCCTCTAGACTGGCGAATTTGGGACTTTAAACTTCCTTTGCTGTATTGGTCAAACACCAGGTCCAATCTACTGACAGTCTCTAACCTTTGATTTACACAAGGTATTACAACAGAGTCAATGTATTGCTGAAATGTAATTCCAGCCCCAGGTGTCAACATGTGAACGAGGGCAGCTTCGTCGATTATTAGGGCAGATACATTTGGTGTTTGGACAGGGGCTGTAGCTTCGCTTGATAAACAGCATGTTTTTTTAACACAGGACACAATATCAGATTTACATGAAGGGAGTCGAAGCTCACCGGACTCAGAAATAGATGGGGGATACGTACTATTTTCATGAGAAAAAAACTCTTCCACATCTCCTTGTCTAACTTGGCTTGCAACGTAAAGCCGGCAAAATACATTGGAATCCTTTCTCAAATGTGCCACCTGATTTTTTTCTTTCGACTTAAGGGAAACATTTTTCTTAGAGAACAATAGAAGGTTGTCCCGTTTTATTACATCATGAATAGATGTTTTTCTACAAACTATACGATCATTTACGTAGGTGGAATATTGTTCTTGTCCTATGACGTGGGTTTCAAGGACAGATTTTGCGGCTATATCGCTCATGACTACTTTACTACTGTTTACGGTTGTAAGGTCTTTCTCCTCAAATGGATTACCATTCTCCTGGTACACTTGAACTAAATCACGAACATTTTTCTGAAAGCGGAGCTTAAATGATTCTTTATCTTCGTGGTGTTTACCTGAATCCAGAGGAGCCTTTTTATCCAAGTTGTTGATATCTTCAAAGTCACTGTTCATCCGTGAAATTTCTGGGCCAGCAGTCATCCACTTTAGAAGTGCATCTTTGTTGCTCAGTAGGGATAGTTTTTTACTATCAAGTTTCACAAGTTTGTTGTTTTGCTCATGAATTTGATCGTGAGACAAGCATGAGAAGTTCCGCAGTGTTTTACAGCCTACAAAGTTACCTTTCAAAAATTCATCATACACTGTCGGGTGAAGCTCTGGTAAATTCCACAGACTGTGTACAAAAATAGGCAACCATCTAGCATAGTTTACACGATCAAGTGCAAACATCCAAGGGCATATATTTTCAAGTACTGAAATGAAATCTTGCAAGTTTCCCTGACGGATACTACGAACAAAAACTAAAAGAAGACCTTCTAATTGTATAGTTGTTAGCCAGTATTTGAACTGAACAGATTCTTGCTGCATCCGGTTACACCACTCAGTTTTATTTTCTGCTAATGTAGCTTCATTGCTGTCGTATGCTTGCTGCAAAAGAATGTTAAGGGATGCATAGCTCACTTCATGAGCATACCGACTTCTTTTAACGTGAGATGCGTTAAGGATGCCCTCAGCCCTTCCTGAAGTTGTAACACTGGCTTCTACGAGATTGTCAGTCCAACCAGAGCCTTCTAACCATGAACCAATCATAGACATTATGGCCATCTCAATGTGAAGTCCGCCTAACATTAGAAACATTTTGTCTTCTCCGTATAAATTGGGATACCTCCACTGAAGTTGTTTTGCGATTGCATATACCGGTTGGTCTGCCGTGATAACTGGAATTTGATCTGAGTTTATATTTTTCAACAAAGTTACAACAATGTTCATAGAATGGCGAACCATAGCTGGTGAGTTAATGTCCTCTTTTAGGAGTGGAAGCAGCATTGATGTACACTTTGATTTGTTGATATCAGCGTTTTCTTCCTTACGAGAGTAAAATACAGCCCATGGTAGAATGTCCCCTTCAGCATTGGATTTAACTTGATCCATCCATTCTTTTCTTTCCTCAAAAACATTGAAGTTGGAATTACCATATGTGTCATTAATCAAGGGTAAAGGGTTGTCACAGCTACGTTTAGCTGTTGGTGGAACTGAAGTGTACCACTGAGGTAGAGAAATCTTACTGTTGTGTACATTGTGATTTCATCGAGTTTTTCTTGTTGTGGTCTGAGGGATATTGTATTAGTGATATGCTTGTACCGTGAAATGAGTCGAGTGACTGATTAGAGGATGTGTTGTGGTCTATGTTATCTATCGCCGCACATGTGAATGCATCTTGTGTAATATTGGGTGGCAAAACAATGTCCTTATCCTGATTGTAATACTCGCATACACTAGCGGCAACAGATTGCTCTACTTGTTGAACTCTTTTATAGGATACGCTTAAGCCAAGGTGATACATTTTGTTAATGATCTTTTCCCCCCCTGTATGATTGTGAATCATTAGCCCTAAATATAAGGGTAGAGGAGTTTCTTGGTCTATGTTATGACGTATGAACTTAGCATCGGGTTGTCGTTTTCTTTTGATGCTATTAAATCTGACCAATTGAGCAATAGTCACAGCTGCAGCAGGTACTTTTTCTTGTTCTTCAAACGATGCTTCTTCTCTAGTTATTGGTTTTCCAGTAGATATTCCTTCTAATACCATTCTAAAAAACATTATCGATTTCTTAGGCACACAGTTCACACTTGTAAATGGTTCTGTAAAAGAACCGTCAAACTTAGGATATTCGGCAAACATATCTTCACGAAGAATGTTAGCAGCACGTGAAAGACACATTCCATCACTTAAAGAATTGTAACTACAAGCATCAAATATGGCATTATGTACATCTCCTTCAAAGGTAAGAAAAACGTCTCGACCAACTCTATCTTGACGAAGACCCGGTACAAAAGCAATTAGTTGATCTTTTAAGCGTGTGCTATTCACCAAAAAATCTGTGAAACCCAACTGTTCAAGCCGTTCATCAACAAGCTTCACAAGATTTGCTAACCGGAAAACTGGAACTATATCATTGTAGACGTACATATCTTGCAAGTAAGTCACTAGTTCATTTACAACCGAGCCATATGCAGTTTTTTAAGGATCGCTATTTACATTAGACTGTGACCTACTCTTACTTCGAACTTTATTTAATAACTTTGTGTAACATGACTTGTGGTATTTTGCTCCTAAAGCGATTAAATCTGTTGAGTGCAACTTTGAAAGAATTTTTTGGTCCTCAATTAGCTGCGCATATGCAAATATATTTGGTCCAATCCCAAGCGTTGATGCAGACACAAGTTTTTCCTTGTGATCCTTAAGTTCACACAATATGCAGGTGGATTTTATATCAACTGGAGTGCAACTTGATCTTGTAAATGAGGTCATGAGTTCAACGGATTTATTTTTTTCAGGGTTTGTCTGGGGCAGATTCTCATCCAAGCATATACTATCAAGGCGTGGTTTTTTTCTTAGTCGTTCAATCATGCGACTGTTATATTTGCTTCTACAGGTTTTGTGATATTTAGCACTATTTTCAACAATAGTCTGATGAATTTGTTCCAGCTGCAAGTGTGATGGAAGGGCTTCATATTTAGCATACTCAATTAAATGTTCACTTAGTGAATTATACCCACTTTCTGTTGGTGAAATGAGAGGCTCTTTGTTTTCAGTTTGGCAAAGGATGCATTTCTCCCACGATATGGTTGGTGTGACGAGGCTTGCATCAAGCAATACAAACTTTCGCTTCTCTTTTTTAGCCATGTCTATTCTGGTTGTATTATATTAAATATTATAAATAATAAAATTTGTTTAAAATAATTAACAGAGACGCCAAGCCTGCATTTCATACTATTCTTCAGTTAGGCTAACAACTACAAAGATTAAATAAACAGTCTAGTCGTATGTAATAAAATGTTTCAATGAGGAATCCACAGTCCCATACCACTAACCACTATACCACTAATACCACCATGCTATACCACTGTGTGCCTGTAATGCATACTATTCTTCAGTTAACTACTAAACAAAATTTAAAAAAATCTAGAACTATGTTTTGAGTACCGGCAGCACAAACAAATTCTTACGCTACAATAAAATAACTAGAAAAATTAAAACACAAAGAACACAAAAACAAAATGTTACCAAGGATATATATCAAGTTTCTTAGTCAACAATGGTGACAAATTACCCATCCAGCTGTTAGTTGTTGTTTACTGTCAGATGACACGTGGGTGATCAGTCTAACCAACGGAGCAAAAATACATTTCCCTAAAAAAATTACAAATATTTAAAAATATGTATATTTTACAAAATACTCAAAAACCGTTGTTTTTACCGCTAAAGATGTAATAACCTTTATTATAGATAATGATTAGACCTTTTAAATAAGATGTCAAATGTCAAAATCGGTTATGTGGTTTCCGAGATATGAGACATATTAGAATTGGCTGAGCGGCCATATTGATGACGTCACTGCACGTGACGTAATTATTTTTAAGCTTGCCTCCCGGCTGATTTATACTCTTTTATATGTATTTAGTCAATTCCCAAAGTATGGTGCTGGTTTCCGGAATTGAAAGATTTTTACACTTGTTCCACGCACTACTAGCAGCCAGTTCGTCAACTAGCGCACCTGACCCTGACTTTGATGTCTAGACGGCCTTAGTGATGTGCTTAACTTACGGTTTCCATATTATGTTTGTAATTTAATTAACTGCAGGGAACCATAAATCTTCATACTGATTTTCAACTTTCTATAACCGCAAATATATGTAAAAGTCAACGATATTTCCCGACGAAATAAAGCCAAAGAGTAACAAATAATAGAGGTTATAGTGAACAGGGAAATATGGGTTTACCTTATATGGCAATCGTTGCATGACGATGAAGTTGCAAACGTAAATACATTTTCGTTCCCAGATAGGATATCAACACAAAATTTGCGTTCTTCAAAGCATTTTTGACAAGAATTTCAAAAAGGGGAGATTTTAAATCTGTCAAGGAAATTCCCCGGAGCGGTATATTTTTTTCTTAAAACTCCGGGGAAATCCGGTGACTTGGCAATCCTAGCTTAACTATTACTTTCCAGTACTGATTACAACTGATACAAGTACTTTTTAGTCCTGTTACGAATACTGATTACTTTGTATCAATAGTTTATGTATTGGAAGTGTAGGTCTATCAAGAATTATGAATGTAAGAGACACTTCAATGATGTCTTCAATTTTGTATACCAATATCCATGCAAGTTACGAACACAGTTTTTTTGTTTTTTATTCCCTAATGAGATATCCCCCCTTGACAAAGGTTTATCTACACCACTGAATTATAATATTTTCCTGAAACATTTAGTAGGTAACTAACTATATTCCGACAATTTAGTTTTTTTTATCTATATTTATTTCTATAATAGTGTTTTTTACCTTAAATTGCTCAATTTAGGCCACAGTTTATAATAATACTATTTAAATTACCGTGCCAGTATTTATATTACCGTGTATAATTTTAGTATTTAATAGTATTATATTGACGTGCCAGTATTGTGCAGTTCAACACAATACCAGCACAAAAGATAAAACCAACTATGCCATATCACAACATTGCCACTCCTAGACAACCCCCTAGACATCTTTTAGTTTATTTGGCATTGGTGGTAACCAGCTAAACTCAATTTTAATTTTAAATTTGCAACATACATTATAAGAAACCAAACATTTTTAATACTGTTTGTAAACGATTGTTTAAAGCGTAGGTCAGGAATTTTTAGCACGAAATTAAATCATATTTTCAGTTGATTAAGCTCCACCGTCATTCAGATTTGAAGTTTTTAGACAATTTTGTTATAAGAGAGCAAATTGGGTTTGCTAAGGATGCGATGCTCGGTGAAAGCTATAATTTTATAATTTTATAATAAGCATTAAATATTATGTTAAAATGATAATTTAATACCAGAATTAAACTCTCAAACTGATTGTATCATAGATCATTTGATTCATATATAAAACTAGCCGGCACGACAGACGTTGTCCTGCCCTAATGTCATTGAATTTGTTTTATGTCAAATGCTCGTTAATTTTCAAGATGGGCTTTTTCGCCTCGCTTTATCACCTATTTTAATTTAGAGCTAACTTCGGCATCGAAAAAATACTTTGAGTTGCCATTCAAGTGGATTTTTAATATCCATAATGAACATATATTTATGCCTTTTAAGTATGTTTAGATAAAATCCTTATATCAGCTGTTAGGTGTAACTAACTAACTAACATACTGACCCAACTTTGTTTTATGTATTTAGATTTATTTTTTGTGACTTACCTTGCAGTCAGAAATCACAATTCAAAAATAAAGATGTACTCAGGGACCTGCAAAAGACAATTTTTGGTCTCCGCCCTAAGACTTACAATTACCCCTACGGTAATAGTTTCTTCCCAATAGGGGAAATTCTCTAAAACGATACATTCTAAGAATATATTAAGACAGCAATATTTGTAATCGTTGATTATTTCCGAAATAATTTAGATTTAAATAGTAACAAGTTGTGTAGATTAGTTTCCAAAGTTTAAAACATGATTTTCAATACATTTTATCGTCTTTCTTCGGTTTTCTCCATATTTCCAAATACAATTACCTACCTTCTTGAAGCTCGATGGAAAACATATTGAAGGCAATCAAACATAGTCACGCCTGAGGCAAAACACATGATTGATAAGCGATATTGGCATTCCTTACACAAAGTGGTGTTCGTGACATACGCATCATGCTAATAGTTGTAGCTCACATAATTCTAATGCTACATATTCAACCCTTTCATAATAAAGTATTCACATAGTATGACTTATATTACTTATTCACATCTTAATGACACTGTTTTCATAAATTAATAATATACTATCCCCTATTGAAACCTACTGTTAAATTATTGTTGGCATTAGATTTCCATTCGATAACATGGATTATGAGAATGTTCCTAAAAGTATGTGAAACTCTAAAACAAATCATTATAACAATTTATAAAACGTTAACTTCTGTTACTGGTATTTTGGACTAACTTGTAAGTAACGTTTTTAAATTAAAGCAGTAATAAAGCTTAATGTTCTTCTTATGTCACTTTAAACAGTCAAAATAGTTGTTGTTACAAGTTAAGAGGTAAGTGTTTTGGCTATCGTATTATGAATAAGAATGGTATTCAAATGTTTTTCTTTGTATTTAGAAATTCTGAGTCTGAAAGCTGTAAAGTTTACAGCTTTGCAGATTATGTAAATTTAAATTTCATCTATATAAATTAAAGTAAAGGATAATACGTATATGAAGTGTATATATAATTTCCATTTACGTTTTACGAGCTTACTTGACCTTACAATGGGGTTTCAATTAAATGATAACAATCTATATATATAAAATGGGCACAATATCGTACGTTTAAACATGTTAATTACATACCCGCGCAGGATTAATGTTTTAACTCTTAGAAATGTAAACTTTTTAACGAATACTTTATTCAAGCGTACATTTAGTTTTATTTTATACCACTATTAAAGTTAGCAATTTACATAAATTTTATGCATATAATAATCTGATATTTTGTTTACATACAAAAATTATCCCTGATAAGTCAATTTCACATTTAAATGTTCCTGTGGTTAGTTTTAAATATTTATTTTCAGTCACACAAATACCTATTACAAAATCATGTGCAGTATAACAGCTTTGTTGTTTATAATTGCATAAAGAGGAAAATGAAACCCAATAAGAAACAAGACGAAAAGAAACCCAACAACATTGATTGTGTTTTCGCTAAGACTAGACAATCCTTGGTATGATTTCCCTGAGGAAAAGGTTAAATAATGACATCTGGCTTTTCCAAAGAATCATAGGTTTAAAAGTTAATAGACTTCATTTCCACTTTATTAATTCTATCAATACACATATTTAGGATATTCGTATGATTTAAGTAAAATCAAATCATATATTTTTTTATAAAACGAGTTAGTATATATAACTAACAATAATAAGGAATCAGTCTTAGTACTAGGCAAACAGCCTTTAAATAAAAAAAATTACCAAATATTTTTTCTCAAAATAGAGTATTATTTATTTAGTGTTAGGAATTTATAAAATTGTTGGCTTGAGCATTAATTGAAGTTTATGCCTTTCAAGCAAATCAAACCGCAAAATATGGTTACTGTTTATACTTGACTTTTAACTCATCAATTAAAATAATTTTGTTGAGTTTATTTAAGATTTTAAGATGATTAATTAATGATAATAGGTTGATTTCCAATTATGTTTCAAAATAAAAGTACATAATCTAAAGCAACTATTTCAGGTAAATAAAATCAAGTAAACTAATTCACATTGATAGACAGTTTAGGACAAATTTAGGCCGCTAACTGACAAAATAGTGGAATATATTTGAAAAGAGTTGAAAAATACTTACTTTAAAACTGTAAACATTTTGATACAGTATTTTCAATAGCAGAGATTTTTTTATACGCGTATCGTTGAACCGAGAAGCAAAGATATTGCTGGGTAGTTTGTATATAGCAATCTAAAGAACGTCATTTCACGTGTTTGATGCCCAAAGCCAGTGTGTGATGTATGAAGGTTAAAACCAAAAGCTGCAAAAGCTTAAACCCACATTCTGTGTGTAATGAACTTTGACTTCCAGACGCTGACCAAGCGGTCTTGTTATCCCAGTAAATGGTTCTGATCAGCGGTCTCGGAAAAACAAAAGACCCTTTTTACGCGAGGGTTTTACGTTTTCACGTTTCATTTTCCCCCGTTTACATTTCCGATCCTGAATAGCAGTTGGAAACGTGTGCTGTTTCAATTTTGTACATTGATATTTCTAGTCTATATATGAATTTGCTTCCGCGTCTAAAACTAATTATGTAATTAATATTTAATATTATAAAGAAGAGGTGGTTTCTGTCTGTGTGTGTGTGTGTGTGTGTGTGTGTGTGTGTGTGTCTCTCTGATGTTCCGGGTAAAAAACTACTGAACCGACTGGGCTGAAACTTTACCACAGCCCACAGTTTTTTTTGGTAGATCTTGAACCCGTGCAACATATAACTCCTTATAAACTTCCTTAAAATCCCCTCGGGCTGCGACCCGTGAACGTCCTAAGTTTCAATGTTTACATTTCAGAAGAAAGTAACCATTCAGAAACTGAAATGCGAACACTGTGGATAAATCCATTTGACAGCTTAAAGAGCAGGAGCATGAACAGCTGTTTCATGATCTCAACCTTTCTACCCACCAAAGAACGGGTACGTTATACTAGTAACTACTAAATTACTTATCTTCTAAATTTCTGTGTTTTTATATTTTTTAGTGAATTTCCCCTATAGGTAAGAAGCTATTACCGTATTAATGGTAAGACCTAGGCTCGGGATCATGATAACTTTTCGTTTTGAGTTCCCCAAATGCCAAAAACACCATTTGTTAAAAACTGGATGTATATATATTGTTTTATATGCGTATCTTTGAACCAAGAGAAAAGATATTGCTTGGTACTATATATATATGTCCGTGATTACGATAACTCTCGAAAAAATAATGCGATTTTGACAAAATTTGGTATAAACGTGTAGAGCAGCATTCAAGACTTTTAGTTCGAAAACCAGATAGATCGACCTATGCGAAGGGGTATTTTGGGAGGGTTTTGGACCCCATAAATGGGATTTTTTGAGTTTTTTACATATGATTTTTGAAAAATTCAAATTACAGTGTTTTCATTGGAATCAGCTTTAAAAGAGGCATAATTTGGTGTTTTGATCATTGCTCTACGTCAATTAGTTACAGAGATATTGAAAGTTCTAAACACAGTACGTTGCCCAGTGTTATTCTTATGGAGAATAAGAAAAATTGTATATCACGCTTATTTATCAACTTATCTTGATGAAACTTGGTAAATTGCTTCATATCGTTGTGGCCTATTGATATTTGCACAAAACCACTTTTTCAGTTAGTTCCCGTAGCAGCAAACCTGCGTACTCAGCCCCCATGTTATTCTTATGGAGAATAAGTAACGTGTTATCTCCCTTAATTATGAACATAAATTAATAAAACTTGGTACGTGGCTTTACCTATTTGAGTTGTATTGATATTTGTATAACACCAATTTTAGCGAATTTCCCCTATAGGGAAGAAGCTATTACCGTAGGTTGCATGGTAAGACTTAAGCTCGAGACCATGATAACTTTTTGTTTTGAGATCCCCAGATGCCAAAAACACTATTAGTTCAAATTTATATATATATATATATATATGGGTGTGTGTGTGTGTGTGTGTGTGTGTGTGTGTGTGTGTGTGTGTGTGTGTGTGTGTGTGTGTGTGTGTGTCTCTCTCTCTGATGTTCCGGGTAAAAAACTACTGAACCGACTGGGCTGAAACTTTACCACAGCCCACAGTTTTTTTTGGTAGATCTTGAACCCGTGCAACATATAACTCCTTATAAACTTCCTTAAAATCCCCTCGGGCTGCGACCCGTGAACGTCCTAAGTTTCAATGTTTACATTTCAGAAGAAAGTAACCATTCAGAAACTGAAATGCGAACACTGTGGATAAATCCATTTGACAGCTTAAAGAGCAGGAGCATGAACAGCTGTTTCATGATCTCAACCTTTCTACCCACCAAAGAACGGGTACGTTATACTAGTAACTACTAAATTACTTATCTTCTAAATTTCTGTGTTTTTATATTTTTTAGTGAATTTCCCCTATAGGTAAGAAGCTATTACCGTATTAATGGTAAGACCTAGGCTCGGGATCATGATAACTTTTCGTTTTGAGTTCCCCAAATGCCAAAAACACCATTTGTTAAAAACTGGATGTATATATATTGTTTTATATGCGTATCTTTGAACCAAGAGAAAAGATATTGCTTGGTACTATATATATATATATATGTCCGTGATTACGATAACTCTCGAAAAAATAATGCGATTTTGACAAAATTTGGTATAAACGTGTAGAGCAGCATTCAAGACTTTTAGTTCGAAAACCAGATAGATCGACTTATGCGAAGGTGAATTTTGGGAGGGGTTTTGGACCCCATAAATGGGATTTTTTGAGTTTTTTACATATGATTTTTGAAAAATTCAAATTACAGTGTTTTCATTGGAATCAGCTTTAAAAGAGGCATAATTTGGTGTTTTGATCATTGCTCTACGTCAATTAGTTACAGAGATATTGAAAGTTCTAAACACAGTACGTTGCCCAATGTTATTCTTATGGAGAATAAGAAAAATTGTATATCACGCTTATTTATCAACTTATCTTGATGAAACTTGGTAAATTGCTTCATATCGTTGTGGCCTATTGATATTTGCACAAAACCACTTTTTCAGTTAGTTCCCGTAGCAGCAAACCTGCGTACTCAGCCCCCATGTTATTCTTATGGAGAATAAGTAACGTGTTATCTCCCTTAATTATGAACATAAATTAATAAAACTTGGTACGTGGCTTTACCTATTTGAGTTGTATTGATATTTGTATAACACCAATTTTAGCGAATTTCCCCTATAGGGAAGAAGCTATTACCGTAGTTTGCATGGTAAGACTTAAGCCCGAGACCATGATAACTTTTTGTTTTGAGATCCCCAGATGCCAAAAACACCATTAGTTCAAATTTATATATATATATATGGGTGTGTGTGTGTGTATGGACTCATCTTACTAGGGGGCCCTGTGTGTGCATCTCGCCAGACTCGGGGGTCCGCACGAATTGTGGGGCATTACACAGGGCCCCCGAGTTAAAATCGTACTATTGGAGTTCTGGCTCAACAACGATCATTTTTCGTAAATTTAGTGAAGACCCCACATTCTGGTTCTATGCATGTGTTCTTACGGGGCCCTACGTACGCTAGCGCTCTGTTGCGCTGCGCGCCGTGGCGTTTACGGGAACTACTCCCACCGCCGCTCGCCCCCGCTCCCCTCTCCATGGCATTGTTAATTCCCGGAAGCGCTTCCGTTCTCTCGCATTATTTTTATTTTGTGGAGAACTCTGGCTATGGTTTCGATAATTCAGACTTCAGAGCTGACCCTACAGTCTTTATCCTTACTCGAGACTCTAGGAGCTGTGAGTGAGGGTTTAAGTCGGCATCTAGTCTAAAGTAACTTTTTGCTGAGTGTTGCAATATAAACCTTGGTGGTACGTAAACTCTTATCGTATATTTTCCAGTGGTCGATAACATGGAATATAGGAGGCAAACATGACGTATCAATCATTGTATACTAGTATTAAATACTTACGTCCTACATTATTATCAAATCGGGGCCTACGGTAAAAATAGGATAAGTAACTGGCCTCTACACATTTTTGGTCGTGTCACTGGTCATCTTGAAGCTGTAAATCACTTTGAATGTTTTATAAAAGTATATTTTATTGTTTTTCTCATCTTTCACATAGAAATATACAGATAAATATCCAATTTAAGTATCTTTTAATCTATGAAACGCCCAAGAAACTTTTTCTGCCGTATTTTTAATTTGTTCTAACCATTTTGATTACAATGAGGTATTTTATGTATTAATGCACAGTTGAAAACGCTGATATCTAACGAAACGATCGAAACGATTTTGAAGGTTGATGTGTCAAATTAAAAAGTATAATGCATAGGTTTGCCGAATTTCTTTCGAAATTTTTGTTTGTCCATCGGTACTTCCTACAAACCTTTAAGTTTCAATCAATAAAATTCTAATGGAAGAATATAATTCAATTCAATTCAATTAACACATGTTGATGCAACAACAAAACATAGGATGGTATCGAGAACAGCGTAGTCAACATTTTTAAATAATTTCAATGCGATTGTAAGCGAAGCTGCAACAGTAATCTAGTAAACACAATTAATACCCTGTTTCGTACTATAATTCTTTTTATTATTTTGCTATCTTAACATTTTATAGAGAGCTGTACGTCATCAAAGTTTACTTTTCAAGGTCGATGATAGTCCATACTTGAATAAAAGTTAGAAAATATCAGATCACCTGCTTTCAACGTTTATCATACTAAACAATAAAGTACCTGACAAATTCTAACAACGATTACAATTTTATTTTAATGGTCAAAGATCCGAGATCGAAAAAAGCGAAAAGGGTCTCGATTTTCAAATGTTCCCCAAGAGTTGTTTCCTTTATCAGAATCTGTTATAGTAAATTGTAAATATGTAAATTTATAGTTGTTAAAAGTAGTTTATTCACAAACGAATACATGTCGAGGCTTTATATTTCCATAAATATACATATTGGCTATGGATAAAACCATTTTTAGGTTAATTTTCCTTCATTCGGCTTTTAATTCGATATCAAATAAACACAGATTACGGGTAATTTTTGGATCATATTAAAACATCTCTAATAATCTCGATTTAACCCAGTAACTCGTTAAACTCGTCTTGTGGTACTGAGTAACGTTACTTTTTACTTTAGATCCATTGTCTGAATGTGATGATACCCAATGATTCAATGATACACTGGGCACCCGTACTGTAATGTGCCGTGCCGGCGCGGCGGTCGCGGGCGCAGGCGCCTCGGTTGAGGTGGAGTGACGCTCGCACGCCCGCGAACATTGCATGCTTTACGATAACAGACTACTGATGCATTTAATTTCTTGTCAGTTCTGTTTCGTACTAATATATTCATTATGTTAAAAAACCAATACCAAAAAATCTACACTTAACGCTAGGGGTCTTTTGAAATCAGAGCTCCTAATATAGTTCTGAACTAATTTTAATAAAGTGTCGTTGGAAAGAGCTCGCCAACAAGTTGTGCATATCATAGAATTTATGAAGGTCAAACTTAAGGGCAGAGGTCTAGACGCCCTTAAATTTTGATATTTGTCCTTAAGATTTACCTTTTTAATGGAAATTTTAAGCAACAGCTGGATTAAATTACAAAATTAATTGATATAAACACAGTTTTATCAGCAAAATCATAATGTTATAACTGTAAATATAACCATTGACTATTGGTACTGAAAAGATTTTCCATGTCAAACTTAGTCAAACTGGGTCCACTTCAAATTTTGTGTTAAACTAAAAGGGGCACGTCTTAAGAAGGATAGTAAAGTATTCATTCAGTTAATTATATAAAGCAACAGATAAAGAGGTTTGTATACGTTCGATTAATTAATAGAAAATGAAGATTGATCAATTATCATGAAGTCCAGCACACGGAAAAATTTGAAATGTTGCTAATATTGTTTATTTTTGTCAAATTATAAGAACAACCTTACATCTTCAAATCAGAAATTATTATTTGGGCTGAAGTTGATATCACCCCAAATTCGATTTTGTTGTTGTTTCAGGGTCCAAAGATGAAAAAAGTTGAACGGTTACTGGGTTTATATATTTCTTATATTACTGTAAAATTAAAAACAAAATATTAAAACTTGACTTCAGTAAGAAAAATTCAAGGACGAATCAAACGGTAACTTGATCAATATAAACAGATAATAAACAGCCAAGTTATAAAGAATGATTATAGTCTATTAGCTGTTGTACCCGTTATTCGCACGGATTCAGATAAATAACCGGGAAAATGGCAATGGTTCCTATGGAAACCAAATAATACCCCCGTAGCAGCAAACCTGCGTACTCAGCGAATTTCCAATGCATATATATGTATATTAATACCACATAAAGCCACATACCAAGTTTCATCAATATACATTCATAAATAAACGATTTATGACATTTTAATTATTCTCCATAAGAATAACATGGCGGCTGAGTATGCAGGTTTGCTGAAGCAAGGAGCACAACAAATGGGGTTTTATACAAATATCAATATAACTCATGTATGTAAAGCCATATACCAAATTTCATTAATTTATTTTCATAATGAAGGGAGATAACACGTTACTTATTCTCCATAAGAATAACATGGGGCTGAGTACGCAGGTTTGCTGCTACGGGAACCATTGGTAAAACATTGTTTTTTGAGCAAATATCAATGGTCCACAACCAGATGGAGTCGTATACCAAGTTTCGTCAGTATACGTTAATAAATAAGCGAGATATAACATTTTTATTTTCCTCCATAAGAATAACATTAGGCAACGTACTGTGTTTAGCACTTTCAGTATCTCGGTAACCAATTGACGTAGAGAAATGATCAAAATACCAAATTGTGTGTTTTTTTAAGCTGGATCCAATGGTAAAAACTAAAATTTGACTATTTCCAAAATTATATGTAAAAAATTCGAAAAACCCATTTTTGGGGTACAAAACCCCCCCAAAATACCCCTTCGAATAAAGCGATCTGGCTGGTTTTCGAACTTAAAGTCATAAATGTTGCTATACACGTTTATACCAAATTTCATCAATATCGGATAATTTTTACGAGAGTTATCGTGCTCACGGACACATATATATACAGTTTCGAACGAATGGTGTTTTTGGTGTCTGGGGACCTCAAAACGAAAAGTTATCATGGTCCCGGACGTAGGTCTTACCATTCCGACTACGGTAATAGCTTCTCCTCTATAGGGGAAATTTGCTAAAAATCACCAAAACACAATAAATTAGTATAAAATATGAACGAAAGAAGCTCACAGGACGTAGCCCAAAAAGAACGGGAATAGGGCACAAACCTTCCCAGGCATAGAACCATTTCCCAAAGTTTCACGGCGGCAGAGATCGGATGAACGGTTTAGTAATGCATAAAGGACGAACAGACAGACAGACAAGAATTCGTTTAAAAATGTAAATAGATTTTTGACCAATTCCCGTGCTTGATGATGGTATTATGGAACGAAAAATGTTACAGAAAATAAGGAAAACTAATTATAATACAAATACGCACAGGCCGAGATGCTATACTAAGCAAGATAGAGGAACTTTGCTTATTTTTACCCAAAAAACTAAATTATTAAGTTTGGTACCGGAACAGACGAGACGTCCTCCCAGTATATTAGAATGGGAAACCGAGCTCCTGATCGAAAGGGAAGAGCAAAAACTACTTTTGTTTCGTCGATAAAATAAAAAACTTTCCTTTTTCCGAATAGTTATGAAAGCCTACTCTACACTATAACTCCTTTGTTATCATTTTTTTAAATTGAACATTCAGTGTGATTTCTGGACCAAAACAAGCAACATGTTTTCTGTTTAATTACATGTTTTATTTGGAATGTTGTCTGGTTTTTAACTTTTCACCACAAAATTTGTATTTTTTATTGGTTTTTATTTTGTCAACCCCGATGAAAGCAACAAATATAACTTTAAACAAAGTTTTACTCGATCATACCTTAAACCCCTGCCTTGATTTCCCATGAAACCCCTGCCTTGATGTCATTCCTGCTGTCGACAAAGGCGCTCTTATCTCCAGGAGAGGTTCAAGGATAGTGATAGTGATAATGAGCGGTCCTAGCTCTACCTACCTCCTGCTCGCTCTCACTCCGACACGTGACTCGTGTCCAGGGGCGGCCCGTCAGTTTTTCAGCGCCCGTGCAAAGACCAAATTTGTCACCCCCCGCCCACCACCATCAACCAAAACCTTCCTACCCCATAGTTCTGAGATATACTGACACGTGCGCGCCTCACTCCCTCGCTTGTTGTTGATGCGTTTGCGATGTTTCTGGTTCCATGCTATGCTGATCACCTGAAATGACAAACTATGGAACACATTCAGATAAGAGAATTGTGTAGTTCAAAATCATGATTTCATATACTATCGTCCTGGAAAGGTATCTCATTTTCGATCTTCGCGCCGCTAAAATGTTTGCAATTAAAAAACTCAAAACCTCAAATAATTAAAAAGAATATAAATTTTTAAAAACAACAAATGTGCACAATTGTAGTCAACGTATCACAATACACTGTGTATCATAAAACAATTATATGTTTATTTAAGAAAAATAATAATGAAAACAAACCCTTAAAACTGAGTAGGAACGGTGAAGCACATACTGATAACATTACATCTGTTCTGAGCGTGGGAAAGATTTCGTCCAGGGAAACCAAAACAATAATGAAAACGCTTATCAAAACCGACAGCGATTCTGACGGTTCGTAGCTGATGTTCGCGATGGATACAGCAAAGTTTGTTGTTAGAGTTTTTTTTTTAACTAATTTCTTCTGAATATAATTTTTGTTTATTGGTTCTAATGTACAACACGTTTTTCAGTTATACGGACTCTATCTTCGAGTATTTAATCTTTAAGGTTTAGTGTAGCTATAAACCTTATTTTTATTTGTCTTTATTCTGTGATATATTGAATCTTATCTTCTAAAAGTGTTTGGATCAATTAAGTTTAATACCAATTACTCTAAAAACTCAAGTTGGGTGCAAACATGTTTTTTTCGTTAGTACTATACTGTGATATACTGTCGCAACTTATTTAAAGAATTGCTAACTTGTAAGAAATACAGATGATTAGTCACCCCAGAGCTCAAATAATCTTAATCTGTAATGAGAAGTATATGTTTAATTCTTAACATTTCCCACTCAATCTCCAATACTCCTAAATGACTCAGTTAATAAATAAGAACATGGTTGAAATGGTTACTAAACAGACGGAACGATAAACTATATTTTTCAAAGTAAGCTAAACGAGTTGACCTTACAAGTAACGATGTAAGGGGGCGCCAAAATCTGAGGAGGGTGCATCATATTTCCCCCTTATTTCATATGCATTAATACTAAACTCAAATATATCAAATCCCTATTCAATACTCTCCAGTCTCCAAACCATATATTTCTTCATCTACAGGAACTAATTTAAAAAAATCGAAAGGGAGGATTAAAACAATTAGTTGCATTGTGTTACTTTATATTTTAACATTGCAAATTTTTTGCATCGTATTGCGAGTTTTATTCAAACTCTCAATACCAATCAAAATACCCTGAAGTTGTCACAAACCGATGGAGGTCAAAACAACTGCTCGTTTTGGAATAGAGGGGAGCAGAAGTTTTATTATCTGATATGTAAATTTAATGTTTAAGTATGATGAGGTGCAAAACATGGTGGATACTCATAAATTTCTTTCAAATATTGCCTTTCAACAACTTATAATACTAATATACAACAATTTACAATATCAGTTTGGTTTTAGCGAATTTCCCCTATAGGGAAGAGCTATTACCGTGGGTCTCATGGTAAGACTTAAGCCCGAGACCATGATAACTTTTTGTTTTGAGGTCCCCAGATGCCAAAAACACCATTCGTTCAAATTTTTATATATGTATGTATATATATATATATATGTGTGTGTGTGTGTGTCCGTAAGCACGATAAATCTCGTAAAAAAGGTCCGACCTTAATACAATTTGGTATAAATGTGTATAGCACCATTTATTTGAACGGGTTCGAAAACCAGACGAATCGCACCATCCAAAGGGGGGTTTTGGGGGTTTTGTACCTCAAAAATGGGTTTTTTGGGGTTTTCACATGTAATTTTTATTTAAATCAAATTTTAATTTATACCATTGAATTTAGCTTAAAAAAACAAACAATTTAGTATTTTAAACATTACGCTACGTCAATTGGTTACTGAGATATTGAAAGTGCTAAACACAGTACGTTGTCTAATGCTATTCTCATGGAGAAAAATCAAAATTTTATATCTTGCTTATTTATTAACATACACTGACGAAATTTGGTATATGGCTTCATCTGGTTGTCGTTTGTTGTTGTTTGCACAAAAAACAATTTTTCGCATATGGTTCCCGTGGAAGCAAACCTAGGTACTCGATCCCCATGTTATCCTTATGGAGAATAATTAAAATGTTATGTATCGCTTATTTATGAATGTATATGGATGAAACTTGGTTTGTGGCTTCACTTTGATGAGTTCTATTGATATTTACATACAAACCCATTATTTTGTGTCCATTGTTGCAGCAAACCGTGTACTTACCCCCAATGTTATTTTTATGGAGAATAATTACAATTGTATATATCGCTTATTTGTGAATATATTTTAATGAAACTTGGTATGCGGCTTTATGTGGTATTAAGACATATATTTTCCATTGGAAATTCGCTGAGTACGCAGGTTTGCTGTGACGGGGGTATTTATATGTGTACAAATACTTTATGTTAGCGGCCTATGCCCCCCACCCCGCACCAGGGGGGGCGTGGGGGGCGGTCCGCTTTGGCATAGGCCCCAAATTTTGAAAAATACTAAAAAATCTGAGTGTATCTCCTGCCGATCTCCGGAGAATCGCTACCGATCTACTGTCGTATTTTCGGCCGTTATTACGTAGTAAATTCGTCATTTTTGGACTGTATTTTGTTTTCTGTCGAAGTTTATAGCCGATATTACGCGGCAAGGACGTTAATTCCAGATTATATCATCTGTAACGTCTTCAGTTACGGCGGATAAAACGTGATTCGGTCCATTTACACAGTTAGGTTGTTTTTTATGACCGATTCATGTGTAATACATAATGTTAAGTCTCGTAATTTTCGGCCGATTTTACGTGGTCCGATCATCTTTGGCAGCAGTTTACTACGTGATTTGGCAGGTCGCAATCGTCCAAAGATTGGCGGGAAATACTTGCTCGAACTTTGGAGTATTTTTCAAAACTTTGAGTTCATTTGACTATTTAAATACTCACATTTTGAGTACTCGCACGCCCCTAATACATCGTTTACACAAATATGAATAGGCCCCGAGGAGCCTTTTTTCTGGGGGCCCCATATTTTCTGAGGGCCCCTTATTTCTTGGCGCCCTTTATTTCCTGGGGGCCTACTATTTATTGGGGGCTCCGTTTCGCTTGGGAGTTTCAATTCACCCGGGGGCCCATTTTCGACCGGTGCCCCGGGCCAAGAAGAGCGCCAAAGAGGCCTCCTCGGGCTCAAAGCTTGTCCCCGTGCGCCCCTATGTAAAAATGGCCCTGAACCCCCACGTAATGTTTTAAAACACATTTGTTTAAGTCCCCTAGATTTGGTTCGAGGAACACGTGTGTTAAGCCCCCCAGTATTGTCTGATGCACAGTGTGTATAGCCCCATAATTTGGGACGGGTGTTAAGCCCCCCAGTCTTGTCTGATGCACAGTGTGTATAGCCCCATAATTTGGGATAGTGCAGAGATGTGTTTGGCCCCGATATTTGGTTTCATGCAAGGTTGTGTTATTAAAATGGTGTGTTTAGAGAAACAAATCATGTACTAAAACTTGTCTCCATCTACACGTTAATAAACCGTATATAACTCTTAGGACCCCACAATTGGGTTTAAGGACAGGACCCCATAGCAAGTTAGGGACATGTATGTGTGTGTGTGTGTGTGTGTGTGTGTGCGTGTGTGTGTGTGTGTGTGTGTGTGTGTGTGTGTCCGTTACCGCGATAACTTTAGAAAGAAGCGCCCGATTTTTATGAAATTAGGCTCAAATGTGGAGAGTAACATTTATGACTTTAAGTTCGAAAACCAGAACGATCGGTCTATGGGAAGGGTTTTTTTTATAGGGGTTTAAAATTTTTCCAAAATTGTAACCTTTTACCCTAAAATTTTAAAAACACTAGATTTTGGTTATAACCATTTTATAGAGCTTAACAAAAATTTAGTATTTTGAATCATTAAGCTAGATTTAGCGGTTGTGGAGAAAAGTCAAAAAATGTGTCAATAAAATTGTCCATTTTATTCTTTTGGGAATACGACTTTTAAATTTTTCTCAGATAATTGTGAAACTCCAAATTTGAAATCAGATAACTGTGAAATTGTAAAAACTCCACATTTCTTTCTACCAATCAGTTTAGCTCTACAAAACAATAATTTTGGTGTTTTAATTGTTGTTTCACGTCTAACCGTTGCAGTGATATTCAAAGTGCTAAACACAGTACGTTGTCCATTCGATTATTTATGTATGTATATTGATGAAACTTGAATTATTATTTGTACAAAAACACAATTTTTACTGATGGTTCCCGTAGCAGCAAACCTGCGTTCTCTACCCCCATGTTATTCTTAAGGAGAACAATTAAAATATAATATCTCCCTTAATTATTTACATAAATTAATAAAACTTGGTATGTGCCTTTCACTAGTTGAGTTCTATTGATATTTGCATAAAAACCCATTTTTTGTGTTCCTTGTTACAGCAAACCTGCTTACTCAACTACCATGTTATTCTTATGGAATATAATTAAAATGGTATATATCGCTTATTTATGAATGTATATTGGTGAAACTTGGTATGTGGCTTGACTTATTTGAGTTATATTTATATTTGCATAAAAACCCATATTTTGTTTTCCTTGTTGCAGAAAACCTGCGTACTCAGCCTCCATGTTATTCTTATGAAGAATAATTTAAATGTTATATATTGGTTATTTATGAATGTATATTAAAGGAACTTGGTTTGCGACATTATGCGGTATTAAGACAAATATAATCATTGTAAATTCGCTGATTACGCAGATTTGGTGCGACTGGGGTATTTATATACCACTATCAGAAATATTTATCATCAATTGATCAATTTTGTACTTTGTGAATAATGTGTCATATGATAGCCATTGCTAAGCATTAGTCTCAACACAGGTTCGAATGAGGAATTTCAATTCCAGTAATAAAATAAAATTGATTGAAACCTAAATCCAAATCAAAATTGTATTTTTCTCATAGAATTTTAAAAACCGTGACCATTTACTCACCGCCTCAATCCTACTACTAACGGAGGTTTAAAGAGAAAGTCATGTATGTATCTGGATCATACATATTAGTCAATATTTTAATATTTGAAATTTAGTATTTTTTTTATTTTACACTGGTGGTTATTCTTCACGTTTGAAAGACATGCAGTGTAAAAAGTATTATCATGAATATGTTTACAACTTTCGGTGAAGAGAGGTGGCATTATTCAACGTTTTCTCTGGGGAAATCTTGTCAGTTTGGCTTGTCTAAGCCTTCTCAGAAGACGATAAATCATTAGTTGGTTTTCTTCAGAGCAAACATCCTTAGCTAAATAATAAACAAAGCACGTGTTTCACTGGAGTTATGTGATTTGTAGTTGTCAGCTTAAACTAATAATAAATGGATAGATAAGCAATGGATTATTTACTGTTTGTTTGCCATCTTACCTTAGGGTAAAACTACGCGCCTCATTCATAATATTAATATGACAGAAAATAAGTGTAACACACACATATTTGGAGGTTTTTTTTGTGTGCAAGTGAGATTTGAATTGCAGATTGCAAAATTAATAAGTGACTTTCAAACTTAGCCAATCATTAAAAGTAATTTATAATTTAATAATAAATATTGCTTATATGTGCTCATTTAAAAAAAACTAACTTTATTGCAGTACACACTTTTAAGATATATTTATTTAAAACGCAAAAAACAGTTCTCTAATAAAATGAGAATAATTGTATTGCCAAGTTTAACAGAGTTGTTTTCACCCATGGTGTATATATGATTCAGTTTCAGTAAAATTTGAAAAGCAGTAGCATGCAGGATTAAACGTAAAATATGCCAATACCATTGATTTCTGGAAGCGCCAGGATCTGATACAAAGGAAAAATTTCCAATCAGATGTTGCTTATACAATAGGCGTATCCTGTTCTGAATTGTAAGCCTTCAGGGTAAATGGTACGGTTTGGTACTTCCTTTGACGCCGGGTTCTGAAAGTACACGATCCTCACTCTACCTTTGTATTTTAACCGCATGTATTGTGTATTGTGGCAAAATATTGACTGGGTTTTATAACATTGATTCCTTATTACTTTTTAAAAACCTGTTATGTTAAGCCAGTTTACCTCTTGGTAAACTATATTTTTAATGATCAGAGGCTCCAGAATTAGCCGGCTTGACACCTCCCTCTTTGGGTTATTGTGCGGTCACCGGAAGGAAGGGATCTGCAAGTATGGGAAATACGGGACAGAAAATCGCCCCAAATTAAATATAAAACTACGCTCTACCAATCCAGCACCTAGAGTCAAAACAGGGCAAGCCCAGGTCGATTCAGCCAAGGAATTTAGTTCAACCAATCGGTTTTTTATTATTATATTACACCCAATGTCCCTCATATAAGAATCATAAACCTTTTAACATTAAGACAAATGTTTTAAAAGTATGATTTACACGGAACTGAGATTAAAACCAAAATAATCAGGGAGTTGTGTTTGACGTTTGAGCTACATACCAGTGGCACTGAGTCAAGGGAATATTTTACTCTTGTTTTTCAACGTTAAAAATCATCATTCACCAGGGATTTGGGTCGTTAATTTTCAATTTGGGCTCTTTTTATTGCAGTTGAAATGTTTGATTACTTTGTTACAGCTGTTAACTAAAATCATACCAAAAAACACAAAGTGTTGTCGGTGTGCCAAGTCCTAAAATGATATGATATCAAAATTTATTCCAAGTCAAAGATAGCAACTTTGATCTGCCATTGTTTGTCATCACAAATTACTTAAATATGCTAAAATAACAATGCTCGGAAGATTGTTGATTATTTTCTATCTGTTCTTGGCCAGCAGATAATACATGTTTATAATTCTTAATTATAATTGTTAATTATACTTTATTTAGATTTTTAAATTTCAAAATAAAGATTTGGCATCAGTGAAGCTGCTGGCCAAGAACAGATAGAAAATAATCAACAATCTTCCGAGCATTGTTATTTTAGCATATTTAAGTAATTTGTGATGACAAACAATGGCAGATCAAAGTTGCTATCTTTGACTTGGAATAAATTTTGATATCATATCATTTTAGGACTTGGCACACCGACAACACTTTGTGTTTTTTGGTATGATATCATTTGTTTTTTATATAATTGTTTATTGTAAAGTGTTATGAATGAGATTTAAAATTTATAATAAAACAAAATATATACCATGGATAAATAGTAATATAATATAATGAACAGTAACTAAGATTAATTTACATTAATTTTTCCTATATAGTTTTTAGATTTTTCAGCGATTTTTTTGAAATATTATAATATATACATTTTTTGCACCATATGGCCATTTCTTGACGTTCACTTGCTCATCATTTGCTTCTATCCACTTATATTTGTTTTGAATGTAAGCTATGTAATGCCCTGATACTGTACTGTTTCCTAAATGGAATACCGCATTTTTTAATTTGTACAGAATTCCATTAATTTTGATTTTTGTATTTTGTAGACCGGGTATTATTAGACTTGTAATTTTACTATCATGTGTTTGCCAAAGTTGTAGTTGAAAAATTATGAAGTTATTTGTAACGGAGATGGATGTTTTTTGAATGTAGTGACCATTTTGACAAGTTGTGCATGTAGAGTCAGCAATAGGGAACCAGGCATTAAATTGACTGTTGAGTAGCTCATCAAAACTGGCTTTTCTTTTAAGATGATTAGGAATGAAAATTTGGTATATAAAATTATTGTCGTAGCTGGTTGTGCTGTGGTTGCAGTTTGAACATTTCGTGGTTAATTCTATTGAGTGCCTGAATTGAAATTCCAGGGGTTGATGATTAGATATAAGGCAATTTAAAAATTCTGCACAGTCTTGTTGTTCATTTGTATTAAATGGTGGTCCCAGTTGATTTCTAATATCTATAGAATTTAAAATCTGTTCGTTTCTTTGGTAGGATATTACCATTTCTTTTAGTAGAGAATTATTGCCGTAATTTTTTATTGACGTCACGATTGGTGGGCAGTTCAAAATACATTGTAAAATTGCATTTGCATAGCATGACACGCCATCAACATTTTTGAAACCGGGACTTCGCAGTTCGTCTATATTGTTAGTAATGTCTTGAACGGCTCCAAGCTTATTATTATGAATCTGCCAGATTTGATCAGGGATTTTTTCTTGAGATTTAATTCCAATTTGTAATGGTTTTAATTCTGGTCGGTACTCAATCCTTAGCCTATTATATTCGGCTATAGCTGATGCTTGTGCCTTAACATTTTGAGGGTCAAAGTTTAGAATTAATAGACCAGTGAGTGAAGTCACGCGAGATAATGCTACGTATGTTTGGCCACATGAAAATACTGAATTACCAGCATCAACAATACAACTGTTGAGCGTTAATCCCTGACTTTTGTGGATTGTAATTGCATATGCTACTGCAATAGGAAACTGCTTTCGAAAAACGAATGCCCCAGGAATTACTTCAAATTTTGTGGACGATCTTTGAATTTCAACATCTCTCTCTTTAAAAGTTATAATAATGGTTTCAATTGTATCGTGATCATCTTTAGTAAAGTCTTTTACAATCCCCACTGAACCATTAACAAGACCATGACTTACATCTATATTTCGTAAAAGCATTACTTTACAATTCTTCTTTACAAGAATTTCTTTTTCTAAACCAGCAGTTCTTGAACTGTCATTATTAAGTGCTGTAAGTTTCTTGGTGACTCTCATTTTTAATTTGTCGGGACAGTCCAAAGAATCTAGAGCATCAAGCTTGACTTCATCTGTTTTAATGTTTTCAAGTAAAATGTCATTTATTGTTTTGCATTGGCTTCTTGTTGCACATAAAGTGACCGTTTCTGGTGGCATTTGTAAAATTATATTAGCTAGTTCATTTAACTTTCCCGTATTACTAGGTGCATTTAAAACGATTTTTCTGGTATTTAGTACATCAATGTCACTGTTTATGACAGTACCAATTCGTATCCTGGATAAAATAGCAGCATAGTTCTCGTCTTCCTTTTGCCTCATATTAATAATAAGCTCATCATAAGTAAACAGTTCCTGCCACAAGTTTATGCTAATGGCTGAACGAATAAACTTTTCACACTGCTGGGGACAAAGATGAACAAAGGGAGAATCTTCCATAACAGGGGGAAGTTGTAAGAGATCGCCGAACAAAAGTATGTTAATTTTTCCAAACCAACCATCATCCATGTCTGCAGTGTTGAAGATCTCGCACAATCTATGATTTATATACATTAATAATATATTGGAAATCATGGATGTTTCGTCTATTATCAAAAGAACAACATCTTTCATGTTTTGCCTTATTATTTTGATAATATCGTCTGACAAGGGCTTGTAGACTGGCACTTTTCCATGTTCGACTGGGAGCTGTAAAATCCGATGAATAGTCATACCATTAATGTTGTAAGCTGCAATGCCAGTAGGAGCTGTCACAACTACATTCTTATTCAGTTCATATTTCACCCAATGTCTAATAACTTGTATCAGGAATGATTTACCTGTCCCTCCTACCCCAGATACAAAATGACGTAATGGTTTAAAACTCGAATTGTTTACAAAGTTCTTTAACTGACAAGTTACTTCATTAAAAACTCTTAGCTGGTCATTATTAAGTTTTTTCACAGATGAATCAATATCCATACTGATTTCATCAGTGGCTACTTTCAGCTCATCCATAATGGTTTCTATGTCACCTATATTTGGTTGATGAACTTGTCGAGATGATTCCTCGTGCTCCTGGGGGTTATTCAAAATGTTTTTAACCATTGTCTCCAATTCTTCTTGGTTGGTTTTTAAGGCTTGAATCCTGTTATGGTGTTCTATAGCTCCAGGCATTCGGTCTTTGTAACTAAGAAAAGCGGAAGCATAACACTCGTCAGACATCTTTAGGTCTGCAGTTGACCTCCATGGTTTAAAAAGAAAAAGCATTCCATAAAAGTATTTTTCTGGTTCTTGCATGGGACTATAAATCCTATGTTTTACAAGGCATTCATTTTTCCTTTGTTTAATGAATCCCACTCCATCATACGTGTAGAATATACCTGATTTAGGTTGAACTTTGACAATATCATATTTACTTGTAAAATCAAATAAACATGTGTCTTCTAATTCAGTAGGTCTGGATGGATAGTGAGTATCTAACATGGAAGGACAGAATATGTCAGTAGAATCATTATTAAGTGATTCAAGTTCTGTTTTGGTTTTCAGTTTACGGTTTCTCACCATTCCAACATCTACCCACTTGATTATGGTACCAGGGTCAGTTCCAAACAAAGGAAGGCTTAATAAAGTGTCACTAGCTTCTAGAGAACCACATTCGCGATTATTTAAACTTCGCAAAGCAATATTCCACAGTTTCTGCTGCAGTGATTTAGTGCTATTAACACTGTGAAAAATATCGTGGTCGTACGATTTTTCAGCTTTTGTCTGATATTTTGTAACATATGAAGACAAAGCACAAGATTTTTCACCGATGAATTGAATATCTACATTACCGTTCCATGCCATGAGTACAGATGGGTTGTAATCGTTAATCATGGTTTCAGATGTCTTTCTTGGTAAGTCATACAGTCTCTTATTCGACAAAGTACGTTTTCCAGCTATTGAATAGGCGACGTCATTTAGTACAAGTTTTTCTGTAATAGTTCTTGGAAAACCGAATCGACAACGTCTAGTGAATCCCTTTTTGGTCTTTTTGGTTCTCATACAGTATGAATTGTGCCTGTGAGTTTGATAGTTTTCTATTCGCTCTGCCAGGGTAGGAAACTTAGTTTTGTCAAATTGTTTACATGAAATGTAGGTAGAAATAAAATCTGAAATATCCTCACTGGTTGATTTTCCAATCACCGGAGCATCTACTACCCACAATAATAAGTGAAAGTGTTGCAGACCTCTAGTTTGATACTCTCTTCTCCATGCGTAATGAATTACTCTTCCTAAAGGACAATCCTCTGATGAAATAAAATCTAGCATTGCTTTGAATTGTATGTCGATAAAACGTGAAGCAGATACAGGATCCATAGCCACAAGTGATGAAATAGATTTCTTACCTTCAATGTCTGGATTCACTTTTATAATGTATTCCGCAAGGTCATCCCAATTATATTCACTTGGACTAAGCGTAAGAAAGAATGTTACTGGACCGTACCACATGATCATACATGTTAGGTCTGATCTTGGTTTCATCCAATATTGATAAGTATTCCGTAATCGAGCAAATATAGTTGTCAAGTTTCTTTCAAGCTCGTCATTCTTTAGAAGTTCTAGACATTTTGAGGAACTAAGTTTTTCGTTGCAGTTAACAATGTTAAGTTTATGGTAAATTCCAGCACGTAAAGCCCGTATGTTGGAATCGTGTAATAAAAAAAACAGATATTGTTTGTTATTTCTGTACTGTGGGTGACTGGACATAAGACGTGACTTTATGAACTCTGTAGGTTTGATACTTTTAGGTCGATTTGAAAACTGACCATTTATACCACGTGGAAACAGATCTGGAAAACATTTAACATCAAGTTCATGATCTCCATAAGGTACACACACGTCTTCTATTTTTAACATCTGATATAGTTCAGTTGAAGTTTTATTTATTCTGCCTTCGTTTAATGTGTGAATCGTGTACTGGTCATAAAAACAATCATCGGGATTTTTTTGTGTTAACATTGCATTTCCAACAGATTCTCTCAATACATTTTTTTCTAGTGGGATTTCTCTTTCATCCTCTAATTGTTTTCCATGTTCAATATTATCAAAACTATTCGTTTCGCCACAATCTTCAACTTCTACCATATTATCACCAGCGGTTTCTATATCCTTCTTGGCACAAGTTAAGTCTATATCTTGATAAAGAGGGTTATTATCTTTTAACCAGGTTAATGCGTTATAAACTTTATCAACACTGACCATTGACTGCCATATCTTTTTTTGTTTAGTCGGTAAACCTCTGATCAAAACAAAAAGTTCCTGGTTTGGTATGATGACGTCACTTGGATGTGGAAGTTTGTTTAATGTTTGCTGAGTAGGAAGAGGTAAGTGGAAAGTACGACCTATTACCTTTTCTGCCATTGAGGTATTGGGTCGATATTTCTTAGATACTGCATTCATACGAACCACAACTTGAAATGCTTTCGCCCTTTGAATAATCATTTTCTCAAAATCATTCAGTACTTTTATACAATCAGGAACTTCACTGTGCATATGATTTAGAACACAGGTTGCAGGTAATTCATTGTTTCTAAATTTTCCGAGACAATAACAACATATATCTTTACTTAGAATACCTTTAAACGATGTTTCTGCAATCAAGTTTTCCCATATAGAGTTCGTTATTGGTTTCTTTATCCTATCAATGTTGACTACATCTGTCTTTAAACACAATCTTTCGCATGAGATGCACGGTATGGACGGGGTATTACGTGATCTGTCTCGATGTTTTTTAAACGCTTTGGGAAACCTTTCAGTGATTTCATCTTCATTCTTGTAACCTTCTACGTGAACTTCAAACTCTTTTCCAGAACACTTCATCTTTGCTTCAACATTCTTGAGCATTTCAATATCAGCATTTAATAATGACGTATTCAACTCGTTAAGTTCTGTGACCACTTTCTTGATTACATATAGAAGATGTAGTAGCCGCCGTATTAACGGGAAATGTGGAGCAAGCCTCCTCAGAAATAGGAATGTTGAAGGACAGTTAGATTCACCATACAAGTGACCTCGTTTATCTGACGTTTTGTTACAAGAACAAACATCGAGTGAGAATATTAATTCTTGATAACAGATTAATGGTGTTTTAGATATACTGTCTAGTAAAAGTCGAAATCTTTCCAATTCACGCTCATCATTTATTTTGCACATGTTAGGGTTGCATTTCCATTTTAATATGGGTTCCTTGTAATTTGATAAGGGAAACAAGTTCATTACTGTGCCACTGACATTTATCTCTAAGGGCTCTTGATGTGAGGTGGACAACGTGTTGTATGATGTGTCATAGAAATAAGGTTCAGAGAAGACTGTATGTTCTGAATGACCCAATAGAGATACAAAATTATCTTTTTCTGAATTATTATTTTTGATTGATTCATTCCAGGATGACAGGACAGTATCTGTTTTCTTTTTAATTCCTTTAATAGTTTTTTTTAATAAATGTACTTTTTCACTTCTATAAACATTGCACCATTTTAGGATTGTCCGAACATCATCACTTGCTTCTTCAATAGTTTTGCCTGGATTTATTTTTTGTAAAGCCTCAGACAGTTTGACACTTATCTCTTTTTCAAAAGAATTATTTAAGACTGTACTATTGTATGCTACCTTCTCAGAGGATCTAATAGATGGAAGTTTTTTATGTTTTTTATGACGACGTCTCCGAAACGCTGGTAGGCCTATTCTATTTATACGATTTACTGATATATTTCCTTTTTTTCTTTGACAGTAAGGAGATTTTCGTATCTTGGTTGAAACGTTAGTTTTAACATTTTTTACCTGGGTCCTCTTTTTACCTTTCAAAGGATAACTATCCTTTTTATTACTTTCTTGAGTTTTAAAAGCGTTGATAGTTCTTTTGCATACTAAATTATTTTGGTTTGGTTCAATGTTTGCATTGTTACTGTAACTAATCCTCCTCTTCTTTTTTGGTGGAATGGGATGTTCATTGTAAAAGCTCTCATGTCCCGATTGTCTTTTTTTAATACTCTGTTCTTTATTTACTTCTTTGTTTTTACCTTCGATCTTTGCTCTCTTTTTGCAGATTTCATTGTTCCGATTTTCAGAATACCTTCGTTTTCTGTTCTGTTTTAAAGATCTTGCGTTTTTATTATAATACTTTTTACACAGTTGTCTTCTTTTATAAACTTTAGAGACCATCAGCTTTCAATCCAATATTTTTCTTAAAAATCGTTGTTTTGGAAATAAAATATGAACCTGTTGTTTATAGAATTTATAATTAGTATTAAATCCTAAATCATACATTTTAAAACAATAAATATTTAAAATCAAATAATTTGTATTAAAGTGCAATAAACTATATATTTGATTTCTAAGGGAAAATAAATGCAAACGGAAAATAGCAATCTTCTAAATAATAGAATATTATTGAATATTAATCCAAATGATCAAATAATGAATTGATTACACAAGAGGTGTTAACTTTTAATAATGTAAACTATGGTTTTGTTGTCAGAAAATGTTTGCGACTTCTTGTGAACATACCCAATTCCTTTGAAAAAATTAATGTAAGTTTCAAATTCTAAGATTATGATGTCAACATATTTAAAATAAACCTTATGTAAATTAAATCATTATTACTTACACATTTTAACAAGTACAAGTTACTTGTATCCATAATTTAATTATACATTTGATGGAGTTTTTGTTTTTAAATGTACACAGCAGTATCAAAGAAAACAACAGATCATAACATCTGATTTTATCTCCAAATTGCATTCTCTACTGGAAATAGTACAAATAAATAAATTTACTAAAAATCTGTTTATTAAAAACCAAGCAAAATTTGGTGACAAGACTATAGGCGACATTATTATGTATTAAATGTTCGTTTGTATGTTATTTGATAAACCTTAACGACTAGATGTGACTTTAGTGGTTTTGGAAAAAGTACTGCTTAGGTCTTAGCCCCCTAAGCTCTCAAAGTTACAATGTTAAAATTATGGCAAAGCTAAAAAAAAATTAAATTGAACATATAACAGCTGTTGATACTGACAAAACACAGTAAAGAAGCAAGAATACCTTTTTAAGGTAACATCTAGAACGGACTTTTAAATTTCAAATGTGCTTATGGAGTTATTTTATTTGGTGAGAATATTTATATATATAGAACTAACTACGGCATCGAAAAAAAAATTGAGATGCCATTCAAGTATATTTTTATTTCAATAATGAACACATGTTTATACCTTTTAAGTATGTTTAGATATAATCTTTATAACAGCTGTTTGGTGAAACTAACTTATATAACTAACTAATATACTAATCCGACTTTGATTTATGTATTTATATTTCATATTATGTTAATTGCATATTATGTTATATTCGATGTATTATTGTATATATACCTTAAACGAGCTAAACGATTTTTCTTACCTCTATATCTTTTTGTTTAGTTAAATTCACTCAATGATTTAATTTGAATTTACGAAGTGACTGCGTACACGTCCAATGTAAGGGCAAATTCACTTCGCTACCGCTTAGGTTAGGTTGGGTTAGGTTACGTTACGTTATGTTACGTTAGGTTAGGATAGGTTAAATTACGTTAGGTTAGGTTAGGAGGTTTTCTGGCTCTCAATTTGTTTTAAAAATCACAGGAAAAGTAACGTACGGTGCTTAATTTGGAACGGACGTGAACAGTAGCGGCTCACGTCGGACGTGTATGTAGCCACTGCCTTGAATTTACAAGTGCCAGCTGATCAGATAGTTGTTTTGGAACACATGCGATACTTGGACTTTTGTTAACGTAGTAAATGTAAACAAAGCAGACGTCAAATTTAGTAACAGTTTTAAAAGTAGAATTTAATATCATTTGTTTTAAAATATTGCGTTTACAAACTTATAATTTAGTGTCAAAAGTGTAATATGTGAGTAAAAACAGAAGTCTGTGCGAAATTTCGTTCAAGTTTGATGATAAATAAAGTTGTTAGGCTTAATGAACAAAATGAAGTGGACAATTTGTGAAAAGTGCCAAAACTACAAGATTTAGGCTACTTTTATACGTTAATATCTCGCTTCTCAGACCTTTCTTAAACCAACTGTTGTGATTTTTCGTGTTGAGTGAAAGGGTTTAGCATATAAATGCACTGCCAGATTCACTTAAGGCTGTAATACGCTATTTTGAGAAGTGAAAAATCGTCTCATTCTGCTTCGTGTTAGTATAGCACGGGTCGTGTGGTGGACTTGGCGACGTGACACGACCGTGCCACTAGATTATATTTTTTAACTTATACTTTTATTTGATAGCAACAATGTACTTCAAACTATTTTTTTTTAAACACACATTTTAAAATAACACACCCAAGATCTTGCATTTCAGAACTGGAAAAAAACGATATAGCTAATTATGAATTCAGTTAAAATAATTTGCAGTTTTACCTAATTTATAAACTTATTTATAAATAGTTATTAGAAACTACTTTTGCCCTATGAAATATCAGGAAGAAATACAAACCCACAATCAATTTTATAGGCTGGCTGAATTATTTATTTCCTCATTGGCATTTCCTCTAAAACTGTCTCTCAACAAAATTAATAAAGCATTACTTAAGAAATAGGAAATAACAGTTCAGTAAATTTAAATAAAGTTGAGTACAGTAGTTTCAACACGCACTAAAACACACATTCTAAAAACAAATTTGATTGAATTTATTTATGTAGACTATTAACAGAATATTTATATGCAATCTTTTCAATACTTTGTGAAAACTTTGTGAAATAATATTTTATGTATGTTTGATTGCATACCTTAGATTTCAAACATCTGGCTGAACTTTCGTAAAATGTATTTTAATAATACAACTGAATTGTTTTACAACATGTTTTCAAGTAGTCGAACTTCAATACTCCAGCAATCAAAACAAATACGAAATCAATTATCGAGTGAACAGCTTTGTAAGCAATTGGAAAACCGCAAAAGTTTAAAGATGAAAGGGAAATCCAACTTGGGCTTGGACTTGGATATTAAACAGCTGGCGGGAAACACATGAAATATATAAAATAATCAATTTCCCGATTGAAGGGGGAAGTTATATTGGCTGTGATTGGTATTATCTTCATTTATTATCTTGTTGAAAATTATTTTTTACATCGATCATTTAACTGAACCCTAATCTAACATTTTTGTCTTTTGTTTTCAACATCGACAAAAAAGGATCTTACCAAACGAATATGGAGCTACGTAAAAACCTTGTTAAAGCTAAATTTTATATTTTGTTACGCGATTTATGTCATAAAACTATCATGTGTCATCAATGCTATGAGGTATAAATATTTCATATAAGTAGACTATAATTATTTCGTAATAAATGTAGTGAGTTGAATAAAACTAAATAACAAACTTACAAAACAAGATAATCTCATCTCAGTTCATTCTAAACTGTATTCTGATTAGTAATATAATCAACATTAAACAGATTCATTGCAATATGATTTATGTGCCAAGAATCCCATGTGAATCTCCTTAATTGTTATTTATTGTTTGTGTAATTCATACATAAACGTGTTGGAATGATGATGTGTTATGTCGACGTCATCAGTAAGAATTTTGTCTAGGATTCCATCCAACCTTTAAAATTTTAATCAAAATTATGGATCTATGATTAATAAAACGAACAAGTCTGATTGTAGAAACAATTATACAGGTATCGTCATACATTTAACACATTAAACCAAACATATTTTGTTATATTGTTTGAACAAATCGTCAAGTAGTACACACCTTATCCTAGTGATTAGTCTTGAGGTATAAATGCTAGATCTTTGTGAAAATAAATCAAACAATCTTCATCAGAACAAAGTTTTTTTTTTTAAATTGTAATAACAAATATTCACTAAAAAAAGCAATTAGCTAAACTTATCAGTTACTTAAGCAACATTTTATTTTTATTTAGGAAGAGATTTGTGTGGATATATTATTTTCTCAGAGTTGTAATGAACAGGCTGGAATTATATGATTTATTTCAGCAATAAGATTGTAGTTTAAATAACGTTAACTTATCCATCTGAAAATAATGCATTTTCCTAAATAGCATAGGTTCACACAATCAATAATTTCTGTAACCATACACTTGTCATCTGTTTAAAAAAATAATACTCTAAAATTACCACATAAGTGTACCGTATGATTTTTATCTGCTTGCTCGTTTTTCATTAAAGACGTTTTTATTTTATGTTAACTGACACGGTTATTAAAACATATCCTCTTTCTTAAATTATATTGATAACATAACCGATCAATGTAGTGATTAAATGCACGGCATGGCTATTTATAATTGTTTATGAATTTGATACACCATGGTGCCTGCATTACATTCAAAATCATGCGAGTCATACATCCTGCAGCCCAATATCTATAATAGCGGAAAAATAAATTGCCAGTTGAGGGCGGGGTTTGCCGGGTTATAAACCAAGATCAGCCAACAGTAGACGTGCTGCATTACTGAAACTCCACACCCGCTGATCGGAAAAATATTTTGGTGATTTTTCTATAGCAAAATGGCAACAGTGACAGCGTACAGCCATGTTATTGGCTGCAGCCCAACTGTAAATATAATCGTTCGTAATTATAGATTGTCTTAGTATATATTAAAACAATATAAACTGTAACATTTTTCCTTAGAATATAAATAAATAATATTTAGTGTTCATTGTTCCTGGTATTGTTATATATTACACGTACATGATTTGTTTTAAAACAGTTACGGATTAAACAACAATTTAGAAACTCAAACTTAACTGTATTATTTTTGAAGGATTGCAGAGGCAAGTTAGGCTATGGTGGTCAATAAATCAATCATCAAGAAGTGTTCATTACTTTAACAAAATAAGACCCTATAGTACAATGAGAAAATCATTTCCAAACAAAATATTTGTAATATCAAATATAATTTTAAAATACAGAATTTTAATATATTGAAATGCCAATTCTGTCAGTATCCTTGGTATAACTGTAATCGGTATCCTAACGTGCACATGTAATAAACTTTGATTAATGGCTACATGAAAACAGTCCTGGAACATTTAAAAATAACAGGTTTTATTTCTTATTGTTTCTTGTGGAACAGATTTAAATCGGTTTAACCAGTAATTTAATAATCTGTCCGACAGTCCATCTCCACTGAAACTTGTTCCAGTCACAGGATTTCCCAGGAAGTGTTGTAATATGCACAATATAGATCAGTCCCACCGGAACAATGAACCACTCTGAACAATATCAGTTTCACGTTTAGGTCAGAGCGTTCAGTTAATTAAATTCACATCAGTTCATGTCAAAGCTATGCCATTGTATTGTATTCAAACTGTAGTAATATAAACTATTATATGAAAATCATTGCAAACGACCTTGCTAACTTCGGAACATTAACCTAACTAGTAATTGTGTTATAAAACCCCTTAAAGTCTACAATATCGTTGATCAACTCGTTGACGAGTTAACTTTTTGACTCAATAACGTTGAGTTGAAAAGGTTATGGGACTCGTAATTGTTATTCAACTTCTGAAAGAGTTATAATAAGGTCTTAGGTTTTGGAAACAATTCTGCCACAATAATTTTACCCTTTTACAAATTTATGCTGTTTTAATGTCGTTTATACGTGTCATCCATATGAACAATAATTTCCAAACAGTCTTAAGTGACATTCTATAAAGTGCCAGATTAGAGTTAGTTCCGTATTAAAAGAAGTATTCTGCAATTTAACGACGTAAAATTCATCTCTTGAGTATAAGAAGAAAGGTTTGTAGTTAAACACGCGGACAGAGGCGTTCAGAAAAGTGTTATGGACGCGGGGTGTTATAGACTGTTTCACAATAATTGACTGTGTTATTGTTATCCTTCACCCGAAATATTGACAGTCATACTATTCGAAATGAAATAAAATATGGACTAAAAAACCTACCTAAGAAGCCGTTACTAAAATATAACGATTTATAGTTTTATTTATATATGTTGTAAGTTGTATAACCATATATGCATATATAGTTATAAGTATATATACAACGAAATACTTATAACTTTTATCGATCTTAAAAGCTTTGAAACATATTACCATATTGAGTTGCTTATCAAACATAACATGATTACATAATTAATCATGACAAACTTTAAATCAATCGTAGATATGAGCTATTTTGGACAGTTTGGCTTTAGCGTGGTTCAGGGAAGGTGGCAATGTTCAGTTGATGAGCGTGTTTTTTTTTTGGCAGTACAACTCTCCTGATCTCCAAATATTGAGTGCTGGGCGTCAGGGCTCCATTATTGGCCCACACTTTTTTCTTATTTTGATCAATAATCATTCTGTCGACATTAAATCGGCCAGAGTCTTCCTTTACGTTTCTTTGTCCGACCCCTACTGTGGAGTCTCTTGAACAAATAATGTTTATAGAAGCCAGCGAATTACTTCAATGGAGTGGCAGTAACCTGTTCCCAATGAATATACTTTAAACAAAGCTTCTTAATTTTTACATTTCAGACATATTCTCTCTGGCCTTTAACTTTCATTTACATTAAATTCCTATGCACCTGTCCAGCAGTACAAAGTTTCTTGGATTTATCTTGGATGAAAAGCTTAAATTTCATCAAAACATTGAACACGTCATCAGCAGAGTTACATATTTAGAGTTCTTAGCACTTACTTGGTTGGGTTTCGTCCCTATTGATCTATAATGATCTGTATCATCTTTATTAATTTTGGAAGTAAATCCAAACATTTGTAACTCCGTTGTGCACTAAACTCTCTATATAACCAATTATTTAATGGTCTCTGTAATCTTTCTACAATAGCAGCCTTAGTTGTAGGGTAAGTTTTTTAGTAAGAGCACAATATTTTAATAAGACTGGAAATTCCTGGATTTCTTACAATGTCTATTTCTTTACCAGAGGCTTCATATCTAATTTCATAAAACAAAAATTCAAACGCATTATTTATAGAATTTCCTTTTTCATGATTTTCTATCTATCCTTTAAAATACAGATAACTCCTACATGGAAGTGTTAGTAAATCTTGATTATTAGCGAATTTCCCCTATAGGGAAGAAGCTATTACCGTAGGTCTCATGGTAAGACTTAAGCCCGAGACCATGACAAAATCTTTTTTAGGTCCCCAGATGACTAAAACACTATTCGTTCAAATTTATATATATGTATATATATATCTATATATATACATATATATCTATCTATATATATATATATATATATATATTTATATATATATATATGTGTCCGTGAATGCGATAACTTGAGTAAAAAACGTCCGATTTCGATGAAATTTGGCTCAAATGTGTAAAGTAACATTTATGACTTTAAGTTCGAAAACCAGAAAAATCGGGCTATGGGAAGGGGGGTTTATGGGGGTTTTAAATTTTCCAAAAATCAGTTTTTTGCATTTTTTACCCTAAAATTTTTAAAACACTTAATTTTGGTTTAGACCATGTTATAGAGCTTAAAAAACAAATCATATGGTATTTTGAATTATTAAGCTAGGTTAAGTGGTTGCGGAGAAAATCCAAAAAAACCTGTTCATAAAATCTTCTATGTTAATCTTATGGGAAAAAGGTTTTTGGCTTTTCCTAAGTTAATTTTAATGTAAACTTCACATTTGCTTTTACCAATCAACTCAGCTCCACAAAACAATCATTTTGGTGTTTATATTGTGATTCTACGTCCAACCGTTGCAGAGATATTCAAAGTGCTAAACACAGTACGTTCTCCTTATGGAGAATAAATAAAATTTGATATCTCCATTATTAATGAATGTATATTGATGAAACTTGGCACGTGGGGTCACGTAGTACTGGTATATTGATATTTGCACAAAAAATTGGTTTTTTGTTGATTATCCCCGTAGCAGCGAACCTGCGTACTCAGCCCCATGTTATTCTTATGGAGAATAAGTAAAATGTAATGACTCCCTTAATTATGAACATAAATTAATAAAACTTGGCATGTGGCTTCACCTTGTTTAGTTATGTTGATATTTGCATAAAAACCCATTTTTTTAGTTCCTTGTTGCAGCAAACCTGCTTACTCAGCTCTGATGTTATTCTTATAGAGAATAATTAAAATGTTATTTAGTGCTTACTTATGATTGAATATTGATTAAACTTGGTATGTGGCTTCACCTAGTTAAATTATATTTATATTTGCATAAAAACCAATTGTTTTTGTTCCTTGTTTCAGCAAACCTATGTACTCATCACCAATGCTATTCTTATGGAGAATAATTAAAATTGAATATATCGCTTATATATGAATATATTTTTATGAAACTTGGTATGTGGCTTTATATGGTATTAAGACATATATTATGCATTGGAAATTCGCTGAGTACGCAGGTTTGCTGCGACGGGGGTATTTATACATATTTTAATTTCATCCGAATTATTTATTGCCAAAGTGCTGTGGGGAACAAAGGAGTGATTTGTAATTTTAACCATACTATCGTCGAATTGTCATTTCCCTGTAACGTCTAGAAAATCTTCCATTTTTATTAGCAGAAAATGTTTACTTCAGTCCAATTGATCGTAGAAACCTGGCATTTTGAACACTCAATCCGTTCTTGTAAATCCTTTTATCTTTTTTATATGAGAAGTAATTTTAGTTTCTTCACCATTAAAATCAATTGACCTGTCGTGTTGATCTGCAAATACTAACAAATCTAACCTTCCCTTATTTACAGGGAAGTATATCATATTTCTTGGGACCTCAATAATTTTTTAGCTGGGAGGGGCTTCTGGATAAAAACTGTGTATGATGTGTGATTTATCACCATTTAAATAATACCCATTTGCAATATTATATTTTACCCTATTCACATTTAAATTATCTATGTTAATTTTATTTACGGATTAAACGGAACATCGGGAGTAGAAAATCCTTTAAATCCCAATAATGCAGACCCTAAACATGGTTTTGTAAAATCAAACTTATGGCTAGAATTTAATGTGGCTTTCATAGTTTTACTGTCAGCTATAGGAAAAAATCTGGGAGTTGCTTTTGAATTTCCTTCGCAAGCTCAAACACTTCATAACCCTTCAGTAATTTATATTGTATTTGGAACTTTGTGATAGTTATAAAACACGTCCTATAGTTAATATTGTGTCTTTAAGTTTATTCAATTTTTGAACTAGCCCTTTGTAAAATATTAGTTTGACTTTAGTATTAATTCATGCTTGTGTATTTTGTATTTTAACTTCAACTTTACTCTCTAACGCCAGGTTTAATTCATCAATTGTATCCTCCCCTTTTGTTGTTGTAATTTTTTCATTTTGTATTAAGTCAAAGTATTTAGAGGTTTTTTAACATTAAATATAGAATGATAACTTTGAAAATCAATTAACCTGATATAATCACTATTTAATTCAATAGGAGGAAAGAACACCAACTTCAACTCTGGCTCCATACCTGTAAATTTTACAGTAAATGAATCAATCTTTATAAAATAACATTTTTCATAACTGATAAACATAAAATTCCACAAATGTAACTATTTAATTCTTGTATTTTATCAGTTGTATTGTAAATTTAGACAATACAAAATATTGTATTACTTCTTTTGGAGATTGTATTCCCAATGGATCAAAATAAATTAAAATATCTTTATTTTTCCGATATGCTGTCCAACGTGTGCCTTTGTCACTGTCTAAATTAATTACTCCGCACTATTTTAATTTTGGTGTTTGTTTATTTAACTCGGTTTTCAGGTACACCCCTCGAAAGAGGGACACGTCTCTTGCGGCCTTTAAAGGCTGAAAGTTTCCATCTATTTGATTAAATTTAATCCCATTTCCATCTTTGCTTTAGCTTTCATCAAATTTATCACTGCATAAGTGGCAGCCTTTTCGGCCAGATTGGCTTCTTTTGCAGTAACTCTAGACCAAGCCTGATCCGCTAATTTAATATCTGCCTTGTTTCGAGCAGCTGTATCAGGGTTATTCATGTAAAATATGTCATGCTCTTTACAATAAGAGTCTAGCTTATTTGTTGGAGGTATAGTTTTGGCTATCATTTCACGTATCTTAGTCCCAAGTCCACAATATCAGAATCAGAATCAGAATCAGAAATAATTTATTTCGTTAATAACAAATTGTTAAGTGAAACAAGTCAGATTTAAAACTAATACTTAATACTAAATTGACAATTTTAAAATTTTTCTCTCGCAAAATGTGCACATTTACTTCACATATTTGTGCAGTCTGGCAAGAATTCATCCACCGAGTACGGACACCTTTCAATCAGAATATTTGTCACCTTTTAAAGAAAAATGTTTGCACTGGCTATGTTTTTCAGGTGCCGGGGCAGAGCATTGTATAGTCGTAAAGCAGAGTAGTGGATGCCCTTTTCAAGTAGTGCCAATCTATGGATAGGATAGACCATGTTATACTTATGACGTGTATTATAGGGATGTCTAGCAATATTCTCTTCGAAGAGATGGAAGTTGCATTAAAAAAAAGGATAAAACCTCCAGAATATAAATACTTGGGAAAGTGAGAAGATGCAGTTGTTGACACAAATAAGAATATGATGGGATATTTAATGGGAGTGGAAGGTTGTTTACAAGGGTATTTAATAAGCAACGGCCTCTACATGACTTTAAGAATAATCCTTTTGCTTTCGATCTTTTTACACTTTGCCGTTTTTATTATATAAAAAATGTAATTAATTCAACAAAAGAACAAATTTAAAACAATGCATAAAGAAAATACACCAAAGAAGTTGGGGCTATTTCCAACCAATATTCGATGTGTTATATGTGGCCTCAGTGGATCAGGGGAGAGAGTTGTAATTTATAATTAAATTGTAAAAAAGGAAATATTAAAATTTACAAATTTAAATATAACATAAAAACTTTTAGACCAAGAAAAATATATACCCCCGACGCAGCAAAACTGCATACTCAGCGAATTTACAATGGAGATATAAATGTCTTAATATTACATAAAGTCACTTACCAAGTTTCATAAAGATATATTCACAAATAAGCAATATATACAATTTTAATTATTCCCCATAATAATAACATTTGGGCTGAGTACGCAGGTTTGCTGCATCAAGGAACACAAAAAATTGAGTTTTATGCTAATATCAATATAACTCAACTAGGTGAAGTCATATAAATTTTTTTTTTAAATTTATGTTCATAATTAAGGGAGACATAGCATTTAATTATTATTCATAAGAATAACATGGGGCTGAGTACGCAGGTTTGCTGCTACAAGAGCCTTTCACAAAAAAATTTTGTTTGAGCAAATACCAATGCACCACAACTAGATGAAGCCGTACACCAAGTTTCATCAGTGTACATTCATAAATAAGTGAGATATAAAATTGTTCTTTTCCTCCATAAGAATAACATTAGACAACGTACTGTGTTTAGGACTTTCAATATCTCGGTAACCAAATGACGTAGAGGAATGATCAAAATACCAAATTATGTGTTTTTTTAAGCTAAATACATTGGTGAAAACTAAAGTTTGACTATTTCCAAAATTATATGTAAAGAATCCAAAAACCCATTTTTGGGGTACAAAACCCCCCAAAAATACCCCTTCGGATAAAGCGATCAGGCTGGTTTTCGAACTTGAAGTCATAAACGTTTCTTTACACGTTTATCCCAAATTTTATCAAATTCGGATCATTTTTACGAGAGTTATCATGCTCACCGACATATATATATATGGACATATATAGGACCATGTTATATATACAGGGTGTTTCAAAAAGAATCATCCGATTTTAAAGGTTTATAATTTCAAAACTAATGATCATATGGACATGAGGTTAATTTCATATTAAAGGACAACTAATAAATTTTTTTTTACATACCATTTACAGGTGCTCAATATGGCCCCCTTTAGATGCACAGCTTATGTCTATACGATATTCAAATTCGTCCCACACCTTAGCTAGCATATCTTGAGTGATGGATTCGATGGCTGCTCTAATGCGATTCTTCAGTTCAACCAATGTTGTTGGAAGGGGAGGGATATAAACATTGTCTTTTACAAACCCCCACAAAAATAAATCACAAACAGTAAGGTCCGGTGACCTTGGAGGCCAGTGACTTAACGCGGAATCATTAGGTCCAGTACGGCCGATCCATCTTTGAGGAAGCCTACCATTTAAAAATTCTCTCACATGAAGATTCCAGTGTGGTGGGGCACCGTCCTGTTGGTATATGAAGTCATCAGAATCTGTTTCCAATTGAGGGAAGAGATAGTTTTCTAACATATCGAGATATGTTATTCCCGTAACAGTGTTCTCAGCAAAGAAAAAGGGACCATACACTTTATTCCGTGAGATTGCACAAAAAACATTAACTTTTGGGGAATCTCGCTCATGCTGTACAATTTGGTGTGGTTGCTCGGTCCCCCATATTCTCAAATTGAGGCGGTTAACTTTTCCACTCAAATGGAAAGTTGCCTCGTCACTAAACACTATGCGTGATACCAAATCTCGATCATCATTTTCCTCATCATCTACTGCCATCTGGCTTTGGATAAACTCACAAAACTGAACACGTCGTACTTTGTCACCTTCATGCAAAGCTTGTAGTAATTGAATCCTGTACGGTTTAAAACGCAAACGGCGGCGCAAAACACGCCATACAGATGTCGAAGGAATGTTAAGTTCCCTACCAGCACGGCGAGTGGATTTTTGCGGGCTACGGGTGAAACTCTGGCGGATGCGCTCCACGTCTTCATTGGACACACGGGGACGACCTGATGATTTGCCTTTACAGAGACAGCCTGTATCACTAAATTGCTTATACCATCTTCTTATGCTCTGGGCTGTAGGAGGATCAACACCATATGTGGTACGAAATTCACGTTGCACGGAAATCACAGACTCGCATCTAGCAAACCGTATAACACAAAACGCTTTCTGTTGTGCAGACGCCATTTTGACAACTACTGAGCTGGGCGTTGACAGAAGCACGCTACTGCTACCTGGCGGAAACGACGTTAAACTCCAGAGCTTCCTCTTTCTAACAGTACATTGTTCGAGCACATCGGATTCACAGATGAATAGCTATGATTTTTCTAAATCGGATGATTCTTTTTGAAACACCCTGTATATACAGTTTCAAATGAATGGTGTTTTTGGGGTCTGGGGACCTCAAAACGAAAATTTATAATGGTCCTGGGCCTAGGTCTTACCATGCCGACTACGGTAATAGCTTCTTCCCTATAGGGGAAATTCGCTAATATAAGAAAATAATTGAAATAATTCGTCTGCGTGATGAAATTTAATCATACACATATTCTGATTGTGAAATCACACCAAATGACGTAGAAAAACATTTGATTGTCTTATTTGACGACATAAATAGTCCTAATATTACACTAATATTAAAATTGTTTAGTTGTGGCAATCATTGTCAGCCCTCTTAGCCCTTTTACCTTTAGCTCATATTGCTTTTTTGGTTCTTTTTCATATAACCATTGTAAAGGAATGAACGACTATACTTTTTGCCTTAATCCACAATATTCATACATAATATTACCATTTAATTCGTCTTTAAATTTACCCATGAATTTTTTATTTTTATTGGAATATAGGAAATGGTCTTAACTATATTCAGAGGTGTCGAAAAAGTCTAAATCAGATTGTATTTCCTTGTAAAAGTCCTCTGTAACTAAAGAATAAATTAGACTGTCTGTATCTGTCACTAGGAAATCTTTATTCTTAAATTTTGACAAGTAATTATAGTGGAAATCATACATTATTACTTTACTGATATCCGAAATGGGCATTCGTAAATAGATTGGTTTATTGGTTATTGGTTTATTGGTTATTGGTGTTATTTACAATTAATAAATATGAATATACAGCATGCAAATTGTTACCGTACTTTTTACTACAGTCAAACCGTGGCTTTGTAACATAATTTGTCAATTTAGATTCATCTTTAAGATGTATATCACGAAATTTGCATTAATTTACAATTTTCCTACCAAACAGACTATGATCTAACAATTTGTAAAAGTCCTTTTCAAAGTCATTTTTATCCTGTTCCACTTTTCAATATCAAATTAATGTAGGGTGCAAGCCATTTTGCATGTCTAAATTTCAAAATTATGTAGTATTTTGTAACAGCCAATCCCAATTCTTCGTTTTTTGTAATGCTTTATAATGTAAATTATATTTAGTTTTATCATTTAAATTCGGTATTATTTTTCTATTCATTTTTCTGGTGCTAGTGGATATTTCTTGTACAAATCATATAAACTTTTATCGTATTTTAAATCAACTTACAAAATAAATCCAAAGTTTTTATTTTGATGTTTGTATTAATAATCTTTCTCATTCGTAAAACGAAATCCATCGATGGGCAACGACTCACACATTGCTGTAGAGTATATTGAGTTACAGTCTAAATATATTTAACAAACCCTCTCTAGATTTGAGTCATAATATTCACCCATGTATTTATTATTGGCTTTACCATAGCGTTTGGAAATCATAGATACTCCTCCTCTGATTGCACTTTCTATAAATAAATGCATGTCAATACCACGAAATAATTGTAATTTTATACCGGTCATTATAAGACATGCCTCCCATGTTAGTACAGGTAGTGAGTACATATGGACAGGGTCAAGCTTATAATCCTTTAAACATAAATCTCTAAACGTATTAAACAAATCAGCCAATAGCAACACATCTGTTTTAAGTTATAAATCATGATATTATTTTATGCTATTTATATTAAAGTGAGTCCATACGTTTTTAGAATGTTTATATTATGCAGAAGAGATAAATTCTTTAGTTAGACTACTGTAAAATGCCTCTATTGGTGGGAGAGACTCTGAGAATTTCTCTGGTCCTGACATGTATTCATTAGGAAATTCGCTTTTGCATTGTAATAGTGGATTGTCTATAAATCTAAATTTATTTAAATTGGAAGCTAATTTGTGTAGTTATAAGGATAAAAAACTGTAGGAATCTAAAAACACTAAATCATCCACAGAGAATTAAATATATTTTACTAAATCTTTGGCTATGCAATTTAATTTGCCATTACATTTTCCTAAATGTTGCATTATTAAATGACCATCATAGTTTTTAAGATTGTGGAAGAATACTGGAATTTTCCTAGCTTGTTTATAGTTTAAATTACATTAATTATGTGCGGGGCCTTTAAACTCACCTTGGCAGTCACGGACTTTACCACACAGTATCAGGTGGTGGCAGATGCAGCAATATGTATAATTTTGGAATAATGTATCTTGCTCTGGAGTTATTACAAGGGGAATGCATACTGCCATTTGACTTTTAATTGAGTATGCAAATCCAGGAGTGTGATTGCTAGAATTTATAAAGCATTTGAATGCGGCATAAATCACAAAGGGGGCTTTAAGTTGATATTTATAATTTGCAAATTGTAACGTCTTTTTTAAAACATTTCCACTCGTTGAGCACCAAGGTTTTTATAATATGCTATATGTCCTTCCAGCTTATCTTTAGTGTAAAAGTGTTGCACACAGAATTTGCATTAATATTTCTTATGGGCATGTTTAGCAGACCGTAGGAATACCTTATCTAAATCACGAAAAACAATAATGTAATGTGCGTTCTTGCTGTAACAGTAACAGGTCAATGTGAGAATAATTTTGATTTGTAATTCTCAGTGGAGATATTAATCGTCCTTCAATCCAAATACGTCAACACATTTATTATTCTGTCCTTCAAATTGATCAATGTTGGATTTTTTTTACGGGATACTTTATATTTGTCATATTTATTTCGCTTTCGAAGGGTTCGTAGAATGATACTCAATTTGCATGTTCTCCATGATTTCTGGGATGTAGGGCTGCCAATATACGCCACAAAAAGCATTTACTATCGCTATTTGTTATGTTTAAAACTGCATGTTTTGATTTAATATATTGTGGAGTGGGGAGGTATGATTTTGGAGTTAAAGGCTTATACTTGTAAACATGCAGCTACCAGTATTTGGTATTGTCATGTTCCATCCACTACCAAGGGCTTGATACTTATGCATGGAGGTATCGATCTTTAAAAGTGTTTCTTTTATTTGTGATTTTAAATAATTTTCTCAATCGTTAACATCGTCAAACTTCGAAAATCAGCAATACATTCTTTGTCAATTTTAAATCACCATTATTGTCCATTGAGTGTTTGATGAACTTTACTCTCCTAATAAGAATCCATTTGATTGGCAGGGGGCAAGACTGAAGGGTATTTAATATTTCTGCAGTCTCATCGTTATAAATATACATGTTATAAGGTCGCTTGTCACAACTTATGTAGTTGCGTTCCTTATGACAATTAAGAACCTTATTTGCCATTAAGAACCAAACTTTGCATGTATCATGATTTTCTAGCTTATTCATTTTAAAATTATTTTAAAACTTTGTGAATGTTACGATAGTGTCCGATCAGAACAGACTGCACAAGTCAACATTTTGTAAAAAAATTATAATTTATTAGTTTTAATATATTTTACAAAATTCAAAATATTGAACCTCCATTTTTTGAATTTTGAATTTTAAACAAAAAACAAATTTGACAATTTTATAAAAACCAAGCCCCTTATCGAAAATCTGGGAAACTCCTTTTTAAAAAATTTGTATAAAATACCTCCAATCCAAATTTTAACCACATATCTCAATAAACAAAAAAGTTATGAGGGTTTTTTGGAAAACAAAATATGTAATTATTAAAGAAATTTTTGTTTATTCCGTACAAGCTAGCAAGTGGGGGTTACTGTTCTATATGTATATTCCAGGTTTCATAAAACATTGATAATAAACAACCATATGGGAGTTAGTTTTTGAATTTAAAATTATCTCTTGTAGTGCGCAGGCGTGTCCTCTAATTTGAAAATGGTGTTTACCAAACAAAGTTTTACATCCATATGTACAAATATGCCAGATTTCAGCCCGATAGCTCTACAAATATCGGAGATAGAATTAAAGGTCAAAGGTCAAGAAACAATTTTGGCCCAAACGGGGCCCAAACAAATTTTTGAAACCAGGAATGGGTGGGGAACACCCCAAACTCAGTCCTTAAAAGTCGTTTTTATCGATATCTCCTACCCTTTGAGAGATATAAGCGATTTCCTAAAATTTCCCTATTTCATCCTGTAACGCTCTACTTCTCCGGTGTTTTTTAAGAAAATAAAAAATTCCTAAGTCCAAGAAAATGTTATAACTGTTCCAAAAGTCCAAACTAAAACAAAAAAAGTAGTTAAAGTAAAATTTTCAAATAAAAAAAATGATTAAATTAAATTAAATTTATAATTTTTGTAAATATTAAATAAAAAGTTAAAGATAAATATTTTAATCAAAAAGGAGTGGTTCCCTTTCACTTGATCTTCAGAGCTAAGTACTTTCTTAAGTCATATTATAAATTATTCATTAGTTAAGTTTTTAAGTCATTCTTAAGTATAATTTACGTTGTATTGGACCACCTTTAATTTTTCTAAAGTCCAGAGTAAGAAAATTTTGTATTTTTTAGCTGAAATTATTCTAAATCTCGAGGTATTTATCCACGAAAATAATTTTAAGTCTATATGTTAAGTATTGGACCACTCGGAATTTGTCTAAGTCCAGAGTAACGAAATTAATATTTTTAGCTGAAATTATTCTACGTCTCAAAGTATTTTTCCAACAAAATAATGTTATGTTCAAAATAATACCTGCACCTACGAAGGTATTCTTGCTGGTGTTGGGGCTGCTAGACGTGAAGTGAGGACCCCAGCCTGCAGCGACTCACTCATATAGCCAACAATTCACAATTTAGATTTGAGATTTCAGAAATCAAAATTAATTTGTAAAATTACGCGGGGATTCCCCCTGCAGAGTACCAGGAAGCACTAGAAACTTCCACGGGGAATCCCTGGTTGGATGTCTTCTCGTGAGTATCATTTGTCGGTCGCTGTGTCCTTGGCGCCGATCCTGCAGAATCGCCTTCAAGGTTGATCGTGACGTACTAGTGACAATAACCGAGTGCACTTCTAATTTGTTTACATGTGTTGTTAATCTAGTGTGGAGTTATTATTTACTCATAGATTTCCGTAAAGGATGTATTAAAATAAAACAGTTAAAATTTAGGGGAAATGTAGGGAAATAGGGTCGGGCTCGGGCAAGTGTATAAAAACTGAACCCCATGTCATTCTTATGGGAAAACGTGCCGAAAGTGGCCCCTTTTTGCCATATTCTATCTACTGCCATAATTTGGATTATCTTGAACAATTAACAGTTATAAAAGCCAACGGTAGTTAAGTAGTTTGACATTAACCAGCTCTCTACTACTACTCTGAGAACCCAGCTTCAAAATTTGTATATTTCAGACAGATTTACTCCGGACTTCAGCTTCCATTTACATGAAACTCCTATCCATAGTCCTGTAGTACAACGTTTCTTGGATTGATCTTGGATGAAAAGCCCAAATTTCATCAAAACTGAACACGCTTCAGTAGGGTTAGCTCAGGCATATTTGCCATCCGCTCTCTAGCAAAAATATCAAACTGATATTTATTTTACTTACTACTCATTTGCATACCCCAAACCTTCTTTACGCTTTACATATATGGGAGAGTGAGAAAAATTCCTCCAAATTATTAATATAGTTTTAGCGAATTTCCCCTATAGGGAAGAAGCTATTACCGTAGGTCTCTTGGTAAGACTTAAGCCCGAGACCACCATGACAAATTTATTTTGAGGTCCCCAGATGACTAAAACACTATTCGTTCAAATTTATATATATATATATGTGTGTGTCCGTGAATGCGATAACTTGAGTAAAAAACGTCCGATTTCGATGAAATTTGGCTCAAATGTGTAAAGTGACATTTATGACTTTAAGTTCGAAAACCAGAAAAATCGGGCTATGGGAAGGGGGGTTTATGGGGGTTTAAAATTTTCCAAAAATCAGTTTTTTGAATTTTTTACCCTAAAATTTTTAAAACACTTAATTTTGGTTTTGACCATGTTATAGAGCTTAAAAAAACAAATAATATCGTATTTTGAATTATTAACCTAGGTTAAGTGGTTGCGGAGAAAATCCAAAAAACGTACTCATAAAATCTCCCATGTTAATCTTAGGGGAAAACAGTTTTTGGCTTTTCCTCAGTTTATTTTAATGTAAACTTCACATTTTCTTTTACTAATCTGTTCAGTTCTACAAAAATCATTTTGGTGTTTAAATTTTCATTCTACGCCCAACCGTTGCTGAGATATTCAAAGTGCTAAACATAGTACGTTGCACAATGTTATCCTTATGGAGAATAAATAAAATTCTATATCTTGATTATTTATGAATGTATGTTGATGAAACTTGGCACGTGGGGTCACGTAGTACTGGTATATTGATATTTGCACAAAAAATTGATTTTTTGTTGATTATCCCCCTAGCAGCGAACCTGCGTACTCAGCCCCTATGTCATTCTTATGGAGAATAAGTAAAATGTAATGACTCCCTTAATTATGAACATAAATTAATAAAACTTGGTATGTGGCTTCACCTTGTTGAGTTATATTGATATTTGCATAAAAACCCTTTTTTGTAGTTCCTTGTTGCAGCAAACCTGCTTACTCAGCTCCCATGTTATTCTTATAGAGAATAATTAAAATGTTATATAGTGCTTACTTATGATTGAATATTGATTAAACATGGTATGTGGCTTCACCTAGTTAAATTATATTTATATTTGCATAAAAACCAATTGTTTGTGTTCCTTGTTTCAGCAAACCTATGTACTCATCACCAATGCTATTCTTATGGAGAATAATTAAAATTGTATATATCGCTTATATATGAATATATTTTTATGAAACTTGGTATGCGGCTTTATATGGTATTAAGACATATATTATGCATTGGAAATTCGCTGAGTACGCAGGTTTGCTGCGACGGGGGTATTTGTATTTCCAGTAAACTAAGAGCCCCTGTACACAATATTGCTTTTTTCCTAAGAGATTTCCGTTACAATTCAATAAACCTGTTCAACACACTCCCAATATACCTCTAAGGAGAATAAAATATTTGAAATTTAGGGAAAATATAAAGTCCTTTCTTATTAATAAGTGTTTTACAGCGTCCATGACTTCCAGGCCCTTTACTTATTAGGTCTTACTGGAGGGTATATATTTTTATATGGACGGGAGAGTTGATTGAATTTGATGAAGTACATGTACACTTTAGTTTGTAAGCAACAATGCAATTTGAATTAAAATTGTAAATTCGTTGATTTCCATTGTTATTTTACATGACCAATGCGTGTTCGTATGTTTTATAGATTAATAAATGAGTTATTGAGTTGTTATTGACAATTGAAAACAATTTTGCCTTGAAGCAAAACCTATCGTTTTAGGACATATCAGGTTTTCTCCGAATGTGAGTTTGTTAAAAATCAAATCAACTGGTAAAATGTCAATATAAATCTTTTGGGCTCTCTTAACGACTGTTTTATCAGAAGAATTGTTTATGATTGAAAAAAGAGTATTACTGATGTCAATATTCTTTTACATAAACTAGTTATATTCTGTTACTTATCTATTCACTACAAGTTGGCGTGTGTGTTATTCTATGAATATTATTATTCCGTATGACAGGATATTTACTATAAAAATAAAGAATTTTGGTTTATTTAAAAACAGGAAATCAGCTGCTGATGAATTAGGAAAATATTGTCATATTGTCAATATTGTCTTTGACTGTAACAACTTAAATAAGAACAAAACTAAAAAAGAATGAGAAAGCTGAAACAAACAACCCAGTGCGGAAAACTTCCTGCTATTGTTCTAAGTTTTAATAAGGCTCATTTAGAGTGCGGACATTATTTTCAAAGTTTGTAAATCACCTACGGTTGCATGTTATTTGAAACAGCTATGTAGTTACCTTTGAATTGTATATTTTCCCTTCAGAAAATTAATTGTCAGTTTAAAAGATCTTTGACTATGTCATTTAAAATTAGTTTTAGATTTCTAAAGACATTATGAGTGATGATCGTAGTGTTACTGAATATACTAACTCACCTCTTCCACAGGTTTTTTTCGGTCACTGTTTTTGGCCAGTTTAAATAATTTAGTATGTATTTTGTTCTTTTGATTTTACATTTTTTCAACGTCTTCAACTTGAGTTATTAATAATTTTGTTTGGCTAAAAAAGTCACATTTTTGTATTACCGTTAGTGATTTAAATTCACCTAGTAACGGTAATGATTTTCATTTCAGTAACTTCAACGGTACGAAAATGTAGTTCCACCTCTCTCCGACGTATCATTATTCAGTTATTCCGAGACAAAACAGCATTAAAAAAGGTATGTTTACCAGAAGATCTCAAAAGTTAAATAATTGAGTTAAGATAGTTATTATAAGTAAATTATTAGACACTGAATTCAAAATCTTCTTATAGTTTCGGAACATTCGATTTGTCTACTGTGATATATACAAAGCTATGGAAGATAAGTACGTGCAGGATACTCCAACAGTAAAACCATGTTATTACAGTTTGAAGCTTATTTGTAGCTGTTTAGGTGGAGACGGAGGAAACTTAAGAGGCGTTATCTGTTGTCAGCTAACCATACCGACACCACGTCGACTTCTGTAGGGGAAAGTGGGAGAACTGGGCGCACCTAAGCTAAATCCATTCTTATTGAGAGATTTGTATAGTTAAACTTCAGACGAAGACGTCTTACGCCTCTCTGTTTATTCTAGTTTCTTAGGGAAAAATTTCATTTTATTCGATTCAACCATTATTTGTACGGAAATTAATTTGTTAAGGTATGCAAAAGCGCCCAGTTCCCCGAATGCTGGGTAACTGTGCCCATTGGGTAGGATAACTGTGCGAGATATAAGTGCAACTTTGGGTGAGCAATAAAAGACCGGTTACTATCAAAGTTAATATAATTCAACACATACGGATAAGAATTATAAATTTTGTAATGAAAATAACTTTTAAAGCTAAAAAGTCTTCTTACGATTAGCCTATAAGTAATGAACTTATAAAGTTGAAAAAATGTAAAACTTAAATTTACAAAATCACAATTGTAATTCTTGGAGAGTCCCATCCTGTGTACTCGGCGTGGCTCCAAGAAGAACAAAATACACATCTATACCACAATTCCTTGTTCCTTTCCCCTTGTTTCCCGCAGATTGAGCAATGGTCAGATGAAGTCTTATCAACTACATTTGGGTCCAAAATATAATTATGTCAAAGTCACTTTATACCATGTTTCCAGAGAATAGGCATGTTTTTTACGACTGCCTTACATTATGTCTAGGCTTCTAGAATAAAGAATAGGTGAGAAAAGTTAAAACTGAATCCTTAGCATTGCATCATACAGGGGGAAGCATGCGCACAGCCACGCCCAGATTCCCGAAAGTGTCACAAGGTACATTATTGGAATCATATAAAAAAATCGTCCATTACTTAAGTTAAGGACATATATATATAACGAATATCAATAACTTAACCTACTAAGAAAAAAATAAAGACTTTTTGTCTGCGGCAAAAATAAGATCATGATTCGTTCTAACCACCTTTTCCAATCTACTGACCTTGACCATTAAAATGGCGTCACCACAAGCAGGAATATTAGTTGGCACTCCTTCCGCTAGGTTTCAGCACCAACTGGAGTGTTCTATGACTATTATAAATATGGAATATAATGGTGCGGCCACTTACCCGCTGCGCACAGTTCCTCACTCTCCCCTATCTCTGGCACTGTTCGCACTTTGACCCAATTTGTTGCCAACGTTTGTTACTCTTTATTGCCGCTCGATGAAAGACACCAGGATAAACTCTTAAGTATTGTCAGTGCTTAGTTGGTATATTATCTGATTCACCTTAACATAATGTAATTCAATCGGCTACCAAATTCATAACTAAACAATTTAGTAATTAAAAATGTTATTTCTCTGTACTTGTAAATTGGTTGTATGTCATCTTATGTAGATTATTTACAAAAGTCCTTTGCCCTACGAATTAACTATGAAAACATATATTTATTAAAATTATTTTGCTTCTTGTCAATATCTCTTTCATAATTCAGGAATCGATTCAAACATTTAAATTTTATAATTACTAAACCATTAAGTCAAGTAGAAGAGAGCAACTATTGAAAATATTGGGGTTGAAAATGAATGTAAACATATTCATATTTGAAATTAAAATTAAGTTTACAAAATTCAAACTTGAATTTGAAAAATACATTTTGGTATAAACAAACTCATGTTATTAAACCGGCCACCGACACATACATCGTTTTTGTTCACAAATCGTTTATTAACGGTTAGATACATATATTTTTAAGTCATACGTTTTTAGTCTTGGAGGTTGTAATGTTTTAGCGAATTTCCCCTATAGGGAAGAAGCTATTACCGTAGGTGTCTTGGTAAGACTTAATCCCGAGATCGTAATAACTTTTTATTTTGAGGTCCCCAGATGCCAAAAACACCATTCGTTCAAATTTGTATATATGTATATATATGTGTGTGTGTGTGTGTGTGTGTGTGTGTGTGTGTGTGTGTGTGTGTGTGTGTGTGTGTGTGTGTGTGTGTGTGTGTGTGTGTGTGTGTTCGTAAGCACGATAACTCTCATTAAAAAGGTCCGATCTTAATTAAATTTGGCACAAATGAGTAAAGTACCATTTATTTGAACAAGTTCGAAAACTAGACGAATCGCACCATCCAAAGGGGGGGTTTTGTACTCCAAAAATGTTTTTTTGGGATTTTCACATGTAATTTTTATTTGAATCAAATTGCATTTTTTACATTAAATTCAGCTTAAAAAAAATTTGGTATTTTAATTATTGCTCTACGTCAATCGGTTACTGGAGATATTGAAAGTGCTAAACACAGTACGTTGTCTAATGTTATTCTTATGGAGAAATATAAAAATGTTATATCTCGCTTATTTATGAAAATAAACTGACGAAACTTGGTATATGGCTTCATCTGGTTATGGCCTATTGTTATTTGCACAACAAAAATGTTTCGCCTATAGTTCCCGTAGCAGCAAAGCTAGGTTCTCGGTCCCCAAGTTATTCTTATGGAGAATAATTAAAATGTTATATATCGCTTATTTATGATTGTATATGCATGAAACTTTATGTGTGACTTCTCTTAGATAAGATCTATTGATATTTGCATAAAACCCCGTTATTTTGTGTCCCTTGTTGCAGCAATCCTGCTTACCATCCCCCGTGTTATTCTTATGGAGAATAATTCAAATGGTATATATCGCTAATTTATTAATGTATACTGATGAAACTTGGTATGTGGCTTCACCTCGTTGAGTTATAATGATATTTACATGAAAACCCATATTTTGTGTTCCTTGTTGCAGCATACTTGCTTACTCAGCCTCCATGTTATTCTTATGGAGGATAATTAAAATGTTAAATATCGCTTATTTTTATAAATGAATATAGATGAAACTTGGTATGTGGTAACTTAAACTACTTTAATTCTATTTATATTTGCATAAACACCAATTGTTTGTTTTCGTTGTTTCAGCAAACCAACGGACTCATCCCCAATGTTATTCTTATGGAGACAAATTAAAATTGAATACATTATATCACTTATTTGTGAATATATTTTAATGAAACTTGGTATCTGGCTTTATGTGGTATTAAGACATACTATGCATTGTAGGTTTGCTGCAACGGGGTATTTTTTTAAACCCAATTCGCCATAAAAGCAGATTATTTCACTATATTGATCCGAGCCAGGACGCAGCCAAGCCAACACAAGTATTGACACACGACAAATAGCCCAGATTAGTTGTCGTGACAAAAGCATCTGCTGCAGAAGAAAACTTCAGCACAGTTACTGTTACTTCAATATTTGTTTAAATCACCATTAGCTTGTTTCCACGAGCATCTGAGGATTTTGATTGACCCGGAAAAACGCCATGAGTTTCTTTGTACAATAAGTTTACCTTAATCAAATTATAAGTTGTTTAAATTTGCTAGTTTTTTATAACTGTTTAGCAAGGAAATATGTTATCAATTTCATGGATTAAGAAACTTCCTGACCAAGAGTAAAGATTACCCATGAACTTGGTCATAATATTGTCCATTGTGGTTCTTCTCACCCACTTAAGTTAAAAATCGATATTTTTTTATCATTTGGCCTACTAATTTATCCAGTTACTTATCTCTCCCGTTTTGATTGGTTTAATTTTGTTTTATCTAAAAGAACAGTTATGTTAAATTTAAAACTATACACTTTAAATCATTTAGTAAATTAAATTTATTAAAGTTTTTATAATTTAATTTATTGGATAGTTTGAAGTTTTTAATTTTCATTCAAAGGAGAAAAGCTTCTTATGATAATTAGTTGTTATTTTTATTCATAACTGCAGACAATTGCCAACGATAAATAAAGACAAATTTCACAAAGTTTCAGTACCTGGAATCTGCAATAAAGTTTAAAAAATTCAAAAAAGCTAAAACAGAAATTTTTAAAGCAAAATCAAACTATATATGAATAGAAATACCCCGAAACATCACTTAAATTGTCCTTCTTATCAGTAGTGGCAAACGTCCGCAATAATTTCTTAAATAACATAAACTCAGTATCACTTACAATGAGTTTTAAACAAAGGATAATGGTTGTATTAAAAAATACAGAAGTAATTAACACAAGATAGAGTTTCCACCCGTAGTGTATTAGTGCGTCATGATTTACAATTGTAGAGGTTAGCGGTAATATACGATTAGCGGTTTAGTTATTACCGATATGAAGTTTAATGCGTATAAAACTTAATACCGAGTTGTATAAACTTGCTTTGTCAAAGTTACACAACCGACGATTGCGATGCAGTAAATGTCCCAAGCTGCTGGGAATTTCATAAAGCCAAAACTGCTTCAGGAAAGTCACGTATGAGAGGGTTTTATAGCCTTTTATGAGTGGGCTTTACAGCCTCAGTATTTCCTGCTTTCCAGAATAGTCTTCCTTATTACATTTTATTTATAACAAATAAAGAAACATTGGAATTATTATGATTTATTCGAAATATTTTAATTTATCACTAACTGAAAACAAATTTAATTAAAACACTTTTTCAATTGGTTAGCACAGGAGCCCTGCATGTGAACTCTCCAATGATGGATCCAATCAATCTGGCTTAGCAAGCTGGATGACTGCAGGGGCAGGCAGAATCGGCGGGCATTTAATCTATTGTATGGACAGTACTGGTTGTAATTTATGGTCGGATATAACTCAGTAGTGTGTTGTCTCAGTATTTGGTGTCGGTTGACACCAGTAGCATATTCTAATGTTTTGATAGAAGTCGTCCCAAACCCTTGTGATGGGAAAGTGATCGAGGAGTGAGGTGAGAGTATGTTAGGGCAGGGAGGTGTACTTTATAACTGTTCAATTTACCTATTTAATATCTACTTTTAAAGACATTTCAAGACAGTAATGTTAAGTAGATAACTAGTATTGTATTTATTTTTACATTAACTGCCAAAATCAGGATGAGAATGAATTAAATAGTTGTGGCTGTATCAACAAGTTTCCAACATATCAATTGACACAAATATATGCGTCTCTACTATTGAATGAATGAAAGTAAGGTTAAACCAATTGTACTATTTTTACGAAATAGGTGTACTAGAATCGTAATAATTGTGTTATATTCAAGCATAAGCAAAATACATAAGTCATATGATCAAATATATTGAATTTCAGCATTTATTAACGAATAATAGCTTGAGCAGATTAATATATAACACTTGGAATAGTCCTTAATAAACAAATTAGGATTTGATTGTATATCCATTTATATCCATAATACGCTGAAGTGAGTTTTATAACAAAACTCCTCTTTTGTTTCTGATCTTGTCGACTCGGGCTGGCGAAATTGCCTTGATCCGTTGCTAAGCAAAGGGGCTTTACTTTTTCGTTTCATCCAATCTGAAAAGCACAGGTCACCCTCATATTTCGTCTTTGCCTAAAAGGGTAACATGGAGATATATTTTATTCATCTGTATTCTAAAACATCCGTTTGTGTAGTAAAATACAGTCTTACAGCATTACCATTTCTTATGTACTGAATATAAATGCACACATTAATGAAATACAAATACAACTTGCATAGTGTTTATTATAGTTTAACTTATTATTATTTGGATCAACACAGCTCGGATTCCATAAAGAGGTCCACTCGTTATCTATATTAATTTAATTTATTTTCACAGTTTTTTTTTCACCTTTAAAAATGTTATTTTTATTTATATTGCGATACTATTCCTGCAATCTTCCCTTGTGGGGAATGGGATACGAGATATAAACACTAATAACTTTAAAACAATAGAAGCTTCAAGGTCAAGCTTTAAATATTTCACATGGTCCATATGTTGTTATTAATATGACCAGAATTACTTAAATTCAATATGCATAACCTGTTTTTGTTGTTGTTGTTTTTTTATTACCGGCGTTTTATAAGAGTGACCTTTCTCGCTTTTATTGATTCGAACTTTATTGTAGTCAAGTTTAATAATTACTTGAAATATATATCTAGGTAAATAAACTTACTTCTTATTGTGTAATTAAATAAAATATATTTAATTATTTATTCTGACTTTGTTTAGTTTCACTTTATTTTGTTCCCAGGTGCAAAGAGTAGAGACTACACTACGGACATGCAAGGTAAGCTGATTGAAATTGACAAGTAGTTTGTTTAGTAATATTTATGCGTTTTTAATTTGAAACTTGAATAAGGCATTACTATAATTAAAATAAGATGTGTTTTGGACTTATTTTTTCACTTACAGTTTCTGTTTCTGTGTCTATCTACGCCAGTGGCATTTTTTAACGTTTTGATAGGGAACGGTCCATACCCTGGTCTTGTTACTACCTAAGGTCGACCTGTTCTTAGAAAGCAAGGTCGACCTTTTCTTAGACCGTATCATTAATTAATAGCCCAATGACAAATGGCAGCTAGGTCCAGTTTCAAACCTTCTCAAAATGTTGCAAAATGTTGCGATATTGTCTGGCGAACCTCGGATTACCACTACGCTACCCAGTTTCTATCAAACATTTTTTTCTTAAGATGATTGTTTCCTTCAGAATTCTCTGAAGAAAATAATCAAAGCGTTTTTAAAAATGTAAATGGAAAAATTAAAAAACCCAAAATGCTCGCAATAGCAAAATCGTAAATTGATAAACTAATAAGATACTTCTACTATGCTTTAAGAGGAACTCAGAGGAACGGATTTTTTCTGATCCACGTAATATGGCTATACTTTTTATTTTTTTCTTATTTTTTTATGGCACCACTCACCTCAGTTGAACAGGAGAACGTTGGTATTGATAGGTTACACAAAAAAAGAGATCCTCGTTAAAGTAAATAAAAAACAAACACGGATAACACAAATAATCACAAGTTCTCCCAATCCGACGTTTTTCCGCACCACATTGTTAACGTTTGTAACGAAGTGAGTCGTGCAAGAAACAAAAAATATTCTTTAAATAATAAACCTCACTCCTAGTGTATTAATACACGTATTTTACATAGAGTTCCTCAATTTTTAAACATATAAAATACATAAAGTAAATTGAATTAAGTAACTTTATTTAAAGAAAATACTAATACTTTCTTAATTTATTTAATTTCTGCTCGAAACAAGATATCACGTGTTTCATTATTGTACTTTCTTTTGGCAGAAACTGAAAACTAATTATCCCCAGCTAAGACAATATGTTAAAAGCACATTTCTTCGTTATTTGCTTTTCACGAGTATACAAAAGATAAGATACTTTTGATGGAACAAAGACAAGATTTCCTGAAACCAGGACAAAAGACATCTCATCGTGTCAGTTTGACAACACAGATGCGGGGCGTGATGATATACCGTCCTTTGTCAAAGGGCTCATCGTCCTCAGTAAAACTTAATCTCACATGACGGAAAATTACTTTTTATTTATTAGGTGGAATATAGTATGCATCTCTCACATCATACTTCCACTATACAAATTCTATTGTATAGTGGAAGTATGATGTACAGTGCCGTAGAAAACCCTGAGGGCATAAACGTTCGTAATTTTGAAACCCTTACTTTCATTGCAACATATACCAGGTGTCCCCCCCCTCTTAATTTTTGAACGACTGTAAATTTTTATACAATCTTTGGTAAGTGTTACTAGCATAAGTAAAAGAACTTTTTTAGGTGGTTAAGGGTTTCAACCCTCATCCCTAAATAGGGATTGCTAGTGGTAGATTTTATTTTTCAAATAACAAAACCTAACAAGTTGCATATAATTTTAAAGAGGACAAACAAAAAAGATGAATGAATAATATGAGGGCAACCTAGACTTCTCTTTTTTACTTACTCTAATGTTATGGCCGTCAAAAGAGTATTAATTTTGATATTTGTACTGCTAAGTTTCCCCTTCTTACAAAATTAGATATGGAGTGGGAAAATCTAACTTTCCCTTATTCAAACTTTTGAACACAATTCTGTCAAAGTGCAAGAAATTCAGTTGAAAACCTTGCTTTGCTTTTGCCAAGAGGTGAGTGGAGGCTAATTGGAGAGTCTCATTTTGTTTAATTTTGGTAATAATTTTTATTTTATAAATGGTGTATGACTTAAGTTTACGAGCCAGACTCTGACACAAAATATTTCTTATGAAAACAGTCAGTGTAAAGCTTAGTTTTTAATTATTTTAGAGTTTATGGTAATTTAAAGAGGGATAGTTCAAAAAATCAATACAATGATATATTCTTTTACCTCAAATTTAATTTAAATCATTACAGACAGGTTCAGTTTGCAGAATTAGTTTTCTTTTTTACCCGCTTTTAAATTATATGCAAATTGTTAGGGGTTGCGATTTGAAAAATTAAAACTACCCGCAGCAACCCCTCTTAAAGGTTGAGGGTTGAAACCCTAAAAAAGTACTGTTACTTATGCTAGTAACAGTTGCCAAAAGTGGTTTGAAAATGTACAGTCGTTCACAAATTAAGAGGAACGAGGGGGACCTGTATGGGTCACCTTATATATGTAAAAAATAGTGGTTTTTAAAAGTATGAGATAAAATAATTATTATCTTATAAAAATCTATTTTGTGTAAAATAAGTATTATATATACTGGAGTCTATGATGAGTACCGTATTGGATGGGATTCTAACAATGTATTATATCTATTTTGAATTACTTTCCTTCTAATGTACTAATTAGAAACATGATGCTGAAATGTATTAAAAAATTTACTTCACTCAAGTTCTTGATTTCTCAGTCTGCCATTTCTTTTAGCGAATTTCCCCTATAGGGAAGAAGCTATTACCGTGGTCGGAATGGTAAGACCTAGGCCCGGGACTATGATAACTTTTCGTTTTGAGGTCCCCAGACCCCAAAAACACAATTGGTTCGAAACTGTATATGTATATGTATATTTCTTGCAATATGGATGCCAAACGACTTTATATAATAACACATTAAAACGGATAGATATAAATGATTAATACCCCCGTCGCAGCAAACCTGCATACTCAGCGAATTTCCAATGCATAATATATGTCTTAATACCACATAAAGCCGCATACTAAGTTTCATAAAAATATATTCACATATAAGCGATTTTAATCATTCTCCGAAAGAATAATATTGGTAATGAGTACGTAGGCTTGCTGAAATAAGGAACACAAACAATTGGTTTTTATGCAAATATAAATAGAATGTAACTAGGCGAAGCCACATAACATGTTTCATCAATATTCAATCATAAATAAGCGCTATGTAACATTTGAGTGATTCTCCATAAGAATAACATGGGGGCTGAGTAAGCAGGTTTTCTGCAACAAGGAAAAAATGGGTTTTTATGCAATTATCAATATAATTTAACCAAGTAAAGCTACATACCAAGTTTTATTAATTTATGTTCATAATTAAGGGACTCAATACATCTGACTTATTCTTCATAAGAATAACATGGGGGCTGAGTACGCAGGTTTGCTGCTAAGGGAATAATCAACGAGAACTCAATTTTTTGTGCAAATATCAATATACCAGTACTACATGAAGCCACATATCAGGTTTCATCAACATACATTCATAAATAATCAAGATATAGAATTTTATTTATTCTCCATAAGGATAACATTGTGCAACGTACTATGTTTAGCACTTTGAATATCTCAGCAACGGTTGGGCGTAGAATGAAAATTTAAACACCAAAATGATTTTTGTGGAACTGAACAGATTAGTAAAAGCAAATGTGAAGTTTACATTAAAATAAACTGAGGAAAAGCCAAAAACTGTTTTCCCATAAGATTAACATGGGAGATTTTATGAGTACGTTTTTTGGATTTTCTCCGCAACCACTTAACCTAGGTTAATAATTCAAAATACGATATTATTTGTTTTTTTAAGCTCTATAACATGGTCAAAACCAAAATTAAGTTTTTTTTTAATTTTAGGGTGAAAAATGGAAAAACTGATTTTTGGAAAATTTAAAAACCCCATAAACCCCCCCTCCCATGAGGAGTTTCAATTTTTCTGGTTTTCGAACTTAAAGTCATAAATGTTACTCTCCACATTTGTGCCAAATTTCATCAAAATCGGGTACTTCTTTCAAAAGTTATCGCGGTAACGGACAAATGTGTATATATATATATATATATATATATATATATATATAGACATATATATATATATATATATATATATATATATATATATAGACATATATATATAAATTTGAACGATTAGTGTTTTTGGCATCTGGGGACCTCAAAACAAAACGTTATCATGGTCTGGGGCTTAAGTCTTACCATGAGACCTACGGTAATAGCTTCTTCCCTATAGGGGAAATTCGCTAAAAAGTAGTTTTTTCGAATTTTCGTTTATAATACAAACGTTTTCAAGCAATAAAGGAGAAAGAATGGAATTAGAACAGCAAATAAATAAATAAATAAAAATAAAAATAATAAAAATAGTTGCTATGAACTAAAAACGTTTCACAAAATTAAACCACATAAAAATCCCAAATTTAACCAACTGATATTAAGAAATTCTGAATTGGCACATCAGTTGGTACTGAAGAACAAGGTTCCTTCTGGGTTAAATCTCAGGTAATTTTTCTTAATTCTAAAATGATTCAACTCAGCTAATGTTTTACTTTAATTTAAATTTTAGTTTTTTACCTGTACCTAATGTTTTAGTTTTAAAAAGTCAGATGTAAAATTATTTTTATTTATTTACTGTTTTAATTTAATTATTTCTCCTTTATTGCTTGAAAACATTTGTATTATAAACGAAAATTCGCAGAAAACTTCTTTTTAATAATTTATATCTATCTGTTTTAATGTGTTATTATATATTGATAACCCTCGTAAAAAAAAGTCTGATTTTGATGAAATTTGGTATAAACGTGTAAAGCAACATTTATTACTTTAAGTTCGAAAACCAGCCATATCGCTCTATCTTAAGGGGTATTTTAGGGGGTTTTGCACCCCAAAATTGGGTTTTTTGAACTTTTTATACATAATTTTTGAAATAGTCAAATTATGGTTTTTACCATTGGATTCGTATTTAAAAAACACACTATTTGGTATTTTGATCATTCCTCTAAGTCAATCGAGTACTGAGATATTGAAAGTGCTAAACACAGTACGTTGTCTAATGTTATTGTTATGGAGAATAACAAAAAAAATTATATCTTGCTTCTTTATGAACGTATACTGACGAAACTTGGTATTCGGCTTTATCTGGTTGTGGTCTGGTTGCTCAAAAAACAATTTTTTTCTGAAGGTTCCCGTTGCAGCAAACCTGCGTACTCAGCCCCCATGTTATTCTTATGGAGAAAAATTAAAATGCTATGTCCCTCTTAATTATGAACATAAATTAATAAAACCTCTTATATGACTTCATCTAGTTGAGTTATATTGATATTTGTCTAAATACCCATTTTTTTCCTTCCTTGCTGTAGCAAACCTGCGTACTTCATGTTATTCTTATGGAGATTAATCAAAATGGGATAAATCGCTTATTTATTAATGTATATTGATGTATTCACCTAGTTGACTTATATTGATATTTGCATAGAAACCAATTGTTTATGTTCCTTGTTTCAGCAAACCTATGTACTCATCCCCAATGTTATTCTTATGGAGAATAATTAAAATTGTATATATCGCTTATTTGTGAATATATTTTTATGAAACTTGGTATGCGGCTTTATGTGGTATTAAGACATATATTATGCATTGGGAATTTGCTGAGTACGCAAGTTTGCTGCAACGGGGGCATTTATTTGTGTTAATCTTTTATATTTTTCTTTGAAACTAGGTAAACATGAGAAAACCAAATATTTTTACTAGTATTTAAACATGTAATATATGTAAGTTATTTTTAAAATCTAAAATTGGGAATACTAGTCCAATTATTGAGGTAAAAATATAAAAGAAATTCCACACTATCAATCTAGATTTCGCTAAATAAAATGAATTAAATTTCTGGCGTTGTAACGTGCACCGTGTTGTGTGGAACATCATCTGAGTGGATTCCCTTGTAGCTGAATGTGGAGTGTTACTGGTGTGGCAATCAACGTTCAACGATGCATCCTGGACAAACTGTTAATTTTATTTTTAATAGAAAACAGTTCGGTAAATTAATCATATTCATATCATTATATTTCACAAAGCTTACAGTTTTAACATTTATTTTTGAATGCAAGCCAATACAGCTGACGTGGCAGTTTTTCAGATACGTTTAGAATAAGATATCAGGGAGCATAGAAATACAACCTAGATTTTGGTGTATTTGTTATCTTTTTGGTTAATCTTAGTTTAAACAAGTTTTATTCATAATAGCACCGAATACATTTTTAATACCACATCAACCAACAGAAAAACCTGATTCATAAATCAGTATTTGTCGCACTTACAATTTGGGTTAGGGGTCAAATTAAATTTAAAAAAACTTGATGATTTACCTGTTGAACTACATCTATAGTATTACCAAATTACTTGGTAATTCAGCTACACTAAAACAATATAAATAGCTTCAATAAAATATACTTTTTGTGAATTGTTCTTTATTTCGCATTTTATAGTTTTCAAAATAGGTTGTAATATACAAATTTTGGACAAGTAACTTGCTGTGTTTTTCTCTAAAATTTAGTTAGAGATAGATATCTAAAAGAAAAATTATAATAAAATACTTAAAGATTTTAAAACCTACTTATAAAGTCTGCAGGAATCTAAAAATGCTTCATTCACTAAAATGCTATAGTCAAACCTCTTTACGTTAATGGAGACAAGGAATTGTAAAGTATTAGAGTTTAAAATGATTAAATTTTTGTTTTTGAAATATTCTTTGTCCAATAGAAAAAAAACATAGTATGCTTTCTGTGACCAAAACTATAATTAGAAACGTATAGTTATTGACTTTGGGTGGAGAAATAAACTACTGTAATGAATATAACTCATAAGTGGAGGGGAACAAAACACTCAGTCTTTTGAAAGAACAATTGCTGGATAATAAGCCGTACATTTAACGTAAAAGTAAAATTTTATACTGGTATTATTCCTTGTACAATTTATTTTAGATTAAGGATATACTTACTGTACAATTAAGTTTTTTTGGATTTCAGAAGTCCCTGAATAAAGAAATACATGTAGAGACGCGTGAAATGTGGTTAAATTTAAAATTAAATACCTTCGAGAGATGAAATACTGTATATTCCAAATACCTAGCATACTCTAGAACAGACCTAAACCTACACATCCCTCATCCATACCACATGCATACCTGCGTTTGATGCATTCCTTTGTCATATTCCAGAAACATTCCCGTTGCGGTTAACTAACAAAGAAATGTTGTGTGAGTAAAAATCTGGGATTATCTCTGAAAGGATAAACTTAGTCGTAAATTCTGACAACATATAATCAACCATAACTATATTTACTCTAGATTCATTAGTCACTTTGATGTAGTACATGTACGTGTTAGAATGTGTTTGTACAAGGATTTGTAATCTATGAATGTTAGTTAAATTTCCCTCGGTTAAAAAATTAAAAGGATAATTAATTCAACCAAAATAACCTGTAGAACTCCCTCCCTTAAATTGGTAATTACACATTACCAATGATATTTTGGTCTATACATTAATTTTACGTTTTATTTACTATAGAGTAATGGCTAACAATAATCTCATCGGCCAACTAACTATAAATTACCTGACTGGTGGAACATTTCTATCAGAAACACAGCCCACCATAAACAAGCCGGATGCAACCCGTTCGCGTGTTCATGAACTCCTCTCACCCAGTCATTATTCACTTAAGTTTCTCCACCAGATGTTTTATATTTGATAGAATGTATTAGTTATTTTATACTGCGAAAATTATATTGAGCTATGTACATGATATTTCCCTTGGATGATGTAATATTTACAAAAATATTTATAGTGAAAAGATTATTATATTTTAATTACACTTATTTATAACCAGCTTGTATTTAATAGCCAGCTGGAGCAATTACTTTGAAATTTTAGGTGGATTCCTGCTTTGATAAGGATTGCATATTATTGAGTATTTAATCCTAAAATGTAGTACTAAAAATTTATATAAACCATTTTGTATTGTTTGCTAATCTTTGCAAACATCATTTAAGAATACGGTACTAATAGAACAAATAAATGTCATAGAAAGATAGTAAAGGTTTATGTAATTAATCTATTTAAACATAATACAGCATTCTTAACCATAAAAATATATTTAATAAATAACAATAGTTTAAAATTCCTTTCATGAAGAAATTAAAAAGTTTTGTTTGATCCAAATACATATTTTGGAGTTTCAGGTCAATTATTAGCCTATGAAAGGGCAATATATTTCCAGTTCAATCTAGATAGTAACCTAATTAGACAGGGTAAGATTGTGAAAAATTATATTCCTTGACATGAAGGAAGCCAGTAAAACAAGTAGGCCTAGCGTGTTTTTTTAATGAAATTTGTTCAAGAATCTTTGATATACCACCACACTCTCTTAAGATTTTTAAATATTATTCACACCCCATTAAGAACGCAAACCAAATTCCTAATAGACTTCCTAACTGTCAAAGTCAATGAATTTTAGTTTTCCCTATTTTTTCGTTTAATCAGACGAGGTATGCTATTCGTTTTAATGAAAGTTTTTAACTTGGCTACGTAATTGAGAGATAACAATGACACATTTCATAGTCGTAGCTTTACCATATTTTAAAAATATACCACCACAGACATTAAGAAATTCACAATTCAATTATTTTGAACAAGAAATGAACTGAATGGTTTTATTGGCAAATATATTTTATTTACAACATCCCTGCACCACAAACTGGAGACATGAAAAAATACTTTCATGTAAAATATTTTCCAAAACCACAAGCACTCAACTCCAGTATTCTGAAAGGAATCCAACTTGACTCTGCAGTAACCAAATGACTGTATAAGCAGTAGGCAATTAGGTTTGACGTGTTTGATAGGCGGGTAAATAGCAGTTGTTTGCTGACACTCCTTCCTTTGATGAGTCAAGCCGTTACCTCATACAATTTTAATTGACTATGCTGCTATTTTATTAAACATAGATCCAAATACTATTGATAAGAAATAAGGGCAAATATCATTTTTGTTTATATATTTTTAGTACATTATGTAACAGAACGGATCGTTATCTTAGCATTTATTATATAAGTTTTAAGCGTATAGTATACCTGTAAAAATTAAAAAAAGTCTTTGACAAAATTACTTTAGTATTACTTTCGTATTTCAAGAAACCAAGTTTTAATATGTATCACTATATTTACATAGCTATATTTACTATGGTATATATGTAAATCTGGTTCCAATATAACACGTTTGAACGCTATAAAACCCTATTATACAATACAAAATCTTAATATGAGTTCGCTATGTTTTCTTCATGTATTACAATTTAAAATTATTGGAAAATCTCTCAGGGCTTCACCTTATCACCCTTTAAGGTACTATTGCAGACAATGATTGAATATTATATTCGGTTTTATGATTTATAATTGCCAAAGTTTTACCTCAAGATGCATAACAAGCGACTGATTCAACGTTTACAAAAACTATCAAGAATGTTGTCGGTATAACCTGAAGACTAGTGGCGTCTAGCTTGTAAATCTATTCAAAATAAATGTAATATTTTACACTCAGTGTCTTATAACTGTATCTATGTTCCTTTGCGTATAGAGGTTAATTAATAATTTTATATTTAGCCATTGTAAAGTTATGAAACCCCGCAACGCCGCAATGAATTGTATTAATGAGAAAAAAGTATTACTGACAACTGCTTTTAAATCGTTTGTTACATTGAATATTGGGTTCTAAATCGGGAAAGAGGGCGGAGGTAGTTTTTTCTGGATTAAATCTTTGTTAACAATTAACTTGAACTTGTTTATATAATTTGTTTCTTAAAATGATTCAGAATTTCTAAAAATAAAATAAAAATGGAATTTATAGTATGATCGTTTGCTTTAATCCCAGAAATTACTCTTAAACACTGTTCTGTTCTATTAGTCTCTACCAGAAAGTGAAGGTTGGATCACTTTTCCCATGGGCCGATTGTTAGAAGGGGACTGCCTACCTAAAATAGACCGTGAATGACACTGTTGGCACTCACCAGGTCAAGAAATCGTTTGCGTTTTTTCCACTTGATTAGCATTTTTAATCCCTTTTACACATTTAATAGTATATTTTTCTCCTTAAACTACAATATTATGGCTAACGTAATTAGTTAAATCCTTCGTTAAGATGGAAGAGCTATTTGTTTAAATATAATAAAATCATAAATTAACCAAATTAAAACATTTGTTTTATTTTTATTAACAATATTTTCGCTAAGACTGAAAAAGAATTGTGATAATAATGCAAATGAAAGGCAAAATAATGACTGAATATCATATACTAACAAATGTTATCGAGCTGTATTGTTTTTATTTTCCTTTCAGGAGAAAAATCTTTGTTATTGAGTACAAATAATGCACCAAGCTCGGTTTTTATGTTAGGCTAGTTAAAGCTATTACGACCCGCTAAACCTGTAATTACGTAAACTAGTCTAATGCATAGTTAAAGGTTAGTCTGATTTAATACATATTGATGTAGTGTTTAAACAAACCCTAGCTAGCTTTAGAGTTGTCTATCGTTGTTTTACTTACCAACGAAATCTTGTAAGAGAATAGGCCATGATGCAGATCGTAATGGGATTCAAAAGTTACTGTTGAAATTTATGCTTATGAGAAAAGGCGTGTTGGAGAAAGAATTCCAATATTGCTTCATCAATCACTCGGAGCCGGGAAGTCGCCGAAGCTTGGTGACGTCGACTGCAGCTTATTGACTGTTGTATTGGGCTCTAACACAATTCAGGTATACTGTGTATTAACTCATATTTAAATATTTATAACTGACACAAGTTGGTTAAATTATCATGAACTTTTGAATGTTTATACTAACTAGTTGATTGGGAATATTTTTGAAACTTACTCTTATTGTTTGACAAAGTAAGGAGTGTAGACTCAAAAGTGAGACATGCCCGATCTTAGCTTGGAAATTGTACTTTTCTTTGTGGTCATCACCATCTCGCCAAAAATGTAGATGCTGCTACTAGACCTCAACTGTCATTGGATCATTGGATTATGATTAATATAAGCCATGGTGGCTGGCAAAGGTACAATACAAAAACAAGTAAAAGTATAATAATGAAACAAGGTTTGTTTTAATGTTTCCTTGTTTTACAAATAATTGAATAGTGATATTGGACGGATTGTATTAGGTTATAAATTATAATTGATAACAGAACAAAGTAAAGGAATTTATGTATTAGATAATGATTCGTTGTCCATCAGTGTTTGTATGACTGTGTGTTCGTAATGCAATAACCACGGCTACACGGATCGTTTTCAGATTTTACACAAATGTTTTCCAGTACACTCCACGCTTCCAGTTCAAAAATGGAACACATTCGTTAAGTAGTTTTTTACTAGGAGTACGCTCTTATATCGCGTATGAGGATTGAGCTCACAGTTAACAACACAAAAAAATTGTTTCAATCGACAATATACCTCATGGGCCCCCATTATAACTGCAGCTTCACAATGACATACAAATCCAGATCATGGCAAACATTGAGGCCTGAAATCTGTCAATCAGTCAGTCAGACAAAGTGCATATGAAGTAGTTACTCACCCCTCAGTCTCACTGAGGGCTGTATCATCTAGGCCTTTATAATAATATTAGCTGAAGATTTTGATAAAATTAATATGTTGGCGACAATAAAGGTCCCCAATCAGTGAGAGCACGTGGTTTAAAAGTAATTATTTACGTGGGACTTTGGTCCCACTGGAAGGCCCATCAGGATTGTTATTTTATTGTAGCTTAATATTGCTGTAAAAATATATACGTATAAATACAGAACTTGATGAACAATATATTTTAAAATCAGTCAATTGGTTTTGAATGCCTAAATATTTTAAACTCTAATCTAGAGATTTTCATGTAACACATAAGCCTTACTGGGGGGGGGGGGGGGCTATGCCCCCCAGGCCTCCCATTGTTATTGTAGCTTGATACTGTTGTTCAAATACATAGCCTATAAATGCAGAACATAAAAAACAATGAGGCTTAAATCAGTCAATTTGTTTTTAAGAAGAATAAATTGCCTTATTTTAAAAAGAAAGGAAAAGTAGTATCTTATGTTAAATATAATCTAGGAAGTAATTAAAACTCTTTGACACACTTCTTAGAACCCACCAGTCACTGTTTCAAGGTCCAACATTTTGTATACATCTTAATATATCATAATTGATCCCTTTTCCCTGGGTCACGCCATCACTTGAGAATTAGTGGACTTAATTGATTAATTATTTTTTGTTGTGTTCGTTTATGTCAGGACAAGGTTCTTATAAAAGACAATTTTTAATCCAACCACAGGCCCTCAAAGTTCCCATTGATTTGATCTAAGTTCAGTTAGTTACACCAAGCAGCTGTAAACATACTTGAAAGGCATAAACATATGTTGATTATGGAAATAAAAAACTACTTGAATGGAAACTCTCATTTTGGAAATAAAAAAGTACTTGAATGGCAATAAAATAAACGAGTGTTTGAAATAAAACAAATCCAATGGCATTAGGACAGGACAACGTCTGTTGGGCTAGCTAGTTTTATATATATTGATGGTTACGTGTATGGTTCTGTTTTAATAGACGCTGTGTAGCATTTAAGTTTCAAAAAACACTATGATCACAGTCTTTTTAAGTAACGGTGTATTATGATCCCACTTATGTTTTATATTATTGACTATCTGAAGTTTAATTTATGCAAAATTTGTTGCTGTAAAAAATAATACGGGGACTTCTGCTTGAAACAATAGTTATTTGTGTATTAAGGGAGTAAAGTGCAACTTTGTTCCCTGAGGGAAATTGTTGGCACCCGATGCCGTTGACGAGGGCGACAATTTTACACACAACATTTTTCCCACACCCCAAAAGCCACAAGTATTGATAAGTCTGCACATTCACATTGGCTGTCCATTTTGGTTGCGTAATGCGTAATAACTAAACTCGGAACGTTAACTGCAGCTGGAGCGAAATATCAGTTAGCTGATCCGATTCCCTTATAGCTGCAGCATTAATAATTGCATCGAGATGTCAGCTGATTCTGTTCCACGGGAGACAAAGTAGCACTTCATTACAAGGAGTAAAATTTGACTTTACTAAGCAGGTTGAGGGAGACAAAATCTATCACACAAGATAGTAACGACGTTTTCTTCTATTTTTATAATGTATTGTATTAGTTCACAAATACGCAAAAAGTTAGAGAAAACTTTGTAAACAAATTTCATAATCGGCCTGGAAGGACGAGTCCTGCATATAACGAGTCCATTAACACATATATAATTGCAATTTCTGGTAAATAGTTCAACTAAATTCGATCAAAATGTTAAACAAGAGCATCTCTTTTACTTGTTAAACATTAAAAGTAATTTTTCACTGAGAAAAACATGTTTTCTGAAAATAAAAGTACCGATGTCTATAGGACAGTGTTGTATCCTCTATGCTAACATGTGAACAATATCATATGTGTATTAATTATTATTTTTTAAACAAATAAATAAAGTGTTGTGGTTTTGATTTCTAGCAATTCAATGTGTGTTGTTTCTTAGGAGGAACCGAAGTAAAACAACCTACTTTATTAGGTAGGAATTGGCTTCAAAGGTTGAAACTTGATTGGTCTTCTATATTTCTGTTGTCTGACAATAAATCCGGTAAGCAAATAGTTCAGGAAGATGAACATACGTACAATGATTTGGAATAAAAGTTAAAAAGTAAGTACAGTAATGTTTTGAAGGAAATGTTGGTACAATAAAAGAGATCGCAACCGAATTAAATGTAGACGAAGATGCTACTCCAATCTTCTGCAAGGCACGTCCAGTTCCATATATATGCTTTAAGGGAAGCTGTGGAGAAGGAACTTGAAAATTTAGTAAAATCTGATATTATTTATCCGGTACAGGAATCAGTCTGGGCCACACCTTTATTTTGTGTGCCAAAACCAGATGGGAAATCAATACGGTTGTGTGGTGGACTTTAAATTAACCATTAACAGAGAAAGAAAAATGAATTTTACAGCCTTCCAACATCGGAAGATATCTTTGCTAATTTGTCAGGGGGGAGAGTATTTTCAAAAGTTGATCCCAAAAGTGCTTATTTGCAGCTGGGAGTTAGTGAAGAATCTCAGCCCTTACTAACCATTAACAGTCATAAAGGACTTTTCGGATTCAATAAATTACCTTTTGGTATCAAGAGCGCTCCTTTTCAATTTCAAGCTGCCAAATACACATTGTTATCTAGATGATATTGTGGTTGTTGGTTTTTCTTTAAATGATGCTAGAATAAAAAATGAAGCTCAATAGTCAATAGCTTACTACGAAAACCAATTCAACTACTGAATATCAAACATTAAAATTAGTTTGAATAATTATTAATAATCCAAAATAAAATACAAATGCTGTGTTAAAACATCCCTTAGGTATCCCAAATGACTCCTTCATTAAGAATGAAATGTCTTAACGAAATTTCGTTAAGAAATGTTTTATAGTTATGTAGTATTTTGATAACACACCCACACACACACACACACACGGCCACTGAAACGTCTTCATCAATACAGTGATTCACTTCGTTCATCAATTATATTGGATATTATTATAACAAAAATAAAAAAATAAATAAATTTGTGTCCGGGTTAACCTCCACAAACGGTCTTGAACCGGACACCCGCCTAACTAACGTTATAACGTATAAACTAACCTCTCCTGTCTGAAGTTGGACGGTGATTTTAGGTCTGCAGATGCCTTTGTACCAATCAAAGGCGTAACAGTAAAATAAATCAAAAATTGTTATGGGTTGGGGATAAAAAAAGGGTATTCTTAAGTCACGTTTCAGGTGTTTATTATTTGCAATTAAAATTAAACTAAACAAAGAACCGTAAGGGGAAAAGACGTTCAAAATGCAGTTTGAAACATGGGGCCCTTTATATTGTCCAAAGATGTGATCACTAATGGTCGATTTAGGCAAAGAATACTTTTTAGCACCTGCTCTTATAAACAATACCGTATCAGAGCTAAAAACCACAATGTTGTTATTAGTTATGACAGGAATACTGTGTTTTCAGCAGGGACGAGTCGTAACGGTTGACAAGATTCACATCTACGGAGTATAATTAAAGTGCACGGGTAAAAATTGGAAAAGTCCTATCGTAAATGAGAAATTTTTTTGACATACATGTTGTTTAACTCTTTGAATAGCATGACATTATGCGCGCTTAAATTTCGAATAAAACTATGCCTTATTTTTAAAAAAATCGGGCAGACGTGAAAAAAATTACAAGTCTTAGTTAGACATAATATTTTATTCTTGCGAAAAGTCGTCAGTTATAAACGATTAAAGCATGCCTCGTTTAGAGAATGTTCTGCTCTAAACAAATGTAGGCCTACCTATAACGAACGACTGCTCAATTTTGCAGGTTAGCTTAGAAATATTTATGTTTACAAATATGTAGATGTCCGGGCCAAGACCCCCTGTCCGGGTCAAGCCGGTTTTACGACACAGTATGTTATGTTTCAGTTTAGGTGTCTTGAAATTTGTCCAGATAACAAACGGCGGTTCCAATATTACTTTAAACATGCATTGTCAAGAACAACATTATCATGTTATGTTTGTTTATTTCATTTTTATTTTAAGTTTAATTGAATAACAAACTAAACTAAACAAACATGACGTAGGTACGGTAATTACAAACATACATCCTATTAAATATTAATCAGTGTTAAAAATATCAACCTAATTAATATACCGTAGCCTATCGAACAATTTCAACTGGTTCTTTATTTTGTTCCACTTATGAAAGTATACCCGAGCCGAGTAAGATCGAAACCATATTGGATTCGCCTGGGTAAATTGAATGTAAGTTAAACAAAAGTCATAGCCTATTTTGGATTTAAAATTGTTATCACTTTAGCCTTGTTTATGGCAAAAAACTATTGTGACTTCCAAACTCTAGAGGTAAATTTATATGAGGATAGTTCAATGAAATTTATCATTTTTATTCGAAAAGTAGGCCTAGGATGAACTTGTTTCAAAAGGCACAATTGTCCAGAGACTAAGTTTGACCTTACGGAACAATTTGGGAAAATGTTTATTTTAGATAAAAATGAAGAAATTTGAATCCTTATAAATGAAACTAGACCATTTACAAATGAAGAATTAAAATACTATCATGAGTAGTTAGGTTTATGTTGCCTTTTATTTTGTTGGATTATTTTCAAGCGTAATATAATTAAATTCGTATTTACGATGGTACATTTAAGTACGTGGGCACCTACTGCGTGAGTGGCGACCCAATGGTACCTAGCGGCTGAAACACGGAAATCCACTCTAATGTACTAACTCCCTGATTCTCAGCTGTTACGTTGTTTCCTTGTTTATAAATACATATTTTAATTAAACCAGCGGATGAAAACGCTCTGCTGCGTTGACGCAGATATAGATAGAAATCCTCTTTTATTGCTTGTAACTAATTGACTATAGGGAAATAATATGTATTTTTGAAACTCATAATAGCGATGAATTTGAATTTATTATTGATTTATTTGGACTTTATTTATCGCTTCTAGTGTTTAAAACTACACAACAATCGATTATAGTGTTTTTAAACACTATATGTGATAGGTAAAGTCCAAATAAATCAATAGTACAAAAATAGGTACATAGTATATTATTTTACGATTCAACATTTAGTCATTACTGAATTTAGTTTTTCCCCAGCATAATTGAGTAATTGTTACCAAACAATCTTCCCGTTATTAAAGCAACTTTGTATTATGAGTTAATTGTTTTTTATTAGCGAATTTCCCCTATAGGGAAGAAGCTATTACCGTAGTCGGCATGGTAAGACCTAGGCCCGGGACCATGATAACTTTTCGTTTTGAGGTCCCCAGACCCCAAAAACACCATTCGTTTGAAACTGTAGATATATATATATATATATATATATATATACATATATATATATATATATATATATATCTATACAGGGTTGGTGAAAAGTCCCGGGACGGCTTAATATTTTTTTTAACCGTTACAGATGGAGCTATACAAGTTGGTACACTGTTACTGGGCATAAAATACTATTTTACTACAATTTCAATGAGCCGCTACCACCTCAGGGGGACGGCTCACAAGGAGTCGGAAGAAAATCTTAAATAGAAGCATAGGTTGATATTCACATCAAATTAAAGGTATTTATTAGTAGAATACAATGCCACAAATCCGACTTTAAACGGACAACGGAGCCCAAAATGGCAGCTATTCAAAGATGGCTTGAATTTGAAATTTTGATGTGCTGAAGTTTTGAATCGGTTTAGTAATTTATTAGCTAGGAGAGTAAATTTTTGCAAATTAAATTGAAATGTATTACATTAATGTAATTTTACATTTTAATGCAAAATTTAAATGTGTTACATTAGATTACACACAGCTACTTATCAACATTTCAAATTCAAGCCATCTTTTAATAGCTGTCATTTTGGGCTCGGTTGTCCGTTTAAAGTCGGATTTGCGGCATTGTATTCTAATAATAAAGACCTTTAATTTGATGTGCATATCAACCTGTGCTTCTATTTAAGATTTTCTTCCGACTCCTTGTGGGCCGTCCCCCTGAGGTGGTAGCGGCTCATTGAAATTGTAGTAAAATAGTGTTTTATGCCCAGTAACAGTGTTCCAACTTGTATAGCTCCATCTGTAACGGTTAAAAAAATATTAAGCCGTCCCGGGACTTTTCACCAACCCTGTATATATATATATATATATATATATATATATATATATATATATATATATATATATATATATATATATATATATATATATATATGTGTCTGTGAGCACGATAACTCTCGTAAAAATTATCCGATTTTGATGAAATTTGGTATAAACGTGTAAAACAACATTTATGACTTTAAGTTCGAAAACCAGCCAGATCGCTCCATCCAAAGGCGTATTTTGGGGGGGTTTTGTACCCCAAAAATGGGTCTTTTGGAAATAGTCAAATTTTAGTTTTTTCCATTGTATTCAGCTTAAAAAAACACACAATTTGGTATTTTGATCATTTCTCTACGTCAATTGGTTACCGAGATATTGAAAGTGCTAAACACAGTACGTTGTCTAATGTTATTCTTATGGAGGAAAAGAAAAATTTTATATCTCGCTTATTTATGAACGTATACTGACAAAACTTGGTATACGGCTTCATCTGGTTGTGGACCATTTATATTTGCTCAAAAAAACAATTTTTTGCCAAAGGCTCCCGTAGCAGCAAACCTGCGTACTCACCCCCATGTTATTCTCATAGAAAATAAGTGACGTGTTATCTCCCTTAATTATGAAAATAAATTAATGAAATTTGGTATGTGGCTTTACCTACATGAGTTATATTGATATTTGTATAAAACCCCATTTTTTGTGTTCCTTGCTTCAGCAAACCTGCATACTCAGCCGCCATGTTATTCTTATGGAGAATAATTAAAATGTCATAAATCGTTTATTTATGAATGTATATTGATGAAACTTGATATGTGGCTTTATCTGGTATTAAGATACATATATATGCATTGGAAATTCGCAGAGTACGCAGGTTTGCTGCTATGGGGGTATTTACTTTTATTGTTATTGCTCTATTACGTTACCTATTTACCCCGATTAGTACGAGTTTGGAGGTCCCTTTAAAGTATAAAGCTTGTTGACTAGGAATTTAATATAAAAGTGATAATTTAACTGAGAATAAAAAAAATAATTGTTCCAGAGGAAAATCTGTTTTTATTATTTTTTTATTCATTTTCGTGATGTGTCCGTAGTAGTGGATTTCCAACATTTTTATGGAGGTGGGGGTGGCGGTAGATTTTAGTAGTGTATTTCCAACATTTTTATGGAGGTGGCGGCGGCGGCGGCGGTGGCTTTACTCCGGCAAGATTGTTGAAAAATACTGTTATATTTTACATATCATATAAACTACTCTTATACTTTACATTTTTTATAAAATACCAAAGGATATATTTTTAAAATATTTTTAGTAATTAAACTGCAAAATTTCTTATTTTATAGCTAAAAAACAGATTTTTCTTATTTAAAAAATTTGAAATTTCCAAATTCTCAAAAAAGGTAATAAATAAAAGTCCCAAAATCACAACTTTCATTCCAACAGAAAATGTTGTCTTGTGCACAGTGCTCCGCGACCTACTCCAACAGAAGTAATTTATTACACCACTATCGAACTATTCATATGGGTGAGAAAACAACAATACTATCCTTCCCATACCTAGTTTCCGCTACCCTCTTTAGTGCAATCGATATTTTTTGTGTGTTTATTTTGCTGTAATCACGCAAAAACTAACTTTGTTGTTTATGGTCCGATTCATCTGCAATATGGATACGTTATTCTCCTAAGGTAATGCATAAATAAATACCACCTATAATTTCCAAATTCAATATTACTGTCAAATCAAACAATATTTTTGTAAATTACTGCCAATTGCTAACTTCTTTATTTACTGTCCTATTTGTTTGTAACTTGTACATTTTATTATTCTAGACTACTGTATAAGTAAATAAAACTTATAATATCCAAATTTAATATAAACAATGTTTTGTAAATTACTATAGTGTCAATTGCCAACTTCTCTATTTACCAATTTGATTTATTTTCTGATATGTTACAGCCCCCAACTATTATTTTTAAAATTACCATGTATTATTTTCAAATACGATACTCTGTATAATTTTCATAATATATTTACCAAAACAACCAACTTTGTGTTTATGGTCTGATTTGTCTGCAACTTGGTTACTGTCCTAGGCTTTTACATAAGTAAATACAAGCTATCATTTCCAAATTTAATTAAAACGATATTTTATAAATAATTAATATAGTGCCAAATGCCAACTTCTTTATTTACCATTTAACAGATTTTTGGGTATGTTGTAGCCCCGAACTATTAAAAATAAAATTAACATATATTATTTCCAAATAATTTATATATAATATATCCGGGAAAAACTAACTTTGGTGTCTATGGTCTGATTTATCTATAATTTGGATATTGTCCTAAGCTAATGCATTAGTAAATTCTACCAATATTCCCCAAAATGTAGTTTAAAAAATATTTTATAAATTACTGCCAAATTTATTTATCTATCATTAGGTTTTACTTATTTCTAGATATGTTATAGCCTCCAACTATTATATGTAAAATATATTATTTCCGAATACGATACTTTGTATAATTGATGTATCCAAAAATACTAACTGTTTAAGGTCCAAATTGTCAGCAATTTGTGTTATTACCCTAAGCTAATGTATAAACCACCTATAATTTCAAAATTTAATTTTAACAATACTTTGCAAATTACTGCCAAATTACAACTTATTTGTTTACTGTCCGAATATGTTTATAATTCGATATTTATAATTAAAATAAATTATTCCAAAATTCGATGTAAAATGTATATAGTACATTTTCTCAAAATAATTTGCTGTTTATTAACCAATGTAATTGATTAATGGATATGTTTTTGGGCTATGTGTAAATGCATAAAATTATGTCCCAAGTCTTAACTTATATTTATAAATTAATATAGTGCCAAATGTCAACTTCTTTACTGTTCGATGCCACAATACTATGCAATATTTTGTTGTTGTACAACTGCTAATATGCACAAAAAATTAATTTTTAAACCCAATAACAACTACACACAAAACACCAACCTTTCTTTGTGCTTGTTTGGAGTAGTCTTTATTTTATCCAGCGTAATTTTAATTTTGTAGTTAAAATCAAATTTCCCACTTTTTAGCTTGTTTTTCAGCCAGTGGTTGGATACATAAGGGTTTCGAATATTTGCAAACTGTACAATATACCGTTTTCTACCTGTACGCTCCATTTGTTTAATAGCGCTTATTAATAATTACGTACCATCTTCCAAATCCTCCATCTACTACATTGTTAAAATTTAATATTACCTTTAATATATTGCATTAACATTGCATTAGACATCTCTATTTCTTCTTGCCCAAGAAACTCTGTAGTATCCCACACACTATTCTGGAAACTTAAGTTTTCTATTTTCGGAAACGAATTACCGTAAAATGTTGCGGTTCCGTTAGTGCTAAAGCTTGCAAGAGACTCGTTGTTAGGTAGGTAAATAATGTCCGAATCGCCATTATGCACTGTGTATGGCAATACGCTATAACCTTCCCTATTCTTATTTTTCTCCATAAACACAGTTTTACAGACACCTCTAACATAGTATACACCTCTCTGTCAATCTTTCTCTGCCAACACCGCCACATAGGCAATCTTGTTTTTATTGTTTACTACAAACGCATATACTATGTAATGTCCATAATGCTCTAGATCCTCCCAACGCCACAGAAAGTAATATTTTAATTTATCCTCTCGTTCCCTTATTCTTTTTCTTTAGCCAATTGTGCTTTGTATTCCTCTTTAACTGCAACAGTCTTCTCCACATATTCCAATTTACGCTTATTGGTGTCGATGTCTTCTAATTCCAATTTCCTTTTTTTGGAACACCTCTCTAAGAAAAGCTTGGAAAGCGGTTCTATTTCTTTGGTAGTGTATTGGTATAGTTTAATTGTAATATTAGTCCAATTTCTTAAAATATAAGGAGCAAGGTTAGGATTTTCCACTAAGCCTAATTCTTATAAATTTATGTGTTTAGGTATAGTGGAGAAAGGTGTATTTGATTTTGTAAAATTCTGCGTCCAGATTTTGTGTAACACTTATGCTTTAAACTTATAGTATCTGTATATTCTCCTATTATCTCCACATAGTTAGTTGGCAAACAGTTAAAGCTAAATGCCGATAGAGCATACTTTATTAACTTATCCCTTTGTGTACTATCTTCCGGAAGTTTTAGATGTACTCCAGTTATCTTCTTTGTATTACTATTACCCCAATATGCGAATTGTAACAAACCGTTAAACACCAGACAACAACTGTTTTATAACTGATTAGCAACTTCCGTCCACATCTTATGCAGAGGTACAGTATAGAATGGAGCATTTTGGAAGTACCTTTTTTTGTCTTCTATTAGGCTTAAACAGTCTCTTAAAGGTTCAAACCCTTTACCAAAACCTCTACAATAGTTATAGATTGTTGCCTCTAACCTTGTTATTCCATTCTCTCTAGCTAGGTTAGACGAAAATGTTTCTTTTAATCTCGCATATGGACAGTTTACAAAGTTTATTATATGGTTTCCTATAGTTTTAACCACTCCAGGGCTTGTAATTTTGAATATAAATTTATTATATATTTCTATTCTGCTATTTACATTAAACCAAGTTAAACAGTATTTAAGTTGGCAATTGGCACTATAGTAATTTACAAAACATTGTTTATATTAAATTTGGATATTATAAGTTTTATTTACTTATGCAATAGTCTAGAATAATAAAATGTACAAGTTACAAACAAATAGGACAGTAAATAAAGAAGTTAGCAATCGGCAGTAATTTACAAAATATTGTTTAATTGGACAATAATATTGAATTTGGAAATTATAGGTGGAATTTATTTATGCATTAGCTTAGGACAACAACATATCCAATTTGAAGAAAAATCGGACCATAAACAACAAAGTTAGTTTTTGCGTGATTACAGCAAAATAAACACATACAAAAGTAGAGGAGAAACACCGTTTTAACCCCGTAATCGGCGCTTTTTTCCCATGTTATTCTTATGGGGAGCCGTTTTTGGACCGGCACCAGCTCCCGCCTTACACAAGTTTCCTATACTAGTACCCTTGCCTTAAATACATTTTCCCCATCCTCTATATTTAAAATCTAACTTTGGATTTGTCAATTTGACTAATGCATTAATAAATCCCAAATTAACTATTACAGTCGAATTAAAACTGCCAACTTACTGATTAATTAAAACACACACACAACGATCCACACCACTGCCCACTGACGCCAAGGTCTTGGTCACGCATGCCTACACACGCAACGATCCACACCGCTGCCCACTGACACACTGACCACGGCAAGGTCGGTCACGCATGTGTGTCAGTGGGCCACCAGCCTTGGCCAGAATTAGCTATGAGGTAATTTCCTGGTTAAATTGAAAATCCAACCTCTCGACGTGTATATAAGAAGCTACCGACAGCACACAGCTCTATTGTTCTACAAGACCTCTCAACAGCGACACGACCTCGATGTGGCGAGCAGCACCGGATGACGTCACCACGCCGAGCACTGGACCTTGGCGTCACGGCTCACCTCACCAACACCACCGGGCCCGACGTCTTCACATCTAGGACTCCGACTATGTTAGCTGATAATGAGGGAGTGTTAGCGACGGTAGTTAGTTGTAGCTAAAGTGTAGATGGTGTCTTCAGCGGAGGACAATCACAACTGACTGTTAATCCATCATTTTTTTTATAATCGCTCCGAAAATTGTGAAATAGCTTTCCTAATATTTGTAAATCACATTTCGAATGTGACAACTGCATTTCCAAATTAAATTTGAAAATAGATTTTTATATTTAAATTCTCATTTGTAAATCATACTTCCAATTCACCATTTCCAAATTAAATTTTAAAATAGATTTTTATATTTAAATTCTCATTTGTAAATCATACTTCCAATTCACCATTTCCAAATTAAATTTTAAAATAGATTTCCATATTTAAATATCCATTTATAAATCATACTTCCAATTCACCATTTCCAAATTAAATTTTAAAATAGATTTCCATATTTAAAATATCCATTTATAAATCATATTTCAAATGTAACAGCTGCATTTACAAATTAAATTTTAAAATAGATTTTCATATTTAAATTCTCATTTGTAAATCATACTTCCAATTCACCATTTACTAATTTAATTCTCCATTTCAAAACTGTAATCGTAAAACACAACTATTGAATTGGGAGATACAAAATTACTAGTGATCTAACAGTCACTCCCAATTACCAAATGATCCTCTTAGGATGCTTTAAGGATATTAGGGCGCAACAATTATCTTACACTTCAAAGTTAAATGTGTTTTGAAAATTATTTGTACTTTGATCAAACTAAATATTAAAGTTAAATATGTTTTGAATTTTAGACTTTAAATATTAAATTATCTGTTCTAATTGAATATGTAGATTGATAGTTTCAAAATGGCAGTTTTATTTATAAAATTATATTGTACAATGTGAAGACGTATCCAATCCAAACAAACAGTTCAGCTGCACTGACGTTGGTTTCGCACATCTATAACTTCATGTTTTAAATTAAACTTGTTAAAGTAAAATATAATTTAAAACCAATGTTAAATGATTTTGTCTAATTTAAAATTAAAATGGTAATTTTTTGAACTCTCATATTCGTAAATTAAACTTGTTAAAGTATATAATTTAAAACCAATGTTAAATGATTTTGTCTAATTTAACATTAAAAATGGTAATTTTTGAACTCTCATATTCGTAAATTAAACTTGTTAAAGTAAAATATAATTTAAAACCGCTGTTAAATAATTTTGGTCTAATTTAACATTAAAAATGGTAATTTTTGTTTATAAAAAACAGAGTAATGTCATCTCAAAATTTATTTACATCGAACATGTTGTCCTGTGCAATCTGCTCTGTGCCCTGCTCCAAAAGAAGTAATTTAATCAGACACTATCGTAACATCCACAAAGTTATTCCTAAAATTTGTAAAATATGTCATCAAATATTTGACAATTGCAATTTTAAAATGCATATGCTAGAGAACCACAATACTTGTAATGTGTGTAAGAAGGCTATTAACTGTCAAAAGAAACGCCACCACCTACGATGTGACAAGCGACCCTATAATGTGTTTAAGTTTCAAGGTGAGTCCGTGGATATATTAAACACCCTTCAATCATGTCCTTTACCAATAAAATGGATTCTTATTAGGAGAGTGAAATTTATCAAACACACAGTTAGTAAGAATGGTGAATTATTAATTGATAAAGAAACTATTGCTAACTTTCGAAGTTTAACTAATTTATCAATTGAGAAAGCACAATTAAAGACACAAATTGAAAATTCACTTTTAAAAATCGACACATCTTTACACAAATTTCAATCAGAAGGTAGTGGATGGATATATGACCATACTAAATACTGGCAGCTGCATGTTTACAAGTATAAACCCCTAACTCCCAAGTCATACATCCCCACACCAGAAAATATAAAATCAAAACACGCTGTTTTAAATATTAAAAATAGTGATAATAAATGTTTTTTGTGGAGTATTTTAGCAAGCTTAAAACAAAGGAATTGTAAACATGCAAATCAAGTATTTTACTACGAACCCCACATAGGTCGGTTAAATATGTCAAATATAAAATATCCCGTAAAAATATCCGACATTGATAAATTTGAAAAACAAAATAATATAAGTGTTAATGTATATGGAATTGAAGGACAATTAATATATCCATTGAGAATAACTAAACTAAATAGTAATACGCACGCAAACCTGCTGCTTTTACAACAAAGCCGCAAATCACATTATTGTTTAATTCGTGATTTTCATAAGTTAATGTTTAATTCTACAAAAGATAACCATAAGAAATATTTTTGCAAGTTCTGTTTGCAACATTTTTACACTAAAGATATATTGGAACGTCACATAACATATTGTAAAACCTTTGTTGCCCAAAGAGTACAAATGTCTAAAAAAGATACATTACAATTTACGAATTACAAATATCAACTTAAAGCTCCCTTTGTGATTTATGCAGATTTCGAATGCTTTATAAACTCTAACAAACACACTGCTTCTGGATTTGCTTATGTTGTAGTGAGAGATTCTAAAATTATTTACGAAGAGTTGTACAGTGGTGAAAATGTAATGGATGTGTTTTTCGAAAAATTATTTAAAACTTATGAGTTTATTAAAAGTCAGATGGGAGTATATGTTCCCCTTGTAATGACTCCAGAGCAAGAGACGTTATTTCAAAACTCTACACGCTGCCACATATGCCGCCAGCCGTTACTGTGTGATAAAGTGCGCGACCATTGTCACTTAACAGGTGAGTTCAGAGGGCCCTCCCATAACTCTTGTAATTTAAACTATAAAGTAACCAAGATAATTCCAGTATTCTTCCACAATCTTAAAAACTATGATGGACATTTAATAATGCAAAACTTAGGAAAATTTAATCGCAAATTGAATTGCATAGCCAAAGATATGGAAACGTATATTTCATTCTCTGTTGATGATTTAGTATTTTTGGATTCCTACAACTTTCTGTCCCTTCCCTTAAGCAAATTAGCTTCCAATTTAAATACATTTAGATTTATAGACAATCCACTACTACAACGTAAGGGCGAATTTCCGTACGAATACATGACAGGACCAGAAAAGTTTTTAGAGCCTCTCCCACCCATAGAGGCATTTTACAGTAGTCTAACTAAAGAATGTATATCTCCTGTACAATATGAACACGCTAAAAACGTATGGAATCATTTTAATATAAAGAATTTAAAAGAATATCACGATTTATACCTTAAAACAGATGTGTTGTTATTGGCTGATGTGTTTGAGACATTTAGGGACTTATGTTTAAAGGATTATAAACTCGACCCTGTTCATATGTACTCATTGCCTGGACTAACATGGGAGGCGTGTCTTAGAATGACCGGCATAAAATTACAATTATTTCGTGACATTGACATGCATTTGTTTATAGAACATGCCATTAGAGGCGGTGTAAGTATGATTTCCACGCGCTATGCTAAAGCCAATAATAAGTACATGGGCGAATATTATGACCCAAATCAAGAAAGCACCTATCTTGTATACTTAGACTGTAACTCGCTATACTCTACAGCAATGTGCGAGTCGTTGCCCATCGATGGCTTTAGATGGACAAATGAGAAAGATTATAAATACAATCAAAATGAAAACTTTGGATTTATTTTGGAAGTTGATTTAAAATACGATAAAAGTTTACACGATTTGCATAATGACTACCCGCTCGCATCAGAAAAAATGAATGGAAAATTAATACCAAATTTAAATGACAAAACTAAATATATTTTGCATTATAAAGCACTAAAAAATTACGAAGAACTGGGTTTGGTAGTTACAAAATACCACAGAATTTTAAAATTTAGACAGTCGAAATGGCTTGCACCCTATATTAATTTTAATATTGAAAAGCGACAAAAAGCTAAACATGATTTTGAAAAAGACTTTTACAAACTGTTAAATAACAGTCTCTTTGGTCGAACAATTATGAACCAACGTAAGTTTCGTGATATACATCTTGTAGACGAGTCTAAGTTAACAAAGTACGTTACAAAGCCAAGGTTTGACTGTAGCAAAATGTTCGATAACAATTTGCATGCTGTACATTTAAATAAATTAATTGTAAATTTTGATAAACCAATATATTTAGGAATGACCATTTTGGATATCAGTAAAGTAATAATGTATGATTTCCACTATAATTATATGTCAAAATTTAAGAATAAAAAGTTCTTAATGACAGACACAGACAGCCTTCTTTATTCTATAGTAACAGAGGACTTTTACAAGGAAATACAATGTGACTTGGACTGTTTCGACACCTCTGCATATAGTAAAGACCATTTCTTATACTCTGATAAAAATAAAAAAGTTACGGGCAAGTTTAAAGACGAATTAAATGGTCAAATTATGTATGAATATTGTGGTTTAAGGCCAAAATTATACTCTTTCATTCCTTTACAATGGTTATACGAAAAAGAAAAGCAAAATGAGCTAGAGGTTAAAAAGGCAAAGGGGGCTGACAATGCTACAGTTAAACATCTCTTAAGACACCAACATTACTTAAACTGTCTTGCAACCGGGGAAGATTACTATGAGAATGTTACAAGAATTAAATCCACAAACCACCATCTTCAAACATTAACGATGAACAAAAAGGTACTCTCTTTTGATGACGACAAGAGGTTTATTCTGGATGGCATTAACACTCTTGCCCTTGGTCATTATAAAATTGGTCAAACATAAATCTATATTTCCCATTATTCTTTGGCCTTTCCTTGTCTATTACAAAAAAGCCATATTTAGACCTGTCCCAGCATTGATGGCAGAGATTTCTAAATTGGTTAAATGAAAAATCATTTCCCACATGATTGTTATACACATGTTTTAAATTTAAATCGTCTTGTTTAAATAATATTAGAAAATTAACATTGTCACGTAAATGTTTGTTTACTTTACTGTAAGATTGACACAAGTAAAAACTGTTAATATTTATGTGTCTGCCCATTGAGAAAAATTGTGTGATATTTGGACTATTTATGTCGTCAAATACAACTACTGAGTGTCATTCTACATCATTTGGTGTGATTTCACAGTTTGCATATGTGTGTAATTTAACTTTATCACACAGACGGAATATTTCAATTATTTTTTTATATTTTTCTTGTTCTAAAGATTTGGATATTATATATAAATTTGTAAACTGTAATCCTTGCTTTTTTACAATTAAGTTATAAATTACAACGGTCTTCCCCGAACCGCTAGGCCCTATTATAAGACAGCGAATATTATTAGGAAATAGACCCAACTTCTTTGGTGTATTTTCTTTATGTGCTATTTTAAATTTGTTCTTTTGTTGAATAAATGACATTTTTTATATAATAAAAATGGCAAAGAGAAAGTGTAAAAAGGTCCAAGGTAAGGGATTATTCTTAAAGCCATATAGAGGCCGTGGCTTGTTAAATACCCTTATAAACAACCTTCCTTTCCCCCTCCACATCCCGTCGTATATATATTGTGGTCCTGGAACTAAGATACGTGAAAATTTAGCCAGAAATGTACCTCCAAAAAATAAGCTAGACTCTTATTGTAAAGAGCACGACATATTCTACATGAATAATCCTGATACAGCCGCCCGGAACAAGGCAGATATGAGATTAGCGGACCAGGCTTGGACTAGGGTTTCGGCAAAGGACGCCAGACTGGCCGAAAAAGCAGCAGCTTATGCAGTGACAAATTTGATGAAGGCCAAGGCAAAAATGGGAATGGGATTAAAATTTAATAAAAAAGATGGACAACTTTCAGCTGTTAGAGGCCGCAAGAGACGTGCCTCACATTCGAGGAGTGTACCTAAAAAACGAGCTAAGAAAACAGAGACCAAAAGTAAGAGAATGTGGAATTATTAATTTAGACCACTAGCCACATTCCTAATAATATTCGCTGTCTTATAATAGGGCCTAGCGGTTCGGGGAAGACCGTTGTAATTTATAACTTAATTGTAAAAAAGCAAGGATTACAGTTTACAAATTTATATATAATATCCAAATCTTTAGAACAAGAAAAATATAAAAAAATAATTGAAATATTCCGTCTGTGTGATAAAGTTAAATTACACACATATGCAAACTGTGAAATCACACCAAATGATGTAGAATCACACTCAGTAGTTGTATTTGACGACATAAATAGTCCAAATATCACACAATGACAGGGGCACACATTGGACAGCATATCGTAAAAATAAAGATATTGTAATATATTTTTACCCATTCGGAATACAGCCTCCAAAAGAGGTAATTGAATATTTTGTACCATCGAAAATTTACTATACAACTGATCAAATACAAGATTTAAACAGTTCCATTTGTGGAATTTTATGTTTATCATTTCTGAAAAATTTTAGTTTATAAAAATGGATTCATTTACTATAAAATTTACGGGCACAGAGCCAGAGTTGAAGTCGGTGTTCTTTCCTCCTATAGAATTAAATGGTGATTATGTAATTGGACTGGTAGATTTTCAAAGTTATAATTCTATATTTAATGTTAAAAAACCTCTAAATACTTTGACATATTACAAAATGCACAAAATTACAACCCCAAAAGGGGAGGTCACAATTGACGAATTAAACCGGGCATTAGATGGTAAAGTTGAAGTTATTATACAAAATAAAGTAGCATTAATTAATACAAAAGTCAAACTTATATTTTACAAAGGCCTAGTTCCAAAATTAAATAAACTTAAAGACACAAAATTAACTATAGACGAGGGTGAGGATGTGTATTATTACGATCACAAAGCTCCAAATGTAATTGAAATTGCTGAAGGTACATACGAAGTGTTTGAGCTTGCGAAGGAAATTCAAAAGCAACTCCCAGATTTTGTACTTATAGCCGATAATAAAACTATGAAAGCCACATTGCATTCTAGCCATGTGTTTGATTTTACAAAACCATGTTTAGGGTCTGAATTATTGGGATTTAAAGGATTTTCTACTCCAGATATTGCGTTTAAATCCGTAAATAAAATCAACATAAATAATGTAAATGTGATTAGAGTAAAATGTAATATTGCGAATGGGTCTTATTTAAATGGTGACAAATCACACACCATACACAGTTTTTACCCAGAAGCTCCTCCCGGCTACAAAATTATTGAGGTTCCCAGAAATATTATATACTTCCCTGTAAATAAGAGAAGTTTAGATGTTGTTAGCATTACATTTGCAGATCAACACGACAAGCCAATTGACTTTAATAAAGAAGAAACTACAATTACTTGTCATATAAAAAAGATATGAGAATTTACAAGAACGGACTGAGTGTGCAAAATGCCAGGTTTCTGCGATCAATTGGGTTGAAGTTAAAATTTTCTATTAATAAAAATGGAAGATTTTCTAGACGTTACAGGAAAATTCCAATACGACGATAGCGTGGTTAAAATTACAAATCACTCCTATGTTCCACACAACACTTTAGCAATAAATAATTCCGATGAAATTCGAATATGCATAAATAATCAAGATTTACTAACACTCCCATGTAGGAGTTATCTGTATATTAAAGGAGAAATAGAGAATCATGATAAAGGACATTTTATAAATAATGCATTTGCATTCTTATTTGACGAAATTAGATACGAAGTTGCTGGTAAAGAAATAGATATTGTAAGAAATCCGGGAATTTCCAGTCTTATGAAAATATTGTGCTCTTACAATAAAACAACTAAATTGTCAAATGTAGCGTTTGATTCTGATGAAAATTTAAAGGAGTTCCATAAAAGCGGCAAGTTTAGTACTTGTGTCCCGTTAGAGCTGTTAATGGGTGTGTTTGAGGATTTTAATAAGGTTTTAGTAAATGTTAAACAAGAATTGGTGTTGAAAAGATCCAAAAACGACTTAAATTGTATATTAACAACATCTAATGCTCCAACTGGGGTCGATCCTATTCCTAAAATTACACTTAAATCGATTCAGTGGGTGATGCCGCATGTGGTGCCATCTGATGGGGAGAACCTTCAATTACAAAAGATGTTATTGCAAAATAAAAATTTGCAAATTGCATTTAGAAGTTTGGAGCTACACGAACTCCCATCATACCCCGAAACCAAGAGACATACATGGTCAGTTAAGACGTCTTCGAGTTTGGAGAAGCCCAGGTATATTATATTTGGTTTCCAAACTGGTAGGGACAACAGTGCACGAAAAAGAACTGATGAATTTGATCACTGTAAATTGAAAAATCTCAAAGTGTTTTTAAACTCTGAATATTATCCTTATAGTGATTTAAATCTCGACTTTGAAAATGGAGATGCCTCTAAAGCTTATGAGATGTTTGTGAGGTTTAGGGAGAGTTACTACAACACCGTCCCCGATCCTATGTTTAACAGAGCTGACTTTATAAAGAAATATCCTCTAATTGTAATAGATTGTTCTAGGCAGAATGAATCAGTCAAAGAGGGGGTTGTAGATATTAAATTAGAAATTGAAACTGCAGAAAATGTCCCTTCAAACACGTCTGCATATTGCCTAATAATACACGATAAAGTGTTTGAGTATAATCCTTTGACAAATGAGATAAATAAAATGTAAATAAAATGAAAACAAATATTCAACAAGAATTGGTAGAGTCTGCAAAACAAATAAGAGAAAAATATAGGGCGTTAAAACGTGGTAAATTTCTAGAGGCTGAAGAGAGGTTCCAAACATTCCAACCGTTAATAGAGCCTTTGCAAGAATTAAAAAAATTAGCCACAAAAACAGAGAGGCCAGCTCTCCCAATGATTTTAGAAAAGACCCCGTCTAGAATACCAAGAATAACCCAGATAACACCGCACAAATTAGATTTTGGTATTTTAGCATCAGACTATTTAGGAAATTACCTTAGTAGAAGTAGTATGACAGACACCACATATGGTATTAGGAGAGAAGGAAATAAATTTTTTATTGGGAATCAGGAAGTTCAAATTGCCAATGATGATGTTACAGTTGGAGAAACAATTTATAAAGGGACAAAGGGATTGTGGGAATTGTTAACTTTAAAAGAACCCGTAAACTATAGTCAGGTTGATTTGCAAAATTATAAAGAGATTTTGGAAGCTACAAATGCACATTTAAAGGGTTATAAACCAGGTGCGGCGATGTCAAGTAATAAACACACTAAATATCTTAATATAATTAAACCCCTGTTTAAGACTGTTGGTGAAGGTTTAAGGCAGGTAACTGGTAATAAAATAGACTATGTTTATTGGGACGATCCTAATGAGCTTGTAGATAGGTTAAGACTGCTTTGGTTAAGCCGATTGGCGGGAAATTCTGGAGTGGATAATGAGATAGATTCTATCATAGAAGAATTGAGGGAAAGTGGAATTGTTTATTAAATAAAAAGATGATAGATAAATTTTATCGCGTATATAACCCATATAGTAAACCAGAAGCTAGAAGTTTTAAAGAAACTACTTTAAATCTAAAAGATGATGGTTGGAATGCTTTAAATTATAAAATTAGTAGTGTTAAAGGTGGGGAGTTTACTGACGATGTATCGACTTTGGGGCAGACGTTAACCAGAAAAGGTGATGCTTTTGTACAAGGTAATACTAAATATAAGTTTTTAGAATCCAAGAGTAATAATTGGAACGCTAATAAACGCAAAATTACTAATGTTAAACGAGGTGAAAGCTCAACCGATGTACCCACATTAGAGCAAACTTTAATAAGAAAAGATGGTGTCTTTGTACAAGACAAAAATAATTATGAATTTTTGGAATCGGAGAATGGTATTTGGAATGCCAAAAAGCAAAAAATAAGTAATTTGTTGGCTGGTAAAGAAAGCGATGATGTTGTAAACGTCTCTCAAGTACCAAAAATGGATCTAAACTTTTGGGATTTTAATAATAAAAGGCTAGTTCGTGTTAAACCCGCTGTTGATGAGAACGATTGTGTTACAAAACATCAGACTGTGACTTTAGACGGTCTTAAATTTGATGGTAAAAATAAGCAATTAACAAACATTTTACCTGGAACATTGCCAAATGATGTGGCTGTTGTTAAGCAAATATTAACAAAAGGTGAGAAAAGCATAATAAAACAGGGGGATAAATATTATAATGTATTAACATTAGATAGCGATATGTGGGATGCAGAGGACAAATTAATAAAGAATGTACCTGAAGGCAAAGATAGGAGTGATATTTGTTTAATGTCGCAGGTTTTGAGGTATGACGATAATATTAAAACTTTTAGGCAAGACAATATTAAATTTGATATTTGTTTTAAATCACATGCATTAAGGTTTAACAATAAAACTAATAAATTTATGCAAGACAATAATGAAATCGATTTGATGATGTACAATCCTAAATTGTTGGTTGCAGACCCTACATCTTTAAGCGGATTTAAGACTTTAGATGGAGAGGCATATTTGCCAAAAAACTATGTATATCAAAGAATGAGTGATGGTATGTTAATTGGTAACAATGGAGGTGTTTTTGAAACGACAGAGACTGGCAGATACGTTAACATTAAAAATAAAGAATAAAAAATGGAAAAAATTGCTTACGAATTGCATAAGCCCGCGAGAAAGAACTTTGTTAGAAGGTCTTTTAAGGTGTTGGGTATAAACGAAACTGTTCAAATAGATTTAATAGATATGCGGAATTATGCTAGAGAGAATTCTGGGAATAAATATATTTTAACTTTAATAGACACATTTTCTAAAAAAGCTTATGCTGCTCCACTAAAGAATAAAACTGGATTAGTAGTCACAGAAGCTATAAAAACTATTCTCCCAAAGGGAGTTAAAAATATTCAATCTGATAACGGAAAAGAATTTTTTAATGAACATTTTACCAAACTAATGAAAATTCTAAATATTAATCACTACCACACTTACTCTACAACTAAGGCGGCTATTGTGGAAAGGTTCCAGAGAACTTTAAAGAATTGGTTGTATAGAGAGTTTAGTGCACAAGGGAGTTACAAGTGGTTGGATTTACTTCCAAAGTTAATAAGGATATATAATAATAAAGTACATAGATCCATAGGGATGAACCCTAATCAAGGAAGTGCTAAGAACTCTAAAGATGTACATGAAAGGTTAGCATCTAAAGTACAAGTTAAAAAGCCAAGATATAAGGTGGGGGATAGTGTAAGGATATCTAAATATAAACATGTATTTAGTAAAGGATATACCCCTAACTGGACGGGAGAGCTTTTTACAATAGCAGAAGTTAAGAAAACAAAGCCTGTGACTTATATTTTGAAAGATGAAAATGGCAATATAATCAAAGGAGGATTTTATACAGAAGAATTGTTAAAGACTAAATATAAAGACATGTATTTGGTAGAGAAGGTAATTAGGAGGAAAGGTGATTTATTATATGTCAAATGGCTCTGGTTCCCAAGTAGCCAGAACTCGTATATTTCTGCAAAGGATGTATTAAAATGAATGCAAATTTTAAAATTGGGAAAAGTATGGCAAGGGTCAAAACGGGAATTAGGGTGCAAAAATCAGTAAGTTGGCAGTTTTAATTCGACTGTAATAGTTAATTTGGGATTTATTAATGCATTAGACAAATTGACAAATCCAAAGTTAGATTTTAAATATAGAGGATGGGGAAAATGTATTTAAGGCAAGGGTACTAGTATAGGAAACTTGTGTAAGGCGGGAGCTGGTGCCGGTCCAAAAACGGCTCCCCATAAGAATAACATGGGAAAAAAGCGCCGATTACGGGGTTAAAACGGTGTTTCTCCTCTACTTACAAAATATCGATTGCACTAAAGAGGGTAGCGGAAACTAGGTATGGGAAGGATAGTATTGTTGTTTTCTCACCCATATGAATAGTTCGATAGTGGTATAATAAATTACTTCTGTTGGAGTAGGTCGCGGAGCACTGTGCACAAGACAACATTTTCTGTTGGAATGAAAGTTGTGATTTTGGGACTTTTATTTATTACCTTTTTTGAGAATTTGGAAATTTCAAATTTTTGATATAAGAAAAAATCTGTTTTTTAGCTCTAAAATAAGAACGTTTTGCAGTTTAATTTCTAAAAGGATTCAAACTATTTATCTTGTGGCATTTTATATAAAATGTAAAATATAACATTATTTTATATAAAAATGTAAAATATAACAGTATTTTACACAATCCTGCCGGAGGAAATCTACCGCCGCCCCCACCTCCAAAAAAATGTTGGCTATACACTACTATAAATTTGATGTAATAAGGACATGTTGTGATTGATTGTGGTTGATTATGGTACTTTTGACTATGTAACATGTAATTTGAGTATGTAACATGTAACATTTTAAAAAATATGGGGGATTGGAAAAAATTAGTATAGGGTTTGAAATTATAGGCTAAAGAGGAAATTTGTATAGGTCGGGATCGGGTGTCGGCACAAGAACTGATCCCCATAAGAATAACATGGGGAAAAAGTGCCGAATCATATGTCATCCCATTAATTAGCCACTACTGTCCGTGCTTTTTGTAAGTTTTGACGAGTTCCAGAACAATAAAATTAGGTGGGTGAGGCTCGATATTATATTCAATAATGTAATACACCTCACCTACAAACACGCAATTCAGAAACATAATTTAACTGAGGTTGAAAAATAGATTGAATTATCTCAACAAACTAAAGAGTTCAGTTGAAGTTACAGTTATGAAGTTGTATTTCTGGGACCGAGTTTATGTTGAATCTCAACCTCGGAGGCAAGAGGTCTCCTCCCTACAACTTCATCTCCATTTGAGTAGAATCAAATGACATCCTAACTTTTTATCTGCTTTCCAGGACGTTTCTCTCTGACAGGGTTCTTGTCACATCGTATTGTGCTCTCTCACCGTCCCCGGAAAGTATCTTTAATTATTTAAAGGTTTCCTTTCAGTGCTAAGTTTTGAAAAATTCTGCAATTATATCCTTCAAGTCAGCGAAAACTCGTTTCTAAAGTTTTTCCTCAAACCACTTTTGACAGTAATAACTGCATGCCAATAAATGGGTGTATGTATATTCAACAAACTAGTTCTGAAATAAATATCTTTATACTGATTTTAACATTCAATTACGCTGAAATTTGCAAAACAACGTATTTTTGACTGTAAAGTATCTTACGAATAGTTATTTTGATAACTAAAATATAGTGGTAGTGAAATTAAAATTGTATAACTTTTAAAACCAATAAAGTTGTTTCTTTATCTTTAGAAGTAATAAAAAAGTATAATAATGAAAAACGTATTTGTTTTATTTTATAATATAGCCTTTTTAAAATAATTTATTTCATAAGTAGGGGGCAATGGCCGATTCAAAACCAGCAGCAACGGCAGTTATCCACTGTGGATCAATTCATCCCCCCCGACCCCCCCCCCGACCCCCCCCCCCCGACCCCCCCGACCCCCCCGGTCGTTGGCGGCACTTTTCATGGTGACCTTGAACATGAGGAAAAAACTTTTGAAAATTAATAACTAGCTTATTTACCCACCGATTCCCACGGGACTTTTTCCAGAGTGTAGGCCTATCCCAGAGGAAGCGAATGACGAAAGAACCCCATACATCCGCCATCAAACAAGGCCGCTATTAATTTATAACCACGTTTTCCTTATGGGATCTCAGCTGTTTACCGACCGATTTCGATGAAACTTCACCACATGTCGGGTGGCGGCCTAAGTAAACCAACCCTTAAAGAAAATTGAAAATCCACCGTTAAACGGGTCCGCTATTAATTTATAACCGCGTTTTCCTTATGGGATCTCGGCTGTTTACCGACCGATTTTGATGAAACTTCACCACATGTCGGACGGCGGCCTAAGTAAACCATCCCTTAAAGAAAATTGAAAATCCACCTTTAAACGGGTACGCTATTAATTTATAACCGCGTTTTCCTTATGGGATCTCAGCTGTTTACCGACCGATTTTGCTGAAACTTCACCACATGTCGGGCGGCGGCCTAAGTAAACCATCCCTTAAAGAAAATAATTGAAAATCCGCCGTTAAACGGGCCCGTCATCAATTTTTAACCGCGTTTTCCTTATGGGATCTCAGCTGTTTACCGACCGATTTTTATGAAACTTCACCACATGCCAGGCGGCGGCCTAAGTAAACCATCGCTTAAAGAAAATTGAAAATCCACCGTTAAACGGACCCACCATTAATTTATAACCACGATTTCCTTATGGGATCTCGGCTTTTTACCGTTCGATTTTGACGAAACTTCAGCACATGTCGGGTGGCAGCTTAAGTAAACCATCGCTTAAAGAGAATTGAAAATCCACCGTTAAACGTGCCCACTATTAATTTGTAAACGCGTTTTCCTTATGGGATCTCGGCTGTTTGCCGACCGAATTAGATGTGACTTCGCTACACGTTGTATGCTGCCAACACCAAAACCAAACTGCGAGTGGCTCCGCGGCGTCACGTGTCGAGGCGCGTGCTAGGGCCTACGTGACTGTCCCAGCCTGCCCACTCCTCCACTCCGCTATCCCTCCGCTAGCCCTCCACTCCGCTACCCCTCCACTCCTCCTCCACTCCGCTACCCCTGTCGTAGACCGCGGTGACATCATCTCCATGCCTACGTGACCGTCCGGGCCTGTTTACTCATTAGCGCTTCCGAGAACTGTTTACTGCTTTCACCGTCTACTGTACGGTACGTAGCTATGTTACTTCAGTGATTGTCATCGCTTCCTTCATTCAGTTTGTGTTTGGAGCCCAGTGTGTGTAGACGTTCTACTTCAGTGCTGTGCTAGTCCTTACCGCACCATATTCCGAGATCTGTTAAACGTAAGTATATGTAGTCTTACAAGTTGTAGTGTGGACCGTCTCAGGCTGTTTACTCATTTACAATAATTGTCGCGATTTCGAGAATTGTTCACCGCCTTCTACTGTACGGTACGTAGCTATGTTACTTAAGTGATTGTCATCGCTTCCTTCATTCAGTTTGTGTTTGGAGCTCAGTGTGTGTAGACGTTCTACTTCAGTGCTGTGCTAGTCTTTACTACACCATATTCCGAGATCTGTTAAACGTAAGTATATGTAGTCTTATAAGTTGTAGTATGGACCGCCTCAGGCTGTTTACTCATTAGCGATAATTGTCGCGATTTCGAGAATTGTTCACCGCCTTCTACTGTACGGTACGTAGCTATGTTACTTAAGTGATTGTCATCACTTCCTTCATTCAGTTTGTGTTTGGAGCTCAGTGTGTGTAGACGTTCTACTTCAGTGCTGTGCTAGCCTTTACTGCACCATATTCCGAGATTGTTAAACGTAAGTATATGTAGCTCTTATAAGTTGTAGTGTGGAAGACTATTACATTCCCCTTTATAGTAAGATTCTCATTTAAGGTATGATCGTTTAGCAACTTTCAATTCATAATATGCAAAGAGAGGTCTGGCTTGTTAATAGAAGTTGAATAATTTTCATTATGTTTTAGGGAAAACGATTCGTTATTGCTATAGAACAACTTACACGTCATTCTAAATTTCTTGGAGGAAACCAGTGTACTATCATAAAACGAGGAAACCTGTGTACTAATGTTAGACGTGACATGTATTCTAAATCTTGTCTATCACGCATCAATGTAAAGCTTCGATTCTTTAACTTTCTATCTTTTCTTTCTTTTTATATAAACTGATTTAATAAAGGAGGAAACCTGTATACTAACATAAAACGAGGAAACCCGTGCACTAATATTAAATTTGCCATGGCCTTGACTCTTGCCTACCACGCATAAAGTATGTGTTATGTTACCAATGAAGTGTTCTCGTTGCGACTAATTTGTAAATGCAAGAGACTTATCATATTCGTTGTTGCAGATGAACAACCAACACCTGTGCGAGGTCTGTGGCCGAGCCTTCAGCCTGCTCAGAAACCTGAGGCGACACGTGGAGTCCGCCCACAACGCTAGACGTCACGACTGCCACGTCTGCGGTAGGCGCTTCACAAGAGGCAACAGCCTCCGCCACCACGTCACCACGGTTCACGGACCACATGCCGCGGCGAAACCCCAACCGCAACGAGCGGACCATGCCTGCCGACTGTGCCCGGCCATCTTCACTAGCCTGGAGGACGTGCGCTGCCACATGCAAGCGGCTCACTCCTCGATGCCAGCAGCAGCTCCTTCCTCCTCCTCCTCGAGCCCCGATCGCCACGTGGAGTGCGAGCGATGCGGTAGACGCTTCGACCGAGACCTGGAACTGAGACGACACTTCCGGACCGTCCATCCTCCCACGTTCCGTTGCGCCTACTGCGACCACGATTTACCCGTCGCTTCAACCGTGACCAATACGAGTCTCACATTTGCCCTGATGTGAGGAACCTGGCTCAAGAACCATCCGAGTTCCGCTGCGCGTACTGCGACAAGAGGTTTACTCGCCGCTTCAACCGTGACCATCACCAGTCTCACTGCCCTGTTGTGAGGGACCTGACCCAAGACCGACTGCCTAGGTTGTCCTCTCCTCCTCTTCCTCACAACAACCAGTCGTCGCGTCAAGGAGCCAGCGCCGAGCCCCGACCGCGCCAAGGAGCCAGCGCCGAGCCACGACCAGGACCGAGCACCGAGCCACAGCCAGGGCCCAGCACCGAGTCCCAGCCCCGCCCAGGACCTAGCACCGAGCCTCGGACCATCGATGATGAGATGGAGGGTGGCGGCCGCCCCGTGTTCCAGCTCGTACATCGAGCCTTCCGGAGTTGCCTCCTCACCTACCGCCTGGCCCGGCCGTTAGACGCCTTGCTGACCGTCGAGGATGCGCTGACCCTGTTGTTTGACGAGGTTCTGGACCTGATGGAGAACGTCATGACCCAACATCCGAGCATCAAGGCGAACATGGTCCTGGAATGTGAGTTCTCCAACAGTCACGGAGCCACCTGTCTGCGCTCCTTCAACACGAAGAACGTCCCACTGACCGAAGCCTCCGACTTGGAGGCTTTCCTCTCCGCTACGTTCGAGACGATCGTGAAGAAGAAGGAGCAGTGCGAACTGGTAGGCAGCGGCTAGACATACTTGCGTATACGGGACCTGGAGATCCGCGTGAACGAGTACACGCCGCTCGGGGGCAGAGCGTATCTCCAGCTGCCATGGGCTATTGCAGAGACGCACGCTGTTGTTAATGTGCTAAACGCCGATGACATGTGCTTCATGTACGCTATCCTGGCCAGGTTCGTTGCGCAACACGTGGAGAGACCTGCAGCGTATACGCCGGACATCATCGCCCGCTACGACTGGACCGGTTTGCGTTTCCCCGTGACGCTCAAGGACATCAAGACCTTTGAGGGCAAGAACAACATCAGCGTAAACGTCTACGGGATCGAGCGCGCGATGGTGGGAAGACGCCCTGACGGAACTCCCAAGTTCATGGATAGGGTCTACCCCTTGAAGATCTGCAAGCGAGAGCTTGAAGACCGTAGGGACCTGCTGTACGTGACCACCGACGGGAGCAGCCACTACGCATACATCGCGGACCTGAGTCGACTGGTCCGTCACCAGCTCACTGACCACGGGCATAGGATCTACGTCTGTAAGCGGTGCTTCGCTTACTTCGACAATCGGCCCAGCAAGCTAGGGTTGACGGGTGCCCAGCGCCTCGAGGAGCATAGGCGTTACTGCTACGCCAAGGCTCCCCTTCGCCTGGACTTGCCGAAGAAGCAGCAGATCCGCTTCACCCATCCAGAGTACACTAGGCGGGAGAGGTTCTGCATCTACTCGGACTTCGAGTGTGCTCTGCAGCCCGTTGCTGTTGACCCGGTGGAAGCGCCGCCCGGCACGAGGCCCCTGCAAATGCACGTCCCGTACGCCTTTGCCTATCAGATCGTGGACTCGCTCGGCCTGGAGGAGTTTGAGCCGCGGGTATACTTCGGAGCTGACGCGTCCAAGGTCTTTATGGAACGGCTCAAGATGGACGTGCTGAGCCTGCGGGAGTTCCTGTTCAGCACGAGAGCTCTGCACCCTTCTCCGACCCGGCAGGAAATGGACGAGTATCTCGCAGCGACCCGCTGCTACCTCTACGGCAAGGAGTTCACCGAGCTGGACGTCAAGGTGCGGGACCACAACCACGCCCCGCCTTACGAGTTCCGAGGAGCGGCGCACCGCTCGTGCAATCTACGGTACAGGGAGCAGCGGATCATCAACTGCTACTTCCATAACCTGTCCAACTACGACGCCCACTTCGTAGTGCGGGAGCTGGCTATCGACCCCGGTGATGTGGACGTGCTGGCGCACACCGAAGAGCGCTACATCGCCTTTACCAAGTGGTTTCACTTTGACCAGCCCGGGGACAACCAACGACCGAGTAGTTTCGCGGTGCGGTTCCTCGACACCTACAGGTTCTTGTCCATGAGCCTGGCCAGCCTGGTAGCGGGACTGCCCACTGACAAGATGCGCGAGACCAGGAAGCGGTTCCCCGACGACCGGCTGTTCGACCTGGTGCGTAGGAAGGGCGTGTTCCCCTACGACTTTGTCAAATCGTACAAAACGCTATACAGGACTAGGGAGCTGCCACCCAAGGAGGCGTTTAGGAACACCATGACCCTGGAGGACGTCAAGGACGAGGACTACCAACACGCCCTTAACGTGTGGCGAGCCTTCGAGTGTCACCACCTCAAGGACTACGCCGACACGTACCTGCGCTGCGACATCGCCCTCCTCACCGACGTCTTCGAGCAGTTCCGTGACACCTCTTTGGCTGAGTACGGACTGGACCCCGCCCACTACTACACCCTGCCATCCTACGCTTGGGACGTCATGTTGAAGACCTGCGACGTGGAGCTGGACACGCTACAGGATTTCGACATGTACCTATTCGTGGAGCAAGGCATCCGAGGAGGCATCACTCAGGCCGTCACCTGCTACGCCAAGGCCAACCACGATCGGTGCCCGGACTACCGCCCCGATGAGCCGACACGCCACCTCCTGTACCTGGATGCTAACAACCTCTACGGCTGGGCCATGTCCCAGTACCTGCCCACCGGAGACTTCCAGTGGCTCAGCCGTGAGGAGATCGACTCCTTGGACATTGGTGCGCTGGATGCCGAAGCGGAACGGGGTTACATCCTCGAAGTGGACCTCCACTACCCCGCTCGCCTCCACGACCTGCACAAGGACCTCCCTTACTGCTGCGAGACCAAGCGTCCGCCAACAGGGAAATACCCCAAACTGATGACCACCCTGGACGACAAGATGCATTACGTCTGCCATTACAGGGTCTTGCAGCAGGCGCTGAACAACGGACTGGAGCTTGCGGCTGTGCACAGGGCGATCTCGTTTCGCCAGTCTCGGTGGCTAGAGCCCTACATCCTCATGAACACCGAGCTGCGGAAGAAGGCCAAGACCAAGTTCGAGCAAGACTTTTTCAAGTTAATGAATAACGCGGTCTTTGGCAAAACCATCGAGAACGTCCGCAAGCGCCTGAACGTCAAGCTGGTTTGCACTCCGGAGAAGTTCTCCAAGTACGTGGCTAAGTCCAATTTCCTGGACCGCACGTATTACACGGAGGACGTAGCTCTCGTGCACCTCGCCAGGGTCAACATCGTCCTGGAAAAGCCCATCTACATCGGCATGTCTGTCCTGGAGCTGAGCAAGTGGCTCATGTACGAGTTTCTGCGGAAGATGAAGGACCGCTACGGTGACCGCTTAAACGTAGAATACATGGACACTGACAGCTTCGTGTTCGACATCCTATCCCGAGACATCTACAGGGAGATGATGGAGCACTTGGACGACTTCGATACCAGCGCCTACCCGAGGTCCCACCCCTGCTACAGCCCCGCCAACGCCAAGGTGATTGGCAAGTTCAAGGACGAGTGTAACGGCCGATCCTTGTTCGAGTACCTCGGCCTGCGCTCAAAGCTCTACTTCATGGACGTTGAGGACGAAGACAACGGATCCAAGGCGATCAAGCGAGCCAAGGGAGTCGCTAAGGGGGTTGTTAAAAACGTCCTAACCCCCGACGACTACAGGGAATGTCTGTTCAACGGGGTGTTGAAAACCACCGTCAACACCCGTTTCCAGTCGTACCTGCACCGTGTCTTCACCGTACAAGTAGACAAGCTATCCTTGAGCCCAGCCGATGATAAACGCTACATCTTGGCCGATGGTATCAACACCTTACCTTGGGGGCATAAGGACATCCCACCACTGGCCACAGCAAGAAGGCGAGGCAATCCCGAGGAGGAGCAGCAAGGCGGGCCTATGGAGGTGGACGAGGAGGAGGACATGGACGAGGATGAGGACATGTACGAAGAGTTCCCGGTGTAGATTTAAGTGTAAATAGAACTAGGTTAACTTTGTAAATATTTTGTAAATAGTATTCGTAAGCAAATATAGTCAAACAGTTTAGTTTACAGCATACATCTGTGTTGTTACTACCCCTTGCATTTCCCTGACATTTACTTTCAAAAGACTCCTCTAATGCAAACCGAATTTGTCGAAACTACATTCAAAATTAACCTTTTATGAAATTGTAAAACTATCATGTTTTCAAAACAAAACTTTCAAAATTGTTAAAAATTCGATATTCGTTCTTAAACACTAAAGAGAAGGACAAGTGAAAACAACAGTTAACGAGAAACAAAACATTTATTGAAACACAATAAGAATATACACACAAACATATTACAATCAAGAACTCAAAAGGTATTTACACAAAAGGAGTCTTAATCGAAGATGGAGTCGAAGAGCCTGCGGACCAGTGCGTCGTTGATGGTGGGAGCGACCGGGTCGAAGAGCTGCACGTAGTCGCTGAGTGGTATACCGAGGACCGTCCGACAGTACAGGTAGGTGAGGCAGTAGTGGTCATAAACAGAAGTACCATAGCCGATACCTGTTGTAGAGACCACCACGTAGCTCAGTCCGGGGATTGTCACCAGGCGCTTCTCAATCTGAGTGGTGTTCATCGCTGGCGGAAGCAGTCCCTGCCGATTGTGTGATACCCTCATTACTACCAGTTGCACACTTTATCACCACCGGCTTCACTGTATGTGTCAAACCAGTGACTCTGGGGACTCCTGAATAACGGTCCATCCAAAGATTTTCCAATCGCGGTATGATGTTCATAATCATAATGTAGATTTCATAGTCTTTGTTTTCATCCAAATATAAGTTGCAACCATGTGTATACTGTCCTCTATGATGTAACTGGATGTTCAAGAACACATTACCCTGATTGGCGGGATTTTGTACTGTATGTTGATAACCGGAATCGACCCAACTGACAGTTGGTGGTGAATCGTTCGAATCTTTTTCCACAAGCTCCAAGTCTCCAGGTAGTTCCGGGGGATTGACACTTCTACTGTTGTCGTTTATGCAACTGCTGACGTTCTGGGAACCTCCCCCTTCGGTTATTTGGTTAGATGATGGTGATGCGAAGCCTCCAGATATCTCCGGAGCATTGTCACTTTCAATGTCGTTTATGCAACTGCTTTCAATACATGTGTTGACTTTCTGCGGACCTCTTCCTGCCGAGGTTTGTATGAATGATCTCGGTTGTGAGGAACGATTGTTTCTTCGCTTCCTTCTAACACAGAGGTGGTGCTGACGATGATGGCGACGAAGTCTATCTCGCGACGTGAATGACTCCTCGCAGTATGGACATTTCCAGTTCATCAGCTTCGATGGTGTGGAGACTGACCGTTTCAGTGATGGTGCTGGCGGTGGTTGTTCAGGACTTCGTGGAGAAAAGTACATGGTGCTGTAGCCTTCCATCGCTTCCAACTCCTTCAACAACGTCCGGACTGATTCATCCACTTCGATTGCACTAGCCATGTTTTGTGTTTACTCTGCAACATCACTAGACAAACTGAAGGTGCGCGTCTGCATTTATATTCACAAAATCCATCTCAAGAAGTGTTTCTTTAATTCGACCAATCATAGGGCAGAACGTCTAATTTTAGCAACTCAAAGGGCAGGATATTTCCACCAATCACAGTACCCGCATTTGCTGCATTGAAGCGAAGAAACAATCGTTCCTCACAACCGAGATCATTCATACAAACCTCGGCAGGAAGAGGTCCGCAGAAAGTCAACACATGTATTGAAAGCAGTTGCATAAACGACATTGAAAGTGACAATGCTCCGGAGATATCTGGAGGCTTCGCATCACCATCATCTAACCAAATAACCGAAGGGGGAGGTTCCCAGAACGTCAGCAGTTGCATAAACGACAACAGTAGAAGTGTCAATCCCCCGGAACTACCTGGAGACTTGGAGCTTGTGGAAAAAGATTCGAACGATTCACCACCAACTGTCAGTTGGGTCGATTCCGGTTATCAACATACAGTACAAAATCCCACCAATCAGGGTAATGTGTTCTTGAACATCCAGTTACATCATAGAGGTCAGTATACACATGGTTGCAACTTATATTTGGATGAAAACAAAGACTATGAAATCTACATTATGATTATGAACATCATAACGCGATTGGAAAACCTTTGGATGGACCGTTATTCAGGAGTCCCCAGAGTCACTGGTTTGACACATACAGTGAAGCCGATGGTGATAAAGTGTGCAACTGGTAGTAATGAGGGTATCACACAATCGGCGGGGACTGCTTCCGCCCGTGATGAACACCACTCGGATTGAGAAGCGCCTGGTGACAATCCCCGGACTGAGCTACGTGGTGGTCTCTACAACAGGTATCGGCTCCAGGGCTATGGTACTTCTGTTTATGACCACTACTGCCTCACCTACCTGTACTGTCGGACGGTCCTCGGTATACCACTCAGCGACTACGTGCAGCTCTTCGACCCGGTCGCTCCCACCATCAACGACGCACTGGTCCGCAGGCTCTTCGACTCCATCTTCGCTTAAGACTCCTTTTGTGTAAATACCTTTTGAGTTCTTGATTGTAATATGTTTGTGTGTATATTCTTATTGTGTTTCAATAAATGTTTTGTTTCTCGTTAACTGTTGTTTTCACTTGTCCTTCTCTTTAGTGTTTAAGAACGAATATCGAATTTTTAACAATTTTGAAAGTTTTGTTTTGAAAACATGATAGTTTTACAATTTCATAAAAGGTTAATTTTGAATGTAGTTTCGACAAATTCGGTTTGCATTAGAGGAGTCTTTTGAAAGTAAATGTCAGGGAAATGCAAGGGGTAGTAACAACACAGATGTATGCTGTAAACTAAACTGTTTGACTATATTTGCTTACGAATACTATTTACAAAATATTTACAAAGTTAACCTAGTTCTATTTACACTTAAATCTACACCGGGAACTCTTCGTACATGTCCTCATCCTCGTCCATGTCCTCCTCCTCGTCCACCTCCATAGGCCCGCCTTGCTGCTCCTCCTCGGGATTGCCTCGCCTTCTTGCTGTGGCCAGTGGTGGGATGTCCTTATGCCCCCAAGGTAAGGTGTTGATACCATCGGCCAAGATGTAGCGTTTATCATCGGCTGGGCTCAAGGATAGCTTGTCTACTTGTACGGTGAAGACACGGTGCAGGTACGACTGGAAACGGGTGTTGACGGTGGTTTTCAACACCCCGTTGAACAGACATTCCCTGTAGTCGTCGGGGGTTAGGACGTTTTTAACAACCCCCTTAGCGACTCCCTTGGCTCGCTTGATCGCCTTGGATCCGTTGTCTTCGTCCTCAACGTCCATGAAGTAGAGCTTTGAGCGCAGGCCGAGGTACTCGAACAAGGATCGGCCGTTACACTCGTCCTTGAACTTGCCAATCACCTTGGCGTTGGCGGGGCTGTAGCAGGGGTGAGACCTCGGGTAGGCGCTGGTATCGAAGTCGTCCAAGTGCTCCATCATCTCCCTGTAGATGTCTCGGGATAGGATGTCGAACACGAAGCTGTCAGTGTCCATGTATTCTACGTTTAAGCGGTCACCGTAGCGGTCCTTTATCTTCCGCAGAAACTCGTACATGAGCCACTTGCTCAGCTCCAGGACAGACATGCCGATGTAGATGGGATTTTCCAGGACAATGTTGACCCTGGCGAGGTGCACGAGAGCTACGTCCTCCGTGTAATACGTGCGGTCCAGGAAATTGGACTTAGCCACGTACTTGGAGAACTTCTCCGGAGTGCAAACCAGCTTGACGTTCAGGCGCTTGCGGACGTTCTCGATGGTTTTGCCAAGCACCGCGTTATTCATTAACTTGAAAAAGTCTTGCTCGAACTTGGTCTTGGCCTTTTTCCGCAGATCGGTGTTCATGAAGATGTAGGGCTCTAGCCACCGAGACTGGCGAAACGAGATCGCCCTGTGCACAGCCGCAAGCTCCAGTCCGTTGTTCAGCGCCTGCTGCAAGACCCTGTAATGGCAGACGTAATGCATCTTGTCGTCCAGGGTGGTCATCAGTTTGGGGTATTTCCCTGTTGGCGGACGCTTGGTCTCGCAGCAGTAAGGGAGGTCCTTGTGCAGGTCGTGGAGGCGAGCGGGGTAGTGGAGGTCCACTTCGAGGATGTAACCCCGTTCCGTTTCGGCATCCAGCGCACCAATGTCCAAGGAGTCGATCTCCTCACGGCTGAGCCACTGGAAGTCTCCGGTGGGCAGGTACTGGGACATGGCCCAGCCGTAGAGGTTGTTAGCATCCAGGTACAGGAGGTGGCGTGTCGGCTCGTCGGGGCGGTAGTCCGGGCACCGATCGTGGTTGGCCTTGGCGTAGCGGGTGACGGCCTGAGAGATGCCTCCTCGGATGCCTTGCTCCACGAAGAGGTACATGTCGAAATCCTGCAGCGTGTCCAGCTCCACATCGCAGGTCTTCAACATGACGTCCCAAGCGTAGGATGGCAGGGTGTAGTAGTGGGCGGGGTCCAGTCCGTACTCAGCCAAAGATGTGTCACGGAACTGCTTGAAGACGTCGGTGAGGAGAGCGATGTCGCAGCGCAGGTACGTGTCGGCGTAGTCCTTGAGGTGGTGACACTCGAAGGCTCGCCACACGTTGAGGGCGTGTTTGTAGTCCTCGTCCTTGACGTCCTCCAGGGTCATGGTGTTCCTTAACGCCTCCTTGGGCGGCAGCTCCCTAGTCCTGTATAGCGTTTCGTACGATGTGACAAAGTCGTAGGGGAACACGCCCTTCCTACGCACCAGGTCGAACAGCCGGTCGTCGGGGAACCGCTTCCTGGTCTCGCGCATCTTGTCACTGGGCAGTCCCGCTACCAGGCTGGCCAGGCTCATGGACAAGAACCTGTAGGTGTCGAGGAACCGCACCGCGAAACTCCTCTGTCGTTGGTTGTCCCCGGGCTGGCCAAAGTGAAACCGCTTGGTAAAGGCGATGTAGCGCTCTTCAGTGTGCGCCAGCACGTCCACATCACCGGGGTCGATAGCCAGCTCCCGCACTTCGAAGTGGGCGTCGTAGTTGGACAGGTTATGGAAGTAGCAGTTGATGATCCGCTGCTCCCTGTACCGTAGATTGCACGAACGGTGCGCCGCTCCTCGGAACTCGTAAGGCGGGGCGTGGTTGTGGTCCCGCACCTTGACGTCCAGCTCGGTGAACTCCTTGCCGCAGAGGTAGCAGCGGGTCGCTGCGAGATACTCGTCCATTTCCTGCCGGGTCGGAGAAGGGTGCAGAGCTCTCGTGCTGAACAGGAACTCCCGCAGGCTCAGCACGTCCATCTTGAGCCGTTCCATAAAGACCTTGGACGCGTCAGCTCCGAAGTATACCCGCGGCTCAAACTCCTCCAGGCCGAGCGAGTCCACGATCTGATAGGCAAAGGCGTACGGGACGTGCATTTGCAGGGGCCTCGTGCCGGGCGGCGCTTCCACCGGGTCAACAGCAACGGGCTGCAGAGCACACTCGAAGTCCGAGTAGATGCAGAACCTCTCCCGCCTAGTGTACTCTGGATGGGTGAAGCGGATCTGCTGCTTCTTCGGCAAGTCCAGGCGAAGAGGAGCCTTGGCGTAGCAGCAACGCCTATGCTCCTCGAGGCGCTGGGCACCCGTCAACCCTAGCTTGCTGGGCCGATTGTCGAAGTAAGCGAAGCACCGCTTACAGACGTAGATCCTATGCCCGTGGTCAGTGAGCTGGCGACGGACCAGTCGACTCAGGTCCGCGATGTATGCGTAGTGGCTGCTCCCGTCAGTGGTCACGTACAGCAGGTCCCTATGGTCTTCAAGCTCTCGCTTGCAGATCTTCAAGGGGTAGACCCTATCCATGAAATCGGGAGTTCCGTCAGGGCGTCTTCCCACCATCGCGCGCTCGATCCCGTAGACGTTTACGCTGATGTTGTTCTTGCCCTCAAAGGTCTTGATGTCCTTGAGCGTCACGGGGAAACGCAAACCGGTCCAGTCGTAGTGGGCGATGATGTCCGGCGTATACGCTGCAGGTCTCTCTGCGTGGTGCGCAACGAATCTGGCCAGGATAGCGTACATGAAGCACATGTCGTCGGCGTTTAGCACATTGACAACAGCGCGCGTGTCTGAAATAGCCCATGGCAGCTGGAGATACGCTCTGCCCCCGAGCGGCGTGTACTCGTTCACGCGGATCTCCAGGTCCCGTATACGCAAGTATGTCCAGCCGCTGCCTACCAGTTCGCACTGCTCCTTCTTCTTCACGATCGTCTCGAACGTAGCGGAGAGGAAAGCCTCCAAGTCGGAGGCTTCGGTCAGTGGGACGTTCTTCGTGTTGAAGGAGCGCAGGCAGGTGGCTCCGTGAATGTTGGAGAACTCACATTCCAGGACCATGTTCGCCTTGATGCTCGGATGTTGGGTCATGACGTTCTCCATCAGGTCCAGAACCTCGTCAAACAACAGGGTCAGCGCATCCTCGACGGTCAGCAAGGCGTCTAACGGCTGGGCCAGGCGGTAGGTGAGGAGGTGACTCCGGAAGGCTCGATGTACGAGCTGGAACATGGGGCGGCCGCCACCCTCCATCTCATCATCGATGGTCCGAGGCTCGGCGCTAGGTCCTGGGTGGGGCTGGGACTCGGTGCTGGGCCCTGGCTGTGGCTCGGTGCTCGGTCCTGGTCGTGGCTCGGCGCTGGCTCCTTGGCGCGGTCGGGGCTCGGCGCTGGCTCCTTGACGCGATGACTGGTTGTTGTGAGGAAGAGGAGGAGAGGACAACCTAGGCAGTCGGTCTTGGGTCAAGTCCCTCACAACAGGGCAGTTGTGAGACTGGTGATGGTCACGGTTGAAGCGGCGAGTAAACCTCTTGTCGCAGTATGCGCAGCGGAACTCGGATGGTTCTTGAGCCAGGTTCCTCACAACAGGGCAGTTGTGAGACTCGTGTTGGTCACGGTTGAAGCGACGGGTAAACCCGCGGTCGCAGTAGGCGCAACGGAACGTAAGAGGATGGACGGTCCGGAAGTGTCGTCTCAGTTACAGGTCTCGGTCGAAGCGTCTACCGCATCGCTCGCACTCCACGTGGCGATCGGGGCTCGAGGAGGAGGAGGAAGGAGCTGCTGCTGGCATCGAGGAGTGAGCCGCTTGCAAGTGGCAGCGCACGTCCTCCAGGCTGGTGAAGATGGCCGGGCACAGTCGGCAGGCATGGTCCGCTCGTTGCGGTTGGGGTTTCGCCGCGGCGTGTGGTCCGTGAACCGTGGTGACGTGGTGGCGGAGGCTGTCGCCTCTTGTGAAGCGCCTACCGCAGACGTGGCAGTCGTGACGTCTAGCGTTGTGGGCGGACTCCACGTGTCGCCTCAGGTTTCCAAGCAGGCTGAAGGCTCGGCCACAGACCTCGCACAGGTGTTGGTTGTTCATCTGCAACAACAAATATGATAAGTCTCTTGCATTTACAAATTAGTCGCAACGAGAACACTTCATTGGTAACATAACACATACTTTATGCGTGGTAGGCAAGAGTCAAGGCCATGGCAAATTTAATATTAGTGCACGGGTTTCCTCGTTTTATGTTAGTATACAGGTTTCCTTCTTTATTAAATCAGTTTATATAAAAAGAAAGAAAAGATAGTAAGTTAGAGAATCGAAGCTTTACATTGATGCGTGATAGACAAGATTTAGAATCCATGACACGTCTTACATTAGTACACAGGTTTCCTCGTTTTATGTTAGTACACTGGTTTCCTCCAAGAAATTGAGAATGACGTGTAAGTTGTTCTATAGCAATAACGAATCGTTTTCCCTAAAACATAATGAAAATTATTCAACTTCTATTAACAAGCCAGACCTCTCTTTGCATATTATGAATTGAAAGTTGCGGAACGATCATACCTTAAATGAGAATCTTACTATAAAGGGGAATGTAATAGTCTTCCACACTACAACTTATAAGAGCTACATATACTTACGTTTAACAATCTCGGAATATGGTGCAGTAAAGGCTAGCATAGCACTGAAGTAGAACGCCTACACACACTGAGCTCCAAACACAAACTGAATGAAGGAAGCGATGACAATCACTTAAGTAACATAGCTACGTACCGTACAGTAGAAGGCGGTGAACAATTCTCGAAATCGCGGCAATTATCGCTAATGAGTAAACAGCCTGAGGCGATCCACACTACAACTTATAAGACTACATATACTTACGTTTAACAGATCTCAGAATATGGTGTAGTAAAGACTAGCACAGCACTGAAGTAGAACGTCTACACACACTGAGCTCCAAACACAAACTGAATGAAGGAAGTGATGACAATCACTTAAGTAACATAGCTACGTACCGTACAGTAGAAGGCGGTGAACAATTCTCGAAATCGCGACAATTATCGCTAATGAGTAAACAGCCTGAGACGGTCCACACTACAACTTATAAGACTACATATACTTACGTTTAACAGATCTCGGAATATGGTGCGGTAAGGACTAGCACAGCACTGAAGTAGAACGTCTACACACACTGGGCTCCAAACACAAACTGAATGAAGGAAGCGATGACAATCACTGAAGTAACATAGCTACGTACCGTACAGTAGACGGTGAAAGCAGTAAACAGTTCTCGGAAGCGCTAATGAGTAAACAGGCCCGGACGGTCACGTAGGCATGGAGATGATGTCACCGCGGTCTACGACAGGGGTAGCGGAGTGGAGGAGGAGTGGAGGGGTAGCGGAGTGGAGGGATAGCGGAGGGATAGCGGAGTGGAGGAGTGGGCAGGCTGGGACAGTCAAGGAGGCCCTAGCACGCGCCTCGACACGTGACGCCGCGGAACCGCTCGCAGTTTGGTTTGACCAAGCCAGCATACAACGTGTAGCGAAGTCACATCAAATTCGGTCGGCAAACAGCCGAGATTCCATAAGGAAAACGCGTTTACAAATTAATAGTGGGCACGTTTAACGGTGGATTTTCAATTCTCTTTAAGCGATGGTTTACTTAAGCTGCCACCCGACATGTGCTGAAGTTTCGTCAAAATCGGTCGGTAAACAGCCGAGATCCCATAAGGAAAACGTGGTTATAAATTAATGGTGGGTCCGTTTAACGGTGGATTTTCAATTTTCTTTAAGGGTTGGTTTACTTAGGCCGCCACCCGACATGTGGTGAAGTTTCATCAAAATCGGTCAGTAAACAGCTGAAATCCCATAAGGAAAACGTGGTTATAAATTAATAGCGGCCTTGTTTGATGGCGGATGTATGGGGTTCTTTCGTCGTTCGCTTCCTCTGGGATAGGCCCACACTCTGGTTAAAGTCCCGTGGGAATCGGTGGGTAAATAAGCTAGTTATTAATTTTCAAAAGTTTTTTCCTCATATTCAAGGTCATCACGAAAAGTGCCGCAGACGACCGGGGGGGATCGGGGGGGTCGGGGGGGTTGGGGGGGGTCAGGGGGGGGTCGGGGGGGGTCGGGGGGGTCGGTGGGGGTGGTCGGGGGCGGTCGGGGGTGGTCGGGGGGGGGTGGATTGATCCACAGTGGATAACTGCCGTTGCTGCTGGTTTTGAATCGGCCATTGCCCCCTACTTTCATATTAACTAAAATTAGTAGCCCGTCACGGCTTCGCTCACGATCATAGTGCAAAATTATATATGAAAAGTTAGATAAATTTGTTAAAGCAGTTCAGCACCTGCGGGACCAAGATTTGCTTGAAAAGGCAGTCAGTTTGTGCAAAATCTTCACGACCCATGGTCCAAGGCGAGCATATTTACTTTGTTTATTTGTTCGTTTCGTTTTATTTTAGACTTGTTCGTTTAACATTAAATTATTCTATCTTAATTTGTAATGGTTCTATAAATGAATACATAACCTAATAATCTATGCATTAAATGTATGTATAAATTGGTTCTAATCACTATTCTCACAAAATCACATGCTGATGCTTTACCAAGTAAGTGTTATTTTTAAACTTGACTGATTGTTTTTGAACAGCTGTTAAAATTTTTTTGATTTAATTTACAAATCTTAATCCTAACCCCAATGTTGTTTTTTCGAACAACTTTCTATACATATCTATATTTTTTCGGGGATGAGGCCTAGTTGGGACTTATTTCTTTACCCACAAATTTGATAGCTCCAAAATTTGGAGGGCCCTAAAGTAGTTTTTGAGCAGGGGTAGGCAAAGGTCGTGGTTTTATTCTGATGTATTAACTATCTTCCTAACAAATGCATGTTCAATCGTTCCAGTTAACAAATAATGGTCAGTGTTGTTTAAATTAAAATGTTAACGGCCAACAGAACAAATGACATAAGGGACGGAAAGTACAGGCCTATTTATCCAATTATTTATTCAATCGGTCTGGTAAGAAGATTAACATGACCATTTTGAAGTTTATTAATAGGGCCAAGCCTCATTGGAACGGGAATAACCCCCATAACTGCTTTTTGGGATGGACCTATCTTATTCCAAATATTTGCTCCATAACTCATGTAGTTTGTGCATGATGGGCTTAAAACACATAACAAATTCAGCATTATAATGAAAAATGGTACCTAGGCAAACTGAGCTTTAAATACCAAGTTGCAAGGGCTTATGTGTTCACTACCTAATGTTTCGTTGCCATGCCATTATTTTGTATTGTTTAGTAAATCTCCATTTTGTGGTAAAAGACAAATTATGTGACTAAATTCTTATTAGAACAAATATGGTGAATTCTACAGTGAAAAGTTGAGTGACTTATACCCATAAGATCTTCTTTGGGGCAGTGACAGACCAATGGGTATAACCCTAATGGCGTACGTAATGATTTGCAGGAGCCTAAAACTTTCCTGCCCCATGCACACGAAAATGGGCAAAATGTTTTTTTCATTCGGTTGAGCCCTTTTTTGTGAAATGCGGAACAAATCTGGTTCATAAACAAACAGACAGATAAACAAAATTGGAATATCTCCACTGCATACAACATTTCACTGCTGAAAGCTATGTAGAACAAAATGTATTTGATTAGTATAGATAAATAAATTTCTTACTAGTAACATCTGGAATTGCTAATAACCTTCCCATAATGTGTTAACAGCAGCAGTTCAAATAAAAATATTCCCCATGTTAATCTAATGGAAAAAAACGAACTTTGAGAGCAGCTCGCGCCCAAGCGAATACAATTATCAAAAATTAAAAACCTTATTGCAAAACTACGAACTAAGACGAATGTTTTGACACTTCAAACATTAAAATTGGTCAAGAAATAAGGGAGGATTTGTGTTTACAAAAAACGGCTTCGTGTATTTTATATAAGGATAATAAATACTAATAAAGTATCCATACATGTAAACTTAAACCAATGTTCACAAAGTAAAAAAGGCAAGTATTCATTCATGTAATAGGGGCAGGAATATCTAATAATTATTTAATTTTATAAACGTACTCTCAGTAACACCTTTCATGTAAAATATTCTTTGCCCCCAAATTCTTCAACAGGAGCAAAATTTCTAAGTTTTTCGCACAGTAATAATTTTTAAACTTGGAAATTGTATGAACTCGGCAGTGTAAGAATTGAAATTTTAATCGCATCATATAACGTATAAATCTTGCTAACCAAATAAACTACATACCACAATGTGGATATCTTCCCAACCAATAAGATGGTATTTTACACTTTAGTCCAAAGACACGAGTGTAATTCCCGAATTGTCTATTAGAGTATATCTTACAAATGCATCTGTGATTCTCAACATTTTGCTGCTAATTATAAAATTGACACTAATCCAAGGCTTGAGGCTGAGGTCAAAATCACGAGTTGCTTGTAATATAATGTGGTTTATGACTTATGTGTCTCACTCATAGCATAACAAATATCTGAACAAATTACATCACGTTGTTAAACATAGAGTTAAATAAATTCCCTTGATTTTCACACTCATTGGGTTTTAGTTTGAACAAAAACAACTAGGCCTAGTACTTTATAGATACATTTAATTAGTAGGATACACAAATCCAATTAAATGCAACTTTGAGAGGAGCAACGAAAGTATTAACACAGGTTGTATAAACACTATCACGTTACTATGGCAACTATAGATCAGCACAGAAGACGTTCGGCGACGCTGAGCGAGACATAAGCTCACTGTTTAAACTAATGGTCCCTATATTTGTATCTGGGATCTTGTGTAATAGGGTATGTAGTGTATATTCAATTTAATTATATCTTAAAATAGAGAGATGTATTACAAATCTGATCTTTTATTAACTAATATGTGAGATTTTGAAATGTTGTAGTAAATAAAAAACACCATTTAGAGTACAAATAAAATGTAATATACAATTTTAAGAGTATTTCCTTAGAGTGTTTTAAGCGTTAAAATACTAATTTGTTTAGTTATTAATTGATTTAAAAACATTGTACGACATCTAATATCTACTGTAATCCTACGCTCTAACTACATGAGTAGCTAAACAAAATAAAAAAATAAGCAACTGCAACAACTAATATGGTAGATGTATTCTATGCTTTTATGGTAATATAAAAATTCATGGTAGGTGATTATAGGTTTTTTAAACAAACAAAAGGCATTGCACATAGGAATTATTTCCATTTGTTACGAATTGATATACTATATATATACATATATATAACAGAATAGGTTGAATTAATTTAAATTGTATTAAATTAGTATGCACAACAATTTACACGAAAATGATTTTCAGTCAATTTAGGAAGTTTTTTTTTTTAATGATCTGGTAACGGTATTGCTGAATTCACTATTTTATATTAAAACTAATACCAAAAGTATAAAAAATATAATATAGGCTACCATGAGATGTTATTATCATACATTATACAATTTAATTTTACAATAAAGATTAGCAAACAATTAAAATATTCATACTAAATTTATTTTATTTTAAATAATCGATCATCTTACAACCAGTTTTGAGTATCCAAATATCGTATTTAACGTTAATACTAAATAAATTTTAATATGAACAAAAACCTATCGTTCAAAAATTCTATATACAGTTAGTCATTCATACTTTTAATGATATCTCAACAATTTGTCTGAAAGCTACGTATCTCTGAAGGATACGGCTCAGGGTTTCACTATCTGTTATCAGTTGAATTTTGACGAAACGAGAAACGTTTGGAAACGATTCAAAGGAGAACAAAATATTATGTATTATTCATACCCACACAGCACAATATTGTCCCCAGGACATCCCAAGGACATCACAGTGGGATATGCAGGATATCCCAGGATCATCCCTATCTCATCCCATGATATCCTCAAGATACCCTCAGGATGTCTCCAGGACACAAAAATGTCCTCTCCCCATGACATCCTGGGGACATCCTTCAGGATGACCATGGGATGTCCCTTGGACCTAATCAGGACATGATAATGAAAGCCATAGGACATCCCCAGGATGTCCCACAGGATTATCTGGGGATATCCCTCGGACCACAAAAGGATATTGTATTTTGAAGCCCTAGGACATCCCCAGGATGTACCACAGGATGTACTGGGGACATCCCTCGGTCCACAAAGTGATATTGTACTCTGAAGCCCTAGGACATCCCCAGGATGTCCCACAGGATTTACTTGAGACATGCCTTTGACATGTATTGAAAGGTGTCCCATTATTCTATCAGTATGAATCCCATAACCCCACAGATATCCCTGCCTCCCCATGATAATTCTGTAGTCATCCTTAGGAGGCCATAAGGCTCCTAGTAATAGGTACCCTGAAGCCATATCGCCTCCTAAGGATGACTGCAGAATTATCATGGGGTAGGCAGGGATATCTGTGGGGTTAGGGGATTCAAACTGATAGAATAATGGGGCACCTTTCAATATCGTCACACAATCTGATAGGAAGATAGTTCTAAAATAAATTACAAGACAACTTTAAATTATTCTTTTATAAAAATAATACTATAATTGTCCATGCCCAGCTTGCACATAGAAACAAAAGTTTTAACTTCATATTGGTGTTATTTTTTTAAACAGGTTGACTAGTGTATAAACGTTAAATACCTGTAATCTTCCTTGTGATCCTAGGATATCTTTTTAATGGATGACACGTTTTGTCAAAAGAAATTTTGTCATCTTTAGACCCATACAAAACTTCAAACTGTCACATCACAGTTCAAAAGCAAAAATACTTTAAAATCATGTTTTACAACTTTATATTGGTTACCATTGTCATATTTTATGCAAATTTTTATCATTACTATCACATGATTTATTTGTAAAAGTTTCACTAATGTCCTGATTATATGTACTTAATTGGATTTAAACTGAAAATATATACACAACTTACAACTTTTTATTAAAATTTACTCAAATTTTTAAAAAAATAGTTGTTTTAACAAATTTATAATAAAATTAATATATGCATGTGTAGGCCTAAACATTCCTCAGAACAAAAGTTGAATTAATAAATAAAGATTTAAAAAATGTAAGGATGGATTCCAATTTATAATTGTTCGGTGATGTGATAAAAACAATTAAGGATTTTTTTTTAATAATACAGTAATGAATTCAAACAAAATGGCAGTATAATTGCAGTAAAAATAAGTACATAAAAAAATGTAAGTCATATAAGCCAGGGTGTATAAACACACAGTAAGTAGTGGTCGTTGATTAAATTCCTTCTCTGTTTTCATCTTCATCATGGCCTCGCTTCCTGTAAATAAAAAAATTAAGCTAATACTGCATATAGCCTTGTGAAATATTTTATTCAAAAATACCCCCGTCACAGCAAACATGCGTACTAAGCGAATTTCCAATGCATATAAATGTGTCTCACTACTACATAAAGCCACTTACCAAGTTTCACAAAAATAAATTCATAAATAAGTGATGTATAACATTTTATTTATTCTCCATAAGAATAACATTATGGCTGAGCAAGCAGATTTGCTGAAACAAGGAAGGTAAGAAATGTGTTTTTTTGCGATAATCAATATAACTCAAACAGGTGAAGCTAAATACCAAGTTTTATTAATTTAAGTTCATAACTAAGGGAGATATCAAACTTTACTTACTCTCCATATGAATAATACCCCTGTCGCAACAAACCTGCGTACGCAGCAAATTTCTAATGCATATAGCCCTATATGTTTCTTACTACCACAGAAAGCCACTTACCAAGTTTCATAAAAGTACATTTATAAATAAGTGATAAATAGCATTTGAGTTATTCTCTATAAGAATAACATAAAGGCTGAGTACGCAGGTTTGCAGCAATAACAAAAATAAGAAATGTGTTTTAAGCAATTATCAATATAACTCAATCAGGTGAAGCTAAATACCAAGTTTTAATAATTTATGTTCATAATTACGGGAGATATAAAACTTTACTTATTCTCCATAAAAATAACACATGGCTGAGTATGCAGGTTTGCTGCTACGGGGGGGATAATCAACAAAAAACAAATTTTTGTGCAAATATCAATATACCAGTATTAGGTGGATTTTACCTATTTTGAACTCTCTTTCCATAGCCTGATCGATCTGGTATTCAAACTAAAGTCATAAATGTTACTATCCACATTTAGGCCAAATTTAATCAAAATTGGGCATTTATTTCAAAATTTATCGAGGTAACGGACACATATATATAAATCTAAACAACTTATATGTTTGGCATACGGGGACCTCAAAACAAAAAGTGATCATGGTCTCGGCATTAAGTCTTACCATGCCACCTACAGTAATAGCTTTTTCCCTATAGAGGAAATTCGCTAAAAAAAGATAGAAATGAACTGGGAAGTAAACAAGACCAAACATTAAAAATGTCTTCTCTAGTAATAAAATACCCCTCCCCCACAGCGTGAAAACTCATTTTATTTCCGCTGCTGCCATTTCAGTCGCCTTGTTAATGATTGTATTACAGTTACTGGTAACCACCAATCATTCACACTAAAATGAAATATAATGTTATGAATATTTATGTTGAAAAATGTAAAAGAAAATTGTCAGCAATATTGCAAATTTAATCTCCCCTTAACATTATTTTTGGTAAATATGTCATTGAATATTTTGTGTAGCCATGTGTTTATAAGGTACAGTTTAAGTGCTTAAAGAAACATCAAAAAGCATAAGTGGTCTTCAATTTTGGCAAATCAGTTGCAGAGTCTATTCACCCCTAGTTTCCAGTAGACCTGACCCCTTGGCCACCCTCAAATTTGTACCGTAGTACATGAAGATGATGAGAAAATAATTTTATTAATAATTAATTATGCCGAAAAAAGAAAACGATAAATGCGGTAGCCAGTAGCCTAACGTATTCTAAAAAATAAGACAAAAAGGATAACAAATAATACCCCGCACACAGAAAACCAGCATTATCAGCGAACTTTCAATGCCAATTTATATATCTACCACATAAAGCCACTTGCCAATTTTCATGAAAATACTATCATAAATATAAGTGATAAATAACATTTTATTTACCCTCCATATTAATGCTGAGTCAAGGAGGATGAGAAATGTGTTGTTATGCAATTATCAGTAAAACTCAACCAGATGAAGCTATATACCAAGTTTTATTTTAAGTTCATAATTGAGGGAGATACCTATCAAACTTTACATATTCTTCATTAAAATAACATTAGGGCTAAGTAAACAAGTTTGCGGCTTCGCGGACAATAAAAAATCTTTTTGTGTAAATATCAATAAACCACAACCAAGCAACATACACAGTTTCATCAATATACAATCAGGTAATAGATATAAAGACTTAACTCTTAACCCATTGGCTTAGAATGACGTACTGGTGCCGTTCCTGACCTGTAATTTTTAAAACCTTTGAAATGGAATAGAAAAATCATGTTTTTAAATGGATTAATGGTGTATTTTAGTTAAAATATTGTTTTCTTTCAGTTTAAATATTGAAATTGGCTTACACGCAGAATAGACGTAAGTAAAAAATAGCAAATTCAGTGTTGACCATGTAACACACAAAAAATCAACCGATCCTGTTAACTTTGAATGTAAAATGGTTATTATATATAGGCCCTTATTATTGATTTTAACTTATGACACCTTATTCAGGCAATTGTGTAAGTAACTAAATTGTGATCATTTTGATAGGTGTTAAGGCTATCATAGACCTTGCATAATCGAATGAAGTAGCCTACGTTACCTAATCATAGTTTTCTAACCTACCTTATTTAATATACAGAATTGTTTTTATAGTTTTACCTGGATTTCTCTTCATATAAGAATTGATTTCTTTGGGGTTTGAGCAAACCCATGAAACCAATATGTTTTACTTTGGCCTCAGCAGACTGATTCTGATCAGCTCCTAAACAGAGACACATGCTTATTTAAATACCTAATTGATTAGCAAACAAACTAGGCCTAAAAATGCCCTGAAAGCACATAGTTACGTCATATGCCTACTTTTAATGTACCATATCCACTCATCAGGCACTGTAAGTTTCAGTTCATACGGAAATTTAGGTTGAGTTTTTAAAGATTTGATTTATTTACCTAATCGTACGTCATATGCTTTTTATTAATTTAATAGTAACTACACTACACGATGAAGCTGATTTTTCTTTCCACTTAGCATCAAGATTATAGTATCTTAAAATAAAGAGTTGATTTACCACACTTCAGTTAACCGAATGATAAAATTCAATATGTTCTTCAATATTCTCTTCAAAATTTGCATAAGTTTTAGGCACTAACAAATAATCATTAAGAAACCATTATTGCTTTATGTATCGTACCTAAGGCCCTATTTAGGGGCAAGTGGGGAAACTGGGCACACCTAAGTTAAATCCATTATACCATACTCAAAGATTTTTATAGTTAAACTTCAATTTATTCATATTGCCTCTAGGATCGAAGTTTGACTCAAAATAAAACAGGTTTTTATACCCTATCGTCAATCCTCTTGTTTACTAGCAGATGACTAGTTTTGGGACTACTGTCCCATTATTAAATCTGGCGTCGCTAAATTAAAATATGAACACATAACTTTGTCACAATATATTATACACCTACACAACACAAACGGACGCTACGATTAAAACAAACATTTATTTGGTTTGGCCGACCAAGGACAAGTCCAGACAGCGGGACAAGAACTCGCGGAAGGCTACAATGTGACAAGGTACATTGGTAGGAGGTAAGTTAGTCATGTAGGCCTAGGTATTGGAGGTAGTCACGTCACAGCCTTCCGCGTGTTCTTGTCCCGCTGTCTGGACTTGTCCTTGGTCGGCCAAACCAAATAAATGTTTGTTTTAATCGTAGCGTCCGTTTGTGTTGTGTTGGTGTATATATTGTGACAAAGTTTGAACACATAACTTTGTCACAATATATACACCAACACAACACAAATGGACGCTTCGATTAAAACAAACACTTATTTGGTTTGGCCGACCAAGGACAAGTCCAGACAGCGGGACAAGAACACGCGGAAGGCTGTGACGTGACTACCTCCAATACCTAGGTCTACATGACTAACTTACCTCCTACCAATGTACCTTGTCACATAGTAGCCTTCCGCGTGTTCGCATCCCGCTGTTTGGACTTGTCGTTGGCTTGTGTTAGTGTATATATAGTGACTATGTGTTCATATTTTAATTTATCGACGACAGATTTGATAATGGAACAGCAGTCCCGAAACTAGTCATCTGCTAGTAAACCAAAGGACTGACGACGGAAAGGTATGTAAAACTGTTTCATTCGAGTTAAACTTCAAACGAATACATATAACTGCTCCCCGTTTAGCTTATTCGTTTCTTAGGAGGAAATTCCAATTTAATCGATTCAACCATTATTTGTACAGAAATTAATAAGTCAAAGTATGCAAAAGTGCCCAGTTCCCCGACTGGTGTGTCACTGTGCGCATTGGGTAAGGTAACTGTGCGCAGTACCGGTATAGCCTAATTGCAAATTTGGGTGAATAATAAAAATAAAAGGCTGTTACCTACTATCAGAGTTAATATAATACAACACATATGGATAAGAATTATATATTTTGTAAAGAAAACAACTTTAACCGTTATAACGCACGTCTATCTGGTCTGTCTTCTGTAAACATAGAGTTTGGTTGGGATGCTGCGATTCTGCGCAGGTGCCAGGCGCCACGTCGGATTTTTTCTCTTAGCTCTAAAGGGGATTATGGGAGATCGGATTGGCCGTTAATTTAATGGTGTACCGGTAAAAAGTATGCAATTTATCTTTTCTTTTCTTATAAATTGTCAGAATTCTATGCATATTTCATCGATGTATAAACTGTAAATTCATTCTTTCTTTATACATGTGTTATTTTAGATATCTAATCATAATCCTTGTTATTCAATTTGGTTTGAATAATAAAACTCTAAATACAACTTTTAATTAATTATTACTAAAATTGGTCTGGGATATAGAGGATGTCGGTGGGATGTCCCCAAGATATCTACGTTGTCCCGGGATTTCGTGGACATCCCTGGGACGTCCACAAATGTCCCGGGACATATCAGGATATCCTAGGGATGTCCTGTTTATCCTGGGATGGAAATGGGATGTGTGGGACACAAATGGGATATCCTGGGGACGTCGTGTGCTGTGTGGGTACTAACTGTAATATAGAAACCTAATACAGATATTTATTGAGATTCGGTAAACTTAATTGTTCGACACAATATAAAAACAAAAACCCAACACACAAGTCGTACAAAACAAATCACGCCTTTATAATCTAATCCTACTAATATTATAAATGTGACAGTTTGGATGTATGGATATTTATAGCTCCATCACTCATAAACTACTGGACCGATTAAGCTCAAATGTTGCATGAATATAGCTTATATATCACATTAACATATGAATGCATGGTAATGTCCACAATCAACCTTAGGGCACTACCCCACAGGTCCTGTGAGTTCCAATTCAAATCTTATGGGAGGATATCATTTATAACATTGCCAGCTTTAGTTGTTTATTAGTTTGGGCAAAGGAACTCATATGGTCAAACCAAACTAAGATTTGATAGTGCTAGTCAGGATAATATTTGTTTTTTGTTTTATTTTGTAGCGAGCGAAGCCGTGGGTAACAGCTAGTAAATGTATACAAATCTAGATGCAATGCTATATTTTACAACTTCATTATTAAGTCCACCAAATGATGAAATTCCTTTAACTTTTACTTTTTTTCTTTAGTTAGGCATTGCTTAGGCAATAAATAAATAAGTGATACATAAATAAGAAATACAAAAATTATAGTATTTATTATACGAGGGATGGGTGTATAGGAGGCAATAAATACATTGGAAAAGTTTGACATGCACTGTTGACTGATAAACGTCGAAGGGAGAGAATTCCAATAAGACTGCATCAATCACACGCCTGACGTCGTTGTGTCGCTGAGTCTTGTCTGCACACGCATATGCTGCAGTTCTTCAAACAAATGGTCTTGGCATTTTGTCATATTTTACGATATCACTGGAAGTCACCGCAAAGCGATCAAGCTTTTTTCATGTACTGGCAGGTTCTTAAACAAGAGTATTCAACTTACAAGCTTTCACCAGTTGCTTACTGTCTGGCTCTTCGTTTTAATATTCATTTGGAAAATCTGTTTTATTAGCTTTAAATAAAGTATATTTACTGTTAATTGTAATGCTACATAGTCCCCTGTTATAATAATGTTTACCAGAGTTACCTAACATTAGATTTTTTTAAATATTGTATTATAATAAAACAACTCTATGATAGTATATTTAGCTCAACAAATAAATGGTGTTCGTTTTTTTTAATACAATTAGCTTTTAATCAGTAAAGAATTAGACGAATGAGGTGAATAAATAAAACAAAGGAAATCTGCCTTCAGAAAGCAAGTGTATTGGATCCGTTATGGATATTTAAAAAAATATTGGGCTTATAAAAAATTGTTTCTGGTTTTTTAGCAAATTTCCCCTGTAGGGAAGAAGCTATTACCGTAGGTCTCATGGTAAGACGTAAGCCCGAGACCATGATAAATTTTCATTTTGAGGTCCCCAGATGCCAAAAACACCATTCGTAAAAATTTATATATATATGTATATATTTATATATATATGTGTCCGTAAGCACGATAACTCTCGTAAAAAGGTCCAATCTTAATGAAATTTGGTACAAATGTGTAGAGTACCATTTATTTGAACGAGTTCGAAAACCAGATGAATCGCACCATCCAAAGGGGGGGTTTTGTACCCCAAAAATGTGTTTTTTGGGGTTTTCACATGTTATTTTTTTAAATAAAATTTTAATTTTCACCATTGAATTCAACTTAAAAAAACAAATAATTTGATATTTTGATCATTGCTCTACGTCAATTGGTTACCGAGATATTGAAAGTGCTAAACACAGTACCTTATGGAGAAAAATAAAAATTGTATATCTGGGTTATTTATGAACATAAACTGACGAAATTTGGTATATGGCTTCATCTGGCTGTGGTTTATTGTTGTTTGCACAAAAAAACAATTTTTCGCCTATGGTTCCTGTAGCAGCAAACCTAGGTACTCGGTCCCCATGTTATTCTTATGGAAAATACTTCAAATGTTATATATAGCTTATTTATGGATGTATATGGATGAAACTTGGTATGTGAGTTCACATACATGAGTTCTATTGATATTTGAATAAAAACCCATTATTTTGTGTGCCTTGTTGCAGCAAACCTGCGTACTCATCCCAAATGTTATTCTTATGGAGATTAATTAATTAATATTTTTAATATCGCTTGTTTGTGAATATATTTCTCATGAATCCTGTTAAGTGTTTTAATGTGTTATATTATATATTCATTGGAAATTCGCTGAGTATGCAGGTTTGCTGCGACGGGGGTATTTTAACATTGTCTTTGATCAAACTCAAATTGTTAAATGTAACTAACTCTTCAAGGTGAGTTAGTCTCAATAGTGTAAAAGGTTTCCTTTTATATAAAAACTTAGTTTAGCAAGAGCCCTCAGAACGTTGAAAATAATATTACGTTCCCGACTGGAGGTTTAAATGGTAACCCTTCTCGGTAATAAATACAATAAAAAACGCATTATGAAATCCCCACTTCGAAACCTCTGTGCTATAATACAAACTCAAAAATCAATTAAAAAACTTACAAATGCAATGAGTTTGAAGTGCAATTGTAATAGAGTTTCATAAATAAACAGAAATAATTAATTGTTTATAACTTCGAATAATATTTCAGGACGTGGTACATAAGTGTAAAGTAGTATTAGAACTAGTTTCAGTGAAGATCTTATTAGTGAATTTCCTTTGGAAAGTGAACTATCTGCATGGTACCCCCCGCACGGTGAAACTTAAGCCCGGGACCACCATAGATGTTCCTAACGTGACTCCCTGAACACGTTTTGGGGGGTCGTTCAAAATTGTATATATATATACAATGTTTTATATATATATATATATATATATATATATATATATATGGACATTATATATAAATGTGTTTCCACTCTAGTGGTTGCTTTTTTGCCGATTTACTTAAAATTTGGTAGGGATGTTCCTTTCTGTAATCAGTTGGACAAGTTCGTTGGGCAAAACAATCGGAAAACTCTAAGCCCCTTTTTATGAGGAATAAACTTTAAAATTTCGAGTTTTTGGGCCCAAAAAGGGTCAGAAAAGCCCTAGATGTAAAATCAATGAATGTAAAAAGATGGCAATTAGAGAGGCAAAAGTTGTAAGCCCTCTATCGTCATTCTAGCATAAATATTTACCGAATTATTAAAGAAAATGTGTAACGACTAAAATGTTTACGTTGTCTTATGGGGGTTTTACACTAGAAAACCCTCTTATTCCTTTTATCATCCCCAGAAACCTTACGCCTACTTTCAAGCCTGTCTGGACCTTCTCCTAACCTTATAATGCGCAAAATTGTATTCCCAGCTTTACAAGTAAATGAAACCAGGAGTATCAGAACAGCCAAAAAATCAATATTTTCAGATTGTAATACAAATTGGATAAATGTATGTTTTTACACTGATTTTGAGTTTTTATGTGAAAATTCACTTCCCTGACGTCAGCGTGCTGCGTGCGAACTCGTTTTTATTTTACTGGTTAAACCATTTTCTTGAATATATCGAATTCAAACATTTTCTCATCAAGAATTCGAAATATGTCTGAACAATGAACGGTATGTGATATGATATGTCTGATGAGTTTTTATTAGTTGAAATGACATAAATGTATATTTTAAATAATCGGTATTTTGTTATAATTGTCTATGAACTATCTAAAAAAATGCTAATATTCTAATACAGTCATAAATAATAGTTTACTTAAAATAATACGAGTTTCAACAAATGTTGAATCTACACCTTCATTAAGAATATTTAGAAATTAATATATCTAATTGTAACACAAAATAATAATACCACAGGTAAACTTGGATTTTGTCAAAGAAAATCGTTAATATATTAAATGCAGGTTATCGAGTTGTATTTTAAAACATCCATGGTAAAGAAGCCTTATCATTGACATTAGAGAGGGCAGGAAGTAAATTTCTATATCCGCTTGGGCGGAAAATATTGCCCTTGGGGTGAGCCAAGAATCAATATCCAGTTTATGAAGATCTTCGGATACTTTTTTGCCAACGTATTTTTTGGACTCCACTCGTCTAGGAAATCACAATACACCATGAAAGAACAACATTTTCGCTACAATTATACAACAAATATGGGTTTTCAACATATTTCCTAATAAAGCAAAGATTACATAGTTTGTTTGAGTAATTATTTTTACAGACGACACATTACGTTTTTAGCTGTACAAACGAAGGTTACTATATTGTTTTAAACATTTTCACCGCAACATTTTTTTAAACTTTAATGTTGTAACCTGTAAATATATACAAGTATAGATGTGGGTTTAAACATTTTCACCGCAACATTTTGTTAAACTTTAATGTTGTAACCTGTAAATATATACAGGTATAGATGTGCGTTAAGTCAGTAATAAAGGTTACATAGTAATAACAATAATTTCATTAAAGTTGATACGTTATTTAAGAAATTATTGCGCACATTTTCAATCACTGATTAGTAAAAACAAAAAATGTTGTTATGCATTAATGGTTTTTAATATTCACTGATAGAAAGTGTCTGCAATACTTTCTTAAATAACATAAACCCACCATCACTAACAATGAATTTTAATCGAACAAATTTGATACGTAAATAAATTAAATTTGATTTTGACACTGTAATTATTGGTATTACTTTTATAAGATCGATGACTAAATTTACTAATTGAACTGAGTATTTATGTTCTAGCAATACGTCTTATACTAAATTAATAAGGGAGTCAATGTCTTATAGATGAATAAATTTACTTATTGAAAATAAAATCTATGTTCTTATAGCAACACCTCTTATACTTAATGACTAAGGGAGTCAATGTATTATTACATTTAAAAGAAAATGCTTAATTTATACAACTTTTAAAAGTTAGATCAATAAAAAGTATTTATAGTGTAAGATTATTTTCAAAAGTATTTAATATGAATTGTAATAATTCGTATTTTTAGAAACTTAGAAGATAAAATACTTGTTATTTCAATCAAGTAATAAAATTCTGTCAGGTGTTATTTTAACCACACCAACATTATAATTAAATATAATGTCAAGAGGATACTCTTAATGAAAAGGTTATGACAAAAGTTGGCTTACACATAACTAAGTAGTATTAGGTATTTTGTAGACAGATACAATGACAGATTGTTACGTAATCGTGTTGAATTATTAATATAACGTTTTCTTTTTCAAAAATGTGTTTAGTCGTTAAAGTATTGGCTACGAGCCTTTCGCAATTTAACAATGTACGTAAAATGAAAAGGGCGTTATTACTGAAAAGGGATAGACTTGTAACTTAATGATTGGTCGAGTTATCATGTTCTATGAGTTACATAACTACCTTGGGCGGTTTATTTGTAAAGCAAAAATTTTAGGTAGAAATAAATTGAGTTGAACATAACTATTTTCGAGTTTTTCCTTTGTATTGAGTTTAAAACAGTTCATCATGCTTTCAGGAAATACCCAATCGCTAGTCCGTTGTTTTGTTCATCCACATAAATATCTGGTGCGACAGGAATGATTGATTAAATATCAGTATGAAAGGTCTATGAATTTTTTAGTTAGAAAGTTCTCTTACCTAAATATATATTCTGTTTCCACTTATTTTTAGGGTGTATCAAACTCTTAAACTTCTGTTGTGAAAATGTTAGATTTAAAAAAGTCTACCGGTAATAACTCACTCTATATTATTTTAAAGTTCTAATTTTAATCTTACTGTTTTAGATTCCTGTTGTATCCCCATTTAAGTTAAATGTATGATTATAAATATTTTACTTTTGTGGTAAATTTGTACATAGATTAAACCAGTTTAATTTGATTTTTCCTAACGGGATAGGCACGCTAGTAAACTTTGATTTGGATAGTGTGTACTCGAGCTATTGGATGCAATCAATTAATTATATTATTTACTAACTCCTTGAGTTTATAATATCAGGTAAGATTAACTTGATAGAAATTTGTGAGTGAATAAACTAATCAAGTAAAGACTTCTTCCTTTGATATTTTTTTGTCAGTAAATCCTGCAACTTATTACCTACACCTACAACTTAAATACAAATAGATAATTAGTATCATGCTTTCTTATAAAAAGACCCTCTTTTGAACTTTTTCTTAGGTCTGTGGGACTTTTCACCAGTAAAATTAATAATAAACAGTACTAACATAATTTACTTGCCAGATCCAGAATTTGAACTCAATTTGCACCGCTGCGATAACGTGGTTTTGGAATTATTTGCCTCCTACATTACTAGTGACACAGTTATTTTCAACCGACTCTCACACATATTTGCCATTTTTAATTGTTAAAAGTCCATGGGCTGCTAAACAAATTTAAAAAAATGGAAACGAAAATTATAGCTTGCACTGTAATTAGTAAAAGAAAATATGTTTTAATAAATATTTATTAAAATTCCACTAATAAACAAACGGAACGTTAACTGAATGAATTCCAACATCCATAAAAATAAAAAGGAGACTCTGAGGGCTTTGTTAAGTTAGAACTGAGTGGAGCACTTAGGTCCTTGGGAAAAATCAATTAATTTTTTTATTATATTAAGGAAAACCCCAATTTTTGACAAATTAAACATAAAAATTGTTCATGAAGTAAACATTAGTTAACCGAACAACATAATTTTATTAGGGAATTAATAAGTAAGATTTGTACACGCATTTTGTCATCTTACTCTTATATTTGTAGAGCTTCAGCAAACAAAATGTATATATTTCTTAAAAGATAAGCCACAGCTTCGAAGATTACAGACGACATACATCATATTTGCACAACGCCAAATAAACATTGTCGGATTGCCATGGCAACCTGCTACGCCTCAATGAGAAAGAGTAACTTGGGCTGTTTAGTTTGTAGTTTTCCTGTGGTATATTGAGGATGTACATCTAAATTAGAAAATATATTAAAATGTTAAAGATCACCTCCAATAAGTTATGCAAATTATCTCTTTTTCAAAATTATTGCCACACATCTAAACATTTACACGGGATAGCTACTACAATTTAACATTGTGTTTGTTGTATATCTTGTTGACAAGATTAATTGTTATTTTATTTATTGTTAAAGTTAGATTAGACGTAAACAAAATGTTCTTCTGCCTTTTTCATGAATTATTCGTAGTATTTTTCATAATTTGTTACCTTCCCAGGTTAAAAAGATAATTTCTAGATTACTGATCAATGCAAAAGCAATAACAAAATATTTAATTTATATATTCGTATACACAATTTTTAAATTAGTTGTAGTCAATATACATCCAGTTATACTCCAAACAAAGTTAAATAATAGTTGGCATAAACATGTTGTTGAATTAAGCATATTATATAATTTAACGACAGTAAACTACGTAAAGTATTTGAACTATCACAATAAAATTAATTAAAAGGTACAAAAGGACATGTTTAGGTTATTAACTTATTATAATAACTAGACAACTAGAAAGCTCCAGCTTAAACAGGCTAGACACTACGTATTTCTCCTATAATAATCTACAACTGCTGTGATAAGTCGATTTAGTAAATGGTTTAAAGGGGTAGAAATATAAGCAATATATCCAAAATAGAGTTTATGGATAAATCGACAATTTTCCAAAATTTGTACACAGTGTTTTAAGAATTGTGCTTATAAACTCAAACAAGCATTGATAATATATCTACCAACTGTCAAAAACTATACGAATAGCTACTAAACCTGGGGAGAATTGCAGTTGATATTTTCCAATAAATGCAAATAGCATCTCGTTGTTGAAATTCCACCCTTGTTTGCGATATCGATGTCATCACACCCCAGGGAATATAGCTCGATGTTTGTTCAAGGGTTTGGGAACTTTGTTTTAAAGTTGTGTGAATAATATATTCTTCCTATAATGGTCACTTTTTATCCATGAAAACAATTTAAATGATTATAGTTGATAAAATAGCCATACTAATAGTTAAAGTCGTTAGGTATCGTGCTAGCATTTGTTTTGGTATGAGTACGGAATAGTTATTTTTAAACTGTAAACACAGATGTACGAAACTTAGTAATCGTGACCCTAATGAAAATAAATCTTGTTTATAGGCTTAATAAAGCAAGACACATGATGAAAAATAAGACATTCTCCCATTAGGCCTAATGATGATCGGCATGACCGCTAGGGGTGCGCATATTATATTGTAGTCAGTAACAAGGACACAAGGCATCTCACTCATTCTAATTAATATTTTCCTCAATCTAAGTCTCAGTTGTGTCGCCGCAAGCAGTTTAATGAACTAGGAATAGTAAAAATCCAAAGCATAGAATACTCCTACACAGTAAATGTATACACTTAAACGTTGTATGTCCAATAACATTAACCTTTTGTATGTGTTGATTTAAAAATCTTCTTATGATTTTTTTATAAATCAATCAGAACATATTTAAATACAACATAAAACATGAAAATAAAATAAATAATTTAATGGTAAAAATGTTTATATTATCATCAATTGTTATTTTTCCATCGAAAAACATTGAAAAAGAATAAATTCATTACTTGTATGTGAGTATTAGCAAGCTAAGTTTTGCTTGTTAAATACATCTCATAAAATGTGTTACAATAATTGATAGGTTTGTTGGTGGTTTGCTGATGATAATATATGCTTGGGAAAAATCAATCCTACAGTTATACCGCCTTAATGAAAATAAGTAACAGAACCAGCGAGCACATAATAGAACAGAATCTTCAAGCCTGCAAGAGTGAATGAGAGTCCAAGTTACTGGGACTGTTTGTTGATACAACTAAGTCGAGTTGTTCCTTTACCAAAGGAAGTCCACTTCTTCCTTCCCCCAGTTAAAATACACAACTACGAATTAAGTTAGCTTTTTTGTAAAAGACTAACCCTGTAAGAGTAAACGTGCATACTTAGTGATCATCCAATTCATATACATGTGACTTAATACCACATAAAGCCACTTACTAAATTTCATAAAAAATCACGAATAAGCGATTTACATTTGAATGTAAATCCATAACCTCCATAAGAATAACATTGGGGTTAAGTATCAGGTTTGATGCAACGAGGAACACAAAATAATTGGTGTCCAAGCAAATGTCAATAAACCTCAACTAGGTGAAGCCAAATACAAAGTTGTTTTAGTTTATGTTCATAATTAAGGGAGTCACAGCATTTTACTTAATCTTCATAAGAATAACATAGGGGGTAAGTACGCAGGCTTGCTGCAACAAAGAACACAAAAAATGCGCGTTTTTATGTGAATATCAATAGTATTCAACTAGGAGAAAAGTTGTATTAATCTATGTGTATAACTAGCAGTCCGACAGACATTGTCCTGTCCTAATGTCTTTGAATTAGTTTTATTTCAAAAATGCTCGTTCATTTTCAAGTTGAGCTCGTTCGCTTCGCTCACTCACCTGTAGGATGAGCTCATTTTCTACTCTTACTCGCCTATTTTTATATAGAGCTAACTTCGGCATCGAAAATAGAGTTTGAGTTTCCATTCAAATAGATTCTTTAATTTCCATAATGAACATATATTTATGATTTTCAAGTATGTTTACATAAAATCATTATAACAGCTGTTTGGTGTAACTAACTTACTAACTAACATACTAACCCGACTTTCTATTATGTATTTAGATTAAGCACAAAATTATACTTATATGAAAATCAATGTTTGTACGTCTGTTCGTCTGTCCGTTCGTATTTTATGCGCTGCCTACAGTTCATCCGATTGATTTGAAATTTTGCATGGTAACACAGGTTAACTCTGGGAAGGTTATAGGCCATTAACCGAAGTCCTAGGACATTAGGGCTGTGCCCCACTGGACTTCAAAGTTTCAATTTTTATGGAAGAAAGATTTCTTTTGATTTTATCAGATAATATCTATAACTTAAAATATTGTAAACAGCTGTTTATCATTATGGGAATAAAAAACCTACTTGAATGGAAACTCTCATAATGGAAATATAAAAACTACTTGAATGGCAACTCAAACACCCTTTTTTGATAGACGAGTGAGCATAACGAACGAGCTCATATTGAAAATGAACGAGTATTTGACAAAAAAAAAAACAAATTCAATGCCTCTTCTGCGGCAGCAACGCGCCGGGTACCAGCTAGTATTCTATAAGAATAACATGGGACTGAGTACATACGTTTGCTGATATGGGAACTTCTGGCAAAAAATATGTTGTCATGGAAATTTCAATAGAAAACAACCAGGTAAAGCCACATACCAAGTTTTAAACTAAATACAGTTTTTGTATTGATATCAACCCTCTTTGTTTGTAATTTATTGATGGCGCTGGCGAGTTATCTTAAATAACAAATGATCGTAGACATTTTTCGCAAATGCTTTATTGAAGATATCGGTGATCAAATTTTTGAGCAACGTATTTGTATGAAGTTCAAAATAATTAATTCTACCAAACAAAATGCCTCAATTATAAAATTAGCAATACGTAATAAAATCGCTTATAATGAACTACGCATGAAATCTATGTTAAGTTCTAAGGTTTAATTAAAATTGGTGTCAGAAATTATTTAAATTAAAATCTATGTAACAATTTTAACTTAACCTGTGTGTTTCTTTAATTTTTAACTTTTTAATTTTTATTCCCAAAATTTTGATGGTAATAAAGTAACAAATACCCTTCAATTAAAGGTTTACGTTAAAATATGATTTTATATGTGACCACAATTTATGGGTAATACAACTATTTAACTAAAATAAATAATATCAAGTATCTCATTTGTTACTAATATTGAAGTAAGTGTTAACTGCAGTAAGTAATTGTATAAGTAAGTATAAGAAGTAAGTGTTAATTAAATGAGACATGAAATATATTCCATTTTAAACCAATTAAATCTTTTAAAATCAAAACTATTTCTAGAAAAAGCTAATATATTTAATGAAACTAAAAATTAACAAATCACTTAAATGTATTTTATTTCTTTAAAAATAAAAAGTGTTGTTTTAACACTGCAGATATATATATATAAAGATAAACGGGGCGACGAGATACAAGTTGTTCCAGGGCGGAAGTTTTCTTTAGCGCTGGAAATTGAAAACTTTTATCTGGATCTCTTCTACAAGATCTCTAAGACAAAAACTGTATAAAACAATAGAGGTAAGTTCGGTTCTCGTGTGATGGTTTCACAAAAACTGTATGTATACAGCTCGTATCTTCTTAATTGACTTGTTCATTTATCCAAGTAATACTTCTTTATCATTATTTATTTTTACTAATTTCTTGCTTTAACTTTGCATAAATTTAGCAGATATTTTTTATTTCAGTAGGCGATCAGACTTAAGGGGATCCGCCACCTTTATGACCATTTTTTTGCTTTAGGCTTTAACCTCTGAAACAATTTTTTTCTGTTTAGTATAACTAAAAAATATGTTTCGGGGGTGAGCAATTTTTTCAACCTTTTTAACTATTTTTAAATCCCTAAAATTAATTTCTTTACGTTTTTTATTTTTTTATTTTTGAATATTGTTTGCCTTTTACCAATTTTAACCAAATCTTTATTATTATGTAGCCTAACATGCAAAGAAACTTTTTGGTCATAAGAACTCATGTACTACTTTTAGGGAAAAAGGTAAAAGGTTATTAATTTAAACAAATTTCAAAGTTTTTTAAAATATAATATTTTTTTAAAACAAAGTTTTTAAAGCTATAGAGTTATCCATGTTCTAAAATCTTCTAAACATAACTAAGATAAAGTGGTACAAATTTCAAATGTCTATGTCTAATACTTTAGATTCTATTCAAACATATGTGTTTAGCTAACATGAATAAACGGTATCAGGAAACTGACACATACTTTCTCCCTTTTAGCCCAACTTTAATGAACAAATTACTTTTTATTTACTAAATATAGAATACAAAGTACGGTCGAATGTACAAAAAAACTTGTAAACAAGTTTTTTTCAAAAATATCCAACCAAATCCCTGTTTAGAAGGCACTACAGAATCCATCGCTAAACACGTGGTTTTAAGAGGGGACATGCCCCCAATTCCCCCCCAGGGTTATTAGGGGCAACATATTTCGAATTTCCTCTGTTGTTCAATGCTAACTTGACAAGCATATCAAGTTTGAACGAAATTGATCAATAAATAAGAGAGAAATAGTAATTTTTGTATTCCCCATAAGAATGACATTGGACAACGTACTGCGTTTACCGAAAAATTAAAATTAAAATTTTCTCCGCAACCAGTAATCGTAGAATAGTAATTTAATATACTAAATTATTTAGTTGTTGAGCTCTTTTTAATGGTGAATAGTAATATTTTTTATATTTATGTGTTTTTAATGAAAAATCCCAAAAACTGAATTTTTGATATTTTAAGTCTTGTAATTTCTGAACCCGCATTTTTACAGAAATGCGGGTGGTGTCATTTTTTTGGAAAACTAAAGTTCTACAAACGACTAAAGTTTAATAAAAATCGTTAGAGCCGTTTCTGAGAAATCTTGATTTTTCATGTTTTTTTGGCAGTTTTTGGGAGATAATTACTCTGAAAAATCAAAAATTCCAAAAATTAAAAAATTGCTTGGAGATATCATATATTAGTACCTACATACCAAATTTCATAAAAATCGGACCATTGGTTGGGGCTCTAGCTCTGTACACATCCATACAGACGGATAGATAGACAGACAGACAGACACACAGACATCACGTAAAAATCACTTTTTTGGATTCAGGGAGCACCAAAACGAATATTTCCAGTAACAACTGTAATTCGAAGATTTTGACGAAAACAATACTTTCTCCATATACTACGTATAAGGGGAGAAAGTAAAAAGGGAACTTTCGGGAATGAGCGTTTAGTTTCGACGCTGTAAATGTCTTCCTTTTGTTACTATAACTCATAGGTTTCACGGTATTTATAAAGGGTATATATGACATGTATATATTTTTTTCATCCAAGAGACATATATAATCCAATTATTTCCATAGAAACAAAGTTTTATAAACATCACTAGCTAAACTAATGTAAACAAATAATATTGATGAAACATTCGCGAAATCGCGAATTTTATTAATATATTTTTATATGAAAAAAATATCAAAAAGGCCTACAAATTTTCACCCATAAGTACTCAGAAAAATATGTAGATCAACATTTTTCAAAAATGTAAAAATAAATAAAAATTCACCATTTAAATGTGGCGGATCCCCTTAATGTGTAAAATGTAAAACATTAAAACATCCTTTTCTACACCATTACACAAAGGAATTTATTTTGGAACTATTCACTACGTTGCTTCGTATCCATAAAGTAGCATATGATTTTTTACAAAGATTTACCAAGGTTTAAAATTTAATATTATAAAATATTTAAATATTATCATATTTATTAAGCTATACGTTAAGTTTTATATTTAAACTGAGTAAATATACTTGTTCCAATTAAATTCCGGAGTTTGTGAAAGATGAATAAGAAAGTAGAACAACTTAATTGAACTACTCCAACTTTATAAACAAGAGTCCAAATTTGTAATGGATACAATATTGCACGTGGCTTCACTATGTTATAAAATAAAATAGGTCATAATGTATAGTAATCTGAGTTTATCGTTTAAAACTAACTGCCATCATTTAATTCAACATCTAACGACTTAACCCTCAATTAATTGCTTATTATTCTTAATTTTGGACCCAAAATATCCTGCAGGAAAACTTAATTATTTTCCCTTTGGGGTTTAGGGGTTTTTTGAACAAGTATTAGAATAAATATTTATAGTAGAAGATAGTAATACATTAAACTTTGTGATTATTTGGAACAGTATATTAATCAATGTAATTATTATAATCAAACACTCAACTTAAATAATTGCATCATTTTTTGTCAAAATAACTGTTAAAGATGTGCTTGATAGCTGTTTATTCACGAAAGAAAATCATGGAGCGTAAATAGGACAATACAGCTGAAAATGCATATTGTCTGCACAAATTTCCTAACAGACTGTTTATAGAACGGCCATTTCCAACGATTTACACTCCTCCTTGCAATTAGTTGTTATTGGTATCATGCCTTCAAGGATAATTTATAATTAAAAATTAAATATAAAAGGATTAAATGTATGTGTTAGATGGTTTTATTTAGTTGCATATATTTTATTTTAAAAAGTTTACTTATGTCAATCAATTATTCAGAAATTGGATTTTTATTACGTTTAATACGTTGAACAGACTGTTAAATGCAAGTAAGTCAAAGTGCTGTAAATGCTGATCTTTATCAAACTTGGTGGAATTTTTAGCATTCGTACAAATCGTCATAAATATACTGTCTAGCAATGATATTTAAGAGCAATATTTAAAAGTTTGCATGACTGTCTGAGATACACTTTAAAAAGGTCCAAATAATGTGATTATTATTTTGGTTCAGTGTTGTACAACAAAAATGTTGTAGTGGCAACTGACACTAAAGTACATACACTAAAGTTTATCATGTGGTTTTAATTTAAAACAAATCATTTGTTTCATTATTTTTAATGTTATTGTTTTAAAATATATTATTTATAACATATTGAAACTGGAATTGATGTAAAAGATACAACATTTATTTTCGGTAAAGCTTTTCTTCTTTGAACTTAATTAATTAAGGAACTGAAGACCTGAACAGCTATAATTGGTGACCCCTACTAAAAGAACATTTTCTACAGTCTACTTTCAACTATAATTTAACTGAAACATTATTCTTTACAAAAGTAAACTTTACTTCTACCAGGTTTCTTATCATGATGTTATTAGAAGAAATCAAAAGACAGTTGGAAGAACTAAGAGCTGCAAATGTTGAATTGAGTCAGAAAATCACAAGAGAACATAATGCAATCCCTCAGTCAAATGTAACTGCTGCAAATCGGGTTGCTGTGAAGTTACCTCTATTTTGGGCAGATGGAACAAGTCTCTGGCTTTCACAAGCAGAATCTCAATTCATTATATCTGGAATTACTAGCGATGAAAAAAATTCCAATACTTTGTGGCTCAACTAGACACTCGCTACGCAACCGAAGTGGAGGACATCATCACTAACCCACCGGAGACAGACAAGTTCAACGTTCTACGAACTCGACTGATTCAACGATTGTCGGCATCAGAGGAGCAGTGAGTACGACAACTTCTCAGCGATGGAGAATTAGGTGATCAAAAACCGTCACAATTCCTACGTCATCTACGCTCCCTAGCTTGATCTTCGACTCTTCAGAACAACCTTCTTCGTCAGCTTTGGTTACGGCGCCTACCACCACACGCTCAGGTGATTCTAACCACTCAACTTGAGCTTTCCCTGGAAAAATTGGCTGAGTTAGCTTATAAAATCATCGAAGGGGACCCGTCACTATGTCGGCTGCCGTAAACTCAACATCTCCTGACTCAGGTAACGCATTGTTAGATACTCTTCGTTCTCTTTCCGATCAAATTGCGAAACTCTCTGCAAATTTCGAACATAACAATCAGTCCCGTAGTCACCCTCGAAGTCGTTCAATGTCATATCATAGAACGGGCGAGAAAATCAGCACGTATGTGCTGGTATCACACAAAGTTTGGTAAAAATGCTACAAAACGTATCCTTCCTTGCACTTTTCAGGAAAACTCCTGCAGCAGTCAGTAATGGCGGCAGTGCACAACTGCTGGTAGCCGCTTTTATGTTACAGATCGAACTAGTCGAAACCGATTCCTTATTGACACCGGATCTGACCTCTGTTGTTTTCCTAAACGAATCCTACCTGATTGACGTTGCCTGCCACATTAAGTGCTGCAAACAACTCAACTATGTGTACTTATGGTTTCATAAACCTTACATTAGATTTTAGTTTTCGCCGTTCTTTGACATGGCGCTTCATTATAGCTGATGTACACCTGCCAGTCATTGTTTCCTTTGGCTTATTTCAGTCTCTTGCCAGACTACCGTAATAAACGTCTTGTCGACGGAACAACAGGTTTCGTGACTTTCTGCCAACCAGCTCAGAACTCTCAACTGAGTGTAAAGGCTCTTTCTGAAAACACTCCCAATTATGACATTTTTGCAGCTTTTCCAGAGTTAATCCGCCCATCTGGATTACCTCGGAGTGTTTGACATTCTACTTTATATTAGATTCGGACAACCGAAGGTCCGCCAGTGTTTTGCCGTCCCCGTCGTCTCGCTCCTAGACCGTCTTAAAATAGCTAAGTCATAGTTTGACTCAATGGTTCAGGAAGGTATTGCTCGTCGTTCTGATAGTCCTTGGGCTTCACCTCTCCATGTGGTACCCAAGAAGACCGATGGATGGCACCCATGTGGAGATTATCGTGCACTCAACGCCAGGACAATTCCCGACCGGTATCCTGTTAGACATATACATGACTTTGGTCATTGTTTACATGGTTGTACTGTATTCAGTGTAATCGACTTAGTTAAAGCCTACACTCAGATCCCTGTAAATCCTGATGACATTCCCAAAACCACAATTACCACTCCGTTCGGATTATTTGAGTTTCCTTTTATGGTAATTGGGCTTCGAAATGCTGGACAGACATTTAAAGGTTTATTCATGATGTTCTTTCTGGTCTAAATTTCTGTTTTGCTTACATCGATGACATTCTGATCTCGTCTCACAATCAGGAAAAACACATGAAGCATCTGAACATCCTCTTTAAACGTCTCTCTGACTATGGCATTCTAGTAAGTGTTGAAAAGAGTGTCATTGCATCCTTTGCAGTCACCTTTCTGCCTACGAAGTATCTGCAGCTGGAACTAAACCTTTGCCAGATCGTGTCATTGCCATCCAACAGTTAAAAGACTACAGACTGCTCGTGATCTTCGTAGGTTTCTGGGTATGATGAATTTCTATCGTCACTTTATTCCCAGTGCAGCTCCACGATGCTCTTGCTGGACTTAAAGGCTCGCAACCTGTGAACTGGAACGAGGATTTAGACGAAGCTTTTACTAGGTGTAAGGAAAACCTTGTCAATGCTACATTGCTCAACCACCCTGATCCTGAAGCTCGCCTTGGATTGTTTACAGATGTGTTTTCAAACACTGTAGGTGCCTGCCTGCAGCAATTTACAAAGTCTGCCTGGCAACCCTTAGCTTTCTTTTCTCACAAACTTAATGAAAAGCAAAAGAACCGGCTGGCCTATTACCGTGAATTGTATGCTGTCTATACAGCAGTACAGCATATTCAACATGTACTCGAAGCACAACCTTTCACTATCTTTACAGATCACAAGCCCCTAATTTATGCTTTCCAGCAAAGACGAGATAAACTGCCTCACATCCAACTCAATCAGCTTACTTTTATTTCACAGTTTTCAACCGACATTCAGTACATCTCTGGTTCTACAAATATTGTCGAGACACCTTGTCACGTGTTGAAGCCGTAAACTTCTCCATTCCGATTGACTTGCAATCCCTTGCAAGTGCTCAAAAGGATGATGCTGGATTACAAGATCTCCTTTCAGGAAACACTTCAACTAAAACTCATAACCATTCCTGGTTCATATAAAAATATCTACGGTGACGTCACACCACTGACATACCGTCCTTATGTTCCTGAGCAATATAGACGTAATGTATTTGACTCCTTGCATGGACTGAGTCATCCATATAAAAGCCTCTGCGATACTTATTTAAAAACGTTTAGTGTGGCCTAACAAACAAAAAGATTTCCACAATTGGGCACACACTTCTCAGTATTGCCAAAGAGCTAAGGTATTTAGACATGTTTACTCTCCACCTGGTTGTTTTATCCAACCTTCTTCCCGTTATCAACACATACATATTGATCTCATAGTACCACTTCCTCCTGCTGGCCCCTATCGATATTGCCTTACAGTTGTAGATAGGTTTACGAGATGGCCTAAGATTTGGCCACTGCAAGGTATAACAGCCCAAGAAGTCGCAGAAGCTTTTATCAACTGCTGGATCTCTCGTTTTGGTACGCCATCTCGGATTACTTCAGATCAAGGATGACAATTTGAATCTGATTTGTTTTGCCTCCTGGGTATGACATTGGGCATCGATCGACATCGCACCTGCAGCTGGCATCCATGTTCTAACGGAATGGTCGAACGTTCCCATAGGCAACTCAAGGTTGCGATCATGTGCCACCCAGAGACAACATGGCTTAAAGCCCTGTCAGATGTTTTACTTGGAATCCGCAGCGCGTTTCGACCAGACCTCAAGGTATCATTAGCTGAGTTGGTGTACGGTGAACCTCTTAGACTTCCTGGAGAAGTCATGAGTCACCATGAGTCATGAGTCACCAAGCGGTCCTCATCAACAAAAGGATGCTTCGGATTTTGTCGTGCAGCTCCGTCACCACATGTCTAATCTCCGTCCTACACCTGGATCTAGTCTTAGAAAACCGTCTACCTTTGTTTTCCAGGACCTTAAAACTAGGTCTTATTTTTTCCTTAGCGATGATACGGTGAGGAAATCTCTACAACCTCCTTACACAGGCCCTTACCAAGTGTTTGATCGTGATGATAAGACCATAACTATTATTATCATTAACGGACAAAAGTCCAAGGTGAGCATCAACAGAGTAAAACCTGCTTATATTTTGGCTGATGAGCCACAGAAACATGCAGTAACCCCACCTAAGACCCTCAACACTAAACCTCCTCCAGTTGCGTAGCCTCCAAATCATGTTTCATTATTTTTAATGTTATTGGTTTTTTTGTAAAATATTGGAAATGGGATTGATGTAAAAACTACAACATTTATTTTCGGTATAGCTTTTCTTCTTTGAAGGAACTGAAGACCTAAACAGCTATAATGTGTTTAGTATGAAGCTTTAACGGCATGACTTTCATGATTCGAAACTGTTGTTCATTACCTAATACAAAAAAGACAATCATAACTTTAAAGGCAATCTTACATGACTTGCATACTGTCGCAATTTCTGTGGAAAAACTTTAAAAAGTTGTTTTCATGGTGAGAGTCTCAAGGGCTATAATGAATAGAACATAGGTGGCCAAAGAGTGGCGGGCGTCTAAACATAAGAATATGCACATTATCTTTTCTTTACAACGCATTGTCTACTGTGACTGTAATGAAAGTGTCACTACCAATAACACTACAGGAATGTCAACATTACAAAGGAAAAGGCTTTGGTTATCATATATATCTGATATATATATATAAATAATATATATATTTAGCTACTACGGTAATAGCTTCTTCCATAAAGGGGGAATTGGCTAATAAAAGCCTATCAAAAAAGACATATTGTACTATTTTATTTGTGGTTATTTTGCTATAATTTAGTAGGTTTACTTTAGTTTCAAGGTAACACTATTTAAATATTAAATACGTGATTTCGAAAAAAGTGAAGTGTTTAAATGGGTCACAGAAATGAACAGAAAATGGTTAACCAACTACTTCAGTTGCTTGAACACATTTGCTTTCGACGTTTTCATTTTAACTATTAAGTTGATCTACATTATAACAATAACTGATAGTAACTACACTAATTATCCTTGTTAAAGTAGGTTAGTTACATCAACCACAAAGTAATTGCATTTACTCAAGTAGATACGCACTCAAAGTATAATGCAGATAGAACTTTTAAATTTATAAATACTAACTCGTTACAAATTTTCAATTGTTGAGTGGTCCTTTGTTTTATTTTCTTATTCAGAAATGCAGATTATGCAGGGTAATGGGCCAATATAACTCCCAATGTACCTTGCCGTCGTCCAACAAATTTGAAGGGTTAGAAAAGCCTTTTCAATTGTTTTACCTTATTACTAATTTATTATTTTATCATTAATTTATTTTCTTAAGATTATATCCAAACAAGTAAATCATAAAGGGAACATAGAACCTTGAGGTAGGTTTAAATTTAAAATATTGTTTACTCATTCGTTATGATGGGAAAATGTAATTACTAATAATATTGTTACTAAGAGTTGTAGTATTGCTGTAGAGTAGTATTGTTACCAACTATTGTTGTTAATAGTTATTGAGGTCTCCCTCTTGCCTAGGAGACACATTATGATTAATACCAATGGATGATAGGTGAACGTTAGAACAAGGGTGTATCAAGAAAGAGCAGTTACATAAAATAAGCTAATTAACTGTTATTAATGATAAGCATTTTAGTAAGCAGTAGATAATACTTAGTCATAATGCTTATTCACTTTATAGAAAGAACAAATATTCTTTTAACTCATAAGACCCGTGACGCCGCACCAAAAGATGTTAGGGTTTGAAGGGTACACTTTAAAGTATCCACGTTAGCTATAACCAAATTTAATGCATTTTGTAAAAAAAGTGTTGTAAACTTTGTGATTCTTATTTATTTTGTTCAAGTTTAGTACTACAATATTTTCAAACCTTTCTAAAAGCACAAACTAGTCTATAACAGAAACTGTGCACCTTAATATTGTAAGTCATAATTTCTTGTACTATTTTTAAAATTAAAACAATTACATTTTGGTTCATCTTGAAGTCAGATAGTCGGCTTTGGCAATGTTATATCGTTGCCGAGGAAATGCTAGATTTCAATGAACATATAAACAGAGGAAGTTTACCCCGCAAACTGTAAACAAACCTATGTAACTTGCCTGCACTCCTTAAACACTAGTAGGATGTTCGATATCAGCTTAACTAACTAAATACAAGATAACTCTGAAAGGAATAATAAGGGATTATTTATTCAAACTGAATTAGATTTTAAAATAAAATGAAATCTAACTTAAGCCAGATTTTAGATGTTTTCATATTTCAAATCCATTCTAAATCTAAAAATGTTAATTTATACCTTTACTATTGACATTTATTTTCAAATGCTAATTGATTTAGATAATTATTTACAATAACAAGTAACCTGCAATCATTGCTCGCTTAAAAATTCAGGTAACCACGTGTTGTAGTACACGACCGTTCCAAGATTCCCCTCTTAACCAGAATTGTTAAATACTTTTAAGCAAAAATAAATGAGAAGGTTAACATACATTTTTAACAATTAAAACAAAACTATTAACCCAGTACGCAACACACGAACGCATTTGGCAGTTCGAAAACATGAAAATACTAACATTACAAACAACACTTAAAATAATAGAACTCCATCAAGTTTATTTTTTGTCATTTTACAACCATTATGAAGTGTTCCACATAGTTGCGACCTCATTAGAAAACCTAATCGGCTAAAAATCCTAAAATCCCAAAAGTGAGATAATAGTTTTCTCATAACTCGACATTAGAGGAGACAACCAGTCGTGTTTTACAGGTGCTACGGAACACCCTCTGGGAACGTCTTTTGGGACTTTACTGCCCTGATCGACGTCTTTGTTTTATCTCAAGAAAAATACCTGTTACCTAGAAGAAACTTCCATTAAATTATCTAGTTATTTTGCGTTTATCTGTTACAGTTTGCATTTTAATTAGATGAGTTTATTTTAACAATCAATTGTATCTTCTTACTTTTGTTTTGTGATTTATTGAAATAAAAATATTACAGCATACGTTGGGTTTACAAAGAACAAAGTGTGGGTTACAAGATTGGTCCCAATGTTTTCTGTAACCTTAAATATGAGAAGTTTAAAATAAATCAATTTTAGGTAACGTTCATATGCACAAGCGGGTTTTTAATATATTTCCATCATACTGATGTTTTTGAAGTGGAAGCCTGTTGTAAGATATAAGATCAAATTCCTCTGTCGTCATTACAGTTTACATATAAAAGTATTTTTTTGCAGACAAAATCAAATGATATAAAAAACAGATTATGGAACATTTGTATTTATACCACAGTATGCTTTAAACTATATTATTTTGTACATAAGCATATTACTCGTTAAATGGAATCAGGTGTTTAATTAGAACTGTGATTACTGCCAATGTGACGTGAAAGGTAATTTCAATCTCATTATAATATGGTCACATCTCTATTATGCCACTCTAGCAATTTCAGAACTAAAAATAAATAAAGAGGTAAATATACGTATAAATTAGTTTAATTTATAAAATGATTGAATCTTTAATATATAAGCGGTATAACTGAATGAAAAATATACTATATATTAAATTGAGTTTATCAGTTTGTATTGACCCTCGACACAAAGGCAATGTTAAAAAACTCATTCCAAGAGTATGAATGAACTCTAATACGGTTTGCTGTTTTACGGTTTACACACAAAAATTGAAGCCCAAGATACATTTGTTGAAGTATTTGAACTATTTAATTAAACACTGTATGCGTACATTCTTGCCTATTTGCAGTTGTCTACAATTTATAATGCCCAACTTATTTCTTCTATTGAATTTATAATGTGAGGTCGTCTAAGAGTTGGCCAAGGAAAATTAATGCAAATGCAACAGGCAATAAAATGCCCTATCCCGTGCTGCGCCACATTGTAATTTTTGGGGCACTGCAAAATGCATGTCCTCCTCTTTATACTACCTTTGTTGCGTTTTAGTTTAACTATATATAACATATGTTAGGTCAATTTATGTTGTTTTTTTTATTTTCATAAATTAGGTAAACAATAATAGGTAGACTGAATACAGTATTAGATTAAAACAAAAAAAGTTAAACCGGTTAAAATGCATATCGTGGGTGGATTTTCAATTGACTTATGACCCACAACAAATAGACCCTAATTGAAGTTTTTATTATATAAGATTATATGTAATCTAATCTAAATAACTATACAGCCCGATGAGTAACTCACTAACTCACTCACTTATACGAATTCTAGCCCATTTATAAATGAGGTAGAATCGTAAAATTTGGCATGCTAGAAACTCCCGGGAAAATGTTTAAACGTCTAATTATTACCTTGAAAATTGGAAATTTTAAAATTGGTCTTATGGAGTTTCAAATAAATTACAAATAGATTAACTGGATCATTAATTAAGCAGACATGTTGTAATTAAACTTGATTAGTATTGTGTAACTCTAATAAACGTGTAACCACTGACGTCTTCACTGGTTACTGAAACTGACTGCTTATTTAACCGCTAATAAATTAATTAGTAATTTCAGCTTACTTAGGAAATCTTTTTAGTGTCAATTGATTTATAAATTCTTGTTATTTTCACAAATAAGGAATATTCTTTTTTTAACTTTATGAACAATTTTAAATTTGTTGTTCAGTAATACTTCTTATAATAATTATTTACTACACAAAAATTGTTTCGTAAGTAGAGATAAATAAAAAATAATGAAATGAATAATCCTAGAATAAGCATTTACGTTAAATCTGTTATATTGTTCTCAGTATTTTCTCAGTAATATTCTTAGCGCTAACGTAACAGTAATATTTTCCTAACCCGTGATATTTTTAGAAAACTACAACTCATAGTTCTGAGAATAAAGCACGTCAGACGATTGTTTCATGGGAACCCTTTCGAAAATAATTCCATTGTTTTATAGAATTCTGGCTAGGTAGCATAGTAGTTAGCGTACTCGTTTCATACCCGAACTTTACTAGATCAATGCTGAGCAAAATATGAACATTTGTTAATACTGAACCAAGGTGTTGACCTTATAAATTAAAAAGACTAAGTTTTCAATTTCCACGTTGCTAAACGTTGAATTATCACTAACCTACACACTTGTTTGCGCCAAATAAAGCCAGTTTTTATATTTTAAATTGATTGTTATATTTCAAAAGATATGCTTCATTTCCATTTAAATAAACACTGCAAGTAATTGTTTTCCCAAGATAAACTATTATATAGATATAATGTAAAAAATTCCTCTGGATCTATATAAATCATAAAAACCAACTAAAATGAAAAGAATGAATAAAAAGTGCTTTTATTTATGGCTTTGTTAAAATTCCCTTATTTGAATTCATTTTTTGTGACAAAGTTACTAAACAACAAATTTTTACTTTAGGCGAGCGCGAAATGGAAGAGGGGTTGTACTGTAAACCTGAGGTCGACGACTATTGTAATAACTATAGAATATAGCTATTATAAGTGTAAACTGATATGTGAAATCTTAAAATATTAAATGACACTAAACTCCAGCCTGAAATGTAGAATAAAGTGCAAAATTAAACAAAAACAATTAAAAGTTGTTTGTGATATATTCAATATTGCAAACAGGGGTAGAGCTTCAACAACAAACCCCATTTACATTTATCGGGAAATTCCAAACTCGATTTCCTGTAGGTTTATTAAACGTCAGTCAACCCGTATATGAAATACTGTTATTGCTTTTGATACTTTTTTATGTAAGAAATTCAAAATAATTATAACGTTAAAATACTCTGTTTTTTAATAAATATAATGCAAAATAATAAAATAATAAGTTATGGCAAACTAAATTTATTTCACCATATTGAAAGATTATTTACATGTAAAATGTGTTAGTTATTTTTAATTTGTTGAATTTGCATATTACAATCCAACACTTGTCATGTTGGATGTGTAACGAAGAAAATAAAAAATGATTAAATTTAACAGTTGTTTTTTTCTTTCAACTTACATAACCGTGACATAAGGTAACAAAAGAATTATTTGCCACGAGGAAGTCAATTTCCTTAAGGAATAATCTATTTTAAGGTTATTATCTCATCATCGGCGTCTCCAGTTATTCATTGAATTGTATTTACTCCTTTTACACTAAGAAAAGATGTATCTAAATATAAAATTAAACTCTTATACTCTGTAAAATTATGTCAGTTCTTAGAACCCAAATCCTGACTTTTCTTTTCTTATACATTATGACTCATGGACAGCTGACGATGCAGTAAGCAGGAAAAATAAAAGTTACAAATACCAGTTGAAAGGAATTCTCTTAGACTTAGGATTTACTTAATAATCTAGGGTTTGTTATATGCTTATCCAAATTTGCTTGTAAAGATACTGAACTAAAATATTACTATCGCTGTTTTATATACTTTAAAGATAGTTTAGAGATAACTGCATTGTGATAGCTCCTTAAACCTTGTAAGGGGTAGAGCACTATTGATGTAACATATAATAATTTATAGCTTAATACATAGTTAAGTTCATTTTATAGATTTTTTTCTGTAGTTTGTTGTACTTTCTTATCTCTGCTAACTATTGAATATGTTCTGCCACTGCTACGAATCAGTTTGTATCACTGTGTTATCTCGATTTTGATGTACAAGTTTTAGTTAACCAATTTAGTTAATCAGGCACAATTTTCACATTGTATTTATAGCACATCAGCCTTTAAATAAAATGATTTTGAGCATTACTCGTTAAATGTAATCAGGTGTTAAAGTAATTATAAATAATAACTTTAATGTGATTACTGTCAATGTGACGTGAAAGGTAATTTCAAACTCAATATCATATGATCACATTTCTATAATGCCATGCTACCAATTTCAGAACTAAAAATAAAGAAAGGGGAAAATATATGTATAAATTAGCTTAATATAGGTAAACTCGCTTCGCTCCCCGCTTGGGGTCACTCCAGTTCTTTGTAACTCATGTCATTTCAAGTATTCTTTTTGTATAGCATTTTATTTTCATTCATTTCGTTTACTTTGGATTATTCAGTGTTTAAAATGTTAATGTTAACGTTAGTTATCATCAGCTCTTGATGCATTTTTTGTGTATTTTAACAATTTGTACCAATTATAAAGTACGACTCAGTTTCCTCATTACTATTTAAAGAAAGTATCTCATAAAAGAAAAAAATCAAACACAAAACCACATAAAAACACACCCACTAACAAACTTGTGGTCGATTTCCTTATATTTTAACAACGTATAATTATAGAGATTTACTCTGTAGTTATTACCTGTTTTTAAAACTAGGAAATCAGAACCGGTAACTCTCTAAACGCTGATATATTTCAAGCAGAAGAGGATTAATTCCAGCGGCGTGATATGTTCTCCACACGTACAGATTAGCGCTTGACGAACGACCGGGCGGAGCAGTTTATCGGCCCGAGGCTGGGCTCTGATTGGTCGCCTGTAATCGCTGTGTGTCTGTGTAATCTTATTAATTAAAACAAGGTTGAGCTATTCAAGTACACGGAAAAAACCCTTCAAATGTCACCTTTCAAAAGTAAAGATTTGTATTTAATAAAATTTCCGGAATTGTAAAAACTTGGTCGATTATATTGTCCGGATGTCTAATTAATTCTTTTGGTTTAAAAAAATGTCTTAACATTGTCATCTAATCTGATGATGTGTTCAATTCCATTAGATAAACATGAATGCTTGAATTCCAAAAAACCGCTTGGAACATAATGTGGATTTTTCTACGATTTGTTGATTATAGTTATACAAAATATGATTTTTCTGCAATAAATGGTGAAATTGAGTAGTGTTATCCTAGTTATATGACTTTAAAAAAAATTCCAAGACAGTGTCATAAAAATCAGTAAATTAATGCCCGATTGCAGCAAACAAGGGTTGATTTCTCCTTAAATCCCGTCTTCACTAAACGATATATATTGTTATGAAATTTTACATTAGAGTTTTTTAAACGGCCGTGTTTAAGTGTTAATATTTGTAACTAAATCATCATGGTTTAAACTTAAAGTAATCTTATATTCTATGAAGTAAAGGTATTCAGGAAAAAGATAAAACGAATTCCAAAGAGTATGGTCTGGTAAACACCATATAAGAGTGGTGTTTGGTTTAAAAATAACTCGTTTAAATGGGAGATCATTTAAGTTGAATCAGCACGAGTAATTGAGGGCTTTGTTTGAGCAATAGGACGTACGAGTATAATCATTGACGATAGGAAGAGTTATGACATCGTTTCCGGGTAAAGTTGATACTTGAAACTAAGCTGTAACAATAAACTCTTATTAGAATATTATGAGAAACAAAAAGGTTTTTCCGTAGTTAAATATTAAGAGAGTGTGCGTAGGCACACTTCTACTTCTTTTATCTACTTCTTTGCTGCTTCCACGCAGTTTTGTGATTGACTTTAGGGAGCTACGATATGCTTATCAGTACAATAACAAAATAAACACTGGTGAGTACTGTTTTAATCTGTTTTTTGAACATTCGTATAATGGAGGGATATGGGGAGGATAGTGGCCAGTGGGGTAGGTTCCTTGGCCGATTCATGACAATAACACTTTTTAAAAGTTGATATTTCACTCTACAGAATAAAACTACTTACATTTTAACCCTAGTTTAGGCACATAAATTTATAAGAGTGGTTGATTCTTTAAGAGCGTCAAATTATTCTTAAATATATTATCAAAACGGGGATCCTTATATTTAAAACTAAATTAACTTATTAATAAATGATCAAAAAAGTTTTAAAAACTACTTTAATAACCACAAAGTGGGATGCAGGAGAACATATGTTTCGACTAGTGGCCACCTTAGTCAATAAAATAATCTTCCATCTCTCTGGCCAAATAAATATCCGATCCACTAATAAAACTCTAGTATCACAAACAAGATGAGGCAGTTACATCGAAAAGAAAGTGATTTTAGTTATGATGAATAGAGGCATAATACGCGCGGAGGGAGGATATTACTTTCCCTGTATTGCCTCTGGGCAGAATTTATTGCTTTACGGGTTTATGTTAACGTGTATAGAAATATGTAAAAAAAAACTTAACTTTTTATTATATTAAGTTAAAGTTATCGGTATCTAAATTTATTAAAATTGCTAAAGATTTAAAACATAAATCCAGCAATCCTACATACACTCCTACATACACTTTTAGCCAACATAAACTAGCTGTGATTTTACTTCAAGCGAATTTCCCCTATAGGAAAGAAGCTATTACCGTAGGTGGCATGGTAACTCTTAAGCCCAAGACCATGATAACTTTTTATTTCGAGGTCCCTAGATGCCAAAAACACCATTCGGTAACATTTGTATATATGTATTGTTTATATTAATACATATAATATATATATATATATATATATGTGTGTGTGTGTGTGTGTGTGTGTGTGTGTGTGTGTGTGTGTGTGTGTGTGTGTGTGTGCGTGAGTATGACCGTAAGCACGATAACTCTCTTAAAAAAGGTCCGATCCTAATAAAATTTGGCACAAATGTGTAAAGTACCATTTATTTGAACGAGTTCGAAAACCTGACGAATCGAACCATCCAAAAGGGGCTTTTGGGGGGATTTTGTTCGCCAAAATGGGTTTTTTGGGGTTTCCACATGTTATTTTTATTTAAATCAAATTTTAATTTTTACCATTGAATTCAACTTCATAAAACAAACAAATTGGTATTTTGACCATTGCTCTATGTCAATTGATTACTGAGATATTGAAAGTGCTAAACACAGTACGTTGTCTAATGTTATTCTTATGGATAAAAATAAAATTATCATAAAAATCTTATTTATGAACATAAACTAACAAAACTTGGTATATAGCATCATCTAGTTGTGTTTATTATTTTTTGCACATAAAAAACAATGTTTTGCGTATGAATCCCGTAGCAGCAAACCTAGGTACTCAGTCCCCATGATATTCTTTTGGAGAATAATTCAAATATATATTGCTTATTTATGAATGTATATGGATGAATCTTGGTGTGTGCCTTCACTTAGATAAGCTCTATTGATGTTTGCATAAAAACTAATTAATTTTTGTTCCTTGTTGCAGCAAACCTGCTTACCATCCCCCATGTTATTCTTATGGAGAATAATTAAAATGTTATATACCGCTTATTTATGAATGAGTATTGATGGAACTTGGTAATTGGCTTCACCTAGTTTAATTATATTTATATTTGCATAAACACCAATTGTTTGTGTTCGTTATTTCAGCAAACCTACGTATTCATCCTCAATGTTGTTCTTATGGAGAATAATCAAATTAGTTTATGTCGTTTATTTGTGAATATATTTTAATGAAACTTGGTATGCGGCTTTATGTGGTATTAAGACATATATTATGCATTGGAAACTTGCTGAGTACACAGGTTTGCAGCTACGGGGGTATTTTCCTCATCACTGACAACTTCAACTTTATATAATAAAACGTTAAGTTTTTTTTACATATTTCTATACACGTTAAAATGAACCCAACATTGTTAAAATGCTGTAAGACGTCTTTAATTACACCCCGTAAGTAATAGCAATACCTAAAATGCTAATCAAAAAGTAATTAAACACTCATCTTGCACCTATTCAATTTGTATTGTTTTATTTGATGTGTCAGTTTAAGGTGAAAACATCGTTTTATGTTTTTAGCGAATATCCCCTATAGGGAAGAAGCTATTACCGTATGTCTCATGGTGAGACTTAAGCCCCAGGCCATGATAACTTTTCATTTTGAGGTCCCCAGATGCCAAAAACACCAACCCTCCCAAAAAAAAACCTGTTTAAATTGTTATAATTGTATATGCATATATAAGAATTTGAACGAATAGTGTTTTTGGTCTCTGGGGACCTCAAAACAAAAAGTTATCATGGGGACTCGGGCTTAAGTCTTACCATGGCTCAAGTCTACGGTAATGGCTTATTCCCTATAGGGGAAATTTGCTAAAACTATCCAAATGGAACTATGTTAGGCAAAAGATAATATATGTAATTTTTAAAATGGACTCGCTTACGTATAAAATTAAATACTAAATCAAATACATACAATAAGATTTTTTAATAAAAAAAGGAAAGTGGGAATCTTATTGGCTATTAATGTTTTATAGTATGAAATTTTAGTGAGGGAGATATCAGAAACCCTCTGTTTTTATTTATTATTTATATAGGTGGCCCAACAACTAACCTGCTAGTTGACTGAAGTAATTAAAGATATTTACTAGAAAACTATATACATTGTATGCCATTGGTTTTCTGTTACACAAGTAATTTCTCATTAATTACTCGTAAAAGCAAACGAGCAATACGGTGACCTGGTTTGACTGTTTAAATTTAAACATAAGTACATTTTCCCAAAAATATAAGATATACTTATGAGGAAATACAAATGCAAGTGAAACATTTAGTAATGCGATACAAGTGAGAGAAAACAAGATGAAATATAACAGCTAGACTATTTACAATTTTCCTTCCGGCGAGAAAATATTTTGCCTTAACAAGGTTTGAAGCAGAATCATAAAGTGAAAAGGTTTACAACACCTGGAAAATTACTAAGTGGCGCAGAGGAAGGCGTCCATTTGCCTGTCACATTAGCATTTCTCTGTACTGAGCTTCTTAGAAGTTTCCGAATATCGAGTTATTTTACAATAGTTTCAATGTCGGAAAACAATTATTATTCTTTATAAACCTTAGTGGTAATAATCAAGTAATCTAAAATTACAATATGTACTGAACAATCATCCACTATAAATCACATGGTTGGCTATGTATCCATTACGGGACCAAAGTATTAAAAAAACATGAGTTTGATGCTGTGCTCATTTTTAAGTATTAACTAGAAGTAAACGCTTAAAAACCATTTTACAAGTTTGCATAACAGTAAAACTGTTTTTACTTTGAAAATTTAAACTTTTATACAAGCTAATTTAAGGTATTTATAAAATTATTAAAGTTCAAAACCTCATACAACATAAATTTCTGAAGAAGGGAAAATATATTCGTAACATATTTGTGCATTGTTATTATTACTTATTAGTTACTTGTGTTATTTATATCCTAGATATTTCAGAAATTGATTAACCTTTATGGTAAACAATCGATGTTATAGGGCTTATTGTTATATATAATATATATTAGAAAACCATACAATTGTTATGATTTTAAAATTTATCAATATACTTATAAAGTAATAATAATAAAATACTTTGTCAAAGTTTTTCTGATTGGGTTAGGTTTACCAATTCTTAACTCTTTAAACAGTAAATAAATAACTAAGTAAAGAGTAGAGTCACCACAATCATATTTGTGGAGTATACTAAACAAACACAATAAACCTTGGCTAGAACTGCAGTGCAGGGACTTTCTTCAGTATTTATTTATGATCCTAGTTACTGCAGTAACTTATTCCAAGAAGTTTGTAATGTCAGTTGACTTGCTAAGTTTGATAACATTTCACTCTAGTCAAAAATTTAAAATATCTTAGTTTTATAACTTTTACAAATAAGTACAAAATTTTATTAAAAGGACACCGTTTTTACACATTAAAAAGTCCAGTAATACGCGTCGCAATAAAGTTCGTTATCCAACCACTGTTACTTAACCTGAACAATCTTGCGAATCCACAAAATTACGTTAGCTAAAAGAACATAAAGAGTTGAGTTTTACAATCCCTTGAAAATTACAAGGTGTTGCAGCGGCACCAGCTTCCATTTGTCTGTCACATTCACATTTCTTTGCCTTTCGCAACTCCTTCCATAAATATTACAGTTTAGATTAAGTTGCTTTCTAACACAGATTTTAGAGGAACTGACAAAGTGTGTACATTATAAAATACCCCCGTCGCAGCAAACCTGCATACTCAGCGAATTTACAATTAATATATAACATAACACATAAACACTTAACAGGATTCATAAGAAATATATTCGAAAACAAGCAATATTTAAAATATTAATTATTCTCCATAAGAATAACATGGGGACCGATTACATAGGTTTGCTGCTACGGGAACAATAAGTGAAAATTTTGTATTTTGTGCAAACAACGATAAACCCCAACCAGATGAATCCATATACCAAATTTTGTCAGTATATTTTCATAAATAAGCGAGATATACAATTTTTCTTTTTCTCCATAAGAATAACATTAGACAACGTACTGTGTTTAGCACTTTCAATATCTCAGGAACCAATTGACGTAGGGTAATGATCAAAATACCAAATTGTTTGTTTTTTATGCTGAATTAAATGGTAAAAATTAAAATTTGATTTAAATGAAAATTACATGTGGAAACCCCAAAAAAAACCATTTTTGGGGTACAAAAACCCCCCAAAAACCCCCTTTGGATGGTGCGATTTGTCTGGTTTTCGAACTCGTTCAAATAAATGGTGCTATACACATCTGTACCAAATTTCATTAAGATCGGACCTTTTTACGAGAGTTATCGTGCTTACGGTCACACATATATATATATATAAATATATATAAATATATATATATATATATATATATATATATATATATATATATATACATATATAAAAATTTGAACGAATGGGGTTTTTGGCATCTGGGGACCTCAAAATGAAAAGTTATCATGGTCTCGGGCTTAAGTCTTATCATGAGACCTACGGTAATATTTCCCCTATAGGGGAAATTCGCTAAAAAAGTATACCCACCTAATCACGAGGTTCTTTTTTACCTAAATCAACCTTCCGACTAACATACAACATTTAAGTAAGAAAAAAAGTAAACGAGGTTATGTAGTCTGCTTAGAACACACAATTCAACTTTGTATATGCGTTTTAAAATAGTATAACAGTATAACTTATTAGAACATATTTAATATTTAGAGATTTAAAAAAAGTTAATAAAATCTTGAACTTTCCAAATTCATTGAAATAACACACTTCCAAACATTTCTAATTTACAAAAACCATATCTTGAAGAGTTTTATAGAGTTGGTACATATTCTTGGCACACCCCAAGGGCAATATTTTCTACTCAACCGGACACTTCCTGTCTCTTCTCAGGCAAAAATACAGTTAATTTGGGATTTCCTTTTTAGAATGGGTTCATCACTTTCTATTCACGATGAAGGTGTCATGTTATTTAATGTATAACGTTAGACATTAGATTAAATGTTAGATCATTTTTATATTTAGTTTTTTATTTACTTTTAGGTAGCATTATATAGTTTTTATATTTTTACGTTGGGGCGCTGCAGGAATTTGTATGTTTTTATATATAGTTAAAATATAAGATTTAAATAGTTCATGAATAATTTATTTAGATTATTCACGCAATATTTTACCACAAGAGTGACTCAGTTAGTTTTTATTTAGTGTGTAATTGACTACTTTCTAAGAAATTTCATTTGTAAAGAAAAAAATTCCGTTGAGATAATTTATACGATTTAACAAAAATACAAGTGTATTCGAATTTATATCAGTACAATTATTTATTAATGTACTTAAAAATATGTTCATTAAAATAAACATAATAATGTTCACTAGTATATGTTTATAATAAAGGGATTAATTAAATGAAATTGGTGTGTTATATTGATATGTATTTTTTTTTTTTTTTTTTTTTTTTACGTAGGAGGAACGCTTAATGCGCGAACCCAAAGGAACAGTGTGGGACTCCCTCTTACGAGGTATACCCACTAAACCTCCTACGGAGCCGCGGGGGAAAAACCAGGCCGGAACCCTTATCGGACAACTTCGGCACTGGCCCGCGTGTCTTGCGCCCAGACGGGTCACGTCACCGTTTCGGGAAACTTAGAGGTCACCTAAGCATCCCTCGTCTCGCTTTCCCCGAAGAACGGATTGCACGAAGAGCGCAACCGCTCTCCAGGAGTCTTCATCTCGAAGCATCGCCCCCACCACGACGTCCGGGGACAGATCGCCGACAGCAGAGACGAGCCTCCTCCTGTCTTCAGCGAAACGACTGCACCGGAAGAAAGTATGATGAGCATCATCCACCTCCTCCGGGCAGTACCTACACTGAGGTGACCTCACCTTCCCCATGCGGAAAAGGTATTCCCTGAAGTACCCGTGGCCCGTCAGGAATTGACACAAGAAAAAGTCAATTTCCCCAAATGCACGGCTCAACCACGGGCTTATGTCTCTGATGAGACGAAACGTCCATCGCCCTTCCAGTCCACCGTTCCAACGCTCTTGCCAAACTCGCAGAGTTTCAAGTCTGGCTTCCACAGCAGCTTGGTCTCTTCCGAGATCAGGAGCACGGCGAAAGATGTTCTGCCTCTCAGCGGCGAGCAGATCAAGGGGAAACACTCCAGCCACAACCATTACAGCCAGTCCAGACACAGTGCGATACGCACAGGCAACCCTAAGAGCCGCCCTGCGCTGAACGGAGAGAATTCTCTTGCTGTGTTTTTTGACTCTCATGGCACCCGCCCACACTTCTGCGCCGTACAGGAGAGTCGCGTTGACGGTGGACATGAGAAGTCGCCTCTTGCTGGACCTCGGGCCTCCGACATTCCCCATCAATCTGCTGAGCGACAGAACAACCCTCGTCGCCTTGTTGCAAACCACCTGGATGTGCTCCCACCATGTGAGGCGGCGGTCAAGCACCACTCCCAGATACTTCGCCGCAGTCTTCGTCTGGACCTCCACGTCACCAACAGTCATAGGGATTACTGTTTGGATCCTCCGTCGCGTGAGCATGACGATCTCGGTCTTGGCGACCGCCAGCTCAAGTCCATGACCGCTCATCCATCTGTTGACCCGAAACATCACCTGGTTGAGGCGAAGCTGGGCTAACTCCGGATTCCGATCCGTGATGACTGCGGCTACATCATCTGCGTAGCCCACGAGATAGGCTTGTGGTGGCATCTCGAGGCGAAGCACTCCGTCATATGCCACGTTCCAAAGGTCAGGGCCAAGGATCGACCCTTGCGCCGCGCCGGCGGTGACCACTTTGGAACGGACCCCTGCTTCTGTGCTATATAGCAGCCTGCGCTCCTTCAGGTAGTCCTGTACCACGACCAAGAGATAGTCGGGTACCCTGAAGTCCCGCTGCAACGCCTCGAGCATGTCCACCCAACGGGCCGAGTTAAAAGCGTTTTTAACGTCCAGGGTGACCAGCAGCACGATCGGCCTGGCCTGATGGCAGGCCGTGTCAGCCCGCTGGACGGCGCCCAGGACTTCAGCCACGGCATTCAAGGTTGAGTGGTCCTTCCGAAAGCCGTGCTGCCGGGGGGACAAGTCCCCAGCGGCTTCGACGGCCAACCTCAACCTGGGTTTCAGCAACCTCTCAAAGAGTTTACCCGCCGTGTCCAACATACAGAGTGGTCTGTATGCCGACGGGGACTCCGGGTCACCTTTGCCTTTGCTGATGAGCGCCAGTCTAGCTGTCTTCCAGCGTGACGGAAACACACCCGCCGCCAAACACGCGTTGAACATGCGCAGCAGCAGATGTGGGTGACTTCCCGCCACAACCTTCAGAGCCTCAACCGGAATGCCATCAGGGCCTGGAGCTCTGTTGTTGTGCATGGCAGACGACGCTGCCACGAGCTCCTGTTCCGTGAACAAAGGAACATCAGGCACCGGCCCCGTTACTCTTTCCTCTCGCCTCACAGGGTGACTTGGGAAGAGAGCATCGACGATGGCCGTGATCGTGCCTGCAGGCATAGAGGCACTGCTGGCCCCCATTCCCCCGAGCTTTCTCGTGACGAGCTTGTACCCTTTTCCCCATGGATCGGAGTCCACGTCCCGGCACAGCTCCTTCCAGCAGCGAGCCTTGCTCAGGCGAATTGCACTGGCAAGAGCTTTTTTCGCAGTCTTGTGCTCTGCCGACCTGGCCAAAGCCTCCGGTCGGTTTCGAGTTCTCTGCGCTCTTCTGCGAAGCATCAGTGCCGTTCTCCTGAGCTCCGCGATTTCGTCCGTCCACCAGTACACGTGGCGACGACCCCGGACAGGTTTTTTCCGAGGCATCGACGAGTCGCATGCACGCTCGATTAGCTGCATTGTGGAACCCACGAGAGCTTCGACCCGATCTCGATCAGCGGAGTCAAAGCGCTCCGTCAAACCGGCCTCGGGGCTACGACTGAGCCGCTCGACGAATTTTCCCCTGTCCAGTTTGGCCTGATTCCAGCCAATTGGGTTTCGGGTACTGCATCGACGAGACAACTCGTTTTCTTCCAGATTGAAGGAGATGAATTCGTGGTCACTGGCCGTGTACACGTCCATCACCCCCCACCCCGCTACCAGAGGAAACAACCCTGCCGATACCAGCGTGACATCTGGTATGGAGTCACCAAAACCAGGTCTTCGGTATGTCGGCATGTCCCCTCTGTTCGCCACTTCCAGGTCGAGCCTCGAGGCCATCTCCAAGATTCGTCTCCCCCGGGCGTTAGTGACTGGCATGCCCCATTCAACGGCACGCGCGTTGAAGTCCCCAGCAACTATTACGCCCCCCAAGACACCCTGAAGACTGTCTTCCAGCGCCTCCAGCCTCTCCTGGTACTCCTCGGCGGAATAGTTTGGATAGAGGTAGACACTGTATACGTTGACTCGCCGAAGTCTCACCCAGACGTAACCATCACCGGATCCGTGACCCAACACCTGAATCCCCCGACTGTCCGAAATCCAGAGAGCCGCGGTGCCAAGCCGGTCATAAAACCAAGATGGACTGGTTTTGATCCGGTAGGGCTCGCTGACGATCACGATCTGGGCTTTGACCTCACAAGCAAGCTGCTCAAGAATGGCGTCAGCTGCTCGACTCCGCTGCAGGTTTGCCTGGACGAAACGGATCATTTCGTGGCAGATTGAGCCCTCTTAGCGTCTAGGGCTTTCCTGAAAGCCCTGCACGCCCCTGAGCCCGGAATGTGGTCCGCGGACGCTCCAGGTGTACCGGTGCAGAGAACGCAAGAAGCGGCCGCTGTGCAAGCAGCGGCCTTATGTTCGCCGCTACCGCACTTCCAACAATTGTTGCCGCGGTCTGGACCGGAGCAACTCCGACGCGTGTGGCCGTACCCGAGGCACCGAAAACAGCGTTCTACCTCAAGGCGCTGCCGAACTCGGCAGACGACCCAGCCAATCTTGATCTTCCCAGACCGAAGAAAGAGAAGACCGTCTTTCTCTTCCATCTCAACGACAGCCTTTCTCTGCTCCCGCTTGTTTGGCGAGAACAGGGTGACCTTAGGCACACCGGAGATTGTCGGAAGGTCTCTTGTGATAGCCGCAATGACATCGGCCTCCGAAGCCAGGGCGTCTAGATCCAAGATCTCTACCCTCAGCTTCGGGATGATGGAGCGGACCTCGCCCTTGTCCCCTATAGCTCTCTGAAGTGCTTCCTGGAGTTTCCCCCGGTCGTCACACTTCGAGAGCTCAAGGAGAACCCCCCCGGCCTCCGTCTTCCGGATCTGCCGAACCACAGTTCCGGAGTCCGCTGGCGTCACCTCACTCTTCAACAATCCGAGGATCTCCGAGTAGGTCTTGCCGGTGGACGGATTGATCAGGACCACCTGGTTCCTGGTCTTCCTAGGCCGAGTCTTCTTTGGCTTCTCCTTCTTTTGGCTGGGTGCTTGGGAAGGCGCGTTTTCCGCCTCTTCCCGATTCTTCTGGGCTTTCGCCTCCGCCCGAAGCTTCCTCCTCTGTTTCTTGGAGAGGACCTGATTAAAACCCTCCCTGTCCGCAGACGCAGTGGTGGCTTCTTCTCCGTTCCTCTCCACGTGGACGGTCCTGTTCTTGACGTCCGGTCTCTTCTCCGTTTGCTGTTCCGCAGGAGGGCTAGTCGCCGATCTCTTGGCACCACCACCAGGCGCCCCAGACTCCGAAGATGGAAGTGGAGCTTGCCCCTGCTTCTCCTCCAGAAGCCTGAGCCGCCTTAGCGATGCCTTCCAGAGACCGAGCATCGAGTCAAAGACATCAAGGGATGCATCCAGGGTCACTATCCCGTTCTTGATGCCCATCGACACGGTCTTCTGCTTCGCGACCGCGGCGGACATGTCGAGGAGAGTGTCCCGCATCCTCTGCAGTTCCTCCTCGACCTTTTCCTGAGCAATAGCCACGTTCCTTTCATCCGGCGAAACTACCGGAGACGGAGCTCGAACCGTTCTTGGCTTTGGGGTATTCCTCGAGCTGGCTGAATCCGTGGAAGCCAGCGCGACCACAGGAGAAGAGGCCGGTGGTGGGGACCTCGCTACTAAGCTACTCCTCCGAAAAATGGAGGCAGTACTGGCGCTAGGAGGAGGGAGTTCTGGAAACTCCCTCATATCGTTGCCAATGTTGATGTTGTCGTTGTTTTTAGGGGTTGCCATACTTTAGTTTAACCAGCGCATCGCACGACGAGGGTGAACCCGGAATTGGCCAGGCAAGGGTATACCCAGGGGGACGATGCCCCTACCCCAGTTCCCCGGGGACCCGACCTCCGTTTGCCGGCACCGGATTCCAGACGTGCCGGGGTTCACCGTGGCAGTGCAGAGCCCGACCTCTGCACCCACGCCGCACTCCCTGACCAGGGCCCGAAGGGGCTGGCTCCTGACACCCACTGAAGAGAACCCATCGGCAGTGCAAGCACACATCAGCCCCTGCGACACCAGGGACACTCCCAGGGACCCCCCAGTGGACACCGGTCGAAAGAAGGCGGAAAGACACCCATGATGCGGGGTCGAAGAAAAGAAGAAGATGAGCAAGGCTTGCCCAGGAAAGAAGAAAGAAGGCGAGCCAAGGCCCAAAAGGTGAGAAGAAAGGCCTTGGCCCTGGAAGAAACTGTGAGAAGAAGAGTCTCACAGCCAAGAGGATTTTACCCGCGCTAGCCGTGACGCCACTGGCTTGTGACGCCCCGTTGCCCAGGGTGCGCGACAAGGACGCCGCGGGAGGGATCCACACCCTGCACCCCATATTGATATGTATTTAAAAAACTATTATCGAAGTTTAATGTTAAAATCTATTGTTATATTACGTTTCTAAGCTTATTCTTGTTTGTTCAGTAACAGATGATTATGTGGGCCATTAGGGCTGGAAATGTCTAGCGCCCCCAAATTGCTTATCACGGAGGGTTATTGGACGTTGTTCCGTCATTTTATGTCTCCCTACAATTGCAATTTGTGGTTAACTGCACGACGAAGGAAGTGGAAATGCTTTAAAATGTACATGCGCGGTTGTAGATGTAAACAGTATTATGAGATGGTATTTGACCATATATCTCCAGTTAAGACTGTTTTATGGTTAAAGATAATTTATTAAAACTATAACATATACAGGGTGTTGAAGAAAACCTTTTTCGTAACAACTGAGAAATTGTAATCTTCATTAGTTAAAACATGTTTTTTGCCATTTCTGGCTTAAAACATCATGTTTTAACTAATCAAAATCCCGATCTTTCAGTTGTTTATAATCTTATTGTTAAAATATTCATACCATTATTTTTAGGATAAGATGACAAAAACATTTTGATTTTTAAAATTGTTTCCACAATACTATGATTTTGTAGATATAAAGAATAAATAAAATGCTATACATCACTTAATTATTCATGTATTTTTATGAAACTTGATGAGTGGCTCTATTTGTTACATGCATTGTAAATTCGCTGAGTACGCAGGTTTGCTGTGACGGGGGTGTGTTGTATTATTATATTACTATTTTAAACAACAGTACCAGGTGTCCCATAAAGGTTCCCCTCCTCTTAATTTTTTTAATAATATTTTGGTAAATTATACTAGCATAGGTCAAAGTACTTTTTTAGGTGGTTAGGGGTTTCATGGGTAGGTAGGGGTTTGTAGGGGTAGTTTTTATTTTTAAAACAGTAAACCTTATCATTTTGCATCTAATTTTAAAGAAGGTAAAAAAATAAAATGATTGCTGCAAAGTGGACTAAAGTCCACTATCTAATCTAATGTTATGGTCAGCAAACAAATGTTGTAATGTGGTTATTTGTACTGCTAATATTTCCCTCCTTGTACATGAAATATTTTAAGACGTTAACGATGGATAAGACCATATGTTCTGATAATCTAGCCTAGACAACTATAATTGACTTACTATTTTGGGAATCCCTTAAGATCAATGTATTTGATGAAAATAGGTTTACTTAGCAAATTTCAGAGACTTACTGATTCTATTGCTGCTTAACAATTTCGCTTACATAATTATATACATAAGATGTTAGAGATAAGATATGAGAAGTTGAATTAGTGTTCATAAATATAGCTTTATTTTAAATATTCTTTATATATCAAAAGCTATTGTATATGTATCCTAGTTTTAATTTGAACTAGGAATTCAAACTGATAACTTTCATGTCTGCCTAATTGTTGAAAATTCAATATCAAGTCACTTGACATACCTGTGTGTCTTAAATCCAATTATATAACATTACACCATTATTCAAAGCTAACAATCTAGACAAGATTAAAGCTGGAGTGGTATCGGTTTGAAGGCATTAAGATAACAGTGCGCAAGGCGACTAATGTTATCTTGTTTTATACTTCGTCATTTAAGATACAGTTTTCACAAAAGATACAATGATGTTTAATTGGACCTTTTTTAATTATCTGAATGCTTTCCATGGACGATACAAAGAGATTGTATGGACATGTAATTAAATACATTGTTATTATCATTAAAAGTATCGCTACGACAAAGTTTTAACTTTAGAATTTACCCTAAATAGCAATTTTACTTATAGCCTTACCGGTGAAAGAAAAAAGAACTGTCACATTTATTTATCTAACATAGCATTCTGGTGTCAAATTGTCTCACTCTGTGAAACTCTGGCATTAAAGTCGTATCCACTAAATTAACGTTCTCTGTTCCATGGGTATAAGTTTGTAAATGGCCACCGTACATCTTGAACAACTCAATAACTTTTATAACAACAAATGAAACGCATTTCTACATGTCTCACTGAAAATATACCTTTCTTATGCTTTATCTTAACAAGTTTTAGTTTTAGGAAAGTAATTTATTTGCTTATTACGATTTGATGAGTATAAAACAACCATTCCAGAGTTCTAATAAGAATAAACAAGCATTATAAATAATACAATTTTTAAACGAAAATTAATCATCTTTGAATTAGAGGACTCAACTAACAGTTAAATTAGAAGGTAACTGAGACTGAAAAGCGATCAAGTTGGTAACCCCGGGGAACCTACAATTTGACGCAAGAGTTTACAGATATCAACTGGAATAACACTAACTTTACTTTCTGGCTCCGTTCAGATACTAAAACTCTGTTAAATATTAAACGATTTCGTACACAGCACGCTGACGTGAGGGAAGTGAATTTCCACATTCAAAACTTTTAAAACTCAAAACCAGTGTTAAAACCTAAATTTATTCCAATTTTATTGAAATCTGAAAACATTGATTTTTTGGCTGTTCTGATGCTCCTGGTTTCATTTACCTGCAATGCTAGGAATACAATTTTGCGCATTATAAGGTTAGGAGAAGGTCCAGTCAGGCTTGAAATTAAGTGCGAGGTTGTTGGGGATTATACAAATACACCAACAAATGAAAAACATGCTTTCCTAATGTAAAAACCCCATAAGACAAGGTACTGTGTTTAGCCGATACACATTTTCTTTAATAACTCGGTAAATATTTATGCTAGAATGACAAGAGAGGGCTTAACACTTTCGCTTTACTAATTTCCATCTTAATTCAAGCATTAGTTTTACGTCCGGGGCTTTTCTGACCCTTTTTGGGCCCAAAAACTCGAAATTTGAAAGAATAATCCCCAAAAAAGAGGTTAGAGTTTTCCGATTGTTTTGCCCAACGAACTTGTCCAACTGATTATAGAAAGGAACGACCCTACCAAGTTTGAAGTAAATCGGGAAAAATTGCGACCGCTAGAGTGCAAACACACACACACACATATATATATATATATATATATATATATAATTATATATATATATATATTTATAAATAAATATAATATATATATATATATAATTTTATATATATATATATACAATTTTGAACGTGTTCATGGGGTCACGTTAGGAACTTCTATGGTGGTCCCGGGCTTAAGTTTCACCGTGCGGGTCATGCTAATAGTTCACTTCCCATAGGAAATTCACTAATGATTTACGATCAAGTTTATGATCCAGTAAAAGATCCAAGGTGTATTTTATTACCTGTTTAATGGACTATCTTATCTAAATAGCTCCGTGATTTCCGTAATTAAAACAACAGAATAACTAAACTACAACGGCGTTTGCCTATAATGTATGCAATAATAGAATGATTGATGAATGCAACACGTTTACACAGTTAGTACTGAATATTAACATGACTAATATTTATAATATACATTTAAGTTAATTTAAGATCTTCAAATTAAGTTTCACTATGTTGTTTTTGAAGCTCACTCTTTCTTGGAATAAACCTTCTTGAACTACCGGTCAGTAAAACCCTATTTCATTTCAATTGTTAGGTTTGTTTAATTTCGATAATTCAAGCTTTGCTGGATACAATATAGGGCATCACTCACCTATTTTTGTTGTTCTGGAACTCGTTAAACACTACAAAACACAGACACATTACGAACACTAATTAAAAACAAAAAACAATCGTTCCGTAAGTCTAACGTTTCGCGGAATCGAAATAACGTTCCGCTTCTTCAGGGATTCGTTGACATTATTTTTATTATGTCAGTCGTGGTTAGGCGTTCACCCCACGTGCGGGGAAAAATAAAGTCAACAAATCCCTGAAGATGCGGGACATTATTTCGATCCCACGAAACGTCGCATTGTCTTCTGGAACTATTGTTTTTTGTTTTTAATTCGTGTTCGTAACGTGTCTGTGTTTTGTAGTGTTTGACGAGTTTCAGAAAAACCAAAATTAAGTGAGTGAAGCCCAATACTATATCCAACAATGGAATACACCTCACTTACAAACTTGTAATTCAGAAATAGAATTAGAGCTTTGCAAATGGTCAACTATAAACCGTTTTGTATTCAGGAAAAATGCCAATTTAAAACTAAACCGTTTTCGCCATTTTAAGTAATTTCTAGAGTTTCTTTGAGGTAGCTTGAAACGATAAAGCCGTTTAAAAACTAGTCTATAGTAGTACCTCTTGGTTTGGTCCATTGAAATCTTTAAAAAAACCAAACCAGCATGGACATTAAACGATTAAACATTATTGTACCTTCTATGTAAATTCATGACGCAGTATAAAATAAGAGAACATTAAACGCCTGGTGCACTCTTATCTTAACGCCTTCAAACTATTGCTACTTCTGCTTTAATAATCATCTAGAAGTTTATCCCAGGACCATGGTGTAATGCTACATTACTGAATTTCAGTCGGACAAACATGTAAAGCTCTCGAAAGTTTATTGATTTACCTTATTGTGTTACCGTACGATTATAAAACAAAAGACAAATTTTCTATTTAAATTGTTTGACAATATGTTTGCTTTTGGTCTACTGACTGCTGGTTATTTATATTTATAAGTTTGTAATTAATTACGACAGCAAAACATAACTTTATTCTTCCATTACCCACATGTTGTGAACCTTAATTGCACGTTTACTTAGATGATTTACAATTGCATGGTTCAAGAAAATCAACTAGTTACAAATAATGAAATAAAATGTTTACAAGCTTAGATAAATAAACTTTAATAAATACTTAACATTTGCAGTCAATTAAAGTCAATAATAAATAAACAAACGTTTTAAAAATAATACAAAATATAAATCTGATTTAATTTGGTTGGATAGTTTAGAAAACAATCTATAATCAATAGAATATAGGACATTATTCTTTCGATAAAACACAACTCTTAACTGGTCCTGCTAACTTACTGCATGGAGCCCCTGGATCTGATACGATGTCGGTGACAACATAAAAGTCGGTTATAACATTAGGGCAGACTGTGGTGTAGTCTTCTATTATAAAGATATACTGCAGGGAATTAACAGAAATGGTTAATTATATGTTTATTATTAATTTTAATTTAAACATGTAAATACTTAACATGTAATACCTTAAACATGTGATGTTAAGGTTTTAAAAACTAAATTATAATACGATACTTTAAAATAGTTACTATTCAATCATCTATTAAATAATAAAAATGTAAAGTAAATCCTAATGTATTTGTTATTTTTAATTCATCAAAAAACTGGTTAAAACCATATATTTAAAACCTTTGGTGTATATATATAAAACAATACCCCCGTCACAGAAAACCTGCATACTCAGTGAATTTATAATGAATATATAACATAATACATTAAAACACTTAACAGGATTTATACGAAATATATTTACAAACTAGCAATATTTAAAATATTGATTATTCCCCATAAGATGAGTACGCAGGTTTGCTGCAACAAAGAACACAAAATAATGGGTTTTTATGCAAATATCAAAAGACCTCATCTTATTGAAGTCACATACCAAGTTTCATCCATATACATTCATAAATAAGCGATATATAGCATTTGAATTATTTTCCATAAGAATAACATGGGGACCAAGTAGTTAGGTTTGCTGCTACGGGAACCATAGGCGAACAATTTTTTTTGTAAAAACAGCAATAAACCACAACCAGATGAAGCCATTTACCAAATTTTGTCAGTTTATGTTCATAAATAAGCAAGATATAAAATTTTTATTTTTCTGCATAAGAATAACATTAGACAACGCACTGTGTTTAGCACTTTCAATATCTCAGTACCCAATTGGCGTAGAGTAATGATCAAAAGACCAAATTATTATTTTTTTATGCTGAATTCAATGGTAAAAATTAAAATTTGATTTAAATAAAAAATACATTTGGAAACCCCAAAAAACCCATTTTGGGGTACAAAACCCCCCCAAAACCCCCTTCGGATGGTGCGATTCGTTTGGCTTTCGAACTCGTTCAAATAAATGATACTTCACACATTTATACCAAATTTAATTAAGATCGGACCTTTTTTACGAGAGTTATCGTGCTTACGGACAAACACACATTTATATATATATATATATATATAAATTCCTACAATCATTACCCACATGGTTTTTTACCTTTATCACAATTTTACTTAGATGATTTACTGTGCCTGGTTCAACCAATTGATTGATATATCTGTAAAAACGTTAAATTTTTACATTTTTGTTACCTATTCATCCCGCTGCTGTCAATTAAAGATAATGTTAAAAATCAGAACGTTTTGAATGTAATAAACATTATTGATTCGATTTAATTTCATGAGTTTATTTAGAAAACTATATCTATAACCAAAGGAATAAATGAATTTGTTGTTTCGATAAAACATAATACTTAACTGTGTTTACTGGATAGCAACTCGTTTCGGCACCATATTTGGCAACAACATAAAAATCGGCTACACAATTTGGACGGACTGTGGTGAAGAAATATATTTTAAAACAGTAAAGAATTAAAAAACACTGTTTTGTGTATTATTTTTGTTTATTTTAATAACAAGATGTAAACTACTCAAGATAATGTTTAAATTAAATTATAATTAGTGACTTCAAAGATTTATCATATCAAAATTTATTAAATAATTAAAAATGTAAAGTTTTGTATAAATTGGTTACACTACACAAACTGATTCAAAACCGGATATTTAAAATCTTTGATGTGCTATTGAACATACAAAAATCGTTGAACACGTTAAACTGCACTAACAAAACGACATTGTAATATGTATGTTGTTAAGTTTTTAAATTACGGTTTTCAAACCCACAATAACCTAAACAAATTATAAGGTTTTATTTTAATGTGATTTTATTAATGGTATAATTAGAAAACGTTGCTTTAAATCTAATTCACTAAGGGTCGTATTAACATATGATTCTAAACTAAAATAAAAATTAAATATAATACAACCAAAGGAAAAAAATATCTCTACAATTACACAAAAATAGTTACTATAAAAAGAAAACCTCGAGTTTAAACTACACAAACGAATATATACAAATGTGTTTGTGTAAGCTAAGATGATAATCTTATTTAATTTTGCTGTTAACAAAATTAATACTAACAATTTCAAAATCACCAAGTCCAGATAAATTTAACTTAACATAATAGAACGTTAATGTTCTTTTAGATTATTACCCATGTTAGCATCACCCCGTAAAGCAATGTATTCCACCCAGAGGCAATACAGGGAACGTAATATCCTCCCTCCGCGCGTGTTATGGACTGCCTCTATTCATCATAACTAAAATCACTTTCCTTTCCAGTACAACTGCCTTATCTTTCTTGTAATACTAGAGTTTTATTAGTGGATGTGTGTTTGTCCAAAATAAAAGAAAGATCTATTTATTCAATATAGTGGTAACGAGTCAACTCTTTATTACTCAAATGTGCTCCAGCAACCCATTTTTTTTATTTAAGTAGTTGTTTATAACCTTTGTGATAATGATAATTTAAGTGTACTTTTTCGGTTTAGATATAACACACCCCATGTGTACAAAGTATTTAAGTATAATTTGTAAATTCTTTTGCCTGTTTCTTGCCGTTGAACAATTTCCATTGAATTTTACAATCATCGTTACTCCTACACATGTTTATTTTCGTACATTGAGTAAAAAAGTACTTTTTTAACATGAGGTGGTATTTAAAATACTCCATACGAGTATACTATGAAATTAAAGTAAGTAACTAAAGAGATCAACGTGGCCTAAATACAAAACTATTTATGATTCACCGTTTCTAATGCTTCAATACTTTTGATGAATCATATTTTTACCTCTAAATCCGTTCATGAGTTGTTAGATACACATTTTGTGTTGTTGTACATAACTTACCTGAACTTAAAAGAATGGTAAGAGCAATCGAGGAAAAGGTCAAATTTACATTCGTTACGTTAATTGGTCCTTAAAAATCGTAACAAATTAATAATAACAATTGTAATCAAAGATAAATAACCCAAGGAGAATTGAAAAAGTAATAGTGTACAGCTTTTGTTTTACCCCTCTTAATTAAATTTTTAATGCTATTGGAATCGCCTTCAGAGTGAAGTTTAATTACTACCAGTTGTTACAAAAATGTTTCAACCAAGAAATGGCCTAGTGGAAGTTGTATAGTGGAAAAAATACAAAGTCTTAATTTCGACAACACCGAATGAAAACTATTACCTCAAATGTAACACATTACCTTGTAAATGTAAAATGTAAAATAGTGTCGTGTTAAGATTAAGATAATTGAGTAAACGTATTGTCATTTTTCTACAATGATTTGTCATATTACTGCATCCATTATTTACGAGTGCTGCAAGGGTTTAAACATATTTTGTTTTTCTCTGCACTTGCTATTATCATCTATATAACATCATTTGTAACACTTGTGGCGTTTTCCAGTTGGAAATAAGTAAAATAAAATAAAATATTGTTCTACATAAGAACAAAACACGGAGATACTCATAGAAAGCTGTCTGTAAAACATGTGATTAAATGTACCTTAGATCTCTTACTGAATCATAAATAGTTTAATAGAGTAATAGTATTTAAACGTATCCTGAACGTAAAGTAAGTGTGATTCTACTTGACAGATATCTATCTACTCTTGCGTCAAATTGTAGTTACCCAGGGGTTATAAACTTTATCGCTTTAGAGTCTAAATTAGGTTCTACTTTAAATGTTGGGTCGAGTCTTACTCAAGTTCCACGATTATTCCTTTACGTTTAACAGTTTTACTTGTTATTGTAATTTTGTTAAATGTCAAAACTTTTTTTACCAAATCATACTGTGTATTTAAATTACCAACTTATGACTGAAAAATGTAAGGACACGACGAACAACAAGTTTTTTTACACTGAGGCAAAGAGGAATACGTTTGATTTGTTATGATGAAGGTTACAATGTCTCTTTATAAACTCAAATAAGATAAACAGAGATAATTCATTTACAGGTTGATACGGAATGCAATTTTTTATAAAGGAACTATCAATTGTGTTGGCCTGAAGGCTTAAAATGTTAATTGCTAGAGATATACCTTTCTTAGCTATCTTAATATTTGAAATGATAATAGCTTAAAGAGTTGCACTAAAGTTGAATTAGATCTACTTTAAGCATCTGGAGGTTTATAGACAAACCAAGTACGGTTACAGAATATACGGTCTCTACGGTTATAGACTTCGGATAGAACATTTAATTACAAGTTTATGCGATATCATGGTTCGGTCTGTCAACAGGCGCTAGGTAATAGGTCAAATTGCAATCTATCTTTGCAAATTGTACCTTATATGACGCCGTATAAAATAAGGGAACATTAGACGGCTGGAGTACTGCTATCTTAATACCTTAAAACTGGTACCACTCCAGCTTTAGTCCTATCTAGAGGTTTAACCTGATGGCATTGTGAAATTGTATAACATAACTGAATAACAGATTCACAGGAAAGTAAAGTTTCAAGTAAGTTACAGTGTTTTGACAAAATAGGTTGGGCATGACAGAGTTGACGTTTATACTCACGAGTTGAATGTTTATATGTACTTACAACCTAACGCAATCTTGGATTGACAAAGTATGACATGGTTCGTTGATTATGACATCGTCGGATCACTTTTCACACAAAATATACGCCTGAATATTCCGCAGTTGGAGAAATGCGTCATACTTTGACAATCCAGGATTGAATTAGGCTATAAGTAAATATACCAATTTAATTTGACCAACTCAGTTGACATTTAGTATTTTTAATTGGAACAGTGCAGTATAAATATACAATAAAAATATGTTTTGATCTTGAGAGAATTTTATTGCCCAGCAAATACAATAATTTATTCATGATATTTGCCTTCTAGATTGATTGTATGACTTAAAAAATAAGGAAAACCAGCAAATGATGACTTAAATACAAAACTAGCAGAAAAATCTAAATTTAGTCGAATTTGTTAATACACATTTTTGGCTCAAACGCCAGCAATGTGGGGGTGAAATCAATATTATATGATTGGTGCACCTCGAACCCGACATGATAACTATAAAATTTCTTTGTTACCCAGGTAAAATGAAATCAGGAAATAGTAAGAAACCCCCATTAAAAACTATAAATCTTACATACATATAGCATCTAATGATAACAGGCAAATGTACAAAAAGAATTATTCAAACTTTAGGAACCGGTTTTATTTGGCCAACTCGACGTTTTTAATGTTTCTCTGTTTTGAAAAATACGTTAACTTATATATGATAATAATACTTATACTTTAAACTACTTCTTAAAGTAGATATTATGTATATTTAGTTGGCCTTAAAATGAAGTTAAAAGTTTCAAATTTATTAAATACATTAATTGTTTGGAACGTTCCCCATTACTTAGGTAGACATCGAAGCAATATTCTATTGCTGGCACGCTCAAACACTGGGGCAAGTTGGAGTCACTCACGATAGCAGCAGTACGACTTTACTAATTAAAAATTTGTTTATCCTAAACAATGTTCAAAAAAGATGTCAAAAATAGGAGGTCCACCGGATGAAGTCTGGACTTCTAAGTGGTCACCCCAAACGTATACACTCTTTATATATATATAGCACTATTATTTGAAAATTGCAATAGTTATTCTTTATGAGTTTAATGTGGTATCGTCTAAAATACCTTCGATGTAATACATTTACGGATTTTACAAACATGAACACGATATATTCCGGCTGTGGGCAATACAGAGAAAGTAATATCCCTCCGGACCTCCGGGCATGTTACAAAGTGCTCTATTCATCATAACTAATATCACTTTACTTTTGAGCATCTATAAACATCAATGGATACATTTTTTTATTTCATAACTAAAACACGTATTACTTATTAATAAGTTTGTATTATTATTATTTATTTGTTATAATGTTTTATTCATATGTTGTCTATGTGCCAAATGATAAATTATACGTTTACTCGAGCAGAAGCTCAACATTACGTAAACCAAACATTAACAAATAATTTAATTTGGTTTGATTGGATTTAAAACCGCTCTTATCGTTGAACAACTAATAATATATTTTGCATACAGTAACAATGATAAGAATAATTGATGGGATAGTTTTAATAGCAGTTAATATACTGTTAAAATAATATGACAAATCATATACATACAACAAGTATTTACTAACTAGTAATATTACTGACTATATATTTGTTATCTTATGGATTTTTAATAGAGGAAAATCTCAGAGACACTATTTCATTTTTGTTTTCTATAATAGCGGATAAATAAATTGCCAGTTGAGGGCGTGGTTTTACGGGCTGTCAACCGAGATCAGCCAATAGTAGATTTGCTGCATCGAAAAAACTGCACACCAGATTAACATTTGGTTGATATTCTGTTTGGCAAAATGGCATCAGTGACAATGTACAAACATTCTATTGGCTACAGCTCATCTGTCAATTTATTTATCCGCTAATATAGATAGGTGGACTTGCAACTAGGGTGGGTTCCGAACCGCTGGGATGCAACATCATCACACAGCCATTGGTGATTGGTGGGGGTATACCTTGTGGACCGAGGCCAGCGTTCTAGCCACTACCGCTTGTCTCTTGGCCGAATTGATTAAATATATCTATTAGACAAATTGTAGGTGGGTTTTGTTCCTTCTGCGCATATAGAGCCCACTTCCCCCTGGTTGACCCTAGGTATGGTAACCCCCTACACAAGTCCTGAACTGAAATGCTGAAGTTTTAGTTTCTTATCAATATAAAAGCAAACGAATAATTTTTATCTGTATTTACAGGGAAACTTAACAGAATTATTAAATTAAATTAAAAAGAAAGAAAATGGAAAACACTATTTAATTAAAAATGTAGTAATAAGTAATAAGTAAGAAAAACATACACAAACTGTATCAGTTCGATTATTTACAGTTTTCTTTCCAATTACAAAACACTTAAACAATGCTTGAAGTAGAAACATAAAAGGACACAGTTTACAACACCTGTAAAATTACTAAGTGGCGCAGAGGAAGGCGTCCATTTGCCTGTCACATTAGCATTTCTTCTTTACTGAATTTCTTAGAAGTTTGAAAATGTCAAGATACTTTCGAGTAGTTTTAATGTCAACCTCTTTTGAACCCAATAATTACCTATATTGAACCACAATATTAGTAATGATCGTTAATTCTGCAATCATATTATGTATTAAATGATAAGCCATTTTAAATTATGTGTATTATTGCTTAACAATAATAAGTACTTATAGTTACAATCATAAGTACGATGCAATATTAATTTTTCAGTTGTACCAGAGTTAAAATCTTAAAATCCTAGGTTCATGCTGTTGTATTAAGCTCTTTATTGCATCGAAAAAATGTTATTTTATGGCCTTTCTAAAACTAATAACGTTCATAAACATATGTATAAAATATATTTCTGAATAAGAGTAGAATATATTTTGTAACTTATTTGTACTTTATTTATTGTGTTATTAACTTACATTAGGTTATATTTGAGAAATATATTTCTAGAATATTATTTGGGTTTATTATTATAAAATATCGAACGCTCATATATACAGGGTGTTCGGAAAAAACGTTCAAATTTAGGATATTATTTTACATATGTTAATAAGCAAACATTTTCCTATGAACATATGGCCTAAAGCGTATCGTTTTCCTTCTACCTGTCTGTATGTCTTTTTAAATATTTTATCATACCTTTTTATCACCTAAGGTATCAACTTCACACTTGGTGCATTTATAATTGGTGTATCGAGTTATAATTTGTACCAATTCAAAATTGCAGCCATTTTAGTTTTTAATGCTCATTTTCTTGAAAACTGTAATATTTAAACAAAATCTGTAAGAATTACCAAAGTTGTGTCATTTTGTCTTAAAAATAATGATATGATGGTTTTAACTATAGAATATTAAATAAATGAGAAATAGTTATTTTTTTAAAGTTAAAACATGATTTTATAGCACCAGAAATGAAAAATACTCCCGTCACAGCAATCCTGCATACTCAGTGAATTCCCAATGATGTATATGTTTCTCACTACCACATAAAGCCACTTACCAAATTTCATAAAAATACATTCATAAATAAGTGATATATAGCAATTTATTTATTCTCCATAAGAATAACTTTAGGGCTGAGTACGCAGGTTTGCTACAACAAGAAATACAAGAAATGTGTTTTTATGGAACTATCAATAAAACTCAACCAGGTGAAGCTACATACCAAGTCTAAATCATTAATGCTCATAATTAAGAGAGATAGAAAACTTTACTTATTGTCCGTAAGAATAAGATTAGAGCTGAGTATGCAGGTTTGTTGCTACGGGGAAGATCAACAACTTTTGTGTGCAGGTATCAAAATAGTAGTACTAGATGAAGCCACATACCAAGTTTCATAAATATACATTCATAAATAATTGAGATATACAATTTTATTTATTCTCCATAAGGATAACATTGGACAATGTGCTGTGTTTAGCAATTTGAACATCTCTGCAATGGTTGGATGTGGAATCACAATTTAAACACTAAAATGATTGTTTTGTAGAGCTGAACCTATTGGCAAAAACAAATGTCAAGTTTGCACTAAAATTAATTGTGGAAAAGCTAAAAACCTTTTTTCCATAAGATTAACATGGGACATTTTATGAACAATTTTTTTGTATTTTCGCCGCAACCACTTAACCTAGTTTAATGATTCAAAATACCATATTATTTGTTTTTTAAGCACTACAAAATGGTTAAAACCAAAATTGACTGTTTTAAAAATTTTAGGGTGAAAAATGCAAAACACTGTTTTTGGACAATTTTGAACCCCCTAAAAATCCTCTTCCCAGGGTCCGATCTTTCCGGTTTTCGATCTTAGAGTCATGAATGTCCCTTTACACGATTGAGCCAAATTTCATTGAAATCGGACGTTTTATTATTCAAGTTATTGAGTTTACGGACACATATACATATATATATATATATATATATATATATATATATATATATACATATGTATGTATATATATATATAAATTAGAACAAATAGTGTTTTTTTGTATCTGGGGACCTCACAACAAAAAGTTATCATGGACTCGGGCTTAAGTCTTACCATGAGACCTAAGGTAATACCTTCTTCCCTATAGGGGAAATTCGCAAAAAAAACGTATTTTAATCCATACAAATCATAACTACTCAGTACTTATTACTTTCGAGATAAAATAACACATTTTTTATTCTTACAGCTGTTTATTAAACATTACGGTTTTTGAGATAATAAGATTTGAAAAATTAAAATGGATGCCATTTTAAATTGGTACATAGTAGAATCTAGATACTCCGGACAAATTTAGGTCCTATTAGGCATCATAAATCTGCCTAAAAAGTTAAATTATTATGTTTAAAACATATACAGACAGATAGACGGAAAACTATAGTTATAAGACATATGTTCATAGGAATTTGTTTGCTTATTTTTATATGTAAGATAACATCCTAAATTATTGGAAAGTTTTTTCCGAACACTCAGTATATTATGAATTTAGTAATAATAGTAATGTTTACTAATACACCTAGTTAATTAATATAATTTGACAAATAAAATTTTTGTTCAGGGATATTTTTTCTAACATTGGTAATTTTAGATAATACAACAGCTATAATAATAGCCAAGGAAATAACACATCATAGAATATAACCAACATAGGAAATAACTGGACCTAGTCTAAATAAACAGTAAACGTACCACAATGATTATTGAGACACTGTATTTAAACAAACATGATAAACACTTGCAGAACTGCAGTGCTGGAACTTTCTTTATGTTCCTCGTTATTTGGGATACTCTTTCCAGTAAGTTTATTTATTTAAGTTGACTTGTCAACGTTTTATGACGAAGTTATGTATTTAGTAAAGTTTGTAACTTCGAGTAAAAGTCTACATTTACCAAATAAGAATGTCTATTTTAAATTAATTGAAAAGACAACATTTTGTTGATATGTACATGTTATAGCATGCTCATGTAGGTTTAACAGAGCAAAAGGCACATGATGTGATATGTAACAATAACTTGAAACTGGAAAACATTCTTAACAACTGAGGAGTTTATTTTAATTTTATAGAAAGTGTATCTATTTAAAGGTGCAGAACCACTGGGCATGTCTTCATTAATTAAAAATGTAACTATATCCTGATAAGCTTACATTTGACATTATTATAGGTCAAACCTATTACAATTGAAATTTATAGGTTGCATTTGCGAAGCGAAAAATGAAAAAATAGGTTTTTTTAGAGCAACGTTTTTCTTTACCATATTAGTGCTAAGATAATATGTTAATTCCTGACATCATAAGAAAAACTTGAGGCTAAATTATTGCACATTGAGAATTTTACCTTGGGGCAAATTATAATTTTAGCTTTTAAGTGACTGAATTGAAAATAGGGTAATTTCGGGGCGGTCTTGGAGTGGAGATAAGACAACAGTGCAGAAGCTTCAAGTATGTCATTGTTTTCAGGAAGCAAGTAAGATTATGAATTTTTTATGAAGACCCAATATTAGTTAGTGTATTTGATTATAAACTGTCATGGATATACCCATGATTCTAGACTTTTGTTTTAATTAAGTACTTTGTATGATGTGGCAAAAAATAGCACACAGTGATACAATAATAAAATAATATCTTGATTTTTCTTTGAAGATTTTGTATCCCTGAAACTATTATTTATTCCCTGAATATCGCTACGTAGGCTATTATTTATTATTAGTTATTTATTAGCTATTTAATCTTACTATTTAATTTAGGGTATGTGAATTTTTTCGTATCAATGCCATTTTCTTGACCACGTATGATTGTACTGACTTTGTCTTTTGCTTGTTAGCCTAACTACAATAAAATATTATTTATTTATTTATTAGTTGTTATAGAAGTTCGATATTAATCGAAAACTCTTACCATCAAGATATACGTTTTCGGGGTTTTGAAATCTTTTAATGGACCTTCACAGATCTCATATTAATCATTATAGAGCTATTTTATTTATTTAGTCAGCTGATTATAATGCAATGTTTTTTAAACATCTGACCCTACAGAGCTTAGGTTCGAAGAACGGGACATCAACTTTTACACCAGTAAATACACTCTTGCTTTATCTTAGAGTTCATATCGGTACCTTGGGTGTCGTTGGAAAAGGAATACGATCAGTATTTTTCAAGGATTAAGTTGTTATAACTCAAAAGATTTTTTATTGACATTCAATCACTGAAAAAGTAAAAGATTGATTTTAATAGTTTTATTATTCACAGTGTTTGTTCCAATGATAAATCACTTTTAATTAATAAATTTTAGAACAAAAACCAAAGTGACAAAGTTTTCAACACCTGGAAAATACTAAGTGGTGTAGAGGAAGGCGTCCATTTGCCTGTCACATTAGCATTTCTCCCTCACTGAACTTCTTGGAAGTTTTAAAATGTTAAGGTATTTTCGAATTGATTCAATGTAGACAAACAGTTATGAACCTATACAATCTCAGTAGTAGGAATAATAATTTAATTTACAAATATAATGTGCACTAAATGAGCAGCGATTATAAATTATATATGTAACTACTGGATTGTAAATATTTACAAGTATAACTACAATTCAATGGTGATTTTTCAATTGTACTGGCATTCAAATCTTAAAAAAAAACTTTAAAATATTGTGTAAAGTTCTTTTTGTGACAAAAAAGAAAAAATTTAAAATTTAAGGGATTTATAAAATTATTAAAATTCATATAATCTTGCAACAAAGGAAAGAAGGATAGAATATATCTGTAACTTATAAGTGGTTAATTTATTTGTTACTTACTTGTTACTTATGTTATTTAGCATACACTTATATCACATTATGAGATATTTTAGAAGTAAATTAAACTCTTTGTAGTAACGTACCTATGGTAATAACAAAACGTACTTAACTAAACATGCTCTGAGTAAGCAGTAAAGGTACCACAATCTTGAAATGCGGAACTATATTAAACAAACAGGGAACTGCGGTGACGGGACTTGCTTTAAGTTTTTATTTATATTTCTGGTTACTGCAGAAACTCCTTCCAGGAAGTTTGTTTAATTCAGTTGACCTGTTTAAGTTGTATAACTAAGTTCTCTTTAGTGAAATGCATAGCTTATTTAACTCTTTAGAAACAAGTAATAGTTTTCTAAATGAAACCTTTTGATAAATAGAAAAAAACCTTAACGTTTTATAAATATGTCACATATTATGTGTGGCGAGTTCATGCTCATATTGGTTTACCAGGGCAAAAGGAACGTGCTGTGATAACAACAATAACTTTAAATCCGAAAAACATCCTTATAATTTGAGGAGTTTTTTTTTAACTATACAGAAAATGTAGTTATTTAAAGGTGTAGGGCCACTAGGCATGTCACTCAAAGTACACAATTTAGGAAAAATGATCTTCTTATATGCTTTTATAATCTTATTACTTAATGTGAAGTCTGTTAGCTGTAAACTTTGATTATTTTAGGCTGCATTGCAAATCGTATAAAAAAAATAAATAAAAGCGGGTTTTTATTTTGTATGTAGAGAAAATGTTTACCTTAAATCGTTAGTCCGGATAAAATACGCTATTTCCTGACACCCTGTAATAAACTTGAGTTTTAATTATTGCTCAAAAAGAATTATACAAATATTAAATACATATTTAAATTTTACATTTGAGTCAAAGTAAAAAATCAGCTTTTAAGTGTAGACTATATTAAAAATATATGGTCGCGGTTTATTGTAGTAGGAATTAAGATAGCAGTGCAGAAGCTTTAAGTATGCCATTGTTTTCAAGCCAGGAGTAAGATTGTGAAGATTTGCGGGGAGAACTGCTATTAGATAATTATATAAGCTAGTTTTATTCAACTTAGTTATGATATTTTTATTTTTTATTTGTGTTATTTAAATTCCTAAATATTTTGAAAGCAGATTAACCTCTTTATTAAACACTCGATTACTATATGGGCTTTATTTTTATAAAATCTTGAAAGTTCATATATATATTTTAAAATTGACTTTCTTTCTTTGTATATATTTATTATTAGCATATACTTATAAATTAACAATAACTTTACATTTTGTCAATCACGTTTTTCTTGAAGGCTATGAATTGCCAATACAAGTATTAACTTAATCAAAGTAAACAGTATTGAATCGTAACCATAAATAAACATTATAAACCTTGGCAGAAACTGCAGTTTTGGAACTTTCTGTAAGTAACTATTTATTTTCCTAGCTAATATATCAACTCATTCTTGGAAGTTTATTATTTAAGTTGAAGTTGACTTTTTAAAGTTTTACAACGTTTTACATAAGTCCAAAAAACTAAAAATCTTAGTTTTAACTTTAAAAATTCGTATTAAATTGTATTAAAAACAACTTTTTAAAATTGTATTGGTGTTAAAAATCTAAAAGTACAATAATGCGTATCACAATAAAAATCGTTGCCCAACCACTGTTATGTTAAACGTGATTATAACATGCTATGTTTAATTGTTAAAAAAACAAAAACAATTGAGTTTTACAACCCCTTGAAAATTACAAGGTGCTTGTGCAGCACCAGCTTACATTAACATTTCACATTTACATTTCTTTTCCTTTCGTATCTCCATTCAAAAATATTTGAGTTTAGATTAGGTTACTTTTACAAACGGACTTTAGAGGATCTGACAATGTATGTCCATTTACAACAAAATATTTCCGTCTCCTCACGAGGTCTAGTTTGTTGCAAACATCCTCTTCCGACCACCCTAGAAGAAAGTAATACAAACCATAAACATATGTTATCTTGGCTACCAGGACAAATTTAGTCCCTTATCCACATATTTTAAAATATTTCTATTAAAAATTGTCAACATTTACACTGAAAAGACCACGGAATTCGTAAACTTACATAGACGATGAATTTAAACTTGTCCGAACGTGTCCAATTTATAAACCCCTTTTCTCAAGGAGTTTGATAAAGTTTATATTTATTCTTGGCACACCCAAGGGCAATATTTTCCACTCAACCGGATATCGAAATTTACTTTCTGTCTCTTCTGATAAAGACGATACAGTTCATTGGGGATTTCCTTTTTAGAAGGGGTACAATACTGTATTTGTTACAATCAGGATGTCGTGTTCTGTAATATGCAACACAACTTAGCTGATTAAAGGTTAAACCAATCTAAATGCAATTGTTTTAATATATTTGTTTATGTGTCGTGTCAAAATTGTCATCTTTTTGTCAGGTCACAACTATGATTTCATCATTAAATAGCACGTAGTTGTTTTTTAATGTAAAATATAAAATCAATGGATGGATTATTTAGGTTAATCAGTCAACAACTTGCCATGAGGGTGACTCAGAAAAATCTTAAATGGAGGATTTTTTTTACTAAAATCATAGTAATGTTATTAGTAAAGATAAAGAATTTGCCTATGATCTTCTAAGGAGTTTTGGACATAAACTGTTACTTTGGGTTTATGTTAAAATATATGATTTCATAGCTAATTGCGTGGCTCCCAATCATATATTTAAACGGGAGTTCTGGGTTTAAATAGCCTTTCTCAAATCTAATATACATTTATGATATAATTGAATCGTTTGGTTTTCAGGAGAGGAAAATATAGTAATACTACAGATTATATCTCTCCACAGTGACCTTTCCATTTTTTTCTATTTATCACCTAAAGCTTAAAGTGAGTTTTAAACCACCTGGCCTTGGCATTCATCACTAAGAAATTTGTGATTAGCAAGAATCGAACCTAGGACCTTGCGGATAAAAGTCACGTGCTCTAACTACTAAACCAGGATTCTCTCACAATTGGGTTACAGGGTAAAAATTAATCTAATATACATAAAAAATAGGTCATTATTAAATTGTAATATGAACCAGAATGTTATTTGGTAAAGGGCCAAGTTGACTGGCAACCACCCAAGCCCCGGCCCATGACGAGGGTGATTGGTCAATTTCACCCTGTTGGCAACTGTCCACTGGCAACTGACTGTTTGGTTAACGGAGGAACTAATGCGCTCACCCCTGCGTTTTAGGGATGCGCTACTTAGTTCCCAACCGTAAAGGAGGTTATTAAATATTAAATTGGAACCTTTATTGTCATAAAACATTTGATTTAATGCATGAACAATCGACATATTATGTTCTAATTTAAAATAAAACTGAACTTTGAAAATTATGCCACAAATAATTTACTTTCAAGGCTACTATATTCTTATAAATATTACAAAGGAGGCCCTAAACTGTTTTAATTTAACGAATTCAGTTTACAGGATGAATCATTAGCATAAAGTAAAAAAAGGCTTTATTACAATTAAGGCTTTAAAACATCAGAACAATATAGAATAACATTAAAGTTCATTATTTTATAAACTCAAAAATATGCTTAAACGAGAAAATATAATTTTAAAATCACGATAATGATTTTTAGGTTCTTTACTCTAAAATATTCAGCCCCATACCATTTCACAGATAAAATTAACTAAGGCTACTTGACTAACCTTTCATAAAATTCAACAGAATTGTACAGGCATTTAGCTATCAGAATATATTTAAGTTTTGTCTTGAACTGGGAATTTGGTAGAGGAGGTTTGATGTTTGGATATAGTTAACTGAAGTGTTTAATGGAAATATAGAAATGATTATTTCGTGATTTGCTGTAATACAAAAATTGTGTTGCCTGGGGATTGTTCTTTCTTGTGTTGTAATTATGTACATCACAAATAATTTAATTTTGGGTGCTTATGACATCGTTAGAGCACTAAAATGAATTTTATTCATTTATTCATTTCATTTCATTTCATTTCATTTTCATTTATTGATAACCAGTGACAGCTGGAACTATCCAGTAATTACAATTACTGTAATATTATTTAATTAAGTATGATTTTTCTTTTCTAGGAACCAAGATGAAGGACCCAACACCGGAAACGCAAGGTAAGATAAGACAAGATAAGATTGCTTTAAAAAAAAGAACCTTATTATTTTTGTTAACGGCAAGTGTTGCATGATGATCAGCTCTTAGACCAACCACCACTTCAGATTACTGTTAAATATAAATGATAGTTTGATTAATGAAAGAAAATCTTTTGTTACAAAAATGTTACTGGTAAATCGGTAAAGCCAGACTTTTATAATGTATATTTGTAGTATATATATATATATATATATATATATGTACTCTCGGTGAGGGGAAAGAAGACCCCTCGTCGAAGTTACACGTTTACTATGGTTCTTGTAGGGTACGTGGGGAATGCCATAGTGAGGCGGAGAAAATAATTAATTTGTTTTGGGCCAATTAACAAGCCAATCTGGCTATTATAATTAACAATTATAGCCAATCTGGCTTTACAACAAAAAAAAACAAAAAACGGAGGACCAATTAGTTAAAGTGCATGGTTTTTAAAGTGGCATTAAAGTGGATATATATACGGAACACAAATTGTCACTAACCGTGAGTTAATCCATGGTGGTTCGAGATGCTGTTGGCGGCGGTGTCGCGTCTCCTGTCACAGGGTCCAGAGGGCAAAGAACACTTCGTGAGTCTTGAGGTCGGTAATAACGCACGCAAGTCCACACATTGAGCTCTCTTGAAAACCGAACGCGGAAGCCGATCGAATTCACCAGGCCTTCACCCGCGGTAGTCCTTACAAATAACTCTTGAAGACGATGACACTGTCACAACACTTGCGGGGAAGAAATTACATTATTTCATTAAAACAAATGAATTTAAATTAATTAATAAAAAAGTTATTACGAGACTGGTTTATAGTGAAAATAGAGAGGAAAGGGCCAAGAATAAATCTTATAGCCAAGAAATGAGGAGACCTCGATGAATGTAATTAAGACACGGAGTTTTGAAGAGCAACTGAACAATTTTTGGGGTGGGGAATGACGCCATATCAATTAAATCCTAGAGGGGTCTCTGCTATTTCATAGATCAAGCCATAATCTTGACCAATAGGAGACGCAGGATGTCATGCGATCGGATTATTCTCTCTCTCTCTCTCTCTCTCTCTCTCTCTCTCTCGCAGATTTTGTTTAGACGATATTCCAGGGATCTTCTTTACCCTCGCCGAAGGTATATATATATATATATAAAAAAAGACCAACTTACTTATAAATTCGTAATATTTCGGCTTATGCCATCTTCAGACGAAACTACATTACAAAACAAATAATAATACTGTAGCCTAAAAATTTAAAAATAACACATGATTCTTGAAATTTTTTGCAAAGAGCTTTCTTGATTTTTGATGAACAGATGTTGGATAAATGCTTGTAGAAATCTGTGCTGTCATTGAATATCATATATGAAAATGATGTGGTGCAAGAATGATCAACGAAGATTAAGGCCATGAGGTGCTTTTGAACGAGTGATGATTTGATGGGCTTGTTCAAGGCACCTCAGAGATGGTACACTAAATTTATTATTCAACTGACGAAGAGGTTTAAATATATATATTGAAGAGGCAATTACAATATATTTCTTGGCCACCAAATAAAGCGTAGGACAGTCATACTCCATAATTAATCGTATATGTCTCTAAACAGATAGGAAAAACATTGGTAATTTACAAACGGAATATCACAAGGCACATTAATCTATCAATTAAAAGAGGATTACAACTGGTGGTGCTGGCGTGTTGATACCGGTAACCTCGTTAATTAAACTTAAATGAAATCCTTAAATCAAAGAGAATCACGAACCAGTTTTATACATTTAACGGTTTCATGTGCTTCTGGACAAATAAAAAAATTTAACGTTATACTGCTGCAAAAACAGCTTATTACAAATAATTTATTTATATATTAAAGTTTTAAGTTTTATTCGTAGGATAAAAAAGTATTGTTAAGTATTGTTTTAAAGATCTTTTTCGACGTAGGCCTAAAAATATCATTTGATGACTATTTTTGCTCCAGCTGTTGAATATGAATTAAACGAACTATTCAACTTGTAAACTACGAAAACTTTTGTAATAGTTGTTTTTTAGAGTAGCAAGATCAATATGGAAGCAAACTTTTAATGGTAAACAAATTATTTTGTCAATCTTAATTCTGTTTTCAGTATGACGAAAAATATAGTTCATCACTAGGACCAAAAGTGGGTTTTCGTTGCCCATCCTCGTTAAACTTGAGCTCGTATTGAAAACCTTCACTTTTGCTCCTAGTAATGAAATATATTATTACGAGCATTATATACACAGTTAATTTGAAACACATATGCTTCATATTGTGAATTAAGAACGCTCTTCCATAACGGTTACTGAAAAAAAATTATTTAAATATTAATTTATTAGCGTTCCCATTACATATGTTATGTGTTACGCTTTTTTATACAAACTTATGACAGTAAGTGATAATAAACTGTATCAGGAAACTGACACATACTTTCTCCCTTTTAGCCCAACTTTAATGAATAAATTACTTGTTATTTACTAAATATAGAATACAAAGCACGGTCGAATGTACAGAAAATCTTGTAAACAAGTTGTTTTCAATAACATCCACCCAAATCCCTGCTTTGGAGGCACTACAGAATCCATTGCTACAATCGTGGTTTTAAGAGGGGAAATGCACCCTAATCCCCCCCAGGGTTATTAAGGGGCAACATATTTCGAATTTACTCTGTTGGTCAATGCTAATTTGACAAGCACATCAAGTTTGAATCAAATTGATCTGTGAAATAAGAGAGAAATAGTATTTTTTTATTCCCCATAAGAATAATATTGGGCAACGTACTGCGTTTACCGGAAAATGAAAATTTCAATTTTCTCCACAACCAGCAACCGTAGAATAGTAATTCAAAATACTAAATTATTTAGTTTTTGAGCTATTTTTAATGGTGAATAGTAATATTTTTTAATATTTATGTTTTTTATGAAAAATCCAAACAACTGAATTTTAAGTCCTGTAATTTCTCAACCCGAATTTTTAAAGATATGCGGGTGAAGTAATTTTGTTGGAAAACCAAAGTTCTACAAACGACTAAAGTTTAATACAAATCGTTAGAGCCGTTTTTGATCAATTTAGATGTTTCATGTTTTTTGGTGGATTTCGGGGGATAATTACCCTTAAAAATAAAAAATTCAAAAAAATGAAAAAAAAATCCTGGAGTATCGTGGATTAGTACCTACATACCAAATTTCATAAAAATCGGCCCATTAGTTAGGGCTGTAGCTCTGTACACATCCACACAGACACACACACACACACACACACACACACACACACATGCGCGCGCGCGCACGGACACCGACACACACACACACACACACACACACACACACACACACACACACACACACACACACACACACACACAGAGACAGACAGACAGACATCACGTAAAAACCACTTTTTTGAGTTCAGGGAGCACCAAAACGAATATTTCCACTAACAAATCAAATTCGAAAATTTTGACGAAAACAATACTTTCTCCATATACAATGTATAGAGGGAGAAAGTAAAAAACGAATTATACGGAATTTAAAAAGTGTACGTATTAGTAAAAAAAAAACATTAGTGTGAATAGAAAACATTTCTTTTTGAATAAAAACCAGCTGGCCGGTTCTCCAAAGAGTGATTATCCTGTATAGTCAGAAAGTTACCAAAACATCCCTACACTAGAGTTATTTTAACTACGGGCTTGTTTGTGTTGAAATTGTTTGAGGTAGGTAGGAGAAGAGCCGGTTGGTAGCAATGCGGCCACACGGCCACTCTGTTCCTCGTTCACTGTGTACTATGGAGCACTATAATCAATATATTTCTAATAGCAATTCGATTTGTACTAGCCGTCCTAAAAAAATTTACTTCAGCGCATTCACGCGGGTCAAAGGAACCGTTGGTGTAACCCGCATAACATCACCAACAATGCTCAGCTCAGGTAGTAACATGGCCTTCTTACATAAGACGGTACTGCACGGTGAACGAGGAACAGTGTACAGATGTACAGCTGCTAGTAGTGTACGAGTATTTCGGAAATTTTTATGGAGGAGGCTGTGGTGGTAGATCGAGATATTGTTTTTCTCCGGCAGGATTTTCCTCTGGCGGGACAGATTGTTTAAAAATACTGTTCTATTTTACATTTTATATAAAATACCACAGCATAAATTTGAATATTCCCAACATTTTTATGGAAGAGGTGGTGGCGGTGGATCGAGATCGGATTTTCCTCCCTGTAAAATAGTCGTATATAACATAATTGTATATAAAATTAAAATAATTGTGTGTAAAATCTAAAATAATTGTATATAAAATCTAAAACATAATTTTACCGTTTAAAACCATTAAAAACCACTTTAAATCAAATTAAAAATATATATTTTCAAAATACTATAGTGCTAAAAGTCAACTTCTTTATTTACTATCCGATTTGGCCGATTTTCGCATATGTTATAGTCCTCGACTATTACATGTATAATTAAGATATATTATTTTCGAATTCAATAATTTTGAAACTTTGTATATACTAACTTTGGTGTTTATGTTCGATTTGTCTGCAATTTGGCTATGTTGTTGTCCTAGGCCAACAGACAAGCAAATACCCCATATAATTTTAAAATTAAATATTATAGTCTAATAAAACAATATTTAGTAAATTACTGTAGTGCAAAATGCCAACTTCTTTATTTACTGTCCGATTTGTTTGTCACTTGGATACGTTAATAGGCTATGTTACTTGTTTGTCACTTGGATATGTTAATTTAGGCTATTGTATAGGTAATACAACCTATAATTTTCAGATTTAATTTTAAACACTATTTTGTAAATTACTATATTGCCAGATCCCAACTTCTTTATTTACTGTCCATTTGATTTATCTTCGAAAATATTATAGCCCTACAGCTATTATATGTAAAATTACCATACACTATTTCCAAATCCGACACTGTATATATTATCTTTGGTATTTGTGGTGGATATGTTACTGTCCTAGGCTACTGCATAACTAAATATAACCTATAATTTTTAAATTTAATTTGAACAATATTTTATGCCAATAGCAAAATAATATGCAATTGCAACAATATATAATAATAATATTGCAACAATATAGTGCCAAACGCCAGCTTATTTGTTTAGTCTATTGCATGTATACCATGTACTATCCTCAAATTCAATACTGTATAAAACTGTTTATTTAAAGGTTTGCAAAATACTACTAAATTTGGTGTTTATTAGTCGATTTAATTGGTTATTGGATATGTTGTTGTACAAAGCCAACGTATCTGTAATTATAATTGAACCCAAAATTCTTATCTTAAATTTATAAATCACTATAGTGCCAAATGCCAGCTTATTTATTTAGTTTATTTTTGGATATATTATTCCCAAGTATTATCTCCGATTCGATACCATGTGATGATAAAACTTATGTAACAGTCGCAAAATTGTTGTTTATAGAATTAAAGCGGTTATCCCAAAGTATTATGTACACTCGTCTCTATAGTTTGTACAGTTAATAAATAAAAGCCCCAAAGATCTAGTTGTTTTGTGTTTGCGGATCGATATGGCCGGTTATCTTCTTAACCTTATATACGTATAACTATCTATTATTATTTTCAAATAATTGCAGCTTTGCAACAAGGAAACAACCCCAACTATATAATATAAACATTAATATTTATAAATGATTAAATGTTGCGATATTTGGAAATGGCACCCAGAAACAGAAATATTGTGTCAATTAACAGAACCTGTAACATTTTTTTAAAACGTCTATAAATTAATAGACATAATTTTTTGTTTACAATCTCGATCCACCGCCGGCGCCGCCGCCTCTACCATAAAAATGTCGGAAGTATTCAAATTTATGCTATGGTATTATATATAAAATTTAAAATAGGTAGTATTTTATATAAAATGTAAAATATAACAGTATTTTTAAACAATCTGTCCCGCCAGGTGTTGTAAATGGTCTGTACCAGGTGAAATTGGTTAAAATCATTTTCGAAAATCCTGTTTGAGGAAAAAAATCTCGATCTACCAACGCAGCCTCCTCCATAAATATGTCCAAAATAAATACTGCTTCCTCTCTCCCCCTTCCCCCCTCCACGTGTAAAATTTTAGTTGTCACATGAACAACTCAGTGGTGACAGTTCATGGAAATTATCCCAACTTCCAACCAAGATCCAACTGACGCTACACCACGTCTAACTTGCAACCATATATCCACGTCTTCGCTGCTTGAGCAATGAACAGCTTGGGGTACAGGTTTTTCCTTTTCTCTAAAGAGATCACGAACTCAACATTCGCATCCAAAATGGCACCCTTACAAATACTATGCATAATTGGATTTCAATTAACTTATGACATTCTGTCAAAATTAATATTATAAAATATAAATAAACGGGATTTATTGCTTAAATCGATAAAATTGAAACAGCATATCTGGAAGGTATTTTCTTTTAGCGAATTTCCCCTATAGGGAAGAAGCTATTACCGTAGGTCTCATGGTAAGACTTAAGCCCGAGACCATGATAACTTTTCATTTCAAGGTCCCCAGATGCCAAAAACACCATTCGTTCAAATTTTTATATATGTATATATATATATATATATATTTATATATATATATATATATATATATATATATATATATATATATATATATTTATATATATATATGTGTGTCCGTAAGCACGATAACTCTCGTAAAAAAGCTCCGATCTTAATGAAATTTGGTACAAATGTGTAAAGTACCATTTATTTGAACGAGTTCGAAAACCAGACGAATCGCATCATCCAAAGGGGGGTTTTTGGGGGGTTTTGTACCCCAAAAATGGGTTTTTTGGGGTTTTCACATGTAATTTTTATTTTAATCAAATTGCAATTTTTACCATTAAAATCAGCTTAAAAAAAAAACAATTTGGTATTTTGATCATTGCTCTACGTCAATTGGTTACTGAGATATTGAAAGTGCTAAACACAGTACGTTGTCTAATGTTATTCTTATGGAGAAAAAGAAAAATTGTATATCTCGCTTATTTATGAACATAAACTGACAAAATTTGGTATATGACTTCATCTGGTTGTAGTTTATTATTGTTTGCTCAAAAAAACAATTTTTCGCCTATGATTCCCGTTTCAGCAAACCTAGGTACTCGGTCCCCATGTTATTCTTATGGAAAATATTTAAAATATTATATATCGCTTATTTATGAATGTATATGGATGAAACTTGGTATGTGACTTCACTTAGATGAGTTCTATTGATATTTGCATAAAAAACCCATTATTTTGTATTCCTTGTTGCAGCAAACCTGCGTACTCATCCCCAATGTTGTTCTTATGGAGAATAATTAATATTTTAAATATCGCTTGTTTGTGATTATATTTCTTATGAATTCTGTTAAGTGGCTTAATGTGTTATGTTATATATTCATTGGAAATTCGCTGAGTATGCAGGTTTGCTGCGACGGGGGTATTTTTACTTGCTTTAAGTATATAAGTTATTGCTAGTTTAATAGCCCACATGTTCTAACAATGTAGAAACTTATTGATGAACGAAGTGAATCACTGGATTGATGAAGAAAGATCAGTGGCCGTGTGTGTGTGTGTGTGTGTGTGTGTGTGTTATCTAAATACTAAATAACTACAACAAATTTCATAATGAAATTTTGAAGGAGGCATTTGGGATACCTAATGGATGTTTTATCTCAGCTTTTGTATTTTAATTGGATTATTAATAATTATTAAAACTAATTTTAATATTTGTTATTCAGTAGTCGAATTGGTTTTCGTAGTAAGCTATTGACTATGGTTGTCTTTAAAATGTCAGCTGGGATTGTTCTTTCTTTATTAAATCACACGAATGTAAACTTTGTTTTTAATGACGGAATAGGTTATGTTTTGTTCCATCAATTTCTTTATTTTGAAACAGTTTAAAAAGTGAGTGTTATGTAAATTAACGGTGTTTTGTCGTGTTTTAAACAATACTTGTATCCATTTAGATTTATTACTAGTTTATTTTTTACCAGAAAACTTCGATGTAAAAGCTAAGCATTCGGACTAGTGTTGATAAATTAATACAATAAGTTTTGAAATTGTTTTACTAGAACAGTATAACTCCGAAACACGGCTGACTGTGATTGATAATCAAGAGTGTTGTAGACTTAGATTAGTTTTTTTTTTTTTTTATTGTGAACAAATTGATCTATGGCAGACTAACTAAACAATCATACGTGCAAACTAGCATTATTACAAGTATTGCACCAAATAATCCCCACTTTCACCTAATGTCATGGGGATACAGTTTTGTAATCTACCGGTCTGTAAAATAGTCTGGTAACAGTTTATATTTGTTTGCATTTTCTTTGGTGAATATTTATTTTCATAAACATTCAAGATGTCCAAAACTCCGTAATCGCAATTGCCGACATTGTCCGACTAATTTTGTTGTGGACAGATTTAATTGAATACTTTTTTACATTAAAATGGTTAAAAAAAGTATATTTATGTATGTGTAACCCCTAATTTTGGAGCGGGATATTAATAATACCGTTAATAATAATAATAATTGACAACTTTTCTCCCAGGTGGTATATTTAAAAACTTGTCAAAAACCATCCGGTGCCAAAAATATATTAAAGTCATTGGCAGTGTCATAAAAACCCGTGAACAGGCCTAATTTGCTATAGGTACACACAGTGGTTTTAAGAGGGTAATTTCACCACCTTAACCTCCAGGGTTAGGTGGAAACATATACCGAATATCCTCCATTGGTCAATGCTAACATACCAAGTTTTATATAAGAGAGATATGTTTTTTGATTTATTATAAGAATAACATCCTACAATGAACTTCGTTTACTGCTGAATTTTAATTTTAATTTCCCCACAACCATTAGCCGAATAGCCTAATAATGAAATATTAATTTAGCCGTGTGTTGAGTACGAATTATTTTCTCAGCTTTTTGAGAATTTTTACGGCGATGAGCTTAAACTATTGAAACCTGATGAAACTATTTAAATTTTATGGTATTAAGAAAGACAACAAACTGAATTGTTGGACCCCTTAAGCCTTTGTAATTTCTAAACCACGATTTTTCAAAAAGTTCAAGTGATTTCATTTTGTTAGAGACCTAATATGAACCACCAAATAAAAAATCCAAAGGTTTCGAAAGCGGCTCCTCAAAACCGCTCCAGAATTATATACCACGTTGTTAGGTACTAAAATATAATGGATAAATCTTTGTTCTTACCTCAGGGCTCTGCCTTTTCTATCACTCCCAAACGTCTACCTTTAACGTATGACTATTCGTTGGACATATTTTGTTAAAGCCGCATCTCCTGTAGGATGTCCCCGCGTTAGATACGCCACCCACCCTCAACCATAGACCTCCACCCCACCGGAATAGTTGCTATGTTATTATTTACGTCTTTTAGCGAATTTCCCCTATAGGGAAGAAGCTATTACCGTAGGTCTCATGGTAAGACTTAAGCCCGAGACCATGATAACTTTTCATTTTGAGGTCCCCAGATGCCAAAAACACCATTCGTTCAAATTTATATATATATATATTTTTATATATATATATATATATATATATATATATATATATATATATGTGTCCGTAAGCAATATAGCTCTCGTAAAAAAGGTCCGATCTTAATGAAATTTAGTACAAATGTGTAAAGTACCATTTATTTGAACAAGTTAGAAAACCAGATGAATCGCACCATCAGAAGGGGGGTTTTGGGGGGGTTTTGTACCCCAAAAATGTGTTTTTTGGGGTTTTCACATCTAATTTTAATTTAAATCAAATTTTAATTTATACCATTGAATTTAGCTTAAAAAAACAAACAATTTGGTATTTTGATCATTGCTCTACGTAAATTGGTTACCGAGATATTGAAAGTGCTAAACACAGTACGTTGTCTAATGTTATTCTTATGGAGAAAAAGAAAAATTGTATACCTCGCTTATTTATGAACATAAACTGGCAAAATTTGGTATATGGCTTGATCTGGTTATGGTTTATTGTTGTTTGCACAAAAAAGATTTTTCGCCTATGGTTCCTGTAGCAGCAAACCTAGGTACTTGGTTCCCATGTTATTCTTATGGAAAATACTTAAAATGTTATATATCGCTTATTTATGAATGTATATGGATGAAACATGGTATGTGACTTCACTAAGATGAGTTCTATTGATATTTCCATAAAAACCCATTATTTTGCGTGCCTTGTTGCAGCAAACCTGCGTACTCATCCCCAATGTTATTCTTATGGAGAATAATTAATATTTTAAATATCGCATGTTTGTGAATACATTTCTTATGAATCCTGTTATGTGTTATGTTATATATTCATTGGAAATTCGCTGAGTATGCAGGTTTGCTGCGACGGGTGTATTTTTAGTAACTTTAGTAAATCTTCAATTATACAAAAAATTGTTACTTTTTTATTCCCGACCATAGAGCTCCGCCTCAGTGGCTTTAAAAGTTGCCATGTTATATTTATGGACAAAAGATGATCCCTGGACTGACGCAAGAAGTTCGGTATATGGGCTACTGCTGGCCCAACCACGTTCTTCTGCCCTAATGACATTGAATTTATTTTACATCAAAAATGCTCGTTCATTTTCAAGATGAGCTCGTTCGCTTCGCTCACTCGCCTATTTTTATGAAAAGCTAACTTCGGCATTGGAAAAAGAGTTGCCATTCAAGTACATTTGTTATTTCAATAATAAAAACACGTGTATATGCTTTTCAATTACTGTATATTAAGATACAATCCTTATAACAGCTGTTTGATGTAACTAATTAATTATAATTATTCAGCTATTTTGCATATGGTCTGGATATTTTTTGGCCTATTGTAAAAGTGTTTGGCTAAAAAGGTGTAAACTAACAAAGCTAAATACGTAAAATGTCTAATCAAATATATCTTTAAAAATTTCTTTAATATCTTCGTTCATCCTCTTACGTGAAGTATGAGCGTACACCATTCTGTCAAAACTAATATGATAAAAAGATAAATAAACGGAATTTATTCCTTAAATGCATAAAATTGAAACAATACATCTGGAGGGGATTTTATTTTTTACTTGCTTTAAGTAGATAATTTATTGCTAGTTTAATAGCCCACATGTTCTAACAATGTAGAAACTTATTTTTATCTCTTATGTGTTCAAATCCTCCGTCTTAACTATCACAAGAACAACCAATCAATCCAGACACACGCCCAATCCTACAACATAAGCTAATTCACTATGACATATGAGTATAGGACATGGAACCTGTCATGTTGTACTCCTCTGAAATGTGATCCATTATATATATATATATATATATATATATATATATATATGTAATTTGTATACCAATATGCCTACTTTGATTTTATGTTAATACCTTATTTTTCATCATACTATCTACCATCAATTACTCATCTATTTACCGTTATTTTTTCAGACTGTAGGACCTTTCCCACGTGTGTTATGAGGATAAAGCTTGCCCTGCTTGTCCATTTTGAACATTCATAAGCTAAACTAGACAGTTTAATGTGAAAAAATATAAATATAATGTTATAATCGTTGTTTTGAAAGTTTATAAGAGATACGTATTTCTATAACAAACTATAAATTTACTATGGTTGTCAGAGCAAAAAACAGCTGGGTATCACAAAAATGCGTAGCTTGCTATGCAGAACCGGATTGAACAAACAAACAAAAATCGAAAATGCAACGTAATATATTTTTGATTTCGGCTTAGTTTATCTATAACCCGCCATTTTGTATTTTGTTCTTAAAAATTAATAATTCAAAAACTTTTGGAGATATTTGTATGTAACTTGATATAAACTTTAAGTTTGGTGTTATTAAAATTGTCCAAATATGTTTGTTATCAAACTTATTAAATTTCATAATGGCAGCCATTTAAATATTGTAAAGTCAAATTCCATTAAATCTAGCAGCTTAAACAAACTTTTACTAGACATAAAAATTTAAAGTAAATTAAAATCAAAATCTAATGATACCTAAATTGTAAAAATCTATTAATAAACAAACAAGTTTTGGTAATTTTTAATAATAAATTTCAAAATGGCGGTCATTTAAATATTATAAAATATTATAATTTAAATATTATAGTTTTCCATGAAAACTAGCAACTAAAACCAAATTTTACAAGACATCAAATTAGAAGCACTAATGCATCAAATTAGATGGTCAAATGCACCGGGGAATTAGACTTTGAAATTATTAAATGGCCACCATTTTGAAATTTATTATTTAAAATTAATAAAGTTTTTACTTTCTCCCCCTATACATAGGATATGGAGAAAGTATTGTTTTCGTCAAAATTTTCGAATTTGAGTTGTTAGTGGAAATATTTGTTTTGATGCTCCCTGAACCCAAAAAAGTGGTTTTTACGTGATGTCTGTGTGTGTGTGTGTGCGTGTGTGTGTGTGTGTGTGTGTGTGTGTGTGTGTGTGTGTGTGTGTGTGTGTGTGTGTGTGTGTGTGTGTGTGTGTGTGTGTGTGTGTGTGTGTGTGTGTGTGTGTGTGTGTGTGTGTGTGTGTGTGTGTGTGTGTGTGTGTGTCTGTGTGATGTGTACAGAGCTAGAGCCCTAACCAATGGGCCGATTTTATGAAATTTGGTATGTAGGTACTAATCTACGATATCTCCAGGTGTTTTTTTATTTTTTGAATTTTTTATTTTTAAGCGTAATTATCCCACAAAAACCGCCAAAAATCATGAAAAATCAAAATTTCTCAAAAACAGCTCTGACGATTTTGATTAAACTTTGGTCGTTTGTAAAACTTTAGCTTTCCAACAAAATGACACCACCCGCATATCTGTAAAAATTCGGGTTCAGAAATTACAGGACTTAAAACATCAAAAAATCAGTTTTTTGGATTTTTCATAAAAAAACATAAACATAAAAAAATTACTATTCACCATTAAAAATAGCTCAAAAAACTAAATAATTTAGTACTTTGAATTACTATTCTTCGATTGCTGGTTGCGGAGAAAATTGGAATTTTCATTTTGCGGTAAACGCAGTACGTTGGCAAATGTTATTCTTATGGAAAAACAAAAAATACTATTTATCTCTTATTTACTGATAAATTTCATTCAAACTTGATATGCTTGTCAAGTTAGCATTGACCAACAGAGAAAATTCGAAATATGTGGCCCCTTAATAACCCTGGGGGGGATTAGGGGGCATTTCCCCTCTGAAAACCACGACTGTAGCAATGGATTCTGTAGTGCCTCCAAAGCAGGGATTTGGGTGGATGTTTTTTAAAACAACTTGTTTACAAGATTTTCTGTACATTCGACCGTGCTTTGTATTATATATTTAGTAAATAAAAAGTAATTTATTCATTAAAGTTGGGCTAAAAGGGAGAAAGTATGTGTCAGTTTCCTGATACCGTTTATTTCTTTATAAATCAATTATTACTATCAAAATGTCATTGTTTTTAGATTTTAAATTTCTTTAAGCTTGATGTCATGTAAAATTTTGTTTTAGCTGCTAGTTTTCATGGAATTTGACTTTTAAATCTTTAAATGGCCACCATTTTGATGTTTTGTAACAAATATTTTTGGAAAAATTTTACAAAAACAACTTAAAGTTTTACAACGTTTCGTACAAATATCTCCAATGGGGTTTGAATTATTAATTAGTTTAAAAAATACATATGGCGGATTGCAGCTAAACTAAGCTGAAATCGAAAAACAATTGCTTCACATTTTCGATTAGTCTTTGTATGTAGAATCCGGTTCTGCATAGTACAATACGCATTTTTGTGACACCCAAGTAATTTGTACTTGAAAATCAGTTTAATTTAGTTTCAGTAAATTATTTTACTGAGATCTATAGTCTACATAACTCTCTTTAAAAAGGAGGTAAGGATGATACAACTTATTTTAATCGCGAAATAAATTGTTCGTTACTGCCTGAAAAATCCTTGGTTATTGGTTTACCCATTTTAACCATTATGACATTTTACATGGCTCTAACCACACTAAGATCAAATGTTTTAAATTAATTTATTAAATTGTATGAAACTAAAACTTAATTCATAAACATTAAGAAATAATAATACAAAACGAGGAAATTTATATGAGGAAATATATGAGGGAAATATGAAGGAATTTATATGAGGATTTATGTGAGGAATTTTATAAGTAAATTTATTTTTATTTTTATAACTTTATTTTATTTAATGTTCTCTATTTTTAGAATATTTCTTTAAGTAATAAAAAATACATATTACTATTAGTTCGTATTATTCATTTTACTATACTTTATCCTGCTTCACATCATTCAAGGCACTGTACAATAATATATATATATATATAGGACATTACTGACTTTTATTGCCCTTTTATAAATAACAATAGAAGATTATAAGAGGAAGGTTTAATCTTAACTATTAGATAATGTTTTTTGTACATTTTCAAAAAAGCTACTACTCGCTAATTAGAGCATTTTAAGTCGTGTAATAGGTTGACGACGCAAGGGTATTAAGAAGTTTTTCTTTTAGAGATTGTTACATCTTTAACGTGTCGCCTCCGCTGAGGACTTACATTCCTCCTAATACTCTTAAGATGTTTCAAGGGTTTTCATTCAAGCTCAACTTAAGTCGCTTCCTGAACTTATTTTACACTGAATTTACTGTTAAATAAAAGTCAATGACTTGGAGCTACTCTTAAGAACGGAGACCAGTTCGAAATTAAACGGGGACAGTATATACGATTCGTTTTAGAGATATAAAGTATTATATAACAAAATATTTTACTGTGCACCATTTTGAGAGTTCAAATACATTTAAACACAATTCACTAGAGAAACACGGTAATCTTATTTAAAATTGTACTGAAATGCTAGTTCCATTGTTCAATATTTAAAACCATTATTTTAATATTATATACCAAGTAATATAATCACGATCGAAAATCATGATGCAAGCTTAAGATGATCTAGATGAATTATCGCGATCGTATTAAAAAATTGGAAGTCGCCTTTTTTCCCCTTTTAAGTTAAAATTTAAAGGGGGAAAATCACCATTTTTACAAATAGCAGGAAAAAATAAAAATAAATAGCTGGCAACAGAATTTAAACCCACCTTTTGGGTTTTTAAACATCTAAATGTTGTGTTAAGAGTTAAATATGCTCCTTAAAGTATATAAATATACAACACTTCCAAGCTCTCTTTAAATTTTCTAGTACAATTATTTTCCGAGCAAATACAAATGAAAATTAAATAAACACAGGACGTTTCTTTAAAAGTGGAAAAGTGGGTTTTAAGAACTGGGGTCAGTTTTAACATGTTTAACTTATAATTAACTGCTTTTATACCTCATTAAACCTCCTACTAACCTCATAAAGCAACTGCAGATACTAGAACAGAGGCTTTGAAACAGCCAGAAGCAATAGGTTATCTAATGTTCCCAAAATTAGCACAAGAGTTCCTTTCAGTGATTTATTTATTTTTTAAGTTTTAAATATACATCGTTAACGTTAGTGCGCTTCGTGCAAACTCATTGAGTTTTAGATTGCTTAGAATATTGAATGACCAGTATCAAAGCTTGTCAACACATTTACATTTATATTGTTTTAGCTATTTAACATTATATTAGCTGTTATATTTACCAATATGTAGTTTTATTAAATATATGGTTTAAAGCTATTGCAAAGGAAGGGAAGTCTGGATGGTTGTATATTGGATTTTGTTAACAGCAATAAGCAACTCACAGTACACCCGCTGCTGGAAGAGTTTTAATTAATTTTTTAACAGAGGTGAATTTTCAAAGGATTGTCGAACCATACAACTTCAAATAAAGTAGTTTTTAATCCTTAACAACGATTTAGTAATACTAGTGGGACATTTTATTATCATAATAGCATTACTGAATAATTAAACATACATATTTGAAACGTGAAAAGTATTTTATAATTAGTTTTATTTCTTGCTATATAACTAATATTAAAAACAAGAACAAGAAACATTCTCATCAAGAATTGTCTGGATTGTTGTATATTGGATTTTGTTAATAGCAATAAGCAACTCACAATCCAACCACAGCTGGAAGAGTTTTAAATATTTTTTTAACAGAGATAAATTTTCAAAGGGTTGCAGAACTATACTTCAAAATCAAGTAGTTTTGAACCCTTAACAACGAATTATGATGATAAAATGTCCCACTAGTGATACTAAATAGTAATATCAGTGGTACATTTTTTATCATGATAGTATTACTGAATAAATTAAAAATACATATTTGAAACTATATTTTATTTCCTATACAACTAATATTAAAACCATGTTTAAGAATTACTGACTAAATTAAACATACATATTTGAAACTATATTTTCATCCTATTTTTAAGTAATATTAAAAAGAAGGTTAAGTGTGCATTTAGAACACATTCAAGAATTATACTACTTTAGGAAAGAGAACAAAATGGCAATGCTATAAATAACCCCCAGAAAAAGAATGTAGGTCAATATCAAACTATAAGCACCTTCTCAATACAACGTTGAAACATAAACATGTACTTCACCTTCGCGAAAGCAGCAGTAAGACACGATTCTTTTTACTCACTCAAATAGTTATTAGTTTTGGGCTATGGAAGAGAGAATATCAGTTTTGTAGTTTAATGTTTACAACGGTTAAGTAGCTGCTACAGGTCGTTAAAAAGATAAACGAGTTTGCACGCAGCACGCTGACGTGAGGGAAGTGAATTTCCACAAAAACTTTTAAAACTCAAAATCAGTGTAAAAACGTACATTTGTCCAATTTTTATCGAAATCTGAAAACTTTGATTTTTTGGCTGTTCTGATACTCCTGGTTTCATTTACTTGCAAAACTGGGAATACAATTTTGCGCATTATAAGGTTAGGAGAAGGTCCAGACAAGCTTGAAAGTAGGCGTGAGGTTGCTGGGGGTAATAAAAGTACTCTAACAAAGGAATAACAGGCTTTTTCTAGTGTAAAACCCCCATAAGACAACGTACTGTGTTTAGCCGATACACATTTTCTTTAATAACTCGGTAAATATTTATTCTAGAATGACGAGGGAGGGCTTAAAACTTTCGCCTTTCTAATTCCCGTCTTTTTACATGCATTAATTTTACATCTGGGGCTTTTCTGACCGTTTTTGGGCCCAAAAACTCTAAATTTGAAAGATTAATCCCCAAAAAATGGCTTTAGAGTTTTCTGATTGTTTTGCCCAACGAACTTGTCTAACAGATTATAGAAAGGAACGTCCCTACCAAATTTGAAGTAAATCAGACAAAAAATGCGACCGCTAGAGTGCATACACACACACACACATATATATATATATATATATATATATATATATATATATATATATATACATATATATATATAAAATTTTGAACGACCCTCCAAAACGTGTTCAGGGGGTCACGTTAGGAACTTCTATGGTGGTCCCGGGCTTAAGTTTCACCGTGCGGATCATGCTAATAGTTCACTTTCCAAAGGAAATTCACTAATAAGAACTCCCTTTAAAACATATTTCATTATTACAAATACCTTAAACCATAATTCTGCCAGTCTAACCAATTTAAAGAATGTCAATATTTTTCGTGCGGATCTATTTTTAATCAACGCTTTCCTTATTGCTTGTTGCTATTTGCCTTAAATGCTACCTATTTATGGAGGTACTAAATTAATACCACGTACAAAAACATGGTAACCTGTTATGTTTATTGCAGATTGTTATTAGATTTTCCAAAAGTGAATAGGGGAATACTCATGTGTTTATCAATTAGGAGTTAAAATATATGCAAAGAATTTCTTTTCGAACCAGCAAATGCTTTAGTCAACCTAATACACGCTCATAAGCGTAAATTTTAGGGAAAATTTTGTCTTGAAACTGCTAGGTAAGATCTTGTTAAAAATACAGTATAAACAAATTACATCCGTAACAATAAGACTCTTCGAGAAGAAAACCCGAGTATTTCTTAAAATTAGCATTAGAATTAGGTGCTAATCCGCCTTCTCTTCATTCCCGTGCCCAATACTAACTTACTGCAGTGTAGCGTCGTCAGTAAATTACGTAAGCGATTGGGACCAGTCAAAAATTGCAAAAAACATGCCACCTCTCACGTGCAGCACAATGAAGACCCACAAGGGCCATAATTACACCAAACTGGATAGATCAGGGTTTGGTTGGGTAGTTAAGTTAGATGGATTGAAATTTAAGCAGATACAAATTCCTGTATTCTATAAAATAATGTTTTGGTTAAATATTGCTTTCGTCTTATGTTTTGAGATATTTTCAATTGATATGATTTGCTGTGGGATTTTGTTGATCAATTTTGGGCCGAGTTAGGAAGGCTTATTCTTTAATCTTAGGTTGTGAGCTATTGCAGATATATTGTGTCTAATAAAATAGTGATTTAGTAGGAGCACACAAGTGGCATTATTGTGATTGCATACATTACTGTTAATAAAATGAAAATACAAGGCACAGAGAGGATTTGAAGGTTCTGGAAAGCTATTTTATATTGATCACGTAGGCCATAAATTACCTAGTCGCTCTCTTTTTAAGTTTACAAATCAAATCAAGGTATGAAACAGAGGAATCGCCCCATAATATTGTGGAGTAGCTAATGTGTGATTCAAAGAGGCTGAAGAAAACCAGCCTAGTCAACTGGGCTACCTGACAACAAACTGACCGCCCGAGAGCCTGTTTCTGAGTAGAGGATGTGTTACTGGTCAAGCTATCGTCCAATTTCACTCCCAGGAGCTTTACGGATTTGATATTTGCCAATTAATTTTCACCAATTTCAAGATGAGCAAACCATGTGTGATTAAAGTTTTGACGTTGCTTTGTCTGAATGAAAATGTAATTAGTCTGGATTGGAATGAGTGAGAGTTTTAAATCGAAAGAATACTGTGCAAGTTGGTTAACATGTAAGAGTCTATTTCAAGTTTGGTTTGATCTGTGTTTTTAGTTAAGAGGGTTGTGTTGTTGGCATACACAACCAGATCATCTCCAGGAAGGAAAAGGTCAATGTCATTTGTGTATATTAAAAATAGTAGGAGTCCTATAATTGAGCCCTAGGTTATCCCACTTTGTTCTTTACAGGACACTGAGATGACGGGATTTTTTAAATTTAAAACAAATTAATTTCAGTGACTTGATTTTTGTCTTTGATGTAATTTGTGAGCCATTTAAGAGGGGTACCAGTGATGCCAAGAGAAGCAATTTTCTCGATGAGGATATCAGGAACAACACAGTCAAATGCCTTAGAGAGGTCCGAAAAGCATCTGGCTATGCTGCCCCAGCCATCCATGCAATCCAAGCAATTAGATATGAACTGGACTAAAACTGATTTGGTTGGCCTTCCACTCCTGAATCTGAACTGCTTCGAGAAAAACAAAGAGTTCGACTCGAGGTGGTGTGCAAGCCAATCACACACTACTCTCTCAAATATTTTGGAAAAAGAGGAAAAGAGTGAGATTGAACGCCAATTTCCTCCTTGTCATCTTATTTGTGAGCGGGTTTGGTTGTTGATTTTTGAAATATTTGAGCAAATTTCCGATTCAATAGTTATTGATGATGTGGCAGAGGGGTTGAGCTAATTACTCACTGCAGAACATAATGGTTTTGATAGAAATACCATCAAGCCCACAGAAGGTTTTGAGTTTCTTTTGGGAAATGACTTCAAAAATTTCAGCTTTTTGCATTTTTTAAAAAATGAAAAAACTGACCACCATTTCTGGGGATGCCTGAAAAACCTTTGGTTCACATGTCAGCATGGATGTGAGATTAAATCTTTGAAAACAAATTGTTCATAACATTACTAACAACTTCAGGTTTTTTTATTTGTGACTCATTTGATTTTATGGTGATGTTGCAAGGGGTTTCCCTCACGGAACCCCTAACCTTGTAGATGATCTTTCAGGTCTCGGCCGACCTGTTCCCGGAACTCACAATTTTGTTCATTAAAAGATCTTGGTGTTCTTGACTAACTTACGGGATTCCTTTTTTCGTGAACTTATATACGATTCAGGAATTTTGTGTTGCTTACAAATTATCATAAATAGCCTTAAGTCTATTTTACATGTCACGGATTTCATCATTTACCCACGCAAGATTTGTTTTCATGATAAGCCCAATTCTTGTTTTATAGGATGTAAGTATTTGCAAACTGTCTCACTAGGAAACGTTAAAATTAAGGTTAAGAAATTATTCTTAATTTGCATGCTCATCAATATATCCCTATCTTTAAATTTTTATTTATAAATAAACAACTCTTCCCATGCATACATGCCACTCGGGTGGCATATACAGGAACTTGTTTCAGTAACATCCGGCAGCCAGTAGGATATAAGCAGGGATGGAATTTTGATTATGATATTCTCTCATTAGCTTAATGATGATAAGTGTAAGTGGTCGAAATCAATTGCCTTTTCCCACATTTTATGTATATTTACTGTGTCTTGTATATGAATACAGGATAAGTGAAAACATATTTTGAAATGGTGTGTGAGGTTTTTTATTTACATCCCGTAATTCCCTCAACTAAAAGTCATACTATTTAAATTTTACTAACTAAGTATATAGAAACAGCCAAATAAATTATTAACCTTTAAGTGTTTGTCCTCAGATTCTAGCATAATATTTTTTAATCTAAGAATATTAAACGAAGATTTATAAAACGAATCCATAAGAAGTTATTTTATTTTATGGTGTCCCTGCACTCGCTCTAAATTGAATTGAAATGCCCTAAATTAACCAAAGTTGTGAATTTTAAATACTAATAAAATACGCTTGGAGTGGCGGAGGCGTTGTTATTGATTTAGTTTCTCCAACTTTGTTGAGGGAAACTTTGATTGTATTTTCTCCCTAGTCACTTTCCTTGTAAACTGATTGAAAGAAACGATATCCCGAGAAAACCTAGCTCATTATAGATCATATAAATTACCATACGTCATATTTTTAGAGGATGTTTAAGGTTATTCCCTAGGTACTGTGCGGAGATTACTTGATGAGTAGCTAGTAAACATTGGGTAAAGAGGAAGGTTAGTCTCTCTACTGTCCCATACAATGTTTACACTACCAGCCAAGGAACTATCAGTGATTTGTATAGGTGTTTAACAATCAGCTGTAATAAAATATTTAATTACTAATTAAATTTTTGTCTCCAATGGAAGTATTTAAATACTGTTAAGGAAGGATTGAGGTGGAAGGGGGGGTTAACTCCCCCTCACCCCTATTTATACTGGCTACCCAACTATTCATCCCCGTACAGTAAATCTCATAGCAAACGCTAAGGTTCTACACAGTAGAACTAAGTAAAATCATAAAAAGGTAATCATTGTCAAAATAATAAATAATTTTCAGGTCATTAATCACTAAGAATAAATTATATAATATGCTAAAAATATAACTTATTTAATATAATTTCATAATATATTTCAAATTAACATAATCTAAATTCGTTTGCATAATAATCAAAGTTTATTGAGTGCTCGGCTGAAAAATATATAGATATATCATTATAAAGTTCTAACTGGAACAGCATTCAGTGTAATGCACTCGTCAGATCATTAGCAGTGTAACGGACTGGAGAACTCTCGAGCCACTGTTACATTTCAGGCATACTGTAGCTGATACTTTTACTCTATTACGTTTCAACTGCTTGTAGTATCAGTACAATTTATTGCAGCTGCTACTTTTCAGTATTACGTTACAACTGCTTATATTACAGTTACAGTTAACTTATATTGCATCTACTACTTTTACAATATTACGTTTCAACTTCTTGTAAGATCACTTAATTCATATTGCATCTGCTACTTTTTACAATACTACATTTCAACCACATCTAGTATCAGTTATTTGTATTTCAGCTGCTTCTTTTACAATATTACGTTTTAACTACTTGAAGTATCAGTTAATTTATATTACATTTGCTACTTTTACAATATTAACTGCTTACAATTGCTTTCAATTATTACACTTCAATATTTTCAATATTAAATTATTGCTTTCAACTGCAAATATCAGTTAACTTGTATTGCAGCTGCTGATTTTACACTATTACGTTACAACTGCGACCCTGCTATACAATGGCGTCTATCATCCGACCCTGCTACCATTTGCAACATGTTTTCAGAATTTTTTAAGTCAGTATTTGTACAAGGGACTTTTAAATCTTCCACCACTAACACCTGTCAACCACACTTCACACCATATCAACATGCGTCTTTACTGCTGAAGAGGTCATAATTCTCTTGAGAGGTCTAGATAGTTCGAAGGGTGTTGGCCCTGATTCCATACACCCATTGGTGCTCAAACATTATTTAAATACTCTGGCTGAACCATAGACTAAGCTGTTCAACCTGTACCTTCACAGGGGCATATTCCCTGCCGTTTTTAAGAATGGCTTTATAGTTCCCCAGGTCACTGTGGTGAACTACAGGCTTATTGCTATTTAACCCTCAATTGGCAAACTTTTTGAGATTTTGGTCCTTGGAAGAGTGTTCCCCATATTACAGCCCATTGTTACATCAAGACAGAAGTTCTGACGTTAAAGACTTGGAGTGCACTTGTCTTCGTCGCTCAGCAGGAAATGTCATGTCTCTGCAATCACTTCCATAGCAAATATTTGTTTGGGTTTAGTTTTCCATGCTTCAAGACATCTCTCTAGACAGAAGACCATAAACTCGTATATTGTGTCTGCGTGTGTTCACTCCTAGATCACTCATTTGTGGTAAGGTTCCACCACCAGGGTCATCTGACATCTACTACAAGCTCTGGAGAGGGTGCAACACAACCTTCTCCGGTTGGTCGGGGTTGGACTTGGCTATGACTATAGGACTGTCCCTATCCGTGAGGTGGCTACATACTTGAACTCGGAGTCCCTATCATCAAGACGTTTAGTGCAAGATGCTCTCTTCCCCTTCAATATACTGAATGGTCCAATCCAGTGCCCCGAGCTTATTGAGAAACTTAACATCCGTGTGCCCCGACTCGGTTCCAGATCCACAGAGATGTTTGGTCGACCTCGTCACTCTACAAATTACGAGGCCAATAATGAGGCTCTTGAATTCAGCGAGTTAGTAATATTCTGCCTCTTAGCTTGGACTTATTGTGGGCTCTTATCCAAAATTTTTAAAAGACAGCTAAGGCTCATTTTTATGTTCTTGAACTATAAACCCTTTTAATGAATCAGTTCATTCTGGAACACGATTAACTGAAGTTATGTCATTGTAGTATTGATTTATTTTTATTTGTTACCCTTGCACAGTTAACCCCTGTAGTTAATTTTTTTCTGTTACCAACGATATGCTAATATTCATCAATGTTTTGCAATATTTAAGCTTCTCAGTACTGTATTTTAATAACTGTTCAAGGCATTGATTGTTTTTGCTCTTTGTTCTCGAAGTTTGTTTCACGTTGCATGTTTACAATCTAGTCTCGCCTCTTGTAGTGTAGGTGTAGATGCGTGTCTCACATTAATGTAACAATTATTTTGGCTTTGATGTCAGATGCTGTCGTATCATCTAAAACTAAGTGCCTTGTTACCACGTTATGCTTAGTTATCTTGTATTTATCATTTTATGTACTACAAATTGTAAAATGGAATGTTTGTCAGTAAATAAATAAATGAACTGCTTAAAGTATAAGTAAATTTGTATTGCATCTGCTACGTTTACACAATTTCAAGCGTACGACTTGTAAAAGTAAATCAGTTTATTTGTATTGACTCGAGACTTTATCGTTGTAAAAATAAGAATAAAACTATGTTTGCATTGCTTTTTAGCATACTTGTAAAAATTAAATTCTTTACCTCTTTAAGTTCTTTGACATTGTTGTAAAGCATCTTGATACTATTTACTATTTAATGTATAAAATAAGTGATACAAAAGCGAACAAAATAGTCCTAACTATATAATTGCAGTAGTTGGAGTTAATACATATAACAAAAGCGTTTATATAAACATATGTTGCGTAAATGTAAAATACGTTCAAATTTGCTTTTGCAGATCAAAATCGATAAACCAAAATAAATGAATTTTCTTTATTATAGCTATTTATTTAAAGTGGGAATTTGTGTTCCCTTTCATAAATGTTTACACAGGAATAGTTATAAGGTTTTGTATAAATTCAATGTAGTATAGTTAACAAAACCACTTACGAACAACAAACAGTATTACAAACATCACGACATTGTGGGCAGTTATTACGACGGGTGGAAAGGGACAAACAGGCTTTTAAAGCTTTAACCCGCATTTCCACGAAATTGCTTTAAACGTTAAAAACCATTTTATCTACACAGGAACTCCACTGATGAAAACGGTGAATAAATTATACATTAAAGAGTAACATACAAATTGACTATAAATAAAAGCTGGGTATTAAATGTTGGTCTTTCAGTGTTTTACGACTCTTAGTTTCAAATTTATTGTAAAAAGTTGTTTAGTAACTTATATGACAACTAACTGGTACCTGGCGCGACTTCGTTCGCGTTGTTTTTCTTGACTAAAATTTATTCCCTTTTCTTTTCCCATTAGTAAAAGATTTTACCACGGTAAATATTTAATTGATACCAGTCCAGTCCAGGACTTTGATTAATGGCTAAAACCTTCCTGGGGTTAACCTAGATTTCCATGCAAAGTTTAATCGCAATTCGATGTATATTATGGGAACGCACAAAGAACAAATAACCCCATCGCAGCAAACATGCGTACTCAGCGAATTTACATGCCCTAATACCGAATAAAGCTGCTTACCAAGTCTCATAAAAGATATTCACAAATAAGCGATACATATAATTTCAATTATTCTCCATAAGAATAACATGAGAGCTGAGCACGCAGGTTTGCTGTAACAAGGAACATAACAAATGTTTTTTTCTATGCAAAGACCAACAGAACTCAACTAGATGAAATCCCCATACCAAAATTTATTAACTTATGTTCATAATTAAGGTAGACATCATGTTTTACTTATTCTCCATAAGAATAACTTGGGACTGAGTACGCAGATTTGTTGCTACAGGAACCATCGTCAACTTGCTGTGCATATAAAAATAGACCTTAACCAGATGAAGCCTTAGACAAAGTTTCGTTAGAATACTTTTATTGATAAATAAGCGAGATATACAGTTGTTATTGTTCTCCAAACGAGTAACGTTTGAAAACGTACTGTGTTTATCACTTTCAATATCTCGGTAGACAATTGACGTAGATTAATTAATTATGAAACCACCAAATTGTTTATTTTTTGCAAGCTGAATATAATAGTGAAAAATAAAATTGGAAAAATACTCAAATATCTCTCTAATTTAAAATCTTTCAAATTTTAGTCCGCCAAATTAAACCTACTTTAAAATTTGAGGTGGGTCTCCATCTTTAATACTTCTTTAGGGTTCAACCAACACGTGTACCAAAGTAAACCTTTTGTTCATCAATCGCCGTATAAGTTTGGCTACCGAGCAAACTATAGGCTAAATAATTACATTCAATACTCAAATACACAAGTTAAAAGTCAAGTGTTGATTCTTGTCTGAAAACATTTTTTTGACAGTAACACAATTGATCATTGCCTTGACTTTTCTGATCACATTGACAACTTATCTCGTAAACTTAATAGTAGTATTTTTAGTCTTCGAAGGTTGGCTAATTTTTCAAACACTGATGTACTTCTTTCAGCATACTTTGGTTATTTTATCCACTAATGTATTTTTACAGTCAACGATATACTCACATTTTCTTGTTTATATATTTGTCAGTGTCTCATTGTTTATTAAAACAAATACTTATTTCATGTCCATAACATCAGGCACTGCAATCTCAGACATGCTTCATCCACACTAACTATTCCCCTTTAAGGCGCGTTCACACTGTGCGACTTTGCTCGCCGCGACTAGAGTAGCGGCTACTATCGCTAGGTGTGAACAGTAAGAAGCGGCGACTAGCACTCGCCGGCGAGTTAAAATTTACTCGCACGGGAAGTTGGACATGTTCAACTTTTGGGGCGACTAGTCACTAGTAGCCGACCTTGAAAGTCACGTGATACACTCGCTGCGAGTTGCTAGCGCCCCTGTCGCCATATAGGCCGTGTCACACATGGCGAGTTTACTCGCCGCTATTAGTCGCCGCTACTTTAGTCGCCGCTACTACTCGCAGGCTAAAAAAACACTTCCAGTCCCACATGGCGAGTTGTAGCGGCTACTTCAGTTTGGTTGTGTGGAACTTTTGCTGAGGAAAATGTCATCTGTGGGATTAAGAAGGGAAGCTTTAAGACGTCTGTTGCGAATTTGCGTTAGTGATCTGTGCGATGAATTGTTAAAAATCAAGAACAAGAAGAAACGCAAGTCCGTCCGGCACTGAACATGACAAAGTAAATATTGTGTTGTTGCATGGAAAAAATGTAGTAATAGATAGTTAAATTATCTTACCATACTAGAAGATGACTGTCTCCCAGAAACCACGCTGTTCCAAAATCCATCTGCAGCAGCAAACCAAGCCAACTTCGGCCTATAAACATTATTCGCCCCGGCACCACTCTTCTTAGATTTCTTTACTTTATTCAGTTCATTCCGATAGGCATCACGTAGATTTTTTATTTTCCTTTTTAGCAAATCTTCCGTCACGCTAAGTCCGTTAAGTTCCAATTCATTCATTAATTCACTGAATGCCTGTTTTTTGGCGCTCTTTTTAAATAATCTACAGACCTAGTCCCACAAACACTCAAACTTTCTATAGACATTTAAAAATGAAACAATCTGGTCACTTGACCACTTTAAATTCTCGGTCATCTTAAATCAACAATAATAGTCTAAATAATTAATAGTCTAAATAACACTTCTATCACACACTCCAAAACAAATCTGACAACGACGATGCGGACTGGCGGCAGATTATCAGCTACTACCCCTGTCACACGTAGCGACTGCTGTAGGGTTTGCTCGCCGGCGAGTAGACCACGTGGTTTTCAAGGTCGGCTACTAGCGACTAGTCGCCCCAAAAGTTAAACATGTTCGACTTTCCTGGCGAGTGAATTTTTACTCGCCGGCGAGTGCTAGTCGCCGCTACTTACTATGTCACACACAGCGATTAGTAGCCGCTACTCTAGTCGCGGCGAGTAAAGTCGCCATGTGTGACACGGCCTTATGTGAACAGGGTAGTCGCGGACTAGAATCAGTAGCCTTGCGATCTGAGGCCTCGTGGTTGTGTTTTTACTATTACAGTTGTTTATTTATAGTTTCATTTGTCGTGATGGCCGATAACCTGAAGTGGAGTAGTGACCAAATTGTTACTTTCCTGGAGATTTACAGGAAATATGATTGTTTGTGGGACATTAGGTCACCAGAATACCTAAAACGAGACTCGAAACAAGATGTGTTTGCTAAATTGCTTAGTGAAATAGAACTTAATGGAATAATAGTGACTGAAGATGGGTTGAAGAAAAAAATCAAGAACCTACGCGACGCATATCGCAATGAACTTAACAAAGTTAAAAAGTCGAAGAAGAGTGGTGCCGGGACGAGTGATGTCTACAAACCGAAGTTGGTTTGGTTTGGTGCAGCAGACGCTTTTTGGAACAGTATCATATCCGGCCGCCAGTCATCTTCAAGTATGGTAAGTAAAAAAGGTTTTTAAATAATAAAATAAATAATAATTAAAAGGAATAATTAACCCTACTCTAGCACCGTCCTAGGTAGCGTTGGAGGAATTCTAATTTTCATAACGAGTATTAGGTTATTAAATGAAAATAAAAAGTTATACTCAGGGATCGATAAACGTTTTATGTATTCTCCAAACATGTTAAATTTCTTACGGTTTTTTATATCCGCTTTATTTGTTTCATGTCAATATATAAAGGTACCTATGTACTCAGTGATTACATATTTTACCTGAAATTAACTAATATTGTAAACCGGAATATTGTCACACATGTTGGTCTATATCTAAGTGGTAAAAAAATATGTTATACTTTAGTTAATAAATAAACAACTTTCCTCATGTACTTCCGATTTTCAAATACAATATTTTACCTGATATTAATTTGTTATCTAATTATCATATTTAATAGGACTCAGCACTTTAATGACTTGGTCAAACACTCCACTGTGCGATGCCTATGGTAACCTCATTTATCATTATTTGTTATCTAATTATCATATTTAATAGGACTCAGCACTTTAATGACTTGGTCAAACACTCCACTGTGCGATGCCTATGGTAACCTCATTTATCATTATTTGTTATCTAATTATCATATTTAATAGGACTCAGCACTTTAATGACTTGGTCAAACACTCCACTGTGCGATGCCTATGGTAACCTCATTTATCATTATTTGTTATCTAATTATCATATTTAATAGGACTCAGCACTTTAATGACTTGGTCAAACACTCCACTGTGCGATGCCTATGGTAACCTCATTTATCATTATTTGTTGCAAATGGTCAAGTGTTTATTGTAATTCACAATAACACGGAGAATAATGTTAACCTACTAAAGGACTTATTTTAAATATAAATCTTGCTACGAAACCTTATGGGCATCAAGGGGACACTTGTATTTGGAAGATGTTACAATCTGGCCACTCCTAGAGTTAATAGTTGGAAAAAGTAATATAGGTACGTACATATTTTGGTTATAATTTAATTACACTGGTTTTAAATACTATAAAACATATTATATTTACAGTCACATGTCATGGTACTACTGCCATTGTCCATCTTCATTTACTTATGCCTATAGCTTTATTCTGCCATGGTACTGCCATATGGGACATAAATGCATATGAATATGCATTTCGGACATCTTCTCCATCCTGTGCGTAGTTATTGGATTTATATTGCTTTTCCAACGGGGTAAACGAAGTAGGTACATTCCGCCACGAGCCATCGATAAGTTGACCCGTAATAATATCCTCGTCGTCCACTGATCCCGGTGGTAAATACGCCCGGCTTGCTGTCATTCTAAGCCAGTTGTGTACTGAGCAACAGGCTTTAGTTAGTAGCTCAGCTGTTTCTACCTTCAGTGCAATCGGTATGCTGAAAACACGTAACCTTGACGATAAAATTCCGAATGCGTTTTCGACAACTCGCCTAGCTCTTGATAAGCGATAATTGAAAACCCTCTCTTCGAGTGTTAACTTTCTATGAGCATATGGTTTAAGCATGTTAGATCCCAAAGGAAAAATATCGTCTGCTACAAAAACCCCTCCCTCTGGCCAATTCAACAAATTTTGCTCTAGTGCACAGTTTAAAGTAGAAGTCTGGAATATGGTGCTGTCACTCGCTCTACCATCACTACCTACGTCTATGTACCGGAAGCAATAGTCAGCATCTACTAGGGCAAACAGCACTATACTGTACGCTCCTTTGTAGTTGAAAAATTCAGAAGTTGAGTTTGGTGGTCTCCTTATCAGCACATGCTTCCCATCACTAGCACCACTGTGCGTTGCATGAATGAAAAACCAGCCCGCGTATGGGTTGGAGTGGGAGTGATGAAGAGGGGGGAGAGATTGGGAGTGGGAGTCTGCGCGATACTAGCCTGGCTGCATACATTTGACAGCTTGTATTGTTGCCCGTGCGCCACGCCGCTGCGCCGGGCGGTATATCTATATCTACTTCGTAATAATATACAAACGTACTAAACTATTCTATACTATACTGAACTGAAGTAAGATTGAAAATGAATTGATGGTGTTTTTATGTTTTTGGGACGGCACGTATAAACTTGCATCTGCTGAGAACTGTCAGCTGACTGAGCCCAGGCGTCTGGTGGGGCATGCGCACTAGACTCCTTTGCTACCGCGCATCTGTCCCGTTAGTTTTTAACTCGTGCAACGTACAGTACAACACAGCTTCTTTCGAAAACACGCACACTCCACCACTATAAAGCTGTTCAATTCACTACCTTTAGACATCAGCGTCAGGTGTTTAAAGGTTTAAAGGCAGGCTTAGGTCATTTTTGGTTAGTAAAGAGTACCACAGCGTTCAGGAGTATTTTTATGACAATGTTAATTTTATATTTTTAGTTAGAATTGTAGTTTATTATATTTTAAATATGTTGTTACTGGGTAACAATGTTGACGATTGCCCATGCTATACAAGTAGTTTTATGACAATAAACGATCTTGATTCTTAATTCTTGATTAAAAACAAACTTCCTTAAATTTAAGTAACAAACTAGGGATTTGTCTGATATTTTCTCTTTTTACATATCATGCATATATTATTTTCTAACAACCAACCAAACTTTATCTAAAATTTTGATGGCAAAATGTTATAGATAAATTAGCTCTCTAATCCTCAGACACTTACATTTTAGTTTGTTCCTTGAAGATATATGAACATTACATATTATTTAGTGAAACTTATGCAGCCGTACTAACCTTATGCTTATGCTTTATATTCATCATTATGCTCATGTACTTATGCTTATGCTTTTGTACTTAGCTCTGCACCTTAGTAATAAGATAGTAACGTGAAAAGATACTAAATTACTACAGTACCAAGGTAAAACCTGATAATAGTAGCTATTGATTCTAATTTAAAATATATAAGAGTTTGGTTTGATCTATTTTGAGCGATATAAACGAAACTAAAACTTTAACCAGATTGATTTCCCGAATAAATAAACGTCGATACAGTCAATAAGCCGTGATGCGGCGGAGAAGCTCAGCCTGCCGGGCTTGGAGGATTATTACAACTTACTGGCAACGTACACAATTTATTTGGTTTCATTTCTATTTGTTTTGTTATATCTTTTGCTTTGCTGAGAGAAAAAGTAATCCCCCTAGTTGTCACTAAACCCACGCATGGTGGGTAGGGTTGTAAGAGTCACTTTGGTGAAACAAATAACTAAAGTTATTTAATTTGTTAGGGGGTTACGTGTTTACTCAAAACGTGTTTAGGGGGTTACGTTAGGAACCTCTATGGTGGTCCTGAGCTTAAGTTTCACCACGCGGGTCATGCTAATAGTTCACTTTTCCATAGGAGATTCACTAATAAATCAATAGCTTGATGAGCTTATCAGCTGCCTAAAGTAAATCACAGAGTTGGGATTATAATAAGCTGTTTTTGTAAACAAAACATACTATAAATCCCACCAAAATGGTTTGTAGACACTTACATTTTGTATCATTCAACAAAATTAAAAGGAGAAAATTATAAATCTGAAAATTTTTGAGAGTATCGGAATGTTTAAGCTAAAAATCGGTACAAATTCCATGACTACACACACGTTGCCTGGTTTTCTCAAACTAAGGCCGAGTTCCTGGTCAAGATACCTCCCATATGGGAACATGGGGAAATTTTAGGACTTTATAATTTACATCACTTAACAATATTAAAGTGAGAAATTTATAAATCTGAAAATTTTGGGAAAAATCGGAATGCTTAAGCTTCAAATTGGTGCTAAATCGAAACTAAGCTAAAGCTTTTAATTTCGAATTCCATGACCACACGTTGCCTGGTATTCTCAAACTAAGGCCGAATTCCTTTAAAAATATTCTCCAATGTTTTAACTGTAAATATTTTAAAAACAGAAGAGGTATTTTGAAGTTTTACATTTTTCTGTTATACTGCAATGTAAACCCTTTAAAATGACACATCGATTGTCCAAATCGGTTGATAAATAAAGACGAAGTTGGCCAAAAACGAAATTCCTTAGCTAATTAATATATAAGATAATCTTCGTCAAGTTATTTCTTCAACAAAACGAACGTCTTCATATATAAATACTAGGTGGTTGACTAAGTAAATTATAGGAATTTTAAAATAAATAGTATGGTAAAGATGGTTAAATTATAGATCCGTGCGGGAAGTTCAGCTGTATTCATTTCAAGTTCTCAGAACTTTCAAGTGGCAAACTTTGATTGCGTTTTGACTCTAGGCTAGTTTTGGTTCGGGAGAATATTTTAATTAGATTTACTATATCAAATCTATATATGTGTATATTTCAGTATATGTTGAGACACATTCAACTTTCTTTATTTTGAGTAGAGAGTCATAATTCAATATTCATTACTTAAAAAAAGTTTTTATTATTATTTTGCAACTTATCAATATTTTACAGGTGTATTAACGTCAGTGTAAAAAAACAATAACCCACACCTTTGTCTTTAAATAATATAAATTAGATTTACCTACATATTTTTTGCAATTGGCTAACTTTTCAATTTAAATATATTATGTCGCATTTATGTGTTAAAACAAATTACAATAAAACTGTAAAAATGAGCATATTATCACAAAATGATTGTATAAAGGGAATACAATGTTATATACTAAATAGTATTATTCATTTGACTTCTTATATTACTTCATTTCACATTTATGACTAATAATTTTATGATTCTGAATTATTTGCGTTACACTTTTTAAAATTAAAATAAATGTGCAATTTTCATTTTAAGATTATTTACCTTTCTGTTTTCATTTGCTTTCTTTAAACCTTTTAATTTATGCTCTGTATTATTAAGTGGCTCAGCATAGTTTAATCCCATGGTAGTCGAATTTATTGGTTTCAGCTCATGAAGTTTCTCTTTAAACTGAACTTAATACTTTCATTTAGTTTGTCCAATTTAACAGCTGGTTCTATATTTAATCTGCTTTCTATATAACCAAATCTGTTGTTTTAAATTTATAATTTTTGTTATTTAATTCATAATTTTAATTTTATATTTAAATTTGTATAATAATTTTAGCTAGAGGCTCATTCATCGGAAAATAGAGTAAAATATTGATACTTTTACATGGGAGTTACATTGACGGTATGGTTTATAGTTCAATGACTGCATTCATACTCTGTTCAATGACTGTTAATGACAATGACTGTTACGATGCTCTGGTCTAATGTAAAACTCTTGAAGCCAAATATGAAAATTTGTATTGTAAAATATACTATCCAGAAATTTTCAATTCTATTTCGGGGTCAAGAATTTTTCTTTTAGATTCTCCATTACGTAATCCTCTACATTAAAAGTTTAAGCAAAATCCTTCCGTGATCCATTTTGCACGCACCCGTGGCTCGTAGATAGTGTAGGAATCATATTTTTTAATTTGTTATAATATATATAAACTATTTGCATGGGATTGTAAGGTTTAATATCTTATTAACTCTCGATACAACCTACTTGTACGAAATAGTTAATTTAAAAAAAGAGTAAAAACACATTCAGTTTTAATAAAACTATTCGAAATACCAAAAAACGGGAGTTTCGTATAGTAAATATTTAAACAATTGTCTAATCAGACAAATTGCTTTAAATTCTGAAGTAGGTAAAAAATACTGATTAAAAAACACACATCTAATGTAATATTTTTTATTTGATTTTAAGAAGAATATCACATTACCTTGTACTTATAGTATGTTTAATTGTTTTAGCCTTTATAGTACAATTTTGTGGTCAGTTTCAGTAGCCTTTGTTGTCATGTCTTGTGGTCAATTATTGTGGCCTTTGCAGTTAAATCTCTGGTCAATCTTTATAGTCTTTGTAGGCTTGTAAACATTTTTTGCAGCTTTTGTATTCAAGTCTTGTAGTCAATTGTTGTATACTTTGTAGTCTAGCCTGTGGTAAATTGATGTAGCATTCGTAGTTTAGTCTGTGGTAATTTGTTGTAACCTTTGTAGTGAAGTCTCGGAGGGTTTCAAATTCAGTTAGCGATTGCAACAGAAAAGTTTGAAACAGTTCAGTACTTCCCAATGACTTTACATTGTTACCTATAACTTTAGTACCCTTTAGGAAAGTTTATAGTATAAAGTTATTGTTTGGAATTGCATGCTGTACAGTGAGTCATTTTTTGCAGCTTTGTTACTAATTTTTTTTCACTTTATTATTTTAAAGTTATATATTCAACAGTTTATACATTCTTCTTCCATAAACAGTAAACATGAGCACTCTCATAACGAACGTGAGTGTAAACCTATATTTGTAATTAAATTAAAGTCTAATGCATATTTGTGTTGTGTTTGTTTAAATAGTTTTATTTAGAATACTGATGAAATGGTAAAACAAATCCAGATAAATACATGAATGTATTCCCTCCAGTTTACGATAAAGTACCTATTGGCTTTTATTTGCGAACAAACATAATTCCATAGCATATTACGGTAATAATTTACTTAATTAAGACTTCGTAATTCATTCAATTGGCTGTATAAAACCGACGAAATTAAAACAATTGTTTACTCTTCACTTGGAAACTTGACGAAGCTAAATTAAGCAAATAACGCCTTAATTGCGTATTTTTGAGATCAGAGAAAACCGCACACGACTACACCACTACCGAGGATAAATGCTGTTGAAGATCCGAGGTTGGAGAACGATTTGGTAAAACTTTAATCAAATCAAAACACTTTAAAGTTTTAAAATATTAATTAAAGAGTTTCCATTTATGTCTTTTCCTAAGACCTTGACTGTAAGTATTTTATCTAACCTTAATGTTTTATTTACCAACCCATAGATATCACAATATGCAATTAATTTATGTAGTATTCAAGTTTAGTTAGCATAAAATATATTCTTATTTAAATACGAATAAAGATAAAAATGAAAACTGACATAAAATAACATTTTATTTATCCAGATGAATGAGCAGGCCATAAATAATTTCTGCACAAGGCCGTAAATAATCTTTTAAGACCGCTTAACACAAAGTCAGTGAAGGTTATTCTCGAAGGATGGTTGCTTATTAAAAATAACCCTGTTCTCCTTCCTTTAAATGTTTAATTTCCTTACTATGCAAAAATTAAATAACTGGCAAGAGATCGACACCTTTCAAACCCCAACTGCTAAAATATTTTTGAAGAAACTTAGTTTAACATTAACTTTATTTGAAGATGAAACTTCATTCTTTCATACAAAATTCTTTAAACTCTTAGTATTTTTTTTACGTACTCGGTTAAGTTTTTTTTTTAATTGGGTATCAATAAAGTGTTACTTCAGCACCCTTAAACTTGAATTTTAAATAACTTAATATTATTTTTGTTTGTGTTTTACACCTTACGATACTTAAGTTTGTGTTTTACACCTTAAGATACTTTAGTTTGTGACTTTTATAATGTTTCTATAAAGTTAGTTGGAGTTTCTACAGTTCAGGTTTTGTGTCCGTCTTTGAAATAGTGGTCAAGGCAATGGACTCCGAAACCATGGCAGTGGCCCTTTCGTGGGTCCGAATCCCGGTCATGGCAAGTAAATTTTACCACTGCGGTACTATACAAGTCGTACTGCAACGGCTCGTTTCTTGTTTGTCTAGATGCGTTCCACGCACAGAGGTGAAGTCTGCAGATGTGATGTGTAGACGGGCAAAGAAAGGCAGAGAGAGTTTGTTAAACCTATTGTTTTCAGACTCACATGTGTTTTCAAACTACAACTAGTTTTCAACGCTGCGTTGCTTTATCATCAAGACGATCACCATACATTTGAGGTCACATTTGCTGGTCGACTTGTTTATGATTTAACGTTCAAACACGCAAACTCACAAAACGAAAACGAAAATTTCCGCTCACCTTTAAATTGGTCCTACTTTATTAAATGTGTTAGAATTTTGTTGTAAGCTGATCCTATTTTTAAATTTATGAACATTATGATTTAATTTTAAATGCTCACAGTAAATTTTGCTGAAGATTAACAAATTCAGGGATTTTAATTTAATACTTTCCCAAAACGAACTTAAGGTTTTTTCAGCAACCGTATACCACATCTTGCATGCACGTTTATCAACCCTTGAGTACTCTAATATGAAGCATTTTCAGTAGTATGTGTTAGGTTAAAAATTTAAATATAAGCTATTTAAACATTTAGATAGTTGTGGTACACAAGCGCGTATTGCTGGTATATCATTAATACATAGTAAATCTGTGAAGAAATATGTTTGCTTATTTAGACTAAAAAACAATTTCAGTTTTTTTAACAGTAACCAATAAATATAATTATTTTGTAAAAAACACAGTATCTTAATGGTAACATAATTATTTAAGTATGTATAATACTGTTCAATTTATGAAAAAAGCAATAAATGCTCAAATTTATGAATTTGAGCTAGGTTTTTTTCTATTTCAAATTCTTATGATACTAAATATAAACATATCCTGGTGTATCCTCGACACAAAAAAACCTCATTTGAAAAATTACCTTCAATATTACACTGGGATTGAATTAATAAATCCCAATAAACCCAATAACCCAATGAATTAAAAATTTAAACGTCTTTAAACAGTTTTAAAAAAATATATTAAAAGAATATCTATTGATAAATTGTTTATAGGTATTTGACTGAAGAATATTTAAACTGTTCATAAATTTGATTTGTAATTTTTTTTAAGTACCTATGTTAGAGTTTTTTATAATAGTAATTAACCGTAGGAAAAATTGTGTTATAATTGTATTTACATTTACTTTACATGTCATATTGTTGATATGAATTATTATTTTTGTATTTCCATATTAAGATCAAATTTATGTAATACCTATTTACCATTACCTGTCATACAAATATGATGTTATGTAACTGACTGAATAAACAATAAACAATACACAATAAACTATATTAAGTACAGTTAAGACTAGGTTCAGGTAAAATATCAAATATGTGTTTAATATAATTTGAATTAAAATAAACAGTACGAAATTAAATAATTTGTATCAGGAACTTTTATTCCAGAAATCGTATGAAGTAATCGCAAAGATTTTAAAAGATCCCGCCCAAATAAATCATCAGGACCAAGAATCCCTTAGACGGTTTATATCCCGGTATCTCGCTTTCTTATATTTATGGGTTTACCTGGAATTAATATATTTTTTACATTAGTGATATTTTGTAATTTCAGCAATAAGTGTACAGTTATAAATTAATTACTGTATTATAAAAGAGGAAGTATTACTAGAATAGTAAAATGTTAATTGATATGCACGAACATTTAGGTTTTACTAACCGCAGACTAGAATTTCTGAAACAAAATAGACCACGTTAAAGGCTTAGGACTACATAAAAGGAATTTTTTCATGGAATACAAAGAGTTCTATGTTGTATCTATAAAGGGTTTACTTATAATTTTGTATATAAATTATATAGATTATATAAATTTAGATAAATTATATAGATCTATTACATAGATTAAGTAAACAAAGTACTACGTCACATCATTATTTTCTATTCAACTCCATTCTTACATGTACTTTATCTAAACTATAATTTGACAAAATATTTGCCATAAACCTCCAGCAACGCACACTCAGCAATGGAAATAAAATATAATAACTAACGTTTCAAATGATTCCATATATTGATTACAATCAAACCTAATACCCATAGAATTTAGTGTTTGGATTGGTGATTTGAAGTTGATTTTACGTGGTCCGGTCGTAATTTTCTTCCGAATTCATGTGGTCCAGTTGTTATTTTGGCTGATATGCGATTCAATAGTTCGCAATCGTTAACGATTATCCACATGTCGGTAGGATATACCTCTTTGGTTATCAAGCACTTTTTTGAAAACCTTGAATATGGTCTGATATAAAAAAATGAAATTTTTGATATTTGCTGAAAATGTTCAAAACTCATACTATGTTCGTAAGGTTTGGCAATTTATTTATTTAAACTTGACTGAAAAACACGTATATTAGATAATGTAATCATATATTATCGAAGTTAATTATCTTTATACATTGTCTATCTAGAACTATATTAGTTTCCCTTTTACCAGTATTTATGTTTACATTCTGTTATTTAAAACCAGATTTTTATCACACAAAAATAATTTTTAATTTTGTATTGTACTGTAAACTGTATGCACTGTAAAATCATAATTTTTTTAAAAGGTGTGTTATTTTTTAATTTAATTAAAATTACTCAAATACCGTTTATTTGTTTCATACCTTCTTTGCATGAAATGTTTGCAGAAATTGTAATTAGCAAGATTACAGGCACCAATACCTTTTCAGATTAGTATCTATCTTTTCATTGAAAGCTTTACCTGGGTCCGGAGTGTTAAAAACCGTATATTGTTAGTTTGGTTTGATACTTTTTTGTATAAAAAAATGAATGGCGTCCGAATACAAGTTCATAGCCATGCAACCATGGCAGTACATAAGGTTAAGTTGCTAATTAATTTATGAACCGTTCCTATGACATTTATTTAGAACCCATTTTGAGAATTATTTTTTCAGGTATAAGAAAACAGCAAATTGGCACATATTTTATGTCGTTAAAATATTACGGTTACTTTTATTTGAAATGGCATGTCAATTTGTTTACATTGAAGCATAACTTCTCAAACCTGGTGATAGCTAATGTGAATCAACTATCGTATACGCATGTCTGACGCACTTTACAACAAATCATTGAACTTTGTGTTAAAACCGGTTAAATTTATTTCGAAAAGATGGTGGTCCTTTTATAAAAAGTATTGGATTTGCACGTATCCGCTTGATATTTTATCATAATTGTTCTTTGCACATCAAATCCCCAGATCTGGGATATATATAAATGGATACTAACATCCTATATTTGACCTCTAATATTAGTAAATTTTCGGATTTTTAGAAAAAGAGCTATTACAAAGGCCAGGAAAATTTGTGTTAAATCGCGGTTTTAAATATATTGCTGGATAAACCACTCAAGCAGCTTGTGTTACCCATAAGATTTACATGAATTCGTTGGCTCTTTATAATAATTTTCCTCTCTAATCTTATTCACCGATATTTAAAATATCATCCTTAACATTGTGCCATTTGAACAAACTTTAATTTATATTTAAAATATATTTATTTGAGCATAAATATCAAATTTTATATAATCAACCAATAACCAACAGGTTTCATTATGTAAAGAAAAGTAGATACGTCAGTTAAAAGAATAATGGTTGTATATGTACTTACATGTTCATTCTTTACGTAATTATTTTACGTTTGAATCCAAAATATGTAATACAACTTTTCTTTATTTAGTTGTATCTAGAGTTTTCTTCCTGATGAACAAGTACAAATTGTTATTAATTGCTGTAACTAACAAATTTTCATCATTACAATAAACGCAAGTTTATATTTTCACCCAATGGGTTCAATTAGGTAGGCCTAAATCCTTTATTTGAGGGGGGATTTCGTATTAATCATGCGGGCATCCGTGTAATACATTTTTGTTGTTGTTCCCATGGCAGCAAACCTGCATACTCAGCAGCTATGATGTTATTCTCATGGAGAATAAGAAGCATGTGATATCTTGCTTGTTTATGAATATAAATTTGTAAAACTTGGAGTTTTGCTTTATCTACTGGTGATCTATTGGTATTTAAATAAAGACCCGATTTTTGTGGTCCTTGATGCAGCAAACCTGCATACTCAGTCCTGCTGTTTATCTTATGGAGGATAAATAAAATGTCATATCTCGCTTATTTATAAATATGCTTTGATGAAAGTTGATAAGTGACTTAATGACGTAGTGAATTACCATTTGAAATTCGCTAAGTATGCATGTTTGCTGAAACGGGTGTATTTATAAATCATTTGCGGGCAAAGCCTGCGGGTAACAGCTAGTCAATTATAAATAACAAATCGTATTTTATTCGTATTCGTAATTTAAAAGTTTGAACAAGTTGTAGATTATTATATTTTTGGCTAGAACCGACGTTAGGAATTTAATCTAAAAATATGAGCTGCCAGTAATGAGTTATGTAGCTCTATCAGGTGAATACAGGCTCTGATAGATGATATACTTACTTGGTTTGCAGTATTTCTAAATCATACGCTCAAAAGTATGTTTGGCTATTGTAGCTTAGCCTATGCAAACACTACTCGATTATATTATGTATATTGTAATAACATGTATTTTTTCGTGAGGGTAAATTTAACCTGATTTGATAAGATTGAAGAGATTTTATTTTAAATTTTAAAGGTGGTGGAACATAAAATTATATTTATAATGCACATTAATTATGTAAAGTAATGTATTTGTTTTTTAAGGCTGCTGAAACGGATGTTCTAATTTATTTAAATGTAAACTAAAATACATCAGTATATATTATTTTGAACTTTATGAGTAATAATTGTCATTATTGATTGATGTAGCCTACGTTTTAATTTCAATTATTTGGTTTGTTTCCTAGGCATATCCATGGGCCATAACTAAGATTAATTAACAATATGAACAATGATTAAGTCAAATTAAGAGAAATTTAATTTGTTCTCTAGTAATTCTCTAGTAACTGTATAAACTGCGAAAGAGAGATTCCACTTTTTGTGTAAGATCCCACCTAAATAAATCACCTGGTCCAAGAACCCTTTAGACGGTTTATCTACTGATATCCCGTGATCCTATATTTATGAGTTTACTTGGATTATTTTACCTTTCTTTACTCCATTACCTTGATATTTTAAAATGTAACAACTTACACTATAGTTTTAAGTTACAGTTGAAAAATATAAACCAATACTATAAAAGATTACAAATGTTAATTGTTAGTTTTTAATTGTTAGTTTTTCTACCAAGCAAGCCTACAATGCAGACTAGACTTTCTAACAACTACAATTACGTTCTATATTGAACGAAAGAGCTATGTTTACAGTTATTTACTTGTGAAAATTAAATATTAACATTGTTATAGACAAACTTAATAGTTATAAAAGTGGTGTATTTATGATTCAAGCTGAGTTGTGATAAAATCTTGAAAAAAGGGCCCATCGTTTCCGAAGAAGGGCACAGAAGGGACTAGATAGCTTTATACGCAATACCTGGTTTTTCCATTGTTTATAAAATCTGCCTTGTACAAATTTATGTAATATGAGATGGGCAGTGAAAACAGTTACATGGACCTAAAAATTAACTTACGATTTTCAAGTTATTTGGAATGTAACTTAAAATGTTCACGTCGGCTTCTAGACTCTTTTAAAATTAAAATAAAATTGTTAAACCATTAAAACTAAAAATGTAAAGCTTCGGACATTGCCTTCCACTCAAAATTGCCTTCTTACAAAAATACATGAATAACCATCAAGTGGTTTTGGGTAGCAAAATTGCAGTTCCTTTTAATATTTACGGTTAACAGCACTCCAGCTGATTTAGATTTGTTTAGCCATAGGAGGAAATATACAGAGAGATGGTTGGAGAGCATTTTGTTTTAGCGATTTCAGTGATTTTTACATATGAACCTTTTACACGAATTTAACCCTGAGTATCAAATATTAGATTATAAGTTTATATCAGGTTGAAGTGTGCAAAGCTTATATTCACATTATACAACAGTAATAAATCATTCTTGAAATACCTCCAGCGTTTCAAGATATCGTAAGCTCGGTGATAAATGACGATTTTATCATTGTTTAGTTATTTGTATTTTGAAGCCTTTATTATTTTATTTCATTAGGTTTTTACCACTAACACCTCATGTGGCCTAAAGATTTTTGGGTAAGATTAAGATGATCTTTGCAGAGATTCGTATGGTTACTATTCATGGTTACATCCATAATGGACGCAATCTAAACGAAATTTGCAATAATTTAGTCAACGGTATACCTGAGCCTATTTGTTCATTTCTAAATGTTTCACTCTTACGTTACTGCATACTCTATGGTTGTTATTTGTTTTTTATTCTGCAATATTTTCGCTTGAAATCACTTGCAAATAGAACTTACTTTAGAAGATGATAAAGGCAAAAATGTAAATTTTCACACAGTTCATTTTGTAGATAAAACCTATAAAGTTATATTCGTATTTGAGCATTCCTCGTATTGCTTTTACAACCTAATACAGCACAAAACAACAAAAAATCAAACAACTATGTTGATTCAATACATTGGATGTTGTGTAACTCAAAATTGATAAATAAGTTTATAGTTGTGGCCTGACGTCAACTGCGCTAGTGAGCGAACCCATCTATGTCATCAGCTGCGCATTTAACCTCTTTTTAGCGAATTTCCCCTATAGGGAAGAAGCTATTACCGTATGTCTCATGGTAAGACCTAAGCCCGAGACCATGATAACTTTTCGTTTTGAGGTCCCCAGATGCCAAAAACACCATTCGTTCAAATGTTTATATATGTATATATATATATATATATATGTGTCCGTAAGCACGATAACTCTCGTAAAAAAGGTCCGATCTTAATGAAATTTGGTACAAATGTGTAAAGTACCATTTATTTGAACGAGTTCGAAAACCAGATGAATCGCACCATCCGAAGGGGGTTTTTGGGGGTTTTGTACCCCAAAAATGTGTTTTTTGGGGTTTTCACATGTAATTATAATTTAAATCAAATTTTAATTTATACCATTGAATTCAGCTTAACAAAACAAACAATTTGGTATTATGATCATTGCTCTACGTCAATTGGTTACCGAGATATTGAAAGTGCTAAACACAGTACGTTGTCTAATGTTATTCTTATGGAGAAAGAGAAAAATTGTATATCTTGCTTATTTATGAACATAAACTGGCAACATTTGGTATATGGCTTGATCTGGTTGTGGTTTATTGTTGTTTGCACAAAAAAACAATTTTTCGCCTATGGTTGCTGTAGCAGCAAACCTAGGTACTTGGTCCCCATGTTATTCTAATGGAAAATACTTAAAATGTTATATATCGCTTATTTATGAATTTATATGGATGAAATTTGGTATGTGACTTCACTAAGATGAGTTCTATTGATATTTGCATAAAAACCCATTATTTTTTGTGCCTTGTTCCAGCAAACCTGCGTACTCATCCCCAATATTATTGTTATGGGGAATAATTAATATTTTAAATATCGCTTGTTTGTGAATACATTTCTTATGAGTCCTGTTAAGTGTTTTAATGTGTTATGTTATATATTCATTGGAAATTCGCTGAGTATGCAGGTTTGCTGCGACGGAGGTATTTTTATACACCTCCACCATGACCTCAGGGGTGATATGAAGTGTAACTCCTGAACTATTTATATACTTCAGTCAGAATATCTGAAATTGGCTTCCACGTTATTTTTATAAACAGTAATAGCTGTTACTGAAATTTGAATTGTTTCACATTTCCCACACCAATTGTCTTTTCAATGGTTGAAATTTCATTTATTTTACAACAGTTAAAAAGTAACAGATAATTCTCTTATGGAGCTATAAAACAAACTAAAATGTATATTATAGAGCTGTGATAGAGCAGTGATGTTAAACAATAGCTTTAGCCAATGACAAGTTTGCAAGGAAGCTTGGAAGGAATTGGTTAACAATCCGAGCAATGCTGGGGATTGGGAACCCATTCCTCTCACCACTATCTCCTCCTCTTTTTCCCTTCCAACAAAATCTCTAAAAAAAGTGAAGTAACTTCATCAGTTATTACCTATGAATTACAATAAATAATTATTACAATAAAGATTTAATGTGCTTATAAATATTTATTGAATACATAATAGTACCTTCTTAAGGTTTTTCATTTCAGATGTTTAATATAACTGGATAAATCACTCAAGAACCCAAGTCAATGTTAAGTTGATTTTGAAAGTTTGGCAATAGAGCTAGCGGAAACTTGGCAATAAAATGCTTTACAGCACGAGCACTCCTGTTCAAACAAAAGTTATTCCATTCTATTTAAAAACCACTCCGAAAGTAAATTATCACTACTATTATAACAATGAAGTGGTGTCTGTCTGTCTGTCTATTGTTCCATCATGCCAAAACTATTGGTCCAATTCTGCTGAAATTTTTCACAAATATAGTCTAAGTATCCAGAAGTGTCATAGGCCTATTTTCGTTTAGAAAGGTACTCAGGGCTCTGCCGTGCAGGACTTCCAAGTCCCATGTTATTCATATAGAGACAAGTCTTATTTGATTTATGTCATACATGTGTTTGTCTAAATTCAATTCATTAAAATAAACAGCAGTTACAAGGATTACAAGGATATCTGCAAACTGTTATTGTTTTGTTTTTAATTGTTCTACTCTACATTTTCACCCCAGTGCGAAGCGCGGACATAGCAGCTAGTCATATATAAATATACGTATAGCTTTCGAACGTTCTAATATTGATTATTTCGCTTGATTTTCCATTTTCCTGGAACGAATTTAAATAAATGTATTACAATTAATAAACTTACAAATATTATGTAACTGCTACGTTAATTTATGTCGTAAAAATGTAAGAAATGTGATGAAAAGCTGGATACCATTTAGTGATTTTATACTACTCCTCTATATGTCGTTTTAAACAACCTGATAAACCCATAGTTGGCTTGGAGTAAAAATTCACCTTATACTTTTAAATCTTCATCATACTCCTGAAAAACCTTTAAAATTGGTTTTACTCTAAAATTATTTATGGTTTAACTGTAAGGCTGCAATTTTTTTCACAACATAAAAATGAATGCATCCTTTTTTTGTTAGTAGGGCCTTAGGAGGATATTCATAAGAAAAATCGTACTTTCCTAATATTTTAGTGCCTCAAGAACTATATATTCTCCATTTCTCCCATGTTTCTATTTTGTTATTCTTACATTATAGCTGTAAGATAATACATTTTAATACGTACATTAGTACGTAAAAAAGAAAATTAATTATCACAATCAAGACTATGAGGGTATCAAAATTATTATTCAATACACCAAACCAATTAGCTATTTTACCAGTGTCATTCAGGTAACTGAAATGAGTGCATATACATAATAATGTTACATCATTTTACATTAGAGTTCTATAACGCAGGTGACAGTGGTTGGGCTGACCTGAAACGTAATAATCTACATCAAATTAATATTTGATGTAGATTTATACTTCTCCTACAATATAAGATGTTTATAGTTGTTTATTTTCTAAGCAAACGTTGTATTTTATTACGTTTCAGGTCAGCCCAACCACTGTCACCTGCGTTATAGAACTCTAATGTAAAATGATGTAACATTATTATGTATATGCACTCATTTCAGTTACCTGAATGACACTGGTAAAATAGCTAATTGGTTTGGTGTATTGAATAATAATTTTGATACCCTCATAGTCTTGATTGTGATAATTGATTTTCTTTTCTTTTCCATCCTCATAGGTTTGTCACTTTAATTCATTGATTGTTAGTTATCCTTCTGTTAAATTTATTTCAGGGTTGGAGAGTTAACTGTAAAAGTAACACTCAAAAAAATAATCTTTTAAAATTTATTGTTAGTAGTTGATGAACATTTATTAACGCCTACCAACGTCTAACGCCTCGATGAGTTTTATTTTTTAGTGTTATTTTATTTTTAATACGTCCTATCAAATCTGCTGCTGGAATTTAAAAAAAATGTATTAAAAATGAATATTTTTCAATTTATGGAAATATTTTGAAACTACTTTTTAACGGTTTGAGGTAATTTTAATTTCAATTTGTCTTGTTGAGTTCGTATTTATTTGGGGATGTTTATCATTACGTTAAATAACTTTTAAAATATTACACAGTAGTATAAACACATGAAAATTAATTATTTTGTTGCGAATCATAAAGTTTTACAGTTTTGGATGAAATCCTCAAAAGTATTCTCATAATCACAGTACTTTAGTAATAATTTAAGTTAAAAGTGCAGTCTGTTGCGCATAACGTATCCCAGATGCAACCATTTTATAAATACTGAGATTTGAAATCATGTCTGGGGCGTCTCGCTAGCCTGACGGTTAGCGTCTTGACTTCGGTTCAAGGGGACTCGGGCTCGAATCCCGAGGTGTCCACACAGATTTGAGGGGTTTGGACCGCTTTCCCTTAAAAGCGTTTGTGATGAACTCTTAACAAAAATGCCACTGGCGTTGAAATAAAAAAATCAAACATTCATAAAAATAGAACGATGTTATTAAACATAAATAATACCAGATGATCCTTAAAACCACACATAAGTAAAGAACTAAGCAAAGAAAAGACAGAAGCAGTTCTTATTATGTGCGACATATTTTGTCTTGCGATAACACCGGCTGTCATATTCTACTCCATTTCAGCCTGTGGAATAATGCGGTTTAGAAAACACAATTTATGTTAACATTTCCAATTAGTAAATCACTACTTCATTCCTTTATTATATAAATCCTAACTTTTATGTAAATCCTTTTTGTTGAACTTTTATTATTTCCAAAATTAAAGTTTATTTAAATTAACAAAATCCCCGTTATTTGTCTTGATTAGGTATAATGTTTATTGCAAATTAATACCAGTTATGTTTGATATGTTTTTAGTGTACTAGGTTCTCCCTGACGACTATACTATATACCGTCAGAGTTCATAGTTTCGTGAAGGTTTACATAACTATCCTAATTTTCAGCAGAAAAATATATTTTCAACAAATCGTCCGTTTTTTTTAAATCCGAGTTTTAAATTTTTTTCATAACTTTGTGCGAGCTGTTTCACTATCTTGATTGTAAGTTTGTACTTATTTTAACACCATATAATTTATAGCAATAAAAATTATTTCCTGTCTCACTGAACAGTAATTAACTTTACGAATATAAAATATATATGTTTATGTTGCAGGAGATTTTCAGTCAAATTTATTGAGTTTTGTATTGGAATTTGTTTGTAGTTAATGCATAGTTATAAATTATTTATTGCCCAGTGCACAATTAATTGTTTTAAATATACACAGAAAATATTATAATATATGTAATTTATTAAATTAAAGTTATTTATAGATTACACTTGATACTTATAATATTTGTAAACTTTCTAATAACAAACGTTTATTTTAAACATTTTATATAAAAACTGCATTAGATATATTTTATGTATATGCACATCTATATTCCTAACATTTATTTTGCCAAACTATAATTTTTCATCATAGAAATCCATTTAAGTGTTTTAGATAATCCAAAAGTATATCATGTCGATAGTATATGTTTTTTGTTTGGTGGGGAAATGAGTACATACCCACAGAATGCTTATGCTACGAATAATACCATATGTTGGGCTCGATTTACAGCCAGACATAAGCTAATAATAGTCTTGACTAATGGGCAACGGCTGTGCCTGGAAATCTAATGCTGAAATTCTTCGCTGTAACCTCTCAAAAACAAACGATACAATCTAAATATTTTCCATCAACAAGTGCTTTGACCTTTTATTTTTATATTTGGTCAAAGTCTATTTATTATTTTTTTTAATTGATGGATTAGTTTATATTCTTGTATTGTTATCAATAAATCGTCTTAAAAATCAAAACTTAATATATTTCGTGATTATGCTTTCCTTCACGTGATATTAATGTATTTTGTTTTCAATACTATGACAAACTTGGAAACAGTAAATTTTTATAAAAAGGCAATTTTGGTTATTTACGCACCCATGGTGCTCCACAGCATTGAAATTATAATTAAAAAATATACAAAATTACTTAACTTCATAATGATGATAATATTCTAATCAAATTAGTAGGCCTGCCAGATGTATATATGTAAACATACCTCCTACTTTGTAACTCTTATAACCCTTATCGCACAAATATATCCGAGCGTAATAATTAATACCTCAATAAGAAACCAAAGAGTCACTGAAGGCTCTTAGGCCAAACTATTTAGCATGACATAATTATAAATGGAAATAGAACTATAAATTGGAAAAAGTCAAATTTGTGCTGTACATTTCTCGCCTTAATCTTTTCCGATCTCAACAATCAATGTTTCAAATGAAAGATTTTATTTTTATGAGTATTTTAAGACCAAAATATGTCAAATAACTTTGTTTAAACTGGAGTTACGGATCGTTGATTGAAGACGAATCCTATAAAAAATAAAATCTGTATTATTTGGAATCAAGCAGTTCGCATAAAGTTATTCCTACCAAAATAAACAACAGCTCAACTGAAAGCCTGTAACTTAAAGGTTGTTCTCATACCAAAACATATATAGTAACATAAATTATGCTGGAGCCATTGATCTTTACTTAAGGGAAACCCTTGAAAAAATTAAACTTTATGTTGGTTTTCCACAGTGCGTTCGCTTAAAACTCGTCCAATTTCAATAGTCAATGATTTAAATGAAATCCGGTATTTCACTGAAGGTCCTTAGACTAAAATATATAGCATAATTTAATAAGAATTTGTGGTATGGATCTTTAATTAAAGTCAAACTTTGGAATAATGAAAATGTATGTTAGTTTGAAGATCATAAATCACCTAAAACCTGTCCGATTTAAACTATGGATAGCTCAAATGAAAGCCTGTAACTTGTTGAGTATTTTAAGACCAAAACACATCAAATAACTAAATAAAACTGGAGTTACTGATCAATAATTGCAGGCAACTCCTAAAAAAAACAACAAAATTGTGTTGTTTGGAGGTCTACGGTTCGCTTCATATTCATCAGAACTACATAGAATATGGCTCAAATGAAAGCCTGTAATCCATTGAGTGTTTTCATACCAAAACATATGTAATAAAATTAATAATACTTTATCTATCAATCGTTAATTAACGAAAAATCGTGGTAAAATTAAAATCTAAGTTGGTTGTCCATTATAGTGGTTTTAAATTACCTTTCTGTCACCAGGAAGTTTTTGCAGTTTCGACAACCTCAGGTTTCGACGCGGTTGCGTCATGTTCACGTAGTGCAGGACAATTGTTTCAAGCTAAAACTGCATTTCGGTCTAGAAGACGTCATCGTCAAAGTTTTTAGGTTAAGTTGAGGTTGTAGAAAACTGCAAAATCTTCGAACTGGTGATGGAAAGGTAATTTAAAACCACTATAATAGTTCTACCAGTTAAGGAGCAATAAATCAAAATCAGTATAATTGGTTGTTCACCTTGCGTTTGCTAGAAACTCATCCAATCTCCTATAACTAATGGCTTAAATGAAAGCTAGTACTCCACTGATGGTTCTTAGACAAAGAAATTTCTGGTAATGTAATTTGAACTGGAGATATAGATTGTTAAATAAAGTCGGATTTGGGACAAATTCAAATGTATGATCTTTGGAGGTCCATAACTCGCCTTTAACTCAACAGATTTGAATTACCTCTATTTCATATGAAATCCTGTATTTCAATAAGTATTTCAATACCAAAACTAACTATATAACTGGATTAAATCTGGAGATATATGAAAAACAATCATATGACAATGCTCCAAATTTGACACTCGCATAAGAAATACATGGGAGGATTTTTTTATTGAATATAAGTCGAGTTATGTGGTAGATAAATGAATGCGGATGATTGATGGAAAATCTAGGCGTGCTTATCTTTAATTTAAGACCTCAATTATGAAAATCGGTCGGGTATAAGAGCCGAACGGACTCGGAAAAGAAAAACCGTTATATTTTAATATATAAGATGAAACAATGCCTATCATAATAAATTAAGTTGAGAAGTAACAAATTACAGAGGCGTTAAAACTCTAAGGAAGGGCCAGAAGCCAATACACGACTAGGTAAACCCATAAATATTAGATCGTGCGGTATCACCGACCAAGCTATCCAAGAAGACATGTTTAGTCTAGATTCCTATTGCGAAATTTATTCGATGTTTTTACATAGTTAATTATTTAGAAATTGTTAATGCAAAGTTTTTACTGGAAATATTTGTTTACGTTGACTTGTATGTGTACCTTTTTGCTACACATTCACGAGTCGCCAATGCTTATTTATTAAATTTTTTAATTATAGCTTATTTATCGAGATTGATACATTTTGCAAACAAACACTGCAATTTTATATTACAACGATAACTTGTGGCATCGAATAACAGTGTGACAAAATATACACTCTGTTCAGGTCAAAAAGGTTAGTAAGTAACAGGACAAATATAATTAAATCAGGTCCTTGTACAAGAACAAACATTGGGATGGTAAATACAACTTTAGACATCACAAACACAGTACCCTAAAGCAATGTAAACTTGATACTCAATGTTCTAGAAGGGAGTAACTTGATCATCACAAAGGTTCAAGCTAAATTAAGATACCTACGTGAAAAAAATCTTGATAAATCTATTAAATAGTATAAACACATTAAGTGTAACATAACAACAAAGATATATTTGAACCACATTTCATATCTGTCGAAAATTTAACAATTAACTCTTGGTCGATCAAGAGAAAGAATGTTTAAGGTATCTGATAATTTATTTAAATGTGTGTTATTTCGGATATCTATTATATAACCCTTTCATGCATTTTTATGAGAACACCGCCAGACTTTTCTGGAGAAAAGTCTCCAGACTTTTACGTTGAACTTTTTACTAGACTTTATTCCTTAATTGAGTTTATTTTAAGGTCTTAATCGCAACTTTTGCAAAACTAAATGATTATAGACTAAAATAATAGTTTGTATTAATGAAGAAGAGAAACCGGAGGGTAATACAAATGTTCTAATTCATTAATGCTTATTTTTAAACTTAGTGAATATAGTAAAATAAATCAGTCTGTTACACAGCTAATTTGTTAATATTATATTTGTATTCATGTTTAATTTCTGCTGTTAACATTTAACTCACATGTTCAATTCAAGAATGTTTTAATTATGGTTGAAATACAGCACGTTTTATAATATATATTGATATTAAACCTAAACATATGCAAAGAAAAACTCTCGTTATTTTAAATTGTTTTACTAGCTCTTGATTGTCCTACTTCACGGGAGGGAGCGAAATATTAAATCTGTATGGATATTCACCTGGATTAAAAACAAGTCTCTAGAAGATTCCGTCGGTTTATGTTTGTAAGAACCCACCCAACTGGCCTGAAATGGCACAATATTAAACAAATGGGCTTTATTATATCGGATGTTAACTTAAAACTGTCTCCATTATTCGAGAGAGATAATTAGATTCATAACAAATGCAGCATATTACATTCCTGAGATTTTTAAATAGGTTCATCACAAAACTAAGCATATTATATTCGTGAGATGGTTAAATAGTATTATCATAAAATGCAGCATAATGATATAAAACCAAAGATATTGAAATTTGAAAGCTGTTTTTTAAAAAAATGTATCCTTATGAAAGAGTATAGCAATAGATTAGCGTGAATTAACTTCTTATCGCAATTTGGTAAACCAGTAAACAGTTTTAATTATATTAGCGAAAGAAGCTATTACCGTGGTTGACATGGTAAGGCTTATGCCCGAGACCATGATAACTGTTTGTTTTGAGGTCCCCAGATGCCAAAATCACTATTCGCTAAAATTTATAGTATATATGTTTGTGTCCGTTACCTCAACAACTTTTGAAAAAAACGTCCGATCTTGATTAAATTTGGTACAAATGTGGAAGGCAACATGTATTACTTTAAGTTCGAAAATCAGATCGATCAGGGTATGGAAAGTTTTTTTTTGGGGGGGGGGGGTTAAAACTTTCTAAAAATCAGTTTTTTAAATTTTTTACCCAACAATTTTATAAGCGCTCAATTTTGGTTATAGCCATTTTATAGAGCTTAACAGAAATAATTTGGTATTTTGAATCATTAACCTAGGTTAAGTGGTTGTGGAGAATAGTCAAAAACGTGTTCGTAAAATGTTCCATGTTATGCTTGGGAAAAAGGTGTTTGGATTTTCCTCAAATAATTTCACAATAATTCACATTTCTTTTTATGAAAAAGTTTAACTCCACGAAAAAATAAATTTTGGTGTTTTAATTGTTGTTATTAGTTCAACCGTTACACAGATATTCAAAGTCTAAACACAGTACGTTGACCAATGTTATCCTTATGGAGAATAAATAAAACTTGATATCTCGATTGCACATTGCACATCAATCACATTGATAAATGCACATTGATAAAACTTGGGTTGTAACTAGTTGTGGTATATTCAAAAAGTTTTTTTGTTGATAGTCCTCTTGGCAGCAAACCTGCATACTTGGCCCCATGTTATTCACATGGATAAAAGTAAAGTTAATTATGAACCTAAATAATTAAGTTCTTAATTATTAACCTAAATTAATAAAACTTGGTATGTAGTTTCACCTGGTGGAGTTTTATATATATATATATATATATATATATATATATATTACTAAAAAAATAACTAATAATATATATAAAATTACTTCCTCACTGCAGCAAACCTGTGTGCTAAACCCTAATGCTATTCTTATAGAGAATAAATAAAATATTATACATCATTTATGAATATATTTTTATGAAACTTGGTAAGTGGCTTTATATAGTAGTGAGATACATATATATGCATTGTAAATTCGCTGAGGACGCAGGTTTGCTGAAACGGGGGTATTTTTTGTGTGTAATAATCATGTAACCATTATCTTTCCAAGCTAAGTTCATGTGCAAATTCAAAAAATACTTACGTTCGGTAGTTATAAAATCTGTAAATCCTAATCAAACCGAGTTTCCAAATAAAAAATAAAAAACAGTAATTAATAGTTAACAGTATTACCGAATGTTTTTTGTTTTGATTTTTTTCGAAGTTAGTTTAGATCGCATTATGTCTTTAACTTAAGTTGATTTGAAAACCAATTAATGTACAATTGAAATCCACTTGAAAATAAAGAACTTTTTATTTACTTATCTTGTTATTTAATCATTTTAATATTCTGTTGTTAATAGATTTTTTGATCGGTAACAGAACAATAACATAGAATTTCCTAACGCTTTATAACTTGTTATAAGAACTTCTATCAGTTTTGTATTTAACAGAATGTGATGCAGGTACAACGGAGCTAAGCTGAAGCCTGCCTTACAAGATTTCCAACGTAATCGCAGCTTGATGTAATTCCATCAGGTGGAGGTGCTTATTGTGTTAGGCTCAAAGACATTAGACAACATTGATGTGTTTACGAGACACAGGTTATTAATGTTAATGTTGCAAACTGACATCTCCTTGCTAAAGATCGTAAAGTGATTAATACATCATTTAACACGAATTTTTTATCAACGTGGGTATTCAAATTTTTGTGCCAACGTTTTTATGGGAATGTGCTTCATAAACTCATTTCTGTAAGATTGTGTCTCTAAATTGTACGGAATTATTTAAATATTGATCACTCCTCTATCCATCGGTGCAGAAAACAAGTTATAATAACAATTAGTTTTTATTTATTTAATGCAATTGTTATATTGGGCCATTCTAACGTATTCATTTGCAACAAAATGTTGAACTTTTAATTGTGTTATTATTGTAAACGTAATCATAAAAAAATACCTTTAATTTGGCACCTCAAACGTTAAAATTCGTCCAGCCGTTATCGAGTTATGACTGTGAAGAGAAACCCCCTAGCGTATTAATTCCTAGATATATTTGTTTGTTACAGGTATTTGATGGTCTTATTGTCGTAAGTATAAACCTTGTACTGAGTATTTAGAAATAACAAGTAGGCAGACATATTTTACACAATAAGAACAGAGTGGCTTAAAAGTGTGTTAAATAAAGTACACAAGTTGTAACCCTAATATAAACCAAGGTGTACTAGGCATGGTTTTTACTTTCAGTCGTTTATGAAGTCCAACAACAATAAAGAAATGGCATATGCTTGTCATACATAAATATAATTTCCCAATAGTCAATGCATTTTTTTAACTAAACTGTTAGCATGATGTGAAATTATAATATCATATTACAATAATAAAAAAACTTCAATATTTGTTTATGATGCATTGAAGAATGCATAAAAATGTCAAAATATTTTCTCGAAAGTAGTTTAAATTATTTTTAGTTGTAACTTTTCTCTTTTCTTATAATAAAGTGCCTCAGAAGCTTTGGTAAAATACCGCCGATGGCACTACTCTCCAGTGCGAGCCACTTTACCTGTCACAGGATGTGATCGTGTCGCCTTACCCCAAAATATCTAAAACTTGTTTCTCTCAACTTGAGTAAGCTATTTCCAAAGTTACTATACTTTCAAAAACGTACACTTTAGTTTTATTAAATTTAATATCGTAGGTATTTCTAATCGTGATACATTTAGATATTTAATACCCATTTATTCCCTGTTATTTTTTTATCAACAAAAATTGTGTTCTATTAGTATATTATTATATTCACTTTCAAAACAATTGCATTGATTTGTTTAGATTTCAGATTATGTAAAGACTGATAATACAAAGTATAACTTAAAAATTGGAAAGCATGCTTGTTCTTGAACTTGTAATTTTATGAACCTTCTTATAACTAACATTACTATTGGTTATTATTTCTAATTATGTTTTTTTATTAACAAATTTCATTAACTAGATTCAAATATAAATACAAAGGTATTTATTTTTCTGCCAGACGCAGTTTTATAAAAGCTTCATATTTGGCGATACTTGTTAACGCACCTGTTTATTTCGTATCTATCTATCGACTTTGATGAGAAGTAAATTACATTAAAGTTTAATTTTAAAAATACCCTTACGATTAATTTCTAATGGAAAGATATCATCACATATAACGTAAATATATGCCGATCACAAAAAAAATATTAAATGATAGTATTTGTCCCTTTGTCTTGAGCAATCAATTTACGTTTTTGAGATCTTTAGTCACAAATAAGATGTAAAATAAGAACACCACGTCAGTGTAAGGCTGAGGAAGTAATCACTTGATGCTGACGAATGTTGGGGAGTCCTTCAACGTCGTAAATCCTGCTTAAGGCGGTTGCTTGCCAACGGCTTGATTGGTTCCGCGCCCCTCCTACCTGAGCAAAGAATCTGATGGAAATGATATACCTTAAAGTAAAAGGTAGGTATATTGTACATTGCGAAATATCCCACAGCCTGACAAAACGTGTGTTGACAACTCCTTGGCATAGTCCCAAAAATAAAAATGAACTAAACACCTTGTTGACCCTTACAGTTTATTTGGAGGCAGTATTTATTTCAGTTGGTTTATGAAAATCCAAGCGTAGCGGAAACGCTATCATTCCCATAAATAACTTACAAATCACGATTTTTTTTTAACTACGTGTAAGTCACTGTTTCAAGTCAAAAGATTATTATATAGTATATGGAAGAAATATTGTTTCCGTTATTAGATATAATACATAAGTAACCTTTTATCGTAAAAATAATGTTTCAGCCTCTTATGTTTCATTTACTTAGGCCATTTTCAAAGTCTACAAACTATATAACCTTACATTCAAGATAAAATATTTACTTTAATACTGTAAAGTTTGAGGCTTTAACCCAAGTGTTTTTATATGTACGGTAATATACGAGTAAATTGGACAGACAGTCGATTGACGGTCTTATAATAAACGTATAGTATTATACTTATTTATTTAATTGATGATTTTCACAAAATCATTTATGAAAAATAAATCACAGATATCTCTGTTCCTCATCTCCCTGATTATAACTTGTATCTTTTAAACTTACGATGAATACAGTTCGATTATTATTATTTTATTATTTATTTGTTTATTTATAATTTTTTGCATAACTTTAAGATCAAAACGTACAATATGATTCAAGTGAGAAGAAAGATTTAAAGATGAAATGGTTTATGAATACTTAGTAGATGGGAGACTACATTTGTAACTTATTGTTTCAAACCATAATAGTAAACAGTATTTATTATTTTTAGAATTAAACATAATTTCAAGATACATGTTTCATAACCCTCTGATATGAAACATAAAAGTTGTAGAGAAAATTATATGTTTATGTAGGTAGAACCCACGTTTAATCCTGTTGGTTAAACAATGTTGCATATTGATGAGTGTTTATCCAGGTAAACCTGTCAATCAAAACATGCTTCAGCACGAACAGATTTTATAAAATACTAGATTAAACGTTTTAATAAAATATTAAAAACCTACTACAGTAATTACGGACAGATATTAAGACATAGTTGAGTGTATACAAACATCATTATAACCACATTCCTGATGACATTATAATACCCAAGGTACTTAAGATTACATTTTAATATAATGTATTAGTCGCTTCACGATCTGATGCAAGGAGACGTCAGTTTGAATAATATCAACATATTAACAACCTATACATTCTAAACTAATCAATGTTGACTAATGTCTTTAATCGTAACACAATAAGCACCCCCACCCGATGGAGTTACAAGTTGCGATTACATTGGAGATATTGTAAGACAGGCTTCAGCTTAGAATGGTTGTACCTTCATCACATTCTGTTAAATAAAAACCTGAAAAGAGTAGCTTCTTAAGCTTCGTAGATGAAGGCGTTGAATCAGTAATATTTTGTTTTAATCCATGTAGGCCAAAATCCATCAAAACGGCCTTCAGCATTCATCGAATTTATGACAACAAATCCTACTTTAAATAATTGAAAAAAATAATAACAAACAACGATTTATCCGATGTATATCAACTAATTGTTTACCTTCAACTATGATTTGTTAGGTTATGGAAAATAACAAAATATAGGTAGTGAATAGATTATTTAATTGGTGAAACTTTGGTTATAACTTCGTTTTGCCAGTACAGATTAGGATCCAATGAGTTCCTAACAGTTCCAATGGTTACATAGTTTTTTGTGGGGTGGTGAAGGGGGATTTTATGTAATTTATGATTAATGATTCAAGGTTATTTGGAGAGTTGTTTTCAAGGTTTTTCTATACACTGAATGATATGGAACTACGTTTTGGTATATAAAACCACCTGCATAAGCTTTTTAACATATTGGACCTTATTTATTTGGGGATCTGAGAGGCTGGGGGGATTACACAAATCTATGTTACTGACTTATAACCTGTTATTTTTAATGTCTCTGCATCCTGAAACTATCGGACTTGTCAGGGTCAATATAACAACCTTAATAAGAGTATCGCTTAAGATAATAGTGCCTTTTAAAAAAAAAATAATGTATGATTATTAACCTATGGCTGGGCCAAAAGTATTGGCAGTCATGAACTACTACTCCCACCATTTAATACCTACAACTAAGCTTAATCGAAAATACCTACAAATAACTTACTCGACCCTAAGTTATTATCACAAATATTGTACTGACCATCTGTAGTGCATGGAGATCTCCCTACATTTTCTATGGGGTACGTTATTTTTAACATTACAAAAATAAAACTTAGGAACCGATTTTTTATATGATCGGTTCCTAAGTTTTATTTTTGTAATGTTAAAAATAAGTACCTTACAGCAAATGTAGGGAGATCTCCATGCACTACAGATGGCCAGTACAATATTTGTGATAATAACTTAGGGTCGAGTAAGTTATTTGTAGTTATTGTCGATTAAGCTTAGTTGTAGGTATTAAATGGTGGGAGTAGTAGTTCATGACTGCCAATACTTTTGGCCCAGCCATAAGTTAATAATCATACATTATTTTTTTTTTTTAAAAGGCACTATTATGTTAAGCGATACTCTTATTAAGGTTTTTATATTGACCCTGACAAGTCTCCGATAGTTTCAGGATGCAAAGACATTAAAAATAACAGGTTATAAGTCAGTAACATAGATTTGTGTAATTCCCCCAGCCCCTCAGATCCCCAAATAAATAAGGTCCACTATGTTAAAAAGCTTATGCAGGTGATAAGCCCGAGAGCATGATAACTTTTTGTTTTGAGGTCCCCAGATGCCAAAAACACTATTCGTTCAAATTTATATATACATATATATATATAGGTAATATATATATAGGTAATGTATATAGGTATATATTGGTAATGTATATAGGTAATATAGGTATATGTGTCTATGAATGAGATAACTTGAGTAAAAAAGTCCGATTTCGATGAAATTTGACTCAAATGTGTAAAGTGGGATTCATGACATTAAGTCCGAAAACAAGACAAATCGAACCTTAGAAAAGGGGGTTTATGGGGTTTAAAAATTTTGCAAAAATCAGTTTTTTGCACTTTTTACCCTGAAATTTTTAAAACAGACAATTGTTGTTTTAACCATTTTATAGAGCTTAAAAAAACAAATAATTTAGATTATATAGTATTTTGAATCATTAACCTAGGTTAAGTGGTTGCGGTTAAAATCCAAAAAACCTTTTCATAAAATCTTCCATATTAATCTTACGGGAAAATGGTTGTTAGCTTTTCCTCAATTAATTTTACTGTAAACTTCACATTTGCTTATACCAATCAGTTTAGCTCTAAAAAAAATCAGTTAGGTGTTCAGATTGTGATCCTACGTCCAACCGTTGCCGAGATATTCAAAGTGCTAAACACAGTACGTTGTCCAATGTTATCCTTATGGAGAATATTTAAAATTTGATATCTTGATTATTTATGAACGTATACTGATGAAACTTGGTATGTGGCTTCACCTAGTGCTGGTAAATTGATATTTGTACAACAAATTTATGTTTTGTTGATTATCCTCTTAGCAGCAAACCTGCATACTCAATCCTAATGTTATTCTTATGGAGGATAAATAAAATGCTATATATCACGTATTTATTTATGTATTTTTATGAAACTTGGTAAGTGGCTTTATGTGGTAGTAAGACATATATTGAACCACGCCCCCGCACCCGCACCCAAGCGAACCAGAGTTGGAAGCGTGCTCCCATGGACGCGGGGCGAGGGGCGGCTCACAGCCCTACCTAAATGTGAAAGGATGACCGTGGAGGAAAATTCATTGAAACACACCAACTGAGGGGCACAAACTGTAATGACAAAACAACAATACATGTGAGTTAAAAGTAAAAATGTCGGGTTGCCTCAATACTCCCTCACCTGCCCTTCTAGCTTACAATTCCATTTGTATATAATTAAATAAAGGTGTATTCATTTCTATTAAAAAAAATTCAAAAAGTTTTTAAGTTTAGAGTTAAATCACAGCCTATTCAAAAATTAAATTTTAACAACCTTTTCAAAAAAGTATATAAACTAATCAACAGTGGATAATAAATAAACATTTAAATAAATAATTCGACAAATCAATAAATAACAAAGACACAATTAGCACAACAGATATTACCATTACAAATTTAAATTAATTTTTATAGATCAAGAAATGGTTTGGTAGGGGCCCCTTAAATAAATAACGTTGCATAAATAATTTACCAAGAAAATGTGCCTAAAACTAGATAACAGAATATAAATATGAATAATAAGTCCATGTTGGCAACAGTTTTCAAACAATCAAATAAATAAATAAATAAATATAGACAATAACAACACAAAAAAAATCTATGGCAACTTGCGGCAGGCGGTTCTGGGCGGGTCAAAAGCGGCCCACCGGAGGGGCGACGAAGCAGGGCGGAGAGGGGGGCCAGAATCCGGTGACGGCAGCCAAGGTGGAAAATCCCTCTCCGCCAACGCTCATGGTGTTGACGTGGTCGCGCTCCTCCGGGACCCTGGGAAACACAACCCAGAAGCCCCAATAATACCAGTCCATGATATAAAAAAAAACTTCAGCCACTTTCAAGTTTTGCCAGAATTTCTTCAACTAAATTTGCTGATCACATAAAAAGGTTTCACCCTAATTAGAATATCAAAGTTGCCTTTATAAACACATCACCTCATGAAAAAACAAGTATAAAAAATTTGAGCCAGAAGTCCCCAAACTCCCCTACTACTGCTCACAAATAATTTAAAAATATTAAAATTTCAAAAAAGATTTTTAACAACTTGTAATTAAGTAGACAAAATTAAATAGGCTAAACAAGGGATTTTTTAACAATGAGCAAGGCACAGAACAAGATAAAACAAGTTAGTTTAAATTAATTCGCTGTCAGGTAAGGTGAGAGGATGGAACACCTTAATATTCAAAAATTAATGGAAAACCCAAAATTATCTGGTCCAGAGTGGCAAAATATAGAATAAAACAATAAAACATTAACAGAAAAACATAGACAAACACATGAAATAAGCAGTTTTAAAGAAAAAAGAAAATTTTGGCCTAGAGGAACATTCACATGTATTTTGTGTAATAACTTAAAAAATTACCAACAGAATTTGCTCGGAATAGTCTTAAAAGTTGGGGGGAATATGCCCCCAGCTTTCCGAGTCATAAAACCGAGCCATAAAACCGAGTCATAAAAAGCCTAAACCGAGTCATAAAAACAGGCCTCAGGCCAGTTGGCCTAAAGAATACCCAAGGGTACCTCAGTACCAGAAAAGTCAAAATTGAAAAAACTCATAACTTAATTATTTATGAACAGAATTGGCTAAAACTTACAGGGAACATTCATGAGCATGAAATACAACTAATTATAACCAAACTGGCCCTTGGGAAAAGCCTAAGGCCAACTTATACCACATAATCAGATATGTCACAATGGCCTAGCTTTATCAGCTACAAAAACACATTTACCCTAATCCAAAATGAATGATTGACCTCGGCAAGGTGTAGGCCAACACAAGAATACAAACTAAAGCTATTTGGAGGCCTTAGGCCTAAAATTACACAAACAATAGACAAAAAGCAAACTGAGTTGGGCCTCCCAAGTAGTGTATTTCAAAGTCTTATATCTCGGGTTATATTTGCTCTAGGACCTCGGGAAAGGTCTTAAACTAAACACAGCAATGCAGACTACAAAACAATGACATAATATTTGGTCTGACGCCCACCGGGCCTTGGCCTAAGGCCAATGAAAAGTGAGAAAATGCTCAAGTTCAACTAGGCCAGAAACATGGAAAAACACATTTAAATACTGTTCAGAGCTATAATCTGAGGCACAGAATGATGTTAAACCTTTAACAGAACCCAAAGGGGCTCCCATAAATCCTACAGTGACTGGCCTAAGGCCGCGTGGAAAAATCCAAAGTTTTAACCTAAAATTACAGAAATCAAAATATTACGTACCCATCAGACGATGACGGCTCGTTTAGACGAACATTACGATGACAACATTCAACGAAAACATAACATACAACTTTACTTATCACAAAACTTTAATACAGAAAACACAACAGATGCTCGTCGTTTGACAGCCACACGATCTATGAGCAAATTGCACATTGTGCAACGGAAATAATCCTCGGGGGTCACAAGTCAACGCCCAAGGACTCTGCACACGAGGTTCACTGCCGTGCAAATGGGGGCGTCAGACCACAGACACTAGAATTAGTACTATATAAACACTAAATGAGGCGTGACATTCGTCGGTGGAAAGTTGTCACGGCTCAACCTCCCCCCCCAAAAGAGGACACTCCTCTCCAAAGGGACAACACAAAGCCTCTCCCCATTTCTGAAAAACAACGACACCCGTAGACGACTCAAGTGTCTGGAGTGGGGAACGCCGAGGGACTTCCAGACTGGGGGGAATGCTCACCCCCAGGATTTGCTCTGGCCAGAGCTGGAGAAATTTACTAGGGGAAATACCTCCGCAGAACAAGGGGACAGAAGAAGTGATCAATCTCTCTGGCCCAGTGCACTTCCCACCCAGACACACGAGCAACCAAGAATGACCTACGGGAGAGCTCCCCGGAAAGGCTTCAGGTGTGAGATGTGTGCCTTCCGGAAGACTGCTCCCGTCCGCGGGTCTCCCAGCTGCGCCGTAACAGGAGTCAGGAATCTCAGAATGCGGTGGGGACCTGACCACCGATGACACAACTTTGCGGCTCTCTTGTCAACAGCCGAACTGGCTGGATGAGCCTTGCAAAATACCAAGTCCCCCACCTGGAAAGGGTTGTCTACCCTACCACGATTATGCTTCCTCCGGACCAATTCCCTAGCCCTTATCAAGTTTCTCCTGGCCGCTTGCCAAGTTGCCTTGACATCAGCCGCGGCAGGAGGTGGCAGAAGGTCGCCAATTCCCCATACATTCGCTAACGGGTTGTTAGGCGGATAGCCTAGGAACAGCTCGAAAGGGACCGCCTTGTGACTCTCATGATGCGCCGTATTGAAAGCAAATTGGAGCCAGGGTAGTTCCTGATCCCAGGTGGTCTGCTTATCAGCGTGGAAAGCTATGAGAGCGGATCTAAGATTTCGGTTGAACCGTTCGGCGTGAGAAGGCTGTGGGTAGTAAGGGGAAGTGGTCACATGGCGGATACCGTGCCCAAAGCACATCTTCTTGAAAAGATTGGACACGAATTGGGTCCCGTTGTCGGAAACAAGGGTGGCAGGTACACCGAAGTGTTGGAACAGGTGGGTGCGAAGTACTTGCACGGTGAGCTGTGCAGTGGCATTCCTTAAGGGAAAAAGCCAGCAAAACTTGGAGAAGGCATCCACACAAACAAGCAAGAATTTGTTTCCTGACTTGCTACGTGGGAGAGGCCCAACATAGTCGATGAAAACCTTCTCCAAAGGTCTCTCCGCCACCTCAGAAGCCAAAAGTCCAAATTTGGTATGTTGAGCGGGCTTGCTAAGCGAGCACGTTTGGCAAGAACGCACCCGCGCAGCAATGTCCCGGTCCATACCCTTCCAGATGAAAAGTTCCCTAACCTTAGCGATGGTCTTATGGATCCCTAAGTGCCCACCCACAGGGGAAGAATGAAAGTACTCAAAGACCATCGGAATTAGAAGACTTGGCAGCACTACTTTTGGTTTGCCTCGCTGCCGAGCTCGGCAGCAAAGGGCACCCTGGGACAGAAAATAAGGGGGGTGGGCTCCCCCATTCTGAAGCTCACCTATGATTTTTGCCAGCTCGGGATCTTTCAACTGATGGGAAATGAAATCTGAATAAGCCAGAGGAAAATTCAAGAGCACGGCACACCCCGTCTGCTCTGGATCCGAAGGATGGTCGTCGGGTGAGTGGTACATCCTAGATAATGTGTCGGCGATCACATTTTGTGTGCCTCGGACATGTTGCACCTGAAATTTAAGGGACGATATTTGAACAACCCAACGACCAATCTTCCCAAGCTGGCGGGGATGGGCGAGAAGCCACGAGAGTGCTTGGTTGTCGGTTTCTAACAAAAATTCTTTATGTTCTAAAAATCTTCGAAACTTATTAATACCAAACACGACAGCCAAACACTCAAGTTCATAGACAGAAGAGCTTTTCTTTTCACAGGGATTCAAAGTACGTGAGGCGTACGCAATTGGCTGCCTAAACCCATCCACTTCTTGTGACAACACAGCCGCAATCGCGACGGAGGAAGCATCAGTCTGCAAGACGAACTTTTGGTTGAAATCCGGCATAGCCAGCACAGGCGGCTGCATGATGGCCTCTTTGAGAAAATCAAAGGACGTCTGCTGCGCTTCACCCCACACAAACTTGGCTCCCTTCTTGCGAAGTTCATTGAGAGGGGCCGCCAACTCAGCAACGTTGGGGATGAAGCGTCGGTAGAAACCTACCATGCCAATGAATCTGGCAATACCCTTGGCATCTTTAGGAGGAGGAAACTCCCTGATGGCCTGGGTCCTAGCTGGATCGATGCAGACGCCCCGAGAAGAAACAAGATGGCCAAGAAAAGAAATTTCCGGCTTAGCAAAACTAACCTTGTCAGGATTTACGGTAAGGCCAGCCCTACGCAACCTACTCATAACTTCCTCTAGATGAGTCAGATGGTCTTCGAAACTCTCACTGTACACCAGAAGATCGTCGAGGTAGTTGAACACATATTTGAATTTGACGTCATGGAAAATGGAATCAAGAAGTCTGGTGAGAGTCTGGGCCCCCACAGCTAGACCCATCGGAACTCGTGTGAACTGGTATAGATTCCACGGGACGCAGAAAGCAGTGAGAGGTCGAGACTCAGGTTTCAAAGGAATCTGATGGTAAGCCTGATTTAGGTCAAATACAGAAAAATACTTGGCCTTACCGAACCAATCGAACGCCGAATGCAAATCGGGGAGAGGCACAGAGTCGATTTCAATTTGCGCATTCAACTTGCGATAATCCAGGACCATCCGAGACTTGCCATTGGGTTTTGGGACAAGAAATGCTGGACTGGCGTAACTTGAGCGGGAAGGCTCAATAACCCCATTTTCAAGAAGTTCATTAATGATGGTGCGAAGCGTTTCCATTTTGGGTGGAGCTAATTTGTACGGATGAGAACGCACGGGACGGGTGTCAGTTAGTCGAATCTCGTACTCCAGAAGATTGGTGACTCCCAGCTTCGGCGTAAGCACTTCAGGAAAACGAATGCACAGTGCTCTAATCGCTTCAGCCTCACCAGGAGTCAGATGCCCTAAAGGATCAATCTTCGCCTCGCCGGGTGACTCAGGCTCCACCACAGCGGCACCACCGTTAATCTCATCAGCAAAAGGAATTAACACCCGTCTCGCGAATAGGAAAAAACACTGGCCTCTACCTAAGTCCAAAATCAGGCCAGTGTGCTTAATGAAATCCGCTCCCAAAATGACAGGAAAACAAAGGTCCTTAGCTACCCAAAAGCTCCACACCCAAGAAAAATGTTCAATTTTAAATTTAAAGCGGGCTTCATAGATGATGGGAAGTGGGGAATTAGACGCAGTCCAGCAGATAGGGGAAATTCGCTCAACCTGCTTAATTAGCCCTGAAGATTCTAAATTTTCAAACAGAGATAAGGAAATGAGACAACGGGCTGACCCAGAGTCTACGAGAGCCTTCTGCACCGTGTCACCTAACAAGATGTTGAGTCGTGGACAGGTTGAGCGCACCGCCTTCACACCCATGGATCCAAGGCCCGTCATCCCCCGCAGCAGAGGCTCAGAAACAGAAACGGCACTCCCAGAAGGGGAGGCGACAGAAACATAGTTGGGAACAGAATTTAACTTTAACTTCTTTGACTGATCATTATCCAAAACATTTAATACCTCATTGACTTTATTGACTTTACTGACCTTATTAACTTTATTGACTTTATTTACTTTATTGACCTTACTGACTTTATCAACTTTACTGCCCTTACAACTGATAACAGACCCACAGGGAGGATTGGGCAAACTATCCCCCTGCGTGTAATTCAGTTTTTTGGACCACGTCCAAAATTTCCTCTCTGGCGGCAATCTCGCCTGATATGACCAGGTTGGCCACAACCAAAACAGATGAGAGGCTGCCTCTGCCAATGTGGGGGTTCAGGACCCTGCCCCACAGGTGCTACGACGGGGCGGAGACCAGCCCGGGGAAGATGCCCCGCAGCTTGGCTCCTCTGAAAATCCGCGTCCTGGACGCTCCTAGAGAGGATCGAGAGTCTGTCCAGGTCCGCAAACGATGATGGTCTTGGAGCAAAGACCAATCGAGAGCGTTCCTCAGGTTTCAACCCCTGAAGAATGATATCGATGAGATCCCGCTCACCGATTCCCAGTCGCAAGACACGCTCCACCGACCGAATGTCACCGACATACTGGCTGAGAGCTTCCGAGTGGTGTTGAGGACGGAAAACCCTCTCCACCTTCAATTTTTCCATAACCCGCCGGGGTAAGAACAACTCCAAGGCTTCCTTATGGAAATCATCGAAACTCACGCCTCTGCGCAAGCAATCTAGAAGTCTGTCGCCCAAAGGTTTCAGGCAGTACGGAGCAATAAGCTCCATCAATGTTGAGTCCGACATACCAGGAAACTCACGCATGCGCAACACACATTCCAGGAAACGGAGCAACCCGTCCACATCAAGCCCATCTACCGGTTGAAAAACGCTAAGAACTGAAGAGAGAGGATGTGGAAGTCTGGCAAAAGTACTTGATAAGGAATGACCACTGTTGGATTGAGGACCCAACTGAACAGGGGCATGCAACTCTAAAGTGGGCAGTGTGGATGTGCGGGGAGGAGACGCAAGTGCCAACGCGGGCAACCGGAGCAGTGCACTTGGCGACGGTTGTTCCCGGGAACTTTCCCCCAGAGCGTCAGCCACAACCTCAGGCTTTTCCGGAGTCCCAGCCAAAACCTGAGAAGGAGGGGAACCCTCAAAAATTTTAACAGTCTCCTTGACAGACTTGCCTTCCCGAATAGTCTCAATTATCCCTTGAAGTTCCGGGATTCTCTCATTCACCCAAGCTTTATCTACCTCAGATATTTCGGAATTTTGGGCTAACAATTTTAGCCGGTTACACCAATGTGTCAACTGTGTGATTGAAGCTGCCTTGGCGGAGCCGGTAGGCAAGGCACTCCAACTGTCAATTTCGCCACTCAGTTCCTCTACTCTTTCCCTACATGCTTCAAGTTCCTCACTCAAATCGAGTGACTCATGCCAAGATTGAGGCGTGCCTGCAATCTGCCTAAACTGGGCTCGCAACGTGCGTACATCAGCTCCGGGAGTTCCCCCCCGGGACCGCACCTCGTACACTAGCTCCGGCTTCCTCAAATGTTCGGGAACAATGGACCCCATGGCTCTCAACCAGTATGCCACTTAACCAACAATGAAAACAAAATTTTAACAATACAACAACTTAACCTCCTAAGATCCCTGGACTGAAATGCCTATTCGCCTGATGAGGTCCCAAAAGAAGAACCTGCCCATTCATACCGCCAATACCGCAGAAATTGAACAAAGATTCACACACACATACATACACAGATACATACACTAAATAACAACACCTAACACTTGTCTGGTGGGGTTAGCACACAGCAAGATTTAATTTTGAGTGTCGGCCATGCTTTAGAAAATTCTTGCCCCCTAAGCTCGGAAGCAAGACATTAACCAGATTCCACCCGGTGCCTCGGCTAAGGGCGAGCTCCTAATTGGAAAAAAAAATTTTTGTCTCCCCCCACCAGAACAACAATTTTTTCCAGAGTCAACTAGCACAAACCACCCGAGAAACAATCCATCCACGGTCCTTCCAAAAAAATTTAGAACGTGGCCAGTGATCGGGTCTCCCAGTCCCTCAGTCATGAACCGATAAGGTCCACAGCCAAGGGCCAGGACCACAACCACTAAACCACGCTCTGCTACCATCTGAACCACGCCCCCGCACCCGCACCCAAGCGAACCAGATTTGGAAGCGTGCTCCCATGGACGCGGGGCGAGGGGCGGCTCACAGCCCTACCTAAATGTGAAAGGATGACCGTGGAGGAAAATTCATTGAAACACACCAACTGAGGGGCACAAACTGTAATGACAAAACAACAATACATGTGAGTTAAAAGTAAAAATGTCGGGTTGCCTCAATACTCCCTCACCTGCCCTTCTAGCTTACAATTCCATTTGTATATAATTAAATAAAGGTGTATTCATTTCTATTAAAAAAAAAATTCAAAAAGTTTTAAGTTTAGAGTTAAATCACAGCCTATTCAAAAATTAAATTTTAACAACCTTTTCAAAAAAGTATATAAACTAATCAACAGTGGATAATAAATAAACATTTAAATAAATAATTCGACAAATCAATAAATAACAAAGACACAATTAGCACAACAGATATTACCATTACAAATTTAAATTAATTTTTATAGATCAAGAAATGGTTTGGTAGGGGCCCCCTTAAATAAATAACGTTGCATAAATAATTTACCAAGAAAATGTGCCTAAAACTAGATAACAGAATATAAATATGAATAATAAGTCCATGTTGGCAACAGTTTTCAAACAATCAAATAAATAAATAAATAAATATAGACAATAACAACACAAAAAAAATCTATGGCAACTTGCGGCAGGCGGTTCTGGGCGGGTCAAAAGCGGCCCACCGGAGGGGCGACGAAGCAGGGCGGAGAGGGGGGCCAGAATCCGGTGACGGCAGCCAAGGTGGAAAATCCCTCTCCGCCGACGCTCATGGTGTTGACGTGGTCGCGCTCCTCCGGGACCCTGGGAAACACAACCCAGAAGCCCCAATAATACCAGTCCATGATATAAAAAAAAAGTTCAGCCACTTTCAAGTTTTGCCAGAATTTCTTCAACTAAATTTGCTGATCACATAAAAAAGTTTCACCCTAATTAGAATATCAAAGTTGCCTTTATAAACACATCACCTCATGAAAAAACAAGTATAACAAATTTGAGCCAGAAGTCCCCAAACTCCCCTACTACTGCTCACAAATAATTTAAAAATATTAAAATTTCAAAAAAGATTTTTAACAACTTGTAATTAAGTAGACAAAATTAAATAGGCTAAACAAGGGATTTTTTAACAATGAGCAAGGCACAGAACAAGATAAAACAAGTTAGTTTAAATTAATTCGCTGTCAGGTCAGGTGAGAGGATGGAACACCTTAATATTCAAAGATTAATGGAAAACCCAAAATTATCTGGTCCAGAGTGGCAAAATATAGAATAAAACAATAAAACATTAACAGAAAAACATAGACAAACACATGAAATAAGCAGTTTTAAAGAAAAAAGAAAATTTTGGCCTAGAGGAACATTCACATGTATTTTGTGTAATAACTTAAAAAATTACCAACAGAATTTGCTCGGAATAGTCTTAAAAGTTGGGGGGAATATGCCCCCAGCTTTCCAAGCCTAAACCGAGTCATAAAAACAGGCCTCAGGCCAGTTGGCCTAAAGAATACCCAAGGGTACCTCAGTACCAGAAAAGTCAAAATTGAAAAAACTCATAACTTAATTATTTATGAACAGAATTGGCTAAAACTTACAGGGAACATTCATGAGCATGAAATACAACTAATTATAACCAAACTGGCCCTTGGGAAAAGCCTAAGGCCAACTTATACCACATAATCAGATATGTCACAATGGCCTAGCTTTATCAGCTACAAAAACACATTTACCCTAATCCAAAATGAATGATTGACCTCGGCAAGGTGTAGGCCAACACAAGAATACAAACTAAAGCTATTTGGAGGCCTTAGGCCTAAAATTACACAAACAATAGACAAAAAGCAAACTGAGTTGGGCCTCCCAAGTAGTGTATTTCAAAGTCTTATATCTCGGGTTATATTTGCTCTAGGACCTCGGGAAAGGTCTTAAACTAAACACAGCAATGCAGACTACAAACAAAACAATGACATAATATTTGGTCTGACGCCCACCGGGCCTTGGCCTAAGGCCAATGAAAAGTGAGAAAATGCTCAAGTTCAACTAGGCCAGAAACATGGAAAAACACATTTAAATACTGTTCAGAGCTATAATCTGAGGCACAGAATGATGTTAAACCTTTAACAGAACCCAAAGGGGCTCCCATAAATCCTACAGTGACTGGCCTAAGGCCGCGTGGAAAAATCCAAAGTTTTAACCTAAAATTACAGAAATCAAAATATTACGTACCCATCAGACGATGACGGCTCGTTTAGACGAACATTACGATGACAACATTCAACGAAAACATAACATACAACTTTACTTATCACAAAACTTTAATACAGAAAACACAACAGATGCTCGTCGTTTGACAGCCACACGATCTATGAGCAAATTGCACATTGTGCAACGGAAATAATCCTCGGGGGTCACAAGTCAACGCCCAAGGACTCTGCACACGAGGTTCACTGCCGTGCAAATGGGGGCGTCAGACCACAGACACTAGAATTAGTACTATATAAACACTAAATGAGGCGTGACATTCGTCGGTGGAAAGTTGTCACGGCTCAATATTCATGCATATGAAATTCGCTGAGTACGCAGGTTTGCTGCGACAGGGGTATTTCACAGTTATATGAAGTGGCTATAAACCGGACAACATGAGTAGGGGGCATTGGATGGTCCTGCGGCAGTAAGCAAAGTGCACCTGATGCGGATGCGGATCACCCCCAACCCCAAGATGACCTTGACCTGTCCCCCCGATGACCTTTGACCCCCCCCCGACATGACCTTCACCTGCCTCCCCCAAGATGACCTTGGCCTGCCACCCCCGAGATGACCATGACCTGCCCCCCCGAGATGACGTCACCGCACCCCACCCTACGAGATGACGTCCCCCCATTAGGAAAACAATTAAAAAATTAATAACTAGCCTACTTACCGTCCGATTGTAACGGGACTTTCACTAAATGGTAGGCCTTATGCTAAGGAAGCGAATGACGAAAGAAACTTGAAAATCGACCATCAAACAAACGCGCTATTAATTTATAAACGTACTTTCCTTATGGGATCTCAGCTGTTTACGGGCCGATTTCGATGGCCCTTCACCTTATGTTAGGCCTTGGCTTATGGAAACTATCCCGAAAGAAATTTGAAAATCGACCTAAAACCAACTCCGCTATTAATTTTCCAACGTCTTTTCCTTATGGGATCTCCGCTGTTTACCGCGCGTGGGAAATTTCCCGAGTGCTGCGGTGTGCCAACAGCAAACTCCACCAAAATGCACCTGCGGATGCAGATGCGGATAACCCCCCCCCACGTTGCGACTTGATACGACCTACGTGACTGCCCCAGGCTGTTTACTCACCAGCTTTTCCGGGAATTGTTTACTGCTTTCAGGCCTACGTGACCACCTCAGGCTGTTTACTAATCAGCGATTCCGGGAATTGTTTTCCGCCTCGGGCGCGTGCCTCTCCACCAGTGCCTATATAACCCGCTATTATTCAAGGGTGCCGTTAGTTTCCTTGTGTACTACCGAGGGGAAGCCCATTAGTGCGTGCCAGCAAGTTTTTCCTGCTTTGTGCGCTCTTCACCAGTGACTTCTTCCTGCTTTCTACAATACCTAAACCTAAGTATGTTTTACTGAAATTAACTTTTAAAGCTTTCGTCCTTTTACATATTACCTTTTTTCTTTAAGCTATAAACTAACTTAATAAACTAGTAAACATGTGTACTAATGTTAGACGTGTCATGGCTTCAACTCTTGTCTATTACGCATCAATCTAAAGCTTCCGTTCTCTTACTATATATTTTTTATTTTTGCTCAAACTAAGTAAATAAACGAGGAAACCTGGTAAACGTAAGTATTTTTTAATGAAATTAACTTTTTAAACTTTCATCCTTTGTACATATTACCTTTTTTTCATTTTTGCTATAAACTAATTTAATAAACTAGGAAACCTGTGAACTAATGTTAGACGTGACATGGTTTCAACTCCTGTCTATTACGCATCAATCTAAAGCTTCCGTTCTCTTACTTACTATATATTTTTTCTTTTCGTTAAAAACTAATTTAATAAACGAGGAAACCCGTGTACTAATATTAGACTTGCCATGGCCTTGACTCTTGTCTACCACGCATAAAGTATGTGTCATCTCCCTGTGTTATGCTACCAGTGAAGTGTTCTCGTTGCGAATAATTTGTAAATGTAAGAGATTTATCGTATCCGTTGTTGCAGATGAACAACCAACATCTGTGCGAGGTCTGCGGCCGAGCCTTCAGCCTACTCGGAAACCTGAGGTGACACGCGGAGTCTGTCCACAACGCCAGACGTCACGACAGCCACGTCTGCAGTAGGCGCTTCACATGAGGTGACGTCCTCCTCCGCCACGTCACCACGGTTCACGGACAACATCCCACGGCGGAGCCCCAACCGCAACGAGCAGACCATCCCTGCCGACTGTGTCCGGTCATCTTCGCGAGCCTAGAAGACGTACGGCACCACATGCGGGCGAGACACTAAGCGAGCCCAGCAGCCTCATCCTCCTCCTCTTCAAGCTCTACCCGCCAAGTGGAGTGCGAGCAATGCGGTCGACGCTTCTGATGACACGTAGAGCTGCGACGACAAGTCCACATGGTCCATGCATCAAGGTTCCGCTGTGAAGAGTGCAGCGCCACCTTTCGCAGGGAGGCCAGTCTGCACCAACACACCACCAGGCTTCACGGCGAGGGCTCGAGGTTCCGCTGCGCTTACTGCGACAAGGCGTTTATTCGCCGCTTCAACCGGGACCAACAAGTGTCTCACAGCTGCCCCGTCGTGAGGAACTTGGTCCATGACCGCCTGCCCAGAGTGACCTCTCTGCCAAGCGCCGTGCCTCGCCCCAGCACCGAGCCCCTACCCGGCCCCAGCACCGAGCCCCAGCCTGGTCCCACCACTGAGCCCCAGCCCGGTCCCAGCCACGAGCCCCATCCCGGTCCCAGCACCGAGCCCCAGCCCAGCGCCGAGCCTCAGCCCAGCGACGATGATGAGATGGAGGGTAACGGCCTCCCCACGTTCCAGCTCGTGCACCGAGCCCTCCACACTCACCTTCTCACCTACCGACTGTCTCAACCAATGGACGCTTTGCTGACTGTCGAGGAGGCGCTGGTCTTCTTGTTCCAGGAGGTTCTCGACCTGTTGACCGATGTCAGGAGCAGACACCCCAGCATAAAGGTGAACATGGTTCTGGAGTGTGAGTTCACCAACATCCACGGGGCCACCTGCTTACGTTCGTTCAACACCGTCAAAGTCCCGCTGACCGAGGCCTCCAACTTGGAAAACTTCCTCTTGGCCACGTTTAACATGATCCTGAACAAGAAGGAGCAGTGCGAGTTGGTAGGCAGCGGTTGGATCTACCTACGCATACGCGACCTGGAGATCCGCGTGAACGAGTACACGCCACTCGGAGACAGAGCCTTTATCCAGCTGCCAAAGGCCATCGCTGATACGCATGCCGTTGTCAATGTACAGAACGCCAACGACATGTGTTTCATGTACGCCATCCTGACCAAGTTCGTCCCGCAGGAACCGAAGAGAACCGCATCTTATACCTTGGACTTCATCGCCCGCTACGACTGGACTGGCCTGCGCTTCCCCGTGGCACTGAAGGACATCAAGTCCTTCGAGCGCAAGAACGCCATCAGCGTAAACGTCTACGCGATCGAGCGGGCGATGGTGGGGAGTCGCCCCGACGGGACGCCAGAGTTCAAGGACAAAGTCTACCCGTTAAAGATCTGCAAACGGGAGCTTGAAGACCACCGCGACCAACGAGGGGGACAGCTACTACGCGTACATCGCGGACCTGAGTTGACTGGTCCGGCCCCAGCTCACCAAACGCGAAAATAGGATCTACATCTGTAAGCGGTGCTTCGCTTACTTCGACAACCGACCCAACAAGCTTGGCCTGACAGGCGCTGAACATCTTGAGGAGCACAGGCGTTACTGCTACGCCAAGGCCCCCCTCCGCTTGGACATGTCGAAGAAGGTATAGAACCGCTTCACGCACCCCGAGTACACCCGGCGAGAGAGGTTCTGCATTTACGCGGACTTCAAGTGCTCCCAGCAGCCCGTGCCCGACGACCCTGCGACATCGCCCTGCGCTGCGACAAGGCTAACCACGAGCGGTGTCGCCCCAAGGACCGACGCCTCGACGAGCCGACACGCCACCCCCTGTATCTGGAAGCCAATCTCCTGTATCTGGACGTGGCGCTTATACACCTCACCAGGGTGAACATCGTCCTGGACAAGCCCATCTATATAGGCATGTTTGTCCTGGAGCTGAGCAAGTGGCTCATGTACGAGTTCTTGCGGAACATGAATAACCACTACGGAGACCGCCTCACCGTAGACTACATGGACACGGACAGCTTCGTGTTCGATATCGTCTCCCAGGACATCTACAGGGAGATGATGGAGCACCTGGACGACTTTGACACCAGCGCCTACCCCAAGTCCCACCCCTGCTACAGCCCCATCAACGCCAAGGTCATAAGCAAGTTTAAGGACGAGTGCAACGGTCGATCCCTGTTCGAGTACCTCGAGCTTCGGTCCAAGCTGTACTTCATGGACATTGAGAACTCGAGCGAAGAAACGGGCTCCAAGGCCCTCAAGCGCACCAAGGGAGTCGCCAAGGGGGTCGTCAAGAACGTGCTCACTCCCGACTACTACAAGGAGTGCCTGTTCAACGGGGTGTTGAAAACCACCGTCAACATCCGGTTCCAGTCTCACCTACACCGCGTCTATACCGTCCAAGTGGAGAAACTCTCCTTGAGCCCGGCCGATGACAAGCGCTACGTCCTGGCTGACGGGATCCACACCTTGCCGTGGGGACACAAGGACATCCCGCCACTGCCCAGAGCTGAACGGCGAGACCGCCCACAGGAGGAGGACCAGCAGCAGAGGCAAGGGAGGAGGATGAGGAGGAGGATGAAGAAGAGTTCCCGGTTTAGGGTTTATTTGTAAATATTATTTTTAATTTCAATTGTAAATAGTATTTTTAAGTCCAATTATAAATAGTATTTGTAAGCAATTATATTGTAATAGTTTGGTTTACTGCAGTAATCTGTGTTGTTATTTTCTCCCCCTATTCCCCACTTTTTCAAAATAACAAACATGTCCAAGTTATTTATAGTTTATATTTAAATTAACTTTTATAAAATTTTAAAAAACTATCGAAACTTGGACAATAGTTTTTTCTTAAATATTGGATTGAAAGGAAAAATATAGGTGAGACAGTAGTGGCCGCAAACAGAGGTGTCGTAGCCCTGCAGCCGATACCTGTTGTAGACGTAGCGGCGGCCCGAGTTGCGCCTCAGGAACCTTTGGTAGTCCGCCTGGTACGGTGACCTGCCTTAGCTGTCAAAGTATTCTAGTCGGTCCTCGGAGCAGTAGAACGCCACCCAGTTACAATTTTACGAAATACAAGAATAGTAAATCAGGATGATAAGATTGAGTCGAACAGCCTGCGGACTAGATCATAGTGAGTTTTCGTTACGGTACGTACAGTTAGGGTTATTAAAGACGGTTACGGTTAGGTTTATTGATGCAGATTTCTGTTAGGTTTACTGATGCTGGTTACAGTTAGGTTTATTGATGCAGATTTCAGTTAGGTTTACTGATACAGGTTTCGGTCGGGTTTCTTGATTCAGGTATCAGTTAGGTTCATTGATGCAGGTTTCACTTACGTTTATCGATGATTGTTTATCGATGCTGGTTTCAGTTAGGTTTATCGATGCAGGTTTTAGTTAGGTTTATTGATGCAGGTTTAAGTTAGAATTGTCGATGTCAATTTTGGATATCAACATCGCAAGCGATAAACCTAACTGAAACCAGCATCGATAAACCATCATGCACCGCTTACAGATGTAGATCCTATTTTCACGTTTGTTGAGCTTGGGCCGGACCAGTCGACTCAGGTCCGCGATGTACGTGTAGTGGCTGTCCCCGTCGTTGGTCACGTACAGCAGGTCACGGTGGTCTTTAAGCTCCCGCTTGCAGATCTTCAACGGGTAGACTTTGTCCTTGAACTCTGGTGTCCCGTCGGGGCGTCTCCTCACCATCGCCCGCTCGATCCCGTAGACTTTTACGCTGATGACGTTCTTTCGCTCGAAGGACTTGATGTCCTTCAGCGCAACGGGGAAGCGCAGGCCGGTCCAGTCGTAGCGGGTGATGATGTCCAAGGTATAAGAAGCGGTTCTCTTTGGTTCCTGCGGGACGAACTTGGTCAGGATGGCGTACATGAAACACATTTCGTCGGCGTTCTGTACATTAGCAACGGCATGCGTATCAGCGATGGCCTTTGGCAGCTGGATAAAGGCTCTGTCTCCGAGCGGCGTGTACTCGTTCCCGCGGATCTCCAGGTCGCGTATGCGCAGGTAGGTCCAACCGCTGCCCACCAACTCGCACTGCTCCTTCTTGTTCAGGATCATGTTAAACGTGGCCGAGAGGAAGTTTTCCAAGTCGGATGACTCGGTCAGCGGGAGGTTGACGGTGTTGAACGAACGTAGGCAGGTGGCCCCGTGGATGTTGGTGAACTCACACTCCAGTACCATGTTCACCTTGATGCTGGGGTGTCTGCTCCTGACATCGGTCAACAGGTCGAGAACCTCCTGGAAGAAGAAGACCAGCGCCTCCTCGACAGTCAGCAAAGCGTCCATTGGTTGAGATAGTCGGTAGGTGAGGAGGCAAGTGCGGAGGGCTTGGTGCACGAGCTGGAACGTGGGGAGGCCGCCACCCTCCATCTCATCATCGTCGCTGGGCTGAGGCTCGGCGCTGGGCTGGGGCTCGGTGCTGGGACCGGGCTGGGGCTCGGTGCTGGGACCGGGCTGGGGCTCGGTGCTGGGGCCGGGTCGGGGCTCGGTGCTGGGGTGAGGCCCGGCACTTGGCGGAGAGTTCACTCTGGGCAGGCGGTCGTGGACCAAGTTCCTCACGACGGGGCAGCTGTGAGACTCTTGTTGGTCCCGGTTGAAGCGATGAATAAACGCCTTGTCTCAGTAAGCGCAGCGGAACCTCGAGCCCTCGCCGTGAAGCCTGGTGGTGTTTTGGCAAGACTGGCCTCCCTGCGAAAGGTGGCGCTGCACTCTTCACAGCGCAACCTTGATGCATGGACCGTGCGGACGTGTCGTTGCAGTTCTATGTGTCGTCGGAAGCGTCGACCGCATTGCTTGCACTCCAGTTGGCGGGTAGAGCTTGAAGAGGAGGAGGAGGAGGCTGCTGGGCTCGCTGAGTGTCTCGCCCGCATGTGGTGGCGCACGTCCTCTAGTCTCGCGAAGATGACTGGGCACAGTCGGCAGGGATGGTCTGCTCATTGCAGTTGGGGCTCCGCCGTGGGATGTTGTCCGTGAACCGTGGTGACGTGGTGGCGGAGGACGTCGCCTCATGTGAAGCGCCTACTGCAGACGTGGCTGTCGTGACGTCTGGCGTTGTGGAACGGAAGCTTTAGATTGATGCGTAATAGACAGGAGTTGAAATGATGACACGTCTAACATTAGTTCACAGGTTTCCTAGTTTATTAAATTAGTTTATAGCAAAAAGGAAAAAATGGTAATATGTACAAAGGACGAAAGCTTTAAAAGTTAATTTCATTAAAAAATACTTACGTTTACCAGGTTTCCTCGTTTATTAAATTAGTTTGAGCAAAAATAAAAAATATATAGTAAGAGAACGGAAGCTTTAGAATGATGCGTAATAGACAGGAGTTGAAACCATGACACGTCTAACATTAGTACACAGGTATACTAGTTTATTAAATTAGTTTATAGCTTAAAGAAAAAAGGTAATATGTAAAAGGACGAAAGCTTTAAAAGTTAATTTCAGTAAAACATACTTAGGTTTAGGTATTGTAGAAAGCAGGAAGAAGTCACTGGTGAAGAGCGCACAAAGCAGGAAAAACTTGCTGGCACGCACTAATGGGCTTCCACTCGGTAGTACACAAGGAAACTAACGGCACCCTTGAATAATAGCGGGTTATATAGGCACTGGTGGAGAGGCACGCGCCCGAGGCGGAAAACAATTCCCGGAATCGCTGATGAGTAAACAGCCTGAGGTGGTCACGTAAGCCTGAAAGCAGTAAACAATTCCCGGAAAAGCTGGTGAGTAAACAGCCTGGGGCAGTCACGTAGGTCGTATCATGTCGCAACGGGGGGGGGGGGGTGATCCGCATCCGCATCTGAAGGTGAAATTTGGTGCAGTTTTCTGTTGGCACACCGGAGCACTCGGGAAATTTTCCACGCGCGGTAAACATCGGAGATCCCATAAGTAAAAGACGTTGGAAAATTAATAGCGGAGTTGGTTTTAGGTTGATTTTCAAATATCTTTCGGGATAGTTTCCATAAGCCAAGGCCTAACGTAAGGTGTAGGGTCATCGAAATCGGCCGGTAAAGAGCTGAGATCCCATAAGGAAAGTACGTTTATAAATTAATAGCGCGTTTGTTTGATGGTCGATTTTCAAGTTTCTTTTGTCATTCACTTCCTTAGCAAAAAGCCTGCCATTTAGCGAAAGTCCCGTTACAATAGGCCGGTAAGTAGGCTAGTTATTAATTTTTTAAGTTGTTTTCCTCATGGGGGGTGATCCGCATCCGCATCTGCAGGTGCACTTTGCTGCAGTTTGCTGTTGGTACACCGCAGCATTTGGAAATTTTTCCACGCGCGGTTAAGGTATTTTCCTCATGGGGGGGGGGTGATCCGCATCCCCATCCGCAGGTGCAGTTTACTGTTGGCACACCGCAGCACTCGGGAATTTATCCAAGCGCGGTAAACAGCGGAGATCCCATAAGGAAAAAACGTTTGAAAATTAATAGCGGAGTTGGTTTTAGGTCGATTTTCAAATTTCTTTCGGGGATAGTTTCCATAAACCAAGGCCTAACATAAGGTGAAGGGCCGTCAAAATAGCCGGTAAACAGCTGAGATCCCATAAGGAAAGTACGTTTATAAATTAATAGCGCGTTTGTTTGATGGTCGATTTTCAAGTTTCTTTCATCATTCGCTTCCTTAGCATAAGGCCTACCATTTAGCGAAAGTCCCTATACAATCGGCCGGTAAGTAGGCTAGTTATTAATTTTTTAAGTTGTTTTCTTCATGGGGGGATGTCATCTCATGGGGGGGATGCGGTGACGTCATCTCGGGGGAGGGGGCAGATCAAGGTCATCTCGGGGGGCAGGTCAAGGTCATATCGGGGAGCAGGTCAAGGTCATCTCTGGAGGGGGTCAAAGGTCATCGGGGCGGCAGGTCAAGGTCATCTTGGGGGGGATCCACATCCGCATCAGGTGCACTTTGCTTACTGCCGCAGGACCATCCAATGCTCCCTACTAACTTGGTCTTCTTCGCTTACAACTGAGTAGTCCGGCGAATCGTCAATTAGTCCTTAAAGCTTTAATCAGTGGAATGATAGATGATTTTATAATATTTAAAATAACATAATAGGTATGCTTTCAATCCTATCGATGTAAAAGTTCGTTAAAATGCATTTTAAATGTCTGTGACGTGTTCAGCACCCTTAAACCATTGAAAATGACTCCCTACCAGCCTATATGCATTGAATTTATTATTTTTCAAAAAGAATCGAAAATGGCGGCCATTTTTCAAATTGGCCACCCTCACTGACAATTGCCCGACTTTTCTCGATCACTGCACTATCCAATTGAGCCTACAATATCCAATTGAGTGATTCTCTGGTCAATGAATGACACACAGAAGTATTCTCAGCAAATTGAACTATATTTATAACCAGGTCATTTTACAAATTGTATGTCTTATTAATTGTTTTTTTTTTTAATAGAGTTAAACCACGCTAATAACCCTGAGGTGTTGGAGCAAAATAAGGGTTAAGCGGCTTTATTAAGAGTGGCGGGATCGCTATATTGATTGTAAACTCTAGCCGACATTTAAGTGGTAAACTTTCATTGTATTGTCTTCCCGTATCCGTCACTCAGCATCCCGGATAAACTCAGACTCCTAGGCCTTAGTTACGTTTTTAGAATTGTAAATGTGTTTGATAACAAAGGGTTTAAACCAATTATATTTGTATGGTCCGTGTTGTTATAATGAAGGGATGAAAATAATCCCGTCTTAAAATATTTCAAAATTAATTTTTACTATCATATTGCACTTACTTACAAACGGTAATTATATATAAAATATGGTACAATAAGGCGGTCGATTTCAACCGATCACACTGATCATGTTCAGGCCCAATGAGAGAATCGTTAGTTGGGGTATTCTCTCATTGTCATTCATTCAGTATCATTCGTAGTCATTCTCTCACTGTGTCTGGTAATTATCCCTGTGACCGGAAGAAATCGATTGCATTGTACCATATTTTAGCGAATTTCCCCTATAGGGAAGAAGCTATTACCGTAGTCGGCATGGTAAGACCTAGGCCCGGGACCATGATAACTTTTCGTTTTGAGGTCCCCAGACCCCAAAAACACCATTCGTTCGAAACTGTATATATATATATATATATATATATATATATATATATATATATATATATATATATATATATATATATGTGTCCGTGAGCACGATAACTCTCGTAAAAATTATCCGATTTTGATAAAATTTGGTATAAACGTGTAAAGCAGCATTTATGACTTTAAGTTCGAAAACCAGCCAGATCGCTCTATCCGAAGGGGTATTTTTGGGGGGTTTTGTACCCCAAAAATGGGTTTTTCGAATTTTTTACATATAATTTTGGAAATAGTCAAATTTTAGTTTTTCCCATTGGATTCAGCTTAAAAAAACACACAATTTGGTATTTTGATCATTTCTCTACGTCAATTGGTTCCCGAGATATTGAAAATGCTAAACACAGTACGTTGTCTAATGTTATTCTTATGGAGGAAAATAAAAATTGTATATATCGCTTATTTATGAACGTATACTGACGAAACTTGGTATAGGGCTTCATCTGGTTGTGGACCATTGATATTTGCTGAAAAAAACAATTTTTTACCAAAGGCTCCTGTAGCAGCAAACCTGCGTACTCAGCCCCATGTTATTCTTATGGAGAATAAGTAACGTGTTATCTCCCTTCATTATGAAAATAAATTAATGAAATTTGGTATGTGGTATACCAACATGAGTATACCTACATGAGTTATATTGATTTTTGTATAAAACCCCATTTATTGTGTTCCTTGCTTCAGCAAACCTGCATACTCAGCCGCCATGTTATTCTTATGGAGAATAATTAAAATGTCATAAATAGTTTATTTATGAATGTATATTGATGAAACTTGGTATGTGGCTTTATGTGGTATTAAGACACATATATATGCATTGGAAATTCGCTGAGTACGCAGGTTTGCTGCTACGGGGGTATTATATATATGTACTGTCTTGTAGGTGAGTACTTGTAATAGTAAAAATGTTTAAAGTGTTTTTATTTGCATTTCTTAATAAAGGTTGAGTAATTGCAATATTGGTCTAGCTTTATTACTATCTATTTATTTGTAACGCTTCTTAATCACACAATGCGATAAGATCCACACCAACATTCATACCCAGGTAAATGTGCCAGAACGCCATGGGATGGTGATCATTGAGAAATATAATGTCAGTTTGACTGTTCTAACGGTACAGTTACTTTATTACTTAATATTATCATGAACGATTTGAATAAATAGGTGTAAAATTTCATGACATAAATATAGGACAAATTTAAATCACGATGAAAGTTCGCGTACAATATGGAAATCCCTCAGTGTTTTTCCTACGAAAGCTCGCAGGTATGTTTAATATTGTCAAAGTTTAATTAACGAGTTTTCCGGCTTCAGCACGTCACCAGGTTTAAGCCCCTTTTAGTTGAGAGATTAACCTGAATTCAAATACAATGAATTCTCGGTGGAAACATTTAGTCCTCACTAGCTAATTGTAGTTTTTAGGCCTAGTTAATATTCGGTGACAGAATTCAATTCAATTCCAGCCACTGGTTAAAAGGTGTAAAGGGGATTAAAATTACCCGCTAATTTTTTTATAACAAAAAATTAAACTTTCTGAGCTTATTTATTTGTGGACTTCAAATCTTCAAATGTCACAATTCCTTATGATGGGTTTTAAGAAATAAAATTATAAGGAGTTCACCAATAGCCTCTGCATGGAAGCAAAGTTAAAACAAAACAAACTTGTTTTAAATAGTATATATTTTTGTTTTCTTTTGAATAAAACTAAGTTAATGTTTCTTTTATATATTCGATATTAATATTTAGTTAATTATATCATAATACTAAATAACCTACTAAGTAACTCAATAACCTACTGGGAAAACAACGTTACCATTGTTACTTATTTAACCTTTGTCAACAACTAAAGTGAAAATAAATAAGCGATTCTGGTTTCAATCAAAATATTAACAATAATAGAATTGATTTTTAAGTTAATTGTAACGTTTTTATGAGTTTTATGTTTATTGATTTTTGCTAAGTCACAAATATGAAGTAACCAAAATCGACAAAGTGTATATCAGGGGTGAGGTAATGTTTGAACTAGGCGAGTTACTATTCAACGTTACAAACTTTACTGATATTGCATGGTTACTCCCATATTTGTTCCCATGGCTCGCAGTAAATAAAGCTACAGGAGGGATTTCAAGTTTATGACATATTATGGTGTTTACAACTTTCACCATGGACCTTCTTTATAAGATATATTTTCAAAGTTTATGATACATACACGTCACACATAGATAGGCTGTATTATATAACTGTTTTATATCACGCCAAAAATAAGCTTAATGATTTAATAAGATTAAGAGTTTTATTTAAATACTCGAAGAAGAATTGTGATTCAAATACCTAGTTCACTGAAGCAAACCTTGTAATAGTTTTGAAGTAATATAACTCTGTAAATGCCACTGAAATGCGATATTAAACTTCAGAAATGTTAGTAAATTGTTCACAAAAACTACTAAATGCCACTCACAAACTCAATAAACGGTTTAATTAACGCTGGGAAGGGCACTCGCGTCATGTGACAATGCAAACACGCGCCGCCGCTGTCGGGTTGTCCTTTACAACAACATTTACTATACTAGCAACATTTACAAGTATCTGGTTGGATAAAAAAAAACTGTCAACATGTCGACCAAATTAACTACTGGTTTTATTTGTAGTAGTTTTACTGTAAATCAAATCAAAGTTCCTAAAATAATGAAAGTCACGTAAACCAGTTTGCTATTTTTAGGATAGAATAAAAGAGGTTTGGAGGGTTGATAATATTGTAATTGTAACTCGATCATTTGTCCATGGAGTTTTTGTTACCCCTTAAAATGTATCCAAGTTCTTAAACATGTTTGAAACACTGTTAAGTATTTAGAAATTGGTCAAAATCAAACGTATGAATTCTACTTTGATAGTTTTCTTGTTATTTTGACATTTGTGATTCCTATTTTGTTCTGAGTAAAATGTCTTAATCAATGTATACAAATAAAAACTTGTTCAATGTGAAAACTTATTTACTTCAATACATTATAAAACAATACTACAACATTACAAACATTACAAGACAATAACATTTGCAGAATCTTCATAACATTTGGAATCTAATTTAATTTTTCTATTTATTCTCCTCCGTCAAATTAAGATTTTAGATCTAAAGGTTCCACGTTAAGTTATTGCCCACATTCAGTTTCTACATTTACAAACCCCCATCAACCATAAATTTTTAACCATAGTTTAATATTAACAATAGGTTTTTCAATTCGGTATAACCTTTAAGAGTCATTCAGTATTTGAGTTTGCTTATGTTTTTAGAAGTAAAAGTAACATCAGCCAAATTAAAACACTTGCAGACAATAATATAGCTGAAATATCAGTTAAAGAATTGATGAGTCCAAGTAAATATTTGTTTCCCTGTTCATAAAGCAACAATAATTCTTTTCCTTATCCACCTCTTAAATAATTGAGTTCTTATACTTTGACAGTTGTCTCCAATTTTATTCTTTACGATTTGGAACTTTATGTTCAATTGTCCCCTAGACACACTACGTATAGACAGTTTGAATGCTCCTAAACAGTACACACAGAGTATGCTAAGTGTTAATATTTATAACTTTTTAAATTTCTCTTAGACAGAACGTGTTGTGAAATACAACTTTACTCAACCTTATACTATTTGTTAGATTTTTGAACTTGTTTGTCATTGTTGGGTTTTTTATAGTTCTGAAAAATTGGTTCTGGAATTTATGGAGTACCTAAAATATAATGGATAATGGATAGAAAAAACTGAAGGCAGCATATTATTACATAGCAGTCCTACATAAGGTACGAGCTGGCAGCAAAAGAAAATCAATCGAACAAACCTTACATGATTAAATCTGTATTTTTTAGCTCATTATAGCGATGGATGTGCTACATATGTTTAGATTTTTAAACTTTACCTATCGCTTCGAGTGTTTAAAACTACTACTTTCCGGGGGGAATTTTACTCCTCCCTTTATCAAGTGATCCTACTTACTAAAATCTTAAAACTAACCAGCCTGCACTTGTTTGGTTTTTCAATACTATTTACATGGTTTTTAGAGAAAGTAACACTACACAAAAACTTTACCAAACACTAAACATTAACATAATAATATACATAAACAAGAACACCATGTAATTGGGAATAGGAATATATTAGCACCGCATCGACGCAGTAAAGGTGTAGGTTATTAAATTACAAGTACCAAAAGTGGCCCTTTCCGGTGCGTGATCAAAGTTCACTCCGCCGCACACGGGAGTATTTCATCGAGCACCGGAAAATAATTCTTGACGAGTTGAACAATACTTGTCATAATGCGAAATGACACAAAAAAGTACATTTTAATATACGTTTATTGCTAATTTAGTTTATTTCATAAAATCACCTGAGTGTCGGACAGTTCTGATTTTCGGTATAATTAAAAATTAATCTAGAGGCAGTAATTTTGGAATTGCTTTTATACGTTGACAATCACTGTTTTCGGTGCATTATGATGATAATTTATTTTCAATTACATGTTCTTGTTTATAAATATTGTTATGTTATTGTATTGTATTGTTATGCCTATAGTGTAAAGTATAGTTTGTTTGTAGGAATTTCTGTTTCTCGAAAAACCATTTAAATAGTGAGGGGAAACAAAAAGTGTAGGATGGTTAGTTTTAGGTTTTGAATTTTAATTAATTAAGTAAGACTCCTTGATATGAGAGGAATTCCCTTACCCCTTCTCCCCCCTCTAAAACAAAACCAATGTGTAGTTTTAAATACTAAAAGTGATACTTAAATACTGAAGTGAGTAAAGTCCAAACAAATTCAATAATATTTAAGAATTCTTGCTGCTCTAAATAAAACTATATCCAGACCTCAGGCCTTATAGAAGCTGCCGGAAAGATTTTGAATCAGGGGTAACTATGACGGAGATATCACTTAACATTCTTTCGGTGGTACCACAAAGATAAAACATTACCAATGGAGAAGACATCAACTGATATAACACTCGAAAAACTACCTCCATTCAGATTTAAACTTAGTACACTAATCTCAGTGAACTAAGTTGTAATAGGGTGTCCGCCCTTTCTCATGGGATGAACAATTTCAACACACTGTGACCCTACTGGAAGATCCTAAGTACACAATACCTGAAGAGGGATCTCAAATAATGGCGGTTGGAACGCCCTTTCACTCACTGATGGATTTGTTCAACCAAAGCTATTACTCAAAACAGAAGCCCAACCTTACATTATTGATTGACTTAATACTCGGAATCAATTAAGGGCGTATGTAATAGTAAATATCAGTTAATGTTAGCTATTAATAGTAATTTTTCACCTACTTAATTCCGGTTCACCAATAATGTTTTTTATAAATTGCATTAAACAAAAACTAATAATAATTGACTTTTATAATTGACTTTAGATTTAATTAACAAAAACAACCTTGACACACATTCTTTTTATTAGAATAAAACTTAAATTTTCGGCTGAAGCCTTCATCAGGAATACAAAATTTCAAAAACTAAACGATAAACAAAAATAAAAGTAAAACATATGACTTATTAAACTTATTTAGAATTAGATGGTATTTAGATTTAGATGGTATTTAGAATTATAGATTTAGTACTACTTAAAGTTGTTTATATACCTTCATTGTGTAATCCAATTTGTTGAAAGTGTTTTTTAAATGTCCATGTCCGTGTCCGTTTGATGTCCGTATGTGCGTTTTTTTTGTGTTTATCATCATGACGACCTTCAAATGATATTTGTTATCCTTATACCAACGGCCTGGTGATGACTCCACACAGTTGAAACTGGTTTGTTACATGAAGCAACAAATTGGATTACTTAATGCAGGTATATAACCCACTTTAAGTATTATACAGGAATCCGGAGGATAAAAACCATCAATAAATCAGATTTAGTAAATAAAGGTCTGAGTTAAAAATTTCAAAATTAGTAGCAATTCAAGATGAGAGCAGAGGCGGAAACAATGTAAACCCATAAATATTCGAACGTGTTATATCACTAGCTCAGCCATCCAAACCTTTTCTGCTCAAATGATTTAGAAGTACGCTCTTAAAATTCCCCACGTTTCCTCTACTTTACTTAAAATATATAAAACTTCACATTATTTACTTCCTAGTTAAAATATACTTTTTAAAAATGTTTACAATTTTTAATTTAGTAGTTCATTTATTTATTGTATTTAATTTTGTTTACTTAAGTATTTAATATCCAACACCTTTTTTGTCACGAAAGTTTTCCTGTAAATGTCCTTTCAAAACTGTAAATTACTTTAGAGCACACCATGTACTTAACATTTGTACGAATAATTAAAACAAATGCAATCTTATGTCAAGAAACTAACTATAGGAACTTAGTTTCTGAAACTACATGTTAATGTAATAGATGGTTTGTCTTTAATCCCATCTTTTTCAATATGAAGATTAATTGGCTGAGTGAACAATGTTATTTTACTTCATAATCAACTTAATTCTTCCACTGTGCAGTACATTAATCTCCATTTGCCTAAGCCACGCTAAATGTGATGGCTTAACCCACTCTTTTCTTTTCCATCATAATATTGTGTTACTGTAATACTTTTTCATTCTTGTAAAAGTTCTTTAAATAGATTTAATCATTTGTCTATTCATCTTATCTTTCTCAACGACATATTTTTAATGTTTAGGGGGAAATATTTTAGATTAATAGACCTGATGAATTATTTGTTTAAGCTTGTACTTTGATTTATGAGCCGAGTTTATTTTGAAATGTTTTATTGAGTTCTATTTAGGAAATTTGATAAATAGCCTTTAAAAGTATACAAGTACTATTAGTTTGTCTTATGCAGCCTTTTTATTAGGAGCTACATGTAATTTGTTGACAGTAGCCTAAAAAAAATCTAAATAAAGACGTTCTTAACTGGTTAATGAGTAGGTTTACTCTACTGAGTCATGAAATCTCATTTCATTATACGTAGCCTTGATTTTTCATTTTTCTTTTTAATTATCGTAGGGTTAATAAGAAAAGTACAGTTCCTTAATACGACGCAAAAGCTTGACAAAATGTTGACACAAATAAAGCCTCTGGTACTCCCAACATTTCGCGGGAGTACGTTTTCATAAGGGGTTTCTTTGGTTTTCCGATTGCGAACACAGTCTGATTACTTTCTTCAACTTGACTTCGAGTGACTGAAAGATTAAATTGAATGAAAAATAAATAATACGGAGAACAACGAACCTGCCTTAGTGAAGTAAGCAAGTCACAACACAGGAAACGTCTGTGTCTCCACAGAAAGTTCTCCACTTTATGGGAAGCTGGTAGACTCTCCGTATTATTTCCTTTTCAGTTAGCCGAATAGCCTTTGGCTGATCATAACCTAATTGGAACTGGTTAATTCGACTAACGATTCATCAGGTAAATATCACTGTCTATAAAGTATAAACAGGTTATTATGATGGAACTATTGTAGGAAAAAAGGTTTGGAATGCAGAACAAAGAAAAGCGCTAACTTAAAATTGTCATTTCTTAACTTCACCCAATAATAATTTATTGAAGCTGTAGTAATTCAACCACGTCTATGTACCATATGTAACATATGTACAATAATTTAAAACATTGTAATAGCAAGGCAAGTCGCAGCCAATCAGGTCGCAAGGATTCGCGGGGAATGTTGAAAGTTCCAGATCTTTCGAACGCCGCACCGCCCCCGTATAAATACCGCTCCCGCCTTGCACCGGCCTTCTTTACGTTTCCGTCTGTTGTTGAGTGCGAAACAGTAATTTTAATTATGTATTTGTTTGTGAACCCCAAATCATTGGGTAAGTAGAGTAAATTTTGTATTATTTATGCATTTGATAAATTAAATAAAGACCTTGCCTTGCTAAAATATGAAAAATTGAATTTATTTACAAATGATATTTTATTTGAATTAAGAAAGTTAATTTTTGTATCTACTCTTTAACCTCCCAACTAATCAGTTTAAATTACCATCAGTTAATGTACAAATATATTATATAAATGTGTATTTTGCAGGGTTCCTTTGTATATGTAGAATCAAGAAACAAAAAAAGAAAGACTAAAGTGTAAACTTAAATGAATAATAAATGCAGAGTTTTTAACTTGAAGAATTTCATTTTGGTTCGAGTTACCTTCTTCAGTAAATATTTTAAAATTATAAATTGTCCGCTCAGAATATATAATGTAAATTTGCATGATTAAAGTTAAAGAGCGGTACATCTATAGAGTCTCGCCTTTGTATACAATAGCTAGGACTATTTAAACAACAGTTGCTGATGTATCAACTAACTTATTAATTAACAAATTACACATACTATAGGAAGTAATTCTGCTATTTCTAAATAGAAGTAAAACTACAGTAAGCAATTTGAAAACTAAACTTACATAAAAATAGTAAAATAAAATTATCACCTTCATTTTATATATATATATATATATATATATATATATATATATATATATATATATATATATATATACATATATAGCTACTAAAACAATTTGTGACTATGATAAAAATGATGTACAAACAAATTAAAATCATTGGTTTCAATTAATATCTCTCGTTAGAAGTTGAATAAATCGATATAGCTTAATTACTAAACCAATATCGTATGTGTAAGTAATAGGGAGGATGAGTTCGCATAAACAAGGTTACACAAAGAGCTCAAGTTGAAATTGAATAACTTTACTTGAGGCCCAAAGATGTTTTCAAACCTTTACTTATCAAAGTGTACTTAGACTTTGCTTTGCGTTTAACGTTTATGAAGTTGGGTTTTCTATTTTGTTACGATGTTAAATTAAAATATGTCTAGGTAGTTAACTACCATATCTTACGTGTTAAACAGTCGCGATATCAGATTAGTGGTTAAATGACGATGGACTGATGATAACTATTGCTCCTCTTCTAACATTAGCGTTTTTTTATTTTTTATATATACACAAATTCATATAAGAACGATTCTAAATAAAAAATAGTATTTATACGCGTTTGTGAAAGACAAATAACAATTTTGGTTGACTCTAATATCACTTACCAAGAGTTAAACCCCCGTAACAATGAAAAGTTAAACATTTAAGCTTAAAATTAAATTCAAAGAGATTTACTATAAATATGCTGTATCTACTATTTACGGCAGATGATTTATTTGCAAAATGGCAAGCATCTAACTAACATGATATGTTTGGGATTTTTGAAATTATAAATCTTTCCCTTCTGCTTTGAGTAAAATAAAAACAAATATCTGAAATACTAAATGATTTAATCGAAAAGGTATCATAAGTTCATCAATTAGTCACATTAAAAAGAACTTTAAAAATTATAAAATGAATAATAGATAAACAATTTAATTGTAGATTAGTGAACAATTTGTGTGCTGTAAATAGTTTATCTCCTAAGTTTTTTTATACGATTAACGAAAAATAAGCTGTTGGAAATTTCATAGATATAAAGTTGTTATTCAAAATAATATTTTCCTTAGTTGTGTTCCAGCATATAAAAAAATCAATTGTATTCTTGCATCAGGAATGCCTAACTGACATAAGATAACTTAAATTTTAGTGTGCTAAATTTCTGGTGAAAGATAATGTGAGATAAGCACATTATTTAACTTGATACCCTCTAATGTGGATTTTAAATTCTTAAATGTCATTTGCATACGTATTTTCTCTTCAATAGTGACACAAGCTCACCAGTGGCGCTGCGTAGCAGCAAGTGATGAAACTTCAACGTGCAGTTGACTCGACGCCCGCCAGGTAGTGTACAGTGCACTGTAATCTCCAAGTTGGAAACTACTGTACAATTATTTGTATTTTGATATTCAATTGCCATAAATTTACAAAATAATGTGTATATATTTCACCAAAAACAAGTAATGAAATAGATAAAATGTCATTAATGTACTGTCTCAGATTAAAATTTAACTTTGACCTCTTCATATTCAATATCTTAAAAAAAGTATCTCAATGGAAATAGTTATATTTGGAAGGACTTTACGTATTAAAATATCGTGTTTAATAAAAGTAATTATTAATATATTTATTGTAATTTACGAAAAAGTGTTCGAACGTATAATAGAAGAGCAAGAAGCGTTCTTTGTAGCGTGATTTTTTTAGTGTGTTTGGTTTTGCAAATAACCATATATTTTATTTCTTAGTTAAAATGTTTGAAGAATATTACAATTTTGACCAATACAACAAATAATTACGCAACATAAATAGTTGAAAATGTTTTGGTCGTGATAAAAGAATTAAACTACCAAATAGTTTTGAATATTTAACGGATAACTTATAATAACCCTTTAAAAAAAGGAGTAGTATTAAGTAGTGAGCACCAAACTATAAAAATTAAATATACCCTACCCCTAATGTACCACCCGCACGTCTAAATTACTTTGAACACCACTAAGATATAATTTATTTTATTTTAACTCAAAATAATTAAGTTTGTTTATATTAAATGGAATATTAATAACATTTCAATAAATAAAAAACCTGTTATATCTGTCAGATAACCTTTAAAAATACAGTATAAAACGTCATGCGTATTTGGCATTTTCTTTATTTTCGAAATCAATTCCAAAGTTTTAGGGCGAGGAAGGAAAACAAGGAGTTGGTTCCGCCACTTGACTTCCATTAACTTAAAGCTAATTTATTGACTTCAGTTCAAGAGAGCCGCTGATTTGGTAAATAAACATGTTAAAACTTCCCCTTCGATTAGGAACTTCCTTTATTGCAATGAGTACTACAAAGACCTTATCAAAACTGCCATATTTTCTAAGTTATTGGTTAAAGTTTATTAAAGTAAAGAATTTATTTGTTTATTTGTTTTACTCAGTTCATATTTAGAAACTGCCACAACGTTTTTATTTCTAATATTAACAATATCAATATATTTTAAATATGTATATGTTTTATTTCACGATCAAACTTGAAACAATGTTTTCGGTGTTTTACATTAGTTAAACAGTTTTATCTATTCTTTAATACCTAAAATATGTTTGAAAACTCATAATTTGACACATTTTGTTAAGGATTAATCTTAAATTACATCGAATTTTATTTGATCAGTATTACATTTATTTTACAAAATTCATAAGGATCAATTCTTTTAAGAGGCGATAACAATAACAGGATCACATCAGAGACAGGCAATTGGAGTTTCACGCAGGGCCGTTAAGCTTGTAGGTTTATGGGGCCAACAAATGCGCCACAACGGCTTGTATTGAAGACACCCTGTGGACTAGATGTTTCCATCATGGTACCTGTGACCCACTTACCTTTATATCAGGTTTACTATGTTCTATAATCTTATAGTCTACTACTAAACTTATAATCTTAATCATAATCTTAATCATTATAGATTCGGGAGCAACTGTATTATATAATCTGTCTTCCTCTAAACAGCATGTTTACCCATATCGTGTGCATATAAACATGTTTTTACAGGACTTTCTACAATGTTGGCAATGGCGATAGTGCGACCCCTTTCCCGTTTACGCATGTAATAAGTCCACTAATTATAACTTTAATTGTTTGCTCGTGTTTAATTGTTTGCGTTTGGATCATAGTTACAATCATTCAAAACGTCCTTCTGCCCAATCTTTCCGATCGTCTTACCATTTATTAATGAAAAGCATCCGGTTCGAAATCTGTGTTATTGCAATTCAACTGCCTCTGTCTGTAGCAACAGCCGTTTAAAAACATGATTCGACAAATATTTCCATGTAACCTCTTAGACAAAAACTTAGATTGTGTGCTTCAGAATGATGATATTGAAGTTTAGGTTAGGGTTCATTTACGCTACAGATCGTTGACACAACGACCCTCCAAAATATTTAATAAAATACATCATGGGTTCATTTACTCTACAGATCGTTGACACAATGACCCTTCTAAAATAACTAAACAAAAATAAAGGTTCATTTGCTCTACAGCTCGTTGGCAATATGACCACTGTGGTAAAAGAAAAATGATCTGAATAAATACTCATTAGAACAAACATGGTGCATTGTACGGTGAAATTTTGAGTAATCTGTACCCATAAACTCTTCTATGGGGCAGTGACGGACCAATGGGCATAACCCTAATGACGTACGTAATGATTTGCAGAAGCCTAGACGTTTCCTGCCCAACACGAAAATGGGCAACATATTTTATTTAATTAGGTTCAGTATTTTTTTGAGAAACACTGAACAAATATGTTTCATAAACACATATTTAAGTGAACACATAGACAGGTGAACAAAATTTAAATATCTCCGCTGCATACAATATTTCACTGCTCAAAGCGATGTAGAAAAAAATGTATTTTATTTATATAGACAAATACATTCCTTACGTGTAACATCTGTTATTGCCTGTCTATAATGTGTGAACAGCTACAATTCAAATCAAATTATTCCCCATGTTATTATTATGGGCAAAAAACGAACTATGAGGTCAGCCCGTGCCCTTGAAAAAATATCGAAAGTTAAAAACCTTATTGCAAAACTACGAACTGAGATGAATTGTTTTGACACTTCAATCATTAAAATTGGCCAAGAAATAAGGGAGAAGTTGTGTTTACAAAAACGGCTTAACGTATTATATACATGGATACTGGAAATTTACCGATCATACACATTTCTCATTTGACTTTCGTAATAAGTCGGCAAAGGGCAACGCTAAGCGCAAGCGTCACAAGGTAAAGCGCCTTCAGTTTGACAGATACTATTACCGCGCAGTGTAGAACGATGATCTGTAGAGTAAATGGACCGTTCATTTCAGTTTAAATTTAGTTCACATGAAATGGCTCGTTGTGTCAACGGTCTTATTTTATAAAATTATAAAAATATATCGATGAAGGTCCGTTGTCGCAACGAGCCTGTAGACGCTTTGGACCGTTTTGCTTATATTAAATGGGTTCATTGGCTCTACGACCCTCTTTAAAAATATAATAATAATATAAGGGGCCGTTGTATCAACGATCTGTAGAGTAAATGGACCTTCTTTTTGTAAATTAAATATAACGGAGGGTCATAGTATCAACGAGCTGTAGTGTAAATGGACCTCATATTAAATTAAATATTATTAAATAGGTCCGTTGTGCCAATGATCTGTAGAGTAAGTGAGCTGTCCCCGATGGGAGGTGGCTCGAAATAAAGTTAATGGTCCAAAGAACTCAGAATAAATGGCAATCTTATCGCTTGTAAGCCAGAATTGCGGATAGTATAAGTATAGTATAGTATAGTATAAGGAGAGTATAAGGAGTGTAAAACGTATTCTTTATTTACAATTCCATATTTTAAATTTGTTGTGTTATTTAGGTGTTTGCTTTGTTTAAGTATTATCATGTATCATGTACCTCTTATCTATGTATTAATAGAATAAGCCAGCTTTTTGTGACCAGGATACTGGTGAAACTATTAGGTCTTGAATGATTGTTTATGTGTCATCTGAAAGCCTTTCGCGTCTAGATGTGCCTTTTTGGAGGTTTGGAAAACATTACCTTTTAGGGCTTCACCCCCTGAGCTCTTAAAGTTCCAATGCTAATCGGATAATACGATATAAATAAATTTAATTAAACTTTTAACAGCTGTTGATAATATTAAAACACAGTACAGAAGCGAGAGCAGCTGATTCAACCTAAATTGTGGAATGACATCACAATATTGACTAAAATAATCGTATTTGAGCATGGTAATTTGTGATATATTTCATATTTAAAGATCATATGTTTTAAGTTACATCTGTTAGAATGTTTATGTTTATCCTTGTTTTTATTGTAAGAAAAATATAGTTTATTCTAATGTACAAAGAACAATGATTATTTTCATATTGGTTGAATATGTTTTAGTGGCGACGAGGAATATGAGTTGTTTGTAAAATCTCTTTTGTTCATAGCAAGTATCTCTTGCATAATCTATTTACATGACCTTTCATTGAACAGAAATGGCTGAACAACTTTCTTCTATCCTTTATAAGTTTGTTGAGCAACAAGCTGAGCTATTAAGCAAATTTAATGAGATAACACAATTGCACGAACAAAACCCACAACCCTCTGAACGCACGGAAACACAGAACGTCATATCATCATTCCATTTTGACCAATTTGATGATAATATTGAGGAATTCAGTTCATATAGGCAATGACTGGAACATTTCTTTCAACTAAAATATATTACTTGGCACGAAGATGACAAACAGCCAAACAATGCACGAATATTAATAAACTGCATTTGATCGAAACATTATCAACTATTAGCTAGCCTTGTATCACCGGACTTGCCAACAAACAAAAGTTGCAATGAGCTAATTGAAATCGCATGAAAACATTTATGTCCCAAACAAAATGTTTTTGTGCAACAACACACCTTTTTGTTACTAGTTCTAAGTACGACAGAGACTATATCCGATTTTGTGGCAGTATTACGGAAACTTACATTTACGTATGAATTTGATTGCGGAACCTGTGGTGATTCGGTGGCTGACTTATTCTTAAGGGCCCAAATTATACGAGGATTGCGTGACGAATCTATTAGTGAGAAAATTCTTCAACAACCCCATCTATCCTTTAATGGTGCTTGCGAATTAGCTCTGACTCTTCATGCATCGAAAACAGGAAGCAAGACACTTCACCAGACTGAAACTGTGAGTAAAGTATCTCAGGGGAAAACCTATGTTCCTAGTTATCCACACAGAATGATCGCCAGTGTGGATTTTATGAACGACTGGGAATATCTGGTCTATGCCTCCGTTGTGGATATGACAATCACACAACGAAAACATGCAACAAAAATATCAGAACATTGTTCTGTAGTTTGTGCCGTAAACAAGGACATGTAGCAAAGGTTTGCATTTCTAGTATTTCCGGATGTAATCCGCACAAAGTAAATGCAGTTAATCTCGATTATGTAGCACGGAGCGCTTCTGATGACCTTGAAAATGTAACAGATCCAAATTTATCTGTTGGACAAATAGTAACAGTTTGTAATACATCAACTACTTCTCTACAGGGAAATTTTACTGTTACACTGAACATTGAAACTGGACGTCCGAAGTTTGAGATTGACACTGGAAGTCCTATTACCATCATTACTAAAAGACTTTAATCAACTTTGCCCAAATAGAGCACTCAAACAAACTTCTATTAAATTTAGAACAGTAACAGGTGCAATGTTTAAACCTTTGGGTGGTGTTGCCAAAGTTGAGGTACAGCATAACAACCAGCTATTTTGCCAAAACTTGTTTGTCGCTGTTCGTCCGACAAACCCGTTGTTGGACCGTGATTGGTTGCGCGACAGTTGAAGATTCCTCTAATTTCTGAAGAGCCCATCAATAATGTAAACACTGATAGCCGTTTCAAACTACGAGAAGAAGTTCTTAACAAATATGCAAAACTGTTTGAAGAGAAGATTGGGGAAGCCCCATATTCTTGTAACCTAATCCTCAAAAGCAATGCTCGTCCAATATTTTAAAAACCAAGAGTAGTCCCTTTTGCACTCCGAGATGAGGTTGAGGCTGAACTTGATCGGCTGGAAAACGAAAATATAATTAAAAAAGTGGACAACACACAATGTAAGTGGTAGTTCCAAAGCCGGACGGAAAGGTCAGATTATGTTTGGACTATAAATGCACAGTAAACTCACAGCTTGAGGACACAAGATACCCTATACCAGTCATTGATGAAATCCTGGGGAAAATTAGAGGAGGTAATATTTTCTGCGTGTTTGACATCCACAAAGCATATCTTCACATTCCAGTAGACACAGAGAGCCAAAAACTACGGGCAATATCTACACATCGGGGAACGTATCTAATGAAAAGATTGTCTTTTGACATTAAAACCGCACCTAGTGAATTTGCAAAGTTTATTGGCACTGTATTACAAGGACTTGAGTGTACCTTAGCATATTTTGATGACATTATAATTTGGGGGTCAAATTTTGAAGAATGCCATGACCGGTTGCTTGCTTGTTTGGCCCGTCTAGAAAGATTCAATCTTCACATCAACAAAGGCAAAAGTAAATTTTTAGAAGACGAAATAACATACCTTGGTCACAAGATAAGCAAACGTGGTATCCAGAAGAGCCCAGAAAAAGTGACAGCCATTCTCAATGCCCCTAGTCCTACGAATTTAGAGGAGGTAAAAACATTTATCGGCTATGTATCATACTACTCTAAGTTTATTACGAATGTAGCCATTATTATGCATCCAATTTACCAACTTCTAAAAAAGGGGAATACTCCTTTCCGGTGGACAGAAGCTTGCAAGAATGCTGCAATCAAAATCAAGGCAGCCATAGCTAGCGATAAAGTTCTAGTTGGATATAACCCATCTTTACCTCTTGTCTTAGCAACCGATGCTAGTCCCGTGGGAATTTCAGCAATCTTATCACACACAATTGATGGCACGGAACGTCCAATCTTCTTCGCATCCCGATCATTTACACCTACAGAGACAAATTACTCTCAAATTGACAGAGAGGCAACGGCAATCTATTGGGCTTTCTTAAAGTGTTATCCTTTTATTTACGGATGGAAGTTTTCACTCATTACTGATAACAAACCGCTAACTCACATTTTTAGTTACAGTTCTAAGTTACCGGTAATAACAGCTTCCAGACTGTTTCGCTATGCCATGTTTTTGTCTGGGTTTGACTTTGACATCATCTTCAGACGTTCATCAGACCATGCTAATGCCAACTATCTGTCAAGATTTCCATTGCCATCCACACAAACATCTGTTGATGAAAATTACGCAATTTGCAATGTAACCTTCTCTAATATTTCAAGTGAGAAAATTACGCACAAGAATGTATTAGAAGAAACCGATAAGGATCCAGACCTTATTCCTCTAAAGTTATCCCTACAAAATGGCACATGCACGTCACTTGAATACAGTTTTCATGAAGGAATGATATTTCGAGGGTAGAGGGTAGTAATTCCAAAAACTCTGCAACAGTATGTCCTCCGTGAACTCCACAAGACACATCATGGTATAGTACGTATGAAATCATTGGCCCGTAGATACTGCTACTGGAAACTGATTGACAAAGACATTGAAACCGATGTGCAAAATAATCGGTTGAAAGTTCCCGCTCACCCATGGAAACCACCTAAAGGCACATTGATTATGCTGGTCCATTTCTCGGACATGACTTTTTAATTGTGGTAGATAGTTTATCAAAATGGCCAGAGGCAACCATTTCAAAGTCAGCACCTACAACTGACTCCACTATCGTACATCTTAGAGAAATATTTAGCCGGAATGGACTTCCCGTTACAGTAGTAAGTGACAATGCGTCAATTTTTACTTCAGATGCCTTTCAAGCATTTTTATCTAGGAACGGTATACAACACAAGACTATAGCCCCTGAACACCCGGCCACTAATGGACAAGCTGAGCGATTCGTGCAAAGTCTCAAGAATAAATTGAAAGCTGTTGTATCCGATCCTGTAACACTTCATTCCAAGGTACACGAAGCTCTGTTTTACTATTGAGCAACACCATTTGGTAATGACGACAAATCACCAGCGGAGAATTTTATGCAGTGGAGATTCCGAACTAAACTTGACCTTCTAAGATTTCACACTCCTCAAGGAATTAAACCTCGCACTGCACCACAGTTGCCACAGTCACTCAAATTATTCCCTGGAGAACGTGTCCAAGTGAGAAATTATAGTTCCGGAAACAACACTACCAAATGGAAGTATGGTACAATAGCAAAGGTACTAGGCCGTCTACATTATTTAGTGAAAATTGATGATGGAACAATGGTGAAGCAGCACATTGAGCAACTAAGAAGGTCCGAAGTTCCTGCTCCCCATCAACCACACCCACACCAGCTACAACATCACCAAATCTCACAAACCAAATTAGTTTACAAAAAAATATTGGCAATAGTTTCATTAATATTCAATATAGGAATGTACGAATTCCCATGCCCCGGGAGAATCATTATGTTGCAAATGAGACTGCCTTGTTAGAAGCTAGGCAGCCACAAATTCAAGAACAACACGAACCTAATCATTCCCCGGTCCAGCTGAGAAGGTCAACAAGGGTCCGTCGACCAGTGGTGAGGTTAAAACTATGACTTTGTTCGGTTCATCAGTTCTTCAGTTATTTCTTCTACAGTGAGGGAGACTGTAATATATTTCATATTTAAAGATCATATCTTTTAGTTACATCTGTTATAATGTTTATGTTTATCCTTGTTTTTATTGTAAGAAAAATATAGTTTATTCTAATGTACAAAGAACAATGATTATTTTCATATTGGTTAAATATGTTTTATAATCCCAAAAGGAAAACATTTGCTTGAATTCGAGCAATTGTATTCCCTTGTATCGATGTATTTTTTAAAGTAAGTAAACAGCAAACCGTATACCCACAAGTGATTTTAGGGAAACAAAAGGTCAGGGCCAATACCCCGCGCAACTGGCCAATGCTTATTAATATACCAGCCATTTTTAATATCAAAACCGCTCGAATGGGTTTGGGAGTATTAGAGTTATCACAAATAAAATAGCGTCAACTTATTAAAATTAAGAATGTGTTATGTAAAGGTGAGTGTCAAGATTTTATTGAGCGGTTTGAAAAACGGTGGACTGTAGATTTAACCAATCGCAGTAAACAGTTTAGAATTGGAAGTTAACATTTCCATGCCATTTAAGTATACAAGGCTAATTATAATGTATATTATTATGTATATTAATGAATATTATTGTCTATTGTCTCACTCCTAATTCCTGACTGCTCTTCTACTCTGCTTAAATGTCTACTACAGTTCTCCCTTCACGACAGAGCTCGGATCAAAGGAGACCTTGCATGGACTCCTACGGATTTCAAATGTCTCCAGAAATCCTTAATGGAAATTGAAGGAAAATCCTAAACACAAAGGTTTATATTTTATGTTATTGTATAAAAGTTAAAACAAACTTATAAGAGATATATTTTTTCGTCATAGATATAATTAAAAAGTCAATTTCATTCATGGCAGCTTGTTCTACATAAACATTTGTACCTAAGTATACGTTGTACAAAGACGTTGCAGAAATAATAAACAATACTGTGTCAGTTAATAAATGGAATCCTATGAACTCGGCCCAATTGGTTGTTGTAGGGTTAGGCGGCTATTAAATCCACCACATAACAGCCTGAACTGAGGACTGCATAACGAGGGACCTATTCGTCTATTGTTTTCGCTAACCTTATTTTAAGTTACTGGAAGACTGTCTACTAAGCGACAATTAATTGTAGGGATCCTTTGTGGGCTGTGTTAATCACTTTTCTCCCATTGCTTAAACCTAAGTGGTTGGTTTCTTTAAAGATTACTGGACTTAATTAGTATGTTATATAAAAAATAATGGTAACTAACTTAAAAATATCAAACTATTTTATATATTTATATATGAAAAGTCAATAGCAGACGAATAAGGAAAATGAACACTTTCGTTTGAAAATAAAATAAGTCCTTAAAACCTTAAGGTTAATTCTCGTACATAACCATATACAACAGGTTGAAGTTTCTAAAAAGGTAAAAATAGCCAATACAATTTAAAAATCTTATGTTTTTATTACCCAATAGTAACAATAAATACCCCCGTCGCAGGAAACCTGCATACTCAGCGAATTTCCAATGGAGATGTAAATGTCTTAATACTACATAAAGTCACTTACCAAGTTTCATAAAAATATATTCACAAATAAGGTATGTATACAATTTCAATTATTCCCCATAAGAATAACATTGGGGCTGAGTACGCAGGTTTGCTGCATCAAGGAACACTTAAAATGGAGTTCTATGCTAATATCAATAACTCAACTAGGTGAAATTATATACCAGTTTGTATTCATTTATGTTCATAATTAAGGGAGACATAGCATTTAATTATTATCCATAAGCATAACATGGGGCTGAGTACGCAGGTTTGCTGCTACAAGAGCCTTTGACAAAACTTTTTTGAGCAAATACCAATGCACCACAACTAGATGAAGCCGTATACCAAGTTTCATCAGTCTACGTTCATAAATAAGCAAGATATAAAATTTGTCTTTTCCTCCATAAGAATAACATTAAACAACGTACTGTATTTAGTACTTTCAATATCTCGGTAACCAATTGACGTAGAGGAATGATCAAAATACCAAATTGTGTGTTTTTTTAAGCTGAATACAATGGTGAAAACTAAAATTTGACTTTTTCCAAAATTATATGTAAAAATTAAAAAAAAACATTTTTGAGGTACAAAACCCCCCAAAAATACCCCTTCGGATAAAGCGATCTGGCTGGTTTTCGAACTTAGAGTCATAAATTTTGCTTTACACGTTTATACCAAATTTCATCGAAATCGGATAGTTTTTACGAGATGTATCGTGCTCACGGACATATACAGGGTGAATCTCGTAAGTTGTCCATTATTGATTTCAGACAAACCGTTGGTCCTACGATGATGAAATAAAATTATTTCCCACTAAACCAACCCCAAGGAATAACGTAAAAATATTTTTAAAGATTTTTAAATACAGGGTGTACCAGAAACTGAGGGTCACTAGTCCGAATCTACGAAATATCAAATACAAACGTATATCATGATATACATCAAATTAAAGCTCTTTTCAATCCAAACCATTTGGCGGAATCGGATTTTGATTATTATTGATTCATTTCAAAATGGCGGCTGTTTTTGTGAAAAAATTAGTAATTTTTTGAATACCCTGTATTTTTTTTTTAAATTCAGATATCTTGATTCTGATTCAAATATCGCATTCCTTATGAGCTAAGCTTTATTTTGATATGCAACACTTCAATATTATCTCAAAAACAAAAAGTTTCAAAAATATCAGTTTTTGAAAATATGTACATAGCCAAAACTCAAAAATTTCAAATAGCGCCATATGTAAAATAGCATATCATTTTAAAGGTATTGTAATTCTAAGAAACTTTCAAATTTAAACCTTATGCGTATCTATTTTGGTCTTCGAGTTATCAACAAAAAACATGTTTTCCCACATTAAAACACATGTTATTTGTTAAACATGGTGGTAAAGGCTGGACCATAGTTCTATTACCACCATGTTTAACAAATAACATGCGTTTTAATGTGGAAAAACATGTTTTTTGTTGATAACTCGAAAACCAAAATAGATACGCATAAGGTTTAAATTTGAAAGTTTCTTAGAATTGCAATACCTTTAAAATGATATGTTATTTGACATATGGTGCTATTTGAAATTTTTGAGTTTTGGCTATGTACATATTTTCAAAAACTGATATTTTTGAAACTTTTTGTTTTTGAGATAATATTGAAGTGTTGCATATCAAAATAAAGCTTAGCTCATAAGGAATGCGATATTTGAATCAGAATCAAGATATCTGCATTTTTAAGAAAAATACAGGGTATTCAAAAAAATACTAATTTTTTCACAAAAACAGCCGCCATTTTGAAATGAATCAATAATAATCAAAATCCGATTCCGCCAAATGGTTTGGATTGAAAAGAGCTTTAATTTGATGTATATCATGATATACGTTTGTATTTGATATTTCGTAGATTCGGACTAGTGACCCTCAGTTTCTGGTACACCCTGTATTTAAAAATCGTTAAAAATATTTTTACGTTATTCCTTGGGGTTGGTTTAGTGGGAAATAATTTTATTTCATCATCGTAGGACCAACGGTTTGTCTGAAATCAATACTGGACAACTTACGAGATTCACCCTGTATATATATATATATATATATATATATATATATATAGTTTCGAACGAATGGTGTTTTTTGGGGTCTGGGACCTCAAAACGAAAAGTTATCATGGTCCCGGGCCTAGGTCTTACCATGCCGACTACGGTAATAGCTTCTTCCCTATATGGGAAATTCGCTAAAAAGCATAAACTCTTTAGACTGCTATTTTCTGTAATAAAACAAGCTGCTTATGAACATGGCCATGATTGTTATTTTGGCAAGATTAATGCATTTATAGCTCTTGGAATAAAATAAATACTCCCAACATGATATAAACGTATGATTGTGAACACGTAATACGTACAATGTTACTCTTTTATAGGGCACGGGTAAACTGTTTTTATTGCACGAGTAACATTGATACTATTGTTTTATTGTATCTGCTATAATATCGGACGAAGTTTTACGTATAGCTAAGATACCTGGTTCAACTTATCTTTTTACTTTGTTTTAAATTCATAGTTTATGATGATTATGTTATCTAAGAAATGATTACGAACATTTCCCATCATTGTTAGAGAAAAGCAAATGTTCCCTTATCACTGATGGCAAATTTTTGTAATAATTGCGTAAATCATTTATCTCTACTGTATTTTTAAAACTTTAATTTTAAATTCATGTCGGCTTATTTTAAATCTGGCGGTTATACCAAATGTAATGTGTTATCGTTATAAAATCATATTTTGTATTTTGCATTTCAATATCTACATTGTGATTTCTACACGTATCAAAATTCAGACAACATTTGAAAGAACCGTTGGGCTTTACTTAATTTAACTTGCCATTTACAATGGTTATATATCGCACCCAAAAGCTTAATTTCATTAGATGATTATTTAAACATATGTTTTATCAGTAGTCAAGTAAAGCATAATGCGGAACCGGCTAATGTTTTAAGCATTCCAAAAACTTAGGCAATTGGTTAATCAATTTTTACCGCTGTAACCACGATCCTTAGGACTAGTTATTATTAATTATGTTCGGGATTGTAGTTTAAGCAGTTAAGGTGTTGGGGGAATGGTGCATAACAGTACTGGGTCCGTTCAGAGCAGGAGAAAGGATCACGTAAAACCATTTAAGTACGTGGCTTCTATGTTTATGGGACCATCAAAACTGCCACGCAACAGCCTGGTATGGTGGACCTTAGGGAATGAAGGTCCATCATACTTATATTATACCCTCTTGTCTTTGTTTTTGTTTGATCTTGGGTAGAATAACGCCAAACGTCCATTATTATAACGTTTTCCTTTGTGTACACTAGCTACGTCCAAAGCTACTTCTTGTCACCGGTGCTCTTAAAACTATTAAATCACTTTAACTTGATTTAATGAAATATACAACATTTGTATTTATTTACCAATTAGGGATTATATTTTGCAAGCCCCGAATAATGATTGGTTATGTGGCTCCACGTATCAGTTTAGAACAAATGTCATTAATGTATCGTCACGTAACTAGCTAGTCCCATTCATTGCACGACAATCAGGCAGTCACACAAACCAAATGTTCTTTTTGGAAAATTTCCTCAATGGAAAAGAAGCTATGACCGTAGGTTGAATTGTAGAAGGGTAAAAATGTATTATAGGGTACCGTTAGCAAACATAATGTTTGATTTTAACTGATATATTGTTATATGTAGATTCCAGATATAAAACATTTTTAGTCGGACACTCATATGTTCCTGAACAAAACACTGTTTTTCCTAGTTTTTACATGTGCTTGTATGAGAAACATAAATTTAAATTAGTTTGAGTTTGTGGGTGTGATAACTTTGGTAACAATGGTCAAATTTTGATTATATTTGGCACATAAATCTAAAGCAGCATCTAATTGTTTGAAAACCAGACGGATCACATTATCTGAAGGGGTTTTAAGAGGGTATTTACCTTATATTTATATATGTGTTCGAAAACGCGTTAACTTTTGAACACCAATTTTGATTAAATCGATGTGGAAAGGACATTCATGACTTCAAGTTTGAAAACCAGAAAGATCGAATCATGGGATCGAATGGGGGGTTTAAGGTTGGCCAAAAACCTTTTTTGGCATTTTCTACTATACAAGTTAAAAATAGTTTGGTTCCAACTATTTTTTAAAGCTTAAAAAACAAATAATTTAGTATACAGATTTATTAACCTAGGTTGCGGAGAAAATCCAAAAAACGTGTTCGTAAAATCTCCCATGTTAATCTTACAGGAAAAAGGTTTTTAACTTTTCCTCAGTTACTTTTACTAAAAACTTCACATTCGTTTTTAACAATGAGTTTATGTTTAACTTTTTATTCGTTGTTTATGTAACAAAGAATAAGTTTACCTCTAAAAAAACAATAATTTTGGGTTTTTAAATTGTGATTCTACGTCCAACCATTGCAGAGATAACCAAATTGCTACACACAGTACGTTGCCCAATGTTATTCTTTTGGAGAGTAAATAAAAAATGTATTTATTGATTGTTTATTAGTGTATATTGGAAAACTTACTATTTTGCTTCATCTAGTTGTGGTCTAATGATATTTGCAAAAAAACTATATTTTTAATTTTCCCCGTAGCAGCAAACCTGCATGCTCATCCATAATTTTATTCTTTTGGAGAATAAATAAAACGTTATATATCACTTATTTTTTACTGTATTTTTATGAAACTTGGAAAGTGGCTATATGTGGTTCTACACATAACCAGGGTGTCCCACTTAAGGTGTCTCAAACAGATTGCAGATGAACCAATTGACCTAGAAGGATGAAATACAATTATTTCCCACTAAATTGACCCCAAGGAATAACGTAACAATATTTTTAGTTTGTTACTAATACAGGGTGTTCCAAAAACGGAGGGTCACTAGTTCGAATCTCGGAATTTTCAAATATAAACATATGTCAAGGTATACATAATTTTAAAGCTCTCCACTCGACTAACATTTTGGCAAAAACAAAACTCACTTATCCTAATCCGTTTCTAAATGCCGGCCATTTTTTTTTTTTTTTTAATATTGACATTTACGGAATACCTTGAATTTGCTAAACCACAAGACATATCTTAGTTCTGGTTCAAAATTCTTACTCGTTTTAAAATCAGCGTTACCCTGATATGCTACATGACAGTATTTAAAACAAAATACAAAAATACAATAAATACTTTTTTGAAAATGTCTATGAGCCCAAAACTCCAAAAAGTCAAATAGTAACATATGTCAAAAAGTATATCATATTTAAGGTCTTGAAAATCCTAGCAGCTTTCTAATTTACTGCAACCTCGTATCTCTTTTTGTTGTTTAGCAATCAACAAAAATAATCGTTTCCCCATATAAAGTACATGTTATTTAACACATACATACTCTGAGGCCTCTTTTATAAATGGGTTATGTATAACTTATATGCATTTTATATGGGGAAATGACGATTTTTATTTATTACTAAAAAAACAATTAGAAATAATAGGTTGGTGTAAATTAAATAGTTGCTAGGATTTCTAAGACCTTTATCATGATATACTTTTTGATTTTTTGGAGTTTTGGGCACAACAAATATTTTATGTATTTTTGTATTTTGTTTTAAGTACTGTCAAGTAGCACATCAGGGTAACGCTGATTTTAAAATAGTGATAATTTTAAACCCTAACTAAGATATGTCTTGTGGTATAGCTGATACAGGGTATTCCGTAAATGTCAATATTTTTCAAAAAAATGGCCACCATTTTGAACGAATTAAGATAAGTGAGTTATATTTTTGTAAAAAAGTTAGTCGAGTGTAGAGCTTTAAAATCATGTATAAGTTGACATTTGTTTATATTTGAAAATTCCGAGATTCGAACTAGTGACCCTCCGTTTTTGGAACATCCTGTATTTTAAACAAACTAAAAATATCATTATGTTATTCCTTTGGGTCATTTTAGTGGGAAACAATTGTATTTCATCCTTCTAGGTCAATTGGTTCGTCTGCAATCTGTTTGAGACACCTTACGTGAGACACCCTGTATGGGTATTGTATTGTAAATTCACTGAGTACGCATGTTTGCTGCGACGGGGGTATTTTATATTACACACTGTTACCAAGGTAACAAAATAAATAAATTCATATATAAATACCACAAACAGCTTATACTGAGGCCACACTTCAAGCCGGGGGCTCCATCATTTTTACATTCAAAACACTTGTCCCTTGTCTCTAGCCTACTGGCCTGCTTTCCATTTACCTAGAGTTAACCGTCTGCATATAGATGACTACTTAAAGTTTCACTTAAAAGCAACGTGTATCTTTTTGTATCCTACATACGTCAGAGTTTTTACTTACGTATAAAAATACTGCTTACATTTTAAATATTACTAAACCAATCAGTTCATTGTTAATCCAAACCTAATATTTATTGACATACTTTATTAATATCAAGTTAATTAAGTCAGTTCGTATATTAATACCCTTATAATTGTATTGAAGCAACAAAATTGTATCTTAAAACAATATTTCAAGATTAACTAACGGTTTGAATTTTAATTTAATGAAGTAAGTTATTTGTTGAATGAAACCAATAAATGATTGATTTGCTTCACACTTACCGCAGCTACACCTAAAACGATACTTTAATGTCTAAAACGATACTTTTATCTTTTATTTATTTTGATACAACTGACTGTCATCATCATAATGTTTAGAATGTGAGACTAATTTATGAGTATAAAAAATAAAAGATGTGTAAAATGGCAAGTAAAATGCTCTCCTACCTAGGAATAATACTAAGAGCATAGTATATCATAAGGTATAGTACCAATAATACTTAGAGCACGATGCAATTTTTAAATTCAGAGATTAAACTGAACGCTTCACTGTTTATATTACCGCCTACGCTTTCCTGGCTGTAAAGACAATATGAGGAAGCTGGTAGATTAAAACTGACACTAGCCAAGACATTAATTAAATATAATTAATATTTTACTCTAGGGCCTTTCTCATTGCTCCCAGTCATTATCAAATAATATTCTCAGTTGTTTAAAATACCTGGATCTATTGTGTTATGATTTTACAACATATTTTTATTTATAGACTAGTAATCGATGATATTAATTATAATTAGATGATAATTTTAAATTAAATTTAAAACATATTTGAAATAAACAGTAAATCTCATATAGATTTTTGATAAATACTCGAATAAAGCAATACATTCAAAAAGTACGTAATGATATATCCCACAAGTATGGTTTTACTGCTCTGTTGTAGGTTTATGGTTCAGTCAAATGCGCCATAAAACAGCTTATATTGACGACACTGGAGACTCCAGGGCTCCAGCCACTTTACATTTGACCCACTTCTCTTGTGTATACCGGCCTTTAGCACAGCTTCGTGACACTTTTTCCTATCAACTGTGGCTATGTGTGAGTAATGACATTATGACCTCCATAAATTACCTTACTAGGGTATCTTATAATCATTATAATGTATTGGGGTTAATCAGCAAATACTTAATACGTTTACGCATCAGTTATTTATATATTTTTTTATATACTTCCTTTAATTACTGCCGACAAACTTTTAATTTTTTATGCGTCCCTACTAAAAACATAACAGGCTCTATGGATAATATTTTGTATGGTCTCTTTTTCGTCAGGAGACAGCGTTTACCGTATTTATGTACTTGCGTTTCCTTCATTACTGCCTTATCTGTCTAGAGGGCAGGTGTAGTACGTGTACTATATTTGTTACATTATTGTTTCTGCTTGATAATATTTTTACTTTCTTCCAGGTTGAGTTTTCACACGTGTTGACTTTTTTAAGTTCCAGCAAATTCACCGAACATAGTCTATAATTACAGCGTTTATAAGTTTATTTGTTAGACAGTTTTACATGTGGCCGGATACACATGTTCTCCACTTATAGTCTTTCATTATATAGCGAGTAGTTCTACTTTTCTTTTTTTTTCTCATTGAAAAAAAGCAACTACTTTGGTAATTTTGGGAATTTTATAATTTTAATACTTTATTGGACAATCTGTTTTACATCAACTTATGTAAGAGTGCAACATAAACCGTGCAAGTATTACATTATGTAATAAACCTAATTTACATTTTATCATATGGCCAAAATCCTTATATATAATTCTGTAGGCGAAATTTTTAAGTCAAAATTGTGGGAGTTTGGCGAATTGCATGATGATGGGAGACGGCTCAAATAAAAGGTCTTGATCCCAGGGACTCGGGAAAAACAGCAGTAGTTCTAAAATGTTTCCAGCAAACGATAAATTACGTAAAACATCACCCGTAAGAAAATCAAGGGGATTTAAAACGACTGCTTTGTTTACATTAAAACATGTGATTAAGTTTCTACTTTGTTTACGAACTGACATGTGTTCCTACTTACCAAATATAAAGAGTAAAGAAATGAGACGAGACAGAGTATTGAGCAAGGTTAGGGGCAACGGCCCCCTCAAGCCACTAGTAAAATATTATTTAATATTTCATATTAATTTGGGAACTTTAGGGACCAATAGGGCGGAACGCTTAGTTTTGATTCGGATTGACATTTCTGAGCATAAACAACCATCATAAAAAAATAATAAAACTGGATAACGGTCTGACGAACTGTCCAAATTTTCCAATTTGTTTAGATATATATATTATGATCTTCAGTGAGGAGTAATTCATATTGGAGTAATGATATTGGTTTCATAAAGTAATTTAAAAGTTCAAACAATTACCAATATTTGAAATTCTTTACAATTTTAAATTAGATTAATTAGATGATGATTTATGTTTAAAATTGTTGATACAACACATTATATTCAATTAGTTTTTTTAAATAATATTTCAAGAGACTGAGACCGATTATGTTTAAATTCGTTACCAACTAAGCCAACCAAATTCGTAACCTTTGGTATTTGGGTAAATTATTATGTTTTATGGATGGCGTGAGTACAAAATTCTCAATTGATTTTATTTTAATTTATTAAGATTAGCGTTGAATAAAATCTGTTGACTAGGCTTTATTCAAATCACCCAAATTTATTTTACAGCCATCCATGGCATCGGATGACATTTTTACACTGAAAATATCACTTTTAAGGTTCTATCATATTATTTTCGTAACATAACGAGAGCAGAAGTATGAAAACTCGTGGTATTAGGAGTTTTATGTCATTGAAGATTTCCGACTGACTATCCGATTTCAAGAATTAATATTTTTTACCAAAGTTTATATGTTTTAACCCTCATATATTTAACCCTTATATTTTACCTCATATACTTGAGCCCTACACACATATTTAGGAATCCAAGTCGATAACAGTTAATGTTGTTATTTTAATATTCATTAAACTTTGTACAAATTCTAATGCAATAATGTATATTCCTTTCTTTTACAATAACATTTAGTTATTTACCTTTGTATATTGTAATCAAAAGTATCTCCATATAGGACATTTTAGGTTAGAATCAATATTAAGACAGGTGTACACTCTAGCGGACAGATCTTGAACACAGCATTGAAACTTGTGGGAGTCGCCACAAGATTGTGCAGTAATACTTATTCTACTGTACTTGTACGTTTTTTATCAGACTCCTAACAAACTTTGTTTTTTACCATTTATTTGATTATTGTTGTTAGATTTTCATTATGTCGAAAATATTGTGAACATCTTTATATTTTAGTTGCTATTAATTTGTTAACAGGATTCAAATGAGTAGAAATATAATGCCCGACTTGTAATTAAAAGACTGGAATGTTATGTGTTATTTAAAATCCTCTATCATACAACCATCTGCAATGCTCCATCCCAAGGGCTTTCACGGTTCCAGTGTTAATCTTATGGAAAATATAATTCAATTTTATTGCATATTCAATGGTAATATACATTAAGAAAACTCAGAGGAGCAGTAAGCGGTTTCAAGCTATGGTCTGGAATAGCATCACAATTTTAACCAAGAGGAACATATTCGAGCTTGGTAGTTCCAAAATAATATTTACTCGAATTCAAGCGATTGTATTCACTTGTCTGTTTTTTTGTTTTTTTTTCACTTCACAAAAACATTTATCTCCTTGACAGGGTCAATAACATTTATCCCTTGTTCACTGATATTTTCTGCAAACCTTGGGATATAGGATAAACTGTTAAATAAATAAATAAATATAAATACTATAGAATAAATTGAGATTATGAAGAATAAGTTGCTAAACAAACGTAGCAGGAGGGGTGGTTCTTTCCTTAAAACGATCCAAATTTAAAAAATAAACCCTGTACTGAATGAAATTGGATGAAGTTTTGTGAAAAACAGTTTAGTATAAGATTTTTGGCTTTCTAAATACAAGTACAACACATACAAACATTATAGAAGTTCACACATAAATGTACATTATATCATACAATTATCACTAATCACAAAATTTCCAGTGGCCTACAACGTTGGAATTTGGCATTTTCCTTTCTCTTTAGTCCTAGGTGCTCTCTAAGGAACGTTTTTACCAAATTTCTTCAGGGTTACACCCGATTGGTCTTCAAAATTCCAGTGTTATTTCGATTGGATATTCATTTTAGTCAACCAAATAACAACATAAAGAGATTTTCAGTATTCAAAACCGTTTAAAACCTAAGCTATCACGACATTTTAATCCTCAGGTGAAACCGACTAGCATACAGTATGTTTGTCAGTAGATTTATCACCTGTAAAAGCCAAAAAGTAAAAGTAACTTGCTCTTCTTGCACAGGACGGAACGAAATAGAAAATTTCAAGGGTTCCACGTGGCTCAATTATAGTTCGTTAAACCCTCTGTTATATTTATTGAACTAGAGTAACTCGGCACTGGAGCTTTGAAATGTTAGAAAGTGTGTTAGGTTTCTGATTCCGTTAATAAAATATAAAAAATATAATCGAGTGGGACTCATGGCCTCATACAATTTTTATTCGGGTCGTAATTCACCCTAGTAAACTAAGCAAGATAGTTTGATCTTAATTGAGAAAGCTTAATAAATCAGGAACAAACTCATATAAAATAAATGAATTTGCATTTCAACAGGTAAATTTAGATTGTGATTTTCTACAAACATATGTTACCCACCACGAAAGTAGGCTGCAGGAAAGGCGTTTACATGCCTCTTGTGAATTCATTTTGCTTGGTGAATGTATTAATGCTTTTAAATTAATTTTCGTTTCTATATTGTTGAATAAATTTAGTTGAAGTCTCCTCTCACTCACCATTGACAAATTTCCTTAGTTGTCTTAGTCAGTCAATACTCTCGGAGGTTAGAATAAAATGTTTTAGAAAGCGCTGGTTCAATTTTATAATTTGTCATGGTATACATTTGCCAAGATGGTGTTAACATCAAGCATTAATTTATTTAGTGATGAGTAGCCAATTAATGTTCAATTTTACAGTTAACAAAAAACAACTTGTCGGTTGCCCGTTCTCACGGGTACAATGGTTATAATACCTTGGGTAAATTATACCTTGGGTATAATTATACCTTGGGTATAATTTTGGACATTTTACGTTAAAATGACCAGACTTTCTGAATAAAATAACTCCGTAATATCAACATTGCAATTTGCCTATGGTACGAAGCCCTGAAGGTGGATGTTTTTTGAGACCCCAAACGGTACGTCGAGAGAGTAAAAGCTGATTGATGATTTATACTAAATATGTTAACAAAACAATAGTTAAAGAGACAAATACTTTCCAAAAAAGTCAATACATTTTTAATAATATGTTTTTTGTCAATAATGTGTAATATCAATAGTAAAATAATGAAGAATTTATATTATAAACGGTAACGTAACGAAAAATGCTTTTATATTTGTCGAAATGTGCATAAATGAGCCGAAAAGGATGAATTTTTCAACAATAAAGATTTTAAATAACATTCAATATGTTATAAAGAGAATACAAAATAAAAACATTGTCCATTATAGTGACTAAATGTCAAATATTAACAGCTCTACCGTTGTAATTCATTTTAAATGTTTTGAATTGCAATTATCAAAAACAGTTTCTACCTAATATTCGTTGAATTAACGCCATTATAAGGAGTTCAATTCTAATGCGACCTTATGGTATTAATGTAATGTCGAGATATGAGGACAGCGAGAACTGTATTGATTGTGCCTGGGATGCGAATGCAGCTCTCTCTGTTCTAGACGTGAGTCACTACGTCATCCGGGTGCAGCTTGCAGTACTATAATATTGTTTTTTTATATTGGTAGTTCTGTCAGAATATATTTATTATATTGTTCAATTGATCCACCACTCCAGAGCATAGAAGTATATATGTGCATTTTAATCAGTCTAATCAATAAGTCATCAAAATTTAGTGTTTTGTAGCAGTAAACCCAATAAAGTATGGTTGGTTATCAAACAGTCTTAGTATACATTTACCAGTGATACAGGGGTTTCATAATACTCCCGTCGAAGCAAACCTGCGTACTCAGTGAATTTTCAATATATGGGTATGACTACTACCTAGAGCCACTTACCAAGTTTCACAAAAATACATTCATTAATAAGTGATATATAGCATTTTATTTGTTCTCAATAAGAATAACATTAGAGCTGAGTACGCATGTTTGCTGCAACAAAGAAGATAAGAAATCGACAAAAACCATTTTTTGGTGCAAATAAAAATACACCACACTTTTTTGGAGCTATATATCAATTTCCATCAATATAAATTCATAAATAGCCTAATCGAGATAACAAAATTTAATTTATTCTCCATAAGGGTAACATTGGAAAACGTACTGTGTTTAGCACTTTGAATATCTCTGTAATGGTTGGACGTAGAACAATTAAAACGCCAGAATGATGATCTTTGTAGTGCTAAACTTATTGTTAGAAAGAAATGGGAAGTTTTTAGTAAAATCATCTGAGAAAAATCTAAAAACCTTATTCCCATAAGATTAACATGGGAAATTTTATAGACGCGTTTTTCGACTTTTCTCCACAACCACTTTACCTAGCTTAATGATTCAAAATACTACATTATTTGTTTTTTTAAGCTCTATAAAATGGCTATAACCAAAATCGAGCCTTTTTAAAATTTTAGGGTGAAAAGTTCAAAAAACTTATTTTTGGAAAATTTAAATCCCTATTCAACCCCCTTCCCATGGTCCGATCGATCTGGTTTTCGAACTTAAAGTCATAAATGTTACTCTCGACATTTCTGGCAAATTTGTTTAAAATCGGGCGTTTCAGGACATGTTGTTAAATGTTTCTTTGTACCAGTGGCTCGTTTATCATAATTACAACACGGGCGGTAGGTGTAGGGGGGAGGGGGAGGTGAAGGGGAAACATTGTACGTGTCGTCCATCAGTCAGTGGTACGGCTCCATTGGGACCCCCTCCTCACCCGCCGTGCACTGACCACTAAACATTGGCAACAACAAGTTGTTAACTTTTTTGTAAATTTTCTATTACAAGCTAAACAATTGTCTAAATTCAAATATCACTTAACTGGACCGTGACTTACTCACCAAATGTGATTTTTATCGACACAAAAGAGATGGATCATGTTTAAAAGATAACTGACAAATTTTAGTTCTCAACATTGGTTGGCTAATGCCGATTTCTTATCCAATCGTTAACACTACATCAGTAGTATTGACTTTAAAGCACTAAACCTTTGTTCTTGCTTTACCAAACGTTTGCAGGATAAGTTTATAAGATCTTTGCTTAGTACGATGGCTTCAACTTTATTTGGCTGGTTTAAATGTTCAACATTTTTTTCAAAAGAAATACTTACAACCTAACTCAGTGTTTAGGTTATAACGTTAATTTATTTTAATTTGTAAAGAATTTCTAAGCTGCGACTAAAATTAATAGCTTTGATAATGATTTAGATAGTATTTCTCTTTCCATTATATGGTTAATGTACAAAGATCAGTTTAAAATAAATTTAAATTTTATTTCTTTCATAATGAAGTATTTTTTGTTATTATTGAAGTTTACACAATATAAAATTGTTTAAGGTAATTTGTAAAGAAATTAGTGTGTGTGTTTACTGGTTAATTAGTAAAAATGCAGGGACATGTCGGAGATCGCTTTATGATCATCAGTTTCTAAGAAAATTTCTCATGCGAAAGGATTTTAACTAACATATATTAAATATTTATATACTATTATTTAATGGGATCTACGAAATGGCTTAGAACTTATAGTTGCGTGAATTGACATAAGTTGAATTTTTCATAAGTTCTGTAGCTTAATATAAACAGTCAATAATCCCTATTCACTAGTTAATGAAGTTTTTCTTAACTCATTCTTTTGGTACGTCGTTGTCCTTTTTTCACCTATAAATAAGAACACTGTTAGTAAAGTTATCTCTATCATGAACAAGGAATTCTGTAGAGAGTTCATAAATACCCTGTATTTATATTATGATCTGATAAAGATATATTATTTTAATGTTTTAAGTTTAAAAATGTATATTTATGTAATAAACTTCATAGTAATAAAATTATTACAACATCGATATTACAAATGTATAATCCCTAAAATACACAACTATACTTTTCAACACAACATGGTCGGTTTGGTTACTATTGTATACCATTTTTCAAGGTCGAGAAGTATGATAGAATGGAAGAATGCCTTATTTCTGGGCAATTTAATATTTTCAAGTCAACAATAACGGCTGATGGGAAGGTAGTGACGCGCGTCTATCTTGTGATGTCTTTCAAGAAACTCAATGAAACACACCACACAAATAAATAATCAGAAAGCATGAAAGATATTGCTCACACAAAATGTGTTATCAGATCAAATATTTCAAGTCTTTTATTAATCTAATAAGTTATAAGTTACTAAACATTAGATATGTAAATAATAATCAAAATTGTGTTAGTACAATACATTGTGTTATTGATTATTTAAATTAATTTAGTTCGTAAAATAAAAGTTTAGATTAACAAAATGTAAAGCAAATTTGTAATACAAATATATAATGAAAGTTCAAAATCCAAAATAATGACATCTCTCAATTTGGTTAGATACACTAACAAATTATTAAAATATATCTTGTTTACTCCCTTAAACCTTCCTGATATAAACATAAGATTTAAATGTATGCGATTTAATTCTTAATTTTATTATAATCATTCACTAAAATGTAAAAAATTTTCCCAAAATCAATCAAGAAAGTATATATGGTGTTAGTATTATTATATTTTGTAAATGCATAGTTTATTAACAAATATTATATAAATGCACAGCATATACACTCCAAAAGGGTTGTTTTATTACATATAGTTCTACAAATCATAAATATGTACCATAATTTATTGTATTTATTGTACTGACTTTACTGTGTTTGCTTTTAAGTCCTTATATATAATATTAAAAAACTAATAGATAAGTATTTTGTTTCTGGGGCGGATCACAATATCAGTATAATTCCAGTAATATCACATCCAATAACGCCGGTCAAATATTTAGATGGAACTCCGGGACTGATGTCTCTTTGACAAGGCTTCCGGCGCCAAATTTCCAATACTTGTCATATGGAAACGCTTGGCCCCGACTGACTTCGTGATTCGTTCCATGAGATGAAACAGTTAAAATTCCAGAAATAAAAAGATGATATTGACTTTTATTTTAATATGATGATATATTTTCTGAATTTACAAAGATTAAAATGCCAATGAAAATGTCAACAGATTTGGGCGAAATCCACGGAGTTAGACAACTATAAATAACTTTACTAGCCAAAAACCATTCCGTGACATTTTGTAATTTTGTAATTGAACTGTCTGACGAAAAAAAGAGTAATTGAGATAATATTTCTAACTATATTCAATAATATCTCATGTTCATCTATTACAAACTAAATTGTTACGAACTCAACTTATTCTATATTCTGTAGGATTTAGATAAATCGACAAGGGCATTGATTCCCTAAAAGTAAATTGTCAAATTAAGCAATAAGTAAACTCTAGTTAATATGTTACCAAATAGGAAGCATTAATTAAATTGTTTTCATATTACGAGCACGTTGGCATACACACATGCTCGTTTTCATAATTTTAATGAATTAATGAATTGTAATGAATTGCCCGTTTAATCACTTGTAGTCTATTATTTTTACTTACATTTTAATGAAAACCAATTGATTGTTAAGATTTTGTATATACAATAACTTCAAGTTTTTCAACCTTTTACCTAAGTCGATTTAACTTTTACCCATGATGTTTCATTTCGGATCGTGTCTAAACAAGAACCATTCTTTTAAATCTCAATAGAATATACTAGTAGCCCATTGCGTCAAAAAACCTGAATAAATTAAAAATTATAAAGGCTGACGGAGAATATAAGTCCCAGAGGGCATACAGGATGGAAAGTATAGGACTGTTTCTTACTACAGTGCATTGTCTGCTGTCTTTCTACCAAATATTTGCTCAATCAGTCTAGTAAGTATATTTAATATGAAAATGTTGAAGGCCGTTAGGGCCGAGCCTCATTGGAACAGGAATAAGCTCATAACTTTTTTTTACCCATCTTCTTTCAAATATCTATTCAATAACTCCTGTAGTTTGTTGTACTTATTGAAGGCGGACTTAAAAACATAAAATATTCCGTATTATAATCACAATGGCTGGGTACCTTGACAAACTGAGCTTTAAATCCCATGTTGCAAGGGCTTATGTGTTCCGTACCCAATGTTTCATTGCAGTGCCGTTATTGGATACTAGCTGTGTACCCGTCCTTCGTACGGGTTGTATGTAGAAATAATAAATAAATTAAAGAAAATAACAACCCAATTAATTTTAAAATATTTAAATTTAATTTTACATTTTTACTGTACAGTTAATAAAAGTTAACGAAATATAGGCAGATAGGTTGACAACATGACTTCAATACAGACGTTTATGACACTACATTTGGTTTGCAAGAGCATAAGAAAACTCCTCAACCCCTTAATCTTCTCCAAAATACATTTTCAAATTTACTGTTAAGTTCTGTAATTTTATGTTTTGGTCGGCTACATAAAATATCTTTTTAGAGAGGCGTAGATCTCGTCCACCCATGTCTCACGCATGACAAAGCGTCTGTGTGAAATCTCCAGAGAACAACACCGTGACTTCCCATTATAGTCATGATATTGCTTCTAATGTCCTTTAAGGTAGCAAATTTCAGGTCTATTGGTTGGTGTGTGATGATTAACACGCTTATATTAAAGACCAGTGGGGAAGAGCCCTTGAGTATATTTGTATCTGGAGTAGGTATATGTCTGCATTGAGCTATTAGCTATATTCCTACAGAATTTCAGCTTCATCAGTAGCTGAATTCCATTAGTAGGTGAAATATTGTTAACAAATTATATTTTGTAATTCGAGGGGCGAAGGCCTTAAACATTGTCGTTATGGGAACAGGCTTGCGTTTTGTTCTGATGTATTAGTTATGTTCCTACCGAATTTCAACTTAAAAGGTCCAGTAAATATTTATACTCATAAGATAAAAGTAAATTTGGGCAGAGATCTTTAGGACATTTAAACGTATTATATTGTACATCTGTAGCGTAAAGGGAACCACCATGCAAACTTTAATCTTCATAGACATTGTTATTTTAAGATAAAGTGATCACAATGTCAGTGAGTGAGTGAGTCTCACAAATTTATATTTACTCTGTATACTTACGATGTTTATTACCAATCTTCACTCAAAGTTTTAAATAAGAACTACAACAGCTGTTTAAGGAATAAATATTCTTAAGTCATATCATTGATTTTGAATTCTGTATGCAAAATCAATGGGCATATCCACACTGTATACTTATGTTATTTATTACCAATCTTCACTCAACGTTTTAAATAAGAACTACAACATCTGTTTATGAAATAAATATTCTTAAGTCATCATCTGGTTCAATATGAATAAATGCTTTGTCCATAAGAAAAACATAGGATCTTAAAAACCCCGGGGGGTGGAGTTATAAGGTAGTTTCAAAATATCCAATTAGCCTAAAACCTTCTAACGCATGTATAGAACATAGAACAAAAAGTTTCATCGAAATCAGTGCAGCCGTTTAATTATAAAAATCTAACAAAACATGACCAAAACTGCACGAAATCACGTTTTTGAGCGGCTGCCATTCTTTTTTTAAAAAGCTTATGCCAGTTTAAAGTGGCCTAAAACCTTCTCAAGCATGAATAGAACAAAGAAACAAAGTTTCATAAAAGCCAGTGCACCCGTTTTCCCGTGAAACGCGAACAAAATCCCGTCCTTGAGCGTTACCGACAGATAGACAGACTTACAGAAATTTATATAAGACTCGTTTTGGCTTTCCTAGAGTGTAAAACGTGAAAATATGCAAACATTTCATAATTCCAAGCAATGTACAGACAAAACTCTAATTTGATTTATATAGATGGTTTAATTTACCGTTGTAGAGTAGTAAAGCAGACGTGTTTCCTCTGTTTTGTGGTAGTACAGATAATTAGCTGACTAAACGCTCATTAGAACAATTATGGTGCAATCTGTATTGAATGGTTGTGAAACCTGTAACCGTAAGATCTACTTTGGAGCAGTGCCGGACCAAGGGGCATAACCCTAATGACGTACTATGATTACAGCCTAACAGTTTTCTCCTCCACACCAATGTTTTATTTCATTCAGTACAGTATTTGTTTTTGGAACGCGGAACAAATCCGGTTCATAAACTTACAGACAGATAAAATAATGTTAACACCAATTTCAATATATCCGCTGCATATAAAATTTCATTGCTCAAAGCGATGTAGAAAATAAATTATTTTATTTATACAGATAAATTAATTCCTCACCTATAACATCTGGTATTGCCAATAACGTTTTCATAATGTATTAACAGCTGCAATTAAAATCAAATTATTCCCTATGTTAATCTAATGGGCAAAAAATGAAATTTGAGGGCGTCCCATGCCCTTCAGATTGAATATATTAAAAATAAAACCTTTATGCACAACTAAAAATCAGTACGAATATTTTGGTACCTCAATCGTTAAAATCGGTTTAAAAATGACGGAGGAGTTCTCTTAAAGAAAATCGGCTTAGCGTATATTTCATAAAGATAAGATGTTTTGTTGTACATAAGATATTTTATTTTGTACAATTTATTTAGTAAAACTGTGCTACTGATTGTTATTTAAACTGTACATTATTGTTTCAATTAATCCAAAATCCATTGTTATGGAATAGATGATTTATACTTCCCCCCACGATGATTTCACTAGTGAATTATTAAAATAAACTGGAGTGACGTGTTGAAGTTTTCCCCGCCAAGCTGCCAATACTGTCAAATATCCTGCAGCGTCCAGATCAAAGTTGGATCCAACTGACAGGTCAATATGAGCACGGTCAACTACAATCTTCATGCTATTTTTCCTCCTCATAAATTCCTGCTCTTGTATTAATTAAAAACCTTGTTTAGACTATCCAAATTCCATTACACTATTTTAAACTACCAACTGATGGAAAATACTCTCTCGAAAATACTCGAAACTCGAAAATAATTATCACTACTCGACTCGATTAAAAAAATCACTACTCACACAACCCTAATGAATACGCAAAATTAAAACATATCCAACCAATATTACGAGTTACTTATTACTATACATCCAATTAAATAACTAATTTGAGTAAAAAAGAACGTGTTCTTTCATCAGTGCATTTTATAAAAACAAATTATAAAAATTGTTAGTCTGTGTAGAAATATTATTGTTTTTCAAATTTGGATCAACTATATTGATTTTTGTATAGAGGAAAATACTAATTAATGAAACAATGATTTAGTGATTTATTTTTTACTTAATTCGCATACTTTCAGAGCTCACAGGGTTCGTGTAAAATCAAAGTACAAGCATGTCAGTCCTACGCATAATGGCTCTTATATTCAAACCTTTATCACGCTTTAATGAATTTGTTCGCAGCTTGTACAATGAACAATATTTTTGTATTATAGAGCCTAATTTATAGGTTGGTTTTCTACTTGTAGAGAAGGAAACGTACACAGAATCTGTTCATGTTACTCTTGATACTCCCGCAACGTCCAGGATTGTTCATGGCACTAGTATTCGCCCAATTAGTAACTTTTTCAAAGAACTGAAAGTCTTCAAAGGGCTATTGTAAAGTTGTCTTCTTTGGGTTGCTTTAAACAATAATTTTTGAAGTAGTTAACAACTGGTTCTACTTATGCTATAAGGTTTTGTTAACCACAAATCATAGTTTAGTAAGAAATTGCAGTTTAAAATTCCGCAGGTAGTAACTTTATATATATTGTTTAGGTTAAAAATTAAGTTAACTACCTGATTGTTTAGTTGTATATCTTTAAACAACAAACAATTGCATACTACATTAAAAATGAAGGATAGTTTTATGTTAAACATAACCTGCATATTTCGTGATTTTAAATACACTTTCAATTCATAATTTAGTTTGAAATTTGTTACATTCCTCGAAATTAATTTTGTTTGTCTTTTTATTTTACTAAGGTTATAATCATAAAATAATTTTAAACCTTGTACCGAATTAAAATGAACGTATATTTTTGATACTATGACGTTTAAGGCCACAGCCAAATATATGCACACGTTTTAAATTTTAAACAAAAATATGTTAATATCATGAGAACAGAAGGTGATATTTAAAAACTGATTTTGGCATTGGTTTCAGCGTGAGAACAAAGTTTGACATGATCGGTCTCAACCCCACCTTTCCATTTGAAAAAAACTATCTGATTCGAAAATGGAGGATCCAATATGGCGGACGAAAATTGTAATTCTTCCAAAATCAAGCAAATGCCAATCAACAATGATTGGTAGTAGTTAATGGTAATTATTTGATTTCATGACGAGAAGGTCATGTGCCACGAGAAGCCTACATCTATTAAAACGTATTTCAAAATTACCTATTTGTTTAAAATCACCAATATCTTGAGAACAAGTAATGTTTTTAAAAACGGATTACGGCGTTGTGTTCACCATAAAAAGAAGTTCAATATGATTGGTCAGAAAAAACCTTACCTTTACATTTTAAAAAATATATTTGAATTCAATATGGCCAAGATGGCAGGACAAAATATTAACTATGTCAAAATGAAGTATAAGTTAACCAAAAATAATTAGTGGAGGTTTGGAATCGATATATTATAAAATGTATAAAAAAGAAGGGGAGACTCATTTTAATCTCACCCTATATCATATGCTGTTTATTCCCTATCATAATATCATTGACAAATGTACTATGTTGAGGGATGTACTTCAGGGATATCTGTAACGAACTGACGTAGAAGAGAGATAAAATAATGGTTTCTTGGAAAATAATTTATTGGTAAAAAGTGGTGTTTTTTCATAAAACTACCCTGAAAAATAAATCATGAAATTAAATTCATCCCAACGCCTTCATTCAAAGTATAATGTCAGTTAAATTACTTAAAAAGTTGTAGTTTTAACTGACACACATGTATAAATAAATGTATAGTTATAACAATGTAAATAAATAGTGTTTTTGGCATCTGGGGGTCTCAAAACGAAAAATTGTCTTGTACTCGGGCTTTAGTTTGATCATACCACCTGCGGGGGTTCTTCTAATTAGAGGAAATTCACTTAAAGAGTGTTGATGTATTCTAAATATTTGAGTGTAAAATACTTTATCAGTCTCTAATTAGTTTCAAAACTAAAAACATTTGAAGTTTGTAAAATAAAACATTTACATCGTCTATTTTAAAGTATCATTTTCAATTTCAACAGCCTACAAGATAAGGTTTATCAAGGCAGAGCAACATTGAACGCCATGAAGCGTAAGTTGTTCCTCTCAATTTTCTTAGATTTTGTTAGTGACTTGCATATGGAAAATTGAACTATTAGCATAACCCACACGGTGAAACGTAAGCCCGGGACCGTCACATAAATTCCTAACGTGACTCCCTGAACACGTTTTGGGGGTCTTTAAAAATTGTATACTTGTGTATGTATTTTCACTCTATCGACCGCATTTTTTATCGATCTACTTCAAATTTGGTAGAGACATTTCTTTATATAATCAGTTAGACAAGTTTGTTGGGCAAAACAATCGGAAAACTCTAATCCTGTTATTGGGAGTTTTTGGAGTTTTTGGCTCCAAAAGAATGTAAAATTAATGCATGTAAAAAGATGGAGAATAGTGAGACGAAAATATTAAGCCCTCGCTCATAATTCTAGCACAAATATTTACCGAGTTAATGAAATGTATATTGACTAAACACGTTGACTAAACGTTGCCTTATGGGGATTTTACACCAAAAAAAGGCTGTAATTGGGATGAAGCGAGCGAAGCGAGTTGAATCCTCCATACTCGTATTTAGTCACACTCTTGTTACGCTAACTCCTTTTTAACGGTTTTATGAATTCCTTTGAAATTTTCAGGGTAGCTCTTAATTGTAAAAAGGGTGGTAATAAACTATAATTGGATTATTATTTTGGTATATTTCTATTTTTCCATTTTCCGGAAATATTCAGATGTAACTTGGTTTGGGTAGTAAGTGGTAAGCAAACAGTCGCTCAACTGATTTTGCAGTCAAACAGACTACGGCTGGTTGTTACGGAAGCCATGAAGGGCCAAAGAGTAAAAATATTTTTTTTCCTCACCGAGTTTTAAAGGCAGCGATCCGTGTTCAAAAGTCGACGAGCCGTGTCAGAAAGTCGGCGAGCCGTGTTAAAAACTCGGCGAGCCGTGTTTGATATCGGCGAGCCGTGTTTGATATCGGCGAGCCGTGTTTTGAAGACGGCAGATAAAACTCGGCGAGCCGTGTTCAAAAGTCGGCGAGCCGTGTTCAAAAGTTGGCGAGCCGTGTTCACAAGTCGGCGAGCCGTGATTGAAAAGGCGGCGAGCCATGTTTAAAAGACGGTGCCGGCGGGCACCGTGAAAGAATCGAATAATCGTATGAATACCGAATTATCGAGTTGTTTTTATGGTCAACTCAAAATGTATACATGAGCGATAAATGAACAATATCTTTATAAATAAAACAAAGTGGTCTTAGTTACAAATTTTATAACTCAAGAACGGCTGAACGGATTTAAATAAAATTTTGCACACGGATAGTTTATTACCTGGATTAACACATAGGATACTTTTTACCCCGGAAAATGTGAAGAGCTCTGCCCCTTTGGCTTTTAAAGTTTACATGTTATTGCTTTATGAGAACATGTGTTTTTCATTTTCTGCGTTTAATTAATAAACAGATAATGTTTAAATAAAACAGCTGTTTTTGTAAACAGTGTATTTGTCCAAACATGGCATTAAACAAATTACACTATCATAGTTTTCTATTAGGAGTATATCTTAACGTACTTGAAAGGCATAAATATATGTTCATTGTGGAAAAAACCTACTTGAATGGAAACTCTCATAATGGAAATAAAAAAACTACTTGAATGGCAACTCAAACTTTTTTCGATAGGCGAGTGAGCGTTGCGAACGAGCTCATATTGAAAATGAACGAGTATTTGACATAAAATAAATTCAATGACATTAGGATAGGACAACGTCTGTCGGGCCATCTAGTAAGAAATAAAAGAAGAAAAGTTTAACGAAATAAAAAGGCGATTGTCAGTATAATTATATATGTAAAAATTAAACATGACCAATATAATGCAGCCACTCAGAATTATTGTGAGAAGCCGCTTTTAGGAGAATTTCCCCTATAGGGAAGAATGGTGGTGGCCGCCATTTCCCCTCTCCATAAGCAAAACAAGAAGTAAAACATTAATAGAATTGGTTACCATGGACACGGAGGGTTTTGTATATCAAGGTCCATACTTACTTGATACAGCTCTATGCAATCAGTATATATTTACAGTTTTTATTTAACCGAAAGAGACATCGTAAAAACAGCTGTAAGGTCACGTGATCACTAATCTAATCTGCAGTGTTGCTAGACGATATTTAATTTATCGTACGCATACCATATTTTCCTCTTCATTGTAATTAAAATAAACATTGTTTAACTGCTTACATACTTTTATCAGCTGTTATCATAAATGATTGAGCGTTTTAATTTATTTGTATTATTATATTAATGGATTAGAGATTACATTTTCTCTTTGCATGTCCAGTGGCAATTTAAAAATAGCTTTACCATTATTACCCCCTATAAGGTTGGCAACAATTATAGTATGTTGTGGATCTATGCATCATCTGAACGACCTCGTAAGACATCTTTGCTGCGAACATTACTCTTATGGAAATAATCATACCTGGGCTAAAATCTCTACGAACCTTGTTTATATATTGGGGTTTTCAACGAGGTTAATATATCTAGAGGTACTGTCAAGGGCAAAACAGTGAAGCCTACATGTTGACGGTCATTTTCCTCAGGTAACCAATCCAATCCTCTCTTTACAAGTTTGATGTTAGTCAGCTGACAAACATATGCTCGAGAAGAGAGGATTACATCTGTTGCCTTGGGAGCAGAGTTGACAGAGGAGAAAAATGGTTTTCGACCATGTATGCTGCACTTTTTTCATAAGGCCAAGATATATTTACCTCGTTGGGTTGGTTATGAATAGAGATAAAATGGCCACCACCAAGCAGGATTCAATTTTTCTTGGAGATTAACATGTATAAAAACAATCTCAATATATTAAACACGTTATTGCAATCGTCATCTAATATTGATCGCCTAGAACTATCGACTCTCGGTGACTTTCGATATAGAGTAACGATATCCTTCACCGCCTTAAAAACTCGGCACGCCGTCTTTGTAACACGGCTCGCCGACTTTAAAACACGGCTCGCTGACTTTGAAACACGGCTCGCCGACTTTGTATCACGGCTCGCCGTCTTTTAAACACGGCGGTGAAGAAAAAATGGTCTTACTCTTTGGCCCTTCAGGGCTTCCACAGGATGTTGACAATAGCAGCTAACCAAAACAATTGATTATGTCGTCTGTAGTCTGTAGTCTCATGGCCGGCAGTGGCCGGTTCGTTCAGTAGTTCAGTTAATGGCGTTTGCGAATAAATGAGTTTTGAATCAAGAATTTGTAATAGAATCATTCCACATTTATTGGTTTTAAAACAATCAAAATTATGTATTCAGTATTATAGTGAAAGTACCTATACGATGTAATGGAATTTATAGGCCATATAGAAAGGCTACACAGTCTGTGTCTACTTGGTTACGACATCAACCTATGTAAGGTACGGAACGATGTGAACTATGGTTCAATAGATCTACAGCTTTGAAAAATTCTGCTAGCCTATCACACAAAAATTCCAAATTTCTCCTTTTACAATAGAACGGGTTGATTTTCAAGATATCATTTCCAGTAAGTAGTACGGTAAGTTTGCGTTAGCTCTATTACTTGTCAGTAGTGTATTTATTTAAGATTGGTAATTTTTTATATAAAAATGAGAGTTAAGAATCTCCTCTTTTAATTTATTATCAGAATCACAAATGAAGACAAGCTAAATATGAAACTATGTTTGCATTAACTAACCTATGAATAACCTACCTAGGCGCTTAAAAAAATTGAAATTTAGTAGGTTAGAAATCTATATCTCTTACTGAAATAGGCTCTACTTATGATTCTGATAATAAATTAAAAGAGGGGATTCTTAACTCTCATTTTTATATAAAAGATTACCTCTTAGCAGTAACGGATCAATATAGCCTAGTTGCAGTTATAATTTGAACACAATTTTGTGCGTGAGACTTGTGAGTGCTGTTATCTTGTCTTCAAAAATCGTAGTGTCAGTAATTTTGGTTAAATCGGAAGTGTTTGGTGCCATTGGAAAAACGCCATTAGTTGTTCTTGTTTTACGTAACAATTATTTCTTTTAAATCCGCTAACATGTCATATGTTCAAATAACATTTTGGCTTTTGGCAAAACTCAAATTTTGTTTTTCAACTCATATATCGTATAAAGTCATAAAAACAGTCATAGGTTAGTTATCCTAACATAGTTTCATAGCTATATTAATTTGCGATTTTGACATTGCATTAATATTTGACAATAAGGAAGGCAATGGCAGATTCTAGAAAGTAACATTGACTACAGTTATGCCTTAGTAGGTTCGAAGTAAGTGGGCTTTAAAGACTTACTCGAATTTTTGCCCATAGCCTACTATGGTAACCCCAGGGCTCTGAGCCGGAAATATCCCACCACTCAGAGCCCTGGGGTTACCCCTAGTATATTCTCTTAAACTTAACTCTATTCAAAGACAAATTTTAAACAATAGTTATTCTGAGAGGTAAGTTTAAATATACAATAGTTAGTTACAATAGTAGTTATTTTTCAGGATGTATAAAATTTGGTTATTCACCTAATATTTAGACTCTACAATGAACTGGAATGTGGTAGACCAGTTGAAGTATTAATGTGGGCCTAGGTGAGGTTTGGTAAGTTACTTGTAGTCAATTAATCTGCGACACGTTACAAATATGGTAATGTTTGTTAAGATTTCAACTAACGAGAATACTTTCACATTTGGACTAGTTCTTACCGGATACTGTACTAGCTTTTACCCCGGCAATAATTTGACCCATAATTATTGCCTGATTCTCAAAAGTGACATTCACTAAAGTTGTGCATTGGCTGGCTAGAATTACTCTACAAATATATGCCTGTTCAAATATATGCCTATTGCGTATAGCCTATTTATATCCACTTCAAATTAACAATACAGAATTCAAAGACAAGTTGTTTACACAATGACTATTCTGAGAGGAATTTTTATGCGGTAAGTAGTTCTTTTTCAGGGCGAATAAATTTTGGTTCTTCACCTAATATAGGCCTACTAGATTCAACAATAAAGTGGAATATGGTAGGCTAGTCGAAGTGTTAATATGGCGTTAGTGGGCCTATTGTTAGTGAGGTTAGGTAAGCTACTTTTAATTAATCAAACCGGCACCTATACTGCCTATTATGTATTACAAATCCTCGTTTCATCCTATTACGGGACATAGGAGCGTATACCTAGTGTAATACATACGTTGGTATATTTTTATCATCCCCAGTATCCCAACGCCTACTATTAATCCTGGCTAGGCCTTCTCATTACCTTATAATGCTTAACATTGTTTTATCAGCATTGCAGGTAAATAGAACCAGGCACATCAAAATAGCCAAAGCATAGACAAGGTTCAACTAAAAGTAGGTTTTTATAATATTTTAAAACCGTTCTTAATTTTATGTGGGAATTCACTTTCCTGATGTCAGCGTGGTGCTTGCGAGCTCGTTTTTAAGTTACTGCGGTAATGAGCTATTAAAACAACATAAATTTACGTAAATAAGCCAGCTGTTGCATAGACAAGGTAGAAATAGTAGTTTTTAACTATTTAAAACATTGCAGTTATTAAACAACAACGATTACATGGTAATTTCACCAAACCATTCGTTCATCACCGAAAGATGCAGAGGAAATTGCTTTGCTAAATCAACTTAACAGCATTTAGCCTATTGCCTCCCCAAATTCTCTGTTTTAATAATAATTCGTAAATTCACTTTGCAAACATTGACAAAGATTAAATATTAATGGTTTAATAACTGTAATTGATTTCAAATTTTAGTTATTGTAATTGATATTACTTATCACGGTTTTGTTAACTTGGAATACATTCTGCAATGGTAGTTTATTTTTAGTTTATACATGAATTATTCTTCCAACAAGTTGAATTTCCAAACCTAAAAGTTAAATACAATTCAGATTATATCGCTTTACAATTGATTTAAAGAAGCAGCAGAGATATGAAGTTAAACTTTTATAGCTATATAAAATAATTACAAACATTAAAATTTAGTTTGTGACAAGTAAACACATCTAACTTAAGACTTAAATTACTTAATTACTTAAGTCTTAAATACTTAAATCTTCAAACTTTAATTACAAACTTGGAATAAATGTATAAACTTGTACGTCTTTCCACGATTGTATTTAACACAAAAGCTGCATGTGTTTACACCTCAGCTTCTCTATACATCACCATAACAATACCCCCGTCCCAGCAAACCTGCGTACTCAGCGTATTTCCAATGCATATATATGTCTTACTATCGCATAAAGCCGCTTACTAAGTTCCTTTAATGTACATTTATACAAAAGCAATTTATAACCTTTAAATTAATATCCATAAGAATAACATGGGAGCTGAGTACGCAGGTTTGCTGAAACAAGCGCAATATGCTTTTTATGTAAATATAAATGTAAGTCAACTAGGTTAAAGCCATATACCAAGTTTCATCAATATTTATTCATAAATGAGACATAAGCCATTCTAATTATCCTCCATAACAATAACATGGGAGCTGAGTACGCAGGTTTGCTGTAACAAGGAACAACTAAAAATAGGTTTTTATAATCTTTTTTATAACTCAACTAGGTGAAGCCATATACTAAGTTGTATTCATTTCATAATTAAGGAAGACATAATATTTTACTTATTCTCCATGGGGGCTGAGTACGCAGGTTTGGTGCTACTGGAACCATAGAGAATACATCTCTAGTACATAGAGATGGCTATGGTAAACCACAACCAGATGAATCCATGGTACCATCGGCGAAGTATCATCGGAACATGTTCATGAATAAGTGAGGTATAAAATTGTTCTTAATCTCCATAAATATAACATTGGACAACGTACTGTGTTTAGCACTTTCAATATCTCTGTAACCAATTGACGTAGTGCAATGATCAAGACACCATATTGTGTTTATTTTAAGATGAATTTACTCGTGAAAACTAAAATTTGGCTTTTTCAAAGATTATATATAACAAATTAAAAAAAAACATTTTGTGGTGCAACCCCCCCCCCCCAAATACCCCTTCGGAAAAATCGATCAGTCTGGTTTTCGAACTTAAAGTTATATATGTTGCTTTATACGTTTGTACCAAATTTAATCGAATTCGAACCATATTAACCATATTTAAATTAACTATTTGAACCATATTTATCGTGTTCACGGACGCACACACGCGCACGCGCGCGCGCACACACACACACACACACACACACACACACACACACACACACACACACACACACACACACACACACACACACACACACACACACACACACATATACCTATATAAAACGTTTTGAACGAATAGTGTTTTTGGCATCTGTGGACCTCAAAACGAAAAGTTATCATGGTCCTGGGCCTAGGTCTTACCATGCCGTCTACGGTAATAGCTTGTTCCCTATAGAGAAAATTCGCTAAAAACAATTGTTTAAGCATAGTATTTTATTTGTGTTTTACAATAATATGTATAAATGTTATAGCCAAATGTATACAAATGTATGTATAAATGTACCAAGTTACAAAGCACTATTCTTTTTAGAATATTAAACAAAATAGGATAGTATGTTTTTCATTAAAACTGTATGCAAATATTAATTTGTTTTTATCCTTGTTTCAGGTACTGTGCTTCATGTACCTGGCACTTCGTAAGTTATGCTGAGAATTTTTCTATTTTTCAATGAATTTGTTAACCAATAAATAATTTTTACCTAAAAGAAAAAGAAAACCGTACCTAAATATACATTGTTTGCCTTTCTTCTGGAATTATGGAAAACCAAATAACGCTGGTTGGGTATATCATACTGTTATTTTATTTGATACTTATTGTATTTGAAATTGTATCCTCCACAAAAAAGGTATTTTGTACCAGGAAATGCTATTTTCAAGATGGCGGCCCTTGGACTTTTTGGGACTTTTGTAGTTTTGCTTACTAGCGTGTATACCAAAAATCAGCTTGCTCGGAATTTTTTCCATTGCTCACCCTATATTCTTGCTCTAATTTGACTGGTCTAAATATGGGAGTTTCTTACAATGGGTTACTTCAGCAAATACCGTTATTTTTAAGGAAATATAGTTACATGTGAACAAAGCAAACTTGAGAGAGAGTATACATTTTTTTCATCAGCTTTTCCTTAGTTCTTGGTGTCACTGCTCTCTGAGAGTCTATTTAATTTTCAAATTTCGGGGACAGACGATTTCAATTACACCGGAAAGATCTTTGAACGGCGAAATACACTTGTTTTTGTTGATTTCATTGGAGAAACTGATGCACTTTTAAAAACACGAATTTGTATAATCACTTGACCAAATTAAATAATTGTCTGCCATAGATAAATGTTGAAATCTTTGAGGCCAATAAGGCAGAATTCTGAGAGAGGTTTGGACATTTTCTGAAGTTTTACAGATGTAAGAATTCTAGCGAACATTTTGATATGCAATGTGTTAGGTTTTTTTTATTATAACAGCCTCAAAATTGGAACGGTGTATTTCCCTTATGACTACATGTGTTCCAAAATCAGCTTATTAAATATAGAAACGTATATTACTATGTAATAAACACAAATACACAAATTCGATATTGGATAAAAATCAAGAAAGTTGTTGAAAATTAAGGAAAACTAAGCTGTAGTCTGCTCTGTTCTTCTATAATAAAGATGTTGGCGTGTTGTCTGCTTATACGACAATCATGAGATACATATATTTAAAGTTAGCACTTGATTAAACAAGTGTTTTAAAGAGATTTATAATATAACTCGCTTTTTATAAACTTCGTTGATTTTGTATACAATTATTTGTCTAAAAACTCAAGTCAAAACTATGACATAATTTTGTACACCTATCTGGACTTGGGAAACTCCAGAACCTCCAGATTCTTTTCTTATTAGTTTAACTACACTGAAAGCTCTACAGTAAAGTAAAGTTTACAACAACAGAAAAGTAATTTTAAGATTATAAGTGTTAAACTTGTACTTTTTACTCTAAAATCATAAAAAATAGTCATAACAGCTGATTAAAACCAACCATTGCGCTGTCGAGGCAACACTCGCAAGGTAAAGTATCAATATTACTCTGATTGGCTCTCTTGCACTAATTCAAATGCATTCAATGTTTTTGGATTCTAAATTCTCAACAATTAATAATAAAATTGTTAACTTTCTCATCACTTACCTTTTGTTACGTGAGTATTCCGTTTGTAGTCCAGGACAGGAATTGGACAGGTCAAAAAGGGCTGTCTGATTTCTAAATAATAACTAAGTTTCTCCTTTTAATAAACTATCCAGATCATATGTAGTGAGTCGATGGCCTAGTGGTCAAGGCGACGCGACGCGACGGACTCCGGAACCATGGCAGCGGCCCAGGCGTGGGTTCGAATCCTAGCCCTGGCATGAAAGTTTTATCAGTATTGTTCAACTCGAACTATTACGGCTCACTCCTTGCTTTGCTGTATACGTTCCACGCACAGATGTATAGTCTATGTGGACGGGCAAAGCAAGGCAAAAAGAGGCTGCCAACCTCTTAAAAAAATAAACAAGATTGGATCTAGTATCTCTGTACTTCATGTTTTAATTTTATAACGTTATTCAATTTGTATTATTTTGCACAACAATTCTTTTAATTCAACAAATAATTTTAATTTGTAATATATTATTAATACAAATTTGAATACTGCATGAAGAAGCCTTTCAAACAATATATTTGTAACTTCTCAATTTTGCTCAAAACCCTGTCCAACAATCTCCTCTGTAACCGCGATCTAAGCATCAAATGATTTGCTTAGTAGCAATTGTAATAAGGTCCAATAATTCAGTTCGTATTGGATGGTTTATTATCATTACATCAGTGGAAGGGTGGGGACAAGGTAAAGGGGGAACATTTAACATGTCGACCATCAGCTACGGTACGGAGGATGTCAGTGGCTAGTTGCGAATTTAGTTTTTTAATTTGTTATGTTATTCAATATTTATTGATAATATTTTTTATTTTAATTATTGAATTGCGTGGAAAATATTTTATTTCTGTCAAGTACAAGTTTATTCGAATTAAAATTTTTAAGAAATAAAGAAAAAGGTTACTCATCATTTATTAAAATCTTAAGTTTTACTTGATCAGGCAATTTAATACCCAATCGTTAACGTACGCAATTTAAAAATTTTGTGATATATACACATATTAAATAGCCATACATTTTATTTTAATGAATGAATGAATTTAATAAGTTGGGAGAAATCTAATATTTACATTTTGATCAAGATTATTGACCTTTGTAATGCTTATCTATGGTCGTAAGCATTATAAAATTTCCAATGAAACATAGGTTAAATCAGTCCAGGAAGTCTTGCTACCAAAACAATGCAAGAGAAAGTTTTATTTATTTGTTTTATTTATAGTTAACATTAAATTTATAAAAAATATTAGACAATATTAATGCCACATAATGTATGCACATCAAGTTTATACACGGTAAGTTTTGAATTTCAGAGTTCTTTTACTCTATCACTCTTCTATTTTCTTGGAAGTTTCTCATATTTTATTTAATTTTAATTCATATTAAAAGCTGTTTTTGTGATTGTTCATTAACATGACACTCAATGATACAATCCGTTTCAAAATATATAGGTAGGTTTTCAATATATTGGTAATTAAAAAAATATATTTTAGAGTTTACTTAAGGGTCCTTAGTTTATTATTTTCTTCCTTACATCAGAAAACACCTGTAGACTACCAAAAACATTGCTTGGTGGTTTTTCCAAAGTTAATATTTTCAATATTAAATAATTGTTAATATATTTTATTTGAAGGTGTCGAATAATTGTCAACACACATCTTCTCAAACTGTAGTTCTACGAGTACTTGTCAAACTCAGCGCTGCAATTAATTTAAATATCTTAATTTGTTCTCAGGATATTGGTACTTTTGGATTTGTAAACCTCATTGCACTATTGTTTTTGCACTATTGTTTTCAGCGTAAAAAACTAGTTTCAATATAGTGGTCCTCAGATGGAGGCCAACAACTATAAGTTAGTCTAAGTGAAGTGCTTACGGCATCGCTCGATATTAAAATCGGTGGAGGTGAAATTTAAAAACTCATCCTTTATTTTAAAACCGCCGATTTTAAAACACATGTTGCAATCTCTTCTCTTATAATTGTTTTCCCTATAAAAACGTATCCTCTCAAAAATGACGTCATATGTATTGGTTGCAGCAAAGCTGATCGTAATTTGGTGTCCTTGGTTATTTAAGTAGCGTTAAAGTATTTAAGTAGAATCGGATACCTTAAAATGTCTACGTTAAATAGAAAAGTAAGTTTTTAAAATCCGACAAATCAAAAGATTTTTTCTTACAGATATCATCTAGACAATGTCCACTTTTGAATGCCCAGTAACCCGATACTTCCATAACATTTCCTATCAGATCTGTTGTTGCTGAGATGTATCAAACTGTTTGGACAATCTGTTTTCAGCCATCCAATACATTTCGCAGTATCATTCCTTTTGCTTTTTGAGCAACACAAAGGGTTTTAAGATATGTTTTATGGGTTTAATATCAGTTGAAATTGCCTGATAAAGAGTTACTAACTAAACTGTAAACCTGATTTTATTTTTAGTAGATTTTATTTAAAAAGTTCCCTAGCTGTTTTAAAGTAAATGCCTAGCCAGTTTGTGTTTACTTATTGATTTATTCTGACATAACAGCTACCATTGCATGTCCTATTAAAGATTTTTGGCAATCACAAATAGCTTATATCATACATAAATCATTTTGCCTACAAATAAATGAAAATATTATGTATGATTATTTACCTTACAGTTCACACTAGACTAATTAAACCAAACTAATGTTTGAGCCTGGTTTTTGAGAGAATTACATTTTCTAACATCGGAAGGAAATTTTATATTATATTAACTGAATACTACTTAGAAGTATTAATTTAATTAATAAAGCTAATTTATAAAATTTTATAGGCAACTACATTGTTTTAGGTATCATGTAGGTGGTTGCTATGTTTCTTCACCCTGTGGAAAATGTATATCCATAGAGTAATAAATTAAAATCTCCATCAATGGACTATCCATCACAACGATCAATTTATCATACGACTGACATTTAAGTCTTATTTGCCTGAACCAGCCAATAAATCCTCTCCAAGTAAACTGCAATAAAATAAATTTAATTAAATATTGGAATACTAAAATATATCACGCTGTCATTAAAATGAATTTTATAATTAAGTAACTCTTGTAATAACATAATAAAAAATATAAAAAAAACAGTTCATGAAAATTACTAGCGATTTTAAAATTTGAATGACAAAACCAAATAAAACTTTTCTTAATTATTTAGGTTCTTGGTTGTCTATAAATGTATTAAAATAGGCATAGTAATTTTGAAGAAATAAACTACCGAATAGATTTTTTAATATATGCATGTATTTAACATGTATTTCAAGTTACATATATGTTAAAATCACTGCATGTTCAAGTAGTTGCTCATTGCTCTATAATAAAATTACTAGAACTTTGGGCCTACAATTTTTGGCACTTTGTTTTCTATTGTTTTACATATAATAATTGTACTTCTTTTACCACAGAAATTATACTTTTTGATATAGAAATATGAATGTAGCGATGAATTGGGTTAGGATTTTGCATCTTTTGGCCAACAAATTCGTTTAACTGGGCTACTTATTTTTTAACGTGTTCAGGGGGTAACATTAGGAATTGCTTTGTTTTTCATGGTCTTAAGTCTCAGCGTGTGGGTCTTGTTAGTATATCACATTTTCATAGGAAATACCCTAGTATAAGTTGTGTTGATTATTTTCCAGGTACAGTTAAAGCATACGTGCGACAGATAAGGCAAGCAGAATATGACTGACATGTTGCAAATACAACAACACCAAACAAAGGGATCGTAATTAAGTTACATAATAACATACATAATACAAGTTATTTCAGCACGCATGGTTACCAGAGTTTGTGATTTTAGAATGTAATGCTAATAAAAATACCCCCGTCGCAGTAAATCCTGCATACTCAGCAAATTTCCAATGCATGTATATGTTTGTCACTACCATATAAAGCCACTTACCAAGTTTAATACAAATACATAACTTTTAAGACAACATGCAAAATTGTTTACCTAAATATGTTTTAACATGTAAGCTTAAAGCCAATATTAAATTGATAAATAAGGATAAAAATAAATACCCCCGTCGCAGCAAACCTGCATACTCAGCGAATTTCCAATGAATATCTAACATAACACATTAAAATTAAAACACATAACAGGATTCATAAGAAATGTATTCACGAGCGATATTTAAAATATTAATTATTCTCCATAAGAATAACATTGGGGATGAGTACGCAGGTTTGCTGCAACAAGGCACACAAAATAATGGGTTTTTATGCAAATATCAATAGAACTCATCTTAGTGAAGTCACGGTACCAAGTTTCATCCATATACATTCATAAATAAGCGATATATAACATTGTAAGTATTTTCCATTAGAATAACATGGGGACCAAGTACCTAGGTTTGCTGCTACAGGAGCCATAGGCGAAAAATTGTTTTTTTATGCAAACAACAATAAACAAAAACCAGATCAAGCCATATACCAAATTTCGCCAGTTTATGTTCATAAATAAGCGAGATATACAATTTTTCTTTTTCTCCATAAGAATTACATTAGACAACGTACTGTGTTTAGTACTTTCAATATCTCGGTAACAAATTGACGTAGAGCAATGATCAAAATACCAAATTGTTTGTTTTTTTAAGCTAAATTCATTGGTATAAATTAAAATTTGATTTAAATTAAAACTACATGCGAAAACTCCAAAAAAACATTTTTGGGGTACAAAACCCCCCAAAAAACCCCCTTCGAATGGTGCGATTCATCTGGTTTTCTAACTCGTTCAAATAAATGGTACTTTACACATTTGTACTAAATTTCATTAAGATCGGACCTTTTTTACGAGAGTTATCGTGCTTTCGGATACACACACACACACACACACACATATATATATACGTATATACAAATTTGAACGAATGGTGTTTTTGGCATCTGGGGACCTCAAAATGAAAAGTTATCATGGTCTTGGGCTTAAGTCTTACCATGAGACCTACGGTAATAGCTTCTTCCCTATAGGGGAAATTTGCTAAAAGGTAGAAATTCAACCAAAGAAATACGCCGAGGGTTTGATCAGAATATCGAGGAACCTGAAATGTCATGCATTTATCTAGTAGCAATTTTACAGTGTAACATTATATGCAGTGTTTGCTATGTTCTGGTAGGATAATAAGTTAATAATTGCCATTAATTTGTGGGAATGATTCTAACTTTATTGTATAAAACTGGTAATGCAAAAACCAATAGTTTTAGCGAATTTCCCCTATAGGGAAGAAGCTATGACTGTAGGTCTCATGGTAAGACTTAAGCCCGAGACCATGATAACTTTTCATTTTGAGGTCCCCAGATGCCAAAAACACCATTCGTTCAAATTTGTATATAAGTATATATATATGTGTGTGTGTGTGTGTGTGTGTGTGTGTGTGTCCGTAAGCACGATAACTCTCGTAAAAAAGGTCCGATCTTAATGAAATTTGGTACAAACGTGTAAAGTACCATTTGTTTGAACGAGTTCGAAAACCAGACGAATCGCACCATCCACAGGGGGGTTTTGGGGGGGTTTTGTACCCCAAAAATGGGTTTTTAGGGGTTTTCCATGTAACTTTTATTAGAATCAAATTTTAATTTTCACCATTGAATTCAGCATAAAAACCAAACAATTTGGTATCTTGATCATTGCTCTACGTCAATTGGTAACTGAGATATTGAAAGTGCTAAACACAGTACGTTGTCTAATGTTATTCTTATGCAGAAAAAGAAAAATTTTATATCTTGCTTATTTATGAACATAAACTGACGACATTTGGTATATGGTTTCATCTGGTTGTGGTTTATTGTTTTTTGCACAAAAAACAATTTTTCGCCTATGGTTCCCGTAGCTGCAAACCTAGGTACTCGGTCCCCATGTTATTCTCATGGAAAATAATTAAAATGTTATATACCGCTTATTTATGAATGTATATTGATGAAACTTGGTATATGACTTCACTTAGCTGAGTTATATTGATATTTGCATAAAAACCCATTATTTTCTGTTCCTTGTTGCAGCAAACCTGCGTACTCATCCCCAATGTTATTCTTATGGAGAATAATTAATATTTTAAATATTGAATGTTTGTGAATACATTTCCTATGAATCTTGTTAAGTGGCTTAATGTGCCATGTTATAATTCATTGGAAATTCGCTGAGTTTGCAGGTTTGCTGTGACGGGGGTATTTTTTCAATGAGGTAGGAGTCCGTTTACGAACGAAGTGTGGGACTCGCCGAAGCCCTACCCACTAATACCAACCCCCATGCCAGGCGTTTCTCTCCCCAGAATGGTTTGTCACATTATTTTGGGGTGCTGCTGATTCGGTGTGCTAAGGTCCGCAGTGTTGAGAGGTTTCTTTTTGCTTTCTCTCTCCTTAGAACTACTTTTTTTCTTCGATGGCGCTGCTTTTGGCAATCTCCTTTCTTCATTTTTAGCCTTTTCCAGGGTAAACCTAAAAACGCGCACCGGACCCAGCCATGTGGTCAGCCTTTTCCCCTGGCTGGAGCTCGCTGCAGAGGAAGCAGTGAGGAACTTTGCTGCAAGACTTGTACTGATGGTCCGACTCTCCAAATTTGTAGCACAGAGTGGGCCGATCCGTCCCGGTGCACTCAATGCGTCGGTTCGTGTAGCTCAGGCTCTTGAAGCACAGTAGAAGTACGGTCCCCACACGCACCGCGGAGCTGACAAAACCCACTCGAAGATAGCCGAGCTGAGAACACCATTCGTTCAAAACTACATATATGTATGTGTCCGTGAGTAAAAATGGTCCGATTTTAATCAAATTTATTAAAAACACGTAAAACAACATTTATGGCTTTAAGTTCGAAAACCAGCCAGATCGCTTTATCCAAAGGGGTATTTTGGGGGGGGGGTTTGTACCCCAAAATTTTTTGTTTTTGTGTTTTTTACATATAATATTTTTGTAAATCAAATTTTAGTTTTCACCATTGAATTCAGCTTTAACAAAAATTTGGTGTTTTGATCATTGTTCTACGTAAATTGGTTACAGAGTATTGAAAGTGCTAAACACAGTACGCTGTCCAATGTTATTCTTATGGAGAATTAGAAAGATTGTATATCTCACTTATTTATCAACTTATTCTGACAAAACTTGGTATATTGCTTCATATTGTTGTAGGGTATTGATATTTGCACAACAAAATATGTTTTGCCGAAAGTCCCCGTAGCAGCATACCTGCGTACTCAATTCCCATGTTATTCTTATGGAGAATAAATAAAATTTTATTTCCCTTAATTATTAACATGAATTAATACAACTTAGCAAATGGCTTTACCTGGTTGAGATATGTTGATATTAGTATAAAAACCCTTTTTTGTGTTCCTTGTTTCAGCAAACCTGCATACTCAGTCGCGACGATATTCTTATGGAGAATAATTAAAATGCCATAAGTCGTTTATTAATGAATGTTTATTGATGACACTTGGTATGTGGCTTTATGTGGTGTTAAGATACATATATATGCATTGTAAATTCGCTGAGTACGCAGGTTTGCTGCTACGGGGGTATTTCTTTACCTCCTTCGGCTTGTCGCTGGAGCTCTCACTAGGGCTCCCCTCCCGCTTGCCTGAAGTACCTAACAAGGTACTTACTTTAGCAGGCGTCCTTGTATCCGTGACCGGTACCTTTTTCGGCGTGCTCTACTCCAGTCCCGCTTCTGACCAATTGGAAGTTTTCCTGATCCCTGTCCTATTTTTTGCGCAAATCCTTCTGTCTGTTAACAATACGAAGAAGGTGGGAATTCTGTCCTTCACAGTGCTGTTCAAATTCTTCTGAACCTTGCATGCATTTGACATGTCCTTAAACAAGGTGTCCGCCTGAGAGAAGATTTCCTCCTCTTCTTTTTAAATTTGGAGAACTTCCTCCCATCTTTTCTCACAGTCCTCAAGGTCAAGAGCAGTGGCGTGACTGAAATCACTGCCCATGCTGCTTGCGAGGCTGCTACGTCGTGATTGAGGGACACTCAGCAGGTTTGTCTCCTCTGCAATCTGTTTCTCTACCGTTGTTGGTTTGTTGTAACTTGATTTGTCAGTGGTTTCCATTCATTGTTTGTTACTAACGCATCGTGCGGCATGAGACGGCCCGGAGTAGCCAGAAACGGGTATACTCTCAGGGACGTCGCCCCTACCCCAGTTCCCTAAGGCCTGGCCTCCGTTTGCCCGGCTCCGGTAATCGGACGTGCCGGGGGTCACCCGTGGCAATGCTGGTCCGACACCATGCGTCCATACCGCACTCCCTGGCCAGGGCCCGAAATGGCTAGCTTCAGACACTTCCTCATAGACTTCCCTCGATAAAGCAAGCTCACACCAGCCCCGCTCCAGTGACAACCCGGACTGGTTAAGGAGCACTCCCACTGAGCCAGAAAGGAGTGCCAACCGGAAGAAAGAAAAAATTAAAAGACACACAGATGGGGTTGAAGAAAAGAAGAGGTGGGCAAAAGTGGCCCAGAAAAGAAAAAAGAGACTGCGAGCTAAGACCTAGAAGGGAGAAGAAAGGCGTTAGCTCTTGGAAGGACTGTGAGCGTAAGAAGTCTCACAGTTTGGCCAGGGTACCCCGGGGTCACCAGCCCTCCCCTGGACAAGCCAGAGAGGGTCTCCCGGGTAGTTGAAAGCCGACTACCCCTTAGGGAAAAACCATAGTAGAATCGTTTAATTATAACTATTCATCTTACTATTTCTTTGTTGTTAACCTCCGCGTTAACAATTATTTCGTATTATTTAATTATTCATAAAATTACCTACCTCTACACTGTGATGCATTTTATGCACTATTTAACACTAACATGTGATGCAGAATGAGTAACTGTTCATAAATCGTGTTCTACTAAATATAATTTAAACAATGTATAATCATAACATATAATTTTCTTTGCTGAAAACTGAAAATTGAAAAATAATGTAGCAATGTATTTATGCAAACCTAAGCCCCTTGGATTTAAAAATAGGTTTGGGGTTTATTCTTGAGCTATAGAGGTAACAAACTGAAGAAAATATAATGTGACTTAGAATTAGAATAGATTTATTTTCTCAGAAATAAAACATTTCAAATTACAATTTCACAGTAAACAAAATAAATAAAATAAATAAACATAAATTTTCTTGCTCTCAGTCCACAGTTCATAAGATAAACACAATATCACTTATTGTCCTGCCAGAACTGACCATCTTTGTTCCTGAAAAAATATAGTAAAACTAATGATATATTAACAAACACAAAAAAAAACAATATCACGTACATTCTGAGAAAAATAGGGCCTCTAAAGGCTAAGCCTGTTTTAGAGGTTCCAACAAAAAGGTATAATAAAATACGCTCAAAGAAAAATTAACTGAGTACGCTATGGAATGTCTTACATCTAAATGACAAGAAAATAAAATATCTCTGTAGTATCTGTTAATTAGTTGTCTGACAAAAATAAATAAAAAATCGGCTTATAAAGTTGATTCAAGGCCTTTCTGTCACAAAATGTAGGCCATGATATTGTGTTAATGTTTATCTATTGGAAATTAATTATATTATTATTACTAAATGGGATTAAATCAGCATAGATTTCGACTGAGATTTCCCTTTAAACATGTTCATCACAAGTTTTAAGTCGCTATTAGTATGCAATATGATTTATCACAGATACCGTAAGAACGGCTTTAGCTTACGAGATTATATCGCATATTATTGTATTACATTATATAATTTACACCAGTTATTTTTATAAAATCGTTGTGGAGTGTAAAACATTAGTACAAGCTACATTTAACCTCCAGTTTATTACATTCTTAGAGGGTATTAATGTCGGAGAAGATATTTTAATGTCTTGCCGGAATTATAATCTCCCGAAGTAGTAAAAAACCTTTTGCTCCAACAAAATATTTTCTTTGAAACCTCAACATTATAAATCGCCCAATCCTCTTACTGGTTAAAAGTTTTGTCTGCATCATTCCTGGCCGATCAATCACTCCTGAGGTGCATTTTCGTTCCACTCTATAGATCCTGGTAGTTTGTTCTGCGTATTTCCTTAGTGAGATATTAATCTTTAAACGTAACCCTTGAAGTTATTCATTATAAACATTCGTATTTTCATACTTTTATTTTTACATAAATCAAATTAGATTTATTTAATCTGCTGCACTGTCAATTTCATTGTTTCATATTACGTCAAAACAAACAAGGTAATTAAATTAGGAGCAGGTCGTGTGTGGCATGTTCCCAATACAACAACGCCGAACATTGCACTTGTTAGTATTATAATAACTGCTGGAAAATACATGTATGAGGTTTTAAGATAACCCAGGCAAAACAATCAATCTAATCCCAATTTTAAATTTATAATGTAATAAATTAATGTATATTCAAAATTTGTTGTTTTATTATTGGTTTTAAGTTTAGGGAGATTTCTAACTTAAGTGTGGTCCTAACACAGCTGAATATACGTGCTCAGTTGTTGCTTTCATAATACAACTATTTTCATAATAGCTGTGTACCTTAACAACTACTATGTGTAATTAAGTTACTAATCAATACTCGAGAGCTAAGCTTAGATTTTGCGACGCCCTTAACGTATACGAATAAGTAGATCGGTATAAGTAATATTCAAAGTTATTTTAAAATTGTGCACTGCGTACTGTAAGGTATATTACATTGACTGAGAGCTTAATACGACATAGGAAGCTTTATATTAAATGGAATCTATATAAAAAGGACACGACCAATTTAACAAAACAATTTTTTTTGAATTAAAACAGAATTAAAACTGTTTATAGAATAGCCTTTTACACTTGAAAATAACTCACAAATGTAATAGATTCTGACACTACTCCATGTAATACCTAATAACCCTCCTCGTTGGTACTATTTTGGACTGTATAATGTAACAGTTCATTATATTATTAACGGTATTCAATATTCCCTGCCAACGTAAACTTTGTTTGCAATCCCCTTTGAAGATATTAAAGTAAAATATGATCGGGTTGAATAGCCTTTGGTAAAGTGAGATGATTATGTCTAATCAAGTGTGACAAACCCTGATAAACTAACTTGTTCAGTGCTGATCAAACCTAAACTCTCCTATACATATAATTATTGATCAGTCTTGTCATTCAGGCTAATATAAAAAAATACAATACAAATGCCATCGTAACTGTAAAATACTGGTTTTCAAATTAACATATTACTATTATTATGTTAAAAACTATAGAAGAAAATATGCTGTGCTAAATAATATGATAAAAGTACATTTGAAGTACAAATAATTATTATTTACACACCCTAATATCCACTTATTCTGTAGATATTCGTACAATGCTAAATATGGCAAAAACCACAATACATGCTTCGAATTTTAAATTTATGTTTAGTAACGTATCCTTAGGTGAAAAAAAACTATCTTTTTTACCCATTTTTTAAAATCACAAATTTTTTTAAAAGCGCTGGTCTGTGATCCAGGTTTCAGATATATTTTAAATATAATTTGAAGTGTTAACAGTCGTCTACTAATTGCATCCCGAACGTAAATATGCACAAAAGGTCTTTAAAACTGCATTCAACCACAGAGAATAAATATACAGAGGGTAAGATCCTTATGGAAAAGCTGTTGTGGGGTCAAATTAGTTACACATTTTGACGTACTGTGGCGTTTGCGTCGCCAAATCTGGGTTTTAGACACTATCTTTGCGGGAGGGGAAGTAGGGGGTCTTATCTTGGCGCCACTCACCGTCATGTGTACTATAAAGTAAACACCATCTGGGCTGGATGATCTCGACCTGACCCAGTGGTAGGCTACTGTTACTGCTTTTTCATGGAATAAGAATGTAAAACCAAACAATCCGGCTTGAATTGCACTTTCAGCCAAGTTAATGAAGGTATAGGGGCTTTATGTAAATTACATATCAAGTATATTCCTTGATTTTTTACTACATATTTGACATAAATATAAGATGTGAAATAAAATATAAATTTAATTGTTACTCCGCCTTATTTCAGAATAGATTATACATTTTTTTAAATAACATTTTATATTGCCCGATCATCGAATGAAAGCGACTGGCGGAGCGTCTGCGCGGCGAAAGGACATTCTATCTCATAACCTCGTGAAAACGTAAAGTTCGTGGTGTAAATTTCCAATAAACGTCATTTAAATAGTCAGTTAAACACGTTTCTAGTAAATTTTTCTAATATTTTAAATCTTATTTCGATGACTTTATATTGATAGTATATTAAAATAGAAACATGAATTACAATTTAAAATTTCTCAATTCATGTTCAAAATAAAATAACTATAAACTCATCGGAATAAGGCAAAAAATATATGAAAAATGCTCTGTAAACGTGTTTAACTGACTATTTATATGAAGTTTGTTGGTCATTTCTAACCACGTGTTTTACGTTTCTACGACGTTATGCAATAGAATGTTCGGTCGCTTGCGAATATTATATATTACTTCTTACGAATTAATTACTTATTATGTATTATTATTACTTACTAGCGAATATAATATATATATATTATTTCTCTGTGATTCGACGAAGATCACTAGACAGGTACAATGCAAATTATTTGGATCTTTCATACAAATAAAGAAACAGCTTCATAGAGGTAAATAATAGATTTTATAATATGTGAAATATAGTATCGAATTATATTTTGTTTATAACACTGTATTAAGAGAAAGTAAAAAATTGTTTGTACAATATTTCGATTCGCCTAAGGTACCCACAGACATCATACAACCCAAAACATGCAACGCAGAAGATAACAAACGGCCCACGATAGCGCGAAGTGCCGCCTTGGCAGTGTTCCGCACGACGAGCAACTTTCAATTTAATCAGCGTTCTTTGAAATCTACTGCTTTGAAACCTTTGATTTTAGAGGGATCATTGTTCTGTCATATCTGTTATGAAGTTTTCCATTCCAAATTCTAGATTAAATTCATACGTTATTTCAAGAGGTATAGATGATTTTGTTTCCGATTTGGAAATAATACATTGTCAATCACAACAATATTTATAAAGTAGTTTTTTAAATTGCATTGTATCGTAATTGCGGGTTATAGTTGGTATTTTTGACATTTTAAACCTACCAATAAGCATTTAACACAGGTTTCAGTTACTTACTAAACGCCATTATATAAAGCAGCTAAGTAAATCTTGTTATGTAGGTTCACCACAGAGAAGTAACATATTACTTCTCTGTTGGTTCACTCAACCTGGTACCTACAGCTAGCTTCTGTTCTGCAGTATAAAGGTAAATTTAGGTTTGATCAGAAATAAATATGTTCCCGCAGCTCTTTGAAAATATTTATTTTACATTAATCTTGGGATAAATATTTTAGTTAAGGAACACGGTTTACACGATAAAACACGCTTCGCAACCAGTGCTAAGTGATTCAATTTGTTTTATTAAGGGTAATTTCAACTGTCCTTATTGGAACCAATTTTACCATTACTTTTGAATTCGCTTCGAACTGTGTCACAAACGTCACTCAATTTTTCTATTCATGTACCAGTTATAATGTATATTATCAAGTTATAGGTTACTATGGTTGAAAATGTTGGACGTAAAAAGGAGTTTAGTAATTTAAAGTTTGGAATTAATATATACTATTCAATTAGGAGCAGTATGTATTCGAATCATATCCTCTTAAATGATCACTGTTTATATAATGTATGTATGTGTGTATGTATGTATGTATGTATGTGTATATACTTCAAAATGGATTTCATAATCCCGAGAAAGGATTTTGCCCAACCACTAAAAATAGGGGCATTACAAAATAATCGTAACATCTGATGAGCTGTAAAGATAACACTAACATGGTAAAGTACCAGTATGTGTTTTTCTTCCAAAAGTGTGAAATCATATCAGGTGTAGTAAACCTTTAATTGTTGTAGTGGTACAAACATATGTTCTAATTCATCCTATATACGGTATAAGAGGCTATTTCACTAAATAGTATTAGTATTAAAACGAGTTCGCACGCAGCACGCTGACGTGAGGGAAGTGAATTTCCAAATAACATTTTTTAAACTCAAAATCAGTGTAAAAACATACATTTGTTCAATTTTTATTGAAATCTGAAAACATTGATTTTTTTGCTGTTCTGATACTCCTGGTTTCATTTACTTGCAAAGCTGGGAATACAATTTTGCCCAATATAAGGTTAGGAGAAGGTCCAGACAGGCTTGAAAGTAGGTGTGAGGTTGCTGGGGATGATAAAAGTACTCTAACAAAGGAATAACAGGCTTTTCTCGTGTAAAACCCCCATAAGACAACGTACTGTGTTTAGTCAATACACATTTTCTTTAATAACTCGGTAAATATTTATGCTAGAATGACGAGAGAGGGCTTAAAACTTTCGCCTCTTTAATTCCCATCTTTTTCCATGCATTTATTTTACATCTGGGGCTTTTATGACCATTTTCGGGCCCAAAAACTCGAAATTTAAAAGATTAATCCCCCAAAAAATGGGTTTAGAGTTTTCCGATTGTTTTGCCCAACGAACTTGTCCAACTGATTACAGAAAGGAACGTCCCTACCAAATTTGAAGTAAATCGGACAAAAATTGCGACCGCTAGAGTGCAAACATATATATATATATATATATATATATATATATAAAATTTTGAACGACCCCCAAAACGTGTTCAGGGGGTCACGTTAGGAACTTCTATGGTGGTCCCGGGCTTAAGTTTCACCGTGCGGGTCATGGTAATAGTTCACTTTCCATAGGAAATTCACTAATAATTTACTAATTTAATAAATCGTCCTAATAAACTTATAAGCAATTACCACTCAAAAACGTGAACCAATACATTTATGTGAAACTAAATCACATTGACCTTCTGATACTTAATTTTAATTCAAACTTAATGGGAAAAAGGTAAACCATTTATTCAGCTATTGAATTGAAACATGATTGATCAATGATCGACTCCGTCCCAACCCGTTGATTGATGTACTTTTTACTAATGGCCTTTTCCTGGTGCCATAAATCTGTAGTCCGCTCGTAAAATGTTTTCATGTATGTTGTAACTTTAAATAATAAAATACACTTTATTAACTCAAATGCTTTGGTTATTTTTTCTTTTAGCAAATTTATCCTATACAGAAGCTATTACCGTAGGGGGCATGGTAAGCCTTGAGCCCGAGACCATGATAACTTTTCATTTTCAGGCCCCCAGATGCCAAAAACACCATTATTTTATATAAATTTACATATATATGTCCGATTTCACGATAACTCTCGTAAAAAGGTTCGATCTCAATGAAATTTGGTAAAAAGGTGTAAAGTACTATTTCTATGAATGTTTGAAAACCAAACGAATCGCTCGATCCGAAGAGGGATTTCCGGAGGGCATTGTACCCCAAAAACGGATTTGTTGGGGTTTTATGTGCAATTTTTGACTAAATCAGATTTTAATAGTCACCATTGAATTCAGCTTAAAAAACAAACAATTTGGTGTTTTTGTCATTGCTCTACGTCAATTGGTTACTGAGATATTGAAAGTGCTAAACACGGGACTTTGTCTAATGTTATTCTTAAGAAGAAAAAGACAAATTTTATGTTTCGTTTATTTATGAACATACACTGACGAAACTTGGTATTTGGAATCATCTGGTTGTAGTTAATTGTTGTTTGCTAAAAACGTTTTCGCCGGTGTTTCCTGTAGAAGCAAACCTGGTTACTTGGTCCCAATGTTATTACTATGGAGAATAATTAAAATGTTATATATCGCTTATTTATTAATGTATGCGGTTGAAACTTGGTATGTGACTTCACCTAGATGGGTTTCATTGATATTTGCATAAAAACCCCATTATTTTCTTTTCCTTGTTGCAGCAAACCTGCGTACTCATCCCCAATGTTATTCTCATAGCGAAAAATTAATATTTTTGATCTCGCTTATTTGTTAGTATATTTATCCCTAGCTGTGTACCGTCCTTGGTACGGGTTGTATATCTAAATAATAGATGAATTCGAAAAGAATAACAACCGAAATAATTTTACAATATTTAAATTACATTTTAATTTTTTTGTAGAGTTAAATAAAAATTAACGAAAGATACTGGCAGATAATTCAGGTACTTTTACTGACTTGAGGAACACTGTCTAGTCGTGGTCCTGGTTAAAAGGACGGTGTTAACAAATTGACACCCATTCCTCGCTTTGGAAGAGATACATCACTTTTATGTTGATCTTTGTTGCTTGTTTATTGGTGGACGTGAGGATGGCACAAGACACTTTCGAAATTAATCTGTTTATGAACCTCAGGGGAAAAAATGTCGATCAGTATTTCCTTTTATTCGTCGATTTTACAGAGTGAAGGAGGGATGTTTATGTGACCACCTGTTTCCAATGGCCTGTTCCCAACTTTTAAAAGGGCCTAATAAAACTCCTCAACCCCTTAATAATATCCAAAAACAATTTTCAAATTTACTGTTAAGTTGAGACACTCAGAAATTGGCTACATGAAAGATCTATTTAGAGAGTCATAGATCTCGGCCCCACCCATGTCTCAAGCACACGAAGTGTCTGTATAAAACCCCTAGAGAACAACACCATGACCCCCCATTATGGGCCATGTTGTTGTTGCTGATGTCCTTTAAAGTACCAAATTTCAGCTCTATTGGTTGAGTAAGTTGTGATGATTATATTAAAGGTCAGTGGGGCAGAGCTCTTAAGTATTTTTTTTATCTGATTTTTTATACCGAATTTCATCTCCAGTAGCGGGTGCAAGATCGTTAAAATAAGTATTCTGAAGGTTCTGGGGTGGGGCCTTAAAAGACGTTTATAACGGGAATAGGCTTGTGTTTGTTCTGATATACTAGGTATGTTCCTACCAAATTTCAACTTAAAAGGTCCGAACTAATTCTCATAAGATTGCCAGCAATAAAAGTAAATTAGGGCAGAGCCAGGTACTATTTTGTATCAAACCTAGCCTTATTGCACATCTGCAGAATAAGGGGAACAACTATGCAAAATTTCACCTTTTTAGACATTGTCGTTTTTTAGTTACAATGATCACAATGTGAGCGAGTGAATGTGTCTGAAAAATATATATTTAGACAATATTTCCACTCTGTATACATCTGTTATTTATTACCAATCTTCACTCAACATTTTAAATAAGAACTACAACAGCTGATTATGGAATAAATATTCTTAAGTTATCAACTGGTCCAGTATAAATAAATGCTTTGTACCATTATTTAAACTGTCCATAACAATAATATGGTATCTTGAAAATCCCGTGGGGTATAGTCCTGAGGTGAATTAAAAATGTTGAAGTAGCTTAAAATTGTCTAACGTACGTAAAGTACATGGAAAACAAGTTTCATCCAAATCAGTTCACCAGTTTCCGTGGGAAAAAGCGAAAAAAAAACACGATCAAACCCGCACGAAAACACATTTTTGAGCAGCCGCCATTATGTTTCCAATAGGCGTATCACAGTTTAAAGTAGCCTAAAACCTTCTCACTGATGTATAGAACAAAGAAACAAGGATTCATCAAAATCACGTCATTGAACGTTACCGAAGGACAGACAGACGGACAGAAATTGAGATAAGACTTGTTTTGGCTTTCTTAGGGTGTAAAACGTGAAATTAATCACAAATTTCGTAATTCCAAGCAATGTACAGACAAAACGTTAATTTGTTTATATAGATATCCTCTCTGTATACTTATGTCATTTATCACCAATCTTCACTCAACGTTTTAAATAAGAACTACAACATCTGTTTATAGAATAACTATTCTTAAGTCATCATCTGGTTCAATATAAATAAATGCTTAGCAGGATATTGATCATAAATCCTGGTAAGTGGCTTAATGTGTTATTAAGACATATACCTATATTCTTCGGAAATTCGCTGACTGTGCAGATTTGCTGCGGTAGGGGTATTTTGACTAATTTAATTTAAATAGAATTATTGGATTATTTCCAAAATTGTATAATTCCAAAATCTTCTAGTGTCATTTTAAACTATGCTTGTCAGTCCTTTATCCTATATAGCCTTGACAAACTATATTATATTACAGTGTTGTGTTAGCTACAGTATTTGTCTTGAGATCAAGAAGTGGTATTTAATTAAGACAAACTAATGAAAATTCGTTAAGTTAATTAAATTAAATATCCTCCTCGAATCCAATTATTATTTATTATCCGTTAGCAAAAATAAAATAAAAACTTTGAACTTGCATATTTTCGTTATAATTCTTAATACTTAGATTTTACTTTATAAAAACTACACTTTACTAAAACCAATATTTAATTTAGTTAAGATTTTAACAGTTTGCTTCAATTTTACTCTTTAGTCAAGCCTTCCCCACTGGTATTTAAGAAACGTTTCAAACCCCTGGGGAAAAATAATTGTTTACAGACTGACCTCCTCTTTTGAAAACAAAATTTAAAATGGAGCGATGATTTAAACAACGACTCTAAATTTTAAATACCCAATTCGGGCCTTCCAGTTTGAAGAAATTCACGTACCTTAGGGTAGCCTCTCGACCCTAACAGCACAGTAATTACACGTAAAATGCCGCATGCCCCCATCGAGGGTGAATTTTTAACCTTGGACCGAAAGTTCTCGAATCCAGCCACACCAGCCGTCACGTGACTACACCCTTTGCCCCTTCAACCAAAGGAAACTATTCAAACCATCGCCTCCAGCTCTATTCTGACCCCCCAGGACATGAAAATCGCGATTTAGCCCCGACCTGCAAAACTAACTAGCACCAGTTATTCTGACTTATCCTGCTTGCCTTTATTCTTTCCTTTACTAAACCTTTTTTTACAACACAGATTATTACATACAACTTTATTTCATTACATATTATATAGTGATTTTAATTGCATTGAAAACGCTATATTAGTAATCAAAAATATTAAAATATTCATTATCTATACATATTGTCGTTTGACAGTGCGCCCCAGTGAGTATAGGTTATGTCCCTGTCTCCAGTGCCCTCTGTTTATACAAAGTAACTTAATACTTTTTATGATAAGTGAATCCACAATAAACATTTTAGCTACACCATCTGTTGCGTATAAGCAGCTAGATCGGTATGTAACAAATAATGCAGGTTTTCTTGTTTTTATTCATTTGTTTTATTTACTTGGGACTCACTGGTATTCGGAGTAACTTTTCTTTCAACCATATATTTACTAACTGGCCATCAAGTTACAAGGGAAACCCCGCAGTGCGATTTCTTGTAAACCTTGCAACTCCTTCCAACATTACAACTACTTTAAAAGTTCGAAACCTAAAACCAAATATTGGTACATTAGCGATCTTATGTTATTCAGGGATTTTTGTTCTACGAACCGAAGGTAGAAAATACTTAATAGGTTTAATTTACACTTTTACGTACTTACAATCTGTAATATACTTACAAGATTTGGTACCTTGTAAATTACCTTATATGGTTTATAGTAGTGAATTCATAGTAGAAGCACAAATATTCCAGTCTTTCATATAATTTTAACCCAACAAATTAACGGAAAGAAAAGCATAGAGACATGTAAGACGTAATTATCAGTGAAAGGCGTGGAGAATCACTCCAGCTGGTCTGGAGTTGGAGAGGAAATTACGCTTTAAATTAACCGAATAACGTTTCACTTCCTTCTAGGAAGTAGGAGCTTGATTAGCCAGTTAACATTTCAATTTACAGTCTTAATGTATAATTTATTATGTAAAAAATGGCTAATTTTTGTCTAGTGCAGGTTTCTTAAACTAAAAAAGCAAGGTCTAACCTACAAAGCTGAAACTTGGAACATTCAGAGAAAATTAGGTGGGGAAAAACCCAGTGGAGCCTGATTTTTTACCCTAATATTCCCTTACAAATGTCCTTAAAGTACAAATAAATGCAATATGTAAGATTACCAAACTATCAGCTTTATTATTATTTATAACGTTTATGTAATATAATCATGTGTGAAAATAGCCAGTAGTATTGATCTATTACCCAGTAAACAGTACGAATAAAACTTAAGCAGTAGCTTATAGGTTAAAGACTCTTCCAGCCGCTAGTTTACTAACAATTAGTTAGTTTATATATATACGATTTTCTTTATTAGCATACACAATATTGTATATTTAATCAAAATATGCTATGCATTGCAAAAATTTAAGTTACTAGAAACTGTAGTCAAGTGAAAACTTGGGCAACCTCAAGCGAGTCAGTGAAAATCGGAATAAAGCTGCATTCAGTATCATTGTTATAAGTTTTTCAAAAGCTTGAATTTTGTAAATATTTTTCTTAGTTGTTATTTGTGGTACATTCGAATCAAGTGCGGCGACCTGTCCAGGAATGGTTGGTTTCATTTGTGATCCACTTCAGTAGTTGGTATAGCTTGATACCCCGGTCAGGAGCATTAGCAGTTTTATAACACCACATTTTCCAGTAATTTATTAATTATATAATTATAATTATATATATATATATATATATATATATATATATATATATAATTAATGTATAGTTTTTTTTTTACGTAAATACTATCCCATTAAAACTTTAATTGCAGTTTTACACCAATAATTATGTTGTAACGTTCAAGAGCCCTTTAAAACCATTTCTACTTCATAACTAAACATTTCTAGTTTTTATAAATTAATTTTATGAGCGCATTAAAATTATTCTGCAACTGAATAAACAATATGTATACAATTTATGTGAGCTTTAGAATATATACTACATTATTCATAATCTACCTTATACCTTATTCTACTTTATACTTTAATCTACCTTATTCTAAGATATACCAAATCTATCTTATTCATAATCTGTTGTGGGTTCAACAACTGCATAAACAAACAATAATTTTACTTGATAATAAATTATATATTTTTATGAGATTAAAATAACAGTGATAACAATTTTATCCTTAAAATATGTCAATGGTATGCAAATGTGAATTTGAATTCAGAAATACATATATTTACAATAGTTAAATTTAAAAAATACCCTTTTATTTTCACTCAACAATTTACGTCTTTAGCTGCACTAAGAAGGGATTTCTAATCAGGGGTAACAGGTGAAACATTTCCCGTCCTCTGGGGAAATCTCCAAAAGAGCTGAGTAAATAGTTAATATTTTGGAAAGAGCAAGATTAAAATGTATTCGGTATACTAGGAACCTTGGATTAAAAAAGAAAAATCAACTTGTCCGTTTACCAATATAGATTGGGTTAGTGAGCAATCAATCCAAAAGGTCAATGAAACCTAAAAATTACATTTGTTCATATAAATAGCATTACTATATTTCATTACATTTAAAGCCTTTCGCTTTTAAAAGGCATTTTATCTTTATAGTAAGACGGCCGTTTGAAGGCAAATACGTTATTTCTATCTGGATATTTGATGATTATGATGAGTTTAGTTTAAGATTAGATATTTTATACTAACCCAGTAAATTTGCTAGTTATGTAACAACCATAATTTAAATGGTTGAAACTTATTTGATATAAACTTCTCCGTCTAATACGTGTCAAAAGACTGATAAGGTGCTAAATAATGTGTTTTACTTAATGTAGTATAAGCTAGATAGTTTTTTTTCGTTTTTCTTGTAACAGGATATAATTTTTAGTAATTCAGACATACATGGTATAATCAGTTATTTATATTTATAGGTAATTAGTTGTTAAACATAAACATATATGCAAACATTTGTTCAATGAACAAAAACGAATTTTAAATTCTAATAATAAACCGGGTTGATAATAATGCAGACCTTCCCCCCAATCTACATAGTAAATGAGGGCCACAACGATGAAATCTCCTCACTGTTGGTTTTAATTTATAACATTTTATAAACATTTTGGGGCTTTTAAAGGATAAATTTAAGTAAAAACAAACTTTTAGATATAATGTCAGGAACACTATTAGTACGTCACTATTGTGAAACAAAAATAGGTTTATCACTTAAAACCTTAACAATTAATGTTTCGACAAGGATACTCATAACACAAGGTGTTTCCAGAGATTACCAAACACCGTTTTTAAGATCCCTTTTTATGTAATCAATCACACCGCAATACATTCTTGGTAGACGGCAGTGCCAGTTATATTGAACTAAATATTAAAGTCACAAAAATAGCTGGACCTAGTTTCATATTGTTGTTTCCTCCAGTTTTAGCTACGCAATGGTATTCTGATTTGAAATTGTTTTTTTAATAAGAGGGTAGTGTACATAAACCAAGCTGAAAACATCATATATCCGCTCACTATTTATTTAACTTGCTATACCATTTAAGAATTATAACATTTTTATTTAAAAACGTAAAAGGTTAAGTAATTTGATTAGTTATTATAAATGTATCCACTACTGACTAGTGAGCTATCTAAATGGACTAGGAAATGACCTTAGGCAACACAAATATTTTATTTGTACTCCCGTTATATTTTAAATGAAGTACACCTATAAAAAAGTAATTTATAGTTTCGTTGGTATTTAATTAGCTTTGAACAAGTCGTAACCTTTATGGTTCTTCTTATAAGACCTGAATAAACTTACTTCATGTGTATTTTTACTTGCACATGCTCGATTTACTTCTCTCCTAGAATTAGATCTTAAAATCGTTCGTTACACGAAATCTAAGTGAGGTTATTGACATTACTTTTTGTTCAGAAGTAGTCCTTAGAGTCATTGACAATTGGCACATAAGCCACGAGGCCTCTTTGTCTGACCACAGGTACATCTGTTTTAACCTGCAAAGTGAGGGTGACTCGCCCTGCTATCGAGATCCCAGGAAAACAGATTGGTCGCTCTATAAGTCTGACCTCCTGTCTCAACTGGGATCATTAGGGTCAGCTGCTTTGCGGACATGGACCAGATTGCTTCTGATCTTCAGAACGCAATCGTAAGCTGCTTCCAGGACAATCGTCCATTGCGGCGGGGAAAGAGTCGCACTAATACTAAGTGGTGGACTGCTGACCTTCAACGCGAAAGGACGGTTGTCAGGAAGCTTCTTAACCATTGCAAACGGAGCCGTATCTGGGAGCCATACCATAAGGCACTCACAGAATATAGCCTTGCAATCGAAAAGCCAAAGAAAACTCTTGGAGACGGTTTACACAGGAGGTAAACAGTTTCAGCGCAGCAGCAAGACTGCAGCGTGTTTTAGCTTCAAGCCCTATTGGCCTCCTGGGATCCCTGAGGTCGCCAGGGGGATAATATACCACTGGAATTGAAGGAAGTCTCAAACTTCTCCTTGAGACTCACTTTCCGGATTGCATTTTTGAGAGTGACTGTTTAGGCATGTCCGGCAACAGCGAAAGGGGCTCATGGCCAAGAGCTGATCGCGGAAGCTGGACTTTAGCCAGGCGGATTGTCACACTTTCCAAAGTTAAATGGGCCATCAGCAAGTTTGGCCCTTTCAAATCTCCTGGGGGGGAGGGTATCATACCGGCAATGTTACAGCAAGGACCGGAAGCTCTCTTGGTCCTCCAGTGCGAACTCTTCAGAGCAAGTCTGGCTTCTGGGTACATTCCTCAAGCCTGACGCCTCAGTAGGGTGGTCTTCATTCCCAAGAGAGGAAGAGCAGACTACTCAACTGCAAAATTATTTCGGCCTATCAGTCTCTCATCGTTTCTCTTCAAGACGCTGGAAAGACTGGTAGAAAGACATCTAAGAAAGGGAGTGCTTTCAGGTACTCCTCTTCATCGAAACCAGCATGCCTACCAGTCTGGTAAGTCCTGCGAAACCGCCCTGCATCAACTTGTGAGAATGGGTGGAGGACAGCCTTGCTGCTAAGGAAATCGCTCTATGCACCTTCATGGACATTGAAGGTGCGTTTGACAATGTTACTTACACGGCCATGGTCCGGGCGGTGCGTGGGCGTGGTCTTGAGTCTGCTGTATGTAGCTGGATTGAGACCGTGCTCTGCTCCAGGCGGATTAGAGCCGATCTTCAAGGTGAATCGATAGTGATCGCACCCACGAAGGGTTGTCCGCAGGGAGGTGGCTTTCGCCTCTTCTGTGGAACCTGGTGGTGGACGATCTCCTTCGTGAGCTCACTAGTAGAGGCGTCTTTGTCCAGGGCTATGCAGACGACATAGTCATAATGGTTCAGGGAAGGTTCACGAATATTGTTGCTGATGTCATGAATGCCAATCTTCAATATGTCAATGTCTGGTGTCTTGGAGAGGGTCTAAGCATAAACCCCTCAAAGACAGTAGTTGTTCCGTTCACAAGGAAAAAGAACCTGGAGTCTCTTTCCAGGCTGAGACTTGGTCCAACACGGCTTGAAGTATCAGGTACAGTCAAATACTTAGGGCTGACAATTGATTCTAAGCTGACTAGGAATGATCATTTGAATATTGAAACTGAAACTGCATAAGGCGAAATCGGCGCTCATGACGTCCAGGAGATTTGTAGGCTCCACGTGGGTGATCAAGCCTCACATAGCGCTGTGGCTGTACAAGGCAGTAATAAGGCCTCAAGTCACATATGGATCACTAGTCTGCTGGACAAAGGTGAACCAGACTACAGCCATAGCCAAACTCACAAGTTTACACAAACTTACAAGTTGGGCACACTTCTAGTCACTGGAGCTTTCAGGAGCAGCCCGTCAGCAGCTCTCGAAGTTGCTCTTGGATTACTGCCTTTGGATATCTTCATCAAGGCAGAAGCACGGAAATCAGCCTATCGATTAAAAGTCGCAGGCCAATGGAGGGAAGGCCTGTATGGAACAGGCCATTGCACCATCACCAAAGCTGTTGCTCAAAGCCCTGTGCTTTATATGACATCAGATGTCATGAGTACAGAGATGGTTTTCACTAAACCTTTTTCTGTTTGATTCTGCTCCAGAGAAGAGTGGAAATCTGAGGAAGGGCCCTATTACAGGAAGGGCAGCCTTGTCTGGTACACGGACGGCTCTCTCATTGAAGGAAAATCTGGCTACGGGGTGTACAGTGAATCACCTGGAACAGAACTATGTGCAGGTCTGGGAAAACACTGTACTATTTTTCAAGCAGAAATTTTTGGCATCATGGTTTGTGCCAATCTAGGCATTGCCAGACGCTATTGCGATAAGCATATAGTAATCTTGTCAGATTGTCAGGCTGCCCTCAAGGCTCTTGACTCCAATTAAATCAAGTCAAAACTGGTGTGGGAATGTTACAACACACTCAGCAAACTCGCAACACGCAACTCGGTGCATCTTGGTTGGGTACCTGGCCATGTAGGCATAGGTGGCAATGAGTGTGCAGATAAGCTTGCTAAAAGAGGTTCCGGTATGTCATTCTTTGGTCCAGAGCCAAGCTGTGACATAAGCAAAACTACTGCTTTTCACACAATAAACAAATGGTCCAGGGACTTACATCGCCAGCAATGGCAAGGTTACACTGGTCAAGCACTTGGCAAAAGGCTGCTAGCAGATACTAGCTCTTACTTCACTAACTGGTTGGTGAGGTTGGGCAGAGGTCGGGTTAAGCAGTTGATTGCTTTGATAACTGGACACGGCCATTTCAGGAAACATCTCCACATTCTCGGACTCAGAAATGAAAGTCAAGAGTGTAGGCTTTGTAATCAGTCTTAAGAGACTGCCAAGCACATCATACTGGACTGCGAGGGACTCGGGGCAAGGAGAAGGGCTCTGTTTGGTTGTAAGCAACCAGGTGATGAAAGGGACGCTAGTATTGGTAAAAACCTCCTGGATCTCGTAAAGGGTACGAGCATTGGTTTGCCAAACTAACGTACTAGGGACACACAATAAGCTTTGGTTGACGTGTGAGGATCTTTGAATCTTTGGATCTCTGAATCCGTCCCTTCAACAACACATAATCATAAACATAAATTTGTTATTTATGTAACAACCATAATTTAAATGGTTGAAACTTATTTGATATAAACTTCTCCGTCTAATACGTGTCAAAAGACTGATAAGGTGCTAAATAATGTGTTTTACTTAATGTAGTATAAGCTAGATAGTTTTTTCCCTTTTTCCTGTAACAGGATACAATTTTTAGTAGTTGAGACATGCATGGTATAATCAGTTATTTATATTTATAGGTAGTTAGTTGTTAAACATAAACATATTTGCAAACCTTTTGTTCAATGAACAAAAACTAATTTTAAATTCTAATAATAAACCGGGTTGATAATAATGCAGACCTTCCCCCCAATCTACATAGTAAATGAGGGCCACAACGATGAAATCTCCTCACTGTTGGTTTTAAATTATAACATTTTATAAACATTTTGGGGCTTTTAAAGGATAAATCTAAGTAAAAACAAACTTTTAGATATACTGTTAGGAACACTATTAGTACATCACTATTGTGAAACAAAAATAGGTTTATCACTTAAAACCTTAACAATTAATATTTCGAAACACAACACAAGGTGTTTCCAGAGATTACCAAACACCGTTTTTAAGATCCCTTTTTAGGTAATCAATCACACCGCAAGACATTCTTGGTAGACGGCAGTGCCAGTTATATTAAACTAAATATTAAAGTCACAAAAATAGCTAGACCTAGTTTCAAATTGTTGTTTCCTCCAGTTGTAGCTACGCAATGGTATTTTGATTTGAAATTGTTTTTTTAATAAGAGGGTAGTGTACATATATCAAGCTGAAAACATCATATATCCGCTTACTATTTATTTAACTTGCTATACCATTTAAGAATTATAACATTTTTATTTAAAAACGTAAAAGGTTAAGTAATTTGATTAGTTATTATAAATGTATCCACTACTGACTAGTGAGCTATCTAAATGGACTAGGAAATGACCTTAGGCAACACAAATATTTTATTTGTACTCCCGTTATATTTTAAATGAAGTACACCTATAAAAAATTAATTTATAGTTTCGTTGGTATTTAATTTGCCTTTGAACAAGTCGTAACCTTTATGGTTCTTCTTGTAAGACCTGAATAAACTTACTTCATGTGTATTTTTACTGGCACATGCTCGATTTACTTCTCTCCTAGAATTAGATCTTAAAAAATAGAAAAAAATATGTGGAGGTATTCTCTTTCACTTCTTTAATCAAAATTACTGTGTTATTAAATTGATAGTAGTCATAATACCAAGTACGAGAGTAATCCTGTATATTAATACACGGTTGAAACGCTAAGTTCTCAGGGACTACTAAACCGAACTATAAGATTTATGTGTTAAATTAAAGGTGATAATGCGCAGATTTAACGAATTTTCTCACAATTCTCGTTTTTTCTTAGAACTACACTCCACTACCCTTCAAAATTTGCTTGTTAATCTAATGGAAGAACAGTCATCATTGAAATTGAGCATTTTACAGCTCAACACAACACAGTAGCTGCAAGAAGGTAACACAACACAGCACAAAAGCAAGATCAGTTGTTTTATGCTAACTTTTGGAATTGTGTCACAGTTTTTACTTTGATATAATAATTATACTAAAATCCACGATATAAATAAAGAAAACAACATTGATTCCTTTTTACTCAGCAATTTCTAAAGTATAAACACAGACTCGCCGTTGAGTAATGTTTCCACTATCTCCTAAATATTGTTGTCTTACGATGAGAGCAGGAGAATGGTTTAAAAGCTAAGCGAGATTGGAATTGGTTTTCCCTGTCCGAAACTGGACAGCAACCAAGTGCTACTTCCGCCTTTAGGATTATATAAAGCCTCTCTTGTCTTGGGTATTAGTGATGTACACCTTTTTATCAAGGGGATAATCATTCAATAACTGATGTTTATACATTTGTTAATTGATTTAATTATTAATGAGCCAGTGACACCCACCAATGGGTTCCGTTTACTTAAAAACGGCAGAGCTAAAAAACTAGCAATAATTTGTAAATGTTAAAAAATTTAAGGTAACACGTCCTGGAAAAAAAGGTTTTCTCATTAAAGTTTTTCATTCAAGCAAGTGGTTGATGGGACTTGCAGATTTCTAAAAGGTTCTTGTAGAGTTCAGCTTTATAAACAGGTTTATATATTTAACAACAATATAGTTCAAATGTAGTTTATTTCGCTGTAAATGGTTTTTGCATCATGTCACGTTAAAACTTTTCAAAAATTATTTAAGGCCCTAAATGTCCAAAGTTACCTTTTGACACCGATATAGGCTTTACAATAAAATCTTAGAAAATAATCATCCAAATATCTTTATAGACCGAATTATCTGTTTGTTATGCCTAAATTAGACAATATATCTAGATCCAGATTAAGTTTGAAAATGAAACATGATGAACAATTAATTTATGCATATTCTGATTTCCAGTAAGACGAAAATCGTTAAACTTACACAATTTAAGTGGAAATAGCAAGTAAAGGATCCATCGGGTCGCATTTGAAAAGGCTCTAGTAAAAAATAATAAAAGAACCCTTATATTACACTTTTACCAGTTTGAAGAGGTTTATTTAAGATAAATGCTGGGTTCGTGTAAATTGATTGCAAGTACTTAATTGCAGTTGACTATTGTATTACATATTTAAAATAAAGGTTAAATAAATACACTATAAAGGTGGAATAAATATACTATATGTTAAAATGTCCATACTACAGTAAAGAGTTTTTTATTTAAATCAAAATTACATATTGAATATTTCTCAATACTTCTTCTGTCCCATAAATGAATATTCGCAATGGAGTTGCTTGCATACTAAGAATACGAATTTCAATTAACTTCAGTTGAAAGTACCTTTAAAACATTAAATATATTACTGTTAGAGAAAATTGTTGTATGTATTCATTATCATCAGAAGCGCTAATACTGGTTGTGGTACCCAGATTAGTTTGTGACCTCACCATTGTAAGGTGTAAAAGCTTCACAGTGGTATGGATATCCATGAAAAGAGGATAATAATTTAAATAAACTCTGAAACCACTTTTCAAATAAGCACAACCATGCAACACAAAAGTTGTGTACTCTGGGTTTTGGTTCTACATGGAACACTAATTATGTCGTGAAGGGGTTTCTACCAAATAATCAATTAAAATAACAAATGTTTTGTGAATTATTTCAATTAATTTATTTACATTAAATTAAATATTTTGGAAAGTTTTACTATTTTTATTCTTACTTTATCCTTTATGAACAATGTCTCCGTGCAAAATGAGTCTCAGGATCCTGCTCGAAATCGGGATACGATTTGTTAAAAAAAGTTGATTGCTAAAATTCTTAGAACGAGGTATAGTAAGATTTCTTTAGAAAACTCCCTTGAAAATTTAAATGTTAACGAAGTATATCGTAACACAATAATCATAATAACTGTTGAAACTAACCAGTGAGCTGGAAAAGTAACACTCAGAAATTAAAGTATCAATAAGTGGGGTTTCTTCCAAGCAAAGCTTAGCCTACTGTTACTGTTATATCGCACGTACAAGTTAAACAGCAATCAAATTTAAAATGTAGTTTTTAATTCGGTAGTACGAGTAGTGTGTATTCAAAGTTAGAAATAAGGTTATTACAAATCTAATAAACATTACTAACTGCAACTCTACTATAATCTAATATACAGATCACAGCGATTCCAAATAGAGCGAATTAAAGTAAACAACTAACTTAAAATCAGTCATACTGACTGTCGAAAACAAAACCTTCACTAAGCGAGCAAAATATATGCAAATATATTTACTCTTAATATTTTTCTACGTTAGATTAAAATATTCAACTTTTCAAGGAACATAAAGTTTAAAATGTACTTGGTTTTTATTATTAACTAAGATTTTACGAGATGAGCTTCGATATGAACCATACACAATGCAAACATAGCTGCTAGTTTGTTGATACAGAACAGAATGGTGTAGGTGTACAAAGCGCAGGTGCTCAAAACCCATTTACGCTATATAAACGTTTATCCTGGAGGCTTACAAAATTGTTGAGCACCTCATCATACATAGCAATCATATAAAGAGCTTTTACAATCCCGTTGTTCAATTTAACACTGTATTTTCGATGAAATTAAGAGAGACAAATCCAGTATTACTCTCTCTGGGGAAATCTATGGAACAGCTCAGAATAAGGCTGTTATTTCATAGAAAACAATAATCTTTATAAAACTTAGTTAAACAATTTTATAATATTGTAATGTACGATTTCTGTTGGAATAATACAAAATACTGTACTATTGTGAATCATTTCAATGAGCCTAATTATTGGTAAAAAGCAATGTAGTGGTTTATACTTATTTTGCTGTCAAACGTTGTAAAATTTCAACCACAACGGTGATAACAATATATAATAAATTATACATAGACCTATCATTATCTTCTTCTGATATATTTACCAATGTTTTAGTAAGGGTCTATGAGTTAAACTGCTTGTAATCATGTAAATTGAACTTAATTATATTAAATATACTTAATATATACAAATTATCTTATAATTAATTTATATTATTTATAAGCTGAACGAAAACGCATTGCCATTAATCTAGGATTAATGATACAGATATTCTCCTCAATCTTCATATTGATGCGTCCTGGTTATGGTATGATCATATAAGTACGCACCTGTTGTAATATGTTTATGGTGATCTAAGATATTATATTTTACCGATACAATTTTCCCTAATTGTTTTAAGCTTCTTATACTTAAGTCATAATGCCTTATAACTTTCAATATGTCATAATACCTGTAATACTATATTTTCATACTCCTAAAATAAAAAGAGTAAATGAACCTAATTAAGATCAAATAATCTCATTCTTTAAAATTTATTCTAATATTTAATGTAAACCCCAGTAGAGCCACTAGACAAGTCTTCCACGAGGGTATTAGACCAGGTTGAAGTTTGGCTGGTATCTGTAGGCTAACTGACAATAATAGGTACAGTCAAAATCAAATAAATACAGATAAACTCCCCAATATGCATAAATGAACACTGCAGTACAACGTATTTTTCAGGTTGACTTACACTTACATATTTTATGTTTATATTAGTGGTTAACGAATAATTCACTCATTAACTCCATAATTAAAAAATGTATATTAAAATTATAGATGTTTGACTATGGATCTGGTTATTGTTTAAAAATGTATCGGCGTAGGTTACTTACCTTCCCATAAAAAACACTCTGTAAAGCCTGTTATAACTTAACCATTTATCATATTGTTATAGATGTTGTTGAGGACCTAATTTAGTTTTATTTTTATAGATCATATGGACTTCAGGCCTTTACTCGGAAGGTACCCCTCAAAGCAAGGGGTGAACAGTTACAAATAAGTAAAACAGAACTTATCAAATTTACCTGAAAGATTCGAGTTCATGACAGGGCTTCTACCGTGGTTTTAGAGTCTGTTATCTTGGCCATTGAAGGAGTATCACCTTTGGCAACGACTCACAAAAACAACGTTTTAAAATCCTTTACGTCAAGATGTAAAAAGATAAGCTCTAGTTTATATATGTATGTGTGTGTGTACGTGTGCGTGTGCGTGTGCGTGTATGTCCGTTACCTCAATAACCTTTGAAAGAAAAGCCCGATTTTTATGAAATTTGGTATGAATATGAAGAGTAACGTTTATGACTTTAAACTCAAAAACCAGAATGATCGGACCATGGGAAAGGGGTTGTATGAGGGTTCATCATTTCCCAAAAATAAGTATTTTGCATTTTTTATACTAAAATTTTCAAAACACTCAGTTTTGGTTATGACCATTTATAGAGCTTAAAAATACAAATAATTTATTATTTTGAATAATTAACCTGGGTTAAGTGTCGCGGAGAAAATCCGACAAATTTATTCATAAAATTCCCTATGTTAATTTTATGGGAAACCTTTTTAGCTTTTCCTCAGTTCATTTTCCTGATAACTGCAGTTTTGTTTACAATTATTTTGGTGTTTAACTTGTGATCCTATGTCCAACCGTAGGAGCTATTCAGAGTGCTAAACACAGCACGTTGTCCAATGTTATCCTTATAGAGAATAAATAAAATTTGATACCTCGATTATTTATGAAAGTATTAAACTTGGTATGTGGCTTCAGCTAGTTGTGGTATATTGATATTTGCAAAAAATATGTTTTTTTCATTGTCTCCGTAGCAGCAAACCTGAATGTTAACCTGAATTAACCTAATGTTAATTATGAAACTAAACGAATAAAACCTAATACGTACCTTCTCCAGGTTGAGTTATATTGCTAATTGCATAAAAACACATTTCTTATTTTTCTTGTTGCAGCAAATATACTTACGCACCACTAATGTTATTCTTATGGAGAATAAATAAAAAACCCAAATATAGGCCTATCAATTATTTATTTATGAATGTTTATTAAACTTGGTACTTGGCTTTATGTGGTAGTGACAAACATATAAATGCATTGCGAATTCGCTGAGTATACAGGTTTGATACGACGGGGGTATTTAGTACATGTTTTAGGTTAATAAATACTTCCGGCTTACCTTTAATAAATGTATTTCTTACCTTTTAAATAACAACAATAGTAAATTGAAATAACTCACGGTTGACGAAATACCAAGAAAAAATGCCAAGAAAAGAAGACAAGGAAGTTGCTCCCAAGCGGCCAACAGGAAATGAGAACCATGAGTTATTACTGAGGAAATGAATCGTTTCGCAAAAGACTTCTGCACTTAGTCTACAGTTATTACAGCATTATCGTCTTCGATATTAGCAATTTAATATTGTTAGGAAGCTGATTGGTTTTCATGCATGTTTAGCCGGCGGGTTTTCATGCAATCGTCCAAAATCAACCATAACAATACTAACACAAATATTATTTATACTAGGCAATGTCATCAAATGTAGTTTTCTAAAAGATTTCCAGATTTAGTTTTAGTTTGTCTTGTAAAAGTAACCTGTTGATAAGTCAAAAACCAAGTTTTAGATTTTGTTAAGGCAATACCTAAGCTTATTTTATTTATAATAAACGGTATCAGGAAACTGACACATACTTTCTCCCTTTTAGCCCAACTTTAATGAATAAATTACTTTTTATTTACTAAATATAGAATACAAAGCACGGTCGAATGTACAAAAAATCTTGTAAACAAGTTGTTTTAAAAAACATCCACCCAAATCCCTGCTTTGGAGGCACTACAGAATCCATTGCTGCACTCGTGGTTTTAAGAGGGGAAATGCCTTCTATTCCCCCCCAGGGTTATTAAGGGGCAACATATTTCGAATTTCCTCTGTTGGTCAATACTAACTTGTCAAGCATATCAAGTTTGAATGAAATTGATCAGTAAATAAGAGAGAAATAGTAATTTTGTTATTCCCCATAAGAATAACATGGGTACAACCAGCGAGCAAGAAACCTTGCTCGCTGGGTACAACGTACTGCGTTTACCGCAAAATGAAAATTTCAATTTTCTCCGAAACCAGCAATCGTAGAATAGTAATTCAAAATACTAAATTATTTAGTTTTTTGAGCTCTTTTTAATGGTGAATAGTAATATTTTTTATATTTATGTCTTTTTATGAAAAATCCAAAAAACTGAATTTTAATCTTTTAAGTCCTGTAATTTCTGAACCCGAATTTTTACAGATATGTGGGTGGTGTCATTTTGTTGGAAAGCTAAAGTTTTACAAACGACCAAAGTTTAATCAAAATCGTTAGAGCTGTTTTTGAGAAATTTTGATTTTTCACGATTTTTGGTGGTTTTGGGCAGATAATTACCCTTAAAATAAAAAATTCAAAAAAGAAAAAAACGCCTGGAGATATCGTGGATTAGTACCTACATACCAAATTTCATAAAAATCGGCCCATTGGTTAGGGCTCTAGCTCTGTACACATCACACAGACACACATACACAAACACACACACACACACACACACACACACACACACACACACACACACAAAAACAAACAAACACACACACACACACACACACACACAAACACACACAAACACACACACACACACACACACACACACACACACACACACACACACACACACACACACACACACACACACACAGACATCACGTAAAAACCACTTTTTTGGGTTCAGGGAGCACCAAAACGAATATTTCCACTAACAACTCAAATTCGAAAATTTTTACGAAAACAATACTATGTATAAGGGGAGAAAGTAAAAATGTATTCCTATATTTTGTCAAACATCCTACCTGAGAGTTTCCTTACTATGAATTTTTTTAATCTGCTTAACATATTAAATTATGTTAAATGACATAACTGTTAAGGTCTTTCAAAGAACCCTTGGTAAGCTGAATTTGTTGTGTATTTGTTCATTATTCGTATGTAAGTTTAAACATACAGCTAACGAGTATTTTACAAATATAATATAGTGTATAGTTTGTGTATATTCTTCAAATAATTCACTCTATTGGTTTACAGTAAGGATCCACAGCAAAATATTACACTTGTACAACACCCCCTACACATTTTGCCAATTTCAGAGATGCTGCACTTTTATATATTTAATTTAGAATAACTTAGACAACCGCTTATAACTTGGTGGTGAATAGTAGCCTATATATCAAGTGGTCCATCAGATGTTATGCAACTTTACCAGCATAGTAAGTCGGGTAACTGAGGTGAAAGCAGTTCATTGTATTTTTAAAAGACACTTTTATTTGAATATATTTACTTCTTGAAATTACTGTTGAAATGATCCTTAATTAATATACTATATCAGTATCTTATGGTTATCTTACAGTTTGTGGTTGATTATTGGCTGATCCCATGTAACTTGATAAAGTCGATAAACTCCATAAACCCGTCTGGAACAAAATCCAAACTTAATAATAACATGTAAATTAAAATTAAAACATATTGATAGATAATTGGATACATAAAATTGACTTTAACATTTAATATTCGACTTTTATAAAATTGTGACAATGTGCTTTTTCATCAGAATAAAACATGAACAGTACAGGAAAATTCACAACTGGTTATTTTACAATTTATATCATTATTACTCAGAAATTAACAAAATTCAATTATACAAAACAACAAAGATATATTTAGCAATGAAGTTATATACATATAAATACATAGAAATTCTTTTAAATATATTAAATTGACTTTAAAACTTACTATTTCACGGGTACAGTTTTCTAGTAGGGATTCAGCCATCTAATGATCTTAATTATCCTAATTGGTCTTAGTTTAAAATACATCAGCTGTTCTACAGTGCTGCCAACAGGTAAAATGAAATGTTTATACTTAATTAGCTAATTATAAGGTAGTAATATGATTTTTGATATACATTTGAATTTAATTTGAATTTACTCTACCTATATTAATGTTTATACAAAATAATGAAATTTCCAAAATAAAATCAGTACAAAATATCCCAGTGCCTTTTAAATTTCACTTATTTTAAACATTTATATACAACGAAAATTCAAATTGCAATTCCTAACTAAATACATTTCAAAATTATCAATTCTCCGTACAATCAAATGGGCGTTGCAATGTGCTGTAGTTTGATGAGTGTCGTGATAGTTGAAAGTTTGGCCACTTGAGTGCAGCACGTTACAGAGAACTGGCTTACAGGAATGCCATCTGCTAAAAACATAATTCTTGACCTCTGATCTATTTACAAATGAAACTTATTCATCGATTTGGGCTTTACAAAAAATAAAATGGCCCTTTATGAAAGATGAAATACTTAAATTAACATGGCGATACATTATTTGCAGGTTATTATGCTTACAAAACAAAAAAAAAACTAGTTATAATCACAATATAACTTTCTTAAAACTCAAAATTGTTGCAAATTACATTGGTAAAAGTGATTTTGCGTTCAAGATTTGCCCAAAGATATCCACCATTTTGTACAATGTCTTCCTTTATGTGCGTCGTTTTATGTTGTATGGTGTTAAATAGTTTTATAGTGTTTAATATTAGTTTTAGTGTGTGTTTGTGTGTGTTTAAAGAGTGTCTGAAGTGCCGTGTTTTGTGTTCCGTGTTCCTTATAACTATAATTCATTCGTCTAGCGTTCTAATCAGTCATACAACCTTGCGTTTCACATTTATACAACTAGCGTACCACAATCATACTGTTCAATCATACTGTTTAGTGTTTTGGGTGGAATCTGAGTTTTCCTATTCATTTAACATCACTTTTCTAAATTCATTAACTTAACATCTAACAAATTAACCAAATCCTATATAATACATTTCAATATAAAATAACTAAATCAATTATATATACTTGTCATTTACAGGCTAGGCTCAAAAATTTTTCAAGTTTTTACAAGCATACATTTTCAAGTTGTTTCAGGCAAAATTACACTTTTACATCACATAACCTATAAAATAATATAACCTTTAAATAAAATAACATTTGATAGTATAACTATTTACAAATACATGGTTTTTATGATGTTGTTGGTTGTTCATGGGGTTGATAAAGTTTCAAATCAATTATGTGAACTTTTTTTACATCACTAGGGTCGTTAGTTTTTTGCACAAGGCATGTCACGTCAGTCATCCAATAAATGATTCTGTAGGTTCCAATGTACCTTGGGGCGAGTTTCTTAGAGAATTTGTTGATCTTCTTACTGAGAAAATGGGTTTTTAAAAATACTAAACTGTTCAATTTGAAGGGATGTTTGGTTCTGATTTCGGAGTATCTGTTCCTCTTCATATTTTGTTTTACACTAATTCTTGCATTATTTATTGCTTTTCTTAGATTTTCTTGTCTCTCTCGTATGCTGACTTCAGGTGATATAAGGCTGTTTAAATTCCACAAATTTGATAAGGTGCAACTGGGTTGATGGTTAAACATAAGTTTGAAACTACTTGTTTTTATAGATGAATTGTAGGCTGTGTTGATGCTAATCTGGATCATGTCTAGTTCGGTGTCCCATTCAGATTGTCTGTTATGATAAAAACTTCTTAATACAGCTCCAAGATCTCGGAAAATTCTTTCAGTACGGTTAGCACTGCTTCTATAGGCTGGGGTTGTTCTTAATGTGATATAGTTTCTAAATAAGAAGGCTTTAAATTGCTTTGATATGAAGTAACTAGCGTTGTCTGTAACTATTGTTGTAGGTATGGAAAAGTTGGCAAATATGTCTTTCAATTTTTCAATTATGGCTTTTGAAGTACTTTCTCTTAAGGGATATAGCCAAGTATATCTGGTGTATGCATCTAGTACACCTAAAATATATGTGTTTCCTTTTTTAGAACGAGGCAATGGTCCTAATAGGTCTAAATAGATAGTGTTCATGGCTTTTTCAACTTGTTTGGATATTAATTTTCCTTCAAATTTCCGTTGTGTGCTTTTGCTCATCATGCAAATTTTGCAGGCTTTCACTCGGGTTTTGACGAAGTCCTTTAATTTTGGGTGGTAAAAATATTCTTCAATTCTTGCATTTGTTCTTAAAATTCCAAAATGGCCTCCGAATATGGTGTTATGATAAAATGTGAATATCAGGTTGAAAGGTTTTTCTGGTAAATATATTTTGCCTTTTCCCTTTGAATTTCGGTGCATTAATATGTCATTTTTCATAAAAAAATTTAAATTGTTTTCGCCTTTTTTAATGCTGTCAATTATTAGTTTACATTCTTCATCTGATTCTTGTTGTTTACTTAATTGAGTCATGGCTAGAGGTATTTCATCTATTAGGTTGCAAAATTCCTGATTTTCCTTGTTGATTTTCTGTTTATTCTTAATATTAATATTTACATTGCAGTTTACGGTTGATGTGGCTTGCCTATGTACATTGTCGTTTTGTTTGTATTTAATGATCGTTTCATTTAAGTTTTCTTCAGTACTTTCTTGGTTTTCAGTGTTTTCCGTCACCTTTTCTGCGTCTTCTGAATATAGCCTAGATAGACAGTCAGCTAGAAGGTTTTCTGCTGATCTACGGTGTTCAACAGTGTAGTCTAGATCAATTAATCGCTCTGTCCAACGAGCTAATCTACCAAAACGTTTTCGAGCATTCAGAACAAAACTGAGAGATTCGTTATCGGTTATTAGTTTAAAAGGTTTCACTTCAAGGTATTGTTTGAAGTGTTCCATTGCTAAAATGGCACTTAGAGCTTCTTTTTCATATATTGAATATTTAACTTCGGCTTCAGTAAATTTTTTTGAATAGTAAGCAATAGGTAATAGTTCTTCTTCTTCATTGCGTTGCAATAAAATTGCTCCGGCTCCAATTTTAGATGCGTCAGTTTGAAGTATGAATTGTTTGAAGTATTCTTTGTTGAAGTTGGCCAATTGAAGTACAGGGGGATTGCTTATGGCATGTTTTAATTGTTCAAAAGCCTTTTGACATTCAGGTGTCCATTTAAATTTAACTCCTTTTCTTTTGAGGTTATGTAGTGGGGCACATATTTCGGAATACTTCGGTATATACTTATTCCAGTAACTAGTCATACCAACAAATCGTCTGACTTGTTTTAAAGTTGTAGGCACAGGAAAATCTTTGATAGTAGTAGTTCGGTCAGGATCAATTGTGATAGTATTGTTTTTAATTTTATGGCCTAAGAAGTTGATTTCTTCGCAGAAGAATTTGGCTTTTTCTGGGTTTACGGTTAGGTTATGTTTGGCTAAACGGGATATTACTTCGTTTAAGTGCTTGAGGTGAGATTCTTTGTCTTTACTGTAAATTACTATGTCGTCCAGAAATTTAATCAAATATTCAAAATTTATGTCGTGGAATATCTTGTCTAGATAGTTGGAAAGAACACTACTGCCAATTTGTAGTCCAAAACTTACCCTTTTGTACTGGTATTTGCCAAATTTAGTACAAAATGCAGTCAAATGACGGCTGTCCTTTGTTAATGGGCATTGAAGAAAAGCTTTGTTTAGGTCAATCACTGAAAAATACCGAGCTCCTTGTAAATGTTGGTATAGGTTATTTAAATCACCGATGGGGTAGTCCATTTTAACTAATTTCTTGTTTAGCTCAGTGTAATTAATGACTAGACGGTCTTTCTTGGTTAGAAATGCAGGTGAGGAATATTGGCTTGTAGAAAATTCAATTATATCCTGTTGTAACAGATCATCTATGATTTCTTTCATTTTTTTAATATTAGGTGGCGATAAATAATATGGCCTAATACATACTGGTGTTTTATCAGTAACCTCTAATTTTACCTCTAAATCTAGTGCAGATCCAATTTTATCAGTGAAAACATTGGGGTAATTCGCAATAAGTTTGTTAACTTCCTGTTGCATATCGGTGCATCCAATCATTAGTTGATTTATTGATGAATCGACTACTTCATGTGTTGTGGTAACTGTTATTTTGTTCTGTGGCTTGAATTTAAAGTAACATATGTTTTGTTCTAAGTCCATAATTAATCCTGTTTCTGTTATGAATGGTGTGCCTAGAATCATGTCATATGGGTTGTTTTCCATAATTAGAAAATTTACGTTCCATGTGAAGTTGTTTATTCTGATTTTAAATTTACATTTTCCAAGTACATTGATTTGAGTATCATTTGCCGCTAACATTGTACCTTGCCATGGTAGCATAGATTTTATGACCTTTAGATTTTTCAGTTGCTTGTATAGGCTATTTGTAATAAAGTTTTGGCTTGAACCAGTATCCAACAGACTTTGTGTAGTTAAATCTTTGTGGATACAATTTTGTATACAAGGTAACTTATTATTTACATTTATCTTGATTTTATTCTGTTTAACCTTTTTAAATTTATTCCAGCTCTTAACTAGGTTTCTAAATTCCTTTTTATAGCCAGGGGAATGATCATGTGTAGCAGTTGAATTTTGTTCTTCAGGAGTACAAGTATTGTTTGAGTTGTTGCTTGTAACTCCCTCTTTTAGAAGTTTTTTGGGTTGTGATAACAGTGTTTAGCAAGATGGTTTTTGCGGTTGCAAATAAAACAAGTTTTTATTGGTTGATTTTGGTTTTTTGAAGTTGAAGCAAAGTTATGTTGAGTTTTATGATGATTCGGACGTTGATTTGTGTAATGTGCTGGGGTAGGCCTAGGATTTGTTGCTGTGAAGTTTTGAAGTTTACTATGGTGCGGAAAATTGTGTTGCGGTTTGTGACTAGGGTACATTTTGTCACGCAGATAATCGTTGTATCCTACATTGTTCAAGTTGATACACAGTTCATCTAAGTCTTGGAAGGTGAGTGGGTTCTTTTCAAAAATAATTTGATTTCTGATTTCTGGCTTAAGTCCATTTTTGATGAAAGAGATGAGATCATGTTCGGATAAATTTGCTTTTAAAATCTGGTTGTTTGTTTTAACTTCATTTATGTAGAGCGACAAAGGTTCTGTGGGATGTTGCGGGCGATAAATCATATCTTGTTTTAATTTTTCCCTAAGTGTGACGGGAATAAATGTAGTAATGATGTTCTCATGTAGTTGGTCAAGTGATAAACCTTGAATTTTGCCTTGGATAATTTTTGTAGACAATGGTGGTTTAGTGTAGCTAGGTAAAATTTCATACAATTGTAGGTCGGTTAAATTAGTTTCAGTTTTGATTGTCACTAGGTCTTTTAAGAATGCAAGCAAGGGATTTATTTCTAAACCATTGCAAATTGTGAATTTGCTTAAATACACTTCTGCTGGATGCGACAGTTTGTTGAAAATATTTACAACATGGGACGGATTTTGATTTTCACCTGAATTTGAGGTTAGGTTACAACTAGGCTGCAATTGCATTTCAGATTTTTGTGTAGGCTGGTTAGTTTCTACTGTAGTTACAGTTTCAGTTGTTTTTTCTTCACTAGGTTTTATAGGTGTTGAGGTTAGGTTAGGTTTATTTACATTTTCAAGTTTTTCTACTAAGTTTTCATCGTCAATTAATGATTTATTTAGGTCTTCTTCAAATTGTTCTAGTTCTTCGGCTGATATTTTAGCTTTTAATTCTTGAAGTTTAGTAAGTAGTTCAGCTAGCTTAGTTTTTTGTTTGTCAAGGATATTGGCATAGATAGGATCTAGTTTACACAAGGTTAGGTTTGTAATCCTAAGCTGTAGATGCGTTAATTTTGCATTTAATTTAGCTACTTGTAGGTTGCTAGGTTCTAGGTTTGCTTGATCCATTTGAATTTGTAATGAATCTGTCTTAGTTTGGGTAGATTTGATTTCATCGCTTAATGTTAACTTACCGTCGAGATGTTTAACATTAGGTGAAGTTTTGAAGACTGTTCTCAGCTGTTTTCTGAGATGTTCTACGTTGTTGTGGGTTGGTTCAATTCCTCTTGACAATAGCTCATATTGTAGCTCATCTTTTGCCAAGTAATTTAAATTATATTTTTCCATGGTCGGAAAATTGTTAATTTAATTTTGTTCAGTTGAAATTGACTTACCGTTGATTTTTAGCTAAAATTGAGTTTGAAATATTTCACTTCATGCAATTTATTATAGCTAATTGTTGCTGCAGGTTGCTTGATGTAAGTTATACTTGAATATAATACAGGCTAAAATAATAGGCTTGATTTCAGTTGAAATAAAATGCACATGATATGGAAAGAAATGTTTGTGATCACTGTTAATAGTCTATTGGTATTTGAAATTTAATTTTATTGGCAGTTGTAATTGTTAGCAGTTGTAGTTACTAGTTGAAGTTACAAGGCAGTTGTAGTTACCAGCAGTTGAAGTTATAAGCAGAGTCGCGCACTTTTATTTTGTACAACACCCCCTACACATTTTGCCAATTTCAGAGATGCTGCACTTTTATATATTTAATTTAGAATAACTTAGACAACCGCTTATAACTTGGTGGTGAATAGTAGCCTATATATCAAGTGGTCCATCAGATGTTATGCAACTTTACCAGCATAGTAAGTCGGGTAACTGAGGTGAAAGCAGTTCATTGTATTTTTAAAAGACACTTTTATTTGAATATATTTACTTCTTGAAAATACTGTTGAAATGATCCTTAATTAATATACTATATCAGTATCTTATGGTTATCTTACAGTTTGTGGTTGATTATTGGCTGATCCCATGTAACTTGATAAAGTCGATAAACTCCATAAACCCGTCTGGAACAAAATCCAAACTTAATAATAACATGTAAATTAAAATTAAAACATATTGATAGATAATTGGATACATAAAATTGACTTTAACATTTAATATTCGACTTTTATAAAATTGTGACAATGTGCTTTTTCATCAGAATAAAACATGAACAGTACAGGAAAATTCACAACTGGTTATTTTACAATTTATATCATTATTACTCAGAAATTAACAAATTCAATTATACAAAACAACAAAGATATATTTAGCAATGAAGTTATATACATATAAATACATAGAAATTCTTTTAAATATATTAAATTGACTTTAAAACTTACTATTTCACGGGTACAGTTTTCTAGTAGGGATTCAGCCATCTAATGATCTTAATTATCCTAATTGGTCTTAGTTTAAAATACATCAGCTGTTCTACAGTGCTGCCAACAGGTAAAATGAAATGTTTATACTTAATTAGCTAATTATAAGGTAGTAATATGATTTTTGATATACATTTGAATTTAATTTGAATTTACTCTACCTATATTAATGTTTATACAAAATAATGAAATTTCCAAAATAAAATCAGTACACACTGTTATGCAACAGTTTTCTTGCAAGGTCTTTGAATCTAATTTTCTCCGTCTGCGTTGCTTCAAATTGGAGGAGGAAGTTTCATCTGCTTCTCTTCTTCAATGCTCCAAATAAGTATCATTCTTATTTACGACTTTTATTGCAGACATTGTGATAGGTATATTTTTACTATTTTTTTATAATGTTAATTTGTTGACGTTGGTTTGTATCACTAGGTAAATAAAAAATATCGCCTCCAGACACAATAGGTTATTTCTTTATTTTTTGAACAAGTAATTTAGGTTAGTTTTACTTTGAAAAGTGAACAAAATTTTAAAAGACAAAACAAATATTTAAACATCTAATATGGAGAATTAATTAAAATAGTATACTCATTTATTCTTGATAACAACAGAACAACTATAATTAAATTTAATTAAATTGGTGAAAGTAAAGGGGTCATTACAAAAAAAATGAAGGACTTCTGCACGCAAGTGCATTTTCTTTTCTCGCTACAGATTTTGTTACAATACATTAAGCTGCAAGATGCATTAAGTTACAAGGTGCATTAAGTTACAGGGGTCATTAAGTTTCAAGGTGCATTAGGTTACAGGTTGAATTCAATTACCGGGTGCATTAAATTACAGGGTGCATTAAGCTAGAGGGTGCATTCAGTTACAAGGTGCATCATGTTACAAGGTGCATTAAGTTTCAAGGTAGTCACCCAAAGGCGTGAAACCTCCGCTTGTAATGGCCGTTATCAAAGTCACAACCAAGATTAATTGTTCAGCTGAGAGCTTGTTTGTCTGTATTTGTGGTCTTGTTTACAATCAGCCCTTTGTTGTTAACTTTGACACTTTCGGCCCAAAGTCCTTTGTAATTGATGTCTTGTAAAATAAAATAACTAAGGAATAAAGAAAGTGGCATTTTAAAAAGTATATAACTCGTTAGATTCTTTTATTGCCTTTTTAAAATAAATAATTTTGGTTTATTACTATAATCTATTCATGTACGGTTGGAATAAAACACCTGATTACTTATCCTGGTTACATATACATAATATAAAAAATATTACATACACATTTCCTGCGTATGTAATGTGTTATAATGAGTTGACAGTTTTCTGAATAAATCATGCATTTAATAGTAATATATAATATAATTAGTAATCATTTCATATATTTATTGTAGACCACTTCAAAACGAGCTAGGAACGTGAAATTTACTTGTACCTAGAAACTCCAGGGAAAATTAACAAAAATTGCAAATGAAATTTTGAATCTTACAATTATTACTTTGAAAATTAGAAGTTTTAACATTAGGCTTATGTAGTTTCGAATAAAAAATATCGACATCTAAAAAAATAACCAATGTGACCTTTACACGTTAAAGTATAGATAAATGTTAGAACCATTGAATAAAGATTACATCTAGAATGAATATAGTTCAAAACTAATTTTGCAAGGGTTACGAGGGGGCCTGGAAGCGGATAGTTTGCATTATATATATGCGGGTTCATTTTAATCAGCCCGGATAATTCTACGGAAGTAGTTTCCCGTGGAAGGCGTGTGGATAGCTTTTTTTAAGTTTCTAAAATCCTAATATTTTTCACAACGGTAATACCGGAGAGAAATCTTTGTTTAAAGTTTATTATTGGTGATAGTGGGTTTATGTATATAACTAGTAACAGGAGAGCATTCTTCAGTTAGGAGATTTTTGAGCGAATTTCCCGTATTGGGAAGAAGCTATTACCGTAGTTGGCAGGGTAAGACTTAAGCCTGAGACCATGAAAAATTTTCGTTTTGAGGTCCCTAGATGCCAAAAACACTATTCGTTCAAATTTATATATGTAAATATAGGGGGTTTCAAATTTTCCAAAAATCAGTATTTTGCAAATTTTATCCCAAAATGTTAAAAACAATCAATTTTGGTTATAGCCATTTTATAGAGCTTAAAAAAACAAATAATTTAGTATTTTGAATCATTAACCTAGGTTAAGTGGTTGCGGAGAAAATCCAAAAAAACGTGTTCCATGTTAATCTTATGGTAAAAAAGTTTTTAGATCTTTCTCAGATAGTTTTACTAAAAACTTCACATTTCAAAGTGCTAAACAAAGTACGTCGTCCAATGTTATCCTTATGGAAAATAAATAAAATTTGATATCCAGATTATTTATGAATGTATATTGATGAAACTAGTGGCTTAAACTAGTTGTGGTATATTAATATTAGCACAAAAACAAGTTTTTGTTGATAGTCCCCGTAGCAGCATACCTGCATACTCGGCTCCCATGTTATTCATATGGAGAATAAGTAAAGCTGTATATTTCATTTAATTATGAACCTAAATTAGTAGAACTTGGTATGTAGCTTTACCTGGTTCAGTTATATTGATAATTGCAAAAAAAGTTACTTATCATCCTCGTTGCAGCAAACCTGCAACCTCAACCCTAGTTAAATTCTTATGGAGAATAAATAAAATGTTATATATCACTCGTTTATGAATGTATTTTTGTGAAACTTGGTAATTGGCTAAATAAAGTACGGAGACATATATATATATATATATGCATTGGAAATTCGCTAAGTACGCAGGTTTTCTGCGACGGGGGTATTATTATCCACCATATATCAAGCTACAAATACGAGCCACCTTAAAAATATTTGTGTTCGTGTTTATGTTGATTTAGGGGATAACGGTGGGAAGGTTTAAAGTAAATCGAATAAATGGTTTTTAAAGAGCTCAATTTGTTTATGTATTTTATTTGACAAGTGAATATCTTTAGAAACGTGTTTACGCTTCAGCGCTTAACTCGAGTTTTTGAACATGGTTAGTATAAAATAGTTGTGTTCTTGCTGTAAACAATAATTGTAGAGAACATGTTATTTGTAACATTGGATTTTGTACTACGCTAGACACACACCTGAAGCACTACAATAACTATTTTACCACATTCTGAGCATCAATATAATTCAATAAATATGTAGAATAGACCTAAAAACACGATCTCCCTCAGTAACATAACAAGTTTATTTTGTAAAATACAACTTTTTATGTTTGTCAACCGAAATTTAAATATTTATGGTTTGGGGTTATTCGGTAAAACAACGTGCTAGAAACCAAACATACTGTATAATTTGTAACTATATATAACAATAAAAAAGCCTACTTTACGTTACTGAATGCCCCATGGGGCATATGCAGCGTATGCCAGACGAAACATTGTTGCAAACGTTGAAACACAAAAAACATTGGACCATAAATCCACAGACTTGCTCTAAGCTATCATGGGATCTACCCAATCAACAGCCTTTGTCAGAATAACAAATGTTTGTTTACAGTTCGGATAAATTAATCGGTGTAAAGTTTGTATTTTATAACAAACACGGTTAAAACTCCCTCTGTCGCAGAAAACTTTAAATTCGTTTTTAAATGTGGTTAGTAAATAAGGTAAATATATTATTGATGACGGAACGAAGTGAAGGAACCTATGTATTAGCAAAGACAATGATTTGTTGTCCGTTAGTATGTCGTCGTGTCCGTAGTATAATGCGATAACGTGAACGGCTGCACGGATCGTTTTCAAATTTTACACAAATGTTTTAAAGTACACTTCACGCTTCCACTTCAAAAATGGAACACGTTCGTTAAATATATTTTTATTATCTATCATTTAAAAGCTGTAGCGAGAAAAGAAAATGCACTTGCATGCAGAAGTTCTTAATTTTTTTTGTAATAAACCCTAACTTTCGCCAATTATAGTTGTTCTTTTTGTTATCAAGAATAATGAGTATACTATTTTAATTAATTCTCCATATTAACCGTTTAAATATTTGTTTTGTTTTTTTTAAATTTTGTTCACTTTCCAAGTAAAACTAACCTAAATTACTTGTTCAAAAAATAAAGAAATAACCTATTGTGTCTGGAGGCGATAATTTTTATTTACCTAGTGATACAAACCAACGTCAACAAAATAAAAATATAAAAAAATAGTAAAAATATACCTATTACAATGTCTGCAATACAAGTCGTAAATAAGAATGATACTTATTTGGAGCATTGAAGAAGAGAAGCAGATGAAACTTCCTCCTCCAATTTGAAGCAACGCAGACGGAGAAAATTAGATTCCAAGACCTTGCAAGAAAACTGTTGCATAACAGTGTAATATTTTGCTGTGGATCTTTACTGTAAACCAATAAAGTGCATTATTTCCATAAGGTAAAGCATTGTATAAATATTACTGGTTTTAAAGAACGAGAAACTAATACAATATTATTTCGCAATTACAATAAACTAATAAAAAATAGATGTATTCATATGTTTTATGATCATAAATAAAGTACTCTCCGTTTTACATGATTTAATTCAATTTATCAAAAGTTTTTAAAAATGGTTATATTAAAAAACTATACTAGTTTTTTACAAATAAAGGTAACGTTCTCCTATAATGTGAGTAATGTGAGTGAGTTTAATAGTTTATCCGTTAGATTGACAGGATTGGCAGCAGCCATTTGTTTCGTATTTAATTCTACTAGCTGTGTTATTTTTCAGTTTATGATATTAAATACCTCTATCATAGTGAACCTGCGTACTCAGCTAATTTCTAATGTACCTCACTGCATACTGCGTACTGTTATTTTTGTTGAAGAATTTGCACCTCTAATATTTAAAATAATTAAGAACGATTTATCCTATGACCTACGATTAACCAAAATAAACGTTGATATTTTCCTTCAGAGGCCCCAGGGCTATTTATTAATATTTTGTGATGAAATTTCGGTTAGTACTTATTTGTCCTTATTCGTAGTTGTAGTTAAAGATTTTTACTTTTTTATATTTTCAACCCTAAGTGCTCGGGCTGCCCTCAAAGTTTGTTTTTACTTTCTCCCCCTATACATAGTATAAGGAGAAAGTATTTTTTCGTCAACATTTTCGAATTTGAGTGGAAATATTTGTTTTTATGCTTCCTGAGCCCCAAAAAATTATTTTTACATCTTGCCTGTCTGTGTGTGTATGTGTGTGGGTGTGTGTCTCTGTGGATGTGTACAGAGTTTGATACGACACCAATGGTCCGATTTCAATGGAATTTGGTATTTAGGTACTAATACACTATATATCCAGGTGTTTTTTATTTTTTGAATTTTTTATTTTAAAGGGTAATTATCCCCCAAAACTGCTAAATAACATGAAAAATAAAATTTTCTCAAAAACGGCTATAAGTATTTCAATTCAACTTTAGTGGTTTGTAGAGCTTTAGGTTTCCAACAAAATGATCCCACCCGCATTTTAATTTCAAGTTAGCATTGACCAATAGAGGATATTCGAAGTATGTTGCCACCCTTGGGGTGATAAGAGGGTATTTTCCCCTCTTAAAACCACTGTGTGTAGAAAAAAATATCCTATATTTAGTAAATAACAAGTATTTTATTCATTAAAGTTTCGTTAAAAGGGAGAAAGAATGTGTTAGTTTCCTTATACTGTTTATTTACCCATAAGATTAACATGGGGAATAATTGTATTTAAATTGCAGCTGATACTACATAATAGACAGGTTATTAGCAATACCATATGTTACAGGCAAGGAATATATTTATATATAAATAATATAATTTTTGTCTCTACATAGCTTTGTGAAGTGAAATGTTGAATGAAGCAGAGATATTTCAATTCGCTTATCTGTCTGTCTCTTTATGGCCCACATTTGTTCCACGTTTTAAAAAAAGAGCTGTATTGAATGAAATGAAACATTATGCCATTGCCGTATAGTGAGGGAAACTTTAAGGCTGTTTAAATCATTAGGGTATTAGTTCACCATCAGTAAGTCCAACAAACTGCATGAGTTATTTATCAGATATTTGGAAGATGGGTCAGTCCCAGAAAACGGTTGTGGGCCCGTTCCAATAATTCTCAGCCCTAATGAATTTCAAAATGTCTATGTTAATCATATTACTACTTACTAGGCTGATTGAACAAACGTTTGGTAGAAAGACTGCAGGCAATACACCATTATCAGATACAAGCCCTATACACCTATACTTTCCGCCCTGTGTGTCTTTTGGGACTCATCTGATCCATTGGCCTTTACATTTTTATTAAAAAAATTCTGACCTTCGTAGTTCACTGGACCGACTTAGCATATATTTGTTAGTAAAATAGTTAATACATCAGAATAAAACCTTTTGCCTACTCCTGTTCCAAAAATGCTTTAAGGATCTCTAAATGTTGGAGCCATCAAATTTATGGGTAAATAAATGTACTCTAATCAGGCCTCATCCCTGGAAAATATATTTTTTTTAGAAAAGTGCACCAAAAACTAACATTGGTTTAAGGTTAAGATTTGTAAATAAAAACAAAATAATCGAAACAGCTGTTCAAAAACAATTATTTCATTGTAAAAACAACACCCACTTAGTAAAGTATCATATGATTTTTGTGAGAAAAGTGATTACAACCAATGAATACATAACTCTAATATATACATGATTAGGCTATGTATAAATTGCTATAACCATTATAAATGAAAATTTAATAACGCGCAGGCATGTCAAATTCCCAAATACCCCCATAGCAGCAAACCTGCATACTCAGCGAATTTCCAATGCATATTAATTTATCTTAATACACCATAAAGCAACATACCAAGTTTCATCAATATACATTGATAAATAAACGATTTATGACATTTTAATTATTCCCCATAAGAATAACATGGCGGATGAGTATGCAGGTTTGCTGAAATAAGGAACACTAAAAATGGGCTTTTATACAAATATCAATATAACTCAACTAGGTAAAGCCACATTCCAAGTTCTATTAATTTATGTTCATAATTAAAGGAGATAACACGTTAATTATTCTCCTTAAGAATAACATGGGGCTGAGTATGCAGGTTTGCTGCTACGGGGACTATCGGCCAAAAAATGGGTTTTTGTGCAAATATCAATATACCACAATGAAATGAAGCAATATACCAAGTTTCGTCAGGATAAGTTCATAAATAAGCGAGATATACAATTTTTCGTATCCTCCATAAGAATAACATTGGACAACGTACTGTGTTTAGCACTTTCAATATCTCAGTAACCAATTTACGTAGAGCAATGATTAAAACATCAAATTGTGCGTCTTTTTAAGCTGATTCCAATAGGGAAGAATAAAATTTTACTTTTTCAAAAATTGTATGTAAAAAACCCAAAAAACCCATTTTTGGGGTACAAAACCCCACCAAAATACCCTTTCGGATAGGTCGATCTGTCTGGTTTTCAAACTTAAAGTCATAAATGCTGCTTTACATGTTTGTACCAAATTTCATCAAAATCTGACCTTTTTTACGAGAGTTATCGCACCCACGGACACTCATATATATATATATATATATATATGTATGTATATATATACATATATATATATATATATATATATATATATATATACAGTTTCGAACGAATGGTGTTTTTGGGGTCTGGGGACCTCAAAACGAAAAGTTATCATGGTCCCGGGCCTAGGTCTTACCATGCCGACTACGGTAATAGCTTCTTCCCTATAGGGGAAATTCGCTAAAATGAAAATAAACGAGTGGATAAATAAAAAAAATATGCTCGCCTTAGAGAGGAGCCGTAAAGATAAGTACTCTAGGCATTTGGAACAACCTGGCTGGCTAATAGAGTAAAGCTCGGTCCCCCAGGTGTTTTAGCAAATGTAACGAACTTCTCAAACATAACATTGTACTGTGATCTTGAGCGAAGCCGCGACTAGCTACTAGTATTATATTATTGTTTTAGCAAATTTACCCTACAGGGAAGATAGAGAAGCTTATTAGGTAGCATAGAGTACTTTGTTCTAAGGAATTATACTTAGAACAAAAGTCCCGTTTACAAAAACTATTTAAATTGTTACGTTGTTAGTTCTATACCTATGTTTTACTCATGTATTTATAATTAACGTTTGCTAAAACAGCAATAATAATGTTGATATTGATATTATATGTTAACTCGAAGGTCGAGAGTTTACATCAATATTGTTAAAATAAATTCCTAACTTTTGTGCGGCAATTGTATGCCTCTAAAACTATTACGATGCACATATATTGGGTATTATTCAAAAATCCTTACTTATTAATATTGGTAATAAAAAACTATATAAATTAAACAAAATTGGTTACTAATACAATTGAATTTACAAATTTTATTTCTTAAGACATTATGTAGATGTGTTTCTTACGTTTATAAAAACATCCACCTTCAGAGTTCCGTCTCATAGGCTCTCAAAGTTCCAAAAATAACCTTATGGGATGTTTTAAATTAATTAGCCAGCTGTTTAACTTTTCCCCTGTGAGATCTCCGTGCGAAGACCAGAATACTGGCTAGTTAGGTATAAAAATTTGATAAATATATTTGTTTTACAATTAGCCTATGGCATTACTTACGAATATGTCAGTAAATTTATTTTCAAAGTACTAAGTATAGCTCTTAACTACATTTATATTATTGACTATGATAGTATATATATACTCCACTTTGTTTTTATTTTTGACGAGGAAAGTTGGTGAAATTAATAATCGTTTAAACAAGAAAAATGTAGATATTTAATTGCTGGGTAAAAATTATAGAAGCAGTTTGAGTTAGCGTCTGCAATGAAAATGAGCAGTGACAACATCTGCAGCGACTGTCTCTGGAGCTCTCGCTGTTGAAAACGGATCTTCTATTTAGTAAGTTTTACTTCATTAATGCGATATTAGTTAGTATATATTTCAAGCTATGTTAATAGGCTCTTGTAACTGTTAGTCTAACAAGCAATGGATTAGTTTATCAAATTCAAGAAAATATCTCTTTGTGCTACCCAGCTCATATACGGTACTATTAAGTTTATATTGTATTTTTTCTATTTTTTATACCAGGAGTTAGCTTGAAACAGCTGTTCTTGCTTCTGTTCAGTAATTTGTTAGTATAGATGTACAACCGAATTGATTTATATTCTTATATATATATAAGGTTAGCATTGGAACTGTGAATGCAGAGGGGTTGGATCCCTGGAGGTGGATGTTTTCCAAGCTCTCAAAAGGCACGCCTAGACGTTAAGGACTTTCAAACAACATATGAACAATAGTCTAATCCATGGTTGTTTCGACAGTAGCCTCCTCACAAAAATCAGCTTATAATTCCAATAAACAGATATTTTGGGTTTCCGTTATTCCGGATAATACAAACCCAACGGAAACTGAATACAGTCATTTATAAAACCATTATAAACCATAATTTTAAATAACCTATAAAATGGATATTATATATACCACAGTTTTAAGGTACGCTGCCTCAACTTTAGGTTATTTCTCTGTTCACCACATGTCTCGCTAATATACGAAGCGATTGAATGTTTCATATGATAATTGCATTTTGTATAACCACAATAAAAAACCCTAACACGAAACTGATGTGTCTGGAAGGGCTATTTATAAGCAGATGTATTCTGAAAATGTATTGAAGGTTTTCTTATATTGTATTTATTTTATGTCAACTACCAGAAAATGATTATAATTCGGGCTTGCATTTCTTTAAATCATTACACATCCTAAATTGAACTTGTTTTGGTTTTATACCCCGGACTGAAATTAATTGTTAAATTGTTAGATAAATTTCATCATTTTCTCTTATAGTTTATATTCAGCTTCCGGTAAGCAAAGAAATAGGAACATATCCCCCAGAACTTCTAGAAATCAACAAAGCACGAAGTCAACTTCATATGGAGTTAACTTCATTTACTTATTCAGTCAGCTTCTGGCCGGCCGAATGAGGACAATTTGCAGACATAAAAAACCCGGTCTATAAATTATTTGTTATCTGTAGAATTTACCACGTTCACTGTGTTAGTAATGATAATTCCATTTGTTTCCTTGGTAATCAACAGCGAGAAATCCCACGTGCCAAAAGTGCGTTAATGTATTTAATTGTATAAACGTTTAGTTATTCTAATACGAAAAAGTGTAATACGGCAGTACATGTTTCTACCTGTAAAATAAACCTACGATTTTTAAAATTATTCCAGCACGACTATCACCACATTGATTTTTGAAACTGGTAGATGAATATAGACTACAAAAAGAACCGATAAAATTAACCTAATCATTATTCCAACACCTTTCAAAACATCTAAGGTTTATACGATGTATTTCGAAATTTGTCATTCTATAATTTTACTTAGGCCCTACGAATTTTTAGATCCTTCTATTTCCACGTACCAAACATAGGAAATCGGATTATTATCTTTAAGAGGATGTTGGATCCGGCGGCTTTGTTTGGTTTATTCTCCTTAAGAAAACTCCTAACTCATCTCGTCTGTATAAATAGATTCCTTCACATCGTTCTGTCATCAATAATATATTTCCCTTATTTACTAACCACTTATTAATGTAGTACGTATCTCTATTAAGTAAGTAAAGTTATATAGTAATCAATAATATATAATAAGTAACAAGTTACTCGTAATTTGATAACAAAGACGCTGAGAGAACCATTTCTGATGGGTGGAGTTGAAGAGGAAATTACGCACTAAATCAACCGCGTTACATTTTACTTCCGACTTATAGGAAGTAGAAGTTAAATTAGTCAGTTTCCATTTCACCATACCATTTATACGATAAATATTTAATCAGTTGCTTAGTTTGGTCCAATTAGCAATTGTATGTTTAACTATGAAACATACTACATACATCTACATATTGTAGAAATTTAAATTTTTAAACGCAGCCCAGGATTTAGAAACAAAAACTATAGTTTTTGTTTGCTGCTAAAATTTTTGGTATTTCTTTTGGTATTTTTTACAACTCATTCCTATCACTTAATGAAACATGTTGGTTTTTACAAAGTAATCTAACAGACCAGCATTTCCATTATTACCACGATCCTCTTTTTCAAGAAATTGTTAAAGCTTTTTTAGTTATTTTAATTTAATCGTCTCAAAATTGTCAGTTCATAAAATAAAAAAAAACATTACAAAACTGCAAGCCTGATCATGGAGAATGAAGTAAGAGAAATAAGGAAGCCAAAGTTGTAAACTGATTTTTATCGTAAACGGTGTTTTCTTTTTGTACTTGTAATTTGGGTTGTGTTAAAATACCCCCGTCGCAGCAAACCTGCATACTCGGAGAATTTACAATGTATGCATATGTTTCTCACCACCACATAAAGCCACTGACTTAGTTTCATAAAAATACATGAATAAATAAGTGATCTATAGAACTTTATTTATTCTCCATAAGAATAACATAGGGCTGAGTACACAGGTTTGCTGCAACAAGGAACACAAATATGTGTTTTTATGCAATTATCAATATACCTCAACCAGGTGAAGCTACATACTAAGTTTTATTAATTTATGTTCATAATTAAGGGAGATATAAAACTTTAATTATTCTCCATAAGAATAACATTATGGCTGAGAATGCAGGATTGCTGCTACGGGGATGATAAAAAAAATTATGAAAATATCAATATACCAGTACTACGTGGAGCCACATACCAAGTTTCATCAATCTACATTCATAAATAATCGAGATATCAAATTTCATTTATTCCCCATAAGGATAACATTGGACAACGTACTGTGTTTAGCACATTGAATATCTCTGCAACGGTTGAACATAGAATCACAATTTAAACACCAAAATGATTTTTTGTAGAGCTGAATTTATTAGCAAAAGCAAATGTGAAGTTTACATTAAAATGAACCGAGGAAAAGCCAAAACCCTTATTCCAATAAAATTACCATGGGATATTTTATGAGCAGGTTTTTTTGGATTTTCTCCACAACCACTTAACCTAGGTTAGTAATTTAATAATTAAAATTTTTTAAAGCTCTATAAAATTCTCAAAACCAAAACTGAGTGTTTTAAAAATGTTAGGGTGAAAAGTTCAAAAAACTGATTTTTGTAAAATTTAAAACCCCCATTTATCCCCCTTCCCATAGTCGGATTTTTCTGGGTTTTGAATTAAAAAGTCATGAATGTCACTTTACACATTTGAGCTAAATTTCATCGAAATCATACCTTTTTTACTCAAGTTATCTTGTTAACGGACATATATATATATATAAAATGGAGGTCTCCCAATCTTGCCAGTAAACTTACTTTTTTAAAAGCGTAAATCATGTATGATCTTAAACCATGAATTCGTTATATATACGAATAGTATACATATATATATATATATATATAAATTTGAACAAAAAGTGTTTTTGGTATCTGGGGACCTCAAAACAAAAAGTTATCATGGTCTCGTGCTTAAGTCTTACCATGAGACCTACGGTAATAGCTTCTTCCCTATAGGGGACATTCGCTAAAATGCCGAACGTATACAATTTTGTTTAGAAGAATTACAAATTGTGCTTTTCTTTCTTAACTTTGAATAATCGTTGAAAAATTAGATTTAGTCACATTTTTTAGCATTTATTTTGCAATTGTCAATGTGGGTCTCTCAAACTGGTATGTTAGAACCGGAAATATCAAGAGTGATTTATCTTTTAAGACGCTTTTACAATGCGTTGTAAGCGTCCAGCCCATCAATCAACTATGTAAGACCAGCCCATTTTACACATAGCCAGTCTATTGTGAGGTATGTATTAATTATCTGGGGAAATTATTTAATACCCCAAAGCGGGTAAGATTCGAATACTTTAAAAGCAAGCTGTTAGAGTTATTACTACGTTTTCGTGGGAAATTTGAACTCTCTCTAAATTCAGACTTAAATTCAAACTTTTACAAATATTGTCATATGTAATGTAGTAGTTTACGTTTTAAATAATATGTACATTTTGATATTCATCTAACATAAGTACAATACTCAAAATATAGAACAACCGTCAATAGAATATTTTAGACTCAGTAAATCCTTCAGTAGTTATATTGTTTCATAACTTAAAGCATACAATAAATTACTTTATCTTATCTGAAAATACATAATAAAGAGTTCAAGAAGAATTTTATAGTTGGTTGATATTGAGTCCTATCTACTCAATGGTTAATTTTCTTTCGTACAAAAGGTTTAAATTGTAGGCACAATTTAAAGGTTACCAGTCTCATTTAGCTATAAATATACTTATATTTTAACTGTTTTTCAGTTTTAAATAGCTATGACGTGTTGTAATAGACTAAGTATGACATCCAATTTTACTTTTTTATATACTGAATGGCAGTAAAAACATTTTATTTGATTATATAAAGGGAATCGTTTTGATCTATATCTGAACATGGATACTAATTTAACAAGCATTAGGACTCAAGGGGGTAGGAAGGCGAACAACAGCCACAGAGAAAAGGGGTTCGTTTAATTAGGCCGAATTGGTCTAATCCAGTCTTACTTTTGTCATTTCTGAAACAACCTTCCTTTAGAAGACCTTGGCGAAATTCTGGTTTCCAATCCCAATCTCTCGCATTATTATCCAAACGAATCATTGATCAACAATTAGTGTTCAATTGTAAGTTAATATTCAGTTCATTATATTACCAAAAATATTAAATATATTTATATCATCTCTTTTATTGAAATTTGCTTACAAGGAGTGCTAAGAATGGGATAACCTTTTTACACTCCATATAATGATCATAGTATAATAATTTGATGATATCGCAAATAAAAAATTGTTGATATGATGGGTTCTAATTTCAAAATTTTTATTTCATTAGTGTATGTTAGTCCTAAGGAGCCGGGTATAATGATTTGGGGGCTAGTTTGTTAAATTGGTCCTAGAAAATCCTAAGCTACTTCTCCCCTTTAGGGCAGCTGAATTTGCAGATATCTTCAACAACATTCCAAGATTTTCATGGAGTGTACTTTTCCCTATTTCGGCCCTTTTGGAAAGTTCACTCCACTCATTCATAATTACGTGTTTGGAACGTGCATTCGTCATACCACACACCAAGCTGGGGAATGTTGTACCCTGATCCTCTCTTTTCCTCTATGGTTATTTTTCTGTTTTATCATTTATTTGGTGTGGTGACTCATCCAAAAAATGTCGGTTACATCGACAAGCTAAACCAGTAGTAAATATAATTCGATACTCAAACGATGTGCTATCAATTACATTAGGATAGCAGGCTAACCAGTTAATTGTAACTTGTTCACTTTACACACATGCATAGATAACTTCAGATTTAATATTAAAAAACATTACAAATAAAAAAAATTACTAAGTGTAATGCAATAATCTTTTCAGAGTAGAAAATAAATTAAAAATGACACTACTTGATAATAAACACATTTAATTTTAAGAGTTTGTAGATATGAACGAAAACTTGTTTCCTTATGAGTAAATGGGTATACAATTACTGTTAGCTTCCAACAAATCATATTTTATTACCTACAAAAACTAATGTCTTATAAATTGATAAGCGAGTTATCAACGGTTTTTATAATAATACAATAGTACTCTATACACTGTGAAATACAACACTTGTATATGAACAGTTTGAAGTCGTCAATAAAAACGTTAATAAAACGTTAGATATAAAAACGTTAGTAAAGTTTTATTGAGAAAATATTTTTCACTCTTTGATTTTATTGTAACGTGTTCAGCTTTATTAAGAATAGATTTGTAATGAGGAGTGACAAATGAAAATTTACTCAAATGAATATTTTGATGGTAGTAAGGTATAAAGATTGCTTCTAATAACAAAACTAGTTCTTGCTTTGCTTCGTTCTTGCAGTTGGAAATATCATACCCAAAAACACAAAGTGTTGACGAGTTACCAAGTCCTAAAATTATATGTTATCAAAATGTATTCCAATTCAAAGATAGCAACTTTGATCTGACATTGTTTATCATCAAAAATTACTTAAATATGTTAAATAACAATGCTCGAAAGATTGTTGGTTATTTTCTATGTGTTATTGGCCAGCAGATAATGCATTGTTATAATATTTAATTATAATTTGTAACTATATTTAGATTTTTAAATTTAAAATTAAAGATTTTGCATCAGTGAAGCTGCTGGCCAAGAACAGATATCAAATAACCAACAATCTTTCGAGCATTGTTATTTCAACATATTTAAGTAATTTGTGATGTTAAACAATGTCAGATCAACAGATCCTATCTTTGACTTGGAATACATTTTAATATCATATAATTTTAGAACTTGGCAACCCGTCAACACTTTGTGTTTTTGGGTATGATATCATTTGTTTGTTATATAATTGTTTATTAAAAATTGTTATAAATGAGATTTCAAGTTGAAATAAAACAAAATATATATCAAGGCTAAAATGTTACAATATATTGGACATTAATTAAGATTAATTTACCTTAATATTTCCTAGATAGTTTTTAGAATTTTCATGCAGTTTTTTAAATATTGTAATATATATATTTTTTGCACGATATGGGCATTTCTTGACGTTCACTTTCCCATCACTTGCATCTATCCATTTATTTTTTTTTTTAATGTAAGCTATGTAATGCCCTGATGTTGTACTTTTTCCTAAATGGAACACCGCATTTTTTAATTAGTATAGAATTCCATTAATTTTGATATTTGTATTTTGTAGACTGGGTATTATTAGACTTAAAATTTTGTTATCATGTGTTGGAAAAGTTGTAGTTAAAAAATTATGAAGTTACTTGTAGCTGAGATGGATGTTTTTTATTAGTACCTGGGGGCCGAGCTTTGCTCGGGGAAGGCCAGAGAGATTTTTTAGATGACGGAGTAATATTTCACCACTATCCCATACTGATAATCGGATTTGTATAACTCATTTGCCTCTTTTCTACATTTGTAATGTCACTCCAGTTATTAATTATAGCTCAATGTCCCTTTGATTTATTTTACTAAAATATATATAAAATCTTCACTCAACAGTTTTAATCACAGGTCACGGGAAACTTCATGCTAATAATCATAAAACAACGTGAGTATTACTTTGAAAGTTCATTGATTGATTATAAACAGCTGTTACAATTCTTTTGTTTTGATTTTAAACTCCATAAGCCCAATGTTAATTTTTTTAACTTTCCATTTTTGTTTTAGCGAATTTTCCCTATAGGGAAGAAAGCTATTACCGTAGGTGGGATGGTAAGACTTAAGCCCAAGACCATGATAACTTTTCATTTAGAGGTCCCCAGATGTCAAAAACACCATTCGGTAAAGTTTGTACACACATATATATATATATATTTGTATAGCACGATCGTAAAAAAGGTCTGATCTTGATTAAATTTGGCACAAATGTGTAAAGTATCATTTATTTGAGTAAGTTCGAAAACCAGAAGAATCGCACCATCCGAAGGGGGTTTTCACATGTAATTTTTATTTTAATCAAATTTTAATTTTTACTATTGAATTCAGCTTAAAAAAACATACAATTTGGTATTTCTCTACGTCAATTGGTTACCAAAATATTGACAGTTCTAAACACAGTGCGTTGTCCAATGTTAATCTTATGGAGGATAAGTAAAATTGTATATCACGCTTGTTAATGAAACTCGGTATGTGGCTTCATTTGGTTAGGATTTACTGATATTTGCATACAAAACCCATTTTTTGTTGTCCCCATGGCAGCAAACCTGCGTACTCAGCAGCTATAATGTTATTCTTATGGAGAATAAGAAACATGTGATATCTTGCTTGTTTATGAATAAAAATTGGTAAAACTTGGTATGTTGCTTCATCCAGTGATAATCCATTGGTATTTGCATAAAAACCAGATTTAGGTCCTTGATGCAGCAATCCTGCATACTCAGCCCTAATGTTTTTCTTATGGAGAGTAAATAAAATGTCATATCTCGCTTATTTATGAATACGCTTTGATGAAAGTTAGTAAGTGGCTTGATGACTTAGTGAAGTACCATTTGAAATTCGCTGAGTATGCAGGTTTGCTGCAACGGGTGTTTTTTATATTATTTGTTTTTCCTGGAGATGAGACCTGACTAGAACTTATTTTTATCCCAGAAATTATTTATTTACATCATTTGAAGCTAAGCTCTCAAAGTTACAGTGTTAAAATTATGGCAAAATTAAAATAAATTAAAATTGAACATATAACAGCTGTTAATACTGACAAAACACAGTTTTAAAGCTAACCTCTAGAACGGACTTATAAATTATTGCAAATGTGCTTATTGAGTTATTTTATTTAGTGAGAATATGCTCGTTCATTTTCAAGATGAGCTCGTTTGCTACACTCACTTGCCTATATATATATATATATATATATATATATATATATATATATATATATATATATATATATATATATATATATATATATATATATATATATATATATATATATATATATATATATATATATATATAAATAGGCAAGTGAGTGTAGCGAACGAGCTCATATATCACGAAGCTCATATAACACAACTCTTTATATATATATATAACTAACTTCGGAATCGAAAAAAGAATTTGAGATGCCATTCAAGTAGATTTTGTATTTCCATAATGAACATATGTTTATGCCTTTTAAGTATGTTTAGATATAATCTACATAACAGCTGTTTGGTCTAACTAACTTATATAACTAAATAACATACTAACCCGACTTTGTTTTTAGATTTCATATTATGTTTATTGCATATTATGTTATGTTCGATGTATTATAGTATGTATAGCTTTAACGAATTAAAATATTTTCATTGCCTCTATACCCTTTTGTTTGGTTAAATTCACTCAATGATTTAATTTGAATTTACAAGCCAGCTGATCAGATTTGTTTTGGAACACATGCGATACTTGGATTTTTGTTTACGTAGTAAATGTAAACAAAGCAGACATCAAATTCAGTAACAATTTTTAAAGTGGAATTTAATATAATTTGTTTTAAAATATTGCGTTTTCAAACTTACAATTTAGTGTCAAAAGTGAAATATGTGAGTAAAAACAGAAGTCTGTGCGAAATTTCGTTCAAGTTCGATGAGAAATAAAGTTCTTAGGCTTAGTGAACAAAATGAAGTGGGCAATTTGTGAAAAGTGCCAAAAATACAAGATTTAGGCTACTTTTATACGTTAATTTCTCGCTTCTCAGACCTTCCTTAAACCAACTGTTGTGATATTTCGTGTTTAGTGAAAAGGTTTAGCATATAAATGCAATGCCAGATTCACTTAAGGCTGTAATACGCTATTTTGAGAAGTGAAAAATCGTCTCATTCTGCTTCGTGTTAGTATAGCACGGGTCGTGTGGTGGACTTGGCGACGTGACACGACCGTGCCACTAGATATATTATAAATTGTAAGTCAATCCAAAATGAAAATAAGTAACATGTGGTATACGGCATACGGTTTTTATATTACAACTTCAAAACTTGAGGGTGTTATTTCTCTTTTATAGTGATGATATGAAATAAACCTATAGTTAAGTTCTATAGGTAAATTTGATGTAGTAGTGAAAGTTGTGAAAGTTTTCGTTTTAAAAATAACGTCTTATGATCCAAATTATTGTTTTGATTTTCTAGCTCAATAAATATGAACAACTCTATTAAAGTTTGATCTACTACCTGAAGCAGTTTTTTTTCGTTTTCTTAGATACCGTCACAATATTCGTTATGTTAAGGTGAATATGAATAAATCTTGTGCGTATAATATGTGGGACGCCTTGTGTATCATGTCACCTACTATGACCAGTTGATTCATGTGTCATGATCATTGATTAATAGCCCAATGATCAAAGGCAGTATTGAACAGGATATAATAATTTAACTAGTATTTATCGATACCATAATTTAGTAAGATATCCTCTAAGAAAAATAATGAGATTAGTAAATAAAGTAGTTATATACATATTAAAATGCATATCTAATTTTGAGGTTTTGTAAGAGTCTTTTAATTGCATCAATTATAATGCAGGTTGTATCCTGCATAATAGGTATCTGCATAGTAAATGAAGCCCGCATTGATGATATCAGTTTATAGTGCCGGTTTGAAATTATCATATCTGATCAATATTTTGGTAAATTTTAGTAAAAAATCAAATTTAAAACACTATAGATTTTAAGTTATGAAACATATGAGTTTTAAATGTTTAAATAATATTTAGTATGTCTATTTTACGGATATTAGGTATAACTAGTCTATTGTACCACAAGGCATCCTGAGACCCTTCTGTGTTTCTGAAAAAATATATAAAAATATAAATTGTACTCAAATACAAACTGTTATATTTTACTACTCCATTACATCTGATACAAAATATTACTCTATATTCTTACATAATATTGTATTACATACATTTTATAAAATTTTAATGATTATGTACAAAATAATTTCTTCATTCCAAACGATTTAATTCCATGTTTTACAGAGCTACAACAAATTAAAACTATGTATTCAAACAATATATAAACCTTCTGGGGACATTGTATACAAACATAAATAGCCATCAAAACCAAGTTTAGCAACTAAACTAAGGTACAGATACAATTATTCTATGGTAATCAATTTACAATCCATTTGTGTCAATGAGTTGACGGCAAGAAACATGGCTACACAAATATAGATTCTAAAAAACACTTCTACACAGATTAATCTAGTATAAAACGTTGCCCTAATGTATTTGGATATTTGGAATACTTTTTGTCTTATAAAATACTGAAAAGTCATGATATAATATACGTTAATAATTTAAATGTAATAAATAAAAATTACACTTTTATTTTACATTTATAGTATTTAGTATTCTTTTAGAAGCATGCGTTGTGCTTATAAAACTCTATGTAATCTTACGAATCTATTTGAAATAAAATAGATTTTTGAATTTATTTGTTATTTGTTGTTAAATTATTTGTTGAGTTATTATTAGAAATAGGTTGAATTATTTTAGAAAATATTATTTTGTTTAGGACGTTTAAAAATAATTGATAAATTTGTATTAGAATATTTATATTATCCGATTAAGAGGAGCCCAAGCTTTAGTATTATATTGATACAGTTTTACACTCTTCACGGGGTTTTCAATCACAACCACTTTCTACCCTCACTGTGATACAGCCGTGATGTAGTTTCGTGGAGGCTCCAAATCTAATTTTCTCCATACAAGAGGGTAGGTTGTGGAAATTTGAGCTGCTCTTTTCTTGTTAATGTATTGTTCAACTAATAAAACATTTTCTCAAGGAGTTGTAAACTAATAAGGATACGATGAATCGAGTAAAGTGGCATAATCTAAACTAACTTCGAGCATACTCCTTGTGTGTCTTTTTTAATATTCCATGGTTTTCTATTATTATGTGTAAGGAATAAATATTACGTTTGTAATTTTCTTTGATCAGTTCTGGCCGATTAATATAATTTTGTATAAAACCGTACTCAAGCTGTAAAATTACTACGCTACGTACTCTACGTCTTTTATATCAGAAATAGTATAAAGAATGTAATGTTTATTTTATGTAAATAAATTCTTCTAGGAGGCATTAACTTGTAAAAGTCTGATAAATCGGACTAACAAAATAAGTCGTCAAAACAGTTGTGGATATGCAGCATTTTTTAATATACAGCTTTCATAATACTGGATATAGCAGAAGTCTTAATCACTGCTGTACAAAACTTACCTTAAAGCAAATCTCTAAGTGCGATTGGTTTTTCCCCTTCATATATCTGACATGTATATGTTCCTAAGTTTTAGTTCACAGCAATGCTACTATTTTAATACGCTCAATCATCAGACTCGTATTAAAATTTGTGATACCAAACAAATTTGTTGTGTCAAATGTGTTGTTACCAGCGAGCACATAATAGAATAGAGAAGACAAGTGCTTATTACCCCGTGCTTTAAAAGTGAGGTAAGATTCACCATGTTGGTCTGGCTTACAGCCTGAAATCTACGATCCGCGAGCTCAATGCGCGGTAAAAATTTGCGACCGATACACGGCCATTTTCAACAGTATTAATTGAAGAATATTGTTGAAATTTTGCATGCTTATAGTATAGAGTCTGAGGATAGCGATGGTAATAATTTAAAGTTAATAATATTATTATTAAATGGTATATAAATAATTTAATACACACTTGTAGCTCTGTTTTCAAAACCAGACATGAAAAAGTTGTTCTGTGGGAAAATTTTTTATTTTTTGATCAGAGACATTTTGTCAGCGGGAAACTTGTAGGTAAATAAACTAATTTAATTTTGTATTCCAAATTTTCTGTCTAATGTGTTTGGTTTCCTCAGAAATCGAGGCATAAGAAAGCGGCAAAACTGTTTTCCGCGGAGCCCGCTGCCGCACTGCGCCCGACCATAGGCAGTGCAGTGTGTTTGTTTTCCGACTACTTTGTTGTTTTTGTTTTTATTTTATATTTTATTTTAGCTGGGATTAGTAATGATATCGTATTAACTTAAGGACTAGTAAATGAAAAAGAATTTGGGTAATAACTAGTTTTATTTACTTATTTTTATGTTTGTAATTTCTTCAGTTTCACTTGCTGTAGCTGATTATGGGTAAAAATATGGTATATTTTACCATACTACCATATTTTTACCATAATACTATGGGTACATAGCAAATATAAACGATAGTACAAATTTTTATTTTATTATATTATTTATTCCAAGTGTCTTTTAGTCCATAAATTAAAATAATGTTTATTATATATAATATAAATGGTACTTTAATTTTCGTTTTTTGTGGCCAACACAAAAAGAATAGATGTAGAGCGACGAGATATCATAGAGAAATTTAAGGAATATTCAATGCTATGACTAAGCAAAAATATTTTTAACCACTTAAAAAGAATATTAAATTAAATTAAAACAATGTGCTCTTGTGAAATGTAATCCCAGCGGGTGATTGATACCCCGTTTTAAATAGGTGTCCGGTTATTGCAATCAATTTACCACCTCGTGTAATTCGACATCTTTAGGTCTACAACAAAAGCCGTATCCACCCTCACTGAAATACTGAAATAGTGCGCAGTGGTGCGTGGTAGACGCTCGGACTAGGGTGGCGCCGCCATCTTGGACTGTCTCATCCGTCCGCCAGGTTGGCCGCACTCTCCGCTCCGAGTAGCTTCTCTATTACATTATGTTTTCGCTGGTTTTTACCATTTGCGACCAAATGGTAACAATGGTATAAATGGTTTATAATTAAATATAAAATAACAATAATTTTGTTTCATGTTGTTGGTTTGATATTGTTCCACTAAAATCTTCTTTTTTAAAGTATTTTCTTTGTACAAAATTTTAGAGACATTTTTTCAGGTATGTCAGAGCGTGATAGTCCTGGTGAGTAGGAAACACGGTTCATTATTTAGTCTCCACCGTAAAATATTTCCGAATAATTATGATAATCTGAAATTTATATTTAAATGGTTGTTTTGGTTAATTTTGTAGAATTTTTAATTTTAATTATTTTTTATTAAATCCCTGTTTGGGCCTGTATCCTAGTTATATCCTAGTGTAGTGTATCAAACATGTCCGATTACCTTATATTTAAAATTAAGTTTTAAATTACAACAAATAAGTTGAGTCCGTCGCAGACCGACGTTCTTAGTTTTTTATTTTTTATTGTAATGATGGGTTTTATTTTTTTATATAATATCAAGCATTTAAAACATTATTACATTTAATAATTTATTTTTTTCATCCTGCCAACCTACATTTCTGATAATATTGTTGTCAATTCAAGTTATGACTTAGAAACACCAACTGTTCATAAACTGTTGCGCTCTATTTTTAGTTATAAACCCCCTTTAACGTTTGATTTAATTTCAAATCCTTACAATGATTTCGGGCTGACGTCAATACAGACTTCCCACAGTAACACGATATCACCATGTATCTCCTCCTGTGTTACAAAGGAGAGCAATCCAAAGAATGTTAATTAAATTGAACGTACCTTGTGATATTCGATGCGGGGCTGTGCTTTGTAGCATTGTTTCCATGACATGTTTAACTTCATAGCTTTAAACACCTTGGTTAAATCAACAAAAAGTGTTTTTAAATTTATTTTAGTTATTTTAAATTAACTTTTAAGTACAAATGAAAACAAAATTAATTAAAAATAATTTGTTTGAACGACCACCGGTTTAAATGCCAATAAATCTACGATAAGGTTTTTTTTCACAGATTTGTTGTGTGACCTGGACCATTAAACTACGTAAATAAAAATAAGTATAATATATTATTTCTAGGCTTACCATAAAATCAAAAAATATATAAATCCAAATCGATTTCACGTCCGAAGACTCAGTGGATGTGTAGGAAATAATATAAATAAACAATCCAGAGGCTGCACATACTATGAAGAATTATAAAAATAGAACTTTAATTGTATAACGACGTAACTCATAACAATTTATTTTTATCCACTTCGTATTATACTCATAATCAATAAATTACACAACCAAACAAAAAATAACTTATTAGGTTAAATCATGGTTATATATATATATATATATATATATATATATATATATATATAAGTAGTCCACGCAGTCGTTGAGTCTTAACATGGGTTTCTTATGAGAAAACGTGTAGCCAACCTAAATGAATTGCAAAACAAAAAACATGACCTACATACCAGTGGTACCAACCGTAGTTATATATATATATAAAGATGTATAATAAGGTAGTTATATATATATAATGATGTATAATAAGGTTTTATATATATATATATATATATATATAAAGATGTAGTAACGTAGTTATGTCACGCTTGTAACGTAAGACACAAAATACCTGCAGTATTATAATGTAAGAGAGAGCAGCCCGCATCGCCGGGTCGCGCTTGGGCGATCAAGCTTATCGCTTGCCACAAATCAAATCGGGACAACGACGCCTCAGTGGCCTCGCGTAATGACATGAGTTATGATCGACCAAAACGCCGACTCATGTCATTAATACTAGTGATACTCATGTCATTAATACTAGTGATCAATCAGTGACATCTGGTTATGGAACCGCCAAGTGACTATCGTATGGTTACTATCTATCATAGTTGAGCGTTCCTTACGCAACTGTGTGACTCTACTCAGCCGAATTTAACCAGCAACTTCAGTCCGTACCAGGCATTGGACCACAACACATCACACACACCAGGTAAGTAAGTAAAAAATCATTTTAAAAAAGAACATTTATTTATTTCTTACGTTGTAATACAGAATTAAACACTTAAGCTGAACTGTTATTAAAACTTAGTAAAATGTATTAAATTGCAAATTGTGTAGGCTTCAAAAAAATGTCTATAGCTTAAATAGTTTTTCTTTACAAATAATTTATAAAAATGTACTTTACGTTTTTGAACAATTCAAGACTTACTTTAATACAATATTGTGTAGACTTCAAAAAATGTCTATAGCTTAAATAGTTTTTCTTTACAAATAATTTATAAAAATGTACTTTACGTTTTTGAACAATTCAAGACTTACTTTAATACAATATTATACAGTGAAACAAGGTAGGACTCTAAACTGCCTTAGGACTTAGAAAAAATAATTTTAATTTACCATAATACAATATTATACAGTGAAAAAATTGGGGACTTTAAACTGCCTTGGCACTTAGAAAAAACAATTCAAGACTTACTTTAATACAATATTATACAGTGAAACAATGCAGGACTTTAAACTGCCTTAGGACTTAGAAAAAATAATTTTAATTTACCATAATACAATATTATACAGGGAAACAATGTGGCACTTAGAAAAAACAATTCAAGACTTACTTTAATACAATATTGTGTAGACTTCAAAAAATGTCTATAGCTTAAATAGTTTTTCTTTACAAATAATTTATAAAAATGTACTTTACGTTTTTGAACAATTCAAGACTTACTTTAATACAATATTATACAGTGAAACAATGCAGGACTTTAAACTGCCTTAGGACTTAGAAAAAATAATTTTAATTTACCATAATACAATATTATACAGTGAAAAAATTGGGGACTTTAAACTGCCTTGGCACTTAGAAAAAACAATTCAAGACTTACTTTAATACAATATTATACAGTGAAACAATGCAGGACTTTAAACTGCCTTGGCACTTAGAAAAAACAATTCAAGACTTACTTTAATACAATATTATACAGTGAAACAATAATTTACAAATTTACAATAATTTAAAAAAAATACAACATTAAAAAAAACCTAATAATTAAAAAACAACCTCGTGCGGCTGTTAACAACAGTCCTGCAAAAGGGGCAGCAGGTGACCCGGCGGCTACAAGCCGGGCACAATGCATGCCCACAGGGGTGGAGGGCTACAGTTGGGAGGGCACTTATACATATTTGGCACACAATGTACCTCGGCTGTTCTGTAGGAGGAGGCGTGCCACGGATAATAAGATTATCCATCCTCCTGTCATTATAGGTGAGGATCCTCTCCATGGTGGCACGGAGCTCCTCCCACACAGCCGGAGCGATCTCCCGGATTTGGTCGATCTCCGTGTCCTCCAAGGCGTTCCGTGACAACGTCAGTGCTTCAGCCAGCTCTGTCCGGACGGCCGCGATCCGGTTGACGATGCCCGGAACATCCTCGGTGGTGTTTGTCCCACGCTCCTGAAAACCACATCAGGTAAGAATCTATTCGTAAAGTTAATTATTATCTTGTCCCACGCTCCTGAAAACCACATCAGGTAAGAATCTATTTTAAAGTTAATTATTGTCCTATATCTTACAAACGAATGACTTGGAACCTTACCATTTCAAAAAGCCGCATCCTCAGCCGTAACAGGCCTTCCTCAAAGCGACAGACGGCGCAATCGGCAGGGGGGTCGACCGCGGGCATTCGTTCCTCACACCTTAAATTCTGAAACATTACAAATTAAATATAATACAAGTTTACAAAACAAAACAAAAAAAACAAACCCTAACCCCCGATAAAGATACTTACAATAGGTTCAACCCGTCTTGACGGTCCCGCTACCTCCCTTGCACCGGTGCTCGGCCTGTTCACCCTCTCCTCCAAGGCAGCAATGTGGACTTCCGGTATTGACTTTAAAAAACAAAACGATCAATTATCACAAGGTACACACACACACACACAGTAAAAAAACAAAAAAAATACAACAGTATAACAAAATAAAAATTACCGAAAGTCTGGGAGCTCTCGAGCCCGAGGGAAAGGCGAATACATCCCCCTCCACCCTTGCACCAACCTCGTCCCGATCAGCAAACGGAATTGCAGGCACCGCCCTAATCCCAGTTACGTTCTGCCCCTGTAAATAATGTTTATATTATTATTATAACTAAAACCTAAAATGTATATCAAACATACGCAACTGTTAAACCTTATTACTTACAAGACTATGTAGTGAAGGTCTGCTAGACCAGGAGGGGAGTACCCTTGAGGGTGTAGGGCTGTTTGGTCGAGCCCTGTCCCGCCGACGCACATCCTCTTCCTCCATCCTTGCACCTGTTACGTTCTGCCCCTGAAAAAAACAGAGACCGTTAACACCATCATTAAAACCTATGACTAAAAAAATACTTTAAACAATACGACGATACTAACCGTATAGTGTAGATGGCTTATCAGCGTCCTCGCGCTCGTTTCCTCTGAGTGGATAGAAACCGGCCCACCAGATGTTATCCGTAGAGGGGGTTCGGCCAGGTGAGGACGCCTTACCGGTTCACCACCCCTCTGTAAATAAAAAAAACAAAGGTATCAGATACCCATACAATACAATACAATATCAACACCATACCATACTCATACCATACCAAAACATACCATTAAGCGTGTGAGGCACCAGCCGTCCCCAGCGATAACGGCCCTCTCTCCAAACGAGTACAACCCCGTCTCGTAGGTGTTCCTAATTTCCGCCCATAGCTCGAGTCTCCGCTGAGTAAAAGTTGACTCTGTCACCTGGCGGTACCGTGGCGGAAATCTGACGCTTCTGGGGTTGTTCTGAAAACAAAATACAATTAGTGTAATAAAATACCCGTACTTAAAACTATATACTCCCCCATACACCAAAATACTTACTGCACGTATAGAGAGCAGGTATCCATCCTCGCTGATAAAATACTGGGACTCGCCATCACTACCGACGAGCTGAAAAAGAAAATATAAAATCAATTATACAATTCTAAAAATAAGCAAGTGGAAAAAAAAACAAGTACCTATATAATAATAATTAATCACCTCAGTGTTAGCCTGATGAACCGCATACGTCGTAATTGGGGTATCGGGCTGGGGGCGTGGAGACCGGTCCCTTACCTGAAAAAACAGTATATTGTAATTTATCTTATTATTTTATTGTTTACTACATTATTAACGCTAAAAATCACATAGCAATGATATGTCCTTACCGAGGTGCCTCGTCTAATAATATTAGGCATCGTCCGCCTGACAGGAGATGCTGGCCTCTGCCACTGAAAAAAAAACATTAGAGTTAGAGAAAACCACAAACAACCCCTAACCTCTACGTGCAAGTATTGCTAAATAAGATAAATAAAAAAATATAAAACTTACAGTTCCTAACTCTCGCATGCTAGTCTCTATAAGCTCAGGACTTACACCAAGATCATACTGCAACAGATAAATAAAATCAAATTTAGACTTACATTTTCTAAACCTTGAGAGATCGCCTCCCGGGCCTCAGGGCTTAGACTGGCAATATCGTCCTGTAACAAAAAAAAAACACAAACCAAATAATATTATTAAATAAATAAAAAACTATAAACGTTGAAAAAAACACGGAATAAAACCCATACTAACCGTAAACCTATTTCTGGTCAACAAACTGCCGTCATCAAGGAAGGTCCGCGAGGTCTCGATATATACCCCAGACTCGCCAGACAATCTTAACATTTGTGTTATCCTTCCGTTATATTCTTCCTAAACACATAAAAACATGTATAAACAAACGCTGTTATAAAGGCTAATATAATCATAACGAATATAAAAACTAAATAAATTAACCCACCTGAGATATGGATTGTAATCCGCTAACCGTAGAAGACCCACTCTGAAAAAATAAAAAATTATAATTAACCTCATTTCAATGTAAAACCTAAACTCTTGTATTTAAAAAAATATTTGTAAGTACGTTTTTTACCTGTTGTGACAGGCGCTGGGATAAACTGCTCAGTCCCGAACCGCTCTGAAAACAAAAAAATAAACTGTCTAAGTATACACATTCTATTAATACTAACCCTACCATAAAGTTTAAAAAAAAAGAGAAAACAAATTACTTACTGCACGTATAGAGAGCACGTCAAGATCATCAGCAAAAAACATGTCCTGACTAAGAGGTTGGGGTGTTTGGTCACCATCTTGAGGAGTCGTCGAAGACAGATCCTGAAAAAAATTTATTAACTAAGTAAACTACTAAATTTATAGTGGGTAAATCTATAGTGTAATTGTTTGAGACTTTGATTACCTGATTATTGGGCGGGATGTTTTCATCTTGGTCGAAACCAATCACCAAGCGAAGGCAAACGAGAGCTAAAACTTGGAACAACATGATAACTAAAACAATCACTGCAGAGTGCATAGTACCACAACACCGGGCCAGAGGCCCGTATTTATACGCAATATCCCTTCCAACACCGGTGTAAACAGCCGACCAATCACAGCCCGCAGATTCCGTGAGTCCCGTTAGCCACGCCCCCCACACTGTGCTCCTCTCTCAGTTAGCCGTGATGTCGCCTCCGAGCTTAACTCAACTTTGCTGCCAGCAAATCTGTTCAGACCTCCCTAGACTTTTCCAAATTCAAAATTTAGACGTACCATTTTTAATTAAACAATTACTAATATCAGAACATCACAATCATTGCTGGATTTTAAAACAACATTTTCATTATTTTGAATATAACTTATTAGAGACTTGTTCAAACTGCTTCTGGGTAAGTTTAAAGTAATGAAAGGTAATCAAATCCTTTATTAGTTATTATTGTTGTTTTATTCTTGCTTTTATGTTACAGGGAGACGACTTGGTAAATGAAACGAGGTACACCAAGGTGGAGTCGATAGGATATTCGCTCTCCGAGCCTCGACCTCCGCTCCAAAGGTGCATTGCCTGCTGGAAGCGGAAACGGATAAATCCGATCCTCATCCGCTGCTACTGCCTCAACTTTGAGGCAAACGAGACGGAAGAGGCCTGGACTGCGAAGACCCTCCGTTCCCTGGACTGTAGGTGAGTACAATTACATCAAAAGCGTTTCACTGTAAAAACACGTTTTTTAATCCACATGTCGTTATGCGGGCGGTATGACGGTAAGGGCACGCCCCTTGAGTTAGTCGCCGGACCGCATCGCCGAGTCACGCTTGGCTCGACCGCCCACAGTGTTTGTAGCAGCGTCGTCTCAGTCTGCACCATGGATTCGCCGTGTACAGAGTCCACGGTGTTTTGTGGTAGTTTTGAGCCCTTTTTCAGATTCGGGTTTTGTAGTGACGGGCACTGTGTCGAAGTTACCCCACATTTTAGACTAACGTACCACTATTGTAATAATATTATATCGTGCGCTACTTTAATCTACTCGTGGAAGCTTGACTACAAGTGCCTCGCGTGTGAGTACGAGTTCTCCACAGATTGGGTAATTTACACGTTATAAAGGTATGTTGTTTTTTAAACTATAATTTTGAACGCTCGCGTTTCCACACCACGGTAAGCCTTTAGGCTAGGCCGTAGGAGCGTCGGCGCGTTCTTTTTGGTTACCCAGAGCTTCCCCTGGAGGCCTAACCTCTGGGGTGAGAGGCCCCAACCATCGCCTCTCACTGTGGTAGCCACTCCATAACAAAATGCTACCTCCTTTTTTATATTTTTGTTCTCTGTTTACCCCAATAGGCTATTTACTAAGACTGTGTCCTTTCATTTTAGCCTAGAAAATAGACAGAAAATTTTTTACTTTATATTTTTTTTGTCGCGCTTTTCAATCCGCTTTTCCCTGACAGTCGGAGGATTACAACAAACGGTTTCACGGTTTTTTAGGCCAACCTCCCCACACCCCTGGACTTACAAAGGGTTTAACCCTGCCTGATGAGTGAGCGACTGCCGGACCTTATTTTTTATTAGGCCCCACTCGAAAATATTTTTCGAGCGTAGTACTTTGCGAACTTCAAAGCGCAGTTTTCATTTTTATTTTTATGTATAATGCAAGCTACTGTAAAATCATCATCTATATACAAACTTTCATTTATTTCTTTAACATTAGGGTGAAATTCCCGAAGAAATTGAGCCTTTTCCAAACCTTTTGTGTAAATAGTTTCAAAAGGCTTACAGAGTGAGCTTAAAAGCTCCTCACTATACTCTACTTCGCCATCGTCCCACTTAATGTGGTGATAATGACGAGTCAGCCAGCGGGCTGTTCTTTTCATCTTGCTATTTAAACAATCAAAGCTGTATGGAGGTCGGAACACAATCTGTGTTCTATACGACCTCCCAACTATAGCAAGTTCTTTAATAATAAATCTATTTGTATTGCTTTTGAAGCCGTGGAATTGAACTATAGCTTCCATAATAAAATTTCCTGATATAAACGGTCGGCTACGTGAGGCGGTAATTGATCTGTACAGGTTTCAGCATCGGTTAAAACCTGATTAATATAAACCTGTATAATATCCTCAATATAAAATAATTGCAATACCTCGCGACCAATTAAAGGAATATTTTTTACAAGTTGATCCCACTCGTGACGGTTAAGAGCCAAGGAGTGTTCTCCATCAGAGACACAAACGTACTGATGCCCAAAAATATTGTTAACCTTTATGCTAGGCCCCGCGTCTATAGTTATGAAACACTGATAATTCCCCAATAAAGCCAAAGTTACTTCGTTAAACCTGTCAATTAGTTGACAGAAAGAATCGTAAGACCAAAACACAACACCTTTTCTCCCTTTAATCAATACACCCAGACTATTGTCTCGACTTTTAAAAATACCCGTCACAATACTTTTAGTTAATTCGGGGTCCAAGAAATGGACTGACTTTAAAAATACTCCAGTCATTAAATCTATTGGCTCTTTACATTTAGGAATGATTATAAATTCTTGCAAAGCCATATTTAATATTCGTCTTCTGAAGTCTCGCTATTATCAAAATCTGTACACCAATTAACAATAATGCTATCAGCCCCCGAGGGTAGTTGAAACTTTGCACTAGCGGTATTAAATACACAACAGTCTAAGTAATCCGTTTTGATTAAAAGCCCGTCTTTAAAGTATTCAATCTTAACACAACCGTTGTAACCCATGTTTACCCAACGAGTTCAAGAAAGAGACTGATTAATTATCTCTTTTGGACATATAAATGTATCTTTTACCCCCACCCCTTTGATTAAAATATGAGTCACGTGACCCTCAGGGTCCACTGTTTAAAAATTACTCGGGAAATCTTTTCTTCTGTTAATTTGATACGTCTCAAAAACCTGGCTCGGTCCCGTGCCATGAGTTCCCAATCTGATTTCCTGTCTTCTTCTGGCAAACTGTATATTTCTGTAACTACCGGGTTGGAAAAACTAACTCGAGATTTTCCTGACATCTCCCGTTATAGGCTTATAGGAATAATGTATATCATGTAGTAAAAGGCAGTATGCCCAAGTATTACCTGGAAAGGCCCTTTTTGTTGTAATTTCGAGCCTTACGTCTACAGGCCCTGTTTTAATAGTATCGTCCTGTTTTGAACAGTCAATTACATACAGAGGACACTTTGCTTTAAAATCGTCAAAATTTAATATAGGCGAACCGATTCTTCCATAATACGAGTTTTGGAAGGCAGCAAACATATCATACATTAAAGTAATATTTCCTCGAAGGTTATCGTACGGGTAAAAGTTTGAGTTTAAATAAAGTTTTACATCAGTTAGGTTGCAGGCATCAAATTGTGACATGTCCTTTGTTAAGTCGTTTTTTCTGTCTGTTTGAAAGGCGAGTACGATATACCTGGGCTTTTCTGTCTGAGTAGACGTTTTCAGTGTCCAGGAGAATGTCTCCGTACTCGGCAGGTTCGGGTATTCAATCATGTCCCACTGGCGGAAGGGAACATGTATTGCAGGGTCTTTCTCTATATATTTGTACAGTTTTAATTTTTGAGCGTCATTGATTGTTATGTGAGGTATACGCCAATAAATTTTTTCTAATGTTAAATCTAAAGTACCGGCGTTCGCTAACTTTACAGCGTTAATATCTGAAGCCGAGCGTAAAAGTATCAATTCCTGTTTTACGTTCACTAGCACCTTTTTGTAATCTTCGGCAGACCCTAACAAATGTTTTAATGGGATCGAATATACAAAATCTGTTACTTTTTCAGAATTACCAGGGCCTAGCCAGCAGGCGTTTTTAAAAGTATTTTTTTCTTCCTCGCGAATGGACAGGATATTCTTTAAAGTTGTAGTAATACCAACATTTCTCGTTCTGTCAATCTCCTTGCCACAAATCTCGTACCGGATTTCTTCAAACATAAAGGCCACTGCGTTATTTACAAAGGAAACATCCTGAGGAGTCCCGTCCGTCTTTTTAGCGCTGACTTTACCGTGAATTAACATAAAGCTTTCAAAAGGCGCAGTTATTATATCTTGCTGTAATATTGGTATTCTTATTTCATCATTATTATTGAAAGTAGAATTTGCATAGGGTAAGTGCGTGTGAAATTCCATCCCTGTTATCAAATCATCGTATACAGCCGGGCTGTCTATCGCCAATAGCGCCATTTTTTATTACTTTAAAACCGATAGAACGAAGAAACGATATGTTTTTACACGTTAACACCTTGGCTTTCTGAACACTACTGACCGACTGCCCCGTAGGCATTCCCCTAAATAGTAGCCCCATTACTCTGTCTTAAATGTAGTCTAATCGAGATTCTTTCTCCGCGAAAGTTAACAAGATTACCGTCCTGGTCTTTTATGGACACTGTTAAGGTATTGATCCTTTGACTGATTACCGGTAAGTAAATCACGTTTCTCGGGAGCTCAACTATTTTATACCCCGGTGGTTCGGCCGGGTAAAACTCGTGTATCACATGACCCTCGACTCCGTTTAGGTACGACCCGCGTGTGACATTACATTCGACCCGTATTGAATTAACTTTAATTATATCCACAGGCAGTTCAGAAACATGATGTTTATTAGCCTCGTATATTTGTGTTTTGTAGCCCAAGAGTGTTCCCAATGAATGTTCTTTAGTAAAGTCAACTTTTTCAGAGCAAAATATTGTAACTTTTAAAGTGTTATTATTTGGCTTTAACGTAAATGTTACTTTTTTCTTCGGCAGTTGAGACTGTATGTATTTTTCAATGTCCTCGATCTCGTAAGAGCCCTCAGGAATTGTAATACTTTTATCATCACCGTAGTAAAACTTATCATTAATGCCTTTCTCAATGTTTGGTATAGAATTATAAGTGGTCAGTTCAATTAAACCAAGTTCCCATTCACCCTTGCTAACATCTATGGGAAATGCTAGCTCGTGGGATAGAACACTAGTTGATCCCGTGAGACAAAACATTATAATTACAGAGAAACTTTAAACAAAGATGTCCGCAAACAACTGAGTCAAAAGTCTGTTGTCTTTCGTAATTATAGTAAAGTTCACAGTCCGCCAAGTATCGTGAGATTTCTGGTGGTGGTCTTAGGTTTCCAAAACTGTCATAATAATAGGCTTTCTTATTAATCTTTTTATAACAAACCCAGTGGGTACCTTGATTAGCTGTACTGTCCAGGTTAACTATAGCAGATTCACATTTTTTGGGGCGTTTCGGTAAACTGTCCCTCATGTAAACCCCTCTAAAGTTAGGAATCTTTAATAACCTCGCGTATTTGATTAAATCGTAATTTGTTAGCGGTTTTACAGGTATCGAGATGCTTTTTTTTTCGTTCGCCTTTTTCTCCCCTTACCTGCACCTCTCTTACTACCCGCACCATCCTTCCTATAAGGCCTAAGATACAACCCTCTGCCCCGAGGACGTTTAACGGGGCGTTTCTTTTTACGGCCTCCCCCCAATTTTGATTTTGCTTTCATGGCCGTGGTGACTGCCCAAGCAGCGGCTTTCTCACCAACACTGGCGTTACTAGACTTGAATCTTTGCCAAGCGCGTTCCGCCAACTCTTTGTCAGCTTGCCTTCGCCGCTCGCTGTCGGAATAACGCGAGTATGCTATGTCGTGGACCTTACAGGCCTCGTCCAAACCGTTTATTCCTTTGTCTCCTCTTGCCAATCTCTCTTTTAATCTCGTGCCAGGACCGCAAAATTGATATCCTCCAGGCAAATGTAATTCAACAGGTAGGAGGTCTATGGCCTTATTAAGAACGGATGAAACAATACCTCCACCTCGTACGACCGCTAGCTTACGTCTGAGAGGTTTCCTTCTGTTTTTAGCCATTTATTGTAAATATCTAATAACCTCGTAGAGTTTATTTAGTAGTGACTCACGTATACACGGGATATTTAAAACTTCAAAAATGTCAGGCACCGTACGAGACACAGCGTTTGTGTACTCACTGTATTCTAACGAGCCACTGGATGTGGTAAAGTAAATCATCCCGTTTATATATCTAAAGGCACCGCTACAGTGGGCTGGGATACCGTAAAGCGTAGACGAGACCATACCCATAAAAACACCCGTATAATTACACTCGTTTATTTCAATCAGATACCAATCGTCAATAATCATGTAGCTCTTCCCCGTGTTAGTTGCAAAGGCCGCGTTAACTTTATGTACCATTCTACCGGCTATGGTATTGACATTATACATTGTAATCAAGGACAGTGAAGGGTATCTAAATAAAAACACCTCACTGTCAGTAAATAACGCGATTTCACCGTTAGGCCGTTGGTAAATGGCCGATATTTCAGTAAAATTTCGTGGTAAGAATTTGAGCCAGTGTGATATTCTTCTTGGTCGTGTTAAATCCTCAGGAATCCTATCTGCAGGGTTTAGACTAATAATCCATACATAATCCCTAAAGAAAGCAAATATCCTTTTGTTCACAATAACGTACGTATCAATTTGACCTTTTAATTCACAAATATCGCGTTTTTCAAATATTTCGGGTGGTGTTACGGCTGTAGTTGTTGTTGTTGTTGTTGTTGTTGTTGTACTGCTAGGCGTTGTAACGGTAGTGGGTGTGGCTGCTGTTGTATTTATTTTTGGAATGGTTGCAAATGTTTTAGTGGGCTTGCCGTAAAGATACTCCATAGCGAGTCTGTCATCGTTGCTTAGCTCGTATTCGTTCAAGTCAACAATCCCTGTAGGATCCCTGTTAAAAGGAAACATTACTGATTTATCATCACCTGAATGATCCAAACCAAGGGTATGTCCAATCTCATGAACCAAAGTTAAAAAGAACGAAATGTTTCCATAGCGTGGTAAATTCATAGTAAAATCCCAATTTTCTTCCGAATCGAAGTGGATGTCTGTAGAAGCATACCCCGTATTGGGGAGATAGCCGTGGGCGAGAACTAACCCAGGACCGTCAAAGTCATAGGGGCAGGTATCGTGTCTAGAATAAAACACATGTTGTCTACCCGTAGAAAATGATATAATTATTGTTGGATTATTTATATCCTTTTTAAATGTTAAATTCGCGTGTTTGGCCCATACATCAAAAGCTTTCTGTATCAGGTCGGGGTGCTGTGGTGTTCCGTATTGGTACCACGTTATTACTGATGTATTCCACTTTCTATTGGGTAAAGCCGAGAACGGTAGTATATTGTCTCGGTGACCGCACCGAGGCGTGGACATGAGGGCCAAAGTATCGTTATCAAACACCCCCGTTGGTTCAAGACGAAAGTACTCTTGAAATTGTCTTACTGCAGAAGTAATGTTTTGTGTCAAAGCGTTTTTTTCCAAATACCCGTAATAAGTCAAAAAATCTATCGACTTGTTGCACGAGGCAAGAGGCAGAAAAAACAATAAAACAACCCGCATGTTGAACGGCTCGGCGAAGACTAATTAGTGTTTGCCAGTTAATGTGTTTTTAAACCGGATCCCGTCCTGAGGAAACTGGGGAAAGGGTCCGTGTCTATAATTTCCTCTTCATCATCATCTTTATTACGGAATTGTCGTGTATTTTCATCTAAAAAGTATTTATTTACAACATTTAATTTGACCCACGTGTCCTTGTCTGTCTGTATTGGAGCTCCTAAGGTATTGTAAATATCAAATAGAACTTTACCCAATAGTCTTACAATATAATTTAAGTTAAGTACGTCTTGAAAATCTGTCGGATCCGACAGATTTTTTATTTGCTTTGACTGACAATCATAAAAAGTGTTATCTACGAGCTTTAAGGCTGATTTTGATGATTCTTTTAACATCCGCAAGTTTACAGCATCATACTCTTGTTCGGCATCCCGTACGTCTCTTAGTATTTTGTTTCCTATAATATAATGTTCTCCTGTAAAAGGAATACATTTGTAGTCTACGTAATATTTTGTAGCGGCGTCGTCGGAATTTTGTGGTACTTTTACATGTCGAATAACACATTTATTAGCGTCAAAATACTCTTTTTTTTCATCTAAAATCAAGGTATTGTCAGACATAAACTTTTTTGTCACCGCGTCGTTATCGTCTGCAGGTCTTTTTAGATTACATAACCGTTTATTTTGAATATCGTAGTCACCGTCGGGCGTTAAATTAAAACCCTCTCCCTTGGGGCCCTTGACGGCCTCACCTCGGGATTTTCGGCTACTACGTCCAAACTTGTCAATGGTCATTTTAGTAATGCTTTAAATCTACTGTTGCCAGCTCCTTTTATAAAGCCGGCCTCTCTCAGTTCCTCCACGATACTTAGTATTTCATTGCTATGTACTCTGTTTCCACTCTCTGTTGACATAGCAATGTGTCGCAACCGATCCACTAATTCATTGGCGTCATCCCAATGTATTATATCACGAGATCTTGCATTCTTCCACGCTAGACCCTTACCCGCTTTGGCCGGGAATAGGTCTTTAATAATTCTTCTGTACTTTAGGTTGTTGTCCCTTCTAATTGCATTGTGGAATCTGTAACCTTTCTTGTGAGCGTTGGTGGCGATAATAATACTCTTATAGGTATTAAGATCGTCTTTATTGTATATATCCTCGTCAGGGGTTCTCTTAAATATGAGCTCATACAAGCCTTCAGTAGGACTATATCTTGTGTTGTTTATTAGAATAGTTCCATCGTTGTCAAAGTCTAACACCTTATCTCCCATCATTAGAGTACTGCCTTCGTATCTAGGGCCATAATCGTGGTCAATAACTCGGACCTTACCGCTAGCATCCTTTAAAAGCATTGTCATATATCTCACTGTCATGGGGTTACTAAACTGGTTTTCGATATATTGGGACGCTGTTTCCAGTCCCGTAGGGGTTGATACAATTTGCTTTAACCCGCTGGTTTCAGGTGTAGAGACACTCGCTGGGATAAATTCAGTTATTTCTCCTTCATCGTCTGTGGTATCGTATTCCATTGGCTCTTCTTTAAAGGTTTCAGGTTCAGTTTTTATGTCTGCTGTGTTTGTTGTCGTTTTTCTAAGTTCTTGAATAATCGGTTTATACTGCTTCTCAAGCAAAATATCACTTTCAGCAGCACCCTCCTTAAAAAGTTTATATTTGCGTTTAATAGCATTACGCAACTCTATGAGTCGGCTAGTCAGTTGTTTACTGTTTCGCTCCATAGTCATAAATGATAGATTTTAGCAATCACATTTAGATTTAAGGTAGTTCAACCTGTCTAAAAAACAGGGCACGCTTCTTGCATCTTTTCATGTAACGTATTACATCTTTCAAAGAAACACCAGCACTAAAGTCTAATCCTTTATAATATCTACTTTCCTCTCTTACAAGACTGTGTCTCGGTATTACATAACGGTTTGTTAAACTTTTAAAAACAAAGGCTCGCTTTACATTGTCTCTCCATTGGGATATATGTGTTACTATATACTTGTCGTTCTCAACGGTTTTTTCCATATACTTGCTCAACATTCTCAATGGTTTATCATGATGTCTGTTGTACATTAAATACGAGTTGAGAAGCCAAAACTCACACGGGTTGGTCCCTGTAAATGTTTTCCACTGTTCAAATAATGTTTGATTTGTCACTCTATATACACCGTTTTTTAAACTAATACCAAATCTCTCACACTGTGAGGTCACTGTGGGCAGGGCTGCTCTTAAAAACTCTGTAGTATATAACCCCTGGCAGTAGTTATTTACGGCAGCAAAAGGTTTACCCCTAGGTCCTTTGGGAGTATCGTCAGGAATCGGCCCCCAGGCTGTATTATAACTAATGTCAATATAACATTTGAGATATACGCATGTGTTATAAATACTAATAGGCGACCTGATGGGAATAGTTCTCTCTGTCAAAACTATACAACCGATCGCGTGAGGTATTTTGCAACCGTACTCCAACATTCTCAAAACAATCTGAGCAAAATTAATACTACCATGAAGGTTACGTAAAGGCAATACTTTACCAAATATATCCGGAAAGGGTCTAAATCTAGAGATTATATTTTGAGGGTCCCTCACTGTTACATTTTTCATGTCCTCATGATAAATTACTAACTCTAAGGGTACACTCTGTTCCTCACACTTTTGTAAAAAGTTTAACCAAGTATCTCTATTATATGTTCTCTCACTCGCAGATATCATTAATAAAACTACGGGTGGTAGTATCGCGGTGCTTGGAGGTTTTTTATGTCTCCAACACCTTTTATTGAACGGATGGCCGTGTTTACCCTTCCTACTGCAATAGTTTCCACAAAATTTCTTTTTATCCTTGTAATAATATGTACAGAGGTTAGACCTTACGTTATGAAGTTTTTTATCAAATCCCCTTATATCGTTATAATAGTAGAAGCGACCCATTAGAAAGCTTCTATAAAACTGTCCATTCCCACTCTGTACCTTCCCTTATAAGGGTCCAAAGTTTTGTCAATAACTAGGAATCCAAAATTATCAAGCCACGCTCGAGCGCATATTTCTTTAAATTTGTCAAATGACATGTCCGTAGTGACATGATCGTTGTAAGCATGTCGTAAGTTCTTATCGTCTTGTTTAAATAGAATAATAAGGTTGCAATTGTCTCTCACCAGTTGTTTGGGAATAGCGCTGTATGTCTGTCCGAGATAAAATGTATCTAAATTGTTATGTCTCCCCATGGTAAAGTAGTTTCTAATGTTATTGTGTTTTTCGGCAGAAATATCGTCAAAAATCATTATAGAGTTTGGTTTAGCTTGATTTGGGTGTATAACTAAACTATTATCGTCAAATTCATGATACCCAACCTCCTTAGGCATAACCTGTTTAAGTAATTTGTATTTAGGCTGATAGAGGGATTTTGAAAATATATAAATGTTTTCAAATCTCAGACCGTTTGGATCAAATAATAGATTAAATAAGACATTAGTTTTTCCACATGAACTGGGCCCCACTATAATACAACGTATCGAATCTGGCAATAAAACACCGTGCTTATTCTTTTTTACCATACCGGAGCCTGTGAAATATTCGTCAAAGTTTTGAACAGGGATTTCGACTTCCTGCTTTACAAGCCGCATCGTGACTGGTTACATACAACTAATTGCTTTGGTTTTAAGTAATCACTTCACGTGCAAGCTTTTAAGTCACGGTAGAGTGACTCTAGACACGGTTGAGTGACTTTAGACACGGTTGAGCGCTTTTGCATGTCACGTTGCCTCGTTACCGCAGGACAGGAAACATCAATCTAAGATAATATCCTACGTGGTTGCATGTCATTTCCTTTCGCTAACAGAGGTCAGCCAGATGGTCAGCCAGATGGTCAGCCAGATGGCCGGGCTCCGGTCATCGGCACTAAGCCAGGTGGCCGGCCTGTAGGTCATTAGCATAAGCATGTCGTTGTCCCTCACTAACGGAGGTCGTTAGCATCTATCCAACTGTCATGGCTGCTATCATACCCCCTCCATCGTACAAAGAGTTTGTCTCCTTTCCTTTTTAATACTCTTTCAACTAAATAAACGTCACCGGTTTTGGACTTGCTAATTTCTTCGGCATAAAACCCACCTTTGAGTATCTCTCCTCTACTGTCTTGCAGTATGTATGTTACCGGTCTTGTTGGTTTAATTGCGTATACTGTAAACGTCTCGTTTGTCCAATTTGGTAAATACCCTTTTTTGAAAACTCTTTTCACTTTACTGATTCTAACGCTGTCGCCTACTTTTAATTTTTGTTTAAGGATTTTGTGTTTTGGTTTCTTAACTTTATTTATTCTCTTTAAAATATCTTTGACGTGTTTTTGTTTAAAATCTTTGGGTTTCATACCTATAGTCCTGTGCTTTGTATTGTTGTAAGACTTTACAATTTCTGGCAATATACTTAACCATTCGTAACTTCCACGGGCTGTAAATAGTTTGTACATTTTTGACTTGAGAGTCCTGTTTAATCTTTCTACTATACTGGCTTTAAGTTCAGAAAATGTAAAATAGTGATTGACTTTATATTTTTTCATTAGAGCATTTACATGTTTATTAAAAAAGTCGGTTCCTTGGTCTGTTTGAAAGTTTTTCATTTTATATTTAGCTAAGATAGGAGCGAGTGCCTTTGCCACTTCTGGCCCTGACTTGTCTTTTAACGGTACGGCAAAAGCCACTTTGGACAAACAGTTAATCATCGTCAATATGTACTTGTACCCTTTATTAACTTGGGAATATGGCTTCATTTCAACGAGATCAGCCTGATAAAGGTCTGTTAGCCCCTTAAGGGTGACTTTACGCCTGGTATAATTTCTCCTGGCAGGTCGGTGTAGTTCATTAGCTATAGCTGTTTTACCGTCCATTTTGATAATGATTAAAATTATCCAAATCTTCTACTTATATATTTTTTTTTAGTAAAGTCATGGCCCCTCCACCGCCATGACTCGTGGAGACCTTCCAAAACAAACTAGTTGTCTCCTCCGTTTATTTTTTTTGTATTTTTACTTTTTATACTTTTTTTTTACCCACCGAACCGTTCCAAGGAGTAGCCTAGGTGTTGGCCAGGCTCCTCAATGTACAGGGTCCTTCTTTCACCCGAGGTCTTTTCGATGGAGTAGCCGGGGTGTTAGCCCGGCGCCTCAATCTACTGGACCCCTCATTCACACATGGGTCTTTCGAAGGAGTAGTCTGGGTGTTAGCCAGACGCCTCGATCTACTAGACCCCCTTTCAGGTTTACGGGGCTTTTCGTCACCCGCGCCATAGACCTCCATTCGTTCATGTACATTCATGCAGTGGGGATTATAGCATTTACATTTATATTTTATATACAAGGGTTTTTTTACATAGTCCGGTACTCTAAGAGGTACCAACTCTTTAAAGTCAATGTTGTTTTTAGAGCATAATGTAACATAAGGACATTGACTATAGATAATTTCTATAAAATAATTAAGTGGTCTACGTAAGAATGTATCCCAATATAAACAATTACAGTATGCTGAGCGACCTACATAGAATCTTTTAATATACTCTTGACTTATGGCGTAATGGTTACGCCAATGGGTTTCTACAAACTTTTCGAAAATTACTGGGGGCATGTTTAGGCAAATTAGTTCGTTAATACATCGGGTGCGATCCCAGATTTGTTTTTCACAAAGTTGAAAAAGTGATTTTGGTTGATTCATAGTAAAGAGCAGGGACACGTCAGATCGCTATGGCGGCAGGGAGCAAAGAGAGAGAAAGCGCGCGAGATAATAGAAAGCGGGGGAGGGGGAAGAGTGACGCAACCTGTCGGGGTTACTCAAGTCTTTGAACTTTTTGGTAGCCAAATGGCAAGGTGTCGTACTCACCCTCGAGCCTCCTTTTAGGTCCTGTGATTTTAAACTTTTTAATTTCACTTACCGTTACAATATCTCTGTCTTTAGTCCTCCTGATTCTGTTTTCTTCAATTTCTAAAATTTCAGCTGCTTCACTAAGGACCATCTTTTTTAACTGTTCAAAATTTAATGTTTCGGAAGTCTTCATATTGAGGGTGAGGCCCTTGATTTTACACACAGTTTGTAGCTTTTGCTTTTTGGTTGACCAGACAAGGTATGCATAGGTCTTTGGTCCCCCAGAAACAAACTCTAAGATATAAGAGCCGGGCCCGTACTCACTTGCCAATTCGTCCGTCATTTCCCCGAGGTAATCTCCCGTAGAGACCTTGTACAATCCTCCCCTGTATAGATAAATACACGAGTCCGTGTCATAGTAAAGGACTTGACCTCCAAGGGCATCTAGATGTTCATACAGTTTAAGCCTCGCCTGGGCTGTGGTGTAGGCCGCAATAACAACATTTACATTTGTCAAAGGTTCCCCCACTTCCTCAATATATTCCCAGTTAACAACAACAACTTCCTCGTTAACAGTTTGAATCCTATTGACTTGTACTTCTGGACTGATTAACATTTTAAACAAGACTTTAGATTCCCTTACAATTGTTGCTTTAGTTTGGTTCTCCCTCTGTCCGAACTTTCCCCAGAAACTGTTAAGCATTAATTTAGCCAACGACCTAAGTCCCCCGTTCTTACAAATTTTTGCCTTGTCCAGTTGAATTCCCTCATGTTGGAAATAGTCTGTGATGTACTTGTCTTTGTCCTCTTCGGTATTACACCAGCTAGGATAGCCTGAGGCTTCCTGCTTCATTTTCAAAAACTTATTAATAAAGTCTGTAAACAATCCCCCTTTCTCGTATGTGGCTACCTCGTACTCCCACAACTCGTACATGTCCAGTACAGCGTAACCCTTCTCAATCGCCTTCCTAATTTCATCCATAGTCCAAGTCCCGACTAACGCTCTTTTATCACTCTCATGTTCACAGTCTCGCTGGTTTTGAGTTTCCCCGCAAGTCATACACAACACAAACATTAATTTATTATTCATTTTAACAGGGAGTACGGGGTGGTAGAGATCTCGAGGTGGCAGGATTTTACATTTTAGCAAACCATCTACATTTAATCCTCGCTGTCTGCACTCCCTATCTCCCACATAAATGGTAGGGTGGCCCAAAGGATATTTCCCATATTTATTTACATAGGGGTAGAGGGAGCAAACATCGACATACTGTATCGTTTCTCCCTCTTCGCATTTGTGGTATGTTTTCGAATTGCCCGTTCTGCCTCCAAAGAACGCTTGCCGTGGGTCGAGGGGAAGATTATTGAGGATCGGCAGGTTGTTCAAGTGATTTAGTTTATTGTCCTTTTTCAAAGCTCTAAATTCACACTCCCACATTACTACAACTTCGTAGTCACTGATTTTAGACATTTTCTTCAGAGTCCTTTCATATCTTAAATTAAGTGAATCTGAGGGATCCTCCTTCAGAGGAGCCTCTCTGTCGTAAGGAAAACATTTCGGGCACCCGTGCCAGTAACACCCGTGGAACTCGTAAATTCGTTCCCCGTCAAACCCGTCAACTTTTAGCCCGTTAATTTTAACTTCTTTACCCCGGCCAGCGTGCTCAATCCTCAACCCTCGTTCCTCCTCTTCCCACGTTAACCACTGTAAAGCAACGGCTGATTGATTGTCAGTCAGTCTGTACCCGTTTTTAGGGATTAGGCCGATTGTGTTTGGTTTCAAGAAGTTACGGCGGAAGGCCAGGTTACAAGCGCTAGCAATAGTTACGGACTCGAGGAAAGGATCTACGTTACATTCTTTCAAGAAAATACGTCTAAACTTTAATGAGGCCTGAGCTAAAATCTCTACGTCAGAGATGCAATACTCCAAGATTTCTTTTTGAAAGTCAAAGACATAGTTACTCGCCACCTGTTCCTCGTACCATTCTTCAAAGGCTTCGTGTTTCTTTTCAAACATTGATTCCGGACAGTAGTATTTTTTGTCAGGCATAGGGCCTACATAATTTTGGTTCGCCAGAGTGTTGAAGAGGTGGGGAAAGTAGCCCTTCTTTTTCTCGGGAGGCAGTTCAAAGGCGTTAGGGAGCGCAGCGAGAGCCATGGGGAAATAGCTCAGTGAGTCAATGAATCTCACATTGTCCATTTCCATTAAAATAATTTTGGTCCCCCTCATAACCAGTTCCGGAGTGAATTTAGTTTCTTCCATTATATGTTTTAGTAAGAACTGAAAATCAAAGCCTTGCCCGTTGTGAGCAATTACACAGACATTTTTGAACTGTTTACGAGCTTGCATCACATACTCCATGAAGTGTTTTACTGGTTCTTCCTGAAAAACTTTAGTTCTGTTTCTACATGCCGTGCAAAATCTAGACTCGATACAATTAAAGCAAAACTGTTGTGAGACGCACAGGTTAACTTGATGTACTTTTTTATCAGGGTCAGAGGGGAGAGACTCGTCTTGCCTTGTTTCCAAGTCAAAGAAAATGAAAAGATAGTCTTTAGTTTTAGGTTTTCCATCATTGGGTTGCATGTAGCATTTGTGATTCGGATCTTTGAATGATTTGCAGGGTTTACAGAAAACTTCCCCGCACATGTGAGGTCCGGATCTCTCTTTTAAATTAATCAGTTTCCCACAGTCAAGACACTTTTTTACTGTTTTGCATCTATCAACCTTATGGGCGATAAAACAGAGCTGGTTCCTCATATTCATGTTGCAGTCTGTGCAAACTATTCCCCCATGCTCCTCTTTACAGGGAGGCGAGATGGTTTGGCAGTAAGGGCAGATGTTTGAGCATCTGTGATGTGCTTTGTGGTCATAGGGAACATGGCAACCTTCACAAAAATAGTTACAGGCGAAAGCAGCGGTCAAACTGTTGATTACATTATAATGACCGTTGTGAAAGAGCAAGTTAATTTTGAATTTAGGATTTTCAACAGCCCCTTCAAAGTAAACATCACGACCTTTTCTGTCAAAGTTGTAGACTGTGATTTTGTAGTCTTTTAGCAAGTCCTGAAACTTTTCCAATTCGGGGATACCGGCACCTTCCTCAGAGATCTCTACCCTAGCCCGCCGAATAAGTTCCTTGGCCCTAAACGATTGTCTTTTACCCAGGTCTTTTCGGATTGCTTTGTACTGGGGGTCTTTAATCACGTTTGCTATGGCCACCACCAAAGCCCGGGGGAGACACAAGTTGTCTTTGTTGTTAATTACTACAATACCCCGTCTCGATTTACATTCTTCATCAAAGGTATTATAAAAGCCAGGTCTTACCTTCCCGGAACCCACAGGGAGATTAACTCGGGTACATTCAACTTTAAATGTGTCAGTAGATTTAATTGATTCAGAATTTGATTGAACAATACCCCCGAAAATTTGCCAAAGGATGTCCTCATCAATTTCACCAACAGGCCGGAAAGCTACAAAACCGGGTTCTTTACTTTTTAAGTTTAAGCTGTGCAAGGTGAAACCAAGCTGATCATTTTCATGGGCCCGCTCTTTCATTTCATTAACAATTTTGGCAAAACCTTGTCTTAGCCAATCAATTTCAGTAGTTTCAGGAGGAGGATTAGTAAATTTAAAAATGGTTCGTGTTCCATAAATTCGAAAGTGTCTAACATAGGTTTCGTCCGAACTGAGAACCTCGACAGGATTTACAGCCATTTTTCAAATCAAAAGTGAGGTTATGTTACGCAGAATAAAACAAATTAAAAGTGAGGTTATGTAAAATACAAAGCAAAAAGTGAGGTTAGAAAAAGTGAAGCCGCTATGGGGAGCAAACGCTCAAGTTTAATCTTTGCAAAACGCAACGAACGGAGCAGCGCAAAAACACGTCCGATCGCAACGGGAGCAGGGAGCAAAGAGAGAGAGAGAAAGCGCGCGGGATAATAGAAAGTGGTGGGGAGGTGGCTGATGCAATATGTTTATTTGTTACAGGAGGTAGCGACAGGGCAGTGGCAGCGCGGCTGGGGACAGGTCGGGAGGAGGAGGCAGTGGCTGGCAAAGGTATGGATAGACGGTGGCGGGTTTACGGTGATATACATCTTTATATATATATATATATATATATATATATATATTCTCTCTTACATTATAATACTGCAGGTATTTTGTGTCTTACGTTACAAGCGTGACATAACTACGTTACTACATCTTTATATATATATATATATATATATATATAAAACCTTATTATACATCATTATATATATATAACTACCTTATTATACATCTTTATATATATATATAACTACGGTTGGTACCACTGGTATGTAGGTCATGTTTTTTGTTTTGCAATTCATTTAGGTTGGCTACACGTTTTCTCATAAGAAACCCATGTTAAGACTCAACGACTGCGTGGACTACTACCCTGCATACTCATCCCCCGTGTTATTCTTATGGAGAGTAATTAAAATATGGTATACATCGCTTATTTATGAATGTTTATTGATGAAACTTGGAATGTGGCTTCATCTAGTTGAGTTATATTGATATTTGAATATAAACCCATATTTTTCATTCCTTTTTGCAGCAAACCTGCTTACTCAGCCCCATTTTATTCTTATGGAGGATAATTAAAATGGTATATACAGTATCGCTTATTCATGAATGTATATGGATGAAACTTGGTATGTGGCTTCACCTAGTTGAATTCTATTGATATTTGCATCAAAATCAATTGTTTGTGTTCCTTGTGTCAGCAAACCTACGTACTCATTCCCAATGTTATTCTTATGTAGAATAATTATAATATCGCTTATTTTTGAATATATTTTTATGGAACTTGGTAAGCGGCTTTATGTGATATTAAGACAAAAATATACATTGGAAATTCGCTGAGTACGCAGGTTCGCTGTGACGGGGGTATTTACACGTTACCATGGTATCCTTTTGTACCTAATTTCATCAAAATTGGACCTTTTTACGAGAGTTATCGCACCCACGGACATATACAGTTTTGAACGAATTGAGGGTTTGGCATCTGGGAACCTTAAAACGAAAAGTTATCATGGTTCCGGGCCTAGGTCTCACAATGCCGAATACAGTAATAGCTTCTTTCCTATAGGGGAAATTTGCTAAAATGATTAGGTTTTGCAACTTGTAAATGTAGATTTTATGTTTTGATTAAAGTAGTGGCCGAGAACTAGAAAACTATACATTATTTTATTTTTCTATTTTTATGCATATGAAAATTACGGTATTACAGTTATGATACATGACTTTTGAAATTATTAATAACAAATACCATAAATAAGTATACTTCTTCTTTAGTAGACTATTGATTAAAAGTAAACATTGTAGGAAAGTATTCTTATATTCCATGCTAACAGAGCAAACATTAAATTATTAAGTTTTTATTTCGTGGAAAAAGTAATATAGTATTTTTATACATTCTTATAATGTATACTTTAGTAATTATTTACAAGAGAAGTGAAATATAATGAAATGAAATCGTTTGCATTACCAACATAATACCCATTTTAAAAGAACTACTGTACACAATTAATGTACGTACGTGTAATATTTTGTTATGCCTTTGTGACGTATATTTTGTAAGTTAGTTATATAATTGTTATGGCTCATCATTGAATTATTAAACATATTATTAGAGGTAATCATTTAATTTTTAACGTTTTTGGAAAATTAAAAATTATGATAATACACAGTGCACCAAAACCGTTTAAATTTCCTATTTTAGGCCCAAATAATCAGTGTTTAAATTTTGTTATTATTATTTTGATGTCTGTCAATTTTGTTGTATATAATATTAAGATGTATTTAATTTAAAAGAGTTTTTTGTCAGTATCAAGTTAATGAAAAAGTGTAAATAAATGTACACTGATAACAGTATATATTTTATGTCTATATTTTAATAATGCATTTAATTAACAATAAACTATCTGTTCACTGTTCTGTATGGCGATATTTATTATGTTCTGTAGTAATTAAATGGTTGTTATCAAACTCATCAATCATTTAATCAAAGTAAATTTATTGACGTATTTATGGCCATTAAACACTATTTGAAAAACACGTGTGCGATTTAATTATTTACTTTGCCTTTCCCAAAATTATCCGATTTCCTTCATATTTGGTATCAAAATAATCAGGCGAGCAAAACACAGCGCGAGATATATTTTGTTTTAAGTTTTTCTTTCAGTTAAAAAAGTTTGCATATTGACACTGGGACCAGCAGCAATGACTCACCGACAAAGGCCGACGACGCGTGCCCATACCCTATCTCGCACAATAGCCTCAAGGGGTGAGGGTATTAGTACGGTCGACTGGTTCCGCCTACTCCTGGGCTCCAGTCCTCTGCGTCTACCTGCTTCTCCCATAAGACCAATGTTAACTTTCAAAGTCCATCCCTCCTCAACGGGTTACCTGAAATGAATTATTTATGGTTCATTTTAAAGATAAAAAATATATCTAGCGATTTCAGTAAGCAGAATTTAGTTATCATAAATAGTTTGTACATACAAAAATCGTAAATATTGAATATTTTGGAATTTTATTGATTGATTATTATTTACGATATCTAAATTCTGCTTACTGAAATCGCTAGGTATATTTTTGGTCTTTAAAATGAGCCATACATCAACGATATCGAATAATCCGTTGAGGAGGGACAGGCTTTGAAAGTTAACATTGACCTTATGGGCGAAGCAGGGAGAAACACGAAAAATTTATTTAGTGAATTTTAAAACCTATATCGAACATGTGTTCCTTGAAATCGCGAGATAATCACCAGTACCTTCAACATTCCTACTAAGTTTTAAAACTATATATTCACAAATAACTACTGAACTGAACTCGAAAGTTAACATTGGCCTTATTGGGGAGCAGGTAGAAACGCCAAGTCTCGTGACTGGAGCCCCCTCTCTTAACCCACAAGTGCATGGTAAATCATCACCAATACTTTGGTAGGGCATAATACTTTGGTAGAGCAAGGAAAATATTCGTACACTTTTCAGTAGTTAAGTTTTGTTTTCATGGCTTTTCCATGATAGATTTGAATCAATAAAAACTCTAGATATTAAATTGTGTCTATCGTACACTTTTCAGTAGTTAAGTTTTGTTTTCATGGCTTTTCCATGATAGATTTGAATCAATAAAAACTCTATACCTTATCAATTTTTAATCATCCACAGTCATCATCTAAACAACTAAACCACTAATATTATGGTATATTACTTCTTTCTGAAATGTTTGTAACCTTCGTAAATAAAATTCCATACATTTATTTTTTTTCACTTAATTTAAGAAGTTTTCATTAAACCAGTAATTTAACTATTCCAAGTCTTCGATTATCTTTTCATATAATCGTAACGTTGATAGCCACTCGATTAACGCAGTATAGTCAGCAAAATCTGTACCATATTACAAGTATACAGTATGTTACAACTGTACCATATTGTAAAAAAATTATTGTTATCGATCATGTGAATAAAATTAAGTATTTGGGCCTGAACATTGATTCTAAGTTAACATGGAAGACTCATATTTTTAAATCAAAAACGAACTTGGTAGCCTATATCAGTGCGTAAATTCTTTCTAATTTATACAGATTTTGATTTATTTGTTATGAAATTATAGTGCAGCAGTTTAGCTAGGAAATTTCAACATGTACACGTTTTTATAAAAGCACCAAATTTGGCACAGAGGTAGACCGATGTAGTATGAACAAATTTGGATGTGGAGCCATCGGCCAACCACCCACCCCCTGGCGGCCATTTTCCAAAATTTTCACAATTATTCACCAATAGTCCACCTGTGATAACAGCCGCAAATTGAAGGAATCACCCTTAAAATATGAAATGTCTTTCTATTTAGAAAAATAGTAAGAAAATAAGCTGACTTTTTAAAGGAAGCTACCGGTAAAATGAAATGTCATAAATTCTTGTTTCTGTGGTATTTGAAAACTCTTAACGTTTAGATGTGTTTAGATGTGGAAAACACACTTTCAGTACTCTGCCCTAGTCTTTCAAATCTCCAGTATTAAACTTATAGAAGAGCAGAAGTCACTTTAATTGGACATTAGCCAAAGGTCGTTGAGAGAAGTGTTAGATCATGAGTGCCTGCCGCTTGCCCCGCTTACCATCGCAGGACGTCGCGTCATATCGCTCGTAATTGAATGACCCACAGTATGAACTAGTTTAAATGGAATTATTTATTAATAGTGTAGATTCTCAAATTCTAATTTGCACGGTTGCAAAATCTATATTGCAAAAACAGTGATCATTTTGCTACCACAAGCTGCCAAGTCCGTTAAACCACCAGTGTCGCTTCTGCAGCTCAACTCATTGTTTAAAGCATTTTACGTAAGAGTGATCTCTGTGATCTCCAGAGTGGTCGAAGACCCCTTGTTGACAATGGATATCTTTATCTCAGTTATGTACACTTTCACGCTATATTTGTTTCTGACTCAGACGCATAAACTCGTGTAATCTATGGAGTCAAAGGGTAGAACATCTGCACAAAACAGTGCGGTAGACACTAAATTTACGTTCTAATGAAATTAATTGTTGGTGATAGTAGTTTACGTTATTTAAGAAATTACTGCGGTAGTTTTCCAAGATTTATAAGTTTGATAAGACTGCAGGTTTTGCAACGTTCTGGAATCTAGAATCTGTTATTTTCCAAGTGAGAAGTGCAAAATTGTACTTTGTACACTCTTTAGATATTATATTTTCTGTTATCCGCTATCTTGAAACACATTTACTTTTTTCTTGAATTCGTAATTATTATATGTGGAAAATCTTGGTAGTTCTAAAACGTACAAGCCAAACTCTGTTCTTGATTTTTGTATGAAAACAATAGGTATGACATATGTTTAAATAAATGATTTATATTTGTAAATAAATGTGCCATATTAAGTAAATATACTTAATATGCAACCCTCTTCACTTCCTTATCAACACAATGAGAGAAACACTTAGGTATGAAGAACCAGTGTTTAGTGTTTTTTATCTATTTTCAATATGGTTATAGGTTAAACTTTCGTCAATTAAGTACTACACACATATATTAGGAGTAGTTTCAATTTTCTCACAACTCAATTATATTTCAAAAGGACGTTTCTTGTTCATGTTTTTTTATATTACAGTTAAAAATTGTTGTCCTAAATTTATGTTAATACATGGCCATTTACTTTAAACCACATTCGGAGCCATGAGTGCAGTATGTATAGACAGTGCTAAACTGCTCGGGCTGCGGGTCCCAAGTCCCAAGCGATCATTGTGCGCAACACCGAACACCACTGGTGGTGTTGACAGTTCCCTGACTGCTTTGAGCCCGAAGATTTACATCCTCCTATTTGACACCTAAAGTTATTGTGTATAGCAAACTCCTGAATTCCCGCCAACGGAAAAGGAAGTCTGAATGATCAATTTTTGCACCGTTACCTGATTCCAAACTACATATTAAATGTTCATGGTAAAGAATAACCCGTTTCAATACAATTCATAACTGTCCATATTAGTTCTGTAATAATTACCTAATATAGGTAAATACCCCCGTAGCACCAACCTGCGTGCTCAGCGAATTTCCAAAGCATATATATGTATCTTAACACCACATACCAAGTTTCATCAATATACATTCATAAATAAACGATTTATGACATTTTAATTATTCTCCAAAAGAATAATATGGTGACTGAGTATGCAGGATTGCTGCAACAAAGAACACAAAAAATGGGGTTTTATAAAAATGTCAAACTCAACTAGGTAAAGCCACATACCGAGTTTTATTAATTTATGTTCATAATTAAGGGAGATAACATGTTACTTATTCCCAATAAGAATAACATAGGAGCTGAGTACGCAGGTTTGCTGCTATGGGAACTATCGGCCAACAAAATGTTTTTCGTGCAAATATCAATAGACAACACCGATATGAATCAATACACCAAGTTTTGTCAGTATAAGTTGATAAATAATCGATATATATAATTTTTCTTATTCTCCATAAGAATAACATTGGACAATGTACTGTGTTTAGCATTTTTAATATCTCTGTAACCAATTACCAATTATCTCTGTAGAGCAATGATCAAAACACCACATCGTTTTTTTAAGCTGAATTCAATGGTGAAAAATAAAATTTGATTTTCTAAAATATACGGTAATAGCTTCTTCCCTATAGGGGAAATTCGCTAAAAATAACAAAATATTTGTGTATTATATCCAAATATTCCAGTCATTTTGATCGTTTATACATGGTGTCTTATAAATGGTGTTTAAGGCCAACATTGTCCAATGGTCTGGACAATGGTGCCAATGGTCTGACAGCCTATAATCTTTTACATTGTAATTCATTCCAATATATTTACGGGTTTTATACATAACATCCTTATAAATCAGTGGCATCTGGTTTTCTTGATAAAAAATCCCTTTGGTACCGAGTGGTGTTTTTGTACTATCAGATGCTTACAGACATTATTTAATTCCTATGTTAAGTTTATGAATACTTGGATACATAAACTGGTAAATTATCTGTTACTTTATAACACACATTTAATACATTACAAGTTCTTACAGACCTATTCTGCCTTTATATAACATGTTTGTTTACAATATATTTACATTTCCTGTGCGTATTAATTATAATTATTAATTTATGTAAGTCCTCAACCATTTGAACTACAATAGAAAAATCCGCTAATTAATGAAAATGTATATATATTGTTTGGCATTATTAGAAGACAATTCTATTGTAGATTGGTCGGAGTAAAATAATAGGGTACCTAATAGATTAATACTGTACCCAAATGTACATTTAATAAAATCATTACCTACATATTACAAATATTACAAGACTTGTAATCTTTATGGTAAGAATCACAGTGGTAGTTGTCATTGTAATCAAGGCTCGTATAGACTTGATTTTGCTTGGTTGTCATATTAATACATGACATGTCTTTTATATAATGCAGTCTAGAGAGAGTAAATTGTAAATAGCTAACCAATCAAAAATAAGACGTAAATTACTAGCCAAAAGTTAAATTATTAGCAAAATTATGCTAATTTGTATTTAAAAGGGTTAAGGATAAAGGACACAAAATATGTTCATTGGCCTTATCGGATCCATAGATAAACAATAAAATAACAAAACTAATTTAATAAGGTAAAATAGACTGCAAATATAATAGAATTTGTTAATCCCCACTTTGTGTACAGATAATTGATTTTATATGATCAATTGTCTAATCTACACTAAGATTGTTGGCAATATTAGTTTATAATATCAAATATTA